>OU342949.1:26896009-31896009 GCA_910592335.1 Adalia bipunctata
CAGACAATTATGTATCGCGTTTTCTTCAGATCTGTTTATTTACCGTCTTTAATGAAGTTTACCTACGAAGGGTGGACGAGACACTAGCTATTCTCTGGGTAGGTTGATATTTGTTTCTTACACATTTATCTTTAATATATGTTCTGTTTTTTGTATAGAGCTTGAAAATGCAACAATAGAGTTGCGAAACGTCGCTAATAGAGGAGATATAGTGTACTTCTTTCAATATTCCTATTCCCACAATCTACATTATATTAACTTAATAATATTTCTTTCATTTTCTTTCACATACAAAAGACATTTATAAATAAAAATAGAGGACAATGTAAGAATACAATATTCTAAAAATATAGGTCTACAGGATGAGCGCGGATCCAAGTTGAAAATCATGCGCAAAATGCGTTTCTGTAATAAAGGGTGTTTTTTTTAGAGGTATAGAACTTTAAATTGCAATAAAACAACGATGTATTATTCGATTGACATGAATTTCATTTATCCGGAAGATGATCTTGTGGCAATACATTTTAAATGTGATTTCTGGCATATGACCGCCACGGCTGGCTCGGATGTAGTCCAATCTGGACGTCCAATTTTCGATGACTTTTTCCAACATTTGTGGCCGTATATCGGCAATAACACGGCGAATGTTGTCTTCCAAATGGTCAAGCGTTCGTGGCTTATCCGCATAGACCAATGACTTTACATAGCCCCACAGAAAGTAGTCTAGCGGTGTTAAATCACAAGATTTGGAGGCCAATTCACAGGTCCAAAACGTGAAATTAGGCGGTCACCAAACGTGTGTTTCAATAAATCGATTGTGGCACGAGCTGTGTGACATGCTGCGCCGTCTTGTTGGAACCACAGGTCCTGGACATCATGTTTGTTCAATTCAGGAATGGAAAAGTTAGTAATCATGGCTCTATACCGATCACCATTGACTGTAACGTTCTGGCCATAATCGTTTCTGAAGAAGGACGGACCAATGATTCCACCAGCCCATAGAGCGTCTCTGGGGATGCGAGTGATCAATAAGAGTAAACGTGGTGCGAAAACGTTCCATGGTTAATCGAATTAACTGCTATGATGGACGATTTTGTCGACGATAAAATGGACGTAGTGCGCGATACGTATTCCGCACAGAACCATTATTTTCGAAATAAAATTGCACTACTTGCAAGCGTTGTTCAGGAGTGAGTCTATTCATGATGAATTGCCAAACCAAACTAAGAATAAATCACTTGACAGCTGTTAAATCGGTCGCCATCTTGAACAGTAATTCCAACTTGAAGTTCTATACCTCGAAAAAAAACACCCGTTATAAAAGCTCTGCTTGCATCCGAGGAGTTTCCCCAAAGTAAGATGTCAAAAGACAAGTGACTATAGACCAAACTGTAATAGATGTTCATTACCGATCCCAGGGGGAGTACATTTTTGACCCTATTTATAACATAACTAGCTGGCCCGGCGAACTTTGTTTCGCCTAATACCATAGCCATCTTTATCTTAAGAAGGCCGTGCCTATACTTACTGTGGATTTCACAAATCGTGATCACCAGTGATCGGAAATCAACGGCTTGGTTAGATTTCTGAACTGTCAAATCGAGTTGATTCTAGATCAAGCTCCGATCACCGGTGATATGCTTTGTGAAACCCCCGTTTAAGTTGTATAAACTTACCATTGCTATTTTTTCATGCAGGAGATAAATTAGGCATAATAAAAGTTCTGTCAAATGTCATCTGTCAAAAGTCATCTGTCATCTGTCAAATGTCATCTGTCATATGTAAAATGTCATCTGTCAAATGTCATCTGTCAAACGTCATCTATCGAACGTTATCTGTCAAATGTCATCTGTCGAAAGTCATCTGTCAAATGTCATCTGTCATCTGTAAAATGTCATCTGTCAAATGTCATCTGTCAAATATCATCTGTCAGATGTCATCTGTCGAATGTCATCTGTCAAATGTCATCTGTCAACCTTCATCTGTCAACTGTCATCTTTTCCACGGATATGAGCTGTCACACAAAACAGAAATACAAAACTAATATGTCAATTACTAATTATGGGCAATTTTGGATTCAGTCATTTCCGCAAATATATTTATTACCCAAACATAAATCAGAAAGATTTCGGAAATATAGAGAAAAGATGAAAATGGACAACTCACGATTGATGCTGATCGTCACATTTACTTTACATTCCGGTGAAAATTCACTGTTCCACCAACTTGAGATCTTTACCCGCTTTGGATCTGATAAAAGCCTTCCATGTTATTATAAGTTCTATGCAAGTTACACAATAATTGTATACATCGCCATTTGTACTCTAGTCTATACCATTTCTGAATTTCCTACCCTTCAAGAAAATGAAATGCACCGTTGCCAGACTACTTCATGGCTTATATTTTCACAACGTTCTATTTCATTATTGCATTCCTATTTAATACCGTGGAACTTCGTTCTACTACTATTAATCCCCATGGAATATTCTTATACCGTTGGTGAGACCTACTGCACTTTCAACTATTCACTTGACATGCGTTTCTGTGGAAGAAAAACTAACCTCCTTTGTCCAAATGTCGAAACCTATATAAGTACTCTATGATTGCTCGAGTGGTGGTAACACATAATTCTATGGGTGGTAAGAAAAAGTAAGGCTTTTTTTCTTTTCTGTAGGAATTTTTTGGGAATATTTTGTTATATAAACCTTGCCCTAACAATAATAAACACAACAAAAAAAGAATTGTCCAATTTGGTGCGATCGTTTGAACAATATGGCATTTCGAAGTTTTGAACCAACCATAGAGCGCCTTTTATTAATATACAGGGTGTTTCACCATAAACTGGACAAACATATATAGCCGTGTAGACGACATCGGGGAAGTCGTTTTTGCCTTATGACATATACCCCGTTTTCGACGCATAAGCGAGATACAGGGTGTTCAATGTCAACTTCGAGCAATATTCTGATAACGGTTGTGAGTTACGCGAGATATTTGAAATAACAGTTTCTAGTCAAATCTTAGTATTTTTGAAGGCTCAATTGAATTGTGGTGTGGAATTTTGCGAAAAAAAATTCAATATGGCGGAACACCTGCAAAGTTGGAATTTTTTTTTCTCGGTTGCTAATTTGGAAAGCATAATCTCAACGTACTCGATTTTCTAAGATTTTCCGTAAAAAAATTTTTTCAAAATTCGAACTCAACTTTTTTTTTACATGTCCTCAGTGAAAAAAAAATTTTTTTAGTTTATAATTTCATATTTGTATCCAGATCATACTGGCAGCCCATCAGCACAATTTTGACCTCCGTACGGCCTCCAGTTTCTCAAATAAAAATTAAGAAAGTACACCAAGCGTAATCTTCGGAAGGCTACAAAAAGAAAACCAATTGATATTTTTTCATTCTGTTTTCACCCAAGTATTCAGAATTGAAGATAGTTCAACCATGAAAAATTCCAAAAATTTTGGCCGAAATTTTTTTTTCACTGAGGACATGTAAAAAAAAAGTTGAGTTCGAATTTTGAAAAAATTTTTTTACGGAAAATCTTAGAAAATCGAGTACGTTGAGATTATGCTTTCCAAATTAGCAACCGAGAAAAAAAAATTCCAACTTTGCAGGTGTTCCGCCATATTGAATTTTTTTTCGCAAAATTCCACACCACAATTCAATTGAGCCTTCAAAAATACTAAGATTTGACTAGAAACTGTTATTTCAAATATCTCGCGTAACTCACAACCGTTATCAGAATATTGCTCGAAGTTGACATTGAACACCCTGTATCTCGCTTATGCGTCGAAAACGGGGTATATGTCATAAGGCAAAAACGACTTCCCCGATGTCGTCTACACGGCTATATATGTTTGTCCAGTTTATGGTGAAACACCCTGTATATTAATAAAAGGCGCTCTATGGTTGGTTCAAAACTTCGAAATGCCATATTGTTCAAACGATCGCACCAAATTGGACAATTCTTTTTTTGTTGTGTTTATTATTGTTAGGGCAAGGTTTATATAACAAAATATTCCCAAAAAATTCCTACAGAAAAGAAAAAAAGCCTTACTTTTTCTTACCACCCATAGAATTATGTGTTACCACCACTCGAGCAATCATAGAGTACTTATATAGGTTTCGACATTTGGACAAAGGAGGTTAGTTTTTCTTCCACAGAAACGCATGTCAAGTGAATAGTTGAAAGTGCAGTAGGTCTCACCAACGGTATAAGAATATTCCATGGGGATTAATAGTAGTAGAACGAAGTTCCACGGTATTAAATAGGAATGCAATAATGAAATAGAACGTTGTGAAAATATAAGCCATGAAGTAGTCTGGCAACGGTGCATTTCATTTTCTTGAAGGGTAGGAAATTCAGAAATGGTATAGACTAGAGTACAAATGGCGATGTATACAATTATTGTGTAACTTGCATAGAACTTATAATAACATGGAAGGCTTTTATCAGATCCAAAGCGGGTAAAGATCTCAAGTTGGTGGAACAGTGAATTTTCACCGGAATGTAAAGTAAATGTGACGATCAGCATCAATCGTGAGTTGTCCATTTTCATCTTTTCTCTATATTTCCGAAATCTTTCTGATTTATGTTTGGGTAATAAATATATTTGCGGAAATGACTGAATCCAAAATTGCCCATAATTAGTAATTGACATATTAGTTTTGTATTTCTGTTTTGTGTGACAGCTCATATCCGTGGAAAAGATGACAGTTGACAGATGAAGGTTGACAGATGACATTTGACAGATGACATTCGACAGATGACATCTGACAGATGATATTTGACAGATGACATTTGACAGATGACATTTTACAGATGACAGATGACATTTGACAGATGACTTTCGACAGATGACATTTGACAGATAACGTTCGATAGATGACGTTTGACAGATGACATTTGACAGATGACATTTTACATATGACAGATGACATTTGACAGATGACAGATGACTTTTGACAGATGACATTTGACAGAACTTTTATTATGCCTAATTTATCTCCTGCATGAAAAAATAGCAATGGTAAGTTTATACAACTTAAACGGGGGTTTCACAAAGCATATCACCGGTGATCGGAGCTTGATCTAGAATCAACTCGATTTGACAGTTCAGAAATCTAACCAAGCCGTTGATTTCCGATCACTGGTGATCACGATTTGTGAAATCCACAGTAAGTATAGGCACGGCCTTCTTAAGATAAAGATGGCTATGGTATTAGGCGAAACAAAGTTCGCCGGGCCAGCTAGTTATGTTATAAATAGGGTCAAAAATGTACTCCCCCTGGGATCGGTAATGAACATCTATTACAGTTTGGTCTATAGTCACTTGTCTTTTGACATCTTACTTTGGGGAAACTCCTCGGATGCAAGCAGAGCTTTTATAACGGGTGTTTTTTTTCGAGGTATAGAACTTCAAGTTGGAATTACTGTTCAAGATGGCGACCGATTTAACAGCTGTCAAGTGATTTATTCTTAGTTTGGTTTGGCAATTCATCATGAATAGACTCACTCCTGAACAACGCTTGCAAGTAGTGCAATTTTATTTCGAAAATAATGGTTCTGTGCGGAATACGTATCGCGCACTACGTCCATTTTATCGTCGACAAAATCGTCCATCATAGCAGTTAATTCGATTAACCATGGAACGTTTTCGCACCACGTTTACTCTTATTGATCACTCGCATCCCCAGAGACGCTCTATGGGCTGGTGGAATCATTGGTCCGTCCTTCTTCAGAAACGATTATGGCCAGAACGTTACAGTCAATGGTGATCGGTATAGAGCCATGATTACTAACTTTTCCATTCCTGAATTGAACAAACATGATGTCCAGGACCTGTGGTTCCAACAAGACGGCGCAGCATGTCACACAGCTCGTGCCACAATCGATTTATTGAAACACACGTTTGGTGACCGCCTAATTTCACGTTTTGGACCTGTGAATTGGCCTCCAAATCTTGTGATTTAACACCGCTAGACTACTTTCTGTGGGGCTATGTAAAGTCATTGGTCTATGCGGATAAGCCACGAACGCTTGACCATTTGGAAGACAACATTCGCCGTGTTATTGCCGATATACGGCCACAAATGTTGGAAAAAGTCATCGAAAATTGGACGTCCAGATTGGACTACATCCGAGCCAGCCGTGGCGGTCATATGCCAGAAATCACATTTAAAATGTATTGCCACAAGATCATCTTCCGGATAAATGAAATTCATGTCAATCGAATAATACATCGTTGTTTTATTGCAATTTAAAGTTCTATACCTCTAAAAAAAACACCCTTTATTACAGAAACGCATTTTGCGCATGATTTTCAACTTGGATCCGCGCTCATCCTGTAGACCTATATTTTTAGAATATTGTATTCTTACATTGTCCTCTATTTTTATTTATAAATGTCTTTTGTATGTGAAAGAAAATGAAAGAAATATTATTAAGTTAATATAATGTAGATTGTGGGAATAGGAATATTGAAAGAAGTACACTATATCTCCTCTATTAGCGACGTTTCGCAACTCTATTGTTGCATTTTCAAGCTCTATACAAAAAACAGAACATATATTAAAGATAAATGTGTAAGAAACAAATATCAACCTACCCAGAGAATAGCTAGTGTCTCGTCCACCCTTCGTAGGTAAACTTCATTAAAGACGGTAAATAAACAGATCTGAAGAAAACGCGATACATAATTGTCTGTCGTCGAACAAGTACTGGCTGTCATATGGTTTGAATGAATATTTCGCGCATCTTGGATGAAAGAGGATCATCGACCCCATGTGATTCGTCGAAAGATAAAAACCCCATTGAATGAGGGTGGTAAACAAGACACCATCAATCTCCTGACATCATGAAGACAAATTCAAAAACATGTAAATATAACATCAAAAATAAACACACAACATCAATAATAAGTTATATAAATAAAATAAATTAAAATCACACCCTATAAGCTCCATCTATTCCCTATAACTTGGTGACACTCTTATCATCTAATAGAATCTCTCTGTCGGGAGTACATATTTAAAATATTATTATATATCACACTCAGATTCAAGCAGTCAGTTCTCAGGTTTACAGTGTCAGCTATGCTTATTTGTATCATTTCCCCAACATTCCTTTTGAACCAATTTGGCTCTCTATCCAATATTTTGGCTGGTTTTGAATTTTTTCGTTGTTGCTCACTTTTTTTATTGCTGTTCTCTAGTAGTTTTGTCTCATGTTAAATTCAGTAATTTCAAGGTCATAATAGATAAAATAGCAAGGAAGAATGGACAAGTATATTAGAGACTTTCAGATTCAAACAATTGTTACTAATTCAGTTGATACTGTAGACGACTTGAATTTTGTCTTCGATAATTCCGAAATTCGGTGCATTAATATATTTCACACTAATATAAGAAGTATTGGTAAGAACTTTGACGAGTTGAAATTGTTGTTAGACCGGATAGATACCAGTCTGGAACTTGTTGTACTCACGGAAACATGGCAAATCAGATGTCTTCCAGTTTATAAAATGGATGGATATGACCAAGTTTACAGCGGGGGTTCCTTTGGTCAAAATGATGGGGTGGTTGTATATATCAAACGAGGGATATCTTATACGAGCACTATACTGGAGCTGGGTGCTCTTCGAGCAGTAGAGGTGAAATTGATATCTTCTGAAAGAAGTATTTTGGTTACATCCATTTATAGACCACCTTCCTCTTGTGTCAATACCTTCAACGAAAGCCTAGAAGCTTACCTTGGGAGATGCCAGGGGAGTGACGTTCATGTATTGGTGGGTGATATAAATATCAACATTTTGGGTCAGGACGATACTGTACAGGATTACCTAAATATTTTGGGAGAACATGGATTTGTTTCGGCTATAAACAGGTACACACGAGTTCAGGGTAATAGTCGGACATGTATTGACCATTTGTTCATCAAGGATAGAACCTCAACACACGATGCTCTATCGGCCGTTTTCGAAACTGACATCACTGATCACTTCTCAATTGTGGCTCGTTTATCATCACCTGAAAAGAAAAAGAAAGTCGAAATATTTTCAACAAAGATGATTCTTGATAGGAGCAAACTTATTACATCGATATCTTCCGTGAACTGGACTGATGTTCTTTCATGCGTAAACGTTGAAACTTGTATGGAGACCTTCATGCAGAAACTAAATAACTGCATAGACTCTAGTAAATTCATGAAGCATATAAGGGCATGTGAACGAAAAAAGCAAACGTGGACGACCGCGGGTCTGGTGAAATCCATTAATGAAAAGAATAAATTATACAAAATCATGAATAAGAATCCCTCAGATGAGAGTGAACAAAATTACAAAAAATACAGGAAAAACTCAATCAACTAATAAAGATAACAAAGAGGAAGTTCTATCAAGATGAAATTTCACGTGACAGTACGAGCTCAGCTGCGCTGTGGAGATGTGTTAACGAATTTGCTGGTTGCGCCACCAAAAAGAATGAATTGGATAAAATTCGGCTGGGAACAGGAAATATCACTGGGAATAAACAGGAGATCGCTGAAGAATTGAACCTGCATTTTTCTAGCGTGGGGAGAAGGATGTCTGAAAAATTTAAACTTAACATGTGTACAAGAAATTTTAAAAAAACTTCTTACCGGGACTCATTTTATTTAACAGATGCCGAGGAAGGCGAGATTGTTGAGTTGATCGATAGGATGAAGAATAAAAAATCTCCAGGCACTGGCGTATTCAGGGGGGGGGCAGGGGGGGGCCAGGCCCCCCCTGATGTACCTCTGGCCCCCCCTGAAAGATTCTAATTCAAAAACTACGTATAGGTATCACAAATATACCAGGGGCCGCGGCCCCCCCTGAAAACTGAGGCTAGATACGTTGATGTCTCCAGGTCCGGACGGCATTACAGCTGAAACTCTGAAGTCCATTAAACATATAATCGCTAAACCATTAACACATATAATAAATCTATGTTTCAGCAGTGGAACGATTCCCTCAGCGTTCAAACATGCAATCATAAGGCCTATTCATAAAAAAGGTGATACACTTAACGCGGACAACTACAGGCCAATTTCTCTTGTGTCGAACTTTTCTAAGATTTTTGAGAGATTACTGAAGAATCGTATGGATAGCTATTTGCGTAAGAGTGGGATATTATCCACCAAACAGTATGGGTTCAGGGAGGGTAAATCAACTGAGGACACTATAGCACATATCACAGCTAAGCTACACAAAAAGTTAGACGAAAAATGTCCCACATTGTGCATATTTGTTGACCTAGCCAAGGCTTTCGACACTGTGAGTCATGAACAACTACTTCTTGTACTCGAGAGCGCTGGGTTCAGGGGAGTTCCACACAAGCTCCTGGAAAATTTCCTAACAGACAGGAAACAGCAGGTACAAATTGGAGATACTAAAAGCAATTCCGTGAATGTCGAATGCGGAGTTCCGCAGGGAACCGTATTGGGACCATTACTCTTCAATTTGTATATCAATGATCTGTTCAAACTTGAGCTAGATGGGGATATGGTGGGTTTTGCTGATGATGTTGCGGTCTTGTACAGTGCTGAAAACTGGGAATCATTGAAAACGAAAGCTGAAAACGACTTTGTGAAAATCGTGAACTGGTTCAGTGGTCGGCTCTTGTCAGTTAACTTTGACAAGACTTTCTTTATGCCGTTTACTTCCTATGAGCGATACTTACCGAGTTACCAGTTTCTGGAGTTGAACTGCGATGGTTCACATATAAAAATAAATTCTACATCAAGTTTCAGATACCTTGGTGTTTACCTCGACAGACACCTGAAATGGGATGCACACATTATTCATGTCACAAAAAAATTGAGATGTACTTTATATAAAATAAAATACCTAACTCAGGTGCTTACCCTGGAACAACTGTGGATACTTTATTATGCTCTGGCGGAGAGCCACCTCAGATATGGAGTCATAGCATGGGGATTAGCATTGAGTACACATCTAAAAAAATTGGAAAAAGTCCAAAAATTTTTGTTGAAAATAATCTATAAGAAACCATTTACTTACCCTACCCACCAATTATACTTGGACTCAAACGTGTTTGATGTGAGGCAGTTGTATTTTCTTACTGCAACATGCAGACAACATAAGTGCAGGTCTGACCTTGTCTACATGGAACACAAGTATGGTACCAGAAATAAACACAACACCGTAGTTATACCTAAACCCGAAAAAAGCATTATTCAAAGATGCCACTCGTACCTGGCACCTAGATTTTACTCCCAGATCCCCCCGGAATTCAAAAGGATAAATTCGAGTACACTTTTCAAAAATAGAATAAAGAGTTGGTTAAATGAAAAACCCAGATTGTGGATACACCAATGCGTCGATGTTAATAACAGCTACAACTATTGAGAGTATATAGTCCATTCTTCTGTTTCGTTTTTGTCTGAATTCAAAAATCTATGTATATATCGATAATTTGTAGTTCATCTCTTTGTTTTTGGTATTGTTGTGATATTTTCGTTATATTCCTAGTAAAGGCCATTATGTCTGGTCTCATATGAATAATTCGGTGTTTTTGTCACGTCTCATTGAATTACATTTATTTGTGAAAAGCACCACGCATTCAAGGCATGCCTTTTACGGATTACTGTTTGTTCACAATTTGTTTGTCTGAGTTAGATAGATATGTATGATTTTCGTTCCTGTGAATAAACTCTTATTTTTTTTTTTTTTTTTTTTTTTTTTTACGTCCGTGTGAGGGGAAAACCCTTTATGGGCACCGAGAGGGTCCGCACTCTCGGTAGTGTGAGAATCCAAGATCTTGTATGGTTACTCACTAAAAACCCCTCACACTTAAATGGAGGAGTTCTTCATCCTGCCCTCGTAGCGTCCCTTAACAAAAGAGATGAGCTGCAAGTGGCTTCTAGACTTCATGGGACCTGATAATATGAAGTGACCCGAGCAACACTGCTTTCTGCATTCTGTGCGCCAATACCTCGGCCAGTGATCTACAGGCCGGGATAATCTTCAGTTCATCCACGTAGTTGGCTCTCATTCCACCGAGACATCCTATGATTAGTACGACCATCCTAACTTTATGACCTGGGTATAAAGTTCCAAGCTCGAACATAAGATCTTTGTACTTTTGCCTCTTCTGTTCTTCTTTCATCACAACATTATTTTCAGCAGGGGAGGAGAATTCCACGACAAATAACTCCTTCAGCTCCTTGTCCAGAAGAAGTATGTCTGGCTTAACAGCATTGATCTGTCGTGTTGTTGAGACAGGATAATTCCAGCATATGCGAGCTCTTTCGTTCTGGACCACCGCTTCAATCTCCAGAGGCACATATGGTAGCATCGGTTCCTTGTCTATCTCATACGCGGCTCTCAGATGGAAGTATAGAATTCGTAGAGCCGCGTTGTGTCTCTCTACATACCCTGATGGAGCATGGACTCTGCAGGCGGAAAGGATGTGCATAATCGTTTCCTGCTGCCCATGGCAAGCCCTGCAAGTTGTTGGGGTGTCCATTTTCATGATGTTCTTTTTATACCATCTTGTATTTAGTACTCCATCTTGACACGCCATCACAAATCCCTCCGTCTCTGACTTGAGGCTAGCGGACTTCAGAAAGGCGAAAGACAATTCCTCAGACAGGTCCTGGTCTTTTAAACTCCTGAAATATATGGAGTGCAAGTTTTTACTCATATGATGTTCGAGTAATTTATCCGCCTGAGACTTTCGGATCAGTCTCGCTAGGCTTCTTTGTTCCGCCTGAGTGATCGGTGTTCCAGCGAGCTCAGGATTGATCGATACGCCGGTTATGCTGAGCTTCTCCTCGGCCCTTTGTGCAGCTCGGAAAAGGAAGGCTCCATGGTTCGCAATTTCATGCTGAGCAACAAATTTCAGGAGCGGATCTTCACTTCTTAGAATCCTTACTGCCATTTCCAATGTTTGTTGATAGTGTTGATATTCCAAACATTGCAATCCTCTACCCCCCTGGCTTCTCGGAAGGTATATCCTCTGTATTGAACTGTTGGGATGTAGGCTACGATTCATGTTCATCGTTTTTCTTGTTGACCTATCAAGATCGAGGAGTTCGTTCACCGTCCAGTTCACCACCCCGAAAGAGTAGGTGAGAATCGGGATGGCTAGCATATTTGTAGCAGAAACTTTGTTCTTTCCCGAAAGCTGCGATTTCCAAATGTCTCTCAGCTTCTTTTTGTAGCTGGCTGTTAAGGCATCCTTTATCTGGGTTGTCTCCAGTACACCCCTCTGTTTCATCCCAAGAAACTTATACGTTTCTCCCTCTTCGAGGTGTCGAATAGTCATACCATCTTCCAGTCGAATATCTTCTCCTGCGTCTTCAGCTTTTCCCCTGCGCAGATGAAAAACGGCACACTTGTCCAAACCAAACGACATTCCCATTGCTGAGGTGTAGTCTGAAACGATATTCAGTAGTTGCCGTAGTGCGGACTCGGAGGGAGCGTAGAGCTTCAAGTCGTCCATGTACAAGAGATGCGAGATCAGGTGGTTCCTTCTGCCTGGTGGTCCGGCCTTGTATCCTATCTTGCTCTCCCTCAACTCAATTGTTAGTGGTATGAGTGTTATGCAGAATAATTATTATTATTATTATTATTATTATTATTATCCAATATTTTGGCTCCCTCAAATGTAAAGGAGTGACCTGTTTCAAAATGGTGTAAAGCCAGTGCCGTTTTATTAGGTTTGGCTTGATTGTGGTTTTTGCAATCATTGATATGTTGGTTGATTCGAGACTTGAGATATTGTTTAGTCTGACCCACGTAAGTTTTACCACATGAACAAGGTATATTGTAAATTACATTGGACTGAGACTCTAATGGTATGGGGTCTTTGAGCTGTGTGTAAAAATATTTTGTGGATTTTACATTATAAAAAGCCAACCTGATACTTTTATCGAATACTCTATTAATCCTCTGTGAAAAATATTTTTACACACAGCTCAAAGACCCCATACCATTAGAGTCTCAGTCCAATGTAATTTACAATATACCTTGTTCATGTGGTAAATCTTACGTGGGTCAGACTAAACAATATCTCAAGTCTCGAATCAACCAACATATCAATGATTGTAAAAACCACAATCAAGCCAAACCTAATAAAACGGCACTGGCTTTACACCATTTTGAAACAGGTCACTCCTTTACATTTGAGGGAGCCAAAATATTGGATAATAATAATAATAATAATAATAATAATAAGAGTTTATTCACAGGAACGAAAATCATACATATCTATCTCACTCAGACAAACAAATTGTGAACAAACAGTAATCCGTAAAAGGCATGCCTTGAATGCGGGGTGCTTTTCACAAATAAATGTAATTCAATGAGACGTGACAAAAACACCGAATTATTCATATGAGACCAGACATAATGGCCTTTACTAGGAATATAACGAAAATATCACAACAATACCAAAAACAAAGAGATGAACTACAAATTATCGATATATACATAGATTTTTGAATTCAGACAAAAACGAAACAGAAGAATGGACTATATACTCTCAATAGTTGTAGCTGTTATTAACATCGACGCATTGGTGTATCCACAATCTGGGTTTTTCATTTAACCAACTCTTTATTCTATTTTTGAAAAGTGTACTCGAATTTATCCTTTTGAATTCCGGGGGGATCTGGGAGTAAAATCTAGGTGCCAGGTACGAGTGGCATCTTTGAATAATGCTTTTTTCGGGTTTAGGTATAACTACGGTGTTGTGTTTATTTCTGGTACCATACTTGTGTTCCATGTAGACAAGGTCAGACCTGCACTTATGTTGTCTGCATGTTGCAGTAAGAAAATACAACTGCCTCACATCAAACACGTTTGAGTCCAAGTATAATTGGTGGGTAGGGTAAGTAAATGGTTTCTTATAGATTATTTTCAACAAAAATTTTTGGACTTTTTCCAATTTTTTTAGATGTGTACTCAATGCTGATCCCCATGCTATGACTCCATATCTGAGGTGGCTCTCCGCCAGAGCATAATAAAGTATCCACAGTTGTTCCAGGGTAAGCACCTGAGTTAGGTATTTTATTTTATATAAAGTACATCTCAATTTTTTTGTGACATGAATAATGTGTGCATCCCATTTCAGGTGTCTGTCGAGGTAAACACCAAGGTATCTGAAACTTGATGTAGAATTTATTTTTATATGTGAACCATCGCAGTTCAACTCCAGAAACTGGTAACTCGGTAAGTATCGCTCATAGGAAGTAAACGGCATAAAGAAAGTCTTGTCAAAGTTAACTGACAAGAGCCGACCACTGAACCAGTTCACGATTTTCACAAAGTCGTTTTCAGCTTTCGTTTTCAATGATTCCCAGTTTTCAGCACTGTACAAGACCGCAACATCATCAGCAAAACCCACCATATCCCCATCTAGCTCAAGTTTGAACAGATCATTGATATACAAATTGAAGAGTAATGGTCCCAATACGGTTCCCTGCGGAACTCCGCATTCGACATTCACGGAATTGCTTTTAGTATCTCCAATTTGTACCTGCTGTTTCCTGTCTGTTAGGAAATTTTCCAGGAGCTTGTGTGGAACTCCCCTGAACCCAGCGCTCTCGAGTACAAGAAGTAGTTGTTCATGACTCACAGTGTCGAAAGCCTTGGCTAGGTCAACAAATATGCACAATGTGGGACATTTTTCGTCTAACTTTTTGTGTAGCTTAGCTGTGATATGTGCTATAGTGTCCTCAGTTGATTTACCCTCCCTGAACCCATACTGTTTGGTGGATAATATCCCACTCTTACGCAAATAGCTATCCATACGATTCTTCAGTAATCTCTCAAAAATCTTAGAAAAGTTCGACACAAGAGAAATTGGCCTGTAGTTGTCCGCGTTAAGTGTATCACCTTTTTTATGAATAGGCCTTATGATTGCATGTTTGAACGCTGAGGGAATCGTTCCACTGCTGAAACATAGATTTATTATATGTGTTAATGGTTTAGCGATTATATGTTTAATGGACTTCAGAGTTTCAGCTGTAATGCCGTCCGGACCTGGAGATTTTTTATTCTTCATCCTATCGATCAACTCAACAATCTCGCCTTCCTCGGCATCTGTTAAATAAAATGAGTCCCGGTAAGAAGTTTTTTTAAAATTTCTTGTACACATGTTAAGTTTAAATTTTTCAGACATCCTTCTCCCCACGCTAGAAAAATGCAGGTTCAATTCTTCAGCGATCTCCTGTTTATTCCCAGTGATATTTCCTGTTCCCAGCCGAATTTTATCCAATTCATTCTTTTTGGTGGCGCAACCAGCAATTTCGTTAACACATCTCCACAGCGCAGCTGAGCTCGTACTGTCACGTGAAATTTCATCTTGATAGAACTTCCTCTTTGTTATCTTTATTAGTTGATTGAGTTTATTCCTGTATTTTTTGTAATTTTGTTTACTCTCATCTGAGGGATTCTTATTCATGATTTTGTATAATTTATTCTTTTCATTAATGGATTTCACCAGACCCGCGGTCGTCCACGTTTGCTTTTTTCGTTCACATGCCCTTATATGCTTCATGAATTTACTAGAGTCTATGCAGTTATTTAGTTTCTGCATGAAGGTCTCCATACAAGTTTCAACGTTTACGCATGAAAGAACATCAGTCCAGTTCACGGAAGATATCGATGTAATAAGTTTGCTCCTATCAAGAATCATCTTTGTTGAAAATATTTCGACTTTCTTTTTCTTTTCAGGTGATGATAAACGAGCCACAATTGAGAAGTGATCAGTGATGTCAGTTTCGAAAACGGCCGATAGAGCATCGTGTGTTGAGGTTCTATCCTTGATGAACAAATGGTCAATACATGTCCGACTATTACCCTGAACTCGTGTGTACCTGTTTATAGCCGAAACAAATCCATGTTCTCCCAAAATATTTAGGTAATCCTGTACAGTATCGTCCTGACCCAAAATGTTGATATTTATATCACCCACCAATACATGAACGTCACTCCCCTGGCATCTCCCAAGGTAAGCTTCTAGGCTTTCGTTGAAGGTATTGACACAAGAGGAAGGTGGTCTATAAATGGATGTAACCAAAATACTTCTTTCAGAAGATATCAATTTCACCTCTACTGCTCGAAGAGCACCCAGCTCCAGTATAGTGCTCGTATAAGATATCCCTCGTTTGATATATACAACCACCCCATCATTTTGACCAAAGGAACCCCCGCTGTAAACTTGGTCATATCCATCCATTTTATAAACTGGAAGACATCTGATTTGCCATGTTTCCGTGAGTACAACAAGTTCCAGACTGGTATCTATCCGGTCTAACAACAATTTCAACTCGTCAAAGTTCTTACCAATACTTCTTATATTAGTGTGAAATATATTAATGCACCGATTTTCGGAATTATCGAAGACAAAATTCAAGTCGTCTACAGTATCAACTGAATTAGTAACAATTGTTTGAATCTGAAAGTCTCTAATATACTTGTCCATTCTTCCTTGCTATTTTATCTATTATGACCTTGAAATTACTGAATTTAACATGAGACAAAACTACTAGAGAACAGCAATAAAAAAAGGGAGCAACAACGAAAAAATTCAAAACTTTACGAAAATGGAAAAAAAAAATTTTTTTTTATTCAATTAATTTAATGTACCTGCAAGAATATATGACCAGTCCTCGGCTATGGGTTTCTGATGGGCTTAGCTGGAAGCGGTTTACTCCGCAATTTATCTCTAATGTCCTCAGCAGGAAGAGAGCTAGAGACGTTCTTCCTCTTTTGGATTTCTGCTACTGGTTCCTTATTCTTACTCCTAGTCTTTGAGTTCGTTCCCGCTTGCTTTTTGGCCTCAAATCGATCTCTGATTTTAGTGACCGACGTTTCAAGTTCCTCTACAATAGTGGGCCCTTCTACAACAGTGGGACTCTGTTCGATATGAGCTTTCCGGCCTGCTCCCTCTTCTAAGGTCTTAAGATCTTCCAATGTATATCCAGTGGTACCAATGAAAAGCTTATTTCCCCTGATATAGCAATTCTCCTCTGAGCTTCTGTATTGTGACAAGTATGAGCGTAAGGCTCTGAGTTCCTCTCTCTGTTGTTCGGAGAGATCATGAACAAAGGATACTCCGGTCCCCTTGAGCTTATGGCAGTTTTTGAAGACTAGTTGTTTCTTCAAATTGGTGGAAAGCTCAATTTTCAGAGGACTTTGTTCTGTCTTGCCTAGCCCGTAAAAGTTATTAATATCTGCTTCTGAGATTTTTATGCCTAGTAGTTCATTTATTGTATTGCAAACAAATTCAAGCGAAAAGTCTTGTGGTTTCTTATTCAAACCAAATATGAGAGCCAAATTGGTTCAAAAGGAATGTTGGGGAAATGATACAAATAAGCATAGCTGACACTGTAAATCTGAGAACTGACTGCTTGAATCTGAGTGTGATATATAATAATATTTTAAATATGTACTCCCGACAGAGAGATTCTATTAGATGATGAGAGTGTCACCAAGTTATAGGGAATAGATGGAGCTTATAGGGTGTGATTTTAATTTATTTTATTTATATAACTTATTATTGATGTTGTGTGTTTATTTTTGATGTTATATTTACATGTTTTTGAATTTGTCTTCATGATGTCAGGAGATTGGTGGTGTCTTGTTTACCACCCTCATTCAATGGGGTTTTTATCTTTCGACGAATCACATGGGGTCGATGATCCTCTTTCATCCAAGATGCGCGAAATATTCATTCAAACCATATGACAGCCAGTACTTGTTCGACGACAGACAATTATGTATCGCGTTTTCTTCAGATCTGTTTATTTACCGTCTTTAATGAAGTTTACCTACGAAGGGTGGACGAGACACTAGCTATTCTCTGGGTAGGTTGATATTTGTTTCTTACACATTCATCTTTAATATATGTTCTGTTTTTTGTATAGAGCTTGAAAATGCAACAATAGAGTTGCGAAACGTCGCTAATAGAGGAGATATAGTGTACTTCTTTCAATATTCCTATTCCCACAATCTACATTATATTGAATATATGAGGAATACAACTACTGTTATCTATTAATTATTAAGTTATCTAGCTTTCATGGCTACAATACCAGAAGTGAAGGAACATTATATATTCCCAAACATAAAACCACCAAGTTTGAATTGTCTCCTTTGTATCAGTGCATTAAGCTTTTCAATCATTTGCCCCCTAGTTTACGATCTCTTAATTTGCATATATTTAAAAAATCTGTCAAGAAGTTGTTATTGAACAGATGTTATCATACAGTACGAGATTACTTGTTGGATATTTTGGTAGATAGTTGATTTCATGTTGATTTTTTTTCTTTGTATCTTTTCTCTGACTTGTCCCATACCTGTATTTGTCTTGAGGGATTAATAAACTATTATTATTATTCATTGGCGGTCTCCCGATCTCAGCTTAAGCTGGTATTATTTCTATGAACCAGTGAAAAAACAATTCAGTTCCTCCCACTAGTTCAGGAATTTCCGCACGATGTGACAGGTTTGCAATGCTACAGCCTTTTGTGCATATCCCGCGATTCTCTGGGATAATTCGATTTTTTGAAGATTTCCCTTGAATGATCCCCTTCCGTATGCCTCCCGGTGAACTCGTTATAGAGGGGGTATCTCCATCGGGAAAGTGGTTTGTCCTCGCAATTGTTCACGTTATAAAAAGCTCGCATTACTTCAATATACATTTCGCGGCTCCACTTGATACGTGCGTTGCGAGCTCCCCTGAGGACAGTCCTCCTCACGGTGGTCGAGTCAGCAGGTGGATTGGCATTTCGATCTTCTGCCATGATATCGGTTTCCACTTCTCGTTGCTGGCATTTTCCCCATTTTTATGGGTGTGCCACCATTTACCCTTGGTGGCCCAGGTAACTCGGGCCGTGGGGACGTCACCCCCCATGTGGCGTGGCAGAAACCAAACCACACCCGTGCGGTTTATTATTATTATTATTCTTCTTCATCGGTCTCCCGTTCTCAGCTTGAGCTGGTATTTTTCTATGAACCGGTGAAAAAAAAATGCAGTTCCTCCCACTGGTTCAGGAATTTCCGCACGATGTGACAGGTTTGCGAAACCACAGCCTGCTGTGCATATCTTGCGATCCTCTGGGATAATTCGATCTCTTGAAGATATCTTTTGAATGATTACCTTCTGTCAGCTGAAGTTCCGGAAGCCTCTCGGTGAACTCGTTATAGAGGGAGTATCTCCATCCAGGAAGTGGTTTGTCCTCGCAATTGTTCACGTAATAAAAAGCTCGCATTTGTTCACGTAATAAAAAGCTCGCATTTGTTCAATATTCATTTCGCGGCTTCACTTGATACGTGCGTTGCGAGCTCCCCTGCCGGCAGTCCTCCTCACGGTGGTCGAGCCAGCAGGTGGAGTGGCATTTCGGTCTTCTGCCATGATATCGGTTTCCACTTCTCGTTGCTGGTTGTCATGGGTTTGCCACCATTTACCCTTGGTGGCCCAGGTAACTCGGGCCGTGGGGACGTCACCCCCATGTGGCGTGGCAAGAACCACACCACACCCGTGCGGCGATTATTATTAATTATTATTATTATTATATAAACGTGGAGCAATGGGCATTATCCCCAAGAAGAAATTAACAACTAGATAGCACGCCTCGTCAAATTCGTGCTTGTATCGATATTCGATGCTAAAGGTGGTAATACTGATAATTAAAATTTTCAGAAAATTACTCCAAAGGTACGAAAACTGTAATCATTTTTATTTTATTTAATTCTTGTGGAATACTTGATTTGTAAAACTGCGCTATACCCTTCAATCAATTCTTATCAAATTGAATTCAATTTCTTGAAATTATTTTATGATCTCATATCAGTTCGTTTGAATGTTTATTGAAGAATGTTATTTCGGTTTGAGCTTATAGGTTTTATACCTGAACTCATGTGATGATTATGAAATATAGACTACTGCGATATCGAGTGTTTGTTTTACTTAGGTTTAGGGTTTAATTAAACCGTCCCCAATAGGGAAGGCAGTCAAAAACACAAAGAGGACTCTTTTTTCTTTGAGCTCGAGCTTTCGGAATATGTTTATTCCTTCATCAGGAGCAGCTTCAACCAAAACAGAAATACATATTTATTGTACCGTAAAACTAATGCTACCTGAAGTTGTAACTTATGTTTGTTGAAACGAAGAGCTTGTTTTTAAAAAGCTTTATTTGACTATTGACGAAGAGGGCAATGTGAAAGTCACTACATTCAGTACAATAATGATTATAATATGATTTACAATTAAGCATGTAACCTACGGTTCCCTTACTCTATCTACGATTCCTAGTATACAGTAATATGATAGTACTAAGTCATGCAATGCCTTTAGTACATATGTAAGGGAGTATCCAATGATATAACTCCTCCGCGCTGAAGAGAAAAAATTGGGGTTTTTTTTTTTTTTGAAAAAAAAATTAATTTTTTAGTTCAATGTCCCTCAAGGGGTTCTGTAAATTTTCCTCATGTCTTACAATTTCTTTGTTGGTTATGAAATAGTTGAATTTTCTTAGTAAAATAATCAAAATGATTAAAAAACTTAAAATATAAATAATAAGGGTGTATACACTAATACTATCAAAGTGGATGATTGGGCCTTGAATTGAAAGAATTTGATTCTTTGAATGTTCAATTTGATGCCCTATCTCCTTTAAATTATCCATGTTAACTTCATCTAATTCTAATGGCACCTCATCAATTTTTTCAACAGTTTTTGATTTGCCAAAATCTTGGATTTTAATGTTCGGTAAATGGAAAATTTTTGCTCTGGATACCACATTTTTCCAGTTTTTTAGAGTGTATTTGTCCACTTTCACTTCACAGTTTCCCGGAACGAAAATGACATAGATTCCGCACAACACACTTGCTGATGGCGATTGTTTCCTCTGTTGTGATTACCATCCATTGGTCCGCTGTGATCTGATGAATTTTCGATCCTTTCAGACTTGTTTGTATTGGTCTGCAATTTGAGTAGTTATTGGTGACACTGACTAACTCAACTTCGCAAGGATTGCTAGCTTCTATGGGTAGAGTGTTTTCTTCACAAAGAAAATTGACAGGAACAACCTTTTGGCATTGTTGGTTAGATAATGCGTACCTTGTTTCACATAGGGATAGGAATTTGGATTTGGGTATGATAATTTGAAAAAAATGTTTTTGAAGAATAGGCAATGGAAATAATTCATAATAATTATAACGGTTTGATTCTGTGATTGGAACATCTAGAACAAATTTAATTTGATTATTACTGATGAATCCGCGAATTTGTATGCAGGAGAAATACTTTATTATATTTTCGTCATTTATCGGAAATGGTAAACGATTTTCGGTTAATTTGGATTGAATTGCATTCAATTCATTTTTTAGTTCATCATCTGAAATTATTGATGAATGGAGAGTTTTTGTCTGAGCAAATGAGATGGCAATTTCTATATTATTCAATATTTCATTTATATTATCGATAGCTGAAATTAATTGTGTGAAAACTGAATTTAATATGACAAAGTTGAAATCATCCCAAGAATCCACTGTTGACGTATTCATCCAGACAAATATATGGCCGATTTTAGTGTTCAAAAGTATTTGATTATGTTTTAATTTGCTCATTGAATTTTTGAAAATATTGGTTGATTTTTCTGTTAAACTTATTTGTGATGTGGCCACATTAATCAATTTCTGTTGAGAACCCTTTAAATTTTGAATAGCTGCATCATACTTATCAGCATCAGTTTGATCTAAATTTCCTGTTATAGATTTCCAAATTGTTCCTAATCCATTAATCAATCCTCTTTTTTTGCGTACTTCGGGAATAGAACTTAACTGTTTGAATTTTTTATGAGTTTCTTCGATTGTATATTCTAATACATTTTTAAAATTAGAAATTTCATGCATGTAACTCATGCCATGTTTCGATTCGTGAAATGAGAACTTCAATCTATGATAACAAGATACTAATTTATCAAATTCCATATTTATGTTGGCTAAATCGATTACTTGAATGAGAGTCCAGTAATTTATAATATTTTGGGACAATCCTCTTTTTAAGGGTAAAATGCCAGGATTGTCTTTTATCTGGGTAATCTTGACTTCGGTGCATTTTACAATGGAGATGGCTCTGAAGATTGTTGTGAAGGTGATGAGTCTGTAACAATAGGTTGTCTTAAATTTTTCAAGTGAACAATTCGACCGGTATTTTGTTTCGATTTATTTCCACCAATTTTTTGAATAATAGCTTTGTTATCAGGTAACAATTCAGTAATTATAAAGGGTCCGCTAAATTTCTGGCCGGTTTTGTTACGTGCAAATTTATAACTTTTTTCATGAACTTTTTGTCCTATTTCAAACGGATTTCTTAAGTTTTCATTGATTTTTTTGACAATTTTACTTTTATTAGTTGAAATGTTTTCATTGATTCTGTCATAGACTAAAGCTAATTTTTCATTATGTTTCTGGAGATAATCGCTATACATTTGTTTCTCGTACATTATATCTAAAGGGTCTTTAAGCTTCGTATGTCCGAAAGTAAGTTCTAAAGGAGTAAATTTTGTGGTTGAATGAATCGAGTTATTGTATCCAATTATTGCTTATTTCATGATTTTGCTATGGGTTCTTTAAATTGGGATCTCAGAATTCTACAATGCTCTGCTATCGTTGAGTGAAATCTTTCAATAATTCCGTCAGAATCGGGATGATGAGCTGTGGTGAAATGAATTTTTATTTTGTGTGATTCTAATAGTTCTTTGATAACATGCCCAAAAAATTCCATTCCTTGATCTGAACTGATAACTAGTGGAGTTCCATAAAATGAAAAATATTCTAATAAGGCGTTAGATAATATCTAACGCTTTTTTAGATTTTAATTGTATAGTTTGAACAAGTTTCGTGAATGCATCTACAATGGTTAAAAATTTTGTGTTTTCTGATGTGTACACGTCCAGATGAATTTTTTCGAAAGGTCTCAAAGGGGTATCGGTTAACATCATTCCAATTTTGGGAGGATTTCTTTCGTATTTATTCTTTTTGCAGATTTCGCAATTCGCTATATAATTCGACACGTGTTCTAACATTGACGGAAAATAATATTTTCGCTGAAGTTGCCTGAGAGTTTCGTTTACGCCGCGATGGTTGGTTTTTCCTTCGTGTTGAAATTGTATCGCTTGGATAATAAGGTCCATATCTTCAATGACTTCTCTCCTTTCAGTACAATATATAATCTCTGGTCCGTTTCTGTTGAAAAGCGTGTTTACCACTTTGCTGAATGTTTTAAACATGTTCTCGGATTCGAAGTGAAAATAATATCTCTTCTTATCTGCCGTGTATTCTTTCAGGAATTTCATTATCTCATCCTCATTGTTAGTTCTGCTGATTTGGACATAGAATTTTTTTAATTTTTCCATGGATTCTCTTCTTACTGGTTTTGGTTTCCTGTAAACTTCTTGGATGAAATATTGATTCGGTTTCGAATCAATTACATCATTCGAAATTTTTATTGGAGATGAATCCGCCGTTTCGGTGTTGGTTGAGTGGATTGTCTGCTGATCATCATTGATCTCTTCATTGTTTCCTGTATCTAGAGTTTTGAGAATTTCACTAAGTTCAGATTCCGACATCTCTACTGATTCAGCATCATCCAGTAGTTTTTCGATATCTTCCTCATCTACATTATTGAATAAAGATTCAGTTTCCATAGAATTGAGTTTTATTCTTGACAGTGCATCTGCATTTTTGTTGATGGTTCCTTTTTTTGTATTCTAGTTCGTAGTCATATTCTTCCAAACGAATTCTCCATCTTTGTAATTTTGAGTTTGGTTCCTTTAATCTGTTTAGCCAAATTAGGGGTCTGTGGTCGGTACATATAGTGAATTTATGACCGTATAAATATGGCCTGAAATATTTCACTGCCCATACAACTGCTAGTAGTTCTTTTTCAATAGTGCTATAGCGTTCTTCTGATTGATTTAAAGTTCTTGAGGCATAGCAGATATACTCCATTCACTTTTATAAAGTATCGCGGTTGGCCATGATTTAGGTTTATCAAGTTTTTTCCCCTAGAACAGACGCAGTTTGGCACTCGTGAAAATTAAGCGACATTGCCAGGTCTACTTTCTATTTACTCTTCTTCAACTTTGTAAATGGAGTTAGTTCTTCGAAGATTTAACTGTGGCGCAGGTTTCGTAGAACTACTACATTTTCATACTGGAGTATTTCAGGTTGTGCAAAAATGTAGTTAAATGTCTTCTGAATTAACATAATATTTTCTCAAATTCATTAATTTCCCAAAGGAACATTTTGATAAATACGTAATTACTACGATTTTTTAGCAGAAACGGCAACGTTGTGGGCGTATCTGACAGTGCAATGACCATAACCTAACATTTTCAAAATATATACGGTGAAATGTGTCAAAATTTCATGGCAAACCGCGATACTTTATAAAAGTGAATGGAGTATAGGTCGATCTGATCCAATAGGTCCTTGTGATAGGATGGCACCTATGGCGACATTTGAGGCGTCCGTTGTAACAATAAAGTTCCTTTTGAAATCAGGATATTGTAAAATTGGGGGATTCGTTAGAATTTCTTTGCACTCATTGATTGCTTCTACGAATTCCTCTGAATGAACAATTTTTCTCCTTTTTTTCAAACATGCCGTCAAGGGTTTCGTAATTTTTGCGTAATCTTTCATAAATTTTCGATAGTATCCGGTCAATCCTAAAAATCCTTTCAATTCCGTTGGTGTTTTGGGAATTGGATAGCGCAAAATTGCATCGATTTTCAGGGGATTGGGTTTTAGACCTTCTGGTGTTACAACGTGTCCGAGAAATTGGACTTCTTTTTTTAAGAACTCAGATTTGTCCATTTGGATCTTCAAATTTGCTGCTCTGAGACGTTCAAAAACTTTGCGTAATTTTTCGATGTGTTCTTGTAGTGAAGTTGAGAATATTACAATATCATCTATATAAACCACGCATGCTTCGTTTATTATACCACGTAGTATGTTATCCATCACTCTTTCAAATGTTCGTGGTGCATTTTTCAATCCAAAAGGGAGCCTTTTGTATTCGTAATGTCCTCTGTCTGTAGAAAATGCAGTCTTCTGTATATCTCTAGGGTGCATTTCAATTTGATGATACCCTGAGGCCAAATCTGATGTAGAGAAATATTTGCATTTTCCCAATTTGTCCAAAACGTCCGTGATGTTTGGAAGTGGATATTGATCGTCGATACTTTTTTTTTTTTTAGAAGTCTATAGTCTACGCATAGGCGATATTTCTGTTCTCCAGATGCATCAATTTTTTTTGGAACAACAATGACTGGGTTACTCCATGGGCTGCTGGATGGTTGAATAATGTCATTTTTCATAAGTTCTTTTACTTGTTTTTCGACTTCTCTCTTTTGGGCTTCTGGCATTCTATATGCCTTTTGAAAAATTGGAGTTTCATCTGTAGTTCGAATTTCATGCTTCACTATGTTCGTGAAGCTCAAGGGAAGTTTTTTACTATGGAAAATATCTCTATATCCAAAACAAATTTTCCGAATAGCGTCCTTTTCTTCTTTATTTAGGTGATCTAAACGAAGATTTTTCATGTTTTCGGCCTTTAGGAGGTCATCAATTTTTGAATCAGAATGGTCATCCGTTGTCGATGTTATATTTGTAAAATTCACTTCCTCAACTTCAAGCGGTTCAAGAGTGATTTTTATAGGTGTTTCATTACTGTTTGTAATGGTGAGGAAGGCTTCTTGATTCTCAATTTTAACAAGACATTGTGGAATTTCGATTCCATCGGTTAATTTGACATATTTAACAATTCCCTGATTCAAATTATTTGTTTTTATTGGTACTTTAATAACTTTTTGTGATCTCGGTGGTAAATCGTAAGAATAATTACTTTTTTTGAGAAATAAAGGGATAGCTCCGTGCTTTGTGTAAAGAACATTTTTTTTAAATCGATGTTTGCGCCTAAATGTTTTAGAAGATCCATACCAATTAGGCCATCATATTCCGTGTTGAATTCGAAAATGTGAAAATCAAAATATTCTTTTGTGTTAAAAATTTTTGGTAATGGAATATGAGCAATATATTTGTGGTTTGAAATTTTGTGAGCTGTTTTAATTTTGAATGGAAAATATTTTACATAACTTTTATAAAATTTTTCCACTATTCTTGGACTAATCAGTGTTTTAAAACTTCCCGTGTCTATCATGAATTTTAATCCTAGTTTGGGAATTTTTATATATGGTAGTGTTGAACTATTAATATTGGTCATATTTATTAAGGGTGATTTTGTAAACTTGGGCTGTACCGAAAATTTTCTGAATTTTAATGATCATCATAATTATCTAAGTGTTGATTACTATACTGATAATTTCCAGCGTCATCTAAGGGATTGTCAGTATCGTTATAATTATATTCATTATCTTCGAATTGTTCTATTTCGTTGTCAACGTCTTGTTTTAAAAGTTCCTCCGAAATGAAATTTGGTTGGATACTATTATTATTGTATTGGAATCTATTTTGGGTTCTTGTTTGTCTCGTGTTAGAAGATGATGTGTCCATCGGAATGGGTTGATTTTGTCGTTGCGGAAAATTCCTTACTTGACCACTTCTTTGGGCATTGTTTGGCCTTAAATTCGAAGCTGGTCTTGTTTGTATCGCGGTTTGATTATTACTGGGAATTGAATTTTGAAAAAATGTGTTATTTGTTGCGGAGTAAAAGATCTATATTGGGTAATTTGTGTTCTATTAGGGGTCATATTTGTTAGGTTAAGCCTCGCGTATGTGAAATTTTGTTCTTCTATTGCGAATGCTATAGCTTGTTCTAGATTTTGAGGATTTCTTAATCTAATAGGTAAATTTGTGAATAAACCTCTCAAAAAAGCGTTAAGGGCTTGATTTTTCATATAAGGTTCTTTTGATTTCTAGGATATTTGCGTCTGCTTCTGTGAGTTGAATTTCATTTAATAATAGACTCAACAAATCTTGACATCGATTTCCAAAATGTACAGGGCTCTCGTTTTTTCCCTGTCTCAAATGCATTAAATCTCCGACCAAACAATTTTCATCACGCTGATCTGAGAAAAATTGTAAAAGTAAATTTTTGATTGACATCCTATTTCTCAAATTTCCTCTACTACCGACTAAATTCAATGCTCTTCCTGTTAATTTTCCAATTATCGCTCTTAACAGAAATTCATTTTGTGGATTTGCTATATTATTAACATCTGAAAAATTGTTAATCAAGTACTCGCTTGATTGAATAAAAATAGCCAAAGTGGCTGGATTACCGTCATATTCTGGGACGCAATCCAGATGATGTTTTTGGATTTGTGGGACGGCCATTTCTACTATATTATTATTATTTCTCCTGAGAGGACTACGGTCTCTATTCATTGAATTACTAAATTCTCAAATTATTGTTGCAATAATGAAAAAACAATAAATATAACGGGTGTTTTTTTTCGAGGTATAGAACTTCAAGTTGGAATTACTGTTCAAGATGGCGACCGATTTAACAGCTGTCAAGTGATTTATTCTTAGTTTGGTTTGGCAATTCATCATGAATAGACTCACTCCTGAACAACGCTTGCAAGTAGTGCAATTTTATTTCGAAAATAATGGTTCTGTGCGGAATACGTATCGCGCACTACGTCCATTTTATCGTCGACAAAATCGTCCATCATAGCAGTTAATTCGATTAACCATGGAACGTTTTCGCACCACGTTTACTCTTATTGATCACTCGCATCCCCAGAGACGCTCTATGGGCTGGTGGAATCATTGGTCCGTCCTTCTTCAGAAACGATTATGGCCAGAACGTTACAGTCAATGGTGATCGGTATAGAGCCATGATTACTAACTTTTCCATTCCTGAATTGAACAAACATGATGTCCAGGACCTGTGGTTCCAACAAGACGGCGCAGCATGTCACACAGCTCGTGCCACAATCGATTTATTGAAACACACGTTTGGTGACCGCCTAATTTCACGTTTTGGACCTGTGAATTGGCCTCCAAATCTTGTGATTTAACACCGCTAGACTACTTTCTGTGGGGCTATGTAAAGTCATTGGTCTATGCGGATAAGCCACGAACGCTTGACCATTTGGAAGACAACATTCGCCGTGTTATTGCCGATATACGGCCACAAATGTTGGAAAAAGTCATCGAAAATTGGACGTCCAGATTGGACTACATCCGAGCCAGCCGTGGCGGTCATATGCCAGAAATCACATTTAAAATGTATTGCCACAAGATCATCTTCCGGATAAATGAAATTCATGTCAATCGAATAATACATCGTTGTTTTATTGCAATTTAAAGTTCTATACCTCTAAAAAAAACACCCTTTAAAATCAATATTTACGATTGTATTGATTGAAAAAAAAATGCAGAATATTATCAAAATCTTTCAAATGTTCAAAAATGAGAAAAGAAATGGGATTTGGGAAACAAAGGATGTGAAACTTACAGCAATTGCTTCATGGAGGTTTCTTCTTTCTTCTTTGCTTCTGCCTCAGGGGATACAGCGATTATAGCCGGCAGTTTCGTTATAGAAACTCCGTACCAAACTATAATTTCTCCACCTGAGTGCTGTTGAACCTTTTCTTTCTTCTTTTTCTTCTGCTTCAGGGGATACAGCGATTATAGCAGGCAGTTTCGTTATAGAATCTCCGTACCCAACTATAATTTCTCCACCTGAATGCTGTTGAAATTTTTCTTTCTTCTTTGCTTCTGCTTCAGGGGATACAACGATTATAGCAGGCAGTTTCGTTCTAGAAACTCCGTACCTAACTATAATTTCTCCACCTGAATGCTGTTGCTTTGGATTTCTTCCTAACTATGAGTTTCGGTGATTTGGACTTCTGCTCGCTGGTTGTGTTGACACCACAATATTGGACTAGGTCGAATTTGGAACCAAAGTCCGGAAAATTTTGCAATATACCCAATGAATCGTTGAAACGAACACTTCTTTTTCGCTATTGATGTCGAAGAAAAAGTTTCGGGTATCCTACCGACTGCGCCACTTATGTTTGTTGAAACGAAGAGCTTGTTTTTAGAAAGCTTTATTTGACTATTGACGAAGAGGACAATGTGAAAGTCACTACATTCAGTACAATAATGATTATAATATGATTTACAATTAAGCATGTAACCTACGGTTCCCTTACTCTATCTACGATTCCTTGTATACAGTAATATGATAGTACTAAGTCATGCAATGCCTTTAGTACATATGTAAGGGAGTATCCAATGATATAACTTGTATTTCATTGAAAGATATTGCTGTTTTTGCCTGTATGATTATATGATTTCCCCGTTTTACAATAAACCAACACCTAAAACGAAATCTCAACTTGTAAATTTTATGGTTCATGTGCTTTTCAATCGGTACAATAAATATGTATTTCTGTTTTTGTTGTAGCTGCTCTTGATGAAGGAATAAACATATTCCGAAAGCTCGAGCTCAAAGAAAAAAGAGTCCTCTTTGTTTTTTGAATGCCTTCCCAATTAAACCCTCAACCTAAGATTATGAAATAGATTGATAATCCAATACAAAGCTCTGGCAACATTAAAAGTGCTGAATTAATAGTTCCAGCGATCAATCTGACTTCCTTATTCTTTTTCTATACCTGCAACATAAAACGTTCGTTGAAATTCCGAAGAACTTTACATCCGAGAGTTAAGTAAACCAACGAGCCGAGCAAGGAGGGCAGGTGTTGTTCACGTCAGATCTAGTGATAATTTGAAATACGTACTCGGAAATGCAGAGTGCGAACTGTTTTCTTGAATTAATTTCTCATTTGCAAAGTACACGATTCTGATACAATAGCCTTTAAGCTCGAATTTATTTACCTTTTACCGTTACAACAGTACGAGAATTCTTGGTACCTAATTTCTTAAATCGACCGACGACGCGAATCCGTAACTACTGAATGAGAAGGTGCTTTTTCGAAAAGAGCACGCTCATGAATATTTGAACATCCTCGCCGCTGCGGTCTGACAATCTGATATTTGAGAACGAAGAGGTAGATGAAAGTTGGTGTTATTTCCGTTTATCCTGAAGTACCTTGCAAGTAGTTGACAATCAATTTTTTTGTCTTGCGGTTTGAGATTTTTTCAATTCAAACACTGGTGAAATATGGTTTGTAATTAACTAATAAATTTTAATCAACCGTTGCCTTGTCTATACATCGAATTTTAGAGCCATGAATCTATCCGGTATCGAAAGACCACAAGATTGTACAATGGGCATACTTAACCAGATAATAGCAACTGCCACTTCTTTATAGGAAATTGTGACGCTTTGAGATATTGTTGAGAGCTCTATCTTTTCTCCATATGTCGGTAAGAACATCCAATTACAAAAAAAAGTAGGCTCTGATTCGTTCGCTCGGATTTGACCACGATGCTCATAATACCTGATATAGACACCAAATGTCGATCGAAACCAATATGGGGTCAATGAAAATTGAAGAAAGTTTAGAATTTCGAAATTTTCAGATCTTGATGCATCAGCAACAAATTTATAATTATACTTGAATAGGATAAGGGATATCGATCAATAGTTCATGATATGTATTCACTCTTTATTCATGTAAGCCTAGCTTTCGAAGCTGTTTAGCTTCTTCCTCAGGGCAACTGTAGAAAATGTATCTACAACAAAACACATCACACATCAGCAACAAGAAACGAGTACAACAACTTAGTGAAAGCGAGGTTAATCTCTAAGGGCCACTTGCACCGTATTGGTTCTAAGCGTTAGTTAGTTAAGCGTCGATTAATTTATTTAATCCAGGATTAAATATTTGGCTTGCACCGAGGCTGAATGTAACTAGATTAAAGTTAATCCACAAATTTGGTTATTTTTACGTAAATTGGTACTTGTGCCTATTTTCACGTTGTTTATTTTATCCCTTTCTATGCTTTGACAGTTTCGATGTTTAGACATTTTTTGATATCGAGCGTTTCGCAAATTGAAAGAGTTTGTAATAACGAATTTCTTTGGTAAAAACCGATGCAACATTCATTGCACAAGTTGACATCTTTCTTTGGAATATTCTACGTCCTTCACAAATGAAAATATACCTGGTTCGAAACTCTAATTGTCGAAGCACTTACCACTTCAGATTTGGATGTAAAATATGATAAACTCATGGATTCTCTGTCGTATAACAGAGGAAAATAAAAAAGAAATGATCGAAAAGCTTGAACAAACCTGATTTTCGATAAAAGGCAAACATCTATAAGAAAATATGTGATTTTTTCAATAAACATGCATCTTGGAAAATTGTTAATATTTATTCACTTTCATTTCAACACATTGTTAATAATATTGCCAATATTGGTTCCGATTGAATGATACCATGTGTCACAGTGAATTAAAGAATAATTCTACATATCAGAAGAACTGTAGCTCCAACTTTATTAGGCATGTATGGATTTGTTCAGTACAAAATATACCTCGACCGTTAATATTTAGTTCAGTTATTCATTCTTGTGTGTGCTTTTCATTTCACACCAATTTGATCTTTCATATCTACGCCTAGGAAAACCAAAATCTATAATTTCTACTTCAGTCATTATTCTTTTCAATTTGATTTATAATCAAACATCATTTTTGAAACAAGCCTGACTTGTGTCATCCATGAATGTAGGGTTAGAATTCAAAGTTTATCGTTAAACTTCCATTTAATCCTCCCAATTCGGAGGATTATCTTTAAGCGTTAGTTAAGGTTGTTAAACTAGGATTACGACACGGTGCAAGAGAATCATAGACACTAATCGAGGTTTTGCATTTAATCTGAAGTTTTGTCATACGGTGCAAGCGGCCCTAAGTCAACTATGATAATAATTGTATGAACGAATCGCATAAGTATTAATGGAATGTGACAATTTCTTTTCCTGCTTATTAACGTTGGTTTGCTGTATAGCAAACCAACGTTAATAAGCAGAAATAGTTATTTAATCAACTAGTTTATTAATGACAGCGATTAATGGTCGAAATATTTTAACGCGTGAGCGGAGCGACCGCGTTAATGTTTGAGACCATTAATCGCTGAATTAATAAACGAGTTGATTACAAGATTTTTCCGTCGACCTCATCCCGAATTCAATATGAATTCTCGATAGAAATGAATTTTTATTTTGCATAATAGACAAATCTGACATAATGTGAATTTCTATGTTCATTTAGATATTTTAATATTTATGCTCCCTATGGAACAATTCGAAAAATTCATAGAGGGAATATTGGACATATTGTGACATTCTGAATAGTTAACATTTAGTTTGCATTTATATCATTACCCATGATATCAGATAAGGAACGTGTCACGTGTGGAGAAAATGGAGGTTGATGTATTATTTACTTTGCAACTTTTATCACCTGAAATTTCTTCTGCAGTCTATTTTATTTTGAATGGAGTTGTCAATATACCCTTCCTTGACAGAAGTTGATTTCCAACGAAGCTCGATAGTGCCCTGACTGAATATTTTATGTTCGGTTGCCATGATAATCATGCATTAATAAGAAATCATGCATTAAAATAGGTCATTAATGGATGATTTCGGGAGCGTTAAAATGAGCTTTTATTCTATGATCGACGGAAAAAGAAATTATCACACTCCAAATTCACGAGACGAAAACAGTAATGTCAAAGTCAAGTGTCATCCATCAACTGGACCATCGAAGGAAGGTATGTTGGAATATTCTGAAAGATAGGTATGAATATCAAATAATTCTATACCTATAACTTGATCCTTGTGGTTTTCCTTGAAGCAGTCGACCTAGGCATATGGAGACTACTGCGCATACGCGAATACGGGGAAGTAGCTTGGAGTAGGATTCTAAGCAGGGTAGGGGCAATATGGCGCATGCGTATGAGCCATTATATGTCCAGGTCTTGGCTTCATTTTTACGCAATTTTTTGCACAATGCTAGCGGTATAGAAGTTTAAGTATATGATGAATATATTGGACTTAATCTCTGTGTGTCTGTTTTTTTGTTGATATGAATCATTTCTATAACAAATCTTTTTTATAATTATCATGTATATCTAGAATTCTTACGTTACTAAAGTCTACAGTATAAGAGTGATTATTAGAATGAACAGACAACGCACATCTTGGATTATTTGTTCTAAAGTCACTCCTATGTAAGTTTATCCGATTTCTTATCCTCTGAGAGGTTCGACCTACGTAGGTTTCATGACAGTCAGCACATTCTAGTTCGTACACTACATTCGATTTTATTTCTTTCGGTACTTATAGGGTCTTTTAATCTTGAGTATAGATTTGCCACTTTATTTTTGCACTATGACACTCTTTTCACTTTTTCATTACACCTAATCTCTTAAACAGTTTATAATTATATATAATTAGCACAACAGCCCATGCTGAGCCCTAGCCTCATTTTCTTCGTTCCTCTTCCTCACGAATCCTTCTTGTCCACTCTACACTGTGCTACTCTGTCCCAGCTGCTAACGCCCAGGAAATCCATTTCTTTCGCACATTGTCAAACCATCTCATCTTTGGTTTTCCCTTCTTTCGCCTACCGCCTATTTCACCTCTAAATATACGCTGTTCGCTCATGCGAGCCACATGCCCTGCCCATTTCAAGCTCAGCGTGATATTTTTAAGTCAATTAAAATACTCAATGGTTTTTAATCTTCATCGTCAGCTCTCAACTCTTACACTGCTGGATACATTGGTTCGTGCGTGCATGTACATAAGCACAAAAACCATTGACACAGAACATTCATCACATCTCACCCTATTACAAAAATAAAATAAAGTTCTAAACCTCTCTCTTCCAACTACCATTTCTGTTGTGGTAGCATATCATTCTACCACAGCATCTGCTATGCCATATATTTGTCTGGTAGCCTTATCTTTCTACCGAGTCTCATAAATAGTTCTATCAGTATGTGACATTTATTTGACATTTTCATGATCATAATATACACTAGAAGAATTCTCGGAATCATTCAATGAATTCTGAGACGTCTGATCAAAGTTAATGGCGGGCGGCGGCCCACACACGACCATTTCGGAGCGCACATCAAGCATTTGGCGTTCCGGAGCGTCACTCCTGAACGATACACGCAGGAGCATGGACTACCTTTAGATAGGCAACTCCCCTTCGATTTCTGGTTCATTAAAAAGCGCCATCTATGATCTGTGGCCATACTAGTTTTGGAAAACGTTGGACAAAATTACAGATCCCTAACTGTCCACAAACGCCATTTGTGGTTCGCATATCAAGTAGTTATGAGCAAAAGGTTGAGAATAAATTAATTAAAGGTGAGGTTTCATCAAATTCGGTGACAACTTGAAAGAAATTGTCACCAAATTCAATGAAAACCAAAAGAAAAGATCGACTATGAAAAATAAGATGTTTATTGGAATAAACATCTTATTTTTCATAGTCGATCTTGGATACAAATATCAGTGTTTGAGCCACTCGGTATATTACGAATTGTATTTTCATTCTTTTTACCTTATGTGCGTATCAGATTATCTGCGGTCAGGACGAGATCGCCCGGCAGCATACGATTGTAATTATTATCTCAATAACTGGCATAGCGACTGTGTACTGTATTCAGAATTAAATCGAAAAGTTGAATAAAGTGTATAATTCATTCTTCAGAAACTAGGAAAATCATTATCCAACTAACATTAAGTGGTCCTTCGAGCCGGATATTGAAGCTATAATTGTTCCAAAGTACAAAAGGAAGAATTAGAGAAATTGTTACATTCTGAAGAAAATTCAATAATTCCCTTGGAAGGAAGATATTGCAACAATTCGAATCCGCCGACCATAAGGTAGAAGAAAAAACCCGTTCACAACTACAATCAGGTAGGATAAGACAGTTCTTTCGGATATTTATTTGGAAGTCTGAATATTCAGCTGGATCCAAATATGGACACTTCATATTCATGAGAAATCATCACTGTTGCTGAGAATCATGCAGTTTTTTTTGTTCCAATGCTTTTTAAAGGGCGAAGCAAAACTCGATGATTTATGAATTGACGCTTTTGAATTGGTGACTTTGTGAACTTAAGTGCTGTTATTTTGAGTCTTCATTGAAAATATAAAACATGATCTCCTTCGCGAAGAACTATTTTAGTTTGATTTCTTTATATAGATTGCTCAGCCATAATTGTTTTTGAATGAGTTGCTTGAACTTTGCTTGAAATTGATTTGCTATACTAGAATAAACAACTGCTGTTTTCTTTTTCGAATTTCCTGCTTCGAATTGGCTAGTTAGCTTGAACAAACTACCTGCTCAATTGTATTTTGCTTAGACTTTGCAGTTATTATCATTTGTTGTGCTGAAGGAAATTGTTGAAATTTATTTGCTTGCATTAATGAATGGTATTGCTTATTCGACATATTTTCGTTCTGCTATTGAAGATAATCTATTTTGGTTGAAATTCTCTGATTATCTACTCTTTCTATTTGAAACTTGAAACTTGAAACCTGCTTTATAATACATTATAATTCGTACTCATTTTAAGGAATAAGTTAATTTGAGTTGCATTATTGTGATTTTTATTCACTTTAAAAATTGAGTTAGCTTGATTTGTTTTATTACAATTTCAATTCACATTGAGGAATTGCTGAGGTTGATTTAGTTCAAAATAATTGCTTGCTTAGAATTTCCACTTTGAATTTATTTTCTTATCACAAGGGATTCTTGAAGAAAATATTGCTTTGTAAATTGTTAAAAATTGAAACTAAAGTTTATCTGCTGAGACATTACATACAAGCTTGCTTTAATTTTTTTGGGAAATATTAGTTAAGGTTTTGCATTTGATAAAAGTATTCTGTTGGATTGCTGGGTCATTGGTAGCTTGGTTAATTTCTATATTTCTTTTGTATTGCCCATTTATTATTTTGCCTGAAATCGTCCAAGAGTTTATCGATTTCTTGTTAAACTATATCAAGAATTGCTTTATATTTAATGGTTTGTCGGAACCTTTTCATATAGTTTGTCCTGTAAATTTTTTTTGGGATGGCTGACTTGCTGACTGAACAGGCCATTTTACATGGCAGAATTGATCGTACCTATAGTAACTTTAAGAAGGACGGAACTGCTAAGATGAATGTGAGCAATTGCAAGACCAGAATTCAAAATTTTGGAAAAATTGTGGACTAGCTTCGAAACAAATCATTATGCCTTACTGCGTTCGGAATCTGCGGAAATAAAAGGTAATAAATATTTTAAAGATAATTTTTTTGATATTACTGAAGAACTGTATCTACAAAGAAAGATTGAATTTCAAACTTTTTTGGATTCACAATCACACTTTGAATTCGGGTAGCTCACGAGTGTCAAACCATTCAAATACTATACAAGCCGAAGAAAATGGAAAGACTTCCTAGAATTTCCTTGCCTACATTCAGTGGTGACTTTTGCGAGTGGGAATCCTTCAGGGACTTATTCACTACCTTAGTAATTAATAAATAGAATATTTCGAAGGTTACAAAGCTCCACCATTTGAAAACAAGCGTATGTGGGGATGCCAAGCGTTGGGTAGATAGTTTTGCCATAACTGAGGAAAACTTTGAGTTAGCTTGGAATAATCTTAAGGACAGATACGAGAACAAACGTAGGCTAGTATCTTCTCACCTTAACGCTGTTTTTGCGGTCAAATCGATGAAGAAGGAATCTTCTTCCGAAATTAAGAGAATTTTATTTGGAGTAACTACTCCTTCAGCTTCTCTTAAAGCTCTCAAGCGTCCAGTCGATAGCTGGGATGATATTTTGGTTCACCTGGTTGTAACGTTATTAGAAACTGAGACTAGAAAGCATTGGGAAAATCACATTGGGAATACCTTGGATTCTTTTGAACCCCCCAGTTTCAAATTTTTGTCTAGTTTCCTCGAGAACCAAATTTCAATTTTGGAAGCCTTGGAAGATACCTCGCATAAAAGCAGTACAAAAATGAATTTGGATTCAGTGCAAAAAGGCTCTAATGCTAGGTTTGCGAATTGGACATTTCCAGCCTCTAAAACATATCACACCGAAAATCGTGTAAACAAATGCCTCATTTGTTCGAAGGATCATTTCTTTCTATTTTGCAGTTCTTATAAAAACAAGACCCCAGCTCAAAGAAGGGATTTTGTTGCGAGCAAAAAGCGTTGTTTTAACTGTTTGTCTCAACATACTCTTAAGGATTGCAAATCACGAAAACGTTGCCAATATTGTCAAGGGAAGCATCGTTCTTCACTTCATTTTGCTATTCAAGATGCGCCTAAACCGATGTCACTTGGCGAGGCGGATCATTCTCTCAATTCTGCTGGTCCATCGAATAGGTCTACAGTAAATTTCTGTAGATCACCTGCAACAGTACTGTTGGCTACAGCACTTGTGAGAGTTTGCTGCGATAACGGTACTGTAACTTATGCTCGAGCATTGATCGACCAATGCTCTCAATCTTCGTTTATTTCCGAATCCCTATGCCAGAGGGCAAGAATGAAGTACAAACCTGTAGTTTTGCCAATTTCCGGTGTAGGAGGAAAAACCAATTTTACTTTCCGCAAGGTCATGAATTTCGAAATGAAACCACATTATACCTCTGAATTCTCATCTAAAGTAGAAGCGTTCGTACTCCCAGAGATTTCTTCATATTCCCCAAATTGGACCTATAACTCACAATGGAGTCATCTTGATTCTCTCATGCTAGCTGACCCAAATTTTCTTAAGAAAGGATGCGTAGAGGTACTATTGGGTGCCACGGTCCATGCAGAAATTATGCGGGGAGAGTTGATACGTGGAAAGACGGATGAACCTATTGCTATGAACACTAGCTTAGGTTGGATAGTGTCCGGTAACACAGCTATGTCTGGAGAATTTGTTTCTCCGACTGTCTTGCATCTGAATGATTCAGAAACTTCACTGAATGACATGTTCTCTAAGTTTGTAGTTCAGGAGGAATTTTTCGATGACATAAAACATCCAACCCCCGATGAATTGACTAGTGAGAACCATTTTGTGAGGACTCACTGCAGAGATGCTGCAACAGGTCGCTATACAGTCCATTTGCCCTTCAAGAATTATGCTAAAAATTTAACTTTTCCCAACATATACAATACAGCAAAAAACATGCTATTCAAAATGGAGGAACGGTTTCAAAGGGATGGTCAATTTGAATCGTTATACAAAAGTTTTATGTTGGAATATCTTAAAATTGGTCATATGAAAGAGGTAGAGTATTCTAAGCTTTCTGAATGTCGCTATTTTTTACCTCATCATGGTATTTTAAAGCAGAAGGATAATGTTGTGAAACTGCGGACGGTCTTTAATGGTTCAGCAAAAGCCGCAAATGATCTTTCCATAAACGATGTACTTTTCCAAGGTGCAAATCTATTACCAGATTTGTCCAACTTGATACTGCGGTGGATGAAATACCCTTTTGTTTTTGCAACCGATATTAGAAAAATGTTCCGTCAGATTCGAATCGCTGAAGAGGATCAATATTCTCAAGCTATTTTATGGCGATTTCGATCTGATGAACCTATAAAAATATTTTTATTACAAACGGTCACGTACGGTATGATAAGTAGTCCATTCTTGGCTAACAGAGTACGACAGCAGCTTGCTGAAGATGAGCTTGCAACTTATCCATTGGGCTCCGAAATATTGGCAGAGGAGACCTATATGGATGATGCTATGTCAGGAGGCTATGAGCTGGAAGATGCTTTGAGAAAGCAGAATGAATTGATCAAAATTTGCAAAGTGGATGGTTTCGAACTACATAAGTGGCTTTCCAACGATGGGAGATTGGTGGATCAGTTACCATTCGATGATCGAGCAGCTTCATTCAACAATGAATCAGCCGATTTTTGTTTTAATGTACTAGGTCTGTCATGGAATACTTCTGGTGATTTTTTCTGCATTGAAATGAATGTTGATAATCTCCAGGATGGTTTTTCATTAACTAAAAGGTCTGTACTCTCTAAGGCATCAAAACTATTTGACCCACTAGGATGGTTAGCTCCGGTAATAATATCTACAAAGGCGTTTCTGCAGCAGCTATGGCTTCATAAGATAGACTGGGACAATCGGATGCCTTCTGAGTTGGCAAGTAAGTGGATAACTTGGTACAAAGAGTTGGTTCATCTCAGAAATATTCGAGTAAGTAGGTGGTTAGGTTATCATCCTAATGCAGAGGTGGTTGAAGTTCATGGGTTTGCCGACGCTAGTGAGACTGCTTACTCAGCTGTCGCGTACTTACGAGTAGTCTTCAAGAACCAAGTAAAAGTTCATATTCTTCAGGCTAAAACTAAGGTATCTCCAGTAAAGCCTCTGCACACTATTCCAAAGTTGGAATTATGTGCAGCCACGCCACTTGCAAAGCTTGTCAAAAAGGTGCACATGGCCCTTTCTATAGAGAAATGCAGTGTACATTTGTGGACTGACTCTACTGACGTGCTTTGCTGGTAAAGAAAGCATCCTTCCCATTGGCCTGTATTTGTCGCTAATCGTTGCTCCAAAATCCATTCACAGTGTCCACATGCCACGTGGAGACATGTTTAGTCTCATGAAAACCCTGCAGACTGTGCCTCTCGAGGAATTAGTGCTCAAGCTTTGAAAGAGCATGAGCTCTGGTGGACATGTCCACATTGGCAACACAATTCATTGTCTTCATTTAGCGTCGAATCCAACAGCAATCCTGGAATTGTTTCTGATGGTGCCTGTATTGCTTCTTGTAACAGCGATGTACCCCAAGTTTGGAGTCTACTTGAAGAGTACTCTTCGCTGCCAAAGCTAATTATGGCTTATGTGCTGCGTTTTATCTCCATTACTTTAAATAAAACATCTTCATTGAAAGCTCGACTGACCTTAACTTCCTACAAATGGTTTTCAGTGAACAATGCTGTTTACTCTTCTCCTGAGTTGACCACTGACGAACTTAATAGGTCTCGTCTTACTTGTATTCACATCGTCCAACGCACTTTTTTCAATCAAGAATGGAACTTTCTTTCGAAAAACCAAATACTATCAAGGTCCAACCCTCTCACTAAACTCGACCCTTTCATTAACGAAGGATTATTGAGAGTAAATGGCCGCTTACACAATGCTAATTTGAACTTTGAAGAAAAACATCCGCTAATAATACCATCTAGTAGTTACTTTTCAATACTTCTGGTGAGAAATGCCCACGCTAGAGCTTTGCACGGTGGTTTGAAACTAACCATCAGTAGTTTGAGGCAGGAATATTGGATTATCCGCTGCAGGCAACTAGTTAAGAAAGTTATAAGAGAATGTACAACTTGCATCCGATATCGTGGCTCTATTAGCTACCAGATGCTTTCGAAAAAAACCTTCCCGACCATTTTCGAAGTCAGGTGTTGACTATGCCGGCCCATATCTCATAAGGTCCTCAAAGGGTAGAGGCAAGGCTGCGTCAAAGGGTTATATTGCGGTGTTCATTTGTTTGTGCACAAAAGCTGTACACCTTGAGCTAGTCTCCGGTTATAGTAGTGCAGATTTCATTGCTGCTTTTCGTCGGTTTACTTCAAGGCGAGGTCATTGCTCTGATCTCTACAGTGACCAAGGTACTACGTTCATTGGCGCGGACAAAGAGCTCAAGGATTTGTATAGAAAATCATCGTCTTTCATAAAGTACATTACCCAGAAACTTGTTAATGAGTCTACGCAATGGCATTTCAATCCACCTGCCGCCCCACATTTTGGTGGAATTTGGGAGGCTGCAGTAAAGTCTACCAAGCATCATTTGCGTCGTGTGGTGGGGAGTCATAAACTTACGTTCGAAGAGTTCTACACTCTTTTAACGCAGATTGAGGCCTGCTTGAATTCTCGGCCGCTCTTACCACTTTATGATGACTTGTCAGATATCCAGTCTCTGACTCCTGCTCATTTTCTTATACAGTCTGCGTCATACATCGTACCTGAACCTTCTCTCCTAGATGACAACATTCCTCCTTTGCAGCGTTGGAAACAAGTTCAACAGATGCTTCAAGATTGGTGGAGGCAATGGTCGAGAGAGTACTTGCAGACCTTACAGATGCGGTACAAATGGCAAACTGAACAGTCAGTGAGTCAGGCTGGTGATCTCGTTCTTTTAACAAGTGAAAACTGTCCGCCTGCTAAGTGGCCACTTGCCAAGGTAATTGATACCTATCCGGGGCCCGATAAAATTGTTAGGGTTGTAAAAATACGTACTGCTACCAATGAGCTAGTGAGACCTATAACTAAACTTGTACTGGTTTGTAAAAATGCTTGTTGAGTTTTATTTAAAAACCTACCTATATCTGTATGTTCCATTTTCTTGTTATGCTAGTTAATTTCGAAATCTATCATTTTACCATATAAAATGAAGTGGGTGGTAATGTTTGAGCCACTCGGTATATTACGAATTTTATTTTCATTCCTTTTACCTTATGTGCGTATCAGATTATCTGCGGTCAGGACGAGATCGTCCGGCAGCATACGATTGTAATTATTATCTCGATAACTGGCATAGCGACTGTGTACTGTATTCAGAATTGAATCGAAAAGTTGAATCTTAAAGTGTATAATTCATTCTTCAGAAACTAGGAAAATCATTATCCAACTAACAATCAGTAACAAATAATTCATCCAATACACTCATTAAATTTGAATCTATTTCAAACTGGAACACTATCGAGTACATTTTTTATCAAACAATACAATAAATATACCAGGTAATAGTATAGGTATGGCCTCAAAGAAGAGAACCGCAATCCATGAGTCGATTCTTGGATAGAGATTTGTGACTAGATCAGTTCGTACTACATTTGTTGATAATTATCGAAAAATCCTGTATATCTTATGACCTATAGCCAATAATGACTTCCCTGAGATCTGAGTTCCCTCAGCACAGAAATTTCTTTCCCAGAAGTAATCCGCTTGTCATGAAACACTGAAAGTAAAAATATTTCAAAATAAATCATTAGCAATTGATTTGAGATAGATCACCTAATTTCGGAAACTGACTACAACACAATTTTGATTACCTTTTCTTTTACTTAAGTGCTGGAAGTTGAGATTATTCTTGATCCTGATGACACATCTACGTTAATAATATCTGAAAATTAAAATGACCTTATAAGACATGAAAAAATGTTGATTGGCAATTCTCATCTCTCAAATTCTCAATTTTTAAAGATTGATTTGATTTAAGATAATTCAATCAAAGAATTTATGTTTTCTCATCATCATCATCATAGTCCGGACGTCGTTCAACGTGTGGTGACAATTTGAAGTTATCAACTGTCCTCATTAAGCTGGTCAATAACTCGTCCTACCGTTCTCTGCCACTGCCTTCTGTTTTGCGTAAGCCTATTCGCAGATTCCATACTTTTATTGAGCAGCTGGGTTATTGTATCTGTCCAACGCGAAGGGGGTCTGCCGCGCTTGCGTTTGCCTTTAGTTTTTCCTTGCACTAGAAGGCGTTCGATGTTGTTAACTCTCATTATGTGTCCATAAAATTTAAAAATCCGCTTGTACACAAGCGTTGATAGTCTCTGTGGCACATTAATTTCTCTTAAGATGGATACATTCGTTCTTCGAGCAGTCCAAGGTATTTTCAACATTCGACGCCAACACCACATCTCAAAAGCGTCTATTCGTCTTTTATCCGCTCGTCGCACCACCCAGGTCTCGGAAGCATAATTGAACACTGAAAACACCAGAGTCTGAACGAGTTTGATCTTAGTTGCCTTGGTGATATTCCTATCCATCCATATTTTCGATAGTTGCGTCATTGCAGTTCTTCCCAGTTGTATTCGTCGCCTTATTTCAGGTTCAGTATCACAGGTAGATAAATGAGCTTACCCTTTCGCATTTGGCAACAGTATTAGGAATTTGCTGTAGTTTGTTCCCCCGATCAATTATCATAATTTTTGATTTTTTATAGTTTATTCTTAAGCCGTATTCTTCACCAATATCTGCTAGTCGCTTCAAGAGTTCTTTCATGGCTTGTATCGTGGATGTGATCAACACTGTATCGTCGGCGAATCTCAAATAAGTGAACCTGGTACCACCGATCGAGATACCTCTACTCCATCCCTTCAATACTATACGCATCACATATTCACTATATACAATATTATAAAGCATGGGCGACAGCACGCAACCCTGTCTCACACCTTTATCTATTTTAAATTCATCCGAAAGCATATTATCAATACGGACAACTGCTGTACTGTTGGTGTACAAGTTCGCAATAAGGCTTATCAAATGAGCAGGAACTCCCATTTCCCTCAGTATAACCCATAACTTCGGCCATCTTATGTTGTCAAACGCCTTTTCAAAATCGACAAAGCATAGAATCGTTGGGATGTGTAGTCTTCTCTCGATTTTGAAATGATATTGAGGATATTCAAAATTTGTTCTCTACACCCTCTGCCCTTCACAAACCCTGCTTGCTCAGGGGCTATTTCAGGAGCTATGAAATACGATAGGCGTGCTTGTATGATATAAAGCATAATTTTGCTCACATGAGTTATCAGAGCCAGCGTACGGTAGTTGGCGCAGTCAGTGGTAAACCCTTTTTTATGAAGTGGTATTATGATTGAAGTTGTCCATTCTTTCGGCCATTCTTGAGTGACCCATATTTTATTGCAAAGGGAATGTATCACCTCAACATCCTCGAGTTTCTTGAAAATATCAGCTGGTATTTTGTCTATGCCCGGTGCCTTTCCAGTTTTCATCTTTTTTATTGCCATCTCAATTTCTCCTCGTAGAATATTTGGTTCTTGATGTTCTACTTCAATAACAGGTCAGGCATTGTCAACATCAGCGTAGAGTCCTTCGCAGTAGTTTCTCCACACGTCGGTTATCTTCTCCAGGTCCGTAACAAGTATTCCGTTCTTATCTTCAACCGCCCAAGTTTTTGGTTTGAACTTCTTCGTTAACGTTCTTATGATACGATATAGATCTTTAGGATGGTTGTTATCAGCGTGCTCCTCTATTTCGATACAAAGATCACTAATGTATTTATCTTTATCTCTTCTACATTGAGCCTGTATTTTTGAACTGAGTTGACGATAGCATACACCAGTATTGCCTTGCTCTTTCAACTTCCTTCTTTCTTGCACCAGTGCCAGAGTTTCATCAGTTATCCAGGCTTGTTTTCTAGCTGGTCTATTAGCCACATTTCGTTCGATTGTCCTAATCATCGTGTTTTTGAGTCTATTCCACAGTGCGTCCACAGAAAGTTGGTCAACAGATGGTATTTTCCTCTTCAGCTCCTCTGAAAGGACTGTAGAAAAATTGATTACGTGATCCACTGTAGGAAGCTTTTTGTAGGAGGTTTTCGCAATAGTTTTAAATTTCATACATAATTCTGCAACTAATAACTGGTGGTCGGAGTTGCAATCAGCTGATGGTAGTGTTTTGGCAGACCGAATGGATGAACGCCATCTTGATTTCACCAGCACGTAGTCAATTTGGTTTTTATATAATCCATTGGGTGAGACCCACGTGGACAAACGTCTTTTGTGTTGTTTAAAAGTAGAATTGCTTATAGTGAAGCTGTTTTCCAAGCAAAACTGGATAAGACGCGCTCACCTCTTTCATTTCTGCTGCCAAGTCCAAACTTTCCTACCACTTCTCTCAAATGATCATCGTTTACGGTGCTTCCTATTTTGGCGTTCATGTCACCCAATATGATTGTGATTTCTTTGGAGGGAAACTTCTTGATCGTTTCTTCCAGTACCTTATAAAATGCTTCTACTTTTTCATCTTGTGCACCAGTGGTAGGTGCGTAAACCTGAACAATATTGAGAGGGCAAGGGGTTGTATTCAGTTTTAAGGTGATTATTCTTTCATTTATGGTTTGATATCCTTTCACCATTCTGTTCAATTTATTAGATATCATAATAGCTACACCATGTTTACTTTGATCTGCTAACCCCGAGAAATAAACGGTGTACTCATCTGAAGTGAAATGACCTCTCCCCTTCCAATGTGTCTCTGATATGCCCCCAATCGCGATGTTGCATCGCTTCAGCTCGCGTTGCAAAATGTTGAGTTTTCCAGTTTGATTAAGTCCCCTCACGTTCCATGTGGCAAGACGCTGTTTTGATCTTATGCTCATTTGGCGTTCATTTCCATTTGTATCAGTAGCAGATTTTCTATGTGGTGCCTGACACTGAACATCCACACACCCAGTCGCACATTTCTCACCATCCGCCCTGGACGCTGAATGGCGCCGTTTGTCAGCCGGATCGCAAAACGAACCCGAGGCCTGTCCGCCTGTCGTTGATATAACTTCATTTTGCGCACTTGGAAAGGATAGTGTGGTAGTTTTCCATTGCTTTCCACACCGCAGTACTATCATGAGGTCAAGATAGCTGGAATTACTGACATCACTGCTGCCTAACGTCTGTGGTGAGGAAGGAAAAAGGAGATATTTGGATTAGAGAAGGAGAAGGTTGAGGAATTGTACCCCTCGGTTTGGAATGAGAGATGTACAATAGCTTGCGCGGGCAGGATCGCCATTCCTGAACAGATCTGACCATAGCCGGGGCCGCAATGGGTATCTGCCGCTACCCTATTATGTTTTCTAAAAACTAAATACCTTCTGGGTACTCCTTAACTCTAGTCACATAAGATTGAAATGTTCCACTTGAAGTTGTTGGTTCATCATTCGATTCAACCCCATGGAAAAAATCATTTCCATGTGCAATTTCACTAATGCTTTCTAGGGTGAGATTTTTCTTCCATACAACTTCGAAGAAATGAGAACCTTCAACTCATGGCTATTTCCAGCGGAACTCATATATTCTGAAATGGGAGAAAAAATGTAATAGGTGAATGAAATTGGAACGTTTTAAATTACCTGGTATATTGAGAGTTGGCAATGAATATTTCTTCAATTTTCCTTTTGGAAGTATGCAGTCCGTGCTGAAATGAATGCCGCAAACCACATAATACTTTACTGATTTCACATTAAACAATTCAGCATTACCAATTCTTTGAAGCCAGACGGCTATCGCCTGTATATTCCAATTCAGAATCTTAGATACTCGATATACAGGGTCTTTCACGAGGAACCTCACCCATATTTAAACGGGAAACTACTGAACGTATTTTCATGAAATTCAGCACTTATAAGTATTTCACGATGCTGATGAAATCTAAAATATTTTCAAGGCATGAGCACCACCGGTTTTTCCGGAAATGACGTCAACTTCCGTTTTTCAAATTAGAACACCATTTTTTTATTGCGGAAATAGATTCCTTAGAAAATTTCAAGTTATTTTGATGTAACATTTTTCAGTTTCGGTTGGAAAATTCTCTCTGAGCGGGAAAATTCGAAAAAAAAAATCGAAAATAGAGCTCCGCTGAAACAAGAATAACTTCGAGGTTTTTGGATGGAAAAATTTTCATTTTTGGGATTTTTCAAGATGTAAGATTGATGTATCCACTTTAAGAATCGAAATCGCGATTCATGATACAGGGGGTGAAAAAATCGCTTTCAAAGTTAGGGAGGACAAAATCGTGAAAAATCAATTTTTTCAAATTAGAACCCCATTTTTTTATGGCAGATATTGAATCCACGTTAAAAAATAATGTGAGTGTATGCATCACACCCTTGCCCTAAAGTGGATATTAACTCAGAAAATATCCATTTTAGGGCAAGGGTGTGATGCATACACTCACATTATTTTTTAACGTAGATTCAATATCTGCCATAAAAAATGGGGTTCTAATTTGAAAAAATTTATTTTTCACGATTTTATCATCCCTAACTTTGAAAGCGATTTTTTCACCCCCTGTATCATGAATCGCGATTTCGATTTTTAAAGTGGATACATCAATCTTACATCTTGAAAAATCCCAAAAATGAAAATTTTCCATCCAAAAACCTCGAAGTTATTCTTGTTTCAGCGGAACTCTATTTTTGATTTTTTTGTGTCGAATTTTCCCGCTCAGAGAGAATTTTCCAACCAAAACTGAAAAATGTTACATCAAAATAACTTGAAATTTTCTAAGGAATCTATTTCTGCAATCAAAAAATGGTGTTCTAATTTGAAAAACGGAAGTTGACGTCATTTCCGGAAAAACCGGAGGTGCTCATGCCTTGAAAATATTTTAGATTTCATCAGCATCGTGAAATACTCATAAGTGCTGAATTTCATGAGAATACGTTCAGTAGTTTCCCGTATAAATATGGGTGAGGTTCCTCGTGAAAGACCCTGTATGTTTGTATAAGTATAAAATTGATTAAAATATTTATGAAATTGGCGTTTCCAACATTGTTATTGTTTACACTTTTCATGTCAATATGTCATCAATGAATAGAGTCTAGGCGCATGCGTGAACCAAAAAATCATGAAATTGATTCATGCAACGATCGCTTGGTGGCGGTAGTGATGCGTGAATTCGGCCGTACTTAGTAGAGAGTTACACTCCCCTGCGCAGGAGTGTCGCTTGCCCACTAACGAACACAAATTATCTTGATTCTGATGTGACAGTATAGAATGTCACGTTCAAAAGTGATGGTTAGTGGGGTAGAAGTTTCCAAAATTGAAAGGTTTGGAGTGGCTCGTCGAGTTTTAGAAATATTTAAAACTTTGGATCGTCACGCCAAAGTGAAACGCCTAACCTTGGAGCGTTGACCGAACTAACCAAAACTTTTACATGGGAGTTTGGAACGGCGCGGCACGCATCAAACCTTCTCTCCGAAGTGGTCGTGTGTGGGCCGCTAATAGTGTGTGAGCCGCTAATAGCGGCCCACACACGACCACTTCGGAGCGAAGGTTTGATGCGCGCCGCGCCGTTCCAAACTCCCGTGTAAAAGTTTTGGTTGGTTCGGTCAACGCTCCAAGGTTAGGCGTTTCACTTTGGCGCGGCGCTCTGGCGTGACGCTCCAAAGTTTTAAATATTTCTAAAACGCGCCGTTCCAAACTCCCGTGTAAAAGTTTTGGTTAGTTCGGTCAACGCTCCAAGGTTAGGCGTTTCACTTTGGCGCGGCGCTCTGGCGTGGCGCTCTGGCGTGACGCTCCAAAGTTTTAAATATTTCTAAAACTCGACGAGCCACTCCAAACCTTTCAATTTTGGAAACTTCTACCCCACTAACCATCACTTTTTAACGTGACATTCTATATTGTCACATCAGAATCAAGATAATTTGTGTACGTTAGTGGGCAAGCGACACTCCTGCGCAGGGGAGTGTAACTCTACTAAGTACGGCCGAATTCACGCATCACTACCGCCACCAAGCGATCGTTGCATGAATCAATTTCATGATTTTTTGGTTCACGCATGCGCCTAGACTCTATTCATTGATGACATATTGACATGAAAAGTGTAAACAATAACAATGTTGGAAACGCCAATTTTATAAATATTTTAATCAATTTTATACTTATACATACATACAGGGTCTTTCACGAGGAACCTCACCCATATTTATACGGGAAACTACTGAACGTATTCTCATGAAATTCAGCACTTATAAGTATTTCACGATGCTGATGAAATCTAAAATATTTTCAAGGCATGAGCACCTCCGGTTTTTCCGGAAATGACGTCAACTTCCGTTTTTCAAATTAGAACACCATTTTTTTATTGCAGAAATAGATTCCTTAGAAGATTTCAAGTTATTTTGATGTAACATTTTTCAGTTTCGGTTGGAAAATTCTCTCAGAGCGGGAAAATTCGAAAAAAAAATCGAAAATAGAGCTCCGCTGAAACAAGAATAACTTCGAGGTTTTTGGATGGAAATTTTTCATTTTTGGGATTTTTCAAGATGTAAGATTGATGTATCCACTTTAAAAATCGAAATCGCGATTCATGATACAGGGGGTGAAAAAATCGCTTTCAAAGTTAGGGATGATAAAATCGTGAAAAATCAATTTTTTCAAATTAGAACCCCATTTTTTTATGGCAGATATTGAAACTACGTTAAAAAATAATGTGAGTGTATGCATCACACCCTTGCCCTAAAATGGATATTTTCTGAGTTAATACCACTTCGGAGCGCACATCAAGCATTTGGCGTTCCGGAGCGTCACTCCTGAACGATACACGCAGGAGTGTCGCTTGCCCACTAACGTACACAAAATATCTTGATTCTGATGTGACAGTACAGAATGCCACGTTCGAAAGAGATGGTTAGTGGGGAAGAAGTTTCCGAAATTGAAAGATTTGGAGTGGCTCGTTGAGTTTTAGAAATTTTAAAACTTTGAAGCGTCACGCCAGAGCGCCACGTCAGAGCGCCACGCCAGATCGCCGCGCCAAAGTGAAACGCTAATCTTGGAGCGTTGATCGAACTAACCAAAACTTTTACACGGAAGTTTGGAACGGCGCGCATCAAACCTTCGCTCCGAAGTGGTCGTGTGTGGGCCGCTGATGTTTTCATCAACTGAAAAATCAGATTCAGTAGATTCTTCTTGCTTAACAATTTCAGGATCAAGTTATTCATCATCAGATACATCTAGAATTCTAGAAGATTACAATGTTCAATCGGTTTCAAAAATATTCTTTTTCGTCTGAGTACATTATCATTACCTTCTTTTTTCACTAAATAAGATTGGTCATTAAATTTTTTCAAAACGATTCCTGGTGTCCATGTTTTACCATCTTGAATAAAGATTCTCTCATTGATTGAAAGTGGTTTCAAATTATTATTTTTTCTCTCATACATTTTTTGTTGAGTTTTTTCCTTTCAATCAAATGTTTCCTTTGCAATTCATAATTCATATATTTTGATCTCAAATCAGAAGTCTTAAGGTGAATACAGACTATTCTGACGTGACGTGATTTCACGTCACGTCAGGACCGTGTAGTGCTCTCATTGGCCTAATATGAACGAGAACGCACAGAACGATGTGTTGCATTTTTATGCATTTTTATATCACTCACTATTTTGACGTGGGCCCACATGTAACCACGTCACGTCAGAATGGTCTGTATTCACCTTTAGTTGGTTATATGGATCTTGATTTCCTTCCAAAAAATAATTCAGCAGGTGATAGATTATTTTGATCTATAGGACAATTTCTTAGTTCAAGTAAAGCAAAATTAACATCATCATTGTTATACAAACATTTCTTTATAGTATTTTTAACTGTCTGAATCATACGTTCTACCATCCCGTTAGATTGAGGATAAGTGGGACTAGATGTTTTATGTAAAAATTCGTAAAAGCTAGCGAAATTCTGAAATAGCTCACTTGTGTGCTGAACTCCATTATCACTGAAAACGATCTTTGGAATACCATATTTAGAAAATACATTTTTCGTAATTTTTATTACATTATCAGATTAAGAAGAAGACAATTCAAAAAGTTCGAAAAATTTGGAAAAATAATCAATGATAATCAAAAAATTTTTACCCTTCAATTGATACAAATCAATACCAATTTTCTCCCAAAGATGATCTGGAACCTGGTGTGGAGAGAGCGGGTGTTTAGGATTACTTCTCGAGTATCTTATGCACGCTTCACATGATGATACCAAATTCTCGATGTCCTCATTAATATTTTCCCAAAAAACAGTACCTCTTGCTCTTAATTTAGTCTTTGTTATGCCTAAATGACTAGCATGTAGCTTCTGTAGTACTAGGTATCTTAAAGCTTTTGGTACGATTACCGCATTTCCTTTGCATACTAAATTATCAATTAATACCAATTCACTTCGATAAATCCAATGAGGCTTTGCCATGTTACTACAATAATTTTTCTTTGATGGCCAAGCATACTTGACATAATTAATGAGTGTTTTCATCTCTTCATCTTTTAATGTCTCTACTTTAAAAATACTGTTCATTTCATTTGATAAAGATGAATGTTTCTGGAGAAAATCTACTTGAAGCTCATATTCTAAATTCACTTCACTTTCACATGATTTTGAAATTTTTGTTCTTGATAAAGCATCTGCCAAATACATTTTTGACCAGGCTTGAAAATTATTTTTAGATCATATAATTGAAGATCAAGTAACATTCTTAGCATAAGTACGCATATCTAGAAGCATGCACAGTCAGCATTAATTCTTCTGTTGGATTGTAAAAATTTAAAACACGTGGAACACTCAAAATTTCTTTTAATTCATTGAAAGCTCCTTTTTGTTTATAGTCCCATTTGAAAATAACACCTTTTTTTAACAAAAGCCTAAGTGGAGCAGTAATTTCAGCAATATTTGGTATTTATTTATGTAAAAAATTAACAATTCCTGAAAAACTTTGCAATTCTTTACTATTTTGTGGAACTGGATATTCTTTCATACAATTTATTTTTGTAGGATCTGGTTTAATCCCATTTGCGCCTATCACGTGACCCATGTAATTTATTTTGTTGAGACCAAATTTACATTCACTTTTATTGAATTTCAAATTTACTTCTCTTGCTTTTTTGAGCACCATTTCTAATCCACTATCATGTTCTTTCTTGTCTTTACCAAATATCAACAAATCATCTACATATATTTGAACTCCATCTACCCCTTCGAAATTTTAATTCATTTTTCATTGATATATTTCTGTCGCACTTAATACCAAATGGTATACTCCATTCACTTTTATTTAATCACATAGGAGGTCATGGTTTCGTTTTCAGGAGTTGGTGCACATGATGAAAAGTGTGTGCGCGTACAGAGAATATCGTTAATGACCAAACAACGTTGCCAGTTCCTTCGTTTACATCAAAGTAAAAGTATCAAAGATATTCCACATTTTGTTAGTTCGAATCGATCGGCGATTTTGGGGCGAAATATCGATAGGACATCGCCCATTTTCCGTTCTTCGTCGTCCAGAAGAAGTTTCCCGTCGATACGACAAATTTCGTGCAAGTGTCATTTTTTCCTTTCACGACTTTTGGCGTTAGTACGAACGGAAAATTTGAATTGGACCAAAAATCGATTTATAAGCATAAATAAAGCGAAAGTAAGTACTAATCGACCCTTTCACACTTGATAACGAAGTTTTTTAAGGTATCTGGCCGTTTAGAAAGATTTCAAACGAAATTCCGGTTCCCCAGAAGTTTGATTAGTTTCGGTATCGTTTTTGGTGCTCAAAATTTATTTGGAATGTCTAAATGGTCAAAAAAGGCTCCCTTATACGATCTTTCAACAGAAGCGACCGGAAAATATGGTTCAGGTAGGATTTTCGAGGAATTATGAGGAAAGAACTTGCAGCATGAAATTGCACGATTTTCGTAAGTACCTAAACGGGTTCTGGATAGCCATCATCGGTCTCTAAATGATTATTGTTGATCGTTTTCACGTTTCAGAAAAAAAACACGTCGAAAAAGCTAAAACAAAGAATGACTGTATTGCATTCAATGGTAGGTGAATTCAGATTCCGATGAATTGAAATGTGTCACTGGAGCTTTCATTCCTATCAATCCTTTGCCGAAAGTAGAAATAGGCTATATTGAACATGAATACATCGGTTTTTTCCATATTCCAGGAGTTTGTGTCTTATTTAAGAACAGGTATGAATGATAAATGTTTAACCATTTTATTTGTACAAACCTACTGTGGTAGTAATGTATGAATATTTTTTAAACTAATAAATTACTATACGTCAGAATATTTTACTCCTTGTTCACAAGATCAAATAAATGAAATGTATATCTATAAAGCTTTCAGGCTTATTATTTATATTGCATTGAAATCATTAGTTTTTCTGTGAACAAATTCGTTAATTTAGTTATTATGTTTATTTTCTTTGTGATGAATGAATAAAACTGTTATTTATTTGGAATAAAGAAATATTAGAAATAAAAATGTTTTGCACCCTCACAATCATATCACATATTTGGATTCAAATATAGGGATATAATGTTCCATTATTCTTGATTCTTGTAATTACCCATCAATTCATCTTATACCTTTGGGTTGAGTTTTTCTAATGAATTCTTGATTAGAATCAACAATTGATCTCGTCAAGTCTTGAACTTACAGTTCAAGAGGATGATAAACATTAAATCTTCACAAGCATGCATATGAAAATTATGTGAAAGCAATGCAATTTTCTTCCATGGTGATAAATAATATATTTCAACAGTGATCTCTTGTTCTTTTCATGAAAATAACTAGAAAAGGAATCCTTTCTATCAATTCATATAAACGTTAATTATTTTCTTCCATCACATCTTTTCCAATTCATTCACATTCTGAGAAATACACTAAGAATGTAGAAAGGGCAACATAGTGTTGACTCAAAACATAAAAATATTTTGAAAAACGTCATAACTTCGATACAGAGTGGAATATTTCAAATTTCCAAGGCCAGAGTTGTGATTTTATAGGTAATTGTGAATGGAGTAAAGGTAATCTTAAATATCTATACCTCCCATATGGAGTGTTGAATGTGCATAACTTTGAACTGAAATTATCCAACTCAACACTCTAAAAACCATTTGCTACGTATAAAACCGAGAAATATTCAGAGTCTTTAAGTTTGGTTATTATGTCATCAACCGTCGGAATATGATAATGTTCTCTGAGAATGACTTTATTTAACTCGGAGGGATCCATGCAAATTCTAAAATCATCCTCCTCATCTCCTTTTTAGCAACAATTATCAATGAGTTGACCCAATCTGTTGGCCCCGTTCCTCTCTTTATAATATTCTGACTCTCTAAATAATCAAGTTTGTTTTTCAATTCATGCAGTATCCCATGAGGAAATTTTCTTGCTGGATGAATCGAGAGCTGTATCAAATTATCAATTTTTATCGAGCATTTACCTGGCATTTTACCTATTCCATTAAATACATCTCGATATTGTTCCATGACATCCTCTTTCTCCACACCAGCTACCATTTTGACAATGTTCATCATCTTTATCGATTCAAGTCCTAATATAGGTGGTCCTTCGCAGTTCGTTACATATAAATATAATTTATAAGAGAGAAATGGACTAGCAAAGATCTAATTTATAAGTTAAACCTTCATATAAACAATTCAAATTAACTCCTCCAATAAATCTTAAGTTCTCTCCTGAATAGGTGAGTAATTCACAATTATTAATTGTGTGTAACGGAAATTTCTCAAAGAATTTTGTATAAATGTGCAAGGGTTGAGCATTCTGTTTCCGGAGAATTTGACATTTTGTTCGGAGTCCCACAGGGAGGTTCATTGGGACCGTTGCTATTCCTCCTATTCATTAACGACCTACCTGAATTTATACTTGATGGAGAAGTATACCTCTATGCTGATGACACTAGTGTTGTAATAAGTGATCCATCCCCCAAAGTTTTAAAGGAGAGGTGTGACGCTGTACTCGACCAATTCTCAAAGTGGTGCGATGACAACCACCTGATAATAAATGATGGTAAAACTGTATTTATTGAGTTTCACAGCCCTTATAGGAGGCCTTGCCGTCCTCATCTCGTTTTCGGAGGTACTGTTCTGAAGCTGTCGGATCAGGTGACGCTTCTTGGCTGCACTTTCGACAAAAATTTGCGCTGGACATCTGAGATCGACAACGTTTGTTCTAAGTTGAATAGATGTTATTATACCCTGTGCCATCTCAGGAGACATGTTGGGTTTCGTTGTGCTGTGACTTTCTATCACTCAAACATTGCCTCATCAGTGCTCCGATATAGTTTGCTGGTTTGGGGGCGTACTGCTGGATCGCATCGCGCATTTGTTTTGCAGAAGCGTGTTATTCGCGTGTTGTTTGGCCTCGATCCTCGAGCCTCGTGTAGGGAATGCTTTCGTTCTCGTGGACTCCTGACACTTCCATCCATGTACGTCTATCATCTTATGATTTATATCCATGACATGAGATTCAGTATCCCTAGACTCTGTGACCACCATTAATATGATACTCGCGGTTGTCGAAGATTCTACCACTCGGGCTTGAGCCATGCATTTCATGAGAAATCACCGATGATATCGGGTATTCAGATTTACGGTGTTCTTCCGCGGTATTTGATTGAGAAACGTTCTTCGGAGTTCCGGCGTGAGCTGAGATCGATTCTTACCAATGGCTCCTATTATAGCGTCAGTGAGTTCGTCTCGGCAATGAGGGTCCAATAATTTGTTTGTAATTTGTTTGTACTATACCTTTGGATTTTTATTTTGACTATATTGTTCATTTGTTTTTTACTCTCTTTTAATGTTTTTTAAATCTTCTTTAAATCTTGACGTTACTGTATGATATCGGGTATTCAGATTTACGGTGTTCTTCCGCGGTATTTGATTGAGAAACGTTCTTCGGAGTTCAGGCGTGAGCTGAGATCGATTCTTACCAATGGCTCCTATTATAGCGTCAGTGAGTTCGTCTCGGCAATGAGGGTCCAATAATTTGTTTGTAATTTGTTTGTACTATACCTTTGGATTTTTATTTTGACTATATTGTTCATTTGTTTTTTACTCTCTTTTAATGTTTTTTAAATCTTCTTTAAATCTTGACGTTACTGTATATTCAGTGGAATAAAGTTATTATTATTATTATTATTATTATTAACTTCCACACCTGTGTCAATTTTGAAAGAAATTAATTTTCGTTCAACTATGGAATCTACAGACCAATATTTTTTGAGGTTATATGACTTTTCAATTATTCCGATAAAAAATTCATTTGAATTATTACTTGATTCAATATTCAATATTACTTTGATTCAAAATGGCGCCGCCGCACAGTGGGGCAGAAACCATCTAAATGTGATATCAAATATATTATTCAAATCAAAGTGCCAGAATGCATTGAATTGATGATGAAACGATGGATTGACTATTATGGAACCAAATTTATGCAACTTTTATGAAAATAGAAGGAAAAATTTGGTTTTCATAGGGTTTTATTAACATTAATAAAAAAACAACAGTCAGTTGAAAATACTCCACACAGTTTTTCGGTCAATAAATCTTATATTTCCCAATTTCCGTCATCTTCTTAATTTGGTGATAATTCACTATCAACAGAGCTTGCCATGGGCGCTCGCAGGGGAGGCCAGGGGGGTCCATGGCCATGAGAAAATGTTGGCCCCCCCTGAGAAAAATTTCTGCGGGCGCCCATGGAGCTTGCTATTTTTTCTGGAGAAGGCAACAGCTCGGGCAGTAGCAGATCCAAAACTTCCGCTGGAATTGTTTCCCTTCTTCTTTTTGGAAGTGATCTATGACTTGTTATAATCGGATCAGATGAAATCAGAAGACGATAAAATATGTCTTGTTTGGTCTTGACTTCTTGGAAATGAGAACAACCAAGTCCATCCTAGACATTTTCAGAGTTTTCTTTTGAGAACCTGACACAATTTAAAAAAATTACTATCATCCTTTTCGACTACAGGTATCAATTTCATAGCTAATAATTCAAGAAGGGGCAAAAAGGGGCAGCTGTTAGGGAGCTGATCTTCTACTAGAAACTCAAGAGAATCGTTATTGAAAAACAAAAGTATTTGGAAGCTCTTGGAAAGTTACTTTCGCAACATTATTTCATCTTTCAATGGCAACAAAAAAAAATCCGAACAGGACAACTTTCAACGCAAATGTTAAGACTTTAAACAAAATATTATAATGAAAATATATAAACAAAAACGAAGTACATAGGTTCAGATTAATCCCTCATAGCGTGCATTTGAATTTTCAGATCACAGCAGAAATTATGGTCAACAACAATAATATGTTATTTCGCGTCAATTGGAAAAACTTTCAACACATAAATTGAAAACGAATTTCAATTCAAAATTAGAAAAGAATAAAATACGTTAGAACTCTTTCGGTGCGTGAATTCAGTGGACTGATGTTTGAAGTCAATTGTAGAATAACAACCAACATTTCATTGGTAGTTTGATTTTTGGAATTAATATCACATTTAGATGGTTTCTGCCCCACTGTGCGCCGGTTGAAGAAGGTCAAGTAGAAGCGGATGACAAAAAGTGCAAATATTGCAAAGCAAAAACTGAAAAAATCGCAGTTAAGTGCATAAAGTGCAAAGTAAGCTTTCACCAATCCTGTGCGCTCAGAATGTCGGGCCTTCAGTGATAAGTGGCAGTAAAAATCTGATTCAATGTCCTTCTTGTGCGAGTTCGACAAGGGAGGAAGAAATAAAAGTCAGACTGGAGGAAATAGAGGCTGAAAAACAGGAGGAGGCTATAATATACAGGGAAGAAATTAAGCAGTTGCAGAAGGAAGTGGAAGAATTGAGGATGAATAATGAAAAGAACCAGATAACAGAAGAACTTAACCTTAAAGGTAAACAAGAAAGATATGAGGAAACAGCAGAAATTAAACATTTGAATAAGGAAATTGAATATTTAAACAGGATAATATTTGAGGGAAACGACAAAAATGAAGCACTCAAAGAGAGTAATAAACTATTAAGGGAAAAGATACTCCTATTGGAAAAAAATGGAGAAACATTAAATAAAAAACAGAACTCAGAAATTGTTGTTGATAAGGAAGAACCCAACGTTGTTGATAAACAGGAAAGACAGGATGGAGATTTGGGAACTACCTCAATAGAACCGAAGTCGGTAGTTTTCCCGCATAGTACGTCTTATATGTCAAATAATGACGACACTAACAAACAACAAACCGCGATGGCAAACAACAAAAATAACACCCGAATGACCTACGCAAATAAGGTGAAATCAAACTTCAAATCTCAAATAAACCAAAATGCAGATAAGCACGTTGAAACCAAAGAGGATGAATTCAAGGTACAAGCCCGGAGAAGGCACAAAGTAAGATTAGGAACAAAACAAACTCAGGACGAAATAGGTTTTGTTGGAAAGGAGAGAAGGGTATGGATAAATATACATCGAGTGAGAGAACACGTTACAACAGATATGATTGTACAATATATAAAAGGGCAACCAAGTTTTGAAAATGAAAAAGTTGAGGTTAAAGAAATACCTACTAAAGGGAATTCGAAAAGTTTTGTTGTTATAACATCAATACAAAAAAAGGATATGCTTTATGAACCAGAATTCTGGCCGTCATGTGTGGGAATTAGAAGATTTCGTTTAGACATATACAAGAAGCACAATGGGTTAGATTTTTTACGGGAAACGAACGTGAACGTGAATCAAATGTAAAAGGAATCAAGACTGAGACAGAAAGACTTTAACTGAATAACATCACTATAATGCACCAAAATTTAAGATCCATAGGAATCTATTGAACGACTTGAAGAACTAACAAAAGAAAATGAGGATATCAGAATAATCTGTATGACAGAACATTGAAAGTCTGAAGATCAAATTGAGAATTATGGACTAACAAACTTTTCCAAAAAAGCAAAATTCTGTAGAGACCTAGGAGAACATGGAGGAGTGGTTATATACACGGAAAAAGATTTAAATACCAAAGAAATCAAAGAAATAAGTAGGAGATCAAAGAAGGGACAGTGTGAACTTGCTGTTGTGCAAATAATGGTTGGAGATAGAAAGATTGTGTGTTTTACTGTCTACAATGATGGAAGAACAGAGGCATTAATTGATATACTAAGCCCAGTACTAGACAAATTGTCTAGGGAAGATACTGACACAATAATTTCTGGCGACTTCAACATAAATATGCTGCAAAAATCCAAGGAAAGAGATGAACTTCTAATTTTTTTCAACTCTTTCAATATACAACAAACGATATTCCAGGCAACAAGAATTACAACTACAACAGCAACATGTATTGACGGAATTTATACTAACTTAAGACAACCTTACACTGCTAGAGTGCTGCATACACATATATCTGACCACACTGCCCAACTTTTGACCTTCAGCATCAATATACTGGTAAAAAGAATTTCACTATGGGAAGAATCTTAACACAAAAAAATCTAAATAATTTGAAAATGTCTTTGGAAAACGAAACTTGGTCCACATTATATGATATTCCAGAATACAAGGTAAATCTTCAATATGAATTCTTTGAACAAACTTTCTTGAAATATTACAATGATACTTGTTCTATAAAAAAATTCATGATCAAAAAAACTCAAAAATTGAAAGAAATTGATCCTTCTGTGAAGCGAATAAAAAATAAATTAGATGTTTTACTTGTACTAAGCACTACACACAAAGATTTTTTGAATGAATACAAGAGGGCGAAGAAGGATTATGACAGACTATTAATAAAACGAAAAGTAGAAAAGTATGAGGAGAAAATTGTCTCATCAGATAACAAGAGCAAAACAACATGGGCCATCATCAACTCCATAAAAAATCAAAATAAAAATGACGATTTTCCTGTTAAAGGAGACCTCGATAAAATAGCAAATGAAATAAATGAATTTTTCATGAATATAGCACCTGACTTGACAAAAAATATTAAATCAAAGCAGATGAAATCCATATCTGATAAGTCTCGTCCTTGCTGTTTAATTGGGGGAATATTTTCTTGGCTTCAGGACTGCGGGGTGAATTATACACACTTTTTTTAAATCGCCGACGTTTCGACCCTTTTTTGGATCTTCTTCAGGGCTGCAAGAATATTTATTTCTCAGTCTTGTACAAGTTTATATATTTATATATTATATATTGAGTATTACGATGTATAATCTTAAAAGAATGAAACAAAACAATAACAAACAAGTTACGTGGACACGGGTTAGAGAGAGACAGACATTCAGGTGGAATTTGCTTTTATATTAGTTTTTATTTATATATTATTTTTATTAAATGTTGAATCGCAGGAATGTGGACAGAATGAAATACTAATCAGTTATGATTTTGCCGACGTTTCGGAACTATTTTGTTCCTTTCTCAAGGCTAGAAAAAGTATTTATTAATCATACATAAAAGACATACAACAAAGAATGTATACCTCATCATACAACTAATAAAACTTGTATTTAAAATAATAATTAATGAGTCAAGAACGAACAACGGATCTAACGTATGACAGTCAATTGAATAAAAACAATAAAAACAAAGCAATGAAACTGAAGTTACATACTCCGTGGTATGATATATGCTGACACATCTTCACATATTCAGTCTCAGCCAAATTAATTTACCCCAACAAGCTAGTATACAGTGTGGAATAAAAAATAAAATGTAAAGGTGAATACACATACGATGACAAACACGAAACAACATGTGGAGACAAACAATTCAGAAATGTTATCTGTTAGGTGTTTTCATTCTCGATATCATGTAATCATAAACAGCACTCAAGTTGTTTGTATCCTCCCTATAATTCACTGTATTATTCCTTCTTATATGTATCATTTCACTCAAAATTCGTCTGAAATAATGTTGTTCGTAATCCAGAATAGATACATTTTCAAAATCAAATCTATGTCCCTCTCTGTGTGTGTGTTGTGTAAGGGCAGTTTTATTTTCGGCTTCTAATTGTCTGCCATCATTCTTATGTTGTCGAATTCTGTCTTTCAAACATTGTTTTGTTTGGCCCACGTATACCTTGTTACAATTTTGGCAAGGGATCTTATACACCAGATTGGACTGCATATTAGGAGGGGTTTTATCTTTTATGTTGGTGAAGAATTTTTTATTATTATCAAGGATGTTATAGAATGATGTCGTGCAACCAAAATCTTTGAATATGTTGTGCAATTTGTAAGATAATCCAGGGAAGAACGCGAGCTTGAAATACTTCAGTTTTACAGTCATCTCAGGTTGTGAGCTAATGTGTATGCTGTTCGTGGTATTGGTTACTGTATTGACGTTTCTACTATTGTTGGCAAGACAAACTTGATCTCGTTTGAGTTTGTAGTTGTTTATCACTTTTTTGATATTGTAAGGGGGGTAGTTGTTGTCCAAAAGTATGTTTGTTATCCTTGTAATATTCCGCCTCTCAAACTTTTTGTGGCTTAGTGAAAGAGCTCTGTGAGTCAAATTAGTAGCTACATTTTTCTTTTGTTGGAAGCTGTGATTGGAAAGAAAGTTGAGACATCTGCCAGAATTAGATGGTTTTGCATACCAATCTGTAATAATATTGTTGTTTTCTCTTATCACCATAACATCTAAAAAAGGTAGGCTGTTATTATTTTCTACTTCTATAGTGAATTTTAGTTTCTCATGAAATGAGTTGAACAGAATAAGTGTTGACTCTATGTGGTCTTCAGGTAAGAGTAGAAATGTGTCGTCAACATATATTTTCACGATGGGGATATAAAAATTCAGCTTATCGACAACATACTCGAATGCCTCCAACATAACCAACTCAGCAATATCAGGACTGGCAGGGGATCCCATCGCTGTTCCATCTAACTGTTTATAAAAAATATTGTTGAAGATAAAGTAGCTGCTATCGAATATAATATCAACCAACTTGATGAAACTGTTTTTATTTAATTCAGTGAAGCAACTTATATATCGCCATCTTTTTTCAATGCTCTGGACAACTAACGATTTTGGGATGTTCGTAAACAAGGACACAACGTCGAGAGATACCATCTTGTAATTATTTGGAACATGGATGTTCCACATGGATGTTCCACATGGACGTCCTTTCGTCTTCGAAATTTAAAGTGAAGAACTCGTTCTCCTTTGTTGAAGAACTGAAAAACATCCATGTTCCAAATAATTACAAGATGGTATCTCTCGACGTTGTGTCCTTGTTTACGAACATCCCAAAATCGTTAGTTTTCCAGAGCATTGAAAAAAGATGGCGATATATAAGTTGCTTCACTGAATTAAATAAAAACAGTTTCATCAAGTTGGTTGATATTATATTCGATAGCAGCTACTTTATTTTCAACAATATTTTTTATAAACAGTTAGATGGAACAGCGATGGGATCCCCTGCCAGTCCTGATATTGCTGAGTTGGTTATGTTGGAGGCATTCGAGTATGTTGTCGATAAGCTGAATTTTTATATCCCCATCGTGAAAATATATGTTGACGACACATTTCTACTCTTACCTGAAGACCACATAGAGTCAACACTTATTCTGTTCAACTCATTTCATGAGAAACTAAAATTCACTATAGAAGTAGAAAATAATAACAGCCTACCTTTCCTAGATGTTATGGTGATAAGAGAAAACAACAATATTATTACAGATTGGTATGCAAAACCATCTAATTCTGGCAGATGTCTCAACTTTCTTTCCAATCACAGCTTCCAACAAAAGAAAAATGTAGCTACTAATTTGACTCACAGAGCTCTTTCACTAAGCCACAAAAAGTTTGAGAGGCGGAATATTACAAGGATAACAAACATACTTTTGGACAACAACTACCCCCCTTACTATATCAAAAAAGTGATAAACAACTACAAACTCAAACGAGATCAAGTTTGTCTTGCCAACAATAGTAGAAACGTCAATACAGTAACCAATACCACGAACAGCATACACATTAGCTCACAACCTGAGATGACTGTAAAACTGAAGTATTTCAAGCTCGCGTTCTTCCCTGGATTATCTTACAAATTGCACAACATATTCAAAGATTTTGGTTGCACGACATCATTCTATAACATCCTTGATAATAATAAAAAATTCTTCACCAACATAAAAGATAAAACCCCTCCTAATATGCAGTCCAATCTGGTGTATAAGATCCCTTGCCAAAATTGTAACAAGGTATACGTGGGCCAAACAAAACAATGTTTGAAAGACAGAATTCGACAACATAAGAATGATGGCAGACAATTAGAAGCCGAAAATAAAACTGCCCTTACACAACACACACACAGAGAGGGACATAGATTTGATTTTGAAAATGTATCTATTCTGGATTACGAACAACATTATTTCAGACGAATTTTGAGTGAAATGATACATATAAGAAGGAATAATACAGTGAATTATAGGGAGGATACAGACAACTTGAGTGCTGTTTATGATTACATGATATCGAGAATGAAAACACCTAACAGATAACATTTCTGAATTGTTTGTCTCCACATGTTGTTTCGTGTTTGTCATCGTATGTGTATTCACCTTTACATTTTATTTTTTATTCCACACTGTATACTGAAAGAAAGAAAGAAAGAAAGTTTATTAATCCATAAAGACATTGGATGAGTCACAAAAAAAAACACCTATAAATCATCAATGGTATTATCCATGAGGTACTCGCTTAAAGTGTAGTAGCCCTTGTTAGCGAGGACAGATCTTATGGTCTCTCTGAACCTGTCACGGTTCAGCCTTTTAATTCTACTAGGTAGATGATTGTAAATTTTTATACTTCGATAGGCAGGAGAATTTTCATACTTGGCCGTGACATGCCCAGGGACAAACAAGGTTTCGTAATTACGAGTGTTATACCTATGAAAACTATTCAACTTAGTAAAACTTGACAAATCATCATATACATACATCAAGCACTTAAATATAAAAATACAGGGTAGGGTGAGAATTTTATATTTGATAAACCATGGCTTACATGTGTCACGTGGCTTCAGTTTAAAAATCAGACGCAAAATGCGCTTCTGCGATATGAATGCTCTTTTGTAGTCGACCGAATTTCCCCAGAGAACAACGTTATAGCTCAGGTGACTATATACAGAGCTGTAATAAATATTAACAAGAGATTGAGTTGGAAGAGAGTCTCTGACCTTGTTTACTGCATAGTAAGCAGAGTTGAGTTTTTTGCACACCGCATCTATGTGGTTAGACCATTTTAAGGATGCGTCCAGGTACGTCCCCAAAAATCTGACATTGGTACTGGAGGCAACCTCATGATCCCCAATAACAATACGAAAGCTTTGTTCTATTGTAGCTCTGGTATTAAAGACTACAAATTTAGTTTTCCCCAAATTTAATATGAGTGAATTTGCTTTACACCATTTATCGAAACTATTTACCAATAGAGCACACTTCTCGGAGAGCTCCCCAGGACTCCGAGCTGAGGCCACCAAAGATGTATCATCCGCAAAGATGACTATTCTCTCCGCAGTAATATGATCGGGAAGATCATTGATAAACAATATAAACAGAAGTGGACCCAACACGGAGCCCTGAGGAACTCCGAGATCAGTGTAACGTTCCCTCGAAAAAGTATTTTGAATCTTAACTGATATACTTCTGTCTACTAGATAGCTTTCAATCCAATCAAGGAAAATGCCTCTGAAACCCAAGCTGTATAATTTGTGTAATATCAATTTGTGAGTTAAGCAATCGAATGCACGGGACAGGTCAAAGAATATACCCGCCACATGAAGTCCATGGTCCAGTGATTCATAGACGTATTCTACAAAAGAAACAGCAGCACTCTGAGTTGACTTTCGAGCTCTAAAACCATGTTGACAATTTGTTATCTTCTTAAACCCATCCAGATAATTCATCATACGGTCGTAAACAATTCTTTCAAAGACCTTGGAGAGCACGCTCAAAATTGAAATCGGACGGTAGTTAGCAATATTTTGTTGGTCATTTCTCTTATGTACAGGTATTACAGTTGCTTTTTTTAATGCACGAGGAAACTTTCCTGAAGATATCGATAAGTTCAACAAATGAGAAATAGGCTGTGCAATGGAAGCAGATATTAGCTTCAAAATTTTGGCTGATACAATATCAGTGCTAACATTATTTTTATTCTTTAATAATTTAATGGCTTGCAAAATTTCATTTTCTGTTACGGGGAAGAAAAAAAAGGTGTTGTTTGACATTTTAGTTAAGGTGCATGAATGTCTTAAAGAATTACCAAAGTGATTCGACAGAGCAATGTTATTCACAGTGGAAAAATAATTACAAAAAGTTGAAGCAACTACTTCAGGTTCTGAAAATATGACGTCATTTACTTTGAGAGTTATAGTCTTGGATCTATTTGTTAGTTTACCAGTTTCATAGTTAACAATTTTCCATAATATTTTGTTTTTATTATTGCTAGAATTTATTTTACCATCATAATAGTCAAATTAAGCTTGTTTCAACATAATTTTGTACTGAAGCTTGGCAGATTTATATAGTTCGAGTGTATTCTTACTATTTAAATTTTTTTATAGCCAATGGAGATTTTTTAGTTGTTCGCTCGCTTTCTTTAATGCAGGCGTTATCCGTCCTAGTCTTGGCTTTTTGGAGATGTTAGACCATGTAGTAGGACAGTAGTTGTCGACCAGACCCTCCAATTCTTCAGAAAAACACCGGAAACACTCATCAACATCAGTACGCAAATACACCTCACTGAAACTTGAACTTGAGATAACCTCCCGCAGGATCGACAAATTTTCAGGGGAATAACTTCTGTATAAGTAATTTTTCTGTACACAAGTGTGATCCTCAATAGTGTCATCTATGGAGCACTCCAGCAACAGAGCTTTATGGTCACTAAAGTGGGTCTCAAGGACGGCTACTCCAAAGCTCTCAAGGTGATCGTTGATCATAATATAGTCAATCTGGGATGATGACATTTGGCCATTTATGTTTGTGAATTCCCTTGTATATCTGTTAGAGGTGATCTTAAGTGCGTGGCCTATGAGGAGGTCACAAAGTAACTTTTTGTGAATATCATCTTTTTGATAGTCGATGTTAAGATCACCACACACAAAAATATAGTCACTTTTGCACGCACAGCGATGTAGCACATAAGAAAATTGCTGAAAGAACAGTTCATAGTTACCTCGAGCTTGTTGGGGTAAATTAATTTGGCTGAGACTGAATATGTGAAGATGTGTCAGCATATATCATACCACGGAGTATGTAACTTCAGTTTCATTGCTTTGTTTTTATTGTTTTTATTCAATTGACTGTCATACGTTAGATCCGTTGTTCGTTCTTGACTCATTAATTATTATTTTAAATACAAGTTTTATTAGTTGTATGATGAGGTATACATTCTTTGTTGTATGTCTTTTATGTATGATTAATAAATACTTTTTCTAACCTTGAGAAAGGAATAAAATAGTTCCGAAACGTCGGCAAAATCATAACTGATTAGTATTTCATTCTGTCCACATTCCTGCGATTCAACATTTATTTCAAACATGGACATGAATATTACAGAATTATTTTTATTATTTCTGATTTTGTTTTTTTTCTCGTGAATCCATATGAATATGTACATATATTTTTTTTTTATTATTATAAGTTTAATATTTGGAGGTGCTAGTTTAATTCTCACCAATTTGGTCAGGTGTAATAAAATATGGTGGATGTCTAGTTTCATTAGAGGACAAACAGTTCGAATTTTGTTTACCTACGTGTCTTGTTGGTTAATTCGGGTTGTATGTATCCGTGGCCGGTCAATATAATACTGATCGACGAAGTTCTCGCGTCCTCGGTTATTGAATCTTTTTGCCTGTTTTGTCATTATAACGTTTTTTATTTAATTTCTCTTAACAGGCCGCTATAAATATTACTCAACCCTTGTATGTCTGATCTGACATTTACTGTTTTATTAATGGATATATATATATATAACATTTCGCTGATGCATCTTTTCCGGTAATTTTCTTCTCTGTCTAGTATTTTTATTCCGTCAAAATCAAAATCGTGTTTTTCGTTAAAAAGGTGCATCGCAAGAGCCGTTTTTTCATTTTTGTCCTTGTTATTTTCTCCGCAGTCGTATTTGTGCTGGTATATTCGATTCTTCAAGTATTGCTTTGTCATGCCAATATAGGATAAATTGCAATCCTTACAGGGGATTTGATAAATTAAGTTGGATTTTGTTAACTTTGGGTAAGGATCTTTTAATTTTGTGTACAAGGTGTTAAGTTTTTCAAGGGGATAGAAGGCTAGTTTAATATTGGTGGCGTAGTTTTTCATGAGGGTTTCGACATTTTCTGATAGTCCTCTTATGTATGGGAATTTATAATAAGTAAAAACCCACCTCATCCAACAGAATTTTAAATTACCTATCGCACCACCCACAAATACAGAAGATCAACACCATAAAAAATCTTTTATTTAGATGTTATAGTCTCAGCGGTAGAGAGCACTGGTATAATAATGAAACGAAAATAAAAGAAATTTTAAGAGTAAACAACTACCCCAGAAATTTAGTCAACCAGACCATACAACACTACAAAAAGAGAGAACCTCACTTATTATAAATTCCCATACATAAGAGGACTATCAGAAAATGTCGAAACCCTCATGAAAAACTACGCCACCAATATTAAACTAGCCTTCTATCCTCTTGAAAAACTTAACACCTTGTACACAAAATTAAAAGATCCTTACCCAAAGTTAACAAAATCCAACTTAATTTATCAAATCCCCTGTAAGGATTGCAATTTATCCTATATTGGCATGACAAAGCAATACTTGAAGAATCGAATATACCAGCACAAATACGACTGCGGAGAAAATAACAAGGACAAAAATGAAAAAACGGCTCTTGCGATGCACCTTTTTAACGAAAAACACGATTTTGATTTTGACGGAATAAAAATACTAGACAGAGAAGAAAATTACCGGAAAAGATGCATCAGCGAAATGTTATATATATATCCATTAATAAAACAGTAAATGTCAGATCAGACATACAAGGGTTGAGTAATATTTATAGCGGCCTGTTAAGAGAAATTAAATAAAAAACGTTATAATGACAAAACAGGCAAAAAGATTCAATAACCGAGGACGCGAGAACTTCGTCGATCAGTATTATATTGACCGGCCACGGATACATACAACCCGAATTAACCAACAAGACACGTAGGTAAACAAAATTCGAACTGTTTGTCCTCTAATGAAACTAGACATCCAGGCCCGCCGCCAGCTGTCTGAGCGCCCGCGTGCAAATACTGTTATGCCGCCCCCAATAGGGCGCTACATCAGAGAGCAATTCGGGGGGGGGTAGTGGCAAGTTTTAGCGAGGGACCTGAACTGATCTCTTGAGAGCGGGTAAAGGGGGGGGGTGTTAGATCGTTTCCATTCGAAGATTTAGTGTGAAAAACTCTTTCCTGGGGAGGTTAATTACCCCCAGTACCCCCCGTAAATACTCCCCTGCGCTACATATGCTGAGTCTTCTCTAGAAAGGGTTCCCTCATTATGGTGTGAAAAAAATAAAAAACCTATTGAATTATTGTTATTATACATATTACATATATTATATTATATTATTGTTATTTTTATTTATAAAATTGAAAAATCATATAGATACACACTCAAATATTTATCTAAAAAAATTTCACTCTTCTCGCTTTTATATTTGCGAAATCTTCTATAATCTTAGTCATATCCAAATCTATCCAAAATTTGGTGTTCAATTGAAATTACATATAGCTAAATTACTTAATCTGTGTTGGAGCATAGTGGATCTTAAATAATTCTTGATAATTTTTAATTTTGAAAAAGATCTTTCTCCAGATGCAACTGAAACCGGCAAAGTTAGTAGTGTTCTTAGTGCTATTGTTATATTCGGAAATGAAGAAATTAAGTCATTGCCAAAAATATATTGTAACAGTGATTGTGGATCCTTCGATTAGAGTTCTGCAAAATGCGATTTTAGTGCAATAATTTCATTAAACAAATCAATACCGTCAATGTCTGATTCATTAGTAGCATCATCTTTAAGCTTCAGATTCACTATTAACAAAATAATTGGAATTTAATTTTTGATCGTTACTGTTCATACACCACGGAACTGTTCGAATCGAATCATAGACAAGAGACAAGTTTCAATTTCGAATGCAAAATGCAACTGATCCTAGGGGGTGTATATTCCGACAAAGACCTTCATTCTGTTTTTATCTTTATTTTCGTAATTCTCTCTTCAAAATCACGTATCTACCTAAACTCGGCTAGTAGAAAGGGCGCAATTTGGTAACAGAGGGTTTTTTATGACATGCAATAATTGGCATAAACGATACGGCGACACTGAAAATATTCAAAACTACTATTACTACCTGGTTGTAATATTGGGAAAAAGAACATCTGCAAATTTTTCTCGTAGAATATTCAACAAAATCAAGATGCCGTAGGAACTTTCTGAATCGATGTTTCTTTCAGAAAATTTTTCCCGAGGGCGCAATTCCGGGAGGGCAATTTATCGGATTATGTGAATTTTTCGATCTTGAAGTTTTATGCCATAACTTGATCTGGGCGCTCTCAGTATTTCGCCGGGGGGGCACCTGCCGAACTTCGGGGGGTGGCAGTGCCCCTCCCGGAAATATACCTGAAAGAAACACTGCAGTGAATTCACTGAATTCCGTGGATATACGGAAATTATCGATGTTGGCCGCCTGTCCTCCCAATCCTTCAGAGAAAAAGTCTCTCTAAGGGGGATGGGGAGACCTTGCCGCCCCCAATGTTGAACAGAGTTGGAGAAATTTCAAAACAGTTGGCAAAGTTTCGATCGCATATGGCAAAATTTCTATGTTTCTATGACAGTTGGCAAAATTTTAAAGCAGTTGGAGTTGGACAACCGCCCCCCCTTTTTTTTCTCCCCACCCCGCTTACCACGTTGTTTGTCCCCTCCAAAAAAAATTTCAATTTCACTGGATTTGCCGCCCCCCTGGACGTGCCGCCCTTGTGCCGGGCACGCCTTGCACGCCCGCTTACGGCGGGCCTGTAGACATCCACCATATTTTATTACACCTGACCAAATTAGTGAGAATTAAACTAGCACCTCCAAATATTAAACTTATAATAATTATTACCTTCAATCCTACTATTGAAAGCAATATGTTACTATCTACTGCTCTAATGCAGGGTTCCCGTTCCTAGCTACAGTGGAGATGGGTGTGGTTCTCACAAAATTAATAGATTTATGGGCGCCAGGTAAATTTGTCCCGGAATCAAAAACCCTTACTGTGGAAATCCTCAAATTTACCAAAAGGACAATCACATAAAACATACAACTTTGCCCAGTAGACGTATAATATTTCAAACATACAAGAATCCCAATAGATGAAATATTCGGGGCTTATTAATATAGTATGGTGGTGAAAAAACTTACAATAGTGACTGATTTAAAAGTGGAAATTGAACGGGGTAACTTTACTGTGATAAAAAGAGACGAGTCGCATGAGCTCAGGCGCAGCACGTTATGTAGTACTATATACCAACTGATACCGAGGGAACAAATATTCAATTTCAACTGAACAATATATCATAAAACCTAGAAATCTTATTTACTTATTACTATATTTATCAACTATCTCAAATTATATGACTGTGTCATATACAACACTATAATCCAAGTCTTTATCTTACGTCCCTCCTGTTAAGGGGAAATCTGGTGTACGTTGGCTGTCTCGTACACCACCCTCTCTGCTCTCTCAACCTCCTGATCTCCAACAACTCCGTCCAGGTAACCTGTATACGTTGGCTGTCTCGTATATGCTGGCTGTCTTGTAATCGTTCACCTTCTGTCTCCAATTCAACAACTTCCTCCAACGAAGCTGGTATACGTTGGCTGTCTCGTATACTGCTTTTCAATCCAATCAATACTTGTCCAATGATCAAATTGGATACACTTATATGAAAGCCTATCCTAAAAACCCTGTAGAAGGAAACCCTAATTTACCAGTATCCTTCGACATGAAATAACCAAACACACAGAAAACACTCACAAGAAAGGAATCGAATCTATGCCTCTACATACCCTGATCTTTTGGGGTTTACTCCACGTTATCGTCTTGTGTGAAAATCACCCAGGAATACACAAATGGTACCAATCCTGATGACAAACTCCAATTCACACTTCCAGGTAATGGGTATAATCCTCTTTCGAGTGTGATACTGACAAACTATTCAACAATCTATAGCCAGAACCACTTTCTACGAATTCCCAATTTAATCCCAAAAATGGATGACTTCATAAATCATTTATTAATTGAGAAAATTCGTATCCCATTCACCTTTCTCGATCGATAACCTTTATTTCCAGTTTTTACCGAAAACCTGACAGACACAAAGAGACATAGAATTGCGATAATGACATACCTAATCCCACAGAACACAAATGATTCAAACCAGCCACGGAGCCGGCTGACCTAACTTCCACATATACTCCGTAAACGACGTAAACAAATAAATAACACGTAACAGACCCCCCTTACCTTAAAGAAATTCACCCGGGAATTTCTTAGCAGGCTGTCAATAAAAAAATTTAGCCTACTATCACGTCGGACCGCTCGAAAGCTTTCAGGTCCTTGAGGTGCCAAACACCCTTCACGACGCCACTGTTATCTTTGACCTTACAAGTCCAAGGTGATGATACCCTGAGACTTATTTTGATACTTCGGAGCCCATCCAGTCTATCAGTCTGTATTGGCGCTGCTTGCACCACCAAAACCCCATCGGTTTCAGAACACGCCGAGGGTAAAGTTTCAACATAGTTCAGATCTGGTCCTAAACAACCTCTTCTAGACGGCAAAAAATACGACTCCATCAACCTCTTTTGACCTTCGACCTGACGACAAATTGATTTCAACTCCAGCAAAGCATTGACAATACCTAAATTCACCCTATCCAAATAGTAAGGATGCAAATCTTTCCTAACAGTTTTCAATTTTTCCTGCTCTGCAACACCCTGAAACAAACAATCAAACATTGGGGACATCACTATTACGAACACTATTATTGTCTCATTCGGATCCATAATATAAAACTATCCAAGATAAATCCTTGAAAGGAAACAAACCAGAACATAAACAGGAGTCTAAATCGATGAACTCAAACCAACCAAGCTATAACCTGCAAAAAAAATTCACGAAAAGGTAAAGTTCCCCTTGTCTCACCAAATCACACCTCAAACACTTCAGCCACCAATCGCAAGTCTCAAATCTGAAAAGCCTCAAACCTTGAAATATCAAGCCTTGAAATACCTAGCCCTGAAATGCCTAGGAGCCTTGAAATATCAAGCCCCACGTTGGGCGCCAATTTATTACCTTCAATCCTACTATTGAAAGCAATATGTTACTATCTACTGCTCTAATACAGGGTTCCCGTTCCTAGCTACAGTGGAGATGGGTGTGGTTCTCACAAAATTAATAGATTTATGGGCGCCAGGTAAATTTGTCCCGGAATCAAAAACCCTTACTGTGGAAATCCTCAAATTTACCAAAAGGACAATCACATAAAACATACAACTTTGCCCAGTAGACGTATAATATTTCAAACATACAAGAATCCCAATAGATGAAATATTCGGGGCTTATTAATATAGTATGGTGGTGAAAAAACTTACAATAGTGACTGATTTAAAAGTGGAAATTGAACGGGGTAACTTTACTGTGATAAAAAGAGACGAGTCGCATGAGCTCAGGCGCAGCACGTTATGTAGTACTATATACCAACTGATACCGAGGGAACAAATATTCAATTTCAACTGAACAATATATCATAAAACCTAGAAATCTTATTTACTTATTACTATATTTATCAACTATCTCAAATTATATGACTGTGTCATATACAACACTATAATCCAAGTCTTTATCTTACGTCCCTCCTGTTAAGGGGAAATCTGGTGTACGTTGGCTGTCTCGTACACCACCCTCTCTGCTCTCTCAACCTCCTGATCTCCAACAACTCCGTCCAGGTAACCTGTATACGTTGGCTGTCTCGTATATGCTGGCTGTCTTGTAATCGTTCACCTTCTGTCTCCAATTCAACAACTTCCTCCAACGAAGCTGGTATACGTTGGCTGTCTCGTATACTGCTTTTCAATCCAATCAATACTTGTCCAATGATCAAATTGGATACACTTATATGAAAGCCTATCCTAAAAACCCTGTAGAAGGAAACCCTAATTTACCAGTATCCTTCGACATGAAATAACCAAACACACAGAAAACACTCACAAGAAAGGAATCGAATCTATGCCTCTACATACCCTGATCTTTTGGGGTTTACTCCACGTTATCGTCTTGTGTGAAAATCACCCAGGAATACACAAATGGTACCAATCCTGATGACAAACTCCAATTCACACTTCCAGGTAATGGGTATAATCCTCTTTCGAGTGTGATACTGACAAACTATTCAACAATCTATAGCCAGAACCACTTTCTACGAATTCCCAATTTAATCCCAAAAATGGATGACTTCATAAATCATTTATTAATTGAGAAAATTCGTATCCCATTCACCTTTCTCGATCGATAACCTTTATTTCCAGTTTTTACCGAAAACCTGACAGACACAAAGAGACATAGAATTGCGATAATGACATACCTAATCCCACAGAACACAAATGATTCAAACCAGCCACGGAGCCGGCTGACCTAACTTCCACATATACTCCGTAAACGACGTAAACAAATAAATAACACGTAACAGACCCCCCTTACCTTAAAGAAATTCACCCGGGAATTTCTTAGCAGGCTGTCAATAAAAAAATTTAGCCTACTATCACGTCGGACCGCTCGAAAGCTTTCAGGTCCTTGAGGTGCCAAACACCCTTCACGACGCCACTGTTATCTTTGACCTTACAAGTCCAAGGTGATGATACCCTGAGACTTATTTTGATACTTCGGAGCCCATCCAGTCTATCAGTCTGTATTGGCGCTGCTTGCACCACCAAAACCCCATCGGTTTCAGAACACGCCGAGGGTAAAGTTTCAACATAGTTCAGATCTGGTCCTAAACAACCTCTTCTAGACGGCAAAAAATACGACTCCATCAACCTCTTTTGACCTTCGACCTGACGACAAATTGATTTCAACTCCAGCAAAGCATTGACAATACCTAAATTCACCCTATCCAAATAGTAAGGATGCAAATCTTTCCTAACAGTTTTCAATTTTTCCTGCTCTGCAACACCCTGAAACAAACAATCAAACATTGGGGACATCACTATTACGAACACTATTATTGTCTCATTCGGATCCATAATATAAAACTATCCAAGATAAATCCTTGAAAGGAAACAAACCAGAACATAAACAGGAGTCTAAATCGATGAACTCAAACCAACCAAGCTATAACCTGCAAAAAAAATTCACGAAAAGGTAAAGTTCCCCTTGTCTCACCAAATCACACCTCAAACACTTCAGCCACCAATCGCAAGTCTCAAATCTGAAAAGCCTCAAACCTTGAAATATCAAGCCTTGAAATACCTAGCCCTGAAATGCCTAGGAGCCTTGAAATATCAAGCCCCACGTTGGGCGCCAATTTATTACCTTCAATCCTACTATTGAAAGCAATATGTTACTATCTACTGCTCTAATACAGGGTTCCCGTTCCTAGCTACAGTGGAGATGGGTGTGGTTCTCACAAAATTAATAGATTTATGGGCGCCAGGTAAATTTGTCCCGGAATCAAAAACCCTTACTGTGGAAATCCTCAAATTTACCAAAAGGACAATCACATAAAACATACAACTTTGCCCAGTAGACGTATAATATTTCAAACATACAAGAATCCCAATAGATGAAATATTCGGGGCTTATTAATATAGTATGGTGGTGAAAAAACTTACAATAGTGACTGATTTAAAAGTGGAAATTGAACGGGGTAACTTTACTGTGATAAAAAGAGACGAGTCGCATGAGCTCAGGCGCAGCACGTTATGTAGTACTATATACCAACTGATACCGAGGGAACAAATATTCAATTTCAACTGAACAATATATCATAAAACCTAGAAATCTTATTTACTTATTACTATATTTATCAACTATCTCAAATTATATGACTGTGTCATATACAACACTATAATCCAAGTCTTTATCTTACGTCCCTCCTGTTAAGGGGAAATCTGGTGTACGTTGGCTGTCTCGTACACCACCCTCTCTGCTCTCTCAACCTCCTGATCTCCAACAACTCCGTCCAGGTAACCTGTATACGTTGGCTGTCTCGTATATGCTGGCTGTCTTGTAATCGTTCACCTTCTGTCTCCAATTCAACAACTTCCTCCAACGAAGCTGGTATACGTTGGCTGTCTCGTATACTGCTTTTCAATCCAATCAATACTTGTCCAATGATCAAATTGGATACACTTATATGAAAGCCTATCCTAAAAACCCTGTAGAAGGAAACCCTAATTTACCAGTATCCTTCGACATGAAATAACCAAACACACAGAAAACACTCACAAGAAAGGAATCGAATCTATGCCTCTACATACCCTGATCTTTTGGGGTTTACTCCACGTTATCGTCTTGTGTGAAAATCACCCAGGAATACACAAATGGTACCAATCCTGATGACAAACTCCAATTCACACTTCCAGGTAATGGGTATAATCCTCTTTCGAGTGTGATACTGACAAACTATTCAACAATCTATAGCCAGAACCACTTTCTACGAATTCCCAATTTAATCCCAAAAATGGATGACTTCATAAATCATTTATTAATTGAGAAAATTCGTATCCCATTCACCTTTCTCGATCGATAACCTTTATTTCCAGTTTTTACCGAAAACCTGACAGACACAAAGAGACATAGAATTGCGATAATGACATACCTAATCCCACAGAACACAAATGATTCAAACCAGCCACGGAGCCGGCTGACCTAACTTCCACATATACTCCGTAAACGACGTAAACAAATAAATAACACGTAACATAATAAAAAAAAATATATGTACATATTCATATGGATTCACGAGAAAAAAAACAAAATCAGAAATAATAGAAATAATATATAAATAAAAACTAATATAAAAGCAAATTCCACCTGAATGTCTGTCTCTCTCTAACCCGTGTCCACGTAACTTGTTTGTTATTGTTTTGTTTCATTCTTTTAAGATTATACATCGTAATACTCATGATTATATTATATATAAACTTGTACAAGACTGAGAAATAAATATTCTTGCAGCCCTGAAGAAGATCCAAAAAAGGGTCGAAACGTCGGCGATTTAAAAAAAGTGTGTATAATTCACCCCGCAGTCCTGAAGCCAAGAAAATATTCCCCCAAGCAGATGAAATGCGAGATAGTTGAATTGAATAAGTCTTTACTACTCAAACCAATCACGACAAAACATATCGAAGAAGTAATAGAACACCTGAAAAATAAGAAAACACAAGGAACAGATGGAATTTCGAACCATATAGTTAAACTGATGAAAGAAGAAATAACAGAGCCTTTGCAGTATGTTATAAACAACTCCATGAAGTATGGTATTTTCCCTGACAGTTTGAAAATTGTATTGATTAAGCCAGTTCACAAACATGGATCTCACACTGATTATAACAACTACAGGCCAATAAGTATCCTTCCAGCTATTTCGAAAATTTTTGAGACAATATACTGTAACCAAATTATGGAATTCCTGATGGAGAATGCAATTCCGACAAAAAACCAACATGGATACATAAGAGGCAGATCTGTGAAAACAGCAATCTTCCAATTCATAAGAAAAGTTTTGCAAGCTTTTGAAAACAAAGATATGGCTGCTGGGCTATTTCTGGACCTGTCAAAGGCCTATGATTGCCTGGATCCACAGAAATTATTGAAGAAACTTCAATGTTATGGGGACCTGCCTTACGGTGGATTAGATCATACTTCCAAGAAAGACAACAGTTAGTGAAGATAAATTCATCTGGAGTAAAAATAAGATCCAAACCGCTTACTGCAAAACTTGGGGTACCGCAGGGTAGCATAGTTGGTCCGTTGTTCTTCATAATATATTTGAATGATTTCAAATTCAGCAACAAATCTGAAGACAAAAACATAACAGATGACACAAACTTCTTAATCATAGAATCACTGTGGATCGACTTGAGAAAGCTATTGGAGAACACCTTGGAGCAAAGTGAAATATGGTTCATGGAGAATAATATGATTTTGAACAAAGAGAAGACAAAACTGATGATTTTTCATCCAACTCATTCACGAATAATCACACCTACAAACACTACAGTAAATGGAAATACATATAAATTAACAGAATGCACCAAGTTCTTGGGAGTTACAATAGATGCAAGGCTCAACTGGACAGATCATATCGAGGACCTCAGTAAAAAGATAGGTTCCTCTTTGTGTGCTTTCAGAGTGATTGCCAGATATATAGGTAAAAATGTACTCAAGTCTGTTTACTATGCCTCAATAGAATCCAGACTCAGATATGGATTAATTTTTTATGGATCTGGAAATATAACATCACTGTTTATCCTGCAGAAAAAGTCACTCAGAATACTAATGGGAATGAGGTACAATCAAACATGTAGAGAAGTTTTCAAGGGATCAGGCCTCCTTACTCTTTATGGAATATATATTCAGGAATGTTTACTGTTTTTACATCAAAACAAACCATTATTCAGACAATTTGAAAAGACGAACAACTACCAAACAAGAAATTCCAATTATAATTTATCAAAATTAAATTCAACAACTTCTCAAAATCAGATAGAATATAGGTGTATGAAATACTTTAATGAATTACCAACTGAAATCCAACAAATAGAGAGCAGGAAACATTTCAAGAAGGCCATCTACAGAATATTAGTTCAGTTAGAACCTTATACAATTAAGGATTTCTGTGAATGAGATAATAATTTATTTTTTCTTTGACACTATTTTTTTTGGTTACTGTAAAGAATCAATTCTGAAATAAAGATATGGGCACTGAGAGGGTCCGCACTCTCGGTAGTGTGAGAATCCATGCTCTTGTTTGGTTACTCACTAAAAAGATCTTTGTACTTTTGCCTCTTCTGTTCTTCTTTCATCACAACATTATTTTCAGCAGGGGAGGAGAATTCCACGACAAATAACTCCTTCAGCTCCTTGTCCAGAAGAAGTATGTCTGGTTTAACAGCATTGATCTGTCGTGTTGTTGAGACCGGATAGTTCCAGCATATACGAGCTCTTTCGTTCTGGACCACCGCTTCAATCTCCAGAGGCACATATGGTAGCACGGTTCCTTGTCTATCTCATACGCGGCTCTCAGATGGAAGTATAGAATTCGGAGAGCCGCGTTGTGTCTCTCTACATATCCTGATGGAGCATGGACTCTGCAGGCGGAAAGGATGTGCATAATCGTTTTCTGTTGCCTATGGCAAGCTCTGCAAGTTGTTGGGGTATCCATTTTCATGATGTTCTTTTTATACCATCTCGTATTTAGTACTCCATCCTGACACGCCATCACAAATCCCTCCGTCTCTGACTTGAGGCTAGCGGACTTCAGAAAGGCGAAAGACAATTCCTCAGACAGGTCCTGGTCTTTTAAACTCCTGAAATATATGGAGTGCAAGTTCTTACTCATATGATGTTCGAGTAATTTATCCGCCTGAGACTTTCGGATCAGTCTCGCTAGGCTTCTTTGTTCCGCCTGAGTGATCGGTGTTCCAGTGAGCTCAGGATTGATCGATACGCCGGTTATGCTAAGCTTCTCCACGGCCCTTTGTGCAGCTCGGAAAAGGAAGGCTCCACGGTTCGCAATTTCATGCTGAGCAACAAATTTCAGGAGCGGATCTTCACTTCTTAGAATCCTTATTGCCATTTCCAATGTTTGTTGATAGTGTTGATATTCCAAACATTGCAATCCTCTACCCCCCTGGCTTCTGGAAAGGTATATCCTCTGTATTGAACTGTTGGGATGAAGGCTACGATTCATGTTCATCGTTTTCCTTGTTGACCTATCAAGATCCAGGAGTTCGTTCACCGTCCAGTTCACCACCCCGAAAGAGTAGGTGAGAATCGGGATGGCTAGCATATTTGTAGCAGATACTTTGTTCTTTCCCGACAGCTGCGATTTCCAAATGTCCCTCAGCTTTTTTTTGTAGCTGGCTGTTGAGGCATCCTTAAATAAAAGATCATTATTATCATTATTCTTCCTCATCAGTCTCCCGGTCTCAGCTTAAGCTGGTATTATTTCTATGAACCAGTGAAAAAACAATTCAGTTCCTCCCTCTAGTTCAGGAATTTCCGCACGATGTGACAGGTTTGCAATGCTACAGCCCGTTGTGCATTTCTCGCGATCCTCTGGGATAATTCGATCTTTTTCTTGAATGATTCCCTTCCGTCAGCTGAAGTTCCGGATGCATTCCGGTGAACTCGTAATAGAGGGAGTATCTCCATCCAGGAGTTTGGTTTGTCCTCGCAATTGTTCACGTAATAAAAAGCTCGCATTACTTCAATATTCATGTCGCGGCTCCACTTGATACGTGCGTTGCGAACTCCCCTGCGGACAGTCCTCCTCACGGTGGTCGAGCCAGCAGGTGTAGTGGCATTTAGATCTTCTGCCATGATATCGGTTTCCACTTCTCGTTGCTGGCATTTTCCCCATTTTCATGGGTTCGCCACCATTTACCCTTGGTGGCCCAGGTAACTCGGGCCGTGGGGACGTCACCCCCCATGTGGCGTGGCAGAAACCAAACCACACCCGTGCGGTTATTATTATTATTCTTCCTCATCGGCCACCCGGTCTCAGCTTAAGCTGGTATTATTTCTATGAACCAGTGAAAAAACAATTCAGTTCCTCCCACTAGTTCAGGAATTTCCGCACGATGTGAAAGGTTTGCAATGATACAGCCCGTTGTGCATATCCCGTGATCCTCTGGGATAATTCGTTTTTTTTCTTGAATGATTCCCTTCCGTCAGCTGAAGTTCCGGATACATTCCGGTGAACTCGTTATAGAGGGAGTATCTCCATCCAGGAAGTGGTTTGTCCTCGCAATTGTTCACGTAATAAAAAGCTCGCATTACTTCAATATTCATTTCGCGACTCCACTTGATACGTGCGTTGCGAGCTCCCCTGCGGGCAGTCCTCCTCACGGTGGTCGAGCCAGCAGGTGGAGTGGCATTTCGATCTTCTGCCATGATATCGGTTTCCACTTCTCGTTGCTGGCATTTTCCCCATTCTCATGGGTTCGCCACCATTTACCCTTGGTGGCCCAGGTAACTCGGGCCGTGGGGACGTCACCCCCCATGTGGCGTGGCAGAAACCAAGCCACACCCGTGCGGTTTATTATTATTTTTTTTTTACGTCCGTGTGAGGGGAAAACCTTTATGGGCACCGAGAGGGTCCGCACTCTCGGTAGTGTGAGAATCCAAGATCTTGATTGGTTACTCACTAAAAACCCCTCACACTTAAATGGAGAAGTTCTTCATCCTGCCCTCGTAGCGTCCCTCAACAAAAGAGATGAGCTGCAAGTGGCTTCTAGAGTTCATGGGACCTGATGATATGAAGTGACCCGAGCAACACTGCTTTCTGCATTCTGTGCGCCAATACCTCGGCCAGTGATCTACAGGCCGGAATAATCTTCAATTCATCCACGTAGTTGGCTCTCATTCAACCGAGACATCCTATGATTAGTACGACCATCCTAACTTTATGACCTGGGTATAAAGTTCCAAGCTCGAACATAAGATCTTTGTACTTTTGCCTCTTCTGTTCTTCTTTCATCACAACATTATTTTCAGCAGGGGAGGAGAATTCTGCGACAAATAACTCCTCCAGCTCCTTGTCCAGAAGAAGTATGTCTGGTTTAACAGCATTGATCTGTCGTGTTGTCGAGACAGGATAAGTCCAGCATATGCGAGCTCTTTCGTTCTGGACCACCGCTTCAATCTCCAGAGGCACATATGGTAGCACCGGTTCCTTGTCTATCTCATACGCGGCTCTCAGATGGAAGTATAGAATTCGGAGAGCCGCGTTGCGTCTCTCTACATATCCTGATGAAGCATGGACTCTGCAGGCGGAAAGGATGTGCATAATCGTTTCCTGTTGCCTATGGCAAGCTCTGCAAGTTGTTGGGGTATCCATTTTCATGATGTTCTTTTTATACCATCTCGTATTTAGTACTCCATCCTGACACGCCATCACAAATCCCTCCGTCTCTGACTTGAGGCTAGCGGACTTCAGAAAGGCGAAAGACAATTCCTCAGACAGGTCCTGGTCTTTTAAACTCCTGAAATATATGGAGTGCAAGTTCTTACTCATATGATGTTCGAGTTATTTATCCGCCTGAGACTTTCGGATCAGTCTCGCTAGGCTTCTTTGTTCCGCCTGAGTGACCGGTTTCCAGCGAGCTCGGGATTGATCTATACGCCGGTTATGCTGAGCTTCTCCACGGCCCTTTGTGCAGCTCGGAAAGGGAAGGCTCCATGGTTCGCAATTTCATACTGAGCAACAAATTTCAGAAGCGGATCTTCACTTCTTAGAATCCTAACTGCCATTTCCAATGTTTGTTGATAGTGTTGATATTCCAAACATTGCAATCCTCTACCCCCCTGGCTTCTGGGAAGGTATATCCTCTGTATTGAACTGTTGGGATGTAGGCTACGATTCATGTTCATCGTTTTTCTTGTTGACCTATCAAGATCGAGGAGTTCGTTCACCGTCCAGTTTACCACCCCGAAAGAGTAGGTGAGAATCGGGATGGCTAGCATATTTGTAGCAGAAACTTTGTTCTTTCCCGACAGCTGCGATTTCCAAATGTCTCTAAGCTTCTTTTTGTAGCTGGCTGTTAAGGCATCCTTTATCTGGGTTGTCTCCAGTACACCCATCTGTTTCATCCCAAGAAACTTATAAGTTTCTCCCTCGTCGAGGTGTCGAATAGTCATTCCATCTTCCAGTCGAATATCTTCTCCTGCATCTTCAGCTTTTCCCCTGCGCAGATGAAAAACGGCACACTTGTCCAAACCAAACGACATTCCCATTGCTGAGGTGTAGTCTGAAACGATATTCAGTAGTTGCCCTAGTGCGGACTCGGAGGGAGCGTAGAGCTTCAAGTCGTCCATGTGGGTACAAGAGATGCGAGATCAGGTGGTTCCTTCTGCCTGGTGGTCCGGCCTTGTATCCTATCTTGCTCTCCCTCAACTCAATTGGTAGTGGTATGAGTGTTATGCAGAATAACAACGGGCTTAGCGAATCTCCCTGAAAAACTCCTCTCCTGTATCTCACCCATCCCGTATACACGGTTCGACCCTCTGTTCGGATGGCAAACTTCGTTTTCCACAGCGCTATGATGTTTTCTATCGCGTGGATGATGTTGGGGTGAACTTTCAGCATTTTTAATAGCCGTATTATCAGTTCGTGCGGCGAGGTGTCATATGCTTTCGCGTAGTCTAACTATGATGTGTGTAGATCGCGCTTGTAGTATCTGGCGTCTAGACATACGCTCTTGTCTATGAGCAAGTTGTCTTTGCATCCTTGCACTCCTTTCTTCGCTCCCCTCTGTTCGTATATACTGTCCCACACTGGTCCAATAACCCTCAGAATTTGATGTTGAATTACACTTGTGAGGATCTTATACAGTGTATTGAGGCAAGTGATTGGGCGGTAGTTCTTGGGTTGCCCTAAATCACCTGATTTTGGTATCAGCACTGTTCTACCCTCTACCAACCATGACGGAATGGGCTCACGGCGAGTCTGCATCCCGCTGAATAATCTTGCCAGGTGTTGATGTGTAGCTGGAAATCTCTTCCACCAGTAGTTCTGAATACCGTCCAGTCCAGGTGCTGTGAAATCACGCTTGTTCTTAAGGGCTTGTCTAAAATCTTCGGTTGATATTTCAGAAAGTTCATCGTTTTGCTGTTGGTTTTGATCACACATCTGCTGGAATCTGAGAAGTGCTGGAGTATCCCTGGTTTCTGCTCGTTGTTCATATATGCTCTTCCAAAATTCTTCGACCTCTGGAGGTGATGGTGGTTTCTTTGTCATTTGTTGTTGGGACTGAAATAATTTCGATGGTTCTGCGTTGAAGGTGTTGTTATCTTCAATCCATTTTCGCCTTTTTATCAGTTTCTTTCGCGCTGCTGCAAGTGATCTTATTTTATCTACAGCTTTCTGCTTCAGTAAATGGACTGTGGGCAAGTCGACTCTATGATGTATGGAACGAATCATATCCTTCATTTTCTTGCTTGACTCAATCTTGCCTTTCAGAACATCTATGATACATTGGTACCAAGATGCCTGCTGCCTCATTGATTTTATTTTGGTGTCAAGCCGCCTGAGTCTTAGCTTATGCTTATCTTCCTTCGTAGCTGTACTTTTCGGTGGGCATAGAAGGGAAGCGGCTGCTCTCACTGCAGTCACAACATCTTCTAGTGAACAGGTCTCGTTAAGGTGATCTTGAATGATGTTATCCAATACGGCTAGATCTTCAGCCTCATGTCTTGTTTTCATTCGGAAGGTCTTGACCAGTGGGTTTCTAACGGCCGCCTCAAATGCTTCCCTGGTATTGACGATTAACTTAGGAACATCTCTCACCGTTCCTGGTTTTTGTTGCTGTTGGTCTGGAGCATCTGTCACCTGCTCTTCAGCTAGTCCTATTACCGGAACATCTCTCACCTGTTCCGTTCTTGGCCTTGGCCCTAGGGCTTTTGCTTGGTGTTGTTGGTCTGGAGCATCTGTCACCTGCTCTTCAGCCAGTCTTTTTACCGGAACATCTCTCACCTGTTCCGTTCTTGGCCTCGGCCCCAGGGCTATTGCTTGATGTTGCTGTCACCTGCTTTTCACCGTGTTCTTTTTTTGGAACATCTCTCACATGTTCTGTTATTGGCCTGTTGAAGCGTGTACTAGACCCAGTTTGGCCCGCGATATTTCTCACAAGGGCTACAGCTTGTTCTTCGGCTGTGTCAATCGTCAATTGCTGATGTTGGTTCGAAGCATCTGTCACCTGCTCCTCAGCTTGTTTTTCTGTCCGTTCTTGCTCTTGAGACCGCCATAAGATTCCTCTTCTTATGACACGACTGATCTGTTCCGTTCCTGGCCTCGCCCCTAAGGCTTTTGCTTGGTGTTGTTGTTTTGGAGCATCTGTCACATGCTCTCCACCTTGTTCTTTTCTTGGAACATCTCTCACATGTTCTGTTATTGGCCTGTTGGAGCGTGTACATGTCCCGGTTTGGTCCGCGATATTTCTCACCATGGCTACAGCTTGTTCTTCAGCTGTGTCAATCGTCAATAGCTGATGTTGGTTCGAAGCATCTGTCACCTGCTCCTCATCTTGTTGTTCCGTGCTTTCCTGCTCTTGAGAGCGCCATAAGATTCCTTTTCTTTTGAGATGACTGATCTGATCTCTAAGGTTTTGCTGCGTCATGTAGTCAAGGTCTGGATAATTTTCGCACCACAGACCATGCAGCCTATTCATGTATCCCCGTCTTTCGGGTCTTGATCGTCTGTATAGCGCAGACAGCAGGTCATGCTGCTCGGGCGTCCACTTGTGGCGTCCCCTTTGTGCTGTCCTGTTTCGGCTGCCGGTTCCGACTACGGAACGTTGAATCCCAATGCGACCGACAACCTGAACTCTCTCCTCGTCGATGTCCTCCTCGTCTAGAGGCATAGCTTCTTGTATGGCAGGCGCCTGCCTTCTTATTATTATTATTTTCATGGATCGTGGACTTATTCACTATCTCAGCACCCTGCCGGATAAATTTACCTTTCCCAGATATGATAATCAAAGGGAATAGGCTCGATCACGATACACTTGACATAAATTTACGAACAATTCTACAGGTATTGAGAATAACAGCTTTTTGCATTTCAATGTAGCTGTTTACATTTAATTCTAATTTGTTCAAACCATTGTGTAAGCTATTAGGTATCAATCCAGTCGACGAGATGATTACTGGAACGATATCAACCTTCTCTAGGTGCCACATTTCCTTGATTTCGAAAGCCAGGTCTGTGTACTTGCATATCTTCTCCTGGTACTTATTCAACATGTTATTATTGTTGGGCACAGCTACATCCACCAAAATTGCCTTTCTAACCCTCTTGTCGGAAACTACTATATCCGGCCTGTTATTCGTCACCGTTCTGTCGGTGATAAAAGGCCTATCGTAGTATAGTCTAAAAGAGTCATTTTCCAACACAGGTAGCGGCTGATACTTATAATACGGCTTGTAGGAGTTGAGAAGTCCGAACTTGAGCGAGTTATAATATTCAAGGCAGTAAAAGCGTTTTTAAAAATTATATTTCGTACAGATAGATTACAATGGTAGGTATGTCAAGACTGATAAAAATGATGAATACAATACAATTTATAAGCTCGGTGTGCTTTCTCGGATTGCGGAAAGTAGCTGATGCTGAGTTAGCACTTCCATGTCTCTCGAACGAAGTTCATCGTGCCCTGGAATATAACTCCTCCATCCTCAGAAAGGTGCTTACGTAGTGAAGAATGGAACTGCTCGTGGTTGGGATTCTTGACTCTCTGGTTGATTTCCTGGAACCGGGGACTTCAGCCATAACATGATTTTCCTCGAACCAAAATAGGAGATAACTATGAAAAACAGAAAATAAATAATATATATCAAGATTTCGTGGAATGATTTGGTGCTCTCTTGTTTTTCAATTAAGGGCTGAATTTCCTCTTGTTTTTTCTTCAGTTTGTGTATTTGATCCAGTGAAAAATCTTCAAGTTTTATTTTGAATGCAGTAAGGGTTGTTGCATTCAGATCAGCAGCAATTTGGGGAAGATACATTGGTTCTCCTTTCAGGATTTCTTTGTCGTTGTAGAATTTTTCTTCTGAGTTTTCGAAGTGGCATCCCTTCGGAACGTTTATCAAGAAGTTTCCCTTCAATGTGCTCACATCAGTTCTTCTACATACTGTGCGGATTTTTATTCCACTCGGAGCTATCATGATGAATCTACCATTGCCAATTTGCTGGATAACATTCTTGTTGGTTTCCACAGGATGATTTTGACAGGAACCAATGGATTTTTGGAGATGCAACAGCTGGAACAAGCAATCTTCTACCTCTGAGCCATTATTAAGTTTATCGTTTTCGCAGTAGTATAGTGGGTGTAAATCAACGCAAGGCGAAGAAGCGTATTGATACCATTTTTCATTGCTTGTCAGATAGGTATTTTTGGGAATAAGAATGGTGTTGTTGATAGTTGGGATTGAAAATAAATGGTAATGAGAAAAAAGTTCAGGGTGAACAATTGGAAAATGAAGAATGAAAACAATTCTGAATTCGACGAAATATGCATCTACTTTTATCAATTCATAAAATCTGTGATACTCTTTTTCGTCAGTGAATATTAAGTTATCTGGGGAATATAAAGTTTTTATTTCAGCGATTATTGAATTCAATTCTGAAAACTTAATGATGCTATGATGTAATATTCCAAGCCTTGAAAAACTAATGGCATTTTCAATTTCATCGATTAACTCTATGATAATATTGACAGAAATTCCAATTTGGTCCATGAGATTCTTTATCTGAATGTACATATAAAAATTATCAGTTAATTGACTAAATTTTTCAGAGATTCCTTCAAGTTGGGAAGCAATCGTTTTTTGGTTATGTCTGAGGATTGAAATGGTTTTATTGAAATTTTCAATTACTTCACCGGTCAATGAGATACCTGCATTTAAATTTATCATAATTCCTTTCTGGTTGTCTTGAAGCTTTCTTAAAGCTGATTCATAATGTAATGCATCATTTGCATCTAAATTACCGGTGATACTCTTTATTATGGTTCCTAATCCATCAATAATTCCTCGTTTAGATCGTCCCATCGGTATCAAACTTTTCAATTTTTGCTTTGCTAAGCTTAATTGATATTCATAAAATTTCTTATGATTTTCCAATTCTGTACGAAACATAGAATTTGAAGTATTTAAAATAGTACTAGATACTGTCTTATAATGAAATTCTAAATATTTTAATTCTACGGAAATTGGTTTGAGATTATAGTAATGTATGAAATTGTGGAATTTGCTTTTAATTTTTGCTGTGCCTAGGTGAATCGGAAGAACTCCCGGATTGTCCTTCAGGTTTATTATTTGAATGTCCTGAGCTGCTACTAGGATCATTAGGATCAACCTGAAAAAGTTTCTTAGATTTAGTTTTTGGTTTTCTGAGGTTCTGTTTGTGCAAAATCTTCTTATCACTACTTATTTTAATTCTCCGATTACGCAGTACTCTCTCTTTAGAGAATTTGGGGGTGAGTTTATTTCTCATATTGGATTTAACTTTTCTATATGCAATAGTACCGGGTTTATACGTTAAAGGATCATGTCTTTTTTCATTATGTTTCTCTATAATGCTTTGCTTCCTCTCCCCCATCAGTTCGTTCAATCTCCTGTAAATTTCTTTAGTTTTTTGTTTATGGTTTTCTACATAATTATTAATAATAGTTTTGTTTATATCTATATTGAGGGGGTCCTTACTATCTAAATGGCCATTAATTATATCAATAGGTTTTTGTTTTGTTAATGAGTGAATTGTATTATTGTAACCAAAAATTGCATAGGGCATCAAATCCTCAATATTCAACGAATCATTGTTTTTACCCTTTAAAATTCTCAAATGTTCCAAAATAGTAGAATGAAATCTTTCAATGATACCATTGGATTGTGAATTGTTTACCGTGATATAATGAGGAGAAATTTGGTGTAGGTCGAGAAATTCAGATACAGTACTATTTTTGAACTCTGTTCCATTATCCATCACTATCGTTGAGGGTGAACCGTGATGCGTCATAAAAATTAGAAGAGATCTTACTATTTCTATAGCTGTCAGGGAAATTAGCGGATATGCTTGGGCATATTTAGAAAAAGCATCGACAATTGTAAGAAATTTTTTACCTTGTGCTTGAAAAGTATCGATGTGAACAATTTCAAAGGGTTTACCTGGTGTGGGCGTAAGCATTAATTTTTGATTCGGAGGATCTCTATCATACTTGTTGAGCTGACATAATTCACAATTATTGATGTATTCTGTAGCGTCTTTCTGAATACAAGGCCAATAATATGCTCTTTTTATTCTAGTAACAGTTTCAGAAATTCCCCTGTGATTGGTCTTTCCCTCGTGCATATATTTAACAATCCTAACCTGTTCGTCTTTTTCCTCTACATCTTCCAAGATTTCATTACACTTTAATAATTTGAAAGCAGATTGCTTGAAAGTCTTTCTGAGAATCTCGCAAATTTCTTTATAATAGTCATCTTTTTTGAAATATAAAGCATAAAGGATATTTGGACTTAAATATGTTTTGAAAAATTCTATAACTTCTATATTCAAATTGCTAGTGGATAATTGAACAAATATTCTCTGCTTGTTTGAAAAAAATTTTTCTACTCTAACTTCTGCTGGAGAATGAAAAACAAATTCGAAAACTATTTGATTGTCGAAAACATTCAAAACTTTCTCGGAAATGGGAATTTCTTGAATTGGGTTTTCGTGATTCGAATGTATAGTATTTCCATCTGATTCGTTTTGATTTTCGATGTTCTGGAAATTAATAAATTCTTCTTGAGTTAAATAATAAATGTCAATGTTCACGGTGGAATTTGCAAAAATAAAATTGATCATACTGAATATTTTATTCCATTCAAGTCCATCCAAACCGCTAGAAATCTTTGGTAGTGCAAGGTAATTTACATCATCTTTCTGACACAATTTTTTGAGGTTGAGAAGTGCTCGAAAAACTGTTTCGTATCGTGGTTTATGATAATACAACTCTTTAGTGACCAAATAATAAATTTTTCTATTGTTTTGTTCAATTTCAGCCACTTCTCCAATTTTTTTATTTTGAGACTTGAGTTCTTGAACATTGCCAAATTTTTCTTTAAAATCGAGTGCTATACCTTTATTCATATAGAAATCTTCAGATACATAGTGATCAAGAGAATAGTAATCTGGTGCATCAAATAAATTACCAATTTTTTCGATTACATTAGGAGAAAAATTTATTTCATTCATGTTCAAACGTTTCTCAAAATCTTCAAATGATAATTCCTTATGTGTAATTTGATCGTTACCATCTCCTTCTTCTAAATTGACAATCATTGATTCGCTATCGTTAATTGCTTTATGCTTAGAAAATCCTTCATTAAATTTTTCCATATACTCAAAGAAATCCTTATTGTGAATTTCGATTCTTGAAAGTGCATCTGCATTAGTATTAGAACTGCCCTTTTTATAAAATATTTCAAAATCAAATTCCTCAAGTTTCAATCTCCATCTTAAAAGTTTACAATTTGGCTCTTTGAGAGACATTAACCATTGTAATGGTTTGTGATCCGTTACAATAACAAATTTTCTGCCAAAAATATAGGGTCTGAAATATTTGGTTGCCCAAACTATGGAAAGAAGTTCCTTTTCTATAGTGCTATAATTTTGCTCGTTGTCATTCAGTGTTCTTGATGCATACGCCACTGGTTTATCATTGCCGATTTTGCCTTGGGATAAAACCGCACCAATTGCAAAATTACTAGCGTCTGTAGTTATAATGAATTCTCTAGAAAAGTCCGGATATTGAAGGATAGGTTCGTTCATTAACAATTTTTTACAATATTCAAAACAGTTGATAAACGATGAGGTATGATCGATTTTGGCACCCTTTTTCAAACAAGCCGTTAAAGGTTTAGTTATTCTCGCGAAATCACGAATGAATTTCCTGTAGTAGCCTAACAGTCCTAAAAAGCCTTTAATTTCTTTGGTCGTTTTGGGTATTGGATAATTTTTGATAGCTCTAATTTTGTCTGGATTAGGTTTGACCCCTTCTGTCGTTACTATATGCCCCAAATAAGCTACCTCCTTTTTTAAAAATTCTGACTTGTCCAATTGAATTTTAAAATTGGCATCCCTGAGTCTTTTGAAAACTTTTGAAAGATTAACGATATGTTCTTGCAGCGATGTTGAATAGACAATAATGTCATCTAGATAAACTAAACAATTTTCTAGTCCTCTGAGTACATTGTCCATAACTCTTTGAAAAGTGGAACAAGCATTTTTTAATCCGAATGGCATACGTAGGAATTCATAATGACCATTTTCTACATTAAATGCAGTTTTCGGAATATCAGTAGGATCCATTTCAATTTGATGGAATCCGCTAGCTAAATCTAAAGTTGTAAAGTATTGACATTTGCCAATTTTATCAAGAACATCACTAATATTGGGTATTGGATATTTGTCGTCAATAGTTTTTTCATTCAGTTTTCTAAAATCAATAACAACTCTCCATTTTTGTTTACCAGAAGCATCGGCTTTTTTTGGTACCACCCAAATTGGCGATGACCAAGGTGATTGACTAGGTCTGATAATACCTTGTTCCAACATGGAATTTATTTGGTTTTTAACTTCCTCTTTATGGATGAAAGGATATCTGTAAGATTTCGAATAGACAGGAATATCATCTTTTGTTTTAATCGAGTGTTTTATTTGATTAGAGAAAGAAAGGGATTGGTTTTCTAATTTGAAGATATCTGAAAATTTACGACATAATTTTAAAATATGAAACCTTTCTTCTTCATTCATGTGATTGGTTCTAATTAATTCTTCTATATCCAAATGTTCTGAAACGTGATTATCTTCCATTTGAAAAATTTCGAAATTATTCTGAATGAGAATAGATTCTATAGGATTGTTTAAAATGAGGATAATATCTTCATTCGTTTCATTGCAAATTTCCACGTTCGCTAGGCCATTTTTGGAACAAGTTACGATTTCCGAAATTTTACAAGATTGAATAACTTGTTTTGGGATAATTACATTACCAGATAAGTGTCTGATAGGTACTTTAGCGATGATTCTCGAATTTGCATCGACTTTTATTTTGAATGGAGCTTTACTTGCAGATTCTTGATATTTTATAGGCAATTTTGAAAAGGGAGTATTGAGCATAGAACTGCTAAAATTAAGGGACGCATTTAAAAGTTTTAAGTTATCTAATCCAATTAAACCGTCATAAATATTATGAAACTTGAATAGATAGAATTTAAAGTTTTCATTATATCGATTAAACTCAGCAAATATAGGAATATTAGCACAAAATTCGTGATGAGAAGTTTGATGGACAGTTGAGACTGTGAATGGTTCTTTAAAGGCAAATTTAGAATAGTATTTTTTAGCTAAATCAGGATTGATAAATGATTTTGTAGATCCTGTATCAATAAGCAATTTGAGTGGTGGGTTCTTAATTTCTATATATGGTAATTCACGTTTACCATTAGAGACATGAAATTCTATTATTTGATTTGGTTTTGATAATGGACGTTCGAAAAAATTTTGTTCACAATGGTCAAAAATTTCTTCATCTTCAAGATGTTCTTGGGAGTTTTGAGGATTATGATGATATTCGGTATTGAAAAGTTCCTCACTTATAAAGTTTGGTTTTTGTCGAAAAGAACGATTCTGTCCGTTTGAAAAATTTCTACTATTTGATGATGTGCTCATAGGTTGTGTTCTTTGTTTAGTGTGAGTTGTAGAAATACTCATAGGAGTAGGTTTAGGTTGCTGGGGTTTTCCAAAGACTTGAGCATTAGAAAAATATCTTGGTTCCCTATAATTTATATTTCTTTGAATAGTTACAGGTCTACTAGGAAATTGCTGATTGGGAATGAAGCTTTGCTGTTCAGTGGGTACTCTATTAGAAAAATTTTGGCGAAAATCTGAAGGTCTTTGAGTATAATTTCTCTGATTATTATAATTTAAGGGTCTTCTAGGGTTATGCGTTATTGATTGATGTGATCTTTGACAATGCTTGATATTGTCCTCCTCTATTATGAATTGAAGTGCTTCTGATAATGAATTAGGCCTCATAGCTCTGATTATAGGTCCCAGAGGATCTCTCAGACCGGCTAAAAATGTTTTCAATGCTTGCTTTTGGAAAAAGATTCTTTTGCTGGCTCTTAACGCAACCTCGCATTTTAAATCAATATGATTACAAATGGTATTCAACAAAGTGATTACTTTTTCATAAAAATCATGAGGGGATTCTCCAAAATTTTGCCTCAGATTAACAAGATCTTGATTCAGACTATTTTCATCACGTTGATCACCGAAATGCAATAAAAGAGAATTTTTTATATCATTCCAATTTCCTGTAGCCCCATGAATAGCAACAACTTCTTCCGCTTTACCATGAAGTTTATTTAAAATACCATTCAAAAGTAACAAATTTTGGAAATTATTTGGATTAGTACGGTCAAAATAATGAGTTAGAATTGCCTCCGATGCTTGAATGAATCTGTATAACTTATTTGGGTTTCCATCAAAATCAGGCACGATGCTCAGATTTTTTATATCAAAATTCTCTGGTGCGTTTGGCATATTTAAAGATAAATTACTGCTACTGAGTGAAAGGTTATTAAAAGATTCCAATAAATCTGTCTCTAATTCAGAATTGGTTTCCGCAAGAGAATCAATAAGGGGATTAGAGGAGTCTGACATTAACAAAGAAAAATTACGCTCACCACCTTGTTATGATAATCCACAACTGCATGCTCTCTTCCTGGATGGATTTTTGAGTTACTGCTGTGGGTAGGTTCTCGTTTCACAAAAGAGGGTAGAACTCTAAAGTTTTTCACAATGAAAACTCCCGTGAAACTCCGTCGACTGCGCCAGTTATAATATTCAAGGCAGTAAAAGCGTTTTTAAAAATTATATTTCGTACAGATAGATTACAATGGTAGGTATGTCAAGACTGATAAAAATGATGAATACAATACAATTTATAAGCTCGGTGTGCTTTCTCGGATTGCGGAAAGTAGCTGATGCTGAGTTAGCACTTCCATGTCTCTCGAACGAAGTTCATCGTGCCCTGGAATATAACTATATAGCGCCAATTTCTGGTGTATGATGTTGCACACTTGGTTATGTCGGTGGAGGTAATCAGTGTTGGCCAGTTGTTCGCAGCCAGAAGTTACATGCTGAATTGTTTCAGATTTTTGATGGCACTTCCTACACATATCTGTTGGCAGTGTACGGTCCTTCATGATGTATTTCTTGTAGTTGTTGGTGGAGATGACTTGATCTTGTATAGCCATCATAAAACCTTCCGTCTCAGGAAATAGTTCACCCTTCGACAACCATTTGTTGGATGATGTTTTGTCAATATGTGGCTGATTTAACTCATGGTGATGCCGTCCATGGAGTTCTTTTCTTGACCATTGTTCTAGCTTGTCAGTTTCAGAAAGGGATGGCAGATCCAGCAATTCATCTGCAGTAGCCAGAGTTAAAGGTGTGAACTTCTTATCAACCAAAGTAACAACTCTGTGTAGATTGGAACTACTGGATAATGGATATTTTCTGAGTTAATATCCACTTTAGGGCAAGGGTGTGATGCATACACTCACATTATTTTTTAACGTAGATTCAATATCTGCCATAAAAAAAATGGGGTTCTAATTTGAAAAAATTGATTTTTCACGATTTTGTCATCCCTAACTTTGAAAGCGATTTTTTCACCCCCTGTATCATGAATCGCATTTTCCATCCAAAAACCTCGAAGTTATTCTTGTTTCAGCGGAGCTCTATTTTCGATTTTTTTCTCGAATTTTCACGCTCAGAGAGAATTTTCCAACCAAAACTGAAAAATTTTACATCATAATAACTTGAAATTTTCTGAGGAATCTATTTCTGCAATAAAAAAATGGTGTTCTAATTTGAAAAACGTAAGTTGACGTCATTTCCGGAAAAACCGGAGGTGCTCATGCCTTGAAAATATTTTAGATTTCATCAGCATCGTGAAATACTTATAAGTGCTGAATTTCATGAAAATACGTTCAGTAGTTTCCCGTATAAATATGGGTGAGGTTCCTCGTGAAAGACCCTGTATTCAGATCCCCCACAAACACCACACTATCACATGAAACACAGACTTCATCTAAATTATCTGTTAAGTCCTCTAGACACAATAGGTTCATTGACGGAGGACGGTAAACAACACCTGAGGCAATTTTTCTTGACTTATGGCTGATCATAATCCATAATTGTTCAAGTCCTTTATTTGAGGATATCTCAATTATTTTATATTTTATGTTATTCCTAATATACATGATGGCAACTCCACCTCCTCGTCCCTCTCTATCTTTTCTTACTATGGTATATCCAGTTATCTCAATGAGAGTTGATGGATAGTCTACTTGTAACCATGTTTCTGTTACCGCCATTATATCCATATTTCCAACAAAGTCAAACAAGTCAAAATACTTCGGCACACAGGATTCCCAGGAACAGATTAACATGGCCGATCGATACAGTGACATCCACTGATGCACTGGCTAATGGTCAATTCACAATGAACGTAAAACGTAACAATGACGTAAAGAGCACGTAAACGTAATCCGTCCATAAAGGGCATGAACGTAATGAAATATGTAATAGAATCCTTTATTTTCTTCATATTTTGGGCTCTTGTGCGGTGCACGCCTTGCACGCCAGCTTACAGCGGGCCTGGGCCCGTATTCTTGACAAATGATCTCACGTTTTCTGTGGATTACGTCCACATTAGGTTCATTGTGAATCGGCCATAAGTGTTGTTGGGTTTTGGGTGTTTCCGGTTTCCCAAAAAATTTTCGAAATTATACCTTCTCACACATATATTTTCTGGCCAAAAATCCGCATTCATTGTTACATCTTTATGTCTGAATGGTATTCCTAGTTTGAAGGCATGGTTGCCTTCAGCGGATGAAGGGCAAAGCGCTGCTGGCTGCTATCTATGGGGAGCGGTAGCGGTCGGGAACGTGTTGAACGTTCGCAGTTTTCAATTTCTGTCAACAGTTAGTTTTCGACAGGTGTATTCTCACATTTTGGTTGCTTTTCGATTTGATCATCCAAACAAATGATTTTTATTAAACTCAAGTATTGTGGTGAATGGGGTGTATATATTTCAGTGTTTTTGTAAATAATTACGAGGTTTATCGTGTAACCATCGCTCATCTACTTTTACATACACGTAAAAACTTTATTCTCAATTGCACACACAAACTCCATCATTCTTCCTCCAAGTGTTGACGACTAGACTATCTTGTCTGGTCTGCTCTTTACATTACACTTCAACTTTCCGCTACCGCTACCTAGCACAAATCAAATGCGCTCCGAAGAATGGCAACAGCTCCAGAATGCGATGAGTAACTAGCGCTTGTGCCACCGACCGATTCCGCTAGTGTTTGGTAACAGTTGCCCAACAGTTTCGTCCGCTGAATGCGACCATTGTAACTCCCTTTGGTCTGGAGTTTCTCGCATATGATATTAATCTCACCATTGTTTAAACAATGATCTCACCTAGCTTGTTTACATAGATAGTCTTCGATATCTTCCGGAATAGTCTGCGGATTAAAAATGCGTCCTACATAAATCCAGGTCTCTTTTTCGGAACCTATAATTTTTCCTTGTGAATCATTTATTATTGTACCTAATATACCAATATTTTATTTTTGTATTCTACACGTTTCCACGAGTTACGCCTACTACGATTTTTATCATTGGTTATGTCAGCTCTCGGAATGACAACAATGTCATTGTCAACTATGTCAACACTTCTTGCAGTCACACTTACTTCTTTCTCTTTTCCAATGTTCTCTGTGATTATTGTTGGAAATGTAGGTAACTGTTTTCGTGTAACGGCCTTGAGATCGTCTACGCCTGTGTTTCGTTTAGTCATCTGTCGTCCAATATCAGTACTAACAGCATCACTATATGTTTTTCTTATCTTTGGAATAGCTGCATTGTTTACAAATGGATCCTCTTTTCAAAAAGTAATAGATGTTGACGTTTTAATATCAACTTGCTATTTTGTTTCAGGATACTATTTTTTTCTTCAGATTCCAAATATAATTTCTTCCATAATGCCAGTTGCTCTCGCAAACCATCAATTGTTTTGCACAAAATTTCATTATCTTCAGTACTCACTGTATTTTACGCTTTGGTATAATCACTCTTATCTCTAAGATCATTATCTCCACAACAAATAACTCGAGTATAGTCAATATTTTTCAGAATTTTATTCCGTTTGGCACATCCACGATGATAGACTGCTCCACACGCTATACAAGTCATTACTTTCATCGCTGTTTTTTTACAACACGTGAAATAGTCATTATTGACAGAATTATACGATTTCTGGCTAGACTCGCCATCAGAATCACCTTCACTTTCCGCCATCTTGACTTCAATCAGTCAATGGAAATGGAAGCTGTAGTAATATCAAGAATAAACATATCTTATTATGACTCATTGTAGGTATTATGTCGTGAAACCTATGTCTTACAATAATTTATGTGAATATTTTCGATCAAATCCTCACAATTTCATGTGATATATTTCAATCGCTTCATTTCATTTTCTTTGAGTCCAGAATATCGTTGTTAATCATATTTTGAAACTGATCTGAAATTATTTGATTGGCATATTTTCTTGTTGTCTCTCGGAATATGCATAATATCTACATTTCCCGCATCAATTTTTGAATTTTCAGTTGACGCATGCGTACAACTCAATCCCTACAAAATATTTGGCCAAACTTGTGACTTTGGATAGCAGGCGTATGAGCCATATTGGCTTCATTAAATATATGCATTTAACATAAACTCGACTCGTTCTATCTCACTCTGACTCTGACACATTGTATTATGTCGTGAAAATAACATCTGTCATTAATTAACACGTTGAGTGCCGCCACCATAACTTCTGAAAAATCTGACCCAAAATGGATATTTTCTGTGTTAAAGTCCACTTTAGGGCAAGGGTGTGATGCATACACTCACATTATTTTTTAACGTAGATTCAATATCTGCCATAAAAAATGGGGTTCTAATTTGAAAAAATTGATTTTTCACGATTTTGTCATCCCTAACTTTGAAAGCGATTTTTTCACCCCCTGTATCATGAATCGCGATTTCGATTTTGAAAGTGGATACATCAATCTTACATCTTGAAAAATCCCAAAAATGAAAATTTTCATCCAAAAACCTCGAAGTTATTCTTGTTTCAGCGGAGCTCTATTTTCGATTTTTTTTTCGAATTTTCCCGCTCAGAGAGAATTTTCCAACCGAAACTGAAAAATGTTACATCAAAATAACTTGAAATTTTCTAAGGAATCTATTTCTGCAATAAAAAAATGGTGTTCTAATTTGAAAAACGGAAGTTGACGTCATTTCCGGAAAAACCGGAGGTGCTCAAGCCTTGAAAATATTTTAGATTTCATTAGCATCGTGAAATACTTATAAGTGCTGAATTTCATGAAAATACGTTCAGTAGTTTCCCGTATAAATATGGGTGAGGTTCCTCGTGAAAGACCCTGTATATTTATTCAATCAATTCAGCACATTATCTCATACATATCACTTCTATTGCTACATCATTCTTCCTGAAGCTATGAAATTATTGTAGGATGACAAAATTCAATCATTCACTACACTGAAATCTGCAAAGGAAAGGAGTTCTTCGAAAGCATAATTACTTATGGATTCGAATTCCATTATGACCTACATGAATGCTTTGTGAAACTCTATACCACAAGCAAAGTGAATATTTACATACTAATTACATGTTACCTACAATTCTCAAATATTAACTTTTGCTATTTAAAATAAGGTTCAATCACTGAATTTGTCACCATTGTGCATTTTTGTCTACTTGTGTACAAATTTAAGTCCACTGTTAAAATTCTAGCCATTCCATTAATCAAGCCAATATCAATCTAACAGGGCCCCTATTCTTGAAAACCGGGGAGTAGAACGATCGAGAGAACGGTGACGTGGCCCTACTAATCAGTAGGGCCACGTCGCCGTTCTCTCGATCGTTCTACTCCCTGGTTTTCAAGAATAGAGGCCCAGGTAGTAGGATATATTCATTGTGGAATATAATATTAGCCCACCTTTTTCATGAACGGTTTCTAAAACTCTACACGAAATATATCATGCGAAAGTAAATATCAATTATCTTGCTGATCTTGCGTCAAACGTTTGGAACTAAGTTCATCATACCCACATTAGTTTCAATATTCAACTGAATATATCGAGAGAGTTCGTTACAGCTGACCCCATCTCCCTTTCTTCAACCTCTGGTCCTCCCATTATTTGAATGTCAATCCTAAAATTGAAGTAAATTTACTAATAAAACACTAACATGCTATATTAACAGTGAACAGTTACCACCAGAAGTACTAAATTTCACCGAATTTCTTGAGTTGATGGACATAAAATCCATATATTTTTATACCTCGATCTTTCATGCTACGTTGATAACATTGACTCGTAGATAAATTATGTTCAAGTAAAATCAGCTGACATAACTCATAACATTAATAAACCAATCTGTAGTATTAATTCTTGTTCCTTAAAAAAATTATGAGTGCATTTTTCCCAAATGGATGAATAATTCTTCATATTGTCAGAAATGACAATGAAGTGTCAGAAGTTTTTTGAATTTGCTCTTACTTTTTTGCTGATTTTTCGCTAAAAACAACCACTCTAAACTATGGGAGATGATCCCCCAACATAAGGGGCCTGTAGCGTTCCTCGGACACCTGAAGAACAGAAGAATCATCACTTGGAAGATCGGACCTGATCGAAAGATCCTCCCGATCCATAAGAGAGTTAGGACTTTGTGAAAAGGTTTTTCAGCAGGTGAAGTAATTTATTTTACTGCTTCTTTCTCGTTTTTCTTCTTTTTTTCCTGTTACAGATATAATTTCAAGACATTTGCATCCAGTTCAATGAAAAGGCAATTTTCAAACACAAGGAGCTCTGTAACATGGATAGCAGCATATTTTTTTGAACAAATTCAGTATCACCACACGTATGTGTGGTGATACTGAATTTGTTCAAAAAAACGGGGAGACAGAGTTTTTTCAGAGGTTTTTATCTGTTCTCGTGTATCATACTCAGAATTGTATGGTACCCCGTTTACATTCCCTCTGCTAACACTTAGATTTGGAGCGGGAAACAGATTTTATTCATTTATATAATCTGGTCCTTGTAGCCATTTCTTCACACATGCCATATGCCATGTATTGTTTGATTTAAGAAAACAGTATGTAATTCTCTCTTTCAAAAGAATATATATTTATATATATATATATAATTCTTCATGAGAGCCAAAAGATATTTAGTCCTGTACAGGGCAAATTGGGCACTTCAAATGAATAGAATGTCTTTTTGATCAAATGGTACAGGTTCTTCATGATGAATTTTTCTCATATGCCGATTTCTTGTTGATGATCTTGAAAAATGCTCTTGGCATACGAGATACAGCAAACTTTCACTGAAAATTAATAATCAAAATGAAACCAAGTATAAATTTCTACTGATTAATGATATACTCACTCAACTTCGTCCATGCCTATTGCTTATTATAAAACAGAACTCCTTGTCAATATGATGCAGCAATTAAAATTGCTATTTGTAATAAAATTGAATTGAAATACTGATGAGCAGAAAACAATGATAATTTCTCAAACGTCAAAACAAATCATGGAAATAGAGAGAAGCACATTTGACATTAGACAAGGAAAGAGAACCGTGATGTCATGTGCAGATATTCCGTAACTGTGATTGTATCCAAGTGTGATACCTATGTGGTCTCACATGGCACTCAACGTGTTAATATGTAGTTTCGATCATAACCTAACAATCTGATATTTTGCCATCGATTCAATCAAAGACCAACAAGACTTGGCACTCAGACCATTTAGTTCCCAGCGATTGGACACGTGCTTCGCAACCTTGAGTGTTTTCTGTTAATGTCTTCCCCACCTGGATTTACATTTGACGAGTAGAAAACGATTAAATCGAGGTGGGGCCAATCAGAGCGCAGATAAAACCGAATGGGACCGATCAGCTCTCGTGTACCATGCGAGATGAAATGTCAATTATGTGAAACGTCATATGTTATGTTTACAATTTCGCTAATGAAAATTCTCGAATGGGGGATTTTGTTGTTGAGAATCCATGCACTATCTTCGATTCTTAATTTTCGTCCCGTCCTCGGTCTTTATTTACAGCTTTTCAGGGATTGTCAAGGAAAACTTTCGCTTTGGAAAGTTTTAATTGCAGAACCGACCATCTTTTGTATGCAAGATTAGTTCGTTTTTCTCAACATTGAAAATTCAAATAAGTGTTGTTTGGATATTGATTATTCCGAAGAGATAAGTTCAACATTAATTATATTATAACTTGTCAAATTTCAGAACATATTCAATTTGAGGATATACTGTTTGGAAATGGAAATTGATTATTCTAAAGACTACTCCTTGAATACTGAGAATATTCCAGGAATTCAGCACCAAATTTAGAGATCTAGGGATCATTATTGTCACATTTCATCGAATCAAGTTAAGAACAACATTAGATATTTATTCAAAATTACTGGAAAAACAAAATCACGAATAGTTTCCCAATGACAGTTAGGGGTTATGTTATTTCGATTTGAATTTCGCGCTTCGTCTGATTTGCTCCCACCAAGAATTTAACCACCCCACAATTTCTCAAGGACATTTTCACAGATTTGGCGGGATGGGTCTAGTGAAATGTCTTGTTGGTCTGTGATTCAATGCATTTTTTTCGGGACTTAAGCTGAATTTCCATGCATCCGTCATTCGATGATACGACTGTTCGGTCGTCGTTGTAATTGGCAGAAATATTCAAAATTGAAAATTTCTGCCAATCACAACGACGATCGGATGATCGTATCATAGGATGACGGATGCATGGAAATCCAGCATTATGCGGACTCTACTCTCATGGCGCGAAGGCTGATCATGTTTTGGAATTAAACTGACTATTCCACTCATTCCATTTTTAGTGAGGAATTTTCCTTAGTAACACTTGTTTCTCATCGATAAAACATGGTAACGGGCAAAATCAACAACTTGGTTTTTCAGCGACAAAATTTTTGACGTTTCTCAAATTCATAGATAGCTTCGGGAATGACCAGGGGCAAGATATTCAAAACAAAGTCAAATTGTTATTAGCTCTATATAATTCGTTACAAATTGTACGCCTGAAGAAGTTACAATTTGTAACGAAATATATAGAGCCAATAACAACTTAACTTTGTTTTGAATATCTTGCCCCTGGTCGAAAACCCGTGAACTAACTACTTCATACATTATCATAATACAGGGTCTTTCACGAGGAACCTCACCCATATTTATACGGGAAACTACTGAACGTACTTATTTTCATGAAATTCAGCACTTATAAGTATTTCACGATGCTGATGAAACCTAAAATATTTTCAAGGCATGAGCACCTCCGGTTTTTCCGGAAATGACGCCAACTTCCGTTTTTCAAATTAGAACACCATTTTTTTATTGCAGAAATAGATTCCTTAGAAAATTTCAAGTTATTTTGATGTAACATTTTTCAGTTTTGGTTGGAAAATTCTCTCTGAGCAGGAAAATTCGAAAAAAAATCGAAAATAGAGCTCCGCTGAAACAAGAATAACTTCGAGGTTTTTGGATGGAAAATTTTCATTTTTGGGATTTTTCAAGATGTAAGATTGATGTATCCACTTTAAAAATCGAAATCGCGATTCATGATACAGGGGGTGAAAAAATCGCTTTCAAAGTTAGGGATGACAAAATCGTGAAAAATCAATTTTTTTAAATTAGAACCCCATTTTTTCATGGCAGATATTGAATCTACGTCAAAAAATAATGTGAGTGTATGCATCACACCCTTGCCCTAAAGTGGATATTAACTCAGAAAATATTTTTCATTTTGTTGGAGAGTTTATTTATCAGAAAATTCAAAGAACGCCACGACTACATTTTGATTACGTAGAAGCCCTGTTATCCAGTTTAGTTCTGATGATTTTAAAAATTGGCTTCACTATTCATCATTGAAAGGCGCGTCTCCTCTTTCTATAGTCTAAGATTGAATTATTACGTTTTTTATAAAAAATTCGTTCAAAAATTTTTCAGAATTATGCCTAGTTTCAGCTGATCGTATTCCCCGAAATATGAGATTTTTTATTTTTCGCGGAAAGAATATACAGTTAGAATCAATTGATGAAACAATAAACATAATTGACCTATTCTCATTCTCATCTGAAATGCCTATATTGGACATGGTGAAGATTGTGCCCTGCTTCACATGCATTAAATCTGATATTTTCATGAAATAATTTTTTTCCACAAAATTATTTGCGAATTTCCGTATTTCTTTTACTATATAAAGTCAGTCATACATATATAATATAAAAATATTGTCTAGTTTTTGATTGCTTGTGAATTCGTGGGATCAAACCTCGTTCGTACCAAATAATTCTGCAGGACGCATGTAAATATCAAAATTTTTCATAATTTATATTACTTAATATAGTACAATATTCAAACATTGTCATTTTTCTGATGGAAAAATTTTAGGTACCCAGACATTATTTTCGTTAGTTATGTGCCTATGTGATTTCACTACAGAATAACTCTTGTGATCTCCATTACTACGACCATAAATCTCTATATTCCCCATTGAGTCGAACACCCGTAGAATAAATTTATTGACACTTTGGGGCTCTTTGCAAGGTATTACCAACGCAACGGCGTTGAAACAAAGTTTTATATGACAAATGTCCAATCACGTCGTCCGACTCTTCATGCAGTACGGTCGGCAGGAACGGATGGAGTCAGCAGGAGTTCCAGCTCTCGGGTCATATGTCACTGCGATCTAACAGTCACGTCCGAAAATATAGATTGCAAGCACGTCACAAAGAATAGCTGGAGATGGAGAATCGAGAATTACGTGCTTGGTGGCTTTTCAGAGTTATTTCCTATATGACGGAAACGGTCATTTTGAATAGACGTGTTACAAGGTTTCTCGTGGTTTCCTGATAGTTGGATTTATATCTTTCCTTTTTTGTGGCAATGTTTTGAGGATTGAAAGAGGAAAATACATAATCACTTCGTTCATACTCTTCGATCATGCTTTCCAGTTTAATTTAATAAGGAAAAGTTGCCTAGATCGGCTATATTGAGGATCGTTACGCCACAAAGGCTCCAAACTGCGACAATAGTAACCATTTATTCAATCTCAACTGCTCATGAGTCCTACCTTCAAGTCCATGTACAGATGGGGCGTTTCACGTGCGAATCTTTCCACAGATTTCAGATGGAAAGTAAATTTTCCAATGTCGATATCTATCGGCTGAAATTGAAGCAGCAAGTCAAAATTGAAAAATAAGGGGAAACTTAGAGGTAACCTTTATTCCGAAGGAGAACAAGAAAAACTAAGTACTAAAATATTTTCATATATAATACCACTAGAGATGAAATTTTACCTGCTTAAATTTCATCTCGAGTGGTATTCGAAATGACTATTTCTCGAGAAAATGTGTCTGAAGATGGTCACATTGGGCTTGTATTGCGCTATTTGAGAAATAAGTATTCATCAGCGAAGTAACTACTTCAAATATTACAACCTTGAAACATCTAATTCATAATTTATGTACATATCTGTAATGATGGACTTGGTGAATCATTAAAATAATGAAATAAATTTGTCATATTGAAAACTGCGCTTAAATATTGCTAGGATATTCTCCAGCTTTCATACTTCTGATTTTTCCTTCAAATGAAACCTTCGTTGATGGGGCAGTGCTGCAAATCTGTTGTTTATAGAGAAAGTTTAAATAAATGAATTTTAGGGGATGATATATTTCTTATACCTCTGAATGAAAAATGATTGTTTCATTTTTTCTATTATCGTTTCAAACTTTCGAAACTATTACTTTCCACGTGCCTTCACGTTTCGAAAGTCGTCTCTTTCCAAATTCCCATGCATATACGTGTAGAAAAAGAATAGAATGTCATTTTTCCGCACTCAAATAATGAATATAATCAAAATATTTTCCAAATAAAATAGAAAGTCAAAACAAAACAAAAATCAGCTGATTCTGATTTAGCAATTTAATGGCGGGTGGTCGGAGCTTAGAGGCCCAATTGTCGCCACTGTCTTGTTAGAGTCACTGTAGATAAGAGTACAGTGACTAGATAAGAGACAGTGGCGACAATAGACTGTCCTATTTTTGATTGGTTGTCGCCGTCACGTGGGATTTCCCGCCATGTTGCATCTAAAGTTTTGTTGATTTCTATGTGTTTACTTGTTGATTTGAGGAGTTTTCGTGAAAGAATGAAGCTTTATTTCACTGTAAACGAATGAAATAATGTATTATCGATCATAGCTGATTGAATTGGATATAATCAAAACAGAGCAAAAAACGATTTCGGGATAAAAATGACTGGTTGTGCAGCGATCGATTGCAAAAGGTAATTCCTCTGAAAAAGGTTTAATGAAGAGATTTCCAAGGGATCCTGAGAGAAGAAAGCTGTGGCAAATTAAAACAAGGAGGGATAAATGGACCCCCACAGACAATTCACCTTCATGTGAGGTATGTAACAAGAAAAGTTGATAGTGCATATCAGAGGTTATGTTATATCAACCGAAAAATTAAATTAATTATAATATAATTTAAGGTTCACTTTGCTCCTGAAATGTGGGAAAAAACCCGAGATAATGGTACAAGAAAACTGAAGAAATAAAACCATCAAAAAAACCCCTGAAATACTTAGAGAAGTGTGCCAATTTCAGAGAAATTGAATTTTATTTCAATGAAATGTCCTCACTTTGTATTGACTCACCTAATTGTCATACATTGAAAGACATAATTATTTATCGACTCATTGTGTTCTGCTTGAAAATAAATGAAAGAAAAAGTGAGACCTCGATTAGCTAGTAAATCGATAGCTCGTAGCCTATACGTAATCTAAGGTAGGCTACGGATAGCCGGACATTCAGTGTGAGGGATTCATTCTTTCCAAGAATCTGTGAATATGGTTTTTTTTCTTAAGATTTTCACCAATCCTTGTATAATTGTATTTATAATATATTTTTTTTCCAGGAGCTTTCAAATTTTACTTGTCTAAGTGGACTGTAAAAAGAATTGTGCTTATTTCAAAAAAAAACTGTACAATAAAGATATTATCTAAAGAAAGTGTTCTAGTGTATCTTATCTTACATTTAATAATAACCTACCCATTTCCTTCGATTAAAAAGAAAAGATATGTTCATTTAAAAGCACCCTCAATTTTTTTTACGATAAAAAGTTTATACTTCTTGAGATTTCATGGTGTCTTTCGGTCCCAAAGTTTTTGTGGTATCTTTAAAAAATTGTTCAAAAAACATAAATTCTGATATTCTCATTCTAAGAAGTCAAAGCATCTTGGTTTTTAATTAAATTGTGCCTATTGTTTTCTTCTGCAATGATTTGATGTATGAAATGCGCAACCACATCATGCGATTGTTGAGTGTGATTTGAAACAATTCAAACTTGAAAAATTCTCCTTTCTTTGCATTGGTTTATCTGTCATTCGAATTTGAATAGTTGGTTTATCAATTTACAGTGCAATCTTTATACAATACTCATTCCATTTGAGAAAAAATCAAAATTTTCAGAAAAGTGCCATCAGGTATTGAAACGGTCGCAGTTAATTTATTTAGATACCTAGAGCTTGAATAATGGGGTTATTGAGTAACTATTTCAATAATTAGAGGAATTCACAATAAAAATTCGAAACTTTTCAGTCTATATATTATTTAATAGATATTTAATCACAAAACTCCGGTGTTCTAGTTTGAATTTTGCTGCAACATGGCGGATGGGCGGGGCTTTTATCCCTATTGTCGCCACTCATGCCACTCTGTTAGTTCAGGAGGTGTGAGTGATTTATTCGAGAGAATGTTGGTCCAAGAAAGCAGAAACCAGAAGTACAACCTGTTGAAGTAATTTTCATTCAGAATAAAGCCCGCCACGGACGACGAGCGATAATATAATATATATTATATCTTTGCATTGACATATGTCATTTTAGTATGGAAAAATATCGTAATATATCGCTTGGATGAAAATATATAGCTATTATTACAACAAGGGAAATATGAATAGTATATTTCCGAGGTTGTCAAAGTTACATCCCGAGGGCGAAGCCCGAGGGATGTATAGGCAACCGAGGAAATATATTCATATTTCCCGTGTTGTAATCAATAGTTTTTTTCTGATTGAAACATTATTGTTCTGAAAATGGAAAAATTAATATTAGATTGCAAATTTTTGAATTCATTGGATTTTAAACGTTGCTATGGGCCGTGTTTGTGAAAATCATAGTTGACTGTTTTGATTTTTATGTCTTGTCAGAAATAAAATTGATGAAATAATGTCAAATTACGTGGAAATTCAAGCGGCAAAAGCCCGTGAATGTTTGGTTCCGGAGAGATCTAAAACTGCCTACAATAAAGCGTATGAAGACTTTCAGGAGTGGAGAAGAATAAATTTGGTGAACGGTGTCAACGAAAATATTTTGTTGGCATATTTTGAAGATTTGGTATGTTGCTCTGATTCTCGATATTTTTGATGTAATACTAATTTGTTCGATCCCCAGTCGCAGAAATATTCACCAAACACATTATGGCCAAAATTATCAATGCTAAGGTCAATGTTACATTTAAAGGAAAAAACTGATGTCAAAATGTTCGATGAAGTGGAAGCATTTGTTAAGAATAAAAATAAAGGATACTTCCCAAAAAATCAGCAGTGTTGGCCCGGGAGGAGATGAAGAAATTCTTGAGAGAAGCTCCAAATGACGTTTATTTGATGTATAAGGTAAAATTTTCATTTTGATTACCTCTGCGAATAGATTTTTACATTCGTAATTTTGAAGGTCGCTTTAGTGATGGAAATCTTTAGCGCCTGCAGAACGAACGAATTGGTGAATATGCTATCTTCCGATATCGAAGATCGTGGGTCGGTGATCGTGATCAACGTTTCAAAAACGAAGAATGATATAAATAGGACATTTACAATAATTGATGAAGAAGATCTAGGTGCTGCTCGTTTGGTGAGAGAATATTCGGCATTGCGTCCGCAAGGCGTTCTTAGGTTCTTCGTGGCTTATCGAAATAAGAAGTGTACTCTTCAGCCTGTCGGCAAAAATACCTTCGGAAAGATTCCGAGTAAGGTTGCTGAATGGTTGGGTTTAGATAATCCAAAAGCGTATACAGGCCATTGTGGAAGACGAACATCCGCGACCTTGGTTGCCGATGCGGCAACGAATTGTACTTTTCTTTTTCCATTAAATAAATGAATGATTTTTTATAGTAAAATATAAATATATCATATCGTCCCAAGGAAAATATGACTTGACGTTTCATATTTCCCTTGGGAAATATTAGTGTGTTATGACATATGGTAACTAAGGCGATATTGCTCAATATTGTTCTAATCAGAAAAAATAGCTATTATTACAACAAGGGAAATATGAATAGTATATTTCCGAGGTTGTCAAAGATACATCCCGAGGGCGAAGTCCGAGGGATGTATAGACAACCGAGGAAATATTTTCATATTTCCCGTGTTGTAATCAATAGTTTTTTTCTGATTGAAACACATTATTGTTCTGAAAATGGAAAAATTAATATTAGATTGCAAATTTTCGAATTCATTGGATTTTAAACGTTGCTATGGGCAGTGTTTGTGAAAATCATAGTTGACTGTTTTGATTTTCATGTCTTGTCAAAAATAAAATTGCTGAAATAATGTCAGAATACGTGGAAGCTCAAGCGGCAAAAGCCCGTTAATGTTTGGTTTCGGAGAAATCTAACACTGCCTACAATAAAGCGTATAAAGACTTTCAGTAGTGGAGAAGAAAATATTTGGTGGACGGTGTCAACGAAAATATTTTGTTAGCATATTTTGAAGATTTGGTATGTTGCTCTGATTCTTGATATTTTTGATGTAGGTAATACTAATTTGTTCGATCCCTACTTGCAGAAATATTCACCAAACACGTTATGGCCAAAATTATCGATGCTAAGGTCAATGTTACATTTGAAGAAAAAAACTGAAGTCAAAATATTCGATGAAGTGGAAGCATTTGTTGAAAACAAAAATAAAGGATACTTTCACAAACAATCAGCAGTGTTGGCTCGGGAGGAGATCAAGAAATTCTTGAGAGAAGCTCCAAATGACGAATTGCGAACAAGATATTTAATCATTTGCATCTGGTTACAATACCTTTAGCTGAAATTTCAAGAATTGCACTTTTCTTTTTCCAATAAATAAATGAAAGATTTTTTATAGTAAAATATAAATATATCATATTGTCCCAAGGGAAATATGACTTGACGTTTCATATTTCCGTTGGGAAATATTAGTGTGTTATGACATATGGTAACTAAGGCGATATTGCTCAATATTGTTCCGATCAGAAAAAAAATATATTTTTCCATACTAAAATGACATATGTCAATGCAAAGCTATAATATATATTATATTATCGCTCGCCGTCCGTTGCGGGCTTAAAGAATTGTCCTTTTATATTCATAAATTTACTGACACCTTACTTTGACATCTCCAAAGTATATTGATCTTATAAAAAATAATCATAGAACCAAAATAAACTGATGCTGCTAACTGAAAAGTATCTCCAGCTTCAATACCTTCCCTCATTGGAATATTTTGGTTAATCCCATTTTCTCTCTAAGTATTTGAAGTCGAGGTTCGAACAAAGGTTTCATTAAGTCTGCCAATTGGTCCTCTGTTGAAACTTTCTCAACTTTCATTTCACCATCTAAAACAAGTTCACGCAAAAAGAAATGCCTTATTTGGATATGTTTAGTGCGTCTATTAAATTCTGGATTTTGTCTCAGCTCAATAGCAGCTTCGTTGTCGACCATTAATGTTGGAACTGACTGAAAAGTGACTATTTCTTTGAATAATCGCTTTAGCCATTCCATTTCCCGTGCAGCTTCACTAGCAGCCACTATGTCTGCTTCTGTTGAGGAAATTGCAACAGATGTTTGACGTTGACTAAGCCAAGATATAGCTCCACCAGCATACATGCATAAAACGCAAGAAGTTGAGCGTCCTGTTTCAAAATCTCTTCCGTGGTCTGCATTCCTTTGAATTGTAGCTAAGACCAAGATCCATTGTGCCCTTCAGATAACGAAATATCCTTTTAACTTCAACACAATCTGCGTTCGTTGGATTTTCTAGCTTTCTTGAGGCGGCACTGACTGCATAAGCTAAGTCTGGCCTCGTACTTGTCATTAGGTAAAGTAAAGCACCAACTGCTTCTCGATAAGGAAAAGTATTGTTCAATTCTTCATCATCCTTCCCTAATTGAGAAACTTCCTTAACAATGGGCGTTTTAGTCCAGTCATATTAGTCAAAATAAGTTAAGAATCTCGGAATGAGAGATACCCAGCTGAATATTTGTATAAACCTTTATTTTGACACCCTAAAACATGTCTCAAAACCTACATATTGTAAGGTGTCCGCGTCTGTCGAAAAATAAGGTCAAAGGTCACAAAAATCGATTTTTTTGACGTTTTTGGCAAATATCTCGTTTTCTATGGGGTTTACGGGATTTGTATTTATTATCAATATTATAGAAGATAAAATTCTCTACAACTTTTGTCCCAAAAGTTTTTTTATACGTAGAATCGTTTTTGAGATAGAGGGCAGTGAGCGCTGTCTTGTATAGAGTTTCGACCATAGAACTTATAGTACATGGAATGCTATTACCAGATCAAAAAGTGGGTAAACATCTCAAGTTGGAGGAATATCTAAATTTCCATGTTCCCATGGATACGACTTGTCACACCGAACAGAAACATAGAAATGTTTGCCGAAATGCCAGGTGAATTGGATCTTGACGATTAAATTCATAGTATTTCTGTGTTTCTGTTCTGTATGACAAGTCGTAACCATGGCAACATGGAAATTTCAGTATTCCTCCAACTGGAGATGTTTATCCATTTTTTCGAGCTGAGCAGCAAGGCTAATGGCATTCCATGTACTATAAGTTCTATGGTTTCGACCGTTTTCTTCATCAAGGAACCACTTTATAGTAACCATGGTTATTCGTAAGTTTAAATCGTATCTTGGTAACTACATACGTACTATTTCAAGAATTATGGCTGATTTGTGTTTTATATGTAATAACTCTGATTCAAAAGATGCATTAGTTGGAGTAGTGCGCGGCTTAAAGACTTTGAGAAAGGCAAGTATCGAAATAAATGATGGCCTCATTCCCTCATTGATCGCCTAAATAACCTCAGTAAAAGTGCATGAAAAATGCCGAAGTGTTTACATTAGCAAAAACTGTATTCAAGCTGCAAAAAGGCGATTAGAAAAAGGGGAAAGCATTGCTTCTCCATCTGTGCCCTGTAAAAGACGAAGTGAAGTGTTTGATTTTAAGACTCAATGTATATTTTGTTGTGAAACAGCTGATGAGGCCGTAGAGATAAAGAAAAAGAAAAATACCGACGTGAAATAAATGAATTCAAACAATCTGTGATCAAAAAAGCAGAAGAACGTGGTGATGATTTCGGAGAAATAGTAAAAAATCGTATACTTTTTCATTATGATTTGGTTGCTGCTGAAGCTAAATATCATGCTACTTGCTTCACAAATTTTTCAAGTAAAACAATGCGTAACGAATTCCTGGAACCAATCACAACAATTTTACCACCTGCTCCAGAGGAATTGCTTAACACAATATTCTGCAACTGCAAAAAATGGTTGTGGTTCGCGATGTGGTTGCAGAAAATCAGGGTCGCAGTGCTCTTTAGCTTGTGACCAGTGTAATGGCCAAGCTTGTCTCAATGCTCTGCCATAACAGAGTGATGCCAGTGAAGATGGGACCTTTGACCCTGACATCATGGAAGACCTGGAGACAAATGTCGTTGAAGAAGAAAATGAAGAAGAAGCGCAAATTCAACCAGAAGACGATGATAATGAGGAAGAAGAAAAAATTAAAATCAGAGTTTGTCGTTGTTTGAATAATTATTCTTTTTATTTAGTTTATATTGATAAATGTATCGATTAAAAATTTTTCAAAAAAAACGTTAATTAGAAATTTATTTCATTTCTTCATTTTTACTTATTTCAGTAATTAGTATAGCTTTGATTAACATTAAAAAACCAGGTAAGTGTGATCAAATACATTGATACTTAATTAACAATAGATAAGTCATAAAAAAACATTAACTATAATGTACTTTTCGAAAAAAATTATAATTATTCATAATTATATTTTTCTAAACATTTTAGAAACTATTTGAGACATATTTTTGATCGGACCTACCGGTTGACCTTTAAAGATCCTCTATATAGTTAAACATTGCGCGCTCACAGCCCTCTATCTCAAAAAAGATTCAACGTATAAAAAAAATTACTATACAAAAGTTGTAGAGAATTTTATCTCCTATAATATTGATAATAAAAACAAATCCCGTAAACCCCATAGGAAACGATATATTTGTAAAAAACGTCAAAAAAATCGATTTTTGTGACCTTTGACCTTATTTTTCGACAGACGCGGACACCTCACAATATGTAGGTTTTGAGACATGTTTTAGGGTGTTAAAATAAAGGTTTATACAAATATACAGCTGGGTATCTCACATTCCGAGGTGAAACTACTAAGATGACTGGACTATTCAGTGATTTTCAGAAAAAATAATTTCGGTAATATTTGACCCTCAAAATCTCGTATCAATTTTTCTTTTTTTTCTGTTGTCTATTTTTCGAAAAAAAAATTATTGAAAATACCAAAACGAAGGTAAAATTCAAACGAGTATAAATGGCGGCAATCATAATTTGATTGGTTGAAACAGTACAGCGTTGCCAGGTCGCCCTCCTCCTAACTATCCGTTCTTCTCTATCACGGGAGATTCGTTCTTATCATGGTTCTAATTCTGTGATCACAGTTCACTTAAGCGGCTGACAAGCTGACATTGACATATAAGTGCATTGATAGGTGTTTGTTAAATTCTTTCTGTGGTTTTATTTCTCCTATTTCAGACGACATGATAGAGTTAGCGGCAACTACGCCTTCTTGATAGCTTTCATCACAAATTAGATTGGTCATGGATATGTACAGGGTATCCCATTTTGGGCACTTTTACGGGATATCTCCGTTATTTTTAACGTTAGCGGGATGCGGTTTTCGCTACAGTGTCCTACTTTTTTGTGAAACTAAAGATGGCACAATCAGTTTTTGCATAGCCCTCTTAGTTTTTGCTATACAGGCTGGAAATGAAAAGTATCACTTTTTAATCACCCCCCGTATCTCAGTTGTGCTTAAACTTGGAGGAATGGTTGAAACGCATTCCTATAGATTTTTTTCCGTAGAATCCAGTGGCGTAGTCAATTTTTCAATTAAACTTTCCGTTTTTGAGTTATTGAGCAAACATATGTTTTTTTAAATTGGATACCCTGTATATTATTTTTCATTCCTATTGAGCACAATCTCAGCTTTTCAAAAACATATTATTTTATGCATTTATTTTCAAAACCAAGCTCAGAATTCAAGATTTTGTAATCCAATTGTCAATAACTAAGTAGTAGGCTATGATTGTTTATTGAAAACAAAAAATAAATGTCAAGATTTCGTTAGAAATCGAAAATAATGTTAACATAATATCAACATCACATGATCTAATATTTAACTTAATTCAATTTGCAATTTTTTGAAAATTTAAATAATTGATTACATATAAATACCAATTATTAAATGTTTATTAGGGAATCCAAAACAATAACAAAATTTTATAATTTTGTTTTATAGATGCTGTTCAAAATGACGGCCATTTCCCCGTACACAAAATCTGCAGAGTTTCGTTATTCTTTTAATGGCGTTCAAAAGAATCCTTCTTTGCAAATTTTAAAAGGCCGAAATAATTGCCGCACGAAGCTTAGCTACTGAATTATATTTTGTTTTATTAATTGTATTTTGCATATAACCCCATAAAAAAATCTGAAATTGAGAGATCCGAAGATCGAGGGGGGCCATTTTACAGGTCCGTGTGTACCAATCCATCTTTGCGTAAAGTTATGATCTAGAAATGGCCTTACAAGTCCAGAGTTGTGGCTTGGAGCACCGTCTTGTTGGAGATAAACGGCACCGTAATGGGCCAACGGAACATTGTCCATCAACTCTGGAATAAATTTCTCAAGGATTTCTTGATATCGACGAGCTGTAAGGGTAAGACCCCTTTCCAAAATTCGATAAGCAATTCGTCTCCCCAAAATAATACAAGATACCCCAACCCCAAAGCGTCCTTGTTGTGCCCTCTCAAGAATTAAATGAAGATTTTCACTCGACCAGGTTCTTCTTGAAGAGGAGCATTCATCAGACCAGATAACAAGTCTCCCAAAGGTGTCATTGGTACGGATTTGCTGTAAATACCATTTGCAAAACACCAATCGGCGCTCGGCATCACCGGGGTGTAAATATTGAATATGTATACTTATGAAATTTATACGGATGATACTTATATTTTTTTTTTAATTTTTTGGGCATTGGATTTTGACACGCCAGTTGCTTCCTCTATCTGGTTACATGACGATGATGGGGTTGCTTCTACATAACCCAATACATGCGTTTCATTTATCTCTCTCTCTTCTTTCGTGTATATTTTAGGACAGGGCTCAGTAAATGATCCGTTTTCAATCGAATTTAATCTAAAGCGGGCAAATGTGTCATGAAAAGGTTGTCTTATCTTTGGATATCTAATATTTAAAAAAACAAATAAGATTAAAACCACAGTATAGATACTAACCAGTAGTCGCACTCCAGATAAAATGAACTGAATTCTTTACTCTCTCGAGAACTCGCGCACCATTTCGGCGCGCAGTAGAAATATAGAGGGACCTTTGAATTTACATTTTACCGCCAACGGGCAGTATCGTAAATATTGGGCATAATGATGCGCACCGAAATGATGCGCGTGTCGGAATCGGAGTAAGAAAATCCTCGAAGTGCGACTACTGGTTGGTGTCTATACTGTGTTAAAACGTAACCATAGCGCTTCTAAAGGTTATCTTTGAAAGTATAGTTCCGATGCTTCTTGGCAATTTTCATTGCTTTGGATGAAACAAACAAGCATGTCATATTTCTCGTAATTTTCGTAAGCAGCCATAATGAGAAAAACCTGAAACTGAATCATTAATATAATATAATGAATAATAAAAACTGAGAGAACTGGAAACTTTCAAACCAACCGACAAAGCTTTCACTTTTATTTTTTGTTTTTTATAAACAGTCATAGAGCCTACAACTTAGTTATTGAGAATTGAATTACAAAATCTTGAATTCTGAGCTTGGTTTTGAAAATAAATGCATAAAATAATATGTTTTTGAAAAGCTGAGATTGTGCTTAATAAAAATAAAAAATAATATACACGGTGTCTAATTTGAAAAACTTATGTTCGCTCAATAACTCAAAAACGGAAAATTAATTGAAAAACTGACTACGCCACTGGATTCTACGGAAAAAAATCTATAGGAATGCGTTCCAACTATTCCTTCAAGTTTGAGCACAACTGAGATACGGGGGGTGATTAAAAAGTGATACTTTCCATTTCCAGCCTGTATAGCAAAAATCAAGAGGGCTATGCAAAAACTGATTGCGCTATCTTTAGTTTCACAAAAAAGTAGCACACTGTCGCGAAAACCGCATCCCGCTTACGTTAAAAATAACAGAGATATCCCGTAAAAGTGCCCAAAATGGGAAACCCTGTACGTCATCACGACAGTGTCCAATGAGGTTCCGAGGATAGCTACGTCATCATGGCGCTAATTCGAATTTCAATATTTTATTAATGATAATAATAGAAAAAATGCGCAAAATTGAAAGTGAAAAATTGGTTAGGATCTTAGACCATAGAAAGAGGAGACACACCTTTCAATAATAAATAGTGAAGCCAAATTTCAAAATCATCAGAACTAAACTGGGTAACTATGGAATCAAAATGTAGTAAAAATTTTTGCAACGTTGTGACTTTCTTTGAATTTTTAAATAAACAAACTCTCAATCAAAATGAAAATTACTTTAGATTGAAATACATTTACTCAATTGTGCGTGAATGTCAGAAATGAGAATTTGTTTCTTCAAATATTGTGCCCTCTTCACATTCCATAGACTTATTATGTATCTGTAAATGTTCTCGAAACGGATCGATCTTTTTGCCTCAGATTAATGTATGGGAACGTTTGGCAATACGGTTTTTTGAATCTATGTTCAGTTCATTCATCAATTACGTGCCGTCATCTTCATTCTATGAAATTTCTGACAATTTGAACAGTGTTGTCAACTAGAGTTTGAGCTTCATTGTATGTTGAAAGCGTTATTCGGATTCATTTTCGAATATTTCCAGCTAAATACGATAAGAAAATAGTTCGTAGGTGTCTTGTGTGTGGTAAATTGAACTTTTTGAATCATAACTTGAGTTTCCAAAGGTATGTTCTAATCTTTTCATACTAAGTATCAGAGGCGTAGATTTTAAGAATTTCACTTTTCAGATTCCCTTCTGATATTGAGAAGAGGAACATCTGGTTCTCAATTCTGAATCTGAGTGACTCTCATGATCTTTCTCCGGATCTGTTTATATGTTCCAAACACTTTGATCTCGAAGATTTCGTTATTGGAGTGAATGGTCGGTACCAGATACCTCAAAAATGATGCCGATTACCCTTGCGAAACCAATCTTCGAACTTTCGTCCTCAAGGTAGGTTTCTGGGAATTCCCAGAGAAAGAACCAGAATATTGAAATCAAATATGTATTAGTATTTCACCAAAAAATCATTATTGTGCCGGTACTCTGAAAACTCAACAGAGGGATGGATCAGATTAAAGCATTTCACATATGAAGTATTTAATTCGATAAATTGAAAAGTTATATTTTTCCACAGCTCAAGCTCAACTCCCAGTGAAACACTCCATTTGTGAAAAGCTTATTTATTCAATGAAGTATTCCTTGTGTGAATATATTTTTTATTTTATATGAAATATTTGCAGCCTTCAAGATTCTTCTCTCAAAGCAGAAGTTGACGAAAGAATGGAATCTCCTTTCAGTACCTGTTCTCCTAGTGGCAGGTAAAATGGTTATAATTTTTGTTGCATTAGTGATTAATTATATCTGGTTTAATCTGTTTTGCAGGGTTGAAAAAATTGAGCCAGTGGAGAAAATGGATTCAGCTTCCCGTTTTACTGAGGCACTATCTTCTTTTAAAATTAGAAGAATAAGATGAATATTTCATCTCAAATCTCTTCAATGACAACTGTATTTTCACAGAAAGAGAGTTCATGTTGACCATATTCATACAAATGATTTTTCTACTACTGAAAAGAGGAAAAATAATGTGAAGGTCATCAGGACAAAAGTTGACAATCAGAAAAGAAAGATACGTTCACTACAATAGTCTTTATGAGACATAAAATATCATCCATGAAAACATTGAAAGACTATCTAAAAGGAAAATCTCTTGTGTCAGAAGCTTCAGAAGCAACTATACTAGTATGTTGTATTTTCGTCTATTTTCAGAAATGAAAGAACTGAGTCATGATAAGATCAAAGAGTCTTTTCTTCTTTTCAGGCAACAGTTAATTCAGGAGCTGCAAGTGATTGATTCGAAAGAATGTTGAAAGGTCCAAGCAAACAGAAGTACAACCCAACATTGAGAGCCTTTGCCTTAACATTGGCCTATTATTCTCCCAAGGGATACAATTTTGTGGGAGAAACATTTCGCAACAGCCTTCCCCATTTCACATTATAACTTGCGAAGAAGATTGTGAATTCCTATTGAAAACCTCGAATGAGTATAAGTATAAAAAATGTTAGGAATGTCTTCCAGAAAAAGAGAACTAGTTATTTTCCATCAGATTCTGCCTAAAAACTAGAACTATGACTATCTAATTCTAATGGATAGGGCTTTGGGAAAAACAAATGCACCTGTTTTCAATTTCAATGTTAATTATGATACCTTATTCAGTAGATTAACTATGGGTTCATGATTGTATTATTATAGTTATTATATTCTTCTTTTTGATGTTGATTTATAGATAAGGTTTATTTTGTTTAAAGAATTATGCTTAATTTTGTGAATAAAGTCATAAATTATTGACTATTTCTTCATACTGAACGCCGTTCATAGGTACCTATATAAAGTACGCTCGGCAATTAGCCGCCCCGTAGATTTTCATCCCAAATATTGATAACTCAGTTTGATGCTTTTGCGGTCATAACTTATTACATATTTGTGATAACGTGACAATTTATTATAAAATCTCGTGAAGAGAAAAATCTGATTACTTCATATGAATTTACACATTTTTGTTGTCAGTTTCAGCATTGAAGGAATCGTGTAGTTTATTTTAAATACCTCAATTGACTTCCTGAAGAATCATTCGTTTTTCAATAATTCTTCATACTTATTTTCAGTAATTTCGAGTAATATGAAAAAGTTACGCATTTTTATATTTTCAATAAATCATTCGCATCAATCTTCAAATATATTTATAGTACAAAATTATTCCACATTTCTTTAAACCGTCCCCGTACCAATATTTTAAGAATTCGCCTTAAAAAGATTATCCACTCGTAATTTTATTTCCATTCTTCAAAATCAATAACTCCACGCCACTGGATTTTTCAAAGTTAGATTCTGCGATGTTGCCACATAAAGGTTAAATGATATTGCTATCCTTTATGCTATCTTTGTCCCACTCATTGAATACTGACTGAATTTTGGCTTCATCAATTCCCGAATTTATGAATGAGATGCTGTGTCTCTTCTTTCTATGGTCTAAGGTTAGGATTATGTTTCGGACTACTCTTAATATATTTATGAAAAAAAATGGATTTTTTAATGTACTGGAAACGCCCATTGGAGTTGTAACTGGTTTGCAATTTGACATACCATATCTTTCAAGAATTTTCCTAATAGCAGAAGATTGATTCACTTGAATGGTATCGTTCTCTTCTTTCTGAATCTGGTGACCAAGAAAGTAGGATGCCGGTTTTATTTTGAATTTTTCTTCAAAACTATTCAAAAATTCATTTTTCATGGTATCATTACTGCAAGCTAGTAGTCCATCGTCGACATAAAGAGCTAATAACAACATTTCAGTTCTTTGTTTTTTGATAAATAGGCATGGGTCGGCATCAGATCGTTTGAATCCTCGATTTTCAAGAAAATCACTGAAACGTTTATTCCAACATCTTGGAGCTTGTTTTAACCCATACAAACTTCGTTGGAGTTTACAAACCATGCCATTTGTATTTTCGAAACCTTCAGGTTGTTTCATGTACACTTCTTCGTCTAATTTACCATAGAGAAAAGCAGTACATACGTCAAGCTGTGTAAGAGACATATTTTTACTGACAGCTATGCTTGATAGTGATCTTATTGTTCCTCCTTTTGCCACTGGACTAAAGGCTTGGTCGGTAATTTTCTAGTTTAGGTCCCCCTCGATTTTTCGATGTTTCAATTTTTTTTCATGAAAAACAAGTGATTTGTTATGATTTTTTATTAGTTTCAATGATAGCAAACAAGTAATTTTGCTGTTTTTTCAACGGGGTCTGGAGTGAATAGGGGTGCTGGGTGGGTGAGATTCTTAGAGATTTTCTTAAAAAAACGACAATTTACGAAAAGAATTAGTCTTGCATAGTCTAAAAAGATCAAAATTTGCCAAAAATGTCTAGGTCATTGACCTATTTTTTCAAGGACATGACCTTGAAAAGAATTCAAAATCATTTGAAAAATGTACAATTTCATTAGCGCTGAATCAATGGAGATTTTGAATTTTTTCTAGGCTATAGTTTCGGAAAATTTCAAGAATAATTTGTTTTTTCGAAATTCTCTGACAGTATCCGTTGAACGTAAAAAACCCTGAATCCGGAACTGTCAACCGCTTCTGACGCGCATGGTTGCCGCTATTGACAATATTTCCCTATAGTCGATTATTAATGAATTTATGAAAGTTATAGGTAAAAACATGCTAATAATATTGAATATATTCACCTTATGCCAATGGATGATCCGGTGAGTACAACGTTGCGGCCGCTTTCCAGAAGATGTGCCTTCTCCGACCGTAACAAGGTTCCATCCGACGGAACAAAGGGTCAGACAGGTATCCTTCCAAATGATCCTGCCTGAATCCTGCCTTCGGGACAACCTTGCGAACTTCCACCCAGAGTCTTTCAATGGTATGAGTATATGCGCCAGAATCCGGATCGACAAAGTTCAACGAATGGTTCTCAGTAAAATGGCGGAAACCCTCCGTTTGTAGAGCATCATACCCCTTCCAGTAATCGGTCATAATCGTTGTGACAGGTTTCACATAACGTTTAATGACGCCTATTAATGTGTCAGAGGAACGATCTTCTACAGGAACGAGAAATGCCTTGCTTTTACCATGATCCCCCCGTTCAACTCTACCAATAACCCATTGTCCAGTCAACAAACGGCCTCGATTGTATTTCCGTTTACCCAATTTGGCTTCGTCTTTTTTTACGATTTTCCCAACCCCACCTATAGATTGAGAATTTCGAGAAACGTAATCGGCAATCACTTCTCTACAAAATGAAAACCAATCGACGACAGTTTTTGAACTGCACTTAATTTCGAACATCGTCATTAACTTTCGCTCTTCGATTCGATAAAAATATGTCGACCAGGGGCCCGATTCTCAAATGTCTATTGGGTCAATGTCGCATGCGACATCGTCATATTGTCGAATGAAATCAAAAATTGGTATTCTCAAATGTCGCATTAGACAAATTTCGATAGACAAGAAGACGAGTGGGTAGGAGCCACTCGACATTGCTTTTATCATCCTAATTGTCAGAAATGAGAATGAAGTGTCAGAAGTTATTTCAATTTGCTCTTGCTTATTTGTTAATTTTCCCATAAAAACAACGACTTTGAATCTATGGGAGATGATCCCCCGACATAAGGGTCCGGTAACGTTCTTCGAACACCTGAAGAACAGAAGAATCATTACTTGGAAGATCGGACCTGAGCAAAAGATCCTCCCGATCCAAGAGAGTGTTAGGACTCCGTGAAAAGTTTTTTAAGCAGGTGAAGTATTTTTTTACTGCTTCTTTCTCGGTGTTTCTCCTTTGTTCTTGTTACAGATATAATGTCAAGATACTTGCATCCAGCTCGATGAAAAGGCTAGTTTTCAAGAACAACAAGCTCTAACATGGATATTAGCAAATATTTTGAACAAATTCAGTATCACCAGTTACACATACACGGGGAGACAGAGTTTTTTCAGAGGTTTTTATCTGTTCTCGTGTATCATATGCAGAATTGTATGGTACCTAGTGTACATTCCCTCTGCTAACACTAAGGTTTGGAGCGGGAAACAGATTTCTTTTAAACAATCTGTTCCTTGTCGCATTTTCTTCACACGTGCCTTATGCCATATAATAATAATAATAATAATAATAATGTTTATTTTCAAGATCAAAATACAATATTCTGAAGAGAAAACAAGTCGACCATAAAAAATAAATAGTGATGTTTACACAACAAAACTATGATTCAAATATTCATCTATGGAATATGGTTCTAAATCGATCAGGAGTTTTCGAACTCCTTTTTTGAACTGTATCATTTCTGTTAGAATTTGATATTTTTTTGGCAACTTATTGAATAAAACAATGCACATGTATTCCACATTTCTCTGAGTTAGAGTGAGAGAGCATTTCGGGAGATGGAATGAGTGTATGCGCCTGGTCATGTTCAAATTTATATACTTTTCAAAATAATGGATGTTCCCCCTCAAGAAAACAAGACATCGAAATATATACAATGCAGCCGCAGTTAAGATGCCCTCTCGTTTGAATATTCCTCGGCAGGATGTTCTAGAGGATAAGCGTAGCATTGTTCTTAATGCCCTTTTTTGTACAACGAATATTCTAGAAATGTCAGAACTGTTCCCCCACACGATAACTCCATAACTCAGAATCGATTGGAAATTAGAGAAGTATACAGTTTTAAGTAGTTCCAAGTCAGCCTGTTGCACTAGTACCCGAAGAGTGTAAAGAACCGAATTTAGCTTTCGTTGAAGTGCATCGATATGATCACACCAGTTCAGATGTTCATCCAATTTAATTCCCAGAAAATTGGTACTGTCGTTGAGTTCAATGTTATGTCCCATGAGATCGATGGTTTGTGGCTTTTTAATTTTACTGTGTGAGGTGCAAAAAATTATATATTCAGTCTTACTCAAATTCAAGCTGATCTGATTCCTCTGACACCAGTTGGCGATTGAAGAAAATTTACTCTGAGTTACGTCTACAACATCAGATACGCTGGAAGCTGCAACCAATATACTGGTATCATCCGCGTACATGACTACCTGACCGCCATTTACCCCTACCTCTTGTTCTTCTCGTCTTTCGTACTGTGCACACACCTGTACGACCTCCTGGATGCGAGTGTACTCTGGCAAGTCATTTATATAAATCAGAAAGAGTAAAGGCCCAGCAATACTCCCCTGAGGTACACCATCACATAATACTTCGTCATGTGAACTGTAGACAGCACCATCAACCTCAATGGATACCCTTTGAACACGACCCTCCAAATAGCTCTGCATCAGATCTAGTTGTTTATCTCTGATACCGTAGCTGTAAAGTTTATCAAACAATTTTTCGTGAATGACGCAATCAAAAGCCTTGGAGAAGTCGAGAAAGAGGCCCGCCGGAACCTCACCGCCCTCCAAAGCCTTAAGAATTGACCTCGTCAATTCAAATACCGCCGTTTCCGTGCTTTTCGACTTAAGAAATCCATGTTGGAATTTAGAAAAAACGTCAGATTTATGAAAGAAATTTAAAAGCCTACTCACTAGAACCTTCTCGAATAATTTGGAAAACGATGTGAGCAGACTTATCGGACGATAATTATCCAGATCATCTCTATTCCCCCTCTTGTAAAAAGGCTTCACGACAGCTACTTTGAGAGATCCTGGGAAAACACCATCTTTAAAAGCCATATACATTATGTGAGCTATAGGTTTCGCAACAATTTCAATGGACCTTTTGATAACCGTCATGGGTATTCCGTCATATCCGAAGGAACCCTTGTTTTCCATTGCCTTCGCAGTTCTAATGACCTCATCTGCCGTTATTTCAAAAAGGAAAAAAGACTTTTCATTGTATCTCAGTGATCTGGAACCAGAAACCGCGGAACCTTGAGTTCTGAGGGAGGCAGGTACATTAATGAAGTGCTTATTGAACTCATTTGCTAGTTTTTGTGGTTCAATGGATGGAAGCATCTTAAAATCATTTTTATCCTTCCTTCCTGTCACTTGGTTGATCGTTTGCCAAACTACTTTAGATTTATTTTTAGCATTGGCAATTTTTGCATGAAGGAATTTTTTTTTATTCAATCTGATGAGTTGATCATATAAATTTTTAGTACTGCGGTATTGATTGTTGAATTCTGGGCGTGATTGAGAAATGGTGAACAGACAGTCCAATTTGTTCTTGAGTTCCGATACTTCAGGTGATTCATCTACATATCTCTTCTGAGACGACCCAACCTTCGCTACGCGAAGCGGAAATGAAGTATCGAATATGGTTTTGTACTTATTGAAAAATGTATTCCACATGAGATCGATATCAACGACGTTTCGATAGATAGATAAATCGTCCCAATTTTCGATTGATAGAATTTCCAAGAAGTTTTTTAACGTCGATTCGTTTATCAGGCGAAATTGCTTTATGGTGGATTCAAAATGGGCATTTCCTAGTGGAAAAGAGAACAGCTGGGCGGTATGATCTGATAGATGCGATGGAACTACACTAGCATCATAAATGTTCAAATTAGTTATAAAATTATCGAGACAGGTAGCAGAAGTTGATGTTATGCGGGTTGGTTCATGAATTGAAAGGTTTGAGCCAAAGCCTTCAAGAATAGATATAAATTTTTGAGATTCAGAGCTGTTTGTGAGTACATCTACGTTAAAGTCACCAGCTATTATATATTGACTATTAGAAAGGGTGAGTTTTTCCAGAAGATGGTAAAGTTTCTCGAAAAACAAATTTATATCACCTCTGGGATAACTGTTAGGTCGATATATAGAAATTATTACATATTGTTTAGAGTTTACACAAGCTTCAATCGCTGCACACTCAAAAACATAAGGGATGCTAATATTTACAAAATCTAAACGCTCCTTGTACACAATTTCATCTCTGCAATATATTGCGCATCCACCGTGGCAGTTAATCGGCCTACAGTATTTAGATGCTACTTTGAAACCACTGATGGTGAGTGCGTCAAGTTCTGCAGTACTTTGCCAGTGCTCTGTGACAGCTACAAAGCATGCGTTGTTCTTATTTACAAATTGTTCTAACCTAAAAATACAATTTCTCAACGATTGAACATTTTGATGAAGAATTATGCATTCTCTTTTGGATTCAACAATTTGCTCCTTCTGAGGCGGAATAAAAAATGGTTTATTCTACTACCTTCTGGCCATAATTCTGGATTCTTGATTTCTTCGAAATTCTTTGCAGGTACAGTTAGTTTGAAAGAGGAGTATTCTTTCGGTCTATTAGAATCCAATTTTTCACAAATTATGTCATTGAAACCATTGTTATTGAGATGTTTAACCAAAGCCGCCGGTTTTAAGCTGGGGTCAAGTTTACAGACGTGAAGATAACCATATTTGAGGGCTCCTTTTATTGACATCCCATCGGGCTTTCCACTTCCTACAATGCTTTTATCGTTTCGTTTAGTTCTTCTGCTTTTTGCTGTTATGAATTCCTCTTCATTGGTAACCTGTGATTCGCGTTTTTCGGGGTACGAATCATTATTGATTTTTGTTTCGAGTACTTCAGAACTAGATGCTGTTTGTTGTTGTTGAGGTTTTTCTACTTCCTCGGCCTTTGAAGCACTCGCTGAGGAGTTGTTGCCTCTTCTATTCTGATCATTACTACGCTTGATTATTTCACTGAATGACAAAATTTTGGGCTGTATTGTATCTGGGTGATTAATACATTTTAGAAGTTCAGAATTTTCAGCTCTGAGATTGGAAACCGTATCTTGGAGATTAGTTATCTGAAGCTTCAGTCCTTCCACCACGGGCAGGAATAGTGATTCAAAGGATTTTGCGATGATGACTTCGATGCTCTTAAGAAGGCTTTCATTAGGAATCTGAGTTAAAGTTGATAAACCCTCAGACACATCCATTAAAGAGGTTATGTCCACCGTTGAGCAATCATTACACATCCAGCTTTTGGAAGTTCCGGTTTTTTTCATTGTTTCAAAATTTTCAACAGTTAACTCGACACACTGAATATGAAACAAGTGGGAACTATCTTTACAGCAAGGTATGGAATCGTCATAACGACTTATCGATTTAGAACATTTCTTACACGTAACGGCCATCTTGATATTGTTTGATTTAAGGAAACAGTATGTATTACTCTCTTTGAAAAGAATATATATGTTAGTTCTTCCTGTGTGTTCGTTTACTAATTCATTTTCGACATTGTCATTTTCATCGAATAAAATAAACTTTGTGTTCATTGTACGTTCGCGAATCCTTTTGAAAATGATGGACGAAGAAGTAGAAATTCTACAAGCCATTCAAAAACTGGAGGATAATGAAGAAGCTGCAGAATTTGTTAGGCATACCCATCGTTAATATGAGTGCTTCAGGACATTAAATGATAACATGTTTGTAAAGAGATTTCGATTATCTGGAGATTCAGTAGGAAATTTAATAGTTATACCCTATATCTCTTATGTCTGCACTAACTCTAGAAGAAATGGTAACATCAAAACACGTATTTACTGGCAATAAGATCTATTTCATTTTGCAGTATCTGAATTAATTTTGATTTTTGTTTTGCCGAGCAATATGATTTCTTTGCAGTTTCCATCTCGAACGACTCGAACCTCGATTGCAGTGAAATATTCTTCAGATTTTTTAAACTTCAATGAACGTAATCTTCTTCTTTGATTCCCAATGCAGAGTTGCCAGATATACTTACTCGACATAATATGTCGAGTGACTTCCCAATGTCGAGTAGTTCCCGAGAATAGCTAATTCGAAAGTCAGTAGCCATTTGCACTCGACATATTCTCGCGTTCTACATTTTTGATAGACATTTGAGAATTGGGCCCCAGGGGCCCGATTCTCAAATGTCTATTGGGTCAATGTCGCATGCGACATCGCCATATTGTCGAATGAAATCAAAAATTGGTATTCTCAAATGTCGCATTAGACAAATTTTGATAGACAAGAAGACGAGTGGGTAGGAGCCACTCGACATTGCTTTTATCATCCTAATTGTCAGAAATGAGAATGAAGTGTCAAGTTATTTCAAATTGCTCTTACTTTTTTGCTAATTTTCCCATAAAAACAACGACTTTGAATCTATGGGAGATGATCCCACGACATAAGGGACCTGTAGCGTTCTTCGAACACCTGAAGAACAGAAGAATCATTACTTGGAAGATCGGACCTGATCAAAAGATCCTCCCGGTCCAAGAGAGTGTTAGGTCTTCGTGAAAAGGTTTTTTAAGCAGGTGAAGTATTTTTTTACTGCTTCTTTCTCGGTGTTTCTCCTTTGTTCTTGTTGCAGATATAATTTCAAGATAGTTGCATCCAATTCGATGGAAAGGCTAGGTTTCAAGTACAAGAACCTCTAACATGGATATTAGCAAATTTTTTGAACAAATTCAGTATCACCAGTTACAAATACACGGGGAGACAAAGTTTTTCAGAGGTTTTTATCTGTTCTCGTGTATCATATGCTAACACTTTCATCTGCTAACACTTAGGTCGGAGCGGGAAACAGATTCCTTTTAAACAATCTGATTCTTGTCGCATTTTCTTCACACGTGCCTTATGCCATATATTGTTTGATTTAAGAAAAAAGTATGTAATACTCTCTAAAGAATATATATGTTAGTTCTTCCTGTGTGTTTGTTTACTTTTTCACTTTCTACATTGTCATTTTCATCGAATGAAATGAACTTTGTGTCCATTGCGTTCATTGAACGTTCGCGAATCCTTTTGATAATGATGGACGAAGAAGTAGAAATTCTACAAGCCATTCAAAAACTGGAGAATAATGAAGAAGCTGCAGAATTTGTTAGGCATACCCATCGTTAATATGAGCGTTTCAGGACATTAAATGATAACATGTTTGTAAAGAGTTTTCGATTATCTGGAGATTTAGTAAGAAATTTAATAGCTATACCCTGTATCCCTTATGTGGAACCTAGGATTTATGAGTCTGCACTAACTCTAGAAGAAATGGTAACATCAAAACACGTATTTACCGGCAATAAGATCTATTTCATTTTGCAGTATCTGAATTAATTTTGATTTTTGTTTGGCCGAGCAATATGATTTCTTTGCAGTTTCCATCTTGAACGACTCGAACCTCGATTGCAGTGAAATTTTCTTCAAATTATTTAAACTTCAACGAACGTAATCTTCTTCTTTGATTCCCAATGCAGAGTTGCCAGATATACTTACTCGACATAATATGTCGAGTGACTTCCCAATGTCGAGTAGTTCCCGAGAATAGCTAATTCGAAAGACAGTAGCCATTTGCACTCGACATATTGTCGCGTTCTACATTTCTGATAGACATTTGAGAATTGGGCCCCAGGAAGCATATTTTCATTAAATCTAGATGCGATCGCTCAAAAAACGTACCCTGAAAGACACTGATGGAAGAATCGCATTTTCGGTATCCTTTTTTTGGCACTAGAACCATTTTCCGGCACTTGAAGAGAGACTTTGTCCAGTCGGCAGGAACACGGGAACCGCATGTTTCGCACAAAGTATGACATGCAAGAATTCCATGATCCATGAGAAACTTGCGTGCCATATTTTCATCGAAGATCATTCGGGTATATTCAATGTTCGTAAAGGCACATTCTTGGCAAGTATTATAACCGCAACTGGATACACTTATATTTAAATCTTCCATTACACTATTCTTCTAAATTGAATTTTTAACAGATCACTTTTCTGATGTAAAATTTTTCATTTTCAACTGTCGAATTATTTTTTTTGATCTCCGTAGTAACGATTACTTATACACTCGTGATTTGAAACGTGAAAATTTTGTTCGAATTGAATTCAGCGTACGATGCTTGTTGCCACGTTGAATCATTACATCTTTATTGCTCAAAATTTGTAACCGAAGTTTTCTACCAAAACGAAACCCATCAACGATATGTTGAATTTAAATATGTTATTATTATACAGGGTGTCTCAGAAGTACCGCACTTCCATCAGGGGATCGAAAGTGAAAAATATTCTAAGCCTAAATATCCATGTTTGAAATTTTTTGATAACGTAGTTAAGTAGTTATTAATTATGGAAAGTGACCAATCAGGAGCGCCCGACAGAAGAATAAGTAGGCAGTGGGGACGTGAGAGCGAGACGCTAGTCTCTGTTTACTGCGTGAAAAGCCGGCCGCAGCTCTAGCGTCTCTCTCTCGTCCCCTCTGCCTACTTATTCTTCTGTTGGGCGCTCCTCATTGGTCACTTTCATTAATTAATAACTAATTAACTACGTTATCAAAAAATTTCAAACATGGATATTTGGGCTTAGAATATTTTTCACTTTCGATCCCCTGAAGGAAGTGCGGTACTTCTGGGACACCCTGTATATTCGATATCTCGTAGGAATGGAACAAGATATAGAAAATAGATTGGACACATTTTATTCAAAGGTCATTTCACGAATGTAACGTAACGTTGCTTTCTCGAGGTTTACATCATATCAGTTGAATTATGTTTTTATTGCAGTATATATTGAATAAAGCCATAAGACTCCGAACTGACATAACCTAACCTAACTGCTGAAAAAGCCATAAAAATCTCAGGGGGGACTATGCCCCCCTGAACGCCCCCTTGCTGGAGCCCATACCCTCGTTTAAATAAAACGATAACAGTGCCGACGTCATCGGGAGACAAGGGGATAAATTTCTGAAGCCTAACTTGAACTTACCCAACCTAACTGCTGAAAAACGATAAGGCCATAAAAAACTCAGGGGGGATAGCCCCCCCTGAACCCCCCCTTGCTGGAGCCCATACCCTCGTTTGAATAGAACGAAAATAGTGCACACGTCATCGGGAGGGATGTGTGTCTAAATTTTAAAGGCTTAGCTCTTGAAAATCCACCTGACCTGTGTGGAAGTTAGTAATCTTAGTCTATCCTAGTTTTTAAGAAATTACTGACATTTGGCAACACCGTCTGTTCGAAATCACCTTACGGCATTGTATGCTGCCGACTCGATCCAAATAATGGCATATATGAAGTCTAAACGCAGGTCCGTATTCAAGATAAGTTGGAAATATTCACAATATTTTCTATTTTTTTTTTCTCTAAAACTACTTATTCGCCAATGCTGAAATCAAAACTGTAGTATGTTTTCAACATTTACAATCACGAGACAAAATATTTTAAAAATCGGAGAGGGGGAGCTAAACTAGAAATTGACCTCATCGGGATTTGTTTTCAACTTGAATAGCCATTTGCAAGGAATTGCCTTTTTTCCAGGTGGTAATTCCTCCAAAACCCAAGTATTATTTTCCTTCAAAGATTGTAACTCCTGCTTCATTGCTGAAATCCAGTTTTCTTTCTCATTACAATTTATGGCATCCTTGTAATTTGAAAGTTCATTCGATGCACATATTTCTGCAGCAACTGTCATAACAATGTCATCAAAACGTGATGGTTTTCTAATTTTTTTTCTGTCTCTTAACTCCTGTCTCATTTCTTTAGTACTCACCTTCTTCAACTACTTCTTCAGGTATCGCTCTTTCTTCCAGATTTTGATTATGTTCTTCAGTTGACTGTTGATCTTGTTCAGTGTCAGAATTGGATGATTCAAGGAAATGTTCACCTTTGTCAACAGCTCTCAAGTAATCAAAATTATTTTGAATTCGACTATTTTGACTTTCTGTCTGTTGACTATGTGTTATTGGCAAAATTTCACATTCATCAAAAATGACAGCCCTTGATCTTACTAGTCTCTTCTGGTCTACAGATTATATCCGATAACCATCGTCATTTTCGTAACCCATAAGAATACCTTCAGTAGCTTTCTTTTCCATTTTCTTCCGATGCATCTGAGGAATATGAGCACAACAACTACTACCTAAGATTCTCAAATGACTCAATTTTGGTTTCTTATTGAACCATATTTCATAGGGAGATATTCCTTCAACACTCGATTTGCTGGTTCGATTCAGAATATATTATGTCACTGTGTTGACTAATTCTGCCCAAAAACTCTGATCGAAAATTCCTTCTCTAGCATGCATTAAAGCTTGAAGTAATTTTTATTCAGAATAAAGAATTGTCCATTTATATTCATAAATTTATCGACACCTTACTTCGACATCTCCAAAGTATATTGATCTTATAAAAAATAATCATATAACCAAAATAAACTAATGCTGCTAACTGAAAAGTATCTCCAGCTTCAAAACAACCCAGCATCGAGAGCCTTTGCATTAACATTGGTCTTTTATTCTCCCAAAAGATACAATTTTGTGAGAAAAACATTCAACAACAGCCCCATTAAGAAACTATCTCATATACCATCTGGTATAGATATGTGGGTGCTGCTTTGACCCAAAGACAAATAGAAGTTCCATATCCCTTATTTTGTAATCTGGTCATGGATGAAATGTCTATTAGGTGTCAAGTTGAATGAACTGGTACAAAATTCACAGGATATGTTGATATCGGTACTAACTGGGATTCTGCCTACAAACCAGAACTATGGCTATCGAATGGATAGGGCTTTGGGAGAGGCAATTTACAACAAATATCAATGTCAATTATAATACCTTATTCAGTGGATTAACTATGGTTTTATGATTGTATTATGGTACCTAGTTATTATATTCTTCTTTAGGAAGTTGATTTATAGATAAGGTTGGTTTTGTTCGAGGAATTATGCTTAATTTTGTGAATAAATAAAGGAGGCATGAATTATTGTAGCTTTTTTTATATTGAACGCCGTTCATAGGTATATAACGGTTTGATGCTTTTTGCTGCCAGTACTTATCATATTCGTAATAACTTCAATTTATTATACAATCGCATGAAGAGGAGGTTCTGATTACTCACAAAAAAATGAGATCAGGTATTGATACATCTATTTTTGAAGGAACAATTAATGAGGTGGCCAAATTAGATTGCTCCTTTTCATTCAAACAAAATCATGCGTCTAAAGGCAAGGATAGCACCTCTTATTTCCTGAAAACCAAAGGAATATGCACTGAGTGTAGATCCACAATGATTTGTTTTGTGAAAAATGAAACTATGTCGAAAACTCAAAATATTTTATTTGTGTCTTGTATATTCAGAAAAGGAGAAAATGTAGAACATAAGAAGAAGAGACGAATTAGAGGACTTGTAATGAACTTCGTCATTTTTATTCATTCAAGGCCTATTTTCATATATTATTCCTTCCATAATTATTCACGATTTCGATGGAGGGAAGGTTTAATTCAATAAGTTCAATATTGTGAACAGAAGTGCAAGTTGTCCGTAATTAATTTTCATTCATAAAAGTTCTGTTCTCATTTATCATTTTCCCAATAAAATATCCGTGATTCCAAAGAAAGGAAAATTTAATTCGATAAATGTAACAATATAAACATCGCCGCAAGTATAAAAACGCTCGGGCACATGCTGAGTATTGCGATAAGGGGCTCGTATCTTGGTTGATTTACCGTTTTTCAACGGCCGGGGATTTGAAAAAACGGAGATGGAATTGTCGAATTTTAACATAGTATGAATTCTTTCGATTTATTTCTGAAACAATCTGACGTCAATCTAAACCAATCAGGGGACGAGATTGTTCCCCTCTTTCAAAATTTTCGAGTTTTCAGCGCGTCATGACCCCACCACTTCCGAAGGTTTTATAAGGGCGAAACGACCTGCGGAAGGCCTCTTTTACTCTCTTTTACTCTCTTTTGCTCCTCTTTTGCTGTTTTACGCCCGTTTGAATTATTTTTCGCTTTTCTTCATTTTGAATACCAGCATAGTTTTCCAATTTTATTTGACAATTGTGGAGATTTAGCATTGATTTATCCGAGTTAATTTTCCGTAGAAAATAAAATCAGTGCGAGTGAAATTCGAGACAGGACTCCTAAGTAGTTTGTGCAGTGCATACTTCAGAAAACCGGTAAGGCCCCGTTCATATTTCTTACATGGCACCATCCGTTAAATATCATTCAAACAATTGAATCATTGTGTGTTCCACGACTTTTAAACCATTTTTTTTATTATTTCTTCTCTGATTTACGATTTTATTTCCTTGGTGGCACCTTAATATCTGTTATTATCAGCAACCTTTTTGAGAATTGAGATCGGCGAGATCACAACGGGGTTACGACCGCGCTTCACCCCTTCTTAATTCGCTAAAGGTTGACGGATATACAAGAGACTTCGTTAAGTCGAGTGATTCCCTTTCACTGGGGTTACTCGCCTGAACGTTGTTGGTCCACCGCCGTAACCTACCTGTATTTTACACACATTATTTCTTCGATTTCATACTGTCTCACATTTCTTTGTGTTTCCTTAATTTCTGTGTTTATCAGCCACCTTTTTGAGAATTGAGATCGGCGAGATCACAACGGGGTTACGACCGCGCTTCACCCCTTCTCAATTCGCTCAAGGTTGACGAAAACACGAGAGACCTCGTCAAGTCAAGGGGTTCCATTTTTCTGGAACTACTTGTCGAGGCGTTGTTGGTTCACAACCGTCCCCGATTGATATTTTGCATCCTTTTTCATCTCAAGATTATATCTTGCGTTATAAGTCCTTTGTGTTTCCTTAATCTCTGTATTTATCAGCGACCTTTATGAGAATTGAGATCGGCGAGATCACAACGGGGTTACAACCGCACTTCACCCTTTCACAATTCATTGAAGGCCGACGGATATACAAGAGACTTCGTCCAGTCGAGGGGTTCCATTTATCTGGAACTACTTGTCGAGGCGTTGTTGGTTCACAACCGTACCCGATTAGTATTTCACATCCCTTTCATTCCAAGATTATATCTTGTATCATTACTTCTTTGTGATTTCTTAATCTCTGGATTTATCTGCGAATTTTTGGGGATTGAGCTCGACGAGATCACAACGGGGTTACGACCGCGCTTCATCCTTGCTCAATCCGCGGAAAGTTGACGGAAATCCAGGAGACTTCGTCAGGCCGAGAGGTTCCATTTTCTGCGACCACTCTTCCGGACATTGTTGGTTCACTGCCGTACCTGACTTGTTTTCGACCCCAATTTACTTTCCAGATTTCATCTTGTGTTCCGATCCCTTTGTGGGGCCTTAATCTCTGTGTTTATCAGCGACCTTTTGAGGACTGAGATCGGCGAGATCACAAGGGGGTTACGACCGCGCTTAACCCCTTCTCAGTTCACTTAGGGTTGACGAAAACACGAGAGACTTCGTCAGGTCGAGGAGTTCCATTTTCCTGAAGCTACTTGTCTGGACGTTGTTGGTTCCCAACCGTACCCGATTCCTATTTCACCCAGCTGTGCTCGACGATTCGTATTTCACGGCGACGTCCTTGTGGGTTGACATCGGCGAGAACACAACGGGGTCACGACCGCTCTTCACCCCTTGTTAACTCACTAGACGTTTGCGGATTACTAAAATCACTTCGTCAGGTCGAGGGGTTCCATTCTCTGGAGTCACCTGTCCAGACGTTGTGCTGACACAGCTGTCCTGTTCCCTATCTTTTTTTTTACATCTGAGTGTGGAATACATCTTTACAAGTGGTTAGATTATATGATATTTTCCGTGGCCTGCCAAATTTTGAAGTTTTGCTTTGTTACTCCCGTACTCCCCTATTTACCGTCCAATTCTCGCATTCGCTCACCTCGCCCGACCGTCTTGCTCACCCGATCACCGTTTATTCTTGAATTCATTAATCATTGTAAAATACCGATAATTAAGTCATTTCTTTTAATTTCATGTTTACTCTCAAATGAAATCAGTTTTAGTTTTTGATTCTTAGTGTTAATATATTTTTCCTCATTGTCATTTCTGCTTGAAGTCAGTAAACTTTGTGAAATCCAATTTGGTGTTTTAAGTGAACCTTTAACTTTAGCAACATTTACGATAGAAACAGAACTTTTAATCGCTAACTTCTAAGATTAAACCGAACCCTTCTCCACTGTATAAAAGCTACCTTGGCAGAAGTGGAGAGTTCTAGGTGCCACAACCTTGTTAAACCTATTGTGGCTGGCGCTCGAGCATTTATTTCCCGTAAAGGTGACTGCGCCCTCAAAGTACTCCCCCAATTAAGGGATCTTCACAGACTAAAGGTTGAATACAATATATTCATCATCCGATGATACGATCGTCGTTGTGATTGGCAGAAATATTCCAAATTGAATATTTCCACCAATCACAACGACGATGGGACGATCGTATCATCGGATGACGGATGTATGTAAATCCAGCATTAAACGTATTTTAATTGCTGAAGAACTGGTAGAAAAAAGAAAATGTGCTACGAAGCTATGTAAAGAACTCGTTAGAAATGAAGAATATTTATTTTTGAAAGAATCTCCATGTGTTCCTAAATGTGGTACTCTACGGCAAATCAAATTTGAGAGTTAAAATAAGAACAGATGTGAAAGAAATCCCGTTTTGGAACTTCTCTCATACTGCCAAAAGAATCCTTTCGATAAAACTATCCACGAGTTGGGCATATATAAATTTTTTGTACATTATTGGTCCCCAGATCAGCTGAGAGTTTATAATGAGTTATGGAAAAATATTAATTTGTTAGAGTGGAATGTGACGCAACAGAAAAAGTTGTGAAAAAACTTGAAAGAAAAAATGAATTATCCGTATATTCTGGTGGTGAAAATTCCAGGTGACAAACCTGTACCTATACAGGGTGTTCCTAAATTGAAAGTACAAACGAAAAGGGTAGATTCCTCAAGTAAGTTTGGGAAAAATAAACATGGGGTCGCAAACGTTTCGTTTTCGAGATACAGAGTGTTGAAGTTTGAATTTTTTTCAAGTTTTTTCCTCATAGTATCTACACTTTACAAGATCTTCAACTGAAATTTTGCGCAGATATCATATTTGAATGTTATCACCACGTGACATGGCAATTTCGATAGCAGATCTACAGGGTGATTTTTTTCTGGAACAATGTCACTTGTTTTCCTCCAGAACTTTTTTTGGTGAGCAACTGTCAATTTGAAAAAATGTAAAAAGAAGCTTTGTCGTTATACCAAACTTTTCGATTTCTTGTAGTTTTGTCGTATCTGCTACCGATTCCGAGAAAAAAATCATACGATTCTCTCGTGATCTTCAGAAGAATGAAAATTGTCATAAAGATCTAGTTAGTCTGAAAAGAAATATGAAGTATTCAAGTCTGGGGATCTGGCGGGCCATGACTGATGTCCAATCCACCTGTTTTCATAACTTTCTTTCAAATACTCCCTAATAAACCTAGTACACCCTGTATCATCAAAAATATTCATCAACTCAATCATTATATTGAGTGGATTATTCTCAGTGGAAAACTCGTCGAATCATTGAAATTTGGTTGTTTTCACCGAATGTCTGCCAGTTCAACAATTCATACTTTAAAATGATCACATAATATTATGACATGGAATTAACGCTCGTTTTTGAATTCTGCTACACCTATATTCATCTCACAGGAATAACTTCAAATATCTCGAGAACTGCAGGCATTCAAAATCTATACTATGCGGCACGAATTGGCGCAAAATGGGCACAATTAATCCAAAAAAGAATTTCCAGCTTTCCTCATGTGAGTCACAACGTGAAGTTAGTGACTCACATGAAAAAAATCGAAATATCTCTAAAACGAAACCGGCACAAAATTCATAATATATGGCACAAATTAGCACAAAATGGGCACAATTTATCCAAGGAAGAAAATTTCCAGCTCTCCTCATGTGAGTCTCATTGTTAGGTTGGTGACTCACAGGAAAAACTCGAAATATCTCGAAAATAGAACGGGCACAAAATTCATAGTATACGGCTCAAATTGGCACAAAATGGGCACAAAATTCCCAAATCGATCTCGAAATCAATTTGATACCAAAATTCGAGGGATGTGCCACCAACTTGACGCTCCCCACAAACAAAACTCAAAATCTCTCTAGAACTGAACGGGCACAAAATTCGTAACATACGGCACAAATTGGCACAAAATGGACACAATTTATCGATAGAAGAAAATTTTCAATTTTAGACAAGTGTGTCACAGCGTCAAGTTGGTGACACATTTGAAAAGCTTGAAATATCTCGAAAACGAAACGGCACAAAATTCATAACATACGGCACAAATTGGCACAGAATGGGCACAATTCATCGAAAGAAAAAAATTTTCAAATTTACACAATTGTGTCACAGCGTCAAGTTGGTAACACACTTGAAAAACTATAAATATCTCGAAAACGAAATGGGCACAAAATTCATAACATACGGCACAAATTGGCACAAAATCCCCAAAACAATTTGATACCAAAATTCGAGGGGTGTGTCACCAACTTGACGCACCTAAAAGTTTCCTTTATTGTTCACTCAATCACCGAGAGATGAATCTTTTGTGAAGGTGGATAGATGTCGCTCATTTTTATTCATTACTACAGTGACTATTGGGCGGAGTAGAATTCAATGAGACCTCTGGCGGAAAAAAATTGTAATTGAAGCAACGAGTAAAATAATTCGTATTGCATTGTTTTTATTTTATTTTTTGTCTTCATTGCAGATCGAGTTTGATTTTTTGTGTGCCTTTTTTGAAGTTTTATGCTTTGAATTATGTCGCTGCAGAATCGAAACTGTTCTGTATTTGGTTGCACTAGCCGTAAAGGGAAAAATCCCGAAACGAATATCCCAAGTCTACGCAGTACGCACCCGCAAATAGTTCCGAATTAATTTCAGAATTTTCGAATTGATCGGCAATTTTTGGGCGAAATATCGAAAGCAAATCGCCTATTTTTCCATTCTTCGTCGTTCAGAAGAAGTTTTCTGCAGATATATAGTTAATTGAACGCTTGTTGTACTTTTCACAAACATCAACCATAATCCAAAAATAAAAATATTAGGCGTCAAAATTTACTTTAACAACACAAAGCATTAAAGCACAATCAAAGAAAAACCAAAAGTTTTAGAAAACACACATTGAAAATAACTAAAACAGCAAAATAAAACCACTTAAATATCAAAGGGCTTGTACGGCATCTGATTTGTTTTACTCGTTGCTAAGATGACATTGACATTTCAGAGCGCCACCCATCGAATTCTACTTTTCCCAATATTACCACAGTGACGACAACTCGTGTCTCATTTTCTATTGGTCGGCCGCCATGTTTTGTCGAACGTTAAAATGACAGTTGCGCATGACATATCTAATATTATGATTGTTATTGTTTATTTGTCAACGCGTGTAAACAAAGATATTCTGCATATTCTATATTGTAGAATATATTTGCGTGTAAAGCAGTGAGTTGTTAAGTTCGTGGAATCAGCGGCTTCGACTTTCGATTATCCGAATTTTTCATATTTAAAAATGCCTGGTTGTGCAGCTGTTGGATGTTCAAATTCTACGATGCAGGGTTTCATCACAGTATATACACCAATTGTTGTTGGTGTCTATTCTGTGGTTTCATTATGAAATGCTTTCCAAGGGATCCTGTCAGACGAAATGATTGGGCATTAAGAACCAGACGAGCTCTGGTTCCCTACCAATGATTTTTTTTGTGTGAAGTAAGTCCATTCATTTCACTAGTTAACTTTCAAATAAAAAACAAAAGTTCTTAGAAATATAATTTCTATGCAATTAATGTAGGGTCCACGCTTCCTCAGAATTAATTATATTATTAAACATAAAATATTTCAGGTATACTTCGCTTCTGATATGCTGGAGAAGGGGAGAGTTGATGAACAAGGAAGTTGAAACACAACGCTCTTCCTACAATATTTCCTTTCAAATACAATACTGAAGCAATATTTTTTAAAGAATCATTCAATTATGAAGGTAGGTTATAATTTGAAGAGCCATTTTCAGGTGAAATGCTTTGAATGTTAATTATGTTGAAATTATAAATATAACCGTTTATTTATTTGCAGGTGTTCCTGATCCCGAGCCAGGTAGATATACAAGTGTATCTTATAATGAGGAAAACATAGTTGAAATACAAACTGGAAATATACCATTAGGTAGCAGCAATGATAACATTACTGTACCTGAAGTGAACATGGAACTAAGAGAATTGAAGCAGAAACTATATGAATTATTAGGTATACCTAATAGAGGAAGAGCCAGTGACCAATTTCCATATGTCATTTCATAACTCACCAAAATTCAATATCTGCTCGAAAATGAAAACCATTTCTGCCAGCCCATAATGGCCGGAGTAGACTACCATAAGCACTCAAAGAGGCCAGAAAATAAGGTTCACCTATGTCATAGTATCATTCACAAAACTTTCAGGAATTGTTATTGATAATATATTGAATCTATAAAAAATAATGACAGAACTTTTTCGTCCCTCCTAAGTGTTGGCAGAACTCTTTGAGAATTCATTAAGAACAGCTGTAGGTACTTATGTCATTTCAGTACGCTTGAAATTTACAGGAAATGAAGAAAATGTGTCTGGAAAGCGAATTATAATCATGACAGAATTTTTTTACATCACGAACCATCTGCCAGAACGAGAAATGTTGCCGCGCAAGTGCGAGCGAAATGAGCTTTTTCATATTCGCAAGTCAGACCGAGAGCGCATATTGGGCATGTATTATTGTCAATTAAAGGAATAAATTAAAGGAATTGAAGATGTTTTTCCAACATTACAACAATTCATTTAGTAATAAACTATTCAAAAAAATATTCTCCTCCTACGCATCCTCAAAATTTGTTTCCTCATCGTCGTCATCTTGGTTGACATTTTCAATGAATGCATTGTTTCTCACAGGAAGAATATTTTTCAACAGTTTTATAATGGTTAGTTCTCAAAAAATGAGTAAAAATATTTTCACCAACAGATTATTAATAAACAACTGAAATCTGCACTGAGCTCCAAGAATTTTTCGAATGGATTGAGGTCTTGAGTATACCTATACCCGTGTGACTTACGAACCATTCAAAGAAGTGTAAGATCTCAGTAACATAAAGGGGTAAAAAATAAACCATCAGGGCATTTACAACCCCAAAAGTTGGGTAGACTAAGAGTAGTAAAAGAAAGTATAAGACTTGCACAGTGTTAACGCCTGTACGACAATAGCAGACTGTATATGAAAAATAAGGAAATAGTCAACAATTGAAATGTGAAATGAAATTTTGCATCAAAACCCTTCTGGCACTTACCCGTATGTGGTCTCGATGCGTGAATCTGGGGATCCCCTTCTGCCTGAAGCCTCCAACCACAATCTTCATAAACCCGATGAAAAACTTTGAAAATTCTCGAATATTTCACAAGCGAAGAAAAAGTTTGATTTTACGCACTTGCTCTTCCAACGATGAATGAATCGTTATTGTGTCTGCGCGCAACAAAGCATGCGCAAAGTGCCTCTTTGAGGAATTATGATGCAAAACAAAATTTAAAAATGTAAAGAAAAGAAAAAACCACGCAAAGCTGCGTCAACATAGCCGCCCACCAAAACCCTTATGGGTTTTTCTGGAGAAAAAAAAGAAATCTCGAGAGACTGACACGTAAGTCACCATTGTTTCATATAAAGAAAAAAAAATTAAAAATAATAAGAACCCATTGTGAAGCCCATGGGAAAGCAACGAACCGTAGAAGGAAAAATTTTTCTTTTTTATACCCAAAAAGAGAAAAAAAAAACATTAATTTCAAATGAAAAAATTTTGAATTAATTTTTCGGGAGTGGACAAAGTTTCACTACTGGCCTACGGAAAATTCCACAGGATGTTTTTACCTCAGCCACCCGAATATGTCCATCTTTTCCCGGAAACACCTCAATAACTCGCCCTAGCGGCCATTTAAGTGGAGAAATAGTATCGCTCTTTATTAAAACAAGATCGTTCACCTCAATTTTTACTTTGGCTGGATCAGCCCATTTAAATCTTTGTTGTAGAGTATTCACATACTCTAGAAAATATCTCTTCCAAAAATCACGTGACATTTTCTGTATGAGCTGCCATCGTGAAAGCCGATTCAGCTTCAAATGAGAAAGATCAGCGTCCGGTAAAGCAGAATTTAGTGGTTCTAGTATTAGGAAATGCCCTGGCGTGAGCGGAATCAAATCGTTAGGATCTGAACTTTGAGAACATAGAGGTCTAGAATTAAGAATTGATTCGATTTGACAGATCAAAGTTGAGAACTCGTCATACGATAATCGTTGTTCACCTACTACGCGAATTAAATGGGATTTTACCATTTTTACGCCCGCTTCAGCAAGGCCGTTGAAGTGAGGACCTGTGGGAGGGCTGAAATGCCACTCGAATGTCAGATTCTGAGCAGTTTTACGTGCCAAGTTAAAAAATTCGTTTTTAGCTCCAACGAAGTTACTACCGTTGTCGGAATAACAAGCTTGAATCATACCGCGACGAGAAATGAAACGGCGAAACGCAGCGATGAAACTATCTGTGGAAAGATCCTGTGTTAATTCCAAGTGAATTGCCTTAGTGGCAGTACAAACGAAAACACATACGTAGGACTTAAAATATTTCGCACCTCTCATGCGAATAGGCGTTACAGAAAAAGGTCCGCAAAAGTCAACAGCGACATGAGAAAAAGGCTTTAGTTGTGAAATCCTGAATGTCGGAAGATCAGCCATTTCAGGAGGCTTGAATACATTTGGACGAACTCGAAAACAACGAAAACAGTTTGAAATAACATTTTTAATCGCTCGACGAGCGGACAATATCCAATATCTTTGAAGAAGTAAATTATGTAAGGTTTTCATACCAGGATGTAGGTATTGTTTATGAACAGATTCTATTATTAAGGTCGTGAGTCTATGTGAACTCGGTAGTAAAAGTGGATGTTTCGCTGAATATGAAATGATATCCGATTTTTTAAGACGGCCGCCCACCCTGAGGAATCCCAGAGGGTCGAGAAAAAGTGAAAGCCTGCGAAATGGCTTCGGTAACAAGCAATTATTTTCAAGTTTTTTAATTATATCAGAAAAAACATAATTCTGAGTGTATTTTATCAAGCACATTAGGGAGTCATGCATTTCTTGAACTGAAATAAAATTTGTTTGTTCTCGGGCAATGGTTCTCGAATATTTTGAGAATCGTAAGCAGTAGCTTATAATTCGTTGAATTTTTGGAAGTGAGGAAAACCTATTCATCAATTTTTCTAAGTCGTCTATTGGAACGTCCACATATAAAGACAACACTTTCTCTTCAGCAGAAACTATGTCTTCGTGAACACTGCTATCTTTATTGTGAAAAATCGGCCATTTTTCCCTTTCGGTTGACAGGAATGCCGGCCCATTCCACCACATTTGAAAGGAAAGTAATTGAGATGGGTTCATTCCTCGAGATGCACAATCAGCCGCATTTAAGGCAGAAGGAATATAAAACCATGATTCTGGAGGGACTAACTCCTGTATATGATGAACACGATTGGCAACAAAGGTCTTCCAGCGGCTTGGTGAACCATTGAGCCAGGAAAGTACTACCTGAGAATCAGTCCAGCAAGTAATTTTATCGAAAAGAAGACGGTCTGAGAATGTATCCGTGACGAATTTTACCAGATCTGCTAAGAGCTTTGCTGCAGTAAGCTCAAGCTTAGGAAGGGTAAGTGTCTTCAAAGGTGCAACTCTACTTTTAGAACAAAGAAGGAATACATGGATAGAGTCGCCCTTTTGTACCCTGAGATAGATTACTGCTGCATAACCTATTGTCGAAGCATCGCAGAAACCATGCATTTCACATCTTTCGAATTCATTCACAAGAATTCGCCTAGGTAGACTCAACTTTGAGAGCTCTTGTAGCTCTGACTTCAATTGTTTCCAGGGATCCTGTATTGCAAGAGGAAGCAACTCATCCCAGTCCTTTCTCAAAGACCAAATGCATTGCATTATATATTTCGCCCTCAATAAAATTGGCGACAAAAATCCCAAGGGATCAAAAATCCTACCTATATCGGAAAGAATGCCTCTCTTTGTGCAATCATTTGTTGACGTTTGACAGCTGTAAGAAAATGTGTCAAGAGATGGATACCATTGAAGACCCAGTACTTTGAGAAAGGGAGGGTCGTCCTTATCAAAGGATAGAGCAACCTGACAGTCGGAAGGAGAAACAGAAGATAGTAATCTTGGAGAATTGCTAGCCCACTTCTTCAAGTCGAAACCTCCACGACTAAGTAGACTTATCAAATCTTTTTGCAGTGAAACAGCCTCAGATTCAGACGAGGCACTCCCAAGTATATCGTCTATGTAAATTTGATTTTGGAGTATATGACAAGCCTTCGGAAAATTTTCCTTTTCTATTTTCGCTAGCTCTAAAAGTGTTCGCATTGCTAAATAGGGGCTACAGTTGAGTCCAAAAGTGACTGTATTCAGCATATACTCAGAAAGTGGATCGTCTGGACTGAAGCGCCACAAAATTCTTTGGAAATTTCGATCAGAGGGAGAAATTAAAATTTGCCTGAACATTTGTTTAATGTCAGCCACGAAGACTATAGCGTCTAAACGAAAAAGTAAAAGCAAAGAAACAATATCTTTTTGTAATTTTGGACCCTGAAGTAACGTGTCATTTAAGCTAACACCTTTTGAACCCTTTGCCGATCCGTCCCAAACTACCCGAAGTTTCGTGCTTACACTTTCTGGCTTCAGGACACAGTGATGAGGTAAGTAACAAATATACTCCTCAACTTTGTCTTTCGATGTCACTGGTGACATATGCCCGGTTTCAAGGTATTCCTTCATAAAGTCAGAATAAGATGAATACAATGGTAGATTATTCATAAGACGTTTTTCGAGTGATAAAAATCTGCGACGAGCCTGGGTATAAGTATCACCTAAATTTGGTTTTGAGTTTCTGAAAGGAAGTGAAACAATAAATCTACCAGATGGATCCCTAGTAAAAGTTTCTTTGAAAAAGGTTTCACACCTTTCATCTTCAATTGAGAGAAATTGCTTTCCAGGAATTTGTTCGATTTCCCAGAATTTAGGAATGCAGATGTCGACAAGGGCATCAGATTGAATCGAAAATGTTTTTGTTGTCAAATTAGAATGAACGTTATCAATTTTACCCAAAAGAACCCAACCGAAAATAGTTTCGAGGGCGGTAGGTTGACCTAATTTTCCAACGATACGGCCATTTAACAAAATGTGAGTGAATAATTCAGCACCAATTAAAATGTCTATTGACCTGGAAATGAAATAATTTTCATCTGCTAGGGTTAACCCCCGTAAATGTTCCCACTGTTGTTTTTGAATTGTAAAAGAGGGAATATTCGAGCAAAGATTAGGAACAACAATAGCTTCTAAAGAAAATAAAGGACCTTCAGAATTTCTAGGCTTAATCTCGCAAGATGTTATGCCCTTTGAAGAAACGGAAGACATCTCATTCAAGCCAAAAATTGTTGTTGAATACTGATGTCTTTTCAACCCTAGATTACGAAAACATTTTTCACTAATAAAGTTTGATTGACTTCCTGAGTCGATAAGAACACGAATTTGTTGAAAGGTTCCATACCTATCACGTATGTCTACCGCCGCAGTGGCCAACAAAACAGTGCTACGGTTCGAAAACGTATTACCTGATAAAGTACCAGAAGTTGCATTATTCTCTGAGATAGAAGTCGCAGAATTAGGATTCGAATCTTTTGATTTCGGTATTTCTGGCATATTCTTTGAGAAATGTATCAAGGAATGATGACGACTGTTACACGTACGACATTTGAATGAAGAAGTGCAATTTTGTAGGTTATGAGAGTGGTGCAAGCAATTCAAACAGAGTTTATTCTGTTTGACAAAAGAAAATCTCTCATTGGGAGACTTCGAAAAAAATTCAGGACACTTGGATAAAGTATGTGATTCTTTGCAAAGATAGCACTTGACACCATTATTCTGAACATTTGTTTGTAACGAGAGAGTGTTACCAGTCTTGCCAATATTCCTGATCGAATACTTCTCTTTGCTCGATGACACGAATTTACTTTTAGGAATGTTTAAATGTTGAACGGATTCTAGGGCCTTACATTTGATTTCCACGAAATTATAAAGTTCATTGTATTTTGGAATTTTAGTAGAATCAGCCTGAACTTCAAAATTTGTACGAGTTTCTATGTCTAGCTTCCCCAAAAGAATATGAAAAAGTAAAAAATCCCATTGATCTATATTGAAATTCAAAGCTTTCAATATTGCTAACGATTCAGAAAATGTATTGAGTAATATACGGAAATCTTTGGCAGAATTGTTCTTTAATGAAATGGAAAAAATTGAATCCAAAGCATTCGAAGCTATAAGTCTCTTGTTTTGATACCGGTCTGTAAGTTTCTTGAATGCTGTGTTGTAATTATCATTATTGATAGCGATACCATTTAGCAATCTCAAAGGTTCATCTTTCAAAAAGGAAAGTAGGTATCTGAACTTCTCAACGTTTGAAAGATTTGGATTTTCATGTATAAGTTTCTCGAAGAGATCATGAAAAGTTGACAAAATTTTAGGATCTCCGTCAAAACAAGGTATATTAATCGGTGGAAGTTTTGCAGTAGCCTCAACGCTCAGAGAAGACGTAATTGGAGCATCAACCAGATTGAAACTGTGATAAATTGATAGACCTTCGTAATAAAAATGTTCAGTGTCCTTTCGTATTTTCTCATGTATCTCGAATTCTTCATCGTCTTCTATTAACATAATAACCTCATTATGATTGTTACGTGTTATTTATTTGTTTACGTCGTTTACGGAGTATATGTGGAGTTAGGTCAGCCGGCTCCGTGGCTGGTTTGAATCATTTGTGTTCTGTGGGATTAGGTATGTCATTATCGCAATTCTATGTCTCTTGGTGTCTGTCAGGTTTTCGGTAAAAACTGGAAATAAAGGTTATCGATCGAGAAAGGTGAATGGGATACGAATTTTCTCAATTAATACATGATTTATGAAGTCATCCATTTTTGGGATTAAATTGGGAATTCGTAGAAAGTGGTTCTGGCTATAGATTGTTGAATAGTTTGTCAGTATCACACTCGAAAGAGGATTATACCCATTACCTGGAAGTGTGAATTGGAGTTTGTCATCAGGATTGGTACCATTTGTGTATTCCTGGGTGATTTTCACACAAGACGATAACGTGGAGTAAACCCCAAAAGATCAGGGTATGTAGAGGCATAGATTCGATTCCTTTCTTGTGAGTGTTTTCTGTGTGTTTGGTTATTTCATGTCGAAGGATACTGGTAAATTAGGGTTTCCTTCTACAGGGTTTTTAGGATAGGCTTTCATATAAGTGTATCCAATTTGATCATTGGACAAGTATTGATTGGATTGAAAAGCAGTATACGAGACAGCCAACGTACCTATACCAGCTTCGTTGGAGGAAGTTGTTGAATTGGAGACAGAAGGTGAACGATTACAAGACAGCCAGCATATACGGGACAGCCAACGTATATAGGTTACCTGGACGGAGTTGTTGGAGATCAGGAGGTTGAAAGAACAGAGAGGGTGGTGTACGAGACAGCCAACGTATACCAGATTTCCCCTTAACAGGAGGGACGTAAGAGAAAGACTTCATTATAGTGTTGTATATGACACAGTCATATAATTTGATATATTTGGTTACGTTAGTAATAAGTAAATAGGATTTCTAATTTTTATGATACATTGTTCGGTTGAAATTGAATATTTGTTCCCTCAGTATCAGTTGGTATATAGTACCCCATAACGTGCTGCGCCTGAGCTCATGCGACTCGTCTCTTTTTATCACAATAAAGTTACCCCGTTCAATTTCCACTTTTAAATCAGTCACTATTGTAAGCTTTTTCACCACCATACTATATTAATAAGCCCCGAATATTTCATCTATTGGTATTCTTGTATGTTTGAAATATTATACGTCTACTGGGCAAAGTTGTATGTTTTATGTGATTGTCCTTTTGGTAAATTTGAGGATTTCCACAGTAAGGGTTTTTGATTCCGGGACAAATTTACCTGGCGCCCATAAATCTATTAATTTAAGTGAGAACCACACCCATCTCCACTGTAGCTAGGAACGGGAACCCTGCATAGAGCAGTAGATAGAAAAATATTGCATTCAATAGTAGGATTGAAGGTAATATGATATTCCGAAAAGCGCTCAAAATTTATCGAAATATCCTTATATCTAGACTTCAATTGTCCTCTTTTAGAAATGTCAGTCAAACTCTGCACAGCAATTGAATAAAATTCAGAAATACGACTGTTATATGTTTTTCTTTTATTCTCCAACTTCTTTAAGTTACTCATTTTTTGTTAGAAAAGTTTGACTGAAAGGAAAAGAAAAGGTATTTTAATTTGAGATCGTTTCGTATTGTCGAATTATATGAAATATGAAAACAAATAAATGAATCGAAATGTTTTTGAATTTATTGGAACGGAGACGGTGAATCGATCTTATCGAGGACACATAAGGTGGCGGAGTTTTTATAAGGAAGAGTGCGATAAGCGTATGCTGCGATGTAAGATGGAAATGTAAATGGAATACAATGGTGACCTACCTGGAAATCTCGAAATGGAAAAGAAATTGAAAAATATGAAATTTTCACTAGCCAATCGGCACGAATGGACCAAAATGTTAACGCCTGTACGACAATAGCAGACTGTATATGAAAAATAAGGAAATAGTCAACAATTGAAATGTGAAATGAAATTTTGCATCAAAACCCTTCTGGCACTTACCCGTATGTGGTCTCGATGCGTGAATCTGGGGATCCCCTTCTGCCTGAAGCCTCCAACCACAATCTTCATAAACCCGATGAAAAACTTTGAAAATTCTCGAATATTTCACAAGCGAAGAAAAAGTTTGATTTTACGCACTTGCTCTTCCAACGATGAATGAATCGTTCTTGTGTCTGCGCGCAACAAAGCATGCGCAAAGTGCCTCTTTGAGGAATTATGATGCAAAACAAAATTTAAAAATGTAAAGAAAAGAAAAAACCACGCAAAGCTGCGTCAACACACAGTGAGCTTTAGTATAACGAGTACATGCGAATACCCTTATCATCGGATCAGGTAAATGAAAACAAATCCTATAATTTCATAAAAGAATTTCAGCTTCCTCCACATAATTTCATATCAACTTCTGATGAGTCTCGTAAATGCCCAATATGCGCTCTCGGACTGACTTGCAAATATGAATAAGCTCATTTCGCTCGCACTTGCGCGGCAACAATTCCCGTTCTGGCAACAATGGTTAGTGATGTAAAAAATTTCTGTCATGATTATAATTCGCTTTCTAGACACATCTTCTTTATTTCCTGTGAATTTCAAGCGTACTGAAATGACATAAGTACCTACAGCTGTTCCCAATGAATTTTCAAAGAGTTCTGCCAACACTTAGGAGGGACGAAAAAGTTCTGTCATTATTTTTTATAGATTCAATATATTATCAATAACAATTCCTGAAAGTTTTGTGAATGATACTATGACATAGGTGAACCTAATTTTCTGCCCTCTTTGAGCGCTTATGGTAGTCTACTCCGGCTATTATGGGCTGGCAGAAATGGTTTTTATTTTCGAGCAGATATTGAATATTAAACAAGTAAATTTTGGTGAGTTATGAAATGACATATAAAAATTGGTCACTGGCTCTTGGTCTATAAGGGAACGTAAAAGATGTGTAAAATATAGGAAAGAGTTGCAGAGTGTTAGGATATAGACTTAGATAGGCTTAAATTAAGATATGAAGAGATACATTAATGAGCCAAATGTACAATCCTGAACAAATTGATGTATTGATCACTTGAAGGAGAAATAATTATATGATTGTAGGTGAATTTATTAATAAAAAAATGAAAAAGTTTAATTCGAATTATAATTTGAGTTAGAAATCGAAGATAAACAATATTTTCTTCGATCTGTATCTTTTGAAAAATAGATAGCACGATTCAGTCCATTTGAGATGTTATACATTGGATTGAAGATCGAATTCAAAATTATCAGACACTTTGTTGTCTACAGATTAAAAATAAGTCGAAAAAAATTTCTACCGAGAGTTATGGCCAGTAAGCCCATGGCTGATCATTCAAGATGAATTTATAATTGGAAAATAAAGAATCGTTAATTGTGCATGCAGTTTTTGAGTTTTTTGTTAATGATAATTTAAGTTAGATGTTGAAGATCTGTATCTTTGGAAAAATAGATAGCAAGATTCAGTTCCTTTGAGACGAAAAATATCAGATCGAATTAAAAATTATGAGACGTTTTGTTGTCACAGATTAAGAATTTATGTCGAAAAGACTTCTTTCAAGAGTTATGGCCATTAAACCCATGACTGATCAATCCAAATGAATTGGAAAATAATAATCTTTACTCGAGTTTTTTCTTAATAATAATTCAAGTTAGAAGTTAAAGATAACCATAATTTTCGATCCGTATCTTCGGAAAAATATAAAGCACGATTCAGTTCATTTGAGACATCATGAGACGTTTTGTTGTCTACAGATTGAGAATAAGGACTTCTTTCGAGAGTTATGGCCATTAAGCCAATGACTAATCAATCAAGATGAATTTATTATTGGAAAATAATAATTTTTACTTGTGTATGTAGTTCTTCAGTTTTTCTAACTAATGATTTAAGTTATAAATTAAAGATAACCAGTATTTTCGATCTGTATCTTCGGGAAAATAGATAGCACGATTCAGTTCATTTGCAACGTCATACCTTACATCTAATTAATGGAACATAATGTTACTTCTTAATGCAATTGAGACCTATAGTATGAAATATTGCTGTAAGTTACCGATATTAAATTCAAAATCTCCGCCAAAACGTCTCGACAAAACATGGCGGACTTTTGACAGTTTTATAGCCAGTTGTCGTCACTGTGGTAATATAGCCACTGTATCCATTACCATATAGTGCGCGACAGATATCCATATCTTGACGAAAAGATTTTCCATTCAGCGTCAACTTTGGGATATTCCACCCTGATGAGTCCTAATAGGACGAAACTGCAGTCGGTGCGATTCTCAATTGACGTTGGAGTGTTGGACCTTTCGGTCTGTAGTGTACCTAACGTTGGAATGTTAAATAGATATTTCTCAATATTGCGTACTCAGCACTGCACCCATTGTCTTATATTAAGTAGGACAGATAGAAGAAGGATTGATCAGTCATTAGTCATTTATTGTAGAAGTAAGACATCAGTGTACCTAATGAGCTCAATAGATAATTTAATAGTAAAGTGTTCTCCTTCAAACCCTAAGAAACAACCCCGTTACTACATGGCGATCCTGATGGCGAAACCTTGGAAATTTTTGAATATTTAGTGGAGAGTAAGGAGAAAAGTAAAAATGGGGTCAAGCCAATCTAAGCAAGAAAGAGAAGAGATTATCATCGCACAGGCTGCAGCGGCCGTATTCTACACTTTCAACTTATGTAAGAAGAGGTTGGAAAGGAAAATCAGGCGAGAAGTCACGAGAAGCCAGATGTTAGCTCCCATCAACAACGCCTAGGTGATACTAACAGACTCCAAAAGCTTGTTTGATATAAATCAGGTGAGCTTCCAAAGGACACTCTGTAGCCGCACCTTTATTTTTCGTCCACATAAGCGGAACCGACGTAGCACCGGACAGTTGTACAAATTCATTGGTGACGCCCGTGTCATGTGGCAATTGCAAAGTTCGTGAGTTGACCCAGATCATAACGATATACATAATATGTAATGAATAATGATGACATTTTTATTTGAATTTTTATTTTCTCAATTTGATTTTTGATAATACCTTATTAGAAACTAGAGAATTAGCATTATTTTTTTAAATTTTATGTATGGCAGTTAATAATTTAAAGGAAATTTTGGAATCCCTGAAATCAATAAAAGTATATCTGAGGAAAATTGGCCCTGAGAGGCGACAGAAAGAGATTCTTAAAATTAAAATCAAGGAAGCTACAGTTATTTATGAACGGTTCGAGATTGTTCTTCAGGAAATTCAACAAAGTATTTCAGAAATCCCACCCGATGTTTTGAGCGCAATTCAGCAATTTTCCTCCGAAATACGGGAAATATATAGTGGAATATCAAAGTTACAGATCAAGGAGAGCCCTAGTTTGATAAATATGGAGTCGTTTGATTTGAAAACCGCGTCATCTTTGTTACCGATGCTCAATGATAGCGAAGATACAGTTCGACTATTGATAGATGCTATAGAGTTCTATGATTCAATGCTTACAGCGGACCAAAAGCAGCATCTAATAAAATTCGTATTGAAAACTCGGTTATCTTGAAGTGCTAAACTTCGTCTTAATAAAGATTATGCTTCAACATCTTCGTTAGTGGCTGATATGAAAACCCATCTCCTCACCATTAAATCTGATACTACTCTCCAAACTAAATTAATAAATTCACGTCAAGGAAATAGATCGATTGAATCTTTCGGTAAATCTTTAGAAGAACTTTTTGTCGATTTGACTATTTCACAGGCTAAAGGTGACGACAATGCATATTCGGTTTTGAAACCTATTAATGAGCGGAATGCTATAAAGCAATTCGCAGACGGATTAAATAATAGAAGATTAAGTACCATTATTGCAGCACGCGATTTTTCTTCACTTAAAGTTGCCATCCGCACAGCACTAGACGAAGCTTCTTCATCGGAAAATATGCATTCTGTAAATCATTTTCAAGTGCAAAGAGGTAGAAAATGGCAAAACCGAGGCAGTGGTAGATTCAGAGGCCCGTCGCATAGATTTCATGGTAATAATTCAAGATATAATACCAATTATAAGCCAGATAAATTTGTCGGTCGAGCACCATGAAATGATAATACGCGGAATTTTGCAGGACGCTCTCGTGGTCAAACACAGAGAAACTTCAATTCTCGAGGAAGACAATCTAGTTATCATTCACAAGAAAACAGAGTCTTGTATTTGAATCGAGTAAATAACGAAACCGAACAGAAAAATTCAAACAATCAGCAGTTTTTTCTTAACTCCGATAACTGAGTCTATATTCGCTTGCTTGGGTTTGAATAATGTAGAATTTTCAGTGGGATCTCAAAAATTAAAATTTTTAATAGACAGCGGAGCTTCACTCTGTGCAATTAAATTAGATTCTATTAGAGACAAATCTCTGATACGCAAAGATAATCTTACTGTGAACGGTATTTGTGGAAATATAACAGCTATCGGAAATATTTCATTAAGATTGCATACCAACGGTGTTACTTTCGAGCAATTATTTTATGTGTTTCAAGATATCCCTTGTAATTACAATGGTATTTTAGGTCAAGATTTTTTGCAAAAATATAAAGGTACCTATATTAAATTTTGAAGAGAATACGTTAATTCTGGATAACCGCCATAATAAGGTGGAGGTTTCTCTGAACTCTAAAACTGACTCTGTTTTGACTATTCCACCTAGATGCGAAATTATTGAATACTTATCAATAAATACAGAAAACGAATGTGTTGTAATTCCTCAGGAAATATGTGGAGGCGTTTTTCTAGCAGGAACCGTGGTGAAACCTAAGCATAACATCATACCTGTCAAAATTCTTAATACAAGAGAAACCGAAGTAACCCTCAAGAATTGTGTACCAGAAATTCATAATCTCGATAATTATCAAATTTGTTCGTTTACAAAGAGTACCGAGATTTCACCTACTAGAGTAAAAGAATTATTTTCATTGATAAACTTGAACGGTTTGAATAAGGAAGAACAATTGTCTATCGAAGAGTAGTTATGTGCTAAGTTCAGCGACATTTTCCATCTTCCAAATGACACATTAACCACAACTAGAGTTTTCGAGCAAACTATCACCTTAAAACCAAATGAAGCGCCAGTATATAGAAAACCGTACCGCATTCCTCATTCACAAAAACAGGAGATAGACAAGCAAATTGAGGATATGATAAAAAACGACATTATAGAGGAGGCCCAGAGTGAATGGTCCTCTCCAATTTTATTAGTCCCTAAGAAAGCTGATAAAAATGGCAATAAGAAATGGAGACTTGTTATCGACTTCAGATCATTGAATGAAAAAATTCAAGACGACAAATTCCTCCTTCCCAACATAGTCGACATTTTCGATTCGCTTACCGGAGCGGTATATTTTTCTCACTTAGACTTAAGTCAAGGTTATTACCAGGTAGAGCTGGCAGCTGACAGCAGACCTTACACAGCGTTCGCAACCCACAAAAAACAGTATCAAATGAAAAGACTGCCTATGGGATTGAAAATATCCTGCAGTGCGTTTTCACAGCTAATTTCAATTGCAATGACCGGATTGAATTACGAAAAATGTTTTTGTTATCTGGACGACTTGATTGTTTTTGGTAGAAACTTAGAACAACATAATAAAAATCTTCTGAAAGTGTTTTCCAGACTTAGAGAGGTAAATTTAAAGTTAAACCCTTCAAAATGCGAATTCCTTAAAAAACTAATTTTATATTTAGGTCATCTCATATCTTCCGAAGGTCTTTCACCTGATCCTGATAAAACGAAAGTTCTTAAGTTGTACCCAGTCCCAAAAAAACACCGATGACGTCAAAAGATTTATAGCCTTTGCTAATTACTATCGAAAGTTCATGAGAAATTTTGCGGAAATAGCTAATCCTCTGAATAAGTTATGCAGAAAATATTCAGAATTCCATTGGTCAGACGATTGTCAAAATGCTTTCGAAAAGTTGAAAATTGCTCTTTCTACAGCTCCAGTGCTTGATTATCCCGATTTCTCAGATGAAAACGAATTTATTGTGCAAACTGACGCAAGTGGAACATGCGCTGGTGCAGTCCTTTCTAACAAAAATAATAAGCCGGTGGCATTTGCTAGTCGCCCTTTCAATAAATCCGAAATCAACTATTCTACTATAGAGAAAGAATTAGCGGCAGTGGTATGGGCAGTAAAATATTTTCGTCCATATTTATTTGGTAGACATTTTAAAATTCGTACTGACCATAGGCCTCTTGTTTATCTTTTTAACCATACCGATCCTTCTAGTCGTCTAACGAAATTTCGTTTGTGTCTAGAACAATATATCAATATCATATTGAATATGTTAAAGGTTCAATGAACGGACCAGCAAATGCTTTGTCTCGCATAACATCAAAGGAATTAAATGAAATGAATCGGAACCTACTTGCTGTTTTAACCAGGGCCCAGGCTAAAGCATAGAGAAACCTTCCTGATTTTGAAAATAAAACTTCAACGAATAATGGGTCTGATCAACCAAATGTTGTTGAAATTTTGAAAAAACCCAATGAAGGTAACAAATTAATTGTTCTAAAAAGAAACGATGATTTAAGTAGTTTTGGAAATACTGAGAATATATTTTCGAAATCAAAATGTGTATGTTATGAACCGAATACGAAGTTAGTTTATATACATCCAGATACTCCATCGATAATCTCGCGAGACGAATTATTGAGAGATTTGGAAGAATTATGTACGAAAATGATTATAAAAGAGCTAATCATAGTGAAAAATGAATATAATGCATTTATAGTGGAATTTTTTATGCAGACGATTGCTAAAATTAAATGGACCGGTCCACGAATTTGCGTAATTACAGGTGTAAAAAGAATTTTCAATCCAGATACGAAAAAACTTATTCTAAACGACTTTCATATATTGCCGACGGCAGGTCATTCGGGAGTGCGTAAAATGATCAATAATATACGAAGATATTAATATTGGCCTGGATTATCAAATGATTGTGTCTCTTATGTTAAGAAATGTGCTAATTGTCAAAATCAAAAGTTTAGTAAACCCATAAAAGAACCGATGGTAATAACACCAACTGCGCATTCAGTATTCGAAAAAGTTTACTTAGACATTGTCGGCCCCTTAGAAAAAGATGACGATGGTTTTATATACAGGGTGTCTCAAGTTCGAGTGCCTATTAGACGTTTCTGGAGAACAAGACATATTTGAAATCTGAAAATTGGGATTATGATATTGTTCGAAATTCTCTACAGAGCTAAAATATTTTCGAAGCCCAAAAACTTCCGGTTATACAGGGAGTGAAAATAAATTCGACGAAAAATTTTTTTTTCAAGTTTTCCATTCCTGGTATGATCGAGTATTCAATAGTGAATACATTTCTATTAAAACCATTGTATTAAATCGAATAGTTTTCAAAATATCCAAAAAAAACTGGAAAAAATGTCAAATATCCACAGTCAGTATTATGTTCATTATTCTTATTTTAAATATCCTGAGCGTAAACCGTTTTTACAACATCGAAGAGGAAGGATGTGAAAAGGTCATGCATCTTTTGGATTTCAAAAATATCATCACAGGGTGTTTCAAATTTTGTGTTGAAAATTGTGATTTTAAATTGGCCATAACTTCTGTTTTTCAAATTAGAACCCTATTTTTTCATAATTGTGTTGGATTCTGCGGTCAAAAATAATGATAGTTTTCTCACACGATTATGCTCCTAAATTCAATAATTTCTGAGTTATTTGAGATTTTCTGGATTTATGTAGTACGTAGAGTCAAATTCTTCGAATCTGATTCATTAGGATATTCTGTGAGCATAGAAGATAAATCATCCCATTCATAATTCTCAAGTGTCAGACAGGTCTTATTGTTAGTCGTTATGAATTTTTTTGATTTCACAAAATGAATCGTTGCTATTCTAATAATGAGATTTTGGATTTATTTCTTATATTGTATTTTTTCAATTGTATACGCAATACACATTCAAATGCACTTAATGATATTGTTTATTTCAAATCCATGGTGGATGACACAAAATGTTGAGTATCCAATGAGAAGTATCCCCATTTTTGTTACAATTTCTGAAAAGATGTTTCAAACTTTCCAAATTTTGGAATGTAAGAGCCCCTAAAGAATACAAAAAAAGGGCAGTTGATGAAATTAGTATTTCGACTTATTTCGAAGCGAATGAGAATTCATCTCTTCAATAGAAAACACATTAAATAGATTCGCTCTCTCAGTACACCGAATTATGATTATAAATAAATTATGATAATAAAAATAAAAATACGTTTCAAAACTCAAATTAACAAAATAAATGATCAGGTAAGAGTTTCAATATGGTAACCATTTTGTTCCACACACTTTCGAATACGTCTTGAAACACCTCGGTTAGTCGCTCGCTCAATTTCCTCCTCCTTTAGTGAGTGAAAAGCATCCTCCACACGCCGTTTCAAATCTTCTTTACTTTCAATAGGAGATTCATAGACTAAGTTTTTTATTCTACCCCATAAATAAAAATCTAAGGGAGTAAGATCGGGAGATCGTGGGGGCCAAAACAGTGAAGAACGGCGTCCGATCCACCGATTACCAAACATTGCATTCAATTCTTCAGACACCTCGTGCGAGCTATGTGCCGGAGCCCCATCCAATTGATAATATGCGGTAGTCGACATACTCAACGGCAGTTCATCCAAAAACTCAGAAACAAAATTTCTCAGGATTTCCAAAAATTTTTCTGTATTTAAATTTTCTTCATAAATGTAGTAACGCACTTTATTGTTCATCAAAAGAGCAAACACATTAAAACTAAATTTGTTCTGGGGGTTTCTTCGTCTTTTTCTATGAGGATTTTCACTTCTCCAAATGTGGCAATTCTTTCTATTAAATAGTCCTTCATTATTGAATTTTGCTTCGTCTGTCCAAATGATCTTTTTCAAAAAATTTTCATCAATTTCAAGTTTTTCTAATATTCCTCTACAAAAATTTAACCTTTTTATGTAGTCACCTGGTTCTAATGTATGAACTTTCTCATATTTGTAGTCATGCATGTTGTGTTTTTTCAAAATTCGGTGCACTGAATTTCTGTCTAAATCGATTTCATGAGCTGCACTTCGAATAGATGCATTTTCATTCACTTCGAAATAAGTCAAAACACTAATTTCATTTTCCTCATCATCAACTACCCTTCTTTTGTATTCTTTAGGGGCTCTTACACATCCAAAACTTTGAAAGTTTGAAACATACTTTCTAAAGATCTTCTCCGTTATGGAAGGTAAATGGGGATACTTCTCGTTGAAGGCCCGGCAGGTTCTACTAATAATTCTGTCACATTCACCATGTATATAAAATAGATCCAGAATTTCGTAATTAGAATAACGGTTCATTTTGTTAAATCGAGAAATGAAGATAACGAATAACAATAACACCTGACACTTGTGAATTATTAACAGATAATTTATCTTCTATGGGTACAGAGTGTTCCCATGGTTTCGAAAGAATATTCATTGAATTTTTTTAGATGCAATCAATTTGACTCTACGTACACCATGAATCCAGAAAATCTCAAATAACTCAGAAATTATTGAATTTAGGAGCATAATCATGTGAGAAAACTATCATTATTTTTGACCGCAGAATCCAACGCAATCATAAAAAAATAGGGTTCTAATTTGAAAAACAGAAGTTATGGCCAATTTAAGATCACAATTTTCAACACAAAATTTGAAACACCCTGTGATGATATTTTTGAAATCCAAAAGATGCATGACCTTTTCACATCCTTCCTCTTCGATGTTGTAGAAACGGTTTACAATCAGGATATTTAAAATAAGAATAATGAACATAATACTGACTGTGAATATTTGACATTTTTTTCAGTTTTTTTTGGATATTTTGAAAACTATTCGATTTAATACAATGGTTTTAACAGAAATGTATTCACTATTGAATACTCGATCATACCAGGAATGGAAAACTTGAAAAAAAATTTTTCGTCGAATTTATTTTCACTCCCTGTATAACCGGAAGTTTTTGGGCTTCGAAAATATTTTAGCTCTGTAGAGAATTTCGAACAATATCATAATCCCAATTTTCAGATTTCAAATATGTCTAGTTCTCCAGAAACGTCTAATAGGCACTCGAACTTGAGACACCCTGTATGTTCTAACTCTACAATGCGATCTAACGAAATTTGTCGAAGCATATCACTTAAAATCAAAGGATACAGTAACAGTAGCGAAAGCTTTCGTAGATAAATTCATATTAAGATATGGCGTTCCCTCTGAGATTGCTACTGATCAAGGAACAGAATTCATTTCCAGTACAATGTCGGAGATTTGTAAATTTTTAAGAATATCTCATATAAAAGCTACAGCATACCATCATCAAAGCATTGGATCTTTGGAAAATTCACATAAAACATTAAACTCTTTCTTAAGAATACAAATGAGAAACTATGGCTCTTCGTGGTCTTCATGGATCCCATATTTTTGTTTCATGTATAATACATCGTATCATTGTAGTACACGATATTCACCTTATGAGCTGGTTTTCGGAAAAACGTGTAATTTGCCTAATAATCTAGTGAATAGTGACACTGTCGAACCCTTATATAACGCGGATTCGTATCCTTTAGAACTCGAATTTAGATTGCAAAAAGCACAACAAGATGCAAGGCAAAATTTAGAATTAGAAAAATTCAAAAGAAAAGTGATATATGACAGACAGATAAATCCTATAAAATACGAAAAAGACGATTTAATTTTATTGAAAAACGAAAGTGGAAATAAACTGCAAAGTGTTTACGAAGGTCCTTTCAGTGTAATAAAAGATGATTCTCCGAACGTTCGAATCAGCAAAAACGGTGAAGAGTGTGTGGTTCATAAGAATCGAACTAAACCTTTTGTGCGCGAGGTCAAGGACATGTAACTATTACAAGACAGTGTTGTGAATTAAAAATGACAATAGTGGAATCCTGAATGTGAGACTAGCCATCCGATATTTTTACGAGTTGAACATTTTTATGTCTAGTTAAGCTAGGTTAGTTAGGTATATGAAGAATAAGCGAAATGGGTTTATTATTCTATTGGGATTAGTTTAGTTAGTTATAAGAATTGAAATTGATAGAATTTTTATCCCCAAGTAATAAAAATTCTTTTTGAAATTTCGGGAAAGGTGTAGTGTACCTAACGTTGGAATTTTAAATAGATATTTCTCAATATTGCGTACTCAGCACTGCACCCATTGTCTTATATTAAGTATGACAGATAGAAGAAGGATTGATCAGTCATTAGTCATTTATTGTAGAAGTAAGACATCAGTGTACCTAATGAGCTCAATAGATAATTTAATAGTAAAGTGTTCTCCTTCAAACCCTAAGTAACAACCCCGTTACTACAGGTCTGGTAGGGTGAACGGTATCGGAGACCTAGTTCGTATTCACATTTCATTTGTCAATATTTATTAGTGGCAAATGATTTGTTTCTTTTTTTGTTTCATTTATTCAGGTAGCTGCCTTCATAGCTTATTATTTTTCATGAATAACCACTGCGTCATGAAAATAAAACTGTCTGCTTTCTATGACAGATTCTTCTGACATCTGTCACTAATTCAAGAATCTGCTAGAAGTTTGAATGTTCTTGTTGGTAGTTTCGAAAACGGGGACGGATTGATTGTACGAAACGTGACAAAGAAAAGTTTCATTACTCGTTATTATTTTTTGATTTATTATTTGTTTCATTCAATTGTGCGATACGAAAATTTACTGACTTTGTGTCTATTCGGTCAACGCAGTAACTTTTCGCGGTAAACTAATTCATTTCCATTTCAAATTCATGGAAATCTGAATATTCACTTTTGGATTACTATCGTTATAATTGAGTGGGAAATGTAACATTTGCATAGTTACGGTTGTCTTGCATAACAACTTTTTTCCTGCCGCCCGCGCTGGAGGGAAAGGTAAGCCATATGAACTATTGCTCCTCCTAGGCGGAGAAATAAAACTTTTCGATGATCCTGTCAGTCGAGAAATGACGTGGTTGTCGTACGTTTGAAAATAATAGTATATTATATTATAAAGATTAAAAGTGCATATTTTTTTTACGAGCAATGTTTGCAGTTGCGAGGCGGAGCGCAGCGCAGCCGAGCGAATGCAAAATTGCGAGTAAAAATAGGCACTTTTAGTCCGTATGATATATACTATTTTTTCTCCAACCCAGTCAAATATCTGGTATTGTTGGTAAATATTGATTGTCAAGTAGACGTCAGTAGACTTCAAATTTCAATTAGAGAGCTCAAATGCAATTACTTTTAGTCCTAGGATTAAAAGTAGCGTTTTTAATCCTAGGATTAAAAGTGTTGCTATGCAACGAGCAAATTTTTGTACGGTAAGGGAATCGATGGCTTTTGCACCAGAAAATAGTACAAAAATGTCAACATTTTTCGATGGTTGGAGAAAATAGTATATTATATTATAAGGATTAAAAGTGCGTATTTTTTTCTCCAACCATGTCAAATATCTGCTATTTTTGGTAAATATTGATTGTCAAGTAGACGTCAGTAAGACTTCAAATTTCAATTAGAGAGCTCAAATGCAATTACTTTTAGGAATTAAAAGTAGCGTTTTAATCCTAGGATTAAAAGTGTTGCTGAGCAACGAGCGAATTTTTCTACGGTAGGGGAATTGATGGCTTTTGCACCTGAAAATAGTACAAAAATGTCAACATTTTTTGATGGTTGGAGAAGAACAAATTATTCGACCTTAAACTCTTTTAAAAATTCTCTATATGGAAATGGATATATATTTTGTTGATTCAGGTTGTAGAAGGTGATTACCTCAAAAAATGATCAAGAAAACAGAGAATAATAAATTTTGTTAACTTTGAATTATTGCTACTCTGGTATTATTTTCTGGGGTCAATTAATTATAGAGGTGAAATTCACAGGGAAAAGGAAACTCATGAAGATGAATTTTCAGAAAGAACATGTAACCTACAATATATTTTAATTTCCATAACAGAATGTTTAATGATATTTTTCAAATATAATCATCATCTGAAAAACATCCTTCGTATACAGGGTGAGTCTCTGACTTGTACATATATTTTAACTGAAGATTCTTGAGGTCGAAAGAAACCTTTTTTTCATTTTCCATTTTTCCGAATTCGGCTGTTGAAAAGATTTAGCCATTTGAAAAAAAAATTGGGCTGACTACGCCTCTGAAATGATCTTCTGGAATTGATGCAAAGTTCATATTTCTCGATAGGAATTGAGTTTATACATTTAGGGAATACTCTAGTACTAACCTTATTGGAATAAAAATGTTGCAAACACGATAATTTCAACAAAAACAGTTAGTTTCATCGTATTATATCTGCAACTGAAAACCCACATTTATCACACCAAAATAAGTTCCTTCTTCGATTTTTCTGCAGATTAGTTTGTGAACACTATTAACTTGTTCATATTTTCCACGAAATTCCCAAACAATATCATGAAAAAAGACTTTTAATTCAGATCATCAGAATTTATTATTAAACAACCTAACCTAATCTATTTTGTATCCATTCTGTGAATGTTTGCACAGAAATTTCAAGGAAATGTTGTCAGCTTTCTGATATTTTCGTTAAGGTTAAGGAATTGTTACGAACCATAGAATAAATTTCCTTCCATCATAAATCGAGTTTGCCGCCAATTTCACCACGCATGCGTCGAGCGAAAACCAAAAGATTAGTTAGGTATCTGGAGGCCAACTACAAACAATAACAAACCAGAGTCTCTGAACATACTGTAAACATTATGTGAAGTTCTGAATACATTCAGTGAATTATTGTTCTAATGTGATTCATTATGTGAAGTGAATTATCATAATCTTAACCGTGTCGAGTTTATAAAATTCCAGGAGGATATTGTTTAGATGAAAACATCGACACAGATTATTAGGTATCATTTCAGTTTTCATTAATTTCAATTTAATAAGTAGTCTGTATCGAGATTCATCATTCATATCCTAATTTTGCATTTAATCGAATTCAACGTCAATATGGACCGGTAACTATGAATTTTCAATAGAAACTTTGCGTGTTAAATCCTCCGTGGTGTTCAATTTTATCTCCCACATTTGTGGGATTTTCTTATTAAAATATCTCGACAAAGTTGATGAATATTGTGACAACATTGTGAACTCGTTTAGACCAGAGAAGGAATAATATTCGATGATATTTAATTCAGAGACGCATTCAGATTATTCTTGAAATTAATGATTTTTTCGTCAAATTTCTCCGGGTAAAATTGGAAATAACTTGGAAACGACGCGTTTTATTGAAAAAAATAAGAATACTTTTAGTTTCTTAAATGATTGATTCTTTTTTTTAGCGTGTATTGATGAGTCGACTACCCTGTAACTTTTATACTAGAAGAGATACTGAATAGGTTTTGATTGAAGAATAGGCACCATGAATAGAGTAAAAACTCAACCAAAATTCAGTTCATTCGAAATAACGGTTCCGAAGATATAAACAGAAAAGTCTTTTTTTCATGGATTTTCGACACCCTGTATCTTCGAAACCAAACCTAATCTTGAAAAATGGTATAAGAAAAAAGTGTTTATGTATATTACTATATGTACAAGTCAAAGACTCACCCTGTTATGTTTAACAAATTATAATACCTTAATTAATGATGAAATTGAACTGACGAATAATTGAGAAGAAAGGTTAAGGATTGATAATTGAATTAGAGCCATATTCATTGTGTAACTATTTGTGCTAATTGTTTTTTTTGTTACTGTTTCTTTAAGTACTTTTTACATACTTTGAAATGAAGTTATTTATCTATCTATCTGTCTATCTTATCTCACGATATTGATGATCAAATATCACAACATTCAAATTCTTCATCGTCCAAAATCGTGAATGCTTGTTGGACATCTCGTTTGTGTTTGATCACATATGCATGCATTTTATTCAATACGTTGGGAATTCCTTTAACTTTGGCTGATTCTGCTAGATCGATCCAGTATTGTTGTTCCCCTTCTATTCCTTTATTGTGGAAATGTCTATTAGGACAATTCTTTGCACTCCTTTCCCTCTCTATCTCCTCCGCCATAACTTTCTTTGATGGTAAATGAAGATCTCCTCTGATCATTGTCATCACAAAACGCATCTTAAAAACAATCTAGTTAGAAATATATCACATATCTGTTATATTCAATAAATAGTCAAAATATGATAAAGTCTGGTCATTTAAAAAAAAACAGATATTTCCACTGATTCATTCATTCCTTAAAGTTTTTAAACATTTGCAGTTTTATCACATATCAGGGTTTCACGCGAATTTCGTTCGTTCGAATAATTTTGGGAAGGAATCCAAATTCACGTTGGCGATTATGAGGTTAAGCTTTGACTAGAGAGATGACTTCTAAAGTTTTTCAGATACGTGGAACTTCGGTTTAACCGAAAGTGGGTAGGATTAACTTTATCATAACAATTTATTCCTCGTTGAATAACATGGAAGTGGTTTCAACGAAGTTTTGCCTGACTATTATGTTGAAATGTGAAATAACGGAAACAAATCTGAAAATGCTGAGCTCTGCTGAAGCATGGATAAAGTCAAAGTTTATCATTGCAAAATTGTCGTTTTTCGTGAGAAATAAGAATGGTTTATTTGTCGCAATAGTCAAAACAACAATCATGACCAATGAGATCTTGAAATCGCTGTCAAAGATGGCTTTTTTTCTTGAAATATTCAGAAGGAACAATTTTCTCACCTTTGAAATTTTATTCGCTCGGAAATGCAATTATTCACAATGTAAAATAATCAATTCAACTAATATAATTCAATCAGTATTATTTCTAATTTTTATTTCATTTCGATAAAAGTTCTTTACACCTAGATACATTTGATATTTATTCGTGTTCTATCATACTACTGTTCGTCGGTTATTAATGCTAATTATTCATTAAACATTATCCGAATGATGTAATTTGCAATTTATTGGATAAGTATGGTGAAAGGAGAAGAATTTTTGACATAATTCATCCCAAGTTACTAAGGGATGACGAAGATAAATTCTTCAAAATCAGAGAAATTTTGATGAACATGAAAGAATACTTCATCCGTACAATTAAGACAAAAACGTACAATTGAAAGAAAATCAAAAGGTACTAGAACCGATGAAAATCAAATCAACGCTATGGGTTAATTCTGTCGATGCATCATCTAAAGATGAATGAGAAACGGTTGGATTAGCAGTGGTTAGTCCTAAAGAAATAAGGAAATATGAAAGGAAAGGTAGTGCCTTCTCAGGAGAACCTGGAGAACTGATGCCAAAACACCATACACATTTAGGAATACTAAATGAGCAACATGAACGAGCTAGATTCGTTGTATGTACAGACTCCTGGCCCACAATTGAAATCATCTGAAAAACAAAACCCCGTCACCCTTTGGACTAACAAATTCAACTACTCATTCATAGTAAAGTCACCTTCATATACGTACCTTCACATACTGGAATAATGAGAAATGAGTTAGCAGATGAATCAGCTAAAGAGGCACTTGTAAGCCCACATTCCAAGGGAGCAGAAGAAGCCAATCTTCAGGTCAAGAGGAGAATAGAAAGTAAATGACAGACACCCCATCACATCTCAAAAACTTCAAGCCAACCTCACTGAGTAAACCATTTGATCCAAGCGGTAAGTAACCAGATCAGAATTAACCGCCTGAGAAGTGGACACACCAAACTCACACGTGGTTTCCTGCTCTCAAGAGAAGAACCCCCACATTGCGACTTATGTGGTACACAAGTGACAGTGAAACACTTGATAAGTGAGTGCGCAAAATATCAAACAAAACGGGATGAGTGCGCGGATAGAGATTGCGTTAGGAAATAGCATTCAAGAACTAGAAAAACACTGAACTTTCTTATAGATATCGAACTGTATAATAAGATTTAGATTTTGGTTCTTACTCTCAATATGTAATAACAAGTATACAGGGTGCTTTTTTAAGTGTTTCATTAGACGTATTCGGGGAAGGAATTTTGATACAAATTCAAGATTCTGTATTTTTGTTAAAGGGTACATGAACTCAAATTGTAAAATATTTTCCGGTTCTACCGGAAACGAATGTAAACTTCGTTATTTCAAATGTAACACCCTGTATATTTATACACATTTGAATTCTTCGTTGAATTCTGCACTGATTTGATGTACCTACGATAGCGCAACCACGTAAAGCAATTGTTGAGGTATAGCCTGATTGTTAAAATTCCTTGACAGAATGTCACAAATTAGTGTTTATTTTATATCTCCAATATCCCTCATTGTGAAATTTTTTTTTGCAACAGTGAAACAAAAGAAAGTACGCTGATACTGCTTCTTTCTATAAATTATAAGGAAATATTATACAGGGTGCCTGAAACAGGGCTTCAACGTGAGCCTCAATGAAACTATAAAATCTCATTTTTTTTTTCAAATGGTAACAATATAATTTTGTAATTCCGATCGATTGCTCGTCAAAAACTAATTAGAGTGTGCCAAACATTTCATGTCACAGACGTAAATATAAGAATGTAATTCAATCCTTATTTTCTATTCAAAGAAATAGATGATTTGATGTCTCAATCTGAAAGATTTATTTTCTTTAGTTGAAAATAATACAAACAAACTCTTCTAACTAAAAGGAATAACTTACGAACCTGAAAGAAATCAAAAACAATGCTATTTCTTAAGGTCTCAATTTACAATATTTGAAATCTAAAATGACGTTAATAAACAATTGACAAAACAAAGCATTCTCTAAGTTAAAATTAAATGAAACATAGAAAAGGAAATAGAATGTGGTTTCTTAAATAAAATGATACTGTTCATTTTTACAAATAATTTATACATTAATGAATTTCTGCCAAAGTTTTTTTTGTTGAGGAAATTGTTATAATAGTCTCCAACTGAGATTTTTTTATTTAGTCATCATTCATTATCTGCTTTGTTTATTTGTCACATCATCATTGCATGTTTTACATAGTGCTTGATCAATAAAAATTAGTGAGAATGATAATTACTAGCATGGCCTATTTAAAAAGGCGAACAGACCCATAAACTTAGCTTCAGTCGTGAAATTCGATAACGGCAAAACTACTTATTTTAAAGACATGAAATGTTTGGCACACTCTAATTATTTTTTGACGAGCAATCGATCGGAATGACAAAATTATATGGTTACCATTAAAAAAAATTAGATTTCATAGTTCTATTGAGACTCACGTTGAAGCCCTGCTTCAGGCACCCTGTATAATATTTCCTCATAATCCATACAAGAAGCTAATCAGCGTACTTCCTTTTGTTGCACTGTTGCAAAAAAAAATTTCACAATGAGGGATATTGGAGATATAAAATAAACACTAATTTGTGACATTCTGTCAAGGAATTTTAACAATCAGGCTATACCTCAACAATTGCTTTACGTGGTTGCGCTATCGTAGGTACATCAAATCAGTGCAGAATTCAACGAAGAATTCAAATGTGTATAAATATACAGGGTGTTACATTTAAAATAACGAAGTTTACATTCGTTTCCGGTAGAACTGGAAGTAGCTTCCGCTTGAAGATATTTCACAATTCGAGTTCATGTACTCTAAAACAAAAATACAGAATCTTGAATTTGTATCAAAATTCCTTCCCCGAATACGTCTAATGAAAACCTAAAAAAAACCACCCTGTATACTTGTTATTACATATTGAGAGTAAGAAGCAAAATCTATATCTTATTATACAGTTCGATTTCCATGAGAAAGTTCAGTGTTTTCTCTAGTTCTTGAATGCTATTTCCTAACGCAATCTCTATCCACGCACTCATCCAACACCTCCTAGAACACCCTCTAGGAGGTGTTGACTCATCCCGTTTTGTTTGATATTTTGCGCAATCACTTATCAAGTGTTTTACTGTCACTTGTTTTCCACATGAGTCGCACTGTGGGAGTTCTCTTGAGAGCAGAAAACCACGTGTGAGTTTGGTGTGTCCACGTCTCAGGCGGTTAATTTTGATCTGGTTACTAAGTCCGCTCGGATCAAATGGTTTATTCAGTGGGGTTGGCTTCAAGTTTTCGAGATGTGATGAGGTGTCCGTCATTCACTTTCTATTTTCCTCTTGACCTAAAGATTAGCTTCTTCTGCTATGAAGACTCCCTTGGAATAATAATAATAATAGTTTATTCTGAAACCACAGTATAAACGTTCCTCACGGTGGCGTAAGCCTATACGTGATTCACAATTCAGCCTGATCAATTACAGTATCCAAGTATTACAGTATTTCAAAAAAGAACTTAATATACCAATACAAAATGAATTCAACTTTAATTCCCTGAGTTACAGTATTTGGTGATATGATATGGGAGATATTCTTGTCTTGATGTGGTTGGACCGCATCCAGACAAAGTGGAATCCAGTATTTCACCAGGGATTTATAAGCCTCTCAAAATATTCTCTTCTTTTTTCCATTATCCAATTCTTCGATTCCTTTTTATACGTATGGAAGTTGTTGATTTCCCTCATTTTCGTAGGTATTGTGGAATATAAGCGGGTGCCAGGTAGGTGTGACACCGCTGGCCTGTACGTTTTTCGGCTCTGGGAACAAGAAACTGGTTGACCCTATTTCTCGTTTCGTGTCTATGTTCGGAATGTTGGCTTACAAGTGCCTCTTTAGCTGATTCATCTGCTAACTCATTTCTTATTATTCCAGTATGTGAGGGTACGTATATGAAGGAATGAAGGTGACTGTATACTGTGTCGCTGGTGTAGCAGATGAATTAGTGGTTGAATTTGTTAGGCCAAAGGGTGACGGGGTTTTGTTTTTCAGATGATTTCAATTGTGCGCCAGGAGTCTGTACATACAACGAATCTAGCTTGTTCATGTTGCTCATTAAGTATTCCTAAATGTGTATGGTGTTTTGGCATCAGTTCTCCAGGTTCTCCTGAGAAGGCACTACCTTCCCTTTCATATTTCCTTATTTCTTTAGGACTAACCACTGCTTATCCAATCGTTTCTCATCCATCTTTAGATGATGCATCGACGGAAATAACCCATGCCGTTGATTCGATTTTCATCGGTTCCAGTACCTATTGATTTTCTCTCAATTCTACGTTTTTGTCTCAATTGTACGGATGAACTATTCTTTCATGTTCATCAAAATTTCCCTGATTCTGAAGAATTTATCTTCGACATCCCTTCGTAACTTGGGATATATTCTGTCAAAAATTCTTCTCCTTTCACCATAAATATCCAATACATCGCAAATTACATCATTCGGAAAATGTTTATTGAATAATTAGCAATAATAACCTTCGGACAGTGGTATGATAGAACACGAATAAAAATCAAATGTATCTAGGACTAGGTGTATAGAAAAAGTAACACACCGTGCAGGGTGTGTATTTTTTTCCGGAATTTCAAAAAATTTTCTGCATGCCGTTTAATCTTTCTTTGAAATTTATTAATACCTATAACCATGACGGAAGAATAGAGGAAAGTCACCAAATATGGAATACAATTTTGTTTTTGGGATATAAAGAAAAAACTTCATATTAATCGAATCATTTTAATGTTTACACTAATCAGTCATACATTCATATGTAGTAATTAACAGCCTCTAATCAAATATATTAAATATCTGATTAAAATCTAACATAAAAAACAATATCACAAATGAGTAACCAAATATGGAATAGGAACCCATATATGAAATATAAGCTTAAATCAACATAACAATAATGGACATTAATATCTTTGAGATCAATTAAAACATAACATATTCTGATACATAATTACTTGCAAAAGTCACTGATTCAAGTATCAAACTCTGGACCAGCACAATCATAATGTGTCCAGAGCCCACACATCAAGCATATTCCATAATCAGACACCGACGACTGTCCAGAGTTCAAACTCTTCAGAATATTTTTTCAAGTCACAATATTTCGATGACAACAGATCACAAAATGGTGAAATAAACATAATACCGATATACTAAATAGTATAACATTTATGTATACAAACATAACAGCTGGTTATACTCATTTACTACTCACCTTTTAAAATTTTCTTCACGACAACAAAACAAAACACGCCACACGTTAAGCGTTTACGCAACTGACTCGATGGTGTGCGTGCGATAGTTAGTAGACCGAATGAAACAGAAGATGGTCGAATGTTCCGTTTATTACTTATAGTCTTGGAGAAACGAAGGTATTCCATATTAGGATACTATTTCATATTTAGTGACTTTCCTCTACATTCTTCCGCCATGCCTATAACAATAAATTTTCAAAATGTTGGCTCCCTTCCTCCGTACATCGTACATTTATTGATTCCTCTAGGAATTCCATCTACTGTAGTGAGTTCTCATAATGATTATGAATGAACTGACCACTTCTAACTTTTCACATAGCCTACTTGAAAATTAGCTCAATAAACCTATGATCAGACGAAAAAACCAGAGGTTAGTGGTGAAATTCGAATTTTATTCAATAACGGCCAAACAACTGATTTTGAAGACATAAAATGTCTGGCATACTCTAACTAACTTTTGACGAGCAATCGATCGGAATTACAAAATTAAATGGTTATCATGAAACAATTAGATTTTATAGTTTCATTGAGGCTTACTTCGAAGCCCTGTTTCACGCAACTTGTATATAATATTTCCTCATGATTTGTACAAGGAGCAGTATCACAGTAGTTTCTTTTGTTCCACTGATGCAAAAAAATTCTCAGAATGGGGGATTTTGGAGATATAAACACTAATTTGTGACACTCTTTCTGTCAACAAATTCGACCATCAGGCTATAACTCAACAATCGCTAGAAATGGTTGCGCAGTGCAGAATTGAACGAAGAATTCGATTATGTTTGAATATACTGGGTGTTACATTTGAAATAACAAAGTTCACATTCGTTTCCGGTGGAACCGGAAGTGAATTCCGCTCGCAAATATTTTACAATTTAAGTTCATATACTTTTGAACAAAAATACAGAATCTTGAGTCTGTATCAGAATTCCTTTCTCGAATACGTCTAATGAAACATTTAAAAAAATCACCCTGTATACCTAAAATGTAATATGTAGTACATATATAATTTTCTTATATGATTCCTTGGCATTTTTGGGAAGGTATACAACTCATCTTCGATGCACTGCAAAGTGTATTTTATTCAATCTCATTAATATACAGGGTGTCCCAGAAGTACCGCACTTCCTTCAGGGGATCGAAAGTGAAAAATATTCTAAGCCCAAATATCCATGTTTGAAATTTTTTGATAACGTAGTTAATTAGTTATTAATTAATGAAAGTGACCAATGAGGAGCGCCCAACAGAAGGATAAGTAGGCAGAGGGGACGCGAGAGAGAGAGACGCTAGAGCTGCGGCCGGCTTTTCACGCAGTAAACAGAGACTATCGTCTCGCTCTCGCGTCCCCACTGCCTACTTATTCTTCTGTCGGGCGCTCCTGATTGGTCACTTTCATTAATTAATAACTACTTAACTACGTTATCGAAAAATTTCAAACATGAATATTTAGGCTTAGAATATTTTTCACTTTCGATCCCCTGAAGGAAGTGCGGTACTTCTGAGACACCCTGTATATTATAAGTCAGGTCGTGGTGTCAACGTCGTAGTCGGTTACTGATCAAATTACTGTATGTATTGACAACTTTTACATCAATATTTTGTGACCATATTCACTATAAGGTGTCGGTGTTCACCTGACATAGATTTTCCAGGTGGATTGGTTTGAAAAGGGTGGTAATTATATTGCCACCTTTTTAAAAAATTTCAAATTTCGTAAGTGTCCAAATTAATGAGTTTTTACATTTTCCAACTGTTGATTTTTAGTTCAAGTTTTTATAAAATGACAAGACCTGCTGTATTCGACCAACGGTTTTAAATCGTCATATATGTAACATCACCTAAATTAGTAAGTACTGTTCCATCCTTCAGCTGTTTTGCTTCAGTTTGTTGGTGCTTAATGTTGTACGTAAATGTATTTCAACCGTTAAAATTGGTCCATCTAAGACTCAGCAAACAAGCAGCCTACCAAGCTTTTGTACTTACCCCCTTTTCCATCAGTTTCTAGGCTCTGAAGATGGCGCAAGCCGAAACATGTTAGCCAGAAAAATATAAGTAAATCAAGGGTGAATAAATATAACTGAAATTAGACTTTTATTTCGATATTTACCATTCAGTTATGGGTTTCAAGGATGTAAGGTAATTATATCGATTATTCCTTGAATTTATTCAATTGTTTGCCGTTGAAATTCATACGCACAGATGATACACTGACCCGTTTCATATCGATAAGATAAGATGAATCTGAACTGAATTTGCACCGGTTTTTATCGATTTGCATACGTAGCGTATGTATTCCTTTACACTGGGAGAATAATTTTTATTTCGCGCGCTCCTGATATTTTGATTCCTTTACCTCTGTTTTATTTTTTTTCCTGCTGTTTTTTCCCCTTTTATCCGCGGCCTACCTGTGCTTGTTTTATTTAAGTCTCTCACATGGGCCCGTGAGAAGTGAAGAAAAGTGACCTTGTTCTTCTTTTCCTTTGCCAGACCGCATACACTGTTGCGGCCGTCAGCCGTCGCATCGTAGCGAAATGCCTGAATACTGCCCGGTTTGCTCCGGAGAGACTGGTGACTCCGGCACCACTATCAGTTGCGTCATATGCCTGAAAACGTTTCATGCCGCTTGTGCGGACCTGAAAGATAATGATATTGATTTTCTCAATTGTTCCAAAACAATTACATGGAGGTGTAAACCATGCATTTCCAAGCGTAGGCTGCGAAGTAATTCCAATGTCGCTTCCTCGTCGGAAACCGAGGAGCCTATGACAGTGAAACATTTCAGTGAGCTGATGAAAAAGATGTCATCCATCGCCTCGGATCTTTTCGGTTTGAAAAAGGCTTATACGGGTATTACCGCTGATATTGGTGATATAAAAGATTCCCAGACTTTACTACAGGCCGAGTTTCATTCTGTGAGCGAAACTCTTCAGATCCATTCTAAAACGCTCTCTGAGCATGGAAAATTAATAGAGAAACAGCAAAATTCTATAGAAAATCTCAACCGAACTTGTGATTCCATTGGTGTCAGGGTTGCATCCTTGACTGAAGACTTGGTTTCACTTCGAGGATCCGAAGGGCCTACGGGTCAGGTTACAGCATCGGAGATTCTGGAGATGCTTAAGAGGTCACATAATGTACTCGTCAATGGGGTGGGTGTGTCTGCTGATGATAGTGAGGAATCGGCCTTTCTCAGGCGATGCGTGGAACATGTCACACCAGGATCCTCTGTCCACATCGTTAGCACTATCAAGATCAAACCGGGTTTGTGGAAGGTATGCTTTTCCAACCCTCTAGTGGTGACGGGGATTCTGAGAAACAAAAATACCCTACTGGGTCATTCCGAGTTTCGCAGGATCAGGATATTCGATGACATGACACCTCAACAGGCCGATTATTTGAACGGACTGAGGGCTGAGCTGAGGGCGAGACAGCAGCGGGGAGAGAATAACTTAACCATAAAGTATGTGAAGGGTGAGCCAGTGATTGTCGAGATCAATACCCTGCCGAAAAACTAGCTGGCGTTACTACTTCACTCAACGAATGGAACTTCATCTATACCAATATCCAGTCCCTACATTCTGAGTTCAACGAACTAGTGACTTTTGTTCAACTGCATTCTCCTTCGTTAATTTTCCTGACTGAAACATGGCTACAACCGACCACTCCGGACTCAATTTACCACATTCCCAACTACTCACTCTTCAGGAACGACAGTGTTACCACAGTTGGGCATGGAGGGGTTAGCATTTATGTTCACACTTCCATAAGCGATAACTTCACTATCAGTGTACTCTCCCTGCCAACTCCTGGTGTCGACAACCTATTTCTCTCCATTGCGAACCCTACTTTTGCAGTTAACTTGGCCTTTATCTATAGACCCCGCCCGTCTCCTCACGATGCTGTAGTTTTCGAACACATCAAATCAATATCTTTGAGGAGCACTCCCTGTGTTGTCGTTGGTGACTTCAATTGCCCAGATATTCAGGTGGCCTCTATCTCCTTCCACTCTGCCTTCAGCAGCGTCACCCTCTTACTCATTGTGTTCAATGATTCTGGATTCTCCCCTTTCGCAGCTCGTTGAACAGCCAACCCGTTACCGACGAAACAATGTGCCTTCTCTTCTGGATCTCGTACTCGTCAATGATTTGAACCTGCTCGCCGGCATAGAGTACCTTCCACCTTTTGGACTCTCAGACCATGTTACACTGTCTTCAAGCCTCCAGTTTTTAACCCGTGCTGCACCGGGGAGGAGGGGAAGGACCAGAGACAACATACGCTTCCAAGAGCTTGTTGAAGAGCTCCAAAACGTTGTCTGGAGGACTCTTCTTTTGGATCGGACTGTTGACGATGCGTGGAGGCTCTTCTCTGTTACGCTGGGCGCTCTCGTGGACCAGAACACCTACCGAACACATTTCGTGGAGTTTCCATCAAGGCCCTGGATTACTCGGGATCTACAAAGTCTCATACGCCGAAAGAAATCGTTGTGGAAGCGTTATATTCGAAGTAGGCTCGATTTCGACTATCAGAATCACCGACGTTTTTCCAACGAGCTGAAATATAAACTCGCAGTAGCCAAGAAAAATTACGAGGAAAGACTAGTTGTGTCTGCTGATCGAAGGAAGTTCTTTAAGTACGTTCGATCCTCTCTCAACACCAAGGTTGCCACACCCATCATTCGAGACTCGTCTGGTGCACTTTGCTCGGACTCTGAAAAAGCAGCTAACGTGTTTGCTGATTCATTTGCCTCTTCCTTCACCAGCGAACCCCCGGGCCTTCTCCCATCAATGAATTCCGTCAGATCGACGTCCGAGGTTATTCACGTTTCATTCCCTCAAGACATCATCGAGGCAAACCTTCTCAACCTGAGAGCATCTTCCACACCTGGTCCCGACAATTTATCACCATATATTCTGAAGAACTGTGCCTCTACCATTTCTCTGCCTTTGTCTATTATCTTCTTTAAGTACTTCGAATCATCATCCTTACCGGTTCAGTGGCTTGAAGCATCCGTCACCCCAATTTTCAAAAAAGGCTCTAAAACGCTGACTTCCAACTACAGACCAATTAGCTTAACTTCCATTGCATCCAAAATATGCGAGAGAATGGTGATGTCTGAAATATTGTCTTTCGCAATTCAAAAACAGCTTATTCCGGAATGTCAACATGGTTTTCTCCCTGGCAGGTCTGTGATAACGAATCTTCTGAAGTGCGTTTATGATTGGACAAGGGCTTTGGACGCGGGTTTCCCTATGGACATAATATATTTGGACTTCGCAAAGGCCTTCGATAGGGTTACACATAGACGGCTGCTTGCAAAGCTGGAGCATCTCGGCATTCGGGGTGGGGTGCTGTCGTGGATTGAGAGTTTCCTATCGGGGCGTACATTTCGTGTGCGTGTGGGGAAAAGTTTTTCTGGCCCCAGACCAGTGACAAGCGGCGTCCCTCAAGGATCAGTGTTGGGCCCTTTACTTTTCCTCCTATACACTGCTGACTTGCCGGGCCTACTCGAGTCTTCCGTTTCTATGTATGCGGATGACACGAAGATCTATGCTGCTCCAGGTGCAATCATTCAGAGGGATCTCCATACTATTGCTCAGTGGTGCGACGAATGGCTGATACCTCTAAATACGAACAAATGTGTGGTCATGCATCTTGGCCGGAATAATCCTCGGATTCCTTACACAGTCGGTGGTGTTCCTCTGTCTGTGAGCTCTACACATTCTGATCTGGGAGTGCTGGTGCCTGACGATCTTAGTTGGTCCGATCATATACACTCCATTTGTACCAAGGCATCGAGGACCTGCTATCTTTTAGAGAGGGTATTCCGTGGGTGCAGTGTTAATACCTCCCGGAACTTATTAACAACTTTCGTGCGGCCGATACTTGAATTCGCGGGTCCTGTTTGGGATGCGCGGCTGGCTGGTGACATGGGGGCGCTGGAGGCCATTCAGAGACGGGTGACAAGAAGGCCTTATGGTCATGTACGACCCAGTTATGATGTGCGGCTGCGAAACTTGAACATTACAACTTTTCACTGGTGATAGATCCTAGGTCGTTCCTCTTCTGTTGTGAACTTGCTATAAATTGTTTCATGAAATCGGCAATTGGTTCCTCCGGTTCTCCATTCTCATTCGTGTTGTACTCCTCCAGATAGAAATTCTTGAATACAAAATTGCCATCAACATCCATATATGAGGCGACAACTTCCGGAGGTAGCGTCACTTTGACATTTCTGAACAGATTTTTCTTTTTTTAGAGATGAACATGCTGTTTTTATAGTTTTGAGTTCGTAAAGTTCTGGGTGTTGATTGTTATGTATTCGTGAGAAAATGAATATTTCACAGAACTATAAATTTCCGATATGGATGTTAATCTAATCTTGACTGCTCTTCCATCTGGTTCCGCAGCAACTACGAGGTGAACTAGAAACTAGAACTCGAACAGATGGCATCTTATCTGATATCGACATAGAAATTGTTTCGATTTATAATTTTCTTATATGATTCCTTGGGATTTTTGGGAAGGTAAACAACTTATCTTCGATGCACTGCAAAGTGTATTTTATTCAATCTCATTCTATATACCTAATAAACGTATTTTACACTTTTCGGTCCGGGGGCGTGGCCTAAATTGTCAAAAAGTAGGTCCGAAGAAAGGCTCCCAGCTCGAAAAGGCGGTTACGTGAGAGGAAAAACTATACAGAAAAAAAAGTAGACGGACAGGTGCTTCTTTTGAGGTATGTTTCGTCTTTTTACGTGGTCGGGAAGTACGTTAATTTTCATATCGAATATCGCGAATTCCTCAAAAATCGCGAAAAGATACCACATATCTCATCCAAAGGCTTTTGTTCCAGACATCCTAGACGGAAGTTTTAGATACGAATCGAAAGAGGAAGAATCGGTCTGCCCCCAATTGGCTTTTCAATTCCTGACGTAGGGCCGTTTCCTTGGAAAATTAGATAGAAAATTCGACATTTTGTAAACAAACCTTCGAACACCGAATATTTTGACATGAACGATCAGCTGTTCGGTCGCCGCCACATTTTGGCCACGTTCATTTACGTCTGTTATTTTGCATACGGGTATAATGTTATTTCGAAGCCGAGCCAACTTTTTATCCATAATTTGAATTCATTTTATAATAATTTTAATCTGAGCTTGAATTTTTAATATTCGGAGCATATTATTATGAGCATTAATTCACGATGGTACTTCCGGAACATACCCAAAATTGAGAAGATTGATATTATGACATTTCCAATTGACATTTCTTTCTCACCAATTCTATCGCACTTTTGAAGTAATTTCTTTAGAAATTGTAATTATTTCACATTCCTATAAAAAAATTGAGTTGTAAAACATATGTGCCTCATATCTTGAAACAATTCAGTGCATGAAATATTGACAGGGTCTGAATTTTTCTTTCTGAAAGCTTAGTGCAACAATGGTTTCTATAATACATTTTCAAAACAAAACGAAAAATAATATTCCGTTATTATCATCAAGTACTGAACAGACATAAAATATGTTGTCATATGTACAGATAATGTATCAAACTGTATGTTACATATCTCTGTAAGTATGTATAATTCGGTTTAGTTTCATTCTCCTGTAGAAAATTTTTTGTTCTGGTGCTATAAATAGGAATGCGGTAGTTGGAGATTTTTGAAATCCCTGCAGTTATTCATGATGTATAGATTACCGATTCATACGAGTATAGGTTGATAATGTCAGATAATGGTTCAGTTATTATTGATGCACAGTTTTTCAAATGTTTGATGGGTACTTCATTAACTCCAACAGAGCTTTCATTCTTTAATTGTAGTATACAGAGTGGCTACTTTTTTGAATGCATTGTATTGGTAACTTTCAAACCATAAGAGTTCGAAGGCCGGTCAAATGGAGAAAAAGTTGCATTTATAGAAGCATTGTCAAGCAGTTCAAACAAATCGAGATTATCTGGGCCGGTTATTGAGATATCATAAGAAAAGTAAATTTTGATTTCTCTTTTTTTTTCCACTCTATTTCAAATATTATCAAAAAATGTTACGGGAATTTTTTATTCGACAGTAAATTATCCTCAAATTGACATAATCAGATTTCGTATCCAACGTTCCGTACTTTCTGGGCCACCTTATTTTATTCGATAAGCACCTGCATATTTTATGGCTTTTTTCGAAATAACTTTTAATGCTGAATTTAAAGATATATCATACAATGTCATTCCAAGTTGATTTTACAAAATGGTGGACACTTCGAACACTCACTTCATTTTCTTTCGAATAATCATTCAATATGTCTTTCATTAAATGATAGTTTCGTTTAATTGTTACGAATTAGTTATTCCATCTTTCGAAATTTTCAAATAATTATCACGTAACGGAATCAAAGCAAGAAACAATAATAATTATTTACTTATTTCAAGAAGTGAAAAACCTAATTCATAATAATTAAAGGTAACATCATTTAATGAAAAAAATGAAATGATTATTCGAAAGTAAATGATGAACACTGATGATGTGAAGATCCCTTAATTAGGGGGAATGCTTCAAGGGCGCAGTCACCTTTACGGGAAATAAATGCTCGAGCGCCAGCCACAATAGGTTTAACAAGGTTGTGGCACCTTGAACTCTCTACTTCTACCAAGGTACCTTTTATACAGTGGAGAAGGGTTCGGTTTAATCTAGGAAGTTAGCGATTAAAAGTTCTGTTTCTATCGTTAATGTTGCCAAAATTAAAGGTTCACTTAAAACACCAAAATGGATTTTACAAAATTTACTGAACTCAAACAGAAATAACAATCCATTAATACAATGCGAATCAAAAACTCAAACTGATTTTATCTAGAAGTGAACGTGAAATTAAAGAAATGACTTAAATATCGGTATTCTACAGTGATCAATAAATTTAAGAAAAGGAACGGTGATCGGGTGAGCGAGACGGTCGGGCGAGGTGAGCGAATGCGAGAATTGGACGTTGAACAGGGGAGTACGGGAGTAACAAAGCAAAACTTCCAGACTCAGCAGGGGAAAATATCACACAATCTAACTACTTGCAATGGGGTGTTCCAAACTCAAATATGGAGGAAAAATTATCGGACAATACTTAGACTGTGGCGGATATGACAGGGGAAACAAGGGCAGCGGTGGCAGCAACGACGTCCGGACAAGGGACTCCAGATAATGGAACCTCTCGACCTGACGAAGCAATTCTAGTAAATTCGCAAACGTCCAGCAGGTTGACAAAGGGTGAAGCGCGTCCGTGACTCCGTTGTAATCTCGCCGATGTCAACTCACAAGGACGTCGCTGTGGAATATGAATCTTCGAGCACTAGTGGAGGGAGCTAAGTGGAGGGGAATCGGATACGGTGGAGAACCAACCACGCCCAGCCAACTAGCCCCAAGAAAATGGAACTCCTCGACCTGGCGAAGTATCTAGTATTTTCGTCAACCTTGAGCGAATTGAGAAAGGGTGAAGCGCGGCCGTAACCCCGTTGTGATCTCGCCGATCTCAATCCTCAAAAGGTCGCTTACAAATACAGAGATTAAGGCCCCACAAGGGAATCAAAATACAAGATGAAATCTTGAAAGTAAAATGGGAACGAAAATGAGCTGGGTACGGTAGTGAACCAACAACGTCCAGACAAGTGGCTCCAGAAAATGGTACCCCTAGGCTTGACGAAGTCTCTTGGATTTCTGTCAACCTTCAGCGAATTGAGCGAGGGTGAAGCGCGGCCGTGACCCCGTTGTCATCTCGCCGAACTCAATCCTCCAAAAAGGTTGCTGATAAATCCAGAGATTAAGGCCCCACCAGGGAATCAAAATACAAGATGAAATCTTGAAAATAAGATGGGGTCGAAAAGAAGTCGGGTACGGTAGTGAACCAACCACGCCCAGACAAGTGTCCCAGAAAATGGAACCCCTCGGCTTGATGAAGTCTCTTGGATTTCTGTCAACCTCCAGCGAATTCAGCAAGGATGAAGCGCGGCCGTAACCCCGTTGTGATCTCGCCGAACTCAATCCTCAAAAAGGTTGCTGATAAATCCAGAGATTTAAATCACGAAGAAATATAATACAGTATGAAATTGATGTAGATAAACTATGGGCAGGTTACGGTGGTGGACCAACAACGCCCAGACAAGTTATCCCAGCGAAAGGGTATCACTCGACTTAAAGAAGTCTCTCGTATATCCGTCAACCTTCAGCGAATTGAGCAAGGGTGGAGCGCGGCCTTGACCCCGTTGTGACCTCGCCGAACTCAATTCTCAAAAAGGTTGCTGATAATTAGAGAGATCAAGGTATCACCAAGGAAATAAAATCATAAATCAGGGAAGAAATAATAAAAAAAATGGTTTAAAAGTAGTGGAACACACAATGATTCAATCGTTAGGATGATATTTAACGGATAAGGCCATGTAAGAAATATGAACAGGGCCTTACCGGTTCACTGAAGTATGCACTGCACAAACTAAATAGGAGTCCTGTCTCGAATTTCACTAGCACTGATTTCATTGTTCACGGAAAATCAAATCGGAGAAATCAATGCTGAATTTATTAACTGTTCAAATCAAACTGGAAAATTATATTACTATTCAAAATGAAGAAAAGCGAAAAATAATTCAAACGAGCGTAAAGAGGAGCAAAAGAGGCCTTCCGCAGGTCGTTTCGCCCTTATGAAACCTTCGGAAATGGTGGGTTCATGACGCGCTGAAAACTCGAAAATTTTGAAAGAGGGGAACAATCTCGTCCCCTGATTGGTTTAGATTGACGTCAGATTGTTCCAGAAATAAATCGAAAGAATTCATACTATGTTTAAATTCGACAATTCCATCTCCGTTTTTTTCAAATCCCCGGCCGTTGAAAAACGCGAAATCAACCAAGATACAAGCCCATTATCGCAACGCTCAGCATGTGCCCGAGCGTTATTATACTTGCGGCGATGTTTATATTGTTACATTTATTGAATTAAATTTGCCTTTCTTTGGAATCACGGATATTTCATTGGGAAAATGATAAATGAGAACAGGACTTTTATGAGTGAAAATTAATTACGGACTTCATTACAACTTGCAGTTCTGTTCACAATATTGAACTTGAATTCAACCTTCCTTCCATTGAAATCGTGAATAATTACGGAAGGAATGATATATGAAAATAGGCCTTAAATGAATAAAAATGACGGAATTCATTACAACTTATCGAATTAAACCTTTCTCCCATTGAAATCGTGAATAATTATGGGAGGAATGATATATCAGAATAGGCATTGAATGAATAAAAATGACGAAGTTCATTACACCCCCCTTTCCCCCTCAAAAAAAAAATCAAAGATTGTTTTTTTTTTACCAGCTTACCTCGCCCACACCGTACTCACTGTTTTAATTATAAATGTCCCAAAAAATGCCTGGCCTCCATCTCAAAGAGACCGGTGCTGCTCGTGGTCTCGGTGTCGGCGTCTTGGTATCTTCGTCTTGGTGTCGGCAGCTGGTTACTTTGAACTCCTGCTGATCTGAGATCGATTCCTGGGCCTTTGAATGGATCCGGGTCAGTTATTCGTCGATGAAATTACTTTTTCCCCACTGGATAGATACTTGGGACGGTGAAAAGGTTCGTTGTGGTAGCTCGTCGGTTCAATCGTGTCGATTACTATTACCTTAACGATCTGTTACTGTAGGAGAATAACGGACGGACAGACAGAAACTGGTTAACGGCGATGGCGGTCGGTATTCTCAACCCCTTCTCTTCGGGATTCGGGGTCCAAGACAGACGGACTTTCCTCTTCACCTCCGTGCCACGGTTTCAAGTCCTTGATGTGAATGTTACGGATGCGTTTACCAAACTGATCTTTCAGATCGTAAACTACGGGAGAGATGACTTTCGTCACGGTATACGGACCGGAATACTTCGGGGCGAGCTTGGACGCAAAGCTGCCTGCCGCCGACGATAAAGGGCGTTCCCTACGCCAAACCTTGTCTCCCAACCTACAGGACCATTCTCTACGGCATAAGTTATAGTAATGGCGCTGCTGGAAAAAGGCTCGCGACAGCTGCAACCGGACGAATTCGTAGGTCTCCTGGAGGCGGCGTAAACGGTTTGCATACTGGGCTAAATCCTCCGGGCGTTCCACGGCGGCTCCCTCCTGATCCTCACCATCGATATTCCCTCGAAACTTGGCTGTTGGAGGGTGAATTTCTCTGCCGAAGTTGAGAAACGCTGGCGAGAACCCCGTAGAATCATGCTTAGCCGAATTGAGGGCGAAAGCCAATTCTCCGATCTTTTCATCCCAGTTACGGTGGTCAGCCTCGCAGAACTGAGCTATCATGGTTTTGATCGTCCTGTTAGCTCTTTCCACCGGGTTGCACTGCGGAGAATAAACGGGTGCAAACTTATGTTTGATTCCTAACTCCTGGAGGTTGCCTTCGAATAGCCGACAGTCAAACTGGGAACCGTTGTCGCTGATCACGACTGATGGGCTACCAAATTTCAGGACTACTTGCTCATAAAAGGCTTGGAAGACTCCTCTACCTGTGGGTGTCCTAAGAGGTTTGCACTCTATCCATTTAGAAAACCTATCCTGGAACATCACAAGGAAAACGTTTCCCTTCCTAGATCTGGGCAACGGGCCGATAAGATCGGTGCTGACGGTATTCCACGGCTCGGTAATTGTGTACGGCTGCATTTTGCGCACTTCTCTGAACATCCCTGGCCAATAATATTTCCGAGCTACCCGGGATATCGTTTTAGCAATACCTAGGTGACCGGCGGTTGGTTCATCATGATTTTCTACCAATATGGCCGGACGGTTCTCCTTAGGGACACATAGTTTCCAAGGACTTCCCATTTCCGACTCGGTAAAATCAACGGGATCCCAGAAATGTCGATATAATTTGCCCTCTTGAATTTGATAATCGGGATGTCCGGTCGGATCCTTATCGACTTCTTGAAATTTCCTCTTGTACAAGGAGCACGATGAAGTGCTTCCTACCAAACAAGACTGTGGTTCCTCGGGCAGCGGGTCTCGTGACAGAGCGTCAGCTACCCGGTTCAAAGCACCCCTCCGGTACTTTATCTCAAAATCGAATTGTTGCAGGAAAACACTCCAACGGGCGATCCTGCCGGCTGGTGACTTGATGGATTGTAGCCAACGGAGGCTAATGTGGTCGGTAATCACAGTAAAATGATAGCCTTTCGAATACGGTCGCATCTTCTCGATCGCCCAAACTATGGCCAGACACTCTTTTTCGGTGACAGAGTAATTCCTTTCGGCATCATTGAGTGATCGGCCAGCGTATGCAAAAACCCTCTCGTGTCCATCCAACACTTGTGTCAAGGCTGCACCCAATTCGGTTTCGGATGCGTCGGTCTGTAACACAAACGGCTGGTTGAAGTCAGGGCAGGCTAGGACTGGTGACTTGGTCAATTTCTCCTTTAATGTATCAAAGGCTTGCTGCTGCTCGTTATCCCATTTCCACTTGTTTCTTTCGCAGAAGTGCAGTGAGTGGGGAAACGATGCGGGTGAATTCTTCCACAAATCGGCGATACCACCCGGCTATTCCCAAAAATCTTCGGAGTTCTCGGACGGTTTTGGGTGGTTATGGCGGCGATTTTGTCGGGATCTGTTGCAATACCAGTTTCGGTCACTATATGACCCAGATATTTGAGTGATTTCCTCACGAAAGCACATTTGTCCGGGTTGATTTTCAGGTTGGCTGCTCTGAGACGGCGGAATACGGCTCTCAGATTCGTCGAATGCTCCTCGAATGTTTCTCCCAGGACGACAATGTCGTCCAAATAAGCGAAGGCGACAGGATCCATTTCCGGACCTATGACACGGTCTAGAAGTCGTTGGAAAGTCGCTCCGGCGGAATGCAAACCGAAAGGCATCACTTTGAACTGGAACAGTCCTCTTCCAGGAACGGTGAATGCTGTGACAGGTTTGCTTCTTTCGGTCAGAGGAACCTGCCAGTAACCATGTTTCAAATCCAACGTAGATATAAATTTTGCCCTCCGAAGCTTATCCAATATCCCAGCAATATGCGTCTTTGATTGAAACCTCGTTGACCGGTCTGAAGTCAATGCAGGACCTTGGTTCGCCATTGGATTTCTTCACAATGACGACGCTTGAGCTCCATGGTGAACTTGACGGTTCCACGATACCTTCTTCCAACATTTTGTCCACCTCCTGATTTATAACTTCCTGCATCTTCGGGTTGTAGGGACGGTATCGCTGTTTCAGAGGTTGCGTCTCGGGTTTGATCTTGATGTCATGATCGATGAGTGTGGTTGTGCCCCTAACTTCGGAAAATTTCTGAAGTTCCGGACTCAAGAACTCTTCCAAAATTTGTTCTCGCCCTGAAGCCACGGAGTTCACCATGGGTCTCTCGGGAGATTTCAACTCTACATCCGGTAGGTTCAATGGTCGACCGTTCAAGAAGCATTGTGCGGTTCTAAGATCAATATGGAAGGCGTGTTTCGCTAATACATCCATGCCAAGTATAATGTCTATCGGTAACTCGGGTACCAGGAGCAGGTGAACATCGATCTTCATATCGCCCAAGGATAGTGACGTACGGCAAATCCCCTGCACTGCCACGCAGCTTCCATTTGCCACGGTTGCCAACACGCTGTTACTGGTGTTGTGAGGATTCCCAAACCTTGGCACCTCTCGGTTGCTGACGAGCTAAGAAATGACCTTGAAGCTCCAGTGTCCAATAGGGCTCTGAAGTTGAGGTGCTCAATACGGACGGCGATCATGGGGCGATTCTCCTTTAATGGGTACTCCGATGTATTTGAGGAAGTAGGCGTTGGAAACTGTCGAGTCTTCCCATCCCGACAGTTTCGCTCTAGTTTTCCGAAAATCTGCAATCCCGGGACAGTAAACCTTGTCTCCCACACCGGGAGCAGAATATAACAGGCTTGGCTCTGCATTCTCGACTCATATGTCCCATTGTACCACATCGCCAGCATTGTGGTTGCCTTTCAGCAAATCTCACTTGCTTCTCCCTGGCTGGTTATCGGACGGTTCCTGATCTATCATTCGTAGGTCTTTCCGGTGCGGTGGTGGAAGTCATTTGTACGGAGGACGGTGGACGTTCCTTGGTAGGTGGTACACGCGATGGTTCAACGGGAGGCTAGGGCTTTCTGAAGTGACGGGATTAATCGCCTTTTAATAATGTTGACTTGTTCCTCTTCCGAAGGTCGTTTCGTGTTCAATTTCAGGAACAAGTTCTGCATCCGTGTCGTAAACAGACCTAATTTTTCTCCATCACCTTGCGTACGCTTTCTAATTTTCTCGAGCAGGTTCTCCTCGTATTCTGGAGGCAGGAATGCTTCACGGAGTTGTTCCTTAAAATCGGGCCAATCTTGAAAGCAACCTCGGCGGGGAATGTACCAGTCCTTCGCATCTTTACGCAATAATTCGAAGATAAACTCGAATAATTGTTGGTGTGTAACTTTTCGGGTCTCAGCTAACTGTTCCACTTCTTCCAGGAAAGAATTCACGCCACTCGTACCGTCGAAGTATACGTTCCATTTGTAAACTGGGACCGAGTGATTATTCCATTGAGAATTAACAGTTGTTCCTCCAGTAGTTCTGTTCTCGGCTTGCTTATGGTTCGGTAAAAATGGCTCATATTTACTCCGCTCGGCCCAGTTCCATTCCTCTGCCTTATGTTCAGGCCTGTTTCGACAGTTCTCATCCAATTCCGGTAAATTGTTGTAATGACTGCCACGGAAAATAGAGTCGACTTTAGTTGTTGTTTCGATATTTGCACAGTTCTGGCATCGTATGAACTGACCGGTTTGGTTTGGCCTCGTTGCCGGATTTGACCTGTTCGGGCCTCCACCGTCCTGTTCCTGTACACTGAGTCCAGTTCTGGAACAGCTTCTGTTCATCTGATCTGGTTCCGAACGGATTTGTTGCATACTAGTTCTGACTCTGTTCGTATTCACCTGATGCGGTTCCAAGCCGACATTTTCCGCAGTAGTTCCAGGTCTGCGCACGTTCACCTGATCCGGTTCTGAATGAACATGTTCATCGGTAGCTCTGGAACTGCTTATGGTGGCTCGCCTTGATTCCTGTCGAGTATGTTCCCCATGGGTTCCAGAACCTAATGTCCGATTCGGTAATGGTAATTCCAGTCCAGAACCCATCGGGTGTTGTCAGATTTGTTCCACCACTCTCGACATCTCAGGTGCATCCACGTCTAGTTCTGAACTACTTCTTGAAGTTGTAGTTGTTCGCTCACTTTCCAAAAAGGGGAATGAAATTCGTCGCGTCGACTCCGCTACAACCGGTCTAGTTTGTAGGGGCAACGGTTTTGCAGAACTAATTCTGTTTCCATAAGTTCTTGAATTCAGTAGGGGGCTGGTAAAATTTAGTCGGCGACGAACTGCGTCACAGGCTCTTTCACGCATTCGCTGCGGGAAGTCAGTTGGTAAACTCGTTCTACGGTAGGTCCCATCCAGTTGTGGACCTGAACAGTTCATTCCTTCAGTTCCATTCCGAATAGCACTCGGGGGCTCCTGATGCCCTCCTCGGACGGTGACCGGTGTATCGAGAAAAGAAATGAGTTCGATCTCCTGTTCCAGCAAGGTAGTTCCGGGAAACCTATTTGTTTCTGTGATCCTGGGTGGTGGGACGCCCTCTACCAGCGGCGCCTGCGCCACCTGTCGGAGTCCGGTCATCAACTGGATGCCTTCTAACACTTCACGGGCATTGGCCAGACCTTCCTGTCTCTGGCTCAATCAGTCCCAACCTGTGGTGGACATGTTCCAAACGGCTTTCTATCCGGGCTTCCTCATTATTGGCGTTCTCCTCATCGAATTCTCGAAGATTTTCAATCAAATCACACAAGATTTGACTCGCTGCGTCCATCTCCTCATTTGTACTCCTTAGGGTTCGTCTGAGCGGCACTCTCTGGTCGAGCACCCTCCGTAGCAGGATCCTGTTTTCATGGACAGTTCTACAGGCCTGTGTCCCACGGCTTCCAACTCCCAAATCAGATCCTCAGCTCGCAACCTATTCACGTTCATCACTGAAAATCTTCTACACGAAATCATCCAAAAAAATGTCAATGATTAAAAGTTCACAGGATTTTCACTACAAAAGCTGTGAAACATGTCAAAAATAGATAACCCTCAAAATGCAGAACAGTTCAGAAATCAGCAAATTTTATTGCGAAAGAAACGGTCCCTGCTCGGGCGCCACTGTGAAGATCCCTCAATCAGGGGGAGTGCTTCAAGGGCGCAGTCACCTTTACGGGAAATGAATGCTCGAGCGCCAGCCACAATAGGTTTAACAAGGTTGTGGCACCTTGAACTCTCCACTTCTACCAAGGTAGCTTTTATACAGTGGAGAAGGGTTCGGTTTAATCTAGGAAGTTAGCGATTAAAAGTTCTGTTTCTATCGTAAATGTTGCCAAAATTAAAGGTTCACTTAAAACACCAAAATGGATTTTACAAAATTCACTGAACTCAAACAGAAATAACAATCTATTAATACAATGCGAATCAAAAATTGAAACTGATTTTATCTAGAAGTAAACGTGAAATTAAAGAAATGACTTAAGAATCGGTATTCTACAGTGATCAATATATTTAAGAAAAGGAACGGTGATCAGGTGCGCACGACGGTCGGGCGAGGTGAGCAAATGCGAGAATTGGACGTTGAACAGGAGAGTACGGGAGTAACAAAGCAAAACTTCAAGATTCGGCAGGCCACGGAAAATATCATACAATCTAACTACTTGCAATGGGGTGTTCCAAACTCAAATATGGAGGAAAAATTATCGGACAATACTTAGACTGTGGCGGATATGACAGGGGAAACAAGGGCAGCGGTGGCAGCAACGACGTCCGGACAAGGGACTTCAGATAATGGAACCTCTCGACCTGACGAAGCAATTCTAGTAAATTCGCAAACGTCCAGCAGGTTGATAAAGGGTGAAGCGCGGCCGTGACCCCGTTGTGATCTCGCCGATGTCAACTCACAAGGACGACTTCGAGCACTAAGTGGAGGGGAATCGGATACGGTGGAGAACCAACCACGCCCAGCCAAGTAGCCCCAAGAAAATGGAACTTCTCGACCTGGCAAAGTCTCTAGTATTTTCGTCGACCTTGAGCGAATTGAGAAAGGGTGAAGCGCGGCCGTAACCCCGTTGTGATCTCGCTGATCTCAATCCTCAAAAGGTCGCTTACAAATACAGAGATTAAGGCCCCACAAGGGAATCAAAATACAAGATGAAATCTTGAATGTAAAATGGGTTCGAAAATAAGCTGGGTACGGTAGTGAACCAACAACGTCCAGACAAGTGGCTCCAGAAAATGGTACCCCTAGTGTTGCGGCGAATTCCCGCTAGAGGTTGCTCTCAAAGGAGTGGGGACGCGGCGACTACGACGACATGAGGCGAGCCACTTCACTTCGTCTCCAGACATCGCAAGAGAAACATACTATTATAAAGTTATTCATTTTCATCTATTTCGTGTACAGCCAATACAGTCCACAGTTACATATTACTTGTTTCAATACCATCAGAACCCAATAATCATTACAATTTCGCTACAAAAAATTGGACCTTCTGAGCGGATTGATTTATTCAAGAACCAGCAAGTGAAGATACGATTTATTCAATTCGAAGCAGTAACGGCTTTCCTCTACAGTCCAGTCGAATTCGAGTTCCGACCTGAACGTCGACGTTGCAGAGTGTGGAGCGGGAAGGAAGAGGGAAAGAGACAGTGGCCCGACAACGACGACAACGAGTGAGATCAACAAGGAAGGATCGATGAAATTGACTCGGCGTTTTGCAGCGGTAGCCAATGAAAATTCCCAATACATCCTGTGAGTTCTTTCCATGCACATTACCTTTCCGACATTGATATTTTCTACCTAAATCATATTCATATATTTTATTTTATGGTTCACAAAACAACTTAGATCTACATACGTAGTTGATAAGATTTGCGATTCTCACGTTCCGTAATTTATTTTCAATTCAGTAAAATGGCAGAATTGGCTCCACTCGTGGCTAAGCGTGGTGTTTACAAGGCACAGCTCACACGATTTGCAACATTTCTCAATTCATTTACCGACGAATCAAGCATTATTCAATTAAAAAAGCGTTTGGAAAAAATTGAAAATTGCATATATCCCGGTTTTTGTGATATTCAGATGGAAATTGAAATGCTAGATAATTCATTAGATCAAGCAAATGAAAGAACAGAATTTGAAAATACTTATTTTGACCTAGTTTCGAGTGCCACAGAAAAAATAAAGGTTTTCGAAAATTCAAATCAAAGTACAGAAAATTCAATAATATCAACTAATGTGAGCACAAATATTGCATCTTCGCAAATGTCAAAATTGAGTTGCGTCAAGTTACCAACTATCAAGTTGCCTACATTTCAGGGTGCATTTGATACTTGGTTGGAATTCTATGATACTTTTGAATCGCTCATCAATAAAAACGATCAGATAAACAATATTCAAAAATTCCATTATCTGAAGTCGTGCGTTGCGGGAGAAGCGTCAAGAGTCATAGGTGCATTAGAAACTTCAGCTGCTAATTTCGAAATTGCTTGGGATCTATTGTGTGATAGATATAATAATAAAAAATTACTCATTCATAATCACATTAAAGCTTTATTCAAATTGCCATCAATCACGAAAGAATCATCGGTTCAGTTGAGAAATCTCATAGATAACCTCACAAAAAATTTACGTTCACTTGAACAGCTTGATCAGTCAGTTGACGAGTGGGACGCTTTATTGATATATATGATCACAGAAAAATTAGATTCCGCCACTCTACGGGAATGGGAAGAACAAGCTCAAAAAGATGAAGATAGCCCTACATTGGAAACACTTTGTAAATTTTTGAAAAATAAAGCCAATTTACTAGAGACCATTGAAGTTGACAAAGGCAATACAAGTGCATCTAATCAAAATAAAAATCACCTGCGCAATAGGGGTGAAACAAAACAAAGAGCTCTTTTCACTTCAAAATATGCGTGTTCATTTTGCAAACAGGCACACAGGATTTTTAAATGTCCAGATTTTCAGAAGTTGTCTATAGGTTCACGAATTGATCATGTCCAAAAAGCCAAACTTTGCATGAATTGTCTTAATTCAGGGCATACTGTAGATAATTGCAGATTCGGGGCATGTAAAAGGTGTTCTGTCAAACATAACAGTTTATTACATTCGGACGAGAATGGTCCTATACAGGGTGTTGAAAATAATTCTAATAGCACAGGGAATACATCTACCACTCTTACTAGTTATGCTAGTGTTATTAGTCGTACATTATTGTCCACTGCCATAGTCCATGTCCAGGATAGGCAGGGTAAAGCACATCCGTGCAAGGTTCTTTTGGACAATGCCTCAGAATCAAGTTTCATTACAGAAAAATTGTGCAATCAATTGGGATTGCAAACAACTAGTGTTACCATTTCAATTATTGGGATAGGTCAGGTTTCATCAGCAATCAAGCATAAATGTGAAGTCAACATTCAGGCCACGCATACAGGTTTTCTAACCTCACTGTCTTGTTTGGTTATTTCGGAAATATGTGATCATATGCCCTCTCATTATATTGATTCATCTACCTTGAATATTCCTTCGAATATCCGTCTTGCAGATCCACATTTTAATACCCCTTCTTCCATTGACATGTTGATAGGTGCCGATTTATTCTGGTCTCTTATGTGTGTAGGGCAAATAAGGCTTGGGCAAGGTTTGCCAATCCTTCAAAAAACTCGTCTGGGATGGATCATTTCAGGTCCTATTGATACAATTTACAATTCTCGAACAGCTTATTGTAACTTCACCAGGAACGCTCATGTTCAAGATCAACTTGAAAAATTTTGGGAAGTTCAAGAAATGGATTTTTCACCCCATCCATTGTCAAAAGAGGAAACCGATTTCGAGAACCATTTCGTCTCAACTTTCAAGAGACATGATGATGGTAAATTTATGGTATCAATTCCATTCAAGGACAATATCGACCTATTGGGTAATTCCGAAGAGTATGCTAAAAGACGATTTCTCAGTCTTGAGCGCAAGCTTCAAACAAACTCAGATATGCGTGATAAATATGTAGCTTCCATAAATGAATACATAAAGCTTGGGCACATGTCGAAGGTACCAGAAGATTCTTCATCACGAATCGTGAATTTCTTTCCACATCATGGGGTTGTTAAGGAGGACAGTCTGACAACCAAATTGCGCGTTGTTTTCGACGGGAGTTGTCCTACAAGCAGTGGGGTATCGCTCAATCAAATCCAGATGGCAGGTGCGACTATTCAGGATGACCTTTTTTCTATTTTACTGCGTTTCAGACAATTTTCATTCGTAGTATCATCAGATATTGAAAAAATGTACCGCTGTGTATGGGTAGTTCCGGAACAAAGAGCTTTGCAACAAATATTTTGGAGAGAGAATCCGTCAAAACCACTGCAAGCCTTTCAGCTTAATACGGTTACTTATGGAACGACTAGTGCTTCCTTTCTTGCAATAAGATGTTTGTACCAATTAGCCATGGATGCAGCGGATGCATATCCTCTAGCTTCCAGGGCCATAGAACATTCATTCTACGTTGATGATTTTTTACATGGCGCAGATTCTGAAGATGAACTGTCAACGGTCTGTATAGACGTAGCAAACATATTGCAGAAAGCAGGGTTCATATTGCGAAAATGGACTGCAAATAATCCAAACATTATCAGAGGCATAAATGACTCAGAAATGTCTACCGAATTAATGAAGCTCGGACCAACAGATAATTCAAAAACTCTTGGTATATTTTGGGCTGCCAATTCGGATTACCTGTGTTATAAAATAGCGTCAAAAGATATAAATAAATTCAGCACAAAAAGATCAATTCTTTCAGGAATTTCCCAAATTTATGATCCCCTTGGATTGTTGAGCCCATGCATTGTCAGCATAAAAATTCTACTTCAGAGGCTATGGTCTGAAAAGCTGAAGTGGGACGAATCAGTTCCTCTGGAAATACATACTCAATGGGCCAAATTCAGGGAAGAAATACCTCAATTGAATTCTCTTCAAATACCTCGTCATGTTAGATTCAAAAATAGTGTTCGTACTGAATTGCACTGTTTTTGTGATGCATCCAAGGATGCCTATGCGGCGAGCATTTACATAAGAAGTGTAAACAAGGATGGCGAAATTATGTCACAGCTCCTCTGTGCCAAATCTAAGGTGGCCCCGCTTAAGGTCCTCACGATTCCGAGGCTCGAGCTCCAGGGGGCCTTGATATTGGCAAGATTAGCAGACAAGGTTATCACTTCTTCATATATTGACTTCGATGAAATCGCATATTGGTGTGATTCCACTATTGTCCTTGGTTGGATTAGGACAGCTCCAAACCTTCTCAAAACGTTTGTTGCCAACCGAGTTTGCGAAATTCAGTCAAAAACCGACATAACTAAATGGCGACATATTAGTTCGGGCGATAACCCAGCCGATTTGGCAAGTCGTGGTGTTAGCCCTCTTACATTATTGACAAGTGAACTCTGGTGGCATGGACCGGCATGGATAGCGGAAGACCAGGAAAATTGGCCAATTCCGGTTATCACCCTCTCTGAAGAACTTCCAGAATTGAAAATTTCAGCCACCACATTGGTGTCTCAAAATGAAGGATTTAATTTTCCCTTCGAGAGGTACTCCAACTATAACAGGCTAATTCGTAGTGTGGCTTATTGCTTTCGCTTCATCAATAATTGTAGGAAAAGGGGCCCGCGAAAAATTGATACATTGACTGTAGAAGAAATCGACCAAGGAACCTTGGCCATTGTAAGACTAATTCAACGCGAACATTTCCCTAAAGAATATTTTGCATTATCTCGTGGAAACCTGTTACATGTCAAAAGTCCGTTGTTGAGTTTGGCGCCATTTTTATCTGAAGGAATCATGAGAGTCGGTGGAAGACTCAGGAATTCAGAATTTGGATATGACAAGCAACATCCAATTTTGCTTCCAAAAAATCATGTCTTTGTAAAACTGCTCTTTCGCTATGAACATAAAAAATTGGGTCATGCAGGTCCTAATCAATTATTGTCTTTAGTCAGGAATAAATTTTGGCCTATTTCAGGGAAAAATTCAGCAAGGCAAACTGTGCATGCATGCACCAGGTGCTTCCGCATGAAGCCTTCTAGTATAGCACCGATGATGGGTGACCTACCCTCTTCCAGGGTGACACCATCTGCTCCATTTTCTATAACAGGCGTTGATTACGCTGGACCTTTCACTTTAAAAGACAGAAAGGGGAGAGGTTGTAAACATATAAAGGGATACGTTTCATTATTCATATGCTTTAGTACCAAGGCCATACATCTTGAGTTGGTCACCGAATTATCAGCTGAGTGTTTCATTGCCGCTTTACGCCGATTTATATCGCGAAGAGGTAAACCGCTACGCATGATGTCAGATAATGGTACTAATTTTGTCGGCGCAAAAAATGAATTAAATGACTTAGGCCATTTCATGATCAGTCAGAAGGACAGAATCATGGAGGCCAGTGCCTCGGAAGGTATTAATTGGAGTTTCATTCCTCCTTATTCTCCACACTTTGGGGGCCTTTGGGAATCAGGTGTTAAATCCATGAAGTTTCATTTGAAAAGGATAATGGGAAACGCAAATCTTACTTACGAGGATTTTTCCACAATTTTAGTTCAGGTAGAGGGTATTTTAAACTCTAGACCATTATCACCTTTATCCACGAATCCTAATGACCTTGCTCCTTTGACTCCGGCACATTTTTTAATTGGCAGACCTATTACAAGTATTCCCGATCCTGATCTTAGAGAAATTCAACAGAATCGATTGTCTAATTTCCAATCTATGCAGCAACGACTGCAGCATTTTTGGTCGAAGTGGTCCACAGAATATATTAATGAGCTCCAATGTCGAAAGAAGTGGAGATCCAAGCAAGACTGCCTACATATTGGTGCCTTAGTGTTGATCAAGGAACTCAACCAACCACCCTTGTGCTGGGCACTCGGACGAGTTCAAGAAATCTTTCCTGGAAAGGATGGTGTTGCGCGCGTAGCCTCGGTGCGCACTGTGAAGGGGACTATCCGCCGTGCAGTTACCAATCTATGTCCCTTGCCATTGGAAGATCTCGGCAGTGATGACGTCAAGAACAATCACTGTTAGCTCTATTTGAAAGCCGATACTTTCAACGTGGGGGAGTATGTTGCGGCGAATTCCCGCTAGAGGTTGCTCTCAAAGGAGTGGGGACGCGGCGACTACGACGACATGAGGCGAGCCACTTCACTTCGTCTCCAGACATCGCAAGAGAAACATACTATTATAAAGTTATTCATTTTCATCTATTTCGTGTACAGCCAATACAGTCCACAGTTACATATTACTTGTTTCAATACCATCAGAACCCAATAATCATTACAATTTCGCTACACCTAGGCTTGACGAAGTCTCTTGGATTTCTGTCACCTTCAGCGAATTGAGCAAGGGTGAAGCGCAGCCGTGACCCCGTTGTGATCTCGCCAAACTCAATCCTCCAAAAAGGTTGCTGATAAATCCAGAGATTAAGGCCCCACCAGGGAATCAAAATACAAGATGAAATCTTGAAAATAAGAAGGGGTCGAAAAGAAGTCGGGTACGGTAGTGAACCAACCACGCCCAGACAAGTGTCCCAGAAAATGGAACCCCTCGGCTTGACGAAGTCTCTTGGATTTCTGTCAACCTTCAGCGAATTGAGCAAGGGTGAAGCGCGGCCGTAACCCCGTTGTGATCTCGCCGAACTCAATCCTCAAAAAGGTTGCTGATAAATCCAGAAATTAAGGAATCACGAAGAAATATAATACAGTATGAAATTGAGAAAATGATGTAGATAAACTACGGGCAGGTTACGGTGGTGGACCAACAACGCCCAGACAAGTAATCCCAGCGAAAGGGTATCACTCGACTTGAAGAAGTCTCTCGTATATCCGTCAACCTTCAGCGAATTGAGCAAGGGTGGAGCGCGGCCGTGACCCCGTTGTGACCTCGCCGAACTCAATTCTCAAAAAGGTTGCTGATAATTACAGAGATAAAGGTATCACCAAAGAAATAAAATCATAAATCAGGGAAGAAATAATAAAAAAAATGGTTTAAAAGTAGTGGAACACACAATGATTCAATTGTTAGGATGATATTCAACGGAAAATGCCATGTAAGAAATATGAACGGAGCCTTACTGGTTTACTGAAGTATGCACAGCACAAACTAAATAGAAGTCCTGTCTCGAATTTCACTAGCACTGATCTTATTGTTCACGGAAAATCAAATCGGAGAAATCAATGCTGAATTTATTAACTGTTCAAATCAAACTGGAAAATTATATTACTATTCAAAATGAAGAAGAGCGAAAAATAATTCAAACGAGCTTAAAACAGCAAAAGAGCGCAAAAGAGGAGCAAAAGAGGCCTTCCGCAGGTCGTTCCGCCCTTATAAAACCTTCGGAAATGGTGGGTTCATGACGCGTTGAAAACTCGAAAATTTTGAAAGAGGGGAACAATCTCGTCCCCTGATTGGTTTAGATTGACGTCAGATTGTTCCAGAAATAAATCGAAAGAATTCATACTATGTTAAAATTGGACAATTCCATCTCCGTTTTTTTCAAATCCCCGGCCGTTGAAAAACGCGAAATCAACCAAGATACGAGCCCATTATCGCAACGCTCAGCATGTGCCCGAGCGTTTTTATACTTGCGGCGATGTTTATATTATTACATTTATTGAATTAAATTTGCCTTTCTTTGGAATCACGGATATTTCATTGGGAAAATGATAAATGAGAACAGGACTTTTATGAGTGAAAATTAATTACGGACTTCATTACAACTTGCAGTTCTGTTCACAATATTGAACTCATTGAATTTAACCTTCCTTCCATTGAAATCGTGAATAATTACGGAAGGAATGATATATGAAAATAGGCCTTAAATGAATAAAAATGACGGAATTCATTACAACTTATTCAATTAAACCTTTCTCCAATTGAAATCGTGAATAATTATGGGAGGAACGATATATGAGAATAGGCATTGAGTGAATGAAAATGACGAAGTTCATTACAGTGTTCGAAATGTCCACCATTTTGTAAAATCAACTTTGAATGACATTGTATGATATATCGTTGAATTCAGCGTTGAAAGTTATTTCGAAAAGTGTTATGCAATATGCAGTTCCGTATTGAAAAAAATGAGGTTGAGGGTGGCCCAGAAAGTACGACACGTTGGATACGAAATCTGATTATGTCATTTTGAGGATAATTAACTGTCGAATGAAAAATTCCTGTAACATTTTTCGATAGTATTTGAAATGAAGTGCGAAAAAAATAAAAATCAGAATGGCAGAATTTACTTTTCTTATGATATTTCAATAACCGGCCCTGATAATCTTGATTTGTTTGAACTACTTGACAATGCTTCGATGAATGCTACTTTTTCTCCATTTGACCGACCTTCTAACTCTTATGGTTTAAAAGTTACCAATACAATCCCATTGAAACAGTGGCCATTCTGTATCTACTACTTCATACCTTAATATAAAGATGCTGTGTTCAAAAAGAATAATATTGTCTAATGACTCCATTGCAATAAAAGATAATTTATATTCAGTTATAATTTTCAATGCTTTTGATTTGATATATCTTCGAGGTACTTCGAATTTCAAATTTACAGAATTGTTTGGTTTACTTGCACAGCTTTTTTTGGAACCATACAAATTTTGGTATGTTGAATACCTGAAAGCCAACGGAATCAAGGCATATCACATCTATTTGTTGATAATTGATAAAATATCTTCAACTGCTTTGTTAATTTTTTTTGTCAATTTCCAAACCTTCAGATGTTTGATTATTGTTTAGTGAAACCTTGAAATTTATTTTTGTATATTCGCTTTCTTACAACTCATTTAAATCTACATAATATAGCAATTTGGACGATCCATGTGTAGGGGATTTTTAGTTTTTCCATTATTTTCGCGACACCATTTCTAGAACTTTCTACGAGTCCTAAATGGAAGTTAAATAATACCTATAATTTTATTTCAAAAACGTTGATAACGTATCAATAGAAACTCAGCGTTTTTAGTCATGTAGAGCGCTATAATATAACAATAGATATTATTGAGCTACCGGCTACTAGAGGGGAACTTCCTTCTCGCCAATAGTCTATATGCACGCGTTAAATTATTGAAAGCCAGCCATGTGATCTAGAAAGTGAATTATGTCATTGTCATCATTTCAAGTTTGTTGATGACAGCATTCTCTGACTTCTCTTTCAAATACATTCTCGATCTACTTCAGACACATATCTCCAATTTTTACAGCTGCCATTTTTTTTTTCCTATTCGGTAATTGTATTGAAAAATGCTAATCTACCTAAAAGATATATCTACCTACAAGTTTAATCTGCTGGCACACTAGTTAAAATAGATAAACAAAATATTAACATTACCTGCAAAGTGAATCGAAACAATAAGTCTATTATATATCTCACAATCTACAATGATGAATACTTATTATACAATTCTGAGCAGATGCGAACAAAATGACAATTAACAATCAACATAGAGGATGCGACTACACACAAACTTTCCACCGAAATATAAACATGACACAGAATTATATTACACATATTATAATTATTCCATAAGAAGCCTCAACTCTTTGAATGATAGGCCAGGCTAATGTCTCCAAATGGTATACACCCACGAGGAAACCGAACCGGACACCAGCGGCAGTGCCATTGCAGATGCTATGACTTCCCATGAAGAACAGCGGAATTTTTGCAGTTGTGTCAGTCACTTCTACGAAAATTTCCGTAGAATTAGGGAATTCAGAAAGTTCCAACGGCATCTCCGATTTTGTTGAATATAATTGCACCAGGTAATTGAATTCTTATCAGTTTTGCATAATTGGTTATGCTTGGATTAGATGTACAATTTTTTATTCAAATAAAAAAATTAAATTGCTTCACCTATTTTTATAGGTTCGAAGTCTAGCTAAACAACAAATGTTCGTTGTATTGATTTCCGAGTAAAGCGAAGTACATACATCGAAAGAAAGAACGAGATATCCAATTTCTTATTTCATTAAAAAAATAAAACTGCTTCAACTATTTCAATCATCTTACTCAATGCTTTCTACCGAAAAAACCTACATAACATTTCGAGAAAGCCAGACACAACATCGAAAAACTAGTTCTTCCAAAATTCAACTTCATTCTCATAATAAGAAGCGACAGAATAACATATAATAAATTCAATTAAAATGGACCCCTACACTGGACTGATGAAACAAGAACATAATTGATTTGGTTTTTAGTTTTTATGGCATAGTCCACTCAGCGAAACAGCAAAAAATTGTAACTACCTGCCTTGGAATAACGCAAAATATAAATGAATATCTTCGTTTCTAATACTTGGAAGCAATATTCAGGGAAATACCATCATGAATTGATTTCATGATATGTACTTCCTTTCAATACCGAACAAAATCGTACGTTTCGTAGGTACTGCGTTCTGAATTCCGTAGAAGTGGCAACGCTGGCAAATTCTAGCAATATAATCCGTCTACCTCTTGTCAAAACCCAAGCGACACATTTTATTGGCCATGATTTATTGCAGATCGGGACACCAAGTTTCCTGAGAAGTCTCCTCGTGAGTGAGCCCCATAAGCGGTCTTAGCACAAGAATTTCTTAAATTGAAAAAAAATAACATTGCGACAAAAACAAAATTCTTATGAATTGAAAAGAGGTTTTTTATTATATTATGTTTATCATGGACGAGAACACAGCAAAAATATTATTCCTTATTCCTCACGGAAACCCAAAACAAATCAATAAGCTGATCGGAATCTTTCAGCAGAGATACATTTTCAGATTAGTTTCTGTATTTACACGTTGAAAATCAAATTTCAAGCGAGTTTTCGAAAATTTTAAATTGAATAACTCAACATCTTATAAATAATGAATTTTCATAATATTATGAATCATACAAATCTCAAAACATTTGTATGAAGGAATTTAAATTTCCGTATATTCCATTTACGATAATACGACTCATCAGAACTCACCTGAAGTTCGAAAGTAGGAAAAGGACATATTCGTCCTGGAATGCCCATTACAATAATTGTAGGAAAATCAACACAGATCATCTCCTTATATAATCCGCTCACATAGTTATCATTCACAGTTATGCCACATTTTTCACTCAGGAAAGGATAGTTATAAACGTATCCTGAAATTCAGTTACTTTATTATATTAATTATGCATTGTCATTTTTCGTACCTGTACAAAGAATAATATCGTCGATTTCTTCTGAAGACTGATCTTCGAATTCTACAATATTCTCTGTGATTTTGAGGACTGGTGGTTTCCGAATGATTCCATCTGGCATATTAGCGAATGGTGATGACTTCAGGCTCAGAAACACCTAGAAATTTCAGGAGTGATCAATCCAACCAAAAAACCTACATTCTCGTATTGTTGAACATTAGCCCATTTCGAACTGGTATCGAAAAATGCTAGAGGCTCGCATTTGCAGCCCCGCAGGGATTCTTTTGTAGGTATACAGTGTATTTCTCTTTAAGTGGCGACAATTCATTAGGTATTTTATATCGGATCGTCTTTCACTTCTAAATATATAGAACTCCGATAGCTCTTCAGACTGGTATGTATTTTTTTTTATCGTTCGGCATCGACTGCTAGGGCCATTAGCCGTAGACGTACTGGTATGTATTATTTCGAGATTTGCCTTTACCAGAGTCTTACATCATTAAGGATCGTTTTAAGAGTCTTTCGCCTTCAAAGTAAGAAACGTATACCGCCAGATGGCAGTGTATTGCATTAATTTTTATTTATTGGATTATTCAGCTTGATAGAACAAATGTTGGGGCACAGGAAATATAACTAAAAATACTACCCTGAACTAGATATCATACTGCCTGTAAAATTTGGTATAATACTCTCTTTTTCCTTTATCAGTCATCTGGGAGGAGATACCTGCGGGGCGTGTCATTTAAAAGAAATTCAATTCCATGTTGAAATCCATAATTGTTATTAAAAATTGATTTTCACTAATCGATGGCTAAAACAAACCTTAATGACTTGTCTTTGAGAAAAATGAATATTTAGCATTTCGAATAGAAAAATTCAAAGAAATTCATTTCGCGAAAACAACACATTCTTGTTATATCATTTACAAAAAAACGGTAAATTCTGAAAGAAAAAGGAGATTTTGCATTTACTAAATGAAAGACTTCAATACTGAAGTGAAAAAACACAAAAATATTTGTTAGTTTTGATAGTGGAAATGTTGAAAAATAACCAAAAATGATGAGGAATATTTAATACTTATAAAAAATTTTTCTTATTATTTTTATCTTTATACACTCATACATGCCTTCATCAATCGGAAAAAATAAGTCGTTTCTGACTCCCTTTCTTCAGGAATGTAGACCCTTAAGGGAGAAGCGAATATCTGTATCGCCTCAAGCACTTCTGAAACCAATGAATCTCAAATTTCAATTCATTAAACCATACCGATTGTTAACAATTTAGATGCAAAAAAATCAAAAAAATGGAATTTTTGAGAGTGTCCAGTGTGAAGTCGCCTTCAAGCAGGACACTACTGAGTCTGTTTTCAAAATAAGATTGTGTTATGGTGGCTATGGATTTTGTTATGGTTACTATGGCTTTTGTTTTTAGAATGAATGTCATTGAGTTAACGTCGTAAAATTGTGGCTTTGATGAAAAATATAAAAGATTTTGATATTAAGGTGGTGCTTTATTACAACCCCAACCTAACAGTTGTCAATGGTTTTTGTTGGCGATCTGGTAAAACTTTGCGTGTAGCTTTGAAACGTGATGCTCCATCTAAATATGAAAGTTTATATCGATGGAATCCGTATTTTTTTTAAATAATCAGGGAAGGGAAAAACAAAATTCAGAACGTTCGGATTTAAAGAATTCCGAGTTACAAACCATCCATGAATGTTTATAGGTTATTCCTTCCGAACATTATCATTCAAGGCCGAATGATCGTACAGAATTGAATTTCACCGCAGATTATTGATCAGACTATTCTCGGCTCAAAATTCGAAAAATACAAATATTGTAATGAAATTAAATAAACTCAAAAATATCCAAAGCAAAAAGTGCAATAAAAATACTAAAACTAAAAAGACAACTGTTGAAATAATCTTTCACTCAATCAATATCCCTATTCAAAATGAAAATGAAATCCTCAACAAAACTTCCTCGACAACAAACAAAATTGGTGTTCATGAAAATATTCCTACACGTTGAAACATCAACATCGAGATGCCTTATCTAAAATTGGATTTTTACATATGCCTTATTAATTTCAACTTGATATCTTTGTTTTCACACCATTAACCAACAATTCATTTTAATTATTGTTCAAAACAGATTCAAAGAACCAATGGTTGTGTGTTTTATTGATATTTGTTTCGTTTTGTAATATCAGAATATATTCTTCATTTTGATTCACATTTAATTATGAAACTTTTTTCTCACATAATGTAAGTCCTACATTTCAAATATTTATAGACAATTATATTCCTTGGGAAATCTGACTATCGCTTTGGGAGAAATTAATAATATCTGTTAACGTCAAACTTGCGGTCATTCAAAAATCTTGAATTCAGCAGAAAAAGATCACAGAATCTTGTTGTAGGTTTTTTCTATAAATATGATACCATTTGAAAATTCCTTGTAGATAGCTTGATTCACTCTGAAAAAGTGAGGTTCCTTACTTATCTAGATGAATTATAAAATGGTTCGATATGATTGAAGAAACAAATTTTAATGGTGTAACTAAATGAACAGGAGTTTGTAATTTTTTTTTCAGTTGAAAGACATTTACACTTTGTACATTAGAATACAATAGAATAGAATAGAAAAAGTCTTTATTTCAAATAGAGAAAGTTTTCACCGAGGTTTACACATAACTCGAAATGAAACAGGGTAAAAAATTTGGAAATTCATTCAACATTCAAAGAATTCCTTCAGTGAATATGGTTCCATCTTCAGTAGCAGCTGGAAAATCGGCCTCTTGAAACTGTTCAAGTTCGTCTCTGCTCTTATTTGGGGTGGAAGTTTAATGCAAAATTTTGTACAGCAGTACTCAGCATTCCGTTCAGTTAAAGTCAGCCATGTTTCGGGTATTTCAATTCAGTTGTTCTCGTATTATATCCAGTAATGGTTTTCTCTCCAAAGTATTCTCTGTTTCTGTAGACAAACAACAGACATTCTTGGATGTAAATGGCAAATGCTGTCAGCAATTCATTATCACGGAATTTTCCTCTAAATGACTCTCTGAAACCCAGTTTGTATATGATACGAATAGCTCTTTTCTGGAGTTTCAAGATCTCGTTCATTCCAGAAGAGGCTCCATAGAAAATGATACCGTATCTCATTCTCGACTCAAAAACAGCTTGATAGATAGTTTTCAAGGATGATGAATCCAGGTATCTACTCAGGACACCCAAGGAGTAACATTCCAATCGATTCGATTACAACGTTCAGTGGTGGCTCTGAAATTTCTATACAAGAGAAGGGCCATTTTGAGTATAAATATTGCACACATTTATTTGTTTTTCAGTAAGGAGGGGGCGAATTCATGTCTAACATTGGTTCTTCTCACTATTTTTCTGACGCTATGCGTTATTTCAATATTTACACATTTCACCTACTGGAGAAGAAAAGGAATCAAGAAAAAATGGGCATACCCTTTTGGAGACGATTTGACGAAAAAAATTATTCCGAAACAAACATTCGGTGGCATGGTGATGGATATTTACAATAGGTAAATTGGTACAGGGTGAATATAATTATGCAAAACAAAAATGCAAGATCAATTCAATCGCCAAAGTTTTGTATTCTTTCTCATTGCAGATGTGTTGGATTTTACGAGTTCCATAAGCCAATATTAATCATAATTTATACTTTTTTTGTCTAGCTATCTGCATTTTATATTTATTTTCAATTTTCTTTGAGTTTATAGAATCTTCTTAACTCTTGTTCTATATACTATACTAAAATGGTAACTGGGTGGACCGGCCCGTGAGAATCTGTCCAAAAGTGGGTCCAGAAGAATCGTGAGGAAATTTTTATACGGTCGCAAAGAGGAATAATCGATTTATACGTAGGTGAAATTTTGATTCTATAGACGAAGTAGAAGTATTTTAAAAAAATTCGCGAAAATCGCGAAAAAATCCGACAAAAAGGGTCATTTTAAACTCGATAAAACTTTTTCCACAGATATCCTGACCGTGATGTGAATATACGGATCGAAAGAGGAAAAGTCAATGCAAAATAGCTCGGTATTCCTTTTTTTCAAAATTTCCCCATTTCTTCAGGAAACTTGATCAAACTTTGACATTTCGCCTATAAAATCACCAGAGTTCTACCGATGAGGATAACTACTTAAAAGGTAGATCTGCTGGCCCATACTAGTCAGGTCCCATGAAGTCTAGAAGCCACTTGCAGCTCATCTCTTTTGTTAAGGGACGCTACGAGGGCAGGTTGAAGAACTCCTCAATTTAAGTGTGAGGGGTTTTTATTGAGTAACCACACAAGATTTTGGATTCTCACACTACCGAGAGTGCGGACCCTCTCGGTGCCCATAAAAGGTTTTCCCCTCACACGGACGTAAAAAAAAATAATAATAATAATGGGGAAAAGGCCAGCAACGAGAAGTGGAAACCGATATCATGGCAGAAGATCGAAATGCCACTCCACCTGCTGGCTCGACCACCGTGAGGAGGACTGCCCGCAGGGGAGCTCGCAACGCACGTATCAAGTGGAGCCGCGAAATGAATATTGAAGTAATGCGAGCTTTTTATTACGTGAACAATTGCGAGGACAAACCACTTCCTGGATGGAGATACTCCCTCTATAACGAGTTCACCGGAATGCATCCGGAACTTCAGCTGACGGAAGGGAATCATTCAAGAAAAAGATCGAATTATCCCAGAGGATCGCGGGATATGCACAACGGGCTGTAGCATTGCAAACCTGTCACATTGTGCGGAAATTCCTGAACTAGTGGGAGGAACTGAATTGTTTTTTCACTGGTTCATAGAAATAATACCAGCTTAAGCTGAGACCGGGAGACCGATGAGGAAGAATAATAATAATAACCGCACGGGTGTGGTGTGGTTTATGCCATGCTACATGGGGGGTGACGTCCCCACGGCCCGAGTCACCTGGGCCACTAAGGGTAAAATGGTGGCAAACCCATGAAAATGGGGAAAATATTAAGCCAGCAAAGAGAAGTGGAAACCGATATCATGGCAGAAGATCGAAATGCCACTCCACCTGCTGGCTCGACCACCGTGAGGAGGACTGCCCGCAGGGGAGCTTGCAACGCACGTATCAAGTGAAGCCGCGAAATGAATATTGAAGTAATGCGAGCTTTTTATTACGTGAACAATTGCGAGGACAAACCACTTCCTGGATGAAGATACTCTCTCTATAACGAGTTCACCGGGAGGCATCTGGAACTTCAGCTGACAGAAGGGAATCATTCAAGAGAAATCTTCGAAAGATCGAATTATCCCAGAGGATATGCACAAAAGGCTGTAGCATTGCAAACCTGTGACATCGTGCGGAAATTCCTGAACTAGTGGGAGGAACTGAATTGTTTTTTCACTGGTTCATAGAAATGATACCAGCTTAAGCCGAGACCGGGAGACCGATGATGAAGGATAATAATATTAGTAGACTTGCCCACAGTCCATCTACTGAAGCAGAAGGATGTAGATAGAATAAGATCACTTGCTGCAGCGCGAAAGAAACTGATAAAAAGGCAAAAATGGATTGAAGATAACAACACCCTCACCGCAGAACCATCGAAATTATTTCAGTCCCCACAACAAAAGGCACAGAACCCACCATCACCCCAAGAGGTCGAAGAATTTTGGAAAAACCTGTATGAGCAACAAGCAGAAATCAGGAATACTCCAGCACTCCTCAGATTCCAGCAAATGTGTGATCAAAACCAACAGCAGAACGATGAACCTTCTGAAATATCAACCGACGACATAAGACAAGCCCTCAAGAACAAGCGTGATTTCACAGCACCTGGACTGGACGGTATTCAAAACTACTGGTGGAAGGAATTTCCAGCTACACACCAACACCTGGCAAGATTATTCAGCGGGATGCTGACTCGCCGTGAGCCAATTCCGTCATGGCTGGTGGAGGGTAGAACAGCGCTGATACCAAAATCAGGTGATTTAGGGCAACCCAAGAACTACCGCCCAATCACTTGCCTCAATACACTGTATAAGATCCTCACAAGTGTAATTCAAGATCGAATACTGAGGGTTATTGGACCAGTCTGGAACAGTATCTACGAACAGAGGGGAGCAAAGAAAGGAGTGCAAGGATGCAAGGACAACCTGCTCATAGACAAGAGCGTATGTCTAGACGCTAGACACTACAAGCGCGACCTACACACATCATGGTTGGACTACGCAAAAGCATATGACACCACGCCGCACGAACTGATAGTACGGTTATTAAAAATGCTGAAAGTGTACCCTAACATTATCCACGCGATAGAAAAAATCATAGCGCTGTGGAAAACGAAGTTTGCCATCCGAGCAGAGGGTCGAACCGTTTATACGGGATGGGTGAGATACAGGAGAGGAGCTTTCCAGGGAGATTTGCTGAGCCCGTTATTATTCTGCATAACTCTTATACCATTAACAATTGAGTTAAGGGAGAGCAAGATAGGATACAAGGCCGGACCACCAGGCAGAAGGAACTACCTGATCTCGCATCTCTTGTACATGGACGACTTGAAGCTCTACGCTCCCTCCGAGTCCGCACTACGGCAACTGCTGAGTATCGTTTCAGACTACACCTCAGCAATGGGAATGTCGTTCGGTTTGGACAAGTGTGCTGTTTTTCATCTGCGCAGGGGAAAAGCTGAAGACGCTGGAGAAGATATTCGACTGGAAGATGGAATGACTTTTCGACACCTCGAAGACGGAGAAACTTACAAGTTTCTTAGGATGAAACAGAGGGGTGTAGGTACTGGAGACAACCCAGATAAAGAATGCCTTAACAGCCAGCTACAAAAAGAAGCTGAGGGACATTTGGAAATCGCAGCTGTCGGAAAAGAACAAACTATCTGTTACAAATATGCTAGCCATCCCGATTCTCACCTACTCTTTCGGCGTGGTGAACTGGACGGTGAACGAACTCCTAGATCTTGATAGGTCAAGGAAAACGATGAACATGAATCGTAGCCTTCATCCCAACAGTTCGATACAGAGGATATACCTTCCCAGAAGCCAGGGGGGTAGAGGATTGCAATGTTTAGAATATCAACACTATCAACAAACATTGGAAGTGGCAGTTAGGATTCTAAGAAGTGAAGATCCGCTCCTGAGATTTGTTGCTCAGCATGAAATTGCGAACCATGGAGCATTCCTTTTCCGAGCTGCACAAAGAGCCGTGGAGAAGCTCAGCATAACCGGCGTATCGATCAATCCGGAGCTAGCTGGAACACCGATCACTCAGGCGGAATGAAGAAGCCTAGCGAGACTGATCCGAAAGTCTCAGGCGGATAAATTACTCGAACATCATATGAGTAAGAACTTGCACTCCATATATTTCAGGAGTTTAAAAGACCAGGACCTGTCTGAGGAATTGTTTTCGCCTTTCTGAAGTCCGCTAGCCTCAAGTCAGAGACGGAGGGATTTGTGATGGCGTGTCAGGATGGAGTACTAAATACGAGATGGTATGAAAAGAACATTATGAAAATGGACACCTCAACCACTTGCAGGGCTTGCCATAGGCAACAGGAAACGATTATGCACATCCTTTCCGCCTGCAGAGTCCATGCTCCATCAGGATATGTAGAGAGACACAACGCGGCTCTCCAAATTCTATACTTCCATCTGAGAGCCGCGTATGAGATAGACAAGGAACCGGTGCTACCATATGTGCCTCTGGAGATTGAAGCGGTGGTCCAGAACGAAAGAGCTCGCATATGCTGGAACTATCCTGTCTCAACAACACGACAGATCAATGCTGTTAAGCCAGACATACTTCTTCCGGACAAGGAGCTGAAGGAGTTATTTGTCGTGGAATTCTCTTCCCCTGCTGAAAATAATGTTGTGATGAAAGAAGAACAGAAGAGGCAAAAGTACAAAGATCTTATGTTCGAGCTTGGAACTTTATACCCAGGTCATAAAGTTAGGATGGTCGTACTAATCATAGGATGTCTCGGTGGAATGAGAGCCAACTACGTGGATGAACTGAAGATCATCCCGGCCTGTAGACCACTGGCCGAGGTATTGGCGCACAGAATGCAGAAAGCAGTGTTGCTCGGGTCACTTCATATCATCAGGTCTCATGAACTCTAGAAGCCACTTGCAGCTCATCTCTTATGTTAAGGGACGCTACGAGGGCAGGATGAAGAACTCCTCCATTTAAGTGTGAGGGGTTTTTAGTGAGTAACCAAACAAGATCATGGATTCTCACACTACCGAGAGTGCGGACCCTCTCGGTGTCCATAAAGGGTTTTCCCCTCACACGAACGTAAAAAAAAAGAAATTATAATAATAAAAGATCCAAATCTGATTGAAACTGTATGTGAAAAAAATCTTTTTTTTTCGAAATCATACAAATCTTTCACCACCATGCTGTGATCCTTTATGGAACAAAACTATTTTGGCACTCAAAGGTGATTTTTTTTTTCAATTATTTTCCCCCTCTATCCTGAGCATTGTATATGTTTTCAATATACAATGGCTATTTTATTCTTTATTATTTTCTATATTTTCAATTTAATTATTTTGAAAACGAACCTTTTGAACAGGTCAAAACTGGTCGAACGCACGTAAACACCTAAATTTCTTCCTCGGCGGAGAACGTCAAAGAAACTGGATTGAAGTAACAAAATCATATGCCTACGATTTTACGAATTCTTTGGTAAAATTACGAATCAATGTATTTGAGGCCGATTTCAAGGAACTTTTTGCCAAATGCGTCACCGAAATTATGACACGAAGTGTCTTCGATCTAAAGAATAAATCGTGAACTGAAATGGATACAACGTTTTTTAGAAATATGAGAGTCTGCTGATAGTTTCGGAACTGAGACCTTGATCAAAGCATCATTAGGACAAGCGTTTCCCTGCATTGGAAAGGTAAGGAATTATGGAGAAGATAGAGAAACTACCCAAAATATAAACTAAAATAGCAGATGAGACGAATAATTTAAGGCATGAATGAACGAAAGAAGCAACAAACTGCCAAAGCGAAACCTGACACACCAACGAAATAAGCATAAAGAAACATGAACACAAGCAAACATAAACAAACACAAACAAAAGCAAACCAAAACCAACTCAATAAATCAAGCTGACAAAAACCAAATAAACACAAATCAATGAATATAAACAAACAGAAGCAAAAAGAAATTAAAAGCAATTAAGGACAGCATCTGAGCGCTAGTTCATGCACCTTATAGGTGGATTTAGTTCAAGGAATTAATCAAAATAGTAATTTATATTACGTAACAAGTCCGGAAAATAGGGTTTTTTTGGACGAATATATTTCTTCATTATACATTTTGATTCTTATTTTAATTAAACAGAACAGAATATAGGTACTAAATATCAACATAAACATTCTAATTCTTATTTATATTGAAATTCGAGCAATTGGTAATATTGAAGGGATTCAAGTTGCTCGAAATACCTACTTGGTATATTTGAATTCCTTTTCACTTTTGTTGAATCCAAAATAAGAAGGCAAAGTTACCGTTTCACATTGATTGCTTTCTCCTTCTGATTCTCGAATGGTCCTGGCAATTTTAATTTTGTTTGTGAGTAAATTATCTACCGGGTCCGGCGATTGAACTGTCCGTCTCTAAAAATTCAAAATTTCTGGTAATTTTCAATATTTATTCACATGCTCTTTTGCATATGAAAGCAGAAAGTTCAAAGTTTTTCATGTGCTATTCCGAAGGAATATGACCGCCTTTGGCCTTCACAACAAGCTTGAGTCTCTTTCTGAATGAGGTGCACGCTGCTCGAATGACGTCCTCACTTAAACGGTTCCATTCTCGCGTCAGCGACAACTTGAGCGATTCCAATGAAGTGTGTTTTTTAGAACAAGCTTGGGCCTGTATGATGCTCCAAATACAGTAATCCAGCGGGTTCAAATCTGGTGAGGACGGCGGCCACATATCACGGTCTATCAAAACTGGAACGTTCGATCTCAACCAATTTTGCGTGCCATTTGCTTTATGCGAAGGAGCCGAGTCTTGTTGGAAAGTCCAATGCTCTGAACCGAATGTTTTGCGTGCCCACGGTATTAACTCAGGTCTCAAGATCTTGTCTCGGTAGATTTGTTCGTTTATCTTGACTTCGTTGCGACCCATTGGCAGGAAAACGAGTGAAGAACGGCCTTTTTCAGAGATCGCCGCCCAGACCATGATTTGGTCGGCTCCTTGTCGTCGAGTGACCCGTAAACGATCCGAATGATTGCTGGTACGTTTCTTCAACCAAACCCGATCGTTTTGTTTGTTCAAATATTGCTCAATGCAGAAAGTTTTCTCGTCAGAGAAGACAATGTTCGGAAGCATCCCACCATCGAGCAGGCGAATCAGCTCCTTCGATCGATCCAACCTCTTGCGACATTGCAAAGCTGTGAGTTCCTGAGACTTATGTTTTTTATAAGGCTGGACCTTAAGCTTCTTCTTCAATATGCGACGAACACTGCGGTCGCTCACGTTGAGGTCCTGGGCGAGCTGTTGTGCTGAGCGCTCCGGATTTCTTTCCAATCGATGACGCACCCTTTCGACGACTGCTGGTGCTGTTGCAGTACAGCGTCGTCCTCCACCGTAGCGTTTCTTGATGCTACCAGTCTCAACATATCGTTGGATAGTGCGACGCACAAATTTCTCATTCAATTGTAGTTTTGGCAGCGCTCGACGAATTTCGATATTCGATTTTCCTTCCAAATGGAGAGCAATCACCGCATTACGTTTCAAATCCATCGTCTAAATTGCAGAATGTTTTTCTCTCACATCAAAATCACTTTAAGTGTTGACAAATAACATGTCAGAGAATGCCCTGTCAAATTTTCGCTGCGTTAGGTTCAGTGGTTCGGATTTTATATCAGTTAGATGGAGACGGACACTTCAAAGGCCGGACCCGGTATATAGCCTTCAGTCACATTGGTAGACTTCCAGCCACCATGTCTCTTCAAATTTGTGATGTTTCCACCATTATCAGCAAATAACCTCGCCGAAGTTCGACGAATGCTATGGCCTGTGAAATTTTTAGGATTGGGTAAATGTGAAAATTTTGCGATTTTTTTCCGCGACTCCCAAAACTGTGGATACCAACAGGCTAAATCGAACATTTTTTTGTGATTCACGAATAATCTGTTATGTGGAGAAATGGGATGGCCGTAAAGATAAATATTGCCTGTACAATAGCAGGTTTTCCTGTCCAATTACAACAAAAGTTCTCTCAATATGTGTTTTGGAATCCGGTATTTTTACAAGCAACATGTCTTCCTTGTCCTTTATCAGATCAATTGACATTTTTGTTAGTTCTTCTCGTCTACACGCACCGGCTAACCCAATAATTGTTGCTACCTAAAAATAAAGTTGATACTTTTATATCCTTCAATCGTTATATTTTGTTAAAATTACCTTCAGCATTAGATATGTTTCATTATCCGCTTCTCTAATGAATTTGTTGATCTGCAGACTGCTGCAGACTTCTGATTTCTTGGCTTTGTAACCAACATTCTCCCGTTTAAGAAATGCGATTACCTTTGGGTAAGTGGCTGTGTTTACATTTTTCTTCACTAAAATGGTACTTTTCAACATTGAGTACATGCTCCACAGAGTAGAGGATTTGACAGTTCCAGATTTTTGCGCCAAATAAGCCAAAATTACATACTTTGTAATAGTTTTGCATTGCTTCATATCCATCCATTTCGCGAACTAATCATAAACTTTTTCGTACCTGGATTTTGACTTATCAGGCAATAATTGTGCTGATATTGGAAATTTCCCAAGGCACATTTTCAAAGTCACTATCGCTGCTGCTTTCCATATTTTATAGCGAATTGCGATGAAAAAAATGCAAACTTTTGAAAAATAATTTCATATGAACTGTCAGCCATTATTTCATACATATACTCCATTCACTTTTATAAAGTATCGCGGTTTGCCATGAAGTTTTGACACATTTCACCGCGTATATTTTGAAAATGTTAGGTTATGGTCATTGCACTGTCAGATACGCCCACAACGTTGTCGTTTCTGCTAAAAAATCGTAGTTATTACGTATTTATCAAAATGTTCATTTACTTTGGAAAATTAATGAATTTGAGAAAATATTATGTTAATTCAGAAGACATTTAATTACATTTTTGCACAACCTGAAATACTCCAGCATGAAAATGTAGTAGTTCTACGAAACCGGCGCCACAGTTAAATCTTCGAAGAACTAACTCCATTTACAAAGTTGAAAAAGAGTAAATAGAAAGTAGACCTGGCAATGTCGCTTAATTTTCACGAGTGCCAACCTGCGTCTGTTCTAGGTGAAAAAACTTGATAAACCTGAATCATGGCCAACCGCGATACTTTATAAAAGTGAATGGAGTATAGATGCATAGAGATATATTCTATACTCCATTCACAATTATAAAATCACAACTCTGGCCTTGGAAATTTGACACATTCCACTCTGTATCGAAGTTATGACGTTTTTCAAAATATTTTTATGTTCCAAGTCAACACTATGTTGCCCTTTCTACATTCTTAGCGTATTTCTCAGAATGTGAATGAATTTGAAAAGATGTGATGGAAGAAAATAATTAACGTTTATATGAATTGATAGAAAGGATTCATTTTCTAGTTATTTGCATGAAAAGTACAAGAGATCACTGTTGAAATATATTATTTATCGCCATGGAAAAAATTGCATTGCTTTCACATAATTTTCATATGTATGCTTGTGAAGAATTAATGTTTATTATCCTCTTGAACTGAAAGTTCAAGACTTGACGACATTTTATTTATTTGATCTCATGAACAAGGAGTAAAATATTCTGACTGTATAGTAATTTATGAGATTAAAAAATATTCATACATTACTACCACAGTAGGTTTGTAAAAATATAATGGAATAGGTCAAACATATGCTTCACATTTATCATTCACCTGTTCTAAAATAAGACACACAATCCTGGAATATGGAAAAAACCGATGTATTCTGGTTCAATATAGCCTATTTCTACTTTCGGCAAAGAGATGAAAGCTCCAGTGACACATTTCAATTCATCGGAATCTGAATTCACCAACTGTGGAATGTAGTATAGTCATATTTCTTCTTTTTTTTAACTTTTTCGACTTGTTTTTTTTTCTGAAACGTGAAAACGATCAACAATAATCATGTAGAGACCGATGATGGCCATCCAGAACCCATTTACTTACGAAAATCGTGCAATTTCATTCTGCAAGTTCTTTCCTCATAATTCCTCGAAAATTCTACCTGAACCATATTTTCTGGTCGCTTTCGTTAGAAGATCGTAAAATGAAGCATTTTTTGTCCATTCACACATTCCAAATAAATTTTGACCACAAAAAGCGATACCGAAACTAACCAAACTTCTAATAGACCGAAATTTCGTTCGAAATCTTTCAAAACGGCCAGATACCTAAAAAAAAACTTCGTTATCAAGTGTAAAAAGGTCGATTTGTACCTACTTTCGCTTTATTTATGTTTATAAATCTATTTTTGGTCCAATTCAAATTTGCCGTTCGTACTCACGCCAAAACTCGTGAAAGGAAAAAATGACACTTGATATACTCCATTCACAATTATAAAATCACAACTCTGGCCATGGTTTCGTTTTCAGGAATTGGTGCACCTGATGAAAAATCTGTGCGCGTACATAGAATATCGTTTATGACGAAACGACGATGCCAGTTTTTCTGTTTACATCAAAGTAAAAGTATCAAAGATTCACCACATACTGTTATGCGGCCCATACACAAGCTACTTTTTCGGCGATCTGGCAGCTAGCGTCACCGCAAGCGACCAAAACGCCTAAAAGTAGCACGAAAAATGCCTGTGTATTAGGGCGGAGCGATTTTATACAAGAAAAAAATATCTTCAATTTTTCTTTTGACCTGGGTGCTCGATTGGTGTCTTTTTATGTGGTTAATGGAATGGCAAAATCTAGGTTCCTAAATGTGACGTCTTCAGGTTCCTAGACGACCCCGAAAATTTACGTAAAATAAAAATGTATAAATAACCAAATAATTTGGTTTATTTTACGAGTTACAGTTTTTCGCTTGGTTTTCTTCGCTAAAGACCAACCCAGAACCCACCACGGGGAGGTGGCTGCAAATCGGGTTCCACCCATTCCCGCTCTCCCAATTTATCCAGAAAAAAATGAAAATTGGACATTGGCAAATGCCTCATAATTTCATGACCAATTTCTGAAGCTCGTTGCTAGGCTAAAGGCCTAAAGGAACGTGTTTTAGATTGCTGAGCTTTCGGATTACTCTATCTAGAAAAAATTGAACATTGACAAGTGCCTCATAATCTTATGACCAATTTCTCAAGCTCGTTGCTTGGCTAAAGGCCTAAAGGAACGTGTTTTAGATTGCTGATCTTTCGGATTACTCTATCTAGAAAGAAATGAAAATTGGACATTGACAAGTGCCTCTTAATTTTATGACCAATTTCTCGAGCTCGTTGCTTGGCTAAAGGCCTAAAGGAACGTGTTTCAGATTGCTGAGCTTTCGGATTACTCCATCTAAAAAAATTTGAAAATTGGACATTGACAAGTGCCTTATAATTTTATGATCAATTTCTTAAGCTCGTTGCTTGGCTAGAGGCCAAAAGGAACGTGTTTAAGATTGCTGAGCTTTCGTATTACTCTTTCTAGAAAAAATTTGAAATTGGACATTGACAAGTGCCTCATAATTTTATGACCAATTTCTCAAGCTCGTTGCTTGGCTAGAGGCCTTAAGAAACGTGTTTTAGATTGCTGAGCATTCGGATTACTCTATCTAGAAAAAAATGGACATTGACAAGTGCCTCATAATTTCATGACCAATTTCCCAAGCTCGTTGCTTGGCTTAAGGCCTAAAGGAACGTGTTTTAGATTGCTGAGCTATCGGATTACTCTATCTAGAAAAAATTGAAAATTGGACATTGACAAGTGCCTCATAATTTTGTGACCAATTTCTCAATCCTACAAACGTAATTAATGTATATTGAGTAATATAATAAACTTAGTAATGGAGTAGTTTTCCAGATAAGTAATTATTATACTAGTAAGAGAGTGGAAAAAAGCTAAATTATTATATATTTAAATGGCTGATAGGAATTTGAAAATAAGTCAGTAAGTGGCACAGGTCTTTTCAAGGGCGTCGCCAGCCAGTGGGGGCAATTGAGCTAGGGGGGCAAGATACAATCAAAATAGAAAATATGAACTGATTTTTGTATATTATGCTATTATTTCATAAGTTTTTAAGGGATTTTTGAGATCTAGGGGGGAGCTGCCCCCCCTGTCGACGCCCTTGGGTCTTTTTATGAGTTTTCAGAGAAGAATGAGATACATTATAACACAAGGGATTAAAAGACTATAATAAAAATATGTTATAGATTTAAAATTCGAAGTTAAAAAAATTACTGATAATGAGAAATTTCCCCCCCTTCTAGGAACCTGAAGATCAAGTCCGATAAGAGCGAGATTTTTTTTGGTCTATACTCACCCTAAAAGACATTCATTCCGATACCAGGCATCATCAGATTATAAAATTGAGAAAATCGCTCCACCCTACTGTGTATGTCTATCCGCTGCCACGGTGACGAGTCGCTGGACTCGCTGTGCAGGACGCAACGCCGGACGCCAAGATCAAACGTGTTTGATTTTTGCGTCAAGATAGCCGGCGAAACGCATTAAAAACGCTTTATGTAAACAATATAACGATGAATGCGATATTCATTTCGTAAAGAAAAAAATAAAAAGCCTCCGAGACTCATTCCGTGAAGAATACAAAAAGGTACGAGCTAAGGAAAAGTCGGGTGCTAGTACGGAAGACTTATATGTACCAAATTGGCTATTTTTTTTTTGCCTGAGCGACATTTTAAACCTCTCTCGTCAGCGATCGGTGAGCTACTGAGACGCTTATGTGTGGTCAAAATTGCACGAGCGTCTAGGACGCTCGCAAAACGCTAGCTTCCAGAACGCCGAAAAAGTAGCTTGTGTATGGGCCGCATTAGTTCGAATCGATTGGCGATTTTGGGGCGAAATATCGATAGGAAATCGCCTATTTTTCCGTTCTTCGTCGTCCAGAAGAAGTTTCGTGCAAGTGTCATTTTTTCCTTTCACGAGTTTTGGCGTGAGTACGAACGGCAAATTTGAATTGGACCAAAAATCGATTTATATGCATAAATAAAGCGAAAGTAAGTACTAATCGACCTTTTTACACTTGATAACGAAGTTTTTTTTAGGTATCTGTCCGTTTTGAAAGATTTCAAACGAAATTCCGGTTCCCCAGAAGTTTGGTTAGTTTCGGTATCGTTTTTGGTGCTCAAAATTTATTTGGAATGTGTAAATGGACAAAAAAGGCTTCCTTATACGATCTTCTAACGAAAGCGATTGGAAAAAATGGTTCAGGTAGGATTTTCGAGGAATTATGAGGAAAGAACTTGCAGAATGCAATTGCACGATTTTCGTAAGTACCTAAACGGGTTCTGGATGGCCATCATCGGCCTGTAAATGATTATTGTTGATCGTTTTCACGTTTCAGAAAAAACACGTCGAAAAAGTTAAAAAAAAAGAAGAAATATGACCATACTGCATTCCACAGTTGGTGAATTCAGATTCCGATGAATTGAAATGTGTCACTGGAGCTTTCATTCCTTTGCCGAAAGTAGAAATAGGCTATATTGAACCAGAATACATCCGATAAATGTGTAGCATATGTTCGACCTATTCCAATTTATTTGTACAAGTAATGTATGAATATTTTTTAATCTAATAAATTACTATACAATCAGAATATTTTACTCCTTGTTCATAAGATCAAATAAATAAAATGTCGTCAAGTCTTGAACTTTCAGTTCAAGAGGATAATAAACATTAAATCTTCACAAGCATGCATATGAAAATTATGTGAAAGCAATGCAATTTTTTTCCATTGCGAAAAATAATATATTTCAACAGTGATCTCTTGTACTTTTCATGCAAATAACTAGAAAAGGAATCCTTTCTATCAATTCATATAAACGTTTATTATTTTGGAGAAAGATAGCAGGAATTTGGACACTTTATTCTTCAAAAATTTTTATTCAAAATTTGCCGACGTTTCGGAGAAGCATTTCTCCTTTCTCAAGGCTGTGGGAAACAAATTTTTTAACGTTAATATTGGAGCCGAAAGCCATGACAAAGCACTCACCTTATTTTATTCTATTTTTAAAGAAGGAATTTTTGAATCGTCAAACATGAAAAAGATAAGTTGGACATTCGCCAGATATTGTTATAAAATTGTTGTTCTAGAAAGATTTTTGTTGAGTTTTGTTTTTATGGTTAAATATATAAGAGTTAAGGTTAAAAGGGGACTAACATAGAGTACTTCTCTTTTCTTTTGTCTAGGTCAGTGGTCCGTCACAGCCATCAGCACCAACTATGCTAAGATGAAACAAACAGTACGGTAAACAAACATTACACAAAGTTGTCAACAAACCGAAACAAATCTACAAATTAGCTATAAGACTATGGTAAACCGAGCTTAAGTCTTGCGTGTCCTCTCTAAAATTCACCGTGCACTGTCTTTGTATGTGTATCATTTCACTAATCAATCTTCTGTTATAGCCTGATTCTCTGTCCAATATGGAAACATTCGCGAAGTCAAAACTGTGAGAATTCACTATCGCATGTGTGGCTAGTGCTGTCCTCTGTGTACTTTTATCCTTCCTGTTTACGTCATTTTGATGTTGCCTGATCCTGTCCTGGAGCAACTGCTTAGTTTGGCCCACATAACATTTCCCGCAGTCACCACACGGAACCTTATATATCACCTCTGATTGTTTCAGGATGGGGGTGTCGTCTTTGAGCTTAGTGAAGAATCTCTTCTTTACATTGATCTTATTGTAAAAGGCAGCTGTCACATTATACTCTCGAAACACCCTGTTTATCTGGTATGATAGCTTTGGATACATAACCAGTCTTGTGAACCTCCTAACACTGTCATCATTCCTGGCTGAAAACTCTTCCAATCCCGGTGTCACATACTCCCGTTGTTGTTTTCTTTTGTACTCGTTTATTATGGTCTTGATGTAGTGAAGTGGATAGTTGTTCCTTCGCAATATTTTCGTGACCTTTTCTAAATTTTGTGGTATGAACCTCTCATTGCTGAGTGATACAGCTCTGTTTACCAGATTGAACGCCACATTTCTCTTTTGGCTATAACTGTGGTTAGACAGGTAGTATGTGACACCGGGATTGGAAGAGTTTTCAGCCAGGAATGATGACAGTGTTAGGAGGTTCACAAGACTGGTTATGTATCCAAAGCTATCATACCAGATAAACAGGGTGTTTCGAGAGTATAATGTGACAGCTGCCTTTTACAATAAGATCAATGTAAAGAAGAGATTCTTCACTAAGCTCAAAGACGACACCCCCATCCTGAAACAATCAGAGGTGATATATAAGGTTCCGTGTGGTGACTGCGGGAAATGTTATGTGGGCCAAACTAAGCAGTTGCTCCAGGACAGGATCAGGCAACATCAAAATGACGTAAACAGGAAGGATAAAAGTACACAGAGGACAGCACTAGCCACACATGCGATAGTGAATTCTCACAGTTTTGATTCGCGAATGTTTCCATATTGGACAGAGAATCAGGCTATAACAGAAGATTGATTAGTGAAATGATACACATACAAAGACAGTGCACGGTGAATTTTAGAGAGGACACGCAAGACTTAAGCTCGGTTTACCATAGTCTTATAGCTAATTTGTAGATTTGTTTCGGTTTGTTGACAACTTTGTGTAATGTTTGTTTACCGTACTGTTTGTTTCATCTTAGCATAGTTGGCGCTGATGGCTGTGACGGACCACTGACCTAGACAAAAGAAAAGAGAAGTACTCTATGTTAGTCCCCTTTTAACCTTAACTCTTATGACAGTCTTCAAATTTAACCATAAAAACAAAACTCAACAAAAATCTTTCTAGAACAACAATTTTATAACAATATCTGGCGAATGTCCAACTTATCTTTTTCATGTTTGACGATTCAAAAATTCCTTCTTTAAAAATAGAATAAAATAAGGTGAGTGCTTTGTCATGGCTTTTGGCTCCAATATTATCGTTAAAAATTTTTTTATTTGTTTCCCACAGCCTTGAGAAAGGAGAAATGCTTCTCCGAAACGTCGGCAAATTTTGAATAAAAATTTTTGAAGAATAAAGTGTCCAAATTCCTGCTATCTTGCTCCAGTTTGATGAACATGGATGCAAATGTAGGTGTACGTTAATGGGACTTAGGAAGGTGTAAAAAAATCAGCAAATCTCAGCTAATGCCAACGTTTCGCAACATATATTGTCGCTTCTTCAGGGCTAAAAAATACAGGTCATCATGTATAAACAATGATCAAGACAACAACAAAACACAGAACACCCAAACTAACATGTATAAAACAACGATGGAAAATTGCAGGGCCACAATCAGCACCGAGACTCACTTACCAAAGCTAAACAATGCTCTTAAAATGATAAATACTGAAAACGGAACAGCAGACCGTGAAACATCGAAAATTATTGTTATTTGGAGTGTTCGACATCAATTCCAATCGAATAACAGTCATTAAATGAACCAGGCAGGGTACAAAGAATATACACCGTGCCACCCACATATGCTATCAGATAACCGACAGGTGACCCTCGCGTTCTCTGGTTTTGAAAACTTCTAAAATATTTTTATATATGGAACTTAAATTCTGGGTGTCCATTCTATAATTGACCGTTTCGTTTAATCTTATAAACACCATTTCGCTAATATTGCGCTTCACCCAATCACCCAGCTGTCCTCAAAATCTAAAATCTTGACATTGTCAAAATCAAATTGGTGGTGTTCTTGGAAATGATGATCGGCCAGAGCCGTTTTTGATTCTTTAATCCTATTAACCTCGTTGCAATCGTATCTATGTTGTCTGACTCTGTTTTTTAACAGTTGTTTGGTTTGACCAACATAACACTTATGGCAATTCATGCAGGGTATTCTGTAAACGAGATTGCTGCACTCAGTAATCGGCGTTCTATCCTTCAACCTACTCAAGAGAGAACGCGAAGAACAAACGTTGTATGGCACGAGTTTCACCCTATCCGAATACAGACCGAACAAGTGAGAAATCTTATTTGTGAGTCCAGCGATAAAGGGAAATTTAATGTATCTGTCACGTATCTCCCGTGCTGGATTAATTTCTCTAGGTGACGAAAAAGAGGTATAGCCGTTCAAAATCTTCGTTAAAAGGGACGCAGGATAATTGTTCAGTCTTAGGATATGTTGAATTTTCTTCAAATTGTCTTCGTAAAACCTTGCGTCACTTAAAGTTCTTGATCTATAAATTAAATTCTTAATAGCTGATAATTTGTAAGAAAAGTTAAGGTGGATTTATACAGCAACTAAAGTAAAATAAGAACTAAAATAAAATAAAATAAGAATGTTCACTTGATGCATTTCAATTACAGCGTTTATACAGGAAATAAGCTAAAATAAGGAATAAGAATTAGAATAAGAGATGGTCAACTTTTATCTTTTTCGCTTATTTTATTTAGAAAATGATAGTGCGCATGACCCAAATCCACTCCCCAATCTTTTCCGTATTGACACTTTTGACAAGTTCTAGTTTTCTAACCTAAAACTTAATGAATATTTTTTTAAATCATTGTTGATAAGTATATTTAATATGGATGACCAGAAATTATGATGGGAGCGATGTTGTTATTGATGACAAGTACTGCGATTATCGCCTTGAATGAAAGGCGGAAGTCATTGTCAAAAAATCTGCGATTTGATTGGTTCATTCTTATTTCTTATTTTATTCCAGTGATTTCTATAAACCTATGTTGTCTGCTCTTATTTCTTATTTTATTTTATTTTAGTTCTTATTTTATTTTATTTGCTGTATAAATCCACCTTTACAATATGATTTATAATTTAGAATTCGACCAGAACTTGTTGGTTTACTATACCAACACGATACAAGAGAACCATCGTCATATCTCCTCACCAATACATCCAGGAAGGGTAAGTTACCATCAACTTCGATCTCGCTTGTAAATTGAAGTCTTGGGTGATAGTTGTTGAACACGCTCAAAAGTTCGTCAAGCTTGTCAGCCGGGGCAGCCAGGAACGTATCGTCAACATACAATTTCAGGATGGGTATAGGAAAAGATAACCTAGACTCACATACCTCAACACACTCAGACATCACCATATTGGCCAGGGATGAACTGGCCGGATTCCCCATAGCGGTTCCATCCACCTGCTCATAAACCTCACCTCGGAAAGTGAAAAAACTAGAGGTAAAAATGAAGTCCACACACCTCAGAAATAGTTCCCTTGACATGTCCGTGAATGCAGAAATATATCTCCACCGCTTTCTAATAATATCCAGGGCGAATGTCTTAGGAATGTTGGTAAACAAAGAAACTACGTCTAAGGATACCAGGCGGTAACCCTCAGGAATCGAAACTGTGCGCATCAAGGACACAAACTCAAAAGAATTCTTGACATTGTAGGGTGATGTAGAGTTCACCAGATTCAAAATGTGATGCACAAACGTGGAAATATTGTAGGATGGGGAATTTATGCAACACACGACTGGACGAATACTCAAACCAGGCTTGTGTGTTTTTCTGAGGCCATACAATCTCGGAGGTACCGAATTATATTTTTTCATTTTTGACGACTCAACCCTATCAATAATCGATTCTCCCATCATCTCGTTCACAAGTTGATTGGCCATTCTTTGAAATTTATCAGTGTTATTTTTATTGGTTTTCTTGTATGTATTAGAATCAGACAACATTTCGATTATGCATTCATGTGTTTTGTTGTTGTCTTGATCATTGTTTATACATGATGACCTGTATTTTTTAGCCCTGAAGAAGCGACAATATATGTTGCGAAACGTTGGCATTAGCTGAGATGTGCTGATTTTTTTTTACACCTTCCTAAGTCCCATTAACGTTCACCTACATAATGTTGAGAGGAAGTGACCTTTTAAGCGATGGATGCAAATATTGTTAATTATTTTCGTCCATCACATCTTTTCCAATTCATTCACATTCTGAGAAATACGCTAAGAATGTAGAAAGGGCAACATAGTGTTGACTTGGAACATAAAAATATTTTGAAAAACGTCATAACTTCGATACAGAGTGGAATGAGTCAAATTTCCAAAGCCAGAGTTGTGATTTTATAATTGTGAATGGAGTATATGCATCTATTTTCATACCTACCAAGATTTTTATATTCACAATAACAACAGAGGAGTGAAGGCATTTTTCGGCCTAGTCCGGAAAATGATACTTTCTCAAAGAAAAAGCGTCCGGGAAGTACCCACTTCCCGGTTGCCTAAAAAACAAATTTCAACATCTGTCAGAGCAATCATCAATGATAACAGATCTGCTGGAAGATAAATACCGCTGTTTTTTCTATTATAAGTTTTTCAAGTTACTAGGATTCTCCATGTGAAATCGAACCGAATGGAATGTGATAACGGATTCTTCATCAGTGAGTCGAGATCATTTCGGGATCGAAATAAAGCGGCCCCTAGACGGTCGATCATGAATGATAGTTTGACTCAACAATTAGATTGTCAATCCTGCCTTCAATCTTGAAGCCCCTACACATATCATTCAAACTGACAGTCTGATTGAAATAACTTCAGCTCAGTTGAAATTTAAACACTAATTAGTACGCTTCTAATTATTATAACTGTAATGTCTCCAAATGAAAAAAGTAAAGATAAGGCTTGTTTGGCCATTATCCTTGCATTGGGCACCAATAAGACAATAAAAAGTCTTTCACTGTAGCATTTTGCTTAATTTCTTCAAATATGTTGAGGAATTTTTCCAATGCAACATTTTTTTATATTTATTCGTGTAACTGAGATGGGATTAATTCCACAGTTCGGGGAAATATTCATGAACACTTTGAACCTTTGAAGGCAGTTTCGATCGTCAACCCTTCGATTGCATTAATAAGACTGAGGAAAAGAATAATAGAATCACTACACAACCATTCAGACTGTCAGTCTTCCCTCCACTCAACGTGATTGACCCTCGGATTTCAAAATATTTGGAAATCCGTCAGTCCATTCGTCATTCCATCAGTATAGACCTTACACCTTCAATCGGAATGTCAATCTTCGCTCTGATTGTCATTCCGAATGATCGTGTAGGGTAGGGGCCCTATAAGAAAAATACATCGTGATGAAGAGATAAAGACCCCGTTTATTCTTGATTTTTATTTAGAAAGGTTTGGTCTACATTGATTGGGTACCTACAATGAATATCCCAACGACAAAGGAGACAAAAACTCTATCGATCTCTGTGATTTTGATGTGCGATGGTTACTTGTGATAACATCACACTCAGGTAATTGTCCCTGTGTATTTGCTCAAATTATCCGTGAAACGTAATGGCACAGGCCTTAGTTATGTGGTCAGTTAACCCTCTTATGATAGATCCAGAAAAGTTTTTCCACGTATATCTTCTCCAAGAAAGCCTCCTTCAAGCCACGGAATATCACAACGATATCACAAGTTTCACCCGGAAAACCCGCATAGGCTGAATTCACATTTCTGCTAACGGTAATCTGTAATTGAGATGACGTTCTCTGGTAAATGATTTTGTGCGAACCCACCTAACATTCATCAACTTCATTAAGAGCCTTATGAAAGCGACCTATATGAGTTACAATGATTTTTATAGATGAAGAGCCATAGAATTATATAACTTGGGTCTTGGCGTCTCATTCGAAGACCATCGTTCAAAAACAAACAGAAAAAAAACGAAAACAAAGCCGAGGGAAACCAAAAAAAAACAATCAAATCAAAAGAAATATACAAAACCAACGCAAATAGGCTGAAGGACCTAAGGTCGATGGCCATTTACGTGTATATGTATGTATATATGGCAATAAAAGACGGTTACTACTACTACTACAAAACCAAATGAAAACAATTATGGCAAAAAAAAACCAGCAAAACCAATCAAAGAGCGATAGAAAAAAACAATACAACTGAAATCGAACAAAAATCAACAGGAGTAATAGAAACGAACGAAATAAACAAAAAGCAATAAAACAATAAATTGAGGAAAACAAAATTGTTAAAAAACCAGAAAAAAATGAAAAAAATACATACAATATTGGACAGAAACTAACATAACAAGAACCAGCACGAAGAGAACCAAATAAACCAATAATAAATAAAACAAACAGAAACAAATGAAATGTACAAAATTTCGCGAAAACGGATAAAATAAATGGGTCTAAATTGAATTGAACATGAACAAAGAAAAACATACGAAACGTTTGAACATTATTGCAAACCAATAAGAATAATCAAATACCAACTTCTTCTTCTTTTCATGTTATCTTCATCCACTCCTGGATGTACAGCTTCCATGCTTTTCCATCTTGACCTGTCCGCAGCAGCCCTCATCCAGTTTTTTTCAGCAACTGACTGGATGTCATCCCGCCATCTCTTTTGTGGTCTGCTAACTCTTCTTCTATATTCTCTCGGTCGCCATGTTGTGACTCTGTACGTCCACCTTTCTGTGCTCTGCCTCGCGATGTGGCCAGCCCATCTCCATTTTTGCTGTGCTATTCTATCACTTATATCCATTTTTTTAATTTCTAATCTTCTGTCGCAAACTGACACTTGAAGCTTGTTTCCGTTTTATATGTTAACCCCTTGTGTCCCATCACATAATTGTTTTTGGGAAAACATTTTTTTCACACATTTAATATTATATCATTAAGGTTGAACCTTCTATAAACTTTTTAGCTTATAAGTATTTTTCTCAAATATTTTTCAACAGTTGGACTCACGAGTACCATCAGATGGCCCTTGTACTTCTAAGTACCTTGAGGCCGTAAACAATCAGAAAAATAGAACGGATAAGTACCGTGAGATAATGAGTACACAAAATTCAACAATGAATTTTTTTATTCGATATCATGATATTTCGAAAAACAATTTTTTTTCGTTACAACAAAGATATAGGTACATTACATCCAACATATTAAGAATGCGGTTTGCTCTGAATACTTTGCATCTCCTTCTTTCGTTGGTGAAAGTGATCCAATGACCAATGAAAGTTATTAATAAAAAACATTTTTTTTTTTATAATTTCAACACCCCGTATCTTGGATAGGAAACATTTCTCGACATATGTTTATATGACAAACTAGGGCTTATTTTTGATGTAGAATACGTGGTTAAAATTTCTTGCCTTCTTGGTTACGATCTGGAGCACCCTGTATAAATAACCATCTCTGTAAATTTCAGCAGGGTTAAAATGACTGAAACTCAAAATTTTTTCTACAAGTTTTCATGTCCAGCGGACGTTCTCATGTCCAGAGAACGGGTTTTCCACCAACGTACAGCCAGCGGAAGATTTTTTTTATTCGAATAATTATATAAACTACCATCTCTGTAAATTTCAGCAGGGTTAAAATGACTGAAACTCAAATTTTTTTTTAACAAGTTCCCATGTCCAGCGGACGGGTTTTCCACCAACGTACAGCCAGCGGACGATTTTTTTTATTCGAATAATTATACAAACCATCTCTGTAAATTTCAGCAGGGTTAAAATACTGAAACTCAATATTTTTTTCACATGTTTTCGTTGCTCCCGTTGGCGAACCCACCACTTTTGAGCCAGCTGACGATCACTTTGGCTAAGAAAACAACCAAATCAAGCTATATACAAATTATGGTCAGGGTTAAAATGACTGACTAAAAACTATTACTGGCTCCCGGGCTATTAACTGTTTTGCATTCTCTTCATATGATGAGGATTCAGAATCGATATCTTCGATCGAAATCTGCTCAATGTTTGATTCGTTTCTACCTTCGTACCTAAGGCTCATTCATTGAAAAATCTTCTTCTGATTCGACGTCGGTGTCGAGAGAATTGTCTAGGGGCAATTCATCTCCTAAGTCATCCATAATGGCCTGGGCTGCTTCTAACAGCCCATCATCTGTTAGTGGCCTCTTCCTTTCCAAAACTTCTTGTAGTTCATGCTCACTGTTGAAAAAAGGGGAATCACCGAGGGAATCACTAATACAAGAACTAGCAAACACAAAAATCTAATATTCAGACCTGACGGTACTTTGAAGGACAATTTTTGTAATGCATCATACAGAACAAGTATATAAAAACTCTAACGAAATTTTACGATAAATATCAAATATAAATAATAATGAATTTACAATACTTACACTTCAAATGAAACCCTTTTTCTCGCGGAAATTAGCTTCTGTAAACAACTGTAGAATTCACCTCTACTCAACTCTGAGAACATACACGAATCGAGACACGAATGAACAAGAGAGTCGCCACAGTAGGAGTGTCGTCACTACGGAAACCATGTATATCCAATTGGGAACGTGTGCTTTAGAGGATCGTCAGGTAATAATTCAAAATTTGAGTCTACATTGAAATTTACAAGCTTTCTAACTAGCTACGCGCACCGAAGTGGTGTGGCGGTGGTGTGGTGGATGCAACACGGCGTGGTGCCACACGGGTGCCACTAGTCTCGAACATGTTTAATTCTCGAGTGGCAACCATGTGGCAAGCGGGACGTCACCACATCGATTCGGCTTCTAATTATACTATTATTTCACGAAATTATAAATAATATATTATAAATCTGTACATTATTTTTAAAAATAGAGTGGGTTTCTATTCTAAGATGCGAGACAAGGAATTTAATATAAAATTCGTAGTCCTCGTAGAGAAATATAATGTTATGAGTAGTCTTTCCTTCGCATATACACATATTCTGTAGTTTGTATCCTTCTTCTGGAGCATAGGTCGCACTTTTTTAACCAACTCAATGAATGTCTCTTTCTTCATTCTATAAAATATTTTGAATTTATTGCCCAAGTTGAGATCTCTTTTGAAGACATTGAATATTCCATATCTTCTGTTCTGTCGCCACAAGGGATGGACCCAATATTTAACTGTTCTCTTTTTTTTTCGAACTTCAGCATTCATATTTAGAAGTTGCAGATAGGCAAGCATATCTTCATCGGACGAACTCATTTCGACAACTGATGAAGTGGTGCCATTTGCCATTTGCCACTTCAGTGCGCATTAAACCACGTCCTCACCATTTCGCCACCTATCCTTCACCATTCAGCTCGCCACATCGCTACCACGCCACCGCCACACCACTTCCGTGCGCGCCTTGCCTAAGTCTAGGCGCGCACCGAAGTGGCGTGGCTGTGGTGTGGCGGTGGTGTGGTAGCGAGGTGGCGAGCTGCATCGCTAAAGCACATGTAAACATATCTAGCTAAGCGCACTGAAGTGGTGTGGCGGTGGTGTGGTGGATGCAACACGGCGTGGTGCCACACGGGTGCCACTAGTCTCTTGCATGTTTAATTCTGGAGTGGCAAGCGGGACGTCACCACATCGATTCGGCTTCTAATTATACTATTATTTCACGAAATTATAAATAATATGTTATATTCAGATATTTTCACACTACACAATTTTATTTTATTTTTTTTACGGGGAGACAGGGTTTTTTCGGCTGAGGTTTTTCCCTGAGCTCTAGTATCATACGCAGAATGTTATGGTACCCCGTTTTTCTTTAACCTCAGCTAGGACCTTTTTGTTTCACTATGTATTGTATTATTTTAGCTCTCTAATTCAAAAGAATATATATATATATATATAATATATAAATACAGTGATTATATATAATATATATATATATATATATATAAATAATATATTATAAATCTGTATATTATTTTTAAAAATCGAGTGGGTTTCTATTCTAAGATGCGAGACGACAAGGAATTTAATATAAAATTCGTAGTCCTCGTAGAGAAATATAATGTTATGAGTAGTCTTTCCTTCGGATACACACATTTTCTATAGTTTGTATCCTTCTTCTGGAGCATAGGTCGCACTTTAACCAACTCAATGAATGTCTCTTTCTTCATTCTATAAAGTATTTTGAAATTATTGCCCAAGTTGAGATCTCTTTTGAAGACATTGAATATTCCATATCTTTTGTAGTGTCGCCACAGGGGATGGACCCAATATTTAACTGTTCTATTTTTTTTCGAACTTCAGCATTCATATTAAGAAGTTGCACATAGGAAAGCACATCTTCATCAGACGATAAAATTTCAACAACTGATGAAGTGGTTCCATTTGCCATTTGCCACTTCAGTGCGCATTAAACCACGTCCTCACCATTTCGCCACCTATCCTGCACCATTCAGCTCGCCACCTCGCTACCACGCCACCGTCACACCACCGCCACACCACCTCGGTGCGCGCCTTGCCTAAGACAGTGGTAGCTAAAAGTACCAGTGGGACACAAACGGTTTTAAAGGGATAGTTTCGAGACCATAAGTGAGGACCGGCTGAATACACGACTCCAAGACTTTTCTTTTGAAGTTTATGGGAAAACCATACCAACAAACACTCAAAAAACCCAAAGTGTAATTTCTGTTGGTGTTTGAGTGGTTCAGAACAAAATTTGACTGTTTCCGTAAATATGAATTTCAAAAATAGTATTGTATTAAAATCAAAAAAGGAATATGCAAAATTAAGACCAGATGACGTACTCACAGCCATATAAAATTTTAGCGACTTATTTGAAAAATCCCAATGTTTCTATGAGAACAGATCCATCATTGACGTTTCCTTTGACAAATGCTGTAAATTTTTCTGTCCGCTGTCAATATTGGATTTTTGAGAAGTTAGAACAACAGAGCGGAATATACCAGATAACATGCACAATTTGTCCCTCATTTTACATAGGAATGACTACACGTAGCGTAGAAAAAAGATTCAACGAACATAGAAAAAATAGACCTCATTCAGCCTTAGGTTTACATATTGAAGGTTCAAAACATATAATAAACTACGACAACCTGAAAATACTACACAGAGAGAATAAATATTACAAAATGACCTTACTAGAACAACAAGAAATCATAATAATAAAGATAACCCATATTTATTAAATGATAACATCTGTTATGTCTTATGAGTTCATGTTTTATTCATCATACATATCTAGTATGTAGTTTGACGTTTGTCAGTCAGTTCTGAAAATAAATACAATCTTTCATACGTATTCATATTTAGAATAGAATTAAATAGATTGGCGACGAGGATAATGGAAGAATTGCTTCGTGAACTTGTTTCAACGCTTAAAAACGTACAGAGTCAGCAAGCAAGTTTGTCTACGCACGTTCAAAGTAATGCGGAACAATCTCAAATTGACACAAGAGGAATATCACTACAGCCTTACGATGAATTGAATGAATCCTTTGAATCTTATCTTCAAAGACTTCAAAACTACCTGGAACTTCGAAATCTTTCAGATAATACGCCGGAAAACGATAAGAAAAGCGTTCAAATTCTAATAAACTGTTTGGGGCCCAAGAACTATCAAATTCTTAACAGCCTCACTGCACCAGATTTACCCAAGACTAAAACTTTCAAAGAACTCATTAAGTTACTTCGAAGTCACCTCTGTCCAAAACCAAATCAATGCATGTCCTGAATTGTCTGTGAATTTGAATTAGATACGGGTGCAGCAGTTTCCATTTGTTCAGAAAAATTTTTCCACAAAATCTGCCCAAAAACAAAATTGCAACCAACAGCCGTAAAACTCAAAACCTACACCGGAGAAATTTTCGAACCCAGTGGAGTATGTGATGTTAAAATAAATTACAAAAATGAAAATACCGTTGGGAGACTCTTCGTTCTCCAAAATTCGGTGTCACCAATTTGCGGCAGGGAATGGTTAAGGCTGATAAAACTCGATTGGTCCGGGATTCACAGTATTGATACAAATGTCGACAAAAATTACGAAAGCAATCTTACAAATCTACTTCAGGAATATAGTGATCTATTTTCAGAGGAAATTGGCGTAATTAAAAATCATAAATGTGTACTCAAATTGAAAGAAAATACAAAACCAATTTTTTTTCGAGCTCGTCCAATTCCATTTGCACTGAAGGATCGTACTGAAGACGAGATAGATCGACTTGAAAGGGCTGGAATTATCGAGAAAATAACTTACTCAAGTTGGGGAACACCTGTTGTGCCAATAATAAAGAAAGATGGACGAATTCGATTATGTGCAGATTATAAAGTAACGCTAAATAAAAATTTACTGGACGATAACTATCCAATTCCACGCATTGAAGATATTTTCGCAAAAATGAGTGGTGGAGTTTATTTTTGTACACTCGATATAAATCAAGCCTATCTACACATGTCAGTTGATGAAAACAGTGCTCTGTTACAAGCAATAAGTACTACGAAAGGTACATACAAAGTAAACCGATTGATGTTTGGTGTAAAAGTAGCACCAAATATATGGCAGTCATTCATGGATCAAATTTTACAAGATCTAGAGGGTGTCGCATGTTTCTTTGGCGATGTTATTGTACAAGGAAGAACTTCATCTGAACTTTTACAGAGACTCCGAATGGTTTTTCAACGTTTACATGAGGAAGGATTACATCTAAATAGAAAGAAATGTCAATTTTTCAAGGAATCAATCACTTATTTAGGACATGTAATTGATTCAAATGGTCTTCATCCAATGAAAGAAAAAATTGATGCCATCGTTACCAGTAAAAGACCAAGAAACGTATCAGAACTGCGAAGTTTTCTTGGAATCGTGAACTATTATCACCAGTTCATACCAAACTTAGCTGGAAAACTTCATCCTTTGCACAAACTTCTTCAGAAAGATGTGAAATTTCAATGGTCACCTCAATGCGAGGCGGTTTTCAAGCAGTTGAAAACAGAAATTACGAGTCCAAATGTTCTTACACCATTCAACGTTAATTTGCCAGTAACTTTAGCTACGGATGCCTCACCTTTTGGATTAGGTGCAGTATTATCGAACATCATGGAAGATGGTTCGGAAAAACCTGTTGCGTTCGCTTCAAGATCGCTAACAAAAGCTGAGAAACAATACAGTCAACTGGACAAAGAAGCTACAGCTTTGATCTGGGGATTAAAAAAGTTTTTCCAATATTGCTATGGGAGGAAAATTATATTGATTATCGACAACAAACCACTATCAAGAATTCTACACCCTGAAAAAGAACTACCTATGACAACTGCTTTGAGACTGATTCATTATGCAAATTTTTTATCTGGTTTCAATTATACTATTGCCGTGCGATCAACAGAAAAACATTCAAATGCAGATTACTTGTCTAGAAGTGTGCAGGAGGAAAACTCACTCGAGAATGAAATAGATGATGATGGGAATTTTTACCTAAACCAAATCGACACTATACCTGTAACAAAAGACGAAATCCAAAGAGAGATCAAGAATGATAAGGAACTTCAAGAACTCTATTCTACATTACAAGCCGGTTATGGAAATATTCAATCCTTACATGAATATTCTCTGCAAGATGGTTGTATATTTTATGGTATAAGGATCATCATTCCGAAGAAACTGCGTTCTCGAGTTCTAAATGAGCTGCATGAAGCCCATACGGGCATTGTTAAAATGAAGGCTATTGCAAGAAGCTATGTATGGTGGAAAGGAATTGACAAAGATATAGAGGACATCGCAAAATCATGTAGGAGTTGTTGTTTGATACAGAACAATCCTTCAAAAGCTTCTCATCATCCTTGGGAGTACCCTAAGGAACCTTGGTATCGATTGCATATTGATTATGCTGGACCTTTCCATGGAACAAACTTTCTCATAGTGGTCGATGCCTATACTAAGTGGTTTGAAGCTATACCAACGAGTTCGACTACATCGACGGCAACAATAAATATTCTGCGAAATCTTTTTGCAAGATTTGGTTTACCAGTGAGAATTGTATCTGATAATGCAAAACAATTCAAATCCCATGAGATTATGCAGTTTTTTCGATCAAATGGTATAAATACCAAATTTACGGCACCTTACCATCCTTCGACAAACGGACAAGCGGAGAGATACGTCCAAATTTTGAAGCAAAAGTTACGTGCAATGATGGACGACCCACAATCATTAAATATCAAATTATGCCGTCTACTAATGCAACATAGAAAAGCCCCGAGTAGCACAACTGGAAAGAGTCCAGCTGAACTAATGTTCAAGAGACAATTCAGGACATGCATTGATTTGGTTAAACGGAGTGTGACCTCAGAAATGGATGACAGTATTTCGCAACCAAGGACAAATACAAGATCTTTCCAAATAGGGGATTCGGTTCAGATACGCTCTTATGATGGCAGTTCAAAATGGAAATTCGGAACCGTAGTGGCAAAGAAAGGATTACTCCATTATGAGGTAGCAGTAGAAGGGAATATTATTTTTAGACATATTGATCAAATTAGATCAACCAAATTCCGTGAAACAAATGTTTCCAGTTCAACAATCGATGGCAATCCCAGTTACAAGACAACCATCACAACCTCTAACGGATATTTGAATGATTATCCATTAGAATTTTCAGTTAGTTCAGGAAAACCACAGACATCTGAAGCTGATCCAGATCCAGATCGAAGTTCAAATTCGACGGACGGTACCTACAATTCCGATGGAGATTGCAGTATAAGAAATTTTCCTGCAGTTGGAGAAAGATCTGATGCGAGCTCTAACTTATCGGTGCCAACATTACGACGATCGTCGAGAATAATAAAAAAACCAGAAAGACTGAATCTTTGAATGATCGACGAAGGGAAGTGTTATGTCTTATGAGTTCATGTTTTATTCATCATACATATCTAGTATGTAGTTTGACGTTTGTCAGTCAGTTCTGAAAATAAATACAATCTTTCATACGTATTCATATTTAGAATAGAATTAAATAACATCGAATTCAATGGAAGAAATATATTCAAGCTTATTGATAACTAAATAACGAAAACAAAAATTGAATTTCCCGCTCGCAGAGCATATACACGAATATGACGTTGAGAGCAGACCATAACCGTTTTCCTGTCCATGTCCGACTGACACCACGCTACTGAGAACAAAAAATAGAAATAATCATTTATAATTCCGATTGATTGAAACATCTAGAGAACAGACAAGACATTTAGCCGAAAAATATCAGAAAATAATAAATAATAAAGAATGATCAATCCATGTTGACTTTCATACGACAGTAAGTTTTATAAGTTGCATACTCTTAACCTATAAAAATATCCATCCTCGAAAAGAAACTAATGAATGTAGAATAATATAAAAGAAATCCTAAATGTATATATGTATCCTTGTGTGTTTTCAGCTGGCCTGATGATGGAATAAATATCCGAAATCGATAGCCTAAGAATTAAAATATATTGAAATATAGTGTGTTTTTCTTTTCAATTTCTGCTTATTCATTCATAGAACATACTTTGGAAGAATTTATTTGTAAAATAAAAATTGAGGGCATTATTTTAAAAGGTTCTTACTACTGTTCATCTTATCAAATTTTCTTTGAATTATATTGAGTAGTTTGAAATTTATTGCAGGAAAATGAATTTCCAGTGACGTAGGGAGGGCCGCTAGGAAAAAAATGATGGGAACTTGTCATCTTATTCTTTTATGTTTTGTCTGAATCCGATAGATTTCCCACATTTTCCGGGTCAGCCTGTATATATTTATATATGTATATAAATTTATGATTTTCCGAAATTTTTTGCACTTTTGTTGTTGAATCTCCTACCTCTTCCCCTATTTTTTAACAAAACAATCCTAAAACATTAATTTCGCCATATTCATTTCTTTCAACGAAAGTTGCCTAGGTTTTGAAGATGGTTGACGTTTTCCTGGATACCTACTATTTATATAAATAATATCGGTTTACAACGTTCTCCGATGTCTTCCGATTTCCAATCTCCGCCTCTCTGTATCATTCCACAGATCGTCCCCGAGTTCTCTCTTTTCGATTTCCTTATCGATGCCTTCCATCCAGATTCTTCTGGGCCTCTTCCTGGTCTTCTCCTGACCCAGAGTTGCCAATTCAAAACCTGCTTTGGTATCCGATCTTTAGGCATTCGTTGTACGTGTCCGTACAAGGCATCTGGCCGCTTTATTAGTTCTATATTTATACTTGTCCTCTTGAAAGTCTGTCAGAGCTTATTCACTGGAGTACTATCATAAGCCTTCTTCAGATCGATGAAAAGCAGATGGACCTCTTCGTTTCGGGAGATCTTCTTCTCGATTACTTGGGTAAGTGTGAATAATATATGGTCCATCGTTGATCGGCCAGCTCGGAAACCCGCTTGTTCTTCTGCCTCCAAATGACCATATTCCAGTTCTATTCGGTTTTTCAGAACCTTTCATATACTCTACTCATTGTACTTATTATTGCTATTCCTCTATAATTCTCGCATTCTGATCGATCACCCTTCTCGAAAATGGGTGTAATAAAGGATGTCCTCCTTTCTCCGGGGGTTTGGGCCTGGTCGATACATTTTTGGAACAGCGTTTTTAGATGTACTATACGAACAGCTCATCAGGTGCGTATTTAAGTATTTTTTGTATAAGGTTCTGACACTTTCATATTCTGAGGCTCTCAGGTTCTTTTTTCGTTCTTCGAATTGTTCCGTATTAGTTTCCTCATGTTTCAAATCCTTAACTGTGCCTCTTCCGGGTATAGGATAAGTATTTGCTCGTAGAAGCTAGTGATCTGTACCACATTATGAACCTCTATGCATTCTTACGTCCAAGAGTTTCCAAGCCGATGTTTGCTTCATTATTACTGTTGTTTTTTCGTCTATGTGAATTTATGGATTGACTTTTGCTGATAAAACCCGTTTGAAAAAATTTCAATTTGTTTTGGGTGCATCTTAATCTTTCTCCCTTGTTGTTGAGTTTGTCTTCTCCGTATCTTCCCCTTACATTCTCTTTGTATTTCTTCCAGTTCTTGAATTGAAGTCTCCGAGTAATATGAGTTCCCTTGACGAATCAATCATGGTTGTTTCATCATTTAGTTATTCGAAGAAATTATCTTTGACATTTACTGAAGCGTCTTCACTTATGGCATATATTCTCAGAACAGAAACCCTGTATCCCCTTATCCTTATGCACATATTCACTTTGATGATTATTTCGCTAACAGGCTCCCATGTTGTTACATGTTTTCTGAATTTTTTATGAATCAGTAAGGATACTTCCTGTTGTGCTTGACATTCCTTTGGGACTGCACTATAAATAAAAATGATCATACATTCTGTCAAGAAAGTACCGGGAATTGTCGATTTAAATCTGGCGGGGCAATGAGGCAGGTAAAAATTTTTTTTTCCTAGGTTGGTACCACTGTCCTTAATTACTATGCCAAGCTTGAGCGGGATCTGTCAACTAGTGTGTTTGCAACAGCTGGTTAGGTCAGTCGATGTCCGAGTGCGTGCCGATTTTTACTATGGGTGATTACGTTAAGCAAAGAATTTGTTCAAAGTTTTGTATTGCAAATGAATTTTCGTGTGCCGATGCATTGAAAATGTTGCAAAAGGCCTTTGGTGATAATGCTCTATCGAAAACTCGTGCATATCAGTGGTACAGAGCCTTCAAGGACGGTCGTGAAGTGGTCGAAGACTTGCCTCGTTCCGGACGCCCATCGACGGCTTCTACCGAAAATAACGTCGATAAAATTAAGGAAAGGGTGCTTGGAAACCGTTGTATCAGCTTGAGAGAGATAGCACATGATCTTAAGATATCCCACGAGTCCGCACGTACGATTTTGATTGATATTTTGGGCATGAGAAAGGTGGCCGCACGACTCGTACCGAAAGACCTGAATTTTCTTCAAAAACGTCATCGCGAACAGTTTGCTTCAGACATGCTGGATCGCTGTAATTCCGATTCTACATTCATGGAACGCATTATAACTGGTGATGAGACCTGGGTCTAGGAGTACGATATGCAAACAAGCCAGCAATCATCGGAATGGGTGGCAAAAAATGAGAGGAAACCGAAAAAATCACGCAAAAGCCGCTCGAAAATTAAGGTGATGCTCATTGTTTTCTTCGATATCCGTGGCGTGGTGCACTACGAATTCGTTCCAGAGGGTCAGACGGTAAACAAGGAGTATTACCTAGGCGTTATGAAACGTTTGCGTGAGCGTATCCGTAAGAAGCGGCCAAATTTGTGGGCGAACAACTAATGGATTTTGCATGACGATAACGCGCCTTCTCACCGAGCTACGATTGTGACTGACTTTCTCGCCAAAAACTCAACAAACGTGCTTCAGCAACCACCGTATTCGCCGGATTTGGCTCCCTGCGACTTTTTCCTCTTCCCAAAACTAAAATTGCCCCTTCGTGGCACATGTTTTGAGTCGATTGAAGCCATAAAACAAAATTCGGCGCGAGAGCTAAAGTCCATCCCGGAAAGCGCCTATAAAAAATGTGCCGTTGGCATAGATGTATTGAAGCAAACGGAGCCTATTTTGAAGGCGACCATATAAATTTTGACGATAAAATGAAAAAATGTTGTTTTAATTGAAAATTCCCGGTACTTTCTTGACAGAGTAGTATATCCCCAGATTTTCTGACCCTTATCCTTTCTTCTTGGTTTCAGTGATAACAGCAATGTCCACCCCTAATGCTGTGAGCTCGTGCATGACTTCCTCAATTTTTCTCGAGAGACCCTAAACGTTCCATGTACCAAAAATCATTGTCCTTTTCCGTAGCCGTTGTCGTCTATTTAGTTCCATCCTGAAGAACACTACTTGCTCTTGGTTTAAGGATGTGGTGAGGATATTTTGGAGAAGTATAGGATTTGGGTTGAAGACACACTTTTCCCCAATAGTGGGAGGAGGAGAAGGACGCATGGATCGCGTGACTCAATGAGGTAGGCAAGAAGAATAAGGTCTTTTTAATCTGGGTTCCAGGTCATTCGGGGATCGTAGGAAACGAAGAGGCCAATACATTGGCCAGAAAGAGCGCACAAACGCCACTTACTGGCCCAGAACCCTTCTGTGGTATAGGAAAATGCACCTATAAGAAGGAGCTTATGGTGAAGGAGAAAACCGCAAGAGAAAAACTCTGGCGAAATCTCCCAGGAAAGAATCACTCCAAAAAGTCGCGTCCCTGAAGTAAGCCTATATAATTTTGTAACAAAATAAAATAAGCCGATTCTTTACCTGTTTGAGTAGGTATAATTGCAGCGCTGCTCCGACATTTTCGTTAGAAAGGTTTGAACAATTTGTAATATTGAAATTCCATATTTTCACCGTCAGCCATCATTATTGATATTTGTATTGACTCTGTATGCCACTTAGTTTCCATGAATGCAATAAACAAAACATTTTTTTATGCATGTGTGCAAGAACTCATGGCCAAGTATCAAACAAACAAATCTAAACATGGATTTTTCTGATTCTTGAAGATGACATTTATTGAAGATCGGGTTGTGATACATCAATGTATCCAAAAAAAAATTGCAATAATTTGACGTTCCATTCAAAAAATACCAAATTTGTGTACTATCTTGAAAACAGTGCTCAAAAAAATTTCTTAATGCGCAACTGACTTATGTAAAAATGTCTATTATAAGCCATTTTCATTTTGTTTTCTTTCTTATTTATACAAGGTCTGAGAAATAATAATATCTCCAAAAGTAAAAATTTTCGTTTTCACCCTATATTTCAGGAACAAAAGTACTTAGAATATTTCTGTTTGTGGCTTCAGAAGTTTTAATGCATAATTATCAATTTACAGATCATCATAGATAGACACCTGGTGGATTTGTCTTGTAAAAATGAAACTATTGATGATTTTCATAATTTGATGAGAAATTTATATATCATGTTGTATATGTATTTTTTAAAAGGAAAAAGAAAGCAATTTTATCTGTCACAGAGATTTGTATGGTTTACATTTAGAAAACACAAGTTTGTATTATAACTTCGAAAATAATAATAATGTAATAAAAAATATGGATTACGCCAATGGATTCTACTGGAAAAAGTGCCTGTATAATGTTTCTATTTCATTTTCATAGCACCTGTTACGTCGTGAACGTGTGTTGCTTACGTGACTTGCTTCATCTTCAACGACTCGAGAACCGTCTCACTCTGGTGACAATCTGCGGAAGTATTTTCTTGCGAGTGCGCGCGAGAGATAATAATGTCAATTCAATTCATTGTTTACACATCGTGCATAAAAGTTGGTTAAAAGCAAACTAATTTAATAGTGCCTTCTAAAGCGAATAAAATTCGTGTTGAATACTTTCGTTGAGAAAGAATAAAATCGTCTGATCGCGTCACCATAATATTTTGTGCTATCCTCTGAGGAATAAGTTCGCCTGTGATTAAGCAACTTGGAACTTGAGTAACTGGTGAATTGGTCGCTACTAACGACGTCCATCTAAAGGAAAGGTATTTCCCTGTTTCCACTCCTTATACCCCCTTTCGGCTGCTAACTTAGTAGTTGACCACCTACGATCGCCGTCAACTTATATTTCTGAGGTAAGTGCCTTTATTTAATCGGTTGCTTAATTCTCGGACGCACTTCTTCTGAAGTCGATTTGCAGCAATTGACTTACTGCAATCGTCTATTGGTGTCGAAAAACAGGGACCTTTAGATCTTAAATTCTAATTCAATTATTCATCTTTCAATTCTCATTGTAGTCATTTCATTCGGGAAATTTAACAGTGGAATTCTTATTTGTTTTTTGCTATCATCTGTTTATCATATTCGCATTAATCGTCTGTTCATTCCGGTAACATCTTCGGAATTCATTTTACTTACCGGGGTTGCTCGCGAAGTAAAAATGCCGTCGACGGATAAATTGAAAGCTACGATCAGTGAATTCATCATCAAGCGAGAAAATGCTTTCGCAGCAGCTTCAACCTTATTTAAGTTGATTAAGGGGCTGACTACTGAATCGGATGTGGCCAATATGTGCCTGGCTGAATTATTTAAAATCGAGAAGGCCTTCAAAGAAGCTGATGAGTTGATAGTTAAACTGAACTCTCAGCTGGAGGAGGCGGATCGGGACAGGTCGCCATCGAAATTCGCGGCATTCTTTGAGATCTGTCTGCAGATCCGCGCTGCTCATAGTCAGCTGACTGCACCTGCGTCGGTCGCAAAGACCGGGTCATCCCCTGTGGACCTTCCAATTCCTCGGGTCGAGTTGCCATGTTTTCATGGCAAAATCGAAGAATGGCCCAGCTTCATCGCACTTTTCGATGCTCTTGTGCATCTGAACAGTTCCCTGGCGCCTGTTCAGAAATTTCACCTTTTAACTTCTGCTATATCTGGTGAAGCGGCTTCTGTCATCTCCGGCTTCGAACTAAATTCCCTAAACTACCCTTTAGCTTATCAGGCCCTTTACGCTCGGTACCAAAATCCCCGTCGGCTGGCTGACTTGTATGTAAACCAGATATTGGATTCGCGGCCTGCATCTGCTTCTTCCTTGCCCCAATTACAACAATTCGCCACCACGCATCAAAATGCCATCAACGCCCTCAAGGCATTGTCCATTCCAGATCTGGCCGATTATCTTCTGTTTTCCCTTGCCTTGCGCAACCTGGACATACCATCTCGCCAGCTGTTCGAAGGGCAGTTATCCTCTGATGAGTTTCCCAATCTCGCACAATTGCTCGAGTTTACTAATCGACAATTGCGAGTGTTGGAAAGCACTTCCATCACCTCATTCCGTGCATCTGCGCCAAAGAGGCCGACCAGAACCCAATCACCAGCGGGGTTAGCGTCTGCTCCTTCATCGTCTGCTCCCTCCTCAGCTGGTCCGTCCTCTCGTCGTCATGCCTATACAGGGGTACGTCCTCCTCAAGCCTCTAGCTCGTCGTCTGTATGTGTGTTCTGCTCGGCAAACCACTCCATTCGACAGTGTCGTGAATTCAAAGCCATGACCATTCATCAGCGAAGATCTTTCGTAACTGAGAGGCGATTATGCAGAAATTGCATGTCATCGTTCCACGCCACTGTTGATTGTGGTTCGGATCAGTGCTGCCACACATGCGGGGGACGTCACCATACGATACTTCATCTAGCCTCTGCGGGCTCCACGCCCTCTTCTGGTACCCAACCGGAGGAGAAACCATCGAATCAGCCTCCTTCTCAATCTTCTGCTACATCAGAGCCGCCAGCCCGTGCCTCCACCTCTCGGGGCACTGCAGTGAGGGGTAGACTGCGTAATATACCTTCATCGGCAGGCTCAGCTTCTCATCGGGCTTCCCCCGCTACATCTTCCCGTAATTCTTGCCACTCATCCGGAAGTGGTACCGAATGACTTCGAGTATGGTCATCTCGCCGTCATCTAACCCTGCCAAATAGTCATCTGTTTTCATCTCCGCGATCTTCCTTGCGCCAGACCAAAGATCCTAGCCTCCTTATGCCTACCGCCTGGATCCGCTTAGATAACCAGCGGAATGTTGTATTCGGCCGAGCTCTTCTCGATTCAGGCTGCCAACACACATTGATCACCCGCGCTTGGGCCACCAAGCTTCGTCTGCGCATTCACCCTGAAGTTGTTCAACTTCGCACCCTCACTAACGCAGATCAGTTTCGCATCCAAGGATACGTATACGTTAGTCTCTGTCACCAAGGGGATCCCCCTCATCTTATCATCAAGGCCTACGTTGTTGACAGCCCCATAGATCCTCTCCCTGTCCAAGCGTTTAATGGCCGATGGCCCGAGTTTCAGCAATTCAACCTAGCTGACCCACTCTTCTATCTGCCTCGTATCATAGGGATGTTGATTGGATCGGATGTGCTCCCTCATCTTATTCTTCCTGGCACGCTGTGTCCATCGTCTGAACTTCCGGGGGCGTTGTCTACCACCTTAGGCTGGGTGCTTTATGGGCCCTACGCTCGCCATCGCAAGAAGACTAAACATGTTTCCTTCTCACCTGACACTGCCAATGGTCGCGCTCGACATGTCCCCAGTTGTCATCGGGTTTCACGGCAGCACGCTTCTCCCTCGTCTTCTGCAGGGTCATCATCTGCTGTATCTTCTTCACCGTCTTCTCATCCTGATTCCCCTCGCTCAGAGTCTGCCTGCCCTTCCCTTCGTGACAAGACTGAATCTTCTGACACATCTCCTCAAATCTCACCTTCTGTTATGATAAGTTCTTCTGCCGTCCCTGATCTTCAAACTATTCCTTCACCCTCCGCACAGCACTCGGATCACGAACTTGTCAACATCGTTCGGCGCTTCTGGGAACTTGATAAGGTACCTGACGTACTTCCGCTGACCCCTGCCGAGAGAGAGTGTGAGATGACATACTGCGCTGATGTCACCCGCGACTCCAATGGAAGGTACACTGTTGGTTTGCCCTTGGCATCGTCTCGGCTGGGCACCTCCGTCAACGTGGCGACTAGACAGTACATTCGACTGGAACAGCGTTTGGACAACAACCCTACTCTTCGTGTCGCTTATCATGAGTTCATGCGAGATTATCTCGAGAGTGGCCATATGGAACTGGTCCCTGAGTCTTCTGATTGTCCGCGATATGAGCCATATTATATTCCCCATCATCCCGTACATCGTCCAGATGATCCTCCTGACAAAATTCGTGTGGTCTTCAATGCCTCTTGTGCATCCGCTAATGGCAAATCCCTTAACGATCTTCTGCTTACTGGTCCGAAGCTGCAAGCGGACATTTCCACCCTCCTGCTTCGCTTTCGTCTATATCGCTTCGTCTTCACCGCCGATATTAGACAGATGTATCGACAGATCCTGATACTCCCTGAGCAAAGGGACTATCAACGTATAGTCTGGCGTTTCAGCAAACACGAACCGCTCCAATATTATCGCCTGAACACCGTCACGTATGGCGTTTCTTCTGCTCCCTTCTTGGCACTTCGGACCCTTCGGCAGCTGGCTTCGGATGACGGACCCAAGTTTCCTGCTGCCAGGCAAGTCTTGCTGGATGAAATTTATGTTGATGACATCTTGACGGGCTGTTCATCCGAAGCTGAAGCTCTTGAGTTGCGGCAGCAGGTGCAGGACCTGCTCAGGGCGGGCGGCTTTGAGTTGCGCAAATGGGCTACCAATCATCCTCCTCTGCTAGACGGTATTCCAGCTGATCATCGTAGAGAATCTTCCTCTACCGATCCTCTTCTTCTCGATCGTGAGCCAGGTCTCAAGATTTTGGGACTTGGGTGGAATCCTTCTTCTGATCACTTCTTCTATTCTGTTCGTTCGACTTCAACGGTCATCACCAAACGAACCGTGTTGAGTCAGATGGCTAGAATCTTCGACCCCCTGGGATGGTTAACTCCTGTTACCTTCTATGCTAAAATCTTCTTCCGTCAGCTCTGTCTACTCCATCTGGAGTGGGACCAACCTCTTTCGAATGAGGTTCAGCCCCTATGGCTGCAGTTTCAGTCCCAGCTCCCCACTTTGGCAGAGCTCTACATACCACGATTCATCCCTGACGTTTCTTCTTCTGCGCATCGGCTGATCGGCTTCTGTGATGCCTCTGAATCAGGCTACGCTGCGGTCGTTTATCTCCGCACTTTGGCATCGTCTGGTCATTATCAGGTGTCCCTTCTCGCAGCTAAATCAAAAATTGCTCCTTGCAAGGCCATAACTCTGCCTCGTTTGGAGCTATGCGGTGCCCATCTTCTCGCCAAGCTCATGCACCATCTGTCCACTCGCGTGTTGGAAAATCTCGGCGCTGAGTGCATGGCCTTCTGTGATTCCTCTGTGGCCTTGTCGTGGATCCGTGGTGAGAGTCACAGGTGGAAGACATTTGTTGGCAATCGGGTTGCTGAAATACAGGAGCTCATTCCCTCTGATCGCTGGAGACATGTAGTGTCTGAGGACAATCCAGCTGATTGTGCCTCTCGAGGACTGATGCCTACAGACATTCATCATCACCCATTGTGGTGGCGGGGTCCTCACTGGTTGTCTTTCGACTCATCCTTATGGCCTGTTTCCTCTGTTGATTCCTCTCAAACTGATCGAGTGGACGAGGAAGCAAAGCCAATCTCCGCTTTGATGTTCGCGGCTATCTCCGATGAACCCACCTTCATTGACCGCTTTTCCTCATATCTTCGACTCAAGCGGGTCACCGCCTTTTGTCGAAGATTCATAATGAATACTCGTGGTCTATCACCCCCTCGGTCAGGTTTTCTTTCCTCTGTCGAGCTCCAGGAGGCGGAGGCCTGCTTGATACGTCTCGTTCAATCCGTTTATTTTGCCGAGGAGCTGACTGAGCTTCGGAAACCATCTTCTCGTCTCCGGCTCATCATGAAGCTTCACCTTTTCTGTGACCAGCAAGGAATTATTCGTGTTGGAGGCCGCCTGTCGGCGGCCTTGTTGCCGTATAGACACAAACATCCTGTTCTTCTTCCAAAGAAAAGCCATCTCACTCATCTGATCATCGATGATGCCCATTATCGTCTCCTGCACGCTGGCGCCTTGGCCACTCATTCGTACATTCGTCGCCGGTACTGGGTTCTGGATGGACGCAATGTTGTACGCAATCGACTACGCAGGTGCAATCGATGCTTCTCCTGCAAACCTCGTCCCATGGTACAGCCAATGGGCAATCTGCCTCCCGAGCGACTATCCTCTGCCATGGCCTTTCTTACCACTGGTGTAGACTACGCCGGACCCTTTTATGTCACGAGTGCGCGATTACGAGGGGCTGTCAGCACAAAGGCATATCTGGTTGTCTTCATCTGTTTCACTACCAAGGCAGTTCACCTAGAATTGGCATCTGAGCTGTCCACTCCAGCGTTTATCGCTGCTTATCGGCGATTCGTTGCGCGCCGAGGTCACCCTTCCGTCATCTTTTCCGATAACGGGACCAATTTCGTTGGTGCTCATAACTACCTTCGTGATCTTGGCCGCTTATTGTCTGCTCCACAACATCAGCAGAGTCTTTGCGATGCCGCTTCGTCCTCCGGAACTGATTGGCGATTCATACCGCCTTCCAGTCCTCACTTTGGCGGCCTTTGGGAGGCCGCTGTAAAATCTGCCAAGCATCATCTCACTCGCGTCATCGGCGAGCAGAAACTCACTTATGAGGAATTTCTCACTGTCTGCACTCAGGTTGAGGCCATCCTCAACTCCCGTCCTCTGTATCTTCCCTCATCTGACCCTTCGGATTTTGAGGCCCTCACACCAGGGCATTTCTTGATTTTCCGCCCCCTCAGCGCTCCTCCTGACCATGATGTCAGTTCCGTGTCTGTGAATCGTTTATCTCGTTGGCAATTGGTCCAGCGATTCCAGCAGGACTTCTGGAAGCGTTGGCGTCAGGAATACTTGCATACCTTGCAGCAACGTCATAAGTGGTTGCAGCCGTCTACCCCTGTCCTTCCAGGCACTGTTGTCATCATTCGAGACGACAATCTTCCTCCTCTAAAGTGGAGTATAGGCCGTATATCATCTGTTTTTCCCGGAGCTGACTCCACAATTCGTGTGGCTGATGTTGCTACCCCTTCTGGGACAGTTCGACGACCAATCGTCAAACTGTGTCCTCTTCCAAGTCAGTAGATGACTTTTTTCTTTCGTCTGTTCACTCCTTCCAGTTCTTACTGAAGGGATCCTTCAGGGCGGGCGGCATGTTACGTCGTGAACGTGTGTTGCTTACGTGACTTGCTTCATCTTCAACGACTCGAGAACCGTCTCACTCTGGTGACAATCTGCGGAAGTATTTTCTTGCGAGTGCGCGCGAGAGATAATAATGTCAATTCAATTCATTGTTTACACATCGTGCATAAAAGTTGGTTAAAAGCAAACTAATTTAATAGTGCCTTCTAAAGCGAATAAAATTCGTGTTGAATACTTTCGTTGAGAAAGAATAAAATCGTCTGATCGCGTCACCATAATATTTTGTGCTATCCTCTGAGGAATAAGTTCGCCTGTGATTAAGCAACTTGGAACTTGAGTAACTGGTGAATTGGTCGCTACTAACGACGTCCATCTAAAGGAAAGGTATTTCCCTGTTTCCACTCCTTATACCCCCTTTCGGCTGCTAACTTAGTAGTTGACCACCTACGATCGCCGTCAACTTATATTTCTGAGGTAAGTGCCTTTATTTAATCGGTTGCTTAATTCTCGGACGCACTTCTTCTGAAGTCGATTTGCAGCAATTGACTTACTGCAATCGTCTAGCACCAGTAATGAAGAAGTTATATGCCTCAATTACACTCAGCCACTTCCACTGCTACTCGCGCTGCCAGAAATATTTCCCGGAATACTTCTGCGGCAGTATGGAAAGGCAGCGAGTATTTACACTCAGCTCAAACATTTCTCTTGCGATCAAGTTTTGGCAATGGCGGACGACGAAATTGCAGCCTCAGCGATCTGTCTGTTTCATTTAAATAAATATGTGAGTGTCTCGAAAACATATAAACTCCAAAAGAAAGTTCGTCGTCGTAGAAGAGGGTGGATGATATCAATAAATCGTTCACTTTGTGCAAAAGTTCATGGTTTTCATCAGAAGAATCCCATATCACTCTTTCGATCTCAAGGAGTTCTAGAAATGATATTATTTTTTCGTTGCTCCACTCTGTCGACATTTTTCGCAACAATTAACAACGTACGCAACGTTCGCACGACAGTAACTGGGCAGAATGTGATCACTCCCTGCCACTTGCACTGCCGGTCCTTTGACTGCCGCACGAAAAACCGCTAATTTAGGGAGTGACCGGCAGCGCGAGTGGCAACGCGAGTGGCAGCAGAAGTGAGGTGATTACATTCTCACCTCGCTCATTTCCCTGCTCACTTCCCTGCTCCCTGCCGTGGAAGTGGGCTGAGTGTAATTGACGGGATAAGAACTTTTCATTTGACGCCATTTTCCAATTTTCTATAATAGTTCGGAAACGGCTTGACTTAGAAGGTTGCAATTCACCAAAATAATTCTCCCAACAATCGAGCCCGACAATGTGCTACTCATTTTGTTTTAGCTTATCGAGTTTCTGAGATCCCCTCACTAGACAACGAATTTGGGTACACAAATAAAATTTACTCAATACCTACTCCATAAAAGTAGAATGTGAATTTCAATGAAGTGTTACATATAAAAAATTAAGACCTGATCATTCTTCCACGTAATAGGTATTCGACTCAGAAAATGAAATATAAACCATTCTACCTGGGGCACAAGATGATTACCAATGTTAAGAGACAATTCATGGTGGAAAAATTTGTTCAGAGAAGCGAGAAGAGTGTCCTGATTAGTTAGTTAATAAAATTCATAATTTTATTATCAATATGCATACAGAAGAATGACTTCAGGAAAACTGGGAAATCAGAAACGGAAATCGAAGCAAAATGTTTACCATTCAATGGAAATCGGCGTGCACAATTCGAGCATTTGTACCAGGCCCCTTATCTCGTTGAATTTTACCCCCCTGTCTTGTCCCATTGATATTGGTCAATGCTCCAGATGATTCATTCTCAATGTTGAATATTACGTGAACGAATAATCGGAACAAACAAATGTTGAGTTATATTCACTATTAAAAGACCTTTTCAACAACATATCACACGATCCATCTTTCTCATTGAAATTCGAGGGTTTGAGGTTTCCGCGCAGAAAGATGAAATGATAAAATGACGGTTTTCATTTAAAGAAGTCCTCCTCAAAGACAAAATTGATAAGAAATTGAAATGACACTTTTTTCGAAATATGCTGTGAAATTTCTCAGTTTGGGCATATATATTTCGTAAAATTCACCTTTTCAGCAACTCCAATCACATGATTACAGATATCTGTTCCAGAAGGTCCACCCCCAATTATAAGAACTTTTCTATTCATGTAAGGCTCTTCGCGCCTGTAATTATGACTGTGTATGCAGTTTCCTGTGAAAGAATTCAATCCAGGTGTATCAGGCATATAGGGCACACTGTACTTTCCATTACAACAAATAACAGCGTCAAATATCTTTGTCTCCCTCCTTTTGGTTGTCACATCTCGGATTTCAATTTCCCATGTATTGCCTATTCTCGGTTCAACATGAGTCACTTGAGTCAGAAACTGAAGGAAAAAATTCGTATATATATATAGACAAACTGTAGAGTTATCAATTTATCATGTGTTGAACTTACTCGAATATGTTTCCTCAAGTCCAATCTATCCGCGTAATCATTCAAATACAGAAGTACTTCATTCTGTAATATGTAAGAATGTTTCAGATTCTCCGGATAGGGGAAGTCCTCAAACATCATCAGCTCTTTTGGTAAATTTGTTCTGAAGTGAAAACGTTAAATGAATTCTTCTAAAAGATTCCTAAATTATTAGAATGGCTTTCTTCACTATTAGGTTTGTTCGTGAAGGCCATTTCAAACTAATCCAGGAAAAATGAGTTTGCGCAGTTCTGACAAATTTGAATATAACGAGAGTTCAAATAATTAGTGGCCCAGGGTGCTGCGACGTTTAACAGCTCACAACTTTTGTTTGCAAAGATTCAACTGAAAGTAATTTCAAAGCACTCTAAACCAGGAATTATTCAAACGCTCGTTATTCACAATACGTTCTATTATATGCTGGGATTCAACATCACGAAGACAGTGCTTTTGGCCTTTAGAGCTCCAAGAGAAATGTAAAATATGAGGAAAATTTATTTGAAGAGTTATTTCGTTTACGTTTCAGTCTAATATATACCAGGGTGATTCATGGTGGATGGCACATTATACGTCTCTGGTGAACCAGACATCGGATCGGTTTTAAAATTTAATGGAGTACATTATCGGACATTCTTTAACCAACTAAAATATTTTCGTGAAAGCGGTGTTGCCAGTTCTATTAAACAGTAGTGGAAACTTTGCTTTTTCGAATAGAACACCTGGTATATTATAATATTTTCTGAATCTCCAACAATTTTCCGACAACTCAACATTTCTCTATACCTATCTGTTGCCGTTTTCGAAATATAAATTAATTTAAATTTTTTTCACCGGAAATCATGACCTCTGAAAATGCTGATAACTTTGGGTTGAGAAACACTATGGCATTAAAATTTGGTTTGGCGTTAGGTGATACATGAGTGCTTCCAACTCATCAGCCTGATCTACGTTACTTCAATACAGGGTGGTAAAAAATACAGCTTTTTTTGTTTGCATGAAAAAGTGACTGAAAATTGTTTACTTTAAATAAAACGCCCTGTATATTATTGGGAATTCAGAAATCTGATTAAAATTGATTTCATTTTATGTCTAACATGCCTACACCTAAGTAGTCACATTTCGGAGTTATGAGCATTTATTTGGTAGGCAGGCCATGATTACTATTTGACATTACCTTGTTACATTCTCCTAATAATTAAGGCACCAAGAAACTTGAAAGTCAAACTATTTTTTTTTTAATTATAATTCGGCATCGACTGCTTTGGTCATTAGCCGTATAATTCAGTAGTCCTTGACTATGGATATAAAGTAGTGTATGATAAAATAAATAAATTAATGATTATATAAATATGTAAATAAGTTAATGGTTAGAATAATGAGCAAATAAATAGATAAATAAATAATATCACAAGAGTACATAAAGGAACAACTGAATAAATAGATAAACAAAGATATAAAATTGATTATAAAACATAAAGGCAAGTATAAACATCATCTTATCAAGGATATCAAACACTTTAAATTTTGTTCAGTAATCCCACCTTTTCCAAAAATTCCAATATCTTTTTTTCTGATTCTAGGTCATATTTCAACAAGTCACCAAGAGTACCGTTCATTTTCAGCTCACTGCGAACACTTTGAAATTGGACGCAATCGACAAGGATATGCTGAACTGTAAGTATTTCACGACATTCCAGACATCGCGGTTTATTCATTCCTCGTAGCATATATGTATAGTGATGTAAGGTTAGTGTGACCTATTCTGAGTCGAGTTAGAGTAACATTCTTTTTACGCCCTAATTTGTTTTTTCTTTGCTCCTCTCTTACCGACTTTTTTATTGATCTCAATTTCGCATTACTCTGACTCCATAGTCTCTGCCATTCCATTATACAGGGTTTTCATTTCAAAACTTGCCACCCATATTATTTCCATATACAGGGTGTTTCATCATAAACTGGACAAACATATATACCCGTGTGGACGACACCAGGGAAGTCATTTTTGCCTTATGACATATACCCCGTTTTCGACGCATAAGCGAGATACAGGGTGTTTAATGTCAACTTTCAGCAATATTCTCATAACTGTTGTGAGTTACGCGTGATATTTGAAATAACGGTTTCTAGTTACATCTTAGTATTTTGAGGGCTCAATTCAATTGTGATGTAGAATTTTGAAAAAAAAAATTTCAAAATGGCGGAAAACCTGCAAAGTTGGAATTTTTTTTTCTCGGTTGCCAATTTGGAAAGCATAATCTCAACGTACTCGGTTTTCTAAGATTTTCCGTAAAAAAAAATTTTCAAAATTCGAACTCAACTTTTTTTTTACATGTCTTCAGTGAAAAAAAAATGTCGGCCAAAAGTTTTGGAATTTTTCATGGCTGAACAATCTTCAATTCTGAATACTTGGGTGAAAACAGAATGAAAAAATATCGATTGGTTTTCTTTTTGTAGCCTTCCGAAGATTACGCTCGGTGTACTTTCTTAATTTTTATTTGAGAAACTGGAGGCCGTACGAAGGTCAAAATTGTGCTGATGGGCTGCCAGAATGATCGGGACAAAAATATGAAATTATAAACCAAAAAAATTTTTTTCGAAAAATTTTGGTAGGAATCGAACTAGACGAGTATGAATTGGATTAATTCTAATCCTATAAATCTCCGTTACCAAAGCAACACTAGTTAATCGAGAGTGTAAAGTTAGAACCTAACCAAAGTTTTTTGGAAAAAATAAAAAAAAAATTTATTTTTCTTTCAATTTTTTTTTAATTTTTTGGAAAAATTTTTTTTTTGGTTATAATTTCATATTTCTATCTTGGTCATTCTGGCAGCCCAGCAGCACAATTTTGACTCTCGTACGGCCTCCAGTTTCTCAAATAAAAATTAAGAAAGTACACCTAGCGTAATCTTCGGAAGGCTACAAAAAAAAAACCAATTGATATTTTTTCATTCTGTTTCCACCCAAGTGTTCAGAATTAAAGATAGTTCAACCATGAAAAATTTCATAAATTTTGGGCGAAGACATGTAAAAAAAAAGTTGAGTTCGAAATTTGAAAAACTTTTTTCACGGAAAATCTTAGAAAATTGAGTACGTTGAGATTATGCTTTCCAAATTGGCAACCGAGAAAAAAAAATTCCGACTTTGCAGGTTTTCCGCCATTTTAAATTTTTTTTTGCGAAATTCTACACCACATTTCAATTGAGCCCTCAAAAATACTAAGATGTGACCAGGAACCGTTATTTCAAATATCACGCATAACTTACCATAGCTCACAGAATATTGCTCAAAATTGACATTAAGCACCCTGTATCTCGATTATGCGTCGAAAACGGGGTATATGTCATGAGGTGAAAATGACGTTCTCGGTGTCAACTACACGGCTATATATGTTTGTCCAGTTTATGGTGAAACACCCTGTATATATATTTTTTTTTTTTAAATCGCCGGGACCCGTCAATTTTGTTTTTGAGGGGGAACAATTTTGACGTATAAATTAGCTCTCCCCCTTTAACCCCCTACCCACCAGAGCCACCCCTACAAAAATCTTAAATGAGAATGGGGGTCGAGTGATACTTCATTTCAAAGGGCTTTTTATTCTCTATATTTTGGCATATTATTTTTCAAATTTCGGTGTTGCGTTAGGCGCAAGATCGCGTTGATGCATCGAGTGAGCTCGTACGTAGAGTGTAAGTAAGTATGCGTACGCTTATCAGACGCATAAAAAAACAACTTTTTTATGTCGAAAATATTTATTTAGATGTATCGTCGAGTTACAAGAAAAACATATTCTCATTTTTTAGCTGTTTTATAAAAATAGTGTAATAATAGGTGGTGGACTGGTGGGAACTTTTCAAATTGACACACGCCTAACTCGGCAACGCAACACCCAAATTTGAAAAATAATATGCCAAAATATAGAGAATAAAAAGCCCTTTAAAATGATGTATCACTCGACCCCCTTCCTCATTTGAGATTTTTGTAGGGGTGGCTCTGGAGAGTAGGGGGTTAAAGGGGGAGAGCTAATTTATACGTCAAAATTGTTCCCCCTCAAAAACAAAATTGACTGGTCTCGGCGATTTAAAAAAAAATATATATATATATGGAAATAATAGGGGTGGCAAGTTTTGAAATGAAAACCCTGTATATTCATTCTTGTAGAAGGCTTTGATATCAGTGTAATTAATGCAGATATCTATTTGTGCAGTCTCAGAGCTAGCTGTTTTGGCCGCTTGGTCTACATTTTCATTGCCTCTTATGCCTATGTGTGCTGGTGTCCAGATGAATATTACTTCCTTGGATTGTTGTCTCAACCATGTTATCGTTGCTTGAACCTGGCATGTTAGGCTATTCTGTTCGAAGGGGTTTCTTATGCTATTCAAGGAACTCAGAGAATCTGTGCTAATGATGAAGGATTGGTCATTTGTGAGGACGCAGTATTTTACTGCTTGCCATATTGCATACATTTCGGCATTAAATATATTGCATGCAGAATGGAGTGTCCAGCAATGAGATATTTCATCTGTGAAAATAGCACTCGCAACTCCGGTATCTGTTTTAGAAGCATCAGTATAGATAATTTTCGAATATCCCTCATATCTTGATACTATCGACAAAAATGTGACCTTCAGTAATTCAATATTTGTTGTGTCCTTTTTATAGTCTGCGCATTCCAGATGTATTATGGGAGATTTAAATTGCCAGGGGATATGTTCGAAGCTTTGAATAAAGAACCTCAGGAAGGAGCATAAGGTTCGAATTTGTGCGACCAAATTGGGTTACCAGTATGGCCGACAAAGGTTTCCGGAATCAGTGGCGTAGTGTAAAAAGAATAAGGGAATATCTCAAATCGTTGGCAGTGAATTAATTCAATATGTGAATAGTGCAAATCGGTTTCAACCATTTATTGGTTTTATCCATTTAGATGAGAAGTTAACCAAATAGCGAATTACCAAGTTTAGTGATATGATAATAATATGACATCACCTACTGTATTTCTCCATGTTACACCAATGGTTAACCTCAAGATGAACATGCAGTACATCATTGGATGTGACAGCAACGCTCACCATACCCTCTGGGCGAGCTCTGACATCAATAAAAGAGGTGAGTCTCTATTTGAATTTCTTGTAACTGAAGGGGTGGGCTTAGCAAATCGGGGTAGCGAACCTACATTCCGCAATGCGATAAGGGAGGAGGTATTAGATCTAACACTTATCAGCCCAGCTTTACAGCACAAAATCACAAACTGGCATGTCTCAACAGAGGCTTCCTTCTCTGATCATAGACTAATTCGGTTCGACATAGGGTTACAGCCAATGCTACAAGAGCCCAGAAGAAATCCTAAACGGACTAACTGGGACCGCTATCTTGGTCTGCTCGAGACCAATAACGAGCTCTCGGGGGTACGAGGAATTGATTCTGTGGAAGGCATAGATTTGATGGCGAAAAATCTCCAAAGCAGGATTCTTACCGCTTATGAAAGTAGCTGCCAACTCAGGAAAACGGTTTCCAACAAAAACGTACCCTGGTGGAATTCAAATCTATCAAAGCTACGAAAACATGCCCGCAAACTGTACAACAAGTGGTCTACTACTAGAACATTAGAAGACAAGACTGCGTACAGAGCGGCAACGACTAAATACAACAGAGAACTTCGGGAGTCTAAACGAAAGTCGTGGCGTGCCTTCTGCGAAAGCATTGGGGAAACTCCAACGGCTGCTAGACTTCAGAAAGCTTTATCGAAAGAACACAACAACGGTCTGGGACAGCTTAAAAGAAGGGATGGTCAGATGACTGGCACAGATGATGAAACGTTGTCTCTCATGCTAGAATCTCACTTCCCTGGCTCCCAAATATTTCGTGGCAGCAAACCTAGCCAGGACTTTTCTGCGCCCAGAAGTGGAGCTAGAAAAATAGCTGCCAAACTTTTCACAGGGAATAGGATTCGATGGGCTATTGAATCCTTCAAACCATACAAATCCCCAGGGGGAGATGGCATATACCCAGTGCTGCTTCAGAAGGGACTGTCGGCTCTATTACCAGAGCTTATAGTCTTATTTCGTAAGAGCTTCACATGGGGATACGTGCCTGAATGCTGGCGGGACGTGAGAGTGAGCTTCATTCCAAAGGTCGGCAAACGGCCAGGAACAGACGCAAAATCCTTTCGCCCCATAAGCCTCTCATCCTTTCTACTGAAAGCGATGGAAAAAATAGTCGATCAAGATATGAGAGCCGGACTTCTATCGAGGTTTCCTCTGCATAGAGATCAATTTGCGTACCAAGCAGGTAAATCCACAATCTCTGCTCTTCATAGCCTCACCAGCAAGCTGGAAAAAGCCATAGAGCATAAAGAAATAGCATTATGTACTTTCATTGATATTGAAGGCGCGTTCTCAAACACACCTCGACAGTCCATTCATCGCACGCTGGTTAAGAGGGGTGTGGAACCGGCGACGGTGGCTTGGATTATGGCAACACTGAACAGCCGTATAATCAATTTAAACCTAGCATCAACATCCCTAACTGCGACACCAGGAGATGGGTGTCCACAAGGAGGTTGCTTATCGCCACTTTTGTGGTCATTAGTGGTCGACGACCTCCTTAAGACGCTGTCAGAAGCGGGTTTTGAGATCTGCGGATATGCCGACGACCTTGTGATAATGGTTCGGGGCAAGCATGACGGTACAGTATGTGATCGCATGCAAAATGCTCTGACCCTAACACACGAATGGTGTGTCCAAGGAAAACTCACCGTGAACCCTAAAAAAACGATTCTGGTACCGTTTACTAGGAGAAGGAAACTATCTCTTAAAGTAATTACGATGGAAGGAATCGCTTTAGTCCCCACTGATCATACTAAATATCTTGGTGTAATTTTCGACCAAAAGCTCTCTTCGCATGCCAGAGGATGGTCGGAAGTACGTGGGGACTCAAACCTGAAATTACCAATTGGATCTATAAATCCATTGTGCGACCAATCGTTAGCTACGCAGCTTTCATCTGGTGGCCGAAGGCAAAAACACTTACGGGGCAAAAAACCCTAGATAAACTGCAGAGAACAGCATGTTTGTCCATAACGGGAGCCTCTCGCTCTTGTCCGACCGCTGCTATGCAAGTCATCCTGGACCTGCCTCCACTAGGATTATTCTTAGAAAGTGAGGCAGCCAGGTGGGCCCTTAGGGTAGCGAGGGAGCGGGAACCCAAATCTGGCGACTACACAGGCCATCTTCGCATTCTGAATGAGTGTAAGCAGCTTTTAGACGTGGTCACAGACAACCTTACCCTTAAACATGAGTTTCAGAAAAACTTCAGCGTGACAACGCCAAGTCGCGAACAATGGATCAACGACGAAATGTCGTTCCCTGCAGGGTCTCTCGTGTTCTACACAGATGGCTCGAAGACCGAAGACGGTCGAGTCGGAGCCGGAGTATACGGTCCCTCGATACAACTAGCCCTATCAATGGGCTTTTGTCCATCGGTGTTTCAAGCGGAAACCTTTGCCATAAGGGAGTGCATTGCACATTGTATGGGATGTAACTACCGGAATAAAAGGATTTATATACTATCTGACAGCAGAGCAGCCCTACTAGCGCTTGACTCACCACGAGTTCGGTCAAAGTTAGTCTGGGAATGCAAAATGTCACTCAACGCACTCGGGCTCGACAATCAGGTCAACCTCGTTTGGGTACCTGGCCACTCGGGAGTGCATGGTAATGAAATGGCTGATCAGCTTGCAAGGAAGGGTGGACTTGTCCCCTTCATTGGGCCGGAGCCTTTCTGCGGCTTCCCAGCAAGCCATCAAGCGATGGCTGTTAGAGAATGGGAACAGAAAAGGAAGACTAGGTCCTGGCGACTGGTCCAGGGACAGAGACAGGCAAAGTCTTTCCTCTCCTACTCAACGAGCTGGACCAAAAAAGTTCTGGCACTAAGCAAATCAGAACTGAGGAAAATGATGGGCATACTCACGGGACACTGTCCGGTAAATTATCATCTTCGGAACATGGGAAAGGTTCCTGATGATACCTGTCGCTTCTGTCAAGAAGCCACCGAAACAGCTGAACATCTGCTTTGCAGTTGTGGAGCTGTCTTCAGGAAAAGGCTACAACATCTTGACTTCTGTTTCCTAAAACCGGAACAAGCAATGGGCGTGGCACCGAGAAGAGTAGTGAAGTTCATAGAGGCTTTGCTACCTGACTGGTAAACAGCGCGGGGTTGCACAATAGATCTTCAGGTCAAGGTGTTTGCGAGGCTAAGCTAAGTCTAAACGCCCCTCCTTAAATCTAATCTAATCTAACCTCAAAATTTCTTCCGACTTTTGAATTCTTTATATAACTGAATATATCTTTCGAAACACTTACCTATGAAAAGTTAAAGTATTATCCTGTCTTTTTTTACTATCAGATCGGCCACAAGATGCACAACTAACCATTTTGAAGTCAAAATAACAAACTCGTTTACACGAAATTCCAACGTGATGAGTATCTAATAATTGGATTAGCAATATGGCCGTTTCCGTCGCACTTTTATACGTAGCAAATGAACCTTGTGCTCCTTCCTGTGGTTCTATGTTCTAAGGTTCGAAGGTATTCAGAGCAATAACTTGTGGTAGTTGATATTGGTCGGTTATTGTCTGCAACCGATAAGCTACTGATCTGACAGACAATTGTTGTTCTGTGGTACCAAACAATAACTCGAATACTGGGTTAGCCTTTTTGAGCCCATAGTCTAGCAGAATAATTTGTCAACAATTGTTTTCTCCTAATTTGTAGGGGACAGAAGCCACTTTCCACGTATACAGATTCCATTGGGCTAGTTCTAACTAAATGCACTAATCGCTATTTTCAAACCGCTATAGTGGATTCTGTCTATTTTGTGCAGCCAACTCTTTCTGGCAGAACCATATACAATTGATCCATAATCTATCCTAGAAAGTATTATAGACTGATAAATATTCAGAAGGACATCACGATCTCCACCCCAATTGATTCCTGACAGACTTCGCATCAGGTTTAGAATGGGTTCACACTTTCTCTCTATATATTTTACATGTGCTGCCCACGTTAGCTTTGAATCGAACAGTACTCCGAGAAATTTTGTTTCTGGTTTGAATATAATTCTGTTGTTTCTCAAAGTCAAAGCTGGATTAGCATGTGGGGTTCTCAACCTGCAGAAATGTGTAGCGCATGTTTTGGTTCGCGATAATTTGAATCCACATGTTGTAGTATTCTCCTGTATTTTATCGATTGCCGCTTGCAAACGTTCTTCTATATTTTCAGTACTTTTAGAGGAGATAAATATCGCCAAGTCGTCGACAAACATACTTTTAACCACATCTGCAGTCAAACCGTCAAAAAGTTTATTAACAGCAATCAAGAAAAGAGTGACACTTAAGGTAGATCCCTGTGGTACCCCATTCTCGAGAACATATATTTCCGACAACTGATTCCCCACCCTCACCCTGAATTGTCTATCAGACAGAAAGCCACAAATGAATTTAGGAAGTCTACCTCTCAACCCCATTCAAAAATCGTTTTCAAAATACCGTATCTTCAAGTAAGGTCATGGGCACACTCTATATCGAAGAAGATGGCAGTGAGATGTTCTCTTTTCGCAAAACTTTTCTGAATGGCATCCTCCAACATGACCAAATTGTCTATTGTTGACCTGTGTTTTCGAAAACCCATTTGAAATCGGTTTATAAGTTCGTTTTTTTTCCAGGTACCATACTAGGCGTGCATTGATCATCTTATCCATAACCTTACTCATACAACAGGTGAGAGATATGGGTCTGTAATTCTCGGCATATTTCGAGTCTTTTCCAGGTTTAGGGATAGGAATCACCAATGCTTCCTTCCATGAATTCGGGTAAGTTGATTCATGCCAGATGCGATTGAAATTATTCAATAATTTTTTTTTCAGATGTTGCCAGTTGTTTTATAAATTCGTATGGAATACTATCCGACCCCGGAGCTGAAGTCTTACAACCTCGAAGTGCGTTGTCCATCTCTTCCACACTAAAATCTTCATTATATACAGATAGCTCAAGTTCATCGAAATTGGGATATCTTTCGGCCTTTTCTCTTTGCCAGAAACTGAAGTGTATATTTCTCGGAGCTACTTATTGATTGGAAGTGTTCACCTAATATTTTCGCTATAGACTTGTCTTCTGCATATATCCTATCATCCTTGACAACTGCCGCAGAGACCAAAGGGTGATTTCTTTCCGATATTTTATGCACTTTTTTCCATATATCCACCATTGGTGTCTGGGGATTCAGTGATTCCACATAAGCGTGCCAGGTTGATTTTTTGGCGTTCAGAATGATCTGTCTTGCTTTGGCTCTCTTTCTTTCGAATTCTATCATATTGTTCGTTGTTGGGTTTCTCTTGAACATCGTGAGAGCTTTCTTCTTTTCCTTGATTGCCACTGCCACGTCATTGCTACACCATGGAACCTGTTTTCTTGACGAATTCGATTTTATTGGAATGAATCTCTCAGCTGCCGAAATTATCTTATTCTTTATATAATTTACGCTCATTAACGTCTTCAGTGGGTATTTCATTAAAGGTAGCATCAGCTCTGAAGAATGCCCAGTCAGCCTTCTCAAGGTTCCATTTCGTGCTTTTCCCCTCATTTCGACAATTGCCAAGGCATTCTATTAATATTGGGTGGTGATCTGAAAAGAGTGCATCCTCTAGGACCCTCCAAGATAATCTTGCACCCAGTGAAGGGTTGGTAATAGTGAGATCGATAGCGGAGAACGTTCTAGACCTGCTATTTAGGTATGTGCCTGTTCCCGTATTCAGAGTGATGAGTCCGTATTCTTCCAGTAATTCTTCAATTATTTGTCCTATTCGATCTGTATTCGAAGATCCCCATATTTCATTATGTGCATTGAAGTCTCCAATTAACATGAATGATTTTGGTAGTTGTTTGACCAGATCATCTAAATCGGTCTTAGACCAAGTGAAGTCTGGGAGGTATATATTACACATATTACACAGAGTGACTTTTGTAGGGTGAAGGATTGAGATGGCCTTCACTTGTAATTCTGTAATAATGTTTATATCCGTTGTGGGAAAATTGTCTTTTATATATATGGCCACACCACCTCTGGTTCTGTTTTCATAAGGACTTTCCTGACTGAAAAAATGATATTCTTTCAAATGAAATTCTTCAAGGGGCTTGAGGTGAGTTTCTTGAACACAAATACAGAATGGGTCATTCTCTACTATCAGTTGTCTCATATCAGCGCAGTGAAATTTTAGTCCGTTACAGTTCCACTGGAGGATATTATATGTTATGTTTGTCATAAGAAAAACGAATAAAAGGAGGAATAAAGACTAAACAACATGATAGACATGTCAATAAATAAAAATGTATAAATAAATATGTGTAAATAAATAAATAAATATATGTAAATAATATAAATATTCATGGGAAATCTGCCAATACAGAATGTACACATTATGTGAATTAATCTATAATAAATAAATATGTAAAGAGGGAATATGATGAATAGATGAAAATGAAATAACAATAATAATGAGAGTAATTTAAAATATCACAATTATGTTTGAAGTCAACTTAGACAGATTCTTATCATGTTGACTGATTGACTTTTTGTTTTCCTGCAGGTAAACTTTTTGTTTTTTTTTGGAATTCTTTTCGATTTTTGTGAACTCTGACTTGCGTCTGATTCGTCCGCATCGTCAGTAGGGGGAGATCTCTGATCACCTTTTTTTTTACTGTATCTCTTAGTCAAATCAAAATAATTTCAATTCAGGTGGTTGCATAATACCTTCTGAGATAGAGTTAGTTCTCTGCATACTTGACGAAGGAATGGCAGTATTTTTCACATTGGTTATACTCTGTGGATCATCTCTTGGATGTAACATACATCGTTTGACTATGGATTCTATCGTGTTCGTCAATTCTGGGAGGATTTTCGATATCAGTTCGTTTTCTTTAATGAATTTAGTTTGTATCATTTCAGAGTAAGTCACTCCTTGGGTCGGTGTTTTTACCATTGCCTTTTTCCTAGCTTCTGTAAATGAGATTTTTTCCAGTGTTCTTATTTCCTGTACTGATTTTTCTGAAATATACGTTGGACATTTCCTATCCGTGCTCAGATGTTCTTCGCCACAATTCGGACATTGATATCGTTGTATGCAATCGAGATCTGGGTGTTTTGGATGTCCACAAATGCAGATTTCATTATTGGGGCATTTTAAAGCCACATGACCAAATTTCTGACATCTGAAACACTTCATTGGTGATGGTATGTATTTTGTTCGGTAGATTCGGTGAATTGAAGGTAAGTATGTGTCCTGGTCCATTACTAGTCCATTTCTTTTAGTTTTTAATCTTCTTACATCTGTGACCCCTTTTGTTTCCAATTCCTGCTTGATTTCTTCAACTGTGCAGTTAAATAAGTCTCTACAGTATATTACTCCTTTGTACTGATTTAACTGTGAGTGAGCAAATACTTCTACATCGAAGTCGCCAAACTTTTTCATAGCCAATAGCATTATTGATTGTTTCCTCGATACGGTTCCTACCAGAATTCCTTCCTTTATTTTTCTCGCTTCTCCAGCAATGTCGTATAAATATTTCGAAATTTTGAAAGGGCTTACACTGTAAAAGTCAGCCCCATCCTTTCTCTTGATGACCAGAAACCGAGGACTAATCCCCGTCATCTGGTTCATCTCTTTATTAGCAGTAACTTTACGAGGGGTGGCGCTGCCATTTCCACCACTGGCCCTGGGTTGCTGAAGCTCTACTATGGTCTGCCAAGCACCGCGACTTTCCATAGGGTCTGTTTTACCTCGACTGACCAACGAGGTTTCCGAGGCTATCTCCTTCGACATAAATCCTCATATTTGCCCCTGTGTCGTAGGGGCAACACGCCTTTTTAGGAATGGTAACCGGTTGGGGCCCCAGGCTTGCCACACCCGTACCTATCAATGATAGGCCCCCTGAGGGTAGTCAAACTATTTATATGAATAATTATAAAAAAATAAAACAATCATGTCGAATATTTCAAGATCGCTTGCCGTTCACTTCCCAGCACTTCGAAATGCGGGTGTTGACTGCTTTCGTCGTGGCAGATCTGATTTCATTGGGATCCAAATCTTCAGATGCTTGGGTAATCCTTTCCAACAATTCATCTCTCGATCGTACAGGTGTTTTGTAAACTGTTTCTTTCAGCATTCCCAACAGATAAGAATCTAATGGACTAAGATCGGGTGATTTTGCTGGCCAATTCCATGGTCCCAAGCGCCTTATCCACCGATCGTCAAAAAGTCTCTCCAGTTCCGCACTCACTTCTCCTGTACAATGTGCAGGAGCTCCGTCTAGTTGGTACCTACAGTTTCGATATTCTTCGAGTGGCAGATTATCGACGCAGCTCTCTACAAGTTTCTTGGTGCCCTTATTATAAGAAGAATGTCACCAGGTACTGTCAAATAGTAATCATGGCCTGACTACCAAATACCGAATGGGAATACCATTCTGAAAGGACATGTGCTGAAAGCATTTATATATCACCTAACTCCAAACCAAATTCAAATGCCCTAGTGTTTCTCAACTCAATGTTATCAGCATTTTTAGAGGTCATGATGTCCGGTGAAAAAAATTGAAATTAATTTATATTTCGGAAACAGGAAACAGGAAAGTTGTTGAAGATTCCAAAAATATTTCGATATACCAGGTGTTCCATTTGAAAAGGCAAAGTTGCAACTCCTTTCTAACAGAAGTGGCAACACCGCTTTAACGAAAATATTTTAGTTGGGTAGAGAATGTCCGATAATGCGCCCCATTGAATTTTCAAACCGATCCGATGTCTGTTTCACCAGAAACGTCTAATGTGCCATCCACTGTGAATAACCCTGTATAATTCTCATGTCTGCATGTTTGTGATAGAACTCCTCCGAAACGGCTAGACCGATTTTCGTGAAATTTAGTGTGCATGTCGGGTAGGAATGAGAATCGGTCAACATCTATTTTTCATCCCCCTAAATGTGAAGGGTGGTCCATCCCTGACTTTTTGTCACATTTTTTATTTTGATTTTTTTATGATACGGTATACAAAAATACATGTAACCCTGAATTTTCAGCCCTCTACGATGAACCTCTATTTCTAACACAACCTGAGCTAACCTAACCTAAACTCTTCTAGGCTAGTTTTTTATTTTCACCGGCCAACATCTATTTTTCATCCCCTTAAATGTTAAGGGATGTGCACCCCTAAATTTTTTTCAATTTTTTTGGCCCACCCCAGACGCGGTTCTCATTTTGAGGCAGTAAATGAAGACATTCTGAAATTTTTTTTTAAATGTAAAGGACAATCAGACGCACAATTTAAAATTGTTTTCACATATACAGGGTGTTTGATAACAAAGATATAGACCAAAGTTATACTTTTTTAAATTGTTCATCGCCTGAGCAAATATTTTTTTGAATGAATCGTTTGTTACATGATTCTTTGAACGTATGGCTTAACTTCAGATCAAAACGATCGGAATAAAGAAAAATTTCAAGGCATGTACCGGAAAAGATTGAATGATAATGACACTTAATACCTTCTAGGCGAAATTAATCTGAAAATAATTGAAAAAAGAATAGATATTCAGAAAAACATTTATAAGGAATAATAAGAATCTTGCGTGACCGCAACACAAATTGAGATCTTCATATGAGTTTTTCAGATTTCGAATAATATTGTGAGCATTTCTCCACAAATATTTCCAATTATTTCTATGAAAATCGCTAATCATAATAGTAGGTTAACTAGTTGAATTAAAAATCGGAAATTACTTGAAAACTATTAGGTTTAGGTATAGGGAAACCCAATGAATATAGTTTCGATATTAATTTTTACGTTCAACAAGGTACAGAAAGAAATACTGGGTATGCCATTTGAAAAATGAAAGTTTTTGACTATTATTTGTAGTCGGTGTTTGAACATTAATTTTGATCACTCAGTATATTCCAGAGTTAAATTTTTTTCTTCTGCATAAGGGTAGCCAATATGTCCACACGAAAAATCATTGTCTGTCTCGTTGTCTTGAAGGGTTCGATTTTTCGCCATTTTCTCTACAATGGTTTTTCTAAGGTATGAAATGGTCTTCATAAACTCATCATTATTTGAGCTTGCCATTGAATTTTTGAATTTATATAAAGGGTATTCCATTTAAAAACGTGTAACTATGGTCTATATCTTTGTCATCGAACACACTGTATATGTGAAAACAATTTTAAATTGTGCATCACATTCCACGAAAAAAATTTCAAAATGTTCACTGCCTCAAAATGAGAACCGCGTCTGGGGTGGGCCACCCTGTATATATGTAGGATTTTTTACGTTGTCTAGGGTAATTATCACGAGGTTGGAATAAAAGTTCATTCACGAAAGCAAGTAACAACAAAAATTCGGAGGAAATACAGCCTCTGAACAAACTCGTCTCTAATCTGATTGACGTCTATCTGACGCTCTTTTATTTTTCGCCTCCTATATCTAAGTTATTGATAACGTCATTCAAACAACATAGAATATTATAATTCAATTCGAAATATAAGTACGAATCCCACACTCGGCCATCCTACGTAGAAACCGACTCGGATTCAGTTCCGAATTGCACCCAAGGCTTCAAATACTCTGAACACGTTGATGTCCTAATGGGTCCTTCGTGGTTTCCTACTTTTATTACATCATATCTATCATTCCGTTTCTCCTTGGAGATCTCATAAGGACCAAGAAATTTTTTTGTCACTTTCAATCCGGAGCCAAACTGGGTTCGTTTGATAGTAACTAAGTCTTCCTCTTTGTACTTTTTTACTTCTTTTCTTTTTCTATTGAAATTTTTTCTATGTTCCTCCTGTATATTAATCAAATTCTCCTTGCATTCCTTTCTCAGAATATCTCTTGACTCATCAAATTGCTTCCTCACGTCATCCTCTATGATCTTCTCCATCTGAAAGTCCTCTTTTCTCTTCATTTTCACTCCAATTCCATGTCTAGTGAAGTCTTCATATTCGCCTCTTGTCTCCAAAATCTTCTTAACAAGTACGATATTCTGGTCTTTTCCTTGAACCATTCTTACATTCTCTAATAATCCATCTTCTTCGGAAATCATCTTGTAGTATTTCGATCTGCAGATACAGCGACTATTTGTTCTATCGTTGTTTGTAGAGTATAGCTTCAGAACAGAAACTACTTTTTGTAATGGTTCCTCCATACAGCTTTCATTTTCTGGGGAAGCTTCCGCGCCCCCTTCTTCAGGCTGTTGTTGTGATGGAGTTACAACTTCATCTAAGCTCTGCACACGTTTTTCAGGTATGACTTCAGGATTGTTTTCCTTAACTTCTTCTGGTTGTATCTCGGTATCATCGTGTGATTCTCTATCATTGACCTGATCAGGTGGAAGTGATACGATTTCTTCCTCTCTGGGTTCCTCCAATTTATCTTTCACAATTCGTCTGTGTCTATTATCTTCTATGTTTTGTAAGTGAACCTCAATATCTTGATTACTTTCATCTACAGCGATCCTCATCAGAAAGTTATTCTTCTTTTTATATACGATAATTCCATCGTCTCTCAGATACACTTCAGCTATTTTCAGAATATCATTTCCAATGATCACCTCAAAGTAAGTTGCTTCTTTGGGTACAACATGGAATAGCATATCAAATAGTTCTCCACTTACTTCTATGTTCTTTTTAAATGATCCCAATGTTTTCACCTTAATTGACCCAATTCCTTTGAGTACTAGGACGTCGAGTGATAGCATTTCATCTACAAAAAATTTCTCGTAAACATCTTGTCTCATCACACTTATATCACTTCCTGTGTCAAACAATGCTGATAATCTAACACCTTCAATAGTCAATATCATAGTATTGCTCTGTATGACTTCAATTGTGTTCATATGATTTGAAGCATGCGAGTTTTGTACAGTTGAATTTTTCTCAGGACACTTCGATGCCAAATGTCCAAATCCTTTGCAGCTAAAACATTTCACATACCTTTACTCTTGTCTGGGCAATCGCTAGATTTATGTCCACGGTTTCCACAGTTATAGCAATTTTGCTGCTTCCCATTCTTCCTCTGATCTTTTGTACTGCTTTCAACACCTTTCTCAGCCTCGTGCTTCACCTGATGCTTCACATTTTCTCTCTTGGATTTATAGAAGTTACCTCCTCCTACATTCCTCTTCTTGGAGATAGTTTCGTAAAGCTTAGCCTTCTCTTTGAACTCATGAAAGTTTCTGGCACCATACAGTATGACTTTGTCTGCAGATTCATCCTGTATCCCATCAATAATATATTGAATGACTCCTTCTGTGTCAATATTCCCTCGACTGGCAATCTCCCTCATAGACAAGACATATTCTTGAACACTTTCATCATATTTCTTTCTTCTTGTCATCAGCAACTTATGGATCTGTGCACTGGTAACTTTGATTTCGAATTCATCAAGTAGTCTCTTTTTCAACACGCTCCAACTTCTTATACCTTTTTGCGATTGTATATACAACTCTGCAAGTCCTATCAATGATTTCTTTCCAAATCTTAATTTTTGAAGCTCATTCCAACCAGTTATTTCTGCGATCTCTTCAAAATCCTCAATCCACCTTCTAATCGGATAGTCATCTTTTCCATCGAATTGTCGTATGTTTTCTTCCACATCTCTAAAAGTCAGTGAAAATCCTTCTCGTCTATAGTTCCTTCTCGCGTCGAACTCATATTTTCCCAGCTCTTCTACCTCATCTTCACTACCCTCTATACCTTCAAGATCATCTTCTTTCTCGAATTCTTGTCGATCTTCAGTAATATCATCAATATCATCACCATCAATATTTAATTCTTGGACGTATTCAAATCTAATCAAAGATGAACATATGCGCTCAGCTATTTCATCTGAAGATCCATTATACTCCAAATCAAGAATATTTCATATCGCTATCATGTCTGGAAGTGTCAACTGTTTGGTGATATCACGTACTTTGGCCAAGTGTTGGTCCGTACCTAAATTCCAAGAAAATCTTGAAAAATTCCGCAAAGCTTTTCGACCTTTACGCGGCTCTCCCTCATCACCGTAACAAATAATATGTAACGCTTTCACAACAGATAATCTTGCATGAGTTATTTGATATTCAATTTTAGGTATACCTCCTAAAGTCAACATCTTTAAGAAGTATCAAACTAATAACTAATTCTAAAAATATGAAGAATACTCTAATTCACAACGAGACAACTAAAATCAGAGTATCTACAAATGAAAACACTAAATACACAAAAGAAGTTTTTCGAAATGACGAAAAAGAGTTCAATGAACGATAAACCAAAAATGAATGGAAAATGTGGAAACCCGCCGAAGACTAACACACCGGTTAGTTCAGGCTAGGCTGGTCCGTTATAAAGAAACAATCCTCAACACTTCCAAGTATTTTATTCACTTCTATTGTACTCCGCTGCAAGATGCAATACATTCGCTTTTTCATTAAAAACTATTCAACTGTTTTTCTCATTGACATTATTTCTATCTTAGATCCATGAATTTTCTATAATTTTCCAACATAGAAAGCATACTAAAACCATAGATCTACTGACCTAATAACTGAAATCAACTCTATGTTGATTACAGGTTTCTAGTTTCAGTACTCGATAGTTCGAGTACTGAACTTTAGATGGAGCGGTGAGTTACAACATTCTCCCACTCGAGAAATGAATTTTACAAAACAAAAAAGAAATTTCTCGTATTCAAACAAAACATAAGGAATTCAATCGTCTTATTCTAGAAGTCTTTGAGGAACTTTTATCTTTCGTCCACTACGCGAAATTCTTAGAACATCGGGTTCAATTTCGGGTACTCTGCTTTTAGACACTCCCGCACCACCCGACTCGCACTGTTCTTGGTATCCGTCGTCAGGCTGCGAATCCAAGGCAAGCTCAGCATCCTCCACTGCTCCGACGCCTTCCAGAGTTGCAGCAACTTCTCCGTCGCATTCTAGAGGGTATAACCGTCGCACCGGTCGAAGTAGTTCACCGCAACCCGTTCTTACCCGAGCTAGTCTCGCAAGTCCATCCTTTCCGCGGATTACCTCAATCACACGACCGAGAGGCCAATCTATTCGTTTACTGTGGTCGTTCCCGACGAGCACTACTTGTCCTAGTTTTATCGATGCACTTCGTTTTCGGTCACACAGTAACTTTAACTGTCCTAGATACTCTAAACGAAATCTTTTACGCAAATCATCCCTTAGTTTTTGTCTATTGCGGACACTTCGCGACAAACTCACCCTTTCGATGACGTCACAATCAGGTAAGAGAGTTTCCACCTGCTCTCGCAAAAACATTGCAGGTGTCAACGCCGATACGTCTTCAGAATCGCACGACACGTATGTTAGTGGTCTGGCGTTAACCGTCGCCTCACAATCGCAAATTACAGTCAATAATTCCTCATAATTGAGACATGCCGGCCCCAAGACCCTTCTGAGTAACCCTTTCACTACGCCAATGAGTCTTTCGAAAAATCCTCCCCACCAAGGGGCCGTAGGGGGATTGAAGCGCCACTGAATTCTCTGTATTGCCGCTTCTCGAGTTATTTTCTCCCAATCCAAATTTTTCGAATAGATTGTCTGTACCACGGAAGTTTGTTCCATTATCACTGTAGATGATCTTTGGTCGGCCTCTTCTCGCAACAAAACGCCGGAAAACTTGTAAGAATCCTTTTGTGGAAAGGCTTGATGCTAATTCCAAATGTACCGCCCTGTATACTGCACATGTAAAAAGGCACACCCATACCTTCTCACCTGTCTTCAAATATAGCGGCCCCGCGAAATCAACCCCAGTCACTTCGAAGCACATCGCATCTCTGACTCCTGACTCTGTCGACAGGTAGAGGCGGTGGTCTTGCACTAAACCTTCTGCAAATTACGCAGCTTCTCACAATGGATCTGATTGCACGGCGGCCTCTAATGATCCAGTAATTTTCTCTGAGCATTGACATGAGTCCCTGAACACCTACATGACACGACTTCTTGTGCGTGTACATTATAAGATTTCTTACTACAGGATGTTTAGCTGATAGGATGACTGGATATCTAAAGTTTTCCGTATCATTCCTGTTTGCCACACTGATCTTCAACCTTAATAGACCGTCTTCACCATAGAAAGGTTTCAGATACTTCATATCTCCTGGACTAGGAGAGCTGGTGTTTTGTATCAACTTGAAAATGAATTTTTCTGCTGTGTCCATTTCTTGGACTGAAATATCTCCAATTCTTCTTTGTTTCGAGCAATTGATATTGTTGCCAAATCGGAAGATCCAAGCCATCATCCTTACCGTCTTTGGGTAATCACTAAAATAATCAAGATGGAAATCAGCATCGCATACCTCATTATCTAGCAGTATCTTCACTGTCTTCCTCTTTTCTCTAATAATTTCTCTTTCATCGATGGTAATCTGTTTCGTAACAGGCCAATCCTTTTTCTGTTGATGTAACCAGTCAGGGCCCTCCCACCATTTTGACCTCAGTAGATGAGCAGGAGAACACCCACGTGAAGGCAGGTCAGCCGGGTTTCTGTTACCTGGTATGTGATGCCAACTGTCTGATGATGTCAATTTTCTAATTTCCTCTACTCTATTATGTACAAAAGTACCCCAGTGCTCATTCCGTTGAATCCACGATATGACCGTCGTGGAGTCGCTCCAAAAATAAGTTTCATATCGTTGTGACAAATTCTTAGCCACCTGAGAATACAGTCTGGATCCTATCGTGGCAGCAAGCAATTCTAATCGGGGTATTGTTAAAGTTTTACTTGTCTTTTCTATTGGTGCTATCCTGGATTTTGCTGCCATTAGGTAAACTGACACTTGGTCGACCTCCTGAACTCTACAGAATATTGCTGTCGCATATGCATACTTTGAAGCATCAACAAAGACATTAAGACTGACTTCTTCTAAGTTCTTTCCACCAATCTTCGTCCACCGAGGTAATTCGATTTGTAACAAGCTTGGAATTTCCCTCGTCCACTCCTTGAACAAAATAGCCATATTATCATCATCCAATGAAGTGTCCCAACTTATGTTTCTTGACCACAATTCTTGTAACCATAATTTTGGTCGGAGTGTAGCAGGGCAAGTGAATCCAATCGGGTCGAAAATCTTCTGAGCTACTGATAACAACTTCCTTTTCGTGACACTTATATCTTCGGTTTCTATGTTCAACAAATCTTCATTGAGTGTCAACACGTCCTTCGTCGGATACCATCTAAGCCCAAGGACTGGTACTCCACTCGTATGAGAAGCTCCATTTCCAGAAAACTCCCACCCTCGGAGCTCGAAACCTGCCTCGGCCATCACATTTATCGATTGTGTTATGAAATGGTTCAAGACTTCCTCATCTGGCACGCTGGTTACACAGTTGTCTACGTAAAAACTGTTTTTGAGCCTTCCTATATTTTCTTTTGAATAGTAGGTCCCTCTCTCAGAGCACATATTTAAATATTTTGACAAATGATACTCTATTGTAGCTCCAAGTAAGAAAGGGCTGCAGTTGACCCCAAACACAACCCTGTTGTGTTGGTACACTATTTCTCGTCCCTGTTCATCAACCCATAGGAATTTCAGAAAATGGCGGTCTCGATTGTTGACGCTGACTTGCAAAAATGCCTTTTTTATGTCGGAAATAACACCAAACTTATTTTCTCGAAATCTAATGAGAAGTGATGGTATGAGTTCAATTAAATTCTGCCCTTTTTCCAAACACTGATTAAGTGAAGGATTATTTTTGTCTCGCGCTGAGGCGTCGAATACTGGACTAACTGCAGTCGTTGATCCCTCTTTGACTACTGGTCTATGAGGAAGGAAATGCCCCCGTTGACCATCCGCACCAGCCTTTTGTATAATGCCGTCAGATTCCCATTCTTTGAAGACCTCATTATACCTGGAAGTAAGCTGATCCTTTTCTAATTTTCTCAAAGTACCTGTGAGTCGTTTTTTAGCAATGTCATAGTTGCTAGGAAGTACAGGATGATCCTCCAGCCACGGTAATCTCTCTTCATATCGCCCATCTTCATTAAATTTCACAGTCTCATCGAACATCTTCCTAGCTGCAATAGCAAGTTCCTCTTTGGATTTTCTCTCTTTTGGGTCGGAAATACCCAGGATATCTAGCTGCCAAAGTTCAGTAATCGTGGGGTTCGACAGCATGGAAACCGTTGCCAACATACTTAGAGAACCTGAAGATGGTACCTTGCCTTCTACCGTCCAGCCAAAATGGGTCTCATAAGCCACGAGTCCACTCTTCAGCTTGTGGCTCCTACCAGTATAAAAAAACCCAGCCACGTCTGCTCCGATCAACACCTCAATCGGACCTGCATCACCTACATCCGAGACATCGAAATTGGCGAGCTTCAATGTATCCAAGGACCATAAAATACTGTCGACACGTCGTTACAAATACATAGTTGATCCAGAACCTCAAACGTGAGACTATGGTTGCCGCTGCCAACAGTAATGTCATAGCAGAAGTGAGTGCTGTTAATTAGTGTACCTCCAAAGAGACAGTGGGTTATTTTCTCACTCTTTTTGGGTTTCAAATTGAGTTCAGCAGCAGTGGACCTCAAAATGTAACTCCTTTGAGACCCTGAATCGATTAACCCTCTCACGGATCTAAAACCCTTGTTACCCTTTAAAGGCATTCTCAAAGTTTGAAGGAAGACATGATTACTGAAACTTTGATTCGACAGGATATGATCATTCTTCTGCTCAACTTTTGCATCAGGTGATTTTCTTTCCTGATGTTTATTGGGGATGTCTTGACACATGAGAGGTACATGCGAATATCCACAAACAATACACTTCAATCGCATTCTACATTTACGTGAAACATGACCGATCTTTAGGCATTTAAAGCACGCTTTTTTCTCTGAAAGAGTACGTTTTCTTTCTTCGATAGTCATTTTCTGCGCCTTAAAACAAGAGTTACTTTCATGACTTCCAACACAAAAAATACATTTTTGAATATCTCCGTTCAGAAGTACAGCTGCAGTCTTTTTCGTTTCTGAATTGCGTACATTTTTCTTTTCAGAAATTGGTTGTTTCCCCATATTATTTGGTAAACCGAAACCTTCGCTTGCCAAATCTACTCGCAGTTCATTTTCCACTTCAGTGCCCAAGAAACGCATCAAATTTTTCAATCGAACCTCTAAGGAAAATTCGTCACACTGTGAATTAGTTAAATTCGAATTTGATCCTGATATTTGCATGTCCTGGCATGTGTTGAATGTAGATCGCTGCCAAATTCTCAGAAGATCTTGAGGCAAGCATGACTCAATCAGAGGAAATAATAGAGCCGCGTATTTATCACTTGTGATCCCGAGAGTATCTAGAGCCCGCAATTGTGTTTCGATCCGATCGTATAATTGAGCCAAGTCGTATTTACCCTGTAAAAGAGCGTTGTTGAGGACCAGTTTGAGCAATTCACGCACATAAACCTCAATTTGCAGATCTTCCCGGCCGAATCTAGACTTCAAACAATCAATAATTTTCTCATAACTTCGCCGATGGACAGGCACGTAGCCAGGATTTTCTTTCGGGGGGGGCCCACAATAAGTAAACATTGCAAATTTTGTCAAATATACAGGCATTTTTTGATATATACAGGCATTTATCGATATTTCGGGGGGGGGGGGCACGGGCCCCCGAGCCCCCCCCCCTCGCTACGTGCCTGCCGATGGAAGGAAAGCTTTCCACGATTTTTCGTGCGCGACTGCCACTAACCGTTGCTTGAATTAAATATTCGATTTTGTCACACGCGTCCATGTCTGTATCCTCATGAATCTTGCTAAATTGTGACCAAAACCCCAGCCAATCTCGGATGTTTCCATCGTATAATTTAAATTGTATGGTGGGTAGTTGGAACTTGTGCTTAATTTTAGTAATATTCTCCAGCTCACCCCTATTCCCATCTCTAGGACGACGAAGCTCCGCCGAATCAGGTGGTTGATCCAATAACTTCTCGACTTGAAACTTCAGTTCGTAGAATCTCTTGCTGTAACCATCCTTCTGTTCCATCTCGGCGAGAAGTTCCTCCTCTTCAGCGTCCGATTCCAATAAATGATCATAGACGGAACATTCCCCTGCATGCATCTCTTCATATTTCCGTTTGAAAAGCTCCCATAGCACAGTCACTTGGTAAAGTTGCACCGGCACTCCTTTTATCAAATTTTCCAGTTCACTTGCCGATTTTGTGAAACTACACCTTAGCACCTTGCGTCTTTTCCTTTTGACTTCAATTGTGTCAGCCATTTCGCAGCGATAAAAATCCACTAAGTCCGTACTGTATTGCGAAGTGAAAATGTAGGTCCTGTCACGGTCGCCAGAAAATGTGGAAACCCGCCGAAGACTAACACACCGGTTAGTTCAGGCTAGGCTGGTTCGTTATAAAGAAACAATCATCAACACTTCCAAGTATTTTATTCACTTCTTTTGTACTCCGCTGCAAGATGCAATACAATCATAGAACTTATATTACATGGAATGCTATTACCAGATCAAAAAGTGGGTAAACATCTCAAGTTGGAGGAATACCGAAATTTCCATGTTCCCATGGATACGACCTGTCACACCGATCAGAAACACAGAAATGTTTGCCGAAATGCCAAGTGAATCGGATCTTGACGATTAAATTCATAGTATTTCTGTGTTTCTGTTCTGTATGACAAGTCGTATCCATAGACAAAGTATCTTTATTTATGGTCGTATCCATGGGAACATGTAAATTTCGGTATTCCTCCAACTTGAGATGTTTATCCATTATTTTAAGCTGAGCAGCAAGGCTAATAGCATTCCATGTACTATAAGTTCTATGAATACAATTCGCTTTTTCATTAAAAACTATTCAACTGTTTTTCTCATTGACATTATTTCTATCTTAGATCCATGAATTTTCTATAATTTTCCAACATAGAAAGCATACTAAAACCATAGATCTACTGACCTTATAACTGTAATCAACTCTATGTTGATTACAGGTTTCTAGTTTCAGTACTCGATAGTTCGAGTACTGAACTTTAGATGGAGCGGTGAGTTACAACAGTAATCAACTGATCAGAATTAAGAACTTGACTATTGTTCGTTAAGTGGCGTTAAGTGGCAAAATAACGAGTCTCAATGGCACAGTTGAAAACCTCAAAAAATACACAATTAAGATGAATTCCTTCCGAACAGCCTCCCTCAGTCAGTACGTCTAAAAAGGATATCTCCTACCTCGATACTGCGAAACTCTACCAATACCATTCCACCTGTCGTTCGGAACCCAAGCCCCAGCTTCACGTCTGAAAGTTCGCGCCGTGGGTTTCCTCACTTCGTCTCCGTCTTTCAGTGAAAAGGGTACACCTTGTTCTGCAGCACTACTTCGTCTTCTTCTTCGTTCAGATCTTCGTCAATGATCCAAACTCAGTCAATAGTTCGTTCAGATCTTCTGTTCATCTCTTCGTCTACTTCGTCTTCTTCTTCGTTCAGATCTTCGTCAATGATCCAAACTCAGTCAATAGTTCGTTCAGATCTTCTGTTCATCCAAATCTTCGTGTTCGTCTATGATTTGTTTCGTTGTCCCGGGCGAGCCTCCAAAATGTAGGATTTTTTACGTTGTCTAGGGTAATTATCACGAGGTTGGAATAAAAGTTTATTCACGAAAGCAAGTAACAACAAAAATTCGGAGGGAATACAGCCTCTGAACAAACTCGTCTCTAATCTGATTGACGTCTATCTGACGCTCTTTTATTTTTCGCCTCCTATATCTAAGTTATTGATAACGTCATTCAAACAACATAGAATATTATAATTCAATTCGAAGACGCTTTTATCCTATGCTCGAGCTTTCGAAACTATATTGTTTCTTCTTCAGGAGTGCTACAAATTTCATAACAATCAATAGGTGAAACAGCTTACGTCATACTTCTTACTTACGATAGTGAGATTCAATATAAAAAGATGTTCATCAAATTTTACTAAGACTAATATTTCAGACCACATGGCTCAGCTCACAAATACGAGGCAGTACAAATAGGTCGTTAATGACAAGATCAATGACAGTAGTCATCATGAATCAGAATTGGTAGTAAGTCTATGATGCCGACAGAACTGATCAACTGATGCGATACGGTCAGCGCGAAATCCTCACTCAGTCTCCTATGCCATTGATAGTCAGTCATTTATTCGTTGTCGTATTGCGCTGAGGAATTTGAGTATTTTACTGGCCCGCTAGACAATATTCATCCACGCTGAAATCCCTATGTCTGGGAAATTATTTACCGAACCTGTATATACTGGATTCTGCGAGAAAAACTACGCTTTCATTCGTTATGTATATACAGGGTGTCCCGTAAAGACCACGTCAAACGAAAACGGCATGTAGATCAAAATGTGCTCTATCTGATGTGGAAAAATCGTTTATATGAAAGTCTCACAGTTTTCGAGATATTTGATGTTTCATGAAAATGTTAAATTTTTACACTTAAAATGCTTTTTCTCTTGCGGAAGCTACAATTGAATACTTTTTGAATCAGTTTTTTTCCGTGAATATTGTTGAATGATTACTTCAATTCATGCAATGGAAAATAGCACAAAATATTATACAGGGATTCTGAAAAAAAAATTAAAATACGTGTTTTGATGAAGTATTTTTTCGTACTGAATTCTATCTGACGTGGTATAAAAAAAAGACACTAGACCTTTTCTGCATATTACGTTGAAAAGTTGCCCATTTTGTGAGGATTCCGGAAAGGTAAAATACAGGTGATAACCTTCTTCAGAAAAAAACGATATTCGAATGTTTATCGAAAATGGAGCATTTCTGTGAAAAACTGATTTTTTCACCTTTTCCATAAATACTTTCATTTTGCAGTTCCTGCTGAAAATAATCAATCAATAAATTTTTTCAATAATATCCTTTGGACTGATGAGTCTTCCAGTGTACTCAATGGGGGTAATATCAATCTGCATAATCTTCATAGTTGGAACATCGAGAATCGGCACAATATAAGGCAAGATAGATCCCAATATCGATTTACGATGAATTTATGGACTGGAATATACGATGGAAAAATATTCGCCATTCGGTCCGACAGAATTGCCGCAATCATTGAACGGCACCAAGTATTTGAATTTTCTAAGGAACACTGTACCTATACCCTTACACTTAGAAGATATACCACTGTAAATGCGACGTAATCTATGGTTTCAACACGACGGGTGCCCAGCACACTACAGTCGTCATGTTAGGGAATATTTAAACCAAACATATCCTCACCTGTGGATCGGAAGGGGCGGTGAAATGTTGTGGCCTCCCCGTTCACCAGACTTGAATCCTCTGGATTTTTTCTTGTGGGGTTTTTTAAAAAATGAAATTTATTCGAATCCCATAAGATATGAAGTATAACTAAGGGACCGCATTCGTATTTCAGCAGCCAAAATAGCGGGGAGAAGTTTGTATGGTTTGAAAAGGTCATTTCTCAATAGATGCAGGGCATGTATTAGCGAAGGGGATGGTCGTTTTGAGCATTTGCTCTAATGAGAATCCTGAATTTTTATTATTGATATTTTTATAAAGTTTCTTCACAATAGATTTGTTGATGTTGAAGGTCCTGTGCGTTATTACATTATACAGGGTGCGGCACGGAGGATGGATGGTTTTAAAAAAATAATAAAAGCGTTAATTTTTACTCAAAAACACATTTATTGACGGAATCAGATTCTCAAGGAAATAGCATTTGAGACAGTCAAGTGTGGAAAATCACATCAGGCATGTGGTGGCCGACATCGGTGATGCAGTGCTGGAGGCGCTCTTGGAAGTTCGCGTAGACTCTCTCCAACATCGCTCTCTCAACTTGGGCAACTTCCACGCGAATAGCCCTTTTCAATTCGTCCAGAGTTCGGGGCTTGGTCTCGTATACTCTAGCCTTGAGGTGTCCCCATAAGAAAAAATCGCATATGGATAAATCTGGGGACCGGGGAGGCCAATGAACATCGCCAAACCTGGAAATAAGGCGACCAGGGAAGAGAGGGCGAATAACGTCCATTGATGCTCTGGCTGTGTGGGCGGTCGCCCCATCCTGTTGGAACCACACACGTCGGATTGGAACACGTTGCCGTCGTAATTCGGGGATAAAGAAGTTGTTGATCATTTCGACGTACCGCTCTGAGTTCACGGTAACAGCACGACCATTAACGTCTTCGAAGAAGTAAGGGCCAATGATGCGAGTTTGCGATACAGCGCACCAAACCGTAACTTTTGGGCTGTGCAGCGGTCTTTCGTGTAAGTGTTGCGGATTTTCATTAGCCCAATAACGGCAATTCTGCCGGTTAACCATGCCGTTGAGGTGAAAGTGGGCTTCGTCACTCATGAACAAAATGAGGTTCTCATTTTGATCGAAAACACGATGCTCCACCGTCCAAGGCTCCATGACGACAACTGGTAAATAAATGCTAGGAACACACGAGTCTAACGGCACCTTCCCCACTTCTCTCGTCCTCAGTGGGGGAAAGTTATGCCCATCTGAAAAACGTCCGCCCTCCGTGCCGCACCTTGTATCATTGTTCAGTACAATTCCTCCACCCGACAACGTCGGGACCCTAGTCCATATCGGCAACACACCGGCTGTCAAGAACGGCAGCCAGATGAAGAAGAAGAGGAGACATCAACCCGGATCAACGACAGCGTCACCGTCAATGGCATGGGCGTGACGCGGGAAATTGGTCGTTGAGCAGAGCAAGAAGACAGAAGCGAACATTCATTCATATCTCATTCATTCAATTCACACATTCATATTAAGTATTCATTGTACCAAGTGTATAATAAAAATCCAGCAAATTAACGAGGGTTATTTCCCCAACATATGGTCCTTCGAGCCAGATAAAGAAGAATTGGCGAAAGAAGAAAATTCATCGAGGCTGTTGCTGCATAACACCGTTGAGTTCTTCTGTCGAAAACGCACATCACAAAGGAGAAGCCATCTTGAAGAAATCCACAGTGGTTCAAGAAAGTTCCAAAGAAACGGAAAATATCACAAATATCGATCAGGCAAGTCCTTTATTTCCTCATTCTCACAACATCCACTTTATTTCAGGTTTCTATCTACATTATTCATTCAATTTAATTATCATATCGTCGAATTATGGCTGACGATATCAATACATTGAAAAGAACTCGTTCTTCTATTAAAGCTCAATTAACTAGATTCATCTCAGCCTATCAAAAGATTCGAGATGACATCGATCCCAATATTGCTGAATTAGAAAATCTTTTTATGAAATTAGAACCTCTTTTAGATAACTTTAATGAAGTACAATTACAAATTGAACTATCGACTGAAACCACGTCTAGCGAAAATCATGAACAAGAAAGAGAAGATTTTGAAAATAAATTCTTTGAAACCATAGCATCTGCTAAAAAATTCGTTGCATCCAAAACGGTTCTTCCTAATGATAACAATGATAATATTTCAATAATTTCTGATAGCTCCAGTGTGCAATCAAAGAAAAACAGTCTGAATCTGAATGATATCAAGCTACCACCGATAACCCCTCCATCATTCAATGGTAATTACGATCAATGGTTGTTCTTTAAAGATACATTTTCGGCGTTGATTCACGAGAATTCAGATATTCCATTAATAAACAAATGCCATTATCTTCGTCTTTCATTGAAGGGTGAAGCATCCAATTTATTAACTTCATTGGCGGTTTCGGCTGATAATTATATCATAGCATGGGACATGCTTAAAGAACGATATGAAAACAAACCGATGTTAGTTAAGGGACACATCAAAGCTCTATTTGATATAGAAATCATTCAAAAAGAATCTTTCTCAAGTCAACGAAAACTAGTTGATCACATCTCAACAAATCTCAATGCCTTGAAGGTTTTAGGCGAACCAATTGAGCATTGGGATACAATATTAATTCACTTAATTTCGAATAAGCTGGATTCCAGATCGAAACGGGATTGGGAATCAAAATATTGCGTCCAACAAAATATCACGTTCAAGGTCTTTTTAGATTTTTTGAATGAGCGTTGCAAGGTGTTAGAAAACCTAAACATTAATGACCTATCCAAAGGTACCAAAGGTATAGCTCAAAATCATCAAAAGACAACAAAATCGCTTGTCACCACAAAAACGCAGCTTTGCACCTACTGCAAAGGTCAACATTTAATCTACAATTGTAAAGGCTTTATTGCACTCGACATTAATAAGAGATATGAAGAGGCAAAACGGCTAAAACTTTGTATCAACTGCCTAAGAAACAATCATACCACTGACAAATGCAGATCTATTCCATGTCATAAATGTAAAAAATATCATAACACCTTACTTCACTTTTCTTCACAGAATGAAAAGGTTGAAGATAATCTACAGTCTCTTGAAAAGACAAATCATTCAAATAAATCATCTGACTCAAATTCAAATGTTATTACTGCTCATTCACATCAAGTATCCACAACTGCAATTTTATTATCCACTGCATTAGTCTATGTCTTAGACAATTTAGGACAGGCACACAAATGTAGAGTACTGCTCGACAGTGGTAGTGAGTCCAACTTCATAACTAAACGATTATGTGAGAAACTTAAGTTACAAACAATAGCAACTGACTTGTCAATACAGGGAATATCTCAAGCAAGTGTTAAATCAATAGAGCAAACTCGAGTTACAGTAGAATCTTGTCACAACACATTCAAAATTAATATAAACTGTTTGGTTCTGAACAAAATTACAGGTACGATCCCACAATGCAAAATTGACACCTCACTTTTGAAAATACCAAATAATGCTATTTTAGCTGATACCTCTTTCAATATTCCCGGTGAAATAAACATGTTGATAGGCGCGGATCAATTCTGGAATTTGATATGCATTGGTCAAATAGGGTTAGGTAAGCAACTTCCGGTATTGCAAAAAACGCAATTCGGATGGATAATATCAGGGTCTGTCAACACAACTTCACCCAGGCGCGGATCCAGGCCCGAATTTTGGGGGGGAACTTTTAGATATTCAAATGCCAAAAGGTACTGGTATTTTAGGCAATGGTAAATCATTAGGTGGTCAGGGGCCATTTGGGGGGGGAACGTTCCCCCAGTTCCCCCCCCCTGGATCCGCGCCTGACTTCACCCAAGCAATCATTCACTAGTTGTAATATTAGTACAGTGGAAAACTTAAATTTCGATCTATCCAAATTTTGGCAAATTGAAGAAAAATTTGTAGAAAAACAACTCTCACCAGACGAACAATATTGTGAAGATCTCTTCGAGAAAACTACCAAGCTAATAAATGGTAGATTTCAAGTAACACTTTCTTTGAAACTCAATCCATCCTTGCTTGGTGATTCAAAACAATCAGCCATTAAACGTTTTTTGTCTCTAGAAAAAAGGCTAGAAAATAATATAAATTTGAAGTCAGAATACAGCAAATTCATGTACGAATATGAAAGTTTGAATCATATGACGTTACTCCAATCAGATTTTGATCATACCCAATTCAGTAATTTTTATTTACCTTATCATGCTGTTTTGAAAGAGTCGAGCACTACTACTAAATGTAGGGTAGTTTTCGATGGATCAGCCAAGATAACCTCTGAATATTCACTAAGCGACATTCTACATGTTGGTCCCACAGTACAGCAAGATTTATTTTCAATAGTTATAAGAGCGAGAAAATACAATGTCGTACTTACGGGTGATATTGCCAAAATGTACAGGCAAGTTGCTGTGGAACCAAGCCAGCGAAAACTTCAATTAATTCTATGGCGATCAAATCCTCCGAAACCACTTGAAACTTATGAACTAAACACTTCAACTTACGGCACAGCTCCTGCTGCCTACCTAAGCACCAGGTGCATCAAGAAAATTGCTGACGAAACACTCAGTAAAAATCCTAAAATTGGTCAAATAATTAACGACGATTTTTATGTAGATGATCTCCTAACAGGGGGAGATTCCATTGAAGAAGTCTCTTACATTAAGTCGGAAGTAACCGAAATATTGGAATCCTACGGATTTCAATTGAGGAAATTTCTTTCGAACAAGCCTGGAATTATAGAGGGCTCACTTGACGATGCCACATTGCAAATAGGGGAATCTAACAAATCAAAAACTCTGGGATTGTTGTGGGATTCAACTGAGGATTGTCTTCTGTATTCAATAACAATTCCAGATGAAATAAAATGCACCAAACGATCCATTCTATCAATTATATCACAGATATTTGATCCTCTCGGCTTAATCTCGCCAGTAATCATAACGGCTAAAATCGTTGTACAAAAATTATGGGCATCTAATACTGGTTGGGACGAAACTGTCACACCAGAAGTATACACAACTTGGAAGGCATTCTGTCACCAGCTGAATGATCTCTTGAAAATTCCGAGACAAGTCACTTTGGAATCTGCCATTGAGTTCGAGTTACACTGTTTTTCAGATGCCAGTGAATCCGCTAATGGAACTTGCATATATTTAAGATCCAAGACCAATTTCTTGGGATATCAAACCAAGCTACTTTGTGCTAAAACAGGAGTAGCACCTCTCGAAACAGTAACCATCGCACGATTAGAATTGTGTGCAGCTTTACTTCAAGCTGAATTAGCAGAAAAGGTTAAAACATGTATGAAAATAAACTTCTCTAGAAACTTTTATTGGTCTGACTCCACAATAACGTTGTCCTGAATAAGGGCATCCCCTCATCTATTCGAGATATTCGTATCAAACAGAGTATCACAAATTCAATCACTAACTGAACCTAGTGATTGGCATTACGTCAATACTAAACAAAACCCCGCTGATATCCTATCTACAGGCATCGCACCAGCTGACCTGATAAACAGTAAACTCTGGTGGGATGGACCTAATTTTCTGGCAACGGATTGTTCTGATTGGCCAATCGAAGACAATTATATACAAACAAATATAATATTTCACCTTTGCCTGAACAAAAGGGCAAAATCACAGCCTTGTCCGTTACAGCATCCAATTTCGAATTATTTGAAAGATACTCATCACTTACAAAACTCCAACGTGTCACTGCATATTGTCTAAGATTCATCGAGAATCTGAAACATAAAGGAAACAAGTTTGACAGGCAAATTGGCCCTTTGAGTACAAAGGAATTAAATAACGCTCTTCGAGTTCTGATTCAGAAATCACAACAACAAGAGTTCTTGACTGATATAGAACATATAGTTAAACACAAACAACTTTCATCAAAAAGCAAGTTTTTAAGGTTAACCCCATTTCTTGATGAACACAATAGTCTTAGGGTTGGTGGTCGTTTGCGTTTTTCAGTTTTCGACATTAACAAAGAACATCCGATATTACTTCCTAAAGGGCATCCACTAACCAAGTTGATAGCCAAACATGAGCACATTCGATTGCTGCACGCTGGTCCAACCTTATTGCTTTCATCATTAAGAGATAAATACTGGCCTATATCAGGCAGAAATCTAGTCCGGAATATAGTAAGATCATGCATGAAATGTTTTCGGTACAATGCAAATGAATATAATTACATTATGGCGGATTTACCTAAGTACAGGATTTCAGTTGCAAGACCATTTCTGAATGTTGGAATAGATTTTTGTGGTCCATTCTTACTAAAGGATAGGCTAACCAAGCATTATAACACAATAAAATCATACATATGCCTGTTTGTCTGCCTATCAACAAAGGCAATTCACTTAGAAATCACCACAAGCCTCTCTACAGAAGCATTCATGGATTGCTTGCGCAGGTTTTTCGCTAGACGTGGCATTAGTGCCAACATATACTCCGATAACGGAAGTAACTTTATCGGCGCCAAGGCTGAAATCAAAAGGTTGTTGAATAGTGAAACGCTTCAAGAGCATTTATGTAACTTAAATATTAACTGGAAAATGATACCTACCAGAGCTCCTCATTTTGGTGGTATTTGAGAGGCTGGAGTAAAATCTGCTAAATATCACTTAAAACGAACTCTTTCCAATGTATCTCTCAATTTTGAACAGTTCAATACTATTATTTGTCAGATAGAAGCATGTCTTAACTCCAGACCCATATCTCCTATACCATCCACTCCCAATGACCTACAACCATTAACTCCCTCACACTTCCTGATCGGTGATATACTCACAAGCTTACCAGATGAAGATGAAACTGAAATACCAATAAACCGCTTGAAGGCATACAGAAGATTGCAGCAGATTCAGCAACATTTCTGGAAACGCTGGTCTAAAGAATACATCTCTGAACTCCAGCACAGAACGAAGTGGAACAAAACTTCTTCATTTCAATTAGAACCTGGTGTCCTCGTACTAGTCAAAGAAGATGGTTTGCCACCGCTAGTATGGAAAACAGGTGTCATAGAAGCAGTTCATCCAGGAGAAGATGGCGTCGTAAGAGCTGCTACCATCAGGACCTATACTGGAAGGTTGCAGAGACCCACAAAGAAACTTTGCCCTCTCCCAACCGAAGAATCGCTGTTGAAGCCTACAGGCTGTCAAAGGGGCGGCATGTTCCGTACAATTCCTCCACCCGGCAACGTCGGGACTCTAGTCCATATCGGCAACACACCGGCTGTCAAGAACGGCAGCCAGATGAAGAAGAAGAGGAGACATCAACCCGGATCAACGACAGCGTCACCGTCAATGGCATGGGCGTGACGCGGGAAATTGGTCGTTGAGCAGAGCAAGAAGACAGAAGCGAACATTCATTCATATCTCATTCATTCAATTCACACAGTCATATTAAGTATTCATTGTACCAAGTGTATAATAAAAATCCAGCAAATTAACGAGGGTTATTTCCCCAACAATCATCGCAATTAATGAATAATTTCACTTTATACGTAATTTAAGGACTAACTGACATTTTTCAAGAGAATTTTTCAAAATTTCACAGCAGAATCTTCAAAATGGAAGGATTTGTGAAAAAGGTGACAAAATCAGTTTTTCACAGAAATGCTCCATTTTCGATAAACATTCGAATACCGTTTTCTTCTGAAGAAGGTTATCACCTGTATTTTACCTTTTCGGAATCCTCACAAAATGGGCAACTTTTCAACGTAATATGCAGAAAAGGTCTAGTGTCTTTTTTTATACCACGTCAGATAGAATTCAGTACAAAAAAACACATCCTTCAGAAAATGTATTTTAATTTTTTTTTTCAGAATCCCTGTATAATGAAGGAATAAAAAATAAAACGTCTTAGCTTCTTCAGTTATATTGGAACCATTAATTAATTATTCCAGGTGACATGTTTCGACTAAAAAGTCATTTTCAAACATAAAATCTGAAATTTTACAAAATTAAATAAAACTGAGTAGGCTGCCTAAATTGGAAAAATTACATAAATAATCAGATCGAAAAACAAAATGTTCAATAAACAATCCAAACAATAATTGATGCGTGAAATTTAGGTAAAAACAAAAAACTGAACGCTTGAATAGGTACTTACAATTGGTTCCAAAGTCATATAAGGCAAAATCATTGAGTCACAAGATAAAATGTAGTAAGAAAATCATTGCGGACAGCACCGACCAAAACAGTCAAATAACAAATTAAAAATTGAAAAATATTAGTATGAAGGAACACTTCTAAAACAAACGTCAAAAGTCAAAACCTGACAAATTGAGTGGAAAACACAGAGCAACAACCGAAAAGGGGGGCGATAAAAGGTGGAGTGAAAAGATGAAATCCTCACTCTCTTTCTTTTGAAAGGCAACCAACCATACACATTCGTGGAATCAAAAAACGAAAGGAGAAATTAGGCGAGCGAAATCTAAACATTGTTCGAAAATATACAGGTGCATTCAATGTCTTACAGGAAGCAAGAGCTTGTAGGTATAATAATAATAATAATAGTTATTCATACAAAATACAACTAATCCAATTTTCTAACAATATGAAATACATGTATAAATTGAAAAATAGAGGAAATATAAGTAAATATTTCCTGTGCTTTAGGTTATCACAAAAAAAGAAAATAAAACAACAATATGAGCCCAACTCAATAATATTCCCTACTCAATGATATTCCCTTATATAGACACGAATTTTAATATCAACAATGTCGTGAATGTGTATAATGTGTCAACTTCGAGTTATAATGTCGTTTCCGGTTGAGTTTGTCCAATTCAGGTAAGTTTGTCTAGTTCAGGTAAGTTTGTATCTATCATGTAAGTTTGTCTATTCCAGGTAAGCTTTTCTGAATTCAGGTAAGTGTCTCAATCTGGGGGTGCTGATCAGTTCATCTAGTATTATTGCGTCCATATTCAGATGTTATTAATTATCCTATAGAACAAGTGACGATCCGTATTCAATATCCATTCTCTTAATTTCCTTCTAAATTTTCTGTGGCTAAAAATATTGCGAATATTCTTCGGCATCATCATGAACATCTTGACGCCCAGATAACGGAAACCTCTTTGTCCTATGCCCTTTTCCATACGAGGTATGTTATACTTTGATTCATGCTCTCTAAAATTATAATTACATCTTTTACATTCCAGAGCCTGAGGACTGTTCTTAAGGTCTGAGAGCACTCTGAAACTGTATAATTGTGAGACGTCCATTATTTTTGCTTCCTGAAACAACTGATCACTTGGGTATGATTTGTTTCTCCTCATTCTTATTTTCAAGAACCACTTCTGAAGAACGTGTAATCTCTTTAGGTGACACTCACGTGCACTTCCCCACCCTATTATTCCGTAAGTTAATTGAGACTGTATGAGTGCATAATATAAAATTCTCATCTGATTAAACTCCAAATATTTTCTCAGGTATTTGAATTTGCTTAGTAGGTACCTTATTTTACTAACAACATTATTTATTTGTAGGTCCCATTTGAGATGGCGGTCTACTAAAATTCCAAGGTATTTGATGGATGTTCCTTCTTCAATCTCAAAATCAGCATCCAGACGAAGGGGTCCAAGATTCGGCAGTCCACTGGAGTACGATGTAAAAGGGAGGTATTTTGTTTTTTCTGTGTTCAAAGTGAGCGTATTGTACTGAAACCATTTTTTAATCTCTAGAAGATCTTTTTCCACTTCAGTTTTCAGATGATACCAAGTGTCTGCATGGTACATAATAGAAGTCAGAGCTGTGCCAAAGCATTGTGCTTTGTGCTCGTGAAAGCACTCGGAGCCCCCTTGTGCTCCCGAGCACTGTGCTCTCAAGCACTTTTCAAAAGCAGTGCTTAGTGCTTAGCAATTGGAGTGCTTTGGCCGAAGGCTTAGTGCTTTGTAATCCCAATAGTGCTCCCGAGCACTATTGCGGATTACTAAGCACTAAGCCCTGAGCCAATGTTGTACGAATTCATTTTTACATCAATAAAATCTAAAATCAACATTTCCTTACATGACAGTAACATCCCAAAACTGTTTGGATTGCAATTACAGAGAGATGATAATGAGGAAACTTGATCATTATGAAAGGAAAATTGAAGGTCCATGTGTATTTTGTTGAATAATAATTTGTGCGTTAACAACTCAATATCAATAAGAAAAGCAAAAGCCACGATTCTGATTTTTTTACGTTTTTATCTGACCAAAGAGTCTTATAGACAACATCAAAACTTTACACAATTCATTGAGTTCTAATTTTTATACTTCTTCGTTATTTGTCACGCAACAATGTTTTGCAACTGGTTTGCTCCTGACAAATCAGTGCAAGAATTGACAGAGGAACATTTCCATTTTTCCTTGAATTTTTTATTTAATTTTGTTTCGAGGACTGGGAGTTTTCAGAAGAAGAAGTTAACTCGAAAAATTCAGTATATTTATGAATATTATCAAACAGAGAGATCCAGGAGCGAATAGCATTTTTCTCTTTCATTACCAATAAGAATTTATTATATATTATATTGAATCGAATTCAAAATTTTTAATATCACATACCTATGCCAACTTACAATTTCTTTTCCGGTTAAAATAACCTCACTTTCAATATTTCCTAAAAAAGGGCTTAGGGCTTAGTGCTCGAAATGTCGAATTACTTTCACAAAGTGCTTAGTATTCGCGAGCCTTTTGTGAAAATAAGTGCTTTGTGCTCGAGACTCGGGAGCCTTTTTATTCAAGTGCTTAGTGCTTAGTGCTCGAAGCACTTTTCTTCAGTGCTCGTCACAGCTCTGATAGAAGTATCATCTGCATAACTTATTACTCTACCCTGAAGATTTATTGTCAGTAAGGAGTTCATATAGACCGTAAATAGAATCGGACCTAGGACAGTCCCCTGTGGCACCCCATAAGTTACTGTTCTGACATCACTTATCGATCCCTCAACATCAACTACCTGTTGACGATTATGTAAGTAGCTTTCTATTAAGCCGGACTCCCACTACTCGTGTATTTGGCAAATATTTGCCACTTGCCTATATTTGGCATGTAGTGGGAGTGGTTCACTCGGCCAATACTTGTCAATCTTGTCATTCAAATTCGAAACTTCATCTACTTGCCAAGTACGCAAATAATTGCGTATTTGCCAAATACACGAGTAGTGGGAGTCCGGCTTTAGATTATATGAATTGCCCCTGAATCCATAGCAATATAGTTTGCTCAGTAACTTTTTGTGGCAAACGGTATCGAACGCCTTGGAAAGATCCACAAAAACAGCAAGGGTTGGTTCACTCTTATCAAGTATCTGTCAATTCCTTAATAGCATCCTCCGTTCCTCTATTCGGTCGGAAACCGTACTGAAAAGGTGAAATCACTGAGAACTTTTCCATAAATGATGTCATTCTATTTGCTATAAGTCTTTCCACGATCCTTGCAATATTTGAAATAATTGTGATCGGTCTATAGTTAGAAATTTCAGATTTTGTACCATTCTTGAAAATGGGTTTTATTACCCCCATTTTCAATGTGTCAGGAAAACATCCTTCTTCAAAATACAAATTGATTAAGTACATTAAAGGTGCTGAAATTTCCTTGCAGATTACTTTTAGAGTATCAGCCTTCAATCCATCAAGACCAGGCGCTTTCCCCCGCTTCAGGTTATCAATAATAGTTTCAATTTCTTTTTGGTCCGTAGGGTATAAATAAAACGTTTTGTTTAGGAACTGGTCCTGGTCTCTGTAGTTTTCGGGTGGCTTAATCTTGTTCGCAAAAGCCTCTCCTAGTTTATTGAAATATTCGTTGAATTTATTTGACATATCCTTCTTTTCTATGAATTTGTTCCCTTTATCATCAATAATTTCTTTAATACTTATCTTTTTTACAGGTTTTCCAGATACATCGCTGACGAAGTTCCAGATTGCCTTCGAATTGTTCCCATTCTGCTGAACATGAGTTTGTAGATATTTCTTCTTGGCCCGCGATATCTGCCTGTCAAGGTTATTCTTCGATGAATTGTACAAGTTCTTGAGAAAATCATTTTGTGGATCATTTAAACATAACCTATAAAGTTTATTCTTTTCAGAAATTTGTTTCAAAAGCTCCGGTGTAATCCACTTTTTTCTTGGTATTTGGTCACGTCTTTGTTTGATTTTATGACTATTATTAGATATATGCTTTTGTTGTATACTGAGAAATTCATCTGTAGAAGAGTTTATGCTATTCCCTTCATAAACCTTTGTCCACGTTTCCCCCAACAAGTCCCGTTTGAGACCCACATTATCAACCATATCCTTGATATTCCAATTCTTTCGAGCTTTAATCCTATTTTTTACATCCTTCAATGCAAGCGCGGTAGGAGAATGATCAGTTATATCTACTCTCATGATGAATGATGACACAGTAATTGTATCGGATTTTCGATTTCTTTTCATCAATATATGGTCCAAGCATGTTCTGCTTGCTGGACGGGTATGAAAATTAATTAAAGACTCATAACCACCTGTATTGAAAACATTTTTATATTCCCCTGAAATATCCGAGTCTGATAAGAGGTCTATGTTGATATCGCCTATGATAATGTGGTACATATAATCATTATTATTCTTTTCCATATACTTTTCGAGTTCGTTTATAAATACTTCAGCATTAGTACTTGGCGATCTATATATTCCAGTTAATCTGACTGATCTCTTCCCTACCTCTAAATTTACTACAATCACCCTTTGTTGACCAATTTGTACCCTTTCATAACTCATTGGGATATGGTCTCTCACGTATACTATAACTCCATCATTTTGGTTGAGATCGCCATCACTATATATCATGTTGTATCCAATTTTGTGGTACATCTCCGGACCTGTTATTTTGTGAGTTTCAGTGAGTACAATTATATCAAAATTCACGTCTATTTGCTGCAAAAGTACAGTCAGTTCGTCATAGTTTTTGAAGATACTTCTTATGTTAGCGTGAAAAACTTTCAAAAAGGCAGTAGGGTCCGTCATGTCACCTCTTAAACAAGTAACATCATCGACAACTGTTGTGTTGAATGTTTCAGCTCTAAAGTCGCGAACGAAAGGGTCCATTTTATTAGTACTAAAATAATATTTCCAATGTAGAAGCAAAAAAACTGAAACAAAAATGAACAAATACAATATAATATAAACCCTACAACTTCAAAACTATAATTACAAATATCCTCAAAAAAAAAGAGATAAGGGCCGACTCCACATCAGAGTTACTTTTGAGATCTCAATCTAGGCCCCTTGATGGACAATCCGGCACTCCCAAGATGTTGTCTCTTGTTAACCTCCGTCTGTGAATCAGTGGCTCTATCCCCACGCATACTATTCTCTCCGAGCTCTTCCGTTGAAATAGCCAGAGGTGTCTCACCGTATTCTCCCTCTTTGGATTCCCTTTCCCTATCGCGTTCCTCGAGCTGCTTCAGATTGTAAGGTATATCGTCTATAAAGAGTTTATTTCCCTTAATATAACTTTTGGCACTAGATGTCTCCCTTATCTGCCTAAGATGCTTTCTCAATGTTCTCTCTTCCTCGCGCTGTTTATAAGTGAGATCATGGGTGATTCTGATGTTTGTGCCTTTAAGTTTATTTGTGTTCGACAAAATTTCCCTTTTTTTAGCAAATGAAACCAATTCTATTTTGACCGGACGATCTTTGCCCTTTCCCAAGACGTATACATCACTTATATCGCATTCCTCTATATTTATATTCATCAAACGTTTTATTTCATAGCGAACAGAGTCTATAGTGACTTCGTCCTGATCTCTCTGTATTCCAAAGGCTACTAGATTTTTTTTGTTATTTTTACGCTCCAATATCTCCAACCTTTCGCGAAGCTCTTTATTGTCCCGTTCCAGTTGTAGAATTTTATGGTTTTGTGACTCCAATTCAAGAATGAGTCTATTTTCGCTGGATGTAATAAGGCTTCGCAGTTCTTTTCGGCTCTGTACTATCTCCTCAAGCAATTTTTCCAGAGTGACTTCTTTGTTTATATTGCTCATAGTATATCTTTACGTGTGTGTTCTACTTTAAACTTTTCCGATCCTCCACAATACAGATGTTATCACTTCTTATCTGGTGATGATTAAACTTCAATACAGCCGAGATACCAGATATATTCCGAGTTGATATTGTCGCCAAACAACAACAGACTAAAATATTGGGACCTATTCTCATTGGACGGAGTTGTCCAGGAAATCAGTTCAAAGCCAGATATCTTATCTACTTACAGAGCCAATTTCATCGTTTTAAGTTTGATATCAACAGCAAAATTTATACTTCTTCGAGCAGTGCACTTTCAATGTTGTCACTGAGTTAAGGCTCACCACACATTGCTTGAAGTTATTTGTCATCATCGAATTTAAGGTATTAAAACTGTCATTTTTTATATGCTTGAAAATCTCTATTTCCTCCAAAATTTCCTGTCTGCTGCTAAAGTCGCAATGATGTAGTAATTTAGTATTAGTGTCTATATCAAAATTATGATTTTCATTTCTAAGGTGGCAACCAAAAATAGACTTGTCATTATTTGCATTTCTGAGACTTGAAAGATGTTCCCTAATTCTTACTCTCAAAGATCTACCACTTCTTCCTATGTAAATGACGTTGCAGTCCGGGTCTCCACATTCTAATCTATATATACCAGGTTTGCTCAAGAAATTTACGGGACTCTTATTTCTGACAAAGTACTGTTGTAGTGTATTTTGAGACTTGAAGGCTATTTTGATGTCATTAGTCCTTTCAAGTAAGTTGGCAATTTTGAGCGAAATACTTCCATAAAAAGGTAGACTGCAGAACTTCTTAGGTGGGATATCAACAAGATCTTCAGAGTTTGATTGAGGAACGGTGGAATTTCGAAGTTTTTGTCTTTTCTTTTTGACTAGTTTGTCTATTAAATTTGGGGTGCTATGTATTTTAAGATTGAAATCTCTCTCTGGTATGCATCCTCATCCAAAGGTATGTTGAATAACCTGTTTATATATGTGTTGAATGTCGACATTTTTTGACTTCCGAAATGGCAAGATTTAATATCGATGGTACCATCTGTTTGAGTTGGTTTCCTAAATACATCAAACTTGATTCTGCCGTTGTCTCTCTCAAGACATAGATCCAAGAAATTTATCTTATTCTCTGTTTCAGTTTCCAAAGAGAAATCTATATTGAGGTGCAGTCCGTTTAGCCAATCCTTAAACTTGCTGAGGTCCTTCGTATTGCCGCTCCAACCTATAATTATGTCGTCTACATATCTGTACCAAAAAATGATCTTGTCCCTGAAGGACAACTAAGGTTGCCACCTTAGAAATGAAAATCATAATTTTGATATAGACACTAATACTAAATTACTACATCATTGCGACTTTAGCAGCAGACAGGAAATTTTGTAGTATCTTACTTAAACTAAACTTACTTTCATAAAATGGGTTTCTCCTTTATTTGCGCAAAAAAGAACCATGCACTTCATTTTGTCTATAATTTGTCACAGCACTCGACTATCAAAATTACCTAGTAAAACTCAAGTACGAAACCAAACAAAAGGAGTATCAGTACTACACAATGTTCAAGAAAACAACGAGGAAACACCGAAAACGGAGCAGAAAAGGCAAGCGAATTTATACGAATGAATAAACAGGAAAGCACACAACAAAGGGAATCAACAAATCCTAAAATACGACACTGCTCTTTTTCTGATGTGAAGATGTGTTTGTTTTCGTCGCGTAGCGGTGTTGCCGAATTCACTGGTTTCACAATAAGATTTATTCCGAACTTCATCTGAAACCATAATGCTTGGCAACGACGTGGCAAGAAAAGACGAGCTGCGCATGTACAAGTAGTAGGTGTTTATTCGCTATGTGGGGTCATTTTACTGAACCTCGGACGTACCTAATAGCATTCTAGTATTTATTATATTTCTGTGTATGTAACCGACACAACCAAGCACGTCGAGAAGCCGAATGATTTCATATGAGTTGCCGACGTAACTTTAGGATTCTGTCGGGAACTTATACAAGCAACAAGTCCATCGGCACCTTATATACATATAACAGGTATTGAAAAAAAAAACTTATATTAGCGAGGATGGTTGATTATTACAGTCTGAACAAAATATACAGAGAGGGCCATTGAAAACGAAACCGAGTTATATAAAAACGCTCGAACACGTCAACAACAGTTTCGAGGGGGATATCGTTCGCGATGAAATTCACCCGAAATACATTTCATCTCTGGGAGCTGTGACCACCACCCCTAAATTTTTAAATGGCATGATATGGCAAGTGATACCTCATTTGAAAGGTAGTTTCCTTTCTAATATCAAACAACAAAAATAAATCAATTCTATCGATTCGTTTTCGAGATATAGGAACTTGAAGTTGGGAAATAACTTTTTATTCACTTAATCAATAAAAATAAGATCTAACACTGCAACTGTTTAAAGATCTCCAGATTTAACCCCACTCGACTTTTTCCTGTGGGGTCACTTGAAAAACAAAATCTATACAACCGAACCAGAATCTCTAGAAGATTTACGACGTAGAATTATTGAAGAATGCCGTCGAATTACGCTGGAAATGCTACGAAATGTGAGGTCTCATTTTGAACAGAACTTGTACTATTTTAGGGAAATGGGTGGTAGACAGTTTGAACATTTGATTCATTGACAATGATAATCTTTAAACAGTTGCATTGTTAGATCTTTTTTTTATTGATTGAGTGAATAAAATGTTATTTCTCAACTTCAAGTACCTATATCTCGAAAACGAATTGATAGGATTAATTTATTTTTGTTGTTGGATATTAAGAAGGAAACTACCTTTCAAATGAGGTATCACTGGCCATATGGTGCCATTTAAAAATTTAGGGGTGGCGGTCACAGCTCCGAGGGATGGAATGTATTTCGGGTGAAGTTTATCGCGAACGATATCCCCCTCGAAAATGTTGTTGACGTGTCCGAGCGTTTTTATATAACTCGGTTCTGCCGATCTACAGAGCCGCTGTTTCGTTTTCAATGGCCCACTCTGTATGTTTTCAGAAATAAACTATAAAAAATATAATATATAAAATATACAATACAGACATATGTCTATTTTTCGAGGTTGTACAAGAGTTCACTGGATGAAACCACCACTTGTATAATCGTTGAGATACAGACAAACTGAGAATTACGTCGGCAACTTATTATGATTATGATTTTCTTATAATTATTGAAGTTATAGTAGGTATGCTTGATTTTTTCGGGTGGAAAGTATAGCCTATGTCACTCAGGGATAATGTAGCTTTCTAAGCGTGAAAGAATTTCTGAAATCGGTCAAGTACTTTTTGAGCCAAATCGTATCAATCACACAAAAATGCAAATCTTTCCTCTTTATAATATCAGTATAGATTACCCTCAGTAGAATATTGGTAAAGTTTTGGTGATGAAATAAGCACTATTAAAAATATGCAATATTGCGATAACTGAATGCACTTGTTTGATAAAACCACTACTCGCATAATAGTTAAGTTACAGACAAACTAAGAATTACGTGGGCAACTTATTATTACGAGTTCGGCATCGCTCGGAAAACCGATTGTGCGTTTGTGTCGGTAACATATGAATATGCCTGCCGGCTCCCCAACCGAGGCAGCTGTGAGCAGAGGTGACCTCAATTGCTCGATTTTGGCTGTTTCTGGTACTTCTAGGCTAGATAGAGATAGGTGAAAATGTTGAAAGGAGTCCTGGGCTCGATTTTCGTGAAAACTCTTCTTATTTTAAGAACGAATGGAACCTTTTTTTTTATCGTATGTTATGCAAAAAAAATCAGCTTTTCGAAATTTTTTAACATTGGAAATGTTTATGTTCGTATGTTACAGTTACGAGTTTTCGTTCAAGGTCAAAAGACAAAGGTGTCGCCTGTAGAGCAAAAAAGCATTCGAAAGTTATCGCGTGATTTATTAACATAGGTGTATTGGGCCAGCATACGAGAATCGGCGACCAGTGAGCCGCGGTGGGAGGTACGTCAAATACGCCGCAACGTTGCCTGATTGGGCAATTATTCCTGTATTTGAAGGATATATCATTGTTTTATTTCCTTCATTAGCACTTCGAGTGTTTATATTGTTGTTTCATCAAGTGAGATCTGGGCCGCGGTGAGTGGTCCGTCAAATTCGCCGCAACATTGCCAGATTGGGCAATTATTTCGGTATTTGAAGAAAAGGTCAATAGTTGATCCGAGTACATATAAGATTCATGAAATTTGGTAAAAACAGAATGCTTCTATCTAAAGCCAATTTCATGAATACCCAGATTTGCTAAAATCAAAATTCACTTCGAAAAATAATATTGGACGGAGTTGACTCAGCTTCATCTGATGATATTTCCTCCGAATAGGGGAGGACGGGGGAATTCCGCTCACGGGGGGATTCTGCGCATTGATATTCTGCAACTCAGTTCAGTTATTTCAAAATGTAGATACAGCGCACATAGAACTTATAGTACATGGAATGTCATTAGCCTTGCTGCTCAGCTTAAAAAAATGGATAAACATCTCCAGTTGGAGGAATACTGAAATTTCCATGTTGCCATGGATACGACTTGTCATACAGAACAGAAACACAGAAATACTATGAATTTAATCGTCAAGATCCGATTCACTTGGAATTTCAGCAAACATTTCTGTGTTTTTGTTCAGTGTGACAGGTCGTAACCATGGCAACATGGAAATTTCAGTATTCCTCCAACTTGGGATGTTTAGCCACTTTTTGATCTGGTAATAGCATTCCATGTACTATAAGTTCTATGACAGCGCACCATCTCGTATTTGCCTTGCCAACATCCTCCCGTAATTTAAAGGTATTCGTGTTTTCAGTTTAGATTAGGGAGCCGATTGTTTGTTTCACGACGCTCTGATCTAATTTTCGAGAGAAATTGGAATCGTGGAAAGTACTTCTATCATTAATTTCTTATGAATCTATTGCATGACTATTTACCTTCATAGGTATGTGTAGATTATTTAATGCAAAAGAACAATTAATTGTATTTCGTCATCTACTGTCAGGGATTAGTTAGGTTAGGTGACTCACACCGGGGGAATAACGCGCAGCTGATGTAGCGGGGTAATTCTTCAATAATATTTTTGTACCTATTCATGGAAATTTGTTTAATTCACATTGTAATTGATTATTACCTAAATAATAAAATATTTTTTCGAGTTTCTCAGCTGTTCAATATATGCGCATAATTATACCATCGCATGCGCGGTATTACCCGGTACGTGGGGGAATACCGTGAAGGGACAGTTTTCAGAATTATTTTTTTTTTCAATTGGTATAGGTAGTTGAGCCTTTTCCTTGTGATGAAAAAGTTTCAAATGGGTTCATGATTCAGCAGTTAAATTATGAAAGTTTGTGTGTACAGGTTTTTGAGAGCATTTTCCCTTAGGTGCGTGGAATTTCCCCGTCCTCCCCTACATATAAGATTAATGAATTTTAGTGAAAACATAATCCTTCTATCTCAAGCCAATTTCGAGAATACTCAGATTTGGTGAAATAAAAATTCTCTTCGAAAATATTCGACGAGGTGGATTCAGCTTCTTCTGATGATGTTTACTCCGAGTATATGTAAGATTCATGAATTCCAGTAAAAACAGAATCCTTCTATCTTAAGCCAATTTCGAGAAAACTCAGATTTGGTAAAATAAAAATTCGCTTCGAAAATATCGGACTGGATGTTATGAGCTTCATCCGATGATAGTTGATCCGAGTACATAGGTATAGGATTCATGAATTTTAGTAAAAACTGAATCCTTCTATCTAAAGCCAATTTCATGAAAACCCAGATTTGCTAAAATCAAAAATATTGGACAGGAATGATATTCGAGTTTTCGAGATATTTGATGTTCTATGAAAATGTTGAACTTTTACACATAGAATGCTTTCTCTCTTGCGGAAGCTACAACTGAATACTTTTTGAATCAGTTTTTTTCCGTAAGTAGTGTTGAATGATTACTTCAATTCGTGCAATGAAGAATGGCACAAAATATTATACAGGGATTTAATTCGTAAAAACCCATGAGAAGAATCGTGAATATGAAGGAATAAAAATAAAACGTCTTAGCTTCTTCAGTTATATTGGAACCATTAATTAATTATTCCAGGTGACATGTTTCGACTAAAAAGTCATTTTCAAACCATAAAATCTGAAATTTTACAAAATTAAATAAAACTGAGTAGGCTGCATAAATTGGAAAAATTACATAAATAATCAGATCGAAAAACAAAATGTTCAATAAACAATCCAAACAATAATTGATGAGTGAAATTTAGGTAAAAACAAAAACAAAAAACTGAACGCTTGAATAGGTACTTACAATTGGTTCCAAAGTCATATAAGGCAAAATCATTGAGTCACAAGATAAAATGTAGTAAGAAAATCATTGCGGACAGCACCGACCAAAACAGTCGAATTACAAATTAAAAATTATTAGTATGAAGGAACATTTCTAAAACAAACGTCAAAAGTCAAAACCTGACAAATTGAGTGGAAAACACAGAGCAACAACCGAAAAGGGGGGCGATAAAAGGTGGAGTGAAAAGATGAAATCCTCACTCTCTTTCTTTTGAAAGGCAACCAACCATACACATCCGTGGAATCAAAAAACGAAAGGAGAAATTTGGCGAGCGAAATCTAAACATTGTTCGGAAAATATACAGGTGCATTCAATGTCTTACAGGAAGCAAGAGCTTGTAGGTATCCTTGAAGTTATTTGTCATCATCGAATTTAAGGTATAAAAACTGTTATTCTTCATATGCTTGAAAATCTCTATTTCCTCCAAAATTTCCTGTCTGCAGCAGGTGTGCCATTCTTCATTGCACGAATTGAAGTAATCATTCAACACTACTTACGGAAAAAAACTGATTCAAAAAGTATTCAGTTGTAGCTTCCGCAAGAGAGAAAGCATTCTATGTGTAAAAGTTCAACATTTTCATAGAACATCAAATATCTCGAAAACTCGAATATCATTCCTGTCCAATATTTTTGATTTTAGCAAATCTGGGTTTTCATGAAATTGGCTTTAGATAGAAGGATTCAGTTTTTACTAAAATTCATGAATCCTATACCTATGTACTCGGATCAACTATCATCGGATGAAGCTCATAACATCCAGTCCGATATTTTCGAAGCGAATTTTTATTTTACCAAATCTGAGTTTTCTCGAAATTGGCTTAAGATAGAAGGATTCTGTTTTTACTGGAATTCATGAATCTTACATAATATACTCGGAGTAAACATCATCAGAAGAAGCTGAATCCACCTCGTCGAATATTTTCGAAGAGAATTTTTATTTCACCAAATCTGAGTATTCTCGAAATTGGCTTGAGATAGAAGGATTATGTTTTCACTAAAATTCATTAATCTTATATGTAGGGGAGGACGGGGAAATTCCACGCACCTAAGGGAAAATGCTCTCAAAAACCTGTACACACAAACTTTCATAATTTAACTGCTGAATCATGAACCCATTTGAAACTTTTTCATCACAAGGAAAAGGCTCAACTACCTATACCAATTGAAAAAAAAAATAATTCTGAAAACTGTCCCTTCACGGTATTCCCCCACGTACCGGGTAATACCGCGCATGCGATGGTATAATTATGCGCATATATTGAACAGCTGAGAAACTCGAAAAAATATTTTATTATTTAGGTAATAATCAATTACAATGTGAATTAAACAAATTTCCATGAATAGGTACAAAAATATTATTGAAGAATTACCCCGCTACATCAGCTGCGCGTTATTCCCCCGGTGTGAGTCACCTAACCTAACTAATCCCTGACAGTAGATGACGAAATACAATTAATTGTTCTTTTGCATTAAATAATCTACACATACCTATGAAGGTAAATAGTCATGCAATAGATTCATAAGAAATTAATGATAGAAGTACTTTCCACGATTCCAATTTCTCTCGAAAATTAGATCAGAGCGTCGTGAAACAAACAATCGGCTCCCTAATCTAAACTGAAAACACGAATACCTTTAAATTACGGGAGGATGTTGGCAAGGCAAATACGAGATGGTGCGCTGTCATAGAACTTATAGTACATGGAATGCTATTACCAGATCAAAAAGTGGCTAAACATCCCAAGTTGGAGGAATACTGAAATTTCCATGTTGCCATGGTTACGACCTGTCACACTGAACAAAAACACAGAAATGTTTGCTGAAATTCCAAGTGAATCGGATCTTGACGATTAAATTCATAGTATTTCTGTGTTTCTGTTCTGTATGACAAGTCGTATCCATGGCAACATGGAAATTTCAGTATTCCTCCAACTGGAGATGTTTATCCATTTTTTTAAGCTGAGCAGCAAGGCTAATGACATTCCATGTACTATAAGTTCTATGTGCGCTGTATCTACATTTTGAAATAACTGAACTGAGTTGCAGAATATCAATGCGCAGAATCCCCCCGTGAGCGGAATTCCCCCGTCCTCCCCTATTCGGAGGAAATATCATCAGATGAAGCTGAGTCAACTCCGTCCAATATTATTTTTCGAAGTGAATTTTGATTTTAGCAAATCTGGGTATTCATGAAATTGGCTTTAGATAGAAGCATTCTGTTTTTACCAAATTTCATGAATCTTATATGTACTCGGATCAACTATTGACCTTTTCTTCAAATACCGAAATAATTGCCCAATCTGGCAATGTTGCGGCGAATTTGACGGACCACTCACCGCGGCCCAGATCTCACTTGATGAAACAACAATATAAACACCCGAAGTGCTAATGAAGGAAATAAAACAATGATATATCCTTCAAATACAGGAATAATTGCCCAATCAGGCAACGTTGCGGCGTATTTGACGTACCTCCCACCGCGGCTCACTGGTCGCCGATTCTCGTATGCTGGCCCAATACAACTATGTTAATAAATCACGCGATAACTTTCGAATGCTTTTTTGCTCTACAGGCGACACCTTTGTCTTTTGACCTTGAACGAAAACTCGTAACTGTAACATACGAACATAAACATTTCCAATGTTAAAAAATTTCGAAAAGCTGATTTTTTTTGCATAACATACGATAAAAAAAAAGGTTTCATTCGTTCTTAAAATAAGAAGAGTTTTCACGAAAATCGAGCCCAGGACTCCTTTCAACATTTTCACCTATCTCTATCTAGCCTAGAAGTACCAGAAACAGCCAAAATCGAGCAATTGAGGTCACCTCTGCTCACAGCTGCCTCGGTTGGGGAGCCGGCAGGCATATTCATATGTTACCGACACAAACGCACAATCGGTTTTCCGAGCGATGCCGAACTCGTAATAATAAGTTGCCCACGTAATTCTTAGTTTGTCTGTAACTTAACTATTATGCGAGTAGTGGTTTTATCAAACAAGTGCATTCAGTTATCGCAATATTGCATATTTTTAATAGTGCTTATTTCATCACCAAAACTTTACCAATATTCTACTGAGGGTAATCTATACTGATATTATAAAGAGGAAAGATTTGCATTTTTGTGTGATTGATACGATTTGGCTCAAAAAGTACTTGACCGATTTCAGAAATTCTTTCACGCTTAGAAAGCTACATTATCCCTGAGTGACATAGGCTATACTTTCCACCCGAAAAAATCAAGCATACCTACTATAACTTCAATAATTATAAGAAAATCATAATCATAATAAGTTGCCGACGTAATTCTCAGTTTGTCTGTATCTCAACGATTATACAAGTGGTGGTTTCATCCAGTGAACTCTTGTACAACCTCGAAAAATAGACATATGTCTGTATTGTATATTTTATATATTATATTTTTTATAGTTTATTTCTGAAAACATACAGAGTGGGCCATTGAAAACGAAACAGCGGCTCTGTAGATCGGCAGAACCGAGTTATATAAAAACGCTCGGACACGTCAACAACATTTTCGAGGGGGATATCGTTCGCGATAAACTTCACCCGAAATACATTCCATCCCTCGGAGCTGTGACCGCCACCCCTAAATTTTTAAATGGCACCATATGGCCAGTGATACCTCATTTGAAAGGTAGTTTCCTTCTTAATATCCAACAACAAAAATAAATTAATCCTATCAATTCGTTTTCGAGATATAGGTACTTGAAGTTGAGAAATAACATTTTATTCACTCAATCAATAAAAAAAAGATCTAACAATGCAACTGTTTAAAGATTATCATTGTCAATGAATCAAATGTTCAAACTGTCTACCACCCATTTCCCTAAAATAGTACAAGTTCTGTTCAAAATGAGACCTCACATTTCGTAGCATTTCCAGCGTAATTCGACGGCATTCTTCAATAATTCTACGTCGTAAATCTTCTAGAGATTCTGGTTCGGTTGTATAGATTTTGTTTTTCAAGTGACCCCACAGGAAAAAGTCGAGTGGGGTTAAATCTGGAGATCTTTAAACAGTTGCAGTGTTAGATCTTATTTTTATTGATTAAGTGAATAAAAAGTTATTTCCCAACTTCAAGTTCCTATATCTCGAAAACGAATCGATAGAATTGATTTATTTTTGTTGTTTGATATTAGAAAGGAAACTACCTTTCAAATGAGGTATCACTTGCCATATCATGCCATTTAAAAATTTAGGGGTGGTGGTCACAGCTCCCAGAGATGAAATGTATTTCGGGTGAATTTCATCGCGAACGATATCCCCCTCGAAACTGTTGTTGACGTGTTCGAGCGTTTTTATATAACTCGGTTTCGTTTTCAATGGCCCTCTCTGTATATTTTGTTCAGACTGTAATAATCAACCATCCTCGCTAATATAAGTTTTTTTTTTCAATACCTGTTATATGTATATAAGGTGCCGATGGACTTGTTGCTTGTATAAGTTCCCGACAGAATCCTAAAGTTACGTCGGTAACTCATATGAAATCATTCGGCTTCTCGACGTGCTTGAACGTACTAGAATGCTATTAGGTACGTCCGAGGTTCAGTAAAATGACCCCACATAGCGAATAAACACCTACTACTTGTACATGCGCAGCTCGTCTTTTCTTGCCACGTCGTTGCCAAGCATTATGGTTTCAGATGAAGTTCGGAATAAATCTTATTGTGAAACCAGTGAATTCGGCAACACCGCTACGCGACGAAAACAAACACATCTTCACATCAGAAAAAGAGCAGTGTCGTATTTTAGGATTTGTTGATTCCCTTTGTTGTGTGCTTTCCTGTTTATTCATTCGTATAAATTCGCTTGCCTTTTCTGCTCCGTTTTCGGTGTTTCCTCGTTGTTTTCTTGAACATTGTGTAGTACTGATACTCCTTTTGTTTGGTTTCGTACTTGAGTTTTACTAGGTAATTTTGATAGTCGAGTGCTGTGACAAATTATAGACAAAATGAAGTGCATGGTTCTTTTTTGCGCAAATAAAGGAGAAACCCATTTTATGAAAGTAAGTTCAGTTTAAGTAAGATACTACAGCTATTTTATTATTATTGCAAATGATATTGACAACTTATTCATACCACATTTTCGAAGTCAAAAATGTTAAGACCTGTCCTGATGACACGTTCACATATTGCGCAAACTCTGTAGTAGGTCAATTTTCCCTATGAGGTGCCAGGAATTGTGAACTGATTGGCGTTCTAGTATTTATTATATTTCTGTGGTTACATATGAATATGCAGCCGGCAGTGTTAACGCTGGCACAAGTATGAAAACTCCTTAGATCTCAGCACGTATCAAATTTTGAGTTGACGTACAGTGGTAGCTGCACAATGCACATATATCAAACTTGACGACCAATCTAAGATCTTTGCCAGAACTAGCACGAGATTAGGTAGATATACTCACAGAAATATTTATTATATTTCTGTGGATATACTCCATTCACTTTTATAAAGTATCGCGGTTTGCCATGAAATTTTGACACATTTCACCGCGTATATTTTGAAAATGTTAGGTTATGGTCATTGCACTGTCAGATACGCCCACAACGTTGTCGTTTCTGCTAAAAAATCGTAGTAATTACGTATTCATCAAAATGTTCATTTACTTTGGGAAATTAATGAATTTGAGAATTTTCTCAATACATAATATTTATTATGTTAATTCAGAAGACATTTAAATACATTTTTGCACAACCTGAAATACTCCAGCATGAAAATGTAGTAGTTCTACGAAACCTGCGCCACAGTTAAATCTTCGAAGAACTAACTCCATTTACGAAGTTGAAAAAGAGTAAATAGAAAGTAGACCTGACAATGTCGCTTTATTTTCACGAGTGCCAACCTGCGTCTGTTCTAGGGGAAAAAACTTGATAAACCTAAATCATGGCCAACCGCGATACTTTATAAAAGTGAATGGAGTATAGATAGATATCACTTTATTATTATTTGATTTATTGCAAAAAATGAAGCTTAACCCCAATCGAAGTTTGTTCCCATGGTGCAGCTTTCAGTATGGATTAAATGTGTTCGGTTCTTCTTTGTATGTCTTTCATTGAATTTGGTTGTCAGCGGCAAAAATAAAAATAAGTTCGTCGCCTTAGCTGAACTGTATGTACACCATTTTCGAATGATGCGAAAACATTTTTAGTTGTGCACAGTTTCTGTAAATAGTTCGAAAATCACCAAAAAGTAAAAAAACCCATGCTATCACATCTCGTGAACATCATGGGCGTAGCTAGCCTTTTTTCCTGGGGGGGGCCTGAGGGGGCACAGTGGAAAACGAGCAAGGAAAAACAAATGTGTTTTTCAGTTTTTCGGGGGCACCGTGGATTCTGGGGGGGGCCGTGCCCCCCAGGCCCCCCCCTATCTACGCCCATGGACGAGATTATCTGTCTTTGATGAATGGCCAAAAACAAATCTTCCTGTTAGGGGAGGTACTGCTCGATATTTACGATCACAACAAATATTCTTTATGATTATGAATTCTGAAATAAACCGTTTAACCGTATGAAGCGTAATGAAGGACATTATTTAGAGAGTTATTCACTTGTACCATTGATAGCCGACGAATAAAAAGATGATTGGTCATGCATTTCAAATTTTACGAAATGACGAAAACGTACAATTTATTGGGGTGTGGCTGTGGGGTAGGGGCTTGATCGGGTTGAGTGTCTAGAGGTGCCATTTCTGTCACTGTCCCTCCTGTATACGATTGAAACAATTTTAAATGTTTTTTTATACTACGGAGATATTTATAAAGCTTTCGAAAACCCGTCTGGTAACTTTCATGGTGAGTACCTCTTCTTACCTCAAATTTTTATACATAGACGTGTGTATAGGGAGTCCATTTTTATCGAATCCAACTTCATCTGTGTAATTCCATGTACCACCAACGGATTCTGTTTGCTCAAATGCTTCACACTCATGTCCATCTTGGATACAATATTTGATGGCAACAAGGCCGGATGCTCCGGCGCCTACTATAGCAATCCGCATTTTAAATTCTGAAAAAAAGATGTCGATCATAATTTGCATATATAGTCCATCCAAGAATGATTGACATCAGAGCAGGCCTTGAAAGTCCAGTCGAAGCTTTATTTCTAGTTACAAAAAAGTAACTAAAAATGTTCTGTGCTTTCATCATAGATATTGAAATAACCCAAAAATTGAACGATATTTTCTTAAAGTAAGGAACTTTGAACATGAAAATGTTTCCAATTTTCACATACGATTACCAGCGTGTGAATCTGTATACCAGCAGTATATTATTTTCATCTTGAATTGATACATTTTCGATCTTACGATCAATTATAGCAGCATACAGCCTGGAAATTCCGGTTCGATAACGAAAAATATCGTGGGTGATTAAAAATAGCACGGTTCTTTTCAATGTTCAATATGAATATTCGCTAAACCGACAAAATCTAGTTGATAATTTGAAGCGTGTTACTGCAATGTGAATAGATTGGGAAATTTGTGATAGATATCGAGATAGAAACAAAACTTAACCAATGAATCTATTAAATATACGAAGAGTTTTGTCATGACATTGTAACTTTCAATATTTGTGAACAATGAAGGTGTAAAATGTGAAATATGAAAAATATAAATATTCCTATTATTCTGTTTCAACAACCACAACATGATATTTTTTCCTCATCTAGGCAGAACTCGTCATGATTATAATGAAAGGTGGTCAGCAAAATATGATAATATTCCTTATATTTTGACTAATCTTCTCTCATTTCTTTTTCTACTTGCCCAATGCAGGCTTTCCATTTTTTAGCTGTTCATTCTTCAAAAGCCTCATTTAAATGATATTTATTTCACTTGCTCAAGTTTTTGCCAAATTTGTTCGAAACATTAATGACAGAACAGTCAGTGTTATTTCCAACATCAACCTGAATTCTGCAACTCAAAATATCACTGAATTGGCATTACCAACATAATTTCGATTTTCCAAAGCCCCCCCAGATGTCAATCATTCTTGGATGGACTATATCTAATAACATATCTATATTTTCACGTCCTTGGCAATGTATATATAAACAAGGATAATGGGAAGTAGGACAGCCAGTGAAACACAACTTCTTAACCGAGCAACGTTTCGTCTATACTCCATAGAGGAAAGTCGCCAAATATGGAATACCATTTTGTTTTTGGGATATAAAAAAAACTTCATATTAATTAAATCAGTTTAACGTTTTTACTAATCAGTCATACATTTATATGTAGTAATGAACATCCTTCAATCAAATATATTAGTTATCACATTAAAATCTAACACAAAAAACAAAATCACAAATGAGTAACCAAATATTGAATAGGTACCCATATATGCAATATTAGCATAAATCAACATAACAATAACAAAAATGGACTTATGAAAAGAGACACCATTGTTCACAATTCGAAGTGAGTGAAGTGACGCCAACATTCTCTCATTCACTATTCAGCTGGACGACTGGAAAGAAGTTCAGCCTCCGAGTGAATGCCCTGTTGCCAGATTAATCTTTTCAGACCTTAGATAAGGGAAGGGAGAGGATACCGCGCATAGCTTAAACGCATAGGATGAAAGTGAAGCTGACTTAAGAGTGGCCGCCATTATTTATGTGGCAAACAAACCGAGTGGAGTGCGAGAATATTTTGTCGATTTTTGTGATTTTAAGTTGTTTATTTTCATTTTAATACAATGGTTAATTGTTACACTTATCAGTGCCAGATCAGGAGCGAGAAAAAGGTACCAGGAAATATCGTTTCATAGGTATATAGAATATGGGTATCGTTATGAACAAAAATTTTCATTTATTTCTCATAGTTGGAATTAATTTCAGTTGAAATCCTTTGAATATCCGAATAATATAGAATAAATAAATTATACAATTATGTGTTTTTGAGTTTTCAAGTCGCCCATTTTGATGTTCAAATTCATAAATTTCAATGAAGGTTTCCTCTCAAGGAACCATTTTACCAGTGGCGTAGTTTTAAGTTATTTGTAAGTGATACGCATTTCCGTTTATAATTCAATTTAGTGAGTGTGAGTTAAATGTTTTTCGTTAGTGGTGGGAACTAGTACTCTTGGTAATAACTAATCGAATAATTGAGGATTCTCTGAACACTAAATTATTTGAATCACAACAAAATCATGTGTTAGATAACCATGTAAACCATGTTTATTTTTTAATGAAATGTATTTGTGAAAAATATTTAAATATTAGACTTCACTTTATTGCTGAATCAAAATCTTATATAAGAAACAAATAAACAAATCTTATTTCATTCAGTGGCCAGTAAAATTTTATATTAAGTATGAAAATTATGTGTAGAATAAATTTTTAATGATTAAATTGTTGGAAAACTGTAAATTTATTTTATTACTAATAATAATAACAGCATTTTATTGACCAAAGGCCAATTGGCCATCGACAAAGTTTGTCCTGCAGCCAGGAAATTTATTTTATTATTTTTATGAATATGCTGGAACCTCCTCATTAAAGTATGTTTCAAATGTGATAGATCATTTATCATACGTGATATCAAAGTTTTCTTTTCATTCAACTTTTTTTTATTGTGTAATTCTCAAATTATTTAAATTATTAGCTCTGTGAAATATTAGTGATTTCGATATTCACATAAATATGAGGTACATTATCCAAGATACGCCACTGGTGTATCCCATCATGTGGCAGATTGAATCACAGAAGACGCATGGCGTTACGCGTCCTCTCCCTTCTCTAGTCTAAGTTTCATCTGTTGTCAAGTGTCACTGCTTTATTAGATCAGAGACTCTCTGATTAGATCAAGTTTTAGTGGATACTTGGCAACACTGCTAATTTTTTATGAAGGCAGATTGTTTAGTTATGGTTTAGTTCTTTCACGTGTCAGCCAGGTCAGCCTCAAGTTATATGTATATACAGGGTGTCCCGTAAAGACCACGTCAAACGAAAACGGAAAGTAGATCAGAATGTGCTCTACCTGATGTGAAAAAATCGTTCATATGAAAGTCTCACAGTTTTCGAGATATTTGATGTTTTATGAAAATGTTGAATTTTTACACTTAAAATGCTTTCTCTCTCGCGGAAGCTAGAATTGAATACTTTTTGAATCAGTTTTTTCCGTAAATATTCTTGAATGGTTACTTCAATTTATGCAATGAAAATTAGCACAAAATATTATACAGGGATTCTGAAAAAAAAATTAAAATTCATGTTTTGAAGGAAGTGTTTTTTTGTACTGAATGCTATCTGACGTGGTATAAAAAAAAGACACTAGACCTTTTCTGCATATTACGTTGAAAAGTTGCCCATTTTGTGAGGATTCCGAAAAGGTGAAATACAGGTGATAACGTTCTTCACGAAAAAAGATATTTGAATGTTTATCGAAAATGGAGCATTTCTGTGAAAAACTGATTTTGTCACCTTTTCCACGAATCCTCTCATTTTGCAGATTCTGCTGTAACATATTGAACAATTCTCTTGAAAAATGTCAGTTAGTCCTTAAATTACTTATAAAGTGAAATAATTCATTAATTGCAATGGTATAATGTAATAACGCACAGGACCTTCAACATCAACAAATCTATTGTGAAGCAACTTTATAAAAATATCAATAATAAAAATTCAGGATTCTTATTAGAGCAAATGACCACCCCCTTCGCTAATACATGCCCTGCATCTATTGAGAAATGACCTTTTCAAACCATACCAACTTCTCCCCGCTATTTTGGCTGCTGAAATACGAATGCGGTCCCTTGGTTTTGCATCATCTCTTACGGGATTCGAATAAATTTCATTTTTTGAAAAACCCCAGTGAAAAAACATCCAGAGAATTTAAGTCTGGTGAACGGGGAGGCCACAAAATTTCACCGCCCCTTCCGATCCACCGGTGAGGATATGTTTGGTTTAAATATTCCCCAACATGACGACTGTAGTATGCTGGGCACCCGTCGTGTTGAAACCATAGATTACGTCGCATTTCCAGTGGTATATCTTCTAAGAGTAAGGGTACACTGTTCCTTAGAAAATTCAAATACAAGGCAAGATCCCCAATATCGATTTAAGGTGAGTTTATGGACTGGAATATACGATGGAAAAATATTCGGTCCGACAGAATTGCCGCAATCATTAAACGGCACCAACTATTTGAATTTTCTAAGGAACAGTGTACCCTTACTCTTAGAAGATATACCACTGGAAATGCGACGTAATCTATGGTTTCAACACGACGGGTGCCCAGCACACTACAGTCGTCCTGTTAGGAAATACTTAAACCAAACATATCCTCACCGGTGGATCGGAAGGGGCGGTGAAATTTTGTGGCCTCCCCGTTCACCAGACTTAAATTCTCTGGATGTTTTTTCACTGGGGTTTTTCAAAAAATGAAATTTATTCGAATCCCGTAAGAGATGATGCAAAACCAAGGGACCGCATTCGTATTTCAGCAGCCAAAATAGCGGGGAGAAGTTGGTATGGTTTGAAAAGGTAATTTCTCAATAGATGCAGGGCATGTATTAGCGAAGGGGGTGGTCATTTGCTCTAATAAGAATCCTGAATTTTTATTATTGATATTTTTATAAAGTTGCTTCACAATAGATTTGTTGATGTTGAAGGTCCTGTCAGGGTGGGGCAGAAGAACCTATCCGATTTCAAATCCCTTTTTCTCAGAAGAGAGAGCAGGTAGAGTAGTGGGGTAAAAACCGTTAGAAAGCTGGTTTTATGCCATTTGTCAGTAGTCAACATGCCTTGGTCTGGTGAACATCGTGCTTTTGTTATTGAGCGGTTTATCGAATGCGGCGGTTCGATAATTGCTACACAACGTGCTTTTCGAATTCATTTCGGACTCGGGCGTCATGATCCTGTTCCACATCACGCTACGATTAAAGTGTGGGTGTCAAATTTTAGACAGACGAGTTCAGCATTGAAAAAGAAGTCGCCTGGACGTCCCAGGACAGCAACAGGACCTGAAAACGTGGCCAATGTGAGAGCCGCGATTGAAGGTTTCCCGCGTCGTTCGGCGCGAAAACATTCGCTCGCTTTGGGGATTTCCAACCGCAGTATTCGGCGAATTTTGCACCGGGACCTCAAAATGCATCCCTACAAAATGGTTGTTGCACAGAAATTAAGTGAAAGGGATTTTGAAACCCGTACGAACCTGTGTCGCGATCTCCGAGAACTGCCAAACGACGATGTTGTGCTCTTCACGGACGAAGCCCAGCTACCGCGAGCGCCTAAATAAGTGTATCCGCTCCCAAGGACGACATTTGAGTGATGTGCTTTTCAAAACTTGAATTTAAAAATGGCATAAAATTTGCGATATGTTAATAAAAAAAATTTTTTGACAAGCTGAGTGGTTTTAATTTTATAACGTTTTGAAATCGGATAGGTTTTTCTGCCCCACCCTGTACCATTGCAATTAATGAATTATTTCACTTTATAAGTAATTTAAGGACTAACTGACATTTTTCAAGAGAATTATTCAATATGTTACAGCAGAATCTGCAAAATGAGAGGATTTGTGGAAAAGGTGACAAAATCAGTTTTTCACAGAAATGCTCCATTTTCGATGAACATTCAAATATCTTTTTTCGTGAAGAAGGTTATCACCTGTATTTCACCTTTTCGGAATCCTCACAAAATGGGCAACTTTTCAACGTAATATGCAGAAAAGGTCTAGTGTCTTTTTTTTATACCACGTCAGATAGAATTCAGTACAAAAAAACACTTCCTTCAAAGCATGAATTTTAATTTTTTTTTTCAGAATCCCTGTATAATATTTTGTGCTAATTTTCATTGCATAAATTGAAGTAACCATTCAAGAATATTTACGGAAAAAACTGATTCAAAAAGTATTCAATTCTAGCTTCCGCGAGAGAGAAAGCATTTTAAGTGTAAAAATTCAACATTTTCATAAAACATCAAATATCTCGAAAACTGTGAGACTTTCATATAAACGATTTTTTCACATCAGGTAGAGCACATTCTGATCTACTCTCCGTTTTCGTTTGACGTGGTCTTTACGGGACACCCTGTATGCAGGATGTTCCTAAATTGAACGTACAAACGAAAAGGGGAGATTCCTAAAGTAAGTTTAAGAAAAAAAGCCCCATAAACATGGGGTCGCAAACGTTCCGTTTTCGAGATACAGAGTGTTGAAGTTTGAATTTTTTCCATTAGAAAAAATGAATAGGCACAAATGCAACCACCTTTACTTTTCAAAACACAAAAGTTCAATAATTTTATGTGTCAAAACTGACACTGAATTCATTCATCTTCGCTTACTAACTGAATTTTATGATAATTTGGATTTTTCCGTGGATTTCAAGAAAAATTTAGTATAATAACAAAGCTTCTTTTTACATTTTTTCAATTCAATAGTTGCTCACCAAAAAAGTTCTGGAGGAAAACAGATGACAGTGTTCCAGAAAAAATATCCCCCTTCAGATCTGCTATCGAAATTGACATGTCACGTGGTGAGAACTCTCAAATGTAATATTTATGCCAAATTTATATATAATATAATAATAAATTCCTTTATTTCTGACCTTAAAACAATACATGGTACTGGTAACAAGGCCTAGGTATACATTCAATTAGCTAAAACTAAATTAACAAAATTAATAATCTCTTCTAGTATCACAAAATCAAATATAAGGTTAAGTTAATTGAGCACATTTGTTTCACATTATCTACACTAGTTAAGCTCACTGGAACAGAGTTAAAGGACTTGATGCCTCTGTAGATGGGACTGCTTTGTGACTTTGTTGTTCTTATGTAATTCGTTCTAAGTTCATGTTGGGTTCTAATGGGCTGTGACATCTTGAGTATCTTGTGAAGTGTTGATACTATGAGAAAAAAAAACTTGAACAAAATTCAAACATCAACACTCTGTATCTCGAAAACGAAACGATTGCAACCCCATGTTTATGGGACATTTCTTGAACTTACTTAAGGAATCTCCCCTTTTCGTTTGTACGTTCAATTTAGGAACACCCTGCGTATATAATACTACAGTGACTGTATAACCACAGTGACCGACAGTGGCTATAAAACTGTCAAAAGTCCGCCATGTTTTGTCGAGATGTTTTGGCGGTATTTTTGAATTTTACATCGGTAACTTACGGCAATATTTCATATTATAGGTCTCAATTTCATTAGGAAGTAACATTATGTTCCATGAATTCGATCTAAGATATGACGTTGCAAATGAACTGAATCGTGCTATCTATTTTCCCGAAGATACAGATCGAAAATACTGGTTATCTTTAACTTCTAACTTAAATTATTATTCAGAAAAAACTGAAGAGCTACATACACAAGTGAAGATTATTATTTGCCAATAGTAAATTCATCTTGATTGATCAGTCATTGGCTTAGTGGCCATAACTCTCGAAAGAAAATAAACAATAACAATCATAGATGGGTTAGAAAATCTGCGCACTGTCATTTCGACAAAACATGGCGGCCGACCAATAGAAAATGAGATACGAGTTGTCGTCACTGTGGTAATATAGCCACTGTATATAATACCAATGAGATGAGCGTTTTTTACGGTATTTTAACCTATTTGTGCCACTTGTCCCGGTAGATGCTCCAACATTTATGGCAGCCCTAGTTTAGTTGTATTTTGTGTTGAATATGGTTCGTCAGTATAATTTGTAATAAAATAAGATTTCCCATCCGGATTTATCATTTCATAAGTAAGTAAAATATAATATTCGGAATATTCCAGTGGCGTAGACACCTTACTTTTTTTATAATGCTCTAATGTGAATATTTATTTCAGATTTCCATCTGATACCGAAAAAAAAAAGATTTGGGCTTAACTGCTTGTATTTGAAAGCATTGATTTCACTAAAAAGCTGATATTTCAATCCAAAGCGACATTGGAATAAGGGCAAGTGGAACAAAATTCCTTTAACCAGATGTTATGCCATTACCTAATCAATCAGCATTTGAAATTTCAAAGGAAATGTAATTCGATGAAATAAAATTATTATGTTGATTCATATAAATACCTAATTATGTATTTTGAAAAAACCTGTTTACATAACAGTGCAAACAGTGTGATAGAATACATAGTTTTTTAAATTTCACCTCATTTGATGTATTATTTTTAACGATTCGAAATTTTTTTTTTAGTTAAGACACATCTGAACTAGACGATACGCGTAGCTCAGCCACAGGGACAAAGAGAGTTCATGGGAAAAACAAAAACTGACTTGACGGAATACAATTTCCTAGGAACTAGTGCAAGGAATCTCACACCTAATGTTGAAGATATTTTTGGGTATATTTCTGGATTCTTTGTTAGAGTGGTCAAAATGTCTGACATGTGAAAAGTGCTCTGATTTATTAGAGAGCAATGTAACTGTGTCCATTCTTCAGCAACCAAAAACATATGGTAAACTGATAAAATGTAGCTGTATGAGTGACCATAATACTGGTGGTCCAAATCGGGACATATGAAAAAACGGGGGGGGGGGGGATCACAAACAATGAAATAAAAAAAATTTAATATAGTCATACAATAGCGGCAAACATAATTGAACATTTTTCGAGTTTGTTATTCATCAGCATCCACTGAAGTAGAGGGCTGCGTTTTTTTTTTACACCAGTCATATTTTTCTGAGGATGTCAAAGCTTTCAAGAGTGTCTTGTTTTTCTTGACTTTCTTGTGCATCTCAAGGCAGGAAAGAGTACAGTTCATTTGAATAATGAGCATTGCCTTCACACAGTCAATCGACAATTGGGTTTTGTCCGAACTCCAAAAGTTATTGATTAATGAAAATGCTCGTTCCACAGAAGCATTAGTTCCCGGCAAAGAGAGCACGAACTCCACAAATATCTTCAGGTTCGGAATATTTATATCATGTATTCGGTTGTTCTTGAAAATGGTAAGCCATCTTTGTTCAGTTGTCTTTTCCTCCATGTTCCATTCCGATAAGACACTTTCGGACAGTTGGGTGTTGAGCAAACTTAACTCGTTGAACAAGTCATCTGTGGAGAGCAGGGGCAAACTATCTCGAAAGATACTACAGCTTTTCTCCAGTTCTGCCCATTTAATCCCTTTCTTCAAATCGATCCAAGACAGCTGGCTTAGTTGTTCTACATTTGATTTCCAGAGATCCAGATAATCAATGCATTGCTGGTAAAAGGAATTCGCTGTATTTTTAATATTTTCTGGATTACTATCCAGTCCATTAGCAAAGTTTTTCCTATGAATTTCACTAACTTTCATAGGCAAGAATGAGGATTCCTTTCTGTGCAAAAGGTTTTTGAGCAAGATCTTGTATTCATTCGCTACTTCATTTGCCGATATTTTGTTCCCCTCCATTTTCTTGAGAGTTTCATTGAAAACCCCAGCTATTTTGTGCAGAAACCACAGCCAAAGCTCCCCATTTGGATTTTCAAAAAACGACTTCAATACTTCAGGGGTGTGGGGCTGTGAGGCAAAATATTGTTTGAGGGGTTCGAACATTTGAAGTACTCGTTCCAGTGCTGGTAGAAGTCTTAGCCATCTAGTGTTTGAATAAGACAGCAGTTTTCGGTATTCTACATCGATATAACTACAAAGTTCTTTCAATTCTGCAACTCGAACTGTATAAATATGAAAATATTTGAATAATTTAACAATAACCACCTCAGCATCAACAGCAGGTGAATCAGCAGCATTGTTGATACAGTTATTTATTATATGAGCCATGCAGCCAATGCCAACCAAGGTCTTATTGGTACTTGAAGAAAGTTTGCAAAACAAATTATTTGTTCCTTTTCTTTTTGCTCCACCAAAATTACTATTGGTATTGTCTGCAGATATCCCAATGAGTTTGTCTTCTATATCATTTTGGGTCAAAACTGAAAAGACGTATTCATTCAGCTGATCACTCGTTTCTCCAGGTAAAGTTTCGAGCTCTAAAACCTTCACATTTACACCGCTATTCTCATGAAAATATCTTATCAATATCGGTACTAGTTTTTGTGCACCATGGTTGGAGCTGTCGACCATTACTGTGAAACAGGATGTTTCACGAAATTCTTGTTTCAATTGATCTTGGATGTGAGGAGCAAGGACATTTTTAATGATGACTTCACTTTTTGTTCTAGCAGAGGCAAATTTTTGTTCCAATAATGTTGAAATTAGTTGGGATGTACAATCCAGAGATCTGAAACTATGATTGTGCTTAACAGTGTGATATGCTAAAACAGTTTCTTTAGCTGCAATCTCCTTCTGTTCAGAATCATCTTTAGTAACAAAATTTGTTATGGAGGAAGACATAGCCACTGCTTTTTCTCCAGCCAAATGTTTTTTAGTCTTCAAATGATGCTTAATATCGGATAAGCCGCCGTGCGCAATATTTATTTCGCTCGAACACCGGGTACAAAATGCAACGCTTGGATTAAGTTCCCGTTTTTTGAGAAAGGGATATTCCATCTGAAGATTTGTATTGAAGTTGCATTTACGCTTCTTACCGGCTCTACTGTCACTCATTTCACAAATCGCAAACCAGACACTTACAAATTACGATTTCAATAGACTCACGACGGACAATACTTGTATTGTAACACTACGTAGATGAATTAATAGGAAATGGGTAGTGCTGCTCGATGCCCACTAAGGGCTTCCCCGTGCCTGGTACCTTCATCGCGTGATGGAACAGCGGAACGACCAACGCGTCGGTCGCTTGATCCAGTATATTCAAATTCAATTTTGACAAAAACTCTAGGAAATCGGGACAGTTCTTGTATAATTCGGGACGTAGGGACAAACCTCTAAAAATCGGGACTGTCCCGATTTTATCGGGACGTATGGTCACCATAGTATGACATATGAAACATGCAAATCAGCTGAAAAATATTTCAGGTTTTTCCATAAAACCTGCAATATCTTCAATCCCAAGGCTGATGAGATTTTGTATCAGATCCTCATCAATGAAATTATGAAGAATTTGGACTCAAAGAGAGTTGCAAGAACAGTTATGTATATATATATATATATATATATATATATATATATATATATATATATATATATATATACAGGGTGAGTCTTTGACTTGTACATATATTTTAACTGTAGATTCTTGAGGCCTAAAGAAACCTTTTTTTCATTTTCCATTTTTCCGAATTCGGCTCGGTTAAAGAGATATAGCCATTTGAAAAAAAAAATTGTGCTAAATGCGTCCCTGATATTATTCTCTACAAACACCTCAAAGTTCATATTTTTCAATTGAAATTGATGTGATTATTAGATATTCTGGGTGATACATTTAGAAAATACTCAAGCACTAACCTTATTCGAATAAGAATGTTACAAACACGATATTTCCTAACAAAAACGCTAAGTTTTGTTCCATCATTTCTGCAATTGAAATGCCATATTTCTCACACCAAAATAATTTCCTTCTTCGATTATCCTGAAGATTAGTTTGTAAACACTAATAATTTGTTCATATTTGCCTCGATACCCTGAAACTATCTTATAAAAATTAGTTTCTCACTAACCTAGCCTAACTCCATTAATCAGTCATCTGATTCGAGGTCAATGACCTAACCTAATCCATCTCCTCTATGGGCTCTATGATAGTGATCACAGAATTCTAGAGAAGACGATGCCAGATTGTGTTGATTTTCTCAGTAAAAAATGGTATAGGCGAACTCAAGAAAGCAGAACGTCCCCTATCGTTAACGGAAGAACTAGTTTTGTTTACTTTTCGCTAAAGGCTTCTACGCATTGCTCTTTGGAAATGCCAAACGAGTAGTTTTGATTCTCGCCGATCTGAATTTCAGTCGTGGTGCGCTGCCGGCTGCGATGTAGCCGCCACGCAAGACAAGCCGTTGTTCTGTGTCTCATCACATCACACTATCACAGGCCAGCCAGTCTGTGATAAAATGAACGACGCTTAAACGCGATAACCTTTCTGTTTCTACATGGATTCAATTCATTTATTTATTTACTCGCAGAGAATAAAGCAAACAGGTGTGAGGTGATGCTTGTGATATGTGATGTGAAAACCGTGTAGGGTCGATTAAAAATTCCAAGAGGATATTGTTAAGAAGATAGATATTTTCCTGAAGGACTGGTATCAATAAATTTTTAATAGAAACTTGCTTATAAACTGTGTAATTTCATGCTTCTCGGAATTCAGTTGATAAACATTGACAACATTGTTAATTTGTTAAGAGACCAGAGAAGAAACAATATTCGATGATATTTAATTCAGGGAAGCATTCAGATTTTTTATGAAATTCATGGTTTTTTCCTCAAATTTCTTCGTATACATTTAGGAATAACTCGAAAACGACGCGTTTTTTTGAAAAAATATAAGAATACTTTTATTCTCTAAAATGGTTGATTCTTTCGAAAATATGAACCGTTTATCCTTTTCAAGTGATTTGATAGTGTTTTTGTATGAATTTATGAGTCGACCACCCTGTAACTTTCGAACTAGGAGAGATATTGAATAAGTTTCGATTGAGGAATATGCACAATGAATAGAGTAAAGAATCAACCAAAATTCAGTTCATTTGAAATAACGGTTCCGAAGATATGAACAGCAAAGTGTTTTTTTCGTGGATTTTCGACACCCTGTATCTCCCAAACCAAACCGAATTTTGGAAAATGGTATGGGAAAAAAGTGTTTCGTTTGATGAGAGGAATCTACAGTTAAAATATATGTACAAGTCAAAGACTCACCCTGTATATATATATATATATATTTATATTCCACCAATTTTCACCAGTGGCGTCCGTACAGACTTCTGTCCGAATAAATTCGGTGAAAGAATTGGTACGCCACTGATTTTTCTCGAATTTTAAATTATTTTCGTAATTACCACATAATTAACAATAAAATGGTTTTTCAAGTTTTTAACCTGCGACGAATATTTTCTGAGAAAAAAAAATAAAATTCAATTTCATCATGTGTTTAAATGCGTACTCATTTTAATAATCAGTTTCCGTGAATTCGGAGTCTAAATCTTCAGATGATTTTATGATATAAAGTTCCTATGGATTATGGCTCTCTGACGCATTGTTGCTGAGATACGGGGTGTTGAAAATCAAACAAAATGTTTTCGAAATTATTTTCGGCACCGTACACGATTTCGGTAGGATATGAGTACGAAATAAAACAATTGAATTTCGTGAAAAAAGGTCTTAATGCAAACTCATAACCTACTAAAACTCAAAAAAATCGTGTACGGTGTAGGAAATAATTTCATAAAACCAATTTTTTTTTTCAACACCCCGTATCTCGGACACAGTGCATCAGGGACCTATAGTCCATAGGAACTTTACATGATGAAATCATCTGAGGATTAAAATCCCGAATTTACGGTCCCTTATTCTGAAACACCCTGTATATATATATATATGGTTAGAATTCAAAGTTTATCGTTAAACTTCCATTAGTCCTCTCAATGCGGAGGATTATCTTTAAGCGTAAGTTATGGTTGTTAAACTAGGATTGCGAGACGGTGCAAGAGAATCATAGACACTAATCGGGGTTTTGGATTTAATCTATAGTTTTGTCATACCGTGCAATCGGCCCTTAGTACTACAACTCTTAAACTATAAGAGATAGAAAAATTGATATACCTACATATATTTATATACATCATTTCCTCTATTTCCGAGAAACATAAATTACTGAAAACCTCAAGTTGCTACGGCGTCTAGTTTTCGAGCTACAGGGCGATTTTGATTTCTGGTCCATTATTATAATTGGTATAATAATAAACTTCCGTATTGCAGGATCTACGCTCTCGAAATGAACACATCTTTGGGGCACTTTTTTAACTGCTTTTTAGCGGTGTGATTGGATTTTCATACCTACTCAAATTTCGGAGCTATAACAATTTTTTTTTCAAATGGAAACCATAATGGGAAATGATATTTCCGAATTGATCTTTCTTCAATGATTTCAGAAATTTATATCATGCTATACTTCCGAGTTCACTATACAATATCGAAAATTTCGAAAAAACACTTTTCGTTATTCAAAACCGTAGGAGGCTTTGATTCACTTCCTTCAAAACTGGGGCGGTCATAGAATTTCATGTCCTATTTATTTTCTCTTGTCAAATTCAATTCAGTCTCATCATTATTGTATCGTCTGGCGCTTCGAAAGTTCTTACTTATACAGTGAGGTTCGGTATGACTTAGCGATGATTTAAGGGCATCAAATATACCTAATTTTATCGACAAAACACCCACATTGGGGAGTTTACCCCCATATTTTTGGAATATCCATTTTAAATTAATCTTTTCATTTTAGTTGACTCTTTCAAATGATATCGATTTCTCCGGACATAAAGGCCCTACAGATGTGAAAAAAATGTTTTTTGATAATACTACCACCTTTTATTAAAATAGAACAATATGAAAACATTCAACTCAAAAATGTCATGAAAAAATTCTTAAAAAAAATTTAGTCGAAAAATTCAGTGAACTTTTTAGTAAATCCTCAATAGTACAAAAACTAGCACATTAAAGTATAATTTCATCATAACATCATTTCTGCATGTTACATAATTTGAGAGTTATTGCTGTATGAACATGACTCTTATGAAAATTGATGAAATAAAATAAAAACTCTGTACAGCATCATTTTTAATGATCAAACTGACAAATTTATCATTAAAATTGCTCAAAATGGCCGCCTCTGCTTTGTAGACAGGCAGTGGCCCATATGACGACTTTTCTTGTGGCCCTGGGAATCAATGCAGTGGTGAAACAGCTGCTTGGCCACCACGCTCTCCGGACTTAACACCGCTGGACTATTTTTTATGGGTATGGATGGATGAAGTGAAGGGTATATTCCACAGTTGCAAACACCAGAGAAGAACTGTTGCAAAAAATAATTACTGTTGCAAACGAAATAAGAGCAGACACTGCATTGATTTACAGGGCGTGTGTGTTTTGTCGATAAAATTAGGTATACAGGGTGAGTCTTTGACTTGTACATATATTTTAACTGTAGATTCGTGAGGCATTTTCCATTTTGTCAAATTCGGCTCTGTTTAAAAGATATTATAGCCATTTAAAAAAATGGGCTGATTACGTCCCTGAAATGATACTGTGGAATTGATTCAAAGTTCATATTTCTCGGTTGGAATTGAGTTTATAAATTTAAGGAATACTCAAGTACTAACCTTATTGGAATAAAAATGTTGCAAACACGATAATTTCAACAAAAACAGTTAGTTTCATCCGGCATCCGGTTTCATGTGGACTTTCAACTAAAAAGCCACATTTCTCCCACTAAAATGACTTCCTTTTTTGATTTTTCTGCAGAGTAGTTTGTAAACAGTAATAACTTGATCATATTTTCCTCGAAATTCCGAAACATTCTCATGAAGAGAGACTTTTCAATCAGATCATCAGAATTTATTATCAAACAATTTGACCTAATTTATTTTGTATACATTCTGTGAATGTTTGCACAGAAATTTCAGGAAGATGTTGTCAGCTTGCTGATATTTTCATTGAGGTTAAGGATTTTTACGAAACATAGTATAAATATCTATGAATTCTGCCGTTTCCATCATAAATCGACTTTGCCGTGGAATTTCACCACGCATGCGTATAGCGAAAACCGACGGATTGGTTTTCTCAATTACCCTTGGAGTGCCAACTATAGTTATAGTTATATGAATTGGAGATTAACGTCTGTTATAGTTATAGTGGAAAGGGGTTACAGTTCACTGCGACCTTAAGGTCTATTGTACCCCCTTACAGAGCTCTTAACATCGCGCCTCCTACAGCTCGCCCTCCAGTTCCAGAGATTTGATGAAATCCAGTATCTGGGACGGATTCAAGGACGATAACTCCCCACTTCTACAAGTTTCTTGTCCAAAGCACTCTTTCCTTTGGCTTGAAATGGCATAGCATTCCGTAACCAGGTGAATAGGAGTTTCTTCCTCCTCCCCACAGGATCTTCACTCATCAGTGTCCGATCAACCCATTCTCAAGCTTCTTTAGGCGACAATGTCCTGTGGCAAAGCCAGTGAGTAAGTGAAGTTGGTTTTTACTGAGATCCAGATATTTTTTGGATCTAGCAGTTCCAAAGTTCCGGAGGAACTTTTTGGAGTGATCCATCCCTGGGAGATTCCGCCAGAGTTTTTTTTCTCTCGGTTTTCCCCTTCAGCATAAACTTCTTCTTATAGGTGCATTTTCCTATACCACAGAAGGGTTCTGGGCCAGTGAGTGGCGTTTATGCGCTCTTTCTGGCCAGTGTATTGGCCTCGTCGTTTCCTACGATTCCCGAATGACCGGGAACCCAGATTAAAAAGACCTTATTCTTCTTGCCTACCTCATTGAGTGAGTGCCAAACTATAAACAATAACAAACTGTGAACAGTGTAAACATTATGAGAAGTTCTGAATACATTCAGTGGATTATTGTTATAATGTGATTATTATGTAGAGTGAATTAATATAAAATTAACCGTGTAGAGTTTGTAATGTTTCAAGCTTTTTGGGCTTAAAATATTATCAAAGGGGAGATAAAAAGGGCAAATCCTACGCTGTAACTCTAAGGGGTATTTTACTCTAAAGGGGATTTTATACTTATACTTTTGGCCTGGCGTTGTGATCATCTATGGTTGGTAGAACTCTATGTTATGTCGTAGTAATTCAGTTTTGTGATAATTCAGTTCCGTGAAATAATGGATGGGAAATAATGAGGTGAAATAGATAAATAAAACACTTGGTTGGACACAAGGTGGAACAGGCCTTTATTGGTCCATGCGGCTGTAGTTTTTGAGCCACATAAAGAGGGAAAACAAAAAGAAGGGCCAATCAAGTAGATCAGTTCTTCAAAAACAAAACCCCTCAGCTTTACAGTTGAATAGAATTACATGTAGCAAGTATTAGAATCAATTGGTCGATTATTATAAAGAACATATAAGACATGAGCATAGATAGAATAAGTTGGTGCTATACTCCAGTAAATCCTGTCATTCAGTTCTTCAAGTATACCTACTCCAGAGTCAATGTATTCGAGCGAGGAATTTAAACAGTACCCTACCCCAGCCGTCTACAAACAGGCACTGGGATCCAACAGATCACTGGTCCGGACTCACAATGATCCTTTGTAGTTGTAGTTGACGACAAAGCAAACGACTTCACAAATGTGTATGGAACGTTCATTAGCGCCCTACACCAGCCGTCTACGAACAGGCACTGGTATCAACAGATCTCCTAAGTCAATAGTTCCAACACAACCGCCATAGTAGTTTACGTAGTGACTTTCTCACTAATCCATGATCCCGATCCTAAGAACTGAACTCCATAGAAATACATGTGGTACATAAATGAGGATGAACGTTACTTGCATTTGAATATCATTGGATGGTAGGCGTTACAGATTAAAGCAATAATGCAGATGGAAACGAAATAGCCTTTCAAATCACAGGTTGCTGCAAGAGAGGGTGGATTAATAATAAGAACATAAATAGTACCTGTAACCCCGTGATTTGTATAAAGCCACTCGATCCATTGCATAAGGAGTTATTCAGAATAATAAATATAAAAGATGGAGATTAAAATGGCCTCTTCGTTCAAGGAGGGATATATTATAGAACTTCCAATCAAGAACATGGATAAATATAAACAGATCTGACCAATGTAAATCGTTGATAGTTTAGATAACTATTGGATGATGCTTAGTAGAAACGATTGGTAGAAGATCATTGAATAGATAGAATGTAATGGATTCATTGGTTCAAGCTTTTATAAACACAACGAACTATGTTCCTACGAATAAGAATGATTAGCAGATATAAAATGGTGGATGAACTTACATGTTGCACAAAATGCGCTTTAGATATCTGTAATGGCGGTTTAGAACCACAAGGAACGTTGTTTTACCGAATAACCACCCTTCTCCTCTAACAAGCACAACCCTTATTCTTCCTTAACCTCCGAAGATCTTCGCCATAGAATCGAATTTCAATCCACACCATCGATCGACGGCTTACCCAGCGATGTAGCCGGACCACCCCGTGTGAAATACAACGTGGCAGCGTCGTATTTTATTTCTCCTACGTACAGGGTCCCATTTAGCAATTCTGGATATTTCTATTTGAATTATTGGTGTCTAGAAATTCGGGATCACTACAAGTTTATAAAATTCCAAGAGGATATTGTTTAGATATAAACATCGGCACAGATTACCAAGTATCACATTATTTTTCATTAATTTCAATTTGATAAGAAGTTTGTATCGAGATTCATCATTCATATCTGAATTTTGTATTTCATCGACATTTAACTTCAATTTGGACTCGTAACAATGAAATTTCAATAGAAACTGTGCGTATTAAATGCTCCTTGGTGTTCTATTTTATCTCCCATATTTGTGGGATTTTATTATTGAAATATCTCTACATCAACGTTTTCCATCGTTTGAATTTAAGTTTCGACAAAGTTGATAAATATTGTGACAACATTGTAAACTCGTTCAAAGACCAGAGAAGGAATAATATCCGATGATATTTGATCCAGAGACGCATTCAGATTATTCTTGAAATCTATGATTTTTTCGTCAAAATTTTCCAGGTTAAATTGGAAATAACTGGAAAACGACGTGTTTCATTGAAAACAAAAATAAGAATACTTTTAGTTTCTCAACTGATTGATTCTCTCGAAAATATGAACCGTTCATCTTTTTAAAGTGGTTTTATGGTGTTTTAGCGTGTATTGATGATGAGTCGACTACCCTGTAACTTTTATACTAGGAGAGATATTGAAAAGGTTTCGATTGAGCAATATGCACCAGGAATAGAGTAACCAATGAACCAAAATTCAGTTCATTTGAAATAACGGTTCCGAAGATATAATCAGAAAAGTGTTTTCTTCATGGATTTTCGACACCCTGTATCTTCCAAACCAAACCGAATTTTGAAAAATGGAATAGAAGGAAAGTGATTTGTTTGATGAGAGGAATCTACAGTTAAAATATATGTACAAGTCAAAGACTCACCCATTATTTGATGCCCTTAAATTATCGCTCGTACCGAAACACAGTGGTATATATCACATCATGCAATTTATGTATTTTCCTTTTCAAATAAACCTATACTTATTTTTGAAGGTGCTTTTTTGTCCCTCATTGAAACGTTCATTACTGTTATCAACGGGTTACATGAAACTTTGTGTTAATGTCACCATCAAATCATCTAAGTATTTAAATGCTTTTCATTTTTCAATTTAGCAGAGAAATCATACTAGAATCAACAAGTTTCGCGAAGCCTCTGCTTTGGTCTGAGGAGTAATAAGGGTAGTATTTCCTGAATCAATTCGGCAGCTCACAATAATTGTGGAATATCGAATTTAATGACCTTATAATAACTTTAAAAGCAGCAGACGATACAACAATAATGAGACTGAATTGAATTTGACAAGTGACAATAAATAAAACATGAAATTCGCCTCAGTTCTGAAGGAAGTGAATCAAAGCCTGATTGGATTTTCTTGAACGAAAAGTATTTTTTCGAAATTTTCAATATGCAGTGAACTCGAAAGAAGGTATATCATGATATATATTTTCGAAATCATTAAAGAAAGATCAATTTCATATTATGGTTTCCATTTGAAAAAAAAACTTTTGTTATAGCTCCGAAAGTTGAGCAGATACAAAAAATCAAATAGCACCACTGGAAAGCAGTAAGAACAGTACCCCAAAGATGTGTTCATTTCGAGAGCGTAGATCGTTTGATACGGAAGTTATAGTCAATTATTTATAATAATGGACAAAATACCAAAATCGCCCTGTAGCTCCGAAACAAGACGCCGTAACAACTTGGGGTTTTCAGCAATTTATGTTTCTCGGAAAAACAGAACATGACATGTATCTCACTTTTCTCTATCTTTTATAGTTTAGGAGTTTAAGTACTAAACCATCGAAATCTGGCCACCCTGTGCCTAACCTTTCGCCTACAAGAGCGGCAGGCATCTACAGTCTTCAGAGGTTCCTCGATCGTAGGTTGTACCCCGACGAATGACCTCTCAGAAATGAAGATGTCACTGGATCCCCCGCCGTAATCCAAAATATTTTTTCGTGGATTTATGAGTTGGCTAGGCTGAAACTTCGATACCATTGATAATATCGAATAAGCGTTGATCGAGAATATGCACTGTGAATAGAGTGAACACTTAACCAAAATTCAATTCATTTCAAAAAACGAAGCCGAATTTTGAAAAATGGTACAGAAAAAAATTATTGTGTTGCAGAAACCTAGAGTGAATATTAAAATTAAAAACTAACACTGTATAATATAACGTATGTTCCACTTTGATTGGCGACAACACTATTTCAAAATCAAGTCGACCGATAAATATTTTCCAAAAATCATCTGACCCTGGTATGTATTATTTCGAGATTCGCCTTTGCCTTAGCCTACTCAATTATAGAAGATAACCCCATGAATGAATAAGACCTAGTAGGAATTTTTCACGAGAAATCGGAAAGCTCTTTCCACTAAAGCCCTTCCGAATTCCACCAGTTTCAATACCGTAACTTTCTTATATTTATGGACTGTGAAAGAGACTAATCTCTAAATTATGCATTTACCAAAATACCAGGATTCAGCGTACTATATCTAAAGGTTTTTTTTTCGTAAATTGATCGACCGGTATGAAATAATGAATTGTCATCACGATGAAGCTTACTATACATATTATAGATTTAGACTTATTTACTTATTATATGATTTCAATGTTCTCGTTTCTGGCAATGCTATTGAAATAATTCTCTTCAAATTCAAAAATCGATTTAAGTGTTATTGTTAGTTGAAGTGAGTTCTGAGAACGGAAGGCGAATGCTTGGCAAAACGTTGGTTGATAATGAAAATCCAGAATAATGACGGAGCCCAATAATAATATGACAGTTTCTTATCGGGGCACAATTTTTCCGGTATCCAACGGTTCTGTATTCGAATCGTATTCTTGGGGCATCTTCATTATGATACTCACCAAAAATTTCCCCCAATAACTTTACTTTCTCATGCAGGCAGAGAGATCATTCTATGTACTTTTCGAACACTAACTGAGGATAATGAATAATGGGTAATGACTGTATGAATCTTTCAGATGAATTATAGATCTTTCGTTGAGAATATTTGTTTTCTGATAAATAATCTTGACGATTTGTTGTATGTTCATGATACTCAATTCAAATCAAACATAAAAGGTAAGGTAATTTCCTCTTTTGTTTTCTGTACAAATTTTGAATGCCAGAACCAATACGACTTTAGATAACGAATTAACAAAACTTTTCATAAACAGGTTGTTCCATCTCAGTCTAGCCACCCCGTATATTTCTTATCCCATATTGATTGGAATAATTTCCCGAAACACGTCGAATGATTTTGTTGGGGGGGGGGGCATCTTTTGACGTATATTCGAGTCTTGAACGAGCAACCCCCTTAGAAGGGGTGCTTCAACACCTCAAAATTGAAAAGGGGAGAGAAGTCGAGTGATACTTCATTCGAAAGGTTTTGGAAGTCTCTTCACAACGGTGTATGAAAATAGTAATTTACATAAGGTGTCCGGAAAATAGGGTTCTTTTGGACGAATAGACAAAATTCTATGACAAGCCGTAAGCGAGTCCTGGAAGTCTGTGAGTCCAAAAAAACTATTTTCGGACCTGTTGCGTACAATATTTTTTAGTCAACCGTGTAGAATATCAAATCAATGAGACGACATATTTCTTTATCATACATTTTAATTCTTATTTGAATTGAACAGAACTGTCAGCCGTAGTTTCGTTGCTATGGGAATGATCAAGAATGACAACAACGAAGCATTTCCTGGCCTAGTCCGGGAAATACTTCCCGGAAATGCTACACTCTCAAAGAAAAAGCGTCCGGGAAGTGGGACAAGATTCTGGAATTCCAAAAAAACTTTTTTCGGGCGTGTTGCGTACAATATTTTTTCGGCAACCGTGTAGATTTACAAATCAATGAGACGACACATTTCTTTATTATACATTTTGATTCTTATTTGAACTAAACCAAACAGAGGCCTGAAGAGACTAGTACATCTTTCAAAGTTGGCGGGGATCGTGATCTGATTGAGGATCTGTACAGGGTGGGCAAAATTGGTGCTACATGAACTAAAACATATGATACGTTTCTGAAACGGGGAAAAAAATGGCGATTCTTTCTAAGTCAATTCGAACTATCGTTTCCATAAGAAAAAACACAACTTTATGTTATAACTCATCAAATAAACCTCTTAGAAAAAATCAGAGTACGCCACTGGATTGCTATCAGAAAAGTGCCTGTATAATGTTTTCATTTCAACATCCTAGCATAAACAGAAACAGAGATAATGACCAAAGTTGAAATCGGCCAAATTTCAATTTCGGCCTATAACTCGGAAACGAAAGAAGATAGAGGAATGCAGTTGATGGCGTTATCAGTTTCTCGAAAAAGGAGGACCATAAGGTGCCATTCATTTTTCTCTATCTCCTCGGGTTAAAAGTTTCAGTTCATGTAGCACCAATTTTGCCCACCCTGTAGTGGTGACAACTGGCCAAGTGGAATAACTGTTCGGCGCTTTTCGTTTTTTCCGAAAACGGCAACGATGAAATGGAGCAAATAGACAGACCTACTCCATTCACTTTTATAAAGTATTTTCACTTAAAACAGACGCAGGTTGGCACTCGTGAAAATCAAGCGACATTGCCAAGTCTACTTTCTATTTACTCTTTTTCAACTTTGTAAATGGAGTTATAGTTCTTCGAAGATTCAACTGTGGCGCAGGTTTCGTAGAACTACTACATTTTCATGCTGGAGTATTTCAGGTTGTGCAAAAATGTATTTAAATGTCTTCTGAATTAACATAATATTTTCTCAAATCAATTAATTTCTCAAAGTAATTGAACTTTTTGATAAATACGTAATCACTACGATTTTTTAGCAGAAACGACAACGCAGTGAAATGTGTCGAAATTTCATGGCAAACCGCGATACTTTATGAAAGTGAATGGAGTGTAGTTCATGTTATACGATTGCGAACATCAACGTAGAATCACTGAAAAGAAAAGATTGACGACTTCATCTTCTTCATCAATGATCGAAAAATAGACGTCACCTGTGTCGCAGAGCACTGGTTTTCGCAGGATTTGCTGAATAGGGTAAAATTGGGAAATTTAAATGTGGCCAGCTCCTTTTGTCGCAGTACATCACGAAGTGGGGATGCGGCAGTATTGGTAAATAAAGAAATACAATACAGAGAATCGCTGAATTTAACCAAGTACTCTGTGGAGAGGGCAATTGAGATAGCGGGAGCGGCGGTCAGGTTTCCAGTTTTGAGGATTGTTATGGTTGCGTTTTATATTCCCCCATCAGGGGACTATCCAACATTCCTGTCAGTTCTTGAGGAGTGTCTCAGGAGCTTCGGAGACGATAGACTGTTGGTGGTTGGTGATTTTAATATAAATTTCCTCGAGACTTCAACAGATAAAACTAATTTGATTGAGATGTTTAATAAGTACAGTATGAGATATATTTTCACAGAGCCATCGAGAATGACAATCCATTCGAGAACTTGTATTGACAGTATCTTCACTAATGTATCAGAGGGTGATTATGAACTTGGAACTTATGAGCCTTTTTTGTCAGATCATAAGGCACAAATCCTGAGGATACCAACTGCAAAAACAAAGCCGGAAAATGGAAATACAAAATATAGAGTCATAAGGCAATTTAAAAGAAAAAATACCCACCGTTTCGTAGAGGGGAACAGATCTATAAACTTATATAAACTTTATATAAAGATAAATTTGGAATGAAAATGCTGGGGTGCAGTATAGCACTAAAGCAATTTCCACAGAGCTCTTGTGGGTCTCTTCAACTTGTCTTTTCCTGAAGTGATTTTTTCCGGCCTAGTCCGGAAAGTACGTATTTTCCGGACTAGGCAGGGAAATGCTACTTTCTCAAATAAAAACGTCCGGGAAGTGGGTACATCCCGGGCGGTTGCCGTAAATAGTTATTTTCCTATCAAGGGCGTAAAGTTATACTTTCCCGCACTAGATTGCCGTTGCCCGAACGACACGGAGCGGAGTTCGGGCAAGCAATCGAGTGCGGGAAAGTACTTTCCGCTCAAGATAGGAACAATATTTTTTCTACAACCGTATTATAAAATGAAAAAAAAACTTCTACACAACTCGAATATTCGTTTTGACACATCAATTAAGGAGTTTGGGATTCTATGCGGAAAATCATAGACCGTGACATAGAAATAAATACACAGATCCATGTATGCCAGTCATAATTTTTGAAGGATGTCAAGTTCTCTTTGAAAATGCAATAATTTTCGAACGGAAATCTGCATTAATGATTAGTTTGACATGGATGAAACTGCATAATTTGAAATATTTAACTAAATATATAAGTAAGTAGATTAAGAGATTTCATGTTAAACGTATTATTATACCCAAAATCAACACATATTTTCTTTCCCGCACTAGTGCGGGAAAGTGACACTTTCCGAATCGAAAACAATGCGGGAAAGTGGTTAGTTAGGCCCGGTTGTAGAAAAACGTAATTTTCATGAACCGTTTTTGCCAAAAATTAATTTTTCACCTCACATGAGCCACCTTGAATATTTTGATTATTTGTACAATTTACAAGCCCATTTTCGTCATAAGCCCTCTTTACATTACATTAATTGCAATCTTTTCTCAAGTTATAAGAAAAATTCTCCCAAACAAGAAAAACAAATGAAGCATGTCCTTATTTTTCCTTCAATTTTTGTTTTTAGATAGTGTTAATCTGGTTATAATACGTTTTTTCGATATTTCATACTGTTCCATCATGTCCGCCGTAAGCGGGCGTGCAAGGCGTGGACTGCACAAGGCGGCAAATCGGGTCACTGATGATATCGTAATACTAAATGTCGTAAAATCCAACCCGCCTATAGCATAAGAAATGACATCCCACAAAAAAAACATTATATTATTCAACAACAACAAAGATCTGCTCTCACCTTTCATCAATGTCCCATCCATTTCTACACCTAGACATAAAGCAGACAAAATCCTATCGATATCGAGAAAATAGTATAAAATTCCCAACAGCAGATAAGAAATAACCACATGTTGTCAAAAAATACGCTTTGAACCTTAGATTATATATCCCTGAAGGGATATACATATAATCTAAGCTTTGAACATACGAAATAGTGGATTTATTTGCTCGGAAGTGATTTGATGTGATATTTCAAATGAAATTAATGCCCTCAGTAAAATGATACACCATGAATAACCAAATCTGCAAAAATCTGTTGAATAATTGTTCCTACTTTCAGGATTTTCTCGAATATTTTTGCTAATGATGATGTTGAAGTAATTGGTCTGTAGTTTGTTTCATTTAGTCCGTCACCTCCTTTGTAGATTGGAGTTATAACCCCTTCTTTCGAGGTATTTTTGAAAGTTCCGCTCTTGATACTAAGGTTTATTAGATGTGTAATTGTGTAATGGGTGCCGAGAGGTTACTTGAATTATTCTTGAAAATTTCTGCCTTGAGTCCATCGTGGCCTAGGGACTTATTATTCTTCAGTTCCTCAATCACTTTCATAACTTCAGCTTCATCTGTTTCCAAGATCACGATGGAACCTTTATTTCTGCGTTGGTTAGCCTTCATTTTCCCATTTTCCTGCTTTCGATTAGTCCCGTCAACCTTTCATCCATGGGCTATGTTCGTGAAATGTTTACTGAATTCTTCGGCTATCAACGTTTTTTCTATCGAGATGGCTTCATTGTCATCTCTTATCCTACTGATGTGTTCGATCCCAGATTTAGAACGATTTACAATATTCCAAAGTCCTTTTTTTTTTGTTTTTTTCGATTTCTCGCCTGTAATAGCATTTTTTGGCATGTTTTATCAATAATTCGAGTTCATTTTTGAATTTTTTGAACTCATTCAGAATTTCCACATTACCTGGATTTCTAGACATCTTATATAATCTATTTTCTTCAATTACCGATTTGATTAGTCCTTTTCTAATCCAAGGATTTCTTTTTCTTTCTAATCTCCTCAATTTGATTGTTTTAGTACAATCTTTAAACTTTACTTGTAAATGTTCAATGAATGAATTCCACGCTAGATTACTATTCTCAATCTTATATAGGGTTTCCCATTTTTCGTTTCTTAACTTCTCAGTTAATAACTCATTATAATTTGTAATTTGTTTAATAAAGTTTCTTACTTGAAACACAGGCCTGGTGGACGTCTCCACTGTTACCTCAATCGAATAATGATCGGTAATAGTTGAGCGGAGTATTACAGAAACAAAGCCTTCTTTTCTGAGCCTACTCTGCAAGAAAATGTGGTCTATACAGAATGAGGAATCAGAAGTTACTCTAGTTACTCTGTTAATCATTGATAAGAATCGATTTTCCATCATAGTCGAGAGGTACAACTCCGACTCAATTGTTTTCTCCGAAATATCAATATTTATATCTCCCAAAAAAAAACACTTCAATTTCACCATTTCTGTTGCAGGCCTCCAGGTAGTCCCCCAGGTCCATAATGAAGTCTCTGTTTGGAACCCTGTATACGCAGTTACCTTGAATCCCTTTTCCATGAATATTCACATTTAACACAACCACCTTTACCGCACCAAGTTGGACAATGTTATAATCATACTCTGAATTGTTTCTTACAAATACCACAAGACCATCGCTCTGATTATTGACACTGTATTTATTTATAGTCTTGAATCAATCGATATCACACAACTAATTGATGATAATGACATAATTCACTTTCTAGATTCCATGCAGTTAGATTTGTTGGCTGGCTTTGAATAATTGTACGCGTGCGTATAGACTATTGGCGAGAAGGAAGTTCCCTCTAGCAGCCGGCAGCTCACTAATAGATATAATTACTGTTTTATTATAGCGCTCTACATGCCTAAAAACGCTGGGTTTGTATTGAGACGTTATCACCTATGTTTCAAAAGAAAAAAAGGGGTATTATTCAACTTCCATTCTGGAAATGAAAATCTTAGAAAAATCCTCTGCACATGGATCGTCCAAATTGCTATATTATGTAGGTATATATTTAAATGGGTTGTAAGAAAGCGAATATCCAAAAATAAATTTCAAGGTTCCACTAAACAATAATTAAACATCTAAAGATTTGGAAATTGACAGAAAAATGAACAAAGCAGTTGGAGATATTTTATCAATTATTACAATAGATGTGATATGCCTCGATTCCGTTGGCTTTCAGGTATTCAACATACCGAAATTTGTATGGTACCAAAAAAAGCTGTGCAAGTGAATCAAACAATTCTCTAAATTTAAAATTCAATGCACCTCGCAGATATATCAAATCAAAAGCATTGAAAATTATAACTGAATGAAAATTTTCTCTCATTGCAATGGGGTCATAGGACAATATGATTCTTTTCAAACATAGCAGCTTTATATTAAGGTATGGAGCAGTATATACTACAATAAAAGCTCTGTTGAAGTTTATGAAATACCTATAAAGCATTTGAAAAAGCGTGCATTAATAACAACTGAACCATTAACTGACATCAACCAGATGCTACAAGCAGGAATATAGGTACCCACACAAATTGAGAGAAGCATTAGTGAAATCCACATATAAAAAAGATATAGAAAAAATATTGACAATTATGGACCTATATCTATTATATCTTAATTAAACAAAATATTTGAGCACATAACTTATAATTCCTCAGAGTTCACTTCCCTGTTAATAAATCTAATAAATTTCACAGGAAATTGGACATTCGTTATTAACAATCTATGTAGTTATGTAGTTTCGGAACGATTTGTTCCTTTCTCATGGCTGAAAATGATACATTGAAATAAACAAAACAATATTGGTGACCTGTTTGGTTTGAAAAAGTAATTACCTCATTAAATAAAAATTGAACAACTTTGATAGTATTGTCTGATTTCAGTCAAATATAAGAAAATAAGAATATCTGACGAACAAATTGCGCGATATGGTTCTCACGCAAAACATAAACAATTCACCAGCTGTCAACAATATTAAATGATTATAATTATGACTGAGAAAGTGTGCTGCCATTATTGGTCTTATACTTTCAGCATTTTCAACCAGCCAAAGTCAAACACAGGTGAACATGGACGTACCTAAATACAAAAACACGAAAACTTAAAAACAAATATTTACAATAGAGTTATGAATAATAAAATATAGTGAACAAGTTTCAATAAATAACATAAACTATATATATGCTCTATCGATGGGGTAAATTTATTACAGAAATTAGGTTGTTGTACACATTACTCAGATTTTCAGTATCCTCCCTATAATTCACAGTGTTATGTTTCTGTACCTATATGAATCATCTCGCTCAATAAACGTCTGGAATAATTAGGTTCTCTATCTAAAATGGTGCTATTGTTGAAATTGAATTTATGTCCTTCTGTATGCGTGTGTTGGGTCAGTGCCATCTTATTGGTACGTTGTAGATGTTTTGTGTCATTTTCGTGTTGTCTTATTCTGTCACGTAAGTATTGCTTCGTCTGACCTATGTAAACTTTTTCACAGTTGTGGCACGCTATTTTATATTGGTATATAAATAATATATACCAGACCAGACTGTCTCAACTATTTGAATATTTTTTGTATTCTATGGGACAGCTTAGGATAGAATACGAGTCTCGAGTATGTGTGTTGTAGGTTTTCATTATACTGTTGGTCGTTTGTCGTGTTAGTGTTATGGATAGGGTTGTCAATTGTTGGACGTTGTTTTTATCTATAATCGTTCACTATTTTCTTTATGTAATATTCAGGGTAGTTGTTCGCCAAAAGAATGCCAAAGACATGTTTTATGTTTTCTTTTTCAAACTGTGAGTGTCCTAGTGAGAGAGCTCTGTGAATAAGGTTGGTAGCTACATTTTTCTTCTGCTGTGCACTATGGTTGGATAAAAAATTAATACATCGTCCAGAGTTGGTGGGTTTCGTGAACCAGTTTGTAATTAATGTCTTGTTTTGTCGTATCACCATCATGTCCAAAAACGGTATATGCTGTTGTTTTTTTCTCTTTCCATCGTGAAGGTGATTTTTTCATGGAAAGAATTGAAAACAAGGTTGTTTCTATTTGGTCTTTAGGTACTAATAATATCAAATCATCAACGTATACTTTGATTAGAGGAATGTTGAATTACAACTAGGAGTTGATATATATGTTGTATCGCTCTTCACAAATATTCCAAAAACACTGGTCAGACAAATTATCATGAAGAGATGGAGTTATATTAGTTGTTTCACTGAATTGAGCAAAAATGACTTCATCGGTCTAGTTGATTCGACTTTTGAAAGCAGTTATTTCGTGTTCAACAACACATTTTATAAACAAATAGATGGAACAGCTATGGGATCTCCAACAAGCCCATCTTTTGCCGATCTAGTTATGCTTGAAGTGTTCGAATACGCTGTTGAAAAACTCAAATTCAACATTCCTCTAATCAAAGTATACGTTGATGATTTGATATTATTAGTACCTAAAGACCAAATAGAAACAACCTTCAATGTTTTCAATTCTTTCCATGAAAAAAACACCTTTACGATGGAAAGAGAAAAAAACAACAGCATACCGTTTTTGGACATGATGGTGATACGACAAAACAACACATTAATTACAAGCTGGTTCACGAAACCAACCAACTCTGGACGATGTATTAATTTTTTATCCAACCATAGTGCACAGCAGAAGAAAAATGTAGCTACCAACCTTATTCACAGAGCTCTCTCACTAGGACACTCACAGTTTGAGAAAGAAAACATAAAACATGTCTTTGGCATTCTTTTGGCGAACAACTACCCTGAATATTACATAAAGAAAATAGTGAACGATTATAGACAAACACAACGTCCAACAATTGACAACCCCATCCATAACACTAACACGACAAACGACCAACAGTATAATGAAAACCTACAACACACATACTCGAGACTCGTATTCTATCCTAAGCTGTCCCATAGAATACAAAAAATATTCAAAGAGTATAATTGCACCGCTGCGTTCTACAACACCTTAGACAACAACAAACGATTTTGCACTAGAGTAAAGGATAGCACACCACTGTTGAGACAGTCTGGTGTGGTATATAAAATAGCGTGCCACAACTGTGAAAAAGTTTACATAGGTCAGACGAAGCAATACTTACGTGACAGAATAAGACAACACGAAAATGACACAAAACATCTACAACGTACTAATAAGACGGCACTGACCCAACACACGCATACAGAAGGATATAAATTCAATTTCAACAATAGCACCATTTTAGATAGAGAACCTAATTATTTCAGACGTTTATTGAGCGAGATGATTCATATAGGTACAGAAACATAACACTGTGAATTATAGGGAGGATACTGAAAATCTGAGTAATGTGTACAACAACCTAATTTCTGTAATAAATTTACCCCATCGATAGAGCAGATATATAGTTTATGTTATTTATTGAAACTTGTTTACTATATTTTATCATTCATAACTCTATTGTAAATATTTGTTTTTAAGTTTTCGTGTTTCTGTATTTAGGTACGTCCATGTTCACCTGTGTTTGACTTTGGCTGGTTGAAAATGCTGAAAGTATAAGACCAATAAAGACAGCACACTTTCTCAGTCATAATTATAATCTTTTAATCTTGTTGACAGCTGGTGAATTGTTTATGTTTTGCGTGAGAACCATATCGCGCAATTTGTCCGTCAGATACTCTTATTTTCTTATATTTGACTGAAATGAGACAATATTATCAAAGTTGTTCAATTTTTATTTAATGAGGTAATTACTTTTTCAAACCAAACAGGTCACCAATATTGTTTTGTTTATTTCAATGTATCATTTTCAGCCTTGAGAAAGGAACAAATCGTTCCGAAACGTCGGCGATATTATAACTACATAGATTGTTAATAAAGAATGTCCAATTCCCTGTGAAATTTATTAGATAACTTATAATATACTGGTGAAACAACAATATGACTTCAGGAAAGGTAAATCCACTGTGAATATCAGGCATTAAATTCTATCATTAAGTCCCTAAATCAGCTCTGTGTTTGGAACTGGAGAAAACCTTCGATGGAGTCAATCATGAGAAATTGCTAGCGAAGATGGAGAGATATGGGATAAAAGGAGTAGCATTGAAACTCATCTGATCACATTCAGATGAAAGAACACAAAGGACAATAATTGGGGGAAAAGAAGGAAATATAATAACATCTGATTCCAAATATGTAACGAATGGGGTGCTACAGGGCTCCATCTTAGGGCCCTTACTCTATATATTATATGCCTATGATCTAGTTCACAATACCAACAATGATGTCATAATGTTTACATGTGATACTTCATTACATAGTACCTAAGTATGAAACGAAGTCGCTTTCGCTGTCTATCCCTATGTATGCTTAAATCTTAAAAACTACGGAACGGATTTTGAAACGCTTTTTTAGATAAAGTGATTCAAGAGGAAGGTTTATATGTATGATACATGCATAATATTGTAGAGAAACACTGATGAATTTACAGGTTTCTAATGTGATATAAATAAACACCTTTTTTGCGCTTACATTGCAAACGCTGACTGAACCCCACGAGATGAATCAAAATAATGTACTCGATATTGTACTCCTAAAAAAGGTCAACAAGGAAGTCCGCGATGGTATATGTCTATCTCTTAAGGATAACTCACAATAACCATTCTTTATCCTTTACATTTTACGGGAAAATGACTCATTTAGGAAGTTATTTTAAGCAATACAGCATTAATCCTCATCCAATTAAGTACCTTAAATACATTGTCCATTCAATTCAGATCAATATGCCCCTTTACAGCATGTGATTCGAATGAATATTTCCGAAGATATTACAGATTTAAAAAGCAGGGACAAAGCGGTGCGGCTCCGGCACTACCGTTGTTTGCAGGGATTGCATTGCATCCGTGCGAAGCCGAGTCGGGTCGCTAGTCAATAATATGTCGAGCAGAAGACAAAAATGGGCGTAAGATGAGTCATGAGTCTTAAGAATGATTTGAAAAATTTTAATGAGTGGTCCATAACAACTTGATGATGAACCTGAAAAAAAATCTTACTATTCAGGGAACCACAGATACCCAGACAACAATATTGAATCTACTGAAAACCTGTCCGCACATATTGACAGGATCTCACCAAACATAGCACGATACTGCTATGCATTAAGAACTATCAGGACAGTAGGACAGGGTGCTGCTCTGGATGCTTACCATTCTTACGTCCAGTCCAGAGTACAGTATAGAATCATTTTCTGGGCAAGATCTTGTAGTTGAAAGAATTTTTCTTCTACATAATAGAAGTCTAAGAACTATTTTTGGAATGAAGCAAAATGGAACTTGCAGAACCGTCATTAAGAATTATGGCATATTGACATAGTATAGCCTATACGTTGGTATTAAAAGATTCAATTTTGAGCAAAATAAGAAGTTTCTTGAAAGTAGGAGTGGAAATTTTCAAGAGAACCCTCAAGAGTCCTAAGTCCTACTAGGAATACAAATAATCTGACTAAAACCAAACAAAAAGCAGAAGAAAATGTAATTGTCATTCATCAAAATGTTCAGTCGTTGGGCAATGTGGTAGACCGAGTTCAGTATTTTTTTCAAGGTGAAAAAGGGTGCAAGTTTTTTCTGGTGACAGAACATTGGAAAACACTGGAACAACTACAATAACTGAGTTTAGGGGATTATGAATTGGCAGGACACTGGTGTAGAGGAGAAAATGAACATGGAGGGGCTGCAGTTTATGTTCTTCGAGGTGTGAGGCATAAACACTAAACACAGAAGTGATCTTAGTGCCTACTCCATAAAAGGTGAATTAGAATGTGCATTGGCAGAGTGCGTACTCTACAATAGGAAATACATTATCATTTCGATTTACAGACCATGTAAAGGAGATAGGGAAGTATTTCTGAATCATTTGAAAGGTTTGCTCCTCAATATTCAGAAAGAGAAGAAATACACACAACCAAACTCATATGGAATAACCCTGTTATTTGGAAAAAACGAATTTTAATAAAAAAAAGCCGCTGAAAAGTGAAGAGCAGTTTTTCCAAAACAAAAATAATATAAATTATTACAAGATTATTTTTATAATAGAACAGAAAATTAAAAGTGTAAATTTCTCTAAAAATAATTTTTATGTATCTGAGAATTGAACAACAAATAAAACGATTTTAACAAATCAATAATCAGTATTACCACCCCAGCCATTGATACAAGCTTGAATTCGACGAGGCATGCTTTCTATTAAGTTGTTAATTTCTTCTTCTGTAACATTTGCCCATTCCTCTGAAGCCGCTTGTATAAGTTGCTCTGCGTTACCAGGATTATTTTGACGAGCTCTAATTTTTCTTTTGATCCTATCCCACAAGTGCTCGATAGGATTAAGGTCCGGTGAACAAGAAGGCCACTCTAAAACAGTCACACCTTCTGTTTCGAAAAAAATTTTTGCAACTCTGCTGGTATGTGGAGGTGCATTATCCTGCATAAATAGGAAATAATCTCCAAAAGCACCTCGCCAGAGCCTCACTACAGGTTATAGCACTAGATCAACATACCTAGGCCCTGTCAGAGATTGTCTAATGGGAATTAAAGGAGTTTTCTCACCAAACATAATTCCGCCCCAAAACATTACAGTACCTCCTTTGTATTTAGGGATCGGTCTTGCAGCTTGGAGCCTAGCTTGCCTCCCTCTACCTCTTAAAATGCGAAGACGCCGGTCGTCTGATCGTATAGGCCAATTCTGGTCTCATCCGAAAATAAGACATTTTTCCAATCTTCAATAGTCCAATTTTCATGCTCTAAACACCAATTAAAACGGTCAACTTTATTTTGCCTTGATAGTTCTGGAACTCTTAACGCTCTTCTCTTGAATAATTCCCGAGCGCAAAGTCTTTTTCTGATAGTTTCGACAGAAACACTAACACCTGTAGCTTGCAAAAATTGCCTTTGAAGCTCTGAATGAGATACTGCGGGATTTCTTCTTGCTGTTTGGGCTAAAAAGCGATCCTGTCTTTCTGTAGTTACTCTTCCACGACTTCTTCTCGGCCTATTCTTTAGGGTTCCTAACTCCAGAAACCTTGCATAGGTTTTTGAAACAACCCCTTGTGTAACCCCCACCGTTCTTTCAATCTGTCTTTGTGACATACCTTGTTCTGCCATAGTAATAATTCTTCCTCTCTGGACTTCCGATAACCCCACATAAGGCATTTTTTTTAAAACTTCGCAAAAAACTCAAAATATAAATTCACTGCGACGTTCGAACGAAATGCTAAAATCGACACTGCAAAGCCAAATCTTATCAAGTGCTTATGAACCTAACTGTTTTTGTGAGTAAACACATGCACTTTTTATTTGCTTCTAACGAAAAATATATCAAAATAATATTTCATCTTAATACTGGGTGATTCCATATAAGTTTGGTTGTGTGTATATTATAATAGGAGGTGATTTCAACATTGAGCTCAAAGAGCAGAACAAATAGAAAATTGAATTGATTTCTCTTCTTGATTTCTTTTATTAAATAATAAATAAATAAATAACGTCTTTATTCAGAGAAGAAGAATTATTACATGCCCGGCAATCATGACATCCAGGGCGAAGTCTAGCAAGCTATTCAACTCAACCCCACGTGATGTACGATGCCAGATTAATATTGCATTATTTCAATATAAACTGTATTAACGAGATGGCTGAAAAACAAATAACATGAAACAATATGGGAATCAGAGAGCACCCAGCACCCCCCTCCGCACCACAGCAAGAGCACATATGAAGAAATAAACAAATATTCACATATACTATACACAGCAATTTAGCAATTATAAACGACAAAGATACATTAAGGTCCAAACCAATGTCATGAAAGATCTATTGCTTACTCAGTAAGAAGGATTTCAGTTTATATTTGAATTTATTGATGTTTAACAGTTTTAAGTTCATTAATAAAACATATTTCTGATTATACTCGAATAACACATAATACGAAAAGTTGTACAGATGGTATATTTTCTGATTTAACTGGCCCTGTGAATGGCTGCACAATCTTTAATCATATATCCGATCATAGTGCTCAGAAAATATCATTAGATGTTGAAACCAGAAAAAAGCACAACAAAGCAAATGAGACTGTATACTGATGAAGCCAGGCAAGATTTCTTAGGGGAGTTAGTTGATCAAGATTGGTTGACTGTTTACGCAGTTCAAGCTTGTGATGTGAATCAGCAGTGGGACTGTTTTTTTTGGAATATTCTACAGAATACTTGATAAACACTTTCCCAAAAAAAATGTCATAGTGAAAAATCAGAAACCCATAGAAATTTTCCGTGGCGACCCAAAATTTTCACAGTGCAAGCAGAATCTAGATTTGTTGTTTGTTCTTAGAAATCATGATAATGGCTTTAAAAGTAGTTACAATATTGAGAAAAGAAGAAACGATCAAACAAGTCAAACATTAATTCTATTCAAAAAAGAATATTACAATAAACAAATCATAGCTTCTGATAATAAAGATAAAACAATGTGGAATATTTGTAAGCAAATTCAAGGGCGAAATTCTGGTGCGAAATTCTGGGGATCGCCTAAATACATTGCTGATACTTATAAAGAATTTTTAACAGCTCTGATTCCAAATTTGTTGCAAGATACCAATACCTCTGACTTTGTATGTAATGTCAAGACTGACACTTCATTATATCTAAAACCATTCACTCCAGAAGAAATTTTGAAAATATCGAAAAAGTTGAAAAATAAATTCAGTAGTGGCGTAGATGAAATCCCGGTTGGCATTGGGAAGTTAAGCATTGATGGTATTAATTCTGCCATATTATAAATAATTCCCTGAGATTTGGTGTGTTTCGCAGTAAACTGAAATTGTCGATGTTAATCCCGATTTTCAAATCAGGAGATCCAGAAAAATTAGAGAATTATAGACCAATTAGCCTCTTAAACAGTTTCTCGAGAGTTTTTGAGCTTGCTATATGAGTACTCGTATTCTTGCATATTTTCACAATTGTAATCTATTTAGCACTTCGCAGCACGGATATCTGGGAGGTAGATCAACTCAAACTGCAATTTTTCATTAAATTGGAAGATTGATAAATGTGGGCAATTCATAATTGCCGAATTGCTTCTTTTCTGCAATTGCAATTTTTCAATTCACAAACAACATCATAAAATTTTTAGAAGAGAATAAACTTGTTGCTGGAATATTCAAAGATCTGTCGAAGGCATTTGACTGTCTCAACTGGGAATACTTGATCAAAAAATTAGAGAAATATGGTATAGTGGGGATTGCATTGAGTTGGCTTGCATCCTATTCATCTGATCGCTGGCAGTGTGTCAAGATAACGAAAGAGAATAAAACTCAGCTTTCAGATTGGTTACAAATTGAATCAAGTGTCCCTCAAGGAAGTGTTCTGGGGGCATTGCTTTTTTTAATTATAATAAATGATATAAACGAGGTCACCAATGAAATAGAAGACTCAGAAATAGCTAATTTCGCAGACGACACCAACCTTTTAATAATAATATTTTAATTAATTTTTTAATAATAATATAATTTGCTTGAGGGAGAATTGTAGTCGACTATACAGCTGTGTCGAAAACTGGTTCTCACAAAATGATTTTATTGTAAACAAGAGCAAAACAAATGTGATCATATTTCGAGCTAGTACCTACTTCCAAAGAAAAACCATCTGAAATAATATTAGCAATCAGTTAGTTAAGACTGTGGAGGATACCAGGTTTCTGGGAGTTATAGTTGATGAGTTGCTTAAATGGACCACACATATTGATGACTTGTTGAAGAAACTTAATAAAGTTTGCTATGCATTGAGAATAGTGAGTAGATATGTAAGTGAAAATGTTAAGAAGATATTGTATAATGCTAACTATGAGTTTTCAATGAGATATGGCATCATTTTCTGGGGAATAAGCTCAACAGTGCAATCAATAATTATCAATCAGAAACGAATTGTGAGAATTTTTCTAAATATGGGATTCAGAGATTCTTGTAGGGGGAAATTCAAAGCACTGGGCGTGCTTACGGTTTCTGGTTTGTACCTGCACGAGTGTCTGTTGTACCTGCATAGAAATAAAATAGAGTTTCTGAGAAATAAGACCAATTCCACTTATTCTACAAGAACCGCCAATCTAACTTTTCCTCCACATAGGTTATCTCTTACAAAAAAAAATCCATCTTATATGTGTGTCAAAATCTTCAATAAATTACCTCACAGTCTGAAAATAATAGATAATTATAAAACATTTGAAGCGAAAACCAAAAAGTTACTCATCAATATGGAACCTTATAATTTAAATGATTACTTCTTGTAATAGGGATGTTGACACATGTTACAAATTCATATAAATTGAGGTTTTTCACACTGAAGGTAGTTTTTGAAATACTAAAAAGTTATTTTAGTGATCTAATTACTCTCATTAAATTAAATAAAATCGATTTAAAATGTGTAATCTGTTACCGTTTATCACGTGACTGCAAACACGAATGAGAATACGTGACGTCACTGTACTATACACAAAGCTAACACATAACCTTACTGTCATCACGAATACGAACTTACGAAAAACAGAAGAAAGTAAAACCAAGTAAAACGTATCACCAGCGAACTATGCACGATTATTGTTATTACGCAAATTATTTGTTCGAAAGAAATCACACAAGATCAGTTCGCTTTGACAGACGGCGAAGTCTGTGCACGTATAGTGACGTCATCATAATAACTTCGTTTCAGCGGGAATTTTGAAAACTATTTTTATTTACGCATTTTTTATTGGTATTTGTTATATTTTTTTCATGAAAATATTTTTTTCGTGTTTGTATAGGGCTTATCTACAAATTAAAATCATTTCCAAAAAATAGTCAACATCCCTATTGATGTAATTGCATTTTTTTTACACTATTCCATTTTATGTTTTTTTTTGTATGAAAATTTAATTTGAAATAAAGATATTTATCTATCTTTCTATACTTGTTTGCATCGGTAATCCACATCATGAATAACTGCGGTGATTTGAAAAATCTCCAGCTACCGCATTCCTATTTATAGCACCAGAAGAAAAAATTGTCTGCAGGAGAATAAAACTGAACCAAATTATACATACTTGCCGAGGTACGTAACATACAGTTTGATACATTAACATGTGACAACATATTTTATGTCTGTTTAGTACTTGATGATAATAACGGAATATTATTATATATTATTTTTTTTCTGTTTTGAAAATATATTAAGGGAAACACTGTTGCACTAAGCTTTCGGAAGGAAAAATCTTGACCCTGTCAATATTTCATGCACTGAATTTGTTACATCGTGTCCTTATTCGGCATTGTTGTTCCCGCCATTAGCTGGTTTGAACCCGCTGGTTATCGACATGTGACGTTATTATCATAGTTTAAAAATATTGGACACAGTGGATACACGGATACAGTGCGCGGCTTAATTATGGAACAAATTCAATATTCCGCCAGCAATGTACTTTTGACAAAAATCCTGAAAGAGGTCGATTTCTCGATTTTTGTTTTCAAATACCGATTTCTGAATTCATATTATTCTAAAGAGGTTATTTCACTGGTTTTGACGTGGTGAGGTAGATGTCTTTTGTGATACTTCATCTGAAAGGTCTTTCAATACTACATTCAATGATAATAAATAATTTGATTTGTGAACAAAAATTAAAATTTCATTTCAGTAAGAGAATAACTTTAATTATGTCCAACAAAATACAAAATTTGAATGATATGTTCAAAATAAAATCCACTAGTCTCTTGACAATAGGCAAATCTACGGACACATTCCTCTTGCATATTTCGAATAACTTCTAGAGTTATTCTGTTGATTTCGATCCTAATTCGATTTTCCAACTCCTGTAGATTTTGCGGCCTATCTACACCTTCGATTTCAAATAACCCCACAAGAAAAAATCCAAGGGGTGTAATATCTGGAAATCTTACGCTTGTGGTGGATGGCATTTAGAACATCTCATTCAAATTTGGTATTTTGTCGGATATATCTACTTAATTAAAGTTATTCTCTTACTGAAATGAAATATGTATTAATTTGTGTTCACCCTGTAAAAACAAATCAAATTACTTATTATCATTGAATATAGTGTATTGAAAGACCTGTCAGATGAAGTAGGATCTCAAGACACCAATATCAATTTGAAAAAAATTACGTCAAAACCAGTGACATAACCTCTTCAGAATATACATTAGGGAATCGGTATTTCAAAACAAAAATCGACCTCTTTCAGAATTTTGTCAAGAGTACATTGCTTGGGAAATATCGACTTTGTTTCATAATTCAGCCGTGCACTGTATATATATAGTGAAATTCAGAGAAAAACTTGGGACCGATTTCATGATGAAGTTAAATGCTTTTTTGGAAATTTATGGGAACTTGTTATTCCATTTTATAATGTTGTTTTGAGATTAAAAATTACTTTGCTTACTTTTGAATGCCTGTTAAGCCACGTGTATACCTACTAGTTGACAGTTGCTGAATTCGCGCACAAAACAAATTCACAAAAATCTAATCATTGCGTTATAATTATTGTATTATGGAATAGGTATCTTACTCCATCTAGTTCAAGGGATTCTGATGACTCACATTGTTGTGAAGGTAATCCTGTTGTGAGATATTGAAGAAAACCTATATGAGGATTGGTTGAATCACTTGAAAAAATTTGAAGAGTTGGATTTATTGACTATGTTGTGGATTGCAAAGCTCACTTTTTATTCGATTTCGGAATCGTATGTGTATCTGATGATTCTTCTATCTACATTCCCAATTATTCAAACGGGCACCAGTCAGAGACCAGTTTCTGGACCAATACACAATACAATATAACTCCAACTCCCCTACATTGTATTTTCAAAGTGGAGAGAGAATAAGCAGAAAAAATAACATTATTCATAATTTTTTTTCTCAAAAAATCGTCGTTTTCGATTTGTCGGACAAGAAGAAAGCCAGATTATTTTTGTCGGACAATTGCATTTTCATATTTCATATGGTTATATCAACCGATTCTGAAAAACTCAGGAATGTATGTATAATTTGAAAAAATGCGATTTTCAGTCATGTTCATGTTGGTAGACACGCTCAAAGCCACACTATTTTTGTCCGACAATAATATTTTCTCATTTCTCCCAGATTGTTTTTATGATTTCATTTTATGAAAAAGGGTGTGTATGATTTAAAAGAATCGAAAATATGGTCGACTTACGAGAGGTTTGCTGCAAAAAAGCCGCGACTACAAAAATTTTACAGAGGAAAAATTTGGTAGACTCTTCCTAATTAAGCTATACAGAAAGTATGAAAACTTTATAAATAATTTGCACCCAGACTATATTTTGTTAGTGTTTCAGTGTTTCATTATGAAATCAGCCCTGATTCTATATTAGATGGTGTGAGGTAGGAATTTCATGCGGCTATGCACAGGTAAAAGTTCGAAAAAGAACGACAAAAAAACCTTGATATTCTATATTTAGAAAATGAAAGTTTCATCGTAATTTCTCAGAAAGTTCTGGGCACTCGTTCATCCATCTTGTAAGTTTATCTACTTATAGGTAGATCCACATTTCAGAATCTATCGAAAAATTTTTTTGACAGCTATCAAAAAAATCGCCAACAGCTGTCAAAGAAATCGTTGCTGTTCCTTAATAAACTATTACAGAAATATTGGGAAATTTTGTATCAATGATTCGCTACCATTTAATATGGTTCTGGCTGAGCGATATGGACAAAATTTAAAAAAAGAGTAACGCAAATACGTCATTCTCCTTCTAAACCATAGACATATTATCCTAGCTTGGATAAGTCTATGTTCTGAACGGCCGGACGGATAGACAGAATTAAATTTGACCACGGATTCGTGATCAGTGAGTCCAACCTAGTCGATTGAAACCATTTCAGACTCAAAATTCGAAAAATACATTCATCGTGACGGATTGATATAGTCCTCGTTTAGGTGGAACGAGCGCCCAAAAAGCACTTACGTGAAGTCTGGAGCTGTTGTACGCTCGTTCATTCACTACTTTCTGTTTGTTACACGTTGTAAGTTGTAAGTTGTAAGGTCAGATCAATAGATTACATTCTGAAATCTACAACGTGTTTTCTTCGTAACGAGATGCGCAGATTATGATTCGTTCCTGACCCATCTATATTCGAGATTCTAACCTACTCTCTGAAAACTTCAAGATTCTAGGTTTATCCGTTTCCGTTCGAGTGTTTTCGAGTTCGCAGACGGACGAACGGACAGAATTCAATACGATCACTGATTCTCGAACGCAGTGATCCAAACCTAGTCGATTGAAAGCATTTTCGGCTAAAAAATAAGAATCCCAATGATCCGTCTGGATCCGCTAGTTGCTAGTAGGTTCTGGTGACGGAATCTGGAAAAAATTTCAGCAGTGCCCTATGGATCTAATAAAGTGCTCTGGTACATTTTGAGCACTAAGCACTTTTATTTCTGAAATGCTCGCGATTACGAAGAACTTTTGAAAAGTACCTTTCAAAACGATACTAGAATCTTTCCCGAATAATTCAAAATGTCAGGTCTTTCATCGACTTCGATAAGAATATAGTAGTCGCTGAGAATACAGTTATCCCAAAAATATATCTTGGGCATACATATTTAGGGATCACTATAAACACAAATCCTTTTCGAAAAATGTTCACTGGTCCTGTGAATTGTTCGCAAGCATCAAAGTGCTTTTGCTAGCGCTGTTCCCGAGTGTGATTACATTTCTACATTGCAATTGAAGGGTACAGGAGAAAAACCGGCCAAGTCACTTTTTGTTACTTTCGATCTAGAGCCATTTTTATGTTTTATATTCATTGTTGTGAGGGCATGTTTCAGACAATTGATCCACTATGAATGGGGATTGATTTGTTGATATAACAAGTTGGAACTCTAAAGTGCCAATGTCGAGTGATTTAGCCGATTATTTCCGTGTACCGCATGGTCTAAGCATGGTTTTCCCTCTTCATATGATATTTTTGATCGTTTTCCATAGCTTACATAACCGATTTTTCCCATGTTTGATATAGTGCAAAGAAAGATCCTTCGATTGGCTATGATTTGCGCGCCTTATCTCAAATCTTGCCAAAAAATGACTTAGCTGGTTTTTCCCCTGTACCCTTCAATTGAGAACTAACTAAAAAATAATAGACTTTTTCATAAAGAATCACATTGATTTGAGTACCTAAAAGACTTAACTGTTACATCCAATTATCCAAAGAACATAATGGACATGATTACAGAATTTCTAATATTCATTCAGACACTGATGGCACCTGAAATAGAAGCGAATTATACCAAGAATACATGAAACTAAATTTCAAATCAATATTAATCCTTCATTCTTATACTCTTGAACATAAAAATCCGGCACAACTTTGTCCGTCCAAAAGCTCCAATGCCGCAAGTCGAAGTCAAGACTCAAGCGAATCGAAGGATAAGTTGGAAACAGATACAGATTTCCATTCAAGCACAGGTTTAAGAAACATGGTAATTGAAGAGAGTGAGACAAGTATTAAAGGAAAGATGTATTCACTGGTAGATACGATTTCAATAATACGTTATGGCAAAAAAAACAAAACGTGTATTGTTTATGAGAGACATCTGTTGAATTCAACCAGATTCAACTCAATGAATATTTCGCCAAATTGAGAAACGAAGTACCTACGTATGAAACACAGAAATATAATAAATATTTATTATATTTCTGTGGTATGAAATAATAATTGACATGCGTTTGGGCGCCTCGGGCGCCCATCGTCCTCCAACAAAAATTACACTGGAGTAACTAACTATCTTCTCTTCAAACAATGTTAATATTATTACTTCTCTTTTGCCGTGTTGATATATTATGATTAAAAAACCTTTCTTTTGAAAGTCCGAATAATCTTCTGATTTAAAATAGTGAATCGCATCTGCATTTGCAACATTTTTTATCTGTTTATTTGTGCAAAAGCTAACAAGTGTGATATTGAACAATCTTCGAGTGAATTGCCGCCTAATTTATCTCAACTAGGCATAGAAATAGGGTATATCCTTTAGATTCCTATCCTTAAAAACCTGTGTAAGAGCCGCCTGGATTTCTGATTCATCATCATCTCATTGGGGTAAGTGCATTTTCATTTATAGGATTGTTCAATTTCAATATCAATAATAAAAATTGATTTTTTGTTGGAATAGGACAATTAGAATATGTCAGATTATTTAGAGCATATATTTGGCGACGTTTCGCAAATTCACATTTGCTTCCTCAGGCCTACAAAAATCAAAACATCAATAACATTTTCTCTTACATAGATTCAAAAACTGACAGAAAATTACATACCTCTATATGAAAGGTGACAAATTCCGACCATATAACATCAAAGTTTAAATACGACATACAAGCAAATGTGAATTTGCGAAACGTCGCCAAATATAGATAGATAGATAGATAGATAGATATGCTTTATTAGATCTCATTTTACAATACCATAAGGTGTCCCTGCCAAAAATACCGCATGAAATCTCATAAGAACATATAGACCATTTATGAGATTTCATGAGGATCAATGAGAAGAAGCTGTATCCTATACGTACGTTATCCAAGACATGTAAACTTCTTATAAGTTTATATGAGGATTTATAAGTATAGGTAATTTATAAGCATACCCGAATACAAGGTGTACGAGTTTCTATCAGGTAGAATTAGTTTGAGGAGGCTATGAGATTCTCTATAAGGTATTTCAGTTTCAATCATAATAATGTTTTATGCTCATTCACAAGCCTGAAAACCTACGAGGAATATGTGGAATGTATCAGGAATTCCTTATGTAATTTAATGCGGATCTTATGAGTTTTAATGTGGCTCAAATTAACTGAGAATTTACAAGTTTCAGTCAGGAAGCTCGGCTGTGAAGTATAAGAGTCTGTATCAGGAATTGTTAGATTTTGGCGGCTACGAGATTCAATAGTGTATTCCAATTTCAATCATAATAATGTTTTATGCTCATTCACAAGCCTGAAAACCTATGAGAAATAAGTGGAATGTATCAGGAATTCCTTATGTAATTGTATGCGGATCTTATGAGTTTTAATGTGGCTCAAATTAACTGAGAATTCACGAGTTTCAGTGAGGAAGCTTGGCTGCGAATTATAAGAGTCTGTATCAGGCATTGTTAGATTAAGGCGGCTACGAGATTCAATGGTGTATTCCAATTTCAATCATAATAATGTTTTATGCTCATTCACGAGCCTGAAAACCTATGAGAAATATGTGGAATGAATCAGAAATTCCTTATGTAATTTTATGCGGACTTATGAGTTTCAATGTGGCTCGAATTAACTGAGAATTCACAAGTGTCAATGAGGAATATCGAGTTTATAAGATTCTGTATTAAGCAGCAAGGGCGGATTTACGGGGGGCCCTGCCAATAATGTCTCATAGAAACTGATAGAAAATGTATGAACGAGAACTTATGAGATCCTAATCGGATAGTGAAACCGCAAATCCTTATAAAACCATATACGATATTCATCAGTATTTAATGGAGACTACACATACACATTGCTTCAGTTTCTAATGGCATTTCCTAACGTAAATCATATCCGTTTCTATAAGCGATTTCTACATTGAATTGTCCTTGTTCCTACTAGTTTTTATAAGACTATAGTTTTCAAATGTGTTTTTCACACATAAGACCTACCTGTTTCTAATGTGTTTTTACACATAACTCATCTGTTCCTACGAGTTTTGATAAGAATCTTTAGTTTTAAAATGTGGTTTTCACACATAATACCTACCTGTTTCTAATGTGTTGACGTATTATTTCTCGGGAAATTGCAATAATAATTAATTTTACTTTTCTAGAATAAAAATGTGATGCATCAGTGCCTTTATGAGAGACTATTATGTGTTTTCGGTCTGCAGAGAACATTGTTTTTGTGCGAAGTGAGTTTATATTGTAGAATTGTTCTGATTGTTCTGATGTGAATTATATCTTTCTAGAAGAAAAATGTGATGGATCAGTGACTTTATGAAAGACTGTTATGTGTTTTCGGTCTGAAGAGGACATTGTATTTTGTGTAAAGTGAGGTTTTGGTTGTATTGTAGAAACAAGCTGGAATATGATGGGAATTATATGAATAGGTATGGTTTTCCGTAATTATGTGTTCTTCTCAAGTTACTTCTGTGAAATTATTCCATATATTGTCCTCAATGAAATTATGAAATGTCAATGTCACTCGTCAGTCAAATACGTAATAATTTAGTATGTATTTATAAGCATCTCATGAACGGATCAGAAATAAACATTTTAAGCCGCTATGAATTCTTTCACTCCAACTGTATAAATCCACCAACCAATAGTTCGAACAAAGGTACATATGAAACCATATAGAAACGTATTATTATAGTCCTAGGAATTTCACTAAGAAACATATGGAAGATCTTTTAAACTGTCAAATTCTCATTAGCGAATGATTAACTGTGAATTATAATGATTTCTGGCGAATATCGGTGATGGTACGATATGAATTTACATTTTCACTCTAACTTCAATGTCATACATTCTCTTCTATTATCCTCTTGGTTAAACACATGCAAACCATATTGTACTAATTTTCTGAATTGCCATCAAAAACACAATTTGAGAACTATAGATCCTTATAACCTTGAAATCTTATACATTCTCATTTATTTTCAAACCTCATTAACTCGTAAAACACACAGCGGAAAAAATAATTTTGTGTAGAAACAGATTTGTAACAGGTAGGTATAACGTGTGAAAACCTCATTGAAAAACTAAAGATTCTCATAGAAACGAATATGAAGCATGTGTAAAAACACATTAGAAACAGGTAGGTATTATGAGTGAAAACCATATTTGAAAACTATAGATTCTTATAAAAACTCGTAGAAACGGATTAGAGTTATTTGTAAAAATACATTAGAAACAGGTAGGTCTTATGTGTGAAAACCACATTTGGAAACCATAGATTCTTATAGAAACTCGTAGAAACGGATATGAGTTATCTGTGGAAACACATTAGAAACAGGTAGGTCCGAGGGTGTAGGTCTTATATGTGAAAACCACATTTGAAAACTATAGATTCTTGTAGAAACTCGTAGAAACGGATATGAGTTATCTGTGGAAACACATTAGAAACAGGTAGGTATTGTGTGTGAAAACCACATTTGAAAACTATAGATTCTCATCAAAACTCGTAGGAACAGATATGAGTTATATGTAAAAACACATTAGAAACAGGTAGCTCAATGTGTGAAAAATACATTTGAAAATTATAGATTCTTATAGAAACTCTTAGAAACGGATATGAGTTATCTGTGGAAACACATTAGAAACAGGTAGGTATTGTGTGTGAAAACCACATTTGAAAACTATAGATTCTCATCAAAACTCGTAGGAACAGATATGAGTTATGTGTAAAAACACATTAGAAACAGGTAGGTCTTATGTGTGAAAAACACATTTGAAAACTATAGATTCTTATAGAAACTCGTAGAAACAGATATGAGTTATCTGTAGAAACACATTAGAAACAGGTAGGTATTGTGTGTGAAAACCACATTTGAAAAGATTCTCATCAAAACTCGTAGGAACAGATATGAGTTATGTGTGAAAAACACATTTGAAAACTATTGAGTCTTATAAAAACTCGTAGGAACAAGGACAATTCAATGTAGGAATCGCTTATAGAAACGGATATGATTTACGTTAGGAAATGCCATTAGAACCTAAACTAATGTGTATCTGTAGTCTCCATTAAATACTGATGAATATCGTATATGTTTTTATACGGAATTGCGGTTTCACTATCCAATTAGGATCTCATAAGTTCTCATACATACATTTTCTATCAGTTTCTATGAGACATTTTTGGCAGGGGTAGATCATGTCACAAATTAAGGAACTATGCTCTAAATAATCTGACATATTCTAATTGTCCTATTCCCACAAAAAATCAATTTTTATTAATAAATCTTGGAGGACACTAAACAATATTTCAATTCAATATCAATGTCATAATCATCTGAAATGGGTTGCAAGAATCATCTGCGATCATTTATTGGTGTCGAAAAAACCAGGGATACCTTTAGATTAATATCGAACTATTTCATATTCAGTCTATCCTCTCGCGTATACCTATTCATCTGATAACTCGATCGTGAATTTATTATTCAATTCTTCTCGAATAAATGACCTAATTGTCAAGTTTCCAGACAGCCGTTCTTATCGCACATCTATTTTCACTGCTCTCAATAATCGCCGGCATTCATTTATTTTCAGCATAAAAATAAAAAATCATAAAGTAACGAATATTAATTCACAATAATTCAATTTCGTCTCTCAATTCTTCGTTAATAAATTCATTATTCGTTGATACCGGGTTGAGATGCCGTCTTTGGAAAAATTAAAAGCATCTATCGCAGAGTTGGTCGTCAGGCGTGAAAATGCATTCTCCGCTGCCTCTACACTGCTCAACTTAATCAAGGGCTTGACCACTGAGATCAATGTAGCCAATATGTGCCCGGCTGAGTTGATCAGGGTGGAGAAGACTTTCAAGGAAGCTGATGATTCAATTGTCAAAATCAACTCTCAGTTGGAGGAGTCGGTGATGAAAGTGACTTGAACAACTATCGCCCTATCTCCCTGGTCCCTGCCTTCTCGAAAATAATTGAAAAAATAATATCTCGACAAATTGCAAAATACTTCGAGAAAAATAATCTATTCTCCTGTTCGCAGTTCGGTTTCAGTAAGGGAAGAAACACCATAGATGCGGTGGAGCATTTGGTTAATTACGCAATTGACTAAAGAGATACGGATTTGATGATATATCTACCAAATTTAACGGGTCCATCTTGGGGAACAGGTTTCAGGTAACTCTTGCAGATGGTTCATACTCGGAAGTGAGATAGGTGTGGGACAAGGTTCCACTTTGGGAACAGTTCTCTTTTTAGTATCCATGAACGATCTTCCGGAGTATGTTCCTGAGGCAGAAACTCTTCTTTTCGTTGATGACACCACATTTTTGCTACAGGGGCCGATCTGGATAACTCGTTGGAGATGTCGCGGGGGATCCGGTCGGGGGCTATCGAGTGGTTCTCCTCGAATGGACTCAGTATAAACCAGGAAAAATGTCAGGAACTTGTGAAGGGTCTGAGGAATAGGTACTGGTGATGGTTTCTGTCCGATAGAATCGGTTAAATTCCTAGGTGTGCGTCTGGATTCCTCATTAACGTGGGTACCTCATGTCGATAAACATTTTTCAAAACTGAGCAGCAATATATTTGCTCTGAGGGCTCTGTCCAACTCTCTATCAAACGATGTATTGAGGAGTGCCTACTTCGCTCTGGTAGAATACCATATGAGATACGGGGTAGTGCTGTGGGGAAAGAGTTCTCACGCAGATAAAGTTTTCCGTCTGCAGAGGCGAGCTGTCAGGATATTGGGTGGGCTTGGATACCGTGAATGCTGTAAGGAATCTTTCAAAAATCTTGATCTTCTTACTTTTCCCTCGATCTTTATATTAGAAAGCGTTATCTACGTTCATTCGAATAAAAGGCAATTCGATATTCAATCTAATATTCATGATCATGATACACGGGGGAAATCTTTGATTCTTAAGGATTTTCTCAGACTTAATAGGTTACGGCATGGCGCTACAGCGCTGCTACCCTGTATAACAAACTTCCTGGCATGGTGAAGACTCTGCCAAGTAAGCAGTTCAAAAGTAAGCTGATTAAATGCAAGTGTTTTGTTCGGTTGACGAATTTTACTCTATGACGGTGGATGACTCAAATTTTATTCCGAATTATTCATAATTCAGAAACATTTCACGTTGAATAGCCAATTTTATTATTGTTTTTTGTGTGCGCTATCATATTGCCGATTTCATTTTTATACTCTGTATAATTGTATTGTAAAACACCAATAAATCTCTCTCTCTCTGGGAGCGCGACGGATCACCTTCAAAATTCGCGGAATTTTTCGGAAATTGCCTGCATGTTCGTGCCGCCCATAGCCATCTAGCTGCATCTCCTTCTGTTGCGGCGCCTTCTTACCCATCGGTTGATCTCCCTATTCCTCGGGTTGAGTTGCCCTGCTTTCAGGGTAACATCGAGGAATGGCCTGGATTCAACAATGAACAATTTTTTGGCGCCAGTTCAAAAGTTTCACCTCCTCACGTCTGCTCTTTCTGGTGAAGCAGCTTCTGTAATTTCTGGCTTCGAAATAAATTCGGCCAATTATCCTCTGGCCTTTCAAGCTCTTTACTCCCGTTATCAAAACCCTCGTCGTCTGGCAGATCTTTATGTGAACCAGATATTGGAATTTCAGCCAGCATCTGTGTCCTCTTTGCCACAATTGAAGCAATTCGTCACAACGCATCAGAAAGCCATAAATGCCATTAAGGCGTTGCCCATTTCAGATCTCGCGGAGTACCTTCTGCTTTTCATGGCTTTGCGCAACCTTTACGAGTCATGTCGCCAGTTGTTCGAGGGACAGTTGCCCTCTGATGACTTTTCCACCCTCGCTCAATTGCTCGAGTTTGCCAATCGACAGTTGCGAGTATTGGAGAGCACTTCCGTTACCTCGTCCCGCGCGTCTGTGCCGAGGAGGTCACCAAGGTCTCAATCACCAGCGACCTCAGCATCTGTTCCTCCGTCGTCTTTGCGTTCATCATCTGGTCCATCCTCTCGCCATCATGCGTACGCCAGTTCAAGCCCCAATAGTTCATCTGGTTGACGTCCGCATGTCTGTTTTGCTCTGCGAATCACTCCATTCGTCAGCGTCGAGAATTCAAGGCAATGACCATCAATCAGCGGCGTGCTTTCGTGACTTAGAGACGATTGTGCAGAAACTGCATGTCGTCTTTCATGCTACGGTCGCCTGCAGCTCGGATCAGTGCTGTCATACATGCGGTGCACGACACCATACTATTCCCCACCTGGCACCTACAACCACCCTTCTTTTAGTCTCGGAGAGAGATCCCCTTCGATGGACCAACGCTCTTCCTCGCCTTTAAGTGTTCAGCGTCTCCAACCCGTGATGTTGTAATGTATCTTCAATTAAAGCAATTCTAGAGATTTATGACAGTTCTATGTTTTTTAATATCTGAACAATTGCTATTTATAATTTTTGAATGTCGACTACTATTACAATTTATAATTATGTTTGTGACTGTCACAAAATATTTCATCACAGAATATTGAACCTCTACAATGTCACCTCTCGGGGCACCTCAGTAAGTGGTAGACTGCGCAAGATCACTACAACGACATGCTCAGCATCTTATCAGGCTTCGCCTGCTACATCTTCCTGTCATTCTTGCACCTCCTCCGGAAGTGGTACCGAATGACTGCGGATATGGTCATCTCGCCGTCATCTAACCCTGCCGAATAAACATCTGTCGTCGTCTTCTCATCTGTTCTCTTCTAGTCATCTGTTTTCATCTTCGCGATCTTCCTTGCACCAGACCAAAGATTCTGACCACCTCATGCCGATCGCTTGGATACGTCTTGGTAACCTGCGGAATCCCGTGTTCGGCCGCGCTCTCCTAGATTCAGGCTGCCAGCACACCCTCATCACCCGAGAGGGGGCCTCTAAGCTTCGTCTACTCTTTCACCCTGAAAATATTCAACTTCGCACCTCAAGTAACGCGGATCAGTTTCGCATCCAGGGGTACGCATACGTCATTCTCTATCACCGAGGAGATCCTCCCACTCTTATCGTCAAGGCCTACGTTATTGACAGCCACATAGATCCCCTTCCTGTCCGAGAGTTCAATGGATGGTGGCAGCAAGTCATTCTGGCTGACCCACTCTTCTATCTCCCTCGCACCATAGGGATGTTGATTGGCTCGGATGTGCTTCCTCATCTTATTCTCCCTGGCACATTGCGCCCATCGTCTGAGCTTCCGAGTGCATTATCTACCACCTTAGGTTGGGTACTCTATGGACCGTATGCTTGTCTTAGCAAAAAGACCAAGCACGTTTCCTTCTCATGTCCTAACACTTCTCCATCATCTTCTGCAGGGTCATCATCTGCTGTATCTTCTTCACCGTCTTCTCATCCTGATTCCCCTCGCTCAGAGTCTGCCTGCCCTTCCCTTCGTGACAAGACTGAATCTTCTGACACATCTCCCCAAATCTCACCGTCTGTTATGATAAGTTCTTCTCCGTCCCTGATCTTCGAACTATTCCTTCACCCTCCGCACAGCACTCGGATCACGAACTTGTCAACATCGTTCGGCGGTTTTGGGAACTCGATGAGGTGCCTGATGTGCTTCCCTTGACACCCGCCGGTCGGTACACTGTTGGTTTGCCCTTGTCATCTCATCATCTGGGCACCTCCGTCAATGTGGCGACTAGGCAGTTCATTCGGTTAGAACATCGTCTAGCTAGATAATAACCCCGATCTTCGCAACGCCTATCATGACTTCTACGAGATGATCTGGAGAGTGGCCACATGGAATTAGTCCCTGAGTCATCTGATCGTCCTCGATATGGACCTTTTTATATTCCTCACATTCCACTTCGTGGGTGTAGATATAACTATACCTGCGTGATCTTGGCCGCCTATTGTCTACTTCGCAACATCAGCAGAGTCTTCGCGATGCAGCCTCGTCCTCTGGAACCGACTGGCGATTCATACCCCCATCCAGTCTCCACCTCGGCGGCCTTTGGGAAGCCGCTGTGAAATCGGCTAAGCATCATCTCACTAGCGTTATCGGCGAGCAAAAGCTCACTTACTAGGAGTTTCTCAGCGTCTGCACTCAAGTTGACGCAATCCTCAATTCTCGTACTTTGTATCTCCCATCGTCTGATCCTTCTGATTTTGAGGCCCTCACACCAGGTCATTTTCTGGTCTTTCACTCCCTCACCGCTCCTCCGGATCACGATGTTGGCAGATTGTCCAGCGATTTCAGGAAGTTTTGGAAGCGTTGGCGTCAGGAGTACTTGCATACCTTGCATCAACGTCATAAGTGGCTGCATCCATCTACTCCTGTCCTTCCAGGTACCGTTGTCATTATTCGGGATGACAATCTACCTCCTCTGAAGTGGTCTATCGGCCGTATATCATCTGTTTTCCCGGGAGCTGATTCCACAACTCGTGTAGTGGATGTTGCTACTGCTTCTGGAACAATTCGACAACCAGTCGTCAAATTGTGTCCTCTTCTCTTCCTACTCAGTAGAATGTTCCAGCCTTCTTTCGTCTGTTCACTCCTTTGGTGCATATTACTGAAGGGATTCTTCAGGGCGGGCGGCATGTTACATCGTGAACCTTATTCGGCATTGTTGTTCCCGCTGGTTTGAACCTTGCTGGTTATCGACATGTGACGTTATCATTATTACTTCTCTTCTGCCGTGTTGATGTATTATGATTAAAAAACCTTTTTTCTGAAAGTCCGAATAATCTTCTGATTTGAAATAGTGAATCGCGTCTGCATTTGCAACATTTTTCGTCTGGTCATTTGTGCAAAAGCAACAGGTGTGATATTGAACAATCTTCGAGTGAATTGCCGCCTAATTTTTCTCAACTAGGCATAGAAATAGAGTATACCCTTTAGATTCCTTCCCTAAAAAACCCGACTTCTGTGTGAGAACCGCCTGGATTCCTGATTCATCATCATCTCATTGGGGTAAGTGCATTTTCATTGTCGTAATTATCTGAAATTGGTTGCAATAATCATCTGCGATCATTTAGAATTCAAGATATGAGATACCTACCAAAAGCAATAATGAATTCTTCTTTCATATTATGAAGGATTCATGTATTCGACTTATTCATCACATTTCCCTAATTTTGTTTCAATTCTTATGGGATGCTGATAAATACTGTCCGGGCCTTGGTGTATCACACACAAAACAATGAGCGAGGCCCCGCCATTTCAAATTGGAAATAAAAAATTTAGCTCTGAAGACGAAAGCAACAAGAATTGGAGGGAAGTAAGCTAGGGAGAGCAAATTAACTCTTTCAAGAGTTTTAACAAAAAAGGGGCGCGAGATGAGCACACCCTTAATACGTCATCTACGAGCTTGATACATTGGCAACGTTGCAGAATTCGCGACGATTGACACTTTGAGGTCGAAATATGGCGCTCACAAACGAATGTAAACAATAAACAAAATCGTCGATTTCGACGAAATGAAAGCTTTATTTTTCAGGAAACGCTCAGAGATTGTTAAATCAACCATTTCCAATGAGTATTCGTTGAGAAATTACAATTAAATTGGCTAGAACTATATACAGGGTGTTTCACCACAAACTGGACAAACATATATAGCCGTGTAGGGTGCAGATGACACCGAGGAATTCATTTTTGCCTTATGACATAAACCCCGTTTTCGACGCATAAGTGTTTAATGTCAACTTTGAGCAATATTCTGATAACTGTGGTGAGTTAATCGTGACATTTGATAAACGGTTACTGGTCACATCTAAGTATTTTTCAGGGCTCAATTCAATTGTGGTGTAGAATTCTGAAAAAAAATTCAAAATGGCGGAAAGCCTGCAATGTTTGATTTTTTTTTCTCGGTTGCCAATTTGAAAAGCATTATTTGAACGTACTCGATTCTCTTAGATTTTCCGTGAGAAAATTTTTCGAAATTCGAACTCAATTTTTTTTACGTCATCGGTGAAAAAAAAATTTCGGCCGAAATTGTTGAAATTTTTCATGGGTGAACTATCTTTCATTCTGAATACTGTGGTGAAAACAGAATGAAATAATATCTATTGGTTTTCTTTTTGTAGCCTTCCAAAAATTACGCTCGGAGAACTAATTTTTATTCAAAAAACTGGAAACCGTACGAAGGCCAAAATTGTGCTAATGGGCTGCCAGAATGACCCGGACAGAAATATGAATTTATAAAGCAAAAAAAATTTTTTCTAAAAACTTTGGTAGGATTCGAACTCTACGAGTATGAATTGGGTTCATTTTAATCTTATAAGTTTCCGTTACCAAAGCGACGCTAGTAAATCGAGAGTGGAGAGTTCGACTCCCACCAAAGTTTTTCGAAACAAATTTTTTTGGTTTATAAATTCATATTTCCGTCCGGGTCACTCTGGCCGCTCATTAGCCTAAATTTGGCATTAAAAATTAAGCAATATTCTGATATCTGTGGTGAGTGTATAATTGCCGAAAGCATCAATAGAACGAATGAATACATATGCCCCATATGCAGCTTCTGAAGCGTCACAGAAACCGTGTAGTTCTATCGAAGTAGAATCGCTGCATTGAATATATCGAGGGAATTTAATCTCATTCAGTTTGTTGAGATGTGAGCGATAAGATAGCCATTTCGAATGTAGATCCATGGGAATGCTTTCATCCCAAGAGATGTTCAATTTCCACAGTTGTTGCAAGATGATCTTGGCAACAATCGTAGCAGGTGAGAGAAGACCGAGTGGGTCGAAAATTTGGCAAATGGATGACAGTATTTGACGTTTTGTGATTTTTTCGGTGAAATTATTACTGGAGATAGTATAGATTAAAATATCAGAGGAAGAGTTCCATAGTAAGCCTAAGGTTTTATTTTGTTCTCTACTGCCGATGGTGAGTAGAAAGTCTTCTTGTGATTGTATTTCTTGAAAGTTTGATACCCATTTTCTCAAGGTAAAACCGTGTTGTTCAAGAAGATTGGATAAAATTCGGGTCAATTTCTAGTTTAGCTCCCCCTCTCCGATTTTTAAAATATTTTGTCTCGTGATTGTAAATGTTGAAAAGATACTACAGTTTTAATTTCAGCATTGGCAAATGAGTAGTTTTAGAGAAAAAAAATAAAAAAGATTGTGAATATTTTCACCTGCGTTTAGACTTTATATTTATTTGAATCGCATCGGCAGTGTAAAATGCCGTAAGGTGATTTTTTCTCGAACAGACGGTGTTGCCAAATCTCAATAATTTCTCAAATACTAAGATAGACATAGAACTTTCACACATGGCAGGTGGATTTTCAAGAGATGAGCCTTTAGATATGTTCCCCGATGACGTCGGCGCTGTTTTCGTTCTATTCGAACAAGGGTATGGGCTCCAGCAAGGGGGGGTTCAGGGGGGGCACGGCCCCCCTGAGATTTTTATGGCCTTATCGTTTTTCAGCAGTTGGGTTGGGTGAGTTCAAGTTAGGCTTTAGACATTTATCCCCTTGTCTCCCGATGACGTCGGCACTGTTTTGTTCTATTCAAACGAGGGTATGGGCTCCAACAAGGGGGGGTTCAGGGAGGGCTACGCCCCCCTGAGATTTTTATGGCCTTATCGTTTTTCAGCAATTAGGTTAGGTTATGTCAGTTCGTTATGGCTTAATTTAATATATACCTACTGCAATAATAACATAATTCAACTGATATTCGGGATATTCGGGAAATGACGTTCGAATAAATTCAACATATCGTTGATGGGTTTCGTTTTGGTAGAAAACTTCGGTTACAAATTTTGAGCAATAAAGATGCAATGATTCAACGTGGCAACAAGCATCGTACAAACAGAATTTTCACGTTTCAAATCACGTAGGTAATCGTTACTACGGAGATCAAAAAAAATAATTCGACAGTTGGAAATTAAAACTTCATTCGAGATAAATAGTAATTTGTGAGAATTTCTTCAAGTGTGGAAGAAGGGGAAGATTCGAATGTGTGTGTTCCAAGTTGCGGTTACAATACAGAAAAGAGGATACCGAGAATGTGATCGCATTGTCTTGTCATTGTCTTTCAAGGATTTCAAGGTGAGTTTTTGGAGCAATCGCATCTAGATTTAATGAAAATATGCTTCATGGTCGTCATATTCTTATCAACGGTTACTGTCGGAGAATTTCGAAAAAATAAATTATTCTTGAAATTTTCAGAAACTATAGACTCGAGAAAATTTGAAATATTCATTGATTCAGCGCTAATGAAATTGTACATTTTTCAAATGATTTTGAATTCTTTTCAAGGTCATTTCCTTGAAAAAATAGGTCAATGACCTAGACATTTTTGGCAAATTTTGATCTTTTTAGACTATCCACCCAGCACCCCTATTCACTCCAGATCCCGTTGAAAAAACAGCAAAATAACTTGTTTGCCAGCATTGAAACTAGTAGTAAATCATACCAAATCACTCGTTTTTCACGAAAAAAAATTAAAACATCGAAAAATCGAGGGGGACCGAAACTAGACAATTACCTCTTGTTTTATGTAAAGAAGTTCTTCGAGTGAATCACTTCCAGTAAGTAGATCATCTACATAAAAATCCTGTAGTATGATTGAAGCAATCTTCGGAAATTCAACTTGATGAAGATACGCTACTTCATGTAGGCATCGAATAGACAGGAAAGCTGCACAGGCAGTTCCGAGGGGAGCACTGTTGAGAGTAAAGGTTGAGATTTTCTCATTTGGATCGAAACGCCAAAGAATCTTCTTCAGAAAACGATGTTCGTGGTTGATGTAGACCTGCCGATACATCTTGGTTATGTCAGCACTAAGAACGAATTTATATCTTCTGAATCGTAGAACTATTGAGAATAAGTCGTCCTGTATTGTTGGACCTACCATCAAAATGTCATTAAGGGACAGATCAGAAGAGGATTTGGCACTGCCATCGAAGACAACACGTAGCTTTGTGGTAGAGCTGGTGTCTTTCAGGACACAATGGTGGGGAAGGAAAAAACCAGATTCGTCCGTTTGGTTGTCAGTTAGAGACATGTGATTCAATGTAAGATATTCAGTCATGAAATCATGATATTGGGCCTGTAATTCTGGATTTTTCAGTAGTTTTCGTTCCAGGGCAAGAAATCTGTGGGTAGAAGATGTCCTTGAATCGCCCAGTTTTACAGGGGAAAGAGATACTAAAAAATGTCCATCAGGTCTGTGAATTATGTTTTGTTTAAAGTGAGTTTCGCAAGCATTCTCCTCTTCGGAAACGTACTTCACTTCCGGACATCTTGGTTCAATCTCCCAAAACTTGCAGAGTTGTTCGTTCAATTCGAGGATATTAATACTGAGGTTACACTGATATTCAGGATTTGTTTGCCTTTTTGTGTGAATTGGTCCTGAAAGAATCCAACCTAATTTGGTTTTTTGGAGAATTGGTTGGCTGTTGCCAAGTTTTATTTGACCAATACTGACAAGTTCCCAGAAGATTTCAGCTCCTATTAGTAAATCAACAGGGGTGGATTCATGGAAATTTGGATCAGCTAAAGTAATATTTTGCGGGAGTGTAACAATATTTTTATTGAATGTGAAGGAAGGCAAATTACCAGCAATATTTGAGAGAACGAAGCATGGTAGTGTTATTTGATAATCGTTTGTTTTGGAGTGAATGTTTGCAAATGTCGTGTAGTTGATGTTGGACTTGACTTGGTTGATTCCAGAGATAGAGAAATTAATTTTATTCATTTGTAAACCTAGTATTTTGCATATTCTTTCGGATATAAAGTTACTCTGTGATCCAGAGTCGAGCAGAACCTTGCAGTCATGTGGATCACCATGTTTGTCTAAGATTTCGACAAGTGCTGTGGAAAGTAGAATAATGGGTTTCATATAGGTATTCGTGGATGTGAGAGCTATTTCAGAGTTATTCACAGAAGTATTTTGTTGTGAACTAGATGCAGTAGATTGAATTTCAGAATTGGAAGAGCGTTGTGTAGATGCAGATGATGTTGAAGTATCTGCTCTATTGTTAAAGTGAAGAAGAGTGTGGTGAGGTTTGTTGCATTTTCGACAACCAGCAGATCTGCACTCTCTTGTTAAATGCCCCACTCGTAGACAATTTACACACAATCTCAATCGTTTGGCCTCATCCAATCTCGAAGTGGATTCTAATTTCAAGAATTCAGGACAAGCGTAAATTAGGTGATCGTTTTTGCAAAATGAACAGGAATGATTATGAGTGGTCACAAACGATCTGGATGATTTGGTATTTACGTTAGTGTATTGTTTGTTATGGGTTTCCTCAGTTTTTTCATTATTCAGTTCAAGTGACTCTAAGAATCTACAGCGACCCTTTAGGAAATCAATGAATTCGCTGAGTGACGGTAAGTTTGTCGAGTTATTGGACAGCTCCCATTCACGCCTGGAAGCGTGATCTAATTTTGGCGATATTAGGTAAATTATTACCTAATGCATCCCATTTATCAATGGGAAGTTTAAGTGCTTCAAGTGCTCTTAAGTGTTTTTGCAATCCATCTAAAAGTTGTCTAAGCCCTTGATTAGATTCTCTCAAAATGTTAGGCAAATTGAAAAGATGCTTTATGTGATTATTTACTAAAATCTGTTTGTTCTCAAAGCGTTCAGTGATGAGTTTCCAGGCAACATCATAGTTATTAGCAGATATCTCTAAGGCTTTGATCGTTTCTGCGGCAGTACCCTTCAAAGAAAGGCGCAGATAATGAAATTTTTGAATGTTTGACAAGGAAGAGTTTTGGTGAATTATTGAAATAAAAGTATCCCGAGAAAAAAATCCATTGGTCGTATGCTCCATCAAAGCTAGGTAAATTGAGTGAAGGCGATTTTATGTCGTTGGTAGAAATTTGGTTGGAGGTACACGCCTTAGCTGAATTTTGATCGTTATTGAAATCGAATATGAATTTTGTAGCATTTGCTGTGACTGTATAAAAAAGATTTTCGAAAGTTTCACGTTCTGTAGCATGTAATGTATCTATGTTATTGTCATATTGTTGATCCGCGAATTCTATTTCCGACTGAGCATCATTGAAATTGTTAAGGCCTAACGAACATTAATTTCTTTAAATCTAAGATAAATGTATTAGCGGCAACGGCGCAAGCGCCCAGGACTCGGCCGCACCTGTTGCGTCATATATAGTCTGACTCTAGTCATCAGAGCGAACACATGTAACCATATTTACAATTAAACAAGTTAAAATACAATCAGCGTTTTAAATACAGTCCACTTTACATCAAGTAAACCGAACATATTTTTGGTCCATTCGGCCGGATACAATTTCAAGTAAATTCACCAGTTCAAGCCAAGCTGCAAGTGAAAAGTGAATTAACCAGTTCATCAAGTTGCAAGTGAATTCATCAGTTCAAGTAATCTGCAAGTGAATTCAACAGTACCATCTATTCAAGGGAGGCGTATGTCCAGCAGTGGACTTCTAGTGCTGCATGATGATGATGATGATGATCTATTCAAGTCAAGGGTAAAAACCAATCAACAATTATCAATCATCCTCATCAGTGGGAAAACACAATTTACGTCGAATTAATAATTTGGCGCGAAACCATCAAGTACAAGCTAGTAAGACGAAGGCGACCAGACGGCGCCAGTGCGACAGCCGAGTAGCCAACAATCTCTCCTTCCTCCTCATCACCAGCGTGCTCGCAGTGAGCAACAGAGAGGAAATTCGTACCATCCAAACCAGAAGCAGCGCAGAGGAGTCAAAACATCGACTTTCCTTTTCTACTTTACGTGAGTCCGTTCCAATTCATCTCTTTATTCTTTCTATTTGTATAGCGATATTCAATATTTCATTTCACAATGGCTGAAACCGATTTCCTCAAAAAGTTGAAACTGAAACGTTCACAAATTAAAGCCAGATTAACTCGAATAACATCTTATTACAATTCAATCGACAAGGAGAATTTATCCGAAGTAGTTATAACTCAATTGAAACTACGTTTGGAGCGATTTGATTCAATATTACAAGAATTTTCAGAGGTACAATCAGAAATAGAACTCGTCGATGAAAATAATGATTCAGATGAACTTGATAATTTTGAACTCAATTTCTATGATATTTACGCAAAAATTAGTGACACTATTTCCAGCTTCAATAAGGCAAACAATGATAATGTGAATAAGCAATCTAGATCAATTTCACCTACAACTAGCAATGGAGCAATCAATGTAAAATTACCTACAATTAAGTTACCTTCATTTAGTGGTCAATATGAAAATTGGCTAGAATTCAGAGACGCATTTAAATCTCTTATTCAAGACAACGAAACTTTAACGGATGTACAACGATTTTACTATTTACGTTCTTGTTTACATGGTGATGCGGCTCAAGTCATTCAGTCGATAGAAGTAACAGCTGTTAATTACATTAATGCATGGCAGCTTCTGCAAGAAAGATTTGAAAATAATGCACTAATTATACACAACCATATCAAGGCAATTTTCGATCATCCAGTTGTGCCAAAAGAAAGTAGGGTACAATTAAGGTCTCTTTTCGATTCCGTCACAAAAAATTTACGATCGTTGAAAACTTTGGGAGAACCTACTGAGTTTTGGGATACCCTAATCATTTACATTGTTTCAAAAAAGTTTGATCCAATAACTCGCCGTGAGTGGGAGTCCTTTGAGAATCAAGTTACTAAAGCAAGTATTTCCGATTTGAATAAATTCTTAAAAATGAGATGTGAACTTTTGGACAAACTAGATCTCAACAAATCCGAGCTTTATAATGACAATCATTCAAAAATAAACAACGGAAATTACAATAAATTCAATACTAAGAATTCACCTAAACCCAAAACAGTAAGTAATAGCTTCATTAATACAAACATAAGTTGTTATTTTTGTGAAGGTACTCATACAATATACAAGTGTGATAAGTTCTTGAAGTTGACAATCAACGAAAGAATCAATGAAATCAAAAAGTTGAATCTTTGTTTCAATTGTTTACGATTAAATCATGAAACAGTAAACTGTACTAGTTCCAATTGTAGAAAATGCAACAAAAAACATAATACTTTAATTCATTCTGATAAGGACAGCAGTAATTCGGTAGAAAATTCAGAAAATAGAGACATCACGGTTGTTACAACTACGATAACTTCGTCAGCTCACGTTTTACTCTCCACAGCAATCGTTGAAATCAATGACATACAAGGAACACCACACAAATGTCGTGCTCTATTAGACAGTGGATCACAAAGTAATTTCATTACAAGAAATTTAATAGAAAAGTTAGGAATAGCTACACTTAAAACTAACTATGCAGTATCTGGAGTGGGCAATTCATTAACGAGTGTGAAGGATTACGCCAATATAAAATTTCGTTCTCTTCACAACAGATACAATAAAACTATATTTTGTCTCATTTTGGACAGAATAACTGACAATATACCAGCTATTTCCTTCAATGATCAAGGCAATTTGGAATTACCAAATATTCGTCTAGCAGATCCTAGGTTTTTAGAAAGTAATCCAATTGACGTATTATTAGGTGCAGATGTTTTTTGGGATATATTACGCAATGGACAAATACGTTCCAATAACGGATTACCTATATTCACTAATACAGCTTTAGGTTGGGTAGCAGCAGGTAATCTCAACACAAGTAAATTACGTGGAGATTTCGTTCAAACTAATGCATTTATTAGTATTATCTCGAACAATCAATTAGATGAGCAGTTGACAAAATTTTGGCGAATTGAAGTATGTAATTTAGGCTCACATTCTTCTGTGTCTGAAAAATATTGTGAAGATCATTTTATCAATACCTTTTCCCGTAACAAACAAGGGAGATTTTGCGTGTCAATTCCTTTAAAACCTAACTATGTTAAATTAGGAGAATCACGTCAATTAGCTATAGAAAGATTTTATAGACAAGAAAAAGGACTATTGAAGTGTCCTGAATTACGACAAGAATACATAGAATTTATGAATCAATATATTTCTTTAAATCATATAAGTGAAATCAACGAAAGCCATGATACTGACGAAATGATCAGGTATTATATACCTCATCACGCAGTGATCAAAAATTCTTCTACTACTTCCCGACTCAGAGTAGTATTCGATGCTAGCATGAAAAGCGATAACGGTATATCTTTCAATGATGTTCAATATTGTGGGCCAACAATTCAATCCGATCTAGTGTCCATAATATTACGTTTTAGATTTCATGAATATGTTATTACGGCAGATATTTCGAAGATGTACCGACAAATCGAGATTGAGCCATCACAAAGGAATCTCCAACGTATTTTCTGGAGATCTAATCCACAGGATCAATTAAAATGTTACAGTTTGAATACGGTAACCTATGGCACCACATCAGCACCATTTTTGTCTGTACGATGTCTCTATCAAGTGGCAAGAGACAATGAAATTCAATTTCCTTGAGCAAGCGATTCGATAAAAAACGATTTTTACATAGACGACTTGCTAACAGGAACAAGCTCGGCATCCGAACTGATACAGCTACAATCACAATTATTCACAATTCTCAATAATTCCGGTTTTGAACTACGCAAATGGGCCACAAACCGACAGGAATTATTATCATCATTCAAAATGAATGATCAGTTGGAAGCAAACATTGTGGAATTCGGAGAAGATACTGCTAATAAGGTATTAGGTATTGTTTGGAACCCAATGACTGACAAGATCATGTATTCAATTTCAAATCTTGAAATTTCAAATGTAACGAAACGATCCATTCTATCTGTAACTTCACAAATCTTCGATCCTCTCGGGTTGCTGGGTCCAGTTGTGATAGTTGCTAAATGTCTTATTCAAAAGTTATGGCAGACGAAACTAGAATGGGATGAACCCCTTCCTTCTAACTTACAGACTCTCTGGTTTCAATTCAAAAATAATTTGCAATTGTTGAATGAGGTCAAGATCGATAGATTTGTTTTAATTCCAGATTATATTGAAATTGATTTAGTAGGATTCTCAGATGCATCTGAAAAGGCGTACGGTGCCTGTGTCCGCGAAAAATAATTCTGGAGATTATTCCTGTCAATTGCTATGCTCGAAAACGAGGGTTGCTCCTCTAAAACAATTAACCATACCACGTTTGGAACTTTCGGCTGCGGTTCTACTTAGCCATTTGTTCGATAAAGTTATTTCCTCAATTAACATTAAATTCGATAATATTTTTCTATTTACTGATTCTACTATTACGTTATCATGGATCAAGGCCTCACCTTCAAAGTGGAAAACCTTTGTAGCTAACAGGGTCAGTGAAATTCAAGGGTTGACGAACACCAATGATTGGTATCACGTTCGTACACATGAAAATCCAGCAGATTATCTATCAAGAGGTTTATGTTCAAGTAAAATTGTCGATTTTGACCCTTGGTTCAAGGGACCTCCATTTTTGTTAGATGAAAATTTAAAATCTCATTTACTCCAATGTTATGATGAAACAATAAATGACTGTCAATTAGAATTAAAAAACTATGTGACTAATGTGAACATAGCTACATACAGGGTGTCCCACGGTCGAGTGCCTATTAGACGTTTCTGGAGAACTGGACTTATTTGAAATCTGAAAATTGGGATTATGATATTGTTCGGAATTCTCTACGGACCGAAAATATTTTTGGAGCTTGAGCACTTCCGGTTATACCAGGAGTGGAAATAAATTTGTTCAAAAAATTTATTTTTCAATATTTTCGTTTCTGATATGATTGAGTATTCAATGCTGAATACATTTCTGTTGAAACCATTGTATTCATTCGAATAGTTTTCGAAATATCGAAAAAAAACCTAAAAAAATGTCAAATATTCATAGTCAGTGTTATGTCTATTATTCCTATTCTGAACATCCTGAGTGTAAACCGTTCTCACAACGTCAAAGTAGAAGAATGTAGAAAGGTCATGCATCTTTTGAATTTCATAAATATCATCACAGGGTGTTTCAAATTTTGTGTCGAAAACTGTGATCGAAAATTGGCCATAACTTCTGTTTTTCAAATTAGAACCCTATTTTTTTATGACTGCGTTGGATTCTGCGAAGAAAAATAGTGATAGCACTCTCAGATGTTCTTGCTCCTAAATTGAGTAATCCCCGATATATTTGAGCTTTTCTGGATTCATGTTGTACGTAGAGTCAAATTCATCTTATCCTTCGTATGAGAATATTCTGTGACCATAGAAGATAAATTATCCCATTGATAATTCACAAGTGACAGCTCTAATTTTAGGCATTAACCTTACTTCTCGATTTTACTTCAATGGTTACTATGGTTTCATAAGAATAGTCATCGAATATGTTGGCATGAGAATATTCTGTGACCATAGAAGATAAATGATCCCATTAATAATTCAGAGGTGACAGGTCTAATTATTAGTTGTAACTATGGTTTTATAGGAATATTCATCGAATCACTTCAGATTTGATGAATTTGACTCTACGTACAACATAAATCCAGAAAAGCTCAAATAACTCGGAAATTACTGATTTTAGGAAAAAAAGCATCTGAGAGTGCTATCATTATTTTTCTTCGCAGAATCCAACGCAATCATAAAAAAATAGGGTTCTAATTTGAAAAACAGAAGTTATGGACAATTTTCGATCAGAGTTTTCGACACGAAATTTGAAACACCCTGTGATGATATTTATGAAATTCAAAAGATGCATGACCTTTCAACATTCTTCTACTTTGACGTTGTGAGAACGGTTTACACTCGGGATGTTCAGAATAGGAATAATGGACATAACACTGACTATGAATGTTTGACATTTTTTTAGGTTTTTTTTTCGATATTTCGAAAACTATTCGAATGAATACAATGGTTTCAACAGAAATGTATTCAGCATTGAATACTCAATCATGACAGAAATGAAAATATTGAAAAAAATATTTTTTGAACAAATTTATTTCCACTCCTGGTATAACCGGAAGTGCTCAGGCTCCAGAAATATTTTAGGTCTGTAGAGAATTTTCAACAATATCATAATCCTAATTTTCAGATTTCAAATAAGGCCAGTTCTCCAGAAACGTCTAATAGGCACTCGACCGTGGGACACCCTGTATAGTCGAGGTCACCTATGGTTTGACCTGATAGATACTTATTCCGATTTTTCAAAATTACAAAGAGTAACTGCGTACATTCTGAGATATATCCACAATTTAAGATCTCTTCAAAATGGTATGTTGAAGGGTTCTTTGACGTTAGAAGAGCTAGAAAATGCTTCGTTACTTTTGATCAGACAAGTACAACAGGAAGCCTTTTCTCGAGAATTCAATGATCTACAAAATAATAAATCTGTTCACAGACAAAGTAAATTACTTAGCCTCAATCCTTTCATGGATGATAAGAAATTAATACGAGTTGGAGGACGTCTCCAACTAACCAAGTACAATTATGATAAAAGGCATCCCATAATTTTGCCCCAACACTTATTGTCAAAACTCATCATTGAAAGAGAACATCGGAAACTGTTACATTGCGGTCCAACTCTATTACTTAGTTCTATTCGAGAAAGATATTGGCCTATCAATGGGCGCAATGTGTGCAAGGGTATCGTGAGAAAATGTATCAAATGCTTTAAAGTGAATCCACAGCCTATGAACTACTTAATGGGAAACTTACCTGCAACTCGAGTAAATCAATATCATCCTTTTTATAACACAGGAATCGATTTCGCAGGTCCTTTTTATCTAAAGGATCGCAAAACAAGAGGTGCTAAGTTAGTAAAATCGTATATATGTCTCATGGTTTGTTTGAGCACTAAGGCACTTCATATAGAGTTAGTCTCAGATTTAACTACCGACGGTTTTTTGTCGGCGTTGAAACGCTTCATTGCTAGGAGAGGTAAACCATATACGATCACGACAGACAACGGTCTCAATTTCGTTGGAGCGAAAAACTATTTAAAGGAAATTTCTGATTTTATGTCTGAAAATTCGAATGAAATTATGACGAATTTAGCAGACGAAGGTATAATTTGGAAATTCATTCCCAGCCGCGCTCCAAATTTTGGTTCAATTTGGGAAGCAGGTGTGAAGAGCGTGAAGTCACACATAAAAAGGGTTCTATCAAATACGAAATTGACCTTCGAAGAATTTAACACTGTCATTATACAAATAGAAGGAATTTTGAACTCCCGACCCTTATGTCCTTTGACCTCCAATCCCGACGACCCTTCACCCCTTACACCAGGCCATTTTTTAATCGGCAAACCGATACAAGCGATAGCAGAGCCAAACCTAACAACTGTTCCCGACAATCGACTCAACAAGTACCAACATTTAACTAAGATTATCCAACATTTTTGGCAACGTTGGCATAAGGAGTATGTCAGTGAGCTGCAAACTCGAGTCAAATGGCGACAAACCCACGCAAATCTTCTCAAGATTGGCTCCATTGTCATAATAAAGGAAGACAATGTTCCACCCCTTCAATGGCACCTAGGACGAGTGGAGCAGCTACATCCTGGTCCAGACGATGTGACTCGTGTGATCAGTGTACGCGTTAAGGGCAATACCGTTAAACGTGCTGTGACAAAGGTGTGTGTTCTACCGATAGAAGACAATAATAAACAATAGATTTAAGATAAGTGTTAAATTGAAAGTGTTATTGAACACTTGTCAAGGCGGCCGGTATGTTAAGGCCTAACGAACATTAATTTCTTTAAATCTAAGATAAATGTATTAGCGGCAACGGCGCAAGCGCCCAGGACTCGGCCGCACCTGTTGCGTCATATATAGTCTGACTCTAGTCATCAGAGCGAACACATGTAACCATATTTACAATTAAACAAGTTAAAATACAATCAGCGTTTTAAATACAGTCCACTTTACATCAAGTAAACCGAACAGAAATCATGTATCAACTTTTCAGCTGCATTCAACCTGATTTGCAGTTCACAGATATTTATTTGATCGGGTGTGAGCGATTTAATGCTATTGAAGTAAGTCGTGAAACGTGTAAGGGCGCCTTTAGCGGCTGTTCTCTTTTGTTTAGGGTTTGACATAGTAAATTGAGAATTGTAAAGCGATAGATTAAAATGTGTACAACAAAGAGTCAAATAAAATATTGCTTGTATTTTCAAAGGATTGGTATAGGAAAGGATTGCGCACTGACCTTTTTTCCAAAAATATCAACCAGCTGTGTGAACGACTTCTATTGTAGATGTTGTCGAAGCGAAAGTGTATGTAGCTGCCTCCGGTCGAGGGGTTGCTCACGTGTCTTGACTGTATAGATGGACGCAGCGGCTGAATAGGATCTTACGATGTATCAGGTGCAGGTGTTTTCAACAAATTTCCACTGTTTTCAATGGAAATGTTATCCGGCTCGAAGGACCATATGTTTTTGTGTGTATGAAGACGACACCAATTTTCTGAATTATTTGTAACTTATTGAAAAAGACAAATATCGAATATATACGTTTATTCAACGTGAAAGATGTGGTACATGTTTACATTAGCGTGTATAGTGGACGAATGTATAATTGTATAAATTGCCGCGCTTCTTGTCGATGCCTGCCTTATCCCCTCCTTTCGTCGACTCGCTCGCATCATAGAAATACCCAAAGATATTCTAGAATATCTTTGGAAATACCAACGAGAAGAACTCAAACTCCCCTGCTAAATGTCGTTGACACAGTTCTACCGCAGCGCTCCTATACTATTTCACCGGCAGAAATAGGAACTAATGCGCTGCGGTAGGTGGCGGGAAATTTAAATTTTATTCCTTCTTTGAACTTTGTCGTAAAATTATCTACGACTTTACGCGTTTATTGTGAATGGAAACATTTAATTAATTTTGTTTTTGGGTTGAAAGTAATGAAAAAACAAAACTAAATTAATGTTCTCATTCACAATAAAAGCATAAATACTATATCACTACTGATTAATCAAACAATAAAAATGAGAATAAAACAATCAATAGTAATTACTATTTTATTGACTTCAAAAAAGTGTAAATAATAATTGCATAGGATAACTCAATTAAAAAAGGAAATAACATTTTCATTCACAATGATACACTTGTCGTCCAGATGGCACACAGGAGAAATTTCAAATTTAGATGTTACATAAGATGGTGTATGCTCAAGGTTGCATCATTTCTCGATAATCAAGAAAATCAAATTTCTTGAATATTGTGAGGGCTAATAATTTTTCATCCAACATTCACCTTCTTCCTTTAGGTTTCTTGTCGGAAACTCTTAGCTGTGCCTTGAAAAAAGTTGCAGCTGCTGGTGTCATTTGCTTCAGGAACTTATTTATTTCTGAACTGCTGCTTAAATCATACAGCACAGCTTTACCTGTGGAGTTTTTATGCTTTTAACGCAACCCCTGGATTTCTCTTGCTTGTTTCTTCCAACACCTATGAAGAAACTGTTCACGTGGAGTAAGGTGGGAAACTCTTGTTGCCTTCAATTCACGTAGAATAGATCTAGGCGCCAATTTCCGTTTTATACAAGGAGTACAAAGTGGTTCAGAGAAATGTGTAGAAAACTGTGCAGTATTTCCACTTGTCGATGTCTGTGGAACAGGTTCTATTGATTCTGAAGCATAGTCAGGTGTGATCTCTAATGTCTATGAGGTTGAGTCTTCGTTACCTAGACAATCATCTATATCCTCAGGAAATGCATGCAAGTGTAGGTGGCGACCAGCATGTTCAGTTAAACAATCAGTTTTAAAATGAGCACTACAGATCACTCAACTGTTTTTGTGCAAGGCTTCTAAGGCTGCCTTATCATCCCAGTTTTCATTAGGGTAAGACCAAACAGCCCATTTTCGGGCCCTGGAAAAAAACAAACAATTATGTATGTGCGAATCGCATCCTGTTATAAAATTTTATAGATTCTGCGTGACTTGTGCTATTCGATGGGAATAAGAAGGATTCGAGGCTTAGAAAGAATGTTTTCAATGTAAAACTTAAATAAGTACCTGTTTAAATTTCGTCCATCAGGTTTTGGGAACCGATGAAAGGAACGATTGGAATTTTTGCTACTGTGTCCACATTTGGCACACTTACGCCTTGATTTAACAGAGAGCATAGTTGTCAATCACCTACGAGGAGGAAGAATGCAAAAAATAATTTGTATTACCAGAGGTTGTCACTGGTATTACCAAAAATAATACAGCTCATTCACTTTCACTAGTTAGTTAAGGTTATACCGGTTGACAAACGCGCAAACGTCAAACGTGAAACTGCGATACTAGCGCCCCACTACTATTTCACCAGCAGAAGAGCGAACTAACACGGTAGCATTTCGAAGTAGGGAGTTGGAAGGGGTTGCTCGCATCGATGTCTCGCTTATCATGGAAATAGAGAGAAGCACATTTGACGATTTTACATTAGACAAGGAAAGAGAACCGTGATGTCATGTGCAGATATTCCGTACTGTGATTGGTCAGAAATTCGGCACCGTTGTATCCTAGATCGACAGAAGTTGCAGTTGCCGGTTGCCGCTTCGGAGATTGCCGAACCGATACGAAATTTCCCGAAAGAATTTTCCTTCTAATGTATCCTGTCTCGCTTGGGTTCAGCGGCGTTGCGGTGTAGAAGGAATGGGCTCTAACATAATATCGCTGTCTCGCTTGGATCAGCGGCGTAGAAGGAACGGGTTCTAACAAGGATTCTGGTCGTAAACCTCTCTTGCTAAATGCAGGTCAAAGTCTTCCGTGAAGCGGAATAGGGTTTTCGACATGTTTTGGTTTCAACAAAAGCTAAGCGGAATCGGGTTTTCGACATGTTTTGGTTTCAACAAAAGCGAAATACTCATTCGTATATTCTTCTGTTTAGGTACGTGCATTTTTAATGTATACGTGAGAGAACGTTTTGTTACGTACACCCGTAAACTTTTTTCAACGTTAATAATAATAATAATAAAGGGCAGGATGAAGAACTCCTCCATTTAAGTGTGAGGGGTTTTTAGTGAGTAACCAAACAAGATCATGGATTCTCACACTACCGAGAGTGCGGACCCTCTCGGTGCCCATAAAGGGTTTTCCCCTCACACGGACGAAAAAAAAAAAAAAAAAAAAAAAAAAAAAAAAATAATAATAAGTCCTTTATTTCCAACAGGTTAACACCCAATTACAGGAAAATTGTGATTAATCATCAGAAATTTATACTAACGTGAATACCTGACGAATGCGCGTGCGTAGATGTCAATTCGTACGTTAACGTATACGTTCGTGGCAGCACTTCGCCACTTCAACTCTCTATAACTAATTTACTAATTCAGTGTCAACAATGCAGTGGTTAAAGCAAGTGAGCGCGTTCGCCGTGGAGACACACTTTTCTTTTAACCGTTCGATCATCCCAAATCGGCGTGCTTTCAGAAACCATTTCAATATCGCGATATTGGAGTCCCACAAACCCGAGAGAACTTCATGAGCAGCCTCAGCCTCTGTGTTTGTTGTGCAACATCCAGAATCGGCATTATTGGCTCATGGTTCTTTGAAGAGAACTAAAGAGCAGTTACCGTCAATACTTAACGTTATGAACACTATGATTGTGGATTTTTTTCTGTGTGGTTTCAACAGGATGGCGCTACGGCTCACACAGCAGAAGGTCAATGAATATCTTGCGTGAACACTTCCCCGAACGGCTCATCTCTCTTATAGTGCGTTCCACTTGGCGCACACAAAGATCAAAATGTCCCATAAGCCGTACCACATGGCGACTACGGTCGTTGTGAACGCGGCGAATACGTCACTCATGACGTCATTGTTTCCGCTCACGCCAAGCTCACAACGACCCATCCGAAGACGTGGGTCTTTGCGGTCGTTCGAGGAGTGGGGATAATAATTTGGCACTAGAGATCAGATAGTTTTCGCTTTTCAGGAAAACGATTTTCTACAATTGCTTTCCACTCTCCATCCGAACTTGACGAAGTACTTTCTGAATCGTTGCGACTCATCAAATATCCCACAACGGCATTTCAGGTTCCATTCGATTTTGAGTTTATTAGAAAATTCACCAAAAGGTTTCATAACTAATTATTGCTTTGTAATATCAAGTTTCAGAAAAACTTTAACCGCAAAATCCTGAAATTTGTTTCGATTAACATTGTCATAAATTTGTCTGGATTGCGCCTGTGCAAAGCTTTTCCACAATCTAGCCCGTTCCACTTGTATGTTTGATTGCAACGATCACGAGCAGGAGGAATGGGAAAAACAGCGCTCACAAGCCTCTAATGATTTAGAGGCGATCTCCAGTGGCCAGCACGATCGCCAGATTTAGCCCCATGTGTGTTTTTCCTGTGGGGGCTACCTCAAATCGTTATTGGTATACAAGAATCGTCCAAAGACCCTCCGTCTTCTCAAAAACAATATTCGTGCTGCTACTGATGGCATAAGCACAGATATGCTGGAAAGAGTGGTCAACAATTTCAAATTCCGACTATCTCAAAGCATTGTCGAGAACGCTGGCCACCTTCGAGATGTCGTTTCATAAAACCAAATAAAATAAAACTCTGAATGCACCCCTGTACAGGGTGGGCAAAATTGGTGCTACATGAACTAAAACTTTTGAACCCGAGGAGATAGAGAAAAATAAATGGCACCTTATACTCCTCTTTTTTCGAGAAACTGATAATGCCATCAACTACATTCCTCTATCTTCTTTTGTTTCCGAGTTATAGGCCAAAATTGAAATTTGGGCGATTTCAACTTTGGTCATTATCTCCGTTTCTGTTGATGCTAGGATGTTGAAATAAAAACATTATACAGGCACTTTTCTAATAGCAATCCAGTGGCATACTCTGATTTTTTCTAAGAGGTTTATTTGCTGAGTTATAACATGAAGTTGTGTTTTTTCTAATGGAAACAGTAGTTTGAAAAGACTTAGAAAGAATCGCCATTTTTTTTTTCGTTTCAAAAATGTATCATATGTCATACATCGGCCTCAGATTCGTCAAGATATTATGAAAAATATGGAATTCAAATTATTGAGTATTAAGTAGGCTGAATCATAGAATTATGAATTATGTGTCTCTACGAATGGTGTAATTATTATTTCATGGTTGGATACTTGATGGTGTGATCTCTGATCTCTGTTTGAAACAACTGTCAGTTATTAAAATTTGACATATTCGGATTTATGGTCAAAGCCCCTATAATTTCTTCGGTCTGCTCATCCTGGTTCTTTTTTGAATATTTCTTCGAACGTTCTTGAGAGAGCCAAACACAGCCAAAGTATCTGCCAAATGTTTTAAATATCTAATATTTGGTTAATGACGTTCGGGGAAGCTTTGAAAATATGAATCACTCGCTGCCCCACTATTCTCATTCGCTAAAATGAAACATTTTAACATATCATATTTTCGTAGTTTTGGAATATCTCCATTAGGTATGCCGCCAACGATGACTTCCAATTTTAATAACTGACAGTTGTTCCAAACAGAGATCAGAGATCACAACATCAAGTATTCAATCGTGAAATAATAATTACACCATGCGTAGAGACACATAATTCTATGATTCAGCCTACTTTATACTCAATAATTCGAATTCCATATTATACAAACCATATTTTTCATAATATCTCAACGAATCCGGGGATGCTCTCTTAAGAAGCCACGTTCGAAGAAATATTCAAAAAAGAACCAGGATGAGCAGACCGAAGAAATTATAGGGGCTTTGACCATAAATCCGAATATGTCAAATTTTAATAATTGACAGTTGTTTCAAACAGAGATCAGAGATCACAACATCAAGCATTCAATCGTGAAATAATAATTACACCATGCGTAGAGAAACATAATTCTATGATTCAGCCTACTTAATACTCGATAATTTGAATTCCATATACAAACCATATTTTTCATAATATCTTAACGAATCTGAGGCCGATGTATGACATATGATACATTTTTGAAACGGAAAAAAAATGGCGATTCTTTCTAAGTCATTTCAAACTACTGTTTCCATAAGAAAAAACACAACTTCATGTTATAACTCAGCAAATAAACCTCTTAGAAAAAATCAGAGTACGCCACTGGATTGCTATCAGAAAAGTGCCTGTATAATGTTTTTATTTCAACATCCTAGCATCAACAGAAACGGAGATAACGACCAAAGTTGAAATCGCCCAAATTTCAATTTTGGCTTATAGCTCGGAAACAAAAGAAGATAGAAGAATGCAGTTGATGGCATTATCAGTTTCTCGAAAAAAGAGGATTATAAGGTGCCATTCATTTTTCTCTATCTCCTCGGGTTAAAAAGTTTTAGTTCATGTAGCACCAATTTTGCCCACCCTGTACATAGAAAAAATAATTGAACCAATATTTTTTTTTGCTCAAGAAGAGGTGAATCTTTCATCAGACACCCAGTCTTTCTGGGTATAGTGTCGAATTCTTACCGACTAAACACCTCTCCTGCGGTTGGTTTCGGGCATAAGCCTATCTTCCTCCATCATCTTATTTGTATTTTCTCTTTCGCATTCTTAATGCTGAGTGTTTGTGTTAATTCTTCAATTGGATATCTCTCACCAAGTGTGTAGTTCTATATTTTCATCTTCTCAATTGGTCTCTAGGTCTTTTGCGGTAAATTCTCGCTGTTTTTCATATTCAGCGAGGTCATAGTCAACTAACCTTCTAAGGTCGTCATTTGGATGTTCACTAGCTCTTTCATGAGCTTTTGCAGCTTTTCGTTCGATGAATGTAGTAATGGACTCCCATTTTATGTCTTTTTGTATTTGTTCATTTCTAACAAACCAGGGGGCGTCTAATGCCCATCTCAGGAATTTGTTTTCTGTACTTTGTATCCTCTTTATATGGGTTCTCGATGCATAGCCCCATGCTGTTGATCCATATGTTAGCTGCGGTCTGGCGACTGCTTTTATGATCCTCAATTTCGTGTATTTGTTCATTTGGCTTCTTCTGCCTAGAATCGGGTATGATCTTTTCATTGCTATATTCGTTTTATCCACTGCATATTTAATGTGCTGTTTCCACGTTAGTCTTTTGTCTAATATTACTCCTAGGTATTAAGCTTCATTCTTCCATTCAATTTCATTATCGTCTATGGATATTTTCGATTCCATCTTCAGTCTTCTCCTTTGAAGAAGTATTGCTTGATTCCTTTCTCCATTGATTTTGATTTTCCATCTGTTACACCATTGACTGATATCATCTGCAGCTTCTTGAAGTATTTTGTGAATTATTTTTGTATTTCTGTGCCTAATTGCTATGCCTGTATCGTCAACGTATGGAGCAAGCAGGCATCTTGGATTTCTTGGTATACGATGTATGTATATGTTATAGAGTAGTGGTCCTAGCATGGATCTTTGAGGAACTCCTGCTTGTAAATATCTGAGTGTGGAATGAACATCACCTATTTTCACACAAAAGTATTATTCTGCATAACTTGGGTGAATAACCTGCGGTTATCATTTTATATGCTAGTCCTTCATGGCATACTCTATCAAAAGCTCTGGTTACATCTAGTAGTAGTAGTCCTGTGGCTTGTTTATTCTGAAATCCTTCTGTGATATACTCACTCATTCTTAGGAGTTGTTGTTCAGTTGAATGTTGTTTTCGGAACCCAAATTGTTCATTCGGTATCGTCGCCAGGGCTTCTGTTTCTTTATTAAGTCGTCTGGCAAGACTCTCTCCACAATTTTTCCTAGGGCTGGGAGCAGGCTTATCGGTCTATAGTTCTGTGGGAACTTTTTGTCTTTACCTGGTTTATTGAAAACAATCACTTAGGCAGATTTCCATCTTTTTGAAAAGTGCTCTGTTCTCATCACGCCATTTGCTATGTTAGTGAGAGCTGCCGTTCCTTTCTTTATCATTATCTTCAGCATGAGATTTGTAATTCCATCTTTTGCAGGAGCTTTTCTTGTTTTCAAATTATTGATTATCTCTTTGATTTCTGCGGCAGATGTTGGGTGAGGGATTTTGTCATCCGGTGGTGATTTTTTCATTTCTTCTTCATTATCTTCAATTAATTCTTCTAGGTCCTCGTCGTTTTCTTCACAATAATTTATTCCTGACTCCCTTTTTATAGTATCGACAAGAGCGTTAGATTTATTACTTTTTGAATATGCCATTCAATGCAGGGGTGGAATTTGAGTTTTTTCATTACGTAATTTTTTTTGCATTTTCCATGCAGAGTGGTCTTTTGTGTTGAGTTCACTGATTTTCTTATTCCATCTATTCGTTATGAGCTCCCTTAGTGCGTTTTCAAGTATTTGACTATGTCTGTTTAGTCTGATTTATACATCCTGTAGTTCTTTCTCAGTCTTCGGTTGACTTTTATCAGTTCTTTCACTTCTTTTGGAGTATCGTCATATGGATGTTTGGGAGTAGGTTTAGTTTTTCTAGCCTTGCTCTCTTCATAGGATTTCATAATCGCACTCTCCAAAGCTATGAGTGATTCATCTAATTCATCAGGAGTGTTAATTTGTGGAATGTTCGTGATATTTTCTTGGAGTTTAATTTTAAACTTGTCCCAATCGGTATGTTCTCGTGTTTGACTCACTTCATTTCTAGGTTCATGTCCTAAAATGAACTCTATCGGGTTGTGATCAGAAGTACCATCCTCTATCGTTTCAAGAGCAAAATCTTGCTTTATATTTTTCGTTATAACTATGTCCAGAACATCAGAACATGTCGGTATATCCGGTGTCATGATTATCGCATCTTCCTTTTCGGTATATTCTTTCAATTTCTTGCCATTTGCATTCTCTGTTCTAGAATTCCATTGTTGAGATTTACAGTTGAGATCTCCGAGTATTATTCTTGGAAAATGACCCCCTAATAAAATCTTTATCTCTTCCTCTGGCGGATTCATTTGCGGTGGTTTATACATATAGGTACAGATAATACCTTAATGCTTTCTCTTCTTATCTTTACTGTGATCGATAGTGCCTCTATAGATGCATCATTGTCCTTTGGATTTACAACCGCATTCAGGTAATGGTTCACGTCTATTAACAAGAACGGCAACCCCTCCTCCATTTCTGTTATTTCTGTATCTTCTGTATATTTCGTGATTTTTGAAGGAAATTCTATCATTGGGAGTCATTTTTGTTTCTTGAAGCGCCATGATATGGGGATGTTTTTCTTTTAGCAATTGTTCAATATCTGATTTACGGGCTCTGATTCCGTTAATATTCCAGAAAACTATTTTCAGATTTTCTAGTTGGGATTGCATGTTCATAAATTATTTATTTCCAAATAAGTTTTGAAATTTCTTCTCGAATTCTTTCTCAAATCTCTGCATTATTCTGCTGAATATTTTCCCAGTGAGTTTGTCAAGTTCATCTTTATGGTCTTCTCTTTTGGCTTCAATTGGTTTTGTGGACGAGTTTCTTGTCTTTTGTACTTGTGGTTTTTCAACAGTAACAACATTCTCCATTTTTTCAGCAATTTTCTTGGGGGGGCTTTTTTTTTTGTCGGTGTTCTCTTCTTTGTTAGATTTTTATATGCGCTGCAGCCTTTATAACTGGCCGGATGTTTACTCTGGTTACATAGAACGCATGCCGCGTTCCTTTCACCTTATTTTTACGTCAATGCACACTCTTTTGTGCAATGTGCTCCTAAACATTTTAGGCATCTCCACGGAAATGTGCATTTATTTTGAGCATGTCCATATCTCTGGCAGCGATGGCAGTGTCCTGGTCCTTCAGGCTTCTTTTTAGGCTCAATTTCGATACAGAGGCTGTATAGTTTTTAACTTGAAATATTTCCTTGTGCTGCGTTTTCATAAGGTAGAGAGGGATTGCCTTTGCCTTTTCTGTTTTATTCGACGTCATTCTTGTTACTTCAGCATCTTCAATACCCTGTAGTCCTAGATCATTCTTAATCACTTCAATATCCGCGTCAAGTGGCAAGTGACGGCGTAAACTCTCTTTTCTTCTTCCATTTGGTAAGTAAAATATTCTTTATATAAAAAGGGAACTTTCGTGTCTGCTCCAAAAAGTTTTATTAGAACTGCTACATATGTTTCGACCCTCTCAAAAATAGGGTCATCTTCAGGCATCTGCAGACAAAATACAAATGTGTACGAAAACGGTCACAAAAACAACAAAAGACAACAACAGAAAAATATACGAAAGAGAGAAAACAAGTATGAAGTTCAAATGACAATTAACATACAATAACAGTTAATTGAAAATAGAATTTGAAAAAATAATAACTTACATGTTAGGAACTTTTGAACACAATTATTCGCCGATAGTGAACGATAAACATAAATATTTCACATTATCAAGAAAGCAGACAGATCGAACAGAAAATACAGAAATAATACAGAAACCGCAGAAATGACTGGGTTCCTGCTCTGTGTCAATAAAAGAGTCAAAAGTTAAAAGTTGAACGTCAAAACTGGGAAAAGGGGAGGAAAGGAGTCAACATTATGGGAGGAGGTCGAGCAAATGTGGGCAAATCAGAAGTTCAGGGAATTCTTGCTGGGTGTTCAGAAGGTTACTTGGGGTGTTGTGTTTTGCCTTTGTGATGTGTATCTTTTCCAAAGTGTCGCATAAACTTCTTGTATGAGGGAGAGACAGGATGCAGGGCTCCAACGAGGGAACGTGGCCGGAGTTCGAGAGGATGTGCTCTGCGAAAGTGGATTTGTTGGGGTTGTTGGTTCTAATGGCTCTGAGGTGTTCATCGATTCTTGTATTGATGCTTCTAAAGGATCGGCCTATGTAGAAACTTCCACATGAACAATCAATCAACTTCATCCTTACCCCTGGAGAAGATCGACTTGAGAGAGTTCTCAACTTTGAAAGATATTTTAATATTGAATTGCCTCAAGTGTTTTTGAATCCTTTCAGAAACACCAGGAATGTATGGGATGCTCCTGAAAGTATGTTCTCATCTGTTATAGGGGTTAAATTAGTGCTACGTCCAATTATGACTTTCTGGGAAATCCTGTGAAAGGTGTTCTGCACTAAATTCATGGGGAAGCCATTATTATGTGCTATCTGCAGAATGATGTTGTATTCCGTTTCATAATCTTCAGTCTATGGAAGAAGGAACGGAACGCGGCAAGCTTGTGCTGGAGTGGATGCTTTGACGAGAAGGGGATCACATGATCTGTTGTTGTGGGCTTCCTATAGATGGAGAACTCGATCTTATCCAGGGGTAAGGATGAAGTTGATCCGATCAAAAAAATGGGAGTCTATCAACTAGATTGTTCATGTGGAAGTTTCTACATAGGCCGATCCTTTAGAAGCATCAATACAAGAATCGATGAACACCTCAGAGCCATTAGAACCAACAACCCCAACAAATCCACTTTCGCAGAGCACATCCTCTCGAACTCCGGCCACGTTCCCTCGTTGGAGCCCTGCATCCTGTCTCTCCCTCATACAAGAAGTTTATGCGACACTTTGGAAAAGATACACATCACAAAGGCAAAACACAACACCCCAAGTAACCTTCTGAACACACAGCAAGAATTCCCTGAACTTCTGATTTGCCCACATTTGCTCGACCTCCTCCCATAATGTTGACTCCTTTCCTCCCCTTTTCCCAGTTTTGACGTTCAACTTTTAACTTTTGACTCTTTCATTGACACAGAGCAGGAACCCTGTCATTTCTGCGGTTTCTGTATTATTTCTGTATTTTCTGTTCGATCTGTCTGCTTTCTTGATAATGTGAAATATTTATGTTTATCGTTCACTATCGGCGAATAATTGTGTTTAAAAGTTCCTAACATGTAAGTTATTATTTTTTCAAATTCTGTTTTCAATTAACTATTATTGTATGTTAATTGTCATTTGAACTTCATACTTGTTTTCTCTCTTTCGTATATTTTTCTGTTGTTGTCTTTTGTTGTTTTTGTGACCGTTTTCGTACACATTTGTATTTTGTCTGCAGATGCCTGAAGATGACCCTATTTTTGAGAGGGTCGAAACATATGTAGCAGTTCTAATAAAACTTTTTGGAGCAGACACGAAAGTTTCCTTTCTATATCTGAAAACCTCCAATGAATAAGATGGATAACATATCTAAAATATTCTTTACCCTGTTGATCGAGGAATTTTGTTAATTTCCTAAAATCTTCTGCAGACGAGGCAATAATTTTAATGCCGTCTTTAACAACCGTTGCCCGGTTATAATTTATTTTCATGCTGTAGAGAGCTTTGGACATTTCCGTCCAGTCTGACTTCCCCATCATTGTCACTGGGGGAATTTTCTATGTAGCTGGTGACTTAGATATCACAGAGGTTGGAGGCTTTATTGCTCTCCTCAATATTTGAGGCTATCGTTTTGGTAGAGACAACAGTTATAGTTTTCGGAGGGACAACAGTTATAGTTTTGGGAATAGTTTGAGCTGATGTTTCTGCTTCGGAAATCAAAGCCTGGGAGTAACTTCTCACCTGGAGATTAGGGGATTTCTTTTCGGAGAGTTCTTCTCTCAGGAGTTTGAACTCGCTAGTCAGATTGGCCATGCAGGTTGTTAGAGCGGCTAAATTGGCTTTGAGCTCATCATTCTCCTGTCGAAGCCTGACGAGTTCCTTCAATTCTTCACTCTCTTCTTCAGAGGACGAGTATCTATCCTCCGTTTCAATAAAGGATTCATCGTTATCCGAATATTCACTCATGTTTCAATTCGTGATAGGCACTTCACTCTTTTTTAACTTCATTTGAAGTCCGTAAATCACTGACGCACGGAACCAACGATCCTTTCGGACCTGGACTCGACGCACGGAAACACAAAAACTTTTTATAAGTGCTAAGTTGGATGCGCATCAACGTTGCGTTCGGCGCACTGAACTGGTTTACACACAAACTCAACACTCGGTACGTGTACACTAGTCGACGTCACGGTCAGTACTGGTTGAATCAATATTGCCAATACTTTTTGTGTTATGATTTTCGGAAATAAGGAAGTAACCACGCCCCACCCTGTATATAAATATATAATATATTTTTACAACCTGAAAAACCGTTTTTAAAAAAACACGGAAAGATTTCTGACGAGCTTTATTCAGATGTATCTACCAACCTAATGTCATACAGATCTACAAGCTTTTTTATAAAATCATGAATTATGTCTACTAAGCACATTGGCGTTCAATGCCACTACTTCGAGGAGTTACTTGGAATATGGTTACATATTATCTCCCCCTTTTAAAGAACTGAGTTCAATCTCATTGTTTGAACTCCGTTCATCTACGATCATTCGAAATTTTATTATGAAAATCTTATACATTACAAAGAAAATTATGGTTAAACAGATAATTATTTAAATGAAGTAAAGGGTTGAAATATGTTTCGGATGTAAATTCCATTCATACAATTTCAAATCAGAAATATTTGTTTCATTTAATGGATCCACAGTTAAATCTTGAATCTGTGAAATATTTAAATCATTCAGTTGAAATACATGATACAAATTATCAATCTTAGATAATTGAAATGTTTTGAGTCCATTGGATATAATGCAATTACTCAGAATATCATTGAATAATGATAAATTTTGTCCATTAGGTAACAGTTGTAAGTCTTCAACACTTGTAGTTGGCTTTCTTGTACAGTTTTCACGTTTTTCCCGCACAAATGCACTTAAACACGAGGGTGTTTTCATTAGTCTGTTTTGTGGGCACAGCATCCATTTTTCCACTTGCTGGCATTCTTCGTATAGGGACCATATGATTTCTTCTTGTTTTACAAGCAAATACTTCGGTTGATCTATTGGGTAGGTATTTAGGAAGGGAACAAATTTCAACTCAAGAGTACTATAAAGAATAGCGTTTACCAAAGGCACTTTTATAATGAATGTAATCTGCGATTTCTCAATTTTAACGGATTTGAAACAGACTGAGTAAAAATCCTTCAAGTAGACTAAATTTTTCAATAAATTATCATCTTGAATATAATTCCTGAAATAATTCAATGACAATATTGACTCATGTAGTGGCGAAGTCTGGCAAAACTAACGGCAGTATTTATTTCTGAAAGAATTCTGGATATTTTATTCTGTTCAAATTGCAAAAGGAAAACTTTATCTAAGATTTGTTGTAATTTCATGAATTTATCAATTTGTTTTATCATGATATTGGTTTGATTATGAAATCTATCAGACATCGATTTCACTATGCTCACAACTCGATTTTGATTTATCTTTATGGTATCTCCATCATTTCTCAATGTTCGAAAATATTCTTGATAAAGAGTTTCGTCTTCATCGTCTAAAGTGCCAAAGAGAAATTTGGAAATTCTTCCTCCTTTATTAACGAGGCCTCCTTTCTTCCTTGATGGAATTAATTCATGTAAAATTTGTTTATTTGTAAATATTTGATTTGATGTCGAATCATATAAGTATTTCGATGCTTCATCCCTTGGTTCATTCTTCTTAATTACATCATTTAAAATTTCTTCATGTTTGTTGAGGATTGAACTTATTCGTGAAAGGTCATAATGATACATAAGAACATGGTCTTTTTCAATTATGAATGTTTTAGGAACACTGAATGCAATTATATTATTTCGGATTTCTTTCGTTTTCAGACAGAATTGTGTTTCAAGAAAAAGAAGGATTATCGTTATGTAGAAAGGGACCATCCTGAAACAGATGATAATTATTTTTTTCGTTGTTTGATTTTACTCTTATGATAAACATGTCCTTTTTTTTGCTTCCTTTATGAGGACATTATCTAAAATTTTCATATTTACTTCTTTAAATCTTGGTTTCAATTTAGCGTCTGCCGGTAATTTGAAAAATGCTTCTCGATTATCATCTAAAATAACATCTTCTGATCTTTTTTCATTTTCTTTCTGTCGCTTTTTGTCATTTTTCTTGTTTTCCGTTAAAACTTTAGAAATTTCTTTAAGATTTTGGTTATATTGTTCAATATAATTGGATACCTTTTCATTATCCGTGTATTCAATGGGAAGGCTATAATTCAGATCCGATTTTATAATTTGGAGAGGACTATATTTAAGGGTGGAATGTATAGAATTGTTATAACTCAAAAGGGCTCTATTTAATTTCTCTCTTAAACTCAAATTTTTATCTTCGATCACCCTTATTTGTTCCACTAATGTCGAATGAAATCTTTCAACAATGGAATTCGATGTGGGATTATAATTTGTGACGTAGTGTAACTCTATATTATGAGTGGAAGCGAATTCTTGGATTATCGCGTTCTTAAATTCTGTTCCATTGTCCATTGTTATCTTTCTAGGCATTCCATGATTTGAGAAATAATGAATAAGTGCTTCTACAATTTCTACTGACGTTTTACTTTTCAGAATGATACATTGACCGTGTCTTGAGAATGAATCTACTAATGTGAGACAGGGTGTTTTCGAAATATTTATTGTATCCGCGTATAAACGTTCAAAAGGTTTTTCCCCAATTGGATTTTGTTTAAATATTAATTTATTCGGTTGACGTTCATATTTTTGACGTTGACAAATATTACAACTATTCACATAGCTTTGAACTTTCGATAACATTTTGGGAAAATAAAATTTTCTCTTAATGATTTCCACATTCTCTTGGATACTGTTCACGCCAGTGAACAGCTTCATTCAGGTTCATTAAACATCGTATATTCGAATCTGATTAAAGAAATTAAATTATAATTTTCATGACATATGTTAGAGATTCCGGAACGTAGCCACACCCGAACGAGTGGCGCCGTGGTGACGGCGGGAGGTGGGGAGAACTCGGCGGGGGACGGCCATTGCGATTCCGAAGCTAAAAGTGGTATCAGCTAACACCGGCCTAAATCACATAATATTAAAGTGTTAATACTGAGCCTGATTGTAACCGAATAAATACTGATTGGAAACTACCTTGTTCTATTCCTAACATCAGAAGTGGTTCGAAGATGCCCCGTAGTGGAAAATCCAAACGTTCCAGACGAGGAAAAAAATCACGTGGAAGGGCGGCGCCTTCCTCTAGTTCAACTTCCTCAAGCGATTCGACTGATTCGAATTCGGATTCGAAACTTTCAAGGAAACGTAAGGGTACAATGAAGGAAAATGAAGGTAGAAGAAATAATTTCTCTAGTAACAGCAATCTAGGACCAATTCAGACAACGTCGATTATACCTGAATTCGACCCGTCGACTGACGATATAAAGAAGTGGCTTGAAGTCATAGAATTCACGGCAACCACACATAATTTCAATGAAAACACCATAATTTTTCAGGCAATATCCAAGTTAAAAGGTACTGCTCGCATTTGGTATGAAAATATAATCAAAAATGAAGTAGGTTTGTCAAGTTATAGTTGGACAGACTGGAGGACCGTGTTAATTAGGACATTTGAAACCAAAAGAAATATGTACAAAATTTTGGAAAATCTATTCAAGCACAAACCACAAGAAGGTGAGTCATTGTATGAGTTTCACTTTAGACACCTGTGCAGAGTGGATGATTTGAAATTGAATTTCACAGAAAGTGATAAAGTTTCCCTCATTATTGGCGCAATAGGGGATTCAAATATTACAGCAACAGTTGAAGCAGCTAATATTTCTTCCCTGAATGTATTGGCAAACTTTTTAAAAGATAAGTTACACCATAGTATGTTGAATAACAATATAAGAAGTGCTATATCTAGTAATAATATAGTAGACCATTCAAGAACAGTTCAGAAAAATATCGCCAATGAATATAATAAAAAACAAACACGTCAAACTCCTAACAGCATAACAAAATCATGTTTTTCTTGTGGTAGCATATCTCATATTCGCAAAGACTGTCCTAGTAGAAATAAAGTGTGCCACATGTGCAATAAACCTGGCCATATCAAAGCAGTTTGTTCAAAGAATATTAAACGTGAGAAAGGAGTTTATGCTATTGAGTCAGATGAAAGTAAATTATTAAAGAATATATTCGTAGACGGTAAACAGCTCACTGCCTTCATAGACCTTGGCAGCGACTGTTCAATTATGAGGAAAGAGGTAGCCCTCTCTATTAAAATTCAAATAAAATCCTTGAAAAATAATATAAACTTATCAGGATTTTTGGGATTTGGTATAACCATTTATGAATTTGTTGAATGCAATGTCAAAATTGATCAAGCCGAATTAACATGTGTGTTGTATAATATAATCGATGACCCTTCATTTACTCATGATGTTTTGATCGGAAGAAATTTCTCAGAGAATAAATCCATAACTTACTTTAAAATTGATAATAAACTCCAATTTACTCAAAAGCACATTGATAATGTACTTGGTTATAAACTGAGCCATGGTGATCTAAATGAAAAAGATGCAAATGAATTATATAAACTGTTAAATGAATTCCATCTGTGTATAAGTAGGGATTTGAAGAATTTGGGGAAGGTGGCGAATATTTCATTACAAATTCAACTAACTGACAATAAACCGATAACTTGTAGACCTTATAGATTGTCCGAAAGCCAGAAGGAAATATTAAGAAAAATTATTAATGAACTATTAGAAGCGAACATAATTCAGAGGAGCAAATCGCCTTATGCAAGCCCAGTAATGTTGGTCGACAAAAAGGGAGGTGAAAAAAGAATGGTGGTAAATTACATTGCCCTTAACAAGATAACAGTGAAGAATCCATTCCCAATGCCACTAATTGAAGACCTCATCGATAAACTTTCTGGCTATACATTTTTCACTACATTAGATTTGGCATCGAGTTATTATCAAATTCCAGTACATCCTGATTCCATTGAAAAAACAGCTATTATAACACCAGATGGACTATTTGAATTTCTGAGAACCCCTTTTGGGTTGACTAATGCTCCAGCAGAATTTCAGAGACTAATGTCTATCATTTTAGAAGCTCTGTTCAAACTAGGAAGATTAGTATATATTGACGACATTTTAATCCCATCCAACACAATTGAATAAGGGTTGACCAAACTAAAAGCTGTTTTAGAAATTTTGAAAGAATATGGGTTAACTTTGAAATTACAGAAATGTACATTTTTGGAAACAGAAGTAGAATACTTAGGATTCAGAATATCAAGAAACAAAATCTCACCAAATGAATTAAAAACCGATGCAGTGAATAAATTTCCCTTGCCAAAATCGGTACATCAACTGCGCCAGTTCATGAGTTTAGTAGGGTATTTTAGAAAATTTGTACCTGATTTCGTCAGGAAAACTGCTCCATTAACGAAACTTTTCAAGAAAGACCAGCAGTGTGTTTGGACAAGTGAGCAAACCAATATAGTAGAGTACCTGAAAGATGTTATAACTTCTAGCCCTGTTCTTGCTATATTCAACCCAAATTTAGAATGCATAGTTCATACAGACGCATCCAGAGACGGATTAGCCGGCATACTTCTACAAAAAACGGAATTCGTAGAGAAACCTATAGCATATTTCAGTAAAAGTACCACGAAAGAACAAAAGAATTATCATTCATTCGAATTAGAACTGTTAGCAGTAGTATTGACCTTGAATCGTTTCAGGCATTATTTAATAGGCAAACCATTCATCATTATCACGGATTGTAATGCAGTAAAAAATTGTTTAAAAAATCAATCGTTTGTACCAAGGGTAGCACGATGGGTATTAGCCCTACAAGATTTTCAATTTGAAACGCGACATCGACCAGGTAACACGATGCGACATGTGGATGCTTTAAGTCGAAATCCTTTGAACACAGAAAAACTAGAATGTGTAAATGTATTCCAAATTTCAGAGGACGATTGGCTCCTCCACGCACAAAATCAAGATGAACAAATTTCAGAAATTAAAAGAATACTTTTGTCTGGTGATAGAGACAACAATAAGGCCATATTCAATGAATATGATCTAAGAGGAAATCGGGTTTATCGTTTAACTGAATATGGAAGGAGATGGTTGGTACCTAAGAAATGCCGATGGCAAGTAGTCAAAATGAATCATGACGATAAAAATTTTGGTTCAGAAGAATGCGGAATTTTGTCCAGAAATACATAAACTGCTGTCTACCATGCCTTTATTGTAAACAACCAGCTGGAAAGAAACCTGGTTATTTAAATTCCTTGACAAAGTTTGCCAAACCATTCCACACATTACACATAGATCATCTTGGCCCATTCGTTAAAACCAATGAAGGTAATCTGTTCAGCCTGGTCAAAGATCTGCTGAACTAGTATTTTTTTAATAATAAAAGTCGGACGTCCTCTCAATCTTTTTATTCAATATTGTCACAATACTGTCAACCCTCTTTTTTTTTATATCCTAACTATGATCCTAATTCAACAATATTAGAAAATGAACTAAGGTAATTCTAACATAATCAATACCTCCTAGTAATTGTAGATGCCTTCACAAAATTCAATTTTATTAGAGCTGTACCGGATACAAAGACCATACATGTAATAAGAGTCCTAAATGATATATTTTCTATTTTTGGTAATCCTAACCGCTTAAGATGTGATGCGGGAAAAGCATTTGTCTCGAAGGCATTCAACTCATTTTGTGAACAAAGACACATAAAATTATTCATATCACCTATAGGAATGGCACGAAGTAATGGTCAGGTAGAACGTGCAAATCGAACAATTATTGATGCTTTATCTTCATGTAGTTTCAACAGAAATTCTGAGTGTTGGGACGAGGAGTTATGTAAAATTCAACAAGGTTTGAACAGCATGATAAACAAGACAACAAAAAACACCCCTGCAGAACTTATGTTTGGAATTAAATTGAGATCTAACGCGGATATCCCAATTGAAAGCATAACAGATGGTGAAGTAGATGTAACCAAAATTTGAAAAGAGGCAGCTGAACATTTGGAGTTGAACCGCATTCAACAAAATATTCAATTCAATAAAAAACGGTGTAGCCCTCCGGTTTTTAAAGTGGGAGATCTTGTACTAACGAAAATAAACAGTTTTCCAGCAACAAATGAGAGCAAGAAGTTACTCCCAAGGTACAGAGGCCCATTCAGAGTTGTTGAGGTCCTGTCCAATAATAGGTACAAAGTAAAGGAAGATAGGTTCACTACCAGGAGTCAAATCCCATATGAGGGAGTGGTTAACTGTGAACACATGAAGCCTTTTGAGGTGTTAGAACAGTAGAGGTATGTACATGTCCCGAATCAGTACTGACCGAGACGTCGACTAGTGTACACGTACCGAGAGTTGAGTTTGTGTGTAAACCAGTTCAGTGCGCCGTACGCCACGTTGATGCGCATCATCCAAGTTAGTGCTTGTAAAAGGTTTTTGTTTTCTCGCGCGTTGAGTCCAGGTCCGAAAGGATCGTTGGTTCCGTGCGTGTGTGATTCACGGACTCTTTAGTGAAGTTGAAAAAAGGGTAAGTGACTATTAATTATTCTATTATCCGCGTTTGATCATGGATGAAAATTCGGATAACGATGGATCCTTCATGGATACGGAGGACAGATACACGACCTCTGAGGATGAAAGTGATGAACTTAAGGAACTCGTCAGGCTCCGAAAGGAAAATGACGAGCTCAAAGCAAACTTAGCCGCTCTTACAACCTGCATGGCAAATTTGACCAGCGAGTTGAAACTCCTGAGAGAAGAACTCTCGAAAAATAAATCCCCAAATCATCAAATAAAAAGTTATTCCCAGGCTTTGACTTCTGAACCTGGGACATCGGCCCAAACCGATTCCAAGATTGTCCCAGTTGTCCTTCCCAAAAAGATGGCCACAAATATTGAGGATAACAAAAAAGCCCTCCAACCCCCAGGAGCTCCTCGGGCCAAGCGTGCCAGGAAAGACAGTTCGTCCTCAATTGAGGACAACTTGAAAAATTCAACGGTGACGTCTCAGTCACCTGTAAAAGATAAAATCCCCCCAGTAACAATGATGGGGACTTCAGACTGGACGGAAATATCCAAAGCGCTGTACAGCAAAAGAATAAATTATAACCGGGCAACGGTTGTCAGAGACGGCATTAAAATTATTGCCTCGTCCGCAGAAGATTTCAGGAAACTAACAAAATTCCTAGATCAACAAGGTAAGGAATATTTTACTTACCAAACGGAAGAAGAAAAGAGAGTATACGCCGTTATAAGGTACTTGCCACTTGACGCGGATATTGACGTGATTAAAAACGACTTAGGACTTCAAGGTATTAAAGATGCCGAAGTGACGAGAATGACGTCAAATAAAACCAAAAAAGCAATTCCTCTTTACCTTGTAAAAACGCAGCACAAGGAAATATTTCAAATCAAAAAGATCTACAGCCTTTGTATCGAAATCGAACCAAAAAAGAAGCCAGAAGGTCCAGGACAGTGCCATCGCTGCCAGAGATATGGACATGCCCAAAATAAATGTACATTTCCGTGGAGATGCGTGAAATGCTTAGGAGCGCATTGCACAAAAGAGTGTGCATTGACGCAAAAAGAAGGCGAAAGGAACGCGGCATGCGTTTTATGTAACCAGAGTGGACATCCGGCCAGTTATAAAGGCTGCAGCGCATATAAAAATCTTACGAAGAAGAAAACACCGACAAAAAAAGAAGTCCCCCCCAAAAAAATCGCTGAAAAAATAGAGACTGTTGTTACTGTTGAAAAACCACAGGTACAAAAAACAAAGAAATCGTCCACAAAACCAATTGAAACCAGAAGGGAAGACCCTAAAGATGAACTTGACAAACTCACTGAGAAAATATTCAGCAGAATAATGCAGAAATTTGAAAAAGAATTCGAGAAGAAATTTCAAAACTTATTTGGAAATAAATAATTTATGAACATGCTATCACAGCTAGAAAATCTGAAGATAGTTTCCTGGAATATTAACGGAATCAGAGCCCGTAAATCAGATATTGAACAATTGTTAGAAGAAAGACATCCTGATATTATGGCGCTTCAGGAAACTAAATTAACTCCTAAAGATAAAATATCCTTCGAAAACTACGAAATATACAGAAGAGACAGAAATGAAAGAAACGGTGGAGGGGTTGCTATTCTCGTTAAAAGAGACGTGAACCACTACCTGAATGCGGTTGTAAATCCTGTGGACAATGACGTATCTATAGAGGCACTATCGATCACAATAAAGATAAGAAGAGAAAGTATTAAGGTATTCTCTGTGTATAAACCGCCGCAAATAAATCTGCCAGAGGAAGAGATGAAGATTTTATTAGGGGGTCATTTTCCAAGAATAATACTTGGAGATCTCAACTGTAAATCTCAACAATGGAATTCTAAAATAGAGAATGCAAATGGCAAGAAATTGAAAGAATATGCCGAAAAGGAAGATGCTATAATCGTGGGACCAGAAATACCGACATTTTTACCTAGTGGCAATGGAACCCCTGATGTGCTAGACATAGTTATAATGAAGAATATAAAGCAAGATTTTGCTCTTGAAACGATAGAGGATGGAACATCTGATCACAACCCGATAGAGTTCATTTTAGGACATGGACCTAGAAATGAAGTGACTCGAACACGAGAACATACCGATTGGGACGAATATAAGAATAAACTCCAAGAAAATATCACGAGTATTCCACAAATTAACACTCCTGATGAACTAGATCAATCAGTCATAGCTTTGGAGAGTGCGATTATGAAATCCTATGAAGAGAGCACGGTTAGAAAAACTAAACCTACTCCCAAACATCCCTATGGCGATACTCCAAAAGAGGTGAAAGAACTGATTAAAGTCAATCGAAGACTAAGAAAGAACTACAGGATGTATAAAACAGATAATGATAAAATCAGACTGAACAGACATAGTCAAATACTTAAAAATGCACTAAGGGAGCTCAGAACGAATAGATGGAATAAGAAAATCAGTGAACTCAACACAGAAGACCACTCTGCATGGAAAATGCAAAAAAATTTACGCAATGAAAAAACTCAAATTCCACCACTGCATGGAATGCATGGAATGGCATATTCAAAAAGCGATAAAGCTAACGCTCTTGCCGATACTATAGAAAGGGAGTCAAGAATAAACTATTGTGAAGAAGACGATGAGGACCTAGAAGAATTAATAGGAAATAATGAAGAAGAAATGAAAGAATCACCACCGGATGACAAAATCCCTCACCCAACATCTCCGGCAGAAATCAAAGAGATAATCAATAATTTGAAAACAAGAAAGGCTCCTGGAAAAGATAAAATTACAAATCTCATGCTGAAGAAAATGTCAAAGAAAGGAACGGCAGCTCTCACTAGCATAGCAAATGGCGTGATGAGAACAGAGCACTTTCCAAAAAGATGGAAATCTGCCGAAGTGATTGTTTTCAATAAACCAGGTAAAGACAAAAAGTTCCCACAGAACTATAGACCGATAAGCCTGCTCCCAGCCCTAGGAAAAATTGTGGAGAGAGTCTTAGCCAGACGACTTAATGAAGAAACAGAGGCCCTGCAGACGATACCGAGTGAACAATTTGGGTTCCGAAAACAACATTCAACTGAACAACAGCTCCTAAGAATAACCGAATATATCACAGAAGGGTTTCAGAATAAACAAGCCACAGGACTACTACTACTAGATGTAACCAGAGCTTTTGATAGAGTATGGCATGAAGGACTAGCATATAAAATGAAAACCGCAGGTTATTCACCCAAGTTATGCAGAATAATAAGAAATTATTTGAGAGATAGGAACTTTTGTGTGAAAATAGGTGATGTTCATTCCACACTCAGATATTTGGAAGCAGGAGTTCCCCAAGGATCCATACTAGGACCGCTACTCTATAACATATACATACATGATATACCAAGAAATCCAAGATGCCTGCTTGCTCTATACGCGGACGATACGGGCATAGCAATTAGGCACAGAAATACAAAAATAATTCACAAAAGACTTCAAGAAGCTGCAGACGATATCAGTCAATGGTGTAACAGATGGAAAATCAAAATCAATGGAGAAAAGAGTCAAGCAATACTCCTTCAAAAGAGAAAACTGAAGATGGAATCGAAAATATCCATAGACGATAATGAAATAGAATGGCAGAATGAAGCTAAATATCTAGGAGTAATATTAGACAAGGGACTTACGTGGAAACAACACATTAAGTATGCAGTGGATAAAACGAATGTAGCAATGAGAAGACTATATCCGATTATAGGCAGAAGAAGCCAAATGAACAGAAACACGAAATTGAGGATCATAAAAGCAGTCGCCAGACCGCAGCTAACATATGGATCAACAGCATGGGGATATGCAGCGAGAACCCATATAAAGAGGATACAAAGTACAGAAAACAAATTTCTGAGATGGGCATTAGACGCCCCTTGGTTTGTTAGGAATGAACAGATACAAAAAGACATAAAATGGGAGTCCATTACTACATTCATCAAACGAAAAGCTGCAAAAGCCTATGAAAGAGCTAGTGAACATCCAAATGACGACCTTAGAAGGTTAGTTGACTATGACCCCGCTGAAGATGAAAAAACAGCTAGAATCTACCGCAAAAGACCTAGAGACCAATTGCGAAAATGAAGATATAGAACTCCACACTTAGTAAGAGATATCCAATTGAAGGATGTACACAAACACTCAGCATAAAAGAATGCGAAAGAGAAAATAACAGATAAGATGATGGAAGGTTTATAGGCTTATGCCCGGAACCAACCGCAGGAGAGGTGTTTAGTCGGTAAGAATCCGACACTACCCAGAAAGACTGGGTGTCTGATGTAAGAAGATTCACCTCTTCTAGAAAAAAAAAAAAAAAAAAAAATGTCCCGAATGCTGGACAAATTAGTTGTTAAGGTTGTGTCCCGAATGCTGGACAAATTAGTTGTTGTTCCGTTTGCTGAACAAGGTTGTGTCCCGAATGCTGGACAAATTAGTTGTTGTTCCGTTTGCTGAACAAGGTTGTGTCCCGAATGCTGGACAAATTAGTTGTTGTTCCGCTTGCTGAACAAGGTTGTGTCCCGAATGCTGGACAAATTAGTTGCTCTGCTTGCTGAACAAGTTCTATGCAAAATGTTATTGTTTTATTTTTATGATCAGTATCATTATGTGCTTTTATTTCAGAAGAAAGTTGGGGACAACTTATTGTCAGGATGGCCGAGTGTTAGAGATTCCGGAACGTAGCCACACCCGAACGAGTGGCGCCGTGGTGACGGCGGGAGGTGGGGAGGACTCGGCGGGGGACGGCCATTGCGATTCCGAAGCTAAAAGTGGTATCAGCTAACACCGGCCTAAATCACATAATATTAAAGTGTTAATACTGAGCCTGATTGTAACCGAATAAATACTGATTGGAAACTACCTTGTTCTATTCCTAACACATATCACTTTCCATCTGGTGCAGTTCTGTTTTACATACGAATGGATGAACCTGCGACCGATATACGTCAGAGAATTTGTTTGGATCCCCGAAATGAAAGAAAATTTTTATTTTTATTTTCTCCACGAATTTGAATTTTTTCAAATGATTTACATCGTAATTTCTTATTCACAAGGTGAGCTGGTGTAATTTTCATTTCCGTTTTTTATGTTCCATCATCGAATGTTGATTAGCTGTTTTTTGAATTGTAATACAGGGTGTACCTGGTGTTTGTTCTATATTGTGTTGTTTTTTAAGAGTAATTTGGTAGTTAGTTCATATATTGGATCTCATGTTACCCATTGCCAATTTAAGTAAAATTGTTTTTAGCCTGAGGAAGGGAATAAATTTCCCGAAACGTTGCGCTGCTGAATAAAGTGTATATTGAGGGTCTACATCCTTGAAAAAAAAGGGAGTCAGAAACGATTTATTTTTTCCGATTGATGAAGGGATGTATGAGTGTATAAAGATAAAAATAATAAAAAAATTTTTTTATAATTATTAAATGAATGAAAGAGATATTCCTCATCATTTTTGGTTATTTTCAACATTTCCACCATCAAAACTAACAAATATTTTTGTGTTTTTTCATTTCAGTATTGAAGTCTTTTATTTAGTTAATGCAATGTCTATCTCCTTTTTCTTTTAGAATTTACCGTTTTTTTGTAAATGATAATACAAGAATGTGTTGTTTTCGCAAAATTTATTTCCTTGAATTTTTCTATTCGGTGTGATAAATATCCATTTTTCTCAAAGACATGTCATTAAGATTTGTTTTAGCCGTCGATTAGTGAAAATCAATTGTTAATAACAATTATGGATTTCAACATGGAATTGAATTTCTTTTAAATGACACGCCCCGCAGGTATCTCCTCCCAGATGACTGATAAAGGAAAAATAGAGTATTATACCAAATTATACAGGCAGTATAATATCTAGTTCAGGGTAGTATTTCTAGTTATATTCCCTGTGTCCCAACATTTGTTCTATTAAGCTGAATAATCCAAAAAATAAAAATTAATGCAATGCACTGCCATCTGGCGGTATACGTTTGTTACATTGAAGGCGATAGACTCTTAATAGTTCCTTGTGACTGAAACCTTCACCTATTCTAATTAAATTAATTTCTCCATGTTTGGGATCCCCATATGGATTTGTCATCCTTTATGTATAAGAACGATTCGTCAGCTGTGGAGTGCAGCATATGTCGTATATTTGTTTCGTTTCCATATATTTAATTCAGTTCATTGATTGACTTCATGAATGATTCTGCTTCCGTATTGCTAATTTTCTGCTTCCTTTTCGCGAGTTCCGGAAAACTTCAGTATTTTCCTGTGATTCGCTGTTTGTAGTGATTTCGATTCAATCGAATTACATTCTTTTAAAACTTTAATTTGTGCGAATTATTTCGAACAAAAAAACTGTTACCAGTGGCGTGGTTATTTTATAATAGCGCAAGGATAAGTGTGCACAATTTGACATTTTTAGCAACGGATTTTTACGTCAGCTTCATTCCATATTTTATTGTCGAGCTCGAGCAATCTTTATATAGGAATAGGAGTCATCGACAGGATCCTGTTTGCTGATATATAGGTAACTATATTTCATCTGTTATTTTTGAGTGCATTTATCCTTTCATTTGTGTTGGGTTTCAATTAATTTCATATATATTATACAGTCCACTAGCTCTATCTCTTTCTCACTCAAAAAATTATATTTCGAAAAATAAAACTTAAATAATTGAACCACACTTCAGTTGGTTAACTGAAACGTCCCAACACGTTTTGGTCCTTCGGGCCGGATATTAAGCTCAATTTCAAGCTCATTTTCTTAAAATTTGAGACTTTCAATCAAAAATTCAGAAACCTTCGTGTAAAAGCGGCCATTTTATATTCAAATATACGACGATCATCACAATCTGGCAACATAGTGCCACAGCTGACAGGTCTCATACATCTGTTTCTATCGAGATATGCAGTTTCATCACTTTTTAATTTGCTTTTTACTGTTTGTATCTGTTTCTTATTCGATTTCTTCATAACAATGCCACCGAAGACAGATACAGGCATTAAAGCATTAGATAAGTTGGTCGAAAAAAGGGCCAACATATTTTCTACGATCACCGGAATTTGGCACAGAGTAAAAGACTACGATGTAACAAAATTGTTTGAGTTGCAAGCATACCGAGAGAAAATTTCTGGGTATGAGGCTAAATTTGAAGCTATACAGGAGGAAATAGTTGAGTTCAATTGCGAATTATCGACCGAAGATCGTATAGATACAGCGAAGTCGGAATTGGCGTTTGCCGAAATAACAGCTCGAATAACGGGACTGTTTTTGTCTTTGAAACGACAAGAATCATTGTCAACGCCTACGTCAAATCCAAGTACTTCGAATTCCAATTTTGAATCCTTTTTGCTTCCAAAAATAAATATTCGCCCTTTTTCTGGCGAAAGCTCTGAATGGCCTGAATTCTTTCAGTTATTTAATTCTTTGGTCCATGAAAATAACAGTTTGGCTCCCATACAAAAATTCCACCTTTTAAAATCATACTTAAGAAATGATGCTCTCTCGGTCGTATCGGGGCTACAACTGTCAAATGACAATTATGAGTTGGCATATCAGGCATTGAAATCGCGCTATCAGAATCCTCGTATGTTAGCAACAATGTACTTGAACGAAATTCTGAATTTCAAGGCATCAAATAATAATTATGTTTCGCATCTTAAAGAATTTTTGAACTGTCACCAAAATTCTGTAAATGCAATAAAAGCGTTGAATATAAATGATTTATGAGATTTCCTTCTATTTTCAATAACATTGCGTAATGTAGACCCCTATACAAGAAACGCTTTCGAGAGTCAACTTAATTCATCTGAGATTCCCGAATATAGTGCCTTGATTGAGTTCGTAACACGTCAGTTAAAGGCTCAGGAATTTTGCGAACAAAGTTCTCCCAAATCTGCATCCAAATCAACACCATTCAATTCATCACATTCAAATTCAAATAAAACAAAAAATGTTTTACTCACAAATTCTGCATCCATCTCTCAAAGTTACAATGATTCAAGTAGATTCCCGAATTCCAGAACGTTTCGTTGTCCGGAATGCTCTGATTCGCATCCATTGTTCGCCTGTGCCTCCTACATAAAGGACCCCGCACTTTTTATAGGTAAAGTGGCTACCGGTCAAATTTTCTGAAAGTTTGGTATGTTGTTATACCCGACTCAGTGACCAAAAGTGTCAATGGGTCCAACCCAATCCTATGGCTAGTTTTCCAAATACGGGGTGTTAAAGTTGAAAATTGCCCAAATTTTCGGATTTATTCTTTGATTATTAAGAGTTGGATTGGATTTCTGTTGGATACACACGTTTACTACATGTTCTAGTAATGAAATTAGTGGATAAGTATGATTAAAAATATTTATATTTACAGGGTGATTCACGAATATATGACGGTAGTTTTTTGCCAAAATTCACTTTTTCTACTGTGGCGTCAGGAAGGCATTTTTTTGAAATGTTCTTTTCGATTTAGTATTATGACCACCAAATATTGCACAGTGCATATTTTTTATACAGGGTGTTTCACAGAGAGAACCACTAGACATAATAATTTTTTTTAGAATTAATTCGAAACCCTGTATTTTTGAATTGATTTTTGGGAAAAGTAATACCACAAACATATGTGTTTCTCTAATCTCCAAAATATTCATGGTGGTTTATTCATAGGAAGGTATTCCATTTTGGGAAAAGTTCGAAAAACATGAACACCCTGTATTCGAAAATTTTCTCGATCAAATGCAACTATTTTCTCACTATATATTGATTTCTACAACATCTCCAGAGGTATGAATTCTGAATCCGATACTATGACCAGTTTTCGAGATACAGGGCGTTGAAGTTGAGAATAAATGATTTCATCTCAGTTTTTTTTTCCAATTGAAAAAACGGATCGATTTTATATTGTGCCCTTGAGTTCAATATGAGTACAGATAAGATGCGCATGGAAAAGTTCAGCTGAAATATTTACTGTTACAGGGTGATTCACGAATAAATCACAATAGCTTTTGCATACACTCGATAATTCTACAGTTTCGTCACAGAGAAATTATTCCATGAAGTTAATACCTAGTCGTTCACAATTTTCAGTCTGAAATACTTCATTATGATCACTTCTCATACAGGGTGAGCCATACAAGCAACCATACCAAAAATACTTATGCTATTGTGATTCATTCGTGAATCACCCTGTAACAGTAAATATTTCAGCTGAACTTTTCCATGCGCATCTTATCTGTACTCATATTGAACTCATGGGCACAATATGAAATCGATCCGCCTTTTCAATTGGAAAAAAAACTGAGATGAAATCATTTATTCTCAACTTCAACGCCCTGTATCTCGAAAACTGGTCATAGTATCGGATTCAGAATTCATACCTCTGGAGATTTTGTAGAAATCAATATATAGTGAGAAAATAGTTGCATTCGATCGAGAAAATTTTCGAATACAGGGTGTTCATGATTTTCGAACTTTTCCCGAAATGGAATACCTTCCTATGAATAAACCACCATGAATATTTTGGAGATTAGAGAAACACATATGTTTGTGGTATTACTTTTCCCAAAAATCAATTCAAAAATAAAGGGTTTCGAATTAATTCTAAAAAAAAATTATTATGTCTAGTGGTTCTCTCTGTGAATCACCCTGTATAAAAAATATGCAATGTGCAATATTTGGTGGTCATAATACTAAATCGAAAAGAACATTTCAAAAAAATGCCTTCCTGACGTCACAGTAGAAAAAGTGAATTTTGGCAAAAAACTACCGTCATATATTCGTGAATCACCCTGTAAATATAAATATTTTTAATCATACGTATCCACTAATTTCATTACTAGAACATGTAGTAAACGTGTGTAAATAACAGAAATCCAATCCAACTCTTAGTAATTAAAAAATAAATCCGAAAATTCGAGCAATTTTCAACTTTAACACCCCGTATTTGGAAAACTAGCCATAGGATTGGGTTTGACCCATTGAAACTTTTGGTCACTGAGTCGGGTACAACAACATACCCAACTTTCAGAAAATTTGACCGGTCGCCATTTTACCTATAAAAAGTGCGGGGTCCTTTGTCAAGACAAGACAAATTCGAATTATTAAAGAATTCCAAGCGCTGTTTTAACTGCCTTGGTCTACACAATTTCAAAGATTGCGCTTCCAAAAATACTTGTAGATTGTGTAAGTCAAATCGACATCACACCAGCCTCCATCCCGATAACGAATCTTCCTCCAACGTTTCTACCAATCAATCAAATGTACCATCTCGTACTGCAGATAAAACAAATCATGTTGAAAATCATCCTTCAGCATCCCATTCCACTCCTTCAAATGATGTAATCAATTCTTATCACATCAATAGGAAATCGGTCTCCGTAAATCAAGTACTTCTTGGCATTGTTCAGGCAAGAATAGAATCCGCTGACGGTTCGATGATATCTGTAAGAGCAGTTTTGGACCCTGGATCCCAGATTTCGGCCATAAGTCAACCCTTAGTCAGAAGAATAGGTTTGAAAATTGATCCTGTCAATGTATCAATTTCTGGTATTGGTCAATCAAATGCAAATCCGTTAGGTTTAGTGAAATGCAGGTTGTATCCTAGAGTGGGATCAAAGTTCTTACCGGTGGATGCCATTGTATTGCCGGAAATAACAAATGATATTCCTTCTGCTCCCTTATCAGAAGAAGTGTGGAAGCACTTTCAACATTTAAATTTGGCTGATGAAACTTTTCATCTTTCTCAACCAATAGATGGGCTGTTGGGCGCTGATATGTATTCGCTAATTTTCGATCGCGACGGCCGAATTTCATCTTCTGGATATCCTACAGCCGTCAACACATTTTTCGGTTGGACTATCATAGGTCCTATAAAGGAATCCTATTCGTCATGCAAATCGGTTCTTCTCACCCAATCTGCTCCACATGATCAGTTACAGAAATCTTGTTCATTGAAAGAGGTTCCAGATACCATTATTAGAGATCCTATGGATGATCCTGCTGTAAAACATTCCATATCCAGTCGCTCTCGTGATGGAAATGATCAATATACGGTTTCCTTACCAGTTAAATTGGAGGATACGCCTCCGGATCTATTTTATAACTCCAATTCGCCATCACCTTTCATCGGTTATGATTCAGATCCTTCAATTGAATTCAAAACTAATGTCAACGTTGCAGTTGCAAACGAGCCTCCTGTGAATCCACTTTCAATGTTTATAGAAAATTTTTCAAATTTAAATACAGTACGAAGAGTCTTTGCCTATATCAAAAGGTCTATTTCCAACTGCCACCGCAAATATAATTCAACGATAAGATTGTCTGGCCCAATTTCTCGGGATGAGTTGGAGAAAGCTCTCCAATCCATAGTGTTAATCACACAACATTATTATTTTAATCAAGTGCGCCAGAATTTATTTCAAAAGAAAACAATCGAAAATTCATTTCGAACTTTAAATCCTTATATCAATTCTGCAGGATCCATACAATTCTCTTCTTTACCACAGAATGCCTAGCATCCAGTTTCGCCTCCGAAAAACTGTGCGTCGTCGCGTTTAATATGTCTCCATTTTAATTCAATCTCGCTTCATTCCGGTCTTAACACGACATTGTTTTTAATTCGGCAGAATATTTGGATTCTGTCTGTGCGAAATCTGTTTCGGGAATGCATTGGAAGATGCATCTTATGCACGAGATTTCGAGGTATATCCTATCAACCCTTCAGGGCTCCTCTACCTCCCCGCAGGGTCATTATTTCACGTCCCTTTAGTAAGGTGGATGTGGATTTTGCAGGCCCCTTTACATATCGGTCAAGTTGTTCGCAAAAAATCAACGAGAATGAAAGCATTTCTTGTTCTCCTCATTTCTTTCGTCACTAAGTTAGTTCATTTGGAATTAGTCTTTTTTCTCACCGTGGAGGTTTTCTTATCGACTTTGGAGCGATTTATCGTTGGACGAGGCCTACCTCAACAAATTTGGTCAGATAATGGAAGCAATTTCATCGGATTTTCGCGCTATTTTGATAAGGATTCTGAGTTCTTGAAATCGAATAATATCGATATATACAATAATTTGTCAAAGAGATCCATCAAATGGAAGTTCATTCCTCCATATGCGCCCCATTTCGGAGGTTCAGCAAAGTGTCTGCTTCTGGAATCTCTCAATATTTAATTCTGTTTTCTGTACGATCTCTTCGGATTTTTCTCAATTTTAATTCATTAAATTGAACTGTGCTGTTTCCAAAGTTCTGTAAAATTCATACAATTTTACGGCTGCCTGTTTTGTTCACGCCAGTGAACGGTTAGAATAAAATGGGATCCCCATATGGATTTGTCATCCTTTATGTATAAGGACGATTGATTCGTCAGCTGTGGAGTGCAGCATATGTCGTATATTGGTTTCGTTTCCATATATTTAATTCAGTTCATTGATTGACTTCATGAATGATTCTGCTTCCGTATTGCCAATTTTCTGCTTCCTTTTCGCGAGTTCCGGAAAACTTCAGTATTTTCCTGTGATTCGCTGTTTGTAGTGATTTCGATTCAATCGAATTACATTCTTTTAAAACTTTAATTTGTGCGAATTATTTCGAACAAAAAAACTGTTACCAGTGGCGTGGTTATTTTATAATACCACAAGGATAAGTGTACACAATTTGACATTTTTAGCAACGGATTTTCACGTCAGCTTCATTCCATATTCGTTTGTCGAGCTCGTGCAATCTTTATATAGGAATAGGAGTCATCGACAGGATCCTGTTTGCTGATATACAGGGTGAGTCTTTGACTTGTACATATATTTTAACTGTAGATTCCTCTCATCAAACGAAACACTTTTTTCCCATGCCATTTTTCAAAATTCGGTTTGGTTTGGGAGATACAGGGTGTCGAAAATCCACGAAAAAAACACTTTGCTGTTCATATCTTCGGAACCGTTATTTCAAATGAACTGAATTTTGATTGATTCTTTACTCTATTCATGGTGCATATTCCTCAATCGAAACTTATTCAATATCTCTCCTAGTTCAAAAGTTACAGGGTGGTCGACTCATAAATTCATGCAAAAACACTATCAAATCACTTGAAAAGGATAAACGGTTCATATTTTCGAAAGAATCAACTGTTGATGCAACACTCACTTTTGCTTTAACTCTATTTTTTTGGGTTGATTGTATATTTATTTCTTTTCTTTCGAAACGATCATTGAACCGATGCGTCGGTTTATATATTTGATTATTTCCTTTTCTTTCATTCATTTATTTATTTCGGTTCATTATCGGTAAATACGCTGGGAAATCTCGGACTACATATGGAGACATATGGGCGAGATCAGTACGATTTCTCGATTCACGAAGGATATAACGCCGTGCCAGGTTATATTCTGATTTGAGTGTTATTTTCTGCAATTCCATTATTTTCTTGGAGCATTCAAAGATTTCGAAAGATAGCAGGAAGTGCCAGCTGCCCATTCTGGAATTCATCCCAACCAAGGTAGGTCGAGTGCTTCCAGCGTATCTTTTATTTCTGCATTTTCTTTTCATTTCAATATTTCTAAATTCTCTGAGCTACCGTTACATTGGTCCAATTCGAGCCAAATTTTCTTTAATTTCCTTCGCTTCAGCGATTGTTTCGAAATTATTTCAATTCTTCATTTCTTTATCTCACTTCCGATCACTTTTTCATTATTGTTTTTTTTTCGGTTCGCATATTGAGTGTTGCATTACAATTTTAAATCTCATTTACGCCATATTCAATTCATTCATTATGAGTACTAATAAATTGAAACAAAATTATGCGATTCGACAATTACAAATTGACGATATTGAGGAAATTCTTTCTTTGGCGTCAGCAGCTGTCGATGATGCAAGTCGTCATGTCAGATTTCGACTTCGATATGAAGAGCTGAAGGATATTTATAAAAAATTCCATAATATTCACAATTCGATTATATCAATGATTTCAGGTTTGGAAAACCCTGATTTAGAGTCAGAAAAACAGATAAAGTCTGCTTTCAATGATAGTTTTTTCACAATAAAAACAACCTATAGCAATTTATTTTCTACCACAACTACTGATAATGTTTCGGTCAGTTCTTCGAGGGCCACACCTAATGTCAAACTTCCGAAGATTTCTCTGCCATCATTCAGCGGAAATTATAAAGATTGGACAACCTTTCATGATATTTTCACTAGTTTGATTCACAAAAATGATAATCTGTCAGACATTGAAAAGTTCCAATATCTCTTGAGTTCTTTAAAATCTCAGGCTTTGTCATTGTTGAAAGGTTTTCCATTAACAGCACAAAATTACCAAATTGCTTTCGAAACTTTGACTAAACGTTATCAAAATAAACGTCTTTTGGCAAATTCATATTGGCAAGAGATCACAAACATTTCAAAGTTGACACATGAATCCGTTGAAGGTTTGAGGAACCTACTTGATACATTTTCTGAAAATTTGTCATCTTTGAAAAACTTTGCCTGTTGATCAGTGGGACTTTATACTCTTCCATATGATGATTCAAAAATTAGATAATGCTACAATTAAACGTTTTGAATTACAGGCATGCTCGTCAGATATTCCATCATTCACAAGTTTACTTAATTTCCTTCTGAACCAGTGCACCGCTCTAGAATCTGCAGCTCTTTCAACCTCAATTAAACCTAAATACAGTCCATTTCCTCAAACTCAAAATAAACAACAAAACCTTTCTTCAAATAAATCAACCTCTATTTTTCTTGCTCAATCTAACAATACGCCTCCAAAAATAAAATGTAATTATTGTAATTCATCGCATAGTATTTATAAATGCTATTCATTTCTGTCCAAAACGCCAACTGAAAGATTGAAAATCGCCCAAAGTAATAATTGGTGCATAAATTGTTTGCATACAGCACATGACATTTCGAAATGCGCTTCTAAATCCAGTTGTCGCTCTTGCTCTAGGAGACACCATTCTATGCTTCATATCGATTCCGGTGAAAAGGAAAACCAAACTTTACCATCTTCAGATAATAATTACGCATGTAATTCTGCTCAGAGTTTCACTACCACAGCATCTTCGATCACTTCCAGTGTTCTTCTCGCTACAGCTCAAGTAGAAATTCATGATGCCTGGGGAAATTATAAAACTGTAAGGGTTCTTTTGGACAGTGGTTCTCAAACAAACATCATCACTCGAAAGTGTGTTGCTTCACTTGGACTTCCATTGTCAAAATCATTCCTATGCATTAAAGGAATAGGAGAAAGAACATCTCCATCATCTTCTACTGTCATTTGCACAATCCGTCCCCGAGAGATTGATAATCCAATCTTTACTTTCGATGCTGTTGTGATCCCAAAAATTTGTTCCGATTTGCCGAATTTCACAACCAAATTTTCATCTTACGAATCATTGAGGTTAGCGGACCCAAATTTCAATAAACCTGGCAGTGTTGATATACTACTAGGAGCAGAAATATTTCCTTCTTTACTTCTTGATGGTCGCCAGGATGGTGGGGTAGGAGAACCTTCGGCGCTCGAAACTGTTTTTGGTTGGGTTCTGATGGGTAGAACTCATTCTTCTTGTGAAGTTGTTAATTCATTACATGCAACCCTAGAGTCATCTCTGAACGCCACTTTAAAGGCATTTTGGGAACTCGAAGAACTTCCAATTTCGGCATCGGAATCACATTCTTCCGATGAAATTCTCTGTGAAGAGATTTTCAAGAAAGATATCACTCGAGATAGCACAACGGGTCGATTTAGTGTCTCACTTCCCTTCAAACAGTCTATTCCCGAGTCATTCGGCGACACTTATTCATTGGCATTGCGTCGTTTTTTGTTGCTGGAAAAACGACTCAATAAAGATTCCTCTCTCCAGGAACAATATAATGACTTTATGCACGACTATTTAGAGTCTAACCATATGACGCTGGTAGAGGCAACGCCTTCTGATCAGTCTGCCTATTTCATTCCCCACCATTGCGTTCTCAAACCCGATAGCACTTCCACCAAACTAAGGGTTGTGTTTGATACTTCAGCAAAGGTTGCCGGTCACTCGTCCTTAAATGACTGTCTTCTTACAGGTCAAAAACTGCAAAAAGATATTGCCACTATTCTTCTCCGATTTCGTACACATAAGTTTGTGTTCACGGCTGATATACGACAAATGTATCGCCAAATTCTGATTCACTCAGGTCATCGTAAATATCAGCGCATTCTCTGGAGATTTTCGCACTCAGAGTCTATAAGGTGTTATGAGTTAAACACTGTTACGTATGGGTTGTCTTCGGCTCCTTTTCTGGCACTTCGTACCTTGCGTAAGTTGGCTGCAGATGAGAAAGATAACTGTCCTTTAGCTTCTAGAATTCTTGATGAGGACATATACATCGATGATATTGTTTCGGGTTCCGATGATCTTCGAAAGGCTATAAATCTTCGAAATGACCTCATTTCGCTATTGAATAAGGGGGGCTTCGAACTACGAAAATGGGCAAGTAATGAACCAAAGCTTCTGGGGGGGATTCCAATGGAACACCAGCTGATGCAGTCATTTTCATTCACTGATGGGGAATTCATGAAGATTCTAGGACTCTGCTGGAATCCCAATAGTGATACCTTTTCTTTTGCAACATCTAAGATGGGTTCAGTTTGCACGAAACGTAGCATATTATCGCAACTTGCCCGAATTTACGATCCTTTGGGTTTTTTGACTCCTTTTACTTTTTTCATGAAGCATTTCATACAGGTTCTTTGGATTCAGGGCTTACAGTGGGATCAAACCCCTACTTCTGACGTCGTGAACTGTTGGAATCAATGTAAGGATGAACTTTCTCATCTACAGGATCTACGGATTCCTCGTTGCATTTTTCGACACTCACACATCAGATTAGAGTTACATGGATTCGGCGATAGCAGTGAAAGAGGTTATGCAGCTGTCATCTATTTTCGGTTCATTTACTCATCCGGACAAGTTGAAACTTTTCTCACTTGTGCAAAATCCAAGGTTGCTCCAATTAAGCGCATATCTCTTCCTCGTCTGGAGTTATGTGCTGCTCTATTGTTGGCCAAACTAATTTCATTTGTGGTATCCACCTATCCATCTGTTAGGTTTTCTGACCTATTCGCCTGGTCTGATTCAACCGTTGCTTTGTCTTGGATCAAATCATCGCCTCACAAATGGAAATCTTTTGTGGGCAATAGAACAACTAAAATTCAAAATCTTGTCCCTCCCGAAAAATGGTTTCATGTCAAGTCAGAGGATAATCCTGCTGACTTTGGCTCTCGTGGTTTAACTCCATTCAAATTGGTAAATTGCCCTCAGTGGTGGTCGGGACCGACTTGGTTAAGATCGAATCAAGTTCTTAGGACTTCATTCAACCATACTGAAGATTCTTCTCTCTCTTCGGAAGAAGAACGGAAAATTGTCTTGACGACGTCAATTCAGAAATCCATGATTGATGACCTTATATCGCAGTTTTCATCTCTTTCGAAAATTCAAAGGATATTAGCAAACGTTCTAAGGTTCTGTTTCAATGCTCGAAATTCTTCATCGCCTTGCAAAGGAAAGTTAACTATTTCGGAGTTAACAAACGCCTTGCTATTTCTTGTAAAACAAGTCCAAGCGGATATTTTTGGTGAGGAAATCGATCATCTTCGAAAAGGTAAACTTTTATCGAAACCTTTCAGGAAACTGAATCCTTTCCTTGACTCGGAAGATATTCTCAGGGTGGGCGGTCGAATTTCTCTTTCGGGGCTCTCCTTTGAGAGTAAACACCCTGCTTTACTTCCTTGCAAACATCCTCTGACGGATCTTATAATTCGCCATTTCCATTTAAAACATTTGCACCCAGGTCACCAAGCATTGCAGTATCTTATTTGTCAGCAATTTTGGATACTTTCATCGAGACGAGCTATACATCGCGTGCTCTCGAAATGTAATACGTGCTTCCGTTCGAATCCCAAACCAGTTCAACCGTTTATGGGAAACTTGCCTTCTAGCCGTTTAAACCAGGTAAAGCCATTTCAATGTGTTGGTGTTGACTTCGGTGGCCCCTTCCTTATCACCATGTCAAGATCACGAGGTACTAAATATACTAAAGCATACGTCTGCCTTTTCATTTGTTTCGCTGTTAAGGCAGTACACCTTGAATTGGTTTCTGACCTTTCCTCAGAAGCTTTCTTGGCAGCTTTGCGACGCTTTATAGCACGCAGAGGACGGTGTAATAGGGTCTTTAGTGACGGCGGTACAAATTTTCGTGGTGCCTATGCCCTTTTGCGTGCTTTGTTCCGCAACGCTACCGAATCTGAAAATATTGTTTGGAGTTTCAACCCTCCATCTGCACCTCACTTTGGCGGTCTCTGGGAGGCCGGAATAAAATCAGTGAAAACACACTTAATGAGAGTGATAGGTGAACAGAAACTGACGTATGAAGAACTGTATACGGTTCTGACGCAAATCGAAGCGGTTCTAAATTCGCGACCACTTTGCCCGTTGAGCAGTGACCCAAACGACCTATCCGCCAGGTCATTTTCTGACCCTTGCGCCCTTAACCGCGCTACCAGATGATGATCTGTCCCATCTGCAAATCAATAGATTGTCTAGATGGCAATTGCTCTCGCGACTTCATGCAGATTTTTGGAAACGTTGGCACAACGAGTATCTGCATACGTTGCAACAACGCGGAAAATGGGACAAACCCTCGAATTCTAACCTGAAACCGGGTATGCTTGTCCTCATAAATGATGGACCTCTTTCTCCCCTGCGCTGGCGGTTGGCACGAATTGAGAAACTACATCTGGGTTCAGATGGAATAGCTCGTGTAGCTACAGTTCGTACCAGCCAAAGTGTGATGCAACGTCCTATTGTGAAGTTGTGTCCATTACCACAGCAATAATAACTGCTGAATTTTTTTTTCTTTTCTATTTTTCTATTTCTCTTTTCATTAAAATATGTATATTTTAGGTGGGCGGTTATGTTGATGCAACACTCACTTTTGCTTTAACTCTATTTTTTTGGGTTGATTGTATATTTATTTCTTTTCTTTCGAAACGATCGTTGAACCGATGCGTCGGTTTATATATTTGATTATTTCCTTTTCTTTCATTCATTTATTTATTTCGGTTCATTATCGGTAAATACGCTGGGAAATCTCGGACTACATATGGAGACATATGGGCGAGATCAGTACGATTTCTCGATTCACGAAGGATATAACGCCGTGCCAGGTTATATTCTGATTTGAGTGTTATTTTCTGCAATTCCATTATTTTCTTGGAGCATTCAAAGATTTCGAAAGATAGCAGGAAGTGCCAGCTGCCCATTCTGGAATTCATCCCAACCAAGGTAGGTCGAGTGCTTCCAGCGTATCTTTTATTTCTGCATTTTCTTTTCATTTCAATATTTCTAAATTCTCTGAGCTACCGTTACATCAACCATTTTAGAGAATAAAAGTATTCTTATATTTTTTCAATAAAACGCGTCGTTTTCGAGTTATTCCTAAATGTATACGAAGAAATTTGAGGAAAAAATCATGAATTTCATAAAAAATCTGAATGCTTCCCTGGATTAAATATCATCGAATATTGTTTCTTCTCTGGTCTTTTAACAAATTAACAATGTTGTCAATGTTTATCAACTGAATTCCGAGAAGCATGAAATTACACAGTTTATAAGCAAGTTTCTATTAAAAATTTATTGATACCCGTCCTTCAGGAAAATATCTATCTTCTTAACAATATCCTCTTGGAATTTTTAATCGACCCTACACGGTTTTCACATCACAAATCACAAGCATCACCTGTTTGCTTTATTCTCTGCGAGTAAATAAATAAATGAATTGAATCCATAATCCATGTAGAAAGGTTATCGCGTTTAAGCGTCGTTCATTTTATCACAGACTGGCTGGCCTGTGATGAGACACAGAACAACGGCTTGTCTTGCGTGGCGGCTACATCGCAGCCGGCAGCGCACCGCGACTGAAATTTAGATCGGCGAGAATCAGAACTACTCGTTTGGCATTTCCAAAGAGCAATGCGTAGAAGCCTTTAGCGAAAAGTAAACAATACTAGTTCTTCCGTTAACGATAGGGGACGTTCTGCTTTCTTGAGTTCGCCTATACCATTGTTGAAGAGAAATTCGGCAATCTGGCATCGTCTTCTCTAGAATTCTGTGATCACTATCACAGAGGAGATGGATTAGGTTAGGTCATTGACATTGACCTCGAATCAGATGACTTTGATTAATGGAGTTAGGATAGGTTAGTGAGAAACTAATTTTTATAAGATAGTTTCAGGGTATCGAGGCAAATATGAACAAATTATTAGTGTTTACAAACTAATCTTCAGGAAAATCGAAGAAGGAACTTATTTTGGTGTGAGAAATATGGGATTTCAATTGCAGAAATGATGGGACAAAACTTAGCGTTTTTGTTAGGAAATATCGTGTTGGTAACATTCTTATTCAAATAAGGTTAGTGCTTGAGTATTTTCTAAATGTATCACCCAGAATATCTAATAATCACATCAATTTCAATTGAAAAATATGAACTTTGAGGTGTTTGTAGAGAATAATATCAGGCACGCATTTAGCACAATTTTTTTTTCAAATGGCTATATCTCTTTAACCGAGCCGAATTCGGAAAAATGGAAAATGAAAAAAAGGTTTCTTTAGGCCTCAAGAATCTACAGTTAAAATATATGTACAAGTCAAAGACTCACCCTGTATAGGTAACTATATTTCATTTCTTATTTTTGAGTGCATTTATCCTTCCATTTGTGTTGGGTTCAATTAATTTCATATATATTAAACAGTCCACTAGCTCTATCTCTTTCTCACTCAGAAAATTATATTTCAGAAAGTTAAACTTAAAATAATTGAACCACACTTCAGTTGGTTAACTGAAACTCGCCCCAACAGATACCTGTATGAGTAGTTTTAGTCTCATGATAAAGCTTGATTTTTTCAATTTGCTCTTCTTCATCTTCTATATCTTCCAATAAAATATTTGAAATTTTGAATTTGAAACTTCCTGAATGGAAAAGTTTCTGTGCATACTGAATAAATGGCTTTTCGATGTTTTTATCCTGGAAGTATATTCCATACGTTTTGTCTGGCGAAATAAATTCTTTCAAAAATTTGGTAAACTGATTTTCTTCCGAAACAGATAAAATTAATCTGAATTTCGATTGATTATGTAATTTTAATTTAGTAACATTGAAATTATTGCTACTTTTGATAATGATTTGGTATTGAAAAACATTAATGGCTCGTTCAGTATGAGGACTTTCTAGATTGGGTCTTCTTGGTTCGAATGTACTGTTTCATTATCTGAGTTATCATCTGCATCTATTGACATTAATTGGTCGAATTCTCCTTGTCTCAAATCTAAATCTATATGTGAAATTTGTGGAATAATTGAATCGAGATCCGATAATAATTGTTCCTTTTCAGTATTATTGAATTCATCATTTTTAATTCTAGATAGAGCATCTGCGTTATTGTTGAAACCTTTCCGATATTTTATTTCGAAATCGATAAAACATCGAGTTTTATTCTCCAACGCATCAATCTTGAAGAGGCTTCTTTTAGTGAAAATAACCAAGTAGGAGGTCGATGATCGGTATGCATTTAGACATTCCGTACCTACTCATTTACGGCACCAAGCGCGGGTAGCCAAATGAAATAAATTCGGTAACGAATAAATGAGGGCGTGTTGGGAAAAACGCTCGGACAAGTCGATTTGTAATTTTAAATGCGCATATTTTTCCAGAAAATAATATTATATAGGGTGTTCCATGTGACCGTGGTCAATACTAACTTTCTTATTTCAAATGCAACCCCCTGTATATTATTTATTTTTTGGATTCTTCAGAGAATTCTAGACACAATTCATGCACAATGTCCCATACCTATCTTCAACTATTTCGGAAGTATTAAGTGTTTTCAGATTTATTGCAAAAATCAACGTTTTAAATAAAAATTATTTTATTTTATTTCACAAATTCGGTACATTACACTAACAACCTAATAAGTATTACTGATTATTTCTTAATAATTGAAAAAAACAAAAAAAACATTAATGTCAATGTAGGAAATGTTCAAAATGCTCGCTGCGAACGTCTTGGGAACATGCTAATCTGGTGTAGAATTATTCGGGGCTATTCACTAAGCAAAGTTGTTATGGATAGCAACTGTAAATCGTCGTTATCCCATGTAATAAGCATGGGATAACGACGATTTACAGTTGCTATCCATAACAACTTTGCTTAGTGAATAGCCCCGATTGTCTTCTAACGTTACTCAACATTTCAGGCGTTTTTGCTTACTTTCTTCATATCAAGAGGTAAATGGGAAATAAGTATTGAGTGTAATGTATCGAATTTGTGAAATAAAATAATTTTCATTTAAAATGTTGATTTTTGTAAAAAATCTGAAAACACTCAATATTTCCGAAAAAGTTGAAGATAGGTATGGGAAATTGTACATGAATTATGTCTAGAATTTTCTGAAGAATCCAAAAAATAAATAATATACAGGAGGTTGCATTTGAAATAAGAAAGTTGGTATTGGCCACGGTCGCATGGAACACCCTATATAATTTCATTTTCTTGGAAAATATGCGCATTTAAAATTACAAATCGACGTGTCCGAGCGTTTTTCCTACCCCCTCATTTATTCGCTCGTTTATTCGTTATCGAATTTATTCCATTTGGCTGTTACACTCTGTATGTATTATTTGTGTAGGAAATCGTTGATACCGAAAGAAGTTATAAGCGATTTGAGAATAAGTTATTTTTAAGGTCGTTATTTTTCATAGGTTCTCGGCTTGTCTAGGGCTTGTTGAAAGAAACACAACTATTGCTGTTTTTGGTCTATATTTCGGACCTTTATTGGGTCCTTCTTCAAGACATGAGCAACTCGCTGTGAAGAAAACAGCCAAATATCAGCTAATGTCCTGAAGAAGGACCTAATAAAGGTCCTAAATATAGACAGAGAACAACAATACTTGTCTTTCTTTCAACAAGCCCTAGACAAGCCGAGAACCTATGAAAATGCACGACCTTGGATGATACGGCTATACCCCTTGTATAGATAGGTATTCCTATATGTTCTCTAGATTTTTCAAGCAAGGAAAATACAGAAGAAAAACGACAGTGTAAGTGGGTAACGGTATTTTATGGAATAATAAAATATAATGAACATATATGTGGAGAAAATATTTAGTATTTCGCATTTGAAGTGTGATTGGTTTCTCAGTCCGAGTTCGTTGGGCTAATGGCATAGCGCTACTCGCGTTTGGTGCCGTACGTGAGTACGGAATGTCTAAATGCGATCGGTATAGATAATGAATTTTCTTCCAAATAAATAGGGTCGAAAATGTTTAGTCGCCCAAACAATAGACAGTAATTCCTTTTCAATGGTTGAGTAGTTTATTTCAGCTGTATTGAGTGTACGACTAGCATAAGCTATGGGCAAGTCGTTCGGTGGATTTCCGTGAGATAAAATAGCACCGACTGCATATTTCGAAGCATCTGTCGTTAAAATGAAAGGTGATTAAAATCTGGGGATTGAAGAATAGGATGATTTATCAACATATTCTTGCTAATATTGAAAGATTCCAAATATTCTTGATTTTCTAAGTTTATCTTTGCGTCTTTCTTTAGACATTGTGTTAAAGGTTTAGTAAGCTTGGAAAAATTTGGAATAAATTTTCGGTAATAACCAATCATGCCTAAATACGATTTAATTTCTTTAGGATTTTTCGGAATTGGGAAATTTCTGATAGCTTCTATTTTTTCTGGGTTAGGTTCGACTCCTTTATCTGAAATTTTGAATCCTAAAAACATAACTTCATTTCTAAAAAAATATGATTTATCTAATTGAATTTTGAAACTTTCTTTTTTGAGTACTTCTAGCACAGTTTGAATATCCGCTAAGTGTTTATCGGGATCTTTGGAGATTGGAGAATATTAAAATATCGTCCATGTATTCCACACAAATTTTTCCTAAAAGAGGTCTTAAAACTTCATTCATTACTCTCTGAAATGTAGATGGGGCATTTTTGAGACCAAAAGGCATTCGCAAAAATTCAAAATGTCCATCATCCGTAGCAATAGCAGTTTTTTCTATGGATTCTTCGTCGTTCAATTTGGTGATATCCTGATGCTAAATCTATAGTGCTGAAATATTTTGCTCCTTTCAAATTATCTAACATTTCGTCAAAATTCGGAATGGGGAATTTGTCATCAATCGTTTTCTCGTTGAGTTTCCTGTAATCGATTGCAATTCGCCACTTTCGTTTACCTGATTTATCCGTTTTCGGAACGATTACAATAGGAAAAGACCAGGGTGAGATACTCGGTCTAATTATATTTTTGTTTAAAAGATCTTTAATTTGATTTTGGACTTCTTCTTTGTGAATTTCCGGGTATCGATAACGTTTAACGTAGACTGGGTTATCATCAACAGTTCTGATATTATGTTTGAACTTACTTGTAAAATTCAGTGGATCTCCGGGAAATTGTAAAACTGATTTATTACTCTGCAAAATTCTTGTCAGTTGATTTTTCAAATTTTTGTCTAGGTGATTTAAATCTAAAGGTAATTCTTCTCTTATTTCCACCTGTTGTAAACGAAGGTTATGGGAAACGATTCCATTAGTTAAAACATTATTTTTCATATCCACAGTAAGTTGTAGATCTTTCATTAAATTATAACCTATGACACCATCATATTGGGGGATGAAATTTATAAACAACAAATGGGTAGGATGTATTATAGCCAAATATGTCAAGAGGGAATAGCATTTTATTGTTACAAGAATCTGTTGTGAAATATGTGCTTTCTTTATAAATTGAATTTGAAAATAGTTATAAGCAATTATTGCATCAATAATTGAAATTGAACTGCCTGAATCGACTAGTAATTTACATGGAGGATTCTGTAATTTAATGTATGGAAGACTTGCTATTCTTTCGTCATTAAAATTTAGGTCATGGGTGCTTGATGAGGAATTTCCTGAAAATTTTCGTTCTCTATGTCTGGAGATTGAAATTCATTTGAATTTAAGTATTCTGGCTCATAATTTTCATCATAGTTTTCGGTAAATTGTTCATCAGATTGAAATTCATTTTGCTCTTCCCTATTCGTTAATTCTTCAGATATGAAATTTGGAGGCGCTCTTGGTCTAAAATAATTTTCTCTAGGCTGGAAATTTGGTTTTGGTTGTCGAATACTTGATGATTCGTTGGGACGTTTTTGAGGCAAAATTCGTGTTCTTATTGACATCGGTTCTGGATTATTGGTGGGTTTATAATTAGGATTGGGTTTGAAAACGTTTGAGGGTTTCCAAATACTTGCTCATTGGTGAAATATTTTGGTTGACTTGAATTTTGACTTGGTTGCATACGTATTGGTTGACTTGGGAAATTCTGATTTGGAATATAATTGATATGTGGGCGCGTATTCTGTTTGAAAGAATTTTGATTATGAGTGGAATGATAAGAGGTATTGTTAATTTTCTCTCTACTAGGATGAGGAGTTTGTGAAAATAAATTAAAATTTGGAGTGAAATTTAGTTGTTGTCTCTTTATTTCTCTATTTTCTAACATTTTGCATGTTTCATCGAAATTTCGTTCATTGTTATCCAACAAATTTCTGACATTTTCATCAACATTATTATAAATTACTCTTTGCCCAATTCTTTCAGAAATATTCCTATAAATCACAAGTTCGTTATTATTGAATCCTTGCATCTGCAATTGGTAATCAAAATGTAATTTGGTTTGTTTAATTCTTTCCAAGAAATTTAGATGAGGATCCTTATAAGCTCTTCGCATGTTTTGATATTCGTCTTGTAAAACATCAAAATTGATTCTAAATCCAAACTTGTCAATTAAAATTTGTTTTAATTGTTGCCAATCATTAGGGATGGGGCCTGAATTTATTATTATTCTTGCTTCATCAATTATTCTAGATTTTATCATCGCAAAGCAGTAATAATTAATTCGAGCATTATTCGTGCCTCCGAATTTGGAAATATAATTTTCTATTTCTACAATAAATGATTGGAGTTCGTTTGAATTACCATTGAATTTAGGTAACAAATCTCCAAATAACTTGAGGTCGTTAATATCTATTATATTGCTTTGACTTCCTGAAGCTTGTGCTTGAGTCATTTTGGTATTTAGGTTTTTGAATTTTTCAATTAAATCGTCTATTTTGATTTCGGGTATTTTACCAATTTGTTTCTCATAATTATTACTTAAAAATAAAAAAAAGTCAAGTATTCCTTTGGTCTAGGGCAGCGTTTTTCAACCTGTGGGTCGCGACCCCCTGGGGGGTCGCGAAGCTTCTGCAGGGGGGTCGCCAGAAGTCGGGAGAACCTTAGTAAGAGAAGGTTGTGCTTGTTTCGGATTAATCAAATGACACAATTCTTCTTTCCTGGAACACTCTCATTTCTCCGAGATATGAATTTTTTCATCATTCTTCATAAACACCCCCCCAAATCTCCAAACCTAGGGGCTAACAAACTATGGGGTCTTTTGTATTTCATTCTTTCGGCCTTCAAGAAACACATATTCGAATCTGATCGTGGAACACTCTCATTTCGTCGAGATATGAATTTTTTTCATAATTTTTCATGAACAACCCCCCAATTCTCCAAACATGGTGGCTCACAAACGATGGGGTTTATTGTATTTTATTCTTTCGACATTCAAAAAACACATTTACGAATATGATTGTGGAACACTTTCATTCCGTCGAGATATTAATTTTTTTTCATCATTTTGCATAAACAACCCCCCAAATCTCCAAACCATGGGTCTTACAAACTATGGGGTTTATTGTATTTCATTCCTTCGGCATTCAAAAAACACATATTCGAATCTGATCGTGGAACACTCTCATTTTTTCGAGATATGCATTTTCTTTACCATTTTTCATAAACAACCCTCCAAATCTCCAAACCTGGGGGCTAACAAACTATGTGTAATAGTAATAGTGTTTATTTGACCATGTTATGTACATAAAATATTTATGGCAAGTCGCATGTGTTCTTTTGTATTTCATTCTTTCGGCATTTAAGAAACACATATTCGAATCTGATCATGGAACAATCTCATTTTACCGAGATATGAATTTTTTTTCGTCATTTTTCATAAATAACCCCCCGAATGTAAAAACCTGGGGGCTAACAAACTATATGGGGTTTATTGTATTTCATTTTTTCGTCATTCAAGAAACGCATATTCGAATCTGATCGTGGAACACTGTCATTTCGTCGAGATATGAATATTTCCATCATTTTTTATTACAAAACCCCCAAATCTCCAAATCTGGGAGCTAAGAAACTAAGGGTTTATTGTATTTCATTCTTTCAGCATTCAAGAATCGCATATTCGAATCTGCACGTGAAACACTTCCATTTCTCCGAGATATGAATTTTTTTCATCATTTTTCATAAACAACCCCCCAAATCTCCAAACCTGGGGGCTAACAAACTATGAGGTGTATTACATTTTATTCTTTCGGCATTCATCAAGAAACACATACTCGAATTTCGAAACCAATCAAGAAACAATCCCATTTCGTCGAGTTATGATTTTTGTCAGAAACCACCCCCAACAAACCCCATAACTCCCTCCCTGAGTCTTGAAAGTCTCCAAATGAAAGATGATTCAATTTCTTATTAACCCATCACGCTCACATCTAAATCTTATGGCAATACCATCTCATTACACTGAGTTATGAATTTTTTTTCCATTAGCCATTTTTGGTCTTTGAGTGTATGTCCACACATATGGGGGTTGTTGGGGGTGGTTTCTGACAAAAATCATAACTCGACGAAATGGGAGTGTTTCTTGATTGGTTTCGAGTATGTGTTTCTTCTCATCGATGTATGGAATGAATATTTGTAACTCTGTAACATACACAACCAACCATACATGATAAAAAAGCGAAGGGCCGGGGGGTCGCGAAATATTTTCTCATACCAGGGGGGTCGCATCATGAAAAAGGTTGAAAAAAAACACTGGTCTAGGGAATAGAAAAACTAGGAGGTTAATAGATCAACTCACTCTATTGCTTTCGTTTTGGTTTGAAGGGCGCTACTCGATCAATCCTCAGGGGTGTTTTCGAATGTTGATAAGCTCACAAGCAGACCTGAGAGGGTTCACCTTATATTACACTTCTTTCGGGGATTCAGCCTTTCGTCGTGGACTCTTGCTCGCTCGTAGTTTTGTTGTTACTTTTTGATCGGTTTCACTTTTCCGATTGACGTCACAAACTTTTCACAACAGTTCTTTGGTTATTGCTCAAAGAAATGATTTTCACGTATTCTTTTTCGAAATACTAGCAATATCCCATCCTCGTCGCCAAATATATTTTTACAACTTGAAAAACCGTTAAAAAAAAAACACGGAAAGATTTATGACGAGCTTTATTCAGATGTATCTACCAACCTAATGTCATACAGATCTACAAGCTTTTTTATAAACTCATGAATTATGTCTACTAAGCACATTGGCATTCAATGCCACTACTTCGAGGAGTTACTTGGAATATGGTTACATATTGATATAGAAACAATAAACTAGCGAGCTATGTGCGAACGATATCAGAGAGATCTTTTTGTGGATTGGTGAAGACGTTCCTGCTGCTAGACCATCCTTTTTAGGCAATCAAGAAATATCTCACCATGGACATAAGCGTCAGCGATTTTAATATCTTGTGTTTGTGTTAATTTTCTATTTTAATCTTGAAGGTGTTTGCTATTTACATTGTGTTATTTTTACTGATGAATTGCCTACATTGACGAATTCTGCAATATTCATTGTACGAATTGACTTCTGTATTTATGTTTAACATACAGGGTGGCCAAGAGATTGACGTCAAAAAGAAGAAAGCAGGTCCCTCGTGTCATGGGCTATTCCAATCACCCCCATGTATGTTATGCGATTTTTCACGGTTTTCGAGTTATGAATTTTTGTATGAACTTTGAGAATTTTCGCCTTGACCAACTTAAAAGAGATATTAAAAAAAAGGTACAAGACTTCTCTGTGGAATTCTTTTTGTAACTTGATCTCCATGAATTGTACTTTTTTACATAAAATAACCAGATTCGTAACTTTGATAAAAATTATGTAAATGTTGGTCTCAAGTGAAAAAGTTACGTGAATTGGATTATGATCTGAATTTTCGAATCAAATTAAAAATGTAAAAAGGCGAATTCACGGTTTCTTAGTATGCTTAAAAACTGCGCTCAACAGTCAGCTTTTAGAATCATTGATAAAAAATGGTACTTAATAACACTCTAATTTTGCTAGAATTAGCCTTCAAAGTCATCGAGGTGGAAAAAATCAAGGAACCAGACATTTACTACAGAATTATTCTTTGCCATTCCGAGATTTTTCTGATCAAGTTATGATAGAAAATGCTGAAAGTGAATGAAAACTAGCTTCAGATGTTGGTCAAGAAGAGTTCTAGATAAAAAAGGAATAGGTATGGCAATAAATCACACATCATAATGTAAATAAAAAGAAATTTATTTATAAAATTTACAGTGGGTTTTCAAAGTGGCCACCTCTAGCCTCAATACACATTCTACACATTCTTAGTAATCATTTGAATGAACGATTCCTGAACAGATGGATCGGACGCAGCGGACCAATCGAGTGGCCCCCACGTTCACCTGACCTTAATCCCATGGATTTTTTCGTTTGAGGTTATTTGAAAGAAATTGTTAACGCCCTAGAATGTTCGAGTGAAGACGAGCTGCGACTGAAGTTAAGAGAAGCCGAACGTGTCCTAAGAGAGAACAGGGCTGGTTTTATGCGATAAAAAGAAAATTTTCTAAGAAGGTGTAGAATTTGTATTGAGGCTAGAGGTGGCCACTTTGAAAACCTGCTGTGAATTTTATAAATAAATTTATTTTCATTTACATTATGTGTGATTTATTGCCATACCTATTCCTTTTTTTATTTAGAACTTTTATTGACCAACATCTGCAGCTAGTTTTCATTAGTTTTCAGCATTTATATATCATAACTTGATCAGAAAAATCTTAAAATGGCAAAAAATAATTTTGTAGTAAATGTCTAGTTTTTTGATTTTTTCCACCTCGATGAATTTGAAGGCTAATTCTAGCAAAAGTAGAGTGTTAAGTACCATTTTTTATAAATGATTCTAAAAGCTGACTGTTGGGCGCAGTTTTTAAGCATAAGAAACCGTGAATTTGCCTCGTTACATTATTAATTTCGATTCGAAAATTCAGATCATAATCCAATTCACGTAACTTTTTCCCTTGAGACCAACATTTTCATAATTTTTAACAAAGTAACGAATCTGGTTATTTTATGTATAGAAATACAATTCATGGAGATTAAGTAACAGAAAGAATTTCACAGAGAAGTCTTGTACCTTTTTCTTAATATCTCTTTTAACCCTTTCGGGACTGGTGGTCTCACATTGGAACCACCTTACAAATATTTTTGCTGCAAGAGCCTAGTAAGCGATGCCTGGAACCACATACGCTAGAAACATAGCCTTTCTATACCCCCACCTTATCTAGATTGCGCGCTTGAATCATATTCGTTTCAGTACGTGTTCGATCGTGTTTACAGGCAAATTTTGTGGTGCATAAAAACGGTTACGCATTTTGTGATTTTCTTTTGTTGGAAAGACTGAAAAACAGTATGGCAGGTAAGTTTGTAATGGTTTATTACTTCTGAATGAACCACTTAGTACATTCATGTGACGGTTCGACAAAATTCATTATCGGTTCATCTTTTTTTTGTGAAATTTGTAAGTGGTCCCGTTTGGTACCACTAGGTCGTGTCCCAGTTTTCAGTCGGACATATTTTTGTTTTAGGGCGAAGATTTCTGAACTTCAATCAGTTATCTTCTGATGACGCTTACACTCTTTTGGACGAGATTCCCTCGGATAGTGGTTCGTTCACATCCGGAGCGCCTTCCGAAGATGAACTGGACATTGTAGATTTTGATGGAGGGGTGGAGAGTGCTCAATCGGTTCATAGTGCGCTAAAACCAAAAAACAGTGCCTCTGATTCTGATTCTGAGAGTGATAATATACCTTTATCACAATACAAGGCAGTGAAGGTACTGGAGAGCACGATGTGGTCAACAAAATCATATTTTTCTGAACCTGAAGATTTTGGTGAGCAATGGGGTCCCAACATACCTGTTGTTATTGCAGTACACGTGTCAAGCCACATCGTACTAGATGGCATTGTTCAACTTGCAACATAGGTCTTTGTTTGACCGAAAAAACCAACTGTTTTTATAATTTTCATAAAAAATAAAATTTTATATTTTTTGTTCAATAAGTTTCTGGTGGTTCCATAAGAGGACCACCTTTTATTTTGACAGTACCTGCCAATAAATTTTTTTTTTTGAATTTTTTCACTTTTTTGAATCCCTTAGATCTCAAATCATCAATATCAATCAAAAGGAATAAAAAAAATTAATCCGTCCGCGAAGGGTTAAGATGGTCAAGTCGAAAATTCTCAAAGTTCATACAAAAATTCATAACTCGAAAACCCTGGAAAATAGCATGACATACATGGGGGTGATTTGAATAGCCCATGACACGAGGGACCCGTTTTTTCCTTTTTGACGTCAATTTTTTGGTCACCCTGTATAATACAGAAATATACATTGAGTCTTTGACTTGTACATATATTTCAACTATAGATTCCTCTCATCAAACAAAACACTTTTTTCTCATAGCATTTTTCTAAATTCGGTTTGGTTTGGAAGATACAGGGTGTCGAAAATCCATGAAAAAAACACTTTTCTGTTTATATCTTCGGAACCGTTATTTCGAATGAAATGAATTTTGGTTGAGTTTTCACTCTATTCATGCTGCATATTCCTCAATCGAAACCTATTCAATATCTCTACTAGTATAAAAACTACAGGGTAGTCGACTTATCAATACACGCTAAAACACCATAAAACCACTTTGAAAAGATAGACGGTTCATATTTTCGAAAGAATCAATCATTTAAGACGCTAAAAGTATTCATATTTTTTTTCAATAAAACGCGTCGTTTTCTAGATATTTCGAATTTTACCCGGAGAAATTTGACGAGAAAATCATTAATTTCCAAGAATAATCTGAAAGCGTCTCTGAATTAAATATCATCGAATATCATTCCTTCTCTGGTCTTTAAACGAGTTTACAATGTTGTCACAATATTTATCAACTTTGTTGAGATATTTCAATAATAAAATCCCACAAATTTGGGAGATAAAATTAAACATCAGGGAGGATTTAATACGCACAGTTTCTATTGAAAATTTATAGGTACATGTCCACATTGGAGTTAAATGTCGATGAAATACAAAATTCGGATATGAATGATGAATACAAACTACTCATGAGAAATAATACGATACCTGATAATCTGTGGCGATGTTTCTATCTAAACAATATCCTCTTGGAATTTTATAAACTCGACACGGTTAAAATTATATTAATTCAGTTCACATAATAATCACATTGGATCAATAATTCACTGAATGTATTCAGAACTTCACATAATGTTTACAGTTTGTTCATAGACTCTGGTTTGTTATTGTTTATAGTTGGCCAGATAACCGATCCTTCGGTTTTCGCTCTACGCATGCGTCGTGAAATTTAGCGGCAGATTCGATTTATGTTGGAAACGGTAGAATTCATAGATATTTATACCACGGTACACAAGTGTATCGTGATTTATACTATGTTTCGTAAAAAATCCTTAACCTCAATGAAAATATCAGCAAGCTGACAAGTTGGAAACGGTAGAATTCATAGATATTTATACCACGGTACACAAGTGTATCGTGATTTATACTATGTTTCGTAAAAAATCCTTAACCTCAATGAAAATATCAGCAAGCTGACAACATCTAATTTCTGTGCAAATATTCACAGAATCGATACAAATTAGATTAGGTTAGGTTGTTTAATAATAAATCTGAATGAAAAGTCTTTCGTCATGATTGAGATTGTTCGAGAACTTCGAGGAAAATATGAACAAGTTATTAGTGTTCACAAACTAATCTGCAGAAAAGTCGAAGAAGAAACTAATTTTGGTGGGATAAATGTGGCTTTTTAGTTGCAGATATAGTCCGATGAAACTAACTGTTTTTGTTGAAATTATCGTGTTTGCAACATTCTTATTCCACTAAGGTCAGTACTTGAGTATTCCATAAATGTATAAACTCAATTTCTATCGAGAAATATGAACTTTGCATCAATTCCAGAAGATCATTTCAGAGACGTCGTCAGTCCAATTTTTTTAAATGGCTATATCTTTTTAACAGAGCCGAATTCGGAAAAATGGAAAATGAAAAAAAGATTTCTTTTGACCTCAAGAATCTTCAGTTAAAATATATGTACAAGTCAAAGACTCACCCTGTATTATACTATGATGAGAATGGGAAGATGAGATACCTCCTGTTCACCTGGTTTCGGATTGCCTAGCCATTGCAAGCTCGTCCAAGTAGGACAAGAAAGTTATATAGGAAGAACGAAGATTAGATCTTCTTGAAGCCCTCTCAGATATTGCAGTAAATTGGAGCTGAAGGGCGAGTTCGCAGTTGCAAAAACAGCTCTGATGTGAGGCACATCAATAGACCTTGAGGTCGCATTGGAATGAAACCTCCTTGCCAAACTATAAACTATACTCACGAGTCACGATCCAACCACTATCTTGAAAGAACCTACGCAAGTACCAATTTTATGTGCCCCAAGTAATACAACAAGCTACCTAAGAGAATTAGATGAAAAAATTGAATCGTTGAAAATTCTGTTGAAAGATAATTGTTTTTATACTGTGGAAGAATTCTTCAACAGATATGTCATGTTTTATATGTGGTTTAAGCAGCAAATTGTTTTGCGACTTACCATATAAATCTCATTTGATGGTGTGAATAAATATCATTATTCCCTATTCATAATAATATAAATAATCGTCATCCAATATTGAAAAGTCGATTTTGCCCAACAATCCTTCCATAAACAATAGAAGACTGAATACTACTTATAGTTTCTATAGTACCTTCTACCTAATAAATTAAATTTTGAAATATTCCGTAAAACATCAACGTACTTTCTGAACTTTCGCTTCTACTCATGAATATTTGCGATTGTTGAGCAATAATGTTGATTTCTAATCAAGTTTGTTCCACGAACTCTTATCGTGAGAAATCCCTTTGTTTCAATGTCCGTACAGCATCAAAGAATAACAAAATCTTAATCACTTCGATGTGATGTTACTATACAATTTTCTGTCCGATATAAAACTTCACCTTGAAAATAGTGATAAAGTCCGAAACAAATTATGAGGACTCGGCGCCAGACAATCGGGGAAAAACCCATTGAAAAAAATATCTAGTAAAAAGCGGATAGAGATACATTTAAAATCGAAGCCGACTGGGGTAATCTATAGAGCGTTTGAGCTGGCAATTACCAAAATTGGCATTTCAGCTTAGAAGTGTTATGGTATAAATTTCGAATAATTATTTTCATTAATTATTTCACGTTGTATTCCAAATTTTGCATTCTAATAATTAATTTTCATTCTTCTAATTTAATTGTAAGCCAACCCTGGTAATTTATTCATTTCGTTCACCTAGTAGCGTAATTATAGTTCTCTGATTTAAATTAAAACATGTTGTCATTCTGAAAATTCCCGTATTTTATAATTGAGTTATTATCTTCATGTCAGCTTAAACCTTCATTAATTCATATTTCACTTATTAAGTTTAAAATCATTTCCGTACAATATGCAGATATACTCCTCCATCTCAATTTAAATTTTCGTGTAATGTTCTGGGTTCGGATACGAAAGGTTTATTTTTGAGTTCAAATTGGATCGTTTTATGTGGATTATAATAAAATGTGTTCTTTGTTACTTTAGTTATGATATTGGCAGTACGTACCGACATATAACGATTCCTACCGATTCATTAGTTTTTTTGAAACATTTTCGAAAAGGGCCCCGGTCTTAAATTGGACCTCATTCATTATTGGTTTTTTGGAAGTCTCAAGCCTGTGAGAGAAGCGACGCTTTTTTCGAAGTAAAATTCAAACGACGTGGAAATTTTGAGGCCGGATCACTTTCGAAAGCGAGCTACTACCTAGATTCAACCGGCTTCACCGGATTTTGGCGTTTCGTTTTCCCTGGTGGACTTCAATATCGATAGAGCAACTAGAACTTATCGAATAAATCCAAAGAAGCATTATCTTTCCTGACCACGACGTATGCTCAGACCAACCGAGCAAATTTTGGGATATTCCCCTTCGATAAATCATTTCCTGGGAATTGTTCAAGTACTGAAATTATTCTTCTGAAATCACGAACTGGACCGTCTCCGACTCCCGAATATGTATTTACTTGGCCACAAGGGGACAGAAGGAGCAACGTGCGAGCCACGGTCAGCCATTTATAGGACCGAGAGTTGAGTGGATGATTTTTTTCCTTGTTCATTTTTTATAGAGAACCTAGGACCCAAGAAAAATATTACTAAAGACATTGCTATTTCCCTTCTTTTTTTAATTTTCGCTTTTGAGTATTGATTAATTGTGTTTGATCTTCGGGTTAGGGCACTCGCTCGAAACCTTGTGAAATAATTTGTTCATTTATTTGATTGATATACAGTGGACTCTCGATAAGTCGAACTCCCAGGGACCATAAAAAACATTTCAACTTATCTATAGTTCGGGCGGAGTTCCGCTCACCAAACGTTCGAGTTTATTTTTACATGCCATTTTGTTTTTTACAAGCTTTTATTTAGTTCCACCTGTCCCGGTATCTGTCTGTCTATCTAGTGTCTCTCTCTCTCTCTCTGTCTGTAATCAAATCTTGCAAGTTGAATATGACACACTTTTAATGGTCCGATTGATTTGAAATTTGGCAGGCGTACATAATTCTGGTGACAATGCATCATGAAATATTTGTTATAGAAAAAAACAAAATGGCGGCTTCAAAATGGCGGATGAGTTTTGTGATTATGATCCGATTCCATTCAAAATTAGTATCTGGGGGTTTTGGGTTCGACCTCAGACCAAGGAAAGAGGAGACCTGGCATGTCATTCATAAATTCAGGAACTTTTGAAGCCAACATCTCGACCAATTTCCAATGAGTGGAACAAGGACAGATATAGCCACTGCAATCGCGCTGGCAACAATGCAGAGACTAGCTTCGCGTGAATTCATTTGCAGCCAGTGGCGTGGATCTGCCGTATTGTTTAGGGGGAAATGATACACCTCCGTTTTTATTAATGAAATCAGAATTCAATTAAATTCGACGGAAAGCAATAAATATACCCATATTGTCCGATTATGGGCCAATTTTTTCGCGTGGTTTCGGAGTTATTAACATTTGAAAATAATTGCTTCGAAGCTCAATATCTTTGGAACTACATATTAAACACAATGAGCTGAAATTTGGTTCCAATTTGATATGTATTAGCTGAATGAACTTGCCGAAGAATCCGCCTTAACGATGAACCGGTCGAAGAAAAAAATTAATAAAATTCACGAAAATATTTGTTGTGTCAGAAGATTCACGCATGTTACAGAAAATGAATTACCCAATAAAATATCAGAATAATCACTGGCTACGTGCCTGGAAATCGTAAAATTATTCATTCCTAATTTCCTAAACTATATAAGTTTAGTATTCATAGATCTTGATCAATTTTTTTTGGACTCATCTAAGAGTTTAGTTGTTTCATGATGGATCCTTATTCTAAAATAAATTTTATCAACTGATAATCTGTCTTTCTGAGACAAAAATTCATTCTGGGGGTCATGTTAAAGTTGGGCTTCAGAGAATCTTGTAGAGATCACTTCAAGGAAAATAACATTTTAACTACATATGATGATATGGGTTATATTTCTACAGAGTATGTACTTGTTTTCATGGCTGATCATTCTGATTACTTTAAGAACTACAAGGCACATTGAGCCTTACTTGTATCCGTGTCACACTTTGTCTCTTACAGAAAAGTCTCCCTTATACATGGGTCTTAAGTTGTTCAATGCTCTGCCTCACAAATTGAAGACCTCGAATAAAAAAATTTTAAAGACTAATTTATTAAAAATGCTTGTTCAATGTGAGCCATATTCTTCAAAGGAATTTTTTGAATGAAAGAAATAATCAATAGTTCAATGTTCTTGTATATTTGTACTGCATACAATATTTGACCCATCAATCATACATGGGGAGTCAATATAATGATGAAATGATATATGTACTATAAAAATAAGAACATAGCATTAGATATACAGAATGTAAGATCTAAATATGAATCATAAAATATTCATAGCCAAATGATCTTCAATACCATACTTTGATTGTGTCAAGAAAAAATAAATTTGACGAATTCAACCTTTATTGTAAAATTTTTTGTAGCAATGAGCTCTTGAATTAATAAACATTATGAATTATGATCAGCATGTCCATCAATGAAATTTCCATCAAAAAGATGATTTTCAAAATGGTGTAAAATGGATGAATTAACATTAAATATAGTTTGGCTGATCAGAACTGGTAACAAATGTTCTATTGAAAATATTTGAAGTTTTATGGGAGAATTTGAACAATTTTTCGCCCTCTTTACAAACATCAATTACAAATTGGCTAGCCCTGATTAATCTTCCATGTTTTTCTTCTTTGGAGAAGTGAAACATTTACTTCATTTCTCAAAAGATCGAGGTACTTGCGACATGAAATAAATTTGTCAAGTATCCGAGCAACATATCCTACAATATCTTCTGAATATGTAGTGAGATTCCATGCTGTTGAAGTTGCATACTCAAATTTATCCATATCTGTAATAGTATATTCTGTAACAAGGGCAGAATGAAAATCCGATACGAGTGAATCATTCCGAGGGCGAGCCGGAGGCGAGCCAGAGGAATCATGAGTATCGGATTTTCATTCTAACCGAGTAACAGACTATACTTTCTCCACGACTGTTTCGAAGCTAGATAATTATTCTTTTAATACTAAGATGAATTATGACGTTTCGAAAACCGCAATAAATATGACAATCAGAGCGGCTGTCACATAGATTTATTCTCTATGTTCTCAAAAGTGTTACGGAATGAATATTCTCACACACTGTGCGAGAATGAAATTCAGTCGAAATGCTTAAAATACAATCATTATACTCAAGCTCGAGTTGGTTATTGGTGGTAATCTGTAAAGGGCGAAAACCAAGGACCAAACTGAACAACAACCGCGGTCATAACTGGTTATTTACTTGAAATCGATAAAAGTGTTGTAGAATGAATATTACATATCAAGTGATGGAATACTGACATTCTATGGTCAAATCCGATGTTGGAAGAGCTGTATTCTGTGGCAGTCGTGGAGAAAAACACCAATAACCAACTCGAGCTTGAGTATAATCCTTGTTTTTTAAGCATTTCGACTGAATTTCATTCTCGCACAGTGTGTGAGAATATTCATTCCGTAACACTTTTGAAAACATAGAGAATAAATCTGTGTCAGCCGCTCTGATTGTCATATTTATTGCGGTTTTCGAAACGTCATAATTCATCTTAGTATTAAAAGAATAATTATCTAGCTTCGAAACATTCGTGGAGAAAGTATAGTCTGTTACTCGGTTAGAATGAAAATCCGATACTCGTGATTCCTCATGCTCGCCTCCGGCTCGCCCTCGGAATGATTCACTCGTATCGGATTTTCATTCTGCCCTTGTTACAGAATATACTATTCTCCACGACTGCCACAGAATACAGCTCTTCCAACATCGAATTTGACCATAGAATGTCAGTATTCCATCACTTGATATGTAATATTCATTCTATAACACTTTTATCGATTTCAAGTAAAAAACCAGTTATGACCGCGGTTTTTGTTCAGTTTGGTCCTTGGTTTTCGCCCTTTATAGATTACCACCAATAACCAACTCGAGCTTGAGTATAATCCTTGTTTTTTAAGCATTTCGACTGAATTTCATTCTCGCACAGTGTGTGAGAATATTCATTCCGTAACACTTTTGAAAACATAGAGAATAAATCTATGTGTCAGCCGCTCTGATTGTCATATTTATCTAGGAGCATAGAATTCTATGCTCCTAGTATTTATTGCGGTTTTCGAAACGTCATAATTCATCTTAATATTATTTTTTCTTTCATTTCAACATTCGTGGAGAAAGTATAGTCTGTTACTCGGTTAGAATGAAAATCCGATACTCGTGATTCCTCAGGCTCGCCTCCGGCTCGCCCTCGGAATGATTCACTCGTATCGTATCTGCCCTTGTTACAGAATATACTATTACAGAACCTTTGACGGTACAGCATTTTTTTCCGAACTCTTCTCTCACATTTTTGAAGAGATCCTGTTTACTCTTCACCAGCATTTCCACAACCGTAACACCACTTTTTTGGTTAGTTTTGACGCCGTTTCTTTGTTCACTAATATTCCCCAGTCTCTTGTGTTGAGTTTGGTTGACGAACATTGGAATGACATTGCAACACATATTAGTATCCCCAGAGAACAGATTGATAAAATTGTGAAGTTCATATTCAATAACAGCTATTTTCGGTTCAACAATAAGTTTTTTATACAAAGGAAAGGATCTGCTATGGGTAATCCAGCATCTCCAGTTATGGCTGAGATGGTTATGGATAAGGTGATTAGGTTTGTGTTGTGCTTGCTCGACTCGACATTTTTATACCTTTTGTTTATGTATACGTGGATGATATTATTATGTGTGTTCCTAGGGATTCTGTACATCTGGTCTTAGACGTCTTCAATAGTTTCCATAATGACTTGAATTTCACTTTTGAATTGGAAGATGGAGGCCGTATACCGTTTTTGGATGTACTATTAATAAGAGATGACAATAACAGGCTGATAACTGATATATATATAAAAAGCCTATTGCCTCGAGTAGGTTATTACATTTTAGTTCTTCCCATGAAAAAATGCAAAAAATCGCTATTATCAAATCTATAAAGCACAAAATATTGTCGTTGAGCCATCAATCTTTTCATTCCAAGAATTTTACAGAACAAAAGCGTGTGTTGCTAAGTAATGGGTACCCAAGATATTTGGTCAATCTTGTTTTTTGTTCCTCTGGTGTAGTGTCATCCAGTAGTTCGAGTGTGGTTGATGATGCATCATCCTCTGTTAAAAAATTTTTCGGTCTTGTGTATGTCCCAAAGTTGACGGGTGAGTTGGTTAGAGTGATGAAGTCGGACGGTAATATGATATTTAGTTATTACAATAAAACGGTGAAAAGATTTTACAGTAGGCTTAAGGATATTGAAGATATAGAGATGACCTCTGAGGTGGTGTATAAGGTGAATTGTCGTGACTCGTGATTGTGATGAATGTTATGTCGGTCAAACGAAGCAATACCTCAAGAACAGAATGAGCCAACACAATAGAGATTGCGTTAAATTGTCACAGTCTACAGCCCTTTCCTCCCATTCAGTGCTCAATGATCATGTGTTTGATTTTGAAAATGTTCAGGTGTTATGTAGAGAACAAAATTTTTTAAAAAGATCCATCAAAGAAATGATATTTATAAGACGAACACCTCGAACAGTCAATTTCAGGACGGATGTAGATTCGTTGAGTACGGTTTATTGTAATTTAATAAATCAAATAAGACTGTGATAACCATGTGGGGGAGGTTTAATGATAAGAACGGATCTCTGTCATTCATTGTTGTTGTTCGCTTGAGTGAGAAATATCTGTGTGAATCAATTGTCCGAATATCCTGTCTCTTTTTAATTTTATAATATCTTTATGTAAATTTAAAAAACTATTCTGAGGGTGAGTTTTATAGTGTACATGTACAGATGCATATATGATTTTAACTATAGTGTTTTTAATCAATTTATATTTTTATACTTATGTCTGTTTTTATTCGATGTTTCGTTTTTGACACGATTCATTTATGAAAATATTTTAGTTCCTTCTGCTTTATTCATTCGGTTGTTCAAATTTGTTTGAAAATCAGTTTTTATATTTTTGACTTCAAATTTTTGACCTTTTTGTTCTTTTTGGACCCAACCTGAATGTTTCGTAACATGTAACTTTTTGTTGTAGCCTGATGAAGGAAATAAAATTTCCGAAACGTCGCTGATAGAATAAGTGTTTTTAATTTGATGTTCCTTGTGCCGATATTCACATTTTAATGTTATTGTTGGAACGATAAACATAATACTGATTTAATACTGGTCAACTGGTTTGATATGGGATTCTACAACGAGATTTTGATCATCTTTGGTGTTGGAGTGGTCGAGCATTTCAAGGAGTGGGCCAAGGACAACAAAAAGCTTGCTTCTGCCATCAATAACAGGATTTTTTTGTTACGCTGTCGTAAGAACAACGTTTTTCCTAGTCATATATGTAATGAAATTAAGTGTTTCTTTGTTTCGTGATAACCATCCTTATAAGAACAAGATAGATAGCATTGTAAACAGATTTAAGAAAGAACTTTTAAACTTAGAGATCAGGATAGTTAACTGGAAAATAAGGAGACTCGAGATTGATCGAACACGTCGTGTTGCAATTTTAAGTGATTTGGTTCCTAGTGAATATGTTGATGAATTTTCTCGACGTCAACAAGTATTTTTTGATAGAATGTTTCAAGATATCAAACTGAGGAATGTTTCGAAATATGATAGGTTAGTGAATAATAGTAGAACAACAGATATTGTCACACAATCTGACTGGTTGGTCAATTGCACCGATTATGATATTCCACCTGAGGTCCATAAATTTCTGTCTCTAGGACCGAAATTTTCCTTGCCATATAATAAGTTTGACTTTCCGCTAACAAATTTAATGACTGATGTTGAATATTTCGTAAGAGGTCAAGATCATTTGAATAGTGATGATCGTAATGGTGTCCGTATGACGTTGTGTAATATAATACATAATTTTTTAACAAGACTCAAGAGCCAAAAAACTGTATGTTATGTGGAGAGAATGTTGAGTGAGTGGGCGCGTACAACTAGGGATTTTTTGAGGAACAAAGATGATGTTTGTGTGGTGGGTTCTGATAAGGGTAATAAGACGGTTATTATGTACAGGGGTGAATTTGAAAGAAAAATGTTCTCCTTGTTATCTGATACGACAACTTATGATGAGAAAAGTAGTGATCCTACCGCAAGAATTCAAACAGCGGCCAATTCTTTGATAAAGGGATTGCAGGGAGTCGGTGGTTTAACTGAGGAGTTGGCAAAAAAGATGAAAACCTATAATGCTGTATCACCTAAAGCATATGGTCTTGTTAAACTGCACAAGTCAAGTCTACCTCTAAGACCTGTGATATCATGTTGTGGTTCGCCTACATATAATATATCAAAATTTTTGTCTGATACCCTTTCCAATATAAGACATAGATTCTCTTACTCTTTGAAGAACTCCTGGGATCTTATTGATAAAATTCTTGATGTTTCTATCCCAGATAATTATATTTTGGTTAGTTTTGACGTCGTTTCTTTGTTCACTAATATTTCCCAGTCTCTTGTGTTGAGTTTGGTTGACGAACATTGGAATGACATTGCAACACATATTAGTATCCCCAGAGAACAGATTGATAAAATTGTGAAGTTCATATTCAATATCTAACAGCTATTTTCGGTTCAACAATAAGTTTTTTATACAAAAGAAAGGATCTGCTATGGGTAATCCAGCATCTCCAGTTATGGCTGAGATGGTTATGGATAAGGTGATTAGGTTTGTGTTGTGCTTGCTCGACTCGACATTTTTATACCTTTTGTTTATGTATACGTGGATGATATTATTATGTGTGTTCCTAGGGATTCTGTACATCTGGTCTTAGACGTCTTCAATAGTTTCCATAATGACTTGAATTTCACTTTTGAATTGGAAGATGGAGGCCGTATACCGTTTTTGGATGTACTATTAATAAGAGATGACAATAACAGGCTGATAACTGATATATATATAAAAAGCCTATTGCCTCGAGTAGGTTATTACATTTTAGTTCTTCCCATGAAAAAATGCAAAAAATCGCTATTATCAAATCTATAAAGCACAAAATATTGTCGTTGAGCCATCAATCTTTTCATTCCAAGAATTTTACAGAACAAAAGCATGTGTTGCTAAGTAATGGGTACCCAAGATATTTGGTCAATCTTGTTTTTTGTTCCTCTGGTGTAGTGTCATCCAGTAGTTCGAGTGTGGTTGATGATGCATCATCCTCTGTTAAAAAATTTTTCGGTCTTGTGTATGTCCCAAAGTTGACGGGTGAGTTGGTTAGAGTGATGAAGTCGGACGGTAATATGATATTTAGTTATTACAATAAAACGGTGAAAAGATTTTACAGTAGGCTTAAGGATATTGAAGATATAGAGATGACCTCTGAGGTGGTGTATAAGGTGAATTGTCGTGATTGTGATGAATGTTATGTCGGTCAAACGAAGCAATACCTCAAGAACAGAATGAGCCAACACAAAAGAGATTGCGTTAAATTGTCACAGTCTACAGCCCTTTCCTCCCATTCAGTGCTCAATGATCATGTGTTTGATTTTGAAAATGTTCAGGTGTTATGTAGAGAACAAAATTTTTTTAAAAGATCCATCAAAGAAATGATATTTATAAGACGAACACCTCGAACAGTCAATTTCAGGACGGATGTAGATTCGTTGAGTACGGTTTATTGTAATTTAATAAATCAAATAAGACTGTGATAACCATGTGGGGGAGGTTTAATGATAAGAACGGATCTCTGTCATTCATTGTTGTTGTTCGCTTGAGTGAGAAATATCTGTGTGAATCAATTGTCCGAATATCCTGTCTCTTTTTAATTTTATAATATCTTTATGTAAATTTAAAAAACTATTCTGAGGGTGAGTTTTATAGTGTACATGTACAGATGCATATATGATTTTAACTATAGTGTTTTTAATCAATTTATATTTTTATATGTCTGTTTTTATTCGATGTTTCGTTTTTGACACGATTTATTTATGAAAATATTTTAGTTCCTTCTGCTTTATTCATTCGGTTGTTCAAATTTGTTTGAAAATCAGTTTTTATATTTTTGACTTCAAATTTTTGACCTTTTTGTTCTTTTTGGACCCAACCTGAAAGTTTCGTAACATGTAACTTTTTGTTGTAGCCTGATGAAGGAAATAAAATTTCCGAAACGTCGCTGATAGAATAAGTGTTTTTAATTTGATGTTCCTTGTGCCGATATTCACATTTTAATGTTATTGTTGGAACGATAAACATAATACTCATAACACCACTGCCCTTGAACTTGGATTTTCTCGAGAAAATTCAGTCTCTCATCCACTGACACACAAATTCCACTACAATCGGTCGATGTTTCGATTTGTTATGTTCCTGGTCGGCGGATTTTTTGCCCATTCGGTAAAAACAGTTCAGCTGACTCTTGTTTATGTCCGAATCAAGCTTATTTTTAAACAAACTTATAACAGTTTGGTAAATGTCTTCGTCTTTAGTTTCCGTAACACCGTAAATGAGAAGGTTCCGGGAGATATTTTTCTGTGTTATCTCATCAACAATGTTCCTCAATTTACCGTTAATTTCCAGCTTGAAAGCCTCAAATTCATTTTTCAAAGATTCAATGGAACTTTCACTAGATGTTGGTAAAGCAGAAGCAGGTTCTCGGACATTCTTGAGTTTTTTTTCGAACTGCCTCATTTGTTTTTGAAAATTTTTTTCAAGGTCAGCTATTGTTTTGTTTCGTGTAGCCATGATGAAAAAGAATTTAAATTTCGAATGCGGAAGAGATCAACAGATTAAACAGTCTTCTATAGGATAATGAATAGATTAAATGCAACTCAAACTTCAATGAGTACAAAGTTATGTGAATTTCGAGGAGCACGCTTCAAAAGTTTTCCAACTGCTTCGAAATTTCTCCAACTGCTTCGAAAATTTTTGAACAGTTTCGAAAATATTCTAACTGCTTTTAAATTTGCCAACTCTGTTCAACATTGGAGGGGGATCGTTTTTGAGGATAGGTAGGTAGGTATGTATTGAAACGAATTTGGGAGGGATGAAAGAACACTATCGAATGAGCAAATTACGTATACCTACCTACTCCATTCACAATTATAAAATCACAACTCTGGCCTTGGAAATTTGACACATTCCACTCTGTATCGAAGTTTTGACGTTTTTCAAAATATTTTTATGTTCCAAGTCAACACTATGTTGCCCTTTCTACATTCTTAGCGTATTTCTCAAAATGTGAATGAATTGGAAAAGATGTGATGGACGAAAATAATTAACGTTTATATGAATTGATAGAAAGGATTCCTTTTCTAGTTATTTGCATGAAAAGTACAAGAGATCACTGTTGAAATATATTATTTTTCGCCATGGAAGAAAATTGCATTGCTTTCACATAATTTTCATATGCATGCTTGTGAAGATTTAATGTTTATTATCCTCCTGAACTGAAAAGTTCAAGACTTGACGAAATCAATTGTTGATTCTAATCAAGAATTCATTAAAAAAATCAACCCAAAGATATAAGATGAATTGATGGGTAATTACAAGAATCAAGAATAATGGAACATTATATCCCTCTACTGGAATCCGAATATGTGATATGATTGTGAGGGTGCATAACATTTCTATTTTTAATATTTCTTTATTTCAAATAAATAACAGTTTTATTCATTCATCACAAAAAAAATAAACATAATAACTAAATTAACGAATTTGTTCATATAAAAACTAATAATTTCAATGCAATAGTAACTGAGTTTTGGTAAGGGCCGGTTTTATAAACGGCCAGTTCAATCGGAGGTTACTCAAACGAGGATTGAAAGTCAACCCTGGATTGAAAAAAGTTCGGTATTATAAACATCTTTGCGACCTCGGTTGAACAACCTCGGATTGAGATCGCTTTTTTGGGTTGGCTAACCTGAATCTTATTTCTCGAAGTATTTTGGCACGTTTTTTTTATACCATGTTTGGATAAATTCAATAATCGTAGTCTAATAAAGACAAAACAAGAAGCTAATTCGAATATTCTCGTGTTTTGAATTCAGAGAAATCTGATTTCCTACATCAAAACAAATTATGTAAAAAAATTTACAGATTTCGCAATCCTTGCAACCATCAGAGACATTGGAAATGATAACACCACATGTGAATATTACCAACATTTATTTGCATTTGAACTTAAAATAAAATAGTATTTTCAATAAAAATAATGAGCAATAATATAATTGCAAGAAACAATCAACATTCCTAATTCCTAACATAAACATGTGAGAGGAAACTTGTCACCGTATTTTAAAACAAAAATGTTCTTTCTAAAGTAAGTATTCTTAAGATATAATAATAAAAAATAAAGATATAAATAATTGGATGAAGCTGGGTCCATCCTGTCATTCCTTTCCAATATTTTCGAAGTGAATTTTGATTTTAGCAAATCTGGGTTTTCATGAAATTGGCTTTAGATAAAAGGATTCAGTTTTTACTAAAATTCATGAATCCTATATGTACTCGGATCAACTATCATCGGATGAAGCTCATAACATCCAGTCCAATATTTTCGAAGCGAATTTTTATTTTACCAAATCTGAGTTTTCTCGAAATTGGCTCGAGATAGAAGCGTTAGCGTTATTCCCCCGGTGTGAGTCACCTAACCTAACTAATCACTGACAGTAGATGACGAAATACAATTATGTAATTGTTCTTTTGCATTAAATAATCTACACATATGAAGGAAAATAGTCATGCAATAGATTCATTAGAAATTAATAATAGAAGTACTTTCCACGACTCCAATTTCTCTCGAAAATTAGATCAGAGCGTCGTGAAACGAACAATCGGCTCCCTGGTCTAAAATAAAAACACGAATACCTTTAAATCACGGGAGGATGTTGGCAAGGCAAATACGGGATGGTGCGCTGTATCCACAGAAATATAATAAAATATTTATTTATTTATATGTTTATTATATTTCTGTGGCTGTATCTATATTTTGAAATACCTGAACTGAGTTGCAGAATATCAATGCGCACAATTCCCCCGTGCGAGGGAATTCCCCCTTCCCCCCCTACTCGGAGGAAATATCATCAGATGAAGCTGAGTCCACTCCGTCCAATATTTTCGAAGTGAATTTTGATTTTAGCAAATCTGGGTATTCATGAAATTGGCTTTAGATAGAAGGATTCTGTTTCTACTGAAATTCATGAATCTTATATGTACTCGGATCAACTATTGACCTATTCTTCAAATACGGAAATAATTGCCCAATCTGGCAACGTTGCAGCGAATTTGACGGACCACTCACCGCGGCCCAGATCTCACTTGATGAAACAACAATATAAACACTCGAAGTGCTAATGAAGGAAATAAAACAATGATCTATCCTTCAAATACAGGAATAATTACCCAATCTGGCAACGTTGCGGCGAATTTGACGTACCTCCCACCGCGGCTCACTGGTCGCCGTCGCCGATTCTCGAGCATACATTAATTCTCACGAATGCCTAACCAATCAGATTCACTCGATTCCGAGTGCTTCCGAATGCACCCGAGTGGAAGATCGTGAGAAGAAGCCGTTGCCCGTTATTCAGATCGCGCGTTTTGTCTTTTGTCGTTCTTCATAAATGAATCTGATAGTGAAATAGTTGAAAACGGTTGTTGGAACTTCGAACAGTTTGATTCATATTATGGTAATTACCCCCCCCATGAGTATCAAAGTCCTTAGAAGAAGTTACGCAATGTGCTGCACATAAAAAAATTTCATGAATTGTGAACCTGATTTTCAATCGTTATAACCCCCCCCTCATTAAAAAAAGCTATATCCGCCCTTGCATTTAGAAAAAGCACATATGCGCTTACAAAAACCTCAAAAGTGAGAATTTAAGTAGGTAATTTAGCATATGTATTTTGAAATATGGCAATATAACTGTGTGTTGTATCATATTTTTCTTGGATGGGGGAAATGTAAGAAATATCAATCATACAGAACACCATGAATTATTCTCAAATGATCATATGTAGAAAACGTTTCCTGGTTTTCATCAGTAGAACAAAGAGAACACAAAATACATTGCTTTTCACCACTTTAGCGGAATCATCATTATGGATTGTCCGGAGATGCCTGTTTCTAACAGATAGGTACGCTGGTAAACTCTTTTCCACATATGCCGCAAATGCAAATAAGTGGATTCACTCTGCAATAAAGTCGAGCATTTATTTGAAACGTCCTTAATGAGAAATTGTAATAGATTTTGCTACATATTCTATTCAATAAAAATCAAACTGTTCGAAGTTCCAAGTTCCAACGGTTTTCAACTATTTCACTATAAGATTCGTTTATGAAGAACGACAAAAGACAAAACGCGCGATCTGAATAACAGGATACATTAAAAGACACCAACGGTGCCGTATTTCGACCAATAGGAGGGGAGCACGCTATCCCGTTCGATTTTCTCTTCACGTCATACGTCAGCATGGTTTACGTGTATAAAATCGATTCAACAGTTGTCAACGTGAAATACATTTTGGTTATGTTTATCGAAATTCATCTCTGTCGTAGAAAGGGTTGTGTGCTCTCTATCAGAATATTAATAATTGACTTCGAACTCGAACTATTGAATTGGTTGGAATTCATGCAAGATCTTTTTAAATGGAAGAAGACATTTGAAACTTCACGACTGCTATTTGATGAGAAAGAATTATTCTAAATAACACCAAAGAATCAGATAATTACATTTGTATACTTTCTAAAATCGCTGCCACATTTCGAAATTCTCGACTTTGAGAAAGAAAATACATTTGAAAGATTTCCATAGATGTTCATTGTTGCCTTACAGATAGGGTTGCCAACCGTCCTTTATTTCAAAGGACCGTCCTTTATTTTGAAACCATGTCCTTTGTCCTTTTGAAAGGTGTCAAAGGACTGCAAATGTCCTTTAAAAACCGAAAATATAAATAAAAACATTTGAGTAACCAGATTTCAAAAGGCAAAAAGATGGCAAGAACTGCAAGACTTTTGCATCTTCGTTGTTACGCCATGTTGTTACTCGGTGGCTTTCAATTCAATGGGACCATGCATTGAAAGACTTCTTGTGAATTGGCATACCTTATGCTCTTATTTTTTAAGTTCACCAGAAGCATGTTCTAAGCAACTAAAAACTATTCTTAATATTTCTGAAGGATCTACTGAAGTTTCTTTCAAAATAGAAATTTATTTGTTGTTCATACATCATGTTTGTGGTCTTTTTGTACACACAATTAAAAAAAAAACAACAGCTTGTGAAATCTTTTACATTATGACAGATTTCAAAAACCAATTGGAAAATCTAAAAGACGAATTGTTTTTTGGTTATGAGACAGGAAAAAAATTAAGAGATCGACACTTGTCTCTTCGAGATAAAGAAGCTATACACAATGACTTTGTAAATTTTTTGAGAGGTCTTTGGATTACTTGAAGAAATGGTTTATATTTGATAACGTGATAACGATAATTGGCTTTTTCTTATATCATGTTTATCTTTACAAGGTGATAAATGTCCTCTATTTAGTGATTTAGCTCAAATTATTGAGAGCCTCAAACTTCAAGAAAACCTGAAAATTAATATGGACTTACTGTTTGAAGAAGTAGTTTATTTGAAAGATAATTTTAATATAATTGAAAAGCAAATTTTCCAACATCTTTTTCAAGTGATAAATGGAAATTTATTTTTCAAAAACTTGACCATGATTTAACTAATCTTTTTAAATTAATATCATTTTTCATGAGTATTCCTGCCTCATCGGCATTTCCTGAAAGAGTTTCAGTGTGGTTAATCTAAAGTGGAGTGACGAGCGGAATAGGTATGGAATTGATTTGATGAAAAATGAGTTGTATATTTTTTTCAACTTTGGTGATAACTGCTCGCAATTTTATGAAACGATTAGGAGTAATGGGGCCTTACTCCGTAATGCGAAAACGCAAGGAAAATATAAATTCAAAAAGCGAATTGTTTAGTTAAGTTTGGAGATGAAATGTTGACATTATTTATTTAGTTCATATTTATTCTGTTTTCAGTGCCTGTTTTCTTTTATATTTTTCGAATAAAGTTTTTTGTAAATGTTTGTTTGATCTGGGGAAATTATTTAAATTTATTTGAAGAAAAAGCTGACCTATCCTAAAAGATAACCAATCTTTCAAAGCTTTTTTTATTAACCCACTAGCTGGCCCGGCGAACTTTGTTTCGCCTAAATAATACCTATCACCTATACCATAGCCATCTTTATCTTAAGAAGGCCGTGCCTATACTTACAGTAGATTTCACAACGCAATCACCAGGGATCGAAGATCAACGGCTTGGTTAGATTTCTGAACTGTCAAATCGAGTATTCTAGATCAAGCTCCGATCACCGGTGATATGCTTTGTGAAACCCCCGTTAAAGTTGTATAAACTTACCATTGCAATTTTTTCAAGCAGGAGATAAATTAGGCATAATAAAAGTTCTGTCAAATATCATCTGTCAACTGTCATCTGTCAAACGTCATCTGTCAAATGTCATCTGTCAAACGTCATCTGTCAAACGTCATCTGTCCAACGTCATCTGTCCAACGTCATCTGTAAAATGTCATCTGTCAAATGTCATCTGTCAAACGTCATTTGTCAAATGTCATCTGTCAAATGTCATCTGTCAAATGTCATCTGTCAAATGTCATCTGTTCATCTGTCAAATGACATCTGTCAAATGTCATCTGTCAAATGTCATCTCTCAAACGTCATCTGTCAAATGTCATCTGTCAAACGTCATCTGTCAAACGTCATCTTTTCCATGGATATGAGCTGTCACACAAAACAGAAATATATATATATATATATATATTCTTATGAAATGGAGCTGTTACAGATTTTAAAAATGCTTTGTCAACCTCTTTGAAGAAATGAAAAAAGAAGTACATTCGTAGAAGAAGATGCCCTTCAATATGAATATCTGAAAACAAATCCAATAACCCTACACTTATACGGGGAGACAGAGTTTTTGCTGAGGTTTTTATCTGTGCTCTTGCATCATACGCAGAAATGTATGGTGCCCCGTTTGACATTCCTCTGCTAATACTGAGATTAGGAGCGGGGAATGGATCAATATGTTTGTTTGAATGATCTGTTCCTTGTTGCCTTTTCGAGACACATGCCATAAAAAAAAAACAGAAATACAAAAATAATATGTCAATTACTAATTATGGGCAATTTTGAATTCAGTTATTTCCGCAAATATATTTATTACCCAAACATAAATCAAAAACATTTCAAAAATATAGAGAAAAGATGAAAATGGACAATTCACGATTGATGCTGATCGTCACAATCCGATTTACTTTACATTCCGGTAAAAATTCACTGTTCCACCAACTTGATCTGATAATAGCCTTCCATGTTATTATAAGTTCTATGCAAATTACACAATAATTGTATACATCGCCATTCATACTCTAGTCTAGTCTACCATTTCTGAATTTCCTACCCTTCAAGAAAATGAAATCCACCGTTGCCAGACAACTTCATGGCTTATAACTTCACAACGTTCTATTTTATCGAAAATAGCGAGTCCATTTCTCTCGTTCTATTTTATTATTGCATTTCTATTGAATACCGTGAAACTTCGTTCTACCATAGAATATTCTTATACCGTTGTTAGGTATTCTGTGGTAAGACCTACTATTCACTTGACATGCGATTCTGTGGAAGAAAAACTAACCTCCTTTGTCCAAATGTCAATATGGCATTTCGAAGTTTTGAACCAACCATAGATCTCCTTTTATTAAAAAAGAAAAGGGCTATTTTTAGGGTTTTTCCAGCAATAATTCTAATTTTTCTCGCCGTAAAAACCATCCTTGAACTTCAACGAACATTTTAAAAAAAGATTTGGCCAAATTGGTCGAGGCGTTGTTGAGTTATGCGCTTACAACACATTTTGCGATTCATTTTTATATTATAGATAAAACTTAGTACTTTTTTGCTGAGCATTTCCTCGTCCCCGATACTCAAGTCGTTCATGTCCTTTATTTCAGTAGCTCAGAGTTGGCAACCCTACTTACAGATTTTTCAAATATTAAAATCTACCAGTAATAAAAGTATTTAAAATCAGAAATCTATTTAAATTCTCTCGAGAATTGGATCCAGAATTCGGTGAGGGTTTTTATGTAATTCAGGCACATTAATGAATATTTGAACTGTATATAAAATTTTAACTTTAACACTGTTCAATTAAATAAGACTGAAAGTACTGCATATTATTGAAAAATATAACAAATTGCCTGTGTTGAATCTCTTATCTACATAAGAGCCTCCAAATTCATTCATTGGATTGTCATTATATTCTACATATTGACATAACAAAATATATGATTATATCTTAATCTGAATAATAACAAAGGAGCGGTGGTATATATTTATTCAATCAATTCAGCACATTATCTCATACATATCACTTCTATTGCTACATCATTCTTCCTGAAGCTAAGAAATTATTGTAGGGTGACAAAATTCAATCATTCACTACACTGAAATCTGCAAAGGAGTTCTTCGAAAGCATAATTACTTATGGATTTGAATGCCATTATGACCTACATGAATGCTTTGTGAAACTCTATACCACAAGCAAAGTGAATATTTACATACTAATTACATGTTACCTACAATTCTCAAATATTAACTTTTGCTATTTAAAATAAGGTTCAATCACTGAATTTGTCACCATTGTGCATTTTTGTCTACTTGTGTACAGGCCCGCCGCTAGCTGTCTGAGCGCCCGCGTGCAAATACTGTTATGCCGCCCCCAATAGGGCGCTACATCAGAGAGCAATTCGCAATCCTTGCAACCATCAGAGACATTGGAAATGATAACACCACATGTGAATATTACCAACATTTATTTGCATTTGAACTTAAAATAAAATAGTATTTTCAATAAAAATAATGAGCAATAATATAATTGCAAGAAACAATCAACATTCCTAATTCCTAACATAAACATGTGAGAGGAAACTTGTCACCGTATTTTAAAACAAAAATGTTCTTTCTAAAGTAAGTATTCTTAAGATATAATAATAAAAAATAAAGATATAAATAATTGGATGAAGCTGGGTCCATCCTGTCATTCCTTTCCAATATTTTCGAAGTGAATTTTGATTTTAGCAAATCTGGGTTTTCATGAAATTGGCTTTAGATAAAAGGATTCAGTTTTTACTAAAATTCATGAATCCTATATGTACTCGGATCAACTATCATCGGATGAAGCTCATAACATCCAGTCCAATATTTTCGAAGCGAATTTTTATTTTACCAAATCTGAGTTTTCTCGAAATTGGCTCGAGATAGAAGCGTTAGCGTTATTCCCCCGGTGTGAGTCACCTAACCTAACTAATCACTGACAGTAGATGACGAAATACAATTATGTAATTGTTCTTTTGCATTAAATAATCTACACATATGAAGGAAAATAGTCATGCAATAGATTCATTAGAAATTAATAATAGAAGTACTTTCCACGACTCCAATTTCTCTCGAAAATTAGATCAGAGCGTCGTGAAACGAACAATCGGCTCCCTGGTCTAAAATAAAAACACGAATACCTTTAAATCACGGGAGGATGTTGGCAAGGCAAATACGGGATGGTGCGCTGTATCCACAGAAATATAATAAAATATTTATTTATTTATATGTTTATTATATTTCTGTGGCTGTATCTATATTTTGAAATACCTGAACTGAGTTGCAGAATATCAATGCGCACAATTCCCCCGTGCGAGGGAATTCCCCCTTCCCCCCCTACTCGGAGGAAATATCATCAGATGAAGCTGAGTCCACTCCGTCCAATATTTTCGAAGTGAATTTTGATTTTAGCAAATCTGGGTATTCATGAAATTGGCTTTAGATAGAAGGATTCTGTTTCTACTGAAATTCATGAATCTTATATGTACTCGGATCAACTATTGACCTATTCTTCAAATACGGAAATAATTGCCCAATCTGGCAACGTTGCAGCGAATTTGACGGACCACTCACCGCGGCCCAGATCTCACTTGATGAAACAACAATATAAACACTCGAAGTGCTAATGAAGGAAATAAAACAATGATCTATCCTTCAAATACAGGAATAATTACCCAATCTGGCAACGTTGCGGCGAATTTGACGTACCTCCCACCGCGGCTCACTGGTCGCCGTCGCCGATTCTCGAGCATACATTAATTCTCACGAATGCCTAACCAATCAGATTCACTCGATTCCGAGTGCTTCCGAATGCACCCGAGTGGAAGATCGTGAGAAGAAGCCGTTGCCCGTTATTCAGATCGCGCGTTTTGTCTTTTGTCGTTCTTCATAAATGAATCTGATAGTGAAATAGTTGAAAACGGTTGTTGGAACTTCGAACAGTTTGATTCATATTATGGTAATTACCCCCCCCATGAGTATCAAAGTCCTTAGAAGAAGTTACGCAATGTGCTGCACATAAAAAAATTTCATGAATTGTGAACCTGATTTTCAATCGTTATAACCCCCCCCTCATTAAAAAAAGCTATATCCGCCCTTGCATTTAGAAAAAGCACATATGCGCTTACAAAAACCTCAAAAGTGAGAATTTAAGTAGGTAATTTAGCATATGTATTTTGAAATATGGCAATATAACTGTGTGTTGTATCATATTTTTCTTGGATGGGGGAAATGTAAGAAATATCAATCATACAGAACACCATGAATTATTCTCAAATGATCATATGTAGAAAACGTTTCCTGGTTTTCATCAGTAGAACAAAGAGAACACAAAATACATTGCTTTTCACCACTTTAGCGGAATCATCATTATGGATTGTCCGGAGATGCCTGTTTCTAACAGATAGGTACGCTGGTAAACTCTTTTCCACATATGCCGCAAATGCAAATAAGTGGATTCACTCTGCAATAAAGTCGAGCATTTATTTGAAACGTCCTTAATGAGAAATTGTAATAGATTTTGCTACATATTCTATTCAATAAAAATCAAACTGTTCGAAGTTCCAAGTTCCAACGGTTTTCAACTATTTCACTATAAGATTCGTTTATGAAGAACGACAAAAGACAAAACGCGCGATCTGAATAACAGGATACATTAAAAGACACCAACGGTGCCGTATTTCGACCAATAGGAGGGGAGCACGCTATCCCGTTCGATTTTCTCTTCACGTCATACGTCAGCATGGTTTACGTGTATAAAATCGATTCAACAGTTGTCAACGTGAAATACATTTTGGTTATGTTTATCGAAATTCATCTCTGTCGTAGAAAGGGTTGTGTGCTCTCTATCAGAATATTAATAATTGACTTCGAACTCGAACTATTGAATTGGTTGGAATTCATGCAAGATCTTTTTAAATGGAAGAAGACATTTGAAACTTCACGACTGCTATTTGATGAGAAAGAATTATTCTAAATAACACCAAAGAATCAGATAATTACATTTGTATACTTTCTAAAATCGCTGCCACATTTCGAAATTCTCGACTTTGAGAAAGAAAATACATTTGAAAGATTTCCATAGATGTTCATTGTTGCCTTACAGATAGGGTTGCCAACCGTCCTTTATTTCAAAGGACCGTCCTTTATTTTGAAACCATGTCCTTTGTCCTTTTGAAAGGTGTCAAAGGACTGCAAATGTCCTTTAAAAACCGAAAATATAAATAAAAACATTTGAGTAACCAGATTTCAAAAGGCAAAAAGATGGCAAGAACTGCAAGACTTTTGCATCTTCGTTGTTACGCCATGTTGTTACTCGGTGGCTTTCAATTCAATGGGACCATGCATTGAAAGACTTCTTGTGAATTGGCATACCTTATGCTCTTATTTTTTAAGTTCACCAGAAGCATGTTCTAAGCAACTAAAAACTATTCTTAATATTTCTGAAGGATCTACTGAAGTTTCTTTCAAAATAGAAATTTATTTGTTGTTCATACATCATGTTTGTGGTCTTTTTGTACACACAATTAAAAAAAAAACAACAGCTTGTGAAATCTTTTACATTATGACAGATTTCAAAAACCAATTGGAAAATCTAAAAGACGAATTGTTTTTTGGTTATGAGACAGGAAAAAAATTAAGAGATCGACACTTGTCTCTTCGAGATAAAGAAGCTATACACAATGACTTTGTAAATTTTTTGAGAGGTCTTTGGATTACTTGAAGAAATGGTTTATATTTGATAACGTGATAACGATAATTGGCTTTTTCTTATATCATGTTTATCTTTACAAGGTGATAAATGTCCTCTATTTAGTGATTTAGCTCAAATTATTGAGAGCCTCAAACTTCAAGAAAACCTGAAAATTAATATGGACTTACTGTTTGAAGAAGTAGTTTATTTGAAAGATAATTTTAATATAATTGAAAAGCAAATTTTCCAACATCTTTTTCAAGTGATAAATGGAAATTTATTTTTCAAAAACTTGACCATGATTTAACTAATCTTTTTAAATTAATATCATTTTTCATGAGTATTCCTGCCTCATCGGCATTTCCTGAAAGAGTTTCAGTGTGGTTAATCTAAAGTGGAGTGACGAGCGGAATAGGTATGGAATTGATTTGATGAAAAATGAGTTGTATATTTTTTTCAACTTTGGTGATAACTGCTCGCAATTTTATGAAACGATTAGGAGTAATGGGGCCTTACTCCGTAATGCGAAAACGCAAGGAAAATATAAATTCAAAAAGCGAATTGTTTAGTTAAGTTTGGAGATGAAATGTTGACATTATTTATTTAGTTCATATTTATTCTGTTTTCAGTGCCTGTTTTCTTTTATATTTTTCGAATAAAGTTTTTTGTAAATGTTTGTTTGATCTGGGGAAATTATTTAAATTTATTTTAAGAAAAAGCTGACCTATCCTAAAAGATAACCAATCTTTCAAAGCTTTTTTTATTAACCCACTAGCTGGCCCGGCGAACTTTGTTTCGCCTAAATAATACCTATCACCTATACCATAGCCATCTTTATCTTAAGAAGGCCGTGCCTATACTTACAGTAGATTTCACAACGCAATCACCAGGGATCGAAGATCAACGGCTTGGTTAGATTTCTGAACTGTCAAATCGAGTATTCTAGATCAAGCTCCGATCACCGGTGATATGCTTTGTGAAACCCCCGTTAAAGTTGTATAAACTTACCATTGCAATTTTTTCAAGCAGGAGATAAATTAGGCATAATAAAAGTTCTGTCAAATATCATCTGTCAACTGTCATCTGTCAAACGTCATCTGTCAAATGTCATCTGTCAAACGTCATCTGTCAAACGTCATCTGTCCAACGTCATCTGTCCAACGTCATCTGTAAAATGTCATCTGTCAAATGTCATCTGTCAAACGTCATTTGTCAAATGTCATCTGTCAAATGTCATCTGTCAAATGTCATCTGTCAAATGTCATCTGTTCATCTGTCAAATGACATCTGTCAAATGTCATCTGTCAAATGTCATCTCTCAAACGTCATCTGTCAAATGTCATCTGTCAAACGTCATCTGTCAAACGTCATCTTTTCCATGGATATGAGCTGTCACACAAAACAGAAATATATATATATATATATATATATTCTTATGAAATGGAGCTGTTACAGATTTTAAAAATGCTTTGTCAACCTCTTTGAAGAAATGAAAAAAGAAGTACATTCGTAGAAGAAGATGCCCTTCAATATGAATATCTGAAAACAAATCCAATAACCCTACACTTATACGGGGAGACAGAGTTTTTGCTGAGGTTTTTATCTGTGCTCTTGCATCATACGCAGAAATGTATGGTGCCCCGTTTGACATTCCTCTGCTAATACTGAGATTAGGAGCGGGGAATGGATCAATATGTTTGTTTGAATGATCTGTTCCTTGTTGCCTTTTCGAGACACATGCCATAAAAAAAAAACAGAAATACAAAAATAATATGTCAATTACTAATTATGGGCAATTTTGAATTCAGTTATTTCCGCAAATATATTTATTACCCAAACATAAATCAAAAACATTTCAAAAATATAGAGAAAAGATGAAAATGGACAATTCACGATTGATGCTGATCGTCACAATCCGATTTACTTTACATTCCGGTAAAAATTCACTGTTCCACCAACTTGATCTGATAATAGCCTTCCATGTTATTATAAGTTCTATGCAAATTACACAATAATTGTATACATCGCCATTCATACTCTAGTCTAGTCTACCATTTCTGAATTTCCTACCCTTCAAGAAAATGAAATCCACCGTTGCCAGACAACTTCATGGCTTATAACTTCACAACGTTCTATTTTATCGAAAATAGCGAGTCCATTTCTCTCGTTCTATTTTATTATTGCATTTCTATTGAATACCGTGAAACTTCGTTCTACCATAGAATATTCTTATACCGTTGTTAGGTATTCTGTGGTAAGACCTACTATTCACTTGACATGCGATTCTGTGGAAGAAAAACTAACCTCCTTTGTCCAAATGTCAATATGGCATTTCGAAGTTTTGAACCAACCATAGATCTCCTTTTATTAAAAAAGAAAAGGGCTATTTTTAGGGTTTTTCCAGCAATAATTCTAATTTTTCTCGCCGTAAAAACCATCCTTGAACTTCAACGAACATTTTAAAAAAAGATTTGGCCAAATTGGTCGAGGCGTTGTTGAGTTATGCGCTTACAACACATTTTGCGATTCATTTTTATATTATAGATAAAACTTAGTACTTTTTTGCTGAGCATTTCCTCGTCCCCGATACTCAAGTCGTTCATGTCCTTTATTTCAGTAGCTCAGAGTTGGCAACCCTACTTACAGATTTTTCAAATATTAAAATCTACCAGTAATAAAAGTATTTAAAATCAGAAATCTATTTAAATTCTCTCGAGAATTGGATCCAGAATTCGGTGAGGGTTTTTATGTAATTCAGGCACATTAATGAATATTTGAACTGTATATAAAATTTTAACTTTAACACTGTTCAATTAAATAAGACTGAAAGTACTGCATATTATTGAAAAATATAACAAATTGCCTGTGTTGAATCTCTTATCTACATAAGAGCCTCCAAATTCATTCATTGGATTGTCATTATATTCTACATATTGACATAACAAAATATATGATTATATCTTAATCTGAATAATAACAAAGGAGCGGTGGTATATATTTATTCAATCAATTCAGCACATTATCTCATACATATCACTTCTATTGCTACATCATTCTTCCTGAAGCTAAGAAATTATTGTAGGGTGACAAAATTCAATCATTCACTACACTGAAATCTGCAAAGGAGTTCTTCGAAAGCATAATTACTTATGGATTTGAATGCCATTATGACCTACATGAATGCTTTGTGAAACTCTATACCACAAGCAAAGTGAATATTTACATACTAATTACATGTTACCTACAATTCTCAAATATTAACTTTTGCTATTTAAAATAAGGTTCAATCACTGAATTTGTCACCATTGTGCATTTTTGTCTACTTGTGTACAGGCCCGCCGCTAGCTGTCTGAGCGCCCGCGTGCAAATACTGTTATGCCGCCCCCAATAGGGCGCTACATCAGAGAGCAATTCGTGGGGGGGGTAGTGGCAAGTTTTAGCGAGGGACCTGAACTGATCTCTTGAGAGCGGGTAAAGGGGGGGGGGGGGGTGTTCGATCGTTTCCATTCGAAGATTTAGTGTGAAAAACTCTTTCCTGGGGAGGTTAATTACCCCCAGTACCCCCCGTAAATACTCCCCTGCGCTACATATGCTGAGTCTTCTCTAGAAAGGGTTCCCTCATTATGGTGTGAAAAAAATAAAAAACCTATTGAATTATTGTTATTATACATATTACATATATTATATTATATTATTGTTATTTTTATTTATAAAATTGAAAAATCATATAGATACACACTCAAATATTTATCTAAAAAAATTTCACTCTTCTCGCTTTTATATTTGCGAAATCTTCTATAATCTTAGTCATATCCAAATCTATCCAAAATTTGGTGTTCAATTGAAATTACATATAGCTAAATTACTTAATCTGTGTTGGAGCATAGTGGATCTTAAATAATTCTTGATAATTTTTAATTTTGAAAAAGATCTTTCTCCAGATGCAACTGAAACCGGCAAAGTTAGTAGTGTTCTTAGTGCTATTGTTATATTCGGAAATGAAGAAATTAAGTCATTGCCAAAAATATATTGTAACAGTGATTGTGGATCCTTCGATTAGAGTTCTGCAAAATGCGATTTTAGTGCAATAATTTCATTAAACAAATCAATACCGTCAATGTCTGATTCATTAGTAGCATCATCTTTAAGCTTCAGATTCACTATTAACAAAATAATTGGAATTTAATTTTTGATCGTTACTGTTCATACACCACGGAACTGTTCGAATCGAATCATAGACAAGAGACAAGTTTCAATTTCGAATGCAAAATGCAACTGATCCTAGGGGGTGTATATTCCGACAAAGACCTTCATTCTGTTTTTATCTTTATTTTCGTAATTCTCTCTTCAAAATCACGTATCTCCCTAAACTCGGCTAGTAGAAAGGGCGCAATTTGGTAACAGAGGGTTTTTTATGACATGCAATAATTGGCATAAACGATACGGCGACACTGAAAATATTCAAAACTACTACTACTACCTGGTTGTAATATTGGGAAAAAGAACATCTGCAAATTTTTCTCGTAGAATATTCAACAAAATCAAGATGCCGTAGGAACTTTCTGAATCGATGTTTCTTTCAGAAAATTTTTCCCGAGGGCGCAATTCGAAGTTCCGGGAGGGCAATTTATCGGATTATGTGAATTTTTCGATCTTGAAGTTTTATGCCATAACTTGATCTGGGCGCTCTCAGTATTTCGCCGGGGGGGCACCTGCCGAACTTCGGGGGGCGGCAGTGCCCCTCCCGGAAATATACCTGAAAGAAACACTGCAGTGAATTCACTGAATTCCGTGGATATACGGAAATTATCGATGTTGGCCGCCTGTCCTCCCAATCCTTCAGAGAAAAAGTCTCTAAGGGGGATGGGGAGACCTTGCCGCCCCCAATGTTGAACGGAGTTGGAGAAATTTCAAAACAGTTGGCAAAGTTTCGATCGCATATGGCAAAATTTCTATGTTTCTATGACAGTTGGCAAAATTTTAAAGCAGTTGGAGTTGGACAACCGCCCCCCCTTTTTTTTCTCCCCACCCCGCTTACCACGTTGTTTGTCCCCTCCAAAAAAAATTTCAATTCCACTGGATTTGCCGCCCCCCTGGACGTGCCGCCCTTGTGCCGGGCACGCCTTGCACGCCCGCTTACGGCGGGCCTGCTTGTGTACAAATTTAAGTCCACTGTATAAATTCTAGCCATTCCATTAATCAAGCCAATATCAATCTAACAGGTAGTAGGATATATTCATTGTGGAATATAATATTAGCCCACCTTTTTCATGAACGGTTTCTAAAACTCTACACAAAATATACCATGCGAAAGTAAATATCAATTATCTTGCTGATCTTGCATCAAACGTTTGGAACTAAGTTCATCATAGTGACCCACATTAGTTTCAATATTCAACTGAATATATCGAGAGAGTTCGTTACAGCTGACCCCATCTCCCTTCCTTCAACCTCTGGTCCTCCCATTATTTGAATGTCAATCCTAAAATTGAAGTAAATTTACTAATAAAACACTAACATGCTATATTAACAGTGAACAGTTACCACCAGAAGTACTAAATTTCACCGAAATTCTTGAGTTGATGGACATAATCCATATATTTTTATACCTCGATCTTTCATGCTACGTTGATTACATTGACTCGTAGATAAATTATGTTCAAGTAAAATCAGCTGACATAACTCATAACATTAATAAACCAACCTGTAGTATTACTTCTTGTTCCTTAAAAAAATTATGAGTGCATTTTTCCCAAATGGGTGAATAATTCTTCATGAGAGCCAAAAGATATTTAGTCCTGTACAGGGCAAAGTGGGCACTTCAAATGAATAGAATGTCTTTTTGATCAAATGGTACAGGTTCTTCATGATGAATTTTTCTCATATGCCGATTTCTTGTTGATGATCTTGAAAAATGCTCTTGGCATACGAGATACAGCAAACTTTCACTGAAAATTAATAATCAAAATGAAACCAAGTATAAATTTTTACTGATTAATGATATACTCACTCAACTTCGTCCATGCCTATTGCTTATTATAAAACAGAACTCCTTGTCAATATGATGCAGCAATTAAAATTATTGCTATTTGTTGTCTCTGCTATTTGTAATAAAATTGAATTGAAATTCTGATGAGCAGAAAACAATGAGAATTTCTCAAACGTCAAAATAAATCATGGAAATAGAGAGAAGCACATTTGACATTAGACAAGGAAAGAGAACCGTGATGTCATGTGCAGATATTCCGTAACTGTGATTGGTCAGAAATTCGGCCCCTGAATAACGGGCAACGGCTTCTTCTCACGATCTTCCACGCGGGTGCATTCGGAAGCACTCGGAATCGAGTGAATCTGATTGGTTAGGCATTCGTGAGAATTAATGTATGCTCGCTTCTCGTATGCTGGCCCAATACACCTATGTCACCTATATCACGCGATAACTTTCGAATGCTTTTTTGGTCTACTAGCGACACCTTTGTCTTTTGACCTTGAACAAAAAGTCGTAACTTGACTGTAATATACGAACATAAACATTTCCAATGTTAAAAAAATTGTAATTTATGAAATGAGGACAGACTTCGTACGAATTTTTTCCACTCGAAGCTGTTGGCAAATACGCTCTAGTCTTTATCACTTTTGTCAACTTATTTGACTCGAATGATCTAAGTTTGTACTATTTTGATATTCTGAAAAGTCTTATCTCAAACTCTTATGCCAAGTGAGCAAATAATAGCTAGGACAATACAAAACATCCAATGAATTGCATTAACATTTATTCGTAAAAGGATGTAGTTATATTTAGGATAGGAACAAATCATTTTTGATTTTGTTTGACTAGGCACATGAAATACACATTAAATTTAAAGATAGCATTTATTTCTTGACTAACTTTTGCTTTATTCAAGTTGAGAGTCATGAATAGAATCAGTCTAGCAATATTATGCAGGACTCCGCAAGCCACAAAAATAATATTTGTTTTCAAATGTGATCAGATCCCGAATAAAAGTGAGTGAGCTCCAGCAACACGGTTCTAATACACCGAAATTTGGTCAGTCAATACAACCTTTCCCTTGTTAGTTGCTACTCCTGTTGATCGCTTGGCATTTTGATAGAATGATAAAATAAGCACTGAAATACTTTTTGAAAATGTCAAAAGTTCTAGACATTTCACAACTTTCTAACTTTTTTCTGATGTTGATTTATGTATACCACAAAAAGCTTCGAATATGTTAACAACTCTGAAAAGATTCAGCTTATTCAAAGTAATTTCATCCACCTGATAAAAGAGTTTATTTATTTGACCAAAATCTCTTCTTTGTGCCTTCGAAGTGGTCGAAAGGAAACGTGAAATCATTCGATTGGTATCTTTCTTATTCACTATCATTACTATCTTTTGAATGCCTTGCAGTTATTTCATTATTATCATAACTAGAGTCATTTTCGATATTATATTCACACAGGAACCTGGCAGTTGGCCTCGAAGATAAGGCACAAAAATTCAGTTTCAATTTAGGAATATCTTTCCAAACACCAAAGATACATTATTAATACATAGCAAACCTACAGAAGACTGTGATTAATATCAGGCATTCTATCAATATTATATCATATAATATTTTCATTCCAAGCAACTTCAATGTGCCGAAACAAAATGTTTTGTTTTGTTTTTAACATAAAGATTAAAGAGAGGTTAGTTGTCGGCCATCTAGAAACGTCAAACGTTTCAATCCTCGATTCAAATCTCAAACGGAGCTATATTCATCGGTTGAGTCAATCCCGGATGCATATTCATATCCCACGTATCGTATCGCAGCTAGGAGTCAGCCGAAGCTTACGACATAAACCACGTGCGTGATCGCATCTAATTAGGCGATATCAATCGTGGAATATGAATTGGGATTTATACGTATTGAGTTATAAGTTCCTTTAGGGTTGATTTCAATCAAACACAGATTTCTGAATAATCGATTTATTCAATTTAATAATAAGGAGGTCGATCTATACTCGATGAAACGAACTGAATAACTAACTTTTTGAAAGGAATCGTTTCTGTTCCCTAATTCATAAATAGGAAATATGCCTATACGAAAAGTTTCAAGTTACCATAAGGATAAGATTTAAAGCTGTCACCAGTATCTCCCCATACACTTCACTGTGGAGTGGATATGAACCAAGTAACGAATAAATATTGAACCTAATTTATGACCTTTCGTTCTGTGGAAAATAGTGGAGATTTGGTTTTGCTTTGTATATTTCAACAATACGTTATAATGATACCTCGATTCTTTTATTTTTTTCAGTTCAAATAATAACAATTAGGTTTTTTTCCATATTTATAAATAATAAGGGCATCCTATTATTCAAGAGTAAATGTTTTCAGGCTATGAATTTATTGGGATGAGGGCATAAGTACCTATCTTTAAAATAGATTTTATACTGAAGCGAAAAAAATGGTAGAAACCATTTCCCAAATAGGACCTACTTAGGATGTTTGGGTTTAACAGAAAATACAAATCTCGAAAATGAATTATGTATAACATAGAAAAACAAACTACTCAACATATAGATATAAACAACTATGAGTTTGGAATAATTATTTAACGAATTTGTTATCCCCCAAAATTATGTTTTCCTTGACGCATTCTGTTAAGTAATGTAGCGCTTTTTATTTCTTTTTCGTGAAGCTAGCAGTATGTCTTCGTGCGTGCTTTTTTATTCGGCCATTTAGAACAGTCTTTCGTCTGGAAACCGATGTCGGCTGAACACCAATTTCTTTTCTTTTTCTGATTGTTCTCGTGAAATGGTGAAACCTCGTTTAGAAGTATAAAATTGATCATTCCTATTATTCAAGAGTAAAAACTTTTTAGTTATTTATTGGGATGAAGAAATAAGTATATTTATAATAAATTTTATACTGAAGCGAAAAGAATGATCAAAACCATCTCTCAAATGGTATTTTTTTAAACTTTTCGAGGGGTATTCTAACAGTTGTTCTTATTGACCAAGAATTGTCTAAAAATTAATATTAATTTACATAGCCATCAAGCAAATTGAATCTTGTGAGTATTATTTTTCTGTCGCTGTTGCAAAGATACACAAAGTAAAAAGCCGTTGGAAAGAAGAATCAATGAGCTCAATGTACGAAATTAATAGAAGAGTTATAAAATTCAAAAGGAGAATGGTATCAAAAAATAATATCAGTTAATTAGGAGCAGTTGTGCAACATAAGAAAAACAAAAATAAGGATCATCGTCGCTTGGAAAAATTTGTGATAGTGAAAGTATGATTGAAAGACCATTCAGAAAATTGAGTGATCAGAATTTCTTCGAAAATTATTTTCAATAAATAAGATCACTTCACATTATTCTGAAAGGGTATAGTTATATCAGAACTCAATTCGGGAATAGTTTACAACATCCGATAACCCTGTCCAAATAATGATTCAGATTGTTATAACAAAAAGTATTTTGGGAATATCCCCATTTTACCTAAATGAATAAAAACATGAGAAGCTTAGCTATATGTCGATATGAATTTCATTCTTATATACAATCCGCAATCCCTCAGTTGCCCTCTCACTATTATGTTAAGGGGAAGTATCACCTTCTGAATCGTGATAAATCTCCATTCAAAAAGTGGTCTCTTTATTTCACGAGTAACTACCCTAATTTACGACGTAGAGACTTGTTTTTTTTTCAATTGAAGTTGAAGAACGTCCCGAGGGCAAATAGTTTTCTTTTTTTCGATTTAATGAGTTTTTCAATTGAATAAAGCAGGTTGAACTTCAGCGTTTTGGAAACTGCACTTTATGATTTTTTTCGACGGTTTTTCATAATTTTATGGAAAAAATCGCAACTATTTGTCCTCGCCAATTTAATCTTCTATAAATTACAAAAAACATCCGCTCCGTCAAAGTCCATAATAGGTATTTCAAGCAACTTTGATTAAAGCTTCGGTCGACTTTGTGATTTGTGAAATCGGGCCCTTAAGGGTTGTAAAGTAGAAAATCATTTCATCACGAAACACCTAACTATTTGAAACTATTTATAACCTGGACCTTCTTTGTTCCCCAACATATGCGAATTACTGTTTATTTCTCCCGAACCGTTTATTATTTTTTTATGTCAATATCGTTTAGGTAAGAGAGGCTGAAGAATAATTACTTCTTCAGCTGAATTTATTACGTTTGCACTGCAGACGTTTTACTATCAATTTTTATGAGGTATTCCTATTGAATACGTGGTGATTTGAACTTTTTATAACTAAGTAGGTTTTATGTTAGAATAGCACTGAAGCTAAATATCGCCTGTTTATATTGAATTTTTTCATCAATAAAGACGGTTATTATTATTATTATTATTCATCGGTCCCCCGGTCTCAGATAGAGCTGGTATTACTTCTATGAACCAGTGAAAAAACATTTCAGTTCCTCCCACTAGTTCAGGAATTTCCGCACGATGTGACAGGTTTGCAAAGCTACAGCCTGCTGCGCATATCCCGCGATCCTCTGGGATATTTCGATCTTTTGAAGATTTTTCTTAAATGATTTGGGCATGACTCCCTCAGCCGAAATCACCAATGGTATAATAGTGACTTTCGACAATTGCCACATATTCTTCAGTTCCATTGCCAAGTTCTCGTACTACGTTATTTTTTCCGACTCCGTTCTTCCGATGTTATGAGTCAATGGTGATCCTTCTCAATGAATACAAGTCTATTGTAGTCCACTGATCTATCTGTTGTTATGGGTCTGTCCCAAAAGAGAACCGCTGGGTCTGTTTCCAACACTGCTGCAGGTTGATACTTATAATATGGCGGACAAGTATCCAAAAAAACATGTCTAAGAGCCAACTGCTGATGAACCATTTTTGCCACTTGGTTGTGTCGGCCCAGATATGCGTTGTCGGCAAGAACTCGACAACCTGCGATTATATGTTCAATAGACTCGCCAACTGCGCAGCACTTCCTGCATTTGTCCTCCACGTTCAGCTTCAAACAGTGCTTCTCATAGTTGCGAGTTCTTATTACTCGGTCTTGGATAGCCGTCAGGAATCCCTCAGTTTCAGGATACAATTGTCCCGCATTCAACCACGACAAAGAAGCTAATTTATCGACATTTTCCCCCTCAACGTGTTAGGGAAATCTGCCGTGCAGAGCTTGCTCCCGCCATATATTTATATCTTCGCTTCTCGTGGTGATATCGAATGTCAGTTCTCTGTGTTGTAGGTTCAGAGGTGTGTATCCCTTATCCTCTGTTGTCACCAATTTCATCAGGCTATCTTCAGACTCGAGCAGTCGCTGCCTCAAGTTTTTCTCCTGGGTTCTGCAGAGTTTATAGATGTTTATTATTATTATTAATTATCCTGTTGAATAATCCCTCAGATTTGAGGTAAAAATTAATTAATTAATATGCGAATTTTCTATATTACTTACTCATTGAAGGAACAAGGGATATAGGTGGAAAATATAAGTCGGTATATAAAAAAGAATAGGTGGAGTGACGTACGTCAATATACAGGGCGATTCATCAATCACCGCTATGGCCTATTAGATGTTTCAGGAAAAATATTCATAATTGTGCACGAGAAAAAATATTTTGAAAATTGGAGACGGGGTCCTAAACTAGAAATTAACCGTATTTTCAGACCTCTGCAACTCGTGGTTATATCTTCTTCTTCTTCTTCAACAGCCTGTTTGCATGCACTCCTGGATATAGGCCTCCCCTTAAATTCTCCAATTTCTTAGATTTTGGGCCAACTGGTGCCAACCTCGTCCTCGTCCAACCTTTGCTTTGATGTCATCTAACCAGCGTTTTGGTGGTCTTCCTACACTTCGTTTATGTTCTCGTGGTCTCCAATGTACAATCCTCTTAGTGACTTAGTCCATCGATCGTCCTGCTGCCGAGCCACATGCCCCACCCAGGCCCATTTCATTTCTGCTATCCTACCTATTACATCTTCTACTTTCGTTCTTCTCCTGATTTCTTCATTTCGGATATGGTCTCTCAAGGATATAAACCGGAACCTATTTTTAAAGGCACATCCGTTATCCCCATACTTTGTTTATCTGATACTCATCAATTCGATAATTCATTTTTCAAATGAAAAAGTAATTATGCTGAAAATTTTTTCACATGCAATTAGCTTCAAAAAAACTATCACAAATCCACGTTGGTTGAATTTATTATTTTATTCTCAATTGTTGAATAGAATTTTCATGCTTATAACTTGAATAAGTAGTTGATCATTGAATATATGATAATATTCATTTCAATCGTGAAAACTAAAATTCGCATGTGCAATAATTTCAACATTGTACATATGAGAATATTTTATGAGTTATTGGAAATGAATTAGTGACATATGCAAACGTTTAATTGAATTCTAAAAAACGAATTAATTTCCATTATAATTTTCAGACTACAAAACTCCTATACCGGGTGTCCCAGTGTACCTGTTTCAATGGATTATCTCAGCCATTTCGAAAGATAAAAGTTTGAAAATTTCATGTTCTCCAATTCGTTCAAGTTCAAGGAAACTTCAACTGAGAAAAACAAAAATTGAAAGTCACTTGCGTAAATGAATCAAACTCTTTTATTTAAAATAGCTCCGTATATTTTTTGCAATTTTTGATATCGACTCAAAATTACCTTTTCAAGTATGTATTACACTTTGATTTGATGGAGAAAACATCAATTAAAATTTCAAATTGAAGAATTGCAGTACGATATTTTGTGTAATCTAGATTTCAATAATTGATAAATCATGAACATTTTGCATTCGAGAAGATGAAGAGAACGTCAAATTTAAAATTATTAAAATTCTAGTAGACTGGACGAATTGATTATTTTTTAATGAAAACCTTAGTGTGCCATGGAAACATGTGAATATACAATAGTTTGCAACTTTGACAGTTAATAATTCTCAATAAATGTGTGCGTGACAGAGACTCTAAAATTCAAGAATGAATAACCGAGAAAATGATAATTCATCTCATGAATTGTTTCAATTTGAAATTTCAATTGACGTTTTCTCCATCAAAACAAATGTATAATACAAAGTGTTATACACAAAATATACGGGGTGCGATTTGAAATAAGAAAGTCAGAGTCACCTCCGGTCAAACCGAAAGTGACTTTACTGGGACACCCGGTATATTATGAGTTATTGCGACTCCCGGAAGAAATCGTCAATGAGAAGAAATGTGTAGGTAAATTCGAAATTTCAATTCGTTATAGAAATAAAGAGATTTCTTGTGTGCTGGGCCTGATTCCTATAAAACGCGGAATGAGGAAATAATGTGGGAGCTCGTCTTGTTTTGAATTCCTAGGTCTTCGAGATATTTATTACTTCCCAGATGTATGTAACTAGATGAAAAAGGGACCAGGGCGAGTTGTATTTACTACCTGCTCGACGCGCTGGCCTGTCGAATTACCGACATTGGAACGCGCCATCTAAAGCTGAATGTTCAAACACAAAAACCAGGGTAAGCGTTAGATCTCTGCAATATTTGGGTTATTGAATATGTTTTTCGTTTTTCATGAGTACAAGCTATATTTTTGAACTAATCATCATGAAAATTTTTGTAGTTTATAGAAGATTAAATTGCCGAGGGCAAATAGTTGCGATTTTTGAAATGATGAAAAACCGTCGAAAAAAAATCATTAAGTGTGGTTCCCAAAACGTTGAAGTTCAACCTGCTTTTTTTAATTGGCAAACTCATTGAATCGAAAAAAAGAAAACTATTTGCCCTCGGGACGTTCTTCAACTTCAATTTGAAAAAAAATAAGTCTCTACGTCGTAAATTAGGGTAGTTAATCGTGAAATAAAGAGACCACTTTTTGAAAGGAGATTTACCACGATTCAAAAGGTGATACTTTCTCTTAAGATATTTGTAAAAGGAATTTATAAATATGAAATTTTTTTGGTTATGATATTTCAAGATTATCAAAATCTTTTTCCATAATTCCCTTTTTACAATTGTTTCCATTCATTAGATGAATGCTGATTATTTATGTCGACTTAGAGTGTTTTATTCATTCAAAAACTGCACTTACCAATTCATTATTCACTCCCCTTTTTTTATTCGAAGATTAGATTTTTTTCAATTGTAGTTAAAGAACTACTTGATGTAATTCCCTTTCGTTTTTATGATGCAATAATTTTTGAAATTGGTACTATGGGAAAATGACGCAAAACCCCCTACCTTATTAAGTTCAATTTCTCCTTCTGTGGCTATTTATTCATTCTTACTACTTAGTCATCAATTTGCAAAATATCTGCGCTTATTTTCTTCAAAAACTCCATTTTGTAACAATGCGATAGGATTCTCTTAGCGACCTCATACGATTCATAAAATACGTTCGAGATCGCAGGAACGGGTGCGATCTCGTACGTTAAGTTTGCTTCGGCTTCGGGTGAATTCGTATTGCGGTACGGTACGTGGGATATGAATATGCATCCCGGATTGAAACCGAGGTTGGATGTTTATAATACGGAAATCGACATTCGACGGCGGATTTGGGCTCAACCGAGGATTGAAATTCTTTTATAAAACCGGCCCTTTTAAATTAATAAGCCTGAAAACTTTATAGATATACATTTCATTTATTTGATCTTATGAACAAGGAGTAGAATATTCTAACTGTATAGTAATTTGTTAGATTAAAAAATATTCATACATACTTACCACAGTAGGTTTGTACAAATAAAATGGAATAGGTCAAACATATGCTTCTCATTTATCATTCACCTGTTCTAAAATAACATTCGAATGCTCGTTCCGGACACATATCCTATAATTCGTTATCTTTGAAAGCTGAAATTTTATACTGTGATTACACTTTTTGTGAGGGTTGTGATCAGTGGAAGCTTTGTGGGGTGAGAGATTTTTTACTTGGCTCCTTTTGTTTTTATGGAGAGGCATTTTACATTTGTTTTTTTTGGTTGTTTGGTTATTTCATCGAATTGCTCAGTTATTCTCACGCTTAAATTAGCTTTAGTGGTGCTGTAACGTTTGATATTTGTGTTGAATGAAACCGGTTCCCTGGTGATTGATTGTTTGGTGAATCATCGGTTCTAAGGATCGGATATTTCAGTAATCCACGGGCAGGCGTTGGGGAAGGCGATTTGCGCCCGCGTTCGCGTCTTTTTTCGAACTTCACTCCTGAACTTCTTCTAGTCCTTTCCCTCGTTTCCCCTCTCTTTTCCGTGGCCTACCCAATCTGTGTTTAAAGTCTTCCTTACAGGTCCAAGGAAGTGAAGCGAGTCCTTTGTTCACCCTCTACCTATTATTTCGGATTTAATTGGTTCCACCATGGCGCCGTCGTGTCACTTTTGTGCGAAGACCATTTCTGGCTCTCAGTCTTCCATAGCTTGCTCAAAATGTAAAAGATTTTTTCATGCTTCTTGTGTGAATCTACCGGATAAGGAATTATGCTTCCTCAAAAGCTCGCAAAACTGTAAATGGGAATGCAATGTTTGTTCCTCTAGTGAGCGCTCCATGCGCAGTCGATCCAACAGCTCCTCCAATCAACCTGCAGTCGCTGCTTCGGTTCCTGTCTCTTCTGGAGATCAGTCTTCTGTAACTATTGAGCATTTCAAATTGCTCATGGATCGAATGCAACACCTAATTGTCAGCGTGGAACGCGTTGAAAACCGACAGGACGAGTTGATTTCCCAACTTGCAGCCTGCACGTCTACGCTGAATGATCATTCAAAGATCCTATCGGAGCATCAGAGTTCTTTGGAGAAATGCGTCGAAAATATAGAGGACATCAATCGTTCTCGGGCGTCTATTTCTAGCGACTTGGCAGGTGTTCGTGAAAGGGTTCGCGCCCTGGAGAGCAATTCGAATTTGACAACTACATCGAGTACTGATTTTTCTGAGCTCCTTGAGCGTGTCACAAAATCCCATAATATCATTTTAGTAAACGTACCAGAGAGTGGGGATCTCAACCACGACATGGTTACTGCTAAGGAAATAGTTGACCATGTTCAGGGGCTATCTAGCTCTCACTTGAAAAGTGTTGATCGTCTGCCGGCTAAAGATGTCTCACGACCTCGATGGCTGAGGGTTACATTTTCCAACCCCGATATTGCCCGTAAGATATTGAGAAATAAGCTGGCTCTTCGTGGACATCAGAAGTTCAGGGGTGACACTGTGCAGGATGACAGGACGAAGGTACATAGAAATGAGCTCAATTCTCTGCGCAGTGAGCTCAAATCGAGGCAGTCAGGTGGAGAGACTAATCTCACTATAGATATATTATTGGCTCCCCTAAAATTGTAACCACCAACGAGAATAACACTTCGACACCTACAAAAAACTAGCAGATGTTTCGTCATGGCCGCTCATTTATACTAATATCCAATCTCTCAACTCAAAATTTTCCGAACTCCTATCATTTGTTCAGCTAAATCGCCCTTATATAATCATGTTAACTGAAACTTGGCTCAAACACTCTGTCACCGATAACTTTTACAACATACCATCTTACACTCTGTACCGTTATGACAGTGAGGATGCAATTGGCTACCGAGGAGTCTGTATATATGTAAGCGATCTTCTTGCTGAAAACTTTTCTATTCAGACTTGACTTCTAATAAGAAATTATCTGGAATCGACAATCTATTTATGGACAACTCTAATGCTGAAATATCCCTAACCTTAGGCTGTATTTACAGGCCCCGACCATGTGCTTCCGACCTTGAACTTTGTGATTTCTTGTGTGAGCTTTCGTCTACGAAGAAAAACGTATTCGTTGTCGGGGATTTCAACTGTCGAGACATTCGTTGGCCTCTTGTTCACGGTCATCCAGCGGGTTCACCCTCTTACCCGTATGTGAAGATGTTTATGGATTCTGGATTGGAGCAGCTCGTCCTGGAACCAACTAGATTTAGAGATGGCCAGATCCCCTCTCTATTAGACTGGATAACACCTGATTCCAATTTAATTTCAGAGATACACTATCTACCACCATTTGGAAAATCCGATCATGCTGTCCTGTCCACAATGATACAGATGAGTACATCATGCAATTTAACTAAAATTGACCGAACCTTGCCAAAGATTGATTTTAATGCAGTAAACGTTGAGCTGATCTCGAGGGACTGGAGGGGTTTGCTTGATCGTTGTGTGGATGTAGATGATATGTGGAGTTGCTTCCTGGGTGTCACGATGAAAACCCTCTCTAAGTTCACTCAGATTACAGTTGTTAAACACAACATGATAAAACCATGGATAGACCGGAGGGTGAAATATAACTAGTTACTGTTCATTTCGAAAAGCATTGTTTACTCTTCTATCAAATTGTGAGCCATACTCAGTACATGAGTTCATGGATAGTTTTGGGTAATAAATATGTAACTATTGTATGAATATGTTATTAGTGAATGTTGTTTTTCTTCTATTTTCGAAACTTTGACCTGTTTTCATTTTGTTATCTATGATAGCTATTCTGAAAATAAAAACCTATTATTATTATTATTATTATTATTGAAGATGATCAGATGCAAGAAATCTTTGTGGCAGAGATATCTGCGTAGTAGATCTGATTCTGACTTCCGCAGCCATCGATCTTTTGCCAATTCTCTCTCCTCCACGATCATGAAAGCGAAGACCAGTTATGAATCACAACTCGCCTCCAGTAAAAATAAAAAAAAATTTTTCAAGTATATGAGGTCCGCAATGAATTCGAAGGTGACGGTTCCCCTAGTCAGGGAGTCCACTGGGGAGGTGTCGGAAAGTCCTCAGGAAAGTGCCAATGCTTTGGCCGCAGCCTTCGCTAGCGTGTTTAGTTCTGAGCCGGATGGTCCTGTACCAGCTGTTAGAATCCCAGAAGTGGATTTGGAGTTTGAGGGAATGGCTGTGGACGAAGAATTGGTGGTGAGGTATTTGTTGGATCTCAAAACATCGTCCTCCCCTGGCCCGGATGGTCTGTCGCCTTTCATCCTGAGGAGGTGCGCGTCTGCCTGCGCTCTTCCTCTTTCCCTTATCTTCAAGAAGTCTTTGGGTACTTCCACCCTTCCCAGAGATTGGTTGACTGCATCCGTAACACCTTTCTACAAAAAGGGAGACAAGCTGTCTCCTCAGAACTATCGCCCTATAAGCCTGACTTCAACCGCGTCTAAGATCTTGGAGAGAATCATTGTAGATCGGCTGGTCCAGTTTGCGTTGACGCACAATATTATTCCCATTGAGCAACATGGATTCGTACCCGGTCGATCGACAATGACAAATTTGTTGGGTTGTCTTAACGATTGGACTAGTGCTTTGGACCGCAGTAAGCAGTATTCCGGTAGATGTGGTGTATTTAGACTTCTCTAAAGCATTTGACCGTGTACCACATCGCCGTCTTCTGTCGAAGCTGCATCACCTAGGTATCAGGGGTTGTCTGCTGTCATGGATCGAAGCGTTTCTCACCAATAGATCTTTTCGTGTGAGGGTGGGGGGCGTCCATTCATCTTTGGAGGTGTTTTCGACCAGTGGCGTGCCTCAGGGTTCGGTTTTGGGCCCTGTTCTCTTTCTTTCATATACCTCTGACCTGCCAAGAATTCTGAAGTCCCCATGTGCTATGTTTGCTGATGATCTTAAAATCTACAACAATGCATCGAATTCGGGGAAACTTCAAGAGGACTTGAGAGCTCTGGACGATTGGAGTCGCGAATGGTTACTTCCCCTGAACATCAGCAAATGTAAGGTCATGCATCTTGGTCGGAGTAATACGGGGGCTGGCTATGAGATCGGTGGTCACCCCCTCGCCCCTGTTGACCATTATAGTGACTTGGGAGTCACGATAGAGCCAAGTTTGACATGGTCACGCCACATTGCAGCGGTCACAGCTAGAGCAAGACAGATGACTTACATGATCCAGAGGACATTCAGAGGTTGCAGCCCGTCAACATGCAAGTTACTATATTGCAACTACGTACGCCCTCTGTTGGAATATGCTGGACCTGTGTGGTGTCCATCTCTAAGGAGCGACCAACATCTCCTGGAGTCTGTGCAGCGATGGAATACTAGGATTCCTTTTGGTTTGATAAGACCAGACTATCCCACTCGCTTGAGGATGATGAACCTGGATACCTTCGAGGATCGGCGTAGCAGGGGCGACCTCATCGTTACGTACAGGGCATTGAATGGACTGTTTGGGGTGAGCCTGGACCACTTGTACAAAAAAAGCACCACACAACTTCGAGGGCATAACTTCAAACTTGGGAAGGAGAATTTCAGGACCACACAACGTCAAACCTTCCTGTCAAATAGAGTCTTCGACAGGTGGAATGGGCTCCCACAGAGTGTGGTTGGTGCAACCTCGGTCAACACTTTCAAAAACCGATATGACCAGTATGTGCGGGAGTTGATCTCTTAGTTACCTGTATGCCAGTTAGAGATTACTTTTGTTTTTATGGTGTGATTTTTTTTCCCTATAATTGAGCATTGTATTATTTTGTGTTATTGAGTTTATGGGCTTTTTGCCCCAACTATTATTGTAATTATAATAATTATAATAATAATAAAATAAGACACAAACTCATGGAATATGGAAGGAGCCGGTGTATTCTGGTTCAATTTAGCCTATTTCTACTTTCGGCAAAGGATTGATAGGAATGAAAGCTCCAGTGACACATTTCAATTAATCGGAATCTGAATTCACCTACCGTTGAATGCAATATAGCCATATTTCTTCTTTTTTTCAGCCTTTTCGACGTGTTTTTTTCTGAAACGTGAAAACGATCAACAATAATCATTTAGAGACCGATGATGGCCATCCAGAACCCGTTTACTTACGAAAATCGTACAATTTCATTCTGCAAGTTCTTTCCTCATAATTCCTCGAAAATCCTTCCTGAACCATATTTTCTGGTCGCTTTCATTAGAAGATCGTATAAGGAAGCCTTTTTTGTCCATTTACACATCCCAAATAAATTATGAGCACCAAAAACGATACCGAAACTAATCAAACTTCTGGGGGACCGAAATTTCGTTTGAAATCTTTCTAAACGGCCAGATACCTAAGAAAAACTTCGTTATCAAGTGAAAAAAGGTCGATTAGTACTTAATTTCGCTTTATTTATGCCTATTAATCGATTTTTGGTCCAATTCAAATTTGCCATTCGTACTCACGCCAAAAGTCGTGAAAGGAAAAAATGACACTTGCACGAAATCGACGGGAAACTTCTTCTGGACGACGAAGAACGGAAAAATAGGCGATTTTATATCGATATTTCGCCCCAAAATCGCCGATCGATTCGAACTAACAAAATGTGGAATATCTTCGATACTCAAAATGAGAAATTCACGTCCGTTAGGACCATCCACTAGGGACATACAATATACGAGAGAAATGGACTAGCAAAGATCTAATTCAAGAAGTATATCGCATTGGGTTGCTACCGTATGAGGGGATATGTGACACTGATGACGGCAAATAAGCCAGAAACCGGTCAGTCATTTTCCTTCTGCGGTAGCAGCACGTTCCGGCGATTTACTTCTTGAATTAGATCTTTGCTAGTACATTTCTCTCATATATTGTATGTCCCTAGTGGATGGTCCTAACGGACGTGAATTTCTCATTTTGATTATTACACTTGCGGGATCCGAACCGTATAAACGGGCGTATTCTACTATCCACGGTGGACTGCATGAGACTTCAAAGTAAGTACTTGCGAAATACCGTAGGGTAAAATGAATGTACGTAGAGATCTAATTTTCGAAGGAACGTCTGGGATGAAACGTAGACATTTGCCCGCTAGGTGGGACACTGTAGTATTACATTGTACTCAGTAGTTCCTACTAGAGAGTAATATAAGCTCTGCCGTTTCATTTGGTTGCTACCGTATGAGGGGATATGTGACACTGATGACGGCAAAGAAGCCAGAAACCGGTCTGTCATTTTCCTTCTGCGGTAGCAGCACGTTCCGGCGATTTACTTCTTGAATTAGATCTTTGCTAGTCCATTTCTCTCATTTATTGTATGTTCCTAGTGGATGGTCCTAACGGACGTGAATTTCTTATTTTGATTATTACACTTGCGGGATCCGAACCGTATGAACGGGCGTATTTTACTATCCACGGTGGACTGCATGGGACTTCAAAGTAAGTACTTGCGAAATACCGTAGGGTAAAATGAATGTACGTAGAGATCTAATTTTCGAAGGAACGTCTGGGATGAAACGTAGACATTTGCCCGCTAGGTGGGACACTCTAGTATTACATTGTACTCAGTAGTTCCTACTAGAGAGTAATATAAGCTCTGCCGTTTCATTTGGTTGCTACCGTATGAGGGGATATTATGTGACACTGATGACGGCAAAGAAGCCAGAAACCGGTCTGTCATTTTCCTTCTGCGGTAGCAGAACGTTCCGGCGATTTACTTCTTGAATTAGATCTTGGCTAGTCCATTTCTCTCATATATTGTATGTCCCTAGTGGATGGTCCTAACGGACGTGAATTTCTCATTTTGAGTATCGAAGATATTCCACATTTTGTTAGTTCGAATCGATCGGCGATTTTGGGGCGAAATATCGATATAAAATCGCCTATTTTTCCGTTCTTCGTCGTCCAGAAGAAGTTTCCCGTCGATTTCGTGCAAGTGTCATTTTTTCCTTTCACGACTTTTGGCGTGAGCACGAATGGCAAATTTGAATTGGACCAAAAATCGATTAATAGGCATAAATAAAGCGAAATTAAGTACTAATCGACCTTTTTTCACTTGATAACGAAGTTTTTCTTAGGTATCTGGCCGTTTAGAAAGATTTCAAACGAAATTTCGGTCCCCCAGAAGTTTGATTAGTTTCGGTATCGTTTTTGGTGCTCATAATTTATTTGGGATGTGTAAATGGACAAAAAAGGCTTCCTTATACGATCTTCTAATGAAAGCGACCAGAAAATATGGTTCAGGAAGGATTTTCGAGGAATTATGAGGAAAGAACTTGCAGAATGAAATTGTACGATTTTCGTAAGTAAACGGGTTCTGGATGGCCATCATCGGTCTCTAAATGATTATTGTTGATCGTTTTCACGTTTCAGAAAAAAAAACACGTCGAAAAAGCTGAAAAAAAGAAGAAATATGGCTATACTGCATTCAACGGTAGGTGAATTCAGATTCCGATGAATTGAAATGTGTCACTGGAGCTTTCATTCCTATCAATCCTTTGCTGAAAGTAGAAATAGGCTAAATTAAACCAGAATACACCGGCTGCTTCCATATTCCATGAGTTTGTGTCTTATTTTAGAACAGGTGAATGATAAATGTGAAGCATATGTTTGACCTATTCCATTTTATTTGTACAAACCTACTGTGGTAAGTATGTATGAATATTTTTTAAGGTCGCCGTTTGATGCGCGTAGGACAAGTCGACCGATAGAGGCGCCACCGTGCATTTTATGGAATATCTCCATAGAACTTACATTATCTCTATGAGTTCTATGAATATCTCTCTAATTATGAATGAAACATACAATGGCGCTCTCTATCCGAAACTCGCTGAACTATGAAATTAGTGAAAATGTGGATAAAGCAGGAACTTATTCCCGCTAAAATTTGAATTTGGCCATTCTCTGTCAATTCCGTATTTCAAGTTGTTTTTCTGAATGAAATTATCTGCAGATTCACTTTTAATCGGAAGTTGAACTATTTTCATGGGTCTTTCGTTTGAAATAAAACAGAAGCATGAGTTGGATCATTTTCTTCTATTTTTCAAAGAAAAAAAATTAACTGTTGGAATGGAATTAATCTCAATTATCTCATTAAGAACTCCAATCCTTTCTGAGTTTACCCACAAAATTTCAGTTTTCAAAGTGAAACCATTTTCAAATGCAACTTGAAATAAAAACACACTACATTGAACGCCCACCTTAATCTAACAAATTACTCCAGGGTGTCCCACGGTCGAGTGCCTATTAGACGTTTCTGGAGAACTGGCCTTATTTGAAATCTGAAAATTAGGATTATGATATTGTTGGAAATTCTCTACAGACCTAAAATATTTTTGGAGCCTGAGCACTTCCGGTTATACCAGGAGTGGAAATAAATTTGTTCAAAAAATATTTTTTTCAATATTTTCATTTCTGTTATGATTGAGTATTCAATGCTGAATACATTTCTGTTGAAACCATTGTATTCATTCGAATAGTTTTCGAAATATCGAAAAAAAACCTAAAAAAATGTCAAATATTCATAGTCAGTGTTATGTCCATTATTCCTATTCTGAACATCCCGAGTGTAAACCGTTCTCACAACGTCAAAGTAGAAGAATGTTGAAAGGTCAAACATCTTTTGAATTTCATAAATATCATCAAATTTCAAATTTCGTGTCGAAAACTCTGATCGAAAATTGTCCATAACTTCTGTTTTTCAAATTAGAACCCTATTTTTTTATGATTGCGTTGTATTCTGCGAAGAAAAATAATGATAGCACTCTCAGATGATTTTTTTCCTAAAATCAGTAATTTCCGAGTTATTTGAGCTTTTCTGGATTTATGTTGTACGTAGAGTCAAATTCATCGAATCTGAAGTGATTCGATGAATATTCCTATAAAACCATAGTTACAACTAATAATTAGACCTGTCACCTCTGAATTATTAATGGGATCATTTATCTTCTATGGTCACAGAATATTCTCATGCCAACATATTCGATGACTATTCTTATGAAACCATAGTAACCATTGAAGTAAAATCGAGAAGTAAGGTTAATTCCTAAAATTAGAGCTGTCACTTGTGAATTATCAATGGGATAATTTATCTTTTATGGTCACAGAATATTCTCATACGAAGGATAAGATGAATTTGACTCTACGTACCCCTGCCAAAAATACCGCATGAAATCTCATAAGAACATAATATAGACCATTTATGAGATTTCATGAGGATCAATGAGAAGAAGCTGTATCCTATACGTACGTTATCCAAGACATGTAAACTTCTTATAAGTTTTTATGAGGATTTATAAGTATATGTAATTTATAAGCATACCCGAATACAAGGTGTACGAGTTTCTATCAGGTAGCATTCGTTTGAGGCAGTGGCGGATCCAGCTCTCGAGAAAGGGAGGTCACGGTCAGGTGGATTACATACCCGCCAATTGATTTTTTTTATCAAACACAAGATTTGAGGGTTCGTCCAGTCCAGAGGGGGGGTCATGACCCCCATGCCCCCCCCCCCCTGGATCCGCGCTTGGTTTGAGGAGGCTATGAGATTCCATAAGGTATTCCAGTTTCAATCATAATAATGTTTTATGCTCATTCACAAGCCTGAAAACCTACGAGGAATATGTGGAATATATCAGGAATTCCTTATGTAATTTAATGCGGATCTTATGAGTTTTAATGTGGCTCAAATTAACTGAGAATTCACCAGTTTCAGTGAGGAAGCTCGGCTGTGAAGTATAAGAGTCTGTATCAGGCATTGTTAGATTTTGGCGGCTACGAGATTCAATAGTGTATTCCAATTTCAATCATTATAATGTTTTATGCTCATTCACAAGCCTGAAAACCTATGAGAAATAAGTGGAATGTATCAGGAATTCCTTATGTAATTTAATGCGGATCTTATGAGTTTTAATGTGGCTCAAATTAACTGAGAATTCACCAGTTTCAGTGAGGAAGCTCGGCTGTGAAGTATAAGAGTCTGTATCAGGCATTGTTAGATTTTGGCGGCTACGAGATTCAATAGTGTATTCCAATTTCAATCATAATAATGTTTTATGCTCATTCACGAGCCTGAAAACCTATGAGAAATATGTGGAATGTATCAGGAATTCCTTATGTAATTTTATGCGGATTTATGAGTTTCAATGTGGCTCGAATTAACTGAGAATTCACAAGTGTCAATGAGGAATGTCGAGTTTATAAGAGTCTGTATCAAGCAGCAAGGGCGGATTTACGGGGGGCCCTGCCAATAATGTCTCATAGAAACTGATAGAAAATGTATGTACGAGAACTTATGAGATCCTAATTGGATAGTGAAACCGCAAATCCGTATAAAACCTTATACGATATTCATCAGTATTTAATGGAGACTACACATACACATTGCTTCAGTTTCTAATGGCATTTCCTAACGTAAATCATATCAGTTTCTATAAGCGATTCCTGCATTGAATTGTCCTTGTTCCTACTAGTTTTTATAAGACTCTATAGTTTTCAAATGTGTTTTTCACACATAAGACCTACCTGTTTCTAATGTGTTTTTACACATAACTCATCTGTTCCTACGAGTTTTGATAGGAATCTTTAGTTTTGAAATGTGGTTTTCACACATAATACCTACCTGTTTCTAATGTGTTTTTACACATAAGACCTACCCGTTTCTAATGTGTTTCGACAGATAACTCATATCCGTTTCTACGAGTTTCTATAAGAACCTATAGTTTTAAAATGTGGTTTTCACACATAAGACCTACCTGTTTCTAATCTGTTTTTACACATAACTCATATCTGTTCCTACGAGTTCTGATGAGAATCTATAGTTTTCAAATGTGGTTTTCACACACAATACCTACCTACCTGTTTCTAATGTGTTTTTACGTTTTACACATAACTCTCATCCGTTCCTACGAGTTTTTATAAGAATCTATAGTTTTCAAATATGGTTGTCAGAGACAACAACTCTGATGTTGTGTACAGAGTGGACAGTGGTCGCATTCAGCTGACGAAACCGTTGGGCAACTGTTACGAAACACTAGCGGAATCGGTCGTTGGCAGTTGGCACATGCGCTACTTCCTCAACGCGTTCTGGAGCGGTTGCCATTCTTCGGAGCGCATTTGATTTGTGCTAGGTAGCGGTAGCGGAAAGTTGAAGTGTAATGTGAAGTTTGTGTTTGCAAGTGAGAATAAAGTTTTTACGTGTATGTAAAAGTAGAAGATACACGATATACCTCGTAATTATTTTCAAAAACACTGAAATATATACACCGCATTCACCACATTACTTGAGTTTAATAAAAATCATTTGTTTGGATGATTAAATCGAAAAGCAACCAAAATAACCCTTTGTCAAAATACACCTGTCGAAAATTTACAGTTGACAGAAATTGAAAACGGCCTCTCAGCGAACGTTCAACACGTTCCTGACCGCTACCGATAGATAGCAGCAGCGCTTTGAGCTTCGTCCGCTGAATGCGACCAGTGATTTCAGGATTTGTCGGTCGGCGCGCGCATCGGAAAGTTCAGGTTATGCGTTATGACGCGGACTCGTGGAGCATATATATATATATACTTCTTTAATCTATGCTCGTGGAGCGTGAGCGTGGACACCGTAAAACACGTGTCACGTGTGATGCAAATTGACGTATTATTTCTCGGGAAATTGCAATAATAATTAATTTTACTTTTCTAGAATAAAAATGTGTTGCATCAGTGCCTTTATGAGAGACTATTATGTGTTTTCGGTCTGCAGAGAACATTGTTTTTGTGTGAAGTGAGTTTATATTGTAGAAACAAGCTGGAATCTGATGTGAATTATAAATTTCTAGAAGAAAAATGTGATGGATCAGTGCCTTTATGAAAGACTATTATGTGTTTTCGGTCTGAAGAGGACATTGTATTTTGTGTGAAGTGAGGTTATGGTTATATTGTAGAAACAAGCTGGAATATGATGGGAATTATATGAATAGGTATGGTTTTCCGTAATTATGTGTTCTTCTCAAGTTACTATATATATTATTCCATATATTGTCCTCAATGAAATTATGAAATGTCAATGTCACTCGTCAGTCAAATACGTAATAATTCAGTATGTATTTATAAGCATTTCATGAACGGATCAGAAATAAACATTTTAAGCCGCTATGAATTCTTTCACTCCAACTGTATAAATCCACCAACCAATAGTAGGAACAAAGGTATATGAAACCGTATTATTATAATCCTAGGAATTTCAGTTAGAAACATATGGAAGATATTTTAACTAAACTTTTAAACTGTCAAATTCTCATTAGCGAATGATTAGCTGTGAATTATAATGATTTCTGGCGAATATCGGTGATGGTACGATATGAATTTACATTTTCACTCTAACTTCAATGTCTTACATTCTCTTCTATTATCCTCTTGGTTAAACACATGCAAACCATATTGTACTTATTTTCTTCATTGCCATCAGAAACACAATTTGAGAACTATAGATCCTTATAACCTTGAAATCTTATACATTCTCATTTATTTTCAAACCTCATTAACTCGTAAAACATACAGCAGAAATTAATTTTGTGTAGAAACAGATTTGTAACAGGTATTACGTGTGAAAACCTCATTGAAAAACTATAGATTCTCATAGAAACGAATATGAAGCATGTGTAAAAACACATTAGAAACAGGTAGGTATTGTGTGTGAAAACCACATTTGAAAACTATAGATTCTCATCAAAACTTGTAGGAACAGTTATGAGTTATGTGTGAAAAACACATTTGAAAACTATTGAGTCTTATAAAAACTCGTAGGAACAAGGGCAATTCAATGTTGGAATCGCTTATATAAACGGATATGATTTACGTTAGGAAATGCCATTAGAACCTAAACCAATGTGTATTTGTAGTCTCCATTAAATACTGATTAATATCGTATATGTTTTTATACGGAATTGCGGTTTCACTATCCAATTAGGATCTCATAAGTTCTCATACATACATTTTCTATCAGTTTCTATGAGACATTTTTGGCAGGGACAACATGAATCCAGAAAAGCTCAAATATCTCGGGGATTACTCAATTTAGGAGCAAGAACATCTGAGAGTGCTATCACTATTTTTCTTCGCAGAATCCAACGCAGTCATAAAAAAATAGGGTTCTAATTCGAAAAAACAGAAGTTATGGCCAATTTTCGATCACAGTTTTCGACACAAAATTTGAAACACCCTGTGATGATATTTATGAAATTCAAAAGATGCATGACCTTTCTACATTCTTCTACTTTGACGTTGTGAGAACGGTTTACACTCAGGATGTTCAGAATAGGAATAATGGACATAACACTGACTATGAATATTTGACATTTTTTTAGGTTTTTTTTCGATATTTCGAAAACTATTCGAATGAATACAATGGTTTCAACAGAAATGTATTCAGCATTGAATACTCAATCATATCAGAAACGAAAATATTGAAAAATAAATTTTTTGAACAAATTTATTTCCACTCCTGGTATAACCGGAAGTGCTCAAGCTCCAAAAATATTTTCGGTCCGTAGAGAATTCCGAACAATATCATAATCCCAATTTTCAGATTTCAAATATGTCAGGTTCTCCAGAAACGTCTAATAGGCATTCGACCGTGGGACACCCTGTATACAGTTAGAATATTCTACTGCTTGTTCATAAGATCAAATAAATGAAATGTATATCTATAAAGCTCTGCCGTTTCATTTGGTTGCTACCGTATGAGGGGATATGTGACACTGATGACGGCAAAGAAGCCAGAAACCGGTCTGTCATTTTCCTTCTGCGGTAGCAGCACGTTCCGGTGATTTACTTCTTGAATTAGATCTTTGCTAGTCCATTTCTCTCATATCTTTGATACTTTTACTTTGATGTTAACAAAGCAACTGGCAACGTCGTTGTGTCATTAACAATATTCTAAGTACGCGCACAGACTTTTCATCAGGTGCACCAACTCCTGAAAACGAAACCATGACCTCCTATGTGATTAAAAAAATGTGAATGGAGTAGGTATATATATGAGGCGAACCATTTGAAAATATGACATATTATTCCCCAATGAAATTCCTTATATTTTATCCTTTGTCTCGGCAACGCCACGGCAAGGAATCTTTTTTTTATGCCTCACCACCTCAAACTGTCACGAGCCGCCACTGCATTTTATATATTTTGTAGAGGTAAATTTATTGTTATAAGGAAAAAAATGTATCTGGAGTTGTTATTTGATGTTCCATATGTTGAAACTATTCAAAAGCCTGGAGAAGCAGTGGAAAATTTCCGAGCCACGTCGCTGATTGTAAATGACATTCATTGCAGCTTTTGATTTTTGTCCTATGTCTAACAACACATTTAAATCTCATATACCAAGAAGGACAATATCATAAAGTTATATTGATGATATTTGTTGATAATCACCGAGCAATCAGTCTGAAGGATAAGTTTCATTTTGTTGACTAGGGATATTTTGACCTGATGCGTCATAGAAGGATGAAAATATTGTTGATACGATTCCGTGGAAAGAAGGACCGTCCACCACGATCAATAGTATCATGCTGATGCGGTCGTTATTTTCCGACGTTGAAAACGGGAGGCAAACACTTGTAATAAGCTGATTGAATAGAATTACGCAAGGACTACTCCAATGTATTTATTTATTTTGACACTATTTCACACTATGTTATACACATTCTGATATAAAGAAATCTATCTATCTATCTATCTTTCTATTCAATTCGGATAGCTCTAAAGTGCCCGTTTCATCATATACATAGGTACCTATAGGTACGCTGATTTCGTTTCGAGAGATATTTTTAACACTTTATGATGGCGGCCAATACTCGATTAGCTGATTCAATAAATGAAAGGAAGTACTACTCGAATAATTTTTGTCGGTCAGTTTCGATAGCCCTAATAATATCGATACCTCAGTTCAATAGTGTCCAAAAATTCAAATTCGAGTTAATACATGCAAAATGTTTTCGTATTTCGTATCTAAGATGTCTGGATCTTTGGCCGGGTTTCACCAAACATTTTAATCTGGTTTAAGGAGATAACTGAGATAACCGATTGATTTTGACTTGAAGAACCCAGAAAATAATCGTTTACTTCCTTAAACGAGATTAAAATCGTTGGTGAAACCCGGCTTTAAAATGCAACATAGCCAAATTTATAAATGCTTCTGTTCCTTAGTGTAATAACTTGACTCGTTACTTTATTGAAAGGAGAAGAAACCTTACATCGTTTCTTCTTGAAACGATGGAGAAAGTCGGAGCATCTGGAGAAAACACTACTTCACAATATGTAGTTGTAAGCATGCTTACAGAGCGGGACGTTCAACGGAGACCCCTCTGTATCAGCTGACTGAAGTCATCCAGAGAACTTTGAATAACAAAGAAATCGCCATGTGTGCCTTCCTAGATGTACCTGGGGCCTTTGACAACACAACACACGTGTCTGTCAGAGATGCACTTGAGAGGCGAGGAGTGAATAATACCATCTTAAAAGGGATGTATGAGGTGTTAACGACGAGAATACCTGAGACATCGATGGGCGAGGAATCCGTTATCTCCCCTCCTATGGAGCCTGGTAGTGGGTGAACTTCTACACAGGCTAACGGAGCTTGGCTTCGAATGTGTTGGCTATGCTGACGACATAGTACTAATAATTAGAGGCAAATTCGAAGGCACTCTCTGCGACCTATTGCAGAAGGGCCTTAGAATTATTGAGCAGTGGTGCTTGTCAGTGGGGCTGAACATCAACCCTTTCAAGACCACATTAACTCCGTCCACTCGGAAGAGGTCAATACCTAGGAATAACCCTAGATAGCAAACTCCTGTGGAATGAGCATGTTGAAAATGCTACTGGCAGAGCTACAAGACCTCTGATGGCCTGCAGGCGTCGATGCGTTAGGAATTGGGGCTGTAACACAAAAATACTGCAATGGATGTTACGTCATGATTGTAAGACCTATAATCACATATGGGGCAGTAGCCTGGTTTGCTAAGGCGCTGGTCTCCCGGAACTGCGAATGATGAATTTGGAAAACCATGGATACGGTCTGTCTCGAACGTCGCGTCCGACGTTCAGCTGAATACGTATATCTCTGGAAATATGAAAGCAAATAAATTATCTAAGGAAGGGCTCGATCGACATTCACTGGGCCGGAACACGGGCTTCCTATGTGTCATACATACAGGGTGTTTCACCATAAACTGGACAAACATATATAGCCGTGTAGACGAGTAGACGACACCCGGGAAGTCATTTTTGCCTTATGACATATACCCCGTTTTCGACGCATAAGCGAGATACAGAGTGTTTAATGTCAACTTTGAGCAATATGAAGCGGCAGACCGACTTGCCAGGGAAGGGGGGTCTATTCCCTTCACCGGTCCAGAGCCATTCTGTGGCTTCCCAGCCAGCCATCAAGGTATGGCAGTTAAGGAATGGGAACAATAGAGAAAGCTTACGTTCTGGCAAACGATCAATGGCCAAAGACAGGCCAAGTCATTTCTCTCCTACTCGAAGAGCTGGACTAAAAAAGTTCTCTCACTCAGTAAACAGGAACTGAGGAAACTAACATGCGCACTCACGGGACACTGTCCCGTGAGGTATCACCTGAAGAACATAGGTAAGTCGCTGGAAGACACATGTCGCTTCTGTCAAGAATCCACTGAGACAGCCAAGCACTTGGTATGCAAATGTGAAGCTGTTCATCGGAAAAGACTACAACACCTTGGCTTCTGGTTTCTAAAGCCGGAACAAGTGATGGATGTAGCCCCCAGAAAGGTGATAAAGTTCATGGAGACACTATTGCCTGACTGGTAAACAGCGCGGGGATGCACAATAGATCTTTAGGTCAAGGTGCTTGCGAGTTCAGATGATCTTCCGCCCCTCCTCTAATCTAATCTAAAAAAACTAATCTTGAGCAATATTCTGATAACTGTGGTGAGTTATTTGGAAAGCACTATTTCAACGTACTAGATTTTTTAAGATTTTCCGTGAATTTTTTTTTTAAATTCGAACTCAACTTTTTTTTTACATGTCTTCAGTGAAAAAAAAATTTCGGCCGAAATTGTTGAAATTTTTCAAGGTTGAACTATCTTCCATTTCGAATACTGAGGTGAGAACAGAATGAAATAATATCTATTGGTTTTCTTTTTGTATCCTTCCAAAAATTTCGCTCGGAGAACTTTCATGACTTTTATTAAAAAAACTGGAAGCCGTGCGAAGGCCAAATTTGGGCTAATGAGCTGTTAGAGTGACCCAGACGGAAATATGAATTCATAAACCAAAAACATTTTTTTTTTCGAAAAACTTTGGTGGGAATCGAACTCTCCACTTTCGATTTACTAGCGTCGCTTTGGTAACGGAAATTAATAAGATTAAAATAAACCCAATTCATACTCGTAGAGAGTTCGAATCCTACCAAAGTTTTTTGAAGAAATTTTTTTGGTTTATAAATTAATATTTATGTCCGGGTTATTCTGGCAGCCCATTAGCACAGTTTTGGCCTTCAACTATTTCGAATATTTCAGAATATTGCTCAAAGTTGACATTAAACACCCTGTATTTCGCTTATGCGTCGAAAACAGGGTATATGTCATCATAAGGCAAAAATGACTTCCTCAGTGTCATCTACACGACTATATATGTTTGTCCAGTTTACGGTGAAACACCCTGTATATCAAAAACCTTTTCAAGGGATGGATTGATGGGAAATTCTCCTCTGAGTGCAACACGAGAACAGATCTCAGGCAATCGAGGCTCCTTATCAAGGGGCCTTCTTCAAAACCGGAGGTTAAAAAGCTCTTGATTCTCGAGAGGAAGCAATATTCTCTGGTGAATGGTGCTTTAACTGGCTATCTGTTTAACAAACATTTGCAAAGAATGGGTCTAACTGAGTGTTCCCTGTGCCGTTGGTGCAGGAACGCGGATGAAACGGTCGAACATATACTGTTATATAATATACATATCATGTCGTGCGGTAATCTATCTGTATTGACTATTGAGGTTAACACACCTAGGGAAACCTACACCTTCTATCTCTATGGTGAGAGATACTCCTCCCTGTCGGGTCGCGGCATTCTCGTCGGCGTTCCTTCGGGTCTGAGTCTCTCTAGTATTGCATAAATGCGGTATAAACAATGGACCACAAGACCTACGTTCGGCCAACCATGGGCGCCGCACGAGAAAAAGATCGACTTCACAGGAAAAGCTGCAAGATTAATAATAAAGAGGCCTCCTAAAATTTCCATGTATTCGAAAATATTTAATACAGCAACTAACATCGCTTTTCACGATCCTAAAAAAGACCAATGCGGTTTATGTGCCATAAACGGAAATGAGGAGCAAAACAATGAACTAAGGAGACAAGGAGTAAGTATGAAGCGCCTTTAGAGTCTTTAGCCTTCAAAATAGGAAACGTATACCGCCAGATGGCAGTGCAGTGCATTAATTTTTATTTATTGTATTATTTAGCTCAATAGAACAAATTGTTGGGGCGCAGGGAATATAACAAGAAATCCAACACTGAACTAGATCTCACACTGGCTGTATAATACAGTCTTTGATAATACTTTTCCTTCAGCAGTCAACTGGACAACTGCGGGGCGTGTCATTTGAAAATGAAATTCGATTCCATGCTAGAATCCACAATTGTAAAAACAATTAATTTTCACTAATCGACGGTTGAACAAACCTCAATAAATTGTCTTTGATAAAAATGGATATTTATCATTTCGAATAGAAAAATTGAAAGAAATGCATCTTGCGAAAACAACACATTGTTGTAATATTATTTTCAAGAAAACGGTAAATTCTGAAAAAAAATTGGGGTAGACGTTTGATACTGAAATGGAAAAAACACAAAAATATTTGTTCGTTTTGATGGTGGAAATGTTTCAAAATAGTCAAAAATGATGGAGAATATCCTCTTCATCCATTCAATTTCAATACTTATAAAATATTTTTTTTATTATTTTTATCTTTATACACTCATACATCCCTTCATCAATCAGAAAAGAATAAATCGAAGAAAAGATTGAAGATGTAAAATCAGATGAAAACGTTCGACTATTGTGTTTCGATCTCCAGGTAGTCCTCACGACTCCTTTTGGTGATATAAGTAGTTTTTATTATAAAAGGAGACTTCCTAGTTACAACATTACTATCTTCATAATGAAAATTTTTTCGTGGGAATAGGATAAAATTTCCATTATTAAATCTTGGAGGACACTAAGCAATATTTTTTTACTATCTTCCATATAAAACAAAAAGTAGGCCACTGCTTTTTCTGGCTCAAAGGAAACTCAAAAAGAGGAGCCAATGAAATTAGCAGCTGCATACCCCATTCACTTTTCAACGTATTTCGGTTGGCCAAGAAATTCTGGCACATTTTGTCGTGTATATTATGAAAATGTTAGGTTATAGTCATGTTCTTGTCAGCATCGTTGTCGTTTCTACATAGAGATCATAGTAATAACGTATTCATCAAAATGTTTATTTACTTTGGGAAAATGATGAGTTTGAGAAAATATTATGTGAATTCAATAATTCCAAAGACCTGGCGAATGTTGAAGAAACTTTTTTCTCTGTTAATACTGGATATATTTCACGTTTATAAACATGGTTGGAAGGTTCAGTGAGGCTATTTCCCTTCACGGAATCAAGAATCGAGTGTTGAAATTTTACTGAAAAATAATGGACAGAATAGTCCGTTAATTTTTGATAGTTCATTCTAAAAAAAGAGAACTCGAATAACCCGACAGAAAAACTTCTAAACGAACAGACGGACCAATGGAATTCCCCACTTTTCAAAATTCTCAAGAAATAAGCCTACAGAATACTGTCACATTTACAAAGTTGAAAATAAATAAATAGAATAGCATTGGCAACGTCTCTCAGAATTATTTGATTTTCACGAGTGCCAACCTGCGTCAGTTTCAAGCACAAGAACTTTATAAACCTAAATCATGGCCAACCAGGATATTTTAAAAAAGTGAATGGAGTATATCTAGAATTTTCAAAAAAGTGGAGTGTTAAGAATTATAAAGAAATTAATTCTCCCAGATCGACGCTCAGTGCTCAAGTCCGAATTCACTTGCGCATGAACGGCTTAGCGCCTACGAGAGTGCGCCACTTGCACCCTCATAGATAAAAGGAGACGACAGGGTGAATTTGAGTAACTCCCTCTTTATGTGTCTACTCAACTCATTGCCCAGAATGTAACAAGGGTAAAATCTCTGTAAGTGAAATGTAAATCATTTGTAAAATTAAATACAGTCCATTATTCAAGAAGTGTGTTTTTATCCACAAGTGCTGTGTCACGGTACACAACGGTAACCCCTTGGATCCCCCTCCAATGTTGAACAGAGTTGGCAAATTTCAAAAGCAGTTGGAATATTTTCGAAGCAGTTGAAAAATTTTCGAAGCACTTCGAAGAATTTCGAAGCAGTTGGAAAAGCTTCGAAGAAGGTGGGAAAATTTCGAAGCATTTATTTTTTTTCGGAATTGAACTTAAAAATCGAAACATACGAAATAATGATAACAGATGCTGTTTAATCCGGAGGAGTGTGGAGTGTGTTAATCTGGTAATGCAGAATTAAAAAACTACACTACAAATTTTTTTGAATATTTCAATGCTCTCGGGGAAAACATAGACCAGCAATCCGAAATACCACCTCCCCTTCAACCATTGGTTTTCCAATCCTATAATGCACAGTTGGAAAATTTTCGAAGCTATCCCCCCCCCAAAAAAATTTGGCTTCGGCCCGTCCCTGACCATCCGAGATTCAGCGTACTGTCCCCTGTCCCTAATTATCTTGTCTGTCCGCAATAAATCCCGTCAAGGGTCAGATCAAAAAGTGGGTAAACATCCCAAGTTGGAGGAATACTGAAATTTCCATGTTTCCATGATTACGACTTGTCATACAGAACAGAAACACAGAAATGTTTGCCGAAATGCCAAGTGAATCGGATCTTGACCATAGAATTTATAGTACATGGAATGCCATTAGCCTTGCTGCTCAGTTTGAAAAAGTGGATACATCTCCAGTTGGAGGAATACTGAAATTTCCATGTTGCCATGGTTACGACGTCATACAGAATAGAAACACAGAAATACTATGAATTTAATCGTCAATATTCGATTCACTTGGCATTTCGGCAAACATTTCTGTGTTTCTGTTCGGTGTGACAGGTCGTATCCATGGATACATGGAAATTCAGAGATTCCACCAACTTGAGATGTTTACCCACTTTTTGATCTGGTAATAGCATTCCATGTACTATAAGTTCTATGATCTTGACGATTAAATTCATTGTAATTCTGTGTTTCTTTTCTGTGTGACAAGTCGTAACCATGGCATAATGGAAATTTCAGTATTCCTCCAACTGGAGATGTTTATCCATTCTTTTAAGCTGAGCAGTAAGGCTAATGGCATTCCATGTACTATAAGTTCTATAGTAGCTGCCGAATTGTTTACAATCACATCATAATTCTATAAATTTGTCGGCATTTCCTCGATGAATTCAAAACGGAAAGAATAGGAAGAAATCAAGTAGAGGAAATATCGAGAGAAAAAATAACACGAATTCCGTGAATCATTCGGACAAACCTAATGCTTCCGAGAGTAATAAAGGAAATCATTTCTGAAGAATAACAGGTGCATCAAAGGAAAATCCAGTGAAAGCAATCGAGAAGAAAGTTAGCCTTTTTGTATCGAGAATATCCCTTGACACTGATCTAGAGGATTTTAAGAATATGGTAAAAACAATATTTCCTGAGGCTGAATGTGAAAAACTACAGTCCAAGCACCCAGATAAATATAGTTCCTTCAGAACAACTATTGATGTTAAAAACTTAACAAGTGCTCAAAATAGCGCTTCCTGGCCATACGGCGCATACGTCTCCAAGTTTTTTCGGAGGAGTATGGGGAAGAGTTCGAATATACAGTAGTCAATAGTGATGTCCAGAAGCAGAATAGACCCGATGTGCTGTGCCTTACTGAACATTGGTTATCCAAGTCAGAGGCTGAAGGATTATGTTTGGATGGCTGGTATATGGGACATGCATACACAAGGACGAACCTAACAAGAGGAGGATCCATGATACTGGTGAATCATGCTCGAACTGTTACCGATTCCCCTACAATAATGAAAGTTCGCAATTTGTCTTTGAAACTCCACTGTGAAATATCCGCCGTTAAGTTGAAAATCAAAAAAATTTATTTCATTGTAATATGTATATACTCTGCCCCCTCCAGAAATTTTAACTTATTCATTGACAATTTGGAGTCTCTTTTTAATGTGATCAGTGTATGTAATGAAAAAATTTTATTATGTGGTGATTTCAATATAAAATTTGATATCGGTACAAATTTTGTTCCAGATCAGGAGGCTAAGACATTTCAGAGTCTTTTGTCATCTTTCGGTTTCAAGCAGAAAATTTTTTAGCCTACCAGGAAAAACAATTGTCTTGACAATATCCTCACCAATTTTGACGCCCAGGGTGAGTGTGCTCATATTATACAGACAGCGTTCTCAGACCATGATGCGCAGACCTTCTGTGCGACCATTCCAAATAAATCTATATCCTATAGATATAAGATATAAAGAATTCCGCCCCCTTACTACTGAGGGGTTCTTCCAAATGCATGAGGCTCTCCATCAGAGAGATTGGGGTTTTGTTGATGACGATGCCTTGGACCCTGAGGTGCGTTTTAGTTTATTTCATCAGAACATCGTTGATGATTTTCTAATGTCTTTCCCGGAAAAGAAACTGAGAGTACAGAGTTCGCATGCTGATAATGGCTGGTTCAATCACGAGATCAGACGCATGAGAGACTATTTGTTGCTCGTGGACTCGATGTATCGGTCTTTTACATTGCCTGACCTTCGTGCTCATCGAAACAAACTACGTCTTGAATATCGAAAAGCAATAAAGGTAGCAGAAGTACATTATTACAACAACAAGATTGAATCTTCAGCGAATAAGTCCAGTGCAGCCTGGCGCATAATAAGTGGTCACCTAAGGGACAGTAGTTCACGGAAACCGGTCAACATTGATGCGAATGGTTTCGGTGTGCATTTTTCAACTGTTGCACAGAGGGCCCTGAATGGTCTGCCCCGACTCAACATGTCTTTCGATGAGACCTTTCGAAGGCAATGTCTACCGGGAGAAACATTCAGTTTTCGTGAAATCGGACGGAATGTCGTGAGAGATGTGGTGCGGAACATGAAAGATAGCAATTCAACCGATTATTATGGTCTTTCAATTAAGATAGTAAAAAGAAACATCAATTCTATAATTTCCACGCTCACCAAGTTAATAAACAAGAGCTTGACCACTGGTAATTTCCCTAAATGCCTGAAGATCTCCAAGGTAATCCCTGTTTTCAAGAAGGGTGACAGGGACGATGTCGACAACTACCGTCCGATTTCTCTTGTTCCCGTTTTCTCGAAAATAATGGAAAAAGTAATGTCCACACAGATTGCCGCTTTTCTTGAGAATAACGGTTTACTTACTGACCATCAGTTTGGCTTCCGTGAGAAGAGAAGCACAGTTGACGCCATTATTGATTTTGTCAACTCTGCTCTCGAATAGGGACTATCGTATGGCTACATTTGTCGATCTGACAAAGGCCTTTGATTGCGTGTCCCATGACAGACTTCTCTTGAAACTAGAAAGATATGGTTTTGACGAGAGGGCGATAAGAATGGTGTCTTCTTTTTTCAGCGAGAGGTACCAAGTGGTTAGTTCGGGCGGAACACTCTCATGCATGAGCCCCATTAATATGGGGGTGCCCCAGGGATCAATCTTGGGACCGGTTCTGTTCCTGATTTTCGTTAACGACCTTTCAGATTATATACCCGAAATTGATACAACACTGTTCGTTGATGATACGACTGTCGCCATTGAGGCCTCAAATACGCAGACATTGCTTTGCTTGAGAGATCACGCTCAGCGCGACTGAGGTTAGTTGAGTGGTTCACAGCAAACGATCTGAGCGTGAATGTGAGTAAGACCCACAATATGATTATGGCTCTGAGACCATTTGATAGTGGAGGCGGTGCGGTTGGTTCGGTTAAGTTCCTTGGTATTTATGTGGACTATGCGCTCACATGGAATTTCCATGTAGACGACCTCCTTACCAGGCTGAGTCGAAATATTTTCGCCCTGAGAACGTTGTCTTTTTCCCTATCACCTGATGTGTTGCGCACTGTGTATTTCGCCCTGGTTGAATCCCATTTGAGGTACGGTAACCTGCTCTGGGGAGGCAGTGCGAACCGAGAGGCCGTTTTTAGACTGCAGAGGCGGGCACTAAGAATTTTGGCGGGTCTGAGTTATCGTGACTGCTGTAGAAATGCCTTCAAAGCCTTGTGGGTATTCTTACCTTCCCAACCCTATTGATGTTGGAGAGTTTTATTTATATCCATAAAAATCGGGTTCAATATATGTTGCAATCAGACATACATGGATATAATACACGGACAAAGTCACTCATTAGGAAAGATTCCGTGCGGTGTCTCTGTACAATAAACTTCCTGGCGGGGTGAAAAATCTGCGAATGAACGAGTTCAAAAAGAGGATAAAAAGGATGTTAACTGTAAATACGTTTTATTCAATTGACGAATTTTATAATTTGACTCTAATTGAGGTTGATTTTGTATGATCCTGTTCTGGAGCTTTTCTTTTGAGATTTGATCTGTTACCTAGAATGTAATTAACCTTTTAATGACGTGTGTAAAAAATTCTGCTGTGTTCTCGTCCATGTTCTTAAAATTCGTAGGGAATTGGACTAATTAAAACTCAATTTATAACTTCGTCGACGTTTCGGAACCGATGTGTAAAAAATGTTTTATTTGTAGTAATCACCAATAAATATCTATTTATCTATCTAAAATCTAGGACTGTGATGCAGAAGGCCGACCAGATGTTGATTCATTTACGGGTGTGAAGTGAAAAATACTTGTGCAGAAGTTCCTAGGTCTGCATATTTTTTTCTCACATTTCATGTCACAAGATTCGAATAGTGTTTCGTGTAAGATTCAAATATTTTGAAAAACTGAGAAGTGTTGGTGACTTGAACTATTCCTGTTTGTGTTTGGACTTTTGAATCCTTGTACTCCCATTGAACGATACAATTGATATAAAAGGTAAGCTTCACAGTTCAGTTTCATATGCTAGAAATAACATTTTTCCAAGTTTTTGACATAAACATAATTCGAGCGATGATGAGCAGTGCCGGATTAACCATGTGGAGGGCCCCTAGGCAGGGCCGGATTAACCTTGTGTGGGGGGGGGGGGCTAGGCAGTGCAATCTTCCCTGTATAATAATAATAATAATAATAATAAACGTCTTTATTTGATAGATAGTATCTACTCAGGGGCGAAGTCTAGCAGAGCTATTCAACTTAATCCCCCGAGCAGAAGCAGAAAATAACAAAAAAAAAATAACATATTCACTATGAAAACTTATAAAAATATTCAATATTTCAAATCTGAAAAAGAAAAAAAAATAATTCTTTGATTAGAAAACGAAAACAAATAGGAATTATATATATAAAAATTTAAAATAATTCAACATAAGAACTGAAATGAACTAAGGGAGACGGCCTCTCGGAACACTGAACTCAGAACTCAATCACGACGATATACGGGCATTGCTTATTGAGATTGAGACGATAAAAATAGTCTTTTGATGGCCAGTTTAAATTTAGCGGAAGAAAATGATTTAACGGAAGGAGGTAATTTATTATATTCCATAACAGCGTTGTAATGGAAAGATTTTTTGAAAGCAGATGTGAAATGTCGGGGGATGTGCAAAGTTGTTACATGTCTGATAGAGCGATTAGATAAGTCACCTCTGAAATTCAGGAGAAGGCGGAGGTAACTTGGCAATCCAGTACCAAGCACCTTATGAGTCAAATTTAGTAAGTGAACCTTCACCCTGTTCTCCATTCTTAGCCAACCAAGCTCGTTTATTCTTCGAGATATGTTGAGAGAATACTTCGGTAGGTCAAAAATGAATCTGCAACAATAGTTTTGCACCCTTTGAATCCGTCCTCTGTCCCATGCGTCAAGACAAAAACCATACACATAGTCACCATAGTTAAAATGGGACAATACAAGTGACTCAACCAATCTAACTCGAAGACTTCGACCAAGAAATTCGCGATTCAGATAGAGAAGTCTCAAAGCAGCAAATGACCTCTTCAACAGGGAGTTGACGTGATCCGTGAACTTGAGCTTGCTATCAACAAATAGACCTAAATTTTTCGATCCCTCCACAACTGGAATAGAAGTTCCATTTATTGATACATTGAAATTTGTCTTGAGGAAGTTGATGCGATCCTTTGGACCAAATAAGAGGAGTTTAGATTTATCCGAATTTAATTTCATGTTATGAGCAGTGCACCATGAATATATTCGCCCAAGATCACTCGTGATCCTAACAGCTGCATCCGAATAATTATCAGGTGGAAAACCCTGGTATAACTGTGTGTCATCCGCATAACAGTGCATCTTGCAGAATGAGTAATTCATGAAGACGTCGGATGTATATAATATAAATAAGAGAGGTCCAAGGATGGACCCCTGAGGTACACCAGCAGAAAGATTATGCGGTTCAGAGAGCCTGTTATTCAACCGCACTCGTTGAGAACGATTGGACAAATAAGTTTCAAACAACCTAAGAGCACCCTGATCGAAGCCGTAGTATCCCAATTTAGACAGCAATAGCTCATGATCTAACGTATCAAAGGCTTTGCTGAAGTCTAAAAGCACCAAAGCAACCAAGTTACCCTTATCTTTGAGAGCAAAAATATCTGAAATCACATCAGACAAAGCAGATACTGAGCTGTGACCTCCACGAAAGCCAGACTGGCTCATCGGAAGAATGCCCTGAGATTCCACAAACTCCGACACCTGCTGGAAAATAACCTTCTCAAATATTTTCGAAATGGTGGACAGAATACTGATAGGTCGCAGATCACTATAGGACTCAGGTGACGCAATCTTCGGCAAAGGGAGAATCACCGCCGTTTTCCATGAACTGGGAAAAAAAGATTGCTCAAGACAAGAATTTATTATATGGAGAATATATTTATCGATGAAAGGCGAACAGTATTTCAACATTTTTGCATTGATTCCATCCGAACCTGTTGCATTACTGCGGAGAGAATTGATCAATCTCGAAATATTCTCAGTATCCGTTAATTTGAATTTGAACGATATATTTAGCTTGAAGCGTCTTCGTTTCTAATAATTTACCAAATTACCATCATTAATTTTCGCGTTACCAATACTTGAAAAATAATCACAAATTTTATCAACATCAGACAGTTTAGGAGGTATATTATAATTGCGTGATCGCTTAGCATTGAGAGATTCTAAACATTTCCACAGTTTACTTGAATTCTGATTTTGATCCGCAATTGTCTGGATATAACATTTCTTCTCATTCCTTATCGTTTGAAGTGTAGTATTACGCAACCTTTTGTAATAATTCCAATCTTCATTAGACCTCGATCGTTTAAATTTACGTAGAGCAACATCTCGCTCCTTCATGTAAAACATTCAATGAGGCACGTGGGGCCCCTAGCTGATGCGGGGCCCCTAGGCAGTCGCCTACTTTGCCTAATGGTTAATCCGGCCCTGATGATGAGGCGTCAAATTCGTTTTCGTCAAATTCGTTTTCGATTATAAGGCATACGACATAATATTGGTTCAATACCGGGAAAAGGAAATACAAAAACGATTCACAGAAATCATTTGATTCAACCTGTACGTGTTCGTACGACGAAATGACAAACAAAACAAATAATTTTGTTTAAAAAATACGGATGTATATTTAGATATTCATCAATCTAATTGTTGCAATTTTTTTTCGACTTCCGATTTTCGATCATCTCATTCACTATGTTCAATGATCTGTTCATATTTCACCATTCTTGTTGTATTATTTTGATAAAAATTTTTCATATATTAGCCCATCGGTTCGGATTTCATACTTCGATAGAGCGAAAATATTTCTGTGTTATCCATTACAGAATATAAAATAAAATATAACATTTTCTTATCTTCACAGTTGCTAGTTGTATCTATAATATCGACGTGACACCATGTCTGACAGACGTTATATGAGCGACTACCAAAAACGAAAGCTTAAAGAAAGTAAAGAGCAGAGTAAAGCTAAGCATCCAAAATTGACAGAATTTTTTTGCTCCAAATAATAAATCTAAAGAGTCCACTGAAAATCAAGAAAGCCTCTATTCTCAAACCATCGGAAATGTCGATGAAATATGTGAACCAAGTACTTCACATTGGCCTGATAGAGAAAATAGTAGGGATGATTTCCTGGAAGAACATAGTGAATCTGTGAGCTTCCATACCGTGACTTTGGAAAACAAAACTATTTAAAACATGGGCCATTCTATAATTGAAACTAAAACGGAGGTTCCAGAATTTGATAACACATTCGAGAGGTATCAAGATTTAGCATTTTGGCCACAATCTGTTGGCATTAATGAAAATGACTTGTTGTTGTGTCTCCAAAGAGATTTCTCATATTATCAGTAGTGATATCACAAGAGAGTGAGAATAAATTGAAAATAATTCGACAGATTTTAGAAAACTTGTTGCCAGGCAATAGACACGATGGTATTGCCAAATGGCAACAAGTTTGAGAAAATGCCTGGAGAATTATTATCGGAGGTAATATCACAAGACTATGACAAATAGCCGACTATTATTTTCGGAATAATTCTATCGAGAGCGTCTTGTATTTCGACAATTTAATAAGTCCATATAAACATTAATAATCTGAATAACTCCCGAGAGCTTTAGCTCGAGGGAGTTATTCTTTGATTATTAATGTTCATATGGTCGAATTGAATTGTCTTGAAATACAAGTTGCTCGAGATGAATTAAAGAAAATAATAGTCGCTTCTGTCATAGTCGAGTGATATTCAGGAAGATTATTTCATGAAAACGCTCCAAACGCTCGGATCTGCGGTTTTTTGTATTTTCGACCGAGCGGTCGGACTTATTTATAATTATTTTGCAAAAAAATTGCTATCCCAACCAAGTTTTGAACTCGGGACATTTTCAATTTTGAATAAATGTTATGTCAAATTTTGACACTTCAAATAGCCGCTGATATTTCTTTGTTTACCTGAATATCCGACAATATTGCATATCGCGTGACCAAATTCGTGACTTTTCATTGGCGGAGTAATGTGTGAATGAAATAATCTAATTTATCGAACTCTCGTGTGGTATTCGATGGATTATTTTTTGACGTTATTCTCTGACGTTACAATCAAAATCATCAATTTTTGAGATTTTATATTTTTATTTCAACAAATTTATATGACTCGACTCAATATAAACAGAATGAGTTGTACAAATTAGGATGCATTGAAGTTTTGAACACGAAAAATACAATTTCTTCTGGAAGCCAGACGGTGTGTTTTCGTCGTTGAGTTTCATCATGTCCAAGATTTCTCCTTTGCCCAAACTCGCAGAACTTTATTTCCTCTTTTCGAGCTCTTCCTGTAATAACTTACGCTTGGTGTTTTTAGCATATCTGGTGAATTTGAATTCGATATCATTGAATGGTTCGAATCTTCTATTTAATTGGTCGTAGCACAACTCTTGCATTCATTTTGCGGTTTCATTCCACATTGCCTTCTCCATTCTGTTTCTTCATATTGAACCCATAGTCCTTCAAAATAACGGCTTGTTTTGTTGTTCTTCTCTTCCCATTTGTAGCCCCTCTCGTCGCAAAATAATTGGAATTGTTTCCAAATCGACGCGCTGCTTATTTCATTTATTTCATCGACTGATGATTCACTAAAACTTTTGGAATTCATTTTACGAATTCCTTGAAAATTTACGACAGACGCGTCAAATCAAGAAAGTCCGTTGTCATGTGGTTGTCATTCAATAAAAACAATGTGCATTGAATTATTCTCGCTGGAATAATGTATAGGTAGATTATTTCCACTATAATAATGTTTTGATTGGCTAGAACGTAAATGAATTACTGAAATTGAAGATTTCTATTGGTTTCGAGAAACGTCAAAAAATAATCAAGATTGTAATCCTGATAACAGCTATCCTCGATCCGAAACAGAATTCGGGAAGCAAAAAAGATGTTTTAATAATTCCTGTTTCATTAAGACCCTCAAAAACGGACAAAAGATAAATAGACACTGGATGTGCTACTCTCACCAAGTAGTGGAATGGCTTATTGCATTGCATTGCATGTAAATTGTTTTCTTGAGCAGAATCAAAGTTTAAAACCGGTGTTAACGATTGGTCCAATATTACACGCTTGTTGGATATGCACCATGAAAGCAGAAATCACAAGCAGTCTATGTTAACATGGTTCGCTGGGAAAGAAAGCAAGAATACCATTGACACAAAAATGGAGCAGCAAACCAAAGAAGAAGTAGACTACTTTTATAAAATATTGCAAAGGATGGTAGCTGTTTTAAATATTTCGAGCCAGAGGGGCTTAGCATTAAGGGGACATGAAGAAAAATGGGGCTCTCCCAAGAATGGCAATTTTATGGAAATTATCGAGCTACTTTTAGAATTTATCCCGTTTCTTCAAGAACATCTGAAAAAATGTCAATCTGAATCGAAAAGATCTATTTCCTATTTGTCTAAAACTACATTATATGAAGACATAATTGCCATAATGGGGAAGCAAGTATTGAAAAAAATCATCAATCAAATGAATGAAGACGATGTTCAGTATTATTCCTTAATTGTTGATTCTACACCAGATTTGGCACACATCGATCGACTAGCTATTATCTTGAGATACTGCTACCAAGGATTACCTCATGAAAGATTCTTAACGTTTCTTCCAATTGAGAGGCATAGCTCTGAATATTTATTTGAACAAATATCTACTTTCTTGAGTCGAAGTTTGCTTCCTTTAGAAAACATCCCAGGGCAGTCTTACGACAATGCAGCCAATATGAGTGGTCGATATAGTGGAGTGCAAGCTCGGTTTAAATCTATCAACAAATTCGAAAATTTCATACCTTGTTCGGCACATTCATTGAACCTTGTAGGAGTGGAAGCTGTGAAGTTGATTCCAGAAGTCGTCGATTATTTCGGTATTCTTCAATCTCTGTATGTTTTTTTCGCTGCATCACCGCATAGATGGAATATTATGTTGAGTATTTCCAAACTAAAATATTCATTAAAATCTTTGAGCGTTACCTGATGGTGTGCTCATCATGAGGCTGTTAAAGCATTGAAGTTCGGGTATAATGATATAATTAAAGGCTTTGAAGCACATTTATTTGGATGAAACAGAAAAAACAGATTGTGAAAACGAGGCCAAAAATTTATACAAAAAACTCATCAAATTAGAATACGCTATGTTAACTGTTATTTGGGAAACAATTCTAGAACGCTTTGATAAAGTTTCTTCCAAACTTCAAAAACCTAATTTGGATCTTCAAAGCGGATATCATTTACTGGACTCTTTAAAGTCATTTTTGCAGGAAATTCGGACAAACACTGATTCACAAACAGACCAGATAGAGACAGAAGCTAGAGAATTAAGTGAAGATATTGAAAAAGAATACCCACAGAGCACTGCAGGGGCGTATCCAGAGAGCGAGTCTGGGGGGGTAGTGGTAAGTTTTAGTGACCTGACTGATCTTGAGTGAAGAAAAGCGGGGGGGGGGGGGGGGGGGGGGGTTTGATTGATCGAATCTCATTCATAACATTTTTTCAAAAAAATATGAAAACCAAAGAAATAGGCTATTCAAAATTTGAAGGAAAAATATCAGAAAGGTTAGTGAATATTAATATTATACATTAAAAATTTAAACATAACCACTTCTTCTGGCATCAGATATGATTCAAAAATCACAGAACGAAATCAATTCGCCTCTTTTTATTACATACTAGGAAATTTATCATATACCACTAGAGATGAAATTTTGCCGGCAAAATATCTCGATTGTAAAATGAAAGTTTGTTGCTTTCGGAAATTTCGCGAATGAAATTTGTATCAAAATCACGAGCCGTTAGTCGAGTGATTTTGGAAAAATGACATGAGCGAAATTGCCGAGATGCAACAAACTTGAATATTACAAGAGAGAAATTTCACCTGCTTAAATTTCATTTCGAGTTGTATTCGACATGACTATTTCAAGAGAAAATGTGTCTGAAGATGGTCACATTGGGCTTATATTTTGTATTGCGCTATTGGACAAATAAGTATTCATCATAGATCAACTAAACGTTGTTTGTTTTCTCTATGGTATTCATTTCCGAAGCTATCTATAAATTTGAGAAACGTCAAAAATTTTGTCGCTGGAAAACCAACTTGTTGGTTTTGCCGATGTGAATCTTTTATCGATGAGAAACGAGTGTTGCTAAGGAAACTTCCTCACTAAAAATGGAATGAGTGGAATAGTCAATAATATTGTCCACCTTTATTGAAATGTATCTTTGTATAAATAACAATGACAGCCCAACTAACCTATCCTGGCCCATTGTTGACCGAAGCCAGGTTTTAAGTGAGGAATAACTTCTTTCAGCAGAGGCTACACTAACGGTTAGAGTGACCAAAACTTGGAGATATTTTTTCACCAGTGAAATAATACTTTCATCGCAGGACGAATATAACGCCATACCATCTGTTGTGTTCTCTGCCATGATTTGCCACATAGCAAATTCTGCTTTCAATTTCAAAAGCATCAAATCCTTATTTTTCAATTCTCTAGGTTGTTCAAATACTCCTCGACTATTCCAAGTGTCCGATTTCTTATTGAAAATTGAAGGGAAAAATATATTAAACTCATAGTACGAGAGATGGCGACCAAGATTTTTGACTTATAGCGGCTCGGCTAAAACCGCACGGAATCGATAGATTATATGACCCTGTACCCAGAAATGCGGTTTTCAGACATTTTGCGCATAGCGTATGATCTGAGCGCATTTTCAAAAATGTCAAAAAAACAACATGGGTGACTCATAGCGGCCCGTCTGATTTCCGGAATGTAGTTAGATAATAGCCCTGAGATACCAATAAGACAGTTTTCAGACACCAAGATTGTAACGCGTACCTAGGAGACCAATAAAAAAAAGTAAAAAATGAAAAAAAAAAAAACTTACAGCGGCCCGTCTGAAAATGATTTTTATAGGTTAATCCGTGTCAATTGATGTGGAAAGATCAATTTTCAGACGAAAAACATGTCGCCTTACATTTTTATAGCATTTCGAAAATGTCAAGAAATCTGACCTAAGTGACTCATAGCGACCTGTCTGAAATTCGTCGTCAATCATTGAATACGTTCCCCAGATGTGGAAAAAAATGATATCAGACAAATTGAATGTAGCATTTAACTAATCAGACAACTTTTCAATTTGCAGTACTTAGCCCGGTTGCATGAACGTGAAGTAAATTTACCTCAGGGGTATCGTTCAATTTTGTCATACATATATTTATCAAACATTTATCTAATGTGTTTCTGAATTCAAGTTTCTTTCCTCAAGCACAAGAAATCAATGCTGAATAGCCGCAATCCTATAGAAATACTAGCACTGAACATCAAATTGAGGTAGCTACCAAATTTACTAATTGAAAATTCGGAAGAATGGAATGATAATACATACGTACTTTTGTAGTTTGTGGCCAAAAAAACATTAATTATTCAGCAAAAATATATGCATTATATTTATTTAGATATTAGTTCAACGTTCAACTCAAATCATTTTTAATATATTCCTGATCCAAGTCCGTAAAATAATTTGAGAAATTTCCGAAATACTTCACAGAAATTCTTTTGATTATAGTCACTAACACCAAATAGATATATTCCAAATGAAATATATAAAAAAATATATGACTTTAATTCAGAAATTAGTTTTACATGAATTATATTCATCGCATCAACTCCTTGTGGTCAGAGCTTGTGGGCAAAGCAAGCCTGTGGTCACATAAATATTGGTTTACATCTTCCATATGATTTTGATAAGTTGACTTCACACTTGGTTCATCTCTTTTCTTTGCGATAAGATCGCATATGTCTTTCTCTTATAGCCGGAGATTTTGCCGGACGACTCCAGCACATTTTTTCGTTATAGGCGACACTCAAAATGTCTGAAAACCGTATTTTTGTATTTTGGGCATCCATACGAATGATTCAAAACAAAAATGAACCGAGCCGCTATGGGTCACTTAGGTCAGATTTTTGACATTTTTGAAAAGACACTCAGGTCAAACGCTACGCACAAAATGTCTGAAAACACAAATTTTAGTGATAAAATAACAAAACCTATGTACATTTTCAATATCAGACGGGCCGTTATACGACCGTCGACCATTTTTTTTTACACAGCAGAAATGCCCCCCCGCGAAGATGTTACACTTCTGAGTATTACTACTTACCAGTCGGCTCTAGGGTCATCTAATCTATCGATTTTACACGGTTTTAGCCGGGCCGCTATGAAACATGGTTTTAGTCGTCATCTCTCGTACTATCATAGGCGTTCAGACTGTTCAGAGATTCTTCGTTGAATCGATATTGCAAATCTTGTAATACATAATCCAACATAGGAATATATAAATGAATTCGGAAAAAAGATTCATCATTTTCTGTAAGTATATTTGAGCGATGCGATTGTCTCGGTTACTCTTGGTATTGTAATTTCTATATTTAATTTTTTATGAATAAGTATTGGATACCATAGCGAATACGTTACTGAAATGAAGTTCGAAGTTTTGACTTGTGCATGCCATTCGCTGATCTATGTATGATCTATCTAGGAAATCGTTCTGATAAATTTGATTGTATATTTCTTTCTTTCAAATGTTACGTGGAACATCAAATAACCTGAAAAAAACCTTTTTCATTAGTTTTTGTTCAATGTTTGATATATTTTATATTTTCAATTCAATTCGAAGATGTAGCAAATGTTCTTATAGGAGGGGTATTGCAAATTTTCTTCTGGGGGGGGTAATTACCCCCAGTACCCCCCCCGTAAATACGCCCAGGCAGAGCAGGTCCAAAAAACGGATAAGAAAAATATTGCTCGCGGATAGGGAAGTTCAAACGCCAATATTTTTTGGAAAAGATAAATTCAGGATTGAGATATTGAATAAAGTGTTAGATTTTTTGATTGGCGACTCAGACCGTCGAAGTTCTGTCTATCGTGATATCATTGTGAAATTCAAATGTATATTTGATATAGACACATATATAGACATTTGATATAGACATTTGCCAGGTTCAATTTCACTAGAGGACAACATTTTTTAGAGAATACCTCAAAGAAACCCCAGGAACAAATCTAGCAAAAACAATGAACATAAACAGCAAGAATGTGAACTCCAACAAGAATTACGATTTGAATAACTTCTCAATCCTTCATCAAAACGTGCAGTCTATAACGAATGCCACTGAACACTTAGAAGATATAGCACAAACTATGAGCAGCTTAAAAGTAATCTGTATAACAGAGCATTGGAAACAAGATGATCAATTATTAAACCATAACATCGAAGGATTCTACTTAGCCAGCTCATTCTGTCGTAGTGAATACAAGCACGGCGGTAGCGCCATATACTTTAAGCAAGGGATTAAAAGTTCAGAAAGAAAAGACCTTGTAAAACATTCGATTGAGAAGATCCTAGAAATAGCAGCAGTGGATGTCAAAATAGGCTCCAAACATATAACTATTCTGTCAGTTTACACTATCCCAGGGGAAACAAAAGAATTTCTTAAAAAATTGGAGGAAATTCTACAAATTATCTGCTGGAATAACAAATCTGTGATGATAGCAGGGGATTTCAACATAAACATCTTAGACAAAAATCACAGAAACACAATCAACTTTCTGGAATTATTAGAATCATATGGTATGAAATGTATGAAATGGTATGAAATGTATGAAATGGTATGAAATGCATAAATGTACCAACAAGAACAACACTGCTCAGTGGAACATGTATTGATAATATACTCACAAACCAATCTAACTACACAGTAAAAACAATAAGAACAAATATCTCAGACCATGATACAGCACAGATAATAACAATTCAAGAACAAATGCAACAAGATGAAGAATATCAATACAGAAGAATTATAACACCCAATAACATGCAAAACCTAATTGTACGACTTGAACATCTGCACTGGGACTCTTTGTATAACATCCCAGAAGAGGACTTTGACAAACAATGGAATATGTTTACAAATATATTCAAAACAGAATTAAATTATGCTTGTCCAATGAAATCAATTAGAACTAGCTCTAAAAAACTCCAGAAGCCAGTCAACCAGAAGATAAAAGACTGCAAAACCAGACTCGACATATTACATACTTGTAAATCTTTCAATCCAATTTTTATGGAAGCATATAAGGGAGTCAAAAAGGAGTATGATAAAATGCTCAGAGATGAGAAAAGTAGGAGATTCAAAGAACAAATTCTAAAATCTGACAATAAAATGAAAACATTTTGGCTAACAGTAAACAAAATTAAGAAAAACAATAATTAAACTAAAGAAACTCCTGGTAACCCAATAGAGACAGCAAACAAATTAAATCTATATTTTGCAACAGCAGCAAAAGAAAAATTAAAAGACATCCAAAACATCCCGTTTCAACATAATATTAAAATCAATGAGAACACTTTTAAATTTCAACCTATAAATGAAGAAAAAACGATAGAAATAATAAAAAAACTAAAAAACAAAAATAGTTCTGGAATTGATGATATTCCTATTAAGACAGTAAAAACTTGCATGCATTATATATCTACTCCATTAACCTACCTTGTAAATAACTCAATGAAGCATGGCATTTTCCCAGAAATATTAAAACAAGCACTAATAAAACCAATATATAAAAAAGGAGATGAGAACAGACCTGAGAGCTATAGGCCTATCAGTCTCCTTCCCTCATTCTCTAAAATATTGGAATTGGTAATATGTGAACAACTGGTGAAATTTCTCATTCAGGAAGATATTTTGACATCCACACAACATAGATATGTAAAGGGAAAATCAACATCTACAGCGGCGTATGAATTTATTTGTGATGTGATAGATGCGTTGGAGGATTCTGAAGTAGTAGTTGCCTTGCTGCTGGATCTTTCCAGGGCATTTGATACCTTGATTCATGAATGCCTACTAATAAAGCTCAACACGTATGGAATAAGAGGAGTAGAGAAAAAGTGGTTTGAATCCTACCTATCAAACCGTAAACAGCGAGTGATTATTGATGGACATGGTACAAGAACAGTATCTGAAGAAGCACTCATACAACTTGGAGTGCCACAGGGTAGCATTTTGGGACCTATAATGTTCATCATCTTTATCAATGACTTATAATAATAATAATAATAATAATCCCTTTATTTGATCCATTAATCACAACTGATGTAGATCACGTCACAAAGAACACAACTAAAGTTCATGAAAATCTTTCTCTGCCATGAAGTCGTTCAAACTATAATAACATTTCTTACATAAAAAAATTTTTAAACTTTTCTTCTGTGAAAATTTTGGCTTGATTTTAAATGCTTGTGGTAATTTAAATTCCAAATTGTTACTAAGATATGTACAACATTCTTCTGTATGTAAGTATAATTTGGTTTTTCTGAATTTAGATAAGATTTTCCTCTGGTATTATAAACATGATTATGCATTAAAATTTTAAAATTACTGAAGTTATTGATTACATACATTATACATTCATATATGTACAGGCCATATATTGTTAATATATTATTAACCTTGAAGATATTTCTACAAGATTCGTTATGTTTTAGTCTGAACACAGTTCTCAAACATCTTTTTTGTATGATGAACACTCTTTCAACATCAACAGAATTCGCCCAAAAGATGATCCCGTACCTAAGTCTGGAATGTACGAAAGCATGATATGCTGTCAGGGAAGCATCTGACCCAATAGTTCCTGTTAGAATTCCCAAAGCGTAACAGTACTTTGCAAGACCCGTCGCAATATGTTCGATATGTGCCCTCCAATTTAAATCCCGATCCAAATGGATTCCCAAAAATGGTAGAGTATCTGCAGATGTTATGCTCTCATCATGACAAATTAGGTTGAAGGCATGTTGGTTTTTTTCTCGAAAAATAATCAGTTTGGTCTTGGTGATGTTCATAGTTAGATCATTTTTCCCGAACCACACTTCGAGGTTTACCAAATCTCTTTCAACTCCAGCTTTACATTCATCAGGGGTGGAACCGACGCAGATTACCGATACATCATCGGCATACATTACCGTATCACTTGATGTTGCCTGAATCAAATCATTTGTGTAGATTATATAAAGTAGGGGACCCAGTATCGAACCTTGCGGTACCCCTCTATCTACATGTAAGGCATTTGAAATTATTTGTTCGCCATTTTTTCCTTTCTCAATTGTCCTCTGAATTCTACCTGTCAAGTATGTGCGAAAAAGGTTTGATGTTATACCTCTTATACCATATTTTTCCATTTTTTGCAGTAAAAAGTCATGATTCACTCTATCGAACGCTTTTGTCAGGTCTAAGAACAGTGTCGCTGTTACTTGATCTTTATTAAGGGATTTTATTATAGAATTGAGTACTCGATATAATGCATCTATGGTCGATTTGCCTTTTCTGAATCCACACTGTTGCTCCACTAATATGTTATTTTTCTTAAAAAAGTCCATCACTCTATCAAAAATTATTCTTTCAAAAACTTTATTAACATTTGAAAGTAGAGATATTGGACGGTAATTATCAAAATTATCTTTATTTCCTTTTTTGTGTATCGGTTTAACCCATGCTTCTTTAAGGGCTTGCGGATATTTCCCGTATTGGAACATTTGGTTTATTATGTGTGTTAAGGGTAAAGTCAATATTGGTGCACATTTTTTCAGTAGTTCTACAGGTATCTCGTCACATCCTGTTGATTTTTTATTTTTAAGATGCATTATGTAATGACACATTTCTTGCTCTATAACTGGGTTCAAAAAAAGAGTTGATTCACAATTATTTATGGTTTCTGCAACATCAGTGTTCTTATTATTCTTCAGTGCATTAGATTTTAGAAAGAAAGTATTCATTTCATCTAATAGCTCTTTTTCATTTTTATGGGGAAAAGATTCAAATAATGTACCATTAGCAGCCTCCCTCTTTTTCGTCACGTTATTAATTAATGTCCAAGTAGCTTTAGTCTTATTTTCCGATTTATTTATGAAGTCCTTCTCAGAGTTTTTCTTAGATATGTCCACAACGCGTTTCAATATGGCTGAATATTTTTTGTAATATTCTTGACTCACCATTCCTTCCAACATTTTTTTGTGAAGCTCTCGTTTGTATTTACTAGATGTTCTAATACCTAGAGTAAGCCATGTGGGATTCCTCTTCCTCCTCAGTTTCTGCTTTTTTCTTGGAATGATCTGATTCATCTTTGCCCTCATCGTGTCATAGAACAATTCATAGGCCACATCTGGATCTGCTTCCATTATCACATCCTGCCAGTCATAATCCCTCAAACAAATAAAAAAGTCTTCGAGTTTGGTTTTCGTAAAAAATCTTTTTTCTATTATTTGTAAAGTTCTCGGCCCTATAGGAGATAAGCTTTCCACTGAAATGAACTGCGCCATATGATCAGAGAGTGCCGATATTATGTTTTTATTATTACTGATCTTAGTTGTATTAACAAATATATTGTCTATAAGGGAACTTGCAGACTTTATAACTCTAGTAGGTTCGAAAATTGTCTGAGTATAATTGAAAGTGGTCAGTAAATCCATGAAGAAGCATTTAGATCTATCCTCGTTCATAAGATTTATATTGAAATCGCCACATATGATAACATCGTAATCAACAAAGAGACTTTGAATTAAATTGAGAACACCTTCAAGTGTGGTTAAAAAAACTCGCACATTTCCCAAACAGGTCCGATATATAGACATAACCAACAACCTTCTGTATCTACTCACCGTACATGATATTTCAGCTTCACACTCGATACTCATGTGTTCTATAGCGGTTACATTTTCAAAATCCTTTAATGTGTCCTTTATCAATATACATGACCCTCCATGAATGGACTTTTCTCGAGTATAACAGGATATTAGGTTATAGTTTTCAATTTTCAAAAGGTCAATTTCGTTTTTGTGTAGCCAGTGCTCGGTTAGACACAGCAGATCTGGACTATTTTCTAAGGATGTTATGAATATTTCCAAATCGAGTATTTTGTTTCTGATGCACTGTATGTTTTGATGGAGTATATGTAAGGATTTCTTCAATTCTCTCGAGGGAGATATCGTCTGAGGTGGAGAAAATGGTTCAGACTAATACCTTTCTCCCACTTAGTAGGATCCATAATCAATTCCTTGGATTCATAAGGTACATAGATTTTAAAAGAACTTTTGTAAATATCCTTCCTTGTCTTCATCTTTTCACACTTTCCAGTCACATTGAAAGTTTCAGAAATATAACCATTTACTTCGTCCGGTGTTGTCTCTGGTTTAAGGCCAGTTAAAAAAAGACAGCTTAATTGTTTTGCAGCAAGTGAATTCGTTTTTTCTATTTCCCCCTTGACAGGTTGTGGTCTTTCCTTCCTCATTCTGTGTCTCCTATTTCCATAACTAACCCTTTTCCATTCTTTTTCATCTACATTGGGATCATCAATAAGTTTATTCATATGTATGTCTTCATTTTCTTTAGAATTATCTCTTACTTTTGCTGTGACGTTCTCAATTATAATTTTGCTTGAAGTTCCCTGTTCTAAGTTGTTTATGTTATGTTGTTTGTTTACTTTACTTGTCGGCGCTGACGTCATTGACAGTGGCAAGTTTTGTTTCGTAATTTCCGACATTAATTTTCCGCTCAGAATGAAAACCTAATAAGATACAACTAAGCCATCATACAGGGTGTCCCAGAAGTCCCGCACTTCCTCGAGGGAATCGAAAGTGAAAAATATTCTAAGCCCAAATATTCATGTTTTGAAATTTTTCGATAACGTAGTTAATTAGTTATTAATTAATGAAATTGACCAATCAGGAGCGCCCTACATAAGAATAAGTAGGCAGTGGGGACGCGAGAGTGAAACGCTAGTCTCTGTTTACTGCGTGAAAAGCCGGCCGCAGCTCTAGCGTCTCTCTCTCTCTCTCTCGCGTCCCCACTGCCTACTAATTCTTCTGTTGGGCGCTCCTCATTGGTCACTTTCATTAATTAATAACTAATTAACTACGTTATCAAAAAATTTCAAACATGGATATTTGGGCTTAGAATATTTTACACTTTCGATCACCTCAAGGAAGTGCGGGACTTCTGGGACACCCTGTATATCTATGATCAACTATGCAGATGATACAAATTTAACACTAAAAGCAGATACCTTCCCTGAAGTTACAAACCTTGTACAAACAACTATGCAAGAGGCAATGGAATGGTTTCAAACTAATAAGTTGTGCTTAAACGTGGATAAGACATGCGCTATTCTGCTGAAACCCACACATGCTGGCTTCGAAACTCCATCTCACATCCATTTGAATGATGGCAAAGTGACTCTAGGCCGCGTGAAGTTAGCGAAAAGTTGGTGGAACAAATTCTGAAACCAAGCTCAATATTTAGTACTGAATTTGTTCTAATTTGTTCTGTATGAATCATCCCCAGCACCCTTATGGTTTTCGAGTTATTGGCATGTCTTTGATTTAGTGCTGACTTCACGCTCAGCACCAACATGTTCGAATTTGGAAAAAATTTTTATGCCAATAATTAGTCCCGAATTTGTTCCAATTTGTTCTGAAGAAAATTCTCCGATATCATTTTTCGTTAAGGAGTTATTCACATTCTTAACATTCGGTGGTGACGTCACACCCAGCTCCAAAGCTTTTTGTTCTCCAAGAAATTCGAAGAAATTTTGATGCAAATATTTAGTACCCAATTTGTTCCAATCAGTAAAAGTTGTTTTGTTGAAATACCATTGTTAGTTTTCGAGTTATTAACGTTTTAAGCGAGTGTGAAGTTAGCGATAAAGTTTTAAATTATCACTTTTTTTTTTCAACATATATTAGTACTCAATTTGTTCCAATTTGTTCTAAAAAGAACGAATCAATTTCATTATTAGTTTCCCAGATATTAAGGATTTACGAAGATTTGATGACGTCACAATACATAGGTGTAGCGTGGAATCTCCATTCGAGTCTATTCCAGACCATACCACTGTCGGCAGTTTTGGCTCATACAAAGCCATCTGTAATTGGTCATAAATCAAACATGAAAAGAGCCGTTGTCTCTTTGATCATGCGCCGCACGCAGCCGCTCTTATCACGTTTGAATGCAGATTTGGATTCAGGACCAATTCGTTTCTTATTCTCGCTTATTAAATTGTTAGGAAATGATTATTTATATCAACAACTTCTAAATTCGTAATTTCCGTTATTTGGACTCATTGAAATCCTCTTTATACGGAGACAATTTTTCAGATTGAAGCAAATTATTCAGTTAGATAAATCGTTTGTTATACAGGGCGAGTCTTCGACCTGAACATAAAAATTGCCTGGTTTTTTTCAAGAATAAATAAAATATAGATGGCGCATTGAATTCGTCTGGGTATTTTGGCATTCAAGAAGTGTGATTTATGACATTTATAAAAATGGCTTCGTACATTATACAACAACGTGTTGAAATTGTTGAATTATTTTATGAAAATAAGCGTTCTGTGAAATGGTGTTAGGTACCATCGGATGATATTGATGATAATCGAATTTATGTGGCCTGAATTAATGAATATTGATATAGAGGATATTTGGTTTCAACAAGATGGCGCTACACCTCACTTTGCAAATGACACAATTGTTTTTTAGACAAAATTTCCTGGACGAATTATCTCCAGAAACGGTATGAGTTAGCCAGTTGATCCGAATTTGATGTATCAAATTGCGTGTTTTTTGTTTAAGAATGAATAAAATATAGATGGCGCACTGGGTACGTCTGGGTATTTTGACATTTGAGAAGTGTAATGTATGACATTAATAAAAATGGCTTCGTACACGATACAACGCGTTCAAATTGTTGAATTATTTTATGGAAATCTGCGTTCTGTGGAGAGTGTTTTCGAAAAATTACGTGAATTTTATGGTTTACATAATCGTCCATCTTAAAGCACTATTAGTCGAATTATTGAAGAATTTCAAGAGACCGATTTGGTGGAAGATCAAAAAAGTGAAAAATACAGTCGTAGCGGTCGTTCACAAGGAAATATTTGGTTCGTGAAAATGTTGCAGAAGACCCTGAAATGTCCATTAGACGAATTTTTGAAGCCTGAATTAAGGAATATTGCTCTGGAAGATATTTGGTTTCAACAGAATGGCGCTACACCTCATTTTGCAACTCACACAATTGATTGTTCCTGGTTTGTCGCAAGACTGGAACAATAATTAGTGGTCAAACAGTTAAGTAGAAGAAGATTGCATGCTGTTAATTTGAGATCTAGACGACCAGCTAGACATCCTAGATTGACGGCGCAGCAGCATGCGTGCAGATTGCAGTGGGCAAGAGAAGACAGAAACTGGAATTTTGAAAATTGCAGGCATTGTCTATTTACTGACGAATCAAGATAACGTTCATATACAAACATTGGACGCATATTGGTATGGAGGGAAAGAAATCAACGAAACAATGAGAGTTGCATACTTGAAAGCACATCTTTTGGAGCAGGATCAGTTTTTGTTTGTGGAGAAATATGTTTTGATGGCCGCAATGACTTATTAATTCTCATGAATGATAACATTGATAACGCTCGTCCCCATCGAGCGAGAATTGTAAATGACCGCATATAATATCATGGGATCACAAGAATGGATTGGCCACCTTATTCACCAGACATGAATTGTCTTGAATATGTTTGGGCCGAAATGTCGAGGCGGTTAAACCAAATCTCTCGCCCTCCCCAAATATTAGAAAATTCAGCTGATAATTGCGGGCAATTTGATTAGCTATACCGCAAGATTTTCCGAATAATTTAACAAGGAGTCTGTCTAATAGTAAAAATACTCTGCGAAGAACCAGAGGAGGTCCTACTCGTTAATAATTCTAATCGATTTTTCATTTTTTGATTTCTATAAATGAACCTTGTTTTCAAAGAATAATTGGACAATCCTGTTCTCCAACAGGTACACAGAAGTAGGTATTTAAAAAATTTCATGTCAAAACATCAGGTATGAACCTCTGGATATGAGTCACATATCTTGTACAGGTACTAACTGTAATGGTTCATGGTTGATATATTTCTTCTTATCAAATTTTCCGTTCTTTGAAGACGAATTTCTGCCTGTGTTATGTTTCCATTGCATACCGCAATTACCTGCTTTTTCATTGAATCTGCAGCTTTCTTCTTTGTATAAGGCATGATTATGAAAAAGTTACTTACTTCGAACAAATTTGATAGTTAATTACATATCGAATAATTCAAAGACCTGATTCACACGGATGTCATTCCAATGTGAAATTTATTATTCCCAATCTAATTTTGATTATTCCCAATTTGAATATGTTAGTTCCCAATTTGATTTTGATAGTTCCCAATTTGAAGTTGAAAAGGTATAGATTGAATGGGTTGGTGCTTATGAATATTCATTATAGTCAGTGGCGGCGCGTGGTTTTTTATTTTGGGAGTGCACATGTGGGAGTTCGGGAGAGGAACAAAATTTGAAAACTAACCTTCAAAACTTGCAATTCAGAGCACTTTGTGACGTTCTTTCGCCTTATCTCGGGATATTATTCAAAAAAGGGTTGAGCACAAAAATCTGAAATTTGTAAGTACAAGGAGTACGTTCTGTTAAAGTATAACGGAAAACTATAACCATCTGGAAAATGTTTGTAATGTCACTTGTTTTTATCATCTTTATATTTCAATACCGTGAATTCATTCAAATGATCCCTGAGTGCTAAATCTAATTCGGCCGAAAAATTGATATGACCTAAATATACAGGATTTATCGAATCATTTCCTTCATAATGGCCATGTAATGCTAATTCGAAAACAACACAAAATTTAATACAATTCATGATTTTCGATAAAATGTATCTGTTCTTCTTATTTACTTGCTCATAATGTTTCTCGATATTCAGTCGGTAAGCACTGTTTAATTGTTGTCGAATATCTTGTTTACCAAATGAATTAAAACCTAATTTTCATGGCAGAGTGGTCTTGGAACTTTGATATTTTTTATTTTTTTCTTTTAATGGATTAAATCCTTGACACCGGATCTGGTCCATTCTGTTTGTTCATCACCAAATAAAAAACAAGGAAAACAATAAAGACTGTTACTTATTTCACAACCACATAACGATTCGGCTTTTTCATAACTGTCTATCTTAAAAGTTCTTTTATAATCGCGTGTTTTACATTTTGTTACATGCGTGATCGATAAATTCAGATTTGGACGACCGGCACTTTCGATTTTTTATTTTTCTTCTGATGTCAGCAAAGAAAAACGAATTGTTTTTAAATATTGTACCCTAATGCAAATCATATTCTCCAAATTTTCGGTCATAATTGCGCGAATACAACAAACACGGTAGACAGAATCTCACCCATAAATAAAGAATTATCTCACCTACACACGACGTACATCGGTACATCGTAGCACCGTAGTTCTTTATCCATGCCTACGCCGCCTACGCGTACACATTCTGCATGTGTACCTGTGTCTGCTAAATCTTGTTGACTGTAGCGGGACGTTTGGGGCGCGCGGGGTCGCTAGTGCTCCAATCAAGGCTCACTTCGGATGTGCAGTGTACCGACTGCCGTCTAGCGTCTACGACTCTACGCGTATTATTTGCATTGGCGTTCGAAGTTCGCTTGCCGTCTGGAGTCAGAAATACAAAACCGGAACATCGGATTCGGAAATGAAAAATTAAATTGAATACATACCCAGATATAAAACGTTACGTTCACGTCAAACACAAAAGTAAATTCCTTTAGATGAAGATATTAATTGGGGGTACACGTGCACATGTGCACCTATTGAGCAGCCGCCACTGATTATAGTGTGAAAATTGATGAAAATGAAGTGGTCGACCAATTCGCTAGAAAAAAGAAGGATAAGTTTTTAACTGAAGGAATTCATCATAATGAAATATTGTTTGAGTTTTCTCACTGTTTCATTTTTGATACCTGTTTATATGTTGTTAGCACTATGTTGAAATAAAACATTAAAAAACTCTATTTAGTTCCAATGAAAGCACACATCCACATTAATTTCATATTGATTCATCCTGTAAGTATTGTTTGGGAAATAAATATTTTTTTTTAAGTTTCTGTTTGAGTGAATGAAAATTAAATTCTGAAGCATATTTGAAAAATAGGTTTACCTAACCTAACCAGGAATATCTATATGCTGAATATTGTTTCAGAAGTAGGAAAAGGGTTACTGAATTCTTAAAAACAACAAATACTTGCTACAGAAAGCGACCCTCACAATTCCCGGCTCTTAAAAAGTCAATTGCCAAAATTTCAAAACCCCCCCCGAAATTAATTCCTGGCTACGCCCTTGCTGAGTCCAAATAACGGAAACTACAAATTTAGAAATTTTTGATATAAATAATTATTTCCTAACAATTTGATAAGCGAGAATAAGAAACGAATTGGTCCTGAATCCATATCTGCATTCAAACGTGATGAGAGCGGCTGCCGCAGTGGTATGGTCTCGAATTGACTCGAATGGAGATTCCACGCTACACCTATTGTGACGTCATCAAATCTTCGTAAATCCTTAATATCTGGGAAACTAATAATGAAATTGATTCGTTCTTTTTAGAACAAATTGGAACAAATTGAGTACCAATATATGTTGAAAAAAAAAAGTGATAATTTAAAACTTTATCGCTAACTTCACACTCGCTTAAAACGTTAATAACTCGAAAACTAACAATGGTATTTCAACAAAACAACTTTTACTGATTGGAACAAATTGGGTACTAAATATTTGCATCAAAATTTCTTCGAATTTCTTAGAGAACAAAAAGCTTTGGAGCTGGGTGTGACGTCACCACCGAATGTTACGAATGTGAATAACTCGTTAACGAAAAATGATATCGGAGAATTTTATTCAGAACAAATTGGAACAAATTCGGGACTAATTATTGGCATAAAAATTTTTTCCAAATTCGAACATGTTGGTGCTGAGCGTGAAGTCAGCACCAAATCAAAGACATGCCAATAACTCGAAAACCATAAGGGTGCTGGGGATGATTCATACAGAACAAATTAGAACAAATTCAGTACTAAATATTGAGCTCGGTTTCAGAATTTGTTCCACCAACTTTTCGCTAACTTCACGCGGCCGTGACTCTACAGAAGTCGGGCTGCTTCTTGGGACTAACAATTGATGAAAATCTGAACTGGGGTGAGCATATATCAAAGCTATGCATCAAACTGGGATCAATATGCTATTCTTTAGGCATGCTACAAAAGTACCTAGACTCTACATCAATTAAAATGATTTATCAAGCAACATTTGAATCAAAGCTAAGATACGGCATTATGTTTTATGGAGGAGTAACCAAGATGGAACAAGTATTTAAAATGCAGAAGAGAGCAATTCGCACGATCATGAAAATGACGAATAGAGAGACATGTAGAGGAGTATTCCTGAAAAATGGATTACTAACTGCAACTGCCATACATATCCAAGAATGCTTGTTATTCCTATTTAAGAATATGAGCCAGTTTGAAACCAAAACTCCTACTACATATAACACAAGAACAGAAGAACTAAAATTTCCAAAACATAGGCTCACTCTCACTGAGAAAGGTCCAGAATATGGATGCATAAAATATTATAATAAAATAGCAAAATTCCTAAAAGAAACAACAAACATTAAGCTTTTCAAGAGGCAAATCTTCAAACTATTACTGCAAGTCGAACCATACACAATTGAAGAATTCTTAGTATATGACATTAAAAATGAAAATCCATTCAATTAATGGGCATAGAACCCAGTGACACTGTTTCAATTCAGGGGGATAATGTAACTTTGTACATATTATGTCTTCTTTATTTGAAATAAAGCTTATTTATTATTATTTTTATTATTATTATAGGTGATCTTTCTCAAGATAATATTGATAGGGAGAGTTTTAAAACTCTCTTGGAATATTATGAAAAAGAACTTGAGGAGGGAATTATTAGCGAGGCATCTCAATTCAAGGAATATCTTAAACTCTTGAAACCAAAAAAAATTCTAGTTGTTTAGAGATGTTGAAAATAATATATGATAAGGGAATGATATAAGTATTCTCCAATTTATATAAGTATTCTCCAATTTATATATTGCTTCAAAGTTATTTGTAACGATACCTATTACAAGTTGTAGAGCAGAGCGCTCATTTTCCAAACTGATGTCATTGATAAAAAATAAATATAGAACTGTTATGACAGAAAATAGACTGCAGTTTTTAGGAATACTTTCTATCGAAAGTGATTTAACGAGCAGTCTCGATTATGATTCTGCAATGACAAGAATTTGCTGATATCAAAATATGAAAAATGAAAAAAACAATTTAACTAGTGGAATTTTATTTTGTAGGTAACTGATTTACAGCTTTACGATTCTTTTGTGATGATTTTATTCATTTCTTAACCTCGATGCCGCAATAAAAAAATTTCAGATTTGATATTCTGGAGATATTTTGTATTTGAATTTTTGTGATATTTTTCCCCTTCTTTTAAGATTTTTATTCATCTTTTATATTTTGTTTTGATATACATACCTTGTATTTTATCAATAAACTTTATGTTTTATTTTTCGAGAAGTCAGAAAATTCTTTCGAAAAAAATCGAAAATGTTTCAGACGGGGGCCCGAAAGTTTTGAAGCGTAGGGCCCCTGAAATCGTAAATCCGCCACTGAGATCGACGTCTGAGAATTATGGCCATTCGAGACCGATTTGCGACAACTCGACTTTTGGCTGATGAGTGGTTAGGAGACAAGGCCAACCTGAACTGTCCGAACGGTTTACACATTTACAATGCCTCCCATGTGACACCGATTGCTCGTCGCTACCAGCACAGTATAGACACTAACCAGTAGTCGCACTCCCGATAAAATGAACTGAAATCTTTATTCTCTCGAGAATTCGCGCACCATGTCTGCGCGCAGTAGAAATTTAGAGGGACCGTTGAATTCACATTTTACTGGCAACCGGCAGTATTAGAAACATTGGGCATAATCATGCCCACGCGAGGTCGGAATCGGAGTAAGAAAATCCACGAAGTGCGACTACTGGTTTGTGCCTTTAGTGTACTACCAGTTAGGAATTGCAGTGCAGCAATGTGCACTCCAATCCCTCATCGGCCAAGGCGATCACTTGGGTGCCAGCTGGGAAGGTAGGACATATTCATACAGTGCAAAAAAAAATATTTGGAAAAGGGGGTTAACCAAACACAAATTAACTTACTGCTTTCAATTTGTATTAAAACTAAAATTTTTACTTATAACATAAATGTACATACACAAATTAACTTTTATAGTCTTTAGTTTGTAATGAAGATAAAAATTCTATTCTATTTTGCTATTTTCTTTGAAAGCATGTTCAATTCGGGTTCTCAAAATAACTTTTATACTAACGCTTCAATGAGGGTAACAAGCTCATCAAAACTTTTTGTAGCATTTACAACAAACACTTCATCAATATCGTCTGACATTGTAGCTTCAATGTGGTAGATCTTACTCCCAATACGTGTTCGTTAATAGATAAATACTTTTAAATACGTTTCGCTTTCGCGTGGACATTTCGAAAAATTTTTAGTCCTGCCCGATGAGGGATCGGAGTGCACATTGCTGCACCGCAATTCCTAACTGGTAGCGACGAGCAATCGGTGTCACATAGGAGGCATTGTAAATGTTCGTACGGTTAAGAGGGGTTTATACCGTTCAACGTTCAGTTCTAAACGCGATTCGGGAATTCGGGATTTCTCACGATAGAGACCACCGATTTATATGGGGTTTTCACTATTATTCAATTTGAAGAGTTCTTCAAGTGGGAAAGTTCTTAACTTTTTTCTTTCGACGAAAAGAAAACATCAATTTCTTTTTCTCTCGACGAAAAAAAAAAGTTATGAACTTTCCCACTTGAAGAACTCTTCAAATTGAATAATAGTGAAAACCCCATATAAATAGGTGGTCTCTATCGTGAGAAATCCCGAATCGCGTTTTGAACTGAACGTCGAACGGTATAAACCCCTCTCAACGAAACTGTAAATTGCTTCGTATGAAGTTACTCAGCCAATGTGCTAATTCGTAGGCTAGGGTTCCACGAAATGACACGACCGGTCTGATGCAAAGACTTATGAATTTTTGGTAAGCCATATAGTCTTGGAGGGTGATGGTCCATTGGGAGAAATAAACGGTACCTAATTCTCACATAATTTGGGGCCTTAGGTTTGATCGGTTTTATTAAACATCTTCTGATAAACCTCCAAATGACTCTTATTCAATGTATGGTATAGAAGTGCCCACAATCATAAAATCGACGCTCAGTTCAATGAGTCAATGCGGATTATCACCGGCACCATAAAACCTACCCCTACAGTGTGGCTCCCAATTCTGGCCAATATTGCTCCACCACAACCACGGAGAACGGCAGCTGCCGATAAAGAATGTAAGAAACTTGGAAACCATTTAAACAATCTTCCCATTCAATGAGATCTCAACCCTCCCCCTCCTAACCGCTTGAAATCCCGCCGCCCAATCTGGATGGATGAAGAAATAGAGGGCGTGTATAATATACATTCCAAAAGGAACGAGGTCATAGCCGCCAACCACGGGGTGAGGATCCTGGAAAAAATTATCGATCCAACTAAAAAACCTGAGGGCATGAACCTGCCTCAACGAGCCTGGTGTCGACTGAATCGGTTTAGAGTGAGCCATGAAAGATGTGATGAAATGTTCAAATGGGGCATAGTGGACTCAGCCACGGCCTTCTCTAGACATGGCCGGGACCTTGCGAAGAGCGGCAACGCTGGACTGGGGTATAGAAAGCAAACGTCTATTGGTAAACAATGCACGTGTTTTTGTATCATCCGCTTAGTTTAGTGGTCATGTATGTGAAAAAATAAGTGAATTATAGCGACTGTTCGAGTGCCGTGTAGAGTGAGTGTTTGTGATATTGATGTCAGTGAATTTTCCTTGGAATAACAGAATAATTGGTATCTGATATCTAACCTATAAATTCAACTTGGACAGGTCATCTGCTTCGAAAAATGGTCAAAACGTGTTGTATTCATGTATTCCATCGTGTGGAAGTAATTATCCGTCTACAAGAAAAAAGAAAGTAATTTGATGGCTCCATCTGCTTGCAAATGTTTATCGAACTTAATTATATCGGAATCAAAATATTTCTCGCAAACAAAACTATTCGTTGGAATGAAATTTCGCGATATGGCATGGACCTCATCCATAAAAGCTTACGCTGTTCATCTTTCGGAAAACTAAAACAACTAAAATATCCTTAAGATCCCCAAAATGAAAGAAGGCGCTATCCCAAAGCCCAAATCAAATAAAAAGGACCGATCCTCAGTGTAGAAGGGAAGCAATTTTTTCTATAGGAATAATAATGAAGTAGAAGCTTTTTTGAGTTCCGATTTGATCAAAGATTTCAAAGACTTACTTGAAAATTATTCGGCTAAAATTGATATATCTGGATGGGAAATTGAAATATTTCATAAAGATGTTCTGATTTCCGCTAATGAACTAAAATGGATACTTCCTTCTGATTTGATTGTCAGCAGATGGTCTCAAGTTACTAATTTGCTTGCACGTGTCTAATGAGAATACAAGTAAATCTACATAAGATTTATTGGGAGATTCCTTCACTTCATTAGAAGATAAGAATAATGAAAATTTTGGCGAGAGATGGCCCTACACCTCCCCGTGGTTCTTGCTCGACAATAAATTGAATATAATATCAACCAATTCGCTTCAATTTCAATTTTGTTTTTCATTTATTTTCAATTTATTGACTGAGTGGGGCATACTTCCACTCTTTTCTCAGATATTCATCGGAAAACACATTTATCAACATTAGGAAATGAAATGATACGGTCGAAATATCGTATCTCTCCACGCTAAGCATCGTAAGCAGTATACCTCCCTGCCCTGTTTTTTTTCGGCGTTGCCGCTTAAGGCACCCGGCCATGTCTAGAGAAGGCCGTGACTCAGCGGAGTGCGATTGTGGCGCGACGAGACAGACAATGGACCACATTACGAACGAATGCCCGATAAGATCCCTTCCTGATGGTATCCATGAGGTTTTCTCCGCTTCCCCGAAGGCAGTGGACGGGGTTGAAGGCCTGGATATTCGCGTTTAGATGTATTGCAAAATTTGTTCATTTATTATTTATATACAATGTCTTTTTTTATGTGTGCTTCTCATACATTATCTCCCGAAGCGTATACATTTTTGAGGACAAAAGATTTGCACAACTTCTAGCCACTGAACGAAGGCAACTTCCACATCCGCAATTAGCGATTTAATCCCGAAGAAACTCGAGCAAGAGAAAGAAAACTTCAAACCCAGATCCAGTACCTCCATTTCCTGTCGTCAAAAGACAGTGTTCCTTAACAGTTTCAACCTTGGACGAAATGTATGTTGTATTGGTGGAAGTGGTGCTTTCTCAACATGGAATGAATCGCCTCTTGATCTCAACCAGCGCAATTTCTTGTTCAATGAGCGGAACGATTTCAAAAATATAAATCATGATATACATCCGAGATCACTATATATCGAAAATTTCGAAAAAACACTTTTCGTTCAACAAAATCCAAGCAGGCTTTGATTCTCTTCCCTCAAAACTGGGGCGGTCATAGAATTTCATGTCTTATTTATTTTCACTTGTCAAATTCAATTCAGTTTCATTATTGTTGTATCGTCTGCTGCTTTTAAAGTTCTTATATGTATCACATCATGCAATTCATGTATTTCCTCGAATGGACAAAGATTTGAACATATGTAGTGAATATTATTTTTTTCAAATAAACCTATATTTTTTCTTGAAGGAGCTTTTTTGCCCCCCACCATTACTGTTATCAACGGGTTATGAAACTTTGTGTTATTAGTTATTGTCATCATCAAATGATCCAAGTATTTGAATGCTTTTCATTTTTCAATTTAGCAGAGAAATCATACTAGAATCACCAAGTTTCGCGAATTCTATGACCTTACTTCAGACGCGCCAGACGATACAACAATGATGAAACTGAATTGAATTTGACAAGTAAAAAAAATAAGACATGAAATTCTATGACCCCAGTTTTGAAGGAAGTGAATCAAAGCCTGCTTGGATTTTGTTGAACCAAAAGTGTTTTTTCGAAATTTTCGATATATAGTGAACTCGGAAGTATATCATGATATATAAATATTCTTGAAATCGTTGAAGAAAGATCAATGTGGAAATATCATTTCCCATTATGGTTCCTATTTGAAAATTTTTTTTTTTTCGTTATAGCTCCGAAATTTGAGCAGATACAAAAAATCCAATAGCACCGCTGAAAAACAGTGAAAAAAGTGCCCTGAAGAGATGTTCATTTCGAGAGCGTAGATCCTATAATACTGAAGTTATAGTCAATTACAATAATAGACCAAATACCAAAATCGCCCTGTGGCTCGGAAACTAGACGCGCGCCGTGGCATCTTGAGGTATTCAGCAATTTTCGTTTCTCGAAAAAAGAGAACATGGTAGTATCACACTTTTTCTCTATCTTCTATAGTTTAGGAGTTGTAGTACTAAAGTACTAAACCATCGAAATCTGGCCACCCTGTACTTGTTACACTTTTCAACTGAGGGATCGATATGTTTGTTGATTGTTTTCTAATTGTCAAAAGGCGGCCAAGATTCGAAATTTTTATTTTATTTGTAAACATTATTTGTATTATTGAATATCTAGATGTAAGGAAATTTAAGAACAATTTCCTCGTTCAATTTCGTTGGCTCTAAAGGGCCATCTACATGGATCAAACTATTCATATGGTGTCGTTTTGACAAGAAGTCTTTTTTAACAAGAGTTTAAGACTTATTATTAGCTGATTGAATAGCGTGATAGACGGAGTATTCGGATGATTTTTCATTTCAATTTTGTTGGTCCTGAAGGGCCAGCTTCACGGGTCAAACTATACATGTAGGTACTCTGGTGTCAGTTCTACAGAAATTTTAATTTTTTTCAAGAGTTTTCAAGTTCTGAAAATAACGGCCGCAGAAGCATGATACTATTGACCGCAGTGGAAGAGCAGCGCTTGGAGCTGGCCGGCCGGGACGCATATTCATATCCCACGTATCGTATCGCAGCTCGGAGTCAGCCGAAGCTTATGCCGGCCATACACGTTACGGTCTACCGGAGAGGTATACCTGCGCAGGTATGCCTGTGCAGGTCAACCGAAGCGTGTGTGGGATTAGACCTGTGCAGTTTTTTCAACCTGTACAGGCGACCGGTGCAAGATCGAAAATCAATATTTTTGAGTGACATCGTACGTTGTGCCTGTGTGTGTGTGTTCATGTACAGGGTGGGCAAAATTGGTGCTACATGAACTAAAACATATGATACATTTCTGAAACGGGAAAAAAGGCGATTCTTTCTAAGTCAGTTCAAACTTCTGTTTCCATAAGAAAAAACACAACTTACGCCACTGGATTGCTATTAGAAAAGTGCCTGTATAATGTTTTTATTCCAACATCCTAGCATAAACAGAAACGGAGATAATGACCAAAGTTGAAATCGCCAAAATTTCAATTTTGGCCTATAACTCGGAAACGAAAGAAGATAGATGAATACAGTTGATGGCATTATCAGTTTCTCGAAAAAAGAGGACTATAAGGTGCCATTCATTTTTCTCTATCTCCTCGGGTTAAAAAGTTTTAGTTCATGTAGCAACAATTTTGCCCACCCTGTACACCGGTCGCCTGCGCAGGTCACGTCATTTGCTGTCATAAACGTTGTCGCCGTCAGTTGTCTCCACGTCGAGTAGTGAATGATATCGTATTGTCACCTATATCAAAAATCAATACGCAAAAATGGCACCAACAGATTCTACTAAAAAAGTCCTTGAAGATTTTATTGAAATATATAAAACGCATTCATGCCTATCGCAAGTCAAAAACAAAGCGTACCATGATCGAGACAAAAAAGAAGCTGCAGAGACACGACCGACGTCCGGTATACCTGCACAGGTATACCTGCGCAGGTATACCTCTCCGGTAGACCGTAACGTGTATGGCCGGCATTACGCGATAAACCACGTGCGTGATCGCATCTTATTTGGCGATATCAATCGTGGAATATGAATTGGGATTATGGGATTTATACGTTATAATGATACCTCGATTCTTTTATTTTTTTCAGTTCACATAATAACAACTAGGTTTTTTCCATATTCATAAATAATAACGGCTATTAAATTATTCAAAAGTAAATGCTTTCAGGTTATGAATTTATTGGGATGAAGGAATAAGCATATTCAGAATAGATTCTATACTGAAGCGAAAAAAGTTGTCGAAACCATGTCTTCAATGGGAGCTACTTAGGATGTTTGTGTTCAACAAAAAATATAAATCTCGAAATAAATTATGTATCACATAGAAAAACAAACTACTTTACATATAGATATAAACAACTATGAGTTTGGAAGAATTGTTCAACGAATTTGTTATCCCCCAAAATTATATTTTCCTTGAAGCATTTTGTTAAGTAATGTAGAGCTTTTCATTTCTTTTTCATAAAGCTTGCAGTATCTCTTGCTGTTTCCTTCGGCCATTTAGAACAGTCTTTCGTTTGGAAACCGATGTCGGCTGCACACCAATTTTCTTTCTTTTTCTGATTGTTCTCGTGAAACGGTGAAAAGTCTCTTTTAGAAGGATAAAATTGATCATTCTTATAATTCAAGCGTAAATACTTTTTAGTTATTTATTGGGATGAAGAAATAAGTATATTTAGAATAGATTTCATACTGAATCGGAAAAAATGATCGAAACCATCTCTCAAATGGTATTTTTTTTTCTTTTCGAGGGTTGTTCTAACAATGGTTTTTATTGACCAAGTTATCTTTGTTGCATTCATAAGTTCGGCATCCCTCTTCTGGAACGAATTGACAATATTTAATCTTAATTTACATAGCCATCGAGCAAATTCAATTTTGTGAGTATTATATTCCCGTTGCTGTTGCAAATATACACAAAGTACAAGGCCGATGAAAAGAAGAATCACTTTAGTAAACGATTTATGAAATTCAGAAGCTGTCAAAAAGAGAATGGTATCAAAAAATAATATCACTTAATTGAGATCAAATGTGCAACATAAGAAAGACAAGAATAAGGAACATCTTTGCTTGGAAAAAAATTGTGAAAGTCAAAGTATGATTGAAAGACCATTCAAAAAATTTTGTGGACAGAATTTTTTCGAAAATTATTTTCAATAAATAAGATCACATCTCATTTTTCTGAAAGCGTATAGTTATAGCAGAACTAGATTTGGGAATAGTTTACAACATCCAATAACCCTGTCCAAATGATGATTCAGATTGTTTTAACAGAAAGTATTTGGTAGGGAATATCCCCATTTTACCGAAATGAATAAGAACACGAGAAGCTTAGCTATATGTCGATACGAATTTCATTCTTATACAATCCGCAACCCCTCAGTTGCCAATTCATTATTCACTCTCCTATTTTATTTGAAGATTTGATTTTTTTTCAATTGTAGTTAAAGAACGTCTCGTTGTAATTCCCTCTCGTTTTTTCATTCAATAATTTATGGAATTGCTCTCATGGAAAAATGACGCAAAACCCCCTACCTCAATTTCAATTTCTCCTTCTGCGGCTATTTTCATTCTTACCACTTAGTCATCAATTTTCAAAAAAATCTGCGCTCATTTTCTTCAAGAACTCCAATTTGTAACAGTGCGATAGGATTCTCCTAGCGATCTCAATTTGATCTGTAATAGTCTCTATAAAATAATAGTGTGAGGTTATAATAACTCACGCCTAAAACTCACTCTAATACTAATAGGAAAAATGTAGCTTACGAAATGAATGCAAAAGTTGGGTCAATGGGGAACTCTATTTCAGACATCAAGGTAACGTTCTCGCCATCCAAGGTCTGAATTTCCAAAAATTGCATTTGGAAAACTTGAATTTTTGACGCTTTCTATGAGATTCCATATCGATTCGATTTTCGACCACAGAAATCGCTTTTGACAAGTGTTGTCAATTTTGAGAATGCAGGTTAATTCGAATTTTACTGAAGAAGTCGAAGATAAAGTATAGTGTTCAATTCGCGGTAATGGTCATAACACACTTGATGAATTACACCCCCCGCCTGAGGGCTCGGGCTGCAAAATTCATCTGCGTGTGTTATGACTTACATTACCGCTCATAGAACAATATACTATTATTAATTGTACATAGGTAGTGATGATGCAAATATATGAAGTGTAATCAAATAGTAATTTACGTAACAAGTCCGGAAAATAGTGTTTTTTTGGACGAATAGGCAAAATTCTGAAATTTGTGTCACAGTTTTAGAAAAACTGATTTTCAACCTGGTTCAATATTCGATCTTTAACCTGGGTAAATTCATCTGGGGGTCTGGGACCAAGCTAAATTCGATTTCAATCAATTCAGAATGTCCTTTTAATAAAAAACTTACGCTCACGAAGCAGCCGTTTCAACTAGCCAAGCACGTGTTAGATCCACAGAACATCTAATAAAAAAAACTACTAAACTATGGCAACACCAATGACAGTTCAAACCACAGAAACGGCTCTGAGCCGCCATTTAAAAGTGGAGAATTGAAGATATTACAGAAACCTTCTTTACCGACCCAAAAAGTTTCGGCTTTTGAGCTTTATTTAAATTATGATTTTGTTCTGTAAATTTTCACTCCCAATGTTTTTCGTTGACTTTAAAAGTAACGAAAATTCTTGGGAAGTGAATTGTTCTTTGTTATTTCAAATAAAACTGAGTTATCATAAAATTCATTTATTTAGCTTCACAATATTGTAAATATATTCATTAAAAAGGTCGGAATATATCTTCTCTGACATTATCCACGATCACAATGAATCATCACAATTGTTCAGGGATAACATTTACATTGGTTTCTATAGAGGAAGTCATCGTCAGGTAAATTCGGTTTTCCTCAAAAAGCAAACAGACATATTTGTTTTTTTATTGAAAACAGGTAACGTTCATTGATGTCACTAAAAATCAAACAAAAGTTTTAGAGAAACTAACATCTGAGAGATGCTTTCAATCAGGTAATGTTATAATCGGTAACACTCATCATTAAAACATGAATGAAGACCGGATTACTTAATATGACAGTTTTTTTTTAAAGAGAATGGTTTTAAGTAAGTCAGTAATTATCTTTGAACATTTGTAAATATCTGGATAAGATACAAGCTTGAGATGAACAGAATTTGCAGATCATTACATTTCAAGTCAGTTAACTTATAAGTGCTCGAACCAATAAAATTTCAAACAGGGACTTTGCATCAAATCAACCAAATTAACTTCTTAATCAGAAAATATTAGATCGACAACTCACCTTTTAAATAGAATTCTCTATAATTAATGTATGTTCTGTAGGTTCTAGAGAAAATTTTTCAAGACAATCATTCATCCAAAATAAATATTCCGACATAAATATCGTTGCAAGTCGCGAGAAGAAAATAAACCTGAAAAAGAATAGTTCTATTATATCCTCTTAATCCTTAAATCTTAAATTACAATTTATATGTAATTTTTGTCCATTTAATTCTCCACTCCACTTGTTTACATCACTCCACTAATTTTATTATTTTTATTCATACGTCAAAATTGTCAATTCAATCCACTTCAACGTATGTCGTAGCTGAATCGTACCATTCTGGCAGCCATTTAAAAGTGGAGAGGACGTATGTGTATTATGGATCGTGTGTTGCCTAGTTTAGTTCTGGCGCTTCACCCCCCCTGGTTATATCGTCCCGTTTGATGATTTGCCGGCTGCCGCCACACGTTATCTGCTATTATGCAGGAAAGTGAATCTGCGAAGAAATATATTTCTAATCGTATTTATTGAATTTGGAATTCCATATCGATATATAATATTATTTAGAAATAATATTACTGAACAATTTTCCTGATTCAACATATTTTCACCATCGAAAACGATAGATTGTTCGATTAATGCAAGGAACTGTTTGCTAAATAATCAGGGGTCTATTTATAAGTTCATGGGAAGTTATTATGTAACAGAAATCACATATACTCCATTCACTTTTATAAAGTATCGCGGTTTGCCATGAGATTTTGACACATTTCACCGCGTATATTTTGAAAATGTTAGGTTATGGTCATTGCACTGTCAGATACGCCCACAACGTTTTCGTTTCTGCTAAAAAATCGTAGTAATTACGTTTTTATCAAAATGTTCATTTACTTTGGGAAATTAATGAATTTGAGAAAATATTATGTGGATTCAGAAGACATTTAAATACATTTTTGCACAACTTGAAATACTCCAGCATGAAAATGTAGTAGTTCTACGAAACCTGCGCCACAGTTAAATCTTCGAAGAACTAACTCCATTTACAAAGTTGAAAAAGAGTAAATAGAAAGTAGACCTGGCAATGTTGCTTAATTTTCACAAGTGCCAACCTGCGTCTGTTCTAGGGGAAAAAACTTGATAAACCTATAAAAGTGAATGGAGTATATGTGAGGCCGACATATTTGACCTATTTATTATGAAGCGAAACAATACTTACTTTTTCCCATAGATGGCGCCGTTAATTAAACACAATATTGTTCATAACTCGAAAACTATCCATGATATCGAAGCCATTTCAACGGCACAAATTGAACACTAAATAGTGGCGGAAAAAATTTTTCAAAGTTGGAATAAATGCCAACTTCACGCCGGCTGAAAAACAACAGTCAATATCTCAAAAACTACAAATGGTAGAAATGTCATTTATACGGCACAAATGGGCACAAATTGGGCACAAAATATTGGCATCAAAATTTTTTCCAAGTTGGAATATGTTGGTGTTAAGTTGATAAGTAAGCCGAAGCGGGCACCAAGATATTCGAACTGAAATAACTAAAAAACTACAAGTGATAATGAAGTCAATAAAACGGCACAAAGGGGCACAAATTGAGCACTAAATATTGGCATTAAAAGTTTTTCAAAATCGAAAAATGTTGGTGCCAAGTGTGAAGCTAGCACCAAAAGCTTCGAACTCGATTAACTCAAAAACCATAATGGTGCTGAAATTGATTCATACGGCACAAATAGGCACAAATTGGGCACTAAATATTGTGGATTATTTCAGTATTTGTGCCAACTTTTTTTCGCCAACTTCACGCGGCCGAATTCGATAGGTGGCGCTCTGAAATGTCAATGTCATCTTAGGAACGAGTAAAACAAATCAGATGCCGTATAAGCCCTTTGATATTTAAGTGGTTTTATTTTGCTGTTCTTAAGGTGGGCGTTCAATGTAGTGTGTTTTCAATTCAAGTTGCATTTGAGAATGGTTTCACTTTGAGAACTGAAATTTTGTGGGTGAACTCAGAAAGGATTGGAGTTCTTAATGAGATGATTGAGATTTATTTCATTTCAACAGTTCTTTTTTTTTCTTTAAAAAATAGAAGAAAATAAGTCAACTCATGCTTCTGTTTTATTTCAAACGAAAGACCCATGAAAATAGTTCAACTTCCGATTAACAGTGAATCTACAGATAATTTCGTTCAGAAAAACAACTTGAAATGCGGAATTGGCAGAGAATGGCCAAATTCAAAATATGGCGGGAAAAAGTTCCTGTTTTCCCACATATTCACTAATTTCATAATTCAGCTATTGTCGGATAGAGAGCGCCATAGTACATTTCATTCATAATTAGAGAGATATTCATAGAACTTATAGAGGTAATGTAAGTTCTATGGAGATATTCCATAAAATGCACGGTGGCGCCTCTATCGGTCGACTTGTCCTACGCGCATCAAACGGCGACCTTAAGTTAGTTATTTTCAGTGTGTGTTTTGTGAAACTTTTGGTTTTTCTTTGATTGTGCTTTAGTGCTTTGTGTTGTTAAACTAACTTTTGACTCCTAATATTTTTATTTTTGGATTAAAAGGGGTTGATGTTTGTGAAAAGTACAACAAGCGTTCAATTAACTATATACCTATCGGCAGAAAACTTCTTCTAGACGACGAAGAATGGAAAAATAGGCGATTTGCTTTCGATATTTCGCCCCAAAATTGCCGATCGATTCGAAAATTCCGAAATTAATTCGGAACTATTTGCCGGTGCGTAGACGTGGGATATTCGTTTCGGGATTTTTCCCTTTACGGCTAGTGCAACCAAATACCTAACAGTTTCGATTATGCAGGGATTAATTCAAAGTATAAAACTTTAAAAAAGGTACACAAAAATCAAACTTGATCAGCAATGAAGACAAAAAATAGAATAAAAACAATGCAATACGAATTATTTTACACGTTGCTTCAATTACAATTTTTTCCGCCAGAGGTCTCATTGAATTCTACTCCGCCCAATATATGAATATGCGGCCGGGTGCTAACATATAACCGACGTATGTTTTTTGGCGGGTTTCACAAAGGGCAATCAGCGCTGATCAGAGAATCGCGAGCTTTATCGGAAAATCAACTCGATTTGACAGTTCAAAATTTACATTCGATTAGCAATCAACTGATTTTAGAGTTGACAGACCTGTGTGAAACCCACCATTAACTTTTGAAAATTATTCCTCATTATTATATTCATAACCTCATTCAAACCTTGTGTTTTTCATTGAGACAATCCTAAAAAAACTTCAAGAAGATAAGCAGCGATTTTCCTACAAAATCCATGTGATATCAATAGGTCATGGCGTTTTTGCGTCTCATATTAGGAATAAACCAACAATAAAGTCAAACATGGAAAAAATATCGTTGAAGATATTCATTCGATGATAAAAAGTTAATTATAACTAATATGATAGATTCGCGAAAACAAGTATATATCATGAACAAACTTGTTAGATCGAATCGTGTAATGAAAGGCATTCAACTTCAGTTAATATTAAATATTATTAGATGAATCGTCACTGAAAATTAGAAACTTAATTTCACAAGTCACAAGTAAAGTTACTATTATCCGGCCATCAAATATAGCAGGAAATATGTCAGGATGTGAAAAAATTTTATTTTGTTCTTGAATTTCCTATTTTGAAAACCTTGTTTTTCTATCTTATATAAACATATTGCAATATGTATTTGAAATAATGGAAAAATTTTGTTGCCTTATTAAAATTGCGAAGGCTTTTGTGGAATCATCTGACGTCAATTTTTATCGAAAATATCGAAATATTATTGCATAATTCGAATTCAGAACGTTGAACTATTAAGTGTGTCAAGCAATACACTCTTATTGTAAACATTTTATCAGAGGTCATCCTTTTCATATTCCATTATAAAATGATTTACATTGCCTCAAAATGTGAATTGATATTTCTTTACAGTGCAACGTCAAAGAATTGGTTATAGAATACATGGATGGAACTTTTTTAATTCTTATAGTCATACGATCTTTTGCGAAATTTTTCGTTCAATCAAAAGTAGTTATTATAGCATCTGATTACCAAATTTCAAGACGATCTGATACGTTGTGCTCCAAATATTGGAAAATTAAAATTTCACAAATCAATAGCTCCGAAACCAATGGACCGAAACAATAACGAACTTCTTCTACTTCAAACGTACCCCGAAAATCTCAGAATTGAATGAAACCATTTATTCGTAATCAGTGAGTCTAAACTAATCGTCATCGTGTGAGACCGCATTTACAGATATTGATCTGAAATGAAATAATTTTTTCCGTCGACCATAGAATAAAAGCTCATTTTAACGCACTCGAAATCATCCGAAATCATCCATCAATGTGGGCGTTCAATGTATTGTGTTTTTATTTCAAGTTGCATTTGAAAATGGTTTCACTTTGAGAACTGAAATTTTGTGGATTGGAGTTCTTAATGAAATAATTCAAATTTATTTCATTTCAACAGTTCATCAAAAATCTTGGAATCAAGTCGTTTATTAATTCAGCAATTAATGTTTAAGACCATTAAGACCGCAACGGACGACGAGCGATAATATAATATACAGGGTGAGTCTTTGACTTGTACATATATTTTAACTGGAGATTCCTCTCATCAAACGAAACACTTTTTTTCCATACTATTTTTCAAAATTCGGTTTGGTTTCGAAGATACAGGGTGTCGAAAATCCATGAAAAAAACACTTTTCTGTTTATATCTTCGGAACCGTTATTTCAAATGAACTGAATTTTGGTTGAGTTTTTACTGCATTCATGGTGCATATTCCTCAATCAAAACCTATTTAATATCTCTCCTAGTATAAAAGTTACAGGGTAGTCGACTCATCAATACACGCTAAAACACCATAAAATCACTTTGAAAAGATAAACGGTTCATATTTTCGAAAGAATCAATCATTTAAGAAACTACAAGTATTCCTATTTTTTTTTCAATAAAACGCGTCGTTTCCGAGTTATTTCCAATTTTACCCGGAGAAATTTGACGAAAAATCATCAATTTCAAGAATAATCTGAATAAGTCTCTGAATTAAATATCATCGAATATTATTCCTTCTCTGGTCTTTCAACGAGTTTGCAATGTTGTCAAAATACTTATCAACTTTGTCGAGATATTTAAATAATAAAATCCCGAAAATGTGGGAGATAAAATTGAAATTAATGAAAACTGAAATGATACCTTATAATCAGAATTGATGTTTTCATCTAAACAATATCCTCTTGGAATTTTATAAACTCGACACGGTTAAGATTATAATAATTCACATCACATAATAAAACACATTAGAACAATAATTCACTGAATGTATTCAGAACTTCACATAATGTTTACAGTTTGTTCAGAGACTCTGGTTTGTTATTGTTTATAGTTGACCTGCAGATACCTAACCAATCTTTCAGTTTTCGCTCGACGCATGCGTGGTTAAATTGGCGGCAAACTCGATTTATGATGGAAACGGCAAAATTCATAGATATTTATACCACGGTACACAAGTGTATCGTGATTTATTCTATGGTTCGTAATAAATCCTTAACCTCAATGGAAATATCAGAAAGCTGACAACATTTCCATTACAAAATAGATTAGGTTAGGTTGTTTGATAATGAATTCTGATGATCTGAATTAAAAGTATTTTTTCATGATATTGTTCGGGAATTTCGTGGAAGATATGAACAAGTTAATAGTGTTCACAAACTAATCTGCAGAAAAATCGAAGAAGGAACTTATTTTGGTGTGAGAAATGTGGGTTTTCAGTTGCAGATATAATTCGATGAAACTAACTGTTTTTGTTGAAATTATCGTGTTTGCAACATTTTTATTCCAGTAAGGTTAGTACTCGAGTATTCCCTAAATGTATAAACTCAATTCCTATTGAGAAATATGAACTTTGCAACAATTCCAGAAGATCATTTCAGGAACGTATTGAGCCCAATTTTTTTTTTCAAATGGTTATAATCTTTTTAACAGAGTCGAATTCGGAAAAATGGAAAATGAAAAAAAGGTTTCTTTTGACCTCAAGAATCTTCAGTTGAAATATATGTACAAGTCAAAGACTCACCCTGTATATTATAGCTTTGCATTGACAAATGTCATTTTAGTATGGAAAAATATCGTAATATATCGCTTGGATGAAAATATATATTTTTCTATACTAAAATGACATAATATGTCAATGCTATAATATACAGGGTGTTTGGTAATTCGACGTGAACCTTGAAGAGGGATATACTAGACGTCATTTGCAGTGAATTGCGTCGAGTGAAGCATGGTCCGAAAATCTACGGTTACGAAGATATCGCGATTTTTCAACTTTTTTGAAATTTTCCGCTTCATTATCGAAAATAATTAATTTTGTGAAAACTACTCGACTCTTCAATTGTCCAAATTCCTGAAATAGTTATTTAATCAACTAGTTTATTAATGACAGCGATTGAAGCCCGCAACTGACGAAGAGCGATAATATAATATACAGGGTGTTTGGTAATTCGACGTGAACCTTTGAAAGGGATATAACTAGATGTCATTTGCAGTGAATTGCGTCGAGTAAAGCATGGTCTGAAAATCTATGGTTACGAAGATATGGCGATTTTTCAACATTTTTGAAATTCTCTGCTTTGTTATCGAAAATAATCGATTTTATAGAAACTACTCGACTCTAAATAGTCAATGAATATTTTTTCAGAGCTGAGGAGATGGTCCTCATTTCTTGCGAAAAAGTATTCACTAAAAATTCAGATAACCCGAGATATACAGGGTCATAAATGGCTGCACCTGTTTTCCTTATGAAATCTTGATGAAACAATTGAGAATTACTTGAAAAAAGTAGTATGAACTTGGTGTACAAATGTCAAGAAAAACTTCACTGTTTCATAAGCTTTACAAAAAGGTACATATGTCAATAATTCCTTCATGCAATCCAAAAATATGGCTGGAAAACCAAGCAGACAACAGACTTTTTCGAGTCATTCAGATCCTGTTATCTTTTATTTCACTCGGCGTGATTCGTAAAAGCCGTAAGCGGGCCATGGTTAGATCATCTAAATGACTCGAAAAAGTCTGTTGTCTGCTTGGTTTTCCGGCCAAATTTTTTGATTGCATGAAGGAAATATTGACATATGTACCTTTTTGGAAAGCTGATGAAACAGGGAAGTTTTTTCCTACATTCGTACACCAAGTTCATAATACTTTTTTCGAGTAATTCTCAATTATTTCATCAAGATTCTATGAGGAAAACAGGTGCAGCTATTTATGACCCTGTATATCTCGGGTTATCTGAATTTTTAGTGAATACTTTTTCGCAAAAAATAAGGACCATCTCCCCAGCTTTGAAAAAAAAATTCATTGACTATTTAGAGTCGAGTAGTTTCTATAAAATCGATTATTTTCGATAACAAAGCAGAGAATTTCAAAAATGTTGAAAAATCGCCATATCTTCGTAACCATAGATTTTCAGACCATGCTTTACTCGACGCAATTCACTGCAAATGACATCTAGTTATATCCCTTTCAAAGGTTCACGTCGAATTACCAAACACCCTGTATATTATATTATCGCTCTTCGTCAGTTGCGGGCTTCAATCGCTGTCATTAATAAACTAGTTGATTAAATAACTATTTCAGGAATTTGGACAACTGTTATTCAATCGCTTATTAAAACATCTCCAAAGTTTTCAAAACACCGAGCAGAAATGGACTTATTTTGACATTCGTATGAGAATCAATAAGACCAAGATTTTATTGAGACTTACGAAATTTAATCCGATGAAAATACGAGCCTTGATAAAGAAATAAACGAGATTCGAAACGTTGGCGATGAATTAATAAGCGATGGAATTTGAGTTGTTCAAATTCCTGTAAAAATTATTTCACTGTTGAAAACATTGACATCACCAATCATTATTTGTCCAAAATGGTAATGCACTTGCCATAGAAACAAGGGTGGAATGGTGGAAATATATCTCCCTCAGGTCTTGAAAATATTGTAATATCAATAATTGAACATACATAGTGTCCCAAGTTCGAGTGCCTATTAGTTTCTGGGGAACTGGACATATTTGCAATTGTTCGAAGTTCTCTACTGAACTAAAATATTTTTGGAGCCTGAGCACTTCCGGGTAGTTCGAACTATAAAATTTGATCATTTCAAAGAGCTTCTCGAATCAGCTGATTGAAGAATATTGGTTATGTTTGTTGGATTTATTTGGTTTTCTCCGTTTTTATTTTGAATATCATTCAAATATTCAGTTATTAGAACGTTCAATTTTTTAAATTGATATTACTGGTTTTTCCTCTTGATTCTACCAATAAGAATATATGATTTATCCTAAGAAGAAAAACAATGAACACACACCAGTTTTATAAATATTTTTATAATTATGTGCATGCATTGACAATTCTATGGTGACGTCACCGTTTTGACAATGTTGACGTTCACTTCTAAATGTTTTCGAAATAGTTTTGAACCGTTATTCACGCGTAAAATCGGCTCTGACTTCTTGAGGAGTTCTTTAGCACTCTTTCTGTTCTTTCATATCTGTATTTCAGAAATATATTTCCTAATTTACAGGGTATTCACCCAAAAATCATATTTTCATCGATCTTCAATATCTCTAACAAGACTCAAAATATTATAGATATTTCTCCAACAGTACAGATCTTATTCAGAGAAAACGGCAAAAAGTTGTGGGGACATCAGTTCGCTAAAAGTCCTCTACCGATTGCCAGATGCAATCGTACCTCGATTTGATCATATATTCATAAGTATCTGAAGAATTATTTACCTGGTCACCATTCCAAAATGATCAACCTATCATAAAGGTACAGGGCTCCGTTGTTAATTACCAAATATAAAGCATTTCAAGAATACCTTTCCCAATTTAAAATCCTGTATTTTTATCACGAATATGTGGAAAATTGAAATCGTCACATCTTTTCATAAGTAACCAGAGGGAATTTTTCACTGCTGCGTTCAGCATACACAATAGCTAAAACTAACGGATATTAAAAATAGGTGAAACAATGAAACTTGCGATAGAAATTACTCAGGCAATTCGATTTTCATTTCTGGATTTTCAAAATAGACGAAGGAAATCTCAAGGGTACTTGAATTTCTTTCAGAACATTGTTCCTGAACTATAAGCAGTGATTCTTCTTCTCAAGGTGTCGATCCGTTGCGGATGTTGGCGATCATCATAGCAATACGGACTTTGTCAACAGCAATCCGAAAGACTTATTATTACTATCCTTTATCATCGGTCTCCCGGTCTCAGCTTGAGCTGGTATTTCTTCTATGAACCAGTGAAAAAACTTTTCAGTTCCTCCCACTAGTTCAGGAATTCCCGCACGATGTGACAGGTTTGCAATGCTACAGCCTGTTGTGCATATCCCGCGATCCTCTGGGATAATTCGATCTTTTGAAGATTCCTCTTGAATGATTTTGACATGACTCCCTCAGCCGAAATCACCAATGGTATAATAGTGACTTTCGACAATTGCCACATATTTTTCAGTTCTATGGCCAAGTTCTCGTATTTCCTTATTTTTTCGGACTTCGTTTTTCCGATGTTATGAGTCAATGGTACTGCCACATCAATTATCACCTCATACTTCTGATCCTTCTCGATGAACACAAGGTCCGGTCTATTGTAGTCCACTGTTCTATCTATATTAAGTGAATTCAGAAAAAAACCCAAACAACAACAAAAACGTAAACAGAGAAAATAAACAAGTTAACCACAGATAATTAGCAGAGACAACAACTATACTCTAACCTCAAATCAGGCAAGTACTTCAGGTTCACTACCATCCACGGCAAACCTAAATGCGCAAGTGCAAAATGAAGATGACAGTAAAGCCAGAAATTCGATGCAAAGGAGCTACTCACAGGTAGTACAAAGAAACGATAAACCCAACGATCGGCTGTCGCTGTCAACATCAAAATTGTCAACGAATCCAAATAAACAAACGGGAAAGCCGGAGCAAAAGTCTGAAAATATTCGAAAATTCAACGAATCCGAACCACGATCTATCGAAGAAAACAGTGGGAACTTAAATAGAGAAAAATTCAAAGAAGTTACTTTTCGAAGGAAAAATAAACAACCAAAGAAAAATTTAGGAACGGCAAAACTAAGCGAAAACGACAAAACCAATGGTTTCGCTGGGGTAGAGAGAAGGGTATGGATATACTTATATCGCATAAAAAATCATGTGAAAGCAGATGCAATAAAATACTACATTGAAAACCAGAAAGACTTTCAAAATTGTAAAATCGATGTCCATGAACTTGAAGGAGACCCGACTTACAACAAAAGATTTGTAGTAACGGCTCCGATTAGCAAAAAGGAAATTATGTACGATACGGCCTTCTGGCCAGAAGGTGTTGGAATCAAGCGATTCAATTTCAGAAAGCATGAAGAATTTCTGAAAAAGAATTTTTTATAGAGAGGAACATCCAAAAGTTCAGCACAAGTTCAAGTAAAACCTTCTCGATTTTGCACCAAAATGTCCAATCCATAGGGAATGCAGTTGATATTCTGGAAGATACCATAGAACACTTGGAAGATCTTAAGTCAATATGTATAACCGAACATTGGAAGGAAAAAAACCAACTTGCAAATTATACTATAAAAGGCTTCACACTAGCTAGCTCATTTTGCAGGTCTCAAAATAAACATGGAGGCAGCGCAATTTACGTAAGAAGCGGCATAACCTATCATGAAAGAATTGATCTAATAAAGTTATCAGCTGAAAAAACCATCGAAATATCATGTGTCGACCTCAAATCCTTTACAAAAACCATAACACTATTGTCAATATACTCGGCCCCAAATGAAACAAAGGCTTTCTTAAAAAAATTAGAGGATCTCCTCAGTAAAATAGCTTGGACAGAAAATACGGTAATAATAACAGGAGATTTCAACATCAACTTACTCGATCAAGGTAACAGAAATACAAAGGATTTTCTTGAGCTTTTAAATTCTTATGGTATGATACCAACCATAATGGAACCAACAAGAATCACATCAACTAGTAGCACATGCATAGACAACATTCTTATCAACCATAAAGACTATTTATCCAAAACACTGAGAACAAACATATCAGATCACAACACGGCCCAAATTATTTCAATAAAATTCCAAACACCAAACAATAACAAACAGCAATATAAAAGAATTATGACCCCTGATTGCATTCAGGATCTGAAACAACGGCTGGAACAAGTAGACTGGAATTTTCTTCGGGATATTCCAGAAAATGAAATCAATCAACAATGGAAAACATTCATAAACATTTTCAAAACACAGATGAACTTCTCTTGTCCCATAAAGAAGACTAGACCACAGGCAGCTAAACAAAAAAAACCTAGAAGTGAAAAACTCATAAACTGTAAATTAAGACTTGACATTCTACACACCTGCAAAATATACAATTCTGAATTTCGAGAACTCTACAAAGAGACAAAAAGAGAATATGACAATATTCTTCGAGAGGAAAAATGTGAAGACTTCAGGCGACAAATAACAATATCAGACAACAAAACCAAAACTCTGTGGAACACTGTCAAACAAATCAAGGGCAATACAAACCAAACCACTGAAATACCTGGGGCCCCAGAAGAAACGGCAAACTTATTCAACATCTACTACTCGACAGCGGCGAAAGAAATAATCAACTGCCCTCAAAATTCATCAGTTCACCATACCATAAAAAGCTCCAAATGTACTTTCAAATTTCACTCAATAACTGAAGAAGAAACCACTAAAATAATCTCCTTGTTGAAGAATAAAAATAGCAGTGGAAATGACGGGATCCCAATGAAGCTAGCAAAAGTGTGTGTAAAACAGATAGTGAGTCCTTTGACTCATCTTATAAATGGATCTATGAAGTATGGAATATTTCCAGATGAGTTCAAGGAAGCATGGATAAGGCCTATATACAAAAAAGGTGAGGTGGAAAAACCAGAAAGTTATAGACCAATAAGTCTTCTCCCGACATTCTCAAAAATACTAGAATTAGCAATATGCACTCAGCTGGTATCATACCTGGTGGAAGAAGAAATCATGGGACCTGCACAACATGGCTAAGTAAAAGGAAAGTCGACGAAGACAGCAGTGTTTGAGTTTATCAAAGAAATCCTAAATGCATTGGAGGATTCAAAAATCATAATTGCATTGCTATTAGACTTATCAAAGGCTTTTGATACCCTATCCCATGGCCTCATAATAGCAAAATTGGAATCATATGGTATAAAAGAAACGGAGCTTAACTGGTTCAAATCATATCTAACGAATCGCAAACAGAGAGTAGTTATTACCCAGAAAAATGTAGAGGCAATGTCAAATGAGGCACCCATTGAGCTAGGAGTACCACAAGGAAGTATATTGGGTCCCATACTCTTTATAATCTTCCTAAACGATCTACAAACTATAATGGATCCTAAACGAGATGTTTCAATGATAAACTATGCAGATGATACAAACCTTACGTTAAAAGCTCAGACTTTTCCTGAAGCAGCAGAACTAACAAAATCAACCTTAAAAGAAGTAATCACATGGTTCCAAGCAAACAGCCTACACATGAACACCGAAAAGACAAACGCAATCTTGTTTAAAACTACACATGCCGGCTTTCAAACACCACCCAATATTGACATATCGACATCCACTCTCTGTCTTCATAAGTGTGCACGCTTCCTGGGGCTCACTGTGGATGACACTCTGAATTGGGGCGACCACATTAACAACCTGTGCACCAAACTTGGCTCCATCTGCTATTCTCTGGGAGTCCTTGGAAAGTACTTAGACACAACTTCACTGAAAACAATATACCAGGCAGTTTTCGAGGCGAAACTAAGGTACGGGATTATGTTTTATGGGACATCAACTGACATGGACAGAGTACTGAAGATGCAAAAGAGGACCATTCGTGTAATACACAAAATGAGAAAAACAGATTCATGCAGAGGACTATTTCGAAAGAATGGCTTACTGACAGCACCAGCAATCCATATTCAGGAATGCCTGATCTTCGTTTTCAAAAATAGGAACTATTTTGAAGAGAAAACCGAAAGTACATACAATACAAGGACCAACACATTGAAGTACCCCAGGCACAGACTGACTCTTACGGAGAAAGGACCAGAATACAGCTGCGTTCGTTACTACAATAAAATTGCAAGCCACTTGAGAGGAGAAATCACATTCTATAGCTTCAAAAGATACATATACAAGCTCCTGCTGAAGATCGAACCCTACAAGATAGATGAATTCATGAACTATAGAATTTGACAACCTGTGCTGTTAAAGCTTTCACCTATTGACACCATTTCAATTCAAGTGACTATTGTAAACCGCAAATGTACACTTTACTTGAAATAAAGCTCATTATTATTATTTTCATGGATCGTGGACTTATTCACTATCTCGGCACCTGGCCGGATAAATTTACCTTTCCCAGATATAATAATCAAAGGGAATAGGCTCGATCACGATACACTTGACAAAAATTTACGAACAATTCTACAGGTATTGAGAATAACAGCTTTTTGCATTTCAATGTAGCTGTTTACATTTAATTCTAATTTGTTCAAACTATTGTGTAAGCTCTTAGGTATCAATCCAGTCGACGAGATGATTACTGGAACGATATCAACCTTCTCTAGGTGCCACATTTCCTTGATTTCGAAAGCCAGGTCTGTGTACTTGCATATCTTCTCCTGGTACTTATTCAACATGTTATTATTGTTGGGCACAGCTACATCCACCAAAATTGCCTTTCTAACCCTCTTGTCGTAAACTACTATATCCGGCCTGTTATTCGTCACCGTTCTGTCAGTGATAATAGGCCTATCGTAGTATAGTCTAAAAGAGTCATTTTCCAACACAGGTAGCGGCTGATACTTATAATACGGCTTGTAGGAGTTGAGAAGTCCGAACTTGAGCGCCAATTTCTGGTGTATGATGTTGCACACTTGGTTATGTCGGTGGAGGTAATCAGTGTTGGCCAGTTGTTCGCAGCCAGAAGTTACATGCTGAATTGTTTCAGATTTTTGATGGCACTTCCTACACATATCTGTTGGCAGTGTACGGTCCTTCATGATGTATTTCTTGTAGTTGTTGGTGGAGATGACTTGATCTTGTATAGCCATCATAAAACCTTCCGTCTCAGGAAAGAGTTCACCCTTCGACAACCATTTGTTGGATGATGTTTTGTCAATATGTGGCTGATTTAACTCATGGTGATGCCGTCCATGGAGTTCTTTTCTTGACCATTGTTCTAGCTTGTCAGTTTCAGAAAGGGATGGCAGATCCAGCAATTCATCTGCAGTAGCCAGAGTTAAAGGTGTGAACTTCTTATCAACCAAAGTAACAACTCTGTGTAGATTGGAATTATTCGCCTTCTCAAAGAAGAATTTCCTGAGGTTTTTGATCTGGCGAGTGTGAAGGTTGACAATATCCGCAAGTCCTCGTCCTCCTTCTTTCCGTGGTAAAGTGGTTCTTAATACTGATGACCTTGGGTGATGACCTCTCTGTTTCGTCAGCATCGTTCTAGTTTGCCTTTGAATGTCCTCCAGATCTGTCTTGGTCCACTTGATAACTCCAAATGAATAAACCAGCACTGGGATTGCGTAGCTGTTGATGGCTTTGATGAGATTTCCAGAATTCAATAGTGACTTCATCACCGTTCTGAGTCGGCCAGTATACTCCTCCCGGATTTTTGCCTTCGACTGCTTTTGCTCCAAACATCTAGCCTGTTGGTATCCCAGATATTTATAAGTTTCCCCATCCCTCATGGCTTGAAGTATATCTCCATTCGGTAGTTGTGATTCACCGTCCACGACTTTTCCTCTATGGATGTTCAGGGTTCTACATTTTTCAATGCCGAATTCCATTCGAACATCACTTAAAAAAGAACTGACGGTTTTCAGGAGCTCATCCAATTGCTTCTTGTTTGCAGCATATAGTTTGATGTCGTCCATGTAGAGTAGGTGGGAAATAGTATGTTCTTCCCGCGCTGTCTTGATCTTAAATCCACATTTCGTACCGCGGAGCATAGATGATAAAGGGTTCATTGCCAAACAGAACCATAATGGGCTCAAGGAGTCTCCTTGAAAGATCCCACGACGTATGGAGATTTCTTCGAGCTTAATCGTCTTGTTGTTCATAGTGACTTGTATTGATGTTCGCCACTGAGACATTGTTGTCCTTAAAAATTCCACCAAAACAGGATTGATTCCATAAATGTGCAGCACCTCGATGAGCCACGAATGAGCGGTGCTGTCAAATGCCTTCTGATAGTCGAGGAAGGCTGAGTGCAAGTTCCGTCCTTTCTCATGGGCCTGTTTCATGATCACTGAGTCGATGATGAGTTGTTCCTTGCACCCTTGGTGTTTTCTTCTGCATCCTTTCTGTTCTTCAGCCATAATGTTGTTTTGATCCAAATGTTGATATATTCGGTTGGATAAACATGAGGTGAGTATTTTATATAGTGTTGGAAGACAAGTGATAGGTCTGTACTGCGACGGGTCTTGTGTCCTATCGCTTTTTGGAAGCATATAGGTTACTCCTTCGGTTAAGAATGTAGGAGCTTCTTGAGGATGTTGAAGTATATGCGTAAACTGTCTCGCTATGGCTTCATGCAGATGGCCAAATTTCTTGTACCAGAAGTTATGGATATTGTCGGCTCCTGGAGCCTTCCAATTGCTTGCTTCCTTCAGTGCTGTCACCACTTCATCCACTGATATCTCTTCGAAGTTCATTTGTGGGATGTTCGTTCGATTTTTCTCCCTCCTGATCCAATCAGCATTCTCATTATGTTCCTTAGGCATCGACCACAGAGAAGCCCAATAATTTTTCAATGACTGGGCTTCTGGCATAGCTCTGGTAACTTTGTTTGAGCTTTTGGTGATGTGTTTGAAGAAGTTTGCCTCGTTGTTGTGGAACAATTGGTTATGTTGTTTCCGTTGAGTGCATTTCACATATCTGGATAGTCTTTTCGCCTTGGCTTGAAGTTTCTGTTTCAGGGTGTCCACATATATGATGATGTGATGTTGGCTTTCCGATTTGTTCATGGTGTTACCAATCTTCTTCAGAATTTTTCTAACAAACGATTTCAGGCGTCGTGACGGGGATTCATTCCGCAGGAACTCGGTAAGACGGCCTATTTCCGTTCTGATTTTGTCGATGTCTTTCTCCAATCGGATTTGCCATGGTGGTTTCTTTATGGTTCTTTCCCGTGTGTGAAATTCGGGGGTGTGGACTTGTTGTTTGTGTAGTCGAAGGGTTGCTACTGCCCCACAATACACGAGAGTGTGTATTCCTTCCAGGCTGTTGAAGTCCTCAAGATGGTCATCGAAAGCTGCATTTACACTGGCCAGAATAATATTGGTGCTCTTGTTAGTTTTTAATTTAGGCAGCTTCGGGCGTTTTGTTGGATTGGCTCCCTGGAACTCAACCATGGCCATGTTGAGCAGTGATCTTGCAGAGTGCGCATATTCCCCTGATCCATTTGAATCAGAAGGTACTTCCCCATTATCATTAGATTCCATATTCTGGATCTCATTCTGGTTCTGTTCTGGATGTGTTTCGATGTTAGCTCCAGTGTCGTTTCTCAGTTCCATGAGGACTTCATCTCGTATACTCCTCAATGTGTCCGTAGAGAGTAGGTTGTTTTTCACAATAGTTCGTCGTTGATCTGATATCCTTTGTTCAGAAATGTGGTGGAGTTCTGGATATCTCTCTATGAATTCTTGATGCAATCCATATCGGTATGCTGTCATGTTCGATTCCAAGTGTGTGATCTTGTAGTAGGAGCGCATAATGAAGGAGTTCATTTCTTGGGTCCACTTCATGCGTTTCCTAGGGAGTCCAGCTCTCGTGGTCGCGGGCATAGTGACTTGCGTCGCCGTTGAAGCATCAAGAGTGGGTTGAGGACTGTGGATAGCAGTTTCCTCTTGGTGGGGTGTTGCAGTAGCCCTACTCGGTATCACGCTGCTTCCGTCGTTATCCGAGGGAGACTGTGACTCATTTTTCGAACAAGACCCTCTTCCTAAATCTTGAACGCGACAGGAGGTTCTGGTGGTACAATGCCGATTCACCCGTTTGCTCCGTAAATTGTACATTCCATTGCTAGTGCATTTTATACCTACTGCCAGGTAGCTAGGGTACCTCGGGTGTGCTAAGCCCGTACTCCAGAAAACCATCCGGAGCCCCTGAGGGTTTATTATTATTATTATCCTTCATCATCGGTCTCCCGGTCTCAGCTTAAGCTGGTATTATTTCTATGAACCAGTGAAAAAACAATTCAGTTCCTCCCACTGGTTCAGGAATTTCCGCACGATGTGACAGGTTTCAATGCTACAGCCTGTTGTGCATATCCCGCGATCCTCTGGGATTTCTCTTGAATGATTCCTCCAGGTGAAGTCGTTATGGAGGGAGTATCTCCATCCAGGAAGTGGTTTGTCCTCGCAATGGTTCACGTAATTAAAAGCTCGCATTACTTCAATATTCACTTCGCGGCTCCACTTGATACGTGCGTTGCGAGCTCCCCTGCTGGCAGTCCTCCTCACGGTGGTCGAGCCAGCAGGTGGAGTGGCAATTCCATCTTCTGCCATGATATCGGCTTCCACCTCCCGTTGCTGGCCTGATATTTTCTCCATTTTAATGGATTTGCCACCATTTACCCTTGGTGGCCCAGGTAACTCGGGCCGTGGGGACGTCACCCCCCATGTGGCGTGGCAGAAACCAAGCCACACCCGTGCGGTTATTATTATTATTATTATTATCCGTTGTTATCGGTCTGTCCCAATAGAGAACCGCTGCGTCCGTTTCCAACACTGCTGCAGGTTGATACTTATAATATGGTGGACAAGTATCCAAAAAACCATGTCGAAGAGCTAACTGCTGGTGAACAATTTTTGCCACTTGTGTCGGCCCAGATATGCGTTGTCGGCATGCCGACAACGCATATCTGTAATCGCCGAGTTCTTGCAAGAACTCGGCGATTACATGTTCAATAGATTCGCCAACTGCGCCGCACTTTCTGCATTTGTCTGTTTGTTTCTCGTAGTTGCGAGTTCTTATAACTCGATCTTGGATAGCCGTCAGAAACCCCTAAGTTTCAGGATACAAGTGTCCCGCATTCGACCACGACAAAGAAGCTTATTTATCGACATTTTCCACCTCAAGGTGCTTGGGAAATCTGCCGTGCAATGCTTGTTCTCGCCATAGACTTCTATCTTCGCTTCTGGTAGTTACAGTGGCTTTATACAGGACAGTGGCGACAATAGACGTTCACGTTTTGATTGGTCGGACTGTTTCCGACCACTAATGGCGGACTTTCATTGATTTGTTGTCATGTCATAGTGTATAAAGCTCAAAATCGAGTCAAATGTCAAACAGCACGACACTCAAATGTAAACAAATATCCGCCATGTTTGTGCAAAAACGTGTTCTATGACCCTATTGTCGCCACTGTCTTGTATAAAGCCACTGTACTGGTAGTTATCTGTGTTGTAGGTTCAGAGGTGTGTATCCCTTATCTTCTGTTGTCACCAATTTCATCAGGCTATCTTCAGATTCGAGCAGTCGCCGCCTCAAGTTTTCCTCCTGAGTTCTGCAGAGTCTATAGATGTTCAACAGACCTCGTCCGCCATCTCTTCTAGGGAGATAAAGCTTTTTCACCGATGCATTGGTGTGCAGACATCTGAATTTTGTCATTAGTCGGTCCAACTCATTCAAATCAGCATCTGACCACTTCAAGACTCCGAATGTGTAGGTCAGTGCTGGCCCGGTCCAAGAGTTCAAGGCATCGATCTGGTTTTTAGCAGACAGCTTGGTGTTGAGCACTTTGGTAACCCTGTTTTTATATTTCGCAGTGAACTCAGCTTTCAAACGGGTGTGGTCAATCCGTTGATTTTGAGGAATGCCCAGATACTTGTAGGTCTCTTCTGGCAACATACTGCAGATGTCCTGAAATTGTTCCTGAGTGTTCTCCATTTTACCCTTCTTGATGCTGATGATAGCGCATTTATCCAGACCAAAGAACATGCCAATATCTCTGCTGAAGAATCGCACTATATCTATGAGCAAGTGAAGTTGGTTTTGGTTCTCGCCAAATAGCTTCAGATCATCTATATACAATAAATGGGACAGTTTTCGCGGATTCCTCATTGTAGGTCTGTATCCTATGTTGGTGTTTTTAAAAGAGTAGAAAGAGGATTCAGTGCCATACAAAACCAAATCGGCGACAGGGCATCTCCCTGAAATATCCGCCTCGATATTTTTACGGTTCCAGCATTGATGTTGTTTTAAAGTGTGATACAGTGTTGAACATTGAATTCGCCTAAAATTGTAATGTGTTGACTAGTGTACATAGATAGATAAGTACTGGAAGTAAGGTGCACATGTGGTATCAGAATTCAGATTTTTCAGTTGTTGTAATATATGGGTAATGAACAGACGGTGTTTTATTAGATTCCTAAATTCAGTAAAAACGTAACATTTTGGCGACGAGAAAATGGCAGAAGAAAGTTTAACAATTCAATCAAGTCATTCAATTGTGGGCAAACTAAGAGAGTTCAGTCTCGGAACGGATTGGTCAATCTATAGAGCGCGATTGAATAACTACTTTGCTGCGAATGAATTGGACAGTGAGGGGAGTGAATCGAAGAGAAGATCAATATTGTTAAATATGCTGGATGAAGAAGCATACAAGTTGATGTACAGTCTGTGCAGTCCAGAAAAACCGGAGAAAAAATCGTTCGACAGTTTGATTAGCCTTTTCGATAATCAAATGCTACCTCAAGAGATTCCATTAGCTGGAAATATAAATTCTATCAAGCTAAGAAGACAGAAGAGGAGTCACCAAAGGAATGGGCGGCACGCATTCGTGGTTTGGCAGTTCGATGCAAATTTGGTAGCAAGCTGAATATTTGTCTACGTGATAAATTTTTCTTTGGCTACGAAACAGGTCCAGTGTTGGATAGACTTCTGGAGAAGAAAATTAGAGTTTTCCTAGAAGAAATGGTAGCGTTGGCTGAAAACAAAATCATTTTCAGCAGAAAATGGCTGCAGGAACCAGCAACGTGAAGGCGGAGGCATTCCAGTACTTAAAGCGCAGAAGCGGAAGAAGAAAATCTGACAAGACAATCTGAAGACAGACAATAGGAGCAAGGAACCACCAATGACGTCAGAAAAATGCCGAGCATGCGGAAAACCTGATCATGAAAAAGCTAAGTGCACATTTCGTTTTTATGTTTGTAGCAAATGTAACAGGAAAGGTCATTTGGCAGCAGTCTGTTTCGAAAATAAATTCAAAAAGAATAAAAATAAGAATAACAACAGGCAATATTACATAGCAGATAACAGACCACTGCTCGATGACGAGTTACAACTGTTTTCTTTAGGGAATGATCAGGAAGAACAAAGTTCATTCAAATTGATCTGATGGTCAATAAAGTGAGGGTAAAATTTCAGAATGACACGGGTGCGAGTGTCTCAGCTATTTCAGAAAACTTTTATAGAAATAAGTTGAGTCACCTACCCCTGTTGAGAACTGATAAGGTATTTTATTTTTATAATGGTCTGTCTGTTTTACCAGTTGGATATATTGATACAGAAGTTGTATACAACTCAGTGAAAAAACACTTAAAAATTTATATAATGAAAAATGGTGGACTCCACAGAAATATAATAAATACTAGAATGCTATTAGGTACGTCCGAGATTCAGTAAAATGACCCCACATAGCGAATAAACACCTACTACTTGTACATGCGCAGCTCGTCTTTTCTTGCCACGTCGTTGCCAAGCATTATGGTTTCAGATGAAGTTCGGAATAAATCTTATTGTGAAACCAGTGAATTCGGCAACACCGCTACGCGACGAAAACAAACACATATTCACATCAGAAAAAGAGCAGTGTCGTATTTTAGGATTTGTTGATTCCCTTTGTTGTGTGCTTTCCTGTTTATTCATTCGTATAAATTCGCTTGACTTTTCTGCTCCGTTTTCGGTGTTTCCTCGTTGTTTTCTTGAACATTGTGTAGTACTGATACTCCTTCAGTTTAGTTTTGTACTTGAGTTTTACTAGTTAATTTTGATAGTCGAGTGCTGTGACAAATTATAGACAAAATGAAGTGCATGGTTCTTTTTTGCGCAAATAAAGGAGAAACCCATTTTATGAAAGTAAGTTTAGTTTAAGTAAGATACTACAGCTATTTTATTATTATTGCAAATGTTGATATCGACAACTTATTCATACCACATTCACGAAGTCAAAAATTTTAAGTCCTACCCTGATGACACGTTCACATATTGCGCAAACTCTGTAGTAGGTCAATTTTCCCTATGAGGTGCCAGGAATTGTGAACTGATTGGCGTTCTAGTATTTATTATATTTCTGTGGTGGACTCCCTATAGTAGGTAGAGATTTTTTGGAAATGTACAATTTGAAATTTTCTGATTTGAATTTTTTGCTGGCTGGATCCGAAAATTTAGATAAATTGTTGTCAAAATATTAAAATTTATTCGAACCGGGGTTAGGTAAATTCAAAAAGGGTGCAGCTTCTATAAAGTTGAAAGATAATGTTACACCTCAATTCATTAAATACAGTCCTGTACCTTATGCCATCAAAGAAAAAGTTGAAACAGAATTAAATCGTCTTTTATCTTTAGGTGTCATAGAACCTGTGGATTACAGCGATTGGGCAACTCCAGTAGTACCAGTGCTAAAAAAAGGAGGACAGGAAGTAAGATTATGTGGAGACTTCAAAGTAGGATTGGGGATTTATTGGGATCCTTGGGCGGGGGTAAGAGATTCTGAAAATTGGATTTATCACATGCATATCAGCAAATATGCATTGATGAGGAATCCAAAGCATTGTTAACTATGTCTACACACAAAGGATTGTTTAGATATAACAGATTAACATATAGTGTAGCATCCGCACCAGCCAAATTTCAGAAAATTATGGAATCATTATTATCGGGTATCGAAGGTGTAGAAATATTTTTAGACGATATTTTGATTACTGGTTCTAATGATAAAATACACATGAGTAGATTACAAAATGTTTTGAAAACGTTAAGTGAAGTAGGATTTAAGTTGAATATGGAAAAATGCGAATTTTTCAAAGACCGAATCGAATATTTGGGTTATGTTATTGATGGGGAAGGTTTACATGCCTGTAAGTCGAAAACGGATGCAATTCAAAATGTTGTAAGACCCCAGAATGTAACTGAATTGAAAGCTGCTTTAGGTTTAATTAACTATTATGGTAATTTGTGAAGAATTCAGCCACAATTTCATCACCATTGTATTGTTTACTGCAAAAGAATAAAAAATGGGAATGGACTGAACAATGCGAAAACGCATTCAAAGAAATTAAAAGGTTGTTGCAATCTCCTGAAGTGTTGGTTCATTTCAATCCTGAACTTCCATTGAAGTTGACAGTTCATGCTTCAGCTGTAGGGATTGGAGCAATCTTAAGCCATGAATTCCCTTCTGATTTAGAGAAACCAATTGCGTATGCATCCAGAATTTTAAGTGAATGTGAAAAAAAATTGAGGAAAGAAATAACGGCAATGCAGACAATTGAATATTTTTGAAATTCCGGAAAAAGTCACACACCGTGCAGGAATCGAACCTGCGTCTCCCTACTTTCCGGGCGGGGGCCTTACCACTGGGCTAACGGAATTGAATTCCGGAGAAAGTATCATATGCATCGTTAGCCCAGTGGTAAGGCCCCCGCCCGGAAAGTAGGGAGACGCAGGTTCGATTCCTGCACGGTGTGTGACTTTTTCCGGAATTTCAAAAATATTCAATTGTCTGCATTGCCGTTATTTCTTTCCTCAATTATATTTACAGACGTTAAACCATTCTCGTGAAAAAAAATATTCACAGATAGAAAAAAAGCTCTAGCGATCATATTTGGAATTCTGAAATTCAATCAATATCTTTTCCATAAAAAATTCACATTAGTTACTGATCACAAGCCTTTGTTAGCTATATTTTCTCCAAAAAAATTTATACCACAATTTTCAGCAAATAGATTACGGATATGGGCAGTAATTCTTTCCAATTATGATTATAAAATTCAATACATAGAATCAAAAAAGAATGATGCAGTTTATCGAGGTTGACTTCTTTGCAACCTAGTAATATAGTGGATGATGTTGAATTAAATTATTGTTTCTTTTTCGAAAATAGGAAGGATTTGAATGTTGATTTCAAAAATATAAAGTTGCATTCAGAAAATGATGATATTATTCAAGAAGTTAGTAAATATATAAGGCTGGGTTGGCCTAAGTCGAAAAAACTTTTGAAAGAAGAATTGTTACCCTATTTCAATGAAAGATTTGAAATTAACTTACAAGATAATTGTCTATTCTGGAATCACCGGTTGGTAGTTCCACGAAAATTACGAGAAAGTATAGTTGACGAATTGCATTCTACTCATATGGGTATAGTCAAAACAAAAACACTAGCGAGAGGTTACTTTTGGTGGCCCGGGTTGAATAAAGATACAGAAAGTAGAATAAAAGCCTGTCAAGCTTGTATGATTCAATCTTATAACCCACCAAAAAGTGAATTGAATGTATGGAGTTCACCTAATGCTCAGTGGGAAAGAATACATTTGGATTTCTTAGGTCCCTTCAAAGATGCACAGTACTTGGTTGTTTTGGATGCATATAGCAAATGTTTGGAGGTTTTTTCAATGTCAAAGATAACATCGGAGAATATGATAATTGTGTTACGAAATCTATTCGCGCGTTTTGGATTACCGAAGACAATAGTAACTGACAACGGAAGATCATTCACGTCGAGTCAATTCGAAAATTTTCTAAATTTAAATGATATCAAGCATATCACTTCACCCCCTTTTCATCCATCTTCGAATGGAGCAGCTGAAAATTCAGTTAAGAATGCTATCAAGAGAGCTCTTGACTCTGCTCAGGTATCTGTGGATGGAAACTTAGTCCTATGTAGATTCTTATTCGACTATTGAAACACCCCCCACTGCACTACTGGAGTAAGTCTAGCATTTTTGATGTTTGGTAGGTGATTAAGATCTCGTTTTGATGTAATTATTCATAATGATAATAATGTAGAGGTACAAAAGAATATTTCGAAATCGCAATGTAATCAAGAGAAATATTATAAGGGAGGTAGGAAAATAGTCTTTAGACGAGGTGAATCTGTTGTTTGTAGAGATTATAGAAATGTAAATAGTGTATGTTGGATAGAGGGCTTGATTTCAAAGAGAATAGTTAAAAATGTATATTTAGTTGAAATACCGGAATTACAGCGTACGTGGAAACGTCATACTAACCAGATTAAAAAATGGATGAGTTCAAATATTGGTCAACATGCTAGTACTTCCGGTGTTTCGAAGATTAATGAAAATTTGAATAGTAAAAATAATTTTGAATATGTTCTGCCTAGTTTACCTGTTGTTGATGATAATTCTTGTTCAGAAAATTTAGTTGTTGATAATCAGGATTATGGTAGTTCTTGTTCAGAAAATGTAGTTATAGATAATAAGGATAATTATTGTGGAATGAATAAAGAACTTGACCGCGATAATTCAAAGACGGTGATGAGGCCTTGGTTTATTTAATGTTAAAATAAATTTAATCCAAGAGACCTTTGCGATAATGAATTCAACCAACTAGAATTTAGCAGACTGTAATGTAATAAGGAAAGAAATGAGTATAAAAACTATTCAATGCCCAAATAGACCACTTACTTTTAACCTCTGGTAGTATTCCGGTGGGTTTTCTGGTATTCTTACGCCCTTTCTAGGTGAAATATTAGGAAGGTTTGAAAGGAAAAGTAAGGATTAAAGATAGTAAGATATACCCACTGATACCAGAAACTGGAGAATAGATGTTGTCTCCTGAACCTTCTTCAAAAGTTCTAAATGAGCGTTGTTACACCACACTAATTGTGATTTCACAAAACTATTAAACTATATTAATTTTTAGCGGCGGAATAATCTAAAAAAGCGAAACGAAGTAATAATCATACAAGCGATTTCATTCATAGATCGACGAATACTGAATAAAGACATATGTAGGCATACATACGCGTAAATAACGCATATGGTCCTTTTAATTTCTACGTGAATTGAAAGAATGGAAAATAAAATATACGGGGCGCCAACATTCTCCCCCAACTTTGGGAAAATTATCATTTTTCCAAACAAAATGCCAAGTGAAAAAACAAATCATTGAAATGCAAAAAAAACAATAATAACAACTATAACATGAAAAAACTAATAAACGATCAGTTATCAATGTTATTGGGTGGGTAGTGGACACAACTTTACAACTGGTCTTTTATACACTCCAGTTCGAGTCTTAACGAGAGCGACTCTAACAGTACCATCCGAACCGGGAAAAACCTGCGTTACGATACCTATTGGCCATCTGAGGGGTACGTCCCTATCATCCATCAGAATAACAATTTTTCCTATTTAAATTGGGGTGGAATTGACATTCCATTTAAGTCTTGTTTGTAATTGATGGAGATATTCGCTTTTCCATCTAGTCCAATAAGATTGTACTATTCTATCTAATAGTTGCTTCCTATTCAATCTACCTAGATTTTCTCGCGAAACATCATACGATGGTAATTGCTGTAGTGAAGTTAGAGAAAAGTGTGCTGGTGTCAGCATTAGGGGGTCGTTTGGATCATCAGAAACGTAACTACATAAGGGTCGACTGTTTAAAAGCGCTTCAACCTGTGTCAAGACTGTTATGAATTCTTCATAACAGAGTATTTGGGAACCAATTGCCTTGAAAAGATGGTTTTTCATGCTCTTTACATTTATTTCCCATAGACCTCCCATGTGAGGTGCTAATGGCGCATTAAACGTCCAACATATTCTTTCAGACAACAAATACTTTTTCAAAGACTCTTCGTAGTCAGCAGAAAGGACAAATCGGTACAATTCGTCCAGATATTTTTTAGTTCCAACAAAATTAGTACCTTGATCCGAATAGAATTTTCGAACATATCCACGACGACTCAAAAACCTCTTCATACAATCAAGAAATGTTGCGGTAGATAAATCTGATGCTAGTTCCAAATGTATAATTTTTGTTGCTAAACAAACGAAAAGGCAGACATACGCCTTTTGTGTTTTGACACCTCTATGTCTAGTTAACGTTATATTAAAGGGACCAGCATAGTCAACGCCGGTATCAACGAATGGTTTGATCTGACTAGTTACTCTCGGTGAAGGTAGATTAGCCATAAGTGGATATTTAGGTTTAGGTTTAAATTTAAAACAGAAATTACATGCCTGAGTGCGTTGTCTAATCAAATTTCTCGCAGACAATATCCAATATTTCTGCCTAAGTAAGGAGTTCAAAAGGTACGGACCGGTATTTAAATTCTTCCTATGATAATAATCAACCAGAATTGTTGCAAAATGATCCTTTTTCGGCAATAGGAACGGATGTTTGTAATCAAAACCTACTTGCGCATTTTTTATTCGGCCACCCACTCTAATACAACCAAAATCATCTAAAAATGGCGACAATTTTCTGAAAGTGTGAGGTACAACTTTATTCAACTTCAATGCACCTATCAATTCCTTGAAATAGACTATTTGTAATGTCCTAATAATGTATTTTTCAGAAATTTCTAAATCTTCTGAAGTAATTTCTTTCGAAAGTGGCAATATATGTGTAAAGCGCAAAACAATCGTCATACTGCGCAACAATTTGTTGAACGAAGAGAATCTTTGAAAGTAAACAATCAGGGGGTTTTTAACGGATTCCGTTACAGAGACTAAAGCTACAACTTGCTGTTCTGGTAAATCACAGAACTCCATTAATTTCAATGATTTTATTGGCCATTCAACTATATCTTTTTTCAGCCATGGTGGTCCAAATAACCATTCTGTTTTGGTTTCCACAAATCTTGCAGATGATATACCACGAGAAATAATGTCAGCGATATTTTGTTCACCCGGAACAAAAAACCAATTAGCGGAAGTAATATTTCTTTGAATTTTGGAAACTCGATTCGCGATGAATGTTTTCCATCTATGAGGTGAATCTGACAACCAACCTAAAACAATTTGAGAGTCAGTACAACAAATAACTTTATCGATTTTACATCGGCATAGATAAACTGATTCGATATAGTTCATCAATTTAGAAAGCAATAAAGCGGCGCATAATTCGAGTCGAGGTATTGATTCTATCTTTAGAGGGGAAACTTTTGATTTTGAACTAATTAAACCAACATGAACTTCCTCCTCAAAAATCACACGTAAGTAAACTGCAGCTCCATACGCATTCTGGCTTGCATCTGCAAAGCCTATCAAGGTGATAGGGAAGTCAGGTGTCGCATGTAGCCACCGTGGAAAATTTACCTGCTTTAAAAGAGGTAAATCAGCTACAAATTGTAACCACTTGTTACGCAAACTAAGAGGGATTTCCTCATCCCAATCCAATTTGATCGACCAGAGGTATCTAATAAAAAGTTTAGCATATAAAACAACCGGACCCAAAAGACCGAGTGGATCAAATATTTTACTGATTTGAGAAAGTATGATTCGTTTAGTGGGAACCTGGTTGCCGATTGTAACTTCATTTATATCAAATGAGAGAACGTCCAATTCAGCCTGCCACTGAATTCCTAAAACTTTAATATTCTCTTTTTCAAATGGAAATGCTTTCTGAGAACGTTTTTCCTCGGGTATAAACTCCCTAAGTTCAGAAGCATTCGTATGCCACTTCGTGATTTCGAAACCACCAGTTTTGAATAAATTTGTCAACTGAAGGTATAGCTCTGTTGACTTACTTATGGACTCTATACTTGTAGTTAAATCGTCAACGTACATATCCTCAAGAATGGTTTTCGATGCCTGTGGATAACTATGTGCTTCATCTAAAGCCAACTGTCTCACAACTCTCAGAGCAAGATAAGGAGAAGTTTTAACCCCAAACGTAACTGTAGTGAGTTCATAAACATCAATTGAATCACTCGATGAAAATCGCCACAAAATGCGCTGGAATCGTTGATCCTGGGGATCAAGACGTATTTGTCGATACATTTGACATATATCAGCTATTAATGCTACCTTGAAAATTCTAAAATTCAAAAACATCTTCAGGATATCCGCCTGAAGTTTCGGACCTGTGTATAAACAGTCATTGAGAGAAAATCCTGAAGGGACTGTCTTCAAGCTAGCGTCAAATACAATTCGAATAGGGGTTGTTTTACTATCCTTCTTAAAAACTGGATGATGTGGAATGAAATACCCATCAGATTGATCAGAAAAATCTCCTACCCTCCCGACAAACCGCAAATGCCCCTGAACCAAATAATCTCGAACAACATCAGAATACATCTGTTTCAAATGCGATGAAATTTCAAATTTTCTCTCTAAAGCATTGAATCTTTTAACGGCCAAATTCACTGAATCAGTCAAATTATCAGGAGAAATCCTGAAGGGCAAAGAAACCGTATATCGGCCATCCTGTTTACTCCGCGAATAACACGACTTAAAATGATTCTCACATTCTACTTCATCTGGGCTGAATTTGTGAATTTCAGGGACTTCTTCTAACTTCAAGAAATTTCGAACAAGTTTTTCAATTTTTTCCATATCACTTATAGCGCTAAAAGATATGCTACCTTCTGAATTCGAAGATTTAGCCCTAAAAGCTGTTCCACACAAAATATATCCCAAAGTAGTATCTAAAGCAGTCAATGAGTCGGAAGTATCACCCATGATTTTATTACCCTTTATAATGGAATTAAAAAGCGTTATTCCGATAATCCCATCAATTTCGCAAGACTGGGAAAATCTTGAATCAGCCAACGGAAGATCCTTAATGTGTTCTAAATTTCTCATTGAAATATTAGTGGTAGGTAAGTTTATTAACAACTTATCTATGATCAAAGCATTCAATCTATATTTTATTCGTGAATCAAACTTAGAACCGATGATTATATTGTCTACATAACCTCTTATATGACTTTGTGTATTTCCAATACCAATAACCGACGAATTTCTATCAACAAAAGCTAAGTTCAAACGTTGACAACATTCGAATGTCAAGAAATTCTCTTGGCTACCAGTATCTAAAAGAACGCGAATTATTTCCGTGCATCGATCAGAAATATGTCCTAAAACTTCTGCAGTAGGTAAAACTGTCGTTACATCTCGAACTATAGGTTTTTGAACACTTGTACAAGAAATACTTTTTGATTCTGTTTGTTCGACGTAATTGTTGGCTGAAGAAGTTGAGGGTTGTGAATTCAGCGTGACAACCGCAGAATTGCTGCGATCAAAATGTAGCAAAGTATTGTGACGGCTATTACAGACATTACAATTAGTTTGAGATTTACATGCAGATACGCGGTGTCTAGGACTCAAACAATTTATACATAAAGATTTTTCTTTCACCAATTTGAAGCGCTCCATTGGAGTAATATTCGAAAATTTCGAACACTTATTGATTAAATGTGTATTCTGATTACAAATAGGACAGGGAAATGAAATTGTTTTTCCTGTAGAAGCTGCCATAAACGAATGAGTTTTCAATTTGGCATGTCTAGAATTTACCATTGAATTTGACGAATTCTGATTACTAGATTTTGAGGTTCTATCCAAAACTTTAGCTTGCAATTTAATGAAGGTAATCAACTTATCGTATGTAGGTATCTCTCGATCCTTTAAAGACATTTCGAATGATTTTTGAGTGCATGAATCTAGTTTAGAAAGAGCGATAGACACTAACAAAAAATCAGCCAAATTATCTATGGGCAATTGTTTCAGAGCAATTACTGAAACGTCGAACTTTTCCAAAAATATTTCGAGATTATGCGATGATTCAACCATTATTGATTTGAAATCAAGAATTGACTTCAAATATGTCATTGCCAGTAGTCTTTCGTCCTGAAATTTATCGACCAAAATATTCCAAATTGTTTCATAATTTTCGGCAGTAGGAATTACTCCTGAACACAAAGTTAAAGCGCGACCACTGAGTTTACTCATCAGGTAATGTACCTTACAAGCATCATCTAATGAAGAATTATCATGTACGCAACTTTTGAAATTCTGATAAAAAATAGGCCAGTTTTTTGGATCTCCTGAAAAATCAACTAAATCCATTTTAGGTAACTTTGGCTGCGATTCTACTAATTTTTTTAAAGAATGTGTATGCGAAGGTTTTTTAATTTCAATATTTTTTGCGGCGGCCATAATGTGGCAATACAAATTTTCAGCAGATTCAACTACCTGATAACTAGGAGTAAAGTTTGGTAAGATTTCTAACGAAAGTAAATTTATGTCCTCCACCACATCCATGAGTTGAGTTCTACTATTTTCTAAAGAATTCAGACCAATTTTGAAATATTCAATTACTTTCGAATTATCCAAACTCTTTATATAATCATATTGTTTTTGAAATCTAGAAAATATAGCCTGTTTCTTAGCTTCCAAAACTTTCAATCTAATTTGTTCCTTTTCACTCATCCTGAATGAAAGAATATCAACAAAATTTATAACCTAAAAGGTACTCATATGGATGAAAATGTTGGGCGGAGCGCGAATACTAGTCTGATCGAATATGTCAACCTAACAAAAAAAACTGATAAATTGATTCGCAAGATAGTGTATTTGGGCTGAAATTGAAATGGCTGAAACTATGGTAAATATCCGGCCCGAAAGGATCAAATGATGAGGCCTTGGTTTATTTAATGTTAAAATAAATTTAATCCAAGAGACCTTTGCGATAATGAATTCAACCAACTAGAATTTAGCAGACTGTAATGTAATAAGGAAAGAAATGAGTATAAAAACTATTCAATGCCCAAATAGACCACTTACTTTTAACCTCTGGTAGTATTCCTGGTGGGTTTTCTGGTATTCTTACGCCCTTTCTAGGTGAAATATTAGGAAGGTTTGAAAGGAAAAGTAAGGATTAAAGATAGTAAGATATACCCACTGATACCAGAAACTGGAGAATAGATGTTGTCTCCTGAACCTTCTTCAAAAGTTCTAAATGAGCGTTGTTACACCACACTAATTGTGATTTCACAAAACTATTAAACTATATTAATTTTTAGCGGCGGAATAATCTAATAAAGCGAAACGAAGTAATAATCATACAAGCGATTTCATTCATAGATCGACGAATACTGAATAAAGACATATGTAGGCATACATACGCGTAAATAACGCATATGGTCCTTTTAATTTCTACGTGAATTGAAAGAATGGAAAATAAAATATACGGGGCGCCAACAGACGGTATCCGAAAGACCTGAGAGAAATGTGAAACCTCCTAATAGACTCCAGTATGCATGATTCAAGGAATTGTATAAATTGTATGTATATCTTGTATATCTTAGAGGCCTACCACACGCTCAAGCTTCACCACAGTTTGGCTTGCGCAAACCGGCTTGAACACTGAACACTGAGGGAAACTGTATATAATTCTCCCAACCACACGCTCAGTGTTCAGTGTTCAAGCCGGTTTGCGCAAGCCAAACTGTGGTGAAGCTTGAGCGTGTGGTAGGCCCATTAGATAGAGGGAATAGCTTAGGGGGGAAGGTTTTGTGATGTATTAGGATGAACATTGTATTCGCCTAAAATTGCAATGTGTTGTCTAGTGTACATAGATAGATAAGTACTGGAAGTAAGGTGCACATGTGGTATCAGAATTCAGATTTTTCAGTTCTTGTAATAATATATGGGTAATGAACAGACGGTGTTTTATTAGATTCCTAAATTCAGTAAAAACGTAACAATAAGAATATTCGTTCTCCATGTACTCATCAGATGTTGGAGCACAGCTTTTATTTTCGGGCAGATCTTATAAATCTCCAGTACTTTCACAAGCCAATCGTGGGGCACCGTATCGAAGGCCTTCTGGTAGTCGATATAACATAGACTTAAATTCCTTCTCCTCGCCTGGGCTTGCTTTAACACTACAGCGTCTATGGTGAGTTGATGTTTGCATCCCGCAGATCCTCGAGAGCAGCCTTTCTGTTCTTCTTCCCCCACTTATCATCAATTTCAAGTTCTTAACACGGTTATGCATCCTCGCTAAAATACATTTCTCTCTTGTTGTTTTTCGCTCCAATATTAATTTTCTAGTTTTGAATTTTTTTCACATTTTCAGATTAATTCAGATATAATTTAAGATTACTTATTATTCACTTCATCTGCAAAAAAAATTGATCAGACAGATCTTTTTTCCTCTGAATGGAATGTTCAATTATTTTGTATTCCCAAGCGACTCGGAAATTTTACATTGGCAAAAACCCCCTCACCGATTGACCATAGACCATAACGTGTGGTTGGAGCATTATGAAGAACTGCAATTCTAGAAATTATGCATAAAGATCGGTCGAAAAGTGGAGCAAGAATAAAATTTGGAAAATTAGGAAATAAAGGGGATATAAAAACAGTACATTTATTATTTTGTTTGATTAAAGACTTTCTTTCACATCATGCTAATTTGTTGTTGGAGATGAATGAAAAATAGAATAAAAAAATTGCATACCCTTTGATATTCAAAATGAAAAACCAAGCAACTGAAACAACATGCGAAATATTCGATTTTGGCGCGAATTCAGATTATAACCGCTCCAGTTACCCTGCTTCGGAACAAGGTTACAGATTTCTCAACAACGGGCACAATGATGACGTAATACGGCTACGTCATAACACCTTTCCCTCTGTTACTGCTTTCGCAAAAATACAAACGGTATCAGAAAATCGTAACCGTTTGTGACCGTTTGTAAAACGGTAACACGCAAAAATTGGACTCTTATCTGATCTAACTCAGTCCAAATAACCACGAAACGACAAGATGGCCTGCTTGATCACCGGATCCCAACAATTCAGATTTTGTATTTCCGTTAACAGCTTTGGTTTTTTTTATTCTTCACATAACCCATCACAATTGAAGCAAATGCTGAGGCTGCAGTCGGAGATACGAACGGCATGCTTGTCTCTGGAAAACTAGCGGATCACCCATTTTCGCGAAAACGTTTCGCCTCATGTGAATGGGTCAGGCGGCCAAAACTGCGACTCGCGAATCGGCCTTGCGAAACAGTTGCGCGAGTCAGTTTTTCTTCTGAGAAAATGTGAGGCATTCAATTTTCTACATAATTGTGATGACGAATATAGAATGTTGAGATTGAAAAAAACCGAGTTCTTCATATTCGGCTATTAATAAGGTAAACCCCATGTTCGAAGTTCGTATTGTTATATATTTCATAAAATCGCCAAGTTGATACTGTGAATTGACTTCTTCGGTAATCGGTGAACAAGACGAACATCCGTTCAGCACACTCTGTGAATTACAATTCTCAAGTGTGCGCAAGGTTGTATCGAATCCGAACAATGCACTCGCCTGCACAAACTTGGTTAAAAACCTGCGTGTTTCCATGAAGTGAATCTGATTTTTACAACACACACACGAGGCCAGCAGACAAGCAGATATATTTCTCAAGCCAGCATCAACCGTGAGTACTATTCTTTCAGTGTTAACTTTGTAGTACGTATATCATTCAATCTCTTACATGCAATTTTTTCTTCAATTCTCATGATGTTTCGAATTGGTAGGTATATCACAGTTCATGCTTTTCTGCAATGGAGTTCATTGTAGTATATTAAACACTCTGTTTATGGCAGATGGTCACTAGTCGAATCTCTCAGTTGAAAAAGTTTTCGAACAAATGCTTGTAACGTTGCTTTTCTCAACCGGAAGCGAACTACGTTCTTTCCAGTTTCTGGAGTTTTCTCTGGTAAATGGGATGAGTTATTTGAAAAATAAACCATTTGTTGATTTTTTCTGGGAACACCTTGTATCAGAAAATGATTTCCTGCATGGGCGTCCCCAGGGGGTGCTCCAAAATCCCTCAAGAACTTATGAAATAATAGGATAATATACGAAAATCAGTTCATTTTTTCTATTCTGATTTGTTTTGCCACCCCCTAGCTCAATTGCCGCCCCCCTTAGCTCAAAGTCTGGGGACGCCCCTGATTTCCTGAGATGTAGAAAGGTCGAGTAAGTCCACAAATTTTGAAACTGTTCTCGCATGTCCTCCTGTCAAAATGTTTGAAAAAAAAAATACCCGTCGACACCAAAGCCAAATATCTCGGTATACATTTCGATCAGCGCTTTACCTACTTGGAAACAACGTATTCAAGCTAAGAAAAACCAAATTAATATGAAGATCTGTCGAATTTATTGGCTAATACGCATGAAATCCGAATTATTATCCCTTCAAAACAAATAACGAGTAGGTACTGTTATGATTCCCAATTTGAGCCTTCATGGGCCTATGAGGGCGGCTCTAGAATAAACCCAAGGTAAATCCTGCCTGTCGTAAAAAGCGACTAAAAGGATAACCATGGGTGGTAGATGGTCTCATATCCCGGTGAAATACCACCATATCTACTTTGTGAGCTGTGTGAGCATGGATCACTCCATGTTTCAGTGTTCGGTCGATACTTTCCGATCTGCCCTTTCCCCCTCTTTCCACCTCTCCTCCACATTTTGTGCATGAAGATGATGAAGTCTCCTAGAGTAAAACACTCCGGAAGCAAAATACCTCTCCATTCGGATTTCCGGGCGAGAGGTACTCGAGGGGACTCATTTCTGAAGATTAACTTTTGTAACATCCGCGGACTCAACAAGAACATCAATGACGTCCACCAGCACCTACAGACGGAACAACCAGATATTCTGGCGCTGACAGAAACACAAGTGAACTCGTCCACCAACAATGTCCATATGCTCTGTCCTGGCAACGAACTCCATTCTCGATTCAGGTTCAAAGGTGGAGTCTGCCTCTATGCCAAGGCTAATCTTTCATGCCGGCGTGTAGAGAGTTTGGAACCGAAAGATTTCTATGTGATGTGGTTCAAGCTATGATGATCCAAGTCGCCATCACTCATGGCCTAGAACAACTGGTTGAGCTACCAACTCGCATACCAGATGTCAACAACCACTCTGCCAATATACTGGATCTCTTTCTCACCACCAATCCCGATCCATATAGAATAGAAGTTTGCGCCCCACTTGGAATTTCCGACCACACCCTATTCTCCACAACTTGCTCTTTTCATGTACCATCAAGCAGCACAATACCATCCCGTCTCATGTGGCATTACAAATCGGCCGACTGGAAAGTGCTTCGTATGTTTTTCTCAGCGTTTCAATGGAAGAGAGCTTGTTTCTCCTCAGTAGATCCAACACAATGTTCCGAGACAATTTCTGAAATAATTATGTTGGTGATGCAAACTTACATACCGAACACAGCAAGAAGAACATTATCCGATAAGACCTGGTTTAACAAGAACTACTCTAAAGCTGTCGCTTCCAAACAGGCAGTATTACATCGATGGCAAAAAATCCAGGCCCTGAGACTAGAGCAGAATATGTGGAGGCTAGAGGCATATGCAATGAGACAATCAAATCTTCAAAAGGTGCTCACAATGCCAAAATAAGATGTAGACTTGTTGAATGCCCTAACGGATCCCGTTCATTTTGGTCTTTCGCGAAAGCTGTAGGAAGAAACTTCACTTCCAGCTCGTTTACCCCTTAAACCAAGGAAGATGGAACACTAGCAACGACTGCCCTGGAAAAAGCCAACATCTTCGCGCATTTGTTGGCTGAAAATTCCACTCTAGATTCATCGGGAAAACAACCCCCGAATATTACATTTATTGACAGCCATATGCCCGAGATAACCTTTCGCCCACGTACTATCAGAAAGATTCTGTTGGGTCTCAACACCAACAAAGCCAGTGGATCCGACGGAATCCCACCGATTGTTCTCAAAAAATGTGCCCCCGAACCTACACCTGTCCTCTGAAAATTGTTCAACCACTCTTACAAATTGGGTGTTTTTCCATCCAACTGGAAAACCGCAAGAGTAAAACCAGTACCTAAAAAAGGCAAAAAGACCCTACCTAGCAACTACAGGCCTATCGCTCTGTAATCTATTATTTCAAAGGTCATGGAAAAAGCCATCAACTTCGAGCTCATGAAACATCTGGAACACTCAGGAATTATCAACGATAGACAATATGGTTTCCGTCATCAGAGATCCACTGGTGACTTGCTCGCTTACGTCTCACATATATGGCAGCCATCTATCGAGAAATATAGCCGTAGCACTGGATATCTCCAAGGCATTCGATCGAGTCTGGCATCTCGTCTCGCCAAGCTTCCATCTTATGGCTTGCCCCCAAAGCTATGTTCTCTGCTAGCTAGTTTTCTCTCAAACAGATCTCTTCATGTAGTGGTCGATGGAGTTTCATCTGACTCTCTACCCATAAATGATGGTGTTCCGCAGGGATCAATTCTGGCTCCAACACTATTCCTACTTCACATCAACGATTTGCTGGAAGCAACTTCGTGTCCAGTGCACAGCTTCGCGGATTATAGTACCCTCCATTCCGCCTTTTCTTCTAGGGCTCCAATACCAGCCCGCCAAATCAGAAACGAACGAGGAAGAAATGTTAACAACATAAATATGGACTTGGCAACAATTCTTGAATGGGGATCTGATAACTTGGTAGAATTCAACGCAAACAAAACACAAGCATGTCTTTTCTCTAGAAAAGCCGATCTTACTGTGCCCAGCATAACATTGTCGGGAGTGACCATGCCATTGATGTCATCCATTTCTATGCACGTGAGATCCATTGCTAAAAGTGCATCCCAAAAACTTGGTTTTCTGTTTCGTTCCAGGAGCTATTTCACCTCAGGTCAGCTGCTTATGACCTATAAGGCACAGATTCGACCTGTCCTGGAATACTGTTCCTATATTTGGACTGCTGCACCTAAACACACCCTGAAACTCTTGGATTCTGTACAAAAAAGGGCAATTCGTCTCGTCGGTGATGCCTCGCTTACAAGCTCGCTCACTTCTCTGGAACACCGTAGAAAACTGGGCGATCTGTCTCTATTTTATAGATATTTCCATGGGCGATGCTCTTCTGAATTATCAGCAATCGTTCCCCCTCTGGCAGTCTCTTCCAGACAACCCGTCAAGTTAAGTCTTCACACCCCTTCATGGTAACTTTGGATACCTGCAGAACATCTCTCTTCAAAGACTCGTTCATCCAACGAACAGCGAGGCTTTGGAACACATTGCCTAGGGAGGTGTTCCCCGAGGCATTTAACCTCCAGAAATTCAAGAAGAATACCTGCTTGCCCTTGGTTCTCACGATGTTCTCTGAACATAACAGGATATTCCTTTTCGTGAAAACCGAAACATAAAAAAAAATTAGACGGATAAAAATAAATTTTGAAATCCAACAAATTGATAAAATAAATTTAAATTTTGCTTTACCCGGTAAACTCTATTGTCTCAATTGAGGGTCCAACTCACATTTTGATACAAATGTCATTCACGAAATTGCCTCAGCAACAAACTTTCATGTTACAATTGAGAAATTTTGCCGGCAAAATTTCACCCCTTGTGGTATTATATGTATATGAAAAAATAAATTTTCCAAATTTTTGTCTGATCTGATTTTCTTCTTGATTCTTAAATTGGAAAATGCGAATTTATCTACGAAGAGAATGAACGAGATGAGTACTAAAAAATTACTTTTGCCTATACAGGGTGTTTCAAAACAAGTCCGAAAAATTAAAGGGGGGGATTCCTTGTTCAAAATAAAGGGTTGTTTGTTATATGTTCAAAGATGGCGAGAAAATTATGTTTTTATCCTGTATCTCAAAAAGGAAGTATTACTATTATGAAAACACACTTTTTCGATATCTTCTCATGTTTTTATAATGAGTGGAGGGGGTTGGAGTAGACTACCCTTATCATTTTTGTAAACAAAATTTGAAGAAAAACTTACGCAACGACTTGGATAGAAAAAAATTCGGATAGCCGAATTTGGTTAGAAACTTTTTCTCCTGTATTTTTCTCGTGAAATACACCGTTTTGAAATAAGAGGTAAATTATTACGTGTCGTTCTAAAATGAATTGCCCTTTCCCGACACGTAATGATTTACATTCAATTGTTTTATTACGAAACTGTACATTTTACGAAAAAATACAAGAGATGGAAAAGTTTCTAACCAAATCAGCTAATCGAATTTAATTTTATTCAAGTCGTTGCGTAAGTTTTCCTTTAAATTTCATTTTTTCGCCATCTTCGAACCACGATATCTCCCTACCGTTTGACTTTTGACCCAACATTCATATAACAAACTACCATTTATTTTGAGCAAGGAATGACTCCCTTAAATTTTTCGGAATTGCTCCGAAGCACCCTGTATAGAGGAGTGGTTTCATCCAGGAAGAAAATATTTGAATTTGCTCCCAGAAAAAAATTCGAAATCTTGTTCGCATCGTTGCGACATTTATTAGGTTCCAAGATGAATGGACTTCACCATAAACGTTCACATATTCATGGCTCAAGTAATAGTCTACAAGCCAAAGCAAGATAGATTAATTACATCATCTGTTTCACTATGGCTGATGAAATTTTCGTATCTCTGGGAATGAGAATGAAGAGAAATATCTACCATCAAATGTCGAGGGCAAGATCAGAGGGTGATATAATGGTTGTAGGTTAAAATTCTTGATGGAATACGAACATCCTAGGAAAAAGAAATAGGGTCAGAAATGGAATTTGTGTTCAAAACCCTTCGATTCAAATAATTAATGGAAATGAATTTCGGGCATCCAATGTTGAATCGGCAGGTATTTATTTATATTTGCGAATATCAGACAGTGTCTGCATTAGAAAAATGTGAAAATATTTAAATGGATTCTGGTGTCTTTCAGCTCGTCTTTTCATTCAAATAAAAGAATAACATCCATATCTCGATAGATTCTTTGATACACCTTTACAATCTGAAATTTTGATGGCACCTGGAGAAATGTTTTCTTTTTTACGAGCTTTCATTTAATTCAGGTTCAGATTAAACCTTGCATGTTGTCCGTTTTAATTAGAATTTGGTAGGTGTTCCGCTAAATTTGCATTCTGTATTTTTTTCAAAAAAAAAAAAATTTCAGCTCAAAATTAGCGGACGATTTTTTATTTATTGTTCGATTCTCCTCAGAATTGGTACCTATGGGGTGTTTTTGGAGTCGACGATTATGAATGTGACTTTGTTAGGAATGTATAACCCAATTCCATTCAAAATTGGCATGCGGCGGTTTCCGAACTTCCTAGAGTCAATTTCATTGCCAGAATGCACTTTATAACAATATTCGTTATATACAGGGTGAGTCTTTGACTTGTACATATATTTTAACTGAAGATTCTTGAGGTCAAAAGACCTTGTTTTCATTTTCCATTTTTCTGAATTCGGCTCTGTTAAAAAGATATAACCATTTGAAAAAAAATTGGGCTCAATACGTTCCTGAAATGATCTTCTGGAATTGTTGCAAAGTTCATATTTCTCAATAGGAATTGAGTTTATACATTTAGGGAATACTCAAGTACTAACCTTACTGGAATAAAAATGTTGCAAACACGATAATTCCACGAAATTCCCGAACAATATCATGAAAAAATACTTTTTATTCAGATCATCAGAATTCATTATTAAACACTCTAACCTAATCTATTTTGTAATGGAAATGTTGTCAGCTTTCTGATATTTCCATTGAGGTTAAGGATTTATTACGAACCATAGAATAAATCACGATACACTTGTGTACCGTGGTATAAATATCTATGAATTTTGCCGTTTCCATCATAAATCGAGTTTGCCGCCAATTTAACCACGCATGCGTCGAGCGAAAACCGAAAGATTGGTTAGGTATCTGCAGGTCAACTATAAACAATAACAAACCAGAGTCTCTGAACAAACTGTAAACATTATGTGAAGTTCTGAATACATTCAGTGAATTATTGTTCTAATGTGTTTTATTATGTGATGTGAATTATTATAATCTTAACCGAGTTCATAAAATTCCAGGAGGATATTGTTTAGATGAAAACATCGACTCAGATTATAAGGTATCATTTCAGTTTTCATTAATTTCAATTTTATCTCCCACATTTTCGGGATTTTCTTATTGAAATATCTCGACAAAGTTGATAAATATTGTGACAACATTGTGAACTCGTTTAGACCAGAATAATATTCGACGATATTTAATTCAGAGACGCATTCAGATTATTTTTGAAATTAATGATTTTTTCGTCAAATTTCTCCGGGTAAAATTGGAAATAACTCGGAAACGGAAAAAAAAATAAGAATACTTTTAGTTTCTTAAATGATTGATTCTTTCGAAAATATGAACCGTTTATCTTTTCAAAGTGATTTTATGGTGTTTTAGCGTGTATTGATGAGTCGACTACCCTGTAACTTTTATACTAGGAGAGATATTAAATAGGTTTTGATTGAGGAATATGCACCATGAATGGAGTAAAAACTCAACCAAAATTCAGTTCATTCGAAAAAACGGTTCCGAAGATATAAACAGAAAAGTGTTTTTTTCATGGATTTTCGACACCCTGTATCATCGAAACCAAACCGAATTTTGAAAAATAGTATAGGAAAAAAGTGTTTCGTTTGATGAGAGGAATCTACAGTTAAAATATATGTACAAGTCACAGACTCACCCTGTATACAACCTTTTTTGAAAAAGCTTTTATTTAAATGCTCTAAAAAGGAGAAAATGAAATCTTCTTTTGGAATTTTAACTATGCCTACTGCCTTCTTATTCTTCTGTTGGGCGCACCTCATTGGTCCCTTTCATTGATTAATTACTTATTAACTACATTATCAAAGAACTTCAAAGATGGATTTTTGGGCTTAAAATATTTTTCACTTTCGAAGCCCTCAATGGGGTGCGCGACTTCTGGGACACCCTGTATAAGTATAAAACTAAATGATAAAAATGAAACTTAGCAGATTAAGTTACTCAATTAAATAGGTACTAGTTCATTTACACAAGTAAATCGCGCGACCAGCTTTTATGATCATATAAATAGTGCCCTTGGTCCAGTTGTTAAGACATTGGATTAGGACCCGACAAGTTCGAGTTCAATCCCGAGCTAGGAAAGAAATTTTCTAGTCTCGGTAGGGGCCACCATATCACTGTTGGGTCAAAAATTAACAGTACTGTGTCTAAGGTGGCGTAAGGACACAGTTACAAAGCCTAAACAGAGTACAACTGCTTACTCCGAACTCGGCACAAGTTACAAGCTTTGAAGCTTGTAGTTTCAGAGGGGTCTCCTCAGGAGACTTAGGAGTAATCAGGATGAACAATATCAGAATAAGCAATATCATATGAGTTGATAGTTAAAATTTTAAAGGAAAATTTTATTTTCTCCCTTTCTAGAGCATTTAAATTAAAGAAAAGTTTTTTACTTTTAATTTATTTTTACTTTTTAGTTTTCGCTGGCTAGGTTTCTGAGTTATTCTAGGCAAACCCTTTCATTTGATACCCATATTGCAGAAGTGCATAAAAATAACTATTTCGCCATCATGGATGTTCCGCCATATTGGATTTAGAATAACGTCACACAGATTATCGTGTATTGTCTTCCGAACTAAACGCGTATATAAAATTGCAGCTCAATCGGTTGATATACATCTGCCTCGACATCTGCTTCATAATTGAACAGCAAGATTCCACCCCAAGAAATATACATATATTGCAAGATATTCAACTTGCGAAGCTTTTAGAATATCTAATGAGTTTCTAGGTTTTTCCGTTTGAGAGTTATCTCGTTCACGGACGGACAGAATTGAATTAGACCACGAATTCGTCATCAGTGAGTCAAACAAAATGATAAATCTCTCGAACGAGTAGATCGAACGTTCAAAAAACATAGCTTGCTTTCAGAAATGTTTTCTGTCTGTCAGAAAACTACTAAACGAAACCATTTCATAAAACTCAAGAGCAATCCAAACATTTCATCAATGGAATTAACATGCACAAGACTCTATTCATCGGTTTTTCCAATAGCAGTTATTACAGTTGTAGATCAGAAAAACAAACCAGAGACCAATATATTCAGAATTCCTTGTATGACGTAATAGTCACAACCCAGATGATAAGACTGGGTGTGATGAAAGAAGATGGAGAATATAATCAAATCAGTCGGTGGCGGGTGCACACATACTTTCATTCACCAAATATAAAAGATATCGACCAACTATCCAACGGTTAATCGATCTTCTCCCTCGTTCGAATAACATTCGTTTATGTTCTAGCTAAACGCGTCCAGTTCGATCTCTTTAAGTATTTTTCCTTACATTTTTATTCATTGTCTTTTCGACGTTTAGTTCGAAACTTCAATTTTCTCCTTTTTGAATATTTCTCAGAAATGCGAGTGGCAATCGTAGGCGGTGGTGCTGCTGGTCTTTCTTCGGCCAAACATGTTAAGTCCGGAGGACATGAGTGCGAACTTTTTGAAATGGCGGCTCAAGTTGGTGGTACTTGGGTTTATACAGATGATGTGGGCAAGGATAAATATGGATTTCCAGTATATTCCGCAATGTATCAAGGATTAAGGTGAGTGTTGACTGATGATCCTTTGAGTCTGTATCGAAATGAAAAAAATGCTGCAAACTCTTACACAATTTTTCATTATTTCCCTTTGAAATATGCACACTTCGAACACTATTTCAGAAATAAATATCGTTTATTCAGGGTGAGTGTCTGACTTGTAATTTTTCTTCAATGTACATTCTTGGGGATAAGGAACCTTTTCCCTATTTTTCATTTCTCCAAATTGGGCTTTGTTAATAAGATAAAGTCATGTGAAAAAAACTGGACGAGAGCGTGCCTTGCGTGATTTTGTGATATGGAAATTAAAACCTAAAAATCGCGTATTTGAAACGTTGTAGAGCATATTAATAATAACACTTGAATTTTTGTTTCGGAATTCATATGCTATCGAATTTTCTTTAAAAAAATTGAAAGATTTTTCGATAGAATTCATATGATCCATCAGATATTACCTTGGTACTTGGTACACCTAGCTCACAACTGAGACATTCGGGAAAATTTGTCACATCCTTCAGCAAATAATTTCATCGAGTAGATATACAAGTAGATATATTCATAATAATTGGAGACAGCATAGTCAAAGCGGAAAAAATATACAAAAACGAAAATATTCACGTCAAGCTTTGAATGTAGTAAATATGAGACAAATACAGTGGACGGAGGAACCTTTCAAACTTTTGCGGTAAAGAAGGTTCACATCCACTCACAGTTCACGATTCGCTCATTAATATATTTCTCTATTTCAGTATCGTAATGAGTTCATTACAGTACTAAGAACAGTGCTGTAATGAACTCATTACAGCATTGTTTACAGTTATATTTTTCGTTTTGTGGTTGTCAGCACTGGCTTCCGATCAAATCAATTTTCATCACACGTCGATTTGGAAATGTCAATGTCGTAACAGTCAGCAACTGCCAAGATACAATACAAAAGTCACTAGGATGTATAATCTGTATTTTTCATTGAATTTCAACAGTATTTCACGAAATTTGACGGAAATAGAGAAAATATCGCATTCGTATTGGAATAGGAGCCCATTCTGCAACTAGCTTTAGAATATTCTATAAAGAAGCATTGAATTGATACACAATGAAAAAAAGGAATAGATCAAGCTGTAGCCCGGCCTTTATTCCACCCCTTGAGAAAAAAAGCCGTATGTAGCATTCGAATAGTGAAAAAAACACGGTCTGTGTCTCTTTAACAAAACATTTCATTCTAGTTTAAGCTTCGGAGAAATTGATCATTTAAGGTGAAGGTTACTACCCATTTCACCTCATTCATATCATGTGTGGAAATATTATATTCTTTGGAAAATATCGACCTGAATATATTGCACAATGAACTGATTGGCCAATTTCAAAACACTCATATTATATTATTTTAATATATTCATATCATTTCATCGATTGTGATAGAAGTTCGACCTAATTATTTTTCCCAGACAGATTGTCTTCTGTTCAAGTTATCCAAAGCTCATTTGGTTGACGTCTCGATTTGTGTCTTTACGCGATTTCATTCTGACGACGAAATCTTTATTGCTCAGTAACAGCGATAGGCGATGGAGACGATCCAAATTATTATGTGATAAACAATTCTAATAAGACGGTTTTTTGTTATGTTGAAATTCCAGAATGCTGATATGGATTATGGATTTATGCAATAACTTTCGAATTTATTTTAATTGGAGAGAAATTTCTAGAACTATCATACTTCCATGAAAAATGGGTCACCGTCTTGTAGGTAGATTCGCATTGGTCACTTTGACAATGAAGTTTAAAGTTTTTTTAAATATATGCCTGCATTTAATTATTCTTAAATAAAAATAATCACTTGAAAACTGTGGGAGATGATCCCCAAAAATAAGGGTCCTGTAGGGTTCTTCGAATTAAACGGAAGCCTGTCAAATGCCCCGAAGTAAAAGATGATGACGACTAAGTAGAGGTCATGTTTAACGTATTATTATTATTTTGAGAACCGATTAATAAATTCTCAATGATATTATAATAATGTTCAAAATCGAATGTAAGTTTAAATTAGCTCAAATAATAAAACTTCAATAAAGAACTGCAGAATAATCGTTTGGAAGAGAGACACTTTTGATCAAGACAAAGTTAAAACCTATATTTTCGAATTATCTAGTCGAATCCGCCGAGGAAATTCTGTTTCAAGTCAGAAAAGCCTTGCAACCTAAATGTCAGCATATTCTTCCATTAAATTCATGATCACCATACGAGGAGACAGGCTGTCTGCTGAGGCTTTCATTTGTGCTCTTGCATTATAAATAGATCTATATGCTTTACCTACATTTACTCTGCATAAGCGGAGTCTGTAGGACGAAACAAATTGACCTTTCATTTTATACGATATATTTTTTTAAATTGAGAAATCCTATTCATAAGCTAGATAGACGAAAACTGATGTCTGTGCCTGAAGGTTTATTTTCATGAAACTTAATGGACAAAGCCGCATATCGATATCTATCATCGCTTCTGAGCTATAAGGTTTCTTCCGCAAGTGTGTATTCTCAAAAAGTTGCTGTAACTTCTTTCTTGTCAAAAATTATTTATTTCACTGAAGACCTTCGAAAGCCGCTTTCTACGTAGAATTAAATGGTGTCTCTCAGTCGATTAAAAAGGCAATCAACTCTGAGCTCATCTTTTCTTGCAGATCATGATCAACTGAAATTTTTCCTTTTCGAGGCATTTACAGTCGCAGTAGGGTAGAAGGCCGAATACCTTTTTAGATTACGCCCCCAGCAATAGGAACCACCGACTGCTCTAGTACCTATTACCCATTCATCATCATTCATTTGAAGTTTTCATTTCAGAACTAATTTACCAAAAGAAGTGATGGGATTTCCAGATTTTCCCATACCAGATCAGAGCAAATCCTATCTGACACAAGCTGAAATTTTAGAATTTCTAACCCAGTACGTAGAACAGTTTGAACTTGGACCCATCATAAAGGTAAGAACTTGAAAATGAAACATCTACCTATTGAAAAATGTCGTCCAAATGTAAATATGAAATAATATTGTTCACATGATCAATAATATGAGCTCGCGCGAACATTTCGTTCTATTTCTTAACTTGATCGAAATATAATCCATCTAAAATATTAATTTTCAGACCAATCATATGGTAACCGAGATCAGGCCATTAGAAAACGATAGATGGCAATTAACTGCCATTTACAAGCCAACTAACACAGAAATCGTGAAAGATTTCGATTCTGTCATAATTTGTAACGGACATTATAACGAGCCTACAATGCCCAAATTCGAAGGACAAGAGAAATTTACAGGTCAGATCTTCCACAGTCACAAATATCGAAGTCCCAAGCCATTCGCTGGACTCAGAGTTCTTGTAGTTGGAGCTGGTCCATCTGGATTAGATATGGCCCTGCATATCTCCAAAGTAGCGAAAAAGGTGAATATAGGAGTAAAAAATGTCTGTCTGAAGTTCGAAATATTTATTACTCAATTTGTGCTCATTTATGCCGTTTGTATCAGTTCAAGCACCATCATACTTTTGGAGTTCGAATTTTTTAGTTCTAGCTTCACACTTTGCACCAACATTCTCTGATTTCGAAAAATATGTTGATAACAATTGTAGTACTCGATTTCTGCTAATTCACTAGATAATAAAACTAGACGGAATAAACTCAAGGAAATACAGAAATGTTGGTACTTTTCAAACCGTTCTTAATAATTTGAAACGAGAAATGGTTTGAGCAGTCTCCATGTAACAAGCGGGTGGAATTTTTCTCATAATTTTTACATCAGTTTGAATAATTTTTCTACCACATTCAAACATGACCGTATATTTCCATCATAAATAAAATAGTTTTGAATGAAATTGAGTTGACTGTGTCATGAATTGATTGTTCAACTAGATGAACTAGAACTAAAACACTAAACACTTCATAATCTGTATTATACAATACCCATATGGATACATTTTATTGCAGAATCTTACATAACCTATAGCCGGTTAGTATGAAATTGGATCACTAAAAGAAAAATCTAATTCCGATATCCGATTCAATTTCACAAAACGTCACCTCTCCATATTTTATAGGTTGTTCTCAGCCACCACGTACAAGAGGCTAAAGGTATAGACTTCCTTGATCAAAAACCAGATATCAGTCGTATCATCAACGAAACTATGGTTGAATTTGTGGATGGCACTCGTTGTGATTTCGACTGTATACTTCTTTGTACGGGTTTCAAATATAGTTTCCCTTTCCTTCAAGAGTCATGCGGCATCATAATGGAGGATAACCACATACAACCTCTTTACAAACACATGATCCATATCGAGAAACCCACAATGTGCTTTATAGGGATACCTTTCAATGTATGCGCATTCCAAATGTTTGACTTACAGGTGAGGACAATTTTTTTATATGTATCTTATGTGATTCCAAAAGATCCCTAACAAATTTGCCTTACGGTGTGAAACATAAATTTCATAATTCAAGTTTTTTACTTTCCAGGCAAGGTTCTACTGCAAATATTTGAACAAGTCGATGATGTTGCCCCCAAAAGAAATGATGCACGAGGACACGAAAGAAGATATGCGAATCCGTTGGGAAAAAGGCTACACAAAACGACAAGCTCATATGATGGGCCCTGATCAACAAAAATATTATGATGACCTTGCCAGAATGGCGGAAACTGAACCAATTGCCCCTGTGATAATCAAGCTGAGGGATCACAGTGTGAAGAGACTCTATGAGGATCTCACGAACTTCCGGGAAAATAGGTACAAGATTGTAGATGACGACACTTACGTCAAAATACAATAACTGACTTATAGAATGCAGTCAGTTTTGATTCTAGATTATATGATATAACCTTGTTGGTATTTCCTCTTACATGATATTTTTTACATATTAGTGGTCAAGATATTTATGTATTTAATTAAATTATTGATAATATTTGTTTCAAATATTTTTCCTTCGCTTATTTTAGGTAGAATTATTTATTTATTCAAACAATGACAATGAGGAGGGTTGAGGTTGAATGAAAATTTTCAATTCCCAATATTTGAATAACATCGTGGATTAAGGTCCGGTTTTATAAAAGGCGAACCGACAGTTGAACCGTGCGCCAACTACCAGATAGTGAGGAATTTGGTTGTTGACGCAACGGTTGAATCCTCGGTTGGCCTTTATAAAACCGGCCCTAATGGTATCCACCCACGAGGAAACCGAACCGGACAACCGGATAATGAAGGGCCATAAAATCCGGCGCGTGCCATTTCAGATGCTATGAGTTCCCATGAAGAACAGCGGAATTTTTGCAGTTGTGTCAGTCACTTCTACGAAAATTTCCGTAGAATTAGGGAATCCAGAAAGTTCCAACGGTATCTCCGATTTTGTTGAATATTATTGCACCAGGTAGTTGAATTCTTATCAGTTGTGCAAAGAGCCAGATATACAATTTTATATTTCAATAAAAAAATTAAATTGCTTCATCTATTTCAATAATCTGACTCATTGCTTTCTACCGAAAAAACCTACATAACATTTCGAGAAACCCAGACACAAAATCGAATCCCCCCATGTTGAACAGAGTTGGCAAATTTTAAAAGCAGTTGGAAAAATTTCGAAGCATTTGGAAAAGTTTCGAAGAAGTTGGGAAAATTTCGAAGCAGTTGGAAAATTTTCAAAACAGTTGGAAAAATTTTGAAGCAGTTGGAAAGATTTCTATTGAGTTGGAATCATAGAACTTATAGTACATGGAATGCTATTAAGGCGGACTCCCACTACTCGTATATTTGGCAAGTACACAAATATTTGCGTACTTGGCAAGTAGATGAAGTTTCGAATTTGAATGACAAGATTGACAAGTATTGGCCGAGTGAACAACTCCCACTACATGCCAAATATAGGCAAGTGGCAAATATTTGCCAAATACACGAGTAGTGGGAGTCCGGCTTTACAAGATCAAAAAGTGGATAGACATCTCAAGTTGGAGGAATACCAATTTCCATGTTCCCATGGATACAACCTGTCACACCGATCAGAAACACAGAAATGTTTGCCGAAATGCCAAGTGAATCGGATCTTAACGATTAAATTCATAGTATTTCTGTGTTTCTGTTCTCTATGACAAGTCGTATCCATGGGAACATGGAAATTTCGGTATTTCTCCAACTTGAGATGTTTATCCATCATTTCAAGCTGAGCAGCAAGCATAGAACTTATAGTACATGGAATGCTATTAGCCATGCTGCCCAGCTTAAAATAATGGATAAACATCTCAAGTTGGAGGAATACCGAAATTTCTATGTTCCCATGGATACGAGCCGATCAGAAACACAGAATTTAATCGTCAAGATCCGATTCACTTGGCATTTCGGCAAACATTTCTGTGTTTCTGATCGGTGTGACAGGTCGTATCTATCTATGGGAACATGAAAATTTCGGTATTCCTACAACTTGAGATGTTTATCCACTTTTTGATCTGGTAAAAGCATTCCATGTACTATAAGTTCTATGGCAGCAAGGCTAATAGCATTCCATATACTATAAGTTCTATGGTTGGAATACATATTTCAAAAATGTTTTCTTTAACCTGACGGACCTCCTTCGTCTATGTGCGAAATAATTAAAAATATTTTAGATGAAAAAAATCTGTAAAACTGGCATTCAAACTGGGTCAACTTGTTTTGACCACTGGGTACTCAGTGGCAGCTAATGAAAGACGTTTCAGCATTATGAAATTCATTAAGAATTCTCTGAGGTCTCAAATGACGACGGAACGTTTGGACTCTCTCATGACTTTGAAATGTCAGAAAGATTTAAACGAAAATTTTAGATTTAAATTCAGTTGTGAAACGATGGGCTGATTTAAAAAACCGTCGAATAAAAGTTAAAACTTGAAAAGTGTTTTATTTTGGAGACATCTATTTCTTCTATTTAACGTTTTGAGCATATTCTTCATTCTAACAGTTCACTGGCAAGTGTTCGGTTTGTTACCTTATAGTTTTTTTGTGATACATACATACCTACATACAGGGTGCTTCAGCAAGGCGTACGGCTAAAATAGCGCCTAAACTGTAGCGTGTGGAAAAAAACTTATATGGCATGGTTATAAGGTTGACAAAAATCTACAAACTAAAAATAATTTCACATATTCAGGGTGCGTCAAAAGAAACTCATGGAAAAAGAGGTAGTTTTTCCAAATGGAACACCCTGTATTCAATAATAATGATAATGTGTAATGACTTTATTTTCCACAATGTCGATTAGTTTACATCCTTATTTAACATACTTATTTTATAATGATTGTGAAAAAATGGCGAAGTCCAGGTTGGACTACTGATACAGAAGTTCTCCCTGCTCTACTTAACCACATAAATGACACCATAGCCATCTTTAACTACAGAGCCCGAGCATTGTCAAGAGCGGCAACGCTGGGGTATAGAGAGCAAACGTCTATTGGTAAACAATGCACGTGTTTTTGTATCATCCGCTTAGTTTAGTGGTCATGTAGGTGAAAAAATAAGTGAATTATAGTTACCTATTGCGACTGTTCGAGTGCCGTGTACAGTGAAAGTGTTTGTGATGTTGGTGTTAGTGAATTTTCCTTGGAATAACAGAATAATAAACCTAGAAATTCAACTTGGACTTGAGGTCATCTGCTTCGAAAAATGGTCGAAACGTGTTGTATTCATGTATTCCTTCGTGTAGAAGTAATTATCCGTCTACAAAAAATTTATATTTTAGTTTTCCGAAAGATGAACAGCGTAAGCTTTTATGGATGAGGCGATGAGGGCCTTGCCATATCGCGAAATTTCATTTCAACGAATAGTTTTGTTTGCGAGTAATATTTTGATTCCGACGATATAATTGAGTTCGATAAACATTTGCAAGCAGATGGAGCCATCAAATTACTTTCTCTAAGATTCCCAAAATTGAAAGAAGGCGCTATCCCAAAGATTTTTCCAAATTTACCCTCATACCTTGCGAAACCAAATCAAATAAAAAGGACCGATCCTCAGTGTAGAAGGAAAGGAATTTTTAGTATAGGAATAATAATGAAGTAGAAGCTTTTTTGAGTTCCGATTTGATCAAAGACTTACTTGAAAGTTATTCGGTTAAAATTGATATATCTGGATGGGAAATTAAAAAATGCGATAACGCAATTTATTTCTGTATTCTAAATTATGTGAAATCATTATGTGTTGAGGGTTCTATAGAGATTAATGAAAGTCTCCAGACTCCAGATTGAAATATTTCATAAAGATGTTCCGGTAATGAACTAAAATGGATACTTCCTTCCGATTTGATTCTCAGCAGATGGTCTCAAGTTATAGAGGAAGCGCCAGTGACCAATTTCCATATGTCATTTCATGACTCACCAAAATTTAATTGTTTAATATTCAATATCTGCTCGAAAATAAAAACCATTTGTGCCAGCCCATAATGGCCGGAGTAGACTACCATAAGCGATAAAAGAGGCCAGAAAATTAGGTTCACCTATGTCATAGTATCATTCACAAAACTTTCAGAAATTGTTATTGATAATATATTGAATCTATAAAAAACAATGACAGAACTTTTTCGTCCTTCCTAAGTGTTGGCAGAACTCTTTGAAAATTCATTAAGAATAGCTGTAGGTACTTATGTCATTTCAGTTCGCTTGAAATAAAGAAAATGTGTCTAGAAAGCGAATTATAATAATGACAGAAATTTTTTACATCACCAACCATCTGCCGGAACGAGAAATGTTGCCGCGCAAGTGCGAGCGAAATGAGCTTATTCATATTTGCAAGTCAGACCGAGAGCGCATATTGGGCATGTACAGGGTGGGGCAGAAGAACCTATCCGATTTCAAATCCCTTTTTCTCAGAAGAGAGAGCAGGTAGAGTAGTGGGGTAAAAACCGTTAGAAAGCTGGTTTTATGCCATTTGTCAGTAGTCAACATGCCTTGGTCTGGTGAACATCGTGCTTTTGTTATTGAGCGGTTTATCGAATGCGGCGGTTCGATAATTGCTACACAACGTGCTTTTCGAATTCATTTCGGACTATGGCGTCATGATCCTGTTCCACATCACGCTACGATTAAAGTGTGGGTGTCAAATTTTAGACAGACGAGTTCAGCATTGAAAAAGAAGTCGCCTGGACGTCCCAGGACAGCAACAGGACCTGAAAACGTGGCCAATGTGAGAGCCGCGATTGAACGTTCCCCGCGTCGTTCGGCGCGAAAACATTCGCTCGCTTTGGGGATTTCCAACCGCAGTATTCGGCGAATTTTGCACCGGGACCTCAAAATGCATCCCTACAAAATGGTTGTTGCACAGAAATTAAGTGAAAGGGATTTTGAAACCCGTACGAACCTGTGTCGCGATCTCCGAGAACTGCCAAACGACGATGTTGTGCTCTTCACGGACGAAGCTACCGCGAGCGCCTAAATAAGTGTATCCGCTCCCAAGGCCGACATTTGAGTGATGTGCTTTTCAAAACTTAAATTTAAAAATGGCATAAAATTTGCGATATGTTAATAAAAAAAATTTTTTGACAAGCTGAGTGGTTTTAATTTTATAACGTTTTGAAATCGGATAGGTTTTTCTGCCCCACCCTGTATTATTGTCAATTAAAGGAATAAATTAAAGGAATTGAAGGTGTTTTTCTAACATTACAACAATTTATTCAGTAATAAACTTTTCAAAAAAATATGCTCTTCCTACGCATCCTCAAAATTTGTTTCCTCATCGTCGTCATCTTGGTTGACATGTTCAATGAATGCATTGTTTCTCACTCGAAGAATATTTTTCAACAGTATTATAATGGTTAGTTCTCAAAAAATGAGTAAAAATATTTTCACCTACAGATTATTAATAAACATTGACTTTGTTAGTTGAATTCTGAAATCTGAACTGAGCTCCAAGAATTTTTCGAATGGATTGAGGAGGTCTTGAGTATACCTATACCCGTGTGACTTACGAAACATTCAAAGAAGTGTAAGATCTCAGTAACATAAAGGGTTAAAAAATAAACCATCACGGCATTTAAAACCCCAAAAGTTGGGTAGACTAAATTGAAATAGGTGATTTTTTCTCTCGGTAGTATTCAAGATGACCTGCAGATTGGTGCCCCATATACTTGCGGTGTGCCTCATCTCTCTCTCTCATAAGCATCTTGATATTGTGTGTAATCTAAGGAGTGAGAGGTTTTTCCCTGACAATCTTAGTTTTAAGAGGAGCATGCTTATCTAACAAAAATAAAATATGTCTGTTGAAAATTTTAATTTTCCTGCCAACATCGTACGTAATAATAAATCTGATGCCACGGCAGTAACCCAGCGTCAACACCGAACTGATCAAGATCTATGTCATCATTATTTCTGAATTAGACTGATTTAACGTCTTTTTCACATTTCGGAAAATTAAAGATCGAAAACACAACATTATGATCTGAGAAATACTCAATGAAGCCGATCTCTCCACAATAGAAACCTGATTTGTCATAACCAAATCGATAAGACTTGAGCTGCCTGTTGAAAAATCAATTCGTGTTGGATCTGTTATAACCTGTTTTAAATTGAATATTTCCAGTAATCTCTCCAATTTAGTTCTGGGCGAATGCTGCCTTCAAAAATCAATGTTCAGATCGCCGACAAAAACAACTTGATCGTAAAATGAACCAGTTAATCCAAACAGCTCCTCAAGCCAATCAATGAAGTGATCGATATTAGAGGAGGGGGCACGGTATATAGTAGTAAACAAAACTGATTTTTCAAAGATATTAAATCTAACGCTAGCATACTCAAATTCACTTGAAATATCATTGAAGTCGACAATATCGAAATTGAGTTTATTCTCAATATAAATCCCCACACCTCCACCTCGTCCCTCCCTATCTCTTCGAATGAATTTGTAACCCCGAATTTGCTAGGCATTATAGTCATGGTTGGAAGTTAGCCAAGTCTCAGACAAGCCCAAAATATCAAAACTATAATCAGTTACGTAATTGACAAACTCATCGAATCCGGTATTCATTGAACGTATATTACAGTGAGCGGCCACAAAATTCCACGAATTAATTACATAGTTCTAATCAATAAATTATCTGTTCATCTGGATCGACGATCGCTCTGCATCAACGTCACCCAACATCCCCCACGAGTCATGACTCATACCCGCGCACGCCCAACCACCGCTCCCACCAAGATACCAAACAATAAACGATAATCAGGTCGATTCTGTTCGCATCTTGTTATAACATTGCTAAATCTACAACATTGTTATAATTATAAAATATAACCAAACTTTGCTGTGATGGCAATATCTTTTCTATAACCATATTACTATTTCCAAACAGAATCGACCTGAATATCTGAATAATCCAACTGACAAACCAAACAATACATATTGTCGAAATATAAGAGTATCGGCAAACAAATCATCGCAGGACTTTCTGTGCTCGTGTTAAGCATTTAAGGTTATTCGACGTCGGTCCCAATAAACAAAATGAGGAAAATATATATATGATACATATAAGAATTAAAGATACAATTCATATCAAAATCAAAACAGACCGATCAAAAATGAACTGATTCCATGTAAGTGAACTTCTATCAAACTAAGAGAACAAAATATTATTGACAATTACGGAAAATGAAATTCAACCTTTGACGGATATTTTCATCTGATACATCCAATCATTGACATTTTGTGATCCTCAGCAATTCATCAAGCCTATCTCCCGAACTAATAAGCGTCTTTATACCCTCATTCAACACATATACCTGACCTCCCTTAGTCCAACAGTTTTATAATTGATGTTGCACTTTTTTGAACAAACTCAGCTGTGAAGGCGTAAGCACTTCCGACATCATGACATTGGATCCCTTCAGTTTCTATAGAAAATTTTGTCACGCATCCATCTCCGGCAAAGTGAAACTACCAAAGGTCTAGGCTTAGTAGTCGTCGGCTGCTTCTTTGTTTGTATCCCAATCAGTAACAAAAATCGATGTCACACTTTTGCAGCGGAATATCCATCCTCGTTGAAACCAAACCAATAATTCCATCGTATAAATCGATAGCCGCGTTTTCTTCAATGCCGTGAATCAAGATAGAGTTTCTATTGGCAGACGTTGTATGTTTTGACACTTCAGTTTCCAAGCGGACTATATTTTGACGGATGTTGTTTATATTTTCCCATACTGACTTCTCGAAAGTTGTAAGCTTCGCCGACAATTCAGTAACGTCAATCGGCTGCGAATTGGAATCTTTCAAACTGGTAAACTTTTCAATAGATTCCACGTCAAGTTCCTTTTTGAAATTCAGGCTGATACCTTAAGCCAAATACTGAAAATTTTGTTTATTTAGATTGAAAACAGCGGTTGCTATGAGAACGTTGATGAACCCCTTAAACCACTAAAAATATCCTAAAAACACGAATTATGTGGCAACGCCGTGATAAAATTCAAAATATGAGGTATAAGTCTTGTTGTCCTCGAAAGAATCATGCCATGAAATACAGGGTGTTCCATTTGAAAAAACTACCTTTTTTCCATAACTTTTTTTTTTGACGCACCCTGTATATGTGAAATTATTTTCAGTTTCTAGATTTTTGTCAACCTTATAACCATGCCATATGAGTTTTTTTCCACACGCTGCAGTTAAGGCGCTATTTTAGCCATAAGCCTTGCTGACACACCCTGTATAAGTAAAAATGCTTTTTCTATGTGAAATCCCAAGAGAGGATCCATAATTATCCTTTATTGTGTAAATTTATAGGTAGAAGATGAATTAGCAACTTTTTACGACGACACAGATGTAGCTATCCGGGAACAACCAACGCACTATATGTTACTGATGGGAGACTTCAATGCTAAACTGGGTAGAAAACAAGATGATACTGAAACCTCCATGGGTATTCACGGTTTTGGACAAAGGAATGATAGAGGAGACAGACTTCTATGCTATCTCCAACAGAACAACCTGTTTGCGATGAACTCTTTCTTCGCCAAAAAACCCCAACGAAAATGGACTTGGATAAGTCCTGATGGCAACTCTAAAAATGAAATAGACTTCATCGTCGCAAACAGAAAGGAAATGGTTTTGGATGTGACAGTTCTCAATAGGTTCTCTGTTGGGAGTGACCATCGAATGATACAATCCAAATTAGCCTTAAATATCAAAAACGAACGGTCGAAGTTAATGAAATGTAAAACTCGGAAGATCCGGAATTATATATAAGGGAGGTCAAAAAACACCTTGAATCGACTAATGTCAAGAACATAGACATCGAAAAATTTAATGAGACGATAATAAATTCAATAAAGATGGCAAATGATAAATGTTGTCAAAGAAATGGCAAAAACCAAAATAAGTTCAGCTCAAGAACGCTTGAATTGATTAAGACCAGGAGGAATTTGGAGGACAGATATGGCGAAGACTTGATGACGCTGAGACAACTCAACAAAGACATTTCAAAGTCAATGAGATCTGATGTTCGGAAGAGAAATACGGAAGCTATAATAGATATTATAGAAAAGAATAAAAGTTTGAATGTTTTCAGGAAGAAACTATCTACAGGTAAAAGGAATATATACCAGCTCAAAGAAAAAAACGGAATCATAACTAACAATAAGAACAATATAATCAGAATAGTGGAGGATTTTTACACTGAGCTCTATAGAGAACATGCAAGAAGTGAAAACAGCTGCCTACCAACAGTGCTAAACCAAGGTTCTGAAGATCTTCCTGAGGTCACAATAGATGAAGTGGAAAAAGCTCTGTCGGAAATGAAGAACAACAAATGCCCGGGCGAAGATTCGATAATTTCTGAGGAGATCAAGGCAGGAGGAGAAAAGTTGTTACAGTGCCTCGCGATACTTAACATATACGATACTTAACATTATTAAACATGGCGTCGAATGAGAGTGACTCTGAAGCGAGCTCCCAGAAAGATGGGAAAGAAAACGGTTTCGAGTGTGTATACTGCGGAAAACCAGTTAAGAAATTTGTGAAATGTGGGAAGTGTTTTAATATTTTCCACGAATCATGCTTTATCAAAGAGGGAAATACGAAAAATGCAAAATGCAAACATGAGAGGTTAGGAAATTACCAGTCGTCATTAACAGAGAAGGAAGATCCAGTTGATACGGAAAAGAAGATATTGGAAATCGAAAATTTATATCTCAAACAACTCATGAAGGAAATGACAGAGAAAAATCAAGTGCTTATGCAGAATAATAGTCTCCTATTAGAAAAAATCAAAATATTGGAAGGTAACAAAAAAAATGAAGAGATATCCTTCGCAGAAATAGTAAAAAAATCTAATTCATCCATCAATTCAAACGTAAACAAAACAATTCCAATTGTCAAAGATCAAAAACCACCAACAACAACATCATCGAACCACAGAAACAGTAGTGATACATCTGAACTACCACATTCCGCAACTATGACATTGAACAACAAAACCAAATATAACCTAGAAAAAAATATAAACACTAACACTTCGAAAATGCAGGTATACGAACAAGAAAATAATACTGCCCCTGAAGATACATCAGGATTTATAACTGCCAGATCGAGAAGAAATAGAAAGGGTGATGTAGGAACAGGGATTTTCGAGAATTCAAGTTTCAAGTCATCTAAAGCTATCAAAGATGAGAAGGATAAAAAGTTATGGCTATTTGTATCTCGAGTACATGAGAATGTTAAAGATGAAGACATCAAAACATATATTTTGAGTAAGGGAAAATTGGAAGAAAACCAAGTTTCTGCAAGAAAATTGAATACCAGAAACCAAGAGGACCTAAACTATAAAAGTGTTCTAGTTGGTGTTCCTATAACCATGAAGGAGGAAATATACAAAAGTGAATTTTGGCCATCAGGAATTAGATACTCAAGGTTTGATTTCACCAGGGGACAACATTTTTTAGAGAAGTATCGGTTTGAATATTAAATCTATTGAAGACGAAAAGAAGTATGACAACATCAGAATTAATCAGAAAAATGAACATTTCAGCATATTACATCAAAATGTACGTTCTTCAGTGGCGGCTTGTCCTATGAGGCAGGTGAGGCAGTGCCTCACCAATAAACGTCAAAAATCACACGTATAAATACCATTTTTTATTAATTATTTATTTAATCATTTCGAATTTTTATTATTATCTGCATCCATACGCATTTCTATCGTAATTTCCCTTCATTATAAAGCATAAAGCAATAAAATGTGTCTCCGGGTATACGTTTCCATATCTCACGATTTCTGTGTATCCATCTCACTTCCTCACCTACCAGTGAACGGCAGAGGCAGACCATGGGCTGGCCTCGCACTTCCTTGTCTAGCGCCTTATTCTACATCACAGAAACCCATAATGACCCCGAGAAGCCCGCACGCCTAAACGCCAAATATTAAGTTGAGTCTGAGGCAAGCCTCACGCGAATCTAGATATTCCCTAGCGAAGGGCAAACCGCAATTATTCTGCAACATGGATCCGATATGATCCCGAGAAGCCCGCACGCCTAAACGCCAAATATTAAGTTGAGTCTGAGGCTAGCCTCACAGAATCTAGAAAGATATTCCCTAGCGAAGGGCGAACTGCAATTATTCTGCACTATTCAGATTAACCGCGGAAACTCGGGTCAGTTTTCAAATTGGGTTGGATTTGTAAGAACGGTATTAAACGTTTTTCGTGTAGGTTTAGGTTTGTCAGTCTCAGTGTTCGTATGATATCTTTCGAAAATCCTATTAAATTACTGAATTCAATTACCATCGGAAACCCGAGGGCGAAATGGATTTAGATTTTAGCGGCACCGCGTGGTACGTCACGAATTCCTTAGTTAAAAATGTGAACACTCGAAATACTTGTGATTTTTTAAATTTTTCAGCTAATCAGCTGAGTTTTCGAATAATTCTTATGGGAATAAATCATATATTTCCTAATTTATCCGGCGTTGCCGACATAACTTGTGTGCATTACATTTTCTGTTTTTTTTTATGTGCAATGTACTTACTGTATATGAACTGTCTGTCTGTAATTGGTCTTAGGCAATTTGATTCGACAGTATAAATAAATGAATAATAATCATCGTAAAATTATAGAGTAGTGGAAGATTTTACTTCATTATCAGAGTGATATAAACTTCAATATTCTCAATTTTCTGGTTAATGGGTGTTTCTTTGTAGACGATGTTCTTGACAAGGTCTAAAAATTCAAGAATTCCAACAAGGATGCTTATTTTTTCCAAATTACTTTTTTTACACACCCTTCGAAATGTTTAGTTTTCTTGTAAGATAATTAATTCTTCATCCGTCATCGCTAGAAGTAAATATTTTACAAAGCAAAATGTTCCTCGAAATAGATAACCTTGAGTATGCTAGCGATGAAGAAATATTCTAATCATCAGTTTTGCAACAGCCTTTTTCTCGAAAACGCCATGGCAAGGGATTTTTTTTTCTGATGTGCCTCACCACCTCAAACTAGCACGAGCCGCCACTGACGTTCTTTAGGTAATGCAAGGGAACTATTGGAAGCAATTTTGACAGAACAGCTTGATATAAAAATCGTTTGCTTAACTGAGCACTGGAAAACCAAAGAACAATTAGAATATCATGGAATAACGAATTTTTCATTACGAACTTTTTTTTGTAGAGGGAAAAATGAGCATGGAGGGGTAGCCATTTACGCAAGAAATGAAATACAGACCAAAGAGAGAGCAGATATTAAAGAACAGTCTAGGAAAAAGAATTGTGAATGTACTGGGATAGAATTTAAATTGGACGGAAGGAAACATGTATGTATAGCAGTTTATAATGATGGAAATATCGAAACACTGACAGAAGCAATGGAATCTATACTGCATAAACTTATGGAGGAAAATATTAGTCACCATAGTTGGGGACTTCAACATAAATATGTTGGAGAACTCAAAAAAAAGACAAACACTACTGGATCTTCTGAGATCATATAACTTACAACAGACAATTCATCAACCAACAAGAATTACAGCGACAACAGCCACATGTATAGATAATATTTTCACAAATGCTGGGGAAAACTGGTCAACCAATATCGTACAAACACACATATCTGATCATACTGCACAGAAAATAACATTTAAAGTGAACCAAAACTAAAAAATTATATACTCAAACGCACATTTTCAAAGAATAACATTGAATACTTCAAAGAACTGATACACAAAGAAAATTGGATATCCATTTATAAATTAGCGAATAACAACGTGAATGCTCAGTTTGATGAATTCCATCGCTTATATCTAAAAAATTTTAATGAAGCTTTTCCGCTGAAAAAGATAATGGTGCGCAGAAACCCAAAAACAATAATACCAGACATGGAAATAAAGGAAATGAAGAACAAATTAGACCCACTGTTAGTCATGAGCACATATGAAAAATCTTTCAAAGACAAATACCGTGAAACCAAAATCCAATATGACAAATTACTAAAGCAACAAAAGATGAAAAAATATGATAAGCTAATTGAAAATTCTGACAATAAATGCAAAACTGTGTGGACATTGGTGAACACCTTAAAAAATGTGAAGCAGAGAAAAATTGAAGTAGATGGAGATCCACAAGATATCGCAAATGAAATGAATAATCACTTCATAAAGGCAGGTATAATTTCAACAGAAAGCATCGTGAACACTAATAATGATGAAAAAAAAGAAAAATTAGATAAATCCATCCGTTTGAAGAAAATTTCCCCAGTAGAAATCAAAGAGGCTATAAAATCTTTAAAAAATAAACACTCCAGTGGATATGACGAAATATCAAATCACATAATTAAGCAAACAGCAGAAGAAATAATTGAACCTTTGACCCATATCATTAAGAACTCTCCCAAACATGGTATTTTCCCTGATAAATTAAAAATTGCAATTGTGAAACCAATACATAAAAAGGGCGATATAAATGACTTTAATAACTATAGGCCTATAAGTATCCTGCCAAGTTTCTCCAAGATATTTGAGATGATATACTGTAGTCAACTAATGGAGTTCTTATTGAAAAATGAAATACTCAGTGATAATCAGCATGGTTATACAAAAGGAAAATCTACAAAGACAGCAGTGTACAAATTCATTAATAAAATAGTTGAAGCATTTGAAAGTGGAGACCTAGCTATGGGAATATTTCTTGACCTAACCAAGGCATATGACTGCTTGGACAGTGAAAAACTATTGAGGAAACTGGAAAGATATGGAATTAGAGGACCTGTCTTGCAGTGGGTGAGGTCATATTTCACAATGAGAAAACAGATGGTGGAAATGGAAATGGAGGAAGAAGTAATAAGATCAAATATGGAGGAACTGCTTTTGGGTATTCCACAGGGAAGCATTGCTGGACCAATATTCTTCATAATATACATCAATGACTACACAGTAAGCGATGACAGTGAAAATAATAAGACAACAACAATTAACTATGCAGACGACACCAACCTACTCATTATAGAGAGTTTATATCCAGATTTGAGGAACATATGTGAAAGTAAAATGGAAGAAACAGATGAATGGTTCAAAGGTAACAACCTCCTTTTGAATAAAGAAAAAACTAAAATCGTACTATTCACTCCAAGTAGTACAGGTATCGAAGAACTTAATTCCATAACACTTAATCAGAATAAATACCAACTTGTGGAGCATACAAAGTTTTTGGGAGTTCACATAAATAATCATCTGGACTGGAAGGAACATATTACAAATCTTTGTACAAAAATTCAGACAGCAATTTATGGGTTTAGAATAACATCGAAATACATTTGTCAACGCAACTTGAAGATGGTGTATCACGCAACAATAGAAGCCAAACTGAGATTCAGCATAATCTTCTATGGATCCGGAAACATAAAGCCTTTATTTGTATTACAGAAAAAAGCAATTAGAATACTGAATAACATGAGGTATGATCAATCATGTAGAGGTACATTCAAGAACTTGGGATTACTAACTATATATGGAATATACATTCAAGAATGTGTTATTTTCATCAAGAAGAATCCAAATATGTTTCGTAAATATGAAAATCAAAAAAGTTATTATAACACAAGGAATAACAATTATATATACCCTAGGCATAATTTAACAACAAGCCAGAAGCAAGCTGAGTACAGATGCTTAAAAATGTACAACTCTTTGCCAAAAGATATATCTATGATCTCTGATATCAAAAAATTTAAAAAGAAACTGTATAAATATTTAGTTGAGTTGGAGCCTTATGGAAATGAAGATTATTTTGCATGATAGGATATAGTTAATATTTTTTCCTTTTAGACACTATTCCATTTCATTTTCATGTACTGAGCAATTTGTGATGAATATGTTCTGAAATAAAGCACTATTATTATTATTTTCATGGATCGTGGACTTATTCACTATCTCGGCACCTGGCCGGATAAATTTACCTTTCCCAGATATAATAATCAAAGGGAATAGGCTCGATCACGATACGCTTGACAAAAATTTACGAACAATTCTACAGGTATTGAGAATAACAGCTTTTTGCATTTCAATGTAGCTGTTTACATTTAATTCTAATTTGTTCAAACTATTGTGTAAGCTCTTAGGTATCAATCCAGTCGACGAGATGATTACTGGAACGATATCAACCTTCTCTAGGTGCCACATTTCCTTGATTTCGAAAGCCAGGTCTGTGTACTTGCATATCTTCTCCTGGTACTTATTCAACATGTTATTATTGTTGGGCACAGCTACATCCACCAAAATTGCCTTTCTAACCCTCTTGTCGTAAACTACTATATCCGGCCTGTTATTCGTCACCGTTCTGTCAGTGATAATAGGCCTATCGTAGTATAGTCTAAAAGAGTCATTTTCCAACACAGGTAGCGGCTGATACTTATAATACGGCTTGTAGGAGTTGAGAAGTCCGAACTTGAGCGCCAATTTCTGGTGTATGATGTTGCACACTTGGTTATGTCGGTGGAGGTAATCAGTGTTGGCCAGTTGTTCGCAGCCAGAAGTTACATGCTGAATTGTTTCAGATTTTTGATGGCACTTCCTACACATATCTGTTGGCAGTGTACGGTCCTTCATGATGTATTTCTTGTAGTTGTTGGTGGAGATGACTTGATCTTGTATAGCCATCATAAAACCTTCCGTCTCAGGAAAGAGTTCACCCTTCGACAACCATTTGTTGGATGATGTTTTGTCAATATGTGGCTGATTTAACTCATGGTGATGCCGTCCATGGAGTTCTTTTCTTGACCATTGTTCTAGCTTGTCAGTTTCAGAAAGGGATGGCAGATCCAGCAATTCATCTGCAGTAGCCAGAGTTAAAGGTGTGAACTTCTTATCAACCAAAGTAACAACTCTGTGTAGATTGGAATTATTCGCCTTCTCAAAGAAGAATTCCCTGAGGTTTTTGATCTGGCGAGTGTGAAGGTTGACAATATCCGCAAGTCCTCGTCCTCCTTCTTTCCGTGGTAAAGTGGTTCTTAATACTGATGACCTTGGGTGATGACCTCTCTGTTTCGTCAGCATCGTTCTAGTTTGCCTTTGAATGTCCTCCAGATCTGTCTTGGTCCACTTGATAACTCCAAATGAATAAACCAGCACTGGGATTGCGTAGCTGTTGATGGCTTTGATGAGATTTCCAGAATTCAATAGTGACTTCATCACCGTTCTAAGTCGGCCAGTATGTAATAGGAGGGCTAACTTGAAAGTAATAAAATAAATATCCCTTTTTTAAAATTAGGAATTGAACATTTTCTTTTCCGTAATAATTCACCGGTATTTTCAACACCCTTTATTTTACTCGGAAAATCTCCCGAGAGAAAGCCCAATAATTTAATTGATCGATTTAAACTTCGGGAACTCAATACCCCGGTGATAAAAAATTATTGAGACGGTTATCAAGGCCTATACAGGATATCTGGCGACACGATAACGATTAAAATTGTTACTTTTTCGGTTCAGATTTCTTCTGTAACAGTGAAGATAAGGAAATTATGGTTCCACGAACTCAGCGCTGAGAATATGCTACGTTGCTGGGAACCAAGGTATTTTTCGACACAGCATTTCCCAAACCGATGCATGGGAACTAAGAGGGGTAGGGAAGCAGAAAAGTCTTCAATTTGATTGGTTCATGAAAACAAAGATGGAAGAAATATTGATTTGATTGGTTTTGAAGCATTGACGGAAGAAAAACCTTTAATTTGACTGGTTTTTGGAGGAGACGAAGAGGGGAAAATCTTCGACTCGCTCGGGGGACGAAAACGACAGTTTCTGGTGGAATCTCGAGCGGAAAAGGTTCCCAGAGCTCGCGAATATGCTGCGGAAACGAGGGTAGTACGGTTTCAGGTTAGGTACTTGAGTGTTGAGAAGTACGGTCTCAAAGTGGAGGCGAAAGCAATTATGGTTGATTTTGGAAGTTGAGGAGTAACTGCAGAAGTCTTAAACGGGAAGATTCTGAGTTGACTCGTTTGATATGTTTTTAGTACGGTTTTAAGGAAGGTTTTAGAATTAATTTAGTTTTGTAGTTATTCGGAAGACGGCGTTGGAATAGCTCATAAAGTTCTTGGTTTTATTTTTGAAGTCTTGGAAAATCAGTCTTGAAAAGGGACATAAAAAGTGATTAAGTTAAAGTTAGTAAAGTCTCTAAATTATTTGGAATTATTTAGATCGCGTATCGTCGGTATATTCGGGAGTGAAAGGTCAATTTTTGCGAAAAACGTGTGGGTGCCGTGTCTTCGTACCTAATCTGTCTGTTTCAGGAAAGAAGCAACGTCGTAGAACATCCTCCTAGGTTCATCATTTTTTGGGATTATTGGTCCAGGAAAAAGGTCAGATAAATTGTTTATGCTTAGCTTGCCCGCCCATATTATATGTTTAGTCCAGAGTCCTGAAATCTTCTAAAAGTCATAGTTTCATGTTTTTCGTATATTCTCTGGATCGTATTATCAATTTTGTAATCACCCTTAAGTATTCGAAGGTCTAAGTGGAGTTTTCTGTTGAGAAAACTCAGGTTTATTTGAAAGATCACGAGGAAACTATTGTTGAGTTTCCCCTCGTGAATGTAAAGTTTAAGAAGGATTATTTTCCGATATTTCGTTTGGGTATAGAAAGTTTACCTTATATTGTAAATTCTTTTTGAGATTATCCATGGTTATTAATTTGGGGTTATGTTGACAAGCCCTTTTCATTTTTGATGATAATTTGAATGTGATATTTTTTTATGATTTGGAATTCACACTGATGTTGATTTAATTTCGATGAATAGATCTGCCTTTGTAATTTAAAGTTAATTTAACAGTTATACTTGATGGGATTATTTACTTTCGAATTAAGAAATATCTGAACATTTGATAATTTGAATCAATTGATTTAAGTAACACATATATAATTTGGTGAGAATTTGTTTAGTTTGATTTGGTTTAATATACGTCTTAAATTTAATCTAAAAGGTTTCATTTACCATCCCTCTCCCTAGAGAATAATTTTAAACACTAAGACCCGACCCAAGTGCGTTGGGCCGATCCCACACTTTCTTCCGTCGGAAGAAAGAACTTCAAAATTTTAATTAACATCTTTTATTTTTCTTTAAGTAATAACACCCTTGATTGGTGGAAAGCCGCTCTTCTGTCCAATCACCAAGAGGGTGCTTTTTACATATGGTGACAGCGGTGGGATTGTTTAATTTTTCGGGGGAGAGTTTTTTTGTGTGTGATTTAAAAATTTGTTGAATTTTCCGGTAGATAAAAAGTCTTTTTGGTTTTGTGTATGTTGCATCAGTGTGAATATAAAGATTACTAGAGTTACATGTGTTAAATTTGTGAGGGTGGATACTTGCACAACGAATAATAACGGTTTTTGACAAAGTTTATTAATGTATATTTCAACGTACTGGTGACACTGGTGTATTGAACAGAAAATGGCTGATGGCTGCTTGAAGCTACTTAACAGTGAGAATGGCCTTTATCTATTCGCATTCCCGACAGAACTGGCTTCTACACCGTTACTAGCACGTGTACCTAACTTAGTTGCGCATGCGCATTAGGCCGAACATATATTAGTTGTCAGCAGGTTGTTTTATAGAAGTGGACTGGTCCCAAATCAACTTTGGCCAGCAGTTCTTACTTCAACACCCCCTCCCAAACTGAGGACCTGACAACTAACCAACATAAAAACTGAATGTTCCATTTAACTGACTTCGATAAACTAAGAAATATAGAATCTATATAAAGTATGCAATAGTTGATTGTATTTTATTTGAATTTATATAAATCAAGCCTTAAACCTACAACTGGATTGTCAGTGGAACCATATAGAGCTGTTGCTGCGAGGCAATGGAATAGGGTTCCTTATAGCGAACCAACTGTCCTTAATACTTGGTATGGTATCAATACATTGTGTCCAGGGACCGGAGACCCTTCCCACAAGTGATATTATACCATCATATCAACTGAAACTGATCAACAGATACATATGCCATAATGCATACATATCACATAGTAGATCAACATATAAATGACATGACTGATCACATACATAGTATGTTCCATCATATCGGGCTAACATGTTAAATTCATTACACACATATGTGGTCAGAATTTTGGATTTCGCATCTATCATTTCCAGGGACCGGAGACCCTTCCAAATCAAGACACTAGTATTCGTAAGAGTATGTATCCAGGGACCGGAGACCCTTCTTACATGACTCAAATGAACACTTCAACATGTATATTCATAAAAGTATATCTCCAGGGACCGAAGACCCTTCTAATATAACTTGAACAAATATACAACAAATTTTGAGTATGTATTATCAAATTATGTTTCCAGGAACGAAGAACCTTTCCACAATAAACAGATAAAATACTCAACAGACATATTACCAAAGTACCTAAGGGATCGAAGATCCTTTCAAGATACTAACATAAACAACAGAATTCATTATCAGAGTATGTTTGAGATCGAAGATCATTTATAACACTACTCAGATAAGGCATACATAATGACTGAAAAAAATAATATTAATTATGAAATGTTTGATCAAACCGAACATGTTTTGAGTTTGTCGTTGACTTTTCTCATTTTCTTCCTATAATATTTAATCATTATGACTTATTACTTGGTTATCTTATTTTCCTTTTTTTTTTTTTTGCTTGTATATTTTCATTCAAGTCAAACCTCATAGAATACAAGGTGATCACGAAACTTAGTGAGCTTTGCTGCATTCAATGCTTTTGTGAGAATGTCAGCAATCTGATCATTGGTATTGATCTTAACAATGCTAATTTTCTTATCTCTTACGTGTTGACGAATCAATAAATATTTACGTTCCACATACTTCAAGCGGCTTTTACTTGTGCTAGCCAGACAGTTACGTCTCGCTGCTTCATTATCTTCATATATATTAACTGGAAATGCTCTGAGACCCACAGTCTCTTCTAATAATTGTGCTAAAAATAGAATTTCATTAGTAGCATGAGTAAGTGCAATAAATTCCGCTTCTGCTGAACTTTGTGCTATTGTTGATTGAAGTTTTGAGCACCATACAACAGGATTACCAAATGCAAAAATCACAAAACCTGTAGTCGACTTTTGACCACACTTATCACCTGAAAAATCTGCATCACAATAACATGACAAAATTGGAGATCCTACTGTGAATTTTAGACCTAACTGACTTGTACCTTTCAAATATCTGAAAACTCTTTTAACTAATGTCCAATGATACTGTTGTGGATTAGCTTGGAATCTAGCCAAATAACCTATGGCAAAGGATATATCAGGTCTTGTGAACATACTTAAATACAGCAGGGAACCTATAGCTTTCTTATACGGAAAATCTGCTTCATTCGTTACTTCTGGAACTTTATGACTTCCTTGAGGAACTAAAGGAGTATCAACTGAATTTGAGTTTTCCATTCGAAATTCTTTCAACATTTCATTCACAAACTGTGTTTGATGAAGAAACAACTGATTTTCTGATCTAGTGATTTCCAGACCAAGAAATTTAGTAGGAAAGCCAAATTGTTTTACATTAAAACGTGACTTCAACATATTCACATTTTCCTGAATAAGGTTTCTACAACTACCTGTAATTAATAGATCATCAACATATACTAAAATCAAAATGATATTACTATCTTCATTTTTCTTATATAAACATGGTTCTCGTAAATTTGATTCAAAACCTGTAATGAACTTCGTCATTTTTATTCACTCAATGCCTATTTTCATATATTATTCCTTCCATAATTATTCACGATTTCAATGGAAGGAAGGTTTGATTCAATAAGTTCAATATTGTGAACAAAACCGCAAGTTATAATGAAGTCCATAATTAATTTTCATTCATAAAAGTCCTGTTCTCATTTATCATTTTCCCAATAAAATATCCGTGATTCCAACAGAAGGAAAATTTAATTCGACAAATTCAACAATATAAACATCGCCGCAAGTATAAAAACGCTCGGGCACATGCTGAGCGCTGCGATAAGGGGCTCGTATCTTGGTTGATTTCACGTTTTTCAACGGCCGGGGATTTGAAAAAAACGGAGATGGAATTGTCGAATTTTAACGTAGTGGGAATTCTTTCGATTTATTTCTGGAACAATCTGACGTCAATTTAAACCAATCAGGGGACAAGATTATCCCCTTCTTTCAAGATTTTCGAATTTTCAGCGCGTCATGACCCCACCATTTCCGGAGGTTTTATAAGGGCGAAACGACCTGCAGAAGGCCTCTTTTGCTCTCTTTTGCGCTCTTTTGCTGTTTCACGCTCGTTTGAATTATTTTTCGCTTTTCCTCATTTTGAATATTAGTATAATTTTACAGTTTGATTTAAACAGTTAGTAAATTCAGCATTGATTTCTCCGATTTGATTTTCCGTGAAAAGTAAAATCAGTGCTAGTGAAATTTGAGACAGGACTCCTATTTAGTTTGTGCAGTGCATACTTCAGTAGATCGGTAAGGCCCCGTTTATATTTCTTACATGGCATTATCCGTTAAATATCATTCTAACAATTGAATCATTGTGTGTTCCAATACTTTTAAACCATTTTCTTTATTATTTCTTCCCTGATTTACGATTTTATTTCCTTGGTGATACCTTAATCTCTGTAATTATCAGCAACCTTTTTGAGAATTGAGTTCGGCGAGGTCACAACGGGGTCAAGGCCGCGCTCCACCCTTGCTCAATTCGCTGAGGGTTGACGGATATACGAGAGACTTCGTCAAGTCGAGTGATACTCTTTCGCTGGGATCACTTACCTGGGCGTTGTTGGTCCACCACCGAAACCTGCCTATAGTTTTTCCGCATTATTTTCTCAATTTCATACTGTGCTATATTTCTTCGTGATTCCTTAATCTCTGGATTTATCAGCAACCTTTCTGAGAATTGAGTTCGGCGAGGTCACAACGGGGTCAAGGCCGCGCTCCACCCTTGCTCAATTCGCTGAAGGTTGACAGAAATCCAAGAGGCTTCGTCAAGCTGAGAGGTTCCATTTCCTGGGACCACTTGTCTGGGCGTGGTTGGTTCACTACCGTACCCGATTTCTTTTCGACGCCATCTTATTTTCAAGATTTCATCTTGTATTTTGATTCCCTGGTGGAGCCTTAATCTCTGGATTTATCGGCAACCCTTTTGGAGGATTGAGTTCGGCGAGATCACAACGGGGTCACGGCCGCGCTTCACCCTTACTCAATTCGCTGAAGGTTGACCGAGATCCAAGAGACTTCGTCAAGCCTAGGGGTTCCATTTTCTGGAGCCACTTGTCTGGACGTTGTTGGTTCACCTCCGTACCCAGTTTACTTTCGAGATTTCTTCGTTTATTTTGATTCCCTGGTGGGGCCTTAATCTCTGGAGTTATCAGCAACCTTTTTGGGGGATTGAGCTCGGCGAGATCACAACGGGGTCACGGCCGCGCTTCACCCTTGCTCAATTCGCTGAAGGTTGACAGAAATCCCAGAGACTTCGTCAAGCCTAGGGGTTCCATTTTCTGGAGCCACTTGTCTGGACGTTGTTGGTTCACTACCGTGCCTGGCTTATCTTAGTTCCCATTTTACTCTCAAGATTTCATCTTGTATTTCGATCCCCTTGTGGGGCCTTAATCTCTGTATTTGCAAGCGACCTTTTGAGGATTGAGATCGGCGAGATCACAACGGGGTTACGGCCGCGCTTCACCCTTTCTCAATTCGCTCAAGGTTGACGAAAATACCAGAGACTTCGCCAGGTCGAGGAGTTCCATTTTCCTGGGGCTACTTGGCTGGGCGTGGTTGGTTCTCCACCGTATCCGATCCCCCTACACTTAGCGGTGCTCGAAGATTCATATTTCACAGCGACGTCCTGGTGGGTTGACATCGGCGAGATCACAACGGGGTCACGGCCGCGCTTCACCCCTTGTTAACCCGCTGGACGTTTGCGGATTTACTAGAATCGCTTCGTCAGGTCGAGAGGTTCCATTATCTGGAGTCCCTTGACCGGACGTCGTTGCTGCCACCGCTGCCCTTGTTTCCCCGGTCATATCCGCCACAGTCTAAGTATTGTCCGATAATTTTTCCTCCATATTTGAGTGTGGAACACCCCATTGAGAAAGTTAGATTGTATGATATTTTCCGTGGCCTGCCGAATCTTGAAGTTTTGCTTTGTTACTCCCGTACCCCCCTATTTACCGTCCAATTCTCGCATTCGCTCACCTCGCCCGACCGTCTTGCTCACCCGATCACCGTTTATTCTTGAATTTATTAATCATTGTAAAATACCGATATTTAAGTCATTTCTTTTAATTTCATGTTTCATGTTCATGTTTCACTCTCAAATGAAATCAGTTTTAGTTTTTGATTCTTAGTGTTAATATATTTTTCCTCATTGTCATTTCTGCTTGAAGTCAGTAAACCTTGTAAAATTCAATTTGGTGTTTTAAGTGAACCTTTAACTTTGGCAACATTTACGATAGAAACAGAACTTTTAATCGCTAACTTCTTAGATTAAACCGAACCCTTCTCCACTGTATAAAAGCTACCTTGGCAGAAGTGGAGAGTTCAAGGCGCCACAACCTTGTTAAACCTATTGTGGCTGGCGCTCGAGCATTTATTTTCCGTAAAGGTGACTGCGCCCTTGAAGTACTCCCCCCAATTAAGGGATCTTCACAGTGGCGCCCGAGCAGGGACCGTTTCTTTCGTGAGAAAATAATTGATACTGCATTTTTTTTTGTGTCCGAACATTTTCATAAGTGAAGTTTTGCTGATTTCTGAACTGTTATTTTGAATATCTATTTTTGACATTTTTCGATCACAGCTTTTACAGTGGGACTTTTGTGAACTTTTAATTATTGACATTTTTTTTGGACGATTTCGTGTAGAGGATTTTCAGTGATGAACGTGAATAGGTTGCGAGCTGAGGAACTGGTTTGGGAGTTGGAAGCCCGTGGGACACAGGCCTGTAGAACTGTCCATGAAAACAGGATCCTGCTACGGAGGGTGCTCAACCAGGGAGCGCCGCTCAGACGAACCCTAAGGAGTCCAAACGAGGAGATGGACGCAGCGAGTCGAATCTTGTGTGATTTGATTGAAAATCTTCGAGAATTCGATGAGGAGAACGCCAACAATGAGGGAGCCCGCATAGGAAGCCGTCTGGAACATGTCCGCAACAGGTTGGGGCTGATTGAGCCAGAGACAGTGGAAGAGCGAGAGAGGTTGGAGAATTTGCTGGAAGGTCTGGCCAATGCACATGAAGTGTTAGAGGGCATCCAGTTGATGGCCGGAGTCCGACAGGTGGCGCAGGCGCCGCTGGTAGAGGGCGTCCCACCGCCCAGGATCACAGAAACAAATAGGTTTCCCGGAACTACCTTGCTGGAACAGGAAATTGAACTCATTTCATTTCACGATACACCGGCTACCGTCCGAGGAGGGCATCAGGAGCCCCCGAGTGCAATTCAGAATGGAACTGAAGGAATGAACTGTTCAGGTCCACAACTGGATGGGACCTACCGGAGAACAAGTTTACCAACTGACTTCCTGCAGCGAATGCGTGAAAGAGCCTGTGACGCAGTTCGTCGCCGACTAAATTTTACCAGCCCCCTATTGAACTCAAGAACTTATGGAAACGGAATTAGTTCTGCAGAGCCGTTGCCCATACAAACGAGACCGGTTGTAGCGGAGTCGACGCGACGAATTTCATTCCCCTTTTTGGAAAGTGAACGAACAACTACAACATCAAGAAGTAGTTCAGAACTAGGCGTGGAGGCACCTGAGATACCAAGGGTGGTGGAACAAATCCGACAACGGCCGATGAGTTTTGGACTGGGATTGCCATTACCGAATCGGACATCAGGTTCTGGAACCAATGGAGAACATACTCGACAGGAATCAAGGCGAGCCACCATAAGCAGTTCCAGAGCTACCGGAGAACATGTTCATTCGGAACCGGATCAGGTGAACGTGTGCAGACCTGGAACTGCTACGGAACATGTCGACTTGGAACAACATCAAGTGAATACGAACAGAGTCAGAACTGGTATGCAACAAATCCGTTCGCAACCAGATCAGCTGAACAGAAGCAGTTCCAGAACTGGACTCAGTGTACAGGAACAAGATGGTGGAGGACCGAACAGGTCAAATCCAGCAACGAGGCCGAACCAAACCGATCAGTTCATACCATGCCAGAACTGTGCTAATATCGGAACAGCAACGAAAGGCGAACCCATTTTCCGTGGCGGTCATCACATCAATTTAGCGGAACTGGATGGGAACTGTCAGAACAGACCTGGACATAAGGCAGAGGAGCAGAACTGGGTCAAGCGAAATAAATATGAGCCACTTTTACCGAATCATAAGGAAGCTGAGAACGAAACTGCTGGAGGAACACCCATTAATTCCCACTGGAATTATCACTCGGTCCCAGTTTACAAATGGAACGTATATTTCGACGGTACGAGTGGTGTGAATTCTTTCCTGGAAGAGGTGGAGCAGTTGGCTGAAACCCGAAAAGTTACCCACCAACAATTATTCGAGTCTATTTTCGAATTATTGCGTAAGGATGCAAAGGACTGGTACATTCCCCGCCGAGGTTGCTTTCAGGATTGGCCAGATTTTAAGGAACAACTCCGTGAAGCATTCCTGCCTCCAGAATATGAAGAGAACCTACTCGAAGAAATAAGAAAGCGTACTCAAGGTGATGGAGAAAAATTAGTCCTGTTTACAACACGAATGCAGAACTTGTTCTTGAAGTTGAACACGAAGCGACCTTCGGAGGAGGAACAAGTCAACATCATTAAAAGGCGATTAATCCCGTCACTTCAGAAAGCCCTCGCCTTCCAGGAAACAAGAACGTACTCGGAACTACTGAACAAGGGAAAAGTGTTCGAGTTAGTTCAGTGGCAGGCAGACCATTACGTGCCACCCCCTGACCGGCCAGGATTTATGGATGAACGACATCTGGTTTATAAAAATGTGAATCAGAAGTCTACTGGAAACTTGATGATAGACTCAAGCCATAGGACTCCTGTCGAACCATCACGTCTACCATCTACCAAGGAGCCTCCGCCGTCCTCCGTACAGATGACTTCTACCACCGCACCGGAAAGACCTTCGAACGATAAATCAGGAACCATCCGAGAACCAGCAAGGGAGAAGCAAGTGAGATTTGCCGAAAGGCAACCACAATGCTGGCGATGTGGTACAATGGGACATATGAGGCGAGAATGCAGAGCCAAGCCTGTTATATTCTGCTCCCGGTGTGGGAGACAGGGTATATTGTCCCGGGATTGCAGATGTTCGGAAAACTAGAGCGAAACTGTCGGGATGGGAAGACTCGACAGTTTCCAACGCCTACTTCCCCAAATACATCGAAGTACCCATCAAAGGAGAATCGCCCCATGATCGCCGTCCGTATTGAACATCTCAAATTCAGAGCCCTGTTGGACACCGGAGCTTCAAGGTCATTTCTTAGCTCATCAGCGGCCGAAAGGTGCCAAGGTTTGGGAATCCTCACAACTCCGGTAAACAACGTGTTAGCAACCGTTGCAAATGGAAGCTGCGTGGCAGTGCAGGGGATTTGTCGTACGTCACTTTCCTTGGGCGATATGAAGATCGATGTTCACCTGCTCATGGTTCCCCAATTACCGATAGACATCATACTTGGCATGGATGTATTGGCGAGGCATGACTTCCATATTAATCTAAGGACTGCACAATGCTTCTTGGACGGCCGACTACTGGACCCACCGGATTTCGTGTTGAAACCTCCCGAGAGACCCATGGTGAACTCCGTGGCTTCAGGACAAGAACAAATTTTGGAAGAGTTCTTGAGACCAGAACTTCAGAAATTTTCCGAAGTTCGGGGCACAACCACACTCATCGATCATGACATCAAGATCAAACCCGAAACCCAACCTCTGAAGCAGCGATACCGTCCCTACAACCCGAAGATGCAAGAAGTTATAAACCAGGAGGTGGATAAAATGTTGGAAGAAGGTATCGTGGAACCGTCAAGTTCACCATGGAGCTCAAGCGTCGTCATTGTGAAGAAATCCAATGGCGAACCAAGGTTCTGCATTGACTTCAGACCGGTTAACGAGGTTTCAATTAAGGACGCATACCCGTTGCCGCACATTGCTGGGATATTGGATAAACTTCGGAAGGCCAAATTTATATCCACGTTGGATTTGAAACATGGATACTGGCAGGTTCCTCTGACAGAAAGAAGCAAACCTGTCACAGCATTCACCGTTCCTGGAAGAGGACTGTTCCAATTCAAAGTGATGCCCTTCGGTCTGCATTCCGCCGGAGCGACTTTCCAACGGCTTCTAGACCGTGTCATCGGTCCGGAAATGGATCCGGTCGCCTTCGCTTATTTGGACGACATTGTCGTCCTGGGAGAAACATTCGAGGAGCATTTGACGAACCTGAAAGCCGTATTCCGCCGTCTCAGAGCAGCCAACCTGAAAATTAACCCGGACAAATGTGCTTTCGTGAGGAAATCACTCAAATATCTGGGCCACATAGTGACCGAAAATGGTATTGCAACGGACCCCGACAAAATCACCGCCATAAATTCGATGTCACCACCCAAAACCGTCCGAGAACTCCGAAGATTTTTGGGAATAGCTGGATGGTATCGCCGATTTGTGGAAGAATTCACCCGCATCGTTTCCCCGCTCACTGCACTTCTGCGAAAGAAACAGAAGTGGAAATGGGATAACGAGCAGCAGCAAGCCTTCGAGACATTAAAGGAGAAATTGACCAAGTCACCGGTTCTAGCCTGCCCTGACTTCAACCAGCCGTTTGTGTTACAGACCGACGCATCCGAAACCGGATTGGGTGCAGCCTTGACACAAGTGTTGGATGGGCACGAGAGGGTTATCGCATACGCTAGCCGATCGCTCAATGATGCCGAAAGGAATTACTCGGTCACCGAAAAAGAGTGTCTGGCCATAGTTTGGGCGATCGAGAAGATGCGACCGTATTTGGAAGGCTACCACTTTACTGTGATTACGGACCACATGAGCCTCCGGTGGCTACAATCCATCAAGTCACCAGCCGGCAGGATCGCCCGTTGGAGTGTTTTCCTGCAACAATTCGATTTTGAGATAAAGTACCGGAAAGGTGCTTTGAACCGGGTAGCTGACGCCCTGTCACGAGACCCGCTGCCCGAGGAACCGCAGTCTTGTTTGGTAGGAAGCACTTCATCGTGCTCCTGGTACAAGAGGAAATTTCAGGAAGTCGATAAGGACCCAACCGGACACCCTGACTACCAAATTCAAGAGGGCAAACTATATCGTCATTTCTGGGATCCTGGTGATTTTACCGAGTCGGAAATGGGAAGTCCTTGGAAACTATGTGTCCCTAAGGAGAACCGTCCGGCCATATTGGTAGAAAATCATGATGAACCAACCGCCGGTCACCTAGGTATTGCTAAAACGATATCCCGGGTAGCTCGGAAATATTATTGGCCAGGGATGTTCAGAGAAGTTGCGCAGTACGTCCGGGGGTGTACGAGGTGTCAACGCTACAAGGTTAGCCAACAGAAACCTGCAGGCAAAATGCAGCCGTACACAATTACCGAGCCGTGGAATACCGTCAGCACCGATCTTATCGGCCCGTTGCCCAGATCTAGGAAGGGAAACGTTTTCCTTGTGATGTTCCAGGATAGGTTTTCTAAATGGATAGAGTGCAAACCTCTTAGGACAGCCACGGGTAGAGGAGTCTTCCAAGCCTTTTATGAGCAAGTAGTCCTGAAATTTGGTAGCCCATCAGTCGTGATCAGCGACAACGGCTCCCAGTTTGACTGTCGGCTATTCAAAGGCAACCTCCAGGAGTTGGGAATCAAACACAAGTTTGCACCCGTTTATTCTCCGCAGTGCAACCCGGTGGAAAGAGCTAACAGGACGATCAAAACGATGATAGCTCAGTTCTGCGAGGCAGACCACCGTAACTGGGATGAAAAGATCGGAGAATTGGCGTTCGCCCTCAACTCGGCGAAGCATGATTCTACGGGGTTCTCGCCAGCATTTCTCAACTTCGGCAGAGAAATTCATCCTCCGACAGCCGAGTTTCGAGGGAATTCCGATGATGAAAATCAGCAAGAAGCCGCCGTGGAACGCCCGGAGGATATAGCCCAGTATGCAAACCGTTTACGTCGCCTCCAGGAGACCTATGAATTCGTCCGGTTGCAGCTATCACGGGCCTTCTCCCAGCAGCGCCATTACTACAACTTACGCCGTAGAGAATGGTCCTGTAGGTTGGGAGACAAGGTTTGGCGTAGAGAACGCCCGCTGTCGTCGGCGGCAGACAGCTTTGCGTCTAAGCTGGCCCCGAAGTATTCCGGTCCGTATACCGTGACGAAAGTCATCTCTCCCGTAGTTTACGATCTGAAAGATCAGTTTGGTAAACGTATCCGTCACATTCACATTAAGGACTTGAAACCATGGCACGGAGATGGAGAGGAAAGTCCGTCTGTCTCGAACCCCGAATCCGGAAGAGAAGGGGTTGAGGATACCGCCCGTCATCGCCGTTAACCAGTTTCGGTCCGTCCGTCCGTTATTCTCCTTCGGTAACAGATCTTTGAGGTAGTCATAGTCACGATCTTCGACTCCGGTAAGGACATGGTAATCGACACGATTGAACCGACGAGCTACCACAACGAACCTTTTCACCTGCCCAAGTATCTATCCAGTGGGGAAAAAGTAATTTCATCGACGAATAACTGACCCGGATCCATTCAAAGGCCCAGGAATCAATCGATCGCAGATCAGCAGGAGTTCAAAGTAACCAGCCGCCGACACCAAGACGAAGACACCAAGACGCCGACACCAAGACGCCGACACCAAGACGCCGACACCAAGATGCAGATACCAAGACGCCGACATCAAGACGCCGACTCCAAGAAGCCGGACAACACCGGATTCCTCTTGATGGGTTTCAGGCATTCTCTGAGACGTGTACAGTTAGAGTGAGGGGTGAGTAAGTACGGTGTAGGTGAGGTGAGCTGTTTAAAAAAAAAACATTCTTCGAATTTTTTTTTTGAGGAGGAAAGGGGGGTGTAATGAACTTCGTCATTTTTATTCACTCAATGCCTATTTTCATATATTATTCCTTCCATAATTATTCACGATTTCAATGGAAGGAAGGTTTGATTCAATAAGTTCAATATTGTGAACAAAACCGCAAGTTATAATGAAGTCCATAATTAATTTTCATTCATAAAAGTCCTGTTCTCATTTATCATTTTCCCAATAAAATATCCGTGATTCCAACAGAAGGAAAATTTAATTCGACAAATTCAACAATATAAACATCGCCGCAAGTATAAAAACGCTCGGGCACATGCTGAGCGCTGCGATAAGGGGCTCGTATCTTGGTTGATTTCACGTTTTTCAACGGCCGGGGATTTGAAAAAAACGGAGATGGAATTGTCGAATTTTAACGTAGTGGGAATTCTTTCGATTTATTTCTGGAACAATCTGACGTCAATTTAAACCAATCAGGGGACAAGATTATCCCCTTCTTTCAAGATTTTCGAATTTTCAGCGCGTCATGACCCCACCATTTCCGGAGGTTTTATAAGGGCGAAACGACCTGCAGAAGGCCTCTTTTGCTCTCTTTTGCGCTCTTTTGCTGTTTCACGCTCGTTTGAATTATTTTTCGCTTTTCCTCATTTTGAATATTAGTATAATTTTACAGTTTGATTTAAACAGTTAGTAAATTCAGCATTGATTTCTCCGATTTGATTTTCCGTGAAAAGTAAAATCAGTGCTAGTGAAATTTGAGACAGGACTCCTATTTAGTTTGTGCAGTGCATACTTCAGTAGATCGGTAAGGCCCCGTTTATATTTCTTACATGGCATTATCCGTTAAATATCATTCTAACAATTGAATCATTGTGTGTTCCAATACTTTTAAACCATTTTCTTTATTATTTCTTCCCTGATTTACGATTTTATTTCCTTGGTGATACCTTAATCTCTGTAATTATCAGCAACCTTTTTGAGAATTGAGTTCGGCGAGGTCACAACGGGGTCAAGGCCGCGCTCCACCCTTGCTCAATTCGCTGAGGGTTGACGGATATACGAGAGACTTCGTCAAGTCGAGTGATACTCTTTCGCTGGGATCACTTACCTGGGCGTTGTTGGTCCACCACCGAAACCTGCCTATAGTTTTTCCGCATTATTTTCTCAATTTCATACTGTGCTATATTTCTTCGTGATTCCTTAATCTCTGGATTTATCAGCAACCTTTCTGAGAATTGAGTTCGGCGAGGTCACAACGGGGTCAAGGCCGCGCTCCACCCTTGCTCAATTCGCTGAAGGTTGACAGAAATCCAAGAGGCTTCGTCAAGCTGAGAGGTTCCATTTCCTGGGACCACTTGTCTGGGCGTGGTTGGTTCACTACCGTACCCGATTTCTTTTCGACGCCATCTTATTTTCAAGATTTCATCTTGTATTTTGATTCCCTGGTGGAGCCTTAATCTCTGGATTTATCGGCAACCCTTTTGGAGGATTGAGTTCGGCGAGATCACAACGGGGTCACGGCCGCGCTTCACCCTTACTCAATTCGCTGAAGGTTGACCGAGATCCAAGAGACTTCGTCAAGCCTAGGGGTTCCATTTTCTGGAGCCACTTGTCTGGACGTTGTTGGTTCACCTCCGTACCCAGTTTACTTTCGAGATTTCTTCGTTTATTTTGATTCCCTGGTGGGGCCTTAATCTCTGGAGTTATCAGCAACCTTTTTGGGGGATTGAGCTCGGCGAGATCACAACGGGGTCACGGCCGCGCTTCACCCTTGCTCAATTCGCTGAAGGTTGACAGAAATCCCAGAGACTTCGTCAAGCCTAGGGGTTCCATTTTCTGGAGCCACTTGTCTGGACGTTGTTGGTTCACTACCGTGCCTGGCTTATCTTAGTTCCCATTTTACTCTCAAGATTTCATCTTGTATTTCGATCCCCTTGTGGGGCCTTAATCTCTGTATTTGCAAGCGACCTTTTGAGGATTGAGATCGGCGAGATCACAACGGGGTTACGGCCGCGCTTCACCCTTTCTCAATTCGCTCAAGGTTGACGAAAATACCAGAGACTTCGCCAGGTCGAGGAGTTCCATTTTCCTGGGGCTACTTGGCTGGGCGTGGTTGGTTCTCCACCGTATCCGATCCCCCTACACTTAGCGGTGCTCGAAGATTCATATTTCACAGCGACGTCCTGGTGGGTTGACATCGGCGAGATCACAACGGGGTCACGGCCGCGCTTCACCCCTTGTTAACCCGCTGGACGTTTGCGGATTTACTAGAATCGCTTCGTCAGGTCGAGAGGTTCCATTATCTGGAGTCCCTTGACCGGACGTCGTTGCTGCCACCGCTGCCCTTGTTTCCCCGGTCATATCCGCCACAGTCTAAGTATTGTCCGATAATTTTTCCTCCATATTTGAGTGTGGAACACCCCATTGAGAAAGTTAGATTGTATGATATTTTCCGTGGCCTGCCGAATCTTGAAGTTTTGCTTTGTTACTCCCGTACCCCCCTATTTACCGTCCAATTCTCGCATTCGCTCACCTCGCCCGACCGTCTTGCTCACCCGATCACCGTTTATTCTTGAATTTATTAATCATTGTAAAATACCGATATTTAAGTCATTTCTTTTAATTTCATGTTTCATGTTCATGTTTCACTCTCAAATGAAATCAGTTTTAGTTTTTGATTCTTAGTGTTAATATATTTTTCCTCATTGTCATTTCTGCTTGAAGTCAGTAAACCTTGTAAAATTCAATTTGGTGTTTTAAGTGAACCTTTAACTTTGGCAACATTTACGATAGAAACAGAACTTTTAATCGCTAACTTCTTAGATTAAACCGAACCCTTCTCCACTGTATAAAAGCTACCTTGGCAGAAGTGGAGAGTTCAAGGCGCCACAACCTTGTTAAACCTATTGTGGCTGGCGCTCGAGCATTTATTTTCCGTAAAGGTGACTGCGCCCTTGAAGTACTCCCCCCAATTAAGGGATCTTCACAAACCAGAATCTTTCAGAAAATTATCAAGTGTCATAAACCAACACTTCGGTGCTATAGATAATCCATAAAGAGCTTTTCGTAACTTCAATATTACCTTTGATTTATCAAGATTAATTCCTTCAGGAACACTTACATATTTTGGTCTATCAATTTCACCATGAAGAAATGCTGTTTTGATATCCAACTGTTCAACATGCCAATTCCTAGAAACTGACAATGCAAATAATAATTTAACAACTGATAGAGCTGGTGTAGGAGATGCAGTTTCCTCAGGAGTATACTTTTCAGTATCTTTGCATCCTACAACAACTAAACGAGCTTTACACACACCATTGTCCTTAACTGTAAATACCCATTTCAACGGAATACTTTTCATACCTTGTTTTCTTTCCACAATTTCCCAAACTTCATGTTGGTTTATAGCTTCAAGTTCGGATTGAATGGCAGTCACCCACTTACTACTTTCTGAACATGTCATTGCTTCCAGATATGTTTGAGGTGTTTTACTTGTCTGATAGATTTTTGTATCATATACAAAACCAAATGGATTCAAAATTGTGGCATTAACTGAAATTTGCGGCATATCAAGTCCACTGGTTTCATTGCCATCAAAATCATCTAGCTGAGATATTTCTTCATATTCTATCTCATTATTTATCTGAGGGCTAACTGAAACATTTTCTAACATATTTGTAGCACTTGTTTTATCAACAGAATTGTTGGAGCTACTCTTTACTTGACTTGTAGTTCTTACAGAACCAGATACTTGTTCAACTGATATGATTTCAACAGGATTGTTTGCAACTGATACAACAGAATTGCCAGCAGGTGGCACAACAGATATGTCCGTAATGGACGCAACAGAATTGCCTACAGAGGGCGTAACAGAAACGTTCTCACTGAACTCAACAGATTCAGACGAAACTGTTAATTCATCACTTGGGACTGATAACTTTGATTCATATGACTTGTAGGTCAAATTTTCGTTAATTAAAACATTACAAGATGTAACTGTCTTATGTGTTTTAGGGTCATACAACAGATAGCCAGTATCGGTATACCCTACTAAATACATTGTACTAGATCTTGCGTTCAACTTTCTACCTTTTGGAACATTTTCATTTTTAACTTCTGCTTGTGAACCAAAAATTCTTATATATTTCAGATCGGCTTGTTTTCCATAAAGTTTTTCATATGGAGTGAGAAAGTCTACAGATGAATGAGGCGTACGATTGTATAGATAGCAAGCAGTCGAAAATGCAAAACCCCAGAAAGTATTTGGAAAGCCTGATTCAAATAACAGGGCTCTAGCCCTTTCTTGTAGTGTTCTATTGAACCTTTCAGCAGTTCCATTATGTTCATGTTGATAAGGTTCTGCTAACTGAATTTGAATACCAAACTGATCGAGAACTTGTTGACAAGATTCGCTGATAAACTCTGTTCCATTATCACAACGTAATTTTCTGAATTGACCAGGACTAGGAAATAATGACTGAAGATAGTTCAAAGCAGACTTCAAAAACTTAAAAGTTTCGGACTTTTGTTTCAACAGGAAAATTTGTGCATATCTTGAATAATCATCAAGAACAATTAAAACATACTTTTTCTTAGTGTAATGTGTTGGCGGATTGACAGTTAATAGATCTGAATGAAGAATTTCACAAGCTCTAGTGGCTCGATCTCTTTCTTTTGCACATGTTTTTCTGGTCATTTTTGCTTTCGAACAAATTGTACAATTACCAGTACTGAGATTATATGTGAGTTCTTTAACTCCTTGAACAACATTAGGTAATTTTCCTAAGTAAGAAGATGATATATGACCCATTCTACGATGCCACATACTACCTTCCTCAGCCAACACTTTCAACTGATTACGAGTGAATCTTTTACGTAATTTTCGTGTTTCTCTTCTACTATTATTGACTTTCTTATTGGTTTTGATAACTGAGAGTTTCATTTTAAGACTTATCTTTCAAACTAAACTGTTTATTTATACTTTCATCTTTATTAACATTTGTTTTGTTGATACTGCTTGTATCACCGGGATTGACTCTTGCTGAGATTCGATAAACGCCATCCGATACGAAGAGCAGGGTGATCTTTCTTCTCAATTTTCTAGATAAAATAAATCCATTATTAGCATTAAGCACAAGACTTGTCCCAAACTGAATATTAAATGCACGGACACTGAGAATATTATCCCTTACTTCGGGGACATACTGAACGTTAGCTAGATGTACAATGTGCGAACTTTTTCCAAACTGTACTAATAATGGAAGAGTTCCCTGACCCATTGACATAGTGCTTTCAGTTTCCGATGCCAAAACAACAGATATCGGCTCTTTATAAGCCTGATAGTTCAACAAAATATTCTGTACATTCACTACATGGTGAGATGCACCAGAATCAACTAGAAATGTTGCAAACATACTGAAATTATTCAAATCAAACAATGACTTACTAGATTTTTGATCTTTCAGTTTCCTGCAGTCCTTCTTTTCGTGCCCTTTCTTGTGGCAGAAATAGCAGAACCTTTCTGTATTCACGCATGTGTTCGACTTGTGGAACATCAAACCACATTTCCTACAACTTGCATCTCGCTTTTCAGCTGGTGTCATCTTTTTGATCTTCTCCAACTGATCCAGTGTGTAAGGACCCTTTTCTGCCCTTTTCTCTTTAAAATAAGGAGACCTCTTAGCTGGATACTTGTCTTTCTTTGAAGTATCCCTGTGTGTTCGATCAGACCTATTCTCTAAACAAAAATCACAACAATTATTATCATCTCTCTTACCACATTTGATGCAGAGTACTGAAACTGAATTAGGATTAGCAAAAGTACATTCTCCAATGGGATCGTCAATACAAAAAGAGCATACAGTGTACACTTCATTGATCTCAGTATCGAGATTCTCATGTGTAATACCAACACACTCGGAACAAATATCCAAACTATCATTCGATACATTCTTATACATACTGTTCTCTGTTTCCCTAAAGTATTGGCTATTCGCCACTTCCAGAAAGGCATTCTTTACAAATTCATAACTTCTCGTTTCCTCTGGTAGTGTTGCCATCGTAGTGAAGAACGCCATGAAACCATTGGTATCCTTGATTTTATGCAGAAAATATCCCACAATGATCTTCGGGTCCAACGGAAAGCCCAGTTCCTTGAACTCTTGAACTCCCTTTTCAAACTGTGACACAAAGTTCACCGGGTTCATTTTCGGGTAGAATGTAGTTTTTCCAAAATTATCCAAAACTTCTACCATTTTTTGGACATCATTCTTGCCAAACATCTGGATTAGTTTTTTTGAAGGCTTCAGCTGCCGATTCTTCGTTCTCTATTACTGCTCTGGGAGCGTGCTGCAGGGATGCTTCCAAGTATTGTAGAACTTGAGCGTTATACATGTTCTTTTCTTCTGAGCTCCTGCTACAATCTGGTCCACCCATGTCGTTCATTAAAAATTGGGATCTTCCTAGGGCCTTAATGTCTCGCTCGACTCTTTGCTTCCATGAACGGAAATTGGAATGACCCCTTAGCTTGTCGCTGTTTTCGAATTGCGGTATAATGAAGGTGGGTATGTTGACCTTCTCCACAGACGATTCTGAGATTGTGCTTCTTGTTGACGCTGCCGGAGTATTCATGCTGTTTATTTGCTCTGCCAACATCTTCACGAAATTGGTGTTCGTGAGCATCGCAAAAATATTTTCTGGTACTTCCATCCTTGACGTTCCACTTGCATCGGATTGTTCCATATCTTCTTGGTTGAACATGTTTATTTCTTCTTGAGGTTTTAGCACGTGGTCTTGTAGTTTAACACAAACACGTGGTCAATGTTTCTTCTTTTAATTAAAACGCACGCACATACACACAAGCGCTGCTACCATGTGAGGGTGGATACTTGCACAACGAATAATAACGGTTTTTGACAAAGTTTATTAATGTATATTTCAACGTACTGGTGACACTGGTGTATTGAACAGAAAATGGCTGATGGCTGCTTGAAGCTACTTAACAGTGAGAATGGCCTTTATCTATTCGCATTCCCGACAGAACTGGCTTCTACACCGTTACTAGCACGTGTACCTAACTTAGTTGCGCATGCGCATTAGGCCGAACATATATTAGTTGTCAGCAGGTTGTTTTATAGAAGTGGACTGGTCCCAAATCAACTTTGGCCAGCAGTTCTTACTTCAACAAAATTTTCCAAGGGAGGTTTTTAGAGAGATTTTTGAGAAATTTAGAGAAATTTTGAGGTATAAGGAAATTTTATCTTGTTGTTTTTATGGGTGATCGACGCAGTGTGTATTGACTTGTTGGAAGATTTCCGGATGAAGGTTTTCAGGTACCTGTTGATTTTAATTTGAATTGAATTATTTTCGTTTGAATGTATACTTATGCCTATGAATTCGAGTTTACGTTTTAAAAATTGCGATTGGTAGGGACAGAGTTCAGGTTTGAATTAAAGTAAATTAAAATTATTGATCTAAAGATTTTTGTTTTTGAGATATTGAAGAATTGAGTAAATACAGTTGGTTTTTCTTTGAATAAATTCAAGTTTTTTTTGGAATTATTATAGAACAGTTCATATTTCTGTGATGTTCTATCATTTTATGTGAAGGATTTTTGATAGAGCCAAGTTGATATCGAGGTTTTAAGACTTTAAAGAAGTTTTAGGTTCATTTGGTTTTATAGGGAAAGAAGGCATAAGTTTTTCTCTTTCAGGACATTGTTTTTCTTTTTCAGGACGCTGAATTTTCTGATTGTTGAATGTATATGATAAAGTTTTCTGTTTCAGGAGGGTTATGAATTTTTCTTTTGAATTTTTGCTTTAATTGATTGCTTTCAGTGAAAATATTGATTGAAATTTTTTGATTGATTTTATTTCAGGGCGTATTACATGAAAATTTTTCTTTTGGTTATTCTATTCATTTATTTGATTTTGTTGGAAGGTGTTGGTTTTTCTATTTGCGATATAGCGGATCAAATTTTGTTTCAGGAGGTTTAATTTTTGTTTTTTTTTGAAAATTATTGTGCTTTTATCGATTGATTGAAATTTTGATTGATTTTCTTTCAGGGCGTATTGCGTGAAATTTTTTTTTTTTGGATATTTTATCCACTGCTCCGATTATTCGCGATTTCGTTTGATGATCGAAAATGTTTGCTTTTATAAAATAAGATCACTCGGTTTTGTTTTGAGTCTGACTTGGAGAATAATTGAACTTGGCTTTCTTTGCTCTAAGTCGAATTTGAAATTTTGGAAAACATTTTGATAGAAGGAAAATTTTTAATTTTTTTTTCAATTTGGGTTTATTTTGAAGGTTTAAGAATCGGGAAAAGTTGATCGTGATCTTTTGAATCTTAGAAAAGTTAAATAGAATTATTCTTTATTTCAGGAGGTTTTGTGTACTTTTGTTTTTTTCAGGAACTCGGCACATGGTAATTGTCTCGTTTTTTTTTGGGTCTGCATCATTTTTTTTTAGAGTTTCCTTCGAATTTTTTTTTTTGGTGTGTTGGTCTGTTTTTGAACTCGTTTTCAGGTGATTTGTTTTATTTTGGGTGTTTTGAGTAAGACTGTATGAATCGAAATTGTTAGGGTATCATTTTGCTATTTTTTTTTATTATTCGAGAAATTTAAAGACGTAATCTTGAGCGTATTTCAGTCCTGTTGAAATTAAAGGTTGAAAATTTGGAATTAGTCATTGCTTTGGAAAGTAAATAATTTATTGAATACCTTAAAAAAATCATATTTTGGTTAAGTTAATTGGGTTTTGGTTAAATTTTTGAAAAATGGCTCAACCAGTTGGTGCATCCAACATGAATGTTCCCGCGGGTCACATAATACCTAGGTACTCGCCAGGTATGCTATCGACTACTTTAGAGTGTTTTTATGGGAAAGACGCAACGAGGTATTTTGAACAATTAGAATTGCTAGGAAAATTATACGGATGGGATGAAAAGGTATTGCTTATCCTTCTCAAACTTAAGCTCGAAGGCGATGCCTATAGTTTTTTCAAGTCTGATATCACCTTTGACACCTTAAGTTATAATGAGTTAAAGCAGAGGTTCGTTAAGAAATTTACGACAGTTAGGTTGCCGGGAGAAAATCAATGGATTTTGAGTAGATGCTATCAGCGACAGGACGAGGATGTGTCCTCGTTCTGCACTAGATTACGCACGGTGGGAGCAAATTTATTGAGCGAGGATCTGGCCGGAGCGTTAAGGGATGAAGAACCTGGAATAAGGAAGAAGAACCGGGACTTAATATTGAATCAGTTCAAGATAGGACTGAGAAGGGACGTAATGAGGGAAATTGGGATTTACTTATTGAAGGAGGAAAACTTGGACCTGGAAAGGGCAGAGGAATTAGTTAGGCTACAAGAGACCACCAGTAGAATGTTGCAAGGGAGGTCGGTAAATATGAGGGTATCGACAGTTGACACCGAAAAAGTGTGTCAACTGTGCGATAAAGAAGGTCACACCGCGAAGGGGTGTGGAAGTATTAGGCAGAACCGAAGAAATGGGGAAAGAAACAGTTGGAGGACATGCCATTCTTGTGGCCAAACAGGCCATTTCGCGAGGGATTGCTGGAATATCAATCAAGGAGGACAAATGACACAGGGAGTGTGTCATAATTGTAACAAGCAGGGACATTGGGCAAGGGAGTGCCCTAACAAAAGTACGGATAGAGGACAGGAGCCAAAAACATATTTTGGCATCCAATTAGTGGGGAAGGACGATATAGGAGAACAAACCTGTATGGAAGGTGAGGAAATAGAGGAGATTACCGAAGTGGTACAACGAGGAAGTACAAGTTTAGGAGACCACTATCCCAGGAGAGACTGTCACGAGGACAGGGGAAAAATGGAACATTTTTATGTTCAGAGGAGAGTCCAGGAGGACATTAAGGAAAAAGGAGTAAGGGTCGAGGTTGATGAGGCGTTCAGGGATACCAGTGTTAGCACCCAGACGGAGGGTGCAGAGGGAGCCGACAGCAATGGACTGTCGAAGGGTGACACCATAAGGGAATGGAATGGTGACGTCACCGGGTCAAACGAGAATAACGAAGGGGAGCTTCGTTGGGATCGCAATTCACCTTCGACTCTAGGAATAGATAGGAACCGGAAGGAAAGTGGAGATGGTACAGACGACTTAGGAAAAAAGGTACATATCAGGAAGGAATCAACCATTGAGGAAGATGGTACCTGGGAAACCGGCGTTGTGTTGATATCAGCGTTTAATATCCCCGCACGTGCGGAAATGGTGATAGAGACCAAACTGAGGAAGGAGATAAAGGGGACGGACATAGTCTGCGAACCCATGGATTTGGGTATCGGTCAGATTTTCGGCACAAATTACGTTGCGACTTGCGAGAAGAAGGGAAGATCGGTAATGGAAACCATACCATTACGACGATCTTCGAGGGCAAGGCGCCCTCCGGACCCAGGGAAAAACTGTCTCGGAACACGGGTAGCGAGAAGGCAACTCTTCAATTGCCTTCCAGGAGAAGTGAGTCGACTCCTGCCCATTTCGTTAGATTCCAAGGATAAACTAGTCAGGGATACGGGTAGCGAGAAGGCAACTCTTCAACAGCCTTCCAGGAGAAGCGAATCGACTCCTGCCCATTTCGTTAGATTCCATGGATAAATAGGACCGGAATTCGGGTAGCGAGAAGGCAAGTCACCGACGGCCTTCTAGGAGACATGAATCAACTCCTGCCCATTTCGTAGATTCCAGGGGCTCACTGGCCCGGAGAGCCACCGTCTGAAAAGGGTCCCTGTTCTGGGTTACGAACACCCCCCCCCCCAAATAATTTTTAATTTTCGAATTTCGCAACAGTTGAATTAAGTCTTTAAGTTTTTTATATATTTTTTCGAAATCTTTCTCTTCTAACAGATGATATTCAATAGATTTGAGGAATGAGCTGAAGTATAAAGTACGAGTTGCGGAAATTATTTTTGAAATAATCTTGATAAAATGTTGCGTTTTGTGTCCCACAACAAAAGGCAAATATGTGTGAAAAATTCGTGGTATTCTTCCTCGGATGATTAGGAATGAATCATGTAACTAATAGGACGAATAGGGAAGAAAAAGGGATTCATATTTATGTTAAGTTATGTCTCGAGTTGTGAAAAGGATTCCGTAATACTAATTAGAAAAATTGTGAAAGTTTTAATTTTTGTTGATGTTGTTGTATTTGTAAATTTTATGTAAAACAGGTTTCAAGAGGATCCAAATCAATTAGCAGTATGGGAAAGGTACTGACCTAAGCCAGAGGAATGACCTTATTCGTAAAAGTAAACAGTGCTGAGACGCTAATCGCGTACGCGTGTGCGAAGATAAACATTGAGATAATCGCGACGAAGTAACAATTAAACAATGTGTCGAGATAACTTGAGTGATTACGCATTGCGGGATGCATAGACGTAGCTTAATTGTGGCCGAGGGTATAATTAACTTCATTTACCGATTGAAAGCCGTGGAAAATATTATCGTCAGACGAGTAGCAGGCTGCAGGATTGGAGACCGCTGATCAAGGCTCCTCAACGATTCACATGTTCAACTCAGAAGAAATGAAAGAATTGGCCCACAACACAACACAGCCAGACAATTATGGGGATGGTCACTTACATCACCTGTTCATGAGTGGACTCATGGGTTTCTATGCGACATTCCGAATCATAAAGTACGGGATAGGAATTATATCAAACGACTGCACCTATATTATAAGGTATTTGGATATGAAATGATTCCGTTGGCCAGCCTGTGGAATACTTTGACATTTATTGGCCTGTGCTTCATCTACGTGGATTAGGAATCGACACAGGACCAGACAAGGGGACTTGGGAAGAAGCAAGGACGCAGAGGCGAACGTAGGCTACGACAACAAAGACGTTCTACACTGAAAGTGAAAACAGAAATATGTGCACTGTAAGGGACATTTCTCGCGATATCAGAGGGACTGATGTGCGCTACGCTAACGTAAATATTGATGTCGAACTCAAAGTGCGAATCGCTGATTACGGTAGACTATATAGGCCGTTGTGTATTTTTTTGGAAGGTCGTTCTCGAGGCGAAGGTCAGTTACAAGTATACTCCTCCCGGATTTTTGCCTTCGACTGCTTTTGCTCCAAACATCTAGCCTGTTGGTATCCCAGATATTTATAAGTTTCCCCATCCCTCATGGCTTGAAGTATATCTCCATTCGGTAGTTGTGATTCACCGTCCACGACTTTTCCTCTATGGATGTTCAGGGTTCTACATTTTTCAATGCCGAATTCCATTCGAACATCACTTGAAAAAGAACTGACGGTTTTCAGGAGCTCATCCAATTGCTTCTTGTTTGCAGCATATAGTTTGATGTCGTCCATGTAGAGTAGGTGGGAAATAGTATGTTCTTCCCGGGCTGTCTTGATCTTAAATCCACATTTCGTACCGTGGAGCATAGATGATAAAGGGTTCATTGCCAAACAGAACCATAATGGGCTCAAGGAGTCTCCTTGAAAGATCCCACGACGTATGGGGATTTCTTCGAGCTTAATCGTCTTGTTGTTCATAGTGACTTGTATTGATGTTCGCCACTGAGACATTGTTGTCCTCAAAAATTCCACCAAAACAGGATTGATTCCATAAATGTGCAGCACCTCGATGAGCCACGAATGAGCGGTGCTGTCAAATGCCTTCTGATAGTCGAGGAAGGCTGAGTGCAAGTTCCGTCCTTTCTCATGGGCCTGTTTCATGATCACTGAGTCGATGATGAGTTGTTCCTTGCACCCTTGGTGTTTTCTTCTGCATCCTTTCTGTTCTTCAGCCATAATGTTGTTTTGATCCAAATGTTGATATATTCGGTTGGATAAACATGAGGTGAGTATTTTATATAGTGTTGGAAGACAAGTGATAGGTCTGTACTGCGACGGGTCTTGTGTCCTATCGCTTTTTGGAAGCATATAGGTTACTCCTTCGGTTAAGAATGTAGGAGCTTCTTGAGGATGTTGAAGTATATGCGTAAACTGTCTCGCTATGGCTTCATGCAGATGGCCAAATTTCTTGTACCAGAAGTTATGGATATTGTCGACTCCTGGAGCCTTCCAATTGCTTGCTTCCTTCAGTGCTGTCACCACTTCATCCACTGATATCTCTTCGAAGTTCATTTGTGGGATGTTCGTTCGATTTTTCTCCCTCCTGATCCAATCAGCATTCTCATTATGTTCCTTAGGCATCGACCACAGAGAAGCCCAATAATTTTTCAATGACTGGGCTTCTGGCATAGCTCTGGTAACTTTGTTTGAGCTTTTGGTGATGTGTTTGAAGAAGTTTGCCTCGTTGTTGTGGAACAATTGGTTATGTTGTTTCCGTTGAGTGCATTTCACATATCTGGATAGTCTTTTCGCCTTCGCTTGAAGTTTCTGTTTCAGGGTGTCCACATATATGATGATGTGATGTTGGCTTTCCGATTTGTTCATGGTGTTACCAATCTTCTTCAGAATTTTTCTAACAAACGATTTCAGGCGTCGTGACGGGGATTCATTCCGCAGGAACTCGGTAAGACGGCCTATTTCCGTTCTGATTTTGTCGATGTCTTTCTCCAATCGGATTTGCCATGGTGGTTTCTTTATGGTTCTTTCCCGTGTGTGAAATTCGGGGGTGTGGACTTGTTGTTTGTGTAGTCGAAGGGTTGCTACTGCCCCACAATACACGAGAGTGTGTATTCCTTCCAGGCTGTTGAAGTCCTCAAGATGGTCATCGAAAGCTGCATTTACACTGGCCAGAATAATATTGGTGCTCTTGTTAGTTTTTAATGTAGGCAGCTTCGGGCGTTTTGTTGGATTGGCTCCCTGGAACTCAACCATGGCCATGTTGAGCAGTGATCTTGCAGAGTGCGCATATTCCCCTGATCCATTTGAATCAGACGGTACTTCCCCATTATCATTAGATTCCATATTCTGGATCTCATTCTGGTTCTGTTCTGGATGTGTTTCGATGTTAGCTCCAGTGTCGTTTCTCAGTTCCATGAGGACTTCATCTCGTATACTCCTCAATGTGTCCGTAGAGAGTAGGTTGTTTTTCACAATAGTTCGTCGTTGATCTGATATCCTTTGTTCAGAAATGTGGTGGAGTTCTGGAATTCTTGATGCAATCCATATCGGTATGCTGTCATGTTCGATTCCAAGTGTGTGATCTTGTAGTAGGAGCGCATAATGAAGGAGTTCATTTCTTGGGTCCACTTCTATGCGCGGGCATAGTGACTTGCGTCGCCGTTGAAGCATCAAGAGTGGGTTGAGGACTGTGGATAGCAGTTTCCTCTTGGTGGGGTGTTGCAGTAGCCCTACTCGGTATCACGCTGCTTCCGTCGTTATCCGAGGGATATTGTGACTCATTTTTCGAACAAGACCCTCTTCCTAAATCTTGAACGCGACAGGAGGTTCTGGTGGTACAATGCCGATTCACCCGTTTGCTCCGTAAATTGTACATTCCATTGCTAGTGCATTTTATACCTACTGCCAGGTAGCTAGGGTACCTCGGGTGTGCTAAGCCCGTACTCCAGAAAACCATCCGGAGCCCCTGAGGTATTATTATTATTATTCTTCCTCATCGGTCTCCCGGTCTCAGCTTAAGCTGGTATTATTTCTATGAACCAGTGAAAAAACAATTCAGTTCCTCCCACTAGTTCAGGAATTTCCGCACGATGTGACAGGTTTGCAATCCTACAGCCCGTTGTGCATATCCCGTGATCCTCTGGGATAATTCGATCTTTTTCTTGAATGATTCCCTTCCGTCAGCTGAAGTTCCGGATGCATTCCGGTGAACTCGTTATAGAGGGAGTATCTCCATCCAGGAAGTGGTTTGTCCTCGCAATTGTTCACGTAATAAAAAGCTCGCATTACTTCAATATTCATTTCGCGGCTCCACTTGATACGTGCGTTGCGAGCTCCCCTGCGGACAGTCCTCCTCACGGTGGTCGAGCCAGCAGGTGGAGTGGCATTTCGATCTTCTTTATTATTATTATTATTCTTCCTCATCGGTCTCCCGGTCTCAGCTTAAGCTGGAATTATTTCTATGAACCAGTGAAAAAACAATTCAGTTCCTCCCACTAGTTCAGGAATTTCCGCACGATGTGACAGGTTTGCAATGCTACAGCCCGTTGTGCATATCCCGCGATTCTCTGGGATAATTCGATCTTTTTCTTGAATGATTTCCTTCCGTCAGCTGAAGTTCCGGATGCATTCCGGTGAACTCGTTATAGAGGGAGTATCTCCATCCAGGAAGTGGTTTGTCCTCGCAATTGTTCACGTAATAAAAAGCTCGCATTACTTCAATATTCATGTCGCGGCTCCACTTGATACGTGCGTTGCGAGCTCCCCTGCGGACAGCCCTCCTCACGGTGGTCGAGCCAGCAGGTGGAGTGGCATTTCGATCTTCTGCCATGATATTATTATTATTATTATTATTATTTTTTTTTTTTTTTTTTTTTTTTTTGCGTCCGTGTGAGGGGAAAACCCTTTATGGGCACCGGGAGGGTCCGCACTCTCGGTAGTGTGAGAATCCAAGGTCTTGTTTGGTTACTCACTAAAAACCCCTCACACTTGAATGGAGGAGTTCTTCATCCTGCCCTCGTAGCGTCTCTTAACAAAAGAGATGAGCTGCAAGTGGCTTCTAGAGTTCATGGGATCTGATGATATGAAGTGACCCGAGCAACACTGCTTTTTGCATTCTGTGCGCCAATACCTCGGCCAGTGGTCTACAGGCCGGGATAATCTTCAGTTCGTCTACGTAGTTGGCTCTCATTCCACCGAGACATCCTATGATCAATACGACCATCCTAATTTTATGACCTGGGTATAGAGTTCCAAGCTCGAACATAAGATCTTTGTATTTTTGCCTCTTATGTTCTTCTTTCATCACAACATTATTTTCAGCAGGGGAGGAGAATTCCACGACAAATAACTCCTTTAGCTCCTTGTCCAGCAGAAGTATGTCTGGCTTAACAGCATTGATCTGTCGTGTTGTTGAGACAGGATAGTTCCAGCATATGCGAGCTCTATCGTTTTGGACCACCGCTTCAATCTCCAGAGGCACATATGGTAGCACCGGTTCTTTGTCTATTCCATACGCGGCTCTCAGATGAAAGTATAGAATTCGGAGTGCCGCGTTGTGCCTCTCTACATACCCTGATGGAGCATGGACGCTGCAGGCGGAAAGGATATGCATAATCGTTTCCTGTTGCCTATGGCAAGCTCTGCATGTTGTTGGGGTGTCCATTTTCATGATATTCTTTTTATACCATCTCGTATTCAGTACTCCATCTTGACACGCCATCACAAATCCTTCTGTCTCTGACTTAAGGCTAGCTGACTTTAGAAAGGCGAAAGACAATTCTTCAGACAGGTCCTGGTCTATTAAACTCCTGAAGTATATGGAGTGCAAGGTTTTACTCATATGATGTTCGAGTAATGTATCTGACTGAGACTTTCGGATATTATTATTATTATTATTATTATTATTATTACTTTTTAACGAACGCTTGATTACCGGAACAACACCATCCAAATGGAACAATGCAGTAATAGTTCTGATGCATAAAAAAGGCGACACCACCAATCTCGGCAACTACAGACCGGTCAGCTTGTTGTCACACATATGTAAACTGTTCACCAAAATTATCACAAACAGACTTTGTTCCAAATTAGATCAGTACCAACCAAGGGAACAAGCTGGATTTCGAGCAGGCTATGGTACGAATGATCACCTCCAAACAATCAAAACATTGATCGAAAATTCTAAAGAATATAATAGACCCTTAGTGCTGGTATTCGTTGACTACGAAAAAGCCTTCGATATAATAGATCAGAGAGAAATGCTTAGAGCTCTGACTGATTGTCGAATAGATCACCGATACACCAATGTGATAAAGAATATATTATATGAAAGAGCAACAGCTTGTATCAGACTACACGAAGACACGAATAAAATACCAATCAAAAGGGGCGTTCGACAGGGGGACACAATTTCTCCAAAATTGTTTACTAGCCTGCTCGAATTCATAAGGAAGAAAATAAATTGGAATGATATGGGCCTAAATATAAATGGTGAGAACCTGTGCCACCTCAGGTTTGCGGACGATATACTGCTAATAACAGATTGCATTGAAAAGGCGAGAGAAATGCTACGACGATTGAACGTTGTCTCCCGACGAGTAGGCCTGAGCATGAATCTGACGAAGACAAAGATAATGACCAATCTTGTAATAGACTACAGGCCCGTGTCGAAAATTGATGGGTCATTTGAACCAGAAGATGAACTATCTAGAACGATAGAAGGACATAAAATAATAAGATTCAGCACTATGCCGTCACTTGTAAGCTGTCCAAATGAGTACAGGTGGCAATTCAAAAGGACAGGTAGACTGGGTACATTTGGGTCATATGACTTTTGACGGCATTCTTACCATCGATAGCTCCATGGAAAATAATAGGAAAACGGGCAGTGCCGTACAAAAATGATGCGCCATATATTCGGAAAATTTTTTTGATTTTCCGAAAATTTCCATGGTAAAATAGGTCATTTGACTTTGTACGGCATCAGTTTTATACGGTTGCCATACATCTTCTAATCCATTATTCAGCAACGCCGTACAAAAATCATGCGACAAAGGGAAAAAATCGAGGGTTGCAACCCCCTCTCTTGCCGTGCTCCAGGGGGTCATTTGAAACAGTACGGCTTCGGTTCCAAAACATTATCCAGCACTCAAAATAACTATTAAAAATAAGGCCGTCAAAAAAAAATTGTTCATTTTGATGTTATATCAATAATTATCTTAATTTCATCTTATGCTTGACCCATAAAGCTCTAAAGTCATTTGACCCAGTACGGCAACTTCTTTTTTTACATGATACTTTAAGATACAATTCTTATATTATATTGCCGTTCAAAAGAAACTGTTCTAAAAAAAATTATAGAGAAATACAAAAAGTGAAATTTTTCATATAGTTACGTATCCAGAATCCCAAGAAACCGCCGATACATGGAAAGTGCCAAGACTGCAAGTCAGCGTTCCTCTCCAAGTGTCAGTGCAACGATCTTGCGGCAATCGTGAAAAGTGAAACAGACACTCATCTTAGAATTAGTTCCATTTTAGTCTTTAAGATTGATAGAACTCCGTTCTACTCTGTTAGTTGTATAATCATTCATTCGTAACGATTGTGATTTATACTTGAAAGAATAAATTCCTTTTTAAAAACAGACTTAGTAGACCGAAAAACATAACTGGCGCTGCGAACAGGATATCGCAACGGGGTTTTAGTTCGAAAAAAACTGAAATTAGTGTCCATAGTGAATACGAACTGTGACCGGATCGTGTTCTAGGAACTCCCGTTGAGTTTCAACTCTTAGTGCGATATCTCAAAAAACCAAGAACCAAACGGATTAAGTTATCCAACCTGCACTTCAACCTAGAAGGAAGGACGACCCACTCTAGGATGCAAATCTTGGTGTAAGTCCTATTTTCCCAACATCATTTCCAATAGTTTAATCATTTCTAGTTTCGATGACAGATTCATCCACAAAATTAGAGGTAATTGCTGAAGACATCGAAATTTTAGAGTCTTTAAACACAAATAATATTCAAGACCGATTATTGAGAAATAACCGATTTCGACCTTATCTCAGTAGAGTTTTGAACGTCGAAATGAACCAAAGCTCTTCTAACACACCTGTATCCGACACTATGTCTCGACAAGACATGCAATTATTATTAAATTCCATTCCAGAATTTTCACCAGGAAAAAATTTGTCAATTTTTCTAAACGAAGTAGATAATTTAATCTCACATTTACATGGCAGATTAACTGCGGATTTAGAATTTTGCTTAAATTTTTCTATTCGCTCGAAAATTCTGAATGAAGCAAGAGACTTCATCTCATTTCAAAATGCGACGGACTGGCCCTCCATAAGACGTGCTCTTTTACAGAGATACGGCGATCAAAGAAATGAAGAATTATTAATTGCGGCAATCTCTCAATGCGTCCAAAGGAGAGACGAAAACTATTTAGACTATTATTGCCGAATTTCGAAAACTTTGAGTGACCTTTTACAACACCTCACTTTGAATATCCAAGACAAAAATCTGCTAGATTATAAGAAATACGAAGCAGAAAAATTATCATTGAAAACATTTCAAGTAGGATTACTAGAACCCTACAGATCTTACATAAGTAATTTTGAGCTTAATAACTTAGAAGAATGCATCAATAAATGTAAATTCTATGACAACAGAAAACATGAATGGGAATATTCCGAGTTTCTTCGTAAATCCCAAGAAACTAAGAAAACTTTGACACAACCTCATTTCAAACCAATTCAAAATTACAATAATCATCCGAATAGATTCTCAAATAACCATTTTAATCAAAATCGACCAAATATTGTTTTTCCCAATAATCAACCTATAAGAAATAATCAGAAATATTTCACTAACCAGCAAGTTTTCGGTACTAAACCAGGTTCAAGTATCAATAGATCGAATCCAGAACCGACACCAATGTCAATTTCAACTCGAAATACAAAACCAACACCTATGTCAATTTCTACCAGAAATTCGAAATTTCCTCAAAACCAATTATTTAACGTACAATCCAAACTTGATGAGGAGATTGACCACGAATTTGAAAGATGCGAAACCGAATATCCTGAAGAAAATTCCATCTATTTTCCTGAAGAATGCGAGAATAACTATGAAACAGAAAATTTTCAAGAACTTCCTCCAGAAAACCTAGGAACATAGACCTCAACTCATTGAGAATCAAACCAAAATTACCTTACATTTACCTTCCAAAACTAAATTTAAAAATTTTAATAGATTCAGGCGCAACAAATTCTGTCATTAATGAAAAACCTGCTTTCGAGAAATTTTTCCAATTTTTATACAAAGAAAAATTCAGTGTGTCAGGATTAGGCACTACAATTAACGCAGAAAATAACCTCAATATCCCACTTTTGCACGAATTAGGAATCCTTGATAATATTCATCTACATGTTATCGACTGGCATACAAGTTTTGATGCTTTATTAGGAACATCTGATCTACAAAAACTAGGAGCAAAAATTGATTACCAAACTCATACTTTGGAAATCAATAACTTGAAAATACCTTTTACTCTCGAATATTCCTCTACTAAAATCAAACCACGTAAACTTACAGCAAGGTATTCCGTGAAAGTACCTGTTACTATAGAAAATGGTGATGTTTTATTACCCGAAATAAACTTTCAACAATTTTCTACCCCTAATTGCATTGCACACGCAAAAAATGGATTTTGTCTCATACCGATTGCCCAGCCAATCGAAAATGATGTAGAAATCAATTTTTCAGAAAGAATACCTGTTAAATCTCTCTTTGAAACTGAAATATCCACTCCTCCGTTAGAAACTCAAAATTTTAAACTAGCGAAAAATATCAGAACAACCCACATGAATTCCGAGGAAAAAAGAGAAATTTTAAAGCTTTGTAGTAAATTCAAAAACATCTTTTATAATGAAAACTGCGATCTTTCATTCAGTAATACAGTCAAACATAAAATTAGAACAAAAGATGAGGAACCTGTCTACGTCAAATCCTTCAGACACCCTCATCACATGAAAAAAATTATCCAAACACAGATTTCGAAACTACTTGATGATAACATCATACGTCCATCAATTTCACCCTACAGTGCCCCAGTGTGGATTGTAGACAAGAAAAAAGATGCGTCCGGTGAAAAGAAATATCGAATGGTTATAGATTACCGACGTCTCAATGAAAAAACTGTCGAAGATAAATACCCTCTTCCACGTATCGAAGAAATTTTGGACAACCTTGGAAAAAGTTGCTATTTTTCAACAATTGACATGGCGAAAGCATTTCACCAAATAGAAATGGATCCTGAATCCATCGAGAAAACTGCTTTTACAGTCAACAACGGTCATTATGAATACCTTCGTATGCCCTTACGGTTTGAAAAACGGCCCAAGCACATTTCAACGTGTTATGGACGACGTACTTAAAAAATATCTCCACATATTCTGTTTTGTGTATATGGATGACATTGTCATTTTTTCTAAATCATTACAAGAACATGTTTACCATTTGAAACTGATATTCGAAAAAATCAGAGAATACAATCTAAAAATTGAACTCGATAAATGCGAATTCCTAAGTAAAAACGTAGAATTTTTGGGACATGTCATAACCCCAGAAGGAGTATCTCCTAATCCATCAAAATTGAAAACTATAGAAAACTACCCCTTACCACGTACAGTGAAAGAAATAAAATCATTTTTAGGCTTGGTAGGTTATTACCGCAGATTCATACAAAATTTTGCACATATTGTTTCACCCTTCACAAAATGTTTGAAAAAAGGCGCAAAAGTAAAGCCTGACGATCCTGATTATGTACACGCATTTCAATTATGTAAAGAGTTACTAACAAATGCCCCAATTTTAGTGTACCCAGATTTCGAAAAACCATTCATACTTACTACCGATGCTTCAAATATAGCCATTGGAAGCGTTCTTTCACAATCAAATCGCCCGGTAGCTTACTATTCGAGAACTCTAAATTCAGCAGAAAAGAATTATTCGACTATCGAAAAGGAATTACTAGCAATCCTAGATTCCACTAAACATTTCAGACCATACCTTTTTGGACAAAATTTTACGATCGAAACCGATCATAATCCCCTTGTATGGCTTTATAAAATAAAAGAACCGAATTCCCGACTTATACGTTGGAAATTGAAATTAGAAGAATTCGATTTCAAAATAGTGTACACCAAAGGCAAAGAAAACAAAGTCTCGATGCTCTTTCTCGAGTAGAGATTAATAACCGAGAAAATGAATCTTTATTATCAGAAGAAGATTTAAATATAGAACTTTCTTCAATTTTACCAAATGTAAATGAACTCCCTGTACTAGGCGACGAAGAAGTAGAAAATATTTTGAATTCCCAAAATACTATTCAGAATAACGAAAACCAGAACTTGAACGAAGACGATGATTCGAATGCTACAATTCATTCTACTCAAGAAGATAACGGAAAAATCATTCCTATCACTGCAACATCCGTGAATATCTACCCAAATAGAATAATTTTGAATTTTGGCGAACAGTACAATCTGAAGTTCACTAAGCCCTTCGGAAAAAACACATACAACGTATCAATACGACAGCACTGTATTGAAAATGATTTTTCAACTCTTTTCAAAGAAATTTTCAGACCAAATGAATCATACGGAATTTATTTTAGAGACAACAAATTACGTCTACCCTTCGTAAGATTCTGCAAAAAACCATTTAATTATTCAGTGAAACTTTTCATAAGTAATAATTTTCTATTAGATGTAATTCCAGAAGAAAACCAAAAAGAAATCATTTCAGAATATCATGACAAAAATCATAATGGTATTTCAGAAACACATAACTATCTATCCAAACGGTACTATTGGCCGAAAATGAAGAACAAAATAACTGAAATTATAAATAAATGCGAATTATGTCTCCAGGCGAAATTTTTGTGAAATCTTTGTACGAGAGACACCCCTATAAACTGAAATTTTCAGGACCTCTCTTGGCGAAAAGACCTTTTGAAGTAATTCATGTAGACACATTTTCTTTTCAAAATTCCAAGTTTTTGACGATAATCGATCTATTTTCCAAATATGCTCAGTCATATCTTGTTAAAGACGGTACGGCATTAACAATCCTTAATAAACTACGTCATTATTTTTCACATCATAATATTCCTCAGAAAATTGTATGTGATGAAGGAAGAGAATTTCATAATAAAACTTTCACTGAGTATTGCAAATTGAACAAAATTGATCTACACTTCACCACCGTGAATAATCCAAGTTCAAATTCTCCTATAGAGAGATTCCATTCGACAATCATAGAAAAATTACGAATTTTAAAATTGAAAAATCCTAACGAAAATCCATCCAATCTCATGATTACTGCAACATTAATCTATAACCAGTCAATTCATTCAGCAACTGGTTATTCACCCTTTCATTTACTTTACGGTCCTTATGACAAATTGCCAGAATTTGATCTAAACATGACTGTTTACGAACAGTATAATGAGAAAAGGAAACATGAAATCTTACCATTTTTCGATCACATCTACGAACGCAATAAAGAAAAGGCACAGAAAAAAGTGAATAGATTAAATGAAAATCGAAACGATCCTCCAAATTTAGAACAGAGAGAAGTTTATGTAGAAAGGAATAGACCTAGAAAAACAGACCCTCCTTTCGAAAAAGTCACTGTTGAACAACAACAACAAAATAAGATTTGTGGTTTAACTCAAAAATCTAGAGAAACCACAGCTCACATTAAAAAAGTGAAAAAACTAAGAAAAAACGTTTGTTCTTTTCAGGATACTACTAATCCTCCTGATTCAGACCCAAACGAAGCAGGCCCTTCAGGTCTACAAAATAACCAATAATGGATACTTCGAAGAACCTTTAGGCCTCGCAAAAATCCTTGATCATTATCATAATTTTCTCTTTTTCATAAACATAACCACTTTGCAAGATAATTATGATCAACTAAATTCTAACTTCAATGCTCTTCAGAAAAACCGCACTATAGATGAATTATCTCACAGAATTTATCTTCAATTGAAAACCAATTTAGTTCAAATTGAACAGATTCTACATAAATTCATTAACAGAAAAGTTAGAAGAGGTTTGGCAAATTTCATCGGTAAAGGAATCAAATTTATTACCGGAAATTTAGATGATGACGATTTGAAAACTATCAATGAGAACTTAGAAAGTCTCCATCACTATCTATCTATGAGTGCCCCTGGCTCAGTGGTAGAGCGTTGGAATTCGGACCCAAAGGTCCGAAGTTCAATCCCGAGCTAGGAAAGAAATTTTCTAGTCTCGGTAGGGGCCACCATTCTCACTGTTGGGTCAAAAATTAACAGTGCTGTGCCTAAGGTGGCGTAAGGACACAGTAACAAAGCCTACACAGAACACAACTGCTTACTCCGAACTCGGCACAAGTTACAAGCTTCGAAGCTTGTAATTTCAGAGGGGTCTCCACAGGAGACCTAGGAGTAATCAGGATAAACAATATATCAATATCAAAATTCTGAAATTGAAACAATAAATAAAATTACTTCGTTTGCCAACCATTTATCACAAAGATATTCAGAAGATTTAGCCTTGTTAAATGAAAACATTATTCATACCAAAACTTTATTCAGAAATCTTACTTCTACCGAAGAATTTCGAATCATTGTAGAATACCAAATACTTCAATCCGAAACTCTTTTGAATACTTTACTCATGCTTGAAAGAACTATCAGTTTTGCAATGAAAGAAATTCCAAATTTAGAAATCATTAAAGTCGAAGAACTTATGTCCATTGGAGCATATCTTGAGCAAATTTATAAATCACAGCAATTATCTCCAATTGATCATGTGCATCTTTACAAAATCATTGAATTTGTAAAGATATCTGTCATAGGAACGGATGAAACTATTACATTCCTCCTTAAAATTCCTATTCTTAAACTTTTTACTTCAAACTATTCCCGAGTGTACCCTTTACCTAATCACCAAGATATTGCTGTTGTACCTCCAAAGAAGTACTTGATTAAAATCAAGAATGAAGAATACTGGACAAACGAAGCCTGTTCCTCCACATTAGGCAATACCATTGTTTTATGCCTTCAACCACCAACCAAGGAAGTATGCACCCTGTCATCACCAGAACGATGCCAAACAACGCTCGTCAACAACGAGTTCAACATCATCTACCCTTTGAAGAATCATCAACTACTGACCCTCTTCAAGAAGAACCATACAATATTAGAAGATTGCAATGGCATCCTTTTCAAGAAATCAATCCAGGGGACCAACCTATTGAGTTCACCCTGTAAAATCATCATCGATGAAACCATATTTGACAACACTATTCCAATTTTCGAAATATCCATCCAAAACGTTTCGAAAATAACACTGAATTGTACCCACAAAATCGACTTTCAATTCAGGCATCTGAAAAAACCTACTTCCATTCTCCAAGAAGCGCAAAGACTTTTGGACCAGCCTGTATATCTTCAACCCACAACTCAAATAATCCACCAAGCCACGAGTGTGTTATTGTTCTGCTTAGTAATACTTGGAATCATCTTCCTACTGAGAAATAGAACAAGAATTGCTGAGTTACTTTACAACCCACGGAAAGTCATACACGTCACACGTGGAAATCGAAAACACCAGAGAACCCTCAGATAACAGAGACGTTATCTCTTAAGGAAGGAGGAGTTACGTATCCAGAATCCCAAGAAACCGCCGATACATGGAAAGTGCCAAGACTGCAAGTCAGCGTTCCTCTCCAAGTGTCAGTGCAACGATCTTGCGGCAATCGTGAAAAGTGAAACAGACACTCATCTTAGAATTAGTTCCATTTTAGTCTTTAAGATTGATAGAACTCCGTTCTACTCTGTTAATTGTATAATCATTCATTCGTAACGATTGTGATTTATACTTGAAAGAATAAATTCCTTTTTAAAAACAGACTTAGTAGACCGAAAAACATAACTATATTATTGTAAAAGTTTGGAACTCATAGATTAATGATATATAACAATTTTCTACATTTTATCCCTTGTTTTGAATAGTATTAAGGTGAATAAATTAGGAACAAATGATGCCGTACATTTTTATCCAGACCATATCATTTAGGATGATGAAAATTGCGCTACCATTTTAAGGATACTCTATGGTCATTTGATACTGTACGGCATCAACATATTTTTGAAGAGAAAAATTGAAAAAATGACAAAATCATTATACCGTCTGAAGTGTCTATATCATACCCAACAAGTGAAACCGTCAATCCAAGTATCAACAGTTTTGTATACTTTTTGGTTTGAAAAAGGTATAACTTGAAACATTATTGATACATATATAATTGATTGTTGACTGTAATAATGTGAATGAATAAATCAACTATTCTCTAGAAAAATTTTATATATTTATAACTATCAATGGTGATAATAACACAAATTTAATAACTTAAATTATTCGCTATCCGAATCAGCCTCTGAGTTGTTATCAGAATCAACGTCTTCATCAGCTTCCGAATAATCTTCTTTATCATTTTCTGAAACATGAGTATGTTGTTGTCAAAATTAAAGTCTCACGTACAGATCAAAGTTGTAAGGATTTATTCATTTACGTATGATGTCATCAGTTTCTTCGCGAGATTAGGGCTAAGGCGAGATCTCGCGAGTGTGAGAATAACAATACAGCGAGATCTCGCTAATTCCGAGTTCTCGCGAGATTGGCAGTTTTTTTGTATTTATTTTTGAAAATCATCACAATATTTCAATGTCTTAAAAAAATAAGAATTATAGGTATCCCTAAATAAAAATTTATTTTTCCGAAGTTTTTCAATGAACTTTTATGTTTTGAACATAGTTTTTTTTATTTATAATAATCTCTCAGTTTAATGGTCCACTTAGTTAGTTTCATTTCAATTTTTGACTTCTCGTTGTTTTATTATCAAATGACCATAGAGTATCCTTAAAATGGTAGCGCAATTTTCATCATCCTAAATGATATGGTCTGGATAAAAATGTACGGCATCATTTGTTCCTAATTTATTTACCTTAATACTATTCAAAACAAGGGATAAAATGTAGAAAATTGTTATTAAATTAAAATTAAAATGATGGTTGGGCACACTAAGCATGAATATAAAATAAAACGACTGGTACTTCAGTGTGTTCTATATTTATGTAAGAACTAGGGAATGCAATCTCGGTGCGGGATCGCACATACGGGATCCCGCGGGATTAGAAATTACAATCCCGCGGGATCCCGGAATTTTCGAGATCCCGGTAGTACTGAAGAAATACAAAAAGTGGGGGAAATTTCTTGCTTGTAAACTTGTCAATATGGGGTTAGTTAAGATAAAATATAACTTAGAAGAAAGAACTCTATTCATTAAAACATAAAACATAACTTATTTTCCTTATTTTATAATAACAAAAACAATAATAACAAACACAATAATAACAAATACAATAAAAAAAATTGTGTCAATTCCGGTGTTTTTCTATCTCTGATTTTGAAAATAACTCCGTGAAAAGCAGAATTACTCAGGGTGTTGTCTGATAATCTGCACCTTATGTCAGTTGCTAAATACCCTGCAGCTGAGAATGCCCTCTCTGATTCCGGACTAGTTGGCACCAGTATGATAAGGCAATTATGGGCAAATGTTAAAAAACTTCCCCTTGCTCCTCCACACTCATAGAGTAACATCTCTTTCTTTAGAAGAGACTCTAGGCTGTTTAGACTGTTGCTAGGAATGGTAGGTGTTTTCAAAGGATTTTTAGAGGCCTTCAGAGTCTCTTTTAATTCTTCCTGCAGTGTCTTAAAACATTTTACAGGATTTGAATTCAAATCCCCTGAAATCAATGAAGAATCTTTCTTTGCTGAAGTTACATCGCCAGAAGTTATGGGGACGTTTGAGAAAGTATCTATCTGTTTAGGGGTATAACCTTTCGATTATATTTTCAATTTCTTTCCGAACTACATATTTGCTGGGCAAATATGTCGTTGTCTATTGCGGCGCAATCCCGTCGATCTCGGTCGGGATCCCGTAATTATTCTGCTGCGGGATTGATCTCGAAAAATCATGCGGGATCCCGCGAGATCGGGATCCCGCGGGATCGGGATTGCATTCCCTAGTAAGAACCGAGCGCTTTCGACCTTAGGTCATCATCAGGGTTCCCTGAAAAGGCAATAACAAACACTATAAAAACCAGGATGACAATAAAATGAAAATATTACCCGTCCAGGAATGAAATCACAGGTACAAACATGTGAGAAGGTGCAATACAGAGGCGATGTCAGTGTGGTAAGATCAGTCAAACAAAGATTTCTCATAAATACATCAAACAAATATTTTCTGAAACCGTCTCAAATTCAAATAAAACGACCCTCAACTGTCATCAAATATCCAACCAAAATAAACAAAAACTAGTGGAATTAAATTTTGTAGGTAACAAAGTTGGTAACAGTGGAAGATGACAATACGCGTTCTCATTCAAAACGCAGGGGCGTGACATTCTGAGGGAAAAGTGAGACGGTGACAACATCAAAATAAAATACAGTTAAAAGCTTTTTCCATGAATGAGCGGTACAACACATATTATGTTCAAGACACTCTTAATAAATACTAAACAAAAGATAAAACAGGTATAAAAAAGGTATAAAAAACGGGTGACGAGAGGATGGCGAAAAAAATTGTTATATATCATTAATCTATGAGTTCCAAACTTTTACAATAATATGAAAAATTTCACTTTTTGTATTTCTCTATAATTTTTTTTAGAACAGTTTCTTAAGAATGCCGTCAAAAGTCATATGACCCAAATGTACCCAGTCTACCTGTCCTTTTGAATTGCCACCTGTACTCAGTTGGACAGCTTACAAGTGACGGCATAGTGCTGAATCTTATTATTTTATGTCCTCCTATCGTTCTAGATAGGTCATCTTCTGGTTCAAATGACCCATCAATTTTCGACACGGGCCTGTAGTCTATAATTGGTGGAAGCAGAGACAACAACGAGACAGTCAACTCCTTCACTAATTTTATCCGATTCAGGCTATGTCATTCGTCTTTGTCTGTATCACTCCAGATCACATAAAGCTATCTTTGTCCCACATCAACAACCGTGAAGTGGTGGCGCTGCGTACGCTTTTGCTGGCGTTGTCAGATGTGAAAATATATACTGGCATTGCGAGAAAATAAACAAAATCAATCTTACTTTTTCTATGGCGAAAGCGCTATTCTATGTTCATCAATCCACGTGCAAATAATTGTGGCAACACGGAATACAACAACACGTGCGTCAACTGAGTGACAGTGGTTTGAAATTTTAAGTTTGTGGGACTTTGTTTATGACAAATTATTACTTTAAAATGGTTAAATGTTTTATTTGTGGAAATGGAGAAGATGAAGTGTCGAAGATGCATCGTTTCCCAACTAATATAAACAAGTGAGTTGAAAATATTTATACCAGTGAAAGCTTTGAATTCAATGTTGTTTTTATGTTTTTAGATCGAAAATCTGGGAATGAGATTCATGGGAGAGAATCTCCAAAATTATAGAATATGCTCTCAACATTTCGCTTTAGAGTCGCACACAGAGATGCAGTTCCACTGTAGTTCTTCAACAAACCACTCGCTTCAACTTCTGCAATGCCAGAAATATGTGAAACAAGCAGAGTTATTATATCTGAAAGTAGGAATGATATGCCAATCCAATCGGATATCCCAAATGCTATTGAATCATATATCGAATATTTATTTTCAGGGACTATGGAACAAGAATGTATTGCTACAGCCGAATTTTTGATGGAAGTGGATACACTCTTTGATAGTTCTAATGGGAACACCAACCAGTCAGGAAAGCAGTTGAAATGCAATATTAGTGAAAACTCTCCTCATGCTGCATATTGGCGAAAAGATATGCAGACTATGAAGACTTGAAAATTTAAAAGGCTTTCAAAAAACGGACAGGTGAAGCAAAGCAAACCTCCATCTCAAATGGGTTGGATTACATCTCTGAATGATATCAGAGGAATCTGGGCATATGTGCATTCCAAAGGATTAGCAATATTGCGTCCAAGGTCTCCAAATCAAGATCCTTTAGGTTTAGAGAACCTATTCGGATGCATCAGAAATGGATCAGGATGTAATGACAATCCTTCTGCTTTTCAATTTGTGGGTAGTTTGAAAGCCCAAATTCTAAATAATTTGATTCATTCTTCCACTCATTCAAATTGTGAGAAGGACAATAAGTTCTTCTCAGTAATTTGAAATCTTTTCTGGGGAAAAATGAAACTGAAGAAGAATGTCAAACTAATGAAGATGTTGAAGTTAATGTTATACCAGAAATATCAACAGAGGATGCAGTAAGCATGATTGAAGCAGAATGTAAATCGAGGTAGTGCTGAAATATTTTCTGCAGCTTATGTTGCCGGTTTTATTTTGAAAGGCATCTATAAGAAAATTATATGTGTGGATTGTTCTTCTGTATTGTCATCCGATGAATCTGAGCCACACAACATGTTTATTTTATATGTTAGTTGTTGTGAGTTTCATTTAAATTCAAATAAATCTTAAAACCCATTCGAAAAGTCTTATGTATTTCCGTTTTTGTCCAAAAATTTTCACGCAGCCATATTGATGGTGAAATTGTTTGCCAATGTAAAGCATAATAATCAACATGGCAAAAATTTCAGCATCAATTTTATGGTTGCGCGAAATCGCTCCAATAATTAAAAAATAATAATTCAAATTTCCCGCGCTAGACGCCAAAAGCGCCATCTCACTACAGTTTCGATGCTGTGAGACAAGGATGCAAGACATCAGACGAAATATAGTGGGGAGTTGACCGTCTCGTTGTTGTCTCTGGTGGAAGTGTTTTTCTGGACGATACACACATTGAAGAGACAATCGGGGCTATTCACTAAGCAAAGTTGTTATGGATAGCAACTGTAAATCGTCGTTATCCCATGTAATAAGCATGGGATAACGACGATTTACAGTTGCTATCCATAACAACTTTGCTTAGTGAATAGCCCCGAATATCCTACAAATATCTAGGACATGAGGTGCGCATTTCCCGGGATAATCAAACTTCCGAACTCAGCAGAAGAATTGGTCTGACCTGGGCCGCCTTTGGAAAACTGAGATACATTTTCAAATCAGCACTACCAACATGCTTGAAACGTAAAGTTTGTGATCAATGTGTCTTGCCAGTACTAACCTATGGTGCAGAGACACAAAAATCGAATTCAAGCGAATGACCAGTAAAGACCGCGGTCATTGTCTTTTCTTGTCTAACCCGCTTATCACATATCTTTCATCGCACTCGATTTGACCAGTTGGTGATGTTGGTCAAGGACCAATTATGACCAGGTCAATCGCTTGAATTCGATTTAACCCTTACAAAAGGCACTGTGAGGAAAATCCGAACAACACAGTATGCCATGGAAAGATCAATGTTGGGAATATCTTTGAGAGACAGGATAACAAACAGGGACATACGCAGAAGGACAAAACTGACAGATGCAGTAGAGAGGATAGCTACACTTAAGTGGAACTGGGCGGGGCATGTCGCTAGAATAACTGACGATAGGTGGACAAGGAAGATTCTGGAATGGAGACCAAGACAAGATTCAAATCGAAATAGAGGTCGCCCTCCAACCAGATGGCACGATGATTTGAGACGCATTCATTCCAACTGGATGCAAGCTGCACAGAATAGAGAACTGTGGAAGAACTCAAGGGAGGCGTATGTCCAGCAGTGGACTTTGAGTGCTGCATGATGATGATGATAGGTACCTATAATATATAGGTACTGTTATGATTCCCAATATGAGGCTTTATACAGGGTGTAACTGAATAAGTGTAAAACATTTAAGGAGGTGATTCCTCATCGAAAAAAAGATAGGATCTTTCATATAAAGAAACTTCATTGGAGCATCCCTTGTTAAGATACAGCCCCTTAAAGGGGGTACATAAAATTTGTATAACAATTTTTTTCACAAGCACTGAAGAAGTTACAATATTGAAATTAACCTGACGTTTTGTACTACCAAAAAGACACTTAGCCAGTAATTTATTTGGTTTACCCCATGGTTGTAAGGGGTGAAAAACGCAACCCCTAAAATTTATTTCCAATGTAACTTTTTGTCTTATTATTTGTTTACCATTTAAAAATTTATTTCCGATAGCCTGTTTCATTCTAAACAAAAAATGTCTCTTGGGTTTTTTGCCCAAAATAAACCAGTAAGCAGCAAAACATTATTTTACGAACAACTACAGAGATACATCGTCATAAATGCGAACTGGATTTATTGTTATTTTGTAGTTGGTACCTGCATTAAACGATTAAAGGGTAATAAACAAAACTAAGTTATTAATAACAAAACACACAACATGTAGAAATCATAGTGAATGTTCAATATAATAAATTTTATGTACCCCCTTTAAGGGGCTGTATCTTAACAAGGGATGCTCCAATGAAGTTTCTTTATATGAAAGATCCTATCTTTTTTTCGATGAGGAATCACCTCCTTAAATGTTTTACACTTATTCAGTTACACCCTGTATAACGCATAAAAATAAATTTTGGAATCCAACAAATCAATAAAAAAAATTTAAATTTTGCTTTGCCCGGTAAACTCTATTCTCTCAATTGAGGGTCCAACTCACAATGGAAAATTAAGATATATATATATATATATATATATATATATATATATATATATATATATATATATATATATATCAATATTCAATATCAATTCTACTTCTAATTCAAATTCAACAATAAACAACCTATTCTATAGGTACCCTTTATAAAACTACTCCTACTTATCTATTATTATTGTCCGTATATGATCCTATAGTCAAGGTTGCGTTCAATAATAATATATGTTTATTCATCCACAATTCTACAGAGAGAAAATACAGGGTGTTTCACCATAAACTGGACAAACATATATAGCCGTGTAGACGACATCGGGGAAGTCGTTTTTGCCTCATGACATATACCCCGTTTTTGACGCATAAGCGAGATACCGGGTGTTCAATGTCAACTTCGAGCAATATTCTGATTACGGTTGTTAGTTACGCGAGATATTTGAAATAACAGTTTCTAGTCAAATCTCAGTATTTTTGAAGGCTCAATTGAATTGTGGTGTGGAATTTTGCGAAAAAAATTCAATATGGCGGAAAACCTGCAAGTTGGAATTTTTTTTTCTCGGTTGCTAATTTGGAAAGCATAATCTCAACGTACTCGATTTTCTAAGATTTTCCGTAAAAAATTTTTTTCAAAATTCGAACTCAACTTTTTTTTTTACATGTCTTCAGTGAAAAAAAAAATTCGGCCAAAATTTTTGGAATTTTTCATGGTTGAACTATCTTCAATTCTGAATACTTGGGTGAGAACAGAATGAAGAAATATCAATTGGTTTTCTTTTTGTAGCCTTCCGAAGATTACGCTTGGTGTACTTTCTTAATTTTTATTTGAGAAACTGGAGGCCGTACGGAGATCAACTTTGTGCTGATGGGCTGCCAGTATGATCTGGGGAAAAATATGAAATTATAAACCAAAAAATTTTTTTTTCAAAAATTTTTGGTAGGAATCGAACTCTACGAGTATGAATTGTATTAATTCTAATCCTATAAATCTCCGTTACCAAAGCAACACTAGTTAATCGAGAGTGACGAGTTCGAACCTTACCAAAGCTTTTTGGAAAAAATAAAAAAAAAATTATTTTTTTTTTCAATTTTTTTCGAGATTTTTTTTTATTTTTTCGAAAAAAATTTTTTGTGGTTATAATTTCAAATTTCTATCTGGGTCATTCTGGCAGCCCAGCAGCACAATTTTTACCCACGTACGGCCTCCAGTTTCTCAAATAAAAATTAAGAAAGTACACCTAGCGTAATCTTCGGAAGGCTGCAAAAAGAAAACCAATTGATATTTTTTCATTCTGTTTCCACCCAAGTATTCAGAATTAAAGATAGTTCCACCATGAAAAATTCCAAAAATTTTGAGCGAATTTTTTTTTTCACTGAAGACATGTAAAAAAAAAGTTGAGTTCGAAATTTGAAAAAATGTTTTCACGGAAAATCTTAGAAAATCGAGTACGTTGAGATTATGCTTTCCAAATTGGCAACCGAGAAAAAAAATTCCGACTTTGCAGGTTTTCCGCCATTTTGAATTTTTTTTTGCAAAATTCTACACCACAATTCAATTGAGCTCTAAAAAATACTAAGATGTGATCAGGAACCGTTATTTCAAATATCACGCATAACTTACCACAGTTCACAGAATATTGCTCAAAGTTGACATTAAGCACCCTGTATCTCGATTATGCGTCGAAAACGGGGTATATGTCATAAGGCAAAAATAACTTTCTCGGTGTCAACTACACGGCTATATATGTTTGTCCAGTTTATGGTGAAACACCCTGTATACAACACATAATAGTATCTTGAATAATTTATGATGGAATATAGATGTCAATGCATTAGCAATGAAAGCTACTCAAATGACTAAAAAATAAAATTCCGGTGCTGAATAAACATGGTTCCCTCCAAAAACCAAATGGTTGCACGGAAGGTATATTCCTCAGAATCTGTGCACCAACTTTGCGAGTACGATATTGCGTCAGCCCCATGAGCAAGGCACGTTCTCAGGTTCATAGATGCTATCTCTGGTTGATTATATCGGCTATTGTCGCTCTAGCAGTTTCTCTCAGAAAGTTTCTAATATACTTGCTGAATAGTTTGTAGGAGTTCAATGAATAAAATTTCGATCTTAATTCATCTGTCAGCAGATTGAAAATGCGAGGTATGATGTAGGTGTATGTACGCTGTCCGATAGCCTTTCTAGTTCTGTGTGTCCGAACTCTTCGCTCTTCTCTCCTACGAGTTATACAGGGTGTCTCAGAAGTACCGCACTTCCTTCAGGGGATCGAAAGTGAAAAATATTCTAAGCCTAAATATCTATGTTTGAAATTTTTTGATAACGTAGTTATTAATTAATGAAAGTGACCAATCAGGAGCGCCCGACAGAAGAATAAGTAGGCAGTGGGGACGTGAGAGCGAGACGCTAAGACTAGCGTCTCGTAAACAGAGACTGTTTACTGCGTGAAAAGCCGGCCGCAGCTCTAGCGTCTCTCTCTCTCGCGTCCCCTCTGCCTACTTATTCTTCTGTTGGGCGCTCCTCATTGGTCACTTTCATTAATTAATAACTAATTAACTACGTTATCAAAAAATTTCAAACATGGATATTTGGGCTTAGAATATTCTTCACTTTCGCTCCCCTGCAGGAAGTGCGGTACTTCTGGGACACCCTGTATATCCGTGATCGAGGTTCATCAATGAATCTCTGTGTTTAAAGCAATGCATGAGTAAGGTGTGGTAGTATAATCCCCGCATGTCCAGAACTTCAGCTTCAAAAAAGAGTTCATCCGTCGAGTACAATCTCCCTTGTGCAACATGATTTTCAGAAAGTAATTCTGTATAACCTGTAAGTTCCTCAGACGTATATCATACAAGCCAACCTAAGCCCGGATACCATACTGGAGACGGGATTCTATGAGTGCATGGTATAGTATCTTCAAATGTTTAATCTCCAATATTTGGCTAAGGGAGCGAAATCGATGGAGAAATCGTCTCAACGTATTCACAGTATTTCGGGCTTGGACATCCCACCTGAGATTTTGATCGATATGTATGCCCAGATACTTTATTGAAGAAGCCTGAGGAATCCTGAATGTTGCGTCGTCACTACATATTGAGAGATTTTCAAAAGTTGGTAGCCTATTTGCGCAAAGTGCAAACGGTAAGTATTTGGTCTTTTCTTCATTTATTGTCAAATATTTGTACTTAAAGGCTTTTTATAAATCTTCTATGTCTTTTTCAACTTTCAACTTCAAAATCTCCCATTCAAGGACTCTGGCTGTATCATCTGCGAAACATTGAAACATATAATTTTTCCCATACTGTTTACCATCAGGATGTCATTCATGTAGAGCGTGAACAAAACAGGCCCCAACATCGTTCCCTGCGGCACGAATCAGACAGGTACAAAACAGCATCTGTAGTAGATTTTCCCTCACGAAATCCAAACTGAGTATTCGATATGATGTTATATTTTTCCAGATAGTTATTCAATCTAATTCCAACGATCTTCTCGAACACCTTGGCAAACAAGGTGGTCAGCGATATTGGTCTGTAATTTGACGGTGAATCTTTCATAATTTTTTTATATACTGGTTTAACAATTGAAAATTTGAATTCTTTCGGACAACAACCAGACTGCATCACATCATTCAGCACATGTGCCAACGGAACAGATATTTCACTTCCAATTTTCTTCAAGGTCTCGCTTGTTATCTCATCGTATCCTGGACATTTATTTTTCTTCAAGCCGTTTATTATTGACTGAACTTCCACCGGAGTGGTTGGGTTTAAATAGAAGGAGTGATTATTTTTTCTCGGTTTGAATGGTGGTGTGTCCCCAATGGTTATCCTCTTTACAAGGTCCGATCCAACGTTGATGAAATAATCATTGAAAAACATTTGCAACTGTTTTCTTATCTTTAGTCACCGAGTCATCCTTTCTCCGAACTTCCTGCACTGTGTGTAGGTTTTTACACTTGTATTTTTCTTTCAGTATCCTCCATTAATCTTTTGAACTTTCTCCATATTCTTCTATTTTTGCCCTATAATAGTTGTACTTTGCCATTCTCATTATTCGATTTAGATGTTTCCGATATTCAACAAATTCTTCTCTATATTTATCCGGTTTTCTGATGTGATTTTGTAGAGCTCATTTTTGTGATTGACAGATTTAATGACTCCGGCAGTTATCCAGTCTTTTCTTCCTACATCCCTCCTTCTTATCTTAATCTCTCTGGTGTTCAATTCTATAAATTTCACCGTCTTTTGGAGAAAATATGCTGTCAAGTTGAGCAGTCTCCAATGAATACAAATACCCCCAGTCGAATTTCAAAAGTTCTTCCTTCAGCTTATTATAATCTATTCTGTAGCGACATGTCTGTTCCCTACGTTGTGTCACTCTTTAGTGCATCGGAAGGTTAATGGCTGTGGCACGATGATCAGTTATGCATGTCTCCAACGTTGAGGCCCAAACTAAAGATTCGATGTTCGGAATTAGTATATTTCATTACCAGTCCAGAAAGTAAGCTTTTTCCGTGCGCGCGCGATGTGTTCCCGTGTGAGGCGGAGCCTCACACGTGAGAGTGCAAGCACGGAAAAAGCCTTTCTGGACGTGTAATGAACGATATTTTTCATTACACCTCTCTGAAAACAATAACACGGGAAAAATTTTCAGCAGAAAGCATTTCGATATTGTGAAACAATAATTATTCAAAACACTGACATCTACTGTCACGCAATCGTTGCTCTGTGTCTCTGCATAGGAATCATAGGACGTATCTATGCCTCAGCGCACCGTAAAACTTTTTGCGGTGCGGCCGCACGGAAAAGAGTCATTTTCGATGTTCTAAATCTACATGTTGTGATAGGGTTTTCTGTGCGGTGTAATGAAATAGTACTTTTCAAAAATATATGATCTTAGCATGATTTTTTTCGTGTCTCTTTATTGATCATAGATATGTAATCATATTCACTCATCATATTCATATAAGTTGATACCACATCATCTGATTCGTTTAAAATATTGATATTAATATCGCCTATCATCACATGATTCTCAGTTACTGTCGCCCTTTTTTGTTTCAGGTATTTTCCGAGCGAAACAACGAAATCCCAAACATCTGTTGGAGGAGGTGATAAGTACCTAATTTCCTTCCTTGCGTGAGAGTGATTGTATTCTCGAGTGCCTTAACTGGTCCAATATTTACAACTTCGTGCTGAAATGTGTGACATGTCTTCAAATAAACAATCACTCCATCGTTTTTATTAATCTCGCCCTGGTTATAAACCATATTATTATACCCCTCAATACCAAAATTCCCCTCATCCAATACTGTGAAGGTCTCCGACAAAACCAGGCAATCAGGGAGGATGCGGAGCTTCCTGAGTAGAATCAACAACTCATCCAAATTTCTATGGCCGGATGCTTCTAATGTTCTGGTGCAGTGCATCTCCCATCTCTGAAGCCCTCTCGTACTGACCAACATCACGACACTCAATTGTAGTCATGGGTGAAAAATTGACATCTCCTATACACGGATCCATAAAGCAATCCAAATCGTAGTTCACGAATAGAAAAAAAGAAAAGGGAAAAAAAAACCGAAAATCAAAGAATAAAGTGAAGCCAGAAAAATAAAGAAAAATCAATGAGAGAACAAGAGCACGCTTCTATTTATTAGAGCGCGTCTTTTTTTATCGTTAACGGAAGAACTATCGCAGAGGCACTAGTTTTGTTTACTTCTCGCTAAAGGCTTCTACGCACTGCTCTTTGGAAATGCCAAACGAGTAGTTCTGATTCTCGCCGATATAGCGCTACGATCTAAATTTCAGTCGCGGTGCACTGCCGGCTGCGATGTAGCCGTCACGCAAGACAAGCCGTTGTTCTGTTTCTCCAGAGTATCATCACAGGTCAGTCTGTGATACAATGAACGACGCTCAAACGCGATAACCTTTCTACATGGATTCGATTATTTCGTTTTATTTATTTATTTACTCGCAGAGAATGAAGCAAACAGGTGATGATTGTGATGTGAAGAGCGTGTAGGGTCGATTAAAAATTCCAAGAGAATATTGTTAAGAAGATATTTTCCTGAAGAACGGGTATCAATAAATTTCCAATAGAAACTGCTTATAAACTGTATTATTTCATGCTTCTCGAAATTCAATTATTACATCGAACGTGTTTCCATCATAGAGATTTAAGTCTTGACGAAGTTGATAAACATTGACAACATTGTTAATTTCTTGAGAGACCAGAGAAGAAACAATATTCGATGATATTCAATCCAGGGAAGCATTCAGATTTTTTATGAAATTAATGAATTTTTTCTTCAAATTTCTTCGTATACATTTAGGAATAACTCGAAAACGACGCGTTTTATTGAAAAAATGTAATGAATATATGAAAAGAAAAGTGTTAATTTCATGGATTTTTGACACCCTGTATCTTCCAAGCGAAACCGAATTTTGAAAAATGGTATGGGAAAAAAAGGGTTTCGTTTGATGAGAGGAATCTACAGTTAAAATATATGTACAAGTCAAAGACTCATCCTATATAATTTTGTTATTCCGATCGATTGCTCGTCAAAAACTAAATAGAGTCTGCAGAACATTCCATGTCTTCAAAATCAGTAGATAGTTTTGCCGTTATCGAATAAAATCCGAATTTGACGACTAAAAATAGGTTTGGCTCTGTCAAATTCATTGATATGGTCTTTTTCTCAAGTAGTTTTTTGAAGGAGTTACATTTAAAATAACGAAGATTACATTCGTTTCCGGTTGAACCGGGAGTAGATTCCGCTTGAAAATATTTTACAATTTAAGTTCATGTACTCTCAAACAAAAATACCTTCCTCGAATGCGTCTAATGAAACACTTAAAAAAATCACCTTGTATACAGGGTGTTTCACCATAAACTGGACAAACATATATAGCCGTGTAGACGACACCCGGGAAGTCATTTTTGCCTTATGACATATACCCCGTTTTCGACGCATAAGCGAGATACAGGGTGTTTAATGTCAACTTTGAGCAATATTCTGATAACTGTGGTGAGTTATGCGTGACATTTGAAGTAACGGTTACTGGTCACATCTCAGTATTTTTTAAGGGCTCAATCTAAATGTGGTGTAGAATTCTGAAAAAAAAATTTCAAAATGGCGGAAAGCCTGAAAAGTTAGAATTTTTTTTTCTCGGTTGCCAATTTGGAAAGCACTATTTCAACGTACTCGATTTTCTAAGATTTTCCGTGAAAAATTTTTAAAATTCGAACTCTACCTTTTTTTACATGTCCTCAGTGAAAAAAAAATTCTCCCAAAATTTTTGGAATTTTTCATGGTGTAACTATCTTCATTTCCGAATACTTGGGTGAAAACGGAATGAAGAAATATCAATTGGTTTTTTTTTGTAGCCTTCCAGAGATTACGCTCGGAGAACTTTCATGATTTGTATTCAAAAAATTGGAGGCCGTACGAAGGCCAAATTTAGGTTAATGAATTGCCAGAGGAACCCGGACGGAAATATGAATTTATAAACCAAAAAAATTTTTTTTTCAAAAAACTTTGGAGGGAATCGAACTCTCCACTCTCGATTTACTAGCGTCGCTTTGGTAACGGAAATTTATAAGATTGAAATAAACCCAATTCATACTCGTAGAGAGTTCGAATCCTACCAAAGTTTTTTGAAAAAATTGTTTTGGTTTATAAATTCATATTTCGGTCCGGGTCATTCTGGCAGCCCATTAGCACAATTTTGGCCTTCGTACGGCTTCCTGTTTTTAATAAAAATTATGAAAGTTCTCCGAGCGTAATCTTTGGAAGGCTACAAAAAGAAAACCAATGGATATTTTCTTATTCTGTTTTCACCCAAGTATCCAGAATTGAAGATAGTTCAACCATAAAAAATTCCAAGAATTTTAGGCGAAACTTTTTTCTCACTGTAAATAAAAAGTTGGGTTCAAATTTTGAAAAAAAATTTCCACGGAAAACCTTATAAACTCAAGTACGTTGAAATAGTGCTTTCCACATTGGCAAACCGAGAAAAAAAATTCAAACTTTTCAGGCTTTCCGCCATTTTGAAATTTTTTTTTCAGAATTCTACTCCACAATTGAATTGAGCCCTAAAAAATACTAAGATGTGACCAGTAAAAGTTTTTTCAAATGTCACGCATAACTCACCGCAGTTATCAGAATATTGCTCAAAGTTGACATTAAACACCCTGTATCTCGCTTATGCGTCGAAAACGGGGTATATGTCAAAAGGCAAAAATCACTTCCTCGGTGCCATCTACACGGCAGTATATGTTAACCTTAAGGGGGGGGGCGCCATCATGAATTTCCGCCCCGGTCAGAAAAAATCGTAGATCCGGGCCTGTGCGCACCACACAGTGACTCGCTCTGGGTGCAGTTCGTCGCATTTCTGGATTAGATTCACTCCATAAAAGGCAATTTCAACCGCCAAACTCCCGACTTGATTCACTTTGGACTGCAAAGCACGGTACTGTTGCACTATCCGAATTCTTTTTCCGGTATCCCAAGTATTAATTTATAAATCTAAAAAGTAACCTTCAAAATAAAAAAAAATAGCCGATTACTCCGCAGAAAAAAAGTTTATTTGTTTCTCATTTTTAAACGTCAGTTTCCGAAAACACAATATTAATCAAGAAAGTTTACTTTATCAAGTCACTAACTTGTAAAACTGACAGTTAACTTGCAAAATTTTTACAAGTCAGTAGTCAAAGATTATAGAGTGCAAAGATAGGAAACGCCCTCATATCTCTCGTACTAAAAACCGACTACGTTTTATGCATATATATATCGGGACTTTTTACTCACGAGATGGCGTTTTCATTACAGATTACAGTGACTGTAGTTTTTTTCATTACAGATTACTGTTACTGGAAAGAGCGCGAAATTTGAATACCACCATAAGTAATAATTTTGATTTCCACCTATCGAGCCCAGACAATAATATACAGGGTGACACAACAAAAGCAGGGCTTCTGTTCTGCTCAGGATTATATTTTTGGTCTACATATTAATTTAATTGATACTAATTAAACACACCAAATAGATTTGCTTACATATTTTTATTTCAAAACATACATACAATTTTAAATTGGAATACATGTCAAAAATATCTTCACATCTGAGTTACAGAATTATTAGAACATATTTTTTACAGAATATTCAAAATCACAATTTAAAAAACATCTTGTAGAGGTGTAAAACTTGTATAAGGACTAATCAGATCCCATTCAGACGCCATGCCCGAGTCGCTCAATGAATTTGATGCAGCAATAAACGTGGATAATCACGCATAATTTGTTCTGGAGAGAAATGCTCACTGCACATAGTATAAGTTCTGCTGAGATCTGAATCCTCTCGCCCAGAAAACTCTATCCATTTCAGAGCACTGAAAATTAATGCAATGAATAACAGAGTTACCCCTTTCGAGTATCAATACTTACATTTCCATTTTCTTCGGTAATTTAAAGAAGGATAATTTCGGATTATTCCTTTTATTATTAGTACACTGCTTTGCCATGCAGCATGCTCCGGATGGCATCTTGTCTTCAAATATTTTACAACCGAAACACAGGAACGAATACTAATAAGCACGAATCAAACTAAATTATAACGAAAACACAAATATTAAACGAAAACTCAAACACTACACGATATATAACTCAAATACTATACGAAAACTCAATTAAACTTAAACTTAACGAATACAACTATTAATTATTCTTTGTAGATCTAATCTAAACGAACTCAACTGGAGAATAATCTAAATTTGATTTGAATTTGTCTGTTTGAATTGTACCATATGTGGTAACCATGGTAACATAATGTCACTTCTCTTAGCCACCTATTATCTATCTCAGAACTTTCTTCTCACCAGACGGCGCTCACGTCAATGTTGTCGCTTCGTTTCCAATCTTCCTTCTCTATAATCTTTGTCAGTAGTATTATTTACATTAGAAAATTTTGTTTTATCGTCATATATGTTGAAAATCATGGTACAATTGTTATTTCCAGTAACCCAGATTTTTGATGATGAAAAAGTTGATACTGATGACGAACCATCTGTTGACTCAGAAACTGCTGAACTCGAGGACTGCAGAACATTTGTACTCTCCTTACTACCAAATAATTTGCTAGACATTTCGATTTTTTTGTTGACCGAATCATCGACATAATTCATCGCAATTTCGGTGCTCTTCCACCCTCCTGCACGCTTTAGTGCTAAAATATCTCCACCCGAATCCGCAACCATAGTGGCTCCAGTTCTGCGAAAAGAGTGGCCGGTGTATACCTCTGGGTCTTTTAAACCTAAATATTTCGCTATTTGCTTTGGGACACCAGCAATAGTGTGCTGGCCAGCATTAAGGGAAATGCACTTTCCATGTCGGTATGTAAAAAAAATTTTAGGCTTTCTGTTCCAGGAGGCCGAAGATTTACATATTTTCTGTATAACATGCAGGGCTTGAAGCTTCAGCCATCATAGGTTATGGTGAATCTTCTTGTTGTTAAATTTTTTGTTTGCCGCAATGTCACAATAACGTATTTTCCCATATCTTCTACATCATTCATGTTTAAGGAGAGAATTTCGTCACATCGACAACATCCAGAAATCCCAAATATTGTTACAATTTTCGCCAGCAACCACTGGTCATCAGGAGCATGTGAAAGAAATTGTTCAACCTCTTCTTTACTTAATACCTTGGCCTTTTTTGGCGTATAACGCTCATTTTTTCGTTTCAGAAACGCTATTACCTTTTGAAATCTGCAAATGACAACTAAACGTCATATTTTTCAATAAATTTTTTAGGGAAAACAAACCTGCGAACATTGGCATTTTCTTTCATTTCCAAGCAGCTTTTCAGCATAGACCATTTTTCCCATAAAGTATTAGGGCTGAATCTAGCTGATAGTTGATTCACGTAGACCAACAAAACACCTTCAGTTACCCCAATCACACTATTTTTGTTTTGCCACTTTTTGAAGTCGTCGTATTCTCGCTCGTACCTTGAAGCTGATTTTGCAGGTAATAAACTTGAAGCTACACTGCTGGCTGCCTCAATATTTTTTTTTGGTACATTCATTTTCGCTTTCGCCAAGAACAAATGTAAAGAAAAATAAACAGACATGTTCATGGCAACGCTTCCATAGCTTACGACATTTGCGACAAATTATTGAGATTTTTTTGGAATTTATCTAACCTTTTTACAAATGAGAAACAAATAAAATATAAAACAATACGCGCAAGGTAAAGGGTTTTACTGGCTCAAGGAGGTAACTGACTCGCCTGCGGCTCGTCAGTTATATTCTCCATTCGCCAGTAAAAACCCTCTTACCTTGCTAGTAATGTTATACAGGGTGTCCCGTAAAGACCACATCAAACGAAAACGGAGTGAAGATCAGAATGATGTGCTCTACCTGATTTGGAAAAATCGTTCATATGAAAGTCTCACAGTTTTCGAGATTTTTGATGTTTTATGAAAATGTTGAACTTTTACACTTGAAATGCTTTCTCTCTTGCGGAAGCTACAATAGAATACTTTTTGAATCAGTTTTTTCCGTAAATATTGTTGAATGGTTACTTCATTTCATGCAATGAAAAATAGCACGAAATATTATATGTACAGGGATTCTGAAAAAAAAATTGAAATACATGTTCTGAAGGAAGTGTTTTATTTGTACTGAATTCTATGTGACGTGGTATAAAAAAAAGACACTAGACCTTTTCTGCATATAACGTTGAAAAGTTGCCCATTTTGCGAGGATTCCGGAAAGGTAAAATACAGGTGATAACCGTCTTCAGAAAAGAAGACATTCGAATGTTTATCGAAAATGGAGCATTTCTGTGAGAAAATGATTTTTTCACCTTTTCCATAAATTCCAACAAATTAATAAAATGTTATCAAGATGCCAATTCACTGACTGAGTTTTTTTTATTTCTTTTTCTTGGCCTAAAGAACTCTCGAACATCGATATGAAGTGATGCGATTCAATGATTCAAACTTAAGGAGTCTATGAGAACGTTCATTTTCATCTAGTGCAAGTTAATGCGTATCAGTTTACTGGGTAAAATGTCTACAGAAAATGTTTCGTATACTGCAAGAGAATACGCCGACATGCACCTTATTTATGGAGAAGTACGTCTAACGGGTCGTTTATACTGGCCCGTAACTTAAACTTTTCCCTTACCCTAAGAGTTGAAAGATAGAAATTTCATGCTATGGTTTATACTCGAACTTTAACTTATTCCCTTAAAGAGAACAAATTTTAAGGGCATAAGTTACGGGCCAGTATAAACGACTCTTTAATGCTAGAGCAGCATCGAGGCTTTATTCAGAGCGGTACCCCAATCGCCGACATCCCAATTACGAAGTTTTTATCCGGACCCATAATGCAAATGTCGAAGAAAGAGTTCCTGGGAGACGTAAAAGTAGTGGCCGACCTTCGATCGTGGTGGATGACACCATTTTGAATGAAGTCGAAAATAATCCTTCAGTATCAACCAGAATGGTAGAGCTCATGACAGGCATATCAAAATCAAGTGCCCATAGAATCCTGAAGAAACACAAATTCACCCCTACCATATTCAGCGAGTTCAACACCTACTACCAAGAGACTATCAAGCCCATGTAGAATTTTGTCAACAATTAATGTTGCTGAAACATACAGAAAATCCCGATTTTTTCAATAATATCCTTTGGACTGCTGAGTCTCCCTGTACTCAATGCGGGTATATCAATCTGCATAATCTTCATAGTTGGAACATCGAGAATCCGCACAATATAAGGCAAGATAGATCCCAATATCGATTTAGGTACGGTGAATTTATGGACTGGAATATACGATGGAAAAATATTCGGTCCGACAGAATTGCCGCAATCATTAAACGGCACCAACTATTTGAATTTTCTAAGGAATCCTCACAAAATGGGCAACTTTTCAACGTTATATGCAGAAAAGGTCTAGTGTCTTTTTTTCATACCACGTCAGATAGAATTCAGTACAAAAAAAACACTTCCTTCAGAACATGTATTCCAATTTTTTTTCAGAATCCCTGTATAATATTTTGTGCTATTTTTCATTGCATGAAATGAAGTAACCATTCAACAATATTTACGGAAAAAACTGATTCAAAAAGTATTCTATTGTAGCTTCCGCAAAAGACGAAGCATTTTAAGTGTAAAAATTCAACATTTTCATAAAACATCAAAAATCTCGAAAACTGTGAGACTTTCATAAAAACGATTTTTCCACATCAGGTAGAGCACATTCTGATTTACTTTCCGTTTTGGTTTGACGTGGTCTTTACGGGACACCCTATACAGGGTGTCCCGTAAATATAGTATACACTATATTTCGTTTCACGATTCATGCGCAACCCTTTAGTATATTCAGGTATATGAAACAATGTTAATTAAAAAAATTCATCAGACTTCGAAAAGGCTTCGATAATTCCTGAAGCAGCACATTTAGGTATAGGGAAATGATATACGGTTCGGAAGAAAATGAAAAAGCAAATCTTGTCATGTGGAAAAATACAGGGTGTTTCATTTGAAATAACAAAGTTATTGGAGTTCAAATATGCGGTAAATGTTCTTGGCGCAATATTAAACACACTGTATACTATTGATCGTCTACTCAAGGCACAGAAACTAGATGAAAGGGATCAAAGGGACCGGGCTAAATTTTGTACATCTGCCGTTGCTAATTCCAACGATATTGAATTTCTTTGACGACATCACTTTTTGAAAAATGCTTGAATATCTCGCAAACGGAGCGAGTAAGGTATATGGATACATTTGCGAAGTCCACTTATTTTTCCTCGGAGAATTCAGAAACGCAAGAAAATACAAGGTGTTTCATTTGAAAAAATATAACTTTGATATGTCACGCTCTCTTCAAGCACCGTGTATGTCATTATTTTTAAAATGTTATCTAATCGACTTACATATACTTCATCAGGCCGTTTTACGGAAAAATGTGCCACTTGGCCACGAGAGTCCGAGTCGTTCAGCTTGACTCGCCCTGTATATCATGAAAACATATCAGAGAAAAAAAACAAGAGCAGAAAATAAAATATAGATATAGACAAAGATAACGAAATTGTAGCAGACTTTGACGCACCCATGATAGAAATGGAAAATGGACTGGATGACATGACTCGTAATGAAGAAAATAGTTCTCCAGTTGAAGCAAACGAGACTGACACTATGCGCAAGACGAACTGGAGGAATTCAAAACAAATTTAGAAAAAATATGCAGCTTCGTTATCCAGCACTGTTGCCTACTGTCAAAAAGTTCAATAGGCAGATGAAGAATATTGATAACGAAGTTTCGTTCTATGCTCTGTGTTCCTCTTTTGTTCAGCAAAAGAAGTCTCGCAGAATTAATATACAATCTACATCTAACACTAGAATATCATCTGGATATAGGGGTGCAGGTTGGCCATCCAGCAGCGAAATAAGTTCAGGAAAGAGACCTCGCAAAAAGCGATCATTTATAGCAAACATCCAACAGAATACCACAAACGCTATAGGTCATGACAGTTCACATTGAATCAGGGACGGGCCTAAGGGGGGGGATGGGGGGGGACGATCCCCCCCCAATGTTGAACAGAGTTGGCAAATTTTAAAAGCAGTTGGAATATTTTCGAAGCTGTTGAAAAATTTTCGAAGCGGTTGGAAAAATTTCGAAGCAGTTGGAAAAGTTTCGAAGAAGTTGGGAAAATTTCGAAGCAGTTGGGAAAATTTTGAAGCAGTTGGAAAGATTTCAATTGAGTTGGAATACATATTTCTACAAAAGTCCCCAATGTTGAACAGAGTTGGCAAATTTTAAAAGCAGTTGGGATATTTTCGTAGCTGTTGAAAAATTGTCGAAGAAGTTGGGAAAATTTGGAAGCAGTTGGGAAAATTTTGAAGCAGTTGGAAAGATTTCAATTGAGTTGGAATACATATTTCTACAAAAGTCCCCAATGATAGAGTCGGCAAATTTTAAAAGCAGTTGGAGTATTTTCGAAGCTGTTGAAAAATTTTCGAAGCAGTTGGAAAAGTTTCGAAGAAGTTGGGAAAATTCCGTAGCAGTTGGGAACATTTTGAAGCAGTTGGAAAGATTTCAATTGAGTTGGAATACATATTTCTACAAGAGTCCCCAATGTTGAACAGAGTTGGCAAATTTTAAAAGCAGTTGGAATATTTTCGAAGCGGTTGAAAAATTTTCGAAGCAGTTGGAAAAGTTTCGAAGAAGTAGGGAAAATTCCGAAGCAGTAGGAAAAATTTTGAAGCAGTTGGAGAGATTTCAATGGAGTTGAAATACATATTTCTACAAAAGTTTTCTTAAAATGTGAATGAATTTGACTTTTTTTAAATGAAGTTTTGAATTAATGTTTATTAAACCGGTAGAACTAAGCCCACGTTTAGCCGGACAAAAGCATGCAGAGAATAGCGACAATTGTACAAATTCTTGTTAGAGTATATTTAGAGTATTTGGCAGATTTGGCCCAATGTGCAATGTGTATAACCAGCAATAAATGGTATTTATTCCGAATTGCTACTAAGTGTTTGAAAAGATGAACAATTTTTCATCTTTTACGTTATCCCTCAGCAGGTAGTTGTGAATTTCTCAGTTTGGCCGCATCGACTGTGTCCATCTGGTACCAATTTGCGCTATTTCTCTCGGTAGGGCAGTAGGCAGTATTTTTTTCTCATTCTTAATTATTCTATCAAATCTCCGTTCAACACGTAAATCTGTTATGGGGCCGTTATACTTTAGCCGACGGCACCGATTCTCCATTCAAAAAGTGCCTTTCATTTTTCCATTTTCATTTTTCACGTCCTCAAATCTCCACCTGAAAGCTTGATTTTTTTTTAATTCTCCTGGAACTTCAGACAGTTCTCTGCGATTTCACAGTTTCTGGAAGTCTTTTCAGTATTTCCATAATTTTTTGCATTAATTAAGCGTATATCCAAATGGATTTTTTTTTGAATATAGAAAATTGATTTGTCGAGGGCACTCCAATGAATTTTCTAAAAAAAAATGATGAACAACCGCCGAAAAACGATTATGAAGTCAATTTTCATAGACTCTCAAATTGAACCCGATTTTTTCATGCGAAAAAATCATTTTCTTAAAGAGAAGAAATCGGAGTGCCCTCAAGACATCCTTTAACTTCAATTTAAAGAAAAAAATCAAGCTTTTAGCTTAAAAATTTAGGACGTAAACTTGGAAAAATGAAAGGCACTTTTTGAATGGAGAATCGGTGCCGTAGCCGATTTTTTCATGCGAAAAAATAATTTTATCAAAGAGAAGAAATTTGAGTGCCCTCAAGACATTCTTCAACTTCAATTTAAAAAAAATCCAGCTTTTAGGTGAAAAATTGAGGGCGTGAACTTGGAAGAATGAAAGGCACTTTTTGAATTGAGAATCGGTGCCGTAGCCGATTTCTTCATGCGAAAAAATAATTTTATTAAAGAGAAGAAATTGGAGTGCCCTCAAGACATCCTTCATCTTCAATTTAAAAAAAATCAAGCTTTTTGGTGAAAAATTGAGGGCGTGAACTTGGAAAAATGAAAGGCACTTTTTGAATGGAGAATCGGTGCCGTAGCCGTCGGCCGAAGTATAACGGCCCCTATGCAAAAATGGACCGAAAAAGATTCGAAGTGAAGTGTGTAGTATGTAGATTTTTTTCAGTTCACTTGAATAAATCATTTATTTTTCTTCGGAATTGAACTTAAAAATCGAAACATACAAAATAATGATAACAGATGCTGTATAATCCTGTGGAGTGTGTTAATCTAGTAATGCAGAATTAAAAAACTACACTACAAAATTTTCTAAATATTTTTAATGCTCTCGGGAAAAAAAACATTGACACGCAATCCAAAATACCACTCCCCCCTTCAACCGTTGGTTTTCTAATCCTTTAATGCACAGTTGGAAAATTTTCGAAGCTATCCCCCCCCAAAAATTTGGCTTCGGCCCGTCCCTGCATTGAATATTGATTTGGATTGCTAAAATATTATTTATTCTTTATAATATGCTTAGTCTGAAAATATGATCTGCGGAGCGAGCAAGAGTATTTGTGACGTCATCGCATTTGTTGTAGAGCGAAAATAATAAAAGAACGCTCATTGAGCAGAAGCCCCAAATCTACTCTTTGCGCACGGATATCCGTGCGCTTTGTGTCATTGGTTAGAAATAAATGACATTTGGAAGAGCTCTCGCTTCTGAGCGGGAGCCATATACTTAAACTTCTATACCGCTAGCATTGTGCAAAAAATTGCGTAAAAATGAAGCGCATGCGCAGTAGTCTCCATATACCTCGAAGTTATTCTTGTTTCAGCGGAGCTCTATTTTCGATTTTTTTTTCGAATTTTCCCGCTCAGAGAGAATTTTCCAACCAAAACTGAAAAACGTTACATCAAAATAACTTGAAATTTTCTAAGGAATCTATTTCTGCAATAAAAAAATGGTGTTCTAATTTGAAAAACGGAAGTTGACGTGAATTCCGGAGAAACCGGAGGTGCTCATGCCTTGAAAATATTTTAGATTTCATCAGCATCGTGAAGTACTTATAAGTGCTGAATTTCATGAGAATACGTTCAGTAGTTTCCCGTATAAATATGGGTGAGGTTCCTCGTGAAAGACCCTGTATATATTATACACTGTGTCCGTAAAGTATGGAACAAATTCATTTTTAGCTAAACAGGTCATTTTAAGAAATAATCCTGAAACAGGTCGATTTTTGATGTTAATTTACCGTATTTTAAAATAATAATCTAATATACAGGGTGAATTACGTTCGAGTTATGACGTCACCCCCATTTTGTCTCCATTTAGATTACTCTAGCTGAGCTGATTACAAAAATGTATCACATGTTGATTTCAATTGCACAAAAATACAATAGTTTCGTGTGTGCTCATAAAGTAACATGTTTGGAAACAGCTGATTTTTATTACTTTAAACATGTAGCAAACTACAGGGTGTTACATTCAAACCAATTGCCGCTGGACAATAAGTATTTTTAATAGTATTGTTAATTTACCTAATTAAGAATGTTACGCGATACTTTATGAGCACAGACAAAACTGTTGTATTTTTGTTCACCCTGTTCCAATTGGAATCAACGTGTGATACATTTTTGGAATAAGCTCAGCTAGAGTAATCCGAAAATTGAGACAAAATGGGGGTGTTCCATTTAAAAAAAATGACGGTGACGTCATAACTCGAACGTAATTCACCCTGTATATTAGATTATAATTTCAAAATACGGTAAATTAACATCAAAAATCGACGTGTTTCAGGATTATTTCTTAAAATGACCTGTTTAGCTAAAAATGAATTTGTTCCATACTTTACGGACACAGTGTATAGATACATATGCGACCGGACACAGGGCGGGCACTTCGCTCATATCTGCTAGGGCTAGGAAACGGTGTGATCTATTAATTGTGCATTCCGTTTCCTACACGCCGAGAGCGACCTGTCGCGCTGATTGTATAGGGAACGGAAAAATGCGTCCCGTAGATTATCGGTTTTACGGTTTTCAAACGCCGCATCAAAGAAATGATACGCTCTGATGTTGCACCACCTGTTACCATGTGTAGACGAGTGCAGTTCATGATATGTGTTATAATAAAGGAAGAAAAATTATTTAAATATAACATTTATTATCTTCCTGAAGTCACTGTCACATTGACATCTTCAGAATCCCTCATTGTAAGAAATTTTTTTTGAAACAGTGAGACAAAAGAAAGTACGCTGATACTGCTTCTTGTATAAATTATGAGGAAATATTATACAGGATGCCTAAAACAGGGCTTCAAAGTGAACCTCAATAAAACTACGAAATCTCATTTTTTTCAAATGGGAACCATATAATTTTATAATTCCGATCGATTGCTCGTCAAAAACTAGTCAGAGTGTGCCAAACATTCCATGTCTTTAAAATCAGTAGTTTCGCCGATATCGAATAATATTCGAATTTCACGACTAAAGCCAGATTTCTTTGTCTGAACATCAGGTTTATCGAGATAATTTTCGAGTAGGCTATGTCAATAGTAATAATATGTTAGTTTTAAACTAAAATTTCTTTATTTAGTCATCATTCATTATCTGCTCTGTTTATTTGTCACATTCGCCGCAAATAAAGAACATACTTTCGATATATCATCAGTGGCGGCTGCTCAATAGGTGCACATGTGCACGTGTACCCCCAATTAATATCTTCATCTGAAGGAATTTACTTTTGTGTTTGACGTAAACGTCACGTTTTATATTTGGGTATGTATTCAATTTAATTTTTCATTCCGATGTTCCGGTTCTGTATTTCTGACTCCAGACGACAAGCGAACTTCGAACGCCAATGCAAATACGGAAATAATACGCGTAGAGTCGTAGACGCTAGACGGCAGTCGGTACACTGCACATCCGAAGTGAGCCTTGATTGGAGCACCAGCGACCCCGCGCGCCCCAAACGTCCCGCTGCAGTCCACAAGATTTAGCAGACACTGGTACACATGCAGAATGTGTACGCGTAGGCATGGATAAAGAACTACGGTGCTACGATGTACCGATGTACGTCGTGTGTGTGAGATAATTATTTATGGGTGAGATGCTGTCTACCGTGTTTGTTGTATTCGCGCAATTATGACCGAAAATTTGGAGAATCTGATTTGCATTAGCGTACAATATTTAAAAACAATTCGTTTTTCTTTGCTGACATCAGAAGAAAAATAAAAAATCAAAAGTGCCGGTCGTCCAAATATGAATTTATCGATCACGCATGTAACAAAATGTAAAACACGCTATTATAAAAAAACCTTTAATATAGACACTTATGAAAAAGCCGAATCGTTATGTGGTTGTGAAATAAGTAACAGTCTTTATTGTTTTCCTTGTTTTTTATTTGCTGGTGATGATCAAACAGAATGGACCAGATCCGGTGTCAAGGATTTAATCCATTTAAAGAAAAAAATAAAAAATATCAAAGTTCCAAGACACCTCTCTTGCATGAAAATTAGGTTTTAATTTATTAGGTAAACAAGATATTCGACAACAATTAAACAGTGCTTACCGACTGAATATCGAGAAACATTATGAGCAAGTAAAAAAGAACAGATACATTTCATCGAAAATCATAAATTGTATTAAATTTTGTGGTGCTTTCGAATTAGCATTACGTGGCCATTATGAAGAAAATGATTCGATGAATCCTGTATATTAAGGTCATATCAATTTTTCGGCCGAATTAGATTTAGCACTCATCAGGAATCATTTGAATGAATCCACGGTATTTAAATATAAAGATGATGAAACAAGTGACATTTCAACCATTTTCCAAATGGTTATAATTTTCCGTTATACTTTAACAGACCGTGCTCCTTGTACTTACAATTTCAGATTTTTGCGCTAAACCCTTTTCTGAATATTATTTATTTATTTATTTATTTATTTATTATCCCGAGATAAGGCGAAAGAACGTCACAAAGTGCTCTGAAATGCAAGTTTTGAAGGTTAGTTTTCAAATTTTGTTCCTCCCCCGAACTCCCACATGTGCACTCCCAAAATAAAAATCCACGCGCCGCCACTGTATATCATTCTGGTGTACCTTATTATTATTGCTTGTTTTGCATAATGCTTGATCAATAAAAATAAGTAAGAATGACAATTCCTAACATAGCCTACTTTGAAATAGACGAGCATACCACTCAATTCGACAGAATTTCATGAATAAAGCCAGGTTTCTCCCATCAGTCAAATTCAGTGTTATGCTCGTCTATTTCAAAGTAGGCTATGTAAGGAATTGTTATTTTTACTTATTTTTATTGATCAAGCACTATTCAAAACAAGCAATAATGAAAGGGTACACTAGAATGATATAACGAAAGTCTTCTCTTCATTTTCGGCGAATGTGACAAATAAACAGAGCTGATAATGGATGATGACTAAATAAAGATATTTTAGTTTAAAACTGACATATTATTAATATTGACAAAGTCTACTTGAAAATTATCTTGATAAACCTGATGTTTTGACAGAGAAACCTGGCTTTAGTTGTGAAATTCGAATTTTATTCGATAACGGCGAAACTACTCATTTTAAAGACATGAAATGTTTGGCACACTCCAACTAGTTTTTGACGAGCAATCGATCCGAATTATAAAATTATATGGTTCCCATTTGAAAAAAATGAGATTTCGTAGTTTCAGTGAGGCTCACTTTGAAGCCCTGTTTCAGGCACCCTGTATAATATTTCCTCATGATTTATACAAGAAGCAGTATCAGCGTACTTTCTTTTGTATCAATGTTTTAAAAAAAATCATTACAATAAGGAATTTTGAAATATGAACACTAATTTGTGACAATCTTTCTGTCAAAAAATTTGAGAATCAGGCAATAACTCAACAATCGCTTGATGTGGTTGCGCATATCATACATCAAATCATTGCAGAATCAAACGAAGAATTCAAATATGTATAAATATACAGAGTGTTCCATTTGAAATAACGAAGTTCACATCCGTTTCCGGTAGAACCGGAAGTAGATTCCGCTTGAAAATATTTTACAAATTGAGTTCAAAAATTTTGAATTTGTATCGCAATTCCTTCCTCGAAAACTTCTAATGAAACACTTAAAAAAATCACCCTGTATAGTGTTTTTTATATCGCTATTTATTCCAGGCCAAAAAACAGTTTGTCGTGCTCGTGCTTTTCATCTTTCGATTTCTTGATGTGCATCATGGAGACGTTGTAGAATCGATTTCCTAGCATTTTTTGGAATCACAATTTGACATCCTCTTAAAACCAATCCATTGTCACAACTCAGATTTTCCCTCATATTCCAATATGGCTGCACATTTGGATCAAGGTGCTGACGACTCGTGAAACCGTCTTTGATTTGGGTTATGAGAAGTTGGTATTCAGGGTCATTTTCAGCTATTTCCTGTATTTGTTTGAGAAGTGGGTCTTCTAAATGTGACATTCTTGTGTTGTCTGCGATAGATAATTGATGTACAATAAACGATTCAATGTAAAGTGTTGCATCCTCTCCTAGTAAATCCGCTTCTGTCGGTACTTGTGTGGGTGCTCGTGACAATGCATCAGGGATCAAATGTTCTTTGCCTTTTCTCCATTCTGCGATGAAACGATAACCAGCTAATTTTTCTTTCAAACGTTGTAATCGAGGATTTTCTATGAAATCAAGTGTTTGCTCATTCAAAATGGGAATGAGAGGCCGATGATCCTTCATGATTGTGAAGTTTTCTATTCCCAATAAATATAAACGACATTTCATTACGGCCCAGATAATAGCCAAAAGTTCCAGTTCTATCGTTGCATATCGTGTTTCAACTTTCAGTTCCTGATATGAATCGAGAACCACATTGAATTAACTTCCAACTGTCTTCATGTTTCTGTAGTAATACATAGCCTAAACCGTTCAATCGGGAAGCATCTGTTTGAAGAGTAGTTGGCCTGCTTGGGTCAAATTGAACAAGGACAGGTGGCTTCGTCAGGGCATTCTTAACATTTTCAAATATTTTGAGTCCATAAGAAATGATTCTTCACTTTCAGAAGACTCCTCAGCGGGCCGGCCTCTTTACTTATGTCGGCTGAAAATGAACTCAATTGGTTAACCAAACCCAAAAATGATCTGAGCTCAGTTAGTGTCCTTGGTGATGAAAATTTTTGTATTGCTTCTACTTTCTTTGGATCAGCTTTTATACAATCTTGTCCAACGATGTAGCCAAGATAGAAAATTTCTCTTTTAGCAAAAAAAAATTTGTTTGGATTGAGAGTAATGGAGCTTTCTCTACAACGTTCCAATAATCTAATTATTCTTTCGTAGTGTTTGCTAAAAGTTTCATCATATACAGGGTGTCCCGTAAAGACCACGTCAAACGAAAACGGAAAGTAGATCAGAATGTGCTCTACCTGATGTGAAAAAATCGTTCATATGAAAGTCTCACAGTTTTCGAGATATTTGATGTTTTATGAAAATGTTAAATTTTTACACTTAAAATGCTTTTTCTCTTGCGGAAGCTACAATTGAATACTTTTTGAATCAGTTTTTTCCGTAAATATTCTTGAATGGTTACTTCAATTTATGCAATGAAAATTAGCACAAAATATTATACAGGGATTCTGAAAAAAAAAATTAAAATTCATGTTTTGAAGGAAGTGTTTTTTTGTACTGAATTCTATCTGACGTGGTATAAAAAAAAGACACTAGACCTTTTCTGCATATTACGTTGAAAAGTTGCCCATTTTGTGAGGATTCCGAAAAGGTGAAATACAGGTGGATAACCTTCTTCACGGAAAAAGATATTTGAATGTTTATCGAAAATGGAGCATTTCTGTGAAAAACTGATTTTGTCACCTTTTCCACAAATCCTCTCATTTTGCAGATTCTGCTGTAACATATTGAATAATTCTCTTGAAAAATGTCAGTTATTCCTTAAATTACTTATAAAGTGAAATAATTCATTAATTGCAATGGTATAATGTAATAACGCACAGGACCTTCAACATCAACAAATCTATTGTGAAGCAACTTTATAAAAATATCAATAATAAAAATTCAGGATTCTTATTAGAGCAAATGACCACCCCCTTCGCTAATACATGCCCTGCATCTATTGAGAAATGACCTTTTCAAACCATACCAACTTCTCCCCGCTATTTTGGCTGCTGAAATACGAATGCGGTCCCTTGGTTTTGCATCATCTCTTACGGGATTCGAATAAATTTCATTTTTTGAAAAACCCCAGTGAAAAAAAATCCAGAGAATTTAAGTCTGGTGAACGGGGAGGCCACACAATTTCACCGCCCCTTCCGATCCACCGGTGAGGATATGTTTGGTTTAAGTATTTCCTAACAGGACGACTGTAGTGTGCTGGGCACCCGTCGTGTTGAAACCATAGATTACGTCGCATTTCCAGTTGTATATCTTCTAAGAGTAAGGGTACACTGTTCCTTAGAAAATTCAAATACAAGGCAAGATCCCCAATATCGATTTAAGGTGAGTTTATGGACTGGAATATACGATAGAAAAATATTCGGTCCGACAGAATTGCCGCAATCATTAAACGGCACCAACTATTTGAATTTTCTAAGGAACAGTGTACCCTTACTCTTAGAAGATATACAACTGGAAATACGACGTAATCTATGGTTTCAACACGACGGGTGCCCAGCACACTACAGTCGTCCTGTTAGGAAATACTTAAACCAAACATATCCTCACCGGTGGATCGGAAGGGGCGGTGAAATTGTGTGGCCTCCCCGTTCACCAGACTTAAATTCTCTGGATTTTTTTTCACTGGGGTTTTTCAAAAAATGAAATTTATTCGAATCCCGTAAGAGATGATGCAAAACCAAGGGACCGCATTCGTATTTCAGCAGCCAAAATAGCGGGGAGAAGTTGGTATGGTTTGAAAAGGTCATTTCTCAATAGATGCAGGGCATGTATTAGCGAAGGGGGTGGTCATTTGCTCTAATAAGAATCCTGAATTTTTATTATTGATATTTTTATAAAGTTGCTTCACAATAGATTTGTTGATGTTGAAGGTCCTGTGCGTTATTACATTATACCATTGCAATTAATGAATTATTTCACTTTATAAGTAATTTAAGGACTAACTGACATTTTTCAAGAGAATTATTCAATATGTTACAGCAGAATCTGCAAAATGAGAGGATTTGTGGAAAAGGTGACAAAATCAGTTTTTCACAGAAATGCTCCATTTTCGATAAACATTCAAATATCTTTTTCCGTGAAGAAGGTTATCCACCTGTATTTCACCTTTTCGGAATCCTCACAAAATGGGCAACTTTTCAACGTAATATGCAGAAAAGGTCTAGTGTCTTTTTTTTATACCACGTCAGATAGAATTCAGTACAAAAAAACACTTCCTTCAAAACATGAATTTTAATTTTTTTTTTCAGAATCCCTGTATAATATTTTGTGCTAATTTTCATTGCATAAATTGAAGTAACCATTCAAGAATATTTACGGAAAAAACTGATTCAAAAAGTATTCAATTGTAGCTTCCGCAAGAGAAAAAGCATTTTAAGTGTAAAAATTTAACATTTTCATAAAACATCAAATATCTCGAAAACTGTGAGACTTTCATATGAACGATTTTTTCACATCAGGTAGAGCACATTCTGATCTACTTTCCGTTTTCGTTTGACGTGGTCTTTACGGGACACCCTGTATAAGGATGTCATCGACAACTTTTTCGAGATTTCCTATATTTTGTAAAGCTTGATCCCCACGTCTACAAAATTCATCTCCTGAGCTCACTAATCCCATTGGAGCTCTCAAAAAGAGATATCTTTCCCATGGTATGAGAAATGTTGTGAGTTTTTTGCTAACTTCATCCAGCTCCAACTGCCAATACCCACTTGTTGCATCCAACGTTGAAAAATATTTCGAATTTTTATAAATATCAAAGACTACATGGAGAATTGAAGGGGTGAATGGGCCTTGAAACATATTGATTTAGCTTTGTGAAATCTACACAAAGTCTTATTTTTCCATTTGATTTTGGTACTACTATCAAAGGACTGACAGGGGTCCATCTTCGACAGGTTGTCTCTGAGTCATTTCATCCAATTCGTCTTTCACTTGCTGTCTCCACGCGAATGGAATTTTTCTTGGACATGTTATTGCAAATGGAACAGCGTCAGGTTTTGAATGAATATGCATAGGTGGGCCACTCATTGGTTTCAGTGTTTGGTCATCGAAAATATTTTTGTATTCTTTAATAAGATTATTTCGACTAAGCTCACAGTATTCTTCAGTTGGTTCGTCAGGAACTTCATAGGTTCTCGGTATATCTGTCGTTAAATATATTGCTAAAGGTTTTGGAAATTCTTTATGTATGATGCCGAGGTTAATCATCGAATTCCGGTCGATTAACAGCTCATTCAAACTTTCGCAAATATCCTAAATAGCTTAGTAGTGGTGGAGAGTCTACCATAAGACATTTCACATTTTATGAAGCTCAGTACGTTTAATCGAGATGAATTCGCCGACATCAAGATCAGGTTGCTCTGAAGAAGTTTCTTTTTTGAAATAGATAACCTTTTCAGAAAGTTTTCACCAGCAACTGCCACCTCTGTTCCTGTATCTGGAATAGCCTTAAATGTGGCAATATTAGGATTATTGCTGCCTTCCAATTTAATATCAATCCAAATGTGACGAGAATTTTCTGATGAACGTTGTTCTTCCAGTGAATTTATTATTAAAAATCCTATTTTCGAAGATTCACCCAATTGATCAACTTCAGGGTGGTTCACATAATTAATATTTTTCGTTCGACAGATTTGTGAAAAATGTCCTTTGATTTTGCATGTTTTACAAATATAATTTTTTGCTGGACATTCACTGAGAGTCTTATGCCAACTATTTTCACATCTTGGGCATTTTTTCTCAGGAATGTTTTTCCGTTGGATGTTCAGGATATCTTTATTACAGTTACATTCTTCTTTATTTGCTGTTTCTTCTGATTCGCAAATTTTTATAATTTCATCTATACCGGCAGAGTCTGGAAGAATACGGCACTCTTTCCTCAAATCTGAGTCGTGAAGAGATTCACTAATGTGATCTGCTGAACATTTATCGTAGCAGTGGCCACAAGGTTCAGTAAGTTGAAAAAGTTTGAGTTTTTCCCTGTAGAAATTGAGGAATGGTTCTCCTTCTTCTTGTTTTCTGTTCATGAATCGACTTCTTCGTATACGTCCATTTTCTTTTTTCTTGAAGTATTCTTCCAGTTTATATAGAATATCGCGAAATTTCGATTTACTCAAATCATGAATATTGAGCACAAATCGAACTACATCTGAAATGCCTTGGTTGAAGTAGGATGCCAAAAAAGCTGTTGATTGACCGGTATTTTCAGTATTCAAACCTTGGAGTAACAAAAAGTTTTCAAATTTATGTCGCCAATCCTTAAATTGCCCTAGTGTTAAATTATCAGACAATTTTTCTGGGTCAGGTATTCCACTCGATATACGGATATTTTAATCCACTATACTTGATTGTGGAATATCTTGTGTTATTTCGTTATTGGAATGAACTACTTGTCTAGCCTCCACTGAATTATTAGTTATTTCTTCGGTATTTTTTTCAGTCACTTATTCAACTAAAGCAGTTTTGAGATCTGCTATTTGCCGATTGAAATGAGATTCAATGTTCTTGAACGATTCTGTTGTTCGTATTATCAAAGTTTATGGCTGGTTGAGACCGGAGAGACAATGTTCGTTTTGAATGATCATATATTTATTTACTATTTTTCATTTTTCAGAATAATCCTGTAACTATAACAACAGATATACATTGCCTACTTCTAAGAAATATATACACCATAGAATACAAATCTCAACACTCCTCCTCGATTTGAAATGCTTCATCATGAAAATCGCAATAAATATAATCTAAGCCACAAAAAAATACAATATTAACTTATGAAATGGAAATCTTATTTCTAAGATAAACAAATGTATCCTTACTTAAAGCTTTGGTAAGTATATCAGCCAAATTTTGATCTGATCTGATCATTCGATGCTAATGTCGTTTTTCAAAACTAAATCTCTTAAATAATGATGTTCAATGTCAATATGTTTAGTCCTTTTAGAATTTTCATTACTTTTAGACATCATTATTGAACTTTTATTATCACAAAATAAAATTGCGTCTTCATGTAATCGAAAGTCTTTCGAAATTCCTTTTAAGTATATCAAATCTTGGGCAGAAGCAGCTGCTGCTACATACTCAGCTTCCGCTGAAGACAGTGCAACACAATTTTGTTTCTTCGAAAACCATGATATAGAGTTCAATCCATATAATATCATGCAGCCACTTACACTCTTCCTTTCTTTCTCATCAGTTCCCCAATCTGCATCTGAATATCCTATTAATTTTAAATCTGTTTCATTTTTGTTTCTGTGATAAGTTAATGCCCATTCTTTAGTACCTTGTAAATATCTGTGTATTCTTTTGCCTGCATTCCAAGTTTAGTTTGTTGGTCGATCCAAATATCTACTGAGATATGATACAGCAAAACTTATATCTGGTGTACTTGTTGTTGACAAATACATCAATCCACCAATTAATTGTCGATATGGTATGTCTTCTAGAATTTGACTTTCTTCGTGATATTGAAATCCTTTTTCTATTGGTGTTGCTTTTGGATTACAAATTTCCAAATTAAATGTAATTGAAAGCTTTTCTATGTATTCAGTCTGTACAATTTTCAATGAATTTTCATCTCTTTTAATGCTCATACCTAAAAAACAATTTATTTCTCCTAGATCTTTCGCTTTGAATTCTTTCTGCAAAGATTTCACGGTTTCTTTTATGTTTTCTTGCTTTCCAACTAAAAGTATATCATCTACATAAATAAGTAACCAAATTTTTCCATTATGATATAAACAATAGTCATATTTTGACCTTTCAAAATTATTCTTTAAAGCAAACTCGTTAAAAGTGTCGTTCCATATTTTAGGTGCTACTTTCAAGCCATAGAGTGCTCTGTTTAATTTTAAAACAGGTGTCTTGCATTCTGGTTTATGAATATATACTTCACTTTTCAACATACCATTCAAAAATGCTGTGGGAATATCCACTTGTCTTATATTCCAATCATTCTGCAAAGCAGTACATAAAAGTAATCTCATTGTAGATATTCTGGCTACTGGTGGATATAATGGTTGAAATGCATCCTCCTCCTTTATCTGAAATCTTTTTGCTACAATTCTAGCCTTCTTTGTTCCATCTTCCTTCGTTTTGAAAACCCACTTTGTTTGAATTGCTTTCTTATTTTCTGGTAAACCTGTTTCTTCCCATGTCTTCAATTTTTCAAGTGAATCTAATTCTTTCTGAACTGCTTCTTTCCATTCTTTATCCCCTATTGCTCTTTGGTATTCTGTAGGATCTTCTCGGCTTGTTGTGATCAAACAATATGCCATGTATATTTCATAATCATCTAGTTGTTTAGGTTTAGTAATCTGTCTTCCTCTGCTGGTAGTTCTTGGGATACATTCCTCATGAATTTCTGAGCCTTTTTGTTTTATTTGTATTGTCTCTTCACTTTCTTCCTGCATGTCTGTCTCAATCTCATTTATACTTTCTTTCTTGTGAATCTGTTTCCTCTTGAACAACTTGAATGATTCCCTGTTCTTCTTCATTTTCTGCTATTTTATTTATTTCTTCGTAATTTAGCTGCGTTTCATTAAATCTGATATTTCTCGAACAGATAATTTTCTTATTTTCAAAATCCAGCTCCGGTATAACCTATATGAATACATAAGGTTGAGCTCGCCTCCCAAGTTTACTTTGTCTTGGAAAAATAATAACCCATGCCTGACTTCCAAAAATTCTTAATTTTGATAAATCATTCTCGCCATACCAACGTAAAGATGGCGTTTCTCCATTATTCGCTTCTGTAGGTGATCTGTTCATTTCATACGCTGAACATAAAACTGCTTCACCCCATAATTCTCTTGGTAGCTTTGTTTCTGCAAAGTGGATATTAACTCAGAAAATATCCATTTTAGGGCAAGGGTGTGATGCATGCACTCACATTATTTTTTAACGTAGATTCAATATCTGCCATAAAAAAATGGGGTTCTAATTTGAAAAAATTGATTTTTCACGATTTTGTCATCCCTAACTTTGAAAGCGATTTTTTCACCCCCTGTATCATGAATCGCGATTTCGATTTTCAAAGTGGATACATCAATCTTACATCTTGAAAAATCCCAAAAATGAAAATTTTCCATCCGAAAACCTCGAAGTTATTCTTGTTTCAGCGGAGCTCTATTTTCGATTTTTTTTTCGAATTTTCCCGCTCAGAGAGAATTTTTCAACCAAAACTGAAAAATGTTACATCAAAATAACTTGAAATTTTCTAAGGAATCTATTTCTGCAATAAAAAAATGGTGTTCTAATTTGAAAAACGGAAGTTGACGTCATTTCCGGAAAAACAGGAGGTGCTCATGCCTTGAAAATATTTTAGATTTCATCAGCATCGTGAAATACTTATAAGTGCTGAATTTCATGAAAATACGTTCAGTAGTTTCCCGTATAAATAGGGGTGAGGTTTCTCGTGAAAGACCCTGTAGTGAAAGACTCTCCATAATTAACCTACCATCTTTTATGGACCGAAGGACCCGTGGTGACCTCATAATAACCTTTAGAGCTCTGAATGATCTGTTCGGTATTAGTCTGAGCAACCTGTTCACGCTGAACACGGATGGCCGTTTGCGAGGCCATGCTCTCAAGCTTCGGAAGGAAAACTTCAAGACAGTGCAAAGGCAGCACTTTCTGACGAACCGAATATTTAGTGTGTGGAACGCGTTGCCTCCTGTTGTGGTTGAGTCAGTGTCAGTGAACTCCTTTCAAAACAATTTAGACAGTTGGCACCCCAAGAGATGAGTGAACACTACATCATTTCAAAATACTAGTGGAACATTTTTGTGTAATTTTTCAGAATATCTATGTTTTTTTTGTCACTCTTAATTCTAGCACTTTTGACCTCTTCATTTGAATTTGTTTTTTTTTTCTCTTTTTTCTTTGGATTCTATATTTTATATTTTTTGTGAGTTTATAGGCAATGCCTAAACTTCAAACTTAATTTAATAATAATAATAATGAACCGAACATTCGACCATCTTCTGTTTCATTCGGTCTTAGTAGACTATCGCACTCACACCATCGAGTCAGTTGCGCAAACGCTTAACCTGGGGCAGGCGTATTTTGTTTTGTTGTCGTGAAGAAAATTTCAAAAGGTAAGTAGTAATAATAATAATAATAATAATAATATTTATTTATTTTTGCAGAACATGTGAGAGATGCTTCAGAAATAGAACACGGTAAAGAGCAGGTGACAGATGCTCCAAACCAACAACATCGAGCAATAACCCCGGGAGCAAGGCCAAGAGCGGGACAAGTGAGAGATGTTCCAGAAATAGAACACGGTGAAGAGCAGGTGACAGATGCTCCAAACCAACAACACCAAGGAATAGCCCTGGGGGCAAGGCCGAGAGCGGAACAAGTGAGAGATGTTGCAGAAATAGAACACGCTGAAGAGCAGGTGAAAGATGCTCCAGACCAACAGCAACAAATGCCAAGAACGGTGACAGATGTTCCGAAGTTGATCGTCAATACAAGGGAAGCATTCGAGGCTGCCGTTAGAAACCCACTTGTCAGGGCCACCCGAATAAAAACAAGACATAAGGCTGAAGATCTAGCCGTATTGGATAAAATAATTCAAGATCATCTTAACGAGACCTGTTTCACTAGAAGATGTGGTGGCTGCAGTGAGAGCGGCCTCTTCACTTCTATGTTCACCGAAAAGTACAGCTACGAATAATGATAAGCATAGGTTAAGACTCAGTCGGCTCGACATCAAGATAAAATCAATGAGGCAGCAGGCATCTTGGTACCAATGTATCATAGATGTTCTGAAAGGCAAAATTATATCAAGCAAGAAAATGAAGGACATGATCGAGGAGCTTCGTTCCATACATCGTACAGTAGACTTGCCCACAGTCCATCTACTGAAGCAGAAAGCTGTAGATAGAATAAGATCACTTGCTGCAGCGCGAAAGAAACTGATAAAAAGGCAAAAATGGATTGAAGATAACAACACCTTCACCGCAGAACCATCGAAATTATTTCAGTCCCCACAACAAAAGGCACAGAACCCACCATCACCTCAAGAGGTCGAAGAATTTTGGAAAAGCCTGTATGAGCAACAAGCAGAAATCAGGGATACTCCAGCACTCCTCAGATTCCAGCAAATGTGTGATCAAAACCAACAGCAGAACGATGAACCTTCTGAAATATCAACCGAAGATATAAGACAAGCCCTCAAGAACAAGCTTGATTTCACAGCACCTGGACCAAAATCAGGTGATTTGGGGCAACCCAAGAACTACCGCCCAATCACTTGCCTCAATTCACTGTATAAGATCCTCACAAGTGTAATTCAAGATCAAATACTGAGGGTTATTGGACCAGTGTGGAACAGTATCTACGAACAGAGGGGAGCAAAGAAAGGAGTGCAAGGGTGCAAGGACAACCTGCTCATAGACAAGAGCGTATGTCTAGACGCCAGACACTACAAGCGCGACCTACACACATCATGGTTGGACTACGCGAAAGCATATGACACCACGCCGCACGAACTGATAGTACGGTTATTAAAAATGCTGAAAGTGTACCCTATTATTATTATTATTTGAACTGGGGTCGTTTTGGCTCGTTAAGCCTTCCGAGAACTGCGACCGTGTAGATCTTTTGTTCCCTACCCTACTCATTCATGGAAACCCAAGGAGGTCGTCAATAGTGTTGATAAAATTGGCAACCTCCCTAGGAGCCTTGGCCGGGACCTCATGGGTATCCAGGACCGGTTTCCCCATATGAATGGTTCTTAGTTCAGCCAGCTCTGGACACTTGCATACCATGTGTTCAGCTGTTTCCGCTTCTGATCCACATAGCCTGCAAATCTCATCTGCTGACTTTCCCATGCGGTACAAATGGTATTTGTACCGACAGTGTCCCGTCAGCAGTCCTACCATCACCCGAAGCTCAGCTCGTGACAGCTTCAGGAGTTTCCTGGTATAGGTAGGTGATATCGTCACGAATTTCTTGGCCTGAGTAAGTCCAGGAGCGTTTGTCCAGTAGGTTATCCTGTTTTTCAGCTCCCATTGCTGGACCGCTGCCTTGTATTGGTCTTTTCCAAGCCCACAGAATGGCTCAGGTCCAACAGGTATTTGCATTGATGCAATTTTTGCCAGTTTGTCGGCTTTTTCATTTCCTTCAACACCATAGTGCCCTGGTGCCCACAATAGAGTCACTTTATTGCCTCTTGCCAGTTGATTTATGGTGTTACGGCATTCCCAGGTCAACAGAGACCCCTGGCAGTTTGATTCCAGGGATCTCAGTGAGGCCTGACTGTCCGTGATGATGTAGACATGCGCTCCCTTGAGGTTCATCTTGAGACACTCTTGAGCGCATACATAAACAGCCATTATCTCGGTAAAAAAGTGTACCCTAACATCATCCACGCGATAGAAAACATCATAGCGCTGTGGAAAACGAAGTTTGCCATCCGAGCAGAGGGTCGAACCGTTTATACGGGATGGATGAGATACAGAAGAGGAGTTTTCCAGGGAGATTCGATGAGCCCGTTATTATTCTGCATAACTCTAATACCACTAACAATTGAGTTAAGGGAGAGCAAGATAGGATACAAGGCCGGACCACCAGGCTTCCACCTGATCTCTTGTACATGGACGACTTGAAGCTCTACGCTCCCTCCGAGTCCGCACTACGGCAACTGCGGAATATCGTTTCAGACTACACCTCAGCAATGGGAATGTCGTTCGGTTTGGACAAGTGTGCTGTTTTTCATCTGCTCAGGGGAAAAGCTGAAGACGCAGGAGAAGATATTCGACTGGAAGATGGAATGACTTTTCGACACCTCGAAGACGGAGAAACTTACAAGTTTCTTGGGATGAAACAGAGGGGTGTACTGGAGACAACCCAGATAAAGGATGCCTTAACAGCTAGCTACAAAAAAAAGCTGAGGGACATTTGGAAATCGCAGCTGTCGGGAAAGAACAAAGTATCTGCTACAAATATGCTAGCCATCCCGATTCTCACCTACTCTTTCGGCGTGGTGAACTGGACGGTGAACGAACTCCTAGATCTTGATAGGTCAACAAGGAAAACGATGAACATGAATCGTAGCCTTCATCCCAACAGTTCAATACAGAGGATATGTCTTCCCAGAAGCCAGGGGGGTAGAGGATTGCAATGTTTGGAATATCAACACTATCAACAAACATTGGAAATGGCAGTAAGGATTCTAAGAAGTGAAGATCCGCTCCTGAAATTTGTTGCTCAGCATGAAATTGCGAACCATGGAGCCTTCCTTTTTCGAGCTGCACAAAGGGCCGTGGAGAAGCTCAGCATAACCGGCGTATCGATCAATCCCGAGCTCGCTGGAACACCGATCACTCAGGCGGAACAAAGAAGCCTAGCGAGACTGATCCGAAAGTCTCAGGCGGATAAATTACTCGAACATCATATGAGTAAGAACTTGCACTCCACATATTTCAGGAGTTTAAAATAGGAGGAATTGTCTTTCGCCTTTCTGAAGTCCGCTAGCCTCAAGTCAGAGACGGAGGGATTTGTGATGGCGTGTCAGGATGGAGTACTAAATACGAGATGGTATAAAAAGAACATCATGAAAATGGATACCCCAACAACTTGCAGAGCTTGCCATGGGCAACAGGAAACGATTATGCACATCCTTTCCGCCTGCAGAGTCCATGCTCCATCAGGATATGTAGAGAGACAGAACGCGGCTCTCCGAATTCTATACTTCCATCTGAGAGCCGCGTATGAGATAGACAAGGAACCGGTGCTACCATATGTGCCTCTGGAGATTGAAGCGGTGGTCCAGAACGAAAGAGCTCGCATATGCTGGAACTATCCTGTCTCAACAACATGACAGATCAATGCTGTTAAACCAGACAGACTTCTTCTGGACAAGGAGCTGAAGGAGTTATTTGTCGTGGAATTCTCCTCCCCTGCTGAAAATAATGTTGTGATGAAAGAAGAACAGAAGAGGCAAAAGTACAAAGATCTTATGTTCGATCTTGGAACTTTATACCCAGGTCATAAAATTAGGATGGTCGTACTAATCATAGGATGTCTCGGTGGAATGAGAGCCAACTACGTGGATGAATTGAAGATTATTCCGGCCTGGAGATCACTGGCCGAGGTATTGGCGCACAGAATGCAGAAAGCAGTGTTGCTCGGGTCACTTCATATCATCAGGTCCCATGAACTCTAGAAGCCACTTGCAGCTCATCTCTTTTGTTAAGGGACGCTACGAGGGCAGGATGAAGAACTCCTCCATTTAATTGTGAGGGGTTTTTAGTGAGTAACCAAACAAGATCTTGGATTCTCACACTACCAGGAGTGCGGACCCTCTCGGTGCCCATAAAGGGTTTTCAAGGGTCTACAACTATTTCAGTTTAACATTCGTCAAGATAAAAAATTGAGCTTGTAACTATATAGATACAATAACACTTAGGATACAAATCACAGAATAAAACATTAGTTTTTTTTGAAATTTGGTATCTGGCAGCACCACTGTAAAATCAAAATTTAAAAACTCCTCAACTCCATAAAAGGCATTCTCCACTAAAAATCTTCTAATGAATATTTTGAAATTATTTGGGGACAAGGATATACAAAAGATAGTAGTCTATTAAACAGTTTGACTGACAAATAAAAAGGTCCCTTTTGAGACTTTGTCAATCGACAAAAATCATTTCTGATTAGCATTCTGCTTCGTGTGTTATATTCATGATAGTCGCCATTAACACTATGCTCGACGGCATTCTTATGCACCATTAGCAAAGCCTCCATGACGTAAATACAAGGAAAAGTTAATAAGTTCTTAGTGACAAATGCACTCTTACAATCCTCACGATATTTGAGGCCAGACAAAATTCTAATGGCTCGTCTCTGCAACGAAAAAATTCTGGTGTGGGAAGCACTATTGCCCCATGCAAGTATACCGTATCGCAATAATGATTCAACTAGGGCAAAATAGGCCACTCTTAAAATATCCGAAGATAATCTAGTTGACATATTTTTAAGCAGATAAATGTTCCCACACAATTTTGAGGCAAGCCGGTCAGCATGGGCATCCCAACGTAAGGTAGTATCCAACGATATACCAAGAAATGAATGGTGGCCAAGAAGTCTGTTGGATGCAAACCAACCGAAAGCTCTCGACTGCGCAATGACAGCCAGATCACCGGATGCAATGGAGACAGTTGTGTCATCCGCAAAGAGAATAGATCTATATTCACTCAAGTATGAAGGCAAATCATTGATAAATATCAAAAATAAAATCGGTCCTAAAACCGATCCTTGAGGCACCCCAAGTTCAACTTTCAGTAGAGTTGACCATCTATTATCATTGCTTGATGTCTATTGCTCAAATATGATTCGATGAGAGCACAGGCACCCCCAGAGAACCCATATAAAACCAACTTACCAACCACCAGGACGAGACGCGAGACGCAGTCAAAAGCCTTCGCAATATCTAAAAATAATGTAAAAATGAATTCACCTTTTTCAAAGCATTCCAGCGTGAATTCAATAAAATTTAATATTGCATCTTTGGTGCTTTTATCCTTCCTGAAACCAAATTGCTGTGCAGAAAATAAGTTGTTTCATTCGAAATATTCCACCAGCTGACAACACAAGAGCTTTTCAAAAATTTTTGATATAACCGGTACCAAGGAGATTGGTCTATAATTTCCAACGTTATTAACAAACATCACACTTCTTAAACAACGGAATCACCTTAGCAATCTTCAGGCAATCGGGATAGGCATTTTTTGCAATTAATCTATTTAAAAGCTTGGCGAGAGGGATAACCAAACTTTTGATATTCTTTATATCATCTAACCTTATAAATAAGGTTAGATGATAAACCATAATAGTCTGACGATTTACTCAACTTAAGTGAACCTATTGCATCCCTTACCTGGTAATAGGTAACATCTGCAAAAGAAAAGGAACTGTTCACATCTGGAAGAATGGAGAGTGGATTAAGGCTCCCCTCACCAAGAGATTTAACCGTTTTATGAGCAATTGACCATATTCATCAGCTATCGGTGGCAGCTTTTTGAGCGTTCTTGGGTTGGCAACAATAATAATAATATGTCTTTACTGATTTGAAATGAGCCCGCCAATTCATTAACATTTAGGTTTCATTATATTCTTTATCAAATTTAGGTGCACACAAGATGTACTTACACCTTTTTAGCGTCCATTTTTACCAAAAATTGTTTTTGCTCTATCAAAATTCAAAATAAATAGCACGTTCAAAAGTAAACAATCAAAGACAATTGACATTAATGAGGTTTGACACTGCACATTGACATTGATGACACATTGGTACCAACCCGAAGACGCTCAAAAAGCTGCAACCGATAGCTGATGAATATGGTCAATTGATGTGAAATATTCATTGAATGCCTTAGGTGAAATCGTCTGCTTATGGCTATCAGAATGGATTGCATTCTAATTTTTAATTAAATTCCACATGGCTATCGGTTTATTATTGGAATCTTTCATTATTCTATCATTAGTAGAGATTCGGGCCTCTTTAATCCTGTACCTATAGTAATTCCTATAATTGTCATAAGCCTTCTTAAGTCGATCATCCCGATAGTACCGATATACAGGGTGAGTCTTTGACTTGTACATATATTTTAACTGAAGATTCTTGAGGTCAAAAGAAACCTTTTTTTCATTTTCCATTTTTCCGAATTCGGCTCTGTTAAAAAGATATAGCCATTAAAAAAAAAATTGGGCTCATTACGTTCCTGATAAAATTCTCTTGAATTGATGCAAAGTTCATATTTTTCGATAGAAATTGAGTTTATACATTTAGGGAATACTCTAGTACTAACCTTATTGGAATTAAAATGTTGCAAACACGATGATTTCAACAAAAACAGTTAGTTTAGAAGGATTTAATCTGCAACTGAAAACAGTGAAAACCCACATTTCTCACACCAAAATAGGTTCCTTCTTCGATTTTTCTGCAGATTAGTTTGTGAACACTATTAACTTGTTCATATTTTCCACGAAATTCCCAAACAATATCATGAAAAAAGACTTTTAATTCAGATCATCAGAATTTATTATTAAACAACCTAACCTAATCTTCTTCTTCTTCTTCTTCTTCTTTTCATGTGCTTGGCAGCAGGGCCATCGACACATTGAACATATCAGCTCAAAGATATACTATCTTGTTCGGAAAACTTTATTTAGTGGGTTCTTTCAGCTCCGGGGCGGGAGGGGTGACACAAAGACACCACAAGATGGGACTGAAAGGGGATGGAGGAGTTAGTAGTTGTACTTCCCATTAAAGCCTATATCCGCAAGAATTTAAAAAACCATAGAGTGATTTGTAAATTAAAGAATTCTGGGATAATACCAAATCCTGAATATTCAGGGGGAAAAAACAGTTGGGAGACAGCCTTACTATGTCATCATATAAAAGTTTAGATTTGCATTCATTAAGAGAGCATGCAAAGAATATATGCTGTAAATCTCCTCTCTCTCCACATGATCATCTGTCATCGTCTTTTACTTGAATTTTGAACAAATGGGCAGGGGAGGAGCAATGGTTTGCTCTTAGTCTATTAATCGTGGTGATATTACCTCTAGGAAGATCAACTGATCGAAACCATGGACCTTGATTAAATTGAATGGTATTTATCATCGTTGAATACAAATGACCCCTATGGAGGGATGTCTGTGTCCACTCTTCCTTCCATTTTTTCCAGATGTTTCTTCGAAGCAAGGGCCAAAATTCTTTTATGTCTCCTTTAATGGGGGAGGGGTGAGGCAGTTGACTGCCTTCTTTAACCTAATCTATTTTGTATCCATTCTGTGAATGTTTGCACAGAAATTTCAAGGAAATGTTGTCAGCTTTCTGATATTTCATAGAGGTTAAGGATTTGTTACGAACCATAGAATAAATCACGATACACTTGTGTACCGTGGTATAAATATCTATGAATTCTGCCGTTTCCTTCCATCATAAATCGAGTTTGCCGCCAATTTTACCACGCGGCACGCATGCGTCGAGCGAAAACCGAAAGATTGGTTAGGTAGGCCAACTATAAACAATAACAAACCAGAGTCTCTGAACAAACTGTAAACATTATGTGAAGTTCTGAATACATTCAGTGAATTATTGTTCTAATGTGGTTCATTATGTTAAGTGAATTATAATAATCTTAACCGTGTCGAGTTTATAAAATTCCAGGAGGATATTGTTTAGATGAAAACATCGACACAGATGATCATAAGGTATCATTTCAGTTTTCATTAATTTCAATTTTATCTCCCACATTTGTGGGATTTTATTATTAAAATATCTTGACAAAGTTGCTAAATATTGTGACAACATTGTGAACTCGTTTAGACCAGAGAAAAAATAATATTCGATGATATTTAATTCAGAGACGCATTCAGATTATTCTTGAAATTAATGATTTTTTCGTCAAATTTCTCCGGGTAAAATTGGAAATAACTCGGAAACGACGCGTTTTATTGAAAAAAAATAAGAATACTTTTAGTTTCTTAAATGATTGATTCTTTCGAAAATATGAACCGTTTATCTTTTCAAAGTGATTTTATGGTGTTTTAGCGTGTATTGATGAGTCGACTACCCTGTAACTTTTATACTAGTAGAGATATTGAATAGGTTTCAATTCAGGAATATGCACCATGAATAGAGTAAAAACTCAACCAAAATTCAGTTCATTCGAAATAACGGTTCCGAAGATATAAACAGAAAAGTGTTTTTTTCATGGATTTTCGACACCCTGTATCTTCGAAACCAAACCGAATTTTGAAAAATGGTCTAGGAAAAAAGTGTATCGTTTGATGAGAGGAATCTACAGTTAAAATATATGTACAAGTCAAAGACTCACCCTGTATATCGCCAAGAAGTTTCAAGTGATCACGACTAAACCAAGCTACTCCATGATCGTTAGGTTTCGACTTTATTTCAGTATACGGGAAACAGTCTAAAAACGTTTGAGTTATACAGGGTGTCCCACGGTCGAGTGCCTATCAGACGTTTCTGGAGAACTGGACATATTGGAAATCCGAAAATTGGGATTATGATATTGTTGGAAATTCTCTACAGACCTAAAATATTTTTATTTTTCACTTGTATGTTTATTTTACTTTAGAAACGGTTGCTATAAATACACTCATTATGCCCGTGGGCATTTTAGCGGGCATTATGGATCATAACGCCCGCTCGTTGTGCGAGAAGCAAAATAAGCTAGAAAGAAATTATTTATTTCGCAGAATTTTGATACTAAAACAACGACAACTCAACAAACGAAAACAAAGTCTTTCTGAATTAAAATTAAAACTGCAGTTTTCGAATTTCCCGGAAAAATTCTTCAATCGTGAATCTTGGGATGTTTTCGAAACCTGAGGAGCGAAAACTTGACCACAAGTACTTGGAAGTTCGTTCACAAGAGAACCACTAGAGAATTCATGAGAATCTGTTACCGAATTCACAATCATCGTCGATACTTTGTTTTTGGAAAAAATGCTCTGCTCTATGTAACCTTCCGCCACAGATGCACTCTTCCATCTTCCGTGCATTTTTAACGTTTCATATGATGCACCAGCCTCAGTTAAAAGAGTTGCTGAAGTCCGTCTCAAACAATGTCCTGTATATTCATTTGCATTATCCAATTTTAAGTATTTGGCAATCATCGAAGGCACACTTCCTATGGTATTTTTTCCAACAGGTTGGATGGTGCACCGACCATTTCGGAACGTGAGGAAAAATCTAGGATTCTTCACTCCACTGGGTCTCAAGGATATATATTTTCTGACCAGCCCCAAAGCTCCTATTTTTTCTTCCTTTTGACATACCGGTTTTAGTTTCGGGTATTTTAACAAGTAAACACTCAAAACAGCTACCCTTATCTTCTATATCTTTGATAGACATTTTCACTAATTCATCTGTCCTTAGTCCTCCAAAAACACCCATTATTAGAACTACTTTATGAAGAAGATGAATTTCATCAGGAGCTTCATTGATGAATGTATGAACTTGTTCTGCTGTCAAAACTTTGGATTTCTTCGGAATATATCCTTTAGATTTCATTTTTAAAAACGCTACTAGCCGGGAGAATTGTGAAATATTGATATTTTCATTGACAATCAGTGTAGATTTCAAAATAGAATATTTCGTCCACAATGACGCAGGACAAGATTTTTCAGACTGAAATAAAAAAAATTACCCACACCTGAACAAAATGAAAAATAAAATAGCATACCATTTCTTGAAAGTACGCCAATAACACTGTTTCATATATAGCAATCATTTCATTTTTCAACTTCCATTGATGGAATGTTTCATAATCCTTGTCGTAGACGAGTCTAGATTTTTCTGGTAATAGATTATTTGCAGCTTTGGCTGCATTTTCAATTATATTATTTGGCAAATTGCTATTCATTTCTGTTATTTCTTTAAATCTTCACAACGAAAACAGTTATGACATTCACTTAATAAAATGATGACAGCAATAACGAACTTCAAAATATTAAAAAATGCCATGGTTACTACTGAAAGTTAAATGGAAAAAAAATCATAGGAGCAATCGAATTTTATTGTAATTAAATGATATATTCGTGAAAAATAAAATCTTGTATGCACCACGAGCGTTATTAGATCCTAACGCCCATCGGGCAACATTCATCCCTCGGGCCAAAGGCCCTCGGGCCGAATGTTTCCCTCCGGGCGTTAGGATCCATATAACGCACTTGGTACATAAATAACTATTGGAGCCTGAGCACTTCCGGTTACACCAGGAGTGGAAATAAATTTGTTCAAAAAATATTTTTTTCAATATTTTCGTTTTTGATATGATTGAGTATTCAATACTCATTTCTGTTGAAACCACTGTATTCATTCGAATAGTTTTCAAAATATCGAAAAAAACGGAAAAAAGTCAAATATTCATAGTCAGTGTTATGTTCATTTTTCTTATTCTGAACATCCCAAGTGAAAACCGTTTTCACAACGTCAAAGTAGAAGAATGTGGAAAGGTCATGCATCTTTTGAATTTCATAAATATCTTCACATGGTGTTTCAAATTTTGTATCGAAAACTGTGATCGAAAGTTGGCCATAACTTCTGTTTTTCAAATTAGAACCCTATTTTTTTATGATTGCGTTAGATTCTGCGAAGAAAAATAGTGATAGCACCCTCTTTACTGCCATTGATATTTTTACTCGGCGTTAAAAAGTTTTCTACTTGTATACCCATTTCATCAGTGACGTGAGGGAAAAAATATTCGACTCGTGACTTTCAAGATAAAATCTGAACGAGAGCTTAGGAAATCTTTGATTTTCGTATAAGAACATACCTACTATTCATACGAAATTTCAAATTTCGTAATTGAATAGTGATATTTATAATTTTCACGATTCAATTTTCAATTGCAAATTTCCTCAATAATTAATCTGCATTTATTTATACAGGGCGGGGCTAAATTATGGAACAAATTCGATAATTTCCAAGCAATGTATGTACCTACTTTTGAAAATATCCTGAAAGAGGTCGATTTCTCGATTTTTGTTTTCAAATACCGATTTCTGAATGTATATTATTCTAGAGAGGTTATGTCACTGGCAATTATCTCTGGTGAAAGCAATTATCTCTGGTGATTGCTGCTCTAACTGGCCATCTGTTTAACAAATATTTATATAGAATGGGACTAACAGTGTTCCCTGTGCCGTTGGTGCTGGAACGCTGATGAAACGACAGAACATATACTGTTCACGTGCGACAATCTCTCTGTACTGAGGTTAACACACCTAGGGAACCCTACACCTTCCATCTCTTTGGTGAGAGGGACTCCTCCTTGCTCGCGGCATTCCTGTCAGCGTGCCTTCGGGTCTGAGTCTCTCTAGTATTCAGAAGATGCGGAATGAACAATGGGCCACAAGGCCTACGTTCTGCCGACCAAAGGCGTCTCACAGAAGAAGAAGAAGATACTTCATCTGAAAAGTCCTTAAATACTATATTCAATGATAATAAATAATTTGATTTGTTTGTACATGGTGAATAAAAATTAATATTTTATTTCAGTAAGAGAATAACTTTAATTATGTCCAACAAAATACAACATTTAAATGAGATGTTCAAAATACCATCCACCAGTCTCTTGACAATAAGCACATCTACGTACACATTCCTCTTGCACATTGCGAATAACTTCTGGAGTAATGAGTAATTCTGTTGATTTCGATCGTAATTCGATTCTCCAACTCCTGTAGATTTTGCGGCCTATCTACACCTTCGATTTCAAATAACCCCACAAGAAAAAATCCAAGGGGTGTAAGATCTGGTGATCTTACGCTTGTGGTGGATGGCATTTTGAACATCTCATTTAAATTTGGTATTTTGTCGGATATACTTAATTAAAGTTATTCTCTTATATACGGAAATGAAATATTAATTTTTTTTCACCCTATAAAAACACATCAAATTTTTTATTATCATTGAATGTAGTATTGAAAGATCTTTCAGATGAAGTATCTCAAGACATCTATTTCAATTTAAAAAAATTACGTCAAAACCAGTGACACAACCTCTTCAGAATATACATTCAGGAATCGGCATTTCAAAAATAAATCGACCTCTTTCAGAATTTTTGTCAAAAGTACATTGCTTGGGAAATTGGATTTGTTCCATAATTTAGCCGCGCACTGTATATAGTGAAATTTGGAGAAAAACTTGAGACCGATTTCATGATGGAGTTAAATGCTTTTTTGGAAATTTATGGGAATATATTATTCGATTTTATAATGTTGTTTTGAGATCAAAAGTACTTTGCTTACTTTTGATCCCTATATATTCTTTCGAATGACTGTTAATCCACGTACCTATACCTACTAGTAGGTACTAGTTGACAGTTGCTGTATTCGCGCACAAAACAAATTCATAAAAATCCAATCATTGTGTTATAATTTTTGTATTATGTAATATCTTACTTCATCTAGTTCAAGGGATTCTGATCACCTACATTGTTGTGAGGGTAATCCTGTTGTGAGATATTGAAGAATACCTATATGGGAATTGGTTGAACCACTCGAAAAAATTTGACGAGTTGGATTTATGATTTATTGACTATGTTCTGGATAGCAAAGTCCACTTTTTATTCGCTTTCGGAATCGTATGTGTAGATAAAATTCTTCTTACTACCCAATTTCCCATGTATTCAAGAAGCACCAGTCAGAGACAAGTTTCTGGACCAATACACAAAAATGGTCTAATAACTCCCGAGGATATTTTGTTATCGTGTTTCAGTGTTCCATAATGAAATCAGCCCTGATTCTATATTGAATGGTGTGGGGTAGGAATTTCATGAGGCTATGATATTATTCGGAAAAGAGCGACAAAAAAACCGACAGAAGGTTTTGGGCACTCGTTCGTCCATCTTGTAAGTTAATCTATCTTATCCACATTTCAGAATCTAACGAAAAAAATTTTTGACAGCTATCGAAAAAACGACAGCAGCTGTCAAAGAAAACGTTGCTGTTCCTTAGTAATCTATTACAGAAATATTGAGAAATTTTTTGTCAATGATTCGCTACCATTTAATATGGTTCTGGCTGAGCGATATGGACAAAATGTAAAAAAAGAGTAACGCAAATACGTCATTCTCCTTCTAAACGGCCGGACGGAAGGACAAAATTAAATTTGACCACGGATTCGTGATCAGTGAGTCCAACCTAGTCGATTGAGACCATTTCAGACTCAAAATTGGAAAAATACATTCATTGATATGCCCTCGTTTAAGTGGAACTAGCGCCCAAAAAGCACTTTCGTGAAGTCTGGAGCTTTTGTACGCTCGTTCATTCACTATTTTCTGTTTGTTACCCGTTGTAAGGTTATATCAATAGATTACATTCTGAAATCTACAACTACAACGTATTTTCTTCGCACCGAGATGATTCGTTCCTGACCCAGCTATATTCGAGATTCGAACCTATACCCTCTGAAAACTTCAAGATTCTAGGTTTATCCGTTCGAGAGTTTTCGAGTTCGCAGACGGACAGAATTTAATACGACCACCGATCGCAGTGATCCAAACCTAGTCGATTGAGAGCATTTTCGGCTAAAAAAATAAGAATCCCACTGATCCGTCATCTGGATCCGCTAGTAGGTTCTGGTGACGGAATTTGGAAAAAAATTCAGAAGTACAATCTGGATCTAATGAAGTGCTCTGGAACATTTTGAGCACTGAGCACTTTTATTTCTGAAATGCTCGCAATTTCGAAGAACTTTTGAAAAGTACCTTTCAAAACGATACCCTATAGAATCTTTCCCGAATAATTCAAAATGTCAGGTCTTTCATCGACTTGAATAAGGATGTAGTAATCGCTGAGAGTACAGTTATCCCAAAATTACATCTGGGGCATAAATATTTAGGGATTACTATAAGCACAAAGCAGTGGCGGCTCGTCAGGGACGGCAGGGTCGGCAGTGCCGACCCTATATATTTTATGTCCAGCCAGAATTTAAATTACTCTTTCTTCTGTTGAATTACCAAATTTATTATAATTATTGTATTTTCAAGACCTGTGTGAATAAAATTCTATAAATCATATTTGTATATCACTGATATATTTCAACTTCTTGGAAATACGCTTTTCCAATCTCAACGCCGCGCCGTTTCGTCTACTCAAATCAGTCCGAGAATTGAAATGTGTTCGGGAAGACGAGAGCGCCAAGCATCGAACGCTTTCTGGGGACCAAGTACGGCATGCCGGACCTGATTCGACGTTTCAATGAAATGCAAATACGAATGAGGCGAAACAATTTTAACTCGACTGTTTTCTGTTGGAATTTTATTCAGATGATGATGAATATTATATTCGCCTCCTAGTTAATGCTTTTTCAAAATCGAAAATGCGATGTTTTCGTTTCGTTCCACCTCACAAATTTTAAGAGAAAAATGTTGCTTAAAACGAATTTTTGTCGTATTTCGTACTTTTATAGACGAGGATATCGAGTATGATAGTACTTATATGAATTTCCGCCCATTGCCACTATTTCCCGAAATTTTTAGCCGAGAAAAAAATGCTGAACAGTAGGCGCTAAACTCTTATAGCAGGCTCAACACATCGCAGGGTCGGCAAATGGGATTATGCCGTACCTGAAATGCCTCGACTCGTATTATACACGAGGAACGATCGGATCGGGGATTGTTTTCGTTTGTATTGCGATATGGACGAAATGTAAAAAAAAGAATAACGCAAATACGTCATTCTCCTTCTAAACGGCTGTACGGAAAGGCAGAATTAAATTTGACCACGGATTCGTGATCAGCGAGTTCAACCCAGTCGATTGAGACCATTTCAGACTCAAAATTGGAAAAATACATTCATTGTGACGGATTGATATAGCTCTCGTTTAAGTGGAACGAGCGCCCAAAAAGCACTTTCGTGAAGTCTGGAGCTTTCGTAATAGGGGAGATAATTTTGAAATGATAACAGATATGTCTTGAAAATTGGGACTCGACCTAAACGATAAGAGAAAATTGTCCCACGAAATCGGTTGTTTTAACTGCATACGACAGCAGGAGTAAATACAAAGCAGGAACTGTTGAGAATTGCCACTTAGGATTTCCCAAACCGTTGCATGGGAAGCTGCATTATCTTAAGAAGACCCTACCTCCGAGGGGTAGGAGGTAGAAAAATCTTCAATTTGATTGGTTCATATAAACGAAGATGGAAGAAGTTTGGTTTGATTGGTTTCGAAGCATCGACGGAGGAAAAGCTTTAATTTAATCGGTCTCGGAAGAAAAACGAAGAATAAGGTAGCCGGGGAAGTCGGGAACGAAAAAGGAGTTCAGTGATTCGGAAGACGGTGCTAGGGTTACTCATAGGTTTTGGTTTAATCTGGAAAAGGTCAGTCTCTAACGGGGACAAAAAGAGTGTTTCAGTCAAAATTAAGAAAAAAAAGATCTCTGAAATTACTTAGAATTATTTTAGATAGTGTATCGCCGGTATAATCGGGTTCGGGACTTCGGGAGTGAGATTAATCTGCGAAGCGTGTGAGTGACGTGTTTTTTTGTGTTTTTTTTACTGTTTCAGGAAAGATTCATCAATCATCATCCTCAGGATTTTTGGTACAGGAAAAAGGTCAGATACTTTTGTTTATGCTTAGCTTATTTCGAGTATTGGTAGGAAGCTGCATGTAAGCCCATATATCTTTCATTGTCCAGAGTCCTGAAATCTACCACAAGTCGTATTTTCTTTATTTTTGACGTGTATTTTTTTTGTGATCACCCTGAGTATTTGAAAGTTTATGTGGAAATCATTTTTTCAGATTTCCATTGTTTATTTGAACGTTATGGGTAAATTATTTTTGAGATTTCCATTGTTTATCTGAAGGTTTAACTGTAATAATTTTGAAATCACCCCATGTTTATGATTTTGGGGTTATTTTGACAAACCCCTGTGATTCTCTTTGATAACTTGATTTCACTTTATAATCGGAATTTACACTGATGCTTGATTTGATTGCAATTATTACATTTTCTTTAGTGATTTAAAAAGTTGATGTAATAATTTGATTTGGTGTGATTAACTGCATTTGATTTAAGAAATATTCGAGTATTTTCGATAATTTAGATCGTTGAATTATACGTAACGAATGTAAAATTGTTTAGTTTGATTTGGACCTAATATACGTCTTAAATTCAATCTAAAAGGTTTCATTTAACATCCCTCTCCCTAGAAAATATTTTATTAAAGTCCCGACCCTAGTGCGTTGGGCCGATCCCACACTTTCTCCCTTCTGGAGAAAGAACTTCAAAATTTTAAACATCTTTTCTTTTCTTTAAGTATCAACACCCTTGATTGGTGGAAAGCCGCTCTCCCGTCGAATCGTCAAAGGGGGTGTTTTTTACAAATGGTGACAGCGGTGGGATGTGTTAAATTTTCCAAGGGAGATTTTTTAGAGAGATTTTGAGAAGTTCAGAGAAATTTCGAGGGATAAGGAATTTTATGCTGTTGTTTTATGGGTGATCGAAGTGGTGTGTATTGACCTGTTGGGAGATTTCCGGATGAAGGTTTTCAGGTTCTTATGTTGAATTCGATTATTTTGTATGAACGTATATGCCTATGAATTTGAATTTTAAAAATTGCAATTGGTTTTGGAATCATTATAGAACAGTTCGCATTTCTGTGATGTTCTATCATTTTATGTGAAGCATTTTTGATTGAGTCAAGTCGATAACGAGATTTTAAGACTTTAGAAAGGTTTTAGATTCATTACGGTTTTATAGGGAAAGAAGGCATACATTTTTCTTCCAGGACATTTCATTTTCTTTCAGGACATTTATTTTTCTTTCAGGACATTTATCTTTCTTTCAGGAAGCTGGTTTTTCTGTTTGTTGATGTGTATAATCAAATTTTCTGTTTCAGGAGGGTTATAATTTTTTTTTAATTTTGCTTTAATTGATTGCTTTCAGTGAAATATTGATTGATTTTTTTTTTCAGGGCGTATTGCATGAAACATTTCCTTTTGGTTACTCTATCCATTTTCTTGATTTCGTTCGAAGGTGCTGGTTTTTCTGCTGGTGATATAGCTTATCAAATTTTTGTTTCAGGAGGGTTATTTTTCTTTTGAAAATTATTGTGCTTCTATCGATTGATTGATTTTTTTTCAGGGCGTATTGCGTGAAAATTTTTTTGGTTATCCTATTCATTATCTCGATTATTCGTGATTTCATTTGAAGATCGAAAATTTTGTTTTCATAAAGTAATATCATCCGGTTTTGTATCGAGTTTGACTTGGAGAATAATTGAATTTGGCTTTCCTTGTTCTAACTCGAGTTTGAATTCGTGGGAAACACTTTGATAGAAGGGAAATTTTTATTTTTTTTAAGTTGGGTTCATTTTGAAAGTTCAGAAGTCGGGAGAGGTATAAATTTGGTTAAAATTTTATTAAATGAGCCGCTGATCGTGATCTTTTGAATTTTAGAATAAAAAATAGAATAATTTTTTTTTATTTCAGGTGGTTTTGGTGAACTTTTATTCTTCAGGAATTCGACACTTGGTAATTTTCTTGTTTTTTTTGGGGGCTTATATGATTTTGCCAGAGTTTTTGAGTTATTTTTTTGTGTTGGTCTTTTTGAACTCGTTTCCAGGTGATTTGTTTTATTTTGGTGTTTTGGGTAAGACTGTTTGAATTGGAATCATTAGGGTATCCTTTTGCTATTTTTTTTTAATTCGTGAAATTTAAAGTCGAAATCCTCAGCGTATTTCAGTTCTGTTGGAATTTGAGGTTGAGACTTTTGAAATTATTCGTTGGTTTGGAAAGTGAATAATTTATTGAATACATTAAAAATCATATTTTGTTTACGATAATTGGGTTTTTGGTCAAATTATTGAAAAGAGAAAATTGGCTCAGCCAGCTGGTGCATCCAACGTGAATGATCCCACGGGTCAGATAACACCTATGTATTCACTAGGTAAGCTCTCGACTACTTTGAAGAGTTTTTCCGGGAAGGACGCGACAAGATATTTTGAAAAGTTAGAGTTGCGATCAAAATTAGATGGATGGAACGAAAAGGAAACCCTTACCTTCTCAAACTTAAGATCGTGGGCGACGCTTATAATTTTTTCGAGTCACCGATATCACCCTTGACGCTTTGAATTATGACGGTTTAGAAAATAGATTTGTTAGGAAGTTTACAACGGTTAGATTTCCTGGGGAGAACCAGTGGAATCTAAGCCGATGTTATCAGCGACAGGACGAGGATGTGTCCTCGTTCTGCACCAGATTGCCTACGGTGGGAGCTTAGATAAGGTCCAGTCTAAAGGTTACTAGAATTCCGCCATGTTTGTTTGCAGTCAGCAGCGCCCTCATCGGTGGTTGAAATCGCCAATATTCATAAGCTATCGGTGGCAGCTTCTTGAGCGTTCTTGGGTTGGCAGCAATAATAATAATATGTCATCATTGTCATTACTGATCTGAAATAAGCCCGCCAATTCATTAACATTTAGGTTTCATTATATTCTTTATAAAATTTAGGTGTATTAGATGTTCTGTGGGTGTACACAAGATGTCCTTACACCTTTTTAGCATCCATTTTTACCAAAAATTGTTTTCGCTCTATCAAAATTCAAAATAAATAGGGAAAGATTTAACGGCATGCAGACAAATTTTTGAAATTCCGGAAAAAGTTACACACCGAGCGGGAATCGAACACCACGTCTTCCAATTGCCGGGCGGATGCTCTGACCTCTGAGCTACCAGTGTGTATGATACCTTTCCCGGAATTCAATATCATACGGTTCACCTCGTATGTAGTGAGAGTGGGGTTCTTCGGTGGGGAGCACCGATTCGTCATACGCACTGGTAGCTCAGAGGTCAGAGCATCCGCCCGGCAAGTGGAAGGCGTGGTGTTCGATTCCCGCTCGGTGTGTAACTTTTTCCGGAATTTCAAAAATTTGTCTGCATGCCGTTAAATCTTTCCCTAATTATTCTCACAGACGCTAAAATCCATTTATATATTAATTCTCGGCTCAAGTATTTCATCATTGGTCGGAATCCAAAATCCGACCTGAAACTGAAATCCAGAAATTCGATGACGTGAAGTGAAGGATAAATGGAGTCCTCTGGCTAATGATGGACGAATCAGTGCTCCCCACCGAAGAACCCCACTCTCACTACATACGAGGTGAACCGTATGATATTGAATTCCGGGAAAGGTATCGTACACACTGGTAGCTCAGAGGTCAGAGCATCCGCCCGGCAAGTGGAAGACGCGGTGTTCGATTCCCGCTCGGTGTGTAACTTTTTCCGGAATTTGAAAAAATTTGTCTGCATGCCGTTAAATCTTTCCCTTATTATTCTCACAGACGCTAAAATCCATTTATGTCAAAATAAATAGCACGTTCAAAACAAAGGATCAAAACTTCAAAAATTGTAAACAATCAAAGACATTAATTAATGAGGTTTGACCATATATCTACTAATACCAATATGGATCACACCCCTGCTTTTCACAGTCACAAAGTGAAGCCAAATCTTTGGTAAAGCTTGAGTTGTACGCTTGCGTCAACTGGAAATTCAAAAATTGCGAGAAATTCAGAGGTTATGTTTATTCTGAAAGACAACAAGAAAATAGATATCCAGAATGAAAATATGTCACTTAAATACTTTCAGTTCAATTTTAGAATATGAATAGAAGTTAACAATGTCAACATGGACTTGAAGAAAAGGGAATAAAGCGATTGAAACATTACACAGGAAATTGTGAGGTTATGATCGAAAGTATTAGGCATTCTAAATCACGTGACCTAAAATGGCGTCTGCTGAGGGCAAACCATAGACAAACAACTTTCTGAAGTGTCATAAGCATAAATCGTTGTTTGCCCCATAGAACTTATAGTACATGTACTATGAGTTCTATGGTTTGCCTTCAGCCGGCATATTGAGAATTTGTTTTGACAGGTAAATTTGAATGCCTAATTCACATGAATTTATGAATGACATACGTTTCACGACATAATACGATGTGTCAGAGAGAGATAGAATTAAAAAAAATTTTTATTCTCAATATTGCCGCACAAGCGCAGATCTGGATTGTTACCAAAGCCCAGCTTCAGTTTTGATTGGCTCATTCCCCATATAGGAATTATTTACTGGGTTCGTTATTTCGTTCCCGGAGTGGAGCGAGAGAATACGGATACAAACGGATATACAATCACGTGACTTCGGAGCGAAGAACAGAGAGGAAAGTGTCAACCATGTGTCAACAGACTGAATTATCGAACGCCAACGGAGCAAGCGGGTAGAAAGGAGCTGACGGATATGTATATACCGAACGCGATATATGGGTTTGACATTGACATTGATGACACATTGGTACCAACCCAAAGATGCTCAAAAAGCTGCAATCGATAGCTAATGAATAGGTCAATTGATCCTGGTCGATTTACGGAACGCAATTGGCGATTCAAGTTCATCTCCCAATCCACCTTGCGGCAGAAACAGCATTAACGGGAGTGGGTAGGTTTGTAGGTTAGTATATGTATATGTATATGGAAACGTATTAAATCATTGACGACGAATTTCAGACAGGTCGCTATGAGTCACTTAGGTCAGATTTCTTGACATTTTCGAAATGCTATAAAAATGTAAGGCGACATGTTTTTTGTCTGAAAATTGATCTTTCCACATCAATTGACACGGCTTAACCTATAAAAATCATTTTCAGACGGGCCGCTGTAAGTTTATATTTTTTGTCATTTTTTATTTTTTTTATTGGTCTCCTAGGTACGCGCTACAATCTTGGTGTCTGAAAACTGTGTTATTGGTATCTCAGGGCTATTATCTAGTTACATTCCGGAAATCAAACAGGCCGCTATGAGTCACCCATGTTGTTTTTTTGACATTTTTGAAAATGCGCTCAGATCATACGCTACGCGCAAAATGTCTGAAAATCGCATTTCTGGTTACACGGTCATATTATCTATCGATTCCGTGCGGTTTTAGCCGAGCCGCTATAAGTCAAAAATCTTGGTCGCCATCTCTCGTACTATAACGTTCAAACGGATTTGACTATGGATCACTTAAACAAGCTCTTTGGAGATCTCAATTTTGCTAATCAGAAAATATATGCTTTCGAAGAAAAATTGAATGCATCAGATTTAACAGAGGAGTCATTTAAGAACGATTCTAAACCTTTGTACTTCACCGGTTTCCCAAAAGCTGAGCTGATGTTTCAAGTATTTAACAGTGTAGCTCCCTACTTATTAAATGAAAATATTCTGTCTCCGTTTAATCAATTTATTTTGACATTAATGTAACATATTGTAGAAACAGTTAGTAAAATACGCAATACACACACTTAAAACTCGATATTACTTGTAAGCCTGTAGGGACTTGTAGGTCTTCATCTGTTGTTCAGTATAGAAACTGTGAGTTAGAATTAGGTAATCCACCATGTCCATAATGCTCACAGATGACAAAAAACTCAAATTGCTGGTCAGTTCACTTGCACCTACAGAATAGGGATCAACATTGTCTATAATTTCAATTTTAGAGTCGTAACGCGATTTTACGTCTCCTTTAAAAGATAGGTAGTATTCACTCCAAGCCATATTGTAGAAAAAGTTAATAAATTATGCAATAAACACACTGAAAACTCGAACTAAACAACTCAAAACAGCAGATCACAATGAAATTCTTATGGCAGACACGATCTTGTATACTCCATTCACTTTTATAAAGTATACCGGTTGGCCATGGAATTTTGACACATTTCACTCTGTATTTTTTGAAAATGTTAGGTTATAGTCATTTTTCTGTCAGATGATTGAGCAATGTTGCCCTTTCTTCATAAGAGTCGTAGTAATTACGTATTTATCGAAATGTTTATTTACTTTGGGAAAATAATGAATTTGAAAATATTATGTGAATTCAATAATTCCAGAGACCTGGCGAATGTTGGAGAAACTTTTTTCTCTGTTAATACTGGAAATATTTCACATATATAAACATGGTTGGAAGATTCAGTTATGCTATTTTCTCGTACGGAAGACAAGAATCGAGTGTTGAAATTTCACTGAAAAATAATGGCCAGAATAGTCCGTTACTTTGTGATAGTTTATTCGAAAAAAAAATCAAAGTACAATGGAATGAAATAAGATATAGTGTAATTCATAATGTAATTTCCTTACATAATTTCAATGGCATTACAGCTTAAGACATAATTTTTTTACAATATTCAATTAGAAATTTTTCAAGAGTGTTGTTTATACTCTTATCCAATTAGAATAACTCCACTAATATAAATGAGATTGCATACATGGAAGAGTTCAGGTGAAAACTTCTGATGTAAGCAGTAATATTGAATTCAAAAAAGTCTACTCATGGAGGCTATGCATACAATCATTAATAAAGATTCTTTTTCAAACTGGCATATAATGATTGGATACAAAAACTTGAGAAAACGGTAACTCAATAAAGAAATTGGATTTGAATATATAAAACGTCCATAATTTTCAATCACCTAAAACATTATTTTCTAACATTGTTACATGTATATGTTTTTTTGAAAAAAAGCATTAGGTCATTTGATGTATCAAACATTATAGCATGTTCAAAGCAATTACAGTAATAGCAAAACAGATTCGAACAGGACACCATACATTTTTAATTTTAACTATGATACAAGAGCACAAAGATAAAAACCTCTCTGAGTAAGTATAGAGGTTTTGGAATTTTTTCAAAGAATAGGCTGACATATTTATAATGGATGGAATCTTCTTCAGGAACAACATTTTATCTTTCTTTTGGATTGAGACTGACAAAATATCTTGAAATCATATCTGCAACAGAAAAGGAGATAGAAAATCATCAGGAAATAATAAATAATATAACCTAACTTTGGTCCTTGACAACGAAGGTCTTCTGACCAGATCTGGCCCTCCAAGCAGGCCTACTTATATTGAGAAATTCTTTCCCAGATTCCTGATTGGTTATTTTTCTATCTAGGTGGTTTGCAGCAACTTCCTTTTCCATAGTATAGGCTTTTTGTCATTTTGTTTGATTCAGTTGAACCTCCTTGATCGTAGAGAATATTCGATACAGTACTAGTTGAATAAGGAGGGTATTCGACATTTTTGCAATACTAGAATATCCAAACGTTAGGTCTTTCACACTGCCGGATAAAGAGTTCTGTTGAACTTACACTAGTAATGTTCCTTTTGGAGTTTTTGAACCTCCATCCATTTTGAATTTCCCCATTTTAAGTGGAAGAGACGAGTTCTCAGAATTTCCTCTACATATTATTCCATATCCATTAGATCATTGTTTGAGTCAGAGTAACCCTCAGAAAATTCTGAATCTGAATCAGATTCTCCCAATGCAATAATGAATGGAGGAATATCTGCTATTGGAAGATTACCCATGTGTTTCGTCCAGTCCTCTGTGATAAGTCTTTCACAATGTAAATAAAAATTTTCCCACATATCTGATGTACATTTTGAAAGAGCCAGACTCCATAAATTCAACACTCTATCCGTTGTATAGGGATGCGAATTTATGTTTTTGTTATAGAAGTTCTTACAAAACGTCCATGCCATTTCAATAGGATTGTACTGACAATGGTATGGGGGTAATCTAAGATAAGAACCTCATGCTCCTTCAAAAGGTCATCAACTACATATTGTCTCTGTCTGTCAGTTCGATGAGGTAATATCAAATTCCAAAGTTGTTTCTTGGTAAAATTTTGATTAAAATCAATCTTGTTTTTAATCAACCAATCCTGCATCTCGCTTTTTTTGCTGGAAAAGGTGGGTGGTTTTTGAATGAGCCGATTTCAATTCTTCCTTATAGTTTGTCTCTGCTTTTTCGTCACTACCTTCTGCATTTTTAGTTTCCTGGCGTGATGAATATATTCATATTTGTTAAAGTTAAATGTGATCAACGCTTAGGGAACAATTTTTATAGTTTTTTATTTCAGAAAGCGAAATATCTTTCAAGTGAATCAGACTTTTATTGTTTATTAATCAATCTTGACATTTCTCTTATCAGCACACTTAATTTGAAGACTTCAAGATCACTTCAAGAATATTGAGGGGATAAATTAGCGAATTAACATTGGCAACGTTGTTTAATTTTCACGAGTGCCAACCTGCGTCTGTTCTAGGGGAAAAAACTTGATAAACCTAAAACTTGGCCAACCGGGATACTTTATAAATGTGAATGGAGTATATGCACCACACACAAAATGGCCGCTCTGTCAAAGTCACGTGACTCAAAATGATCAATTCTTTTATAACCTCAACGCTACACTCATTCCTTATGACCCAAAGTGCCTTCCTACTATTTGGAATTGCTTCCAAATATCGGAAATATTCGCTTATGCTAAGAAACACACTGTTTTCACTTTCTATTCCATTTTTTCCCCGCAAATAACCTTATTTCAGACTTTATGTTTACAAATCTTACCGACTCACGATTTGAATAAAGAACCTTTGGTTCTATGTTCTAAGGACTCACGTGTAGTAGAGGGCGCTGCCTACCTCTGAATCGCGAATATCCATATATTCTATATCTATGACCCAAACCATATTATTCTGTGGCCCTAAACCAAAACTTAACCTAAAATTTACAAACTGAAATTTGCTTTGCAGAAATCATTGAAATCCATTGATGTAGAATCCTAGGTCAATGTTGAAATCCAACACTTCTTGGTTGATGCAGAAATAGTTTTGGTTGAAGTTAAAGTTAATCGTTGAATTTGAAGTTAAATCTCATTGCTGAATTGTGTTTCACCAATTAACATCCACAAACATGGAGATTGTTATAGAAAAGGGAAGTTTGTCGGAATTGATTACTGGCAAAAAAGTGGAAAATAAGGAAAAAGTTGTTATACGATATGGAAAAATAGATTCTGTGCAAAAAACATATGCTGAAAATATTCAAGATGACATAATTGAAAAATTAAGTACCCCAACTAAGGAACCTAAGAATGGGAAGAAAAGCTTCAAAAAGGTTAAAACTGAACATGTTACTGGAGAGCGGTTTCCACCATTAGGGAAGGCAGCTGCACATGAAATTGAGGATTATTTAGAAGAGCTAGATGTAAGTCAAGCGGGGCAAATTTCAACTGAAGAAATCCCTCCCCATACTGATAAAAAAGGTAATAGAAAAGAAAAAAAAGAGAAAGCTAAGAAATTCAAAGCACTGCAAGAGAAGAGGGATATTCTCATAAAAAATCCAGAAGAACTAGCAAGAACTGTTTTTGTCGGAAATGTTCCTCTCACCACAAATAAAATTAAGTTCAAGAAATTTTTCAGTAAATATGGTAAAGTGGAATCAGTAAGATTCAGGTGTCCCCCTTTAAAAAATATCAACACTTCAAAGAAAGTTTCAGTTATAAAAGGTGAATATCATCCTGAAAGGCAAAGTTGGGTATCATATGTGAAGTGAGTATTATGTTTCTATTGAGTCGAGTTCAGACACTTTTCTAAAATAAGTTTGTGATAGACAACACCAAGCCAGGTGACAGGTTTCCCAAGCAATTAGATATTTTATTTATTTATCCTGATTACTCCTAGGTCTCCTGTGGAGACCCCTCTGAAATTACAAGCTTCGAAGCTTGTAACTTGTGCCGAGTTCGGAGTAAGCAGTTGTGTTCTGTGTAGGCTTTGTTACTGTGTCCTTACGCCATGATAAATGACTGAATACTCATTTGTTTTTCATGTACCTTGCCCCTAAGTATTTGTCCACCCTGTCACCGGCCCTGGCCAATGCATTATTATGAATACAAAGGAGGCGCGAATTATAGATGTGAAATACATGATCTTATGGTGAGGAAATCAATCTGATGAATGGTTGTTGTATTAAAAGACTCAAAGCCTGTACTTTTTGAGTCAGGATGAGCACCTTTTCAAATGCTAGTGGGACATTTGTCTTGATGTTTAAGTGTCTCCTCTGTCTACTAGACTATTCTAACCCATAACCAGTCTAAATACACATTAACTTGAATATTCCGCAGGTACTTATATTTTTAGTATATGCCATTGTATTGGGCAATATTCTTTATATTTCATGTGAATGAGCCACTTCTTCCTCTGTTGCTTACAGAACAAATGTCTCTTGTAATTCCTACTTATTTTCAGATTCCAAACAGAAGATGATGCTGAAAACGCCATGGAAGCAAATGGTGAAATTTATATGGATCATCACCTAAGAGTATCAGTTTGTAAATCAAATGAAAAACGTGATGAAAACAGAGCTATATTTATTGGAAATTTACCACTTAGTAAGTCAATCAACATTGATGAATAAATATTAAGTTTTTTCACAATCTATGGTGTCCACTGATGTAGGATATCTGGACAGGTCTCACAGAAAAATGATGGGTCCCAAGATATAGAACGAGATGGACTGATTTTGATGTCATTATTGTCTTATGATTTACACCAATGTTGTCGCTTTAAATTAAAACCATCTCATTGAAACAGGTTATTTTCTGAATATATCCCATATTCAGGGATGACATAACTCTCTTCATTCAAAACTTGAGTAAATCATAGTAATTTAACAAAAATCAATAATGAAAAGAATAGAGTATGTACCTATACAGTCTACTAGTAGAAAAACAGTCGGTAAATTTAACGATAATTCTGTTGCAGTGGCAACATTGATGCCTTCCAATGTGCTTGCCCATGCCCATCTCTTTCTATATGTTGGGACCGAATGACTGATGCTTTCAACTTAGATATCTTGGGTGCCCTGTCCAGATATTCTACATCAATGATGGAGACAAGACAGTTAATGAATAGTACTATGAATATTATGTTATAGATATTGAGGATGATCAGTTATGGAAAACTTTCGAAAGTTGTGGCAAAATAGAATCTGTGAGGATTATCAGGGATAGTGAAACTGGAATGGGAAAGGGCTTTGCTTTTGTCAACTTTTCTAGTTCTGACTCAGTGCAACTTGCTCTTGAAATGGAAGATGTAAAAATAAACAAGAAAATTATTAGGATTCAACCCTGCAATACAAAAGCTGCCAGAAAAAATAAAAATAATAGTTTTTCAAAGGTGGGAAAAAATACTTCATTTTGAAAAAAATATCAGAAATATTGTGCTTTCAGGTCATCAAATCTAAAAAGCCGAAGAAAGAAGCAAGTAAGAAGCGAAAGAGAGATGTTGAAAATATGGAGGTAGGTATATTTTTTTGGATCACACAACATCTACAAAACTAGCGAATTCCAGGCTCTTTCGCTGTGGTCTTTATGAATCTCACCTGTTTTGCCTACTTTTACAGTAGGTTACTTCAGAGGTTTATCAGTCAGTGGTTTTAACCTGACAATTGATGGCTCTGAATTGACTGAAATTCGTTTTAGACCACAGCTAGAAAGCCCAGAATTTTGTGATTGAATCCAGATGTGAAAGCCTTCATCATCATCATTCATTATTCTTTTTCAAGTTCATAACTGTGAAGAGTAAATTTTATTTTAGGCCCAAAATAAAAAATCCAAAAAAAATAATGCTCTGAATAATGCTTATCAGGGTAATGAAACCAAACAGACATCAAATGTGAATTCTAATAATTCATTTTTGGGAACAAAAGTTGAAATTAAAAAGAGGGTAAGAACTTCGTAATATTATTCGAAATCATTTTCAATATTCGCTTTATATCCCTTACAGAAAAAGAAGAATAAGGAACTTTTGAAGAAGAAGAAGATCGCTGAAAAATTAGCTCTTGGATCCAAATAAATTTCTTGAAATATGCATAATACAGCATTGTTTTCAATGTGAAGATTTGTTGCAGATTGTTGAAAATGCACAAACGATAGTATCTTTACCTTTCGCCGAGTCTTTCGAGGCATTTATGGCGCGAAAATACGGCTATGTTATGCATAACGAATAATATGTGAATAGCTGGGTTTGAGAATGCATACTACATTAACAGAGTGCACTGTAGTCATAACAACCCAATCAACCAGGTGTGCTTCATTAATATAGTATGCATTCTCCAAACTCATATCAAACATCCAGCATATTATAATATTATTATGTTTTTTGTTATATCTTAGTAAGGAAAATTTTTAATGAATATCCTTATGCATGACTTCATATCTAATTATAAATATGTAGTTTCATTTCAATTCAAACCAGGTTGTACTCATATATGTACTCTTTATTTTTCAATCTTCTCTACACGATTTGCCTCAGAGGAGTTCTAGAAGTGTTATACACATTACAATTCATTCAGTCAGCACAATCTAATTAACTTACTCGTCAAAAAATAAAATAAATAAGTATAAGCGAATGACATAAGGTGGTCATGAATATACAAGAATGTAAGAATGATTTTTTAATTGGAATTAGAGAACAAAGTAACTTTCTTTCAACAGTTTCAACACAACGTTTTAATTGCGACATAACAAGTTATGTTAGTCAGATTTAATTTACATAAATTTTTATTGCCAAATTCTAGTTTGATCAAACAATTAGACAATTCTCTTGATCTTTGATTTCCTTACCAATGCAATTTCAACAGATCAGGGCCCGTATTCTTGGAAAGTGATCTTTCGGTGCGTATACGATTGGTATACTTAAATACAATACAGAAAACGTATACGCACCGAAATATCAAGAATACGGGCCCAGACTTGTTCCCCTCCCTTATTCAGTTCTACCAAAAAATATCAGGCAGTGTTTTAGCGCGACAAAGGAGCAGTGGACGGATTTACGAAATTCGAAATATATAATAAACAAAATTAATAGATTAAAAGGTAGCACCAAAACGATAATCTGACTCACCTCTTTCACTTCCAAACATATGAATTCACCGAATGTGAATAATAATCTTCAATTGCAGCAAAACTAGACTTCGACGACGACTCGAAGAATCTCTTCTACGTTATTCTAATCTAGAGAATACTCCTCATTCTCCAGTTTCCGATGTTACCAGAATTACACGTTGGAGTGCAAACAAAGGAAAGAATACAAATCAAAATATTTCGAACATCGGTCTACTCGTTCCAAAAAAATATATACAGGGTGGCCCACCCCAGACGCGGTTCTCATTTTGAGGCAGTAAATGAAGACATTTTGAAAATTTTTTTTTCGTGAAATGTAAAGGACAATCCGATGCACAATTTAAAATTGTCTTCACATATACAGGGTGTTCGATAACAAAGATATAGACCAAAGTTACACTTTTTTAAATGGAATACCCTATATATGAATTCAAAAATTGAATGGCAAGCTCAAATAATGATGAGTTTATAAAGACCATTTTATGCCTTAGAAGAACCATTGTAGAGAAAATGGCGAAAAATCGAAAAAAAGGAGTATTTTTAATTTGCAATTAATGAATGAACCCTTCAAGCCAACTAGACAGACAATGTTTTTTCGTGTAGACATATTGGCTACCCTTATGCAGAAGAAAAAAATTTAACTCTGGAATATACTGAGTGATCATAATTAATGTTCAAACATTAACTACAAATAATGGTCAAAAACTTTCTTATTTCAAATGGCACACCCAGTATTTCTGTACCTTAATTGTTGAACGTAAAAATTAATATCGAAACTATCTTCATTGGGTTTGCCTATACCTAAACCTAATAGTTTTCAGGTAATTCTCGATTTTTAATTCAACTAGTTAACCTACTATTATGATTAGCGATACTCATAGAAATATTTGGAAATATTTGTGGGGAAATGATCACAATATTATTTGAAATCTGAAAAACTCATATGAAGATCTCAATAATGGTGTTGCGGTCACGCAAGATTTATTATTCCTTTATAAATGATTAGGTATCTACTGTTTTTCTGAATATCAATTCTTTTTTCAATTATTTTCAAATTAATTTCGGCTAGAAGGTATTGAGTGTCATTATCATTCAATCTTTTTCGTTACATGCCCTTAAATTTTTCTTTATTCCGATCGTTTTGATTTGAAGTTAAGCCATACGTTCAAAGAATCATGTAACAAACGATTCATTTAAAAAAATATTTGTTCAGGCGATGAACCTGTGCTCCAGTCCAACATTTCCCTATTCTTCACATTTTCAATATTTCGATTTATTCAAAATATATTTTGTTTGAAGCTTAAGCTTTAAGTCTTGATTATCTGGTGGATCTCTTCCTAGAAATAATATGCAGGAAAAAAGATTTTCTGTATGAAGAAGGTAATTATCATAGGTTCATTCAAAATTTCACACTTTGAATTTTCCTATCCTGCTCCATGGGCTTGACGTTGGACTGCTACCTGGCCTCACTGAAACCAGTTGAGCCACAATTCGTAACTGTATTTTTCGAATAATTTATTATCCATATGTGAAACATTCAATGTTCGTATAGCAGCAACATTGTGAGGAAAGTTAAAGATGTAATGGTGTTTTTAAGCCTCTAGTATCGGTGAATGGCCCACTCACACTGACAGATACCTTAGATTGTTGATTCTTTGTTTCACAGAAACACTCTTTCCTAATTTATTGACAATATGCATGTAAGAAAACCAAAGGACTGTTTTGTATCGTATATTCACATAATTATTTGTGAACAATTTTTTTAGACCATTTACGATCATAAAATGAAATTTATTTATTCACCCAGGCAGAGTTGGTTCAAATCATGAAGCGTAGTTAGATCTGGACCTTCATGAACCCTATGTTGGAAAATTCTCGATGATACTCTGTTAGTTGGGGATAAGACTTACTTCTGTTTACCAGAATGATTAACTATAAAAACAATGATCATTGAATAACGTCCAAAAAAAAATTAATTTTTATGGTCAAAAACAAGAACCATAATAGAATTCTGGAGAAGGACTATGCAAGAAAGGGGTGAGATATATCAACCATTATTTATATTGCAGTTGATATAGCAACTAGTGTGGAATTGGTGGTTGCAGTTGAATGGTTTGAAGAAAATAAACTCTTGTTAATTAAAGACAACCCAAACATTGACTTTCTCTCCTCAACACTCAGACAGACTCGGTTGACGATATTTTAAGAGTAATATTTCAACAAGATCAGAAATGGAGTGAACATTTAGAAGAATTATTCAAGAAGCTGTTCTGAGGTATTTTCACTATATGTAGAATGATGCACATTGGAAATTAGGAAAAAAGCCATGGCTGCTTACAGAGCCAACTTCTGTAGCTGGGCCTCATATTTTATTTATTTTTTCACACCTAGATGCTGAACATCTGTATTTATCACATGCAACCTCTAGTTTTCTCCAAAAAGAAAATAGGATTCATTCATTAGGACAGATACATAAAACTCCTGTAATTTTTATGAACAAATTCATGACATTCTCTTAAGTAAGAATCTCGAAGGTCTATATAATATAAATAGATTCCGTATACTAAGTGTCTTTGTTGAATAGAGAAGTCTTGTAGTATATAAACTGATGACATTTTTTATTACTGTTTAGATATAATGGTTGGTGGGAATAGGTCAATTATGTAGAGAAAAACCAATTACTCTATGGCCGACGTTTCGGCATATATTATGCCATCTTCAGGGCTGCTAAAATTACAGAACAACAGGTATGAGATATTTAAAATATGTCCAAGACTTTCTCATTTCAAAATACACTTAACAGTCAACCCAATGCACAAAAAATTATCGGCAATCCGAACATAAAAGGCTTGAATTTGACATAAATACTAAAATCTCTCCTTCTGGAGTTATCACACAAACTGAAATAACATGAAACAAATCACAACATAATTGGGAAGCAAACAACCTGCTAAGACGTAAACTGTAAATAAATGAAAATGCGAACACCGAACTAATTTCTCAAAATCTTGAAATGGTCTACTTACAAGTAAAACGGTCCTCTTTTGTCAAAAACAATGATTCGTCTTTTCGATATTTTAAAGAATCAAAATGAGTTGATGTGGGCTGCATGAAGGATTCAAACATGCTTACTGAACCAAGCGATGTTATATCTATTGGTTATACTGTCTAAAAAAAACCCACAACACTTGCAGAAGAAAACAATAAATGTAGGAGCAGATTGTTGTTAAGTCTTCTTTTTCACCCTAGACAAAATATTATAATATCCCTGGTTGAGGTTCGATATGTCTGTTCTTGAGTTAACGGAGTTATTTGTTTTAATATATACAGCATCTCATATATCAAACGCTTATATAATGTGTGTTCCCTTTTCAATATTGACGTTTGTTCAAAATTAAATGTATGATTTTGGTCTTTTACATGTTCAGCTAAGGAAGTTTTTGGAACAGTATTTGGTCTGCTGATTGAATATCTATGTTCGTCAATTCGTTTGTTGAGGTATCTTTTAGTTTGGCCGATATAACTTCTCTCACATTGTGGCACGGAATTTTATATACAATATTCGATTCCAAGTTTTCTTTTTTGATGTTTTATCTTTTAACTTGCTGAAAAAGTTTTTCTTTATTGTATTTGTATTTTTGAATGCTATAGCAAATCTTTCCGTTTGGAAAACCCTCGATAATTTTTCCGATAATCCTCGTACATATGTTAAACCTAAATATACTTTTTTGTTGTTTTCTACATTATTAAAATTTGCTCCTCCCATTGATTCTATGTTTGTGAGAGAGTCATTAATACCATCTGGCTTGAGAATTTTTGCAATTAGGGAACTAGGATAACTATTCATTTTTAAGATTGATTGAATGTACTGTATATTTTTTTGCCAAAATTGTTTGTCCGATAAATGTAAGGCTCGAAATTTTAGATTATTTATTATATTGATCTTGTGTACAATAGAGTGGTGGGAATGAAAGTTTTTTATTACTTTTGAAAAGTATGTATATGCGATTCCTAATTTATATAGTGTGTTATATTTATATAAAGACCTCTCCATATGAGTACATATACTGTATCTGAGTATTGATTTGGCTAGGGATTAATAAACTAAGATAAGCCAGTCTCTTTTTAGGATGTTCTTAATACAGTAAAATAAGTATATGTACAGATAACTGAATATATTTGACAGAGATTTGATATGAAAATTCCATTTGAGATGTTTAAAGAGAATGAGGTGTAGATATTTATGATTGTCTACTTTGTTAATTTCCAATATACATAAATAAATGAAAACTTGGGGTGTGTGGCCATTGTCTAGAAGAATGCCATATACTTTTTCTTTATATCAAGGGACAGTTTTGTTTGTGATGCCATATTTAAATTTTTTCCATGGTTCTACTTGTGTAATTTTTCACCGCAGGCCAACTATTACCTTTCGTGATTAGAGATGTATCATCAGCATATGATGAAATTGAATGAATTTCTTTGTCTGAATTTAGGTATAAAATAAATACAATTTGACCAAGAAATTTTCCTTGTGATATTACCATCTTTGCAATTGTTTGGCGAACAGTCCAAAGCTTTTGTCGGTACTGAGAGATGTGTTCAGATTATTTGATATATTTCTACTTCAACAATACTGAATTTAGATATAAAATAAATAGAACTGTTCTAAGTACATATTTCAATACAGAAGTGGATGGATTTATATGAGTACTTATTTGTTACGCTATTTAAATTTTTTTATATTCCAATAAATTTACTTGTGGAAAGCTGGATGATTTCATCATTGTTTGAACAATGATTCAATTTACCTACACATTCTCTTTTGTTCCTCAAATTTGGAATGAAATGTGCTTTGAATCGACTCGTATTTCCTTGATAATGAATGAAAAATACAACTTCAAATACAGTTCTTTATTTCAAAAAGTAAAGATTTTAATTATTATCTCGAATAAATTTTATATAATAATGCACAAAAAACTATACACCTCAGAGGTTTTGCACAGGTGTTAGTAAAAACGTATCTGAAATATCATAACAGAAAACTTGATAATGAATTCTCAAATAACCCGAAATATATTAATAGAAAACGTTAACGATAGGGGGCGTACTGCATCTTTGGTTTCGCCTATTGGACAAAATCAAAGATATTCTACAATTGTAGAATATCTTTGGACAAAATACACAAACGAGGAGTCTTTCTTTGATTCAAAGTCCATCGCGAGAACCCAAAAATTTCATCTCTTTTAACTTTCGCTTGATCTGTGAGCAAATAAACCCAAGGAACCGACGAAAATCTTCGGTCAATAATGTACCGCTGTCATCAGAAAACATCCGCTGTAAATCCGAATAATAACAAACCGAAGAAACCCGAAAGCCTACGAAGCAGCACACGATCACCTCTGGTCGATTTGGTTCATGAAAACATCGGGTGATTTGAATGAACCATGTCCCGTAAATATTCGGTTTCCATGTACCAAACGAACATATTTCATTTACGGAACGGCATGACAGCCACCAACCATAGATTCTCATGAACCAACCGAACTTGGTTGATATACGGACCATACCCTGTAGTCTTTCCCCAGAACGATCTTCCGTTTTGTTTTAAGAGGACCTTCGTTCCGCTGCATAGATCCGTTGATCCGTACAGGATCATGAAATGATGTTGTTGGATGATGATGTGTGGCATTGTGGCTTGTGGCAAGCTGATTAGAACGAGTCAGATCCCAAGGCGTGTGATGACTGATGATGTTATAGGTATATCTACTTCTACCTTAGACAAAAGAAAGAGGAGACGTGGTATAGGATGATAAATCTTGAAGCCAAGATGCCACATAATGAAGAACGAACTGGACGACTCTATTACTACAAAACGAGAATTACGCTAAGATCTGAACGACGTTGTCACGTTGTCTGAGATTTTCGATTCATTAACGTCGAATCCTTCCAGAATGGCCATTCACGTGATTACCTGGTTCCCAACTTGACAACACCGGTTGTTTCAGTTTCATTCATAATATTGTTCTCGACCAATCAGCGAAATTGGCCTACGATTTGACATTTCATGTTTGATACACGTTGCCATGCCGCTATCTAGTTCAGTTGTGTCAAATAATTGAATTTCTGAGACATTTCTGAATATCTTGAGCAAAATATCAAAGAGTTTTTCGAAAATACGTTAAAATAATGGTTCGTAAGTGTCAAATGTTTGGCAAATTGGACTCTCGCAACCGTAGTTTGAGTTTTCACAGGTTAGTTTCATGTTTGCAGATCAGTGGCGTAGATTGTCCAATGTTTATAATTTTACTTTCAGATTTCCTTCTAATATTGAGAGAAGAAATATATGGCTTTCAATTTCGCACTTGGTTGATGCTGAAAACATGCCTCAAAATCTGTTCTTATGTTCGGAGCACTTCGAATCCAAAGATTTTGGTTTTCAAGTGAATGGTACAAAATATCTTAAAAATGATGTCAATCCTGTTCCAACTCTGGGAACTTACGTCTTCAAGGTAAGTTTCTGTGGGAAGTTCTAGAGATTCATATTTTAATTCAACCTGTTTGAATATAACTTCATTAAATAGAGTCAGAATATGTGTCAGTAAATATTGTTATATAATAATATTATATTATTTTTTACAAAGTATAATTCAATACATTAATTGAGAACTTTTTTGCAGCTCAAGCTCAACTGTCACTCCCCAAGATGATAAAAGTTATAATTTGCCGTTTGACAATGAATATTCAATGAAATATATTTGCAGAGATCAAGTTTCATTCCTCGATGTAGAAATTTACCAGATTATATGCATACGATGAAAAGATCTATTCTTGGACTGACATTGAAAGGGATACCTATTACAAGAAGTGGAAGAAAAACAGGATTTTTAGGTTTCTTGATCTGCATTGAAAGTTTGGAACAAATGTATAAGAAATATGTCATTGAAGCAAAAATTCCTTAAATATCTTCTCACTTATAAACTGTCGCAGGACAGGGTTAGAAGTAAAACTGGACATAACTATAACCCCACTGCAAGACAGTTCGATGCAGCATACAAAAGGTTGATTGTTCACTCACAAATATCCGCTTCTGATACCGGAAATGCCATCAATCAGGTATCCATCAATATCCTGACATTCGAATCTGCAGTTAGCATGCAACCAATATTGAAAAAAAAGAACAGTTTGCTTCAGTCGTGGAAAGTGTTTTTACAGATATGGATAAATTTGAGTATGCAACTTCAACAGCATGGAATCTCACTACATATTCAGAAGATATTGTAGGATATGTTGCTCGGATACTTGACAAATTTATTTCATGTCGAAAGTACCTCGATCTTTTGAGAAATGAAGTAGATGTTTCACTTCTCCAAAGAAGAAAAACATGGAAGATTAATTAGGGCTAGCCAATTTGTAATTGATGTTTGTAAAGAGGGCGAAAAATTGTTCAAATTCTCCCATAAAACTTCAAATATTTTCAATAGAACATTTGTTACCAGTTCTGATCAGCAAAACTATGTTTAATGTTAATTCATCCATTTTACACCATTTTGAAAATCATCTTTTTGATGGAAATTTCATTGATGGACATGCTGATCATAATTCATAATGTTTACTAATTCAAGAGCTCATTGCTATAAAAAATTGTACAATAAAGGTTGAATTCGTCAAATTTATTTTTTCTTGACACAATCAAAGTATGGTATTGAAGATTATTTGGCTATGAATATTTTATGACTCATATTTAGATCTTACATTCTGTATGTCTAATAAATGCTATGTTCTTATTTTTATCAGTATATTGACTCCCCATGTATGATTGATGGGTCGAATATTGTATGCAGTACAAATATACGAGAACATTGAACTATTGATTATTTCTTTCATTCAAAAAATTCCTTTAAAGAATATTGCTCACATTGAACAAGCATTTTTAATAAATTAGTCTTTAAAATTTTTTTATTCGAGGTCTTCAATTTGTGAGGCAGAGCATTGAACAACTTAAGACCCATGTATAAGGAAGACTTTTCTGTAAGAGACAAAGTGTGACACGGATACAAGTAAGGCTCAATGTGCCTTGTAGTTCTTAAAGTAATCAGAATGATGAGCCATGAAAACAAGTACTCTGTAGAAATATAAGCCATATCATCATATGTAGTTAAAATGTTATTTTCCTTGAAGTGATCTCTACAAGATTCTCTGAAGCCCAACTTTAACATGACCCTCAAAATGAATTTTTGTCTCAGAAAGACAGATTATCAGTTGATAAAATTCATTTTAGAATAAGGATCCATCATGAAACAACTAAACTCTTAGATGAGTCCAAAGAAAATAGATCAAGATCTATGAACACAAAACTTATATTGAATGAATAATTTTACTATTTCAATGTAACTATTAATTGTTACCATTCGTTTTGTAACTATTTGTGAAATAAATTTGAATTAATGTGCTATTGTGGATTGTGATTTAACTATAATTATTGTTTCAATAAAACACCTTTGGATTATTATTTTGATATTTTATTGGGTAATTCATTTTCTGTAACATGATTAAATCTTCTGAATCAACATATTTTCGTGAATTTTATTGAGTAAATTCAGGTGAGCTAATTTTTTTCTTCAACCGGTTCATCTTTGAGGCGAATTCTTCGGCAAGTTCATTCAGTTAATATACATGTCAAATTGGAACGAAATTTCAGCTAATTGTGATTGATAGTTCCGAAGATATTGAGCTCCGAAGCAATAATTTTCAAATGTGAATAACTCCGGAACCACGCGAAAAAATTGGCCCATAATCGGACAATGTGAGTATATACATTTTTTTCCGTCGAAATTAATTGAATTCTGATTTCATCAATAAAAAGTTATTTACCTAACGTGCGCATATCAAATTGGAACCAAATTTCAGCTAATTGTTATCAAGACTTCGAGTTATTGAAAAACAATAATCTTCAAATGCTGTTGCCAACCAATTTGATTCGAGTTATCAAGAATTCGATTTATCGAAGTTCGACTGTAGTTCCAAAGATATTGAGCTCCGAAGCAATCATTTTCAAATGTGAATCAGTGTTGCCGTTCCAGATTTTTTTTCTGTCCTTCGAAAATGTACTAAATTAAGCGCGTTCGGCATTAGCATCCGAGAGCGGACGGATTTTTTAGTCACGTGATCATAGATTGTACAGATTTGTCAGATTTTTCTGTAATAAACGAACGGTACGGAGCTTTCAGATCGTTTTTTCTGTTTGTCAGATATTAAATTAGTGATTAAAGGTCTATTCGGCCGTAGAGGTAGTCTGGATTCTATTTCAATTCTTTCGTTATAGCTCTCAACACTTCTACCCCTTGGTTGAAATGATTCAATATTTTGAATCATTATTTTTTTATCAAACGACATTTTTTATTTATTACTACACAACAAATAACATAAGACACGAAATTTTAACAGACCGTTCAAGAATATTCGAAGCAGGAAACTCATAAATGCAGTTAAAATCCATTGACAAATGCAGAAAAGTAATTTCTGTTTCTGTTCTGTTGAAAAAATCCGTTTGCTCCGTCGAAATACAGCGAGCAAAAAGATCTACATCCGATTGATCAGATTTTTTTGCCGAACGGTCCAGATGTGTACTCCCCTCAATCTGGATGTAATAAACGAACGGTTCAGATCAATCCGACCAGTCGGATGTCATTGCCGAACGCGCTAATTGTACTAAACTTAGAACATAGAATACCTTGATTCTTTTTTAGAACAGCGGGAGAAAAACTTCTCATCAATTCCTAACCCCCCCCCCCCCCCTAGGCAGGGATTACGGCAAACCAAATTTACAGAGGACTAGACCAACAGATTTCAGCATTAGATCGTTACATCAGAGTAGGTTATGGCCAATGGATGTAAAACGTAACAACTCTAATGGTTGATTCACAATGAACGTAAAACGTAACAATGGCGTAAAGAGCACGTAAACGTAATCCGTCCATAAACGGCATAAACGTAATGAAATATGTAATAGAATCCTTTATTTTCTTCATATTTTGGGCTCTTGTGCGGTGCACGCCAGCTTACAGCCACAGAACAGGCCCGCTTACAGCGGGCCTGGGCCCGTATTCTTGACAAATGATCTTACGTTTTCTGTGGATTACGTTCATTAGAGAGTTGAAGTGCTGAAATGAACGTAAACGTCTTAGACCAGAGAAGGGAGAGGACGCGTAACGCCATGCGTCTTTGTGAATCAATCTGGCACATAATGGGATACACCAGTGGCGATATTCCTGGTTCCTTTTTCTCGCTCCTGCTCTGGCACTGATAAGCGCAACATATAACCATTGTATTTAGATGAAAATTAACTTGAAAAACAGCTTAAAATCACAAAAATCGACAAAATATTCTCGCATTCCACCCGGTTTGTTTGCCACATAAATAATGGCGGCCACTCTGAAATGAGCTTCACTTTCGTCCTTTGCGTTTAAGCTATGCGCGCTATCCTCTCCCTTCCCTTATCTAAGGTAAACGTTAACGTACGAATTGACATCTACGCATCTTCCTTCCCTAGTACGGGTTTACGGGCTCCGTCATGACAACCACAGAACACAAATAATAATAACAACAGCCGACAGCCGTTTGAATTCTGTCAATTTCAGGTTTCGGTTCTTCCTGCGCTTGCGTTAACCGGCTATTTAATTTTTTGTACTAGATTCATATGAATTGTACTGACGTACTAAATGCGAATGAAATGTACTAGAAAAGTACAATTGTACTAAAAACGGCAACGCTGATGTGAATAACTACGGAACCCCCTAAACAACACGGCAGATCCACGCCACTGGCGGCAAACGAATTCACGCGAATCTAGTTTCTGCATTGTTGCCAGCGCGATATCCGTGGAACAAGGACAGCTACGTCTGTCCTTGTTCCACTCATGGGAAATTGGTCGGGATGTTGGCTTCAAAAGTTCCTGAATTTATGAATGACATCCCAGGTCTCCTCTTTCCTTGGTCTGAGACTTCTACTAACTACTAGATATACCCTTTAACACTAGATATTAGGTATCTAGTAACGCCGTATCTGATTAATTTCAGTGTTACTAAATAATTAACTGGATTTAAATTGCTTTGAATATTTCTTTATATTATGAACAATAATAATAAACATTAAGCGCGTTCGGCATTAGCATCCGAGAGCGGACGGATTTTTTAGTCACGTGATCATAGATTGTACAGATTTGTCAGATTTTTCTGTAATAAACGAACGGTACGGAGCTTTCAGATCGTTTTTTCTGTTTGTCAGATATTAAATTAGTGATTAAAGGTCTATTCGGCCGTAGAGGTAGTCTGGATTCTATTTCAATTCTTTCGTTATAGCTCTCAACACTTCTACCCCTTGGTTGAAATGATTCAATATTTTGAATCATTATTTTTTTATCAAACGACATTTTTTATTTATTACTACACAACAAATAACATAAGACACGAAATTTTAACAGACCGTTCAAGAATATTCGAAGCAGGAAACTCATAAATGCAGTTAAAATCCATTGACAAATGCAGAAAAGTAATTTCTGTTTCTGTTCTGTTGAAAAAATCCGTTTGCTCCGTCGAAATACAGCGAGCAAAAAGATCTACATCCGATTGATCAGATTTTTTTGCCGAACGGTCCAGATGTGTACTCCCCTCAATCTGGATGTAATAAACGAACGGTTCAGATCAATCCGACCAGTCGGATGTCATTGCCGAACGCGCTAATTGTACTAAACTTAGAACATAGAATACCTTGATTCTTTTTTAGAACAGCGGGAGAAAAACTTCTCATCAATTCCTAACCCCCCCCCCCCCTAGGCAGGGATTACGGCAAACCAAATTTACAGAGGACTAGACCAACAGATTTCAGCATTAGATCGTTACATCAGAGTAGGTTATGGCCAATGGATGTAAAACGTAACAACTCTAATGGTTGATTCACAATGAACGTAAAACGTAACAATGGCGTAAAGAGCACGTAAACGTAATCCGTCCATAAACGGCATAAACGTAATGAAATATGTAATAGAATCCTTTATTTTCTTCATATTTTGGGCTCTTGTGCGGTGCACGCCAGCTTACAGCCACAGAACAGGCCCGCTTACAGCGGGCCTGGGCCCGTATTCTTGACAAATGATCTTACGTTTTCTGTGGATTACGTTCATTAGAGAGTTGAAGTGCTGAAATGAACGTAAACGTCTTAGACCAGAGAAGGGAGAGGACGCGTAACGCCATGCGTCTTTGTGAATCAATCTGGCACATAATGGGATACACCAGTGGCGATATTCCTGGTTCCTTTTTCTCGCTCCTGCTCTGGCACTGATAAGCGCAACATATAACCATTGTATTTAGATGAAAATTAACTTGAAAAACAGCTTAAAATCACAAAAATCGACAAAATATTCTCGCATTCCACCCGGTTTGTTTGCCACATAAATAATGGCGGCCACTCTGAAATGAGCTTCACTTTCGTCCTTTGCGTTTAAGCTATGCGCGCTATCCTCTCCCTTCCCTTATCTAAGGTAAACGTTAACGTACGAATTGACATCTACGCATCTTCCTTCCCTAGTACGGGTTTACGGGCTCCGTCATGACAACCACAGAACACAAATAATAATAACAACAGCCGACAGCCGTTTGAATTCTGTCAATTTCAGGTTTCGGTTCTTCCTGCGCTTGCGTTAACCGGCTATTTAATTTTTTGTACTAGATTCATATGAATTGTACTGACGTACTAAATGCGAATGAAATGTACTAGAAAAGTACAATTGTACTAAAAACGGCAACGCTGATGTGAATAACTACGGAACCCCCTAAACAACACGGCAGATCCACGCCACTGGCGGCAAACGAATTCACGCGAATCTAGTTTCTGCATTGTTGCCAGCGCGATATCCGTGGAACAAGGACAGCTACGTCTGTCCTTGTTCCACTCATGGGAAATTGGTCGGGATGTTGGCTTCAAAAGTTCCTGAATTTATGAATGACATCCCAGGTCTCCTCTTTCCTTGGTCTGAGACTTCTACTAACTACTAGATATACCCTTTAACACTAGATATTAGGTATCTAGTAACGCCGTATCTGATTAATTTCAGTGTTACTAAATAATTAACTGGATTTAAATTGCTTTGAATATTTCTTTATATTATGAACAATAATAATAAACATTAAGCGCGTTCGGCATTAGCATCCGAGAGCGGACGGATTTTTTAGTCACGTGATCATAGATTGTACAGATTTGTCAGATTTTTCTGTAATAAACGAACGGTACGGAGCTTTCAGATCGTTTTTTCTGTTTGTCAGATATTAAATTAGTGATTAAAGGTCTATTCGGCCGTAGAGGTAGTCTGGATTCTATTTCAATTCTTTCGTTATAGCTCTCAACACTTCTACCCCTTGGTTGAAATGATTCAATATTTTGAATCATTATTTTTTTATCAAACGACATTTTTTATTTATTACTACACAACAAATAACATAAGACACGAAATTTTAACAGACCGTTCAAGAATATTCGAAGCAGGAAACTCATAAATGCAGTTAAAATCCATTGACAAATGCAGAAAAGTAATTTCTGTTTCTGTTCTGTTGAAAAAATCCGTTTGCTCCGTCGAAATACAGCGAGCAAAAAGATCTACATCCGATTGATCAGATTTTTTTGCCGAACGGTCCAGATGTGTACTCCCCTCAATCTGGATGTAATAAACGAACGGTTCAGATCAATCCGACCAGTCGGATGTCATTGCCGAACGCGCTAATTGTACTAAACTTAGAACATAGAATACCTTGATTCTTTTTTAGAACAGCGGGAGAAAAACTTCTCATCAATTCCTAACCCCCCCCCCCCTAGGCAGGGATTACGGCAAACCAAATTTACAGAGGACTAGACCAACAGATTTCAGCATTAGATCGTTACATCAGAGTAGGTTATGGCCAATGGATGTAAAACGTAACAACTCTAATGGTTGATTCACAATGAACGTAAAACGTAACAATGGCGTAAAGAGCACGTAAACGTAATCCGTCCATAAACGGCATAAACGTAATGAAATATGTAATAGAATCCTTTATTTTCTTCATATTTTGGGCTCTTGTGCGGTGCACGCCAGCTTACAGCCACAGAACAGGCCCGCTTACAGCGGGCCTGGGCCCGTATTCTTGACAAATGATCTTACGTTTTCTGTGGATTACGTTCATTAGAGAGTTGAAGTGCTGAAATGAACGTAAACGTCTTAGACCAGAGAAGGGAGAGGACGCGTAACGCCATGCGTCTTTGTGAATCAATCTGGCACATAATGGGATACACCAGTGGCGATATTCCTGGTTCCTTTTTCTCGCTCCTGCTCTGGCACTGATAAGCGCAACATATAACCATTGTATTTAGATGAAAATTAACTTGAAAAACAGCTTAAAATCACAAAAATCGACAAAATATTCTCGCATTCCACCCGGTTTGTTTGCCACATAAATAATGGCGGCCACTCTGAAATGAGCTTCACTTTCGTCCTTTGCGTTTAAGCTATGCGCGCTATCCTCTCCCTTCCCTTATCTAAGGTAAACGTTAACGTACGAATTGACATCTACGCATCTTCCTTCCCTAGTACGGGTTTACGGGCTCCGTCATGACAACCACAGAACACAAATAATAATAACAACAGCCGACAGCCGTTTGAATTCTGTCAATTTCAGGTTTCGGTTCTTCCTGCGCTTGCGTTAACCGGCTATTTAATTTTTTGTACTAGATTCATATGAATTGTACTGACGTACTAAATGCGAATGAAATGTACTAGAAAAGTACAATTGTACTAAAAACGGCAACGCTGATGTGAATAACTACGGAACCCCCTAAACAACACGGCAGATCCACGCCACTGGCGGCAAACGAATTCACGCGAATCTAGTTTCTGCATTGTTGCCAGCGCGATATCCGTGGAACAAGGACAGCTACGTCTGTCCTTGTTCCACTCATGGGAAATTGGTCGGGATGTTGGCTTCAAAAGTTCCTGAATTTATGAATGACATCCCAGGTCTCCTCTTTCCTTGGTCTGAGACTTCTACTAACTACTAGATATACCCTTTAACACTAGATATTAGGTATCTAGTAACGCCGTATCTGATTAATTTCAGTGTTACTAAATAATTAACTGGATTTAAATTGCTTTGAATATTTCTTTATATTATGAACAATAATAATAAACATTGTACGTACCGGGTTTTTCACTATAATTTGACCCCCCCTTTAACTTTGTTACTAAAGGAGATACAAAAAAATGTTTTATACAAAAATTTCACGAAATCAACTGAGGTTTTTTAATATGACTTCACGAACTGAAATATATACAAGGTGGCCAACATATTGATGGCAACTTCATTTTTTCAAATGGAACACCCTGTATATTTTCCTATATTTGGCTAGCTCTTTTTCCCCTAATTTCGAATATGTAACATATGTTGGTCTATCTCTCTTATTCTGAGCACCACAGAGTTTCAAATTTAAAGAACAACCTGGCAAGCTCAGCAATAACTTTTCAAGTGGCAGGCTGCGATTACTCAAAATGTATTTTGTAAATACATGTAAATACGTATGTCATATCGTTACTAAGGAGATAACTCCAAAAACGGGCATTTTGAGTAATCGCAGCCTGCCACTTGAAAAGTTATTGCTGAGCTTGCCAGGTTGTTCTTTAAATTTGAAACTCTGTGGTGCTCAGAATAAGAGAGATAGACCAACATATGTTACATATTCGAAATTAGGGGAAAAAGAGCAAGCCAAATATAGGAAAATATACAGGGTGTTCCATTCGAAAAAATGAAGTTGCCATCAATATGTTGACCACCTTGTATATATTTCAGTTCGTGAAGTCATATTAAAAAACCTCAGTTGATTTCGTGAAATTTTTGTATGAAAAATTTTTTTGTATCTCCTTTAGTAACAAAGTTAAAGGGGGGGTCAAATTATAGTGAAAAACCCGGTACATATGACATGCAATGGATGTCCAAGATAGGCACAATGTACATCCATTGGACGTTATCTGGACTTGAATTGTACGTCCAAAGTGGTGTCCTGGACGTCCCATAAACGTCCTTTGGATGTACTATGTACCAATTCTGGACATCCTATGGATGTCTCGAACATCCATAATAAATGTCCATTGTTCATCCAATGTACGTACATGTGCATCCAATGTACGTACAATGGATGTCCAAGATAGGCACAATGTATCTGGACTTGAATTGTACGTCCAAAGTGGTGTCCTGGACGTCCCATGAACGTCCTTTGGATGTACTATGTACCAATTCTGGACATCCAATATCCAATGGATGTTTCGAACATCCATAATAAACATCCATTGTTCGTCCATTGTACGTACATGTGCTGTGTGGGAGACCACCTCATACATTTTTCGTCTTCACATCAGTTGAGCCAACGCCTGTCGGGGATGAGATTCTTGGTACATCGATTGTTTAACGTTCCTCTATCGAATGCTGATTTTCAGTCTGAGCTCAACATCATAAGACATCTGGCTCTTAGGAACGGATACGACTTGCGCTGGGTGGACTCTTTGGTGAGAAAGGAAGAGATGAAACGTCTCGGCAGCGATGCCACAACCCTGCAGCCAGAAAATCCAGATTTGAAATACATGAAACTTTCATATATAAACATAAACATAACTTTATTCTCATAATCAGTGTGAATACAAAGGAAGAGAGAAAACGTCAAAAACACAAAAAAAAACTTAACTAAGATCTGAAAGGATATTCCATATACTCCTTAATAGAATATGGTTCTATTTTCACTATGAGATCAACTAATGCAGTTTTAAATTTTTTAATATCAGATAAGGTGATGTAATTTTTGGGCAATACATTAAATAACTTTATGCACATATACTTTGAATTTTTTTCAGTAAGAGCCATGGAATGTTTCGGAAAGTGGTATGCAATCATGCGTCTGGTCATGTTTTTATTTAACAGATCTTCAAAATATTCAGGATGTTTTCTCACAAATAATATACACTCCAGCACATACAGTCCTGGAAGGGTGAGCATGGAATTATCTCTGAATTTACCTCTACAAGATTCTCTGTATCCTAATCCTATAATTGCCCTCAAGGCAAATTTTTGCTGAATAAATAATCTATTCATATCACTGCTTCCACCCCATACGACAATCCCATACCTGACAATCGAAATAAAATTTGAATAATAAACCGTTTTCAGCAATTCCACGCCCACCCTTCGAGACAGTACCCTGATCATGTACAGAACTCTATTCAGTCTCTTACTGACCTGATCCACATGATCAACCCATCTAAGGTGACAGTCTATCGAGACGCCGAGAAATTTCGTAGAATTCAATAATTTGACCGGAGTGTTATCTAAAGTAATTGATTGAGGATACATTTTCTTCGACTGAATTGTTCTGAAAATCATACACTCAGTTTTTCCAACATTGAGTGTTAACTCATTTTGAGTGCACCATCGCTGTACCGAATCGAAGACTGATTTGACCTGCGCAATACCTGAATTGAGATCTCTACTGCGTAACAAGGCACTTGCATAAACAACAAAAGGTCGAGATCATTAACATAAACTAGAAACAAAAAGGGTCCAAGATTGCTTCCCTGGCAGACTCCTATATTAACCGATTTATCCCTTGACGTGAAAACCTGTTCTCCGTCATCGATACAAACCCTCTGAACTCTATCAGATAGGTAGCTTTTGAACCACTCAAGTTGACGGTCGCGTATGCCATAAAAAGAGAGTTTCATCAGAAGGCGTTCATGATTCACGCTGTCAAATGCCTTAGACAAATCTAGGAAGAGTCCAATAGGGATTTCATCATTCTCCAAAGTATCAACAACATCACAGACTAATTCGAACATCGTTGTGGAAGTAGGTACTTCTAAACAGAAGTAATTTAAAATGTTCTCGGATAAACAGCACGGTTACTTACAAAACTGTAAGTAACCGTGCTGTTTATCCGAGAACATTTTAAATTTATACATAAACGAACTAAGCCTTCCAACCAAAAGTCTCTCGAATATTTTAGCGAAAGAACTTAGTAAACTTATCGGGCGAAAATTATTCACATCCTGTACATTCCCTTTCTTATGAAGTGGTTTGATAAGAGCTATTTTGAGAGCAGATGGAAACACTCCTTCAGTGAATGAACGATAGATAATGTGCGCCAAAGGCTTTGCTATGACATTAATGGAATTTTTTATCACAGTTATCGGTATATCATCGTACCCACAAGAACTTGTATTTTTCATTTTATTCACGATGCTGATGAGTTCTCTCTCAGTAATAGGGAATACGTAAAATGAGTTTCTATTAACATTATTCACAATTTGGTTCTGATCCCGACCTGTTTGTTGTCTATCTCTAATGAAGTTTGCACCCCCAAAAGAATCACTGAAAGTATTCGCCAAATTCTCGAGATCATCCACATCCTTGAAAATATTCTTACCAGAGTTACCTCTTCCAGTCATTCTGTTGAGTATGTTCCAAGTTGTTTTACTTTTATTTTTACTGCCATTAATTAATGTTCTGAAGTAATTTTGATTCATTTCTCGCAGTTTTCTATCATTCAGACATTTTATCTTTTTATAGTGTTTAAGATAGTCAGAATTATGAGACGAGATTGTGAATAAAGCATCTAACTGTTGTTTAATTTTTTCAACCTCCGGTGTTATAGGAATTTTTAGATTGCTATTTTCTCGGATGAATATGAACGGAAAAGATACATCGAAAATATTCTTATAAATTCCATGAAATGTATTCCACAATGAATCAACAGAAGAGGAGAAGTCACCTTCAATGAAACTCCAATTCACCTGCGATAAAGATGTTGCGAAAGCAGAAATAGTTGACTCGCGAATCAACCGAATTTTTCTCCTTCTACTCGTAGTTCTCGACAAATCAGAGAAAGTAAACAACTGAGCGCTATGATCAGAAATATTTTCATTCCTTACGCAAGCTGAAGTTTCGTTCATAATATTTGTGATAATGTTGTCAATACAGGTCGAAGAGGAAATGGTCACTCTTGTTGGTTCACGAATCATAAATTTAGCATCAAAACTGTCAACAATAGATATAAACTTAGCTGAAATATTATTATGTGAGAGAACATCGATATTGAAATTATGAATTTACAAGATTCCCTTGTGAGATTATCGAGCAAGTTGTAAAATTTCTCGAAGAAAATTTCAGCGTCAGATGCTCTACCAGTACATGGGCGATATATGCAAACAATAACAACCTTGCTCAATAATGCTTCAATCGCGCTACTCTCGAATATAAAAGGAACAGGACAAACAAGTCCAGTGCGCACTCTGCAAGCAATTGGCGAGTCCAAAGATCAAAGTGCCCTCTTTCGGCAAAAACTCCAAACTATGGAACAAGTAATGCGTTGAGATCTTCTATGTTTCGCGTGCTGTTGAGCTATAATATTTTGTTTCATATCCAGGTATTCTTGAGTGATATTACGAAGTTTTTATAGTGTTCTGAACAGATAAATTAGTATTCAAATAAAAATTGTTGAGAAGGTATTGATATCAGTGCTGTTCAGTTAAAATACTACTCACGAAATTATCGAGTTTTGGGTGACAAGATGATTGTTGACATTCTTGTTGGTGAATTTTTGTTGCAAGTTTAACTGATAAGGAAGGTATATTATATAAAGGACAGTGTTGTTGAATTAAACTTCTTATTTCAAGGAACTGAACTGAGACAAAATTTTTCTGTAAGGAAAAAAATTAAGATCATCTATAATTAAGGTGAAGTATCTGAATGAAAGGATATATCTTTTAATAGTTTACAATACTAACTGTTGTGTTTTCAATTGCTCTTCAAGGAAAGGTAAATGCAGGGCTATGCATTTCCATCTATTTCCAAAGAAAGATGCCTCAACGGTTTATGTCACTAATGCATTTGGCATATTAGAAAAAGTGGACCGAAGAAAAGCCTGGGAGAATAAATTATTGATGGGGAAACCTGTTACCAAAAATATGTTAGTTTGTTCGCTTCACTTCCAAGATAGCGATTATCTGGCTCAAGGTCTGTTGTAAATAAATTTGGGTTATATTTTGTTTATTATATTTATATTTTCACTTCCACTGAAGGAAGACCTCATTATATCAACAACGTCCACATCACATAAACTGGAGTAAGTTAACTGACAACAGTCCCTCAGATTATGAGTGTCGTTATTGATGTCAAGATTTGCCAAAAATTTTGATTTCTGTATTGCATCTATCAGTGAATATAGCCAATCAGGAGTTGATGCAACGGTATCTCCATTTGCACTTCCTCTACTGTTCGTCTTCCTTTCCTGAATTTAAAATAGTTGAATCTGTGTCTTGGCTACTATGAATAGAATACCTACCTACTTGTGTTTACTGAGTGCACTAATAGCATTGTTCCCTATCAATAAACCTGCACAACGTTTTTGTTCAGCGTCACAAAGCTCTCTGAATTGTTTTGAACAGGTATTCATTTTTGTACAATTTATGTTTCTAATAGGACAAGCCTTATACTCTTCCTGAATATATTTTTTTTGGGATTTCCAGTAACATTAAACATCTGTTCCTGACAATTTTTCCAGTGTTTATAGATCTACCCTGAAATCAAAACAGAAGAAGCAGAAAAAAGAAACAAAACTAATTAACGCTGGGAAGCATCAAATGTAATCTATTGTTGATTTATTTGGGTGTGAAGGATCAATTCAAACAAGAAACACTTTTTTGCTTCTAAGCCGACGTTTCGCTTATATTTAAAAGCATCTTCAGGGCACTATAAATATACAAAAAAACAGGTTGTCATCAATTATGTTCATGAAAGTAGGAAATCAACGTTACATTGATAGATATGCCTTCTACCACAGTGTATAAATGCACAAGTAGGCAGAATTTAAAAGAATAAATAGATACATATAGGTTAAAAACGAACAAATATGAAAATCACGATGTACACGAATATTCAACAGTCAGTGCGATGTTTAGGCATTTGTTAAAAACAGGCAGACAAAAATAGGTACATTGTTGTCATCCCCTAAACAAAGACTTCATTGTTCAATTATTAATGTTTAACTCAGCATTTCTCGAAATCATATATAAGAAGCAGCGTAACGCCATCAGTTCAGTTCATTCTCTTTCTTCGAGCAGTTCATTCTCTTTCTTCGAGCAGTTCATTCTCTTTCTTCAAGCAGTTCATATTCTTTCTTCGATCAATTCATCTCGCTCGCTCAATATTTATATTCTGTGCTCTATTAATAAACCAATCTTAAATCAGTCGAGTGTTTTCATAAATCAAGTCAAGTGTTGTCATAAATCAAATCAAGTGTTTTCATAAATCAAATCAAGTGTTTCCATAAATCGAAATAAGTGCTACAAAAGGTGTTACGGAGCTTTGCCTTCATAAGAATAAAGCTGCCCTGGTGACAGCGGAATTTGCCGAATTCCCCTATTGTTGTGTAATCCAAAAGGAATACAACACAAAAATTGGTGACAGCGTTGTGGGATATATCTGAGTGGATACCAAAAATTGGCTACATCCACTTGAGCACAGCTCTTTGCAGAAGATATCGACGCCAAGCCGCTCATCGCCTGTGTAACTGGATAAAATTTCCACCGGACCAGAGGGTGTCTACACACAGGACCTAACTAAATCCGTCGAAGAAACTCAAGAATCCTAAATCCGTCGAAGAAAATCAAGAATCCTAAATCCGTCGAAGAAAATCAAGAATCCTAAATCCGTCGAAGAAACTCAAGAATCCTAAATCCGTCGAAGAAACTCAAGAATCCTAAATCCGTCGAAGAAAATCAAGTATCCTAAATCCGTCGAAGAAACTCAAGAATCCTAAATCCATCGAAGAAACTCGAGCAACCTAATTTCATCAAAGAAATTCTACAAGAAGCTGAAAGGAATACCTAAAAACAGTAAGTCAATCTATCTTTCCTCAAGTACTTATTCATATTAAGGGAAATCAATAATTCTTATATAATGTCTATCCCAGAAAACAATCCTATTCATGATGATATCTCTGAAGATGAAGATAATTCACTTCCTATTACTGTCTTATTCAAATTCATAAAACCTTTTTCAGGAGAAAGAAATGAACTCAATACTTTCCTCACGAATACAAACTCTGCTTTTTCTCTAGCTTCACCGAATCAAATAAATAGCTTATTATTGTATGTGGTATCGCAACTTTCGAATAATGTTGTTAATGAAATCGAATTGTCAGAAGTAACATCCTGGACTCAATTAAAACATATTCTCAAACAATTTTATGGTCAATCTAAGCATCTCGTTCAAGCTCACGAAGAATTGGAAACAATCAGGCAAAATCCGAATGAAACTATAACAGATTTTTTCAAAAGACTCGAAAAGGCAAAAAACGAATGTATTCAGTCAGAAATTCTTAATTGTAAAAATCCAGATGAACTTCCAGGTTTGAAACGTGCGATACAACAAACTGCTCTTAGAAGATTCATAATTCACTCCAAATCAGAAATAAGTCAAATGATGAGGGCAAGAAATATTGGTGATCTGAATGAAGCTTATTCCATTGCAATACAAGAGGAAAAAATTATTAATTATACTAAATCTAAATTCCTTAACTCAAATAATCGCAACTCAAATTCATATAATCGCACAAATGCTCATAATTCTTTTCATAAAAACTCTAATTATCAAAGTAATTTCCCGAGAAATTCTAACTATCAAAACACTTTTCAAAGAAATCCTAACCAACACAATAATTCTCAAAGGAATTCTAATCATCAAAATACTTTTCAACGAAATCCTAATAATTTCAATTCTGCGAATAGACCATCGACTTCAAATCAAAATCATCCTTTCAAGAATCAACTAAATCCAAATGCTCAATCATTCAAGTTCTGCAATTATTGTAAAAAACCTGGACACATATTAATTGAATGCAGGAAAAGAGAATTCAATAATTCTAAAGTGAACCATTTAAACGAGAACAGGTCGGCCCTGATGAATGCACAGGATCCCGACCTATCAATTCAAGAAGCATTCACTTTGGATCAAAATTTTTCATAAGTAATGTGAAAGCTATTCCTTCTAACGAACTCCAAACTTTATCCTTCAAGTTAAAAAATTCGCCAAAGAAATTTGTAACTTTTCTCATTGATACAGGAGCTGCCTGTTCAATAATTAAACATACTGCCCTAATTCCAAATCAAACTTCTTTAAATATAAATGATATTGTTCTATTAAATGGAATTAATCCTAATGCTCCTATCAAAACACTTGGTACAAGTGGTACAACACAAGTCGACTTAAATCTATCGAAACTCAATATTTCTCACAAGGTCAATGTTATAAACGCAGATAAAATACAGTCCCAATACGACGGACTCCTTGGAAACAATTTCTTCAAAGAGAACAATGCAATCATTAATTATGCAGACGAAGCTGTAGTTATAAATGGTCAGAAGATACCTTTCAATAATATAATCTCGCAAGATGAAATTAAAATCCCTGCACGATGCGAAATTCTAGTCGAAATAAATATACTGAACAACTTAAATCAAGGCTTAGTTGAAAGGGTTTCTCCTTACAAGAATATCATAATTCCAAATTCTTTAGTGATAAACAGAAATTCCAAAGCAATTGTGCCTATTCTCAATCTAAATTATGAAGAAGTAACGATTGACAGACCTTCCGTCGAAATAATTGAGATATTTACAGAAAAATCTATCAATCACAATTATTCAATTCCTTATTCGAAACATAAAACTTTTCAAAGATCTAAAATTTTAGAGGAAAATCTTCGTCAAGAACACTTGAATTCCGAAGAAAAATCATCTATACTAGAAATTTGTCAGAACTATTCCAATTTATTTTATTTACCAGGAGACAATTTAACGAGTAGGGGAATCCAGGGCAAAACGGGGTACTGGGGCATAACGGGGTACCGTCATTTTACGTGTATTTTATTCGAATAAACCCGCCAAATCTCAAACGCATTATCCCTACAACCAATACCCTTCTCCGCAATAGACGCACCACGAATCGGACGTACGTTAGTTTGAGTTTGTCCGCCATAAAGTTATGAAGGCCGTGTGACGTGTGTTGTGAAAGTGGATCATTTATTCTCTCAAGGTACGTACATTTTTCGAAAAGTTTTTGTTGTTTTGTTAATGCTATATTGTTATTGCCTCTATATAGATACTTTATCAAAAGCATGGCTTCAAGATTACGTTAATACTGATTTTTGTTTCTTGTTTTATTTGAGCAGGTATTTTGGGGCAAAATGGGGTTTTGATAATGGGGTAAAACGGGGTCCCATTTTACCCAGTCCTTGAGGACCCCATTTTGCCCCAAGCAATTATTGAGATTTATTATGTTTCAGATGGTACGAAAATACGCAAGAAAGACAACTCGTCAAAATTGGTCTAAAGAGTCGATGAAAGAAGCAGTGCAGGTGATTATTGGGGGTACCATGGGTTATGAAAAAGCAGCACACCAATTTAAGGTGCCTCAAACTACATTAGAACGTTATGTTGCAAAAGCAAAATTATGTTCCTAAATAAGTTGGTATATCATATATTCATATATCTCTAAGAGTTTTGTATTAATGAAATATTTTCTTTCACCTACACGTACCTAATACACTAACCCATTTTACCCCAGACACAATTCCCATTTTGCCCCGTATACGGGGCAAAACGGGGAAAGGCCTGACTTTTAGAAAATATATAAAAAAACCACGTAAAAAATTTTAGTGGGTGATTTGGTTGGCTAAAGTCTGAAGATAATATATTTAGCTAACTTAATTCAAAATGGCAATGTTGAGTTATTATGTTTTATGAAAAAATGAGGATCTTAAAGTTAGGTACCCCATATTGCCCCGGATTCCCCTACTCCTACAATGAAACATAATATTCCAACGAATTCAGAAAATCCAATTTCTTCCAAAATTTATCGTTTACCTAAAATCCATGAAAAGGAAGCAGATGCCCAAATTAAGAAAATGTTGGATCAAGATATTATTCGTCCTTCGAATTCCCCATGGAATTCTCCCATATGGATAGTACCTAAAAAGAGAGACGCATCAGGAAAACAAAAATGGAGACTTGTATGCGACTTTAGAAAATTGAATGAAATAACAATTGGTGATAGTTATCCACTTCCAAACATCGAGAACATTCTTGACCAACTAGGCAATGCGATTTATTTTACTACTTTAGACCTTGCATCAGGATTTTATCAAGTTGAATTAGAAGAAAAAGATAAATTCAAAACAGCTATTGCTACTCCTTCAGGACTCTATGAATTCAATCGAATGCCTATGGGACTTAAGAATAGCCCAAGTCGATTAGCAAGATTAATGAATATCGTTCTATCAGGTCTTCAAGGAACCAAATGTTTTTGCTATCTGGATGATATTGTTGTATACGGTTCATCTCTAGAAGATCATAATTCAAAATTAAAAGATGTTTTTCGTCAACTTCAAACTCATAAATTACAACTACAACCAGATAAATGTGAATTCTTATGTCGAGAAATAACTTATTTAGGTCATCACATTTCAGAAAATGGAGTTAAACCAGATCCAAAGAAAATTGAAGTCATTAAAGATATTTCAGTACCTAAAAATCCTAAACAAATTAAATCATTTCTTGGTCTAATCGGGTATTACCGAAAATTTATTGAAAACTTTTCAGATCTCGCTAAACCTTTACATAATTTACTAAAGAAAAATCAAAAATTTGAATGGACAAAAAAGTGCCAGGAATCCTTCGATCATTTTAAAGAACTTCTCACAAAAGCACCAATCTTAAAATTTCCCAATTTTTCAGAAACGTTCATTTTAACAACCGATGCTTCAAATGAAGCTATTGGGGCAATATTATCTCAAGGACCTATCGGAAAAGATCTTCCTATCAGCTATTACTCAAAAACATTAACAAAATGCGAACGAAATTATTCAACTACTGAAAAAGAACTCTTGGCCATTGTAGAAGCTTGTAAACATTATCGACCCTATCTTTACGGGCAGAAATTCATTATATGCACTGATCATAAACCTCTTGTTTGGCTTAAAAATTGTAAAGAACCTTCCAGCAGATTAGTAAGATGGAGACTAAAATTAATGGACTATGATTACGAAATCGTTTATAAAAAAGGAAAATCTAACCAAAATGCCGATGCTCTTAGCAGAATGATTCCTGAAGAACTATCTTTTGAAAATTTTGAAAATCTCAATAATTCTGAAAATATAAAAGCTCATAACATAACAGAAAAGGATGGTGATTTATTCGAAGCACCTGAGTATTATTCCTTAGTACACTGCGTTTCTCAAGACTTCCACATGAACAAAGGAATCGCACTGCAATTTAAACATAAATTTGGCCAAGTAGAAGAATTAAAAATCCAAAATAAATCAATAGGAGAAGTCGCCTCAATTAAGAATGGAAATCGTACAATTTATTATTTAATCACCAAAACTCATTTTTATGATAAACCTACATACGATACAGTATTCCAAAGTCTAATAAATCTTAAAAAATTATGTCAACAAAATAAGGAAAGAAACTTAGCTTTTCCTCGCATTGCATGCGGCCTAGATAAACTGTATTGGCCCAAAATCTTTGATATGATTAAACACATTTTCCATGATTCCGGTATCAATATAACTATCTATCATATACCAAGAAATACTCCTCAAAAATTAATCCATGTCATAGAAGAAGAATTAACATTTGAAAATTTCAAAGGATTTCATCAAAGAGAAGTCAAAATTCCAATTCCTAAAATCACGAATACTCCTATATCAAAAATAAAAAACTTTGTTATTCCAATGTCTTGCGACCGCGCTAATTCAAATAAATTTCTCAACTATATAAAAGCTAACTCTCTAGATTTACCTGAAAATAATAAAGTTTCCGACATTATCGTCAAAAAATTACCTCAACAATCACTTTATATTCTATTCCTAAAAGAATTTTACGACGAATCAGTAACTTATGAGGACCTATTCAGAACTCTTTTCAATTTAAGACTTTTATTCAACTTCAATGAAATAAAGAAATTTTCTATTCCTAATATAGCCTTGCTTGAAAACAATCCGATCATACGTGAAGACACATTTTTCAGTCTTTTATACTTTTTGTTCAGAGACTTTGAATACGAAATTTTATCGAACGAACGTATCGATATTGATGATGAGGACTCAATAAAGCAAATTCTATATGAAAATCATGATTCACCTTTAGCAGGACACCAAGGATTTGAACGAACGTACGAGAAAATCAAACAAAGATATTTTTGGAATAATATGAAAGATCAAATTCGTAATTATATTAAGAAATGTCAAATTTGCCAAAAGTCTAAGACCGATTTCAAACATAACAAAAGCCCAATGGTTATCACAACCACTTCAACTAAATTCTGTGAACAAATTGCCTTAGATATCGTAGGACCTTTACCTACTACAAAAAATGGAAATCGTTTTATATTAACCCTTCAAGACGATCTTACTAAATTCATTCAAGCTTATGCTCTCAATTCTCATACTGCTGAAGTAGTTTCAATTCATTTTCTCAAGTTCTGTACACAATTCGGATTTCCGACAAGCATTCTTACAGATCAAGGTGTTGAATTCACATCTAATATTTTCAAGGAAATTAATAAGTTGATGTCTGTTAAACATAAGCAATCTTCTCCCTATCATCCACAAACTCAAGGATCATTAGAAAGAACACATTTAACTCTTAAGGATTACTTCAAATGTTACGCAAATAAAGATGCTAATAACTGGGATGAATTTCTGAATTTTGCAACCTTTAGTTATAATACGTCAATTCAAAAATCAACTCAAAGAACTCCGTATGAACTTGTTTTCGGTCAAAGAGCACGAATTCCTTCTCAATTCAAACATCCATATACTCTTGCTAATTATTCAGATCTTGCAAATGATATAACAAATAAACTCAAAATATTAAGGGAAAATGCACGCGAAAATCTCATCAAGTCAAAACACAAATCAAAAGAATTCTTTGATAAAACTCATAATCGTACCTATGTATTCAACGAAGGAGACCTTGTCCTTCTATATGATTGTCAAGCCAAAGCGAAAAATAAGAAATTGGCTCCGAATTATAAAGGTCCATATAAAATAGAGCAAATTCATAATAATAATACTGCAACTCTTAGAATCAGTCCTTCGAAGCTTAAAACTTATCATTTTAATCAATTAAAGCCTTATATTCTTTCAGATAGTCAGAATGGAGAAAATAACGGTTCTCCTCCTGTCATTCACATTCCTAGTCCTACTCAAGGCTCATCAAACCAATTATAATATAACTCCTATAAACTCTTCTTCCGGACTTCTTTATCATAACCTAGGAAAAGCACAAATATCTAATGAGAAACATGTCATATTATCATATCATAATCTAACTCGTATAAAGTATCATGTCGAGCATATATTAAACTTTTATACTGCATCTGTCAACATATGTAACGGCGCAATGATCGAACATATGTCTAATAATTGTATTAATCAATTAAATTACGTCAAAACAAAAATCAGAACTATAAATGAGTTATACAGAATTATTTCTCACCAAATAAGTTCAAAACGAACTAAAATAGGTCTTATTAATGGAATCGGAACAGCTGTTAAATGGTTGATCGGTACACCCGACGCTAATGACGCTGAATTCTACTCAGATTCTATTAATGAATTAATAAATAATCAAAAACAAACTAAAGTTCTTATGCAGCAGCAAGTTACTATTCTCTCTTCTACAATTTCTAACTTCAACAATTCGTTTCATAAAATGAATGAAAATATCGAAGTCTTAAATAAAAACTTGAAAGAATTGAATCAGTACTCAGAAAATCTTGATGGTATGATTCATGTATATCAGGTGGAATCACAGATCTCAGATCATCTCATATTATTAATCGAAATGACTGATGAAATTTTAAATACTTTGGAAAATTATGTAAACGACATCTCATTAATACATGGCATTGTGAATTATAGAATCTTACCTCCAGAATCTCTTTATCAAGAATTATTAAAAATATCCTCTAAATTCACCTTACCTATTTCTTCAAGTATCGAGTCAACTTATTATTATTATAAAATTATGAAATTGACTTCATTCATAAAAGATAATATTCTTATTATTGCCTTTGAAATACCCCTTACTTCTTTCCAAAGTTTCGATCTTTATCAATTGTTATCATTACCTAATCCTCATTTCGAAAACAATACATTATTTTCATACATCGAACCTTCAAAACCCTACCTATTGATTTCACCTTTGAGAACAAGTTATTTGATGTTGGATGAATTGTCAAACTGTGTGGAGTATCATCCTCAAGAATGGATTTGTAAAAGTATGCCTACGATGAGGAAAGCTGACAACTCATGTGAAGTACAACTGCTAACCAAGATGACCGACCAGATTCCTAAATCCTGCAAGAAAAGAAGTCTCATTGCTGAAGCTGAAATATGGCACGAACTCGATGAGAACCAATGGCTCTTCTCATTATCTAGTCCTACTCCAATTTCCATAATATGTGGTGAAGAATCTCTGAAGCAAGAAATCTTAAAACAGATGGGTATCCTTAAACTTAATTCAAACTGCAGAGCTTTCACTGATCTAATCAGTCTAGAAACTGGTTCAGTATTAATATATTCTAATTCCAGTTATGAAATTCCTACTTCAAGTATCGTTGAAGATGAGTGTTGCATCAAGCTACGAAAGAACCTCTCACTTCATGCCATCCATATGGAACCAATCAAGTTCACGCACATCAACCTCCATGAATTGAAGTATGCCCAGCACAAGTTGAGTGAATTCGATGAACAGCTCCAACAACAACTGAACAAGCCATTCATCATCCAGCATTCTTCATGGGTCACGACAGCACTGTCCGTTGTGTGTGGTACCATCCTACTGACCATCCTGTACAACCTCTTCAGATGGTGTGGTTTCATTAAATTACTTAGAAGACTCTTCTGCTGTACCAAGGAACCCAGAGCAATTGAAGCAAGTCCATGCTTCCAAATATTCAACCAATGCCATAGGAGACCAATCCAGCAGCCAGTCCAAGTATTCTACGATGCCGAACTTCACAGCCTACATGGTCCAAGCAATTCCCTCAATCCACAGTCGAACCAAGAAGATTCATCCAGCACAGGGTCCCAAAACCAAAGAAGAACAAGAAGAAACTCCGTCAGAATCAATCCTAATTAATCTTTTCAATTTTAGTAATTTGTGAAAATTAAATGCTTATTGTAACTTGTACAGTAATTCAAATCATTCAGCTGCATAGTTTTATATAATGGTATAAATTCATTCTTTTACTCTCAAATTCCTGAATCTTCAAGAACCTCTTTAAATCAAATAATATTTACACCTGTATCTCTCTAGTTATCTCAATTTATTTTTATCTTATGATTTATCCTATATCTTAACATTTTCAATTATTATAAGTCAATATTCTATGTCCTAACTCATATTAAGCAAATAATATCCTTTTAATTGGATAATCATAATTAATCAACTTTCGACTATTCAATAATTAATATTTCAATTCATCAATATTATAATTCTGTTAATTTCAAGCTCGATTTCAAGTCAGTAAAACTGCTAATGAAATTCATTCAATCTTGACTCACATATTTTATACATTTTGATATTCTCAATTCTGAATCATTGTGAGGTGTAATTCTGCTTCTTTATTATTCTAAAAAGATTTTTGCTTTTTTCAAAAACCATCAAAAATCTTATTTTACGGGGGAGGTGTTGTCATCCCCTAAACAAAGACTTCATTGTTCAATTATTAATGTTTAACTCAGCATTTCTCGAAATCATATATAAGAAGCAGCGTAACGCCATCAGTTCAGTTCATTCTCTTTCTTCGAGCAGTTCATTCTCTTTCTTCAAGCAGTTCATATTCTTTCTTCGATCAATTCATCTCGCTCGCTCAATATTTATATTCTGTGCTCTATTAATAAACCAATCTTAAATCAGTCGAGTGTTTTCATAAATCAAGTCAAGTGTTGTCATAAATCAAATCAAGTGTTTTCATAAATCAAATCAAGTGTTTCCATAAATCGAAATAAGTGCTACAAAAGGTGTTACGGAGCTTTGCCTTCATAAGAATAAAGCTGCCCTGGTGACAGCGGAATTTGCCGAATTCCCCTATTGTTGTGTAATCCAAAAGGAATACAACAACATACCAAAGCTATAAGGTTTCTTTTGGTCTATAATTTTCATTTCATAGGGCTCCACACAGGTAAACAACTACAAATCGGAATACGAAACATCTATGTCCAATATTCAAATCGTTTTATTGATAAGGTCAGACAATGTGATGCGACTTTTTTTTTCTTTAGATTACGTGAAAATCAAATTATTTCAGTTTTTGAATGAGATTAAGATATATGACGTTTAGATTTTCGATATCCGTCCTTTTGTTAATTGAATTTGAACAAAAGGACGGATATCGAAAATCTAAACGTCATATATCTTAATCTAATTTCCTACTTTCATGAACATAATTGATGACAACCTGTTTTTTTGTATATTTATAGTGCCTGAAGATGCTTTTAAATATAAGCGAAACGTCGGCTTAGAAGCAAAAAAGTGTTTCTTGTTTGAATTGATCCTTCACACCCAAATAAATCAACAATAGATATTTACTAGGATCATCTAATATATTCTGAAATCAAATGTAATTGCAAGGGCTCGATTCATGCCACTATTGAACCTTGTGCACTTCGGAAGTGTTGCAGAAATAAGCTTGCACCTTCCAGAAGCTCCAGCTTTACAGGAACAGATGAATGAAACTATATTCCAAATATCTATGGAAGAATCTTGCTCTAGCCAACCAGATATTTCATGGGGCTTCCCAGTTAAAAGGGCACTGGTCTGAAGGCAAAGTGCCATTATTTTGATGGAAGAATAATATGTCCCTTCAATATTGAGTTTTCCATCAACTATACCCACCAATATTATGTGCCTACTGTTCAGCACTTGCTCACCCTCAACAAAAGAACGGCTATTAGGTGTAGTTTCCAAATATTTGAAAAGTGTCGTTAAACTCAAATAGTGCTCCATTTTCCTGTTGAATTGTTATAAAGTTTGATATGATAAAATCAATGATGATATTCACCTAAATTAAATGAACTAGACACTATACTATCAAAAATCTATAAATCCACAAAAAGTCCAAACAAAAACACCAGGATATCCAAGAAAAACACCTACAATAAACAGTTTTACATTATTATTCAACATAGCTCCAGAAATCCGATTTATTCACCGGGATTTAATGAAATCGACACCACACTATCAATATTCCATTAATTCACTCAAATTATTCAAATGAATATCACAATATCAAAGAAAATCACTCCAAATAATCTGTTTTATATATCAAAACAACGTAGCTTCAAAAGAGGTCACTTGAATTCCGCCATGTTTGTTTACAGTCAGCAGCGCCCCCATCGGTGGTTGAAATCGCCAATACCTTTCTTATGCCGGCCATACACGTTACGGTCTACCGGAGAGGTATACCTGCGCAGGCATGCCTGTGCAGGTATACCGGACGTCGGTCGATTCTCTGCAGCTACTTTTTTGTCTCGATCATGGTACGCTTTGTTTTTGACTTGCCATAGGCATGAATGCGTTTTATATATTTCAATAAAATCTTCAAGAACTTTTTTAGTAGAATCTGTTGGTGCCATTTTTGCGTATTGATTTTTGATACAGGTGACAATACGATATCATTCACTACTCGACGTGGAGACAACTGACGGCGACAACGTTTATGACAGCGAATGACGTGACATGCGCAAGCGACCGGTGTACAGGGTGGGCAAAATTGTTGCTACATGAACTGAAACTTTTTAACCCGAGGAGATAGAGAAAAATGAATGGCACCTCTTTTTTCGAGAAACTGATAATGCCATCAACTGCATTCCTCTATCTTCTTTCGTTTCCGAGTTACAGGCCATAATTGAAATTTTAGCGATTTCAACTTTGGTCATTATCTCCGTTTCTGTTTATGCTAGGATGTTGAAATAAAAACACTATACAGGCACTTTTCTGATAGCAATCCAGTGGCGTACTCTGATTATTTCATGAAGTTGTGTTTTCTCTTTTGGAAACAGTAGTTTGAAATGACTTAGAAAGAATCGCCTTTTTTTCCCGTTTCAAAAATGTATCATATGTTTGAGTTCATGTAGCACCAATTTTGCCCACCCTGTACATGCACACACGCACAGGCACATCGTACGGTGTCACACAAAAATATTGATTTTCGATCTTGCACCGGTCGCCTGTACAGGTTGAAAAAACTGCACAGGTCTAATCCCACACACGCGCCGGTTGACCTGCACAGGCATGCCTGCGCAGGTATACCTCTCCGGTAGACCGTAACCGGTCGCCTGTACAGGTTGAAAAAACTGCACAGGTCTAATCCCACACACGCTCCGGTTGACCTGCACAGGCATGCCTGCGCAGGTATACCTCTCCGGTAGACCGTAACGTGTATGGCCGGCATTACTGTATATCGCACAGCCTCCATGAGCACCACTCTCCCGATTGAAAGAAGATATTAGTTCATAATTATGAAATCTGTAAAACGGTAGTTCTTCTTCACTCTTCCAATGTTCCGTAACTGTCAAAAACGAAGCGTCAACACAATTTATAAACATTTCCAATTGGTTGAAGGAATTCCCTATGGATTGCACATTTTGGTGAATTAAAGTATATACTTTCCTGTTTATGTCGCTATTGTCTTTTTCTCCAGACGAAATAAAAAATCATTTCAGGATAGTCTAATTGATTTTTTGGGGTTAATAAAACTTATTTTATCTTCAATCATATACTTGAAAACATCGAAGATATAATCAATAAAATCGTAGGCAACGTTTCGGGCAGTGCCCTTTTTCAAGCCTATTATTCAATTCGTGTTTACTTCACATATTGTTACCACGGGTAGATCATCGTAACCTAACAAATTATTCAATGCATTGACATCTCAACAAGACGAAGTAAACACGAATTGAATAATAGGCTTGAAAAAGGGCACTGCCCGAAACGTTGCCTACGATTTTATTGATTATATCTTCGATGTTTTCAAGTATATGATTGAAGATAAAATAAGTTTTATTAACCCCAAAAAATCAATTAGACTATCCTGAAATATATAATGGATGGGGTAAATACCACGAATTAAAAAATCATTCAACCTAACCCCCTCTGGCCATATTTCTGGGTTTTTCAGTGTTTGAAAGTCGGATTCAGGAACAGATATTTTAAAGGAAGAATATTCCTCCGGTCTGTTAGATTTCAGTTTAATACACTTGATATCAGATATCCCACAGTTATTCAGATATTTAATAATTGAATTTTCTACCAGAGTAGGATGAAGATAACAGACATGAAGGTGTTTCAATTTAGGAGCTGACTTAATATCAATTTGATCACTCTTGCATGTACCCAATATACTCTTATTAAAACGGCTCGGTTTTTTCTTCTTTTGTAATGAGAAACCATCATCGCTACCATGGGATGACGCCACCATAGATTGGGATCCCTCCCGATTAGGTTGACCCATAGCAGGCCCAATGGTTATTACTTTTTCAGTAGTATTTTCTTCAGGATTAACCGTAACATCGACTTCATGAGTTTTCTTTTCGACTTCAACAGAACTCGAATGAGACTTCGATCTTCCATATTCAGCTGAAGGTTTATTAGATTTTAAGTTCGCTTTAACCACTTCAGAAAACTTCCCGACCTTAGTGGGCAATGTTTTATTCCCAGTAGTTTCGATGAATTTCACCAATTTCGTATTCTCCTCTCTTAAGCTTGAAACTTCACACCGAAGATTAGAAATCTCAAGTCTTAAACTCTCCATGACTGGTAAAAATAGATCACTGAATGATTTGGCAATGACCTCTCTGATGCAATGGACGGATTCAGTTGATAATTGTCCCATAGCAGAAGAAACAACCCCATCAATTAAACTAGTTTCAGAGGTTATGTCAGTTGGTAAACATTCTCCACACATCCAAGACTTTGTAATAGGAGGGATAACTTGAAAGTAATAAAATTAATATCCTTTTTAAAAAATTAGGATTTGAACGTTTCTTCTTTTCCGAAATGATTCAGCGATATTTTTAACACCCTATATTTTACTCAGGAACTTTCCGAGAGGAAGCCTATTGATTTAATTGACCGATTTAAATTTTGGGAACTTGATACACCTGTGCCGAGAAATTATTGAGACGGCTATCAAGGCCCACCCAAGACGTTGGGCGAGACGTTAACGATTAAAATTGTTAATTTTCGGTTCAAATTTCGTCTGCAACAGTGAAGACAAGGAAATTATGGTTCCACGAACTCAGCGCTGAGAATATGCTGCGTTTGCTGAGAACCCTGATATTTTTGCGACACAGCATTTTCCCAAACCGATGCATGGGAACTAAGAGGGGTAGGGAAGCAGGAAAGTCTTCAATTTGATTGGTTCATAAAAACAAAGATGGAAGAAATATTGATTTGATTGGTTTTGAAACATCGACGGAAGAAAAACCTTTAATTTGACTGGTTTTTGGAGGAGACGAAGAGGGGAAAATCTTCGACTCGCTCGGGGGACGAAAACGGCAGTTACTGGTGGAACCTCAAAACGGAAAGGGTCCCAGTGCTCGCGAATATGGTTCGGGTACTAGGGTAGTACGGTTTCAAGTTAGGTACTTGAGTGTTAAGAAGTACGGTTTCAAAGTGAAAACGAAAACAATTAAGGTTGATTTTGAAGTCGAGGAGTAACTGCAGAAGTCTTAAACGGAAAGATTCTGAGTTGACTCGTTTAATATGTGTTTGATACGGTTTTAAGGAAGGTTTAAGAATTAATTTAGTTTCGTAGTTATTCGGAAGACGGCGTTAGGGTAACTCATAAGGTTCTTGGTTTTATTTTTGAAGTCTTGGAAAATCAGTCTTGAACAGGGACATAAAAAGTGTTAAGTTAAAGTTAGTAAAGTCTCTAAATTATTTGGAATTATTTAGATCGCGTATCGTCGGTATATTCGGGAGTGAAGGTCAATTTTGGCGAAAACAAGTGGGTGTCGTGCTTCGTATCTAATCTGTCTGTTTCAGGAAAGAAGCATCGCCGTAGAATCATCCTCCTAGTTCATCATTCTTGGGATTATTGGTACAGGAAAAAGGTCAGATAAATTATAAATTGTTTATGCTTAGCTTATTTTGAGAATTAGTAGACAGCCGCATGCCCGCCCAAATTATATTTATAGTCCAGAGTCCCGAAACCTTCTAAAAGTCATAGTTTCACATTTTCATATTTTTTCTTAAAGCGTATTATAATTTTTGTAATCACCCTTAAGTAGTTGAAGGTCTAAGTGGAGTTTTCCTGCTGAGAAAACTCATGTTCATTTGAAAGATCATGAGGAAACTATTGTTGAGTTTTCCCTTTTCTATGTGAAGTTTAAGAGGGATTATTTTCCGTTTTCCCGTTTGGGTATAGTAAATTTACCTTGTATTGTAAATTCTTTTGGAGATTATCCATGGTTATTATTGTTGGGGTTATTTTGATAAGCCCTTTTCATTTCTGTCGATAACTTGAATATAATAATATTTTATAATTTGGAATTCACACTGATGTTGATTTAATTTCAATGAATAGATCTGCCTTTGTAATTCTATACTATACTGAAATGGTAACTGGGTGGACCGGCCCGTTAGAATCTGTCCAAAAGTGGGTCCAGAAGAATCTTAAAATCGCAGCGAAGCTGCGATACCGTGGGGAAATTTTTATACGGTCGAAAAGAGGAATAATCGATTTATACGTGGGTGAAATTTTGATTCTCTAGGCGGAGTAGAAGTATTTTAAAAAAATTCGCGAAAATCGCGAAAAAATCCGACAAAAAGGGCCATTTTAAACTCGATAAAACTTTTTTCATAGATATCCTGACCGTGATGTAAATATACGGATGGAAAGAGGAAAAGTCAATGCAAAATAGCTTGGTATTCATTTTTTCCAAAATTTCCCCATTTCTTCAGGAAACTTGATCAAACTTTGACATTTCGCCTATAAAATCACCCGAGTTCTACCGATGAGGATAACTACTTAAAAGGTAGATCTGCTGGCCCATACTAGTTTAAAGCTAATATAACAGTTTTACTTGATGGGATTATTTCCTTTCAAATTAAGAAATATCCGAACATTTGATAATTTGAATTATTTGATTTGAGTAACACATATCTAATTTGGTGAGAATTTGTTTAGTTTGATTTGGTTTAATATACGTCTCAAATTTAATCTAAAAGGTTTCATTTACCATCCCTCTCCCTAGAAAATAATTTTAAACACCAAGACCCGACCCAAGTGCGTTGGGCCGATCCCACACTTTCTTCCGTCGGAAGAAAGAACTTCAAAATTCTAATTAAGATCTTTTATTTTTCTTTAAGTAATAACACCCTTGATTGGTGGAAAGCCGCTCTTCCGTCCAATCACCAAGAGGGTGCTTTTTACATATGGTGACAGCGGTGGGATCGTGTTAAATTTTCTGGGGAGAGAGTTTTTTTTTGGGTAGTTTGAAATTTGTTGAATTTTACGGTGAATGAAAAGTTTTTTTTTGGTTTTGTGTGTGTTGCATCATTGTGAATTTAAAGATTACCGGTGGGATTGTTTAAATTTTCCGGGGGATAGTTTTGTTTTGTGTAATTTGAAATTTGTTGAATTTTCCGGTTGATAAAAAGTCTTTTTGGTTTTGTGTGTGTTGCATCATTGTGAATTTAAAGATTACTAGAGTTACATGTGTTAAATTTTCCAAGGGAGGTTTTTAGAGAGATTTTTGAGAAATTTAGAGAAAATTTTGAGGTGTAAGGAAATTTTATCCTGTTGTTTTTATGGGTGATCAACGTAGTGTGTATTCAGTTGTTGGAAGATTTCCGGATGAAGGTTTTCAGGTACCTGTTGATTTTAATTTGAATTGGATTATTTTCTTTTGAATGTATACTTATGCCTACGAATTCGAGTTTATGTTTTAAAAATTGCGATTGGTAGGAACAGAGTTCAGGTTTGAATTAAAGTAAAGTAAAATTATTGATCTAAAGATTTTTGTTTATGAGATATTGAAGAATTGAGTAAATACAGTTGGGTTTTCTTCGAATAAATTCAAGTTTTCTTTTTTTTTGGAATTATTATAGAACAGTTCATTTTTCTGTGATGTTCTATCATTTTATGTGAAGGATTTTTGATAGAGCCAAGTTAATATCGAGGTTTTAAGACTTTAAAGAAGTAATAGATTTATTGCGGTTTTATAAGGAAAGAAGGCATAAGTTTTTCTCTTCCAGGACGTTTCTTTTTCTTTCAGGATATTGTTTTTCTTTTTCAGGACGTTGAATTTTCTGATTGTTGAATGTATATGATAAAGATTTCTGTTTCAGGAGGGTTATGAATTATTTTTTTTGAATTTCTGCTTTGATTGATTGCTTTCAGTGAAAATATTGGTTGAAATTTTTGATTGATTTTATTTCAGGGCGTATTACATGAAAATTTTTCTTTTGGTTATTCTATCCATTTATTTGATTTCGTTTGAAGTTGTTGGTTTTTCTATTTGCGATATAACGGATCAAATTTTGTTTCAGGAGGTTTATTTTTTGTTTTTTTTGAAAATTATTGTGCTTTTATCGATTGATTGAAATTTTTGATTGATTTTCTTTCAGGGCGTATTGCGTAAAATTTTTTTTTTTTGGTTATTTTATCTACTGTTCCGATTATTCGCGATTTCGTTTGACTTTTATAAAATAATATCATTCGGTTTTGTTTTGAGTTTGACTTGGAGAATAAGTGAACTTGGCTTTCCTTGCTCTAAGTCGACTTTGAAATTTTGGGAAACATTTTGATAGAAGGAAAATTTTTAATTTTTTTTTAAGTTGGTTTATTTTGATGGTTCAAGAATCGGGAAAAGATTAAATTTGGTTAAAATTTTAGTAAGGGAGCCGCTGATCGTGACCTTTTGAGTTTCAGAAAAGTTAAATAGAATTATTCTTTATTTCAGGAGGTTTTGTGTATTTTTCTTTTTCAGGAATCCGACACTTGGTAATTTTCTCGTTTTTCTTTGGGTTTGCGTCAATTTTTTTTTCAGAGTTTTCTTTTTCTTTTGAATTTTTGGTGTGTTGGTCTGTTTTTGAACTCGTTTTCAGGTGATTTGTTTTATTTTGGGTGTTTCGAGTAAGACTGTATGAATCGGAATTGTTAGGGTATCATTTTGCTATTTTTTTTATTTGAGAAATTTGAAGTCGTAATCTTGAGCGTATTTCAGTCCTGTTGAAATTTAAAGTTGAAAATTTGGAATTATTCATTGATTTGGAAAGTAAATAATTTATTGAATACATTAAAAAAAAATCATATTTTGGTTAAGTTAATTGGGTTTTGGTTAAATTTTTGAAAAATGGCTCAACTAGTTGGTGCATCCAACATGAATGATCCCGTGGGTCGAATAACACCTAGGTACTCGCTAGGTATGCTATCGACTACTTTAGAGAGTTTTTATGGGAAGGACGCGACCAGGTATTTTGAACAATTAGAGTTACTGGCAAAATTATACGGATGGGATGAGAGGGATATGCTTATCCTTCTCAAACTTAAGCTTGAGGGGGATGCCTATAATTTTTTCAAATCCGATGCCACCTTGGACATCTTAAGCTATAAGGATTTGAAGCAGAGGCTCATTAAGAAATTTACGACAGTTAGGTTGCCGGGAGAAAATCAATGGAATTTGAGTAGATGCTATCAGCGTCAGGACGAGGATGTGTCCTCGTTCTGCACTAGATTACGCACGGTGGGAGCAAATTTATTGAGCGAGGATCTGGCCGGAGCGTTAAGGGATGAGGAACCTGGAATAAGGAAGAAGAACCGGGAATTAATATTGAATCAGTTCAAGATAGGACTGAGAAAGGACGTAATGAGGGAAATTGGGATTTTGTTACTAAAGGAGGAAAACTTGGACCTGGAAAGGGCAGAGGAATTAGTTAGGCTACAAGAGACCACCAGTAGGATGTTGCAAGGGAGGTCGGTAAATATGAGGGTATCGACGGTTGACACCGAAAAAGTGTGTCAATTTTGCGAAAAGGAAGGTCACACCGCGAAGGAGTGCAGGAGTATAAGGCAGAACCGAGGGAGTGGAGAAAGGAGTAATGCAAGGACATGTCACTCTTGTGGTCGGATAGGCCATTTCGCGAGGGATTGCCGGAATAATAGGCAAAATGGATCAATGACACAAGGCGCGTGTCATAATTGTGACAAGCAGGGACATTGGGCAAGGGAGTGCCCTAACAAAAGTACGGATAGAGGACAGGAGCCAAAAACATATTTTGGCATCCAATTAGTGAAGAAGGAGGATATAGGGGAACAAACCTGTATGGAAGGTGAGGAAGTAGAGGAGATTACCGGAATGGTACAGTGGGGAAGGCAGGCTCTAGGAGGCCACTTCCCCAGGGAAGACTGTCATGAGAACAGTGGCAAAAGGGAACGTTTTGACGTGCAAGGGAAAGTCCGGGAGGACATTGAGGAAAAAGTAGTAAAGGTCAAGGTTGACGAAGCATTTAGGGAGTTCGGTTGCCAGGCCGAAGGTCCCTATGAAATTACCAAGTTTGAGAAAACTGGAAGGAGGAGTACCAGTGTTAGCACCCAGACGGAGGGTGCAGAGGGAGCCGACAGCAATGGACTGTCGAAGGGTGACACCATAAGGGAATGGAATGGTGACGTCACCGGGACGAATAAGGAGGATAACGAAGGGGAGCTTCGTTGGGATCGAAATTTACTTTCGACTCTGGGTACCGATGGGAACAGGAAGAAGGGCGGAGACTGCGCCGATAGATTAGGAACTAAGGTACACGTTAGAAGGGAGTCAACCATGGAGGAAGATCGTATCTGGAAAACCCACGTTCGGAAATGGTAATAGAAACCATACCATTACGACGATCTTCGAGGGCAAGGCGCCCTCCGGACCCAGGGAAAAACTGTCTAGGAATACGGGTAGCGAGAAGGCAACTCTTCAACTGCCTTCCAGGAGAAGTGAATCGACTCCTGCCCATTTCGTTAGATTCCAAGGATAAACTAGTCAGGAATTCGGGTAGCGAGAAGGCAACTCTTCAACAGCCTTCCAGGAGAAGCGAATCGACTCCTGCCCATTTCGTTAGATTCCATGGATAAATTGGACCGGAATTCGGGTAGCGAGAAGGCAAGTCATCGACGGCCTTCTAGGAGACATGAATCAACTCCTGCCCATTTCGTAGATTCCAGGGGCTCACTGGCCCGGAGAGCCACCGTCTGAAAAGGGTCCCTGTTCTGGGTTACGAACATCCCCCCCTAAATCATTTTTAATTTTCGAATTTCGCAACAGTTGAATTAAGTCTCTAAGTTTTTTTTTATATATTTTTTCGAAATCTGTCTCTTCTAACAGATTTTAGTGATATTCAATAGATTTGAGGAATGAGCTGAAGTGTAAAGTACGGGTTGCGGAAATTATTTTTGAAATAATCTTGATAAAATGTTGCGTTTTGTTTTCCAAACAAAAGGCAAATATGTGTGAAAAACTCGTGGTATTCTTCCTCGGATGATCAGGAACGAACCATGTAACCTATCATAGGAGGACGAATAGGGAAGAAAAAGGGACTTAGGTTTTTTATTTTAAGTTGTTATGAAAAATTGTAGAAATTTCATTTTTTTTTGTTGTTGTACTTGTATATTTTGTAGATTTTGGAGACACCGAAGAAATGAAAAAAAAAATGGCCCACAACACAGCCAGACAATTATGGGGATGATTCACTTATATCACCTGTTCATGAGCGGACTCATGGGTTTCTATGCGACATTCCGAATCATAAAGTACGGGATAGGAATTACATCAAACGACTGCTCCTATATTATGAGGTATTTGGATACGAAATGATCCCGTTGGCCAGCCTGTGGAACACTTTGACATTTAGATATTGGTCTGTGCTTTAACTACGTGGATTAGGAATCGATACAGGACCAGACAAGGGAACCTGGGAAGAAGTAAGGACGCAGAGGCGGACGTAGGCTACGACAACAAAGACGTACTACACTGAAAGTGAAAACGGAAATATGTGCCATGTAAGGGACATTTCTCGCGATATCAGATGGACTGTGCGCTACACTAACGTAAATATTGATGTCGAACTCAAAGTGCGAATCGCTGATTACGGTAGACTATATAGGCCGTTGTGTATTTTTGGAAGGTCGTTCTCGAGGCGAAGGTCAGTTCCGATTTCAGAGAAATGAAACATATGGAAATGGTCAGAGCCGGACTAAGGAGATTTTGTTGTGACCGCGAGTGAAATTTTGAAATTCGAAAAATAAACTCTTTGAGAGAAGTGAAAGGTGAAAGGCAGGATTTGCTTAATTTTTTCTTTCTGGAAGGACTTGATTTATGAGCATTATGTTTTGCTGCACCGAACCTTGTATTTTTTTTTTAATATTGTTTGTCTTGGACTTGGATTAATTAGTTGGGCAAGATTGATATTTAGTTTTAAGGCATGTTGCATGAGAGTTAGGAGTTCTAAGTTTGGTATAATCAAGTTGTATAACTGTTAGAATGTTTTTAATGGAAGACAAGGGACTTTTGGACTATTGAGGAATGAGGGTAAGGGAAAAGTTAAGGCAACCGATGCCAAAACTTTTTCAAAGGGGAGGATATTTGTAATAGGAGGGATAACTTGAAAGTAATAAAATTAATATCCTTTTTAAAAAATTAGGATTTGAACGTTTCTTCTTTTCCGAAATGATTCAGCGATATTTTTAACACCCTATATTTTACTCGGGAACTTTCCGAGAGGAAGCCTATTGATTTAATTGACCGATTTAAATTTCGGGAACTTGATACACCTGTGCCGAGAAATTATTGAGACGGCTATCAAGGCCCACCCAAGACGTCGGGCGAGACGTTAACGATTAAAATTGTTAATTTTCGGTTCAAATTTCGTCTGCAACAGTGAAGATAAGGAAATTATGGTTCCACGAACTCAGCGCTGAGAATATGCTGCGTTTGCTGAGAACCCTGATATTTTTGCGACACAGCATTTTCCCAAACCGATGCATGGGACCTAAGAGGGGTAGGGAAGCAGGAAAGTCTTCAATTTGATTGGTTCATAAAAACAAAGATGGAAGAAATATTGATTTGATTGGTTTTGAAACATCGACGGAAGAAAAACCTTTAATTTGACTGGTTTTTGGAGGAGACGAAGAGGGGAAAATCTTCGACTCGCTCCGGGGACGAAAACGGCAGTTACTGGTGGAACCTCAAAACGGAAAGAGTCCCAGTGCTCGCGAATATGGTTCGGGTACTAGGGTAGTACGGTTTCAAGTTAGGTACTTGAGTGTTAAGAAGTACGGTTTCAAAGTGGAAACGAAAACAATTAAGGTTGATTTTGAAGTCGAGGAGTAACTGCAGAAGTCTTAAACGGGAAGATTCTGAGTTGACTCGTTTAATATGTGTTTGATACGGTTTTAAGGAAGGTTTAAGAATTAATTTAGTTTCGTAGTTATTCGGAAGACGGCGTTAGGGTAACTCATAAGGTTCTTGGTTTTATTTTTGAAGTCTTGGAAAATCAGTCTTGAACAGGGACATAAAAAGTGTTAAGTTAAAGTTAGTAAAGTCTCTAAATTATTTGGAATTATTTAGATCGCGTATCGTCGGTATATTCGGGAGTGAAGGTCAATTTTGGCGAAAACGAGTGGGTGTCGTGCTTCGTATCTAATCTGTCTGTTTCAGGAAAGAAGCATCGTCGTAGAATCATCCTCCTAGTTCATCATTCTTGGGATTATTGGTACAGGAAAAAGGTCAGATAAATTGTTTATGCTTAGCTTATTTTGAGAATTAGTAGACAGCCGCATGCCCGCCCAAATTATATTTATAGTCCAGAGTCCCGAAACCTTCTAAAAGTCATAGTTTCACATTTTCATATTTTTTCTTAAAGCGTATTATAATTTTTGTAATCACCCTTAAGTAGTTGAAGGTCTAAGTGGAGTTTTCCTGCTGAGAAAACTCATGTTCATTTGAAAGATCATGAGGAAACTATTGTTGAGTTTTCCCTTTTCTATGTGAAGTTTAAGAGGGATTATTTTCCGTTTTCCCGTTTGGGTATAGTAAATTTACCTTGTATTGTAAATTCTTTCGGAGATTATCCATGGTTATTATTGTTGGGGTTATTTTGATAAGCCCTTTTCATTTCTGTCGATAACTTGAATATAATAATATTTTATAATTTGGAATTCACACTGATGTTGATTTAATTTCAATGAATAGATCTGCCTTTGTAATTTAAAGCTAATATAACAGTTTTACTTGATGGGATTATTTCCTTCCAAATTAAGAAATATCCGAACATTTGATAATTTGAATTATTTGATTTGAGTAACACATATCTAATTTGGTGAGAATTTGTTTAGTTTGATTTGGTTTAATATACGTCTTAAATTTAATCTAAAAGGTTTCATTTACCATCCCTCTCCCTAGAAAATAATTTTAAACACCAAGACCCGGCCCAAGTGCGTTGGGCCGATCCCACACTTTCTTCCGTCGGAAGAAAGAACTTCAAAATTCTAATTAAGATCTTTTATTTTTCTTTAAGTAATAACACCCTTGATTGGTGGAAAGCCGCTCTTCCGTCCAATCACCAAGAAGGTGCTTTTTACAACTTAATTGTTCCTAATTTTTTTTAATGCTTCTAGTTCTTCCACAGTTATATTTACACACTGTGAATGAAACAAATGAGAACTATTATTAGTACATTGAATAGAATCATCATAACGACTTATCGACTTCAAGCACCTGCTGCACGTAACCGCCATCGCGCAATATGATATATAGGCCCTGTATCGACCAAGATTGGAAGTATGTTTCACAGACAGAATATTAGGACAGCTTACAAGTCTTCCAATACTTTATTTGATATTCTTGTACACAACAAAGATAGGATACCTACATTACAAAAAAGTGGTGTCTACAAATTGAGCTGTGGTGATGCTGATTGCAATATAGTGTACAGGGTGGGCAAAATTGGTGCTACACGAACTAAAACTTTTTAACCCGAGGAGATAGAGAAAAATGAATGGCACCTTATACTCCTCTTTTTTCGAGAAACTGATAATGCCATCAACTGCATTCCTCTATCTTCTTTTGTTTCCGAGTTATAGGCCAAAATTGAAATTTGGGCGATTTCAACTTTGGTCATTATCTCCGTTTCTGTTGATGCTAGGATGTTGAAATAAAAACATTATACAGGCACTTTTCTGATAGCAATCCAGTGGCGTAGTCTGATTTTTTCTAAGAGGTTTATTTGCTGAGTTATAACATAAAGTTGTGTTTTTTCTTATGGAAACAGTAGTTTGAAATTACTTAGAAAGAATCGTTATTTTTTTCCTGTTTCAGAAATGTATCATTTGTCATACATCACCCCCGGATTCGTTGAGATATTATGAAAAATATGGTTTGTATAATATGGAATTCAAATTATTGAGTATAAAGTAGGCTGAATCATAGAATTATGTGTCTCTACGCATGTTGTAATCATTATTTCACGATTGATTACTTGATGTTGTGATCTCTGATCTCTGTTTGAAACAACTGTCAGTTATTAAAATTTGAAGTCATCGTTGGCGGCATACCTAATGGAGATATTCCAAAATTACGAAAAATATGATACGTTAAAATGTTTCATTTAAGCGAATGAGAATAGTGGGGCAGCAAGTGATTCATATTTTCGAAGCTTCCCCGAACGTCATTAACCAAATATTACATATTTTAAACATTTGGCAGATACTTTGGCTGTGTTTGGCTCTCTTAAGTGGCCATGTTCGAAGAAATATTCAAAAAAGAACCAGGATGAGCAGACCGAAGAAATTATAGGGGCTTTGGCCATAAATCCGAATATGTCAAATTTCAATAACTGACAGTTGTTTCAAACAGAGATCAGAGATCACACCATCAAGTATCCGACCATGAAATAATAATTACACCATTCGTAGAGACACATAATTCTATGATTCAGCCTACTTAATACCCAATAATATGAATTCCATATTTTTCATAATATCTTAACGAATCTGAGGCCGATGTATGACATATGATACATTTTTGAAACGGAAAAAAAATGGCGATTCTTTCTAAGTCATTTCAAACTACTGTTTCCATAAGAAAAAACACAACTTCATGTTATAACTCAGCAAATAAACCTCTTAGAGAAAATCAGAGTACGCCACTGGATTGCTACCAGAAAAGTGCCTGTATAATGTTTTTATTTCAACATCCTAGCATCAACAGAAACGGAGATAATGACCAAAGTTGAAATCGCCCAAATTTCAATTTTGGCCTATAACTCGGGAACAAAAGAAGATAGAGGAATGCAGTTGATGGCATTATCAGTTTCTCGAAAAATGAGGACTATAAGGTGCCATCCATTTTTCTCTATCCCCTCGGGTTAAAAAGTTTTAGTTCATGTAGCACCAATTTTGCCCACCCTGTACATTGGTAGGACAGGACGTACTCTCCAACAACGCATTTCTGAACACCTTCGAAGTCAGAAAAAGGAGAACTGTGATAAATCAGTGTTTGGTGTTTGGCAGACACTTGAGATTCTCAAAACATTGTTTCGACGTGAACTCGGATGTCAGGATCCTACACCCCTCCAACTTTAGTTTGAGACAGTCTGAGCTGGAAGAGTTGGAGATATTTTGTCACATCAATGATAAATCACTGACGACACTCAACGCCCTGTCAACACACAACTTTCCACGCTTATTTGATGTCTTGTTGGAATCACCACCTTTGCAAGACACAATATCTACCGAATTGGCCTAACAACGTTCGAGTTTGCCCCTTCTCTTTTCCACTGTATTTATTGTGATGTTGTTAGTTTTCTTTTGTATGTTCATTGTTCATGCTTTTGTTCGGTCGACCGCACCGCCACTGTACGGAGAGATGTCATGACCTTGCTAAAATTTGGTTTTACGAATTTGTAAAAAGCACCCTCTTGGTGATTGGACGGAAGAGCGGCTTTCCACCAATCAAGGGTGTTATTACTTAAAAAAAATAAAAGATGTTAATTAGAATTTTGAAGTTCTTTCTTCCGACGGAAGAAAGTGTGGGATCGGCCCAACGCACTTGGGTCGGGTCTTGGTGTTTAAAATTATTTTCTAGGGAGAGGGATGGTAAATGAAACCTTTTAGATTAAATTTTAGACGTATATTAAACCACATCAAACTAAACAAATTCTCACCAAATTAGATATGGGTTACTCAAATCAAATAATTCAAATTATCAAATGTTCGGATATTTCTTAATTTGAAAGGAAACAATCCCATCAAGTAAAACTGTTACATTGACTTTAAATTACAAAGGCAGATCTATTCATTGAAATTAAATCAACATCAGTGTGAATTCCAAATCATGCCTTTCACCTTTCACTTCTCCCAAAGAGTTTATTTTTCGAATTTCAAAATTTCACTCGCGGTCACAACAAAATCTCCTTAGTCCGGCTCTGACCATCTCCATATGTTTCATTCCTCTGAAATCGGAACTGACCTTCGCCTCGAGAACGACCTTTCACAAATACACAACGGCCTATATAGTCTACCGTAATCAGCGATTCGCACTTTGAGTTCGATGTTAATGTTTACGTTAGCTTAGCGCACAGTCCATCTGATATCGCGAGAAATGTCCCTTACTTGCACAATTTCCGTTTTCACTTTCAGTGTAGTACGTCTTTGTTCTCGTAGCCTACGTCCGCCTCTGCGTCCTTACTTCTTCCCAGGTTCCCTTGTCTGGTCCTGTATCGGTTCCTAATCCACGTAGTTGAAGCACAGGCCAATAAATGTCAAAGTATTCCACAGGCTGGCCAACGGAATCATTTCATATCCAAATACCTTATAATATAGGTGCAGTCGTTTGATATAACTCCTATCCCGTACTTTATGATTCGGAATATCGCATGGAAATCCCATGAGTTCGTCCATGAACAGGTGATGTAGGTGAACCATCCCCATAAATGGTCTGGCGATGTTGTGGGCCAATTCTTTCATTTCGTCGGTGTCTCCAAAGTCTCCATTTCTGCTACACGTCGATGACGTTTTCCATTCATTGATTGGTGTTCTCCACGACTTTTAAATGGTAAATAAAGCTTACCGTACCCTCGGCCATGATTAAGCTACGTCTATGCATCCCGCAATGCGTAATCACTCAAGTTGTCTCGACACTACAAGTCCACACGTGTTTCATTTCTAATTCGTCCTTTTGCAAAACCTTTATTCCGATGGTTTCCCTTTTGTAACTGTTCTCGAGAGTGGGGCAATCCGCGACATCGCGAATAGACACGGCGATTATCTCAATGTTTTTCTTCGCACACGCGTACGCGATTAGCGTTTCAGCACTGTTTATTTTTACGAATAAGGTCTTTCCTCTGGCTTAGGTCAGTACCTTTCCCATATTGCTAATTGGTTTGGATTCCTTGAAAACTGTTTTGGGAAATATACAAGTACAACAACAACAAAAAATGAAATTTCTACAATTTTTCATAACAACTTAAAATAAAAAATCTAAGTCCCTTTTTCTTCCCTATTCGTCCTCCTATGATAGGTTACATGGTTCGTTCCTGATCATCCGAGGAAGAATACCACGAATTTTTTACACATATTTGCCTTTTGTTTGGAACACAAAACGCAACATTTTATCAAGATTATTTCAAAAATAATTTCCGCAACCCGTACTTTACACTTCAGCTCATTCCTCAAATCTATTGAATATCACTAAAATCTGTTAGAAGAGACAGATTTCGAAAAAATATATAAAAAAAAAACTTAGAGACTTAATTCAACTGTTGCGAAATTCGAAAATTAAAAATGATTTAGGGGGGGATGTTCGTAACCCAGAACAGGGACCCTTTTCAGACGGTGGCTCTCCGGGCCAGTGAGCCCCTGGAATCTACGAAATGGGCAGGAGTTGATTCATGTCTCCTAGAAGGCCGTCGATGACTTGCCTTCTCGCTACCCGAATTCCGGTCCAATTTATCCATGGAATCTAACGAAATGGGCAGGAGTCGATTCGCTTCTCCTGGAAGGCTGTTGAAGAATTGCCTTCTCGCTACCCGAATTCCTGACTAGTTTATCCTTGGAATCTAACGAAATGGGCAGGAGTCGATTCATTTCTCCTGGAAGGCAATTGAAGAGTTGCCTTCTCGCTACCCATTTTCCTAGACAATTTTTCCCTGGGTCCGGAGGGCGCCTTGCCCTCGAAGATCGTCGTAATGGTATGGTTTCCATTACCGATCGTTCCTTCTCGTAACTCACTGTTTTTACGAGTTTCTGTTTCTTCCTCCCCATATTTTCCCTATTGGATACATTTATTATCTTAATCCAGAACCGTTCCCTATTTTTCGTGAGACAGTTTGCGACATATACTTGGGCGATACCCAACTCCATGGGTTCGCAGACTATGTCCGTCCCCTTTATTTCCTTCCTCAATTTGGCCTCTACCACCATTTCCGAACGTGCGGAGATAGTAACCCCCGATGTCAGCAAAACTTCGGTTTCCCAGATACCATCTTCCTCTATGGTTGACTTCCTTCTAACGTGTTCCTTAAGTCCTAATCCATCGGCGCAGTCTCCGCCCTTCTTCCTGTTTCCATCAGTGCCCAGAGTCGAAAGTAAATTTCGATCCGAACGAAGCTCCCCTTCGTTATCCTTCTTATTCGTCCCGGTGACGTCACCATTCCATTCCCTTATGGTGTCACCCTTCGACAGTCCATTGCTGTCGGCTCCCTCTGCACCCTCCGTCTGGGTGCTAACACTGGTACTCCTCCTTCTAGTTTTTTCAAACTCGGTAATTTCATAGGGACTTTCTGCCTGGCTACCGAACTCCCTAAATGCTTCGTCAACCTTGACCTTTACTACTTTTTCCTCAATGTCCTCCCGGACTTTCCCTTGCACGTCAAAACGTTCCTTTTCTCCACTGTCCTCATGACAGTCTTCCCTGGGGAAGTGGCCTCCTAGAGCCTGCCTTCCCCACTGTATCATTCCGGTAATCTCCTCTACTTCCTCACCTTCCATACAGGTTTGTTCCTCTATATCCTCCTTCTTCACTAATTTGATGCCAAAATATGTTTTTGGCTCCTGTCCTCTATCCGTACTTTTGTTAGGGCACTCCCTTGCCCAATGTCCCTGCTTGTCACAATTATGACAAGCGCCTTGTGTCATTGATCCGTTTTGCCTATTATTCCGGCAATCCCTCGCGAAATGGCCTATCCGACCACAAGAGTGACATGTCCTTGCATTACTCCTTTCTCCACTCCCTCGGTTCTGCCTTATACTCCTGCACTCCTTCGCGGTGTGACCTTCCTTTTCGCAAAATTGACACACTTTTTCGGTGTCAACCGTCGATACCCTCATATTTACCGACCTCCCTTGCAACATCCTACTGGTGGTCTCTTGTAGCTTAACTAATTCCTCTGCCCTTTCCAGGTCCAAGTTTTCCTCCTTTAGTAACAAAATCCCAATTTCCCTCATTACGTCCTTTCTCAGTCCTATCTTGAACTGATTCAATATTAATTCCCGGTTCTTCTTCCTTATTCCAGGTTCCTCATCCCTTAACGCTCCGGCCAGATCCTCGCTCAATAAATTTGCTCCCACCGTGCGTAATCTAGTGCAGAACGAGGACACATCCTCGTCCTGACGCTGATAGCATCTACTCAAATTCCATTGATTTTCTCCCGGCAACCTAACTGTCGTAAATTTCTTAACGAGCCTCTGCTTCAAATCCTTATAGCTTAAGATGTCCAAGGTGGCATCGGATTTGAAAAAATTATAGGCATCCCCCTCAAGCTTAAGTTTGAGAAGGATAAGCATATCCTTTTCATCCCATCCGTATAATTTTGCCAGCAACTCTAATTGTTCAAAATACCTGGTCGCGTCCTTCCCATAAAAACTCTCTAAAGTAGTCGATAGCATACCTAGCGAGTACCTAGGTGTTATTCGATCCACGGGATCATTCATGTTGGATGCACCAACTAGTTGAGCCATTTTTCAAAAATTTAACCAAAGCCTAATTATCTTAACCAAAATATGATTTTTAATGTATTGTAACGTTTTCTTCGTTAGTAAAACGTCCGGGTTCAACAAACTATTTATTTACACCACTTATAACACTAATAATTAACAACTAATGAACTTATTCTAACAAAAAGTCTGTACAATTTATTTTTACTGATTTATCTGGCACTATTTATTTTCACTGGTCGCTCGTCTCTAACTGAATGAATCCTCATCTGTCGATGTGCTCCTTATATGCCTAACGCCGATTGTTTCTCGCTAAGTCCGGACCCGTCTAGAAACTTCGCGAAGCATTGGCGGCTTCTATGTCGTGCACGCGTTTCCAGAAACTTCTCTATCGGGCCGTAGCGCACAGGGCCGTACTTGTCACACTGTCCCCTCCTTAAGCCTGTTCTGTCCCAGAACAGATCGCGTGGATTCTTCAGAGGACCGTGGCGAAATCTGCAGTCGGCTCCTTCTCTACAGTAGCCCCTTTGATGGAAATAGCATTCTATAGTTTTTCCGGGGAGCTCGACACGATTTGGGTAGAAACTGCATACTAGGATCTGTATACCTGCCGTCTGGAAAATTACTTCAAGCATGCTTCGTACTACCCTCCAATTCAGTAGATCCAGTCCACAACCAAGCTTGGGAACAGCTAGTTTCCTAACGCCGGAACGCTGAAGGTCTTCTTTCAAGCCATGCAGCGAGGTCCATAAGTTCTGGTAGGTGGGCTTCTGGAAAGAGTGCTGCTTGGTAACCAAATAGTAAATGAACCGACCTCCAGACTTCAATCTCAAACATTTCCCGATTCTGGGCTGCTGTCCCATTAGTTCCTCTTGCCGACCAAATTTGTTTTTGAATACTCTTGCTATTCCCTTACTCATACGTAAATCGGCTGCTACACAATGAGCAAGCGAGTATTCCTGGGGGACTGTAAACAGGTCCTGATGAACTTCCTGTGTGACGCCAAACCGTGCAATGCGTGTTCTCCCATAGGTGTTCATAAATTCCTGGAATTCGCAGCTTTCCTGTGCTGGAACCTCGACGAGACGAACTTCTTCTTCGTTCTGCGAAGACGCATACGGAGCCAACCGGTTGAAATGGACGACTTTCGGTTTTCCTCTGGGGAGCTTCCGTATTCGGTAAACTACATCATTTATTTTCTTCACAACTTCGTACGGTCCTTCCCAATGTCTCTGCAGCTTCGGTGAGAAACCTTTTCTTCTTTGGGGGTTATACAACCATACCAGATCTCCTGCGGTAAACCCTCCTTCAATGGCCTTGATGTCATAGCGCATTTTCATCCGGTCACTTGCTTGCTGCATTTGATTACGCACCTTGTCATGGATGTAGTCTAACTTGCTTCTTAGATTACTAACGTAGTCCTCCCCAGCTACATCTTCTCCAGGTTTACACCCAAACTCGAGGTCGCAAGGTAATCTTATTTCTCGGCCAAACATTATATTGGATGGAGTCTCCTTGGTAGATTCTTGAACCGAAGATCTATAGGCCATCGTGAATAAATGCAAGTATTCATCCCAGTCCCTTTGATGGTCAGAGACAACTTTGGCCAAGTGTTTTCCCATAGTCCGGTTCATTCGTTCTACCATGCCGTCTGACTGAGGATGCAGAGGTGTAGTTCTTGTCTTACGTATCCCCAATGTTTTGCAAACTTCCTGGAATAACTTCGATTCGAAGTTTCGGCCTTGATCACAATGCAGCTCAAGGGGGATTCCAAATCTGCAGAAGAACTCTTTCACCAGTTTGTCAGCTACTGTGCTTGCCTCTTGGTTAGGAATACCGTACGCTTCCACCCATTTAGTAAAGTAGTCCATCGCTACCAAAATATACTTATTTCCATTGCCTGTTTCTGGAAAAGGGCCTGCGATGTCGATAGCTACACGTTCCATGGGGGATCCGACGTTATATTGCTTCATTGGTGCCTTTCCTTTACCGTAGGGTCCGTTGGCCGCAGCACAAACTTTACATTTTCTACACCAATCCTTAACGTCCTTCTCACAATTGATCCAATGAAATCGCTGCCTGACCTTCTCCAGAGTCTTAGTGATCCCAAAATGGCCACCCGAAGTTCCATTATGTAGTCTGGTCAAAATGTCCGTTACCCTACTTTTGGGCACAATTAACTGAAGCCTCTGCTGAGATCCATCTTCATTTTCCCAACAACGTTTCAGAAGACCTTCATCAATCTTCAACGTTTCCCATTGGGCCCAATACGACTTGACATTTTGGCTCAGTCTGGATACTTCTTCCCAAGAAGGTCGTCTGCCACTCTTCTTCCAACTTAGGATTACTCTCAGATCTGGATCCTCCTCCTGTGCTCGTCGAATTTCTGATGGTAGCCAGTCATCTTCGATCACAGTGGTCCGCCTCAAATTGGCCTTATCTTCCACACGAGAGCAGTGGCTGCCATTATCGGGGCAAGGACTTCTTGTCAAATCTTCGGACGTGATTCTACGAATTATCACGTCAGAGGCATTTTTAACCTGGGTCGATTTATGCACCTCATCACCAACCCTTTTAAGTTTATCTGCTGTGTCTCTTTTTCCAATCCTTGGGCCATTTCTCTTAAAATGCCCACTCTTGTTGCAATACCAGCACACAGCATCCTTTTCCTTAGCATTCAATAATTTGCTAACCTCTTCTCGGATGATTTCCTCCACAGGTCGGTCTATTTCTTGGACTCGTCTCACACGAAATTGTCCTCTATGCGACGCCTGTTTCGCTGCCTCAAATTCTAGAGCTTGAGCCAAGGCATCATCAATGGTCTTAGGGCGTGCAAGTCTCAAGGCTTGTTGAGTTTCGCTGTCCTTGATCCCGTCGACAAACGTCTGGATTGATAGCAGTTCGAGGAAGCTCTCTGGAGCTGATGGATAAGCCAGCCTCACTAATCTGGCGACATCGGCCTCGAACTCCTGGAGGCTTTCTCCTGATTTCTGCACCCGGTTCCTTATTTGAGCATGATAAACTTGCTGTAGGTGAGCATCGCCGTATCTCATCTGAAGTTTGGATGTTAAAACTTCGTAACAGGCCTGTTGACTTTCCGGTATTGTCTGCAGAATGTTGAGTGCATCTCCTCGTAGAGCTATTATTAATGCTGTGGCTTTTTCGTTATCGCTCCAACTGTTTGCCAACGCAGCAGCTTCAAATTGTTTTTGATATGTCGACCAAGGAACTTTTCCATCGAATGTTGATGGCTTGATCTTCATTTTACCACTTTCTGAGTTGTTTTCCGATTTCACGAAACTATAAGATGGTGAAGCTGGACTTTCTTTTCTATTCGAAGTTCTTTTCAGGGACTCTATGAACTTGGCATGCTGTTCAATTATTCCTGATATTTCTTCAAATTTTCCGTTAACCTCCTCAACTACTTCTTCAATTTTTTCATTAACTTCATCTATTATTACTTCCTTGATAGCTTCCATTCTCTCGTCCAATGTACTTGCAATTTGACTCACCACCTTGTTTTCCATTTCATCCATTTTCAAGCTCATTTCTCGGGAATTCTCTTCCGCCTTATTTTCCATTTTATCCATTTTCAAGCTCATTTCTCGAGAATTCTCTTCCGCCTTATTTTCCATTTTATCCATTTTCAAGCTCATTTGTTCAAAGGCTTGCTTGAAAAATTCCATACTCGCCTGGTCCATTTTCTCTTTTTGCGATCTGGTTATCGGCATTCAAATCCTCAAATCCACCCCACACCTGACACCAATGTAACGTTTTCTTCGTTAGTAAAACGTCCGGGTTCAACAAACTATTTATTTACACCACTTATAACACTAATAATTAACAACTAATGAACTTATTCTAACAAAAAGTCTGTACAATTTATTTCTACTGATTTATCTGGCACTATTTATTTTCACTGGTCGCTCGTCTCTAACTGAATGAATCCTCATCCGTCGATGTGCTCCTTATATGCCTAACGCCGATTGTTTCTCGCTAAGTCCGGACCCGTCTAGAAACTTCGCGAAGCATTGGCGGCTTCTATGTCGTGCACGCGTTTCCAGAAACTTCTCGATCGGGCCGTAGCGCACAGGGCCGTACTTGTCACAGTAATCAATAAATTATTTACTTTCCAAATCAATGAATAATTCCAAATTCTCAACTTTAATTTTCAACAGGACTGAAATACGCTCAGGATTACGACTTTAAATTTCTCGAATAATAAAAAAAATAGCAAAACGATACCCTAACAATTCCAATTCAAACAATCTTACTCAAAACACCCAAAAATAAAACAAATCACCTGAAAACAACGAGTTCAAAAACAGACCAACACACAAAAAAAAAAATTCAAAAGAAAACTCTGAAAAAAAAATTGATGCAACCCCAAAAAAAAACGAGAAAATTACCAAGTGTCGGATTCCTGAAAAAGAAAAATACACAAAACCTCCTGAAATAAAGAATAATTCTATTTAACTTTTCTGGAACTCAAAAGGTCACGATCAGCGGCTCTTTTACTAAAATCTTAACCAAATTTAAACTTTTCCCGATTCTTGAACCATCAAAATAAACCAACTTAAAAAAAATTAAAAAAATTTTCCTTCTATCAAAATGTTTTCCAAAATTTCAAATTCGACTTAGAGCAAGGAAAGCCAAGTTCACTTATTCTCCAAGTCAAACTCAAAACAAAACCGAATGATATTATTTTATAAAAGCAGACTTTTCGATCGTCAAACGAAATCGCGAATAATCGGAACAGTGGATAGAATAACCAAAAATTTTCACGCAATACGCCCTGAAAGAAAATCAATCAAAAATTTCAATCAATCGATAAAAGCACAATAATTTTCAAATAACAAAAATAACCCTTCTGAAACAAAATTTGATCCGCTATATCGCAAATAGAAAAACCAACAACTTCAAACAAAATCAAATAAATGGATAGAATAACCAAAAGAAGAATTTTCATGTAATACGCCCTGAAATAAAATCAATCAAAAAATTTCAATCAATATTTTCACTGAAAGCAATCAATTAAAGCAAAAATTCAAAAGAAAAATTCATAACCCTCCTGAAACAGAAAACTTTATCATATACATTCAACAATCAAAAAAATTCAACGTCCTGAAAAAGAAAAACAATGTCCTGAAAGAAAAAAAAACTTATGCCTTCCTTCCTTATAAAACCGCAATGAATCTAAAACCTCTTTAAATTCTTAAGATCTCGTTATCAACTCAACTCTATCAAAAATCTTTCACTTAAAATGATAGAACATCACAGAAATATGAACTGTTCTATAAAAATTCCAAAAGAAAAGAAAACTTGAATTTGTTCAAAGAAAAACCAACTGTATTTACTCAATTCTTCAATATCTCAAAAACAAAAAACCTTTAGATCAATAATTTTACTTTACTTCAACTCAAACCTAAACTCTGTTCCTACCAATCACAATTTTTTAAAAATAAACTCGAATTCACAGGCATAAGTATATATTCAAAAGAAAATAATCCAATTCAAATTAAAATCAATAGGTACCTGAAAACCTTCATCCGGAAACCTTCCAACAAGTCAATACACACTACGTAGATCACCCATAAAACAACAGGATAAAATTTCCTTATACCTCAAAATTTCTCTAAATTTCTCAAAAATCTCTCTAAAAACCTCCCTTGGAAAATTTAACACATGTAACTCTAGTAATCTTTATATTCACACTGATGCAACATACACAAAACCAAAAAGACTTTTTATCTACCGGAAAATTCAACAAATTTCAAATTACACAAAAAAAAACTCTCCCCCGGAAAATTTAAACAATCCCACCGCTGTCACCATATGTAAAAAGCACCCTCTTGGTGATTGGACGGAAGAGCGGCTTTCCACCAATCAAGGGTGTTATTACTTAAATAAAAATAAAAGATGTTAATTAGAATTTTGAAGTTCTTTCTTCCGACGGAAGAAAGTGTGGGATCGGCCTAACGCACTTGGGTCGGGTCTTGGTGTTTAAAATTATTTTTTAGGGAGAGGGATGGTAAATGAAACCTTTTAGATTAAATTTAAGACGTATATTAAACCAAATCAAACTAAACGAATTCTCACCAAATTAGATATGGGTTACTCAAATCAAATAATTCAAATTATCAAATGTTCGGATATTTCTTAATTTGAAAGGAAACAATCCCATCAATTAAAACTGTTACATTAACTTTAAATTACAAAGGCAGATCTATTCATTGAAATTAAATCAACATCAGTGTGAATTCCAAATTATAAAATATTATTATATTCAAGTTATCGGCAGAAATGAAAAGGGCTTATCAAAATAACCCCAACAATAATAACCATGGATAATCTCCAAAAGAATTTACAATACAAGGTAAATTTACTATACCCAAACGGGAAAACGGAAAATAATCCCTCTTAAACTTCACATAGAAAAGGGAAAACTCAACAATAGTTTCCTCATGATCTTTCAAATGAACATGAGTTTTCTCAGCAGGAAAACTCCACTTAGACCTTCAACTACTTAAGGGTGATTACAAAAATTATAATACGCTTTAAGAAAAAATATGAATATGTTGAAAGGTTTCGGGACTCTGGACTATAAATATAATTTGGGCGGGCATGCGGCTGTCTACTAATTCTCAAAATAAGCTAAGCATAAACAATTTATCTGACCTTTTTCCTGTACCAATAATCCCAAGAATGATGAACTAGGAGGATGATTCTACGACGATGCTTCTTTCCTGAAACAGACAGATTAGATACGAAGCACGACACCCACTCGTTTTCTCCAAAATTGACCTTCACTCCCGAATATACCGACGATACGCGATCTAAATAATTCCAAATAATTTAGAGACTTTACTAACTTCAACTTAACACTTTTTATGTCCCTGTTCAAGACTGATTTTCCAAGACTTCAAAAATGAAACCAAGAACCTTATGAGTTACCCTAACGCCGTCTTCCGAATAACTACGAAACTAAATTAATTCTTAAACCTTCCTTAAAACCGTATCAAACACATATTAAACGAGTCAACTCAGAATCTTCCCGTTTAAGACTTCTGCAGTTACTCCTCGACTTCAAAATCAACCTTAATTGTTTTCGTTTCCACTTTGAAACCGTACTTCTTAACACTCAAGTACCTAACTTGAACCCGTACTACCCTAGTACCCGAACCATATTCGCGAGCACTGGGAACCTTTCCGTTTTGAGGTTCCACCAGTAACTGCCGTTTTCGTCCCCGGAGCGAGTCGAAGATTTTCCCCTCTTCGTCTCCTCCAAAAACCAGTCAAATTAAAGGTTTTTCTTTTGTCGATGCTTCAAAACCAATCAGATTAATACTTCTTCCATCTTTGTTTTTATGAACCAATCAAATTGAAGACTTTCCTGCTTCCCTACCCCTCTTAGTTCCCATGCATCGGTTTGGGAAGTGCTGTGTCGCAAAAATATCAGGGTTCTCAGCAAACGCAGCATATTCTCAGCGCTGAGTTCGTGGAACCATAATTTCCTTATCTTCACTGTTGCAGACGAAATTTGAACCGAAAATCAACAATTTCAATCGTTAACGTCTCGCCAGATATCCTGTATAAGTATAGATAAACGATTCAATAATTTCTCGGCACAGAGGTATCGAATTTCCGAAATTTAAATCGATCAATCAAATTATTACGCTTTCTCTCGGGAGATTTCCCGAATAAAATAAAGGGTGTTGAAAATACCGGTGAATTATTACGGAAAAGAAAATGTTCAAGTCCTAATTTTAAAAAAGGATATTCATTTTATTACTTCCAAGTTATCCCTCCTATTACAAATTTCTATGACAGAACTTGTTCGCATGCGTGTTGTTACTTTGTGTGTTTTTATTTATTTATTTCTGACATATATTTCAATGTTGATATTTTGACGAATTTTTAACGATATTTTCAATTTATCTTTTTAATCTTTTAAAAATGTTCCCCGATCGATTGTTCGGCCGGTTTCTGAAACTGTGACAGACTGCTGCATCGTGAGTTCTAATACTTTATTACTGAAATTTTCCTTTTATCTGAATCAATTTTACATCATTTGACTTTTATATTTTTTCTCTCGTTGCAGTTGTCGTGTTACTTGGCTCTTGAGAATGGTGAGTTAGACAATCTTTTGCTGTCAATAAAAATAAATTAGATCCACCAAAAAGAAGGCTTTTGTTTTTATGTATTTTTTCATACTGATATGATGGTGGACGCCAAAGGGTTTAGAGATATTATCCCTAACTTTGAAAGCGATTTTTTCACCCCCTGTATCATGAATCGCGATTTCGATTTTTAAAGTGGATACATCAATCTTACATCTTGAAAAATCCCAAAAATGAAAATTTTCCATCCAAAAACCTCGAAGTTTTTCTTGTTTCAGCGGAGCTCTATTTTCGATTTTTTTTCGAATTTTCCCGCTCAGAGAGAATTTTCCAACCAAAACTGAAGAATGTTACATCAAAATAACTTGAAATTTTCTAAGGAATCTATTTCTGCAATAAAAAAATGGTGTTCTAATTTGAAAAACGGAAATTGACGTCATTTCCGGAAAAACCGGAGGTGCTCATGCCTTGAAAATATTTTAGATTTCATCAGCATCGTGAAATACTTATAAGTGCTGAATTTCATGAAAATACGTTCAGTAGTTTCCCGTATCTATAAATATGATTGAGTTTCCTCGTGAAAGACCCTGTATAGACAAGTTCAATATATTGGACAGTGCACAGCACGGTTTTAGGTTGGGTCGCTCGGACGCTCGACTTGCACAGCAGCTTTATCATTCGTTAAGTTTGTGCATGATTGCATTGCCTCGATAAAGACCTGTTTGTCGCGGGTCTATTTTTTGACTTGTCGCGAGCTTTCGATAGCCTCTCCTTCGAGTTCCTCATCGATAAATGCTACAATATTGGGTTCAGAGGTATATTTCTTGCATGGATTCGTAGCTATCTGGAAAGTAGAACTATACTTGTCAAGGTCGGGAACTCTTTCTCACAAGAAGAGAACATTAATTTGTGCGTAGATACCTCAGGGATCTGTACTTGGGCCGCTTCTTTTCTTGTTGTTTGTCAATGACTTACCTACCTGTCAATTTAAAGAACATGCTTTTCTCGTTATCAGGTTACACAGATTTCAATCATCTCATGAACATATTGAGATTAGTTTTGTTTGCTGATGATACTTCGGTTGTGATTACTGCCAGAACGTTCGTTGAATTGCAGAATCTTTGTCAACTTTTGTTACAGTGTTTTGTAGACTGGTGCCGTCAAAATAACATAATGATTAATATCAGCAAGACAGAATGCATTCACTTCAAAAATATGAATGATAATATCAATAAATTAACTTTACGGTACTCGGATTGTGTAATAGAAGCAAAGCAGAGTTCCAGATTTCTGGGAATATACCTAGACCAGAACCTGAAGTTGTCCTCGCATGTACATCATGTCTGCAAGAAACTGAATAGCTCCTTTTATGCCATGAGTAGAATTAGAAATTCGATTCCCCTACAGTCACTAATGAATGTATACTTTAGTCTAGTGTACAGCCACATCTCTTATAATATAATGTTATGAGGTAATTCATCTGATGTTAGTAGAGTTTTCATATCTCAAAAACGTATTTTGCGCATGATATTCCGTATTGCACCTCGAACATCATGCAGACCTTATTTTAAGAATTACAGTATTTTAACTGTTGCATCAATTTTCATCTTCAGGTGCCTCTTGTATGCAAAGATAGATAGATAGATAGATAGATAATTTATTGGTGAATTACAATACAATCGTTTTCACAGGTCAGAAAGTGTATGCACATGACATCAATTGATTAATCAAACATTACATTTAAAATACAGCTGTGGGTGTTTAGACAGACTAAAATAATAAATAGACAATAAATAACATTCATGAAATATCTGCGTCATCCATCGTCATCTCATAAAACTCATCAAGGGAATAAAATGCTCTGTGCGTTAAAAACTTCACCAGTTTTGTTTTAAGTTGTTTAGTTGGCAGATTCTTGGCCCCACCAGGAAGTTTATTATATAGGGAGACACCGCAGAATACGGGACTCCGCTGCGATCTCCTCAGTCTGAGATAGTCCTTCCTTATGAGGGATTTACCTCTCGTGTCATGATCGTGTATATCTGATTGGACACGAAAATCATCCCTCTTCCTATGAATAAACAATATATTCTCCAGTATGAAAATTGATGGCAGAGTGAGAATGTTGAGATTTCTGAAAGTATTCCTGCAGCAGTCACGGTAAGAGAGACCGCCCAAGATCCTGACTGCTCGTCTTTGCAGAGAGAAAACTGTTCCGGCATGAGGGCTGCCACCCCACAACAGAATACCATATCGTATATGCGTCTCCACCAGAGCGAAGTAGATGGATCTGAGCACATCCCTCGAAAGACAGCGGGACAGAGCTCTCAGCGCAAAAACTGAGCTACTCAATCTGCCAGACAAAACACTCACATGGTGACTCCAGGAGAGCTTGGGATCCAAGTGGACTCCAAGGAACTTAACCGAGTCCAGCTGATTGGTCTCACCTATATCTCTCAGACTGAAAACGAGTTCGTGTGTCTTATCGGTATTTATACAGAGGCCGTTTAGAGAGAACCATTCAGAAGCCCTCGATCGTGCCAAGCTCGATCGCTCCAGTAGGGAGTTGATATCAGCGTCGCCGATATTGAAGGTGGTGTCATCCACAAAAAGTATTGTATGGACCTCAGGGACGAATTCAGGTAAATCGTTTATTGATACCAGAAACAGGACAGGTCCCAGTGTTGATCCCTGAACTATCCCTGTTCGAATGGGGCTGAGCAAAGAGTATGTGCCGTTTGTATATACAACCTGGAATCTTTCATCTAGAAAGGAGTCGACCAACCCGACCGCAACCTCGGAGAATCCATACATCTTAAGTTTGTTCAACAACTTATCCCGACAGACGCAGTCAAAAGCCTTAGTCAGATCAATGAATGATGCTGAGCAGTGGCTTCCTCGTTCGAAGCAGTCCACCGCAAAGCTGACAAACTCCGCTATAGCGTCAACAGTACCTTTTCCAGCCCTGAAGCCGAACTGCGTGGTGGAAAACAGCTCGTTGAGTTCGAAGAACTCCATTATTTGATCAGACATAACCTTTTCGACTATTTTCGAGAAAACAGGAACTAAGGAAATTGGGCGATAATTGGTAGGATCATCCGCATCCCCTTTTTTGTGGACGGGAATGACCTTTGATATTTTAAGGCAGCTTGGGAAAACACCGGTTATCAGACATCTATTGACAAGTTTAGTCAGGGGTGATATTAAGGAATTTATATTCGATTTTACAACTGGAACCGAAAGACCGTAGAAGTCAGTCGATCGACTGTTCTTCAAACCAGAAACAATGTCTCTTACAGTATTCTGTCCCACCTCGTGGAAACTGAACTGGAGTAGAGGCGGGATCTGCTTTCTGAATGTTTGCTGGAAAGGCAGATTGGACTGAGGAAGGTTCTCAACCACTCTTCCGACGCAGGAAGTGAAGTAATCGCTAAATTCGTCCGCGGTCAGGCTGCCGCTCGCACTATGTTTCTTTGCGCGAATATGTTCGTGGACTATAGACCATGTGGTTTTGGATTTATTGCTTGAACTCTGGATTGCCTCATCAAAGTATCTTGTTTTCGCGCTCACAATGGCCTTCCGGTAATTTGAACGTAATTGATTTTTCAGTTGGTGTAATCTCTCCGATTTATAAAATGAATGCATGGATTGTATCAGGAGCAGATGATCTCTCATCGACTTGAGTTCACTAGTAAACCAACCATGTCTCACATCAGCGCATCGAGCCCTCACCGTCTTCTCCGGGAAGGCGATATCGAAAGCATCCACCACAATCCTGTGAAAAACACCGAAGCATTCGTCGACACCCAAATCGGGGTCATCCATGAAACTCCACGAGGACTCTGAAAGCATCTGGTGCATTATGTTAAAACCCATCCGCGAGAGCGGTCTAATCTTTCTGTAGTGATAGGATATTGTACTTTTGAATGTGCTGACTTGGAGGACTTGAGCGTCATGATCAGAAAAGTCAGCCTTCAAGATTTTCGCACATTTGTTTTGGGTGTCAAAATTGATAAAAATATTATCGAGGCAGTTTTTCTTCCTGGTGGGCCCAAAGACCTTCTGTCTGAAACCGTAGGATGACAGCAGATTTAGGAGGCTAGTTGCCTCCTGATCTAAAATAGAGTTAAATTTTACATTGAAATCCCCACAACATACTATTTTACTTTTGCATTGATCCAAACAAATTAGTAGTGTCTCCATATTTGCTAAGAAGGAGCTGAAATTTCTAGAAGGAGAGGAATATATACATATAACAATAATACCTAATTTATCCAGTTTAACCGCTGATATTTCACATTGGATCTCTAAAGATAGTCTACGGATGTCCCTTATAGTCGGACAGTCCTCGCTGCAGGACATCGTATTTCTGACCAGAATCATAGAACCTCCTCTTGTTGATATGGACCTAGAGTACGCATGACCAACATACCAACCCTCCATGCAGAAGCCTGCAACCTCGTTAGATGAGAGCCAGTGTTCCGTCAGACACAATATGTCGATTTTAGTTGGTTGAGAGTATACAAGGCATTCCAGATCACCTATCTTCTTCTTTATACTTTGGACGTTCAAATGTAACAGGCCCATATATTCCATATTATTAGCAAGCTTAGATGCTTTTGTTTTTAAATGTGTCGCATTGGCTAGGTTGCAGCTGTTGTTCTCGTTTTCCTTTGAAAAAACTTCGCAATATACGCTCCATTCGGCCAGATCTCAGAGTTGTTTGCAAGTGCAAAATTGTCTTCATATATCATAACCTTGAAGGAACTATATTTATCAGGGAATCTTGAAGAAAGGGGCTGGCATTCTGCCTCGGGGAAAAGTTGCTTTACCATAGAGGTGAACTCGTCTAGTGTGGAATCTGTAGAGATTCTAGAGACAAAAAGTGCTTTTTTTTTGGGTACTGCTTTCACAGGGTTGTTCGTGGAGACCCCTGTTATGTTCCAAGTATTACTTTTAGCTCCAGTGGGCTTTATTTTGATGGGCTTTGAGCTTTGGGATTTATCTTCACGTTCTTTGAATTCAGTGTTAGACTTCGACTGTTTCCTTCTTCCCGTGGCGCGTTGCCAGTTCTCCATTCCCTTTTCCGCAACCTCCGCATACTGTAACGGCTGGGATATTTCGGGGGGACCACTGTCATCACTGATTTCATGTGATATCAAATTATCGGGATTTCCATTCGGAATTAACATGTTGGAATCCCCCTTATCATCGTCAGGTTCATTCTTATTATGTTTACTTTTTTTCTTCATATGTTTATATTGTGTCTCGTTATGCATGTGGGGGTGTTGGAGTAAAAGAGAATGAACACCGTATAACGAAACTGTCAGTATTTCATAATTATTATAACACCAGAAATGAAACAACTATGTCCATTCCGAAGCACAGAACTAGTAAGTTTGAAATGTCCCCATTATATCAGTGTGTGAAGTTTTTCAATCATCTTCCAAGGAGAATGCGATTGCTTAGTCTTAAGGAATTTAAGAAAGTAGTTAAAGTTAAACTGTAAGAACAATGTTATTACTCTGTTAGTGAATATTTTTCCGATAAATTGTGAGTGATGAATAATTGACTTGTCCTATACATGTAAAATGTCTAACAGGATTAATAAACTATTATTATTATTATCGAAGACCTGAGAAAAAGGTAGTGCACGTAAAATATTTCATACCTGTGTACCTGATTTAATGGTTTTCAATCGTTAATCGTTATTACCCCCCCATGATCGTAATTACCCCTCCCATGAAAAACAGCTATATCCGCCCTTGTTGGCAATAGCGCCAAGATTGAAAATTAGTGTAATTTTTATTCGATAAGTCGAACTTCTATAACTCGAATATCTTGATACCTCGAACGAAATATTTGGCGGCACATTCGATAAGTCGAATTTTTTGGAGGAATCCATCGCGTTTACGTGTGATTTTAACGAATCGTTTCATAGCTTAAGCGCACGCCGTGAACTCATTTCGGTTGTGAATTTCTGTGAGGTTTCACGACAATATCGCTAAAAATATGTCGTCAAAACGTAGGTACTTTGAAAACTTTATCTCTTGATGAAAAACATAGACTTTTAAATGAAGTGGAAAGTGGTGCACGAAAAAAAGATGTATGTAGCTTCAAAGTATGGCGTCCCAGCCACCACTGTATCTACTTGAAAAAAAAAGAATAATTATCAGTGCAGTTGGAAGTGGTAAAACGTGTGGGAACTGGGAGTCCCAAAAGGCTTAAAAATCCAATAATGTACGCTAGTGCTGACGAAGCAGTTTCAGCATGGGTAAATGTAACATTTACCCACATGAACAAGACATAAAAAATAGTACAATGCTTACCGGGTAGGAAAAGCCAAACATTCCTGGATGAGGCGCAAGCCGAGACTTACCAACACATAGTCCAGGAATGTATCTTTTCCTACGGGGTAAACATACTTTTTTTCCGAAAATCGTTTGAAATTCGACAGAATTCAATCAATTTTGAGAAAATCGCGAATTATTTCATTCATAAATAAATGGAGCTTTGAAATTAGGAATGAAATTGGTTGAGTATTGTAGGATGGATGGGCGGATACGTGGGTTGAGAAAGATAAGACTCACAGTTTATATAGTTTATTTAATAGAGTTAGTTTTCACATACACATAACGGTCTAACCTCGCAAATACAACGCACGTGGTCCAAATCACTCTATATCTACCTATTACCTGAGAGGGCTCAGGCAACTGTATATAGTAACAGTGATTTTGGAACCGAACCAGACAAACAACCGTTACGTTAGAACCGAATATAAAAAACAGCCCTGTTGTCTACCCTACTGCTCGAGTCCTCAGCTCGAGGCACAGAACATTCATAAATGTCATAGAAGACTGAGTGTTCTTCTCAACACATGACATACATATTTAAATAGTACTACAACTCGGCCATACCTGACTGAGTGATAAATGACAAACATTGGAGTTTATTACTCACATTACAAAATAAATCTAAAATTATCTAACCAAACACTTATCACACACAAATTATCTAAACAAACACAAGCATCATTACCTTACCTTAAAAACACAAGCATAATCTAACTCGAATTATGACTTAATCTACAATTATGATCGGGTGGCTTGGGGGCCAGCAAAAAGTCTTTCCACACAAACTTGTCACTTGGGAAATTTCGAAACAGTCCTTTGAAATTCCGAATCACTTTTTTCTTTTTCCTAACATTCCTACGATTTGGAGGTTACCTTCACCGTCACCAGCAGATAACTCGAATTTATAACCTGCAATATCACTAACACGAAGCTTTTCAATGTCATTGTCATTACGCACTTCATCATCACTGTCTACATCTGATTCTGCCGAAATTTCAGGAATCTGATCCATAATTTTATTCATGGTACTGATTTTTTTTCAGATCAATTAATCCTTCCTTTTCTTCCTCTGGACCACTATCGCCTTTGATCACCATCTTCAAGTTTGGACGATCATTCTTCTTTCTTTTTCTTCTCAATTTTCTGTGATCCTCTTCCTCTAATTCCAAAATCTGTTGATCAATTTTTCCCAATTCCTCTTCACTACCACTTTTGACGTCCTCTTCGATCTCTAACTTAACCTCTGTTTCTTCTTCATCTTCTTTTTCATCAGCAGCAGTATTTGATTCTTCATCAATCACGACATCATCTTCTTTTTCATGCACGGGACTTGAAGTTACTTCACTTGTCGGAGGAACTGCTCTCTGCACTTGACTTGACCGTGACATTGACAATCCAGCGTTGAACATAACTGGGTCGCAAGTGACAAGGCCGATTCCTGTGAGCTGCGGCCCATTTCGAAGGCTTTTACGGCAAAAGCAACCCTAAAAGCGTCTTCCATGGATAGCGCAGATAACCTGGCATGGAGACTTGGCGATCGGGTTCCATTTCCTACGAATAATTCACCGGCCAACTTGACGACATCGTACACAGACATCACGGAACCTTTTTCTTCCATTTTGAACTGTTTCCTATCTGGAAATCCTTATTCAAACACTTCCATATGTTCACTCGTATCCGTTTCGCGTTGTAGAATGGACGAACACGTGCACTTTTATAGGTTATCTTCAATCTCTTACCCCGTATCCCACTTCTGAGTTGTAGGATGGATGGGCGGATACGTGGGTTGAGAAAGATAAGACTCACAGTTTATATAGTTTATTTAATAGAGTTAGTTTTCACATACACATAACGGTCTAACCTCGCAAATACAACGCACGTGGTCCAAATCACTCTATATATGCCTGAGCCCTCTCAGGTAACTGTATATAGTAACAGTGATTTTGGAACCGAACCAGACAAACAACCGTTACGTTAGAACCGAATATAACAAACAGCCCTGTTGTCTACCCTACTGCTCGAGTCCTCAGCTCGAGGCACAGATAACGTTATCCCATGCTTATTACATGGGATAACGACGATTTACAGTTGCTATCCACAGCAACTTTGCTTAGTGAAAATAGCCCCGCATGATTCGAGTTATCGAAGTTCGACTGTATTTATTTCAAAATCTCTATCCTTGCCCGCCCGTTTGCACCGACTTTTTTTAAGGGTCAGTTAGGCTAATGGTCCTTTAAAACACACTCAAGTGGTCAATGTGTGTTGCACCGATTTTAAGAGACTGTTAATCCCCCCCCCAATGTTGAACAGAGTTGGCAAATTTTAAAAGCAGTTGGAATATTTTCGAAGTTGTTGAAAAATTTTCGAAGCAGTTGGAAAAATTTCGAAGCAGTTGGAAAAGTTTCGAAGAAGTTGGGAAAATTTCGAAGCAGTTGGAACAAAACAGTTGTAAAAATTTAGAAGCAGCTGGAAAGATTTCAATTGAGTTGAAATACCTACATATTTCTAGAAAAGTTTTCTTAATATGTGAATGACTAATCTGATGTGATTGAACTATAGATACCAACGGTTTGACAACTAATGATTATTTAAATTGGAAATTACCGATTAATAACTAATGAATATAAATTGTAGACGTCAACTTTACATGTTTTTCATTGCTTTTCTCGAATATTAAGTTTCTTACCTTTCATTTCGTTCGTGAAATAGTCTTATAAAATATTACACGAGATTGAATTTACCCCATAAGTCTATCTTTTATTTCCAAACTCAAATGAGTTGCTTTTGGGAAACACCACTCGTCCTATGGAGTCGTGATGTTTCCAAGCAACTCATTTTCGTTTGAAAGTAAATCGATAGACTTATCACGGAAATTCAATCTCTTGTGATATTACTACTGATTATTCAATTATTGGAGCAATATCGATATTTGTTTATTTATTTATTATTTATTATATTCAGCAATATATAGGATGTTTCAAGTTCAAGTGCCAACAGACGTTTCTGGGGATCTGGACATATTTTGAATCTGGAAATTGGGATTGTGGTATCGTTTGGAATTCCCTACTGGGCTTCAATATTTTTGGATCGTGAGCATTCCCGGTTATAACGGGTGTTTTTTTTCGAGATATAGAACTTTAAGTTGGCATTACTGTTCAAGATGACGACCGATTTAACAGCTGTCAAGTGATTTATTCTCAGTTTGGTTTGGCAATTCATCATGAATAGAGCAGTTAATTCGAATAACCATGGAACGTTTTCGCACCACGTTTACTCTTATTGATAACTCGCTTCCCCAGAGACGCCGTACGTGCGTACAGAAGAAGCTATTGCTACTGTAGAGCGTAGCATTGAGGAAGACCCGAATGAGTCCATGGTGTCGGTACCTATAGTGTCATGATTACTAACTTTTTCACTCCTGAATTGAACAACCATGATGTCTAGGAGCTGTGGTTCCAACAAGACGGCGCAACATGTCACACAGATCGTGCCACAATCGATTTATTGAAACACACGTTTGGTGACCGCCTAATTTCATGTTTTGGACCTGTGAATTGGCTTCCAAGATCTTGTGATTTAACACCGCTAGACTACTTTCTGTGGGGCTATGTAAAGTCATTGGTCTATGCGGATAAGCCACAAACGCTTGACCATTTGGAAGACAACATTCGCCGTGTTATTGCCGATATACGGCCACAAATGTTGGAGAAAGTAATCGAAAATTGGACGTCCAGGATGCATATTCATATGTTACCGACACAACCAAGCACCGCGAGAAGCCGAATGATTTCATATAAGTTACCGACGTAACTTTAGGATTCTGTCGGTAACTTATATACATACAGGGTGTCCTGAAAACAATGGATAAGCCTGCAACTATAGATAGACACTGTCGTGGTCTAACTTATTCCAAATTTTGACCTCAATGAAAATTCCACGGTTTCCGAGATATTCATGATTTTCGTATTTTTAGAAAATTTCCAAGTGCGATTAGTTTTTCTAGTGCCATTTCTACAAATGGAGAGGAATTTCGATATAGTTTTTTTTTATTTCACATGAGATAGTTCAGCTATCGGAAACAAAGACTTAAATCCATCAAACTAGTGTAAAAAGTTAGAAATTCGTGAATTACGAAGAAAAATTGAAAACTAAATGAAATTTCCTTCAAGTTTGATGAGCTACAGTGTAAAAAAAATGTAGGACGCCCCTGGTAGACATCATCTTAAAAACTTGCTCAGTTATTGCATATTCCAAAAAGGTATCATAAGCCTAGGCATTCTGTAGTTTTTCATTCTCGTAACTACTTGATTACCAAATAGTCGAAAAATTTCGAAAAACTGTTTTTGTTGTAATCGTTATTCTGAGCTCTTGTGTTAAAGTCAGGAGGCCATTTTTGTTGGAATCTAGTGGAAAATTACGAAAATTATTTTCATTTTGAAAAAAGCAGTAGCGTATCGTTTCTCTGGTTGAATAGAAATATGGCATTATTTGCATTCAACACCCTGTATCTCGAAAACCTTACCGGACCTAATTGTATTTGACAAAATTTCTTATTTTCTTACATTCTGTACAGTGTTAAAAGGAAAGTATCAACTTAAAAAATACCCTGTGTTGCTACAATAGAGGTATGTGGAATATTCATTACAAATAAAATAAAACGAATTATTTTTTAAGTTGATACTTTCCTTTTAACACTGTACAGAATGTGAGAAAATAAGAAATTTTGTCAAATACAATTAGGTCCGGTAAGGTTTTCGAGATACAGGGTGTTGAATGCAAATAATGCCATATTTCTATTCAACCAGAGAAACGATACGCTGCTTTTTTCAAAATAAAAATAATTTTCGTAATTTTCCACTAGATTCCAACAAAAATGGCCTCCTGACTTTTACACATGAGCTCAGAATAACGATTACAACAAAAACAGTTTTTCGAAATTTTTCGACTATTTGGTAATCAAGTAGTTACGAGAATGAAAAACTACAGAATGCCTAGGCTTATGATACCTTTTTGGAATCTGCAATAACTGAGCAAGTTTTTAAGATGATGTTTACCAGGGGCGTCCTACATTTTTTTTACACTGTAGCTCATCAAACTTGAAGGAAATTTCATTTAGTTTTCAATTTTTATTCGTAATTCACGAGTTTCTAACTTTTTACACTAGTTTGATGAATTTAAGTCTTTGTTTCCGATAGCTGAACTATCTCATGTGAAATTAAAAAAAAACATATCGAAATACCTCTCCATTTGTATAAATGGCACTAGAAAAACTAATCGCACTTGGAAATTTTCTAAAAATACGAAAACCATGAATATCTCGGAAACCGTGGAATTTTCATCAAGGTCAAAATTTGGAATAAGTTAGACCACAACAGTGTCTATCTATAGTTGCAGGCTTATCCATTGTTTTCAGGACACCCTGTATAACAGGTATTGAAAAAAAAACTTGATATATTAGCGAGGATGGTTGATTATAAGTCTGAACAAAATATACCTATGTTTCCAGCCTAAGAGTTCACTGGATGAAACCACCACTTGTATAATTGTTAAGTTACAGACAAACTAAGAATTACGTCGGCAACTTATAATGATTATGATTTTTTTATAATTATTGAAGTTATAGTAGGTATGCTTAATTTTTTAGGGCGAAAAGTATAGCCTATGTCACTCAGGGATAATGTAGCTTCCTAAGCGTGAAAGAATTTTTGAAATCGGTCCAGTACTTTTTGAGCCAAATCGTATCAAACACATAAAAATGCAAATCTCTCCTCTTTATAATATCAGTATAGATTACCCTCAGTAGAATATTGGTAAAGTTTTGGTAAATTCTCTAAAGTAACTATTTCATTTTGGTAATGAAATAAGTAGTATTGAAAATATGCAATATTGCGATAACTGAATGCACTTGTTTGATAAAACCACTACTCGCATAATAGTTAAGTTACAGACAAACTAAGAATTACGTCGGCAACTTTTATTACGTGTTCGGCATCACTCGGAAAAGCGATTGTGTGTTTGTGTCGGTAACATATGAATATGCCCAGGATTGAACTACATCCTAGCCAGCCGTGGCGATCATATGCCAGAAATCATATTAAAAATGTAATGCCACAAGATTATCTTCCGGATAAATAAAATTCATGTCAATCGAATAATCCATCGTTGTTTTATTGCAATCTAAAGTCCTATACCTCTAAAAAAAACACCCTTTACAAGGAGTAAAAAATAACTTGGTTCGAAATTTTTTTTTTCAATGTTTTCGGTTCGGTTTCATAACCGAGTTAAAAGCTGAATACATTTTCATTAAAGCCATTGAAATATCGAAAAAAAGCGAGAATAAGAGTCAATGATTCGTAGTTATTACTACGTTCATTTTTCTTATCATGAACATCCCGAGCGTAGACCTTTCTCCTAACATCAAAGCAGTTCAATGTCGAAAGGAAATATGATCATAGGGTGTTTCAAATTTTTTGTCGGAAACTGTGATAAAAAATTGACATTACTTCTGTTTTTCAAAGTTGAGCCCTATTTTTCATGATTGCTTTGAATGCTGCGAAGAAAAACAGGAAAAAGATGTTCTGGCTCCTTTCATTGAAGTAATATAATTATTTTTCCTCCAGAATCCAACGCAATCATAATTTTTTTTTTATTTGAAAATGAAACCAGACCATTCACGTGCTAATTCGCCACATTCGTTGAAAACACCGAGGCAGGTTTTTCGTTGGAGGGGGACACTCTTTGGCGCATAATTCATTAGTGAAATAGCCACCCCCTGAACTGAATGGCTCCAACCCTCAAATTTTTAATAGAGAAGATAGGTTGTGTGATACCTCATATGAAAGCTTATGACGTCAGCTTTCCATTTTGGTACTCTTTTAGATTATTGGATTTGAATTTGAAAAAATGTTTATAATATTGTGTATTTCCTGGTCCGCGATAAGACATCGACATTTTCTTGAAATTTTCATTATTTCTTCAACTATAATTTCTTAGAAATTGTCTTCAAGAAGTGAGTGGCTATCCCTTTCGAATTTTCAATAATAATTGGCCATGTGATATATAATTTGAGATCAATTGTACAAAGAGATGAAGTGATGATCTTTTCATTGATGTATTACATGGCCAATCGTCTCTATTCAAAATTCAAGAGGGGTAGCCAACCCGCTTGGGGTGGCTATTTCTCATTTAAATGGAAATTTCTGAGAACCCATAGTTAAAAAAAAATAATGATCACAATTTCAAGAAAATATTTATGGCTTATCACCAATCAGGAAATATTTTTATGTACCTACTCAATATAATTATTAACATCCATCAATTGATCAAATTTGATCCGATTTTCCATTTTCATAGGAGTTATTATTACACATCCTATCTTCCCTATTCAAAATTTGAGGTTGGAGGCTGCCACGACAGAATTCATTAATTCAATCATTTGAACAAGTCAACGTTTCAGGAGAAAAGTGCAAAATTATTGTATTTGAATTCGAAGGAAAAGGAGTGGATTATTTCAAATTAGAAATTCGAATTCTTTTGGATTTGCATTGTTCAGAACAAAATTGATGTAGGTAATGAGTTCGGGTAATAAATTAATTTTAATACTTCACCATGCTTCAAATAATCGTAGTACATCATAAAATTAATAGAAATCGAATAAGATATTCGAAAGTGTCAGCAAATCACTCAGTCGAATCTCTGTGGGTTTTTTTCAAAAACACGAAGAATCTATAGAGGCCCTTGTATGAATATTTACTTATTTTTATTAATCAAAAAAATATCGTTTGACTAGCGTATGTTATTATTTTTTTAATGACATTTATTAATTATTTACATATTTGAATGTTCACCGAATGGAATTTGGTGTCATACTGAGATATGCTTTTATTTCTTTATCCAAGAAAACAATCTAACCATTCAAGAATATTTCAAAATTTGACGAAGTTGCTTCCCAACATTCTGTTTTGTTTTCGCACAAATTAATTAGATTCCAACTCACCAGATCTTGAATAAGTGAATTCAGGTCCGACTATTGTATTTACAGCGTACAGAGTTAGCTTTTTCGACGTCCATTACATGTGTGAATTTCTATTGGCTGCTTTTTGGACATCCATATATACATGCCTAAATGATATTATGAATTGATTTATTATGATGACTTTCCCTGTGAAGTATTCTTAAAAAACATGAACGTGATAGCAACTGTTCTTATATTCGAAAATTAAACCCTAACTAGAATATATAAATTAAACAAAAATGGAATTGCATCATTTGAATCCTTACGACGCACGATTCCTATCAGATTAAATCGGACTTGACCGAAGAAAAGCGAAATTTTAGCTGGAAAACGGCTAGAATTGAGGAGATCTAATAACATCGTTTCAGTGTTGTTGTGTGTGTTGATATATGATCGTGCACAGTGCACACATATAATAATAACATACAGTACGTCCATAAATTTTTGCACTAGTTGGACTAAAATTCAGGTTTGAGGTTTTGAACGAAACGCTGAAACACATCAAGCTATGTATCAAAATGTGCACTTTTTGAGATCGAATTCATGCATACAGATTGTTTCATCAAGGCTGAACGTGGTCCTACTTTCTTATTTCAAATTTCAATTTTTATTATTTCATTTCTGCATTCTTTTTGAAATTCTCGATTATTTTTGATACAGCCTTTCGATAGCCTATTTCAAAATTGAATGGTTTTCCAGAGATCGCTGATTGAATAAGTATTGTAATTACACGAGTATGAAACAATAATATTTATTTTTGAAAGAAGGCTGAAGTACCCTTTGAAACACGTCAAAGGATTTATCGAAATGCGCATTTTTTGACACCGATTTCATGCATACTGGGTGATCCATAAAACCTGGGCGTGGTCCTACTGTTTTATGGATAACCCTTTATGAAAAAATACGAATCTTGATAAATATGTGTTTTAACGTATATTTCAATATTTGTGTCGAAAGTTATTATAATTGCTTAATAACAATATTCAATCATTTACATCCAGAAATTCCCTTTGATTTTGAAATAGGGTAATAAGGTAATAATATTTAGAATTTTAGAATTAATTCCGAATTGAAATTGAAAAAAAATGGGGTGCCCCTTTGAAATAAGAAACTAGGACCGATCCCAGCCTTCATGGATCACACTGTAAGCAAAAAATCGGTATCAAACGTGTACATGCGATGATTTGTTTGACGTGTGTCAGAGTTTTGTTTCACAAGTTTATAGCTGAATTTATATCGAATTTGTGCAGACTTCATGGACGCACAGTAAAATAGGGTGGTATTATTATGTAATACCATCAAAGTTTGAATTCTTTCGCCAGAGTTACTCTATTTAAATATGGAAATAAGCAATAAATATTGAAAATATTCATGAAAAATTAAGACAAGAAATTTGCAAAACATAAATCATTGATGAAATATAGAGATTCATGAAGGTTTCGAGAATGAAAAAATCAGATGGATTTTTTTCCCATTTCCTCAGAAAATAAATGATTTGATGAACTGAGTATTACAATAGGCCTCATTTCAAGTATGGAATAGAATGTTGAGGAAAAAAACTTCCAGTTCGAGAAAGATTTCAAACAAAAAAGCTTTATTCTTATGCAAATTCACCCTTAGAAAATATGGTAGTGGTATGATATGCATTTCGTCTTCATTTTCAGAGTAGAATATCGTCCATATAACAATCGAATAAAGTTCCTTCAGAATTATTGAGCTATCAGAAAAACGATGCAGGCATACCTATTTCCTACTGCGTGATAGAAATAATAGAATAAAAACGTTAGGTCGTCAAATGAACTTATTCAAAACAGTTGGATGTATATGCGAATTTGTATCGATAGAATTAGAGCAAAAGCTCAAAGGCAACACTGTCGGACGTCTAAGAAACGCAGAATGTACGCATTATACGCTTTCGGTCGTCAACTTGAACGAGGATGAAAGGGTATGAGATAGCACTGGAACAACTGAAAAAAAAATTGGTGTAGAGAAAAACTGAGTACGGTTACTGAACCCACAGCGGCACTCTTTATTATATACTTCATGACATTCACAAGTTTATGCCTATTTCTGATGGACGTTATAAGCCTGGATTTATACTGGACGTCTATCAGCACCAGGATTTATATTTATATATATTTTTTTTTTTTTTTTGCCTATCACCTTTTTTTTAAGGGTTTAAATTCAGTCGCCTGCCGGACAGAACCTGTCAAGGCAAACGCTGCAGCTATGGTCCTTGCAGAACCTTTCTCACTATCCTCACTGTTGCTAGGATAACCTGTTTCTGGGCACTGGATATGATATCACGACCCAGCTGCAATCTTTCAGTGTTTTCTTGAAGGTGTTTTTCAACCAGTCCATTAACGGAAATGATCATGGGAAGGATGCTGATGGACTTCAGACGGTACATTTCGCGAATCTGGTAGGCAAGATCACCGTATTTGGATATCTTCTCGGAGTAAGCTCTGGCCAAGTTCTCGTCAGCTGGTATGGTGAAGTCCAGCAACAGGCACGTTTCTCTTTCTGCGTCGAACAGGGCGATATCAGGCCTATTGTGGGCGGACCCTCTATCCGTGATGATTGTTGTGTCCCAGTAGAGTCTGAAGCGCTGATTCCACAGGAGTGGCTTTGGCTGATACAGATGCTGCTGGACCTCGCCCTGAACCAAACCAAGTTTGAGAGCTATCTGTTGATGGTAAATTTTACCCATGGCATTGTGTCTGTCCAAGTAGTCTTTTGGCGCCAGTATAGAACACGAGGAAGTTATGTGCTGTATAGATTCGCGGGCCTGTGAGCATCTCCTGCAGAGGTCGGATGGAATGTCTTGTTTGGCTATGTGTTTGATGTACATCCTAGTTGGCATAACTTGATCTTGGATAGCCAGTAAACGTCCTTCCGTCTCAGGAAACAAGTATCCAGCGCGAAGGTAAGTAAGAGATTCTGACTCATCTACTTCTTTACTTTTCAGATTACTAGGGTACCTGCCATGCAAAGCCTTGCTGTTCCACTCCTCCATCGTAGCACTCAGCGATTGCGTGGTGGCTTGATAATCTGGATCCGACAGCTTCAATGCAGAGATGCGTTCGTCAGCCTCGCGGATGGCCAGGGCAACAGGTGAGTCAAGTTGCATGAAATACACTCTAAGGGCGTTGATATTATTTGAGTGTGTTGTCTCCAAATTCAGAAGGCCTCTTCCTCCGTTCTTCCTGGGTAGGTATAATCTGATGGTAGATGAATGAGGGTGGTGAATGCCGTTACTTGTTAGCAGGCTTCTTATTTTCCTATCGATCTCTCGGAGGTCAGTTTGAGACCACGTGAGTATTCCAAAGGAATAGGTTAAGCTTGGTATCGCCCAGATGTTGATGGCAGTGAATAACGATTTCGAGTTGAGTCCAGACTTCAGCAGTAGTTTCACTCTTTTATAAAGTTTTTGCCTGAAGACTTCTTTCATTTCGGAGGTGTTTATTTCGAGTGCTTGATTTATTCCGAGATATTTATACGATTCGTCTTCGTTTAAAGCTGATATGGTGTTGTGATTCATCAAAGTGGTGCTACGTGCAGCCTGTAGTTTGCCTCTCTTTACTTCGAGTGTAGCACATTTGTCGACTCCCATCTCCATCCGGATTGCATCACTGAAGGCGGCAATAATCTCAAGCTGTCTCCGCTGTTGTTCTGAGTTCGATGCGTATATTTTCAGATCATCCATGTAAAGGTGATGGCTGATTCGGATGTTTCTCTGTTTGTCAATCACATATCCGTACTGCGTATTATTCAGTAGTCTGCTCAGAGGGTTCAAGGCCAAGCAGAACCAGATGGGGCTTAAAGTATCACCCTGAAACAATCCGCGGTTGATTTTTATTTCTTCAGATCCATGCGTGCCTCTCGTTGTTCGCATAAGCAGGGCTGTTCTCCAGTTGTTCATGAGTTGTTTCAGTAGATTGATGACTTGGGTATCAATGCCGTGCATCTCCAGTACCTTTATCAGCCAGGTGTGGGGAACCGAATCGAAGGCTTTCTTGTAGTCGATCCATGCCACAGATATGTTTCTCAATTTCCTTCTGGCTTGTTTAGTGATTATATAGTCGACCACAAGAAGCTCCTTGCACCCTTTGGTTTTGGGACGACACCCGTTTTGTTCTTCAGCAATTAGGTTATTTTCTTTCAGATGTTTACAGATGTGCCTGGTGAGTACTGCTGTGAAGATTTTATAAACCGATGGGAGGCACGTGATTGGGCGGTAGTTTCTCGGGTCTCGCAGCTCTCCACTCTTTGGTATGAGATGTGTTATACCCAAAGTGAAAGAGTCTGGCACTCTCGAGGGGTCGGATAGTGCTTCCTGGAACATGAGCGCAAGCTTTTTATGAACACAGGTAAACTGCTTCCACCAGTAGTTGTGTATTCCGTCCGCTCCTGGTGATACCCAATTGTTAGACCGCTTCAGGGCTTCAACTATGTCTGACTCAGTTACGACTAAGCTATCCATCTGAGTATCTGGGATTTGCGATTGAGCTTCATCCATCCAGTAGGCTTCGTTGTCATGAGCAACGCTTCTAGACCACATATCACTCCAGAATTTGTGCGTCTCCTGAGGGTTAAGGTGGTTGTTGTCTACTACTTTGTCCTCTTCAAGATTCCGAAAGAATTGTTTAGGGTTATGAAAAAAGAGCCTGTTGTTTTTGTATCTCTTAGTTCTCTCGTTATAACGTCGTATACGGTTACCTAACGCTTTTATTTTCTGTTTCAGGCTGTCACAAATGATGTTAATTTTGCCCTTGAACTCAGGATCTCTACGCTTCACACGATATTCTGAAGCCAGTTTCCTGACCGCCTTTATGGTTTTATTGGATGGATTAGGTGAACTAAGGTAAGTATGCATAACACCTATTTTTTTCCTCATGCTGACTATTCTTCTTTCCAGGCGGACCTTCCATGGAGGTTCCGTTGGCAGATGGTATTCGTGTCTTTCTTTAGGGTTTTCTCCATAGATCTCACACACAGTGGTTGCTGCCGCATACACAACATCGACCATTTCTGTCAAATTGTCAACACCGTCCAGATGTGTTGAGAGTACCAGATTCATGGTTTTGACGTTGTCAAGAACATGTCTCGAGTGTTGCAGTCGAGGAATTTTAGGTCTCTTCTCGGGTGCAATGCACGAATACTTCATGAGGTTGGTAAGAAATTGTTCTTTGATGGCGTTATTCTCATCACTCCTGACGAATAAACCACTTCGTCGAATATATATATATATATATATATATATATATATGAATCGGTCTTTTCGGGGACATTTCGATGCATGAATTGGTCCATTCGGGGACATTTGGTCCATTTGAGGACGGTCCTCGAATTGCTGATGCAACGATCGGTCTATTTGAGGACGGTCCCCAAATGGGACGGCTTTTTGGGGACGTTTGAGAAAACTGAAAAATATGAATATTCTTCATTTGGATCGCATGTTATTGATCGCCAAGCGGTTATTTCTGTCAAATTTTCATTCGACGCGTTTTTTTTTCGCGGCACCTCGACTCCATCTTGCTTTTTCCACCTACCATTGACCACTGGCGGACACAGGGGGAGGGCCATGGGGGTCATGGCCCCTCCCTTGGACCTTGAAATTGATAATAATCTCTTTATTAGTAGTCCAGTAATGTTGGTAAAAAATTTCTATCTATTCATGGCCCCCTTGAAAAAATTCATGCCCCCCCCCTGAAAAACTGTCTGGATCCGCCAATGCCATTGACAGATTTCATTTTTTTCTGATACTTCGAGGGTCATCTGAGAAATTTTTTTTATCGCGGCACCGCGACTCCATCTTGCATTTTTCCGTTACTAGTTACAAATTTCTTTTTTTTTGACACTTCGAAGGTCATCGGAATAGTTATTTTCCTATCAAGGGCGGAAAGTTGTACTTTCCCGCACTAGATTGCCGTTGCCCGAACGACGCGGAGCGGAGTTCGGGCAAGCAATCGAGTGCGGGAAAGTACTTTCCGCTCAAGATAGGAACAATATTTTTTCTACAACCGTAGTATAAAATGAAAAAAAACTTCTTCACAACTCGAATATTCGTTTTGACACATTAATTAAGGAGTTTGGGATTCTATGCGGAAAATCATAGACTGTGACATAGAAATAAATCCACAGATCCATGTATGCCAGTCATAATTTTTGAAGGATGTCAAGTTCTCTTTGAAAATGCAATAATTTTCAAACGGAAATCTACATTAATAATTAGTTTGACATGGATGAAACTGCATAATTTGAAATATTCAACTGAATATATAAGTAAGTAGATTAAGAGATTTCATGTTAAAGGTATTATTATACCCAAATTCAACAAATATTTACTTTCCCGCACTAGTGCGGAAAAGTAACTTTCCCGCACTAGTTTTTTTTCAGGGTTCCATGACTCCATCTTGCATTTTCCTACCAGCATCGGTAGGTTTACATTTCTTCTGACACTTCGACGGCCATCAAAATAAAGTTTTTATGGTTTCAGTATACTGGATATATGTTCTTTTCACCTGATTTTTTTTTACGGCACGGCGACTCGATCTTGCATTTTATCACTTTATAAGTACCAGTGAGGGATTTTGATTTTTGTTCTGACATTTCGACGGCCATCCGAAAAAGAATTTTTATGGTTTCATTATACTGGATTCATGATCTTTGAAACTATTCTTCTTGCGGCTCCGCGACTCGATCTTGCGTTTTCCTGCCATCAGTGGCAGGTTTCTAGTTTTTCTGGCACTTCGACGGCTATCAGAAGAAAAGTTTTTGTGGGTTTAGTGTACTGGAAGCATCCTCATTTCAACTGAATTTTTGAAAAGGCGGCACCGCGACGCCATCTTGCATTTTTCCACTACCAGTGACAAATGTTATTTTTTGCTGCATTTCGACAGCCATAAAAAGTTTGTGGTTTTAGTATACTCGATTCATAATCTTTTCAACTAAATTTTTCTCTTCGTGACACCGCGACTCTATTTTGCATTTTCCTACTATCGGTGACAAATTCAATTTTTTTCTGACAATTCCAAAGATTTGTGTTTGCAGTATATTGGATTTCAACTAGCTTTTTTCACAGCACATGCTACCCTGCCGGTAATGAACAGACGAATGCGTATATTAAAATCTTTGGATGATTGTTTTATTGAGTTTTCGATGCTGGGTGCATTAGTTGGGTGAAATAATACAATCGCCATAGAATAATCAAAAGATAATCTAATCACTGAAATATTAGAATACTCAGATGATTTTTTTTCTTTCATTTCTGATAATGAGCGTCATCTGTATCGAAATGTACTACCTAAAGCCATTCTTTCGCGTCAATCACGGTTCAAAACTATTTTGAAAACATTTCGAAGTGAACGTCACCAGTTCGTGCATCGCTAAAGAAAATGCCACAATTTCAAAACGATGACGTCATCCTAGAAATGTCAATTCAATTTATAAATTCATAAGTAGAAACACGATACACGCACATAATAATAATAATTTTAGAATTCTGTTTATTGTTATCATTTTTCTTTAGGATAAATACTGTATTTAAAAAGGATTCCAATCATTTTATTTATGATTCGAAGGTTTCAATATATTCGATGGTGCATTGTGCAATATATTCATATTGGTTCAATCAAAAGAGAGAATCAGCAATATAGATTTTAAGAATTTCAACATACATTTTTGAAACTTCATAATACTTCAGAATTCTCGAATAAAATTCTGCTTCACTCGAAATGATTTATTCCTTCACATGTTACAATAACTTGCCATCTTCAGGCATGCAAAAAACAGAGCGGTCATATGTAAATAACATTCAAAATAAAAACGGTAAAAACAAATAACCAGTATTCTTCAATCAGCTGCTTCCAAACGTTCAAACAGTTCGAACTATTCCACTACCTGTCGTCAAGACGCTTCACCATTTGGTGTGTGACGTCACTGACGTCACCATTTCGGCGGAGAACACGAAAATTTCAAAACGAACGAAATAGTTTTTAAGTATTGTCACGCGAAAATAAGGCTTAAGCCTGTACTCGATGCATATCGGATCTGTCTTCGGATTTTTGTTAAAGTACATAAGAACCACCAGCAAAAATGTAAATGATTGATATCTCCCAAATTGCGTGCCAAATCCGAATCGAAGTTTGTCCAATGGTACCGTCGTTATACTGTTATACTGTTCGTGGCCAAGACATTCTTCATTGTTTATGGCGCGATTAATGATTATATGAGGAACTTGGCTTCAATGTTTCGTATGACTCTTCATCTTTACAGATTTCTCTATCAGTATGGCAATTCAATGAAAGGCAGTCATCATTTACGGCAGTCGGTTCTATTATTGATCTAAAAATTCTGAATCAAGGCGAATTTATTTTTCATTATTACTGCCTGTTTCATATATCGCAACGAATAATATACCGTCAAATGCAGCTAATAAATTCTTCCACATTCTGGAATTACAGAGATAAGTTATATTTTTCTTATATCCCATATCCTACAAGAAGTTTCTCATCACGTTTTTTCACGAAGTATTAATAATCACGGAAGATTAACCTGTATTTTCAATGATACGTACGAAATCCACCTCAAGAGTCTAGATACCGCCAACCTCCCACGTGTCGCTTTCAATCGAAAGTGCAATAAAACAGCCGACAAATATCCGCACGCGGCACGCGTCACACAGATGGCCTGGATGTCACAGCTGGACATCGTGGCGTATTCGAATAGTAGTACTTCGCGGTCTTTTTGACCCGATTCGAAATATATTCGCCGTGAACATTCTAGGAGATGCAGTGAGAATGAGAAATGGATATATAATTTCTAATTTTATTCCAGCTTCGTATTTATAATGAAATGAACACCATATTATCTTGATATTGAATCTTAGTTCCCTGATATCGAGAAGTTTGAAAAGGGTTGAATAACGATAATTCATAACCCTTTCACTTTTATAAAGTATCCAGGTTGGCCAAGATTTAGGTTTATCAAGTTTTTTCACTTAAAACTAACGCAGGTTGTTACTCGTGAAAGGCAAAATAATTTCAGAGACGTTGCCAATGTGTCACAGGTTTCGATCTCTGTGGTCGTCCAGAATTGAATCGCGTAGAAAACGTCAAAAATTCACGTTTTCCAAATGCAATTTCTGGATATTCAGACCAGAGAAATGTAGATATGAATGGCGAGAACGTTACCTTGATGTCTGAAATAGAGTTACCGATCTATAATACTTTTTTTATTCATTTCGGGAGCAATTTCATTTTTCCTATTCGTATTTTAGAGTGAGTTCTTCTAATACGAAATATTTATCAAAGTGAGTTATAGGCGTGAGTTTTTATAACTCATGCTATTGGTTTATAGATACTATCACAGCCCAAAATCAGTCGAATAATGGATATATTATTATATGGGAGTAGATAAATAAACATTTTGAATAATACGTAATTACTATGATCTCTATGTAGAAACGATAACGTTGCGTATATATCTGAACGGTAAATGACTTTAATCTAACGTTTTCAAAATATAAACGGTGAAATGTGTCAGAATGTCATGGCAAACCGGGATACTTTATGAAAGTTAATGAAGTATATTCATATCTACCATATTGAACTTGAAGCCATTTTTTCGAGCGAATCACGGAAAACTATTTCGAAAACATTTCGAAGTGAACATCACCAGTTTGTGTATAGTTGAAGCTTATGTATGATTCAAATGTTCTTGTCCTGATTAACGAAATGCTATTTGAAAAATATATGCAATATACCTATTCATATTGGTTGAATCAAGAGGAAGAAACAGTATTATCAATTTCATGAATTTGAACATACATATTTAACTAAATAATATTTCAGAATTCTCAAATAAATGCCTGCTCCACTCGAAATGATTTATTACTTCACAAGTTGTAATGCATTCCAGCGAGAATTATTATCATTTTGCAAAAAAGTTGATATTCCTACCAAGCTTTGAACTCTAGACCCCCCGGGCAGAAAGACACCGCGTTGCCTATCAAGCCACCAAACCCAACATGTCATCATGCCATTTCTGAGTATATCACTCCGACTCCGACCGCTTCGACCAAAATTCAAAATTATCGAAGATCCGACCGCTCGGACCCCAATACACTTTCAAATCCTCAGAGGAATGATTTACATACATTTTTACTAATTTCTGCATTGGAACATGAACCAAAAAGCGACATTTTCAATTTTGAATGAATTTTAAGTCAAATTTTGTCACTTCAAATAGACGCTGATATTTCTTTGTTTACCTGAATAGCCGATAATATTACATATGCATATCATGTGTCTAAATTTGTGACTTCTCATTGGCGGAGCCATGTGTGAATGAATTAAGAATTAATCGTTACAATTCTAGTTCAAACTATCCCACTTCCTGCTTTCAAACCATTTTAACGGGATAATTCCTTCGCTGCAATTATACAATAATTTTTCATCAATAAGAGATTCAATGGCTCAATATTGTACGAGTATCGTAGTTAAAATTCAATGGTTAATTAGGTCAATATGAATCAAAATCGGAACGCGTGCAAACATTTTTGCAATTTTTCCCATTGACAAAACGATTTTCTATTTACGAGAGCAGAGTTAAAAATTATTAAAAACTCCAAAACCTTTTTTTCGTTGAATTAACTGGCCATTGTTCGCTATTTCACAGAGGGATAGACAACCAAAAACCTCAAAAATTGCAACCACTTCACTGAATATCAATAACGAAATCATTTTCTGACTTCCTTTCAGACTGAAAGTGAATCTTTGCCTGCATATTCCTCACCCATTTCAAACTAATAATTAAATGTTTGTGTCTTAACCCAATACCATCAAGAATGCTAGAAATTTCCGATTTTTTGTCAGATTGTAATGGATAATCTCATGGGAAATTCTTGCTAAAGAATTGCGGCATTCCATTTTCCCATATCATATGCGAATCGTCAACCCCTGAATGGGGCATGATGATACTGTACTTGTTCCATACTTATGATTTAAATGTTTCAGAAAAAATTGTATTCAATTGCAATTCGTTAACAAAATTACATCAGGCAACCCTGAATACACCAGCAAAGGGCGCCAAACAATTTCTATCGGAAGCGCCGAAGCGGTGACATTTACGATCGTTTGAATTATTACGCTCAGAGGGTACCGCCAACCGCAACCAAGCGAACGAGAAATGGCCGTACCTGAACACACATCTGTTACTTCATTATATTCGATTATGGTTCTTGATAACTGATTCGAATATTATTCGATTTGAATGAAACAAATGCAGGAATTATGTGTGATTTATGAGCGGAATCATTATTTTCCCGTAATCACAGAAATTCAACACAATTCGCAATGCCCGGCAAGATAGCACAATTTTGAATGAAAGATATTTTTTGAATGCACAAAAAATGGGTTTCCCACTTATTCACATATAATTCGCAGTAACAAAATTGTGTGAGGTATTTGTTGTGTGGCTCGTAACAGATGCATCGGAAAAAATTGAGTTCAAACGAACCGCCATCGATAAAATAAATAATCTATTGTGATTTCCCAGATTTGCCTGATCCGCTATGAAGTTTGCCCGTGTGGTACGGCTTAATTTCATCTTAAATTGGGAATGAAGTCAATATATTTCCGCTATTTTTTATTATTTCACTCATTCCATGACATTTTCGGATGATATTGATTTCTGGTGAGACGATTAAAATACAACGGCGATACGCGCAATATCATGAGGTGTTAATTTTTTAGTGTTTGCTATCGCTGATAAGCTAGCACATTTCTCAATACCTTATTCATTTATCCCTGGATTTCAAGTCAACGAATGATGGGAATTATGTACAAATCGTAATTTATGTGCACAGTCAGCACTCTTCAGTGATTTGTTATTGACAAATAGAAAATTACTGATTAATTTATCATTCGATTTCAATAAAACGAAAGTGGAAATTATGTTTAGATAACGCGTGATTTTTGTCCGTTTTTCCCGTATTTCTCAGGAATTTTTCATTGAGGTGTAAGCTCGCCTCCTTACATTGAGTAGTTGACAGGGTAGCCCATGAGGTCTTCCTCAGAATATCCAGGGAAGGTACAGGTAATGACATAATTCAAACTCACGGAGCCTGGTCCCATCTGAACAATCTCATGAGCGAACCTTCCTAATTATGTAATTATCAACAAAGTCAGCATTGGGAGTGCGCTGAAACCTCCTTTCAAACTATAAGAAATTAAACTATAACCATTGGATAGAACTGCTCAGTTAGAAATGCCCAATTTGAATAATCAGTAAATAAAGCTTTTTGATCATCGTTCATTGAATATCTAGGAATGAAACTTGACATTGAGCTTCAGCTATTAAAGCAATAAAGGTACCATCAATGTGTAGAAGTCTAGCTGGTGAAGCTTACGGTTGTCCTAAACCTAAAAAACTGCGATGGATGAACACCATGATTGTGAAACCAAAAATCACTGATGGGAAAGTATTTTATCTACCAAAGTGTTAGAAGGGGCAGGAGGGTACAAGCAAAACCCTTGATAAATTTGAGAGGACTTGCCTGTGTGTGCATCACTTGATATTTGAAAACGAGTCTTACTAAGGCACTTCTTGAGATTATTACAGATTTAACACCCCTTCATCTAGTGATGGGCCAAATACAGTTAGTGAGAGAACAAAGACTCAGACAGCCTAGTCCTTACTCTTCAATCAATAACATTTCATCAGTAAATCTTACGAGTGACAAAACTCTCTATAGAGGCTATCATCACAAAGCAAAAGAGAACTCACCACCCATTACATATACCTATCATTTAATGGTACATAGACGGTCCAAAGGAGATTTTGCTTGCAATGTTTGGAGATATTGGGGGGGGGGGGGTCTGATGATACCTTACATATTTCTATATGCAATGCAGCAAAACGGAAAGGGGTAAAACCCTCCTGTTAAGTGGATCTCAGCTATGTTGACAGGGCAAACCGTCAATTCCTGCCTGAGAGAAACTGAAGTGACTGTGCTGACCAACAGGGCATGCCCTCAAAGAGGGGTGCTATCAGCCCTGCTGTGGAGCCTGGTCATGGACCGTCTTTTGGAGAAGCTTACGACCTATGGTTTTAACGCCCAGGCATATGCCGACGACATAGTGGTGACTGTTAGGGGCAAGCATGAAGGCTCATTAAGCAGCCAAATGCAACTTGTCCTCAGTATTATCGAAAAGTGGAGCTAGGAAGAGGGGCTAAATGTCAATCTCACAAAAATAACACTAATCCTGTTCATTAGGAGGAAGAATCTCGGCCTCACAGCGCCGGTCCTAAATGGCAATACTCTGAACATCTCTAGTGAGTGCTAATACCTAGGTTTCATCCTGGACAGTAAACTCAACTGGAGGAAATACATAGAACAGACTCTTTCCAGAGCCACGGCGGCCATATGTGGGCCTGATAGAGACTCTTTGGAAAGACATGGGGCGTGAAACCAAAAATGGTTCTGTGGTTCTACACAGCGGTGATACGCCCTATGCTTCCTTAGCATAGTGGACAAAAAACGAAGAGGTCACCATACGCATCCGGTTGCAGAAACTACAAAGGCTTGCCTGTATTGGTGTCACGGGACCTATGCGCACAGCACCTACAGCAGCGCTTGGGGTCATACTCGATCTGTCTCCCTTACATCTACATGTGAGGAAATGCAGCCAACTGGATGCAATAAGAATATCCCTTAACTGGAAATTCCTACCTGGAAATTGGGTTGGAGACATGAGGATTTTGAATCAACTGGATTCAAACCTCTTGGCAAAACCATCGGATGTTATGCCAATAATCTTCGATTTCGAAACGCCCTTTGAAACGGTCAGCCATGACAGTCCTAGACCTAGAGCAATAAGTTTCGTAAATCGCTTGGACAGAAAGTCTTCCATATGGTTTACCGATGGATCAAAATCTGAAAGAGGCACTGGTATTGGGATATATGGACCTAGATTGAGGATCTCTGAAGCCCTGGGAAGTGAACCCTCCATTACACTATTACACAGACCGAGATACTGGCTGTGTACATAGGCGCTCAGGAGTGTCTTGAAATGAATCTCGAAGGGGCGTATATCTTCATTACCACGGACAGCCAGGCCGCGCTGAGGTCCCTGGAATCACACTGCTGGATCTCTGCTGACATAGGAGTGCCGTTACACCATGAAAAAAACTGGCCAGAGGCAATAAAGTGAGTCTACTATGGGTGCCAGTTTTGGATACCCACGAGGTAACGACTAACGGCCAAGGCTCCTAAGGATGTTGTCGGTCTTATCAACACCATAGACGACCTCCTTGGGTTTCAATGACTGAGTAGGCTAGTGAACAAAAAATCCATGTGGTCACAGTTCCCGGAAGGCTAACTAAGCTATAATCGACCCCAGTTAAAATAATGATAATAGACCTTGAGAACAATCTATCACGTTTTCAATTGTTATTTGCAGTCACCCAAAAAACGAGGTGGAAAGTGGTCTCATGGCAATTACATATACATATATTCGTGATCATGAGCGTCGCCAGAGGGGCAGGGGGGCGGCTACCCCCCCCCTTCCTAGAGCTCCTCAGAAAAAACTCATAATAATAGCATAATATACGAAAATCAGATCATTATTTTTATTCTGATTTATTTTTGCCCCCCTCCTAGCCTCATTCCCCCCCCCTAGCTCAAAGGCTGGCGACGCCCTTGTTTGTGATAATGAAGAAATTTTCCGAAGAGTGTAAAAAATGGTTTGTTCAGCAATATTTATCACGAAATGAGAAAAATATCCGACAGTTACGAAGAAAAATAAAAAAAAATTTATGTCCTCAAATAGCTTCATACATGCATTTTTCCCTATAGATAGCAAAAAAATTCACATATGGGCAAATCGATCAAATTATATGGTTCAGAATCACCATTCGCATCTAACTATATCATGAAAGTTGATATATAAAAAATATATGAAATGTCCCCAAAAAGACCAATTCATATACATATATATATATATATATATATATATATATATATATATATATATATATATATATATATGCCAGAGCCAACTGAGGAGATATGGAAGAAATCAGCTGAAGGTTTCGAGAAAATTATAACAAAAGACTTTGTACAGCAAGAAGGGTTGTAGAAAATGCATTTTGTATTCTAGCTCAGAAGTGGAGAATTTTTCACAGACCTATCGAAGTGTCCGTAGAAACTACAATTTCGATTGTGAACACATCATGTATTCTACATAATTACCTCATTTCAAAAAAATGCGATGAGCAATATTTTCAGTTTTTGGAGCCACCACCAACTTCAATGGAGGCATTTATAAATTTTCAAACTGACCCTAGAAGAGGACCAAATTTGGCATTTGAAATTCGAGAGAAGTTTGCCACTTTTTTCAATAATATTTAAATTATTTTTGTTCTGTTATCTTAAGCATTGTTCAAATTATTAGTAATTATTTCTTATATTCATTAGTTCATATTACCAACTGTTGATTATCCGATTATCGTTTCAATTAAAAATTCCGATTTATAATACAGTTTTTTTTTAAACAACATTTTTTTGTAGAAGGAATCTGACCAAACTTCAGTGAATTACTTACCGTTTTCATTCAATTTGGTTCCAATTTCGTCCCATATCTTATCTCTTTTCCTGATATTTTTACATTCGGGATTTCCCAAATCATATAATATTGGATTTCTTTTCACAATTTCGATTAACCTCTCAGTAAACGACATTGCGCTTGGTGAGATAATAATTTAGAGCGCGAACGCGACAAAAACGCTGCATGCAGCCGGCAGCGTTACGAATATAGAACGCTGCAGCCCCGCGGGCCGCGATTGTACGCGCCGCACTTCGCCTCAGTGTGAATACTTACGTTTACCGCAACACACTGGCGTATATAGGGGGGGCCCAGGGGGCCCGGGCCCCCCCCGAAATCTAATAATATTCATCTAACCTAATCTAACCATTGGATCATTTGATGGTGTAAGCATCTCGGGCCCCCCCCGAAAATATTTTCTATATACGCTACTGCCGCAACATGTTTTGATATCGCGTCGTTCCCGATCTCGCTACCGCTCCCGCGGTATCGCGTTGGTGTGGGGAATCCTGAATGCGTACTTATATGCTGATGAGTGATGACAATGTGATTGTATCATAACTTGGGCAATGTATCAGAAGGCCTAACATCTGATGTATCAAAGATGGATGAATGGTGCATCTCCTAAATTGAATTCAGTCATCTATACAATGATTATTAGAAATCAAACTGTGTATTTTGCAAACTTCAAATCACTGTTATCATATTGCATTATTTTTTGGGGATGTAGTTCACAGGCTGACCATATACTGATTATACAGAAGCAAGCCATCACTCATCAGAACCATATTCAGTATGAAATACAGATCATCAAGAGTATGGTCCGTCCGTAAATCAACCAATGTACCAAACAAACAAACCAAAGTTTTCAGAGCGTTCTAAGTCAATGGTTTATTCCAACTTGAGAAACTGATATTGTGCAAAACATTGGATTATGGAATCATATCGCATTGTTTTGGCTATTCGATTTATTCAAAATATATTTTGTTTGAAGCTTAAGCTTTAAGTCTTGATTATCTGGTGGATCTCTTCCTAGAAATAATATGCAGGAAAAAAGATTTTCCGTATGAAGAAGGTATTATCATAGGTTCATTCAGAATTTCACACTTTGAATTTTCCTATCCTGCTCCATGGGCTTGACGTTGGACTGCTACCTGGCCTCACTGAAACCAGTTGAGCCACAATTCGTAACTGTATTTTTCGAATAATTTATTATCCATATGTGAAACATTCAATGTTCGTATAGCAGCAACATTGTGAGGAAAGTTAAAGATGTAATGGTGTTTTTAAGCCTCTAGTATCGGTGAATGGCCCACTGACAGATACCTTAGATTGTTGATTCTTTGTTTCACAGAAACACTCTTTCCTAATTTATTGACAATATGCTTGTAAGAAAACCAAAAGACTGTTTGTTTCGTATATTCACATAATTATTTATTATAGAAACAATGATCATTGAATAACGTCCAAAAAAAAATTAATTTTTATGGTCAAAAACAAGAACCATAATAGAATTCTGGAGAAGGACTATGCAAGAAAGGGGGTGAGATATATCATCCATTATTTATATTGCAGTTGATATAGCAACTAGTGTGGAATTGGTGGTTGCAGTTGAATGGTTTGAAGAAAATAAACTCTTGTTAATTAAAGACAACCCAAACATTGACTTTCTCTCCTCAACACTCGGACAGACTCAGTTGACGATATTTTAAGAGTAAGATTTCAACAAGATCAGAAATGGAGTGAACATTTGGAAGAATTATTCAAGAAGCTGTTCTGAGGTATTTTCACTATATGTAGAATGATGCACATTGGAAATTAGGAAAAAAGCCATGGCTGCTTACAGAGCCAACTTCCGTAGCTGGGCCTCATATACTATTTATTTTTTCACACCTAGATGCTGAACATCTGTATTTATCACATGCAACCTCTAGTTTTCTCCAAAAAAAAAATAGGATTCATTCATTAGGACAGATACATAAAACTCCTGTAATTTTTATGAACAAATTCATGACATTCTCTTAAGTAAGAATCTCGAAGGTCTATATAATATAAATAGATTCCGTATACTAATGTGACTTTGTTGAATAGAGAAGTCTTGTAGTATATAAACTGATGATATTTTTTATTACTTCTGAAAAGTATGTATATGCGATTCCTAATTTATATAGTGTGTTATATAAAGACCTCTCCATATGAGTACATATACTGTATCTGAGTATCAGTGGCGTATTCAGGGGGGGCAGGGGGGCCGGCCCCCCACAAACCATTTAATCACAGGAAAGAAGGCTGAAGGCTTAGGATAGTATTAAAATTCAATTTTCCTCATATGGGAAATCTGGGCCCCCCCCAAACTGAAATCCTGGATACGCCACTGCTGAGTATTGATTTGGCTAAGGATTAATAAACTAAGATAAGCCAGTCAGCAGTCTCTTTTTAGGATGTTCTTAATACAGTAAAATAAGTATATGTACCTACAGATAACTGAATATATTTGACAGAGATTTGATATGAAAATTCCATTTGAGATGTTTAAAGAAAATGAGGCGTAGATATTTATGATTGTCTACTTTGTTCATTTCCAATATACATAAATAACAATATTCTACAATTGTAGAATATCTTTGGACAAAATACACAAACGAGGAGTCTTTGATTCAAAGTCCATCGCGAGAACCCAAAAATTTCATCTCTTTTAACTTTCGCTTGATCTGTGAGCAATGTACCAACCGAACATATTTCATTTACGGAACAGCATGACAGCCACCAACCATAGATTCTCATGAACCAACCGAACTTGGTTGATATACGGACCATACCCCAAGTAGAAGTGTTTTCAAGTCAAACAACATTTTAACTTTACCAGGGCTGTACACTTACCGCATCCTGCTATTTTTTTCGCAAGCATCCACATTATCTGGAAGAATATGATATATATTGTTTATCCTGATTACTCCTAGGTCTCCTGAGGAGACGTCTCTGAAACTACAAGCTTCGAAGCTTGTATCTTGTGCCGTGTTCGGAGTAAGCAGTTGTGTTCTGTGTAAGCTTTGTTACTGTGTCCTTACGCCACCTTAGACACAGCACTGTTAATTTTTGACCCAACAGTGAAATGGTGGCCCCCTACCGAGACTAGAAAATTTCTTTCCTAGCTAGGGATAGAACTCGGACTTGCCGGGTCTTAATCCAATGTCTTAACCACTGGACCAAGGACACTCATATAAGAATAACTCTAGGACTACGAGAATTCATGAATACTTTTATCCGATTCATAAGTTTTCGATCACTGAGCGAAGTACTTTCTATATGGGGATATAATAAATTGTATAATTCTCTCCCATAAGAGGTATTTCCTATTAAAATGCAGTGGCGGCTTGTCCTATGAGGCAGGTGAGGCAGTGCCTCACCAATAAACGTCAAAAATTACACGTATAAATACCATTTTTTATTAATTATTTATTTAATCATTTTGAATTTTTATTATTATCTGCATCCATACGCATTTATATCGTAATTTCCCTTCATTATATAGCAATAAAATGCGTCTCCGGGTATACGTTTCCATATCTCACGATTTCTGTGTATCCATCTCACTTCCTCACCTTGGTAGGTGAGTGCCGTTCACTGGTGTGAACGGCAGAGGCAGACCATGGGCTGGCCTCGCACTTCCTTGTCTAGCGCCTTATTCTACATCACAGGAACCCGATATGACCCCGAGAAGCCCGCACGCCTAAACGCCAAATATTAAGTTGAGTCTGAGGCAAGCCTCACGCGAATCTAGATATTCCCTAGCGAAGGGCAAACTGCAATTATTCTGCAACAGGGATCCGATATGATCCCGAGAAGCCCGCACGCCTAAACGCCAAATATTAAGTTGAGTCTGAGGCTAGCCTCACAGAATCTAGAAAGATATTCCTTAGCGAAGGGCGAACTGCAATTATTCTGCACTATTCAGATTAACCGCGGGAACTCGTTACTCGGGTCAGTTTTCGGATTGGGTTGGATTTGTAAGAACGGTATTAAACGTTTTTCGTGTAGGTTTAGGTTTGTCAGTGTTCGTATGATATCTTTCGAAAATTCTATTGAATTACTGAATTCAATTACCATCGGAAACCCTAGGGCGAAATGGATTAAGCGGCACCGCGTGGTACGTCACAAATTCCTTTGTTAAAAATGTGAACACTCGAAATACTTGTGATTTTTTAAATTGTTCAGCTAATCAGCTGAGTTTTCGAGTTATTCTTATGGGGATAAATCATATATTTCTTAATTTATCCGGCGTTGCCGACATAACTTGTGTGTATTACATTTTCTGTTTTTTTTATGTGCAATGTACTTACTGTATATGAACTGTCTGTCTGTAATTGGGCTTAGGCAATTTGATTCGTCAGTATAAATAAATGAATAATAATCATCGTAAAATTATAGAGAAGTGGAAGATTTTACTTCATTATCAGAGTGATATAAACTTCAATATTCTCAATTTTCTGGTTAATGGGTGTTTCTTTGTAGACGATGTTCTTGACAAAAATTCAAGAATTTCAATAAGGATGCTTATTTTTTCCAAATTACTTTTTTTACACACCCTTCAAAATGTTTAGTTTTCTTGTAAGATACCTAATCAATTCTTCATCGCTAGAAGTAAATATTTTACAAAGCAAAATGTTCCTCGAAATAAATAATCTTGAGTAAGCTAGCGATGAAGAAATATTCTAATCATCAGTTTTCCAACAGCCTTTTTCTCGAAAACGCCATGGCAAGGGATTTTTTTTTCTGATGTGCCTCACCGACTCAAACTAGCACGAGCCGCCACTGTTAAAATGCATTCTGTAAAGCACTATTTATGTTTATATTAGATTGTGAGCCATATTTCATTGAAGAATTAATAGGATTTTGTAGAACATAATGATAATTTCAGAATATATTATTTTTTCTCTCGTAGTTTGCCGTGTTAGTTGTTATGCCGGGTTTCCACCAAGCGGACAGGTCAAAACAAAACACGAACTGTTCGATCGGACAGAAATTCCGAACAGTTTTGTTCGGAAAATGTTCGAAGACTGTTGGGGTTCCCAACGGACTTTCTGTTTACACCAATCGCGGACAGAAACGAATGAAAACTGTTCGTGTTTTGTTTAAGTTTCATTCAGTTTCCATAGAGACACCGGACATGTAGTTGTGAAAATGTGGCGCGCAGCAAAATTGAGAGAACAAGACGACGAGGATTTATTTTTGCTGGCAGTTACATTTTACATTATTAAAAAGAACAAACTAAACGTCGGTTTTGGATTAGGCCATCCTTAGCAAAAAGGAGCAAATGTGACGTCTAAACTGTTACAAGATCTCAGAGGAGATGATATGAGTTTAGGAGGTGAACTTCGATCAAGTTTTAAGAACTTTTTGCGAATGTCGAGCACAGATTTTGAAAATCTGCTATGTTTAATTGGCCCTATCATAAGCAAGAACAACACCAACTACAGAGACTCTATCCCAGCACAGGAACGTTTTGCCATCACACAGAGAGGTTCCCAGCAAAAGGAGATTCGTACCTACCATAGTTTAATGTATTTATTCAAAGTTTCGGTACCATCTATATCAAGAATTGTGCCAGAAGTATGTAACGAACTGATCGAAGTTTAAGTATACAATAATTAAGGTAGGCATATAATAACAGTAAGGAGTTCAAATTATATTTCTTCCCTTCAAGCACCGAATCAAACTACCACTAGATCGAAGCAACGTGAATAAAAACAAACTGGGCGTTTACACCAAGCTGACAAACAGTCCCCGAACTCGTAAATCCTTTGAAGTTTACCGACATTCGATGGGACTCTGTTTGTGTCCGTAAAAACGCAATTCGCGGACTCTAGAGTCCGGAAAACGATCCACAAGTTCTAGAACAGTTCGCAAACAGTTCGCGGACTGTCACAAACGGACCGAGTTCGTGTTTTGTTTTTGTCCAGTCCTCTTGGTGGAAACCCGGCATTAGATTTCCATATGACTTGTTTCAGTTCAGTGGCGGATCCAGCTCTCGAGAAGGGGGGGGGGGGTCACGGTCAGGTGGATTACATACCCGCCAATTGATTTTTTTTTATCAAACACACAAGATTTGAGGGTTCGTCCAGTCCAGAGGGGGGTCATACTCATGACCCCCCCCTGGATCCGCGCTCGACTTGTTTTCATTTCATTATTGTAATTGTATGATGATGATTCTGAGAATAAATGATGTTATTATTATTTTATTATTAAATTCGGTTTATTGTTCAATTTCTTACACACTGGTAAACTTTGATCTGCCTTGTAAGTTGTTATTTGTTCACCATGCATGAGATTTCATTCAACTGTATACAAACTTTACAGTGAATAAATAGATTTGCTCACTAATAAATGGAATAGTACAGGTTAGATTTATGTCACTTCAAACTTCATAGCATGGTGAAAGAACACATGATTTCATGGAAATCTTTCGAATGCTTAAGCCTGAAGCCAAAGATTGAACATATCTCAATCTCAGGAAAGGGCCGAAGACCAATTTTAGGGGGGGGTGAACTTCAAAAACTTTCCTACTTCCTCGAAACTTTTCCAACTGCTTCGAAAATATTCCAACTCTCTTCACTATTGGCCATTGGGGGGGATTATTGCTAAGGGCATGTGTTACTGGGGACCTTTAGTATCTGAGCACGATGATCAGATAGATGAGGATTAAATATTACTTTTGTACGGAATAGTCATGGTTGAAAGATTTATATAATAGGCGATTATTTCATTCACACCTGGCTCCGCCAATGAAAAGTCACGAATTTGGTCACGCGATATGCAATATTATCGGATATTCAGGTAAACAAGAAATATCAGCGGCTATTTTGAAGTGTCAAAATTTGACATAACATTTATTTAGAATTGAAAATGTACCGAGTTCAAAACTTGGTCGGTATAGCAATTTTTTTTGCAAAATAATTATAAATAAGTCCGACCGCTCGGTCGAAAATACAAAAGACTGCAGATCCGAGCGTTTGGAGCGTTTTCATGAAATAATCTTCCTGATTATCACTCGACTATGACAAAAGCGACTATTATTTTCTTTAATTCATCTCGAGCAACTTGTATTTCAAGACAATTCAATTCGACCATATGAACATTAATAATCAAAGAATAACTCCCTCGAGCTAAAGCTCTCGGGAGTAAGCTTCCAAAACTCCCTCCCTCAACTCGTTCAGGTAGTCGACCATGTCGAAGTCGTTCCTGTCGACCTGCGCTTGCGACGCCTGAGCCAGCGTCGTAAGAACGATGTCGAGATACTTCCGGAACTCGGGACCTATACTCCATTCACTTTTATAAAGTATCGCGGTTGGCCATGATTTAGGTTTATCAAGTTTTTTCCCCTAGAACAGACGCAGTTTGGCACTCTTGAAAATTAAGCGACATTGCCAGGTCTACTTTCTGTTTACTCTTTTTCAACTTTGTAAATGGAGTTATTCTTCGAAGATTTAACTGTGGCGCAGGTTTCGTAGAACTACTACATTTTCATACTGGACTATTTCAGGTTGTGCAAAAATGTAGTTAAATGTCTTCTGAATTAACATAATATTTTCTCAAATTCATTAATTTCCCAAAGGAACATAAATACGTAATTACTACGATTTTTTAGCAGAAACGGCAACGTTGTGGGCGTATCTGACAGTGCAATGACCATAACCTAACATTTTCAAAATATATACGGTGAAATGTGTCAAAATTTCATGGCAAACCGCGATACTTTATAAAAGTGAATGGAGTATATGCTCAAGACGATGTCTCCGAATACCGATAAAATCTGCGGCTTCACCGACCTGTGGACCGACTGATTGCCGAGGTTCTCGAACAGCAGCTGCATGATCTCGTCGCAGTACGGCACGATCTTGCTCTTGAGGGCGCGGAATATGTCGCCCGTCAGGCCGACGGCCGTGCAGCACACCTGGTACTCCTGGTGTGAATTAGGCCGAAAATAATAGTCGGCTATTTGTCATAGTCTTGTGATATTACCTCCGACTATTGGTGGAATAACTTATTTTGACAAGTTCTACTTAGCTCCTTTCGAAAGTGAAGGTTCACCTTCATCACTATCTATCATTTGACATGATCAACACCTGTATTGGTTCCAAGATTTAATAAATGTATCTCTCTCTATCAAGCAGCATTTCGCCTCACATGTAGGTACCCCAGACTAGAATAATTATTAGTTTGCTATATTTTCTAATCTACTGTCTTAGGGTGAGTTACAACTTACGACTTGACAGTTTAAGACTTCTTTCCAATGTGATTTTCAGTTCATTTGATATCAAATGACCTCCCAGGATAGGAAAAAAATTTATCACTAATGAATTAGATTTTTTTCTACATGAAATAGATTACATTTTTTCTATACATAGATATTCTATCCAATAGGAAGAAACAATGAAAGTATCATTTTGAGATATAGAATAGATGTACCTTTATTTCTGAAATGAAGCAAACTTTGAAACTAACAGGATAGTTTTCTAATAACATATTGCCAATATCTTATAGCATCCTTTTAACCAGGTGGCCATTGCATTTGCCTTCCAGACATTACATGAATGTGAAGGTGATACACAGATTGTGCTCCAATAGGTCCGTCATTTATCACAACACGAAAACCATTTTTCAGGTTTCTTTTCTGGGCAATTTTTCTAGCAACAATTAACAAATGACCTAGTAAATCGGCATCAGAATCTTCAGACTTCGACAGTTGACTAATTGGTTTTCTTGGGATCACTAAGTAATGAACTGGAGCTTGTGGATTGATATCATCAAACGCAACACACTGAAATATTGTTTATATAGTTGTTTGTACAGTTTTGAACAGTCTTTAAAGCTTTATCTCACAACAACACTCTTGAAGAGAGCGCAAATGTACATAAGTTACTAGTGGGCCAGGTTATTTCAAATAGTATTGTTAGAAAATTTCGGATGTAGATTTCAGTTCCACCATTAATTTTCCGAAAAAAACACTTACCAAATCGTCTTCATAAATGAAATTGCATGGTATTTCTTTTCTCAGAATTTTGCCAAAAATTGTATCATCCCCAGACTGAACATTTTGGGCTAGCTGAACTTCGTCAACCATCCTTTTTAAATTTAGTTGCTCCTTTTGCTAATTTTAGTTTGAGTCACAGGTTTGAATAAGGCTCTATAAAGTACCTAGTGATGTTATAACAAAGACCTCTTTGGTTATAATTCGAATGAAAAATAATCGATAATCCGATTATTGAAATAATCGGTGTAATCCGATTCTCGTTTTTGGAGAATTCGAATGAAAAATAACCAGGTTTTGATGGTACTTTAGCTGTCAGCTGTCAATCCTGTTATGTGGAAAATTGACATCTGACGGGACACATGACAACTGTTAGTGAAAAATGACAACTATACGAGTGATATTTAATTCGAATGGTAATTCGATTTTTTCAATAATCGAGTCGATTATCTAAATAATCCCATTATGAACAATACTACGTTCGGCATTAGCATCCGAGAGCGGACGGATTTTTTAGTCACGTGATCACAAATTGTACAGATTTGTCAGATTTTTCTGTAATAAACGAACGGTACGGAGCTTTCAGAGCGTTTTTTCTGTTTGCCAGATATTAAATTAGTGCTCAAAGGTCTATTCAGAGCCGTAGAGGTAGTCTGGGTTCTATTTTAATTCTTTTGTTATAGCTCTCAACACTTCTACCCCTTGGTTGGGATGATTCAATATTTTGAATAATTATTTTTTTATCAAACGACATTTTTTATTTATTACTACACAACAAATAACATAAGACACGAAATTTTAACAGACTGTTCAAGAATTTTCGAAGCAGGAAACTCATAAATGCAGATAAAATCCATTGACAAAGGCAGAAAAGTAATTTCTGTTTCTGTTCTGTGGAAAAAATCCGTTTGATCCGTCGAAATACATCGAGCAAAAAGATCTACATCCCATTGATCAGATTTTCTTGCCGAACGGTCCAGATGTGTACTCCCCTAAATCTGGATGTAATAAACGAACGGTTCAGATCAATCCGACTAGTCAGATGTCATTGCCGAACGCGCTTGATTTCAACGTTCAACCACCGATGAGAGCGCTGCTGACTGTAAACAAACATGGCGGAATTCTAGTAACCTCTTTTGAAGTTTCGTTGTTTGGATATGTAAAACAAATTATTTGAAGTGATTTTCTTGGTTCTCGTGATGATTTTGTGGATAATTTCAGTGAATTAATGTATTATTGATAGTGAAGAGTCGAGTTTATAAATTGGCATTTTTCCCTTCTAATTGGATCGACAATTCACGAGGTATTCGATGGAAATTATGTAAATAAATTATTGTTTTGAATGTTCTTTATTTTCATAGGAATAAACTACAAAATAGCAACACCACAAGATTTACATCTGCCTAAACTATGATCAGAATGTGAATAAGTTCTGATGCGACATGACAAACATGAAGATCTACGTATGGTATATCCTTATAATCAAGTATTACTTGAATATTCCCAAAATGTTAAGGAGTATATTCATCAATTCAACCTCAGAACTTGGCCACTGAATACAACCTTCCAAAATATTTGCTATAGACTTAATATATTATGAGAGGTTTCTGGAAACGCCCCAGCAAACACAACATACAGCAACTGTACAGATACTGCGTTACAAGTGCCACCTGAATGCAGCACATGATTTGTTGTATTAAAACTGCACAGTTTCTGTATTGCTAATACTGCATTTCAAAGAATGCAGTATTTGAAGTACAGTTGATGTACAGTTTCTGCGCAACAAAAATTACGTGCCTCATGACGCATGCGCAACCAGTGAAGTTCAGTAAATGTACTGTGATGTAACTGCAAAAGGTCCAAATGCTTTGTTGCTAGGCACGGCATCGTACGGACTCCGACCTATCCCAAGATGCCCCCATCGTGGGATAGCTCGGAGTTCTTTCTATTCGGTACGGTGTCTTTACGTTAGACGCCATATTTTATTGTTTATTAGCAAGTTAGTGTAGTGGTTGGGAGGTGGCGTAAAGATTGGTGAAAGATAGAATATTGGTTTTAGCGCCTTATAAAATTTTTAATTATTGCTCAGTTACATTTCAATTGAACGTTTTATTGTCCGGTTTTGAAAGTGTGCAGTGTATTCACCGTATTGAAGCAAATATATCGAATTTGTGTGAAAGGACACAAAACGTACCAGTAGGAGGAAATGGAAATACGACTGAATCGAGGTACAATTTGGAAACGTTAGCAACACTAAACCAACTTGAAGAGTTTGGGCGGAATCTTGAAGATATTCAATTCTTCTCAAAAATTGTAAGTGAATGTTTTCATAACAAACTTCTTTCCAATAGATTTTTACGGTTTCTCAGTATAAATCTGATGCCATTTTTTATTGGGGTTGTGTCGGGAACACAAATCAATTAAAAGAAATTACGTTATCAGAGTATCAGGCAACTATCAATATAAACTATGCGTTGTTATAGTTTCCAAATATCCAAATATGTATACCAATTTTTTTATTTCGTTTAGTGTGTGACTACTTTCAGTTCCATTATTATTTTTTTTTAGATTGATAGTCTTGGAATTATAGGAGGAAACATCCTTTCTAAAATTCTATCAAAAGAATTGGGTCATAAGCTCAACTGGACGGGGCGCCAGCAGGAAGTGGCATTTTCTAAATTTTCCAAAAGCAATTTTAGGTATTATATTGCCACAAGGTAAAATTCTTTTTTCTTACCTCATATTCCTCCTATTTTAGTAGCCATACGAAGGAACAAGGGCTGCGAAAATGCCACGCAGACTGAAGTTGAAACAACAATAAAAACATGTTTGAGAAACCTGTATGAGAGGGGAAGGAGGAGCAGCCAAACCCAAAATGTATAAACCTCTGAAGAAAATTTGTTTTTTCATTATATTTTGATTTATATATACACATTTCATTTCATATTTTGTATCCTGTTTCAGTTATATATTTTTTTGTTTAATATAGAATTTCTTTTTAAGCTTACTTTTCATTGGATTTTACACCAAAACCGAAAATAATAGGATCAAGATTATTAAATTTTCAGCTTTTTTCAAAACTTTTACATATTGAATTCCGTAATCAAATTAAAAGTTGCTGTACAGTACAAACTGCGTTTAGTATGCAACCATTGTATAGCGTTGCTGCATTTCAAATGCAGCGAGGCTGAACAGTTTCTGTACAGTTACTACGAAACCTCACTTCATATGAATTGCAGCAACGCTGCACAATGGCTGTATATGAATGCAGTTTGTACTGTACAGCACAGAACACATATATAAGAGAAGTGCAAACACGGTTCAAAACGATGGCAACACCAATGACATTTATATGGCGGCCATCTTGGTAGGTTTGGAGAATAATTTTAGCGGGAAATTTGAATTGATGAAGCAATATATTTCTCGCTTGTATTCATGTGACCAAACACATTATATCTGATAGAATATTAATAAATGAAAATTTACGGCCCAATAAATCTTAATTATTAATATTCGATCAGAATTGATGTGATTGGTTAACATGGTAACTGAAACTTCAGGAATTGTATGAATTTTCCTATACAAATGGGAAGAAAATTGAAAGATATAGGATATTTTCGACCAGTAAATATATTGAATTTTATATTCATATTATTACTATGTTAAAGAAGACAATATCAATGATGATGAATGAAACTTTTCCATAAAAAGTTGAGTTTCAGAGATTTTTCAAAAGACATAAAAATTATTTGTATTTGGTGATAAATATAGAACAATTTTAACTTTTCTTTAAATGATAAAAATAACAGGTTACAGAATATGCAAATTGACTGCAAGTTTCGATAAAATGTAGAATCATGTAAGTTTTCAATTCAAAGAAACAAGTAATTGTTATTTGCTTCCTAGAACATAAGAAACCAGAAACCACCTAATATTAATGCAATAAAATAATGAACATCTGTACACTGTATACAAAAAATAATAACAATTTGAAAGGAAATAAACATATTCACATTGAACGACACAAGTCATCAAAATATTATAAGCGACAAACTTCAGTTATTACAAACAAATAGTATGAAAATTATTGCACTTTATCCAAAGATCATTAATTCCTCACAAGAACATAAAGCTACTGATACATGCCACATGTTTCATCACAATGTGGAAATTATAAAGTATGACTTATCAAGAATAACATTTAACAAACAGTCAGTTGTTCACCTCTTCAATCTAGTAGAAACTTTGGTATTCCCCTTTGACTTGATCCTCATGCTAAATAAATTGAAAATATATAAATTAATTTGGGATTCAATACGATTCATATAAGAATGGTCGTATAGCGGTATATACCGTATAGCGGTATGTTCAGAAGAACGAGAACTAGAAGAAACTTTGGTTAAATTGATAATGTATGTTTCAGATGATCTTCCAAATTTTGCACTGCTGACAAAATTGTTCATTCTTGAAATCTGGTGCCACTTTACTATACCCACAGTTCACAAGCTGTTAGGTCCTGAAACATGAGAACATCAATAAAAATTTGGTGAATTCATTCCAAGTAACAAGATGGAATAAACGTTACCTGCAAGATTTTGGGCATAACCAAAATAAAGGAACATTCACCATAATCCAATAAATATTGAAATTTAAAAATAATGGACACAATGAGATTACAGCTGTATATACAAAACAAGGTTATGTCAGACACGGAAAGTGACGGAAATACCCGATTGACCATACCGAGCCTGTTGCAAGCGATGCAAATCTCCATGGCAACATGCTTGTTTATGTTTTCTACAGGCCGCCATCTTGGTAGGTTGGTCAGACCACAGAAATTTTGTGTTGCCGAAATTTGTATGGTGGTTTCATACCCCTGCTGTACAGTAACTGTACAATTCAGCGGGACATATACGGTCCGTTTCGATACAGTTACTGCATTACCATCGCTGCAGTGAAGTGCAGCAACGCTGTACAAATTTTGTACAGTTCCTGCGTTTCAGTGTTTGCTGGGGCGTGGAGTGTTCCATCCGACGTTACGACCGCGATGATTCGGGAAGGTTCCAGACGGTCCGGACTTGACTAGAAACAATCGGCGTGATGTATATAAGGGGCCCATCGACGATGAGAGAATTCATTCAGTTAGAGACAAGCGACCAGTGAAAATAAATCAGTAGAAATAAATTGTACAGACTTTTGTTAGAATAAGTTCATTAGTTATTAATTATTAGTGTTATAGTAGTGTAAATAAATAGTTTTTTGAACCCAGACGTTTTTTTACTACGAAGAAAACGTTACAATATTCACTAAAAATATTGTTCGCAGTTGTTCGAGAAACACTTAACGAAAATCTTTTCAGCAAGTTTTCTCCATCTGCAGGGTCTTTCACGAGGAACCTCACCCATATTTATACGGGAGACTACTGAACGTATTTTCATGAAATTCAGCACTCATAAGTATTTCACGATGCTGATGAAATCTAAAATATTTTCAAGGCATGAGCACCTCCGGTTTTTCCGGAAATGACGTCAACTTCCGTTTTTCAAATTAGAACACCATTTTTTTATTGCAGAAATAGATTCCTTAGAAAATTTCAAGTTATTTTGATGTAACATTTTTCAGTTTTGGTTGGAAAATTCTCTCTGAGCGGGAAAATTCGAAAATAAAAATCGAAAATAGAGCTCCGCTGAAACAAGAATAACTTCGAGGTTTTTGGATGGAAAATTTTCATTTTTGGGATTTTTCAAGATGTAAGATTGATGTATCCACTTTAAAAATCGAAATCGCGATTCATGATACAGGGGGTGAAAAAATCGCTTTCAAAGTTAGGGATGACAAAATCGTGAAAAATCAATTTTTTCAAATTAGAACCCCATTTTTTTATGGCAGATATTGAATCTACGTTAAAAAATAATGTGAGTGTATGCATCACACCCTTGCCCTAAAATGGATATTTTCTGAGTTAATATCCATATAGCGAATAAACACCTACTACTTGTACATGCGCAGCTCGTCTTTTCTTGCCACGTCGTTGCCAAGCATTATGGTTTCAGATGAAGTTCCGAATAAATCTTATTGTGAAACCCAGTGAATTCGGCAACACTGCTACGCGACGTAAACAAACACATCTTCACATCAGAAAAAGAGCAGTGTCGTATTTTAGGATTTGTTGATTCCCTTTGCTGTGTGCTTTCCTGTTTATTCATTCGTATAAATTCGCTTGCCTTTTCTGCTCCGTTTTGGGTGTTTCCTCGTTGTTTTCTTGAACATTGTGTAGTACTGATACTCCTTTAGTTTAGTTTTGTACTTGAGTTCTACTAGTTAATTTTGAAAGTCGAGTGCCGTGACAAATTATAGGCAAAATGAAGTGCATGGTTCTTTTTTGCGCAAATAAAGGAGAAACCCATTTTATGAAAGTAAGTTTAGTTTAAGAAAGATACTACAGCTATTTTTTTATTATTGCAAATGTTGATATTGACAACTTATTCATACCACATTCTCGAAGTCAAAAATTTCAAGTCCTGTCCTGATGACACGTTCAAATATTGCGCAAACTCTGTAGTAGGTCAATTTGCGCTGTGGGGTGCCAGGTTTGCTGTTCACAAAAGATCAAGAAGTGCCAACACATAGCCTCATGGGTGTGTCTTGTTTCACTATTTTAGGTCTTAGTTTTTCAATTAATAATTCGAATGATGAGGCTCATTCTCAGATAATTAATGAAATCTTCTGAGTGATTTTCCCGTAACTCGTATATCAACGGCAAATGACCATAACGACGTCTATATTCTTTCACCCAAACCCTCTTTTTTATTTGCCCAACTGTTGTCATCAATCCAATAATAGCCAGAGTGACGTGTTGTCTTCTTTGAAGATCCATCATACACGCACAATCACATAAGCAACACTGAGTTGAACCGGTAGGCCATCAAAACTGTTCGTCTGACGACCACTCCAAGCGTCGAGGATTACGCACTAGATTCGCCCTCTTTTCGTTGGCTCCAACAAGTCGACACGCTTTCTTGGAAGAAAGCGCAGTGTCATATTTTTCGCTACACACGCTTTCCCTATGGATTTGCGCGATGGTATTACTCGCACGCTTTCCTCGAAGTCCAAGGAGTGTGGGAAAGTGTGTATGTGTAAAGGCCGCTAATGACGTACAAGCACGTAAACGTAATCGTCGTAATCCGTCCAAAGACGTAATGATTTTATTTTCTTCATATTTTAGGCTCACGCCGTGCACGCCTGCTTACAGCGGGCCTGGGCCCGTATTCTTGAAAAGTGATCTAACGGTGCGTATACGTTTTCTGTGTATTACGTCCATTGTGAATCGACCATTCGACGTGTGTACTTTCCTCAATCTGGATGTAATAAACGAACGCTTCAGATCAATCCGAGCAGGCAGATGTTGGTAGATGACAAAATCGGTAGATTTGAAGGAACCGAAAGCAAATAGTGAAAGTCTTTGATTGCTTCGAGCAGGGAAGCATTAGCATCTGCTTCACTGGCAGGCTTTCGCTCACAATAGCCAATCTGAAGAGTCCTATGAGCGAAACCGGGACGAAACGTAAACCCCATCTCGATTCACAATAGACCTTTCCAGAATACGTAGAACAAAAATAAAAGATGTGATCTAAACCAGAATGAGAGAGAAACAGGTATCTTTCATGCGCAACTTGTGGGCAACTTCAAAAGATGCGCAAACCTTAGTGCGAGAGAGAGAAGAGAAAGAGAGAGAGAGGGAAGCAGTGAAATGAGATTCTACTGTTTTTATCGTACCGTGACTTACTAGTAACACAACATTGTTGAGGCATAATACAATTTTGATTTTCGATAAACAATACAACAAATAACATCCACATCCAAAACGTCGACTGCGTAAAATAAGAATATCAAATGTCAACGATTTGAGGGAAATTTTGACGACCAATAATATTCATTCTTAGCCCACAAGTGAAGCGCGCAACTTTCACCTGCACAGGTAATTCTGGAAAGGTCTATTGTTAGCAACGTGCTCTATACTATGAATATCAATGTCGAATAATGGAATTTTTTATATTGAGAATTCAAATAGTAATAACACCTTTATTTTTACACTGAAAATCAGATCAACAATGAAAAAATATCTCAGTTCGAATTCACACATTCCAAATTTCTATTATTTAAACAATATTCTGAATACTCTTTTATATCAAAAGGTTCACAATTCATGATCGGTAACAATCGTTTGTTATTTATCAACAATTGGAATTAACTAGGTAGCATAATAGTAATAGATGAATGATCTACTTTTCTTTTGATCATAATGAAGCGATGGTAGAGATATAAATATGAAAATATTTTGGGATACGTAGGGATTAGTTATACCCAAATTATCTTGTACTCTTAACATTCTTGTCCAAATATACAAAGCGTATTTACATACAGACAATGGACCTTGAGGTAGCATTGCTCTGTAATCTCTATATTCAATCTATGCCAAGAACTATAAATATTTCTATATATATTTATTCGAATAAATTTCAGTATAACTAATTTCAAGCTCATAACCCCAATTTGAAATTTGCCCCAAGTCAATAAAAATCGAGAAAAGCATTAAATAATCAATAATTCAAGATATAATTTTGTTAATTTTCTCTTTTACTGTTGAAGGAAATGTCTGTAAACAAATTTGAGCACAGGGAATGCAATAAGTTCCATTGAAATAAAAACTACAATTCACATCTTTGCATACATTCTTCGAACAATTGATGCAGTAAGCTCCAAGAATTATTATTTCACCTCGATTTGCTGGTAAAAATGGATCTTCCATAATATAGGCCTCTTCTTTCAATTTATATTTCTTAAAGTAAGGTGATTTGAAACCAAAAAAATCATACTTCTCCTTGAAAGTACAATTTTCACATTGAAAGTACTGAAGAATCTCACCTTTTTTTTTATCTATTGAATCATTTTCTTCAGCATCCTTAGAGTTTATAGAAATGGGGGCATCCATTTGGAGAAGAACTGAAAAATATGATTCATTGACATTTTTATATCCACTATAGTGAATTGATTGAACCTAAATAATATCCTTTCTCAATAAGACTAGTCAATATGAAACAGAAATTTCACTTCATTGAATTTGTCATTTATTCAGTTCCATGTTTTTTTAGGTGCTTCAATAGGCCACCAATATGGCTTGCTAACTACAGCTTCATTTCCAGCAATATTTATAAATGAATTAGGCTTAACTAATTCCAATCTCAGTAGAGCTAAGCCAACATTTCCTTCTAAACCTCTTAATTTTCCTAATTTGATGTTATTACCAGAAATGACATCTTCTGAAGGTAGCTTTTCTATATGTTTGTTGAAATATATGGGCATTAATCTTTTTCGTGTAACACCTGTATGATAAGTTCGAGCTGTGAGTTCTTGACCAATGTAGCATCCTTTGTGAAAACTCACACCATGTAAATAATCACAATTACTCTCTAAAGGAAAGCAATGACCTGTTGGAAGATCTATGACACCTTCCCCAACACCTAAGGTATATCTATATTTTCGATAGCTCAAATCACTGTTTTCTATCCTAACATTCAATAACTGGGATAATTCTGACTGTAAATGACTGCCTTCTTTAGAAAGAATTCTATATCCTAGTTGTGGAACCCTTGGATCCTTGAAAACTTTGAAAGATTTGCTGGTTAACCCACAAAAATCTATTTCAATATCTTGCTTTAAATCAGATGAGCACTTCATGTTTTTCCATATCTCATCATGATAAAGTTTATTGAACATAACATGGATCTGATAATCATTTGGAAAAATATCAATTTTTCTTCTCAATTTGAATGTTCTCAAATGATTCTCCAATGCAAGCACATCATCACATTCTAAAAAATACGTTTTTGGGTCAATCCTATAAATTATGGTATCATATAAAACTCGTCCTTTCGAATTCAAGAACATTGCAAAAAGACAGGAGCAATTGCTTGACAGATGATTAATATCATTTGTTATCAATCCTTGTAAGTAAGTTTGGGCTTCTTCACCTACTACGCTTATCATTGATCTTTTATTCAGCTTTTCAAGAACGCGAGTTGGAACTAGTACACTACTCAAATATCTTTTGAAAATAGGATTGGCACAAACATTTTTTAGCTCGAACATTATCATCCTGGAAATATAAATATCAAGAAAATGTATCTCACAATATCAACAAAACTTTCAAAAGATATAACAAAGTTGGTTTTCTATATGTATGAACCAGAGGAACAAATTCATAAAAGTAAAACTTTAAACTCACATGATATGTATTGAACTATTTATTATGTCCGTAAATCAACCATTGATGTAGAATCCGACCAATTAAACGCTGTTCATACACTGTTATTCGACAAGACGACAAACGACATTCAGACTTCAGAGGATACAGCCAGTGTTGCCGGGGTTGAAAAACTTGATAGCGCAATGCCGCCAAGAGAAAAGCGCAGATCAGAGACAACAACGATCAAAAAGCGCAATATATGTCAATGTTTTCCACCAGATGGCGTAATGTGATCTTCTGTTCTGTTTTTCCAAAGAGGTCTTTGGTTGTATGGTTGTTCTCATGTTCTGTCTTATCAAAATGTCAAGATTGAGCATAGATGCATAGAATATTCTATGCATCTATGATTGAGCTTATAGAAAAACCAAAGATATTCTATTGTAGAATGTCTTTGAGAAAAAGCGCAAAAATACACAAAAAAGCGCAATGGCGCAAAACACAGTTAAAAAGCGCAATTATTGCGCTTTTTGCGCCTTATTGGCAACACTGGATACAGCACAGATACAGAACATCATAGAAATACCACCATCTACATAAACATAAATTTAGGAAAAAACTGTACATATCAGAGAGTTGAAGGTGGTTGAAGTGCTGCCATGATTCATGAACGTAAACGTTAACGTAATAATTGACATCTACGCACGCGCATTCGTCAGGTTTTTACGTTAACGTAGAAAATGAGTTTTTTACGGGCTGTGTTTACGGGTCTACGTAACCCATAGAATATTTATTTATTCTTTATTCAAATACGTAACCAAACGTTCTCTCACGGATACGTTAAAAAGGAACGTACGTAAACCGAAGAATATACGAATGATACCGATAAGTTCCGAATGGCCGAATTTTGAATTCGAAGTAGATATCCATAAGCTGGAAAATTCATGAAGAAGTTGTTTCATTTCAGATTAGTTTTTTTTATTTATTTTATATTAAAGAAATGACTGAAACGCTTCTGTGATTATAATGTTTTCATTACACCGCACTGAAAACCCTATCATAACATGAAGATTTAGAACATAGAAAATGACTCTTTTCCGTGCGGCCGCACCGCAAAAAGTTTTACGGTGCGCTGAGGCATAGATGCATCTTCTGATTCCTATGCTGAGACACAGAGCAACGATTGCGTGACAGTAGATGTCAGTGTTTTAAATAATTATTGTTTCACAATATGGAAATGCTTTCTGCGGAAAATTTTCAACGTGTTATTGTTTTCAGAGAGGTGTAATGAAAAATATCGTTCATTACACGTCCAGAAAGGCTTTTTCCGTGCTTGCACGAGTCCCGTGTTCGGCTCCGCCTCACATGGGAACACATCGCGCGCGCACGGAAAAAGCTTACTTTCTGGACTTGTAATGAAATATACTATTGTGGTAATACTACTGTGATTATAATTGATCTCATATGAATGGTAGTGATACTAGGACTTTCACTTTTTTTTAATATATTATATTTGTTATTAGATTACATTCAGTGGGAAAATGCATGAAGGCGTTACTAAATATTTGTTTTTATTTTATTTCAGATTAGTTTTTTTATTTATTTTATATTTAAGAAATGACTGAAACCCTACTAACTGTGATTATAATTGATCTCATTTTAATGGTAGTGATGTGAACTAGGACTTTCACTTTTTTTTAAATATATATTTGATATTAGATTTCATTCAGTTGGAAAATTCATGAAGAAGTTAGTAAATATTTGTTTTTATTTTATTTCAGATTAGTTTTTTTATTTATTTTATATTGGAACCAACCGAACTTGGTTGATATATGGCCCTTGGAAGAAGCGGCAACATCGATGTCAATCATATGGCAATGTTGGTATTTGATTATGTTCTGTGATCGATGAAAGCAGTTTATCAGATGTTCTGTGGCAGTCAATGAGTCAATGAAAACAAATAAAATAATCTGAGTTTTTCTTTTATTTATTGAGTTTTCAGTATATATATACATTTATCAGAGACATTTATTCTAAATTTTCTGTATTGTCATAAGACATAACACATAAACATCTTTAAATAAGTATGGCTGAAAAGTAAGTATACTCTGATTTTCTTCATCCATACTGCACAGTTATACATTTGATGAACTCGTTGTATATTTTTCAACATTTTCAGTAATGAAAATTGGCTAGGATCTTGGTTCACAGTAGCGAAAGAGACGCTGAAGGTATGTTTACCGATAAATAATCACCAGTTCCAGAATCAATTATTCCATCTTTGTAGAATTCGGAAGTATTCGAGAGTGTTTACAAAGATCTAGGCGAATTTGGAGGAGCTGTAACAAAAGGCGCTACTAATGTTTTGTCAACAACTGGCAATGTATTGGAGAAAACCCTTAGTGTAAATATTTTAATAGGATTTTGGGTAGTCTTGGTTAAATTTTATTTTTTTTAGTTGGATAGCCCTGATTCTACTGCAAATAGTGTGAAAAGAAGTTTCAGCACATTCTTAGGTTAGTTCAAACTATTCTCATCAAACTATTTCTTATTATGGTTGACACCATTGACATTGAATATAAAATATATGCAAGGATGGATGATAGATGCATAGAACTATAGATGTAAAGGCGCTCAAAAGCCCCTGACCCTATAGTTTATAGTGAAAAGGGGTAGGTAACATTCCACTGAGACCTTATGGTCTATTGCGCCCCCCAACAGAGCTGTTCTCATCGCGCCTCCTACAGCTCTCCTTCCAGTTCCAGAGATTGATGAAATCCAGTATCTTGGCTTCAACAAGGATTCCCCACTCCTACACTACAAGGTTCTTGTCCAAAGCACTATTTCCTTTGGCTTGCAATGGCATAGCATTCTGTAACCAGGTGAAAAGGGGTTTCTTCCTCCTCCCCACACACTGCTTCTTTAGGCGACAATGTCCTGTGAGAAAGCCGGTGAGTAGGTGTAGTTGGTTCTTACTGAGATCCCAATATTTTTTGGATATAGCAGTTTCCGGAGGAACTTTTTGGAGTGATCCATCCCTGGAAGAATCCGCCAGTTTTTCCCTTTCGGTTTTCTCCTTCTCATAGGTGCATTTTCCTATACCACAGAAGGATTCTGGGCCAGTGAGTGGCGCTTGTGCTCTCTTTCTGGCAAGTTTATTGGTCTCTTCGTTTCCTACAATTCCCGATTGACCAGGAACCCACATTAAAACGACCTTATTTTTCTAGCCTACCTCATTGAGTTTGTTCCGGCACTCCCAAATCAGCTTTGAATCAATTCAACAGGACAGCTTGACTATATGTCGTCGGTCCCATGCCAAAACCATGAATGTGCAAAATTACAGTTTTGAGATAATCGCATTTGAAGTTTGTAACGATTGGGAAAAATAGGGTTTTTGTGTGACTTAAAATATTCTCTGTAAGAAGTAGAAGTCGTATTGACCAATTTATGTTATCTAAATAAATAATATGAGTCATTTTAAGACTTAGGATGCACTTAGTTCAAAACGGTCAATTTTGCATTCATGGTTTTGGCAAGGGACCGACGATGTATGAATAGCTATATCACACTTCTGATAGTTTATAGATTTATATCTAGACTCTAGGTCTAGACATCTTTCAATGGCTAGTATTCCTGTTTGAAGGACGCTTGTATAGAAGCCTAGCAATAGTGCACATTTGGTACTTGTCCCTTAAATCACAGCCCTTTTAATGAAAATTCAATTCACATTTTCACTGGAAGTAATATAAATATATATATATATGTTTAATTTCCAGAAAATCTGGAGAATCATCCTTCAGCTATTATTGGGAAACTTGGGTTTCCCATGGCTTCCAATCGTTTTTATTATTCACGTTTCATTTATATCTTCTTCCGAGTCAACAGCCATGAAAGTTGCATACAGAACATGGCCTTACATATGCTACCAATTGCGAATAAATTGACTGCTCTCATTAGAGTTATTGAGATTTTTTCTTATGATTTCAGATCAAATTAATACTGTTCTCAATCCAAGTCCTGATGACTCTGATACTGAAGCAGTAATGATTGTAGAGGGATCAGAAACTGTTCCATTGACAAAACTGCAGGTAAAGATTTTGAAGCAGTTTATTTATAATAAATATACAGGCGACACAGGGAAATGTGTTCTTCCATTCATTCTATTGCCTTGATCATTCTTTCAAACAGTTGGACCGAGAATATCGCACATTTTGGAAATATTTTCATCAATATTATGTTGATATAATACACACCCACCTATACTCTATTTACTTTTATGAAGTATCCCGGTTGGCCATTATTTGGGCTTATCAAGTTCTTTTAATTAGAACTGATGCAGGTTGGCACTCGTGAAAATCATATAATTCAGAGAGACGTTGATATTCACTCTTTTTCAACTTTCCAAATGTGATACAGGATTCGTAGTACTACTACATTTTCATACTGCAGTATTTCAAGTTGTGCAAAAAAGTATTTAAATTTCTGTAGGCTTATTTCTCGAGAATTTTTAAAAGTGGGGAATTCCATAGGTCCGTCTGTTCGTTTAGAAGTTCTTCTGTCGGGTTATTCGAGTACTTTTATTCTTTTTTCGAATGAACTATCACAAAGTAACGGATTATTCTGTCTATTGTTCTTCAGTTCCTTGATTTCCGTAAAGAAAAATAGCATAACTGAATCTTCCAACTATGTTTATACAGGGTGTCCCGTAAATACCACGTCAAACGAAAACGGAAAGTAGATCAGAATGTGCTCTACCTGATGTGAAAAAATCGTTCATATGAAAGTCTCACAGTTTTCGAGATATTTGATATTCTATGAAAATGTTGAATTTTTACACTTAGAATGCTTTCTCTCTTGCGGAAGCTACAATTGAATTCCTTTTGAATCAGTTTTTTTCCCTAAATATTGTTGAATGATTACTTCAATTCATGCGATGAAAAATAGCACGAAATATTATACAGGGATTCTGAAAAAAAAAATTAAAATACGTGTTTTGAAGGAAGCATTTTTTTTACTGAATTCTATCTGACGTGGTATAAAAAAAAGACACTAGACCTTTTCTGCATATTACGTTGAAAAGTTGCCTATTTTGTGAGGATTCCGAAAAGGTAAAATACAGGTGATAACCTTCTTCACAAAAGAAAAAAGATATTTTAATGTTTAAGGAAAATGGAGCATTTCTGTGAAAAACTGATTTTGTCACCTTTTCCACAAATCCTTTCATTTTGAAGATTCTGCTGTAAAATATTGGATAATTCTCTTGAAAATGTCAGTTAGCCCTTAAATTACGTATAAAGTGAAATTATTCATTAATGGCAATGATATAATGTAATAACGCACAGGACCTTCAACATCAACAAATCTATTGTGAAGAAACTTTATAAAAATATCAATAATAAAAATTCAGGATTCTTATTAGAGCAAATGCTCAAAATGACTGAAATACGAATGCGGTCCCTTAGTTGTGCTTCATCTCTTATGGGATTCGAATAAATTTCATTTTTTAAAAAACCCCAGTGAAAAAAATCCAGAGGTTTTAAGTCTAGTGAACGGGGAGGCCACAAAATTTCACCGCCCCTTCCGATCCACCGTTGAGGATATGTTTGGTTTAAATATTCCCTAACATGAAGACTGTAGTGTGCTGGGCACCCGTCTTGTTGAAACCATAGATTACGTCGCATTTCCAGTGGTATATCTTCTAAGAGTAAGGGTACACTGTTCCTTAGAAAATTCAAATAGTTGGTGCCGTTTAATTCGGAAACAATGAATCAAATATCGAACCCAGATCAAATGGAAATGGATCCCAATGGCCCCATACATCAAGCAGGACCATCACAGGGACTCAGGAGAACGTGTTCGGGTTTAGGTTTCCGAATTATCCGCAATGCTAGTCTGAACGCTTTGAATGTTCTGTTCATTTCTTGCGGACCGTGGCCTTCCGCTTCGTGGAAGATCCATAACTGTGCCCTGTTGCTGAAATCGTGTCACTAAACGTCGAATAATCGATTCAAAGGTCGAATTCCGCGAATTGAAATGACTACGATATGCTCGTTGAGTTTGAATGATTGAATGATGATATTCAAAATAAAATTCTATGAGTTTGCTTCGTTGGTTGAGGTTGTAACGCTCCATAATTAATCTCGCGGATTAATTCTACACGGTGCTGAAAAAAAAATAAATAGAAAGAAGTAATTAATTTTTCCAATCCCTTCGCGACTTTTGCCCCACCCTTCACAAAGGGTATTCTCGAATCCATATTCATTTTTGAGAATTATACAGAATAGGTCATCCACATATTTGTTCCATTAGCAGAACACAAGAACCTAGTTCTTTTGAAGCTTTAATCAACAAATCACCAATAACATTTGTGTCGGTGAGATATCCGCCTTGAAATTGGCAGTATGTAAGGCCGGTTTATACAGCAAACAAGATGAGAAAATAAGAGAGATGAACATGCGCATTTAAATGGAAGCGTTTATACAGAAATTGAGATAAAATAAGGAATAAGTAATTAGTACAGGGTGGAGGGTGAGTCTTTGACTTGAAAATATATAATAATGTTTCTTCTAAGAAGTTTACAAAAATGAATACCTCAAGTGTTTCTCTGAAATCAAAGTTTATTTTAAACTTATTATTTGCATTAAATGCAATAAATGTCACCTGAAATCGAAGAAACGACATTAAAGTGTATTCTTTGATGATGTAACTTCTTATTAACTCAAAATTAGAAAAACAATAGCTATGACATTCAATTATTAGTTGACATCAGTGATCTATTTAAAATAATGTAAAAAATAATAATTCCATAGAATCCGCACTCTCAAGTGCGGGGTAAAATTCAAATAAATGATATTTCTTTACACATATATTTTAACTGAAGATTCTTGAGGTCGAAAGAAACCTTTTTTTCATTTTCCATTGTTCCGAATTCGGCTCTGTTAAAAAGATATAGCCATTTGAAAGAAAAATTGGGCTGACTACGCCTCTGAAATGATCTTCTGGAATTGATGCAAAGTTCATATTTCTCGGTAGAAATTGAGTTTATACATTTAGGGAATACTCAAGTACTAACCTTATTGGAACAAAAATGTTGCGAACACATTTCAACAAAAACAGTTAGTTTCATCAGATTATATCTGCAACTAAAAAGACACATTTATTCCACCAAAATAATTTCCTTCTTCGATTTTTCTGCAGATTAGTTTGTAAACACTAATAACTTGTTCATATTTTCCTCGAAATTACCAAACAATATCATGAAGAAAAACTTTTCATTCATATTTATTATTAAACAACCTAACCTAATCTAATTTGTATCGATTCTGTGAATGTTTGCACAGAAATTTCAAGAAGATGTTGTCAACTTGCTGGTATTTTCAGTGAGGTTAAGGATTTTTTACGAAACATTTCTACGCGATTCGAATCTCGACCACAGATATCGCAAGAAGTCGAAGATAAAGTATAGTGTTCAATTCGCGGTAATGGTGATAACACACTTGATGAATTACACCCCTCGCCTGACGGCTCGGGCTGCAAAATTCATCTGCGTGTGTTATGACTCACATTACCGCTCATTGAACAATACATACTCCATTCACTTTTATAAAGTATCGCGGTTTGTCATGAAATTCTGACACATTTCACCGCGTATATTTTGAAAATTTTTTAGCAGCAACGACAACGTTGTGGGTGTATCTGACAGTGGAATGTGAACTATATTTGAGAATGCGTCTAAACATAATTCATGTACCTCGAAAACTTCGCTAAAGATGTGCAAATTTACTTGGAGAAGTAGGTTCCACAAGTAGGTACCTCCTCAACAGCTTGTCACGTCGAAACATGTGGAATTTGTCCTAATGCAAAAGACAGAAAAACGAACAACTGCTGTTCACAGTGCAAAATTCCAATTTGTTTGGAATGTGCTTCATTGTTATGTCCAAACTGCATTTAGCTGTAGATTTTTCATAAGAAATCATTGCAAACAAATTCAGTTTTATGTTTGTGTATCGAATAAAATGACTTACTATTTGCATTCAGTTTTTTGGAGTTTATTTTTCGTGGGTCCCAAGGACCCGGTAGTACCTAGTACTTGTGTTATTACAATTGGGTAGTAGTACTTACGGGTTAAAATCAATCAATCTTTGAAAAAGGAACAGCAGTTTAGAGTATTTCATTAACAATATTTCATTACACCAATAATTCAATTGTTAAAAGATTGAAATAATTCAGCGGTAACGTGATACGCTATCTAATATTCTGAAAAAAAAAATATAATTCTTAACCAAAAACAATTTCTGAAGAGACTTAATTTAAAACCATGATGAATAAGTAACAAAAACTACTTCTGAGGTAGATCACTGAATGGCAAAATCTGCGGGGAAGCAAAATGCACGTCCGTAGTCAGTACCAAACTGAGGCTTCGGAAGGATTTAGCAGGTTTTCGTTGTCTAGATTTGCTACTGGGTACAAAGCAGTTTTTCGTGCACGGCTTTTCAACCTAATTGGATATTGATATTGACCTTATTTCTCATACCATAAGGTAGGTAATCGTCTGAACTTCATGAAAAACTCAAAAAGTTAAATTGACCGGAAAATGGACTTAGCAGGTTAACGAATTAGGCCGACGTTATGTGAATTCAGAGGACATTTAAATACAATTTTGCATAACTTGAAATACTCCAGTATGAAAATGTAGTTCTACGAAACCTGCGCGACAGTTAAACCTTAGAAGAACTAACTCCACTTCCAAAGTTAAAAAAGAGTAAATAGAAAGTAGACTTCGCAATGTCGCTTGATTTTTACGAGTACCAACCTGCGTCAGTTTTAAGTAAAAGAACTTGATAAACCTAAATCATGGCTAAGTTGGCCAAGTTTTTGGTTTATCAAGTTTTTTTTTGTCTGTAAAAATCGCAGGTTGGCACTTGTGAATTGCATTACGTCAATGAATAGATCTCGTAGACGTTGCCGACGTTCATTTTTCATTATTAATTATCAAGTCTGGAAACTAAGAATGCCGAAGGTAGTTTCGAAAAAGCAGAGGCAAAGTTTCAGAAAATGTTATTTAGAATTGTAGAATTGAGATCTGCGCATTCTAGAAGTAACCCTGATAATTTTATTAACTTCATTATTTTCCCGAAGTAAATGAACATTTTGTTAAATACCTAATTACTATGCCATAAATGAAGAAATGGCAACGTTGCTTGTTCAACTGACAGAAGAATGACTAGATATAAGCTAACATTTTCAAAATATACACGGTAAAATGTGTCAGAATTCCATGACCAACCGGTATACTTCATAAAAGGGAATGGAGTATACTATTATCAATTTTCCGTTTCAAGGCTATACCTAACCCAAAATGTAAACAATTCCGTCTTGCTTCCAAAAATTATTTATCGGGCTGAAATTTTAGCTAAAAAGTAAAAATATATGTTAATCTCCGATAATCAACCGAAAACTCACCTCCAAATAGCGATTAAATTCGAAAAATAAGCATCTTAAAAAATTACGTCATACCTCGGACATATCTTCGATGACATATCGAACGTCAAAGCGATAATTTGAATTCTCTGGCCAGGTCTATGACGCCGAAAATTTTGTGGTTTCGGCGAAATTCGCGATTTTTTCAATTTTTTTTTAAATACTTTCTGACATTGGGAAAAGTAGAATTCGATAGGTGGCGCTCTGAAATGTCAATGTCATCTTAGCAACGAGTAAAACAAATCAGATGCCGTATAAGCCCTTTGATATTTAAGTGGTTTTATTTTCCTGTTTTAGTTATTTTCAGTGTGTGTTTTGTAGAACTTTTGGTTTTTCTTTGATTCAGCTTTAGTGCTTTGTGTTGTTAAACTAAATTTTGACTCCTAATATTTTTATTTTTGAAGTATGGTTGACGTTCAATTAACTATATATCGGCGGAAAACTTCTTCTGGACGACGAAGAATGGGAAAAAAAGGCAATTTGCTTTCGATATTTCGCCCCAAAATTGCCGATCGATTCGAAAATTCCGAAATTAATTCGGAACTATTTGCCGGTGCGTACTGCGTAGACTTGGGATATTCGTTTCGGGATTTTTCCCTTTACGGCTAGTGCAATCAAATACAGAACAGTTTCGATTATGCAGCGACATAATTCAAAGTATAAAACTTTAAAAAGGGTACACAAAAAATCAAACTTGATCTGCAATGAAGACAAAAAATAGAATAAGAACAATGCAATACGAATTATTTTACTCGTTGCTTCAATTACAATTTTTTCCGCCAGAGGTCTCATTGAATTCTACTCCGCCCAATCGCAGAAAAAATCCAAAAACAACACCGTTGCGCTCTGTTCTTCCCCTTTCCGACGCACCCCTTTCCATAGCGAACGGGGACTGCTTGATTGAAAAATAATGGATTTCTTTTGATTAAAAATCTGTATCGTAATGAATATCATTACAAAACAGATTATATGGACATATAATTGTATTATTATACTACGGGTGTAGATAAAAATTATTACGCCATCTCTCACCACGTGTAGTCAGCTAGGAAAATGTCGACCGAAGGGAAAACTGACGACCAATTTCATAAACTAGAAACCAAGATAGGAAGTATCGACATGGGCGTCCATGAGTATCGAGGAAATATTCTCCAGGAATGAATTTTTTGCGTGAGAAATTTGAAGATCTGGAAAGTGTTTCATCGGGAAAAAAAGGTTTACGATAGCTTGCAAATGAACAGTCACTTTTAGGAGGTCAAGGTAATAAGCGTTGTTGGTAGCTGTAAAGCAAAATGCGTCACCAAAAAATGTGAGTGTAGAACTAGTGAAATTTTTCGTGAATCTAAATGTCACGGTAGTTCATCTTGCTCAAAAAAATGAATTCTTAACTTTGAAAGAACTCGGTTTTTATGACTTCATCAACTTTTCAAACATTTCTGAACTTCATTCCTGGAGAACATTTCCTCGATAGTACCTGTCCTGTTTCCTAGTTTATAAAAACGGCCATCAGTTTCCTCTTCAGTTGACATTTTCCTAACTGACTGCACGTGGTGAGAGATGGCGTAATAATTATTCCTACACCCAACTTTAACCAAGTGAGAATGGGTGGAACGCGGTTTACCTGGGTAAAGTCCGAAATAGGTATAAAGTCGGTTGAATTTCGGACTTAACCCACATTTCCTAGGTATTGCGCAGTTTACCCGAATAAAACTAGGTTTACTCGTCAATCTAACTTCCGTAACATATACATATTCCTTCAACTTTGCAGAAACACGCTTCAAATTACCAACTAGATTTTTCTGGTTTAGCGAATATTCATATTGAACATTGGAAAGGAACATGCTTTTTAATCACCCACGATATTTTTTGTTATCGAACCAGAGTTTCCATGCTATATGCTCCTATAATTGATCGTAAGATCGAAAATGTATCAATACAAGATGGAAATAATATACTGTTGATATACTGATTCACACGCTGGTGATCGTATGTGATAATTGGGAACATTTTCATGTTCAAAGTGCCTTACTTTGAAAAAATACCATTTAATTTTTAGGTTACCAATTTCTATATATTTTATTGCTGTGATGAAAGCACAGAAAATTTTTAGTTACTTTTTTGTAACTAGAAATAAAGCTGCGACTGGACTTTCAAGGCCTGGTCTGATATCAATAATTCTTGGATGGACTATACAGTAATATAAGGAATAATAAAAATAATTTACTTATTCTGTCTCTCTCTCTCTGACACCATAATTTCATAACCTTACAATTCCATGTGATATCATTCAATCGCTTTAATCCTTTTTTTCAAGCTCTGAATATTATTGTTAACTCCTATTCATATTTCAGAATTGAACTGAAAATAATTGAGTGACACATTTTCAGCCGCGATCTTTATTTTCTTGTTAACAAACGAAATATACATAACCTCTACGTTTCCCGCGATTTTTTAATTTCCAGTTGACGCATGCGTACAATTCAATTCTTACCGGCGATTTGGCTTCACTCTGTGATTGTGAATAGTAGGGGTATAAGCCATATTGATATTATTAGATACAAGCAGCCCGCCCCAGCTTCGCACGGGTAGAAATTTGTTGATCCACGCGGCTACTCTTTTATAGATATGCATATCCCCCTCTCACACTTCGATGCCCTCTCCTACCCGCCTACCTAGCACGGAGACGCATTTAGGTCCGGTCGTGCTGTTTCATCTTCATCACTTCAACCTGCCATATCTTTTGATGTACTCGTTGTAATTGTATGATGTAACAGGCAATTTCGTTCTAAATTAAATACTGGGGATGAATAACATATTGAGTTGGATGAGGATCAATATCCTATTCGGAAAACGCACTCCCAAATAGTGCATAATTTTGGAAAACATCTGATTACCATAAACCGGTAATAGCAAGTCAATCTTGAGAGATAGATATATGCTATCGCGGACTTTTTTGTAGAAAACTATTCAAGAGGTACAGGGTGGGCAAAATTGGTGCTACATGAACTAAAACTTTTTAACCCGAGGAGATAGAGAAAAATGAATGGCACCTTATAGTCCTCTTTTTTCGAGAAACTGATAATGCCATCAACTGCAAGTTATATCATTGGATACTCCCTTACATATGTACTAAAGGCATTGCATGACTTAGTACTATATTACTGTATACTAGGAATCGTAGATAGAGTAAGGGAACCGTAGGTTACATGCTTAATTGTAAATCATATGTGGTGATAAAAGCGATTCGACACAGTGTACGTGCCGAACCAAGTTTGTCATCCCCATAATTCAGAAGATACCTGCACATTGTAACAATGGCATTCTTGGACTTGACCCTCAACTTTCTCTACCGTCAAGGAAATTCTTTAATTGCAATAACATGAAACCTTCAAAGAATATCAGCCACTTTCAGGTACAAGAATGACTATAAAGATTTGGCAGGCGCAAGTCCACGGAGCCCATTGGGCAGGTATATAAATACCTCAGATAGGTAAAACCAGACAGTGGTTACTTAAACTGGTTAGCAGTTATCGACGACAGTCGAAACATTCTTGTAACTAGAACCGATCTCCTGATGAATAAACATATTCCTTCGTTTCCACAAGTGTTTTAATGTCTCCCGTAAACGCATACACCTCAAACTGGTGACCCCGACGTGATCCGCGTGTAAAAAACGAGGTTTACGTTCACAAAAATTTCGATACGGAAATGTGTGTGTTGAAAATGGCTTCTGAAACCACCAACGAAATCACCGACGTGGAAACGACCGAAGATTCCAGTGAAATTAGTGAATTGCGGGAAGGAATAAGACTGTTGAGTTCGCTAATTGAAACATTGTCGCTAAACAGGCGACGCTCACCTTCGCGAAGACGCGGACGAAGTTCAAGCCGTGGTCGATACCAAAAGCAGGATGGTCTCTGTTTTTACCACTCTAGGTTTGGAAATAAGGCCAAAAAGTGTAACCCTCCGTGCAACTGGTCGTCGGGAAACGACAAAAGTCGTCCGTAAACGCGGCTCACGATGACGACTCGAAAGCTCGCCGCATTTTCGTTACCGACAGACAGACAAGAGTATCTTTTCTTGTCGATACGGGTGCGGACTTGTGTGTTTACCCGCGAAATCGCATAAAGGGACCGATGCAAAAACACACGTACGAACTTTCTGCAGCGAACGGCACACGCATCAGTACATACGGCACTATCGCGTTGAAATTGGACCTTTCCCTTCGACGAAGTTTTGGGTGGAAATTTGTAGTGGCGGACGTTAACACACCTATTATCGGTATAGACTTCTTGTCGTATTATGGATTATTAGTGGACGCGAGAAACCGACGGTTGATCGATTCAATAACAAACTTTTCAACGAACGGTAAACCAGTGAAAACAGACGTTTTTTCCGTGAAAGTGGTAAATGGCGAATCAGTGTATCATCGACTTCTAGAAGAATACCCTGAACTTACTCGGCCACCTGTATTCAGAAAGGAAGCAATTAAGCATGGAACCAAACACCATATAAAAACGACACCTGGTCCACCAATCCATTGTAAAGCACGACGACTTGCCCCTGACCGTCTTAAGCAGATCCAGACGGAATTTGAAGTTATGATGGAACAAGGAGTCATTCGCCCATCGAAGAGTCCCTGGTCATCTCCACTTCACAGCGTTCCCAAGAAAGACGGCACTCTACGTCCATGTGGAGACTATCGCGCCTTAAACGCTAGGACGATACCCGACAGGTACACACCACCTCATATCGAGGATTTCTCCCAGAAATTGTATGGTAAGACAGTATTCTCTAAGATCGACCTAGTGAGAGCCTACCATCAAATTCCTGTCGCGGAAGAAGATATCGAAAAAACCGCGATCATTACCCCGTTCGGTCTTTTCGAGGCCGTTAACACAATGTTTGGATTACGTAATGCTGCTCAAACCTGTCAAAGATTTGTCGATGAAATAATTCGTGGCTTAGATTTTGTTTATGCGTACATTGACGATTTTTTAATTGCTTCGGATAACGAGACACAGCATTACGAACACCTGAACATTTTGTTCAAACGTTTAAATGAGTACGGCGTTGTAATCAATCCGGCGAAATGTGTTTTCGGAATAAACGAAATAACTTTTCTCGGATATACTGTTAATTCACAAGGCATAAAACCTTTGGCAGAACGTGTAGATGCTATCGTAAAATTTCCCAAACCAGAAAATATCAAACAACTTCGCAGATTCTTAGGCATGGTAAATTTTTATCGACGATTCATTTCCAACGCAGCTGAAATCTTGCAACCTCTAACCGACCTATTGAAAGGTAAAATGAAAAGAAACGCGCTGATATCGTGGAATGAAAGCGCACTTAACGCTTTGAACTTGGTAAAGCAAGCTCTAGTTGACGCAACTATGTTAGCGCACCCTATCCCTGGCGCACCAATCAGCATTGTGGTAGATGCCTCCGATTACGCGATAGGAGCCGCTTTACAACAATTAACAAATCATGCATGGCAACCTTTAGCGTTTTATACAAAATCTCTATCTACAGCTCAACGTAAATATAGCGCATACGACAGAGAACTATTAGCAATGTACTACGCTGTAAAACGTTTCAGATACGCCGTGGAAGGTCGAAACTTCGTGATATTCACCGATCACAAACCACTCACATACGCATTCAGTCAAAATTTGGATAAATGTTCCCCTCGACAATTTCGGCAACTCGACTATATTGGCCAATTCACTACTGATATACGGTATATCAAAGGCCAGGACAACAGTGTAGCCGACGCATTATCGCGAATCGAAGAAATTTCCGAGGTAGTTGACCATCGTACTCTCGCAGTCGCGCAAGAAATCGACGAGGAATTACGCAAAATCCTCGAATCCGGAAATGAATACTCCCTCAACATAAAGAAAGTTTATTTTCCCGATTTCAATGTCCAACTTTACTGCGATTTAACCAACGAAAGCGTTAGACCATTTGTGCCAAAACAATTTCGCCGAAACATTTTCGACTCTTTGCACAACCTTTCACACCCTGGCATAAAAGCCACAAACAAATTGATAAGTTCGCGTTTCGTGTGGCCATCGATGAATAAAGACTGTCGCGAGTGGACGCGCTGTTGTGTCCCGTGTCAACGAAATAAAATAACTCGTCATGTTTCCACGCCAATCAAACAGTTTGACAATTTAGCTGGTAGATTCGAACATGTCCACATTGACATTATCACAATGCCATATTCACAAGGCTACCGATATTGCCTTACATGTATTGACCGTTTTTCAAGGTGGCCGGAGGTAGCGCCAATCGAAGATATGGAAGCCTCCACTGTGGCCTCAGCCTTTTTGTCTACTTGGATTTCGCGTTTCGGTGTTCCGCTCAGAATAACATCGGATCAAGGTCGACAGTTCGAATCCAATTTATTTAGGGAACTATGCAAGCTACTCGGTACAAAACACATACGTACAACAGCTTACCACCCTCAAGCTAACGGTATGGTCGAACGGTTTCACCGCCAACTTAAGGCAGCAATAAAGTGCCACGCCACGGACAATTGGTTGAAAACGTTACCAATAGTTCTTTTAGGAATTCGATCGTGCATCAAAGAAGATTTGAATGCAACTTCCGCCGAAATGATTTACGGTTCAAGTCTTCGACTACCTGCCGAATTTTTTGCCCCTTCGAATCAGAAAGCAAATTCGGATTTCGTAGAAAAATTGAAGGTACGGCTCAACGATGTCAAGCCAAACGCCGTTATTCGGCATGGTTCTAAACCAACCTTCATTTTCAAAGACCTGTCTACTGCTAAACACGTTTTTGTTCGGCGAGATGCAGTTCGCGCGCCCTTGCAATCTCCGTATGACGGACCATACGAAGTAGTACATCGCCATGATAAATATTTCGTAATCAAAATAGGCGACAAAAAAGCGACCGTCTCATTAGACCGACTAAAACCAGCCTTTCTTTTGACGAAAGACTGCGAACCCGAAAGCGAGTTTAATTCTCAATCCGTAGTTGTACCCGATCAAACTTTTCAACCCGAACATACTGAAGGAAATAGTAATCGCGAACATTGCACTACACGTTCAGGTAGAAGAGTACGTTTCCCGGATAGATTACAAGTCGGATTAGATTAAGCCAATTACATTCACCATATATATATATATATTTTTTTTTTCAGCATTTATCTAATACTAATTTTTTTTTCTTCTCTCAAAATTTTCCACAATAATGTAAAATACAATTTTTTTTCTCTGTCATAATTTTCCAGAGTAATAATGTACAAATATAAATTGTTTCATCTTTCATCGTAACGTTATTACTGGTAAGGGGGTATGTGGTGATAAAAGCGATTCGACACAGTGTACGTGCCGAACCAAGTTTGTCATCCCCATAATTCAGAAGATACCTGCACATTGTAACAATGGCATTCTTGGACTTGACCCTCAACTTTCTCTACCGTCAAGGAAATTCTTTAATTGCAATAACATGGAACCTTCAAAGAATATCAGCCACTTTCAGGTACAAGAATGACTAGAAAGATTTGGCAGGCGCAAGTCCACGGAGCCCATTGGGCAGGTATATAAATACCTCAGATAGGTAAAACCAGACAGTGGTTACTTAAACTGGTTAGCAGTTATCGACGACAGTCGAAACATTCTTGTAACTAGAACCGATCTCCTGATGAATAAACATATTCCTTCGTTTCCACAAGTGTTTTAATGTCTCCCGTAAACGCATACACCTCACATATTATAATCATTATTGTACTGAATGTAGTGACTTTCACATTGTCCTCTTCGTCAATAGTCAAATAAAGCTCTTTAAAAACAAGCTCTTCGTTTCAACAAACATAAGTGGCGCAGTCGGTAGGATACCCAAAACTTTTTCTTCGACATCAATAGCGAAAAAGAAGTGTTCGTTTCAACGATTCATTGGGTATATTGCAAAATTTTCCGGACTTTGGTTCCAAATTCGACCTAGTCCAGTATTGTGGTGTCAACACAACCAGCGAGCAGAAGTCCAAATCACCGAAGCTCATAGTTAGGAAGAAATCCAAAGCAACAGCATTCAGGTGGAGAAATTATAGTTATACTCCATTCACTTTTATAAAGTATCGCGGTTGGCCATGATTTAGGTTTATCAAGTTTTTTCCCCTAGAACAGACGCAGTTTGGCACTCTTGAAAATTAAGCGACATTGCCAGGTCTACTTTCTATTTACTCTTTTTCAACTTTGTAAATGGAGTTATTCTTCGAAGATTCAACTGTGGCGCAGGTTTCGTAGAACTACTACATTTTCATACTGGACTATTTCAGGTTGTGCAAAAATGTAGTTAAATGTCTTCTGAATTAACATAATATTTTCTCAAATTCATTAATTTCCCAAAGGAACATAAATACGTAATTACTACGATTTTTTAGCAGAAACGGCAACGTTGTGGGCGTATCTGACAGTGCAATGACCATAACCTAACATTTTCAAAATATATACGGTGAAATGTGTCAAAATTTCATGGCAAACCGCGATACTTTATAAAAGTGAATGGAGTATAGGTACGGAGTTTCTAGAACGAAACTGCCTGCTATAATCGTTGTATCCCCTGAAGCAGAAGCAAAGAAGAAAGAAAAATTTCAACAGCATTCAGGTGGAGAAATTATAGTTGGGTACGGAGTTTCTATAACGAAACTGCCTGCTATAATCGCTGTATCCCCTGAAGCAGAAGAAAAAGAAGAAAGAAAAGGTTCAACAGCACTCAGGTGGAGAAATTATAGTTTGGTACGGAGTTTCTATAACGAAACTGTCGGCTATAATCGCATAATCCCCTGAGGCAGAAGCAAAGAAGAAAGAAGAAACCTCCATGAAGCAATTGCTGTAAGTTTCACATCCTTTGTTTCCCAAATCCCATTTTTTTTCTCTCATTTTTTGAACATTTGAAAGATTTTGATAATATTTTGCATTTATCTTAATCAATACAATCGTAAATATTGATTTTATATTTATTGTTTTTTTTTATTATTGCAACAATAATTTGAGAATTTAGTTATTCAATGAATAGAGACCGTAGTCCCCTCAGGAGAAATAATAATAATATAGTAGAGATGGCCGTCCCACAAATCCAAAAACATCATCTGGATTGCGTCCCAGAATATGACGGTAATCCAGCCACTTTGGCTATTTTTATTCAATCAAGCGAGTACTTGATTAACAATTTTTCAGATGTTAATAATATAGCAAATCCACAAAATGAATTTCTGTTAAGAGCGATAATTGGAAAATTAACAGGAAGAGCATTGAATTTAGTCGGCAGTAGAGGAAATTTGAGAAATTGGATGTCAATCAAAAATTTACTTTTACAATTTTTCTCAGATCAGCGTGATGAAAATTGTTTGGTCGGAGATTTAATGCATTTGAGACAGGGAAAAAACGAGAGCCCTGTACATTTTGGAAAACGATGTCAAGATTTGTTGAGTCTATTATTAAATAAAATTCAACTCACAGAAGCAGACGCAAATATCCTAGAAATCAAAAGAACCCTTTATGAAAATCAAGCCCTTAACGCCTTTTTGAGAGGTTTATTCACAAATTTACCTATTAGATTAAGAAATCCTCAAAATCTAGAACAAGCTATAGCATTCGCAATAGAAGAACAAAATTTTACATACGCGAGGCGTAACCTAACAAATATGACCCCTAATAGAACACAAATTACCCAATATAGATCTTTCACTCTGCAACAAATAACACAACGTCCACTTTTTCAAAATTCAATTCCCAGTAATAATCAAACCGCGATACAAACAAGACCATCAGCTTCGAATTTAAGGCCAAATAATGCCCAAAGAAGTGGTCAAGTAAGGAATTTTCCGCAACGACAAAATCAACCCATTCCGATGGACACATCATCTTCTAACACAAGACAAACAAGAACCCAAAATAGATTCCAATACAATAATAATAGTAACCAACCAAATTTCATTTCGGAGGAACTTTTCCAACAAGACGTTGACAACGAAATAGAACAATTCGAAGATAATGAATATAATTATAACGATACTGACATTCCCTCAGATGACGCTGGAAATTATCAGTATAATAATCAACACTTAGATAATTATGATGATCATCAAAATTCAGAAAATTTTCGGTACAGCCCAAGTTTGCAAAATCACCCTTAATAAATATGACCAATATTAATAGTTCAACATTACCATATATAAAAATTCCGAAACTAGGATTGAAATTCATGATAGACACGGGAAGTTCTAAAACACTGATTAGTCCAAGAATAGTGGAAAAATATTATAAAAGTTATGTAAAATATTTTCCATTCAAAATTAAAACAGCTCACAAAATTTCATACCACAAATATATTGCTCACATTCCATTACCAAAAATTTTTAACACAAAAGAATATTTTGATTTTCACATTTTCGAATTCAACACGGAATATGATGGCCTAATTGGTATGAATCTTCTAAAACATTTAGGCGCAAACATCGATTTAAAAAAAAATGTTCTTTACACAAAGCACGGAGCTATCCCTTTATATCTCAAAAAAGTAATTATTCTTACGATTTACCACCGAGATCACAAAAAGTTATTAAAGTACCAATAAAAACAAATAATTTGAATCAGGGAATTGTTAAATATGTCCAATTAACCGATGGAATCGAAATTCCACAATGTCTTGTTAAAATTGAGAATCAAGAAGCCTTCCTCACCATTACAAACAGTAATGAAACACCTATAAAAATCACTCTTGAACCGCTTGAAGTTGTGGAAGTGAATTTTACAAATATAACATCGACAACGGATGACCATTCTGATTCAAAAATTGATAACCTCCTAAAGGAAAACATGAAAAATCTTCGTTTAGATCAGCTAAATAAAGAAGAAAAGGACGCTATTCGGAAAATTTGTTTTGAATATAGAGATATTTTCCATAGTAAAAAACTTCCCTTGAGCTTCACGAACATAGTGAAGCATGAAATTCGAACTACAGATGAAACTCCAATTTTTCAAAAGGCATATAGAATGCCAGAAGCCCAAAAGAGAGAAGTCGAAAAACAAGTAGAAGAACTTATGAAAAATGACATTATTCAACCATCCAGCAGCCCATGGAGTAGCCCAGTCATTGTTGTTCCAAAAAAAAATTGATGCATCTGGAGAACAGAAATATCGCCTATGCGTAGACTATAGACTTCTAAATAAAAAAAGTATCTTTGGATAGGTTATATTGGGGGAGCAGTCAAAGTAAAAACAAGTGTACTCTTTTTTCTTGGGCTCGAGAAAAAAGAGTACACTTGTTTTTACTTTGACTGCTCCCCCAATATAACCTATCCAAATTAATTGAAAATCAGTCGATATTACCTATCAGATAAAAAAAGTATCGACGATCAATATCCACTTCCAAACATCACGGACGTTTTGGACAAATTGGGAAAATGTAAATATTTCTCTACATTAGATTTGGCCTCAGGCTATCATCAAATTGAAATGCACCCTAGAGACATACAGAAGACTGCATTTTCTACAGACAGAGGACATTACGAATACAAAAGGCTCACTTTTGGATTGAAAAATGCACCACGAACATTTGAAAGAGTGATGGATAACATACTACGTGGTATAATAAACGAAGCATGCGTGGTTTATATAGATGATATTGTAATATTCTCAACTTCACTACAAGAACACATCGAAAAATTACGCAAAGTTTTTGAACGTCTCAGAGCAGCAAATTTGAAGATCCAAATGGACAAATCTGAGTTCTTGAAAAAAGAAGTCCAATTTCTCGGACACGTTGTAACACCAGAAGGTCTAAAACCCAATCCCCTGAAAATCGATGCAATTTTGCGCTATCCAATTCCCAAAACACCAACGGAATTGAAAGGATTTTTAGGATTGACCGGATACTATCGAAAATTTATAAAAGATTACGCAAAAATTACGAAACCCTTGACGGCATGTTTGAAAAAAGGAAGAAAAATTGTTCATTCAGAGGAATTCGTAGAAGCAATCAATGAGTGCAAAGAAATTCTAACGAATCCCCCAATTTTACAATATCCAGATTTCAAAAGGAACTTTATTGTTACAACGGATGCCTCAAATGTCGCCATAGGTGCCATCCTATCACAAGGACCTATTGGATCAGATCGACCTATCTGCTATGCCTCAAGAACTTTAAATCAATCAGAAGAACGCTATAGCACTATTGAAAAAGAACTACTAGCAGTTGTATGGGCAGTGAAATATTTCAGGCCATATTTATACGGTCATAAATTCACTATATGTACCGACCACAGGCCTCTAATTTGGCTAAACAGATTAAAGGAACCAAACTCAAAATTACAAAGATGGAGAATTCGTTTGGAAGAATATGACTACGAACTAGAATACAAAAAAGGAACCATCAACAAAAATGCAGATGCACTGTCAAGAATAAAACTCAATGCTATGGAAACTGAATATTTATTCAATAATGTAGATGAGGAAGATATCGAAAAACTACTGGATGATGCTGAATCAGTAGAGATGTCGGAATCTGAACTTAGTGAAATTCTTAAAACTCTAGATACAGGAAACAAGGAAGAGATCAATGATGATCAGCAGACAATCCACTCAACCAACACCGAAACGGCGGATTCATCTCCAATAAAAATTTCGAATGATGTAATTGATTCGAAACCGAATCAATATTTCATCCAAGAAGTTTATAGGAAACCAAAACCAGTAAGAAGAGAATCCATGGGGAAATTAAAAAAATTCTATGTCCAAATCAGCAGAACTAACAATGAGGATGAGATAATGAGATTCCTGAAAGAATACACGGCAGATAAGAAGAGATATTATTTTCACTTCGAATCCGAGAACATGTTTAAAACATTCAGCAAAGTGGTAAACACTCTTTTCAACAGAAACGGACCAGAGATTATCTATTGCACTGAAAGGAGAGAAGTCATTGAAGATATGGACCTTATTATCCAAGCGATACAATTTCAACACGAAGGAAAAACCAACCATCGCGGCGTAAACGAAACTCTCAGGCAACTTCAGCGAAAATATTATTTTCCGTCAATGTTAGAACACGTGTCGAATTATATAGCGAATTGCGGAATCTGCAAAAAGAATAAATACGAAAGAAATCCTCCCAAAATTGGAATGATGTTAACCGATACCCCTTTGAGACCTTTCGAAAAAATTCATCTGGACGTGTACACATCAGAAAACACAAAATTTTTAACCATTGTAGATGCATTCACGAAACTTGGTCAAGCTATACAATTAAAATCTAAAAATGCGACAGACATATCTAACGCCTTATTAGAATATTTTTCATTCTATGGAACTCCACTAGTTATCAGTTCAGATCAAGGAATGGAAATTTTTGGTCATGTTATCAAAGAACTATTAGATTAGAATCACACAAAATAAAAATTCATTTCACCACAGCTCATCATCCCGATTCTGACGGAATTATTGAAAGATTCCACTCAACGATAGCAGAGCATTGTAGAATTCTGAGATCCCAATTTAAAGAACCCATAGCAATAATCATGAAATATGCAATAATTGGATACAATAACTCGATTCATTCAACCACAAAATTTACTCCTTTAGAACTTACTTTCGGACATACGAAGCTCAAAGACCCTTTAGATATAATGTACGAGAAACAAATGTATAGCGATTATCTCCAAAAACATAAAGAAAAATTAGCTTTAGTCTATGACAGAATCAATGAAAACATTTCAACTAATAAAAATAAAATTGTCAAAAAAATCAATGAAAACTTAAGAAATCCGTTTGAAATAGAACAAAAAGTTTATGAAAAAAGTTATAAATTTGCACGTAACAAAACCGGCCAGAAATTTAGCGGACCCTTTATAATTACTGAATTGTTACCTGGTAACAAAGCTATTATTCAAAAAATTGGTGGAAATAAATCGAAACAAAATACCGGTCTAATTGTTCACTTGAAAAATTTAAGACAACCTATTGTTACAGACTCATCACCTTCACAACAATCTTCGGAGCCATCTCCATTGTAAAATGCACCGAAGTCAAGATTACCCAGATAAAAGACAATCCTGGCATTTTACCCTTAAAAAGAGGATTGTCCCAAAATATTATAAATTACTGGACTCTCATTCAAGTAATCGATTTAGCCAACATAAATATGGAATTTGATAAATTAGTATCTTGTTATCATAGATTAAACTTCTCATTTCACGAATCGAAACATGGCATGAGTTACATGCATGAAATTTCTAATTTTAAAAATGTATTAGAATATAAAATCGAAGAAACTCATAAAAAATTCAAACAGTTAAGTTCTATTCCCGAAGTACGCAAAAAAAGAGGATTGATTAATGGATTAGGAACAATTTGGAAATCTATAACAGGAAATTTAGATCAAACTGATGCTGATAAGTATGATGCAGCTATTCAAAATTTAAAGAGCTCTCAACAGAAATTGATTAATGTGGCCACATCACAAATAAGTTTAACAGAAAAATCAACCAATATTTTCAAAAATTCAATGAGTAAATTAAAACATAATCAAATACTTTTGAACACTAAAATTGGCCATATATTTGTCTGGATGAATACGTCAACAGTGGATTCTTGGGATGATTTCAACTTTGTCATATTAAATTCAGTTTTCACACAATTAATTTCAGCTATCGATAATATAAATGAAATATTGAATAATATAGAAATTGCCATCTCATTTGCTCAGACAAAAACTCTCCATTCATCAATAATTTCACATGATGAACTAAAAAATGAATTGAATGCTATTCAATCCAAATTAACCGAAAATCGTTTACCATTTCCGATAAATGACGAAAATATAATAAAGTATCTCTCCTGCATAAAAATTCGCGGATTCATCAGTAATAATCAAATTAAATTTGTTCTAGATGTTCCAATCACAGAATCAAACCGTTATAATTATTATGAATTATTTCCATTGCCTATTCTTCAAAAACATTTTTTTCAAATTATTATACCCGAATCCAAATTCCTATCCCTATGTGAAACAAGGTACGCATTATCTAACCAACAATGCAAAGAGGTTGTTCCTGCCAATTTTCTTTGTGAAGAAAACACTCTACCCATAGAAGCTAGCAATCCTTGCGAAGTTGAGTTGGTCAGTGTCACCAAAAACTACTCAAATTGCAGACCAATACAAACAAGTCTGAAAGGATCGAAAATTCATCAGCTCACAGCGGACCAATGGATGGTAATCACAACAGAGGAAACAATCGCCATCAGCAAGTGTGCCGAAAGTGCCGAAAAACTCGTGTTGTGCGGAACCTATGTCATTTTCGTTCCGGGAAACTGTGAAGTGAAAGTGGACAAATATACTCTAAAAAACTGGAAAAATGTGATATCCAGAGCAAAAATTTTCCATTTACCGAACATTAAAATCCAAGATTTTGGCAAATCAAAAACTGTTGAAAAAATTGATGAGGTGCCATTAGAATTAGATGAAGTTAACATGGATAATTTGAAGGAGATAGGGCATCAAATTGAACATTCAAAGAATCAAATTCTTTCAATTCAAAGCCCAATCATCCACTTTGATAATATTAGTGTATACACCCTTATTATTTATATTTTAAGTTTTTTAATCATTTTGATTTTTTTACTAAGAAAATTCAATTATTTCATAACCAACAAAGAAATTGTAAGACATGAGGAAAATTTACAGAACCCCTTGAGGGACATTGAACTAAAAAATTAATTTTTTTTCAAAAAAAAAACCCCCAATTTTTTCTCTTAAGCGCGGAGGAGTTATATCATTGGATACTCCCTTACATATGTACTAAAGGCATTGCATGACTTAGTACTATCATATTACTGTATACTAGGAATCGTAGATAGAGTAAGGGAACCGTAGGTTACATGCTTAATTGTAAATCATATTATAATCATTATTGTACTGAATGTAGTGACTTTCACATTGTCCTCTTCGTCAATAGTCAAATAAAGCTTTTTAAAAACAAGCTCTTCGTACAACAAACATAAGTTGCATTCCTTTATCTTTTTTCGTTTCCGAGTTATAGGCCAAAATTGAAATTTTGGCGATTTCAACTTTGGTCATTATCTCCGTTTCTGTTTATGTTAGGATGCTGAAATAAAAAAATTATACAGGCACTTTTCTGATAGCAATCCAGTGGCGTATTCTGATTTTTTCTAAGAGGTTTATCTGCTGAGTTATAACATAAAGTTGTGGTTTTTCTTATGTAAACAGTAGTTTGAAATAACTCAGAAAGAATCGCCATTTTTTTCCCGTTTCAGAAATGTATCATATGTCATACATCGCCCTCAGATGAGTTAAGATATTATGAAAAATATGGTTTGTATATGGAATTCAAAATATTGAGTAGGCTGAATCATAGAATTATGTGTCTCTACGCATGGTGTAATTATTATTTCACGGTTGAATACTTGATGGTGTGATCTCTGTTTGGACAACTGTCAGTTATTAAACTTTCTCTATTTCAGTATCGTAATGAGTTCATTACAGTACTAAAAACAGTGCTGTAATGAACTCATTACAATGCTGTGATGAACTCATTACAGCATTGTTCTTAGTTATATTTTTCGTTTCGTGGTTGTCAACAATGACTGCCGATCCTATCAATGTTCAACACACGTCAATTTAGAAATGTCAATTTCGTAACAGTAACCAACTGCCAAGATACAATACAAAAGTCACTAGGACGTATAATCTGAATTCTTCATTGAATTTCAACGGAATTTGACTGAAATAGAGATATTATCGTCTTATACTCGTTGCAGAATGCAATTCCAATACTAATTCCGCATTTGTATTGGAATATGAGCCCATTCTGCAACTAGTTTTAGAATATACTATTACGATACTTGTATGGTTTGAATTTGTTCCTGTTATTTTCATGAGCTATGAGCTGAAATAAAACATTCAACATATCATGTTTTTCGAATATTTTCATAACGCCAACGATGACTTCAAACTCTAATAACTGACAGTTGTTTCAAACAGAGATCACACCCAAATAATTCTATACCTATAACTTGATCCTTGTGGATTTCCTTGAAGCCGTCGACCTAGGCATATGGAGACTACTGCTCATGCGCGAATAAGGGGAAGTAGCTTGGAGTAGGATTCTAAGCAGGGTAGGGGCAATATGGCGGCTATAGCGCATGCGTATAAGCCATCAGATGTCCAGGTCTTGGCTTCATTTTTACGAAATTTTTTGCACAATGCTAGCGGTATAGAAGTTTAAGTATATGGATCACACCATCAAGTATTCAACCGTGAAATAATAATTGCACCATGCGTAGAGACACATAATTCTATGATTCAGCCTACTTTAATACTCAATAATTTGAATTCCATATACAAACCATATTTTTCATAATATCTTAACGAATCTGAGGGCGATGTATGACATATGATACATTTCTGAAACGGGAAAAAAATGGCGATTCTTTCAAAGTCATTTCAAATTACTGTTTCCATAAGAAAAAACACAACTTTATGTTATAACACAGCAAATAAACCTCTTAGAAAAAATCAGAGTACGCCACTGGATTGCTATCAGAAAAGTGTCTGTATAATGTTTTTATTTCAACATCCTAGCATAAACAGAAACGGAGATAATGACCAAAGTTGAAATCGCCCAAATTTCAATTTTGGCCTATAACTCTGAAACGAAAGAAGATAGAGGAATGCAGTTTTTTGAAAAAAGAGGACTATAAGGTGCCATTCATTTTTCTCTATCTCCTCGGGTTAAAAAGTTTTAGTTCATGTAGCACCAATTTTGCCCACCCTGTACATTTCCGTCATACATTATCACATTGTATCCACGTAAGTCTTACGGTTTTTGCAGCGCACGTGAAAATAGCTGATTATGGCTGATTTTTCGTAATTATAGTAGGTATCCTTAATTTTTTCGGGTGATAAGTATAGCCTATGTCACTCAGGGATAATGTAGCTTTCTAAGGGTGAAAGAATTTCTGAAATCGGTTCAGTACTTTCTGAGCCAAGTGGTATCAAACACACAAAATCACAAATCTTTCCTCTTTATAATAGTATAGATATGCATAATAGATAATAAGTGCATAGTATTTATTATCCATTACTTCATATGGCTAATCAAACGTAAAATGATTTTAGCAAATTATTTATGATCTACAATCAAATGAGAAAACTTTCACGACTGATCCTGAGCCCCACCTAGCGGAGCAATATGAATGTTGGCTTCAGATAAGTGAAGAGCAAATCTATGATGATAAATTAGAGAAGTATCTGAACAGATCAGATATTCTACGTAGACAATATGAGAAATTAGTGCCTGAAGAAGTGAATAAAGACAATTTTTGGAAACGGTTCGCATAATTTCCAGAATATAGTTCGAAATATTCATATTTATTTTTAGATATCTATTTAAAAAGGCCCTTTCAGAAGATGAATTAGCAAAACAAGAAGTACTCGAGGAAAAGGAATGCAAAAAAAACAAAATAGTTGAAGAGAGTGAAGAGTGGGAAAAAGGTATGATTTTATCCTTCACATCTGTTAAAAATCGTTTGTAATATTTTCTAATCTTTCTGAGCGCTCGTTCGAATTGGCCGTCAGAAATTTTGTTTTCCTGATAATTTCGAAACTACGAATGGCATGGAGAATGGCGTATTTCAGTTACATATATGCAAAGTTTTATCCAGGTTGCGTTACCAAAATCATATAAAATTTTAAATATTGGTAACCTACCCAGAAGATAAATCTACTCAATTAAAAAGTGGATAAACGAGCGCTTAGAAGCTCCTAAACCTTGTTGAATTAACTCGGATTTTACAATGAAGTAGCATATTGCTACCGTTTTGTTTTCACAAGGTACTTAAATTATATTTTTTGCCAATGTCAACTTTTCTAGAAGAATTTGCAGATGGTATAGAGTTGACAGAAGAACAGCAGATTAAATTACTTGAAGAATATGAAAAAGAAACAAGATCTAAGAAGAAAAGTCCAAACAAATCGAAATCAAATTCTCCACGAAAGGACATAATGATAAATGAAAAAATAGCGAAAGTAACATCTGCTATGAGTCTAGATACAGCAAGTAGCACCAGTAGTATTGATGATGATTGGGAAAAAATAACTGAAGTTGAGAAGTAGCAGCCTTCTGACTTTGAAGTAATTATAGGATTTTCATACAACATGTATATTATGTATTTTAGATTTTATAAATTGTTACATATTATATAATCAATGATTTATATCCTACTTTTATTTTGTTAAGTTTCTAGTTATCAAATTCGAATCATCATGAATGATTATGTCACAGAACGGAAATGAAGTGTGCTTGATGTGAAATTCAAAAAGGGAGGAATGAGGAGTGTCTTGTCAGTTTGAAGTTGTTACACTTCATTTCTATTCTGTTATACCAGCTCTAATTTTAGTCTCTAGACTTGTATGATGTGCTTTATGAAGGATATTAAAAGATTTCTGAAGCAATCAATGGATTTAATTTTAATATTCTCCTAAGAATAATATTTCACTGAACCTGCATATTTTATTCAATGAATTATAAAATAAATATTCATGATACTTTTGCCAACTTGGTTAGGTGTCTATTAAGGTACAGAAGTTGTGCACTGCTCTCAAGCTTACTCAGTTCTTTCACTATGGGAACCATTTGAGCAGTGTGGTTTTGGTAGTTAGATCCACTAGCCTTACGCTTTTGGCCGTAAACCACTTTACCATCAAATTCATCAGCTGGTACAACCATATCAGTATCTATCTGGGTAATTGTAATATTCAAATGTTCCTCAATATCTGCCAAATACTACAATTGAAAAATATCAGAATGAATAATTATTAGAGTATTTTCAACTTGCCTGAGGTTCATTATACCAAATACAACATCCTTTCACATCTGTTAGATTTGTATTCCAGCAATTGCGGCCTCTTGTTTTACACCATTCTCCATGGTACCAAACCTGAATGAAAAAGAAATTTAGCAGTTCATCCATAAATACAGAAGAGCATACCTTTTCTGGTATTGTGCTGACCAAACTTAAAGCCAAACCCATTCTTTCAGCCCTTCCTACACGTCCAATTCTATGTACATAGTTTGATTTTTCATCAGGAAGTGTTACATTTATCACTGAAATTCGAAAGAAACCATAAATTGAATCGTTATCCAAAAATTCAGTTGGCCCAGATATAGTCAGAGCCTTTGACAGGACTAGTATTCAGAATGTACCCGATTTCTGATGAATATTTACAGATAATTCGAAGAGAACAAGAATATAAATAATAAGACTCCATAAATTCTCACCAAGAAACCGTTGCAAATATAGTGCAAGAGTGCTTACCATTGACCTTACATTATAATATTGTGACAAGTACGGCCCTGTGCATTCAGTGCTACGGCCCGATCGAGAGGTTTCTGGAAACGCGTGGAATGTCATAGCGGCCGCGAATGATTCCGAAAGTTTCCAGAGGGTCCGGAATTAACGAGAAAAAATCGGCGTGATACATATAAGGGCCCATCGGCGGATGAGAGAATTCATTCAGTTAGAGACTAGTATGGGCCAGCAGATCTACCTTTTAAGTAGTTATCCTCATCGATAGAACTCGGGTGATTTTATAGGCGAAATGTCAAAGTTTGATCAAGTTTCCTGAAGAAATGGGGAAATTTTGGAAAAAATGAATACCAAGCTATTTTGCATTGACTTTTCCTCTTTCGATCCGTATATTTACATCACGGTCAGGATATCTGTGGAAAAAGTTTTATCGAGTTTAAAATGGCCCTTTTTGTCGGATTTTTTCGCGATTTTTTTTTTCAAATACTTCGACTTCGCCTAGAGAATCGAAATTTCACCCACGTATGAATCGATTATCCCTCTTCCCGACCGTATAAAAATTTTTTCACGGTATCGCAGCTTCGCTCCGATTTCAAGATTCTTCTGGACCCACTTTTCGACAGATTCCCTCGGGCCGGTTCACCGAGTTACCATTTTAGTATAGTATAGAACAAGCGACGAGTGAAAATAAATACCAGTGCAGATAAATCAGTGGAAATAAATTGTACAGACTTTTGTTAGAATTAGATCATTTTGTTGTTGATTATTAGTGTTATAAGTACTAAGTAGTGTAAATAAATAGTTTATTGAACCCGGACGTTTTCATAATGAAGAAAACGTTACATTGGTGGAGAGATCACGTGAACAGGATGGCTGAACATAGGATAGCCAGAATTGTTAAAGACCATGTACCGAACAGGAGAAGACCCCCAGGCAGACCACCGAAAAGATGGTACGAAAGCTGGACCTCAGCTTCCCAAGAATGAGGATGAGTCATTGCTACAAAACAGGACCATGTCCTAAATAAAGAGGAAGAAGACATTGGTGTCAGTGTGGAGTGGATTTGAATGCCGATAACCAGATCCCTAAAAGAAAAAATGGACCAGGCGAGTATGGAATTTTTCAAACAAGCCTTTGAACAAATGAGCTTGGAAATGGATAAAATGGAAAATAAGGCGGAAGAGAATTCTCGAGGAATGAGCTTGAAGATGGATAAAATGGAAAATAAGGTGGAGGAAAACAATGAACAATTGGTGAGTCAAATTGCAAGTACATTGGATGAGAAAATGGAAACTATCAAGGAAGTAATAATAGATGAAGTTAATGAAAAATTTGAAGAAGTTAATGAAGAACTTGAAGAAGTCAATGAAAATTTGATGAAGTTGACGAAAAAGTCGAAGAAGTAGTTGATGAGGTTAATGGAAAATTCGAAGTGATACCAGGGACAATCGAACAGCATGCCAAGTTTATAGAGTCCCTGAAAATAACGTCGAATAGAAAATAAACTCTAGCTTCACCATCCTACAGCTTCGTGAAACCAGAAAATAACATAGAAAGTGGTAAAATGAAGATCAAGTCACCAACATTTGATGGAAAAGTTCCTTGGTCGACATATCAAAAACAATTTGAAGCTGCTGCGTTGGCAAACAGTTGGAGCGACAACGAAAAAGCCACAGCATTAATAATAGCTCTACGAGGAGATGCACTTAACATTCTGCAGACAATACCGGAAGGTCAACAGGCCTGTTATGAAGTTTTAACATCCTAACTTTAGATGAGATATGGCGATGCTCACCTACAGCAAGTTTACCATGCTCAAATAAAGAATCGTGTGCAGAAAGCAGGAGAAAATCTCCAGGAATTCGAGGCCGATGTTGCCTGTGTGAGGCTGGCTTATCCATCAGCTCCAGAGAGCTTCCTTGAACTGCTATCAATCCAGACGTTTGTCGACGGTATCAAGCAGCGAAACTCAACAAGCCTTGAGACTTGCACGCCCTAAGACCATTGATGATGCCTTAGCTCAAGCTTTAGAATTCGAGGCAGCGAAACAGGCGTCGCATAGAGGACAATTTCGTGCGAGATAAGTCCAAGAAGCGGACCGACCAATTGAGGAGATTATCCGAGAAGAAATAAGCAAATAATTGAATGCTAAGGAAAAGGATGCTGTGTGCTGGTATTGCAACAAGAGTGGACATTTCAAGCGAAATGGCCCAAGGATTGGAAAAAGAGACAAAGCTGATAAACTAAAAGGGGTTGGTGATAAGGGGCATATATCGACCCAGTTTGAAAATGCCTCTGACGTGATAATCCGTAGAATCACGTCCGAAGATTGGACCAGAAGTCCTTGCCCCGATAATGGCAGCCACTGCTCTCGTGTGGAAGACAAGGCCGATTTGAGGCGGACGACGGTAATCGAAGATGACTGGCTACCCCCAGAAATTCGACGAGCACAGGAAGAAGATCATGATTTGAGAGTAATCCTAAGTTGGAAGAAGAGCGGCAGACGACCTTCTTGGAAGAAATATCCAGACTGAACCAAAATGTCAAGTCGTATTGGGCCCAATGGGAAAGGTTGAAGATGGATGAAGGTCTTCTGAAACGTTTTTGGGAAAATGAAGATGGATCTCAGCAGAGGCTTCAGTTAATTGTGCCGAAGAGTAGAGTAACAGACATTTTGACATACATAATGGAACTTCGGGTGGCCATTTTGGGGTTACTAAGACCCTGGAGAATGTCAGGCAGCGATTTTATTGGATCAACTGTAAGAAAAACGTTAAAGATTGGTTTAGGAACCTATGGCAAAGGAAAGGCTCCAATGAAGCAATATAACGTCAGATCAGCCATGGAACGAGTGGCTATCGACATCGTAGGCCCTTTTCCAGAAACAGCCAGTGGAAACAAGTACATTTTGGGCGCGATGGACTACTTTACCAAATGGGTGGAGGTGTACGGTATTCCTAATCAAGAGGCAAGCCTGGTAGCCGACAAATTGGTCGAAAAATTTTTCTGCAGATTCGGAATACCCCTAGAGCTGCATTGTAATCAAGGCCGAAACTTCGAGTCAAAATTATTCCAAGAAGTTTGCAAAACATTGGGGATACATAAGACCAACACACAACCCCTGCATCCTCAGTCAGACGGCATGGTGGAACGAATGAACCGGACTATGGGAAAACATTTGGCCAAAGTAGTCTCTGACCACCAAAAGGACTGGGATGAATATTTGAATCTATTCACGATGGCCTATAGATCTTCGGTTCAAGAATCCACCAAGGAGACTCCTTCCAATATGTTTGGCCGCGAAATAAGGTGGTATGGTTATATAACCCCCAAAGAAGAAAAGGTTTCTCACCGAAGCTGCAGAGACATTGGAAAGCACCGTACGAAGTTGTGAAGAGAATAAATGATGTAGTTTACCGAATACGGAAGCTCCTCAGAGGTAAACCGAAAGTCGTCCATTTCAACCGATTGGCTCCGTACGCATCCACGCAGTATGAAGAAGAAGTACGTCTCGTCGAGGTTCCGGCTAAGGAAAAATGCGAATTCCAAGAATTCTTGAACACTTATGGGGGAACACGCACTGCATGGTTTGGCGTCACACAGGAAGTTCATCAGGACCTGTTTACAGTCCCCGAGGAATACTCGCTTGCTCATTGTGTAGCAGCTGATCTACGTATGAGTAGGAGAATAGCAAGAGTATTCAAAAACAAATTTGGTCGGCAAGAGGAACTAATGGGACAGCAGCCTAGAGTCGGGAAATGTTTAGGATTGAAGTCCGAGGGTCGGTTCATTTATTATTTGGTTACCAAGCAGCACTCTTTCCAGAAGCCCACCTACCAGAACTCATGGCTGCATGGCTTGAAAGAAGACCTTCAGCGTTCTGGCGTTAGGAAACTAGCAGTTCCCAAGATTGGTTGTGAACTGGATCTACTGAATTGGGGGGTAGTGCGAAGCATGCTTGAAGTAATTTTCCAGGGGGCAGGTATACAGATCCTAGTATGCAGTTTCTATCCAAATCGTATCGAATTCCCCGGCAAAACTATAGTTATATATATATCTATAGTTATAGTGAAAAGGGGTTACAGTTCACTGCGACCTTAAGGTCTATTGTGCCCCCTATCAGAGCTGTCATCATCACGCCTCCTACAGCTCGCCCTCCAGTTCCAGAGATTTGATAAAATCCATTATCTGGGATGGCTTCAAGGAGAATAACTCCCCACTTCTACAAGTTTCTTGTCCAAAGCACTCTTTCCTTTGGCTTGCAATGGCATAGCATTCCGTAACCAGGTGAATAGGAGTTTCTTCCTCCTCCCCACAGAATCTACACTCATCAGTGTCCGATAAACCCATTCTCAACAGATGCTTCTTTAGGCGACAATGTCCTGTGAGAAAGCCAGTGAGTATGTGAAGTTGGTTTTTACTGAGATCCAGATATTTTTTGGATCTAGCAGTTTCAAAGTTCCTGAGGAACTTTTTGGAATGATCCATCCCTGGGAGATTCCGCCAGAGTTTTTCTCTTTCGGTTCTCTCCTTCAGCATAAACTCCTTCTTATAGGTGCATTTTCCTATACCACAGAAGGGTTCTGGGCCAGTGAGAGGCGTTTGTGCGCTCTTTCTGGCCAGTGTATTGGCCTCTTCGTTTCCTGCGATCCCCGAATGACCGGGAACCCAGATTAAAAAGACCTTATTCTTCTTGCCTACCTCATTGAGTTTGTTTCGGCACTCCCAAATCAGCTTTGAGTCAATGACGTAGGAGCTCAGTGCTTTAATAGCAGCTTGACTATCTGTATGAATAGCTATATCGCACTTCTGATAGTTTCTTTCTAGATTTATATCTAGACATCTTCCGATTGCAAGTATTTCCGTTTGAAGGACGCTTGTACAGGAGCCTAACGATAGTGCACACTTGGTACTTGACCCGTAAATCCCAGCGCCAGCTCCTGTATCGGTTTTGGAACCATCTGTATACCATTTCATTGTATTTTCTTTGAGATTATAGTTGGTGTATTCCCTTTCCCAGTCCTCTCTTTTGCTTAGCAATGTACTGAAGTTTTTCTCAGTGCTTACTTTCTTGATCATTACATCACTAGGAAGGTTTGCAGATGAGGTGTAGTCATTTAGAGAGGACCAAGCTCTCTGAAACCTTACTCTCTCATTGCCTGCTCCTTCTCTAGATACTCTGAGGATGGCCTCATGGGCTACCCTATCAATCACTAGATGTAGAGGTGTGAGGTCTGTGATGATCTCAAGTGCCCTGGTTGGGCACGTTCTCATAGCTCCCGTGATGCACACACAGGCAAGCCTTTGTACTTTGTCGAGCATTTTCCTCGTACTTGCCTGACTTGCCTTAGCAAACCAGGCTACTGCCCCATATGTGACTATAGGTCTTACAATCATGACGTACATCCATCGCAGTATTTTTGGGTTACAGCCCCAATTCCTGCCACATAGACGCCTGCACGCCATCAGAGCTCTTGTAGCTCTGCCAGTAGCATTATCAACATGCTTATTCCACAGAAGTTTGCTATCTAGGGTTATTCCTAGGTATTTGACTTCAGACCCCCACTCCAAGATATTTCCGTTTAAAGCAAAACTATAGAATGCTATTCCCATCAAAGGGGCTACTGTAGAAAAGAAGCCCACTGCAGATTTCGCCACTGTCCTCTGAAGAATCCATGCGATCTGTTCTGGGACAGAACAGGCTTAAGGAGTGGACAGTGTGACACCTATGGCCCTGTGCATTCAGCGCTACAGCCCGATCGAGAGGTTTCTGAAAACGCGTGGAGTGTTCCAATCCGTCTTGGCGGCCGCGAATGATTCGGAATGTTTCCAGGGGGTCCGGAATTTACGAGAAACAATCGGCGTGATACATACAGAGTGTAACAGCCAAATGGAATAAATTCGAAAACGAATAAATGAGTGGGTGTTAGGAAAAACGCTCGGACACGTCGATTCGTAATTTTGAATGCGCATATTTTTCAAGAAAATAAAATTATATTGGGTGTTCCATGCGACCGTGGCCAATACCAACTTTCTTATTTCAAATGCAACCCCCTGTATATTATTTATTTTTTGGATTCTTCATTCATGTACAATGTCCTATACCTATCTTCAGCTTTTTCGGAAATATTAAGTGTTTTCAGATTTTTTACAAAAATTAACATTTTGAATGAAAATTATTTTATTTCACAAATTCTATACATTACACTCAATACTTATTTCCCATTTACCTCTTGATATGAAGAAAGTAAGCAAAAACCATTACTGAGAAGAAATGTTGACTAACGTTAGAAGACAATTCTACACCAGATTAGCATTTTGCCAAGACACATGAATTGTGTCTAGAATTCTCTGAATAATCCAAAAAATAAATAATATAAAGGGGGTTGTATTTGGAATAAGAAAGTTGGTATTGGCCACAGTCACATGGAACACCCTGTTTAATTTTATTTTCTTGAAAAATATGCGCATTCAAAATTACAAATCGACGTGTCCGAGCGTTTTTCCCAACACGCCTTCATTTATTCGTTATCGAATTTATTCCATTTGGCTGTTACACTCTGTATAAGGGCCCATCGGCGGATGAGAGAATTCATTCAGTTAGAGACAAGCGATGAGTGAAAATAAATACCAGTGCAGATAAATCAGTGGAAATAAATTGTACAGACTTTTGTTACAATTAGATCATTAGTTGTTGATTATTAGTGTTATAAGTAGTGTAAATAAATAGTTTATTGAACCCGGACGTTTTCATAACGAAGAAAACGTTACAATATGTCAAGTTCTTTGATGCTTATGCAAATCGTTGTCTTTTTATGGAATTCTGATTAGCTTGTATAATATGGTGTAAGCGGCCCGGGTGTTCAAATTCATATTATGTACAAAAATATTATTTTCTTGCCTGAACAAGTACAAAACAGTTGGAAAACGCCACAGTGTGCCGTTCATTTGATTTGGTGTTCAAGCGTGACGCAAAGCTCCAAACGTCCTCCACGAAGCCCCAAAATGATGAAGGACATACAGGGTGTCCCAGGGTCGAGTGCCTATTAGACGTTTCTGGAAAACTGGACATATTTGGAATCTGAAAATTGGGATTATGATATTGTTGGAAATTCTCTACAGACCTAAAATATTTTTGGAGCTTGAGCACTTCCAGTTATACCAGGAGTGGAAATAAATTTGTTCAAAAAATATTTCTTTCAATTTTTTCGTTTCTGATATGATTGAGAATTCAATGCTGAATACATTTCTGTTGAAACCATTGTATTCATTCGAAACGTTTTCAAAATATCGAGAAAAAACCTGAAAAAATGTCGAATATTCAAAGTCAGTATAATGTTCATTATTCTCATTCTGAACATTCCGATTGTAAACCGTTCTCACAACGTCAAAGTAGAAAAATGTAGAAAGGTCATACATCTTTTGAATATCATAAATATTATCACAGGGTAATTCAAATTTTGTGTCGAAAACTGTGATCGAAAATTGGCCATAACTTCTGTTTTTCAAATTAGAACCCTATTTTTTTATGATTGCGTTGAATTCTGCAAAGAAAAATAGTGATAGCACTCTCAGATGTTCTTGCTCCTAAATTCAGTAATTCCCGAGATATTTGAGCTTTTCTGGATTCATGTTGTACGTAGATTCAAATTCATCTTATGTTTCGCATGAGAATATTCTGTGGCTATAGAAGATTAATTATCCCATTAATAATTCACAAGTGACAGATCTAATTTTAGGCCTTAACATTACTTCTCAATTTTACTTCAATGGTTACTATGGTTTCATAAGAATAGTCATCGAATCTGTTGGCATGAGAATATTCTGTGACCATAGAAGATGTTAACGCCAGAATCGCTCATTCCGGAGCAAAGCCAAGGAAGAAGAAGAAATTCCCGTCGACCAGTCTATGATCGGGTCTAGAAGGGTAGAATGGTACCTGCAAGGGACCATTGTCATCGTCGTTCGCATTGCATTATCGTTGTCGTTCGAATTGGGGCAGCACCGATCGCCCAACTTGTGTAACCAGCCCTTGAGACCACATGCTCTCAAGGCAGTTTCATCATACTTATCGTTATTATCGTCATTAGTCGTACTACAGTGTAAATATATGAACAAATATATCCTATTAAAAATTGCCCGTGTCTGATTTATAAGACAAGGTTCTTAAAATTTGGTTTAAGATTCTACAGAAGATGAATGATCCCATTCATAATTCAAAGGTGACAGGTCTAATAATTAGTTGTCACTATGGTTTCATGAGAATATTCATCGAATTTCTTGAGATTCGATGAATTTGACTCTACGTACAACAGGAATCCAGAAAAGCTCAAATAACTCGGGAATTAATGAATTTAGGAGCAAGAGCATCTGAGAGTGCTATCATTATTTTTTTTCGCAGAATCCAACGCAATCATAAAAAAATAGGGTTCTAATTTGAAAAACAGAAGTTATGGCCAATTTTCGATCACAGTTTTCGGTACTAAATTCGAAACACTCTGTGATGATATTTATGAAATTCAAAAGATGCATGACCTCGCCACATTCTTCTACTTTGACGTTGTGAGGACGGTTTACACTCGGGATGTTCAGAATGAGAATAATGAACATAATACTGACTTTGAATATTCGACATTTTTTCAGGTTTTTTTTCGATATTTTGAAAACTATCCGAATGAATACAATGGTTTCAACAGAAATGTATTCAGAATTGAATACTCAATCATATCAGTAACGAAAAAATTGAAAGAAATATTTTTTGAACAAATTTATTTCCACTCCTGGTATAACTGGAAGTGCTCAAGCTCCAAAAATATTTTAGGTCTGTAGAGAATTTCCAACAATATCATAATCCCAATTTTCGGATTTCAAATATTTCCAGTTCTTCAGAAACGTCTAATAGGCACTCGACCGTGGGACACCCTGTATATTGCGAAATATTATTATTATGCAATAATCGGCAGAAGTAAACAACTTGAATGTATCCCGGAAACATCATGAACTTTATAGATTCTTCCACACACCAATGTTCACAATATCTAGCTGCTTATCTGCCAGAAGTACTTCAAGATTATTTACTTCATTTAACATTCATTGTATTCAGGGTGTATTTTGAGGATAGGCTTTTCTTTTGATAGGTGATAGAACTCATCAAAATGAGTCATTATACCGAAAATTCCTCATATGAAATGTTCAATTTAAAAAATGTTTGGGCATCAATACCTTAATAGTCTGGCCTGCATCTCTGTATTCATCAGATTAATCATCTGCTATGAATCCAGAGCCTAACGCGCCATATGGCAAAATGATCTGTTCTACGCACTAGAATTGCAAATTTGTATTATCCTTAGACCATAGGTAATGGTCTAAGGCAAGGTATTATCTTTCATCATTTATTAGACGATTTTTTCTGGGGGGAATTCTTGAGTTCGAAGGAGGCATAGGAAAATTGCTGATTTGAAAGGCCGTGTAATAAAAATTGAGGTAATTCACCCAAAACATTTATCCGAATTGTTCACAGAAATTGTTCGAAATTAACGCCATTCGTTTGAAGTGGACGAAGCCTGGCACGACGTAATGAGGAATGGTTACATGCAGCAACTATCATCACTTTGCCCTCGAATAAACAGAAAACAGTAAACAGAACTGATTATACTGATCTATAAGTCGTGGGATCGGAATAGGTTGGAAATGAGACACTATTTCATCCCTTTGAGCGACGTTTCTCAACTAATTTGTTGCTTTTTCAAGCTCTATAATAAAAACACACAATATGGTTCAACAACATAGTAGAAACATTATGAGCACCTCAAAATTTATTTTATGACCTCGGAAGCAGTTAATGTCCTGTCAATTCTTCCATATGAAATCATAAATTCGAAGGTTGCAGCTTATTCAAATTCGAAAAGGTGACGGATGTAAACAAACAAATCGTTTCGTGTCGCAGGCAAACCTATGAATGGAATACCTGGTGTCTGGCCCATAGATAATTAACAATTATAGGAGACCGGACATCACTACCTCCGTGCAACAAATGGTCAAATCACACATAATATATAAAATCTGAAAAGTAAAATAAAACAAACAGTGCAAAACAGAATAAACAACGTTGATCACAGTCAGGGAACCAACAAATGAACACAAAAACGCTGTCACACAATATTCAGGTTTTTGTTTCTAGAATGAAGGTCAAAAATGTTATGATATATGCTGCTCAAACCCAAACAATCCGTTCTCAAATTTATGTTATTCGTTAAATGAATCTGTATCATTTCGCTTGAACCAATTGGCTTCCCGATCTAAAATGGTTGTTTCCTCAAACTTGAAGTTATGTCCAGTTTCGAAATGATGTGAAATCAATGCTGTTTTATTCAATTTATTATAATTTGGATTTTTACAATCGTACTTATGCTGTGCTACTCGCAATCTCTGTTGAGTCTGTCCCACGTATGGTTTTTCGCAAGAGCATGGTATTTTATATATCACATTCGATCACTGGATGGTATTGGATCTTTCAATTTCGTGAAGAGATAGTTAGTGCTCTTTACACTGTAGTATGCTAATTTGACTTCACCATTGAATACTCGGTTAATTTCACGTACCAATGTATATCCTCTTTTTTCACGGAACAAAGACGTACAAACCGTTTAAGGGCACAATCGAAAAACAGGTATTTCAGATTTCCGTTCATACAGGGTCCCTCACAAAAAATTAACCGAGTATTCAATGGTGAGGTCAAATTAGCATACTACAGTGTGAAGACCACTAAGGGCCGGTTTTATAAAGGGCACGTTCAATCCGAGGTTACTCAAACGAGGATTGAAAGTCAACCCTCGGTTGAAAAAAGGTTGGTATTATAAACGTCTTTGCAGCCTCGGTTGAGCAACCTCGGATTGAGATCGCTTTTTTTGGGTTGGCTAACCTGAATCTTATTTCTCGAAGTATTTTGGCACGTTTTTTTTATACCATGTTTGGATAAATTCAATAATCGTAGTCTAATAAAGACAAAACAAGATGCTAATTCGAATATTCCCGTGTTTTGTGACGGTCACGGAAGATAATTCAGAGAAATCTGATATCCTACATCAAAACAAATTATGTAATAAAAAAATTTTTAATTTATAAAATGAGGACAGACTTCGTACGAATTTTTTCCACTCGAAGCTATTGCCAAATACGCTCTAGTCTTTATCACTTTTGTCAACTTAAGGGTCGTTTATACTGGCCCGTAACTTATGCCCTTAGAATTGTTCTCTTTAAACAATGGTTAGGGAATAAGTTAAAATTCGAGTAAAAACCATAGCATGAACTTTCTATGTTTCAACTCTTAGGGTAAGGGAAAAGTTTAAGTTATGGGCCAGTATAAACGACCCTTTATTTGACTCGAATGATCTAAGTTTGTACTATTTTGATATTCTGAAAAGTCTTATCTCAAACTCTTATGCCAATAAGTAACCAAATAAAAGCTAGGACAATACAAAACATCCAATGAATCGCATTAACATTTAGTCGTACAAGGATGTAGTTATATTTAGGATAGGAATATTATGCAGGACTCCGCAAGTCACAAAAATAATAGTTGTTTTCAAATGTAATCAGATCCTGAATAAAAGAATGGAAAATGTTCTTTTACATGCCAGAGAGTCTTTAATTTGAATTCATAATTTATATGAGAGCTTCATTGAATTATTGATCATTCATTGATCTGTGAGATGGGATCGGTGTCATCAATCATTTCTTTAGAGTATATTTAAAATTTTCTATGATGAGAATTACCAAATTTATAAGCTTAGCAACTTGGAAATTTGAAGAAAAGTAATCCTTTCCACATCTGTAGCATTCAGCATTTTCACAACCCATTAAAATAAGCATGCACCTGTACTATGTAATAATAATCAAGAAATCCTTCTAGAACGTGAGTGCGTTCCAGCAACATGGTTCTAATACACCGAAATTTGGTCAGTCAATACAACCTTTCCTTGTTAGTAGCTAATCCTGTTGATTGCTTGGCATTTTGACAGAATGATAAAATAAGCACTAGAATACTTTTTGATAATGTCCAAAGTTCTAGACATTTCACAACTTTCTAACTTTTTTCTGATGTTTATCTATGTATACCACAAAAATCCTCGAAAATGTTAACAACTCTGAAAAGATTCAGCGTATTCAGAATAATTTCATCCACCTGATAAAAGAGTTTTTTTATTTGACTAAAATCTCTTCTTCGTGCCATCTTCGAAGAGGTCGAAAGGAAATGTGAAGTCATTCGATTGGTATCTTTCTTATTCACTATCGTTACTATCTTTTGAATGCCTTGCAGTTATTTCATTATTATCATACTAGAGTCATTTTCTATATTATATTCACACAGGAACCTGGCAGTTCTATCCCTCGAAGATAAGGCCCAAAAATTCAGTTTCAATTTAGGAATATTTTTCCAAACACCAAAGATGAATTATTAATACATAGCAAACCTACAGAAGACTGTGATTAATATCAGGCATTCTATCAATAAAATATTATATAATATTTTCATTCCAAGCAACTTTGATGTGCCAAAACAAAATGTTTTGTTTTGTTTTTAACATAAAGTAAGGTTAGTTGTCGGCCATCTAGAAACGTCAAACGTTTTAATCCTCGATTCAAATCTCAAACGGAGATATATTCACCGGTTGAGTCAATCCAGGGTTGAACCCGGGATTGGATGTTTATATGTATGTAATACGGAAATCGACATTCGACGGCGGATTTGGGCTCAACCGAGGATTGAAATTCTTTTATAAAACCGGCCCTATCTATCTCTTCACGAAATTAAAAGATCCAATACCATCCAGTGATCGAATGTGATATATAAAATACCATGCTCTTGTGAAAAATCATACGTGGGACAAACTAAACAGTACCTGAGAACTGAGATTGCGAGTAGCACAGCATAAGTACGATTGTAAAAATCGACCCTCATTTAGATAAAGCTCCCATTTGTTCGTAACTGTCAAATTTCCTAGGTCTCACAATAGTGAGATCTAGTGATTTGTTGCTTGTTTATTGAACTGAAATGACAGAACAGAACGAGGTTAAGTTTAATAGTCATTGAGCATGCGCGAAGGAAAAGGATACTTTCTCTTCCACACAGGCCCAATATCCGGACTTTATGATGAAGAATACTTCAAAGCTTCCTTCAATCTTAAATTGTTTTATGGGTCCCTTTTCATTTGTGAAGGGGACTTCTCACGGAAAAGGAGACTTAATTTTCGATTATGGTACTGGCCCTTAGTAGACTCCAAGGAAAATCAAGAAGGTGTGAAATGGTAAGGAGTAAGGAAAGCTTTGATGTTCTAAGCAATTGCAGAGTGAAAAGGAAGTTATATATATGTTTTATTCTCGGGAACGGGGTTAATTAGTGAGGGTGACGATCTCGACGATTTTAACCGATTAATGCGTCCTTTCATATGCTGTTCTACTAACCTAGTAGGAAAAGAGTTATTCGCCATATAACTACAGTCGAACTTCGATAACACGAATCATGATCTGCCAGAAAAAAATATCGAGTTATCAAGACTTCGAGTTTTGAAAAAAACACATTTTCCGAAAATCGTTTGAAATTCGACCGAATTCAGGGCCAGTTCCATAATCGAAAATAAAGTCTCCTTTTCCGTGAGAAGTCCCCTTTACAAATGAAGAGGGTTCCATAAACTAAGGAAGCTTTGAAGGATTTCTCATCATGAAGTCCCGATAAGTCCCTATAACGAAGAGAAAGTCCTTTTCCTTCGCGAATGCTCTATAAGTATAACACATAATTTGACAGTTACGAACAAATGGGAGCTTTATCTAAATGAGGGTCGGATTATGTTTATGGAACCGGATGCACTTTCAAACTCTCTTTGAAGGCGGCTTTCTTGCAGTGGCGGCTCGTGCCATTTTGAAGTGGTGAGGCACATTAGAAAAAAGCTATAATAAAAAAATCATTTTTTGAGACAAGCTTTTACAATTACAACACTCATCCGCCATTTTGAAGTCGCCATCTTGAATTCCTCAATTTTGAAAAATCGTAATTGCCGACCCAGAAAACCCCCAGATACCAATTTTGAACAGAATCGGATCATTATTACAAAACTCGTCCGCCATATTGTGTAGCCGCCATCTTGAATTTTTCAATTTTGACGGAAGAATCATCATTGTCGAACCCAAAAACTCCCAGATACTAATTTTGAATGGAATCGGATGATAATTACAAAACTCATCCGCCATTTTGTTTTTTTTATAAAAAATATGTCATGATGCATTGTCACCAGAATTATGTACACCTGCCAAATTTCAAATCAATCGGACGATAAGAAGTTTGTCATATTTAATAACTTGCAAGATTCAGGCGCGGATCCAGGCCCGAATTTTGGGGGGGGAACTTTTAGATATTGAAATGCCAAAAGGTACTGGTATTTTAGGCAATGGTAAATCATTAGGTGGTCAGGGGCCATTTGGGGGGGGGGGAACGTTCCCCCAGTTCCCCCCCCCCTGGATCCGCGCCTGGCAAGATTTGATTACAGACAGACACCGGGACAGGTGAAACTGAATAAAAGCTTGTAAAAAAAAAGATTCCTTGGCATGGCGCTTTCGAGAAAAGGGCTGTTGCAAAACTGATGATTGGAATATTTCTTTATCGCTAGCATACTCAAGGTTATCTTTTTCGAGGAACATTTTGCTTTGTAAAATATTCACTTCTAGCGATGAAGAATTATCTTACTCGAAAACTTAACATTTTGAAGGGTGTGTGAAAAAAGTAATTTGGAAAAAATAATCATACTTGTTGAAATTCTTTAATTTTTAGACCTTGTCAAGAACATCGTCTACAAACACCCATCAACCAGATAACTGAGAATATTGAAGTTTATATCACTCTGATAAGGAAGTAAAATCTTTCACTTCTCTATAATTTTTTGATAATTATGTTGGCAACGACGGTTAAATTAAGAAATAAATAATTTATCCCCATAAGAATTACTCGAAAAACTGTTCTGATTAGCTGAAAAATTTACAAAATCACAAGTATTTCGAGTGTACATTTTTAACCAAGGAATTTGTGACGTACTACTCGGCCCCGCTAAATCCATTTCGCCCTCGGGTCTCCGATGGTAATTGAATTCAGTAATGAAATTAAAAGGTTTTTGGAAAGATATCATACGAAAACTAAGACAAACCTAAATCTAAACGAAGAACATTTAATACTATTCTTACAAATCCAACCAATTTTTTTCAAATTGACCCGAGTTCCCGCGATAAATCTGAATAGTGCAGAATAATTGCAGTTTGCCCTTCGCTAGGGAATATCTAGATTCGTCGTGAGGCTAGCCTCAGACTAAATTTAATATTTGGCGTTTAGGCGTGCCGGCATCTCGGGGTCATATTTGGTCCCTGTGATGTAGAACAAGGCGCTAGACAAGGAAGTGCGAGGCCAGCCCATGGCCTGCCTCTGCCGTCCACTGGTAGGTGAGGAAGTGAGATGGATACACAGAAATCGTCAGATATGGAAACGTAGACCTGGAGACGCATTTTATTGCTATATAATGAAGGGAAATTACGATATAAATGCTTATGGATGCAGATAATAATGAAAATTCGAAATGATTAAATAAATAATTAATAAAAAAAATGGTGTTCATACGTGTAATTTTCGACGTTTATTGGTGAGGCTCTGTCTCACCTGTCTCATAGGACAAGCCGCCACTGCTTTCTTGAAAAGCGGCATTTACCAAAAGGAGCCTTTGCGTATAGATTATGGAACTGCAGTTGCGTACTGACATAGCCTGGGGCGGTCATAGATGAGGGGACCTTATGTATATGTATGTATACAGGGTGTCCCAAGTTCGAGTGCCTATTAGACGTTTCTGGAGAACTGGACATATTTGAAATCTGAAAATTGGCATTATGATATTGTGCGGAATTCTCTACAGACCTATAGTTCATTGTTTATCGGGTGGCAAAAGCCTTACATTGTGGCTTTTCCTGCGAGGAAAACATACTATTTTCCCGCAAAACGTTTGAAAACACAATGCAAAGTAATATTTTTTTAACAAAAAGCATTCGTGCAGGTGCAAAAATCCTCGTCTTCGACTCGGATTTTTGTTGCCACCAGCACTCATGCTTCTTGTTAAAATATTACTTAGCAACGTGTTTTTTCGATTTTTTTCGGAAAAATTGGATGCACTTATGATATTACTTACGATAATACCAACTGTCTCTGAATTATGATTGGTCTGACAACTTCGGTATTTTCAGCGATTGAACCACAGACTAATCTGTGATTGAACTATGAATATCAAGAGTTTGACAACTAATGAATATAAATTGTAGACGTCAACTTTACATGTTTTTCATTGCTTTTCTCCTAGTTTTCTCGAATATGAAGTTTCTGACCTTCCATTTTGTTCGTGAAATAGTCTTATAAAATATCACACGAGATTGAATTTACCTCATAAGTCTATCTTCTATTTCCAAACTCAAATGAGTTGCTTTTTGGAAACACCACTCGTCCTACGGACTCGTGATTATTCCAAGCAACTCATTTTCGTTTGAAAATAAATCGATAGACTTATCACGGTTCACGGAAATTCAATCTCTAGTGATATCACTACTGACAATCTCACGTCTAAGAAGTTAATTTGATTACTTATGAAGACTTCTAAAGTGAACTTCAATCTACCATTGAGGGAATTGGAAAAATCAAAAATGTGATAAACTTTATCCACGGTACTTAAACAATTCTAAGCCGCGGATTCAAGATTGAACAAAGTAATGTCCGCTATAATAGGGCTAAGTGGGTCTTCCATAGAACATCCGCAAATCTGCTTATAGCAATAATTATTGAATGTAAAAATTGCGGAATTAAGAACAAACCTGATCAAGGCTATAATATTCTCCTTGGGAATATTAGTATTAACCGCATCGAAATTTTCATTGATGTACTCAAGTGCTACATCAATTGGGGTGTTGGTATAAAGATATTAAACATCCAAAGATGCGAGTTTGAAGTCCGCTGATCTGTCGAAGTTTTTTCCTTTAACTTTCTGATGAGACTAAAAGAATCCCTAATATTAAAATTTGAGGTTCCTGTAAGTGATTCAAGAATTTTGGCAAGGTAAGTGTGAAGGTTGTGAGTGGGGGAAGCTACCGATGACACAACAGGGTCTTATAGGGTAATTGTCCTAGTGGATCTTGATTAACCCGTAGATCTTATGTTATCAGGCCGTACTTGCATACTAGATTCTTATAGGTCGACATTCACGTCGTGCGCGACGTGCATACAAGATGTCGGTAATACCGGATGAAATGAGATTCTTTAAATATTGCATTAAAAAGCAATATACAACGTATATATGTAAAAATTGTGGTGGTGCTTACTACGAATCCTGTGCAAAAAGGCTTATAGAAAAAAATAGCCTATCATTCTTGCATGGAACCTATATAAAGTGCTGCGAAATGAACGAATCTACTACCGCCACCATTGAAAAACCAGAAGGAGGGGTGAAACACACATCAAATGAGAGTGCAATTGAACATCTAAAGCAGGAAAATACTAAAGTAATGTGTGAAAATCAAATATTACGATCGGAAATACAGCATCTGAAATGTATGTTAGAAGAATACAAGGAAGGTAGAGAACGCCTAATTGCTGAAATAAATGATAAAGACTTAATATTAAAGCAAAATAATCAACTTCTGTTTGAAAAAATCGCAAGGTTACGAAGTGGAATCGAAACCTGAAAAAAATATTCAAAACATAAACGAGAGCGGAGATAATTTAACAAGCCTAGAAATACCGATAACCCCGAACTCCCAACCATAGAACAGCGGTGTACCGAACTTTGAAATCGGACAGATACCAACAGAAGATGGATCACCGATGACATACGCGAAAACACTTATAGTAAACAATAAAGAACCTCAAAATGCATGAGGGAGGATTGGATCAGAAACAAGAACAAACGCCAATATCTGCGGAGGTAAATCTTGATGTGGAAGGAAAACAACAACAAACACCTATTATGGAAAGAGAGCGAAAAAATGAAAGTACTGTGAATGGGACTTCCGGAGATAACAAGAGAATGCAGAATCCAGAAGAAGGAGACAGCCACCAAGTAGAAAACTGAAAACTGCCTAGACGTAAGAGAAAAACTCCAAAACAGACAAGACCAGATCCAGTTAAAGGAGAATTGAAAAAATTCAATTTAACAATAGCTGTGAAACAATGTTGTTTGTTTCTGTCAGGTCTGAATCCGTATGTGAATGCTCAAGTAAAAGCTTACATAGATGATACATTCAACATGAAGTGTAAGTGTGAAAAAATTGAAACTAAAAAAGATAAGTTCAAAAGCTCTTATAAGATATATGTCCCAGTGGATTCAAAGGATAAAGTTATGGACGGGAGTATGTGGGGGAGAGGAATTGTTGTCAACCATTTTTTACACCTCAGACGAGGTCTCAACAGAGAAAAGAAATGAGTGATTGCTTGAATATCTTACATCAGAATATTCAATGCTTGAGAAACAAAATACCTGAAATTGAGCTATTTGTAGAAGAACTTCAAAAGCCTCCTGATGTAATGTGCTTCACCGAACACTGGATGGATGGACAAGAAATTCAGTTTTTGAAAATCCCAAAATATAATATTATATCAAACTACTCTAGGGAGAAATATCCATGGGGGAACATGCATCGTAATCAGAGAGAATATTAATGATTTTGAAGAGATTCCTGACATCACCAACATAAGTGTGGAAAAGGAGATTGAGGTATCCTGCGTGTACATCAAATCAAGGAAAATAATAATTTTGTCTGTATAAAGGACTTGTCTTGGGAGTATACAGGTATTTATGACTAAAATAGAGGAAAAACTAAACATAGTAAATAAGAAATTTGTAAAAAACAGAGTGGTGCTATGTGGAGATTTTAACATCAATTTAATGGAAGATAATGCAGCAAAACGTGATATTCTGGATTTGCTCAATTGTTATGATTTACAGCCAACAATAAGTTATCCAACGAGAATATCAAAATCATCAAAAACTTTGTTAGATAATATCTTCGTTAACACTCATGATTTCAGAAACAAAAATAATATAAATTCTCTCCTGTCTGGCCACATGGCCCAATATATAACAATAGAAAGTAATTATGTTCTTCATAAAAATACATCTGTGAAAAAAAGACTGTACACTTACACCAAAATGCAACAGTTTGTTAACAGCTTACAGTATGCATCATGGCAGGATGTGATGGAAGAATTGGATTCAGAAAGAGCATATAGCCGCTTCTCAGAGATGATGAAAATTTACTTGAACCTTATATTTCTACAGAAAACATGTACCATCAGAGAGAACACCCAAGAATGGATAACCGAAGGCATTAAAACATCAAGTAAACGTAAAACAGCAATTTGGAAGGAAGTACAGGAGGGGAAATCAACACTGAATTATTACAAGAAATACTGTCAAGTACTTAAGCAAATCACCAAACAAGCCAAATGGATGAGCAACAGGAATTATATATCGGAAGCTGAAAACAATAGCCAAGCTACCTGGAATCTAGTAAACAATATTACGAACAATAAACAAGGTAGATGCCAGTCTATTCTGAATGTATTTCCTCAAGAAAACGAAGTAGATATACTTAACAAGATTAACTCATATTTCATCGACTCAATCAAGAAGAACGACAACGTTGATACTAACGTTGACAACATTAAATCCTTCAGTAAAAGCATATTTCTGAGTCCAATTGTAAAGCAGGAAATGTATGAATATATCTTAAAACTCAAAAATAAAAAATCTGTTTGTTTTGATGAGATACCTGTAGAACTTTTTAAAAAATGTGCATTGATAATAACACCACCTTTGACATATAATCAACCAGACTTTACAAACAGGAAAGTATCCTCAGATGCTAAAAGAAGAACTTGTGATACCAATATTCAAAAAAGGTAGTAGAGAAACTCTTGACAACAGGGTGTTTGGTAATTCGACTTGAACATTGGAAAGGGATATACTAGACGTCATTTGCAGTGAATTGCGTCGAGTAAAGCATGGTCCGAAAATCTATGGTCACGAAGATATGGCGATTTTTCAACTTTTCTGAAATTTTCTGCTTCGTTAATCGAAAATAATTGATTTTGTAAAAACTACTCGACTCTAAATAGTCAATGAATATTTTTGTCAAAGCTGAGGAGATGGTCCTTATTTCTTGAGAAAAAGTATTCACTAAAAATTCAGATAACCCGAGATATACAGGGTCATTAATGGCTGCACCTGCCTTCCACATAAAATCTTGATAAAACAATTGAGAATTAATCGAAAAAAGTATCATGAACTTGGTGTACAAATAAAAGGAAAAACTTCCCTGTTTCATCAGCTTTCCAAAAAGGTACATACGTCAATAATTCCTTCATGCAATCAAAAAATATGGCCGGAAAACCAAGCAGACAACAGACTTTTTCGCGTCATTTAGATATCGAATCAGTGGGGGGATTCTGTAACATCCGCTTGCTTAGTAAACGAATACGAAAACGTAACGTGGTGAATCGCAAGCGAAGAAAGGCCCTATTCTATATCTCACTTTATCTCTTTCGTTTCGTCATCTCTACGCTCCGATTCCGTTCACGAGATGTGGCGATTTTACACGAAGAAACATGTTAACGTTGCAAAGAATTTTGATTGTGTGTTATGTTATCCATGTCTGTGATCGCTTCTAACCTAAGTGCCAAAATTTTTAACCTCCAACTAGTTCGAAACAAGAGTCCGGTGTGAACTTATATTTATATTTTCAGTTATATGGAATATTATGTTCATGCATTTATGATGATTATACAGGGTCTTTCACGAGGAACCTCACCCATATTTATACGGGAAACTACTGAACGTAATTTCATGAAATTCAGCACTTATAAGTATTTCACGATGCTGATGAAATCTAAAATATTTTCAAGGCATGAGCACCTCCGGTTTTTCCGGAAATGACGTCAACTTCCGTTTTTCAAATTAGAACACCATTTTTTTATTGCAAAAATAGATTCCTTAGAAAATTTCAAGTTATTTTGATGTAACATTTTTCAGTTTTGGTTGGAAAATTCTCTCTGAGCGGGAAAATTCGAAAAAAAAATCGAAAATAGAGCTCCGCTGAAACAAGAATAACTTCGAGGTTTTTGGATGGAAAATTCTCATTTTTGGGATTTTTCAAGATGTAAGATTGATGTATCCACTTCAAAAATCGAAATCGCGATTCATGATACAGGGGGTGAAAAAATCGCTTTCAAAGTTAGGGATGACAAAATCGTGAAAAATCAATTTTTTCAAATTAGAACCCCATTTTTTTATGGCAGATATTGAATCTACGTTAAAAAATAATGTGAGTGTATGCATCACACCCTTGCCCTAAAATGGATATTTTCTGAGTTAATATCCACTTTAGGGCAAGGGTGTGATGCATACACTCACATTATTTTTTAACGTAGATTCAATATCTGCCATAAAAAAATGGGGTTCTAATTTGAAAAAATTGATTTTTTCACGATTTTGTCATCCCTAACTTTGAAAGCGATTTTTTCATCCCCTGTATCATGAATCGCGATTTCGATTTTCAAAGTGGATACATCAATCTTACATCTTGAAAAATCTCAAAAATGAAATTTTTCCATCCAAAAACCTCGAAGTTATTCTTGTTTCAGCGGAGCTCTATTTTCGATTTTTTTTTCGAATTTTCCGGCTCAGAGAGAATTTTCCAACCAAAACTGAAAAATGTTTCATCAAAATAACTTGAAATTTTCTAAGGAATCTATTTCTGCAATAAAAAAATGGTGTTCTAATTTGAAAAACGGAAGTTGACGTCATTTCCGGAAAAACCGGAGGTGCTCATGCCTTGAAAATATTTTAGATTTCATCAGCATCGTGAAATACTTATAAGTGCTGAATTTCATGAAAATACGTTCAGTAGTTTCCCGTATAAATATGGGTGAGGTTCCTCGTGAAAGACCCTGTATACGGGCGTTAGAAACTCTTGGCGTTACCACGGACTACAGTGACTCTAACAAGACAGTGGCGACAATGGAGTGACTCGTTTTTGATTGGTTCACGTGACAAAATCCGCCATTAAATTGCTAAATTTCTTTGTTTACATCGTGGATACATAACCTATAAGAGAAATAATAATTTGCCAACAAATACTGTGTTATCCGGTCCTATACATGAACTGGTAAAACACGAAGAAAATAATCTTTTCAAATTGGCCCCGAAACTAACAGAAGATCTCCTCCCTACTCATTTTGCAAAAATGAAGGTTAGCACATCTACCAATGTAATAAGTCACTCAGTTAGTAGTGCACTCAAATTTTTGGCAGAGGAATTGGGTAAGCCAGAGTATATAACAACAGCATTCTTTTTGGATCAAGTGGAGAAATGGTTTTATCTGATGACCTCCAGGCATCCATCTTCGGCACTCAGTAAATGTGATATCAACAAATATCAAAAAACTGTTTCATATCAAAGAAATCATGAAGCTTTTTTACACTATAAAAGTTGGAGTAAAACAGATTTGGAAACCCTGCCAGTCAGGAGTACTTATCTCAACAGAGTCAATGCTGAATATACAATCGGTATTTCTAAATGAAAAAGAGTTCAAATTCCTCTTAACTAGTAGATTTTCACAAGAATGTCTTGAAAATCTCTTCTGTGTGTTGAGGAGTAAACAAATAGTTCCCAATGCAGTACAGGTGAAAAACAATTTAAAAATAATTTGTGTATCGCAATATTTAAAAAGTGCATCCTCTAGTAGTTATAGCGACGATGACCGAGAATTTTTGAGTGACTTTATTGTATTGATGTATTGGATGTGAAAGAACCACATCAATATGTGAAATTGCCAGTCAAATCAGATAAGAAGATATTTAATCTGTCTGTTAGTGAACTGAATTCCTTGTATAATATTTGTGGATATATACTAAAAAGTATAAAGAATACATCAAAGACATGTGCCACATGTTTGAATACTGTAGGTTCACAAACGCCAATATATAAAAGGTTTACAAAGTTCAGCCTACTTAAGCGCTTCAAAGAATCTTCCTTATTTTTTGTATCAGAAGTGGCATTCTGTTTCTTTGTTGATATGGAAAACATATTTAGGAAGTATTTCGATGATATGTCCAAACAGAACGCGAATCTGAAAGAATTTTATTTTAAAGAGATGGCGAATTTGAAATTTGATATTCCAAATTGCCACAATTTAAAAGATAAAATGATTGAAAGATTTATTTCCTTTCGATTGAAAATAAATTCCAAGAGGAAAAAATCACTATCGAAAAAACATAGCAGCAAGTCAGTAGCTGGTAATTTACTTTGAAGTGGGCTGAATTTTAATCAAGTATGTAACTACTCAAACAACATTTATATTGTCTAATTTTGTATATATAACAATATACATATATGTATTCTATATGTAAATCCTCCAATATAAGTTTGAAATGTGGGTGTACTCTCTTTATTTTACAATGAATCGATATCATATCAACATATATCATTGATAGGTATATGATAATGTATGAAGTAGTTAGTTCACGGGTTTTCGACCATGGGCAAGATATTCAAAACAAAGTCGAGTTGTAACTTCTTCAGGAGCACAATTTGTAACGAATTATGTAGAGTAAACAATTTGACTTTGTTTTGAATATCTTGCCCCTGGTCAAAAGCCTGTGAAGTAATAACTACTTCTAATATTACAACCTTGAAACATCTAATTCATAATGTATGTACATATCTATAATGATGGACTTGGTGAATCATTAAATTGATGAAATAAATTTGTCATATTGAAAACTGTGCTTAAATATTGCTAGGATATTCTCCAGTTTTCACACTTCTGATTTTTCCTTCAAATGAAACCTTCGTTGATGGGGCAGTGCTGCGAATCTGTTGTTTATATAGAAAGTTTAAATAAATGAATTTTAGGGGATGTTATATTTCTTATACCTCTGAATAAAATATGATTATTTCATTTTTTCTATTATCGTTTCAAACTTTCGAAACTATTACTTTCCAAGTGCATTCACGTTTCGAAAGTTGTCTTTTTCCAAATTCCCATGCATATACGTGTAGAAAAAGAATAGAATGTCATTTTTCCGCACTCAAATAATGAATATAATCAAAATATATTCCAAATAAAATGGAAAATCAAAACAAAACAAAAATCAGCTGATTCTGATTTAGCAATTTAATGGCGGGTGGGCGGAGCTTAGAAGCCCAATTGTCGCCACTGTCTTGTTAGAGTCACTGTACCACGGACAAGTGTGCGGCGATGCTTTATCCGCTGGTTGAATCAGCGTTACCCGAAGACTTATTATGCGTGTGGCAGCGCTTTAATAATGTGGCTGAAAATGGTAACGTGGGAAAAGCGTCGGATGTGTCGAAAACGCGACTCGATGGACTCATCCGTTTTTTGGAAGCCGAAGTTCAAAACGAAAGGAGAATTTCTATGGCCGTGAAGGGATTCAACATAAGTGGCAAACCGGAACGTGAGCGTAAAGCAGAAACGAACATACCGAGTGCGCGAAATCTGCTTGTTTCGGAAGCAAAGACGGACAAGTGTGTTTTTTGTGAAAAAACAAATCATAACAGTGAGCGGTGCTTCAAAGCGAAGAAAATGTCGTTTTCGGAAAAACAAGGGTTGGCAAAAACAAAACGGGTTTGTTTTTGTTGCTTGAAAAGCGGACATTTAAAGAGGCATTGTAGATCGAATGTTAAATGCTCAAAGTGCAGTAAAGGACACGTGGACATAATGTGCTCGGAGAGAAAAAGTCGTCCTAGTTCCCGATCCGATTCGGAAAGTTCTGGAAGTGCGGTCAACATTCCCAAGGAATGCGCTTTGGCTTCGTCAGCCGAAATTCCTGCGTCTTTTATGCAGACTCTGAGGGTGCGAGTGCGAAATGATGCCAAGGATGTTGTCGTTCGTGCGTTGATCGACACCGAGTCTCAGAACTCATACGTATTGAGCGAATTGGCTGATGAATTGGACTATAAGCCGCGGGTTCAGCAGGATATGGTGCATTTGCTTTTCGGCGGAGGTAAATCGGATGTCGCGACGCACCAGAAATTTAAAGTGCGTGTCGGGAATCTTGAAGGAACTTCTGGTGCAATTTTGATGCGCTCGGAGAAGGAGTTATTTGTTCGAATGTACCTTCTATAAAAAAGGGTACGTGGTTGAAAGACCTAAGAAAACGGGACGCGGATATCACAATGAGCGACATGGATAGTAAAGAAGAGTTCGTATCCATACTCATCGGCGCCGATATAGCGGGCAAGTTGTTGACGGGGCGAGTGCACCAGCTAGAAGGTGGATTAACGGCGGTCGAAACGCATCTTGGATGGACTTTGATGGGTAAAGTGCCTCCAAAGAAGAAAAACAGCGAAGATGAAGCGAATCTGGCTATTGTGACCGTCTCCATTTTGACGAAAGGTGTTGGGATCAAAGAAGATTTAGGGATTTAGGTGCAGAAATAAACGATCCTATATAGACCATAAATTCCGAAAGGATCACAACATTCAAGTGGAACCGACGTTCAAAGAATACCAAGGAATACCAAGGGATACTCCGAGAGTTACGCTACGGAGGTGCGGTGAATCAGGTAACAGAACCACAAAGACGAGGCCTATATTCGATGCTCCAGCAGGTAGTCCATCCCTGAGTAGATGTTGGAAAACCGAATCTAATCGGAGAGGTGGTGGACATTTTATTTAGGCCCAATTAGGGAAATGTCAAAATAGAGGACAACAATGCGAACAAACAGTTTCAAATTAGAAACGGGCGTATTTCGAAGGAACCTAGAATTTATATTGACGGTTATTCAATTTTGTTTACTTATATGTAACTTTTTTTTGTATTGACCTGTGCTATTTTTGTATTGTCTTGTGATTTTTTGGTATCGTTTGTACTTACTCGGTTTTTGTTTAGATTGATTTTTTGAGTGTGAGTTTTTTTGTGTTTTTAATGAAATTAATGTTTATACCTAATGTCCGAATCCTGCAAAGTTGTGATATCCTTACTCTTTTCTCGTGTGGGAGGATGTTAAATCTGGCAACACCACCCCTATCGGTAACTTTGCGAATCTTGGGATTTCGAGGATTCGGCGGTACTGATAGATTGAGAGAGGGAGAAAAGGGTGAGGGTAAAGGTATGAAATGAGCGGAAACGGACAGATTAGGGAGTTGCTCTTCAGTATGTAGCCGAAGAAGCTATAAGCTCTTTTCCATAACGAGTAAGTACTATATTGAAATAGATTTTAACTGTGTTTTTGAATAAAAAATCTAGACTGTAGTGATAGTGCTTATTTATTTTACCGACCCACAATATTACCTGTAAGAGAACGAGAATTTTCGATAAGTCCCTAATTCTAAATTCAACATACCGATACCTGGAAAACGATCGTTTCGTTACGTGATCGATACGCTTTGACGATACAGAACCCCACCACATGGCCCGCTTACAGCTAACGAATCACGCCGAGTGAAATAAAAAGGATAATAGGATATCTGAATGACTCGAAAAAGTCTGTTGTCTGCTTGGTTTTCCGGCCATATTTTTTGATTGCATGAAGGAATTATTGACATATGTACCTTTTTGGAAAGCTGATGAAATAGGGAAGTTTTTCTTGATATTTGTACACCAAGTTCATAATACTTTTTTCAAGTAATTCTCAATTGTATTATCAAGATTTTTTGGGAAAAACAGGTGTAGCCATTTATGACCCTGTATATCTCGGGTTATCTGAATTTTTAGTGAATACTTTTTCGCAAGAAATGAGGACCATCTCCTCAGCTTTGAAAAAAATATTCGTTGAATATTTAGAGTAGAGTAGTTTTCACAAAATTAATTATTTTCAATAACGAAGCAAAAAATTTCAAAAAAAGTTAAAAAATCGCGATATTCGGACCATGCTTTACTCGACGCAATTCACTGCAAATGACGTCTAGTATATCCCTTTTCAAGGTTCACGTCGAATTACCAAACACCCTGTAGACCTATATCACTGCTATCTAATGTGAATAAAATCTTTGAAAAGATAATCTCTGACAAACTCATTAAGTTCTTTGAAGAAAATAACATCATGGTTAAGCAACAATGCGGCTTCAGACGGGGTAAATCGACAATAAATGCGATATACCAAGCACTCAAAACCATCATAAAATCACTGAACCAGCAACATACTACAGTGGCTCTATGCTCGGACCTGTCGAAGGCTTTTGATAGAGTTGATCATGAGAAGCTATTAGCCAAAATGGACAAGTATGGGATTAGAGGTGTAGCACTGACACTCATGAGGTCATATCTCACAAACAGGATGCAAAAAACAGAAAGATGGAAGCATAAAATCTTCTGAATGGAAACAATTATGGAGTGGGGTTCCCCAGGGATCCATCCTGGGTCCATTGCTCTACATACTTTATACAAATGATTTGGTTCAATTCATTGAGAATGATGTTGTTATGTTTGCAGATGATACAACAATAATATTTATAGCTGAAAATTAATGTAGAATAAGTCTTGAAAATGATATGGAAAAGATGAGTAAAAGGTTTAGAGAAAACAACCTAATGCTCAATATAAACAAAACCAAACTCCTATGGTTCAGAGGTGAGGGAACAGATGAGCTAAATCTAAAATACCAAGACATTAACATCGAAACAGTCTCAAGTTTATCATTTTTAGGAATAAACTTCGATCAAAGACTAAACTGGAAGGGTCAAGTTGAAAAACTTGCACCAAATATAGCACGATACTGCTACGCATTAAGGATCATCCGAGATACAGTGGGAGTGGATACTGCATTGTCTTCCTACCATGCATATGTGCACTCAAAGATCAGATATGGGATCATTTTCTGGGCAAGGTCTCCAGAAGTTGAGAGAATCTTCCTGTTGCAGAAAAGATGCTTAGTAATAATAACCGAACGGGTGTGGTTTGGTTTCTGCCACGCGCCACATGGGGGGTGTCTTCCCCACGGCCCGAGTTACCTGGGCCAGCAAGGGTAAATGGTGGCAAACCCATGGAAACAGCAACGAGAAGTGGAAACAGATATCATGGCAGAAGATCGAAATGCCACTCTACCTGCTGGCTCGACCACCGTGACGAGGACTGCCTGCAGGGGAGCTCGCAACGCACGTATAAAGTGGATCCGCAAAATCAGGTCGATTCTGTTTGGAAATAAAGGTCGATTCTGTTTGGAAATAGTAATATGGTTATAGAAAAGATATTGCCATCACAGCAAAGTTTGGTTATATTTTATAATTATAACAATGTTGTAGATTTAGCAATGTTATAACAAGATGCGAACAGAATCGACATGAATGAATATTGAAGTACTGCGAGATTTTCATTACGTGAGCAATTGCGAGGACAAACCACTTCCCGGATGGAGATACTCCCCCAATAACGAGTTCACCGGGAGGCATCCGGAACTTCAGCTGACGGAATGGAATTGTTCTAGAGAAATCTTCAACGGATCGAATCATCCCAGAGGATCGCGGGATATGCACAGCAGGCTGTGGTTTTGTAAACCTGTCACATCGTGTTTTTTCACTGGTTCATAGAAGTAATACCAGCTCAAGCTGAGAATGGGAGACCGATGAAGAATAATAATAATAATTTTATTCAGTGTCTAAAAAACATGGTTCATACACTTCGTTAATATCATCGTGCAAGAAGGCCAACTGTCCATTTCTAGCACCTAAAATTTACATGATTATAGTAATCACATCTGACACACATCACATCCGAAATACTCTTCAATGCTATAGAACGCCCCCCGCAATAGAAAACATTTGACAGCATTCTTAAATGAAAAACCCTGAAGATGTTTTCCGGCAGCTTATTATACAATTTCACCGCAATATTTCCAGGACTGCTCTGACACTTCCTTAGTCTGAAAAACGTTGTTTTTAGGTCATTGCCTATTCTGGTTGGGTATCGATGGACATCCTTATGTTTTGTAAAATGTTTTTCATTCCTCTTTACATAGACTATATTCTCCAAGATATATGCCGACGGAAACGTGAGAATATGCAATCTCGCGAACACTTCTCTACAATAATAATAATAATAATAAGAATAATAAGAATACGAGATGGTATAAAAAGAACATCATGAAAATGGACACCCCAACAACTTGCAGGGCTTGCCATAGGCAACAGGAAACGATTATGCACATCCTTTCCGCCTGCAGAGTCCATGCTCCATCAGGGTATGTAGAGAGACACAACGCGGCTCTACGAATTCTATACTTCCATCTGAGAGCCGCGTATGAGATAGACAAGGAACCGGTGCTACCATATGTGCCTCTGGAGATTGAAGCGGTGGTCCAGAACGAAAGAGCTCGCATATGCTGGAACTATCCTGTCTCAACAACACGCCAGATCAATGCTGTTAAGCCAGACATACTTCTTCTGGACAAGGAGCTGAAGGAGTTATTTGTCGTGGAATTCTCCTCCCCTGCTGAAAACAATGTTGTGATGAAAGAAGAACAGAAGAGGCAAAAGTACAAAGATCTTATGTTCGAGCTTGGAACTTTATACCCAGGTCATAAAGTTAGGATGGTCGTACTAATCATAGGATGTCTCGGTGGAATGAGAGCCAACTACGTGGATGAACTGAAGATTATCCCGGCCTGTAGATCACTGGCCGAGGTACTGGCGCACAGAATGCAGAAAGCAGTGTTGCTCGGGTCACTTCACATCATCAGGTCCCATGAACTCTAGAAGCCACTCGCAGCTCATCTCTTTTGTTAAGGGACGCTACGAGGGTAGGATGAAGAACTCCTCCAATTAAGTGTGAGGGGTTTTTAGTGAGTAACCAAACAAGATCTTGGATTCTCACACTACCGAGAGTGCGGACCCTCTCGGTGCCCATAAAGGGTTTTCCCCTCACACGGACGTGAAAAAAAAAAAAAAAAAAAAAAAAAAAAAAAAAAAAAATAATAATCTTTATTAGTCCAGTCGATCATTCACATGATATAAGACAAGTCAAACACAAAAACATCATCACACGAATATTTCTACATTAAACCAACAGTCATACCAGCAACAAAATTAGCCAGCTAAAAATTCCTCAACTGTATAGTAAGTCCCCTCACACAGGAAATTTCTCAATTTATTTTTGAAGCCACTAAAACTACAGTCGCCCTTTATATATTCAGGCAGAGAGTTGAAGAGCCTAATCCCAGCAAACAAGGGACAACTTTCGTAGACTGCAGTATTGTGTTTAGGAGTTCTAAACAATGCCCCATGTCTCGTCGGGTATGAAGGAGAATCAGCCACCTTAGGCACGTTAACTGCATTTTTCTTAAAGTAAATTTTACACCTATAGATATAAATACAGGGAAGCGTTAGAACTCTGTACTTCCTAAAATACGGCCTGCATGAATCGCGCGATCCCACATCGAAAATGAGACGCATAACAAGTTTTTGAGCTATAAAGACTCTCGATGCAACTGTGGAATCACCCCACAAAACAACATTATAAGATAAATGGGAGTAATACACCGAAAGCAGCTGTTTAGTATCCAATACCTGTTTCAACTGCATCACTGCAAAAAAACTCTTATTAAGCTTTGCACAGATATGTTCAATATTGCTTTCCCAACTCATATTACCGCTTATATAAATGCCCAGAAACCTGGTTTCTTGACTCACATTGACTAAACTGCCATCCACGACCAGGTGCACTGCCTTTTAAGAGATTTATTCCTAGTATGAAATTGCATTATAATGGTCTTATTGACATTTACTATCAACGAATTACTTTTACACCATAACACGAAACTGTTTGCAATTTTGTTCAATTTATGTTTTAGCTCCTCCTGAGTTTCCGCACTAATAGCAATCGACGAGTCATGCGCATACAAGACCATGCACTCCGAGTCAACAATATGGGCAGCCACGTCATTTATAAACAAAATAAAAATTAGAGGTCCAAGGATTGACCCTTGCGGAACTCCATAGTCAACTTTATACCGATCAGATTTAGTATTATCATATTCGACGATCATTGTTCTCCCCTTAAGGAAGGAAGCGAGCCATTCATGAAAACACCCTCTAAATCCGAAGGCCCATAGCTTATCCAGTGCCCGATCTATGCCCACCACATCAAAAGCAAGCGACTGATCAAAAAATAGTGCACCTACATATTATATCCACAGCCCCATATATATAAGACAAAAAATTGATAGTCGCCAATTCAGTGGATCGCTCAGGCAGAAAACCGAACTGATGAGGAGTTATTAAATTATATTTTGAAATGAATTTCATCATCTTATTGTACACACATTTCTCAATTATTTTTCCAACAATACATGAAAGCGTGATCGGCCTGTAATTATTGACATCTACAGGGCTGCCCTTCTTGAAAACCGGAATAACTTTTCCAATTTTCAGACTGTCAGGAAACCGACCCTCCCGAATTGACATATTTACAATGTAAACCAAGCGAGGAGCAAGGATATCCGCTATAGATTTGATAATCTTCTTTGGAATATCGTCTATACCGACCGATTGAGAATTCTTAAGTCCGCCAATGATATTTAACATCTCTACCTCATTCACATCCTCAAAATAAAAAGAGTTCGAAAGGATGTTCGGCACGATTGTATCAGGAAAGTTGTCATTCTTAGGGTACGTACATGCCGGAGATGCAAGGATGAGCGCGGTGGAGGTCGCGGTCGCGATCTAGTTATAAATCGATACATCGCCGTACATAATGTACGGCCAGGCATCGATTTAGAACTAGATCGCGACCGCGACCTCCACCGCGCTCATCCTTGCATCTCCGGCATGTACGTACCCTTATAGTGCTGTTTCAAAGATGCCTCTGCCATGGTTGAAAAATGCTGACCAAAAGTATTCGCAATGTGCTCGCTCCCAGTTATATCGCTACCGTTTAAATCCAAACTGATTTTCTTTGTCCGCGATTTAGATTTGCAATTTCTATGGTCGTTCACGATTCGCCAGAGTCGGAAAGATTTCTGACCTCCATCTTCAGAATCAATTCTTTTCTGATAATACAATCTTTTGGTTTCCTTAATGAGATATTTATATTGCTTACGAGCATGCTTATATTCGGCAACCAAGCCCACGTCACATGAGTCCCTCATAGCCCAGAACAGACGCTTCAACTCCCCAGACCCGTTAACAATATCATCCGTAATCCAGTCCTGTTTAGTACAATATGTTCTTTTAACATTTTTAAAGATTTTCGGACATATGATATGAAATTGAGTTTGAAAAAGCTTCATATGTCTTGTTTAAGTCATTGGATGTTTTATAAATATCCTCAAATGTTTCACCTAAAATTGACCGTCTCAGTTCATCAATTCTACTTTGACTAGTATCACGCCATAATGCCTTCACTTCAGGAAGCTTTTCCACCTGAGTAGAGCCCCTAAGTAATAGAATATTCGCGCTATGATCCGCAATGTTCAGATTTGCAACTTCCTCTATATAGTTATCATCTATGATATTAGTGAACATATAATCAACTTTCGATTTACTTGTAACACATTATTAATATTCTTGTTGGACTATTATTTTTGAAAGACATTGAGTAACTGTGCATCAGGTCATACAATAGATATTTGTTGGAACAATTCTTTAGCCAATCGATATTCATATCACCCATGATGATTAAGTGATCAGACCTAACTATACAATAATTCAGAATTGATGTCATAACATCTAAAAAAATTGAAACATCCCCAGAAGGGGGTCTATAAACTGTAACAAAAAATAACTAACTTGCATTGCACAACATTCCAAGTGCAGATAGCTTTTTGACAAATGGCAGTTCTATACATTTTAATGAATTTCTAGCAAAAATCAAAACACCACCACTTTGGTGAACCTCCCTGTTAAAATGTGTTACTACACTATAGCCATCTAAATTTATGGAGGCCACTCTAAATCTATTACACCATGTTTCACTTATGCAGATTATGTCTGGATTTTCATTGAAAGCTACAATTTTCAAATCATTCATCTTATTAATTAAACATTGAGCATTGAAATGAATAAGCTGAATATTAAATTCATTTTTGTTAGATAAAATTGATTTTATTTGCTGTGTTTCAAAAGGGACGCTTTGAAGAGGTTTGAAAACAAAATCTCTTAATTAAGATACCAACGGGCCAATATGTCGGGGAGTATAATTCCTCCTTCAGAGACAAATCAGCTTCGACTTTATAAGATGTATTTATACCTTTGGTTTCGAGTTTTTCCACCTCGAATTTATGACCCGGGGAATTCGTTTCAAGATAGGACTTCACATCTTCCGCAGTTGATTCCGCTTTACACCATAGTTTAGAATTCGACGCCAAGTGACCGACTCCAGTAACTCCAGTGGTATGAGGTTTGGTGCCTATAACGCCTGCGTAAGTACTCTCCTTACTGCGCTGTTTATGTGGTACATTTCTCCTTCTTGGTTTTGGTGATTCCTTGACTGCCCTCGTCTGTTGTTTGGTAGCTCGAGTTTTTGTTTTGTTTTTGTCAACAATCGTATTGACAGATGAGGTTGACACATCGAGTGATGAATCACTTTCAACAGGGGTGTTATCTACGATGTTTTCAATGTTTACATCTCCCTCATTCATAATTCTACCTTGGATAACTTTGAGTTGTTGAATTTCTGATTTCAATAATTGAATTTCCATCAGCAGTTTTTCAGTATTCACACTTATAGCACTGCAAATAATATCCTGCACTTCCGTCTTTGTTATTTGCAAAACTTCCGTCTGAGCGGTCTTGGTACTTGATCTAGTCATATTGATATCTATGATAAAAGAATGAAGTAGGAATCACGTCCTTGGTTATTCATGCTGAGTACTTTAATGGGAGTTAGGACAGGTAGTGAAGAACAAGACTTCTGAACTAAATGCCGACGTTTCGTCCGTATATTCGAACTTTTTCAAGGCTGCAGATACAATAGAGATACAAGAAATTTATCAGTACAATCCAGTAAAAAACAACAAGAACGACAGCTAACAAACAACGATAAATTGCATAATTAAATACCAAAAAATTATGTGATATAGATGAAAACATTGTATACAAAATAATAAATATCGAACAATAAATACGATGACTAGACACTAATTCACTCAACATACAAAGACAACAAACAAAATTTGGCCAAAAAAACTGTGGTACAAAGAAACTCACCAAGTTCAATTTGTCTGATATAAAGGTTGTTGTTAACATTAAGATTCGGAAAAATTGCATCCAAGCTTTGTCAAATTTCATCCCAGATATGGAAAAAACAGCTACAATTACCATCGAAATCAACTTACCAAACAATCGAGAACCGCTGTTATTACGCGCAGACACTGTGGACATATGAATAATTTTCATATCGGAATACGGGAATCCCGATAAAGAAACAATAAATTTGTGTATAATTGACTCAAATCCTGGGTGTCAGTTCTGTGGTTTACCGTGTTATTTAATCTAATATGAATCATCTCGCTAATGTTTCTTTTCTTCCAATTACTTTCATAATCGAGTATTTCTACATTGCCAAAATCAAAATTATGGCTTTCCGCAAATCTATGGGAAGCTAAAGCTGTAGAACTATCTTTATCCCGGAACCTATCATCACAGTCATATTTGTGCTGCCTGATTCTCGCCTTTAGCAGTTGTCTCGTCTGTCCCACGTAACATTTATTGCACCCCAAACATGGTATCTTATATACAATACTTGAACGGTTGATGTTAGGGGTTGGATCTTTAAGTCTCGAGAACAGAATCTGCGTCGTCAAAAGGTTATAAAAAACGAGCTCTGCAGTCTTAGATTTCTGTTTTATTGAATGAGCAATGTTATGACTCAGGCCTGATATATAGGGAAACTTGAAGTATCTTTTTACTTGATCTTCTGAGCTAAGGGTTTCGTTAATTCTAGGGGTTAATGGATTATATTCATTTATTATTTTATTCACGAATGTTGTTGGGTAATTATTAATTTTTAGAATTTCTTTGATCTTTTTTATGTTTTCTTCATAATATATTCTCGAGCTGAGGTGTGTTGATCGATAAATAAGATTTTTAATGCTACCCACTTTACTATGATAAAATTTGAAACACAACTGCACTGTACGAACGACAGATGATTAATGATCGTCGCGATATCCCACCCCATCGATAATTCTTACAGCTCTTCTCTGCAAAGCGAACACTCTCTTTGCCGCTGCAGCTCCACCCCACGCCATTATGCCATACGTCGCACATGAATGGAAGAGGGCATGGTAGGCCGTCAAGAGTACACTCTTAGACACACAGTCCACCAATCTTCTCAGCAGAAAAATGCTGCTGTTAAGCTTTTGAGAGACCTTATCTACGTGAGTGATCCATTGGAGTTTTTCATCCAAATGGATACCCAAGAACTTTACAGATTTAGGATTTTCTCTAGCTTCGAGTTGGCGCAGGGTAAATATGATAGTCTGAGTCTTTTCTGCATTTAGAAGCAATCTGTTTGAATCAAACCCTCCTTGGATCTGGACTGCGCCGACCATATCTCCTCCTCAACATTTATTAAGTGAATCGCCTCTCAGAGTGAGCGTTGTGTCATCCGCAAAGAGGGTATAGTTACCCATATTTTCTTCTGCAGGTAGATCATTTATATACAGGGTGAGTCTTTGACTTGTACATATATTTTAACTGTAGATTCCTCTCATCAAACGAAACACTTTTTTCCCATACCATTTTTCAAAATTCGGTTTGGTTTGGGAGATACAGGGTGTCGAAAATCCACGAAAAAAACACTTTGCTGTTCATATCTTCGGAACCGTTATTTCAAATGAACTGAATTTTGGTTGATTCTTTACTCTATTCATGGTGCATATTCCTCAATCGAAACTTATTCAATGTCTCTCCTAGTTCGAAAGTTACAGGGTGGTCGACTCATAAATTCATGCAAAAACACTATCAAATCACTTGAAAAGGATAAACGGTTCATATTTTCGAAAGAATCAACCATTTTAGAGAATAAAAGTATTCCTATATTTTTTCAATAAAACGCGTCGTTTTCGAGTTATTCCTAAATGTATACGAAGAAATTTGAGGAAAAAACCATGAATTTCATAAAAAATCTGAATGCTTCCCTGGATCAAATATCATCGAATATTGTTTCTTCTCTGGTCTCTTAACAAATTAACAATGTTGTCAATGTTTATCAACTGAATTCCGAGAAGCATGAAATTACACAGTTTATAAGCAAGTTTCTATTAAAAATTTATTGATACCAGTCCTTCAGGAAAATATCTATCTTCTTAACAATATCCTCTTGGAATTTTTAATCGACCCTACACGGTTTTCACATCACAAATCACAAGCATCACCTCACACCTGTTTGCTTTATTCTCTGCGAGTAAATAAATAAATGAATTGAATCCATGTAGAAAGGTTATCGCGTTTAAGCGTCGTTCATTTTATCACAGACTGGCTGGCCTGTGATAGTGTGATGAGACCTCAGACCATTGTCTAAGGATGAGACACAGAACAACAACAACGGCTTGTCTTGCGTGGCGGCTACATCGTAGCCGGCAGCGCACCCCGACTGAAATTTAGATCGGCGAGAATCAGAACTACTCGTTTGGCATTTCCAAAGAGCAATGCGTAGAAGCCTTTAGCGAAAAGTAAACAAAACTAGTTCTTCCGTTAACGATAGGGGACGTTCTGCTTTCTTGAGTTCGCCTATACCATTTTTTACTGAGAAAATCAACACAATCTGGCATCGTCTTCTCTAGAATTCTGTGATCACTATCACAGAGGAATGGATTAGGTTAGGTCATTGACCTCGAATCATATGACTTTGATTAATGGAGTTAGGATAGGTTAGTGAGAAACTAATTTTTATAAGATACTTAAGATAGTTTCAGGGTATCGAGGCAAATATGAACAAATTATTAGTGTTTACAAACTAATCTTCAGGATAATCGAAGAAGGAACTTATTTTGGTGTGAGAAATATGGCATTTCAATTGCAGAAATGATGGAACAAAACTTAGCGTTTTTGTTAGGAAATATCGTGTTTGTAACATTCTTATTCAAATAAGGTTAGTGCTTGAGTATTTTCTAAATGTATCACCCAGAATATCTAATAATCACATCAATTTCAATTGAAAAATATGAACTTTGAGGTGTTTGTAGAGAATAATATCAGAGACGTAATTAGCCCAATTTTTTTTTTCAAATGGCTATATCTCTTTAACCGAGCCGAATTCGGAAAAATGGAAAATGAAAAAAAGGTTTCTTTAGGCATCAAGAATCTACAGTTAAAATATATGTACAAGTCAAAGACTCACCCTGTATAATAGGAAGAGGATTGGCCCCAAGACTGAGCCTTGGGGTACACCTATATTTATGATAGTCTCTGCGGACGACACCCCACCCACCCTAACTATTTGAAGCCTATTTCGCAAGTACGAGCGTATAAGTTCGATGCTTTTTCCCCCGAAGTTCATCAATTTCAACTTGTCTGAGAGACCATCATGGAGGACGCAATCAAACGCCTTACTTAGATCGTAAAATTTAGCTATTATGGGCCTACCACACGCTCAAGCTTCACCACAGTTTGGCTTGCGCAAACCGGCTTGAACACTGAACACTGAGCGTGTGGTTGGGAGAATTGTATACAGTTTCCCTCAGTGTTCAAGCCGGTTTGCGCAAGCCAAACTGTGGTGAAGCTTGAGCGTGTGGTAGGCCTATTAGATATTCTAAGTTCTCATAGGTATCTCTTATTTGCGACAATAAGTTCAAGATCGCAAGAGTAGTACCGTGGCCCTCTCTGAACCCAAACTGTCCAGGGAAGAGCAGCTCGTTTGTCTCAAGATATAACATTATTTGTTTGGCCATACATTTCTCAAACACCTTAGACAGTATTGGTAGTAGAGAGCAGAGCTGTGACGAGCACTGAAGAAAAGTGCTTCGAGCACTAAGCACTTGAATAAAAAGGCTTCCGAGTCTCGAGCACAAAGCACTTATTTTCACAAAAGGCTCGCGAATACTAAGCACTTTGTGAAAGTAATTCGACATTTCGAGCACTAAGCCCTAAGCACTTTTTTTAGGAAATATTGAAAGTGAGGTTATTTTAATCGGAAAAGAAATTGTAAGTTGGCATAGGTATGTGATATTGGAAATTTTGAATTCGATTCAATATAATATATACCTAATAAGTTCTTATTGGTAATGAAAGAGAAAAATGCTGTTCGCTCCTGGATCTCTCTGTTTGATAATATTCATAAATTTACTGAAGTTTATTTTTTTTCTAAAAACTCCCACTCCTTGTAACAAAATCAAATTAAAAATGAAAATGTTCCTCTGTCAATTCTTGCACTGATTTGCCAGGAGCAAACCAGTTGCAAAACATTGTTGCGTGACGAATAACGAAGAAGTATCAAAATTAGAACTCAATGAACTGTGTAACGTTTTGATGTTGTCTAGTCTATATAAGACTCTTGGGTCAGATGAAAACGTAAAAAGAATCGTGGATTTTTCTTTTTCTATTTATATTCAGTTGTCAACGCACAAATTACCATTTAACAAAATACACATGGGCCCTACAATTTTCCTTTCATAATGATCAAGTTTCCTCATTATCATCTCTCTGTAATTGTAATCCAAACAGTTTTGGGATGTTACTGTCATGTAAGGAAATGTTGATTTTAGATTTTAATAATGTGAAAATGAATTCGTACAACATTGGCTCAGGGCTTAGTGCTTAGTAATCCGCAAAAGTGCTCGGGAGCACTTTTGAGATTACTAAGCACTAAGCCTTTGGCCGAAGCACTCCAATTACTAAGCACTAAGCACTGCTTCTGAAAAGTGCTTGGGAGCACAGTGCTCGGGAGCACAAAAGGGCTCCGAGTACTTTCACGAGCATAAAGCACAATGCTTTGGCACAGCTCTGGTAGAGAGATAGGTCGGTAATTTGACATCTCCGACTCATCACCCTTTTTAAAGACCGGGACAACAACCGCCCTCTACAAAACCGCCGGGAAGGTCCCCTCCGATATACATTGGTTCATGAGTTTTGTTAAAGGCAACATTATTAAGTTTTTTACTGATTTTATGAGTTTAACAGATAGATCGTATACATCAGTGGTGTTTTTATTTTTAAGGGAGTTGATCGCGTCTCTAGTTTCATTTATGGAAATTTCTGTGAATTAAAATTTTGCAGTGGATGTTAGTCTGTTATGTACAGGGTGGGCAAAATTGGTGCTACATGAACTAAAACTTTTTAACCCGAGGAGATAGAGAAAAATGAATGGCACCGTATAGTCCTCTTTTTTCGAGAAACTGATAATGCCATCAACTGCATTCCTCTATCTTCTTTTGTTTCCGAGTTATAGGCCAAAATTGAAATTTGGGCGATTTCAACTTTGGTCATTATCTCCGTTTCTGTTGATGCTAGGATGCTGAAATAAAAACATTATACAGGCACTTTTCTAATAGCAATCCAGTGGCGTACTCTGATTTTTTCTAAGAGGTTTATTTGCTGAGTTATAACATAAAGTTGTGTTTTTTCTTATGGAAACAGTAGTTTGAAATGACTTAGAAAGAATCGTCATTTTTTTCCCGTTTACGAAATGTATCATATGTCATACATCACCCCCGGATTCGTTGAGATTTTATGAAAAATATGGTTTGTATAATATGGAATTCAAATTATTGAGTATAAAGTAGGCTGAATCATAAAATTATGTGTCTCTACGCATGGTGTAATTATTATTTCACGATTGAATACTTGATGTTGTGATCTCTGATTTCTGTTTGAAACAACTGTCAGTTATTAAAATTTGAAGTCATCGTTGGCGGCATACCTAATGGAGATATTCCAAAATTACGAAAATTTTATATGTTAAAATGTTTCATTTTAGCGAATGAGAATAGTGGGGCAGCAAGTGATTCATATTTTCAAAGCTTCCCCGAACTTCATTAACCAGATATTAGATATTTTAAACATTTGGCAGATACTTTGGCTGTGTTTGGCTCTCTTAAGAAGCCACGTTCGAAGAAATATTCAAAAAAGAACCAGGATGAGCAGACCGAAGAAATTATAGGGGCTTTGACCATAAATCCGAATATGTCAAATTTTAATAACTGACAGTTGTTTCAAACAGAGATCAGAGATCACACCATCAAGTATCCAACCATGAAATAATAATTACACCATTCGTAGAGACACATAATTCTATGATTCAGCCACTGTTCGCCACTGGAATGCTATTAGAAAAGTGCCTGTATAATGTTTTTATTTCAACATCCCAGCATCAACAGAAACGGAGATAATGACCAAAGTTGAAATCGCCCAAATTTCAATTTTGGCCTATAACTCGGAAACAAAAGAAGATAGAGGAATGCAGTTGATGGCATTATCAGTTTCTCGAAAAAAGAGGACTATAAGGTGCCATTCATTTTTCTCTATCTCCTCGGGTTAAAAAGTTTTAGTTCATGTAGCACCAATTTTGCCCACCCTGTACATTATAGAAGTACCTTAGTGGGTCGGTATTTGATTTCGGTATTTTGTCAACTATATCAAGAGCAACAGTACTAAAAAAATCATTGAATTCATTAGAATTGAGGTCGGCGGTGCAGAGGTCCCTATATTTGCCTCTATTTTCATTAATTATGTTCCACATACTCTGAGCTTGATTTTTGGATGAGTTTATCATTTTGTCATTGGCCATGCGTTTTTGGTTTTTGATTTCCTGCCGATATTTGAATCTGAGTTTTTTAAGTAGCTCTTGGTTGCCAGGGGTGTTGTACTGTTTACATATGTCATTGAGAAACTTAACTTGATCTCGCAATTGTTTCAGTGAGTTATTGAACCAATTATACTTATTAGCTTTATCACATCTGGTTAAATAAATATATTTTCTCAGGAAACGAGTGTTTATACGCTTATGTCAGCAAATTCATAAATATTTCGAATTTACGTTCAATGGACAAATCAGTGATCGCAACAAAATCCCAAGTATATGATGTAACAGAATCATAGAAGTCAAACAGGCCCTGTTGAGTTATGGGTCTAATTTTTTCAGGTTTAGCTGTTATGGGGCTATATGAATTAATTTTAATCTCGAAGTAAATGCTTTGGCCGAAGTGGTCGGAGAGATTGGCATCTATTATTTGAGTCTTTAATGAATTGTTTTCGGGGTGAAAATTTACAAAAATATTGTCCAGACTCGATTTACCTCTGGTTGGATCAGTTATTAACCTCCGCATATCATAGCTAGCAAGGAGATCACAAAGAGAATTTGCATTTTTGTCCTCTACTTCATTGAACTGAACATTGAAGTCACCTAGCCTGACAATGTTCTTTCGTGGACCAACCCGTCTTAGCAAGGAATCTATCTCCTCCAAAAAAGTGTCAAAGCATCCGGATGGCGGTCTATAAATACTTAATATTAGACAGTTACATAGTTTTATATCTATACATGACAATTCCAAACACTTCAGCAGATTAACCTCAAAAGTATTCTTCACTTCCAGATCCAAATTTTCCCGCACAAGGATCATTGAGCCTCCTCCTCTAGAGTTTTCGCGAGCAGTGTGGCTATGAACACGATAATTATTTAGACTGAAACTATTCGCCTCCTCTGGGGATAGCCAGTGTTCAGTTAACGCCAAAATATCGTAATTCTTGTCAGTAATGAATGTCTCAAACTCGTGTATTTTGCTTCTGATTGAACGAACATTACAGTGAAATATGTTCATTTGCAATATTCTTTCATTGGTGCTATTTATTCTTTCTGGGTAATGATTTTCTGAATTCTTGGGTTCACTCGATTTCTGGAAATTGAAGTTGTATCTTCGGTATGTTACTCCAGCTGGCCAAAAGTCCTCACCATATACTTGTTCCCTCAATGAAAAGTCCACACCAACCATAAAGCATTGCAGTCTTTTCTTTCGTATTTGACCTTCACTTCATTTACTATGACGTTTTCGTGGTCATTGATTTTAGATTTATCGATGATATATTGTTTCACTGTGCCTTCATCAACACTATCCTTGACATGTGAGATGAAGAGCCAAGCTTTTTGTTTGGACTCTCTTCCTGCAAAGACTATGCCATCCGTTTGGGATTTCTCAGTGGAAGTACCAATTTTTACTTTTTGCTTTCTTTTATGTTTGTTTAGGTTGTTAACTTTTATGAACCCTTGTTCAGCTTTGTTATCTATGGATTCGGTATTCTCTCGTATTGACGACGTTTGATTGATTTTCGTCTGGCTATTGTTGAGGTTAATATTTGACGTTTTCGCCGCATAGGTTAAGGCCTGGTTTGGCTGTGATGTCGTTATTTTTGAGTTGCGTAGGTCGTTTGATACGTTGGTCTGCCGTCGTGTTTCTTGAAGGCCAGTTGTGTCAACCTTTTCTGTCCCATGCTTGAACAGCTGGTTTTGTTCATCTCTTTCTGGAGGCGTTGTAGTTTGATCACTTTGACCTTGTTTATGTAGACTGTTTACGTTTTTTATGTCTTCTTGCCGGTTTGTTTGTTGATGTTCTCTCTTTTTTAGAGTTGCAATTTCTTTCTTCATATCTTCTATATGATTTGTTTGGCTTTCATGTACTTCTTCTAGATATTCAACTTTCTGTTTGTAGCAATAAGTTTTTTCCTCTCATCTCCACAACAAGCATCTTAAGTAGTTGAAAACTAGTTCCTTCATTATTACTTTCCTTGTTTATCTTTAAAATTGATTCATCATTTAAAATCTCTAAACTGAGATCGCAGCATTTTCCTGTTCTGTTTCCACAGCTCATATGATACACTTCACCACATTTTACACAAATTTGGCCACTTTTTACTTTATTTTTGCAGTATTTGCAAAATTTGCTCTCGCTAGTATTTTTCGCGTGCGCTCCACTTGGCGCCATATTGCCTTGAGAGTCATTTTCAAGATGAAGCGAACTGAAACTTGCAAGGACATATTTCAAGGTTTTGGCATACTGACCTTATACAGTCTGTATACAGGGTGGCCCACCCCAGACGCGGTTCTCATTTTGAGGCAGTGAAGACATTTTGAAAATTTTTTTTCGTGAAATGTGAAGGGCAATCAGATGCACAATTTAAAATTGTTTTCACATATACAGGGTGTTCGATAATAAAGATATAGACCATAGTTACACTTTTTTAAATGGAATACCCTATATATGAATTCAAAAATTGAATGGCAAGCTCAAATAATGATGAGTTTGTGAAGACCATTTTATGCCTTAGAAGAACCATTGTAGAGAAAATGGCGAAAAATCGAAAAAAAGGAGTATTTTTAATTTGCAATTAATGAATAAACCCCTCAAGCCAACGGTACAGACAATGTTTTTTCGTGAAGACATATTGGCTACCCTCATGCAGAAGAAAAAAAATTTAACTCTGGAATATACTAAGTGATCATAATTAATGTGCCCGTGGTCCAGTGGTTAGGACAGTGGATTAGGACCCGGCAAGTCCGAGTTCATTCCCGAGCTAGGAGAGAAATTTTCTAGTCTCGGAACGGGCCACCATTTCACTGTTGGGTCAAAAATTAACAGTGCTGTGCCTAAGGTGGCGTAAGGACACAGTAACAAAGCCTACACAGAACACAACTGCTTACTCTGAACTCGGCACAAGTTACAAGCTTCGAAGCTTGTAGTTTCAGAGGGGTCTCCTCAGGAGACCTAGGAGTAACCAGGATAAACAATATCATATCATATCATAATGTTCAAACATTAACTACAAATAAAGGTCAAAAACTTTCTTATTTCAAATGGCACACCCAGTATTTCTGTGCCTTGTTGAACGTAAAAATTAATATCGAGACTATCTTCATTAGGTTTCCCTATACCTAAACCTAATAGTTTTCGAGTCATTTTCGATTTTTAATTCAACTGGTTAACCTACTATCATGATAAGCGATATTCATAGAAATACTTGGAAATATTCGTGGGGAAATGCTCACAATATTATTTGAAATCTGAAAAACTCATATGAAGATCTCAATAATGGTGTTACGGTCACGCAAGATTTATTATTCCTTCATAAATGATTATCTACTGTTTTTCTGAATATCAATTCTTTTTTCAATAATTTTCAAATTAATTTCGCCTAGAAGGTATCAAGTGTCATTATCATTCAATCTTTTCCGGTACATGCCCTCAAATTTTTCTTTATTCTTATCGTTTTGATGTTAAGCCATACGTTCAAAGAATCATGTAACAAACGATTTATTTAAAAAAATATTTGCTCAGGCGATGAACCTTTGATTCTTCATACTTGTTATCTCCAATTGTTGGATTGAGTATAAGTAGACTCAAAGATTCAAAGATGTTCACAAAATACCTTCAAATACTACCTTACTACTGAATGTCCTTATGCTGGTGAAACTCGTTCCACTCGGTACTCAACTTGAACTCACTCTCTGGCCAGAGGTTCACTGTCACAGATCTCTTTTGAAAATCTCGAAAAGTCTTCAAAATATTGAAAATGTGAAGAATAGGGAAAATGTTGGACTGGAGCACAGGTTCATCGCCTGAGCAAATATTTTTTTTAATGAATCGTTTGTTACATTGTTACATGATTCTTTGAACGTATGGCTCAACTTCAAATCAAAACGATCGGAATAAAGAAAAATTTAAGGGCATGTACCGGAAAAGATTGAATGATGATGACACTCAATACCTTCAAGGCGAAATTAATTTTAAAATAATTGAAAAAAAATTGATATTCAGAAAAACAGTAGATAATCATTTATAAAGGAATACTAAATCTTGCGTGACTGCAACACCATTATTGAGATCTTCATATGAGTTTTTCAGATTTCAAATAATATTGTAAGCATTTCTCCACAAATATTTTCAAGTATTTCTATGAATATCGCTAATCATAATAGTAGGTTAACCAGTTGAATTAAAAATCGAAAATTAAATGAAAACTATTAGGTTTAGGTATAGGGAAACCCAATGAAGATATTTTCGATATTAATTTTTACGTTCAACAAGGTACAGAAATACTGGGTGTGCCATTTGAAATAAGAAAGTTTTTGACCTTTATTTGTAGTTAATGTTTCAACATTAATTATGATCACTCAGTATATTTCAGGGTTGAATTTTTTTCTTCTGCATAAGGGTAGCCAATACGTCTACACGAAAAAACATTGTCTGTCTCGTTGGCTTGAAGGGTTTATTCATTAATTGCAAATTAAAAATACTCCTTTTTTTCGATTTTTCGTCATTTTCTCAACAATGGTTCTTCTAAGGCATAAAATGGTCTTTATAAACTCATCATTATTTGAGCTTGCCATTCAATTTTTTTATTCATATATAGGGTATTCCATTTAAAAAAGTGTAACTATGGTCTATATCTTTGTTATCGAACACCCTGTATATGTGAAAACAATTTTAAATTGTGCATCTGATTGTCCTTTACATTTCCCTTCATTATATAGCAATAAAATGCGTCTCCGGGTATACGTTTCCATATCTCACGATTTCTGTGCATCCATCTCACTTCCTTACTCACCAGTGAACGGCAGAGGCAGACCATGGGCTGGCCTCGCACTTCCTTGTCAAGCGCAAAAAAGCGGAAAGTCACGGTGTGTGACTTTTTCCGAAATTTCAAAAAATATTCAATTGCCTGCATGCCGTTATTTCTTTCCTTAATTCTGGATAACAATGAAAGTTCACATTCATAATTTCAATATCTAGTATTTCGAGGTGAGGCTTTTTTTGACAGAAGGTAGAACTCATCAAAATAAGTCATTTTAACAAAAAAATTCTATATAAAATATGCCCCTGTTTCGAGAAAATGAAACTAGAATATTCTCTAGTTTCTACATGAATCTGAAAATTCCTCAGTCCGAACCTGCTCCCTCGCCTGCTCCTCCGTAGATATCAACATCTCTTGTTTTTTGTCTTCTTATCTAACAAATTTGCAAACAATTCTAGTGCGTAGAACAGATCATTTTGCCATATGCCGCTTTTTCATGAATTTTTCAAATTGAACATTTCCGATAAGAAATTTTCGGTAAAATGACTTATTTTGATGAGTTCTATCACCAGTCAAAAGAAAAACCCCACCTTAAAATACATCCTGTATAACTATGTATCAGATTTTTCAATTTCCTTTCGAATACAAATGAACGCCCGCCGTTCGACTGCTATCAGATCGAACAAATTCCACATTTTTTTAATTAAATGCATCAATATAGCGTCGAAACGTAATAATAATGATAGATATTAATTTTCTCAAACAATTACAAGCAAAATGTATGGAGAACACGTCAGAAAAAAAACTCAAATGAACATTACATTATTCAACTAAGTAATTTACAAAGAGCGTTCAGATCTTACGTTGCAAGAAATTCTTGTAGTGAATAAGGTTCTTTGACTATACGGAAGCGGTGTAATCTAGATCTAAAACATCAAATGGCACGAAAAAAAGACTTCTGCATGACGAAAATCTGATTCACGCCTGAACATCCTCCCCAAATCACAATCCCGTAGTTCAAGTGTGTCTGAACATTGGCGAAATATAGTATTTTCAGAACATCTTGGTCCACTTGTCGGGACATAGCCCGCAAACAATACAAGGCCGAGGTAAGTTTCTGTTTGAGGCACTTCAAGTGTTCTCCCCAGTTCAGATTTGTGTCCAAAGTGACTCCAAGAAACCTAGTGTTGGACGAGATCTTAACAGTGTGACCGAATAGTTGCACCGACGTTGGATAGTTGGGCGAAATTGGGACGTTTTCGGATGGCGAGGTCTGCAATGAACGTCTAAGCCTTTTTTACTCGTTTCGAGAATATTCAGAATAGTTATTCTATATAACGAAAAATATACTCACTGAATGGTAAACCTGTGATATCTAATCCTCTTGCAGCTACATCAGTACAAATCAAGAACTTAACCTCTTGTCTTTTGAATTTTTCCAAATTGGCCTTTCTTTCATGTGGCTTTCTATCTCCGTGAAGACAGACACATGAATATTTGCTTTTATCAATATTTTTCAAATATCTCTCTAGATTATCACAATCTAATTTTGTCCTACAAAATATTATCGCTCTGTCCATTTTATGGACATCTATAGCTCGCACACAATATTCCCCTTTTAGAAGTTTTACCGCTTCACTGAGGGTTTCAGCACAGTTATTACCAGGACGAACTCCATCGTTAGCGTGCACTCCGTCTGTTTGTATATGACGACGTAGATTATGCCAGCTACGATCTTGCTGCGGATCTATTCTAACAATGACATGGTGTACAGTGTCTGGAACTGCATCTTCTCCTTTCAGATCCACCCATGTAGGGAAGTACATCAGTTTTTCCTTGCGAAATGAGTATTGATTTAATAAAAAACATTAAATTAAAGGAATTATTTTATTGTTTGCATACTCACGGCCATTTTTTTAACTTCAAAAGCATGGAGAGTTGCACTGCATACAATCATTTGAAGTCTCCTTCCATCACTTGTTATCTTAGGCATTTGCCTGTGTAATCTTTCTATAAGATCTGTGTAACCTTGTTTTAGCAAACCATCAGCCTCATCAAGAATAAAGAATCGACAACTAGATAAGGATAAATAGCCTGAAAATATATTAGAAGCATAAATTGTCTGCAGAAACTGCAAAGGCTAGCCTGTATTGGGGTAACAGGAGCTATGCGTACAGCTCCTACAGCAGCGCTTGAGGTCATTCTTGATTTGCCTCCCTTACACCTACATGTGAGGAAATGTAGCCTGCTGGAAGCTATAAGAATCTCCCTTAACGGAAAGCTACTACCCGGTAACTGGGTTGGACATATGGGGATCTTGAATCAATTTGATTCAAATCTCCTGGCAAAACCATCGGATGTTATGCCAACCATCTACGATTTTGAAACGCCCTTTGAAACGGTCATAACCGACCGTCCTAGGGCAATAAGTTTCGTAAATCGTCTGGACAAAAAGTCATCCATATGGTTCACCGACGGATCTAAAACAGAGAAGGGTACTGGCATTGGGGTATATGGACCTAAATTGAGGATCTCTAAAGCCCTGGGAGGCGAGCCCTCTATCCTACAGACCGAGATAATGGCTGTTTATGTATGCGCTCAAGAGTGTCTCAAGATGAACCTCAAGGGAGCGCATGTCTACATCATCACGGACAGTCAGGCCTCACTGAGATCCCTGGAATCAAACTGCCAGGGGTCTCTGTTGACCTGGGAATGCCGTAACACCATAAAGCAACTGGCAAGAGGCAATAAAGTGACTCTATTGTGGGCACCAGGGCACTATGGCGTTGAAGGAAATGAAAAAGCCGACAAACTGGCAAAAATTGCATCAAGGCAAATACCTGTTGGACCTGAGCCGTTCTGTGGGCTCGGAAAAGACCAATACAAGGCAGCGGTCCAGCAATGGGAGCTGAAAAACAGGATAACCTACTGGACAAACGCTCCTGGACTTATTCAGGCCAAGAAATTCGTGACGATATCACCTACCTATACCAGGAAACTCTTGAAGCTATCACGAGCTGAGCTTCGGGTGATGGTAGGACTGCTGACGGGACACTGTCGGTACAAACACCATTTGTACCGCATGGGAAAGTCAGCAGATGAGATTTGCAGGCTATGTGGATCAGAAGCGGAAACAGCTGAACACATGGTATGCAAGTGTCCAGAGCTGGCTGAACTAAGAACCATTCATATGGGGAAACCGGTCCTGGATACCCATGAGGTCACGGCCAAGGCTCCTAGGGAGGTTGCCAATTTTATCAACACTATTGACGACCTCCTTGGGTTTCCATGAATGAGTAGGGTAGGGAACAAAAGATCTACACGGTCGCAGTTCTCGGAAGGCTTAACGAGCCAAAACGACCCCAGTTCAAATAATAAATAATAATAATAATAATAGAAGCATAAATTCACTACTCTAAAAGCAATAATCATAAATTGAATGATTCATCAAGCTATATCAATCTATTTTGTTTTCAAAACAAAACAAAAATTATACGAGGATGTATTGATATCTAGTCAGCCTAGACCAGTTCCATGCATAAACAAAATATTGCGATACCATATCAACGAACAATATCTTATTAGAAGTGTCAGTGTAGAGGTCGACGTGAAAAAGGTAAACCAGAGTTACGCAATAAAAAAAAGATGTCCACCGAAATTGTAAAAATCGAAAAATTGGAGTATCGAGGCATCGTCAAGTACCTGCCCAGGAAACACAGACTTCTCCGCGAGCTCTCTGAGAGGTTACAATGCGACTTTTATGCGAGCTCCTACCGCGAGGTTCCAGAGATCTCTATGTGAGGTTCCTAAGCGAAGTTCCCACTGATGTACCCATGCGATATCTTGGAGACCTCGACATGCGATATCTTTGAGAGCTATCCCATGCGATATCTCTGAGAGGTTACAATGCGACTTTTATGCGAGATCCTACCGCGAGGTCCAAGAGATCTCTATGTGAGGTTACTAAGCGAAGTTCCCACTGATGTGCCCATGCGATATCTTTGAAACCTCACCATGCGATATCTTGAAGACCTCGCCATGTTATATCTTTGAGAGCCCACCATGCGATTGACATGGTTAATCTTTTTGCGAGATCGTCAAGATATTATAACAAACAAATCAGAACAAAAAATTCTCACTGCGTGCTTCAAAAGTTGTCCTTAATATTACAATTTGGAAATATTTTCAAAAAGATCTTGTATTCAACAAGAACAAGTAGTTAGTTGTTCCGCAATTATGTACCTATGAAAGATGAATTGGAAATTATCGAATTTAACCAGAAGAAACATTTTTACCGAGCTGAGGCGAGTTCCTGTAGTGATTGGACATAGGTACAATGGGAGAATTTGAAATTTTTATTGCATGTTCCTAAACTCTAAAGTTATCCAAATGAAAACACATCAAAAAATGTATATCAACAGAATTCCCCCCCCCCTGCATGCCTAACTTCCAACAGAGGAGATAACTATTGATTATTCAGTGGCGTATCCAGGCATTTGTCTTGGGGGGATATGAAACAAATAATAATTTTTTTATTGCAAAACAAGAATAAATCTTAATTTGGTTTGCTATCATGAAACAAAGTCAGGTCGCCTTGGTCTTCTTGCTAGATCATCAATAATTTCATTTCCGGAAATATGCAATTCCCTGTGTTGGTTTAGACATATCATGGCTAGCGGATTCCAGCAGCCGAACTTGTCGATTTTGTTTCGCATTCATCAATTTTCCTTCGTTTGATGAAGTCCGCCAAAGAAGTTTGTTCACTCATGATAATTTTTTCTGGACCTCTATTTAAAAAAAAACAACACACCTGTGTAACAATTAAACGAATCATGAAGAATGGAAGCTAATAGCCTATGTCAACTCAGGACAAATTCCTACAGATCCGGTCATAGGAATGAAATAGAAAAATTTCTACTCATCTACTTCAAACCAGTAAACAAAATATCACCCTACCGATCCGAGTGTCAGCATATGTATTATATTAGATGATTACGCAGGCCGACAAAGGAATCTCCAGCCGGGCACTCGGAACTTGGAAGGCTTCATAGTTCACATATGTCTTTAATTTTTTACGCGGTAAGAGGGAAATATAGATCTCAACTGAATCGGGAACTTGAACCCAATTGATTATAGTATTAAGGTTCATAATCGAGGATCATGGACATCGTCCATTTCGGTTGGTGTGTTCTGGATTACGCAAAAATAACGTTGTCTATTCGTTTTCTCAATTCCCGCTTCCCGCAATTTCAGACCATATCTTGTTCTTGTATGTGTAGGATGCTCTCATTGTTCTGATTTACTGTTGAGCTAAGAGACGTTTTGTGCATAATTAGTTAAGTGAAGTGTACCTGTGCTGTACAAGGTTCGCTTTTGTTTACAATTTCGAAGAGGATATTTGTATTCGAAGGTAAGTGTTATTTTTATTAAATTCTTGAGTTTCAACCCACCACTCACCACCACCAGTTAGAATATATACCGTTATCATTTTTGCCGCTTCAGGTCTTTCTGAGTTATTCAACCACTGGCAATAACGGAAGTGATTAATTTACATTTATCTACTTTCTACTAACAAAAGATCTTCTGATATCACTCAAAAAGTCATTCATTCTCAATTGTAATTGCTCGAATAAATATTATGAAAGAAACTCTGCAAGTCTGCAGAGGATCATATCTTGATTGCTGAAATATGTATTTAGGCTGTCTTTGCTTTTTTTAACGCTCATTCGAATAGTTTTATCAATAAGAATTATTTTTGTCCGCAATGAACTTTAAAAAAACCACTCATTATATTTTGTATTTGTATATTTACAGAGATCGTTTCAATGAAGAAAAAAATTTCGCAACTAGGGTTGCAAGTCAGTGAAATGAGCGATATTCTTTATTCAAAGTCTAAGGAAAAATCTAGGGACACCCAAAGATTTGAGGACATGTTCCCACTTCACGATGAAAATACATTAAAAAAATATGTGAAACATTGGATGGGGAGCCCAGACTCGTCGATGATTTGGTATGTACCTAAAATTCATTCTAATTTTTGTCGCAATAACCTTTTTTATACCTATATAACATTGTTATATTCAAGGTGTCGAAATAAGGATTTCTCCCCTTTAAGAATAAACTCTGAACATGCTTTCGATAAATCTTTGAATATTTCAGACATTAAAACCTTCAAATATCAAATAATTGCCAATCTTGGAATCGTTTATTTACCCCTGATTTGGTTCAATAGTTGTTTTTGATTATACTAAGCATTTCTGCCCAATAAGTGATATTCGAAATCCCATCTCAATATTCAATATTCTTTTCTAGATGGTTTATATTTGAAGGGTATTGGAGGTTCTAGCTCTAAGGATCATCACAGTCGCATGTTCGAGTCATTAATGTCAAATGGTCTGAGAATCAATTGCTCCTGGAAGGGCCAAAGGGAAAATATAAAATTATAAGATCAGGCCAACATGAAGGCTTGTATAAGTGAGTACAATTTTATACTAGTTTATTTGCTCTTTATGTCGATTAATCTTCTGTTTTTCATTTCAATCATTACAGATTTCATTTTTTTTAATTATTAATGCAAATCATGATCACCGAGAATATAATTTTTCGAATTGGTGATTTATGTTTCAAATGAATATCTTTTGCCATAATAATATTTGGAATGATATCTTATTATGTTTGTAGCTGATATTATACCTACATATAAATGTGCATATAAAATTTTTGTTGTTGAAATTCTATTCAATTTGTGCTCCAGAAGAACTTGTTACAATTCTCATTCGCGTTGATGAATGTATAAACAACTGACCTCACAAAAGTGCATTACTATATATGTCATTTTCATTTTTCCAGATATAATGAAGCAGACATGGAAAACAACAGAGAAGGAATTCGAAGTTTTTCCACAAAATTGGCTACGCCATTGTTGCCAAAGAAAGAAGGGGGAAGAGGAAAGAAACCGGATGATTTGAATTATTTTCTTTATATTTCTGTTCGTTATTAATAAAGATTATAGGAGTTATTCGATTGTTTTAGTATACCTTCTGTTGCTGCCGAAAATAATAAATAACTTTCAACACTGTTTGTTGTGTAGGTCAACTCAATAATATTAGAAACAGATTTTTATCATATAAATAAAAGTCATACGATAATATACAGATTTTCATCATATGAATAAAACTTACTGCATTTGTTAATTATACAAATCTAGTATGATACACTGAAAGTACCATGATCGATAATTTCCTGTAGAAAGGTACCCCTGTTCTATTTACACCTTTCTACAGGAAAAAATGATCGATCATGGTACTTTCGGTGTATCATACTAGATTTGTATAATTAACAAATGGAGTAAGTTTTATTTATATGATGAAAATCTGTATATTAGCGACCTGTTTAGGAACTTCTTATACTTCTCGCAATGTGACCTATTTGAGAATATCTTAAAGATCTCGCAATGTGACCTATTTGCGAATATCTTATACATCTCGCAATGCGACATGTATAGGAACATCTTATACATGTCGCATTGTGACCTATTTGCGAATATCTTATACATCTCACAATGCGACATGCATAGGAACATCTTATACATGTCGCATTGTGACCAATTTGAGAATATCTTATAGATCTCGCAATGCGAGCTCGCATAGATCTCACTAAAGGAGGCTAATGCGAAATTCTCAAAGTCCTCGCCGCGGGAGGTGTATGCGAACTCCTAGTGTGACTTGTTTGAGAATATCCACGTAGAACATCGCCAAGAGCTCTCGGGGATATCTTATGTGGCGGACATTTGGAGCAGATATAGTGCTCTCCGCGACCTCTCAAAGATATCACAAAAGGCGTCACAACTTCCTAAAAAGAAGTCGCAGGGATGTCTATGGGATATCTTTGTGTTGCCTGGGTGTATTCAAAAGGGTTAAGAGGTAAGCAGATTACGAAGATATGCTTAAGAGGGGCCTATACCGTTCTGACGTTCAGTTCAAAACGCGATTCGGGATTTCTCACGATAGAGACCACCGATTTATATGGGGTTTTCACTGTTATTCAATATGAAGAGTTCTTCAAGTTGAAAAGTTTATAATTTTTTTTCCCTTCTTAGTGACTTTATATGCATAATTCTAACTTTCCAACCTAGACTATTTTTTTTATGAATTCCCACGAAAAATTTAACACAAAAAGTTTTCTCCAATCGCTCAAAAACCGATTTCAGTAAAATTAAAATCAAACGATCGCAAAGTGCTGCCACCTAATCGACGAACTTGGCTATTTCCATCTTCTACTACTGATCGTTCCAGCTATCTGGCAATACTGCACATTTTAGGATGCACTTTGGGGTTTTCGGTAAATCCCAGAGGCAAATATTTATTGTTTTATTGTAAGGCGTCTGTTATCAGTGAAAAGTAAAAGTGTAAAAACATGTTTTTTATTACTTCTGTTGGACCGGCAAGCCGAAAGCAAATTCGTTCGGTCTTTACGTTTTTAGATCTTGTGACGAGAGACGAGGGTCGTGAATTTTCACTCGATTTTTTTTTTCTTGTGATTGGAAGTGTTGTGTTTCTTCTTCTTCAGGTGCCCTCTCCATTTAATGAAGGTTGGCGACAATTTCGGCATACTTATTGCGATCCTGAGTAGTACGAATTAATGTTGATGTGTTCATACCAGTCCAATCGCGTATGTTTTTTAGCCATGAATGTTGTCTGCGACCAGGACCACGTTTTCCTTCGATTTTTCCTTCTATTATTAATCTGAGTATATCATACTTTTTGTTACGGTATATGTGACCCAGATAAGCAGTCTTTCTTCGTTTTATTGTTGTCAGCAATTCTCTTTCCCTTCCCATACGTCTAAGCACTTCATCGTTAGGTATATGTTGAGTCCATGATATTTTGAGCAGTCGACGGAAGATCCACATTTCAAAGGCCTCGATTCTGTTCATGGTATTCACTTTCAATGTCCATGTTTCTGTTCCATACAAGAGAACCGAGTGCACGTATGCCCTTACAAAACGGTATCTTAAGCTTAGGTTCAAGGTTGCGTTACATAACAGGTTTTTCATCCTTAGAAATACGGCTCTGGCTTGCTCTATACGAGATCTTACTTCGACGTCAGGGTCGACATTTGTCGTTAGCAGCCAAGATATTTAAATTTGTCAACTTTTTCTATTGCGGTGTCATAGATGTTTATGTTTAGTTGTGGGTTTGGAGATCTTGTTATGGCCATTACTTTGGTTTTTGCTACATAAATTTTCATGCATAGTTGATCACCCACTGCTACAACTTTGTTGATCAGGCGTTGAAGGGCTTCTGGATTGTCTGCGATGATAACCGTGTCGTCTGCATAACGTATGTTGTTCAATGTCCTGCCGTTAATTTTTATTCCATCCTTATCTTCGCCTATTGCTTCGTTAAATATGTGCTCCGAGTACATATTAAACAGTACTGGCGAGAGAACACAACCCTGTCGTACGCCCTTTTCTATGCATGCCGGTTCTGATGACGTTTGTCCACATCTAACCGTTGCCTCTTGGTTCCAGTAAAGATTTTTTATAAACTCGATGTCCTGTTTGTCTAATCCTTTTTCCTGGAGTAATGTCAGAAGGACGGTATGATTGACTCGATCGAAGGCTTTCTCGTAGTCTATGAAACAAGCATAGACATCTTTCCTCATGTCTCGACATTTCTGGAAGAGTATTAATAAGCTCGCTAGTGCTTCCCTTGTTCCCAGACCCTCACGAAATCCAAACTGGGTATCGCTTTGATCGGCTTCACATTTGTGGTAGATTCTGGCTTGTATAATTTTGAGTAAGATCTTAAGTGTTGTGTTATTTGTTTCAATTACTTTGAAGATGAGTAGGAAATTTAGTGATAAACGCAAAAATCTTTGCGCACATCGACGCAGTAGAAAATTGGCTCAACGGAGGAGATTCCAAAAGTAAGTGGGTAATTATTCGACTTCAGTTTCAGTTTTCATGGAAAGTTTCAATTTCAGTATAATTGACAAAGAAGAAAGCGTTCAGCAGGATGTAAAGTATGATACTTCATCAGAAAGAAGTGCTGATGATTTATCTTGTAATTTAGAACAAGAAACGGTTTCAACTACATTAGCTTGCGGGTGAGAAATTTTGTTATAACTGGAATATAGATGTCCAAGTCGAATCATCAAATATCTTATACATATTACTTATTATTTTCACTTTGTCTCGTCCGAAAAAGTTTGTTTTCTATAAGCATATTTTTAGATCTAGATCGGGAAAACCTATTTTTGTGGAAGGAAGGAGATTGGTGGATGTCCGTTTTTTGTTCGAACAAATTGCTGATTTGTGCAAGCATACCCCCTTTGACTGTTCATTTTCTGATATGGACTTGATACAGGAAATTAGGAAAGGTTTGTGTTCCCAATTTGTATTCCAATGCCGGATGTGTAAAATTCAGAAGAAATTGAACACTATAAATGGGAGTGAAGGTATTACGAATAACATAAATTCGGCAATATCTCTTGCAACTATATCCACTGGTATTGGATATTCAACTGCTGATGAGTTATTCGCGGTTCTAAATGTACCATTCATGTCCTCTGCAACGTATCAGCACCACTGTGAAAATATTTCAACCTCAATTGAGGAAACAGCTTGGAAAATTATGGAGGACACTGGAAAAGAGGAAGGAAAAATTTTGCATAACGTCATTTAAAAACTTATGTTCATCAATGTTCATTCAAAAGAACTTCTGTAAAATAATCTTGGTAATAAATATATTTGTCCGATTCTGATTTTATTCATTCATCTCAAAAATCCAAATCAATAAATTGGTTTTTCTTACAATTGAATTTGTTATGTGATGTTTATCCTACACAAAATTTTTTTACATGACAATCTATGATGGGATCAGAAAATTCTGGAGATCTTCTAGAATTTCATACAATCCTTCCTTCTTCTTGAATTACCTTATCGTTTCAATTTTATAAATGATATTATCTGATCCATGATCTGAGTTCATGAAAAAACTCATTCAATTTCAAAAACTTTCCGAAATTCTTGATATTATAGTCACTAACATCAAAAGAAGCTATTTCAAATGAATTATATATATCAAAAATATATATGACTATAATCCAGTTCGAGTGCCTATTAGACCTTCCTGGAGAACTGGACATATTAGAAATCTGAGAATTGAGATCATATTGTTCGAAATTTTTTACTGAGCTAAAATATTTTTGGAGCCTGAGCGCTCTTGGTTATACAACAAGTGAAAAAAATAGATTTGTTGAAAATATTTCTTTTCAATTATTTCCTTTGTTAAGTATTCAATTCTGAATAAGTACATTTCTGTTAAAAGCATAGTTTTCAAAATATCGAGAAAAAACCGAAATAAAAGTTAAATACTCAAATACTCGTAGTCAGTATAATGTTCATTTTTCTTATTCTCAACATCCTCAACGTAAATAGTCCTCATAACATCAGAGTAGAAAAATGTGGAAAGGCCATGCATCTTGTGAAGTTCAGAATAATCATCACAGAGTGTTTCAAATTTTGTGTCGAAAACTATGATCGAAAATTGGCCATAACTTATATTTTTCAAATTAGAACCATATTATTTATGATTGCGTTGGATTCTGCAAAGAAAAATTATGATTTTACTCCAATAAAAAAAATGAAAGAAACTTGGAGAACTATCATCATTTTTTCGCACGATTATACGCAATCATAAAAAATAGGGTATGTATATACAATTCCTCTGATACAGCATCTCATACAATAAACAAATTTAAATTCATAAAAAAAAATTAGTTTAGGTTTTGAGCCTCAATCACATTTTTTTTTACTGTTGATGTGGATGATTTTTTCCGAATCTAACTTACAACCAAAACAGAAATTCGCAATAAATTCGTGCAACCAAGAAGGTGATATATTCTCATTTTGATCCTTCACATCTGCCAACACAGGTAACATCCTGTCTCTTGTCCTTCCTTCAGCTAAAATCAATATTATAGACTGCAACCTTGAAAGTGGGAATTCCCTCTGTTGTAGGTTGTAGGGAATTCCCAACTATTTATTTCCATCTGGTAAAACGTCTACCTCCTATGAATTTACAGTGTTGTCAGCAGTTTCGTAAATAATTCCACTTCATTCGTGAATATACGAGGGCATTCGACAACTTCCGCCCTCCCCTTGGTAAAGGCTGTACGTAACAGAAATCTCGCATGTGGAAGAAAAGGGCGGTAAATACGGGGAATGTCTGAGATATCTTCGGACGTACTGAAAATCGACGATTTCTTTTTTCCGAATCTAACTTACAACCAAAACAGAAATTCGCAATAAATTCGTGCAACCAAGAAGGTGATATATTCTCATTTTGATCCTTCACATCTGCCAACACAGGTAACATCCTGTCTCTTGTCCTTCCTTCAGCTAAAATCAATATTATAGACCGCAACCTTGAAAGTGGGAATTCCCTCTGTTGTAGGTTGTAGGGAATTCCCAACTATTTATTTCCATCTGGTAAAACGTCTACCTCCTATGAATTTACAGTGTTGTCAGCAGTTTCGTAAATAATTCCACTTCATTCGTGAATATACGAGGGCATTCGACAACTTCCGCCCTCCCCTTGGTAAAGGCTGTACCCAGTGGGCACACATACGTTGAATAAAGGTTTTTTTAACGTTGATTGGTTGAAAAATACGTTATCCAGTTGATTTTTCAACGTTGTCATTCCAGTTATGATTTATAACGTTAATTCAATACGTTTTAATAACGTATATCAAACGTAATTTTACAATAATCAGTTATAAAATTGAGTGCTAAAACGTTTCTTCCCGAAATTATTATAACGTTTGTGAAAGATGTTATTTTAACGTTCTCTCGTAACGATTCCACAACTTCTAGTTCATTAGAATCGTTTCAAATACGTCTCCAGTCAACTATACGAAAACGTTTATGGCAAATGTTATTTAAACGTTATCATGATGACAATTCCACAATTTCTCATTGATTTTTATCGTTTAAAATACGTATCCAGTCAACAATAACGTCAACGTTAATTATTTACGTATGTTCAACGTACTTTTCTTTCTTCCCGAAGAAAAGTTCATCTGAAAATACGTTATAATAAAAAAAAAGCTAACGTGTGTTCTGAACGTTGTTTTAACGTCCATTCTTCAACCTCTAGTCTATTTAAATCGTTGAAAATACGTATCCTGTTAACAATACGAATACGTTTATGGCAAATTTTATTTGAACGTTATCTGATGACAATTTCACAATTTCTCATTAATTTTTATCGTTTTAAATACGTATCCAGTCAACAATATGGATACGTTAATGATTTACGTATGTTCAACGTACTTTTCTTACTTCCCGAAGAATAGTTCATCTGAAAATACGTTATTATGAAAAAGAATACTAACGTGTGTTCTGAACGTTGTTTTAACGTCCATTCTTCAACTTCTAGTCTATTTGAATCGTTGAAAATACGTATCCTGTTAACAATACGAATACGTTTATGTCAAATGTTATTTAAAAGTTATCTGATGACAATTTCACAATTTCTCATTAATTTTTATCGTATTAAATACGTATCCAGTCAACAATATGGATACGTTAATGATTTACGTATGTTCAACGTACTTTTCTTACTTCCCGAAGAATAGTTCATCTGAGAATACGTTATTATGAAAAAGAGTGCCAACGTGTGTTCTGAACGTTGTTTTAACGTCCATTCTTCAACTTCTAGTCCATTTAAATCGTTGAAAATACGTATCCTGTTAACAATACGAATACGTTTATGTCAAATGTTATTTAAACGTTATCTGATGACAATTTCACAATTTCTCATTAATTTTTATCGTATTAAATACGTATCCAGTCAACAATATGGATGCGTTAATGATTTACGTATGTTCAACGTACTTTTCTTACTTCCCGAAGAATAGTTCATCTGAAAATATTATATTATGAAAAAGAATGCTAACGTGTGTTCTGAACGTTTTTTCAACGTCCACTCTTCAATTTCTAGTTCATTTGAATCGTTACAAATACGTCGCTCTCTAGTCAACTATACGAATATGTTCATGATAAATGTTATTCAAACGTTATCTAACAAAAATTTCACAATTTTTCATCAATTTGAATGGTTTGAAATACGTTTATGGCAAATTTTATTTAAACGTTATCTGATGACAATTTCACAATTTCTCATTAATTTTTATCGTTTTAAATACGTATCCAGTCAACAATATGGATACGTTAATGATTTACGTATGTTCAACGTACTTTTCTTACTTCCCGAAGAATAGTTCATCTGAAAAAACGTAATTATGAAATCGAATACTAACGTGTGTCCTGAACGTTTCTTTAACGTCCATTCTTCAACTTCTAGTCTATTTTAATTGTTGAAAATACGTATCCGGTCAACAATACGAATACGTTTATGGAAAATGTTATTCAAACGTTATCTAAGAACAATTCCAAAATTTGTCATTGATTTGATGGAAGGGTCATAAAAGTTGATTTACGACTACCCGTGCCGAAAAACACGTTCCGAGTGCCTCGCCAGGCTCCACCAGCAGTTGTGATTTACATTTTATTATCCGGTTGATATTGATTTTTCTTCAAAAAGGGGTCACAATTCCAAAAATTTTGAGAAGCACGGACTACTCTGGACACGATTTTGATGAGATAACAGTTTTATTGCCTCTCATGTCTATCGTATAGTTCAATAGGGCCTTAAACGTTGAAAATTCTACTCATCAACAGCCAACAGTTTGTCACCAAATTATACTGTATTTTATATATCAGGATATTTTTGGCGCTTTTGTTGACCTGAACTGAGGGCTTATCAATTTGCCCAAAGGTCTGTAATTTTCGAATTTTTGGCAGAAAATGGTATCAATAATTATTATTACGTGACAATACTCAAGATGAAAAACAATAAGGTGCAATTGAATTGAATATATTTTTCTTTTACATTTCATTTCACGCTACTGAGGTAAATTTCAAAGAAGTGAAAAAAATTTCAATAGGTAGATCGATTCACACAAAAGAAAAGCTGACATGTGTTAACAACTGGGCTAATAAATATTGACACTCATAATTTATTTTCAAATAGGGTTGTGTGAATTAGCACAAATTTCATCGGAAAATGGGGAAGATATTATCAGGTGGCGCTACCTTCCAATGAATCACCAATAAAAACTACTCAACGCAATAATAATTCATATTCCTTTTCTACGTTACAATCCACTTTCAAGAAACGGATTTGCACAATCTGGCAACAAAATCAACTTTCGACACTGTTCGCGCTTGCGCAACTCGTCTGTGATTGGCGCGTCATTCGTTAATGCGCGGGAACTGCTTCTCTCTGATTGGCTTGTGACATTAGACTTGGACAATTGCTTCTGCGCCTACTGCTGAGCCCTTGAGTCGTCGCAAATGCAACCGCCATCGACAACACGCTAGCAACAGGTCTCTACTCTCGTTTCGTTGTTGGTTCAGTGTTGAGTTTCAGAGTTTGGGTTATATTGTATCAATTATTATAATGGTGTTGTTAATTACATTTGATCTGGTGAGTACTATAATAATCATTCAAACACCTATGATGCAAATGTTTGGAAATTTCAGTTCACTTTATACTTCTGGCTGTACCCGCTTAACCTCCATTTTCCACCAATTTAATTTTGCCAAGCGTCCGTTTTATATAAGGTGAGTATTCTGTTTCAATTCGCTCTTTTTCTCCAGTTGTATTTTATTGATTGGCAATAAAATATTGTTTAATATTTGCATCTGCATTTTGGGGATTGATAATAATCTTGACAGTCTCATGAAAATTGAATGATTTTCGAATAATTCTTTTCTGCTTTATTCGGAGCAATTCCTTGAAATTGGTAGAAGATGTATACCGATATAGATTTGCATCAATATAAAAGATCGTGACAATAGCCCAAACAATAATTCAACAACTAATGATATGCAAATATTCTTCAATAATTAAATTTTTTCAATTTTCCTGTGTGGTATTTATTTAAGAAATTTCTTCTATCCATTTTGATCTTCAAATTGCCCCTTGATATTATGCAAAAGGGATATTTTAAAATGAATAACAGTTCCATTTGAGAACTTATATCAGTCACCTGAGGGAGAGGATATAGGTAATTCTGTAAAGAAACTTAACATAAAACTGTCTAAAATTATTATGAAATATAATTTTTCTGGTTAACACCTTGGCCAATAACATTGTGATTTATTTCAAGAAGGCTGTTGTTAGACTTTCATTTTCATTCAGACACCCATGAATGAAAGTACAGTAGAGACTCGATAATCCGGATCAATTAATGCTAGGGCTAATCCGGATCATTGAGGAATCCGGAATATCGCGTCTTGCAATTTAGTAGAGATGCATTTTAAAAAACGGTTCAAATAATTAAAGGCTTCAATCTCGAAATCACAAAACAATTCAGAACTGATATATATCATTTGAAATAAGATATTTCACGTTGTTTTTCAACTGTGAGAGTAAGAGAATGCTCAACTATAGCTTTTTCCTGTATTTCTTTAAGGAGCAGAATATCAGTAATTCCAATATTACACTCTTCTGCCCATTGCAATCCCAATGTAAAATATGTGTTTTATTGACTTTTCCGTTAAAAAATCAAGTTCAGTCAAGTTATAACTAATAATCACGTATGCAACGATCGCAAATTCGGATTATTGAGTCTTGAGATCCGGATTATAAGGTACATAATACAATCTTGACGTCAATCCGGACTAGTAAGATATCCGGACTATCGTTCTCCGGATTATCGAGTCTCTACTGTAGAAGGCATTGTACCTATATGGATATCTTGTATAGACTCGCCGTCGCCCCAGATCAATCATTTTAAGGCATCTTAGGACATCACCCCCAATAAATTTTTCGTTGAATAATATAGGTACTTCATGTTGTTTCTGCAATCACCATACACAAGGAAACTGAAAATATTACTTTGAAGAAACATTCACATTTACTCGGAAAACTGGGTCAAATTGAAGTCTCTGAATCTGAATTATATTGAAGTTTACTGACTATTTATCATTGATTATGGGCTAGTATTTTCGAAATATCTATATATTGTTTCTCCAACTTTTTCCATGAATGGTATTGGTATGAAAATGCTAGTTTCCTATAATACTTTTCTTGAAAAAAATCTATTAGATATAGATGTGGTAACCAGAGAAGATTTTTCATATAAATTTCAGAATAGAATGCTCGTATCTGAATTTTTTTATATTTATAGAGGCTGTTAAGATCTCCTTCCCAACATCCCAACCAAAGGAATAGACGAGTTTCGACTTTGCACAGCCCTGAAAGAATGGATGAAATTCGCCTCGGCGAAATTGAAGAAAGCAAAATAGACGTACTGTTATTTTATTTTTGTATCTTGGATATTTTATAGTGAATGTCTCATTTTATAATATATTTTTTTTAATAATCAGAATTTTTTTTTTCTCGAGGTTCACCAATTTGAATACACGAGGTATATAAAAATAAACATTATTAATACGTTAATGATTGAACATATAAACTTGAATATACACGTTATAAATTAACTTTCAGACTGAACACAAGGACCTATATTATAATAATACGTTGAAAGACAACGTTTATGAAGTATATATGATATCGTGGAAATAAACGTTATTTATACGTTATCAGTTAGACAGTAAAGTTGTATGGTAGAATAATATACATACACGTTATAAATTAACGTTAATATTGCGCCCAATTCCTATTTAATCAATACGTTGAAAAATAACGTTTATGAAGTATAAATGATATGGTGGAAATAAACGTTATTTATACGTTATCGGTTAGACAATAAACTTGTATGGTAGAATAATATACATACACGTTATAAATTAACGTTAATATTGCGCCCAATTTATTTTTTATCGATACGTTGAAAGACAACGTTTATTAATAACTAAATTCTCGATGCAAGAAAACGTTTTTTCCCGCGACATTTTTACTGTTTTTCAACGTTTGGTTATGTAACATCTTTTCAACGTATTTTCTACGTGCGTGTGCCCACTGGGTACGTAACAGAAATCTCGCATGTGGAAGAAAAGGGCGGTAAATACGGGGAATGTCTGAGATATCTTCGGACGTACTGAAAATCGACGATTTCTTAGGGGTGGTGAGGGGTGAGAAGTAGACTTTGACGTACGCTAAGAAAGCTGGGCACTATAAACCCCTCTTAATACCCTTGGTGATCAATGTCCTTCGTATGCGACCGAGAAAAATTGGACTGCAAGCTTCAAAAGAAGTAAATTTTCCATTGAAGATGATGACCGATCGGGAAGGCCAGTTTCTGTGTCAGTCCCCGAAAATATCCATGCAGTTCATGACATGATTTTATCAGACCGTCGAATTGGGCTCAAACGGATATCTGAAGCACTGATGATTTCATACGAACGCGTTCCTCATATAGTTCACGTCAATTTGGACATAAGAAGAATTTCTGCAAAATGTATCCCCAAATGTTTGAATGTTGACCAAAAGCGTGCAAGAGTAGAAGCATAGCGTTCGATCGACGATCTGTGCTCGATTTGAAAACGATGTAGACTCCTTAAACCGAATTGTTACTATGGATGAGACTTGGGTACTTTCTACGATCCAGAAACAAAGCCACAATCGATGGAATGGCCACTATGGTTCTCAAAGACCAAAAGTTTCGTGTCCAAAAATCTGCTGGAAAAGTTCTTTCTTCAGTTTTTTTGGGATTGCCATGGGTAATCATGATTGATTTTTTGGATAAGGGTAGAACAATAACTGGAGATAACTATTCGACATTACTTTGAAGAGAAAAGACGCGGAAAGTTATCCAAAGGTGTTTTGTTTTTACAGGACAACGCCCCAGTACACAAATCTCATGTTGCTATGTAGAAAATTCGTGATTTAGGGTTAGAACTAGTATGGGCCAGCAGATCTACCTTTTAAGTAGTTATCCTCATCGGTAGAACTCGGGTGATTATGGGAGAAATGTCAAACTTTGATCAATTTTCCTGAGAAAATGGGAAAATATGGAAAATATCAATACCAAGCTATTTTGCATTGACTTTTCCTCTTTCGATCCGTATATTTACATCACGGCCACGATATCCGTGAAAAAAGTTTTATCCAGTATAAAATTGCCCTTTTTGCCGGATTTTTTTGTGATTATCGCGAATTTTTTAAAAATACTTCTACTTCGCCTAGAAAATCGAAATTTCACCCATGTATAAATCGATTATTCCTCTTTCCGACAGTATAAAAATTTTATCACTGTATCGCAGCTTCGCTGCGATTTCAAAATTCTTCTGGACCCACTTTACGACAGATTCCCTCAGGCCGGTCCACCGAGTTACCATTTTAGTATAGTATAGAATGACACCCCCCTTATTCACCACATTTGGCTCCGTCCGACTATCATCTCTTTCCTCAACTGAAAAAAAGTTTGAAAGGTCGTAAATTTTCTTGAAAACGAGGAGGTAATAAAAGCTGTGGAGGACTGGTTTGCAGAGCAAGAAGAAAAATTTTTTTGAAAGGTCTAGAGACGTTGCAGGTTTGCTGTCATAAATGTATTCAATTAAGAGGAGAATCTGTTGAGTAATAAAATATTTTGACATTGAAATTTTGTTTGGTTCTATAGTAGGCTAAGAATTTTTCAATATATCCTCGTAACTCTATGAATATTTCTCCAGAGGCATAGAGACCTTTAAGTCTAGACGTTCCCAGCGCCGGCCATATTCCTAAAATTAAGGAAGTTGAATTTTCGATGGATTAAATATTATAAATATACATGAATTCCACCCAAAAATCAGGAGGCCATAAATGATAGAATTATAAATACAGGTTGCGGTTCATGTTTTCATCCACGTTACATAAATATAATGATTCTTTCAGGTATTTGGACAACTTTTTATTTGAAATACCTTTTTACATCAATTCACCGATGTTTCGGTCTCCAACTTTTTCAAGGCTAAAAAATTTTTGAATACATGAAAATATTAAAAATCTCAAAAACATGACAAATTCAAATAGACCTACATTATTGATTCACAGGAATTGAGTCAACAAAATAAAACACATCTATCTGCTCCGACGCAGGCTGATCGTGAATTTAAAAAAAGGTTCTCTCCCTTCTGAAGACTGATTATAAGTGAAAACAAGGTTAAACTTCAAGAAAAAGGAAACAATTCGCAAACAACAAATGTGGAGAAAACTTCAAAAACATAACCTAGATTAGGATCACAGAAGTCAGCAATAGGAATTCAGGCTATTTTCTTAAAGGAACCAATAGACTGATTCCATTAACATCCTCTCTAAAATTCACTGTTTAATTGAGAGATATGTGAATCAATTCATTTATATACGATAGTTGTTTCCGTGGTCCAGTATCGTTGTTCCTTCGAAATCGAATTTGTGCCCCTTCCTGTGTGTATGTGATGTGAGAGCAGTCTTCACCATATGTATGATGTTGTTGGAGTCCGTTTCATGTTGTCTAACTCTCTTTAAGCAATTGTTCCGTTTGTGCGATATAGGACCTGTCACAATTAGAGCATGGGATGTTATATACCACTGATGATTGTGAACCTTTTGGAACACAATCTTTCAACTGCGTAAAATATTTCTTAGTTGTGATTTCATTGTAGAAAGCACAGGAATAATTAATCCTCTTGAATGAATACAGTTTTTCCCAAATAAGAGAGACTGATTTTAAACATAAATGCCCAGCTTATTAATTGCTCCAAAGAAATGGGGTTTTCATTAGTTTCACTAGTTTATCAAAGAGATTTTTTTAGGCCTGGCTGGCATTTCATCTCATCAACACAGGGTGTTTTACTAATGTTGGTCAAATTCAAAGGGGAAAATATGTATTATTTTAAATGGAACACCCTATAATTTTTTATCTCATTCGAAAGAGCAATCATTATCCTTCCCAAAAATGTATCTATCTTTTGTTTCATCAACAACAAAAATATTCGATGTTTCATGTAGAAGTACATTTTCAATTAGTAGATTTATATTAACGTATTTCGATGTCTAAAATCAGCTCATGCTGTGACCGTTTGGCGCATAACAACAAAATCAGCAATTTTGACAATAGTAATTTTTAAAGTCGGTTTCGAAATGATCTATACAGTGAGTGAGAAAGCTCAAACTGTAATAATAATAAAAAATCTGGTCATAGGAAGTGGATAAAAACTCTCAGCCGTATTGATGTTTTTATATCAAGTACAGTGGTGAAAGAAAACTCCCACCTCCTCGGATTTAATCTTGAGATAGAGGGTGATGAAAAAAAGAGGTGGTTTTTGGGTATTTTCGTGAGGTTCAAAGTTCATTTCATGACTGAATCACCCTGTAGTCTTTGAAGTCCATGATGATATGTTCTAAAAACATTAAACAAACACCTTGAATCAACCCATAAATACAGGATGTCCATTTGACCTTCCTTGAGAATAGTTTCTATAATAATGGATCACCCAGTATAAATTCTGGGTATTTCAGACTTTTTCGATGTAACAACAACATATCTAGTGTAATAGTTCATTTTGCGAACGTTCTCGCTCTGGAATTGACATATTTAATACTTTCAAAATCGGGCATGCATTCAATTATGGATAACCCTGTATTCGTAACGATTTTCGGTCATATTTCTCTATATGCTTGCTCCTTGGGGATGTAATGAAATGTTTCTTGAGAAAAATTGAAGTTCATTCGATTCTGTTTCGAGATGCGGGCTTAGAAAAAGTGGGTAATTTTCAACTTCAGCGCCCTGTATCTCAAAAACTAGTCATAGGATTGAGTTGGGGCCATGGACACTTTTGATCAGTATGTCGAGTACTACATTATACCAAAATTTTAGAAAATTTGACGGAACGCCATTTCCTGTAGTAAAAGTGCGGGGCCCTTTTATAACTAACTCCATACAAAATTCAGACTTATCAAAAATTGTACGAGTCAAATTATGAGAAACGAGTAATGGTATGTGAGACTTTACTTGACTTATTAAAAAACGAACCCAATTATTAATTATAAATTATGTCTGATGAAGCAACGTTTCACATTAATGGCATGTGTGACAAACATTATTGTAGAATATGGGGTTCTCAAAAACCAATATCTTTCAATGAATTTCAGAGAGATAGTCCAAAAGTGAACGTTTGGTGTGCATTATCTCGGCGAAAAATCTATGGTCCATTTTTCTTTTCGGAACCAACAGTGACGGGTACTAATTACACGGATATGTTGGAAACTTTTTTTATCCGCAACAAGTTCAAGATGGAATTAGCAACGACGTTTACTTTCAACAAGACGGTGCACCACTACATTATTCGTTAATAGCACGAGATTCATCAAAAACATTTTTTAATGATAGGTGGATAGGTCGAGCTGGACCGATTGAATGGGCACCGCGGTCTCCTGACTGTCCCAGATTTTTTTCTCTGGGGATATGTTAAGGATAGGTGCTACAATCCTAAGCCTAACAATTTAGCAGAAGTAAAAATAATATCAGGAACATTATTGAAAACATTCCGCAAGAAATGGTAGAAAATTAAAATGTCGCTTACGGTTATGCATAAACGAAGAAGGTAGGCATTTGCAGCATTTATTGTAACTTTTTTGTTCTTCCTTCCTTATATGTATTGAATAATGTTATTATTTATATTGTCAGAATTTGCTCCTGCTTTTTTGCTAATTTTTCCATAAAAAACAACGACTTCAAATCTATGGGAGATGACACTCCAACATAAGGGGCCTGTAGCGTTCTTCGAACACCTGAAGAATAGAAGAATCATCACTTGGAAGATCGGACCCGATCGAAAGATCCTCCAGGTCCAGACCTCGTGGAAAGGTTTTTTTCAGCAGGTGAAGTATTTTTTTACAGCTTCTTTCTCGGTGTTTCTTCTTCGTTCTTGTTACAGATATAATTTCAAGATACTTGCATCCAGTTTGATGAAAACACTAGTTTTCAAGTACAAGAAGCTCTGTAACATGAATATTTTTTAACAAAGTCAGTATCACTACACATACAAGGGGAGACAGAGTTTTTTCAGAGGTTTTTATCTGTTCTCGTGTATCATACGCAGACTTGTATGGTACCCCGTTCACATTCCCTCTGCTAACACATAGATTTGGAGCGGGAAACAGATTTCTTTCAAATAATCTGTTCCTTGTCGCCATTTCCTCACACGTGCCTTATGTCATATATTGTTTGATTTAGGAAAAAAGTATGTAGTACATACTCTCTTTCAAAAGAATATATATAATTATGTAATACTACCCCATTCTAATTATATTGATTTGTATTCCATATGCTATTCAGCATGTATATTACCATATTACGTTTGTTTAGATTTGCAGGTGGTAATTATTTGCGTACATTCCATAGCACGTGTAATCGGCCATTATCGCCTACTCAATTGATAATGTTATAAATATCAAATATGTCCCTTCAGGCATCGGAATTGACTTTGAACAATTATCTCATTAGTTGTGAATCTATTCGATGTATAGTAGATTGGTAGTTCCGAAATAAAGTTGTTTTTTAAAAACATAGTTTTCTCTCCGAAAAAAATAATTGGCGACGAGGTCTGGGATTTTGTACCGGTCTTTTTGTGCGAAGAAAAGTGTGTCGATTTCGTTCGTGAAAACGTGAATTTCGTCCACGGAAAATCTTCCAAAGACTGTCAGTTTCAACTGTTAAGGTGCAAGACGAATCAGGAGAAAAACCAGGAGTCCGATTGGTTGGGTAGCGTCTACAACGACTCAAGGAACCAACGTGGTGGGAAAAATCCTTCATTATCTTTCCCCCAGTTTACCTTACCTGGCCCAGAGTTAGTCAACCTTTTCCCCGCAGTTTTGAGCGTAAAACTTGTGTAAAGTTTTCTCTAGGTTTACTTTTAAAAACCGATTATTGAAGTTTTCTCTAGGTTTACTTTCAAAAACCGATAACCAGAGTTTTTCCTAGGTTTCTTATAAGCAAAAAACCGAAAACGCGAATTTATTAATCATAATAATCGTAGCTATTAATTCAATCAAATAAACCAAGATTATGTCGATCAAACAATTTTCAGGACGTAAAGTTAAGAAACATATTGAAATGGCAACCGAAAAAATTGATTTAACCCTTTCCGAAAAATTTGGTATTTTACTAGGTACCTAGATTTTCAGGTGTTGAAAATGAATTGCATTCGTTTATAAAAAGTGCAGAAGAATATTCAACTATGTTCATTGATGATCCCGAAACAGTTAAAAGATACTGTTACGCAGTGGTAAAATTAATTGATAGAGCTTTGTCAGCAGTTTCAACTTCAGATATTCCTGATAATTGGGAACTTCTCAAACATTTTCTCTATGCTAAATTTGGCGATTTAATCAATTTGGATGTACCCATCCATCAATTGCAATTTTTAGGTAAAAAACCTAATGAAGATATAACAAATTTCATTGAAAGAATAATTGCTTAAAAAATACTATACGTATTTTTATTAATTATCGAATTGATTCAGACCCTATGTCTGATAGTGAAAAAAGAACCTATAAATTGAATATACTTAAAAGGACCCCGCACTTCTTCTATGGGAAATGTCGTTCCGTCAAATTTTCTAAAATTTTGGTATAATGTAGTACTCGACATACTGATCAAAAGTGTCCATGGTCCCAACTCTATCCTAGTTTTTGAGATACAGAGCGTTGAAGTTGAGAATTACACACTTTTACTACGCCCGTATCTCGGAACAGAATCGAATGAACTTCAATTTTTCTCAAGAAACATTTCATTACATCCCCAAGAAGCAAGCATATAGAGGAATATGACCGAAAATCGTTACGAATACAGGGTTATCCATAATTGAATGCATGCCCGATATGGAAAGTATAAAATACGTCAGTTCCAGAGCGAGAACGTTCGCAAAATTAACTATTACCTACACTAGATGTTATTGTTACATCGAAAAAGTCTGAAATACCGAGAATTTATACTGGGTGATCCATTATTATAGAAACTTTTCTCAAAGGAAGGTTAAATGGACACTCTCTCTGTATTTATGGGTTGATTCAAGGTATTTGTTTAATTTTTTTAGAACATATCATCATGGACTTCAAAGAATACAGGGTGATTCAGTCATGAAATGAACTTTGAACCTCACGAAAATACCCAAAAATCACCTCTTCTTTTCATCATCCTCTATCTCAAGATTAAATCCGATGAGGTGGGAGTTTTCTTTCACCATTGTACTTGATATAAAAACATCAATATGGCTGAGTCCTGTGTAAGACTGTTTTAATTTTAAATTCACCTATGGAATTGAGAACATATTTAATCACCAATTACATTTGACGAATAAACGCTGTTGAAGACTACATTTGTAATATGGCCCAATATGAATTACTTGATAAAAGTAGAAAAAATAAAAATCCTGAATTTCAAAAACAATATTTTCCAAACAATTATAGAAATAATTATTCGAATTTTAATAGACAAAATGCACGATCTAATCATGAATCAAATACTTTCAGAAATAATTACAGTAATAATAGATTTCCTTCACAACCTGTTCAGTTCCAACAGAGACCTGGGAAAACATTTTATCTAACAAGTCGACAAGTTTTTGGTTGAAATGATCCTAGCAGAAATGTAACTAGAAATGTAAATGTTTTTAAGCCAAATCCAAATCAAAGAATCAATACACCCCCGGAAAAAATTTCAATTCAAACGCGAAATTATCCTCAGAAAAGGTCAGATTATTCAACACAGTATCAAATGAATCCACAAAGAAAATTTTTCCATAACAATCAAAACCCTAATTTCACCTTTGAAGAACTAACTCATATCGAATCCGATGAAAACTTTTCTAATAAACCAAGTAGAAACTATCATGAAAATTTTTTTACAATTGCCTCCAGAAGATGCATTGACTTAAATAATACTATTGATCATAAAAACCAACTTCCATTTATTGAATTCCAGAATCCCTCTTGTAAACTTTTAATTGATAGCGGATGTTCAGTTTGTCTTATTGATCCTAAACTTGCTTACAATAATTTTCCTAGAAACATTTTTGATGAAAATACTACATTAACTGCATGTATGAAGCAGGAAACCTCTAATACAACCGGGCCTAACTAACTACTTTCCCGCATTGTTTTCGATTCGGAAAGTGTCACTTTCCCGCACTGGTGCGGGAAAGTAGTTATGTGTTGAATTTGGGTATAATAATACCTTTAACATAAAACCTCTTAATCTACTTACTTATATATTTAGTTAAATATTTCAAATTATGCAGTTTCATCCATGTCAAACTAATTATTAATGCAGATTTCCGTTTGAAAATTATTGCATTTTCAAAGAGAACTTGACATCCTTCAAAAATTATGACTGGCATACATGGATCTGTGTATTTATTTCAATTATTTCTATGTCATGGTCTATGATTTTCCGCATAGAATCCCAAACTCCTTAATTAATGTGTCAAAACGAATATTCGAGTTGTGTAGAAGTTTTTTTTTCATTTTATAATAAGGTTGTAGAAAAAATATTGTTCCTATCTTGAGCGGAAAGTACTTTGAGTGTGGGCATGAAGAGCAAACTATTGACCATTTGGTCAATAATTGTTCAATACATAAATTTCCAGATGGTTTTAACTCTATTCACTCAGTATCTGATTCATTTTTGAGATGGGTTGGTAGTTTGGTACCTTCAAAACAATTTGAATATATTAGTTGATTTTGCTTTTCCGTTTTTTCTCCCCCTTTGTTTCAGATTATTTAAAAATGCTTTGTCAACCCCTTTGAAGAAATGAAGAAAGAATTACATTCGTAGAAGAAGATGCCCTCCAATATGAATATCTGAAAACAAATCCAATAACCCTACACTTATACGGGGAGACATAGTTTTTGCTGAGGTTTTTATCTGTGCTCTTGCATCATACGCAGAAATGTATGTTGCCCCGTTTGACATTCCTCTGCTAATACTGAGATTAGGAGCGGGGAATGGATCAATATGTTTGTTTGAATGATCTGTTCCTTGTTGCCTTTTCGAGACACATACCATAATAGGAAACAAATCTGTAACAGCTCCATTTCATAAGAATATATATAGTACTTTCCCGCACTCGATTGCTTGCCCGAACGCCTCTCCGCGTCGTTCGGGCAACGGCAATCTAGTGCGGGAAAGTACAACTTTCCGCCCTTGATAGGAAAATAACCATTTACCAATATTTTCAGAATTTTGAATCGATGATTTTCATCCTTTCATTTTATACAAATTTCATAAAAATTATGATGGATTAATTGGTGCAGACTTTCTAAATAAATACGGATTTAACTTAGATTTCAAGAATCAAATTTTAATGGATAACTATTGCCAAATTCCTTTCAAATATCAACAAGTTTGTCAAAAACCAACTAACATTCTTGTTGATCTAAGTCATTTGGAACCAAAAATAAGTAATCAATTAATGAAAATTTTCCAAACAAACGAAGATGTACTTCAATTACCAGGACAACCACTAAATTTCTCAAACAGAATTCAACATAGAATTCGTACAATTGATGAAGTCACTGTTCATTGTAAAATTTATAGATACCCCGAGATTCAAAGGGAAGAAGTTCAAACCAATATTAAAGAAATGTTAGACAAGAAAATTATTAGACCAAGTATTTCCCCGTGGTCTTTTCCAGTAGTTGTTCTTAAAAAGCAAGATTTGTCCGAAAAAACGAAATGGCGAATCGCGATTGATTATCGGAAATTGAATGACAAAACTATCGATGATAAATATCCTTTACCCCAAATTGAATCTATTTTAGATCTCGGAAATAAAAAATATTTCACAACCCTTGATTTAGCTTCGGGTTTCCATCAAATTGAATTAGATCAAGAATCAATAGAAAAAACAGCTTTCACTGTTGAAAATGGTCATTACGAATTTTTGCGGATGCTTTTTGGACTTAAAAATGTCCCAGCTGTTGTAATATTGAATAGTTACTAGAAAATAGTACATGAGCTTGGGGGGAGATGTTGTAATATTGAATAGTTACTAGAAAATAAGTAGAATGACAGTTGTCAATTCTTTGATATAATGAAGTCATATAATTATCCACGATCCTATTTATTAACATAACACCAGCTACTTTTCAAGGATTGATGAACGATGTTTTGAAAGACTTCATTGGAAAGTTTTGTTATATTTATATGGACGACATAATAATTTTTTCAGATACTATCGAACAGCACTTAGCTGATATTCATAATGTTTTAGAAGTACTTGAAAAAGATGAATTAAAAATTCAATTAGATAAATTATTATTATTATTTATTAGATAAGAGTTTAGAAAATTCTACACTCACACAATACAATAACAAAAATTCAACTGAACATAGGTTCAAAATACAAAAATTGAAACTAGTTCGAAAACAAAATTAGGTATATAATGATATGAGTCTTCTAAAGTACTGGAGAGAACAGGAAATGCCGAAAGGTCTTGTTCTTTGTGAAGGGAAAATCCCAATCTGCACCTCCACGTGGTAGAAGATAGGCACCAATATAGGTGGCTAACGCAGATGGGGACCGAGTATTCGCCGGGATAAGCGGCACCCTCTTGTCCTGAGGAAGAGAAATCCTCCTCAAAGGCGTATGTATGACGAAGATCATCAACGGCATAGGATTGGGAAGGCAACGGGAAACCACCCAATTAAAGGACTCAGGTCATCCTAAGAGAATTGATTATGGTATGTCGACTGAAAGTGGCCTCGGAGAGCCACGCGATCCGGTTGGCAGCCGGCGCTTCTCTGCGTCCAGGGTGGAGAGTGTGAAATTGGCTACTGGGCATGGGGATGTGGACAGCTGGGCTTCCCATGCGAAATTGGCGACCAGAGAGAGGCAACGGAAAATACGGATGGCCGGATGGAATGTTCGGGGGCTTCATCAACAGGGTAAGCTTCAGATCATACAGGAGGAGCTGAGCCGTTGCCGAGTCGATGTGGCAGCCATCTCCGAGACACATTGGCACGACAGAGGACATTTCAGATCATCTGAGTACATGGTTTACTTCTCCGGTGACGAACACAGAAATTTTCATGGCGTGGGTATGCTGGTGTCAAATAAGCTTAACCCCTATGTTCTTGGGTACGAACCTGTTAACGAGAGAATATGCTCGCTTAGGATGAATGCGAAACCATGCGTTTTGAATTTCATATCGCTTTACGCGCCCACAACAGATGCAAACGATGAGGAGATAGAACAGTTTTATAGAACCGTTGAAAATGTTATAGGTAAAATTCCGAGCAAGGAGGTAATTCTCTTAATAGGGGATTTCAATGCCAAAATCGGTAGTACTCATAGACTACAGGCCCGTGTCGAAAATTGATGGGTCACCAGAAGATGACCTATCTAGAACGATAGAAGGACATAAAATATTAAGATTCAGCACTATGCCGTCACTTGTAAGCTGTCCAACTGAGTACAGGTGGCAATTCAAAAGGACAGGTAGACTAGGTACATTTGGGTCATATGACTTTTGACGGCATTCTTACCATCGATAGCTCCATGGAAAATAATAGGAAAACGGGCAGTGCCGTACAAAAATGATGCGCCATATATTCGGAAAATTTTTTTGATTTTCCGAAAATTTCCATGGTAAAATAGGTCATTTGACTTTGTACGGCATCAGTTTTATACGGTTGCCATACATCTTCTAATCCATTATTCAGCAACGCCGTACAAAAATCATGCGACAAAGGGAAAAAATCGGAGTTGCAACCCCCTCTCTTGCCGTGCTCCAGGGGGTCATTTGAAAAAGTACGGCTTCGGTTCCAAAACATTATCCAGCACTCAAAATTACTATTAAAAATAAGGCCGTCAAAAAAAAATTGTTCATTTTGATGTTATATCAATAATTATCTTAATTTCATCTTATGCTTGACCCATAAAGCTCTAAAGTCATTTGACCCAGTACGGCAACTTCTTTTTTTACATGATACTTTATGATACAATTCTTATATTATATTGCCGTTCAAAAGAAACTGTTCTAAAAAAAATTATAGAGAAATACAAAAAGTGAAATTTTTCATATTATTGTAAAAGTTTGGAACTCATAGATTAATGATATATAACAATTTTCTTCATTTTATCCCTTGTTTTGAATAGTATTAAGGTAAATAAATTAGGAACAAATGATGCCGTACATTTTTATCCAGACCATATCATTTAGGATGATGAATATTGCGCTACCATTTTAAGGATACTCTATGGTCATTTGATACTGTACGGCATCAACATATTTTTGAAGAGAAAAATTGAAAAAATGACAAAATCATTATACCGTCTGAAGTGTCTATATCATACCCAACAAGTGAAACCGTCAATCCAAGTATCAACAGTTTTGTATACTTTTTGGTTTAAAAAAGGTATACTTGAAACATTATTGATACATATATAATTGATTGTTCACTGTAATAATATGAATGAATAAATCAACTATTCTCTAGAAAAATTTTATATATTTATAACTATCAATGGTGATAATAACTCAAATTTAATAACTTAAATTATTCGCTATCCGAATCAACCTCTGAGTTGTTATCAGAATCAACGTCTTCATCAGCTTCCGAATAATCTTCTTTATCATTTTCTGAAACATGAGTATGTTTTTGTCAAAATTAAAGTCTCACGTACAGATCAAAGTTGTAAGGATTTATTCATTTACGTATGATGTCATCAGTTTCTTCGCCTGATTCTAGATCTAGGAAATGCAAATCTCGCGAGTGTGAGAATAACAATACCTTATTACAGTGAAAAATCAATTATATATGTATCAATAATGTTTCAAGTATACCTTTTTTAAACCAAAAAGTATACAAAACTGTTGATACTTGGATTGACGGTTTCACTTGTTGGGTATGATATAGACACTTCAGACGGTATAATGATTTTGTCATTCTTTCAATTTTTCTCTTCAAAAATATGTTGATGCCGTACAGTATCAAATGACCATAGAGTATCCTTAAAATGATAGCGCAATTTTTATCATCCTAAATGACATGGTCTGGATAAAAATGTACGGCATCATTTGTTCCTAATTTATTTACCTTAATACTATTCAAAACAAGGGATAAATGTAGAAAATTGTTATATATCATTAATCTATGAGTTCCAAACTTTTACAATAATATGAAAAATTTCACTTTTTGTATTTCTCTATAATTTTTTTAGAACAGTTTCTTTTGAACGGCAATATAATATAAGAATTTTATCTTAAAGTATCATGTAAAAAAAGAAGTTGCCGTATTGGGTCAAATGACTTTAGAGCTTTATGGGTCAAGCATAAGATGAAATTAAGATAATTATTGATATATAACATCAAAATGAACAATTTTTTTTTGACGGCCTTATTTTTAATAGTAATTTCGAGTGCTGGATAATGTTTTGGAACCGAAGCCGTACTTTTTCAAATGACCCCCTGGAGCACGGCAAGAGAGGGGGTTGCAACCCTCGATTTTTCCCTTTGTCGCATGATTTTTGTACGGCGTTGCTGAATAATGGATTAGAAGATGTATGGCAACCGTATAAAACTGATGCCGTACAAAGTCAAATGACCTATTTCACCATGGAAATTTTCGGAAAATCAAAAAATTTTTCCGAATATATGTCGCATCATTTTTGTACGGCACTGCCCGTTTTCCTATTATTTTTCATGGAGCTATCGATGGTAAGAATGCCGTCAAAATAGGGATGTGTCGTTCTCGAACGAACGGGTTAAAAAAACCGGGTCTCAAAAGCCAATCGTCCGTTCGGTTCCTCTCTAGAAAAATAATCCGTTCTTTCGAACGGTTTCGATGATTCAATGCCAAATGGTTGTCAGCCTTAGTATGAAAAAAAAATCAATTTTTATCACTTTGAAAACAAAAAAAATAATAAGAATGCAATTTAAAAACCATAATTTCAAAAAATTCTAATTATTTTTGTCGAAGTTAACGAGAGTGGGCTTCATAAATTTTCCCTTTTGCATTCACATTCAGGATTTAAGCATTCAACTGAATGAAAAATGTATGAAATTCAAATCGAAAACATAAGACATAATCTACGCAGGTTTATAGTTTTCTACCAACTCTCAAAAAAATAGTTTCCCTTAAATGCAGCCAAATTAGTAAATTAGAATTTCATTCAAGTTCCAAATGAATCATAAAAAAATTAAAAACACAAAGTTAGATCGGAACTGAAAACGGAATCTAATACCTGAAAAGTAAACAGATCTGCCCTGTCGATCAATACGATACGGGTCTAGTCTATCTGACGTACTCTCTACGTCTCTACGGGCCTCGTTCGATCGATAGAACGATTGAACGAAGGAAGGGCGAACAGTTCTTTTTGAACGGGTTTTTAGAACCGGTTCTTCACAGTGAACGAACGATACCGATCCGGTTCCTCAAAATTCGACGAACGACACATGCCTACGTCAAAAGTCATATGACCCAAATGTACCCAGTTTACCTGTCCTTTTGAATTGCCACCTGTACTCAGTTGGACAGCTTACAAGTGACGGCATAGTGCTGAATCTTATTATTTTATGTCCTTCTATCGTTCTAGATAGGTCATCTTCTGGTTCAAATGACCCATCAATTTTCGACACGGGCCTGTAGTCTATCAGGGGGACAATCACATTCGACAGATGGTGGGAAGGTTTGGCCTAGGTGATCGCAATGATAGAGGTGAAAGACTAATACAATTTTGTTTGGACAACAACTTCACAATTGTAAACTCGTTATTCGAACACCACAAACGACGTTTATATACCTGGAGATCGCCAGATGGAAGGTGCAGGAACCAGATTGATTATATCTTGATTGGGCAACGCTGGAGATCTGGAATTAAAGCGGCAAAGACGATACCATCAGCAGATTGCAGAAGTGACCACCAACTCCTCATGTGCGAATATTCCACGAGGTTGAAAAACTGTGGAAGGAAAAAAATGCGTCGGCTCCCCTCGCTTGATCCTGTTCAGAGGGGAAAATTTGATGATTCTGTCTATAGCAAGATGGAATCCTTGATAAGAACTATAGGCAGTTATGGCAGGTTCTGAAGGGATCTATTATATCGACACTTGAAGAAATGACTACCGAACATCGGGATGATGGGTGGAAATCTTGGATAACTGCTGAAACTCGGGAACTGATACTTGAGCGGAGACGGCTCAAAGCGCTAGGTTTGGATGACAGCTTAAATCTTGATCAGTATAACGTTCTGAGTCGGCGTATTCAGACTGCGACACGGAAAGACAAAAACTCCTATTTAGAGGCCATGTGTAAAGAGGTGTAGAACCACGCAGAATCAAATAACACGAAAGATCTCTTTCAGAAAATACGAGTCATCACTCGTAGATTCAAGCCTCGACATTGGATAATAAACGACCACCACAATGTTCCAGTTACAGAGATTGATAAGATAGCTTCCATCTGGAAGACGTATTGTAGGAAACTTAATTCCAGCTCGTACTCCGCTCACGTCGAACTTGGTGACTGGGAAGAAGAGCCAGATATTCTTCTGGATGAGGTTAGGGCAGCAGTTAGAAAACTAAAAGATGGTAAGGCACCTGGTTTTGATCGGATATCAGCGGAGCTACTTAAAGCCCTGGATGAGAGAGGCCTAAAGATCATCTGATAGATAAGGTATATAGAATAGTGAGATCAAAATGATACGCGTTTTCGATGAGTGGGAGGGTGGAATTAAGATCGGTGGGAAACAATTTTCCAACCTTCGCTTTGCAGACGATACAACCCTAATTGCCAGCAGTAGAGAAGAGTTGCTTGGTTTGAAAATAAACAAAAATATGACCAAAATTATGATTGTAGACCGCGATAACGAATACCGAAATCAACCGAGCGGAGTGGGCGGTTATGCCGTGGTCGATAGGTTCATATATCTTGGCTCGATGCTGCATAGGTGCGGTTCATGCGAGCACGAAATTAGGCGACGTATTGAGATTGCTCGGTCCGCCATGACACAGCTCACTAAATTATGGAGAGACCGCAATACAGGGTCTTTCACGAGGAACCTCACCCATATTTATACGGGAAACTACTGAACGTATTTTCATGAAATTCAGCACTTATAAATATTTCACGATGCTGATGAAATCTAAAATATTTTCAAGGCATGAGCACCTCCGGTTTTTCCGGAAATGACGTCAACTTCCGTTTTTCAAATTAGAACACCATTTTTTTATTGCAGAAATAGATTCCTTAGAAAATTTCAAGTTATTTTGATGTAACATTTTTCAGTTTTGGTTGGAAAATTCTCTCTGAGCGGGAAAATTCGAAAAAAAAATCGAAAATAGAGCTCCGCTGAAACAAGAATAACTTCGAGGTTTTTGGATGGAAAATTTTCATTTTTGGGATTTTTCAAGATGTAAGATTGATGTATCCACTTTAAAAATCGAAATCGCGATTCATGATACAGGGGGTGAAAAAATCGCTTTCAAAGTTAGGGATGACAAAATCGTGAAAAATCAATTTTTTCAAATTAGAACCCCATTTTTTTATGGCAGATATTGGATCTACGTTAAAAAATAATGTGAGTGTATGCATCACACCCTTGCCCTAAAGTGGATATTAACTCAGAAAATATCCAATAAAAAAATGGTGTTCTAATTTGAAAAACGGAAGTTGACGTCATTTCCGGAAAAACCGGAGGTGCTCATGCCTTGAAAATATTTTAGATTTCATCAGCATCGTGAAATACTTATAAGTGCTGAATTTCATGAAAATACGTTCAGTAGTTTCCCGTATAAATATGGGTGAGGTTCCTCGTGAAAGACCTTGTAGAGGTAAATAGAAAACATGAATTTACGTTCGGAACTAGTCTTGTCTTATTCACATTGAATCATAATTTCATACAAACGTCTTCAAAAAACCTGACAGCGTCGTATCAAACATCGAAATGAAAAAAAAATAATGTTGTGTCTACTTTACAAAGTTAAATAAAAAAAAATTTACATAGTGTGGGGTTTTAAAAACTTCTATAGTTATTACTCTTTGCAATGGCATGTAACATGTACCATTAATAATCAGATAACTCAACAAAAAACCGTTTTGTCTGCAAGGATGCCTTAAAAGGGTGAAAACAAATCTATTCCATTGAGCAGGTGAAATGATTCAATCTGAATAAGACAAGACTAGACTAAGAAAATAAATCATTTTATAGGCTCCTCGGGCATTGAATTTAAAAAAATTCAAGATTTTGATGAAAAAAATGAGAAATTTCTAGAAAAATTCCAAAAAATTATAACACTTTGAACTTTGGGCAAAATGTTATTTTATTAGGCGCAACAAGTAGCCAAGAGCATCACCTGTCCACCATTTACCTATGGCTACTCACCCTCCAAACACCCTGTATATCCAATAGGAATGGTTGTTTATTTACATAAATGTTATTTTTTTAATTATATTTCAGTTATATCAGAAATATAACCCATCATGCACAATTATAGACAGTTGTTATTGATGAAATTAGCCAAATCTCTTACCTCGCTGCAAATTTCACTTGAAAAACACAGCTAATATTCAGAAAAAGTTCCACCTAACGTGATCATTTCTTGAATCTTTCGAATACATTTTAAGTTATGATAAAACCTGAAAGAAGAAACTCCAACTTTTGAGTTAACTGTAATGTGAAAAAAGAAGCAAAATTTTATTAACAGCAAGCATGCTTCAAAGATTGGTATTTTCCAATATATTCATATCTAAAAATTATTGTTGACATTTTTTCTTTTCATTATGTATGATTATGAGAATAGACTTATCTATCTAAAACAATCGAAACAAAAACAATTATTCACTTTCAAATATATAATCATTATAAATGCATAAACATAATATTCCATATAACTGAAAATATAAATATAAGTTCACACCGGACTCTTGTTTCGAACTAGTTAGAGGTTAAAAATTTTGGCACTTAGGTTAGAAGCGATCACAGACATGGATAACATAACACACAATCAAAATTCTTTGCAACGTTGACATGTTTCTTCGTGTAAAATCGCCACATCTCGTGAACGGAATCGGAGCGTAGAGATGACGAAACGAAAAAAATAAAGTGAGATATAGAATAGAGCCTTTCTTCGCTTGCGATTCGCCGCGTTACGTTTTCGTATTCGTTTACTAAGCAAGCAGAAGTTACAGGATCCCCCCACAGCTCTCACCTCAGCCCATCGAAGGGCGCGTTTGGATTTTGCGAGAGGGCATATCCATTGGGAAGAGGCCGATTGGGAAAGAGTTCTCTTCACAAAATACTACTGTTTTCGGGGGAGGATCGATTATGGTATGTGTTCGGTCCCCATTTAAACAATTGTATATATTCCCTTTATATTCTTGTATATATGTAAATAATAATGTAAATATCGAATTTGCTTTGCATTATGTCTGCTTTGTTCCTTGTACGCAATGCAACTCAAGGCGGCATGATGCAACTCTATGTTTTGGCTTATTCTGAAGCAAAACAGTCAAATGCCCCCACCACGGGGTGGAAAACTCTGTGACCCGAACAGCTACCTCAGGGGAGACACAGACTAACAAACCATAACCAGTCTCAACCTAGACATAACAAGTTCATCTACGAACAGCGCGACACCTACCTAGTACGGTCAAGTAAGGCCCTTAAACGCAACCCGCGCGCCGCAAACCTATAGTGCAGCCAGAAAACCCACTTCAGCCAATTGAGGCCTTATCATATCCAGCACGCAGCATACCGCAGGTGAGTCAGAACATACTTTGCCTTTGTGTCCCTTGTACTAAATCTCTTCATTGTGTCCTCCAGAGAAATTGTCAAAGCTCTCAAGAATCGGTGCGAACCTTATACAAATTACAGTCCACTCATCAGGGAATTAACCCGAGATCAAACAGTATGGGTGGAATATCTTTGACTGCTCGCACAGACCTAGTGGCCGTTGATAATGGAGCTATGAATGCTGATAAGTATATAAGGAACATTCTTGAAGAGCATGTAGTGCCATTTGTCCCATACATTGGTGAAAATTTCATTTTTATGAACGATAATGCCAGACTCCATCGTGCGCGCATCGTTCAGGAGTACCTTGAAGAGGTTGAAGTCTCTCGAATGGAATGGCCAGCAAGAAGTCCAGATCTCAATCCGATTGAGCAGGTTTGGGACAACCTCAATAGAAGGCTGTGAAGTTCAGAAAATCATCCACCTACTCTTAATGACTTAGGAATCCAACTCGGGAAATCTGGGAAGGATTAGATCAGAACATTTTAAGATCACTCATTTTGAGTATGAACCGTCGTTGCCGAGCTGTAATTAACGCAAGGGGTGGAAATACCGAGTATTAAATCACTTATCAGCATTTCAGTATTTTGAAAATTGTTCATTTCTCTCCTTTCACATAAGATTCGGTAAAATCCTGAATTTTTCTTCCATTTAATGTGTCATGTTTCGTTCGAAACCTTCCCGAGAGAACATAATAAATAAGTTATAAAGTCAATGTAGAGTTAACTTTCATTAATATTGAGATTTTCAGAATGTGCGTTGATTTTTTTTGCGCAGTGTATATCAATAAAATAAGGCCCTGGGTCTACATTTCCATATTTCGTATAACTACAAATTAATTGTAGGACTAAAAGGCCAAAATCAATATCCGATAAAACAGAAGATAAATTTACCCAGGGGGATAATTCAAATAGAAGAAATACAGAAATCTGCGACTTTTGTGATAAAAAAAAGGACACAACGTTTCCAATTGTTTCACTAAGGCCACTATTGAAAAGCGCAAAGTTAATTTTTGTACTTCGGGAGAAAAATTGGCGAAATCATTTTAGGCCTAGTGAGTCATCTTTACAAGTCCAATAATATAAGTGACGAAGAAAGATGGTTCTCCTCGAATGGTAGTCGATTTTCGGAACTCAAACGTTACACCATTAAGGACAGGTATCCACTGCCATTAATTATCAGTTGGATAGACTTGGCAAAGGACGGTTTTTCACATCTTTGGACATGGCATCAGGTTTTCAAGAAATACCGATCCATGAAGATTCGATTCAAAAGACTGCTTTTATTACCCCAGATGGACATTTTGAATACCCTAGAATGCCGTTTGGGCTAGCGAATGCTCCAGCTGTTTTTCAAAGGGCGGTAAATTTGGCGTTAGGGGGTTTGAAAGATTTAGTTGCCTAAGTATATCTGGACGACATCCTGATCCCAAGCTTAACGGTTGAAGAGGGTCTTGCTCATTTGCAAGAAGTCTTGAATGCTCTCAGTTCCGCAGGATTTTCTCTCAACATCAAAAAATGTCGTTTTCTACAAACTAAATTGGAATACTTTGGGAGAGAAATTTCAAGCGAAGGCATCAAGCCAGGTAAAGGAAAAATACAGGCCCTGATTGAATCTCCAGCTCCAACCAACGTTAGACAGGTCCGGCAGTTTATGGGACTTGCTGGTTATTTCCGTAAATGTGTGCCCCAATTTGCCAGCAAGACGGCTTGCATCACTAAACTAACCAAACAAAATGTGGCGTTCGAATGGGGTGATGAACAGGAAAAAGCTAGGAGGTATGTCATAGATAATTTGATTTCACGACCACTCCTTGTAGTATATGACCCTGATCTGCCTACTGAGTTGCACACAGATGCAAGTAGCATTGGCTATGGAGCAGTTTTATTACAAAAACATGGAAATGCGAATAAGGTAGTCGCATATTATAGCAGGCGTACGACCGATGCGGAAGCTAGGTATCACTCATACGAAATGGGAACTTTGGCGATAGTACAAGCTTCGAAGCACTTTCGTACTTATCTGCTTGGGATTAAATTAATAATAATATAATAATAATAATATGTTTATTTTCTCATACATTACAAATATTTTAAATATTAGAATTCTATACTGAAAAATAAACATTCTGTTTCCCACAAAAGTTCGAAAACCTGTACGTGGGCAGTACATATAAAACAAAAAAAGTCTTCTACAAGAGCGTGTATACAAAGAGGAAAAAAAACACCAACAAAAAAAATATTATGTTCAATTAAATCAATTTTCACACACAGCCAACACTAAATGAAATTGTTTCTATTTGTGAACATATACCAGAACGATGCAGGCTTACTTCGGATCCACTTTTTTATCTTCTTATTGAACGTTGGTTTTGTCCCAGTTTCCCTGATATCCATTGGAAGTGTATTATAAAGTAAAGGTGCCAGGTAGGTATGCGATTTTAATCCAATAGTCTTCTTTGGCATAGGTAAAGGTATCTTTGGAGATCTCATATCTTTTCCATTTTTTGTAGGTACATGTAGCAGATGTTGGTACATAAGAAGGGCACGGGCGTATAGTTGACGCACAGTAAACATGTTTGACAACTCGTAGAGACTTTCTGTTGAGTAAGTAATAGGCTTATGGTACATAATTTTTAACACCCATTTTTGTGCTACTTCTATTCCTTTATAATACGAGTTTGCTATCCCTCCCCATGATAGTATAGCATAATTTAAATGTGGTTCTACCAGTGCTTGATATACCTTCGTCAGTTCATCTTGTTCACATATTTCTCTCAAAGTTTTGAATTTACCAAGAAGCGATCTTATTTTCTTGGTTACAAGATATGCTTGTTCATTCCATCGTAGGTGAGAGTCCATCATTATTCCTAAATATTTAATACATTCTGTATTTTGTATTTGAAATGAATATCCGTTTGTTTTTATGCATAGCGTATCAAATTCAGGTTTTCCAGTTCTCAGACTAGTAAATGACATAAATTTAGTTTTATCCATATTAACTGTTAACTTTTTTCTTTCAAAAAATTCCACTATTTCAGCAAATTTTTCTTCCGTTTTTAGTTTTAACTGATTCCATGTCGGCGCGGTAAAGAAGACTACTGTGTCATCAGCGAAACTTATGATTTCATTCTCTTGATTCAAGGCGAATAATTCATTCACATAAAGCAGAAAAAGGATAGGACCCAGAATTGTCCCCTGAGGGACTCCACATGTAACTGATTCTTCTCTACTTAAAACTTTCCCTATTTTGACTCTCTGTGTTCGTCCCTTCAGATAGCTCTTGATTAAATTAAATGCTACTCCTCTCCACCCCATATTTTCTAATGCCTGCAACAGTATTTCGTGATTGACAGTATCAAATGCCTTCGTCAAGTCAACGTATATGCATACTGCTGGTACCTTATTATCCATGGCCTCAGTGATTAATTCTACTAGAGCATTTATTGCATCCTGTGCTGATCTATTTTTTTGGAACCCATATTGATTTTTAGCCAATATCTTGTATTTTTCTATAAAGGAAATTGTACGTTTGTACAGAATTTTCTCGAATATTTTCGCAATTGATGATATCAAGGATATAGGTCTATAATTCTTTAGTTCTGTCCGTTCTGAAGATTTATATAATGGTACTATCACGGCGGTTTTCAGGATTTTTGGGAACATTCCTTTTTCGATACTCTTATTGATTAGGTATGTTAATGGTTTTTCGATGTGAGTGGATATGTATTTTAAGTAATGATATAAAATCATTTTAGCGGTAAGGCGCTACCTATTCAATTGAAAGAAATAAGACACAAATCATTTCCCATTGTAAACAATGAAAAATGAAATGTGAATACGAACTAGGTCTCCGATACTGTTCACCCCATCAGACCGAATGATCCAACGTCAACTGAGAATCGCACCGACTGCAGTTTCGTCCTATTTAGGACTCATCAGGGTGGAATATCCCAAAGTCGACGCTGGATGGAAAGTCTTTTCGTCAAGATATGGATATCGGTCGTGCATTATGTCGGATGACTATTAATGAGCGACATCTATCCACCTTCATTTTTCATTGTTTACAATGGGAAATGATTTGTGTCTTATTTCTTTCAATGTATTTTAAGGTTTCTGCTTTGATATTGTCCAGTCCGGGTGCTTTGTTATTTTTCAATTCTCTAATTACCTTTCCTACTTCTGATTCGTCCGTGTCAAAATAAACAATGGAGTTGCAATATTTATGGGTTGTTCGCAGTATGTGATCTTCATGTGAAGCGAATTTCTCCGCTAGTCTCGTCGCAACGTTTGCAAAATATTTATTAAATTCCTCTGCTATCTCTCTGTCTCCTTCCAATATCTCTTCATTTTCATTCTTAATTTTTGCAATCTGATTTTCTTGCTTTTTATTATTTACTATTTTCCAGAGGCCTCTTGAATAGTTTTGATTTTTTTCTATTTCTTTTCGATAATAAGTTCTTTTTGCGTATTTCAGTAGTGCTTCCAATTTATTTTTGTGTGCTTTGAATTTTTTCAAAAATTCAGGGTTGTGGGGGTTAGATACGGCATTTTTATACAATTGGTCTTTAGTTTTGATAGCTTTAATAAGTCCGTTTGTGATCCAGGGTTTCCTTTTTCTGTCGCAGCGTTTCATTTTAACTACCTTTGAGCAAATCTCAATAATTTCTTGTAATTTTTCCACAAATAATTGCCACGACTGATCTAGTTCACCGGTTTCATATACGTTTTCCCATTTTTGCTCTTCAAGTATTTTCATCATCTGGTTATAGTTAATGTATTTTTTTTCGCAAGTTGATCCATTTGAATTTGTTTTTACAGATGTTTCCGAGGAAAACTCCATGAAAGTTGAATAATGGTCGGTCACAGTTGTATGCAGTACAGCAGGTAAGTACGTTTCCATGTCACTATCAGAGCTGACAAAGATGTGGTCAATGCATGATTTTGTATTGACTGTTACTCGAGTAAAATCGTTTATCATTGACGTATATCCGTATTCCCCCATAGTATTAAGGTATTCTTCTGTATCTGCCTGTTTTTTCAAAATGTCTATGTTGATATCGCCAATAAAGAAGGATATATTATTTTTCTTTTTCTTTTTGCAGGAGTCCAGCAGCATTGGGAGATTGCTATTGAATTCCTCCACAGATGTACTTGGAGACCTGTACATAGCAATGATCTGTATGTTTTTATTATGTTTCGTTGTGCTAATGACTATAACTTTTATTTCACCTACTTTTACTATGTCGAAACTGTATTGTAAATTATTCCTCATAAACACTACCACTCCATCATTCTGATTTTATTCCCCATTATTATATATCATGCCATACCCATCCATTTCGTACTGATTAAGATCCCCTATTTTCCATGTTTCCGACAGAACTATGCAATCTACATCAAAATTTAACTGTGATACAACAACATTGAATTCATTAAAATTTTTATCTATACTTCTTATATTAGTATGTAATATTCTAAATTTACTGTGGTTTTGTTTATTGGTAAGTAAATTGAGTTCCTCCGTGATTTGAACATTTCTGGTATACGGTTGGTTTAAATGATAGTTCCTCACAAATTCATCCATGCGTTGGTATTAATGAATATGTTCACCTTAATTTTGTGTTTTCAATTCTTCAACTTGGTTAGTACTCTGAATATAAATGATCTTCGTGTACTCACCCTTCCTACAGAAAACCTTATTTTCCTTTGACCAGACGTACCTGTATCCTGAATTTCTCAGCTCTTTCGCCTTTCTTAGTAAGTCCTGTGTTACCTTTGGCAAATCTTCATTTATGTATATCCTTCTGTCGTCTCCCTCCAATCCCATGCTCTTTGAACTTAGAACTCCCATCACCTTTCGCTGTTCTATTACCATGTTTTTAGTTTTTTCTTCCTCAAAAGAGATCAAAAGTGGTTTCATCAGATTTTTCGACGGCAACTGTCTTACTTTCATTTCATTTTCCGGAACTTTGATTTCGAGTTTGTTGAAAACTGTAACTATTTCCTCCTTCCCTTTCAGCCCCATGAGTACAATATTTTTTCTTCTATTTTGGGCATCAGTTGCAGCAGCGTTTTGTAAGGCCTGTTCTTTTAGGTTGTTCAATTCTTTTTCCATCCTTTCAATTGTGATTTCCATGTTTTGCTGCTTTTTTCTTAGGTCTTTGTTTTCTCGTTTAATTTCCTCCATGGAGTTCAATATTTCATCCATTGTATTGCTATTGAAGGTAACTGCCACTTCGAGAGTTTCAATCTTTTTCAGAATCTGCTTGAACATTCCTTCTACATTACCTCCCTGTTCTTCCTTCTTTCCCTTATCCAAACTTCTTCTCTTTCTCTCCAATTTTTCTGTTAGCTCCTCCAAAGATTCCTCCACAGTATCCCCTATCTCTTCTAGTGTCTCGCAGTTCTTACACATCCATTCCAATTTCTTCTTTCCGGTAATATCCTCCTTTGTTATATCAGTACATCCAAGATGGGCCCACCCACTGCATGTTCCGCGACATTGAATCCTATAGCCACTTTTTCCTATAGTTTTATTGCATATTATGCATATTAGACTTCCAGCCATTTTGATTCGCCTCACTTGGGTATGAAAAGCCGCAGTCCTTCGCCTCTCAATCTGTTGTTTACTGTCACAGATGTCTGTCTATTTATCTCCGATTTTATCTTGCTTGGAATTCTCGGTTCTTTAGTTGTTATTTTGTTTCAATTATTCACGGGATTTTCGTGGATACTGTATAATAATTTCAGGTGCACGATTTCTTTTTCAAGTTTCGCCTCAGTATAACTTTAATATAATTTTTTGAAGTTTTTCGCCATTTACAGCAATATTTATGGAGCCGAATTTATTCGCGTATTCATGCACACATGGTCAGAAACAATATTATTATTAACTTTTTGTAATAGTAACTGACTGTAATGCGATCAAGGCAACATCTACCAAAAAGGATATTGTCCCTCGCATTGCTCGATGGTGGGTTTACTTACAACTTCGACATAGTTTACAGAAAAGGTAGCAGCAGTTTACCTTATTATTATTATTTGAGTAGAAATCCGATGAAAACCATCAGAAGAGTATCAAATCAGATCTCTACGTAAAACAGAAAGGAAACCAAGAAGTACGAAATCTTCTCAGCGAGTTGAGAGAGGGCAAGCTTGACTTGAATACCTAGAAAAGGATATATTGTTGTATCATCGCCACATCAACAAGGATGGAACAGTTAATCTCCAATGGTTTGTGCCTAAGCAGAGTCGTTTAGGGTTGCTACGAATTTTTCATGATGTGCAATGTCACGTTGGTTATAAAAAAAACCTAAGAGTCAATGTTTCAGCATTTTTGGTTCCCACGTATGAGAAATACAGTAGATTAGATTAGATTTAAGGAGGGGCGTTTAGACTTAGCTTAGCCTCGCAAACACCTTGACCTGAAGATCTATTGTGCAACCCCGCGCTGTTTACCAGTCAGGTAGCAAAGCCTCTATGAACTTCACTACTCTTCTCGGTGCCACGCCCATTACTTGTTCCGGTTTTAAGAAACAGAAGTCAAGATGTTGCAGCCTTTTCCTGAAAACAGCTCCACAACTGCAAAGCAGGTGTTCAGCTGTTTCGGTGGCTTCTTGACAGAAGCGACAGGTATCATCAGGAACCTTTCCCATGTTCCGAAGATGATAATTTACAGGACAGTGTCCCGTGAGTATGCCCGTCATTTTCCTCAGTTCTGATTTGCTTACTGCCAGAACTTTTTTGGTCCAGCTCGTTGAGTAGGAGAGGAAAGACTTAGCCTGTCTCTGTCCCTGGACCAGTCGCCAGGACCTAGTCTTCCTTTTCTGTTCCCATTCTCTAACAGCCATCGCTTGATGGCTTGCTGGGAGGCCGCAGAAAGGCTCCGGCCCAATGAAGGGGACAAGTCCACCCTTCCTTGCTAGCTGATCAGCCATTTCATTACCATGCACTCCCGAGTGGCCAGGTACCCAAACGAGGTTGACCTGATTGTTGAGCCCGTGTGCGTTGAGTGACATTTTGCATTCCCAGACTAACTTTGACCGAACTCGTGGTGAGTCAAGCGCTAGTAGGGCTGCTCTGCTGTCAGATAATATATAAATCCTTTTTTCCGGTAGTTACATCCCATACAATGTGCAATGCACTCCCTTATGGCAAAGGTTTCCGCTTGAAACACCGATAGACAAAAGCCCATTGATAGGGCTAGTTGTATCGAGGGACCGTATACTCCGGCTCCGACTCGACCGTCTTCGGTCTTCGAGCAATCAGTGTAGAACACGAGAGACCCTGCAGGGAACAACATTTCGTTGTTAATCCATTGTTCGCGACTTGGCGTTGTCACGCTGAAGTTTTTCTGAAACTCATGTTTAAGGGTGAGGTTGTCTGTGACCACGTCTAAAAGCTGCTTACACTCATTCAGAATGCGAAGATGGCCTGTGTAGTCGCCAGTTTTGGGTTCCCGCACCCTCGCTACCCTAAGGGCCCACCTGGCTGCCTCACTCTCTAAGAATAATCCTAGTGGAGGCAGGTCCAGGATGACTTGCATAGCAGCGGTCGGACAGGAGCGAGAGGCTCCCGTTATAGACAAACATGCTGTTCTTTGCAGTTTATCTAGGGTTTTTTGCCCCGTAAGTGTTTTCGCCCCGTAAGTATTTTCGCCTTCGGCCACCAGATGAAAGCTGCGTAGCTAACGATTGGTCGCACAATGGATTTATAAATCCAATTGGTAATTTCAGGTTTGAGTCCCCACGTACTTCCGACCATCCTCTGGCATGCGAAGAGAGCTCTCTGACCCTTACTGATCACTGCCTTGAGGTGCAGGCTCCAAGAGAGCTTTTGGTCGAAAATTACACCAAGATATTTAGTATGATCAGTGGGGACTAAAGCGATTCCTTCCATCGTAATTACTTTAAGAGATAGTTTCCTTCTCCTAGTAAACGGTACCAGAATCGTTTTTTAGGGTTCACGCTGAGTTTTCCTTGGACACACCACTCGTGCGTTAGGGTCAGAGCATTTTGCATGCGATCACATACTGTACCGTCATGCTTGCCCCGAACCATTAGCAAGGCACACACGAAAGGGAAATCTGTGAGATCTGATCCGCAGTCCAGATCTGTTTCAGGTCTGGACTGCGGATCGGATGGCTCCCGCCGATCTGGTCTGTCGCGGATCATATATCTCATTGATCCGCGACAGACCAGATCGGCGGGAGCGATCCGATCCGCAGTCCAGACCTGAAACAGATCTGGACTGCGCATCAGATCTTACAGATTTCCCTTTCGTGTGTGCCTTGCTAATATCACAAGGTCGTTGGCATATCCGCAGATCTCAAAACCCGCTTCTGACAGCGTTTTAAGGAGGTCGTCGACCACTAATGACCACAAAAGTGGCGATAAGCAACCTCCTTGTGGACACCCATCTCCTGGTGTCGCAGTTAGGGATGTTGATGCTAAGTTTAAATTGATTATCCGGGTGTTCAGTGTTGCCATAATCCAAGCCACTGTCGCCGGTTCCACACCCCTCTTAACCAGCGTGCGCTGAATGGACTGTCGAGGTGTGTTTGAGAACGCGCCTTCAATATCAATGAAAGTACATAATGCTATTTCTTTATGCTCTATGGCTTTTTCCAGCTTGCTGGTGAGGCTATGAAGAGCAGAGATTGTGGATTTACCTGCTTGGTACGCAAATTGATCCTTATGCAGAGGGAACCTCGATAGAAGTCCGGCTCTCATATCTTGATCGATTATTTTTTCCATCGCTTTCAGTAGATTGGATGAGAGGCTTATGGGGCGAAAGGATTTTGCGTCTGTTCCCGGCCGTTTGCCGACCTTTGGAATGAAGCTCACTCTCACGTCCCGCCAGCATTCAGGCACGTATCCTCATGTGAAGCTCTTACGAAATAAGACTATAAGCTCTGGTAATAGAGCCGACAGAGAAATACAGTAAAGTGCTACATGAAACATTGCGTCGTTTGTGCCATTAAAAAGACAAGGGCTGGACCTTTACAAGTATTTATTGGAAATGTACAAGTGGAAAGATATATGAGGACCATCAGAAACCTTCTTAGAACTGAAACCCAAATGAAGTCAGAATGGCCAAGCGGTTTGTGGAAAATTCAACTGGTTCTAAACAGCACCATGCAGAAATCAACGCAGATGACTCCGTTACACCTACTGTTAGGAATTCAAAGTTCCGTTCCTTTGATACAAGCAGTACTGAAAAACGTATCAAAAGACATGACCCCTATACGCAACAGAAAATTGGATCGTGAGCGAGTAGCTGAAACATTATCTTCCACAGTGAACTTAGAAAGAGTAAACAGAAGGAGGAGAAATAGCGTTCAGTACAAAGTTGGTGATTTTGTGTTGATGCACAGAGGCTCGCAAATGCATATCTCCAAAAGCGATTACGAGTTTTTGGGTCCTCAGAATGTGGCCATTGCAGTTGGAGCTGTCGTGCAATATGGAGGAAATTCTTGAATTTCTGGTTCTCGGTTTCTAGGTCCTGTTAGAGGTAGAACCGAATGATAATTGATGTTATTTTGATTTTGCATTGTCTCGGTTTCTAGGTCCTGTTAGAGGTAGAACCGAATGATAATTGATGTTATTTTGATTTTGCATTATCTCGGTTTCTAGGTCCTGTTAGAGGTAGAACCGAATGATAATTGATGTTATTTTGATTATGCATTATCTCGGTTTCTAGGTCCTGTTAGAGGTAGAACCGAATGATAATTGATGTTATTTTGATTATGCATTATCTCGGTTTCTAGGTCCTGTTAGAGATAGAACCGAATGATAATTGATGTTATTTTGATTTTGCATTATCTCGGTTTCTAGGTCCTGTTAGAGGTAGAACCGAATGATAATTGATGTTATTTTGATTTTGCATTATCTCGGTTTCTAGGTCCTGTTAGAGGTAGAACCGAATGATAATTGATGTTATTTTGATTCTGCATTATCTTGGTTTCTAGGTCCTGTTAGAGGTAGAACCGAGTAATGTTAAATTTCTAAAGAAGCATCTTCTAGTGTAGTAGATGGAGTTTGTCAAGTCTTGCATTATTGCCTGAAGGGATAGATGCTGTTTTATAATTTTTTTTTGTAGATGAGTCCACAGCTGAAGAGGGTGCCGAGAACGTCACCTCTGTCAGGTTGGCCGTGTTAGAAACATGAGAATTCACAAGAGCCGCTGCCGGTCGTGAAACAGTTTTTCCACCTACATGATTTATCAGTGATATCTGGTAACCTGGTAACGAGGATCAGAAGAGATGACAATACGTCAAGAACGAAGAATTGAAAGAGAGTCTATGAAGAGTATCGAGTGCTGGTGGAAGCTGTATTCACGCTCGGAGAAAAAGCTGCTCAAACAAATTGAATTTGGGAGTTCCTAAGAAGTTTGGTTGATTAAAGTTTGACGTTTCTAAATAGAACAGAGTTTAATTTTTGACAATATACTCCATTCACTTTTATAAAGTATACCGGTTGGCCATGGAATTCTGACACATTTCACCGTGTATATTTTGAAAATGTTGAGTTTTATAGTCATTCTTCTGTCAGTTGAACAAGTAACGTTGCCGTTTCTACATATATGTCGTAGTGATTAGGTATTGAACAAAATGTTCATTTACTTCGGGAAAATAATGAATTTGAGAAAATTATCAGGGTTATTTTCAGAATGCGCAGATTTCAATTCTAAATAGCACTTCCTGATACTTTGCCTCTGCTTTTTCGAAACTACCTTCGGCATTCTCAGTTTCCAGGCTTGATAATTAATAATTAATAATGAAAAATAAACGTCAGCAACGTCAACGTCTCCAAGATTTATTAATTGACGTAATGTCATTCACAAGTGCCAACCTGGGATTTTTCAGGTGAAAAAACTTGATAAACCTGAAACTTGGCCAACTGCGATACTTTATAAAAGTGAATGGAGTATATGTCCGTAAACCTAATCAACAACAATTTTTCTGTTGTGCCTCACCACGTAATATTCTAACCAGCCGCCACTGCTTTATCGAAGTACTAGAACGGAATAACTAGATGGCTCTTGAAATGGCTTCAAATCAGAGTAACACGGACGCTGTCTTACTATCATTCTTTATACTTTGCTATAGCTCTCAAATTAACTCACCTCCCTGTATGAGGTCCTCCAATCTTCCTGGCGTTCCAACAATAATATCTGCACCCTCATTTTGTAATTGGGAAATCTGATCTTTCACATTGACACCACCAATCACTAGCAGTTCTTTAATTCTAGGGTTATCAAGGTATTTTTTGAATTTTTTGAGCTGATCACAAGTTTGTTCAGCTAATTCTCTACTTGGCTATCAAAACAACAATATCAGTCAAACAGTTGAAAATGGTTTTAATAGTTACCTCAATGATGATTGCCTGAGGAGCATTACTCTTATGAACAGGAGCACAATTGGGATCAGATACTTCTTCATTAGTATTTATAGCTATCTCTGTATCACTTGCTTGGCAAATTGGTTTATATGTAGGAGGTAGTTGATACTTCAATTCCGTTTCCCCAAAATTGAAAGCCATTTCAGCATTCTAAACTCAAAAAGAGAAAAATTCATCCTTGAAGGTTATTTCTTTGTGGAGAATAAAATTATACTTTTTATCTTTTTTGTAGAGTTACTTTCTACAACTTAAATAAATATATCAATATGGAAAATTATACAATGTAGAAGAACAAACTAAATAGTTCACGAAAATACTACTTTCTCATTAAATAAGAGAGATACTTGTCATCTTTTTCGAAATTTGCCTTACAGAAAAATTGAATGAATCAAAATAGTGAAATAAACTTTTGCAAGTCTTAGTAACATCAACAATAAGGGAAGTATATTTCGATAAATCAAATTTTATTAGGAAGGAAAATTTCTTGAAAAATGGTCACTCAACGCACTGACGTTAAATCTGCAGGTTTTGAGCGCTCGTTTATCAACCTTGCGCGTAGAGGGAAATCACATATCTAGTAACATCAAATATACATAACTTATACCCCTGTTATACATAGTCACAGAATGAAGCCAAATCGTTGTTGAATTGAATTGTGCGCATGCGTCAACTGGAAATTCAAAATTTGAGGGAACGTAGAGGTTATGTATATTCCAGTGCCCTGCCACCCGATCTTTCTGTATTCAAAGCTTAGGTCCCCGGATACAGAGAGACAGGGGCAATCTGGAAGCTCTGACTTAACAGAGAGGGAAATAAGCAATTTGGAAGGCATCAGTGTTGCCACTACAACAGAATTATCGTCAAATTTACCGAATTGTTCACTTACTAGTTTTTACTAATTTTTTCTTTACTTTGTTGATTTCGATTAATTTTTATGAAATTACTAACTTTTGCGAATTTATTGAATAAATAATCAATTTGAAAATTTATGTTTGAATGGTTCTTTCATACAATTTTCATAACATTTAAACGAATCTCAGAAAGTTGGGTTTTATTTATTGGTAAAAGCGGCAACATGGTTCAAGGGCGGTCATAAGGGGGTGGCAATGCACTTAGAAAAAATTCTGCGTTTTCTGATTGAATTGGAATTGATGACTGATATTATGTAATTGTACAAAATGCCCCCCCCCCAGAATCAAGATATATGACGACCGCCCTTGACATGGTTGTAAATCATATGAAAAGGATTACGATACATCAGTCTGTATGCTGGGTCCTACCATTTTTCCATTTAGTATTATACGTCTATGGTATATTCCGAGAGTAAACAAGTAGATATCGCGGATGAAAATATGTCACTCAAATAATTTCAGTTCAATTCCAAAAAAAATAGGATTCAACATCGGTATTTAGAGCTTGAAGAAATCGTATTGAAGCGATTGAATAATATCACATGAAATTGTAAGGTTATGATCGAAAGTATTCACATGAATTCATGGACGGCATACTTTTCACGACATAATACAATGTCAGAGAGAGACAGAATAAGTGACATGCGCAGATCGGGATTCTTAACAAAGCCCGGCTTCAATCTTCATTGGCTCATTACCCATATTGAAATTTATAGATATATGACTCCTAACTAAAAATCGTGTCCAAAAATTGGACACTCTGAATTGCATTTCGCGGTCGTGGCGCTATTGCAGCAATGGAAAATAGCGCGACCCGTTTCGGAGAAATGACCCCATCACAAAATCTGTGCCAAAACCAGGTATTCTATGCATATATGGGGAGAATGTTTTTTGGCAGCTGTCAAATAAATCACCCATGATCCCGAATCTGCTATTTCGGAAATATTGGATTTATTTTCCATTATTGGCTAGAATTTTAATTGGTTTTAGTTGCGCGATCAGGACAATATTTTGCATGGCGATGGCGCTGAAATACGTATTTCTACATCTAAGCGCAAAATTTCAACGGGATCGAATCCGTAGTTATGAATCAATCGGGAAAACAAAATTTCGAACGGCGATATTTACGGAACTCCTGGTCGAACCTCGCTCATTAACCTCTTCTTTCCCAGTGGTTAGATTTGGCGTCATTCACATTTTCGCATGGAAATGAATTTTTGGTTGCCAGTATAGATTGTTTATGTTCGGATATTTACTTTGGCCATACTCTTACCTTCGCGAATAAAAGCTTCCATTCCTGAAAAATTGAAATGGAAGCTCTTTGCATGACCAAAGATAGAAACTGCTTCAAGCTTTTCCATGTCTAGTCATAATTCATAATTTGCAAGTGTTAAATTTATTAATTATTGTTTATTTCCTGATATAATGCTCATTATTGTCGTTAGAAAGTTTTTTGATTCGAGTTTCATAAAAAAAATATCATGATTTCGTTTTATTCCCACTGATTCCATGAGGCTCAAAATTTTTTTTCAAATCGCATCCGGAAAAATTTTTATCAATTATGTATCGAATTTTTATTGTCGGATCAAGATGAATTGCGCAGGTATAATAATAATTTTTTGGAAGGAAAGGGGAAACTTGAATGCGGCATTCAAGATCCAAACCTAGCCTGTAAATATCAAGTTTCTAGGATTATCCGTTTGAGAGTTATCGAGTTATCCAATGAATTTGACCACGGATTCTTGATCAGATATTTGGACACAGTCGAAATAACAACAATCGAACGTAAACTTTTTTTTGTCAGCTGTTAAGTAAATACTGCAACTGTCGAATCAATCATCACACTACCAGATATGTTATTACAGAAATATTGTGAATTTTTTGTCGCTAGAATTTTATATTCGCTAGAATTTTATATGGTTCTGGTTTGGCAATGTGGAAAAAATTTCATATGTAGCTTCAATACTTCATTCTTCATCTGAATGCATTAAACATTATTTCATTGAGATCGAATCTGTAGTTCTGAAATTATTAGGTAAACAAGATTTCAAACAGCCATATCTACGGAACCCCTGGTTAAATATTGAACATTAACAAACTCAACCACAGCATTCGAGTTCCGAATCTACACTGATATTTTCAAATCTCTAGGTTCCTCCTTTTAAGAGATATCATGTTTACTGCCAGACAGAATTTTATTTGGCCACTTGACCGACTTGTGATCATCGAATTTGAATACAGAAATAATGACGTAATGGTATGAGAGCTCAAAAAACATAGGATTCAGACTTATTTAGTTTGACATAGTAAGAAAATTGTTCAAGTTTTAGAAGTTGATAAACCTACGAAAGACCAAGAAACAAAATTTGAATTTTGCAAATATGTACATAAAAAAATATGAACTTTTTTTCATAACATACCTTGAGAACAACAGCAGGAAAAAAAGGGGACTTAACAACTTGTTTATTGATAGAGAAAGCTTGTCCAAGATCTACACCATTTTTGAGAAATTTAACTGTTCCATTATCTAAATCTAAAAGACATGATATAACATCATTCTTTCCGAAACTTTCTCCATAATTATCAAACTGCTTGTTGTTTGATTTCTTTCCTGTTCCTCCAAATCCAAAACCAAATCTAAAGAGTGTCAATAAGAAATACAAATCAATTTTTCTCAAATTGTTGTATCTAAGAATCATTAACCAATACATTTAAATTCACATACCTATCAGTTCCCAAATCTAATGAAGATTGTAATGTGGACCAACCCACCCTGCATAATCCCTCATCTGTTACAGTAGCTTCAAATCCCCATTTACCAGATTGAACACCAGTAGTACAACGTGTACCGTGCCACTCCCTCTGTTCTCTTGATTGAACTCTCAATCCTCCAGGAGCAACAGCTAATAAATTTCCCCTGTCATACATGGACATCGTCCATGGTATAGCTATAAATCAAAATATTAAGCTATAGTCGCGTTCGGCATTGCGATCGGATTCGTCTGACAATTTTATCGTTCGATAATTGCGTCTGGATGTAGGGGAGGTAAATCTGTTTCATTCGACAATTGACGTCTGAAGTATCCGGATGAAATCTTTTTGCTCGGCCTCGAAAGACGGATCGAACAGATTAATCGATTAATGTCAGCAGATGACAGTTTTGGTTCAGGTTTTTATTTGTTTGCTGGGTATTCTAATTTCTAACTATTGATATCGAGATGTCTTTTCAAATATAAATATATACTTTTGAAAGAGAGTAATACAAATCGAACAATATATGGCATAAGGCATGTGTGAAGAAATGGCGACAAGGAACCGATGATTTTAAAAAAATCTTTTTCCCGCTCTGAATCTATGTGTTAGCAGAGGGAATGTGAACGAGGTACCATACAATTCTGCGTATGATAAACGAAAACAGATAAAAACCTCTGAAAAACTCCGTCTCCCCGTGTATGTACTGCGGGATGAAGAGCAGCTTTTGAGGGTAGACAGAAACAAAAAAATCATCGACCTCGCCAATTGCCACTAGCATTTTATCCCAATTCAATAAATTTAAAAAAAGGAAAATATGCTTTTGGCTATCAGCCAACAACAGAGTAGCCCTTTTTTTCAATTTATTTTTAGTTAGTAGATTTATCATCTCTCACTCACAATCTGAAATTTTCATAAGTTCAACTTTGTCACTTCTCGTTATTCTGAAGCATTTTTAAAGATTGCTAAGAAGAGATTGTTATTTTTGGGCATTCAAGTACTCAACTTTTCATCCACTTAACCAACCTTATGCCAATAGCTTCATAAAACATTTATTTAATTCTAGATGTGTTTGAAACACCATATATTGGCAGTGTAGAACTGTCTCTGATAGAATGCCCAAGCCCTGCCAGCGTATCGAGGCACGATCAGTTCAGCAAAATTATTGACTTTCTCTTTAATATTTACATCAGCTTCATCCTCATCAAACAAAAAACTGCCCTATGCCACTGTTAGAATGGCAAGTTTAAGATCCCCCTTAATTCCACTTCCAGCCATAATACAATAAACACCTCATATAACAAGACCGTCCCGGGAAATCTTTCAAAATGAAGTTTGTAGTTATAAACAAATACTTGTCAATTTTTCATCTAGATCGTTCGATTATTCCAAATTTGTCAGACATATCTGCAGTCACGTGCCAAAAAATCTCTCTGATCTGTGATGTCAATGCCGAACGCGGCTTATGATGTTGCAACAAATATTTCTCAGTACTTTCAAAATGACACATACTTAATTTCTGTGTAGATGTGCCCTTTTCTAAGTCTTTCAGAGTTTCCCAAACGATTTGAATGACTGGCAGACAAAATGCTGCTGTCTTTCCACTTCCAGTTTCAGCTGCCATCAAAACATCTCCTCCACCAAGGACCAAAGGAATTCCTTCAGCTTGAATATCAGTTGGTAACCTTAAAAGTTTGAAAAATATTAGGGAAACTTAAACAGAATTACATAATTCAAAAGTACGTACATCCAATCTAGTTCCTCCAGGGCTTTTGCAATTTCTGGGAGAACCCCAAATTCTGGAGAAAAATAATGAATTATACCGGCAAATTAATGAAATGCAGAATATACCTTCAAATGCAGTCATTCTGGAAGTTCGGATTAAATTGAGGATGCTATATAATAGGCTTTTATTGAATAACGAACAATTCACACAAAACACCGATTTCTATTCTTTCTCCACAAAGTATATAAATTTACGTGAATTTTATATTTATCGTGAATAAACAAATATACCATAGACAAAGATGAACTGCTTCTTCTTCTTCTTCTTTTCACGTGCTTGGCAGCAGGGCCATCGACACATGAACTGCGTTTTCGATGACCGAACATCTAGGCATCTTCACAAAATTGACCATATGAAACCTCATTAATGTCAATTGTCTTTGATTGTTTACAATTTTTGAAGTTTTGAACGTGCTATTTATTTTGAATTTTGATAGAGCGAAAACAATTTTTGGTAAAAATGGATGCTAAAAAGGTGTAAGTACATCTTGTGTACACCTAAATTTTATAAAGAATATAATGAAACCTAAATGTTAATGAATTGGCGGGCTTATTTCAAATCAGTAATGACAGTGATGACATATTATTATTATTGCTGCCAACCCAAGAACGCTCAAAAAGCTGCCACCGATAGCTTATGAATATGGTCAATACCTAACTACAAGTTAAGTATTCTGTGTCTTAACTGCGTTATTCTATACCTGTTCTATGATTTTAGTACTAGCGTTTCATCTAAGATGCCTAGAATACTGGTGTAAGCACTCGTCAAATTTTGAATGGAATGACGTTAGACCAAATTGAGAATATCGGCAAGATTTCGTTTTTTCCACTTCAGGTGGCGCTCTTCACTAATTATGTCTACAGTGACTTTATACAAGACAGTGACGACAAGGAGCTGAAATCCGCCATTAAGAGGCTAATGTCAGATTATTGGAGGTTAAAATTCAAAGATTATAGAGTACATCTTTGATACTAACCATAGACAATTCCCATTTTCTCTATGATACTAACCTAAAAAGTTATAATTTCTATAGTTCTGTGCACAGAACACTAATTCTTCTGTTCTGTTCTGTGCTTCCAAACACAATTAGCCTCTTAATGGCGGAATTCACCACGTAAAATCCAACTACCAATAGAAATTGAGACATGAGCGTGTCGCCACTGTCTTGTATAAAGTCACTGTAATTATGTCTACAGTGACTGTATAACCACAGTGACGACAACTGGCTATTGGGAAAAGAAGAATTCGATAGGTGGCGCTCTGAAATGTCAATGTCATCTTAGCAACGAGTAAAACAAATCAGATGTCGTATGAGCCCTTTGATATTGAAGTGGTTTTATTTTGCTGTTCAAGTTATTTTCAGGGGGTGTTTTGTGAAACTTTTGGTTTTTCTTTGATTGTGCTTTAGTGCTTTGTGTTGTTAATCTAAATTTTGACTCCCAATATTTTTATTTTTGGAGTAATAGGTATGGTTGATGTTTGTGAAAAGTACAACAAGCGTTCAATTAACTGTTTAGTTTTAGGTCTGATTTCGTGTTTTTATTTCATTTTTGATATAGTCATATCTACAAAAGTTGCAGGGAAGGTACGTTTGTATTGAGTATCATTTGAAATTTTTATTACCGTCTTATTTTCTCTTCGTTTTCTGGAACATACTTCGTAGCTTGACTGTGGTAGTTTTAAGGAAGGTAAAGCATTTAAAAGAAGATACTTTTTTTTACTGAGACCTGAAGAATATGTTACTCATTTATATATTGTTCACCTTCAGAAATATAACCTAGACCATCCACTATTAACTTATAACTATGTATTACACACTTGGTACTAACCTTGACTAGTCTTCCCTTTTAAAATGTAAGGAACACACGGACATACTATCTATAACTGGTTTCCCCATTTTTAGTTTCATTGCCTAAGCCTTTTGAGATATATTTTCCAGAACTCCAAACGCATTTTCAATATTTACCATTCCTCCCATGGGAGGAAATTTATGGATATATAAATCGGGATTTTTCCCTTCACGGCTAGTGCAACCAAATACAGAACAGTTTCGATTATGCAGCGACATAATTCAAAGTATAAAACTTTAAAAAAGGTACAAAAAAAAATCAAACTTGATCTGCAATGAAGACAAAAAACAGAATAAAAACAATGCAATACGAATTGTTTTACTCGTTGCTTCAATTACAATTTTTTTCCGCCAGAGGTCTCATTGAATTCTACTCCGCCCAATAAAACTGTCAAAAGTCCGCCATGTTTTGGCGGTATTTTTGAATTTTACATCGGTAACTTACGGCAATAGGTATTTCATATTATAGGTCTCAATTACTCAATTTCATTAGGAAGTAACATTATGTTCCATGAATTCGATCTAAGATATGACGTTGCAAATGAACTGAATCGTGCTATCAATTTTCCCGAAGATAAAGATCGAAAATACTGGTTATCTTTAACTTCGAACTTAAATTATTATTCAGAAAAATCTGAAGGGCTACATAAAGCGCGTTCGGCAATGACATCCGACTGGTCGGATTGATCTGAACCGTTCGTTTATTACATCCAGATTGAGGGGAGTACACATCTGGACCGTTCGGCAAAAAAATCTGATCAATCGGATGTAGATCTTTTTGCTCGCTGTATTTCGACGGAGCAAACGGATTTTTTCAACAGAACAGAAACAGAAATTACTTTTCTGCATTTGTCAATAGATTTTATCTGCATTTATGAGTTTCCTGCTTCGAATATTCTTGAACAGTCTGTTAAAATTTCGTGTCTTATGTTATTTGTTGTGTAGTAATAAATAAAAAATGTCGTTTGATAAAAAAATAATGATTCAAAATATTGAATCATTTCAACCAAGGGGTAGAAGTGTTGAGAGCTATAACGAAAGAATTGAAATAGAATCCAGACTACCTCTACGGCCGAATAGACCTTTAATCACTAATTCAATATCTGACAAACAGAAAAAACGATCTGAAAGCTCCGTACCGTTCGTTTATAACAGAAAAATCTGACAAATCTGTACAATTTGTGATCACGTGACTAAAAAATCCGTCCGCTCTCGGATGCTAATGCCGAACGCGCTTATACACAAGTGAAGATTATTATTTGCCAATAGTAAATTCATCTTAATTGATCAGTCATTGGCTTAATGGCCATAACTCTCGAAAGAAGCCCTTATTCTCAATCTCTATACCACAAAACATCTCATAATTTTGAATACGATCTTCGATCCACAATGTATTTCGTCGCAAATGAACTGAATCGTGCTATATATTTTTCAGAAGTTGCACAACCGGGCATTTTGAAATATGAAAAATTCGAAGTCACTGCTTTCCACAAACTTAACAACTTCACTCCCCACACGCGTTGACAAATAAACAATAACAATCATAGATGGGTTAGAAAATCTGCGCACTGTCATTTCGACAAAACATGGCGGCCGACCAATAGAATATGAGACACGAGTTGTCGTCACTGTGGTAATATAGCCACTGTAATTATGTCTACAGTGGCTATATTACCACCAAAGACTATAAAGACTTTTCACTGTCCAATCTGAGCCAAATCCGTCGCTTTGACCTTGGGTTGCCGAGGAATGAAAAGGGAGTTGAACTTTGGTAGTGGGAGAAAAATGCGAGAAAGCGCGAAATTCAAAACAGTACCTCAAAGATAATATTATGTGTTCTTAGTTCTTATATCATAATATCCTCATGAGTACTTCAATTTAATTGATTTTGCAAAAAATCCATAGAAATCTTGGCGATCAACAAAGAGCACTCCTAAAATTTTGATGTTTCACTTGGTACTGGCAAATCTTCTAAGATATTGAATACACCGAATAAAGAGCACAATAAGAAGATAATTTCAATGTTTTTATGTAATAAAATCAACTTTGAATACTTTGTGAAATGTTATTCAGTTTCAGAAACTTAATTATTTAGTTAATTCGTCAAAATACGATGAAATTGACGTTTCTGTTGTTGTTGTTATTAAATTCATGGAGGTTATCCCCCCACCCTGATTGAATTCAATCCCGACGATACACGAACGATCGGTGATTCCTCGGGTTTGCTATCTGCGATCTGATTGGGGGCGTCCTTTACGAAGAAGTCTTTCTAAAAGACGCGCTGAGCTGAGCTCTTCGGCAAATTTAAAGCGCGTTCGGCATTAGCATCCGAGAGCGGACGGATTTTTTAGTCACGTGATCACAAATTGTACAGATTTGTCAGATTTTTCTGTAATAAACGAACGGTACGGAGCTTTCAGAGCGTTTTTTCTGTTTGCCAGATATTAAATTAGTGCTCAAAGGTCTATTCGGCCGTGTAGAGGTAGTCTGGGTTCTATTTTAATTCTTTTGTTATAGCTCTCAACACTTCTACCCCTTGGTTGAGATGATTCAATATTTTGAATAATTATTTTTTTATCAAATGACATTTTTCATTTATTACTACACAACAAATAACATAAGACACGAAATTTTAACAGACTGTTCAAGAATATTCGAAGCAGGAAACTCATAAATGCAGATAAAATCCATTGACAAAGGCAGAAAAGTAATTTCTGTTTCTGTTCTGTGGAAAAAATCCGTTTGATCCGTCGAAATACATCGAGCAAAAAGATCTACATCCGATTGATCAGATTTTCTTGCCGAACGGTCCAGATGTGTACTCCCCTCAATCTGGATGTAATAAACGAACGGTTCAGATCAATCCGACCAGTCAGATGTCATTGCCGAACGCGCTTTTAGTACGAGGTCAACAGCACGTACACGAGGGTGTAGGAACTAAATTATGAGAGTGCCGCGTCTTGTTAGTCTTTGTTACCACAGTGACGACAACTCGTGTCTCATTTTCTATTGGTCGGCCGCCATGTTTTGTCGAAATGACAGTGCGCAGATTTTCTAACCCATCTATGATTGTTATTGTTTATTTTCTATCGAGAGTTATGGCCATTAAGCTAATGACTGATCAATCAAGATGAATTTACTATTGGCAGTTATACAGTCACTGTAATTATGTCTACAGTGACTGTAAGCGCGTTCGGCAATGACATCCGACTGGTCGGATTGATCTGAACCGTTCGTTTATTACATCCAGATTGAGGGGAGTACACATCTGGACCGTTCGGCAAAAAAATCTGATCAATCGGATGTAGATCTTTTTGCTCGCTGTATTTCGACGGAGCAAACGGATTTTTTCAACAGAACAGAAACAGAAATTACTTTTCTGCATTTGTCAATGGATTTTATCTGCATTTATGAGTTTCCTGCTTCGAATATTCTTGAACAGTCTGTTAAAATTTCGTGTCTTATGTTATTTGTTGTGTAGTAATAAATAAAAAATGTCGTTTGATAAAAAAATAATGATTCAAAATATTGAATCATTTCAACCAAGGGGTAGAAGTGTTGAGAGCTATAACGAAAGAATTGAAATAGAATCCAGACTACCTCTACGGCCGAATAGACCTTTAATCACTAATTTAATACCTGACAAACAGAAAAAACGATCTGAAAGCTCCGTACCGTTCGTTTATTACAGAAAAATCTGACAAATCTGTACAATCTGTGATCACGTGACTAAAAAATCCGTCCGCTCTCGGATGCTAATGCCGAACGCGCTTTGTATAACCACAGTGACGACAACTGGCTATAAAACTGTCAAAAGTCCGCCATGTTTTGTCGAGATGTTTTGGCGGTATTTTTGAATTTTACATCGGTAACTTACGGCAATAGGTATTTCATATTATAGGTCTCAATTACTCAATTTCATTAGGAAGTAACATTATGTTCCATGAATTCGATCTAAGATATGACGTTGCAAATGAACTGAATCGTGCTATCAATTTTCCCGAAGATACAGATCGAAAATACTGGTTATCTTTAACTTCGAACTTAAATTACTATTCAGAAAAAACTGAAGAGCTACATACACAAGTGAAGATTATTATTTGCCAATAGTAAATTCATCTTGATTGATCAGTCATTAGCTTAATGGCCATAACTCTCGAAAGAAAATAAACAATAACAATCATAGATGGGTTAGAAAATCTGCGCACTGTCATTTCGACAAAACATGGCGGCCGACCAATAGAAAATGAGACACGAGTTGTCGTCACTGTGGACTGTGGTTATATAGCCACTGTAAGCTGAATACAGACTATTCTGACGTGACGTGATTCCACGTCACGTCAGGACCGTGCAGTGCTCACATTGGCCTAATATGAAGTAATAAAAATGCAACACATCGTTCTGTGCGTTCACGTCAATATTAGGCCAATGTGAGCACTGCACGGTCCTGACGTGACGTGGAATCACGTCACGTCAGAATAGTCTGTATTCAACTTAATTATGTCATACAACGTCATTACGGTCCTTTTTCCCTTGATCGATTAATCAACAGCTGATCTGCCAAAGTCAAATATGACTTGACCATAGAATGACATTTTTATATGGTGAAAGTCTTATACTTTTCCTGATATGAATTAAATTGTCAAGAATATATTCCCAAATTGTTGCTTGACAAAATTATCGGCTATTGACACAACATGTTCACCAGAATAAATTCGAATATTTGGAATAACTAATAAAAATCAGTCATAATTAGTGAAAAGCGCCACCTGAAGTGGAAAAAACGAAATCTTGCCGATATTCTCAAATTGGTCGAAACAAAATCTAATCAGTGCAATCAGTCATCGAAGTTTCATCCCCGTGACATCTGGACTATGTAATATATGTGGTCTGTGATCTAACCCAACTAACATAACATAACAATCAAGATAATTTTCCAAACTAAAAATAGTAAAAATGCAGAATGATGATGAAAAACTCCAAGACCTAGAGTCAAATGAACACTCAGAACAAGATTTAACATGCAAGTTTATAATGAAGAGAAAAAAAATTCAAAAAAACACTCGAAGAAGACAGAATTCGAGTAGCGAAAATGGTAAACTTTTCATCTAGAAATACATTTTTCTATTTTAACTATTTGATCATTTTTCAGAAGAAGAGTCGGAAACAGCTGTTGTTCATCCTAACTTCAAAGGCTCCAAAAGAGTGAATTATAATGTCCAAAGCACCAGTGGTATTGAAAAAAAACAGAAACTTCAGTTAAGTGAGGAGAAATCTTCAGACTCAGGTGAAGATGAACAAGTTTTACATTCGTTCAAGTCCAGTAAATCAGCACAGTCTGCTGGTTCTTCTGATCAGTTGGCAACTGCAACTTTGGTGAGAAGTGGATTTAATTTATTTGTACTGTATTAAGGAATAAGATTGTTTTTAGGAAATTGAAACAGAGAAAGATAGAGATGCTCAAGCTATTTTTGAGAGAAGACTTGAGATCAATAAAGAATTAGAAGGTAAAGAAGATGATAAAGTTTATCGAGGTATAAATAATTATGCACAATATTTCAAACCTAAGGATACTGCAGCTGGTAATGCCAGTTCAGGTTGGTAATAGCGAGATTTCTAAAGTATTCAGACTTATACATAATTATTGTGTCATCAAGGAATGGTAAGAAAAGGCCCAATAAGAGCACCAGCAAATTTAAGAGCAACAGTAAGATGGGACTATCAACCTGATATTTGTAAGGACTATAAAGAGACAGGCTTTTGTGGTTTTGGTGATAGTTGTAAATTTCTTCATGATAGAAGTGATTATAAACATGGATGGCAGTTAGAAAGGGAATGGATTGAGGGGAATTATGGCCGTGATGATGACAATGATAAAAAATATGAAATCAATTCCGATGAGGAAGATTTACCATTCAAATGTTTGCTGTGCAGAAAAAGCTTTATTGAACCTGTTGTTACTAAGTAAATCTTTGCTACTATCAATTTTGAAGAAATTATATAATATTTTAATTTCCTGATCATTTTTTATGGTATATTTTGTGTTTAAGGTGTAAACATTACTTTTGTGAGAAATGTGCATTAGCCAGATTCAAGAAAACATCTAGATGTTTTGCTTGTAATGCTCAAACCAGTGGAATTTTCAATCCAGCAAGAAATTTGATGGAAAGGTTGAAAAAGGAGGAAGAACAGCAAGAAGTGAAAGAAGAATCAGACTCAGATTGAAATTAAACATGCTAAGAAACATCAAGAATATAAGAATGAAGTTTTGTCCTTGATTTAAGCCATTTCTTCTCGTGAATCACAATACCCGCACATAATTATATCTATAATTCTGGTGTGTGTTTATTTTTTTTCCTTAAGATAAATCCTGTATTTTCAAAATGGATTCCAATCAGTTTATGTATGATTCAAATGTTCTCGCCCAGATTAACAAGTTGCTTTTTGTTCAAAATTCATAGTTCATGTTTTCTAATACCACAAAGTTTCCTACTGCAAATGGTGCCGTTACCACAGAATACCTAACTAGAAGTACACAGATGCGTCACTCTGGGTATGGTCCGTCACGGCCTTCTCTAGATCTCCGGTTTTTCCGGAAATGACGTCAACTTCCGTTTTTCAAATTAGAACACCATTTTTTTATTGCAGAAATAGATTCCTTAGAAAATTTCAAGTTATTTTAATGTAATATTTTTCAGTTTGGTTGGAAAATTCTCTCTGTGCGGGAAAATTCGAAAAAAAAAATCGAAAATAGAGCTCCGCTGAAACAAGAATTACTTCGAGGTTTTTGGATGGAAAATTTTCATTTTTGGGATTTTTCAAGATGTAAGATTGATGTATCCACTTTAAAAATCGAAATCGCGATTCATGATACAGGGGGTGAAAAAATCGCTTTCAAAGTTAGGGATGACAAAATCGTGAAAAATCAATTTTTTCAAATTAGAACCCCATTTTTTTATGACAGATATTGAATCTACGTTAAAAAATAATGTGAGTGTATGCATCACACCCTTGCCCTAAAGTGGATATTAACTCAGAAAATATCCATTTTAGGGCAAGGGTGTGATGCATGTGACGTATGTAATATGTGTGAAGTTGTATGTTGGTAACACTGAAATAAACTAGTATGAAACTAACTAAAAGAAAAAACACAAAATTGTGCCGAGTTACAAGAGGTAAAACAAATGATAGCTACCGCGAGCGCCTAAATAAGTGTATCCGCTCCCAAGGACGACATTTGAGTGATGTGCTTTTCAAAACTTAAATTTAAAAATGGCATAAAATTTGCGATATGTTAATAAAAAAAATTTTTTGACAAGCTGAGTGGTTTTAATTTTATAACGTTTTGAAATCGGATAGGTTTTTCTGCCCCACCCTGTACAAGGTTGGCCAAACAATAATAAAAAAATGTCTGAAAATCTCAAAACTTATTACAGGTATAGAAGTGAGCTAACTATAGTAGACGATTTGATTTTCAAGGGACAGAGTGTGGTAGTTCCACTCGAAATGCGTAAGGAAATGATCAACAGGATTCATTATGCCCACATGGGTATTAATAAGTCTATTAAAGTTGCTCAAGAGTCGGTGTTTTGGCCTTTTATGTCTGGTCACATCAAGCAAGCAGTTCAAAAATGTTCAATTTGTCAGAGATTCGGGAAGTCTCAAACGAGAGAATTGCTAGAAACCCACGACATTCCTACTTTACCTTGGAATAAGGTAGGTTGTGATATTTATGAGATAAAAAACCGAAGATACATTACTTTTGATTGACTATTACTCAAAATACATAGAAGTATCAGAACTTGACACAAATTCCACTAGAAGAAATGTTATAGAAAACATGAAAGCAATTATTATTTGCACGCCACGGAATACCCTTAACATTGGTATCAGATGGTGGTCCACAATTCATGCACATCGGACCTGTTCAAAGAATTTTCACGTGAATGGGAGTTTAACCATGTGATTTCCTCACCCAGAAACCCACAGTCAAATGGTATGGCTGAGAGGAATGTACAAACGGCAAAAAGCATTTTCAAAAAAAGTGCAGCTGATAAAAAAGATATTCATTTAGCGCTTTTATATTACCACATTACACCAATTTTTGAAAATGTTTCACCATCGGAAATTTTAATGTCACGTAAACTTAGAACAACATTACCATGTACAGGGTATCCCATTTTGGGCACTTTTACGGGATATCTCCGTTATTTTTAACGTTAGCGGGATGCGGTTTTCGCGACAGTGTGCTACTTTTTTGTGAAACTAAAGATGGCGCAATCAGTTTTTGCATAGCCCTCTTAGTTTTTGCTATACAGGCTGGAAATGAAAAGTATCACTTTTTAATCACCCCCCATATCTCAGTTGTGCTTGAACTTGGAGAAATGGTTGAAACGCATTCCTATAGATTTTTTTCCGTGGAATCCAGTGGCGTAGTCAGTTTTTCAATTTCACTTTCTGTTTTTGAGTTATTGAGCAAACATATGTTTTTTTAAATGGGACATCCTGTATATTATTTTTTATTCTTATTAAGCACAATCTCAGCTTTTCAAAAACATATTACTTATTTTATGCCTTTATTTTCGAAATATTCAAATTTTCAAAAAATAGCAAATTAAATTAAGTTAAATATTAGATCATGTGATGTAGATATTATGTTAACATTATTTTCGATTTCTAACGAAATCTTGACATTTATTTTTTGTTTTTAATAAACAGTCATAGCCTACTACTTAGTTATTGACAATTGAATTACAAAATGCATAAAATAATATGTTTTTGTAAAGCTGAGATTGTGCTTAATAAGAATAAAAAATAATATACAGGGTGTCCCATTCAAAAAAACATATGTTTGCTCAATAACTCAAAAACGGAAAGTGAAATTGAAAAACTGACTACGCCACTGGATTCCACGGAAAAAAATCTATAGGAATGCGTTTCAACCATTTCTCCAAGTTCAAGCACAACTGAGATATGGGGGGTGATTAAAAAGTGATACTTTTCATTTCCAGCCTGTATAGCAAAAACTAAGAGGGCTATGCAAAAACTGATTGCGCCATCTTTAGTTTCACAAAAAAGTAGCACACTGTCGCGAAAACCGCATTCCGCTAACGTTAAAAATAACGGAGATATCCCGTAAAAGTGCCCAAAATGGGATAGCCTGTACACAACGTCAATTAAAACCAAGAATATACCATCAACAGTATAATAGGAAAGTAATGGGCCTACCACACGCTCAAGCTTCACCACAGTTTGGCTTGCGCAAACCGGCTTGAACACTGAACACTGAGCGTGTGGTTGGGTTGGGAGAATTGTATACAGTTTCCCTCAGTGTTCAGTGTTCAAGCCGGTTTGCGCAAGCCAAACTGTGGTGAAGCTTGAGTGTGTGGTAGGCCTATAATAGAAAATAACCAGATTAAACAAAAAGAATACTATAACATTAACAAAAAGAACCTACCAGTGTTACAACCGAAAACAAGAGTATATGTACAGAGATTGCCAAATTCAGAATGGCAATAGTTTTAGAACAACTTAGAGATAGGACATATAAAGTGTACAAATGAGCAATGGGTCGATTTTGATAAGAAATCGTAGATTCATCAAGTTAAATCATAATTATACAACCGTAAAACATTGCTCATTCGTACCAAAACCAGTTACAAAAAGTATTAGAGAGTAGAGGAAAAACATTATATAGAAAGTTTTAATGATAGCGATATGGAAGAACCACAGAATAGACAGGAAATAGATGATAATGATGTTGTAAACTTGTCTAGAGAAGGGGATGATAAGGGAGTAGAAAGCACTAATTCAAGTGTAGAGTTATTAGATAACACTCCCCCAGAAATTATTAGTTTAAAGTGACAATAACAGGTCAGCATCAGATGAACAAATATCTGAAAGTTCTGGTAGTGAACACAGTGAGTTAAGCGGGTCATCAGATGCTGAACACATGTTCCTAAATAGTTCTAAAATGACAACTTCAGGCAGAACTGTAAAACCTGTAAAAAGACTCAACTTGTAGGGGAGATGTGACGTATACTCCATTCACAATTATAAAATCACAACTCTGGCCTTGGAAATTTTACACATTCCACTCTGTATCGAAGTTATGACGTCTTTCAAAACATTTTTATGTTCCAAGTCAACACCATGTTGCCCTTTCTACATTCTTAACGTATTTCTCAGAATGTGAATGAATTGGAAAAGTTGTGATGGACGAAAATAATTAACGTTTATAGGAATTGACAGAAAGGATTCCTTTTCTAGTTATTTGCATGAAAAGTACAAGAGATCACTGTTAAAATATATTATTTTTCGCCATGGAAAAAAATTGCATTGCTTTCACATAATTTTCATATGTATGCTTGTGAAGATTTAATGTTTATTATCCTCTTGAACTGAAAGTTCAAGACTTGACGACATTTTATTTATTTGATCTTATGAACAAGGAGTAAAATATTCTGATTGTATAGTAATTTATTAGATTAAAAAATATTCATACATTACTACCACAGTAGGTTTGTACAAATAAAATGGAATAGGTCAAACATATGCTTCACATTTATCATTCACCTGTTCTAAAATAAGACACAAACTCCTGGAATATGGAAAAAACCGATGTATTTTGGTTTAATATAGCCTATTTCTACTTTCGGCAAAGGAATGAAAGCTCCAGTGACACATTTCAATTCATCGGAACCTGAATTCAGCTACTGTGGAATGCAATATAGTGATATTTCCTCTTTTTTCAGCTTTTTCGACATGTTTTTTTTCTGAAACGTGAGAACGATCAACAATAATCATTTAGAGACCGATGATGGCCATCCTTAGAACCCGTTTACTTACGAAAATCGTGCAATTTCATTCTGCAAGTTCTTTCCTTATAATTCCTCGAAAATTCTACCTGAACCATATTTTCCGGTCGCTTTCGTTAGAAGATCGTATAAGGAAGCCTTTTTTGTCCATTTACACATTCCAAATGAATTTTGAGCACCAAAACGGCCAGATACCTAAAAAAACTTCGTTATCAAGTGTAAAAAGGTCGATTAGTACTTACTTTCGCTTTATTTATGCTTATAAACCGATTTTCTGTCCAATTCAAACTTTCCGTTCGTACTCACGCCAAAACTCGTGAAAGGAAAAAATGACACTTGCACGAAACTTCTTTCTCATATCGACGGGAAACTTTTCTGGACGACGAAGAACGGAAAAATAGACCAATCCAACGATCTGTCACGATCAGCTTTTTCAAAATGGCTGCTGAAATAAACAAATATCAAACCGAGGATATTCAGTTACGAGGTACGTGTTTCAGGGTAGTTTCTGTTGCTTTCTCAATTTTCAACTTCAAAGTCTTCAATTATGCCATGTAAAATGATAGTTATAATAGGGAAACAGTGGAAACACTATAACAGAAATGTTTGTTATTTGTTTGTTCCAGCAGCCATCTTGAAAAAAGGTGATCAGCTGTTTTGTTGGATTGGTCTATAGGCGATTTCCTATAGATATTTCGCCCCAAAATCGCCGATCGATTCGAACTAACAAAATGTGGAAAATCTTTGATACTTTTACTTTGATGTAAACAGAAAAACTGGCATCGTCGTTTTGTAATTAACCATATTTTATGAAGTATGGAGTATATACTCCATTCACAATTATAAAATCACAACTCTGGCCATGGTTTCGTTTTCAGGAATTGGTGCACCTGATTAAAAATCTGTGCGCGTACATAGAATATGGTAAATGACAAAACGACTATGCCAGTTTTTCTGTTTACATCAAAGTAAAAGTATCAAAGATTTTCCCCATTTTGTTAGTTCGTATCGATCGGCGAATTTGGGGAGAAATATCGATAGGAAATCGCTTATTTTTCCGTTCTTCGGAGTCCAGAAGAAGTTTCGTGCAAGTGTCATTTCTTCCTTTCACGACTTTTGGCGTGAGTACGAACGGCAAATTTGAATTGGACCAAAAATCGATTTATAAGCATAAATAAAGCGAAAGTAAATACTAATCGACCTTTTTACACTTGATAACGAAGTTTTTTTAGGAATCTGGCCGTTTTGAAAGATTTCAAACGAAATTCCGGTCCCCCAGAAGTTTGGTTAGTTTCGGTATCGATTTTGGTGCTCAAAATTTATTTGGAATGTGTAAATGGACAAGAAAGGCTTCCTTATACGATCTTCTAACGGAAGCGACTGGAAAATATGGTTCAGGTAGAATTGAAATGTGTCACTGGAGCTTTCATTCCTTTGCCGAAAGTAGAAAAAGGCTATATTGAACCAGAATACATCGGTTTTTTCCATATTCCAGGAGTTTGTGTCTTATTTCAGAACAGGTGAATGATAAATGTGAAGCATATATTTGACCTATTCCAGAATTTGTACAAACCTACTGTGGTAGGTGTATGAATATTTTTTAATCCAATAAATTACTATACAATCAGAATATTTTACTCCTTGTTCATAAGATCAAATAAATAAAATGTCGTCAAGTCTTGAACTTTCAGTTCAAGAGGATAATAAACATTAAATCTTCACAAGCATGCATATGAAAATTATGTGAAAGCAATGAAATTTTTTTCCATGGCGAAAAATAATATATTTCAACAGTGATCTCTTGTACTTTTCATGCAAATAACTAGAAAAGGAATCCTTTCTATCAATTCATATAAACGTTAATTATTTTCGTCCATCACATCTTTTCCAATTCATTCACATTCTGAGAAAAACGCTAAGAAGGTAGAAAGGGCAACATAGTGTTGACTTGGAACATAAAAATATTTTGAAAAACGTCATAACTTCGATACAGAGTGGAATGTGTCAAATTTCCAATGCCAGAGCTGTGATTTTATAATTGTGAATGGAGTTTACATCGTGCAAAAATAGCGTAGATCAAATATAATATAACCCTTGGTCTGAGATATAACCTATTTTTCAAGTGTCAAATCATCCATACTAACTAATCATCCACTTGTTTGATTATCTTATTCATAAATTAATCTTATTTTGAATTTCGAAGGACGTGGTATGGCGATTTAATTGATGGATCGTTTTCGTTGTTTCTTTGATGAGATTTACAATTCAGCCCGCAGAAAATATATGTGAATCAAAAGAATAAGCCGAATTGGTTTTACCTCTTATATTAAGTGAATTACCTTGTTATGACTTTATCTGCTGAAAGAAATGTAGAATAGTAAGGAAGAATTTAATTTTTAATATTACAATGTCATATTTTGATGTGGAGCCCGGTGCAGCCGATGAAAGCCTTCTATTGACAACAGATAATTCTCAAAATGAAATTGTTGAACAGATGAGCTCTAGCTTGGAAGAAATTAAGAATGATGGTAAGCAACAAGAATCAGAGAAGAGTGATAATGGAAGTAATACTGTAAGCCACTATGAGGAAATTTCTAGTATTGCAAAAGTAGAAAATGACGATGATGAGGTTCTTCAAGATCAACAATGGGCATTGATGGAAAAACACATATTTGTACTTAGTATGGCTGGAAAACCAATTTACTCAAGGTATCAGATTAAACAATAGCTTATGCTTAGTTGGATCATCATGTTCATAAACGAATTAGTTTTAATTAATTTCATTTTAGATATGGAAATGAGGATAAATTGGCTTGGCTCTTTGGTGTCATGCAAACATTAGTAAGTTTTGTTCAATCTAATGATGATAATTTATTGAACATATCAGTAGCAGGTGTAAATTTTATTTTTTCTGTGAGAAAACCGTTAATTCTAGTGGCAGTATCAAGAAAAAATGAGAGTGTGCCTCAAATACAATCTCAATTGAAGTAAGCTAAAACAAATCATCATTTCTTTTATACTAACTATATATTTTTCAGTTATATCTATAATCAGATAGCAAGTACCTTGACAACTACAAAATTAATTAAGATATATGAACAAAGGCAAAATTATGACTTGAGAAGACTACTCAGTGGTGTAGAAAGATTGATTAGTCATCTTCTAGATTTCTCTGAAACAGAACCTGCATTTTTGCTTGGAGCAATACAATGTTTAAGTCTCAGTCCGAGTATGAGAGGAAATATCAGTTCTGCTATCATCAGCTCTTGTAGTAAAATAAAAGTTAGTCAGAAATTCTTTTAAACATGAGTAAAGCTTTATATATTAGCATTGAATTTAAATATACATAGACACATCCCGGTTCAATGATTTGAAGTTGAATTTAGTGCAGTTCCTTCACCGGTTCATAGAAGAATAAGTGTGTTTTAGAGAAGCAAAAAACTTTTCTCCTGCATCAGCTGGTGGTAAGTAGCTGAACTATGAAGCACTATTTCCAAAGCCGAATGCAATGACGATCAGGACCGGCATAAGAAATATTGGATGCTCAGTATTTCATCACCTGATTTTTTGGATCCAATAAAACGAAAATAATTTTTGATATTTCATGAATATAAAGTACTGATATATGAAAAAATAAGGAACTGAATAAAACTCTTTGGACTCTAAAGCGACGTTTTGGAGTCATAATTCGTCTCAGGCTACAATGAAAACGGAATGAAGAAATTAACAGTATATGTGTATGTAAAAGTGATGTGGACAAATCCAAAAAAATTTTTTTGAGAACGACTATATAAAACAATTAAAGATTCAATTAGAATACACTTTGCGCCGAAATTCCCTGTTTGAGGACTGACTAGACCAGGGGTCTGCACCCTTTTGAGTTGGAAGAGTCAAAAATTCACAAAATTTCCAATTTTTTCGAGAGCCACAAATTTTTTTCTCGAAAATAAACAATTTTGACAAACACAGAGTGCTTCTTAACTGGAGGTTAAAATGAAGAGGAGAGATTACATGAATAATTTTAATTGAGAAAGTCTCATAAAAATGTGTCAGAAAACATTTCGTTTCGAAATACAGGTTGTTTTTTTCTCAAAGTATCTGCCTGTGGTTTGCCAATTTGGATTGCAAACCTTCCGGGTGATATTTTTTTCTGGGATACTATCCCCTTCTTTCTGGAGTAACTGTTAGTTTGATAAATAGTGGAAATAAGCTCAGCTGTTATACTAAACTTTATGGTCTCTTGTAGTTTTACCGATTTCGAAAAAAAATTCCGGTCGATTCCTCAGAAAAATCAATATTATCATGAAAATCCAGTTGGTATAATGAGATCTTTTCAACTCTGGGGATCTGGCAGGCTCTGGCTAATGTCAGGTTTTCGAGAGAATCGTTTTTCTCTAAATCGGTAGCAGATACGATAAAACTATGAGAGACCATAAAGTAGAGTCTAACAACAAAGCTTCTTTTTACAATTTCAAACTTGCAGTGTCTCACAAAAAAAAAGTTCTGAAGGAAAACAGGATAGTGTTCCAGAAAAAATATCACGCTGTAGATTTGCAATCGAAATTGGCATGTCACATGGTGTAAACTCTAAATGGTAATATCCATGCTAAATTTCAATTGAATATCTTGTGAAATGCAGATACCTTCTATAAGAAAAAAACTTGAAGAAAATTCAAATTTCGACTCCATGTATCTCAATACGAAACGTTTGTGATCCCATATGGGACTTCTTCTCTTGAAATATGTTTGTACCTCCAATTTTTTACCCTGAACATGGCATTATTAGATGATGATCAAACAAATAATACTGGCGAATGAACTTGAAGATCCGCAGCTTCACCTCCAAAGACTGAAGAGCCGCATGGCGCAAGTGGCTCGCGAGCCGCAGGTTGCCGACCCCTGGACTAGACTAATTATGGTACATTTTCACCCCTCATTTCATACCCGAGAACACTCCTTTGGAGAAATTCCTAGCTAATAATTCATCATTATTGATTCATACCGTTTGTAAAGGAGATACATACATAATTTGGATGAATCCGACCCTGCCTACGAGTCATAGAACTAGAGGAAAATAAATATCTTACAGATCTCTGAAATTAAATAGTGACAGAATGGATCGGCAGATTATAGTTCCTTCAGTAGCTACTATGTGCCGCCACTAAAGTTGGCAAATTGGCAAGTAAACTGCCATAAGTTTGTGCATCAAATCGTTGAACTGGGTTGTGCCTTTATGTATATTTAAACTCAATGATATTAGTAATTAATTTCATCTATCAATTTATAGGAATCACTTCTAATTGGGTATTTTAATCTCCTTTTACTTTCAGAATATTGTATTTGCAATACTGATGGCAAATAACAAACTTCTAACTTTAGTAAGGATGAAAAAATATTCCTTACATCCAGCTGATCTCCATCTAATATTCAATTTGGTCAATTCAACAGAAAGTTTCAAGACTGTTGAGAGTTGGGCTCCAATTTGCTTGCCCAGATTTGATCCCAGTGGGTTTCTATATGGGTATGTTTCGTATCTTGCTGAGGACTGTCAAGCATGTCTCCTTCTTCTTACTGTGGAAAGAGATGTGTTTCATACACTAAAGGATGCAAAACAACGCATTGTAGATAAATTGAGAAGAAACAATTGTTTAGAAGCAATAAACGAATCTTTGTCAAAATCTGATCTAACATGCATCAGTTCTGGATTCACAGAAGTTAGACATTATTTATACAAATCAAAATCAACAGCACAGTTTTACCAACCTTCTGTGAGTCCCCCTTATAATAAATATCCCAAAATGTTGGCAAGCCTCTATAAAAGGTTGCATCAAAGATTACATTGTCCTGCTAGGCCCTTGAAGCTTCTGTTTGAAAGGAGATCAACTGAAGCAATATTTGCATGGGATACTGTTGGTTTTGAACTGTATATAGTATTTGAACCTTTAGTTGAAACTAAGGATGTTGTTGAAATCATAACCAACCTATTAAGTTGGATGAAGGAGAGGGATGATAACTTGTTTCATTTACATGTACCAACCTTTTGAGTTATGATTAACCTATTATTAAATTATATTCAGTTAATATTCTTCCATTATTCACTTGTGCATTGTTAAACTAATTGGTTCAAATTTGAGCTAATAGTTTTCAAAAGCCTATTAGGTACTATCCTGTATATAAAAAGATATAAAATTTTTTGTATTATATGTAGGAGATTGTCCATTATGAATATTAACATATTAACATTGAAGCAATTGAAAAATATCACATGGAATTGTAAGGCTGTGATCGAAAATATGTATTTGAACTAATGGATTCATCCATATATCTAATAATTTCAATATAGATAATCCGCCAATTGAAGCTGGCTCATTGTATTATGTCGTGAAACCAATGTCTTCCACTAATTCATGTGAATATTTTAGTTCATAACCTTACAATTTCACGTGAAATTTTTCAATCGCTTCATTCCGTTCTCTTCAAGTCATGAATATCCTAATCATAGTTTGGAACTGAACTGAAAATATTTCAGTGAGTCAGTGACATTTTAATCCTCGATATCTATTTTCTTGTCGACACTCGGAATATACATAACCTCTAAGTTTCCCGCGATTTTTGAATTTCCAGTTGACGCATGCGTAAACTCAATCCTTATCAAAGGTTTGGCTTCACTTTGTGACTTTGAATAGCCTAGGCGCATAAGACATAAAGTGTGTACCATAAACTGGACAAACATTGTATCGACGTCATGACGATATTTTTGTTTTGTTTTAAGAGGACCTTCGTTCCACTCCAATTTTCATCGAAGTAGGGTTATGTTGTTCTGAAGAGATCAAAACAAGATCGAAACCTAAGTCAACATCTACCCGCTTTTATGAGGGTGGAACCTTCCCTGTCTGGATGATGATTTGTGGCAAGTTCGAGTCAGATCCATGGCAGTTGTTGATATTTATATCAATGAACGCGGTGTATCTGATTAATCGATGTTATTAATATGTATCTGAAACACCCTTTTAATAAAAAAACTGACGGATGCGAAGCTAGCCGTAGCCGCCACCACGCTATAGGAAAATGGATTCATTGGAATAGTTGTTCTATACTATTTCAGGTTACTGTTTTTGCAGTGGAGGGACAGGTAAATAAACTATCCTTACTAAATTGCAAACGTTTCGATCACTTTATTATGATCTTCTTCAGGGCTAAAATATAATATCGAGGAAATGTCAGAATCATGTTTTTACACTTGATGATTTCTCTCTGAGCGGAGTTTCATTCTATTTTAAATATATTTAAGTGTGTGAGTAGGTGTTATTTTTGATGTCTGAGGATTGATGAGTTCTCATACCGTTGTTTTATTTTGTGTGTGATGTTAAAATAGTTGGTGTCGCTGTTCTGACATTTCCTGGATAATATATTTTAGCCCTGAAGAAGATCATAATAAAGTGATCGAAACGTTGGCAATTAACTAAGAACTGAATAGTTTATTTACCTGCCTTCTACTGCAAAAACAGTAAACTGGAATTTATATCTAAATGAAAACAATACTTCTTACGTTCTATACTATACTAAACTGGTAATAATAATTATTGTGTTTCTAATTGTATTTATTGGCTCTATGCGGATTTCCTCATCGATACACTCAAGTTAGAGATAATATTCTTCAACAATTTTTTAAATTCAACATATTTTCTCCTCGGAATACAATAGATTGTTTCAATAACGCAAAGAAATTGTTCGCTAAATAATCAGAGGTTAATTTATTAGTTCATCAGAAGTTAACAGAAATCACATAATATGTATACCGATCTGGAAATATAAAATGGGAATGAATATACCCAATACAGAGATTAACGAGTGGGTGAATATTGTCCAGTGGACCAATAAAATAATAAAAACCCTCGGCGACAACGGATAAATGACTGACCTCACCAATGGCATAGGAGCCTGGAAAGGGGGGGATTCGAGCTCTCTCGAGTCTTGAATTTTTCTTGATGCAGTTTGAGTGAGGTCAGTCATTTATTCGTTGTCACATCGCGCTGAGGGTTTTGACGATTTTACTGGTCCACAATTTTTTTTCTCGCCAATAAACAGTATTGGCATATACAGAGTGTTTCTTAATTGGAGGTTCAAATGAAAAGGGGAGATTACATGAATAATTTCAAGTAAAATAGTCTCATGAAAATGTGTCCGCAAACGTTTTGTTTTCGAGATACAGGGTGTTTTTTTTCATAGTATTTGCATGTCACGAGATATTCGACTGAAATTCGGCATAGATATCACAATTTGGAGTTTACACCATGTGGCATGCCAATTTCGATTGCAAACCTACCGGGTGATATTTTTTTCTGGGATACTGTTCCCTGGTTTCCTCCAGAACCTTTTTTATTGGAGTCACTGTTAGTTTGATGCATGAATAGTAGAAAGATGCTCGTCTGTAATACCTACTAAGCTTAAAGGTCTCTTGTAGTTTTGTTGTATCTGCTACCGATTTCGAAAAAAATTCCGGTCGATTACTCAGAAATATCAATATAATCATAAAAATCCTGTTAGTATAAAAAGAAATCAGAACTATTTAAGTCTGGGGATCTGGCGGGCTATGACATAATCGGGGCTATTCACTAAGCGAAGTTGTTATGGATGGCAACTGTAAATCGTCGTTATGTTCACAGCCAGTTGCTAAGCGTGAAATTGGTATTCACCATTTCTGCAAGTTGCTATAAAAGTTGCTATGTATAACAACAAGTGGCTATGAGAAGTGGTTCACTGGCAACAGCTTCAGAGGTGTTGTTAACGAAAACCACGTGCGTTGGGCACTATTTTGGAATGTTTTTCTGTATTTGTGTGAATAATTCAATATTTTAAATCTATAAAAATGGCATTTCTCGTGCAGATGGACGAGATAGGATGCATAGATAGTACTCATATCTCATATTGCAATCATTAAAATCCTCCAGAGAATAATGAAATTCACCCCGGGGCTGTTTATTATAACCGAAAGGAGTATGCTAGTACGGGTATGGTCCGTATATCAACCAATGTACCAAACAAACAAACCAACGTTTTCAGAGCGGTTACGTCAATTTCTGACAGCGGTACATGTCAATTCATCAACCAAAGCTGTATTTACGGGACGCCCGGTGATGAACCATTTGTTTTTATTGTGGACTTAGAATATTTTTCGTCAATGGAATGGGTTCATTCCAACTTGAGAAACTGATATTGTGCAAAACATTGGATTATGGAATCGTATCGCATTGTTTTGGCTATTCGATTTATTCAAAATATATATTGTTTGAAGCTTAAGCTTTAAGTCTTGATTATCTGGTGGATCTCTTCCTAGAAATAATATGCAGGAAAAAAGATTTTCTGTATGAAGAAGGTAATTATCATAGGTTCATTCAAAATTTCACACTTTGAATTTTCCTATCCTGCTCCATGGGCTTGACGTTGGACTGCTACCTGGCCTCACTGAAACCAGTTGAGCCACAATTCGTAACTGTATTTTTCGAATAATTTATTATCCATATGTGAAACATTCAATGTTCGTATAGCAGCAGCAACATTGTGAGGAAAGTTAAAGATGTAATGGTGTTTTTAAGCCTCTAGTATCGGTGAATGGCCCACTGACAGATACCTTAGATTGTTGATTCTTTGTTTCACAGAAACACTCTTTCCTAATTTATTGACAATATGCATGTAAGAAAACCAAAGGACTGTTTGTATCGTATATTCACATAATTATTTGTGAACAATTTTTTTAGACCATTTACGATCATAAAATGAAATTTATTCATTCACCCAGGCAGAGTTCGTTCAAATCATGAAGCGTAGTTAGATCTGGACCTTCATGAACCCTATGTTGGAAAATTCTCGATAATACTCTGTTAGTTGGGGATAAGAATTACTTCTCTTTACCAGAATTATTAACTATAAAAACAATGATCATTGAATAACGTCCAAAAAAAAACTAATTTTTATGGTCAAAAACAAGAACCATAATAGAATTCTGGAGAAGGACTATGCAAGAAAGGGGGTGAGATATATCAACCATTATTTATATTGCAGTTGATATAGCAACTTGTGTGGAATTGGTGGTTGCAGTTGAATGGTTTGAAGAAAATAAACTCTTGTTAATTAAAGACAACCCAAACATTGACTTTCTCTCTTCAACACTCAGACAGACTCAGTTGACGATATTTTAAGAGTATTATTTCAACAAGATCAGAAATGGAGTGAACATTTAGAAGAATTATTCAAGAAGCTGTTCTGAGGTATTTTCACTATATGTAGAATGATGCACATTGGAAATTAGGAGAAAAGCCATGGCTGCTTACAGAGCCAACTTCCGTAGTTGGGCCTCATATATTATTTATTTTTTCACACCTAGATACCGAACATCTATATTTATCACATGCAACCTCTAGTTTTCTCCAAAAAAAAATAGGATTCATTCATTAGGACAGATACATAAAACTCCTGTAATTTTTATGAACAAATTCATGACATTCTCTTAAGTAAGAATCTCGAAGGTCTATATAATATAAATAGATTCCGTATACTAAGTGTCTTTGTTGAATAGAGAAGTCTTGTAGTATATAAACTGATGACATTTTTTATTACTTTTGAAAAGTATGTATATGCGATTCCTAATTTATATAGTGTGTTATATAAAGACCTCTCCATATGAGTACATATACTGTATCTGAGTATTGATTTGGCTAGGGATTAATAAACTAAGATAAGCCAGTCTCTTTTTAGGATGTTCTTAATACAGTAAAATAAGTATATGTACAGATAACTGAATATTTTTGACAGAGATTTGATATGAAAATTCCATTTGAGATGTTTAAAGAAAATATTTATGATTGTCTACTTTGTTCATTTCCAATATTCATAAATAAATGAAAACTTGGGGTGTGTGGCCATTGTCTAGAAGAATGCCATATACTTTTTCTTTATATCAAGGGACAGTTTTGTTTGTGATGCCATATTTAAATTTTTTCCATGGTTCTACTCATGTAATTTTTCACCGCAGGCCAACTGTTACCTTTCGTGATCAGAGATGTATCATCAGCATATGATGAAATTGAATGAATTTCTTTGTCTGAATTTAGGTATAAAATTAATACAATTGGACCATGAAGTTTTCCTTGTGGTATTCCCATCTTTGCAATTGTTTGGCGAACAGTCCACAGCTTTTGTCGGTACTGAGAGATGTGTTCAGATTATTTGATAAATTTCTACTTCAATACTGAATTTAGATATAAAATAAAAAGAATTGTTCTAAGTACATATTTCAATACAGATATATAAAATAAATAGAATTGTACCAAGTATTTCAATACAGAAGTGGATGGATTTATATGAGTACTTATTTGTTACGCTATTTAAATTTTTTTATATTCCAATAAATTTACTCGTGGAAAGCTGGATGATTTCATCATTGTTTGAAGAATGATTCTATTTACCTACACATTCTCTTTTGTTCCTCAAATTTGGAATGAAATGTGCTTTGAATCGACTCGTATTTCCTTGATAATGAATGAAAAATACAACTTCAAATACAGTTCTTTGTTTAAAAAAGTAAAGATTTTAATTATTCTCTCGAATAAATTTTATATAATAATGCACAAAAAACTATACACCTCAGAGGTTTTGCACAGGTGTTAGTAAAAACGTATCTGAAATATCATATCAGAAAACTTGATAATGAATTCTCAAATAACCCGAAATATATTAATAGAAAACGTTAACGATAGGGGGCGTACTGCATCTTTGGTTTCGCCTATTGGACAAAATCAAAGATATTCTACAATTGTAGAATATCTTTGGACAAAATACACAAACGAGGAGTCTTTGATTCAAAGTCCATCGCGAGAACCCAAAAATTTCATCTCTTTTAACTTTCGCTTGATCTGTGAGCAATATAAACCCAAGGAACCGACGAAAATCTTCGGTCAATAATGTACCGCTGTCATCAGGAAACATCCGCCGTAAATTCGAATAATAACAAACCGAAGAAACCCGAAAGCCTACGAAGCAGCCCACGATCACCTCCGGTTGATTCGGTTCATGAAAACATCGGGCGATTTGAATGAACCATGTCCCGTAAATATCCGATTTCCATGTACCAACCGAACATATTTCATTTACGGAACGGCATGACAGCCACCAACCATAGATTCTCATGAACCAACCGAACTTGGTTGATATACGGACCATACCCTACATATAAGTATGTATATGTAACTTCAATAAATACTCGTTACTCAGGGTCAACTCATAATGCTGCTATATGGCAAATGTCCTTTATCAGAGAAAATATGAAGCAAAAATATTTTGAAGGTAAATGGCTTCTAGCAGATTTTTGCTATCTCCTGTACATGTCATATATCATAATAAGAAATCATCTTATTCAACATAGTAACAAATGTAATCTTATTTTTCAAATTCTAATTAGTTTTCAAATTCACAAGATAAAATGCTATTAGAAATTTGTGTTTTTTTGCTAACTCTGGGTATATACATATTCAAACAAACCCAAGTAATAAAATAAAATAAAATGAATCAACACGTTAAAAAAAATAAATCTCAATCCAGATCGAAATATTTAGTGCAGTGCCGAGAGCTGAAACATAAAACATTTAGACTATTTAGAGGTTCCAACCACCGATGAGGGCGCTGCTGACTGTAAACAAACATGGCGGAATTCCAGTAACCTCTTTTGGAGCAACGTTGTTTTGATATGTAAGACAGATTATTTTACGTGATTTTCTTAGTTCTCGTGATGATTTTTTGGAGAATTTCAGTGAATTAATGTATTATTGACAGTGCAGTGTCGATTTTATAAAATTTTGTTATACAAATGGGCTTTTTTCCATTCTAATTGGATCGACAATTCACGAGGTATTCGATGGATCAATTTCATAATCATCTTGTTGATAATTATGGTATTATCCTTCCTCAGTAGTTAAAACTGCACCAGAAAATTAGACTCAAACAAGACGCCTTGTAACCTAAAATATGATGACTTTGTGAATACTATTTTAAATGAATAACACTGATATAAATACCTTCTCAACAATTTTTATTTAAATACTAATTTATCTGTTCAGAACACTATAAAAACTTCGGAATATCAATCAAGAATACCTGGATATGAAACAAAATATTATAGCTTAAAAGCACGTGAAACATAGAAGATCTCAAAGCATTACTGGTTCCGTAGTTTGGAATTTTTGCCGAAAGAGGACGCTTTATTCTTTGGATCCGCCATATATCCGCACCAAAGTCATACTTTTTTAGTAATTTTAGATCTATGAACAGTACATTCGAACTATTCTGCGGTGGTGCCATGTCTATCTTCACGGAAGGTTGTTATGATAACAACAGTTGCCAACCGTTTATTAGAGAATACTGAAAGTGGTCACCAGTGGTTATCAAAAGTTGTTATCAGAATTGCTATGGTTAGCAACTGTCATAACCACTTCACTTAGTGAATAGCCCTGAATGTCAGGTTTTCGAGAGAATCGTTGTTCTCCAAATCGATAGCAGATACGACAAAACTATAAGAGACCATGAAGTATAGTGTTACAACAGAGCTTTTTTTTACAAATTTCAAACTTACAGTGGTTCACAAAAAAAAAAAAGTTTTGGAGGAAAACAGGATGGTGTTCCAGAAAAAATAGCACTCTGTAAATTTGCAATCGAAATTGGTATATCACATGGTGTTAACTCTAAATTGTAATATCCATGCGAAATTTCAGATGAATATCTTGTGAAATGCAGATACTATAAGAAAAAAATTCAAATTTTAACTCCATGTATCTCAAAAACAAAACGTTTGTGGTCCCATGTTTATGTTATGCTATCTTATGGGAATTCTTCTCTTGAAATATGCAAGGAATCTTGCATAAAAATAAAATTATTTTTTCGCATGAAAAAATCGGCTACGGCACCGATTCTCCATTCAAAAAGTGCATTTCATTTTTCCAAGTTTTCACCTAAATGCTTGATTTTTTCTTCGAATTGAAGTTAGAGGATGTCTTGAGGGCACTCCAATTTGTTCCCTTTGAAAAAATTATTTTTTCGCATGAAAAAATCGGGTTTAATTTGAGAATCTATGAAAATTGAGTTCATTATCGTTTTTTGGCGGTTGTTCATCAATTTTATTCAAAAAATTCATTGTAGTGCTCTCGACAAATCAATTTTCTATATTTAAAAAAAAAATTCCATTTGGATAGGCGATTAAATCATGCAAAAAATGATGGAAATACTGAAAAGACTTCCAGAAAGTGTGAAATCGCAGAGAAGTGTCTTAAAATTCAAGAGAATTAAAAGAAAAATCAAGCTTTCCGGTGGAAAATTGAGGGCGTGAACTTGGAAAAATGAAAGGCACTTTTTGAATGGAGGATCGGTGCCGTCGGCCGGAGTATAACGGCCCCTTGAAGAGCCGCAGCTTCACATCCAAAGAGCTCGCAGGTTGCCGACCCCTGCACTATACTCTGTTAAAAAGTAAGAAAGAGCGATAATATCATGTTCGTAAAGTTTTTTTCCGTCCAGAGTCGAATCGAGGAGATTTCACACAATCGTTCAGTTTTAAATGAACTTCCATTTTTTTCAATAATTCATAGAACGTTGTTCTTTTGAAATAAGGCAAACTGTCGTCATCATTCACGATTTCTAGAACTTTAGAAATCGTTGGGATTTCATTCCGGGAAAAAAACCGTGGACAATGCTTCTGATAAGGTTCATATCGAAATCGTCAGCCGAATCGATTATTTTCAACGACTGGGCTCTCCTCTTAGGTGGCGTCAATGTTTTATTCTCTTCATATTCTCTGATAATTCTGAATACAGCTGAATCACTCACCCCTGAGGATTTTGAAACAATTCCTACTAAGTCTCTTTTCGATGAATCAGGATGTTCTTCCAATTCTTTTCGAAAAATGTTCAAAACTATCTCTTTCTCTTCAGCAGAGAAATGCGACCTTTTGGACATTTTTCGTGGTGGTCCCCACATATCACCCTCAGATGCAGTATCCGTTTCCGAATTCGAAATTGTTCTATAAACACTATATACACTTTGTCAAAAAATTTTCCAACACAATACCCTTTTCCACAACAAAATCTATAAACACTTTGAACAGCTAGACCTTTCACAGTAGCTCTAGGTATTTTAACTGGTCTTGTCAATTGAAAACTTCGCTTTAACCCATTAAGGGCCGGTATTACAAAGGCCAACCGAGGATTCAACCGTTGCGTCAACAACCAAATTCCTCACTATCTGGTAGTTGGCGCACGGTTGAATCCTCGGTTCGCCTTTTATAAATCCGGCCCTAAGGGAAAGTACCCAAATCTGGTGTTTCCCGGAATTACCTTTTCGGAACCTTGAGCAGCCGTAAAAGAGTTCCGTACAAAATAATATAAAATTTTGGACCGAAACTAAATATATTTCGGATATCACAAGTAAATGACCATTATAAATTTGAACAGAGATCTTTTACGAGTCTTGTCAATCGAAAACTTCGATATTTATGCAAATATATCAAGATGGCTTTCACCCATTAGGGAAAAGGACCCAAATCTGGTGTTTCCCGGAATTACCTTTTCGGAATCTTGCAATATTCCGACCCAAATCTCTAAAACTCTGGTGTTTCCTGGAATTACCTTGCCGCAATCTCGAGCATCCGAAAAAGAAATTATTCATTAGATAATATAAAAACAAAATAAAAAAATAGGGAACATCGAATATAAAATGTTCATGACAGTTGCAAAGCATAACAGAAATTTTGCAATAGAGTTTCTGAGGAAAAGAGTTCTAATGTGGGAATTGCTGACTCAAATTATTGAATCGTTTCTATCCAGTACCATCTACAGTCCGTTACGAGTACGATCCTGGTAATCTTTTAGGGCGTTGAAAGGGAGCGTGGGCCGGTATTAAAAAGGAGAACCGACTGTTAAACCGTGCGTCATCTACCAGATTTCGTATGTCTAGTAAGGTATTTGGTTGTTGACGCAACGGTTAAACCGTCGGTAACCCTTTATAATACTGGCCTCGAATGGTGTCGAAATAGTTATTTAATCAACTAGTTTATTAATGACAGCGATTAATGGTCGAAATATTTGAGACCATTAATCGCTGAATTAATAAACGAGTTGATTACAAGATTTTTCCGTCGACCTCATCACGAATTGAATATGAATTCTCGATAGAAATGAATTTTTATTTTGCATAATAGACAAATTTGACATAATGTAAATTTCTATGTTCATTTCGATATATTAATATTTATGCTCCCTATGGAACAATTCGAAAAATTCATAGAGGGAATATTGGACATGTTGTGACAATTACTGCGTTCGTTATTACCAATCCGGGAGAGGAGCGAGAGAAAACGGATACAGAAATATAATTAATACGGATCTCTCTCTCTTTCCCTCTTTCAGCCAGAGAGAGGGAGATCCTAATTATTATATTTCTGTGTCCCTTTTCTCTCGCTCCTCTCCCGGATTGGTAATACCGAATGCGCCTATTCTGAATATTTACCTACATCACCTGAAAATTGAAATTCCTTCTGCCTAGGCCGGAAAAAATCACGTCGTTGATGTCGTTGTTATGATCATCACAATAGCAACGAAATAACGGATGACAGTTCTGTTCTGATTAATTCGAATAAGAATCAAAATGTATAATGAAGAAATGTGTCGTCTCATTGATTCGTTATTCTACACGTTTGCCGAAAAAATATTGTACGCAACACGCCCGAAAATAGTTTTTTTGGACTCCCAGACTTCCAGGACTCGCCTCCGGCTCGTCCTAGAATCTTGTCTATTCGTCCAAAAAAACCCTATTTTCCAGACTTGTTACGTAAATTACTATTTCTACAACCGGGCCTAAGTAACCATTTTCCCGCACTGTTTTCGATTCGGAAAGTGTCACTTTCCCGCACTAGTTCGGGAAAGTAAATAGGTATTTGTTGAATTTGTGAAGAATAATACCTTCAACATGAAATCTCTTAATCTACTTAGGTACTCATATATCTCATATCATCATAGTTAAATATTTCAAATTATGCAGTTTCATCCATGTTTTTTGGGAAAGTTAAAATCTCAGGGTAAAAATAAAAATTGTTTAAACTGATAGTTTGTACTAGTTTTATATTATTTAACTTTCGGGCGTTTGCGGAGCACTCTTCAAGTAACGTACGGCAACTGCTCCGCGAAAGACATAACATGTTCCCAGTGCAGGCGGCGCGTGGATTTTTATTTTGGGAGTGCACATGTGGGAGTTCGGGGGAGGAACAAAATTTGAAAACAAACCTTCAAAACTTGCATTTCAGAGCACTTTGTGACGTTCTTTCGCCTTATCTCAGGATAATATTCAGAAAAGAGTTTAGCGCAAAAATCTGAAATTGTAAGTACAAGGAGTACGGTCTGTTAAAGTATAACGGAAAACTATAACCATTTGGAAAATGTTTGAAATGTCACTTGTTCCATCATCTTTATATTTGAATACCGTGGATTCATTCAAATGATTCCTGAGTGCTAAATCTAATTCGGCCGAAAAATTGATATGGCCTGAATATACAGGATTTATCGAATCATTTCCTTCATAATGGCCACGTAATGCTAATTCGAAAGCACCACAAAATTTAATACAATTTATGATTTTCGATAAAATATATCTGTTCTTCTTTACTTGCTCATAATGTTTCTCGATATTCAGTCGGTAGGCCAGTGGCGGATTTACGACTTCAGGGGCCCTACGCTTTAAAACTTTTGGGGCCCCCCTCTGAAACATTTTCGATTTTTTTCAAAAGAATTTTTTAATCAAAACTCACTTCTTTCAAAACGAAACATAAAGTTAATTAATAAAATACAAGGTATGTATATCAAAACAAAATATAAAAGATGAATAAAAATTTTAAAAAAGGGAAAAATATCACCAAAATTCAAATACAAAATATCTCTAGAATATCATATCTGCAAATTTTTTATTGCGGCATCGAAATTAAGGAATAAATAAAATCATCATAAAAGATAAAAGTATCGTAAAGCTGTAAATCAGTTACCTACAACATAAAATTCCACTTAAAAAATTGATTCTTTCTTATTTTAATATCAGCAAATTCTTTAATTGCAGAATCATAATCGAGACTACTCGTTATATCACTTTCGATAGAAACTAGAAAGTATTCCTCAAAACTGTAGTCTATTTTCTGTATAACAGTTCTATATTTATTTTTTATCAATGACAGTTTGGGAAACGAGCAAAAAATTCTGTCAATTTTGAATGCTTAGCTTTACCCTGCTCTTTTCTTTCCTTGAGCTTTCGTTTTTGGTAGCCGCTCATACGGTGCGGTGGAATAAGTGTTACACAGAAATTCATTGACTTCGCTCTATTGAAGTATGAAATCCGAACAGATGAGCTAATATATGAAAAATTATTATCTAATTGATACAACAAAAGAATGGTAAAATATGAACATATTATTGAACATAGTGAATGAGTCTATCGGAGATGATCGGAAGTCAAGACAAAATTGCAACAATTAAATTGATAAACATCTAAATATACCTCCATATTTTTGAAACGAAATTATTTGTTTTGTTTGTCATTTCGTCGTACAAACATGTAGGTACAGGTTGAATCAAATAATTTCTGTAAATCGTATTTTGTATTTCCTTTTCGCGGTATTGAACCACTATTATGTCGTATGCCTTATATCGAAAATGAATTTGACTGGTCTGCCTCATCATCGCTCGAATTATGTTTATGCCGAATTTCCGAAAAATTGGAAGAATGTTATTTCTAGCATATGAAACTGCACTGTAAAGCTTACCTTCTAAATCAATTATATCGTTCAATGAGAGTACAAGGATTTAAAAGTCCAAACACAAACAGAAATAGTTCAATTCACCAACACTTCTCAGTTCTTCACAATATTTGAATCTTACACGTTATACGAAACTCGCCCGTCACTGTTAACACTTTTCGAATCTTGTGAAATGAATGTGAGAAAAAAATATGCAGACCTAAGAACTTCTGCACAAGTATTTTTCACTTAACAACCCTAAACGAATCAACATCTGGTAGGCCGTTCTGTAGCACATTCCTAGATTTTAGAGGAAATGCCGACAAATTTATTGAATTATGATGTAATTGCAAATATTGGTATTCGGCCGCCACCCTTGACTGAATTTATTGCAGGCAGACAAGATAATTAGGGACAGTACGCTGAATCTCGGATGGTGTGTTTTTTCCAACATCTGAGTTTTGCTCTGAGGCTCTTGTTATTCAATTGCGTCTCATGTGAATGTACTACCTAATTCATAATTCACAAGTTGCCTCTGAGCTTCTTATGAAATATAGTACAGTCTGACTATTTTTTTCACACTTACCTACATACTGAATTTTCCTTTTATTCAATTCGATCGCCGGGGCCCCTATGGACCTCGGGGCCCTACGCTGCAGCGTACTAAGCGTACCAGTTAATCCGCTACTGCGGTAGGCACTGTTCAATTGTTGTCGAATATCTTGTTTACCTAATAAATTAAAACCTAAAAATTCATATTTGGACGACCGGCACTTTTGATTTTTTATTTTTCTTCTGATGTCAGCAAAGAAAAACGAATTGTTTTTAAATATTGTACGCTAATGCAAATCAGATTCTCCAAATTTTCGGTCATAATTGCGCGAATACAACAAACACGGTAGACAGCATCTCACCCAATAAATAAAGAATTATCTCACTCACACACGACGTACATCGGTACATCGTAGCACCCTAGTTCTTTATCCATGCCTACGCGTACACATTCTGCATGTGTACCTGTACTACCTGTGTCTGCTAAATCTTGTGGACTGTAGCGGGACGTTTGGGGCGCGCGGGGTCGCTGGTGCTCCAATCAAGGCTCACTTCGGATGTGCAGTGTACCGACTGCCGTCTAGCGTCTACGACTCTACGCGTATTATTTGCATTGGCGTTCGAAGTTCGCTTGCCGTCTGGAGTCAGAAATACAGAACCGGAACATCGGAAATGAAAAATTAAATTGAATACATACCCAAAAATAAAACGTTACGTTTACGTCAAACACAAAAGTAAATTCCTTCAGATGAAGATATTAATTGGGGGTACACGTGCACATGTGCACCTATTGAGCAGCCGCCACTGCATGTTCCTCATGAATGGTGCGCACGAGACAATTATTAATTATGATTACGACTTTCGCACGGATCGTATCTGTGAAGTGTGAATGCAACACTTGGTGAAGAAAGCTGCCAGTGTCCAGCAGGGATAGACAAATCCCCAAGACGTCGTCAGTCACCTTCGGCTTCAGGTAAGCAGTTGCCAATATCATCGCCATTTTATTTTATTTTTATTTGCGCTACCGCTCGTATTTTATACTTCATATCATGTCTTTAATTAACCAGCAAAATAATTCATACAATTATTAAACATGTCAAAATAATTATTAATGCAAATTCAGGTTTGAAAATTGTTGCATTTTCAGAGAGAACTTGACATCCTTCAAATATTATCATTGCCTGGTTATTAATTACGTACATGCCGAAGATAGGATGGGCGCGGTGGAGGTCGTGGTCGCGCTAGTCAAAACAAACTTTCAGTTTTGAATGAGTCCGTACAGGGTGGGCAAAATTGGTGCTACATGAACTGAAACTTTTTAACCCGAGGAGATAGAGAAAAAAGAGAGACACCTCTTTTTTCGAGAAACTGATAATGCCATAAACTGCATTCCTCTATCTTCTTTCGTTTCCGTGTTATAGGCCAAAATTGAAATTTGGGCGATTTCAACTTTGGTCATTATCTCCGTTTTCCAAGGCCGTAGCTAGAAAAAAATTTCGGGGGGGGGTCCGTCCGAGCCGTAGCTAGAAAAAAATTTTGGAGGGAGAGGGGGTGTCCGTTGAACTGAGCTCTAGAAAAAATTTCGGGGGGGTCCGGACCCCATCGGATCCCCCCCTGGCTACGGCCTTGCCGTTTTCAGGCACTTTTCTGATAGCAATCCAGTGGCGTACTCTGATTTTTTCTAAGAGGTTTATTTGCTGAGTTATAATATAAAGTTGTGTTTTTTCTTATGGAAACAGTAGTTTGAAATGACTTAGAAAGAATCGCCATTTTTTTTCCGTTCCAGAAATGTATCATATGTCATAAACCCCCTCAGATATTATGAAAAATATGGTTTGTATATGGAATTCGAATTATTGAGTATTACCTAAGTAGGCTGACTCATAGAATTATGTGTCTCTACGCATGGTGTAATTATTCGATGACTGAACACATGGTGATTGCACTGATTAGATTTTGTTTCGACCAAATTGAGAATATCGGCAAGATTTCGTTTTTTCCACTTCAGGTGGCGCTTTGCACTAATTATGACTGATTTTTATTAGTTATTTCAAATATTCGAATTTATTCTGGTGAACATGTTGTGTCAATAGCCGATAATTTTGTCAAGCAATAATTTGGGAATATATTCTTGACATTTTAATAATAATAATAATAATAGTCATTTATTCCATTAAACCAGAATACGTCCACACAATCAAGATACATTAAAATATATTGATATTGATATCAGTATGGAAAAAAAGTATAAGACTTTCACCATATAAAAATGTCATTCTATGGTCAAGTCATAATTGACTTTGGCAGATCAGCTGTTGATTAATCAATCAAATCGATCAAGGGAAAAAGGACCGTAATGACGTTGTATGACATAATTAGTGAGCGCCACCTGAAGTGGAAAAAACGAAATCTTGCCGATATTCTCAATTTGGTCGAACGTCATTCCATTCAAAATTTGACGAGTGCTTACACCATTATTCTAGGCATCTTATGTAATTATTATTTCCGTCGACCATAGTATGAAAGCTCATTTTAACGCACTCGAAATCATCCAGACCCATTTTAATGCATGATTTCTTATTAATGCATGATTGTCATGACAACCGAACACAAAATATTCAGTGAAAGATAGATGCATAGAAATATTCTATGCATCTATAGTGAAAGCAATATCGAGCTTGGTTGGAAATCAACTTCTGTCACAGTAGGGTATATAGATAGACTGCAGAAGAAATTTCAGGTGGTACAAGTTGCAAAGTAGATAATACTTCAACCTCCACTTTCTCCACACGTTCCTTATGGGATTTCATGATATATGTATATCATGTAATGATATAAATGCAAACTAAATGTAAACTATTCAGAATGTCACAACATGTCCAATATTCCCTCTATGAATTTTTCGAATTATTCCACAGGGAGCATAAACATTGATATATCGAAATGAACATAGAAATTCACATCATGTCAAATTTGTCTATTATGCAAAATAAAAATTCATTTCTATCGAGAATTCATATTCAATCCGTCATGAGGTCGACGGAATCAACTCGTTTATTAATTCAGCGATTAATGGTCTCAAACATTAACGCGCTCTCTCCGCTCACGCGTTGAAATATTTCGACCGTTAATCGCTGTCATTAATAAACTAGTTGATTAAATAACTATTTCACGATTGGATACTTGATGGTGCGATCTCTGTTTGAAACAACTGTCAGTTATTAAAATTTGAAGTCATCGTTGGCGGCATTATGGAGATATGTATTCCAAAATTACGAAAAATATGATATGTTGAAATGTTTCATTTTAGCGAATGGGAATAGTGGGGCAGCAAGTGATTCAACTGTGAAATGATAATTACACCATGCTTAGAGACACATAATTCTATGATTCAGCCTACTTAGTGCTCAATAATTTGAATTTCATATACAAACCATATTTTTCATAATATCTTAACGAATCTGGGGGCGATGTATAACATATGATACATTTCTGAAACGGAAAAAAGGGCGATTCTTTCATTGAATTGAAAGTCATTTCAAACTACTGTTTCCATAAGATAAGAAAAAACACAACTTTATGTTATAACTCAGCAAATAAACCTCTTAGAAAAAATCAGAGTACGCCACTGGATTGCTATCAGAAAAGTGCCTGTATAATGTCTTTATTTCAACATCCTAGCATAAACAGAAACGGAGATATAATGACCAAAGTTGAAATCGCCCAAATTTCAATTTTGGCCTATAACTCGGAAACAAAAGAAGATAGAGGAATGCAGTTTATGGCATTATCAGTTTCTCGAAAAAAGAGTACTATAAGGTGCCATTAATTTTTCTCTATCTCCTCGGGTTAAAAAGTTTTAGTTCATGTAGCACCAATTTTGCCCACCCTGTACATATAGAATATGCATAGATGAGTGCGCTGGGTCAAGGTCGCGATAGTTACATCGATGTCAAAACAAACCTTCAGTTTTGAATGAGACCGTTCATACCAAAGATGCTTCACCTGTTCACACTTGCCGCCTATAATTATTGCGCTTGATACCGATGTCGATGGCAAAACAAAATACATAATGATTTTATAGCGCGATCGAGCTGTTGCCGCGTGATCGACACATGAGGGGCATTTTTAGATCATTTTTCATTCTCGTATTTCTGTATATTATATTAATATTTCGGAAAGTATTCGCCGTAGGATAAACATATTTGGTATTTGGTATCTGGAATCCTTATACCGATGTGATTAACTAAAAAAAAATTATTGACTCGCAAAGGGGTAATTATTCAACCCTCAAATTTCGAAATTCGATATAACGGAAACAATTCGCCGTAGCATAACCATATATTTTGTATGTGGAATTTTCTGCGCAGAATCCAACGAAATCATAAAAAATAGGGTTCTCATTTGAAAAACAGAAGTTATAAATTTTCGATCTTAGTTTTTGACACAAAATTCGAAACACGCTGTGATGATATTTCTGAAATTCAAAAGATGCATGAAGTTTCCACATTCTTCTACTTTGATGTAATGAGAACGGTTCCGGGTTTTTCCCGATATTTTGAAAAATATTTGAATGAATACAATGGTTTTAATAGAAATTAATTCATGATTGATTACTGAATCACATCAGAAAAGAATGGAAACCTCCACCGCGCTCATCCAAGCATCTTCGGTATGTAGGTACGGCCAGGCATCGATTTAAAACTTGATTGCGAACGCGACTCCCACCACGCTCATCCTTGCATTTTCGGCATGTACGTACCCATGCCATGGTATAGAGATGCATCTGAGATGCCTAGAATAATCGTGTAAGCAGACAAGCACTCGTCAAATTTTGAATGGAATGACGTTCGACCAACTCGAAAATATTAAAAATGTTTCGTGGCGGCGCCGCAATGTCATACAACGTCAATAAGGTCTTTTATTTCCAAACGTCATTTCTCGACTGACGGGATCATAGAGAAATTCTATTCCTCATCGTGCGCGCACGGAAAAAGCTATCTTTCTGGACTAGTAATGAAATATACTATTTCACATCTCTCGAGCATTTTTTACACATTACTTCGCTAACAACATTAGTTTTCGGTGTTATCTCGAGAATACCTCTGGAATAATTAATATAAAATGTGCACTTTACGGAGAAATTAAAGGAAACGATCACTACGAGCTTCATAGATTTATTCAACGCCACCATCATACAACAACTTATTAATTATAAAAACATTCCCTGTGTTGCCAACTGTCAAGTTCTTCCTCTTACATTCCATCCCGGCTTTCCTTATCCAGTCACATTTTAACCAGCATCACATTTCCTCCAACACTCCCTTCTCGGCATATAGTAGCGATCTCTAGCGACGATGACGACTCTGCAGGAAATGGACGAAATCTCGGTTACATACACAACCTAACTCAAACAAAAAGACAAACCAGATGGTTTGGCCCACTTGATTCTTTCAACACCATAACTTCTTCTTCCTTTAATTTATTCAACATAAACTTTACATTTCAACTCCTTATAATACTTCAACTTAAATTCATCTTTTAACAAAACTATTCTCCTCTTAAATACATATATTTTGTTATTTAACAACATAAACTTTTCAACTAATGCCTTTTTAATCAGAAATAAACGTAATTCCACTTAAAACATCATATCTTCTACTTATTCAAACATCTCTTGATCTGTTTCTGAAAAAGATAATCATTCATTAGTGAACACCATATTTTCACGGAAGTTTTCAAACTTAGTTCTACCTAAAGCTTTCGTAAACAAATCAGCTATCTGATGATCTGTACTTATCCACTTAATTATTAAATTTCCTTTTGAAACTTCTAGTTTCACATAGTGGTAACAAAGTTTTACTATATGTTTCAAAGCTTTTGATTCATCAGATTTAGCTAACCTGATTGCAGCAATATTATCTTCATAAAGGACAGGTATATTATCTATTTTCAACAATCTCACACATTTCTCTCAAACATACCAATTATTTACAAGCTACTGACATTGCAATAAACTCAGCCTCAGCTGATGAAAGCGCAACATGAGTTTGCCTCTTTGTTCGCCAAAATATCACATCATTAAATAATTTTATAATCAATCCACTAGTTGATTTTCCTTTTGGGTCACTAGTTCCTAGTGAAGCATCTGCAAAACATTCTAGTAGCTCACCTTCACCTGTATATTTTAATCCCAAATTTAAAGTGCCTTTTAGATACAACTTAATAAAACTTAATGAAATGAAACTCTATTTTAGATACCTAAACACTCTTTTAATTTTAATCCAGTCTTCTTCAGTATGACCTATTTGTTTTCTACTTAAAACATTGACTGCATATTATGTTATGTCGGGTCTAGTACCATTGGCTAAGTATAGCGAGCATCCTATGGCCTCTTTGTAGGGAAAGTTAGCAACAGTTTTCCCCATATCACTTATGTTACTTTTCTTTTCACCGTTTGCAGTAATCATGGGCGTACTTGAGATATTAAAATTTTCCATTCGAAACCTTTTTAGTATTTTACAAATAAATTTCTTTTGATGTAAATTGTAAAAACATTATTTTCTTATCAGAGTTCCTACTTATTTCAATGCCCAAAAATCTTTCAGGAGTCCGGAGATCTTTTATTTCGAATTTATTTGCCAATTCTCTTTTTACCTGTTCTATTTTCCCAGTATTATTACCAACCAATAAAATGTCATCAACATATAATAATAATATTACTACCTTGTTATTTTTCCTCCAGACAAATAAGCATGGTTGAAATACATATGGTACTAATTTCATTTCAACCATGGCCTCTTTAAATTTTTCATACCACCTCTTAGGACTAACCTTGAGACCGTATACCGCCTTTTGTAATTTACATACATGAGAATCGGCCTGTTCAGTTAACCTAAGACCTTCCGGAAACTCCATATAAACTTACTTCTCTAGGTAACCATTTAAGAAGGCAGTTTTCACATCCAACTGTTGTATTTCTAAATCAAATTTATTAGCTACTGCTAAAAGAAACCTCACATCTGTCATTCTCGCAACAGTTTCACAACTTATTGACTGTTTCTCAATTAATCTTTTCATGCCTTCTGTCATGTATTCTGTACCATTATCCATTCTTAACCACGAAATTTTGATTTCAGACCCTCGTATTGACTTTGCATTATCTAACATTTTTGCAAATGCTACATGTACCATAGTCTTGTCTGTTATTGGATATGCCCATGCATATCGGACCCATAAGGTCAATATGAATTAATTTCATGGGCTCAGTATTTCGATACCGTATGCTGTTAAATGGTAATTTGGTAATTTTACCTCTTTTACATACCTCACACTCTAAAATCGTATTACTGAATAATAGGTAAAAGAAAACTAAACCAGATAAATTACTTAGGTGATCTTTAATTTCTCAACATGTTTCGAGCTTTATTAAGCTCATCTTCAGGAGTAATCACGTAAGTGAAGCTGAAAAAAATTGAGAAAACATAAAGAGAGCTCAAAAAACAAAATAAAGCACAAAAAACAATCAAAAAAATGAAAAAACAATGTAACATAACTTAAGTGACATGACGGAATAATAAAATGAACAAAAGTCAAAATGAACAAAAACAGGTTGAAGAATAAAATTGGTTAAAAATGGTCAATAAAATTATTAAAAGTACAGTAACGTAAAATCTTTGAAAGGTCATTATCATTAAAAAGGTGGAGTAATAAAAAAACAGAGGGTGCAAACTAAAGGGGGGGGGCGAAAAGAACAGCAATACAAATATAAATATAAAAAGGTAGAATGTCATGAAAAACTCACATTAAAATCTTCAAGCACAATTCAAAGAAAATCGCTCAGAGTCATGTAGATGGTTCAAAATGATTCCTCTCGGAAATTCTCACTTAAAACGAAGCTTAAAGCGCGAACTCGTATATTACAAATATAAAATGAACAAAGAAACGAAAGAGGACGACGAATACAAAGGAAAGGGGGGGGTCTGAAACATCAAATATGATCTTATTACAACTTACATGCCATCTAGTTGACAGACTATGAATCAAGGGTGCAACAAAAACAAAGGAAAACTGCAATAAACCAAACCAACAAACAATCAAATGAGATCGAAAAGCAGAGACTCAACGTTAAACCTAAGTAATTTATCTGGTTTAGTTTTCTTTTACCTATTATGGATCGCCCAGATATAAGGACTTTCACTTCAAAACGTATTACTGAATTTTACACCTATAAGTTCTTTTATTATCATTTTTGCTTTGTCAAGATACATTTTAGATGCATGACCCAACCTATAATGCCACAATAACCCTACATCATCTTTCAACTTGATTTTTATTCAATTCTCTCAGGTCGCTTAATTTCATATTATTGTTTGCATCAATATAGTAATATACTCTTCTAAAGCATTCTCATGATTCACATTTTCGTGTGAAATTGTGAAGTCATCGCTAACTTCCTCAAATTCTATTTCATTACTATTTATATCATTTTCACCAGGGATCTCAATAGCAAAATGTTTTTTCGAGTTATTTTCACTGATTTACTCCCTTCCAAATCAAACTTACTAGTTATGCTTTGTTCTTCTTTGTTATTATACAACCCAACTATATTTTTATTCACCTTAACCTCATTAACCAATTCGAATTCCAACCACCAAAACTTACCATCATAATCACCAGTTTTCATTACTTTATTAGTTTTGTTATTTATCAACTTAATATCTTTATTACTCAAAATAGCATTCATTCCTTTATCAATGAGTTTTCTAATTGAGAATAAGTTTTTAGACAGGTTTTTGAATTCAATACATTTTTAAACTTAATAATTTTACCACTCACTCCCTTCGCAATTATATTACCCACCTTCTCAATTTTTATATCAGCGCTAGAATTTTTATTTGCACCTTTTATTCTCCTGTCTTCACTCACCCTTACAGCATTCACCAAACATTCATCCTGATTCACCATATTATGCTCAGTTGCCCCAGTATCAGCAATGAATCTAATATGATTACTTACTTACCTTACCTTCTGTCAGATTTGCCTCTGGTTCTACCATATCTGTATAATTACTTTCGATTTCTCTCATTTTACTATTGTCACCATCTGCAATAAATATGAATTTTTCTTCTTTATTTCCATCCATCACCTTAAATTTTCTATACATTCTGTCACCTTGAAAGCCATCCCTACGTGAAATACCTCTTCGATATTGGCCTCGGTTTCCTCTTCCAAATTTCAGATTTCTAATTATGTTCTTCTAACTGATTGGTTACTTGCCCTAACTGTTAGGTTTGGGCAATTTGATGATTCATGTTTATCAGTTCTCCTTGCAGTTATAGCATATCTTTTTAGTATTCAAACACTCGTTAGCAAAGTGATTCAACTTGCCACACCTGAAACAGGTTCTGCCTGATGCATTTCTTCGTTGACCACCTCTGGGAGCTCGAGATATGAATTTGCCACGTTTGGGAATTGGTTCCTCTTTAATTTGCGCGTTCAATAGTTGTCCTTCAGAAGCCCTCTCTTTTGCTTCTTTTTGTCTTGCTTCTTCATTTATTAAGAAAGTTTTCAATTCATCAATTGTTAATTCACCCTTTGATGCATCCTACTTTCGAGTGAGCTCTGGTTAAGCTAATTCTGTTGCCATGAGAAAATTTTCCTTTGTTTCTTTCTCAGACAGTGTTTCACCTTGCTTGTGCAACTCACGAATTAGTTCCTCAAATCTATTAACAAATTCCAATCCAGTTTCTTTTTCATAATGGAACGCTAATGAGTTCCAATTCCGTTTTACAGAAAAACGTAAGGACAAAATTTTTGGTGATCTAATGTCAGTCAACTTTTTGATCATTTCATGAGGTTTCCAGTTCTATAATGACACCTTTCAAATTATCTTCCACTCGAGTTAAAATAAAGGTTTTGACAAAACCAATTCTTTTATTTTCTTCGTCTGCTGATATATTATCAGGCTTTACATAATTTTCTTCCAACAAATATTCGTAGGTAAAGCTTTGAAATTCACTTTTCAAAACTTTGAGCCAAATATCGAAATTTGTTTTTTCTTCCAATTTAAATGGAGTGTTAATTGATCTTGGTAAGTGACCAGTGAGAGTGGTTTCATTTTTTTTAATGCTTTCAATCGTTCATTTAATAGAAGCAATTGATTTTCCAATTCTTCGGTATGTGCCATAATTCTGTAAATATTTTATTTTGTTATTACACCATACTTGTGCGAAGCAACTGACTCAACTTTTATTTTATTAACAACTCAGTTCTCTGAATATTACTTAGTTAAAGCCCCTCCTTATAATGTCACCTTATTCTTTACTGTAGATGAACCTGCTGTAAGCAACGTACACCTTAAACAACTTTATATTTAGGCCTATATTGAATTTTCTTTTTGTCACTATTCTTTATTATGGAAAACTACTGTAGCAACGTATCACCTTAAGTTGTTTTATCACCTTATAAGCTTTTTCTACTTACAAGCTTATTAACATATCACCTTAAGGAATACCTTAGTTTTGCTTCAACTAATTTTCAACAGTACTTCTAGTGTACGAACGTTTTAATCAAGTGTTCTATAAAATTAATTATCGAATTTAATTTTTATTTTGAATGCATGCTTTCAACCACGTGTTTCAATCTAATGATGCATCAGATTTTTATGTAAGTATGTACTTACTCAAATGATTAATTATAAAAACATTCCCAGTGTTGCCAACTGTCAAGTTCTTCCTCTTACATTCCATCCCGGCTTTCCTTATCCAGTCACATTTTAACCAGCACCACATTTCCTCCGACAAATGGATATACCATTAGGTATATCAAATAATTAAAATTCGAAAACAGTTCAAATTAACCAATCCAAACCACGTGTTTTTCAGTGGCGGCTCGTGCTAGTTTGAGGTGGTGAGGCATAGGGATTGCAAATTTACCGAATTTGAATTCACCGGTAATTCGGTAAATTATTTGAGAAATTACCGGTTTACCGGTATTTACCGGTTTTTTCCGACATAAAAGAAAAAGCCACAAAATAGATAACCAGAGTTTAATTTTTATCAAAAAATAACAACAGAAAAGTAAAACTCTAGGTAAATTGAAAAAAAAAATAATATACCTAACTCAAAGACTAGTAAGAGGCCCTGAAACATTCGAAATATTAATTTAAATAAAAAAATATCTGTCGTTTCAAACTTTTTCAACGACTCGTCCGATTCCTTTAGGTCTCAAGAAAACAGAGCTTATAAGCTTTGTTTTCTCTGGGCCTTTTTCATTAAACTGAAGGGATCGAAAGAATGTAAATGTGTGAAAAAGAAATAGCAATATTTTTGGAAAGAGGGATTCAGGGGAAAAACTTAGAAATTGCTTTCGCAGCACTCATGACAACTCGGCCTCCTAGTGTGGAGTCCGAAAAAAACCATAACTGCGGTGTAGTACCCCAGGTAATGGAAATGAATTAGTTCATCTTAAAATTAAAATTTTAAAATCATTCTATGTAAGAATATTCCAAACGTGTGGAATAGAGGCAGACACATAAATTAAAACTTCGAAGGGCTAAGATGATAAACAGTTCAAGGGTCGCGTATCCCAAAGGGTCGAGTCAACGGTTTTTTTTATCATCAGATTTTATGGATTTTTAACCAATAGTGTAAGACCGCGTAGTTTCAGACAAATTCTTTCTAGAATATTCCAAGGGGACAAAGAGGCAGGGGAGACTTCGCTTTAAATAGATAAATTTTCGGGAATCGAGAGAGTTCCGACAGTGGCGTGAAGTAAAGAGCACTAGATGTGCATTAGATGGGAAAATGCGAATTGAATCGTAGGGAGTACCTGATGTGTTGAGTAGAAGTAAAGTTCGGTCGGTTCTCCAAAATATTTTAATGTAACTTAAAGGTAATTCAGAAGTAAATCAATTGGTTTTAAGTGATTAACAGCAAGTGTTTTCGCGAGTGTTTGGTCTGGTAAGAGAGAACTTTTTTTATAACTAAATGGGAATTTTTGACAATTTTGGGTAGGAAGTTACAAAAAGGTACTACGTCACTCTCCATTTGATTTGTTTTTGTTCTATTGGTTTTTTTTTTTTTAAATGTTCGGTTCTTGAAAAGGTCGAGAAATAAGATTTTTATTCTTGATTGAATGTAGAAGAGAATATTTTTGTAATTTAATATATTGTTAATGTTAATGAGAAGGTCTTTTTTTTATTACTTCCCCTCTCAGAAAAAGATTTAATTTTTCATGAGACCTTGCGTTTGCTCAAGGCACGAGTCCAGATTCCCTTTCGGCTGGAAAAGTGTGCAGGCTTCTGAAGGTAATTTTTTTATTTTATTTGCGGTAACAGGTGTGTTTGGAAACACCCCCGCAGGTATTACAATTTGGTGACAGCGGCGGGATTGAATATATCTGTTTTTGAGAGTGGGTATTTTACAGTTCTTTTTTTTATTTTGATAGAGAGAAAAAGTGGAAACGAAATTCAAAAATTTTTTATTTTGTTTACTGGCGATTTGAAGTGAGTAGAAAGAGAGAGTTGAGACGTTAGTCCATCGGAAAATATAATTTTTTTTTGTTAGAGATTTTTTTTTGTGAAGGGCATTGAATTCTGGTTTTTTTTGTGCTAATTACGAGTTCTTTTTTTTTGCAGGAATGATAGCTCGTCTTCATTTGGAAATAATTACGTTTTTGATTGATCTGAATTCACCTGTTGATTTGTGTGTGTTTTTTTTTCAGGGAAGAAAATTTTAGTTTGTTTGCAGTTTCAGATCGTATCACACTGCAGTTGGACCAGGGTTTTCAGGTAATCGAGGAACATCAGGAAAAGGTAGGAATTTTTTTTTCTTTCGTTTTTTTATTTGTTTTGCGTATCAAACAAAAATGGCAACTACTACCTCTGGTACTAACACCAATAAAGTGTTCCCGTCAATGATGTATTCTCTTGGTATGGTAGCAGGTACTTTAGATAACTTCACAGGAAAAGGGGCGGTCGAGTATTTCGACAAATTGGAATTACGGTCGAAATTAGATGGTTGGACGGAAGAAGAAACGCTCAAATTAATTAAATTCAAACTGAGTGGTGAAGCGTACAATTTCTTTAAATCGGATATAGCTTTGGATAAATTGGGTTATGCGGACTTCAAAGCAAAATTGCTGAAGAAGTTTACTCCATCAAGATTGCCAGGAGAGAACCAGTGGAATTTATATCGGTGTTTTCAAGGACAAGATGAAGATGTTTCTTCATTTTGTACTAGGTTACGGATCATAGGGGCAGATCTTTTGCAGGATGATCTCGTTGGGGCCACTAAGGAAGAAGAAGCGGGATTAAAGAAGAAAAATAGGGAGCTGATTTTGAACCAGTTCAAAATGGGGCTAAGGAAGGATTTATTGAAGGACACAGGAATCTGGTTGTTGAGGGAAGACAACTTGAATTTAGAAAAAGCAGAGGAAATTGTCAAATTACAGGAATCGATCATAATGATGGTACAGGGGTATAATACATCGAATATGAGAATTGCGACAGTGGGTATTGGGAATTCATGCGGAAGAAATAGGTATTTTGCAAGGGAAAGTAGTCACAGAGGTAGGCGAGAGGGTCCGAGGAGAATTAGAAGAAAAAAATGTTTTTCTTGTGGTCAGGAGGGACACTTCGTTCGGGAATGTCGATATCAGGGAATAACAGGTTGTACGAAACAAAGTATTATGGTTATTCCGGAAGTAAATGTCGAAGAGATAGAAGATGTACCGCATATCATCGAAGCAAGGGTGAATGGAACACTCACCCGATGTTTGGTTGATACAGGGGCGGCTGTCACACTTATCCAGCGGGGTTTGGTTTCAAGGGGCGAAATCAACCAGAATGAAGCCGACAAATATCAGCTTTCGAGTGTGTCAGGACACTCTATAAAATCTTGGGGTACGGCTCATATTTCAATGGGACCCGAAAACGGTGAATGGATTTCTACCTGGACAGCCGTTGTATGTGACGACATTGCTTCAGGGAATGTCCAAGTTATTTTGGGGAGGGATTTCTTGTATGCGAATCATGCACATATAGACTATGTACATGATCCATCTGTGACCATAAGAGGGACCGTTTTCAAACTTTTGGGCAAAGAAATTCTCGATGAACGTACATTTCAGGACGTAAGAGAGATCGGACAGATCGCCAGACGGGAAGAACAAACACTGAGAATTGGGGGTAAAAGCACTTACAGGGATTCATTCATACAAATTAAAAATAAGGGGGCCAATACTGACGTTGAAATTTTGGAAAAACCAGTGGAGAGTGGGAAACCAAAAGTTGAAATAATTTGTGTGAATGCAGACACACAAACAGAAGAAAATTTTGGAGGAATAGAAACTGGATCGAAAATTTTAGAAAGTGGTAAACCAAAGGTCGAATCAATTTGTGTGGATGCAGAGGCTCAGACCGATCAATATAATGAAGAAACGCTGGGAAAACCAGGGAGAAAGAAGAAAAAATGTAAGGTGAAGGATCGCGAAAAATACAAATCATCGAGAGTTTTTGGGGGCGATCATCAATTCGAGTTGGGGGATAACGTACTCTTGAGAGAAATGCGTGGGTCATCTAAGGAAATAGGGGAAAGCTGGATTGGTCCATATCAAATAACAAGATTTCGAAGTAATGAGACATGCCAGATAAAGGAATGTGAGGGTATTGAAGAAAAAGTTGTCCATGTCGATAGGCTGACAATTTACTTCGAATCAGATGAGGAGCTCTATAGTGATGAGGAAGAATGGCTGGAAGATCCAGTCTTTGCTTTGGGAAGGTCCAGAAAAATTGCACGTCCACCAGACCGATGGACCTACTATTGAAGAAACCCTATTTCCGCACGGAGTGGTTTGAGTACCATTGGGCAGTAACGACCCCACGTTCCGAGTTATTAAGTACCTAATCATGCAAAGGCCATTCCATTCATTTATGAATTTTTTTTAAGTTAACAGGAGCAATTTCAGTTTTAGTAGCCCAATTTTTTAATTGTGATTCCAAATTTTTAGGTTCCAAGGTCATTTCCGTTGAAATTAATTTTAGTAAAATTTTTGGAGAAAAATCAATGTAGCTGTGTTTCAGAATTTTGAGTACATTATTCAGAAGAAGCAGTTTAGGTACGATCATTTTTTGAGGCCTCTATTCGAAAATTGAAAAAACTCTAATAAAATTTTGTTTTTGTAGTTTAACGCTATATTTTTGAGGATTTAGAAGTTATTCTTTCAAATTGGATTGGATGGTATATAAAGATAATCTGAAACAGATTATAAGGAAGCGTTTTGGTCGCTGGTTAACGCGAGCACAAGGCCTTGCATGTTATGGATGATTATTTTTTGTTGTTTTGCATTTTTTCAATAAGTTTCAGATTGTACTGATCATACAATCATTTTGATGTGATTGTTCTTTGTTATAATGGATAAATTCTAATTTTTTTTTTGTGTATTCGTGTATATATTTGAAATTTAAGTGAACGTTAGAACAATGCGCGCATAAGGACAATAAAGACAATCAACGGGAAGTTATGTGATCGAGAAAATAAGCGAAAATAACCATCAGGCCATCATCAGACGAATAACCTTCCTGTTCAGCTTTACCTGATTATTAGGCGATTATGAAAAACGCGATTCCGCAGGTGTTACGCCAGCGAAATGTCTATGGAAGAAAAATCTGACAACCTAGCTGGTTGAAAGATATTCATAATATAATAAATTACGAAAATCGAATAATTCGAAGAGTAAATGGTTCGAATTTCATCTTCCGAAATTGGGTACCACAACAACGACGCTAGACGATTAAGTACCACCCTCATCGATCAATCAAGGAGAACCGAAGAAATTCGATATGTCTGCAGTTTTATCTATACTGCGGGGATGTAACATGCCACCAGGGGTGCTAGAGACAACAAATTTGGACAAAGGGTGACAGGGCATAAACAATAATAATGCTACTGGGAGTGCGACATAAGAAGAGGTAGGGCAGTGGCGTAACAACAGCGTGAGAGACTTTGGGTAAGCTGGAGATGTGGAAGCGAAGGTTATTCCGGTACAGAGGACCAGAAGCTACAGCGAAAAGGGATGTGTATCTAGTGAAAACCGAGGGAGGACGCGAAAAACTTACAGAAAGATCGGGAAAGGTGCGCGCAAGACAATTGTTCGAAAGTTGTGGTTATGGACAAACGAGAATATATGTTCGTCAATTTTGGAAATTATTGTACAGTATAGTAGATCATAGGTTTTGCGAATTTTTTTTTATTATTGGTATCTTATGTTTAATATGGCTATGTGCACGTAATGTTTTTTTTTATTATTGATTTTCAGGCAGTAATAATGTTATTGAACTGGGAAGAAATGGATGCATGTATAAGTTCAGGTAATTCTATAGAAATAAAATGTTGTTTCGTGTCGAGTAGGATAGTGACATGTTATATGTAGGGGTATGAAGGAAAAGTTTTGGCGATGTGGAGCCAAAACTTTTTTATTGGGGAGAGTGTTGTAGTACCCTAGGTAATGGAAATGAATTAGTTCATCTTAAAATTAAAATTTTAAAATCATTCTATGTAAGAATATTCCAAACGTGTGGAATAGAGGCAGACACATAAATTAAAACTTCGAAGGGCTAAGATGATAAACAGTTCAAGGGTCGCGTATCCCAAAGGGTCGAGTCAACGGTTTTTTTTATCATCAGATTTTATGGTTTTTTAACCAATAGTGTAAGACCGCGTAGTTTCAGACAAATTCTTTCTAGAATATTCCAAGGGGACAAAGAGGCAGGGGAGACTTCGCTTTAAATAGATAAATTTTCGGGAATCGAGAGAGTTCCGACAGTGGCGTGAAGTAAAGAGCACTAGATGTGCATTAGATGGGAAAATGCGAATTGAATCGTAGGGAGTACCTGATGTGTTGAGTAGAAGTAAAGTTCGGTCGGTTCTCCAAAATATTTTAATGTAACTTAAAGGTAATTCAGAAGTAAATCAATTGGTTTTAAGTGATTAACAGCAAGTGTTTTCGCGAGTGTTTGGTCTGGTAAGAGAGAACTTTTTTATAACTAAATGGGAATTTTTGACAATTTTGGGTAGGAAGTTACAAAAAGGTACTACGTCACTCTCCATTTGATTTGTTTTTGTTCTATTGGTTTTTTTTTTTAACTGTTCGGTTCTTGAAAAGGTCGAGAAATAAGATTTTTATTCTTGATTGAATGTAGAAGAGAATATTTTTGTAATTTAATATATTGTTAATGTTAATGAGAAGGTCTTTTTTTTTATTACTTCCCCTCTCAGAAAAAGATTTAATTTTTCATAAGACCTTGCGTTTGCTCAAGGCACGAGTCCAGATTCCCTTTCGGCTGGAAAAGTGTGCAGGCTTCTGAAGGTAATTTTCTTATTTTATTTGGAAACACCCCCGCAGGTATTTCAGCGGCAGAAACAATTATAACAGCTGAAGGCCGGCTAAAGCCGGGTTTCACCAACGATTTCAGTCTCGCTTAAGGCAGTTATCGATAATTTTCTGTGGTTTTCCAGTCAAAATCAATCGGTGATCTCAGGCCGGGTTTCACCAACGATTTTAATCTCGTTTAAGGCAGTAAACGATAATTTTCTGTGGTTTTTCAGTCGAAAATCAATCGTTAATCTCAGTTATCTCGTTAAACCAGATTAAAATGTTTGGTGAAAGCGGGCCTTAGTGATGAAATACAATACAATAAGATTAGGTCTCCACACTAGTAGGCCGAGTTGTCATGAGTGCTGCGAAAGTCATTTCTAAGTATTTTCCTGAATTCCCTCTTTCCAAAATATTGCATTTCCTTTTCACACACTTACATACTTGAATATTTTACAATCCATCCCGTCCGCGCTGCCCGTGCATTACAGAAACAACGGATCAGCGCTGGCATTTTTTTTACCGAAATTACCGGTAAAAGATGTCGGTTTCTCGGTCGGTAATTTGAAGAACATTAAGGGCGGTAAATCGGTAAACCGGTAAACCGGTAAATCGTTAAACCGGTAATGCAATCCCTAGTGAGGCACATCAGAAAAAAAATCCCTTGCCATGGCGTTTTCGAGAAAAAGGCTGTTGCAAAACTGATGATTAGAATATTTCTCCATCGCTAGCATACTCAAGGTTATCTATTTCGAGGAACATTTTGCTTTGTAAAATATTTACTTCTAGCGATGAAGAATTAATTATCTTACAAAAAACTAAACATTTTGAAGGGTGTGTAAAAAAAGTTATTTGGAAAAAATAAGCATCCTTGTTGAAATTCTTGAATTTTTAGACCTTGTCAAGAACATCGTCTACAAAGAAACACCCATTAACCAGAAAATTGAGAATATTGAAGTTTATATCACTCTGATAATGAAGTAAAATCTTCCACTTCTCTATAATTTTACGATGATTATTATTCATTTATTTATACTGACGAATCAAATCGCCTAAGCCCAATTACAGACACACAGTTCATATACAGTAAGTACATTGCACATAAAAAAAACAGAAAATGTAATACACACAAGTTATGTCGGCAACGCCGGATAAATTAAGAAATATATGATTTATCCCCATAAGAATTTCGAGTGTTCACATTTTTAACTAAGGAATTTGTGACGTACCACGCGGTGCCGCTAAAATCTAAATCTATTTCGCCCCCGGGTTTCCGATGGTAATTGAATTCAGTAATTTAATAGGATTTTCGAAAGATATCATACGAACACTGAGACTGACAAACCTAAACCTACACGAAAAACGTTTAATACCGTTCTTACAAATTCAACCCAATTTGAAAACTGACCCGAGTTCCCGCGGTTAATCTGAATAGTGCAGAATAATTGCAGTTCGCCCTTCGGTAGGGAATGCCTTTCGCATAATTTTTTTGCGTAACCGTATACCCGAGTCCCGCCGCTTTCCGAGTCCTCAGCTCTCGCGGCATGCGCGCGTCTATCCTCGCCCACTGAATGGCTTGAATTTGAATGTTTAATAGTAACGTTATTTGAAGAAGTATGTATGCCTATATTATGTAGATTGTTCCATGGAATTTTGCATTTTAAAAGATTGAAATAGGTATGGAAAATCTTTTATTACTATAACATTTCGCTGGTATCCTTTGCAATAATTTTGGTATTTACCAACTTACCGCTTTTTAACCATAAAAGCACAGCATTATTTTGTGAATACTCAACTAATTACACAATGATTATTAGGCAGAAAATATTTCACTCATCAGTTCAGATACTATAAGTTTGTTTTTTGTATTGATGTTGATGTACATATTCATAAGAAACATAACAGTGTGCAATTGTGCAAATATATGAAGTTAATGATCAAGGTAGTGTCTCTAAAAAAACAGACACCTCCGCAAAATCCATAACGACGATTCTGCAAAAGTGGATAGGATGCAACATATTGTGTGTTGTCTTTGCCCTCATGACAACAGAGAGAAGTTTGCTTCTTATAATAGTTTAAATAAACATATAACAAATATTCACTCTATAAATATTAAGGAAAATGTACCTATTTCAATTTCGAAGCAGCGAAGAGTTTGAAGCCTGGCTTGGGGAAGAAAACAGAGAAGTCGATTATGTTTCTGTTAGGACTCTAAAAACAACGAATGGAGAAACAGTAGTTTACTACTATTATAACCGAAGTGATTACAGAGGTAAGGCTCTTCGGTTTGTTGAATGAGGAATCAACAGTGCTCAATTTTAGGATATGAAAGTGTTTGTGAGCAACGTAACTTGAAGCTCGGGGGCGGTATTCATATTTGAGGAATATGTCCTTCACGAATTACAGTTAGAATCTCAACTGATGGTAACAATTATTAATCAATAAATTAGAATCAATTTAATCTATCAAACTTCTTTCAGGAGTATACAATGTAACATTTGTTGAAACACATGTAGGGCATGATGACGATCTGAGATCGAAACGACTATCCAAGTCCCAACAGCAAGTTCTTGTTGGAAAGTTAGCTGCAGGGATATCTACGGACAGAATAATTCAGGACGCTAGGGAAGTTCAGGTTGACAAACTGGAACGATTGAATGTAATTACACGAGGAGATTTAGCATATTTGGTCCGAAAATATAATATAGACAAGAAAAGGCATGCTGATCATATGGTAGCAACTACGTAGTAGCAGAATGGAATAGACAAGGAGAAATATAATAATTATAAATATTGAAAATAGTTTAACACATACTCAATCTTTTTCAGTGGTAGAAATACTGTTTTTTTCACAATGGAATTCTACTCTAGTAAATAAGAAATAAATATGTAGATCTATAATTTCCAATTTGTGCTTGATCTGCTCGAAGTTGCGATATAAAGAATGTAAAAAATATTCATTGTGTATTCTTTCTGTTCCTAGTTCCTTCACAACAACATTACCCATACTTTCAAGAACTGCTTGGAGAAATATAAATTCAAAATAACAAACTCTTTCAAAATCTGTGAAAATATATAGGGTGTCCCATTTGAATTAAAGAAGTTGAGGCCATTTCCGGTTAAACCGGAAATAAATCATCAACAAAAAAATGTACATCAGATGCATTTTGTTCTACTGCACTCACCTGCAAATTTTCATAAATATAGTTCTTTTAGTTTAAAAGATATTTACTTGGTCCCATACTTTATCCCAACCCTGTATTTGCACAATTGCACACTGTTATGTTTCTTATGAATATATACATCAACATCAATACAAAAAACAAACTTATAGTATCTGAACTGATGAGTGAAATATTTTCTGCCTAATAATCATTGTGTTATTAGTTGAGTGTTCACAAAATAATGTTGAGCTTTTATGGTTAAAAAGCGGTAAGTTGGTAAATACCAAAATTATTGCAAAGGATACTAGCGAGATGTTATAGTAATAAAAGATTCTCCGTACCTATTTCAATCTTTCAAAATGCAACATTCCATGGAATAATCTACATAATATAGGCATACATACTTCTTCAAATAACGTTACCTACTATTAAACATTCAAATTCAAGCCATTCAGTGGGCGAGGATAGACGCGCGCATGCCGCGAGAGCTGAGGACTCGGAAAGCGGCGGGACTCGGGTATATGGTTACGAAAAAAAATTATGCATATCTTTCTAGATTCTGTGAGGCTAGCCTCAGACTCAACTTAATATTTGGCGTTTAGGCGTGTGGGCTTCTCGGGGTCATATCGGATCACTGTTGCAGAATAATTGCAGTTTGCCCTTCGCTAGGGAATATCTTGATTCGCGTGAGGCTTGCCTCAGACTCAACTTAATATTTGGCGTTTAGGCGTGCGGGCTTCTCGGGGTCATTATGGGTTTCTGTGATGTAGAATAAGGTTCTAGACAAGGAAGTGCGAGGCCAGCCCATGGTCTGCCTCTGCCGTTCACTGATAGGTGAGGAAGTGAGATGGATACACAGAAATCGTGAGATTTGGAAACGTATACCCGGAGACGCATTTTATTGCTATACAGGGTCTTTCACGAATCACGAGGAACCTCACCCATATTTATAGGGGAAACTACTTAACGTATTTTCATGAAATTCAACACTTATAAGTATTTCACGATGCTGATGAAATCTAAAATATTTTCAAGGCATGAGCACCTCCGGTTTTTCCGGAAATGACGTCAACTTCCGTTTTTCAAATTAGAACACCATTTTTTTAATGCAGAAATAGATTCCTTAGAAAATTTCAAGTTATTTTGATGTAACATTTTTCAGTTTTGGTTGGAAAATTCTCTCTGAGCGGGAAAATTCGAAAAAAAAAAATCGAAAATGCCCTAAAATGGATATTTTCTGAGTTAATATCAACTTTAGGGCAAGGGTGTGATGCACTCACATTATTTTTTAACGTAGATTCAATATCTGCCATAAAAAAATGGGGTTCTAATTTGAAAAAATTGATTTTTCACGATTTTGTCCCTAACTTTGAAAGCGATTTTTTCACCCCCTGTATCATGAATCGCGAATGACATCTTGAAAAATCCCAAAAATGAAAATTTTCCATCAAAAAACCTCGAAGTTATTCTTGTTTCAGCGGAGCTCTATTTTCGTTTTTTTTTTCGAATTTTCCCGCTCAGAGAGAATTTTCCAACCAAAACTGAAAAATGTTACATCAAAATAACTTGAAATTTTCTAAGGAATCTATTTCTGCAATAAAAAAATGGTGTTCTAATTTGAAAAACGGAAGTTGACGTCATTTCCGGAAAAACCGGAGGTGCTCATGCCTTGAAAATATTTTAGATTTCATCAGCATCGTGAAATACTTATAAGTGCTGAATTTCATGAAAATACGTTCAGTAGTTTCCCGTATAAATATGGGTGAGGTTCCTCGTGGAAGACCCTGTATAATGAAGGGAAATTACGATATAAATGCTTATGGATGCAGATAATAATAAAAATTCAAAATGATTGAATAAATAATTAATAAAAAATGGTATTTATACGTGTGATTTTCGACGTTTATTGGTGAGGCACTGCCTCACCTGCCTCATAGGACAAGCCGCCACTGGTGTTTTTCCACCATTGTCAACCTCAAAACGTTTCTGACAGGTCGCTGGCTTGCGGTAAATATGAGGAATTTTATCATCTTAGGCATTTCATGAGTGAACAAGTGAGTTTTTATTATTTGAAATTTCAAAAAATATCCTGAAGCAACACTGACGAAGAAAATTACTCTCAATCATATGATCACAACTTTTAGTATTGAGAGCCCGAAAAGATTGAAGAGAAAGTATTGGAGAAGAAATATTCATCAGAGCACTGATGTACCTGCAACTTCTTCATCCTTTTAAATGATATAAAGGACCCTGCACAAATCAAATGGAAAATGGATCCCAGTCGAATTAGCTGAAATTTGGATATGTTGTAGTTCATACATTTCTGATCAATAGTATCCATGGGCCCGAGACCTGAAAATAGACAGTTTTTTCGGTATCGAAGGTCGAAAGTTGCGACTAGTGCGCAATCAAAAATGAATTCCCATCTATATTAGGCACGTTAACAGGCTATTCGCTACCCTTCAACTATACTAATTCAAACGGTGTTAGATGCCGGAAAGAGAACACAACAAACAATTCAGCCCTGCAGTAATTCACATTTAAATACATATTTTAATTTCATGCAATACAACGTATGCATGCCGTCGCCCAAAGTACCTGATAGATGGGAATTCATTTTTGATTGCGTGCACTAATCGCAACTTTCGACCTTCGATACCGAAAAAACTGTCCATTTTCAGGTCTCGGGCCCATGAAGACTATCGATCAGAAAAGTATAAACTACAACATATCCAAATTTCAGCCAATTCGACTGGGATCCATTTCCCATTTGATTTGCGCAGGGTCCTTTAAATATTCATCAGTTTTACATTTTACATGAACTGAATACTGCTCATTTCAGTGTCTACGAAGAAATATTCACTTTAGTTTCTTATCATCGATATTGTCAAGTATTGATGACTGCTGACCAAATTCCCCTCTGTTTCCTAGTGAGTCACTTAATAGGTGTATAATACAGCAAGTAACACACACTGGGTGTTCCAAAATATTCAAGAAAATCCTCTCAATTTGAATGACTTGCACATCCAACTTTGCACACATTTATGGCATTTTTTTATTAAAAATTGTTGAATTTTTCAAAATTACGTACGTTTTTATGGAATACTTTGTATACATTTTTCTGTGTATGTAGTTGATAGTTGTCAGTTTGATAGATATAAAATGTCAGATCAATTTTATACTTGAACTGAATAAAAAGGCTTGTGTTGTCCACCACTGGGTTTTGCACGAAAGTCTCCGTGGTTAGAATATAAATTTAACAGGTTATGGGCCCAGGCATTGCTGAGTGCTGAGGAAAATAACTGAACGGAGTGAAGAGCCTTGTTGAATAGTTCAATCAGTTCAAAACGTATTTCAAAATGGAATTTAAACCCCAGATTGAAAAACTGGAAGGAGCTTCGAATTGGATGAAGTGGCGAAGACAAATTGAATTGCTTTTGTGTCATCATGAGATTTTCGATATTGTGATTGGTGAAAGCAAGATGCCTGAAAAGCCATCTGAAACTGCATCTGCAGAAGTCCAAGCTGCTTATGAAACCGGGAGGAGGAAGTTCAAGAAAAATGACGCCCTTGCTCATTTGATACTAGTTGGAAGTATGAATGATGTGAATGTGGAGTTGACAGCAACATGCCACATGGGAAAAACTTTTATCAGTCTATGAACAAAGTTCTGGACAACGTGTCGGTAGACTCATGGAGCAATTCTTTAGTAGCCAATATGATTCCAGCGAAGATATAGCAACACATATAGCTCGCCTTCAAAGAAATTTTCGCCAATTAAACGATGAGTTGAAGACACTGGTTCATACGGAACTGCCAGATCTGTTGCTCATGAGTAGAATCATGTCTACACTTCCAAAAGAGTATTTCGAATTCAAAAGTGTATGGGAATCAGTCCCTGTTGACGAAAGGACTATCAATAAACTCACCGAACGTTTGCGTCTGATTGAAATGCGATTACCAGCGAAATCGTCGGAAAAGGAATCGACTGCATTCGTTGCAAAATCATCTTCTGAAAATGTGAATATCAAAAAGTTTGGCAAAGAAGTTAAACCTATCAGAAAGTGTTTCAAATGCCATGAGGTTGGACATTTTGCCAAAAACTGTCCGAGCCGACCGCAAGAAAGAGAAGGAGCTCCAAGGAAGTCGAACAAAATTGAAGGAGATGCTTTTCCGTGTATAGATAAAAATGAAATGAGTCATTTTGCAGAAAATGATGAATGGATAGCTGACACAGGAGCTTCTGTACATATGACGAGTAATAAAAAGTACTTTGTTACTTATGAGTCATTCTCTACTCCAAAAGAAATCCAAGTTGGAAATGGGTCAGTCATTTTGGCATACGGTCAAGGATTTATCAATGTTAGAATGAGGATTGACGACAAATGGTTTAAAAACCATCTTGAGAACGTGTGGTACGTGCCTGAAGCAAACAAAAATTTGTTTTCTGTTGGGCAAACCATTGCAAAGGGCTTCGAATTCAAAGCTGACAAAAATTCCTGTTGTTTCATTAAAAATGGTGTCATGAAAATGAAAGGAAAGCGAACATCAAGAGGTCTCTATGTGCTTGATATGAACGTTTGTATTCCTGAAAGTTCTGCCGAAGTATGTATCGCAGAAAATATTCAATTGTGGCATGAAAGAATGTGTCATCAGAATAAAAAACATTTCAGAGATATTTTGAAACGTCATGGAAAAGATATAGTCATGGAGAATGATGACAATTTTTGCGAAGGTTGTATATTCGGAAAACAACATAGGGCACCATTCAAATCCCGAGAGAATCGACCTTCGAGACCAGGTGAATTGATCCATGCTGATGTTTGTGGGCCCATGCAAGAAAATTCTTTGGGTGGTGCAAGATACTTTGTTTGTTATAAGGACGATTTTTCAAAATTCCGTCGAGTATTCTTCTTGAAAACAAAGTCTCAAGTTGCACAAAGTTTGCAGACATTCATTAAGGAAGCCGAAGTAGCCAACAATAAGATCGTGGAATTCATGAGCGACGGTGGAAAAGCGTTTGATAATACAGAAGTGAGGAGTATCCTCCAGAGATATGGTATAAATTTCCGTATCACTATGCCATATAGTCCTCAACAAAATGGCTCGGCAGAAAGAGAAAATAGAACTCTGGTCGAGAGTGCCAGGACTATGATTCACACGAAGAATCTGCCAATCAATCTTTGGGCAGAAGGTGTTAATACAGCTTGTCATGTTCTGAATCGAACAGGTCCGACAAATGTTAAAGACAAAACCCCGATTGAGCTGTGGAAAGGAAAAGTGCGAAAATAGATAATCTCCGTATTTTTGGCACTAATTGTTATATACATTGTCAGTAATGACAATGAAGTGTCAGAAGTTTTTTGAATTTGCTCCTACTTTTTTGCTGATTTTTCGCTAAAAACAACCACTCTAAACTATGGGAGATGATCCCCCAACATAAGGGGCCTGTAGCGTTCCTCGAACACCTGAAGAACAGAAGAATCATCACTTGGAAGATCGGACCTGATCGAAAGATCCTCCCGATCCATAAGAGAGTTAGGACTTTGTGAAAAGGTTTTTTAGCAGGTGAAGTAATTTTTTTACTGCTTCTTTCTCGTTTTTCTTCTTTTTTTCCTGTTACAGATATAATTTCAAGACATTCACATCCTGTTCAATGAAAAGGCAATTTTCAAGCACAAGGAGCTCTGTAACATGGATAGCAGCATATTTTTTTGAACAAATTCAGTATCACCACACATACACGGGGAGACAGAGTTTTTTCAGAGGTTTTTATCTGTTCTCGTGTATCATACTCAGAATTGTATGGTACCCCGTTTACATTCCCTCTGCTAACACTTAGATTTGGAGCGGGAAACAGATTTTATTCATTTATATAATCTGGTCCTTGTAGCCATTTCTTCACACATGCCATATGCCATGTATTGTTTGATTTAAGAAAACAGTATGTAATTCTCTCTTTCAAAAGAATATATATATATATATATACATGTTCCTAAACAGCGTAGACAGAAATGGGACAAGAAAAGTGTGAAAGGTCATTTAGTAGGATACTGTGGAGAGAAAGATGGTTACAGGGTGTGGTTGCCTAACGAAAATAAGGTTATAACAACTAGAGATATCATTTTCAAGCCCGAAGACATTGTGAAAAAGAGAGTCCAATTGGAACTTAAGCCGAATACAGATGTTTCACAAGATTCAGAAGCAAATGAATCTACTTCAGTTGATGAAAACTCTCTGAGTGACATCGTTGTTGATCCTGATCCAGAAACGTCGGAGGAAATTGACAAAAATAAGAACAAGTTACTTCGTAGTGGACGCAGGGTACAACTTCCTACATACCTTGGAGATTATTTGCTTTTGGCTGAGTCTGATGTACCCGATAGCTACACCAAAGCGATGGAATCTTCCGAAGTAGAGCATTATGTGAAAACCGCATTTTTATATGGTGAGCTTCAGGATGAAGTTTTCATGAAGCAACCCGAGGGATTTGATGATGGTACAGGCCGTGTCTGTAAGCTGAATCGAAGCCTGTATGGTTTGAAACAATCACCTCGTTGCTGGAATAAACGAAAAATACCACCAGGGTGTTATGCAGATTCAGCACATTGGAAGCAGCATAGCAGCAATCAAGTTGCAGATGTGATGACGAAACCTATTTCTATTAAAGTTTACAGTTTACTGCTGGGAGAGACAACGTTCGTTCTGAATGAACATATATTTATTCACTATATTGTATATCTATTACATTCATTTATCAGAAATAATCATGTAACTATAACAACAGATATACATTGCCTACTTCTAAGAAATATATACACCATAGAATAATACAAATCTCAACACTCCTCCTCGATTTGGAATGCTTCATCATGAAAATCGCAATAAATATAATCTATGCCACACAAAAAAAAATTATATTAACTTATAAAATGGAAATCTTATTTCTAAGATAAACAAATGTATCCTTACTTAAAGCTTTGGTAAGTATATCAGCCAAATTTTGATCTGTTGACACATATTCAATGCTAATGTCCTTTTTCAAAACTAAATCTCTTAAATAATGATGTTTAATGTCAATATGTTTAGTCCTTTTAGAATTTTCATTACTTTTAGACATCATGATTGAACTTTTATTATCACAAAATAAAATTGCCTCTTCATGTAATCGAAAGTCTTTCAAAATTCCTTTTAAATACATCAAATCTTGGGCAGAAGCAGATGCTGCTACATACTCAGCTTCCGCTGAAGACAGTGCAACACAATTTTGTTTCTTTGAAAACCATGATATTGGGTTCTCTCCATATAATATCATGCAGCCACTTACACTCTTCCTTTCTTTCTCATCAGTTCCCCAATCTGCATCTGAATATCCTATTAATTTTAAATCTGTTTCATTTTTGTTTCTGTAATAAGTTAATGCCCATTCTTTAGTACCTTGTAAATATCTGAGTATTCTTTTGCCTGCATTCCAAGTTTGGTTTGTTGGTCGATCCAAATATCTACTGAGATATGATACAGCAAAACTAATATCTGGTCTACTTGTTGTTGACAAATACATCAATCCACCAATTAATTGTCGATATGGTATGTCTTCTAGAATTTGACTTTCTTCATGATATTGAAATCCTTTTTCCATTGGTGTTGCTTTTGGATTACAAGTTTCCATATTAAATTTACTTAAAAGCTTTTCTATGTATTGAGTCTGTACAATTTTCAATGCATTTTCATCTCTTTTTATGCTCATACCTAAAAAACAATTTATTTCTCCTAGATCTTTCGCTTTGAATTCTTTCTGCAAAGATTTCACGGTTTCTTCTATGTTTTCTTGCTTTCCAACTAAAAGTATATCATCTACATAAATAAGTAACCAGATTTTTCCATTATGGTATAAACAACAGTCATATTTTGACCTTTCAAAGTTATTCTTTAAAGCAAACTCGTTGAAAGTGTCGTTCCATATTTTAGGTGCTTCTTTCAAGCCATAAAGTGCTCTGTTTAATTTTAAAACAGGTGTCTTGCATTCAACCCCTTCTGGTTTATGAATATATACTTCACTTTTTAACATACCATTCAAAAATGCTGTGGGAATATCCAGTTGTCTTATATTCCAATCATTCTGCAAAGCAATACATAAAAGTAATCTTATTGTAGATATTCTGGCTACTGGTGAATATAATGGTTGAAATGCATCCTCCTCCTTTATCTGAAATCCTTTTGCTACAATTCTAGCCTTCTTAGTTCCATCTTCCTTCGTTTTGAAAACCCACTTTGTTTGAATTGCTTTCTTATTTTCTGGTAAATCTGTTTCTTCCCATGTCTTCAATTTTTCAAGTGAATCTAATTCTTTCTGAACTGCTTCTTTCCATTCTTTATCCTGTATTCTGTAGGATCTTCTTGGCTTGTTGTGATCAAACAATATGCCATGTATATTTCATAATCATCTAGATGTTTAGGTTTAGTAATCTGTCTTCCTCTGCTGGTAGTTCTTGGGATACATTCCTCATGAATTTCTGAGCTTTTTTCTTTTATTTGTATTGTCTCTTCACTTTCTTCTTGCATGTCTGTCTCAATCTCATTTATACTTTCTTGTGAATGTGTTTCCTCTTGAATAACTTGAATGATTCCCTGTTTTTCTTCATTTTCTGGTTTTTTATTTATTGCTTCGTAATTTAGCTGCGTTTCATCAAATCTGACATCTCTTGAACAGATAATTTTCTTATTTTCAAAATCCCATAATCTATATCCAGCTCCGGTATAACCTATATGAATACATGGTTGAGCTCGCCTCTCGAGTTTACTTTGTCTTGGAAAAATAATAGCCCATGCCTGACTTCCAAAAATTCTTAATTTTGATAAATCATTCTCACCATACCAACGTAAAGATGGCGTTTCTCCATTATTCGCTTCTGTAGGTGATCTGTTTATTTCATACGCTGAACATAGAACTGCTTCACCCCATAATTCTCTTGGTAGCTTTGTTTCTGCAAATTTCACTCTTACTTTATCCATAATAGTTCGATTCATGCGCTCTGACACACCATTTTCCTGCGGAGTATATGGCATCGTGTATTCCAGCTCTATACCTTTCTGCTTACAAAAATATTATAATTATTTGATATGAATTCACCACCATTATCTACTCGTATACGCTGTGTTTTCAATCCATGTTGAGTTTTAATTAACTTTATAAAGTCAATTATATTTTGTTCACTTCGTTTTTATTTTTCAATAATTTTACAATCAAAAAATGGGAATAATCATCAATAAGAACTTGAAAGTATTTATAACCTTCTGGAGTAGCTGTTTGTGAAGGACCCATAACATCGGAATGAATCAACTGACCAATTTTGGCTGTTCGTTTTTCTACTTTATGAAATGGTTTTCTAGTGCTTTTACCTTCAACACATGCATTACAAATATCATTATCTATGGGTAAACCTAATTTACTCAAGCTATATCTATTTAAATGTCCTAATCTCCTATGCCAAATCTTTTTATCCTGATTGCTACCTACATACAAATTAGATTCATACTGTTCAATATTTTTATTTACAAAATCAATATTCAATAGAAATAAGTCATTAACTGAAATACAATAAAATTTTGACCAATTCTTACTCAACACAGCCTGCTGTTGATCGAATACAATTTTGAAATTTTGTTTTAATAATTTGGATACAGAAATTAAGTTATGTGACAAACCTGGCACAATCAAAGCATCTATTTTAATATTTTCACCCTGACATACACCTCTCAATATTCCTTTTCTGTTGGAATATAAAATCTGGCCGTCTTTTGCTGTTCCAATCTTAACCATTTCAATATCTTCAATATCTGACATTAATTTTTCCATTTCCTCAATTACCATATGCTGTGTGCACCCAGAATCCAACACAAAATCGTTTATTCTTCTTTTGGACTGCTTTGTACAGCTGCTTAAAACAATGAATGCAATCTCCCTCTCGTTTGTGTCTGTAGTTTCTTCTTGATATGATGAATTCGCTTGTCCTCTTCGTGTGTAATTTCTTCCCCTTGGTCCACCTCTGCTACGTCTAGGATAGCTTGTACCTCTGCCTATATTCTTCTTGGGGCAATCACGGTAGAAATGGTTACCATTACATTCATAGCATTTATAATTATGATTATTTCTGTTTGTATAAAAAGCTGAGCTACCTCCTCCATATTTTTCTGTTTGATTCTCCTTCATTTTCAATTCGGCGTCAAGTAATCTGCTTTTTACGAATTCCAATGTTATGCCACTGGTTTGTGTTTCAATAGCAGCTATAATATTGTCATATTTCTCTGAGATAGTCAGTAATAGACTAAAAAAGGAACAGAAGATATTGGAAAATATGTCCATATATTTAGTGGAGTGCCCAAAGAACAAAGAGCAAAACGTGGAGTCTCCATTCTGGTGCATACAAAATATAAGAAAAACATCAGAAACTGGCAATACGTGGACGAAAACATATTAATGCTCAATATGGATCTCTGGGGTCGGCGTATCACTATTATGGCAGTATATACACCTTCAGATGATGAACAAGCTCGATTAAAAGATGAATTCTTCGAAAAACTCAACGACACTGTTGTTCAGATAGGCAAAACGAGGGAACTAATACTGTTGGGGGATTTTAATAGTAGGACCGGATCAAGGCCAAACGATACCGTAGTGGGTCCGTATGGAGAAATCACTGTTAATGACAATGGAACAAGATTAATTGACTTTTGTGGACACAACGAACTGAAAATCACAAACGGTTTCTACAGACATAAATGGATTCATAAATATACTTGGGAACAACCAACACGAAAATTAAAATCCATCATAGATTATGTTATCACACGACAACGAACAAGTTTCAAAATAGAAGACGTGAAGGTTCATCGAGGAATAACATGTGGATCGGATCACTATCTTATGAAAGCTAAGATTGTGAGAACTTTCGCCAAAGACAAAACAACAGATGGTCAAAACAATGAAGCAGGTGAAACGATAGATTACCCGAAATATAATTTGGAGGGCCTTTTAGAAGATTCTACCAAATATCTGTATCAACGAAGACTTGACACGTACTTACAATCGTCGGAAAACCAAACAACACCCAATATATACCAGAATATTGTCCAGAGTATACATCAAGCAGCAAGAGAAGCTCTTGGAGAAAAAATAAAATTTAGCAGTAAGAAGGTTTGGTGGACAGGTGAAATAGAAGAAATGATAACCCTAAAGAAGAAAGCCTATATGAAGTGGCTGACAACTAGATTACAAGAAGATAGAGATTCTTACAACACGTTGAAAAGAAGAACACGGAACAAGATCAACCAGGCAAAGAACGAACTGTGGGATAGGAAATGCCGAGAAATTGATTCGTACATAGGGGGAAGAAAATGTACTGAAGTGTGGAAGTTTATAAAAAATGTTAAAGCAACAGGAAAGGAAAAATCTAACATAAGCGTAATCCGACAACAGCAATGGATGCAACACTATACAGAATTACTGCAGGAACGACGCCCACAGTACGAAGAAAGGGTAAACCCTGTCAACGTTCAAGGTGAGGAAATAGAAGTTGATACGGAGATGGTGGTGGAGAATATAGGGGGTCTAAAACAGGGCAGATCTTGCGGTCCAGAAGGGGTATATGCGGAGCTCATAAAGGGTGGTACTGAGAGACTATTCCATTTGCTCACTACGGTGTTCAGGCGATACATCAACGGAGAAGATGTTCCTGAGGCTTGGAAGGAAGCTTATTTGTCTTCGATACATAAGAAAGGAAGAAAAGACATATGTTCGAATTACAGAGGAATTTCAGTTACAAGTACGTTAAGCAGACTGTATGGGAGAATTTTGAGAAATCTGATTGAAAAAGAGTTTGGTGAGGAGGAGGAACAATGTGGATTTAGAGCCGGAAGATCTTGCACGGACAACGTGTTCTGTATGAAACAGATTATTGAAAAAAGGAGTTCAGTAAATCTAGCAACGCACATTTTATTCGTTGATCTAACCAAAGCTTACGACTCAATACCTTGGTGTAAGCTTTGGGAAACACTACAGAACACAAATATAAACCAGACTTTAATTAGGGCATTGAAGAATTTATATAATCGCTCATCATCGAGAATTAAAGTAGGAAACAGATTGTCTACTCCATTTCACGTGAATAAGGGATTAAGGCAGGGATGCACCATATCACCCACTCTGTTTAAAATCTATATAAAACATGCTTTAATGCAATGGAAACGGAAATGTTTTGGGATGGGCATACCCTTGGACGATACGAACATTTATACCTTACAGTTTGCAGATGACCAGGTAATAATCGCAGGAGATAAGGAAGATCTGCAATACATGACACGTAAACTGAGAGAAACGTACGAACATTGGGGACTAGAAATGAACATGGAAAAAACTAAATACCTTTGTATTGGAGATGAGATGAGTGAACTGCATATTGAGAGTGCAGAAAGCATACAACCTTGCGAAGAGTACAAGTATTTGGGAGTGAAATTCGACACAAGCGGGACAGATGATAGGGAGATAAGATCAAGAGTAACAGAAGCAAGACGAGTGATTGGCTGTTTAAATGGAATATTATGGAGCAAAAACATTACTAAAGCACGAAAGTTCAACATCTATAATTCAATGATCAAAAGCCAACTAACATATGGATCTGAGACATGGAGATTGACGGAAAGAAATAAAAAGAGGATAGAGGCTGCAGAGATGGATGCGTTGCGGAGATCAGCTAGAGCTACGGTCAGCAACAGGCGGACCGCGGTCCGTTTGCGGACCGCGGGAGGCTGAACCTCGGACCGCCAAATATTGTGATTCCTTCTCAAAGATGAATTTTTTGAAAAACAAATATCTTTCGAGATTAACGGACGCCCACCTAGAAGACACACTTCGAATTTGCTGTTCTCCTCGAGAACCAAACTACAAAAAACTGGCTCAAGAACCGAAGAACGTCGGTGCAGTTTCTCACATTAGTTTTAGGTTTTTTGTTTCATAATTTCAGGTTTTGTGTTTCATAATTTTGGGTTTCGTGTTTCAAGTTCAGAGTTTTATTTGAATTCAAACAATATATATGTAACACTTGTTATTAGTTGTTTCTTTCCGGACCTCCTTAAAATTCTCCCAAATTATCAGGACCCCACCTTAAAAAACTTGCCGACCCCTGAGCTAGAGTATCGAGGATTGAAAGAATAAGAAACGAGGAGATACGTAATCAGATGGGAGTAGAGGGCACAATCATGGATGATATAGAGAGAAAACAACTCATCTGGTATGGACATGTCCAACGAATGGGTCAAACACGACTGCCGAAACAAACCATGGAATGGATACCAAATATAAGAAGACGGAGAGGAAGACCACGAAAGAACTGGATTGAAGGAATACGAAAGGCAATGAGCGATCGAAACTTACATGCGGGACAATGGGAAGATCGCAAACAATGGAGTCTAGGCATCGGACAACGTCGTCGCACGTTTTAAACCGATATATATATATATATATATTTTTTTTTTTTTTTTTTTTTTTTAATTTCACACGTTCGTGGATTTGCTTAGACTGCCCGGGCGCGAGCGCCAAGAGCAATCCAACGTGTTAGTGAGGAAAGACAATCTGGCGTATTATGCTGACGGTTCCCAGAATCACGGCCTTCTGCATCCACATGATGGTGTTAGGGGGCAGGTTCAATTCTTCAATATGTTTCACAGTTCTTCGGTGTACTAGTCCATTGGAGCTTATAATGAGGGGCATTATCGTGACGCTTGTCAGTTTCCACATATCCTTCATCTGCCGTGCCAGTGCTTCATATTTTGATATCTTCTCGCCATATGCTTTTGACAGATTGTAGTCCTGTGGCACAGCAAAATCAATGATTTGGGCGGTCTTCTTTGTTTTGTCCCATACTATCATGTCCGGTCGATTATGCTCCACTCCTCTATCAGTTATCACTGTCAGATCCCAGTAGACTTTAATGTTTTCGTCCTCCAATACAGTGTTTGGGATATACAAGTGATGTGGAGTGAAGTGATTGAGAAGCTGTTCTCTCAGACACACCAACTGATGGACCACTTTCCCCATGTTATTGTGACGGGACAAATACTTGGTGCCTGCTATTTGGGAGCATCCTGACGAAAGATGTTGGACCGTCTCTTCGGCGCCATTGCATAGCCTGCACTTGGTTGACTCCACCTGCTGCTTCATAATGTGCTTCTTGTATGCACGTGTTGGCACAACCTGATCCTGAATGGCCATTAATGTACCTTCAGTTTGAGGGAACAGATAACCTTGTGTCAGGTAGGTGTTTGAGCTTGGTAAGTCCACCTCCTCCTGGTGCAGGCTAGCATAGAACCTTCCATGCAGTGACTTGGTTCGCCAGCTTTGCCTAAGTTTCTCTAATCCATTTGGTCTTTCAGGTTCTCCGAGATTGGCTGGTCTGGTCCTGTTGGATATTTGATGGAAGGTAAGTACCCACTGATGCACAGGCATGTTTCTCTTTTGAAAGTATTCTCTTATGTTGTTCTCTTCTTTCAGACAGGCTTCCTCTAGATTACTCAGACCACGCCCTCCTTCTTTACGGGGTAAGTACATTCTTTCCACAGCAGAGTTCGGATGGAGTAGGCCGTGCTGGACTAGGCTGGTTCGGATTTTTCTATCCATCCGCTCGAGATCCGTTATTGACCAGGTTAATACTCCGGCAGTGTATGTGAATGCCGGTATGGCCCAGATGTTAATCGCCATTATTTTGTTTTTGGCCGATAGTTGCGTTCCAAGTATTTTACGCACTCTTCTGACAAGCTCATCTTCAGCATCTTGCTTATTTTCCTTTTGCCTTAATTCATAGGTCTGATGAATTCCAAGGTATTTGTATCTGTCCTCTATTCCTAGGCTTGCTATTTCACTTCCATCCTTTAATGTGATGTTCTCTTGCTGTGACAATTTCCCCCTTTTTACATCCACCACTGCGCACTTCTCCAGACCAAGTGACATTCCGATGTCTTCACTAAATTTCCTGACCAGCTCCAGTTCTCCTTCTAATTGTTTGCGACCTCTGGCAAATAGCTTCAAATCATCCATGTAAAACAAATGTGTAAGATTTATTTCATTGTTCACTGAATAACCATATGAGGATCTATTAATCATGTTGCTCAGAGGGTTTAGAGCTACACAAAACCATAGGGGGCTGAAGCTGTCACCCTGAAAAATTCCTCTCTTTATCTCAACTTCTGCTGTTTTGTAGGATGTTCTTTTACTCCTTACTTCGAGTGTTGTACGCCACGTTGACATTAGGCTTTTCAGAAGTTGGATTATTTGTCGGTCAATTTTATATATCTGGAGAACCTCGAGAAGCCAGGAGTGTGGGACTGAATCAAACGCCTTCTGATAGTCGATCCAGGCCATTGAGATGTTCTTTAGTTTCTTCTTTGCCTGCTTTGTGATCGCGTTATCTATTGTCAGAAGTTCCTTGCTTCCCTTTCCTTTCTCTCTGCAACCATTTTGTTCCCACGCCAATAAATTGTTTCTCTTCAGGTGTGTCGAGATTTTGAATCCTATTGTTGAAGTTAGGATCTTATATGCTGACGGTAAGCAAGTGATGGGCCTGTAGTTTTCTGGTTGGGATAGGTCTCCTTTCTTCGGGAGCATACGAGTATTACCGTGTGTGAAATATGTTGGTATACTTTCTGATCTCTCCAGTGCCATCTGGAAGAACCGAGCCAGTACTCTGTGGGTGCACTTGAGCGCCTTCCACCAATAATTGTGGATGTTGTCTATGCCAGGTGTAGTCCAGTTTTTCATTCTGCGGATGGTAGCATTTACATCTTCTTCAGAGATGGTTGTTGTGGCCATTTCGTCTACAACGCTCTGTTTGTCGGCTTCAGTCTCTATCCATCGGGCTTTTGTCTTGTGAACTTTGTCCTGCGACCAAATATTCGACCAGTATTTTCGCATTTCTTCTGGGTTTGGCGGTGTATCTTGATGGTTTTCATTTCTGTCATCAAGACTTCTGAAGAACTCTTTCTGGTTGCTAGTAAAGAAATTATTTTGTCTATATCTAAGAGTTCTTTTGTGATATCTCCTTAGTCTGTTCCCCAGTGCTGCAATTTTTTGTTTCTTGGTCTCCATATGTACCCGCAGGAGTTGATGGTATCGTTCACCTCCCTTCTTTAGTTTTATGCTTTTTGTATAGGTAAGTATCTTTTTCTCCAACTTTTTGGTAGGTTTCTCACTGCACAGGTAAGTATGTAGAACTCCGATTTCCCGACGCAGAGAGGTTATCTTTTTCTCAATTCTCTCCTCCCAAGGGGGTTTTCGATGTTGTTGACTTTGAGGGTTCGGATTTAATGTGTTCGTCTGTTGAATGTCACCGGCTATGGTAGCTGCACAGTAGACCTTGTGGCAAAGTTCTTCCAAGCTAATCGAGTTAGTTATTGTCTCGTCTAGGGCCTCATCAATAGTTTTCATGGTGTTCTTTGCGTCCTTATTGAGAATTATTTTGGCGATTTTCGGTCTGGCGTCCATTGGTAACCCGCCCCATTTCAGACTCGCTTCTTGAAACAGTGCAAGTATTTCTTGGGTTGCCTCATCAGTTTGAGCAGTCAACATCACCGGTGACTCGGTGTCTTCTTCGAATCGGAGCGTTTGTTGTATCAGCATGCTCCTTCTTTGAATACTACGCCTGACATGTTGAATTCTTAGACTGGGGGACCTAATGATGGCATCCCTTCTTATTGCCTCAAGTTCATCTGGAGCTAGTAATTTCCGTGTTTTTATGTTCTTTACTTGGGCTATAAGATGTTTGCCCGTGAAATTTTTGTCGGGGTAGCTCTCCATCCATTTCTCAACTAGTTTAGTTGCATATTTTTTTGTTTTTGTCTCTCCTTCTGTAACAAGATAGTAAGCATTGACAAGACTTAGATTCATTTCTCTAGTCCAATGCTGCCTTTTTCGCGTTTGGGTTTGAGCGGGACCGCCCGGCGCAAGTCCAGTTGAACCACGGCCAGACGTGTCCAAGCTGTTACCCCGAGTATTTCTCAGCGAGCTGCGTGGCCTTGTGGATCCGGTTCGCAGAGAAGCGCCACTCGCTCCACTTACATCTGCTAGGGACTGTACCAGTCTTCCCCCAGGCGCAATCCCAACACCGGGGGCGGTTTCCGAGGCCTCATTTTGCATATTGAGAGCATATTCATTTCACAGTATGGGGGCTGCTAACCCTTCATACTGGGTGACTCAGGAATGCGGGGGCGTCACTCCCCGATGGTTACAAAACCACCCCTGCAATATATGCAATATATATATATATATATATATATATATATATAAGTATGCCAAACTATCACTTTGGGGACATATTATATGTCAAACTATCATTTCGGGGACAAAATGCAACTTTGGGGACTGTCCCCAAAATTTAAAGATATGTCATACTATAAGTTTGGGGACATTATCATTTCGGGGACAGCAAATGAGTTTTTGAGGACAGCAAATCCAAGTTTGGGGACAGTGACGCAAGTTTGGGGACTTGAAATGTCCCCGAAGTTGATGTCCTCAAACTTGCATCACTGTCCCCAAACTTGTGAAATGATTTCACAAGTTTGGAGACACCTATTTCGATCATATTGAACTTTATTTCCATCCAATAAGTTATTCAGTTTCTGAACACTTTCTTGGTTTACTTGAATGGTTGATTATGGCTATTATTTAATATGAGGATTCACATAAATTTACTTCGTCTCGTCAGGTAAACCTCATCCGCGTGACTTATATCAGCTATTTTTTTTTCGAATAATACACGAAAAGCAATATATGTATTTATAACGTGAGCACATGAAAAGTCGGATGACGTCATTTTCTCCGAACCAGAAACTTGTTCTAAAAAACGTCTGAACTTAGGTTGCAGTTCGCGCGAAGACTGAGAGCAAAGACAGAGTCTGTAGGCCGAATTCACTTCTTAACCATGAGCTTTCCTCAAGGTGCCTGTCCGCACTGCGACAGAGACAGGAGACTGAGACCAGTGAGGCCTGAGACCGGGGCAAGTGTTAGATACCGCAGAAGTCGATCTCCGCGCGAACCGAACACCATAGACAAACTAAGCCGAATACGAAATTATTTGGTCAAATAGTGGATTCCGTCTCCAGTCTCTGTTTCTGGTCTCGAATCACTCGGTGCGTTCGCCAGGTGATCAAGACCGGAGATCGATGTCTAGATCATATGTCAAGGTGTCAGTTCGCACCGAGACTTGAGACAGATATAGTAGAAATTGATCTCTGGTCTTGGTCTATGCGCGAACCGGACACTTAGCATGGCCTTTGGTCAAGTAATGGATTCGGTCTCGAACTCGTATCACGGCTCGACTGACGACCGATCTCGACCTCAGGTCTGGGTCCCCGGTCTCCGTCGAGGCGCGAAAAGATGTACTTGCGTGAGTTAATACACCAAGTGATTCTGAATCCATTGACAATCTATATATGATTGACCACAAACTGGATTTACAAAGGACGCTCAAAATATTATGTTGTATAATTAGTGGGTAAAGCATAATATTCCCAAACGACTGTCATAATCACCGGACGAAGAGCGTAGCGACGAGTCTGGTAACGCAGGAGTTTGGGAATATGCTTTTCCCACGAATTATACAAACTATTTTTTCTTCGATCGTTGATTTACATTTAAAAAATTAATTCAAAAATATTTCATTCGAGAGTTACTTTTTCGTAACTAGAATTAAAGCTGCGACTGGAATTCCAAGGCCTGCTCTGATGTCAATAATTCTTGGATGGACTATAAATATAAATATAAATGCCTTCTCTTCATTAAAAAGAACAATGACTTCTTCAGTCAATACATCACAGCGCATCAGACACATGCAACCTTAAGGTGAATACAGACTATTCTGACGTGACGTGATTTCACGTCACGTCAGAACCGTGCAGTGCTCACATTGGCCTAATATGAACGTGAACGCACAGAACGTTGTGTTGCATTTTTATATCACGCACATTTTGACGTGGACCCACATGTAACCACGTCACGTCAGAATAGTCTGTATTCACCTTTACTTAAGCCATTTTTTCGCGTCAATCACGGTTTAAAACTATTTCAAAAACATTTCATTTTCAATCAGCCGATTCCAAAAATCAAACTTCAGTTCGAACTATTCCACTACCTGCTTTCAAACCGCTGCAAATTATTTCGAACCATTTGGTTCGTGACGTCACCAGTTCGACGCTTAAACACGAATATTTCAAAACGGACCTAATAATTTTAAAATATTGTCACGCGAAAATATGGCTTTATATCCGTTGATCAAGCTTACTCTCAGCAAGAATAACGTTGAGTTTGTGTGTATGAAAATTTTCAATTCCCATCCAGTATTATTAATTCAGTCAGTTGATTCATTAAAAAATTCAAGAAACTGACTTTAGAGTTTCTGTTTAATTTAGAGCCATACAACTTGAATGAATATTTTGTTTACACTTCTAGATAAGGTGTAATTACTATGACGTGTTCTCTTCTCTCTATTCGCATCTCCGGAAGATCGACAAGAGAGTGTGAAATCTTAAGAGGAGTTAGACAAGGCTGCATACTCTCCCCACTCCTATTCAATCTTTACTCGGATAAAATTTTCAAGCAGGCACTACACAGTTTGGAATATGGCGTGAAAATTAACGGGCAAGTCATAAACACTATCAGATACGCAGACGATACAGTTATACTCTGCGACGACGTAAATGGTCTGCAGGTTCTTCTGGATGCGGTTGACTCAGTGGGAAGACAGATGGGCCTCAACATCAATTGCTCTAAAACAAAGTACATGGTATTTAGTCGCTCTGCTCACCAGGGTACACAGCTCCGAGTGGGTGGACAATTAATTCGGAGAGTTTCCAGTTTCAGGTATCTTGGCTGTAATATCACTGATCAACTGGACCCGGACAAAGAAATAAAATGTAGGATTGAGATGGCCCGTGCAGCGTTTTTGCGTTTGAGATCTTTCTTGTGCAGTGATAACTTGAGACTCCAACTTCGGAAGCGCATGATGAGATGTTACGTGTGGTCGGTTCTTCTGTATGGTGTTGAGGCATGGACCCTGAAGGTGTCTACCATTAATCGCTTGGAAGCTTTCGAGATGTGGATCTATAGACGAATGCTCAGAATACCGTGGACTGCTAGGCAAACAAACGAAGCAGTTCTCCAAAGAGCAAGTGAGGGTCGTCAGATGATGGACCTCATTAAATGTAGAAAAATGTCGTATTTGGGTCACATATTGCGGGGAAGCCGGTATAACATCCTCCAGCTGATTTTGATGGGTAAAATAGAAGGAAAAAGAGGAATTGGACGAAAACAAGCCTCTTGGTTGAAGAACATCAGAGAATGGACGGGGATAGTGAAGGCGGAAGAACTGTTCAGACTTGCTCAGGATAGAGATGGCTTCACCATGTTAATCGCCAACGTCAAGGGGACTTGATAGGGCACACTAAGAAGAAGTTCTCTTCTCATTGTATCTAACTTACCTACTTGGTATATAAGAACCCGTTTACGACAAATAAAAATCATTAGGCGTATTGAAAATCAGATTTTTACTGAAATTTGCCGATAGTTCATAAATTTTGTCTAAAACATTTTTAGTTCTCATAATCTTGCAATAACTCCATTCCGCAAAGTTCTATTATTATCATGTCGATATTCAGTTCAATGAATAGTTATTAATACATTAATACATTTGGAACCATCCCAATATATCAGATTTCCGAAGTGCCCATCTTGAAACCGGCACATTACCGCAGAACAGAAATGACATGGTACGAAAATCTTAACCAATAAGCGATGTGTAGGTAGTTTTTTCCATATTCAATTTCCAATAACGCGAACTTTTACCTGACGAAATTGAACCCAGACAAAGACAATTATTTATATCTAGTTGGAATTCGGAAGGTCCACAAATTAGCAAAGTGGAATAAATTCACCAGGAAATTTTCGTCGTGTAAAATCAAAGATGCGGTGTCGACTGTCGGACGTCGGTACGACGTACGACCTTATGTTATGATGAAAAACACATGCGAACGAAGCAGCTGCAATACTCCGCACACGTGGCCGTTTGCCGCCACTGCATTGTTGCCGCGTCCAACGTTTCAGCCGGAGATATACCGTTCTAAACCTACCGTCTCCCACGTAATTTTCTGCCGCTAATAATAACGATATGATTAAATTATTAACATGATATTGTAGACGATGGTTGAAACTTCCAATGTAGATATGTATAACAATATTGACATGAAGGGTTTAACGACTCAAGACTTCAGGAAATGAACTACTCTTTTTTCTAACCAAGCTTTCGCAATAGTGCAATACTGTATATGTATAACTATTCCAAATTATTCTTTTGTTTCGACACTACATCAAACAAAACCAATTATGTATTGTTACCGCGTTCGTAATGAAAACTAAATGAAGAAAATATTTATTCACAAATAATATTGTTCTTTTGATGAATTGAAAAAAATATGCGGAGAGTGAATGTTTCAATTTGAAAATTGACCAATAATTGTTATCATATCATATGTACAAAAAATCGGAGCCGTTGAGCCCGTTGATTCTGAATAGGAGGTACCTCTACCGGCTCTACCTTTCTATTTTGAATCTTTTATTTTGTATTAGGTATGCAATAGATCAATTGATATTTTTTTTGAATGAAAATAGGGTTTTCTTTTACTCTTATTTCAGATTCTATGTACAGCTGTACTTATAACATATCTACCATTTTTTTTTTCAAATCCACTCTTTTTTTGGTCATGTCAACCGCTTTCAACCCGACAACACCGGCCGCAACCACGCCAATAGGAAAATTGATTCATAGATTCTGAAGATTCATCGAATAATTTGTAATGATAAATGTATTTCTAATTGTAATAATATTCTTAAACAATATTCCTAATTCAACATTCACTTTTATAAAGTTTGCCATGAAATTCTGACAAATTTCACTGCGAATATTTTGAAAATGTTAGGTTATGGTCATTCCACTGTCAGATACACCCACAACGTTGTCGTTTCTGCTAAAAAATCATAGTAATTACGTATTTATCAAATTGTTCATTTACTTTGGGAAATTAATGAATATATTATATGAATTCAGTAATTTCAAAGATCTGGCGAATGCTGAAGAGAATTTTTCTCTGTTAAAACTGGAAATATTTCACGTAATACGAAATTGGTTGGAAGATTCAGTTATGCTATATTCTTAAACGGAAATCAAGAAACGAGTGTTGAAATGTTACTGAAAAATAATGGACAGAATAGTTCGTTACTTTGTGATCAGGGGCGGATTAACCAAGTGGGAGGCCCCTAGGCAGTGCAATTTTCGGGGCCCCTTTTCAATTCAATTTTTCCCGTGAACGGGGCACACGAGGTACGCGGGGCCGCTAGCTGATGCGGGGCCGCTAGCTGATGCGGGGCCCCTAGGCAGTCGCCTCATCTGCCTAATGGCTAATCCGCCCCTGTTTGTGATAGTTCATTCGGAAAAAGAATAAAAGTACTCGAATAACCCAGAAAAACGAACGGAACAGACGAACCTATGGAATTCTCCACTTTTCAAAATTCTCAAGAAATACCTACAGAAGCCATTTGAATACCTCTTTGCACAACTTGAAATACTCCAGTATGAAAATGTAGTAGTTCTACGAATCCTGAGTCACAGTTAAAACTCAGAAGAACTTACTCCATTCACAAAGCTAAAAAAGATTAAATAGAAAGTAGACTTGGCAATGTCGCTTGATTTTCACGACTACCAACCTGCGTCAGTTTTAAAAGAAAGAACTTGATAAACCCAGTGAACTACCTAATCATGGCTAATCGAGATACTTTATGAAAGTGAATGGAGTATATTTGATTATATAATTCATTCGAAGTGTAATTTTTTGACCGTCTGACTAAAAATAAAATTTGTACAGCCTCGGATTCGAACTTGGACTTCCCGGTTGGTAGTATTGTCTCTTTCCTTCTAGGCTACTGGTAATCATGTTAAATTGCTAATAGATTCATCTGAATAGCAAATTTTATATAGGAGAGGTCGAAATATCTTATAATTAATAGCTGAGTGACGACTCAAGTTGACGTGAATATACGTATGTACATCTCATTCGATAGTAGAATTTTTTGAACGTCCGACTAAAAAAATTTTCTTCCAAGCCCCGGGATTGAACTCGGATTTTCCGGACACAAGTATCCTAGTTCCTAACTTTTACGCTAGTGGCAATCATTTTGTTTACGTAATAGTTTCATTGGAATAGGAATTTTATATAGGAGAAGGCAAAATATAATAACTGAATGCCGCTTTACCTAGTTGATCACGTGAATATATGGAATTCAAACATTACAGCTATTTGATATATAATTTAGTCAAAAGTAGAATTATTATTAACTGATTAAAGACCGAATATGATTGTGCGCAATGAAATTTCACAGAACACTATCTGTGACATCTCACGGCACACCACTTTTTAGGTATACTCCATAGACTTAGGATAATATGTCTATGGTATACTCTATTCAATTTTATGAATTATCCCGGTTGGCCATGAAATTCTGACACATTTCACCGTGTATATTTTGAAAATGTTAGATTATAGTCATTTTCCTGTCAGATACATGCGCAACGTTGTCGTTCCTGCATAGAGATCGTAGTATCATAATGTTCATTTACTTTGGGAAAAATAATGAATTTGAGAAAATATTAGGTATGTGGATTCAATCATTCCCAAGAACTGGCGCTGTTGAAGAAACTCGTTTATTCTCTGTTAATACCAGAAATATTTCACGTATATTAACATGGTTGGAAGATTCAGTTATGACAGTTATGCTAGTTTCTTGTACGGAAATCAAGAATCGAGTGTTGGAATTTTACTGAAATAATGGTCAGAATAGTCCGTTTTACTTTGTGATAGTTCATTCGGAAAAAGAATGGAAGAACTCGAATAACCCAACCAGAAATACTTATGAGCGAACAGTGGAACTCCCCACTTTTCAAAATTCTCAAGAAATAAGCCTACAGAAAGAAGACATTTAAATACCTTTTTGCACAACTTGAAATACTCCAGTATGAAAATGTAGTAGTACCTAGTACGAAACCTGTGTTGTGTCACAGTTAATGAGTTAAACCAGAGACTAAATCCATTCACAAAGTTGAAAAAGAGAAAATAGAAAATAGCATCGGCAACATCTCTCAGAATTATTTGACTTTCACGAGTGCCAACCTTCGTCAATATTAAGTATGAGAATTTGTTAAACTTAAATCATGACCAACCGCCTCCTACTTTATGAAAGTGAATGGAGTGTATGTAACTACATACTCAATTTATTCGATACTCGTTATAAAACAAATGGAACTACTCTTATGCTTGAAAGAAGTTGATTTAGAAATATCAAGATGAATCATTTGATAACAAATTTTCCTTACAAAATTTTTTTCATTATTTCCTAATCTCACATCGTCAATTGGAAATCTGTTACATTCACTTCAGTTCTTAATTTTGTATAATTCTTGATCAATGAAACAAAATGGTGTAATGTACCCAATACGAATTGTTAAATATTTATTAATTATTATTTGTACTAAGAGGGAGTTCTACCACGTGATTGAAACTGTCGAATTGTACTTAAAATAAGAATGTAAGCACAAATTCTGAACAATGCTCAAGATTCCAAAATATTTAGTGCCCATTCTTGCCGTTCAAATAGCATCCCTATCAATTGTAACTAACTTGGTATATAAGAACGCGTTTACGATAAATAAAAATCATTTAGCTTATTGAAATTCAGATTTTGACTGAAATTTTCCACCCGATAGTTAGTAGGTCTCCTAAATTTTGTCTAAAACATTGTTAGTTCTCTTAACCTGGCAACAACCCAATTCCGCAAAATTCTATTGTCATCATGTCGAGATTCAGTTCAATGAATAATTAATATGCTCTTTTTGAACCATCGCTATGATAATATGAGATTTCCGAAGTGACCATCTTGAAAACGGCACATTACCGCAAAACAAAAATGACATGGAACGAAAATCTTAACCAACATGGGATGTGTAGTTTTTTCCATATTCGATTTCCAATATCGTGTACTTGTCGAAATTGATTTCGAAGTTCGTACACGACAATTTGGTATACCTAGTTGCCTAGTTCGATTTGATTTCAATGAATTCGGAAAGTCCACAAATTAACAAAGTGGAATAAATTCACTAGGATATGATATTTTCGTGATCTCAAATAGAAGATGCGGTATCAGAACGACCTTTAAATAAAAAACACACGCAAACGAAGCCAGCTGCTAGATACCAACCGCACACGTGTGTTTATTGTTTATATTCTCTTTGATAATGGCCGACGCGCCGACGGCCGTTTAGCGCCCCTACTCCACTACAAGTCCAGCGTTTTAGCGGTAGATATACCTTTCCATGTAATTTTCTACCGCCAAATAGTACACGATATGATTAATTAAATTTATTAAAATGATATTGTAGACGATTCTTGAAAATAACTCCCAATGTAGATATGTATAACTATTCCAAATCATTTTATTGTTTTGAAACTACATACATCCAACAATACCAAATACCTACATATGTATTATGACCGCGTTCGTAATGAAAACTGAATGAAGAAAATATTTATTCACAAATAGTAGGGAATTGTTCGTGTGATGACTTAAAAAAAATATGGAGAGTGAATCTTTCAATTTGAAAATTGACCAACAATTGTTATCAAATCATATGTACAAAAAATCGGAGAAGTTGATTCTGAATGAGTACCTCTAACTTTCAATTTTGAATCTACTTTTATTTTGTATTATGCACTCAATTAAATTGTTTGATAGTTTTTTGTTAATTTGAAATAGGGTTTTGTTTTACTCTTATTTCGGATTCTATTTACAGCTGTATTTTCGGCTCAAATAGAGTAAGGGCATTATTTTATATCGTCTAAGGGCATATCTACCGTTTCATTTTTAAATCTACTATTTTTTGGTCATGCCAACCGCTTTCAACCCGGCAACACTGGCCGCAACCACGCCAATAAGAAAATGGATTCATAGATTCATCGAAGAATTTGTAATAAGAAATGTATTTCTAATTGTTTTTATTGAAATTGGAAACTTGCTGAATTCAACATCGATATAGGTACTGAATTTGGAAATAATACAATAAGTACTTCAACAATTTCTCTAATTCAACATATTTTCTCCTCGAAATCCGATAGATAGATTCATTACCGCAATGCATTTTTCGCTAAATCTATATTCAATCAATTAATATATTAATTATAATATATTTCGTCCTGTCCTATATAACATGTGGTATCCAAACGAATCTATTAGTGTTGTTACACGACTGCGACTAGCCTAGAACGTAGGACGTTAAACCAATAACCGGGAGGTCCGAGTTCAATCCCGAGGTTTGAAAATCTTTTTTTTTTGTCAGACGAACAAAAAATTCTACTTCGAATTAATTATATATCAAATAGCTGTAATGTTAGGATTCCGTATATTCACGTCAACTTGAGTCGTTACTCAGCTATCAATTATAAGATATTTCACGTTCTCCTATATAGAATTTGCTATTCAAATAAAATATCTATTAGTTATAATACACGACTACCACTATCTTAGATGGAAGGACACCATACTACCAAACGAGAGGTCCAAGTTCAATCCCAAGTCTGGGATTTTTTTTTGTCAGACGGTCAAAAAATTCGACTATCGAATGAATTATATATCAAATAGCTGTAATCATAAATCTAATAATTCTTATATGGAGAATGAGCCAATGGTAACTGAAGCTGGGCGTTGTTTGTTGACTCTGTTTGAAATTTGCCGCCACCACGCAATTGGAAAATCGATCGATTGGAATAATTATTGTGTTTCTATTTATATTTATCGACTCTGGAAACATTCTGATTCAGATTCACATGTCGATATAGTCAATATAGAAATAATATTATTCAATAATTTTCCTGACTGAGGTTGGCATCTTTGACATATTAGTGTGCCGCTTGCCGCTAGGTTCGGACGTTAATCTAGATCTAGGGAGGTCCGAGTTCAAACCCAAAACTAGGAGAAAAATTTTTTAGTCAGACGGTCAAAAATTAACCGTGTTGTGCGTAAAATGTTGTGCCTGCACAGAATACAACTTATTCTCCTATCTCGCACAAGCTATACAAGCTGAAGAGTTATCAGTATAATACAAATCATATACAGAGAAATTGAAATGGCTGATAAGTGCCATAATACTTTTGAATAATTATTTTTCAAATGATCACTACTTTTAGTTTCTCGCACAAATTGCCGACTTTTCACATGACATTTCAAAGCATTCTCTGATCAATTTTCTATTGATATTCTCTGGTTCTCGGAATAATAGCCATTTCATGCGAGTAGAATATTAATTTTTGCCGACGACTTTCGAAAATAATAATTCGTGAAATAATCACAATTTCAAGTTCCACGAACAAATTGATGACGTTTCAGAATGAATAGACATTCTTTACTCAGACTAAAGTCTAATATACCATAAATTACTAGTGATTTTACGCTCATACGTGATTTATGAATGTCACAAATCTTGATGAAACATAAGGATTTTTAACACCATTTATAGATATGGACAATGCTCAATAATAGTAACAATTATAAATCCATTTATAAATCGCTTCAATATCGACCATCACTAATTAATTTTCCACTTTACGTGATCAATATTATAGTCCATAGTAGAGTTGTAACGAATATTTGCATTCGCATTCGCGAATATTCGCATATGTTTGGATATTCGTATGTGCATTCCCATCCACAAAATTACTGCGAATGTTTTGCGAATTTGAATATGAGAAAAAAAACTATGAAACATCAGTCTTTATACAGGGTGAATCCTGTTGAACTGTACATGCTTCCCACAGAGATAGAGGACACTTAGCCGGTTCCAAAAATACCCCACAAATTACCTGAATATTGGAATACTTGAATATCGAGAGGATTTAAACTGATAATATTCTCCTGTCGTCAACTTTTGATACATCTGGGTATGATTTTCTTTGTGAAATAGGCCGTCCAAAAAAAATTTATCTCCGAGTACGCATATTCAATATGTTTTTTCTCTAAATCTGTAGGTGTGCCAAGTGATTTTATTACTCTTTATTGAAGAGTATTCAGTGTAGTTTGAGCTGCCATGACAGGTTTATTGACTTTTTCATCTACAGGATGATTTTCTTTATAAATTCCGATAATATCAGAAAAATAGAGTCCGGTCCTAGAAACTTATAATCTGTTAACTCAGCTATATGGGGATTGATACAGTCCTCCTACGTACCAAATTTGGTGGATTTGTGATTATTCGTTCGTCCAATACAGCATTTTGAAAATATGACCCAAAACGTGAAATCGCCCTGTATAATCCAAACGAGTGACTAAAGACTCAACATGTGGGGTATTTTTGGAACCGGCTAAGTGTACTCTACCTCTGGGGGAAGCATGTACAGTTCAACAGGATTCACCCTGTATATAACTTTTTTATGTTTAAATAATCACAAACTGAACGCACGACAAGCCATAGACAATTGGCGCCAATTTCTACATTCGCATTCGCAATCGCATTCGCGAATGTCAGTAGCAGACATTTGCATTCGCATTCGCGAATGTTTAAAAAATGACATTCGTTACCCATAGGTAGATATCTATCGTTCAAAGGTATTCTACATACTTATTATCAACAAGCAGCCCGTCCCAGCTTCGTCCGGGTAGAACTTTGTTTCATTAAAATTTTGCGATGAACTTAGGGTTTACCCTAAGTTCATCTACAACATTTATTCTGTTTATAAAATCGTCGCGTGTCTGAAAGTTGATCCACGCGGCTACTCTTTTATAGATATGTATGTCCCCCTCTCACACTTCGGTGCCCTCTCCTACCCGCCCACTTAGCACGGAGACTCAGTTTGGTCCGGTCGTGCGGTTTCATCTTCATCACTTTAACCTGCCATATCTTTTGATGTACTCATACTAATTGTATAATGTAAAGGGCAACATCTGATTACCATAAACAGGTGGCAGCAAGGGAATCTTGAGAAAAAGATAATATATGCTATCGCGGAGTTTTTTGTAGAACTATTTGAGAGGAACATTTCCGTCAGTCATTGTTTCCACGTAAGTCTTACGGTTTTTGCAGCGCACGTGAAAATAGCTGATTATGTCTGATTTTTCTGTAATTATTGAAGTTATAGTAGGTGGAAAGTATAGCCAGAGATAATTTAGCTTTCTAAGGATGAAAGAATTTCTGAAATCAGTCTAGTAGTTTTTGAGCCAAGTCGTATCAAACACATAAAAATACAAATCTTTCCTCTTTATAATATTAGAATAGAAAAGTATGGATAACAGATATTCGGGGCTATTCACTAAGCAAAGTTGTTATGGATAGCAACTGTAAATCGTCGTTATCCCATGCTTATTACATGGGATAACGACGATTCAGTTACTATCCATAACAACTTTGCTTAGTGAATAGCCCCGATTGACCTTTATGTGCATCGGTTGAAGTATCGCAGTGTCGAAGAAATGAGTCAGATCTTGCAATTCACGAAATATGTAGTTACATCCAGACAATCATATTGAAATTTTAGGGGTACTAAAGAGACCATACACATGCATTTTTGACCTAAGAATAATGATCGATGCCATTTTACTAGACAATCAAAATCCATTCCTTTTTTCATGACCTCCTTCCAAGGAAAATTTAATTATAAAATCCATTCATTATCATTTAAATCAAATACATAAGCATAAAACCAATAAGAATTCACCTTTCTATATAATGCCAACCCTTCCTTGAGATAAAACACCTTCACGATACGTATCATATGCAAAATAGAAATTTCAGTCGAAGCAACGCAACATAATAATGATGTGAGAGATCCTATGATATACGAAAACTTCGGGGACAGTATATACATTTATACGATTTTATACGATTCACAAAAGTATGATTTCGAGGACAGTATAAAAAGTTTATTTGTTTACCAAAGTATTATTATGGGGACAGTATATACATTTTTATATGGAGCACGAAATTATAATTTTGAGGACAGTATATAAGTTTATACAGATTTTATATTGCTATATATGGTGCATAAAACTATCATTTCGAGGACAGTATAAAATGTTTCTATATACGATAAATGTCCCCGAAGTTATAGTTTGGCATACTTATATATATATATATATATATATATATATATATATATATATATATATATATATATATATATATATATATATATATATATATATATATATATCTGAAAGCTGGGTACCTCTTTCCCGAAACGGAGGGCAGACTGGTGGCGATCCAAGACCAAGTAATCCCCACCAGATCATACCAGAAGAATATAACTAAAAGAAACATAGCTAGTGATAAATGCCGTAAATGCTCCCAGGAACCGGAAAGTATTCAGCATGTCACATCGTCTTGCCCTGTCCTTGCTCCAAGAGAATACACCGATCGACACAACGCCATGGCGAAAGTATTCCACCAGGCAATCGCCCTGAAATATGGATTATTGCAAATGAAAAAGACAATAAACGAATACTTACCAAAAGAATTTCAGGAGAATGATGCTGTAAGATTGTATTGGGACCATCCGCTCACAACCGACAGGCCGATTGCGCATAACCGGCCTGACATTGTTATCTTCGAGAAGATGGAAAACAGGGCCACCATAGTTGACATCACCGTTCCGGCCGACGACAACGCTGAAAAGACGTACACTGCGAAGATAGTGAAGTACCACGACCTGGCTTTCGAGATGAGGGAACTATATAAGCTCACCTTCGTATCGATACTTCCTTTGGTAATCACCACGAACGGCCTGGTTGAGATACACTTACCCGAGAACACAACTAAACTTGGGCTCGAGGAGAGGTTAATCGAGGACGCGCAGAAGGAGGTGATCCTATGGACTACGAGGATTGTTAGAAGATTCCTAACAAGCAATTGAGAAGTGTCTTGTTCCTTGAACCGGCATTATCACGGCCAAACCCGACAACGGTGAAGAAAAAAAAAAAAAATATATATATATATATACCAGGAACGAATAACTCCACTTGAAATGAATAGACAGGATTGATTAAGGGTCTTGTGGATAAATAAAGGGCCAAATTCACACGTTCACTCCTTTTATTCTTCGTCGACGTTTCGGCTCAATTTTGAGCCTTCTTCAGGACTCTAAAAAATTGTTAACATTGCAATTCTTTCCATTAACAAAATTCTATTAAACAAGAGCTCACCGAATATAGAGGTCATATAAAAAGCCAACCAACATCCAAGGAATCGAAATCTACAGAATACACAAACAGTGCAGAGAACCCAATCGTGCAACGGGGTATTCTCCTCATGAAACTTCAATTTAGGCAAGTATACAATATCAATTTCTTTCAACAATAATTTTCAGTTGGAGTCAGACACGTGAAACGCAATAAACAAATTTAAGGTTAAAACACAGATCACATACATTATCATAGACAAATATAAAATTCAAAAATTCTTTTCTTTTTAATTTTTTTTAGGTGACAACAAGCGAGTATAGTACCAACTTCCACTAATCTACACTAAGGGAATTCATCAGTTGGCCATTCCTGAGATCACATGACATCAGGTAAGAATATATATATATATATATATATATCAGGTAAGAATATATATTGCTTATTATTTTGGAATATGAGAGGAATTTATATAAAAGATCTTTTTTGGAAATGTACCATATTAAAAAAACTCAAAATGTCATGAACTCTAGAAAGGATGTAGAAAACTAAGCAATATATATTCTTACCTGATGTCATGTGATCTCAGGAATGGCCAACTGATGAATTCCCTTAGTGTAGATTAGTGGAAGTTGGTACTATACTCGCTTGTTGTCACCTAAAAAAAATTAAAAAGAAAAGAATTTTTGAATTTTATATTTGTCTATGATAATGTATGTGATCTGTGTTTTAACCTTAAATTTGTTTATTGCGTTTCACGTGTCTGACTCCAACTGAAAATTATTGTTGAAAGAAATTGATATTGTATACTTGCCTAAATTGAAGTTTCATGAGGAGAATACCCCGTTGCACGATTGGGTTCTCTGCACTGTTTGTGTATTCTGTAGATTTCGATTCCTTGGATGTTGGTTGGCTTTTTATATGACCTCTATATTCGGTGAGCTCTTGTTTAATAGAATTTTGTTAATGGAAAGAATTGCAATGTTAACAATTTTTTAGAGTCCTGAAGAAGGCTCAAAATTGAGCCGAAACGTCGACGAAGAATAAAAGGAGTGAACGTGTGAATTTGGCCCTTTATTTATCCACAAGACCCTTAATCAATCCTGTCTATATATATATATATATAGTCAGTAATAGATAGCATACTTTGTCGCTCTCATCCAGCTTCGCTCCTGCTCCTTCTAGCTCCCGTAACAATGATTCGACGTGCATGAAATGCTCCTGCAACTCATCTGTAATACACTTCAGTTTGAATAATCTTTTCATAATGTGTAGTTTCATCAAAGGACTTTTCCTCTCGAAAATATTCTTCAAATTATTCAACATTTCTTGAGCAGTAGTGGCATCTTTAATGTATTCCAAGTGCTTGTCGGTGATGCATTGTACTACAATGCACTTAGCTTTTGTATCATCTTTTTGACACTTAGTCTTTTCATCAGTTGACAAGTTGTCAAACTGTTCTGTTGTCATATATAAGACATATTTGACACCTTCTTTCTCCAAAATTATTTCAACTCGGAATCTCCAATTACTATAATTGTTGTTGGAGAGTTGTGGAAATGGTACAACTGATGCTGACGTCGTCATTTCTTCTAATTTATTCTGGAACTTTCTTGAATTTTTTTTTTATTTATATAATATATTCTTCAGTTCTTTCACTTAACAACTTTCTGATGCCTCTGGGCCCATAACCTATTAAAGTTTACTGCTGGGAGAGACAACGTTCGTTCTGAATGAACATATATTTATTCACTATTGACTATATTGTATATCTATTACATTCATTTATCAGAAATAATCATGTAACTATAACAACAGATATACATTGCCTACTTCTAAGAAATATATACACCATAGAATAATACAAATCTCAACAATTTCGTCTCCGAAGTTATCGGAAATGAGAAAAATGTTAGGAGTAGTTCACTTGTAATGAACTATTATACGTTAATTTTGGGAGGAAATGTTGAATTTTTCAAAATTACGTACGTTTTTATGGAATACTTTGTATACATTTTTCTGTGTATGTAGTTGATAGTTGTCAGTTTGATAGATATAAAATGTCAGATCAATTTTATACTTGAACTGAATAAAAAGGCTTGTGTTGTCCACCACTGTGTTTTGCACGAAAGTCTCCGTGGTTAGAATATAAATTTAACAAAAATCCACTTGATTTAAATAATTCCTAAGAGTAGGATTGACTAGAAATACCAAAAAAATTTCCACATAAAACAATTTTCAAGCAAATAAACGGTTTTAATGACTACATGATCAAAGCTGGATTCCCATTGTTTAACCACCAACTAACCTTAAAAAAAATATTTGACAGGTCGTCGGATTGCCTAATACACTGAACCCTGAAATTGCGTGCTAGTCCGGTTGAGATATAGTGGCCGGTATTGTGTATTTGTGGAGGTTTTGTGGACTGTATTTTCTTGAATAACTCAAACGACTAACTTGATAACTTGTTTAATTAAACCTCAACTACTCGTTACTTGTACGACATGTTACAACAACTTGATTTTTATGAATGCCTTATTGGCTCTTATGATAACACTGAGATCTATATTATCGATCGAATAAACTAGGATTAAAAATATTATGCTATTTACAGTTTTCTTAGATTAACTTAGTTTCCGCGAAACAATTGTTCATTAACCGCAGCACAGATGGCGTCACATTCCACGTAGTATCGCTGGCGCGAACATGCCGCCCCCTTTGGAAAGCCTAAGCTTTCAAACCTTAACTGGAAGAGGACAAATTCTTTGAAAGTTCCTTTTCACTACTCCAGCACTTGTTCGGATCGATGCGCTGCGAGCTACTCCATCTTGACCCTTGTGCAGTTCGACAATTCGTCCAAGTCGCCATTCAGTGGGTGGAGACTGGTCGTCCTTGATGACCACTAGCTGATTCTGGAACAACTGGCCTTGCTCGGTCTTCCACTTCTGTCTTGCCTGAAGTTCCACGAGGTAATCTCGCTCCCATCGTCTCCAAAAGTCTTGACAGATCTTCTGCATGTGCTTGAACCTTGTTAGACGGTTCAACTTGACGTCCTTGACATCTTCTTCTGGCGCAGCTATTAGCGTTCTCCCAATGAGAAAGTGAGCCGGAGTAAGGGAACTGAGGTCATTGGGGTCGGGTGTGAGTTGGCAAAGAGGTCGGGAATTCAAAATAGCCTCGATCTGACACAATACCGTACTGAACTCTTCGAACGTTAAGTGCGCGTTGGCCAAGACATGTCTCAGGTGAGACTTCACACATCTTACATTGGACTCCCAAAGACCACCCATATGAGGAGAATAAGGGGGGATAAATTGCCAGTCAATGCCCTCACCGCAAGAAGAAGACTTTATTTTGTCTTTATTCTTTATCAAAAACTTGCCTAACTCGCGACATGCTCCAACAAAATTTTTACCATTGTCGGATACTATTTTACTGGGTTTTCCACGTCTAGATACGAATCGCCTTAAGGCTTGTAAAAATGATTCAGTGGAAAGACTGGAGACTAACTCGAGGTGCACAGCCTTTGTAGCAAAACAGATAAACAGACTGATGTAGCATTTTTCTAATTTGCCGCCACGACCTTTACTTGTGCTGTCTAAATCTTAGAATTATCGACAACAGATCCTCTTGCAGAATTGGACCGACATACTGTATGCTGTTGAGAGAGACTCCGTTCGTAGTGGGAAACGACGCATTGAACACGACTCTCAACCTTGTGGTTTTACTATTTTCCCTCACAACACCGTGATGCGGCATGAAATATTCACAGACATCTTTGTCTGTCTGATCATCGGCCAAACTCATGTGATTCAAACTTATATATTCTGACAGGAACTCGGTATAAAGTTTTCTTAACGACTCGTTTTTGCTTAACTTTCGTTCGGTGCTACAAAATAACTTCTGCGCTTGCGCACGCGATCCACCTAAACAACTGGGATGCTGTTTAAGAGGGAGGGTGACTATAAACCGCCCACACGAATCTCTACGAGTGGTTTGCTTTTGCTCGAAGATTCTTTCACACTCGATCTCTTCCCGAGACCAAGGCTTGCTGACAGGGCACTCTTCAGTTTCCCAAAACTTGGACAGCATTTTACATAATTCCTGATTCGTTACCAAATGACAGGAGGTATCGCGAACGTCGTCGTCGTTGCTGACTCGACCCGACACTATCCAACCTAGGACGGTGTCTTGCAACACAGGTTTGTTCTTACCGAACGAAACTTTATTGGGCTTTATAATTTCCCAGAACAATTCAGCTCCGATTAGTATATCAATGGCAGCGGGCTTGTTAAATTCGGGATCTGCTAGTTTCAGGTCTGTAGGAATATTTAAAGCACTGATGTCGAACCCCCACGATGGAGTCATACTAGTGATATTACCTAAAACGAAACATGTGATGCTTGCCTTGTAACTGCCGTGACTCGAAGTCAAATTAACCACACATTTCTCTTTTATTTTTGACACGTTACTCGAGATGCCTAAGACGTTCAAGTTCGCATTACTGGTGGGTAGTCCTAGACGCTGACGCAACGAATCAGTGATGAAGCTCGACTGCGACCCAGAGTCTAAGAGCGCTCGCACTGAAATGGGTTTACCGGACTTGTCGAAAACTGTGACTTTTGCTGTAGACAATAAGACGTTATAATTTCCGGAAAACTCTACGCCACTGGCCAAAGATGCTAAATTATTCGAACTTGAATTAGTCTCGTGGTTTTCCGCTATGGGCGCTATGGTTGAATTTTCGAGATGTAAAAGAGTGTTGTGCCAGGCCTTGCACTTCCTGCACGGACCAGCTTTGCATTTCTTACTCGCGTGATTGTTCAATAAGCAAATATTGCAAAGCTTGGCTTTCTTAATAAATTCCACTCGCTTTTCGACTGACAATTCCAAAAACGATTCGCATTTGTAGATGGAGTGCGAGTCCTTACAATAAAAACATGAAATTGAGGCAGAATTATTCGCAACCAGAGATTTTGAGCTTTGTCTTGAATCTCTCTTATTAAACTTCTCATCTTGACTTGACTTGCTTGAATTTGAACCGGTTTTATGTTCTAAAGTCTCTAGTAAATCCGCACGGTTTCGTAAAAAGGACTTAAGGTTTTCTAATGTTGACTTACTGAAAGATACCGAATGCTTTTCCCACTCACTCAGTGTTTTGGCATCTAACTTGCTAGCGATTAGAAATATTAACAGAGGATCCCAATTTTTGGTGTCCTCTTCTAATTGTTCTAGTGAGCGCAAATGCTTGGACAGGTCATCCACTAGTTTGCGCAACTTGAAGGAACTCTCTTTTGCAATTGATTCCAAACTGAAGATTTGTTTAATATGATTGTGTACCAACAACTTTGTATTGTTATATCGATCTCTCAGTACTTGCCAGGCGACTGTGTAGCCTGAGCTTGTAAACTCGACCGCTTTTATTACAAGGGCTGCGCTTCCCTCGAGTGAAGCTCTAAGGTAATGGTATTTTTGGATCATACTCAAAGATTCATTGTTGTGAACTAGGGATTCAAAAGTTTCTCTAAATTCTAGCCAATCTTCATAATTGCCTCGAAATTTGGGGAGGGTGATAACTGGCAACTTAACCCCATTTAAACTAAAATTACTACATATTTGACATGCCTGCCACTGATGCTGTGGAACTTCTTGAACTGTCAAGTTCCATGGCTACTTTACTTGCAAGGAAATTTTTGGCAATGGATTGATAACTGTAAAATATATCTTCGAAAGTGGCTCTAAAATCATATTCGCTTTCTAAAGATTCTTCGGAGGCTGCCAGTTCTATCTGGTTTTGAACCTCCTCGAACTCATCCAAAATAATTTTAACACGCCCGAGTCTTTCCTCTAACTGGATGAGGTCAGTTTCACTGAGTTTGTCTAGGCCCTGTTTGCTCTCTACATGCTTGACAAAATTGTTTAGAGAGCTCTTAAGCGACCTTCTCTTTCTATGCAATGAATCTTCCATTTTATCGTGCAATATTTCACAAAAAACGAATTTATACGCGACAAACAGGCTATTTTTATTCTCGACAGGTGAAAAGAATTAACTGGGATGCAAAGAACTGGAGAAATCAGGCAAAAAATAGGAACGGACTCACCAACTCTTTATTGGCGCCAAGAACGTAACCTGACTTTCGGCTTTTCTCGACTCGTTTTCCACCTTTCTTGACTCTGTTGGAACTCTTCCTTATATCCGTTGGCTCGAATGGACCATGGAGGTTTTGTGGACTGTATTTTCTTGAATAACTCAAACGACTAACTTGATAACTTGTTTAATTAAAACTCAACTACTCGTTACTTGTACGACATGTTACAACAACTTGATTTTTATGAATGCCTTATTGGCTCTTATGATAACACTGAGATCTATATTATCGATCGAATAAACTAGGATTAAAAATATGCTATTTACAGTTTTCTTAGATTAACTTAGTTTCCGCGAAACAATTGTTCATTAACCGCAGCACAGATGGCGTCATATTCCACGTAGTATCGCTGGCGCGAACAATTTGTATTGGGTTCTTTAATGAAACACTTGTATTTGAAACTTTGTATAATGTAATAGAATGCCTTCTAACATGTACAATATCTGACCGCTTTCATTTCCATTCATTGAATGGCGAAAAGCCGAAATATGCGCCGGTGAAGCCGGAAACATTCAGGCCTGCGCTGTGTGCCGTCAGTTTCTTTATCTTCCCTACATGGGCGTAACCCCCCTCACCCTTATGAAAAACCGACGGCAGGCAGCCAACCCTCATGTAACTAACAACTAAAGAAAAATCAACAAATTCCCTGGTATGAACAGACCTCAAAGATTTCCATCCATCTACATTTACTTCATAATCCTGAAAACGTACTGGCAATTTAATATTTCTTCGAGCTCTGTTTCTACTAATATTTTCACTACCCTGTTCCAGGGATTCAGGATTTTCCTGTATTGGGGTTTCCTCCTGCAACTCTAGTTGTGGTGGAGGGGCATGTACAGGAGTGCTGGCAGGAACAAAATAGTCGAAACAATTATCTCTATCATTAACAACTTTTGGTACTGAACATTCAAGAATCTGATCAACATGTCTTCTCCACACTCTGCCATCATCTAATTCTATTGTATAATGCAATTTTCCGGTTTTGCTCAATATTTTGCCAAAACACCATTTAATTTTTCCAAAATAATTTCGTACCTGAACTCTTTGACCTTCTCGAAATTCACGATATGATATGCTCTGGTCAGGTTTATCACCCTCGCCTTTATCTGGCAATAATAAATTCAAACGGGAACGTATTTGTCTTCCGAACATCAACATAGAGGGTGACTGACCGTTTGAATTATGAGGCATAATTCTATAGTGTAATAACAATTTCTGTAAGTTTAAATGCAAGTCTTCATCACTGCATAACATTTTCGACAATGATTTCTTAAAAGTTTGTACAAAACGTTCTGCCTGTCCGTTTGTAGCAGGGTGATAGGGAGCTGTAAATTTTGGGCTAATACCGTTTTGACTAATGAATCTTTTAAATTCTGTAGAAGTGAAGGTTGGGCCATTATCTGTCACCATCACCTCTGGTAACCCAAAAGATGCAAAAATTTCCCTACACACTTTGATAGTGGTCTTTGTAGTTATATCATTAAGAATCTGAACAAAGGGATATTTTGAGAAAGCATCCACTAAAATGAAATAATACTTCCCCCTAAAAGGGCCTGTTAATTCCGGTAGCTCAATTTTAATTTGAGAGAAAAGCGAACTGTAATCTTATAGCGTTCTGAAGCTGGAGCGATGGCGAAATGTTGAAAAAACAGTCAATGATCATGAAAATATCGGTCAACAGTGATGACTTACCTAACCGTCAGCTTTCAAAGACGTAGGGCAGCTCTGCTCCAAATCCAAGCTCTTCTCAGGGACCCTTGGCTGCTGAAAATCAGCTCCAATCTTCAGATTTCTGGATGCGTCGTTGAAACCACAAATTTTGCGAAATCAACAATATCAAAGCGACGTTCAATGCGAACGTTTTCAAAAGCGGATTATATCAAAATAAGCGAAAATATCGCAAAGGTAATCAGCGTGCGAGAAATAACTTTTCACGAGGAAAATTAGCAATCAATTGTTCCACGAATAAGAACAATATGCGTTTTCGTTGCGGAGTGAGATGAAGCCACCAATGTTGACTTCGTTTACGCGAAGTTAATGACATTTAGCCATCGCTCAAGCAATATTTATATCATGACGCAACATTCTCCGGCCGCGAAAAGTGGCAAATTGAAAGAGAAAAAACAAAAATGACCGTACTCCGTAACATAACATTGGCCATTGCGTATTAAAGCGGTACGAATGCGAATATGTAACAATAATTATACTAAAATATACAAAAAATAATGAAATAAAATAAACACCCAACCTGAACTTGAAAATTACTTATCAAGTTCCAGTGGGTAGAGGGCATAGTTTTACGACAGGCCTCTTTAAGGAGCCAGTTCTGGTCTTGACAATAGCAATGCGAGAGTTTCCATCATCAGAAATAGACAATGAAGCTATTCTTCCAAGAGCCCATTGAGTGGGGGGAAGCCTCTCATCCTTAATGAGAACGAGATCTCCAAGTTTAGGAGGATTTTTGTCAGAAACTAGCCATTTCGAACGTTGTTGCAATGTGTGCAGATACTCGCGATGCCAACGCTTCCAAAAATCTTGTTGAATGCGCTGCAGACATTGCCAACGGCTAAGGCGATTCAGAGGTAATTGGGTGATCTCTGGGTACGGTAGGGCATTTAGAGGCTCTAAGGTGAGAAAATGACCCGGTGAAAGGGCGGAGACGTCCTCTGGGTCTGAAGTAAGTGCTTCCAGAGGTCTGGAGTTCAAGATTGCCTCAATGAGACACAACAGAGTATAAAACTCCTCATAGGTGAGGAGTTGAGCACCTAAGACCCGAGTCAAGTGAGATTTCACAGACTTTACTCCGGCCTCCCATAAACCGCCCATGTGTGGTGCGGAAGGAGGGTTAAAATGCCAGATAATTTGCTCCTTTTCAGTGGCATTCTTCATAAGTTTGGCGATTTCACGACTTGCACCTACAAAATTGGTACCACAGTCAGAGTATAAGTGACTGACTCTTCCCCGACGCGCGATGAAGCGTTGAAGAGCAGCCAAAAACGATTCAGTGGATAGCTCCGTTGCGAGTTCCAAATGAAGGGCTTTTGTAGCGAAACACACAAAAAGACAAATGTAAGCCTTTGTAGATTTGGCACCTCGATAGCGTCCCATCGTTATAGAGTAAGGGCCCGCGAAATCTACTCCACTACTGCTGAAAGGCTTTACCTGAGAAATGCGTGATGAAGGGAGCGCTCCCATAGGGGGTTGATAGCTTGAAGGGCGAGTTCTAAAGCACTGTAAACATTTACTCAAAACCGAAGATATAGCTTTCTTGCCGCTGAGGATCCAAAATCTTTGGGCGATTAGGAAACGAATGGTACGTAGTCCGGCGTGTAAGTACTTCTTATGATACAATCTATAACAAGAGATGTCAAACGGCTCTTTTTTGGCAAAAGGATTGGATGCTTAGAATCGTACGATAAAGTGGATGCATCTATTCTACCACCAACTCTCAATATACCGAGTTCGTCTCCAAATACATTCAATTTTTGAAAATGTTTAGGGAAAGTCTTACTTTTAAGTTCGGCGGAAAAAGCTTTCTGTTGCGTGGCATATGCTATACGAAGCAGAGCGTCGTTTAATTCAACTAGCGTAAGATTTCCAAAGCGTTTCGTTGTTCCATTTTTAATATTGTTTTTAAAGCGAAGAACGTAAGCTAGAATTCTCTGAATTTTTGTCAGCGAAGAGAACTTGTCCAGCAGAGAAACTATTGCGTCTGAAGGAAATTCACTTGAAACATTCAAGCAAACAACATTCCCATCAGAGGGATCAGTCGAATCCGAATCTCCATTCGAGAGTGAAGAAAATATGGAGTTGGGCAATTTTTGTGGTCCATCGAACCATAATGAGTGGGAGGCAAATTCTGAGGGAAATAGGCCTCTAGATCCTGAATCAGAAGGATTATTCTGCGATTCCACGTGATGCCAGGAGGCACTAGGTATCCTGTCTTGGATATGTGCAACCCTATTAGAGACAAAAGTTGGCCAGCGATGCGGAGACCCCTTAATCCAATCTAGGGTGATTTGGGAATCAGCGAACGCGTAAACTTTTCTGAAATCAACTGAATTTTGGAAAGTTTCAAGGCAAAATGAGAGAAGGTTAGCCAACAATACAGCGCCACATAGTTCAAGACGTGGAATAGTGATGCGTTTAAGTGGAGATACTTTACTTTTGGCACAGAGGAATTTGTTAACATTTGAATTTTCATCATCAGCTGTTCTTATATAAGCTACTGCGCAATAACCCTTTTCTGAAGCATCACAGAATCCCAAAAGGTTATAAGATTTTACCATGGGCGTAATTAGTTTACGTGGAATATTAATAGAGGATAAAATTGGAATATCCGTAATAAATTTATCCCAAACCCTATAAATAACCGCAGGGAGTCTATCATCCCATCCAACACCCGATGACCAAACCTGTTGCATGAGGTGCTTGAGGAGAAAGGTAACCGGCGCCAAAAAACCAATAGGGTCATAAATGCCTGCAATTTGAGACAGTAAATGGCGTTTAGTCCAAGTCTTTTCCGAGAGTTGTACGCTGAAGCGAAAGCAATCTTGTGGTGGGTCCCATTGCAAACCCAAGACTTTTAGAGAGGCGTGTTCATCATTTCGATCGAACGATAATGGGTCAATTGAGAGGTGCGAAGATGGTAAACCTGATAATATTGAAGGAACATTTGAAGAAAATTTCCTGAGTTCAAAATGCCCTCTTTTCAGAAGATCAACCAATTCTTTCATTAAACGTTCAGCACCTTCCAATGTTGAACTTCCACTTACAATATCATCTACGTAAGTATCTTCAAGCAACGCCTTTGATGCTAAAGGAAAATCCGCTCCCTCATCTTCAGTCAACTGGATGAGAGTGCGCAAAGCTAGATATGGAGCGCTATTAACACCATAAGTAACTGTTAATAATCGGAAATCTTGGGGATTCTCATCAACTGAAAATCTCCATATAATGCGCTGATAATCAGTATTGTCTGATTTTATCCTGATCATGCGGTACATCTGTCTAATATCGGCGCATACAATGTACTCATGTAAACGAAAGCGTAGTAAAATGGACAAAATATCCTTTTGAAGTTTCTTACCCGACAGCAAATGATCATTCAGCGAACCCTCCCCTGGGTGAGGCGGCTTAGCGGAAGCATTGAAAACGACTCTGATTTTGGTCTGTTCATTTTGAGTCTTGACAACACAATGGTGAGGGAGATAAAAGGAATTCGAATGTATAGAATTTGCAGGAACAATTTCCATGTGATTCGATTCCAGATAATCACGCATGAAATCAATGTAAAGTTTGTATAGTTCGGGATTTTTACCAACCTACGTTCAAGACAAATGAATCTGCTCAGTGCTAATTCACGCATTCCGGTGAATTGTGGCAAGACACTACGAAATGGAAGAGAGACGATGTATCGACCGTCGCTATCACGACCATGCTGATCCGAAAACAATTGATCACATAATTTATCGTCAGAAGATAATGGTTCAACAGTGGGCACAGAATCAAGTTCCCAGAATTTCTGTAGCGAAATATCAGCTGTCAAATCAGAGCAAGAAATAAAAAACGTTGATATTGATGCGTTACTTTTACATTCGAATTTACCCATCAAGATATACCCCAAGACAGTTTTAATTGCATCAATCTGCCCAGGTTTTCCAATAATTTGATCCGATTGTAAGATTTTTGAAAAAACATCCGCGCCCAATAAAATATCAATCGTACCCGGTGTATGAAACCTTTCATCTGCCAAATTCAAACCCATCAAATGGGACCAAGCAGATTCAGGAACCTTGTCACAAATTCGGTCAAGAATTATTGCGCTCGTCAAAATGACGGGATCATTCAATTTGAATGGGCGGAACATTAAAGTTACGGAACCATGAGTAGCGTTCGTTTTCATGGAACCAAGACCCTTCACCTCTACTTCAACTTTCTGGCGGGGCAAACCTAACAAGTTAGCGGCTTTACGACTTATAAATGAGGACATAGATCCACTATCAATCAAACAGCGAAAACTATGATATTCACCAAAATTATCCCGAACATCGATTAAGGCAGTGGATAGGAGAACCGCAGATGACTTCTGACAAACACCAGCAGATGCTGTCAAAACTGCCCCCTCAGAAGAGGTCGAAGGCACTGCTGAATCGACTTGAGATCGACCTGAAGGTTGAGAAAGGTGCAGTAGTGTGTGATGGCGTTCACGGCATTTTCGACAGGTGTTCACGGATTTACACGAGCGCAAATCATGAATATTACTCAAACAATTGAAACACAAATGCTTTTGCTTGACGAAAAAGTGACGTTCTTGAGGGGTTTTTTCCAAAAATTTAGAGCAAGAATGTAAGACATGATCTTGTTTACAAAGAGCGCATATGGGAGTATTTTTTGTGTGCTGATTAGTACTATTATCATTGGAGAAGTAGGATCCTATGCGTGATTTTGCGTTAGAAGGAGTTCTATTCTGATTAAATGATTTAAAATTATTACTCGAACTATAAGATGTTCCTATAGTATCCATTGCAATGCAATATTTATTCAAAAATTCAACAAGTGTTTTGAATTCGGGAATAGATGAAGAACCATTTTCAAGTTCAAAGCGTGCTACGGTTGCATTATCCAGGCGTTTTATCAATAACATGAACATAACAAAGTCCCAAGAGTCTACATCAAAACCCATATTTTTCAGTGCGGCTAAATTTTCAGTGAATGTATTTATTACATTGCGAAGTGCGGGTTGATTATTGCAATTTATTTCAGGCGTATTTTCGATTGCATTCCAATGAGCTTGAGCCCTCAATCTTTCATTAGAAAATTGACTTATTAAGGAATCGTAAGCTATTTGATAATTACCAGCGGTCATAGGTAACGTGCGAACTAAAGATAGAGGCGGTCCTTCCAATGAGGAAATTAAATAATTAAACTTTTCAATTTCTGTTAAAGAAGAATTATTATGCACAAGAGCATCGAAGACATCGATATATGTCACAAATTGAGTGTAATCGCCTCTAAATTTTTTCAATTCAATTTGAGGAAGACGAACATTTGGTGACCTTGGTGCACCTGGAGCACAAGAGGCAAGACTCTGCTTTCGAGTTAAAACAGACTGCGCTGAAACGTCCAGAGACTCTCCATTTGGATCGAACAATTGTGCGTAAACAGTTTTAACGGAGAAGAAATCATTTTGAAATTCACGTCTAATATCCTCCTCCGCAGTGAGATCAACATCGTCACCTTGTAAAAGAATAGCAGTTACTGTTTGGTGTTGCTTGTTAAATTCTTCACGAACCTCATCAAGTTCAGTGAAGCGAATTTTAAAGGAAGTTCCAACCGAAGGATCTGATTTTACTTTGTTGGCAAGATCCAAAAGTGAAGCTAGTTCACTGATGCAAGAATTTCTAATGAATTTCGCCCTTTTCAGTTTAAAATCTGCCATGCTTGGGTGAGAAATCTTATTTGGCGAAGGAAAAATATAATCGAATTGCTTATATAAGCAAATAGTGGTTCAAAACACCACAATGCGTTGCTGAAACCAGCACAAAAATAACTTTGAAATTTTCAAAATTAATAATCGTTTCACATAGAATGTGCATAAACGATGTCACCCCAAACAATTTATTACGTACGTGAAATGCGTGGAATCAACCAATGTGTTGATTTGCGAATTGCGATAAGCGAAACTTACGTTATTCAATACCAGATGCGTTAAAAATGCAAAAAAATTTTCAAATAAACAAAGGGCGATCAACTAAAAGTTGATTTCAAAGGAAAATTAATGAGAAAGCCGAAAATTCAATATCCGGTCGCGAAAAGGACCAATGTTAATTCCGGTAGCTCAATTTTAATTTGAGAGAAAAGCGAACTGTAATCTTAGCGTTCTGAAGCTGGAGCGATGGCGAAATGTTGAAAAAACAGTCAATGATCATGAAAATATCGGTCAACAGTGATGACTTACCTAACCGTCAGCTTTCAAAGACGTAGGGCAGCTCTGCTCCAAATCCAAGCTCTTCTCAGGGACCCTTGGCTGCTGAAAATCAGCTGCAATCTTCAGATTTCTGGATGCGTTGTTGAAACCACAAATTTTGCGAAATCAACAATATCAAAGCGACGTTCAATGCGAACGTTTTCAAAAGCGGTTTGTATCAAAATTAGCGAAAATATCAAAAGGGTAATCAGCGTGCGAGAAATAACTTTTCACGAGGAAAATTAGCAATCAATTGTTCCACGAAGAAGAACAATATGCGTTTTCGTTGCGGAGTGAGATGAAGCCACCAATGTTGACTTCGTTTACGCGTAAGTTAATGACATTTAGCCATCGCTCAAGCAACATTTATATCATGACGCAACAGGGCCTGCAAAATCAGCGTGCACTCTCTGAAACGGTTTTTCAACTGGTTCCCAAATATGTTTCGTAACTTTTGTAGGTTCATTTTTACTCGGATATAGGGGCTATTTGGGTGGCAGTCAATAATTACAATTGCGTACTCTTTTTTCTTTTTATCTCAAGCAATTGTAATTATTGACTGCCACCCAAATAGCCCCTATATCCGAATAGACCAGATCAGTCGACTAAATACCTATATAGGTTCATTTTTATGTAAACTGCAAGCAGTACAGCTTTTAATTAAGCTTTCAATATCTGAATCTATTCCGGGCCACCAACAAAAACCTCGTGCCAACGCTTTCATCCTAACAATTCCGAAATGACCATTGTGCAATTCTTGTAAAACTTTTTTACGCAGTTTGTATGGTATCACTGCTCTATGACCGCGCAAAAGAACTCCTTCATGTAAGCTAAATTCAAATTGACTTATATTGAATCTATCTCTATCTGAAATTTCTTTACCACATTGTAATGCCTTGACGATTTTATGTAGTTCGGGGTCGTTTAAGGTCATTGAAGCGATTTCTATGGCTGTAATAGGCAATGTTTCTAAATTCTGAATTTGAAAAATATCAACAACATCGTAATCTGCGTTTCCTTCTCGAATAGGCAATCGAGACAGCCCGTCGGCATTACCGTGGTCCTTTGTATTTCTGTACTTAATGTCGTAGTTGTAACCTTGTAAGAACAACGCACAATGTTGCATACGCATCGCACTGTAAACCGGTAAACTTTTTGTAGGCGATAAAATTTGTACCAATGGCCTATGATCTGTGTAAGGTGTATACCTATTGCCATAGAGGTATTGAGAAAATTTCTTGACTCCAAAGATTATGGCGTACGCTTCCTTATCGATCTGAGAGTATTTTCTGACAAAGTTTCTGACAAAGTTTGTGAAGCATATTGAATAACTCGTTCCCTACCATTCGTATCTATGTGCGAAAGCACTGCTCCTACCCCGCAAGTACTAGCATCTGTGGCTTAAACTAATGGTAGTTTTGGATCAGAGTGAACCAAAATTTCTTCGCTTTGAAATTTTTTCTTTGCTAATTCGAAGCTTCTCTGACATTCCTGAGACCATATAAATTTTGAATCTTTTCTGAGCAACCTATTCAGTGGATACAGTGTTGTACTTAAATTTTTAATGAATCGTCCGTAATAATTGACCATGCCAATGAAAGCTCGTACTTCACCTTCATTTTTAGGCCTAGGCATTTTGTTTATTGCTTCTATTTTACTTTTGGATTTATGTATTCCCTCTTTACTTATTACATATCTACAATACTCAATTTCATCTTTAAAAAATTCTCTTTTTTCCAAATTCACCTTTAACCCTTTGTGTCCTGGTGGTCACACCGTGGGGACACAAATCCTATAATTTTTTCTGAAGCGCCTAGTGAACCTATTTTGTGGCAACATATGTAAAAATGGTCGTGAATATCCTCTCTTTCGATAGGAACGTGTGCTATCTCGCTGATTCTAACGAATAAGCTTTAGATGTGAAGAAATGAACGTGGTAGTAAACGATCTTTGTTTGTCAATAGTTTCATTGTGTTTCAATAAGAATATTGATATGTGAGGTAAGTTTTCTTCTGTGAAATAGTGAAAAATTTATGTTTATTCGTGATGCTTATGATCAGATAAAAATATAGCTGCACAATAGTTTTAGTTTTTGGAGTTGGTAGTCTCCCGATGTGGACACAAGGTGAATGGTAACTTTTTTCATTTTTCTTTTCAGATGAAAAATGATTTTCATTTCGTGATTTGGAGGATTTGAATTACCTTTTTTTTAGGGAATACCTTCTGGTAATAACTCGGTAGTGGACGATTGCTCTGAGGTTTGAAAATGTTCATATTAGCAGTAGTCCTTGGGCTGATACGAACTAAGCCCGACATGGCCAGAAAATGAAGAAAATTACAAAATACCGGCTTTTTGGGTAGCGATTTCAAATATTCCTATGGAGATTAGGTAAAACAAGGCTGCACACATGCCGAAACCTCTCGAAAAACCTCGGTGATATGCTTTTTGTAACATTCCTGTGAAACCGCAAAAGTCCCGCTGAAGCTGTTCTGTTTGTGATGTAGAATTATGTCTGAGTGATGAGAAGAACTGTTTTCCATACGAAATGAATTTAATATATTGAGATTTATAATAAAAATAATCATTGAAAAATTTAATTTGGTAAAATTGATTCAATGTTATTTTCCTAGTGTCCCCACACCGATGACACGTCCCTGAGCCTGAACCCGGAGTCTGAAAATAATAAAACAAAAATATTTTTCCTTTTGAATCATATTAGAATAGCATTGTACGATTTCAAATAGAAAAATATCAAGACAAGTTAATTCCGGTCACAAAGGGTTAAATTAAATTTTCGTAATCTTTCGAACACTAACTCCAATGTGCGCAAATGTTCTTCCTCTGAAGAACCTGTAATTTTTAAATCATCCAAAAAAATTGAAACTCCTGGAATATCTTGTATAATTGTTTCTATCGTTCGTTGCCAAATAGCCGGTGCTGATGAAATGCCATATAAAAGCCTAGTGCAACGATACAATCCTTTGTGTGTACTTAGCGTGAGGAGTTCTCTATCCTCCAGAGCAACTTCTAATTGTAAATAAGCGTTACATAAATCTATTTTAGAAAACAAAGTACCACCGGCCATATTAGAAAACAATTCATCGGTAGTTGGCAGTGGGTGCTCATCGATCTCAAGGAAAGGATTGAGTGAAACCTTGAAATCACCACAAAGTCTTATTTTATTATTTCTTTTAAGGACTGGCAAAACTGGCGTAGCCCACTGCGAACTATCGACTTTTTCCAACACCTCTGCCTTGACTAAACTTTCAATTTCATCGTCAACCAGAGAGGTATACCAACTTGAAAGGAACTCTACGTGCTCTCACGAAAACTGGCTTTGAATTTGGTTTCAATTCAAGCTTTGCTTGTATACCTGTAATCTTTGTAATATCTTTATTGAAAATTGTACTATATTTTTGTAACAGGTTCTCCAATTTATTCTGTGTACATTCTTGTACTTGAAAGACTGCATCGAATTTAATTAAATTTAATTGTCTAATCCATTCACGACCTAATAGTGGATGTCTATTTATTTCTGTAATGTAAATATTTAAATCAAAAACTTTATCCCTATATCGAACTGTGACTGTTGAGTAGGTATCCTACAATGGCCAACTTTGTATCGCAATATGTGGCTAACTTAATATTTGTACAATGAATGGCTTGTGTGGGGAAGAACTTATTGAACAAACTCTTACCAATCAAAGTGACTGCAGATCCACTGTCAACCTCGAAATTAATGTATTTAGTTACCACCTGCAGTTTAATTGAGTACTTGTCTCGGTGCTGGTAATCCTCAGACTTCACCTGAAGGATTTGATCTACCTGATTAAGCCTGCTCATCTTCCTCATGCACACTACCTGTAGATGCCCTACCCCATTGCAACTCCTGCATCGAGTTGAAGGATCTAGGTTGCATTTGGTCGCCAAATGGTTTTTTCCACATCTGTAGCATACAATTGTATTACTTTTTTTGTTTGTATCATATGTAGTTTTATTTTTCTTAGAATTAAATGAATTTTTATTTGTAAAAAACATCTTAGCACTGCCTTGATTTCTCATAGGCTTTTTCACCACATTCACTGAGTTCTGACCACTTATCTGCTTTGCGTCCTTCTCTGAAATCTCCATGCTGGTGGCTATCTCAATTGCAGATTTGAGTTCCAGATCCTTGGTCTCGAGTAGTCGTCACTGTATACGTGTCGATTGGATCCCAAAGACAAATTGGTTTCGTATGGCTTTTGTCCAAATATGCCCCGAAACCACAGTTAATACTTTGTTTCTGTAATGCATGTACGTGCTCTTGAATTGATTCTTCTTCGGTCTGCTTCCGGCATTGAAATCTGTAAATTTCTTCTATCTCCAACGGTTTCGGTGAATAGAATCCCTCCAGCAATACTACAATCTCTTCGTAAGTTTTGTTCTCGGGGGTTTCTGGAGCCAATTTATCACATAAAATGTCGTATGTACTTGCTCCCATGTAATGTTGGATGAAATATTTCTTCATTTCGTCCTCTGTATCGAAGACTTTGAATGCTCCTTCAAGACGCTTCACCCATCTGGACCACGTGGTTACCTCTGGATTGAATATTTCGACTGTAAACGCCTGGCTAATCGCAGTCATCTTACTCCTAATCCTCGTCGCCACTTATTGTGTATTTGTATTGGGTTCTTTAATGAAACACTTGTATTTGAAACTTTGTATAATGTAATAGAATGCCTTCTAACATGTACAATATCTGACCGCTTTCATTTCCATTCATTGAATGGCGAAAAGCCGAAATATGCGCCGGTGAACAGTGTTGCCACATGATAAAACTTTTCAGTAACTGAAATAGACATAAACATGTAACAGTTGTAACACAAGCGTAACACACTAACCATAGAATAATAACCTATTAGTTTATTGAACTAAGAACCTAACGAATGTTTGTAGCAGTAGCGCCATCAATGATTGTTGTGGCACATCCACCCCACCTCCTCGTTCTTTCTTTGAAAATAATAACTATTAGCATTGAGCTATTAGTGAAGATTAGAGTTTTCAATTTTCAGGTGGAGGTTTATTTACAAATTATTCAAACAGCAAAGTTTCGAGAACAATTCGCCTTTTTCACTACTGGCAAAAACGTAACAGATTAGTTGAAAGCGTAACAGTGTAACAAATGCAATCAAAATGTAACAGATTTGTTACGAATGTAACAAAGTGGCAACGCTGCCGGTGAAGCCGGAAACATTCAGGCTTGCACTGTGTGCCGTCAGTTTCTTTATCTTCCCTACATGGGCGTAACAGCCGGCATTAGAAAGGAATAGTGGGAGAAGATAAACTCTGCGGTTAACGTTGATACAAGCAGAAAACAGATGTTTATAATTTTTAAGTCAAGTGATCGTTTGATAATTGAAATCATTCGAATGCTCATAATTCGATTAGGTCAATCATTCGATTATGAACAACACAACAGATATGTAAGTCCCGTTCCTCCGTAATCCAGCGTCAGGCCGTCAGGTGTCGCTTTACACATCGTGAAGAACCGCAGCGAAGCCGAAGAGTAGGGACATGTCATTATGTATCCATGGATACCTTATGGAATTTTCTTCGTGCAGCAGATTACCCGATCACAATAATTCCTATCGCACATGCTCAATAGTTATCTCCAGCGTTTTGCAGAACCCACTAAATGTTTCACTTTTTATTTCAAGGATCAAATTATACAGAGTGTTGTTACACAGTCAAATGGAATAAATTCGATAACGAATAAATGAGGGGGATGTTAGGAAAAACGCTCGGACACGTCAATTTGTAATTTTAAATGCGCATATTTTTCAAGAATATAAAATTATATAGGGTGCTCCATGCGACCGTGGCCGATACCAACTTTCTTATTTCATATGCAACCCCCTGTATATTATTTATTTTTTGGATTCTTCGGAAAATTCTAGACGTAATTCATGTACATACAATGTCCTATACCTATCTTCAACTTTTCCGGAAATATTAAGTGTTTTCAGATTTTTTACAAGAATTAACATTTTGACTGAAAATTATTTTATTTCACAAATTCGATACGTTACACTCAATACTTATTTGCCATTTACCTCTTGATATGAAGAAAGTAAGCAAAAACCATTACTGAGAAGAAATTAGAAAAAAAAAACAAAAACAGATTTGTTTATTCTCATAGCGTCATAGCCTTAGTAACACGTTGTCTGTTTGCATGACAATAAGTGATCAGTGTAGGAGCTGTTGTCTTTTGAATTCCTACATTGACATTAATGATTTTTTTGTTTTTTTTTAAATTAAGAAATAATCAGTATTACTTTTTAGGTTTTAAGTGATATGTACTGAATTTGTGAAATCAAATAATTTTTATTTAAAACGTTGATTTTTGCAATAAATCTGGAAGCACTTAATGTCTTTAATACTTCCGAAATAGTTGAAGATAGGTATAGGACATTAAATAAATAATAATAAATAAACACACTTTATTTTCTTTAGGACCATACAAATTAATGGTATAGAAAACGTCAGAAATTATTAAATACAAAACATCTGTAAAGGAGAATTAAAATGCAAAATGTGAAAAACACATCTAAAACAACATAAATAACACTAATGTTGAGGCAGATACAAAACAGGTCACAGCAGTGCTTCAAGAAAAAAATTCGTCAGTACTGTACAAAACCTTTTCTACAACCGATTTATACAATTCTTTTTTGAACCCGTGAAAGTTGTTAAGAATTCGAATCTCCCTAGGTAGCGTATTGAAAAACTTCAGACCCAATATAAAAATTGACTTTATGAGTCTTGGTGAGCCGGTGTGCTGGAATCCGAAAATCATCTCGAGATCTAGTATTAAAACTGTGATTCATGCTGTTAGTTGGGTATCTACTTTTATTCCTATATACAGGGTGGCCCACCCCAGACGCGGTTCTCATTTTGAGGCAGTAAATGAAGACATTTTGAAAATTTTTTTTTCGTCAAATGTGAAGGACAATCAGATGCACAATTTAAAATTGTTTTCACATATACAGGGTGTTCGATAACAAAGATATAGACCATAGTTACACTTTTTTAAATGGAATACCCTATATATGAATTCAAAAATTGAATGGCAAGCTCAAATAAAGATGAGTTTATAGGAACCATTTTATGTCTTAGGAGAACCATTTGAGAGAAAATGGCGAAAAATCGAAAAAAAGGAGTATTTTTGATTTGCAATTAATGAATAAACCCTTCAAGCCAACTAGACAGACAATGTTTTTTCGTATAGACGTATTGGCTACCCTTATGCAGAAAACAAAAATTTAACTCTGGAATATACTGAGTGATCATAATTAATGTTCAAACATTTACTACAAATAATGGTCAAAAACTTTCTTATTTCAAATGGCACACCCAGTATTTCTGTACCTTGTTGAACGTTAAAATTAATATTGAAACTATCTTCAATAGGTTTCCCTATACCTAAACCTAATAGTTTTCAAGTAATTTTCGATTTTGAATTAAACTTGTTAACCTACTGTTATGATTAGCGATATTCATAGAAAAACTTGTAAATATTTGTGGGGAAATGCTCACAATATTTTTTGAAATCTGAGAAACTCATATGAAGATCTCAATAATGGTGTTGCGGTCCCGCAAGATTTATTATTCCTTTATAAATGATTATCTACTGTTTTTCTGAATATGAATTCTTTTTTCAATTATTTTCAAATTAATTTCGCCTAGAAGGTATTGAGTGTCGCATTATCATTCAATCTTTCCCGGTACATGCCCTTAAATTTTTTTTTATTCCGATCGTTTTGATTCGAAGTTAAGCCATACGTTCAAAGAATCATGTAACAAACGATTCATTCAAAAAAATTACTGCTCAGGCGATGAACCTGTGCTGTCCAACATTTTCCCTATTCTTCACATTCTCAATATTTCGAAGACTTTTGGAGATTTTCAAAAGAGATCTGTGATAGTGAACCTCTGGCCAGAGAGTGAGTTGAATACCGACATTCAGTAGTAAGGTAGTATTTGAAGGTATTTTGTGAACATCTTTGAATCTTTGAGTCTCCTGATACTCAATCCAACAATTGGAGATAACAAGTATGAAGAATCAGAGGTTCATCGCCTGAGCAAATATTTTTTTAAATGAATCGTTTGTTACATGATTCTTTGAACGTATGGCTTAACTTCAAAACGATAAGAATAAAGAAAAATTTAAGGGCATGTACCGAAAAATATTGAATGATGATGACATTCAATACCTTCTAGTCGAAATTAATTTTAAAATAATTGAAAAAAAAATTGATATTGAGAAATACAGTAGATAATCATTTATAAGGAATAATAAATCTTGCGTGACCGCAACACCATTATTGAGATCTTCATATGAGTTTTTCAGATTTCAAATAATATTGTGAGCATTTCCCCACAAATATTTCCAAGTATTTCTTTGAATATCGCTAATCATAATAGTAGGTTAACTAGTTGAATTAAAAATCGAAAATTACTTGAAAACTATTAGGTTTAGGTATAGGGAAACCTATTGAAGATAGTTTCTATATTAATTTTCACGTTCAACAAGGTACAGAAATACTGGGTGTGCCATTTGAAATAAGAAAGTTTTTGACCATTATATGTAGTTAATGTTTGAACATTAATTATGATCACTCAGTATATTCCAGAGTTAAATTTTTGTTTTCTGCATAAGGGTAGCCAATATGTCTACACGAAAAAACATTGTCTGTCTCGTTGGCTTGAAGGGTTTATTCATTAATTGCAAATTAAAAATACTCCTTTTTTTCGATTTTTCGCCATTTTCTCTCAAATGGTTCTCCTGACCTAAGACATAAAATGGTTCCTATAAACTCATCTTTATTTGAGCTTGCCATTCAATTTTTGAATTCATATATAGGGTATTCCATTTAAAAAAGTGTAACTATGGTCTATATCTTTGTTATCGAACACCCTGTATATGTGAAAACAATTTTGAATTGTGCATCTGATTGTCCTTCACATTTGACGAAAAAAAAATTTTCAAAATGTCTTCATTCACTGCCTCAAAATGAGAACCGCGTCTGGGGTGGGCCACCCTGTATAAATAAAAGCAGGAAAGCAGCATTCTATAATGAACAATCCTGGAAGAGTGGGAAGAGCTAACTCCCTAAAAAGTTCTCTGCATGATGTCCGTTGAGATACACCCATCATAGTCCTAATCACGCGTTTTTGTGCCTTGAAAACCAGTATGCTCTCAGTTGATCCACCCCAGTGGCAAATGCCGTACCTCAATCTTGACATGACCTGTGAATGAAAAAGGGCCATCAAGCCACTTCGGCTCAGGATACCCCTCAAGTTTCGGAATAAAAAACACGATGAATCCTCGATGCAAGTTTACCACAATGCGACCTCCAATTTTGATTATCATCCAGGGTGAGCCCCAAAAACGTGACCTCTCGCGATCTATTTACATCAAACTATCTGTACCCACATTGATGCCCGTGATAGATGCCTGATAATTATGAAATACCATATAAGTCGTCTTAGAAGCATTCAAGTATAATTGGTTCGAACCGAACCAATTCTCCAGTCCGCTCAGATCGGAGTTACACACCCCCTCAGTTAGAGCCGGAGTCTCCTCCCCCGCAACAAGAGATGAGTCATCCGCATACAAGGTGAGATGAGATCGAAGACTCACTCCCATATTATTGACGTATATGACGTAAAGAAACGGTCCCACAATGGATCCTTGCGGGACTCCACAATTTACTTCGACTGTGCCGGACGACACTTCATCCTCATATTATCCTTCACACTTTTTATAGATGTGTATTGTACCCTATCCTCCAAGAAACTACGAATCCATCCGAGAGCCCTACCCCGAACTCCATACCTTTCCAGTCTCTCCAGCAGTATCCTGTGCGAGACACAGTCAAATGCCCTGCTGAGATCGCAAAAAATCCCAGCAGGACACCGGCCACATTCTAAATGGGAATATACCTGCTCCAAAAGATGATATACTGCGTCGGATGTAGAACGTCCCGACAAAAAACCGAATTGATTTTCCGCAATAAATTCATTATCAGTAAAATATTTCACCAATCTTTCCATGAAGCAATATTCAAATATTTTCGAAAAAGTTGGAGGCAAAGCTACCGGTCTATAATTCTCCATGTCTGCCGTGTTTCCTTTTTTATGTAAAGGAATTATTTTATTTTTTTTTCAGCTTTTTCGGGAAAGAACCACAAACAAAGGATCTATTAACCAAATCTGTTAAATCAATATCAATATATCGAGGCTTCTTCTTACCAGGAAAGCAGGAATTTCATCGAATCCACTGGATTTCTTACCTTTGAGTTTTCTCCGCAACAAGCGCAATACTTCGCCCTCGGTAAAAGGCATCAGAAAGATCGATTCTCTGAAATCAACCTTTTGAGGCTCAGAACAATTGTCACTGGATATTGAAATTTTATTAATTAATTATTAATGCACATTGTGCATGAATTGTGTCTAGAATTCTCTGAAGAATGCAAAAATTAATTAACTGTATATTATTTATTCTTTGGGTTGCATTTGAAATAAGAAAGTTGGTATTGGCCACGGTCACATGGAACACCCTATATAACATTATTCTCTTGAAAAATATGCGCATTTGAAATTACAAATCGACGTGTCCGAGCGTTTTTTCCAACAGGCCCTCATTTATTCGTTATCGAATTTATTCCATTCGGCTATTACACTCTGTAGGTATAGGGTATAGAATTATGTAGTTGGATCCTAATAGATTTTGTTCAAGACATTCTTGTCTAAAGAAAATGTCAGTATTTGTCCCGCTCTTCATTTCTCTCGAAAGTATTTGTAGTTTAGTGCATTCTTGACATGTACCTACTATAATATAACATCTATTCCACACGAAAAATAGCGCCATGAGCGTGAAATATTGCGTATCATTCCGGAACTAGAACAAATTTTTTAACATTGGAAATGTTTATGTTCGTATATTACAGGCAAGTTACGAGTTTTCGTTCAAGGTCAAAAGACAAAGGTGTCGCCAGTAGACCAAAAAAGCATTCGAAAGTTATCGCGAAAGTTATCAACATAGATGTATTGGGCCAGCATACGAGAATCGGTTACCAGTGCGCAACGTTGCCAGATTGGGCAATTATTCCTGTATTTGAAGGATCTTCATTGTTTTATTTCCTTCATTAGCACTTCGAGTGTTTATATTGTTGATTCATCAAGTGAGATCTGGGCCGCGGTGAGTGGTCCGTCAAATTCGCCGCAACGTTGCCAGATTGGGCATATAAGATTCATGAATTTTAGTAGAAACAGAATCCTTCTATCTAAAGCCAATTTCATGAATACCCAGATTTGCTAAAATCAAAATTCACTTCGAAAATATTGGACGGAGTGGACTCAGCTTCATCTGATGATATTTCCCCCGATTAGGGGAGGACGGGGGAATTCTGCACATTGATATTCTGCAACTCAATTCAGTTATTTCAAAATTTAGATATAGCGCACCATCTCGTATTTGCCTTGCCAACATCCTCCCGTAATTTAAAGGTATTCGTGTTTTTAGTTTAGACCAGGGAGCCGATTGTTCGTTTCACGACGCTCTGATCTGATTTTCGAGAGAAATTGGAATCGTGAAAAGTACTTTTATAATTAATTCCTAATGAATCTATTGCATGACTATTTTTCTTCATATGTGTAGATTATTTAATGCAAAAGAGCAATTAATTGTATTTCGTCATCTACTGTCAGTGATTAGTTAGGTTAGGTGACTCACACCGGGAGAATAACGCGCAGCTGTAGCGGGGTTATTCTTCAATAATATTTTTTGTACCTATTCATGGAAATTTATTTAATTTACATTGTAGTTGGTCATTACCTAAATAATAAAATATTTTTTCGAGTTTCTCAGCTGTTCAATACTTAAATGCGCATAATTATACCATCGCATGCGCGGTATTACCCAGTACGTGGGGGAATACCGCGAAAAGACAATTTTCAGAATTATTTTTTTTTCTCAATTGGTATAGGTAGTTGAACCTTTTCCTTGTGATGAAAAAGTTCCAAATGGGTTCATGATTCAGCAGTTGAATTATGAAAGTTTGTGTGTACATAGGAAGGTTTTTGTGAGCATTTTCCCTAAGGTGCGTGGAATTCCCTCGTCCTCCCTAACATATAAGATTCATGAATTTTAGTAAAAACATAATCCCTCTATCTCAATCCAATTTCGAGAATACTCAGATTTGGTAAAATAAAAATTCTCTTCGAGAATATTGGACGGGGTGGACTCAGCTTCTTCTGATGATGTTTACTCCGAGTAGGAACATATAAGATTCCTGAATTTTAGTAAAAACAGAATCTTTCTTTCTCAAACCAATTTAATGAAAACCCAGATTTGGTAAAAATAAAAATTCGCTTAGAAAATATTGGACAGAATGGACTCAGCTTCATCCGATGAGAGTTGATTTAAGTACCTACATATAAGATTCATAAATTTTAGTAAAAACAGAATCCTTATATCTCAAGCCAATTTCGAGAAAACTCAGATTTGGTAGATTAAAAATTCTCTTCGAAAATATTGGACGAGGTGGACTCAGCTTATTCTGATGATGTTAACTCCGAGTACATGTAAGATTCATGAATTTCAGTAAAAACAGAACCCTTCTATCTCGAGCCAATTTCGAGAAAACTCAGATTTGGTAAAATAAAAATTCGCTTCGAAAATATTGGACTGCATGTTATGAGCTTCATCGGATGATAGTTGATCCGAGTACATTATAGGATTAATGAATTTTAGTGAAAACTGAATCCTTCTATCTAAAGCCAATTTCATGAGAACCCTGCAGATTTGCTAAAATCAAAATTCACTTCGAAAATATTTGACAGGAATGACAGGATGGACCCAGCTTCATCCAATTATTTATATCTTTATTTTTTATTATTATATCTTAAGAATACTTACTTTAGAAAGAACATTTTTGTTTTAAAATACGGTGACAAGTTTCCTCTTACATGTTTATGTTAGGAATAAGGAATGTTGATTGTTTCTTGCAATTATTATTGCTTATTCATCATCATCATCATCATGCAGCACTAAAAGTCCACTGCTGGACATACGCCTCCCTTGAGTTCTTCCACAGTTCTCTATTCTGTGCAGCTTGCATCCAGTTGGAATGAATGCGTCTCAAATCATCGTTCCATCTGGTTGGAGGGCGACCTCTATTTCGATTTGAATCTTGTCTTGGTCTCCATTCCAGAATCTTCCTTGTCCACCTATCGTCAGTTATTCTAGCGACATGCCCCGCCCAGTTCCACTTAAGTGTAGCTATCCTCTCTACTGCATCTGTCAGTTTTGTCCTTCTGCGTATTTCCCTGTTTGTTATCCTGTCTCTCAAAGATATTCCCAACATTGATCTTTCCATGGCATACTGTGTTGTTCGGATTTTCCTCACAGTGCCTTTTGTAAGGGTTAGTGTCTCTGCGCCGTAGGTTAGTACTGGCAAGACACATTGATCAAAAACTTTACGTTTCAAGCATGTTGGTAGTGCTGATTTGAAAATGTATCTCAGTTTTCCAAAGGCGGCCCAGGTCAGACCAATTCTTCTGCTGAGTTCGGAAGTTTGATTATCCCGGGAAATGCGCACCTCATGTCCTAGATATTTATAGGATATTGTCTCTTCAATGTGTGTATCGTCCAGAAGAACACTTCCACCAATTACAAGATTGGTCATTATCTTTGTTTTTGTCAGATTCATGCTCAGTCCTACTCGTCGGGAGACAACGTTCAATTGTCGTAGCATTTCTCTCGCCTTTTCAATGCAATCTGTTATTAGCAGTATATCATCCGCAAACCTGAGGTGGCACAGGTTCTCACCATTTATATTTAGGCCCATATCATCCCAATTTATTTTCTTGCATATGAATTCGAGCAGGCTAGTAAACAATTTTGGAGAAATTGTGTCCCCCTGTCGAACGCCCCTTTTGATTGGGATTTTATTCGTGTCTTCGTGTAGTCTGATACAAGCTGTTGCTCTTTCATATATATTCTTTATCACATTGGTGTATCGGTGATCTATTCGACAATCAGTCAGAGCTCTAAGCATTTCTCTCTGATCTATGGTATCGAAGGCTTTTTCGTAGTCAACGAAAACTAACACCAAGGGTCTATTATATTCTATAGATTTTTCGATCAATGTTTTGATTGTTTGGAGATGATCATTTGTACCATAGCCTGCTCGAAATCCAGCTTGTTCCCTTGGTTGGTACTGATCTAATTTGGAACAAAGTCTGTTTGTGATAATTTTGGTGAACAGTTTATATATGTGTGACAACAAGCTGACCGGTCTGTAGTTGCCGAGATTGGTGGTGTCGCCTTTTTTATGCATCAGAACTATTACTGCATTGTTCCATTTGGATGGTGTTGTTCCGGTAATCAAGCATTCGTTAAAGAGTACCGCGAGGCACTGTAACAACTTTTCTCCTCCTGCCTTGATCTCCTCAGCAATTATCGAATCTTCGCCCGGGCATTTGTTGTTCTTCATTTCCGACAGAGCTTTTTCCACTTCATCTATTGTGACCTCAGGAAGATCTTCAGAACCCTGGTTTAGCACTATTGGTAGGCAGCTGGTCTCATTCCTTGCATGTTCTCTATAGAGCTCAGTGTAAAAGTCCTCCACTATTCTGATTATATCGTTCTTATTGTTAGTTATGATTCCGTTTTTATCTTTGAGCTGGTATATATTCCTTTTACCTGTAGATAGTTTCTTCCTGAAAACATTCAAACTTTTGTTCTTTTCTATAATATCTATTATAGCTTCCGTATTTCTCTTCCGAACATCATATCTCATTGACTTTGAAATGTCTCTGTTGAGTTGTCTCAGCTTCACCAAGTTTTCGCCATATCTGTCCTCCAAATTCCTCCTGGTCTTAATCAATTCAAGCGTTTTTGAGCTGAACTTATCTTGGTTTTTGCTATTTCTTTGACAACATTTATCCCTTGCCATCTTTATTGAATTCATTATCGTCTCATTCAATTTTTCGATGTCTATGTTCTTGACATCAGTCGATTCAAGGTGTTTTTTGACCTCATTTATATATAATTCCGGATCTTCAGGAGGGGTCCATTTCCGAGTTTTACATTTCATTAACTTCGACCGTTCCTTTTTGATATTTAAGGCTAATTTGGATCGTATCATTCGATGGTCACTCCCAACAGAGAACCTATTGAGAACAGTCACATCCATAACCATTTCCTTTCTGTTTGCGACGATGAAGTCAATTTCATTTTTAGAGTTGCCATCAGGACTTATCCAAGTCCATTTTCGTTGGGGTTTTTTGGCGAAGAAAGAGTTCATCGCATACAGGTTGTTCTGTTGGAGATAGCATAGAAGTCTGTCTCCTCTCTGCTTATTATTATTATTGAAAATACTATTTTATTTTAAGTTCAAATGCAAATAAATGTTGGTAATATTCACATGTGGTGTTATCATTTCCAATGTCTCTGATGGTTGCAAGGATTGCGGAATCTGTAAATTTTTGTAACGATTTTGTCGCGGCATACGTATGAAAAGTTAACGAAATACAGAGATGGCGTTCATTGTAAAGGTTTGAAAGCGTTAGTTTGTCACATGTTTGTCATCAACTGTTCACATCATGAATAAAAGGCAAATAATACCTATCTCACAGATTGAGCTTGAACGGAATTAGATTGATGTCGTCAAATGATGACGCAGTGACCACAAGATCTCTGTCAGATTTGATAGTTTGAAAAAATAGAAATTTGGTAACTTTCCAACTCTCAATCAATACATTTTAAGTTTCACTAATTATTGCGTATGGATGATCTAATTTTGTGACCACATGCTTTGAAATGAAAATTGCGGACTGAATATGAATCGTGCCTTCGATCGAAATGTCTCATATCCACGATGAACTCTTCGCAAGGGTTCGACATTTATATGAACAGAAAAGATGGGATGAAATTTTAAAATTAAATGAGTATTCTGATATACCTGACGCAAACAGGATTCTTTGGGTGTGGCCTACAGAGGAAGATATAAGATTCATCCAAGATTTTATTTTGAAAAATGGTTTGAGAGGTGTGAGTTCTATAGGATGCGGAAATGGACTTTTAGAATGGATTCTACAAGAAGCGACAGGTAAGTGACAGCAACAGAGATGACCTCTACGGCTTATTTGGCCCATTTGTGTTGTTCAGTGCATTTAAAGAATCATTGTGATTTTTGAGTTATTCCAGATTGTTTTTCCAGCTCACTAATCATCACTATAAAACTTTTTCGATTTCAAAATAGATATTTTCCTAATGAATGCAGAGAGCGGAAGGTACATTTTCGTACGAAATTATAGTTTCCACTGTATGTTCTCCATGCAGTAGAAAGAAAAGACACTTCCCGCATGAATTAGGAATAACATTTTTGAGCGCTCGAAATTTTGTTTTCCTGATAGTTTCAAAACAACCGATTGGATCGACATGAAATATCGCATTTAGACGGAGAATCAGAATGAGCTACATACAAAATTTAATTAAGACCGCGTAACCAGAACCGTATTAAATTCTACAGAATTATCAAAAAAATAGAGCACTGTCGTGTAGTCAGGAGCTTCTGAGCGCTCGTTCATCCACCTTGTGTGTGGATTCACATTCACGAGTGCAACGAAAAAAAATTTGACAGCAGATGTCAAAGTGATAGGATCTGACCATAGAACTTATAGTTCATGGAATGCTATTACCAGATCAAAAAGTGGGTAAACATCTCAAGTTGGAGGAATCTCTAAATTTCCATGTTCCCATGGATACGACCTGTCACACCGAACAGAAACACAGAAATGTTTGCCGAAATGCCTAGTGAATCGGATCTTGACGATTAAATTGATAGTTTTTCTGTGTTTCTATTCCGTATGACAAGTCGTAACCATGAAAACATGGAAATTTCAGTATTCCTCCAACTGGAGATGTTTACCCACTTTTTTAAGCTGAGCAGCAAGGCTAATGGCATTCCATGTACTATAAGTTCTATGGATCTGACTCTACCTACCTTTTCTCGAAACGTTTCGTCGCAGTTTGAAATCCTCAAACTTCAAACCGAATGATACTTCCGGGCTAAATTTCTCCGGTTGAGATGAGCTCAGATTGCTCATCAAATATCCTGAATTTCATTCGCGTTGCTCACATACTTGAGATTTTATTCATACCTTTACTGCGTTCGTTATTACCAATCCGGGAGAGGAGCGAGAGAAAACGGACACAGAAATATAATAAATACGGATCTCTCTCTCTTTCCCTCTTTCAGCCAGAGAGAGAGACAGTGGCACACCCAGGGGGGGGGCTGCAGCCCCCCCCAAAGCTACCAAAAGTTTCGATTTTTCGCAGTTCATTTCCAAACAAACGTCGAGCATTATCAAACAGTCTTCTTCAGCCCTCCCCCCCAAAACAAAATCCTGGGTGCGCCACTGGAGAGAGATCCGAATTATTATATTTCTGTGTCCGTTTTCTCTCGCTCCCCTCCCGGATTGGTAATACCGAATGCGCCTCTTAAATAAGCGCGTTCGGCATTAGCATCCGAGAGCGGACGGATTTTTTAGTCACGTGATCACAGATTGTACAGATTTGTCAGATTTTTCTGTAATAAACGAACGGTACGGAGCTTTCAGATCGTTTTTTCTGTTTGTCAGGTATTAAATTAGTGATTAAAGGTCTATTCGGCCGTAGAGGTAGTCTGGATTCTATTTCAATTCTTTCGTTATAGCTCTCAACACTTCTACCCCTTGGTTGAAATGATTCAATATTTTGAATCATTATTTTTTTATCAAACGACATTTTTTATTTATTACTACACAACAAATAACATAAGACACGAAATTTTAACAGACTGTTCAAGAATATTCGAAGCAGGAAACTCATAAATGCAGATAAAATCCATTGACAAATGCAGAAAAGTAATTTCTGTTTCTGTTCTGTTGAAAAAATCCGTTTGCTCCGTCGAAATACAGCGAGCAAAAAGATCTACATCCGATTGATCAGATTTTTTTGCCGAACGGTCCAGATGTGTACTCCCCTCAATCTGGATGTAATAAACGAACGGTTCAGATCAATCCGATCAGTCGGATGTCATTGCCGAACGCGCTTATTAATAGGTATATACATCGATTTCGTTACGAACTCACTCGCTGTCATCAAAACGTCTGTGGTACTTTTGGAAATCACAGAAAGCTGAAGTTTGGTATGTGGGCTAGAATTAGCATACAAACAATAAGGAGAATAAGAAGATTGGGGGCCGATTTTATAATGAAGTTAAATGTTACTTCAAATTTGAGAAGATTATTATAATTGCAATATGAATCATAACAACGAGTAGATGGCTTCCTTCAAATTTTGAAGAGCATTTTACTCCGTTATGAAATCGGCCCTAAGAAGCTGATCCACAACAATTCCTATTTTTCCTGAAGACCCCTGGCAATTCTGTAGTGTAGCATTTGAATCGGTTAGTTGAAGAACTGTACAAGTTGGTTTGGGTTTATTGGGAAGGCAGTCAAAAAAACAAGGAGGACTCTTTTTTCTTTGGCTCGAGCTTTCGGAATATGATTATTCCTTCATCAGGAGCAGCTACAATATAATAAAAATATACATTATGTTCGTGGTACTTATAAGAAAAGAATACACATCTTCTACCAGAGCTGTGCCAAAGCATTGTGCTTTGTGCTCGTGAAAGCACTCGGAGCCCTTTTGTGCTCCCGAGCACTGTGCTCTCAAGCACTTTTCAAAAGCAGTGCTTAGTGCTTAGTAATTGGAGTGCTTCGGCCAAATGCTTAGTGCTTAGTAATCCCAAAAGTGTTCCCGAGCACTTTTGCGGATTACTAAGCACTAAGCCCTGAGCCAATGTTGTACGAATTCATTTTTACATCAATAAAATCTGAAATCAACATTTCCTTACAAGACAGTAACATCCCAAAACTGTTTGGATTGCAATTTCAGAGAGATGATAATGAGGAAACTTGATCATTATGAAAGGAAAATTGAAGGCCCATGTGTATTTTATTAAATGGTAATTTGTGCGTTGACAACTCAATATCATTAAGAAAAGCAAGCCACGATTCTGATTTTTTTTTACATTTTTATCTGACCAAAGAGTCTTATATAGACAACATCAAAACTTTACACAATTCATTGAGTTCTAATTTTGATACTTTTTCGTTATTTGTCACGCAACAATGTTTTGCAACTGGTTTGCTCCTGACAAATCAGTGCAAGAATTGACAGAGGAACATTTCCATTTTTCCTTGAATTTTTTATTTAATTTTGTTTCAAGGACTGGGAGTTTTCAAAAGAAAAAGTAAACTCGAAAAATTCAGTATATTTATGAATATTAAACAGAGAGATCCAGGAGCGAATAGCATTTTTCTCTTCCATTACTAATAAGAATTTTATATATTATATTGAATCGAATTCAAAATTTTCAATATCACATACCTATGCCAACTTACAATTTCTTTTCCGATTAAAACAACCTCACTTTCAATATTTCCTAAAAAAAAGTGCTTAGGGCTTAGTGCTCGAAATGTCGAATTACTTTCACAAAGTGCTTAGTATTCGCGAGCCTTTTGTGAAAATAAGTGCTCTGTGCTCGAGACTCGGGAGCCTTTTTATTCAAGTGCTTAGTGCTTAGTGCTCGAAGCACTTTTCTTCAGTGCTCGTCACAGCTCTGTCTTCTACCAAACTTACGAGTTGAGGTTTCGTTTTAGGTGTAATTTAGAGTTGGAAGAAATCGTACAACCTCTTGAATCGGCTAAAATCGGTAAGATTTTTTATGAGAAGCACCACTTTGGACGGCATTAAGTATATAGAGTATTTACTATTTATATCAATAATCGAGGCTATTCACTAAGCAAAGTTGTTATGGATAGCAACTTTGCTTAGTGAATAGCCCCGATTATATCACATTTAGGTATGTTATTTGGTACTAGGTTTGGCGCGTTGGATCTTTCGCGCGTTTCGTCTGTCGCGTAGAATCACAGACTTTCTAAATTGACATGTGACGCGCAACTATCGAAGATCTTACATACTAAGGGTAATAATGGTAATATCATTGTTTAAACAATGATAATATAATTCTGGTAATATAATTCTTGATTCAATTTGCGGGGTTGCCTATGTCGTTTCTGTTCTTGTTTTAAATTGTGATGGTAACTTGATTTTTGGTGTGTGTAAGCTATTACTATTAATTAGAATTCGTTTGAACAATGTTTTGGTTCTTGTCCCATTCAATTCAACTGTACAAGTCCAAAATTAGTCATTTTCAGCTGAGATAGTCAAAATGCTCATAGTTGGTAGCTCTATCGATTCAGCGAGAGAACAGTATCATTGATACGAAAACCATCGTTGTACGACCCATCCATTTCCTTCAATCATCCTAATACAACAGTACCAGTCCAGGTTTTGTTTCTCTCTAGCTGCTTAATTATATTGAACCTATACCGATCAATTCAAAAAAAATGATGACGTAAAAAAAGTGATGCGATCATAAAAGGTGAAAATTTACGGCCGTATTCGCCGTTTTCCCTCTAAAGCTAAGGGTCCACATGTCCGCATCGGACGGATCGGATCAAACGGATTTCGGTATTCTTTGTATAGAAACTCGTGCAAGCCCGTCCACAGACCCGCACCGGACGTATCGGAGCATCGGCATTTCTGCAATGGAGATCCGTAAATCCGATCCGTCCGATGCGTCCGGTGCGGACATGTGGACGCTCAGCTGTGCCTGTGCTCAATTTGCGGCGGGCCTTAGTAAGGCGGATTCGTAGATACCTGAATGAGTAATCGCTCCAGCTGCAAATTTGAAGCGCACGAAAGCTTCAAATTTTAGGATATCGATTCCATAATTCTTTTAGAAGATGAGTCGATTTCCTTCATCGATATTGACCTTTTTTTTAGGTATTGAAGTGAAGGGCTTCGAAATAAATGAGGAATGGTGGAGAAGCAGATATGCTTATCCATCCTTCATAGACCTGAAATTCCCAGAATTTCCACTAAAGGAAATATGCCCCAGAGATCATGCATTGCTTTTCTGTTACTTCAATAATGGTCCAGCTTTCGAAGATTATGTTGAAAAGTATACCGGAAATGTTATAATAATTATTGGACCTTCATATGGGATTGGGAGACATACTAATCCACAACCATTTGATGTGAAGTTTGCTGATTCCGAATGGAAACTTCAGTGCTGCAAGGAAGTTAAACAAACTAAAGATTTTATTGTTTTTTATGTTAGAGTCTGAAAATTGATATCTTTTTTCATATTAAATGAGGTATACCTAAAACGAGTTATTTATTGAAAAGTTTTTTGCATGAATCGTTCAAAATGATGAAAGTGAGAACTTCGATAAGAAAAAGGTGTTCCACGATCAGCTTCGAATATGTATTTCTTGAATGTCGAAGGAATACCTGTCTCATAAAAGTGTTCCACGATCAGTTTCGGTCGTTTCGGATAAGTATTCCCCGAATGCGAAGCAAATGAAATCCGACACCCCACATAGTTGGTTACATTGCACGAAAGGGGCTTGGTTTAGGGAATTGCTAATGAAACTTCATTGATGAACATCCCTCAGGAATATTGCATTTCATTTTTTTGCATTCAAGAAACACATATTCGAAGCTGATCAATAAACACCTTCATTTTGTCGTATTAGATTGTTCATAAATTTGAAAAAAAGACAGTTTTTGAAAAGAATAATATCTGGTCGAGGTGAAAGTCGATCGGATTTATTTTTTTGAAGAACAATTCTCCCTAAATCTTCCTTCCTGGGGGCTGACCAACTATAGCTTGTTGAAATTTTATAGATTGACTTTGTAAGTGCCGGGAATTGTGAGGATCGCTTTCTGTAGCAAGTATTAATTTGTTGTTTTTAAGAATGCAATAATCCTTTTCCTACTTCTGAAAAAATATTCAACATAGATATTCCTGGTTAGGTTAGGTAAACCTATTTTTCAAATATGCTATTTTTATTCACTCAAACAAAAACCTAAAAAACAATATTTATTTCCCAAACAATACTTACAGGATGAATCAATATGAAATTAGTGTGGATGTGTGCTTTCATTGAAACTAAATACAGTTTTTTAATGTTTTATTCCAAAATAGTGCCAACAACATATAAATAGGTATTGAAAAATTTAAAAAATTATCCGTCTTTTTTTTCTAGTGAATTGGTCAACCACTTCGTTTTCATCAATGTTCACATTATAATGTATATTCATAAGAGCCAACCCATTCAATCTAGTTTCACTAGAAGAATTGCGCAGGTAATTTTTAATTCTCCTCAAGCTGGAAAAACTTCTTTCTGGAGTAGCAGTAGAAACTGGAATCGTAGCTAAAATTTGAAGTAGGATGTAGATGTTCGGATAGATATTTTGATTGCACTCATCTAAGCATTCTAATGCCGATTTCAAAGTGGAGTTCATCGATATTTTCCATATTTCAAATTCTGCTATAATCACGTTCTTATTTTTTTCTGGTAGTAGTGAAGAATAGGTACATCGATATGGCGTCTTCTAATTCATATTCTCTGTTAAAATTCTGGGGTAGCAGACCAGATAAGGCTGATATTAATTGTCGGTGTTTAGAAAATCTATCAGTTAATTGTTGGATAGTATGGTCTAGAAATGGGATGAAAAAATTGATTTTGAAATAGGTTGTTGTATCTAAGGCTGGAGCATTTGACCGGTTCTTCTGCCTGCTGACAATAAGTGGCATCTGTAATGTACCTCCGTTTGCTTCTAGTAAAGACTTGGTTTCGTCATAAAGCAGTTGAAACTCATCATCCGCCTTATTTCTCAAAACTCGCAAAGCAGAAAGTACAATTTCTATTTGGTGGAATGCTGTGATGAGATCAGTATTAACTGCCTGCAGTTGTTTGGAGAGTGTCAATGTAAGCTAAGCGTCCACATGTCGGCAACGGACGCATCGGACGAATCGGATCAAACGGATTTCGGTATTCTTTGTATAGAAACTCGTGCAAGCCCGTCCACAGATCCGCACCGGACGCATCGGAGCGGCGGCATTTCTGCAAAGGAATTCCGTAAATCCGATCCGTCCGATGCGTCCGTTGCCGACATGTGGACGCTTAGCTGTATAGATGCATCTATGTCAATGTATATGACATCACTTTTGTCAGAATCGCTAAACATATAACAAAATTTGAGGACAAAATTGTGTTAAGTAATTGAACAGCCTGTTCAGAAGTCTCTTTGTTATGGGAACATTGAAGTTCTTCAAGTGCGGCAACTATAGCTGAAAAAATTTCTTGGAAACGAATCACTGCTTCATGTTTATAAACCCATCGTGTTTCGCACATTGCAAGTAGACCCTTTTGATGGTCATGGGAAAACAGATCTTTGATTTTATTTTTCAGAACGGCTGTTCGTTGAGCGGAAGATCTAAAAAAAGTACCAACAGACTGCAAGGTTCCAACACAATTTCGGATATCCGGTTTTGAACAGGAGTCAGCCAATACAAGGTTTAGGGAATGCGCACTACAGTGCACGTAGAGGGCGAGAGGACATTCTTGATGGACATATTTCTGGGCGCCGTGTAAGTGACCGCTCATAGCAGCGGCCCCATCGTACCCCTGACCAACTATACTCCATTCACAATTATAAAATCACAGCTCTAGCATTGGAAATTTGACACATTCCACTCTGTATAGAAGTTATGACGTTTTTCAAAATATTTTTATGTTCCAAGTCAACACTATGTTGCCCTTTCTACATTCTTAGCGTATTTCTCAGAATGTGAATGGGAAAAGATGTGATGGAACGTTTATATGAATTGATAGAAAGGATTCCTTTTCTAGTTATTTGCATGAAAAGTACAAGAGATCACTGTTGAAATATATTAAGTATTTTTCGCCATGGAAAAAAATTGCATTGCTTTCACATAATTTTCATATGCATGCTTGTGAAGATTTAATGTTTATTATCCTCTTGAACTGAAAGTTCAAGATTGACGACATTTTATTTATTTGATCTTATGAACAAGGAGTAAAATATTCTGATTGTATAGTAATTTATTGGATTAAAAAATATTCATACATTACTACGACAGTAGGTTTGTACAAATACAATGGAATAGGTCAAACATATGCTTCACATTTATCATTCACCTGTTCTAAAATAAGACACAAACTCCTGGAATATGGAAAAAACCGATGTATTCTGGTTCAATATAGCCTTTTTCTACTTTCGGCAAAGGAATGAAAGCTCCAGTGACACATTTCAATTCTACCTGAACCATATTTTCCGGTCGCTTCCGTTAGAAGATCGTATAAGGAAGCCTTTCTTGTCCATTTACACATTCCAAATAAATTTTGAGCACCAAAATCGATACCGAAACTAACCAAACTTCTGGGGGACCGGAATTTCGTTTGAAATCTTTCAAAACGGCCAGATACCTAAAAAAACATCGTTATCAAGTGTAAAAAGGTCGATTAGTACTTACTTTCGCTTTATTTATGCTTATAAATCGATTTTTGGTCCAATTCAAATTTGCCGTTCGTACTCACGCCAAAACTCGTGAAAGGAAAAAATGACACATGCACGAAACTTCTTCTGGACGCCGAAGAACGGAAAAATAGGCGATTTCCTATCGATTTTTCTCCCCAAAATCACCGATCGATACGAACTAACAAAATGGGGAAAATCTTTGATACTTTTACTTTGATGTAAACAGAAAAACTGGCATCGTCGTATTGTCATTAACCATATTCTATGTACGAGCACAGATTTTTCATCAGGTGCGCCAATTCCTGAAAACGAAACCATGGCCAGAGTTGTGATTTTATAATTGTGAATGGAGTATACATGAGAACATTCAAGTCCATGTTTTTTTAAAGTTGCTAGAATCAAACTTGCAAGCCCATGCCCTGTCACGTCAACTGTCGGGATGTACTCCAAAAATATTTCTTTTACTTTATGATGCTTAATGTCATCTGAATCTATATAACGAAGGCAAAACGAAACTTGCTCTATGTGCGTAATATCAGTTGTTTCGTCAGCGAGTATTGCAAATAATTTAACTTTCGTTATTTCGCTAATTATTTTCCTTTGAATAATGTTACCGCAAATATCAATAATCTCATTTTGTATCTGAGGGCTTGTATATAGAGCATTTTTTTGTGAGGTCCTCAAATGCTCTTCAAGTACTTTATCTCCACTCTCAGCTCCATAGCGCAGAAGAGCTCGAAAGTTGCCCTCATTATCAAGGTCAATTTCTTCCTCTTCCCCTTCAGTAAGTTGGATACGTCCTGAATCCTTTTTGCCTCGCAAGGGAATACCTTGCTTTCCACAATAAATAATTGCTTTCACAATTGATAGTAGCCTTTTCCTATTCTCTTCTTGTTGACGCTTTCTTTCAGAAGACAATTGTTCGACAACAGAAGATATTTGATGTGAATCCATAACTTTCAAGAAGTTATCTGCCCGTTCTGAATTACGTTTATGATAAACAGTTTGCCCATGATTCTGAAAAACTTCTAAAGCGTTCTTCCACTTAGAAAAGGGCTCGGATACGAGCTGTCCTACTTTTTGATGACCACCTTTGCCTTCAACCGAACGTCCCATTATAACGCAAATTCGGCAAAACACTCCACTCCTATAATCAGAATAGGATAACCAAGGAAATCTTTCCAACCATTTCATTTGAAAACGTAGATTTCTCTTCGTGGAAGTAGGAAATTCATAATCTTTGCTTGGAGTCCAAGGTTGTTTCAAAATCGGTGTTTTCAAATTATCATCCAAATCTATTTGTCTATCATGGTTTGCGTGAAAACCTATGTCGAGTTTATTCACAGTAGAAGGCAATAAATTTTTATCAGCATTACCTTCAGGAACCTGAACAGAAGACACCGCAGCCTTACTGGTAGATGGCATGAGTAATGTAGGTTCAACAATCGAAGAATCATATGATGATACATTGGACTCCGAATTTGAAGCCTCTATTGTAGAAAGTACATCTTTGGAAGCGATTGACTGACCACACCACTTCTTCCAATATTCCAAACGGTCACACTTTTAGTCACTTGGTCTTTTATTAGCCTTCATTATTCGGAAATTTGGCTCTGCAATTATATAATTTAAAGGATATTAAAAAGCTATAACCCAAGATACACTACTGTATAGTTTACACTTTACAAAGTGATATTTCTGCAAATGATAAAAAAACCCGATGAGCAGCAGAGCTCTGTCCTTTTAATTATATTTCATTATCGTTGGTGCGGTGATTGGGTCTCAAGCAAAACATTTTATAGCATAGGTACAATATGAGTTTTAAGTTTTTTTAAATGTAGGAAAAAAAAATTCTGAAAGAGCGAAAACAGCCCTATAAATACCTACATACTTTTTGCCTATATTCGCATATGAAAAAAATGCGGGGCATTTCTTGGGGACTGCCGATAGAAGTGAAAACAAAAAGACTGGTCAATTGTACCTTCGAGATTGTATCAGCGGTCCTCAAATACTACCCCGCATTTTTTCATATAAGGAGAGGCACCTATCAGAAAAACCAGCCACGTAATTAATTATAGAACTTACTTTCAATAAGAGTTTGAAGTCCTGAAATTCAAAAACACAAAAAAAAGTCTATAATATTGAGAACTTTCACTCTGAAGGTCTGAACACAGTGAACACACAAACACAACGAGGTTTCAAATTCGAATGCTTATTTCGCTAGAAGGGAGATAGAAATGAAATGATTTCGTATTTTCCTTATTCCGGATAAAAAATTCCTCATTGGTGAATGGACAATTATTATTTAAATGTCAGGAAACATGAAGAATCCTACATCAAAGAAGCCGCTCAGAAAGAAGCCGCTGAAAAAGAAGCCGCCGATTAAAGAAAGCTATCATCTGGTGACGTTAATGGCAATAGGGTAAATTCATATTTCCGAATCCCCTTAAGAGAATGCCGACACGCTTCATGCAAAGCGTTCGGTACAATTTCCACCAGAAGAAATATAAATAAGGAATTATTGGTTCGACGGATCCATGTGTGCGATGTTATGAAACTTAAATATCATCCATATTGCTGATATTTAAATATCATCCATATTGCTGATATGAATTGATAATTTTAAGTGGAGTTTCGGAGATAAATTGGTTTAAGTGCAAAATGAAAGATTTATTCTGCCAAAAAATAACTCTGAAACATTTCGGGGGGGGTTTGACCCCCCCCCCCCCCCCTGGCTACGCCCTTGCCGCCAGGATATCTGCGAAAAAAGTTTTATCGAGTTTAAAATGGCCCTTTTTGTCGGATTTTATCGCAGTTTTCACGATTTTTCAAAAATACTTCGCCTCCTAGAGAATCGAAATATGAGAATAAATATGAGAAGTGGACTAGCCGTTTCAGTTGGTCCTCACCGCAGGATAAAGCTATATGGCTCTGATGACGGCTAATGAGCCAGAAACCGGTAAGTCATTGTCTTCCTGATGTAGTGGTGCCACCTGGTGGTGAACTTCGGAAACTAGATCTCTACTAGTCCACTTCTCATATTTATTCAGTTTGTCCTAACTTAGGGACGTGATCCTCCTTTTTCATTATTAATATTTGCGGGCTCCGAAGTCGTATGAACCGGGCGTATTCTACTTCCCTCGGTACACTGCATCAAACTCCAAAGTGAGTTGTTGCGAAATCCGTTTGGGAAAAATGAATGTACGGAGAGATCTAGTTTTTGAAAGAACCTCCGGGATGAAGCGTGGACATTTGCCCCCTAGGTGGAACATTGTACTAAACTGTACTCAATAGTTCCTGCCAGGGAGTAATACCTATAGGTTCTGCCGTTTCAGTTGGTCCATCCAGAAATTCCGGATGAAGTTAAAGAAATGATAAAAATCCAAAACAATGCGAGGAAAAAACTTCAACGGAATTTTAGTCTCGATAGATATCGTAAATTCAAAGAACTATCGAACATGGTCAAAAGCCTTTTAAAATCGGTTAGAACTTCCAATTGGGAAATCTTCACGAAGAGCTTAACCAACACGAACGAAATGTGGAAAATCACGAGATCATTGAAAGAAAATGAAACCTGTCTCAGAATATCACCGCTGCAAAGCCCCCAAGGTCTCATTTTTGACAATGAAGGCAAAGCTAACCATCTAGCAGAATCATATTCATCAATTCATAGATCAACTAATAATCTGTCCGACGCTCCAACATCAACGGAAATCGAAGAAACCATTGAACAGTTCCTAAACTCAAACATCCCACCCGATCCCGAATCCTCAACCTCCCTGGGAGAAATCCGAATGATCATAAAGTCCTTCAAAAATAATAAAGCCCCTGGCGAAGACATGATAAATAACCTCACCCTCAAAAAACTACCTCGTAAAGCGACAATTCAACTGTTTCATATAATTAACAGCTGTCTAAAAGCAAAGTATTTCCCAAGAGCCTGGAAAAATGCAATCGTCTTATCATTTCCAAAACCTAGCAAAAACCATAAACTTGCAACCAATTATAGACCGATAAGTCTCTTATCCTCGATCTCAAAAATCCTAGAAAAAATCATCCTCATTCGAATAGAAGAATACGAAAATCTAATAGATGAACAATTCGGCTTCAGAAAAAAGCACAGTACAACTCTCCAACTAGCTACCATCACCGATCAGATTACCAAAAATTTCAACTACAGAAAAATCACCGCAATGCTGAATCTCGACATTGAAAAAGCATTCTGATATTTGGGAGTTTTAGTAATAAAACTAGCACCTTCCTTAATCCCTTTATTCCAATATCTTATATCCCTTAACATGTGCTATTCGCCATTACTCGATACATTCTACTACGTTCTAGAATCCTTACGTCTATTTTGACATGACATTTAGAATCATAGAAACTACAATCTGAATGTAACCATAGAACTACATATATATAACCATTTTAGTGTATAATTAACAGATCAAACGAACTTACCTTAAGTGAAGTTCGATCTGAATTATATGAGGCCTCGTTGAAGTAAATAAGAGAAGTCGTAGTACCTTCGCCGCGCGCCAAGTTCCACACGTTTCAAAGCAAACACCCCACTACACCAGTCGCCCCTGCGTATTATACACTTACCAATATCATGCTTCAGTTATTTTAAAGCTAAATTTGTTGCAATAAGGGATATAAAATTGGGTGAGGTGGGACTTATTTACTTCAACGAGGCCTCATATAATTCAGATCGAACTTCACTTAAGGTAAGTTCGTTTGATCTGTTAATTATATTTCGGCCTCGTTTCGTAAATAAGAGAAGTCGTAGCTGTTTAAAGTATAATTGCAACAAATATTACATTATATATATATTTTTCTTCAAAATATATAATCTTAGTTTATACAAATTAACAGTTTTTCGGAGAAAAAAAAAAAAAAAAGTAACTAACGTAAATATTGAACTATCAATATAGTGCAAAACAGAGAACATGTGCAAACAAGAAAATAAAGTGACATTATCAAGCTGTCAACAACTAAGGACAGTCTTAGCAAAATTGTTATCTTCCTTAAGCGGTCTATTATAAAATTTGGCAAACGTAGCAGAACGTTCAGTCCAGCCAGCAGCTAACCTGATGGTATCATATGAAACACCTTTTTTTATAGCCGCTGAAGTGGAAGCATGCCGTGTACTGTGGGCTGTAAAAAGATTTGTATCTATACCACACTTTTTCAATATAATTTTCAACCACCTAGATATAGATTGGGCAGTGGCATTATGAAAAGGTTTCTTGAATGTTATAAAAAGACGTTCACAATTATTCCTGATTTCTTTTGTTTTTTCAAGGTAGGCCAGGAGTGTTCGTGAAGGGCAAATATTTTCATTTTCATCAAAATACGGTAACACAAGAGTTGGTTGGATAGAACCCTTTCTAGTGGTTTTGATTCTGTTAGGGATTTTAATTTCAATTTTATTTTCATATTCAACAATGTTGTTGACGTCTATGTTGGCTAATGTTTGAACCCTCTGTCCCGTAGCCAACGCAAGGAGAATTGCTAATTTCATTGTCAATTCCTCCAAACTCAAATTATTATTTGGTAACAATTTCAAATGAGATAAAACCGTTCCTGGGTCCCAAGTGTTATTGTACTTTGGCAAAGGTGGTCTCAAGTTATGTAACCCTTTGAAAAATCTTTTTATTCGAAAATCCGATGTTAGGGATGGTTGTAATATCTGGGCGAGAGCCGCCCTATACGAATTTAGGGAAGAAAATGATGCTCCCTCATTATACTGATGGGTAAAAAACTCCAGAATTTCAGTGACAGATGCTGAAAAAATGTCTGAATTGTTGTTCTTTCGGAATAACCACCAATGTTTTAGACCCGTATTGTATTGTTGAATTGTAGAGGGAGTTATTGAAGCCAAGCAAATTTTTAATGATTCAACTGGCACACCACCTGACTTCAATGCTTGTATGATAATGTCCCTGCCACCAGGGAAATTTTTCGCCAAAGTGGATGGGGCGTTCCTCTGAAAGAAAGTAATTCTTGGTTAGGGTGGAAAAATAAGGGTTTATGTTCCACTAATGATAGAAACAGCGGGTACCATGGTTGAGAGGTCCAAAATGGGACAACGACAATACCTCTGGCTCTTTCCCTTATAATTTTTTGCAGAACCCGTAATATTAGGGCGAAAGGGGGAAATGCATAGAAAAAATATTTGTCCCAATTGAGGGTAAATGCATCGACTGCCTCGCATTCTGGGTCTCTCATCCATGATATAAATCTCTTGCATTTGGTATTGTGTCTTGTTGCAAACAGATCAATATTTGGTTGACCAAGCTCTTGTACTATTTTTCGAAAAACAAAATCGTTAATTTCCCATTCAGTTTCCTCTGAAAGTTTTACACGAGATTCCGAATCTGCTTCTGAATTATCTTCCGATCTGATATAGCTAGCAAATATAAAGATCTTTCTTTCCTCACACCAATTCCAAATGGAACGAGAGATGTCATTCAAAATCGGGAATCTAACGCTTCCCATTCTGTTAATACAAGCAAGAGCTGTTGTATTGTCAACTCTGCACAAGATGTTACAGTTTGACGATTTTTCTGTAAAAGATTTAAGGGCATGGAAAACAGCTCCAATTGGTTAATATGGCAATTGCTCTCAGATTTTGACCAAAAACCATGGCATTTTTCTCCATCACAGTATGCACCCCATCCACTTTTAGAAGAGTCCGAAAAAATTTCCAATTGGTATGAATCAACCCTGATATTGTTAGAAGCCTTTTGAATGTTTTGGAACCACCAATCAAATTCAGGTTTCAGAATAGAAGATAACTTCATAATGGAGTTATAATTTCCTCCAGCTCTTTTTAGAGCTAAGAATTTTTGACGTTCAAATAACTTAGTATACAGCCATCCATATTTAACTGCAGGACAGATGGAGGTCAGGGTGCCAAGAAATTTTGCAAAATCACGGATTTTACAAGTTTTTGAGCTTGAAAACTTTTTCAGTAGCCTAGTCATTTTAAATATTTTCTCTTTGGGAACGGAAACTGTCATGTCTATAGAATTATAAGTAAAGCCCAAATAATTCACACACTGAGATGGTGTTATATTGCTCTTTTCGAAATTAATAACAAAACCAAATTTTTTTAATGTTCTTATCGTCTCATTTATATTATTTTTACAGTCTTGAAACGATTGGCCCAGTAACAAAAAATCATCCAAATATACAACAGAAAGGAAACCTTTTTCTCTCAAGTTGGATAAGATTGGCTTCAGCAATTTTGTGAATACTAAAGGTGCACAGTTGAGACCAAACGGTAAACAATTGTATTGGAACAACTTATTGTCAAACAAGAATCTTAAATATTTTCTGTGGGGCTCAAATATTGGTATTAAAAAGTATGCGTCCTTTAAATCAAGGGTGGCCATAAAATAATTTCTCTGTAAAATTTTGGTAACTACTCGGTAATCTTCTAGCTTGAAATGACTAGTTTTTATATAAGTGTTCAAGGATTTGAGGTTGATTACCAACCGCTGTTTACCACCTGGCTTTGGTACCAAAAAAATATTTGATATATATTGACCCTCACAAGGGCTCACAACCGAAACAGCACCCATCTCCAGTAGATCTTTAATGGAGGACTTTATATTACGTCTCTCAGATGAATTGAATTGTGGATGCGTGGGAACTGTTTTTTGAAGTGGCTTTGTTAAAAAAGGTAATTTGAAACCCCTGATACAGTCCAAAATAACTACATCGGAGGTGAGTCTACACCATTCATCAAAGAACAGACTCAATCTACCAGCATGAGTACAAACCTCAATATTTATTGGTGGGGATGCCTGGAGGTATTTTTTCTGTATGCATTCTGAGGGTCTTCTCTCGTCTTCTTCTGTCGGAACCTCTGTGTCCCCCTGTAGTTGGTCTTCAAGGAGTTGAACCGGTAAGACTGATGAGAGGGAGCTCTCTGGTACTGGCGTCCTACCCCTGCCCTCTTCACAGTTTGGGGAGGACTCTTGGAGTTTAAAGGACGTGACGGTTTTTTGAATGTTTTGACAAGTTTGAGATCCGAACTTGATTTTTCTAAATTTTTGGCTGCTTTTACTCGCTCCTCTAGGGTTTCGCCAAACAAAAACTTGTCAACTGGAGCTTCAGATAAGGTAGCTTTCAAATCTTTATTCAAATTAATCAAGATGAGGTCACGGCGTGTAATTAATTCCATATGGTGGAAGTCACATAACAAACGACCAGCATCACTCAATAACTGGATACACATTTTGTCTCCCCCATTCTCCTTATTTATTAAGAGAGAGATGGCCTCACCAATAGCTGATATGCTGGCTCCTAACTGTTCCTGCTTTCGGATTAAACGAGAATCCCTTTGCGAAACCTGTTGTGATATAGCTGCACCAACCTCCGGGTTGACCTCTGGAACCTCTAAAGCAGAAAGGTTCTCTGGTATCAAATATTTCTTCAGTATTTCTTGTTTAACATCTTCCTCCAAGCCGCATTTTATTATATTCGTCCATCTAGACACAATAGCCTGATGAACAGGTGGCCCTCTAACCGATTTTGGGGTTGGTTCACTACCCAATAGCGTTGAAAGGTCTTCACCTGAAGGTGAGCCCATTTGGATCGAATTTCCTTCTTCTGATTCGACAATCTCTTGTTCTTCCTCTACTGGAAGAAATGAATAAAATTAAGAGCCACTCATAAAAGGCTTTCTACCAAAAGAAATAGACACTGTGTTGCCAAGAAACACACTGAAGATGGCTGCCAAAAGCACATCGGTAGTTATTGCCAAAAATAACCATAAAAGTTGTTATCAAAAAACAACTTTAACTGTCGTTACCAAAAACAACAATAATTGCTGTCACCAAAAACAGCTGAATATCATTTATTGATAAATTGTTCAAAATACCTTGGGTTTCCTCTGTATTACCCAGTAGTTCCTCTGTCAAGCCCCTCACAGAGTGACGAGTCGACCCATTGCCATTAGTTCCATTACTATCGCTTCCTGACGAAACGACGCTAGGGCTGCGTTTTTTACGTTTCAATCGCTTCGATTTATTAATGTCGTCCAGCTGTTTTTGCAAAGCAGATAACTTTTTCCGTATCCAATCGTCGTCCTCACGGGATCTACTTCGACGTCTCTTGTGACTCTTGTGAGTCCGATGATTAGGCATGGCAAAGACCCTTCTATGGAACGCACCAAACAACAATAAGCACAGAGCGCAAAATATTTAATTTTTTTGATGTTAGAGATTTTTTTTTAAAAATTTCTAAAATTTAACTAACTAACTCATACGTTCGACTCGGCACACAAACGAAGACTGAAGCATGATATTGGTAAGTGTATAATACGCAGGGGCGACTGGTGTAGTGGGGTGTTTGCTTTGAAACGTGTGGAACTTGGCGCGCGGCGAAGGTACTACGACTTCTCTTATTTACGAAACGAGGCCGAAATATAATATATAACAGCCCCCCTCACTAAAATGTTCTATTTTATTCTAAATTCTTAACTCCTAGATTATTTCGAAATTTAACAAAAGAAGCATATTTCAAACCTTTAGTTAACAAATCTGCTAACTGCATGTCAGTTGATATATATAAAATCTTCAAGATATTACTATTCATGCATTCTGAAACGAAATTGTATTTGATATCAATATGCTTTACTCTTCTATTATTTGCAGGGTTATTCAATATGGAAATACATCCTTGATTGTCATCATGAATCAACATTGGTTTTACATCAATTTTGAAATCTTGTAAAAGTTTTATGAAACATAAACCTTCTGAAGCTGCACTACAGAGTGCAATCAGTTCTGCCTCTGAAGTCTGAACTAGATAAAGAAACACAATGTTGCTTTCGAGTAGCCCACATCAAGGTACTGTTGGAAAGTTTGAAAACAAATCCTGATACAGACTTGCGATCACTTTGGTCGCCACCCCAGTCTGAATCTACAAAACATTCTAATTGAAAATTATTTTCTTCACGAATATATTCTAAACCGAATCTTTGTGTACCTTTAAGATATCTTACTACTCTCTTCAAATTATTCCATGCATAATCTGAAGCTTTATCTTGCAACCGACTAAAAACATTCAAAGCAAAACATATGTCTGGACGACTACCCAACATGAGATACATAATGCAGCCCAACAATTCACGATATGGCTTACTCGTTACATCTTCTGCTAATAACTTGGATTTGACGGATTCATAGGTTACATCTGATAAATTTTCTATAACTGTAACAAATGTATCATAAGAAGCAGGTAAACTTAATAATAGATTGCAAATTATATCTTGATCTTCCAGTTTAACATCTGCAGCTTTGAGTTGTCTCACTGTATTTTCAAATTCTTCAAGAAATTTGATTGGGCTTTCATTCTCCTTCAATTTCATACTTAAAAGTTTCTTCTTCAGATATAATTGTCCAGGAAGTCCTTTCTTTTCATATTTTTCCTTGAGTATGTTCCACATTTGAAAGGCTGATTTGCAGTCTCTCAGACTCTCAATCTCTGTCTCCTCTATACACTGTACCAAGATGGATTTGGCTTTGTTGTCCTTCTTTACTTCTGCTGGTTGTGTTGGATCAGCTTCGGAATTGATCATTGCTGAGACATCATATTCTGCTAACACCATTTCGACCCTAAATTTCCAATTATGGTAGTTCCTTCCATTAAGTGGTTCTATATTCAGTTTCTTATCCATTCTTGAATCGGTCATCCACCAATAAATTGTTGAAACCTAGAGTAGTCTTCAGATTTTCCACGTGCCTTTTCCCGGCTTTTTGAATTAACCTTTTTGATTTGGATTTTCGTCCTCTTGAATTAACTGTATTACGTACTACACAGTTTCCTGGGAACCGGATCTGGGTCCATAACCTGATATTTGGGAGTTTTAGTAATAAAACTAGCACCTTCCTTAATCCCTTTATTCCAATATCTTATATCCCTTAACATGTGCTATTCGCCATTACTCGATACATTCTACTACGTTCTATTTTGATATGACATTTAGAATCATAGAAACTACAATCTGAATGTAACCATAGAACTACATATATATAACCATTTTAGTGTATAATATATAACACATTCGACACCGTCTGGCATAGGGCACTAATTTTCAAAATCATTAAAGCTCAAATCCCAGACTACCTAGTAAATATAATAAATTCATAATCTATCTGAAAGAACATTTTAGACACGAGTTGATAAAATCCTATCGAATAAAGTTACTCTGACCGCAGGTGTTCCGCAAGGTGGCCTCTTATCTCCAAAATTATTTAATATTTTTATCAACGACATCCCAAAATCAAATCAAACCAAAATCAGGCTGTTCGCAGATGATACTGCAATAATTTCCGAATCCTCAAATCGCGATATAGCAAACAATGTACAGGGTGGGCAAAATTGGTGCTACATGAACTAAAACTTTTTAACCCGAGGAGATAGAGAAAAATGAATGGCACCTTATAGTCTTCTTTTTTCGAGAAACTGATAATGCCATCAACTGCATTCCTCTATCTTCTTTTGTTTCCGAGTTATAGGCCAAAATTGAAATTTGGGCGATTTCAACTTTGGTTATTATCTCAGTTTCTGTTTATGCTAGGATGTTGAAATAAAAACATTATACAGGCACTTTTCTGATAGCAATCCAGTGGCGTACTCTGATTTTTTATAAAAGGTTCATTTGCTGAGTTATAACATGAAGTTGTGTTTTTTCTTATGGAAACAGTAGTTTGAAATGACTTAGAAAGAATCGCCATATTTTTCCCGTTTCAGAAATGTATCATATGTTATACATCGCCCTCAGATTTGTTAAGATAATATGAAAAATATGGTTTGTATATGGAATTCGAATTATTGAGTAGGCTGAATCATAGAATTATGTGTCTCTACGCATGGTGTAATTATTTTTTTACAGTTGAATCACTTGCTGGCGCACTATTCTCATTCGCTAAAATGAAACATTTCAACATATCATATTTTTCGTAATTTTGGAATATCTCCATAATGCCGCCAACGATGACTTCAAATTTTAATAACTGACAGTTGTTTCAAACAGGGATCGCACCATCAAGTATTCAAACGTGAATTAAGAATTACACCATGCGTAGAGACACATAATTCTATGATTCAGCCTACTCAATAATTCGAATTCCATATACAAACCATATTTTTCATTATATCTTAACTAATCTGAGGGATATGTATAACATATGATACATTTCTGAAACGGGAAAAATATGGCGATTCTTTCTAAGTCATTTCAAACTACTGTTTCCATAAGAAAAAACACAACTTTATGTTATAACTCAGCAAATAAACCTCTTAGAAAAAATCAGAATACGCCACTGGATTGCTATCAGAAAAGTGCCTGTATAATGTTTTTATTTCAACATCCTAGCATCAACAGAAACGGAGATAATGACCAAAGTTGAAATCGCCCAAATTCCAATTTTGGCCTATAACTCGGAAACAAAAGAAGATAGAGGAATGCAGTTGATGGCATTATCAGTTTCTCGAAAAAAGAGGACTATAAGGTGCCATTCATTTTTCTCTATCTCCTCGGGTTAAAAAGTTTTAGTTCATGTAGCACCAATTTTGCCCACCCTGTACATCCAAAAACATATTTTCGATCTCCGAAAATTCTTCCACAAATGGAAAATAAGAATAAATCCCAGCAAAACAACCCTAACCCACTTCACCCAAAGAAAACCAAAACCCTCCTCAACCACCGTAACTTTCAATAACCAAACTGTACAAGAACAAAATTCAGTCAAATACCTAGGACTAACCCTAGATCGGAAACTCAATTTTAACCTACATACAAGCAACATTGAGCGCAAATCCTACATCATCCTTTGAAATATATTCCCCCTAATAAACAAACACAGCAAACTGAGCCGTGTTTCGAAACTCAGGATCTACAAACGAGCCATCAGACCTGCATTCCTGTATGCTGACCCCATATGGAGTAACTCAACTCAATCTAATTACAAAAAACTCCAAATCTTACAGAACAAATTTCTAAGAATTATCCTGAACAAACCGAAAACCACCAAAATATCCGAACTGCACAAGATTTCCAATGTTGAAACAATCGAAGACACAGTTAAAAAACAAACCACCAAATTCTTCACCCACACAACACAGAACTTGTCCAAAACAAGCTATTTAGGTAAAACTACTCAAACGAATACAAACATCAAAATCAAACATAAATTATTTTATCAGTTAATTTTATAAAATTTGAAAACCGTCAGTCTACTAGAGTTAGAGTTTTGTTTTATTTATGACCTTCGACATACCTATAGAAAAATCCACCCCAAAATCAATCATCATATAATTAGTGATTAAGAGCGGTGAACAGATGCAAGTGCACTATAAATACGTATTTAGTTGAGTTTGTTTGGAGTTATAAAAGTTGAAAGCAACTAGAGCCATATTTTCGCGTGACAATATTTTAAAATTATTTCGTCCGTTTTGAAATATTCGTGTTTAAGCGTCGAACTGGTGACGTCACGCACCAAATGGTTCGAAATAATTTGCAGCGGTTTGAAAGCAGGTAGTGGAATAGTTCGAACTGAAGTTTGAAGTTTGGAATCAGCTGATTGAAAATGAAATGTTTTTAAAATAGTTTTAAACCGTGATCGACGCGAAAAAATGGCTCATATATATGTGTAAGAACTAAGTGGATCAAACTATTGTATTGGTGTAGAGGATTGATTGAGGGAACTTCGAATTCAAAACATTTTGTATAGTTAAGGCAGGATCGGAGAACTCCATCTATAATGTGACGAGTGCGGCCCTGTGCATTCAAAGCGCTACGGGGCCGATCGAGAGGTTTCTGGAAACGCGTGGAGTGTTCCATCCGACGTTACGGCCGTACCGATGATTCGGGAAGGTTCCAGACGGGCCCGGACTTAGCGAGAAACAATCGGCGTTATACATATAAGTAGCGCATCGACGGGAGGCATTCATTCAGTTAGAGACGAGCGACCAGTGAAAATAAATAGTGCCGAATAAATCAGTAGAAATAAATTGTACAGACTTTTGTTAGAATAAGTTCATTAGTTATTAATTATTAGTGTTATAAGTAGTGTAAATAAATAGTTTAATTGAACCCGGACGTTTTAATAACGAAGAAAACGTTACATTGGTGTCAGGTGTGGGGTGGATTCGAATGCCGATAACCAGATCCCAAAAAGAGAAAATGGACCAGGCGAGTATGGAATTTTTCAAGCAAGCCTTTGATAAATTACGCTTGAAAATGGAAGAAAATTCTCAAGAAATGAGCTCGATGAGTTTAAAAATGGATAAAATGGAAAATAAGGTGGAGGAAAAAATGGATAAAATGGAAAATAAGGTGGAGGAAAAAATGGATAAAATGGAAACTAAGGTGGAGGAAAAAATGAACAATTGTAATGAATTGGTGAGTCAAATCGCTAGTACATTGGATGAGAAAATGGAAACCATCAAGGAAGTAATAATAGATGAAGTTAATGAAAAATTCGATAAGGTCGACGAGAAATTTGAAGAAGTCAATGAAAAATTTGATAAAGTTGACGAAAAATTTGACGAAGTAGTTGATGAGGTTAATGGAAAATTCGAAGTAATATCAGGAATAATTGAACAGCATGCAAAATTGATAGAGTCCCTGAAAACAACGTCGAATAGAAAAGAAACTCTAGCTTCACCATCCTACAGCTTCGTGAAATCGGAAAACAACACAGAAAGTGGTAAAATGAAGATCAAGCCACCCACATTTGATGGAAAAGTTCCTTGGTCGACATATCAAAAACAATTTGAAGCTGCTGCGTTGGCAAACAGTTGGAGCGACAACGAAAAAGCCACAGCATTAATAATAGCTCTACGAGGAGATGCACTTAACATTCTGCAGACAATACCGGAGAGTCAACAGGCATGTTATGAAGTTTTAACATCCAAACTTCAGATGAGATATGGCGATGCTCACCTACAGCAAGTTTACCATGCTCAAATAAGGAACCGGGTGCAGAAATCAGGAGAAAGCCTCCAGGAGTTCGAGGCCGATGTCGCCAGATTAGTGAGGCTGGCTTATCCATCAGCTCCAGAGAGCTTCCACGAACTGCTATCAATCCAGACGTTTGTCGACGGGATCAAGGACAGCGAAACTCAACAAGCCTTGAGACTTGCACGCCCTAAGACCATTGATGATGCCTTGGCTCAAGCTCTAGAATTTGAGGCAGCGAAACAGGCGTCGCATAGAGGACAATTTCGTGTGAGACGAGTCCAAGAAATAGACCGACCTGTGGAGGAAATCATCCGAGAAGAGGTTAGCAAATTATTGAATGCTAAGGAAAAGGATGATGTGTGCTGGTATTGCAACAAGAGTGGGCATTTTAAGAGAAATGGCCCAAGGATTGGAAAAAGAGACACAGCAGATAAACTAAAAAGGGTTGGTGATAAGGTGCATAAATCGACCCAGGTTAAAAATGCCTCTGACGTGATAATCCGTAGAATCACGTCCGAAGATTTGACAAGAAGTCCTTGCCCAGATAATGGCAGCCACTGCTCTCGTATGGAAGATAAGGCCAATTTGAGGCGGACCACTGTGATCGAAGATGACTGGCTGCCATCAGAAATTCGACGAGCACAGGAGGAGGATCCAGATCTGAGAGTAATCCTAAGTTGGAAGAAGAGTGGCAGACGACCTTCTTGGGAAGAAGTATCCAGACTGAGCCAAAATGTCAAGTCGTATTGGGCCCAATGGGAAACGTTGAAGATTGATGAAGGTCTTCTGAAACGTTGTTGGGAAAATGAAGATGGATCTCAGCAGAGGCTTCAGTTAATTGTGCCCAAGAGTAGGGTACCGGACATTTTGACCAGACTACATAATGGAACTTCGGGTGGCCATTTTGGGATTACTAAGACTCTGGAGAAGGTCAGGCAGCGATTTCATTGGATCAATTGTAAGAAGGACGTTAAGGATTGGTGTAGAAAATGTAAAGTTTGTGCTGCGGCCAACGGACCCTACGGGAAAGGAAAGGCACCAATGAAGCAATATAACGTCGGATCCCCCATGGAACGAGTAGTTATCGACATCGCAGGCCCTTTTCCAGAAACAGGCAATGGAAACAAGTACATTTTGGTAGCGATGGACTACTTTACCAAATGGGTGGAAGCGTACGGTATTCCTAACCAAGAGGCAAGTACAGTAGCTGACAAATTGGTGAAAGAGTTCTTCTGCAGATTTGGAATCCCCCTGGAGCTGCATTGTGATCAAGGCCGAAACTTCGAGTCGAAGTTATTCCAGGAAGTTTGCAAAACATTGGGGATACGTAAGACCAGAACTACACCTCTGCATCCTCAGTCAGACGGCATGGTGGAACGAATGAACCGGACTATGGGAAAACACTTGGCCAAAGTTGTCTCTGACCATCAAAGGGACTGGGATGAATACTTGCATTTATTCACGATGGCCTATAGATCTTCGGTTCAAGAATCTACCAAGGAGACTCCATCCAATATAATGTTTGGCCGAGAAATAAGATTACCTTGCGACCTCGAGTTTGGGTGTAAGCCTGGAGAAGATGTAGCTGGGGAGGACTACGTTAGTAATCTCAGAAGCAAGCTAGACTACATCCATGATAAGGTGCGTAATCAAATGCAGCAAGCAAGTGACCGGATGAAAATGCGCTATGACATCAAGGCCATTGAAGGTGGGTTTACCGCAGGAGATCTGGTATGGTTGTATAACCCACAAAGAAGAAAAGGTTTTTCACCGAAGCTGCAGAGACATTGGGAAGGGCCGTACGAAGTTGTGAAGAGAATAAATGATGTAGTTTACCGAATACGGAAGCTCCCCAGAGGAAAACCGAAAGTCGTCCATTTCAACCGATTGGCTCCGTATGCGTCTTCGCAGAACGAAGAAGAAGTTCGTCTCGTCGAGGTTCCAGCAGAGGAAAGCTGCGAATTCCAGGAATTCATGAACACCTATGGGGGAACACGCATCGCAAGGTTTGGCGTCACGCAGGAAGTTCATCGGGACCTGTTCACAGTCCCCGAGGAATACTCGCTTGCTCATTGTGTAGCAGCCGATCTACGTATGAGTAAGGGAATAGCAAGAGTATTCAAAAACAAATTTGGTCGGCAAGAGGAACTAATGGGACAGCAGCCCAGAATCGGGAAATGTTTGCGATTGAAGTCCGGAGGTCGGTTTATTTACTATTTGGTTATCAAGCAACACTCTTTCCAGAAGCCCACCTACCAGAACTTATGGACCTCGCTGCATGGCTTGAAAGAAGACCTTCAGCGTTCCGGCGTTAGGAAACTAGCAGTTCCCAAGCTTGGTTGTGGACTGGATCTACTGAATTGGAGGGTAGTACGAAGCATGCTTGAAGTAATTTTCCAGACGGCAGGTATACAGATCCTAGTATGCAGTTTCTACCCAAATCGTATCGAACTCCCCGGCAAAACCATAGAATGCTACTTCCATCAAAGGGGCCACTGTAACAAGGGTGCCGACTGCAGATTTCACCACGGTCCTCTGAAGAATCCATACGATCTGTTCTGGGACAGAACAGGCTTAAGGAGGGGACAGTGTGACGAGTGCGGCCCTGTGCATTCAAAGCGCTACGGGGCCGATCGAGAGGTTTCTGGAAACGCGTGGAGTGTTCCATCCGACGTTACGGCCGTACCGATGATTCGGGAAGGTTCCAGACGGGCCCGGACTTAGCGAGAAACAATCGGCGTTATACATATAAGTAGCGCATCGACGGAAGGCATTCATTCAGTTAGAGACGAGCGACCAGTGAAAATAAATAGTGCCGAATAAATCAGTAGAAATAAATTGTACAGACTTTTGTTAGAATAAGTTCATTAGTTATTAATTATTAGTGTTATAAGTAGTGTAAATAAATAGTTTAATTGAACCCGGACGTTTTAATAACGAAGAAAACGTTACAATAATATAAAAATGAATCGCAAAATGTGTTGGTAAGCGCATAACTCAACAATGCCTCGACCAATTTGGCCAAATCTTTTTTTTAAATGTTCGTTGAAGTTCAAGGATGGTTTTTACGGCGAGAAAAATTAGAATTATTGCTGGAAAAACCCTAAAAATAGCCCTTTTCTTTTTTAGTCTATATTAATAAAAGGCGATCTATGGTTGGTTCAAAACTTCGAAATGCCATATTGACATTTGGACAAAGGAGGTTAGTTTTTCTTCCACAGAATCGCATGTCAAGTGAATAGTTAAAAGTGCAGTAGGTCTTACCACAGAATACCTAACAACGGTATAAGAATATTCTATGGTAGAACGAAGTTTCACGGTATTCAATAGAAATGCAATAATAAAATAGAACGAGAGAAATGGGCTCGCTATTTTCGATAAAATAGAACGTTGTGAAGTTATAAGCCATGAAGTTGTCTGGCAACGGTGGATTTCATTTTCTTGGAGGGTAGGAAATTCAGAAATGGTAGACTAGACTAGAGTATGAATGGCGATGTATACAATTATTGTGTAATTTGCATAGAACTTATAATAACATGGAAGGCTATTATCAGATCAAGTTGGTGGAACAGTGAATTTTTACCGGAATGTAAAGTAAATCGGATTGTGACGATCAGCATCAATCGTGAATTGTCCATTTTCATCTTTTCTCTATATTTTTGATCCCCCAATAAAAGGGGCCTGTAGCGTTCCTCGAACACCTGAAGAACAGAAGAATCATCACTTGGAAGATCGGACCTGATCGAAAGATCCTCCCGATCCAAGAGAGAGTTAGGACTTTGTGAAAAGGGGTTTTTTAGCAGGTGAAGTTTTTTACTTCTTCTTTCTCGGTTTTTCTTCTTTGTTCTTGTTACAGATATATTTTCAAGATACTTCCATCCAGATTGATGAAAAAGCTTGTTTTCATCAAGTACAAGAAGCTCTGTAACATGGATATCATTTGAACAAATTCAGCATCACTACACATATACGGGGAGACAGAGTTTTTTCAGAGGTTTTTATCTGTTCTCGTGTGTCATACGCAAAATTGTATGGTACCCCGTTCACATTCCCTCTGCTAACACTAAGATTTGGATCGGGAAACAGATTGTTTTTTTTTATACAATCTGTTCCTTGTCGCCATTTCTTCACACGTGCCTTATGCCATATATTGTTTGATTTAAGAAAAAAGTATGTATTACTCTCTTTCAAAAGAATATATATATATATATTTTTGAAATGTTTTTGATTTATGTTTGGGTAATAAATATATTTGCGGAAATAACTGAATTCAAAATTGCCCATAATTAGTAATTGACATATTATTTTTGTATTTCTGTTTTGTGTGACAGCTCATATCCATGGAAAAGATGACGTTTGACAGATGACATTTGACAGATGACGTTTGACAGATGACGTTTGACAGATGACATTTGACAGATGACATTTGACAGATGACATTTGACAGATGACGTTTGACAGATGACGTTTGAGAGATGACATTTGACAGATGACATTTGACAGATGACAGATGACATTTGACAGATGACATTTGACAGATGACATTTGACAGATGACGTTTGACAGATGACATTTGACAGATGACGTTTGACAGATGACATTTGACAGATGACGTTTGACAGATGACATTTTACAGAACTTTTATTATGCCTAATTTATCTCCTGCTTGAAAAAACAGCAATGGTAAGTTTATACAACTTTAACGGGGGTTTCACAAAGCATATCACCGGTGATCGGAGCTTGATCTAGAATACTCGATTTGACAGTTCAGAAATCTAACCAAGCCGTTGATCTTCGATCACTGGTGATTGCGTTGTGAAATCTACTGTAAGTATAGGCACGGCCTTCTTAAGATAAAGATGGCTATGGTATAGGTAATAGGTATTATTTAGGCGAAACAAAGTTCGCCGGGCCAGCTAGTAAAAGATAAATACATAGTTTATCTTGGATTTCCATATGTCCACATCTGTACTGGGACAACATAGGACGGAGTTCTGAGAAATCTAAGGGTTATCACACGGTCACACATTTGATTGATAATGCCGAACGGGGTGGAAGCAGTAACATTGGATAAAATTTTAGAAGAGATACAGGGTACCAAAAAGGAGGTGAGGGAAATCAAAAATTGTATTTCCGCAGCCGAAGCGAGGCTGTTACTAGAAATTCAGGCACTGAAGGAAAGAAACGAAGCTCTTGAAAGGGAGAACAAAGACTTAGCACATAGACTTGAAAAAACAGAACGTTGGTGTAATAATAACAATCTGGTGATATTTGGATTGAAAAAGGATTCGAGTCTGACGGCAGAATATCTTTGCCAAGAAATAAATAGACTATTGGATGTTCAGATTGAAATATCGGAAATAAATGATTATTACTCATTGGGCAAGCAGGAGGGTAGTCCAATCAAGGTGGAACTAGTTTCGTACCAAACTAAGAAGCTTATTTTCCGGAATACCAAAAAACTGAAGGGTACGAATATATCATTCGCCAACGATCTAACCTTGCAACAACGTCAGGAGTTCCGGAGGTTAAGAGCATTTCTATTGGAGGCCCGTTCGAATTCCGCAGAAAAATCTTATATAAAAGGGAACAAGCTGGTAATAGGGGAAAAAATATATACCTTGGAAGATTTAGAGACCCCAGACGAAGAAGAAAAGAAGACCAACAGCGCACCGGGTACTCCAACAACTGCAAACCATAATATTGAGTTGAAAGAAGGAAATCAGAACACTGTGATATCGGATTCTCGTCCAGGAACATCAGGCACGCAGAAAACGACCCAAGACAGTAAAGTATACACTCCACACTTGACAGCACACAGGAAAGTACTCCACAATAAGAAAAGATCACCTGTGAAAGGAAATGAAAAAGGTATGAAGCTCCGACATAAACCTACGACAGACAGGAAAAATTAGGAATGTAAGTAAGGCTCGTCTACTTATGTTATATTTGCATTTGAATATATACTGGTAACAAAAAAAAAATTACAAAAATAAAACATAAAATCAATTGAAAAAAAAAATATTGAAAAAAATAAATAAAAAAATTCTTGATTCGATATGGATAACTTTGTAAGATACTATGAAAACGAGGACTATAATACTGTTGTCATTGGTGATATAGGTGAACTAAATATCAGAGAAATTAATGGCGAATTTAAAATTCTTCAGATGAATATATGTACGTAGTATTCAAATGAATTTCGCCGAGTTTGAATTATTTCTGGAGAATGCATCAATCGCATTCGATATATTGGTTTTGACTGAGACTTTTCAGATAGAAAATATAAGTTTGTTTGAAATAAAGGGTTATGAGCAGGTTTATAACGAGGGAAAATACAACAGAAATGACGGAACAATGGTACAGGGTGGGGCAGAAAAACCTATCCGATTTCAAAACGTTATAAAATTAAAACCACTCAGCTTGTCAAAAAATTTTTTTTATTAACATATCGCAAATTTTATGCCATTTTTAAATTTAAGTTTTGAAAAGCACATCACTCAAATGTCGTCCTTGGGAGCGGATACACTTATTTAGGCGCTCGCGGTAGCTTCGTCCGTGAAGAGCACAACATCGTCGTTTGGCAGTTCTCGGAGATCGCGACACAGGTTCGTACGGGTTTCAAAATCCCTTTCACTTAATTTCTGTGCAACAACCATTTTGTAGGGATGCATTTTGAGGTCCCGGTGCAAAATTCGCCGAATACTGCGGTTGGAAATCCCCAAAGCGAGCGAATGTTTTCGCGCCGAACGACGCGGGGAACGTTCAATCGCGGCTCTCACATTGGCCACGTTTTCAGGTCCTGTTGCTGTCCTGGGACGTCCAGGCGACTTCTTTTTCAATGCTGAACTCGTCTGTCTAAAATTTGACACCCACACTTTAATCGTAGCGTGATGTGGAACAGGATCATGACGCCCGAGTCCGAAATGAATTCGAAAAGCACGTTGTGTAGCAATTATCGAACCGCCGCATTCGATAAACCGCTCAATAACAAAAGCACGATGTTCACCAGACCAAGGCATGTTGACTACTGACAAATGGCATAAAACCAGCTTTCTAACGGTTTTTACCCCACTACTCTACCTGCTCTCTCTTCTGAGAAAAAGGGATTTGAAATCGGATAGGTTCTTCTGCCCCACCCTGTATATGTAAGGGAGGGCATTGACTTCGATCACTCTATAGTCAAACTAGGGGAAATCACAGCAATAGAAATAAATATTCAATATAAAAATGAGAAACTCAAAGTAACTGCTATTTACAAGTCACCACAATATTCTATTGACGAATTCAACACAGAATTGTCACATTATTTAGAGGAGGGAAAACATCCAGTTAAACATATCATCACGGGAGACATAAACATAAATTTATTGTCAACTGAATACTGCGTGGAGGAATATAAGAATATTATGTGTTCTTTTGGATTCACATCACTCATAAATAAATATACACGTCCAGATAGTCAAACATGTCTTGATCATTTTTTTGTGAGGGGTATTCATCCAGATAATTCAAGTGTAAATGGCATAATCTTGCAGAATATTATCACTGATCATTATCCTATTTGTTGAGTTTGTATCCCAACGTTACCTTGTGTTCTAAGAGGTTGGATTATTGAGGTCGCAAGGGTTGAGACGTAGATGCGGATCATGTGTTAATGAACGTTTATTGCTAAGACTAGTACAGTTTATATATCCTAAATTTAGAATGACATCACGACCAATGTAAACCAATCAAATACATTATGAAGCTATTTCGATACAAGAAATGATGATTCTGTAAATAAATTCAAAGCATAATTGTCAATTCCATTATTTTGTTCGGCCTACTTTCAAGCAGGAAATAACAACTTTTGCAATACTGCAATGGAAATAATTTCCACGTGCATATTGTCGGTTCGAAAGGAAATTTATACATAATGATTTTGTTGAATATTCCTAGGTTATCATCCATTATGTTAATCAATGAAATAAATATTGGGTGTTTTGGATATTTAATGATCAATTGTTAGTTTATAACAATGCCGACGTTTCGAAGCAGTTTGCTTCTTCCTCAGGGCTAAAATTCAACATACAACATTATTAAAATTATGCTTAAAATTACAATAAAATTAAATCAATTACCTAGTTATTTAAAACAATGTCGTACGTTATTATATGAATCCTGAATATAAAACTCAAAGAAATCAAAATCATTTCACAACAATAAAAGTTTGCAGCTGATAAGAATGTTACACCAAATGTGACGCTAGACATAATCATGGTTTATACATGGACACAACAAAACGCGTCGACTATCAAACCAATGTGTCGTCGGAGTATGAATGATGGGTTCCTCGATGATATTCTTGGTCAACACTGGTCGCCTCACCGTAGACAGGTCAAAACCCATAATATAAATAGAGGATTGACGAATCGTGATACTAATAAACGGATACAAACATAAACTCGTTCGGGTCCAAACATCCACCGAGAAACAACCAGAGTCATCCAAACGGAAAAGTACTCCAATCTACCGACATATCCAAAGGCCAATCCCACTACAAGACAAGAACACAACAATTAAGGACACTCACAATGAAAACATTCGATGGACTCAAGTCCACTTCACCATAATCGAGGCTTTTCTAAACTGTGTGTCACTCAGAAATTTCTGATTAGGTTGTTGTAAACTATACTAAGGTGTTGTACATCTTCTCTGTGATTTACCGTGTTGTTTCGTTTTATTTGGATCATTTCACTAACATTACGTCTATAACCAGATTGTTCTTTATCTAAAATTTGAACTTCTTCAAAATTGAATTTGTGACCTGTAGTCATTTGATGCAATGTTAAAGCTGTTTTGTTGAAGTTCGTTATATCCTTACAATCGTTCTTGTGTTGTCTTACTCTTTCACGTAAGTATTGTTTAGTTTGACCTATATAACATTTGTCACAACCAAGACATGGTATTTTATAAATTAGTTCAGAATCAAGGGTGTTAGGTGTCCTATCTTTAAGCTTAGTGAAAAATTTTTTTGTGGTAGTTAGATTGTAAAAAGCGCATTTACAGTTTAAACTTCTGAATAGTCTGTTAATGCCATGAGAGAGGCCAGGTAAGTAAGGAAATTTCAAGTATGAAGTTGTATTTTCTTCTAAGGGAGAGGTGTTGTCGTTGTTATTTCTATTATCTGAAGTATGTTTTTTTATCATTCTATTTATAAGGTAATTAGGATAGTTATTTTGTTTCAAAATCGTTTTTACTTTCTCTAAATTATTTGTATGGAATTTGATGTTGCTAAGCTTCAATGATCTCCCTATGAGGTTATCCATCATGTTACATTTTTGTTGTATACTATGGTTACTATAAAAATTAATACATCTATTGACGCTTATTGGTTTAGTATACCAGTCAGTTATTAATTTTGTATTTTCTCTAATTATCAATAAATCTAGGAAAGGTAAGCACTGGTTATTTTCTTCTTCCAGAGTGAATTGAATTTTCTGGTGATATGAATTAAAAACTGTTAAAGTGTGCTGTATTTTATCTGATGGAACCAACAATAAGGTATCGTCAACATACAGTTTCAGAAGAGGAGTGTTAAAACCCAATTTATCCACTGCATAATAGAAAATTTCATTCATTATCAAATTAGCAAACGTAGGACTAGTGGGAGAACCCATGGCAGTACCATCAAGTTGTTTAAAATATTGTCCATCATAAACGAAGTACCCACCATCAAAGCAAAGGTCCACCAGTTCTAAGAATTTTTGTTTATTTAAATCTGTATGGCAACCAATGAAACTCCATCTTTTCTTAATAATCATAACCACGAGATCCTTAGGAATGTTAGTAAACAATGATACCACATCTAATGACACTAGTACAAAACCCGATGGAACCTTAATACCTGTCAGAATTGAAACCAGTGAGAACGAATCTTTTAAATTAAAAATTGAACTTGACAATGCTGCATTCAAGACATTGTGTAAGTATTTACCTATGTTATAAGTGGGGGATTTGATACAGCTGACAATAGGTCTTAAACTAAGGTTATTTTTATGGACTTTACGTAGACAATATAACTTAGGTGCAATACTGTTGTATCTGATTAAATTCCTGTATTCAGTCTCTGTTACATAGTTCCCCTCTTTCAGTGATTTGGCGCATTTGTTAGCCTTGTTTTGAATTTTTGATGTAGGATCTGACAGTAATCTTTCGTAAGTGTTCCCATCACTTAGCATTCTCTTCACTTCCTCCTGATATTCTCTTCTGTGCATCACGACTGTAGCATTTCCTTTATCTGCCTTGCTGACAATGATATCATTATGTTCTTTTATAAACTCAGTTGTTTTCTTCAAATATTTGTCTAGGGGGTGGTTTCTTCTTATGTTTCTTTCTCGTTTTTTATAATTCGTAATGATGTTGACTGATCTGGACCTATATGTGTTCTTTTCTTCTTCATTTATTGGTTGTATTTTTATATAACTTTCTATGTCCTTTATGATGGTATCTACCGGTACTTGTTTCATTGGTAAGCCAAATTTGGGACCTAAGCCCAGTACTACCTTCACCTCTTCTGGTATCTCTATGTTTGTACAGTTCACCAAATAATTATCGCATGTTGTAATCGGCATGGGTGGGATCTGTTGGTCTATAAGAGCTTTAAGCTTTCTCAAATTCTTAAATTTCACTGTCCTGAATTCTCTCTCATATTTGTTTTTAGCTATATCCATGAGCACTCTATATGTCTGGCCATCAACTATATTCATTAATTGTTCCTGTAGTATCCGGATGTTTTCTTCTGATTTTCTGATTTTCCAAATAGTTATTTTAATCTCGATGTTAAGGATTGATTTTCGAAACGTTTTCATAATACGGTCAACTGTATTCCTGTAAGGATGTTCGTCTATTTGTAATGAGAAGATCTGTTTTATATTGTTTATTATGTGGTTAGGAAACACACAGTTGTCTCGACAGCTCAACAGAAAGATTCTCCTGTTGTATAGTGATGCAATTCTTGCCCTTGATGTTACAAACAGTTTACATGTATTGCACGTCTGTGTACCCTTTTGATTTCTTATCGTCTCAAAGAAACCCCCAGTTAGAGATAATATTCCTAGGTTATCATCCATTATGTTAATCAATGAAATAAATATTGGGTGTTTTGGATATTTAATGATCAATTGTTAGTTTATAACAATGCCGACGTTTCGAAGCAGTTTGCTTCTTCCTCAGGGCTAAAATTCAACATACAACATTATTAAAATTATGCTTAAAATTACAATAAAATTAAATCAATTACCTAGTTATTTAAAACAATGTCGTACGTTATTATATGAATCCTGAATATAAAACTCAAAGAAATCAAAATCATTTCACAACAATAAAAGTTTGCAGCTGATAAGAATGTTACACCAAATGTGACGCTAGACATAATCATGGTTTATACATGGACACAACAAAACGCGTCGACTATCAAACCAATGTGTCGTCGGAGTATGAATGATGGGTTCCTCGATGATATTCTTGGTCAACACTGGTCGCCTCACCGTAGACAGGTCAAAACCCATAATATAAATAGAGGATTGACGAATCGTGATACTAATAAACGGATACAAACATAAACTCGTTCGGGTCCAAACATCCACCGAGAAACAACCAGAGTCATCCAAACGGAAAAGTACTCCAATCTACCGACATATCCAAAGGCCAATCCCACTACAAGACAAGAACACAACAATTAAGGACACTCACAATGAAAACATTCGATGGACTCAAGTCCACTTCACCATAATCGAGGCTTTTCTAAACTGTGTGTCACTCAGAAATTTCTGATTAGGTTGTTGTAAACTATACTAAGGTGTTGTACATCTTCTCTGTGATTTACCGTGTTGTTTCGTTTTATTTGGATCATTTCACTAACATTACGTCTATAACCAGATTGTTCTTTATCTAAAATTTGAACTTCTTCAAAATTGAATTTGTGACCTGTAGTCATTTGATGCAATGTTAAAGCTGTTTTGTTGAAGTTCGTTATATCCTTACAATCGTTCTTGTGTTGTCTTACTCTTTCACGTAAGTATTGTTTAGTTTGACCTATATAACATTTGTCACAACCAAGACATGGTATTTTATAAATTAGTTCAGAATCAAGGGTGTTAGGTGTCCTATCTTTAAGCTTAGTGAAAAATTTTTTTGTGGTAGTTAGATTGTAAAAAGCGCATTTACAGTTTAAACTTCTGAATAGTCTGTTAATGCCATGAGAGAGGCCAGGTAAGTAAGGAAATTTCAAGTATGAAGTTGTATTTTCTTCTAAGGGAGAGGTGTTGTCGTTGTTATTTCTATTATCTGAAGTATGTTTTTTTATCATTCTATTTATAAGGTAATTAGGATAGTTATTTTGTTTCAAAATCGTTTTTACTTTCTCTAAATTATTTGTATGGAATTTGATGTTGCTAAGCTTCAATGATCTCCCTATGAGGTTATCCATCATGTTACATTTTTGTTGTATACTATGGTTACTATAAAAATTAATACATCTATTGACGCTTATTGGTTTAGTATACCAGTCAGTTATTAATTTTGTATTTTCTCTAATTATCAATAAATCTAGGAAAGGTAAGCACTGGTTATTTTCTTCTTCCAGAGTGAATTGAATTTTCTGGTGATATGAATTAAAAACTGTTAAAGTGTGCTGTATTTTATCTGATGGAACCAACAATAAGGTATCGTCAACATACAGTTTCAGAAGAGGAGTGTTAAAACCCAATTTATCCACTGCATAATAGAAAATTTCATTCATTATCAAATTAGCAAACGTAGGACTAGTGGGAGAACCCATGGCAGTACCATCAAGTTGTTTAAAATATTGTCCATCATAAACGAAGTACCCACCATCAAAGCAAAGGTCCACCAGTTCTAAGAATTTTTGTTTATTTAAATCTGTATGGCAACCAATGAAACTCCATCTTTTCTTAATAATCATAACCACGAGATCCTTAGGAATGTTAGTAAACAATGATACCACATCTAATGACACTAGTACAAAACCCGATGGAACCTTAATACCTGTCAGAATTGAAACCAGTGAGAACGAATCTTTTAAATTAAAAATTGAACTTGACAATGCTGCATTCAAGACATTGTGTAAGTATTTACCTATGTTATAAGTGGGGGATTTGATACAGCTGACAATAGGTCTTAAACTAAGGTTATTTTTATGGACTTTACGTAGACAATATAACTTAGGTGCAATACTGTTGTATCTGATTAAATTCCTGTATTCAGTCTCTGTTACATAGTTCCCCTCTTTCAGTGATTTGGCGCATTTGTTAGCCTTGTTTTGAATTTTTGATGTAGGATCTGACAGTAATCTTTCGTAAGTGTTCCCATCACTTAGCATTCTCTTCACTTCCTCCTGATATTCTCTTCTGTGCATCACGACTGTAGCATTTCCTTTATCTGCCTTGCTGACAATGATATCATTATGTTCTTTTATAAACTCAGTTGTTTTCTTCAAATATTTGTCTAGGGGGTGGTTTCTTCTTATGTTTCTTTCTCGTTTTTTATAATTCGTAATGATGTTGACTGATCTGGACCTATATGTGTTCTTTTCTTCTTCATTTATTGGTTGTATTTTTATATAACTTTCTATGTCCTTTATGATGGTATCTACCGGTACTTGTTTCATTGGTAAGCCAAATTTGGGACCTAAGCCCAGTACTACCTTCACCTCTTCTGGTATCTCTATGTTTGTACAGTTCACCAAATAATTATCGCATGTTGTAATCGGCATGGGTGGGATCTGTTGGTCTATAAGAGCTTTAAGCTTTCTCAAATTCTTAAATTTCACTGTCCTGAATTCTCTCTCATATTTGTTTTTAGCTATATCCATGAGCACTCTATATGTCTGGCCATCAACTATATTCATTAATTGTTCCTGTAGTATCCGGATGTTTTCTTCTGATTTTCTGATTTTCCAAATAGTTATTTTAATCTCGATGTTAAGGATTGATTTTCGAAACGTTTTCATAATACGGTCAACTGTATTCCTGTAAGGATGTTCGTCTATTTGTAATGAGAAGATCTGTTTTATATTGTTTATTATGTGGTTAGGAAACACACAGTTGTCTCGACAGCTCAACAGAAAGATTCTCCTGTTGTATAGTGATGCAATTCTTGCCCTTGATGTTACAAACAGTTTACATGTATTGCACGTCTGTGTACCCTTTTGATTTCTTATCGTCTCAAAGAAACCCCCAGTTAGAGATAATATTCCTAGGTTATCATCCATTATGTTAATCAATGAAATAAATATTGGGTGTTTTGGATATTTAATGATCAATTGTTAGTTTATAACAATGCCGACGTTTCGAAGCAGTTTGCTTCTTCCTCAGGGCTAAAATTCAACATACAACATTATTAAAATTATGCTTAAAATTACAATAAAATTAAATCAATTACCTAGTTATTTAAAACAATGTCGTACGTTATTATATGAATCCTGAATATAAAACTCAAAGAAATCAAAATCATTTCACAACAATAAAAGTTTGCAGCTGATAAGAACGTACGACATTGTTTTAAATAACTAGGTAATTGATTTAATTTTATTGTAATTTTAAGCATAATTTTAATAATGTTGTATGTTGAATTTTAGCCCTGAGGAAGAAGCAAACTGCTTCGAAACGTCGGCATTGTTATAAACTAACAATTGATCATTAAATATCCAAAACACCCAATATTTATTTCATTGATTAACATAATGGATGATAACCTAGGAATATTATCTCTAACTGGGGGTTTCTTTGAGACGATAAGAAATCAAAAGGGTACACAGACGTGCAATACATGTAAACTGTTTGTAACATCAAGGGCAAGAATTGCATCACTATACAACAGGAGAATCTTTCTGTTGAGCTGTCGAGACAACTGTGTGTTTCCTAACCACATAATAAACAATATAAAACAGATCTTCTCATTACAAATAGACGAACATCCTTACAGGAATACAGTTGACCGTATTATGAAAACGTTTCGAAAATCAATCCTTAACATCGAGATTAAAATAACTATTTGGAAAATCAGAAAATCAGAAGAAAACATCCGGATACTACAGGAACAATTAATGAATATAGTTGATGGCCAGACATATAGAGTGCTCATGGATATAGCTAAAAACAAATATGAGAGAGAATTCAGGACAGTGAAATTTAAGAATTTGAGAAAGCTTAAAGCTCTTATAGACCAACAGATCCCACCCATGCCGATTACAACATGCGATAATTATTTGGTGAACTGTACAAACATAGAGATACCAGAAGAGGTGAAGGTAGTACTGGGCTTAGGTCCCAAATTTGGCTTACCAATGAAACAAGTACCGGTAGATACCATCATAAAGGACATAGAAAGTTATATAAAAATACAACCAATAAATGAAGAAGAAAAGAACACATATAGGTCCAGATCAGTCAACATCATTACGAATTATAAAAAACGAGAAAGAAACATAAGAAGAAACCACCCCCTAGACAAATATTTGAAGAAAACAACTGAGTTTATAAAAGAACATAATGATATCATTGTCAGCAAGGCAGATAAAGGAAATGCTACAGTCGTGATGCACAGAAGAGAATATCAGGAGGAAGTGAAGAGAATGCTAAGTGATGGGAACACTTACGAAAGATTACTGTCAGATCCTACATCAAAAATTCAAAACAAGGCTAACAAATGCGCCAAATCACTGAAAGAGGGGAACTATGTAACAGAGACTGAATACAGGAATTTAATCAGATACAACAGTATTGCACCTAAGTTATATTGTCTACGTAAAGTCCATAAAAATAACCTTAGTTTAAGACCTATTGTCAGCTGTATCAAATCCCCCACTTATAACATAGGTAAATACTTACACAATGTCTTGAATGCAGCATTGTCAAGTTCAATTTTTAATTTAAAAGATTCGTTCTCACTGGTTTCAATTCTGACAGGTATTAAGGTTCCATCGGGTTTTGTACTAGTGTCATTAGATGTGGTATCATTGTTTACTAACATTCCTAAGGATCTCGTGGTTATGATTATTAAGAAAAGATGGAGTTTCATTGGTTGCCATACAGATTTAAATAAACAAAAATTCTTAGAACTGGTGGACCTTTGCTTTGATGGTGGGTACTTCGTTTATGATGGACAATATTTTAAACAACTTGATGGTACTGCCATGGGTTCTCCCACTAGTCCTACGTTTGCTAATTTGATAATGAATGAAATTTTCTATTATGCAGTGGATAAATTGGGTTTTAACACTCCTCTTCTGAAACTGTATGTTGACGATACCTTATTGTTGGTTCCATCAGATAAAATACAGCACACTTTAACAGTTTTTAATTCATATCACCAGAAAATTCAATTCACTCTGGAAGAAGAAAATAACCAGTGCTTACCTTTCCTAGATTTATTGATAATTAGAGAAAATACAAAATTAATAACTGACTGGTATACTAAACCAATAAGCGTCAATAGATGTATTAATTTTTATAGTAACCATAGTATACAACAAAAATGTAACATGATGGATAACCTCATAGGGAGATCATTGAAGCTTAGCAACATCAAATTCCATACAAATAATTTAGAGAAAGTAAAAACGATTTTGAAACAAAATAACTATCCTAATTACCTTATAAATAGAATGATAAAAAAACATACTTCAGATAATAGAAATAACAACGACAACACCTCTCCCTTAGAAGAAAATACAACTTCATACTTGAAATTTCCTTACTTACCTGGCCTCTCTCATGGCATTAACAGACTATTCAGAAGTTTAAACTGTAAATGCGCTTTTTACAATCTAACTACCACAAAAAAATTTTTCACTAAGCTTAAAGATAGGACACCTAACACCCTTGATTCTGAACTAATTTATAAAATACCATGTCTTGGTTGTGACAAATGTTATATAGGTCAAACTAAACAATACTTACGTGAAAGAGTAAGACAACACAAGAACGATTGTAAGGATATAACGAACTTCAACAAAACAGCTTTAACATTGCATCAAATGACTACAGGTCACAAATTCAATTTTGAAGAAGTTCAAATTTTAGATAAAGAACAATCTGGTTATAGACGTAATGTTAGTGAAATGATCCAAATAAAACGAAACAACACGGTAAATCACAGAGAAGATGTACAACACCTTAGTATAGTTTACAACAACCTAATCAGAAATTTCTGAGTGACACACAGTTTAGAAAAGCCTCGATTATGGTGAAGTGGACTTGAGTCCATCGAATGTTTTCATTGTGAGTGTCCTTAATTGTTGTGTTCTTGTCTTGTAGTGGGATTGGCCTTTGGATATGTCGGTAGATTGGAGTACTTTTCCGTTTGGATGACTCTGGTTGTTTCTCGGTGGATGTTTGGACCCGAACGAGTTTATGTTTGTATCCGTTTATTAGTATCACGATTCGTCAATCCTCTATTTATATTATGGGTTTTGACCTGTCTACGGTGAGGCGACCAGTGTTGACCAAGAATATCATCGAGGAACCCATCATTCATACTCCGACGACACATTGGTTTGATAGTCGACGCGTTTTGTTGTGTCCATGTATAAACCATGATTATGTCTAGCGTCACATTTGGTGTAACATTCTTATCAGCTGCAAACTTTTATTGTTGTGAAATGATTTTGATTTCTTTGAGTTTTATATTCAGGATTCATATAATAACGTACGACATTGTTTTAAATAACTAGGTAATTGATTTAATTTTATTGTAATTTTAAGCATAATTTTAATAATGTTGTATGTTGAATTTTAGCCCTGAGGAAGAAGCAAACTGCTTCGAAACGTCGGCATTGTTATAAACTAACAATTGATCATTAAATATCCAAAACACCCAATATTTATTTCATTGATTTTGTTGAATAATTTAAGGGTTTTCTGTACGTTTCGTACATATTCCCGGCTGCCTTAGTTATGTGGTTGGAGTCGTCATGTCCTTGTTGATATTTTTCTACGCTAATTGAGGGTTGTTGGCCTGTCATGGGGATGGCTGTAGATTGGCTGCAACTCTATTCCTTCTTCAGGATGAACTGCTTCATTGTTCTTCTGGACTGCGGCTCGTTTCCCATATCTTGAATAACAAACGAATATAACAATGACAATTATTATGATGACGGTTGCACTCGAGTTTATCGATGAATGAAGGTGATTATGCTTCCAACTGTAACTTGATAACTCGTCACCTAGGTCAGTTTGTTCTGCCAATAGTTTGTTTATTTCTCCGAATGTCTGCAGCTCTTGCTCTTCTTCTATGTTCTGAGAGATTGCTGGGAGATTCGGTGCCGTCAGATTCATTTTCATAGGATGGACGTATGCGCCAATGACGACCATTTTGTTGTAATTGTCTGATCTCAAGATGCTCCTGTCGGTTTGTATCGTGCAGTGTGGGGATACTCGGACTGTGCCCGTTCCGTTTATTGTAATTTCGTTTCGTTCGCCATCACAAATGACTGAGACTCTCACTGGATGATCGGATATGTATAACCAGGAATTCGGTTTTTTCAGCTTCCTCCACAGTATATTGGGTACTTGATAACTGTAAGAGGGACATGTATTCCGATGTGGTTGTTTGAATAGCTCATATATCACACAGTTGGGATGTTGGTCCATGCTTCTGACTATGTTGGGATTGCACAGATAAATGTTTTCTGCGATGGCTATTGTTGTTGAGTCATCTTGTGCTGTGAGTTCAAAGTATTTTTGCGTGTTGTACTCAACTCCGAGAAATGAGGAAGAAATTACTGGTTCCACAAATGTTTTGTTCTGCTTTTCTTCGGGTATTGGGGTAATTTTTATCAGTTCGTGGTATGTCTTCTGTACCACATATAGAAAACCATATATGCCTAAATAGTCTTTGTAAGGTCGAGTTTCCATCTTCCATATTGGCTTTATAAGTATCCTTAAGTCAGAAGGCAGTTTCATCTCCACATCCTTTGTGATTTTTCTTAATGCTGATGGCGTAAGGAAGTCTGTTATGTGTCCTTGTGAGTAATGAGTGTTTACTATTTTCTGGTACTTTGTGTAGATTTCCTCAAGATAGTTATTGGCTAGTTGGAAATTGGTTATAACTTGTAAATTCAAAGTGTACTCGTCCTTTGGTTTATACCATTTGTGCATTTCATTTATGATGGCTATCCCTTTGTTGAATTTACGCCGGAAATTTTCTAACTTCTGGTTGATTCGCGCCTCTGATGTGTTCATGGCTACCATCGTTGAGATCATGATCTTTGATTGATGATTTGTGAGACTGATCAAGTGTTGCTGATTATCGTGTATTTCATCGATGTCGCGGTATACTTCCTCGTTTACGCCAAATACAGCAGTCATTAATTTGCCAAGGATTCCTCTTCTTTGTCTTGTCTTTGCATCAAGAAGGCTTTCAATTAAAGATGTGGTTTCCTTTTCGACTTCTTAGTCCAAGATCCCAGAGCAATCAGACATAACTTATTTTCACACGGATGAAACCTGAAGTTTTCAGTAGCGTCTCTTGTGCCTTGAATACCTACGCGATTTGTGGAACTTGCCGAGTGACACCTGGGCAGGTACCAGGTGAGAAAGTTAACTAAAAATAAGAATTATTTAACTTAAATTCACATGGCTGATTTTCATATATGTCATGTAGAATATTATTTTAAGGTAATATCATAAGTGTCAGACACTTTTGATGGACCAGAGCTTTTGTCAGACGCTTTTAAGCTACCCAAAAAATAAATGAACTTTACTTATTTTCACATGTCTGATTTTTCAATATGTTATTGAAGTATTTATTTAAAAGTTGTTTTCAATCAGTCAGACAAATTAGAGTGACCGAACATCCCCTCAGACAAAAATTATTCGGCCAGAAGTATCAGGCCGAGAGCACTATGCATGCGCTTCAGAGTGAGTGAGACGTCCATTATAACTCGGTTCCCCGTCTTCAACTCACCATATGTTTCAATCTACTGTGTATGTGCTGTTTGCGTGTAATATAACTTATATTTATTGTATACAGAGTGTAACAGCCAAATGGAATAAATTCGATAACGAATAAAAGAGGGCGTGTTGGGAAAAACGGTCGGACACGTCGATTTGTAATTTTAAATGCGCATTTTTTTCAAAAAAATAATATTATATAGGGTGTTCCATGCGACCGTGGCCAATACCAACTTTCTTATTTCAAACGCAAACCCCTGTATACTATTTATTTTTTGGATTCTTCAGAAAATTCTAGACATATTTCATGTACAATGTCCTATACCTATCTTCAACTTTTTCGGAAATATTAAGTGTTTTCAGATTTTTTACAAAAATTAACATTTTGAATGAAAATTATTTTATTTCACAAATTCGATACATTACACTCAATACTTATTTCCCATTCACCTCTTGATATGAAGAAAGTAAGCAAAAACCATTACTGAGAAGAAATGTTGAGTAACGTTAGAAGACAATTCTACACCAGATTAGCATGTTGCCAAGACGTTCGCGGCGAGCATTTTGAACATTTCCTACATTGACATCAATGTTTTTTTTTAATAATTAAGATTAATAATCAGTATTACTTATTAGGTTTCAAGTGTAATGTACAGAATTTGTGAAATAAAATAATTTTCATTTTAAACGTTGATTTTTGCAATAAATCTGAAAACAGTAAATACATACTTCCGAAATAGTTAAAGATATGTATGTATAGGACATTGTGCATGAATTGTGTCTATAATTCTCTGAAGAATCCAAAAAATAAATAATATACAGGGGGATGCATTTGAAATAAGAAAGTTGGTATTGGCCACGGTCACATGAAACACCCTATATAATATTATTTTCTCGAAAAATATGCGCATTTAAAATTACAAATCGACGTGTCCGAGCGTTTTTCCCAACACGCCCTCTTTTATTCGTTATCGAATTTATTCCATTTGGCTGTTACACTCTGTATATGCCACCCAAATAGCCCCTATATCCGAACTCTGTATATATAAATATGAGTTATATTACATGCAAACAGCACATACACAGTAGATTGAAACATATGGTGAGTTTAAGAAGCTTAAAAGCGTCTGACAAAAGCTCTGGTCCATCAAAAGTGTCTGACACTTATGATATTACCTTAAAATAATATTCTACATGACATATATGAAAATCAGCCATGTGAATTTAAGTTAAATAATTCTTATTTTTAGTTACCTTTCTCACCTGGTACCTGCCTAGGTGTCACTCGGCAAGTTCCACAAAGCGCGTAGGTATTCAAGGCACACGAGACGCTACTGAAACCTTCAGGTTTCATCCGTGTGAAAATAAGTTATGTCTGATTGCTCTGGGATCTTACTCTATTATGTGATGCTCGAACTCCTTACAATGCGTTTCAACTCCATGGGTTGCAATCCTCCTGCAGATCGTTTGAAATTGCTGGAGGGTGTTTCTGACGTTGTTTCTGTCCGAGGTGACTTGTTCCCACGGTATGTTCAGCTTAAGTTGGAGAGTGCCGGCATTTATGCAGGCTTTACCCATGTGTTCCACATAAAGTCCAGACTTTAACGATTGTTGTGTATAATTGGCTTTCAATGGGGTGATCATGCACATAAGTGTCAAAAGCGTCATCAGTCTTCTGCAAGTACCATTTCTTCTCGTGTTCGTTTTCGGATCGTTTGGGCCCTGTTCATCCTCTGTTGTTACTGGTAGTTTGCATATTTTTGTGATTGGTCTTCTCATCTTGACAGTGTCTTTGGTGCGTAATGTTGCTACTCGCACTAACCCATCATTGCCGTGGTGAGTTTCGAGAACCTTTGCGAGAGGCCAGTTGTTTGGATTTACATTTTCTTGTTTTATCACTACGATGTCTCCGTTTTTTAGGTTTTGAATCTTCGGTGTCCATTGCGTTGATTTTGACTTCGAGTGAGATAATTTCATTCCATCGTTTCTCCATGAATTGTTGTTTAATTTTTAGAAGTTCCATGTTGTCTTCTTTTTTCAATAAGGCTTTGATCTTTGTTATGTCCCTCATGAAGAGTTCGATGCTTGAAATTTGTTCTTTGATGATTGTGCAGGTGGTGTTCGATAGTTTTCCTTTAACTTCATTTTTCTGTTCATCTTGGAGTTTTTCCTGGATTTTGGCAAGGTGGGTCATTGCTTGGTTATATATTTTTTCAGCTTGCCCATATATGTCTTTTGTGAAATATTCATCGGTTTCTGGAAGTTTTTCTATCAGAGTTTTATGTGATTCTAGGAAGTAGCTCCACTCCTCGTTTAATTGATCCCGTTTTCTCTGGCAGTATTCCGTCGTTTTTTTGGAGGGGGAGTCCTTTTTCATGTTGACATGAATCCTTTTGATTGCTTCTGCAGTCCTGATTTGATCAGCGATGAGGTTGTCCATTGTGAGATTAGGTATCTACTGGTGTATAGTTTCCTATTTTTTGTTTTGTTGCTTGAGGGATTCGATGGTTGTGTCCCAAAGTCCCTGGTGTTCGTCAGTGGGTCGTAAATCCAATGACTGTGTTTGTTGCTTGAGGGATTCAGTGGTTGTGTCCCAAAGTCCCTGGTGGTTGATGGATGTGGGTGCAGTGGTTGTAGTTTCCAAAGTCCCTGGTGGTTGATGGATGTGGGTGCAGTGGTTGTAGTTTCCAAAGTCCCTGGTGGTTGATGGATGTGGGTGCAGTGGTTGTAGTTTCCAAAGTCCCTGGTGGTTGATAGATGTGGGTGCAGTGGTTGTAGATTCCAAAGTCCCTGGTGGTTGATGGTTTAGGCCCGAAGGACCAATGTTGAGTTTGTATCCCAACGTTACCTTGTGTTCTAAGAGGTTGGATTCTTGAGGACGCAAGGGTTGAGACGTAGATGCGGATCATGTGTTAATGAACGTTTATTGCTAAGACTAGTACAGTTTATATATCCTAAATTTAGAATGACATCACGACCAATGTAAACCAATCAAATACATTATGAAGCTATTTCGATACAAGAAATGATGATTCTGTAAATAAATTCAAAGCATAATTGTCAATTCCATTATTTTGTTCGGCCTACTTCCAAGCAGGAAATAACAACTTTTGCAATACTGCAATGGAAATAATTTCCACGTGCATATTGTCGGTTCGAAAGGAAATTTATACATAATGATTTTGTTGAATAATTTAAGGGTTTTCTGTACGTTTCGTACACTATTATATTAGATGCCGATATCAAACTAAAAAAATATAATTTTACAAAAAACCTAACAAAAAAATATGTAAATTATACTAAATTGAAAAAACTACTCAGAAATGAAAACTGGGAACAAGTATATAATAATGAAGACATAAATTCGGCAACTGAAAATTTCATCGACATACTGAAACAATATATAGGAAATAGTACAACCACAATACGAATACAGGGAAAATCACAGGCAAGAAAAGAGTGGATGACTCCAAAAATACTGGGCGATATAAATAAGAAACAAAATATGTATAAAAGAATCAGAAGAGAACCAGATAATATAGAATTGAAAAGTGAATATTCTAAATTTAAAAACCATTTACGTATTCTGATAAATGATGCTAAAGAACAATATTTACAAAAATCCATTACAAAAAAAACCAAGGTGAAAGTAGAGGCTTATGGCAATACTTAAAAAACATGACCAATACTAATAAAAAAGAAACGCATATAAAATTCATCAAAGGGCCGGATGATAGAAAAATTGAGGGAGTTCAGGCAATGTGTAATGCTTTCAGTAAGTACTTTAGTAGATTGGGAGAAAATTATGCCAATAAAATAAAACCTCCAGAAGATCTCACAGATCATCATGATGTTCATGATAAATCTTTCTTCTTGTTTCCAACTGACTCAACTGAAATAGAGGACATTGGGTTCCGTGGGGGAATTTCTACGATTCTACGGAAGATGCAATCAGAAAAGTAACTGGAACTGTATACGGCAATATCGATAAAAATACTCCATCTCTGGCAATTGTAATAGATTTAGCTAAGGCATTCGACACCGTCAATCATCCAAGGTTACTAGAAAAATTGAAGAATTACGGATTTCGTGGAAAAATATACGATCTCATATGTAGCTACCTCTCAAATAGGGTTCAAATTGTATCAATGAATGGAAAATTCAGTGAAAAGGAGATACTGACTTATGGAGTTCCTCAGGGCACTGTGCTTGGACCTATTTTATTTATTTTGTACATGAATAGTATGTTTGAACTGAAAAGCAAGGGTGAGATTATAAGCTTCGCAGATGATACTATCGCAATATATGAGGCAGAAACTTGGGAAAAGCTCAAAGAGAAAGCAACAGAAGATTTCGTCACATTAAAACAGTGGTTTCAACTGAATATACTGACCTTGAATCCCAAGAAAACTAGATACCTGACTTTTGCCTCAAACAGGATGGGACTGCCAAGATTTGGAGATCTGCAAATTGATGGAGAACTACAGATTCAACAGACGCATTCGACTAAATACCTCGGGATTATTATTGACGAACATCTAAGGTGGGATGAGCATGTGTTCTACATCACTAGGAAGTTGAGAGGTATTTTGTGCAGATTCAGGTATATACGGCAGAGCATAAAATCTATAAAACATCTCCATATGCTATACGACGCACTAGTACAATCTCAGCTGTCCTATGGTGTGATTGGATGGGGGGGCATTTTCGACTGCCATAAGAGGTGTTTAGATGTTGTCCAAAAACGTATTCTGAAAGTGATGTATGGAAAAAAAATAATATTTTCTAGTAAGCATATCTATGAAATGTCCAAAGTATTAGATATAAGACAATTATATGCACAAAAAATTATTATCAATATTCACCAACAAAAAATAAAGTTAAAATTGAAAGAGCATAGCTATTCCACAAGAGCAAAACGGAATAATTTTGAGAGACCGAGAGCAGAAAAAAGAATTGGACAGAGATACTTCACGTATATAGCGTCAAGACTGTATCCTTTCATACCTCAAACAATAAGGGAAATAACAAATAAAAAGAGATTCAAGATACAATTGAAAAAATGGCTTGTAACAGAGGACCGCACCTTGATCCATAGGATAGTTAATTCTACCTAATGGTGAATATAAGAATAACATCGATCGTGAAAAATTGCTTACGAAAAACAAACAATGAAGAAAAAATGTTCCACCTATGAAGGAAAATTACTGCCGATATCGACCAATATTACCGATGTAAACCGATGTTACCGATATAGACCAACATTGCCGATGTGGGCCGATGCCGATTATATGAAGACAAAAACCACCTATCAAGACGAAGACACCGATTAAGACGAAACACCCAAGTTTGACATTCCCGTTATTCGTTGCTATTTCATTAGAGTTAAGAGGTTTATATGGAATTCACATAAATATCATTTTTTATTTGCTCGGCCGTTAGAATCAAATTTTTAATTTATCAGCTGTACACAGTTATCATCTTTGAATAACTCACAGTTTTTTTTCTCTGAGTTTATCGACCTTGTAATACATTACTGAATAAACTCTTTATTATTATTATTATTATAAATAAACAGAGTTCAAATACCCACGCCATCAGGTAAAATTCTTGTAATTAGGTACTTATACCAATAATACTATGTTCTTTTATATCCGGTATCTTTCTCCCTGCAAATATACCCGCATATGAAGTTCAAGAAATATAATGCTAATAAATGCTGTAGACTGTAGAGCTTTAAAAAAAAAGTTTTGTTTTATTTATTTATTTATCAGTTGGTCCCCACCGCAGGATAAGGCTATATGGCTCTGATGACGGCTAATGAGCCAGAAACCGGTAAGTCATTGTCTTCCTGTGGTGGTGCCACCTGGTGGTGTACTTCGGAAACTAGATCTCTACTAGTCCACTTCTCATATTTATTCAGTTTGTCCTTACTTAGGGTGGTGATCCTCCTTTTTCATAACTTGGTAAGTTACTTTTCATTCTCAATTCGGCATAAAGTCCTTGTTCGGTGTATCTTCTACAATCTGCACAATAATCAGTCCATTTTTTAACTTCGTCACAATTCAATGTCAAAATCCATGTTCTTGTCTTCCTAAATGTCCTTCTGCTCCTTATTACTCTCAAATGGAGTGGAACACGGCTTTATGTTCTAGGAGCAATATACAGGGTGTCCCGTAAAGACCACGTCGAACGAAAACAGCAGAATCTTCAAAATGAAAGGATTTGTGGAAAAGGTGACAAAATCAGTTTTTCACATAAATGCTCCATTCTCGATAAACATTCAAATATCTTTCTTCGTGAAGAAGGTTATCACCTGTATTTTATCTTTTCGAAATCCTCACAAAATGGGCAACTTTCCAACGTAATATGCACTCTCTTTTTTTATACCACGTCAGATAGAATTCAGTACAAAAAAACACTTCCTTCAGAACATGTATGTTCTGAAGGATTGCTGTGAGGAAAAAATTCATTTCAACTTTACTGCCTGTATTGCATGATAGTGTTGAGGATCTGTTCATTTCGGTTAGGGGAGATCCTTGCATGATTTTTGGAACTGTTTATGTGCCTCCCGGTTCTTGTGCTTCCAACCGATTACAGATGTACGAAAGTCACTTTGCCAATCTAGAACATGTTATCCGTGGGGTTGATCCTGCACGGGTGTTCATAGCGGGAGATTATAATTTAGGTAATGTCGATTGGTGCGATGACGGTTTTGGTGGCGTAACTGATCCTTGTGTTCGTTTCGTTGGCGATGCCCTTGCTTTCAGTGAGTTGCATCAGATAAACTCGGTAAGGAATGTTCATGGGGGTATGCTAGACCTTGTCCTCTCTGGTGATTCGAGCCTTATTGTTGAGCCTGCTGTGGATGTCCTATCTCGATTGGACGTTTACCATCCTGCACTTTCTGCTCATATATTATTAGATCTTTATTGTTCTCCTGTTACCAGTACTACTCACTTCAATTTCAAGAAGGCTAATTATGTTGCTCTCAACAGATACTTCGCAGGTTTGAACTGGGCCGAAATTCTGGATGATTCCAGGCAGATAGATGACCTTGTCGATGTTTTTTATTGGGTGGTCATGGCAGCTATTGATGAGTTTGTGCCAAAGATCCACATTAAGAAGTCAACCTTTCCTCCTTGGTTCTCCTTGGATCTAAAGAGCCTCATTTTCCAGAAAAAAAGGATGCACCGAATATTTAAGGAGCACAAGCGCTGGGAAGATTACCTCACATTCAGTAAATTAAGGTCAGAGTGCTTCTAGAGCAGCCACATGTTATTCAGAGTATATTTCCAGCGTAGAAGGCTCTTTGAGGGACAATATAAGATCGTTTTGGAATTTCACAAATTCTAAAAGAAACAACAACGACTTGCCGCTTAGCATGCACTTGGATGGACGTAGTGCTGGTGTTGATTCTCATATTGCTGAACTTTTTGCAGAACATTTTAAATCAACTTATTTAACAAGTTATGATTCAGCATGTGATTTTGCGGTGCCAGCGCGCGATCATCTAGGTGAAAATATTTTGTCTTTCTCTGTTGAGGAGGTTTTGGGTCGGCTCGAGTCGTTGGATACACAAAAAGGTCCTGGACCTGATGAGATTTCCACGTTTTTTCTCAAAAACTGTTCTTCATCTCTTGCTCTTCCGCTTCAGTTGCTGTTCAATAGATCGTTAAGTTTGGGCATTTTCCCTTCAAGTTGGAAATGCAGTATAGTAAAACCATTGTACAAGTCTGGTATTAGATCGAACGTTCGCAACTACAGACCTATCAGTATTATTAGTGCAATACCAAAAATCTTTGAGACCCTGGTGTTGGAGCAGTTGCGAGGAGACATGTCTTCACGGCTGTCAGAGCAGCAGCATGGTTTTGTTGGTGGTAAGGGAGTTGAATCAAATCTGGTTGTGTTTGTCCATTATGTTATGGATTCTTTGGAGAGGGGAGGGCGAGTTGACGTGATATACACTGATTTCTCCAAAGCATTCGACAAGGTGAATCATGATATTTTGAGGGGGAAGCTGGTGGCTTTTGGCGTCACAGGCCACTTGCTTGAGTGGTTCATGTCATACTTGGATGGCCGTTCCCAGAAAGTCAAGGTTCGAAATTCTTTTTCCTCATCTTACGTTATTCAATCGGGCGTTCCACAGGGCAGTCACCTTGGACCTTTCCTGTTTCTTATCTATATTAATGACATAACCACTTGTTTTAGGTTCGCTAGGTTCCTCTTATTTGCGGACGACTTGAAGATTTTTCTGAAAGTTGACAGCTCACTGGATTTATTAAGTCTTCAGTCTGATCTGGAGAGGCTCGAGCGATGGTGCAGGTATAATGGAGTGTTTATTAATGCTGAGAAGTGTAAGCACATGTCAATAACTAGAAAAACAAATAACTTTTGTTCAAGATATATGTTGAATGGAGAAACGTTGAACAGGGTTAGTGTTGTTAGGGATTTGGGTGTTATGTACGACTCCACGATGAGTTTCAGTGTGCACATTGAGAGCATTGTCAGTAAGGGTCTTAGGATGCTGGGTTTCATTATGAGACATTCTTATGAATTTAGGGATATCAACACAATTAAACATCTCTATGTCAGCTTGGTCAGACCTCATTTGGAATTCGCATCCACTGTGTGGTGTCCCTATACTCTGCTATATAATGATAGAATCGAGAGTGTGCAGAACAGGTTCCTTCTTTGTGTTTCATACAAGTTGGGTATCTCTAGGATGAATTTTTCTGTAACTCGTATGAGAGCTCAGCTTCGCTTGCCAACTTTGAGAACTCGTAGAATTAGGGGTGATGTGTTGCTCTTCGCCAGACTCTTTATGGGGATGTTGTCAACAACGGAGCTTCTGTCCCTCTTTGCTTTTCACGTCCCGCCTAGAAATACTAGATGTGATATGTCTAATATGTTAATAAAACAAGTGTTCAGCTCGATGTCTCATTTAATACTGCCTGATCTACACATGTACATTATCTATATAATCTTATATATGTTACATCTCCCTTCTTAACAAAATTAAAATTCTATCACAACCAAATTAAAATTCTATCAAATAATTAAAACAGATTTTCTTAAATAGGTTTTCTTACTTTCCTACCATACCTTGTTACATATATAGTTCTACGTGAAGTTTCCACATTTTCATTATTCGAACTAAAATTAGAATTAACAACATTATTTTCTTCATCATCAATGTCAGAATTAACAATAACATTTTCTTCATTGTCAATATCAGATCTATATTTATAACTTTTAACAAAAAAAGGTTTCAGATGGAATCTATTTCTCCTAATGATTGAACCAGTGTTTTCTATTTTCACTAAGTATGACCTTGAATTAATTTTCCTAATGACAAATCCTTTAACCCAAATATCATTTACTCTTATATATATTTTTTCATTTTCTTTCAAAATTCTCAAATTTCCTGACTTCCTGTCATGATAAGTCTTTTGTTTGTTTTGTCTATTTATTAAGAGTTTCCTCTGCTGTTTAAAATCAATCTTTCGTGGATATAACAGTTCATTTCTAACAGGTAGCATTGTCCTAGTTTTTCTATTAAAGAACAATTCACTAGGTGAAGGTATGTTTATATCTATTGGAGTATTTCTATAATCTAACAGAGCTAATTCTAATTCTGCATCAGATTCTGAGTTTTTTTTTTATTATATTTTTGACAGTTTGAATAACTCTTTCTACCATGCCATTAGAGCGTGGATAATTTGGACTTGAAGTTATATTTTCAAAATTCCAACTTTTCGCAAAATTTTGAAATTCAAAACTAGAAAACTGTGTTCCATTATCAGACATGAATACTTGTGGAATACCTAATCTACTGAACACATTTTTCAAATTTCTTATTACAATCTCAGAAGATAAACAGTTCAATTTACAAATTTCAACATATTTGGAGAAATAATCAATAACAATCGTATATTTTTTACTACCTATTTCAAACAAATCGCAACCAATTTTTTGCCATGGGTACTCGGGAACAGTATGCGGTATGAGTGACTCTTTATAATTGTTTCTGGAATATTTTTGACAAATCTCACATGACAATATAACATTTTCTATGTCACGAGACATACTTGGCCAATAAAGTAATTCTTTCGCTTTTAACGTACACTTTACAATTCCCATATGACTTAAATGAATAAGATTCAACATCTCTTTTTTGAGTGATTCGGGCACAACCAAGCAATTTGTTTTATAAATTATATCATCAATAATAACCAATTCTGACCTAATATTATAATATAATTTTGTCATGGATTCACATTTAGCTCGAGAATTCGGCCATCCGTCTTTTATATATTTTCCAATCACTTTCAGCGTGACATCTTTTCGAGTTTCTACTTTGAACTTTTCCAAGTATTGTGACGATATCGGAAAGTATTTCTTCAAATAATTAACTTGCGCTTCATATTCGTTATCCAAAATGTTTGTATCATCCTTTTGTATATTAATTCGACTCAAAGCGTCAGATATATACATTTCTTTTCCCGGTTTGAACTGCACATCTAAATCATATTTTTGGACATCTAACATCATTCTTTGTAAACGCATTGGACAATCAATCAATGCTTTTTTGAAAATATGAATAAGTGGTTTGTGATCCGTTTCTACAATAACTTTTCTTCCATAAATATATTGATGAAACTTCTTCACGCCATATACTATTGCCAACATTTCTTTTTCAATTTGAGCATAACATTTTTGCGTATCATTTAAAGATCTCGATGCGTATGCTATAGGCTTTCCTTCTTGTAACAATACCGCACCTAAACCATCTTTTGAGGCATCTACTGATAACAATAACATTTTTTGTGGGTCATAAAATCTCAATGTTGGTTGAGATGTCAAAATTTTCCTCAACTGATCAAACTTTTTTTTCTGTTCTGAACCCCATTCAAAAATTGTATTTTTTCTCAACAATTCCCTTAGAGGAGCGGTTATTTCGGCTACATTCGGAATGAATTTATGCAGGTAATTAACAATGCCCAAAAAACGTTGTAATTCTTTCATATTCTTTGGTTCCGGATAATTTTCTATTGCAAATATTTTACTTTCATCAGGTTTTATGCCATTTTTCGTTATTTTATGACCCAGGTAATTTACTTCCGAAACTGAGAACTGACATTTCTCTTTATTGAACTTGATATTATATTCGCGCGCTCTCTTCAAAACTTCGACAAGCCTTTCATCATGTTCCTTTTGATTTTCACCCCATATTAGAATATCGTCTATATATATATGAACACCTTCAATACCTTCAAAACATTGTAATATTTTTCTCTGAAAAATTTCTGCGGAACAAACTAAACCAAAAGGCAACCTTTTAAACCTATACCTGCCGAATGGAGTATTGAAAGTACATAATTTTGAACTGAATTCATCTAATTCTATATTCCAAAATCCACTATTCGTATCTAACACTGAAAAAATTTTAGCTTTATTCAAATTAGTAACAATATCTGTAAAAGTAGGAATTGAAAAATGTTCCCGTTTAATGGCCTTATTTAAATCAGTGGGATCAATACATATTCTAAAATCTCCATTAGGCTTATCTACAATTACCAGAGAGTTTACCCATTCAGTTGGCTCGAATTCTCTAGCTATAATGTTTTGTTTTTCCAAATTTTCTAATTTACTCTTCAATCTCACCAAAATTCCTTGGGGAAATCGTCTAGCTGCATGGACACAAGGTTTAACAGTTTCATCTAATTTAATTCTATATTGGCCTGGTAAACACCCAATTCCATTAAAAACATCTTGAAAATCGTCAATATACCTCCTACTGTCACTCATTTCCGCCACCATTCTCGCAATATCCATGTCTTCTATTGAACCTTTTCCAATAATTGGACGGCCATATTTTCCTTTAGCTATAAAAAATTTCACATTATATTTCTTATTTTTATGAGAAACAATGGTTTTAATGTATCCTATTATTTCAATTCGATTTCCAGTATATTCAATTAGTTTGGTATCATCTTTCATAATTTTCTCTGATTTGAAAATTTTATTATACATACTCAAAGGAATGACATTAACATCAGCACCTGTATCTACTTTGAAATTTACCATTTCATTTTTTATCTTTAAATCTACCGTCCAGTCTAACTTTGTTATTGAAATACTATTTTCTACAGAACCTATGTAAAGTTCTTCTTTTCTAGCAACATTATTGATACTTTTACTTCTACAAAATGATGCAAAATGATTATACAAACCACATTTTCGACAAATTTTTCCAAAAGCTTTACAATTTCCTCTAGAATGCAAAGTACCACATTTCAAACAATTGAATTCATTATTATTCATTCTTTCATGTTGAACATTTTTATTATTAAATGATTTGAAACTTATCTGGTTTCTTTGACGACTCCTGGGGTGTTGTTGTCCTTGTCCATTTGATATTTCCTTCTGTTTTTTCGAGTTCGGCGACTGCTTCTTCATGCCCATATGAAAATTCTTTCGTCTCACTTCCATTACTTCTTGATTGTCTTCTTTTCTTCTCATACTCGTACCAGGATTCGAACACAAAGTTTCCAGCTGTTTGTTCGTTATCTCCGCCGATTTACATATTTCCACTGCCTTCGTTAATCCCAAGTTTTTTGTCCTTAAGAGTCTGTCCTTGACGTTTTTATCTTTGATGCCTAAGATATCGGTCTTTTATGAGAGAATCTGTTAAATTTTCGAATTCACAATTCCTGCTTAATTGTTTCAACTGCGTCATATATTCATCCACAGATTCTGTTTCTTCCATGTCTCTCGTAAAAAAAATGTATCTTTCATATGTAACATTAATGCTAGGTTTGAAATATGCTTCAAATTTCTGCAAAATATTCTTCAATATACCTTTTTCCTCTTCTTTTACGAATTCAAAGGTGTTATATATTTTGAGGGCTTTGTCCCCTATGCAATTTAACAGCAAAGCGGCTTTATATTCTTCGGACTCCTCTTCTGCTTTTATTGCTTGAATAAAAATTTTGAATTTTTGAAGGAAAAACTTCCATTCCACTGCCGGGTCTTCATCTAACTTCATTTCGGATGGTGGTTTCACACTCTTCTCCATTTTTCTGATTTTCAGATATATTTATTTCCACGTAAGGATTTTAATTCGCGAATAACTCTTTTGTTCGTTTCGACTGCGCCATGTGATATGTCTAATATGTTAATAAAACAAGTGTTCAGCTCGATGTCTCATTTAATACTGCCTGATCTACACATGTACATTATCTATATAATCTTATATATGTTACACTAGAGGATCCGTTTTACTCAGTGTTCCAAATTATCGGCATAATTATACCAGGGAATCTCCAATTCCCAGAATATCGGGTAGGGCAAATGTTGCTAGTCAGTTGGGAATCGATTTCACGAATTCGTCATATTCTGCTGTCGTAAGAGATGTTAATCGATGTTTTATTTAGTTTTTTTTTTGATAGCGTTTCACTTTATAGAATAAGTATTCTGTTTAATTTTGTAATTGGGTTTATCCCGTGAATAAATAAATAAATAAATAAATAAATGTATTTCAATTTTTTTTTCAGAATCCCTGTATAATATTTTGTGCTTTTCTACATTGCATGAATTGAAGTAATCATTCAACAATATTTACGGAAAAAAACTGATTCAAAGTATTCAATTGTAGCTTCCGCAAGAGAGAAAGCATTCTAATTTTAAAAAAATCAACATTTTCATAGAACATCAAATATCTCGAAAACTGTGGGACTTTCATATGAACGATTCTTTCACATCATGTAGAGCACATTCTGATCTACTTTCCGTTTTCGTTGGACGTGGTCTTCACGGGACACCCTGTATATGCTTGATTTTTGACCTATCCGATTATCTACCCGCAGTGTTTCGTACCCATGTTTTGTCAATCTCGTGTTGTGTTCACGTTGGATATTGGTGGTGGGAATTTTACCATCATGTGTTAGTACCAATATCTTCAGAAGGTAAAGTTGTTTTGGATCTAGAACTTGTGACATTCGGAATAATAATTCATCGCTAGGAAACCTGATTCCCGTTCCATAAATGATTTTTAGAATCCACTTCTGTAACACATTCACCTAGTTTCCATATGGCAATCATATGTAGAGGATATGTCGTAGTCTTATTGTAAAATCAGTCATATTATAATATGTCTAGGCTTTTTCAATACGACTAGTCATATTGCAATATCACTGAAATAATAGAGGATCTCACAATTTGACTGACAATAAGGCGTATTGTAATACGCCTGCTGCTCATTTTTAGGGATTGACTGTGTAAAAGACCACGTATTATAATACGACTGGCAATATGCCAGGCAAATTATGGAAATCGCTTATATTTCTAGAAAAGTTTTTTGGGTTTTCTAGAATTAAAAAAATTAAATAAGATGAAATGCTCCTGCGGAAATCTTTGATTTAATTTGTCAGGAGCAAATTGGTTTTGAAAAAATTGTTGCCTAACAATAAAACAATTATGAAAAAAGGAAATAATTGAAATGGATAACGTAACGTTCCGGAGTCTATATCAGACTCCTTCATCAGACGAACTTAGAAAATCTTTGGAATCGATTTGCTCCTGACAAATTAGTTCAATAATTTACGCAGGGGAATTTCATCCTATTTAAATTTTTTAATTGTTTCTGTTTCAGAGGTTGGGAGTGAAAACCCAAAAAACTTTTCTAGAAATGCAGAAAAACCTAAAAAAATATAAGAACATTTATCGGACAGAATAATATTGTATACATAGAAGCCGAGATATTTCCGTAAAATTTAATCCTGTTATTCATGTTACATCTACTTGAAACGTATTAGTGTATTTTCAGCTGGCCTGATGATGGCAATTGCCGAAATCGATCGCCAATAGAGTATCATTCAAAACATAGTGTGTTTTCGATTACTTCCCCTTTCATAATAATTTTACTTACCAAATGGAAGAAGAAAAGAGAGTATACGCCGTCATAAGGTACTTGCCACTTGACGCGGATATTGACGTGATTAAAAATGATCTATAGGACTACAAGGTATTAAAGATGCTGAAGTAACGAGAATGAATTCGAATAAAACGAAAAAAGGCAATCCGTCTCTTCCTTGTAAAAACGAAGCTCAAGGAAATATTCCAAGTTAAAAAACTATACAGCCTCTGTATTGAAATTGAGCCTAAAAAGAAGCCTGAAGGCCCAGGACAGTGCCACCGCTGCCAGAGATATAGACATGCTCAAAATAAATGTACATTTCCCTGGAGATGCGTAAAATGTTTAGGAGCACATTGCACAAAAGAGTGTGCATTGGCGCGAAAAGAAGGTGAAAGAAACGCGGCATGCGTTTTATGTAACCAGAGTGGACGTCCGTCCAGTTATAAAGGCTGCAGCGAATATAAAAAACTATCAAAGAAGAGAACACCGACAAAAAAAGAAGCCCCCCCCAAGAAAATCTCTGAAAAAATAGAGACTGTTGTTACTGTTGAAAAACCACAGGTACAAAAAACAAAGAACTCGTCCACAAAACCAGTTGAAGCCAAAAGGGAAGACCCTAAAGATGAACTTGACAAACTCACTGAGAAAGTATTCAGCAGAATAATGCAGAAGTTTGAGAAAGAATTCGAGAAGAAATTTCAAAACTTATTTGGAAATAAATAATTTATGAAAATGCAATCACAACTAGAAAATCAGAAGATAGTTTCCTGAAATATTAACGGAATCAGAGCCCGTAAATCAGATTTTGAACAATTGTTAGAAGAAAAACATCCTGATATTATGGCGCTTCAGGAAACTAAATTAACTCCAAAAGATAAAATGTGTTCACGCTAAAGTGAACTGTTAGAATAAAATATTTTGAATTTTCAAAATTCGAATATTTAAATTAATTTCTCTACCATGGAATCCCCATGTGGATCATCCTTTATGTAAAAGAATTCGCGTCAGCTGTGGAGCACATACATATGTCGTATATTTGTTTCATTTTCATATCTAATTCAGTTCACTGATTGACTTTGATCGTGAAATATTCTGCTTCCGTATTGATAATTCTCTGATTCCTTTTCGTGAATTCGGAAAAAAAAACTTTCATTTGTGCGAATTATTTCGAACAAAAAAACTGTTACCAGTGGCGTGGTTATTTTATAATACCGCAAGGATAAGTGTGCACAATTTGACATTTATAGCAACGGATTTTCACGTCAACTTCATTCCATATACTATTGTCGAGCTCGATCAATCTTATTGGAATAGGAATCATCGACAGGATCCTGTTTGCTGATAAATAGGTAACTATATTTCTATTATGTTATTTTTGAGTGCATTTATCCTTTCATTTGTGTTGGGTTTCAATTAATTACATATATATTATATAGTCCATAGCTCTATCTCTTTCTCACTCAAAAAATTATATTTCGAAAAATAAAACTTAATAATTGAACCACACTTCAGCTGGTCAACTGAAACTCGCCCCAACAAAATGTCCTTCGAAAACTACGAAATATACAGAAGAGACAGAAATGAAAGAAATGGTGGAGGGGTTGCTATTCTCGTTAAAAGAGACGTGAACCATTACCTGAATGCGGTTGTAAATCACGAGAACAATGACGCAACTATAGAGGCAGTATCGATCACAGTAAAGATAAGAAGAGAAAGCATCAAGGTATTCTCTTCTTATTCATCGAGAAGCGAGATCGCGCATTCAAAACAATTTTTTTCCGATAATAATAATAATAATAATCTTTATTTTCAGTATAACCATACTCGAAAAACGTCAACAATAGCATTATAGTATATGACAATTCACAATTTAACATTTATAACAAACAATTTATTTGGTTAGCAAAAATATCACAGTCAAAATATTCATTCACATTATAAATTGCGGTCTTCAAAAGTGCTTTCTTCACCTCAACACCGAACCGTGTTCCATTAAGAGCTTTCAAATGATCCGGAATCGTGTTGTAAAAGGCTGGACCCCAGTGATCTATAAAACGCTGAGACGATGCCAAACGATGAAACGGTGTCTCCAATGCTGACCTATTTCTGGTTATGTCTGCATAAGTTTCTGGGAAATTCATCTTTATTATTATGGACATATTTGAGGCAAGCTAGTATGTACATGCAGGGTATAGTGAGGAGTTTTTCGGTTACAAAAACCTCTCTGCAGCTCTCTCTAGCTCCAAGACCGTATAAGGCCCTCACTGCTCTCTTTTGAAGTCGCAACATCCTCGCCGCTTCTGATGTTCCCCCCCAGAAAAGGATTCCCTGAGATGCCACAGAGCAGAAGTTTGCAAAATATGTCTGCCGAGCAACCTCAACAGAAGCACACATTCGGATTCTTCGGATAGAGAACACTGCAACCGAAAGCCTCGATGTTAGAGCATCAATGTTTGTCTTCCAGCCCAATCTATTCTCGAGGTGTAGACCGAGAAACTTTATGGGTGGTGCTGGCGGTACCCCATGTGAAAGTAGCAGGCGCTGTGTCTTATCCTCATTTACTTTAAGTTTGTTAACTCGCCATGCTCTCCAACACGTGACCCACCTTTTCCCGGATGTCCTCGACAGTCTTTCCTCTCATCAAAATTGAGGCATCATCGGCATACAGTGTACCTCCATCAGTGCTCAGTGCTCCACATCAGGTCGTTGATGTAAATGAGGAACGAAATAGGCCCAAGCACCGAACCCTGCGGAACACCTCTTTCTGTACCTCTTGCTGTCGACCTCTGCTCTGACCATGTGACCAACTGATTTCTGTCTGCTAAATAAGAAGCAATTAATTGATGAGCTACCCCTCTACTCCATAGTGCTGCAACTTGTCCAGTAATATATCATTGTCGACAGTGTCGAAAGCTTTCGTTAAGTCTAGACACACCAGCTCGACCATATCGTAGCAGTCCCATGCTGATGTTGTCAACTTTATCATTTCCCAGATCGCCGACATAACAGATTTACCTTTCCTATAGCCGTGTTGGCATCGTGAAAAGAAGTTATTTTTCTCGAAAAAATCTATTAATCTGGATTTTATTACCATCTCGAAAACTTTGGACAGCACCGGCAGCACCGATATGGGCCTATGATTTTTCGGTTCGTCCGCATTTCCACTTTTGTATATGGGAACCACTCGAGCTCTCTTCAGGCTCCCAGGAAACACTCCTTCCTCCATACATTTATTTATCAACAATGCTAACGGACTCGATATTTCTTGTTTTATTTCCTTTAAGATTTTAGTTGACATATCGTCTATATCCTTCGTTTCTTTAGTTTTGAGATTATGTATCACTGAATTTATTTCCTCAGGGGTAGCTGGGACGAAGAAGCATGATTGTAGGTTATCAATTCCTGTTTTCTGTACATATTCCTGTGCTGTTTTATTCATGGGCAATATGCTATTGGCTATGGTTTCTCCTAATTTACCAAAATACTCACTGAAATCCTCGGCCTTGAGTTTTGTTTCAGGTGGTTTCTTCTTTCCTTTGTTTGTTTCTTTTCTAATTAAATTCCATATAGCCTTTTGTTTGTTGTCTGCATTCTCGATTAGTGAAGCATTTCTTTGTTTGACGGTATTCTTGAGTTCTGCATGATATTTTCTTTTCTGCAATTGATAAAGCCGATGATCTTCCTCTCTTTTGGTAGTGATGATCCGCGTTGCCAACGCGTCCAAGTTATTTTTCATTTTAACCAATTCATCTGTCCAAAGCGTTGGGGCAGCTCTCTTTGCTTTCATGTACCTTGTCGGGAAACACCTATCAAAGTCCTGAAGAATAATCTTATACATAATGTTGAACGCATTTTCAGCGGATTCTTTTTCCAAAATGTCCTGCCATGAATACCGAATCAACCTCTGTTTGAAAGCTTGGGTATTTGTTTCATTTATGTCTCTTGTCTTTTTCTTTAGTTTATCATAGACTTCCTTGTTCTTCAGTTTCGTGAGTATTTGAGCTTGATGGTCAGAAAGATGAAAATCCTCAGTCTTCGTCATAACACCTTCAACATCAGTGCTCACGAAAATGTTGTCTATACAGGTGGAACTTGTTTTGGTAATTCTTGACGGTAGCATTGAGGTCATCTCCAAACCATATGATCTTAGCAGCTCCAATAGGATATTCGCATCGTTGGTATCCCCAAGAAAATTGACATTAAAATCTCCTGCAAGATAAAATTCAAAGGTTTGAAATCTTTGGGTCAGCTTCGACAACAGTTCATCCAATGTCTCTACAAACAGTTCCAAATTGCCAGTTGGTGGTCTATATACCGCTATAATAATGGGTTTCTGTTTTATCAACTCCACTGCAGAAATTTCAATATGTTGTTCTATTGTATAATCTACTATGTCTGGAAGGCCCCTATATTTTAGTTTCTCACAAACAAGTATCATTGTTCCTCCATGTATTGCATTCTCTCTGTAGAATGCAGAAGCCATAATGAAATTTTCTATTTTGAAAACATTCATTTGTTCCCTTTTAAGCCAATGCTCCGTCAAACATACAACGTCTGCATTCTTCTTTTCCAACGTAGCACTCAACATATCAATTTTTCTTAAAACACTCTGTATATTTAAATTTACCAGTGTGAAAGTGCTATTCACTTTTTTGATCTGCTCTTTTCCCTGGGATGAAAAAACCTATATTTTCTTACCACGACACCCTTGGGCCATATCTCAGGTCGTATCACGTCTTTCAGCATTCCCTGATCAACAGCAACCCTGAAGGATTTATTTCTAGAGTGATTACTCTCATGCTTCTGGATTTCCTCTGCTTTGATATTTCCTTTTGGGAATTGATTTCTCAAGAAACTTTCAATGTCACTCAAAGTAGTTTTATCATTTACATTACCCACATACAACCATGACAGACGATCCGCGCCCCTGAATCCATTTTGAACATCCCTACTGCCCACAATCGAGTTGGTATCCCTATGATTGTGTTTCTCCGTTCTCTTAACTTCATCTTTCATTCCGTGCGCTGTATTCGCCGCATTTTCCTTTTCTTCTGATAAATTATTGAAATCTGTCGCCATACTTTCAATTTGCTCGACCTCCGGCGGACAGATGTCGTCTGACTGAACATCTTGACTGCATCGTTCATTTTTCTTTACATTTTTCTTTATGTTCCCAAACAGCTCTTTGGATTTCTTCCCACAATCAACAATTTCATCACATTTCTTCCTCGCAGATGGCGCTTCGTTCCTTGTTTTCAATTGTGATTTATTATTCCTGTTTATTTCGGGTTGTTTCTCTTGCGTGGTGTTGTAGTTTATCTCTTATGTAGGTAATGAGATATCGTTCTCAATGAAAGAGACTACTTCCCAAATAAACTTTATTCTTTCCCAAATATAATTATTCCAACAGTATCAGTAATTCAGTAAAGGTAATAGGTATTCCATTCTATCACGTGTGTCCGCTGACAATGACATTTCTCCCAGATGCCGTTCGTCATCTGTGGTCTAAGGGCGCGGTTACATCGCATCGCATAACACACCCTCCACTGAATAAAAAAAAATAACCTGCTTAATGCTTATTATAAATTCAACCTAGATATTGGTTTTTTTGACCTTTCGGACCTCCTCAAAACCGGAGGGCTCGAATCATGGCGGCTCGAATGAGTATCGTGTGCATCTGTCTCACCTCCATTCATTGCTGATGAATTTTCGACAGGTGCATCAAGAGCAACTTCCGACGCCAATGAAGCCGAAGGAATTGCATTTTCGGGTTCCTCCTGCCCTGGTGGGGGAATAAAAAGATCTGAAGCACACTTCCCTTTTTCCGTTTCCTCTCCCACTTTAATAATCTGATCAACGTGCCGTTTTACTTCTTTTCCATTGTCTAAATCTACTATATAGTGTAACAACCCCTTTCTTTCCTTAATCCTGCCAAAAACCCACTTTTCCCCACAATAACTTCTGACCCCAACTCGCATGTTCGCCTCAAATTCTCTAGTCACTTTACCATCCCCAAAGCAATTTATATTTTTAACTATTTTTGGGACAGGTAATATTTTATCTAAATTAGTTTTTATTTCCCGGTTCAAAAACAACATTGACGGTGACTTGCCGGTCGTGATATGAGGCATTTTACGATACTGCATTAGCATCGTGTTTATTTTGTGATTTATTGAGAAATTGTAATTTTGATCATCATAAAACATGGCATGCAAAGAGTTTTTCAATATTTGAACATACCGTTCCGCTTGCCCATTTGTTGCGGGGTGGTATGGAGCAGTAAATTTTGGAATGATACCCAAAGAATCTAAAAATTTCCGAAATTCTTCAGATTTAAATTGGGTCCCGCAATCAGTCACAAAAAACTTCGGTATTCCGAACCTGCCAAAGATCGACATGCAAACCTCTATGGTAGACTTGGCTGTGATGTTTTTCATAATGCAAACTTCGGGCCACTTTGAAAATGAATCAACTAATATAAAAAAATAATGACCACGGAATGGTCCCGCGAAATCACAATGGATTCTTTCAAAAGGCTCGGAAGAAGGTATCCACGGATGATATACTTTTTCTGGATTATTTCTGATTTTATTGCAAGGTACACAATTAGAGACCATATTCGATATATCGTTATCCAGTCCAGTCCACCAACAATAACTTCTAGCCAGTAATTTCATTTTTGTAATGCCAAAATGTCCAATATGAAGCTCTCTCAATACATGTTGTCTGAGTGTCCTCGGTATATATACTCTTAACCCCCTCATAATGCATCCTTCTTGCAAAGCAAATTCGATTTGATCAATATTAAAACGATATTTTGGTGATATACATTTACCAGTTTCTAATCCTTTTAATAGTGCTATTACCTCACTATCATTTTTTGTATGTTCTGCCAAGTCTTTAAAAGTAACTGGCAATGAATTAATTTGGTTTATATTAAATAAATCCGCCTCAGTAAAAGTAGAAATAGGACTTGCCACTGATTTATGGATGAGTCTCGACATTGCGTCCGCGTTAGAGTGAACTTTCGTGTTTTTATATTTAATTTCATAATTAAAGGCTTGTAAGTAAATAGCGTAATGTTGCATTCTGGCTGCCGAAAAGACTGGTAAGTTTTTATGAGGGTTAAATATTTGAACTAGTGCGTTACAATCTGTAATCAGCGTAAATTTTGTACCATATAAGAATTGGTAGAATCGCCTCACTCCAAAAACGATAGCATAGGCTTCCTTGTCAATTTGTGAGTACCGCCTTTGTGTTTCCGTTAGAGTTTGTGACGCAAATTGTATGGGTCTTTCACTTCCATCAGGAAAGATGTGTGAGAGCACTGCTCCAACTCCCACGGAGCTACTATCTGTTGCTAATACAATTGGTAATTTTGGGTTGAAATGTGTAAGGATCTTATCTGAATTCATCTCTCTTTTAATTTGTAAGAACGACTCCTCACACCTTTCATCCCACTTCCAAGGAGTTTCTTTATGTAGTAAGTTATTTAGGGGGCACGCTACTGAACTTAAATTGTTAAAAAATCGACCGTAATAATTTAAAAGTCCTAAAAATATGCGAAGTTCATCCTGATTTGTGGGTCGTGGAATATTCTGTATAGCTTCGATCTTCTTTGGGGACTTTTGTATACCCTCTTTAGTAATAACGTATCCACAGTATTCTACCTAATCTGCCATGAACTTACTTTTTTCGAAATTTATTCTGACATTGTAGTTATGAAATCTATCAAAAATTTTACGTAGCCGTTCAAAATGCAACGTATCATTCGGTGCAGTTACCCTTACATCGTCGAAAAACACCGCTATTCCCTCAATTCCGTGTAATATCGTTTCAATTGTTTTCTGCCAAATAGCGGGTGCAGATGCGACCCCATACATCAGTCGAGTTGGTTTCAGTAAGCCTTTCATTGTGTTCAAGGTCAATAATTCCCTATCGTTTTCATGCACTTCTAGGTGTAAGTAAGCTTGGGTTATGTCAATTTTCGAAAATTTATTACCGCCAGCCATGTTAGCAAACAATTCGTCAATTGTTGGCAATGGATAATCATCTACAACCAAATTAGGGTTTAGAGTAGGTTTGTAATCTCCACAAATCCGAATTTTCCCATTAGCCTTAATAACTGGAACGATTGCGCTTGCCCACTCACTAGTATTAGCTGGTTCTAAAATACCTTGCTCTATTAATGAGTCTAACTCATCCTTTACCTGATCGCTTATGGCAAATGGAACTGATCTACTTTTAGCAAAAACTGGTGTTGCACTATTCTTTAGTCTCAATCTAGCTTGTATATTTTTAATTTTTCCCACTGAGTTTTCAAATAACGGCTTGTACTCAGAAATTAACTGAGTCAATTCCACACTTTCAGATGGTTGTTTAGCAAATTTAACTGAATGTATATTGAAAAAGGCTCCCAGCTGTAAATCCAATAAGCGAATCCATTCCCGTCCGAACAGAGGGTTACTCTGGCTATTGACAACATATAAATGTAGTTTATGTAATTTATTTTGATAAGTAACATTAACTTCTGCCCGACCAAAAATTTCTATAGGGTTTCCCGCATAAGTTATCAGGGAAATATTGCTATGAACCGTACGGACGTTGGGGAAATGTGCATCAAAATCTTTTTTATTCATTATTGTAACTGCTGCCCCACTATCAAATTCAAATTTGATACGCTTACCTTCAACTTCAATGGTGCAATAGAACTTTTTCCTGAGTTCTGAATTTACATTCGTACACACCTGATATAATTCTAGTATGTCATCCTCATTCGATCCACCCTGACTCGATCCACCCCGGTTCAATGATTCAGTACCTGAAATTTCATGACATTGATTAGATTTTTTAAACCTTAAGCAAGCCTTTTTTATGTGCCCTCGTATATTACAAAAGTTACAAGTAGAATTGATAAATCGGCATGCATTTGCTAGGTGTCTGCTGTCACCACAACGAAAACATTGTCTTTTACTGGTATTTCCACTGGTGGAAGCTGCATACTCTGAGATTGTATTACCATCTCCCTTACTCTTCTTAAACATGATCTTATTCACTTCATTTGCTGATCTTTCCATAGTATTCATTTGTATTTCCGTGGCTTCGAAAGCTTTGGCAATTTCTCTAACTTTGTCCAATTTTATCTCTCCCCTTTCTAGCAGTTTACGACGTAATTCTGATGAAATGCATTTTTCAATTATTTGATCTCGTATTTGGTCATCCAGATCAACATAGTTACAGTTTTCACCTTGTTCTTTTAATTTTGTTATAAATTGTTCCATACATTCACCTTGGTGTTGTTTCAGACTACGAAATATATATCTCTCATATACTGAATTCACTTTTGGTATAAAGTAACCATTAAGGGCCTTCGTTGCTATTTTATATTGTCCAGTTGTAGCCTCTGACTTAGATGCTGGCAATGTAAAAAAAATGTCTTGTACTTCGGGACCGGCGCAATGTAAAAGTAAATTCTTCTGTTGTAGATCATCAGTTATCCCTTTTGCAATGATGAATATTTCAAAACTCCTCATCCATTTTCTCCACTTTATTCCCAATGATGCGATGTCCTCGTTGCAATGGAAATTTGGGACAGCCAGTGAGTCCATGATCCAATCCTAGTCGCCACTGTTGTAGTTTATCTCTTATGTAGGTAATGAGATATCGTTCTCAATGAAAGAGACTACTTCCCAAATAAACTTTATTCTTTCCCAAATATAATTATTCCAACAGTATCAGTAATTCAGTAAAGGTAATAGGTATTCCATTCTATCACGTGTGTCCGCTGACAATGACATTTCTCCCAGATGCCGTTCGTCATCTGTGGTCTAAGGGCGCGGTTACATCGCATCGCATAACACGTGGAAAAATCAAATCTTTCTAGAAGGTTTATATGCTTCTTCAGTACATTAATTTTATCGTTTAATTCACTGATCAATACGTCCTTCTGCTGTATTATTAAGTCTTGGTATGTAGACTTACATTTTACTTTTTCATACTCAATCATTAATGATGTATTGTCTTCATTGAGGTCCCCATTTATTGTTGAGTCCCTATCAGCATCTTGTTCAACAGATTTGTCATTAATTGACTCATTCAAGTTCAATATTCTCAGTTTTAAATGTTTTATTTCCTCATCTTTTGCTTCACATTCACTAACTTTCTTGGTTAGGTCCACACAACAAATAACTGTACCGTTAGGGTCCACGTAGGTGCCATTTACCTTAAGTACACAACTTGGGTGGTATTTTGCACTACATTTTCCACAGGTTACGAAGGTTTTTACCTCCTTCGAACACTTTTTACAAGTTACTTCAGGAACCGCAACTACTTTCGGCGCCATATTTGGTGGCATACATGAGTATAACGGACGTCCATTAATCGCACTGTATAAAAATTATTATATAATTATGAAATTCGTTCCGAAAAGACTGTTTTTAAAAAAGATTTTATTTCCTTCGAACTATAAGTCACAATGATTTAGACAATAAATGACGTTATAATTCTACAGCTTTCGAATACGGAGTTACCAAAAATAGAGCTAATTGATACATTGAATGAATTGATACAGTGAATTTGTATGAAGCTAGAATGGAACTAATTCTAAGATGAGTGTCTGTTTCACTTTTCACGATTGCCGCAAGATCGTTGCACTGACACTTGGAGAGGAACGCTGACTTGCAGTCTTGGCACTTTCTATGTATCGGCGGTTTCCTGGGATTCTGGATACGTAACTCCTCCTTCCTTAAGAGATAACGTCTTTGTTATCTGAGGGTTCTCTGTTGTTTTCGATTTCCACGTGTATGACTTTCCGTGAGTTGTAAAGTAACTCAGCAATTCTTGTTCTCTTTCTCAGTAGGAAGATGATTCCAAGTATTACTAAGCAGAACAATAACACACTCGTGGCTTGGTGGATTATTTGAGTTGTGGGTTGAAGATATACAGGCTGGTCCAAAAGTCTTTCCGCTTCTTGGAGAATGGAAGTAGGTTCTTTCAGATGCCTGAATTGAAAGTCGATTTTGTGGGTACAATTCAGTGTTATTTTCGAAACGTTTTGGTTTGATATTTCGAAAATTGGAATAGTGTTGTCAAATATGGTTTCATCGATGATGATTTTACAGGGTGAACTCAATAGGTTGGTCCCCTGGATTGATTTCTTGAAAAGGATGCCATTGCAATCTTCTAATATTGTATGGTTCTTCTTGAAGAGGGTCAGTAGTTGATGATTCTTCAAAGGGTAGATGATGTTGAACTCGTTGTTGACGAGCGTTGTTTGGCATCGTTCTGGTGATGACAGGGTGCATACTTCCTTGGTTGGTGGTTGAAGGCATAAAACAATGGTATTGCCTAATGTGGAGGAACAGGCTTCGTTTGTCCAGTATTCTTCATTCTTGATTTTAATCAAGTACTTCTTTGGAGGTACAACAGCAATATCTTGGTGATTAGGTAAAGGGTACACTCGGGAATAGTTTGAAGTAAAAAGTTTAAGAATAGGAATTTTAAGGAGGAATGTAATAGTTTCATCCGTTCCTATGACAGATATCTGAGATATCTTTACAAATTCAATGATTTTGTAAAGATGCACATGATCAATTGGAGATAATTGTTGTGATTTATAAATTTGCTCAAGATATGCTCCAATGGACATAAGTTCTTCGACTTTAATGATTTCTAAATTTGGAATTTCTTTCATTGCAAAACTGATAGTTCTTTCAAGCATGAGTAAAGTATTCAAAAGAGTTTCGGATTGAAGTATTTGGTATTCTACAATGATTCGAAATTCTTCGGTAGAAGTAAGATTTCTGAATAAAGTTTTGGTATGAATAATGTTTTCATTTAACAAGGCTAAATCTTCTGAATATCTTTGTGATAAATGGTTGGCAAACGAAGTAATTTTATTTATTGTTTCAATTTCAGAATTTTGATAGTGATGGAGACTTTCTAAGTTCTCATTGATAGTTTTCAAATCGTCATCATCTAAATTTCCGGTAATAAATTTGATTCCTTTACCGATGAAATTTGCCAAACCTCTTCTAACTTTTCTGTTAATGAATTTATGTAGAATCTGTTCAATTTGAACTAAATTGGTTTTCAATTGAAGATAAATTCTGTGAGATAATTCATCTATAGTGCGGTTTTTCTGAAGAGCATTGAAGTTAGAATTTAGTTGATCATAATTATCTTGCAAAGTGGTTATGTTTATGAAAAAGAGAAAATTATGATAATGATCAAGGATTTTTGCGAGGCCTAAAGGTTCTTCGAAGTATCCATTATTGGTTATTTTGTAGACCTGAAGGGCCTGCTTCGTTTGGGTCTGAATCAGGAGGATTAGTAGTATCCTGAAAAGAACAAACGTTTTTTCTTAGTTTTTTCACTTTTTTAATGTGAGCTGTGGTTTCTCTAGATTTTTGAGTTAAACCACAAATCTTATTTTGTTGTTGTTGTTCAACAGTGACTTTTTCGAAAGGAGGGTCTGTTTTTCTAGGTCTATTCCTTTCTACATAAACTTCTCTCTGTTCTAAATTTGGAGGATCGTTTCGATTTTCATTTAATCTATTCTATTATCTATTATTATTATTATCTATTATTAATACAATAAAAACAATAGCTGCAAACAACGGTTTCAATCACAAGATAATAGATAAAATAATTAAGCACAAAAATTCCCAATTAGCCTTGAACCAAATTTACCCTACAATAAAAACGGAAAAAACCAAAAAGTTCATTTCTCTTTCATACTTCGGTGATGTAAGTGAAAAAATAGCCAATAATATATCGAAACTTAATATCAACATAGCTTTCAAACCAAAAAATAAATTATCGTCTCTGTTATTCAATGCCAAAGATTCAACCCCAAATTTGCTTAAATCAGGAGTTTATGAGTTAAAATGTTCAACTTGCAATATGAAATATATAGGTCAGACTGGACGTTCATTCAAAACAAGATTCAATGAACATCGAATGGATTTCACCAAGAACAAAAGCAAGTCCACCGTCGCAACCCATTGCATTGAGAATGGCCACACATTCCCAACAATAGATAACCTAAAAATTTTACACGTAGAATCGAAAGGAATAAAACTCAATTATCTGGAGTCTATTGAAATTTACAAATTAGAGCAGAAAAATATTCACGAAATAATGAATGAACAAATAGAACTGTGCAATTCTCAAATTTTCAAAGCATTTAAATAACACCTACAACTGTAATAATCCACAAATTTATTTTTTCTAACATCTGTTGCAAACAAAATTCCTTCAGCTCTCACTTTCTTTTTTATTATCACTACCTGAATCTGCATAAATACCCTGTACTTTGTACCCAGGGGTCAGTTGTCTGAAGATGAACGAGAGTTCGAAACTATAGTCGCAAAAATGTAATCCTTACATATTGTATTTTAAAATTATTGGTAGTAAAACATAGTAATAAAAAATCTTTTCGTTTTAATTATGATCAACTACCAAATAGTAACGGCTGAAACTGTTCAATTTAATCTATTCAGTTTTTTCTGTGCCTTTTCTTTATTGCGTTCGTAGATGTGATCGAAAAATGGTAAGATTTCATGTTTCCTTTTCTCATTATACTGTTCGTAAACAGTCATGTTTAGATCAAATTCTGGCAATTTGTCATAAGGACCGTAAAGTAAATGAAAGGGTGAATAACCAGTTGCTGAATGAATTGACTGGTTATAGATTAATGTTGCAGTAATCATGAGATTGGATGGATTTTCGTTAGGATTTTTCAATTTTAAAATTCGTAATTTTTCTATGATTGTCGAATGGAATCTCTCTATAGGAGAATTTGAACTTGGATTATTCACGGTGGTGAAGTGTAGATCAATTTTGTTCAATTTGCAATACTCAGTGGAAGTTTTATTATGAAATTCTCTTCCTTCATCACATACAATTTTCTGAGGAATATTATGATGTGAAAAATAATGACGTAGTTTATTAAGGATTGTTAATGCCGTACCGTCTTTAACAAGATATGACTGAGCATATTTGGAAAATAGATCGATTATCGTCAAAAACTTGGAATTTTGAAAAGAAAATGTGTCTACATGAATTACTTCAAAAGGTCTTTTCGCCAAGAGAGGTCCTGAAAATTTCAGTTTATAGGGGTGTCTCTCGTACAAAGATTTCACAAAAATTTCGCCTGGAGACATAATTCGCATTTATTTATAATTTCAGTTATTTTGTTCTTCATTTTCGGCCAATAGTACCGTTTGGATAGATAGTTATGTGTTTCTGAAATACCATTATGATTTTTGTCATGATATTCTGAAATGATTTCTTTTTGGTTTTCTTCTGGAATTACATCTAATAGAAAATTATTACTTATGAAAAGTTTCACTGAATAATTAAATGATTTTTTGCAGAATCTTACGAAGGGTAGACGTAATTTGTTGTCTCTAAAATAAATTCCGTATGATTCATTTGGTCTGAAAATTTCTTTGAAAAGAGTTGAAAAATCATTTTCAATACAGTGCTGTCGTATTGATACGACAGATTGTACTGTTCGCCAAAATTCAAAATTAGGTATTCTATTTGGGTAGATATTCACGGATGTTTCAGTGATAGGAATGACTTTTCCGTTATCTTCTTGAGTAGAATGAATTGCAGCATTCGAATCATCGTCTTCGTTCAAGTTCTGGTTTTCGTTATTCTGAATAGTATTTTGGGAATTCAAAATATTTTCTACTTCTTCGTCGCCTAGTACACGGAGTTCATTTACATTTGGTAAAATTGAAGAAAGTTCTATATTTAAATCTTCTTCTGATAATAAAGATTCATTTTCTCGGTTATTAATCTCTACTCGAGAAAGAGCATCAGCGTTGTGTTTTTTCCGAAGGGCTTAGTGAACTTCAGATTGTACTGTTCGCCAAAATTCAAAATTAGGTATTCTATTTGGGTAGATATTCACGGATGTTTCAGTGATAGGAATGACTTTTCCGTTATCTTCTTGAGTAGAATGAATTGCAGCATTCGAATCATCGTCTTCGTTCAAGTTCTGGTTTTCGTTATTCTGAATAGTATTTTGGGAATTCAAAATATTTTCTACTTCTTCGTCGCCTAGTACACGGAGTTCATTTACATTTGGTAAAATTGAAGAAAGTTCTATATTTAAATCTTCTTCTGATAATAAAGATTCATTTTCTCGGTTATTAATCTCTACTCGAGAAAGAGCATCAGCGACTTTGTTTTCTTTGCCTTTGGTGTACACTATTTTAAAATCGAATTCTTCTAATTTCAATTTCCAACGTATAAGTCGGGAATTCGGTTCTTTTATTTTATAAAGCCATACAAGGGGATTATGATCGGTTTCGATCGTAAAATTTTGTCCAAAAAGGTATGGTCTGAAATGTTTAGTGGAATCTAGGATTGCTAGTAATTCCTTTTCGATAGTCGAATAATTCATTTCTGCTGAATTTAGAGTTCTCGAATAGTAAGCTACCGGGCGATTTGATTGTGAAAGAACGCTTCCAATGGCTATATTTGAAGCATCGGTAGTAAGTATGAATGGTTTTTCGAAATCTGGGTACACTAAAATTGGGGCATTTGTTAGTAACTCTTTACATAATTGAAATGCGTGTACATAATCAGAATCATCAGGCTTTAATTTTGCGCCTTTTTTTAAACATTTTGTGAAGGGTGAAACAATATGTGCAAAATTTTGTATGAATCTGCGGTAATAACCTACCAAGCCTAAAAATGATTTTATTTCTTTCACTGTACGTGGTAAGGGGTAGTTTTCTATAGTTTTCAATTTTGATGGATTAGGAGATACTCCTTCTGGGGTTATGACATGTCCCAAAAATTCTACGTTTTTACTTAGGAATTCACATTTATCGAGTTCAATTTTTAGATTGTATTCTCTGATTTTTTCGAATATCAATTTCAAATGGTAAACATGTTCTTGTAATGATTTAGAAAAAATGACAATGTCATCCATATACACAAAACAGAATATGTGGAGATATTTTTTAAGTACGTCGTCCATAACACGTTGAAATGTGCTTGGGCCGTTTTTCAAACCGTAGGGCATACGAAGGTATTCATAATGACCGTTGTTGACTGTAAAAGCAGTTTTCTCGATGGATTCAGGATCCATTTCTATTTGGTGAAATGCTTTCGCCATGTCAATCGTTGAAAAATAGCAACTTTTTCCAAGGTTGTCTAAAATTTCTTCGATACGTGGAAGAGGGTATTTATCTTCGACAGTTTTCTCATTGAGACGTCGGTAATCTATAACCATTCGATATTTCTTTTCACCGGACGCATCTTTTTTCTTGTCTACAATCCACACTGGGGCACTGTAGGGTGAAATTGATGGACGTATGATGTTATCATCAAGTAGTTTCGAAATCTGTGTTTGGATAATTTTTTTCATGTGATGAGGGTGTCTGAAGGACTTGACGTAGACAGGTTCCTCATCTTTTGTTCTAATTTTATGTTTGACTGTATTACTGAATGAAAGATCGCAGTTTTCATTATAAAAGATATTTTTGAATTTACTACAAAGTTTTAAAATTTCTCTTTTTTCTTCTGAATTCATGTGGGTTGTTCTGATATTTTTCGCTAGTTTAAAATTTTGAGTTTCTAACGGAGGAGTGGATATTTCAGTTTCGAAGAGAGATTTAACAGGTATTCTTTCTGAAAAATTGATTTCTACATCATTTTCGATTGGCTGGGCAATCGGTATGAGACAAAATCCATTTTTTGCGTGTGCAATGCAATTAGGGGTAGAAAATTGTTGAAAGTTTATTTCGGGTAATAAAACATCACCATTTTCTATAGTAACAGGTACTTTCACGGAATACCTTGCTGTAAGTTTACGTGGTTTGATTTTAGTAGAGGAATATTCGAGAGTAAAAGGTATTTTCAAGTTATTGATTTCTAAAGTATGAGTTTGGTAATCAATTTTTGCTCCTAGTTTTTGTAGATCAGATGTTCCTAATAAAGCATCAAAACTTGTATGCCAGTCGATAACATGTAGATGAATATTATCAAGGATTCCTAATTCGTGCAAAAGTGGAATATTGAGGTTATTTTCTACGTTAATTGTAGTGCCTAATCCTGACACACTGAATTTTTCTTTGTATAAAAATTGGAAAAATTTCTCGAAAGCAGGTTTTTCATTAATGACAGAATTTGTTGCGCCTGAATCTATTAAAATTTTTAAATTTAGTTTTGGAAGGTAAATGTAAGGTAATTTTGGTTTGATTCTCAATGAGTTGAGGTCTATGTTCCTATAGGTTTTCTGGAGGAAGTTCTTGAAAATTTTCTGTTTCATAGTTATTCTCGCATTCTTCAGGAAAATAGATGGAATTTTCTTCAGGATATTCGGTTTCGCAACTTTCAAATTCGTGGTCAATCTCCTCATCAAGTTTGGATTGTACGTTAAATAATTGGTTTTGAGGAAATTTCGAATTTCTGGTAGAAATTGACATAGGTGTTGGTTTTGTATTTCGAGTTGAAATTGACATTGGTGTCGGTTCTGGATTCGATCTATTGATACTTGAACCTGGTTTAGTACCGAAAACTTGCTGGTTAGTGAAATATTTCTGATTATTTCTTATAGGTTGATTATTGGGAAAAACAATATTTGGTCGATTTTGATTAAAATGGTTATTTGAGAATCTATTCGGATGATTATTGTAATTTTGAATTGGTTTGAAATGAGGTTGTGTCAAAGTTTTCTTAGTTTCTTGGGATTTACGAAGAAACTCGGAATATTCCCATTCATGTTTTCTGTTGTCATAGAATTTACATTTATTGATGCATTCTTCTAAGTTATTAAGCTCAAAATTACTTATGTAAGATCTGTAGGGTTCTAGTAATCCTACTTGAAATGTTTTCAATGATAATTTTTCTGCTTCGTATTTCTTATAATCTAGCAGATTTTTGTCTTGGATATTCAAAGTGAGGTGTTGTAAAAGGTCACTCAAAGTTTTCGAAATTCGGCAATAATAGTCTAAATAGTTTTCGTCTCTCCTTTGGACGCATTGAGAGATTGCCGCAATTAATAATTCTTCATTTCTTTGATCGCCGTATCTCTGTAAAAGAGCACGTCTTATGGAGGGCCAGTCCGTCGCATTTTGAAATGAGATGAAGTCTCTTGCTTCATTCAGAATTTTCGAGCGAATAGAAAAATTTAAGCAAAATTCTAAATCCGCAGTTAATCTGCCATGTAAATGTGAGATTAAATTATCTACTTCGTTTAGAAAAATTGACAAATTTTTTCCTGGTGAAAATTCTGGAATGGAATTTAATAATAATTGCATGTCTTGTCGAGACATATTGTCGGATACAGGTGTGTTAGAAGAGCTTTGGTTCATTTCGACGTTCAAAACTCTACTGGGATAAGGTCGAAATCGGTTATTTCTCAATAATCGGTCTTGAATATTATTTGTGTTTAAAGACTCTAAAATTTCGATGTCTTCAGCAATTACCTCTAATTGTGTGGATGAATCTGTCATCGAAACTAGAAATGATTAAACTATTGGATATGATGTTGGGAAAATAGGACTTACACCAAGATTTGCATCCTAGAGTGGGTCGTCCTTCCTTCTGGGTTGAAGTGCAGGTTGGATAACTTAATCCGTTTGGTTCTTGGTTTTTTGAGATATCGCACTAAGAGTTGAAACTCAACGGGAGTTCCTAGAAAACGATCCGGTCACAGTTCGTATTCACTATGGACACTAATTTCAGTTCTTTTCTTTTTTGAACTAAAACCCCGTTGCGATATCCTGTTCGCAGCGCCAATTATGAAATTCGTTCCGAAAAGACTGTTTTTAAAAAAGATTTTATTTCCTTCGAACTATAAGTCACAATGATTTAGACAATAAATGACGTTATAATTCTACAGCTTTCGAATACGGAGTTACCAAAAATAGAGCTAATTGATACAAGTGAAGCTAGAATGGAACTAATTCTAAGATGAGTGTCTGTTTCACTTTTCACGATTGCCGCAAGATCGTTGCACTGACACTTGGAGAGGAACGCTGACTTGCAGTCTTGGCACTTTCCATGTATCGGCGGTTTCCTGGGATTCTGGATACGTAACTATATGACTATGTTTGCCAAACTTCATGTCCTCAAATGCACTCGATATGAAATAGGGAAGATGTATATATACCATATACGCGGAAGGTGGTAGTCAGCGCCACGATCGTGCGTTGGTTGAACTGAAATATACGATTTTGTACAAGATGAGAGTAACTGACGTCATCGGCAAAAATTGGCATACGGACTCAGGACGTGCCATAACGTCAAAATACACCGAGAATTGAGCAAGACAATTCGACGTCCGTATTGGGAAAAGTAGAATTCGATAGGTGGCGCTCTGAAATGTCAATGTCATCTTAGCAACGAGTAAAACAAATCAGATGTCGTATGAGCCCTTTGATATTGAAGTGGTTTTATTTTGCTGTTTAAGTTATTTTCAGGGGGTGTTTTGTGAAACTTTTGATTTTTCTTTGATTGTGCTTTAGTGCTTTGTGTTGTTAATCTAAATTTTGACTCCCAATATTTTTATTTTTGGAGTAATAGGTATGGTTGATGTTTGTGAAAAGTACAACAAGCGTTCAATTAACTGTTTAGTTTTAGGTCTGATTTCGTGTTTTTATTTCATTTTTGATATAGTCATATCTACAAAAGTTGCAGGGAAGGTACGTTTGTATTGAGTATCATTTGAAATTTTTAATACCGACTTATTTTCTCTTCGTTTTCTGGAACATACTTCGTGGCTTGACTGTGGTAGTTTTAAAGAAGGTACTGCATTTAAAAGAAGATACTTTTTTTTACTAAGACCTGAAGAATATGTTACTCATTTATATATTGTTCACCTTCAGAAATATAACCTACACCATCCACTATTAACTTATAACTATGTATTACACACTTGGTACTAACCTTGACTAGTCTTCCCTTTTAAAATGTAAGGAACACACGGACATACTATCTATAACTGGTTTCCCCATTTTTAGTTTCATTGCCTAAGCCTTTTGAGATATATTTTCCAGAACTCCAAACGCATTTTCAATATTTACCATTCTTCCCATGGGAGGAAATTTATGGAAATATAAATCGGGATTTTTCCCTTCACGGCTAGTGCAACCAAATACAGAACAGTTTCGATTATGCAGCGACATAATTCAAAGTATAAAACTTTAAAAAAGGTACAAAAAAAATCGAACTTGATCTGCAATGAAGACAAAAAACAGAATAAAAACAATGCAATACGAATTGTTTTACTCGTTGCTTCAATTACAATTTTTTTCCGCCAGAGGTCTCATTGAATTCTACTCCGCCCAATATCGGACGCCGGATTGCAAGCGGACGTCGAAATGATGGTAAAACCACAATGTATGGCTGTATGGCTCTCGTAAGGCGGGATTCTGTGTATATACAGGGTGAACTTTTCGAAACGAAACAGACGAGATAACGGGCGGAATAAATTTATTTCGAAAAAATGCTCGGACACCGACACGTCGATTTTGTTTCGAGGGGGACAACTTTTAAGGTCAAATTCACAACTATATCGCTTCAACCCTTAGTGTTAGAACACCAACCCCTAAATTTTGAATAGGAAAGATAGGGTGAGTGATACCTCATTTGAAAGGCCTTTTTATCATGAATTCAGCGTAATATTTTTTTTTCTCATTTAACGTATTCGTTTTCGAGATATTCAATTTTGAATTTCGTACACAACCATTCATTCCGCTATCCATGCTATGTGAATTCATCAATTATTTGACTAATTATTCATTGTTGAAATTTTAACTTTGTATTGTGATGTCTGGTGTAAGGCAGTTATGGAGTTTCATCAAATCTACAGAATGAATGAATAATAAATTATATTGATTCAGACAGCTTGCTTGACGACAATACCATATTTCTTTCAACTTCAAATGTCAATATCTCAAGAATCAATTAATCAAATGAAGAAAAAATCAATATCCTGAATTCAGGATAAAAAGACCCTTCAAATGAGGTATCACTCACCCTATCTTTCCTATTCAAAATTTAGGGGTTGGTGTTCTAACACTAAGGGTTGAAGCGATATAGTGGTGAATTTGACCTTAAAAGTTGTCCCCCTCGAAACAAAAATCGACGTGTCCGAGCATTTTCTTGAAATGAATTTATTCCGCCCGTTATCTCGTCTGTTTCGTTTTAAAAAGCCCAACCTGTATATATTTTTTTTTTAATTCACACAGTTGTGGGGTTCACCAGGTTACCCGGACTCGTGAGCCAAGGGCAACCTTGCTAGTCACTCAATGAGGATAGATAACTTGTCGGATTATGCCGACCGTTCCCAGTATTACGGCCTTTTGCATCCATGCTATGGTGTTTGGAGGCAGGTTAAGTTCTTCTATGTGTGCGGAACTTTTTCGGTGGACCAGCCCGTTGGCGCTTATTATCAAGGGAAGTATTGTGACTGACTTCAACTTCCACATGTCTCTGATCTGACGGGCGAGGACATTGTACTTTGTGATCTTCTCCCCATATGCCTTCGCCAAGTTGTTGTCCATGGGCACCGAAAAGTCGATGATATGTGCGATTTTCTTGGTCTTATTCCACACCACCATGTCCGGTCTATTGTGTTCCGCTCCCTTGTCAGTCACCACGGTCAGGTCCCAGTAGATCTTAGTGTGGTCATTCTCTAGTATCGCCTGTGGGCTATACAAGTGGTGAGGGGTGAAGTGTGGTAGTAGTTCTTCTCGGAGGCATATAAGTTGGTGCACCACCTTCCCCATCTCGTTATGCCGGGCCAGGTATTTTGTACCAGCTATCTGTGAACATCCTGAAGAGATTAGGGGTGGATATCACAGGATTAGGACTTAAATAACAACAACTTTTTTAAAACAAAGTCGACGTTTCGTCGATATATTTCGACTTCCTCAAGACTAAAAAAAAGAGAAACCGAAGTAACAATCAGATACATTAAAATTCTACAAAAAATTGTGTCCTACCTAGTTTTATCAGTTGTCTAATTTAAATGTGAATGCGAATGTGAGATGAAATAGAACACTTTGTCCAGTCATAATAAACGTCAATTAATCAAAAACCGCTCTCCAACAATACAAATGACAAATGAACCAACTTACAACAAATATACAGTGTAAGAAACGGTTTTCACATATGGGAGGCGAACACAAACGATCCAACAAGAATTCGGATGGATTATTTCAACGAACATTTAACTCTTTAAAAAGTGAAATCAGGTGATTGTATGATCGGTTCAATCCCTGAGTATCACTCCTATTATTTACTGTTTTATTTAAATTAATTTGTATCATCTCGCTCAAATTTCTCTTGAACCAATTTTTATCCCCATCCAAGACAGACATTTCGTCGAAGTTGAATCGGTGACCTGTATTAAAAGTGTGAAACGCTAGCGCTGTTTTTCCGTCTTTGTCCCTGAATTTCTCCTTGCAGTCATTCTTATGTTGTTTTATTCTATTAGAAAGTAGTTGTTTCGTCTGTCCTATGTAACATCTTTCACAGTCGGCGCAGGGTATTTTATAAATAATATTTGAGCGCTCATGAGTTTCAGTTTTATCCTTTAGCCTCGAGAATAATGACCTTACAGTCTTTAAATTATAAAAAACAAGTTTCGTGTTATTTGAGACCTTTTGGATGGAGTTAGCTATATTTGGGGATAATTTCGGTAGGTATATAAGGAAACCTAAAATAAAATCGGTTTTCTTGTGGTTCGCTAACATTTCTATTAATTGAGGATGAATGCTTGTATTCTGTGATGATTTTGTTAACTAAGGGTTTGGGGTAATTGTTGAGCCTTAATAGTTATTTTTGTATCTAGTGCGCGAAATGCTACTTTGGTGATCGAGAACTAATTTTTTTAACGAGGCGCAGCCGAGTTAAAAAAAATAGTCGAGATCACCAAAGTATTTCGCGCATGAGATGCAAACAAAATTTTTTCTACAAACGTCAAAAATATTGTTCTAAAATAAGTAACATGCTTAGCTTAATATGAAAAATAGTATTGAACTGGCTTAAACTGTTTTTCCAAATCAAGTAATTGTTATACATTAATAAATTAATGATTTCTTGGATTTTTGCTTGATTGAGGAACATAAAAGTTCAATTAAAAATATCCCATATAGTTTACATGCAGTGCGCGAAGTAAGTATTTCGCACACTACTTCGGGCACGGTGTCATGGTAACGAAGGAAAATGAAAAAAAGGGTCACTTCGCATATTGTTGTCAATGCGCGAACCTTGTCATTTTTTGACGTTTGTAGAAAAAAGGTATTTAATTTTCCTAAAATTCTCTGACTGGAATACGGCGCTACTCAGATCGACAGATCTGTGCAACAAATTTTTAATTACCGAGATCTTATATGTTCTGCAAGTATTAGATCTGAAATTCAATAATTTTCCTGAGCTTGTAGGTTTCATGTACCATTGTGTACTTAATGTTCCATTATTTTCCCTACGTACTCTGACATCCAAGAAAGACAATTCACAATCCTTTTCCCGTTCCACAGTGAATTGTATGCGAGGGTGGAATGCATTGAACGTTTGTAAAAGTGGGTCTGCGCAGTTAGATGGAACTATCAGAAAGGTATCGTCAACGTAAAGTTTGATGCAGTTTACCACAAAGTTAAGTTTTTTCAAGCATTCATGTATGATCTCAGTCATCAATATATTCGCCAAAGATGGACCTGCTGGATTGCCCATGGCGGAACCTTCTTTTTGTTCATAGAACTCACCATCAAACTTAAAATAGCTCGAATCGAAAATGAAATTGACTACTCTTAGAAACAACTGTTTATCAATATCAGTGTACGCTGAAATGTGATGCCATTTTTTATTTATGATGGAATTAATTAATTCTCTAGGGATGTTGGTGAACAATGACACCACATCAAGTGAAAATAGTTCGTAACCCTGAGGTATTGTCAAACCTCTGACAGAGGCCACAAACTCGAAGGAATTCTTCACTGTAAACGGACATGTTGAGTTTACTCTGGTCAACACATTATGGACAAAAACTGAAAGATTGTATGCAGGGGCATCGACGCAACTAACAATTGGTCTTATGTTGATTTCGGTCTTGTGTGTTTTTCGTAAGCCATATATGTAGTTTAGGGGGAACCGAATTATAACGTCTCATTTCTGAAGCTAACTTGGTACTTATAACTTTGTTGGTTTCAAGATCCTTGATTAAATCATTCGCTCTTGTTTGAAATTTATTGGTAGGGTCTCTACTGTTTTTTTTATATGTACTCACGTCTGATAGCATTGCGTTCATATAATCAAGGTATTCTGACTTGAACATAATCACCGTGGAATTACCCTTATCTGATTTCATCACGATCAATTCAGGATGTTGTTTGAGAAAAAATTTTGTGTTGTTGTAGGCTTTTTGAGTTGGGGTAGTTTTCGCGTTTGGTTGAAAACTATGCCAAAAATTTGTAATGATGTTAATATTCTCAGACCTGAGTAAATCTTTTTCCTCTGTACCTAATTGTAAGTGTTGTATACAGTCAGTGGCGTATTCAGGGGGGGGGGGCCAGGGGGGCCGGGCCCCCCCCCCGAACCATATAATCACAGGAACGAAATTGCAAAAATAGGATAGTATTAAAATTCAATTTTCCTCATTTGGGAAATCCGGGCCCCCCCCGAACTGAAATACTGGATACGCCACTGTATACAGTACTCTAAGTCTTTTAAAACGGTAGGTATAGATAATTCTTTCTTCGTCAATGGAACGCTTAAGTTCGGACCCAAAGATAGGATGTCGTTAACTTCTTGTGGTATCTGGATGTTAGTGAAATTGTAAATGAACTTACTGCTCTGATCTTGGATAATTTTCGGGGGCGACCTGTATAATGACAGTAATGAGTTCAATTTATTTATATTAGATCGTTTGATGTTCTTAAACAGTTCTTCATAATTTCGTTTACATGTCCCGAGGAAGTTGGTAAGTACCTCATCTGGCAAATTTTTCTCTAGGTCTTCCTCAATTCTCAAAATTTGTCTACATGTTCTGTTTAGCTTCCACATTGTTGTTTTTATTTCTAAATTCAATATTGACTTTTGAAATCGGTTACGGATATTATCACAATGATTCTGGAAGGGACAATCATCATCTAATGCTAAATTATCCAGACACTTCATATTATAGACAATGTGTTTAGGGAAAACGAAATTCCTCCTGCATTCCAATAAAAATATTTTTCTGTTGTGTAGGGACGCCAACTTCTTGTCAAGGTTGACTTTGGATTTCAGCAGTGCTCTGACCTCACCTCCATATACTCGGTCCATGGTCTCAAAAAACTTCCCAGTATTACGATATACAGTTTGTGTTTCACGTCCTTCCATAATAATTAGGGGTGGATATCACAGGATTAGGACTTAAATAACAACAACTTTTTTAAAACAAAGTCGACGTTTCGTCGATATATTTCGACTTCCTCAAGCAAAAAAAAGGGAAACCTAAGTAACAATCAGATACATTAAAATTCTACAAAAAATTGTGTCCTACCTAGTTTTATCAGTTGTCTAATTTAAATGTGAATGCGAATGTGAGATGAAATAGAACACTTTGTCCAGTCATAATAAACGTCAATTAATCAAAAACCGCTCTCCAACAATACAAATGACAAATGAACCAACTAACAACAAATATACAGTGTAAGAAACGGTTTTTACATATGGGAGGCGAACACAAACGATCCAACAAGAATTCGGATGGATTATTTCAACGAACATTTAACTCTTTAAAAAGTGAAATCAGGTGATTGTATGATCGGTTCAATCCCTGAGTATCACTCCTATTATTTACTGTTTTATTTAAATTAATTTGTATCATCTCGCTCAAATTTCTCTCGAACCAATTTTTCTCCCCATCCAAGACAGACATTTCGTCGAAGTTGAATCGGTGACCTAGGTGTATTAAAAGTGTGAAACGCTAGCGCTGTTTTTCCGTCTTTGTCCCTGAATTTCTCCTTGCAGTCATTCTTATGTTGTTTTATTCTATTAGAAAGTAGTTGTTTCGTCTGTCCTATGTAACATCTTTCACAGTCGGCGCAGGGTATTTTATAAATAATATTTGAGCGCTCATGGGTTTCAGTTTTATCCTTGAGCCTCGAGAATTTTATTGGAATGCAGGAGGAATTTCGTTTTCCCTAAACACATTGTCTATAATGTGAAGTGTCTGGATAATTTAGCATTAGATGATGATTGTCCCTTCCAGAATCATTGTGATAATATCCGTAACCGATTTCAAAAGTCAATATTGAATTTAGAAATAAAAACAACAATTTGGAAGCTAAACAGAACATGTAGACAAATTTTGAGAATTGAGGAAGACCTAGAGAAAAATTTGCCAGATGAGGTACTTACCAACTTCCTCGGGACATGTAAACGAAATTATGAAGAACTGTTTAAGAACATCAAACGATCTAATATAAATAAATTGAACTCATTACTGTCATTATACAGGTCGCCCCCGAAAATTATCCAAGATCAGAGCAGTAAGTTCATTTACAATTTCACTAACATCCAGATACCACAAGAAGTTAACGACATCCTATCTTTGGGTCCGAACTTTAGCGTTCCATTGACGAAGAAAGAATTATCTATACCTACCGTTTTAAAAGACTTAGAGTACTGTATACAACACTTACAATTAGGTACAGAGTAGGGCTGGGACTTTTTTGCCTTTTTGTATTCGAATATTCATTCTTCAATTCATTCGATTATTCGAATAATTCATTCAAACAATTATTCACGTTTGCTTATTCATGAGTAGTCATGAATATTCAATTATTCATGAATATTTAATTATTCATGAGTATTCATGAATATTCAACTATTCATTGAGTATTCATGAATATTCAACTGTTCATGAGTATTCATGAATATTCAACTATTCATAAGTATTCATGAATATTCAACTATTCATGAGTATTCATGAATATTTAACTATTCATTAGTAGTCATGAATAGTTATTCAGTGATTATTCAATAAATATTCAGTGATTATGTCTTTGAATATTACACACAAAAACCATAATGATATAAATAGTTATTTATCATACTTATAATGAAAAGTTAGCTCGAGGGAGATAGAATCGAGGGCTAAAATCTATTATATTTCCCGTGTATAATTCACTATTTTTCTCTGTGATTGGAAAACCGACGATTCAATATTAAGAAATTATATTACTTACACAAATTAATGATTATTCAAATAATGCTACCGACGAAGTTTATTCGATGGCCAAGGATGTTGTTTTTGGGATTACAGTAGTTTGACCAATTTAAATCAGCCAGGTAGTATTAGATGATATTGTTTACCTACTGAAGTAAAGGTGGCTTCGTTCATCAGGTAAATTTTACATTTCACTGCCTGTAGATTGTAGACAAACTTATGTACAAACATTTTAACGTTGACAGAAATTTCATGAGCCTGAAAGGAACCTAATAAAATCTAATTATATTGGACTTTTGCCGCCTGGGATTTCCAAACTATCGCAAGGTATTCAACAATGGGGATGAATTTGCATTTTATTGTTCATTCAAAAGAATATATTGGAAATTAGGTATACCTATTTCGGATGAATAGCAGTCTCTCTACTATCAAATGAAATAAAACGTATGTCTACTCCTATTCAATAAATTTATAGATTGAATAATTTGAGTTTGAATTGTATAACATAAAGTTCAATAAATTTTTCAGAAATGTTGGCATTATGAAGGTTACTGTGAATAACTTATGGATTTAATTCTGATTTGTAATTTGTATTTCCTAAAACCGGTCAACACATATTTTTTATGGCAAAAATGAAACATATAAATACACTTGAAATTATATTAAATCATGAAGCCGTTAAATATTTGAGAATTAATAACACGATTATTTGGATATTATTTCCGACTACCAATTCGAAAATTTCAATTGACCCTAGAATGCAGATAGTAAAAACAATTTTCAAATTCCTACACATAATCAATCTGTGTACCTAAACCTAACATCCATCAAGTAAAGATCGAGTCAATCAAATATCCAAATATTAAATGCTTTCAATTAAGTGATATACGTGAACTGAACCTAATAGCTGCAAAATTCATCAAAAATGTATCTTTTCCTACTTCTTCAAATTTTACAACCTGAACCTTCATTATTTTTTTATCACTCTATGTATCTGAACATATATACTACTGTAACATTTGTTGACTTTTCATAGTTCAGATGTGAATATCAAAGAATTTGTTCGTAGTAAATCACAAAAACTTGTTTTAATTATTTCTGAATAGACAGTTGAATGATCATTCAAACTTTTATTTGTAACATCACGAATGATGTATTACTCAGCTCAGTCCTGAATAAATAAATTCATAAAAATTAATTTGTGGAGTATTCAGTGATTAGTTGGATATTCAGTAAATATTTGACTATTCACCCAATATTCGACTTTTCACTGAATATTCAGCTATTCACTGAATATTCAGCTATTCACTGAATATTCAGCTATTCACTGAATATTCGAATATTCACTGAATACTCAATTATTCACTGAATATTCAATTATTCACTGAATATTCAACTATTCACTGAATATTCATGAATATTCGAATAATGCAAAACCAAGTTATTCGAATAAATATTCAATGAATATTCGAATATTCAAATCATTCATTCATGATTCCCAGCACTAGTACAGAGGAAAAAGATTTACTCAGGTCTGAGAATATTAACATCATTACAAATTTTTGGCATAGTTTTCAACCAAACGCGAAAACTACCCCAACTCAAAAAGCCTACAACAACACAAAATTTTTTCTCAAACAACATCCTGAATTGATCGTGATGAAATCAGATAAGGGTAATTCCACGGTGATTATGTTCAAGTCAGAATACCTTGATTATATGAACGCAATGCTATCAGACGTGAGTACATATAAAAAATCAGTAGAGACCCTACCAATAAATTTCAAACAAGAGCGAATGATTTAATCAAGGATCTTGAAACCAACAAAGTTATAAGTACCAAGTTAGCTTCAGAAATGAGACGTTATAATTCGGTTCCCCCTAAACTACATATATGGCTTACGAAAAACACACAAGACCGAAATCAACATAAGACCAATTGTTAGTTGCGTCGATGCCCCTGCATACAATCTTTCAGTTTTTGTCCATAATGTGTTGTCCAGAGTAAACTCAACATGTCCGTTTACAGTTGTTAACGCAGATGCCTAGTTATACAACTTTGTTTACTCTCACTCAGAGGGCACTGCAGACACAGTTTAGTAGTTCAATATACGAGTAGTTATGTGTGAATTAATAGTAGGCGATATACATGAGAAATTTATTTTAAGTTAGTTACCAGAGTATGTATGTAAGACGCCGGATGTATGTTTGAATAAAGATAATTAAGAGAAGATTCTGGAACTTCCTTTCAACAGTGAAGAATTCCTTCGAGTTTGTGGCCTCTGTCAGAGGTTTGACAATACCTCCTCAGGGTTACGAACTATTTTCACTTGATGTGGTGTCATTGTTCACCAACATCCCTAGAGAATTAATTAATTCCATCATAAATAAAAAATGGCATCACATTTCAGCGTACACTGATATTGATAAACAGTTGTTTCTAAGAGTAGTCAATTTCATTTTCAATTCGAGCTATTTTAAGTTTGATGGTGAGTTCTATGAACAAAAAGATGGTTCCGCCATGGGCAATCCAGCAGGTCCATCTTTGGCGAATATATTGATGACTGAGATCATACATGAATGCTTGAAAAAACTTAACTTTGTGGTAAACTGCATCAAACTTTACGTTGACGATACCTTTCTGATAGTTCCATCTAACTGCGCAGACCAACTTTTACAAACGTTCAATGCATTCCACCCTCGCATACAATTCACTGTGGAACGGGAAAAGGATTGTGAATTGTCTTTCTTGGATGTCAGAGTACGTAGGGAAAATAATGGAACATTAAGTACACAATGGTACATGAAACCTACAAGCTCAGGAAAATTATTGAATTTCAGATCTAATACTTGTAGAACATATAAGATCTCGGTAATTAAAAATTTGTTGCACAGATCTGTCAATCTGAGTAGCGCCGTATTCCAGTCAGAGAATTTTAGGAAAATTAAATACCTTTTAAGGCTCAACAATTACCCCAAACCCTTAGTTAACAAAATCATCACAGAATACAAGCATTCATCCTCAATTAATAGAAATGTTAGCGAACCACAAGAAAACCGATTTTATTTTAGGTTTCCTTATATACCGAAATTATCCCCAAATATAGCTAACTCCATCCAAAAGATCTCAAATAACACGAAACTTGTTTTTTATAATTTAAAGACTGTAAGGTCATTATTCTCGAGGCTAAAGGATAAAACTGAAACTCATGAGCGCTCAAATATTATTTATAAAATACCCTGCGCCGACTGTGAAAGATGTTACATAGGACAGACGAAACAACTACTTTCTAATAGAATAAAACAACATAAGAATGACTGCAAGGAGAAATTCAGGGACAAAGACGGAAAAACAGCGCTAGCGTTTCACACTTTTAATACAGGTCACCGATTCAACTTCGACGAAATGTCTGTCTTGGATGGGGAGAAAAATTGGTTCAAGAGAAATTTGAGCGAGATGATACAAATTAATTTAAATAAAACAGTAAATAATAGGAGTGATACTCAGGGATTGAACCGATCATACAATCAGCTGATTTCACTTTTTAAAGAGTTAAATGTTCGTTGAAATAATCCATCCGAATTCTTGTTGGATCATTTGTGTTCGCCTCCCATATGTGAAAACCGTTTCTTACACTATATATTTGTTGTTAGTTGGTTCATTTGTCATTTGTATTGTTGGAGAGCGGTTTTTAATTAATTGACGTTTATTATGACTGGACAAAGTGTTCTATTTCATCTCACATTCGCATTCACATTTCAATTAGACAACTGATAGGACACAATTTTTTGTAGAATTTTAATGTATCTGATTGTTACTTCGGTTTCTCTTTTTTTTAGTCTTGAGGAAGTCGAAATATATCGACGAAACGTCGACTTTGTTTTAAAAAAGTTGTTGTTATTTAAGTCCCAATCCTGTGATATCCACCCCTAATTATTATGGAAGGACGAGAAACACAAACTGTATATCCTGAAGAGAGATGCTGAATTGTTTCTTCCGCAATGTTGCAGAGCCGGCATTTCGTTGTTTCCACCTGCAATTTCATAATGTGCTTCACATACACTCTGGTTGGCACCACCTGGTCTTGAATCGCCATTAATGTTCCTTCGGTTTGTGGGTATAAATAGCCTTGCATGAGGTAAGTATGCGATTTTGTTCTGTCCACTTCTTCCTGTTGCAGGCTGGCATAGAATCTGCCATAAAGTGATTTAGACTGCCAGCTCTGTTTGAGGTACTCTAACCTGTTTTCCATTTCAGGTTCTTCCGGTGGCGAAGATCCTACTCTATTTGATGTTTGCTGGTAAGTAGTCACCCATTGGTGTACCGGGTTCTTGCGAAAATAGTCCATAATGTTCTTTTCTTCTCTCTGACAGGTATCTTCCAGACTGCTCAATCCACGTCCGCCCGTTCTTCGGGGTAAGTATACTCTTTACACGGCTGAATTAGGGTGGAGAACGCCATGTTTGGTAAGTGTTGTTCTAATCTTTTGGTCAATTCTTTGTAAATCTGTTTTGGACCATGACAGCACGCCAGCGGTATAAGTGAATGCTGGTACGGCCCACATGTTGATTGCCGTTATGATGTTCTTTCCTGACAGCTGTGTCCCAAGTACTTTCCGCGTTCTTCTGAGGAGTTCACTTTCGGCGTCTCGTTTATTTTCTTGCTGACCTATTTCATAAGTTTGTTGGATGCCCAAGTACTTGTAGCTGTCCTCAACTCCTAAACTCCTTATTTCCCGACTATCTCTCAGTTGGATGTTTTGTTGTCTAACCATCTTTCCTCTCTTGATCTCCACAACCGCACATTTCTCCAGCCCCAACGACATTCCGATATCCCCGCTGAACTTCCTTACCAACTCTAGTTCTCCCTCCAACTGTTTTCGTCCTCTGGCGAAAAGCTTTAAGTCATCCACGTAGAACAAATGTGAGAGGATAGTGTTACTATCAATGGCGTAACCGTATGCTGATCTGTTGAGCATACTGCTGATGGGGTTCATGGCTGCACAGAACCATGAGGGACTGAAGCTGTCACCCTGAAAAATTCCTCTTGCTATCCTGATCTCACCCGTTTGGTAGGACACGGTTTTGTGTTTAACTGTCAGCGTTGTGCGCCACGTGGTCATAAGGTGTTTCAGTAGTTGGATTGCTTGCGGGTTGATTTTATATATCTGAAGCACTTGGAGCAGCCAGGAGTGAGGGACGGAATCGAAAGCCTTGCGATAGTCTATCCAAGCCATGGATAGGTTTTTTAACCTTTTCCTTGCCTGTTTCGTGATCGCATTGTCTATAACAAGGAGCTCCTTAGCTTCTCTGCCGTTATTGTTGCAGCCATTCTGTTCCCAGGCCAGTAGTTTGTTGTTCTTTAAGTATGTGACTATTTTGAAACCTATTGTAGAAGTTAAAATCTTGTACGCCGGTGATTGGTCTGTAGTTCTTGGGGTCAGACAATTTTTCTGTTTTGGGGAGCATGCAGGTCGTACCATGAGTGAAATATTTTGGGATTACCTCCGGGTTTTGCAGCGACTCTTGGAAAAGTCTGACCAACACTTTATGTGTTGACTTGAGAGACTTCCACCAATAATTATGTATGCTGTCAACGCCCGGGGTGGTCCAGTTCTTCGTTCTGCGAATAGTGTTACTGACGTCTTCTGTAGTTATTGTTATTGGTGTCATTTCTCCTAGTTCAGATGGTTCTTCGATTAGAGTTCTTATCCACGGGGCTTCCTCGTTGTGCACTTCACTCCGTGACCAAATACTCGACCAGTATTCTTGCATCTCTGTTGGTTTCGGAGGGGTATCTTCGGGATGTTTTTGTTGTTCATCAAGACTCCTGAAGAACTCTTTCTGGTTATTCGCGAAAAGGTTATTTTCCCGGTGTCTCTGAGTTCTTTTATGGTATCTTCTGCTTCATGGTCTCCATGTGTACTTTCAGGTGTTCGTGGTATTTGTGATCGCTTCTCTTCAGTTTCCTTCCCTCCGCGCACTTCTGGACTTTCTTCTCTAGTTTTTTGGATGGTTTCGTGGGGTTCAGGTAGCTGTGTATGACTCCTATGTCTCGTCGGAAGTTCGTGATCTTCTTTTCGATTCTCTCCTCCCATGGGGGTTTGTTGTTTTGTTGTTGGTGCATTATTTTGGGACTTGTTGACTTCGTTGGCTGGATCATGTTGGCTATGGTGGCCGCACAGTATACCTTGTGGCACAAGTCTCCCAAGTTAGTCGAGTTGCTGAATGTCCTATCAAGGGCTTCATCAATGGTTTTCATCATTATGGTGGTATCTTTACTGTTGGTCAGTTTGGTGATTCTGGGTCGTCTAGTTATCTCTACTCCATCCCATTCAAGGTCAAGGTCTGGAACGACCATCTTGTATAGTTTCTTTTATGTAGTTTGTCCTTGCATGTAATATGAAATATGCAATAAGAAGAATAAGCCAAATTGCAGGAACTGAAGCAGCCAAGATCACTTACTTTAGCCATTTTCATAGTATCCTGAACTTTTCCATCCTTATCTGGGGGGATACATCTGAAAGCAAGAGGATATTCACGAAACAGAAACAGGCTCTGAGAATACTATGTGGTGTTAATAGCAGACACAGCTGTAGAGAATTATTCCCCAAAGAAAAAATACTTACCCTGACATCCATTTTCATACTTAGTTGTGTATTGTACATCTATGACAACAAGAACCTAATACAGGAAAATAATTTCAACCACTCATACGATACTCGAAACAAACACGACTTTTTAATTCCATACCATCGGATAAGAGTAGGTATCACAGCTAAACGTAAATTATCTGGCTATAAAAGTATTCAATAAGCTGCCATCTAAAATGAAGGAATTAGATAGAAGGAAACTTAAAAGAGAACTCAAGACCATTCTTATGAAGAAGGCCTACTACAGTACGGAAGAATATCTTAAAGATACTTTTCAGAGTTTTTTTTTATGTATATGTATTGTTTGTGAGACCAAATGTAATGTTTTTTCGTTTACAGTGTTCAACGAATTATTGCTTCATGTTATTCATAGCAAATATACAACTGATGACACCCCATGTAAATATTTTGATGGGTCATATAAATTTGTTCATTTCGTTCATCTTTGTAGTACAAAGTTGTTTAGATTGAATAAATGTATTATTATTAATTAACTGTTCTATACACTTTTATTATTGACTATACTAGACACCCCATGTAAAATGTTGATGGGTAAGAACTTTTTCACATTATTGTAATTTTAAATGTGAATAAAGGCATTTGATTGATTTGATTCATTGATTGAAATGCTACTTTCTCAAAGAAAAAGCCGGAAAACGTTGTTTACAAGGACATTCTGTAGTAGGTAGCTATATTATTTAGTATTAATTAACTCAAGTGAAGTATTATTGTTTGCTGTTTTTTCAGTAATATAGTGTGAAAAAGGTTATTGGGATATCAGCCGTATCTTCGTAATGTTTTTCTTTTTATGTTTTTATATTTTAGTGCTCCTGATGAAGAGATAAATTAAATTCTCGAAAGCTCGAGCAAAAGGAAAAAGAGTTTTTCTGAAAAAACGCCTGATATCCCAATAAAATTTTTTACACCATATTATTTAGTATCAGCATTACATCCGTGCGAAGCCAGGTCGGGTTGTTAGTAAGACTATAAATGTAATGAGGCTTGTTGAATTCTGTATTGTATTCGATTGTACATTTATTTTATATTCAAATGTGTTACTGAGCGGATGAAAGGTGTGAAGTGCGCGAGTGCGTAAGAGCGTATACCTGCACTTAGTCCGAAGAAGGACAGATAGTCATAAGTAATCTTTGTATGAACGATCTTGTAACCGATGTAATGAATTAATAATAATAAGTGAAACAATTTTTTCAGGAATTTGGACTTTAATGATTTCCGTTAAATTTCTTCAATTCATTACCAACGTTTCGGATCCAGTTGATCCTTTATCAAGGCTAAAAAGTAACGAAGTACAATCAAATTGCAGAATCAGCCCAGGCGAGCAAGAACAAGAACCTACCTCGAATTTACTCTAATTTAACGAATATTTTGAAAGAACCATTATTTAAAACTTTAATTTATGAAGCATAAGAAACTTTTCTTTAAGAAGTACGTTGAGTGTGTCGAACAAGAAGTTAGGTTAGAATATATATATTTGTCAAATTTAAATATTCTTTTGTTAGTTATCTTATCTCAAGTTCTATGATCTGATCAACCGGGCAGGAACCTGAACTCGCCCGTCTGAGCGTCATCTGCACTATATGAATCAAATCATATCATACAGAAGTCGAACAGGTTTAAAAAACAATAATTCACAAACAAATATTATACATCAAACAATCAATAAGTTAAAATCAAGAGAGAATCAACATCTGCTGAATCTTCAGTGACACTTCGAGTTACAAACAGTAACAGTCTTTGTAAACACTTTTAAATTTTTTCTTTATGCATGTGAACCATTAAAGTGTTACAACAGAGACACTCACCCCCTAAATGAGAATATTTATTTGTTCCAACTCACCAACTTTGCAATTTTATTGACATTTGTTTTAAAATGTATTCTTGATGAGAAATACAGTCAAAGTTAAATCATTCATCAGCCATTACTCTAAGTTATACTGTTATTGCTTATTAAGCTATCATAAATTTTGCTTAGATTTTGCGTATCTTCCCTGAAATTTACAGTATTATGTGTTTCAGGGAAGATACGCAAAATCTAAGCAAAATTTATGATAGCTTAATAAGCAATAACAGTATAACTTAGAGTAATGGCTGATGAATGATTTAACTTTGACTGTATTTCTCATCAAGAATACATTTTAAAACAAATGTCAATAAAATTGCAAAGTTGGTGAGTTGGAACAAATAAATATTCTCATTTAGGGGGTGAGTGTCTCTGTTGTAACACTTTAATGGTTCACATGCATAAAGAAAAAATTTAAAAGTGTTTACAAAGACTGTTACTGTTTGTAACTCGAAGTGTCACTGAAGATTCAGCAGATGTTGATTCTCTCTTGATTTTAACTTATTGATTGTTTGATGTATAATATTTGTTTGTGAATTATTGTTTTTTAAACCTGTTCGACTTCTGTATGATATGATTTGATTCATATAGTGCAGATGACGCTCAGACGGGCGAGTTCAGGTTCCTGCCCGGTTGATCAGATCATAGAACTTGAGATAAGATAACTAACAAAAGAATATTTAAATTTGACAAATATATATATTCTAACCTAACTTCTTGTTCGACACACTCAACGTACTTCTTAAAGAAAAGTTTCTTATGCTTCATAAATTAAAGTTTTAAATAATGGTTCTTTCAAAATATTCGTTAAATTAGAGTAAATTCGAGGTAGGTTCTTGTTCTTGCTCGCCTGGGCTGATTCTGCAATTTGATTGTACTTCGTTACTTTTTAGCCTTGATAAAGGATCAACTGGATCCGAAACGTTGGTAATGAATTGAAGAAATTTAACGGAAATCATTAAAGTCCAAATTCCTGAAAAAATTGTTTCATTTTCGATAACATGGACGAAAATTTCGATACAAATAATAATAAGTTTCGAGTAAAGTATCAAGTGAAAGTACACCGAGTTTAATTCCACCCCCTAACAAGTCCTTATCCGACTTCTTCCTTCCATATAATGTAGGTATAGTAAACTCAAACTAAAGGTCCATTCCTCCATTCATATTTACCGGAACCGTTCGTACCAGACACGGACCAGCACAGACGAAGAAATATGATTGCATTCATTTCATATCGTGGCCGTGCAGACGCTGACCAGCACCGGCAGACATTCTCAGCGATAATGTTTTGCCTGAGCTGGTGCCTATCTGCGAAGTCTATTATGTTGATTTCGATACAATGAATACATCAGCAGCATTCAGCGAGCATTAGAATTCGCGCTCGTTGGAAGAATAACGAAATATAACGTACATATATAAATTTTTGAATAAATATGATTGTTTGGGTGTCTTCCTCGATAGGTGCTGGTCACGCACGTGCTGGTAAATATGAATATCCAATATCGGATTCTAGGTCCTGTCGAAGGTAGAAATCAGTAATAATTGATTTTATTTGATGTTACATCTATAAGATTCTTGGTACAAACAAATGAAAACTGATTTTGTTTGATGTTGGTTTATCTCAGTCTTAAGGTCCTGTTGGAATTGGAATGATTAGGCAAGATCACGATACGTCTGCAACGGGGCATTACTGATTTTGGGGAGCACTCCCCAGTCCGTAGCCCAGTGGTTAAGGCGATTGTCTCTGACGCGGAAAGTAGCGAGTTCAATCCCGAGGCTAGGATGAAATTTTCTAGTCTCGGTAGTGGACCACCAATTCACTGTTGGGACGAAAATTAACAATGCTGTGCCTAAGGTGGCGTAAAGACACAGTAACAAAGCCTACAGAGAACACAACTGCTTCTCCGAACTCGTACAAGTTACAAGCTTCGAAACTTGTAGATTCTGAGGGGTCTCCTCGGGAGACCTAGGAGTTATCAGTAGGTATAATCAATATCAATTAATAGAATTCGGGATTTTCGGAATGAGTGGATTTTATTAAAAATTTGTAATTCTTCAAGGGACAGTGTTTGATTTCTAATACCCTCTAGAGGATACTTAAAAAATAGCATACTAACACTGTATGCATTGTACATTCAAGAATTTTTGATACTTCTGTTTGAACATAAGGATTTTTTCAGCTTCTAAATCTCAAGAAAAATTATGACACAAGAACATACAATATCTATACATAATCTATCCACTACTCAAAGGCAAACAGAGTAGATGTTTGAAATTTTTCAACAAACTGACAAGGAATTATACACTCAATTCTTTTAAAATGTATTATAGAATATGGAACCATATAATATGGAGGAGTTTTCTGGATGATCGCAAATGCTTTTATCAACACCGTTTCATTTCTCTTCATATCATATTCTTTGGAGCCTCCCCTGTTGCCGAGGCTGTTGGCTGGGAGAACCCAGGTGCTATTTTGAGTGACGTTGAATTTACTCCTGCCATCCTTCTGAAGCATCTCCAACAGTTAGACGTCACTTCTTCTCCGGGTGCAGATGGAGTTTCCTCGAGGGTCCTTAAGTACTGTGCATCTTCCCTGGCTGAACCATTATCCATTTTGTTCAACAAATCTTTTTCTTCTCACTCCCTACCCACCTGTTGGAAAATGGCGATCATAACCCCTATATTCAAATCGGGTGACAAATTGGATGCCAAAAACTACCGTCCTATCAGTTTGGTACCCATTGTCGCAAAATTATGTGAGAGGATAATTCTGGATAAAATCATTCAATTCGCGCTTGATAATAGGTTAATTCCAGAGGAGCAACATGGTTTCTTGCCTGGTCGTTCTGTGTTGACGAACCTTTTGTTGTGTGTGAATGAATGGTCGAGGATGCTAGACGGGGGTGTTCCTGTTGACGTAGTTTACCTCGATTTTTCTCGTGCGTTCGATCGCGTTCCACACAGGCGTCTACTTCTCAAGCTCGAGAGTTTGGGTATTCGGGGTTCCCTCCTTCAGTGGATCAGGTCATTCCTCTCTGATCGCACTTTTCGCGTTCGAGTGGGAGACTCTCTATCGACTTTGAGATCAGTAGTTAGTGGGGTCCCCCAGGGTTCGGTCCTAGGCCCACTACTTTTCCTTCTTTACACTTCGGATCTGCCTAGAACCATCCGATCTAATTGTTCCCTTTTTGCCGATGATGCTAAAATCTACGGTGATCCGCTTGGGGACCCTGGTGTCATTCAGAGGGACCTCGATGCCCTCTACGACTGGTCTGTGAACTGGTGTTTGCCTCTAAATCTTTCGAAGTGTTCGGTCATTCACATGGGAAGAAACAATCCTGGTGTCGATTACTATCTCGGCGGCCATACGATTTCTGCAGAAACCTCTCATTGTGACCTTGGAGTCGTGGTTTCCGATGATCTTTCTTGGTCCAATCACATCCTGCACACCGTTAACAAGGCGAAGAGAATTCTTTATCTGCTGGGCAGATCATTTTTCCGTTGCGATCCAGCCTCCTGTAGAATTCTATATACCACTTACGTGAGCCCAATCCTGGAATATCCCGGGGCAGTTTGGTCTCCGTCTCTGGTTCGCGATGTGGAGCTGCTCGAGAGTATCCAGCGGCGTGCGACTAGAATACCCTATGGTGTACTGCGACCCAGTTATCCCGAACGTCTCTCTATTATGGATCTCCCCTCGTTCTCAGACAGACGGGCCCGAGGTGACCTCATTATCACCTACAGAGCTCTGAACGGTCTTTTTAATGCAGACCTGGGTGTAATGTTCACTCTGAATGATGACGAACGTCTGCGTGGTCACAGATACAAACTGCGAAGGGAGAATTTCAGGACAACTCAGAGAGAACACTTCCTGTCCAACAGAGTGTTTTCTTCGTGGAACCGCCTACCGTCTGCCATCGTGGAGGCATCCTCTGTCAATTCGTTCAAAAACCGATTTGACAGGTGGATGCAGAGTTTATTGTCGCCATACTTAAGATGAATTTTTTTTTCCTTTATTGATTTTGTAATTGCTTTTTATTTTTCAAATGTAATTTATACTTTTTTTTTGGCTAGCTATGTGCATTTTGTATTTATTTTTAAATTTTTTTTTTTGAGTTTATAGAATCTTTTCTTAACTCTTGTCCAATATATAATAATAATAATGATAATAATATTTTCAACTCGAAATGTTTTGGAATAAAGATCTTTTTTATTATTATTAAGACACTTTTTACTGGGGCATAATGTTTTTGGAACCATGGGCTGCCAGTGCACTCGCGAAAACACGAATGATATGGGATAAATATACCAACTGATTAATAATTGTTATAATACATGAGTTTATTTGTTGGCAGATAATTATGATTTGAAAATTGATTTATTTTTTTAAGTCAGCCACCTGTGAATAACAAGAAGAATTCCATACGAATCCTGAAATTCGTCGAATCACATTTTTCAGATTTCTTGATAAAATCTTGCGCTTCATGAAAAAATTGCGAGTGACAAGATTTTCAATTATAGCTTTCTAACGGTTTGACAATTTTCAAGAAATTCAAATACGCGGTTAATGTTTAGTGGTTTCAAAGACATTGTGGCTAATGAAAATTGTCTTGAAAAGGTCTATCGCCAAGTAGGTAGCACTATGAGGTTTCAGATATCATAAAACTCCTGTGTACCAAAATAAGTGATTTTCATATGACTGGATTTTGAGATAAAAAGAAAGGCCAATTTTTAGGGGGTTCCTAATTTTGTTTTGAGAATCTGTGACCAAATTTTGTTGCATTAATTCCAGAACACTCTGTATAAGAGCTTCCATGAAATTATAAATTTAAATCCTATTCAGATGGTTCCCTTTTTTATTGATTGTATCAATTTTTGCTCAGATGCCAAAATCAGACGAAAATTGCTCAATAACTTTTTCTTCTTTGAATTCAGAATTCAGTATATCGAGATGGATTATGGACAATGAAATTCTCAAAAACATACCTTTCAAAAGATTTTCTGTATTACCAATGCAATCTGACAAAAATTCACAAATATCTAATCCCCTATATCTGAAGAATCCAGGATGAACTGCAGCTGTGTATAATTTCTCAGATGGAATGGATGAAGATATGAATTTTTAATTTTTTTCTAGATCACTGTGGATGCATTTTCGGCTTCTTCTGTTGTGTGGAGTATTATTCTAGTGGCCTGAAAGTGTTGGTCGTAGCATCTATATAATGTTTCATTTGTTATGAGCTGTGATCATATGAGAGAGGTACATATCCTTATTGACTGATCTGTATTGGCATTCGTGACAGGTGAACATAAGATCTTTTTCCAATCCTGGATGTTTAGTCTTGAGATGAACTTTGTAAGTACTACTTTGAATGCATGCATAGGGACAATATGCACATTTATAAGGTTTACCACCTGTATGTCTCAATTTGTGTCTTCTCAGAGAATTGTGATCTGATGTTGAATAAGAACAACTATCGCAGGAGAATGGCTTTTCACCTGAAAAATCGAATGAATTAAAAAAACTAAAAAACTCATTTAAGTGAGAAAAAATTTAATTTCTCAATCAGCAACATCCAAAAGTCTCCACTGTATTTCAGCGCCATTTATTGTCCTTATATATTTCGGAAAAAGTTTCCTATTAGTGTATTTTGACCGAATCAAGGGCGTATCAAAGTTCAAACAATTGAATGTGAATGTGTCGGAGAGTGCGGACGTCTTGGCGAACGAGCTCAACAAATTAAGAAAAAACGAACTGAGTGATATAATTATTATTGCAACACTACCGGATTACGTGACAAATGATGCACTGATATATTTTGTCAAAAATGTCGGTGAGAAAATAAGCCAATAAAGGGGGGCCACAAACCCATGTGAGCAAAATGATGACCATCACAAAATCAACACAGGAAAGGTGGAAATTCTTAATCTGCAAGTCTCATGCCTTGAGAAACTATTAGATGAATCAAACGACAAAAAAAAATATATTAAAGCGGAACAACTATCTGCTATTGGAAGAAATTAAAAAGATGAAACATTAATTATGAAAGGGGAAGTAATTGAAAACACTCTATGTTTTGAATGATAATCTATTGGCGATCGATTTCTTCTTTCATAATAATAGTTGAACACACTGATGGAGACATTCATTGCAAATATGAAACATTAAATAGAAAAAGCTATTAAAACTCAGGTAAACAATATTGTGACGAGTGCGGCCCTGTGCACCCGTGATCGAGAATGTTCGCGATCGCGGTGGAAGTCTCCTCTCACCGCCTTTCGGTCGTCGCTCGCTCCGTTCTTCTGGATTATTCTGGGCGCTGCCTATAGTCTACACAGAACCTGGGTCCACCAGGTAGACTATAGGCAGCTCAACCAAGTTACGAAAATGGATAGCTATGCCTTACCAAGAATTGATGACACACTGGATACACTCTCGGGATCTCGTTGGTTCTCTACCTTGGATTTGAAGAGTGGGTATTGGCAAGTTGCTTTGGATCCACAAGACAAAGAGAAAACTGCCTTCAGTATTGGAACGGGCCTGTGGCAATTTAAGGTTATGCCTTTCGGATTATGCAACGCTCCGGCCACATTTGAGCGTTTAATGGAAACTATATTAAGAGGACTCTCCTGGAAGACTTGCCTGGTGTATTTAGATGACGTGATAGTTGTGGGGAAAACATTCCAAGATCCCCTACGCAACCTATCTGAGGTTTTCCAGACATTGGGAAGGACCGTACGAAGTTGTGAAGAGAATAAATGATGTAGTATACCGAATACGGAAGCTCCCCAGAGGACAACCGAAAATCGTCCATTTCATCCGGTTGGCTCCGTATGTCTCCACGCAGAATGAAGAAGAAGTACGTCTCGTCGAGGTTCCAGAACAGGAAAGCTGCGAATTCCAGGAATTTATGAACACCTATGGGGGAACACGGATTGCACGGTTTGGCGTCACACAGGAAGTTCATCGGGACCTGTTCACAGTCCCCGAGGAATACTCGACTTTATATATTTAGAATTTTGTTATTCATAAGGAAGAATCCACATTATTTTGACAAATACAAGAGCAACAATAACACGCGAAATACGGTTACTTATTTTTATCCCAGTCATAACCTAACAATGACTGAGAAGGGAGCACTGTATATGGGTATGAAGCTTTTTAATTCCTTGCCAAGAAATCTGCGAAGTACAGATCATTATGAAACCTTTAAGAAAGAACTTTATCGTGTCTTAATCAAGTGGGAACCCTATACAGTGGAAGAATTTTTGGAATTTTGTAGGAACCAAAACGGATCCTAAGATGGGTTAAGATGGAGTGCAGCTCTGTTTTTTCTCATTTTGACGTATTTCATGTACTGTGACATGTCATTGTATGTATTGTTACATTATTCTGAAATAAATATATTCTATTCTATTCTATACTCGCTTGCTCATTGTGTAGCAGCCGATCTTCGTATGAGCAAGGGAATAGCAAGAGTATTCAAAAACAAATTTGGTCGGCAAGAGGAACTAATGGGACAGCAGCCCAGAATCGGGAAATGTTTGAGATTGAAGTCCGGAGGTCGGTTTATTTACTATTTGGTTACCAAGCAGCACTCTTTCCAGGAGCCCACCTACCAGAACTTATGGACCTCGCTGCATGGCTTGAAAGAAGACCTACAGCGTTCCGGTGTTAGGAATCTAGCAGTTCCCAAGCTTGGTTGTATACTGAATCTACTGAATTGGAGGGTAGTACGAAGCATGCTTGAAGTAATTTTCCAGACGGCAGTTTCTACCCAAATCGTGTCGACCTCCCCATCAAAACTATATAGAATTTCATCAAATCTCTGGAACTGGAGGGCGAGCTGTAGGAGGCGCGATGATAACAGCTCTGTCAGGGGGCACAATAGACCTTAAGGTCGCAGTGAACTGTAACCCCTTTTTACTATAACTATAACTATAGAATGCTATTTCCATCAAAGGGGCTACTGTAGAGAAGGAGCCGACTGCAGATTTCGCCACGGTCTTCTGAAGAATCCATGCAATCTGTTCTGGGACAGAACAGGCTTAAGGAGGGGACAGTGTGACAAGTACGGCCCTGTGCATTCAAAGAGCTGCGGGGCCGATCGAGAGGTTTCTGGAAACGCGTGGAGTGTTCCATCTGACGTTACGGCCGCGATGATTCGGGAAGGTTCCAGACGGTCCGGACTTAACTAGAAACAATCGGCGTGATGCATATAAGGGGCCCATCGACGATGAGAGCATTCATTCAGTTAGAGACAAGCGACCAGTGAAAATAAATAGTGCAAATAAATCAGTAGAAATAAATTGTACAGACTTTTGTTAGAATAAGTTCATTAGTTATTAATTATTAGTGTTATAAGTAGTCTAAATAAATAGTTTAATTATCCTGGACGTTTTTACAACGAAGAAAACGTTACAATATGAAGAATTTTGTCATGACATCGTTCACTATTTGTTAACAATGAAGGTGTGAACTATGAAAAATATAAATACATATTCCTATTATTCTGTTTCAACAACCACATGTTATTTTTTCCTCATCTGGGCAGAACTCGTCATGTTCATAATGAAAGGTTTTATCAGCAATATATCATAACATTCCTTACATTTTGACTAATCTTCTCTCATTTCTTTTTCTACATGCTCTGTGCAGGCTTTCCATTTTTTGGCTGTTCACTCTTCAAGAGCCCCATTTCAAAGATATTTATTTCACTTGCTCAATTTTTTGCCAAATTTGTTCGAAACATTAATGACAGAACAAAATGTCAGTGCTATGAGTAGGGTTCATTGAAGCGAAAAGTCACTGCAGTGAAAGTTCACTGCCGCGAAAGGTCATTGCAGCGAAGGTTCACTCGCGCGAAAACCACGCCCACTTCACCTGATTGGCCATCTAGCCAGTTCTCCGTTGTTTGTCATCTTCGTCTATCATTTATGCAGTTTGAAAGAGGCTAGGCAACTTTTAACACAAAAGTTGTTATTGTTTTTACATAAGCCAAGAAAAATGTGGGGTTTCAATATAATCCAACGAAAACAGATTTAGACGTTTCTGTATGTTCTATGACGAATGACGATTGGTAACATAACATAACCTTAAAATTTTCAGTGAAATTTTCTTGTTTAATTAATCGAGCGTACTGATAATATGGAAAGAATTCAATGATGAAATGTATTGGGAGTTTTTTAGGATACATTAAATATTTTTCCAATAATCTATAAAGTAGGTATCTAACGAATCGTACAAAATAAATATCCCTCATTTTCTTCAGTTAAATCCAATGCTTTTTTTAGGTAGTGGTAGATGGTGAAAATACTCAACATGCTGAAATATTCTCAATTCGTTCATGAAAGTAGTATACAGCCGTATACTTCACTTCTCAAAAAATATACCAAGGTTTTCACATTAGTTAATGGGAACTGTAATCATAATGAACTTATAAATTTTACTGATTGAGTAAAATAAGCAATCTGCACATGTGTTGGTCAATCAGCAATCTCAAGTTTTCAATATCTATCACATTTAATGCTGAATCTTCTCGACTTGAATGAAAGAGATGGAGATAAAGTAAAAGTATAAGCAATATTTCCATTTCACAAAAATGTTATTCAGAAAATTCAACTCACTCATGATTGGTTTCAGAAATTAGGTAGGTAATAAGGGGACTAGTGAAATAATGGATACCTTTGGAATCAAAGGTACTTGGAGTAAATAGTAGATCGCTGATATAAATACCATAGATTATACAGATCTTTTTTCTGAGAACTAATTGGCCTGAAATTGTCCATATTTATGAAATAGATAGACAGATATAGGAGTGTGTAACTTATCATTGTATAAAATATAAACTGAAAAATGAATTTTCATGTTGGTATTATTTATAGAATTGTTATGCCCAATAAGAACTTTGATGATACATACCCATTGTATAGGATACATATTTTACCTAAACCAATATTCATAAGCTTCTGTTATGACCAGTTAACAATCTCAATTTATGAAATCCTTTCACATATTTTATCGATTTGGATGAATGTTGTGGATTACAGAAGATAAAGTACTCACCTACAAGGAGAAACCAATCATGAGCGAGTTGAATTTTCTGAATAACATTTTTGTGAAATAGAAACGCTTGTACTTGTACTTTATCTCCATCTGTTTCATTCAAGTCGAGAAGATTCAGCATTAAATGTGATAGATATTGAAAGCTCGAGATTGCTGATTGACCAACACAGGTGCAGATTGCTTATTTTACTCAACCAGTAAAATTTATAAGTTCATTATGATTACAATTCCCATCAACTAATGTGAAAACCTTGGTATATTTTTTGAGAAGTGAAGTATACGGCTGTCGGGCTGTATACTACTTTCATGAATGAATTGAGAATATTTCAGCATTTTGAGTATTTTCACCATCTACCACTACCTAAAAAAGCATTGGATTTAACTGAAGAAAATGATGGATATTTATTTTGTACGATTCGTTAGATACCTACTTTATATATTATTGGAAAAATATTTAATGTATCCTAAAAAACTCCCAATGCATTTCATCATTGAATTCTTTTCATATTATCATTACGCTCACTTAATTAGACAAGAAAATTTCACTGAAAATTTGGAGGTTATATTATGCTACCAATCGTACAAACATACAGAAACGTCTAAATACTCTAAATCTGTTTTCGTTGGATTATATTGAAACCCCACATTTTTCTTGGCTTATGTAAAAAAAACTTTTGTGTTAAAAGTTGCCTAGCCTCCTGCCTCTTTCAAACTGCATAAATGATAGACCAAGATGACAAACAACGGATAACTGGCCAGATGGCCAATCAGGTGAAGTGGGCGTGGTTTTCGCGCGAGTGAACCTTCGCTGCAATGACCTTTCGCGGCAGTGAACTTTCGCTGCAGTGACTTTTCGCTTCAGTGAACCGCACCGAGTGCTATTTCCAACACCAACCTGAATTCTGCAACTCAAATTATTACTGAATGGGCATTACCAACATAATTTCGATTTTCCAAACCCCCAGAGATGTCAGTAATTCTTGGATGCAGTGGCGGATTTAGGGGGGGGGCGAAGGTGGTTTCGCCCCCCCCCCTCGGGATTAGAATTCGTTCTGTGATAATATAATTTTTGCTGGTTTATCCGAGAATTATTACTGTGTTACTTTGGATTCGCCCCCCCCTCAAAAAATTCCTAGATCCGCTTCTGGGATGGAGTTACTGGGTTCGTTATTTCGTTCCCGGAGTGGAGCGATACAAACGGATATACAATCACGTGACTTCGGAGCGCAGAACAGAGAGGAAAGTGTCAACCATGTGTCAGACAGACTGAATTATCGAACGCCAACGGAGCAAGCGGATAGAGAAGAGCTGACAGGTATGTATATACCGAACGCGCCTACTATATAGCGTTTGGGATAAACACAGAAGATCCTTATAGAAACCAGCAATCAAATAATAACATCTGCAGAACTAGACATTAAGGAGAGAGTCATAGAAGGAAGCATATTGGGTCCTCTACTGTTTATCATCTATATACATCAATGACCTAATACCTGAAATTGAGACAGAGCTGAAATGCAAGACAAAAAAATGACCTGACCGCCATAAAAAGAAACACTGGACAACTAGTCACTACTGAAATATATAAAAACAACATCACAATTTATGCCGATGATACAAACATAATCGCCACAGCTATGGATTCAACTTTAAAAAATATTGAAATCGAAAAATGGTGTACACATAATAAACTTGAACTGAACATTAGCAAAATTGAATGTGCCATATTCCTTACAGAACATACAGGACACACAATGACACAAAATATGACATTAAACAACAATGACATAGTACCCTCTAACGAAGTGAAATTCCTAGGAATTTGGCTCGACTACAACAATAAATGGAAACAGCACATAGAACACCTAAACAATAAATTGAACTCAATCAAATATACCATAATAGTCATGAAACACCATAATACCATGTTACAATCTCCAATTTATATTTACAAATTTCGGTTTATATTGTTCATCGGTCGGAGACCCGAATCCGGGGGTCAATTCTCGGGATCACTCGTTCGACGAACGTATACGTTCGCGAACGAATAAAATCGAACGTATAGTTCGAATACTGTCAGTTCTCGAGCATTATCACCAACTACTCGTTCCGACGAATGCATCATTTCGAACAGATAATAAACTTGGCCAGAGACAACTGTCTCTGACTTGGCATCGTGTCAAAATTCATAGAACAATGTGTGTTTTGATCATAGATCTATTATTTATAATGAAATTATGATATTAATCGTTCTATGCGTTTAATAATTCTGTAATGTGTCATGATTGAATGCTTAGACCATATGGTCTAAGATTGAATGAGAATTTTGAAAATACTTCGCATAGAAATATTTCTATGCATCTATGTCGAATCAAATTCATTTCGTTTTGGATCAATCGAAAATATAATTCTTGTGTGAAAAGCAGTAGCAAATAATGGAAAAGAGAAATAGGCCAATGTCATTGGAACAAAAAAATATTCTCATTGAGTTTATTCGCTGTAATCCTCAACTAAAGGAAAAATTTTCTTCAACTTTTACCATAGGAGAAGTGAGAAAAGGGTCCAAGTTTTCTAACAAATCTCTAACTATTTGTTTGTTGAAACGAAATAAACGAACAAACATGTTATCTGATAAATTATCAAATGGATTTTTCCTGAATTGATCATAATAATGTCTTTCGCGACCTTCTTGCACTAACATTTCGGCCTCATCCACAATATTATTCATATTTTGTAATACAAGATCCTCTAAATTCATTTTTGAATAAATAATTCACAAGCTCAATGAATAACTAAAACATAAACTTCAAAATATGTGCTTACGTCAATTCTTGAGATCATTCGTTCGATGAACGTATACGTTCGCGAACGAATAGAATCGAACGTACAAGTCAATTCTCGAGCATGTCGCGAACTACTCGTTCCGACGAAAGTATACGTTCATTTAGAACGGATAATAAACTTGGCATCGTGTCAAAATTCATGGAAGAATGTTGGTTTTGATCATAGACCTATTATTAAGAACGAAATTATGTTGTCTCTGATTATGATATCAATCAGTCTATGCTATGGATAATTCTATGATGTCTTATGATTGAATGTGAATTAAAAAAAAGCCAATTCAGATCATCTAGTTTTTTAAATCAAATATATTATTTTGTTCTTTGTGATTAGCAGCCACAAGTTCAAAAAATGGAAAAAAGGAATAAACCTATATCGGTAGAACAAAAAAAATGTTGATAAAATTTATTCGTCATACTCAATTGAAGGAAAAATGTTCTTCGACTTAGATATTCTAAATACAGGGTGTTTCAGAATAAGGTTCCGTCAATTTGGGATCTTAGTTCTCAGATGATTTCAACATAAAATGTTCCTATGGACTATAATAGGTCTCTGACGCATTGTTTCTGAGATACAGGGTGTTAAAAAAATTGGTTTTTCGAAAATATTTCGAGACCGTACACGTTTTTTTTTAGTTTTGGTAGGTTATAAGTACGCATTAGAGCACATGACGGCAACTAAGCTGCCTTAATCTGTCTCTACGCACCTTTGGAAATAATCAAAAATTTCGTAACTCTCAGATGAAATTCCATTTTATTTTTTATTTCAGAAAGCATCTATCGCAGGTAAAAAACTCAAGATACCATTTTCACTGTTAATTATGTGGTAATTACGAAAATGATTTTAAATTTGACAAACAAGCTTGGCGTACCTTTTTTTTTCATCAAATTCATTTTGATTGAAGTCTGTACAGATGCCACTGGTGAAAATAAAAAATAATTTTGGATGAAAAAAGAGTGCTTTGATATGATCTCATAACCCTACCAAAACTCAAAGAAAAATCATGTACGGTTTCAAAAATATTTTCGAAAAACCTATTTTTTTTAATATCCTGTATCTCAGAAACAATGCGTCAACCCATAGTCCATTGGAACTTTGTGTCATAAAATTATCTGAGGAATAAGATCCTGAAGTTATGGAATCTTATTCTGAAACACCCTGTATATATCTGTTGGAAATAATAATTCAGATGGCGATGGCATTCAAACACACATAGGAAAAAAAATTAGCAGAACAAGAAATATTGCTACACAGCGCTTAGATAAAGCTGCGTGAGGAAATAAAAATTAAAAAAAGACTACTATGAACAAAAAATTCTGATTATGGAACGAATTTTGAAAGCAAACGAAGATATAGTTCAAGAACTGATTTATCTGAAGAAGATACTCATGCAAATGATAATTAATGAATAATCTCAGATTTTCAAATTTGGTTTCAATATGTATTGTATTATTTTAGCTCTCTAATTCAAAAGAATAAATTCATATTTTGTAACACGAGATCCTCTGAATTCATTTTTGAATAAATAGTTCACAAGCTCGATGAATAACTACAACAAAAATTTCAACGAGCGTATGAAATATGAAACAGACCACTCGTTGTCGAACGAACGTTTGAACGATGATTTTGAACGAATGGTTCATAGAGTCGTTCCACGAGAATTGCCATTTTCAAAAATCTACGCTCATGTCGTCACGAACTATACGTTCATCAAACGGGCGATCCCGAGAACTGACATCTCGCTTCCGTCAACAAGCGAATGAAAAAGATCCCTCGTTGTCAAACGAACGTTTGAACGACTAGTTCATAGAGTCGTTCCCCGAGAATTGCCATTTTCAAAAATCTACGCTCATGTCGTCACGAACGTATACGTTCATCGAACGAGTGATCCCGAGGTAGTCTATGCCGAGAATTGACCCCCGGACCCCTGCTGATGTCGACAAAATATCGATGACGAAAAGGAGAAGGGTAGAGTGGGGATCCTTCGACCGATGATAGCGAATGAGTTTCCCCCCACCTATTAACCTCCTCACCCGCGCAGACATCTTAGTCTGCGTGGGATCATTAACATCGAATTCCGGAAAAATTAGTAACTTCGGTGGTGCAGTTGGTTAGCATCTCGGACCGGAAATTCGAGAACGCGGGTTCAACTCCCGCCTGAAGTGAAAACCTTTCCCGGAATTCGAAAAAATCCGTCTGAATACTGATTTACTCTTGTAAAATCTACCTATTGAAACATTTGTATGTGGAATAACTCACCTGTATGTTGCCTGATATGTATTTTCAATGAATTTCTTGATGAACTCTTATAGCCACAAAAATTACACAAGAAAGGTTTTAACTTGTTGTGTACTGTATCCTTGTGCAATTTAACCTGCCTTCTATCAGAAAAATTTCTTAAACAAATATCACAGGAGTGAACTGATTTTCCCGACTTCTCCTTATGTATATCCTTGTGATTTCTCAGTTGTTTATTGTTCTTGAAACCCTTCTGACATATATTGCAGATAAAATTTTTCGTATCAGTGTGAATGAGTTTATGTACATTGTTGAGCTTGGCTAAGCTGAAGGTTTTGTAATCGCATTCACTACAACAAAAAAGTTCCATGTCTATTTTATGTGATCTCCATAAGTGACCACTGAGAGGATTCCAGAATTGAAATTCTTGATCACATTCCCCACATTTAAAACCAGACTCTGTATGACAGTTGACATGATATCGTAATTTATTTTCATCCTGCATTCTAACTCGACATAAGGGAAATAGACACTTATGCTCTTTTTTATTTTCTATATGGTTGGAAATCAGATTATTAGAATGCTTCGCATTAACTGCTAAAATTTTTCCTCTCTTTTGAATATCTGCATTACTTTGAGATGAACCATTATTATTAGTAACATTTGGCAAACTATCTAAAACAGAGTTATGCTTTTCAGTATCCAAAATATGATTGCCTCCATTGCTAAGACAACTATTCAACTCTACAACTCTTAGGTTGTTCTGTATAGCTGATTTATCTACTCTCTCCTTCTGCTTAACTTTGACATTTTTTTGTTCACTCAGTTTTAGCTTTATCTCTGCATAATAAACTACTGCCTGTATTATTTGATTTATGTCTGAATTGCTCACACCATGATCATGGATAAGATGGGACCTTAAAGATATTTTATGATAAAATACATTATGACAAGCAGGGCACTTAAGATGTAATTGTTTCCTGTTGGTTTTGTTAGAATGTGCATTCTTTAAATGGTCTTCTATCTTCTCATTACTTGTACATAGAAAGGGGCAAAGATTGCAAACAAAATATAATAAATTTTCCAAGTTTTTTGTTCCAGCTTTGTTATACATTGTATCATAAATATTCACATTATTCTTTTGTTCAATTTTATCCTTCAAAATCATGTAATTTTTTAATTGCTGTAAATGAGATTCATTCTTGATATTTATTGAACTTCTTATATTTCCATAATTTTTTTGTTCAACTTTATCCTTCAATATCATATAATTATTAGACTGTTGTAAGTTAACTTCGTAAGAGGGTAATTTTATGTCAGAGTGTTGTAGTATAATTATATCCATAGTTGGTGGAACTTCAGTGTTATTTATTAGAGATTTGTCTGATGGATCTAATGTTGATAGTATTGAAGAGACTTGGCATCCTCCTATAACTGGTAAACTTTCCTGGAATAATAATTCATTGAAAAAAATTCTAACTGAAGAATAATACGAATTTTCTAATTTATATTTTTACAAGCATTTTCAGAATTTTCATTATGTTGAAATCACCTACATCATTAGATAATATAACATTGTTGCTCCATACTGGATCATCTGGTATACAGTTTTCAGTCTTCATTTCAGCACAATTTTGAATATATCACATATCACACCTGAAAAACTGAAATGTTTCAAATGATCTAATTCGAAATTCAAAACACAACATTTCACTGTTCTCACAACATGGCTTAGGTGCAACATCACAAAAAAACCACATTCCTAGTAGAGAGGACAGAAAGGAAACAAAAAGGAAGAGATTTAAATAAAACTTGAATTTGTTCATTTTTTCATTAAACATATCTAATAAATTATGACAAATTCCCTTTGAAAGTTCATAACCTTATAAAATATGAACATACAAGAATTCAGCAAAATACTCACATTGATCAGAAATACAATAATCAACTATCATAAATCTTCATTGAAATTAATATTAACTTTGACTTGTCTCTTCATATGTTCGAAAATTATGAACTATTTAAACTATTATTCAAATAAATAAATAAAAATAATTCAAGTCTCTAATATTTGTGATCTGTGGTCCCTACCCACAGACAACAGTTTCTACCACAGAACCTCACTTCACCAGAGACAACCGATTCGGTCAACCACAGAACATATATACACATAACCAAACTTATATGGAATCGCCCTGTTATTTGGAAAAAACGAATTTTAATTAAAAAAGTCGCTGAAAAGTGAAGAGCAGTTTTCCCAAAACAAGTTTATTACAAAAATATTATAAATTATTAAAAGATTATTTTTATAATAGAACAGAAAATTAAAAGTGTAAATTTCTCTAAAAATAATTTTTATGTAACTGAGAATTGAACAACAAATGAAACGATTTTAACAAATCAATAATCAGTATTAACACCCCTGGCATTGATACAAGCTTGAATTCGACGAGGCATGCTTTCTATTAAGTTGTTAATTTCTTCTTCTGTAACATTTGCCCATTCCTCTAAAGACACTTGTATAAGTTAAGTTGCTCTGCGTTACCAGGATTATTTTGACGAGCTCTAATTTTTCTTTTGATCCTATCATTCCTACCCCACAAGTGCCCGATAGGATTAAGGTCCGGTGAACAAGAAGGCCACTCTAAAACAGTCACACCTTCTGTTTCGAAAAATTTTTTTGCAACTCTGCTGGTATGTGGAGGTGCATTATCCTAAACAGGAAATAATCTCCAAAAGCACCTCGCTAGAGCCTCACTACAGGTTGTAGCACTAGATCAACATACCTAGGCCCTGTCAGAGATAATTCTTTAATCTATGGAGATTGTCTAATGGGAATTAAAGGAGTTTTTTCACCAAACATAATTCCGCCCCAAAACATTACAGTACCTTCTTTGTATTTAGGGATCGGTCTTGCAGCTTTTGGAGCCTAGCTTGCCTCCCTCTACCTCTTAAAATGCGAACACGCCGGTCGTCTGATCGAATTCTGGTCTCATCCGATAATAAGACATTTTTCCAATCTTCAATAGTCCGGGGGTCCTGACACCCCCCCCCCCCCCCCGAAATTTTCTTTTAGCTACGGCCTTATGCATGCGTGGTTGATGAACGTTAATATTCCAATAAGTTTACTCGTGAATAGCTAGATGATCTCATCATTGTTTAAACAATGATTCAATTTACCTACATATTCTCTTTTGTTCCTCAAATTTGGAATGAAATGTGCTTTGAATCGAATCGTATTTCCTTGATAATGAATGAAAAATACAACTTCAATAATACAGTTCTTTATTTCAAAAAGTAAAGATTTTAAATATTCTCTCGAATGAATTTTATATAATAATGCACAAAAAACTATACATCTCAGAGCTTTTGTACAGGTGTTAGTAAAAACGTATCTGAAATATCATATCAGAAAACTTGATAATGAATTCTTAAATAACCCGAAATATATTAATAGAAAACGTTAACGATAGGGGGCGTACTGCTTCTTTGGTTTCGCCTATTGGACAAAATCAAAGATATTCTTCAAACAATTGTAGAATATATAGTCCATCCAAGAATGATTGACATCAGAGCAGGCCTTGAAAGTCCAGTCGCAGCTTTATTTCTAGTTACAAAAAAGTAACTAAAATTTTTCTGTGCTTTCTTCATAGATATAGAAATAACCTAAAAATTGAACGATATTTTTTTTAAATTAAGGAACTTTGAACATGGAAATGTTCCCAATTTTCACATACGATTACCAGCGTGTGAATCTGTATACCAGCAGTATATTATTTTCATCTTGTATTGATACATTTTCGATCTTACGATCAATTATAGGAGCATACAGCCTGGAAATTCTGGTTTGATAACGAAAAATATTGTGGGTGATTAAATAGCACGGTCCTTTTCAATGTTCAATATGAATTTTCGCTAAACCGAAAAAATCTAGTTGATTATTTGAAGCGAGTTACTGCAATGTGAATGGATTGGGAAATTTGTAATAGATATCAAGATAGAAACAAAACTCAACCAATGGATCTATTTAATATATGAAGAATTTTGTCATGACATTGTAACTTTCAATATTTTTGAACAATGAAGGTGTGAAATATGAAAAATAGGTATAAATATTCCTATTATTCTGTTTCAACAACCACAACATGTTATTTTGTCCTCATCTGGGCAGAACTCGTCATGTTCAGTTCATAATGAAAGGTTTTGTCAGCAATATATTATGACATTCCTCATATTTTAACTAATCTTCTCTCATTTCTTTTTCTACGTGCTCTGTGCAGGCTTTCCATTTTTCAGCTGTTCACTCTTTAAGAGCCTCATTTCAAAGATATTTATTTCACTTGTTCAATTTTTTACCAAATTTGTTCGAAACATTAATGACAGAACAAAATGTCAGTGTTATTTTCAACACCAACCTAAATTCTGCAACTCAAAATATTACTGAATTGGCATTACCAACATAATTTCGATTTTCCAAAGCCCCCCGAGATGTCAATCATTCTTGGATGGACTATACTTTTAGATAAGATGCCTAGAATACTGGTGTAAGCACTCGTCAAATTTTGAATGGAATGACGTTAGACCAAATTGAGAATATCGGCAAGATTTCGTTTTTTCCACTTCAGGTGGCGCTCTTCACTAATTATGTCATACAACGTCATTACGGTCCTTTTTCCCTTGATCGATTTGGGGTATGGTCCGTATATCAACCAATGTACCAAACAAACAAACCAACGTTTTCAGAGCGGTTACGTCAATTTCTGACAGCGGTACATGTCAATTCATCAACCAAAGCTGTATTTACGGGACGCCCGGTGATGAACCATTTGTTTTTATTGTGGACTTAGAATATTTTTCGTCAATGGAATGGGTTCATTCCAACTTGAGAAACTGATATTGTGCAAAACATTGGATTATGGAATCGTATCGCATTGTTTTGGCTATTCGATTTATTCAAAATATATGTATATTGTTTGAAGCTTAAGCTTTAAGTCTTGATTATCTGGTGGATCTCTTCCTAGAAATAATGTGCAGGAAAAAAGATTTTCTGTATGAAGAAGGTAATTATCATAGGTTCATTCAAAATTTCACACTTTGAATTTTCCTATCCTGCTCCATGGGCTTGACGTTGGACTGCTACCTGGCCTCACTGAAACCAGTTGAGTCACAATTCGTAACTGTATTTTTCGAATAATTTATTATCCATATGTGAAACATTCAATGTTCGTATAGCAGCAGCAACATTGTGAGGAAAGTTAAAGATGTAATGGTGTTTTTAAGCCTCTAGTATCGGTGAATGGCCCACTGACAGATACCTTAGATTGTTGATTCTTTGTTTCACAGAAACACTCTTTCCTAATTTATTGACAATATGCATGTAAGAAAACCAAAGGACTGTTTGTATCATATATTCATATAATTATTTGTGAACAATTTTTTTAGACCATTTACGATCATAAAATGAAATTTATTCATTCACCCAGGCAGAGTTGGTTCAAATCATGAAGCGTAGTTAGATCTGGACCTTCATGAACCCTATGTTGGAAAATTCTCGATAATACTCTGTTAGTTGGGGATAAGACTTACTTCTCTTTACCAGAATTATTAACTATAAAAACAATGATCATTGAATAACGTCCAAAAAAAAACTAATTTTTATGGTCAAAAACAAGAACCATAATAGAATTCTGGAGAAGGACTATGCAAGAAAGGGGGTGAGATATATCAACCATTATTTATATTGCAGTTGATATAGCAACTTGTGTGGAATTGGAGGTTGCAGTTGAATGGTTTGAAGAAAATAAACTCTTGTTAATTAAAGACAACCCAAACATTGACTTTCTCTCCTCAACACTCAGACAGACTCAGTTGACGATATTTTAAGAGTATTATTTCAACAAGATCAGAAATGGAGTGAACATTTAGAAGAATTATTCAAGAAGCTGTTCTGAGGTATTTTCACTATATGTAGAATGATGCACATTGGAAATTAGGAAAAAAGCCATGTCTGCTTACAGAGCCAACTTCTGTAGTTGGGCCTCATATATTATTTATTTTTTCACACCTAGATGCTGAACATCTATATTTATCACATGCAAGAGTTTTCTCCAAAAAAAAATAGGATTCATTCATTAGGACAGATACATAAAACTCCTGTAATTTTTATGAACAAATTCATGACATTCTCTTAAGTAAGAATCTCGAAGGTCTATATAATATAAATAGATTCCGTATACTAAGTGTCTTTGTTGAATAGAGAAGTCTTGTAGTATATAAACTGATGACATTTTTTATTACTTTTGAAAAGTATGTATATGCGATTCCTAATTTATATAGTGTGTTATATAAAGACCTCTCCATATGAGTACATATACTGTATCTGAGTATTGATTTGGCTAGGGATTAATAAACTAAGATAAGCCAGTCTCTTTTTAGGATGTTCTTAATACAGTAAAATAAGTATATGTACAGATAACTGAATATTTGACAGAGATTTGATATGAAAATTCCATTTGAGATGTTTAAAGAAAATGAGGCGTAGATATTTATGATTGTCTACTTTGTTCATTTCCAATATACATAAATAAATGGAAACTTGGGGTGTGTGGCCATTGTCTAGAAGAATGCCATATACTTTTTCTTTATATCAAGGGACAGTTTTGTTTGTGATGCCATATTTAAATTTTTTCCATGGTTCTACTCATGTAATTTTTCACCGCAGGCCAACTGTTACCTTTCGTGATCAGAGATGTATCATCAGCATATGATTAAATTGAATGAATTTCTTTGTCTGAATTTAGGTATAAAATTAATACAATTGGACCATGAAGTTTTCCTTGTGGTATTCCCATCTTTGCAATTGTTTGGCGAACAGTCCACAGCTTTTGTCGGTACTGAGAGATGTGTTCAGATTATTTGATATATTTCTACTTCAATACTGAATTTAGATATAAAATAAAAAGAATTGTTCTAAGTACATATTTCAATACAGATATATAAAATAAATAGAATTGTACCAAGTATTTCAATACAGAAGTGGATGGATTTATATGAGTACTTATTTGTTACGCTATTTAAATTTTTTTATATTCCAATAAATTTACTCGTGGAAAGCTGGATGATTTCATCATTGTTTGAACAATGATTCTATTTACCTACACATTCTCTTTTGTTCCTCAAATTTGGAATGAAATGTGCTTTGAATCGACTCGTATTTCCTTGATAATGAATGAAAAATACAACTTCAAATACAGTTCTTTATTTCAAAAAGTAAAGATTTTAATTATTCTCTCGAATAAATTTTATATAATAATGCACAAAAAACTATACACCTCAGAGGTTTTGCACAGGTGTTAATAAAAACGTATCTGAAATATCATATCAGAAAACTTGATAATGAATTCTCAAAGAACCCGAAATATATTAATAGAAAACGTTAACGATAGGGGGCGTACTGCATCTTTGGTTTCGCCTATTGGACAAAATACACAAACGAGGAGTCTTTGATTTAAAGTCCATCGCGAGAACCCAAAAATTTCATCTCTTTTAACTTTCGCTTGATCTGTGAGCAATATAAACCCACAGACCAACTTGGTCTGTGATAAACCCATATATCTAATGGTCGATTCACAATGAACGTAAACGTAACAATGACGTAAAGAGCACGTAAACGTAATCCGCCCATGAACGGCATAAACGTAATGAAATATGTAATAGAATCCTTTATTTTCATCATATTTTGGGCTCTTGTGCGGTGCACGCCTTGCACGCCAGCTTACAGCGGGCCTGGGCCCGTATTCTTGACAAATGTTCTTACGTTTTCTGTGGATTACGTCCACATTACCACAGAATACCTAACTACACAGAAGCGTCATTCCGCCTTCCCGCCAAAACTTAATTTGATGACGCTTGTGCCATGCTAGGTAGTACATACGTCAAAGTGAAATTTAAACTTCCCGCTGGACCCATAGAATTATGAATATAGTATAGAAATATGTGGCTGGACCGCTCAAAAGTGACATATGTACTACCTAACAGAGAATGAAGGTCACGAAAATTTGCCCCTTGAAGATCAAAGTGCCGACGCTGAGTGACGCTTCTGTGTAGTTAAGTATTCTGTGACATTACGTTCAGTTACGTTCATTGTGAATCGACCATAATAATTCCTATATGGGTAATAGGCCAATCAAAATTGAAGCTGGGCTTTGGTAACAATCCAGATCTGCGCATGTGCAGAAATATTAAGAATAAAAATAACGCGGTTATTCTATCTCTTTCTGGCACATTTTATTATGTCATAGACGTAAAATTAATAATGTGATGTATTATTTCATGTGGATATTTACGCTCATAACCAAACAAATTATTCGTTGTTGTTCATTTTCGTGTTTAATTTTTAATATAATCGAAGTTTGTTTCCCTAGTTTGATCCGTTTTCGTTCCGTTTCTACCCTCCGCTCTTATTGAACATTCATGGTTTGTTGATAATTTAAATTCTCGTTCGTTTTTTCATTCTGTTCGTTGTTGTTATTGTTCATTGTCGCGTTCAGTATAATCAAAGTTTGTTTACCTAGTTGAGTTGGTTAGTCTTTATAGTTATAGTTGGTCCGTTTTTGAATAATACTTATATCTATTTGAAAATTTTGTTGTGTTCTTTTATTCAATAAGGAATTAAACATGTCTTTAAGGAGTTCTACTTACAAATGTTACATTTGTGACCCTACATGCTCGAATTCATATCACAGGTAAAAAATTCAAATACTACTGTTATACGTTCATGCTTTACCACTATATTATTTTCAGGTTCCCTAAGAATCACCTGCAAAGATCTCAGTGGATGGCTCTATGTCACATGAATGCTGATAATGATGTCGCACAAATGAGGATTTGAGGAAGACATTTTGTTGAAAGTTATTTTACAGGGAAAGGTACTAATAGAAAACACTCAGAGAAGTCAATTTTGGATGGAGGACATCTTTTAAAGTATAAATCTCTTTTTGAATAGTAACCCACTGAAAGGGTTGGCTCTAAGTTTTTAATGGCAATGTACCGCTAGGTGAAAAAGCTGTAACACACATATTCGGGGCTATTCACTAAGCAAAGTTGTTATGGATAGCAACTGTAAATCGTCGTTATCCCATGTAATAAGCATGGGATGACGACGATTTACAGTTGCTATCCATAACAACTTTGCTTAGTGAATAGCCCCGATTGGGTGCTTTTTTCTTTTCATCAAATGAATGAAATCAGTCAGTTAAACTGACTCTAGAATAAATGCATTCTGAAACTTGATAAATCATTTGTCACATATTATCTGGGTTCTGTATTTATGTTCATCGTATTGAGAGGTAAATTTGCCTTGGCTTTTGATTACGTCATATAAATACAGTGGAACCTTGATATAACAAATCGGAAGGGAACCAGTAGAGATTCGTTATAACAAGTAATTCATTAAACTAAGGTGAGATTGGTCTAAAATTTGTTATATCGAGGTTCCACTCTAGGTTTATACACCACAACATTACGTACTCATCTTGTTTTAGCAAAAAATTTGCATGATTTTAATCTTCCACTGTTTACAGACACTCCACTATCTTCCTTCCAATCAACGGTATGTCTTTTTAGATCATATATTATCCTCCTACTCACTATTCAGATGGTATTATTGAAAATTTAACAAAATAAAGCAATTTCAACATCTTTTTATTTTAGGTCATGGTACAGTGTTTTTGCAATACTGTATTACTTAGTGTATGTACTGCTACCTCCACTCTCATGTTCTCACTTTGTCATAATAATAGCCTCTCATTCAATTTTAATGGAACATGCAGTCCCTGGGTTGTTAAAAAATTGCATATTGCCATGAGGGTACTACCAACAAACTCCTTTTTCATGCCATAATCCAAAACGCATAATAATCCAATCAGAAAAGTTCAACTTGTTCTCAAAAGTGCCCTTCTGAGAATAATTTTGGATTTACCCTTATCTGACGGCTATTGGCTATTTCCCTTACTATGTAAGCAATTATAATATGGTTCATGGATTCATAGTTTACCTGAAAACTCATAGTAAGAAAATATTTCTAATTTCATGTACCATTTTAAAATTGGAGGTGGATTCAAACCTTTCTAATACTTTACTCAGATTGAATATGTCATGAAAGCTTGTTTCCCAAAAAACCTTATCGAATAGGCCCCATATTTTCCAATCCACCAAAGTAAACAAAACGTCATATGTCTCAATTAAGAAGTAAGTTCATCCAACTCTACCTACCTCAGCATGTAAACTTGTTTTTTCTCTTCCTTAACAATAATTTTCGGTATGAAGTTGTTATGAAAAAATGTATAAATAAACTGTAAAATAGTTATTATTTGTTTTATTACATAGAATGATTGAATACATCATTTAAAGAAATTGCAAATTTAAATAATTAATGTTCATGGCCTCTACTTGATATTATCTTCAATAGTTGCTATAAATGGGATCTTAAAATGGAATGTTTGAAGCAAAGAAAGAATTTTTCATTCAGAATTGAAACCTTATTGAACCCTGAGCAAGTAGATCAACAAATTGTAGACTTCTTATCAAACAAAAATTGTGAAGAGAATAACTATTGGGATGCAACATTGCAAATAAACATATCCTTGAATACCTAACTGAAAAAACACATTTCAATTTTGTTTCAGCAATGAAATATTCACTATTCAATTAACCTAAAACACAGAATCTTTTTGACTTCTAAATTACTTTGATAACAAGAGTTTATTTAACTGTATGAGTTACCATTTTCTCAACCTTAATTCTCACAGCAATGATGTTCAGACATACCTACGTATTATTTTATCGGGTAATCGGAATTCCATTAGAACCTCTGACGAAAATTTCTCGATAAATCCTTGATACATGAATTATCAATATTTACCTATTCCGGCTAAAAGAATGCATTCCCTTCGATACGATGAATCTAATAGTTTTCTGAAATCTTATAACATTTATTTCTTTGTGAAAACTAAAATGGAAATGTTTTAGTAGAACGTTTTCATCCAAAACATATCTATGCAAGAAAATCTTGAAGTCAAAAATAAATAACATAACCTCCAAGTCTATTGTCATTTTCGAATTTCGAGTTGACGCATGCGTACATATCAATCGTTACCAAAGACCTGGCTTCACTTTCAGACTCAGATTAGCAGGCGTATAATCCATATAGGTATTAGTAGATATATGGATAAACCCAAGGAACCGACGAAAATCTTCGGTCAATAATGTACCGCTGTCATCAGGAAACATCCGCCGTAAATTCGAATAATAACAAACCGAAGAAACCCGAAAGCCTACGAAGCAGCCCACGATCACCTCCGGTTGATTCGGTTCATGAAAACATCGGGCGATTTGAATGAACCATGTCCCGTAAATATCCGATTTCCATGTACCAACCGAACATATTTCATTTACGGAACGGCATGACAGCCACCAACCATAGATTCTCATGAACCAACCGAACTTGGTTGATATACGGACCATACCCTGTACGGTAACATAGTATTTCATTTCTATTCTAGTTAAATAACCTAGAAGAAAATTTTCCTCTTCGTGTTTGTGAAATTACCACCAAGTCTTGTTATCACCAATTTTTATATTCTATGATCGTCAATTCTGTCATTACTGTCACTGTTTTGACAGTGACAGATGCTGATAATAATTAATAATTTTTTTTCTATGACACAGAGCACAGGTGCCAGGTGAAGGAATCGGGAATGTTTACGGTGTGAAGATTTTAGTTTTATTTTCACAATCTGCTCTAGGCTTTCTTGTAGAATTATTTTCAAAAATTTGTTTGTCTATCAGTTCTTCGGGTCCAGCATTTTCAAATCGATTCCAATAAATTTACTCGTGGAAAGCTGGATGATTTCATCATTGTTTGAACAATGATTCTATTTACCTACACATTCTCTTTTGTTCCTCAAATTTGGAATGAAATGTGCTTTGAATCGACTCGTATTTCCTTGATAATGAATGAAAAATACAACTTCAAATACAGTTCTTTATTTCAAAAAGTAAAGATTTTAATTATTCTCTCGAATAAATTTTATATAATAATGCACAAAAAACTATACACCTCAGAGGTTTTGCACAGGTGTTAATAAAAACGTATCTGAAATATCATATCAGAAAACTTGATAATGAATTCTCAAAGAACCCGAAATATATTAATAGAAAACGTTAACGATAGGGGGCGTACTGCATCTTTGGTTTCGCCTATTGGACAAAATACACAAACGAGGAGTCTTTGATTTAAAGTCCATCGCGAGAACCCAAAAATTTCATCTCTTTTAACTTTCGCTTGATCTGTGAGCAATATAAACCCACAGACCAACTTGGTCTGTGATAAACCCAAGGAACCGACATTGGCGATTTCAACCACCGATGAGGGCGCTGCTGACTGTAAACAAACATGGCGAAATTCCAGTAACCTCTTTTGAAGCTACGTTGTTTTGATATGTAAAACAGATTATTTTAAGTGATTTTCTTAGTTCTCGTGATGATTTTGTTGATAATTTCAATGAATTAATGTATTATTGACAGTGCACAGTCGAGTTTATAAAATTTTGTTATACAAATTAGCTTTTTTCCCTTCTAATTGGATCGACAATTCACGAGGTATTCGATGGAAATTATGTAAATAAATTATTGTTTTGAATGTTCTTTATTTTTATAGGAATAAACTACAAAATAGCAACACAAAAAGATTTACATCTGCCTAAACTATGATCAGAATGTGAATAAGTTCTGATGCGACATGAAAAACATGAAGATCTACGTATGGTATATCCTTATGATCAAGTATTACTTGAATATTCCCAAAATGTTAAGCAGTAAATTCATCAATTCAACCTCAGAACTTGGCCACTGAATACAACCTTCCAAAATATTTGCTGTATATTTAATATATTCACTAAAAATATTGTTCGCAGTTGTTCGAGAAACACTTAACGAAAATCTTTCCAGCAAGTTTTCTCCATCTATAGTTTATCCATGCTATTCTTCAGTCCAATTTTCCCCATATAGCAAAGGCATTAGTGATACATAGTGTTAAGGCATCTTTCTTACGAAATTCATGTAAACGTACAGACCAGTTTTTATTTGTCCTTGAAGAGCAATTGAAATAATTGCAGTTACAATTGAATACAATTTCTTTCAGTACTAGTACTTAGCTAACTCAGTGTTCTATAATCAATCCACTTGCCTAAAATTATATACAACATTAGCATTAAAACATGAATCCCTTCGTTCAGGTACTTCACCTTATTTAATTTCTGCCTTACAGAAAGTTGAAGGCACAACTCAGTACCTTGAATTACGCTGATCAATTTCATAATCATCTTGTTGAGAATTATCGTATTAACCTTCCTCAGCAGTTAAAACTGCACCAGAAAATTGGACTCAAACAACACGCCTTGTAACCTAAAACATGATAACTTTGTGAATAATATTTTAAATGAATAACACTGATATAAATACCTTCTCAACAATTTTTATTTAAATACTAATTTATCTGTTCAGAACACTATAAAAACTTCGAAATATCACTCAAGAATACCTGGATATGAAACAAAATATTATAGCTCAAAAGCACGCGGAACATAGAAGATCTTGACGCATTACTGGTTCCGTAGTTTGGAATTTTTACCGAAAGAGGGCGCTTTGATCTTTGGATTCGCCAATAATGTACCGCTGTCATCAGGAAACATCCGCCGTAAATTCGAATAATAACAAACCGAAGAAACCCGAAAGCCTACGAAGCAGCCCACGATCACCTCCGGTTGATTCGGTTCATGAAAACATCGGGCGATTTGAATGAACCATGTCCCGTAAATATCCGATTTCCATGTACCAACCGAACATTTACGGAACGGCATGACAGCCACCAACCATAGATTCTCATGAACCAACCGAACTTGGTTGATATACGGACCATACCCTTGATTGATTAATCAACAGCTGATCTGCCAAAGTCAGTTATGACTTGACCATAGAATGACATTTTTATGTGGTGAAAGTCTTATACACGGGGATGAAACGCTAGTACTAAAATTGGAAACACCAATCTGTGGTCACACACCTGGAAAATGGCCGCCAATGCAGCTAGCGTCTGACAGATTACGTTCGATATCTGTCATCGGCGAAATCCGCGAAATTGAAATATGTAACCTCAAACATGAAAATTTGGTGAAAGCGAAGATGAATAGATATAGATGCATAGAATATTTCTATGCATCTATGAATAGATGTATGTGGATTTCGTTGTTTTTCAGATAGAGAGTATATGTTATTCAATTCTTTATCGAGGAATCATGTACAGAATTGTATTGTATAGAAATAATAGGTAACGTATGCACGTACGAATGTTCAAAATGATTCAGAAGTTTCTGATAATCTAGAACTTTATCGATTTTGAAAATTTTAAGGATTTTGATATCATTACAGATGGTACCATTGGAATTAATTTTGCTACTGTATAACTGGCAGGTTATTCTTGGAGAAAACAGAATTGGCTGATTGGATTAAATTTAAACGAACTTTGGAAACCGACTGAATCACAAGTTACATTTTCACTTTCCAATTATTTGAGTAGAATAATAAGAAGAAATGAGATTTTCTCTTCCTTATTAATTTCATATATCAATAATGGAACCATTATTCATTAATTACGATGAGATGCGGTGATAGATTTATGCTACATTGGAATTATTATATTTGAAATTTTTTTTTCATGCACTACTTTCATAAGCCAGAGGAAGATTTGATTTAGAATAGGGTTTTCAAACCTGTGATCCTGTAATTTATTTCTAGAAATATGCCCATTGTTGATTTTGTTTGGATGTACTTATTTAAGGTCTTCCGAATCTGAATATTGTTATATTATACAGGGGAAAATTTATTTTTATTCGTTTTTTAGCATATGAATTGATTTGATATCATTTTTCTGTAAAAACATATGTATTTTATATAAATATGTATAAATATTTTATTTTGCACATAACAATTTGTGACGAATGTAAACTTCGAAATTTTACTGAGCACTATAGACATTCATTTCAATCATAATTTCAGTCAAGTTTCACTGTTGTCACTAAAACTGTTGTCATGCAAGGCTTTCGTTCTGGAAAGCATTATTTGATCCAGTGAACTGGTACCTGAACAAAACATGTCGTCAGTGATTTGACGATATTCCTATCTTCCAAACTTCCAGTGCCAATGCCTCTGACCTCATTTATTAAGTTATTAATATTTGACAGATGATGGATAATTTTTAAGTTTTCGAACTATGAGTTGTACCTTGAAAAAAGATATATGAAGATCATGAAATCAATAAATCTTCCAGTTGAAATTGGTCTTTGAAAAGAAATCAAACTATTTCCAAGTGTAAGGTTCTCGTTCACATTAAGGTTAAATATTAATAATGAGGACGTTTAATTATTTTTCAACGTCCTCATTATTTATATTTAATCATGTGTTCGAGTCTGAAATCAAAGAAAATAATTCTCTTCACTAATTTCAAATATTCCCGCCACATTTTTCATTCCCACACACCAGGAAAATGGCGGCCGCCAGCCATTCAACTGTCATTCGTGTTTCCATCGTTTTGAACCGCGTTTGCACTTCTCTAATATATATGTTCTGTGGTCTTATACTTTACCTCCATACTGATATGAATTAAAATATCAAGAATATATTCCCAAATTATTGCTTGACAAAATTATCGGCTATTGACACAACATGTTCACCAGAATAAATTCGAATATTTGGAATAACTAATAAAAATCAGTCATAATTAGTGAAAAGCGCCACCTGAAGTGAAAAAAACGAAATCTTGCCAATTTGATCCAAACAAAATCTAATCAGTGCAATCACCATGTGTTCAGTCATCGAACTTTTAGAGTCTAAGCATAGAAATACCAACGAGTCTAAGTCTGTGGTTGTTGATGTTGTTTTGTTTTCCTTTCATTTTCTTGATAAAAGATTCTTGGAATTCTAAATAGATTCCATGTAAATTATTGTATGGGGTCTATTTGATTATAAAGGTACTGTAAGGAGTTTTTATAATTGGAACACAACAAAATATGACATGCTCAATGTAATTGTATTTTCAGATAAGGGGGAATATCTATAAAGAAGAAGGCATTGTCCTTAATGTTATCCTCCACTTTCCCATGAAAATTTCGCTAAGATTTTTTGATAAGTGAAAACCTGTAGGAAGATCTAGATCCTGGGAAACCCAGTTGTCATTCACGTCATATACACACTCAAAAAGTACTGTTTGAAAATTCTCTCTCTAAATCCATAATCAGTCTGAAAATGGCTTCATCGCCATCATCATCGTCGTCATCGTCATCAACACAACCAGATTCGCCTGAGACTTTCTATAGGAAAATGCTTGCTGCTTCCATTGGAAGCATTTGTCTTGGTGAAGGCTTTGATACGATTGAAAAAGATTGCCTTGGTACACTAGTAGAAATGCTGCAATGCTGTAAGTCTACCATTAAAGCATTGAGTTGTCTTTTAGTGTTTCATTATTTCAGTTTTATATCAAATGGGTTTGTCTAGTAAGAATTACTGTGAGTTGGCAGGAAGAACTGAACCTGTTGTAGCCGATATAATTTTAGCTTTTGTTGAATTGGGTAAAATTCATAATATAAGAAATGAATTATCGAATAATTTCGAATTTAATCCTTTTAAGGTATTACTATTCCCACATTGGAAGATTACTTGAAAACTTCAAAATATCCCTCCTTGCCTCCTATAGTTCCTCAGCAACCTCCAAAACAGCCAAATATGCTCACTGCTGGGGCTAGACAACCTTTACCACCTCATATTCCATCTCATCTTCCTGAATTTCCAGTACCCCATGCATATATCAGGACACCTGTGAGTATCACCGAGAAATGATATTTCAAGTTTTGAAGAAGAAATATTTCAGACACATAGACAACCAATTATTGATTATGAGTCTGTCAGGGAAAAAGCTGCAATTCAAAAGAAGGATGTAGAACGAGCCTTGACTAAGTTTCTTGCAAAAACAGCGCCAGCCACTCACAATCTCTTTGATACTGATGATACAAATATTTTTCCTTGTAAGTAATCAACTTATTCCATTTAAAAAGTATCATAGTCTGGGTGCCGGTGGGACAAATTGCAAATTATTAATAAAGTTTTCTTACTTCTTTCTGTATAGCTTTATAAGATAGAGTCTACCACATTTTTCCTCTGTGAAAATTTTCGTGGTCGCGGCTTTTTTCAGCAAACCTCTCGTAAGTCGACCATATTTTCTATTTTTTCAAATCATACATACTCTTCCTTTGTAAAATGCAATAATAAAAACAATCTGAGAGAAATGAGAAAATATTATTGTCCGACAAAAATAGTGTGGCTTTGAGTGTGTCTACCAACATGAACATGACTGAAAATCGCATTTTTTCAAATTATACATACATTCCAGATTTTTTCAGAATCGGTTGATATAACGATATCAAATATGAAAATGCAACGGTCTGACACATCGAAAATGACGATTTTTTGAGGGAACAAAATTATGAATAATGTTTTTTTTTGCTTATTCTCTCTCTACCTTGAAGATACAATGTAGGGCACCAGTTGTCCGACAAAAAAAAATGTGGCGTTCATTCAAAAATTAAATATTCAGTGCTCTAATTCTGGTATAATAAAAAGACCATATGCATTTATCGGATATAACTTTGCTTATGTTATTAATAAACATTTGATTTTTTTGAGGATCATTAAGGAAGGATGTGCTGAATACTATCATTCAACTGTCTGACAAATAAAGTTTGGCAATTTCTTAGTCCACTGAATGAAAGTTAGTGCTCTCGTGAGACTCTGTTTTCATAACTAACATTTTCAATCATAATTGACATCAATATTTCGATGAAAGTTGCCATTTTTCATACTCTTCGTGGCTTTCATGAAGCTAATTTAATTTGCATTTCTCAAAAAATTCCCAGAATCAGTGGGATACGGAAATTCTACTCTGGAAGTGAAATATTGCACAAAGTGGTAGAAGGTACGTGGGGTACCTTTTCTGTAATACCTTTGGGGTTATGAAAAGAATGTTTACAATTTATACTTGTAGCTTTTTACTTGATGAGTTCTTTGAGGCTCAAGCTGTAATAATAAATTTGAGAAAGTGGACTAGCGAAATAAAAATGCACAAACTGAATTTTAGTCTATTTGACATTTTTTCCCTTGTTGTCATACTTCAAGAGTTAAAAAGGTATCAATCTGCAGAAATAAATTCCTCTCTGGCTGACATAACAATATTTGATGGATTTCATTTACTACACTCGATGAAAAAGCTTCCAGAAAGATATGCACAGATTTCCAAACATATATTTAAATTTTCAGTGTTTGAGAAAAAGGAAGTGCATACAGGGTGTCCCACGGTCGAGTGCCTATTAGACGTTTCTGGAGAACTGGACATATTTGAAATCCGAAAATTGGGATTATGATATTGTTGGAAATTCTCTACAGACCAAAAATATTTTTGGAGCTTGAGCGCTTCCGGTTATACCGGAAGTGGAAATAAATTTGTTCAAAAAATATTTTTTTCAATATTTTCGTTTCTGATATGATTGAGTATTCAATTCTGAATACATTTCTGTTGAAACCATTGTATTCATCCGAATAGTTTTCAAAATATCGAAAAAAAACCTGAAAGAATGTCAAATATTCATCGTCAGTGTTCATTATATTTGTTCTGGAAATCCCGAGTGTAAACCGTTCTCAAAACGTCAAAGTAGAAGAATGTGTAAAGGTCATGCATCTTTTGAATTTCATAAATATCATCACAGGGTGTTTCAAATTTGTGTCGAAAACAGTGATCGAAAATTGGCCATAACTTCTGTTTTTCAAATTAGAACCCAATTTTTTTATGATTGCGCTAGATTCTGCGAAGAAAAATAATGATAGCATTCTCAGATGCTCTTGCCCCTAAATTCAGTAATTTCCGAGATATTTGAGCTTTTCTGAATTCATGTTATATGTAGAGTCAAATTCATCTTATCTTTTGCATGAGAATATTCTGTGACCAAAGAAGATAAATTATTCCATTAATAATTTACTAGTTTGGGCCCAGCGATCTACCTTTTAAGTAGATTCACCTTGTTAGTAGATCTCCCTTTGAAGACAGATTCGCATTTTGAAAAATCAAAAGCAAAAACGCAACCTCCAAACGGTCATCTATGCGTCGAGTTAAAATTTGATTGCCGTTGTCAAGAACCCTAACCTATATGTAACTTCACCCTTGACGTCTCGAAATGTCGAAAAAATCCAACCTTCAAACGGTCATCTGTGCTTCGCTCAAACTTTGACTGCCGTTGTCAAGAACCCTAACCTATATGTAATGTGACGTCTCGAAATGTCGAAAAAATCCAACCTCCAAACGGTCATCTATGCGTCGCGTCAAACTTTGACTGCCGTTGTCAAGAACCCTAACCTCTATGTAACTTCACCCTTGACGTCTCGAAATGTCGAAAAAATCCAACCTTCAAACGGTCATCTGTGCTTCGCTCAAACTTTGACTGCCGTTGTCAAGAACCCTAACCTATATGTAATGTGACGTCTCGAAATGTCGAAAAAATCCAACCTCGAAACGGTCATCTATGCGTCGCGTCAAACTTTGACTGCCGTTGTCAAGAACCCTAACCTCTATGTAACTTCACCCTTGACGTCTCGAAATGTCGAAAAAATCCAACCTTCAAACGGTCATCTGTGCTTCGCTCAAACTTTGACTGCCGTTGTCAAGAACCCTAACCTATATGTAATGTGACGTCTCGAAATGTCGAAAAAATCCAACCTCCAAACGGTCATCTATGCGTCGCGTCAAACTTTGACTGCCGTTGTCAAGAACCCTAACCTCTATGTAACTTCACCCTTGACGTCTCGAAATGTCGAAAAAATCCAACCTTCAAACGGTCATCTGTGCTTCGCTCAAACTTTGACTGCCGTTGTCAAGAACCCTAACCTATATGTAATGTGACGTCTCGAAATGTCGAAAAAATCCAACCTCCAAACGGTCATCTATGCGTCGCGTCAAACTTTGACTGCCGTTGTCAAGAACCCTAACCTCTATGTAACTTCACCCTTGACGTCTCGAAATGTCGAAAAAATCCAACCTTCAAACGGTCATCTGTGCTTCGCTCAAACTTTGACTGCCGTTGTCAAGAACCCTAACCTATATGTAATGTGACGTCTCGAAATGTCGAAAAAATCCAACCTCGAAACGGTAATCTGTGCGTCGCGTCAAACTTTGAATGCCGTTGTCAAGAACCCTAACCTAATTCTAACGTCGAAAGTCATCGCAATAACTGAAACTCTCTGGCTAGGTCGATGTTCTCGAGCCGGTGGTCGAAAATGTTCATCATTTTCGCGAAAAGACGAAACTTTTCGAATTTATTTCGGAGACCCGGAAGAACGTGTCGAAAAACCCTTTGCGTACCTGTGGTAACGGGGATATGGGTCTTTGTTTAAAAAAATCTCCGAACGTCCAGGTGCCTCCGGAAAAAAGCCTTATTTGCATGAAATTCGCTATTTAAGGGCGAATTTTACCGTTTTTCGCGAATTTTTTTAAAATACTTCCCGGGGTCCTAGAAAAAATCCGAAAACACCCACGCGTGCTCCCGTTCTTCAACTTTCCGACGCCTTCCTCCCCTCGCCCGTAGGCCGTCGCAAGCGACGGCCCTCGCGCCTTCGGCGCTCGCCTTTCGACAAAAAAAACCTCTTAAATTCTCTGGTCCTTATTATCTTAATATATATCCGACAAGCTTAGACTAGACCCTTATCTAAGTTTACAAGTGACAGCTCTCATTTTAGGCCTTAACCTTACTTCTCGATTTTACTTCAATGGTTACTATGGTTTCATAAGAATAGTCATCGAATCTGTTGGCATGAGAATATTCTGTGACCATAGAAGATAAATGATCCCATTAATAATTCACAGGTGACAGGTCCAATTATTAGTTGTTACTATGGTTTTATGAGAATATTCATCGAATCTGAAGAGATTCGATGAAATTTACTCTACGTACAACATGAATCCAGAAAAGCTCAAATATCTCGGCAATTACTGAATTTAGAAGCAAGAACATCTGAGGGCGTTATCACTATTTTTCTCCGTAGAATCCAACGCAATCATAAAAAATAGGATTCTAATTTGAAAAACAGAAGTTATGGCCAATTTTCGATCACAGTTTTCGACCCAAAATTTGAAACACCCTGTGATGATATTTATGAAATTCAAAAGATGCATGACCTTTTCACATTCTTCTACTTTGACGTTGTGATAACGGTTTACACTCGGAATGTTCAGAATAAGAATAATGGACATAACACTGACTATGAATATTTGACATTTTTTCAGTTTTTTTTCGATATTTTAAAAACTATTTGAATGAATACAATGGCTTCAACAGAAATGTATTCAGCATTGAATACTCAATCATATCAGAAATGAAAATATTGAAAAAAATATTTTTTGAACAAATTTATTTCCACTCCTGGTATAACCGGAAGTGCTCAGGCTCCGAAAATATTTTAGGTCTGTAGAGAATTTCCAACAATATCATAATCCCAATTTTCGGATTTCAAATATGTCCAGTTCTCCAGAAACGTCTAATAGGCACTCGACCGTGGGTCACCCTGTATAGTGTTCGATAAATATAACATTCCCAGTATCAAGGACTATGAGAATCATATAAGGGAAGAAGAAATTGGGAATCAGTATGATATTAGAAGTGAAAATCAACGCCCTTTAGAATTCAGTAGACTATTAAAGAGCAGGAATTTCAAAGGAAAATTCATCGAAATCCTTATAGCAGACTGGGCGAGCGATAAATTCATTTTCTTGTGTAGTGGAAGAATAGTTAAACTTAATTACGATATCTGCTATGTTTATGAAGTCGTTGATAATCAGATGAAGCCAACTATCGATCATGATATGTCCCAGGAGGAAGCTAACACAAAAATTGTTCATCATATTTGCCAACTAAATGAAAATTATCTAGTGACTTTTTGATGTACTGATTCAGATATTTCTTCTTCTTCTTCTTCTGCGGCGCCATTGGTGGGCAGAACGTAGGCCTTGTGGCCCATTGTTCATTCCGCATCTTTTGATACTAGAGAGACTCAGACCCGAAGGCACGCTGACAGGAATGCCGCGAGCCGACAAGGAGGAGTCCCTCTCACCATAGAGATGAAAGGTGTAGGGTTCCCTAGGTGTGTTGATCTCAGTACAGAGAGATTGTCGCACGTGAACAGTATATGTTCCGCCGTTTCATCAGCGTTCCTGCACCAACGGCACAGGGAAGACTCTGTTAGTCCCATTCTATATAAATGTTTGTTAAACAGATGGCCAGTTAGAGCACCAGTCACCAGAGATAATTGCTTCCTCTCGAGAATCAAGAGTTTTTTGACCTCCGGCTTAGAAGAAGGCCCCTTGATGAGGAGTCTCGACTGCCTAAGATCCGTTCTCATGTTCCATTCAGAGGAGAATTTCCCATCAATCCATCTCTTGAAGAGGTTTTTGATAAATGTGGGGCAGATAGGAAGCGCGGGTTCCGGCCCAATAAAAGTCGAGCGAGCCCCTTGTTTGGCTAAGTTATCTGCTTTTGTATTGCCAGAGATAGACGCATGCGCCGGGCACCAGATAACCTTGAGAGTGTTATTCGAGCCTAGCGCGCGCAGAGCCTCTCTGCATTCATAAACCAAGTTAGAGGTTACTTTTATTTCAGAGAGGGTTTTCAGTGTACCTTGACTGTCGCAACATATGTATATGTGTTTACCAGAGTAACCTCTGCGGATACTCTCTACCGCACATGCCAAGACAGCATATAGCTCTGCTTGTGCTATTGAGCAGTCTTTTCCGAGGGGAATGGACCACTTTGTTCTGAGTCCAACAATCCCAGCACCGGCACCCGTGTTGCAAACCGAGCCATCGGTGAACCAGGTGGGGCCCTCAGGTTTGAGTAACCTGTCTGGTTTACACCACTGATCTCTGTCAGGGACAACTACTTTGTAGGGCTCGTCGAAGCAGAATCGGGCGCACGCACGGTCCCCTCTGCGGAGGAGGGACGGGTTAATGTCCTCCACCATCTTGAGAGCCATGGCGTGCCCCCTGAATCCCCCACGATCACGCCATTGTCCCTGTTCCCAGATTCTGAGCGATGTTTTCATAGCCACCTCAGTGATGGTGAGGTGTATGGAAGGGATGCCCAACATGCATTCCATTGATACTGTGGGAGTAGATCTTAGAGCGCCTGTTATACTGAGACAAGCTCTCCTCTGGCATCTATTAAGGATGTTTCGGTTGTTGGCCTTCTCTAAGGAAGTCCACCATACCACAGATGCATAGGTGAGGATAGGCCTCACTACCACAGTATACAGCCAGTGTATAATATGTGGTCCGAAGCCCCACCCCTTGCCGAGCACCTTACGTGTAGACCAAAATATTATATTGGCCTTATTCGCTTGAGCTTCGATGTGTTTGTTCCACAGAAGTTTGCGGTCCAATATAACACCGAGATATTTCAGTTATAATGTTATCGAATATGAAATATTTGAAAGCAGAAATGAGAATAGGGGAATTAATGCTGACAATAAGATTCTCAACATCAATGGCACATATGAAAGTATTGGGGAGCAGTTAGCGCAAGCTCTAACAATATGCCATATTTTCACAGGGAATGATTTTAACCCATCTATCTTTTTTTTTCCCATTCCTCCTGCTCGCGATCGTTGCAATCAAACATAAAAGTGGAACGGGCTAGATTGTGGAAAAGCTTTGCAAAAGCGCAATCCAGACAAATTTATGACAAATTTCAGGATTTTGAGGTTAAAGTTGTTCTGAAAATTGATACTACAAAGCAATAATTAGTTATAAAATCTTTTGGTGAATTTTCTGATAAACTCAAAATCGAATGCAACCTGAAATGTCTTACGATGCCGTTGTGGGATATTTGATGAGTCGCAACGATTCAGAAAGTACTTCGTCAAGTTCGGATGAAGAGTGGAATGCAATTTTAGAAAATTTAGTATTTCTCTAACTTCTCTGAAAATAATAAAATAAATAACCTAACTTATGAGTCTGTATCTCGAATGCCAAATTATCATCCCCACCCCACCCCTCGAACGACCGCAAAGACCCACGTCTTCGGATGGGTCGTTGTGAGCTTGGCGTGAGCGAAAACAATGACGTCATTCGCCGCGTTTACAACGACCGTAGTCGCCATGTGGAACGGCTAATGGAGCATTTTGATCGTTGTGAGCGCCAAGTGGAACGCACTAATAACATAGTCATAGTATAAAGAAGGGATAGTATGCCAATACCAGTGTAAATTTCATTTGAGACGATTTTTGGGCGCCATCTGTTGGTTTTAGTACTCGTTCCCCAAAATTACGACTCAGTTGGTGGTGCCCTCATGAAATATGAAATTATCTTTAAGAACTAATATATGCAGACTGATAACCTGATGAAGAATTCTGTAACTGAAGTAAAAGCCTAGCCTAGTATATGGTAAACGTAAACTCTGAAACAAGGTAAATTCATACAGTGGCGTGTAATAAGTGGGCTGTTTTATATAAAAGGAGAAAAATTTATTTATGAACGGTACGTTCTGAGCTTATATTATCTGAATAGGATAATAGGTATTCGTTAGAATTCCACTAAGAAATATGGAATTTCAATATTATTCAATTTAATTAGTAGAAATACAAGAGGAAGTGATGAACCAATCGTATCTTTGGAATATGTCGTTCATTATGCAAATGAGGTATTGTTATAAATTAAATCATATATTAGATAAAGAAAATAACAATAACAATTTATTTCAATCATAAGCATATTATACAGGGTGTTTCACCATAAACTGGACAAACATATATAGCCGTGTAGATGACACAGAGAAAGTAATTTTTGTCTTATGACATATACCCCGTTTTCGACGCATAAGCGAGATACAGGGTGTTCAATGTCAACTTCGAGCAATATTCTGATAACTGTTGTGAGTTACGCGTGATATTTGAAATAACGGTTTTTAGTCACATCTTAGTATTTTTGAGGGCTCAATTGAATTGTGGTGTGGAATTTTGCGAAAAAAAATTCAATATGGCGGAAAACCTGCAAAGTTGGAATTTTTTTTTCTCGGTTGCTAATTTGGAAAGCATAAACTCAACGTACTCGATGTTCTAAGATTTTCCGTAAAAAATTTTTTTCAAAATTCGAACTCAACTTTTTTTTTACATGTAATCAGTGAAAAAAAAATTTCGGCCAAAATTTTTTGAAATTTTCATGGTTGAACTATCTTCAATTCTGAATACTCGGGTGAAAACAGAATGAAAAAATATCAATTGGTTTTCTTTTTGTAGCCTTCCGAAGATTACGCTCGGTGTACTTTCTTAATTTTTATTTGAGAAACTGGAGGCCGTACGGAGGTCAAAATTGTGCTGTTGGGCTGCCAGAATGATCTGGATAAAAATATGAAATTATAAACCAAAAAAATTTTTTCATAACATTTTGGTAGGAATCGAACTCTACGAGTATGAATTGGATTAATTCTAATCCTATGAATCTCCGTTACCAAAGCAACACTAGTTAATCGAGAGTGTAGAGTTCGAACCTTACCAAAGTTTTTTGGAAAAAATTAAAAAAATTTTGTTTTTGAATTTTTTTAAATTTTTTCGAAAAAATTTTTTTTTGGTTATAATTTCATATTTCTATCTGGGTCATTCTGGCAGCCCATCAGCACAATTTTGACCTCCGTACGGTCTCCAGTTTCTCAAATAAAAATTAAGAAAATACACCTAGCGTAATCTTCGGAAGGCTACAAAAAGAAAACCAATTAATATTTTTTCATTCTGTTTCCACCCAAATATTCAGAATTAAAGATAGTTCAACCATGGAGAATTCCAAAAATTTTGGGCGAAATGTTTTTTTTCACTGAAGACATGTAAAAAAAAAGTTGAGTTCGAAATTTGAAAAAATTTTTTACGGAAAATCTTAGAAAATCGAGTACGTTGAGATTACGCTTTCCAAATTGGCAACCGAGAAAAAAAAATTTTGACTTTGCAGGTTTTCCGCCATTTTGAATTTTTTTTTGCAAAATTCTACAACACAATTCAATTGAGCCCTCAAAAATACTAAGATGTGACCAGGAACCGTTATTTCAAATATCACGCATAACTTACCACAGTTCACAGAATATTGCTCAAAGTTGACATTAAGCACCCTGTATCTCGATTATGCGTCGAAAACGGGATATATGTCATGGGGCAAAAATGACTTTCTCAGTGTCAACTACACGGCTATATATGTTTGTCCAGTTTATGGTGAAACACCCTGTATATTTAGTATTTACATCAGTTATGTTGAATAATGGATAATTTTACATTTCTAGCAGTCTGCTTTGTTTTCATTGAAGTGGACCTAGATTTACAATATTTATATATTTGTGTCCGCAAGGAAAGATCTAAAATGAAGTCTCGGTGCATTTTTGTAGTTGACCATTGTGGAAGTTTCTTTTCAATATTTTTTTTTATTTTCCTTCTCAAATTATGCAGAATTTTGCTCAACGTATATATTTCTATATCTTTGGTGAATCCTTCCATCACAATTGTAGTAAATTCTTGCATAAAATGAGTAGGATTCTTCAAACCACCTTGTTGATGTTTTAAGTTATAATTTTTGAAGAAAATTAGGAGTTCGCTCTGATTATCGATATTTTGAGAATCTTCCAAAATGTTCCTACAATCATTACATTCAAAATGATCCAAACATTTCTTCACTAAATACCCTGCAAAATACGTAACTGCACATTTTTCTAATGTAACATCCTCCGTTGATATAACCTCATCATCTGATAGGTGTTCACTGTTCAGATGAGGTTACCGAAGAATCCATATCTGACGAAGAACTACCTTTATCAATATTCAGTTGACGAAGGACTTCGTTCCCGTTCGATAACAAAAGCTTTATTCGGGTTACAATTTTCAGAACAGTCCTAGGATTGTCTTCGAACTGCGCCGAACTGATGCCCACTCGTTTCGATACCTAGAACTGTTCTAGGACTGGTTCAAGTTTAAAAAAAACCCGAACGATCCAGGTAAAAGAGAGAGCGAAACAAGATATGAAAGATATCTGTGAGATGGTCGTTCTTCATCCTTCATCTGTGTCATAACATAACCTAATTTTATACCCATTTCGTTAAAAATCCATGCGCCAAGAAAAATCCTAAAACAGTACTTGCTCGAGAGTAGGTACTGTTCTTGGACCGTCCAAGAACAGTCCGAGGACGATTCAGGAAAAACTCGAACGCAAAACAATACAGTCCTCAAACAGTCCGAAGAGAACTCGAACACGTTCAACTCCATTGCGCAAACTCCTGACGGTCCTGGAACAGTAATGGTTTGAACCCGAATAAAGCTAAAATATTATCGTCATCGTCAGGGTGACTACCTGCGTTGGCAGTACTGGGAGGTCTCATAAAATTTGTAACTATACTGATTTTGAAAGAGGATCGGAAGGTTTTCACTGTTGGATTTCTATTATATCCGCCTATCTGCCGATAAACAGAAAACTGATTTTCGAGGGGGTCTTGTATCAGTCTTCCAGTGAATAAATATTTGAAACCTTTTTTATTCTGATCAAGTGCCAATTGCTTTACTGCATTGATGGTGACTAAAAAAGCATCAAAACTGTTTGGCCTTGTCAGTTTTCCATTTGGACCAACTTTCTGGAGGTTTTCCAATAAGCCATATCCAGTATTTATTGCAATCAACACCTGTGGGTTGACATCACTTAATACACGATTACAAGGTTTTGACGAATGTAATCGGGTACTGTTGAGAGCATCGGAAAGGTTATTCATCGTCTCTACAAAATGGGCTGTATTCTCAGCCGTTGAAGATAAAAATTGGCATCGTACACTTTTACCTGAGTAGGTACGCCCGAAAGGCGAAAGGGTACAGTTACATTTTTCTGAATTGGGAATGAGTTTGAAGATGAAATTAGGTACTAAATTTAATGACAGCACCATGGTTGTAAATTATGCAGATGATACAAACATTCTCAGCATAGGAAAGCAATGGCCTCAATTAAAAATTATTGCTGAAGAGGTGTTGGAACTGTCCACTATACATATTACAACAAAAACAACTTAGTTTTAAATAAAGACAAAACGAAGATGATTATGTTCCACCATTTAAAATCAAGAATAAACTGTCCAGACAAAATAAAATTGAATGATGAATCATACAAGGTTAGTAAAAATGTAAAGTTCCTTGGAATTTATATTGATGAAGAGCTGAACTGCAAATGCCATATTGACTATGTATCAAAAAAGATCTCGACTTCAATTTATGGTCTGGGGGTTATCTCCAAGTATTTGAAGTTGAGATCTTTGAAAACTATAAGCGCGTTCGGCAATGGCATCTGACTGGTAGGATTGATCTGAACCGTTCGTTTATTACATCCAGATTGAGGGGAGTACACATCTGGACCGTTCGGCAAGAAAATCTGATCCATCGGATGTAGATCTTTTTGTTCAATAAGCGCGTTCGGCAATGACATCTGACTGGTCGGATTGATCTGAACCGTTCGTTTATTACATCCAGATTGAGGGGAGTACACATCTGGACCGTTCGGCAAGAAAATCTGATCAATCGGATGTAGATCTTTTTGCTCGATGTATTTCGACGGATCAAACGGATTTTTTCCACAGAACAGAAACAGAAATTACTTCTCTGCCTTTGTCAATGGATTTTATCTGCATTTATGAGTTTCCTGCTTCGAATATTCTTGAACAGTCTGTTGAAATTTCGTGTCTTATGTTATTTGTTTAGTAATAAATAAAAAATGTCGTTTGATGAAAAAATAATTATTCAAAATATTGAATCATCTCAACCAAGGGGTAGAAGTGTTGAGAGCTATAACAAAAGAATTAAAATAGAACCCAAACTACCTCTCTACGGCCGAATAGACCTTTGAGCACTAATTTAATATCTGGCAAACAGAAAAAACGCTCTGAAAGTTCCGTACAGTTCGTTTATTACAGAAAAATCTGGCAAATCTGTACAATTTGTGATCACGTGACTAAAAAATCCGTCCGCTCTCGGATGCTAATGCCGAACGCGCTTAATGTATTTCGACGGAGCAAACGGATTTTTTCCACATAACAAAAACAAAAATTACTTTTCTGCCTTTGTCAATGGATTTTATCTGCATTTATGAGTTTCCTGCTTCGAATATTCTGAACAGTTTATTAAAATTTCGTGTCTTACGTTATTTGTTGTGTAGTAATAAATAAAAAATGTCGTTTGATAAAAAAATAATGATATAATTATCAAAATTCTACCTCCGATTCATACCCAATAAACGAGCCAGAAAAATAAATGATTATAAGAATACGGTGGGAATATTTTATTGAAAAACAAAAGGTTTCGCTTCTTTCTGATAACAGATTTGTTATCTTAAATGAAGAAAAGGAAAAATGAATTTTATTTCTTTTACGACCCTCCTACTCCGATTGTCAAATTCGGCCACCTTTTGAATACGCCACTGATTAATTTCCGCATCATTACGAAAACCGACCTAACGCCATCTGTATTGCATAAATTAGTGCCATCTATTATCGAAAAGCCCTGTTCTCCAACCGATGGATCCATACCGTACGAACTAAGACATACTTCCAATTACCCAGCTACGACATTCGTTGGAGCCCATATCTAGTATCGCCATCTATTGATGGGATCCACGCCGTCAAATGATAATCCGGTAAGGTTGGCTTACTATCCCTTCTTTATACTATGCTAATAATAAGCTTCAAATTGTTTATTTTCATTGTGTTTTTTTTTAATTTATTGGACTTATGTAGCTGAATGTATCTGAATAAACCTTTTCCATGTTACAGAGCACAATAAAGTTCTCCTATCTCTATAGTTGTTTTGTGATTTCAAATTGCCTCGACTATAGCAATATTTTTTCCATTCACAGTGATTGCTTCTCAGCCAAGTAGTACACCATACTTGAGTGCCCTGTTGCCTCAAGATCAAATTTTTGATCAAGAAGATCTAGAATATGACGCTAAAGGAGAAATTGTGGGCCATAAAAAAGAACATGTAAGGAAAGACGATTTGAAGTCAGAAAAAACAGAAGAAGAGGCCAGTGAAAGTTCAAGAAGTGAAGATCCGAATTCTTCAAATAATTTCATTGACAATCCATATCTTGCTGCAACAAAACTACCAAATGATGGAGATATGGAAACATCCTAGAATGAAGTTTTTTGGAAAATTTATCAAATTTGAAGACTAGTGAGCTCTCGAAAATGTATTTCAATTAAACCTTGGACGCAACTTATCCATAATTTTCATTAACTCACTCGAATTTTTGGTTACTCTTTGTGCATTGAAAAAATAGCAAGACTTGATCTTTATCCTTCTTCAGTTTTCCTCAAACTGGAGTTAGAGCTGAAGCTGACAATGACTAATTTCAAGCTTATATATGTTAGTATTTTGTTTTGTTTTGGAGGTGTTCGAGATTTTATATACATATCTGTTCCGTACTGTTGAAAAGTTCAAAATGAGGCATTTTAAAATTTTGTATTCGTGAAAATTTTGAGTTTTATGGAATTTTTCATGAAGAAAAAGTTATTTTTTTCTCAGAAGTTCTTATAAATCTTATGGACTTTTATTTTAATCATTATTCAATATAATTAAGGTGTGATTTTATCAAATTTTATTCAAAATATGTTCTCTACAGATTTTTCATTTTGATAATAAAATAGGTATCATACTGATTAAAATTAAATTTTCAATACTGATTTCCTTCAAATTATCTCCAGCTGAAATAAGTGGTTGGAATAATGCAGCATCCTCTTGATTGGTCTTCCATCCAACAATATTTTCATTTTCATTTTGTACTTTTAACCACATATACAGGGGCTGAAAGTATCTTATCATAGAATCTGCAGTTATTCGATCCGTTTTTCCTTTGGTTAATATTTTTATAACATCCTTCCAGTGTTTTGATTTCCCAATACTCATGATTTCTCTGAAAAATTTTATTCTTTGAAGATATTTCATCTATCTATTTTTTGTTATCGAATGAATGGTCAATTATCTGTGATTTTCAAAAATTCATTTCAGTATTTTATGAACATCTAAACACCTATCTTTTCAGAATTTTTTTATTGACCAAATTTTCAAATCCAACCTCTTGACAAAAAGGGAAAAGTTTTTTCGATTTATAACTACACTGTCTTGCTTTTCGGAGCTGACACCTGGGAAAACACGAAGTTTAATTCTGAAATTGAACTTTACTGGATCAAATGTTGGATGGATCAGAATTTACTAAGTCTCAATTTTGAGAAGACCAAATTTCGTGCCTTTTCAAGATCTGTAGTCACCCAGCCAACTTCTACGTTAAAAAATAATGTGAGTGTATGCATCACACCCTTGCCCTAAAGTGGATATTAACTCAGAAAATATCCATTTTAGGGCAAGGGTATGATGCATACACTCACATTATTTTTTAACGTAGATTCAATATCTGCCATAAAAAAATGGGGTTCTAATTTGAAAAAATTGATTTTTCACGATTTTGTCATCCCTAACTTTGAAAGCGATTTTTTCACCCCCTGTATCATGAATCGCGATTTCGATTTTTAAAGTGGATACATATCTTACATCTTGAAAAATCCCAAAAATGAAAATTTTCCATCCAAAAACCTCGGAAGTTATTCTTGTTTCAGCGGAGCTCTATTTTCGATTTTTTTTTCGAATTTTCCCGCTCAAAGAGAATTTTCCAACCAAAACTGAAAAATGTTACATCAAAATAACTTGAAATTTTCTAAGGAATCTATTTCTGCAATAAAAAAATGGTGTTCTAATTTGAAAAACGGAAGTTGACGTCATTTCCGGAAAAACCGGAGGTGCTCATGCCTTGAAAATATTTTAGATTTCATCAGCATCGTGAAATACTTATAAGTGTTGAATTTCATGAAAATACGTTCAGTAGTTTCCCGTATAAATATGGGTGAGGTTCCTCGTGAAAGACCCTGTATATTGTGTATTTGTATTATACATACGATAATATGCGACCAGCTTTCCGAGATCTGTAAATATCACATTTTTGTAAAGGTCCAGTATGCCCAGAAGCGTTACAAAGCTCTTCGAATATTTGAAATTCCAGGAGTAGTGCGACGTAATATTTCATGTACGGTATATCGGCTGGAATATGCCTTTTAGCTGCAGCATCCAAGTGTTTCTCGCTCCGAGGTACAGGAGGAACTATTCCTTGAAATTTGATACGAAGTTGCCACCAATCAGAATTCATATTTGAAACTCCATTTCTGAATATTTCATAGCGCCACTGAAAAAATGATTTTACAGTTTGAAGAATATTTTTTTAATGGGTATTTGAAATGATTATATATAAACTTTTTCAAAGTAATGTCAATAACTATATACATACATGGTTTTTGAATAAGAAAAAGGTAAATCTGGCAGCGAACGTATATTAATCACATAAACATTAATATAAATCAATAAATAATGATGAAGGCTTTCATGGCCTAGGTCCAATAGGAATTTCACCTAACTGTTACTGATATTAGTTCATTAGTTGTGGGATCGGAATATACAGATAGAAAGAAAGAACTTATAATTTTTCAATGAGCGACGTTTCGCAACCTAATTGTTGCTTCTTCAAGCTCTGAAAACAAACCGCAATGAACATGACAAGTAGAAAAACAGTGAACAAAATCTCTTTACCTATAAGTCAATGGTGGAATGTTAGCCAATAGCCTCTCATAATAATTGTTCATGAAGACGTTGGATTAGGACCCGGCAAGTCCGAGTTCAATCCCGAGCTAGGAAAGAAATTTTCTAGTCTAGGTAGGGGCCACCATTTCACTGTTGAGTCAAAAATTAACAGTAGATATGCAACACCGCAACGAGCGCAGTTTCTAGCCCAAACACATGTAAATTCCCATAAGGAAATACAGGGTCTTTCACGAGGAACCTCACCCATATTTATACGGGGAACTACTGAACGTATTTTCATGAAATTCAGCACTTATAAGTATTTCACGATGCTGATGAAATCTAAAATATTTTCAAGGCATGAGCACCTCCGGTTTTTCCGGAAATGACGTCAACTTCCGTTTTTCAAATTAGAACACCATTTTTTTATTGCAGAAATAGATTCCTTAGAAAATTTCAAGTTATTTTGATGTAACATTTTTCAGTTTTGGTTGGAAAATTCTCTTTGAGCGGGAAAATTCGAAATAAAAATCGAAAATAGAGCTCCGCTGAAACAAGAATAACTTCGAGGTTTTTGGATGGAAAATTTTCATTTTTGGGATTTTTCAAGATGTAAGATTGATGTATCCACTTTAAAAATCGAAATCGCGATTCATGATACAGGGGGTGAAAAAATCGCTTTCAAAGTTAGGGATGACAAAATCGTGAAAAATCAATTTTTTCAAATTAGAACCCCATTTTTTTATGGCAGATATTGAATCTACGTTAAAAAATAATGTGAGTGTATGCATCACACCCTTGCCCTAAAGTGGATATTAACTCAGAAAATATCCATTTTAAGGCAAGGGTGTGATGCATACACTCACATTATTTTCTAACGTAGATTCAATATCTGCCATAAAAAAATGGGGTTCTAATTTGAAAAAATTGATTTTTCACGATTTTCGGATTTTGTCATCCCTAACTTTGAAAGCGATTTTTTCACCCCCTGAATCATGAATCGCGATTTCGATTTTTAAAGTGGATACATCAATCTTACATCTTGAAAAATCTCAAAAATGAAAATTTTCCATCCAAAAACCTCGAAGTTATTCTTGTTTCAGCGGAGCTCTGTTTTCGATTTTTTTTTCGAACTTTCCCGCTCAGAGAGAAATTTCCAACCAAAACTGAAAAATGTTACATCAAAATAACTTGAAATTTTCTAAGGAATCTATTTCTGCAATAAAAAAATGGTGTTCTAATTTGAAAAACGGAAGTTGACGTCATTTCCGGAAAAACCGGATGTGCTCATGCCTTGAAAATATTTTAGATTTCATCAGCATCGTGAAATACTTATAAGTGCTGAATTTCATGAAAATACATTCAGTAGTTTCCCGTATAAATATGGGTGAGGTTCCTCGTGAAAGACCCTGTATAAGGTTCATTTTGCAGAAATCATACCAAAATCGAAAAAGTCCAATTGACGTGGATGAGGGTTTTTCAAGGTCATTGGGAGTGAGGGGTGTTTGGTGGGAGGGTGTCAAATATGACAGGTGTAGAAAATGACAGGTGTCAAAACTGACAGTTGCCAAAAATGATAGGTGTAAAAAATGACAGGTGCCAAAAGTGATAGGTGTCAAAAATGTTAGTTGTCAAAAAATGATAGGTAACAAAAAATGACAGTTTTCAAAAATGACACGTTTCAAACCTAAAAGTGATGATCTGAAGGACCTGTCATACTGATGTCACATGATGGATCTGTCAAATATGTTCCGATTCACCTATCAAGACTGCCTAGATTTGTCAAGACTTGCCACACCCTATGACGTAACAATGACCCAATACACCCATTACAAATAAATGAAAAATCGAGTCTTCATCGGGATTCGAACCCAGTTACCTTTAAACAAATTCTAGATGACTACGTCTTTCGCCAATGCTCTTTCTAAGCTGATAACTGTTCAGACAGAAAAATTGATATACATACAGCAGTGTGTGTGTTTCTAACTCGATATTAATCGGACGGGTGAAGGTTGTGAATTATACACAATATACGTCTTTCAGACGACAGCAGATTCTTTCGCTTCCGCAAACGGAACAAAATATGAATAATCAAGTTATTGGATAATATGTAACTTCGATGTTGAAGAAATATTTTGTTTTATTTACATGTATGAATAAACGTGAGAAATAAAGGTGAGATAATAGGTACATTTTTGTGTGTATGTGTGTGAGTGTTGAAACATTGATATCAGGTGAGTAATGATAATTTGGCGACTAAAAAATACTAACAAATATTATTTCCTAATAAATACCTAACTCTAGCCATTCGAAGTTGATCTATTAAATATTGTTTTCTTTGTATATTCAGTAAATTCTTCCATACGTTCTTGTAATTCATCATGTTTAATGAAGATGTGTTTTTTTCCCTGTATCAATTCACGTGAACTTCTTTCCACATAGTACAAAAGAATTCAGTTTTTCTTATGTTTTTTATTTCGAGTGTTTGATCAAATTATTAGGATCAGTGAAATTTCGTCCGTTTTATATCTGCTTTATTTCCGTCATATACACTTTGTATCCGTTTTATATCTTCGATAATCTCTGTCTACCTCTGGAACTCTTCGGCTATTTCCGAAAATCTTCAGCTCTTTTTGACAATCTTCAGCTATCTTCGATTATCTCCGACTGCCTTTGGAACTCTTCGGCTATTTCCGAAAATCTTCGGCTCTTTTCGGTAACCGTATGAATATAGGAGTAAAATTTCGCCTATACGGACGTATGTCAAACTGCTCCGCGTAAAGTGAACTTTTAGCAATCAAATCTTTGAAGGAAAATTATAAAAGATACATCAGAATGTGCGTGAAATAACAGCAAATTCTACGCTAATCAAATTTATTTCCGGAATCGTGAAAAAGGACACTAATAACGGAAGTTTGTGAATAAAGAGACTAAAAATAAAATAAATTCTCGGTCAACATATGTGTTACTGATAAGGTGATAAACACAATCCAAGGAAGGATGAAATGCATCAAATGCAACACAGAAGGAGATAAATATAGTATTGATAAATGTGACTTTTGTCATACGACTCAATGCAGGGAATGCGGCATTTTCTCCGCGTCAGAGGAAAAATGTTTCGCACTAACTAAAAGAAAAGTACTGCTTCTTTGTCCGGAGTGTCGGGAGCAGTCTGGTAATATCATAGAGACGATGGAAGTAAATCGTAAATTAAAACAGGAACTTGAGAAACAAACAAGCCTGAACAACGAGATGAAAAAAATTATTGATGAAAACAAAATCAAGGAAAATAAAAATGGTGAGAAACAGAAAAATGAAGAATTGATTCAACAAAATATATTACTAAAGAACGAAATCGTTGCACTCAATCAGAAAAATAATGATTTGATCGATAAATTAGAACAGCGGTTTGTGGAGCTAACCCAACAAACTGTAAAAAACAATGAAACACGACAAAGTGTTAACAGTAAACATTTGGAAGAAAAACAAACACCAATCACAGACCAATTTCAATTGGATAAAATTATTAAAGAAACTGTAGACAGTGTGATAGATACTAAACTACAAAATTTCACGAAGACCAAGGAAATCAAATTACTAAACACAAATAACAATAGAAACATGAATAAACCACTTTTTAGTGATATTACGAAAAAAAGGGCCAATGATAGAGTAGAAGGTCAACACACTCCCGATAAAGAATCAGTTAGTACTGAACACAGGAAAATTCATGTTGGAACACTTCTCGAGGACCAACAAAGATTAATGGAAGATATAATAGGACTGGGGAAAACAGATAGCCAAACGACAAACAAACAAAATAAAAGACAAAATGGTAACAACACATTGATAGGAAAACAGCACCTATAGTTTTTGTGACTCCAAACAGGGAACAAAACACAAAACAAAGCGACCCATGAAAAACAAGAGGTATCATAGGAAATGGTCAAGGGAAAACAATGCTAATAAAAGGACTTAAACAGCTAGGACACATACATGTATGTAAATTGGACCCAAAATTAGAAGCCAGTGAATTAACAATGCACCTACAAAAAAATGGTTTCGAAGATGTGGTGTGCGAAAAAAATCATATCTCGCAAACCGGAAGTTTACTCTTCGTTTAAAATTAGTGTACCCAAAAAAGATTTGGAAGAACTTAAAAACCCAAGCATTTGGCCAGAAGGAACAAGAATCAATCCTTTTTTATTCAAACTGGAGTGGAAGAAACAGCAAGCAGAAAAGTAAGGGTTCTTTTTCAGAATATCTTATCAATTGGAAATAGTCATTTGAAACTGGAAAGCATGACCGCGATATTGATTTTCTTAATGTATGCGAACACTGGAAAACACTGGAACAATTGAAGAACTATCAGATACGGGATTTTCAACTAGCTTCATCATACTGTCGGAGCGAAAAACAACATGGAGGGTGTGCAATTTACTGTAGGAACAATATACCTAAACTACAAACTAAGGTCAGATATAAATTTGTTGTCTGTTCCTTGTGTTTTTGAGTGTTGTGCCGTTGAATTTCTCATGGACAGTAGGAAAGTGATTATGATTTGCATATACAGAACACCCACGTCTGATGAAAGGATATTCTTTGAAAGACTCACTATATTATTTGACAAATTAGCAAACGAAAAGGCATATCATATTATTTCGGGTGATTTCTATATAAATGTTTTAGATAACAGAGATAAATGTTCACAATGTTTTAAATCTTTTGTAAATAACTTAAATTCAAAACTTCTATTCGCAGAACCTACAAGAATAACAGCTAACAAAAGTTCTTGCATAGATAATATCCTTTCAGACATTGAGGATGTACACACAGAAGTATTTCAACCACACACATCCGACCACTTAGCGCTGAAATTAACAGTTTACTGCAGTTCAATAACAAAACCAGTCAATAAAAAACTAACCAGACATTTCAAGGAAAAGGCAATAACATCTTTCGAAGAAGAACTGAAAAGGGTGGATTGGTCGGAGGTGTATGATATAGGTTCCTACAGGAGGAAAACATTAATCACATGTGGAACCTTTTTTCAAGAAAATACCAGGACATATTTGATCGGAATTTTCCACTGGTGAAAGTGAACTTACAACTCAAAAATAGATACAAAAAACCCGAAGAAATAATACTGCTGAAAGACATGTTAGATAAGACATACATGGTCTCAATGAGAAGACCAGAGCTTAAAGAGCATTATAAAAATATTAAAAAAATAAACGATGAAAAAATAAGTGAACTGAAAAAAACCCAATTTCAGGAACAGATACATAAAGCTAATAACAAATCTAAAGCTACCTGGCAGGTCATCAAAACTGTTACAGGAAAAAACAAAGATGAGAAAGAGAAAAAACCTAGAAATATTCCACTAATGGTGGATAAATTTAATGATTATTTCATTAGAAAAGCTTTCGACTCAGTGAAGGATATGCCAAAAATAAATGATCACATTATTATAGACAGAGTAGAATTTTCCCAGAACACCTGAAAATAGCAGTAGTGAAACCAATGTATAAGAAAGGGAACCCTGAACAATTAAGTAATTACAGACCAATCAGCAAACTAACAGCATTCTCAAAAATGTTTGAAAGAGTATACTCTACGACAGACTCTTCAAGTTCTTTGGTATAGGTATGTATAGGTACAACTTACGAAGTTGTTTCAACTTCATGTAGATAATCTCAACTTCGTAAGTTGTACCTATACATATCAATTTCATTCTACATTTCTGATTATTAATATATTGTAATATATTTTTATACATAAACATGGAAATCACTTTATGGAATGTAAAAATATTAATAATACTAGGCAAATGCAACCCTATGTATTTCCTATACATCACTTGACACTAACAGAAAATAATACACACTATATGTGCATGAGGTTCTTTACAGCCTTGCCAAAATCAGTACAAAATATACAACTTCTCAAAACATTCAAAGCAAGGGCAAGACCAATCGTGATAGACTGTGAGCCATATGTGCGTGAGGAGTTTTTTGAGTACTGCAGAAAAAGTGTAGAGCTTGTATAGGAGGGGAAGGGAATTTTGGAGCAGATGTGATTTTTGATTCAAATTGGATGTAGAATTTAGAATCCATTTTGTTTTAGTATACTGAAATATTTATTTCAGATGACGCTTTTCAGTTTCTGTATTTTATTGTTGTAAACATGATACACATTCTTGGAATAAACGATATTATTATTATTATTATTTTTTTTTTTATTTTTTTAAGCGTCCGTGTGAGGGGAAAACCCTTTATGGGCACCGAGAGGGTCCGCACTCTCGGTAGTGTGAGAATCCATGATCTTGTTTGGTTACTCACTAAAAACCCCTCACACTTAAATGGAGGAGTTCTTCATCCTGCCCTCGTAGCGTCCCTTAACAAAAGAGATGAGCTGCAAGTGGCTTCTAGAGTTCATTAGACCTGATGATATGAAGTGACCCGAGCAACACTGCTTTCTGCATTCTGTGCGCCAATACCTCGGCCAGTGGTCTACAGGCCGGGATAATCTTCAGTTCATCCACGTAGTTGGCTCTCATTCCACCGAGACATCCTATGATTAGCACGACCATCCTAACTTTATGTCCTGGGTATAAGGTTCCAAGCTCGAACATAAGATCTTTGTACTTTTGCCTCTTCTGTTCTTCTTTCATCACAACATTATTTTCAGCAGGGGAGGAGAACTCCACGACAAATAACTCCTTCAGCTCCTTGTCCAGTAGAAGTATGTCTGGCTTAACAGCATTGATCTGTCGTGTTGCTGAGACAGGATAGTACCAGCATATGCGAGCTCTTTCGTTCTGGAGCTCTGCTTCAATCTCCAGAGGCACATATGGTAGCACCGGTTCCTTGTCTATCTCATACGCGGCTCTCAGATGGAAGTATAGAATTCGGAGAGCCGCGTTGTGTCTCTCTACATATCCTGATGAAGCATGGACTCTGCAGTTGGGAAGGATGTGCATAATCGTTTCCTGTTGCCTATGGCAAGCCCTGCAAGTTGTTGGGGTGTCCATTTTCATGATGTTCTTTTTATACCATCTCCATCCTGACACGCCATCACAAATCCCTCCGTCTCTGACTTGAGGCTAGCGGACAGGTTCTGGTCTTTTAAACTCCTGAAATATATGGAGTGCAAGTTCTTACTCATATGATGTTCGAGTAATTTATCCGCCTGAGACTTTCGGATTAGTCTCGCTAGGCTTCTTTGTTCCGCCTGAGTGATCGGTGTTCCAGCGAGCTCCGGATTGATCGATACGCCGGTTATGCTGAGCTTCTCCACGGCCCTGTGTGCAGCTCGGAAAAGGAAGGGAAGGCTCCGTGGTTCGAAATTTCATGCTGAGCAACAAATTTCAGGAGCGGATCTTCACTTCTTAGAATCCTTACTGCCATTTCCAATGTTTGTTGATAGTGTTGATATTTCAAACATTGCAATCCTCTACCCCCCTGGCTTCTGGGAAGGTATATCCTCTGTATTGAACTGTTGGGATGAAGGCTACGATTCATGTTCATCATTTTCCTTGTTGACCTATCAAGATCTAGGAGTTCGTTCACCGTCCAGTTCACCACGCCGAAAGAGTAGGTAAGAATCGGGATGGCTAGCATATTTGTAGCAGATACTTTGTTCTTTCCCGACAGCTGCGATTTCCAAATGTCCCTCAGCTTCTTTTTGTAGCTGGCTGTTAAGGCATCCTTTATCTGGGTTGTCTCCAGTACACCCCTCTGTTTCATCCCAAGAAACTTGTAAGTTTCTCCGTCTTCGAGGTGTCGAAAAGTCATTCCATCTTCCAGTCGAATATCTTCTCCTGCGTCTTCAGCTTTTCCCCTGCGCAGATGAAAAACAGCACACTTGTCCGAACCGAACGACATTCCCATTGCTGAGGTGTAGTCTGAAACGATATTCAGCAGTTGCCGTAGTGCGGACTCGGAGGGGGCGTAGAGCTTCAAGTCGGTCATGTACAAGAGATGCGAGATCAGGTGGTTCCTTCTGCCTGGTGGTCTGGCCTTGTATCATATCTTGCTCTCCCTTAACTCAATTGTTAGTGGTATTAGAGTTATGCAGAATAATAACGGGCTCAGCGAATCTCCCTGGAAAACTCCTCTTCTGTATCTCACCCATCCCGTATAAACGGTTCGACCCTCCGCTCGGATGGCAAACTTCGTTTTCCACAGTGCTATGATGTTTTCTATCGCGTGGATGATGTTAGGGTACACTTTAAGTATTTTTAATAACCGTACTATCAGTTCGTGCGGCGTGGTGTCATATGCTTTCGCGTAGTCCAACCATGATGTGTGTAGGTCGCGCTTGTAGTGTCTGGCGTCTAGACATACGCTCTTGTCTATGAGCAGGTTGTCCTTGCATCCTTGCACTCCTTTCTTTGCTCCCCTCTGTTCGTAGATACTGTTCCACCCTGGTACAATAACCCTCAGTATTTGATCTTGAATTACACTTGTGAGGATCTTATACAGTGTATTGAGGCATGTGATTGGGCGATAGTTCTTGGGTTGCCCCAAATCACCTGATTTTGGTATCAGCACTGTTCTACCCTCCACCAACCATGACGGAATAGGCTCACGTCGAGTGAGCATCCCGCTGAATAATCTTGCCAGGTGTTGGTGTGTAGCTGGAAAGGACCCCGCACTTTTTCTATGGGAAATGGCGTTCCGTCAAATTTTCTAAAATTTCGGTATAATGTAGTACTCGACCTACTGATCAAAAGTGTCCATGGCCCCAACTCAATCCTATGACTAGTTTTTGAGATACAGGGCGTTGAAGTTGAGAATTACCCACTTTTACTATGCCCGTATCTCGGAACAGAATCGAATGAACTTCAATTTTTCTCAAGAAACATTTCATAACATCCCCAAGGAGCAAGCATATAGAGGAATATGACCGAAAATCGTTACGAATACAGGGTAATCCATAATTGAATGCATGCCCGATTTTGAAAGTATAAAATATGTCAGTTCCAGAGCGAGAACGTTCGCAAAATGAACTATTACACTAGATTTGTTGTTGTTACATCGAAAAAGTCTGAAATACCCAGAATTTATACTGGGTGATCCATTATTATAGAAACTTTTCTCAAGGAAGGTTAAATGGACACCCTGTATTTATAGGTTGATTCAAGGTGTTTGTTTAATTTTTTCAGAACACATCATCATGAACTTCAAAGAATACAGGGTGATTCAGTCATGAAATGAACTTTGAACCCCTCTATTTCAAGATTGAATCCGAGGAGGTAGGAGGTTTATTTCACCATTGTACTTGATATAAAAACATCCATACGGCTGAGAGTTTTTATCCACTTCCTTTGACCAGATTTTTAGCTGGAATAAGAATAGAATAATTTAAATAAATAATTTTCATATTACATAAAAAAAAATCTGGTCATAGGAAGTGGATAAAAACTCTCAGCCGTATGGATGTTTTTATATTAAGTACAATGATGAAAGAAAACTCCCACCTCCTCGGATTTAATCTTGAAATAGAGGGTGATGAAAAAAAGAGGTGGTTTTTGGGTATTTTCGTGAGGTTCAAAGTTCATTTCATGACTGAATCACCCTGTATTCTTTGTCCATGTCCATGATGATATGTTCTGAAAAATTAAACAAACACCTTGAATCAACCCATAAATACAGGGTGTCCATGTAACCTTCCTTGAGCAAAGTTTCTATAATAATGGATCACCCAGTATAAATTCTGGGTATTTCAGACTTTTTCGATGTAACAACAACATATCTAGTGAAATAGTTCATTTTGCGAACGTTCTCGCTCTGGAACTGACATATTTTATACTTTCCATATTGGGCATGCATTCAATTATGGATAACCCTGTATTCCTAACGATTTTCGGTCATATTCCTCTATATGCTTACTCCTTGGGGATGTAATGAAATGTTTCTTGAGAAAAATTGAAGTTCATTCGATTCTGTTCCGAGATACGGGCGTAGTAAAAGTGGGTAATTCTCAACTTCAACGCCCTGTATCTCAAAAACTAGTCATAGGATTGAGTTGGGGCCATGAACACTTTTGATCAATAGGTCGAGTACCTACTACATTATACCAAAATTTTAGAAAATTTGACGGAACGCCATTTCCCATAGAAAAAGTGCGGGGTCCTTTTGTTACGGTAAATTTCAAATTTAACACCAATCCTTCAGATTTTGGACGTTATCATAGATAAATTTTCAAGGGATACGGCTCACAGCTGAAAAACTCAGTATGGTTTTTCATCTTTTCCTGAATGTGAAATGATGTAATCCAAAATTGCAGCCTGAGCAGAATCTTCTCTCAAAACATTATTATTGGTAGCGACATAATTTGTCCGAGGATTCTCAACACTACCATCATGAGAATCCCTTGCTGGTTTTCCGACCTCCTGTAGTTAACATTATCTCTAGACTTAGAAGATGTACAATCAGGGCAGTTTCGCACGGTAAAGTTCGGTCTTCCACATTTAAAACAGTGTTTGGAATCACGTGACTTATGACCAACCTGTCTACAGTTCCAACAAGTCAGGGTGGAAAGTGGGGTAGAAGATTCTCTCCTAGATGTTGATGTTGGTGGGCCGAGATAAGCGAGATCTGGTTCTAAATCAGTCTTCCTCCTCACTGGTCTGGAATAAGTTTCAATTGAATGCTTCTTCATCTCAAGTTTGGTGCATAATTCTACTAGGTGATCTATCGAAGTAACATCAATCAATCCCAGGTGTAGCTGGTAAAAAGGATTCAAATTTTTCAGAATTACCTTCAGCTGTGTAGACTCTGGAACCTTGAAAGATAAGCGAGAAAACAAGTTTATCATGCAAGCTACAAAAATTCCAATGTTCTCATCTTCTCCTTGGGTGCGCCTTTTTGCTTCCTCAAATAGACGGTCATCATAATCAAATGGAAGAAATTGTTTTCTTAGAGCAGTTGAAATATCCAACCAACAGTTGAATTTTCTTCTATTCGCCCTAAACCATGTTAATGCAGCTCCCTTAAAAAGATCCACAGCAGAATCGAAAAGTTCTTTCTTCGAAACATGTCTGGAGATGCATAATTCTTCGATTCTCTCCAAAAAAGCAGAAACAGACATTTCCTTCGCATCACCGGAAAATTGAAGATTCCACTTAATTACTGGAAATGATTTGAAAATCATTCCATCATTGTTTCCTCGTGAACTATTTTCAGGAGTAGAATTCCGAATCGCAGCTCCAGCTGTTGCATGGTCACCATCCGAAAGAGATTCATCATCGCTGTTCTCAAGATTTACTAAACTGGTATCGAGAATACCAAGGTCCTGATTTTGCAAGAATCTTATTCTAGATTTCAATAAAGGCATCAACTTCAAAGCTTTCGAAAGAAGGTTGCTTCGCTTTTTCTTCTGTTCCAAATCCTTTGGTTCCGTCCGATCAATACGTTTAACAACATGCGAAATCTTCGATGTTATTTTCTTATACGGTCCACTATCTATTCCATCATTGAAATTTTCTATCGAAAGTAAAATTTCATCGGTTTTATCTTCAACGATTTTAAATTCGTCAGCACAATCGAAATTATAGTTCGGATATGAGAAAGATTGTCCTGATCGTTCAAGCTTCAAAACATTTCTAAGACATGAACGCATTTCGTCTACATTTCCTACATCTACAAAACCTCGAATCGACAATCCATACGTAAGCTCATCCTTAGCTAGGCGGTTACAATCAAACTTTAAATCCATATTCAAAAATAAACTGAATGAATCAACCCAAAAATCAGATACCAAAAATTCGCAACAATCAATATGTTGGGTAGCGTATCTACGGAATGATATTCCCGTGTTTAATCTAATAATGAAAATATGCCGTGAATTATTCTTAAATCGATAAATTCACAAGTTTACGATAAGATTCACCAAGATTCATATTATTATGTACTTTCAACTAATGGTACATATGCCATATATGGGTCGTATACGATAAGAAATAATTGCAGGAACGAATATAACTTCTATCTCTGAAAATTTATGAATTTGAGGGATACTTTCTGTCTATCAAAATCAAAATTAAACGAAGAGAAAAAAAAAACGGCAAATAGGTCCACTCTCAGGTGTAGCCCCACGTTGGGCGCCAATTGTCTATGTTACGGTAAATTTCAAATTTAACACCAATCCTTCAGATTTTGGACGTTATCATAGATAAATTTTCAAGGGATACGGCTCACATCTGAAAAACTCAGTGGAGACGGGGTGGGTTGCTCGATGATCTTTTATAAGGCGCCAGGTAGTTTAATTGTACTCCAAAAATCCCTTGAAATATTCATTTAAAAACTACCAAAGTTAAATGTCCTACTCACTTGAAAGAATAGATTCAAAGTTAATTTTAATATTTGAATTTAATGATAAAAGAAGCAATGATCAATTTATCAATTCCATATAGGTATACACTCTAATGTGGATCCCAAATGCATGCATTCGTTCACAGTGGGTAATCATACAATTGAAAAGTAACCGTCAATATACCAATCTTATTATGTTCTCAAAATTCAAACTATGTCGTAATCGACCTATTTTCTCTTCATTCACGTTAGATTCAATTGCAACTAACGAAACAATAAACTGAGTATCAAAAAGTCACCCTCAATATATATTTTATAAACAAGTTGATAAATGGTACTGAATGGAGGTACTCATTCGAAATTATATTAAGGTCCCAAAGATGTTCAGCTGGACTTTGTGTAGGTTCCGTGGTCGGGAAACAAGATGGAGGTCCTCCCTTGATTTGAGAAAAGTTATGACTCGTCCCAGAATATTTAGTTTCCTCCCACATACAAGGTTTCAAACTTGCAGTGATTGAACAATTATGGGAAGGTAAAACAAGAAGCAAGAAGCCTAAAATATTGGGATTCTTTAAAAATCAATCATATAAACATGATAAATTCTACCTTAGATGTTGTGCGGCTTTTCGTGTTTGTAATTCCTTTTAGGGCCGATTGCACCGTAGACAAAACTGTAGATTAAATGCCAAACTTCGAATAGTGTCTATTGACTTTCATAGACATTAATCGAGGTTTAAGATTAAATCTACAGTTTTGTCTACGGTGCAATCGGCCCTCAGTAATCTCTGATCCCGTAAAACGGTATATTCTTACATTGACCAATATGCCAAAAATCGCAATCCAAATTGTAAGAATAATAAATCGTCGCCGAAGAATAATTTATCCAACAAATGTCGCAGAAATAATCTCTGATAATATTCTATCTAACATTTACTATCGTGGAATCGAAAAATATCTGAATGAATGATCATAAGAAAATTTAAAGAGCATGCGGAGTCACTCAAAGAGGGGAATTTTCGGACCAATCAAAATGAAGTTAATGACGACCGGGACATACGTCATTTTCGAAATAGGATACACGGCTCAAACAATTCAATGAACATCGCAATCTCGGATCAATTAATTATCGCACTATAAAATTTCGGAAAATGGAATTATCAGAGGAAAAACAAATCGTTACACTTTCTTCCACCAGTAGTTTTGAATACCGTCCAGTCCAGGTGCTGTGAAATCACGCTTGTTCTTAAGGGCTTGTCTAATATCTTCGGTTGATATTTCAGAAGGTTCATCGTTCTGCTGTTGGTTTTGATCACACATTTGCTGGAATCTGAGAAGTGCTGGAGTATCCCTGATTTCTGCTTGTTGCTCATACAGGCTTTTCCAAAATTCTTCGACCTCTTGAGGTGATGGTGGGTTCTGTGCCTTTTGTTGTGGGGACTAAAATAATTTCGATGGTTCTGCGGTGAAGGTGTTGTTATCTTCAATCCATTTTTGCCTTTTTATCAGTTTCTTTCGTGCTGCAGCAAGTGATCTTATTTTATCTACAGCTTTCTGCTTCAGTAGATGGACTGTGGGCACGTCTTCTGTACGATGTATGGAACGAAGCTACTCAATCATGTCCTTCATTTTCTTATATATATATATATATATATATATATATATATATATATATATAATCGTTTTAAAACGTTCTTCGACGTTGTCCGATATCTTCGCCACTGTCTTCGGTCTTCCCACTGGCCTTCACGCAGGCTCCTGACACTCATCGCTTTCTGTATTCCCTGGTTCCATGAACCTTGTCCGATATCTAGACGCCACTGTCTTCGGTCTTCCCACTGGCCTTCACGCAGGCTCCTGACACTCATCGCTTTCTGTATTCCCTGGTTTCATGAAATTTTTGGTCTTCCTCTTTTGCGGTTGTGATGTGGGATCCAAATTGCCTGTTTTGGTATTCTGTGATCTGGCATACGTTGCACATGGCCATACCAAGAGAGCTGCCTTTGTTCTACTTCCTCAGTTACTGTATCTCCTCCTCCCATAATCTGTCTAACGTCCTCATTCCTCACTCTATCCAACCGTGAAATCCCTGCAGATCGTCTCAGTGCATCCATTTCCATAGCCTCCAGCATTCTTTTGTTCTTCTCCTTCATTCTCCAGGTCTCGGACCCATAAAGTAAGCTGCTCTTTATTATCGTGTTATAGATATTGTATTTTCTGCGTCTTGTTATCTGCTTACTCCACAGTATTCCATTAAGGCACCCAATTGCTTTCCTCGCCAGTATATTTCTCTCCCTTATTTCCCTGTCATCTGTTCCGGTCTTATCGAATGTTACCCCCAAATACTTGTAGTTGTCACAGGCTTGTATTTTCTCTGAGCCATTCAGTTGTAAGGTTTGGCTCTGACTTCCGATGCTCAAGTACTTTGTTTTTTGAATGTTCATGGTCAAACCCCATTCATCATAGGTCTCCTCCAACTTGCGAGCCATGTACTCCAGGTCATCTCGGTCCCCTGCTATAACTGCTTGATCATCAGCAAATTGTAAACTATAAACAGTCGTATGTTCTAGAGGTATCCCCATCCCCGAGCATTTTTTCTTCCACTTCTTGAGTGCTTCTTTAATATATATCTTAAATAACGTAGGGGAAATACAACAGCCCTGTCTAAGGCCTTTTGTCACATGAAATGGTGTTGATAATCTATTGGCGGTTTTAATTCTAGAAACAGAGTTTTTATAAAGATTCTTCACAGCTGATATCAAGGTCTGACTGATATTGGTATGATGTAATGACTCCCAAAGTAAGCATATGTGTATATTATCGTATGCTTTGGTAAGATCGATGAACAATATGTGTGTTTCCAGGTTCACGGCAGATCTCTTTTCTATAATTTGTTTCAAGGTGAACACATTATCCGTACATGATCTCCCACTTCTGAATCCGCTCTGTTCCTCTTCTTCTTCATATTCCAACTCGATCAAATCTCTGACTATTCTTCCGTAAAGTCTACTCATTGTACTGGTAACCGAAATACCCCTGTAGTTACTGCAGTCGTTTCTATTGCCTTTCTTGTATATTGATGTGATATAAGCAGTTTTCCATTCTTCGGGAACCTCTTCACCATTCAGATAACTATTGATCAATCGTGTTAGTGTTTTCACAAATTTTTCAGTGGAATGTTTCAATAGCTCTCCGTATATTCCTTCTGGCCCGCATTTTAATTTTGCTATTGCTTGCCAGACAGTTTTTTCATCTATCTCCACTCTTTCGCCTTGAATTCCAATTGGTATATGGTCTCCAATATATTGTGGTCTTTGCTCTTGTAGTAGATTTTGATAGTGCTGTCTCCATTGTGCTTGTGTTATATTTTGTATGGATACACTTTCCGATCTAGGGTTTCTGACTTTTTTGATGAATTTCCAAGCCTCCGTACATTTCCGACCTCCTATATATGTTTCTATTTCCTGGCATTTCCTGTCCCACATTTCGTTTTTTGATTGGTTAATTTTTTGGCGAGTTCTCTTTTTTATGTTGTTATATATTTGTCTATCATCTTGATTACCTGTGCTAAGCCATTTTTGATATGCACATCTTTTCTGACCAACTAAATCTTCTACTTCTTCCGACCACCATACTTTATGACTTCGCTGTTGTTCACGAATTCCTAGTGCTTCACTGGCAGCTTTATGGATACTCTGGGTCAAGATGGTGTAGCTCTCTTTTATATCCATATCCTCACACCCAGATATGTACTGGTCTAAGCGTCGTTGGTATAAGTATTTCGTATTTTCGTCTCTCAAACTGTCTAGGTTGTATTTAGGATATTCTAGCTTTTCACTATCTCTATCATCTGTCTCAGTTTGAAATCCTTTGTGCTTACTCCATCCAGGTATCAATACTTTTGCTTTTAAAAGATAGTGGTCTGATCCGCAAGTGGCTCCTCTTTGAACTCGTATATCCAGTAGTTTGAGACTACTCTTTTGTTTGATTATCAGGTAATCAATAATTGACCTAAGCTTTCTCGTTGGTTGTTCCCAAGTATATTTGTGTATCATTTTATGTTTGTAGAAACCATTAGTAATTTTCAGTTCGTTTTGTGTACACAAGTCGATGAGGCGCATGCCATTGTCATTAATGTTATCTTCCCCGAATGGCCCTACAATTATATCATTTGTACCCGTACGACCGTTTAAATCTCCCAGAATGATGACATCTCTGGTATCACCAATGTCCTCTAATACGTCGTTGAGATTCCCAAAGAAGGCATCCTTCACAGCAACAGATTCATCGTCTGATATAGCATAAACTCCAACTATGGTTATCCGTTTTCCATGAACATCCATATTCATCTTCATTTTCTTGCTTGATTTAATTTTGCCCTTCAGAACATCTATGATACATTGGTACCAAGATGCCTGCTGCCTCATTGATTTTATTTTGATGTCAAGCCGACTGAGTCTTAACCTATGGTTATCATTATTCGTAGCTGTACTTTTCGGTGGACATAGAAGTGAAGAGGCCGCTCTCACTGCAGCCACCACATCTTCTAGTGAACAGGTCTCGTTAAGATGATCTTGAATTATTTTATCCAATACGGCTAGATCTTCAGCCTTATGTCTTGTTTTTATTCGGGTGGCCTTGACAAGTGGGTTTCTAACGGCAGCCTCAAATGCTTCCCTTGTATTGACGATCAACTTCGGAACATCTGTCACCGTTCTTGGCATTTGTTGCTGTTGGTCTGGAGCATCTGTCACTTGCTCTTCAGCGTGCTCTATTTCTGGAACATCTCTCACCTGTTCCGCTCTTGGCCTTGCCCCCAGGGCTATTCCTTGGTGTTGTTGGTTTGGAGCATCTGTCACCTGCTCTTCACCGTGTTCTATTTCTGGAACATCTCTCACTTGTCCCGCTCTTGGCCTTGCTCCCGGGGTTATTGCTTGATGTTGTTGGTTTGGAGCATCTGTCACCTGCTCTTTAACGTGTTCTATTTGTGGAACATCTCTCACATGTTCTGCTCTTGGCCTTGTCCCCAGGGCTATTTCTTGGTGTTGTTGGTTTGGAGCATCTGTCAGCTGCTCTTCACCGTGTTCTATTTCTGGAACATATCTCACTTGCTCCGTTCTTGGCCTTGTCCCCAGGGCTATTGCTTGATGTTGTTGGTTTGGAGCATCTGTCACCTGCTCTCCACCGTGTTCTATTTCGGGAACATCTCTCACATGTTCTGTTATTGGCCTGTTGGAGCGTGTACCAGTCCCAGTTCGGCCCGCGATATTTCTCACCAGGGCAACAGCTTGTTGTAACAAAATGGGAAGGTCGGTATGGTGCTGAATCATACATTGCGAAACCAGAGTTCAAAAATTCCATCATTTTTAATGAGAACTTGGTAGCTGTTGAACTCAGAAAACTACAGATCTATTTGAACAAACCGATTTATGTGGGTATGAGTATCCTAGATTTAGCAAAAACTACGATATATGACTTCCATTATGACTACATGAAGAAAGCTTTCGATAACTGTATCGTACTGTATACTGATACAGACTCCCTCATTTACGAGGTGTTCGAGGATACATATGAAATAATGAGGAGAGATTGTCATACATACTTCGATACCTCCGACTACCCTAAAGATAATCCCTATGGAATTCCGCGAGTAAATAAGAAAGTTTTAGGTATTTATTTATTTATTCTTTTTAGAAAGAGCTTTACTACTTTAGTTTTAGGTATGATGACGGATGAGAATAATGGTGTACCAATGACAGATTATATTGGACTCAGATCCAAATTATATGCAGTGAAGAGCTCGACTATTGATAATGTGATAGATACTAAAAAGCGTCAGTGGGAAAAGGAAGAATATGATAGTGATGAAATTGAATCTATGGTTCGAAATTATGGTACAACGAAGAAAGCTAAAGGTATCAAAAAATCGATTGTGAAAAATAATATCTGTTTTGAAGACTACATAGCATGTTTAGAGACATGGGAACATAAGATTGTCTCCCAAAATTTGATTCAGGCAAAGGAACATCATGTATATTCCCTTAAGCAAGATAAGATAGCCCTGAGTCCAGAAGATGATAAGAGATATCTAGTGTCTGGAACATTTGAAACTTTGCCTTGGGGTCATTATTCACTATAGCGAAAGATGGAAGGAACTGACGAATCAAGGAAGAAGATGTTAATTTCAAAAAGAATTATGAACTATGTAATTATTTAATAAACGATCAATTTCTTCATAGAGTATTTCAATTTACCCACCTGCCTATGTATTTATCCTATCATTGTTTTTTTTTTCATAACCTATACCAGCCTTAGTTAATGCTTAGAGAATCTGGTTTTAATGAAATTATTTTTTGATCATTAACTTAACCACAGATTTAGTTTAATTTCACACTACTATGAAATGAAATTCATTTGATGAAATAATCATTTATTTATTACAATCAATATTTATGTTTCAGTTTTATGTTGATAACTATCATCTTATGTGGGAAAGGTAGATATTCTTTCATACACTCTAAGTATCCCTGCTAACCCTAAATTTTCAAATTCAGCAGCAAGTTTTCCTATATTGATTTTATGTTCGAGAAATAGTGAGCATAAAACTACAGCCTTTTCATATTTTCTTGCAAATTCCAAACGAGTTTCTTCTTTATATATATCCTATTTACCCCATATGTCATTATTCATTGAATGAATTTCAAAAGCGAGAGATTGATGAAAATGGTGAACATAGCAAGATTCCAATATAAGAAACGTTATCAACAAAATGAAATCTTATTTTTTATATAATTTTCCTCCGCTTAATAAGAAGGTATTTGTATTGATGAAGGATGATATGGTATTATAAAATCAGATTTGAATTATACAATTTTTTTTCAATTAACCTCCTTTTCAGCTCCTTTTAACACTCATTATCAATCCTACTACCTCTCTCTGTCAAACTCCCTATTCTGAAATGGTTCTTCAATCCGCTCATCAATAACAACAAGTATTGAACAGGTATTAAACAGGTACTGAACAGGTATTAAACAGCTTTTGATCAGATGCTGATCATGATGTTCCATTTATAGCTGTTCTAAATGAATGAAATGATCAAAGCCTAGTCTATAACGACCTTTATCAATATCACAGTCTTTCAAGATAAACAAAAATCCAAACGGATGTTTCCAGCAGACAGGCCAATTTTTTGTTGTTGTTGTGACAAATCACATTTTGAATGTTACCTCCTCACATGCTTTTTAATTCTCACAGATCTTGAGGAATTCCAAGAATGGGATAGTGGATAGGCGCTAGTGGATGTTGTTAACCTAGGAATGAATATAAACAAGTTCACACCTCAACTCAGATCCTCATACATTGAGCTACTTCCTCAAATCGAAAACAAAAAAGCATGTGAGGAGGTAACATTCAAAATGTGATTTGTCACATCATGATCAGCATCTGATCAAAAGCTGTTCAATACCTGTTTAATACCTGTTCAGTACCTGTTTAATACCTGTTCAATACTTTTTGTTATTGATGAGCGGATTGAAGAACCCTTCAGAATAGGGAGTTTGACAGAGGGAGGTAGTAGGATTGATAATGAGTGTTAAAAGGAGCTGAAAAGGAGGATAATTGAAAAAAAAATTGTATAACTCAAATCTGATTTTATAATACCATATCATCCTTCATCAATACAAATACCTTCTTACTAAGCGCAGGAAAATTATATAAAAAATAAGATTTCATTTTGTTGATAACGTTTCTTATATTGGAATCTTGCTATGTTCACCATTTTCATCAATCTCTCGCTTTTGAAATTCATTCAATGAATAATGACATATGGGGTAAATAGGATATATATAAAGAAGAAACCCGTTTAGAATTTGCAAGAAAATATGAAAAGGCTGTAGTTTTATGCTCACTATTTCTCGAACATTAAATCAATATAGGAAAACTTGTTGCTGAATTTGAAAATTTAGGGTTAGCAGGAATACTTAGAGTGTATGAAAGAATATCTACCTTTCCCACATAAGATGATAGTTATCAACATAAAACTGAAACATAAATATTGCCTGTAATAAATAAATGATCATTTCATCAAATGAATTTCATTTCATAGTAGTGTGAAATTAAACTAAATCTGTGATTAAGTTAATGATCAAAAAATAATTTCATTAAAACCAGATTCTCTAAGCATTAACTAAGGCTGGTATAGGTTATGAAGAAAAACAATAATAGGATAAATACCTACATAGGCAGGTGGGTAAATTGAAACACTTTATGAAGAAATTGATCGTTTATTAAATAATTACATAGTTCATAATTCTTTTTGAAATTAACATATTCTTCCTTGATTCGTCAGTTCCTTCCATCTTTCGCTATAGTGAATAATGACCCCAAGGCAAAGTTTCAAATGTTCCAGACACTAGATATCTTTTATTATCTTCTGGACTCAGGGCTATCTTATCTTGCTTAAGGGAATATACATGATGTTCCTTTGCCTGAATCAAATTTTGGGAGACAATCTTATGTTCCCATGTCTCTAAACATGCTATGTAGTCTTCAAAACAGATATTATTTTTCACAATTGATTTTTTGATACCTTTAGCTTTCTTCGTTGTACCATAATTTCGAACCATAGATTCAATTTCATAACTATCATATTCTTCCTTTTCCCACTGACGCTTTTTAGTATCTATCACATTATCAATAGTCGAGCTCTTCACTGCATATAATTTGGATGTGAGTCCAATATAATCTGTCATTGGTACACCATTATTCTCATCCGTCATCATACCTAAAACTAAAGTAGTAAAGCTCTTTCTAAAAAGAATAAATAAATAAATACCTAAAACTTTCTTATTTACTCGTGGAATTCCATAGGGATTATCTTTAGGGTAGTCGGAGGTATCGAAGTATTTATGACAATCTCTCCTCATTATTTCATATGGATCTTCGAACACCTCGTAAATGAGGGAGTCTGTATCAGTATACAGTGCGATACAGTTATCGAAAGCTTTCTTCATGTAGTCATAATGGAAGTCATATATCGTAGTTTTTGCTAAATCTAGGATACTCATACCCACATAAATCGGTTTGTTCAAATAGAACTGTAGTTTTCTAAGTTCAACAGCTACCAAGTTCTCATTAAAAATGATGGAATTTTTGAACTCTGGTTTCGCAATGTATGATTCAGCACCATACCGACCTTCCCATTTTGTTCGGAGATGGACATCAACCCTCTTCCTAATATTCTCCATCGTTTTTCCTGTAACAATATAGATAATGTGTGGATATCTGTATAGGAAATCATACGAATATATTTTGGGTGGGTAGAACATTTAATCAAACTCACCAAAAACAGCTTTATTCATCATCAGTTTGAATAAATTCTTCTTAAACTCATTCTTTGCATTCTTCCTCAGCTCAGTATTCAGATCAATATATGATTTTAACTAAGGAAAGATATTATTATTATTATTAAATCAAAACAAGAGTTGAGGAAATTCCTATAAACTCAAAAACAAATAGGTTATAGTGTTCACAAGTTGAATCAAGTAGATCTTGCATCTAAGAGGTCCAGGGCGTTTTTGAAGCCATTGACAGTTCCAGTCTCGACCACGGCGCTCGGCGAACGGTTCCATCTCTCGAAAATTCGGTTGGTAAGAAAATTTTGTCGTTAAGAGGTTCTGAAATTCTCCTTCGATAATTTGAAGTGATGCCCCCTCAGACTGTTGGTGTTCATTCTGTAGAAGTCTCTGATACGTTCACCAAAGTGACCATGGAGTGATCTGAAAGAGAATATCAAATCTCCTCTCTCACGGCGAGCCTGGAAATTCGGTAACCTGAAGAGACTCAGCCTTTTTTCGTAGGAAGGACGAACTCTTCCGTATGGTATACGGGTATTCCAACGCTGTACGGACTCGAGAAGCTCTACATCGTGGCGTGTGGAAGGCCACCAAACAGGGCCAGCGTACTCCAGCATTGGTCTTACATAACTGGTATAAAGAAGCTTGCATGTGGCTTTATCGCAACCACCAAATGATTTCTGAATGGCATATGTCAATCGTCTTGCCCTAGCAGTGATGAATGAAATATGGTTTGACCATCGTAGATCTTCAGAGATAGTCAAACCGAGGTCACAGTGACTTGAGCAGAGCCCCCGTAAAGGCTACTGGCGCCTGTGTGCAAAAAAGAATTTTGGCGCCCCTTAAGGCATTTTGGATTTTTTTATTTATGAGGTGGGTAGGCAGCTAGGTGCTCACAATAAATCGAGAAACTGAACTTTAGAAGTCAAAAACTAGATATGTCTCTCTAGACTAAAATATAAAACAAACAAAATACAACAGAACAAATAATCAGAATAAAATCATAACGAAATAAATAACTCGAAATAAATTCTTGTTCACAACCACTTTGAAGTATTTCCTTGACTAGGAGGGTACAGACACTCTGTTGATAAATACGATAAAATAACCCAAAACTAAAAATCACATCTTTTTTAGGAACAAAAAACAGAAATATAGGCTAATGTATACATATATTCATATAAAAGTATCACTTTCTACATGTTGTTGGGGCGAGTTTCAGTTAACCAACTGAAGTGTGGTTCAACTATTCCAGTTCCATTTTTCGAAATATAATTTTTTGAGTGAAAAAAGGAGATAGAGCTGTGGACTGTATAATATATATGTAATTAATTGAAACCCAACACAAATGAAAGGATAAATGCACTCAAAAATAACAGATGAAATATAGTTACCTATATAACAGCAAACAGGATCCTGTCGATGACTCCTATTCCTATATAAAGATTGCACGAGCTCGTCAAACGAATATGGAATGAAGCTGACGTGAAAATCCGTTGCTAAAATGTCAAATTGTGTACACTTATCCTTGTGGTATTATAAAATAACCACGCCACTGGTAACAGTTTTTTTTTGTTCGAAATAATTCGCACAAATTAAAGTTTTGAAAGAATGTAACTCGATTGAATCGAAATCACTAAAACTTGCGAATCACAGGAAAACTAAACTTTTCCGAATTCACGAAAAGGAAGCAGAAAATTTGGAATTAACGGATGCAGAATTATTCACGATTAAGTCAATCAGTGAACTGAATTAGATATGAAAAATGAAACAAATATACGACATATGTACTTGCTCCACAGCTGACGAATCGTTCTTATACATAAAGGATGATCCACATGGGGATTCCAAGCATGGAGAAATTATTTTAATTATTCTGATTTTGAAAATTCTGAATATTCTATTTTAACCGTTCACTGGCGTGAACAAAACAGGCCGCCGTAAAATTGTATGAATTTTACAGAACTTTGGAAGCAGTAGAGTTCAACTTAACGAAATGAAACCGAGAAAATTTGGAAAGATCGTACAGAAAAACAGAATTAAATATTGAGAGGCACCAATCTTGTTTGTGCTCTCGCATAATTATTTTGACCGGCTGCGGTCTTTATAGACGCAACTCGAATTTAGATATTTGAGGAGTAGACGCTTTGCTGAACCTCCGAGATGGGGCGCATATGGAGGAATAAACTTCCATTTGATGGATCCCTTCGACAAGTTAACGTATATATCGATATTATTCGATTTCAAGAACTCAGAATCCATATTAAAATAACGCGAAGATCCGATGAAATTGCTTCCTTTACAGTGACGGCTCGTCAGGGTAGGCAGGGTCGGCCCGGCCGACCCAAGAATAATCTTGGGAATAGAAAATAAATATCTAAAAAATTTATTTTTTAAACCTTATTCTGAATTATCAATTTCGAAATTCAAATCTCGATTATTCTCCTCAAAATCCTATATTTCCACTTAGAACAGAAAAAGTTCCTTCTCATCACATATTATTTTCTGTATACTATATGCCGCCAGTCGACGGAGCGCTTCCCACAAATGAAACATAGTTACACGCTGCTTGAAACATACAGGCCCCAGATCCAGTGCTGCCATTGGAAAATGTCAAAAATGATCAGTGAACCATATGAGAATCCACGCATTTTACTCCCAAAGTATTGATAATCCTCACAAAATCCGCGCAAGGTTTTTCAAGAAATAATCTGTGATCTGCCGTACCACTTTACGTAATTTAAAATAATCAAATCTGAAAAAATATATATAATAAAAATATGATCAGCTGGTGGTTAGAATGTGAGTTCATTGTATCAGTTATCACATGACTTTTACATTCTAACCACGAGTTAAATTCAGCCGATTAACTTTCGATTTGTAGTTGCTTTGCCATCTTTCAGGGATTGAAATATTCATATACTTCTGAGTAAATAATTTATCTTAACAAGACCATTGTATTTGGAAATCCAAATACAATGACGAAACTGTAAAATAAACCAAGCGTACTAGACATCTTGTGATGAAAGCTCAAACTGTTGGGTTTTGGTTTCTGTTTTGCCAACACCTATTTCCCATGAAATAAGAACTAGGGTGAATTCAACGTTTATTAATAACAAAATAAAGTTTTCTTCAATAAAATAAACAAACAAAAAACAATCTCATTCTTATTATACTACTAATATAAATTATCTCAGTCTGGTAAAATTCCGTTTATCAGGAGACAAATATTTGTTGTAAGTTGCAAAAAAAATCGATTTGTTGCCGTCCGAAAACGGAATTTTACCCTCAGTCTTAGCTACAAATATCAATCATCACTATTTCTTGAAAATATCACATGATAACATTTGCTTGGTAGGAGTAAATTTGATACAACCACCTAAGTTGTTTATTGCCTCACTAGTCGTTATTAAAGCAGACACGGTATCAGTTTTTAGAGAGTTCCTGTGGCAAGTTTTCACATTTTTCAGTTTACTGAAAATTCTCTCAACTGATGCATTGGAAAAGGGGAGCACTAGCAACAAACTAATGGCAATCTTCAGGTTAGGAAACAAGGGCTGATCAGCAGCATTTTTCAAATCAAATATTTTCAACCAATATTCTTGCACAGAATATGCAGCTGCAGATAAACCTAAATCTTCTGGATTTATTAACTGGCATTCTCTCCATTCATTATCCAGCTTTTGAATTTCAATAAAATCTTTCAAAATGGTAAATCTTCTAATAACAGGCAGAAAGGATTCAAAATTTGAAGTTCTCCATTCTCGTGGATCAACAATGGAAACAATATCAAAAATAGGATCGTCAAACAAATATCTTTTTTTGATTTGTGACACTAGCTCAATATAAAACTTTAAGCATGTATTCAAAAATAAATTCATTTCAGTCCCATCACAATTATCCTCAGCTTTGATTGTTTCCAATGTCTCAAAGGCTGCCACACCCAAGTAAATCTTTTCAAGTGGCACATAATGACGAGGATTGATATGATTGAAATTTAAAATGTTTTTTTCTTTGATAACAACGTTCTTATCAACAAAATTGCATATCACTGTTTTAAGTAGTCTTGTTATTTCAGGCTTCAATCTATGAAGCAATGGTGTTTCAGATTGAAAGAGTTTATTGAAATCATTCAAAATTTGTAGAATATAGGACATGAATTGAAAATATACCAAGGTATATTTATTGTTTAGAGTGTTACAAATTGTCTCTGTTGTTTTAGAATAATCTTCGAAATTCACTAATCTAAAATATGCACAGAGTGGTTCATATTGTTCCAATACTCTATTGACGCATTGTTCCAAAGATAACCACCTGGTTATACTGGGCATAATAATTTTATGAATGTCTACCATAAAAAAGATTTGAAAGTCTTTAAACTTTTCTTGCCTGTTATAGCTTCTACTAAAATGAGCTCCGATATTTCGAAGAACATCTTCAACAGACCGGGGCAATTGTAGACATGCTGCCGAAGCAGCTAAGTGCATCATATGACAGGAGCACTTTATACATACTATGTCCGGGATTTCTTGTTTGAGATGAGAAAAGATTGAGTTATGTTCTCCAGCCATAACATTCGTTGTATCGCTGGAGAAGCCAACCAAATTTACTAAAGGAATTTTATGTTTATCCAAAACACATTTCAAAGTACTATACAGGCTAACTGCATCTCCCTTGTCACAAGCAACCATATCTAAAAAACTTGTTTTTACTTTGTTTGTAGACTCATAAAAAATTATTGTGAATGCACATTGTTTGATACTTGAAATATCTGTAGTTTCATCCATTATAATGGAGAAAAAATTTCCAGGACCACGAACTTGCTCACAGAGTTCGTCCTGGAAACTTTTTCCCAGACTTTCTTTTAAAATTGCAGTCGCTTTAGTTCTCTTCACTGCCATACTTGTGGCAATTTCGGAATCTGGAAATATATTGGCACATAAAGGAACAAGAGTGTCCATCAATACGAAGGGCAAATTATTGGTTGCCAGTAAAGCAACCAACTTGAGTTCGGCACTCTTAACAGAACTTGATTTGGGTTGCAATACTTTGTTGATTAACGTGCATCCCCTAATTTTTCTAGCATTTCCCTTGTGCTTTTCTGATTTACTGTGCCTCATCAAATCAACCTTGTGTGGAAAAATTTCTTTCCTGCAGAGACGACAATATCCATACTCTATTGTATTATTCTTATGATAATTTGAAGACCGTTGAAGCCATCCTTTGAATTCGGTTAGTTCCAACCATTCAAAATTGAATTTGTATTTCCTTGTTTTCTTTTTGGGCTTTACCTCCCTCTCCTCAATTGTAATATCCATATTCTATGAAAAAAAAATTTAGTTTGATTGTCGGACAAATCCATATATTTCACTTCACCTCATCATTTTCACTGATGTGGATAATATGATCCTCCATTATTATTTTTTTTTAATCTTTCGGCGTTTCGTTTTTTTTCCAGAATATTCGACGAAGATAAGTTCACAGTCGTTAAGTCAGTTAAGTGTACGAAAATGACAGATGGATGACGACTTTTTGACTTTTATTTCATCACCTCAACACTGTCAAATTCCAAATTGACTGTGTCAATAGCCAGAACACAGAACTTAAACTGTGATTAAGTTCTGTGGTCAACAGACACAGTATCACCCAAGGATATTAAACATGTTGTTTAATTTCCTTGAGTGTCACCATTCAAGAATCCATCCGCTTAAAACACTTGCAAATTCCTCACAAAATATTGGAATCCTCACAAAATCCTCACAAATAACACATTACTCCGCGATTACTCCGCAGTGATGAAATTACTGGCAAATGAGAGTAATTACTCTCAAAATGGCAGCACTGCCCAGATCGGCCCGCCGAGCCCGCCGCAAGAGAGCTTCAGAATATCGCAATTCCTATGGCACTATAAAACACCTACGCCGTTAGCAGTTGCTACTAAGAAGAACGGTACAATAACTCAATATAAGGTCGCTGCTTGATACATACAAGCACGGCCAGCCGTACCAGCCCTGCTTATTGAATCGACAATGTCATAAAACACAGTTTCTTACTGTTTATTCCTAATATTAGTAATATTACATGAATAGTTAATAGTTGATTATAATTATTATATCTTTATCAGAAAAGAAACGTTTTCGTACCGTTTAAAAGTAGTTTGGTGATTTTCTCACCATGAAAATATAAAATATTCCTAATTTCTAGGAAATTGAAGCATCGTGAAATACGCGCTTCACTAGACCCGCTAGGTCCGCTAGATCGGCCGGCCGTACCATAGGGTGGGGGTTGTTGAATCGCGAAGTTTGCATAGTAGGAACACAGTATAGACACCAACCAGTAGTCGCACTCCGTGGATTTCCTTACTCCATTCCGGACTCGGGCATACCTCATTCGTCATAACCTCAAATCATCCAGCATTACTCGGAAACATGTCAGGTCCCCGCATATTGCTAGAGATAGCCTGCTGTTATAGTCATCCTTATCATATTATTTACAACTATGTTGCCGCTTTTTCTGATAAATTGAACCCAACTTTCCGAGACGGGTTATTTTCTGAATTAAATTCTATTTTAAGAGTTCAGAGACGACAAAACTTTCTTCAAGAGGATTATACTGATTTTCCAATTGATATTGCTGTGCTTCGGTTGGAGCTATCAAATTATATACAAAGTTTTTTTGAGAGCCAAGGATATTATTTCGGTAAATTTGACGATAATTCTGTGGCTGTGGCAACAACTGAATGCATATCCTGATGCGCGCAGAGGTATGCGCCAAATCCCGTTGGAGTAAAAATTTCAGTTCATTTTAGCGTGAGTGCGACTACTGGTTGGTGTCTATACTGTGGTAGGAATAGGTAGTAGGATTGAATTAGGTCAGTGTCTTAGAATAATAGAGCCGTTATCGTGTTTTTTAGGTTATAGGTCGTTTCGTGAATTCTCATGGCAAATTTAAGGGCGGTGATATCAAGTAACGGCGACTTGGTAAGTTTTTTAATTGAAAATAAGTTTTTCGCTTTTTCATACGATGATAAGAAATTTGTGAAAGACTTACCTGTTCCCAGACCCTCTATGTCTAATCTGGTTCAGCGCACAACTAGTCATAATCGTGCATTTTCCAAATCGATCTACGAAAAATTCATTTGGTTAACGGGTAGCGAAACGCGAAATAAACTATTCTGTTGGTACTACCTGCTATTTTCCGATCAAAAAAGCCCTTTCTGTTCGGCCGGATACGATAACTTGAAGGAAATTCATCGCGCTTCGAGTAAACATGAAATTTCGAAAGAGCATATTCATTCAGCCCTAAAATATAAATTGTTCGGAAAACAAAACATTTTGAATTCTTTGGACAGTGCTCATCGCGATTTTATCAAGTGTTTTAACGATAAGGTTAGGGAAAATCGGAAAATGATCAAACATTTGTTGAACATGATCATTTTCCTATCGACACAAGAACTAGCATTTAGGGGAAACGATTAAAGTCTCAATTCCGACAATCAGGGGAATTTTAAAGAGCTCGCTAAATTCGCCGCGACGTTAGACGAAGATTTCAAAAAGTTTACAGATCCATCCGTGTCCTCCGTATTTTGTGGTTTATCAAATACAGGACGATTTAATTGATTCGGTCACAAAAATTTTGAGGGAACATATTCGTTTCGAAATAGACAGTGCAGCGTGTTTTTCTTGGGAAATAGACGAGACAACCGATATCAGATGTTTCACTCAGATGTCAGTAATTTTCCGCTTCGTTCGAGACGGTAAAATATCGGAGCGCTTCAACATCTCTTGTTTTTTGTTTTGCAAAAAATTCTAGTGCGTAGAACAGATCATTTCGCCATATGCCGCTTTTTATGAATTTTTTTAATACATATAAGGAATTTTGGGTATATATTGTGCCTGGCCGACCCACTCCTGAAGGGCACGAGCCGTCACTGTTCCTTTATCAAACCAAATTTCTTGAGGTAGGTCTCGTCCAACTATAAATCGTTCCTAAGTCGATAAGAAAACCTCCACGGTGAGAAAAAAGACTAGTTCTTGGTGAACTGACTTAGTGAAAGAAATGAGGAAAACGAGAAATGCTTTTATTCTCGCTGATTTTCGCGAACAACTTGACCGATATGTACAGGGGCCTGAAAAATCCACATCCACCTTACTAAAAGGACGTAAAATATTAACTCTGGGTGCAGGTAGAGGAGCCCTGAAGGGTTGATAGGATCTACCTCGAAATCTCGTGCATGCGATGCATTTTCTAATGCACTCCCGAAACAGATTTCGTACAGACAAAATCCAATAATTCCGACGAATTAAATACAAAGTCGTGTTAGGACCGGAATGAAGCGAGATTGAATGAGAATGGGGACATATTAAACGCGACAACGCACATTTTTTCGGAGGCAAAATTGGATGCTTAGCATACCGCGGTATAGAAAAAAATTGTTGTCTACCTCCCAACCTGATCAATAATGTAGAATCGATATTTTCGATTGTTTTCTTTGGGAATAAATTCTGGCGCAATTGATTAAAATTATAATGTTGTGTGATTAACACTACGGATTGGAGAGCTTTCTCCAACTCATCCCGAGAAATTGGGCCAGACAATTTTGTCGTTGAATTACATTCGCGTGGCAGTTGAAAATAATCCTTTTGAGAAAGGCGAAAACTCCTTTTAATGTATTAAAATTTGAAAATTTTTCTATAAACATTAAACATGAATTTACTGGAAGCTCGTTTGCAACTGCAACACTGAAATTAGTTTTTAAAACTGTTGACGGATCTGAATTAAGATCATGATCGGTGAAAGGTGGTGGCCAATTGGAATTATGAGAGAGATCTGGAGGCGTATCCTCCGACTTCAAAGGTAGTGAAACAGTATATTCACCATTTCCATCACGAGAGTGAGTGGATAGGAAATGGTTTTGTGCATGATCATCTATACGATCCCTAACAGAGGTATCTGGAGCCTCTTCCAATGACCAAAATTTCGGTAACTGATCATGTGGAGCAGATTGGATGAAAAGAACCGATTTGTATGACGAATAGGATTCCTTTATAGGACCTATGATAGTCCAACCGAAAAATGTGTTGACGGCTGTAGGGTATCCAGAAGAAGAGATTCGGCCGTCGCGATCGAAAATCAGCGAATACAAATCAGCGCCTAACAGCATATCTATTGGTTGTGAAAGATGAAAAGTTTCATCAGCCAAATTTAAATGTTGAAAGTGCGTCAACACTTCTTGTGACAAGGGAACAGAAGGAATATTATTTGTGATTTCCGGCAATACAATGGCATCCACCGGTAAGAACTTTGATCCCACTCTAGGATACAACCTGCATTTCACTAAACCTAACGGTCTTGCATTTGATTGACCAATACCAGAAATAGACATACTGACAGGATCAATATTCAAACCTAATCTTTCGACTAGGGGTTGACTTATGGCCGAAATCTGAGATCCAGGGTCTAAAACAGCTCTTACAGATATCATCGAACCGTCAGCGGATTCCACTCTTGCCTGAACAGTGCCAAGAAGTACTTGGTTTACGGAGACCGATTTCCTATTGATGTTATAAGAATTGATTACATCATTTGAAGGAGTGGAAGGGGATGCTGAAGGCTGATTTTCAACACGATTTGTTCTACCTGCAGTACGAGATGGTACATTTGATTGATTGGTAGAAACGTTGGAGGAAGATTCGTTATCGAGATGGAGACTGGTGTGATGCCGATTTGAGTTACACAATCTACACGAATTTTTGGAAGCGCAATCTTTGATATTGTGTAGACCAAGGCAGTTGAAACAGCGCTTGGAATTTTTCAAAAATTCGAATTTATCTTGTCTTGACAATTTTATGTAGGAGGCACAGGCGAATAATGGATGCGAATCAGAGCATTTCGGACAACGAAACGTTCTGGAATTCGGGAATCTACGTGAATCATTAGAGCTTTGAGAGGTGGGTGCAGAATTTGTGAGTAAAACATTTTTTGTTTTATTTGAATTTGAATGTGATGAATTGAATGGTGTTGATTTGGTTGCAGATTTGGGAGAACTTTGTTCACAAAATTCCTGAGCCTTTAACTGCTGCGTTACGAACTCAATCAAGGCATTATATTCGGGAATCTCAGATGAATTGAGTTGACTCTCGAAAGCTTTTCTTGTATATGGGTCTACGTTACGCAATGTTATCGAAAATAGAAGAAAATCTGATAAGTCCTTTATGTTCAACGCTTTCATTGCATTTACAGAATTTTGGTGGCAGTTTAAGAATTCTTTAAGATGCGAGACCGAATTTTTACTTGAAGATTTGAAATTCAGAATTTCGTTCAGGTACATTGTTGCTAACATACGAGGATTCTGAAAGCGTGATTTCAATGCCTGATATGCCAACTCATAATTGTCATTTGACAGTTGTAGCCCCGATACGACCGAGAGAGCATCATTTCTTAGATATGATTTTAAAAGTTGAAATTTTTGTACGGGAGCTAAACTGTTATTTTCATGGACCAAAGAACTGAACAACTGGAAAAATTCAGGCCATTCAGCGCTTTCGCCAGAAAAGGGGCGAATATTTATTTTGGGCAGCAAGAAGGATTCAAAATTGGAATTCGAAGTACTTGGATTTGACGTAGGTGTTGACAATGATTCTTGTCGTTTTAAAGACAAAAACAGTCCTGTTATTCGAGCTGTTATCTCAGCAAACGCCAACTCCGACTTCGCCGTATCTATACGATCTTCGGTCGATAATTCGCAATTGAACTCTAATATCTCCTCCTGTATACTTTCAAATTTAGCCTCATACGCAGAAATTTTCTCTCGGTATGCTTGAATTTCAAACAACCTTGTAACATCGTAGTCTTTTACCCGATGCCAAATTCCGGTGATCGTAGAAAATATGTTGGCCCTTTTTTCGACCAACTTATCCAATGCTTTAATGCCTGTATCTGTCTTCGGTAGCATTGTGATGAAGAAATCGAATAAGAAACAGATACAAACAGTAAAAAGCAAATTAAAAAGTGATGAAGTTGAATATTTCGATGGAAACAGATGTATGAGACTTGTCAGCTGTGGCGACGATATTGCCAGATTGTGATGATCGTCGTATATTTGAATATAAAATGGCCGCTTTTACACAAAGGTTTCTGAATTTTTGATTGAAAGTCTCAAATTTTGAGAAAATGAGCTTGAAATTGAGCTTAATATCCGGCCCGAAGGACCAAAACGTGTTGGGGCGAGTTTCAGTTAACCAACTGAAGTGTGGTTCAACTATTCCAGTTCCATTTTTCGAAATATAATTTTTTGAGTGAAAAAAGGAGATAGAGCTGTGGACTGTATAATATATATGTAATTAATTGAAACCCAACACAAATGAAAGGATAAATGCACTCAAAAATAACAGATGAAATATAGTTACCTATATAACAGCAAACAGGATCCTGTCGATGACTCCTATTCCTATATAAAGATTGCACGAGCTCGTCAAACGAATATGGAATGAAGCTGACGTGAAAATCCGTTGCTAAAATGTCAAATTGTGTACACTTATCCTTGTGGTATTATAAAATAACCACGCCACTGGTAACAGTTTTTTTTTGTTCGAAATAATTCGCAAAATTAAAGTTTTGAAAGAATGTAACTCGATTGAATCGAAATCACTAAAACTTGCGAATCACAGGAAAACTAAACTTTTCCGAATTCACGAAAAGGAAGCAGAAAATTTGGAATTAACGGATGCAGAATTATTCACGATTAAGTCAATCAGTGAACTGAATTAGATATGAAAATGAAACAAATATACGACATATGTACTTGCTCCACAGCTGACGAATCGTTCTTATACATAAAGGATGATCCACATGGGGATTCCAAGCATGGAGAAATTATTTTAATTATTCTGATTTTGAAAATTCTGAATATTCTATTTTAACCGTTCACTGACGTGAACACATGTACTTAGGTATTTTAAAAAATATGCAGGTACTTCATTAAAAAATACCTAGTTTACTTCCTCATATAATCAAAATTGAAAGCTAGGTACAGTAGAAAAATAAAAAATAGCTATTATAGTAGTGATATTTCCTTAGACTTGGCTGTTGCAAATACATCAATTATGTACCGGGTTTTTCACTATAATTTGACCCCCCCTTCAACTTTGTTACTAAAGGAGATACAAAAAAATGTTTCATACAAAAATTTCACGAAATCGACTGAGGTTTTACAATATGTATTCACATAATGGAATATATACAGGGTGGTCAACATATTGATGGCAACTTCATTTTTTCAAATGGAACACCCTGTATATTTTTCCATATTTGCCTAGCTCTTATTCCCCTGATTTCGAATATGTAACACATGTTGATCTATCTCTTTTATTCTGAGTTATTCAGAGTTTCGAATTTTAAGAACCACCTGGCAAGCTCTGTAATATTTTTTCAAGTGGCAGGCTGGGTTTACTGAAAATGCCCATTTTTGGAGTTATGATAACGTCAATTGGAATATATACAGGGTGAACAACATATTGAATGCAACAACATTTTTTCAAAACAGGGTGTTATTGCTGAGCTTGCCAGGTTGTTCTTTATATTTGAAACTCTGTGGTGCTCAGAATAAGAGAGATAGACCAACATGTGTTACATATTCGAAATAAGGAGAAAAAGAGCTAGCCAAATATAGGAGAATATACAGGGTGTTCCATTTGAAAAAATGAAGTTGCCATCAATATGTTGGCCACCTTGTATATATTTCAGTTCGTGAAGTCATATTAAAAAACCTCAGTTGATTTCGTGAAATTTTTGTATGAAACATTTTTTTGTATCTCCTTTAGTAACAAAGTTAAAGGGGGGGTCAAATTATAGTGAAAAACCCGGTACATCGCTAAAATTGATACCATCAAGAATTTCTTGTTCAATTGCTAATATTGCTAGTAGAGACAATCTTTCTTGAAGCATTGTCGATCTTCAATAATAATTAATAATGATTTTCAACTTTGAGAAAGATCGCTCGCCAGAAGCTACAGATACAGGCAATGTCAGAAGAATTCTTAGTGAAATGCTTAGGTTTGGAAGGGTCGAGAATCGAGATTAAATTGTTTTCAAATATATATTGTAAAATAGTTAATAAGTCAGTATTATCAGGTAATGAGAACAACTTTGAAACGTTAATTTCATAAAACAAATCATTGGAGTCTATATCCTTATTATCCTGATCTGTCAGTCGTTCTTCAAGAACAGAACAACGTTTCAAAAGATCGCTGTCACTTAATTTGAATATGTCGCTCAAAAATCCGAAAGTATCATCATACTCATTTAATAGGTCAAATCGATTTTTAAGAGAGCTCAAAGTTTGATCTACAATTGTTAAGAAAAAACTTATTTTAAAAGCGGTTTTTGGATCATGAAGGGTCTCATCTCGGTGTTAATAGTCAAACAGTTTTGGTTTAAATTTCCTCCTGACCGTTGTTAACGGTGGAGAGTCTTCTTCAATTTCGAGAGATAGAGCTATTTCTTTCGTTTGTTCAAGAATTTCTTGAAATGATTGGTCAGATCTATATTGCTGGAATTTTGGACCCAGTATTTTGGCGCCCCTGAAGGGATGGCGCCCGTGTGCATTGCACACTTTGCACACATGGTAGCGGGGGCCCTGGACTTGAGACACTTCGAAGCGTCATACCGTCGACACTGTAGTCAACTCTCGGGTTGTCCCTGCCAATGTGCAACACACAGCACTTTTCTAAATTCAACGGGATAAGCCAGTCGTCACACCAAACACTAATTCTGAGCATTTCCTGCTGGAGTGTATCGATGTTGGACAGGGGGAAATTGAAAATTTTGTTGTCATCCGCAAACATAGAACAGGTAGAGTGGAGTGAAGAGGGGAGATCAGAGGTATACAGTAAGAACAATATAGGGCCGAGAATAGAGCCCCGTGGTACACCTGATGTCATAGGCTCATCTGGACAGGAGAAGGAATCATCAACTCTGACTCGGAAGAAACGGCGGGATAGAAACGCCTCAGTTCAAGCGAGAACACTACCTCTGATACCGAGATGGGAAAGCTTAGCCAGCAGCCGGCGATGAGGGACCCTATCAAAAGCTCTAGAGAAGTCGAGATACACCACATCCACAGGCACCCCTCGGTCCCAAGCCTCAGTCCACTCGTTAATGCATGTAATAAGGTTGGTAAGCGTAGAACGACCAGGTAGAAACCCATGCTGTTCGGAGGGAATGATGCCATGAGACAATGCGAACCGAATGATATGGTCAGATACGATTCTCTCCAGGACCTTCGATACCGTCGATAGCAAACTTATCGGTCTATAATTATGCGGCGACCGTTTATCTCCCTTTTTGAAAATTGGGGTAACAGAGGCAGTCAACCAGTCATTCGGAAGAACAGAACATTTGAGGGAACACGAGAATATTCTAGAGAGAGGCAAAGCGAGAGAATGAGCACAACTCCGAAGAAGTCGGGATGACAGCCTATCAAGTCCAGGGGCGGTGTCAACCTTGAGCTGCAACAAGTACCCTCTGACAACATCTTCGTTTATCTCGACATCACGAATCTCCTCAGGAAGCCGAGGCGTTCTAATCTGGGGAAGCGGGCCGTCTGGTTCAATTACGAATGAGGAGGAAAACACATCCGAAAGCACATTGGCCGCCTCAACTGGGGTCCCACATACTTCGTTGGAATGGTTACGGATCGTCGGAACACCAACTCTACCACTCATCGAAGATCTTGAGTATTTGAAAAATTTCTTCCGGTTCCCAGTAGAAGCAAGTTGGCTCTCGTAGCGGTTCTTGGCTTGTCTCATAGTCGCTGTGAAGTGATTCGAATAGCTACGATGATTGTGGTAGTCACGAGCTGACCTGGTTCGAAGATATCTCCGCCATAAGGATCTCTTCTGCCTCGCCATCGCCAGAACGCCATCGTTGATCCACGGCTTCGAAGAAACAATACGAACCGTTCGAACGGCATGCAGACAATTTAATATTTTTGAAATTTCGGAAAAAGTCACACACCGTGCAGGAATCGAACCTGCGTCTCCCTACTTTCCGGGCGGGGGCCTTGACCACTGGGCTAACGATGCATATGATACTTTTTCCGGAATTCAATATCCTGAGGTTCACCTCATATAATAGTGAGAGGGGGGTTCCTAGGTGGGGAGCAATGATTCACCATCATTTGTCAGGGGATTCCACTTATCCTTCACTCTACGTCATCGAATTTTTTCGATTTCAGTTATTAGATCGGATTTCGGATTCCGACCAATGATGTTATTTAATAAGCCGAGAATAATACATGAAGATAGGTTTAACGTCTGTAAATAATAATTAAGGAAAGATATAACGGCATGCAGACAATTGAATATTTTTGAAAAGTATCATATGCATCGTTAGCCCAGTGGTCAAGGCCCCCGCCCGGAAAGTAGGGAGACGCAGGTTCGATTCCTGCACGGTGTGTGACTTTTTCCGAAATTTCGAAAATATTAAATTGTCTGCATGCCGTTATATCTTTCCTTAATTATCATTTACAGACGTTAAACCTATCTTCATATGATTTTACCCAAGCAGATTGCTTGAACTTGAGCACTCGATGTACTTTTGTTAGAATCAAACCATTCCTCAAAGCCTGTTTCAAATTGCGATAGTGAATGATATACTTCTTCTTAGGGTATAATGTAGCCATAAGTTTCACATTTTGTTGAGAAGCATAACAGGGTATTCGAGTTTTGCAATTATAATGTTCAGGACATAATGGTAAATCTTTATGTTTATCATGTAATTCCTTAGGATATTCAAGGTCAACTTCCAAAATATATCCTTATGAAGCATCATCTGCCACTCGAGTAACATAAATATTTGTATTGGTCCACTGAAATCCTCCATATGGTAGATGCTGGGACATCGCCCAGCCATAATGATTGTTAACATCAAAGTACATCAGGTAATTTTCAGATTTATTTGGATCGTAATTAGGAGTATATTTATTGTGTGCATGAGCTCACCGTTTACCACATACTTGACTAAGACCACCCCGAATTCCTCGTTCAACAAACAAAGACATATCAATATCTGTGAGAAGCTCCAATTCCTGTTTTGTATATTTCAACATTGCATCCCACGTATATCCTGGTAGAGTGAAATAATGAGCTGGATCTAATCCATAAGTTTTATGACAGCTTGTTCGAAATTGTTCAAAGACGTCAGCCAACAATAAAATATCAGTTTTCATGTAGAGATCTGAATATTCACCTAAGTTCTGACATTTGAATTTATTCCATACAAGTTGTGCTCTCTCATAGCTTCTTCGCGGGCATTTCTTACCCTCCTATTTGTTATAGAATGCTTCAATAGGAGGTAAAGCTGCTTCATCGAAACAATCATTAGAATCGATATAATCATATGGAATTACACCTTTCTTCGTAAGTAGTTTGATATGTTCTTCATCAGGAAATTGTGACTTCAGGTTAGGAAATTCCTGTAAGTAAGATGCTAATTGATCCAGTGAAGAAGCCATGAAACGGAAGCTATCGATGAATCGGAAATTTATGCAATACTCATCATAATGTTTGGTGAAGCTGATATATTTCTTTTTTGTGATAGGTAGTAAATCGATTTTACCTTCCATTCTCGTAGATATATCTTCTATAACAAAATTAGCGTCATATCCACTTAAGTTGTGGAATACTACAGGGATCGTGTGACTATCCTTATAGTTGATATTACATCCTTCGTGAGCTGCTATAATATGATTATGATCTCGCACTTTCTTATCTGTGGTTTAAACATTCCTTCACAAATATGACAGTGAGTAGCTTTATGAAATTCGGCTTCCTCTTTTGACGTTATATCGATATCGTAAGGACATAGGAAAACAGTCTCTACATCTTCAGCAAACTGATTCAACTCGTCAGCAAACCATCTCATACAATTGGGGCCTCGATAGGAGCGGTAGAAACTCAGAGTATCATCATATGAACACTTTACATAGTATCCTACAGCTGCAGCTTTATGTTCTTGATAGTTGTTTTTAGTATTATCAGGTTTTAGTATGCTCTCTAGATCTGCATGAATAATAAAAGGTGCTTTCGCCTTGTTTTTATGATTTTTAAATTTGAGAATATTGTTTCCTACTTCAGGCATTTTGATAGCTGTTTCATTCATTTTGCTACAATGCTCCGAATGATTCTCAAGTTTATCTTTTGATCGGAAATAACGAAGACATCTATCACATATAAATTTCTGCTTCTGTTCTCTACTCAATTGTCTCGATACGAGATGGGAGAGATTTTTTATCCATACATAATGATATCGAACAGGAGTATCATCATTCCCATAATGGTCTTGAATCAGCAATAAATTCACATGTGTTTCCATCTTGTTTTTGGTTAGGTATGAGGGCAGTGTCTTGAATATCTTCTCCATTTTCTTTAAGATGTAGACCTTGATGGATATCTGGTTTTGTCTCTCAAAGTTTGGAATTTGTTTAATGGTCATTGGAAACTGTATCCCTTTCAACTTCAAAACTTTAGAATAATGAGGATACTTAGATATACGTTGTGGATCTTTTTCTGTGGGATCTAGAGCAGACGTTACAGCCCAAGCAAAACAAGCTTCATCATTATTTTTTACATTGACACAACGCTTTTTTCGTACGATCTCAGCCGGAAGTTCTATATATGAAGATCCTAGTAAAGCTGGAAAATTGATAATATTGGTCCCTCCTGTCCCTTCACAATCTACAGAATGATTTTCAAGTTTTTGCTGTGACTGAAAGTAGCTGAGACATCTATCACATATGAATTTTTGACCTTTTTCCCTACTGAACTGACTCGATACAAGTCGAGAGAGATTCTTAATCCACACATAATGGTATTTTATGGATGTATGATCATCTGAATAATGGTCGTGTACTAGAAGCAAGTTTACATGTTTTCTCATCCTTTTTTCTGACACGCATGTGGGTAATATATTGAATTTCTCCTGTTCTTTCTTCAAAATATAAACATTAATAGAGATGTTATTCTGCTTCTCAAAGTTTGGAATTTGTTTAATGGTCATTGGAAACTGTATCCCTTTCAACTTCAAAACTTTAGAATAATGTAATGTGGATACTAAGATATACGTTGTGGATGTTTTTCTGTGGGATATAGTGCAGACGTTACAGCCCAAGCAAAACAAGCTTCATCATTATTTTTTACATTGACACAAGCCTTTTTTCGTACGATCTCAGCCGGAAGTTCTATGTAGGAGCTTCCAAGTTGAGGGGTAAACTCATTTATATTAACTCCCAAATTATAACATTCACCAAAGCCCATCCACTATCTCGTTCTTGAAATTCCTCAAGATCTTTGATGAAAGGTACTGAGACATTTCTATTAAACCATTCGGTGATGTTAGTGTCTCGGTATATAGACGAATTGGATGTAGTGAAGTATTTATATTCCTTCTGAATTTTATTGGCTGTCATGATTTGAAACTCTCCACAAAACACCATATTAACCTTTACAGCTTCATCCTTTTTCAATGCATTCTGAATTCTTCGACGAAATATAACCTCACAATCCACTAGGAAATCTTTAGGATCCCTATGTTTTAAATTACTAATCACACCTGTCCTTATCCGACTCTCGAATGCTGATGTTGAATCATCCCAATGTATTCTATCACAAGCAGTCTCCCTTCGATCTTTGATACCTACCAGCACCTTTTTTTCGCGACGACTTCAACTGCGATCTATATGATTTCACATGGTTCAATGTAGTCAACAATTTTTGCCTTTCTCTAACTGTTTTGCAACATTTCAACCACCTATTAATTCGTCGCACAGCCAAAGAACATTCCTTCAATCCAGGATCAAAATTTTCGACTTTATTAGTTGAAGACAATCCTCTATGTTAAACATTTTTCGATGCAACTGAAACAAAAAGTTCTGACTTGATTTCATATATTCGCTGGGAGGTTAACCGTTGCCCAAGTGACAGCGTCCTTTTGAATTTCCTTGGATTTCCTAGATATCGTACTAATTATAACAATTCCTAACATTAAACTTCTTACTAACACTGGGTAGTGTGTGAAGAAGTAAAGGTAAGCTATTTTCAGTCGATAATTTTTAAACAATAGATCGTTCCATACCACACGTGCTGATAAGAGGGCCTTTGAATGGATTGGAATTCGGGGGGGTTTGAGGACCCCCCGGCGTCGCCTCTATCCCCGCGAATAGTAAGTCAGTTAACACCCAAATCTCAGAAAACTGTAAACCAGGTTCTTTCCCCTAAAGGTAATATTACTGCTAATGATCATTCTCCAGCTGATCTATCAGTTTTGACAAGAGAAATAGAATCTCTTAAATTCACTTTTCACGACGATAATGAATTAGTAAATGAAGCAGATCTATTAGCCCAAACGATATCCCAGTATGCTGCACGTAATTCAGAGCAGATAAGACCCAAAAAATCAAAACTCAGTTTGAAATATGGCATCTCGGATTTTGGTCCATTCATGGTAATAGTGGATTCAAGGTCTACAGAGAACATAGGTAATATCCATCCCATGAATTTTGCTAAAAAGTTAAATAGTCTTAATGTAAAGGGAGTGAAAAATATTTCAAAAAAAGGGAAAAGGAGAATTGCGGTAGAGTTTGACATTCCTGATAGAGCAAATAATTTCACAATTGATAATCCGTTTCTTATGGATCCTGACATAGATGTGTTCATCCCTTCTCGCATGGTCTCCAGCAGAGGGGTCATTAAGGATGTTGGATCGAATATCACAGCCGATGATATTCTAAACTTTGCTGACTCCAAAATAAAAATAATAAAAGCCAGGCAATTAAATAGAAGAAAGAAGGTATGGTATCATATGTTCCATCCAAATAGTGGATTTTAACATTCCAGGGGAAGAATCTTCCGGATAAAATAGGACTCTGGGGGTGTATAAGGGATGTTTCTCTATACGTTGGTCCAGTAGTCCAGTGTTACAATTGTTTAAGGTATGGTCATACAAAGGTTAATTGTAGTAATTCAGCTGAATCAAAGAGGTGTAGGAATTGTGGGGAAAAGCATGAGGAAGATGAGTGTCCCAATCACGCTAGTCCAAAATGCGTTCTCTGCTCAGGAAAGCATGTTGCAACAGATCGCACTTGTCCGGAATACACTCAACAGATCAATAATTTGATAGCACTTGAAAATATTTCCTTCTTTGAGGCAGTCAAACTTACTCCCAAAAATTATGAAGGTATTTCTGAATCGCAGTAGGTATGATCAGCAAATTTCTCCCCAACTCCGTCTCCAATCATTCCCACACTTGGCCTCCCAAGGTAGGGGTTCCAATAATGCTCAAGAAGCCACTATAATTTCGGTCAATAATAGACGATCACTTCTTCATAAAACGACCTCAGGTCCATCTTATTCCTCCGTCCTGAAGAAAAGGAAAATTCCCCAATCTCCAGGATATGATAGGGATCTACATAATTCCCAATTGATGCAATGCTCATTGCCCCTCTCCCCAATTTCAAACAATAATCCATCCCCAATCACTTACCCTAAGTCAATGGTTAGTCATCCATCTAACTCAAATAATAAATCTTTATCAGACGAAGATCTGTTTAATATGATGGTAAGTCGCCTAGAAGAAAATAAAATGACACAGTTTTTCGAGAGTCTTATGAAAATATATTTGAAGAAACGAACACACAACTTAGTGAACCCCCAATCCGCCTCTACATCTATTTCAACCCCTATATCGTAGTGGTACCGCCTCCTTTGTCCTATCTTCTTCTGCTCAATTCTTACTACACATTCAAATCTTGCACCTTTTTACGACATGGATAGTATTATTCAATGGAACATCAGATCAGCATATGCCAATATAGAAAATCTCAGACTATTAATTGAGGATAACCAGCCAAGTATAGTCTTATCATGTGAGACTTGGTTGAAACAGCCCTACAATTTTAAAATTTCTGGTTACAACATTCTTAGGCAAGACCGAGGCACCCGTGGAGGAGGAATTGCCTCACTAATAAAAGGTAACATTTTGTTCAAGGAAATTGATTTCCATAATATTTCCCACCCCACTAGAGTCCAAATTCAGGGTTTCAAGATCAGGAATATTTCGGTGATTAATATGTATTGTCCACCAGATGTGACCCTTCCCTCTTCATTCTGGGACAACTTAATTTCATCGGTAACACCCCCATACCTAATTTGTGGAGACCTGAATGCGCAAAACCCCACCTGGGGTTCGGGCACTCGTAATGCCAATCGTAAAATATTCGAGGAAGTTTTGTTAAATGGTGATATTTGTCTGTTGAACGATGGTTGTAATGAACTTCGTCATTTTTATTCACTCAATGCCTATTTTCATATATCATTCCTCCCACAATTATTCACGATTTCAATGGGAGAAAGATTTAATTCAATAAGTTGTAATGAATTCCGTTATTTTTATTCATTTAAGGCCTATTTTCATATATTATTCCTTCCATAATTATGCACGATTTCAATGGGAGGAAGGTTTAATTCAATAAGTTCAATATTGTGGACAGAACTGCAAGTTGTAATGAAGTCCGTAATTAATTTTCATTCATAAAAGTCCTGTTCTCATTTATCATTTTCCCAATAAAATATCCGCAATTCCAAAGGAAGGAAAATTTAATTCGATAAATGCAACGATATAAACAACGCTCGGGCACATGCTGTGCGTTGCGATAAGGGGCTCGTATCTTGGTTGATTTCACGTTTTTCAACGGCCGGGGATTTGAAAAAAACGGAGATGGAATTGTCGAATTTCAACATAGTATGAATTCTTTCGATTTATTTCTGGAACAATCTGACGTCAATCTGAACCAATCAGGGGACGAGATTGTTCCCCTCTTTCAAAATTTTCGAGTTTTCAGCGCGTCATGACCCCACCATTTCCGAAGGTTTTATAAGGGCGACACGACCTGCAGAAGGCCTCTTTTACTCTCTTTTGCGCTCTTTTGCTGTTTTACGCTCTTCGAATTATTTTTCGCTTTCCTTCATTTTGAATAGTGGTATGATTTTCCAATTTGATTTGAACCGTTAATAAATTCAGCATTGATTTCTCCGATTTGATTTTCCGTGAAAAATAAAATCAGTGCTAGTGAAATTCGAGACAGGACTCCTATTTAGTTTGTGCAGTGCATACTTCAGTAAACCGGTAAGGCCCCGTTCATATTTCTTACATGGCATTATCCGTTAAATATCATCCTAACAATTGAATCATTGTGTGTTCCACTACTTTTAAACCATTTTTTTTTAATATTTCTTCCCTGATTTATTATTTTATTTCTTTGGTGATACCTTAATCTCTGTAATTATCAGCAACCTTTTTGAGAATTGAGATCGGCGAGATCACAACGGGGTTACGACCGCGCTTCACCCCTTCTTAATTCGCTAAGGGTTGACGGATATACAAGAGACTTCGTCGAGTGATTCCCTTTCACTGGGGTTACTCACCTGAACGTTGTTGGTCCACCGCCATAACCTACCTGTATTTTACCCACATTATTTCTTCGATTTCATACTGTCTGACATTTCTTTGTGTCCTTAATCTCTGTGTTTATCAGCGACCTTTTTGAGAATTGAGATCGGCGAGATCACAACGGGGTTACGACCGCGCTTCACCCCTTCTCAATTCGCTCAAGGTTGACGAAAACACGAGAGACTTCGTCAAGTCAAGGGGTTCCATTTTTCTGGAGCTACTTGTCGAGGCGTTGTTGGTTCACAACCGTCCCCTATTGATATTTTGCATCCTTTTTCATTTCAAGGTTATACCTTGTGTTATAATTCCTTTGTGTTTCCTTAATCTCTGTGTTTATCGGCAACCTTTTTGAGAATTGAGATCGGCGAGATCACAACGGGGTTACGACCGCGCTTCACCCCTTCTCAATTCGCTCAGGGTTGACGAAAACACGAGAGACCTCGTCCAGTCGAGGGGTTCCATTTCTCTGGAGCTACTTGTCGAGACGTTGTTGGTTCACAACCGTACCCTATTAGTGTTTTACATCCCTTTCATTCCAAGATTACATCTTGTATCATTACTTCTTTGTGATTCCTTAATCTCTGGATTTATCGGCGACTTTTGGGGATTGAGCTCGGCGAGATCACAACAGGGTTACGACCGCGCTTCACCCTTGCTTAATCCACGGAAAGTTGACGGGAATCCAGGAGACTTCGTCAGGCCGAGGGGTTCCATTTTCTGAGACCACTCGTCCGGACGTTGTTGGTTTACTGCCGTACCTGACTTGTTTTCGACCCCATTTTACTTTCAAGATTTCATCTTGTGTTCCGATTCCTTTGTGGGGGCCTTAATCTCCGTGTTTATCGGCGACCTTTTGAGGACTGAGATCGGCGAGATCACAACGGGGTTACGACCGCGCTTCACCCCTTCTCAGTTCGCTTAGGGTTGACGAAAACACGAGAGACTTCGTCAGGTCGAGAAGCTCCATTTTCCTGGAGCTACTTGTCTGGACGTTGTTGGCTCTCAGCCGTACCCGATTTCTATTTCGCTCAACTGTGATCGACGATTCGTATTTCACGGCGACGTCCTTGTGAGTTGACATCGGCGAGATCACAACGGGGTTACGACCGCGCTTCACCCCTTGTTAACTCACTAGACGTTTGCGGATTACTAGAATCACTTCGTCGGGTCGAGGGGTTCCATTATCTGGAGTCACTTGTCTAGACGTTGTGCTGACACAGCTGTCCTATTCCCTATCCTTTTTTTTACATCTGAGTGTGGAATACATCGTTGCAAGTGGTTAGATTATATGATATTTTCCGTGGCCTGCCGAATTCTGAAGTTTTGCTTTGTTACTCCCGTACTCCCCTATTTACCGTCCAATTCTCGCATTCTCTCACCTCGCTCGACCGTCTTGCTCACCCGATCACCGTTTATTCTTGAATTCATTAATCATTGTAAAATACCGATATTTAAGTCATTTCTTTTAATTTCATGTTTACTCTCAAATGAAATCAGTTTTAATTTTTGATTCTTAGTATTGATACATTTTTCCTTATCGTCATTTCTACTTGAAGTCAGTAAACTTTGTAAAATCCATTTTGTGTTTTAAGTGAACCTTTAATTTTAGCAGCATTCAGGAAAGAAACATAACTTTTAATCGCTAATTTCCTAGATTAAACCGAACCCTTCTCCACTGTATAAAAGCTACCTTGGTAGAAGTGGAGAGTTCAAGGCGCCACAACCTTGTTAAACCTATTGTGGCTGGCGCTCGAGCATTTATTTCCCGTAAAGGTGACTGCGCCCTTGAAGTACTCCCCCTAATTAAGGGATCTTCACAGTGGCGCCCGAGCAGGGACCTTTTCTTTCGTGAGAGAATAATTGATACTGCATTTTTTGTGTCCGAACATTTTCATAAGTGAAGTGTTGCTGATTTCTGACCTGTTTTTTTTGGATATATATTTTTGACATTTTTCGATCACAGCTTTTACAGTGTGACTCTTGTGAACTTTTAATTATTGACATTTTTTTTGGACGATTTCGTGTAGAGGATTTTCAGTGATGAACGTGAATAGGTTGCGAGCTGAGGAACTGGTTTGGGAGTTGGAAGCCCGTGGGACACAGGCCGGTAGAACTGTCCATGAAAACAGGATCCTGCTACGGAGGGTGCTCAACCAGGGAGTGCCGCTCAGACGAACCCTTAGGAGTACAATTGAGGAGATGGACGCAGCGAGTCGAATCTTGTGTGATTTGATTGAAAATCTTCGAGAATTCGATGAGGAGAACGCCAATACTGAGGAAGCCCGGATAGGAAGCCGTCTGGAACATGTCCGCAACAGGTTGGGGCTGATTGAGCCAGAGACAGTGGAAGAGCGAGAGAGGTTGGAGAATTTGCTGGAAGGTCTGGCCAATGCACGTGAAGTGTTAGAGGGCATCCAGTTGATGGCCGGAGTCCGACAGGTGGCGCAGGCGCCGCTGGTAGAGGGCGTCCCACCGCCCAGGATCACAGAAACAAATAGGTTTCCTGGAACTACCTTGCTGGAACAGGAAATTGAACTCATTTCATTTCACGATACACCGGCTGCCGTCCGAGGAGGGCGTCAGGAGTCCCCGAGTGCGATTCGGAATGGAACTGAAGGAATGAACTGTTCAGGTCCACAACTGGATGGGACCTACCGGAGAACAAGTTTACCAACTGACTTCCTACAGCGAATGCGTGAAAGAGCCTGTGACGCAGTTCGTCGCCGACTAAATTTTACCAGCCCCCTATTGAACTCAAGAACTTATGGAAACGGAATTAGTTCTGCAGAGCCGTTGCCCATACAAACGAGACCGGTTGTAGCGGAGTCGACGCGACGAATTTCATTCCCCTTTTTGGAAAGTGAACGAACAACTACAACATCAAGAAGTAGTTCAGAACTAGGCGTGGAGGCACCTGAGATACCAAGGGTGGTGGAACAAATCCGACAACAGCCGATGAGTTCTGGACTGGGATTCCCATTACCGAATCGGACATCAAGTTTTGGAACCAATGGAGAACATACTCGACAGGAATCAAGGCGTGCCACCATAAGCACTTCCAGAACTACCGGAGAACATGTTTATTCGGAACCGGATCAGGTGAACGTGTGCAGACCTGGAACGACTACAGAACATGTCGACTTGGTACCACATCAAGTGAATTCGAACAGGGTCAGAACTGGTACGCAACAAATCCGTTCGCAACCAGATCAGCTGAACAGGAGCAGTTCCAGAACTGGACTCAGTGTACAGGAACAAGATGGTGGAGGACTGAACAGGTCGAATCCGGCAACGAGGCCAAACCAAACCGATCAGTTCATACCATGCCAGAACTGTGGTAACATCGGAACAACAACGAAAGGCGACCCTATTTTCCGTGGCAGTCATTACAACAATTTACCGGAATTGGATGAGAACTGTCGAAACGGACCTGGACATAAAGTAGAGGAGCAGAACTGGGTCGAGCGAAATAAATATGGGCCATTTTTACCGAACCATAAGGAAGCTGAGAACGGAACTGCTGGAGGAACATCCATTAATTCTCACTGGAATTATCACTCGGTCCCAATTTACAAATGGAACGTATATTTCGACGGTTCGAGTGGTGTGAATTCTTTCCTGGAAGAGGTGGAACAGTTAGCTGAGACCCGAAAAGTTACCCACCAACAATTATTCGAGTCTATCTTCGAGTTATTGCGTAAGGATGCAAAGGACTGGTACATCCCCCGCCGAGGTTGCTTTCAGGATTGGCCAGATTTTAAGGAACAACTCCGTGAGGCATTCCTGCCTCCAGAATATGAAGAGAACCTACTCGAAGAAATAAGAAAGCGTACTCAAGGTGATGGAGAAAAATTAGTCCTGTTTACAACGCGAATGCAGAACTTGTTCTTGAAGTTGAACACGAAGCGACCTTCGGAAGAGGAACAAGTCAACATTATTAAAAGGCGATTAATCCCGTCACTTCAAGAAGCCCTCGCCTTCCAGGAAACGAGAACATATTCGGAGCTGTTGAACAAAGGAAAAGTGTTCGAGTTAGTTCAGTGGCAGGCAGACCATTATGTACCACCTCCTGACCGGCCAGGATTTATGGATGAACGACACCTGGTTTACAAAAATGTGAATCAGACGTCTACTGATGATAGACTCAAGCCATAGGACTCCCGTCGAACCATCACGTGTACCATCTACCAAGGAACCTCCGCCGTCCTCCGTACAGATGACTTCTACCACCGCACCGGAAAGACCTTCGAACGATAAATCAGGAACCATCCGAGAACCAGCAAGGGAGAAGCAAGTGAGATTTGCCGAAAGGCAACCACAATGCTGGCGATGTGGTACGATGGGACATATGAGGCGAGAATGCAGAGCCAAGCCTGTTATATTCTGCTCCCGGTGTGGGAGACAGGGTATACTGTCCCGGGATTGCAGATGTTCGGAAAACTAGAGCGAAACTGTCGGGATGGGAAGACTCGACAGTTTCCAACGCCTACTTCCCCAAATACATCGAAGTACCCATCAAAGGAGAATCGCCCCATGATCGCCGTCCGTATTGAACATCTCAAATTCAGAGCCCTGTTGGACACCGGAGCTTCAAGGTCATTTCTTAGCTCATCAGCGGCCGAAAGGTGCCAAGGTTTGGGAATCCTCACAACACCGGTAAACAACGTGTTAGCAACCGTTGCAAATGGAAGCTGCGTGTCAGTGCAGGGGATTTGTCGTACGTCACTTTCCTTGGGCGATATGGAGATCGATGTTCACCTGCTCCTGGTACCCCAATTACCGATAGACATCATACTCGGCATGGATGTATTGGCGAGGCATGACTTCCATATTAATCTAAGGACTGCACAATGCTTCTTGGACGGCCGACTACTGGACCCACCGGATTTCGCGTTGAAACCTCCCGAGAGACCCATGGTGAACTCCGTGGCTTCAGGACAAGAACAAATTTTGGAAGAGTTCTTGAGACCAGAACTTCAGAAATTTTCCGAAGTTCGGGGCACAACCACACTCATCGATCATGACATCAAGATCAAACCCGAAACTCAACCTCTGAAGCAGCGATACCGTCCCTACAACCCGAAGATGCAAGAAGTTATAAACCAGGAGGTGGATAAAATGTTGGAAGAGGGTATCGTGGAACCGTCAAGTTCACCATGGAGCTCAAGCGTCGTCATTGTGAAGAAATCCAATGGCGAACCAAGGTTCTGCATTGACTTCAGACCGGTCAACGAGGTTTCAATCAAGGACGCATACCCGTTGCCGCATATTGCTGGGATATTGGATAAGCTTCGGAGGGCCAAATTTATATCCACGTTGGATTTGAAACATGGATACTGGCAGGTTCCTCTGACCGAAAGAGGCAAACCTGTCACAGCATTCACCGTTCCTGGAAGAGGACTGTTCCAGTTCAAAGTGATGCCTTTCGGTCTGCATTCCGCCGGAGCGACTTTCCAACGACTTCTAGACCGTGTCATCGGTCCGGAAATGGATCCTGTCGCCTTCGCTTATTTGGACGACATTGTCGTCCTGGGAGAAACATTCGAGGAGCATTTGACGAACCTGAGAGCCGTATTCCGCCGTCTCAGAGCAGCCAACCTTAAAATTAACCCGGACAAATGTGCTTTCGTGAGGAAATCACTCAAATATCTGGGTCACATAGTGACCGAAAACGGTATTGCAACGGACCCCGACAAAATCACCGCCATAAATTCGATGTCACCACCCAAAACCGTCCGAGAACTCCGAAGATTTTTGGGAATAGCTGGATGGTATCGCCGATTTGTGGAAGACTTCAACCGCGTCGTTTCCCCACTCACTGTACTTCTTCGAAAGAAACAAAAGTGGAAATGGGATAACGAGCAGCAGCAAGCCTTCGACACCTTAAAGGAGAAATTGACCAAATCACCAGTCCTAGCCTGCCCTGACTTCAACCAGCCGTTTGTGTTACAAACCGACGCATCCGAAACCGGATTGGGTGCAGCCTTGACACAAGTGTTGGATGGGCACGAGAGGGTTATTGCTTACGCTAGCCGATCGCTCAATGATGCCGAAAGGAATTACTCTGTCACCGAAAAAGAGTGTCTGGCCATAGTTTGGGCGATCGAGAAGATGCGACCGTATGTGGAAGGCTATCATTTTACTGTAATTACCGACCACATGAGCCTCCGTTGGCTACAATCCATTTCCACTTTCGCCCTCAATTAGGCGAAGCATGATTCTACAGGGTTCTCGCCAGCATTTCTCAACTTCGGCAGAGAAATTCACCCTCCAACAGCCGAGTTTCGAGGAAATCCCGATGATGAAGATCAAAAGGAAGCCGCCGTGGAACGCCCGGAAGATATAGCCCAGTATGCAAACCGTTTACGCCGCCTCCAGGAAACCTATGAATTCGTCCGGTTGCAGCTGTCCCGAGCCTTTTCACAGCAGCGCCATTACTATAACTTACTCCGTAGAGAATGGTCCTGTAGATTGGGAGACAAGGTTTGGCGTAGAGAACGCCCTCTGTCATCGGCGGTAGATAATTTTGCGTCCAAGCTGGCACCGAAGTATTCCGGTCCGTATACCGTGACGAAAGTCATCTCTCCCGTAGTTTACGATCTGAAAGATCAGTTTGGTAAACGTATCCGTCACATTCACATCAAGGACTTGAAACCGTGGCACGGAGATGAAGAGGAAAGTCCGTCTGTCTTGAACCCCGAATCCAGAAGAGAAGGGGTTGAGAAGACCGCCCGTCATCGCCGTTAACCAGTTTCTGTCCGTCCGTCTGTTTTTCTCCTTCGGTAACAGATCGTTGAGGTAGTCATAATCACGATCTTCGACTTCGGTAAGGACATGGTAATCGACACAATTGAACCAACGAGCTACCACAACGAACCTTTTCACCGGCCCAAGTATCTATCCAGTGGGGAAAAAGTAATTTCATCGACGAATAACTGACCCGGATCCATTCAAAGGCCCAGGAATCAATCGATCGCAGATCAGCAGGAGTTCAAAGTGACCAGCCGCCGACACCAAGACGAAGACACCAAGACGCCGACGCCAAGACGCCGACACCAAGATGCAGATACCAAGACGCCGACATCAAGACGCCGACATCAAGACGCCGACTCCAAGAAGCCGGACAACACCGGATTCCTCTTGATGGGTTTCAGGCATTCTCTGAGACGTGTACAGTGAGAGTGAGGGATGAGTAAGTACGGTGTAGGTGAGGTGAGATCTTAAGAAAAAATAAATTCTTCGAATTTTTTTTTTGAGGAGGAAAGGGGGGTGTAATGAACTTCGTCATTTTTATTCACTCAATGCCTATTTTCATATATCATTCCTCCCACAATTATTCACGATTTCAATGGGAGAAAGATTTAATTCAATAAGTTGTAATGAATTCCGTTATTTTTATTCATTTAAGGCCTATTTTCATATATTATTCCTTCCATAATTATGCACGATTTCAATGGGAGGAAGGTTTAATTCAATAAGTTCAATATTGTGGACAGAACTGCAAGTTGTAATGAAGTCCGTAATTAATTTTCATTCATAAAAGTCCTGTTCTCATTTATCATTTTCCCAATAAAATATCCGCAATTCCAAAGGAAGGAAAATTTAATTCGATAAATGCAACGATATAAACATCGCCGCAAGTATAAAAACGCTCGGGCACATGCTGTGCGTTGCGATAAGGGGCTCGTATCTTGGTTGATTTCACGTTTTTCAACGGCCGGGGATTTGAAAAAAACGGAGATGGAATTGTCGAATTTCAACATAGTATGAATTCTTTCGATTTATTTCTGGAACAATCTGACGTCAATCTGAACCAATCAGGGGACGAGATTGTTCCCCTCTTTCAAAATTTTCGAGTTTTCAGCGCGTCATGACCCCACCATTTCCGAAGGTTTTATAAGGGCGACACGACCTGCGGAAGGCCTCTTTTACGCTCTTTTACTCTCTTTTGCTCCTCTTTTGCGCTCTTTTGCTGTTTTACGCTCTTCGAATTATTTTTCGCTTTCCTTCATTTTGAATAGTGGTATGATTTTCCAATTTGATTTGAACCGTTAATAAATTCAGCATTGATTTCTCCGATTTGATTTTCCGTGAAAAATAAAATCAGTGCTAGTGAAATTCGAGACAGGACTCCTATTTAGTTTGTGCAGTGCATACTTCAGTAAACCGGTAAGGCCCCGTTCATATTTCTTACATGGCATTATCCGTTAAATATCATCCTAACAATTGAATCATTGTGTGTTCCACTACTTTTAAACCATTTTTTTTTAATATTTCTTCCCTGATTTATTATTTTATTTCTTTGGTGATACCTTAATCTCTGTAATTATCAAGAATTGAGATCGGCGAGATCACAACGGGGTTACGACCGCGCTTCACCCCTTCTTAATTCGCTAAGGGTTGACGGATATACAAGAGACTTCGTTGGGTCGAGTGATTCCCTTTCACTGGGGTTACTCACCTGAACGTTGTTGGTCCACCGCCATAACCTACCTGTATTTTACCCACATTATTTCTTCGATTTCATACTGTCTGACATTTCTTTGTGTCCTTAATCTCTGTGTTTATCAGCGACCTTTTTGAGAATTGAGATCGGCGAGATCACAACGGGGTTACGACCGCGCTTCACCCCTTCTCAATTCGCTCAAGGTTGACGAAAACACGAGAGACTTCGTCAAGTCAAGGGGTTCCATTTTTCTGGAGCTACTTGTCGAGGCGTTGTTGGTTCACAACCGTCCCCTATTGATATTTTGCATCCTTTTTCATTTCAAGGTTATACCTTGCGTTATAATTCCTTTGTGTTTCCTTAATCTCTGTGTTTATCGGCAACCTTTTTGAGAATTGAGATCGGCGAGATCACAACGGGGTTACGACCGCGCTTCACCCCTTCTCAATTCGCTCAGGGTTGACGAAAACACGAGAGACCTCGTCCAGTCGAGGGGTTCCATTTCTCTGGAGCTACTTGTCGAGACGTTGTTGGTTCACAACCGTACCCTATTAGTGTTTTACATCCCTTTCATTCCAAGATTACATCTTGTATCATTACTTCTTTGTGATTCCTTAATCTCTGGATTTATCGGCGACTTTTGGGGATTGAGCTCGGCGAGATCACAACGGGGTTACGACCGCGCTTCACCCTTGCTTAATCCACGGAAAGTTGACGGGAATCCAGGAGACTTCGTCAGGCCGAGGGGTTCCATTTTCTGAGACCACTCGTCCGGACGTTGTTGGTTTACTGCCGTACCTGACTTGTTTTCGACCCCATTTTACTTTCAAGATTTCATCTTGTGTTCCGATTCCTTTGTGGGGGCCTTAATCTCCGTGTTTATCGGCGACCTTTTGAGGACTGAGATCGGCGAGATCACAACGGGGTTACGACCGCGCTTCACCCCTTCTCAGTTCGCTTAGGGTTGACGAAAACACGAGAGACTTCGTCAGGTCGAGAAGCTCCATTTTCCTGGAGCTACTTGTCTGGACGTTGTTGGCTCTCAGCCGTACCCGATTTCTATTTCGCTCAACTGTGATCGACGATTCGTATTTCACGGCGACGTCCTTGTGAGTTGACATCGGCGAGATCACAACGGGGTTACGACCGCGCTTCACCCCTTGTTAACTCACTAGACGTTTGCGGATTACTAGAATCACTTCGTCGGGTCGAGGGGTTCCATTATCTGGAGTCACTTGTCTAGACGTTGTGCTGACACAGCTGTCCTATTCCCTATCCTTTTTTTTTACATCTGAGTGTGGAATACATCGTTGCAAGTGGTTAGATTATATGATATTTTCCGTGGCCTGCCGAATTCTGAAGTTTTGCTTTGTTACTCCCGTACTCCCCTATTTACCGTCCAATTCTCGCATTCTCTCACCTCGCTCGACCGTCTTGCTCACCCGATCACCGTTTATTCTTGAATTCATTAATCATTGTAAAATACCGATATTTAAGTCATTTCTTTTAATTTCATGTTTACTCTCAAATGAAATCAGTTTTAATTTTTGATTCTTAGTATTGATACATTTTTCCTTATCGTCATTTCTACTTGAAGTCAGTAAACTTTGTAAAATCCATTTTGTGTTTTAAGTGAACCTTTAATTTTAGCAGCATTCAGGAAAGAAACATAACTTTTAATCGCTAATTTCCTAGATTAAACCGAACCCTTCTCCACTGTATAAAAGCTACCTTGGTAGAAGTGGAGAGTTCAAGGCGCCACAACCTTGTTAAACCTATTGTGGCTGGCGCTCGAGCATTTATTTCCCGTAAAGGTGACTGCGCCCTTGAAGTACTCCCCCTAATTAAGGGATCTTCACATGGTTCACCAACCAGACTTTCACCCCCACAATCAAATTTGAGTGCTCCTGACATATCGGTTTGCTCTAGTGATCTCAAGCTGGGTATTCAATGGAGAATACTTCCGGACCCTGGAGGAAGTGATCACTTCCCAATTTTAATTGAATTAATGAACGTCTCCCAGCCTAGCTATCCAGTCCAATCTTTTTATTCAACTAAAAAATATAACATTCTTAGAGCTGACTGGTTCAAATATCAAGAGAAAGTTAATGAAGGTATTGACAATAATTGCCCTAGTTCGCTCGAGGAATTTAGAGACTTGGTCATTCATGCGGCCGATTCTGCCATTCCTAAAAAACGAGAAGCCCGTCCATCGAAATATGGAAAGTCCTGGTGGAGTGATGAACTCTCTACTGTCATCAATCAGAGGTCTATGGCATTCAAGAATTACCTTCTCCACCCTACTATTGAAAATTTTATTTTCGCGAAGGCCGTTCAAGCATCAGTTAAACGTATGATACGCCAGACTAAAAAGAACTCCTTTCGAAACTTCTGTGAAAATCTATCTCCATGCAATGGTAAGAAGGTCTGGGCTGATATAAAGAAGTTCAGGCACGGATGTAAACCTCCTATCATCAAGATGACCTCTCCAGCATGTGGAGAGGAAATCTTGTCTAGATTATGCCCTTCACAACTACCTCCCACATTTCCTCCAAATACTTCTAGACTAGGTGTCATTTCCAGCGATTACTCTGGATGAACTGATCTCATGCATGAAATACAAGAAGGAATCTACGCCGGGGAAAGACGGTATAACATATGAGATTTTAAAAGCCCTACCAATCCAGGAAAAAAAAGTGCTCACTCAACTTTTTAATCTATTATTCATGGCTCCTTACATCCCGAGTTCTCTTACTGACATAGTTGTTCTCCCTCTCTGTAAGCCCAATAAACCACCCGACAACCCACTAAGTTATCGCCCTATAGCACTAACATCTTGTCTACTTAATATCCTTGAGTCCCTATTGGCGGTTCGCCTCGAAGGGGTATATGAAACGTCCATTAATTCTCAGGAATTACAGTTTAGATTTCGTAGGGGTAAATCAGTAAACGACGCCCTCTGTTACCTGATCTCCACAGTTTATGGAGCTTTCTCTCGGGATGAGGTGATTATAATTGTTTTCCTGGACATAAAACAGGCATATGACTCGGTCCATTTCTGTCTCCTGAAGGATTGTTTGCTCTCTATGGGTGTACCAAATGGAGTGGTAAAGCTTCTTGAGGGTCTCATACTACACCGCAATGTTTACCTGATAGATCCTTTTACCAGAAATCTCTTGGGTCCAAAACAATCGAGCATAGGGTTAGCCCAGGGATCGCCTGCTAGTCCTGTTCCTTTCAACATTTTTGTCAGTGACCTGCATAAAAGTGTTGATGTGCCTGGTGTTTCTATCTTGAAGTATGCAGATGATACTACGCTAATAGCCTCTGCAAAGTCCTTTTCGGAGGCATTTCATAAGATGTCCAGTGCACTGACCAAGGTCGAAAAGTGGACCTCCTCTAAGAGCCTTCAGCTTTCCCCAGATAAGTCCAAGGCATTGTGCTGTCATAAGGTGAAGAGCTGGTCGAATATCCGCCCCCTCAAACTTTTTAATTCTGATATCCCCTGGGCGGAGTCAATATCCTATCTGGGTGTATCTATACACCAAAATCTTGATTGGACGGACCACATTTCGAGTATGTGTGCCAAAGCCTTCCATGGAATTAATGTGATGAGAGCACTCTGCAGAACTTGGTGGGGTTCCCACCCATCAACTCTCCTGTTGCTGTACAAGGCCATCATACGCCCCTTTTTGGATTATGGATCCCTCTTCTACGGAAGTTGTCCAAAGTCCCTGTTGTTGAAATTGGATCGTACCCAGTATGCAGCTCTACGTGTGGCTCTAGGCTACATGAAATCCACACCCATCCCCATAATTTTAGCCGAAAGCTGTGAGCTTCCTCTCGAACATCGTCGTACCTGGCTCACACTTAAATTCGTTTCCAAATTACATAGGCTTTCTGCAGACCCTGTTTTACTTGAATTGGCTCCCCTTAAGTTTTGGCATTCCTTGACTTTGGGTAAGAAGGCCCCGCCCGTGGTTACTACTATGACTATGATGTCCAATGCTGAAGACTTCTTTATCTCTGACCAGCTACCCTGCTACTCACAGGAACTGATGGTTCACACAGAACTTATGGAATACACCACATTAAATCTAGAAAAGTCTGCCTTAGATAACTCCATGGCTTTTCGCGTGGCATGTTCGGAGCGTTTTCCGGGATACACCCCATTATACACTGATGCATCGAAGAGCCCCGGTCAAACGGGATTCGGGTTATTTAGCCCGGTGGGCATATCTGTTTCACGACGTCTCCCGGATTATTTTCCTATCTGTTCGGCTGAGTTAATAGCCATCCTAGAGCGACTAAGGAAATAAATTGTAGAAACATCAGAAGATGTATGATAATATCGGATTCCAAAAGTGCATTGGAAAAAATATCCAACTGGAGATTATCCGCTAAAAATGACCACATCAGCTTGTACATCAGAGCTAATTTGCATAATCTGACACTAAAAGGTTTCTCGATAAAGCTCATTTGAATCCCAAGTCACACGAATATCCTAGGCAATGACACTGCTGATAATCTGGCTAAGCTGGGTGCCAGGAGTTCAGAAAAAATGATACTCAAGGCAGATGTCCGGGACTTTTGGGCGGGTTACAAACGCATGATATGGAGGAGATGGATGCTGGAATGAGAGATCGAAACCAGATCAAGGGGGCGAATATTTGCTCAATTCGTTAGGACCGATCAGTTGAATAACTTCCCGTGGTTCCTTAAAGAAGACCTCCCAAGAGGTACCATTACTACCATGAATAGGCTAAGATCTAACCATAGTTGCATTCCTGTTCACTTATACAGGATTAATGTTGCAGATACCGATTTGTGTGATTGTGGAGAGAGAGGCGACCTCATGCACGTTTTTTTCGGATGTAGCGGTAACGAACTCAACTGTCTAAAACTTTATAGCGACCTAACTAAGATCGAAAATATCACTATTAGACCAATTGGTATATACGAGTTATTCTTTTCAAATAACATCACGGTATATATGTTACTATGTGGCTTTTTGGTTGCCTCAAATATCAGACTTTAGCTTGTCTCGGCTCCTTAAGAGTGCGTTCTTCAGTGCTGTGCTGGTGGATATGTTGTTTTGTCGTCTTCTCCTTTTGCTTAAATAAATGTTTTTGTGTTCCTGTGTTTCATGTTTCTCCTGTACCTGTTGTAGTTCTCCTTCTGGGTGTCTTGTCTGTTCACCCGATGGATTTCCCTTTTCCTTGCCCTGAGATCTTGAGGTCACTTTTGACCAAACCTCATATTGAGGTACAAAAAAAAATATATAAATGGAAGATGATTAATTCGACGAGTTCGACGGGTACAGCCAAGTGACCACTTGGTGGGGATGAGAGTTTAATGTGTAGATGGTGACCAACCAGGGACATGGTAAAGGAAAGAAGAAGAAGAAGATTTCATATATTCATACGGCTACCGAAAAGAGCCGAAGATTTTCGGAAATAGCCGAAGGGCGAAGAGTTCCAAAGGTAGTCGGAGATAATCGAAGATAGCTGGAGATTTTCGAAAAGAGCTGAAGATTTTCGGAAATAGCCGAAGAGTTCTAGAGGAAGTCGGGGATTATCGAAGATATAAAACGGATACAAAGTGTATATGACGGAAATAAAGCAGATATAAAACGGACGAAATTTCACTCAGCCTAATAATTTGAGCAGACACTCGCAATAAAAAACATAAGAAAAACTGAATTCTTCTGTACTATGTGGAAAGTCATTCTGCGACAGCCGCGCTGGAGAGTACACGTGTGTTACGAGCCACCTTATCTCTCTAAGCCAGCATCTGATTCAAACGTACGTAGATAAATAAACATATTATAATTAATTTTCATCCAGTTTGAAAATTATTCACTGAATCTGTCGTTAATAAATTACAGTTGTCCTCGGGACAACTAACAAAAAGAAAACATGAATCCGTCATCACAAAAAACTTGGCAGACAGTCCCTAAAAAGAGAAAATTATCACTTTCACCTGAAATAAATACAAATCCAACAATAACCACTCAAAACAGATTCTCATTTCTTCCTGAAGTATTTGATGGAAACAACACAGAACGACAGAACAAACGACCCAAAGTATTCCAAAACCACCTCCAGTATTTATACACGGTGTAACAAACTACGCGGACATGACGAAACAATTATCGACAGCAATAGCTGATGAACAATACTAAAACACTCTCTAATAATATCGTCAAGATCAACGTTGCAACGCCTGAAACATACAGGAGCCTGGTAAGATTTTTGAAGGAAGAAGATATATATCGTCACACTTATCAGTTAAAACAAGATAGAGCGTATAGAGTGGTTATTAGACACTTACACTCTAGCACTTCATCTGAGGAAATAAAAACCGAAATGGAAAACTTGGGCCATAAAGTGAGAAATATAACCAACATAAGAGACCGCAGAACAAAAAATCCTCTACCCCTATTTTATGTAGACTTGGAACCACAAGACAATAATAAAGAGATCTACAAGATCGAATTCATTTCCAACGAAAAAATAACAATAGAGCCCCCGAGAAGAAAATCGGAAATAATTCAATGCACTAGATGCCAAGAATATGGTCACTCGAAAACCTACTGCCATAGACCATTCATGTGTGTCAAATGCGGTAACCAACATGATTCCAAAAGCTGTACTAAACCAAAAACAACTGCAGCGACATGCGCGTTATGCGATGGTATTCATCCTGCGAATTATAAAGGCTGTCAAGTCTACAAGGAATTAATGCGTGCGAAGAACCAAAATTACCAAAGGAACAACAGACAAAAAATCAACTCTGAACAGAATACCGATAACAATACTCCACGAATTCAAAGCACAACCAGATCACCAGATAAATCTTACTCACAAGCACTAAGAAACCAAGAAAAACAGACAGAATATATTCCCCAAGACACAAACCTTAATTCCTTCGAATCATTAATGTCCACCTTCTTATCAGACGCTAAAGCCATGATGACACAACTCATGAACCAAAACCAGATTATACTTAATCTGCTGACAACAGTTGTAAACAAACTTAAATAAAAATGGCCAAATTCATTCGTCTTTCCACTTGGAACGCAAATGGGCTTCCAAACAAAAAACATGAATTAACAACATTCATGAATCTCTACAAAATAGATGTAATGCTAATTTCGGAAACTCATTTCACCGACAAGACAGTGTTTCAAATACCACAATACCTCACTCATTCTGCTCAACATCCCGATGGTACCGCCCACGGTGGTTCAGCAATACTCATTCGAAGGACCATAAAACATGATTCATTATCTAATTATGTAACCAATGAAATACAAGCTACAAATATCAGGGTATACACAGAAACATGGAACTTCGATATATCAGCCATATATTCACCACCTCGACATAACATTTCTCAAAATCCATATATGCCGCTTTCTTTCAACACTTCCAACATCGCTTCATAACTGGAGGTGACTGGAACGCAAAACACACACACTGGGGTTCAAGATTAATAACTCCCAAGGGTCGCAATCTACAGGGTGGGGCAGAAGAACCTATCCGATTTCAAATCCCTTTTTCTCAGAAGAGAGAGCAGGTAGAGTAGTGGGGTAAAAACCGTTAGAAAGCTGGTTTTATGCCATTTGTCAGTAGTCAACATGCCTTGGTCTGGTGAACATCGTGCTTTTGTTATTGAGCGGTTTATCGAATGCGGCGGTTCGATAATTGCTACACAACGTGCTTTTCGAATTCATTTCGGACTCGGGCGTCATGATCCTGTTCCACATCACGCTACGATTAAAGTGTGGGTGTCAAATTTTAGACAGACGAGTTCAGCATTGAAAAAGAAGTCGCCTGGACGTCCCAGGACAGCAACAGGACCTGAAAACGTGGCCAATGTGAGAGCCGCGATTGAACGTTCCCCGCGTCGTTCGGCGCGAAAACATTCGCTCGCTTTGGGGATTTCCAACCGCAGTATTCGGCGAATTTTGCACCGGGACCTCAAAATGCATCCCTACAAAATGGTTGTTGCACAGAAATTAAGTGAAAGGGATTTTGAAACCCGCACGAACCTGTGTCGCGATCACCGAGAACTGCCAAACGACGATGTTGTGCTCTTCACGGACGAAGCCCATTTTCACCTTTGTGGCGCCGTAAACAGGCAGAATTTGGGGTTACCTCAAATCGAAGGTTTACCAGCATCGACCAAGGACCCTTCTTGCTTTACGAAGGGAAATTGCTCGGGCAATTGAAGAAATTCCTGTGGAAATGACAGTGAAAGTCATGGAAAGCTACCGCGAGCGCCTAAATAAGTGTATCCGCTCCCAAGGACGACATTTGAGTGATGTGCTTTTCAAAACTTAAATTTAAAAATGGCATAAAATTTGCGATATGTTAATAAAAAAAATTTTTTGACAAGCTGAGTGGTTTTAATTTTATAACGTTTTGAAATCGGATAGGTTTTTCTGCCCCACCCTGTACTTGAAGTTATATCAAACAAAAACTTCGATGTGATCTCGCCGGGCTCACCAACATACTGGCCAACCGACGTAAATAAGATCCCAGATGTTTTAGATTTCTTCATCACTAATGGTATTAATAATACATATTTTCACGTAGAATCTACACCGGAACTTTCATCTGACCACACGCCAGTCTTAATTACCCTAGGTACAACACCCAAAATGAATGAAAATAAACCTTCACTCACAACAAATTTCACTAATTGGGACCTGTTCCAACAAAAGTTGAACGAAGAAATTAACTTGAATATTGATCTAAAAAAATCTGAAGATATAGAAACAGCCGCAAACAATATAACAAAAATGATCCAAAAGGCAGCATGGGAGAGCACCCCCGAAAAATCAAGGAGAGAATATCCGCACACCAAATTACCGCTCCAAATCAGAGAACTAATAGTAGAAAAGCGAAGAACAAGAGGAAGATGGCAGAGATCACGGAACCCGGCTGACAAAACTGAATTGAATCAGGTCAACAAAAAATTGCATAAACTACTTCAAAAATATACAAACTCACAATTCCAGTATTACATAGAGACCATTAACGACAACTCCGAACACAATATCTGGAAAGCCACGAAGAAGTTCAAAAGACCCGTACTAAGAAAATCTCCTATTGAAAATCCCAATGGAACATGGGCTAACTCGGATGAAGAAAAATCAAATATTTTTGCTGAATATCTAGCACAAGTCTTCACACCAAATGCTCCCTACCCTGGTATTATCGACACCGAAATTGAGACCTTTCTGGATGTTGCTTGTCAAATGGCCCCACCAGTTAAACCCTTTAGACCAAGAGAGGTGATAAGCGAAATCAGAAAGCTTAAAAACAAGAAAGCCCCTGGTTATGATCTCTTAACGGCGGAAATATTGAAAAAACTACCTAAAAAAGCCATTCTAATTCTCACCATCATATTCAATAGAATGATCAGCATGTCATACTTTCCTACCATATGGAAATATGCCGAAATTATAATGATAGCGAAACCGAACAAACCAGAACACAAAGTGGATTCCTACAGGCCTATAAGCTTACTATCAATCATAGGAAAATTATTTGAGAAACTTCTCTTGAAAAGGATGAAGAAAGACATAGACCTGGACCAAATAATTCCTGCACATCAACTAGGTTTTCGAGAAAACCACTCCACAATTCACCAAATCCACCGAATAGTGAATACCATTTCAAGATGCTTTGAAGAAAATAAATATTGCTCAGCAGTGTTTCTGGACTCATCACAAGCATTTGACAAGGTGTGGCATAGCGGATTATTGTTCAAACTCAAGAAATTTCTCCCACAACCATACTACATGATTCTGAAATCATATCTAGAAGACCGATACTTTGCCGTGAAATTCGGAGAATCAATATCTGCTACTTACAAGGTCAACTCGGGAGTTCCTCAAGGAAGCATATTGGGTCCACTTTTATACATCCTCTTCACATCCGATATACCAGAAAATAGAGAAACCACAATTGCATCTTTTGCAGATGACATAGCTCTACTGGCTACTCACGAGAATGACACAACAGCTTCTGAAAATCTCCAACGGCACTTAAATGACCTTGAAAAATGGCATCGGAAATGGCGACTCAACATCAATGAGAAAAAATCTGTTCAAGTGACCTTCACTACAAAAAGGACCATATGCCCCAGAGTTAAAATATTTGAAAACAATATACCAGTTGACACGAAAGCAAAATACCTCGGCCTACACTTAGATCAGCGTCTCACTTGGAAACACCATATCCAAGCAAAAAAGACTCAAATCAATATAAAGATCCGAAAAATGTACTGGCTCATAGGAAGGAAGTCCAAACTAACACTAGAAAATAAAATACTGATATACAAGGTAATAATTAAACCAATTTGGACCTACGGCATTCAATTCTGGGGATGCGCTAAAAAATCAAACATCCAAAGACTCCAATCAAAAATATTGCGTTCGTTAGTGAATGCGCCCTGGTATGTCTCCAACCACACCATCCATAATGATTTGAAAATCCCATATATCACCACCGAAATAGAAAACTACTCAAGGAAATATCACGGAAAGTTAGAAGGACATGCCAACCATCTGATCGACAAACTCACAGAAAATCCATTTCACCACCGAAGACTACTACGGACCTGGCCAAACGACTTAATCTGAAGAGTTAAAATGAAGTATTAATATGTTTAATATCTTCTCATTGTCTAATCCCACATCATATTTACTTAATACTTTTATTCAAAGTAGATTGTAAATTTTCAATAAAGAGAAAAAAAAAACTATGTGGAAAGAAGTTCACGTGAAGTGATACAGTGAAAAAAAACACATCTTCATTAAACATGATGAATTACAAGAACGTATGGAAGAATTTACTGAATATACAAAGAAATAGAAAACTAACTCCATTGTTTCCGAACTGTGTAAGGATGAATACATCTCTGATTATGAAAGTAAACATCTAAAAAGGCACAATTCTCTGCCTCCTAGACTCTATGGGTTAAGAAAAACACACAAAAACACGTTGAATTTAAGACCAGTAGTCAGTTGCATGAATTCGCCATCTTACAATATTGCCCAGTTCTTACACGAAGTTCTTTCACCGATTTCTACTGTTTCACGCTATAATATTAAAAATTCATTTGAATTTGCACATTTCATTAAGGATATCGTGTTGCCTCGGGATTACATGCTGGTGTCTCTGGATGTGGTTTCGTTATTCACTAACATCCCCAAAGAACAAGTTGTCAAAATAGTGAAAAAGAGGTGGCACCTTATTAGTGCATATACTGATATTCCTAAATCGCTTATGATAAAAATAATTAATTTCTGTTTTGACACAAGCTATTTTAGCTTTGATAACAATTTTTATCAACAACTTGACGGAACGGCTATGGGGAACCCGGCAAGTCCGATTCTAGCTTCGATAGTTATGGATGATCTAATAACAGAGGTATGCGAGAAAATCCCTTATTATATTCCATTCATCAAAGTTTATGTAGATGATACCTTACTAGCTATACCAAAATCAGAAACACTTTCGATCATGGAATATTTCAATTCTTATCATGACAAGTTGAAATTCACTGTCGAGCTTGAGTCTGACTGTATGATTCCCTTCTTAGATGTTATGGTTCATAGGGATAATGATGGCAGATTAAAAACTGACTGGTATAGAAAACCAACGAACTCAGGAAGACTTCTAAATTTTCGGTCAAATAATCCGATTCAACAAAAAATCAATACGATAAGAAATCTGTTTCACCGAGCAACAGAACTAAGTCATGAGTCGTTTCACAGTAGGAATCTGGATATCCTCACTGGTTTATTATTTCAGAACAATTATCCGAAACATTTCATACTCCAAATAATTAACAAACTAAAACAGAAAAAAAGATCAAATACGGACAATATATCCAACAATAATGAGAGCATAGATATTGAAATGAAATATTTGAAGTTACCATTTATATCAGAAATTTCATCAAAATTAAAACACCTGTTTAAAAACGAAAATACTGAAATAACGTTTTATAATCCAAAATCCCTTAGTAATATTTATTCCAAATTAAAAGACCCCACACCAATCTTAGAACAGTCTAACCTAATTTATTCAATTCCATGTTCATGTGAAAAAAGTTATATAGGTCAGACCAAACAAAAAATTAAAAAATAGAATACGACAACACAAGTATGACTGTTGTGAAATAAACCGAATAAAAAAGGAAAAAACCGCCCTAGCGCAACATCATTTCGATACAGGGCACATTTTTGATTTTGACAATGTTGGGGTTCTGGATGGAGAATCTGGTTACAAGAAACGATGTATAAGTGAGATGATCTTTATACAGACGACAAATAATATCAATCTGAGAACCGATGTGGCCAATCTAAGTAATGTATATAATAATATATTACGAAAAACACGAGAGCTCGGGGGCCGATAGTTTGTTTTTGTTTTCCGATCGCAGCCCGTATACTCGATCTGTTTCCGTATGTAGGACTTGTGTTTTTTTTAAAAATTGATTCCACCTGACAGTTCAGTGACCGCCTACAGCTCTTATATATCAGAAATTCTAATTAACCATTTCACATTGCCAATATTTATCTTTTCAATCCTTCTAATTTATTGGTTTTTCATGCGATTATGCATTTCTTTTTGATGTCTCTATTATACCATAATACTGTGTATGCAATTTCGTAATGTTTGGAAGGTAGGTTTGTCTCATATAATTATATACAAGATTATTATATTTTAATTGTCAGTTTTTACATTTGAGATGTTTGCTTTCATTGTACATACCATAGTAATTTGTCTGTTTTTACATGTATGCTGTGGTCTCGATTTATTGAACATTCTGTGATTTTTTTAGCCTGAGGAAGATCAAATATATGGTCGAAACGTCGCTTAACAAATAGATGCGTATTTAAATTGCAGTCCTATATCCCATTAAGAAAAATTTTGCTATATAACAGCAAGGACGTTAATATATGATGGATAGAAAACAATATTCAATAGATCAACTTCGAATGGCTAGAGTTACTTATTAGGAAATAATATTTGTTAGTATTTTCTAGTCGCCAAATTATCATTACTCACCTGAGATCAATGTTTCAACACTCACACACATACACACAAAAATGTACCTATTATCTCACCTTTATTTCTCACGTTTATTCATACATGTGAATAAAACAAAATATTTCTTCAACATCGAAGTTACATATCCAATAACTTGATTATTCATATTTTGTTCCGTTTGCGGAAGCGAAAGAATCTGCTGTCGTCTGAAAGACGTATATTGTGTATAATCTCAGACCAGTCTAAGTGTATAATTCACAACCTTGACCCGTCCGATTAATATCGAGTTAGAAACACACACACTGCTGTATGTATATCAATTTTTCTGTCTGAACTGTTATCAGCTTAGATAGAGCATTGGCAAAGACGTAGTCATCTAGAATTTGTTTAAAGGTAGCTGGGTTCGAATCCCGATGAAGACTCGATATTTCATTTATTTGTATTAGGTGTGGTCATTGTTACGTCATAGGGTGTGGCAAGTCTTGACAAATCTAGGCAGTCTTGATAGGTAAATCGGAACATATTTGACAGGTACTATTTGACAGATCCATCATGTGACATCAGTATGACAGGTCCTTCAGATCATCACTTTTAGGTTTGAAACGTGTCATTTTTGAAACCTGTCTATTTTGGGAGCTGTCATTTATTGATACCTATCATTTCTTGACATCTATCATTTTTGACACCTATCACTTTTGGCACCTGTCATTTTTTACACCTTTCATTTTTGGCAACTGTCAGTTTTGACACCTGTAATTTTTCACACCTGTCATTTTTGACACCCGTCATTTTTGACACCCATCATTTTTGACACCCATCATTTTTGACACCCTCCCACCAAACACCCCTCACTCCCAATGACCTTGAAAAACCCTCATCCACGTCTACGTCAATTGGACTTAGAATATTTTTCGATTTTGGTATGATTTCTGCAAAATGAACCTTAGATTTCCTTATGGGAATTTACATGTGTTTGGGCTAGAAACTGCGCTCGTTGCGGTGTTGCTACTATTAACAGTGCTGTGCCTAAGGTGGCGTAAGGACACAGTAACAAAGCCTACACACACACAGAACACAACTGCTTACTCCGAACTCGGCACAAGTTACAAGCTTCGAAGCTTGTAGTTCCAGAGGGGTCTCCTCAGGAGACCTAGGATTAATCAGGATAAACAATTTATCATATCATATTCGTCGCTTCATTACAAAAACAAGTGTGCTTTTGCTTTTCTTACCTTAGTAACCATCAGCAACTTAAGCAACCTCACTGAACAAAGTTGATTACTTCGTTAATTTTGTGACAAACATCATAAAAATCATAAAAATGGATAGTGTGGGAGAGGGAAGCGTAGAAAATTTAGCCGCAGTTGCCAAAGAATCTCTCTTACCCACTAAAAGTGCTTATGAAAGTTTCTTTGCGGCCTATAATAATGCCGGTGCCGGCCATCAACGAAGCCTCTGTTTGGAACGTTTTACGATCTCATCTGGACGCGCTTCCAACCGGGCCTTTGAGCATCGTGAAATTCACCACCGACGTAGCGTCCATGCAAGCTTCCGCGTTCAAGAACGTAGAGCCTCGAAACCTTAGACAAAGGACTCTTTCCTTTGTCTAAGCTCGAAACGCTTCGGCCGCTTGAGGAAAGTCCCGCCGACCATCCACGGAGACTGTTTACAAGCTTCTTGCGAAGCTGGCAGCTCGAAAGTCCCGTAAAAACGCATCGTGAGTGGCCTACATAACAAGTGGTGTGAAACGAAGAAAATTGCAAAATCAAGAGACGACAGTTGAGTCAAATGAAGCAGTCAATTATGGACAACAAACGAATTCATAAATCGAGTGTTTATGAGGCAGTCGAACATAAATAAACAAATAATCTTGCAAACAGTGACACATTCCTTTCGTCCGTCCGGATCGATACCTGTACCTACTTGCGGAACACCATATGCATAGGAAAAATGAATGCACGTAGAGATCTTATTTTCAAAGGAATCTCTGGGAAGAAGCCTAGAAATTTACCCGCCGTATTCTCGGCAAGTGATCTTTTTGACGTATACGCTCAGAGCCATTAGGCAGAGTAGGCAACTGCCTATGGGCCCCCCGTGCACGAAAAAAATTGAATGTTTTATACGGGGAATATTGCATTGCTTAGGGGCCCTGTATACGCTTCGAAACGAATGGTTCACTACAGAAGTAGTCGTATTCTCGATAACCATTCGTTTCTTCAAACGTATACGTTTGAAAACGTGCGATCGCATACTCCGGCAACACTGCAAATCTTCACATTCTGTGATCGATTCAAATTTGAAAATACTGAAGTTCTGTGATGAGTTTTCGAAGTACTGTCTAAGTGAAAAATAGTGCGGTTTTAATAGTTATTTTTGTATCTAGTGCGCGAAATGCTACTTTGGTGATCGAGAACTGATTTTTTTTAACGAGGCGCAGCCGAGTTAAAAAAAATAGTCGAGATCACCAAAGTATTTCGCGCATGAGATGCAAACAAAATTTTTTCTGCAAACGTGCACTGGATTCACCATTAATGTTAGCATTGTAAATAATAAATGAAATTACAATTTGAAAGCCTTAGTTATTGTTATACATAAATAAATAACTAAGGCTTTCAAATTGTGATTTCATTTATTATTTACAATGCTAACATTAATGGTGAAGCCAGTGCACGTTTGCAGAAAAAATTTTGTTTGCATCTCATGCGCGGAATACTTTGGTGATCTCGACTATTTTTTCTAACTCGGCTGCGCCTCGTTAAAAAAAATCAGTTCTCGATCACCAAAGTAGCATTTCGCGCACTAGATACAAAAATAACTATTTATTCACAACCATATATGTAATGTTGTCATTATTAACGTCATTGAAGGTTGGGAAATGTCACATTACACACCTCTACTTCCCAACCTCACTTCCTGCCCTCACTTCCCGCCCTCATTTCCCCTCCCTCATTTCCCACCCCCATTTCATCTATTCTACATGAATATTTTTCATTCTTTGGAGCTTTATTTAAAAAATCCTCTATATTCTTCCTCGAAAATACGTTCGATTTCTTGGGCCTAAAGCCAACATTTTGTCGTTTTAGGAAGGCTAGCAGTTTCTCATGTTATCAGTTTTTTCTTCAATTTCTAGCAGACTAGCATCGTTAGTATCCTACTGTACATTGCCCACAAAGTAGACGGCTTCTTCGGTATGCTATGTTCCCCAAAATATGCCAAGAGTACACTTTCGGAAGCGATATGTTTAACCTTTTTTTCTTCGCACCATTTCCTATATAATTCAAAGGATTTTAGATTCCTATTCTTACTTTTCTCTGGCACCAAACCCTGAACTGCTGCGAGAGCAGCCTGCAGATCTCCTGATGGGGTACAATCCATAAATTCATCGTCGGAAGACAGGATTTTCAATTTATTATTCGCGAATTTATTATTCGACTTTATCTGACATTTATTTATATTGGTGACAATTGTATACCCCGTAGTCACGGTAACAATATAGATCTACTTGATTATTCTGAGAACTCTGCGTTCTTGGTGATTTGTCGTTAAACACAAATTTACTTATTTTAATTGAAATATGATGGTTGTAAATAAAATAGTTTACAAACCTTGGTAGGAAGTTTCATTCCTGTCTCGAGATCATAGCTTACCTCGACGCTTCGCGTCTCGGTTAACTAATCTCACGACAGGAATGAATCTCTTCCCACCTCGGTGTGTAATATACTATTCTCTATTTCAGTATCGTAATGAGTTCATTATAGTACTAAAAACAGTGCTGTAATGAACTCATTACAGCATAGTTTTTAGTTATATTTTTCGTTTCGTGGTTGTCAGCACTGACTTCCGATCCTATCAATTTTCAACACACGTCAATTTGAAAATATCAAATTTTCGTAACAGTCACCAACTGCCAAGATACAACCAAGAGTCACTAGGATGTAAACCCAGAATTTTTCATTTAATTTCGACATTTTTTCACTAAACTTGACTGAAATAGAGAAAATACCGTCTAAATCTCGTCGCAGAATGTAATTCCAACACTCATTTGTATTGGAATAGGAGCCCATTCTGCGATTCTGCAACTTGTTTTAGAATATACTATTATTGAAAATGAACATGTCTCAAAAGAGAAACCAAAATACGAATAGCTAGGAGGAGGTTCCATAGAACTTATAGTACATGAAATGCCATTAGCCTTGCTGCTCAGCTCGAAAAAATGGATAAACATCTCCAGTTGGAGGAATACTGAAATTTCCATGTTGCCATGGTTACGACTTATCATACAGAACGGAAACACAGAAATACTATGAATTTAATCGTCAAGATCCGATTCACTTGGCATTTCGGTAAACATTTCTGTGTTTCTGTTCGGTGTGACAGGTCGTATCCATGGGAACATGGAAATTTAGAGATTCCTCTAACTTGAGATGTTTACCCACTTTTTGATCTGGAAATAGCATTCCATGTACTATAAGTTCTATGGGAGGTTCTCATAAAAAAATTGAAAAAAACATTGATTTTCAACCGAATCAACGAATCAAAGTTTCGAATAATTTCACATATTCTCATATAGACTTGGCAAGACTTCAAGTCGAGAACAAAAGAACAGAGAAACAGGCGGAGGACCTCCAATTTCTGGCGAATTATCCAAGATGGATGAAGAAATAATCGACATAGTGAAAGTTGTGTCTACTGAGGGGCACACAATGAATGCTGAATAAGCATTAAATTTTGACTTTCAAAACCAAGAGGGAAATGATATTGAACTGGAGGAAGAAATTAATGAGCAGCCAGTGGAAGTGGAATGGACACAAAGATAGAAATAAAAAAAATATTACGAAGAAAAATTATTATCAATGGGATGAATTGCTAGTGCAAAAGAGAAACAATCTTTTATAATAATATCATCCGCTATTTTGATTGAAGAATCGTAATTTCCGACACAGAAAACCCCCAGATACCAATTTTGAATAGAATCGGATCATAGTAGGGATGTTGACACATTTTACAAATTCATATATAAATTGAGGTTTTCCACATTGGAGGTAGTTTTTGAAATACTAAAACAATATTTTATTTTAGCGATCTGAATACTCTCATTAAATTAAATAGAATCGATTTAAAATGTGTAATCTATTACCGTTTATCACGTGACTGCAAACACGAATGAGAATACGTGACGTCACTGTTCTGTTAACAAGCTAACCTATAACCTTACTGTCATCATGAGTACGAACTTACGAAGAACAGAAGAGAGTGAAACGTATCACCAGCGAACTATTTCACGATTATTTGTTATCACGAAAACGATTTGTTCGCAAGAAATCACTCAAGATCAGTTCGCTTTGACAGACGGCGAAGTATGTTTACCGTATAGTGACGTCATCGTAATCACTTCGTTTCAGCGGGAATTTTGAAAACTATTTTTATTTACGCATTTTTTATTGGTATTTGCTATATTTTTTCCATTAAAATACTTTTTTCGTGTTTATACTGGGCTTATCTACAAATCAGAATCATTTCCAAAAAATAGTCAACATCCCTATTATGTAAAAAGCACCCTCCTGTGATTCGAAGGAAGAGCGGCTTTCCACCAATCAGGGGTCTTATTACTTAAAGAAAATATGTAATTTTTAATTTTGAGGATCCTTCCCCGTAAAGGGAGAAAGTGTGGGATCGGCCCATACGCACTCGGGTCGGGACTTAGTGTCTGAAAATTCTCCAGGGAGAGGGATGGTAAATGAAACTTTCGTTGTCATACCGATGTAATAGGCAGTGCCTTCCAGAAGATAGTTCTTTGGAGGAGATATGTGGACGACGTTTTCTGCATTTGGCGAGGAACCACACAAGAATTAAAGTCTTTCCTAGAGTTCATCAATTCACTCTCCAAAATCGATTTCACCTTAGAGATTTCCAAAGAAAATAACATCAATTTCTTAGATCTCAATATAACCCTAAAACCTGATAATACGTTCGAATTTAACATCTACAGAAAGCCTACTCAGACCGACATAGTTATTCCGAAATACTCGTACCATTCTCCTCAGGTCCAAAGAACGCCTTTCACTTTCTCTTGAACCGTCTTGTCAATGTCGCGCTGTCTAAGATGAACTATCACAGAGAACTAAATAATATATATGAAATAGCAACTATAAATCACAACTCAAAACAATTCGTCGACGATATCTTGGCCTCTATAGTGAAGAAAAAACTACTCAAAAAAATATACCCACATACCGCCATCAAGACGACATACATAGCCATCCCCTATTTCTCCAACCTCAACAGCAAATTGAAATCACTGTTAAGGGGTTTCAACTTAAACCTTGTCAACACTTCACATGGAACACTAGAAAAATCGCTCATTAATAATAAGCCCAAAAAAGACAACAAACAAAAAAGCGGTATATATAGGATAACTTGCGGTAATTGTCCTGCCTATTACATCGGTATGACGACGAGAGCTGCAAAAATCAGATTTGGCGAACATGTCAAGAACAGACCCACTTCTGCCATGGGACATCATCTAATTGAGAGCGAACACTCAACCTCATTGGAAAAATTAACTTTCCTCCATCAGCACAATGATTTTTATAAGTTAACACTCTTAGAACAGCTGGAGATCCTAAAAAGCAAGAATGACGAACACCTTCTCAATGAAATTAAAGAGTTCCCCTCGAATAATCTATTCAAGATGTTCGAACTTCCAACAACATAAAAATTTTTCCGCCTACCCCTGTATAAACTTTTATTTATCCGAGGATGACCCATACATGGAATTAAGAAGAAGCAAAACATGTACCTCGATGTCGATGGTAGATTTCATAAATAATTAAACCTATAGCCCTATACCAAAAAAACAATTCCTCAGAGTAAAATCTTTATGATTAATTTGATGTCTTTCGTAACTGGCTCATATTTCATTGACGGTGAGTTTGTAATAAATTTGTTTGTATCGGAAAAATCACTGTCCAGAACATTTGTAAAATTGTAAATTTGTAACAGTATCTTATTGTCATCTCGTAATCTTTGTTATCTTTATCTTATTTTCAGCTGACCTGATGATGGCCTAGTGCCGAAATCGATTGTCTTAGAATATAATTCTATATAAAAATAAGTGTCTTCCATCTCATTACCGATTCATAGTTCACCGGACGCACTCATGGAGTTTTTCATTCGGAAAAAAGATTCTGTTTCTACTGAAATTCACGAATCTTATATGTATTCTGATCAACTATCATCGTATAAAGCTGATTACATCCTCTCCAATATTTTCGAAGCTGATTACATCCTGCGAATTTTTATTTTACCAAATCTGAGTTTTCTCGAAATTGGCTCGAGATAGAAGGATTCTGTTTTTACTGAAATTCATGAATCTTACATGTACTCGGAGTTAACATAATCAGAATAAGCTGAGTCCACCTCGTCGAATATTCTCGAAGAGAATTTTTATTTTACCAAATCTGAGTTTTCTCGAAATTGGCTTGAGATAGAAGGAACGTTGCGGCGAATTTGACGGACCACTCACCGCGGACCAGATCTCACTTGATGAAACAACAATATAAACACTCGAAGTGCTAATGAAGGAAATAAAACAATGCTCTATCCTTCAAATACAGAAATAATTGCCCAATCTGGCAACGTTGCGGCGAATTTGACGTAACTTCCACCGCGGCTCACTGGTCGCGAATTCTCGTATGCTGGACCAATACACCTATATTGATAAATCACGCGATAACTTTCGAATGCTTTTTTGGTCTACTGGCGACACCTTTGTCTTTTGACCTTGAACGAAAACTCGTAACTTGCCTGTAATATACGAACATAAACATTTCCAATGTTGAAAAATTATCAAGTTATTGCTACTTAGAGCTCAAAGATACTTTCGAATACAGTGAATCAGTATGAATTTTTGGAAAAAATAGGATGGTTGATATGATTTTCATGTTAGGGCAGTGCCACAGAACCTGTTTTTCAAGGAAGTCGAACTTATGCTGCCCAATATCCCGATAGGAAACAAAAATTCATACTGATTTACTGTATTCGAAAGTATCTTTGAGCTCTAGTAGCAATAACTTGATCAATATTTTTTTTTGGAAAGCCGATAAAAACTGATATAATTGGTTGAATACGTGATCAATATGAATTGCTTGTACGAAAAAGAAATATCATTTTTATGATGATGCTCAGGAAATATGATACTGGGAAGGTTTTGAAGTTTGTCAATAATTATTCATTTAGTTTTATTTCATTGTTTGACCTCTTTTGAATGTCCGTTAGTTTTATTATGTTATTATTTGAATAAAATTTTCATTTGCGATATCATTTTTCATGTCAGCTGGATGCGGGGGTTAAAATAATCCTATGGTTACTTCTGAGAAAATGTAAGGCATCTTTATGTGTGTGTTGCCTTAGACTCTTAGAGAGAGATCACGTTATACAACTGTCGTCAAATCTGCAGATTTTGGTATGTTCAAAGTTGAGATCAATTAAATAGTTAGCAATAAAAGCACACAAAATCCATTGAACTCGACCTAGTAAGCGATGAATTTCGTTGACTCGGTTGACTATGGAGGCATTTTGCTTACTCGAACTTTTCTGTAACCAGGCTAACACAACTTTTGAGTCCGACCATGTGTTAATATTTATGTCGCCGATTTTCAGGGCTGTAATTGTTCGTTTCATCAGTTTCGCCAATAATGTTGCGGCAGAAAGTTCCAATTGGGGAATGGTTAATTTGTTTTTTACAGGTGCAACCTTTGTTTTGGCTACCAGCAATGTTGTCTGGGCATTGTTTTCACGACTGTTTTGGTGTATATTGCTGCTCCATAGGCTCTTTGCGATGCATCACAGAATCCGTGTAGTTCAATGGGCTGCTCTGGATTATACTGAAACCATCGTGGTAGTTGCAGATTTTATATTAGTGGCAGTTCTTCTTTGAATTTGTCCCACGCTGTTTGGATTTCTGTGGGAATAGCTTCATCCAATGTTTTGCCAGTTTTCCATATGTCTTGCATGATTATTTTCGCCTTGATCACAATTGGAGCCATGAGACCTAATGGATCGAAAATTGAAGCTATTTCGGATAGCACTTGTCTTTTTGTGTTTGTTCGATTGGAAGTTTGTTTAATAATGTATTGGAAGTTATCATTTTGTGGTGACCATTTAATTCCCAGAATTTGCTGTTGAAATCTTGAAAGGACGTATCATCATTCAATGTTGAATCCTCCTTTGAGAAGTAGCGTTTTAATTTCTTGTTTGATTTTTTTTGCATCTTCTTTATTGTGGGCGCCGGACAGAAAATCATCGACGTGAAAATCTTCAAGTATCAGTTCCGCAGCTCTCGGGAATTTGTCGCATTCATCCATGGCTAACAGATGCATGGTTCTTATAGCAAGGTAGGCTACAGGAGCGGTTCCGTAGGTGATTGTCGTGAGTTGATATTCCTGGTAGTCACCTACAGCAAGTCCACCACGCCAAAATAAAGAACCGGGTGCAGAAAACAGGAAAAAATCTCCAGGAGTTCGAGGCCGATGTTGCTAGATTAGTGAGGCTGGCTTATCCATCAGCTCCAGACAGCTTCCTTGAACAGCTATCAATCCAGACGTTTGTCGACGGTATCACGGACAGCGAAGTTCAACAAGCCTTGAGACTTGCCTGGCCTAAAACCATCGATTATGCTTTAGCTCAAGCTTTAGAATTCGAGGCAGCGAAACAGGCGTCGCATAGATGATACGTTGGTGTGAGTCCAAGAAGCAGACCGACCGGTTGAGGAAATCATCCGAAAAGAAGTTAGCAGATTATTGAATGCCAATAAAAAGAATGTTGTGTGCAGGAATTGCAACAAAAGTGGGCATTTTAAGCGGAATTGTAATAGGGGAGATAATTTTTGAAACTATAAAACAGACATGTCTTGAAAATTGGGACTTGAACGTTTTCTTTCCCGTAATATTTAACCGGTATTTTCCACCTCAACTTCTGAAATTTAATAGCCTTGTGTTAGAAAAATTATTGGATCGTTTATCAAGCCCACACAGGATGTCTGGCGAGACGTTAACGACCGAAATTGTTGATTTTCAGTTTAAGTTTATTTAGAGAACTAAATGATAAATTATAATTGTCCCACGAATTTGGTTGCAATTACTGCACACGATGACAGGAATAAAATTCAACGCAGGCATTGTTGAGAATTGTCACGTAGCATTTCCCAAACCATTGCATGGGAAACTGCAATATCTCAAGAAGAAGGTGGGAAGCAGAAAAAAATCTTTAATTTGATTGGTTCATAAAAACAAAGATGGAAGAAGTTTTGGTTTGATTGGTTTCGAAGTATCGATGGAGGAAAAATCTTTAATTTAATTGGTCTCGGAAGAAAACGAAGAATAAGGCAGCCGGGGAAGTCTGGAACGAAAAAGGAGTTAGTTACTCGGAAGACGGCGTTAGGATAACTCATAGGTTTTTTTTTTGGTTTCTTTTAAAAGTTTTGATAAGTCAGTCTCAAACTGGGACATATATAAGAAGTGTTAAGTTGAAGTTAGTAAAGTCTCTAAATTTATTTGGAATTATTTAGATCGCGTATCGTCGGTATATTCGGGAGTGAAGGTCAATTTTGCGAAAACGTGTGGGTGTCGTGTTTCGTATCTAATCTGTCTGTTTCAGGAAAGAAGCATCGTCGTAGAACATCCTCCTAGGTTCATCATTCTTGGGATTATTGGTCTAGGAAAAAGGTCAGATAAATTGTTTATGCTTAGCTTATTTTGAGAATTAGTAGACAGCCGCATGCCCGCCCAAAATATATTTGTAGTCCAGAGTCCTGAAATCTTCTACAAGTCATAGTTTCACATTTTCGTATTTTTTTTCTTAAGACGTATTATAATCTTTGTAATCACCCTTAAGTAGTTGAAGGTCTAAGTGGAGTTTTTCTGCTGAGAAAACTCATGTTCATTTGAAAGATCATGAGGAAACTATTGTTGAGTTTTCCCTTATCTATGTGAAGTTTAACACGTTCGCTGCGGTACGGGGTCTATTTGTCCCGTACTAGACTTTCCGTTGGGGCGGACGCAAAATCGTTGAGATGTTCTCCCGGGCGGAAGGCTTATTTCAAAATTTTTTTACTTTTCAGGAAAATTGTCAACAACAGGGCGTTTGTTTATGGATTTCTCACATTTATAGTCAAAAATCGTACGGCACATATATATCCCGTATCGCACAAACGGAAAATCGCATACGGGACAAATAGACCCCGTAACGCACAAACGGAAAGTCTCAAAAATATCGTGCCGCAGCGAACGTGTTAAGAGGGATTATTTTCCGTTTTCCCGTTTGGGTATAGTAAATTTACTTTGTATTGTAAATTCTTTTGGAGATTATCCATGGTTATTATTGTTGGGGTTATTTTGATAAGCCCTTTTCATTTCTGTCGATAACTTGAATATAATAATATTTTATAATTTGGAATTCACACTGATGTTGATTTAATTTCAATGAATAGATTTGCCTTTGTAATTTAAAGCTAATATAACAGTTTTATTTGATGGGATTATTTCCTTTCGAATTAAGAAATACCCGAACATTTAATAATTTAAATCATTAAATATCTAATTTGGTGAGAATTTGTGTAGTTGATTTGGTTTAATATACGTCTTAAATTTAATCTAAAAGGTTTCATTTACCATCCCTCTCCTTAGAAAATAATTTTTAAACACCAAGACCCGACCCAAGTGCGTTGGGCCGATCCCACACTTTCTTCCGTCGGAAGAAAGAACTTCAAAATTCTAATTAACATCTTTTATTTTTTTTATAAGTAATAACACCCTTGATTGGTGGAAAGCCGCTCTTCCGTCCAATCACGAAGAGGGTGCTTTTTACAGAATTGTCCAAGGATTGAAAAAGAGCCACAGCAGGGAAACTTGAAAGGGTCGGTAATAAGGGGCATAAATCGACCCAGGCTAAAAATGCCCCCAAAGTGATAATCCGAGGAATCATGTCCACAGATTTAACAAGCATATTTGTTCCCGGAAAGATAAACTGCATCCGGACAAGAAATACCGACTTACGGATCAGTCATCTCCACCATCGAATTAGGAAGAACGATAGTCAAGCATGAAGTTCTCGTAGCCGAAATCACAGAAGAAGTTATCCTGGGACTGGACCTTGTAAAGAAACTTGGATGCCAACTGGATATGAAGAAGGATGTTCTTCGACTAGGAATTCCGTTCAATGATGTGGATGAGAAGATATATCAGATCCGACTGACCGAGGACATCACGTTGCCAGGGCGGACTGAAGGCATGGTGAATATGATAATGTGACAAGAAATGGCTTCATTAGAATGATCGAGCCCTTAGATGATGGGATACTAGCTAGAGGAGTATTACTCGGGAAAACATTGGTAAGGTTGAGATACTACCTCATCCCCACATCCCATCCGATCACTAAATGTGAACATGTTTCCAGTCACCCTGAAAAAGAACACCTTGATCGGACATGGGGTACCAGTGTACCATATTTCTGGTGGGATGGGTACTGAAGAAGTTCCGCAGACACAGAAGAATACCGAACAGCTGGTCGCCCTCCTCACTTCAAATTGTCAAGACTTTAACCCGTGTCAATTGGTCGAAGTCAGAAAATTGGTTCAGTCCTTCTCTGACGTCTTTGCCACTGGCGAAAGAACAGGCAACCCGTCAGACAGCACCCTAGACGTCTTCCTCTGGCAAAGAGAGAAGAAGCCCAACGGATCATTGAAGACATGGCGAGAGAAGGTGTGATAGAACCATCCAATAGTCCTTGGACATCGCCTGTAGTGCTAGTAAAGAAGAAAGATGGGTCCACCAGGTTCTGTGAAGACTATAGGCAGCTCAACCACGTCACGAAAAAGGATAGCTATCCCTTACCGAGAATTGATGATACACTGTATACACTCTCGGGATCACGTTGGTTTTCCACCTTGGACTTAAAGAGTGGGTATTGGCAGGTTGGTTTAGATCCAAAAGACAAAGAGAAAACTGCCTTCAGTATTGGAACGGGCCTGTGGCAATTTAAAGTTATGCCTTTTGGATTATGCAACGCTCCGGCCACATTTGAGCGTTCAATGGAGACTATATTAAGAGGACTCTCCTGGAAAACTTACCTGGTGTACTTAGATGACGTGATAGTTGTGGGAAAATCATTTCAAGATCATCGGCACAACCTATCCGAGGTCTTCCAGAGACTACGTGAGGCCAATTTGAAGCTAAGTCCCAAGAAATGCCATTTATTTCGAGCAGAGGTGAAATATTTATTACACGTAGTTTCTCGGAGGGGTGTGAAAATTGACCCAGACAAGATCAAGGCGGTACAGGATTAGCCTATACCGAGAGACAAGACTGAGTTACGAAGTTTCCTAGGCTTGTGCACTTACTACAGAAGATTTGTGCCTGGATTCGTCAGCGTTGCCAAACCACTGACAAAATTAACGGAAGATGGGCAGGAGTACATTTGGTCCGATGATTGCGCTGAAGCCTTCGATCGATTAAAGAAGGCTCTGGTCACGGATCCAGTCTTGAGATACGCAAGAACTGATGGAAAATTTGTGCTCGATACCGATGCTGGTAATCTGGCCATTGGAGGCATCCTATCGCAAGTTCAGGATGGACAAGAACGAGTCATCCGTTATTTCCGCAAGGTTCTGTCGAAGCCAGAAAGAAATTACCGCGTGACCAGAAGAGAACTCTTAGCAGTAATCAAGGCCGTAGAACATTTCAACAAATACTTATATGGTAGAAAGTTCCTGCTGAGAACGGATCATGCTACTTTGAAAATAAGGCCAATTTGAGGCAGACCACAGTGATCGAAGATGACTGGCTACCCCCAGAAATTAAAAGAGCACAGGAGGAAGATCCAGATCTGAGAGTAATCCTAAAATGGAAGAATACTGGCAGACGACCTACATGGGAAGAAGTATCCAGACTGAGCCAAAATGTCAAGTCGTATTGGGCTCAATGGGAAACGTTGAAAAGGATGAAGGTCTTCTGAAACGTTGTTGGGAAAATGAAGATGGATCTCAGCAGAGGCTTCAGTTAATTATGCCCAAGATTAGGTTAACACACATTTTGACCAGACTACATAATAGAACTTCGGGAGGCCATTTTGGAATCACGAAGACCCTGGAAAAGGTCAGACAGCGATTTTATTGGATCAACTGTAAAAACGACGTTAAAGATTGGTGTAGGAAATGTAAAGTTTGTGCTGGGGCCAAAGACCCTATGGCAAAAGAAAGGCTCCAATGAAGCAATATAACGTCGGATCACCCATGGAACGAGTTGCTATCGACATCGCAGGTCCTTTTCCAGAAACAGCTAGTGGAAACAAGTACATTTTGGTAGCGATGGACTACTTTACCAAATGGGTGGAAGCATACGGTATCCCTAATCAAGAGGCAAGCACGGTAGCTGCAAATTGGTCTGCAGATTTGGAATACCCCTAGAGCTGCATTGTGATCAAGGCCGAAACTTCGAGTCAAAGTTATTCCAAGAAGTTTGCAAAACATTGGGGATGCATAAGACCAGAACTACACCTCTGCATCCTCACAGTCAGACGGCATGGTGGAACGAATGAACTGGACTATGGGGAAACATTTGGCCAAAGTAGTCTCTGACCACCAAAGGGACTGGGATGAATATTTGCAGCTTTTCGCGATGGCCTATATATCTTCGGTTCAAGAATCCACCAAGGAGACTCCTTCCAATATAATGTTTGGCCGAGAAATGAGACTACCTTGTGATCTCGAGTTTGAGTGTAAGCCTGGAGAAGATGTAGCTGGGGAGGACTACGTTAGTAATCTAAGAAGCAAGCTAGACTACATCCATGACAGGGTGCGTAATCAAATGCAGCAAGCAAGTGACCGGATGAAAATGCGCTATGACATCAAGGCCATAGAAGGAGGATTTACCGCAGGAGATCTGGTATGGTTGTATAACTCCCAAAGAAGAAAAGGTTTCTCACCGAAGCTGCAGAGACATTGGGAAGGACCTTACGAAGTTGTGAAGAGAATAAATGATGTAGTTTACCGAATACGGAAGCTCCCCAGAGGTAAACCGAAAGTCGTCCATTTCAACCGATTGGCTCCGTGCGCATCCACGCAGGATGAAAAAGAAGTACGTCTCGTCGAGGTTCCGGCTAAGGAAAAATGCGAATTCCAAGAATTCATGAACACTTATGGGGGAACACGCATTGCACGGTTTGGCGTCACACAGGAAGTTCATCAGGACCTGTTTACAGTCCCCGAGGAATACTGGCTTGCTCATTGTGTAGCAGCTGATCTACGTATGAGTAGGGGAATAGCAAGAGTATTCAAAAACAAATTTGGTCGGCAAGAGGAACTAATGGGACAGCATCCCAGAGTCGGGAAATGTTTAAGATTGAAGTCCGAGGGTCGGTTCGTTTACTATTTGGTTACCAAGCAGCACTCTTTCCAGAAGCCAACCTACCAGAACTTATGGACTTCGTTGCATGGCTTGAAAGAAGACCTTCAGTGTTCCGGCGTTAGGAAACCAGCAGTTCCCAAGCTTGGTTGTGGACTGGATCTACTGAATTGGAGGGTAGTGCGAAGCATGCTCGAAGTAATTTTCCAGAGGGCAGGTATACAGATCCTAGTATGCAGTTTCTACTCCCCGGCAAAACTATAGAATTAGAATGCTATTTCCATCAAAGGGGCTACTGTAGAAAAGGAGCCTACTGCAGATTTCGCCACGGTCCTCTGAAGAATCCATGCGATCTTTTCTGGGACAGAACAGGCTTAAGGAGGGGACAGTGTGACAAGTACGGCCCTGTGCATTCAGCGCTACGGCCCGATCGAGAGGTTTCTGGAAACGCGTGGAGTGTTCTATCCGACATAACGGCCGCGAATGTTTCGGGAAAGTTCCAGAGGGTCCGGACTTAAGCCGGCCATAGACATCGTTATTTTTCATCCGTTTTCGTCGCCGCGGTTCGAACCGTCGAGCCATATCGCAGAACTGTTTTGACCACACACTTCGGTTAATTCCACCCGTTATTTTGCTGTCGTTCACGATCAAGCACGTCATGAAGAGGAAACATCTCTTATCAGTGGCGGCCGCAGTTTCGGTGCTGAATAAAATAGAATCAATTTTATTCTTCACTGTTTTAATACCAGCGCCTTTATCCAATTCATGATATTTTTTCAATAATATTACATAACCTTCCCTCTTCTTGTTTCTATCCCTGTATTCTGCTGATTTAATTCGCCATAGACAAGGATGCAACCTGTCCAAATGGATGAAATCCATAATAAATTGTTTATTCGCCGTCTTCTGATCCATCCCGGTCAAAAATAGTGATAGAAAGAAGTGATTAAGTAACAGCAGAAGTAGACGCACTTGTGAAAAGGACGCGACTACGCTAATGGAAAATAACCGCCGATTTTCGACGAAATGCCCACACACAGTCGGTATGGCACGACAACCGATGAACCGTCGTGACAAAAATCAAGCATCGGCAGATATTTTTACCGACGACGCGTACCGACGGTTCTTCGCCATACACATCGGTTTTTGGCGCTTTTGCCGGGACGGTTCGTATCGCGGCGTTATAAACGGATGAAAAATAACGATGTCTATGGCCGGCTTTAACTACAAACAATCGGCGTGATACATATAAGGGGCCCATCGACGGATGAGGATTCATTCAGTTAGAGACAAGCGACGAGTGAAAATAAATACTAGTGCAAATAAATCAGTTGAAATAAATTGTACAGACTTTTGTTAGAATAAGTTCATTAGTTGTTAATTATTAGTGTTATAAATAGTGTAAATAAATAGTTTAATTATCCCGGACGTTTTATAACGAAGAAAACGTTACAATATGTTGTCAAATTATAATAATGAAATTCTAGGAACATCCTTTAAAATTAATGTAACGCGTATAAAAGATTAAGGCAAATCATTCTGAACGATGTTCACATGCTTCCAACCGGTGGACATCCAGACATGTTTAGTTTAGTTTTCAGGAACCTAGTAGTTCTTCACAAAATTTAAAAAGCAAAGTAGATCCAATCTACAATTTTGACAACATATAAATGGATTTTATTGTCTGTGTGAATAATTAGGGAAAGATTTTGCGGCATGCAGACAAATTTTGTGAAATTCCGGAAAAAGTCACACACCGAGCAGGAATCGAACCTGCGTCTTCCACTTGCCGGGCGGATGCTCTCCCGCTGAGCTACCAGTGTGTGTGATACCTTTTTCCGGAATTCAATTGAACCGTATGATACTGAATTCCGGAAAAAGGTATCACACACACTGGTAGCTCAGCGGGAGAGCATCCGCCCGGCAAGTGGAAGACGCAGGTTCGATTCCTGCTCGGTGTGTGACTTTTTCCGGAATTTCACAAAATTTGTCTGCATGCCGCAAAATCTTTCCCTAATTTTGACAACTTTACGAATGAATTAAGATATAGGTTGCAAACGGCATAGAAAGATGCTAGAGAAAACTTGGTGAAGGTAAAATCGGAAAGAAAAGAAATTTTCGACAAAAAATTTAATGAAAAATTAGTTAGTTAGAATATTGTGTTAATCCCTGTAGATTTAAGATCCATTGAGACTGTGATATTATTATAGATACAGATATTAAGCTATAGATAAGTGAAAAAAATTATTTTCACATTTGTATAGAAAAAAAAAAGGTTTGACCAACTCTCGTCGTTCCTTGGAATTAGGCATTTCACGAACGTCATTACACCGTATTTTGCATGAAGATTTGCGTTTCAAGGCTGATAAAGTTCAGTTAACACAAGAACTGAAGCCGGCCGTTCATCAACAACGTCGTGACTTTGCTGATTGGGTCCTTGAAATGCATGAAAATGATCCGGAATTCCATCGAAAAATCATCTTGAGTGATGAGGACCATTTCCACCTCGATGGATTCGTCAACAAGCAAAATTGCCGCATCTGGGGCTCGAAAAACCCATGAGTTATTGTTGAAAAGCCTCTCTATCCTCATCGTGTGACAGTTTGGTGCGGTTTATGGTCCGGCGGGGTCATTGGACCTTACTTTTGCGGGCATGAGGCTGGAGCAACAGTATCACAGTGAATGGATTGCGCTATCGCGAGATGATTAATGATTTATAATTGGATGGCATTGAGCTGGACAACATTTACTCTCAACAAGACGGCGCTAAGTGCCACACAAGAAACGCAACCATTGATCTTTCTCGGTAAAATTTTCCGGATCGTTTTATCTCTCGAAGAGATTATCACAATTGGCACTGAGATGTGATTGTGATTTAACACCTTGCGACTCATTTCTTTGGGGCCATGTGAAAGAGAAAGTCTACGCCAAGAGCCTAGCGTCGATTCGAGACTTTAAAGATGTAATTCGTGGGGCTGTGATGTACCCAGCTAGGGTAAGTTCGACCAATCGTTATGCAGTCGAAGGATGGTGAAGAATAACAGGCAGACTCATCAAAGGGGTTCCTTTCTTAACCATACTGGCACAGATAATAATTCACATTGAATGTAATTGTTCACTACCGACAATAACTGTTGACTAACAAGCAATCAATACGTACACGCTTCTCTATCTTCTCTGAATGAATGGCCCTACCCAATATTCTTATAAATGTTTACTTGTTTTCATAACATCATGATAGATAAACATAAATGACAATGGTGAGACCTAGAGCTCTTGCTTTACATGCTGCTTCAGATCTGAAGGGAGGTTGAACAATCCTTGGTATCTTACGTACGAAATATACAGGTTGTTCATACAAACTACATCTTTCCTCTTTGAGAGAAATTTTTTTTTTCTATACAAATGTGAAAATAATTTTTTTCACTTATCTATAGCTTAATATCTGTATCTATAATAATATCACAGTCTCAATGGATCTTAAATCTACAGGGATTAACACAATATTCTAACTAACTAATTTTTCATTAAATTTTTTGTCGAAAATTTCTTTTCTTTCCGATTTTACCTTCACCAAGTTTTCTCTAGCATCTTTCTATGCCGTTTGCAACCTATATCTTAATTCATTCGTAAAGTCGTCAAAATTAGGGAAAGATTTTGCGGCATGCAGACAAATTTTGTGAAATTCCGGAAAAAGTCACACACCGAGCAGGAATCGAACCTGCGTCTTCCACTTGCCGGGCGGATGCTCTCCCGCTGAGCTACCAGTGTGTGTGATACCTTTTTCCGGAATTCAGTATCATACGGTTCAATTGAATTCCGGAAAAAGGTATTCAGTATCATACGGTTCAATTGAATTCCGGAAAAAGGTATCACACACACTGGTAGCTCAGCGGGAGAGCATCCGCCCGGCAAGTGGAAGACGCAGGTTCGATTCCTGCTCGGTGTGTGACTTTTTCCGGAATTTCACAAAATTTGTCTGCATGCCGCAAAATCTTTCCCTAATTTTGACAACTTTACGTATGAATTAAGATATAGGTTGCAAACGGCATAGAAAGATGCTAGAGAAAACTTGGTGAAGGTAAAATCGGAAAGAAAAGAAATTTTCGACAAAAAATTTAATGAAAAATTAGTTAGTTAGAATATTGTGTTAATCCCTGTAGATTTAAGATCCATTGAGACTGTGATATTATTATAGATACAGATATTAAGCTATAGATAAGTGAAAAAAATTATTTTCACATTTGTATAGAAAAAAAAAATTTCTCTCAAAGAGGGAAGATGTAGTTTGTATGAACAACCTGTATATTTCGTACGTAAGATACCAAGGATTGTTCAACCTCCCTTCAGATCTGAAGCAGCATGTAAAGCAAGAGCTCTAGGTCTCGCCATTGTCATTTATGTTTATCTATCATGATGTTATGAAAACAAGTAAACATTTATAAGAATATTGGGTAGGGCCATTCATTCAGAGAAGATAGAGAAGCGTGTACGTATTGATTGCTTGTTAGTCAACAGTTATTGTCGGTAGTGAACAATTACATGCAATGTGAATTATTATCTGTGCCAGTATGGTTAAGAAAGGAACCCCTTTGATGAGTCTGCCTGTTATTCTTCACCATCCTTCGACTGCATAACGATTGGTCGAACTTACCCTAGCTGGGTACATCACAGCCCCACGAATTACATCTTTAAAGTCTCGAATCGACGCTAGGCTCTTGGCGTAGACTTTCTCTTTCACATGGCCCCAAAGAAATGAGTCGCAAGGTGTTAAATCACAATCACATCTCAGTGCCAATTGTGATAATCTCTTCGAGAGATAAAACGATCCGGAAAATTTTACCGAGAAAGATCAATGGTTGCGTTTCTTGTGTGGCACTTAGCGCCGTCTTGTTGAGAGTAAATGTTGTCCAGCTCAATGCCATCCAATTATAAATCATTAATCATCTCGCGATAGCGCAATCCATTCACTGTGATACTGTTGCTCCAGCCTCATGCCCGCAAAAGTAAGGTCCAATGACCCCGCCGGACCATAAACCGCACCAAACTGTCACACGATGAGGATAGAGAGGCTTTTCAACAATAACTCATGGGTTTTTCGAGCCCCAGATGCGGCAATTTTGCTTGTTGACGAATCCATCGAGGTGGAAATGGTCCTCATCACTCAAGATGATTTTTCGATGGAATTCCGGATCATTTTCATGCATTTCAAGGACCCAATCAGCAAAGTCACGACGTTGTTGATGATCGGCCGGCTTCAGTTCTTGTGTTAACTGAACTTTATCAGCCTTGAAATGCAAATCTTCATGCAAAATACGGTGTAATGACGTTCGTGAAATGCCTAATTCCAAGGAACGACGAGAGTTGGTCAAACCTGGGTTTTCCTCAACACTTTCGGCTACAGCAGCAATATTCTCGGCAGTTCTTGAGCGACTTGCACAGGTTTCATTCTTCACATCAGTAACTTGTCCCAACAGCTCAAATTTGTCAACCAATTTCTGTATTGCGGTTCGACAAGGTGCTTCACGACGACCCAAAAATGTTCGAGTTTTACGAACCGTCTCTGCTGAATTTTCACCATTTTTATAATGAATTTTGATAATTTTAATGCGTTGCTGAAGAGCGTATCGTTGCATTTTCATTAATGTCGTAGTTTCTTCTTGTCAAATGTCAAAAAATGACAGCTTCAAAAGTGACATCTACCGAAATAGAGGGCTATTCAAAATTACAGAAATGGGTCCGCCTGTGAGTGATCCACAAATGAGCAACCTGGTTGGCAACAAGTCGTGTTAGCCACTTAAAGAAAAAAAACTAGACACATGCGGAGAACTTAAACTGATAACTGATGAATAGGGCGATAGGGGTGTTATCATGTAAAAAATATGATGGAAAATTGGACCACGCTACGACAAGAAGCTCACCTGCAAATTGTGAACATACTGCAAAAAAATAACTTTACGGAGTGTAAGCCGCCTAAAACGACAACGATATATATCCGTATTTTTCTTATTCTTCAATGAATTTTTCAAAACATTGTTTTCTAGAATATGACATATATTTAGAGTAAAATAAGGTTTATTTATCTCTAATTCTTTTTCACTTACCAAATCCACAAGATAAGCGAACGGCGCATAGGCAACTTTCTTCAGAGCCATTCCAAACAAGAATCTTATATTCATCTCGTAATTACTTGTATCGTTATTGAACAACCCCACGAGATGAAGATGAGTGGGATTATAAACTGATAAACTAATGGCATTGGCTATTCCTTCATGAAAACCTGAAATATACAAATTTCTATTCGGTATGTTATAAAATTCTTTGTAATTCACAATCGAAGTCAGATGTGATATTGAAAAGGGGAATGATACTATAATGAATACCTGGATTTGCTCCTTCTCTGTAGAGAAAGGGTTGACCAGCATAATATAAATAATATTGTATGTGAGTCATTTCATGATGTATTATAATAAGATCTTCCATTTTCACCTCAGTGCATTGTTTTATTCTGGAAAAAATGAATGAGAAATTTATAAAAGAATTTATATTGATCATTAACATTAAAAGATAGAATTAGTATCATCCGTAATCTTCTGAATCGTTATAAGCAGGAGGCCCACTGAAAATTTGACCAATGATCAAGAAATTTCGACAGAAGATTATGTTAGAAATACGAGAAGTCTAGAAGATTGCAAAAAGGCAAACTGATTATTTTCTAGTCGCGTTACTGTGAGAACAAGAAAGTCCACCTATTTCATCGCATCATACACAGGGTGTATTTTAAGGTGAGGCTTTTCTTTTGACAGGTGATAAAACTCATCAAAATAAGACATCTAACCGGAAATTTCTTATATAAATGTTCAATTTAAAAAATTTATAAAAAAATTTTGGGTGTTGTTTTGATTCACCATAAATTAACAGCATATCAACAAGTTCATTATTTGAATCAACGTGCGGCTTTTTCGAAACATAAACCTCGCCGTAACACGATCGAAAATAAACTGATCACAATCTAAATTCTGAGTCATGTATGATAAAAAGACAAAAAATAAGAGATGTTGATATCTACGAGGCGAGGGAGCAGGTTCGGACTGGGAAATTTTCAGATTCACCTAGAAACTAGAAAATATTCTAGTTTCATTTTCTCGGAACAGGGGCATAATTCATATAAAAAATTTTTGGTAAAATGACCTATTTTGATGAGTTCTACTATTTGTCAAAAAAAGCCCCACTTTTGAATACACCCTGTATAATATGAAATCGTCCAAAAGATAGTATTGCAAGAATAACGGACCATTCACACTAGGTTAGTAGTCGGGACAGTCCATAAGCCTGTCCAGTACTGGCCTCTTGTAAATAGAGACAATCTACTGCCCCATCACCTCTCCTCAAGCCTTTTCATTCAAATGGCACTGGCTTATTGGACTGGGCTAGTGGACTGTCCCGGCTACACATAATTCTATATCTTAAATTTGACCCTTGATATTGAAAGTGAAACGTCTAAGTGGGCTCTGCCTAAGGCCAGCGAGAACTATTGCGCATGTCTGGTAGGATTGATTGGGTAATCGGCAGCACGAAGACAATTTGATAAGGAATCCATGGATACATAACTTTGGGTATAGTTAAAGATACATAATGACCTGAGAAAAAGGTGGTGTACATAAAATATCTCTCACATTGTGTACCTGAGTTAATGGTTTTCAATCGTTATCACTCCCCCCATGATCGTTTTGACCATCCCATGAAAAACAGCTATATCCGCCTGTTACGCTCATGATTATGATGCGCCCCTGGTGAAGCATAAGGACCCGGGTCCCGGACGTACCATGACGACCAACGACGAGATGATGGAGGGGATATACGACCCCGTCGCACCACCCTACAGAGGAAAGATGAAACAGTCCACTTCTAACGTTCTTACCACGATAACGACATTTTTCTTACCACATGTTACACGTTACACTACTCAATTATTACGTTGTTACAAATAAATACATATTACGTGAAATTCTCAAATTATTCACATTACTACACAACATTGGTCCTTCGACACGGATTGGAATACCTCAACAACACAGGTTAGTGCCTTCCCTTCTACTCCTAACTTCTATTGATCACCTTTCTGTTTGACATAGAGTTATTGATTGATTTACGACATTTAAATCTCAAATTTTGTTTAATAAAACTTTCATTTTGCACATTATGGCTTGTTCAAACAAGGTCAAACGTACTTACGTAAAAGGCGCATTAACACGATTTATCAATCATTTCAATTCCGTTAAGAATACGGAAACTGTCGATTGCGATGACTTGCACAATAGGCTGAAAAGAGCCGAAGATCTTTTAGAGGAGTTCAACCTCGCTCAACTCGAAATTGAAACTAATGATAACGAATTTGAATCTAATTACTCAACAATTCATGCTCAAGAACGGCAAAAATTTGAAGACGATTTCTACGCAATTACCTCTGCGGTCAAGAAGTTTTTACTGACGAAAGAAGAAACCAATTCAATTAACAATTCCCAACGCTCCAACAATAGCATTCTGAACGACACAAATTTAGCCAACATTCGCTTGCCACAATTGAATTTACCCACATTTGATGGGAATCTTAGCCAATGGTTATTTTTTAGAGACAGTTTTAAATCCATCATTCATGAAAACACCACCATGTCTAACGTGCAGAAATTTCATTACTTACGTCTCTCATTACAAGGCAGTGCGGCAGATAAAATAAAATCTTTGCAAATATGCGATAATAACTACGAAGTCGCATGGAAAATTCTTGAAGATCGATTTGAAAATAAACAAGCTCTTATTAAAATTCATGTGAAAGCTCTTTTTGAATTACCAACTCAGAGGGAAGAATCTTGTCATGGTTTGAACCTTTTACTTGATGGCATCGAGAGGAATATAAATGCGTTGAGAGTTTTGAATCGTCCTACCGATCAATGGGATGATTTGATCATTCATCTCGCAACAACTAAATTCGACAACACTTCAAAACGTGAATGGGAATCTCGCATCGATTCGAAAAACATACCTTCTCTCGAAACTTTGTTGCAGTTTCTGAAAGACCGCTGTCGAATTCTTTCATCGCTAAATTATGAATCCACGGAGGGATCCAGAAATCGCTCAAACAAACAGTTTACACAAAGAAATTCTAAATCTTTTGCGACCACCTCGAACAAATTTAATTGCGTTTTAAGCAAGGCAAATCACAATTTATACGTATGCACCGAATTTAGTAAATTGACAGAGACGGAGAGATTGAATACGGCTAAGAGACTGAGATTGTGTGTGAATTGTCTGGGATCTAATCACCGCACAAAAGACTGCAAGTCTGCTGGATGTAGAAAATGAGGTAAAATGCATCACACTATGTTGCAGATGATATTGCTCTTGCCTTCCATCATTCTGATTTCAACATTCTTGAGAATACTTTAACTGAAGATTTAGAAATTTTGAGGAACTATTTTCTGGAGTGGCGTTTATGCCCGAGTCCCACTAAAACAGAGGTGTCGTGTTTTCATTTGAATAATCACCAAAAACATAAAACTTTGAGGGTTAGTTTCAATAATACAGTTTTAAATCATAATTTCACTCCCAAGTATCTTGGAATAAAACTAGATTCTTCTTTGACTTTTAAGGCTCATTTGGAAAGTTTACGTCTAAAGTTAAAGACGAGGAATAATATAATTCGAAAATTAGCTGGTACATCCTGGGGTGCCGATGCTACCACTCTTCGTACGGCTGCTTTAGCCTTGGTTTTTTCTGCAGCTGAATACTGCTGTTCTGTTTGGTTGAATAGTTCCCATGTCCATAAAATTGATGGGCAACTTAATATTTCTATGAGGATTATAACTGGAACCATTAAATCTACTCCATTAGCTTGGTTACCAGTTCTTTCTAACATAATACCTCCTCATATTCGTAGACAGGTTGCTGCCATGAAGTCCTGGGATAAATTTCATTCCTTTCCAAATTCATTTCCTATTGTGAGTTATATGCCAGATACAAGACTGGCTAGATTGAAATCTCGAAAACCTCTATGGATAAATGATTTTCTTTATTCTAGAAAAAATCATAAATAAATTTGGAGTTCGGAATGGACTTCATATGATTTTTTCAATAAAAGTTTAATTCTCGATCCTTCTGAGAAAGTTCCCGGTTTTCATCTGTCTAGGAAAAATTGGTGTCTATTGAATCGTCTTAGGACAGGTCATGGACTTTGTAATAGTATGCTTTTCAAATGGAATGCCATTGATAGCCCGAGATGTGAGTGTGGGCATGAAGAGCAAACTATTGACCATTTGGTCAATAATTGTTCAATATATAAATTTCCAGATGGTTTTAACTCTATTCACTTAGTATCTGATTCATTTTTGAGATGGGTTGGTACCTTCAGAACAATTTGGATATATTAGTTGATTTTGCTTTTCCGTTTTTTCTCCCTCTGGTTTTTGTTTCAGATTATCTAAAAATGCTTTGTCAACCCCTTTGAAGAAATGAAGAAAGAATTACATTCGTAGAAGAAGATGCCCTCCAATATGAATATCTGAAAACAAATCCAATAACCCTACACTTATACGGGGAGACAGAGTTTTTGCTGAGGTTTTTATCTGTGCTCTTGCATCATACGCAGAAATGTATGGTGCCCCGTTTGACATTCCTCTGCTAACACTGAGATTAGGAGCGGGGAATGGATCAATATGTTTGTTTGAATGATCTGTTCCTTGTTGCCTTTTCGAGACACATGCCATAATTAAAAACAAATCTGTAACAGCTCCATTTCATAAGAATATATATATTTCCAAAATAGTGAATCGGTTGAGAGCGCAGTTCTGGTTGGTAAAGAAGTTTCCAATAACGCTAGTATTGCTATTGATAACGGCGGCAGTGGCGGCACATACAATGCGGGCACTCTTGGCACCGCTAATAAGTCGCAACACACCTTTACGACAAGTTTGTCGGTTCCACCACAGATATTGCTTTCTACTGCTGTTATTACAGTTTACGATAAATATAATAATCCACATCAATGCAGAGTTTTACTTGATAATGGTAGCCAGGTGAATTTCATTTCTGAAAAACTATCGAACATTTTAGACTTGAAGAAACATTCAATCAACATCTCAATTAGTGGTGTCAATGAAATGAACAACAAAGTTCAATTTTCAGTATTATTAAAATTCAAATCGAACATAAACGATTTTGGGAAAACAATTTCTTGTATAGTTCTGCCACGAATTACGGATTACCTACCAACTTTACCTTTACATCCAACTATGCTAAACATTCCTGAAAAACTAAATTTAGCGGATCCATATTTTGACAAGCCAGCACCCATAGATTCACTGATTGGGGCTGACACGTTTTGGGACCTTCTTAGCATTGGACAGGTCAAATTAGGTGACGGTCTTCCTACCTTACAAAAAACGAAATTTGGATGGTTAGTATCCGGACCATTATATACAAAGGGCGATAATTATTCAACACATCACTGTAGTATTACGACAAACGCTTTAGAAAGGCAAGTTGCTAAATTTTGGGAATTGGAAGAATATCCTAGAAGGCAATTTTTATCCGATGAAGAAAATTATTGCGAAAAACATTTCAAGGACACTATACGCCGGAATGCAGATGGCCGTTTTATCGTCACCATTCCTTTCAAACAACCCTTTTCCGTCCTTGGGGATTCTAGAAACATCGCGACTAATCGATTTCTTAACATCGAAAGGAAACTTGAAAGAAATTCGGATTTGAAGTTGCAGTATCACAATTTCATTAATGAATACATTCAACTTGAACATATGACGCTTGCTGAAGATCAAAATGACAACTCAGGCTTATTTCTTTCCCATCACTGCGTTTTAAAGGAAAGTTCCACAACAACAAAATTAAGGGTCGTTTTCGACGGGTCGGCGAAAACATCATCTGGAATTTCTCTTAATAACATCATGATGATAGGTCCTAATATTCAAGATAATTTGTTTTACATACTGTTGAGATTTCGACGACACAAGTACGTTTTAAGCGCGGACATCACGAAAATGTATCGTCAGGTGCTTGTGGACGAACAGCAATGCAAGTTTCAAAAGATACTGTGGCGTTTCACACCTAAGAGTGAAATTAAAGCTTATGTTCTGAAAACTATAACTTATGGACTAGCTTCTTCCGCATTTCTAGCAATCAGATCATTGCAGGAAGTTGCACATCGTCACAAAAATGAATTTCCGGAAATTTCTAATATCATCTTACATGATTTTTACGTCGACGACCTACTCACGGGAGCTAACACTATTGAGCAAATTAGTCTAATCAAGGAAAATATTTCCAAAATTTTATCTTCACATGGATTTCCACTTAGGAAATGAACTTGCAATGTCAAGGATTTTGGTTCTAATGGTGATCCTTCTATGTTGCAAATAGGGGATGCAGATCAGGCTAAAACTCTCGGATTACTCTGGAATCCAACAAATGACTGTTTGCAATACTCTATAAGTGCTTCTCATAATAACTCCAGAATCAGTAAGCGCCAAATTCTGTCATGTACTGCACAGATTTTTGATCCACTTGGACTTTTGTCTCCTGTTACTATAAAGGCCAAAGTCATACTCCAAGAACTTTGGAAACACAAGTTATCTTGGGATGAATCACTCCCTAGTGATCTTCATACAACATGGTCTAGATACCAAACACAACTTCATCATCTCAATTCTCTTGAAATACCCCGACAAGTTGACAAGTACCATGTCCTAATCCAGTTTCAATACAACTTCATGGTTTCTGTGACGCGTCGCAAACCGCATATGGCGCCTGCATTTACATTCGATGCAGCGACTCTTTGGGTAATTACACTTCCAATTTGTATTGTGCTAAAACCCGAGTGGCACCGCTGAAACTCTTAACGATTCCCAAACTTGAACTGTCTGGAGCACTTTTACTTGCTGAATTGGTCGATAAGGTACGTCTATGCATTACGGAAGTTAACAACATTTTTTATTGGTCCGATTCAACGATCTGCCTTTCATGGATTAATACTTCTCCACACATATTGAAGACATTTGTGGCCAATCGGGTGTCACAAATACAGAATCTTTCGAATATTGAGGCGTGGAAACATGTGAGGCGTGGAAACACGATAATCCTGCTGACTTGCTTTCCCGCGGATTGACTCCAATTGAACTCACAAAATCCGAATTCTGGTTTCATGGACCATCATGGCTCGTTTTACCGGAATCCAATTGGCCCTTTCATGAAGCAAAATCTACTATATTGGTCACTTCTGAACTACCAGAACTTCGCAGCAAACCTGTTGCTCTCGTTAATACCACTGATAGCTTCATCTCATACATCCTCGAAATTATAGAATCTCGCTCCTCCATAGTAAAACTACAACGCACATTCGCTTACTTTTTGAGATTTTTGCACAACATCAACATTAAAAATAAATCTAAACGACAAGGCAACTTAGAGACCTCTGAACTTGATGAAGCACTATACTTCCTTATTCAATCAGTACAACGTCATCATTTCTCTGATGAATACCACAAGTTGTCAAGTTGTCAGCCAATCCATAAAACAAGCTATAATAAAAAAATCATTTTTTAAAACAAGCTTTTATAATAACAATACTCATCCGCCATTTTGAAGCCGCCATCTTGAATTCCTCAATTTTGAAAAATCGTAATTTCCGACCCAGAAAACCCCCAGATACCAATTTTGAATAGAATCGGATCATAATTACAAAACTCGTCCGCCATATTGTAGCCGCCATCTTGAATTTTTCAATTTTGACGGAAGAATCATCATTGTCGAACCCAAAAACCCCCAGATACTAATTTTGAATGGAATCGGATGATAATTACAAAACTCATCCGCCATTTTGGAGCCGCCATTTTGTTTTTTTCTATAAAAAATATTTCATGATGCATTGTCACCAGAATTATGTACACCTGCCAAATTTCAAATCAATCGGACGATTAGAAGTGTGTCATATTCAACTTGCAAGATTTGATTACAGACAGACACCGGGACAGGTGAAACTAAATAAAAGCTTTTAAAAAGTAAACTTTTAAGTTTGAACCCGTTTTATGACAAAGAAAACAAGATAATACGCGTTGGTGGCCGATTGAAGGAATCTAGTTTCGACTTTTCGAAGAAACATCCTGCGATTCTACCTTCAAATACTCATTTAACTTTATTAGTTGCACGCCAAGAACATATAAGGCTACTACATTCTGGTCCGCAAGCCCTTCTGGCATCTATTAGAGAAAGATTTTGGCCTATGTCCGGTCGCAATTTGGCAAAAAAGGTGGTACATGAATGCGTACGATGCTTTAGATGCAAGGCTAAAAGCCATAACTATATAATGGGTAATTTGCCACAATCGCGAATCTCACCGTCTCGTCCATTTGCTATATCTGGAGTAGACTACGCAGGGCCATTTCAACTGCGCGATAGAAAGGGTAGAAACTTCAAGACTCTCAAGGCTTATATTGCTCTTTTTGTTTGTTTTGCAACCAAGGCTATACATTTAGAAGTTGTTAGCGATCTCACGTCAGAATGCTTTTTGGCAGCTTTACGTCGATTCATGGCTAGGAGAGGTAAATGCGAGGAAATCCATTCTGATAATGGCACAACATTTGTGGGTGCTAACAATGAAATCAAACGATTCTTTGACTCCACAATACATGATGTAACTGATAAGCTCGCGAATGAAGGCGTTCAATGGCGCTTCATTACACCTAATGCACCTCATTTTGGCGGTATTTGGGAGGCAGGCGTTAAGTCCACCAAATATCATTTAAAACGATTAATGTGGAACGCTTCTTTAACTTTTGAAGAATTTAATACCATTCTATGTCAGATAGAAGCGTGTCTCAACTCCCGACCACTCTATCCCATGTCATCTGACCCCAGTGACACAACTCCCCTTACCCCGGCACATTTCCTGATAGGAGAAAGTTTGACTGCGATGCCAGAACCCAAGCTCCTGGACATCAATGAGAATCGCCTTTCAAGATTCCAAAGAACTCAACAAATTGTTCAACATTTTTGGTCTCGATGGAGTAAGGAGTACGTTTCCCAATTACAAACCCGAACAAAGTGGAAGATACAACATCCAGAACCATTCAAGATTGGCCTACTGGTGCTCATAAAGGAAGACGGACTACCACCGTTGAAATGGAAATTAGGTCGAATCCTGCAGGTACACAAGGGTGCTGACAACGTGATAAGAGCTGCGACCATAAAAACAGCAACCAACGAGCTAAAACGTCCCGTGGTCAAGCTCTGCATACTACCCAACCAATAACCACCTCTCTACTTTGAAACCCTGGAGCGTTTCAAGGCGGGCGCTATGTTACGCTCATGATTATGATGCGCCCCTGGTGAAGCATAAGGACCCGGACGTACCGTCGTCATGACGACCAACGACGAGATGATGGAGGGGATATACGACCCCGTCGCACCACCCTACAGATGGAACAGTCCACTTCTAACGTTCTTACCACGATAACGACATTTTTCTTACCACATGTTACACGTTACACTACTCAATTATTACGTTGTTACAAATAAATACATATTACGTGAAATTCTCAAATTATTCACATTACTACACAACACCGCCCTTGGACAACTTACTATGAATTTTGGACTATACTTTTGTATACTTATTTGGAAAAAGCTGACCAGTTAGCAAGACAAGCATCTGAAACGCCATTCACAGGGCCAGAACCTGTGCTTGGAATCAGCAAAAACCGATGCAGGACCCTGATTGAGGAGTGGATAAAACAAAGACACCGACAACACTGGGAACAGAGCGACGGGCAAACACACAGCAAAGTCATGGTAGGACACATAAGCCAAACCTTGACGGCTGACTTTTTGAATCTAAACAGAACAAAGGCACGTATTATAGTAGGTCTGCTGACAGGACACTGCGGCCTTAGGAAACATCTGAACACCATAGGAATAATTGAAGAACCTGTGGATTGCAGACTTTGCGGTGAAGAGGAAGAAACAGCCTGTCACATAATCTTTGAATGCGACGCCCTAGGAAGAAGGCGTCACAGAATCTTCGGAGAAATCAACCCAGAAATGGGAATGAATCCGAAAAACCTCATAAACAGGCTACTGAACCTGATAAAGGACACGAACCTATTCTCGTGAGGAACCACTGACGAAAGAGTGATACAATAGACCCAAGCTGGTCGTAGTGTCACAGGGAGGCCAAGTGCCAACCCGGTCTCTTGTCCGTCAGTAAATCAATCAATCAATCAATCAATACTTATTTGACACTACGCTCAAATTCTATATTTATATTTCTTATATAATAATAAAATAATAATAATATAATAATAAGTATAAACAATATCAATACTCGGATACTGGTCTCGTGTAAAAAATGGCCTATGAGGGTAAGGGTCGTAAGATCAATCGCAATTTAAACCGAATTAAAGTGAAGTTTGAATTTCATTATTATTCATGATCGGTCTCGTGGTCTCAGCTTGATCTGGTATTACTCAGTGGCGGCTCGTGACAGTTATAGGTGGTGAGGCACATCAGAAAAAAAAAGATGTCGTGGCGTTCTCGAGAAAAACGCTGTTGAAAAACTGATGATTGGAATAATTCTTTATCGTGTAACGAGATCGTGGCTGATGCGACGCGCAGAGAGGTTGAGAAGCGATGGAAGGAAGGAGAACGGAGTGATCAGGAGTAGAGGAAGTCAATCGGTATCAGGAGAGAAGTTGGGTGACACCACAGAAATATAATAAATACTAGAACGCTAATAAGATCTGCATTCCTGGCACCCCACAGCGCAAATTGACCTACTACAGAGTTTGCGCAATATTCGAACGTGTCATCAGGACAGGTCTTGAAATTTTTGACTTCGAGAATGTGGTATGAATAAGTTGTCAATATCAACATTCGCAATTATAATAAAATAGCTGTAGTATTTTTCATATTTACATGAAATGGGTTTCTCCTTTATTTTCGCAAAAAAGAACCATTTCTTCACTTCATTTTGTCTATAATTTGTCACAGCACTCGACTATCAAAATTAACTAGTAAAACTCAGACACAAAACTAAACCAAAGGAGTATCAGTATTACACAATGTTCAATAAAACAACGAGGAAACACCGAAAACGGAGCAAGAAAAGGCAAGCGAATTCATAGGAATGAATAAACAGGAAAGCACTCAGCAAAAGGAATCAACAAATCCTAAAATACGACACTGAAACTTTTTCTGATGTGACGTGTGTTTGTTTTCGTCGCGTAGCGGTGTTGCCGAATTCACTGGGTTTCACAATAAGATTTATTCCGAACTTCATCTGAAACCATAAAACTTGGCAACGACGTGGCAAGAAAAGACGAGCTGCGCATGTACAAGTAGTAGGTGTTTATTCGCTATATGGGGTCATTTTACTGAATCTCGGACGTACCTTACATCGTTCTAGTGTTTATTATATTTCTGTGAGTGACACCTCCTGAGAAAACGTTGAGATTTCAAGTATTTTTTTGTGTTCGGGATAATTATTGTAGTTATAAATAAATTTCGTTGATATCGCCGGGAGTTTCATTATTTCTATTACAATCGCTAGCCTAATCAAGGTCATCTATTCCGACAGTGTAATAGTTATTTTCCTATCAAGGGCGGAAAGTTGTACAAAAATTTTCAAACAGAAAACTGCATCAATAATTAGTTTGACATGGATGAAACTGCATAATTTGAAATATTTAACTGAATATATGAGTAAGTAGATGAAGAGATTTCATGTTAAAGGTATTATTATACCCAAATTCAACACATATTTACTTTCCCACACTAGTGCAGGATAGGGATGTGTCGTTCTCGAACGAACGGGTTGAAAAAACCGGGTCTCAAAAGCCAATCGTTCGTTCGGTTCCTCTCTAGAAAAATAACCCGTTCTTTCGAACGGTTTCGATGATTCAATGCCAAATGGTTGTTGCCTCATTCGTTCGGTCTTATCGATCTCCCGACGTCGGGTGTCGGTGTCGGTACTGTCGGTCGGGTCTAGCTACCAAAAAGTAATAAACAGCTGGAATCGAAAGAGATGATTTATGGCTCGTGTCATTTTTGTGGATTCTTGAACAGAAGTTCAGGCGGTCTCCGAGAAGAAGACGAGTTTGGTATGGGAATTCGGATTTACCCAAAACAACAGATGATAATAAGAAAATGCCCACTCATACCTACTTGTTTCTTGCATTCTTGAACTGAATATTCGGCACCTGGTTTTTATGGAAGAATTGACAATGAACGGAGATGTTCTTCGGTAATCGGAAATTGCACCTCCTTAGATAAATCTATTTTGTTTTGTTTGGTAAAAATGGTCAGGTGATAATATCTACGGAATCTAATACCTGAAAAGTAAACAGATCTGCCCTGTCGATCAATACGATACGGGTCTAGTCTATCTGACCTACTCTCTAATCTCTATCTCTAACTCTCTACGTCTCTACGGGCCTCGTTCGATCGATAGAACGATTGAACGAAGGAAGGGCGAACAGTTCTTTTTGAACGGGTTTTTAGAACCGGTTCTTCACAGTGAACGAACGATACCGATTCGGTTCCTCAAAATTCGACGAACGACACATGCCTAGTGCGGGAAAGTGACACTTTCCGAATCGAAAACAATGCGGGAAAGTAGTTAGTTAGGCACGGTTGTAGAAAAAACCTGTTTCAGATTCCGAGCGTCCTCTTTCCAACCATGGCAGATCTCTCAGTCTCGCGCGTCAATATCTCACGTACGTTCAACACTACAGGTGTTGACTTTGCCGGTCCCTTCATGGTTCGCGATACTAGACTCAGAAAATTTCGAATCACCAAAGGATATCTAGCATTATTTGTATGCGCATCAACCAAAGCAGTTCATTTGGAATTCGTTTCCGAACTCACTGCTTGCACTTGCTTGTCTTGCACGTTTCATTGCAAGACGCGGTTTATCCTCTGAAATTCTTTCAGACCAAGGCCGCAAATTTATTGCTGCTTCAAAGCAACTGAAAGAAGCATATAGCTTCTCATTACAACATCGAAATAAAATTGCGGACTTTCTTGCTACACGAGAGGTACGATGGCGTTTCAATCCTCCCAACGCCCCCAATTTCGGCGGATTTGGGAGGCTGGGGTGAAATCCGCCAAATCCCTTCTCGTACGCATGATAGGTAAGGAGCTTTACACGTTCGAAGAATATAGTACGATATTCGAGGCGGTGTTAGATAGCCGTCCATTGTGCCCATAGGCGCCCGCAGAAACCCGCAGAAATTTTTCTCAGGGGGGGCCAAATAAAGATTAGAAAGTAATATTGAGGGTGTTGTGCTGAAAACAATGAGGCCATCAAAATCTCAGGGCCCCCCCCCTGCGGGCGCCCATGATTGTGCCCTTTGTCTGATGACCCATCAGAGTGTGATTACTTACCTCTAGGACATTTTCTTGTTGGTACGCAGCTTTTGGCCGCGCCTGAATCTCCCTTACCTGAGAGAATGACTGTCCGTGATAGATGGACTCGTCAGAGACAGGTGGTACAAGCCTTTTGGACACGATGGTCAAAATAGTACCTGAATACTTTAATTCAGAGGCATAAGTGGAACAGCTCCACAATTCCTAAAAAAGGTGATGTCGTTTACATCAGGGATATCCATACTCATCCGTTGAGTTGGCCTATGGGTCGTATTTCAGAGTTAAATAACTCCCAAGGTGGTATCCCCCGAGTAGCTGTGGTCAGAACTGCTTCGAGTATTTGTCGTCCTGTCAACTGTCTTATACCGTTAACAGGTGAATAGTTTCCATTCTAATTAGAATTATTGATTCCCTTTTCATGGAATGTTTCTATTGAATTTCAATTCACTGCATCCATTGTTTTTTTGTCATTGTAATTAATTCTTTCAATTTATAATTGTAAATTTAGTGGGCGGTATGTTAACGCCAAAACGGGATTTCTTCAAATTTCAAATTTTCATTAGTCAGAGTCGTTTCACATGCGACTGATGGTCGGTCGAACTGATCATCAGTCGACGGTACATATTTGTTTTCACATGGATGCGTATCGTCAGTCGTCGCTATCAAAGACCATTTACCGCTATGGATTTAGAACGTGACACTGTTGTCGATTTGTGCGAGAACCGTCCGATTCCCGCACGAAGTATTCCGTATTCCGAAATTTTTATATTGGGAATTCTTATTATTATGAGAATTCTTTGTTTGAAAAGTTATATGGGAAATCTGCTCAATGATTGGTTCAAGTTTTATGGAATTTTTAAATTCCATTCCATCATCCTGTATTTCAAAAGGACCTCAGACGAAAATATGAGGAGCGAGGTCATTATCGACGATCAATCTGTTGTTGAATATGCAAACATACTTGCTTAATAATAATAATAATATACTTTATTGTGCCCTCGGAATAATATTCCATGGACATAGTATTCAAAAAAATTAACAAAGAGTAACTAATCACCCAATTACAAGGCTTTAGTATACCTAACCCAAAGAAGTGAAATAAACATAAGTACTGAAGAATAATAACCTAAACAAAAATAACACTTTATCAGTCCAGAGGCAAAAATCTGAAAATTAAATACATCTACTCGCTAAGAATGAAAGATCTCGTCCTCAGCACATTGCATACAACCGAAACAAAATCACGGACTTCCCTTATTGTCACAGTCACTTTCTGCAAAAACAGTGCAATTTCATAGACACTACTAAATCGGTAGACTGGATTGAGAGGTCTGAGCGGAGGACAATCACATAGCAGATGAATCAGAATCTGCTGGCAGGACAGATTGCACACAAGACAAGAATCCTCAAAGTTAAGATTGTAGTATACATCTTTCCTGAAAATTCTTAGATTCTTCCTTGAACCCGATCTCACCTGAGCAAGAACTCTTACAAAATCAAAAGGTTTCTTGGTGTTGTCATTGAAAAAGATTCTTGAAATCTTCTTGCAATACACAGATCTGAGCCGCATCCTCCCAATATTCAAATCTATAATTTTATAATTTTCTGAGGATGTATCCCAGAATTTCGCTTTTTTCATGACACTAATCAGCATTTCAGTTTCTGAATCAACTTCTTCCTACCCATTCGTGAAGACGTAAAAAATCCTCAGAATATTCAATAACATGCGCAACACCGCAATCGCATACGGACTGATGGTGCGCATACATGTGAATGAAAGCCTCCCTTGTCGGCTCGAGCCGACGACACGCAAACGCAGCGGGCTGGACCGATGCTCGTGCTTGTTCCATCAGTCGACTGATGATACGCATGCATGTGAAAAGATTGCAAAATTCAGTCCAAACGCCAGCCCCGACTGACCATCAGGACCGACCATCAGTCGCATGTGAAACGGCTCTCAGTTTGTCGAATATATCAGCAGATGCCGTGACATACACTGAATTTAAATGATTCTTATCGGTGTCGCGACAATGTGTTCAACTGAATAGAAAAAATTAATTAATATAATATAGATTTTCTAACTGTTAGGAAATATTCATTTTCTTACTGTAAGGAAATGATATTTCCTTAAAATTGGTTCGACATATACATATACGAACCTTTCTCGTGATTCCTTCGGCACTAAGGGCCCCCGCAGACTGCAGACTTTTAATCGGCCGATAGTTTGGTCGGCTTCTTAATCAGTATGGAGAGGAATGCATATGCGTACACTACAGCGATTCCTCTCCATACAGATTAAGAAGCCGACCAAACTATCGGCCGATAAAAAGTCTGCAGTCTGCGGGGGCCCTTATTCTAAAGAAGCAGTATTTCCACTGCATCAACCAGCTCTGGAGGAGTGCCAGAAATAGCAAATTCATCATCACTTATCATTTTACACTGTTTTTAATTCGAAAACACTAGCAATTGAATTAATTATATGCGTCAACTTTGACAATTCAACATGAGTACGTTTCCATAGTAACGTAACCAATTTCAATACGAATTTCGAAGCATCATTTATTTATGAATTGAATAATTCGCGATTTCATAAAAATTAATTGGAATCTGTCGAATTTTAAACGATTTGCGGAAAAATAGTATGTTTACCTCGTAGGAAAAGACACATTCCTGGACTCTGTGTTGCCAATTTTCACAATCGTCCAGGATTGTTACGCTTTTCCTACTCGGTAAACAATGTACTATTGCTCTCGAATTTCCTTGATTTTATTTGCGTGAATTTTCGAAGTTTTCCTTTGTTTCCTAATTAAAATAAATATTCCGAGTAATTTAATGATTTTGAACTTCTAATAGTGAAGTGTCGCTACTGTCGCTATAGTTTCTTTCGCTTCCGTTTGATGAGACATAAAGAACCCTAAAGAACCATTGAGATAGGATATTTGGGCCCCCTATCTGTACAAGGCTTTCCTCACAAGACTCCCGTCCTCTGGCCAGCTGGACTTCGGAGAATTGTTAGTTTCTACATATCAGTCCGGACTTCTCAAGGTAGGAAACTCATTTTTATTGATGGTTCTCTAATCTCTAATCTAACTAACTCTAACTAAATTAAGCCTCCGAACCAGTCAAAATATAGTCCACTCAATTCTTAACATTCTGCTTTGTAAAATATTCACTTCAAGCGATGAAGAATTATCTCACTAGTAAACTAAACATTTTGAAGCTTGTGTATACAGAGTGGCCACTTTTTTAATGGGATTGTATTGGTAACTTTTAAACATAAGGGTAAGAAGAAAAAAAGATGCGTTCATAGAAGCATTGTCAAGCAGTTCAAACAAATCGTGATTATCAGGGCCGGTTAATTGGGATATCATAAGAAAGGTAAATTTTGTCATTTTGATTTTTCTTTTTTTCCCACTTCATTTCAAATATTATCAAAACATGTTAAGTACAGGAATTTTTTATTCGAAAGTAAAGTATTCTCAAATTGACATAATCAAATTTCGTATCCAACGTTTCGTATTGAAAAAAATGAGGTTGAGCGTGGCCCAGAGAGTACGAAACGTTGAAGACGAAATCTGTTTATGTCAAATGAGGATAATTTATTGTCGAATAAAAAATTCTTGTAACATTTTACGATAATATCTACACCCTACAGGGTGTTTCACTATAAACTGGACAAACATATATAGCCTTGTGGACGATACCGGGGAGCATTTTCCGTTCCCTATACAGTCAGCGCGACAGGTCGCTCTCACCGTATAGGAAACGGAATGCACAATGGAACACTCCGTTTCCTAGCAGATATGCGCGATGAGCTCACTGTCCTGTTAGTCTTCTGGGTGCCGATGGGACAAATTGCAAATTAATAATATAGTTTTCATACTTTCTGTTTAGCTCAATTAGGTAGAGTCTACCACATTTTTCCTCGGTGAACATTTTTGTAGCCGGGGATTTTTTTCAGCAAACCTCTCGTAAGTTGACCATATTTTAATTTTTTTTTAATCATATATACTCTTTTTTTGTAAAATGCAATCATAAAAACAATCTGAGAAAAATGAGAAAACATGATTGTCTACCAATATAAACATGACTGAAAATCACATTTTTTTGATTATCAATACACTCCTGATTTTTTCAGATTCGGTTTATATAACCATATAAAATATGAAAATGCAATTGTCCGACAAAAAATGTGGTGTTTTTCTTGCCCGACAGATGAAAATTGACGGTTTTTTCGAGTTTTCAAATTCATTAATATTTATCAGACAAGAATGAATTTATATTTTGGAGAAATTCGTTCTATAGAAAAAACAACTGTCCACCATTGAAATGCGGCAATTCCTTAGTCTAGTTGAATTTAATGGTTTTGTTTCAGAAACTTTTTTCGATTATTATTGAAATGAAACTATTGATTTTGAAAGTGTATAATTCAAATCTAATAAAAAAACAATGAAAATACTTCTTCCTCACATTGCATTCATTATAACAAGACGAATGGTATCCAGTAAAAGTATCACACCAAATATCGTCAGGTAGAATAAAATCTTTATTGTGATTATGATGTTCTCTTGATGCCAAGAATATTTTGCACAGTTTAAGGATGTCACTTCCTCCTTTTTCGTTTTAAAGCCACGGATATTTTTTAAATGTTTGCACAAAAAAAACTCCATCACTACTGAGAATATTATATCGGCAACAACTAAAATTGCCGAACTTTATTTGTCGGACATCTGGATGATAGTATTCAGCACATCCTCCTTAAATGGTCCTCAAAAAATCAAATGATTATTTGTAACATGAGCAGAGTTATATCCGATAAATACATATAGTCTTTTCATAACCAAATTAGAGCAGTGAATTCTTTAATTTTTGAATGAACGCGACGTATTTTCAAGGTGGAGAGAGAATAAGAAAAAAAGACATTATTTATAATGTTTTATCCCAAAAAATCTTCGTTGTTCATTTGTTGGACAAGGAAATCGTCACATTTTAACATTGGAAATGTTTATGTTCGTATATTGCAGGCAAATTATGAGTTTTTGTTCAAGGTCAAAAGACAAAAGTGTCGCCAGTAGACCAAAAAAGCATTCGAAAGTTATCGCGTGATTCATTAACGTAGGTGTGTTGGGCCAGCATACGCATTACGCCAGCATACGAGAATCGGCGACCTGTGCCGAATTTCTGACCAATCACAGTACGGAATATCTGCACATGACATCACGGTTCTCTTTCCTTGTCTAATGTCAAATCGTCAAATGTTCTTCTCTCTATTTCCATGATTTGTTTTGACGTTTGAGAAATTCTCATTGTTTTCTGCTCATCAGAATTTCAATTCAATTTTATTACAAAAAGCAATTTTAATTGCTGCATCATATTGACAAGGAGTTCTGTTCTATAATAAGCAATAGGCATGGACGAAGTTGAGTGAGTATATCATTAATCAGTAAAAATTTATACTTGGTTTCATTTTGATTATTAATTTTCAGTGAAAGTTTGCTGTATCTCGTATACCAAGAGCATTTTTCAAGATCATCAACAAGAAATCGGCATATGAGAAAAATTCATCATGAAGAACCTGTACCATTTGATCAAAAAGACATTCTATTCATTTGAAGTGCCCACTTTGCCCTGTACAGGACTAAATATCTTTTGGCTCTCATGAAGAATTATTCATCCATTTGGGAAAAATGCACTCATAATTTTTTTAAGGAACAAGAAGTAATACTACAGGTTGGTTTATTAATGTTATGAGTTATGTCAGCTGATTTTACTTGAACATAATTTATCTACGAGTCAATGTAATCAACGTAGCATGAAAGATCGAGGTATAAAAATATATGGATTATGTCCATCAAGAATTTCGGTGAAAGTTAGTACTTCTGGTGGTAACTGTTCACTGTTAATATAGCATGTTAGTGTTTTATTAGTAAATTTACTTCAATTTTAGGATTGACATTCAAATAATGGGAGGACCAGAGGTTGAAGGAAGGGAGATGGGGTCAGCTGTAACGAACTCTCTCGATATATTCAGTTGAATATTGAAACTAATGTGGGTCACTATGATGAACTTAGTTCCAAACGTTTGACGCAAGATCAGCAAGATAATTGATATTTACTTTCGCATGATATATTTCGTGTAGAGTTTTAGAAACCGTTCATGAAAAAGGTGGGCTAATATTATATTCCACAATGAATATATCCTACTACCTGTTCGATTGATATTGGCTTGATTAATGGAATGGCTAGAATTTATACAGTGGACTTAAATTTGTACACAAGTAGACAAAAATGCACAATGGTGACAAATTCAGTGATTGAACCTTATTTTGAATAGCAAAAGTTAATATTTGAGAATTGTAGGTAACATGTAATTAGTATGTAAATATTCACTTTGCTTGTGGTATAGAGTTTTACAAAGCATTCATGTAGGTCATAATGGCATTCAAATCCATAAGTAATTATGCTTTCGAAGAACTCCTTTGCAGATTTCGGTGTAGTAATGATTGAATTTTGTCACCCTACAATAATTTCATAGCTTCAGGAAGAATAATGTAGCAATAGAAGTGATATGTATGAGATAATGTGCTGAATTGATTGAATAAATATATACCACCGCTCCTATGTTATTATTCAGATTAAGATATAATCATATATTTTGTTATGTCAATATGTAGAATATAATGACAATCCAATGAATGAAATTGGAGGCTCTAATAGAAAGTAGATAAGAGATTCAACACAGGCAATTTGTTATATTTTTCAATAATATGCAGTACTTTCAGTCATATTTAATTGAACAGTGTTAACGTTAAAATTTTATATACAGTTCAAATATTCATTAATGTGCCCGAATTACATAAAAACCCTCACCGAATTCTGGATCCAATTCTCGAGAGAATTTAAATAGATTTCTGATTTTGAATACTTTTATTACTGGTAGATTTTAATATTTGAAAAATCTGTAAGGCAACAATGAACATCTATGGAAATCTTTCAAATGTATTTTCTTTCTCAAAGTCGAGAATTTCGAAATGTGGCAGCGATTTTAGAAAGTATACAAATGTAATTATCTGATTCTTTGGTGTTATCTAGAATAATTCTTTCTCATCAAATAGCAGTCGTGAAGTTTCTAATGTCTTCTTCCATTTAAAAAGATCTTGCATGAATTCCAACCAATTCAATAGTTCGAGTTCGAAGTCAATTATTAATATTCAACTGATAGAGAGCACACAACCCTTTCTACGACAGAGATGAATTTCGATAAATAAACATAACCAAAATGTATTTCACGTTGACTTGACAACTGTTGAATCGATTTTATACACGTATGACGTGAACCATGCTGACGTATGACGTGAAGAGAAAATCAAACGGGATAGCGTGCTCTCCTCCTATTGGTCGAAATACGGCACCGTTGGTGTCTTTTAATCATAGAACTTATAGTACTATAAGTTCTATGCTTTTAATGTATTCTGGACTCAGGTGGGAGGTCCGTCAAATTCGCCGCAACGTTGCCGGATTGGGCACTTATTCCGGTATTTGAAGGATAGATCATTGTTTTATTTCCTTCATTAGCACTTCGAGTGTTTATATTGTTGTTTAATCAAGTGAGATCTGGGCCGCGGTGAGCGGCCAGTCAAATTCGCCGCAGGCAATTATTCCGGTATTTGAAGGATAGATCATTGTTTTATTTCCTTCATTAGCACTTCGAGTGTTTATATTGTTGTTTAATCCAGTGAGATCTGGGCCGCGGTGAGCGGTTCGTCAAATTCGTCGCAACGTTGCCAGATTGGGCAATTATTTCGGTATTTGAAGAATAGATCATTGTTTTATTTCCTTCATTAGCACTTCGAGTGTTTATATTGTTGTTTAATCAAGTGAGATCTGGGCCGCGGTGAGCGGTTCGTCAAATTCGTCGCAACGTTGCCAGATTGGGCAATTATTTCGGTATTTGAAAAATAGGTCATTGTTTTATTTCCTTCATTAGCACTTCGAGTGGTTATATTAGGTGCGTTCGAGTTGACGGTCAAAATGCTCCGAGCGCACTCCACGTCTACTTTTGAGTTTTTTTTTGACGGTCGGGGCGTGCTCTATTTGACAAAAGTGCTCGGGAGCTCCTCTTTCTTACTCTGTTCACTATCTACTCGCTCCGCCGATCGTCAACTCAAACGCACCTATTGTTGTTTTAACAAGTGAGATCTTAGCCCATATCTAAGCCGCGGTGAGCGGTCCGTCAAATTCGGCACAACGTAGCCAGATGGGGCAATTATTTCGGTATTTGAAGAAAAGGTCATTGTTTTATTTCCTTCATTAGCACTTCGAGTGTTTATATTGTTGTTTAATCAAGTTAGATCTGGGCCGCGGTGAGCGGTCCGTCAAATTCGCCGCAACGTTGCCAGATTGGCCGATTATTTCGGTATTTGAAGAATAGGTCATTGCTATATTTCCTTCATTAGCACTTCGAGTGTTTATATTGTTGTTTAATCAAGTGATGAATGTGGATGAATATCTGAATAGTGAAATCTCCAAGTTTAATGCTTTCAATTAATATATTGTATGCTTAAAATTTTAGTTGACTTGTATCCCCGTCAGAATGTATTTTGATTGTGGAAATAAAGAATATTATTATTATTATTATTAAATAACTAAATCTGGTTATAGTTTAGACTTCAACATAGAGTTGTTAGCCTATATGAAAGTCTCCCAAATTGATAGACCACCAAGAAGATCTTTCGGATTCGACCAATTAAAAGAATTCAAAAAGAGTCCAGGAGTTCACTCATCTTCAAGTGATGATGACGATGTTGTAAATGTAGGCGCATCTACCAGTACTGAGTACTGGCTCTTTTAAGTTCGATACATCATTACATCCATGTGTTAATATTGGTATATGTATTATATCTTAAGAATACTTACTTTAGAAAGAACATTTTTGTTTTAAAATACAGCGACAAGTCTCCTCTTACATGTTCATGTTAGGAATAGGAATGTTGATTGTTTCTTGCAATTATTATTATTGAAAATACTATTTTATTTTGAGTTAAAATGCGAATAAATGTTGGTAAGATTTTACATGTGGTGTTATCATTTCCAATGTCTCTGATGGTTGCAAGGATTGCGAAATCTGTAAATTTTTTTGTCGCACAATTGCATTTTCATACTTCATATGGTTGTATCAACCAATTCTGAAAAATTCGGGAGGGTATTAATACTTTGAAAAAATGAGATTATCAGTCATGTTTATGTTGGTAGACAATCATGTTTTCTCATTTCCCCAAGATTGTTCTTATGATTGCATTTTACAAACAAGAGTATGTTTGATTCAAGAAAAATGAAAATATGTCGAATTACGAGAGGTTTGCTGAAAAAAACCGCGACTACAAAAATGTCCACAGAGAAAAAATGTGGTAGACTCTACCTAATTAAGCTATACAGAAAGTATGAAAACTTTATTAATAATTTGCAATTTTTCCCATCGGCACCCAGAAGACTAACAGGGCAGTGAGCACATCGCGCATATCTGCTAGGAAATGGAGTGTTCCATTGTGCATTCCGTTTCCTATACGGTGAGAGCGACCTGTCGCGCTGACTGTATAGGGAACGGAAAAATGCTACCGGGGAAGTCATTTTTGCCTTATGACATATAACCCGTTTTCGACGCATAAGCGAGATACAAGGTGTTTAATGTCAACTTTGACTCTTTGAGCAATATTCTGATAACTATGGTGAGTTGTGCGTGACATTTGAAATAACGGTTACTGGTCACATCTTAGTATTTTTTAGGGCTCAATTCAAGTTGGTTACACCATTTATAATTCGAAATCGGATGGACTCTGTTCGTTATGGAACTTCATTTATGGATTCGTCTGCGGCTCGGTTATTAGAGAATACATTAAAACTCTGAAAAATTCGAGGAAATCTAGTGCGGGAAAGTACAACTTTCCGCCCTTGATAGGAAAATAACTATTGCGGTGCGGCCGCACGGAAAAGGGTCATTTTCGATGCTACCGGGGAAGTCATTTTTGCCTTATGACATATAACATGTTTTCGACGCATAAGCGAGATACAAGGTGTTTAATGTCAACTTTGACTCTTTGAGCAATATTCTGATAACTATGGTGAGTTGTGCGTGACATTTGAAATACCGGTTACTGGTCACATCTTAGTATTTTTTAGGGCTCGATTCAAGTTGGTTACACCATTTATAATTCGAAATCGGATGGACTCTGTTCGTTATGGAACTTCATTTATGGATTCGTCTGCGGCTCGGTTATTAGAGAATACATTAAAACTCTGAAAAATTCGAGGAAATCTAGTGCGGGAAAGTACAACTTTCCGCCCTTGATAGGAAAATAACTATTGCGGTGCGGCCGCACGGAAAAGGGTCATTTTCGATGTTCTGAATCGACATGTTATGATAGGGTTTTCAGAGCGGTGTAATGAAAAAACATTAGTTATATGTGAAAATTCGGAAGCTAGATCTCTGCTAGTCCATTTTTCACATTGATTCTTGTTGGTCCAACTGAAGGACGTGATCTTTATTGTTATTATTATCACTTGCGGGCTCCGAACCGTATGAACGGGCGTGTTAGATTTCCTACGGTAAACTGCATAAAACTCCAAAGTGAGTTGTTGCGAAATTCCGGATGGGAAGAATAGAACGTACGTCGAGATCTGGTTGTTGAAAATACCCCAGGATGAAGCGTTTAGACTTTTGCCCGCTAGGTGGAACATTGTACAGTCTGTACATCAACTGTACTCACGTGTTCCTCCTAGGGAGTAATATATGTTCTACCGTTTCAGTTGGTTGCTACCGCAGTATAAGGCTATATGGCACTGAAGACGGCTAACAAGCCAGAAACCGGTATGTCATTGTCTTGCTGTGGTGGTGCCACCTGGTGGTGTACTTCAGAAGCTAGATCTCTGCTAGTCCGTTTTTCACATTGATTCTTGTTGCTCCAACTGAAGGACGTGATCTTTATTGTTATTATTAGTTATATGTTCAACAATTATTAGGTAGGTACTTGCCGAGAATTCTTTCCATGTATATAACAATAATGTTATCGAAATTTTGTATATTTTGAACTTCAATTATTCCTGATTTATCTCCTGCTTGAAAAAATAGCAATGGTGAGTTTAACGGTGGGTTTCACAAAGCATATCACAGGTGATCGGAGCTTGATCTAGAATCAACTCGATTTGAAAGTTCAAAAATCTAACCAAGCCGTTGATCTCCGACTCCGATCACTGGTGAGTGGTGATAACGATTTGTGAAATCCACCGTAAGCAGAGGTATCATTTAGGCGAAACAAAGTTCGCCAGGCCAGCTAGATTTGAATAAAGTGGAAAAATAAGAAAAATCAGAATGGCAGAATTTACTTTTCTTATGATATATCAATAACCGGCTCTAATAATCCCGATTTGTTTGAATTGCTTGACAATGCTTCTATGAATGTAACTTTTTCTCCATTTGACCGACCTTCTTACCTTTATCGTTTAAAAGTTACCAATACAACCCATTTAAAAAGTGGCCACCGCGTAGAAAGTAATCTGAAGCCAGGTGAAAAAAAACATCATCCTTGTTGAAATCCTTAAATTTTTAGACCTTGTTTAGAACATCCTCTACAAGGAAATCGCTTTCATATCATATCATCAGATTTGAAACACCCATGAACCAGAGAATTGAGAATATTGAATCTTCCACTTTTCCATAATTTCTTCGTAATATGTCGGCAACGCCGGATAAATTAAGAAAAATTTCGGTGCCAATAAATGGAACTTGTATTAATTTTGCACTAAACGATGAAATAATATGAAGGGGTTGTAACCATTAGAACAAACCGTACCAAATATAATACCGCTTCAAACCTTTGACTATACCCGATGGTCTAAGCTTCAGACCAACACCCTGTACTATTATTTCAGGCAGATATCTCAGTGCAAGAGCAACCAATTTTGCAGTAAAATTATTCCGTAACTGACGTAAGTAATAAGATTTTCTACTTCATTGCACTAATGGAACACTCTGTAGGTACCTATATGTCTATGCTCCATTCACTTTTATAAAGTATCGCGGTTTGCCATGAAATTTTGACACATTTCACCGTGTATGTTTTGAAAATGTTAGGTTATGGTCATTGCACTGTCAGATACGCGCACAACGTTGTCGTTTCTGCTAAAAAATCGTAGTAATTACGTATTTATCAAAAAGTTCATTTACTTTGGGAAATTAATGAATTTGAGAAAATATGTGAATTCAGAAGACATTTAAATACATCTTTGCACAACCGGAAATACTCCAGCATGAAAATGTAGTAGTTCTACGAAACCTGCGCCACAGTTAAATCTTCGAAGAACTAACTCCATTTACAAAGTTGAAAAAGAGTAAATAGAAAGTAGACCTGGCAATGTCGCTCTATTTTCACGAGTGCCAACCTGCGTCTGTTTTAGGGGGAAAAACTTGATAAACCCAAATCATGGCCAACCGCGATACTTTATAACAGTTGTAATGAACTTCGTCATTTTTATTCATTCAAGGCCTATTTTCATATATTATTCCTTCCATAATTATTCAAGATTTCAATGGAAGGAAAGTTTGATTCAATAAGTCCAATACTGTGAACAAAACTGCAAGTTGTAATGAAGTCCGTAATTAATTTTCATTCATAAAAGTCCTGTTCTCATTTATCAATTTCCCATTAAAATATCCGTGAATTCAACGAAAGGAAAATTTAATTCGATAAATTCAACGATGTAAACATAGCCGCAAGTATGAAACGCTCGGGCACATGCTGAGCGTTGCGATAAGGGGCTCGTATCTTGGTTGATTTCGCGTTTTTCAACGGCCAAGGATTTGAAAAAAACGGAGATGGAATTGTCGAATTTTAACATCGTATGAATTCTTCCGATTTATTTCTGGAACAATCTGACGTCAATCTAAACCAATCAGGCGACGAGATTGTTCCCCTCTTTCAAAATTTTCGAGTTTTCAGCGCGTCATGACTCCACCATTTCCGAAGGTTTTATAAGAGCGAAACGACCTGCGGAAGGTCTCTTTTAACATTGTTAGAATTATTCTTACACTTCTCCTCATTTTGAATAGTAGTATAATTTTCCAGTTTGATTTGAACAGTTAATAAATTCAGCATTGATTTCTCCGATTTGATTTTCCGTGAAAAATAAAATCAGTGATAGTGAAATTCGAGACAGGACTCCTATTTAGTTTGTGCAGTGCATACTTCAGTGGTTTATATTTCTTACATGGCATTATCCGTTAAATATCATCCTGACAATTGAATCATTGTGTGTTCCACTACTTTTAAACCATTTTTTTTATTTCTTCCCTGATTTATGATTTTGGTTCTTTGGTGATACCTTAATCTCTGTAATTATCAGCAACCTTTTTGAGAATTGAGTTCGGCGAGGTCACAACGGGGACACGGCCGCGCTCCACCCTTGCTCAATTCGCTGAAGGTTGACGGATATACGAGAGACTTCTTCAAGTCAAGTGATACCCTTTCGCTGGTATTACTTGTCTGGGCGTTGTTGGTCCACCACCGTAACCTGCCCGTAGTTTTTCCACATCATTTTCTCAATTTCATACTGTATTATATTTCTTCGTGATTCCTTAATCTCTGGATTTATCAACAAACCTTTTGAGGATTGAGTTCGGTGAGATCACAACGTGGTTACGGCCGCGCTTCACCCTTACCCAATTCGCTGAAGGTTGACAGAAATCCAAGAGACTTCGTCAAGCCGAGGGGTTCCATTTTCTGGGACCACTTGTCTGGACGTTGTTGGTTCACTACCGTACCCGACTTCTTTTCGACCCCATTTTATTTTCAAGATTTCATCTTGTATTTTGATTCCCTGGTGGGGCCTTAATCTCTGGATTTATCAGCAACCTTTTTGGAGGATTGAGTTCGGCGAGATCACAACGGGGTCACGGCCGCGCTTCACCCTTGCTCAATTCGCTGAAGGTTGACAGAAATCCAAGAGACTTCGCCAGGTCGAGGAGTTCCATTTTCTGGATCCACTTGTCTGGACGTTGTTGGTTCACTACCGTACCCAGCTTACTTTCGATCCCATTTTACATTCAAGATTTCATCTTGTATTTTGATTCCCTTGTGGGGCCTTAATCTCTGTATTTGTAAGCGACCTTTTGAGGATTGAGATCGGCGAGATCACAACGGGGTTACGGCCGCGCTTCACCCTTTCTCAATTCGCTCAAGGTTGACGAAAATACTAGAGACTTCGCCAGGGCGAGGAGTTCCATTTTCCTGGGGCTACTTTGCTGGGCGTGGTTGGTTCTCCACCTTATCCGATTTCCCTCCACTTAGCGGTGCTCGAAGATTCATATTTCACAGCGACGCCCTTGTGAGTTGACATCGGCGAGATCACAACGGGGTCACGGCCGCGCTTCACCCCTTGTCAACCCGCTGGGCGTTTGCGGATTTACTAGAATCGCTTCGTCAGGTCGAGGGGTTCCCCCTAATCAAGGGATCTTCACAGTGGCGCCCGAGCAGGGACCGTTTCTTTCGTGAGAAAATAATTGATACTGCATTTTTTGTGTCCGAACATTTTCATAAGTGAATTGTTGCTGATTTCTGAACTGTTTTATTTTTTTGGATATCTATTTTTGACATTTTTCGATCACAGCTTTCACAGTGTGACTCTTGTGAACTTTTAATTATTGACATTTTTTTTGGACGATTTCGTGTAGAAGATTTTCAGTGATGAACGTGAATAGGTTGCGAGCTGAGGAACTGGTTTGGGAGTTGGAAGCCCGTGGGACACAGGCCTGTAGAACTGTCCATGAAAACAGGATCCTGCTACGGAGGGTGCTCAACCAGGGAGCGCCGCTCAGACGAACCCTAAGGAGTACAAACGAGGAGATGGACGCAGCGAGTCAAATCTTGTGTGATTTGATTGAAAATCTTCGAGAATTTGATGAGGAGAACGCCAATAATGAGGAAGCCCGGATAGGAAGCCGTCTGAAACATGTCCGCAACAGTTTGGGGCTGATTGAGCCAGAGACAGTGGAAGAGCGAGAGAGGTTGGAGAATTTGCTGGAAGGTCTGGCCAATGCCCGTGAAGTGTTAGAGGGCATCCAGTTGATGACCGGAGTCCAACAGGTGGCGCAGGAACCGCTGGTGGAGGGCGTCCCACCACCCAGGATCACAGAAACAAATAGGTTTCCCGGAACTACCTTGCTGGAACAGGAGGTCGAACTCATTTCTTTTCACGATACACCGGCCACCGTCCGAGGAGGGCGTCAGGAGTCCTCGAGTGCAATTCGGAGTGGAACTAAAGGAATGAACTGTTCAGGTCCACAACTGGATGGGACCTACCGGAGAACAACTTTACCAACTGACTTCCTGCAGCGAATACGTGAAAGAGCCTGTGATGCAGTTCTTCGCCGACTGAATTTTACCAGCCATCTACTGAACTCAAGAACTTATGGAAACAGAATTAGTTCTGCAGAACCGTTGCCACTACAAACTAGACCGGTTGTAGCGGAGTCGACGTGACGAATTTCATTCCCCTTTTTGGAAAGTGAGCGAACAACTAGAACATCAGGAAGTAGTTCAGAACTAGGCGTTGAGGCACCTGAGATGTCAAGGGTGGTGGAAGAAATCCGACAACAGCCGGTGGGTTCTGGACTGGAATTGCCATTACCGAATCGAACAACAAGTTCTGGAACCAATGGGGAACATACTCGACAGGAACCAAGGCGAGCCACCATAAGCAGTTCCAGAACTACCAGTGAACATGTTCATTCAGAACCGTATCAGGTGAACGTGAGCAGACCTGGAACTACTACGGAACATCTCAACTTGGAACCACATCGAGTGAATATGAACAGAGTCGGAACTATTATGCAACAAATCCGTTCGGAGCTAGATCAGATGAACAGAGCGAAATAAATATGAGCCATTTGAACCGAACCATGAGAAAGCTGAGAACGGAATTGCTGGAGGAACATCCATTAATTCTCACTGGAATTATCACTCGGTCCCAGTTTACAAATGGAACGTATATTTCGACGGTTCGAGTGGTGTGAATTCTTTCCAGGAAGAAGTAGAGCAGTTGGCTGAAACCCGAAAAGTTACACACCAACAATATATATATATTCTCATGAAATGGAGCTATACAGATCTGTTTCCAATTATGGCATGTGTCTCGAAAAGGCAACAAGGAACAGATCATTTAAACAAATGTATTGATCCATTCCCCGCTCCTAATCTCAGTATTAGCAGAGGAATGTCAAACGGGGCACCATACAGTTCTGCGTATGATACAAGAGCACAGATAAAAACCTCAGCAAAAAATCTGTCTCCCCGTATAAGTGAAGGGATATTGGATTTGTTTTCAGATATTCATATTGGAGGGCATCATCTTCTACGAATGTATTTCTTTCGTCATTTCTTCAAAAGGGTTGACAAAGCATTTTTAAATAATCTGAAACAAAAACCAAAGGGAGAAAAAAAGGAAAAGCAAAATCAACTAATATATTCAAATTGTTTTGAAGGTACCAACCCATCTCAAAAACGAATCAGATACTGAGTGAATACAGTTAAAACCATCTGGAAATTTATATATTGAACAATTATTGACCAAATGGTCAATAGTTTGCTCTTCATGCCCACACTCACATCTCGGGCTATCAATGGCATTCTATTTGAAGAGCATACTATTACAACGTTCATGACCTGTCCTAAGACGATTCAATAGACACAAATTTTTCCTAGACAGATGAAAACCGGGAACTTTCTCAAAAGGATCGAGAATTAAGCTTTTATTGAAAAAATCATATGAAGTCCATTCCGAACTCCAAATTTCTTTTTGATTTTTTTTTTTTAGAATAAAGAAAATTATCCATAGAGGCTTTCGAGATTTCAAGCCAGTCTTGTATCTGGCATTTAACTCATAATAGGAAATGAATTTGGAAAGCAATGAAATTTATCCCACGACTTCATGGCAGCAACCTGTCTACGAATATGAGGAGGTATTATGCTAGAAAGAACTGGTAACCAAGCTAATGGAGTAGATTCAATGGTTCCAGGGAGGGTTTCAGTTATAATCCTCATAGAAATATTGAGTTGCCCATCAATTTTATGGACATGGGAACTATTCAACTAAACAGAACAGCAGTATTCAGCTGCAGAAAAACATTCAAGGCTAAAGCAGCCGTACGAAGAGTGGTAGCATCGGCACCCCAGATTGCTATACCACTTAGTGATTTCGAATCCACCTGATTTAAAAAGTGCAATCATTTCTGAAAAGACATTCCGAGCATTTTCAACATCGTCAATGCTACAAATCAGATCGTTAACACGTTGTGTGCCACCATAACTTCTGAAAAAACTGACCCAGCGGCCACAATTTTTTTTTTGCATATTCATCTTCTCTGGTGTTCAATTGAATGAAATTAATATATGGAACATCAATTTTCTCATTTTTTCATGTCTTTTGAGTCCGATTGTTGGTGATGATTCAGCAGATGAATAACATCCAGGCTATTCACTACTTAAAAAACTCAAACCCTCCTAGATAATAACATGATGCATCATATCGCAGGCCAAATACAAAATTTGTCGTAGCAGGCCATGCTCTACTCTATTCATCACTTTCCACCTGTAAACTGGAGAAATACGTATTGGTGGTCGTGAGACCAGAGTGGTCTCACGCGGCTCGCCGCTCCCAAAAAAGTGTGATACCTATGTGGTCTCACATGGCACTCAACGTGTATACATGTCGCGAAGCACTATTTTGGAAGCTTCAGGATAATTCTGGGCTTCATCTAAGGCCAATTGTTGAACAACTCTCAACGCTAAATAAGGAGAACTTTTGAAACCGAACGCCACCGTGGTTAATTCATAAATCTCTAAAGCCTTTTCAGGAGAAAAACGCCACAAAATGCGTTGAAACTTTTGGTGTTCCCTTGCTACATTGATCTGCCGATACATCTGACAAATGTCCGCTATGAAAGCTACTTGAAATAATCGAAAATTTAAAAAAATTTTGATAATGTCGACTTGTCGTTTTGGACCGGTGTATAGACAAGAATTTAAAGACAGCATGGAAGGAAATGTCTCCATACTAGCGTCAAACACAACGCGTACAGGTGTCGATACACTGGACGGTTTAAATATGGCATGATGCGGAATAAAATAATAAGGCGAATTTCCTTCGGAATTGAATTGGAATTCATCTAATTCTTGAACTTTTCGTAAATGTCCTTGATCTAAATAATTTTTTATTGTGTCACTATATTGGATTTTGAGATCCTTTGATGAATTGAGTTTTTTCTCTAAGGATAAATATATTTTCAAAGCCGGTTTGAAAGAATCGTTCAAATTGCTGGGATCAATTTTGAAAGGTAAAAATACTGTGTATCTACCACAAGGCTCTCTTGCGTATGAAGATTGAAAATGCTCCTCACATGTCACATCATCAGGACTAATATGAGGAGTATCAGGTGCTTCCTCAAGTTTAAAGAACTCTTTAACAATCTCTTCTAATTTAAATTCCTCCTTTGAAGTAGAAAACAGAGCGTCAGTGTCCGTATTACTAGACTCTAAATTTGAGGAACATGTTCTCATTTTACCAGTTACGACATATCCAAGAGACGTATTCAACGTAATAGGTGAATCTGGCTTGTTAATTAATTGTGAATCGTTGAAAACTCTACCGAAAATACTAACTCCCAATATTCTATCTATCTCCGAACTCTTATGAAATTTGCTATCTGCAAGAGGAATTCCATCGAGAAACCTTACATTTTCAAGAGGTACTCCTTTTAAGGGTAAATTCAATGTGAGATCATTGATAAGTATGTATGTTATCGTGGGATCAAAACGTGAGGATATGTGACATTGTGAACAACGCCCTGTATAGGTTTGGAACAAGATCCAATTCCCACAACATTTATTTCCCTTTTAAATATAGGAAGATCAAGTCGGCGACAACATTTCATGCTTATGAAATTGTCCTGGCTACCACTATCAAGGAGCACTCTAATTATTTGATTCCTACCATTGGGTAAGGAAACTGAAACTTCTGCAGTGGGTAACAAAGTCGTGAAATTTTCGTTTTCTCGTGATTGAGCAGAATTCAAAGCCGCCAGATAATTTAAGCTTAAATTTTGCGCGTTCTTTTCTACAGAATTCTTTTGACCGGTGCGATCATTATTTTCTACTGGAAAATGTAGTAATGAGTGATGACGGCTCTTACAGACATTCTACAAACTATTCTGTGATTGACAGCAAACTACTTTATGCTTTGAACTGAGACAATTTAATACATTCTCACGTGCAAGCTCATAGCTAGAGTGGGGGTTCAAGCTCAGAAACTTTTGACACTTATTAATTGGATGAGTATCCTATCACAAATAGGACAAGGAAATGCGTCTGGTCTATCAGAAGTCGAAGAGCTATGATAGGAGTCAACTCATTTTTGGCTTTGTGGAAGCCTTCGATATATTTCCTCGATTAGAATTCCAACCTATATGACTATTAGAACCTGAAGAAGCAGTGTTGAATCTTAAACCAAATGTTAAGAACCTTGTCTTATAAATCAGACACGGGCAATTTTAATAGGATATATTTGTTCATATATTTACACTGTAGTACGACTAATGACGATAATAACGATACGATACGAAGAATGATGAAACTGCCTTGAGAGCATGTGGTCTCAAGGGCTGGTTACTCAAGTTGGGCGATCGGTGCTGCCCCAACTCGAACGACAACGATAATGCAATGCGAACGACGATGACAATGGTCCCATTGCAGGTACCATTCTACCCCTCTAGACCCGATCATAGACTGGTCGACGGGAATTTCTTCTTCTTCCTTGGCTTTGCTCCGGAATGAGCGATTCTGGCGTTAACAAGCAGTTCTACCCAGAATTTTTGCTTGTTGTTTAACAAATGATATCATCTTTTCATATGTCGGAATTTCATTGCAATCTAAATTGCTTTCGAACGTTTTCTGTGTAATGAGATCTTGTTTGGTTAATGATAAATGAACAAGAATAAAGTCCGCCAGATCGGGAATGGGCAACTGTTTCAAAGCGCTAACCGAAAGTCGAAACATCAAACTTTTCTAAAAATGAGTTCAAATTTGAAGAAGATTCAGTATGGAGTTGTTTGAATTCCATAATTGACTTCAAATATGATGTGGCCAACAAACGTTCGTCTTGAAATGTATCAACTAAAATATTCCAGATAGTAGTATAATTGGCGGCTAATGGTGCTACACCTGAACACAAAGTTAGGGCTCTACCTTTAAGTTTTCCCAGCAAATATTGAATTTTACAGGAATCATCTAAATCTTTGTTGTCATGAATGCAACTTTTAAAGTTCTGATAAAAAACTGGCCACGTCTTGATATCACCTGCAAACTCCACGAGTTCTATTTTTGAAAGTTTTGGTTGAGCTTTGACATTTATTTCTTTGTCTTTTTCAGAAGTGTCAGAATTCGAAGAGGTTTTATGTGCTAACATTTTCGATGCCTCTAAAATATGACAATACATATCCTCCATTGCTTCTACTACTTGATAATTAGGTAAATGATCAGAATTAAGTTCAGAACTCAATAAATTAATTTCTTCAACTACTTCTATGATTTGGGTTTTCGAGGATTCTAAATTATTGAGACCAATCCTAAAATAGTTTTCTACGTTGGGTTTATGAAGATCCTTTATAAAGTTATATGATTTTTGAAATCTTTGAAATAGCATTTCCTTTTTTTGCTTCTAAAACTCTAAGTTTTCGTTCCATGTTACCATGTCCGCTATCGGAACTATCATCTTTATTTTTCGACATTTTACCGATTAAATACTATTCGATGCGAAACAAGAGAATAATAAAGGAAAAAGTGCTATGAAACAAACTAAAAGTGCTAATTAAGTGACTAAAGTGATTGCGTTCGAGACTTTTACAGGGTATGTTGACTTGACTTTACCATAGACAAGATAAACAAGGCCTGAAAATGACAGTTGAGAGTCTGCGCTCTGCGAAAACGACGCTAAGATATTCTATGACTACTACAATGTGATACTATGCGACCTAAAAACGTTGACGACGGTAAAAAATACAATGCGTGCTACCTGCAAATATGCTTTCTAGAAAACAAACTAAAAAAAAGAAATTTACCAACTAAAGAACTTTATATTGAACTAAAGGTTCTGAATATTCGGTCCGATTGGATCAAAACTATGTTCGGGCTTTTCAATATATTATAATTGATTGAATTCAAAAACTCGAGCACGTATCCAAAATATATAGGTACTTCGGTATCAGTGGACTGAATGACTTACCCAAACTCTCAATGAGGATGGTCCAACGATGTTGTCTTCTTGTGTTGAAAGGGATTTGTAAAGGATGTGGAAAAATAATAGGAAAAAACAGGAAAAGAAGAGAGGATAATTAATCCTTGAGTGCTATCACTCACTACACGATTAATAGTTCGAAATCGACTATATTCTTCACTAATCCACAAATGAAAAGCGGCTTACTAATTGAAAACTTCCAAAACTATATCGGGAAAAACTAACAATTTTGCAACCAGAAAACTAGCAAAAATCATAAATCCGAACGGTATCAAATCTAAATACGTAATAATTTCATATTTTGCAGGACACATGCTCGATCTGAGAAACGAAACACATGCATAATTATATACAGGGAATCCGCGTAAACACCATATAAAGCTGTAATTGTTATGTGCAAGGATTCGTGAAATATAATTGAATAACATAGTCTCTACAAGTATCATTTTTTTGTCAAAATGCCCATTATTTCGAAAACTGTCAAATAAAAATATGTGAAAAGTATACGAAAGCATGCAGGAAGTTTCAGAGAATTGAAAAAAACTATTGAATATAGGGTGTCCCATTTGAAAAAACAGAGTCACCCTCTATCCCCCTTTTGTGGGCCACCCGATATATTCGGAAATATTTTTAGGTTGTGCTCTTCTTGGAGTATATCAAGTCTGCATCAAAAAATTTTGCCAAACTCAGATCGTTACGCGTATATCGTTCGCTGCGGCATTAGTGGGAGACCCTGTATAAGTGGAAGGTTATCATCCATTATATTTAAATAAATAAACACAATATTGGGAAATTGGACAATTTATTGACCTTATTTTTCTCACAAAGCCGACGTTTCGAGTTTGATTTTCCTCTTTCTCAAGGTTAAAATAAAAACAATCAACAATAAGATCGAAATATGGTTTCACAGACGTGTGTATCTCTTACCTAGTCAGTATAAAGGTTTTCGTCAAAATATAATATAAAATCAATTCAGAGTAAGGTAATCTCTAGAGCAACAATTCATGAAACAATATGAGATTTAAATGAATTATAGGTTAACATTGAAACGTGATTTGACAAGACCACAGACTATTATCAAAACTACACATCTATAAACAATAACATTGAAAATGGAAAACTTACCTGAACAAATGAACTAATATAAAAACATTTATAACAATTGACTATGTATATTGTAATATACTGAGACCTTGTACATCTTCTTTATGATAAACTGTTTGATTCTTTTTTATGAAAATCATTTCACTGATATTTCTCGCATATCTGTTCCTTTCATAATCTAAAACTTGTTATCAAAATTGAACTTATGTCCTGTCGTGTGTGTATGTGTGGCTAACGCTGTTTTGCCACTATTTGTTGGGTTGTTGCAGTCATTTTTATGTTGTCTTATTCTGTCTTTTCTTAAAGACAGAATGTCGTCGTATCTTTACTGTTTTGTTTGTCCAATATAAGATTCTCCATAATTGAAGCAGGGGATCTGATATACTGAATTAGACTATCAATTCTGAATTCTGGTGTTCTGTCTTTCAGTGTTGTCAAGAATTTTTTTCCCCTATCAGTTGAATAATAAGCGCAACAACAATTAAATTCTTTGAAAATTTTGTTAATAGAATGAGATCATCCAGGAACATATGGGAACTAATATTTGAGGTTTGAATTAGTCCCAGTGACTGGGTGATTAATTTGATCCAATGTATTACACATTCTGGTAACTAGATATTTGGGGTAGTGATTTTTATATAGAATTTCTTTTATTATATTGATGTTTTGTATATGTAACCCTGAAATACTTAGTGTGGTGGCCCTTAAAATGAGATTTTTGATGACATTTTGTTTTTGTTGTAAACTATGATTACTAAAAAAGTTTTTACATCCTCCTGGGTTATATGGCTTTATATACCAATCGGAAATTGCATTGGTATTTTCGCGTATGATCATTACGTCCAAGAAAGGAAGTCGTCCATTTATTTCCACTTCTAAGGTGAATTTGATTTTTGTATGAAAAGAGTTGAATACGTCCAACGTGTGTTGTAGGTATTTTGTTGCTAGGTATCAGTGCTATAGGTCGTCTACGTAGAACTTAATGGTGTTGTGAAATCTAATTACGTTTCAACATATCTGTTATCTTTTTAATCTATATTTCTTTATCTATAGCGAATTATATCAAAATTCTAGTTGAAAGCCCTTTTTTCGTCGGAACTATCAATGATCTCATTTATTTTCGTTTACATGGCAACATACATCAAAATAATATACAGTGAGATTACAAATCAATAATCATTTCTAACAAAATATAGGTATAACATTCTTCACTCCAAAAGTGTTAACTTAGTCTGCATAATTTGGAAACTGGTCGTCTGTATCTTCCAGTGGCTGTTTGAACGTCGACTACTCTGACTCTCCCGTCTGGACCAGGGTGTACTGCAATTATGCGTCCTTTTGGCCAATAATTTCTTGGATTACTTGAATCAGCGATAACAACCAAGTCATCGATTTTTAAATTTTCGGGATCTTTGAACCATTTCGTTCTTTTGTTTATGGTAGGTAGATACTCCTTCAACCATCTTCTCCAAAAATTATCAGCAAGATTTTGAGCTATAGTCCATTGTTTTTTTAAATCAATTGCCACTTCTCCCCCTAAAACTGGTGATCCAGAAGAGCTACCGATCAAAAAATGGTTTGGTGTAATGCATTCCGCATCTTCTGGGTTTTCTGATATCCATGTCAGAGGTCGGCTGTTAACAGAATGTTCAATTTCAGTCAAGACAGTCTGAAGTGTTTCTTCCTTAGGAACGGCTTCTTTCAAAATCACTTTCAGTGATACCTTAACTGATCGGATGAGTCTTTCCCATGTTCCACCAAAATGTGCCCCAGTCGCTGGTGAAAAATGCCATGTTATTCCTCTCATCGTGAGCTCATCCATAATTTCCTTTTGGTCCAGAGCATCGAAAAATGTTCTGATTTCTCTGTCGGTTCCTCGCAAGTTTGTTCCATTATCCGAATACATATTTTCTGGACATCCCCTCCTAGAAATCATTCTCTTCATAGCTAATATTGCTGAATCTGTTTCCAAAGAATGTGCCAATTCGATGTGAACAGCTCTTATTGCTAGGCATGTGAATAGAACCCCATATCTTTTTTCTTGCCTTCTTCCAATTTTTACCAGCATCGGTCCAAAATAATCTATTCCACAATTCGTGAATGGCCGCTCGTAACCAGTTACTCTTGGAGTTGGTAAATATCCCATTTGTGGATTTTCTGTCTTGGATTTTCTATTTCTGCAAAAAATGCAACATGAAATGCACTTTTTTACTGCATTTCTGATACGAAGAATCCAATATTTTTCTCGTAGCATGATGACTACTGTTTCTTGTCCTTGATGAAAATTTTTTTCGTGATAGAAATTGATAATTAATTTCGTTAATTCATTTTCTGGGTGTAGAATAATTGGATTTTTATAATTATCATCTAAATTTGGGGCATGTTTCAATCTTCCTGACATTCTGATGATGTGGTATTCGTCCAAATATGGTGTCAACTGATATAATCTGCTTTCTTTTGTTACCCTCTTCAATTTCCTCATATCTTCAATTTCTGATCCAAAATCTTTTTCTTGGGCTATTTTTATCCATTTCTTCTCAGCTATGTCTATTTCTTCTGGTAATAATCCCCTAACTGTCTTTCGTTCTTGTTTTCTTCTTGATGAAATTTTTATGTTATTTATAAACCGAAATATCCAAGCTGTTGCTCTAACAAGTTTGGGCCATTTCGAGAATCTTTTCAAATCTGGTAAACAAGAACTTTCCTCTGTTACAAGTGCTACAAATCTCCTTTTTTCCAAATGACACACCTCATTGCCAAAGTTTTCTTTAGGCCATTGTTCTTCTGGTTTCCTCAGGAAGGAGGGTCCCATCAACCAGTTCTGAATATCTTCAGGTTTATTCCATTTAGTAGCTTCATCTGCTACGTTTTGCTTTGTGTTCACCCATCTCCACTTTCCATTCTTCGTTTTTTCTAGAACCTCTTCCACTCTTAGTGCTACAAACTGTTTGTAGTTTCGTGAATCTGATCTCAGCCAAAGTATAACTGTTTTTGAATCACTCCAGTATATAGTTCTCCTAACGTGAAAATCATGCTGTCGCTGTATAAAATCACCTAGCCTTGCTCCCAGTACTGCGGCTAAGAGTTCCAATCTAGGAATCGAAACCGTTTTCAAAGGAGCAACCCGAAATTTGGAAGTTATGAAAGAAGTTTCGATTTTTCCATCGTTTTCTGCTCGAAAATATGCTACTGCTGCATAGGCTTTCTCACTTGCGTCGCAGAATACATGAAGATCAGTATAGGTACATTTGAAGGTAAAGTAACATCTCGAAATTTCTAAATGACCCAATTTTTTCACCAGTTCCAACCATTCATACCATTTCTTCATGGAATTTCCAGTAAGTTTTTCATCCCATTGTATTTTTGAACGCCAAATATCTTGCATAAGTATTCGTACTTGAACCATAACGGTGTTCAGAAATCCCAGTGGATCGAAAACTGACATAGCTATTCTCAATACTTGTCGTTTTGTTGGAATTCCTCCAAATTCCTGAATTTTTGAGGAAATTTTTTCTAAACTTTGTTCGAACCTGAATGTATCCTGTTTGGGTTCCCACCATAGTCCCAGGATTCTTTCCATAGGCGAAGATATGGTTCCAGATAAATCTTTCATCGATGCTAATGTGATCTCCTTTGGTAATTCCTCCAAAACTTTTCTTGAATTACATACCCAATTGCACATTTGGAAACCACCCTGTAAATGAATATTTATAACTTCTTTTATCCTTATCATTGCCTCATTTTCTGTGTCAACGCTATCTAAATAATCATCCATGAAGTGTTTTGTCAAAATAGCTGTCACTGCTTCGGGAAATCTATCAATGAATTCTTCCGCATTTTTATTCCTCACTGCTTGTGCAGAGCATGGAGAACATGCTGCTCCAAATATCATCGAAGTCATTTCGTAAGTTTCAGGTTTGATGTCTCTTCGATGGCCTCTCCAAAGGAATCTCTGTGCATCTCGATCTTCTTCGATAATTTTTATCTGCAAAAACATTTCCTTGATGTCTCCAGCAAAGGCAAAACGCTTTTGTCGAAATTTGAACAAAATGCCTATTAGATGGCTGAAAAGATCTGGTCCTCTCATGAGACAACTATTCAGGCTGATTCCATGACTTTTCGAAGCTGCATCAAAAACCAAACGTAATTTTCCAGGCTTGTTTTCATTATAAACAGCAAAATGTGGTAGATACCATGTTTTGTTGGTAGTTCGCTGACTTTCTTCATAGGATAATTTTCTTGCATAACCCTTTTTCAAATATTCATCCATTTTCGAAATATAGCTCTTACCAAAACTTTCATCCTCGTCCATTTTTCTTTCTATCTGTTTCAGTCGTTTCATTGCTGAATATTTGCTTTCTGGAAGTTTGATGTTTTCATTTTGCCAAAGGAGTCCTGTTTCCCACTTTTTTCCTATCCTTTTAGTTGTTTTTTCTATGAGAATTTTAGACTTTTCTTCCATTAAACTATCTTTCTTCTCACAGTATCCAGCATTTTCAATAGAAAAACTTTCTTTGACCATGTTATGGAGTTCTTCATCAGGAGTGAGTATTTCTCGAATATGTAGGGTATAATTACTATCTAATTGAAATTTAAGTGGTAAATTTCCGTGTATTACCCAACCAAGCCAGGTTCTCGTGAGGGCTGGACCGTTCCAGTTTTCATAAACAACTTCTCTTCCAATGATCAATGGCCAATTGTCCTGTCCAATCAGAATGGTTGGTTTCATATCAAGAAAATTTTCCATTTTAATATCTCTCATAAATCTGTAGTCATTTCTCAAATTTTGAACGTTTATTGTTTGTCTCGGTAATTGTAGATTCACCACAGTTCTTGCATTTCTGATAGTGAATTGCTTATTTTCATGTTTTCCTTTTATTCGTACAGAAACTTTTCTCGAACCATTTTCTTTTTTGATGGTGTCATCCGTCCATTTCATCATTAGTGGTTCCTTTTCTCCAACACATCCTAGAATATTTGCTATTTCTTCTTCTATGATGGTGATTGTGGATGCTTCATCACAAAGAGCACACGTTTCTATTGTTCCGTTCGGACCTTCCAGAGTAACAGGTACGATTTTCAGTAAAACCGAATTCTCTGTCGATTCGAGATGTCGAGCATGATAATTTACTTCTGGGGATCGGGTCCTTTCTTGGGATTTCGGAGAAATGTGATCTGGATTGTGCAATAATGTATTATGTTTACACTTGCATCCATTTATATTACAAATTTGATTCTTTTTGCAATAACTGGTTTTATGATTTCCAAGAAGGCAACAAAAGCACAATTTTTCATCAACTACGAATTTCCACCTGCTGGCAACATCTGCTTTCTTAAATTCTTCACAGATTGTTAGCTGATAATGATCAGATTTCTTACAAAATAAACAGAACTTATTTTTTCCATTTGCATTCGTCATCAGAATGGTTTTTTGTTTTCTGTCTTTTTTATCGGACAATTGCATGTACCCAATAGTTTCGGTTAATTCCTCCAGCCATAGAGAAAAGTCTTTGATGGAAACAACCATTTTCTGTTGTGATTTCACATGAATACCCCAATTCATCCTTAGATTCAATGGCATCTTTTCAACGAGTTCCCTCATAATTTGAGGATTTATCAAATATTCTTCACAATTCAGGCTTTCTAAACACACTGTCATATTCTGCAAAGTATTTGAAAGTTCGACTAGATTTTCCAAATTATCTTCTCGCACTGGTTTGGTCTGTTTCATCTGAGCGAATATGTGTTCAATAATATCTTCTTTTCTTCCAAATCTCCTCTCTAACAACTGCATGACGTCTTTCAATTTATTAGGAAAATTCAATAAGGTATGCACTGTTTCCTTTGCTTTTCCTTTCAGGCATTTTTGAAGCCTACTCATATTTTCCCTATCTGAAAACTGGCATAAATCAGTGGTTTCTTGGAACTGAGTTATGAAATTTTGCCATTCGAGAGGATTTCCGGTGAAATATGGGAGATCTTTGTTGAGAGACTGCCTTGTTATGATTTTTTCCAAAAATTGTTTTTCTTCGGGTTTATATTTTTTTTGTCGTTCTTCGCATCTATTGGGTTTCTCCTCGAAGTCAGTTGCTGATTGTCCATCCTTTTTCCCTTTTTCATGTTTTTCAAAATAAGATACATTATCAATCCATTTTTGTACTCGCCTATGTTTGAATTCACTATCAACTTCATCGGAATTAATATTAGATTTTTCTTCATTGGATTCAGATTCGTCTGATGCCATAGCATTTTTCAACTGCAATTCTAACATTATTTTTCGCTGCATTCTTTCTAGTCGTTGTATCTTTATTCTTTCTTCTTCTATCTTTTCCAATTTTTCATTTGCCTCGATTTCCGCTTGTATTCTCATTCTTCTTACAGAGTTCTTTGTTGATGATTTCTTGCTATTTTCTTTCTTGGATTTATTCGATTCCATGTCCAAGTTGTCTCTTGACTTTTTATTTTCTTCTGTCTTCTTGACATCTGTCGTCAGTTTCTTCCCGGATCTGAGAACTCTGGGAATACTTCCTTCAGAGGACATTTTCTCTTCTCTGATTCAATTTCAACACTCGAAGGACCAATGTTATCTTTTTAATCTATATTTCTTTATCTATAGCGAATTATATCAAAATTCTAGTTGAAAGCCCTTTTTTCGTCGGAACTATCAATGATCTCATTTATTTTCGTTTACATGGCAACATACATCAAAATAATATACAGTGAGATTACAAATCAATAATCATTTCTAACAAAATATATAACAATATCTAAACAAATGATATATGACCAATTCTGCAAGTGCTGGACAAGCTGGAGCTCCCATAGGGGTCCCATCAAGTTGTTTATAATAATTCCCATTGTACAGAAAATAGCTACTCTCGGAATAAGTGTTGGGCAGCAACAAAAATGTCTCCCTATCCACCAACGTATAACAACTAATGATGTGCCAATACACACAACCAAACTTATATGGAATCACCCAGTATTAAGATGAAATATTATTTTGATATCTTCTTCGTTAGAAGCAAATAAAAAGTGCATGTGTTTACTCACAAAAACAGTTTGGTTCATAAGCACTTGATAAGATTTGGCTTTGCAGTGTCGATTTTACCATTTCGTTCGAACGTCGCAGTGAATTTATATTTTGTTTTTTTGCGAAGTTTAAAAAAAAATGCCTTATGTGGGGTTATCGGAAGTCCAGACAGGAAGAATTATTACTATGGCAGAACAAGGTATGTCACAAAGACAGATTCCAAGAACGGTGGGGGTTACACAAGGGGTTGTTTCAAAAACCTATGCAAGGTTTCTGGAGTTAGGAACCCTAAAGAATAGGCCGAGAAGAAGTCGTGGAAGAGTAACTACAGAAAGGCAGGATCGCTTTTTAGCCCAAACAGCAAGAAGAAATCCCGCAGTATCTCATTCAGAGCTTCAAAGGCAATTTTTGCAAGCTACTGGTGTTAGTGTTTCTGTCGAAACTATCAGAAAAAGACTTCGCGCTCGGGAATTATTCAAGAGAGGAGCGTTAAAAGTTCCAGAACTATCAAGGCAAAATAAAGTTGACCGTTTTAATTGGTGTTTAGAGCATGAAAATTGGACTATTGATGATTGGAAAAATGTCTTATTTTCGGATGAGACCATAATTGGCCCACGATCAGACGACCGGCGTGTTCGCATTTCAAGAGGTAGAGGGAGGCAAGCTAGGCTCCAAGCTGCAAGACCGATCCCTAAATACAAAGGAGGTACTGTAATGTTTTGGGGCGGAATTATGTTCGGTGAGAAAACTCCTTTAATTCCCATTAGACAATCTCTGACAGGGCCTAGGTATGTTGATCTAGAGCTACAACCTGTAGTGAGGCTCTGGTGAGGTGCTTTTGGAGATTATTTCCTATTTATGCAGGATAATGCACCTCCACATACCAGCAGAGTTGCAAAAACATTTTTCGAAACAGAAGGTGTGACTGTTTTAGAGTGGCCTTCTTGTTCACCGGACCTTAATCCTATCGAGCACTTGTGGGATAGGATCAAAAGAAAAATTAGAGCTCGTCAAAATAATGCTGGTGATGCAGAGCAACTTATACAAGCGGCTTTAGAGGAATGGGCAAATGTTACAGAAGAAGAAATTAACAACTTAATAGAAAGCATGCCTCGTCGAATTCAAGCTTGTATCAATGCCAGGGGTGGTAATACTTATTATTGATTTGTTCAAATCGTTTTATTTGTTGTTCAATTCTCAGTTACATACAAATTATTCTTAGAGAAATTTACACTTTTAATTTTCTGTTCTATTATAAAAATAATCTTTTAATAATTTATATTATTTTTGTAATAAACTTGTTTTGGGAAAACTGCTCTTCACTTTTCAGCGACTTTTTTTTAATTAAAATTCGTTTTTTTCCAAATAAAAGGGTGATTCCATAAAAGTTTGGTTGTGTGTATTTTTTCGACTAACTGAGTCACAAGTATTTTCCGGATGTTGGTGAATAAAGATACAACATCTGAGGACACCAAAATGTATACATCAGGCACTTCTATGTCGGTCAAAGAATGTACCATTTAAGCTGTAAACAGATGTTCATAGAAAAGACGTAAGGATGTTGTGTACAAATTTAGCTGAGTTGGTAAAAGGGGCATCAATGCAACTTACAATCGGTCTTATGTCGCGGCCACACCGAGCGCTACGTACGCTATGTTCGCGATGCATCTCAAATATAGCCATCGGTATTTTAAATGTACCCGGCCACACCGACACTGGTACGCTATGTCCGCTATGTCCGAACATCACATACGTAGCGTCCATAGCGTCCATAGCATAGCGCTCGGTGTGGCCTCGACATTAGACTTAATGTAGTTTTGTGGACTTGTCCCGAACAATACAGTTTCGGAGGTATTCCATTATGTGTGATCATATGTTTGTATTCATAGTCTGATATAAACTGTTGTTCTCTTAACAATTTAATCACCTTATTTAGGTATGCTATTTTGGATTTTAGTGGTTGGATCTTTTCGGAGTTTCTCATATAAATTATGGTCATCTAACATTTTCTCAACTTCATTCTCTCTGTAGTCAAAACTATATGATTAAATATCAACACAAAAAACATGACATAATTTCAAAAATATCGCAAGGTCACCCATGTGTTTATTGAGAATAACCAATAATTGGTTATTAGCAAGTCAGACAAAGGCAATATAACTGTTGTTTTGTGTATGTTGTGTTGCCTATTGGGTGATATTATTTAATTCACTCTTGTGGCCGTATGGAAAGAAATCGTTCTTGAAAGGAACAGATGTTCAAACCATAAAAGATCGAAAAAACAATCGATTTTAGACCGCCGTAAAGTGTGCCTCGCCATTTTTACGCTTTGATATTTTCGATATTTTGAAGCCCCCTTTGGGATATTTTCCGCTCTTAATATAGATTTCCATCTTATAAAACGCCGTTTATATACAAGGTGCGGCACGGAGGGCGGACGTTTTTCAGATGGGCATAACTTTCCCCCACTGAGGACGAGAGAAGTGGGGAAGGTGCCGTTAGACTCGTGTGTTCCTAGCATTTATTTACCAGTTGTCGTCATGGAGCCTTGGACGGTGGAGCATCGTGTTTTCGCCTATGATAGTTTCGTCCTAAATAATGAGTCAGTCACGGTCGTGCAGCGTGAGTTTCGTCGCCATTTCCACATTCATCGGAATAGAGCTATTCCCTCTCGAAACACCATCCTTCGTTGGGTTGAATCACTTCGCAGACGTGGTGAACTGATCAACAGAAGACCAAGAGGACCTGTGCAAACAGTTCGAACGCCTGAAAATGTTGAACGCGTTCGACAAGCCATTCTTCGCAGTCCGTCGCGATTTTTTCTTATGGGGACACCTCAAGGCTAGAGTATACGAGACCAAGCCCCGAACTCTGGACGAATTGAAAAGGGCTATTCGCGTGGAAGTTGCCCAAGTTGAGAGAGCGATGTTGGAGAGAGTCTACGCGAACTTCCAAGAGCGCCTCCAGCACTGCATCACCGATTTCGGCCACCACATGCCTGATGTGATTTTCCACACTTGACTGTCTCAAATGCTATTTCCTTGAGAATCTGATTCCGTCAATAAATGTGTTTTTGAGTAAAAATTAACGCTTTTATTATTTTTTTAAAACCATCCATCCTCCGTGCCGCACCCTGTATTTGCGAATATATATTTCGCAAAGTGATTGTGCCAAAACTTTCGTCAACATTCGAAGATCATTCGCCTTCGTCGCCTCCAGGAGCAGCTTAGAGGGCCCTCTACGACACCAGGAAACACGATCAGGGTAAGGACGTTTTCTTTTCGGCCATCCATTTTTCCTTCAGTCTATTATATTTATTTGTCATCGCCTAGACTGCACAACATCGCTTATAACTCGCCTATGTTTAGTATTTAAAGTCTAATTCTCTCTCCACTTGTTATCGAAGGAGGGTAGAGTGAATATCGCTATTTTCACCTCTTTTTATTATTTTCTTTACCCTCAAACGCCACACAACTGTGATTATGGAAAGAGAAGAATATGAAAATGAAGTTAAGAAAATGTTAGATGATTTATATGAAAAACTACAAAAAGATCCAACCACTAAAATCCAAAATAACATAAAATGGTTGAGACTAAGAGAACAACAGTTTATATCAGACTATGAATACAAACATATGATCACACATAATGGCATACCACCGAAACTGTATTGCTCGAGAAAAGTCCACAACACTACATTAAGGGTACGTACATGCCGGAGATGCAAGGATGAGCGCGGTGGAGGTCGCGGTCGCGATCTAGTTATAAATCGATGCCTGGCCGTACGGCGATGTATCGATTTATAACTAGATCGCGACCGCGACCTCCACCGCGCTCATCCTTGCATCTCCGGCATGTACGTACCCTAAGGCTAAGACCGATTGTAAGTTGCATTGACGCCCCTTTTACCAACTTAGCTAAATTTGTACACAACATCCTCACGTCTTTTCTGTGAACATCTGTTTACAGCTTGAAAAATTCTTTTTCTTTGGTACATTCTTTGACCGATATAGAAGTGCCCGAGGGATACATCTTGGTGTCCTTAGATGTTGTATCTTTATTTACCAACATCCCGAAAATACTTGTAACTCAGTTAGTCAAAAAATATTGCCACATCATTAGTTGTTATACGTTGGTGGATAGGGAGACATTTTGTTGCTGCTCAACACTTATTTCGAGAGTAGCTATTTTGTGTACCTACAATGGGAATTATTATTAACAACTTGATGGGACCCCTATGGGAGCTCCAGCTAGTCCAGCACTTGCAGAATTGGTCATATATGATTTGTTCAGATATGTTGAAACATATGTTATACACTATAGTACTGATACCTAGCAACAAAATACAACACACGTTGGACGTATTCAACTCGTTTCAAACAAAAATCAAATTCACCTTAGAAGTGGAAATAAATGGACGACTTCCTTTCTTGGACGTAATGATCATACGCGAAAATACCAATTCAATTTCCGATTGGTATACAGGGTCTTTCACGAGGAACCTCACCCATATTTATACGGGAAACTACTGAACGTATTTTCAGGAAATTCAGCACTTATAAGTATTTCACGATGCTGATGAAATCTAAAATATTTTCAAGGCATGAGCACCTCCGGTTTTTCCAGAAATGATGTCAACTTCCGTTTTTCAAATTAGAACACCATTTTTTTATTGCAGAAATAGATTCCTTAGAGATTTTCAAGTTATTTTGATGTAACATTTTTCAGTTTTGGTTGGAAAATTCTCTCTGAGCGGGAAAATTCGAAAAAAAAATCGAAAATAGAGCTCCGCTGAAACAAGAATAACTTCGAGGTTTTATGATGGAAAATTTTCATTTTTGGGATTTTTCAAGATATAAGATTGATGTATCCACTTTAAAAATCGAAATCGCGATTCATGATACAGGGGGTGAAAAAATCGCTTTCAAAGTAAGGGATGACAAAATCGTGAAAAATCAATTTTTTCAAATTAGAACCCAATTTTTTATGGCAGATATTGAATCTACGTTGAAAAATAATTTGAGTGTATGCATCACACCCTTGCCCTAAAATGGATATTTTTTGAGTTAATATCCACTTTAGGGCAAGGGTGTGATGCATACACTCACATTATTTTTTAACGTAGATTCAATATCTGCCATAAAAAAATGGGGTTCTAATTTGAAAAAAATTGATTTTTCACGATTTTGTCATCCCTAACTTTGAAAGCGATTTTTTCACCCCCTGTATCATGAATCGCGATTTCGATTTTTAAAGTGGATACATCAATCTTACATCTTGAAAAATCCCAAAAATGAAAATTTTCCATCCAAAAACTGTAACGGAGCAAGTTTTCCGGCTGAATTGGTGGGTACATCGGCTCGCGGCAATTGTCACGCTGATTGATGCGCGATAGGTCACGACCGCGGGGTCGACCGCGCTGGGCGTGGTCAGCGCCGCGACCCGGAAACGTATAAGATCGGACGCGCGGTCGGTAAGGAATTGAATTTTCAAATTAATCGCGGTACCGCCAGTCTCCTTGAAGCAGTCTGAATCCAGATCCAGGTTTAGTGAAAGAGGCATTAGTGCACCCCAGATCCCAGGTTCCAGGTCCCAGGTCTATTAATCCGAAACAGTGAGTAAACCGGAGGGTTACGCGTGAGCAAGGTATGATTATTTCATTTAAATATTATTTTGTTGATTTGTCGGTGTATTACTGTATTTTCCCATTTCGATCCTTTACCTCTCTGGGTAATGGAATTGTGTAGTAGCTTCAAACGGCCTGCATAATTCTATGAATTTCCCAGTATGCGGGGATGTACATGTTAGCTTGAAACGGCGCATTTACATCTTCGTTCCTTTCCCAACATCCATGGTGCCAGGTAGTAGCTTGAAATGGCGTGCCTGACTCGGTGGATTTTTCCTAGTATACAGGGTGGTGTATGTTAGCTTCAAATGGCGCATGCACAACCCGGTATTGTCTCCAACCTTCCAATTCCCCATGGCTCTGTACAATAGCTGTATGAATTCATGGTAACCCCAAGAGTACAGGGACACGCATGCTAGCTTCAAATGGCGCATTCAGTGGCCCTGTATTCCCCTTGTTGTACTGCCCGAGTCCTTGGAGTCCGTGTATTAGCTTGAAACGGCCTACATGTCTCTTTGGATTCCGAGTGTGTGGGATTGTACGATGTTAGCTTAAAACGGCGCATCTCACAGTTCTATCCGGGTACATTCCTTTCTTTATGTCTCCTACCAATCGTAACGCACCGACAATGAAACTTTGTTCAGTTTTATTCAAGCGTTCCATTGCCCACGTTATTACCTGCCGTAGTTCTGTTTTCTCACAATATTTTCTGCTTGCACTCTTGCTTCATTTCGCTTATTTCCGCTTGCTACCGCACGTTAATTTGACCGCTTTCTCATTTTCGTAGTAGTGTATATTTTGAATCTTTGCATGTATAATTTTCCATCACAAATGCACGTTACACCCCGCCTCCGAACAAATTGCTCCTCCTATTCCTGGTACATTGTTAAAAGTATACTATATCAGCGACATCATTGGTTACAACACTTCGCCATTGGTAATGTGTGTGGATATTATCCAGTTACTAGTTCTCATCAAGATAGACATCATGTACGCCTAGGCGTAACTTTATCATTTCATATCATGTACGCCGAGACGAAAATTTATCATTTCACATCATGTACACCGAGGCATATAGACATCATTCTACGACATGTACGCCGAGACACCAGCATAGCATCACACACCAGGAGCACCGCTACGTACACCACATTACCATTGGCCCCGACACATTACACTTCAACTATCGAAATCATTGTATGAATGTCGTTTTCCATTGATTTAACATCATTGTGTAATTGAGTATATCTTTCCTGTTTTCATTGACATTATTCGCTCATTGTATGTATTACCGAACCTAGAATATAAGTGTCCTGGTCATTGTGCGTTTTATTTTCCCGAGCAGAATTTTTACAATAATTTTCAGAGACAGGGAATAAAATATATTAACATCAGGCCCCTGGGCATAATCTTCTCTGACTGCAGCTCCTGGACGCCCGTAGGAGTACCGCCTACGGGTTCCGAGTGTCCTCAACACTTTAAACTAGAGGTGGCGCCCGAGGTTTCTGTCTTCGGAGGGTAAGATGATAAAGAATAGAAACGGAAGGACGTCGCAAAACCTCGAAGTTATTCTTGTCTCAGCGGAGCTCTATTTTCAATTTTTTTTTCGAATTTTCCCGCTCAGAGAGAATTTTCCAACCAAAACTGAAAAATGTTACATCAAAATAACTTGAAATTTTCTAAGGAATCTATTTCTGCAATAAAAAAATGGTGTTCTAATTTGAAAAACGGAAGTTGACGTCATTTCCGGAAAAACCGGAGGTGCTCATGCCTTGAAAATATTTTAGATTTCATCAGCAACGTGAAATACTTATAAGTGCTGAATTTCATGAAAATACGTTCAGTAGTTTCCCGTATAAATATGGGTGAGGTTCCTCGTGAAAGACCCTGTATAAAGCCATATAACCCAGGAAAATGTATAAACTTTTTTAGTAATCATAGTTTACAACAAAAATTAAATGTCATCAAAAATCTCATTTTAAGGGCCACCACACTAAGTAATTCAGGGTTACATATACAAAACATCAATATATCAAAAGAAATTCTATATAAAAATCACTACCCGAAATATCTAGTTACCAGAATGTGTAAGTTCCCATATGTTCCTGGATTATCTCATTTTATTAACAAAATTTTTAAAGAATTTAATTGTTGTTGCGCTTATTATTCAACTGATAGGGGAAAAGATTCTTGACAACACTGAAAGACAGAACACCAGAATTCAGAATTGATGAAGTCTAATTCAGTATATCAGATCCCCTGCTTCAATTGTGGAGAATCTTATATTGGACAAACAAAACAGTAAAGATACGACGACATTCTGTCTTTAAGAAAAGACAGAATAAGACAACATAAAAATAACTGCAACAACCCAACAAATAGTGGCAAAACAGCATTAGCCACACATTCACACACGACAGGACATAAGTTCAATTTTGATAACGTTAAAGTTTTAGATTATGAAAGGAACAGATATGCGAGAAATATCAGTGAAATGATTTTCATAAAAAGAATCGAACAGTTAATCATAGAGAAGATGTACAAGGTTTCAGTATATTACAATATACATAGTCAATTGCTATAAATATTTTTATATTAATGAAATGGTCGATGTATCAATTTTCTCTCCAACCACAGCGCACAGCAGAAGAAAAACATTGCTACCAACATATTTCATAAAGCTCTCTCACTTTGCCACCCACACTTTAAGAAAAAAGACGTTGAACGAGTCTACATCGGAAAAATAGTGAACAATTAGAAACAAAAACATCAACAAACACCTGATAATCCTACCCCCAATACAGACACAACTAAGATTTCACAATATAGTACATCCACACGAGGCGAGAGTCCACAGCACAGATATTCAAAGCTAGTATTCTACCCTAAACTATGTTACAGAATACAGAATATTTCCAGAGAGTTCAAATGCTCCGCCACATTCTACAACATCCTGGACACCGGAAAGAGATTTTTCACAAGTATGAAAGACAGCACACCACTGCCTAAACAATCTAACCTAGTTTATAAGATAACGTGTTAAAACTGTGAAAAAGTTTATATAGGTCGAACGAAACAATATCCAAATTACAGAATAAGACAACACGAAAATGACACCAAACACCAACAACGTTCAAACAAAACAGCCCTTACCCAGCATACACACGTAGAAGGACATAAATTCGATTTCCGTAATACCTTAAGCGGCCCATACATAAGCTACTTTTTCGGCGTTCTGGCAGCTAGCGTTTTGCGAACGTCCTAGACGCTCGTGCAATTTTGACCACACACAAGCGTCTCAGTAGCTCACCGATCGCTGACGAGAGAGGTTTAAAATGTCGCCCAGGCAAAAAAAAGCCAGTGCTATAATCTCAATAAGTGAAAAGGGTGAATCCAAGAAACGTCGGATATGGGTTAAGGACTGGTTGTTAAAAAAAGATTCCTTATCCCATATAAATCTTTTAAAAGAATTGAAATTACATCCGGACGATTGTAGAAACTATCTTAATCATCCAAAAACAATTATTCTTTTTAAATAGTTCAATAAAATTTGTAATGAATTCTTCCGAATGTACAAATCTTGCATGATTCTCTGCCATTCTAGACGCTCTCTTACACATACACAAGCATTTTTCATGCGTTTCGCCGGCTATCTTGACGCTAAAATCAAACACGTTTGATTTTGGCGTCCGGCGTTGCGTCCTGCACGGCGACTCGCCACCGTGGCAGCGGATAGACATACACAAGCGTTTTTCGGGCTACTTTTAGAGCTCTCACAGACACAGCTGTTTCCGCCGAGTCGGCGGTCGAGAAAATCACCGAGTCGGCGGAATTGGCCCGTGCTTTTGCGCTATGAAACCACACACCGCCGCCCAAGCCGACTCGTCCCACAGAAGCAAAACTCAGCCGTCGACTCGGCGAAAACCGCTGTGTGCCAGAACGCCGAAGAAGTAGCTTGTGTATGGGCCGCATAAATAACCCCAGAGCTGTGACGAGCACTGAAGAAAAGTGCTTCGAGCACTAAGCACTTGAATAAAAAGGCTCCCGATTCTCGAGCACAAAGCACTTATTTTCACAAAAGGCTCGCGAATACTAAGCACTTTGTGAAAGTAATTCGACATTTCGAGCACTAAGCCCTAAGCACTTCTTTTAGGAAATATTGAAAGTGAGGTTATTTTAATCGGAAAAGAAATTGTAAGTTGGCATAGGTATGTGATATTAAAAATTTTGAATTCGATTCAATATATATTGGTAATGAAAGAGAAAAATGCTATTCGCTCCTGGATCTCTCTGTTTGATAATATTCATAAATATACTGAATTTTTCGAGTTTCCTTTTTTTTCTGAAGACTCCCAGTTATTGAAACAAAATTAAATAAAAAATTGAAGGGAAAATGGAAATGTTCCTCTGTCAATTCTTGCACTGATTTGTCAGGAGCAAACCAGTTGCAAAATATTATTGCGTGACAAATAACGAAGAAGTATCAAAATTAGAACTCAATGAACTGTGTAACGTTTTGATGTTGTCTATATATAGACTCTTTGGTCAGATGAAAACGTAAAAAAAATCAGAATCGTGGCTTTTCCTTTTTCTATTGATATTAAGTCGTCAACGCACAAATTACCATTCAACCAAATACACATGGGCCCTTCAATTTTCCTTTCATAATGATCAAGTTTCCTCATTATCATCCCTCTGTAATTGCAATCCAAACAGTTTTGGGATATTACTGTCATGTAAGGAAATGTTGATTTAAGATTTTATTAATGTAAAAATAAATTCGTACAACATTGGCTCAGGGCTTAGTGCTTAGTAATCCGCAGAAGTGCTCGGGAGCACTTTTGGGATTACTAAGCACTAAGCCTTCGGCCGAGGCACTCCAATTACTAAGCACTAAGCACTGCTTTTGAAAAGTGCTTGGGAGCACAGTGCTCGGGAGCACAAAAGGGCTCCGAGTACTTTCACGAGCACAAAGCACAATGCTTTGGCACAGCTCTGAATAACCCCATCATTCCAGACGCTTACTGAGTGAAATGATTCATATCCGGAAATATAATACGGTCAACTATAGAGAAGACACCGATAACTTGAGTTTTATATACTATTGCTTGATCTCTAGGAAATAAACCCCATCGATAGGAAGAGGTTTTTAGAAAAAGTGCACGTTAATTATTCATTTTTTATTCCATTAGCAATTCAACTTTTGTGACTTTGTCGTTTTTATACATTTGTGTATCGTTTCCCATGTTTGAGTTTGTGTATTTATCCATTTATTTTTTTTCATTATTTAACGAGGCCCATGATATAAGACCGACAGTGTATGTTTGTTTATTCAGTAGATAAATTGTTGCGAACACATATTCACTCTGTCATATCGAAGACAAATTGTATTCTTGCTGACAGCTGCAGAGTTAATGACGAAATCATTTAAGGATTATTCTGCATACATCCCTAATTCAGAAGCATTTAATTTTAACCAAAACGTTTTTAATCTATAATCTATATGAATTTTTCAAATTTACTATAACGAGGTAATTGTTTTTCGTAATGTGAATCAAACCATCATTGTTCTTAATAATACTCTCTATTACAGCCTTGAACAAGGAACAAGTCGTTCCGAAACGTCGGCAATGTTATAATTTGCATTTAAGAATGATTCTGTGGATGAAAAATTTGAAGCACAATATAAACAAGCGAGAAAATCATACGAGAAGGCACTAGCAGAAAAAAAAGCAAGGGAATTTCAACATAAAATAGAAAATTCCGATAACAAATCGAAAACAGTTTGGACCTTAATCAATAATGAAAAAAATAAAGAAAATACCCCAAGGGAGATACAGATCAGTGGTGATGGTGATATCATCGCAGATCGTTTCACCTGCTACTTTCTGAACTCTGCAGTAGATTTAATATCAGTTTCACCTGAGAAAAATCACACATCATATGTGGAACAAGCAGAAAGATCGGTGTTTTTTAAACCTATGTAAGAAATAACTACCTGTATATCTCTTGCTCAAGTTCAATGACTTTGCGCGATTAATTAGGTCAATCAGTTCAATGACAGTATGAATGTGGAAATCGACAGAGTCGACGTAATTCATGATTTCTTGATTCCATTAATTGTATGTAAGACCTACTGAAAACACTGATATCCAACTTTTAACATTGTGAATAATAACATTGAATGTTGTTTCTTTGATTTACAGGTAAGATCAACATTCTTGTATGTAATTGTAATTTTGTATAAAATAATAAATCCTTTGATTTACAGAGAAACAATTCTTGTATTATTCTGACCAACAAAAGGAACTTTTGGTGAACCCAAAATCAATCCAAATAAAACATTATAAAACAACATTCACGTTGTGAATCACGATGGACAAACTTCAGTTCAGATTCAAGGTGCTAGAAGCCTCGGATGGAAAATCCAACGTATTATGTGTAACCAGAGTCATCACACAGGATGGACATGCATATAAAATTCCACAGGAATATATGAGGGCAGCATATCACGAGGAGCTGATTAAGACGCCTATGTTCAATAAGGTGAAGAAAGCGCTAAAACAAAGGAATCAAATGAGACAAGTGTGGATCAGTTTAACTGAAGAATTAAAGGACGTTTATTTTGATAAAGAAGGTAATTTGCAATTTAATGAAGAATATTTAGAAGAAGTAATTGGGGAACAAAATACTACTGTAACGAAGTTACTTTTTTTTTGCCGGGGGTATCCTGTCCCATAGAAAAATTTTTCGATCGATTTTCCTTATTTTCATTCACTAAATTCGATCTGATAAATTAAACCCGATAAATCGAATATTCTCAATCCGCGTGTGAAAGAAATCCCATACGGTGGCATATGGCCGCTGATAAGGTCCGATAAATTCGCGAATTTTTATGTTTTTCAAGCGGCCGCGGATCCAAAAAACAGCGGCGGACACCGAATTCTGTTGCCTTATAAGGTAACGTTTTAATTCCTTTTTTGATTGACGTGATGTCATGACGGCCAATCAGACGGTGTCTTAGGCGCTGGTCTCCCCGAACCGCGACCGACGACGGACGCGGGTCTGCCTCGTAAAACTTCCTAGTGATACATTTGGAAAACCATGGATACGACCGTATCCACGAAAATTGTACGGGGCAGAAACGCGACCGACGACGGACGCGTTTCAGGGAGACTTGCGCCTTAGTTCCCTTCTTCTCGAAATTCTGAATTTTCGCACGCGTCATCACCCCACTTTTTCGGAGGTTTTAAAAAGGGCCATCTGAGCTGATACAGCATCTTTTAGCTACCTTTTGCCGTCTGAACTGTTTGAATACGTTTTGCCGATTTAAAAAGATCCTTTCTTTTTGACTTGCTCTTTCCGTGGAAATAAATCACTGTGTCTTGCCGATTTTTTTTTTTTGAAGAATTAGTTGAGATTTTGTTGGATAAGTTTTTCCATTTGTCTTTCGAAGACCGTATAAATTAATTTAAATCTGTCAGTGAAAGTGAGATAGGACTCCGTTTTTAAAGTGAAAAGTGGGAAATTTCCGGAATCGGTAAGGCCTTCGTTATCATTACTTTTATGCTGATTGTTTCCGCTGAAATATCGTTCTAACATTATTTTTCTGTGTTACATGAATATTCTTAAAATTTTCCTTTCATTGTGTGCGTATCTACTTCATAATTCTTGCGATTTTCATCTGGATTGACTTCGCCGAGACTATATAGCGTTGTCAAGGCACCGTGTCACCCTTAGTCAATCTACTGAAGGTTTGCAGATTTATCGAAGGCACTCCGCCAGGTTGAGGGGTTTCGTTGTTGAAACCACTTTTCCGGACGGTGTTGTTGGTACCACTGTTTTCTTTCATATCTTTTCCTTCCGTTGTGTGTATACTTCATAATTCTTGCGACTTTCATCTGTATTGACTTCGGCGAGACTATATAGCGTTGTCACGGCACCGTGTCACCCTTAGTCAATCTACTGAAGGTTTGCAGATTTATCGAAGGCACTCCGCCAGGTTGAGGGGTTTCGTTGTTGAAACCACTTTTCCGGACGGTGTTGTTGGCATCACTGTACTTTCTCATTTATTTTCCTTCCGTTGTGTGCATACTTCATAATTCTTGCGATTTTCATCTGGATTGACTTCGGCGAGATTATATAGCCTTGTCAAGGCACCGTATCACCCTTAGTCAATCTACTGAAGGTTTGCAGATTTATCGAAGGCACTCCGCCAGGTTGAGGGGTTTCGTTGTTGAAACCACTTTTCCGGACGGTGTTGTTGGCATCACTGTACTTTCTCATTTCTTTTCCTTCCGTTGTGTGCATACTTCATAATTCTTGCGATTTTCATCTGGATTGACTTCGGCGAGACTATATAGCGTTGTCAAGGCACCGTGTCACCCTTAGTCAATCTACTGAAGGTTTGCAGGTTTATCGAGGGCACTACGTCAGGTTGAGGGATTCTATACTAGGATCACTCTCCTGTGCGTTGTGGGCAGCACAACCTTACTTTATCCCATTCACTCCCGTTTGAATTGTTAATTTGACCCTGGTCAGATCTGAACGACTAGAGCGAAACACGCCGGCATCAGGTCCGTTGTCAGCATTGGTTTTGAACGATATTTCACCGCGCCCTGCCGATTCTCCTTATTTTTACTTCGCTATTGCTGCCCCCTTTAATTCCATTCCGTCGCTACGCCTGCTCACCTCGCTCCGCCGCCTTAACGTATCGTAACCCGTTATTGTTTTTCACATTTTGTACATATCTATTTGCTTCCTTAAGTGCCTTCACTGTAATTTTCATTTTGGATGGTAGATTTCATTTTCATTTGTAATAGATAACGTACATTCATTTTTATTTCTGGGATTTCGTTGTTAAAAGGATTAAAAGTTTATTCATTATAAGTTTAGTTTCATCCTGGTATTTTCTTTGATTCATCAGACACTTTCGTGAAAGAAACATTCCCTTAATCGCTAACAACTTAGATTAAAACCGAACCCTTCTCCACTGTATAAAAGCTACCCCGGCAGAAGTGAAGGGTTCTAGTCAAGGCGCTACAACCTTGTAAAACCTATTGTGGCTGGCGCTCGAGAATTTGCCGACCGAAAAGGTAGTTACGCCCTTGGAGACCTTCCCCCAATTAAGGGATCTTCACACTACTAGTGAAGTGGCTACCAATGCAGCAGAACTACCATTAGTCAAACTTTTAGAAGAACTACTCGGAAAAAACCAAGTAAAATTAGAAGAAAAAAATATTGTAAAATTGGCTAAAGAATTCACAATTGAAAATTTTGATGGTAAAAATTCAAACGCGAATCAATGGATAACTGATTTTGAAAAAGAATGTGAACGATTCGAGTTAACAAGCGATAATAAAAAAATTGAAATTTTAAAATCTTTTATGGCAAAGGGGGCGGCAGATTGGTATAGTTGTACACTCCTCAAGCTTACAATTGAAGCAAAATGGGAAACGTGGAAAGACAGTTTTTGCAACACATTTGCTAGTAAAGGTTGGTCTCCAATAAGATATGCGTTAGCTTTTAGATATCAAATGGGTTCCTTAGTAGAATATTCTATGAAAAAAGAAAAACTTTTATTACAAGTGAGAAAAACTATTGATAATGAAACATTAATAGATTTAATTGCTATGGGCTTGCCAAATTACATCATTGATAGAATTGATAGGGAAAAATTAAGAAAGACTGAAGACCTACATAATGAAATAAGTAAATTACAACATTTAATTTATAAGAAAAATTCAGAAATGCAAAAGAGTAGACTAAACACGAAAGAGAAAAGTGAGAATAAAATACCTTGTAAAATATGTAAAGAAAAAGGAAAAGTAACACGTTTTCATTCTGAGGACGAATGCTGGTTCAAAAATCAGGAAGATAAAAGTAATAGGGTTAGGCAAGTGAACAATCTATCTTTAGATATAGAACTAAGTGATGAGGATCCAAAAAACTAATTGTGCCACCATTAATTGAACTCTAAATCAAATTGAATGATACTTTAGAAATACCTGCTATTTATGACCCAGGTTCAAATGTTACATTAATAAATTCAAAATTGATAAACTTAAAATCTAAAGGTAATGAAATAAGGAAAACAAATTTAAGAACAATTAATGGTGTTTATGAAACAGATGGGTTAATTAGAATAAAAATCCAGATTTTAAATACAGAAGATTACATGAATGTGTTCATAATTAATAACGAGAATTTCAAACACGACTTTCTTATAGGATTATATTGTATAAAGAAATTCAAATTGATACAAAATGAAAAATTAGAGATAGAACAGAAAGTTTCCGAATCTAATAATAATAATAATAATAAAACCGCACATGTGTGGCTTGGTTTCTGCCACGCCACATGGGGGGGTGACGTCCCCACGGCCCGAGTTACCTGGGCCACCAAGGGTAAATGGTGGCAAATCCATGAAAATGGAGAAAATATCAGGCCAGCAACGGGAGGTGAAAGCCGATATCATGGCAGAAGATGAAATTGCCACTCCACCTGCTGGCTCGACCACCGTGAGGAGGACTGCCCGCAGGGGAGCTCGCAACGCACGTATCAAGTGGAGCCGCGAAATGAATATTGAAGTAATGCGAGCTTTTAATTACGTGAACCATTGCGAGGACAAACCACTTCCTGGATGGAGATACTCCCTCTATAACGACTTCACCTGGAGGAATCGTTCAAGAGAAATCCCAGAGGATCGCGGGATATGCACAACAGGCTGTAGCATTGCAAACCTGTCACATCGTGCGGAAATTCCTGAACCAGTGGGAGGAACTGAATTGTTTTTTCACTGGTTCATAGAAATAATACCAGCTTAAGCTGAGACCGGGAGACCGATGATGAAGAATAATAATAATAATATTCTTTATTTCAAATCACTTCAAGTAACATATAATATATCACAAGAAAAGAAATGCAATAGTGTCATAATTATCTAATTAATTGTTTATTCCATAGTCTCTCAGGGAATATGGTTCCATGTTAATTAACAATTTATAAAGTTCCCTCTTGAATTGTTTGTGGTTTTCTATCTTCTGTATATTCTCAGGTAACGTATTAAAGAATTTTAGGCATCTATATTCAGTTTGTCTTTGTGTTGTTGTTAATCTGCATACAGGATAATTGTAATTTTGATTCCTCGTCTCGTATCTGGTTTTCATGTTCTTGTACTCATCAAAAAGATTTTTATTTTTGTGGAAAAAGAGAAGGCATTCTTGAATGTATATTGCGTATATGGTCAATATTTTTTTCTGTCTGAAAGTTCCTCTACATGATTGGTTGTATTTCATGTCATATAGTATTCTGACTGCTTTCTTTTGCAGGATAAATATAGATGTAATATTTCCTGATCCATAAAAAAGTAGTCCATATCGAAATTTTGACTCGATTGTAGCGTGATACACAGTTTTTAATATATCTCGATTCAAGTATCTTGCAATTACCCTAAATGCATAGATTGCTGATCCTAGTTTTCCCTCAAGTGTGACTATATGATCCTTCCAGTTGAGTTCTTCATCAATGTGGATTCCTAAGAATTTTGAGCTTTTTGACAATTTATAGATAACCAATTTGGAATTGTTCTGGGTTTTCTTTACTAGAGTTGGTAGGATGGAACAGAGTCAATTTAGTTTTTGTCTTATTCAGGATCAAATTGTTTTCTTGGAACCAATTCTCAGTATATTCCATTATGGTGTTGACAAGGTGCTTGAGTTCAGGCCATAGTAATAATTGTACTGCCAGTAGATTTGTGTCATCCACATAGTGCACACTTGTCACCTCATCGTGCCTCCACTTAACATTTAGGCCATAGTCATTTATGTACACCAGGAAGAAGAGTGTTCCTGCTATACTGCCTTGTGGTACTCCTAGTTTCACTATTTGTTCGTCTGAATTTATGTGGCTTCCGTGTGCATATAGTTTTACCAACTGGGTTCTACCATGGAAATATGACTCAATCCATTTAAGGGCAATACCCTGAATTCCGTAGTGTCTCAATTTCTGGAATAATATCGGTGGACTGATGCAGTCATATGCTTTGGAGAGGTCCAGGAATAGTCACAGAGCCAGATCCTTATTCTGAAAAGCTTGTGTTATTCTCTTCAGGAACTGATATATAGCAGTTTGAATTGACTTTCCTCTCATACAACCGTGTTGATTTTGAAGAGAGCATTGGCCATAAAATATTCTGTCATCTGCCCACAATAGACCATTTCAAATATCTTTGAGAAGGATGTCAATATGCTTATAGGTCTGTAATTTTCATTTTGTCCTGGATCCCCAGATTTGTATACTGGTCTAACCTCTGCTGTTTTAAGTATTTTCGGGAATATTCCTATTTCCAGAGAGTTGTTTATGATGTATGTTAATGGTTCTATAATTTCGTCTATGGTCATTTTTATTGTTTGATTTGATATTCCATCTATTCCAGTTGAGTGTTTATTTTTGAGTTGTTTTACTATATCCTTGAGTTGGTTTGTGGAGATTGTGTGAGTAGAAAATATATCTGACTTGTATTGCAATGTGGTGGTCGGTCTTATTTGGTCCCTGTGTTTTATTAAATTCGGTGCGGCATTTATAAAAAAATCATTAAATTCATTTGCTGTTTTCTTGGTGTTTTCGTTCTGTGGAAGATAATCATTATTTTTGTTGTTTTGCAATGTTTTTTCAATAGACCAAATAGTTTGCTTTTGTTGTCTGAATTTCTAATTAATCCTTCAAAATATTCTACCTTCGTTTTATTAAGTGCGAGGTCATATTGCTTTTTGACTTTCCTATATTCATTTCTGAAATTAATATCTTTTCACTAAGAATAAGTAATATATCTAGTTTATTTTTCAGTTGCTTAATTTCTGGGCTATGGTAATTATAGGTCTTTTTTGTAGTGCTAGCATTAATTTTTGTCAAAAGACAGGTTTTATTGAAATTCTCCAGATATATACTATGAAAGATGTTAAATTGATGGTCTACATTTTCACTATCGCACTCATATACTGATGACCAGTTCTGGGCAGATAGAGACATTTTAAGATTGTTGAGATTATTATCAGACAGTATTCTTCTATATATGTAATTGGTAATTTTTGTTGTTGTGAATGATATCTTCTGTGCTGTATGATCAGAGATGTGGGTGTGTATCACCTCTGTAACATAGGGATAATTTACTCTCACATGAATGCCATCTATACAAGAGGATGTTGATGGTGTTATTCTTGTAGGTTCAAAGATAGTTTGTTCGATACCATATGATTTCAGAAAGTTTATCCATTCATTCGTTTTTTTGGAGTTCTCAGTCATGTTTATATTGAAATCACCTGTTATTATTATCTGAAATTCACTTTTAATTAGTTTCTCTAGTATAGGTGTCATCTGTGTAATCATAGGTTCTGTATTTCCATCATTATATATTACAATGCATATCCATCTTATTTTGTTTCTTGAGAATTCTATTGCTGCACATTCAAATTGTCCCTTCTTTGATGTTTTCCCTATATCCTTCCTTTCTATTGATTCCAAATTACTTCTAGTGTATACTGCTACTCCTCCATGTTCACCAATTGCTCTGCAGAATTTTGCTTCAAGAGTGAAATTTTTTAAATTATAATTCCTAATTTGTTCTTCTGTCTTCCAGTGTTCTGTAACACAGAGTACTTCGATATCTTGATTATCTTCTACAAGAATTTCTAGTTGTTCCACCGTATTTCCTATGGATCTAATATTTTGGTGTAAGATCGAAAATTTATGATTATTTAATTCTCTGTTTGTTTTTGTATTGTGTATTGTACTTGAATAAATCATATTGGGTGATATTACTGTGTTATTGTCGTCGGCCGTTCTGGTTTTTGGGGATGGTCTAAAAAATGTTGGCCTCGTATAAAGTTAAACCTAGAAAAGGTAATTCCACTTGGCCAGAAATTTGTTTGATAGATATCTGTCTTTAAGTTTGTGGGAACTCCAATCATGAAACTTTTGTATTTTGCATCTGCTATTTTTGTTTCCAGAATTTTAACTGATATGTTTCCTTGGTCCATTTTACTTTTCATGGCAATGTACTGCTTTAGATCGTCTTCTATCGTTGATTTATCCACTCTCGAAATGAACATCCATAACTTTTTATCTTCATTGCTTTTATTTGATTTGAAGGAGTTTCCTTCATTTGAATTTGTGTTGGTTCCTATTTTGTCAGATCTTGTGGGTCGTTTAGTCCTCTTTGAGATAACTTGTTTATAATCTTCTCTATTCGGGTATTCAGAATTGGGATGTGGTTGTGGCATTTGTTTTGTTTTCGTGGATTTCAGTGCTTCGCTATAACGGTATGGTGATTTTGTTGTTTGTGTTGTCTCTTTTTGCGTTTCAGTTTGAAGGAGTATTTGTTTATCAGATGACGTTGACGGCTGCGAAATTATTTGTGCAGATTGTGAGGTTATGTGATCTTGTTGACTCTGTGGTTTCCATGGCCTTGTTCGGTCTCCATAGTAGTCCATTTGGAGCGGTAGGTCATAATCGTCTTTGTTTACGGTGTTTGCGATCTTGTTGTTATCTGGTGGTAAAATTGTTCTGTTTTTTTGTTGGGATGTTGTTTGTTGATTATTTTTTATGATCGGTCCCTTGTTGGTTTCCATGAAATTTACCTTATCGAGTAAAAGACTGTTATAATCTTTTAGGATAGTATTCTTCTCTTGGCATTCTTTCAGCATTTGTTTTAAATAGGTATTTTCCATGTTGAGGATCGTATTTTCCTGTATAATTTGTTCCATTGATTTCGAAGGTTGGGTCATTGCTTCATGCTTACATGCCGCTTGTTTATGGTTTGCTGCTTGTAATATGCATGAGGGGTGAAAATTTTTGTAGCACTTCTTGCACTTCACATAGTCAACCACTTTTCTGGTGCAATGGGCACATTTTTTATCTTTGTTTTTTGTCGTATTCGTTGAGTTTTTCTCGGAGTGAGGTTCCGTGTCACTTTCACTTGACGCCATCTTGAAAGTCAAAGTAAATAAGTGTTGAAAGTAATAAAATAATAAATGAGTATGAAATAAATTTTAATGAACATATCGAAGTAGATACCTTCAATGTCTCAACAAATCACTTGAAGCGTAATGAAAAAAAAATAATAATGAATCTAATAGACCGATACAAAAATATATTTGCGAAAGATAAATATGATATAGGTACTGTAAAAGATTACGAAGCCAGATAGATCTTATAATAAATAAGCATTGCAGTAAAAGACCATATAGATGTACAATCGAAGATAAAAAAAAGAAACAGATTTCAGAATTACTTAAAAGAAACCTGATAGAGGAATCATACAGCCCATTTGCTGCTCCAGTAACGTTAGCTTATAAAAGAGATGAAAAAAGAAATCGAGATTGTGCGTAGATTTCATAGACTTAAATAAGATAATAGTCCCTCAATCGCAACCTTTTCCACTTATTGAAGATCTAGTGATAAAAACAAGAAATTGCAGATATTTTTCAAAACTCGATATAAATTCCGCATTTTGGTCCATTCCTCTTCGAATTGAAGATCCAAGAAAAACAGGCTTTGTAACCCAAGAAGGCCATTTTCGATGGACTTGTCTACCATTTGGATTAAAAACATCACCGGCTATCTTCCAAAGAATTTTAAGCAATATAATAAGGAAAAATAATTTATCAAACTTTACAGTCAATTACATAGATGACATATTAATATTTTCAAAATCTTTCGAAGAACATATAGAGTATAGACCATCTATCAAAACTATCAGATGCAATTATGAGGGAAGGGTTCAGATTGAAGCTGTCTAAGTGTACATTTGCACTGGACTCTGTTCAATATTTAGGTCATATAATTAAACACAACTCAATTTCTCCGATAAAAGATAATTTAATCTCCATAAGAAATTTTCCTGTGCCTGAGAATAAGAAAAATGTTCGACAATTTTTAGGAAAAATCAATTTTTATAATGAATATGTACCGAAGTTTCACTAATTCTGGACCCACTGCATAACTTATTGAGGAAAGGACAAGAATTTGTTTGGTCGGAAGACTGTCAAAAAGCCTTTGAATATATGAAAAATTTCCTCTGCACTCAACCAGTTTTAGCTATCTTTGATCCAGACTTACCAATACACATATACACAGACGCAAGTTTAAAAGGCATAGGTGCAGTATTAAAACAGCCACAACTAAACGAAAATCCGAAAATTGAAAAACCAGTGGCATATTTTTCAAGGAAGTTAAATGAATCACAAAAAAGAAAAAAAGCAATTTACTTAGAATGTATAGCAATAAAGGAATCTGTAAAGTATTGGCAACACTGCCTTATAGGCAAACATTTTAAAGTATTCTCAGATCACAAACCGCTAGAAAAAATGAATATAAAAGCAAGAACGGATGAAGAATTAGGTGATCTCACCTACTATTTATCACAGTTTGATTTTGAAATAATATACCGTCCAGGTAAAGATAATTTGGAGGCAGACTGCTTAAGCAGAAATCCTGTATTAGAGCCTAAAGAAGATGAAGATAATGAATTGAGGATTGTGAACTTAATTAGTTTAGAAGATATTTTAGAGGATCAAAGGAAGAATAAAGAAATAGAACCAAACAAAAACAGTCTGAATTATAAGAATAATTTGTATTACAAAAAAGCGAGAAATAAAGATAAAATTTTCTTATCAGAAGAATTCAGTAAAAAATTGATAGAAGACACACATAAGAAGTTTTGTCATATTGGAATAAACCAAATGAAAAATAAAATACTGCCGTATTATACAGCAGAAAACATATCAGAAAATATAAAGAAAACCTGTAGATGTTGTGAAGTATGTATACAAAATAAATCAAGAAGGCAAGACAAAATTGGTTTAATGTCACATCTGGGTCCCGCAAGAAAACCTTTTGAAATAGTCTCCATAGACACTATAGGTGGATTCGGTGGCTCAAGATCCACAAAAAAATATTTACATCTCCTAGTTGATCACTTCACTAGATATGCTTACATACTAACAAAAACACAAAATGCAAATGATTTCGTTAAATTGACAGATAATGTACTAAAAGATCACGATATTCAAATACTTCTAACAGACCAATATCCAGGTATAAATTCAAAAGATTTCAAAAATTTCTTGGAAAAAAGAAAGGTCACAATGGTTTTTACAGGAGTTAATGCACCATTCTCGAATGGTTTGAATGAAAGACTGAACCAAACTTTGGTAAATAAGATAAGATGCGCAATCAATGAAGAAAAAAACAAGTATGGATGGACAACTATAGCACATAATTGTGTAAATCAATACAATGAGACCGAGCACACAGTAACAAAATTTAGTCCGAAACATTTGTTGAATGGTGAAGATACTTCAGTATTACCAAATGAACTGAAAGAGGATAAAAATTTTAATCAACTGGAAAACGATAGAAAGACTGCACTCGAAAACAGTATAAAATATCATGAATGCAATAAGAGATTATATGACAAAAATAGAAAAGGATATGACTTCAAAGTAGGAGATTTGGTATACGTTGAAAATGGTAACCGAATGAATAGAAAAAAATTGGACATGATTAGAATCGGACCGTACAAGATTTTAAAAAAGATATCAAACTCAATGTACGAAGTAGACATAGGCCACAAAAAGTTAGAATCCAATTTATTCCATATTTCAAAATTAACTCCATTTCCTAATATATCAGAGATGGAAACCGAAGTGTAATACAGGGTGGGGCAGAAGAACCTATCCGATTTCAAATCCCTTTTTCTCAGAAGAGAGAGCAGGTAGAGTAGTGGGGTAAAAACCGTTAGAAAGCTGGTTTTATGCCATTTGTCAGTAGTCAACATGCCTTGGTCTGGTGAACATCGTGCTTTTGTTATTGAGCGGTTTATCGAATGCGGCGGTTCGATAATTGCTACACAACGTGCTTTTCGAATTCATTTCGGACTCGGGCGTCATGATCCTGTTCCACATCACGCTACGATTAAAGTGTGGGTGTCAAATTTTAGACAGACGAGTTCAGCATTGAAAAAGAAGTCGCCTGGACGTCCCAGGACAGCAACAGGACCTGAAAACGTGGCCAATGTGAGAGCCGCGATTGAACGTTCCCCGCGTCGTTCGGCGCGAAAACATTCGCTCGCTTTGGGGATTTCCAACCGCAGTATTCGGCGAATTTTGCAACGGGACCTCAAAATGCATCCCTACAAAATGGTTGTTGCACAGAAATTAAGTGAAAGGGATTTTGAAACCCGTACGAACCTGTGTCGCGATCTCTGAGAACTGCCAAACGACGATGTTGTGCTCTTCACGGACGAAGCCCATTTTCACCTTTGTGGCGCCGTAAACAGGCAGAATTTGGGGTTACCTCAAATCGAAGGTTTACCAGCATCGACCAAGGACCCTTCTTGCTTTACGAAGGGAAATTGCTCGGGCAATTGAAGAAATTCCTGTGGAAATGACGGTGAAAGTCATGGAAAGCTACCGCGAGCGCCTAAATAAGTGTATCCGCTCCCAAGGACGACATTTGAGTGATGTGCTTTTCAAAACTTAAATTTAAAAATGGCATAAAATTTGCGATATGTTAATAAAAAAAATTTTTTGACAAGCTGAGTGGTTTTAATTTTATAACGTTTTGAAATCGGATAGGTTTTTCTGCCCCACCCTGTATTATGTATACAGGGTGTTTCACCATAAACTGGACAAACATATATAGCCGTGTAGTTGACATCGGGAAAGTCATTTTTGCCTTATGACATATACCCCGTTTTCGACGTATAATCGAGATACAGGGTGCTTAATGTTAACTTTGAGCAATATTCTGTGAACTGTGGTAAGTTATGCGTGATATTTGAAATAACGGTTCCTGGTCACATCTTAGTATTTTTGAAGGTTCAATTGAATTGTCGTGTAGAATTTTGCAAAAAAAAATTCAAAATGGCGGAAAACCTGCAAAGTCGGATTTTTTTTCATCGGTTGCCAATTTGGAAAGCATAATCTCAACGTACTCGATTTTCTAAGATTTTCCTTGAAAAATTTTTTTCAAATTTCGAACTCAACTTTTTTTTTACATGTCTTCAGTGAAAAAAAAATTTCGCCCAAAAGTTTTGGAATTTTTCATGGTTGAACTATGTACTTGGGTGGAAACAGAATGAAAAAATATCAATTGGTTCTCTTTTTGTAGCCTTCCGAAGATTACGCTAGGTGTACTTTCTTAATTTTTATTTGAGAAACTGGAGGCCGTACGAAGGTCAAAATTGTGCTGCTGGGCTGCCAGAACGACCCAGATAGAAATATGAAATTATAAAAAAAAAAATTTTTTTTCGAAAAATTAAAAAAAAAATTGAAAAAAAATATATTTTTTTTTTATTTTTTCCAAAAACTGTGGTAGGGTTCGTACTCTACACTTTCGATTAACCAGTGTTGCTTTGTTAACGGAGATTTATAGGATTAAAATTAATCCAATTCATACTCGTAGAGTTCGATTCCTACCAAAATTTTTTGAAAAATGTTAACTCAAGAACAGACATATCGAACCTCAACCAGGGATATTATAATATTTTGTCTAGGGTGAAAAAGAAGACTTAACAACAATCTGCTCCTACATTTATTGTTTTCTTCTGCAAGTGTTGTGGGTTTTTTTAGACAGTATAACCAATAGATATAACATCGCTTGGTTCAGTAAGCATGTTTGAATCCTTCATGCAGCCCACATCAGCTCATTTTGATTCTTTAAAATATCGAAAAGACGAATCATTGTTTTTGACAAAAGAGGACCGTTTTACTTGTAAGTGGACCATTTCAAGATTTTGAGAAATTAGTTTGGTGTTCGCATTTTCATTTATTTGCAGTTCACGTCTTAGCAGGTTGTTTGTTTCCCAATTATGTTGTGATTTGTTTCATGTTATTTCAGTTTGTGTGATAACTCCAGAAAGAGAAATTTTAGTATTTATGTCAAATTCAAGCCTTTTATGTTTGGATTGCCGATAAATTTTTTATGCATTAGGTTGAATGTTAAGTGTATTTTGAAATAAGAAAGTCTTGGAAATATTTTAAATATCTCATACCTGTTGTTCTGTAATTTTAGCAGCCCTGAAGATGGCATAATATATGCCGAAACGTCGGCCATAGAGTAATTGGTTTTTCTCTACATAATTGACCTATTCCCAACAACCATTATATTTAAATTGTTTATCATATATATAAATGATGCACCAAAGAGTATTGATAGTCTGGGCTGTTTCCTTACTGACTATGCTGATGATAAGAACATCCTAATAACAGCTCAAGAGTTACAAACTTTACGAAATGAGGCAAAATCTGTTTTTGAAGCACTGTCAAATTGGATCCTAAATGAAGGGCTAATATTAAATGAAAATAAGACAAACTGTTTAATGTTCAAAACAAATAGGATTAGGCTGGAGTATCCAAACAATGTAACACTAAATTAATTGGAACTAGCTGTGGGAGCTGAAACTAGACTTTTGGGGTTAACTGTGGATTCACTTCTGTCATGGGAAGGTCACATAGATAAAGTTTGTAAGAAGTTAAATGCAGTCTGTTATAGTTTAACAGTATTATCACAATATATAAATGAAAGTGGTCTAAAGACAGTTTACTTTGCGAACTTTGAGTCAACCATGAGATATGGCCTATTTATTTATGGCAGTGTAAGAGTTATTGAAAGAGTGTTCATGGTTCAAAAACGGGCTTTAAGAATAATGTACAAACTCAGTTCGAGAACATCATGTAGAGATCTCTTTAGGAAAAATAATCTTTTAACTGTTGCTGCATTACACATGGAAGAATGTATAATCTTCCTTTTCAAGAATAGAGAATATTTTGAAGCCAATTTACCATCACATTTGTACGATAATACAAGGTGCGGCACGGAGGGCGGACGTTTTTCAGATGGGCATAACTTTCCCCCACTGAGGACGAGAGAAGTGGGAAAGGTGCCGTTAGACTCGTGAGTTCCTAGCATTTATTTACCCAAAAGTTACGGTTTGGTGCGCTGTATCGCAAACTCGCATCATTGGCCCTTACTTCTTCGAAGACGTTAATGGTCGTGCTGTTACCGTGAACTCAGAGCGGTACGTCGAAATGATCAACAACTTCTTTATCCCCGAATTACGACGGCAACGTGTTCCAATCCGACGTGTGTGGTTCCAACAGGATGGGGCGACCGCCCACACAGCCAGAGCATCAATGGACGTTATTCGCCCTCTCTTCCCTGGTCGCCTTATTTCCAGGTTTGGCGATGTTCATTGGCCTCCCCGGTCCCCAGATTTATCCATATGCGATTTTTTCTTATGGGGACACCTCAAGGCTAGAGTATACGAGACCAAGCCCCGAACTCTGGACGAATTGAAAAGGGCTATTCGCGTGGAAGTTGCCCAAGTTGAGAGAGCGATGTTGGAGAGAGTCTACGCGAACTTCCAAGAGCGCCTCCAGCACTGCATCACCGATTTCGGTCACCACATGCCTGATGTGATTTTCCACACTTGACTGTCTCAAATGCTATTTCCTTGAGAATCTGATTCCGTCAATAAATGTGTTTTTGAGTAAAAATTAACGCTTTTATTATTTTTTTAAAACCATCCATCCTCCGTGCCGCACCCTGTAGATATAATAACTATGTTAATCCCATTCATAGGTTGTCTGTTACTGAAAAAGGACCAAAATATTCTTGTATGAAGTATTTTAATAGGCTACCACAAAGAATAAAACAAATATGCAACCAAAAATGTTTTTAAAAAGAATTGCACAAACTCTTACTTGGCATTGAGCCTTATACCCTTGATGAGTGTTTGAATGCGAACGTGAAATAAATTTTAATTTGTTTTTATATCCCTAGACATATATTTCGTTCTGATTATGTATTTTAATATGTAAAATTCTCGAAATAAATATCATTATCCATCTATCTATCTATCTAAATCTGTCCAATTCCCTGTGAAAATTTTATTTCATTTATCAACATGGACACGAACCGTTTTTATATTAGTTCATTAGTTCAGGTACGTTTTCCATTTTCAATGTTATTGTTTATAATTGTGTAGTTTTGATAATAGTCTGTGGTCTTGTCAAACCACGTTTCAATGTTAACCTATAATTTATTTGAATCTCATATTGTTTCATGAATTGTTGCTCTAGATTACCTTACTCTGAATTGATTTTATATATTTTGACGAAAACCTCTATACAGGGTGGCCAAGAGATTGACGTCAAAAAGAAAAAAACAGGTCCCTCGTGTCATGGGCTATTTAAATATTTCGAATCACCCCCATGTATGTTATGCGATTTTTCACGGTTTTCGAGTTATGAATTTTTTCATGAACTTTGAGAATTTTCAACTTGACCATCTCAAAAAAGATATGAAAAAAAAAGTACAAGACTTCTCTGTGAAATTCTTTTTGTAAATTAATCTCCATGAATTGTACTTTTATACATAAAATTACCACATTCGTAACTCTGATAAAAATTATGGAAATGTTGGTCTTAAGTGAAAAAGTTACGTGAATTGGATTATGATCTGAATTTTCGAATCAAAATTAAAAATGTAAAAAGGCGAATTCACGGTTTCTTAGTATGCTTGAAAACTGCGCTCAACAGTCAGCTTTTAGAATCATTAATAAAAAATGGTACATAACACTCTACTTTTGCTAGAATCAGACTTCAAGTCATCGAGGTGGAAAAAATCAAAGAACTAGACATTTACTACAGAATTATTTTTTGCCATTTTAAGATTTTTCAGATCAAGTTATGATAGAAAATGCAAAAAATTAATGAAAAATAGCTTCAGATGTTGGTCAAGAAGAGTTCTAGATAAAAAAAGGAATAGGTATGACAATTAATCACACATAATAATGTAAATAAAAAGAAATTTATTCATAAAATTCACAGTAGGTTTTTCAAAGTGGCCACCTCTAGCCTCAATACACATTCTACACCTTCTTAGTAACCACTTGAATGAACGATACCTGAACAGATGGATCGGACGCAGCGGACCAATCAAGTGGACCCCACGTTCACCTGACCTTAATCCCATGAATTTTTTCGTTTGAGGTGATTTCAAAAAAAATTGTTTACGCCCGAGAATGTTCGATTGAAGACGAGCTGTGACTGAAGTTAAGAGAAGCCAAACGTGTCGTAAGAGAGAACAGGGCAGTTTTTATGCGATTAAAAGAAAATTTTTCAAGAAGGTGTAGAATGTGTAATGTGTATTCAGGCTAGAGGTGGCCACTTTGAAACCTACTGTAAATTTTATAAATTAATTTCTTTTTATTTACATTATTATGTGTGATTTATTGCCATACCTATTCCTTTATCTAGAACTCTTCTTGACCAACATCTGAAGCTAGTTTTCATTAATTTGCAGCATTTTCTATCATAACTTGATCAGAAAAATCTTAAAATAGCAAAAAATTATTCTGTAGTAAATGTCTAGTTCTTTGATTTTTTCCACCTCGATGACTTTGAAGGCTAATTCTAGCAAAAGTAGAGTGTTAAGTACCACTTTTTATCAATGATTCTAAAAACTGACTGTTGAGCGCATTTTTTAAGCATACTAAGAAACCGTGAATTCGCCTTTTTACATTTTTAATTTTGATTCGAAAATTCAGATCATAATCCAATTCACGTAACTTTTTCACTTGGGACTAACATTTCCATAATTTTTATCAAAGTTACGAATGTGGTTATTTGATGTATAAAAGTACAATTCATGAAGATTAAGTTACGAAAAGAATTTCAGAGAGAATTCTATCACTTTTTTTGATATCTTTTTTTAAATGGTCAAGTCGAAAATTCTCAAGGTTCATAAAAAAATTCATAACTCGAAAACCGTGAAAAATCGCATAACATATACTCCATTCACAATTATAAAATCACAACTCTGGCCATGGTTTCGTTTTCAGGAATTGGTGCACCTGATGAAAAATCTGTGCGCGTACAGAGAATATTGTTAATGACAAAACGTTGTTGCCAGTTGCTTTGTTTACATCAAAGTAAAAGTATCAAAGATATTCCACATTTGGTTAGTTCGAATCGATCGGCAATTTTGGGGCGAAATATCGATAAGGAATCGCCTATTTTTCCGTTCTTCGTCGTCCAGAAGAAGTTTCCCGTCGATTTCGTGCAAGTGTCATTTTTTCCTTTCACGGTTTTCGAAAGTAAACGGGTTCTGGATGGCCATCATTGGTCTCTAAATGATTATTGTTGATCGTTTTCACGTTTCAGAAAAAAACACTATTCAGCTAAAAAAGAAGAAATATGGCTATATTGCACGATTCAGATTCCGATGAATTGAAATATGTGTCACTGGAGCTTTCATTCCTATCAATCCTTTGCCGAAAGTAGAAATAGTCTATATTGAACCAGTATACATCTGTTTTTTCCATATTCCAGGAGTTTGCGTCTTATTTTAGAACAGGTGAATGATAAATGTGAAGCATATGTTTGACCTATTCCATTTCATTTGTACAAACCTACAGTGGTAGTAATGTATGAATCTTTTTTAAACTAACAAATTACTATACAGCCAGAATATTTTACTCCTTGTTCATAAGATCAAATAAATGAAATGTATATCTATAAAGCTTTCAGGCTTATTAATTTATATTGCATTGAAATTATTAGTTTCTCTGTAAACAAAATTCGTTAATTTAGTTATTATGTTTATTTTATTTGCGATGAATGAATAAAACTGTTATTTATTTGAAATAAAGAAATATTAGAAATGGAAATGTTATGCACCCTTACAATCATATCACATATTCGGATTCCAGAGGGATATGATGTTCCATTATTCTTGATTCTTGTAATTACCCATCAATTCATCTTATATCTTTGGGTTGTTTTTTTTCAATGAATTCTTGATTTGAATCAACAATTGATGTCGTCAAGTCTTGAACTTTCAGTTCAAGAGGATAATAAACATCAAATCTTCACAAGCATGCATATGAAAATTATGTGAAAGCAATGCAATTTTCTTCCATGGCGAAAAATTATATATTTCAACAGTGATCTCTTGTACTTTTCATACAAATAACTAGAAAAGGAATCCTTTCTATCAATTCATATAAACGTTAATTATTTTCGTCCATCACATATTTTCCAATTCATTCACATTCTGAAAAGAATGTAGAAAGGGCAACATAGTGTTGACTTGGAACATAAAAATATTTTGAAAAACGTCATAACTTCGATGCAGAGTGGAATGTGTCAATTTCCAAGGCCAGAGTTGTGATTTTATAATTGTGAATGGAGTATACTTGGGGGTGATTCGAATAGCCCATGACACGAGGGACCTGTTTTTTTCTTTGTGACGTCAATCTCTTGGCCACCCTGTATACTGACTAGGTAAGAGATACACACGTCTGTGAAACCATATTTCGATCTTATTGTTGATTGTTTTTATTTTAGCCTAGAGAAAGAGAAAAACCAACCTCGAAACGTCGGTTTTGTGAGAAAAATAAGGTCAATAAATTGTCCAATTTCCCAACATTGTGTTTATCTAAATCATATGAGTTTTCCTGAGTAGCCTGGGTATTCACATCGCATACGATCTGTTTCCTGCTAATGCGTTGCGGTAAATGTTCAAAACTATCCTTTCGCACGTCTCCTTGGGGGATTTTTTTTGTTGGTCCTGTTCTCCGCTTATTTTCATACATCTGGTGAAGGTTTCCACATGGTCTTCCCCTGTTCTGTCGGGTTGGTTTGGTTTCCTTTGGTTTCAAACAGAATCTGCTGTAGCTAGTTTCGAATCTTCTTGGCAACTAAATTTCATATCGTTTTCAGATTCTTTCAGATTACCATCTATCCATCCATTCCTCGAACTCTTAGGTTTTTTTCGTTTATTTTTTATGGAATTCTGTTTGTAGAATTGGGAGGGGATTCCATATCTGAGGAGTAACTTTCAGGAGTAACTTTCAGGAGTAACTTTCAGCGGCCCACACACGACCACTTCGGAGCGCACATCAAGCATTTGGCGTTCCGGAGCGTCACTCCTGAACAATACACGCAGGAGTGTCGCTTGCCCACTAACGTACACAAAATATCTTGATTCTGATGTGACAGTATAGAATGTCACGTTCAAAAGTGATGATTAGTGGGGTAGAAGTTTCCAAAATTGAAAGGTTTGGAGTGGCTCGTTGAGTTTTAGAAATTTTAAAACTTTGGAGCGTCACGCCAGAGCGCCACGTCAGAGCGACACGCCAGAGCGCCGCGCCAAAGTGAAACGCCTAACCTTGGAGCGTTGATCGAACTAACCAAAACTTTTACACGGAAGTTTGGAACGGCGCGCATCCAATCTTCGCTCCGAAGTGATCGTGTGTGGGCCGCTATTGTAACCATAATTTTTGATAACCTCAGGCTCCTCAAGTTCATCAGATTCCGATGCGAATATTACTTCTGGACGTGTGTCATCCTCATCCGATAAATCAGATTCTTCACTGTCAAAATCCGAAATTCTTGCGGCGTTTATTTTTTCATAAAACATGCTTTGATTCATATATTCATATCTACGACAAATATGCAATTTTACACGCATGATGTTCCATATCTTTTTTGTTATATTTTCATTCATTCATTAGTTTTTGGATTTATTATTGTAAAGATTTATCGATGTGCTTTGTTTTCATCATGATATTGTATGTGATATGATTGTGAGGGTGCATAACATTTCTATTCCTTGTATTTCTTTTTTTCAAATAAATAACAGTTTTATTCATTCATCACAAAGAAAATAAACATAATAACTAAAATAACGAATTTTTTTACTGAGAAACTAATGATTTCAATGCAATAGTAACTGAGTTTTGATTATAAATCAATAAGCAAGAATGTCAATTCCTGAAAGCTTTATAGATATACATTTCATTCATTTGATCTTATAAACAAGGAGTAAAATATTCTGACTGTATAGTAATTTCTTAGTTTAAAAAAAATATTCATACATTACTACCACAGTAGGTTTTTACAAATTAAATTGAATAGGTCAAACATATGCTTCACATTTATCATTCACCTGTTCTAAAATAAGACACAAACTCCTGGAATATGGAAAAAACCGATGTATTCTGGTTCAATATAGCCTATTTTTACTTTCGGCAAAGGATTGATAGGAATGAAAGCTCCAGTAACACATTTCAATTCATCGGAATCTGAATTCACCTACCGTTGAGTGCAATATAGTCTTTTTTTAGCTTCTTTGACGTGTTTTTTTCTGAAACGTGAAAACGATCAACAATAATCATTTAGAGACCAATGGTCATCCAGAACCCGTTTACTTACGAAAATCGTGCAATTTCATTCTGCAAGTTCTTTCCTCATAATTCCTCGAAAATCCTACCTGAACCATATTTTCCGGTCGCTTTCGTTAGAAGATCGTATAAGGAAGCCTTTTTTGTCCATTTACACAATCAAAATGAATTTTGAGCACCAAAACCGATACCGAAACTAACCAAACTTCTGGAAGACCGGAATTTTGATTGAAATCTTTCTAAACGGCCAGATACCTAAAAAAACTTCGTTATCAAGTGTAAAAAGGTCGATTAGTACTTACCCTTTATTTATGCTTATAAATCGATTTTTGGTCCAATTCGAATTTGCCGTTCGTACTCACGCCAAAAGTAGAAAGGAAAAAATGACACTTGCACGAAATTTCTCATATCGACGGGAAACTTCTTCTGGACGACGAAGAACGAAAAATAGGCGATTTTCTATATATATTCCGCCCCAAAATCGCCGATAGACTCAAACTAACAAAATGTGGAATATCTTTGATACTTTCCCAGCAAACAATAGATCTCTGGCCACCTGCCGGGCCATTACAGGAGCGGTCGGCGAACTGCTGGTAGACTACTGTACCGGGATTATGGTGCTGGCTGATTGCATATTTGATGCTGGTAATACGGTATCATGGAGAACGGTATCATGCCAGTAATGGTTTGGTATAAGTTAAACAATTGTCGTATGACAGTTAATAGTATCATTCTGGGCCAGTACCGTGAAATATAGACTATTTTACCGATGCAATTAGATTGTCGGACCAGTAAATGAAGGTAGGTATGTGATTCTATATGTGTGATTCATCCGCATATGGTTTTTCTTATTATATAATCAGAGTTATATAATATATATATATATTATGATATTTATATCAATAAGTCTCAACCTATGACATTTAGAAATTTGATTGAAAATTATCGTATGGAATATTCGAGTCCAAGACAAGATAAATAAATAAACAACACGAAATACTATTGTCTATTCTCTTTAAACAAAGATAAGAGATACTTGTGTCTTTTGTCACCTAACAGATCTGAAAACATGATTGCTAACGACAACGACGTTTCTCTTCTGTCAGGTGTCATATCACGAGTTCTGTAGTGGTTTGTGGTTCTGTGGGATAAATTTGGCGGGGAAAGATAGAGAGGTTATGTTATATTCTGCTGGAATTTTATTCGTGAAAGTCGGTTTACTGGTTTCAAATACTAAATAGTGCTATTTTTTATTTAAAAACTGGAAATACTGTGGACTGTAGTGCAATTTTATTATAATTACTATGGCTTTTAGACAAAGTGAAAAGCAGGAGATTATAAAGTAAGTATAATAAATGTTTTTTCCACCTTTACATTCTCGTCTCAGCACGTGTAGTTGTGGTTACGCCTTAATTTTGCTGTTATTTGTTCGTGAATATTGTTGGTTCTTCAAATTTTGGATAATTCGTTGATAAAATGTTTAAAAACTACTCAACAGGCTATAAATATAAGTTAATCAAAAGACACTTGGTAAAATCTGAAAATTTATTTGAGCTGGACTGCCTGAGTTCAGGACATGGAGAATGCTCTTCAGTAAACACTTGTGATATTCCAAACGAGAAGCTTAAATCCAGTACATCTAACAAGCATTCACTTGATGAAAATTATTTAGAAAGTGATTGTGAGAATATTGATCAATCTAAAAATAATTCTGCACCACAAGAGGATGAATTAATTAATAAACACTATTCAGATAACCCCAGTAGGGAGAATGATAGTGACAATAATTTTGCTGAAAGTGAAAATATTCAAATTGAATCAAATAACATCAGCAGCGGTAGCAACACAGATAGTGACAATTTAAATACATTGAGTGTTCATATTGTTAAAGATTGTGGGTTAAATGCAAAAAACTTTCTAGTTAATTGGTCCCTGCGTAATAACATATCACATGTGGCTCTCTCAGAGTTATTAGCTTGGTGCTCAACAAAACCTGATTTATCAGAATTACCTAAAGATGCTAGAACGTTACTCAGTACACCATCCAAACTACCATATGAATTACAAGGCGATGGTAAATTTTATTACTTTGGGTTAACAAAGAAGTTACTGAAAATTGGAGTAGACCATAACCTGAAAGAATTTTCTTTAAACTTTGGTATTGATGGCTTACCAATTCAAAAAAGTAATGCAGTATCATTTTGGCCAATTTTGTGTAAAGTTCTGAATTTGAATGATTCTGCAAACATTTTTTGTGTAGCTTTGTTTTGTGGTTCACAAAAACCACCTTTAGATGAATTTTTAAAAAGTTTCGTTGATGAGCTCACTATAATATTGAAATTTGGCATAGAAATAGACTCTCGCATAGCTAAAGTATATGTTAATGCATTTTGTTGTGATTCCCCAGCCAGAGCTTTTATAAAAAATATTAAACATCACAATGGTTATAAGGGTTGTGACAAATGTACTGACAATGGAATATACTGTAATAGAAGGATGCTGTACTTAAAAACAGATGCTAGAATTCGCACTGATGGTGATTTGATAACAAAAAGTGATGTAGGACACCACAGAGGAAATACACCATTAGAAAAATTAACAAATGTTGGAGTTGGGCTAGCTTCTAATTTCCCAATAGATTATATGCACTCAGTATGTTTGGGTGTTATGAGAAAACTTCTATTTATATGGAGGGATGGTGCAAGAGCTTATAAATTTTCCCCATTGAATATTCTTCAGTTAAACCAGAACATCAATAATTTAAGTACATATTGGCCAACTGAATTTAATCGAAAACCAAGACCACTTACAGAACTAGAAAGATGGAAGGCTACAGAACTGAGACAATTTTTGTTATATGTTGGCCCAATTTTATTAAAAGATATTCTGCCCAAACGACTGTATGCACATTTTATGCTGCTTAAATTTGGCATAACAATTTTATTAAATACAGATTTAAATAGAAATTATAATGAGTATTCCAAACAATTACTTATTCTATTTGTTAAACGTTCTGCTAAATTATATGGTCAAGATTTCTGCATATATAATACTCATTCTCTAATCCATCTGCCAGATGATGCACTTAAATTTCATAATCTTAATGACATCAGTTGTTTTGATTTTGAAAATTATCTTCAGACTTTAAAACGTATGTTGCGTAAATCAAATTGTGTAATAGGAGAGATAACTTGGAAGTAATAAAATGAATATCCTTTTAAAATTAGGACTTGAACATTTTCTTTTCCGTAATAATTCACCGGTATTTTCAACACCCTTCATTTTATTCGGGAAATCTCCCGAGAGAAAGCGCAATTATTTAATTGATCGATTTAAACTTCTGAAATTTAATAGCCTTGTGTTAGAAAAATTATTGGATCGTTTATCAAGCCCACACAGGATCTCTGTCGAGACGTTAACGACCGAAATTGTTGATTTTCAGTTTAAGTTTATTTAGAGAACTAATTGATAAATTATAATTGTCCCACGAATTTGGTTGAAATTACTGCACACGATGACAGAGATAAAATTCAACGCAGGCATTGTTGAGAATTGTCACGTAGCATTTCCCGAGGTGGGAAGCAGAAAAAAATCTTTAATTTGATTGGTTCATAAAAACAAAGATGGAAGAAGTTTTGGTTTGATTGGTATTGAAGTACTGACGAAAGAAAAACCTTTGATTTAATTGGTTTCTAAAGGAACAAAGAATAAGGTAGCCGGGGAAGTTTCGGACGAAAGTGAGTTCAGTTATTCGGGAGACGAGAACAGTAGTTGCTGGTTAAACCTTAACGGGATAGGTTGCCAGGGCTCGCGAATATGGCTCGGGTACTAGGGTAGTACGGTTTCAGTTTAGGTATTTGAGTGTTAAGAAGTACGGTTTCAAAGTGGAAACGAAAATAATTAATGTTGATTTTTGAAGTCGAGGAGTAACTGCAGAAGTCTTAAACGGGAAGATTCTGAGTTAACTCATTTAATATGTGTTTGATTGTTTGATATGGTTTTAAGGAAGGCTTAAGGATTAATTTAGTTTCGTAGTTATTCGGAAGACGGCGATTGGATAACTCGTTGGGTTTTTGGTTTCTTTTAAAAGTTTTGATAAGTCAGTCTCAAGCTGGGACATATGTAAGAAGTGTTAAGTTGAAGTTAGTACAATATCTAAATTTATTTGGAATTATTTAAATCGCGTATCGTCGGTACATTCGGGAGTGAAGGTCAATTTTTGCGAAAAACGTGTGGGTGTCGAGTTTTCGTGTCTAATCTGTCTGTTTCAGGAAAGAAGCATCGTCGTAGAATCGTCCTCCTAGGTTCATCATTTTTGGGATTATTGGTACAGAAAAAAAGGTCAGATAAATTGTTTATGCTTAGCTTGCCCGCCCAAATTATATGTTTAGTCCAGAGTCCTGAAATCTTCTAAAAGTCATAGTTTCATAATTTTTTTTGTATCCTCTTTAAAGCGTATTATTATTTTTGTAATCACCCTTAAGTAGTCGAAGGTCTAAGTGGAGTTTTCTGTTGAGAAAACTCAGGTTCATTTGAAAGATCACGAGGAAACTATTGTTGAGTTTCCCCTTGTAATTTAAAGTTAATGTAACAGTATTATTTGATAGAAATAAATTGCCTTCAATTTAAACAGCATCCAAATATTTTGATACTTTAAATCATTTGATTTGAGAAACATATAACTAACCAGTGTAAATTTGTTTGGGTTTGATTTGAATTTAATATACGTCTTAAATTTAATCTAAAAGGTTTCATTTACCATCCCTCTCCCTAGAAAATAATTTTAAACACCAAGACCTGACCCAAGTGCGTTGGGCCGATCCCACACTTTCTTCCGTCGGAAGAAAGAACTTCAAAATTTTAATTAACATCTTTTATTTTTCTTTAAGTAATAACACCCTTGATTGGTGGAAAGCCGCTCTTCTGTCCAATCACCAAGAGGGTGCTTTTTACATATGGTGACAGCGGTGGGATGTGTTTAATTTTCCGGGGGAGAGTTTTTCTTTTGTAATACGTTGAATTTTCCGGCAGATAAAGTTTTTTTTTGTTTTCTGTATGTTGCATCAGTGTGAATATAAAGATTACTAGAGTTACATGTGTTAAATTTTCCAAGGGAGGTTTTTAGAGAGATTTTTGAGAAATTTAGAGAAATTTTGAGGTATAAGGAAATTTTATCCTGTTGTTTTATGGGTGATCGACGCAGTGTGTATTGACTTGTTGGAAGATTTCCGGATGAAGGTTTTCAGGTACCTGTTGATTTTAATTTGAATTGGATTATTTTCTTTTGAATGTATACTTATGCCTACGAATTCGAGTTTATGTCTTAAAAATTGCGATTGGTAGGAACAGAGCTCAGGTTTGAATTAAAGTAAAGTAAAATTACTGATCTAAAGATTTTTGTTTTTGAGATATTGAAGAATTGAGTAAATACAGTTGGTTTTTCTTTGAATAAATTCAAGTTTTCTTTTCTTTTGGAATTATTATAGAACAGTTCATATTTCTGTGATGTTCTATCATTTTATGTGAAGGATTTTTGATAGAGCCAAGTTGATATCGAGGTTTTAAGACTTTAAAGAAGTATTAGATTCATTGCGGTTTTATAAGGAAAGAAGGCGTAAGTTTTTCTCTTCTAGGACATTTATTTTTCTTCCAGGACATTGATTTTCTGATTGTTGAATGTGTATGATAAAGTTTTCTATTTCAGGAGGGCTATGAATTTTTCTTTTGAATTTTGCTTTAATTGATTGCTTTCAGTGAAAATATTGATTGAAATTTTTTGATTGATTTTCTTTCAGGGCGTATTGCGTGAAATTTTTTTTTTTTGGTTATTTTATCCACTGTTCCGATTATTCGCGATTTCGTTTGACGATAGAAAAAGTTTGCTTTTATAAAATAATATCATTTGGTTTTGTTTTGAGTCTGACTTGGAGAATAATTGAACTTGGCTTTCTTCGCTCTAAGTCGACTTTGAAATTTTGGGAAACGTTTTGATAGAAGGAAAATTTTTAATTTTTTTTTTCAAGTTGGGTTATTTTGAAGGTTCAAGAATCGGGAAAAGTTTAAATTTGGTTAAGATTTTAGTAAAAGAGCCGCTGATCGTGACCTTTTGAGTTCCAGAAAAGTTAAATAGAATTATTCTTTATTTCAGGAGGTTTTGTGTATTTTTCTTTTTCAGGAATAATTTTTCTCGTTTTTCTTTGGGGTTGCATCAAATTTTTTTCAGAGTTTTCTTTTGAATTTTTTTTTTTTTGGGTGTGTTGGTCTGTTTTTGAACTCGTTTTTAGGTGATTTGTTTTATTTTGGGTGTTTCGAGTAAGACTGTATGAATCGGAATTGTTAGGGTATCATTTTGCAATTTTTTTTTATTATTTGAGAAATTTAAAGTCGTAATTTTGAGAGTATTTCAGTCCTGTTGAAATTTAAAGTTGAAAATCTGGAATTATTCATTGATTTGGAAAGTAAATAATTTATTGAATACATTAAAAAATCATATTTTGGTTAAGTTAATTGGGTTTTGGTTAAATTTTTTGAAAAATGGCTCAACCAGCTGGTGCATCTAACACAAATGACCCTGCGGGTCAAATAACACCTATGTATTCACTAGGTATGCTCTCGACTACCTTGGAGAGTTTTTCCGGGAAAGACGCAATGAGATACTTTGAAAAATTAGAGTTGCGATCAAAATTATACGGATGGGACGAGAAGAATATGCTTCTCCTTCTCAAACTTAAGCTTGAGGGGGATGCCTATAATTTTTTCAAATCCGATGCCACCTTGGACATCTTGAGCTATAAGGAATTAAAGCAGAGGCTCGTTAAGAAATTTACGACAGTTAGGTTGCCGGGAGAAAACCAATGGAATTTGAGTCGATGCTATCAGCGTCAGGACGAGGATGTGTCCTCGTTCTGCACTAGATTACGCACGGTGGGAGCAAGTTTACTGAGCGAAGATCTGGCTGGAGCGTTAAGGGATGAAGAACCTGGAATAAGGAAGAAGAACCGGGATTTAATGCTGAATCAATTCAAGATAGGACTTAGGAAGGACGTAATGAAGGAAATAGGAATTTTGTTATTGAAGGAAGAAAACTTGGATCTGGAAAAGGCAGAAGAACTAGTCAGGCTGCAGGAGACCACTAGTAGGATGTTGCAAGGGAGGTTGGCAAATATGAGGGTATCGACGGTTGACACCGAAAAAGTGTGTCAATTTTGCGAAAAGGAAGGTCACACCGCGAAGGAGTGCAGGAGTATAAGGCAGAACCGAGGGAATGGAGAGAGGAGTAATGCAAGGACATGTCACTCTTGTGGCCGGATAGGCCATTTCGCGAGGGATTGCCGGAACAATAGGCAAAACGGATCAATGACACAAGGCGCGTGTCATAGCTGCGGCCAACAGGGACATTGGGCAGGGGAGTGCCCTAGCAGGGGTTCGGCTGGATGGCGGGAGCCAAAGGTCGAATTGTTAAGGAAGGAGGATATAGAGGAACAAACCTGTATGGAAGGTGAAGAAGTGGAGGAGATTACCGGGATGGTACAATGGGGAAGGCAGGCTCTAGGAGGCCACTTCCCCAGGGAAGACTGTCGTGAGGACAGTGGGAAAAAGGAACGTTTTTACGTGCAAGGGAAAGTCCGGGAGGATATTAAGGAAAAAGTAGGGAAGGAGGATATAGAGGAACACACCTGTATGGAAGGTGAAGAAGTGGAGGAGATTACCGGGATGGTACATTGGGGAAGGCAGGCTCTAGGAGGCCACTTCCCCAGGGAAGACTGTCATGAGGACAGTGGGAAAAAGGAACGTTTTTACGTGCAAGGGAAAGTCCGGGAGGACATTAAGGAAAAAGTAGTAAGGGTCAAGGTTGACAAAGCATTTAGGGAGTCCGGTACCCAGATCGAAGGTCCCTATGAAGTTAGGGATCTCATTAGGACTGGTAGGAGGAATACCAGTGTTAGCACCCAAACGGAGGGTGCCGAGGGAGCCGACAGTAATGGACTGTCGAAGGGTGACACCATAAGGGAATGGAATGGTGACGTCACCAGGACGAAGGAGAATAACGAAGGGGAGCTTCGTTGGGATCGAAATTTACTTTCGACACTGGGTACCGATGGGAACAGGAAGAAGGGCGGAGACTGCGCCGATGGATTAGGAACTAAGGAACATGTTAGAAGGGAGTCAACCATGGAGGAAGATGGTATCTGGGAAACCGAAGTTTTGCTGACGTCGGGGGTTACTATCCCCGCACGTTCGGAAATGGTGGTAGAGGCCAAATTGAGGAAGGAAATAAAGGGGACGGACATAGTCTGCGAACCCATGGAGTTGGGTATCGCTCAAGTATATGTCGCAAACTGTCTCACGAAAAATAGGGAACGGTTCTGGATTAAGATAATAAATGTATCCAATAGGGAAGTTAAATTGAGGAAGAAACAGAAACTCGTAAAAACAGTGAGTTACGAGAATGAACGATCGGTAATGGAAACCATACCATTACGACGATCTTGGAGGGCAAGGCGCCCTCCGGACCCAGGGAAGAACACTTTAGGAATACGGGTAGCGAGAAGGCAACTCTTCAATTGCCTTCCAGGAGAAATGAATCGACTCCTGCCCATTTCGTTAGATTCCAAGGATAAACTAGTCGGGAAACGGGTAGCGAGAAGGCAACTCTTCAATTGCCTTCCAGGAGAAATGAATCGACTCCTGCCCATTTCGTTAGATTCCAAGGATAAACTAGTCGGGAAACGGGTAGCGAGAAGGCAACTCTTCAACTGCCTTCCAGGAGAAGTGAATCGACTCCTGCCCATTTCGTTAGATTCCAAGGATAAACTAGTCAGGAATACGGGTAGCGAGAAGGCAACCCTTCAATTGCCTTCCAGGAGAAATGAATCGACTCCTGCCCATTTCGTTAGATTCCAAGGATAAACTAGTCAGGAATTCGGGTAGCGAGAAGGCAACTCTTCAACAGCCTTCCAGGAGAAGCGAATCGACTCCTGCCCATTTCGTTAGATTCCATGGATAAATTGGCCGGAATTCGGGTAGCGAGAAGGCAAGTCATCGACGACCTTCTAGGAGACATGAATCAACTCCTGCCCATTTCGTAGATTCCAGGGGCTCACTGGCCCGGAGAGCCACCGTCTGAAAAGGGTCCCTGTTCTGGGTTACGAACACCCCCCCCCCCCCCCCCCAATCACTTATCACTTTTCGAATTTCGAGGTCTTTAAGTTTTTTTTTTGTAGTTTCGTTTAGCATTAAAACAAGTCCAACTCACAATTATTAAAGTTGGTTTAGAATAATCTTCGGAGGGATCTTGGTAAGATTTGCATTTTGTATTCCACAACAAAGGCAAATAGGTATGATAAATTGAATTCGTGGTATTCTTCCTCGGATGATTATGAACGAAACATGTAACTTATCATAGGAGGACGAATAAGGGAAAATAAGGAATTCATGTTTTATGTTAAGTCATGTCTTAAGGGTGAATGGATCTTCATAATAATTAGAAAATTGTGAGTTTAATTTTTTTTTATGTTGTTGTATTTGTAAATTTTATGTAAAACAGGTTTCAAGAGGATCCAAATCAATTACCAGTATGGAAAAGGTACTGACCTAAGCCAGAGGAATGACCTTATTCGTAAAAGTAAAAAGTGCTGAAACGCTAATCGCGTACGCGTGTGCGAAGATAAACATTGAGATAATCGCGGCGTCTATACGCGAGTCCGAATAAGTAACAATTAAACAATCTGTAGACCGGCAGTGGCGGCAGTTTCGAGATAACTTGAGTGATTACGCATTGCGGGATGCATAGACGTAGCTTAATCATGGCCGAGGGTACGATAAGCTTTATTTACTGTTTAAAAGTCGTGGAGAACACCAATCAATGAATGGAAAACGTCATCGACGTGTAGCAGAAATGGAGACTTTGGAGACACCGACGAAATGAAAGAATTGGCCCACAACATCGCCAGACAATTATGGGGATGGTTTACCTACATCACCTGTTCATGGACGAACTCATGGGATTTCCATGCGATATTCCGAATCATAAAGTACGGGATAGGAGTCATATCAAACGACTGCACCTATATTATAAGGTATTTGGATATGAAATGATTCCGTTGGCCAGCCTGTGGAATACTTTGACATTTATTGGCCTGTGCTTCAACTACGTGGATTAGGAACCGATACAGGACCAGACAAGGGAACCTGGGAAGAAGTAAGGACGCAGAGGCGGACGTAGGCTACGACAACAAAGACGTACTACACTGAAAGTGAAAACGGAAATATGTGCAATGTAAGGGACATTTCTCGCGATATCAGATGGACTGTGCGCTACGCTAACGTAAACATTGACATCGAACTCGAAGTGCGAATCGCTGATTACGGTAGACTATATAGTATATAGGCCGTTGTGTATTTTTGGAAGGTCGTTCTCGAGGCGAAGGTCAGTTCCGATTTCAGAGGAATGAAACATATGGAGATGGTCAGAGCCGGACTAAGGAAATTTTGTTGTGACCGCGAGTGAAATTTGGAATTCGAATAAACAATTATGAACTCCTAGGGAGAAGTGTAGTGAAAGGCAGGATTTGTTTAAATTTTTCTTTTTTGAAGGACTTGATTTATGAGCATTATGTTTTGCTGCATTGAGCCTTGTATTTTTTTTTGATATTGTTTGTCTTGGACTTGGACTAATTAGTTGATTAAGAATGATATGTAGATTTAAGGCATGCTGCATGAGAGTTAAGAGTTTTGAGTTTGGTATATTCGAGTTGTATAACTGTTAGAATGTTTTTAACGGAAGACAAGGGACTATTGGACTATTGAGGAATGAGGGTAAGGGAAAAGTTATGGCAACCGATGCCAAAACTTTTTCAAAGGGGAGGATATTTGTAATAGGAGAGATAACTTGGAAGTAATAAAATGAATATCCTTTTAAAATTAGGACTTGAACATTTTCTTTTCCGTAATAATTCACCGGTATTTTCAACACCCTTCATTTTATTCGGGAAATCTCCCGAGAGAAAGCGCAATTATTTAATTGATCGATTTAAACTTCTGAAATTTAATAGCCTTGTGTTAGAAAAATTATTGGATCGTTTATCAAGCCCACACAGGATCTCTGTCGAGACGTTAACGACCGAAATTGTTGATTTTCAGTTTAAGTTTATTTAGAGAACTAATTGATAAATTATAATTGTCCCACGAATTTGGTTGAAATTACTGCACACGATGACAGAGATAAAATTCAACGCAGGCATTGTTGAGAATTGTCACGTAGCATTTCCCGAGGTGGGAAGCAGAAAAAAATCTTTAATTTGATTGGTTCATAAAAACAAAGATGGAAGAAGTTTTGGTTTGATTGGTATTGAAGTACTGACGAAAGAAAAACCTTTGATTTAATTGGTTTCTAAAGGAACAAAGAATAAGGTAGCCGGGGAAGTTTCGGACGAAAGTGAGTTCAGTTATTCGGGAGACGAGAACAGTAGTTGCTGGTTAAACCTTAACGGGATAGGTTGCCAGGGCTCGCGAATATGGCTCGGGTACTAGGGTAGTACGGTTTCAGTTTAGGTATTTGAGTGTTAAGAAGTACGGTTTCAAAGTGGAAACGAAAATAATTAATGTTGATTTTTGAAGTCGAGGAGTAACTGCAGAAGTCTTAAACGGGAAGATTCTGAGTTAACTCATTTAATATGTGTTTGATTGTTTGATATGGTTTTAAGGAAGGCTTAAGGATTAATTTAGTTTCGTAGTTATTCGGAAGACGGCGATTGGATAACTCGTTGGGTTTTTGGTTTCTTTTAAAAGTTTTGATAAGTCAGTCTCAAGCTGGGACATATGTAAGAAGTGTTAAGTTGAAGTTAGTACAATATCTAAATTTATTTGGAATTATTTAAATCGCGTATCGTCGGTACATTCGGGAGTGAAGGTCAATTTTTGCGAAAAACGTGTGGGTGTCGAGTTTTCGTGTCTAATCTGTCTGTTTCAGGAAAGAAGCATCGTCGTAGAATCGTCCTCCTAGGTTCATCATTTTTGGGATTATTGGTACAGAAAAAAAGGTCAGATAAATTGTTTATGCTTAGCTTGCCCGCCCAAATTATATGTTTAGTCCAGAGTCCTGAAATCTTCTAAAAGTCATAGTTTCATAATTTTTTTTGTATCCTCTTTAAAGCGTATTATTATTTTTGTAATCACCCTTAAGTAGTCGAAGGTCTAAGTGGAGTTTTCTGTTGAGAAAACTCAGGTTCATTTGAAAGATCACGAGGAAACTATTGTTGAGTTTCCCATTGTAATTTAAAGTTAATGTAACAGTATTATTTGATAGAAATAAATTGCCTTCAATTTAAACAGCATCCAAATATTTTGATACTTTAAATCATTTGATTTGAGAAACATATAACTAACCAGTGTAAATTTGTTTGGGTTTGATTTGAATTTAATATACGTCTTAAATTTAATCTAAAAGGTTTCATTTACCATCCCTCTCCCTAGAAAATAATTTTAAACACCAAGACCTGACCCAAGTGCGTTGGGCCGATCCCACACTTTCTTCCGTCGGAAGAAAGAACTTCAAAATTTTAATTAACATCTTTTATTTTTCTTTAAGTAATAACACCCTTGATTGGTGGAAAGCCGCTCTTCTGTCCAATCACCAAGAGGGTGCTTTTTACAATTGTCCTTTGCAGCAGATTGTAAATAGAATGCATGAAATAGATTGTCAAGTACAAATGCCAAACAAAAAAAACGATGTATTTAAACCTATTGGACAACCAATTAAAATAGATTTCAATAAAGATCCAATATTAGAAAGGTTTAAGAAACATAATTTTCATAGAAAAATTGTGTTTAATGACTATACCTTATCAAATAAATCTGGTGATAATGTGGTTATTTTAAAAAATGGTCATATAATGATTATTGAGTTTATAGCTGTTAGTAACTCGAAACAAAAAAAAGGTGCAGTACATATACTTGGCTACAAATGCATAATAAAGGAGCCATTTACCATGTATCCAATGAGTTCCAAACTTGTTTCACTGTATGCAATAAAGTTCAATAACAACAATTTAGAAACGTTTTCAAGTGCAGAAATTGCATATAAGGGACTGGTGGTACCACACAATGATAAATTTATATTTTCCCCTTTAATACATCAAATATAAACTCACTTCAAAAACTGTTACATATGTGTTAGTTATAAGGAACATTTGTGTTTATAGTTTATTTTAATGTTTTTTATTTTATGTTTTAATTGTTCGCAGCCACCCACTATGGTTACTTTAAGATATAAAGAATACTTTTGTGCTTATAGTTGTTTTATTTTAAATTTTTGCGGAACCAATTCATTATTCTATTTTTTTTTGTAAGATTGCTATTTTTTTATTTACTATAAAAATGTTTCAGGGATTATTGTCTGGTAGAATTTCCCGATGAGGCAATAGATGGGTCTCTACCCATGTCTATAGTGCCATCAAAATGGCTGAAGAATTCTATTTGCTACTGGCCAAAATTTAAAACAGATGAAGAGAGAAGGAAGGCAGTCATAAACAGAGTAGAGTTTGATAGAGATGACTGTGACCGGTGCAATATTAATATAAAGTACAAAACAGGCAAGTGATACACTTATTTATTTTATACAGGGTTTCTTTTTAAATGCAAATGAAGGCAGAAGTGTTTTCAAGTTTTCAATGTTCTTCTCTTTTTGGCTAATTTATGTTGATTACTTATAGATAATAATTATTTCAGATAGTTATGATAAAGCTGTTTTGAAGCTTAAATTTTTTGAAGAAGGAGGGAGCAGTGCCTGTTCAAGTGATAGCTGTTTCAGTGAATATGCCATAGGAAAAAGAAAAGTTAAATGTATCTCTCCTGTAAGGAAGTTTCTTGATTCGTCAAAAAATAAATATAGTAGTGATAGCGATTCTTCCGAGGATTTACCACCAACTCCTCCAACATTTGTGGAATTGACTCCAACCAATTTTGGCACCTCTAAAGGACCCAAAAGGGATGCAAGTAAGTGAGCAAATATTTTGGAAAAAATAAATTATCCTATAAATATTAACTAAAACTGACCAGCTATATGCACAATAACTTTTGTTAGAGATCACTAATGCTTCTAATAATCTTCCATAGATTCATGTTAATAGTTCGTATCACTTTCAAGTCTTTTGTTTATGAGAGTCTAAATAAATGTATCAATAGATATATTTATTTATCATATGGCATGGTACCTTAGTGGTGTAAAACTGAATAAGTACATAGTAATAAGTTTTAGATACTCAAGTGAAGACCTCTTCAAGACCCAGAGCAGGCGATAGCCTTACTCCAGTGGCACACAAGGTCATTGAAAAGTGGTCAGCATCCACTAATGATGGAGTTGGACCAGGTGAACCCATCACCAACTTTAATTCAATTGAGAAAACATGCCAAAAAAATAAAAGTAAGTGGTTTAACTGTAACACTGTTGCATCAATTTTTGGTAATTACATTTCTTGCTTTCTAACACTCCAAAATAAACAATTTCAAAATATGAGCTAATAAGCTTCTCACAACTTCTAATATAATGATAATGAAATTATAATAATGACACATATTAGTTGTAGAAGTTGTGAGAAGCTTATTAACTCATTGTTTATTTTGGAGTGTTAGAAAGCAAGAAATGTAATTACCAAAAATTGATGCAACAGTTTTATATTAATTATATTTCTAGCATTGTTGGAGAATTTATATCGAAAACTAGAAGTGATGTCCCAAGACATTACATTTCTTATTCAATTAACAAAAAGAAACACTCTGGAAGATGAAGGGATTGCAGCCATTCCTGATGATATAAGTTTACCTATCACAACAGTGGAAGACATAAAAATGTTCGATAACCGTCTAAGTGATGAAGAGTTCTTTAAAAATATTGTAAGCTATATGTTATTAACAAAAATGGAATATTTCATTAGATGTTTAATTCCTTTCTAGTGTGCTTCATTATTAAATATTGGCGGAAAAGATGTAAACGATGGAACAAGAAGGCTGATGGGGAAAATAATGTCCCACGAATTGAGCCTAAAATTCAATTGGACTGGGAGAGGAAAGGAGGATTTTGGCAGTCTCACTAATATAACTAAACTCATTTTAGGTTAGTATAATATAGATAGATATTATTTCGTTCTTTTTACAGATCATAACAATTTCATAGAACATGTCGCATCATTTTACAGAGATGTACACCTGGTACTAGTAGTGATTGATTTGAAATTACACGGGAATTTTTGTATTTTGTTTGAACCCAATTTATTTTCTAGCTTGTCTTCGCAAAAATCCGTTAACTCGGAATGCCACCGAAAGTGATGTCAGTAGCATAATAAAAGTATGGCTGAGAACAGCACCCGACCGCATGGGCGGACGCAAAAGAAGGGGTGAGAAGAATATGCCGGCGCCGATTTAAAATGAAATTTTATTATTATTATATATGAAAAGAATATTGTTTTTGTTATGTTTTGAATCCATATTTGTATTATTATCAAAATACAACTCTTATATATTATTTGGCTCATTTAAATGTTTCCTACCATAGTTTTAGAAAAGTATGTATATAATATTGGTCCATATATAAATATATATTTATTAACCCCCTAGTCTTCAAGCTACGTTCTCAGAGAGCTCCGTAGTGTAGCCAGCGACACCCATTTCAGCCAATCAGAGGATTCAAAATTTGAATTTAATCCTCTGATTGGCTGAAACGGGTGTCGCTGGCTACAATACGGAGCTCTGAGTGCGCGGCTTAAGAGTACAGTAATGGTCCAGCATAAAAACCATGATGGATGCTGATTTACATAATATACCAGCCCAGCATATGTTTTCCGAATTTAGAAGCTACAGTAGTGGCCCAGCGTGAAAACAGTATTGCATTTCTGGAATTCATGTGCTGGCCCAGTATATGTTGTCAAATCTCAGAAAGTACAGCATTGGCCCAGCATAAAGACCGTGATGGATATGCTGGTATACATGTATCGGCCCAGCATATGTTTTCTGAATTCAGTAAGTACAGTATTGGCCCAGCATAATAAAGGTATTGAATATACTGGCATACATGTAATGGCCCTCATGCCGGCCAGATTCTCCTATTGCTACTGGCCCATTGCCGTATACAGGTATTCTGCCGTACCGGCAATTACTGGTGAACGTTTACTGGCCCAGCAGTAAGCCGACCGAAAATGTTTGCTGGGTTTACTTTGATGTAAATAAAGAAACTGGCAACGTCGTTTTGTTATTAACGATATTTTCTGTACGCGCACAGACTTTTCATCAGGTGCATGAAGTCCTGAAAACGAAACCATGACCTATGTGATCAAATAAAAGTGAATGGAGTATAGACAAGTTTTCATTTCGAATCATTTTTTGACGGTTCCATGTATTTATCTTTATCTACTCCCATAGAATAATATGTCCATTATTCAACTGATTTTGATCTGTTATAGTCTCTATAAACCAATAGTTTGAGGTAATAATAACTGACTCTATTTCAGACATCAAGGTAACGTTCTCGCCATCCATTTCTACACTTTCTTAGATCTGAATATCCAAAAATTGCTTTTGGAAAACGTGAATTTTTGACGTTTTCTAAGGGATTCGATATCGATTCGATTTTCGACCACAGGAATCGCTTCTGACAACTGTTGTCAATTTTGAAAATGCAGATTAATTCGAATTTTACTGAAGAAGTCGTATAGTATAGTGTTCAATTCGCGGTAATGGTCATAACACACTTGATGAATTAGGTACACCCCTCGCCTGACGGCTCGGGCTGCAAAATTCATCTGCGTGTGTTATGACTTACATTACCGCTCATAGAACAATATACTATTATTAGAGCACTATAAAGATAGGTATGCTAGATAGACCTGGCTCTATGGTTGATTGGGTCCAACCATAGACTCTAAAATTATAGGACTCGCAACATTTTCATCGCCATCTAACGGGGTGATACACCAACATAAACAATATATTATTATAAATTTGACTATTAGATGCCGCGGTATTATTCTAACACCGCGAATCTAACCTATTTCCAATGTTTTTCATGTCAGCATGCCAAAAAAGTCATCACAAGATCTCTCATTCCGAAAATATGGTCAGTCGATCACAGATTTCATTTCTTCTGATTACAGATTTCATTTCATTCGAAGAGATCTGTAATTTTCGAGTCTATGGTTGGACCCAAAATGGCGGTTTCTGGTATACTCCCTTTTATAGAGCCTTACTATTATTATTTACTATCCTATACCTATTCATGACATTAAGCCATCACTTGTCAGGCGCTCGGCATATCACTCGTATCCCAGCCGAAATAGTGATAAAATAAGTTTAGGAAAGCACTATCATACTTTTTATGAAAGATTTCCACAATACTGTGGGTCTAGGCTGTACAATGTGTTGCCCGATGGATTGAAATGTCTCGAGAATGCGGAATTCAGAAGGGAGATATAAATCGAATTCAAGCGAATGACCAGTAAAGACCGCGGTCATTGTCTTTTCTTGTCTAACCCGCTTATCACATATCTTTCATCGCACTCGATTTGACCAGTTGGTGATGTTGGTCAAGGACCAATTATGACCAGGTCAATCACTTGAATTCGATTTAAGAATCTGCTGTCGAAGCAGTGTTTTTACTCAGTTGACGAATTTGTTAGATTTTGTGCGAATAGGTATCAGTGATGAGAGATTTTGTATTTGTATATGTGTGTGACATATCTTTGATTTTCTGCTAGGTATATGAGTGTTTTTTTGTACTTTTTAGTTTAGATGTATTCTGATATATTATGGCCTGTCATGTATGAGCTGAATAACAAATACATTATTATTATTATTATGAATTTTTGATGATCAAAATGTTCGAAACTTACCTGAATAGGTTCTTGAAATCACTTATATGACCCAAATATTTTTTTCCGCCGTAAAAAAAAAACACTGTAACGGGGTTTTCTCATAAGTATTATCATAAGTGCATCCAATTTTTCCGAAAAAAATCGAAAAAACACGTTATTTTAATAAGAAGCATGAGTGCAGGTGGCAACAAAAATCCGAGTGGAAGAACAGGATTTTCGCACCTGCACGAATGCTTTTTGTTAAAATATTACTTTGCACTGTTTTTTTTTCGATTTTTCTCACAGGAAAAATTAGATGCACAAATGGTATTTGACAAGACTATTTCATGAGTAACAGATTATTCTGGATGCATTATGTATACTCCATTCACTTTTATAAAGTATCGCGGTTGGCCAAGTTTTAGGTTTATCAAGTTTTTTTACCCGAAAAAATCGCGGGTTGGCACTTCTAAATGACATTAGTGACATTACGTCAATAAATAAATTTCAGAGAGGTTGCCGATGTTTATTTATCATTATTAAATATTAATTATTAATTATCACGCCTGGAAACCAAGAATGCCGAAGATAGTTTCGAAAAAGCAGAGACAAACTATCAGGAAGTGCTATTTGGAATTAAAATCTGCGCATTCTAAAAGTACAACTGATAATTTAGAATCGACAGTTCAGCACCAGGTATCCAACATTTTCGACGTATGTGAGTGAAAACCAAGGTTTTACATTTTATATGAATAGATATTTATTTTTTAGCTGCACATAAACACAATTAGGAGGATTTTAAGTGAAAGAGACGACAAAGAATTTCCTTCTATTAGGGCACCCAAAAAGACACTGACGGAATACTTTATTTTGAAAAAAGATCTGCAACGACAAATTTGGAATTATAATTTGAAAAATGAACACTTTTCGATTGATACTCTACTCACTTCTGCAAAGGAACATTTGGAATATAACGGAGGACGGACATCACTTTTCAAAATTATAAAATCAATGGGTTACAAATACAAAAGGGTAAATGAACGCAAAATTTTATGTGAACAAAAACATGTTGTTGCAGCCAAAATTACTTTCCTGCGCAAATTTTTACAGTATAAATCTTCAGATGAAAATATCAGATTTGTGTTTCTAGATGAAACTTGGATTTATCAAAACGGTACATCAGTTCGTCGCTGGACACATGAATCTGATATGATGAGCAATCCATCCAAAATTGAGTCAGAAGGAAAACGTTTCACGGTTCTACACGCAGGAAGTAATTTTGGGTTTTTAGAGGGATGTGATTTCATTTTAGGTTCAAAAAACAATGACCGTGACTATCACAAGACAATGACCAGTAAAATTTTTCAAAATTGGGTTATTAATCAACTGATTCCATCTTTAGCTAAGATTCCTGTGAAATGTGTGGTGGTAATGGACAATGCACCATATCATTCGGTTCGATTGGATAAACCACCCACATTTTCCAGCAAAAAAAGTGAGATGCAGGATTGGTTGATTAAAAACAAGATTGATTTTAATCAAAATTTTACCAAGAATTTGATATTACCTCATCGAACTGACAGACAGAGACGATATGTAGTTGATGACCTTTTGAAGGAGCATGGACATGAGGTTCTTAGATTACATTCATACCATTGTCAGTACAATCCTATTGAAATGGCATGGGCGTTTTGTAAGAACTTCTATAACAAAAACATAAATTCACATCCCTATACAAAGGATAGAGTGTTGAATTTATGGAGTCAGGCTCTTTCAAAATGTACATCAGATATGTGGCAAAATTTTTATCTACATTGTGAAAGACTTATCACAGAGGACTGGACGAAACACATGGGTAATCTTCCAGTAGCAGATATTCCTCCATTCATTATTTCATTTTCTGAGGATGACTCTGACTCAAACAATGATCTAATGGATATGGAATAATATGTAGAGGAAATTCTTTCTCGTCTCTTCAATTCTTAAAATGGGGAAATTCAAAATGGATGGAGCTTCAACAACTCCGAAAGAAAGATCACTAGTGTGAAACATCTGATCTCCTAAGCGATAGAGCTTCCTTTTTCAACAGAACCTTCTATGCAGTGTGAAAGACCTAACATTTAGGTTTTCTAGTATTGCAAAAATGTCGAATCCCATCCTTATTAAACTAGTACTACTGTATCGAAGATTTTCTACGATAAAGGAGGTTCAACTGAATCAAACAAAATGAAAAAAAGTCTATATTATGGAAGAGGAAGTTGCTGCAAATCGCCTAGATAGAAAAATAACCAATTAGGAAACTTTGGGAAATAATTTCTCATTATAAGGGACATGAAGCGTCCTTCGTAAACCTGAGGATCTGAAAAATAATTGCTTGGAGGACCAGATATGATCGGAAGACCTTTGTTGTCAAGGACCAAATGTGGGTATTATTTAGGTATTATTCCCTGATGATTTTCTATCTCCTTTCTGTTGCAGATTTCAAGATATTTTGTCAGTCTTAATCCAAAAGAAAGATGAAATTTTGTTCCTGAAGAAGATTCTGTCCGTTATAAATATGTCAGCCCGGTCAGCCGATTCTTTGAAAAAAAATACAAGATCTCTATACTTACTCAGAGGTTTTTATCTTTGTGCTCTTGTATCATAGTAAAAAATGTATGGTGTCCTGTTCAAATTTGTTTTGCTAATACTGTAATTGCTTTGAACATGCTTTAATGTTTGATGCATCAAATAACCTAATGCTCTTTCTCAAAAAAACATACATGTAACGATGTTAGAAAATAATGTTTTGTGATTGAAAATTATGGAAATTTTATATATTCAAAACCAATTTCTTTATTGTGTTGCCGTTTTCTCAAGTTTTTGTATCCAATCATTATATGCTAGTTTGAAGAAAAATCTTTTTTAATGATTGTATTCATAAGTAGACTTTTTTGAATTTAATATTACTGCTTACATCAGGAGTTTTCACCTGAACTCTTCCATGTGTTCAATCTCATTTATATTAGTGAAGTTATTCTAATTGGATAAGAGTATAAACAATTCTCTTGAAAAATTACTAATTGAATAGTTGTTAAAAAATTGCTTATCATGCCATTGAAATTATGTAAAGAAATTACATTATGAATTATACTGTATATTATTTGGGCTGTTTCCATTATCTATGCATAGATAATGGAAACAGCCCAAATAATCTTTCAACAAATATTCCATTATCAAGAATATCTCGATCACAAATATACTGTATATATCTTATTTCATTCCATTGTACTTTTGTTCCCTTTTCGAATAAACTATCACAAAGTAACGGACTATTCTGTCCATTATTTTTCAGTAAAGTTTCAACACTCGTTTCTTGTCTTCCGTACGAGAAAATAGCATAACCAAATCTTCCAACCCTGTTAATATACGTGAAATATTCCCAGTATTATCAGAGAAAAAAGTTTCCTCAACATTCGCCCGGTCTTTGGAATTATTGAATTAACATATTTTCTCGAATTCATTATTTTCCCAAAGTAAATAAACATTTCGATAAATACGTAATTACTACGACCCTTATGAAGAAAGGGCAACATTGCTCAATCATCTGACAGAAAAATGACTATAACCTAACATTTTCAAATTATACAGTGTGAAATGTGTCAAAATTTCATGGCCAACCGGTATACTTTATAAATGTGAATGGAGTATATGTATTATTAATTTTCGTTGACAACAACTGTCAAGTTTTGCCGCGGGTAAACCCGAAAAAACTGCTGACAGCTGCTGCCATAAAGTTTTTCCATCTAGAAACCATTTGTGATTCAAACTTGCGCGTTGGAAATTGAGACGAGGGAAATAGTCGGCGGAACTATAGTATAGCAATCGGAAAAATGAATCAATTTAAGATGACTACTGAATCGAGAATCGGTTCAATACTTAATCAAGAAAGAAGCAGAAATGAATCGATTCTTAATCAAGAATGAATCAAAAGTCAATCGTGATGAGGAGAAAATCGCCTTATATGATCTCCCTGAGGGAAGCGGAAACGGTAGGCGCACAAATGCTAAAATTCCAAAAAAGTACTTCGGTAAAAACTTCTTCAAATCTGGCTTATCGTATGTATGAGCAAGAAAAACAGCGTTAACTGCAATTTGCGTTGTTGTTCTTGTGGTCATTTTCACTGTGTTTCCTGTCTGAAAAACAAAAATCGATCGTACAATATTCGATAATAATCGATATAATCGAACTTTCGTAAGAACAATATTTGACAAAAATGGAAAAATAAACAATTATTGTAGCCATTCTGCTTAGTGCAGCGTCTCTGCGTGTATCACACTGCTTCTTAAGAATGTGCCAGATATGGGCTACTCTATGCAGTTACGGAAAGACTCAGTTGGTTTGTGTCATAATTATGGCACACGATGCGGTGAAGGATTAAAATATCTCGAAAAATTACGAATTTATCGCTTTCAAGAAAGCACGAAGTATTTGAGAATTAGAAAATAATGTAAAATTGCAATTTCACCAGCGGCGTAGAATTTGGGAAGGATCAAACAATAACTTGCCCCTGTCGTACGTCTCCGCTTGTAACCAAAAGCGTTTGTTTATAATTACAGTGGGATATAGATGCATAAAAATACCTGGTGTAATGACTCCTTACTGAAAATCGTGACCAAAACTTGTAGATCAAAACGGCACTCTAGATTTGAATTCTCGTTTTACTTCCGGAATAATTCTCAATATTTTATCGGTCGTGACGCTACTGCGGCACCGGAAAATAGCGCTGTGGTACCCTGGGTACTGAAATAGTATATTTCATTACCAGTCCAGAAAGTAAGCTTTTTCCGTGCGCGCGCGATGTGTTCCCGTGTGAGGCGGAGCCGAACACGGGAACTCGTGCAAGCACGGAAAAAGCCTTTCTGGACGTGTAATGAACGATATTTTTCATTACACCTCTCTGAAAACAATAACACGGGAAAAATTTTCAGCAGAAAGCATTTCGATATTGTGAAACAATAATTATTCAAAACACTGACATCTACTGTCACGCAATCGTTGCTCTGTGTCTCTGCATAGGAATCATAGTACGTATCTATGCCTCAGCGCACCGTAAAACTTATTGCGGTGCGGCCGCACGGAAAAGAGTCATTTTCGATGTTCTAAATCTACATGTTGTGATAGGGTTTTCTGTGCGGTGTAATGAAAAGAAATTATTCCATTTTAAAAATTCAATTTCAACATAATTCTAGAGGAAAGTCATTCAAATGTCTGGGATCATCCCAGAATTCCCTGACCCATAAAATAAAATTTCGACGGACGGAAGCAGTTAAGAACTTTGATAAACAGTTCAAGGGTCGCGAAGGAAGCGAAGGTTATTCCGAAACAGAGGAACAGAAGCTACAGCGGAAGGGGATTTGTAGTGAAAATCGAGGGAGGACGCGAAAAACTTACAGAAAGATCGGGAAAGGTGCGCGCAAGATAATTGTTCGAAAGTTGTGGTTATGGACAAACGAGAATATACAGGGTGATCTTTTTAAGTGTTTCCTTAGAAGTTTTCGAGGAAGGAATTGCGATACAAATTCAAAATTTTGTATTTTTGTTTTAGAGTACATGAACTTGAATTGTAAAGTTCAAAACTGACATATTATTACTATTGACATAGCTTAATTGAAAATTACCTTGATAAACACACTCTAACTAGTTTTTGACGAGCAATCGATCGGAACTATAAAATTATATGGTTCCCATTTGAAAAAAATGGGATTTCGTAGTTTTAATGAGGCTCACTTTGAAGCCCTGTTTCAGGCACCCTGTATAATATTTCCTCATAATTTATACAAGAAGCGTACTTTTTTTTGTCTCACTGTTCAAAAAAAAAATTTTACAATGATTTACTTCCGGAATAATTCTCAATATTTTATCGGTCGTGACGCTACTGCGGCACCGGAAAATAGCGCTGTAGTACCCTGGGTACTGAAAAGAAATTATTCCATTTCAAAAATTCAATTTCAACATAATTCTAGAGGAAAGTCATTCAAATGTGTGGGATCATCCCAGAATGCCTAGACCCATAAAATAAAATTTCGACCGATATTGTTTATCCTGATATATTGTTTATCCTGATTACTCCTAGGTCTCCTGTGGAGACCCCTCTGAAATTACAAGCTTGAAGCTTATAACTTGTGCCGAGTTCGGAGTAAGCAGTTGTGTTCTGTGTAGGCTTTGTTACTGTGTCCTTACGCCACCTTAGGCACAGCACTGTTAATTTTTGACCCAACAGTGAGAATGGTGGCCCCTACCGAGTCTAGAAAATTTCTTTCCTAGCTCGGGATTGAACTTCGGACCTTTGGGTCCGAATTCCACCGCTCTACCACTGAGCCAGGGGCAGTGGCGATGGAAGCAGTTAAGAACTTTGATAAACAGTTCAAGGGTCGCGTATCCCAAAGGGTCGCGTATCCCAAAGGGTCGAGTCAACGGTTTTTTTTATCGTCAGATTTTATAGTTTCTTAACCAATAGTGTAAGACCACGTCGTCTCGAACAAATTCCTTCTAGAATATTCCAAGGGGACGAAGAGGCAGGGAAGAATTTGATTTAAATAGAGAAATTTTCGGGAACTAGGGGAGTTCCGACAGTAGCGTGAAGTACAGAAGCACGACGTGTGCATCAGAAGGGAAAATGCGAATTGAATCGTAGGAAGTACCTGTGTTGAGTGGAAGTGAAGTTCGGTCGGTTCTTCAAAATTTGTTATGTAACTTGGGGGTTATTTGTAAGTGATTCATTTTTTTTTTTGGTGATTAACAGCAAGTGTTTTCATGAGTGTTTGGTCTGGTAAGAGAGAACTTTTCTATAACTAAATGGGAATTTTTGAGGATTTTAAGAAGGAAGTTACAAAAAGGTACTACGTCACTCTCCATTCTATTCGTTTTTTTTTGTTCTATTTTTTTTTATTTACTGTTGAGTTCTTGAAAAGGTCGAGTAATAACACTGTTATTTTTCATTGAATGGAGAAGAGACAATTTTTTTTTGAAATTTAATATATTGTTAATGTTAATTAGGAGGTCTTTTTATTTCATTTCCTCTCAGAAAAAATTTAATTGTTCATAGACCTTGCGTCTGCTCAAGGCACGAATCCAGATTTCCTTTCTGCTAGAAAAGTGTGCAGGTTTTAAAAGGTAATATATCTCATATTTTATTTGCGGCAACAGGTGTGTTTAGAAACACCCCCGCAGGTATTACAGCGCGACCCCTTTCGGGAGAAATGAAAAGTAGTTCAAGAACACAGATTTTCGATCGACAAGAAAGTCTTGAACAAAATCTAATCAGTGCCAACATCAGGTATTTCTATGCATCTATAGTGGGATGTACAGGGTGGGCAAAATTGGTGCTACATGAACTAAAACTTTTCAACCCGAGGAGATAGAGAAAAATGAATGGCACCTTATAGTCCTCTTTTTTCGAGAAACTGATAATGCCATCAACTGCATTCCTCTATCTTCTTTCGTTTCCGAGTTATAGGCCAAAATTGAAATTTGGACGATTTCAACTTTGGTCATTATCTCCGTTTCTGTTTATGCTAGGATGTTGAAATAAAAACATTATACAGGCACTTTTCTGATAGCAATCCAGTGGCGCACTCTGATTTTTTTTAAAAGGTTCATTTGCTGAGTTATAACATAAAGTTGTGTTTTTTCTTATGGAAACAGTAGTTTAAAATGACTTAGAACGAATCAGCATTTTTTTCCCGTTTCAGAACTGTATCATATGTTATACATCGCCCTCAGATTCGTTAAGATATTATTAAAAATATGGTTTGTATATGGAATTCGAATTATTGAGTAGGCTGAACCATAAAATTATGTGTCTCTAAGCATGGTGTAATTATTATTTCACAATTGAATCACTTGCTGCTCCACTATTTTCATTCGCTAAAATGAAACATTTCAACATATCATATTTTCCGTAATTTTGGAATATCTCCATAATGCCGCCAACGATGACTTCAAATTTCAATAACTGACAGTTGTTTCAAACAGAGATCGCACCATCATGTATTCAAACGTGAATTAATAATTACACCATGCGTAGAGACACATAATTCTATGATTCAGCCTACTCAATAATTCGAATTCCATATACAAACCTTAGTTTTCATAATATCTTAACGAATCTGAGGGCGATGTATAACATAAGATACATTTCTGAAACGGGAAAAAAAAGGCAATTCTTTCTAAGTCATTTCAAACTACTGTTTCCATAAGAAAAAACACAACTTTATGTTATAACTCAGCAAATGAACCTTTTAAAAAAAATCAGATTGCGCCACTGGATTGCTATCAGAAAAGTGCCTGTATAATGTTTTTATTTCAACATCCTAGCATGAACAGAAACGGAGATAATGACCAAAGTTGAAATCGCCAAAATTTCAATTTTGGCCTATAACTCGGAAACAAAAGAGGATAGAGGAATGCAGTCGATGGCATTATCAGTTTCTCGAAAAAAGAGGACTATAAGGTGTCATTCATTTTTCTCTATCTACTCGGGTTAAAAAGTTTTAGTTCATGTAGCACCAATTTTGCCCGCCCTGTACAGTATTCCACAAAATACGACAATAATCGTTTTGAAGTACTGGTCAGAGATAATTCACAAATTTCCAAATGAAACAGACAGGAAACACATTTCAATATATTACGAAAAGGATTTTGTACATATATTTCTAGTAGCGAAATATTCTAATACTTAACGAAAGAACCTGTATGCACACACCTGAATGTCTTACCTATAGTCTAATCTATTGCAAAAATCCCAAGCGCTAGCTGTGCATTGCACCTTTCTGTCCCCTGGTTTTTCAATCATAGAATGCCTCCAAAATTCATGCGGCATCGATTTCAAACCCAACGAAGTGAAAAATTCTTCACCCATTTGGAACATCCTAAAAAAAATTCCATCGAATCATTGGAACGTGCACTAACGCAGTGATCATGAGATCATATTACGACTAATTAGATGCTTAGAATCTAACTTAGTTCGATCATGTAAAGTTATAACGGCTGGTGAATAATGCATTAATGGATTAATAGTGTAACGTTTTCTTCGTTATTAAAACGTCCGGGTTCAATAAACTTTATTTACACTACTTATAACACTAAGAATTAACAACTAATGAACTAATTCTAACAAAAGTCTTTACAATTTATTTCCACTGATTTATTTGCACAAGTATTTATTTTAACTCGTCGCTTGTCTCTAACTGAACTGAATTCCCTTTGCCGTGCGCTCGTATATATTGGGCGATTCCGTTTCTGGTAAAGTCTGGGAGCGCCCAAAATGATCCAGAAGAACAATGGAGCGAGCGACGACCGAAGGGCGGTGAGAGGAAGCTTCCACCGCGATCGCGAACATTCTCGATCACGGGTGCACAGGGCCGCACTCGTCACACTGTCCCCTCCTTAAGCCTGTTCTGTCCCAGAACAGATCGCATGGATTCTTCAGCGGACCGTGGTGAAATCTGCAGTCGGCACCCTTGTTACAGTGGCCCCTTTGATGGAAGTAGCATTCTATAGTTTTGCCGGGGAGTTCGATACGATTTGGGTAGAAACTGCATACTAGGATCTGTATACCTGCCCTCTGGAAAATTACTTCAAGCATGCTTCGCACTACCCTCCAATTCAGTAGATCCAGTCCACAACCAAGTTTGGGAACTGCTAGTTTCCTAACGCCGGAACGCTGAAGGTCTTCTTTCAAGGCATGCAGCGAGGTCCATAAGTTCTGGTAGGTGGGCTTCTGGAAAGAGTGCTGCTTGGTAACCAAATAGTAAATGAACCGACCCTCGGACTTCAATCTTAAACATTTCCCGACTCTGGGCTGCTGTCCCATTAAATCCTCTTGCCGACCAAATTTGTTTTTGAATACTCTTGCTATTCCCCTACTCATACGTAGATCAGCTGCTACACAATGAGCAAGCGAGTATTCCTCGGGGACTGTAAACAGGTCCTGATGAACTTCCCGTGTGACGCCAAACCGTGCAATGCGTGTTCATGAATTCTTGGAATTCGCATTTTTCCTTAGCCGGAACCTCGACGAGACGTACTTCTTCTTCATCCTGCGTGGATGCGTAAGGAGCCAATCGGTTGAAATGGACGACTTTCGGTTTACCTCTGGGAAGCTTCCGTATTCGGTAAACTACATCATTTATTCTCTTCACAACTTCGTACGGTCCTTCCCAATGTCTCTGCAGCTTCGGTGAGAAACCTTTTCTTCTTTGGGGGTTATACAACCATACCAGATTTCCTGCGGTAAACCCTCCTTCAATGGCCTTGATGTCATAGCGCATTTTCATCCGGTCACTTGCTTGCTGCATTTGATTACGCACCTTGTCATGGATGTAGTCTTAGATTACTAACGTAGTCCTCCCCAGCTACATCTTCTCCAGGCTTACACCCAAACTCGAGGTCGCAAGGTAATCTTATTTCTCGGCCAAACATTATATTGGATGGAGTCTCCTTTGTAGATTCTTGAACCGAAGATCTATAGGCCATCGTGAATAAATGCAAGTATTCATCCCAGTCCCTTTGATGGTCAGAGACAACTTTGGCCAAATGTTTTCCCATAGTCCGGTTCATTCGTTCCACCATGCCGTCTGACTGAGGATGCAGAGGTTTAGTTCTGGTCTTATGTATCCCCAATGTATTGCAAACTTCCTGGAATAACTTCGACTCGAAGTTTCGGCCTTGATCACAATGCAGCTCAAGGGGGATTCCAAATCTGCAGAAGAACTCTTTCACCAATTTGTCAGCTACTGTGCTTGCCTCTTGATTAGGAATACCGTACGCTTCCACCCATTTTGTAAAGTAGTCCATCGCTACCAAAATGTACTTGTTTCTACTGGCTGTTTCTGGAAAAGGGCTTGTGATGTCGACAGCAACTCATTCCATGGGTGATCCGACGTTATATTGCTTCATTGGAGCCTTTCTTTTGCCATAGGGCCCGTTGGCACCAGCACAAACTTTACATTTCCTACACCAATCTTTAACGTCGTTCTTACAGTTGATCCAATACAATCGCTGCCTGACCTTCTGCAGAGTCTTAGTAATCCCAAAATGGCCACCCGAAGTTCCATTATGTAGTCTGATCAAAATGTCCGTTACCCTACTCTTGGGCAAAATTAACTGAAGCCTCTGCTGAGATCCATCTTCATTTTCCCAACAACGTTTCATAAGACCTTCATCAATCTTCAACGTTTCCCATTGGGCCCAATACGACTTGACATTTTGGCTCAGTCTGGATACTTCTTCCCAAGAAGGTTGTCTGCCACTCTTCTTCCAATTTAGGATTACTCTCAAAACTTGATCTTCCTCCTGTGACCGTCGAATTTCTGGGGGTAGCCAGTTATCTTCGATTACCGTGATCCGCCTCAAATCGGCCTTGTCTTCCACACGAGAGCAGTGGCTGCCATTATCAGGGCAAGGACTTCTTGTCAAATCTTCGGACGTGATTCTACGGATTATCACGTCAGAGGCATTTTCAACCTGGTTCGATTTAGGCCCCTTATCACCAACCCTTTTAAGTTTATCTGCTGTGTCTCTTTTTCCAATCCTTGGGCCTTTTCGCTTAAAATGCCCACTCTTGTTGCAATACCAGCACACAACATCCTTTTCCTTAGCATTCAATAATTTGCTAATCTCTTCTCGGATAATCTCCTCAATTGGTCGGTCCGCTTCTTGGACTTGTCTCACACGAAAATGACCTCTATGCGACTCCTGTTTCGCTGCCTCGAATTCTAAAGCTTGAGCTGAGGCATCATCAATAGTCTTAGGGCGTGCAAGTCTCAAGGCTTGTTGAGTTTCGCTGTTCTTGATACCGTCGACAAACGTATGGATTGATAGCAGTTCAAGGAAGCTCTCTGGAGCTGATGGATAAGCCAGCCTCACTAATCTGGCAACATCGGCCTCGAATTCCTGGAGATTTTCTCCTGCTTTCTGCACCCGGTTCTTTATTTGAGCATGGTAAACTTGCTGTAGGTGAGCATCGCCATATCTCATCTGAAGTTTGGATGTTAAAACTTCATAACAGGCTGGTTGACTTTCCGGTATTGTCTGCAGGATATTAAGTGCTTCTCCTCGTAAAGCTATTAATAATGCTGTGGCCTTTTCGTTGTCGCTCCAATTGTTTGCCAACGCAGCAGCTTCAAATTGTTTTTGATATGTCGACCAAGGAACTTTTCCATCAAACGTAGGTGGCTTGATCTTCATTTTACCACTTTCTGTGTTATTCTCCGATTTCACGAAGCTATAGGATGGTGAAGCTTGAGTTTCTTTCCTATTCGACATTTTTCTCAGGGACTCTATCAACTTGGCATCCTGTTCAACTATTTCTGATATTTCTTCATCAACGACTCCTTCAATTTTTTCGTTAACTCCTTCAATTATAACTTCCTTGACAGCCTCCATTCTCTCATCCAATGTACTTGCAATTTGACTCACCAACTCGTTACAATCGTTCATTTTTTTCTCCACCTTGTTCTCCATTTTATCCATTTTTTCTTCTAATTTCAAGCTCATTTCCCGAGAATTTTCTTCCATTTTTGAACTAATCTCTCGACAATTTCCTTCCATTTTCGAGCTCATTTCTCGGGAGTTCTCTTCCATTTTCAAGCTCATTTTTTCAAAGGCTTGCTTGAAAAATTCCATACTCGCCTGGTCCATTTTCTCTTTCTGCGATCTGGTTATCAGCATTCAAATCCACCCCACACCTGACACCAATGTAACGTTTTCTTCGTTATTAAAACGTCCGGGTTCAATAAACTATTTATTTACACTACTTTTAACACTAAGAATTAACAACTAATGAACTAATTCTAACAAAAGTCTTTACAATTTATTTCCACTGATTTATTTGCACTAGTATTTATTTTAACTCGTCGCTTGTCTAACTGAACTGAATTCCCTCTGCCGTGCGCTCGTATACAGGGTGAGTCTTTGACTTGTACATATATTTTAACTGTAGATTCCTCTCATCAAACGAAACACTTTTTTTCCATACCATTTTTCAAAATTCGGTTCGGTTTGGGAGATACAGGGTGTCGAAAATCCACGAAAAAAACACTTTGCTGTTCATATCTTCGGAACCGTTATTTCAAATGAACTGAATTTTTGTTGATTTTTTACTCTATTCATGGTGCATATTCCTCAATCGAAACTTATTCAATATCTCTCCTAGTTCAAAAGTTACAGGGTGGTCGACTCATAAATTCATGCGAAAACACTATCAAATCACTTGAAAAGGATAAACGGTTCATATTTTCGAAAGAATCAACCATTTTAGAGAATAAAAGTATTCCTATATTTTTTAAACAAAACGCGTCGTTTTCGAGTTATTCCCAAATGTATACGAAAAAATTTGAGGAAAAAATCATGAATTTCATAAAAAATCTGAATGCTTCCCTGGATTGAATATCATCGAATATTGTTTCTTCTCTGGTCTCTGAACAAATTAACAATGTTGCCAATGTTTATCAACTGAATTCCGAGAAGCATGAAATTACACAGTTTATAAGCAAGTTTCTATTAAAAATTTATTGATACCCGTCCTTCAGGAAAATATCTATCTTCTTAACAATATCCTCTTGGAATTTTTAATCGACCCTACACGGTTTTCACATCACAAGCATCATCTGTTTGCTTTTATTCTCTGCGAGTAAATAAATAAATGAATTGAATCCATAATCCAAGTAAAAAGGTTATCGCGTTTAAGCGTCGTTGATTTTATCACAGACTGGCTGGACTGTGATGAGATACAGAACAACGGCTTGTCTTGCGTGGCGGCTACATCGTAGCCGGCAGCGCACCACGACTGAAATTTAGATCGGCGAGAATCAGAACTACTCGTTTGGCATTTCCAAAGAGCAATGCGTAGAAGCCTTTAGCGAAAAGTAAACAATACTAGTTCTTCCGTTAACGATAGGGGACGTTCTGCTTTCTTGAGTTCGCCTATACCATTGTTGGAGAGAAAATCGGCAATCTGGCATCGTCTTCTCTAGAATTCTGTGATCACTATCACAGAGGAGATGGATTAGGTTAGGTCATTGACCTCGAATCACATGACTTTGATTAATGGAGTTAGGATAGGTTAGTGAGAAACTAATTTTTATAAGATAGTTTCAGGGTATCGAGGCAAATATGAACAAATTATTAGTGTTCACAAACTAATCTTCAGGAAAATCGAACAAGGAACTTATTTTGGTGTGAGAAATATGGCATTTCAATTGCAGAAATGATGGGACAAAACTAAGCGTTTTTGTTAGGAAATATCGTGTTTGTAACATTCTTATTCAAATAAGGTTAGTGCTTGAGTATTTTCTAAATGTATCACCCAGAATATCTAATAATCACATCAATTTCAATTGAAAAATATGAACTTTGAGGCACGCATTTAGCACAATTTTTTTTTCAAATCTCTTTAACCGAGCCGAATTCGGAAAAATGGAAAATGAAAAGAAGGTTTCTTTAGGCCTCAAGAATCTACAGTTAAAATATATGTACAAGTCAAAGACTCACCCTGTATATTGGGCGATTCCGTTTCTGGTAAAGTCTGGGAGCGCCCAGAATAATCCAGAAGAACAATGGAGCGAGCGACGACCGAAGGGCGGTGAGAGGAAGCTTCCACCGCGATCGCGAGCATTCTCGATCACGGGTGCACAGGGCCGCACTCGTCACACTAGCTTAGCTTTGATTCTACAAATTCACTGCGGTCTCAGGATGAGTTCGTTCATGTGCCAGAACGGTGTTACCAAATAAATGAATGGGCTTACATCTGTGATGATAATTAGAAAAAGAGTTGAAGGTATGCAGACAATTTTTGGAAAACTCTTTGTCTGATGTTACCAAATTTCTCAGTTTTTCGTATATACCTTAAAGGCGTGAAGCCCTGCCTCTGCATTTCTTCAGTCACGTCAACTTTCGTGGCACTAGGATATGGTGCTACTATATCTTCAATTTTTGACCATTCTTGAGCCCATAAATTTCCAAGGACGTGGGCTGGAAGTGGCCCTTCTGGTCGAATCACTGTTGGACCATACAGATTTAGCAACTTACTCCTGACATATGTGAATAACTCTTTGTAAAGGGGTTGAAGCCTCTGAAAGGATTCCGATATCTCATTCTCGAAATTGGAATCTTCGTAAATGTATCGCATCTCTTCCCCTGCGTCTTGAAAACCTGCGGAAATCAAACAATGCATTAATGTTTTCTTCGTCCATTGTATTGATTAAATGAAACCATTAGGTTATGCTTTCAAAACTTCGCATGGGACAGTACAATTCTCAGTGAATTCAACAAAAAAAAATCCGTAGAAGAAAAAGAGTTTCACTCTGGATGCATTTTAGGAGCAAGCTTGATTAGGTAAATTCACACAAAAGAAGGAGAATTGGTCATTACTTTTGAGCATTTTTCATTGTTTGGACGCCTGAATCGCGCGAAAGCTTTCACGTAAGAGACCGTCTGTGTGTGTCCGTCTGTCACAGCCTATTTTGTCTTAAATTTTCTTGTGAAAATGAATTGTGCTATTCTTTTTCCAAATTTATTTTATCCAATTATGATTTCAGAGCTCTCGAAAGATGCAAGTACTTCTTCAACAAAGTCAAAGATGGCTGTTTGTGTGCCTCTGCCTTTTATGTAGCCATTCTGGGTTGTTGAGAGCAAATTTTGTTCAATTAGGAATGCTATGATCTGCTTGCTTGCAGTCATCTCGAAAATTTTTGAGAAAGATGGAAGGAGGCTGATTGGTCTATAGTTTGCAACATTAGCTGCGTCTCCTTTCTTATGCACAGGTATCACTATTGCATGCTTGAGTTGGTCTGGAAAAATTCCGTGCTCCAAAGAGTTGTTTATTATGTAGGTCAGAGGAGAAATAATCTGGTTGATACATCTTTTAATAACCCTAACGGGAATGCCATCTATTCCACTACTATTTTTGTTTTTCAGCAAAGAGACAATTTCCTTTACTTCATTCTCATTAACCATTTCAAAGAGAAAAGTATTTGCATTTCTAGGGATGTTATGTTGGAGATACATGTTTTTTGTGTCTGGATAATGTGCGGCCAGTATCTGGAAGTGAGAGTTGAAATCATTTGCTACTTTTTTAGGGTCTCCTGGGATTTGCATAATTTTTCTTGTGTTGCCCTTGATTTTCTTAACAGCATTCCAAAGTGATTTGCTCTTATTGTCAGAATCAGCAATTTTCTGTCCCAAATTTTGAGCTTTAGCATCTCTTAGTAATTTGTCATATTCTCTCTTGACTGATTTATAGGTGTTATTCAGAGTTATGTTCTTCGTTTTGCACATATGCAGTATGTCCAATTTCTTCTTGCAATTTACTAGCCTTTCATTTTTGGTTATTTGTTTGCACCTATTGTCACCTTTCATGTTCATTTTCCTTAAAGGACATGCATGGTTAAAAGTTGTCAGAAATAAACGCATGAAGAGGTTCCACTGACCATTGATATCCTTCCTATCAAGTTTCTTTATGGTATTCCAGTTCACATCCTCAAGCTGTGTACAGAGATCCAGAATTCTCTCCTCATTCAGCATTCTTGTGATGGTAGTCTTGGTGTTGTTTTCTCTTTGCAAGTTGAAAGTAATCATTTGTGCAGTGTCATGGTCTGATAAATTTGTTGTTATGATTTCAGCTGTATGTACTATAGTTTCCATTTGTGATAATGTTATCAATGCAGCTTTTGCTAGTTAGAGTGTTTCTTGTTGGTACATCTATAGTAATTTTAAGGCCATAGGAATTCACAAGTTCACAGAAATGTAGTGTGTTGGCGTCGTGTTGGTTCAATATGTTAATGTTGAAGTCCCCAGCTATTACAATTGTTTTTTCAGTCCAGCAAATAGCTTCCAATACTGCATCACATTCTCGTAAGTAATATCATTGTTTAAGGATTAAACAATGGTAATATCATAAGTGCATCCAATTTTTCCGAAAAAAATGGAAAAAACACGTGGCTAAGTAATATTTCAACAAGAAGCATGAGTGCTCTGGTGGCAACAAAAATCCGAGTCGAAGACGAGGATTTTTGCACCTGCACGAATGCTTTTTGTTAAAAAAATATTACTTTGCATTGTGTTTTTTCGATTTTTTTCACAGGAAAAATTAGATGCACGAATGGTATTTGACAAGACTATTTCAAGAGTAACAGATTATTCTGGATGCGTTATGTTTGTATTATTAATTTTCGTTGACAACAACTGTCAAGTTTTGCCGCGGGTAAACCCGAAAAAACTGATGACAGCTGCTGCCATACAGTTTTTCCATCTAGAAACCATTTGTGATTCAAAATTGCGAGTTTCTGATTGGCGGAAATTGAGACGAGGGAAATAGTCGGAGAAATTCCCTTACATTCCCGGGAGGAGAATATATTGATAGCAAGGTATATATTTTATTGCCAAGTCTTATATCCACTGCAGAAATCTCTATTATACCTTTAATAGACATTCCTACTAGTCTGAGTCTTTCTTGGAAGAGGCTGCCTGATTTTAGGTATATGGCACTGCCACCATGTGTTCCTTGGTCTCTACAGTACGAGCTTGCTAATATATAGCCACTGATGCCATAGTTTTTCAGCTGTTCCTTGGATTTCCAGTGTTCTGTGAAACAGAGACCTTGAAATGTTTGCTGCTTATTTGCTATTATGTCTTCAATTTGGTCTATCGAATTTCCAATTGATTGATTGTAAATTTTGATGTAAGAAAGATACCTTTTTCATAAATTTATTAGATCTGGTCATACTGTTGGCTGCTATTTTCCTTGTATCTTTAATTGGTACATTCTGATATTTGCCTAGTCTGTTTACTGGTGTTCCTGGTTTATGGGATTTGGTGTTACCAAACTCTGGGTGCCTTTCTCTAAAAAATGTCTACCTCTGATGAAATTGAATCTCGTGAACAAAACTCTACTGGGCCAAAATTCATTTTTATATATTTCCTCTTTCAAGTCTAGTGGTAGGTACGCCGATCATATAACTTTTGTAAGTTTTGTTGGATTTTCATTGTCTGGTTTGATAGACTCGAAATTATTTTTTTCCGGTGTTGAACTTCCTCTTCCAGTATTTGACTTGTGTTTTTTGTATTCCTTACGATTTCCCTCTTTAAAATCTCCATGTCCATGATCCCCTGGATTTGGTTGATCATGTACTAGGTTTATTAGTTTATTCATTGATTGTATTTGGTTGTCATTTAGGTTATTTGCTTTCATAGATTGTTGTCCATGTTCAGTCTCTTCTCTGTTGTATTCTCTGTGTTTCCCGTGTGTGGATGTCATTTTTACTTCATTTGATGCATTTGGTGTTCTGTGATTTGATGTTTGACGTCTCGTAGTTCTGTTTTCAGCTGTCTTATCGTGTTGTTTACCATGTTGATGTTGTGGTCCGGCTCCATCTCTGTCTAGTGATTTAATGTTTATGTTTTTTTCCGTATTTGTCTTGACTATAGATACGTAGCTTCTTGTGTTAACTTCCTGTTTTTTTTGTTCTGTTCCACTAACCTTGTCTTTAAGTAGGGCGATATTTTTTTGCAAAATTTTGTTTTTCTCCTGAACCTCTCTAAGAATTTCCTTCAAGTACTTGTTTTCGATACTTAGTATTTTTACCTGCGTTTCGAAATCGTTATTTGGAGAGTTATCATCTGATATTTCTTCTTTTGTTTCTTCGTGTTTGCACGAGTTGGATTTCAGGTTTGCGGCCTGTATCATGCACGATTTGTGAAAGCACTCCTTACACTTGATGCACTGTACCGCGTTTACAACCCTTTTGTTGCAATGAAAACATAAATTTCCATCACTTTTAGTAATTTTCTTAGGACCATTTAACTGATCATCTGTATCCGGCGCCATCTTGACTCATAAATGTTTACTGTTACAGGGTGATTCACGAATAAATTACAATAGCATAAGTATTTTTGGTATGGTTGCCTGTGTGGCCCACCCTGTATAAAAAGTAATCATAATGAAGTATTTCAGACTGAAAATTGTGGACGACTAGGTATTAACTTCATGGAATAATTTCTCTGTGACGAAACTGTAGAATTATCGAGTGTTTGCAAAAGCTATTGTGATTTAATCGTGAATCACCCTGTAACAGTAAATATTTTAGCTGAACTTTTCCATGCGCATCTTATCTGTACTCATATTGAACTCATGGGCACAACATAAAATCGATCCGCCTTTTCAATTGGAAAAAAAACCTGATGAAATCATTTCAATGTATCTCGAAAACTGGTCCTATGACCGATACTATTATCGGATTCAGAATTCATACCTCTGGAGATGTTATAGAAATCAATATAAAGTGAGAATATAGTTGCATTTGACCAAGGAAATTTTCGAATACAGATTGTTCATGTTTTTCGAACTTTTCCCAAAATGGAATACCTTCCTATGAATAAACCACCATGAATATTTTGGAGATTAGAGACACACACATGAGTTTGTGGTATTACTTTTCCCAAAAATCAATTCAAAAATACAGGGATCCGAATTAATTCTAAAAAAAAATTATTATGTCTAGTGGTTCTCTCTGTGAAACACCCTGTATAAAAAATATGCTCTGTGCAATATTTGGTCGTCATAATACTAAATCGAAAAGAACATTTCTAAAATATGCCTTCCTGACGTCACAGTAGAAAAAGTGAATTTTGGCAAAAAAACTACCGTCATACATTTGTGAATCACCCTGTAAATATAAATATTTTCAATCATACGTATCCACTAATTTCATTACTAGAACATGTAGTAAAAGTGTGTATGCAACAGAAATCCAATCTTACACTTAATAATTAAAAAATAAATCCGAAAATTTGGGCAATTTTCAACTTTAACACCCCGTATTTGGAAAACTAACCATAGGATTGTGTTAATTCCGGTAGCTCAGGTAAATTTGTGAGAAAAGTAGACTGTATAATTTGCGGTTTGAAGCTGGAGCGAAAGCGAAATATGTGTATGAAATAATCAAATTCATATACAAACAATGCGGTCAACAATGATGACTTACCAAGAAAACAGCGAACTGCGATAGCTTGAGGGCTCTGCTCCAGATCCCAGCTCTTCACAGGGGCCTTTTGCGGTTGGATATTTGCTCCAACTTCTTATTCTAATGCGGTGTTGAACACAATCAAAGGGCGATGCGGAATTTCCAATCAAATATGCGGGTGAAATCGATGCGTGACAAATTCAAAGCAAATCCAAAAAGCGTAATTTTCTGAATAATTTCAATAACACAGGTAACAGCGAAAATCTCTCAAATCAATCAACCAGCCAATACGTCAAATCAATCAATGTGTGATAAGCGTCGTTTCTTCACATATGCGAAGCCACCAGTGTTGACATATATTGGCGCGAAATTTAAATATTTAGCGATCGCTCCAGCTTCAAATTTATGTTCGAATAAAAGGACCGAACATTCTCCGGGCCGCGAAAAATGGCAAAATGTTAGTTGAGCAACGGTACATAAAACTGTTCTAAAGCGATGAGTACATTTAGCGTGTCTAGTGACATGAAACAAATAAGCGAAAAATTATATACGAAAATGAACTAATGAGCGAGTTCCCATTATTTAAAAATGTTAAATATTCGTAGTTTTGAAAAATAAGAATAAAAACCAACAAAAACTAAGCGACTGGCAAAGGGCATAATTTGACAGTCGGCCTTTGCAGAATACCATTTTTTGTTTTCAATGAGGCAATTCTAGCGCGTGTATCTTTAGCGTGACTCAAAGAAGTTATTCTTCCCAGGAGCCAGTCACAAGGAGGAATTCTATCATCCTTAATCAAAACGAGGTCTCCGATCGTTGGGACCTTTTCATCGTCAGTAAACCACTTTGAGCGCTGTTGTAAAGTATGGAGGTACTCACGGTGCCATCTCTTCCAAAAATCCTGATGCAGACGTTGCAACAATTGCCAACGACTCAAACGATTAAGCGTTAGATGTGAAATATCTGGATATGGTAATGCGGTGAGCGGTTCCAGAGTGAGAAAATGACCCGGAGATAAAGCAGCAATGTCTTCGGGATCAGAAGAGAGTGCTTCTAAGGGTCGCGAATTTAGTATGGCCTCAATCAGGCACAGCAAAGTGTAGAATTCTTCATAGGAGAGAATTTGATTTCCAAGAACTCTAGAAAGATGTGATTTCACATTTTTAACTCCAGCCTCCCATAGGCCACCCATGTGAGGAGCAGAAGGAGGGTTGAAGTGCCAAGTGATCGCCTCGCTTTCTGCTGCATTTTTCAGACAATCAACAATCACACGATTAGCACCTATAAAGTTTGTACCGCAGTCACTGTAAAGATGACTAACTCGTCCGCGCCGTGCAATGAACCGCTGAAGAGCTGACAAAAAGGTTTCAGTTGACAAATCCGTAGCGAGTTCCAGGTGAACAGCTTTCGTCGCAAAACATACGAACAAACATATATAGGCCTTTGTTGACTTGACCCCGCGATGTCGTCCCATGGTGACAGAATAAGGTCCGGCAAAATCAACACCACTGTGACTGAATGGCTTCACCTGCGAAATTCTTGTTGAAGGCAACTCCCCCATTGGAGGTTGGAAATTTTTGGGACGAGTTCTAAAACACTGAACACATCGAGAAAGAACCGATGAAATAACGCGTCTACCCCCTACTATCCAAAACCGCTGAGCAAGAAGGAACCGAAGAGTGCGTAAGCCTACGTGGAGATATTTCCTATGATAAAACTCGATAAGAAGCGTTGTTAGGCGACTTTGTCGAGGAAGAAGTATAGGGTGTTTACCATCAAAGGGGAGACAGGATGAGTCAATTCTTCCTCCTATTCTCAAGACACCAGAGTCGTCAAGAAACACATTCAACTTCTGAAAATTTTTGGGGTATACCTTTCGATGCAATTCCTCTGAAAAGTGAATGTTTTGCGTTAACTTTACCAGAAGAAGGAGAGATTCATCTAATTCTGTGGCTGACAAAGGGCCACAGCGTCTAGAACGCGGATACTTAAGATTATTGTTGAAGCGAATAACAAATGCGAGAATTCTTTGAATCTTTGAAAAAGAAGAAAAGCGTTCAAGTAGAGATAACAATGAATTCGAGCACGGTTGCTCCGAACTCTGCAAGCATAAAGGAGCTGCAACAGGGTGCAGTAGAGTTTTAGGTTCACCGTCGGAAGCATACAAATCGAAACTTTCTAAGATTTTTTGAGGACCATTAAACCACAAAGCGCAATCAACAAATTCAGAAGGTAGCAGGCCACGAGAACCAGCGTCTGCTGGATTATTCAAAGACTCAATATGATGCCAAGAAGCAGAAGGAATTTTTTCTTGTATATGAGCGACACGATTAGATATGAACACAGGCCAACGTTGCGGTTGTCCCCTTATCCAGTCAAGTGCAATTTGAGAATCTGAAAATGCACAGACCCTTCGAAAGCATATGAGCCCTTTAAAGAGATCGAGACAAAATGACAGAAGATTAGCCAACAAAACGGCACCACAAAGTTCCAATCTTGGAATGGTTATCCTTTTAAGAGGGGCAACTTTGGTTTTTGCGCAAATGAATTTAAATGACATATCATCGTTCTCATTTTTTATCTGAAAGTAAACAACTGCACAATAACCTTTTTCTGATGCGTCACAAAAGCCCAACAAGTCATACGATATAGCATCCGATACAGTTATTCTACGAGGAAAACCAATGGAAGATAAAGTAACTAATTCTGAACGATATTTTTCCCACACTCTTACAATATCTGCAGATGGTTCCTCATCCCATTTTATTCCTGAGGACCACATTTTCTGAAGTAGGTGCTTCAGAAAAAAAGTGATAGGAGATAAAAATCCAAGAGGATCATATATGCGAGCTAGTTGCGACAAGAGGTTGCGTTTAGTACAAGGGCGTTCTGAAGGTTGCACGCTGAAGCAAAACATATCTTTTGGCGGGTCCCACAATAAACCTAACACCTTCAAGGAGGTGAATTCATCTTCACGGTCAAATGAAACTGGATCAATCGAAAGATGGGTAGATGGCAAATCTGTCAAAATGAGAGGATCATTAGACGCAAATTTTCTTAATTCAAACTGACCCCTTTTGAGAAGAGCAACTAGTTCTTGTCGTAAGCGTCTTGCACCCTCGAGCGTAGAACTTCCAGTAAGAATGTCATCGACATAAGTATCCTCTTGTAATGCCTTCGAAGCCAAGGGAAAAGCTTTTCCTTCGTCAGTAGCCAACTGAATTAATGTTCTGATAGCCAAATATGGTGCGCTGCTCACGCCGTAGGTTACAGTTATTAGTCTATAATCTTGGAGGTCTTCTTCAGGGGAAAATCTCCAAATAATTCGCTGGTAATCTACATGATCATCGCTAACCCTTATCATGCGATACATTTGCCGAATATCCGCACACAAGGTATATTGATGTAACCGAAAACGAAGCAATATAGAGATAATGTCTTGTTGCAATTTTTTTCCAGTGAGTAAATGGTCATTAAGTGAACCCTCCTCCAACACCGGAGACTTAGCAGAGGCATTGAAGACAACGCGTAACTTCACCTGATCGTTTTGTGTTTTAATGACACAATGATGTGGAAAATAAAAACAATGACCGTCCAACAAATTTTCACTAATACGTTCCATATGACAAGAATCCAAATAGTCGCGCATAAACTCCGAGTACAACTGATATAGCCTAGGGTTCCGTAGAAGCCGTCTCTCCAGAGATAGAAACCGATTTATTGCCAATTCACGAATGCCAGTAAATTTTGGTAATTCACCACGAAAAGGAAGAGAAACAACGTACCTTCCCTCATTATCTCGAAAGTGCGTATCAGCAAACATTTGGTCCACCTGTTTATCTTCTAGAGATAATGTTTCGCATAAAGGAACTGAGTCTAGTTCCCAGAACTTTTGAAGAGAAAGGTCTAAGTTCAACTCTGTGGGGAAAGCAAATAGAGCAGAAACAGAAGAATTAGAAGGGCATTCAAATCTTCCCATCAAAACATACCCAAGAACTGTATTGATTGCATCTAACTGTCCTGGGTTTCCTACAATTTTTTTGGGTAAAATAATTTTGGAAAACACGTCTGCGCCTAGCAGAATATCAATCGTTCCCGGGGTGTGAAAATGCGAATCTGCCAATTTCAAGGTGGATAAATGAGACCAGGAAGATTTAGGAACTTTAGACGAAGGTACCCTTTCACATACTCGATCTAAAATTATAGCGTCAGTAACAATTACAGGTGATTGTAAATCAACCGGACGAAAAGAAACAGTTACGCAACCATGATGAGCGATACTGTTCATTGAATTCAGACCCTTTACGTTTATTTCCATATTGCGCCGAGGCAAACCTAACAAATTAGCGGCCTTCTTACTAATGAAGGATGACATAGAACCACTGTCCAATAAGCAGCGTAAAGTATGAAACGTACCAAAACTATCGCGTACGTCGATCAGTGCGGTGGACAACAGTACAGAAGAAGATTTCTTTGCGATATCTACTCTTGCCGAAAATATAGCGTTATCATTATTAGACGAGGTGGATGGCACAACTTCAACTGTTTTAGCCTCACCCGTAGCGAACCCATCAAGATGTAATAAAGTGTGATGTCTTTGATGACATTTGCGACAAGTGTTAATCGATTTACAATTTCGAAGATCGTGAACAGAACTAAGGCAATTGAAACATAGATGTTTCTGTTTAGCGAAAGCGTGGCGTTCTTGTGGGGTTTTTCCTGCGAAGTTTGGACAAGACATTACTGAGTGGTTCTGGTTACAAAGCGAGCACTTTAGCGAAGCATTTTTAGTGAGCTGATTTTTATTATCAGTGAAATAGGAGGCGATGCGTTTAGAGCTAGCAGAAGGCTTACTCTGATTATGGGATTTTGAAGTTTGGGGCGAAATGGATGACGCTCCCAAGGTATCGATTGCGGTACAATATCTATTTAAAAAATCAAGAAGTGTTCGAAATTCTGGAACCGAGGATGAGCAATTTTCCATTTCGAAGCGAGTGACAGTTGTATTGTCCAAACGTTTTATGAGCATCATGAATAAAACGAAGTCCCATGAGTCAACTGGAAACTTCAAATTGCGAAGAGCTGCGATATTTTCAGTAAAAGTGTTCAATAAGGTACGAAGGGCGTTATAATCAGAACAATTTATTTTTGGAGAATTATCGAGGGCATTCCAATGTGCTTGCGCTCTCAATCGCACATTGGAAAATCGACTTACCAGAGAATCATAGGCGGTTTGATAATTACTAGAAGTCATCGGTAAGGTGCGAACCAATGAGAGCGGCGGACCTTCTAATGATGAAATTAGATAATTAAACTTTTCGATCTCATTCAAAGAAGAATTATTATGTACAAGAGCGTCAAAAAGATCAATGAAGGTGGTAAATTGAGTATAATCTCCTCTGAACTTTTTTATCTCAATCTTAGGAAGACGAACTTGTGGTGTGTTATTGACCATACACGAGGCTGAACTTTGCTTCCTTGTGAACATAGAATGGGCTGACGTATCTAAATTAAATTGGTTCGGATCGAATAATTCAGTATAAATAGTTTTGATAGCAAAGTAATCATTTTGAAACTGCGTTTTTATATCTTCTTCCGATTCCATATTCGCATCATCATCTTGAAATAAAAGAGAAAGTATGATCTGATGCTGTTTATTGAACTCCCCTCGTACTTCGTCGAGTTCAGTAAACCGAATTCTAAATGATAACCCAACAGTTGCATCTACTTTTGCTCGCGTAGCAAGATCCAATAATGCCTTCATTTCACTGAGACAAGAGTTCCTATTGAATTTAGCCTTCTTTAATTTAACGTCAGCCATCGTAACCTACACAAATTTCACAAATTTCCGACTTTCAAATAATAAATATCGACAAATTCAATTCAAATCAACTCCGATGAAAATTCGATAAATATGTATCAACTGTGATAAGCGAACAGCGAGCGTTGTCCGATACCAGATGCGTCAATGCAGCAAAAAATCTTCGTACACAATGGGAACTTGAAGAAATAAAAAATCAAAATGCTTTATTTTTCAATATAATTCAAAAAATGCGAAATTTCAATATCCGGCCCGAAGGACCAATGTTAATTCCGGTAGCTCAGGTAAATTTGTGAGAAAAGTAGACTGTATAATTTGCGGTTTGAAGCTGGAGCGAAAGCGAAATATGTGTATGAAATAATCAAATTCATATACAAACAATGCGGTCAACAATGATGACTTACCAAGAAAACAGCGAACTGCGATAGCTTGAGGGCTCTGCTCCAGATCCCAGCTCTTCACAGGGGCCTTTTGCGGTTGGATATTTGCTCCAACTTCTTATTCTAATGCGGTGTTGAACACAATCAAAGGGCGATGCGGAATTTCCAATCAAATATGCGGGTGAAATCGATGCGTGACAAATTCAAAGCAAATCCAAAAAGCGTAATTTTCTGAATAATTTCAATAACACAGGTAACAGCGAAAATCTCTCAAATCAATCAACCAGCCAATACGTCAAATCAATCAATGTGTGATAAGCGTCGTTTCTTCACATATGCGAAGCCACCAGTGTTGACATATATTGGCGCGAAATTTAAATATTTAGCGATCGCTCCAGCTTCAAATTTATGTTCGAATAAAAGGACCGAACAGATTGGGTTGGACCCATTGAAACTTCCAGAGCCGGACCGTGGGCGTGGCAAAGAAGGCATTTGCCACGGGCGCAAATGACCTAGGGGCGCAAAATGTGAAATATGATATATTCCATTTCAAATAAAGATTGACTACAAGCTCTATATTTCAGAGTGGCGTATTTACAAGTTTACAAAGTTGAGAAATACGTAGTTAACGTAACGAACGCTACCAAAACGGAACAAAATCCTAGAAAATTATACATGGCGCGAAACACGACTCGGCGCACATAAAAACTCTCCTTCCCTTCTGCGGTAATCCCATCCTAATCCGTTGCTAGGCGACCTGATCACCATTGATTACCAAAGAATATATCAATGATTTTTATTATTATTTATTTTCATTCATTTTGTTGATGAGATTATTAATTCATATACTTTGTTAGAATATCTGTTGATAGAATATTGTTTTAGTTATTTTATTCGTTCACTCATTTATTTATTGTTCTCTTAATGTTTTAATACTTTCTTTAATGTTTATATACAGGGTGTTTCACCATAAACTGGACAAACATATATAGCCGTTTAGATGACACCGAGGAAGTCATTTTTGCCTCATGACATATACCCCGTTTCCGACGCGTAATGGGCCTACCACACGCTCAAGCTTCACCACAGTTTGGCTTGCGCAAACCGGCTTGAACACTGAACACTGAGCGTGTGGTTGGGAGAATTATATACAGTTTCCCTCAGTGTTCAGTGTTCAAGCCGGTTTGCGCAAGCCAAACTGTCGTGAAGCTTGAGCGTGTGGTAGGCCTCTAAGAGAGATGCAGGGTGTTTAATGTCAACTTTGAGCAATATTCTGTGAACTGTGGTAAGTTATGCGTGATATTTCAAATAACGGTTCCTGGTCACATTCTTTTAGGCTCAATCGTTCAATTCGAATGTGGTGTAGAATTCTGAAAAAAAAAATAAAAAATGGCGGAAAACCTGCAAAGTTGGAATTTTTTTCTCGGTTGCCAATTTGGAAAGCACCATATCAACTTACTAGATTTTCTGAGATTTTCCGTGAAAAAAATTTTCCAAAATTCGAACTCAAGTTTTTTTACATGTCTTCAGTGAAAAAAAAATTTCGGCCGAAATTGTTGTTATTTTTTATGGTTGAACTATCTTTCATTCTTAATATTGAGATGAAAACAGAATAAAATAATATCCATTGGTTTTCTTTTTGTAGCCTTCCAAATATTACGCTCAGAAAACTTTCATAATTCATATTTAAAAAACTGGAGGCCGTATGAAGGCCCAAATTGTGCTTATGGGATGCGAGAATGATCCGGACAGAAATATGAATTTATGAACCAAAAAAGTTTTTTTCAAAAAACCTTGGTAGGATTTGAACTCTCTACGAGTATGAATTGGGTTTATTTTAATCTTATAAATTTCCGTTACCAAAGCGACGCTAGTTAATCGAGAGTGGAGAGTTCGATTCCCACCATAGTTTTTTAAAAAAAATTTTTTTGGTTTATAAATTCATATTTCTGTCCGAGTCATTCTCGCAGACCATTAGCAAAATTTTGGCCTCCGTACGGCCTCCGGTTTTTTAAATGAAAATTATGAAAGTTCTCCGAGCGTAATCATTGGAAGGCTCCAAAAAGAAAACCAATGGATCTTATTTCATTTTGTTTTCACCTCATTATTAAGAATGAAAGATAGTTCGACCATGAAAAATTCCAACAATTTCGGCCAAAGTTTTTTTTTCCACTGAAGACATGGAAAAAAAAAGTTGAGTCCGAATTTCTAGTACGTCGAAATAGTGCTTCCCAAATTGGCAACCACAAAAAATTCCAACTTTGCAAGTTTTTCGCCATTTTTAATTTTTTTTTTCAGAATTCTACACCACATTTGAATTGAGCCCAAAAAAATACTAAGATGTGACCAGAAACCGTTATTTCAAAGGTCACGCATAACTCACCACTGTTATCTAAATATTGCTCAAAGTTGACTTCCTCGGTGTCATCTACACGGCTATATATGTTCGTCCAGTTTATGGTGAATCACCCTGTATAACAGTATACATATATTATTTTGAGAATGAATAACAATTTTTTATCGTTTTCTATTCATTTTGTTGATTGAGTTTTTGTTCATTACCTTTCAAGAAATATGAGAGATTATTGTGAATAAAAATGTTCTTCAGAATATAATCAGTAAATTTCGATTATGAAAAACATGTATTTATTGAAAAATGAATTTCTTCAAGGGCGCATTTTGAAAGTTCGCCTCAGGCGCTAGAATCCTAGTTCCGGCTCTGGAAACTTCTGGTCACTTAGTCGGGTAAAACAACATACCAAACTTTCAGAAAATTTGACCGGTCGCCACTTTACCTATTTTTTTTTATTATTTGAACTGGGGTCGTTTTGGCTCGTTAAGCCTTCCGAGAACTGCGACCGTGTAGATCTTTTGTTCTCTACCCTACTCATTCATGGAAACCCAAGGAGGTCGTCAATAGTGTTGATAAAATTGGCAACCTCCCTCTAGGAGCCTTGGCCGTGACCTGGGTATCCAGGACCGGTTTCCCCATATGAATGGTTCTTAGTTCAGCCAGCTCTGGACACTTGCATACCATGTGTTCAGCTGTTTCCGCTTCTGATCCACATAGCCTGCAAATCTCATCTGCTGCCTTTTCATTTCCCACTTTACCTATAAAAAGTGCGGGGTCCTTTCTCGCAATTTTTGAATTTCCAGTTGACGCAAGCGTACAACTCAAGCCTTACCAAAGATTTGACTTCACTTCGAGCGAGTGAAAAGCAGGGGTATAATCCATATTGGTATTAGTAATCGGTCTGGACCCTGGTTCACCCGCTGACGAGGGCAACGGGGACGCGAGTGGCTGGGCCTGAGACGGCGAGATCGGTCGTCTATCCCCCGAGTTACTGCGTAAAGTACGTTCGCTTCTCGTGCAAGTAGTGCAGCTCCCTGCTCCATACTTCACCGGCATCACTCAAAAAACTCAATGCAGCCCAAATGAAACTGTTTGCCACATTTGACGCACGATATTAGTTTCTGAGAGGCAGTTATAGACTTAGCGCAAATGGAACAGGATCGTGCCATATCTGATTTCAAATATGATGAAGATAGAAAAAATAAACTCTTCACTTTCTTGGGCCTATAAGAAAGACTTGTACACAAAGGTACAAGCACAGAAATATAATAAATACTAGAAAGCTAATCAGATCTGCATTCCTGGCACCCCACAGCGCAAATTGACCTACTACAGAGTTTGCGCAATATTCGAACGTGTCATCAGGACAGGTCTTAAAATTTTTGACTTCGAGAATGTGGTATGAATAAGTTGTCAATATCAATAGTCGCAATAATAATAAAATAGCTGTAGTATTTTTAATATTTACATAAAATGGGTTTCTCCTTTATTTTCGCAAAAAAAAACCATTTCTTCACTTCATTTTGTCTATAGTTTGCCACAGCACTCGACTATCAAAATTAACTAGTAAAACTCAGATACAAAACTAAACCAAAGGAGTATCAGTACTACACAATGTTCAAGAAAACAACGAGGAAACACCGAAACGGAGCAGAAAAGGCAAGCGAATTCATACGAATGAATAAACAGGAAAGCACACAGCAAAGGAATCAACAAATCCTAAAGCTGCGTATACATGTGCGAGCCGAACCTATCGCGAACCGTTCACGAAGTGTTCGTGTCATGTTAGTTAATTGCACGTACACACTTGCGATCCGCTCGCGAACCAATACCAACGACGGCTTACGAATTTACACTGGGCTCGCGTTGTGTTCGTGAAAAGCTGCGTATACATGTGCGAGCCGAACCTATCGCGAACCGTTCACGAAGTGTTCGTGTCATGTTCGTTAATTTCACGTACACACTTGCGATCCGCTCGCGAACCAATACCGACGGATTAACGAACTTACACTGGGCTCGCGTTGGGTTCGTGAAAGGATCCGACTATCGATGGATCGGCGCGAACGGTTTGCGAGCGGCTCTATAGAGGTTCGACATGCCGTCCAAATAAGTGTCGCTATTGGTTCGCGAGCGGTTCGCGATAGGTTCGGCTCGCACATCTAGACGCAGCTAAAGAATCCGACTATCGATGGTTCGGCGTGAACGGTTTGCGAGCGGCTCTATAGAGGTTCGACATGCCGTCCAAATAATTGTCGCTATTGGTTCGCGAGCGGTTCGCTATAGGTTCGGCTCGTACATCTGTACGCAGCTTAAAATACGACACTGATACTTTTTCTGATGTGACGTGTGTTTGTTTTCGTCGCGTAGCGGTGTTGCCGAATTCACTGGGTTTCACAATAAGATTTATTCCGAACTTCATCTGAAACCATAAAGCTCGGCAACGACGTGGCAAGAAAAGACGAGCTGCGCATGTACAAGTAGTAGGTGTTTATTCGCTATATGGGGTCATTTTACTGAATCTCGGACGTACCTTATAGCGTTCTAGTGTTTATTATATTTCTGTGGGTACAAGGGAGAAAGGAAATATTATGTCAGAAGGGATCAGGGTATAACAATCTCTGCGTTGAGATCGCCAGTTGCAGTAAGCTCTAGCGCGCCGAACCGAAAGGAGTAGCCCGCTTCGGTCTCCCCGTTATCAAGAAGTGATTGTAAACAAAACAAAGAATAACTTAAAACTATCTCCTCAAATAATTATATATCGGTGATCCCTTTAGAAAAATTCGAACAAAATCAATACACGATTAATTTGTTACCTGATATCACTGAGAAACAATAGCAGGCACTGAGAAATACAAGAACTAACGAAGCAGAACAGAATACGTCTTCATTCAACAAGCGAACTATAGATATTGATCCATTAACCCAAATAGACCTGAAATTTTTTTTTGCGAATTTCAATAATAAATGTTCTAGATTATGGCTAAAATGAAGATTTTTCACAATCAAAATTTTATTTTATACTTATTTTTCACGAAAAATGGAAATTTGTGGTGTTCTTTTAAAGGAACGGTAGGTTTTCGAGGAACTAAATTTCAATGTGTGAGAAATGAACAGTAACTATCAAATATAATGTATGGTAATTATAAAAGCACTCTTTTGGATATAAGGCTATTTCACACTACATGCATATAAAATATGAGTTTTTATGGCACCACCACAACGTGTTTTTTATTCTGTTGAACTGATCAAGTGTCCATCATATTGCTTTGATGGTCCCGTTTATGTTGTTTTTCTTTGAGTTTCCAGCAATCCGGATGCAATCACTGGCGGATACAGGGAGGGCATGGGGGCCATGGCTTATATTTTCAATGAAAAAATTTCATTTTAAGTCCTATGGTGGTTTTCACAAAGCGTAATCACCGGTGATCGGAGGTTGCCTAGGATCAACTCGATTTTACAGTTGAATAATTAGAGAATCACGCCGTTGATCTCCGATCACCGGTGATTACGTTTTGTGAAACCCACCGTAACTCCTATAATGTTGGTAAAAAATTTATGGCCTCCTTGAAAAATTCATGCCCCCCCCCCTGAAAAACTGTCTGGATCCGCCAGTGGGTGCTTTACTTCTTCTCAATGATAGCTGATTCACTTTACTATCATTTGTGCGATTGAGCTGCGTTTTGAACGGCAGCGTTTTGAACAGCAGTGTGCAAAAAGTGAGAGATACCATTTTTTGCCCCTTATCGAAATACGATTCAAAGCCATTTCTGTTCGGATCTGTAGACACCTCCATATTTTCATTATAATGTTGAATGAGTTTTGGTTGGTCAATATAAATATATTTTTTTCTTTACGTGGAGATCTTATCAATTTGTTACGGATAAGAAATTTGGAGCTGCACAAGCAATAACAAACATTTTAACGTATTCTCAAAGATAGAGTAAGTCATAATCCTACCGTTCCTTTAAAAGAACGGCCTCATTTACATTGCAAAGTTCGGTATTCGAAATTATGTAGAAAAAGAATTCTGCTCTAATATCATGTATTGAAGTATGAACATAATAATTTTATTCGTGAACGCGATGAAATATATACATTTAAAAAAATTCTTATATGAACATTATGAGGTATTGGAACAACTAATATATTTCCGAATATTATTTGACTTCATCGTCAATCTAATCACTGAAGAACTTTGTAAGTTATATCCAGTGTTGAAAACTGCATTATTTCAAGTGATAATATTGAATCCATCTGTGTTTTTTCATTATGAGCACGAACAGGGAACTTTTAGATACGTGTTCCTTATACGGAACGGTAGGTTCATTTGGGTTTTAATCACAACTGATGTAGATCACGTCACAAAAAACACAACTAAAGTTCATGAAAATCTTTCTCTGCCATAAAGTCGTTCAAACTATAATAACATTCCTTACATAAAAAAATTTTTAAACTTTTCTTCTGCACAAATTTTGGCTTGATTTTAAATGCTTGTGGTAATTTATTCCAAATTGTTATGTACAACATTCTTCTGTATGTAAGTATAATTTGGTTTTTCTGAATTAAGATAAGATTTTCCTCTGGTATTATAAACATGATCATGCATTGAAATTTTAATATCACTGAAGTTATTGATAACATACATTATACATTCATATATGTACAGGCCATATAATGTTAATATATTATTAACCTTGAAGATATGTCTACAAGATTCGTTAATCATTATGTTTCAGTCTGAACACAGTTCTCAAACATCTTTTCTGTATGATAAACACTCTTTCAACATCAACAGAATTCGCCCAAAAGATGATCCCGTACCACGGATACTCAAACCAAAGAGGAACAAGAGAGTCCACTCTCGATATTTAGTTCCCGCAACCTAGAGCACGAGCTGTTGGCCTTAAGCCGGCTATAGACATCGTTATTTTTCATCCGTTTTCGTCGCCGCGGTTCGAACCGTCGAGCCATATCGCAGAACTGTTTTGCCCACACACTTCGGTAAATTCGACCCGTTATTTTGCTGTCGTTCACGATCAAGCACGTCATGAAGAGGAAACATCTCTTAGCAGTGGCGGCCGCGGTTTCGGTGCTGAATAAAAAAGAATCAATTTTTTTCTTCACTGTTTTAATACTAGCGCCTTTGTCCAATTCATGATATTTTTTCAATAATATTACATTAACCTTCCCTCTTCTTGTTTCTATCCCTGTATTCTGCTGATTTAATTCGCCATAGACAAGGATGCAACCTGTCCAAATGGATGAAATCCAGAATAAATTGTTTATTCGCCGTCTTCTGATCCATCCCGATCAAAAATAGTGATAGAAGAAGTGATTAAGAAACAGCAGAAGTACACGCACTTTTGGAAAAGACGCGACTTGTACTACGCTAATGGAAAATAACCGCCGATTCTCGACGAAATGCCCACACACAGTCGGTATGGCACGACAACCGATGAACCGTCGTGACAAAAATCAAGCATAGGCAGATATTTTTACCGACGACGCGTACCGACGGTTCTTCGCCATACACATCGGTTTTTTGCGCTTTTGCCGGGACGGTTCGTATCGCGGCGTTATAAACGGATGAAAAATAACGATGTCTATGGCCGGCTTTACACTAATTTTACCAGGATACATTAAATGACAAATAGGCACGAGAGTTGCAGAATGCCGATGTAAGGCAAAACTTGACCTTCGCGCTGGCCGGTTTCTCATCGCATCGCTAACATCTGATTTTGACACTGACCTGTCGTCGGTCAGAAATACAATCAGAAATGTTGGAAACGAAAATAGAAATAATAAACATTTTAGATTTTGGAATACCACGCGAAATCAATCAATCCCTTCCCCACTGAAGTATTATTTCAACACGTTTTACCGAAACCGTGAGTGAATTAGGTCTTGGATTAATTGAATTGAGTTATCTGTTGAAATTGTAACCTGATTAAATTTCAGCTGTACACGATCGATCAAATTTCTCTTAATGTGAAAACCGATTACTGAAAATCATTTTTCAGCTTGCATTTCACTATGGTACAGTTTCAAGCATTATTCGCTTTTTTGAAATTAGAATTTTTACCTAATTGAATTTCGATCCAATTGCCATATTATTTTCCATGTTTATTTCGCAATTGAAGAAACTAAGAATTTCATCTGCATAGTAAGTAAGGTGTAGTGGCTACACAATTATAATCTATTTCAATTCCTTTTGCAATTGAAGAAATCAATATGATATTGTTCCATTTCAAGCCCTAGAATCGGGATGGAATAGATATGCATTGTAGAATTCAAAATAAAAGAAAAAAAATTTCACCAACATATATTATTCATTGTTTTGATTGAGAGAAATGAATATATGTATAATATATAAGTGTTTGCTGAGGTTGGTGCAATGCTTCTCTCAAAAGAGAAACCGAGCCTTCTACAAGATACCCTGAGTTCAAATCTGATAAGAGAAATGCAAATTGAAAAATGAACAAAATAATCTCTTCACCATGCTGGCTAAGTAGTATCCTGGAAGATGATTTAAAATAATATGCTCAGTAAAACTAATTAACTAATTTATCGCCCATGTTCGCATGCAGCATGCAACCAACTATTTATATGAAAAATATTTCAGAAAAAAAAGCTCCAAGCAGAAATTTCTTGAAAAAATCGAGCAAACAAGCCCTATATGCCAAGATCGTTTTGAGATAAACGATTTAAAATTGTCAGTAATAATTTATAACTATAACTATAATATAGATCAAAATCAGACAAATCGGGATCGAGAATTTTTTCACTGTTTCACAACGTTTCACAATTTCAGGTTATAATATAACTGAAACTCAATTATTTGAATTAAAATTTCGGCAATTTCCCGCTTCTTGGATTTTCTCCCACTACCAAAGTTCCACCCCCTCCCCGTTTTTATTTGTTTTTATTTAAGAAAAAAATTACTAAATCAGAACTTAAAAACCAAGTTGTTATGTTTTCAATTCGAATAAACCTTTTTTTAAGTTTCCATGTTGAAGCAGTTTTTATACGAACTTGAAAACATTTTTTCTAGTGGTAAGACATAAAATGTACTATCTATCAACATAAAAAAATATTTCTGGTCTGGTATTTATTTGCTCGGATTAGAGTACCAAACCAACCTAGCTCATTCAAGGACATAATTTTCTTAATAAATGCAAACTACTTTTACCAATATTTTGTTCTTGAATCAATGAATTCAAATTTACAATATTGGAATTGGAGCACTCTTTCCACGACCGAAAATATTTTTTTCCGTGTAGTACTGTAGTATGAGGCGAGAACGGGGCAAAATAAGGTAGAATTTAATAAAAATATAGCTGAGGCAATTATTTTTTCATATCAATTCGTTTTTTAGGACAATAAGGTTTATCTTACAAACAAAATCATACTAGAAAAATCGTTCATACGCTATTATTTGCGATAAAAGCCATTCATCTCATTCAAAAATTCAAATCGTTGGCTAATTTGACGTCATCACATGTTAGCGAGAATGGAGGGGATGAAAGGGCGCTGACCGGTGTTTGAGTATCCGTAATCCCGTACCTAAGTCTGGATTGTACGAAAGCATGATATGCTGTCAGGGAAGCATCTGACCCGATAGTTCCTGTTATTTGTTTGCCATTTTTTCCTTTCTCAATTGTCCCCTGAATTCTACCTGTCAAGTATGTGCGGAATAGGTTTGATGTTATACCTCTTATACCATATTTTTACATTTTTTGCAGTGAAAAGTCATGCTTCACTCTATCGAACGCTTTTGTCAAGTCTAAGAACAGTGTCGCTGTTACTTGATCTTTATTAAGGGATTTTATTATAGAATTGAGTACTCGATATAATGCATCTATGGTCGATTTGCCTTTTCTGAATCCACACTGTTGCTCCACTAATATGTTATTCTTCTTAAAAAAGTCCATTACTCTATCAAAAATTATTCTTTCAAAAACTTTATTAACATTTGAAAGTAGAGATATTGGACGGTAATTATCAAAATTATCTTTATTTCCTTTTTTGTGTATCGGTTTAACCCATGCTTCTTTTAGGGCTTGTGGATATTTCCTGTATTGGAACATTTGGTTTATTATGTGTGTTAAGGGTAAAGTCAATATTGGTGCACATTTTTTCAGTAGTTCTACAGGTATCTGGTCTCATCTTGTTGATTTTTTAGTTTTAAGTTGCATTATGCAATGGCACATTTCTTGCTCTATAACTGGGTTCAGAAAAAGAGTTGATTCACAATTATTTATGGTTTCTGCAACATCAGTGTTCTTATTATTGTTCAGTGCATTGGATTTTGGAAAGAAAGTATTCATTTCATCTGACAGCTCTTTTTCATTTCTATGAGGAAAAGATTCGAATAATGTACCATTATCAGCCTTCCTCTTTTTCGTCACGTTATTAGATAATTAATCTCCGAGTAGCTTCAGTCTTATTTTCCGATTTATTTATGAAGTCCTTCTCAGAGTTTTTCTTAGATATGTCCACAACGCGTTTCAATATGGCTGAATATTTTTTGTAATATTCTTGACTCACCATTCCTTCCAACATTTTTTTGTGAAGCTCTCGTTTGTATTCACTAGATGTTCTAATACCTAGAGTAAGCCATGTGGGATTCCTCTTCCTCCTCAGTTTCTGCTTTTTTCTTGGAATGATCTGATTCATCTTTGTCCTCATCGTGTCATAGAAAAATTCATAGGCCACATCTGGATCTGTTTCCATTATCACATCCTGCCAGTCATAATCCCTCAAACAAAATAGTCTTCGAGTTGGGCTTTCGCAGAAAATCTTTTTTCTATTATTTGTAAAGTTCTCGGTCCTATAGGAAATAAGCTCTCTACTGAAATGAACTGCGCCATATGGCCATAGAGTGCCGATATTATGTTTTTTATTATTACTGATCTTAGTTGTAGTTACAAATATATTGTCTATAAGGGGACTTACAGACTTTATAACTCTAGTAGGTTCGAAAATTGTCTGAGTATAATTGAAAGTGGTCAGCAAATCCATGAAAAAGAATTTAGACCTATCCTCGTTCATAAGATTTATATTGAAATCGCCACATATGATAACATCGTAATCAACAAAAAGACTTTGAATTAAATTGAGAACACTTTCGAGTGTGGTTAAAAAATTTTTCACATTTTCCGAACAGGTCCGAATGTCCGATATATAGACATAACCAACAACCTTCTGTATCTACTCACCGTACATGATATTTCAGCCTCACACTCGATACTCATGTGTTCTATAGCGGTTGCATTTTCAAAATCCTTTAATGTGTCCTTTCTCGATATACATGACCCTCCATGAATGGAATTTTCTCGAGTATAACAGGATATTAGGTTATAGTTTTCAATTTTCAAAAGGTCAATTTCGTTTTTGTGTAGCCAGTGCTCGGTTAGACACAGCAGATCTGGAATATTTTCTAAGGATTTTATGAATATGTATTTCCAAATCGAGTATTTTGTTTCTGATGCACTGTATGTTTTCATGGAGTATATGTAAGGTTTTCTTCAATTCTCTTGAGGGAGATATCGTCTGAGGTGGAGAAAATGGTTCAGAGTAACACCTTTCTCCCACTTACTAGGATCCATCATAATCCATTCCTTGGATTCATAAGGTACATAGATTTCAAAAGAAATTTTGTAAATATCCTTCCTTTTCTTTCCACACTTTCCAGCCACATTGAAAGTTTCAGAAATATAACCATTTACTTCGTCCGGTGTTGTCTCTGGTTTGAGGCCAGTTGAAAAAAGACAGCTTAATTGTTTTGCAGCTAGTAAATTCGTTTTTTTCTATTTCCCCCCTTTCCTTCCTCATTCTGTGTCTTTTATTTGCATAAGTAACCTTTTTTCATTCTTTTTCATCTACATTAGGATCATTAATAAGTTTCTTCATATAATATAATATGTCTTCATTTTCTTTAGAATTATCTCTTACTTTTGCTGTGTATATCTATTCTGTCTAACTTAAACAGAATATTTGACCACATAACTTATAATATAGGTATATACAGGGTGAGTCTTTGACTTGTACATATATTTTAACGGTAGATTCTTGAGGCCCAAAGAAACCTTTATTTCATTTTCCATTTTTCCGAAATCGGCTCGGTTAAAGAGATATAGCCATTTAAAAAAAAATTGGGCTAAATGCGTGCCTGATATTATTCTCTACAAACACCTCAAGAGTCAAGGTTCATATTTTTCAATTGAAATTGATGTGATTATTAGATATTCTGGGTGATACATTTAGAAAATACTCAAGCACTAACCTTATTTGAATAAGAATGTTACAAACACGATATTTCCTAACAAAAACGCTAAGTTTTGTCTCATCATTTCTGCAATTGAAATGCCATATTTCTCACACCAAAATAAGTTCCTTCTTCGATTCTCCTGAAAATTAGTTTGTAATTTGTTCATATTTGCCTCGATACCCTGAAACTATCTTATAAAAATTGCCGATTTTCTCTTCAACAATGGTATAGGCGAACTCAAGAAAACAGAACGTCCCCTATCGTTAACGGAAGAACTATCACAGAGGCACTAGTTTTGTTTACTTTTCGCTAAAGGCTTCTACGCATTGCTCTTTGGATATGCCAAACGAGTAGTTCTGATTCTCGCCGATAGCGCTACGATCTAAATTACAGTCGCGGTGCGCTGCCGGCTGCGAGTGCGATGTAGCCGCAACATAGACTTATAATACAGGGTGGGGCAGAAGAACCTATCCGATTTCAAATCCCTTTTTCTCGGAAGAGAGAGCAGGTAGAGTAGTGGGGTAAAAACCGTTAGAAAGCTGGTTTTATGCCATTTGTCAGTAGTCAACATGCCTTGGTCTGGTGAACATCGTGCTTTTGTTATTGAGCGGTTTATCGAATGCGGCGGTTCGATAATTGCTACACAACGTGCTTTTCGAATTCATTTCGGACTCGGGCGTCATGATCCTGTTCCACATCACGCTACGATTAAAGTGTGGGTGTCAAATTTTAGACAGACGAGTTCAGCATTGAAAAAGAAGTCGCCTGGACGTCCCAGGACAGCAACAGGACCTGAAAACGTGGCCAATGTGAGAGCCGCGATTGAACGTTCCCCGCGTCGTTCGGCGCGAAAACATTCGCTCGCTTTGGGGATTTCCAACCGCAGTATTCGGCGAATTTTGCACCGGGACCTCAAAATGCATCCCTACAAAATGGTTGTTGCACAGAAATTAAGTGAAAGGGATTTTGAAACCCGTACGAACCTGTGTCGCGATCTCCGAGAACTGCCAAACGACGATGTTGTGCTCTTCACGGACGAAGCCCATTTTCACCTTTGTGGCGCTCACCGGATCTCACTCCATGTGACTTCTTCCTTTGGGGTTACCTCAAATCGAAGGTTTACCAGCATCGACCAAGGACCCTTCTTGCTTTACGAAGGGAAATTGCTCAGGCAATTGAAGAAATTCCTGTGGAAATGACGGTGAAAGTCATGGAAAGCTACCGCGAGCGCCTAAATAAGTGTATCCGCTCCCAAGGACGACATTTGAGTGATGTGCTTTTCAAAACTTAAATTTAAAAATGGCATAAAATTTGCGATATGTTAATAAAAAAAAATTTTTGACAAGCTGAGTGGTTTTAATTTTATAACGTTTTGAAATCGGATAGGTTTTTCTGCCCCACCCTGTATTTAATGGACGAGCCACTCTGAAAAGTGCTAGGTTCCAGCATACAGACATATGTATCGTCATCCTTGTCTTATGATTTACAACCATGTTGCCGCTTTGTCTGATAAATAAAACACAACTTTCCTAGACTGAGGTTATTTACTGAATAGAATATATTCTATATTAAAACTTGCGAGTTCAGAGACGACACAACTTTCTTCAAGAGGATTTTCCAATTGATATTGCTGTGCTTTGGCTGGAGCTAACAAATTATTTAACAAGTTCTTTTGAGAGCTAAGGATATTATTGATATATATTAATTATTTTATTTTTTCTTGAGCGCTGAATTTTTTCATTTGACGCACTATTAATTTATATTTTCTCTTTCCAGGATTTTTTAACATTTTTCATTCAACCGTTTTCACGTTTTTATTAGGATTTAATTAATAATTTTCAGCATGGTTACCACTTGCATAGTCAAGGGCTGCAGGAGTAGAGCTACAAAAGGAGCGAATATCAAATTCCATCGGTAAGTTATTTTCTGGAATATGAATCGAATGGGTATTAGGAATCGATTTATTTTCTACATTTTTATATATAAAAAAATGTGATCACAGTTTTCCAAATGACGAAATGTTGAGAAAAGAGTGGATTGACGCCTTGAGGAGAGCAAACTCCAATCCCCATGCAGCTTCAAGAATTTGTAGCAAGCATTTCAAACCAGAGGACTATAGAAGAAATAAATTAAAAATTGGAGCTATCCCATCAGTTTTTGATTTTCCAAATTCTATTGAAGGTGAAATTCTAAATTTTCCAAATTATAATTCAGTGTTAGAGTTGAACGATTAACTCAGTTTTTTAATTCTGGCGTCATTATGTGCAGATCTGTTTTTATTGTTTCTGAATATCTGAACTTGTGTCAAACATAATTTTTTTGGTTTGAATAGATGTTCCGATCAACCTCTCTACACCAGAAGAAGTTTCTGAAGAAATTGTTGCTGGACCACCACCAACTACTGAAGAAGCATCTCAGATTCCCGCATTTCATGGTAAATATACAGATATATAATATATGAAATTAGTTCAAACAGAGCGAAGAGAATATTATGTTCATGTTCAAAAATCTCTTCTATTATTCCTAACTGCAATTTTTTATTTGATCAGATATTCCCTCGACACCAATTACTGTTCCTACCATAGATTCTGGACAGGAAAGCATTTCTTCTACCTCAAAAGAATTATTGATACCACCATTAAGCAATAAATAGCAATATAGTTATTTCCCATCGATCAGGGACATTGCTTGGAAAAAGGTAATCACACAGTTTGAAATATATTATCTGTTTCATTGAATATACATAGATATGACAATAACCATTTTCACACTTCACTCATTTTCTTGTTATGTAGAAGACCAACTCCTGTGTATGTAGGTGATTTCGTAGAATCTGATCTTGAGTGTCCCATTAAGCGTAAAAAGTACTGGAATGTTTCTCAATCAGTAATAAAGGATTTGAGAATAGCTAACAAACAAAACAGTCGTAGAATCCGTAATTTCAAGAAAAAAATAACAAACCTGCATGAACTTCTTGAAGCTTCAAAGACAAGATTTCAAATTTCCTCTGAATCTTCATTAGTGTTGAAGGTATTTGGTATTAGAGTTTTGCCTATTATTAGCAAAAAATTAGGCATAAAAATAGTAATAAATGAGTAGGTATTATAGAAGGGACATTTTTCATCATTAACTCATTGGCAACCAACATATTTCATTTTTGCTTTTTTTCTGCCTTTTTTTTCACTCAATTCTGTTTTTCTATTTTTCTGTATGTGTTTGTGGTTTTGTTTTTACCATTTTTTGCATGACCTAAAGTAGCTTCTTTAACAAATCATTCTTATTTTCATATTTCCACATTGGATTGTTTCATTTTATACAATAAATTGACTCGATTTATTTCAATGTAGGAATCTGATGGCGAAGCAGAAAAACAACTCCTTTCCAGACAATTGAAGGGAAAAGGTGGAAAATTTCCACCAGAATTGAGATGTTTTGCCCTCACTCTCAATTTTTATTCTTCTGCTGCCTACAACTACATCAGGAGTACATTTGGAAAAAATTCACTACCGCACCCACGAACCATATTGAAATGGTGTATGTCAGTAGATGGCTCACCAGGATATACAGCAGAATATATAAGAGCTGTGAAGATTAAGGTGGAGCTTGAAAAGTCTAACGGAAAGACATTGATAGCTGGATTGCTTATGGATGAGATGTCCATAAAAGAACATGTTGAATGGACAGGTTCCAGAAATGTAGGGTATGTGAATTATGGAACAGTACTTAATGATAGTGATGGAATTCCTAGAGCAAAAAATGCTTTAGTTTTTATGCTTGTTGCATTAAATGCTAAGTGGAAAGTCCCAATTGCATATTTCCTGATAGATACTTTGACTGCAGGGGAAAAAGCTAATCTGGTTAGAGGCTGCCTGATACAAATGGAAAGTACAGGAGTAATCATCAAAAGTCTCACCTTCGATGGATTAGCATCAAATATAACTATGAGCAATATTTTAGGAGCAAATCTCTCGTGGCCAAATATAAGACCATACTTTCGCCATCCCATTTCTAATCGCAGAATTCATATTATTCTCCTTGATGCTTGTCATATGATCAAGTTATGTCGAAATACTCTTGGAGATTGGGGTTTCTTTTATGACGAATCAAATCAGAAAATAAGCTGGGAATATCTCAAAGAACTAGTTCAACTGCAGAATGAATCTGGACTTGCAGCAACTAAGATTCGAAATAGGCATTTAAATTATCACAAAGAGAAGATGAGAGTGAAATTGGCAGTACAAACTCTCAGTGCTAGTGTTGCTGATGCTTTAGAGTATTGTGACAAGGATTTAAATCTAGCACAATTTGAAGGAAGTGAGCCTCTCGTTAAATTCTGTAGAAGAATTAATGACATGTTCGACCTATTGAACTCCAGAAATTATATGAATAAGATTATGATGAAAAAACCACTTTCCACCAACAATGAATCTTTCATTAAAGAAACAATAGATTCTTCAATAAAATACCTGAGTTCTCTCAAAGACGAAAGAGGGATTCTGATTATTTCATCCCAAAGAAAAACTGGTTTCTTAGGATTGATAATATGTTTGATGAGTATTGAGAATTTATTTGATGAATTGATAAAGACTGGACTTATGAAATTTCTATGTACCTACAAGTTGAGCCAGGATCATTTAGAAATGTTTTTTTCCCTAATGAGATCCAGAGGAGGTTTCAATAATAATCCCACTGCAATGCAGTTTGAAGGATCTTATAAAAGAGTGCTGATACATACTGAATTGCGTTCCTCAGATATGGCAAATTGTTTGGCACAGGATGAAACAAGTATTTTTAATATAACATCCTTAACAAATAACACCAATAGAAATTCGTTGGATTCTTTGAATTTGGAAGACATAGAAGTTGAAGATTTTGACATTATGCTGCCCTATAATGAAATAAAATATCAAATACAATGTATTATACTGACATTGTAGAATATATTGCTGGTTTTGTTAGTAGAAAAATTATGAAGACAATCAACTGCGACACATGTGCTCAATCACTAATTTCCACCAATACATCATCAGCACTTCTATTGAGAAAAAATAGGGGTGGACTCTGTAAGCCTTCTTCAGATGTTGTCAAGATATGTATAACAGCTGAAAGTATTGTAAAGATCATAAATAACTTTACAGAGAAGACTCTATTTTTTGAAGGTATTCGATTGTACAATGCTTTACCAACTGAAATAAAAAATGCATCATCGATTATGTCATACAATAAGTTGTTGTTTTTGTATTTGAAAGTGGATAATACATTCCATTGATGATTCAACTCAATTATGTGATGAAAGAAATTTGTATGTTTTTTGAACTAGCTATGCTAAATAAATAAAGATTATTATTATTATTATATAAAATTGTTTAGTGTCAATATGAATGTGTTTATTCCCAATTCGATTGTGTTTACCATTTCGAAGTTGCTTATTCTCATTTTGAATTTGCTTAGTCCCAATTTGAATGTGATTAGTCTCAATTTTTAAGTTGAAAAGGTATAGATCAACCTCGGATCACCGGTGATTGCGTTTTGTGAAAACCACCGTAAATCAAAAGAATACCTAAGTCCCTAATATATACATCTATGATTAGACCTATTCTCACATACTCCATCCCAGCCTACTGCCAGTGCCACCTCCGATCCTCTCCACTAAAACCCCTTCAGACCTTTCAGAACCAAATCCTGCGCCTGATCACGGGAGAAAACATCTACACCCGAATCACTGATCTCCACGACCTTACAGGCCTTCCCACAATTAGAGAAGACACCAACCAAATTTCCAACAATTTCTACGAACGCTGTAACGGAGCAAGTTTTCCGGCTGAGAATTAGAGGGTACATCAGCTCGCGGCAGCCGTCACGCTGATTGATGCGCGATAGGTCACGACCGCGGGGTCGACCGCGCTGGGCGTGGTCAAACGCCGCGACCCGGAAACGTATAAGGTCGGACGCGCGGTCGGTAATTAGGAATTCAATTTTAAAATTAACCGTGGTACCGCCAGTCTTGAAAACTCCGAATCTAGTGAAAGAGGCATTAGTGCAAACCCAGGTTTTCCAGGTCCAGGTCCAGGTCTAGTTATTTATCCGAAAACAGTGAGTAAACCGAAGGGTTACGCGTGAGCAAGGTATGATTATTTCATTTAAATTTTATTTTGTTGATTTGTCGGTGTATTACTGTATTTTCCCATTTCGATCCTTTACCTCTCTGGGTCATGGAGTTGTGTAGTAGCTTCAAACGGCCTGCATAATTCTATGAATTTCCCAGTATGCGGGGATGTACATGTTAGCTTGAAACGGCGCATTTACATCTTCGTTCCTTTCCCAGCATCCATGGTGCCAGGTAGTAGCTTGAAATGGCGTGCCTGACTCGGTGGATTTCTCCTAGTATACAGGGTGGTGTATGTTAGCTTCAAATGGCGCATACACAACCCGGTATTGTCTCCAACCTTCCAATTCCCCATGGCTCCGTACAATAGCTTTAAATGGCCTGTATGAATTCATGGTAATCCCAAGAGTACAGGGACACGCATGCTAGCTTCAAATGGCGCATTCAGTGGCCCTGTATTCCCCTTGTTGTATCGCCCGAGTTCTTAGAGTCCGTGTATTAGCTTGAAACGGCCTACATGTCTCTTTGGATTCCGAGTGTGTGGGATTGTACGATGTTAGCTTAAAACGGCGCATCTCACAGTTCTATCCGAGTACATTCCTTTCTTTATGTCTCCTACCAATCGTGACGCACCGACAATGAAACTTTGTTTAGTTTTATTCAAGCGTTCCATTGCCCACGTTATTACCTGCCGTAGTTCTGTTTTCTCACAATATTTTCTGCTTGCACTCTTGCTTCATTTCGCTTATTTCCGCTTGCTACCGCACGTTACTTTGACCGCTTTCTCATTTTCGTAGTAGTGTATATTTTGAATCTTTGCATGTATAATTTTCCACCACAAATGCACGTTACACCCCGCCTCCGAACAAATTACTCCTCCTATTCCTGGTACATTGTTAAAAGTATACTATATCAGCGACATCATTGGTTACAACACTTCGCCATTGGTAATGTGTGTGGATATTATCCAGTTACCAGTTCTCATCGAGAGGGACATCATGTACGCCAAGGCGTAAATTTATCATTGCATATCATGTACGCCGAGACGGAAATTTATCATTTCACATCATGTACACCGAGGTATACAGACATCATTCTACGACATATACGCCGAGACACCAGCATAGCATCACACACCAGGAGCACCGCTACGTACACCACATTACCATTGGCCCCGACACATTACACTTCAACTATCGAAATCATTGTACTGTAACGTAGCAAGTTTTCCGGCTGAATTAGCGGGTACATCGGCCCGCGGCAGTCGTCACGCTGATTGATGCGCGATAGGTCACGGCCGCGGGGTCGACCGCGCTGGGCGTGGTCAAACGCCGCGACCCGGAAACGTATAAGGTCGGACGCGCGGTCGGTAATTGGGAATTCAATTTTCAAATTAACCGTGGTGCCGCCAGTCTTGAAAACTCCGAATCCAGTGAAAGAGGCATTAGTGCAAATCCAGGTTTTTCCCAGGTCCAGGTCCAGGTCTAGTTATTTATCCGAAAACAGTGAGTAAACCGAAGGGTTACGCGTGAGCAAGGTATGATTATTTCATTTAAATTTTATTTTGTTGATTTGTCGGTGTATTACTGTATTTTCCCATTTCGATCCTTTACCTCTCTGGGTCATGGAGTTGTGTAGTAGCTTCAAACGGCCTGCATAATTCTATGAATTTCCCAGTATGCGGGGATGTACATGTTAGCTTAAAACGGCGCATTTACATCTTCGTTCCTTTCCCAGCATCCATGGTGCCAGGTAGTAGCTTGAAATGGCGTGCCTGACTCGGTGGATTTCTCCTAGTATACAGGGTGGTGTATGTTAGCTTCAAATGGCGCATGCACAACCCGGTATTGTCTCCAACCTTCCAATTCCCCATGGCTCCGTACAATAGCTTTAAATGGCCTGTATGAATTCATGGTAATCCCGAGAGTACAGGGACACGCATGCTAGCTTCAAATGGCGCATTCAGTGGCCCTGTATTCCCCTTGTTGTATCGCCCGAGTTCTTAGAGTCCGTGTATTAGCTTGAAACGACCTACATGTCTCTTTGGATTCCGAGTGTGTGGGATTGTACGATGTTAGCTTAAAACGGCGCATCTCACAGTTCTATACGGGTACATTCCTTTCTTTATGTCTCCTACCAATCGTAACGCTCCGACAATGAAACTTTGTTTAGTTTTATTCAAGCGTTCCATTGCCCACGTTATTACCTGCCGTAGTTCTGTTTTCTCACAATATTTTCTGCTTGCACTATTGCTTCATTTCGCTTATTTCCGCTTGCTACCGCACGTTACTTTGACCGCTTTCTCATTTTCGTAGTAGTGTATATTTTGAATCTTTGCATGTATAATTTTCCATCACAAATGCACGTTACACCCCGCCTCCGAACAAATTACTCCTCCTATTCCTGGTACATTGTTAAAAGTATACTATATCAGCGACATCATTGGTTACAACACTTCGCCATTGGTAATGTGTGTGGATATTATCCAGTTACCAGTTCTCATCGAGAGGGACATCATGTACGCCTAGGCGTAAATTTATCATTTCATATCATGTACGCCGAGACGGAAATTTATCATTTCACATCATGTACACCGAAGTATACAGACATCATTCTACGACATATACGCCGAGACACCAGCATAGCATCACACACCAGGAGCACCGCTACGTACACCACATTACCATTGGCCCCGACACATTACACTTCAACTATCGAAATCATTGTACCAATATCGTTTTCCATTGATTTGACATCATTGTGTAATTGTGCATATCTATTCATTTTCATTGATATCATTCGCTCATTGTATATATTACCGAATCTAGAATATAAGTGTCCTGGTCATTGTGAGTTTTATTTTCCCGAGCAGAATTTTTACAATAATTTTCAGAGATAGGGAATAAAATATATTAACATCAGGCCCCTGGGCATAATCTTCTCTGACTGCAGCTCCTGGACACCCGTAGGAGTACCGCCTACGGGTTCCGAGTGTCCTCAACACTTTAAACTAGAGGTGGCGCCCGAGGTTTCTGTCTTCGGAAGGTAAGATGGTAAAGAATAGAAACGGAAGGTCGTCACAAATGGCGCCCGAGAAGGGACCGAATTGTTGCCAGCCTTTCCGTGAAGTCCCCGTCAACTGGACAGACCAGAGGAGGAGCAAGTTCCGAAGAATCTACAAATACCCACTGAGAGGATGAGATTAGAAGATTTGTTGAACACCATTGTTCGACTTCCGACTTACCAGGTTCCGAGTTATCCTGCATTCCGAACCGCTTCGAATTTCGATCAACTTCGAGTCCTGGCCACCCGATGTTCTGCGCATGGGTGACCTCCCACCACCACCTTATGGAGAGGAAAAACCAGACAGCGAACCGAAGAATTATTAAAACCAGCCAGCGAACCGACGAAATTACTAAACCAGCCAGCGAATCTACATCACTCTGAAACCAGCCAGCTAACCGAAGAGGATAAATCGACAGTCGCAAGCCAGCCAGCTATCCGAGAAGAAGTTTTCAAGTCGCCTAGTCAAGAAGGAAGTTTTCAAGAACGCTACGAGACCGCCGACATGACCAACAACTCCGAAGAAATTCCACCGGCCGCCGGATCGACAGATCAAAGTACCAGTTGGATTTATAAGTTGAAGAAAGACGAACTCGAGGTAGAATTAGACAAATTTCATCTCCAGCGGGAAGGAACTGTCGACGAAATGAGGAAGAGACTGGTCAAGTTCATAAAGAGTGGACAAGCCACCCCAAATCCGCTCGTATACCTGAGGCCACCAGTATTTCCGACATTACCTCCGCCAACGCCGAGTACATCCAGTCATCCGGACCCAATAGACCTGCACAAGTACGGAATAAGTTTCGACGGAATTCAAGATCCAGCCGCATTCTTGGAGAGAATAGAAGAGATTCAGAGTCAACTTCACCTGGATCCAGAAGGAATATTAGCAGGTCTACCTCAAATTCTAACCGGTGATGCTTCTTTGTGGTTCCGGAATAATAAACGCGATCTGACAAACTGGTCCGCATTCATCGAGGCATTCAAGACGTTCTACTTCCCAACCGACTACTACATCACTTTGGAGGAAGACATCCGCAGGCGACAACAACAACCGAACGAGGCCGTCACCAAATACATTACCGACCTGCAGACGATGATGAGGAGACACGGAGGTTATAGCGACGTTCAAGAACTATCAACGCTTCAGAGAAACCTGCTACCCGACTATCGCCAAATGCTATGGGGACATAACATACAAGATATACCCACGTTCTTGAAGAAAGTCCGCGAAATCGAGGCCCTGAAAATTGAGATCCGACACCAGAATAATGTTCCATCAACATCCAGGGACCCGGTAAAAGGACCAACAACGCCAAACAGGCCACGCCCGACTTATCCGGCGAATCAAGAGCCTCCGAAACGGCCTACGTCTACAACTTGCTGGAGATGCGGACAAACCGGACATCTAAGAGGAGACTGTCGAAATCCACCACAGTTATTTTGTTCTCGATGCGGACGAAAAGGAGTCATGAGCCGGGATTGTAGCTGTCCCAAGCCGGGAAACTAAGCAGGGAAAGATTTGTCACGAGGCCAGATCCGATACCCGTACCCTCCGCCTCGTATGCCGCCGTCGAACACTATGTAGACCATCGCCCACACTGAGAAAAATGTTCAATATAATAGGTAATAAACACTTGTTTCAGGGATATTTTGTTGTCTATATAAGGCATTATTTGTTTAAAATAATTTCTATTTATAATCCCCAAATTCTTCAATTCTTGTTATTTATAGAAAATAAAAGCTTTGTTTCAAAAATATTTTGTAGATCCTATAATCATTACTTAAAAGTTAATAAATAATATGCAGAAATTCTCTAGAAAATCATTTGTTACATGATATTCGTTATTTTATTAATTGCTAATGTGGCTTGTTAACTATTACAAAATATTTATTACTTCTAGAAAGCATCTCCTTGAATATTAACAAATAATATTCATTGGCGTGCAATTAACCTTCAATAAAATATATATTAACTATAAACATATATTTTTTTAACAACAAAATACTTCGTTTCGAGATGTATTGAAGTATCCCCTTCCATTCCGCCGTCACCGTGGTTGCCGCGATCTCATTTTATATAGTTTCAGTTTGTAGTTTGCTGTTTGAGTAAGTCAGTAAGTCACTTGAATGTTGGATTGTTGAAGTTTTTATTTAAGTGAGTGAAAAATAATATCTATAGTATGGAAGAATTATCAAGTGGTTGGGAAATCAGCAGTGTATTCGCGGATGTTTTAGATACTCCCATCCGTAACTTATTTTATACGTAAGTACCCAATTTTTCATGAATCTATTTTTTTATTGGCGCGTGGTAGGTTGGAATCAGTAATATTCGCTTCTCAAGATTTAATTAGACTCTTTGTGTAAGCGAACAAGGGATCTGGTTCTTCAAATTACAATCTTTCGGTACAAAAATGTTATCAACCTTTTTAAAATATGACAAATTCAGTTACAACCCGATTGATAAAATTTTTTGTACCCAAATTATGATATTCTACTGATGTTGAGCACTTTTTGACTTTTGCGTCCATATACATTTTTCTACCATCTCTCATCGTAGCTTTTAAGGAAGAACCGTGGGATAATCATGTTTTGTAATAGATAATAAATAATATTATATTAGACCAAATTCATTACCTAATCAGAAATATTTGAAATTATTAATTAATATATTTGGTTATAGTAAATAAGCAAATTTATTTGCCAAATACTTTTTGTTGATAAAAATGGCCTACTTATTATAATGTAATCAATAATTCTAATCTTAATTCTTCTTTTCTCCAGTGAATGGAATAACTAGTGTGAGTTTGTTGGAGGAGGCTATTCAAATAGAAACGTATTTCAGGGAAATTGTCCCGTGTATGGGCACTCGCCTCAAAATTATATTATATTATGAATAAAGAGTTATTCATACAAACGAAATCTTACATTGTATTGACTGAAACCATTAATAATTATTGTATAGATTTATTAGTTCATAAGTGGAGAAATGTTTTTTTTTGTTGATTATGATTGGCAGTTTATTGTTATATTTAAATATTGGTTTAATAAATAATTTTTCTCAAAATGAAACCGTTTTATTTGAAACAACCCACTCACAAATTTATAGTTAAACTTGATTCATTAACAGTAAATAAATGATACTTTAATGGAAACTGAAACATTTTGCATATAAACATAATATTCAGTTTCCGCTAAACAAATTCATTAATAATGAATAAATCGTACATATAGAAACAGTAATATTTCTTACCTATAAACAAATTTATATCAGAATTCAAAAAATTTTATTAAAAGTAGTTTTATGATTCATTCATCAAATCCAAAATATTATAATTATCAATAAGTACGGCTATACGTATCAATAAATTCGGTAAGTAACAGTAAAACAATATTTATTCACAAGTTTCAAAAAAATGATTGGTTTAAGATGAATAAATGTTTAATAAGCCATATTTCAATCAAGGATTTTGTTGTGGTGAACAAATTTCGTAACTATTATGTACATTTTTCTTTCAGTGCACACATAGACATCGAACTATTTGGAAGGAAGTTCCGAGCACTTTTGGATACCGGAGCCTCCAGATCGTATTTCGGAGACACAATAAAGGACTTATGTAATGTCGAGAAACTGCCGACCATCCGAGAGAAAATTCCAAATGCCCTCCTAGCCGATGGAAGTATATCGAAAATACCATTTGCGGTCAACCTTCCGCTCGGAATCCAAGATGAAATATTCGAAATGCCGCTGATGTACCTGCCGGGACTAAACCATGAGATTCTACTAGGGATGGATTTTCTACTACTTAACAACGTACAAATATTCCCAGCCGCCGACGACATCGTGATCAATGGAAAGCCGATCCGAGCTTCAAACCTGAACGTTATTACTGACGAAGCCGCAAGACCTAATTTGGAATTAACACCAGAGGAACAACAACGACTACAGGACTTTCTAAAGAGAGAGCTAGTAAAATTTAAGGACATTAAAGGAACTACGCCGCTAGTGGAACACCGAATTCATCTCTTGAAGAAAGAACCGATAAAACAACGTTACCGACCACAGAATCCGAAAATGCAACAAATTATGGATCAGGAAATCGACAGGATGCTAGCCGAGGGAATCATAGAACCTTCCAACAGTCCTTGGAGCAGCCCGACAGTCCTCGTACAGAAAAAGGATGGAAAACCAAGATTCTGTATCGACTTCCGCCAGGTAAACGAAGTAAGTCGTAAAGATGCGTACCCACTACCATACATCTCCGCAATACTTGATCGTCTTCGAACTGCAAAATACATTTCAAGTATCGACCTACGACAGGGATATTGGCAAATTCCTCTAGCGAAAGAAAGTCGACCGATAACTGCTTTCACGGTTCCATCTCGAGGATTGTTCCAGTTCAACGTTATGCCCTTTGGATTGCACTCTGCACCAGCCACTTTTCAACGATTGTTGGATCGTATCATCGGACCAGACATGGACCCACGAGCATTCGCTTACTTGGACGACATCATAGTGTTAGGGGAAACTTTCAACGAACACTTAGAAAATCTGAGAGAAGTATTTCGCCGACTTCGAGAAGCCAACTTACAACTGAATCCGGACAAGTGTGAATTTGGGAAACGCTCTCTGAAATACTTAGGCCACGAAGTCACAGCCGAGGGAATCCGAACCGACCCTGATAAAGTTAAAGCTATTTTGGAGATGAAACCACCAACTACTGTTCGTACGCTACGTCGCTTCTTGGGAGTTTGTTCCTGGTACCGGAGGTTTATAGCCAATTTTTCAAGGATCGCAACACCGTTGACGAGTCTACTGAAGAAAGGAAAGAAATGGTCGTGGGGTGAACAACAACAGGGAGCATTCGACGAGCTCAAGAAATTCTTAACGGAATCACCGGTATTAGCCTGCCCAGACTTCAGTCGGCCATTCCAACTACAAACGGACGCTTCAGACGATGGACTTGGGGTAGCACTCTTACAAAATCAGGATGGACACGACCGAATAATCGCCTACGCCAGCCGCACTTTACATCCCGCCGAATGCAATTATTCCGTCACCGAAAAAGAATGTTTGGCTATTGTATGGGGCATCGAGAAAATGAGACCTTACCTGGAGGGTTATCACTTCACCGTCATTACTGATCATCAGAGTCTAAAGTGGCTGCATTCTATCAAAAGCCCGACCGGAAGAATAGCCCGATGGAGTGTATTTCTGCAACAATACGACTTCGACATCAAATATCGAAAAGGAGTCCTAAACAAGGTAGCCGACGCCCTATCACGAGAACCTTTACATGAACCAACCTCTACGATACAGGCCGACACTCAAGAGACAAAGTTTCCACAGAAATGTGCTTGGTACGACCGGAAAATGGAGGAAGTTCAACGAAACCCGGAAAATTTCCCAGATTATTCAATTCAAGAAGGAAAACTTTTTCGTCATTTCTGGGATTTCTCCGATCTGAAAGAAGAGGAAGACTCCGAGCCGTGGAAACTATGTATACCCACCTACCAACGTGAAGCAGTATTGAAGGAGAATCATGACCAACCGACCGCAGGACATTTAGGAATTGCGAAAACCGCCGCCCGCATCGCCCGACATTACTACTGGCCGAATATGTATAGGGAGATTAGCAAATACGTCAGGAATTGCGTCGTTTGTCAAGCTTATAAGCCGTCACAGCAGCAGCCGCCTGGGAAAATGCAACCGAGCCCCGTCTCTCTACCATGGGAAACAGTAAGCACCGACCTTGTAGGACCACTTCCCCGTTCATCAAAGGGAAATTGTTACTTAGTGATGTTCCATGACCGCTTTACCAAATGGACCGCCTGCCGACCAATCCGCCGAGCCACCGCAGCCGCCGTCTCCAAGACACTCTACGAAGAAATAATCACTCGTTTTGGTTGTCCGAAAACCGTCATCTCAGACAATGGATCGCAGTACGACAGCAAGATATTTCGAGGAATGATGGAAGAACTAGGTATTCAACACCGGGTAACGCCCGTCTACACGCCCCAGTGCAACCCAGTCGAACGAGCCAACCGTACTATAAAAACTATGATTGCACAATTCTGTGAAAACAACCACAAACACTGGGATAGTCATCTACATGAGATTACGTTCGCCATCAATAGTTCCCGTCACGAGTCCACAGGATTTACCCCGGCATTTCTGAACTTCGGTCGAGAGTTGGAAGCACCGAAGACAATCTACCAGGAGGCTACGAGGGACACCAGAGAATTTGAAGATGTCGACCCGGATCCAACTACTATTCAAGAACGCACTAGCCGTTTAAAGAGGCTGCAAGAGACCTTCTCATTGGTACGCCGTCATTTAGCACAGGCCTTCGACAAGCAGAAAAGACACTACGATCTACGCCGCCGTGCTTGGAGATGTCATCCGGGTGATAAAGTGATGAAACGCGAACATCCTCTTTCTCGCGCGATTAATGACTTTGCAGCGAAATTGGCTCCTAAGTTCACCGGTCCATATACGGTTTGTCGAGTAATATCACCCGTGGTCTACGACCTGCGAGATGAGCAAGGAAAACTGGTCAAACGCATACATATAAAAGACCTTAAACCCTACCATGAAAACATTAACTATGTTACAGATATGCCGAAGTCGACGATCCCGGCCAAGATGAGGCCCTCAAAACAATCCAGGGCGAATATACCACCCTGGAGGGAATTCGTGGTGCCACGACCCCTCAGCCCCCTGCCGCCGACTCCTCCACCCCCAGCTCCGACCAGAGGGGAACTCCTGGAAGAATTCGGTAGACTCCTGGAAACGGTCCCACCGGGAGACAAAAACTGGACACCCAGGCTATGGGAAGTCGCCAGAGAACTTCGTCCCAAAGATTGGCCGGCGGAAAGGTACTTCCGGGTGAAGGTGGCCATAAATGGAGAGTCCAGGTGGATTAGGATTCCGGCGCGGCGATAATATATGTGCGCTGAAATCTCCCTAGAATTCTGTTATTATTGTTATGAAACTTGTTAATTTATTACGTTGTGCTTGTAAAATATTTATAGGATAAATTTTTATTTTCAAGGAAACAACAAATAATCCGAAGTAATCAAAATGAGCACCCAGGAAGTTCTGATTCTACACGAGGACGTAGAGTTAGATGGGGAAAAGGCGACGGAAGCGGTCGCGACGCCGTCGGATTCAACACCGATATACTTGCCGGTGAAGGACTACCCGCTGTGCTGGCGGTGTGGCTATCCGGACCATGATCGCCGCACCTGCCGGAGACCAATAATGGTGTTTTGTTCCCGGTGTGGCAAGGTCGGGACCAGGTCAGTCGACTGCACCTGCCGTGCAGAGACTCCGGTGTCGTCAGGGAAGACGGCCCCGCCGAAAAGGACGCTCCAGACGAGGAAGGCGCCTACGCCGGCGCCAGCCAGGACCCGAGACGTGGGGGTCCAGTGCGACCTGATCCGGGTAACAGCATCCGGCGCCCCGGCCTGGACGAGGCCATAAGGTCGCCCTAAGAATTTTTACGTTTTTTTTTATATTATTAGTATGAAGTATTGGTTTAGAATTGTATTTATAGGAAGTAAATTTTTATTTTCAATGTTACAGATGTAAATGCCTTAGAAAAGAGAAAACTAGTTTTCTCTTTTCTATCCGAAGAAGGAGGGGAATGTAACGTAGCAAGTTTTCCGGCTGAATTAGCGGGTACATCGGCCCGCGGCAGTCGTCACGCTGATTGATGCGCGATAGGTCACGGCCGCGGGGTCGACCGCGCTGGGCGTGGTCAAACGCCGCGACCCGGAAACGTATAAGGTCGGACGCGCGGTCGGTAATTGGGAATTCAATTTTCAAATTAACCGTGGTGCCGCCAGTCTTGAAAACTCCGAATCCAGTGAAAGAGGCATTAGTGCAAATCCAGGTTTTTCCCAGGTCCAGGTCCAGGTCTAGTTATTTATCCGAAAACAGTGAGTAAACCGAAGGGTTACGCGTGAGCAAGGTATGATTATTTCATTTAAATTTTATTTTGTTGATTTGTCGGTGTATTACTGTATTTTCCCATTTCGATCCTTTACCTCTCTGGGTCATGGAGTTGTGTAGTAGCTTCAAACGGCCTGCATAATTCTATGAATTTCCCAGTATGCGGGGATGTACATGTTAGCTTAAAACGGCGCATTTACATCTTCGTTCCTTTCCCAGCATCCATGGTGCCAGGTAGTAGCTTGAAATGGCGTGCCTGACTCGGTGGATTTCTCCTAGTATACAGGGTGGTGTATGTTAGCTTCAAATGGCGCATGCACAACCCGGTATTGTCTCCAACCTTCCAATTCCCCATGGCTCCGTACAATAGCTTTAAATGGCCTGTATGAATTCATGGTAATCCCGAGAGTACAGGGACACGCATGCTAGCTTCAAATGGCGCATTCAGTGGCCCTGTATTCCCCTTGTTGTATCGCCCGAGTTCTTAGAGTCCGTGTATTAGCTTGAAACGGCCTACATGTCTCTTTGGATTCCGAGTGTGTGGGATTGTACGATGTTAGCTTAAAACGGCGCATCTCACAGTTCTATACGGGTACATTCCTTTCTTTATGTCTCCTACCAATCGTAACGCTCCGACAATGAAACTTTGTTTAGTTTTATTCAAGCGTTCCATTGCCCACGTTATTACCTGCCGTAGTTCTGTTTTCTCACAATATTTTCTGCTTGCACTATTGCTTCATTTCGCTTATTTCCGCTTGCTACCGCACGTTACTTTGACCGCTTTCTCATTTTCGTAGTAGTGTATATTTTGAATCTTTGCATGTATAATTTTCCATCACAAATGCACGTTACACCCCGCCTCCGAACAAATTACTCCTCCTATTCCTGGTACATTGTTAAAAGTATACTATATCAGCGACATCATTGGTTACAACACTTCGCCATTGGTAATGTGTGTGGATATTATCCAGTTACCAGTTCTCATCGAGAGGGACATCATGTACGCCTAGGCGTAAATTTATCATTTCATATCATGTACGCCGAGACGGAAATTTATCATTTCACATCATGTACACCGAAGTATACAGACATCATTCTACGACATATACGCCGAGACACCAGCATAGCATCACACACCAGGAGCACCGCTACGTACACCACATTACCATTGGCCCCGACACATTACACTTCAACTATCGAAATCATTGTACCAATATCGTTTTCCATTGATTTGACATCATTGTGTAATTGTGCATATCTATTCATTTTCATTGATATCATTCGCTCATTGTATATATTACCGAATCTAGAATATAAGTGTCCTGGTCATTGTGAGTTTTATTTTCCCGAGCAGAATTTTTACAATAATTTTCAGAGATAGGGAATAAAATATATTAACATCAGGCCCCTGGGCATAATCTTCTCTGACTGCAGCTCCTGGACACCCGTAGGAGTACCGCCTACGGGTTCCGAGTGTCCTCAACACTTTAAACTAGAGGTGGCGCCCGAGGTTTCTGTCTTCGGAAGGTAAGATGGTAAAGAATAGAAACGGAAGGTCGTCACAGTACCAATATCGTTTTCCATTGATTTAACACCATTGTGTAATTGAGTATATCTTTCCTGTTTTCATTGACATTATTCGCTCATTGTATATATTACCGAACCTAGAATATAAGTGTCCTGGTCATTGTGCGTTTTATTTTCCCGAGCAGAATTTTTACAATAATTTTCAGAGATAGGGAATAAAATATATTAACATCAGGCCCCTGGGCATAATCTTCTCTGACTGCCGCTCCTGGACACCCGTAGGAGTACCGCCTACGGGTTCCGAGTGTCCTCAACACTTTAAACTAGAGGTGGCGCCCGAGGTTTCTGTCTTCGGAAGGTAAGATGGTAAAGAATAGAAACGGAAGGACGTCACAACGCAATGCCAAACAAACGATCTCACGAAAAACATAATTAAAACGAGGATAACCAATATAAATCCTCAGAACAAACACCCTCTACCCTACCAATTCCTCCCAATATTCCTGAAAACCCCATAAGGATTTCTACTAAAATCCATAACTACCAAACAGAACTGAAATTAATAAATATATTTCAACACCTCCCCTGTAAATATCAACACTCCCCCTGTATATATCAACACTTCCCCTGTGAATATCCCCCCTACTAAAAATTGTCATGAGCAGTTTTTTTAATGTTTGTGGACAGTTTTTTTAACTTTTTGATTTTTCCTGTGCATCATACCAAAAATAAAGAAATTCATCATATCTAGTATCCAGAACAATAATCATACAATTGCCAACAACATCATTATTATACTATAATATAGATTTAAGAATACCAAATAATAACTAAGCTTAGGTAGGAATTATTATAATGAACGATGTATAAAAGCAATAATATATTTATGTATTATTTTGTAATGTGAAATGAATGATTTTTGACTTTTGACTTTGGACCCGGCAAGTCCGAGTTCAATCCCGAGCTAGGAAAGAAATTTTCTAGTCTCGGTAGGGGTCACCATTTCACTGTTGGGTCAAAAATTAACAGTGCTGTGCCTTAGGTGGCGTAAGGACACAGTTACAAAGCCTACAGAGAACACAACTGCTTACTCCGAACTCGGCACAAGTTACAAGCTTCGAAAAATGGGAAATGAAAAAAGGTTTCTTTTGAAAAAATCTTCAGTTAAAATATATGTACAAGTCAAAGACTCACCCTGGATATAGATCACAAGAGACTGAACTACTTACTTATTTTCACTCAAAAACTTGAAGAATTGTTGGACATAATTTTAAACTTGAAAAATACAGAAACCACAAAATAATAGTTGCAGACCTTGGAAGTCCAGTCGCAGCTTCATTTCTAGTTCCAAAAAAGTTACTAAAAATTTTCTGTGGTTTACCCATAGCAATAAAATGTATAAATAGAACCTAGAAATTTAATGGATTTCGAACGCTAAACCAGTAAAACGTTTCACGTGAAACAAACAGAAAAATATAGTTGATAATTTGAAGCGTGTTTCTGCAAAGGGAATAGATAAATTGTAGTTAATATCAAGACAGAAACAAAACTAAACGATTGGATCTATTAATACATGAAGAATTTTGTCATTGTCATGACATTGTAATTTTCAACATCTGTGAACAATGAAGGTGTATGATATCTATATTACAGTGGCTTTATACAAGACAGTGGCGACAATAGGGTCATAGAACACGTTTTTGCACAAACATGGCGGATATTTGTTTACATTTTAGTGTCGTGCTGTTTGACATTTGACTCGATTTTGAGCTTTATACACTATGACATGACAAAAAATCAATGAAAGTCTGCCATTAGTGGTCGAAAACAGTCCGACCAATCAAAACGTGAACGTCTATTGTCGCCACTGTCCTGTATAAAGCCACTGTAATCTATATTAATAAAAGGCGATCTATGGTTGGTTCAAAACTTCGAAATGCCATATTGTTCAAACGATCGCACCAAATTGGACAATTCTTTTTTTGTTGTGTTTATAATTGTTAGGGCAAGGTTTATATAACAAAATATTCCCAAAAAAATCCTACAGAAAAGAAAAAAAAGCCTTCCTTTTTTTCGAGCAATCATAGAGTACTTATGTAGGTTTTGACATTTGGACAAAGGAGGTTAGTTTTTCTTTCACAGAATCGCATGTCAAGTGAATCGTTAAAAGTGCAGTAGGTCTTACCACAGAATACCTAACAACAGTATAAGAATATTACATGGGGATTAATAGTGGTAGAACGAAGTTCCACGAGTGTTAATAAAAATGCAATAATAAAATAGAACGAGAGAAATGGACTCGCTATCTATATTAATAAAAGAGGATCTATGGTTGGTTCAAAACTTCGAAATGCCTTATTGTTCAAACGATCGCACCAAATTGGACAATTTTTTTTTGTTGTGTTTATTATTGTTAGGGCAAGGTTTATATAACAAAATATTCCCAAAAAAATCCTACAGAAAAGAAAATAAGGCATTCCAATTTCTTACGACGAATCGAGCAATTATAGAGTACTAATATGGGTTTTGACATTTGGACAAAGGAGGTTAGTTTTTCTTCCACAGAATCGCATGTCAAGTGAATAGTTGAAAGTGCAGTAGGTCTTACCAACGGTATAAGAATATTCCATGGGGATTAATAGTAGTAGAACGAAGTTCTACGGTATTCAATAGAAATGCAATAATAAAATAGATCGTTGTGAAGTTATAAGCCATGAAGTAGTCTGGCAATGGTGCATTTCATTTTATTGAAGGGTAGGAAATTCAGAAATGGCATAGAGTATGAATGGCGATGTATACAATTATTGTGAAATTTGCATAGAACTTATAATAACATGGAAGGCTGTTATCCGATCAAAAGCGGGTAAAGATCTTAAGTTGGTGAAACAGTGAATTTTTACCGGAATGTAAAGTAAATCGGATTGTGACGATCAGCATCAATCGTGAGTTGTCCATTTTCATCTTTGCTCTATACTTCTGAAATGTTTTTGATTTATGTTTGGGTAATAAATATATTTGCGGAATTAACTGAATTCAAAATTGCCCATAATTAGTAATCGACATATTATTTTTGTATTTCTGTTTTCTGTGACAGCTCATATCCATGGAAAAGATGACAGTTGACAGATGACGTTTGACAGATGACATTTGACAGATGACATTCGACAGATGACATTTGACAGATGACATTTGACAGATGACATTTGACAGATGACATTTGACAGATGACATTTGTCAGTAGACAGATGACATTTGACAGTTTACAGATGACATTTGATTTAACTTTTATTATGCCTAATTTATCTCCTGCTTGAAAAAATAGCAATGGTAAGTTTATACATCTTTAACGGGGGTTTCACAAAGCATATCACCGGTGATCGGAGCTTGATCTAGAATCAACTCGATTTGACAGTTCAGAAATCTAACCAAGCCGTGGGTCTCCGATCACTGGTGATTACGATTTGTGAAATCCACAGTAAGTATAGGCACGGCCTTCTTAAGATAAAGATGGCTATGGCTATAGGTATCATTTAGGCGAAACAAAGTTCGCCGGGCCAGCTAGTTTAATATTAAAAATGTAAATATTCCTATTATTCTGCTTCAACAACCACAACGGTTATTATTCCTGGACCTGAATTCTCCAACTAAAAATATTACTGAATGGAAATAATGGGATATTACCAACATAATTTCGATTTTCCAAAGCCGGCCGAGATGTCAATATTTATTCTTGGATGGACCATACTAAAGAGAAAAGTATGATCCAGAGTTTCTTCAAAATATATGTATTACTTGAAACAAAACATGAATGAGCCTTCTAGGGTAACTCCACTCACTGCAACTTATATAGACAACTTCTTCTGTAACTTCGAAGTGACGAGCTCCCAAACTATAAGTCTACACTCTACACCTTGCTGATCATTATGGGCAAATAATAGATTTTCCATCTGTAACAAAACAGAGTGTTCACAATAATCAGAAAATTAAATACAGACCCATAACTAGTAAGGCCATCCATAAAATGAAATCCGAACTCAGCCTCATAAACTGGAGGAGTATGTTAGCCACCAGATCAGCCAGCCAGTCTTTCACGTTATTTTTTGACAAATTTCTTTGTCTCTTCAACTTGCTTTTCCCTGAAAAAAAACGCACTCGAGTGAAGAGTGAACTAGAAAATAGCAGACCAATAAATGAACTGAAGAACACACTGGAGATACTAAGCAATATCTCCAGTGTCACACATAACACAGAAGTCTTCAATTGTTATGAAAATTACAAAGAAAGACTTGAAAGAACTATTGATGCAGAAAAGAAAAGAATTAATGAATAAAACTAAACAAGTGTGGTCAATAATCAATAAAGAGACTAAAAATACAAAACAAATGTCTGAATCTATAATAAGTGCTGATACCTCCAATGATTATTTTTCAAGCTTTGGGCAGACCATTAACGGTGACTTAGTCCAACCAATGGTGGGAAACAGAGCCTTGCAATTTCTGCAGCAGAATCCACTCAAACAAGATCTAACCTTGTATTCAGTCCAACCTCAAAATTTGATATAATAAATGTAAGCAATTTGAATTTTGTGGGCCCCTATGAATTGATAAAATAATAGGCTGAGGCCATATCTACCGAATCTGTAGCGTAGGCCTAATGTACAAATACTCTGTGATCTGAATCAATGTGCTTTTCGATGTACCTAGTCTCTCTCTCTCTCTCTCTCAGTACCATGCGCTCTAACCAGACGCAAGCAAGCCAAGCAAGTAACAATAACATAACCTGCCATTTTGTATTCCATGACGGAATGTACTAATGTACATTATATTAATCTGTACGAATAATGCCCACTGATAAACTGTGAATAAACAACACGTGAACCGTGAACCACCACCCACACAGCACATGTACGTACAATGGACGAACAATGGATGTTTATTATGGATGTTCGAAACATCCATTGGATGTCCAGAATTGGTACATAGTACATCCAAAGGACGTTCATGGGACGTCCAGGACACCACTTTGGACGTACAATTCAAGTCCAGATAACGTCCAATGGATGTACATTGTGCCTATCTTGGACATCCATTGTACGTACATTGGATGCACATGTACGTACATTGGATGAACAATGGACATTTATTATGGATGTTCGAGATATCCATAGGATGTCCAGAATTGGTACATAGTACATCCAAAGGACGTTCATGGACGTCCAGGACACCACTTTGGACGTACAATTCAAGTCCAGATAACTTCCAATGGATGTACATTGTGCCTATCTTGGACATCCATTGCATGTCATATGTACGTACATTGTATGAACAATGTTTTTTATTATTGTTCATAATATAAAGAAATATTCAAAGCAATTTAAATCCAGTTAATTATTTAGTAACACTGAAATTAATCAGATACGGCGTTACTAGATAATATTTAGTGTTAAAGGTATATCTAGTAGTTCTAGTTAGTAGAGGTAGATATACCTATAACATCTTAACATCATCAGTCATCACACGCCTTGGGATCTGAGACTCGTTCTAATCAGCTTGCCCAAGCCACAATGCCTCACATCATCATCCAGGAACCTAGCGAATGTTCCAACAACATCATTTCATGATCTTGTACGGATCAACGGATCTATGCAGCGGAACGAAGGTCCTCTTAAAACAAAACGGAAGATCGTTCTGGGGGAAGACTACCGCATGGCGACATCTAGTTATGAATTAGATAAACAATTCGCTCTCGAAGTTACGCGGTCGAAGATAGATGGCATATCTCTCATTTTCTCCTTCCAGTGACTACATGGTAATATAGTCACTGTATCTCCTCAGCAAGCAAGAATAAGAGTTTTCACATAAGAAACATGAAGGCGGGAGCGTGAGAATCGTACATAGTTATCGGTATGTCCGAAAATAGTTATTTAATCAACTAGTTTATTAATGACAGCGATTAATGGTCGAAATATTTTAACGCGTGAGCGGAGCGAGCGCGTTAATGTTTGAGACCATTAATCGCTGAATTAATAAACGAGTTGATTACAAGATTTTTCCGTCGACCTCATCCCGAATTGAATATGAATTCTCGATAGAAATGAATTTTTATTTTGCATAATAGACAAATTTGACATAATGTAAATTTCTATGTTCATTTCGATATATTGATATTTATGCTCCCTATGGAACAATTCGAAAAATTCATATAGGGAATATTGGACATGTTGTGACATTCTGAATAGTTTACATTACATAATGATATCCCATAAGGAACGTGTGGAGAAAATGGAGGTTGAAGTATTATCTACTTTGCAACTTGTATCACCTGAAATTTCTTCTGCAGTCTATTTTATTTTGAATGGAATTGTCAATATACCCTTCTGTGACAGAAGTTGATTTCCAACCAAGCTCGATAGTGCTCTGACTGAATATTTTATGTTCGGTTGCCATGATAATCATGCATTAATAAGAAATCATGCATTAAAATAGGTCATTAATGGATGATTTCCAGTGCGTTAAAATGAGCTTTTATTCTATGGTCGACGGAAATAATAATTATCCAACGAAAGTTTATTCTAGAAGGAATTATTCCAAAAGGAAAAATTAATCAGTAAAACTGAGATTAATCAGATATCAGTTGTTGATATTTATATCAATGCATGCGGTATCTGATTTATCTCAGTTTTACTGATTTATTTTCTTTTTGGAATAATTTCTTCTGGAATTAACTTTCGTTTCGGTCTGAAACATGGCCGATATGGCGCTCATCTGCGAATCGTCTATAATGTATCTGAATTGGACGTACAATGAATGTTCACTGTTGGATTTACAATGGACGTCCAGAAATGTACATTAACTGGACGAACAAAATATGCACCATTAATAATGTTGTTTATTTATTTATTAATAATGTATCTGAATTGGACGTACAATGAATGTTCACTGTTGGATGTACAATGGACGTCCAGAAATGTACATTAACTGGACGAACAAAATGCACCATTGAACAAATTTTATTTGAAGATTGTGTTTGGAAATACTATTGATTCTCATTTGGAACAGGGAAAATAGATGAGATTCAAACAGAAAATTCATATATATTTTTGGACATTATATGTATGTACAATGGACGTACGTTCGTAACAACCAATGGACGTCAACAATTGTAAGTACAATGGACATCCATTCAACGTCCATGGACGTTTGGACTTGATATGGTCGTAAAATGGACGTCCAATGGATGTCGTGTGCTGTATGGGCAGAAAGTGATTCATTATTTAACATCAGATGCGTGATTGGTTCTTTCTTGACAAAGAAAGAATTAGAACATGAAATCTACAACTTTTGCTGAGTTCTTTGTGCAAACGAATTCATCCAAAATGGATCAACAAAATCAAGAGAATGCTGCCCAAGTCGAACCAATGACGATGATACAAATGATGGAAATTCAAGCTCAACGCAAGAATGAAAATGATGGAATTCACGGCGAACATGGCAAGCGGAAGATCCAGTTCAACCAAAAACGAGGCTCAAAACAACCACGTGAATTTCATGCAGTACGATCCCGATGATACACCGTTTACAACCAAGGAATGGCTTGAAGAAGTAAATCGTATAAAATGCGAAACAGGTATGTCCGAAACATTGGTTGTTTTAAAAGCTGGTCAATGTTTGAAAGGGCGTGCTTCTAAATTGTTTGTAAATTGGAAGCCTTTAAATAGAAATCGGACTACTTTTCGTGATGATTTGAAAATCGCATTTCCTTCAAGAGGAACCCCTGCCACAAGACTTTTATCCTGGCAATGAAAACAAAAGTTCAGAATTTAAATTTTTAGGAGAGTATGGTCAAGCTAAACTAAATTCACTTAAAAAATTCTATAACGGATTTCCATGGAACCTTATTTTAAGTCAAGTTTCACATGATATTGTCAATGCTGAAGTCAAAAATAGAGATGAGAACTTCTTAAATTATTGTCATCATTTGATAGTGATTCGTCAGCACCATTAACACCCCTATCAGATATTAACAGAAAAAGACCACACCAAGTAAAGAATGAAAAATTTTATTTTAAATGCAGAAACTGTAATAAAGTTGGTCACAAAGCCATTGACTGCAGATACACGAAAAAACGTGCCTCAGATTCAGAAAGACCGTACTGTAATTTTTGTAAAAAAGATGGGCATTCCGAAAATTTTTTTTGGTATAAGAAAAAACAATCTGGACCATCCAATAATAGATCATCCGATAATATTACTCTTATCGCTAAAAGCTCATCCAAAATTAGTTACCCAGAAGGAGAACTCAAAAATAAAAACAATTTTGCTCAAATCTCATATTTAATTGATACAGGTTCAGATATTTGCTTGATTAAAGAAAGTGTTGCTAGAAAGTTGAAATGCGAAGTAATACCTCAAACTAAAAAGATTATGGGAATAGGAAATGTTGAATTTAAAACATTAGGAAAAGCAAACATCCAATTTTTAAAGTGTGAATTAGCTATAGAAATTGAATTCAATATAGTTACAGATAATATTATTCCACATAAGGATATTGACGCTTTGATCGGATTAGATATCCCCAAAGAAGAGGATATTTCAACAATTAATAAGGATTGTGTTGATTTTGTGACCTCCTTCAGAAAAGCTCCCAAAACGTTCTCTTTAGTTTGTAAAGATTTAGAATTAGATTTGTCAGGATTGGACGAGCACAAATAATTCAAATAATTAAAAGGGGTGTTGAATCTGAACCTGATGCAGGCACCACAGGTAAACTAAAAATTCAATTGAAAGATGAATCTCCTGTCGTTTTTAGAGCAAGAAATTTAGCGTACCAAGAAGGCAAGAAAGAACAAAAGTTGGGGAAAGTATTAAAAACCAATTAGAATCTGGTAATATAAGATGTAGTGAATCAAATTATGCAAGCCCTATTGTCCTAGTAAGAAAGCGTAATGGCGAAATGAGACTGTGTGTTGATTACAGAGAACTGAATAAGAAAGTTTTGCGAAATAATTAACCCTTACCTAGAATTCAAAATCAAATAGACCTTTTAGCAACAGCAAAGTTTTATACAAAGCTCGATATGAAATCTGGTTTTCATCAAATTGAAGTAAAAGAATCTTCCAAACACATTACAGCATTTATTACACCTGATGGATTGTACGAATACAATAGAATGCCTTTTGGTTTCATAAATTCTCCTTCATGTTATCAGTCAGCAATTGATATGGCTCTCGGAGATTATAAAGAGAAAATTGCCCTAGTTTATGTTGATGATATTCTTTGTCCATGTGAAAATATTGAAGAAGGACTTTCTAAGATAATTATTGATAGGCTGTCAAAGTGTGGCTTCGCACTTAATTACCAAAAATGCGAATTCTTCAAAACGTCAATAGAATGTTTAGGAGTAATAATCGAATGCGGTATGGTAAAACCCAGTACACGAAAAATAGAAGCATGTCGATTATTTGAGTAGGAATTTGCCTTGCAAGAACAAAATACTGGCGCTCAGCTCTGTTACAGGTACTCCTCAATCTGTTGTTGAATGGCAAAAAGTCGACCCATTTTGCATGGAGATCTTAAGTGGAAATCTACATGAGGAAGGTTTTGGAGACCATGATGACTTGGTTTAAAGGCAACGGAAAGGTTGAAAGAGTTATGCGAACCATTGTCAATGCAATGCGATCAATTCTGAACAAGATAGATGAGAAATTATAGTATAAGGCTCTATCAAAAATTGAAAATGATCTAAACTCGACTGTGAATGAGTCGACAGGATATGCTCCTGTAGTTTTAATGAAAAACTCTAATAAGAGACTTTCGTCAACCATTAACTTGCTCAGTGATATATCAATAAAGCAAATTAATGTTCGATAAAGATGCCCTCATTGAGAAACTGGATGTTTCGGCAGAGCAAACAAAGGGGAAGTTTGATATGACTCGAAAACCAGGTTACCCGTTCGAGGTAAATCAAGAAGTAGTAATGGAAGTTACGCAACTGTCAAATGGTGGCAAATTGAAACCAAAGTTCATTGGCCCTTTTGAAATTAAGGCTGTCTTGCCGAATTATCGCTGTGCCCTGAAGCGAATAGGAGGTCAGAATAGAATGACTACAGCAAGCCAAGAACATCTGAGAATATGGCCTGAGGATACTGAAGATCATTGCCCCGTTAAATATAATCATGGATAAATGTTTACAGGAGGGAGTTTTCCCTAGTCAGTTGAAAACAGCTAGAGTCATAGACTTTTATAAAAAAGGAGACTCGACTGATCCTGGAACTTTCGACCAATATTGATACTTCCTACACTATCGAAGATTTTGGAGGAAATAATGAAAAACAAACTGAATGATTACTTTGAGGAGAACATGATCCTGGGCAACCAACCACCAACACGGCTCCCGATGGAAGAAGTCTACCGTAACGGCCCTAATAGAAATAATACTAGTATGGGCCAGCAGATCTACATTTCAAGTAGTTATCCTTATCGGTAGAACTCGGATGATTTTATGGGCGAAATGCCAAAGTTTGATCAATATTCCTGAAGAAATGGGAAAATCATGGAAAATAATGTCGGTCTGCTGCCAAAACAAGATAAGTACATTTTTATCATTTTTGCGTTAAGAACTTTTTCGTAACCATAATCGGTATATACACAAGTAAATGTACTGCATGAACCAGATAACTGTTGAGTCTGTTAGACAACGAAAAAAATGTCCGTTGTCCAACAGTTAGGTATCTGGTTCATGGTTTATGCAGTACATTTATATACCAATTATGGTTACGGAAATGGTGAAAATGTACTTATCTTGTTTTGGCAGCAGACCGACGAGTAAATACCAAGCTATTTTGCATTGTCTTTTCCTCTTTTGATCCGTGAATTTACATTACCGCCAGGATATCTGTGAGAAAAGTTTTATCGAGTTTAAAATGGCCCTTTTTGTCGGATTTATTAGCGATTTTCACGAATTTTTTAAAAATATTTCTACTTCGCCTAGAGAATCGAAATTCCACCCACGTAGGAATCGATTATTCCTCTTTTTGACCTCATAAAAATTTCCTCACCGTATAGCAGCTTCGCTGCGATTTTAAGATTCTTCTGGACCCACTTTTTCGACAGATTTCCCGGGCCGGACCACAGAGTTACCGTTTTGGTATAATATAGAACGAGAAATTATAAAATCCGACGATGAAGGGCACGTAGCTGAAATACTCTCCAGGGACCTTTCAAAGGCGTTCGACTGCATCCACCATAAGACCCTGATAAATAAACTGGAGTATTATGGACTCTGCCCTCAGGCACCCCATCTAATGAGATCATATTTCGAAGGACGAACGCAACAAGTTGAGTGAAATAATGTCATGTCGGGATTACGGATGGTTCATTGGGGTGTACCACAGGGATCCATATTGGGCCCTGTGCTCTTCATTATCTATATGAACGACATGAACATTAATAAATCGCATCAGGAATATTCAGTCGTAACCTCCTTGTTTGCCGATGACACATAGTATTTCATTAAGGCTACAAACCTGGAGATCCTTAAAAGAGCAGACAGAAATGTGATCACGGAGTCCAATAACTGATTCCGTGATAACTTGCTGAAAGTGAACGAAGAAAAAACCCAGAGAGTTACATTTGGCGTCGAAGAGGCAAATGGTCTGAAATTCTTGGGGGTGCATATCGATGGGAAATTAAACTGGGAAGTCCATATAGAGGCGGTTAAAAAGAAGTTGTGCTCGGCTCTATATACAATACGGGTGATCGACAGAGTGTGTACTAGAAATGCGGCCTTAGCTACTTACCATGCAAGTTTCCATTCTGTTGTATCATACGGCATAATTTTGCGGGGAAATTCGTCACACATGGTGGATATTCTTCTTCTCCAAAAGAGGACCATTAGGATGATTTACCACCTGAAGAGAACAGAAAGTTGCAGAGAGGCATACAAACACCTAAAAATACTCACTATTCCCTCGTTGTATATCCTGGAGATTGTAAATTATGTCCATAACAACAAAAAACTGTTTCCCCTTAACAGCGAATTCCACGAATTCAACACAAGAAATAAAAACAAAATACCGTACCACCGAAAAAAGCGAACGCAACAGAGTGTGGACTTTTGGGGAGCAAAACTGTATAATCACCTACCTGAAACACTTAAGAACACTGTTACACCTAAATTGAAGATGCTGCTAACCAGGACCCTTTATTCCATAGAAGAGTACCTGAATGAAAGTTGGAAGCTGTAGATATGAAATGATATGACGTGACATGTAAAAATTGATGTCTAACAAATATACTTATTCTTATGAATTCAAATTATGCATCAAAACTTGGCTTGGCTTCGAAATAACATTTTACCCTCGATTTTACCCGTATGCAGAACAACCTACGTAACAGAACATGGCCAAAACATGGCGGAGACCGAACAGCTGATCGTTCATGTCAAAATATTCTGTCATCGAAGGTTTGTTTACAAAATGTCGAATTTTTATCTAATTTTCCAAGAAAATTGCCCGACGTCAGGAATCGAAAAGCCAATCAGGGGCAGATCGATTCTTCCTCTTTCGATTCGTATCTGAAACTCCCGTCTGTGATGTCTGGAAAAAAAGCCTTTGGATGAAAGATGGTGGTACTTTTTCGCGATTTTTGCCGAATTCGCGATATTCAATCTGAAAATTAACGTAATTCCCTACCACGTAAAAAGACGAAGCATACCTCAAAAGGAGCACCGGTCTTTTTACTTCCTTTCTCATTATCGTTTTTCCTCTCCCGTGGCCCCTCTTTTCGAGCTAGGACCCTTTCTTCTGACCTACTTTTTGACAAATTAGGCCACTCCCCCAACTATGGTCTGGACCGAAAAGTGTAAAATACGTTTAGTATATAGAAAGAATTACAACTCGAAAGCAGTGAAATAATGAACACATTATTCTATGAGAGAAGATAAAAGTATATTATTTCATAAGGAGGAGATGTGTCACTTTTCATTGAGAGTTTTACATAGTTTGCCTAGCGCACGTAGTGAGCGGGTAATTGAAAGCGAGCCATGAAAAGTCACTTCTCCTCCGAATGGAATATGTTATTTTCTTTTCAAACAATTTGAGATTCCTGGAAATCTGAATATCCTCTTTTGGATTGACATTTAAGATCGCTATAATTGAGTGAAAAAATGTAACATTTGCATAGTTACGGTTGTCTTGCAAAATTAGTCCCTTGTATAACAACACTTTTTCGGCCCGCCGCACAGTGGGGCAGAAATCATCTTAATGTGATATTAATTCTAAAAATCATACTACCCATGAAATGGCAGTTGTTATTTTACAATTGACTGTAAACATCAGTCAACTGAACTGAATGCACGCACCGAAAGGGTTCTAACGTATTTTATTCTTATCTAATTTTGAATTGAAATTCGTTTTCAATTTATGTGTTGAAAGTTTTTTCAATTGACGCGAAATAACATATAATTGTTGTTGACCATAATTTCTGCTGTGATCTGAAAATTCGAATGCACGCTATGGAGGATTCATCTGAACCTATGTATACTTCGTTTTTGTTTATATATTTCCAATATAATATTTTGTTTAAAGTCTGATGATTTGCGTCGAAAGTTGTCCTGTTCGGAATTTTTTTTGTTGCCATTGAAAGATGAAATAATGATGCAAAAGTAACTTTCCAAGAGTCTCCAAATACCTTTTTTTTTTCAATAACGATTCTCTTGGGTTGCTAGTAGAAGATCAGCTCCCTAACAGCTGCCCCTTTTTGCCCCTTCTTGAATTATTACCTATGAAATTGTTATTGAAACTGTTCTCAAAAGGGATGATAGTAATTTTTTAAATTGTGTCAGGTTCTCAAAAGAAAACTCTGAAAATGTCTAGGATGGACTTGGTTGTTCTCATTTTCAAGAAAATGTAATCGAGTCAAGACCAATCAAGACATATTTCATCGTCTTCTGATTTCATCTGACCCGATTATAACAAGTCATAGATACTTCCAGCGGAAGTTTTGGATCTGCTACTGCCCGAGCTGCTGCCTTCTCCAGAAAAAATATCAAGCTCTGTTGATAGTGAATTATCCCCAAATTCAGAAGATGAAGGAAATTGGGAAATATAAGATTTATTGGCCGAAAAACTGTCTGGAGTATTTTCAACGGACTGGTTTTTTTCATATAATAAAACCCTATGAAAACCAAAGTTTCCCTTCTATTTCCATAAAAGTTGCATAAATTTGGTTCCATAATAGTCAATCCATCGTTTCATCATCAATTCAATGCATTCTGGCACTTTGATTTGAATGATATATTTGATATCACAGTTAGATGGTTTCTGCCCCACTGTGCGCCGGATAGACAAAAAATAACGTCGTTATCGTATGTTTGAAAATAATAGTATATTCTAAAACTATATGCAGAATGGGCTCCTATTCCAATACGAATGCAAAATTAGACGATATTTTCTCTATTTCAGTCGGATTTAAATTTAATGAATAATTCAGATTATACATCCTAGTGACTTTTTTATTGTAACTTGGCAGTTGGTGACTGTTACGAAAATTGACATTTCCAAATTGACGTGTGTTGAAAATTGATACGATCGGCAGTCATTGTTGCCAACCACGAAACGATAAATCGTAATGAACTCATTACGATAATGAAATAGAGAATCATTTCAATACATAATATTACTTAAGATGAAGTCGTTTGGCCAGATCCGTTGTAACCTTCGGATTCGGAAGTTGAATGAGTTTTCTGTCAGTTGATCAATCAATTGGTTGCCATGCCCTTATAGTTTCTGGTGGTATTTCCTTGAGTTATTTTCAATTTCGGTGGTGACGTATGACTATGAGATTCTCAAATCATTATGTATAGTGAGGTTGGAGACATACCAGGGTGCGTTTGATAATGAACGTAAGATTTTAGATTGAAATCTCTGGATAGTCTGAACATTTGATGATTTGCGCAAGCCCAGAATTGGATGTCGTACTTAGGTATATCCATATTGGTTTGATATTTGCCTTGTATAGGTATACATAAGTAATTTGTTTAGAAGGGATAATTTGGATTTCCTGCCAATACATTCGACGAATCTTCATATCAATTTGGTTTTTCTTAGCTTCAATATGTTGTTTCCAACTTTCCAAGTAAGGCGCTGATCTAAGTGTATACCGTGGTATTTGGTTGCGGGGTCGACTGGTCTGGTATTTCCTTTTCAAACATTTTGACAGGAGGACATTTCTTTCGAGAATGGGTATTTCAGATAGTAGAGGTCTATTCGAGCTGCATGAAATGGTTCCTTTGGTTGTGAAAGTTACTTGAATTGATTTGGTATAAATGATGTTGAGTCGCCATTTATAACAACATAGCATCAACGTTAGATTCCACAAAGCGTAATCACCGGTGAACGGAGGTTGATCTAGAATCAACTCGATTCGACAGTTCGAAAATTAGAGAATCAAGCTGTTGATCTCCGATCACCGGTGATTACGATTTGTGAAACCCACCGTGATTGCGTATCATTAATTACAATGAAAGTGAATCTTTTGTTTACCATTGATTCTGGAAGCCTGATTCGCCAATTCCACATATCTCATAAACTTATTCTTCATTGCTGGTCCCGTTTTGTCGTGCCATTCCTTCCAAATATAAGCCAATTCCATGGGATTCCTAGATTCCTCCATAATTCTCGAGACTTCTTCTATCTCTAATTCGCAATAGGTCTTTTCGAAATTTTCATAAGGACATACTCTTGTTTGGGCATAAATGTCCTTCATTTCCGAAATAAGATGATATATCTGAAAAAACATCTGCCTATTAAAGGATGAAAACAAAAATGTATTCCTATTCGGTTCTACCGACAAAATGAGCCGCCATTCAGTAGAAAATTGATGAAATCAGTTTTATTGGAATTTGAAGTTTTCATTCATTTCGCTACATAGGTACCCTAAACAAGGGTTCACAATATTTCTTTACCGTTATCAAAAATGAAAAAATGTCTAAATTCACACCAATACAGGGTATTTTCAAAGGATAACCTTTAAATAAAAGTTATCTCCAGTTAAAATAAAAGGAGATAGTATTCATTAAAGTAAGCCATTTCACCAAAAATCGTGTACAATGCATACCAAATTCGCTGTCCCCTAAGGGTATTTCTGAAACCGTTGGAGATAAAAAATTTTAAGTATGAAATTTATGGTCTAGTTTCTCATGACTAATTCAAAGATGCTCTCAGTTCTTTGGTATTCAAAAAACTTTGAAAGTTACAGGGTGATTTTGAAATTATGGCGTTTTCGGGCATACTGTGTATCTCGATAACCTCTTATGATATTTTCGAGATGAAAACTGTCTTTGACAGATATTTCTACTTAGAATTCATTGGCGTACACAAACAATTTTTTTGAGCTATCGTTTCTGAATTATAAACCAAGCTTATAGTTTTTTTAATGGGACACCCGATATTTTTTCTGATTGAAAGAATAAATAACACTTTGTATCTAGAAATAATTTTTATAATTGAAATTCAAATTTCATTTGATGTCGATCGATTCATCAATTGAAGGTGCTTCGATAATAATTATTAAAATTATGACATTGACAGAAGCCGATAGTCAATTATTAGACAAAAAAAGAACCACGCCACGTACATTAAATGGTAAACAGAATGAATCAGGATAATCTGTCAAGGCGAGAAGGTTTCAACATAGGAATCGTAGGTATATTTTCAGCAGGTTGGGGCACCTGCTCATATTGCTGTTATTGTGCGTTAGTTTTTGGAGCAGACATTTGGCCTGAGGTACACATGGTCCGGTTCGTAGGCAACCTCGAACTCCTGACTTGTCAGTGTTAGATTTTTTTCTGTGGGTATTTTTGAAAGATAAAATATACCAGCAAGAATGAATTACGTAAATGAATTGCGGCGAGGTATAGCGGCAGCATTTCACCAAATTGAGAAGCCCCGCATTCGTTGAATGTCATTAATAATTCAAGAAAAGGTGCGAATTATGTTCAGAACATGATGGACAAATTTTCGAACAATTTCTTCAAATAGTTAGGTCACAATTATTCCTGTTGTTAAGTATTGTAAGAATTGTTATTGTTGTTATTGTTCTTGTTTGTTTCTTGTAGTTGAAATAAAATAAATTTAAGTATAAAATTCGACTTTTAATTATGAAAATTATTCTTAGATACCAAGTGTTATATATTATTTGAATCAGAAAAAAAAATTTCCATTTAATGGTGAAATAAAATATGGAGTGTCTCATTTATAAAACTGTAAGTTTGAGTTATAACTCAAAAACGATAACCCTGAAAAAATTATTTATGTACGTAAATGAATCAATCCCACGTGAAGATTTCTGTCAAAGACAGTTTTAATCTTGAAAATATCAAAAGTGGTTAACGAGATACCCAGTATGCCCTAAAATGCCATGGAATTTCAAAATTACCCCATTACTTCCAAATAATAATATATACCAGAAAACTGAAGGCACCTTATTTGAATTTGAATTTGAATGGAGAACTAGACCATAAATTTCTGACTTAAAATTTCATATCCTCAACGGTTGCAGAAATACCCTTAGGGTCCCGAGACAGTCATTTTGCCTTATGACATATACACTGTTTTCGACGCATAAGCGAGATACAGGGTGTTTAATGTCAACTTTGAGCAATATTCTGTGAACTGTGGTAAGTTATGCGTGATATTTCAAATAACGGTTTCTGGTCACATATCAGTATTTTTTAGGGCTCAATTCAATTGTGTTGTAGAATTTCAAAAAAAAAATTCAAAATGGCGGAAAATCTACAAATATGGAATTTTTTTTTCTTGGTTGCCAATTTGGAAAGCATAATCTCAACGTTCTCGATTTTCTGAGATTTTCTGTGAAAAATTTTTCTCAAAATTCGAACTCAACCTTTTTTACATGTCTTCAGTGAAAAAAAAATCGGCAGAAATTGTTGAAATTTTTCATGGTTGAACTATCTTTCATTCTGAATACTGAGATGAAAACGGAATGAAATAATATCTATTGGTTTTCTTTTGTAGCCTACCAAAAATCACGCTCGAAGAACTTTCATAATTTTTATTCAAAGAACTAGAGGCCGTACGAAGGCCAAAATTGTGCTAATGGGCTGCTAGAATGACCCTGACAGAAATATGAATTTATAAACCAAAAATTTTTATTTTCAAAAACTCTGGCAGGATTCGAACTCTCTACGAGTATGAATTCGGAGGTTCATTTTAATCTTATAAATTTCCGTTACCAAAGCGACGCTAGTAAATCGAAAGTGGAGAGTTCTATTCCCAACGAAGTTTTTTGAAAAAAAATTTTTTGTTTTATAAATTCATATTTCCGTCCGGGTCACTCTGGCAGCTCATTAGCCTGAATTTGGTCTTCGTACGGCCTCCAGTTTTTTGAATAAAAACTATGAAAGTTCTACGAGCGTAATCTTTGGAAGGCTACGAGAATTAAACCAATGGAAATTATTTCATTTTGTTTTCACCTCAGTATTCAAATATACGAGTAGTGGGAGTCCGCCTTGAGCCAAAAATGACTTCCCCGGTGTCGTCTACACGGCTATATATGTTTGTCCAGTTTATGGTGAAACACCCTGTATAAATACCGTATAAATATCTTCAATACATATAATAATATCTGATAATATATTGATGAAGGCTTTCACGGCCGAATTCAACTTAATATTTAGCGTATTCCGGGTTAGATGAATTTCGTATGGAACTACGGCTAGAAAATACGCTGAATTTGAATGTATCTGGCAGATATTCATTGAGCTCACATTTCGATTTTCGCACTTCACAAGATTTTCAACTGAACAGGAGTTTAATTTGATGTATCAAAACTAACAATAAATTCATTCACCTCAGCTTACTGACTGGATTTTCATCTTCGAATCTCGAGTATTCCAATAGGAGTTTCACCTGAACCACGGCAAGAAAACCCGGAAGACTTGAGGTCAAATACGGCTGTAAAAGCCTTCATCAATATATCCACTGGATTTTGATGACAAATTTTCATTTTTCTGGAGATTTCGAGTGAATAATTCGAAATTTGTTCTCGAGATCTGTAGCATATACGACAAAACTACAAGAATCCTTAAAGTTTTGTATAATGACTAAGCTTATTTTACATCAATATATCGAACGAATAGGCATCCATCCGAAAAAATTTCTGGGGTAAAACAGGGGACACTGTTCCAGAAAAAATGTCACCCTATAGATCGAAATTGGCATATCCAATGATGTAAATTTCAAATTGTGATATCTATGCCTAGTTTCAGTTGAATATCTTGTGAATTACAAATACTATGAGGAAAACCTTGAAAAAAATCAAACCTTAACGCCCTGTTAGAAGAATGCCATTTTTTAGAATAAATAAAAAATATTTCATTATAAAGAGGAAAGTATGCCGTTAATAGTGGAAAATAACATCAGCCAAATGACGACTACTACTACAGGACCATATCCTTTACTTGAAATATTCCATGATCAAATCGCAAAGTGGCTGCCCCATGTCCTTGAAAGCCTCACTAATTCCATCTTTGAGTTCTTGAATCGACGCTGGGCTCTTGGCGTAGACCTTTTCTCTCACATGGCTCCAAAGGAAGAAGTCGCAAGGTGTTAAATCACAAGATCTCGGTCGCCAATTGTGATCAACTCATCGAGAGATAACACGGTCCGGAAACTTTTCTCGTTTCAATGGTTTCGTTGCTTCTGTGACACGTAGCGCCGTCTTGTTGGAAGTAAACGATGTCCAGATCAATACCATCCAATTCCGGCCTTAAAAAAATCATTAATCATCTCTCGATTCACCGTTACTGTTGCTCCAGCCTCATTCACGAAAAATTGAGGTCCAATGATCCTACCAGACCATAAACCGCACCAAAACAGTCACACGTTGAGGATAGAGAGGCTTTTTTCAACAATAGCTCTTGGGTTTTCCGAGTCCTAAATGCGACAATTCTGCGTGGGCCTCATCACTCGAGATGATTTTCCGATGGAATTCTGGATCATCTCCATGCATTTCAATCAGCAAAGACACGACGTTGTTCATGATCAGCCGGCTTGAGTTCTTGTGTTAACTGAACTCTATTTGAATCTAATCTTGGGCCTAACCCAACATCGATGTTTTCTTCTCAAGCAATTTACATAACAAAACACTCGCTGCAGTAGAAAGCACAACGTTTTCTTGATCCTCCTTATTTTCAACAATTGAACTTGTTCGTGCACACGGTGTGCTGCATTGTACGCTTACAAAAGATACACGCATCTATGCCGTTGGAAACGGACCACAGAAATATAATAAATACTAGAATGCTATTAGGTACGTCCGAGATTCAGTAAAATGACCCCACATAGCGAATAAACACCTACTACTTGTACATGCGCAGCTCGTCTTTTCTTGCCACGTCGTTGCCAAGCATTATTTATGGTTTCAGATGAAGTTCGGAATAAATCTTATTGTGAAACCAGTGCATTCGGCAACACCGCTACGCGACGAAAACAAACACATCTTCACATCAGAAAAAGAGCAGTGTCGTATTTTAGGATTTGTTGATTCCCTTTGTTGTGTGCTTTCCTGTTTATTCATTCGTATAAATTCGCTTGCCTTTTCTGCTCCGTTTTCGGTGTTTCCTCGTTGTTTTCTTGAACATTGTGTAGTACTGATACTCCTTTAGTTTAGTTTTGTACTTGAGTTTTACTAGTTAGTTTTGATAGTCGAGTGCTGTGACAAATTATAGACAAAATGAAGTGCATGGTTCTTTTTTGCGCAAATAAAGGAGAAACCCATTTTATGAAAGTAAGTTTAGTTTAAGTAAGATACTACAGCTATTTTATTATTATTGCAAATGTTGATATCGACAACTTATTCATACCACATTCACGAAGTCAAAAATTTTAAGTCCTACCCTGATGACACGTTCACATATTGCGCAAACTCTGTAGTAGGTCAATTTTCCCTATGAGGTGCCAGGAATTGTGAACTGATTGGCGTTCTAGTATTCATTATATTTCTGTGAAACGGACGCTGAATGTGTTTATAGCTTGTACGCGAACTACTGGAATGCTGCGCAAAATGTTCGTAAACAAAATAGGAAACTCACGTCCGCTAGGACCGTCCACTAGGGACATACAATAAATGAGAGAAATGGACTAGCAAAGATCTAATTCAAGAAGTAAATCGCCGGAACGTGCTGCTGCCGCAGAAGGAAAATGACAGACCGGTTTCTGGCTTGTTTGTCGTCATCAGTGTCACATATCCCCTCTTACGGTAGCAACCAAATGAAACGGCAGAGCTTATATTACTCTCTAGCAGGAACTCCTGAGTATAATGTAATACCTGAATTCTACATTTGGTCCTTCGAGCCAGTGAGCGGAGGAGAAGTTCGTCGAAGAAGGATTCAGCGCCAGTGCCAAGGAACAGCGCCCGTGCCAAGGAATCCTCACCTGACTCAGTGCCAGTATCGAGAAGATGTGCCCGGCTGGTCAGAGTTACCTACCCTATATGGTGATTATTTAAAAAAAATATATATACCTATATATTTTTTTTTGAAAAATCACCATATAGGGTAGGAAACTCTGACCAGCCGGGCACATTTTCTCTGCCAAGGCTGTTTCAGAGGGAGGTTAGGAACTTCCTCACTATCCTAGTATTTGCAAGGATAACTTCTTTCTGAGCTGTACTTATCAGCTCCCTGTCCAGACCTAATCTTAAGGTGTTCTCCACAAGATGTCTCTCCACCATACCATTCGTTGATATAATCAGCCGATCAGCGGCAATATAGATGTCGACTTCAGGCGGTAGATTGTCTTCATCTCGAACGCCAGATCGTGGTACTTCGTCAGTTTTTCAACAAACGCCTTGGATATGTTGTCGTCGGCCGGGATAGTAACGTCCAGGATGTCCACTGTACGGTCTGTTTTATTAAAGAGTAGAATATCAGGTCTGTTCTGCTTGATTGCCCGGTCCGTTGTAATGAAATTATCCCAATAGTTTATAGCTTTCATTTTCCAGTATGGTACTCGGCCGGTATTCGAAGGGCTTCACTGACTTTTTTATCAAGCCGTATTTTTTGGCAATTGCCTGAGGATAAACTCTAGCCATCGCGTTGTGCCGCTGTGTGTAATCAAGTGGGGCCAACACAGGACATGACGACGTAACATGCTGTATGGATTGAGTTCCCTGGGAGCACTTTCTGCATTTATCAGTTGGTATGTTCCGTTTGGTGATGTTCTTAATGTATGATCTTGTCGGAACCACTTGATCTTGGATGGCGACTAATCTGCCTTCTGTTTCAGGAAACAAGTAGCCTGCTTCAAGGTAAGTAAGTGATTCCGTTTTATCTACATGATTACTTTGCAGGCATCCAGGATATCTCCCGTGCAGTGCCTTGCTATGCCAGTCCTGGAGGAGTCCTTCGGTGGTAAGTCGCGCTGATTCTATCTGGCCTGCGAAGTTCAACGGACTGAGGTTTTGATCTTCCTGACATACTGCTTGGTCGAAAGGTGGGTTTTCATTGAGAAAATATTCTCTCATAGTGCGAACTGTTCTGCCGTGTATTATTTCCAGATTTTGAAGCCCTCTTCCTCCATCATGCCTTGAGACATACAACCTATTCATAGAAGCATGCGGATAGTGAATGCCGTGCCTGGTGAGTAGCGCTGTTACTTTTTGGTCAATATCTCTCAGTTCCGTATTGAACCATCTGATCACATATTGCCCATATACTTATAGCGTCAAACATCACTTTCGAGTTGAGCTTGCTCTGAAGTACCTTTTTGGGTCTGCTGAAACATTTTTCTTTGAAGATGTTCTTCATTTCAGCTGTCTTGATGTCTAGGGCCTGCTGTACTCCGAGGTATTTTTAAGACTCTTGCATACCCAGTTCCGGTATAGTTAGGTCCTCCATCACAGATAAGCCCGCTCCCTCCTGCACTCGGCCTCTCTTCACATGTACAACGGCACATTTATCTATCCCCATCTCCATTCCTATCGTCTCAGAGAAGGCTGCCACTATTCTCAGTTGCTTTTTAAGTTGTTCCTCATTGGCGGCATAGAGCTTGAGATCGTCTATGTACAACTGGTGGTTGATTTTTATGTTACGCGCGTTCTGAATAATATATCCATAGAAATGGTTTCTCAGTAGTCCACTCAGGGGGTTCAGTGCCAGACAGAACCAAAGTGGGCTTAACGTATCCCCCTGGAAAATACCTCTCTTGATTTTGATTTTGGCGGTCTTATAGTTCGTTTGTTTTGTATCTACCACCAGTTGCGTGGGCCATGTTTTCATCAGATGTTTTAAGAGAGTTATGACCGGTTGTGTTATTCCATACAGTTGCAAGGTTTTTATGAGCCACGAGTGTGGAACGGAATCGAAGGTCTTCTTGTAGTCGACCCACGCCACCGAAATATTCCTTTGTTTTTTCTTGACCTGTTTGGTTATTATAAGGTCAGTGATAGAAAGCTCTTTACATCCACGGGCATTTCCGCGACAACCATTCTGTTCTCGTGCTGATATATGGTTTTTATTGACATACTTCCGGATCTGGCGTGTCAGGGAGCGTAGGGTAATGGGAGCCTACTAAGGGAAAACTTTCATAAAACCCATATTTATTAACCTTCTTATAATTTTCGATAAGGAACTCTTAGAACAATAATACAGGTATGTTTTAATCACGGTTAGAATAAATCACAGTCATGGATTTGGGTAGAATAACGATTTTGCAAAAAAAGTCAATCGCTCTCATAACCCGACACGTTGGGGTAATGGGAGCCCATTTCACGGTCACATGGGAAATGAGAGCCATAATATCAATTATTGCGCCAAAGTTGAACTAAACACACTTTGAATGTGATTTTTATTAGTAACTACAAGCTATCCATTGTAACAAAAATAAAATAATATACTCTTTAAGAAAAACGAGAAAAATAAAAACAAAATTATCGAAAAAGGACATATGACCCAGATCCTACGGATCCAAACAAAAGGAACAAAAATAAGAAGCTGGACTATCACTTCCGGAACATTCCTCATGAGCCCATTTTCCACAATTTCTGCATCGGTACCACATCTCCTCACTTTTTCAATGAGAGCCATCCTTGGCTCCCATTTCCCGCTGACTACCATTTCGAAAAGTAATAATATAAATAATGCAACCCTAATTTCAATCGCAAATGAACAAATAGCTTTAGTTAGTGAATGAATCTACGGATTTAATTAATATAAACATAATAAAATGAGAATAAAATTTCATGCTTTCCTTGGCGGTGGGAATCCACAGTTTTTTATAAGCGCGGAGCGAATAACAAACAATTGTCCCCCCAGACTGAACGCTGGACACTAAGGGCTCGTACAGCTCAGGCGAAGTTTCTCTAAGGTTGGCGAAGGCGTCCGTGTGTTTACAATCACTTGAATTTGCCTACATTCCGTTAAATCACCATAGCTCCCATTTCCCGACCGCTCCCATTACCCCGCGCTCCCCTACCCCTGTCAAAATTTTATAAATAGTTGGAAGGCAGGTGATCGGCCGGTATTTTTTGGGGTCTGTGGTGTTATTTCCCTTCGGTAACATGTGTGTTATTTCGAGTGTAAAAAAATCGGGTATTTTTGTGGGGTCTACGAGGACTTCCCCAAACAGTTTTGCCAGGTGGTTATGTGTAGCCGAGAAGTACTTCCACCAGTAATTTTGTATCTTGTCGATACCCGGGGGTGACCAGTTGTTCGTCTTTTTCAATGCCACCTTGATATCTTCTTCAGTGATGATTATGTCCTCCATATGGTATTTAGTGGAGTCTGCCTCTGCGTCCCTGATCCAGTGTGCTTGGTCATCATGCGTCTTCTCCTCCTCCCATATCTTTTTCCAATATAGATGCACAGATTCCTCCGTTGGAACGTCTTGACTCTCGGAGGTTTCTTGCTCGAGGTGGCGGAAGAACTGCTGTTTATTCCTGTAGTAGAGCTGGTTATTTTTGTACCTTTTTACTCGTTTATTGTACCTTTGTATTCTGCATCCTGATGTTTCAATTTTTTGTTTCAGCCTGTCAGATATTCCTAATATACTCTTCCTCATTTCGAGCTTTGACCTTGAATTCAGATGCTATCTAGCGAGTCAGTTTTCCGACTCTACATGATGGGGTTTTAGTGTCCAGGTAAGTATGTAGTATACCAATGTTCTTCCTCAAAACATTAATCTTATTTTCCAGGCGGCATTTCCAAGGGGGTGGTGCTTCTTTCATTTTAGGTTGCGCATCTTTTATTTCCATCCCCAGCTCAGAGCATACAGTGATTGCTCCCGCGTATACGAAATCCGCAACATCTTCGAGCTTCCAGGTGGAAGGTAAGTTGCTCTGCATAATTTCGTTCACCTCTTTCACTTTTTGTAGCATGATTTTCGACCCTTTCAATATATAGGTATTTTTGGTCTGTTTTGAGGCGGTATTCCAGCCTACAACATATAGTTCCTAGGAAGCGTCCGTTCAAGTTTGCTAATTCTACATGGATTTTCTTCTCTAGCCACTGGTGTTTGGACAGGGACGTCTTCTGCAGAGTCATCATCATAGGTCACCACAGCGCCACGCGGATAGCAGCTGAGTATAATGCTGTTTAGTTCGATTTCGGTGAACTTTTCATTATCTAAAAGCCATCTAACTAACTCTGTTGGACAACAAGTTGGCATAGGACTGCTTTTGTGGATTCATGTCATTCAAGATGTTGGTAAGTGCTTGTTTGTAGTTGGTGTTTGAATTGCGTTCCAAATCCTTCGCGATGTAATGAACACGTAATAATCGGATATTCTCCTCTTCGTTCCAGCGTGCTCGTCCATCTCGTCTCTGAACCTCAGCGAGACGAACTCGAAGTCCGTCCAAGCTGATGCTCCTTCTTCCTCTCCTAGAAGGGTTCGAGTTTATGCTTACGGTGCCATCTCGGGGGGCTGCACCGCTTGCCCCACAGCTGACCCTATTAGGCTCTTCCTCCGGACGGCTCCGAAGAGGGCCAGACCGCTGCCCTCTACCGCCCTGTGTCATGCTTCTTGTGATAGGAGCTTCATATTCTTCAACATCCAAGGCCTTGATCAGTATGATCCGGCACAATCACTAACCTAACCCTCGAATGGTAAAATATATAGGTATATATATTTTTTTAACCACCTTTCTAGGGTAAGGCTTCTGAGGATGCCGGGTCATCGGCGACCAAGACATCTCACAGTTGCACGTGAGAAATCTGCGTACGATTCGTGTAGTCCACAGGATAACCTCCTGTTGCGCATCGCCTATTATGCTTTCATCGATGCCAAGCTTCAAAGTGTTCTCCAGCAGATTTGTTTCGACAAGACCATTGGTTGTGATGATGAGAGGAAGGATTCTCGTGCAGGTATGTATTTCTTTAAGTTCGAATGCCAGGTCATGATATTTCAAAATTTTTCCAGTGTACGCTCTTTCAACATTGTCATCCGCTGGAATGGTGACATCGGCTATTATCACCTGATTCAATCTCTTTTCGAAGAGCACAAGGTCGGAACGATTGTGTAGAATGGACCTGTCTGTTATGAGTGGATGGTCCCAATAAAGCTTCACCTCATCATTCTCCAGGATTTCTTTTGGTGAGTATTCATGGATTGGTTGGGTTGTTCTGAGCAGTCCATATTTTTTGGCGATGGCTTGATGGTATGCCTTCTCCATGGAATTGTGGCGGTCCGTGTATTCTCTTGGTGCCAGAATTGGACAGGACGACGTGACATGTTGTATTGTCTCAGAAACTTGTGAGCATTCGCGGCATCTGTCGGTGGTTAAATTTTTCCCTATTATATTTTTCAGGTATGCTCTGGTGGGTACGACCTGATCCTGTATGGCTGTTAATCTGCCTTCTGTTTCTGGGAATAGGTAACCAGCTTTTAGGTATGCAAGTGATTTCTCTCTATCAATTCTCTTATTTTTCAGGGCTGTAGGATGGATGTTGGGGGGCGCAATTGGATCATTGGTAGATGACAGGTTTAGTGCTGTTATATTGTCATCCTCTTCAGATAGCGCTTTAAAGAAAGGTAAGTTCCTTGATTTGAAATATTCTCTCATCTCACTGATAGTGTTGTAATGTGTAGTTTCAACGTTCTGTAGCCCTCTTCCTCCATCTTTTCTAGGTATGTAAAGTCTGTTGACCGAGGCGTTTGGGTGATGCATTCCATACCTAGTTAAGAGACCCCTTACTTGGGTGTCAATGGCTGTCAGTTCAGTGGTCGACCATTTTATTATTCCGAACGAGTAGGCTAAACACGGCACCACCCACGTACTTATTGACGTGAACATTGCTTTGGAGTTCAATCTGCTTTGTAGTATCTTCTTCAGTCTGCCCGTCTTTGAAGGTGTTTCTGACTTCACTGGTTCTTATTTCTAGGCCTAGGTGTTTGGATGGTGAGATGATCGTGAACTCTCATTGCCTCTCTTTCTGTTACCTTCCCCCTCTTCACGTGTATAATAGCGCACTTATCCAACCCCATTTCCATCTTGATAGTTTGAGTAAATGATGCCACCACTTTCAGTTCTCTCATCAGCTGTTCTTCGTTTGCGGCATATAACTTTAGATCATCAATAAAGAGTTGGTGGTTGATTTTCGTTTCTCCCCTTTTTTCTATTATGTAGCCGTATTTAGAGTCGTTCAGCAGCTTACTCAAGGGATTTATTGTGAGACAAAACCATAGGGTGCTCAATTTATCTCCCTGAAAGATTTCCCTTCTGATTTCGATTTCTTCAGTTGTGTATTCTCCTCTGTTGGTGTTTAAATACATTTAAACACCAACGAGGTTACAACCTCGTCCTCCATGTTCCCATTAGATGTTCAAGTAGATTGATCATTGTTTCAGACACACCATGAGTGTGGTATAGAATCATAGGCTTTTTTATAATCAATCCATGCCATGGATAGGTTACGCTGTTTCTTTTTCGCCTGTTTTGTTATTATAGTGTCGGCGATCAGTAGCTCTTTGCATCCTTTTGCATCTTTTCGGAAACCGTTCTGCTCACGAGCCATGATGTTATACTTGCCTACATGTTTCCATAGCTTGTGTGCGAGTACTCCTGTTAGTATTTCATAAATTGTCGGCAGGCACGTCATTGGTCGATAGTTCTTTGGATCTTCATTGTTGGTTCCTTTGGGAAGCATATAAGTGATACGAAGTGTGCAGGATTCCGTTATAACTGATGGATTCAATAGAGCCTTCTGAAAGAGTTTTGCCAGGGTGTCATGCGTTGAATTAAAATATTTCCACCAGTAATTATGTATACAGTCCGGTCCCGGTGCAGCCCAGTTATTTGTTTTTTTTTTAGCACAGTTTTGAGATCTTGTCCCGTTATGATTATTTGTTCCATAACGTATTTATTTGATTCACTTTCTGCTTCTTTAATCCAAAATGCTTCATCATCGTGATCACCTGCTTGAGCCCAGGCCCCAGATTTCCTTCCATGTTACATGTATACTTTTTGGTGTTGGATAAGTTTTGTTGTCTGCGACTATCCCCTCGAGTGAGCGGTAAAATTGTTTGGGATTTTTGTAGTAGAGTTGGTTATTTTTATATCTTTTAACCCTTTCATTATATCGCCTTATACGATTTCCTAAAGCCTTAATTTTCTGTTTCAGCGTATCACACAAAACTAAAAGTTGCTGTCGAAGTTGTTCGTTGCGGACCTTGATGTGATGTTCTGATGCTATGCCTGATACTCGTTTGACAATTTTTCTGGACGGTGAATTGTTGTTCAGGTAAGTATGTAGCGTACCTATTATTTTTCTGATATTATTATTTTTTTTTATATATATGCATGTGAATCGTCAAGTCCGGGGACATTTTTGTATGCTGAATGGTAAGTTTGGAGACTTTTGTCAACTTTGGGGTCGGTCCTCAAACTTTTCTTATGGGAATCGGTTAGTTTGGGGACCTGTCCCCAAACTTTTTCAGAAATCGATGCAATGGTTACTTTGGGGCCCCGTCTCTAAACTCCTTCATGAGATGTATGAACTGCTGGTTTGGAGTTCTTTAGAATAGTGATTATCACTAATGTGGTGTTCAATTAGTTTTCACATAGGTTGAAATTGAAATTGAGTTCGAGTTTTTCACTCATTTCTTTATTATAAGTACTCTCGGTGAATTTTCTGATAAACTCAAAATTGAATGCAACCTGAAATGTCTTACGATGCCGTTGTGGGATATTTGATGAGTTGCAACGATTCAGAAAGTACTTGGTCAAGTTCGGATGAACAGTATAAAGCAATTTCAGAAAATTTAGTATTTCTCTAACTTCTCTGAAAATAATAGAATAAATAACCCAACCTCTGAGTCTGGATCTCGAATGCCAAATTATCATCCCCACTCCTCGAACGACCGCAAAGACCCACGTCTTCGGATGGGTCGTTGTGAGCTTGGCGCGAGCTAAAACAATGACGTCATCAGTGACGTATTCGCCGCGTTCACAACGACCGTAGTCGCCATGTGGAACGGCTAAGGGAGCATTTTGATCGTTGTGAACGCCAAGTGGAACGCACTATATGTGCTACTTACCTTTTGGCGATTCAAGTTCATCTCCCAAGCCACCTTGCGGCGCAAACAGCATTAACGGGAGTGGGCTGGTTTGTAGGGTAGTATATGGAAAACTTCGAGTTCTACATTAATAATCGGTTAATTTTTCTATTTTAGTGAAGTGAGTTAGAAAAATTGTGTTCCAGATTGTGTTTTATATACGTTCGAACATTGTGATAAGTGATTACTGCCCTGAAATGTCGAAATCATATTCGTTTTGTCCAGTCTCATTTCATTATTTTCAATATTTTCCCAAGTACAAAAGTTGTAAACTAGAAATAACTGTAATTTTATAGGTAGGTACCTTATTTTGCTCATTATAAGAACCTGTTTTGAAGTTGTGTCATGGTTAATATTATCACGAACAATGTGAAATCTCAACGTCAATTTCTAATGATTGATCTGTCAATGGCATTATTTCTTACAGTATATGTATGATTTCAAATTCTACCATTCTACCAATAAAAAAAATTGTTTAAAGTATTCGTGGATAGCTGGTCTTTAAAACACTTTCATGTATAAATTCATTGTATTAACTATGTCCTATTGTTTTTTTTAGTCCAATGTTATCAATTCATCAGGATATGTTAATAAAAGTTTTTATAGAATAGAACATACATTTTATTCATGAATATTTGGTGAAATATTAATATTACATTTTCAATAAAATGTTTTCAGGAATTTGGACAACTTTATTTATTTGAATCGTTTAATACGATAACATAGTTCACCGGAATACATCGTAAAAGATCTTTCAACGTTTCTTATTGATTTCCTGTACAAAGGGAAAATGAAAATTTCAATTAAGCAGACACATTCCGAATCGAATTGAATACGAGCCTTAAAAAAGAACCACGAACGGTTCGAAACGTTGGCAATGTATTAAACGATTCAAATAAATAAAGTTGTCCAAATTCCTGAAAACATTTTATTGAATATATAACCATGGACGTAAACAATCAACACAAATTTATATTACACATCTATATTTCTTGATAAAGAGAAAAACCTTATGCAATACAAAATACCTTCGTTCAGCTATCTAAATTCTTCTATTATCTCAACGCTACCCATTCTTTCAGACCCAAAGAGCCTACTATTTGGAGTTGCTTCCAAATATCGGAAAAAATTCGCTTATGCTAAGAAACACACTCTTTTCACTTTCATTTTTTCCCCGCAAATGGAAACGATTTGAACTTTTATAAGGTCCTCCTCATCATAGTTATCATCTATAAGATTTAAATCTTCTATGAGGTCCATGGCACTTATCAATAATTAACAAATCCAAGTTATTTGCCCCCTGCCGAACTAAAACTCAAAACTCTTACCTAGGTATGGTTTTGTTTGTAAACACAAAACTAAATTATGAGGTAAGAATCCCTCCTGTACACGTTTACTGACAGGTTGGAGTTGTCTCATGTCTGTAAATTTATCTGTTCGGTAACCAATATTTACAGACGACTTCGCTTTACTGGGAGGTGAATATACGTTTAAGCGGGCTGCGGACTACGAGCTATAATATACTATATATTATAGCTTTATGATGAGATATAATATCATATTATATTAAGCGAGCTGCGGACTACGAGCTATAATATAATATATATTATTGAAACTGAGTTGCATATTCGTGGCGCGGGGGTTTAGACGTAAGGTGGGAGGTGAGATATACTCTAAAATATCGCTCGCAAAGCATATCTCTGCAGATACGTAATATATCGCCTGGATATAGATATATATTATAGCATAAATGCGCGGTGTTACATGTTATTCTGTATAAAGCGATTTTCATGTAATATGTAAGCTATAATATATAGTATAGTATAGCTCGTAGTCCGCAGCCCGCTTTAACCTTTCGGTAACGCTACTGGACAGTTTACAGATAGGAGAATAGACCGGCCCTAATAATGAGTATTCATGAAGATTCATCATTTATTGAATTGACGTTGAGCTGAACGATTATGATTCACGTCCCCACGAGAGAGATTTCGTGGTAAAATCTATTAGAGACACTGAAATAATTTTGTTCTTATCTGATCATACTATATTGAAAAACGTCCTCAAACTTTACAAACATATGAATTTCGGGTCCAAGATTCGATAACCTTCACACTCAATTTATTGAAAACAATAAATACCTATTCTTACCATACATTCTCACATACACATTCTCACATATTTATAATAAGTACCTATGTCGAAAAACACAATTTTGAATAGGTAATCCCAGTTATATTCGTACAAATAATGCGATATGTTTTTTCACTATCTAGATGAATAATCGCATGTCAGTAGGAAATTCTCGTCAAAGTGATTGTATAGCTGGGTGAAGCTTGAAATGATTTATAAAAAACGATATAATGCCATTTGGGTTTCAGTAATGCGCATATAAAACTGTATGGTTGAAAGAAAATTTGAAACCGAAATTTCAAGTAACAAAACTATATTGAATAATACAACACTAAATAAGATTGCAACATGATTGCAATACTATTAATGAAACTTATTGATAACTACTGATAGTTAAAACTATAAATACTCTATTCATGACCTCAAACTGATCATAACACTAAAAAAGGTCCTCAAACATTACGCTTGACAGAGCTTATTTCATTCATGTGTAGGTTTTTGTATTTCTTAATAGTTGTAGCTATGAGGCTCTCAAAAAGGGCCTGAATTGAGACGGTGCTTCCGCCCCGAATTCAGCCTCGCCCCTTGCTTGAGAATAATGAAAAGCAATAATTATGTGTTCAGTGATATTTCATGTCTCCAAACTAATCATACCTAAATAAAAAAGGTTCTAAAATATTATAATTCGTACTCGAATGAAAAATATGTATTCTATCCCAGGGCCTGCAAATATAAATTAACCTCTGGTTGATAGCATGAATCGTATTAGGTATTTAATCAAATTGATTGAAGCGATCACCTGTTTCAAAGTTGATCGCTGAGAGCTGAGAATATTACTGTTCCCAAACTTATAATACCATAACAAGGAAGGTTAATCCCAAACTTCAAACTTTGCAAACGTAGAAAAGAATTAGAATTTCATAATCCCAGAACTTGTAGAAAAAAAATATCTTCCCTTCAACAGAATGGATTTTATGGTTTAGGTACTCCCAGAATATGGAATCCGTATGAAATATCGAACAGATCAATATGTGAATATTTTTCGTCAAACACAATGCATTAACATAAAACTATGTGCTTGAACATTCTCTAAAAATTCGAACTTCGATTGACTTCAAATGAAAAACCTTAAATTCAGTCATATGTTTCAGTTTCATCCATGATTAATCAATAATTGAAACGTTATCAGGCAAGTGAACTATTATTTATTCTTTTGATTCTTCTAGATACAAATATTCACCAACGTTTCGGCAGCATTCGTGCCTTTATCAAGGCTCATTTGTCCTTTAAGAAGTCACAGATATCGTCAGTGTTCTAGGATGTGACATGAATTAAATTTAATGACTTAAATTCAGTGAGCTAATTAGCTGAACTGAATTTGAATTATTACCAGACGTCACCTGAGTAATATTTAGTTCCATTCATTAAAGAATTTGCATGCATACCTACATTATTGTCGGATGAAAATGTCATAATTATTCCCTAACATGACGACTGTAGTGTGCTGGGCACCCGTCGTGTTGAAACCATAAATTACGTCGCATTTCCAGTGGTATATCTTCTAAGAGTAAGGGTACACTGTCGGACCGAATATTTTTCCATTGTTTATTCCAGTCCATAAATTCACCGTAAATAGATATTGGGATCTATCTTGCCTTATATTTGAATTTTCTAAGGAACAGTGTACCCTTACTCTTAGAAGATATACCACTGGAAATGCGACGTACCTATCTTATCTATGGTTTCAACACGACGGGTGCCCAGCACACTACAGTCAAAGAGTAAATACTATCTACTCTTTGCTACAGTCGCAGTCGTCATGTTAGGGAATAATTAAACCTCACCTGTGGATCAGAAGGGGCGGTGATATTTTGTGGCCTCCCCGTTCACCAGACTTAAATCCTCTGGAGTTTTTTTACTGGGGTTTTTTAAAAATGAAATTTATTCGAATCCCATAAGAGATGAATCACATTCATTCCTCAATAGATGCAGGGCATGTATTAGCGAAGGGGGTGGTCCTTTTGAGCATTTGCTCTAATAAGAATCCTGAATTTTTATTATTGATATTTTTATAAAGTTTCTTTACAATAGATTTGTTGATGTTGAAGGTCATGTGCGTTATTACATTATATCATTGCAATTAATGAATAATTTCACTTTATAAGTAATTCAAGGACTAACTGTCATTTTTCAAGGGAATTATTCAATATGTTACAGCAGAATCTGCAATATGAAAGGATTTGTGGAAAAGGTGACAAAATCAGTTTTTCACAGAAATGCTCCATTTTCGATAAACATTCGAATATCTTTTTTCGTGAAAAAGGTTATCACCTGTATTTTACCTTTTCGGAATCCTCACAAAATGGACAACTTTTCAACGTAATATGCAGAAAAGGTCTAGTGTCTTTTTTTTATACCACGTCAGATAGAATTCAGTTCAAAAAAACACTTCCTTTTTTCAGAATCCCTCTATAACGTTTTGTGCTATTTTTCATTGCATAAATTGAAGCTTATTCAACAATATTTACGGAAAAAACTGATTCAAAAAGTATTCAATTGTAGCTTCCGCAAGAAGCGTAAAATTTCAACATTTTCATAAAACATCAAATATCTCGAAAACTGTGAGACTTTCATATGAACGATTTTTCCACATCAGATAGAGCACATTCTGATCTACATTCCGTTTTCGTTTGACGTGGTCTTTACGGGACACCCTGTATATGCAGAGCGATAAGTTTATCCATTTCTACAGTCCCTGGGATAATATACTTACTCCATATCTTTTATACGTTTGCAAAGCGTTAAGTTAAGATAATGTTGGGGACATCGATATTTTCAGAGTATCGCGGTCATATGATCAGTGCCTGAAATTAATTTCATTGACTATTTCACTCATTCCATTTTTAGTGAGGAAGTTTCCTTAGCAACACTCGTTTCTCATCGATAAAACATGGAAACGTGCAAAACCTTAGACTAAGGGCAAAACTAACAAGTTGGTTTTTCAGCGACTATTTCCCTCGTCTTGATTTCCACCAATCAGAAATGCGCAATTTTGAATCACAAATGGTTTCTAGATGGAAAAACTGTATGGCAGCAGCTGTCAGCAGTTTTTTCGGGTTTACCCGCGGCAAAACTTGACAGTTGTTGTCAACGAAAATTAATAATACATCATACATATAGATGCATCCAGAATAATCTGTTACTCATGAAATAGTCTTGTCAAATACCATTGTGCATTTAATTTTTCCTGTGAAAAAAATCGAAAAAACACAGTGCAAAGTAATATTTTTTCAACAAAAATCATTGGTGCAGGTGCAGAAATCCTCGTCTTCGACTCGGATTTTTGTTGCCACCTGCACTCATGCTTCTTGTTAAAATATTACTTAGCAACGTGTTTTTTCGATTTTTTCGGAAAAATTGGATGCACTTATGATATTACTTATGACAAAATTTTTGACCTTCGACTTTCTGAAATTCATAGATAGCTTCGGGAATGAATACCATAGAGAAAAACAAGCAAAGTTTAGTTGATATATGATGAACATTTTTCCAAAATCACTCGCCTGACAGCTCGTGATTCTGATACAAATATTATTCGTGAAATAGCCGAAAAGCAACGAACTTTCATTTTACAATCGAGAAATTTTGCCGGCAACATTTCATCTCTAGGGGTATTATATATACAAGGTGCGGCACGGAGGGCGGACGTTTTTCAGATGGGCATAACTTTCCCCCACTGAGGACGAGAGAAGTGGGGAAGGTGCCGTTAGACTCGTGTGTTCCTAGCATTTATTTTTTTTTACCAGTTGTCGTCATGGAGCCTTGGACGGTGGAGCATCGTGTTTTCGCCTATGATAGTTTCGTCCGAAATAATGAGTCAGTCACGGTCGTGCAGCGTGAGTTTCGTCGCCATTTCCACATTCATCGGAATAGAGCTATTCCCTCTCGAAACACCATCCTTCGTTGGGTTGAATCACTTCGCAGACGTGGTGAACTGATCAACAGAAGACCAAGAGGACCTGTGCGAACAGTTCGAACGCCTGAAAATGTTGAACGCGTTCGACAAGCCATTGAGCGCCTCCAGCACTGCATCACCGATTTCGGCCACCACATGCCTGATGTGATTTTCCACACTTGACTGTCTCAAATGCTATTTCCTTGAGAATCTGATTCCGTCAATAAATGTGTTTTTTGGGTAAAAATTAACGCTTTTATTATTTTTTTAAAACCATCCATCCTCCGTGCCGCACCCTGTATATGAATGTCAGCAGTTTTTTCGGGATTACCCGCGGCATATAAAAAAAAAAATATAGATTATAGATGCATAGAAATACCTGGTGTTGGAACTGATTAGATTTTGTTTAAGACTTTCTTGTAGATTGATCATCTGACATTTTGTGCGGCTTTTCAATTCTCCCGAGAGATGTCGCGCTTTTCTTCCATAACCACAATTTTTTATGACATTCGAAATTAATCCATGTTTTGATGGAATTCATGACACAATGAAAACATCTGTCATCTCTCTAAAACAGTGAACTCTATACTACCTGGAAAGGACCCGAATCGGGCGAGAAGTGAGGACAAACCACTGCATAGGCAACCCGCAACTGTTAGGTATACCTATCTCTTTCTAACTAATGTCGGTTAATGGAACCACCGCGCATTTTATTTTTTAAAATTCATTTTTGAACAAATGTGATTCATCATCATCAGCAGCCTCTCATAGCCCACTCCTGGACAAAGGCCTCCCCTTTTGTTTTCCACATTTCTCTGTCCTGAGCTTCTCTCATCCAGTTTTTTCCCACTTGGTCGGTTATATCATCTGCCCAGCGTCTCTGTGGTCTACCTCTATTCCGTTTTTGTTCTCTCGGTCTCCATTCCAACAAACGCTTAGTCCACTTATTTTCCTGATCTCTGGCTACATGTCCTGCCCAGCTCCACTTCAGTCTGGCAATCCTGATGATGACGTCCTCGACTTTCGTTCGTCTCCTTATGTCGTCATTTCGAATTCGATCTCTCAGGCTTACTCCCAACATGGCCCGCTCGATAGCTCTCTGTGTTGTTCGAAGTTTGTTTGCTGTGTTTACAGTCAGAGACATAGTTTCCATTCCGTATGTCATAACCGGGAGGACACATGAGTTGAAAACTTTTGTTTTCAAATTTATTGGTATGTTCGGATCCCTCAAAACAAACCTCAGTTTACCCGTCGCTGCCCAAGTCATACGTATGCGTCTTTCAATTTCGGCTGTCTGGTTTTCTTTCCCAAGTTTGATTTTATGGCCCAGATATATATATTCATCGACTTTTTCCAATTTTATATCACCCAGTATGAACTCTGTGTCCTCTCCAGACATCACCTTGGTTTTCGAGATGTTCATCGTTAATCCTATCTCTTCTGAAGCCTTCCCTAGGTCTCCCAACATTGTCAACAATTCGGCGGCATCCTTGCTGATCAGCACAATGTCATCTGCGAATCGAAGATGTGTAAGACGTTTTCCATCGATGTTCATGCCTTTGTCATCCCAATTGAGCTTCCTAAATACATCCTCGAGAGCGAGAGTGAACAATTTTGGAGATATTGTATCTCCTTGACGAACTCCTTTTTCAACTCGAATTTTATTTGTTTTCATGTCGTCTGAAACTTTGACGTTGAAGGAGGCGTAATCATAAATGTACTTGATTAGATTTCTGTATCTGGAGTCGATTCTCGCGTTGTCCATAGCTTCGAAGATAGCCCAGTGTTCTACAGAATCGAACGCTTTGTTGTAATCTATAAAGGCAATGTGGAGTGGGACATTGTATTCAGTGCTTTTTTCAATGAGGGTACGTATTGTTTGTATGTGATCTATCGTACTGAAACCTTTTCGGTGATTATTATTTTTTCTCAATTGTTTTTTAGGAAAAAAGTAATAATGCAAACAGTACAACGTTCATGAAAAATTTTTACTTTTCTTCCACGATGTTGATAGATAAAATGAATTGAAAATTAGAAACGAAATTTATCTCTTTCTAACTCATGTCGGTTAATGGATCCTGGAACCACCGCGCATTTTATTTTTTTAAATTTATTCTTGAACAAATTTGATTATTTTTTCTCAATTGTTTTTCAGGAAAAAGGTAATAATGCAAACAGAGTACAACGTTCATGTGAAATTTTTCCTGTTCTTCCACGATGTTGATAAATAAAATGAATTGAAAATTAGAAACGAAATTTATCTCTTTCTAACTCATGTTGGTTAATGGAACCACCGTGCATTTTATTTTTTTAAATTTATTCTTGAACAAATTTGATTATTTTTTCCTCAATTCTTATTCAGGAAAAGAGTAATAATGAAAACAGTACAACGTTCATGTAAAATTTTTACTGTTCTTCCACGATGTTGATAAATAAAATGAGTAGAAAATTAAAAACGAAATTTTTATTTTATTTCACAAATCATTGCTAATACTATGAATCTAACAATTATTAAATAAAACAAGTAAAACAAGAAGAAAATAATCCCCACAAAGTTTGCTACTTCTGGATGGAGTCCAATTGTTCCAGCGAACAGCCTTTATCCATAGCTTCAGGATATCTGCTCGTTTGAATGGAAAACTGTACCAAATGAATTCACTTTTGCTAGCCAAGTCGCTAATTATTCATTAAATAGCAAAATCTAATATTATCAATTCACCCGTGAAAAGATATTTTCCGATAATCGTACTCGTTTTTGCATCCAAACGCTACACAAGACACCACCATTGTTTTTTTTTATGTTCAAATTTCAAATATAGTTCAAATCAAAACTATTGCCGAAGCAATCAACAAATTACACCAACGCAATATGCTGCTTTTTAAACCACACACGAGGAAGGAAACGAAACTAATAGCACAGTAGAACACAAAAAATGTATATCTTCACTAATATTGTACGTTTTTAACAAAAAGAATCCCCAAACTAATTAATTTCACTTTAAAGATAATTTGTGCCTACAACCGTAATTCATTTGACTGAGTAAGACAAAGACAGGTTACCCTAAATAAGGCTATCTCTGTTTCAGCTGCCCCTGCCTCACTTTACGTTCGAAAGTATAATGTCGGATCCGTTCCAGGTACATAGTATAGAGTTCAGTGCTCTAAAAACATAACATAACCTATGTCATACAAAAAATAGCGCCACGACCGCAAAATATTGCGGATTATTGTGGAACTCGACCAAAATCTGAAATCTAGGATGCCGTTTTGATCTAAAAATTTTGGTCACGATTTTTAGTAGGGAGTCGTTACAACTGGTGTTCTATGCATCTATCCCGCGGCAAAACTTGACAGTTGTTGTCAACGAAAATTGATAATAGGCGCGTTCGGTATATACATATCTGTCAGCTCTTTTCTATCCGCTTGCTCCGTTGGCGTTCGATAATTCAGTCTGTTGACACATGGTTGACACTTTCCTCTCTTTTCTGCGCTGCGAAGTCACGTGATTGTATATCCGTTTGTATCCGTATTCTCTCGCTCCACTCCGGGAACGAAATAACGAACCCAGTAAATGCATCCAGAATAATCTGTTACTCAAGAAATAGTCTTGTCAAATACCATTTGGGCATCTATTTTTTTCTGTGAAAAAATCGAAAAAACACAATGCAAAGTAACATTAAAAAAAAAGCATTCGTGCAGGTGCAAAAATCCTCGTCTCGGATTTTTGTTGCCACCAGCAGTTATGCTTCTTGTTAAAATATTACTCAGCAACGTGTTTTTCGGAAAAATTGGATGCCCTTATGATATTACTTATAAACCGATATAATGTCAAATAGAAATAAGTTTTGTCCGCATACCCTGGGATCAGTCATCACTACAAATTCATATGTGTTCAGAGCGAGAAGTTGATTCATTTCTACAGGCTCTGGGATAATATACCTACTCCATATCTTTTATACGTTCGCATAGCGTTAAATTTGGGAACCTTCTTAAGCTACGGTTTCCTAGGACAGACCGTCGACCGCCGCGTCCAGGACCGTCGACCGTCGAGGACAGCGATTTCCGCTCGAAGTGGTTTGCTAGGAATGATCAGTTCGACGGCTATGTTTGCGTAATAGAAGAAAACGTATATAAAAATGGACCCAGAAAAATTAATTGTGCTGTTATTGCTAGAAGAAGAAGAGGAACTGTTAATGGAAACCCTAAGAGATTCAAATAAGCCATTTGAAAAAATTTGTTACTGCGCACAGATGTATTTTTGGAAATGCAATTAAATTTAGGGAGTAGGTTCAGACATTCCACTGATCTTTTCGCACTCGTTTTCAGTTCTGTTAACGATGCAAGGGACGAGTTTAAAACCTATTTTGTTTGCTATGCCATGGCAAAATTCAAAGATGCAGAAAATGCAATAATTATGTTGTTATTCCATATAAATGGAAATTATTTTTCGTTTATAGCTTCTGCGTCCTACATTATAAAAGGGAGGATGTGTCTATCAACACCTCATCATCTTCCGGTGAAAATCTTTCATTCATTTTCATATTTTCCTTATATTATTCGATTAAAAATAACTGGCACTGGACGTTCAACTTCGCGGCGCCGCTCTAACCAAACCTGAACAGATTAGAACGTCCAGGACGCGAAACTCAGCGGAGCCGTCCAGTTACGCGATTTCTAGTAAACCGCTTCCACTAGAATACATTGGTTAGATAAAATCGTCGAAATGCGACGGTTCGTCGCCTGGACGCGGCGGTCGACGGTCTGTCCTAGGAAACCGTAGCTTTAGTTATGTTATGATGATTTTGGGGACATCAATATTTTCAGAGTATCGCTGTCATATGATCAGAGCATGAAATTAATTTCATTGACTATTTCTCTCGTCTTAATTTCCACCAATCAGAAACGCGCAATTTTGAATCACAAATGGTTTCTAGATGGAAAAACTGTATGGCAGCAGCTGTCAGCAGTTTTTTCGGGTTTACCTGCGGCAAAACTTGACAGTTGTTGTCAACGAAAATTAATAATACATAGATGCATCCAGAATAATCTGATACCCATGAAATAGTCTTGTCAAATACCATTCGTGCATGTAATTTTTTTCGGAAAAATTGGATGCACTTATGATATTACTTATGAATAAACCGATACAGAGCCCCCGTAAAGGCTACTGGCGCCTGTGTGCAAAAAAGAATTTTGGCGCCCCTTAAGGCATTTTGGATTTTTTTATTTATGAGGTGGGTAGGCAGCTAGGTGCTCACAATAAATCGAGAAACTGAACTTTAGAAGTCAAAAACTAGATATGTCTCTCTAGACTAAAATATAAAACAAACAAAATACAACAGAACAAATAATCAGAATAAAATCATAACGAAATAAATAACTCGAAATAAATTCTTGTTCACAACCACTTTGAAGTATTTCCTTGACTAGGAGGGTACAGACACTCTGTTGATAAATACGATAAAATAACCCAAAACTAAAAATCACATCTTTTTTAGGAACAAAAAACAGAAATATTGGCTAATGTATACATATATTCATATAAAAGTATCACTTTCTACATGTTGTTGGGGCGAGTTTCAGTTAACCAACTGAAGTGTGGTTCAACTATTCCAGTTCCATTTTTCGAAATATAATTTTTTGAGTGAAAAAAGGAGATAGAGCTGTGGACTGTATAATATACAGGGTGAGTCTTTGACTTGTACATATATTTTAACTGTAGATTCCTCTCATCAAACGAAACACTTTTTTCCCATACCATTTTCCAAAATTCGGTTTGGTTTGGGAGATACAGGGTGTCGAAAATCCACGAAAAAAACACTTTGCTGTTCATATCTTCGGAACCGTTATTTCAAATGAACTGAATTTTGGTTGATTCTTTACTCTATTCATTGTGCATATTCCTCAATCGAAACTTATTCAATATCTCTCCTAGTTCGAAAGTTACAGGGTGGTCGACTCATAAATTCATACAAAAACACTATCAAATCACTTGAAAAGGATAAACGGTTCATATTTTCGAAAGAATCAACCATTTTAGAGAATAAAAGTATTCTTATATTTTTTCAAAAAAACGCGTCGTTTTCGAGTTATTCCTAAATGTATACGAAGAAATTTGAGGAAAAAACCATGAATTTCATAAAAAATCTGAATGCTTCCCTGAATTAAATATCATCGAATATTGTTTCTTCTCTGGTCTCTTAACAAATTAACAATGTTGTCAATGTTTATCAACTGAATTCCGAGAAGCATGAAATTACACAGTTTATAAGCAAGTTTCTATTAAAAATTTATTGATACCAGTCCTTCAGGAAAATATCTATCTTCTTAACAATATCCTCTTGGAATTTTTAATCGACCCTACACGGTTTTCACATCACATATCACAAGCATCACCTCACACCTGTTTGCTTTATTCTCTGCGAGTAAATAAATAAATGAATTGAATCCATGTAGAAAGGTTATCGCGTTTAAGCGTCGTTCATTTTATCACAGACTGGCTGGCCTGTGATAGTGTGATGTGATGAGACACAGAACAACGGCTTGTCTTGCGTGGCGGCTACATCGCAGCCGGCAGCGCACCACGACTGAAATTCAGATCGGCGAGAATCAAAACTACTCGTTTGGCATTTCCAAAGAGCAATGCGTAGAAGCCTTTAGCGAAAAGTAAACAAAACTAGTTCTTCCGTTAACGATAGGGGACGTTCTGCTTTCTTGAGTTCGCCTATACCATTTTTTACTGAGAAAATCAACACAATCTGGCATCGTCTTCTCTAGAATTCTGTGATCACTATCATAGAGCCCATAGAGGAGATGGATTAGGTTAGGTCATTGACCTCGAATCAGATGACTGATTAATGGAGTTAGGCTAGGTTAGTGAGAAACTAATTTTTATAAGATAGTTTCAGGGTATCGAGGCAAATATGAACAAATTATTAGTGTTTACAAACTAATCTTCAGGATAATCGAAGAAGGAAATTATTTTGGTGTGAGAAATATGGCATTTCAATTGCAGAAATGATGGAACAAAACTTAGCGTTTTTGTTAGGAAATATCGTGTTTGTAACATTCTTATTCGAATAAGGTTAGTGCTTGAGTATTTTCTAAATGTATCACCCAGAATATCTAATAATCACATCAATTTCAATTGAAAAATATGAACTTTGAGGTGTTTGTAGAGAATAATATCAGGGACGCATTTAGCACAATTTTTTTTTTCAAATGGCTATATCTCTTTAACCGAGCCGAATTCGGAAAAATGGAAAATGAAAAAAAGGTTTCTTTAGGCCTCAAGAATCTACAGTTAAAATATATGTACAAGTCAAAGACTCACCCTGTATATGTAATTAATTGAAACCCAACACAAATGAAAGGATAAATGCACTCAAAAATAACAGATGAAATATAGTTACCTATATAACAGCAAACAGGATCCTGTCGATGACTCCTATTCCTATATAAAGATTGCACGAGCTCGTCAAACGAATATGGAATGAAGCTGACGTGAAAATCCGTTGCTAAAATGTCAAATTGTGTACACTTATCCTTGTGGTATTATAAAATAACCACGCCACTGGTAACAGTTTTTTTTTGTTCGAAATAATTCGCAAAATTAAAGTTTTGAAAGAATGTAACTCGATTGAATCGAAATCACTAAAACTTGCGAATCACAGGAAAACTAAACTTTTCCGAATTCACGAAAAGGAAGCAGAAAATTTGGAATTAACGGATGCAGAATTATTCACGATTAAGTCAATCAGTGAACTGAATTAGATATGAAAATGAAACAAATATACGACATATGTACTTGCTCCACAGCTGACGAATCGTTCTTATACATAAAGGATGATCCACATGGGGATTCCAAGCATGGAGAAATTATTTTAATTATTCTGATTTTGAAAATTCTGAATATTCTATTTTAACCGTTCACTGACGTGAACACATGTACTTAGGTATTTTAAAAAATATGCAGGTACTTCATTAAAAAATACCTAGTTTACTTCCTCATATAATCAAAATTGAAAGCTAGGTACAGTAGAAAAATAAAAAATAGCTATTATAGTAGTGATATTTCCTTAGACTTGGCTGTTGCAAATACATCAATTATGTACCGGGTTTTTCACTATAATTTGACCCCCCCTTCAACTTTGTTACTAAAGGAGATACAAAAAAATGTTTCATACAAAAATTTCACGAAATCGACTGAGGTTTTACAGTATGTATTCACATAATGGAATATATACAGGGTGGTCAACATATTGATGGCAACTTCATTTTTTCAAATGGAACACCCTGTATATTTTTCCATATTTGCCTAGCTCTTATTCCCCTGATTTCGAATATGTAACACATGTTGATCTATCTCTTTTATTCTGAGTTATTCAGAGTTTCGAATTTTAAGAACCACCTGGCAAGCTCTGTAATATTTTTTCAAGTGGCAGGCTGGGTTTACTGAAAATGCCCATTTTTGGAGTTATGATAACGTCAATTGGAATATATACAGGGTGAACAACATATTGAATGCAACAACATTTTTTCAAAACAGGGTGTTATTGCTGAGCTTGCCAGGTTGTTCTTTATATTTGAAACTCTGTGGTGCTCAGAATAAGAGAGATAGACCAACATGTGTTACATATTCGAAATAAGGAGAAAAAGAGCTAGCCAAATATAGGAGAATATACAGGGTGTTCCATTTGAAAAAATGAAGTTGCCATCAATATGTTGGCCACCTTGTATATATTTCAGTTCGTGAAGTCATATTAAAAAACCTCAGTTGATTTCGTGAAATTTTTGTATGAAACATTTTTTTGTATCTCCTTTAGTAACAAAGTTGAAGGGGGGGTCAAATTATAGTGAAAAACCCGGTACATCGCTAAAATTGATACCATCAAGAATTTCTTGTTCAATTGCTAATATTGCTAGTAGAGACAATCTTTCTTGAAGCATTGTCGATCTTCAATAATAATTAATAATGATTTTCAACTTTGAGAAAGATCGCTCGCCAGAAGCTACAGATACAGGCAATGTCAGAAGAATTCTTAGTGAAATGCTTAGGTTTGGAAGGGTCGAGAATCGAGATTAAATTGTTTTCAAATATATATTGTAAAATAGTTAATAAGTCAGTATTATCAGGTAATGAGAACAACTTTGAAACGTTAATTTCATAAAACAAATCATTGGAGTCTATATCCTTATTATCCTGATCTGTCAGTCGTTCTTCAAGAACAGAACAACGTTTCAAAAGATCGCTGTCACTTAATTTGAATATGTCGCTCAAAAATCCGAAAGTATCATCATACTCATTTAATAGGTCAAATCGATTTTTAAGAGAGCTCAAAGTTTGATCTACAATTGTTAAGAAAAAACTTATTTTAAAAGCGGTTTTTGGATCATGAAGGGTCTCATCTCGGTGTTAATAGTCAAACAGTTTTGGTTTAAATTTCCTCCTGACCGTTGTTAACGGTGGAGAGTCTTCTTCAATTTCGAGAGATAGAGCTATTTCTTTCGTTTGTTCAAGAATTTCTTGAAATGATTGGTCAGATCTATATTGCTGGAATTTTGGACCCAGTATTTTGGCGCCCCTGAAGGGATGGCGCCCGTGTGCATTGCACACTTTGCACACATGGTAGCGGGGGCCCTGAACCGATATCATTATGAATGAACCGATATCATTATGTCAAATAGGAATAAGTTTTGTCCGCATACCCTGGGATCATAGTCATAGACTACAAATTCATATGTGTGCAGAGCGAGAAGTTAATTCATTTCTACAGTCCCTGGAATAATATTATATCTTTTATACGTTCGCAACGCAAAGCGTTAAGTTTGGGAACCTTCTTTTTTATGTTATGATGATTTTGCCGATTTTGGGGACATCAATATTTCCAGAGTATCGCGATCGTATAATCTCTGGATGAGATCAATTGTAATGAATAAATCAAAATTGTGTTAAAAAGAAAATAATTTTGGTCCGCATACCCTGGGATCATAGTGATCATACACCGTAAAATGTAAATGTACATTTGTGCAGATTGAGAAATGAATTCATTTTTACAGTATCTGAGATGATGGGCTCCATATTTTTTTATACGTTATACGTTCGCAGAGCGTTGAGTGTGGAAATTTTCCTTATCATATTATGATTTGTTTAGTTTGGGGACAAAAATATTTCCAGAGTATCGCGTTCGACATACAATCATACTATTCATACTATCAGTCGTTGCGAAGAATTCCATTGAATATTTCGATATATTCCAAGGGCGTCGCCAGCGGGGGGTAGGGAGGGGCAGCTGCCCCCCCCCTAGAGCTCGAAAATCCCTTGAAAACTTATGAAATAATAGCCAAATATAAGAAAATCAGTTCATTTTTTCTATTCTGATTGTTTTTTGCCCCCCCCTAGCTCAATTCCCCCCCCCCCCCCCCTAGCTCGAAGGCTGGCGACGCCATATTCTGTTATTCAAAAAATAATTTCTGTCTGCACAACTATATTTTCAGAGTAGGTACATATTTCAGTCATGAATCAAGTAGCTTCAATTAATATCGAATAATACGATATGTTTTGTTGGTGAAAAAATAATTCATTTCTGGTGGATCTGTGATCTTGGACTAACATATCTTGTACCTACGTTCGCGAATCCTAATGTTCGAGCATCTTTCTTCAATTATATGATAAATTCGGAGTCACCAATATCTTCAGATTATGTAGAGAGTAATTCCAAGAAGTTTGATTCCAGAATTATTCAATTGATTTCTGAATCTTTGGCAGTTTGATGATAATAGATATGCATTATGGCTGCTGAGTAGGTACTAGATGCGGTTAACCTTAAGTAATAGAATAAGCGTTAATGACTTTGAATCGAACAATATATAAATGGAGTTTATAAATTTATATTGTAGAAAATTGTATTGCCTTAGCTCCGAAACTGCTGAATATATTTGTTATTCAATTGAACGTTCATCCTTATCCTTCCTTACATAGTATAAAGCAAAGTCGATTTCGCTGTCTGTCTTTATGTCCCTATGTCCCTATGTATGCTTAAATCTTCAAAACTAAGCAACGGATTTTAAAACGGTTTTTTTTAATAGATAGAGTGATTTAAGAGGAAGGTTTATATGTATGATACTTGCATAATATTGTAGAGAAACACCTATTAATTCACAGGTTTCTAATGTGATGTCGTAAATAAACACATTTTTTTGCGCTCACATTGCAAACGCTGACTGAACCCCACGAGATAAATCAAAATAATGTACTCGGTATTGTACTCCTAAAAAAGGTCAACAAAAAAGTCCGCGATGGTATATGTCTATCTCTTAAGGATAACCCACAATAACCATTTTTTATCCTTTACATTTTACGGGAAAAATGCCTTATTTAGGAAGTTATTTTAAGCAACACAGCATTGATCCTTATCCAATTAAGTACCTCAAATACATTGTCCATTTAATATAGATCAATATGGCCCTTTACAGCATGTAATTTAAATGAATATTTCCGAAGATATTACAGATTTAAAATGCATGGACATAGCGGTGCGGTGCCGGCAATACCGAATACCGAATACTGATCCGGATGGCCGCGTGAGCCTATAGCCCTATAAATAGCGCGTCGAAGGCAGCGTTTCTCCCATTAGCATTAGATTGATGAGTGATTCAAGAGGATGGGTTATATGTATGATACTTGCATAATATTGTAGAGAAACACTGATTAATTTACAGGTTTCTAATGTGATGTCGTAAATAACTATGTATTTTCATAGTCTTGGTCCATGTCATAAGGCGCGAATTCGCGTATCACCCATGTTATTCTTACGGTAATATAGGAATATATAGGAAAATGATCCTTATGGTGTTGGTTGATGATGAGGGGCGATCGCAGTGAAATATCCAATAGTACCTAACAGAGATTTAAGTTCATATTTGGAGTGAAGTGAATACCGAAATTCACCGTCCAAACAGATATCACGTCATTGTTGTTTTGATGCCAGTGTGATCAAATGACGCTCTTCATTACTGACACGGAACAGTGACTTCCTGTGACTTTGAGATAGCAGTGATTTAATCACAGTGAATAAAATATCGCTCATCCCTAATTTCACGTATATTATATTCACTTGCTAATCAAATTATAAACAGAAGAAATGTAAAAAAAAACAATAACAATTCAACACTTATATACATGGTGTTTCACCATAAACTGGACAAACATATATAGCCGTGTAGATGGCACCGAGGTAGTCATTTTCGCCTGATGACATATACCCCGTTTTCAACGCATAAGCGAGATACAGGGTGTTTAATGTCAACTTTGAGCAATATTCTGATAACTGTGGTGAGTTATGCGTGCATTTGAAAAAACGGTTACTGGTCACATCTTAGGGCCGGTTTTATAAACCGCGAACCGAGGATTCAACCGTGCGCCAACTACCAGATAGTGAGGAATTTGGTTGTTGACGCAACGGTTGAATCCTCGGTTGGCCTTTATAATACCGGCCCTTATTATTTTTTAGGGCTCAATTCAATTGTGATATAGAATTCTAAAAAAAAATTTCAAAATGGCGGAAAGCCTGCAAAGTTTGAATTTTTTTTTCTCGGTTGCCAATTTGAAAAGCACTATTTCAACGTACTCGATTTTCTTAGATTTTCCGTGAAAAAATTTTGTCAAAATTCGAACTCAACTTTTTTTCACATGTCTCCAGTAAAAAAAATTTCGGCCGAAATTGTTGAAATTTTTGAAAGCAAAGTCGCTTTCGCTGTCTGTCCCTATGTATGCTTAAATCCTCAAAAATACGCAACGGATTTTGAAACGCTTTTTTTCAATAGATGAAGTGATTCAAGAGGAAGGTTTATATGTAGGATACATATGCATAATATTGTAGAGAAACACCTATGAATTTACAGATTTCTAATGTGATGTCTTAAATAAACACATTTTTCTGCGCTTACAAAAAAGTCCGCGATGGTATATGTCTATCTCTCAAGCAATACAGCATCAATCGTTATCCAATTAAGTAGGTACCTTAAATATATTGTTCATTCAATATACATTAATATGGCCCTTTACAGCATGTAATTTAAATGAATATTACGGATTCAAAATGCAGGGACTTAGCGGTGCGGGCCGGCACTACCGTTGTTTATAAATTGCATTGCTTCCGTGCGAAGCCGGGGCGGGTCGCTAGTTTACATATATATAACTATGTGCTGGAATTTTCTATGAAAATTCAAACTTTGATTGAGTTCTAATATAATATGAGTAATATTTTGAGTTGCAGAATTCAGGTTGGTGTTGGAAATAACACTGACATTTTGTTCTGTCATTAATGTTTCGAACAAATTTGGCAAAAATATGAGCAAGTGAAATAAATATCTTTGAAATGAGGCTCTTGAAGAGTGAACAGCTTAAAAATGGAAAGCCTGCACAGAGCACATAGAAAAAAAATGAGAGAAGATTAGTCAAAATATAAGGAATGTTATGATAGGTATATTGCTGACAAAACCTTTTATTATGAACATGACGAGTTCTGCCCAGATGAGGAAAAAATAACATGTTGTGGTTGTTGAAACAGAATAATAGGAATATTTACATTTTAATATTTCATATTTTACACCTTCATTGTTCACAATAATATTGAAAGTTTCTGTAGCCCTTAGGGCTCTCACAGACACAGCGGTTTCCGCCGAGTCGGCGGCCGAGAAAATCGCCGAGTCGGCTGAGTTTGCTTCTGTGGGATGAGTCGGCTTGGGCGGCGGTGTGTGGTTTCATAGCGCAAAAGCACAGGCCAATTCCGCCGACTCGGCGATTTTCTCGACGGCCGACTCGGCGGAAACCGCTGTGTCTGTGAGAGCCCTTACTCGGACTATCAATTAGTTATTCACTAAAACACAACTTATCAATATCCATTTATTTTGTCCACGACTTCCCTATAATCCTTACATTTTGAATGATCTTTGAGAAATGTAATGGTAGTCATCATTCACCGGTGAATAATGACCAGTGAATAATGATTCATTAATCACTGCTGAATAATCACTTCTGAAAATTTTTAATTCGTCAGGATTCGAACCCGAGACGCCTTTTTTTCCACGATGGAAAATTGACTGCTAACCGCACCAAGCCATCGGCGCGATGGAAATTAAGAGACAAAAATAACCAGTTAATGTTTTCTTCTATGATTCCCATTCAGTTTGACAAGCTGAAAAATATTCGAAACGTCTGTTTTCAACGCATTGTGCCTCCCATAAATTGAATTTTTTTTCGAAGATACCTGCATAACAGAGTCATGAAGAAATGTTGTGTATTCCACCAGAAATAACTGAAATAAGGGAGGCTGCAAGAAATACTGCATTACATCTATTGTCGGAAAAATCAAGGAATCTCTGCCTCAAAGCTTTTAATAATTTCATGGACTGGAGCAGCTAATGAAATCCACTAATTTTCGGAGTCAGTTTTACTGGCGTATTTTTCGAAAATATCAGCTACCTATAAACAAACAACCCTATATGGAGCCATTATTCCATGCTTAAGAATACTCTCAACATAAATGAAGGCAACGATATTGGAAATTATAAAAAACTGCGTTCACTTTTGAGAAGGAAATCAGAAGGAAGAAAGCTAGAGTATTTTCTTGCGAAGAAATTATTCCTGAAGCATGCGATCAAAAATATCATGTAATGAAGGTAAAACACTAGCTTGTATACATTTGTATTTCATTTTCATCAGAGTGAAAGTATGGAAATGAATCGATGCCAACTGAACTTTTTGACGTTTATCGAGATTTTGCATTATTCAGTGCGAACACAGAGAAGGTTATGTCAACGCTTTTGATAACTATTTTCGTTGTTGAAAATGCAGATTAAATCGAAATTTACTGAGGAAGTCGTGGACAAAGTATAGTATTCTATTCGCACATAATTACTATTATTATGTGCTCATCGAATAATATACTATTTACAATGTTGTTAAAGATATGAAACGGTACAAATGTCATTATAATAAAAATCTTCAAAGAGCGCTATATTGCCTCGTTTATTCGCACTTTCGCTTGGAAACACTACCGCATTTTTTCGCTTTTACCGAATTGTTAGATCGCAAATCGTCACTGTCGGGTTCTACGCACTATCATTGTCTTTGGTTTCACCGCACTGTCTTTGTCTTCGATTTTACCACACTGTAAACTGTAACTGTCTTCGGCTTTATCGCACTGTTACGAAAGGTACTTAGTCGGGAAATGCACTTGCCTACCACTTCTTGTTCTCTTTATGTTCTCGGGGATGTTCTGCATATTGGCACTATCGGTGTCGTCTGTAGTGATGTTTGCTTCTGGTGTCTCGTTTTTTAGGATGTAGGCAGGTTTTAGTCGATCGACTGATATATTCACTTATCACTTGTTTTCCTTTTATATTTATTGTGAAATACTTTTGAAATCGTTGAAGAACCTTGAATGGGCCTTCATATGGTGGCTCCAAGGATTTCTTTACTCTGTCGATCCGTAAAAAGACATGACTACAGTTGTTTAAGTCTTTATTCACGTAAACTGTCCTCGAGGTGTTTTCTTTTGCCGTTATGGGTTTCAGCTGAGCCATATGTTTGCGTAACTCTGCTGCGAAATCATCGGTATTGATTGAAATTGATGGTGGATTGAAAAATTCTCCAGGAAGGCGTATTGTTTTTCCATACATTAATTCCGCTATCGAATGATCGGCGTCTTCTCTTACTGCTGTTCTGAGTCCCAACAAAACTGTTGGCAAGGATTCGGTCCAACTTGGGTTATTATGGGCTCTGATTGCTGCTTTGAGGGTTCTATGAAGTCTTTCTATTTTTCCATTCGCTTGAGGATGATGTGGTGTTGTATGCTTCAATGAAGTTCCACACAGTGCCGCTATATTTTTGAAAAGATGGCTCTCAAATTGTCTTCCTTGGTCGGTAACGATTGTCGCTGGTGTTCCAAATCTAGCAATCCAATTTTTATAAAATGATTTCGCTACTGTATCTGCACTCATGTTTTCCATTGGTATGACTTCCATCCATCCACTGAAACGGTCAATACATGTTAAACAGTAGTTCTTGTTTCTGGAAGGTGGTAACGGTCCAATGATATCGATATGTACTATACTAAATCGATCGTCTGCTTCCTGGAACTTGCCTATCTTCCACTTGGTATGCCTTGTGATTTTATTTTTTTGGCAATCGATACACGTTCTTGTCCATTTACGAATATCCTGCTTCATTCCTGTCCAGATGATTTTCGAAGAGATTTGCTTTACGCTGCTTTTGATTCCAGGGTGTGCAAAATTGTGAAAATGTTTAAATATTCCGAATCTAAGTGCTTTGGGGATATATGGTCGGATGTTTTCCGTTGATATATCACACCGAATTTGTTTTCCCGAGTCGATCTGGTATTTTTTGAACTGTAACTTCGGGTTTGCACGTAATTCTTCTAGCTCTGGGTCATTTTCTTGTTGTTTTGCGATCTCTGCATAGTCGATCACATTGACCTCATCTACCTATCCTTGATAAAGCGTCGGCAATAATATTGTCTTTACCTTTTACATGTCTTATATCTGTAGAGAATTGAGAAATATATTGCAACTGCCGAAGTTGTCGTGGTGAAGCTTTTTCGTTTTTTTGTCTAAAAGCGAAAGTTATCGGTTTGTGGTCGGTGAATATGGTGAATGGTTTTGGTTCTAAATAATGTTTGAATTGCTTTATAGCTAAATATATTCCCAAAAGTTCTTTGTCGTAAGTGCTGTAGTTTTTCTGAGCTGGATTGAGTTTTTTTGAAAAGAATGAAATGGGTTTCCATCCTGAAGGTTCTAACTGCTGTAGTACTGCTCCTACCGATTTGTCTGATGCATCTGTGAATAATGCTATTTTACCATCAGGGTTCGGAAAAGTTAATGCTGTGGCATTTATCAAACTTTCTTTGCATTTATTGAATTGAGTATCAGCTTCAGGTGTCCACTCAATTAAACGATGGTCATTCTTTTTTGAACCTTTCATGTATTCGTGTAAAATGGCTTGCATTTCAGCTGCATTTTTTATGTATCTGCGATAGAAATTAATAATTCCTAAGAATGTTCGCAGTTCACGAACTGTTCGTGGTTTCTTATAATTCTTGATGACTTCTACTTTCTCTGGTATAGGTGTTGATCCATTTGCCCTGATTCTGTAGCCTAAGAAATCGATTTCTGTTGTTCCAATTCTTGATTTTGACATATTTATCCGCAATCCATATTGTCTCATCCGTTCGAAAACAAGCTTTAGGTGTTCCCGATGTTCTTCTTCTGAAGAGGATGCGATCAGGATATCGTCTATATAGGCAAAAACGAAATCCAATCCGTAAAAAACCTGATGCATAAATCTTTGAAACGTTGCGCCTGCGTTGCATAGACCAAAACTCATGCAGTTAAACTCGAAGAGACCGAAAGGTGTTATGATAGCTGTTTTGCATTTATCTTCTTCTGCTATAGGGATTTGGTAATACGCCTTGAATAAATCGATTTTGGTAAATATTTTTGCGTTTGTAAGGATATGATGAAAATCTTCTATCCTCGGAATAGGATATCGATCTGGTAAGGTCTGTGCGTTTAATCTCCTATAATCACCACATGGTCTGATAGATCCATCCTTTTTTGGAACGACATGCAATGGGCTAGACCAATTTGATTTCGAAGGTCTTATTATATTGTGTTCAAGCATAAATTGAAATTCTTGTTTCACTTGACGCATTCTGTTAGGATCCAATGGTCTCGCTCTGCTATGAACTGGTGGGCCTTTGGTATGTATTTCGTGTTTCACATCGTGCGTCATTTTAGTTAGTACTGGACTTGGGGATGTAATATCGGAAAACGCAGTAAGAATGTCAGCGAATTCACCAATATTACTCACTGTTTGTATTATGCTTAGGTGGTCTATGGCAGCAATATTACCAATGACGTTCAGTTTTGTCAGTCCATCAATTAATTTTTTACCACGTATGTCGATCAGTAAATTGAAATGGTTGAGAAAATCCGCTCCAATTATGGCTTTGCTTGTTTTTGCTACAATAAAAGGCCATTGGAATTGTCTTCGTAGTCCCAAATTCAGTGACAATATCTTTGTTCCAAATGTTGGAATTGTTGTCCCGTTTGCTGCATATAATTTGAACTCGGACTTGACTTGTGTTTGGAATTTACTTGCAGGAATTATGGATACGTCAGCGCCACTATCTACTAGGAATTGCCATCCTGTTTTTTTGTCTCTAACAAATAAGCGGAATTGGCGAGATTCTTGTGCGGCAGCAGTGCTATCCGCTTGCTCTACTGCCGGTTGGAGTTTTCCGTCGTTTTCTAGGAGCATGGTGGTTTGCATTTTTCTGCGAAACACCTTTTTCCGAAACGAAAATGTCCATAGCAATATTTTCCATTCGGATTATATTTCCTGCGTCTTCTGCGTTCAGAGCTAGGGGATCTACTCCTACTGCTTTCTCGAGATCGGGAGTCTCGTCTTTTATCTTGAATTGCATCAATTTTTGCTTCTAAATTCGCAAATTTCGCGATTAAATCATCTATTTGAGAATTATTTTGACTCTGGCTAGCAACTGACGAAATTTCATTCCTAGGATTTATTTCTAATATTTTATCAGCCATTACTGCCAATTTGTCCAAAGATTCATTACTCACTATGATGATGTTTTTTATTGTGTCCGGCAATTTATCTAACCATAAGGTTTTTAACGCTTTATCTGTGATTTCAGCGCCTGCAAGAGTCTGCATTTTCCTCAATAGTTGGCTAGGTTTCATATCTCCCAATTCTACTCCTGTCAATAAAACTTTCAATTGCTTGTCATCACTTATTTTAAAAATTTCGATTAGACGAGCTTTTGCTAGGGAATATTTGTTATCCGAATTACTCTGAATAATGTCCCAAATATTCTCCAGGAATTTAGGTTCAATTTGTCCCACCAAATAGTTGAACTTGGTTTCTTCTCGGGTAATCCTAGCTATAACAAATTGTGCCTCTATTTGCGAAAACCATATTTCGGGTTTCTCGATCCAAAATGGGGGAATTTTTATGCTGACCCACGCTTGCTCAGGATCACTCCCTTGGGTTTGCATAATGGCGGCCGTATTTTCGTTTTCCATTTGCACTTGCACTCACTTTTGGAATTGTCTGTGTCTGGGGTCACCAATGTAGCCCTTACTCGGACTATCAATTAGTTATTCACTAAAACACAACTTATCAATATCCATTTATTTATTTAACTCGTATGGTTTCTGATTTCCGCTGAAAACGACTGAACCTGTGACTTCTTTTTGTTCTCAAGGTCTAATGTTCCTCGTCCTTGATTCCACTGCCTTCTATCGGGATATTTGTGGTCGTAAATCATAGACGCATCTATCATAGAACTTATAGTAAGTTCTATGCTTGTGGTTCCCTGTTGCCATTGCACTGTTGCCATTAACTGGCTGGTGATTATTTACCTAGTTCTGTGGAAATGCTCCTACATTTCAATGTCATGACAAAATTCTTCATATATTAAATAGATCCATTGGTTAAGTTTTGTTTCTGTCTTGATATCTATTATCAACTAGATTGTATCGGTTTAGCGAATATTCATATTGAACATTGAAAAGGACCGTGCTATTTAATCACCCACGATATTTTTCGTTATCAAACCAGAATTTCCAGGCTGTATATGCTCCTATAATTGATCGTGAGATCGAAAATGTTTCAATACAACATGAAAATAATAAACTGCTGGAATACAGATTCACACGCTGGTAATCCTATGCGAAAATTGGGAACATTTTCATGTTCAAAGTTCCTTACTTCAAAAAAATATCGTTCAATTTTCACAATTTATTTCTATATCTATGATGAAAGCACAGAAAATTTTTAGTTACTTTTTTGTAACTAGAAATAAAGCTGCGACTGGACTTTCAAGGCCTGCTCTGATGTCAATCATTCTTGGATGGACTATACATATACATATAGATACACTGTGTCCGTAAAGTATGGAACAAATTCATTTTTAGCTAAACACGTCGATTTTTTATGTTAATTTACCGTATTTTAAAATCATAATCTAATATACAGGGTGAATTACGTTCGAGTTATGACGTCACCGTCATTTTTTTTAAATGGAACACCCCCATTTTATCTCAATTTTCGGATTACTCTAGCTGAGCTTATTCCAAAAATGTATCACACGTTGATTCCAATTGGAACAGGGTGAACAAAAATACAACAGTTTTGTCTGTGCTCATAAAGTATCGCGTAACATTCTAAATCAGGTAAATTAACAATACTATTAAAAATACTTATTGTCTAGCGGCAATTGGTTTGAATGTAACACCCCGTAGTTTGCTACATGTTTAAAGTAATAAAAATCAGCTGTTTCCAAACATGTTACTTTATGAGCACACACAAAACTATTGTATTTTTGTCCACCCTGTACCAATTGGAATCAACATGTGATACATTTTTGTAATCAACTCAGCTAGAGTAATCCGAAAATTGAGACAAAATGGGGGTGTTCCATTTAAAAAAAATGACGGTGACGTCATAACCCGAACGTAATTCACCCTGTATTTATTTTATTTATTTATTTATTTATTTGTTGAAAGAAAAGAGTCGAGGTAAAACCTATAAGACTCAGCATACAATAATGAAAATGAACACAAAATTTCTATGAGTACCCACAAAAGTAAAATAAGTAAAAAATAACCAGTATTAAATTTAAATTGACATACAGCAAAACAAGGATACTAGCATACTAATCTAACTTGTCCGAGAAAATCCAACCTATTCCAGAACACATTGACGCTGAGAGAGTTCACAATATTACAAAAGTAAAACAAGTAAAAAATAACCAGTATTAAATTTAAATTGAAATATAGCAAAACAAAGATCCTAGCATACTAATCCAACTTGTCCGAGAAGATCCAACCTATTCTTGAACACATTGACGCTGGGAGAGTTCACAACATCACCAGTCAATGCATTCCAACCCTGGAAAACTCGATTGCTGAGGAAATGCTGCCTGGGTGTTGTCTTGAACTTTTCCTTGAGAAGCTTCAAATTATGTCCTCTCAAATTATTGCAGTTGAGAGAGTACAGCTGAGACAGGTCCAGTCCAAGATCTCGGTGTAAAACCCTATACGTGAAAATTAAATCACCTCTATTCCTGCGGTCAGCAAATTTAGGAATGTTCATGATCCTCAGGCGATCCTCATAGACTGGTCTTATTCGTCCATAAGGGATACGGGTTGCCCAACGCTGAACCGACTCTAACAACTCGGCATCACCCTTGAGAACAGGACACCAGACCGGCCCGGCGAACTCCAAGATAGGGCGAACATAGGTCTTGTAAATGTTGCCGCAGACTTCAGGGTCGCAATAGCGAAAAGATTTGGATATGAGGTAGAGGGTTTTGCGGGCCTTAGCACAAATACTCTGGACGTGCCCCGACCAACTCAAGTCACTGGAAACAACAACACCAAGATCACTGTGAGAGGAAGTCTGATCCAACAAGCTGCCAGCCAGCGCATAACGAGTGCGGGGATTTTTCTTACCAATGTGGAGAACAACACATTTATCGAGATTCAAAGGTAGCAGCCAATCGTCACACCACCCTTGCAAAGTATGCAAATCGTCCTGTAATATAGTGTGATCTGAGGCAGGAGCAAATAGCTTGGTGTCATCCGCAAACATCGAACAATTAACTCTCAGAGAACAAGGCAGATCGGACGTGTAAAGGAGAAACAACAGTGGTCCCAAAACGGATCCCTGCGGCACCCCACTAGTGACAGGTCTGGAAGCAGAAACTGATCCAGAAACTTTAACAAAAAATTCTCTTCCACTAAGAAATGCTCGGATCCAATCCAAAAGTGCACCCCTCACTCCGAATCCTCCCAACTTCGCAATTAGTCTCCTAAGTGGCACCCTGTCAAACGCCCTCGAGAAGTCCAGGTAGACAACATCAACAGGGATACCCGCATCATCACTCCTTGTCCAGTTATCAAGGCACTCCAGAAGGTTGGTGGTGACCGATCTACCAGGCAGAAATCCATGCTGGCAGTCAGGAATAATGTTGTTAGCGAGAGAGAATTCCATCATTCTATTGACAATTATCCGTTCCATAGTCTTACACGCGAGCGAAGTCAAACTGATTGGTCGATAGTTCTGTGGGGAAAATTTATCACCCTTTTTGAACACTGGAGTGACCGAAGCCGTCAGCCAAGAGGATGGCAAGGTGTGGCACCGGAAGGATTTCGCAAAAATAACCGACAGTGGTTCCGACAATGAGCCAGCAGCAGATCTCAAAAGTTGCGCCGTCACGCCGTCAGGACCCGGTGCTGAAGAGGCATCCAGGCTCTCAAGTTGCCTCCGAACAGTCTCCTGGTCGAATTCAACCTCACACAAGGAATGGCATACGTAAGGAGAATTTATTTCCGGTAGAGGACCATCAGGCTCGTCGGAAAAAGAAGCCGAGAAGACATCCGCCAAAACTTCAGAGGTTTCCTGGAGGCTCCCACACATCAAACCAGAAGTATTCTTCACGAGTGGTGTCGAAACCTTAGAGTTGAGGAATGACCGCACATACTTGAAAAACCTTTTGCGGTCGCTGCCCAAACCAACCTTGGACTCATATTGTCTTTTTGCTCTCCTTATTTCTTGGTCCAGATCATTAGAGTAAGAGCGATGAATACGGTAGTCACTATCGAGCCCACTCCGCAGAAATCGCTGCCAAAAAGCCTTTTTTTGACGGATCTTCTTCATTAGGCCTGAAGCATATATAATGTATATTAGATTATTATTTTAAAATACGGTAAATTAGCATCAAAAATCGACCTGTTTCAGGATTATTTCTTAAAATGACCTGTTTAGCTAAAAATGAATTTGTTCCATACTTTACGGACACAGTGTATAATACGAGGACGGAAGTAATTGCCGAAATGTATTGATACTTTAATCTTGATAAGGGTATGCGGCAAGGGCAGAATTGCAAGACCTTTTAAGCAAAAAACCTTTATTTCGATACCTTATTTTGTATCATCATCAGGGTCTGAAATGAATATATACATATATATATTTTTTTTTTAATTTCACACTTTCGCGGTTGAGTTGGATCATCCGGGCTCGAGTGCCAAGGATGTATCCGTCAATGAGGATAGACCACCTGCCGTATGATGGTGACTGTGCCCAGAATAACGGTTTTCTGCATCCAACATATTGTGTTTGTGGGCAGTTGGAGCTCCTGCAGATGTTGGACGGTTTTCTTATGGACGAGCCCATTGCAGCTGATGATAAGCGGCTTTATTTCCACCCGTTGCAGTTTCCACATGCATTTAATTTGTCTCGACAGGGCCTCATATTTTGAAATCTTCTCCTTGTAGGCCTTCGCCAGATTTTGATCAAGAGGCACCGCAAAATCAATAATAATGGCACTGTTCTTCTCTTTATCCCACACCACCATATCGGGTCGGTTATGTTCCACCCCCTGGTCAGTCAAGATCGGTATGTCCCAGTACACTTTGACATTCATGTTCTCTAGCAGAGCTTGTGCACCCCGCATGGTGCGGGGTGAATAGTTCGATGAGTCCTTCTCTTAAGCACAATACCTGATGTACAACCTTGCCCATATTGTTGTGCCGGCTTAGGTACTTTGTTCCAGCTATAGCTGAGCAACCCGATGAAAGATGCTGCACCGATTCCTCCTCTTGACTGCAAAGTCTACATTTTGTGTAGTATGGTCTTGTATGGCTAGAATAGTTCCTTCAGTCTGGGGAAAGAGGTATCCTTGATTGAGGTAAGTATTCGAATACGGAACATCTACCTCTGCCTGATGTAAACTCGCATGAAACCGCCCGTGAAGCGGCTTCGATCCCCAATTGCGCTTCAATCTTTCAAATAGGTCTTCTATTTCAGGTTCCGGATTTCCAGCTCCCTCAGAAGTTGTTCGAGGAAAATGCAGAGCAAAGACCAGCTGATGTAGAGGTAAGGGTCCTTGTGTGAAGTAGTTTCTCAGTTTTTTTTGTTCTTTCAGGTAGGCGTTCTCTAAGTTGCACAGTCCTCGTCCACCTTCGCTGCGCGGTAGGTATACCTTTTCAATTGCAGAGTTCGGATGCAACATGCCATTCTGAGTGAAAGTTGTTCTTATGCGCCTATCCAATCTCTCCAAGTCAGTTTTGAACCAGGAAAGAACCCCAGCTGTATACATGAATGCCGGTATTGCCCAGATGTTTACAGCCATTATTTTATTTTTGGCTGAGAGTTGTGTGTGTAAAATTTTCCGTACCCTCGCCATCATCTCTTCCTCTACCTCGCTTTTTTCTCGCTGTTTGATTCCGAAGGTTTGTTGGATACCTAGATACTTATATCTTTCTTCTATTCCCAAGCTCTTAATTGTTTGGCCGTCCGACAAGACGATATCTCTTCCTTGCACCAGTTTACCCCTTGCTACATCTATTAGTGCACACTTTTCGATTCCAAACCTCATATCTATGTCCTTACTGAATTCTTTAACTAATTCCAGCTCCCCTTCCAGGTATCTTCGGCCTCTAGCATAGAGTTTGAGGTCGTCCATGTAGAATAGGTGGGTGATATTATTTCTTTGATCCAAGGAGTAGCCGTATGCAGATCTATTCAGCATAGTGCTAAGTGGGTTGAGCGCGAGGCAAAACCACAGTGGGCTCAGGCTATCTCCCTGGAATATTCCTCTTTTTATTTTTATTATTTTGGTCTTCTTCATGCTTGATGTTGATGTGTCGCTTGTCTTGAGTGAGGTCCGCCATGTGGACATCAGGTTAGCCAGAAGTATTATCACCTTTGGGTGCACTTTGTAAATTTCTAGCACTTCGAGAAGCCATGTGTGGGGTACAGTGTTGTACGCTTTTTTATAATCTATCCATGCCATCGAGATATTTTTTTGCTTTTTTCTCGCTTGTTTGGTGATGGCGTTGTCGATCACGAGTAGTTCTTTACTTCCTCGTGCTTTACTTTTGCATCCGTTCTGTTCCCAGGCCATTATATTGTTGTTTCTTAGGTGCTTATTGATTTTGTGGGCTATAGTCAAGGTGAGGATCTTATATGCGGAAGTAAGACAGGTGATCGGTCTATAATTTTCTGCTTGGGCTAGGTTTCCTTTCTTGGGTATCAAGAGGGTCATGCCTTGTGTGAAGTAGGTACTCGGGCACGTCTAATGGTCTTTCTATGGTGTTCTGGATAAATCGGGCGAGCTTTTCATGTGTGGCTGTGAATATTTTCCACCAATAGTTCTGGATACCGTGGACTCCCGGTGTTGTCCAATTTTTTAATCTTTTAATAGTCGCCTTCACGTCTTCCTCTGTGACGATTATTTCAGACATTGCTCTAGCATCCTGCTGCTCTCTTTTTTCAAGCTCAATCCACGTTGCCCTTCGGTTATGATTTCCACCTTGTGGCCATATGTTATGCCAGTATTTGTGCATTTCATCCAAGTTAGGTGTGGATGTTTGCTCGGTGTGGTGGTTAGTACTTGTCTAAAAAAATTCCTTTGGCTGTTATTGAACAAATTATTGTCTTTGTGCTTTTTTGTTCTTTTATGATACCTCCTCAACCTATTTCCTAGAGCTGCTATCTTCTGTTTCAGCGATTCTACATGTAGAGTCATACGTTGGTGGAACTCAGTATTGTTTGGTTTCAACTTTATTTTTCGGACGTAGTTGAGTGCTTCTTTCCTGACTCTTTTGCTGGGGTTTGGACAATCGAGATAGGCGTGGAGAATCCCTATTTCCTTCCGTCTATACGTTTCTCCCAGGGAGGTTTACGATTTTGTCCCTTTTTTTGTGTGATGGTTTCTGTCTTGGTTTTTACTTGCCGGATGTTGTTGGCGATGACTGCTGCGCAATACACCTTATGGCATAAATCTCCAAAATCAGCTGCTTCCATGAAAGTGTCCCTCATAGCATCATTGATTGCTTGTACAGTTGTCTTAGCCTCCTTGCTTTGCTTCAGTTTCTGTAGTCTGGGTCTATTCGTCATTTCGATTCCTTCCCATCTTCGGTTTTCTTCCTGGAAGATATCCTGTATCTCCCGTTCAATTGCATCTGGTTCAAGCTGTGTAGTTTGCTGCCTAATGTCTTCCTCGTTTCTCTCAGTTTCGGATTGTCGTTGTATACTGGTCCTATTGATGCTTCTCCGTATATTTTGTATTTTTTTTGTGGGGGATTTCTGAGTAGCCCTGGCTTTAATCGCCCTTTACCTCGTCTGGTGAGAGTAGTTTTCTGGTCTTTATGTTTTTCACTTGTGCGATCAAGTGTTTCCCGGTGAACTTCAAGTCAGGGTATGATTCCATCCATCTTTCTGCCAGGCTAGCCGCGTATCTTTTTGTTTGGGTCTCTCCTAAAGTGACGTGGAAATATGCACTGATTAGACATACGTTCATCTCCCGCGTCCAGTGCTGCCTTCCTCTCCTACGGGATTGAGTGGGATTTTTCAAACTTGACGTTTCCAAACTCTCACCCTGGGTGTTCCTCGTAGAGTACCTTGGCCTTGTGGAACCGTTTCGCAGGGGAGCGCCACTCGCTCCGCTCTCCTCTGCTAGAGACTGTTCCAGTCTTCCCCCAAGCGCAGTCTCAACACCGGGGGCGGTTTCCGAGGCTTCGTCAAACATGTCGAAAGCAGTATGTTTCACAGTGGAGGGTTGCGAATATCTCAAACACCTGCGCTTTGCAGACCACGTGGTTCTGATAAGCGAAGACTCTTAATCGACGGAAAAGCTCCATTAGAAAACTAGGATTTATACTCGAGAACAGGGATGTCCGGATGTCCCTACGAACCTAAAAAAAGGAAGTGTACGATAGCCGCATACTTCCAGTAAACACTTAAGGACTGGGGGCAATGAGCCTCACGAAAGACAGACAGCCTGCGTCGCGTCGCCTTCAATGCACGCAGCGAGCTATGGAGCGACAAACATGGACTTATCAAATAATATGCCTATGGGGACAAATGACAAATGTTGGGGTCACCTTGAGAGATCAAATGAGGAATGAGGATATTAGAAGAAGACCCAGAGTAACGGATATAACCGAGAGATTAGCCGGACTGAAGTGGCAGTGGGCAGGACACTTGGATAGTATGGATGGCAACAGAGATCTAGAGTATTGAAATGGAGACCCTGGGAAATGGAAAGAAAATTGGGTAGGCTAATGAAGAAATGGGCCGACGATATTAAAACTGCAGCGGGGGGAAACTGTACACGAAATGCGCAGGAAAGAATCTGGAAAAAACTTGAAGAGATCTATCTCCAGCAGTGAAGAAAATACGGTTTATGAAGAAGAAGAAGATGGTTGGGAGAAAAGAAATGGGGCGTTACCATTTAGTCTGATAGAATAAGTTTTTATCAAGACGGGACAAGTCGTTGCAGGTTGAGATTCGTATAACATCGGTAGAATCGGGGAACTCGGCATTCACTTTTGAAATTATTAACTTGGAAGAATTGTTCGAGAAATCCAACAGCATTCAAGGGAAACGAGATTGGAAATAAGTTGAGTCTATATCCTTCTGAATAAATCCCACATCCGCAGTTCAATTAATGAAAAAGGAGAATTGAAAACTTGAGGCAATTTCACCAAAAACAGTTTTGGTAATATTACAAACGAAAAATTGAACATAAGAATATTCATACCAAGGCGTGTTTTATAATAAGTCTGTATGAGAAACCAGCAGCATTCAGATGAGGATATTCATTCAAAGGAGAAGGAAAATTTTTTATTGCAAGTTTGTGTTGCAACTCCCTTAAAATCTTAGATGGTAATTGGGCTCGGTTTTCGTTTCAGTGCAAAAGACCTTTTGGAAGTAATGGGTGAATCATTAACCAGTCCACTGTCTGAACCAAAAAGTATTGAGATGTTGAAATGGTTAATCATTTGCTCCTAGGCATTTTTATCATATTTCTGGATCAATGTAGATGTGATCAAAGGAACAGCATATCCGTCCTGCTTTTCTCCTTTCTATTGGTGTCATGTGGTGTCCTCCAGATGGATGATATGGCTTGATATTTGACCCCATGGTCATGACAAAGGAGCCGAAGAAACGAAGTACAATTTTTGATTATAACGCAACGAATCTGAACCAAGCTGGAGAACGTGTAGAACCACAACTCCTGGTGAGAATGTCAACTTGCTCAGAGAAGTATTTCGAATCTTCCCCAAAATTGAGGTAATGAAGTTCATCAGTTGACGAATCCGTGGTGGATACTTCAGAAAATGTGCCGGGTCGAAGATCTGCAGTTTTTTGATTTGAGCCACAAAGGGAGCCATTCACTCTGCGTAATAGGCCTACCACACTCTCAAGCTTCACGACAGCTTTGCTTGCGCAAGCCGGCTTGAACACTAAGCGTGCGGTTGGAAAAACTGTACCTATACCGCGCAAACCCCACGGCTTGGCATGAGTAATTTTCGACCTGCTTGAAATTTTGCCTGTGCAAGCCCGGCGTGTTGTTGACGTACAGTGTTCGAGCCTCATTCGAGAATAGTCTTCATTCAGTGACACACCCGTTTTTCCTGCGAAAATGGCCGATTCAAGGATGTTCAATTGCGAGTTCATCACTGAATTGATACGTGGGAATGAATATTTTTCTTCGAAAGGCATTATTTCGTCCATTTAGAACGTTTTCTTTTTGAATTTTGAATGAAGAAGTTATGGCATATTTTGAAATCACCAAAATATCAAAATTTCGTTATATCAAAATTTCGTTATATCAAAACAAATGAAGATATCGTGAAACGACTTTCAGTTATGGAGTTTCCACGGAAATCGAGTCCACGACTCCTCTCATCGTTTTCATCTATCTAGCCAGAATTACCAGAAACAGCCAAAATCAAGCAATTTGGGTTACCCTGTACAACTAACAGTTTTTACAATTTTTTTTAAACTGAACTCATGAATTCAAAATTACAAGCTCTTTCGAAATCTGTGAAAATATGCATTATGTTCAATTGCACTGCACTGCAAATTTTCATAAATATCGTTCTTTTCGTTTGAAAGATATTTACTTGGTTCCATACTTTATCCCAACCCATAGGGCCAATTGCACCGTAGACAAAACTGTAGATTGAATCCTAAACCTCGATTAGTGTCTATTGTTGATCAAAGACACTAATCAAGGTTTTGGATTTAATCTACAGTTTTGTCTACGGTGCAATCGGCCCATAGTGTATGCACTAGCAATTTTTGAATTCATTCGATATCTTGGACACGTCGGTTGTACTCATTGAACAATTTTCATAAAGAAAAGTCAGAAAATCAATATACAGGGTCTTTCACGAGGAACCTCACCCATATTTATACGGGAAACTACTGAACGTATTTTCATGAAATTCAGCACTTAAGTATTTCACGATGCTGATGAAATCTAAAATATTTTCAAGGCATGAGCACCTCCGGTTTTTCCGGAAATAACGTCAACTTCCGTTTTTCAAATTAGAACACCATTTTTTTTATTGCAGAAATAGATTCCTTAGAAAATTTCAAGTTATTTTGATGTAACATTTTTCAGTTTTATTTTCTGAGTTAATATCCACTTTAGGGCAAGGGTGTGATGCATACAATCACATTATTTTTTAACGTAGATTAAATATCTGCCATAAAAAAATGGGGTTCTAATTTGAAAAAAATAATTTTTCACGATTTTGTCATCCCTGAATTTGAAAGCGATTTTTTCACCCCCTGTATCATGAATCGCGATTTCGATTTTCAAAGTGAATACATCAATCTTACATCTTGAAAAATCCCAAAAATGAAAATTTTCCATCCAAAAACCTCCAAGCTATTCTTGTTTCAGCGGAGCTCTATTTTCAATTTTTTTTTCGAATTTTCCCGCTCAGAGAGAATTTTCCAAACAAAACTGAAAAATGTTGCATCAAAATAACTTGAAATTTTCTAAAGAATCTATTTCTGCAATAAAAAAATGGTGTTCTAATTTGAAAAACGGAAGTTGACGTCATTTCCGAAAAAACCGGAGGTGCTCATGCCTTGAAAATATTTTAGATTTCATCAGCATCGTGAAATACTTATAAGTGCTGAATTTCATGAAAATACGTTCAGTAGTTTTCCGTATAAATGTGGGTGAGGTTCCTCGTGAAAGACCCTGTATGTAGTATAGATCCTTTGTGTTTTTCGCTCAAATTTCTTGTGATTCCATGTGATTTTATGAGGGCCGATTGCACCGTAGACAAAACTGTAGATTAAATCCAAAACCTCGATTAGTGTCATATGATTATCATAGAGTTTTGTCTGCGCTCTACGGTGCAATCGGCCCTAAAACTTACAGATTTTGTGAAATTTGTAATTTCATTTTATTTCGACTAAAACTGCGTATCTATCACTTCATCAACTAACAGTTTTTCATAGCTTATGCTCCGTACAAAACGCTCAATTAACCATAGACAATATCTACAGAGCTAAAATGATAGTGAAATGGTCCCTCAAAATCACCTCGTTATACTTCTCGTCGGGCAAACTTCCTCTGTTTCCTGTGACTAAAAATTTGAGTTGTCTTCTAGCCATTGGGTCTTGTACTCTGGTCCAGTCGAAGGTGACAGCTCTATTCCAAGTGAGTTTGTCGAATTTTGCTTTTAACGTTTGCTCTTCGACCATTCTCCTTCTGTTGAAATCAGTCATGTTTGTGGCATATAACCATTGGGTTATTCCAACACTGAAGCACATTCTGGATGCTTCTATATCGAATTCCTTTAAACACTGGAGAGCATCCCCTAGATTCACGTTAGATCCCTGAAAAAAATAATAATTGCCCTTAACTATTAGTATTCATTGCGTTCTGTTCATCAGAGAAAAATATAGTATGAGGGAAGAATGATTCTAAAGAAATGGTTTTCAAATAAGAGGTGTTTATTTCATTATAAAGAGGATGAAATGCCAATCAAAATTAGATACAACATCAGCCAAATGACTACCACGACTACAGATCCATAATATTCTTTTCATGAAAATTTCTATAACCAAATAGCCAAAGTGCCCTATGTCCTCGATAGCCTCACGAATTCCATCTTTGAGGTCTGGAATCGACGCTGTGCTCTTGGCGTAGACCTTCTCTCTCACATGGCCCCAAATGAAGAAGTCACAAGCTGTTAAATCACAAGATCTCGGTGACCAATTGTGATCACCTCTGCGTGAGATAACACGGTCCGGAAACATTTTCCGTAAAAGATGGTTTCGTTGCTTGAACTATCTCTGGCAACATGAGCTCGAGCATTATCTTGCTGGAATATTGGATTCTCGAGCCGGTTAAGGTAAGGGAGAACATATGGCTCCATTATTTCTTGACTAAGGGTGAACACTTCCATGAGCGATAGCACCCCATAGCATATCGCTCCGTGAGTGGCCTACATAATGGCCATAAGTCTTAGACATCGATCTTGAACTCCATTTGTGCCCCTTCGACGTCGCGTGCATACTCTTCTTCGATTTTGAGCATTATCAAACCACGCTTGACAACATCTCATAACAATAGTTGTATTTCTGTTCGTACGGTTAGCGATTTTTCGAAATGACAACACCGCCTCCCTTAGACCAATAATTCGACCTCTTTCAAATTCACTTAGCTGGCGATAAATTCCACGTACACATGCTCTAGGCGTTTCAACAACAACTAAACGTTTTGAATCTCCACGAACAGCTGGTTTGTTGTAAAATTTAAAAAAAATTGCAAAAAACGACTACAATATTTAAGTAACAAAAAATGTTCACATGAAATAAACTGCACGATTTTTTCCCAAATTTTAATCATTTACTCCTTGCTATGTTTTACCAAAAAAAAATTAAAATTTGAACAGCTCCTTCTGGGTGTTGCAGTTCACGCCAAGTGAACGGTTCAAATTAATTATTCTAAATTTTCAAAATTCGAATTATTAAATCAATTTCTCCATACTGGGGAATTTCCATATGGATTATCCATATGCAAGAAGAACTCGTCAGCTGTGGAGTGCAGCATATGTCGCATATTTGTTTCGTTTTCATATTTTTCAATCAGTTCACTGATTTACTACGTGCATAATTCTGCTTCCATTAATTCCTAATTTTCTGCTTCCTTTTCGTGAATTCGGAAAATTTCAGTTTTTTCCTGTGATTCGCAATTTGTAGTGATTTCGATTCAACCGAATTACATTCAGTTTAAACTTTCATTTATGCGAATTATTTCGAACAAAAAAACTGTTACCAGTGGCGTGGTTATTTTATAATACCACAAGGATAAGTGTACACAATTTGACATTTTTAGCAACGGATTTTCACGTCAGCTTCATTCCATATTCGTTTGTCGAGCTCGATTAATCTTTATATTGGAATAGGAGTCATCGACAGGATCCTGTTGACTGTTTTGCTGATATATAGGTAAGACTATATTTCTTCTGTTATTTTGGGCACATTTATCCTTTCATTTGTGTTGGGTTTCAATTAATTTCATATACGTATACAGTCCACTAGCCTTATTTTTATTTCCACTCGGAAGATTAAATTTCGAAAAATTAAACTTACATAATTGAACCACACTTCAGTTGGTTAACTGAAACTCTACCCAACGATGTAGGTACAGGGTTTCCCAAGTTCGAGAAGTTTCTGGAGAACTGGACATATTTGAAGTCTGAAAATAGGTATGATGATATTGTTCGAAATTCTCTACATACCTAAAATATTTTCGGACCCTGAGCACTTGTGGTTATACATTTATACAAGGAGTGAAAATAAATTCGTTAAAATTTTTTTTTTTCAATTTTTCCGTTTCTGATATTGTTCTTGTTAATTTTATTACTCACCTCACATTGTATAATGATCTAGTTTGTTTTTGTAGTGACATTGAATAGAATTTTGACATTAATTGTATTAATCAAGTGAAATATAAAGACGACGATAAAAAACAAAATTTTCCGTTTATTTCGACTTTAACTATTGAAAAGAAAGTCCCAGTAAGACTGACTAGTCTGAACAGATATGATGGAATACATTTCTGTTGAAAACGTTGTACCTATTCCTTCAAATAGTTTTCGGAATATCGAAAAAAAATCTGAAAAAAAGTTAAATATTCATAGTCAGTATTATGTTCATTTTTCTCATTCTGAACATCCCGACTGTAAACCGTTCTCACAAAGTCAAAGTAGAAGAATGTGGAAAGGTCATGCATCTTTTGAATTTCATAAATATCATCACAAGGTGTTTCAAATCTCTAAACTTGGCCATAGCTTCTGATTTTCGAATTAGAACCCTATTTTTCTATGATTGCGTTGAATTCTGCGAAGAAAAATAGTGATAGCACTCTAAAGGCCGGTTTTATAAATGTAGAATATCTTCGTGTCCTCTCCAACCTACCGCTAGGTGGAGCCAGCTGATAGCTTGAGAACCACCCCGTGTCCGGCGCATCCCTAAGGGCCACGGGCACAACCATAGACAAACTATGGCGAACTGAGCACAACGAAGAACAGAAGTACGCGAGTACTGCGAGTAGTACCACAGTATAGACACCAACCAGTAGTCGCACTCCGTGGATTTCCTTACTCCATTCCGGACTCGGGCATACCTCATTCGTCATAACCTCAAATCATCCAGCATTACTCGGAAACATGTCAGGTCCCCGCATATTGCTAGAGATGGCCTGCTGTTATAGTCATCCTTATCATATTATTTACAACTATGTTGCCGCTTTTTCTGATAAATTGAACCCAACTTTCCGAGACGGGTTATTTTCTGAATTAAATTCCATTTTAAGTGTTCAGAGACGACAAAACTTTCTTCAAGAGGATTATACTGATTTTCCAATTGATATTGCTGTGCTTCGGCTGGAGCTATCAAATTATATACAAAGTTTTTTTGAGAGCCAAGGATATTATTTCGGTAAATTTGACGATAATTCTGTGGCTGTGGCAACAACTGAATGCATATCCTGATGCGCGCAGAGGTATGCGCCAAATCCCGTTGGAGTAAAAATTTCAGTTCATTTTAGCTTGAGTGCGACTACTGGTTGGTGTCTATACTGTGGTAGTACGCCAGGTCGCTTGCTTTGCTATCAACAGTTGAAACCACTTCGTGTTATATACTGCGTTACTTCAGCCATTTTGGATCCCCTTTGTTCCCTTAGTTCAAATAAAGTTTGTTTTCGTGTACAGTGTTTAATCGCACCTTTAAAACACCCAACCACTCACTCCAACAGGTTATGTGCCACGCTTGTGTTTTATCGACGAAAATTTGAACAAGGATTATAAAAAATTCAGAGTATTCAGACGAATAATATAACAAAGTAAGTGGTTTCCAACAAAATTGATATTTTGTCTATGTACAAATGCTCGAAATCATCAACGTATCTAGCCTCAGTTTTCAGGGGGGGCCGCGGCCCCTGGTATATTTGTGATACCTATACGTAGTTTTTGAATTAGAATCTTTCAGGGGGGGCCAGAGGTACATCAGGGGGGGCCTGGCCCCCCCTGGCCCCCCCCCTAAATACGCCAGTGCTCGAAATCATATTACACAAAATGAATATTTAAACAATTTATTCAGTCAGATGTAGATGAATAAATTAGTAATATCGAAGCCAGGGACGGGCCGAAGCCAAATTTTTGGGGGGGGATAGCTTCGAAAATTTTCCAACTGTGCATTAAAGGATTAGAAAACCAACGGTTGAAGGGGGGAGTGGTATTTTGGATTGCGTGTCAATGTTTTTTTCCCGAGAGCATTAAAAATATTTAGAAAATTTTGTAGTGTAGTTTTTTAATTCTGTATTACTAGATTAACACACTCCACACTCTACAGGATTATACAACATCTGTTATCATTATTTTGTATGTTTCGATTTTTAAGTTCAATTCCGAAGAAAAATAAATGATTTATTCAAGTGTACTGAAAAAAGTCCACATACCACACACTTCACTTTGAATCTTTTTCGGTCCATTTTTGCATAGGGGCCGTAATACCTCGGCCGACGGCTACGGCACCGATTCTCTATTCAAAAAGTGCCTTTCATTTTTCCAAGTTCACGCCCTCAATTTTTCACCAAAAAGCTTGATTTTTTTTAAATTGAAGATGAAGGATGTCTTGAGGGCACTCCAATTTTTTCTCTTTGATAAAATTATTTTTTCGCATGAAGAAATCGGCTACGGCACCGATTCTCAATTCAAAAAGTGCCTTCCATTCTTCCAAGTTCACGCCCTCAATTTTTCACCTAAAAGCTTGATTTTTTTTAAATTGAAGTTGAAGGATGTCTTGAGGGCACTCCAATTTCTTCTCTTTGATAAAATTATTTTTTCGCATGAAAAAATCGGCTACGGCACCGATTCTCAATTCAAAAAGTGCCTTCCATTCTTCCAAGTTCACGCCCTCAATTTTTCACCTAAAAGCTTGATTTTTTTTAAATTGAAGTTGAAGGATGTCTTGAGGGCACTCCAATTTCTTCTCTTTGATAAAATTATTTTTTCGCATGAAAAAATCGGCTACGGCACCGTTTTCAAGCTTTTTTCAAGTTTTTCAAGCTAAAAGCTTGATTTTTTTCTTTAAATTGAAGTTGAAGGATGTTTTGAGGGCATTCCGATTTCTTCTCTTCGAGAAAATCATTTTTTCGCATGAAAAAATCGGGTTGAATTTGAGAGTCTATGAAAATTGACTTCATAATCGTTTTTCGGCGGTTGATCATCCATTTTTTTTAGAAAATTCATTGGAGTGCCCTCGACAAATCAATTTTCTATATTTAAAAAAAAATCCATTTGGATATACGCTTAATTTATGCAAAAAATTATGGAAATACTGAAAAGACTTCCAGAAACTGTGAAATCACAGAGAACTGTCAACTGTCTGAAGTTCCAGGAGAATTAAAAAAAAATCAAGCTTTCAGGTGGAGATTTTAGGACGTGAAAAATGAAAATGGAAAAATGAAAGGCACTTTTTGAATGGAGAATCGGTGCCGTCGGCCAAAGTTAAACGGCCTCTTAACAGATTTACGTGTTGAACGGAGATTTGATAGAATAATTAAGAATGAGAAAAAAATATTGCCTACTGCCCTACCGAGAGAAATAGCGCAAATTGGTACCAGATAGTTTTTATGACACAGTCGATGCGGCCAAACTGAGAAATTCACAACTACCTGCTGAGGGATAACGTAAAAGATGAAAAATTGTTCATTTTTTCAAACACTTGGTAGCAATTCGGAATAAATACCACTTATTGCTGGTTATACACATTGCACATTGGGCCAAATCTGCCAAATACTCTAAATATACTCTGACAAGAATTTGTACAATTGTCGCTATTCTCTGCATGCTTTTGTCCGGCTAAACGTGGGCTTAGTTCTACCGGTTTAATAAACATTAATTTAAAACTTCATTTAAAAAAAGTCAAATTCATTCACATTTTAAGAAAACTTTTGTAGAAATATGTATTCCAACTCCATTGAAATCTCTCCAACTGCTTCAAAATTTTCCCAACTGCTTCGGAATTTTCCCAACTTCTTCGAAACTTTTCCAACTGCTTCGAAAATTTTTCAACAGCTTCGAAAATACTCCAACTGCTTTTAAAATTTGCCAACTCTGTTCAACATTGGGGACTTTTGTAGAAATATGTATTCCAACTCAATTGAAATCTTTCCAACTGCTTCAAAATTTTCCCAACTGCTTCCAAATTTTCCCAACTTCTTCGAAAATTTTTCAATAGCTACGAAAATATTCCAACTGCTTTTAAAATTTGCCAACTCTGTTCAACATTGGGGACTTTTGTAGAAATATGCATTCCAACTCAATTGAAATCTTTCCAACTGCTTCAAAATTTTCCCAACTGCTTCCAAATTTTCCCAACTTCTTCGAAAATTTTTCAACAGCTACGAAAATATTCCAACTGCTTTTAAAATTTGCCAACTCTGTTCAACAACTTCATTTAAAAAAAGTCAAATTCATTCACATTTTAAGAAAACTTTTGTAGAAATATGTATTCCAACTCCATTGAAATCTCTCCAACTGCTTCAAAATTTTCCCAACTGCTTCGAAATTTTCCCAACTTCTTCGAAACTTTTTCAACTGCTTCGAAATTTTTCCAACCGCTTCGAAAATTTTTCAACAGCTTCGAAAATATTCCAACTGCTTTTAAAATTTGCCAACTCTGTTCAACATTGGGGACTTTTGTAGAAATACCTATGTATTCCAACTCAATTGAAATCTTTCCAACTGCTTCAAAATTTTCCCAACTGCTTCGAAATTATCCCAACTTCTTCGAAACTTTTCCAACTGCTTCGAAATTTTTCCAACCGCTTCGAAAATTTTTCAACAGCTTCGAAAATATTCCAACTACTTTTAAAATTTGCCAACTCGGTTCAACATTGGGGGGGGGATCGTCCCTTCATTGAAAAATTAATCAGAGGCTTATTTAAAATTCATCAGATTGGAATTTTTTTACAAAATTCATTGAAAAATTAATCAGAGGCTTATTGAAAATTTATCAGATTGGATTTTTTTTCAGGATTTTTTTTGAAAAATTAATCAGAGGCTCATTGAAAATTCATCAGATTGGAATTTTTCTAAGCAATTTATCGAAAAATTAATCAGAGGCTTAATGAAAATTCATCAGATTGGAATTTTCTTGAAAAATTTATCGAAAAATTATTCAGAGACTTATTGAAAATTCATCAGATTGGATTTTTTTAAGAAATGTTTTTTCGAAAAATTAATCAGAGGCTCATTGAAAATTCATCAGATTGGATTTTTTTTAAGAAATATTTTTTCGAAAAATTAATCAGAGGCTCATTGAAAATTCATCAGATTGAAATTTTTCTGAGCAATTTATTGAAAAATTAATCAGAGGCTTATTGAAAATTTATCAGAAGTTTATTGAAAAATTTATCAGAAGATATATTTTGTTTTTTTTTAAATAAAAGAAGGGAAATAAATTTTTACTTTTCTAATGAAAATGCTGAGATACAGGTCGTGTAGTGGATGTGAGAGAAAAAAAAGATAGAGTTTATATACACCGTTAATCATTTTGAGGCAGTGCATAATTTTGATTTTCACAAAATCTGTACATCAACTAAGTGCATGATGTACGTGTGTATGAATAATTATACTCTAATGTCTCTTTCATAAATCAGAATTAAATAGAAGCACTAAACAAGAGACAAAGTTCAAAAGCAGTCCTTTGGATTTTTTTTCTTTTGTTTTTTAAACGACAGTCTACCTTGTGCCATCTAACAGTATACATGTGTGCGATCGCCCCTTTCCCTCGTAATGAGTAGGTAGCAGTGCATCTTCTTAGAGAGGGAGGGAGCATGTGATTGTGTATACTGAAAGATTGCGTAAGTTTTTCTGTTCGCTCCTCTTCTTAGCTAGCTGTGCAGTTAATATATGAGAGAAGCCAAGAAATTTTTATGTTTCTTCAAAATGTATGTTTGATAACCTTGCAGATTTCAGACGATCAAAGTCAGAGTGTTCCCAATAGAAATTACAACAAAATGTTGATAAGACTAGAAATGGGAATAAAAATCAAAATAAAGTGTTTTCTATTTATTCAGAATGTGAACATTATATCAGAGAAACCAGATCTGGCTATTTTTGTTTTCTTCAGAGAGAACAAAAATAGAATCAGAGGATTTTTTATAATGCAAGAATATCAGAATTAATGTTTACAATTTCAGAAGAACTCAGAACAGGGCTACACACCACCTAGACGCATCAGAAATATTTTCCTTATTATGTTTGATAGGGCACCTTCAGGCAGTAGGCAGCAGTATGAACTAGATCAGATGATATCATAACTATGCGATTGCATAGAAATTCAGAAGACTGTGTCAAAAGACATGCTGACAGCCTCTACGACCTCTTTCAAAAAAATCGGTCAGAGCAAGAAGCAGAGCGAAGATCAAATTCAAAAGACGTTCAGAGACAAGGTTTTCCTGCAAAGCTCGTATCGGTACTGTGGACGAGCTGCTTGAACAATCTCAGACGGACATGATGGAACTTGACCAAAAGATTATGGATTCTAACACAATCAGTAAAAGAAATTCAGAGTATCCGGCTGAGATTGGGAGGGAGAATAGCATGCCCGTCCAAGTTTCCGAAGAACCAAAACAATCAGAAGATATAGATTCCGACTTTGACGGAAACAGAAAAATTGATGTTCTTGCAAAGTCCGCCAGAACAAATATCAGAAGTGAGGGCAAAACCCCCAACAAGTGAGGGAATGATGTGGCATATTAAGTTAGGTCACATAACACTGAGCTATCTCAGAATACTTCAGAAGTCAGAGCAACTACTAGAGAAAGTTAAATTCAATGACGACTATTCCAGATATGCCAAAGCATACTCTGTGAAGAGATTGCTTAGAGAACTTCTTATTGCATACCAGAAATTTGCTAGGCAAAGAAGAGAAGGTTTGCTTTATCAGACAAAATCAGACGCTTTGGTTGCTTAGCCTACGCCCAATTACAGACAGACAGTTCATATACAGTAAGTATTGGTAATTTATGTGGACGACATGATCCTGGCAGGCAACAACAGCAACAAAATCAGAGAGGTTAAAGAACATTTAAGTTCAGTATTTCAGATGAAAGATTTGGGTGAACCCAAAAACTTTTTAGGTATAAAAATAATCAGAGACAAAAGTAAAAAAATCATTACTTTATCCCAATCAGAGTAAACAGAAAAATGTTTGGAACATGAAAGAGTGTAAACCTCAGAAGACTCCCATGGTAACCAAACAAGTCAAAGTACGAGAACTCAGAGACCTTGGAGAAAATGTGTTAGATGATAAAACAGGAGCACCTTATCGTGAAGCTATTGGTAGTCTTCTGTACCTTGCAGGAGCTACTAGACCAGATATCGCATACGCGGTGAATTACCTTTCAAGGTTTCAGAATTCACCATCAGAAGATAACTGGAAATACGTTAAAAGGGTGTTTCGCTACCTCAGAGGAACTTCAGGAATAAGGTTTAATCTTCAGAGCTGAAAGAGATGACCTACAGGCTATGACAGACGCCAGCTTTGATGACTGTAGTGACTCATCGTCTACAGGTGGGTATATCATCAAATTGTTTGGTGACACCATAACTTGGAGGAGTCACAAACAAAGACGGCCAACTCACTCCACATGTCAAGCTGAAACCTTGGCAATGACAGACGTATGTCAAGAGTTGATATCATCAGACAAAGCTGTCAGATAAGTGATAGGCAAAACCCTATAACCGGTAGGTAAATGTATGGTGCGACAATAAGTCAGCCATTGACTATACTCAGATGGATGGAAGCAACAAGTTGAAAGACTTCGACGATGATGTAGAGACGATTCAGAGAAATTTAAAATTCAGAGAACTAACTGGTACAGAAAGGTAAGGTAAATGTAGCTTGGGTACCGTCGTCGGAAAACGAGGATGATATCATGTCGAAGCCTCGAGCCTTGAATGCGTTTCAACACCTCGGGAACAAAATTAGGAACACAGCAGATGAGTAGTCAGATGTCATATGTTTCTCAGAGTTTTGTATATAAATATATGTATATGTCCTTTTTTTTAGATGGGTCTTAACATCACCTCGACAATAGAGCCAAAAATACTTCAGATGAAGAGAGAAATTCAGATGGAAGATCAGAGGCGCAGTGATGCGATTCTTGTCGTGTCCTCTCCAACCTAGGGGAAGGTGGGGTAAGACGGGGTAGCGAGGTAAGATGGGGACCCTAACAAAATAGATAATGCAGTGCCACAAGAAAATTCATTTTAACGCCATCCGACGGTATTCATCAGTACTAGTTAGTGTTACTAAAATTTAGGCGGAGAAGTGCAGGGATCCACTTCGTAAGTATGTTTTTCTGAATTTACGTGGTTTTATCTAATTATTGGCCAGTATAAAGTGCGTGACTGTTCATAATATATGCCATACAAGATGCGTGATATATTTTTTTTATTGAAGTTTGTTTATTTCACCATTCTAAACTCATTAATTCGTCCCGGTTTGCTTGAATTAATAACCTTAAAAAAACGAAACAACTCATAAGTCCAGTTTGGGAAAGATGGGGTACATACTTCGGGGCAAGACGGGGTTGGGCCCCATCTTACCCGCTGATTTGTTATTCTTTTTGGATTCAGATTCCATTCAAAATGTAGTAAAACAAGCCACAGTAAATTATTCTTTGGATAATGCAGCATTCCATCTGGTCAGCCTGAAACATTTAATGCCTTGCCCACGAATGGCCGAAAAAAGATCAAGGCAAATTAGGAGAAGAGGAAAAGCTGCTATTATCACTGCTTCTCCATATAAAACAGATTTAGAGGAAAAACAAAACAGTGGGAAACCGAAAACTGATGTCTCAAGCGAAAAGAAAATGAAAAAAACAAATGAGAAATCTCGAAAAACTAAGAAAGCTGAAGAACAAGCTCAGACATCAGAATAAGAAGATACAGCATGTCTTTACTGCCATGGCTTGTATTCCGAGTCTACTGAAGGATGGATCACTTGCCAGGTTTGCGCTTATTGGGCGCATTGTGGCTGTGCAGGGGTGGAAGACAACGATGATGAAGCTGTCCATCATATCTGTGAAGATGAAGACGGTTGAATATCCCGTACCCCGTCTTACCCAAGGGGGTACCCCGTCTTGCCCTATAGGTGGGGTAAGACGGGAAGATCTTGTTATTTTTTGAATTAGATATTTAAATGAGAAGAATTATTTTTTTTTCGTTTTGACTGATTATTATTGAAAAAAGAAAGACTGATTATTTTCTTAATAAAAGTTCCTACATTGTGCAATTATAAACAGGGGTTTTATTCAAGAAATGCCTTAAGGTCCCCGTCTTACCCCACCTTCCCCTACCGCTAGGTGGAGCCAGCTGATAGCTTGAGAACCACCCCGTGTCCGGCGCATCCCTAAGGGCCACGGCGGGCACGGGCACAACGAAGAACAGAAGTACGCGAGTAGTACGCCAGGTCGCTTGCTATCAACAGTTGGAACCACTTCGTGTTATATACTGCGTTACTTCAGCCATTTTGGATCCCCTTTGTTCCCTTAGTTCAAATAAAGTTTGTTTTCGTGTACAGTGTTTAATCGCACCTTTAAAACACCCAACCACTCACTCCAACAATAAAAGAATTTCAATCCTCGGTTGAGCCCGAATCCGCCGTCGAATGTCGATTGCTGTATTATAAACATCCAACCTCGAGAGAAAATAATGATTTTCTCTTTATATTTCACAGACGTTAATCTCCAATTCATATATCCAACCTCGGGTTCAACCCTGGATTGACTCAACCGGTGAATATAGCTCCGTTTGAGATTTGAACCGAGGATTGAAACGTTTGACGTTTCTAGATGGCCGACAACTAACCTCACTTTATGTTAAAAACAAAACAAAACATTTTGTTGTGGCACATTGAAGTTGCTTGGAATGAAAATATTATATGATATTATATTCATAGAATGCCTGATATTAATCACAGTCTTCTGTAGGTTTGCTATGTATTAATAATTCATCTTTGGTGTTTGGAAAAATATTCCTGAATTGAAACTGAATTTTTGTCAGTGACGGCTGCTCAATAGGTAAGTGCACATGTGCACGTTTACCCCCAATTAATATCTTCATCTAGACTCTAGAGGAATATTCTTTTGTGTGCGACGTAAACGTAACGTTTCATATATGGGTATTCAATTAAATTTTTCATTTCCGATGTTCCGGTTCACGGTTCTGTATTTCAGACTCCAGACGGCGGGCGAACTTCGAACGCCTATGCAAATAATAGGTGTAGAGTCGTAGACGCTAGACGGCAGTCGGTACACGGTACACTGCACATCCGAAGTGAGCCTTGATTGGAGCAGCAGCGACCCCTCGCGCCCCAAACGTCCCGTACCAGTCCACAATATTTAGCAGACACAGGTACATATCCAGAATGTGTACGCGTAGGCTACGTCATAGATAAAGAACTACGGTGCTACGATGTACTGATGTACAGGGTGGGCAAAATTGGTGCTACATGAACTAAAACTTTTTAACCCGAGGAGATAGAGACAAATAAATGGCACCTTATAGTCCTCTTTTTTTTGACGATTTTAAGTAGGAAGTTACAAAAAGTTACTACATTACTCTCGATTTTATTTGTTTTTTTTTGTTCTATTTTTTTTTATTTACTGTAGAGTTCTTGAAAAGGTCGAGTAGTAACACTGTTATTTTTCATTGAATGGAGAAGAGACAATTTTTTTTTGGATGCAATATATTGTTAATGTTAATGAGAAGGTCTTTTTATTTAATCCTTTCTCAGAAACAGATTTAATTTTTCATAGACCTTGCGTCTGCTCAAGGCACGAATCCAGATTCCCTTTCGGCTGGAAAAGTGTGCAGGTTTTGAAAGGTTAGATCTCATATTTTATTTGCGGTAACAGGTGTGTTTAGAAACCCCCCGCAGGTATTACAATTTGGTGACAGCGGCGAGATAGAATATATCTGTTTTCTGAGAGTGGGTATTTTACAGTTTTTTTTTATTTTGATAGAGGGAAAAAGTGGAAACGTAATTCGAAAATTTTTCATTTTGTTTACTGGCGATTTGAAGTGAATTGAATTACGCATGACATGCGAATAGGTCTGACTATTTCCTCGTCTTAATTTCCACCAATCAGAAACGCGCAATTTTGAATCACAAATGGTTTCTAGATGGAAAAATTGTTTGGCAGCAGCTGTCAGCAGTTTTTTCGGGTTTACCCGCGGCAAAACTTGACAGTTGTTGTCAACGAAAATTAATAATACATACATAGATGCATCCAGAATAATCTGTTACTCAAGAAATAGTCTTGTCAAATACCATTCGTGCATCTAATTTTTCCTGTGAAAAAAATCGAAAAAACACAGTGCGAAGTAATATTTTTTTAACAAAAAGCATTCGTGCAGGTGCAAAAATCCTCGTCTTCGACTCGGATTTTTGTTGCCACCTGCACTCATGCTTCTTGTTAAAATATTACTTAGCAACGTGTTTTTTCGATTTTTTTCGGAAAAATTGGATGCACTTATGATATTACTTATGAGAAAAAAAGAGAGGGTTGAGACGTTAGTCCATCGGAAAATAAAGTTTTTTCGTCAGAGATTTTATTTTGTTATTGAATTTTGGTTTTGTTTGTGCTAATTACGAGTTTTTTTTTTCAGGAATACTAGTTTTTTTCAGGAAATTTCATTCTATTTTTCTGGTTCAGATCGTATTACACTGCAGATCAGAGTTTTTCAGATTTAGAGACGTCACAGGTAATTGAAGAATATATTTTATTGCATGGAAGAAATAATCATAATTATCTTAAAATAAAAATGTCGCTTCCAAATTCTAACGCAAATCTATCAGTTATTTCTGAATTCCCCGGTACCTCGATGTTAGGAACGATATCAATTACGTTAGATGATTTTTCGTGAAAAATATTTCGATAAATTAGAATTGAGATCGAAATTAGATGGTTGGTCGGATGACGACACTCTAAAGGGTCGTTTATACTGGCCCGTAACTTATGCCCTTAACTTATGCCTTTAAAAATTGTTCTCTTTAAGGGAATAAGTTAAAGTTCGAGTATAAACCATAGCATGAAATTTCTATGTTTCAACTCTTAGGGTAAGGGAAAAGTTTAAGTTACGGGCCAGTATAAACGACCCGTAAAACTTCTAAAATTTGAATTAATTGGAGACGCCTATAACTATTTCAAGTCAGACCGTACGCTTGACCAGCTTACGTATGTTGAGCTTAGGGAAAGGGAGTGACTGTGGAAGAAGTTCACCTCAGTTAAATTACCAGGGGAAAATCTGTGGAACTTATACCGTTGTTTCCAGAGACAAGACGAAGACGTTTCTTCGTTTTGTATGAGGTTGCGCATACTTGGTAACAATTCATTGCAGTAGGATTTATCCAAGACCACAGCAGATGAAGGAGCGGGATTGAGGAAGAAAAAATAGGGAGCTGATTTTGAACCAGTTCAAATTGGGGCTAATGGGCCTACCACACGCTCAAGCTTCACGACAGTTTGGCTTGCGCAAACCGGCTTGAACACTGAAAACTGAGCGTGTGGTTGGGAGAATTATATACAGTTTCCCTCAGTGTTCAGTGTTCAAGCCGGTTTGCGCAAGCCAAACTGTCGTAAAGCTTGAGCGTGTGGTAGGCCTCTTAGGAAGGATTTATTGAAGGACACAGGAATCTGGTTGTTGAGGGAAGACAACTTGAATTTAGAAAAAGCAGAGGAAATTGTCAAATTACAGGAATCGATCTTAATGATGGTACAGGGGTATAATAAATACATCGAATATGAGAATTGCGACAGTGGGTATTGGGAACTCATGCGGAAGAAAAGGGTATTTCGCACGAGAAAGTAGTCACACAGGTAGGCGAGAGGGTCCAAGGAGAATTAGAAGAAAAAAATGTAAACGTCGAAGAGATAGAAGATATACCGCATATCATCGAAGCAAGGGTGAATGGGACACTAACCCAATGTTTGGTAGATACAGGGGCGGCTGTCACACTCATCCAGCGGGGTTTTGTTTCAAGGGGAGAAATCAACACGAACGAAGCCGACAAATATCGGCTTTCGAGTGTGTCAGGACACTCTATAAAATCTTGGGGAACGGTCCATATTTCAATTGGACCAGAAAACGAAGAATGGAGTTCTACCTGGATGGCCGTGGTATGTGACGACATTACTTTAGGGAATGTCCGAGTTATTTTGGGGAGGGATTTCCTGTATGCGAATCATGCACATATAGATTATGTACATGATCCATCTGTGACCATAAGATAACCATTTTCAAGCTTTTGGGTAAAGAAATTCTCGAGGAATGTACCTTTCTGGACGTTAGAGAGATTGGACAGATCTTCAAACGGGGAGAACAAACACAGAGAATTGGGAGTCGGAAACACTTACAAGGATTCGTTCACACGAATTGACAATAAGGTGACCAATTCCAAAGTGGAAATGTCGAAAAAACCAGTGGAGAGTGGGAAACCAAAAATAGGAATAATTTGTGTAAATGCAGACACACAAACGGAAGAACATTTTGGGGGATTCGAAACTGGCCCGGAAATTTTGGAAAGTGGTAAACCAAAGGTCGAAACCATTAATGTGGGTGCAGAGGCTCAAACCGAACAATTTAACGAAGAAACGCTGGGAAAATCAAGGAGAAAGACGAAAAAATGTAAGGTGAAAGATCGCGAAAAATACGAATCATCGAGAGTTTTTGGGGGTGATCATCAATTCGAGTTGGGGGATAAGGTACTCTTGAGAGAAATGCGTGGGTCATCTAAGGAAATGATTGGACCATATCAAATAAGGGGATTCCGAGGTTATGAGACATGCAAAATAAAGGCATGTAGGGGTATTGAAGAAAAAGTTGTGCATGTCGGTAGGCTGACAGTTTACGTCGAATCAGATGAGGAGCTCGATAGTGGTGAGGAAGATCGGCTGGAAGAGCCAGTTTTTGCTTTGGGAAGGTCCAGTAAAATTACACGTCCACCTGACCGATGGACCAGCTATTGATGAGGAAACACTCTCCGCACGGAGTGGTTTGAGTACCATTGGGCAGTGACGACCCCACGTTCCGATTTAATAAAAACCTAATTATGCAAAGGCCATTTGATTCATTTTCAATTTATTTTTTGCGAATTTAACAGGGGCAATTTTGGTTTTAGTAGCCCAATTTTTTGATTGCGATTCAAAATCGTTAGTTTTCAAGGTCATTTCCGTTGAAATGAATTTTGGTGAATTTTTTTTGGAGAAAAATCAATCTAGCTGTGTTTCAGAATTTTATTTATTTATTTATTTATACTGACAAATCAACAGGCCTAAGCCCAATTACAGACAGACAGTAAGTACATTGCACATAAAAAAACAGAAAATGTATAAACACAAGTTACCAAAATCACAGTTGAGTCAAAAAAATGAAACAGGAACTCAAAACAAACATATTAGCCTATAACTGGGAAACAGCCTTTAATTTCACTCCTACTTGAAATAAAAATATCTATATCACATTGTTTTACATATTCATTTACAGTTCTTTGGCATTTTTCAGAAGGTGAGCAAGACGTGACGTCAATATAGAAAATTTTGAGCACACTATTCAAAAGGAGCAGTTTAGGTACGATTATTTTTTTTGAGGCCTCTATTCAAAAAATTTAAAAATGGTAATAGAATTTTGTTTTGTTAGTTTAAGGGGAAGTATCACCTTTTGAATCGTGGTAAATCTCCATTCCAAAAGTGGTCTCTTTATTTCACGATTAACTACCCTAATTTAGGACGTAGAGACTTGATTTTTTTTTTAAATTGAAGTTGAAGAACGTCCCGAGGGCAATTGGCTTTCTTTTTTTCGATTTAATGAGTTTTTCAATTAAAAAAAACAGGTTGAACTTCAGCGTTTTGGAAAGTACACTTAATAATTTTTTTTTCGACGGTTTTTCATCAATTTTTGGAAAAAATCGCATCTCTTTGCCCTCGGCAATTTAATCTTCTATAAACTACAAAAATTTTCATGATGATTAGTTCGAAAATATAGCTTGTTCTCATGAAAAACGAAAAACATATTCAATAACTCAAATATTGCAGAGATCTAACGATTACCCTGGTTTTTGTGTTCGAACATTCAACTTTAGATGGCGCCTTTTTCAATGTCGGTAATGTCAGGCCAGCTAGTCTAGCAGGTAGTGAATAGATAGAACCATTGGGAACCCTGGCCATAAACATTCATCTGGGTTCTGGGTAGTAATAAATATCTCGAAGACCTATAGGAATTCGAAACAAGACGAGCTCCCACATTATTTTCTTATTCCGCTTATTATAGGAATCAGGCCCACCCCACAAAAAATCTCTTTATTTCTATATAACGAATTGAAATTTCGGATTTTTATACAATACACATTTCTTCTCATTGACGATTTCTTCCAGGAGTCGCAATAACTCATAATATATCGGGTGTCCTCTGACTTTCTTATTTCAAATAGCACCCCGTATATTTTGTGTATCACACTTTGTATTCTACATTTGTTTTGATGGAGAAAACGTCAATTGAAATTTCAAATTGGAACATTATTCGTGAAGTTATCATTTTCTCGGTTATTCATTCTTGAATTTCAGTTTCTCTGACACGCACACATTCATTGAGAATTATTTACTGTCAAAGTTGCAAACCAAGGGCGTAGCCAGGGGGAGGGTTGGTGGTTCACCCCCCCCCCCCCAAATTTTTTCAGTGTTCAATACTTGCTACAGTAAGCGACCCTCACAAATCACAATTCCCGGCACTAACAAAGTCAATTGCCAAAATTTCAAAACCCCCCCGAAACTAATTCCTGGCTACGCCCTTGTTGCAAACTATTGTATATTCACATGTTTCCATGGCACACTAAGGTTTTCATTTAAAAATAATCAATTCGTCCAGTCTACTACAATTTGAATAATTTTGAATTTGACGTTCTCTTCATCATCTCGAATGCAAAATTGTTCATGAATTGTCAATTATTGAAATCTAGATTACCTACACAAAATATCGTACTGCAATTCTTTCAATTTGAAATTTCAAAACAAAATAATAGGAAACAATTCTTTCACAACGTTTCGGCACTTTATTGTGCCGTCTTCAGGTGTCAGAATTTTAATATTCTGACACCTGAAGAAGGCACAATAAAGTGCCGAAACGTTGTGAAAGAAAAGTTTCCTATCATTTTGTTCCTTGGACCGATATTTTTCAACTTTTAATTTCCATCAAATCAAATGTACAATACAAAGTGTGATACATAGTTGAAAAGGTAATTTTGAGTCGATATCAAAAATTGCATAAAATATACGGAGCTATTTTAAATAATAGTATATTGTTCTATGAGCGGTGATGTAAGACATAACACACGCAGATGAATGTTGCTACCCGAGCCGTCAGGCGAGGGGTGTAACTCATCAAGTGTGTTATGACCATTACCGCGAATTGAACACTATACTTTATCTTCGACTTCTTCAGTAAAATATTAATTAATCTGCATTTTCAAAATTGACAACAGTTGTCAAAAGCGATATCTGTGGTCGAAAATCGAATCGATATCGGATACGGTAGAAAACGTCAAAAATTTTACGTTTTCCAAATGCAATTTTTGGATATTCAGACCTAAGAAAATGTAGAAATGGATGGCGAGAACGTTATCCTCATTGACCCGACTTTTTTATTCATTTCGTAAGCTACATTTTTTCTATTTGTATTAAAGTGAGTTATAGGTGTGAGTTAGGTATTCTGTGTTATTACCTCATACTTTTGGTTTATAGAGACTACTACAGATCAAATTCTGTTGAATAATGGATATAATATTCTATGAGAGTAGATAAAAAAGTTTGATTCATTTACGGTCAAACCGCAAGTGACTTTCAATTCTTGTTTTTCTCAGTTGAAGTTTCCTTGAACTTGAACGAATTGGGGGACATTTTTGTCTTTCGAAATGGCTGGGATAATCCATTGGAACAGGTATACTGGGACATCCGGTATAGGAGTTTTGTAGTGTGAAAATTATAATGGAAATCAATTAGTTTTCTAGAATTCATATCAACCGTTTGCATATGCCGCTAACTAATTTCCAGTAACTCATAAAATATTACAATATGTATAATGTTGAAATTATTATTATTGCATATGCGAATTCTAGTTTTCACGATTGAAACGAATATTATCATATTCAATGATCACTACTTATTCAAGTTATAATCATAAAAATTCTATTCAACAATTGGAAATAAAATAATAAATTTAACCAACGTGGATTTGTGAACGTTTTTTTGAAACTAATTGCATTTGAAAAAATTTTCAGAATAATTACTTTTTCATATCTATATAATAGGTACCACTAGAGATGAAATTTTGCCGGCAAAATTTCTCGATTGTAAAATGAAAGTTTGTTGCTTTCGGCAATTTCGTGAAGGACAATTGTATCAAAATCACGAGCCGTCAGGCGAGTGATTTTGGAAAAATGTCATGAGCGAAATTGCCGAGAAGCAACAAACTTGAATATTACAAGAGAGAAATTTTACCTGCTTAAATTTCATCTCGAGTGGTATTCGAAATGACTATTTCTCGAGAAAATGTGTCTGAAGATGGTCACATTGGGCTTGTATTGCGCTATTTGAGAAATAAGTATTCATCATAGAATTCAACTAAACGTTGTTTGTTTTCTCTATGGTATTCATTCCCGAAGCTATCTATGAATTTGAGAAACGTCAAAAATTTTGTCGCTGAAAAAACAAGTTGTTGATTTTGCCCGTTACCATGTTTTATCGATAAGAAACAAGTGTTGCTAAGGAAAATTCCTCACTAAAAATGGAATGAGTGGAATAGTCATTTCAAAAATTAATTATCGAATTGATGAGTATCACATAAACTAAGTATGGGGATTTTCATGTTTTTCCGGAAAGTTCTTCCATCGCACAAAGGAATACATTGTTCTGGACTTTCAGGAATTGTTCTCCTTCTTGAATAAATAAACAAATAACCACGTGGGCTAATGATTCGGAAACGAATTTTGGTGATGAACTATATTCCTGCTATACTTATAAATACATCTCATACTACCTGTAAAAATATCTGTCTCGGGAACAGAAAACATGGAATTTATCACTCATAACGTTTCGGACTTATATTATTATTTCGACACCTGAAGAAAGTCTAATTAAAGTTCTAATCGTTGTAAAGTAGTAGTTGCATGTGATTTTTGTTCTTGGGACCGATATTTCCACTATCACTGTGAAATAGATATTTCCTAGCGAATATATCGTCTCTTGTTTCTTCAATTAGTAGGTATATAATATAGAAAATTCGCATATTAATTAATCAATTTTTACCTCAAATCTGAGGGATTATTCAACAGAATAATTCATCATAAAAAGTTCAAATCACCACTTATTCAATAGGAATACCTCATAAAAATTGATAGTAAAACGTCTGCGGTGAAAATGTAATAAATTCAGCTCAAAAAGTAATCAGTCTTCAGCCTCTCTTACCTAAACGATATTGACATGAAAGATAATAAACGGTTCGGGAGAAATGTAAAAGTAATTCGCATATGTTGGCAAACCAGGAAGGATCAGGTAATAAATAGTTTCAAATAGTTTCGTGATGAGATGATTTTCTACTTTACAACCATCTGGTATTTCAAGCTACTGCTAATAGATGGCTTATTTCAATGTTTGAAGAACTCGCCGTCAAACTTTGATTGTCGCTTCAGTCAACTTTGTGATTTGTGAAAGGTATATCGGGCCCTTAACGGTATATAATTGCGGATTTAGAAGTTATTCTTTCAAATTGCATTGGATGGTATATGAAGATAATCTGAAACAGATTATAAGGAAGCGTTTTGGTCGCTGGTTAACGCGAGCACAAGGCTTTGCATGTTATGGGTGATTATTTTTTTGTTGTTTTGCATTTTTTTCAATAAGTTTCAGATTGTACTGATCATACAATCATTTTGATGTGATTGTTTTTTATTATAATGGATAAATTCTAATTTTTTTTGTATTCGTGTATTTATTTGAAATTCAAGTGAACGTTAGAACAATGCGCGTCTAAGGACAATAAAGACAATCAACGGGAAGTTCTGTGATCGACCTTCCTGTTCAGCTTAACCTGGTTATAAGGCGATTGTGAAAAACGCGATTCCGTAGGTGTTACGCCAGCGAGATGTCTATGGAAGAAAAATCTGATAACCAAGCTGGTTGAAAGATATTCATGGTATAATAAATTACGAAAATCGAATAATTCAAAGAGTAAATGGTTCGAATTTCATCTTCCGAAATTGGTTACGACAACAACGACGCTAGACGATTAAGTACCACCCTCATCAATCAACGAGAACAGATGAAATTTGATACGTCTGCGGTTTTATCAATACCTACTGCAACGATGTATCCACGGCACCAGGGGTGCCATCAAAGTCGACATAATTGGAATTCGGACAGACTGAGGAAGGGCATAAACAATAATAATGCTACCGAAAGTGCGACATATGTAAACACAGACAGTACGGTTTTGTAAAGCAGTGGCGTAACAGAGTAGAGACTTTGGGTAAGCTGGAGATGTGGAAGCGAAGGTTATTCCGAAACAGAGGACCAGAAGCTACAGCGGAAGGGGATGTGTAGTGAAAACCGAGGGAGGACGCGAAGAACTTACAGAAAGATCGGGAAAGGTGCGCGCAAGACAATTGTTGTGGTTATGGACAAACGAGAATATATGTTCTTCCATTTTGGAAATTTTTGTGAAGTATAATAGATCATAGATTTTGCGAATTTTTTTTATTATTGATATCTTATGTTTCATATGGCCATGTTCACGTAATGTTTTTTTTTTGTTATTATTGATTTTCAAGCAGTAATAATGTTATTACACTGGGAAGAAATGGATGCATGTATAAGTTTAGTAATTCTATAGAAATAAAACGTTTGTTTCGTGTCAAGTAGGATAGTGACTTGTTATATGTAGGGGTATGAGGAAAAAGTTTTGGCGATGTGGAGTCAAAACTTTTTCATTGGAGAGAGTGTTGTAGTACCCTGGGTAATGGAAATGAATTATGTAGTTCATCTAAAAATTAAAATTTTAAAATCATTCTATGTAGGAATATTCCAAACGTGTGGAATTGAGGCAGACACATTAATTAAAACTTCGAAGGGCTAAGATGATAAGCAGTTCAAGAGGTCACGTTACCCAGATAGCGTAGTCAACGGTTTTTTTTATCATCAGATTTTATGGTTTTTTAACCAATAGTGTAAGACCGCGTCGTTTCAGACGAATTCTTTCTAGAATATTCCAAGGGGACGAAGAGGCAGGAGAGACTCCGCTTTAAATAGGGAAATTTTCGGGAATTAAGGGAGTTCCGGCAGTGGCGTGAAGTACAGAAGCACGCCAGTGGCGGCTCGTCGGGTGAGGCAAGTGAGGCGGCGCCTCACCTATCATTTTATCATTTTCCTCACAATCTCAGAGGAATAAAAGAACAGGGAGCGAACACCAAAATATTAAAATATGCATAATATCTAATCAAAATCAGCAATAATTTTCTTCGCCGCCACTACTCAATAACATCCCATGAGGGCGCAGAGGCGACGATGAACATCGTCTCATCTAGTTCAAATTCGAAACAGCCGACGGAATCCGAAGGAACACGAAGGTGTCGCTATTTTTCGATCTTTGAGGCGACGATCTCATCGTCTCTATCCAGTCCAAATTCGAAGCAGCCAACCGAATCCGAGAGACGGCGAAGGAGCGCGAAGTTGTCGCTATTATTCGGTTTTTGAGGCGACGCAACTATCGCCGATCGGACCTTTCCGTGATTCTACAGGATTCGAGGATAGGTTCACATAGATGTCGCCACTCCCCATCTGCTGATTTGTTTATGTAATCTACCTGCAACTTGCAACATCGTCTGCTCATGTTCAGTTGAGTTACAGCATTTCATATCGTTAGATATTTCGATTATTTCTTTGAATTATCTCATATTACTTTCTTTGTGGTTTAATTAAGAGTGTAATTGAGCGATAATCCTACAGTTGAGTAGTTTGAATATTGAGTTATGCATAACCCGAATAAATATTGCCCTTGAGAGGTTACAAGGAAAGCGTAATGAAAATTCTGTAAAGCAGATTTTCGAAAAATCAAAGGCACTCACAGGAATACCTTTTGACCGAAAAAAATATAATTTGAACGCAGTTGAACTATTTGAAAAATATAAACGTTTATTTTGCGAAATTTTAGATTGTTTCATCCACCAAATAAAAATTAGGTTCGAGAATCTGAGTGAGATTAAATTTTTAGGATTACTTGATAGGACCAAATATCATATTTTCATCAGAGTTTCCTTCCACGTTGATGAATTCATCAACAGGGAATTATCGCGACGTATTTGATGAGACATTTGAAGACATTATATAGATAAATTTAATTTATAAAAAGTGATATTATGGCGCATTTCCGAAATTCTCATTTTTCACCTTTTATTTCTTTTAAATTGAATCTACTACTGAGTACACCTCTGAGGATTTCTCAATAAAAAAGTAACTGTTATTATGCTGAATAACATTGAATAATACTGTGCTCCCTCAGTAGTTAGATATGAAAATTATGTTGTAGTCAACCACTATGTATAAAATTTTTTTTTATATAATCGCCTCACCAGCTCACGAGGTCACGAGCCGCCACTGAAGCACGCGACGTGTGCATCAGAAGGGAAAATGCGAATTGAATCGTAGGAAGTACCTGTGTTGAGTGGAAGTAAAGTTCGGTCGGTTCTTCAAAATTTGTAATGTAACTTAAGGGTAATTTGTAAGTGATCCATTTTTTTTGTGATTAACAGCAAGTGTTTTCGTGAGTGTTTGGTCTGGTAAGAGAAAATTTTTTTATAACTAAATGGGAATTTATGACGATTTTAAGTAGGAAGTTACAAAAAGGTACTATGTTACTCTTCATTTTATTTGTTTTTTTTTTGTTCTATCTTTTTTTATTTACTGTTGAGTTCTTGAAAAGGTCGAGTATTAACACTGTTATTTTTCATTGAATGGAGAAGAGACAATTTTTTTGGATATAATATATTGTTGATGTTAATGAGAAGGTCTTTTTATTTCATCCCCTCTCAGAAAAGAAAAAGATTTAATTTTTCATAGACCTTGCGTCTGCTAAAGGCACGAATCCAGATTCCATTTCGGCTGGAAAAGTGTGCAGGTTTTGAAAGGTTAGATTTCATATTTTATTTGCGGTAACAGGTGTGTTTAGAAAAACCCCCGCAGGTATTACACTGTTTATTCTAGGATGTTGAAATGAAAACAGTATGCAGGCGTTTTCTGATAGCAACCCAGTGGCGTACTCTGATTTTTTTTAAGAGGTTTATTTGTTGAGTTATAACATAATGTTGTGTTTTTTCTCATGGAAACAGTAGTTTGAAATGACTTAGAAAGAATCGCCATTTTTTTTTCGGGTTTTTTACTGTTTCCATAAGAAAAAACACAACTTTATGTTATAACTCAACAAATAAACCTCTTAGAAAAAATCAGAGTACGCCATTGGATTTCTATCAGAAAAGTGCATGTATAATGTTTTTATTTCAACATCCTAGCTTAAACAGAAACGGAGATAATGACCAAAGTTGAAATCGCCCAAATTTTAATTTTGGCCTATAACTCGGAAACGAAAGAAGATAGAGGAATGCAGTTGATGGCATTATCAGTTTCTCGAAAAAAGAGAGCTATAAGGTGTCATTCATTTTTCTCTATCTCCTCGGGTTAAAAAGTTTTAGTTCATGTAGCATCAATTTTGCCCACCCTGTACGTCGTGTGTAGGTGAGATAATTTATGGATTAGGAGCCCGATTCTCAAATGTCTATTAGGTCGCATGCGACATCACCAGATTGTCGAACGAAATCAAAAATTGGTATGCTCAGATGTCGCATTTGACAAATATCGCGATAGACAAGAAGACGAGTGGGTAGGAGCCACTCGATATTTTTATCATCCTAATGTCATTATTTTGAGGTTATGTTAGTCCTTCCCGTGTGTTTGTTTACTTTTTCACTTTCGAGTTCGACAAGGTCATTTTCAGCGAATGAAATAAACACTCGACATATTGTCGCGTTCTACATTTCCGATAGACATTTGAGAATCGGGCCCATGCTGTTTACAATGTTTGTTGTATTCGAATAATTATGGCCGAAAATTGGGAGAATCTGATTTACATTAGCGTACCTACAGTATTTAAAAACAATTCGTTTTTCTTTGCTGACATCAGAAGAAAAATAAAAATCAAAAGTGCCGGTCGTCCAAAGCTGAATTTATCGATCACGCATGTAACAAAATGTAAAACACGCGATTATAAAAGAACCTTTGTCCACGACTTCCCTATAATCCTTACATTTTGAATGATCTTTGAGAAATGTAATGGTAGTCATCATTCACCGGTGAATAATGACCAGTGAATAATGATTCATTAATCACTGCTGAATAATCACTTCTGAAAATTTTTAATTCGTCAGGATTCGAACCCGAGACGCCTTTTTTTCCACGATGGAAAATTGACTGCTAACCGCACCAAGCCATCGGCGTGATGGCAATTAAGAGACAAAAATAAAGAGTTAATGTTTTCTTCTATGATTCCCATTCAGTTTGACAAGCTGAAAAATATTCGAAACGTCTGTTTTCAACGCATTGTGCCTCCCATAAATTGAATTTTTTTTCGAAGATACCTGCATAACAGAGTCATGAAGAAATGTTGTGTATTCCACCAGAAATAACTGAAATAAGGGAGGCTGCAAGAAATACTGCATTACATCTATTGCCGGAAAAATCAAGGAATCTCTGCCTCAAAGCTTTTAATAATTTCATGGACTGGAGCAGCTAATGAAATCCACTAATTTTCGGAGTCAGTTTTACTGGCGTATTTTTCGAAAATATCAGCTACCTATAAACAAACAACCCTATATGGAGCCATTATTCCATGCTTAAGAATACTCTCAACATAAATGAAGGCAACGATATTGGAAATTATAAAAAACTGCGTTCACTTTTGAGAAGGAAATCAGAAGGAAGAAAGCTAGAGTATTTTCTTGCGAAGAAATTATTCCTGAAACATGCGATCAAAAATATCATGTAATGAAGGTAAAACACTAGCTTGTATACATTTGTATTTCATTTTCATCAGAGTGAAAGTATGGAAATGAATCGATGCCAACTGAACTTTTTGACGTTTATCGAGATTTTGCATTATTCAGTGCGAACACAGAGAAGGTTATGTCAACGCTTTTGATAACTATTTTCGTTGTTGAAAATGCAGATTAAATCGAAATTTACTGAGGAAGTCGTGGACAAAGTATAGTATTCTATTCGCACATAATTACTATTATTATGTGCTCATCGAATAATATACTATTAAGATAGACACTAACTTATGAAAAAGCCGAATCGTTATGTGGTTGTGAAATTAGTAACAGACTTTATTGTTTTCCTTGTTTGTTATTTGCTGGTGATGATCAAATAGAATGGACCAGATTCGGTGTCAAGGATTTAATTCATTTAAAAGACATCAAACTTCCAAGACACTCCTCTGCCATGCAAATTAAGTTTTAATTTATTAAGTAAACAAGATATTCGACAACAATTAAACAGTGCTTACCGACTGAATATCGAGAAACATTATGAGCAAGTAAAAAAGGACAGATACATTTTATCGAAAATCATGAACTGTATTAAATTTTGTGGTGCTTTCGAATTGGCATTACGTGGCCATTATGAAGGAAATGATTCGTTAAATCCTGGTATATTTAGGTCATATCAATTTTTCGGCCGAATTAGATTAAGCACTCAGGGGGATCATTTGGATGAATCCACAGTGTTTAAATATAAATATGATGAAACAAGTGACATTTCAATCATTTTCCAAATGGTTATAGTTTTCCGTTATACTTCAACAGACCGTTCCTACCCCTTGTACTTACAATTTCAGATTTTTGCGCTAACCCCTTTTCTGAATATTATCCCAAGATAAGGCGAAAGAACGTCACAAACTGCTCTAAAATGCGAGTTTTGAAGGTTTGTTTTCAAATTTTTTTCCTTCCCCGAACTCCCAAATGTGCACTCCCAAAATAAAAATCCACGCGCCGCCACTGATTTTTATGCTTTATCTTCGAGGGATAGAACTGCCAGGTTCCTGTGTGAATATAATATCGAAAATGACTCTTGTTATGATAATAATGAAATAACTGCAAAGCATTCAAAAGATAGTAACGATAGTGAATAAGAAGATACCAATCGAATGATTTCACATTTCCTTTTGACCACTTCGAAGATGACACGAAGAAGAGATTCTGGTCAGATAAAAAAACTCTTTTAACAGGTGGATGAAATTACTCTGAATAAGCTGAATCTTTTCAGAGTTGTTAACATTTTCGAAGATTTTTGTGGTATACATAAATCAACATCAGAAAAAAGTCAGAAAGTTGTGAAATGTCTAGAACTTTTGACATTTTCAAAAAGTATTCTAGTGCTTATTTTATCATTCTACCAAAATGCCAAGCAATCAACAGGAATAGCAACTAACAAGGGAAAGGTTGTATTGACTGACCAAATTTCGGTGTATTAGAACCGTGTTGCTGGAGCTCACTCATCGTTCTAGAAGGAGTTCTTGATTATTATTACATAGTACAGGTGCATGCATGCTTATTTTAATGGGTTGTGAAAATGCTGAATGCTTCAGACGTGAAAAGGATTACTTTTCTTCAAATTTCCAAGTTGTAAAGCTTATAAATTTGGAAATTCTCATCATAGAAAATTTTTAATATACTCTTAAGGAATGATAGATGACACCGATCCCATCGCGCAGATCAATGGATGATCAATTATTCAATGAAGCTCACATATGAACTATGAATTGAATTTATAAAGACTCTGGCGTGTGAAAGAACATTTCCTATTCTTTTATTCGGGATCTGATTACATTTGAAAACAACTATTATTTTTGTGACTTGCGGAGTCCTGCATAATATTGCTAGACTGTTCTATTCATGCACGACTCTCAACCTGAATAAATAATTATAAATTCTATCTTTAAATTTAATGTGTATTTCATGTACTCAATCAAACAAGTTACAAGATCAGGAATTATTTGTTCATATCCTAAATATAACCACATTCTTGTACGGCTTAATGTTAATGCAATTTCATTGGATGTTTTGTATTGTCCTAGCTTTTATTTGGTTACTTGGCATAAGAGTTTGAGGTAAGACTTTTCAGAATATAAAAATAATACAAACTTAGATCTTTTAGTAGAGTCAAATAAGTTGACGAAAGTGATAAAGACTAACATGATATAAGAAAAAACGTTGCAAAATACTTCGAGAAATAAGATTCAGGTTAGCCAACCCAAAAAAAGCGATCTCAATCCGAGGTTGTTCAATCGAGGCCGCAAAGACGTTCATAAAACCGAACTTTTTCAACCGGGGGTTGACTTCCAATCCTCGTTTGAGTAACCTCGGATTGAACGTGCGCTTTATAAAACCGGCCCTAAGATGCTTATGCTCCTAAATTCAGTAGTTTCTGAGTTATTTGAGAATTTCTAGATTTATGTTGTACGTAGAGTTAAATTCATCTCATCTTTTGCATGAGAATATTCTGTGACCACAGGAGATAAATTATCCCATTAATTAATACTTTACAAGTGACAGGTCTAATTTTAGGCCTCATCTTCACTTCTCGATTTCAATGGTCATGGAAATCATAAGAATATTCATCGAATCTGTTGCTTGCATGTCTAATAATTCCAGATGGGGAATGAGCCAATCAAAACTGAAGCTGGGCTTTGGTAACAATCCAGATCTGCGCTTGTGCGGCAATATTGAGAATAAAAATATTTGCTTAATTCTATCTCTCTCTGACACATCGTATTATGTCGTGAAACGTATGTCATTCTTAACTTCATGTGAATAGTTTCAATCGTAACCTCACAATTTATTGTGAAATGTTTCAATCGCTTTATTCCGTTTTCTTCAATTCCTTAATATCATTGTTAACTCCTATTTATATTCTAAAATTGAATTGAAAGTATTTATGTGACATATTTTCATTCTAGATATCTTTCTTCTGGCTGTCTTTCAGAATAAACATAACCTCTAAATCTCTCGCAATTTTTGAATTTCCAGTTGACGCAAGCGTACAACTCAAGCCTTCACTTTGAGAGTGTGAAAAGCAGGGGTATAATCCATATTGGTATTAGTAGATATATTATGGTTGCATTAGAATATTCTGTGACCATAGAGGATAAATGATGCCATAAATAATTCACAAGTGACAGGTCTAATTATTAGTTGTTACTATGGTTTCATAAGAATATTCATCGAATCTGTTTAGATTCGATGAATTTGACTCTACGTACAACACGAATCTAGAAAAGCTCAAATAACTAGGAAATTACTGAATTTAGGAACAAGAGCATCTGAGAGTGCTGTCATTATTTTTCTTCGCAGTATCCAACGCAATCATAAAAAATTGGTTTCTTATTGAAAAAACAGAAGTTATTGCCAATTTCCGATCACAGTTTTCAAAACAAAATTTGAAAAACTCTGTGATGATATTTATGAGATTCAAAAGATGTTAACCTTTCCACATTCTTCTACTTTGACGTTGTGAGAACGATTTACATTCGGGATGTTCAGAACAAGAAAAATAAGCATACCTAATACTGTCTATAAATATCTGACTGTTTTCAGTTTTTCTTTTCGATATTTTGAAAACAAAAATGTATTCAGCATTGGATACTCAATCATATCAGAAACGAAAAAATTGAAAAAAATATTTTTTCAACAAATTTATTTTTACTCCTTGTACAACCCGAAGTGCTCAGGCTCCGAAAATATTTAAGGTATGTAGAGAATTTCGAACAATATTATCATAATCCCAATTTTCAGTTTTCAAATATGTCCAGTTCTCCAGAAACGTCTAATAGGCACTCAAACTTGGGACACCCTGTATACATATATTATACAGTGTGATTGGGCATGACTGAGCGATAATTTAAATTTTAAAGGCATCAAATATAGCTAATTTCATCGACAAAAATATATTTTATTTTAGTTGGCCCTTTCAAATGACATCGATTTCTTCGGCTATAAAGAGCTTACAGGAGTAAAAAAAAAAGGTTTTTTGAAAGAGAATACTACAACTTTTTAATAAAATGAAACAATAGGAGAACATTCAACTCAAAAATGTCATAAAAATTTTTTTTTTTAAATTAGTCAAACAATTTACTGCATTTTTTAGTAAATTCCCAATAGTACAAAAACTAGCACATTGAAATATAATTTTTCTTTCAATGAACTAACAGGCAAGGATATTGCTACAAAACGACCCCCATATCATTTCTGTTAGTTCTCAATTTGAGAGTTATTGCTGTTTGAATATGACCCTTATGAAAATCAATAAAACAAAATTAAAACTCAGGACTGTACATAAAACTGCTCAAAGTTATAGGCGAAAATTGAAATTTGGGCGATTTCAACTTTGGTCATTATCTCCGTTCCTGTTCAAGCTAGGATGTTGAAATGAAAGCATTATACAGGCACTTTTCTGATATAAATCCTGTGGCGTACTCTGATTTTTTCTAAGAGGTTTATTTGCTGAGTTATAACATAAAGTGGTTTTTTTTCTTATGGTGAAGAAAATGTCAAAGAAAGGAACGGCAGCTCTCACTAGCATAGCAAATGGCGTGATGAGAACAGAGCACTTTCCAAAAGGATGGAAATCTGCCGAAATGATTTTTTTTAACAAACCAGGTAAAGACAAAAAGTTCCCACATAACTATAGACCGATAAGCCTGCTCCCAGCCCTAGGAAAAATTGTGGAGAGAGTCTTAGCCAGACGACTTAATGAAGAAACAGAAGCCCTGGCGACGATACCGAGTGAACAATTTGGGTTCCAAAAACAACATTCAACTGAACAACAGCTCCTAAGAATAACTGAGTATATCACAGTAGGATTTCAGAATAAACAAGTCACAGGACTACTACTAGATGTAACCAGAGCTTTTGATAGAGTATGGCATGAAGGACTAGCATATAAAATGATAACCGCAGGTTATTCACCCAAGTTATGCAGAATAATAAGAAATTATTTGAGGTTTAGGAACTTTTGTCTGAAAATAGGTGAAGAAATCCAAGATGCCTGCTTGCTCTGAACGCGGACGATACGGGCATAGCAATTAGGCACAGAAATACAAAAATAATTCACAAAAGACTTCAAGAAGCCGCAGATGATATCAGTCAATGGTATAACAGATGGAAAATCAAAATCAATGGAGAAATGAGTCAAGCAATACTCATTCAAAAGAGAAGACTGAAGGTGGAATCGAAGATATCCATAGACAATAATGAAATTTAATGGAAGCATGAAGCTAAATAATTAGGAGTAATATTAGACGAAGGACTAACGTGGAAACAGCACATTAAGTATGCAGTGGATAAAACGAATGTAGCAATGAAAAGACTATATCCGATTATAGGCAAAAGAAGTCAAATGAACAGAAACATGAAATTGAGGATCATAAAAGCAGTCGCCAGACCGCAGCTAACATATGGATCAACAGCATGGGGATATGCAACGAGAACCCTTATCAAGAGGATACAAAGTACAGAAAACAAATTTCTGAGATGGGCATTAGACGCCCCCTGGTTTGCTAGGAATGAACAAATCCGAAAAGGCATAAAATGTGAGTCCATCACTACATTCATCAAACGAAAAGCTGCAAAAGCCTATGAAAGAGCTAGTGAACATTCAAATGACGACCTTAAAAGGTTAGTTGACTATGACCCCGCTGAAAATGAAAAAACAGCGAGAATTTACCGCAAAAGACTCAGAGACCAATTTCGAAAATGAAGATATGAAACTCCACACTTAGTGAGAGATATCCAATTGAAGGATGAACACAAGCACTCAGCATATATACCTACAGGGTCTTTCACGAGGAACCTCACCCATATTTATACGGGAAACTACTGAACGTATTTTCATGAAATTCAGCACTTATAAGTATTTCACGATGCTGATGAAATCTGAAATATTTTCAAGGCATGAGCACCTCCGGTTTTTCCGGAAATGACGTCAACTTCCGTTTTTCAAATTAGAACACCATTTTTTTATTGCAGAAATAGATTCCTTAGAAAATTTCTAGTTATTTTGATGTAATATTTTTCAGTTTTGGTTGGAAAATTCTCTCTGAGCGGGAAAATTCGAAAAAAAATCGAAAATAGAGCTCCGCTGAAACAAGAATAACTTCGAGGTATTTGGATGGAAAATTTTCATTTTTGAGATTTTTCAAGATGTAAGATTGATGTATCCACTTTAAAAATCGAAATCGCGATTCATGATACAGGGGGTGAAAAAATCGCTTTCAAAGTTAGGGATGACAAAATCGTGAAAAATCAATTTTTTCAAATTAGAACCCCATTTTTTATGGCAGATATTGAATTTACGTTAAAAAATAATGTGAGTGTATGCATCACACCCTTGCCCTAAAATGGATATTTTCTGAGTTAATATACACTTTAGGGCAAGGGTGTGATGCATACACTCACATTATTTTCTAACGTAGATTCAATATCTGCCATAAAAAAATGGGGTTCTAATTTGAAAAAATTGATTTTTCACGATTTTGTCATCCCTAACTTTGAAAGCGATTTTTTCACCCCCTGTATCATGAATCACGATTTCGATTTTTAAAGTGGATACATCAATCTTACATCTTGAAAAATCCCAAAAATGAAAATTTTCCATCCAAAAACCTCGAAGTTATTCTTGTTTCAGCGGAGCTCTATTTTCGATTTTTTTTTCGAATTTTCCCGCTCAGAGAGAATTTTCCAACCAAAACTGAAAAATGTTACATCAAAATTATATGAAATTTTCTAAGGAATCTATTTCTGCAATAAAAAAATGGTGTTCTAATTTGAAAAACGGAAGTTGACGTCATTTCGGGAAAAACCGGAGGTGCTCATGCCTTGAAAATATTTTAGATTTCATCAGCATCGTGAAATACTTATGAGTGCTGAATTTCATGAAAATACGTTCATTAGTTTCCCGTATAAATATGGGTGAGGTTTCTCGTGAAAGACCCTGTATAGGACAGACCAAGCAATATGTGAAAGAAAGAATAAAACAACATAAAACAGATCTAAGAAGTGCACATAACATTGACAAAACGGCCCTTCGAACCATGCACTCAAAGAAAAACATCAGTTTGATTTTGACAATACCATAATTCTTGACAAAGAAAAGTTTACTTATAAACGAAACATCAGCGAAATGTTACACATAAAACTTAACAACTCGGTGAACTTCAGAGATGATGTCAAAAACCTTAGTATAATATATGACTTTTTATTAGATGTAACATGAAGTAGGGATTATCACTAAGATGTAGATGTATAAAGAATTCACTTAAAACTTGCCCAACTCTATATATTTTTGTATTGTTTCATTTGTTTCTGTGTTAGTTGATGGAAGTTCAGTGGTTTATGACCACTAGACCACTGCGCAATACACTCAAGGGTTGTGTAAGGTTAATGTTTTATTATTTTGTTGACCTGCACGTGCGATTCCCGATTATTTGCTTGTTTTATAATATAGATGTTCTATTATTTTATGAATTTAGACTGCGTCTAAGAATAGAGAATCTTGGTATGTTGATTATATGTCCTTGTGTTTGTGTACCTGTAACTTATTTAAAATTCATTACAACCTTGAAAAAGAGGATAACAAAAGTTCTCGAAACGTCGGCAACTTTTTTGTAGTTTTGGCAGCAATAAAAGTCCACATTCCCGAAAACTGAATTTTATTTATAAATAAAAAATTGTTTTAACTGATCTTCAGCAAAATAAAAGGAAGAAGGTATTTCGAACGGAAAAATATGGCTAGTGAATTGCGGAAGTAATCGTACAATACTATGGTTAGTACTTTAGTATTCCCTAAATGTATTAACTCTTTTTCAATCGAGAAATATAAACTTTGGATTGATTCCATAGAATCGTATCAGGCACGTATGCGGTCCAATTTTGTTTCAATTGGCTATATCTTTTTGATTCGGAAAAATGGAAAATGAAAAAAAGGTTTCTCTTGGATATGTACAGGGTATCCCATTTTGGGCACTTTTACGGGATATCTCCGTTATTTTTAACGTTAGCGGGATGCGGTTTTCGCGACAGTGTGCTACTTTTTTGTGAAACTAAAGATGGCGCAATCAGTTTTTGCATAGCCCTCTTAGTTTTTGCTATACAGGCTGGAAATGAAAAGTATCACTTTTTAATCACCCCTCATATCTCAGTTGTGCTTGAACTTGGAGAAATGGTTGAAACGCATTCCTATAGATTTTTTCCGTAGAATCCAGTGGCGTAGTCAGTTTTTCAATTACACTTTCCGTTTTTGAGTTGTTGAGCAAACATATGTTTTTTTAAATTGGACACCCTGTATATTATTTTTTATTCTTATTAAGCACAATCTCAGCTTTTCAAAAACATATTATTTTATGCATTTATTTTCAAATCATTTAAATTTTCAAAAAAATTGCAAATTAAATTAAGTTAAATATTAGATCATGTGATGTAGATATTATGTTAACATTATTTTCGATTTCTTACGAAATCTTGACATTTATTTTTTGTTTTTAATAAACAGTCATAGCCTACTACTTAGTTATTGACAATTGAATTACAAAATCTTGAATTCTGAGCTTGGTTTTGAAAATAAATGCATAAAATAATATTTTTTTGAAAAGCTGAGATTGTGCTTAATAAGAATAAAAAATAATATACAGGGTGTCCCATTTAAAAAAACATATGTTTGCTCAATAACTCAAAAACGGAAAGTTTAATTGAAAAACTGACTACGCCACTGCATTCTACGGAAAAAAATCTATAGGAATGCGTTTCAACTACTTCTCCAAGATCAAGCACAACTGAGATACGGGGGTTGATTTAAAAGTGATACTTTTCATTTCCAGCCTGTATAGCAAAAACTAAGAGGGCTATGCAAAAACTGATTGCGCCATTTTTAGTTTCACAAAAAAGTAGCACACTCCACACTGTCGCGAAAACCGCATCCCCCTAACGTTGAAAATAACGGAGATATCCCGTAAAAGTGCCCAAAATGGGATACCCTGTACAAGTTAAAGACTCATTGTTCATACCGAGTTGGAAATTTAATACATGAGAGTTTTAAAACCCTTCTAGGTAAATCATGACATTTCAGGAAAGCAAATAATTTTATCATTAATAAGATGTCAAAACTTCTCTTGTGGCGATAAATTACGAATAAAGGTGATAACCTAAAATTACCCATATGAAAAATCTAGGAATCGTATTGTACACTGTTTCAACAGAATATCATCAAGACATTATGAGTTTGAATCATAGGGTGGTACCTATGCAAAGTTTTGAGATTCAAATATTGGAATTGGTAACGATCGAATTGTATATCTTGTTCGCTCTCATGAAGCCTTTCATGAAAAATTGCATTAGTTGTAATATATCTTTTATTATCCAATAATATCTTAAAATGAAACTTGATTTTTATTTGAATTTCACGTTTCCATTTCATTTGCGCCTGAAGTTGAAAACGAAAAATAATATTCTTCAGAATCAGCTGGGTGCCACTACTATCCGTACGTCTGCTTTAGTCTTAGTTTTTTCTGTCAGAAAACTATGTGAAAAATTTTGATAAAAGCCATCTTATAAATGCTCATGGCCGCCATCATTTTCCACACAAGAGGCTGATCTTCCCATAAATGAGGGTTGAACTCTAGCAGGTCCACTTCTTCTGACATTTCAGGAAAACGTTCGCGAAGAAAATGTGAATAGCGTTCACCATTCAGCACATTGTCGAAGAAGAAGGGTCCAACAACGTAGTGTCCAATAGATCCTCCCCAAACATTCAGCGACGATGAGTTTTGCATAATAATGTTTATTATGTGTGTTAACTAATGTCCGACCGAAACTACGTTTTACGGCCGAAACCGTAACCGAAATTCGGCTTCGGTCTCAGTTTCGGCCGAAACCGAAAAAGAAACCGATACTTTCATAATATAAGGTCATGTTGTCGACTATATAACACTGTTATTTAAACTAGAATGAAATTAAAGGAAGCAAAGTTCAACAACACAACAACAAAATGTTTTTCATGCAAATAGAATGTAAATAATACTTGATATATACAATTTATTGAAAATAAATTGTTTTTTCTTAAGCTACGGTTTCCTAGGACAGACCGTCGACCGCCGCGTCCAGGCGACGAACCGTCGCATTTCGAAGATTTTATCTAGCCAATGTACACACAACCAAACTTATACAGGGTCTTTCACGAGGAACCTCACCCATATTTATACGGGAAACTACTGAACGTATTTTCATGAAATTCAGCACTTATAAGTATTTCACGATGCTGATGAAATCTAAAATATTTTCAAGGCATGAGCACCTCCGGTTTTTCCGGAAATGACGTCAACTTCCGTTTTTCAAATTAGAACACCATTTTTTTATTGCAGAAATAGATTCCTTAGAAAATTTCAAGTTATTTTGATGTAACATTTTTCAGTTTTGGTTGGAAAATTCTCTCTGAGAGGGAAAATTCGAAAAAAAATCGAAAATAGAGCTCCGCTGAAACAAGAATAACTTCGAAGTTTTTGGATGGAAAATTTTCATTTTTGGGATTTTTCAAGATGTAAGATTGATGTATCCACTTTTAAAATCGAAATCGCGATTCATGATACAGGGGCTGAAAAAATCGCTTTCAAAGTTAGGGATGACAAAATCGTGAAAAATCAATTTTTTCAAATTAGAACCCCATTTTTTTATGGCAGATATTGAATCTACGTTAAAAAATAATGTGAGTGTATGCATCACACCCTTGCCCTAAAATGGATATTTTCTGAGTTAATATCCACTTAAGGGCAAGGGTGTGATGCATACAATCACATTATTTTTTAACGTAGATTCAATATCTGCCATAAAAAAATGGGGTTCTAATTTGAAAAAATTGATTTTTCACGATTTTGTCATCCCTAAATTTTAAAGCGATTTTTTCACACCCTGTATCATGAATCGCGATTTCGATTTTTAAAGTGGATACATCAATCTTACATCTTGAAAAATCCCAAAAATTAAAATTTTCCATCCAAAAACCTCGAAGTTATTCTTGTTTCAGCGGTGCTCTATTTTCGATTTTTTTTTCGAATTTTCCCGCTCAGAGAGAATTTTCCAACCAAAACTGAAAAATGTTACATCAAAATAACTTGAAATTTTCTAAGGAATCTATTTCTGCAATAAAAAAATGGTGTTTTAATTTGAAAAACGGAAGTTGACGTCATTTCCGGAAAAACCGGAGGTGCTCATGCCTTGAAAATATTTTAGATTTCATCAGCATCGTGAAATACTTATAAGTGCTGAATTTCATGAAAATACGTTCAGTAGTTTCCCGTATAAATATGGGTGAGGTTCCTCGTGAAAGACCCTGTATGGAATCACCCAGTATTGAGATGAAATATTATTTTGATATCTTTTTCGTTAGAAGCAAATAAAAAGTGCATGTGTTTACTCACAAAAACAGTTAGGTTCATAAGCACTTGATAAGATTTGGCTTTGCAGTGTCGATTTTACCATTTCGTTCGAACGTCGCAGTGAATTTATATTTTGTTTTTTTGCGAAGTTTTAAAAAGAAATGCCTTATGTGGGGTTATCGAAAGTCCAGAGAGGAAGAATTATTACTATGGCAGAACAAGGTATGTAACAAAGACAGATTGCAAGAACGGTGGGGGTTACACATGGGGTTGTTTCAAAAACCTATGCAAGGTTTCTGGAGTTAGAAACCCTAAAGAATAGGCCGAGAAGAAGTCGTAGAAGAGTACCTACAGAAAGGCAGGATCGCTTTTCAGCCCAAACAGCAAGAATAAATCCCGCAGTATCTCATTCAGAGCTTCAAAGGCAAATTTTGCAAGCTACAGGTGTTAGTGTTTCTGTCGAAACTATCAGAAAAAGACTTCGCGCTCGGGAATTATTCAAGAGAAGAGCGTTAAGAGTTCCAGAACTATCAAGGCAAAATAAAGTTGACCGTTTTAATTGGTGTTTAGAGCATGAAAATTGGACTATTGAAGATTGGAAAAATGTCTTATTTTCGGATGAGACCAGAATTGGCCTACGATCAGACGACCGGCGTGTTCGCATTTTAAGAGGTAGAGGGAGGCAAGCTAGGCTCCAAGCTGCAAGACCGATCCCTAAATACAAAGGAGGTACTGTAATGTTTTGGGGCGGAATTATGTTTGGTGAGAAAACTCCTTCAATTCCCATTAGACAATCTCTGACAGGGCCTAGGTATGTTGATCTAGTGCTACAACCTGTAGTGAGGCTCTGGCGAGGTGCTTTTGGAGATTGTTTCCTATTTATGCAGGATAATGCACCTCCACATACCAGCAGAGTTGCAAAAAATTTTTTCGAAACAGAAGGTGTGACTGTTTTAGAGTGGCCTTCTTGTTCACCGGACCTTAATCCTATCGAGCACTTGTGGGATAGGATCAAAAGAAAAATTAGAGCTCGTCAAAATAATCCTGGTAACGCAGAGCAACTTATACAAGCGGCTTTAGAGGAATGGGCAAATGTTACAGAAGAAGAAATTAACAACTTAATAGAAAGCATGCCTCGTCGAATTCAAGCTTGTATCAATGCCAGGGGTGGTAATACTGATTATTGATTTGTTAAAATCGTTTTATTTGTTGTTCAATTCTCAGTTATATAAAAATTATTTTTAGAGAAATTTACACTTTTAATTTTCTGTTCTATTATAAAAATAATCTTTTAATAATTGCAGCCCCAGAAGTCCTGTAGACCCAAGTTCATACAGTACAAAATATTGAGTTTTCCCTGTATCTTCATATTGAACTCTCTATTGTTTGTGATGAAAAACGCACGAAATCTCAAGAAATGCTCCGAGTACCATGAACATGACACAAGACACAAGAGCACTCTGGAATATCCAATTCACAGAATTTCAAAATTCCAAAAGTCACCATTGTATAACTGCATTAAACTTCTCAATAATTTGCCTACTAGATTCAAAACACTACACTATAATGTTTTCAAAAGAGAAGTTAAGAAGTTGCTGATGATCAATAGCTTCTATAGTCTTAGTGAGTTTTTGGATTGTAAATTGAGTTAATTAATTGATGAAGAACTTTGTTTTTTGCTTTTCCTAAATTTACTTTTTTTTATATAACTGTATATCGTAGTAATGTATGACTATTTGACTTGTCCCATACGAATATTGTTTGTCTAAAGGGGTGTAATAAATTCTTTCTTTCTTTCTATATTATTTTTGTAATAAACTTGTTTTGGGAAAACTGCTCTTCACTTTTCAGCGACTTTTTTTTCATTAAAATTCGTTTTTTCCAAATAACAGGGTGATTCCATATAAGTTTGGTTGTGTGTATTCTAGTGGAAGCGGTTTACTAGAAATCGCGGAACTGGACGGCTCCGCTGAGTGGAGCGTCCTGGACGTTATGATCTGTTGAGGTTTGGTTAGAGCAGCGCCGCGAAGGTGAACGTCCAATGTTTTAATCGAATAATATAAGGCAAATAGGAAAATGAATGAAAGATATTCACCAGAGGATGATGATGTGTTGATAATAATAATAATAATAAATTTTATTGATCCTTTAAGACATATACATGTATAGGACAGGTCAAGAGATAATTATCAACTAGTCTCCACAGAGTCAGAGAGATAGTCTTTTACAGAGTAATAACATTTTTTCAATAAATGTGATTTGACAACTTTCTTAAACTTATTAATATTAAGTGTTTGTACAGAATATGGCAAATGATTATATAATCTAACACATTGAAACATCGGAGACATCTCAAACTTAGTAGTTCTATGTCTAGGAATGAATAAAGTTCCCTCATTTCTCGTGTTATAACGATGGAAGCTATTTAGCTTTTTGAATTTATCTTCATTTTCTTTCACATAAATGAGACATTTGAAAATAAATATAGAAGGCATTGTGAGAATGGCATTATCTATGAAGAGTGGACGACAGGATGATCGAGGAGCTATTTTAAAAATCATACGCAAAATTCGCTTTTGTAATATGAACACTCTTTTAGCATCTGAACTGTTTCCCCATAATAAAACATTATAAGACATATGGCTATAAACCAAGCTGTAATACACATTAAGAAGCGAATTTATAGGGATTGAATCTTTTATTCTGCAAATCGCATAATATGAACTATTCAATCTTTTACATAATGAATCAATATGCAGGCTCCATCTCAAATTATTATCAAGAAGGATACCGAGAAACATGGTGCTGGTTTTGAACAACGCAAAATTATCCGAATGCCGAATGATCATCATTCGATCATTCACTTCATTCGAAAAATGAATGCAAACAGATTTGTTTACATTTACCATGATGCTATTTAAATTACACCAATTTACAAAACAACGCAGCAGAAGATCACACATCGTTTGAAGCTCCCCGAAGGTACGCGTCGCCACCGCAACCGATGTATCATCTGCAAACAACGTAATGACGCAGTCTTCAGGGTCCTGGCACTTCCTTTCCCCCACCATTCAACGAGTTTTATTTATGTGGGCATACACCAGGAGCGCTGCATACGCTTTTAATAAGTTCAGCCGCCTGTAGACGGCGCTGTATATGTCGTTTCTTGTTTCTTTCGTTGTTTTGATTTCAGCGTTTGAGCAAATGAAAGAGGAACTTTGGTTTGAGGTTTGAGGTTTTTGGTTAGAACATTGCTCTTGAACACGTGGAATTTTTGATAATTTTAAGTTAGTCAACTACAATAATATAGTGAAAAATGCCGTCGATAATAAGGAAATGCTGTGTACCTGGGTGCAACGACGATGTGAGCAAAAGACATCGTTTTCCTAAGAGCAATCCAATTTTGTTCAAAAGATGGAGAGAAATTATTAAACCTCTGAATTGGCAAAATTTAACAGATGATCAGATGTCAGCAGGTATTATGTCTGCCATGCACATTTTTCTGAGGCTCATAGTTTGCCAGAATTTAGAAGGGGTCTTACAGTTGATGCGTTCTCTACTATAAATGTTCCTTGTAAGTTTTACAAGAACAATATTCATTTCTTTGAAATTCATCAATTGTATTGTTTATTTTAAAAGATGATTATGTTTCGTTAGATCAACCAACATATTCTGGAGCAATTAATGTTGACTGTTGAGGAGAACATAAGTGGGTTACTTCTGTTTATTTTGATGAGCCAACATGTTCTGATGCGATGCAGGTTACAGAGGAGGAAGCACTCAAAGGTTTGTAATATTATTCCAACAATAGGTTGTTTCTGGTAGTTATGAAGTCATACGAAAAAAATGATCCAACCATGTAAATGCTCTGGATAAAAACCTTTTTTTTTTAGATGGAGATCAGTGGAATGTAATAGATCCTAACTCAGGTCAAGAGGAAGTTTTTTCAGATGTCACAAAAACTAAATCATTCCATCAGCAGTTAGTGCCCCATCAACTGTTGGTAAAAAATCTGCGGTTATTCCTCCAAGCGTAGCACTTTATAAAAGAAGTAAAATTGGAAGATGCACTCTCGTTTATATGAGTGGTGCAATTTGCAAGATTCTTCTAAAAAATGAAGTCGTTAAGGACTGTGAATCTTGTAGGAATAACCTGCTCAGAAATAATGAATTGGGAACAGATCTAGATTTTATTGATTGTAGAGAGTATGAGGTTGGGCATTTTATCAAACCAGGCAAATGCACTTCTTTCCTATTCACTCATTCATTCAATTATTTGTTTTATTTAATCCCTAGAATTTGCGAAACAAAAAATATTTCAAAATTACTTCAAAAAATCCTTTTAACAAATTTCAATTTAAAAAATTATTAAATGCCCAACACACAACCTTGACGAAGTGATGTGTGAAACAATTGTTAGGTGTTCTTTGTTTTGGTGGTGTAATCAAATAAATAAAATTGCTAATTTAGGCTATTCAAAATTTTTCAAATTTCTCTGAAGTAATCCAGACAAACACTTGATAGATCCAATCAAGGTGCAAGCCAAAAATTCTTTCGATTCAAGAAGGAAACGTAGGTAGAGAAATGCTCTCAAAATATTTTTTAAGAAATTAGGCTTATCAATTTATTTATTTATTCATCAACAACGATACCTAGATGCTTAACATCTGTATGTATCACATGCAATTATAAGTTTTTTACTTTGACAGAAAGAAATATGATTGATATGTAAGTTACAATCATTGAATAATTCAAATTTTCATGAACGAGGAGCAGATTTTTGATATGAATATATTTTGTACACTAGGTGCCTTTGATGAGTATAGAAGTCTTGTAGGATATCATCTGTCAACATCATATATTATTTTTTAAGGGTATTCATGTTGGACTTCTAATTTATATAGTGCCTTGTTGTAAAGTCCTCATTACAAAAGTCTAATGATCCGAGTATTGATTCCTCTAGGGCTTCTAAGACGAGACTGTTTGTTCTCAGAATGTTCCTACTGCAGTAAATTATATGTATCAGATATTCATTTATTATATTTATATATATATATATATACATAATTAGTTGACTTAATTTGGCTTAGCAGTCGGTAATAAAAGAAACACTCTTTTTTCCTAGTTTGTCAAGCTTTCGGCTTTATTTAAGCTTTCTTCAGGAGACGCTACAATATGTTGATAATCAGAAATGTAGAATTAAATTGAAATGTATACAACTTACTATATAAGTGAAAATCATAATTTTGTATTCGATTGTATCATTATGAATGAATAAATAATTATATTATTAACAGCAATTTTCTTTACTATTCAAAATTCCACCTATACTATTAGAAATTCATTCTCAATGTAATTTAGACAACTTCAACAAAATTGGAGTTTGTTGATTACATTGAAAATGAATTTCTACCAACTTCAAGATATTTTTTTACCACCAAGAACCCAAAGGCAAATTCAAATTTTCGCGCCATTCATCGATAAAGTAGATTTCTATATCTCTATTTATATACTGCTAAAGTTCTGATCGCATCCGCCGCGAAATAGCGCTCAACCATTTTCCGCCTATTAGTGGGGGGGTGTCGAATCTATATAATTCTTTAATCTATGGCAGTCTTCAATTGAGGACTGAAGATCACGACTAGTGTTTGCATTAGTCAGCAACTTCTTAAGATTCACAGGAAGATCATTAATGAAAATCAGAAATAGAAGTGGTCCCAGTACTGAACCTTGGGGCACTCCCAAATTTACATTGTGTTCGACGGATAAACAATCTTGAACTCTGACATACATAGATCTTCCGCTTAAATAACTTCGAAGCCAGTCCAAAAATATCCCGCGGAAGCCCAAATTATAGCACTTGTCTAAAATAAATTGAAAAGGCAAACTATCGAAAGCTCGAGAAAGGTCAAAAAATAGACCAGCGACATAAGAACCTGCGTCGAGACATTCATAAACGAACTCGACAAAATGAACAGCCGCCGTCTGCGTTGATCGCCCCCCCCCTGAATCCGTGCTGTGCATTATTCAACATGTTGAACTTGTTCAGATATTTCATCATTCTATCGAATACAATTCGTTCAAAGACTTTCGAGAAAACACTGAGAATAGAAATTGGTCTGTAATTCATAATATCCTGAACATCATCTTTTTTATGTACCGGAATAACCGTAGCCCTCTTGAGAACATTTGGAAAGATACCCATACTGACAGACAAATTTATGCAGTGAGCAAAATGTCGACCAATCTGAGCACTTATCAACTTCAAAATCCTAGTAGAAATGGAGTCGATGCCTGAACCCTTACTGTTTTTAAGTGAATTGATCACGTCAACAACCTCATGTTCCAAAACGGGATGAAAAAAAAAATTATTATTCATCATAATCGAGGTGGTACATGAGGAAGAAAAAGAGCCCTGATAATAACGAGCAAGTGCTGTCTCGGTAACAGTAGAGAAATGGTCCGCAAATATTTCGGCTAGTTCACAGGCCTTATCATGCGGAACATCATCAACAATAATTATGATTTGTTCGTGTTTTCCACTCTTTCGGCCAGTCAAAGCATTCACCATTGCCCATACAGTTTTATTTTTATTATCTGATTTTTCAATCTGTTCACTATGGAATGCCTGTTTTGTTCTCCTAACTAAAGAATTGTAGGAATTCTTCGCTTCCTTGTATAATTTAATGGTGGATTGGCTTTTAATATTTGAATTCAACCAATGAAGACTCATTAATTCTTGCTTTGCAGAAATAATTTCTGCAGTTATCCACTTTTTGCTTTCACGAATAGGATCAACAATAATCTCTGTCAAAGGACAACAAGTCTCGAAAGTATTTTGAATAATACTCATGAAACTAACAAAGCAATCATCAACATTCGTGAATTCATACACTTCATTGAAATCATTATTGGAAATACGATAACAAAAATCATTGAGATTATATGGGTTTAAATTTCGAACCAGTTTCGATATACGTCGATTATTGAAATGAACTTCAGTGAGAAATTTTAAAGAAATCACTCTGTGATCACTAATATGAGCATCATAAACTTCGACAGTGCAATCAGATAGTTTAGCGTTAGTCAGAATGAAGTCTACTTTTGAAATGGATGTATGACCAGTGATATCGGTAAATATCCTGGTTGGATCAGCAGATGACACGCTCAAACTAAAGCACTCCAGCAAGTCGATAAATAGTTTACGATTTCTACAATCAATTTTCAAGAAATCAACATTTAAGTCACCGCAAACAAACATGACATCAGTAATATTTATACAATGGTTCAAAGCATATGACAATCTTTCAAGAAATGTTTCGAAATTACCTGAACACGGGCGGTAAACACTCAGAATACATAGTTTGAGGTTTTTAGCTATCACTAGGCTACCAGTACCACTAATCTCGCATTCCATCTCCTCAGAAAATTTTGAGACCGACACATTTTTCACTTGAACACCGGCTTTAACATATAACATCGATCCACCATGAATTCGATTGGATCGACAGTAATAGTCAGCCTGGATGTATCCCGGAATTATCATTGACTTCACACTTTCAGAAGTACACCAGTGCTCCACAACACTCACTATATCAGGATTCTTCTCAGACAGGAGCAACTCGAGGATATCCAACTTGTTTGATAAACATTGTGTGTTCACATGCAAAATTCCCAATTGTTCAGATCTTGTGAGAAACCCGTTTACATCAGAAGTATTCAGTCTGCGGGCCGATTCACTTTCTTTGGTTGAAAAAACCGATGAATACTTGCTTTATTCGGCCAGTTTGATCCGTCCAGAGCTTTTTCATATTCAGAGCTTGGAATGAGCACTTTAAAGGATGAATAGCTATCCGGAAATTTAGATTTTAGTATTTCACATTTGACACTGGAGAAATTCTGTATCAAAAAATGCTGCAGATTCTCAATTGTAGTGTCGGGTTTCAGTTTTGATACATGAAACGCCTTGTATTTTTTCACTCCTTCGACGTTTGTACTGCTGGAATTGGTCCCAGTTATTGAGGTTCTACTACGTTTTCGTGTAGACCTTTTGACTTTCCATTTTTCTTCCTTAGAATTATTAGTCTGTGATTTTGTTTCCATATTAGTTGCAGACTTACTCGAACCTTCTTTGTTTACATCTGAGTCGATCCGGTTTTCTGTTGCTTGTTTATTCCGCTTGTTCTTGTTGGTTAAACTCGCAGGGTCGCGAGCGCGAGAAGTACTGGGTTCCGTAACATGAATAGCGGGTATTTGGGTGGGATTCGGATGATTGTCATTTGCAGCACCATTAACCGGTTTCTCTTTAACGACGGATCGACGGATGAATAACTTCGAACAGAGAGATCATCTGCTTTCTTCGTTACCATTTCAATGTTTACATGGCTTTTTTTGTTGAGATTGATAATCTCTGTATTTTTGTCTATGATTTCAGACTCCAATTTAGAAATTTTGTATTTCAACGGGGAATTATTCTCCATCAAGACGGCATTATGCTCCATCAGGATAGAATTCTTCGATTGTAATTCCATGATTATTCTTGATAAGCACTGATGATGAGTAGAATCAATGGTAACATTTTTTTCAGACACTGGGGAAGTATCACCAGTGTTTGAATCGCCTGAATTAATGAAATCCTCATCGCAGCACTTTTTAGTTTTATTTGCACAACCAGGATGATAAACCTTGGTACAAATATTGCACTTCACAAAATTTTTCATAATTGATCGTTTGCAACAGCTACATTCGGGAATCATGATTTGTAGAGGCAAAACTTTCTTATTCGACGACATTTTTCGGAATTACACTTGGACTCGACTTATTGAATCGGTAAAACAGCTCGATCAATCCGGGGTTTTATTCCCGGAGTCGGTGGCTGATTACTTTCAAACAATAAGCGAAAAACATGTGATTTTATATAATTAGCGACCGGGCGATGCGACTCGATCCGGGGGTCAATTCTCGGGATCACTCGTTCGACGAACGTATACGTTCGTGACGACATGAGCGTAGATTTTTGAAAATGGCAATTCTCGGGGAACGACTCTATGAACTATTCGTTCAAAATCATCGTTCAAACGTTCGTTTGACAACGAGGGATCTTTTTCATTCGCTTGTTGACAGAAGCGAGATGTCAGTTCTCGGGATCGTCCGTTTGATGAACGTATAGTTCGTGACGACATGAGCGTAGATTTTTGAAAATGGCAATTCTCGGGGAACGACTCTATGAACCATTCGTTCAAAATCATCGTTCAAACGTTCGTTCGACAACGAGTGGTCTGTTTCATATTTCATACGCTCGTTGAAATTTTTGTTGTAGTTATTCATCGAGCTTGTGAACTATTTATTCAAAAATGAATTCGGACGATCTCGTGTTACAAAATATGAATTTATTCTTTCGAATTAGAGAGCTAAAATAATATTTCCTCACGCAGCATGTGTAATTTCTTATCGCTTTTTTTCACAGCTTTATCTAAGCGCTGTGTAGCAATATTTCTTGTTCTGCTAATTTTTTTTTCCTATGTGTGTTTGAATGCCATCGCCATCTGAATTATTATTTCCAATAGATATATACAGGGTGTTTCAGAATGAGATTCCATAACTTCAGGATCTTATTCCTCAGATAATTTTATGATACAAAGTTCCAATGGACTATGGGTTGACGCATTGTTTCTGAGATACAGGATATTGAAAAAAATCGGTTTTTCGAAAATATTTTTGAAACCGTACATGATTTTTCTTTGAGTTTTGGTAGGGTTATAGGATCATATCAAAGCATTTTTTTCAATCCCAAATTATTTTTTATTTTCACCAGTGGCATCTGTACAGACTTCAGTCCAAATGAATTTGATGAAAAAAAAGGTTCGCCAAGCTTGTTTTTCAAATTTAAAATAATTTTCGTAATTACCACATAATTAACAGTGAAAATGGTATCTTGAGTTTTTTACCTGCGATAGATGCTTTCTGAGAAAAAAAAATAAAATGGAATTTCATCTGAGAGTTACGAAATTCTTGATTATTTCCAAAGGTGCATAGAGACAGATTAAGGCAGCTTAGCCTTAGTTGCCGTTATGTGCTCTAATGCGTACTTATAACCTACCAAAACTAGAAAAAAACGTGTACGGTCTCGAAATATTTTCGAAAAACCAATTTTTTCAACACCCTGTATCTCAGAAACAATGCGTCAGAGACCTATTATAGTCCATAGGAACTTTTTATGTTGAAATCATCTGAGAACTAAGATCCCAAATCTTCTGAAACACCCTGTATTTAGAATATCTGAGTCGAAGAACATTTTTCCTTCAATTGAGTATGACGAATATATTTCATCAACATTTTTTTGTTTTACCGATATAGGTTTATTCCTTTTTTCCATTTTTTGAACTTGTGGCTGCTAATCACAAAGAACAAAATAATATATTTGATTTAAAAAAAAGCTAGATCTGAGAATCTGAATTGGCTTTTTTTTAATTCACATTCAATCATAAGACAGCATAGAATTATCCATAGCATAGACTGATTGATATCATAATTTCATTATTAATAATAGATCTATGATCAAAACCAACATTCTTCAATGAATTTTGACACGATGCCAAGTTTATTATCCGTTCGAAATGAACGTATACTTTCGTCGGAACGAGTAGTTGGCGACATGCTCGAGAATTGACTTGTACGTTCGTTTCCATTCGTTCGCGAACGTATACGTTCATCGAACGAATGATCTCAAGAATTGACGTAAGCAAATATTTTGAAGTTTATGTTTTAGTTATTCATTGAGCTTGTGAATTATTTATTCAAAAATGAATTTAGAGGATCTTGTATTACAAAATATGAATAATATTGTGGATGAGGCAGAAATGTTAGTGCAAGAAGGTCGCGAAAGACATTATTATGATCAAATCAGGAAAAAACCATTTGATAAAATGTTTGTTCGTTTATTTCGTTTCAACAAACAAATAGTTAGAGATTTGTTAGAAGAATTGGAACCTTTTCTCACTCCTCCTAGAGTAAAAGTTGAAGAAAATTTTTCCTTTAGTTGAGGATTACAGCGAATAAACTCAATGAGAATATTTTTTTGTTCCAATGACATTGGCCTATTTCTGTTTTCCATTATTTGCTACTGCTTTTCACACAAGAATTATATTTTCGATTGATCCAAAACGAAATGAATTTGATTCGACATAGATGCATAGAAATCTATGATTCGACGTATTTTCAAAATTCTCATTCAATCATGACACATTACAGAATTATTAAACGCATAGAACGATTAATTTCATAATTTCATTATAAATAATAGATCTATGATCAAAACACAAATTGTTCTATGAATTTTGACACGATGCCAAGTTTATTATTTGTTCGAAATGAACATATGCATTCGTCGGAACGAGTAGTTGGTGATAATGCTCGAGAACTGACAGTATTCGAACTATACGTTCGATTTTATTCGTTCGCGAACGTATACGTTCGTCGAACGAGTGATCCCGAGAATTGACCCCCGGGCCACGGCTCGCGAGTTTCTACACTCCCCTATATAATGTAGGACGCAGAAGCTATAAAGGAAATATAATTTCCGATTATATGGAATAACAACATAATTATTGCATTCTCTGCATCTTTGATCCAACAAAATAGGCTTTAAACGTGTCCCTTGCATCCAACAGAACTGAAAACGAGTGCGAAAAGATCAGTGGAAAGTCTGAAATACTCCCTAAATTTAATTTCATTTCCAAAAATACTTCTGTGCGAAGTAACATTGGAGGCACCCTCTGTATGGCGTCTCAAAAATAATTTTTCAAATGGCATATTTAAATCTCTTAGGGTTTCCATCAACAGTTCCTCTTCTTCTTCCAGCAATACCAGCACAATTAATTTTCTGGGTCCATTTTCATATACGTTTTCTCCTATTACGCAAACGTAGCCGTCGCACGAGTCATTCTTAGCAAACCACTTCGAGCAGAAATCGCTATCCTCGACGCGACGGTCGACGGCCTGGACGCGGCTGTCGACGGTCTGTGCTAGGAAACCGTAGCTTTAAACAAGTCAAGGGGCCGTTATACGTTTTGAATTGGAGTTGAAGGATGTCTTGAGATCACTCCAATTCCTTCTCTTCGACAAAATTATTTTTTCGCATGAAAAAATCGGCTACGGCACCGATTCTCTATTCAAAAAGTGCCTCTCAATTTTCCAAGTTTGCGCCCTCAATTTTCCACCTAAAAGCTTGATTTTTATCTTTAAATTGAAGTTAAAGGCTGTCTTGAGGGCACTCCAATCTCTTCTCTTTGAAATAATAATTTTTTCGCTTGAAATAATAATTTTTTCGCATGAAAAAATTGGGTCGTATTTGAGAGTCTATGAAAATTGACTTCTTACTCATTTTCCGGCGGTTGTTCATCAATTTTTTCCGAAAATTTATTGGAGTGCCCCCGACAAATCAATTTTCTATATTTAAAAAAAATCCATTTGGATAGGCGCTCAACTCGGCGCTTAATTAATGCAAAAAATGATGGAAATACTGAAAAGACTTTTAGAAAGTGTGAAATCGCAAAGAACTGTCTGAAATTCCAGGAGAATTTGGTGGAAAATGGAGGGCGTGAACTTGGAAAAATGAAAGGCACTTTCTCAATGGGGAATCGGTGCCGTCGTCCAGAGTATAACGGCCCCTTGAGACACTTCTGTGAGCGTGGACACAGCAGAATGACACTTCGAACATCGTGGATCGCAGCCAAGTGCACCGAGCATTTCCATCGCAGCGATAAAGCACTCGAATTCAGTTTCGGTTTCGGCTGAATGGCAGCCGAAACCCGTGTTTTCGCCGAAACTAGGCCGAAACCGAAACTGAAACCGACCCACTGCTCTTAAACCTTGCTTCATCGGAAAACAGAATTTGGTTCAAAATATTATCATCCTCCAACTTGTGCTCAATATTATTCTGTTCATACTACTTTGTGAAAAATCCGTCTCAGCTGCTACCACAGCGCAAATTGACCTACTACAGAGTTTGCGCAATATTTGAACGTGTCATCAGGACAGGACTTGAAATTTTTGACTTCGAGAATGTGGTATGAATAGGTTGTCAATATCAACATTTGCAATAATAAAAAAATAGCTGTAGTATCTTACTTAAACTTAACATACTTTCATAAAATGGGTTTCTCCTTTATTAGCGCAAAAAAGAACCATGCACTTCATTTTGCCTATAATTTGTCACGGCACTCGACTTTCAAAATTAACTAGTAGAACTCAAGTACAAAACTAAACTAAAGGAGTATCAGTACTACACAATGTTCAAGAAAACAACGAGGAAACACCTAAAACGGAGCAGAAAAGGCAAGCGAATTTATACGAATAAATAAACAGGAAAGCACACAGCAAAGGGAATCAACAAATCCGACACTGCTCTTTTTCTGATGTGAAGACGTGTTTGTTTACGTCGCGTAGCGGTATTGCCGGATTCACTGGGTTTCACAATAAGATTTATTCCGAACTTCATCTGAAACCATAATGCTTGGCAACGACGTGGCAAGAAAAGACGAGCTGCGCATGTACAAGTAGTACCTAGGTGTTTATTCGCTATATGGGGTCATTTTACTGAATCTCGGACGTACCTAATAGCGTTCTAGTGTTTTTTATATTTCTGTGGCTGCTACTTACTTCCCTTGTGCTCACCGGAGAATTTTCCTATAGCATCAATAAAAAAATCCGAAAATCGCCCTGTAGTTCGGAAACTAGACGCCGCGCGTCGTAGCAACTTGGGGTTTTCAGCAATTTCTGTTCCTCAAGAAAAGAGAACATGGCATGTATATTACTTTTTCTCTATCTTTCATAGTTTAGGAGTTGTGAACCATCGAAATCTGGCCACCCTGTACAGCAATGTTGAGTAATTTTATAATGATAGTCACCTGAACAAGCCTCTCATCAGCGAGAACCTCCGCCTCTGCACATCTCCACGCTCCCCAAGAAAACACCAACAACACACTCAAATAACAAGATGACACGCTTTTTTCCACAATTTCCAACTGCACCATTATTTAGCATGTTTTTGTAGCCAAATAATCTAGTACACTGAATCGAAATCGTACGTCAGTCTTCGAAGAGCACATACACCTCCAATTTAATGGTCCTGTGATGCCGTGACAAATTGGTGTCTCTTCCGAGTTATGGCACTGTGACAGGCCCGTGCCACACACCGCACAATGAGTCCCTCAACATGCTACTTCCTTCTTTCAGTTCTTTCTACTGTTGCACCGCTAAGATATTGGAAATTCTCACCCAATAAAATTCCTGCAACCTGCAATTGAGGTGTGTAAATGCGGTGATGAATGTGTCGGTTGTTTTCCTTATTGTCTAGAAGTGAAAATTGTGAATTGCTTGACTGAACCTCAACTGACCTAAGTGTTCATCGAAGTGTAGAGGAATCTATTGAGGATGGCGCAATTAAGAACGACTCAAATTGAGTTCTTATTGATGCGTCGGAAATCGTCCTATCTATTATAAGAATAAATTCACTTCTGTCAAGAAATGCGGTTTTCTTTGTCAAGTTAGGCCCATTATTATATAGTCCATCCAAGAATGATTGACATCTCGGGGGGCTTTGGAAAATCGAAATTATGTTGGTAATGCCCATTCAGTAATATTTTGAGTTGCAGAATTCAGGTTGGTGTTGGAAATAACACTGACATTTTGTTCTGTCATTCATGTTTCGAACAAATTAGGCAAAAAATTGAGCAAGTGAAATAAATATCTTTGCTCTTGAAGAGTGTACAGCTGAAAATGGAAAGCCTGCACAGAGCACGTAGAAAAAGAAATGAGAGAAGATTAGTCAAAATATAAGGAATGTTATGATATATCGAGAATGTAGTTGGTGGTATAAGGATCAATTAGCAGGAAAATGATACACTGTCAGTTCGCCGACGTTTCGGAAATATATTTTTCCATCTTCAGGGCTCTAAAAGGTTAGAGAACACCATGAAACAAAATATCTACAATGATCTTTACAAATAGGGAAATCACGAGCTACTCCTTAAACTAATGACTAGTCTAGTCATTAGTTAACGGAGTAGCTAATGACTAGTCTAGTCATTAGTTTAAGGAGTAGCTCGTGATTTCCCTATTTGTAAAGATCATTGTAGATATTTTGTTTCATGGTGTTCTCTAACCTTTTAGAGCCCTGAAGATGGAAAAATATATTTCCGAAACGTCGGCGAACTGACAGTGTGTCATTTTCCTGCTAATTGATCCTTATACCACCAACTACATTCTCGATATAATTTTTGGATCACCAGTTCAGAAGTTATGATATATTGCTGACAAAACCTTTCATTATGAACACGACGAGTTCTGTCCAGATGAGGAAAAAATAACATGTTGTGGTTGTTGAAACAGAATAATAGGAATATTTATATTTTTCATATTTCATATTTTACACCTTCATTGTTCACAGATATTGAAAGTTGCAATGTCATGACAATTCTTCATATATTGAATAGATCCATTTGTTAAGTTTTGTTTCTGTCTTGATATCTATCAATTAAAAATTTCACAATCCAGTCACATTGCAGTATAACACGCTTCAAATTATCAACTACATTTTTTATGCTAAGCGAATATTCATATTGAACATTGAAAAGGACCGTGCTATTTAATCACCCACGATATTTTTCGTTATCGAACCAGAATTTCCAGGATGTATGCTCCTATAATTGATCGTAAGATCGAAAATGTATCAGTACAAGGTGAAAATAATATACTGCTGGTACATAGATTCACACGCTGGTAATCGTATGTGAAAATTGGGAACATTTTCATGTTCAAAGTTCCCTCTTTGAAATAATATCGTCAAATTTTTAGGTTATTTCTATATCTTTTATTGCTATGATGAAATCACAGACAAATTTTTAGTTACTTTTTTGTAACTAGTAATAAAGCTGCGACTGGACTTCCAAGGTCTGCTCTGATGTCAATCATTCTTGGATGGACTATTTATTTAATTATTTCAAGTTTTCATTTGACTAAAATTGTATATGAAAATTTTCCCCTGCAGTGGATTTGTTTGTTACCAGTGAGTTGACCCAATTCTATTTTTTAGATTTATTTGAAAGTATATGTATATACTTTAGCCTGCTACGTAGTAAGTGTATAAAATTCAGTGCCAAGAAATATATCTACCCGGATTCGAACCCTACGTTCATAAGAATCGCAGTCCTATACAGGGTGATTTTTTTAAGTGTTTCATTAGAAGTTTTCGAGGAAGGAATTGCGATACAAATTCAAAATTTTGTATTTTTGTTTTAGAAAACATGAACTCAATTTGTAAAATATTTTCAAGCGGAATCTACTTCCGGTTCTACTGGAAACGAATGTGAACTTCGTTATTTCAAATGCAACACCCTGTATATTTATACATATTTGCTTTCGTCGTTCAATTCTCCAATGATTTGATATATGATATGTGCAACCACATCAAGCGATTGTTGAGTTATTGCCTGATTCTCAAATTTTTTGACAGAAAGATTGTCACAAATTAGTGTTTTTATCTTCAAAATCCCTGATTGTGAGATTTTTTTTGCAACAGTTGAACAAAAGGAAGTACGCTGATACTGCAAAACTTTGAAATCTCATTTTTTTCAAATGGGAACCGTATAATTTTATGATTCCGATCGATTGCTCGTCAAAAACTAGTAAGAGTGTGCCAAACATTTCATGCCTCTAAAATGTGTAGTTTTGCCATTATCGAATAAAATTCGAATTTCTGGAATGAATCCCATTTTCTTTGTCTAATCATAGGTTTATTAAGATAATTTTCAAGTAGGCTGTGCCAATGGTTAGAATATGTCAGTTCATTTATAATGCATTGTTGAGAACTATCATCCATACCTAGATACTTGTTGTTTGATTAGTTGGGCACTATTTTAACATTGGAAATGTTTATGTTCGTATATTGCAGGTAAATTACGAGTTTTTGCTCAAGGTCAAAAGACAAAAGTGTCGCCAGTAGACCAAAAAAGTATTCGAAAGTTATCGCGTGATTCATTAACGTAGGTGTGTTGGGCCAGCATATGCCAGCATACGAGAATCGGCGAACTGCGCCGAGGTGGGACTCGGGTGGGAGGTCCGCCAAATTCGCCGCAACGTTGCCGGATTGGGCACTTAGTCCGGTATTTGAAGGATAGATCATTGTTTTATTTCCTTCATTAGCACTTCGAGTGTTTATATTGTTGTTTAATCAAGTGAGATCTGGGCCGCGGTGAGCGGCCCGTCAAATTCGTCGCAGGCAATTATTCCGGTATTTGAAGGATAGATCATTGTTTTATTTCCTTCATTAGAACTTCGAGTGTTTATATTGTTGTTTAATCAAGTGAGATCTGGGCCGCGGTGAGCGGCCCGTCAAATTCGCCGCAACGTTGCCAGATTGGGCCATTATTTCGTTATTTGATCCACTGAAGAAACGGATTTGCACAGTCTGGCAACAAAATCCGCTTATGACACTGTTCGCCCATGCTCAAATCGGCCTCTAACGCCCGTTTGCACCGCTTACCCTTAAAAGTTCCTCGTTGCTAGGTACCACTTAGACTTAAGTTCCACTCAAAAATATTTCCATTTGCACCGGTACCACTTAACAGAAATTTAGCTAAGGATCACTGCCATTTGGCAACGCTGTAAGATTATTCAAATATTGATACATTCGACCTACTTGAGAATTGAAAAGAAGAAATTCTATGCCGGTTTCTATGATCTATGACTAACCTATAACATAACAAATAACAGACAACGTACAAACATCGTACAGATAATTTGTGTTTTTCGGTTTTTCCTTGTGAAGTGTGAATTCAAAATGGATAGTGTTGAAAAGAAATCAACAAGAGCTCCAAATTTCTCTTCTAATGAGAAAAATAAACTTTTAAATTTGGTGAATAGTTTCAAGGGCACCATTGAAAATAAAAAACGAATGCAGTTACTTGGCGTGAAAAGACGGAAGCGTGGCAAGAAATTACGAATTTATTCAATTCACAATCCCCTGATGGACATCATAGGGGCAAAGAATCTCTAAAAAAATTTTATGAGAATATAAAAAAGGACACGAGGAAGCACATCGCGGCAGAAAGAAGAGAGGTATATCTGACCGGTGATGGAACAGCTCAGGTGCCCCCTCAAGACCCAAATCTGGATCTTGCTCTGTGGCTTATGAATAAAAAAGGCGTTGAAGGATTTAAGAACATATTCGATTCTGACAGCATGGTATTTGAAAACCCCTCAGCATCTCGAACGATGAATGAAGAAGAGGTATGTGCTACAATTACATCCCATGAAAAGGAATCTTTAAAGGGAGTGAAGATCACTGAAGAAGTGGATACGCCTGCTGTAAGCATTAATTATTTTGTGATTGCTGTTTATTCCAATTTAAACTTCATTAATTTCATTTTGTGTTATTTATAGATAAGAATAATCGAGGCAACTCCTCAATGTACTGGAAATTCCTCATTCTTATCAAGAAGGCGACCAGCCATGACAAAAACTTCTGGTCAACTTTCAGAGGAATACTTAAAAGTAGCTCAAATAAAATTAGAGTATTTTGAGGAGGAAAAAAAATTCCAAATAGCCCGGAATGAAAATGCTGCTATTGAAAAGGACATTCTGAATGTACAGAAGCAAATTGCAGATGAGGAACTGCGAAACCTAAAGGAAAAAAATGAGAGAGGAAAACAAAGGGAATTGGAAGAAGATACTTTCAGAAGAGCAAAAAATAATGCAGAATTGGAATTGCTAAAAATCAAATTGTTGCATGCTAAAAACGAATTAATTGTAGTGAAATCATAATAGTTGCATTAAATATTTATTCTGAAATAGGTTGATTTTATTTACACAGCCTTTTGAACAATTTTTAAATGTTAATTTCAAATATGAATATGTATATAAAATAAAATACAGTGGGATATAATAAAGCTCAACAAAAAAGAAATATTCTTATACCTATAAAGTAATTGTTATATGAGTTCAAACTAATGACAACAAATACTTTCATAAATTTAAAATTATTGAATTATTATTTCCTTTTTGTTCTAAAGCAGGGAGATATTTACTTTATATTTCATTAGAATCAGTACTCAATTCCCCAAGAGCATAGTACTGATTTGCAATAAATTCATTATGTCAAATGTTATTGATACATTGTTCTTATGAAATGAGACAAAAATTGTAGAAATTTTTAACATTGGAAATGTTTATGTTCGTATATTACAGGCAAATTACGAGTTTTCGTTCAAGGTCAAAAGACAAAGGTGTCGCTAGTAGACCAAAAAAGCATTCGAAAGTTATCGTGTGATATAGGTGACATAGGGTGTATTGGGCCAGCATACGAGAAGCGAGCATACATTAATTCTCTCGAATGCCTAACCAATCAGATTCACTCGATCCGAGTGCTTCCGAATGCACCCGCGTGTAAGATCGTGAGAAGAAGCCGTTTCCCGTTTCAGATCGCGCGTTTCGTCTTTTGTCGTTCTTCATAAACGAATCTGATAGTGAAAAGTGAAATAGTTGAAAACGGTTGGAACTTCGAACAGTTTGATTTTTTTTTATTGAATAGAATATCTAGCAAAATCTATTACAATTTCTCATTACGGACGTTTCAAATAAATGCTCGACTTTATTGCAGAGTGCTGAGTGAATCCACTTATTTGCATTTGCGGCATATGTGGAAAAGAGTTTACCAGCGTATCTGTTAGAAACAGGCATCTCCGGACAATCCATAATTATGATTCCGCTAAAGTGGTGAAGAAGCAATATATTTTGTGTTCTCTAATCTCTTTGTTCTACTGATGAAAACCAGGAAACGTTTTCTACATAGATATGATCATTTGAGAATAATTCATGGTGTTACTGTTCTGTATGATTGATATTTCTTACATTTCCCCCATCCAAGAAAAATATGATACAACACACAGTTATATTGCCATATTTCAAAATACATATGCTAAATTACCTACTCAAATTCTCACTTTTGAGGTTTTTGTAAGCGCATATGTGCTTTTTATTACAAGCTTTTATTTAGTTTCACCTGTCCCAGTGTCTGTCTGTCTGTAATCAAATCTTGCAAGTTAAATATGACACACTTCTAATCGTCCGATTGATTTGAAATTTGGCAGGTGTACATAATTCTGGTGACAATGCATCATGAAATATTTTTTATAGAAAAAAACAAAATGGCTGCTCCAAAATGGCGGATGAGTTTCGTAATTATCATCCGATTTCATTCAAAATTAGTATCTAGGGGTTTTTGGGTTCGACAATGATGATTCTTTTGTCAAAATTAAAAAATTCAAGATGGCGGCTAGAATAGGGCGGACGAGTTTCGTAATTATGATCCGATTCTATTCAAAATTGGTATCTAGGGGTGTTCTGGGTCGGAAATTACGATTCTTCAAAATTGAGGAATTCAAGATGGCGGCTTCAAAATGGCGGATGAGGGTTGTTTTTATAAAAGATTGTTTTAAAAAATGATTTTTTTATTATAGCTTGTTCTAAATTCAAGGGCGGATATAGCTTTTTTTCATGGGGGGGGGGTGGTAATAACGATTGAAAATCAGGTTCACAATTTATGAAATTTTTTTATGTGCACCACATTGCGTAACTTCTTCTAGGGACTTTGATACTCATGGGGGGGTAATTACCATAATATAATTCAAACTGTTCGAAGTTCCAAGTTCCAACCGTTTTCAACTATTTCACTATCAGATTCGTTTATGAAGAACGACAAAAGACAAAACGCGCGATCTGAATAACGGGCAACGGCTTCTTCTCACGATCGTCCTCTCGGGTGCATTCGGAAGCACTCGAAATCGAGTGAATCTGATTGGTTAGGAATTCGTGAGAATTAGTGTATGCTCGAGAATCGGCGACGGCGACCAGTGAGCCACGGTGGGAGGTACGTCAAATTCGCCGCAACGTTGCCAGATTGGGCAATTATTCCTGTATTTGAAGGATAGATCATTGTTTTATTTCATTCATTAGCACTTCGAGTGTTTATATTGTTGTTTCATCAAGTGAGATCTGGGCCGCGGTGAGTGGTCCGTCAAATTCGCCGCAACGTTGCCAGATTGGGAAAATATTTCGGTATTTGAAGAATAGGTCAATATAGTTGATCCTAGTACATATAAGATTCATGAATTTTAGTAGAAACAGAATCCTTCTATCTGAAGCCAATTTCATGAATACCCAGATTTGCTAAAATCAAAATTCACTTCGAAAATATTGGACGGAGTGGACTCAGCTTCATTTGATTTCCTCCGAGTAGGGGAGGACGGGGGAATTCCGCGCACGGGGGAATTCTGCGCATTGATATTCTGCAACTCAGTTCAGTTATTTCAAAATTCAGATACAGCCACAGAAATATAATAAACATATAAATAAATAAATATTTTATTATATTTCTGTGGATACAGCGCACCATCTCGTATTTGCCTTGCCAACATCCTTCTATCTAAAGCCAATTTCATGAAAACCCAGATTTGCGAAAATTAAAATTCACTTCGAAAATATTGCACAGGAATGACAGGATGGACCCAGCTTCATCCAATTATTTATATCTTCATTTTTTTTATTATTATATCTTGAGAATACTTACTTTAGAAAGAACATTTTTGTTTTAAAATACGGTGACAAGTTTCGTCTTACATGTTTATGTTAGGAATTAGGAATGTTGATTGTTTCTTGCAATTATTATTGTTTTTTATTATTATTATTGAAAATACTATTTTATTTTAAGTTCAAATGCAAATAAATGTTGGTAATATTCACATGTGGTGATATCATTTCCAATGTCTCTGATGGTTGCAAGGATGGCGAAATCTGTAAATTTTTTCTTACAACCAATCTAGCAATCATAAAGTACTTATATAGGTTTTGACATTTGGAAAAAAAGTTAAGTTATATCGATTGAATCGAAAATTAAAAAATTCAATCCGAAATGACGAGTAAATAACATAATTATTATAGAATAATTTTATAATAATACTTAGGGCCGGTATTATAAAGACCAACCGAGGATTCAACCGTTGCGCCAACAACCAAATTCCTCACTATCTGGTAGTTGGCGCACGGTTGAATCCTCGATTCGGCTTTTATAATACCGGCCCTTAGTCAATTTTTAATTATGATGTATGAATGTATTTTGGGTTGCCTGACAAAAAGTAGACTAGATGGCGATGTATACAATTATTGTGTAATTTGCATAGAACTTATAATAACATGGAAGGCTATTATCAGATCGAAAGCGGGTAAAGATCTCAAGTTGGTGGAACAGTGAATTTTTACCGGAATGTACAGTAAATCGGATTGTGACGATCAGCATCAATCGTGAGTTGTCCATTTTCATCTTTTCTCTATATTTCTGAAATGTTTTTGATTTATGTTTGGGTAATAAATATATTTGCGGAAATAACTGAATTAAAAATTGCCCATAATTAATAATCGATATATTATTTTTGTATTTCTGTTTTGTGTGAGCTCATATCCATGGAAAAGATGACAGTTGACAGATGACGTTTGACAGATGATATTTGACAGATGACATTTGACACATGACATTCAACAGATGACATTTGACAGTTGACAACTTTCATTATGCCTAATTTATTTCCTGCTTGAAAAAATAGCAATGGTAAGTTTATACAACTTTAAGGGGGGTTTCACAAAGCATATCACTGGTTAGCTAGCTTGATCTAGAATCAACTCGATTTGACAGTTCAGAATTCTAACCAAGCCGTTGTTCTCCGATCACTGGTGATTACGATTTGTGAAATCCACAGTAAGTATAGGCACGGCCTTCTTAAGATAAAGATGGCTATGGTATAGGTATCATTAAGGCGAAACAAAGTTCGCTGGGCCAGCTAGTTATTAATAAAAGTGACGAGTTGGTTGTTCCTGTGGATATTGAAAAATCTGCGAGAAGAGCAAATCTGGAACTCCTACCTGAAAAATCTGTTCGGCAGTACTATCTAGGAGCATAGAATGAATGGAGGGAAGGCTCGGCTACGAAAAAGAACTGCCAAAAACGTCCGCACTTGTCAGTTCGCCGGAAGGTCACGAGATGGCGCCAACGTCGTTAGTGGCTCGAGCATGGCTATAACGATACATATTTAAAATGAAATTCGTTTTGACAAATTTATTTCCGATCATAGACTTTCCATATAATTGCGCATAAATAATTGATTAGAATGCGGTGATATGTCAACAATATTGTTATGATTAATGTTTGGTGTTATTTTGAAGGGTGAGACTTAAGAAAATTCTTTTATTCAAGTAACGTACAGGTCTTCTTCTAGAAGCTGAAAAAAACGGAGAAAGAATTGTCGAATTTTAATGTAGTAAGAATTTGTTTCGATTTCTTCATATGGAACAACCGGACGTCATTTTAAGTCAATCAGAAGGCGTGATTATTCCCTTCTTCAGAAATTTTGAATGCGTCATGATCCCACCGAGGCCTTTTCGGCTAAAATAGGTAATATTGAAATTGTTCAATATGTTTTGATACTTGTCAATAAAAATTCAAACTGTTTACCTTGTTTTTTCATTCAATAATTATATAGTACATAGCATAATAAATCACACCATATCAAATAAAAATATTATACTTAGCAACACACGTTGAAATGAACAAAACCATCAGGTTAGATAGTTAAAGCCGCAGAAAATATTTTTTTATCGAAGCCGATTTAATTCGTATATTATAGTAACTTACTTCAAACAATATTCGAATTCCATACAATTTGTTTCGACCTCCTTCAGTCCTTTCAGTCAACAACAAAAAGTTTTATTATTCAATCACTTTGGTGTTGGTCATAAAAATGTATCAATAAAAATGACAACCACGTAATATTCTTTGCAACTGTAGCGCCACAGAACAAGACATATGACATATAGCCCTATTAGCGATCACAGCGTTATCTATCGGGCGTCACACGAAACTCTAACCTCCGCCGAAATTGGAAGTTCAAAATGATCTGTCGAGCGTATGAAGCCTTCCCTCCATTCATTCTATGCTCCTAGGTACTATATTGCATATAACAATTTCCTGGCCTGATGTAAATTGAAAAATATAGAAGGGAACTTCAGTGAACCTGTTTTCCTGGCATACTTAGAAGAAAAATCAGAAATATAGATTTCATTAACTTTGTGGAGCAAATTTTCAATGATGAAGTCAAGCGCCCTTGTTAAAAATGGTGTGGATGTTAGAAAATATTTTGATGACAAATTGAGATGATAAGTGAAACAACGTCAAAAAAACAACTATAATCTACTCCGAAAAAAGTCCCCGAGGCAATATGGTTCAAGGTTCACTAACAGTTTTCTCACCTCTGTTTTGAATTGTTTAAATTCATTCAAACCCTTGATTTCGTTAGGCAAATGATTGAATATTCTTATGCAATTGTAAGCCGGGTGTTTTTCGCTTATTGTTAATCTGTGAATTGGGAAATTTATATTCAAAGTTCTAGTGTTATATTCGAACGAAACATTATTTTTAGTGAATTTTCCCCTGTTTTTGTGAAGAAAAACCAAACATTCAAATAGGTACAAACCGTATACTGTTAAAACGCCTTTTTGCCTAAAAAAAAACCTCTACAAGACTTTCATATTGAGGTATTTCTTTGAAGTTCTGATTGCAAAATTAGCCCTATTTAATTTATTACTAAGATATTCGGTATGTTTTTTGAAATTCAAGAAGGAGTCGATATGAATACCCAGGAACTTTGTGCTTTCTGTTATTGCTAAATTGTTGTCATTTAAGCTGATGTTTTCTGGTTTCACTTTGTTGCATCTTGTTACTGAAGATGACCAGGTTTGTTTTATCTGTGTTCAACAGTTATTGATTTGAGTCGAACCATTTTTTGGCTCTATCAAATAAACCTGCTCCTGCCTGTACCAAACTTCTTACTTCGTTTGCTCCCACTAGTAAGTTAGTGTCATCCACGAAGTTCAACAACCATTCATTTTCCTTCTCCACAATTTCCTCCAGATCATTAAGGTCGCCGTTTGAAGCGCGTAGGAAAGCTCGTCCGATAGAGGCGCCACTGTGCATTTTATGGAATATCTCCATAGAACTTACATTATCTCTATAGGTTCTATGAATATCTCTCTAATTATGAATGAAATGTACAATGGCGCTCTCTATCCGAAAATCGCTGAACTATGAAATTAGTGAAAATGTGGGTAAAGCAGGAACTTTTTCCCGCTAAAATTTTAATTTGGCCATTCTCTGCCAATTCCGTATTTCAAGTTGTTTTTCTGAATGAAATTATCTGTAGATTCACTTTCAATCGGAAGTTGAACTATTTTCATGGGTCTTTCGTTTGAAATAAAACAGAAGCATGAGTTGGCTGATTTTCTTCTATTTTTGAGAGAAAAAAATGAACTGTTGAAATCGAACAAATCTCAATTATCTCATTGAGAACTCCAATCCTTTCTGAGTTTACCCACAAAATTTCAGTTCTCAAAGTGGAACCATTTTCAAATGCAACTTGAAATAAAAACACATTGAACGCCCACCTTAAGGTAGACTAGAAACAATGTAGGCCCCAACGCACTACCTTGTGCAATTTCCCTCTCATTTATCAAAATTTCTGATATGCCAATTCTACCATCTTTCATTATTTCTACTTTTTGTTTCCTTCGACTCAAATATGATTCAATCCAATTAATGGCTGGTCCGAGGGCTGGTCCTTGTATAACATGTGTAATACCTGCGGGGGTGTTTCCAAACACACCTGTTACCGCAAATAAAATATGAGATTTTACCTTTTAAAACCTGCACACTTTTCCAGTCGAAAGGGAACCTGGACTCGTGCCTTGAGCTAACGCAAGGTCTTATAAAAAATTAAATCCTTTTCTGAGAGGGGATGAAATAAAAAGACCTTCTCATTAACATTAACAATATATTAAATTCCAAAAATATTCTCTTCTACATTCAATGAAAAATAAAAATCTTATTTCTCGACCTTTTCAAGAACCGAACAGTAAATAAAAAAAACCAATAGAACAAATACGAATAGAAATGATGGAGAGTGACGTAGTACCTTTTTGTAACTTCCTACTTAAAATTGTCAAAAATTCCCATTTAGTTATAAAAAAATTCTCTCTTACCAGACCAAACACTCACGAAAACACTTGCTGTTAATCATCAATTAAAAAAAAATTAAATTACCCTTAAGTTACATTACAAATTTTGTAGAACCGACCGAACTTTACTTCCACTCAACACAGGTACTTCCTACGATTCAATTCGCATTTTCCCTTCTGATGCACACCTCGTGCTTCTTTACTTCACGCCACTGCCGGAACTCTCTCAATTCCCGAAAATTTCCCTATTTAAAGTAAAGTCTCCCCTGCCTCTTTGTCCCCTTGGAATATTCTAGAAAGAATTTGTCTGAACTGACGCCTTCTTACACTATTGGTTAAAAAACCATAAAATCTGATGATAAAATAAAACCCTTGACTTCGCTCTCTGGGTAACATGACCTCTTGAACTGCTTATCATCTTAGCCCTTCGAAGTTTTAATTAATGTGTCTGCCTCGATTCCACACGTTTGGGATATTCTTACATAGAATGATTTTAAAATTTTAATTTTAAGATAAACTAATTCATTTCCATTACCTAGGGTACTACACATGAGCTTGTAGTTTTTTTCAATAGATGTTCTTGATTAACTGAATCATAAGCTTTTGATAGATCTAGAAAGACCGCAAGTGCCAAACTGTTCCCCTCCAATAACTCCAATATTGTTTTCGTGAATTCGAATATAGCTGTCTGCACTGACCTGCCCTTTAAATATCCATGCTGTATGCTTGAGAAGAAGTTGGACTCATTCAGGAATGAAACAATTCTGGTCCCCATTGCAAGCTCAAAGATTTTTGAGAAGCTTGGCATCTTGGCAATATGCTGATAGGCCTGTAGTTTTGAATTACTTTTGGATCTCCTTTTTTGAATATTGGTTTTATTATTGCTGTTTTTAATTGTTCTGGGAATATACCTTCTTTAAATGATGCGTTAATCAGGTAGGACAAGATGGAATTGATAGTAGGTAGAGAAAGTTTTACAATATTTGCTGATATTTCATCTTCACCGCTTGTGTACTTATTTTTCAATCGTTTTCCCACTTCTGAAATTTCATTAGGGGTGGTTGGTTTTAGAAACATAGATTTATTACTGCGTTTCATTCTATAATTAGGTATTTCCTTTGGATTTCCTGAAAGGATATTATTGAAAAGATGGTTGAATTTCTTAGCTATATTTTCAGGGCTTCCTTCTATTGAACAGTCTTCTTCGTTATTTTGTTGTACTCTTATTTCTCCACAAATTTTCCATATAATCTTGTTTTTGTTATCAGAATTTTCTATACGGCTTTCGAAAATTTGAGACTTGGCTTTCATGAGTAATTTGTCATATTCCTTTTTAGTTTCATTATACAATCCTTTATATGTTGAATTGTGTGTACTCATGACCAGCAAGACGTCCAGCCGCTTCTTACACATCTGGAGATCAATACTGAATGGGATTTGTCTGCAACCTCTATCCATAAGATGCCTTATTGGAAAACATCCATCGAAAATAGACTTGAAAGTTGTTAAAAATGACATCCATTTGCTGTTCACTTCATTATAAGTACCATGAAACTCGTATACTGATGTCCAATCTTGACTTCGTAGTATTTCCACGAATTCCATCTTTGCTTTTTCACTGAATGATCGACACTGTCTAATATTTGCTTTTTGTGGACTGGTATTGGCAATTTTTGGGCATTGTGGTCTGAGAATGTAGGTCGAGTGTTTCTGCTTCCCAATTGTCAATATTTGTAAAGATGCTGTCAATACATGATCTTGATTGCTTGGTTATTCTTGTATGATCATTAAAGGTCTGGGCCAAATTGAAAGAACTCAGTAGGCTGATAAATCGTGTTCTAGTTGTGTTCTCTTCCTTCATTTCAATATTGAAGTCACCTGCTATTATGATCAATTTATTTTCTTCGAAGATATTAACTAACAATTCCTCCACTCTGTCCAAGAAAACCTCCAACGCACCATTTGGTGGTCTGTATATCACAACAATCACCACTTGTTGTTCTCCAATCAAGCATTCAACTGCAACACATTCAAAGTTTCCCTGTATTGATAAGCGATTGATTTTTGTCCTTTTCTTTGTTTTTATTTTTTTATTTACATAAAGGGCTGCACCTCCGAATCCATTTGGCCTACAATATCTGTCCGCAAGTTTGAAGTTTTTAATAGCAAGGTTTTCTAGTTGTTCCTCTGTTTGCCAGTGCTCAGTTACACAGATTATTTTACAGTTTCGGATTCCTGCTTCTAAACGATCTATTGCATTACGAATTGACTGAACGTTCTGATGGATTAGGCCTACTTTGTTAATATTCGTACTTTTTCCGACTTGTGGTACTTTATTTATAAAAAATCAGCACTATTTTACAACATTTCCTTATGTTTGGAGAAATCAAACCTTTCAATACCCACTCCCACTGGCCAAAAATCTGATTTCTACATCTCTTCCTTCTTTTCAAAAGGTGCAGTTACTACGAATCTTTTCAATCTATTTTCTTCCGAGGGAATTTCTTTTACCAAAATTTCTGATTGTCCAAAACCATTCTTTTTCATGAGATATTCTTTGATCATTTCATTTGTTGTGCTTGTTTTGACTCTGTAGATATAAAGCCAAACTTTTCTTTCCTGTCCTGCAAATCCCTTGTCCACTTGCCCTGTTCCTTTATTCTTTACTCCTCTCGATTTGTTTCGTGTTCTTTTCCTGTTTTTTGCCTCAGTGAAGTCGTCTTCCCCCTGTATTTCAATCTCGTTTGCGGCGTTTGAGGTTGGTCTTTGGTTTGAGTCCTTGACATTCGAAGTTGATTGGTTTTGGTAAGTTAGTTTATGACTATATACGGCAAAACTTCAGAGGGAGATTATTCAAGTGATTTGCAACAAAAAATGTCATATAACACATGGTCGAAATCTTGACGGTTATTCTTCAATTTAACAATTCTCGTTTTCACGAAATATTTCAATTTTTTCCATCAAATCTTCAATATATCAGTTATGCTTGTGACTTCATCGAATTCGATCACATATTTGAAAATGGTAATAAATTTTCTACAAGAAAAGAATTTCAGTGTGCCAAAAATATTTCTATTGCGGGTTTGGTGAGGAGATGAATATCACGATACTGAAGTGAACAAAATCAGTCATATTTTTCCAATGGGGTTTTTGTTGAAAAATTATTTATTATGGACATGTTTTCTTTTCAGCAAAAAATACCTCATTTAGAGTACTTTCGAATGACATATCAACTTTTTTGCTAACTGCTTGTTTTCTGTCATAATATCATGGCTAACAAGATAAAAACGAAAAAGTCGAAAAATTTCAAACCTGAATTTGCTCCATTTTGAAACTCATTATGATTGAATATCGAAGTAATTCTTATGGAAATGATGAATTTATCAATGAAATAAGAATAATTCAGAAGAATGAAATAATTTTTAATAATAAATAAAGATTTTATGAAAAAATGTAGAAAACAGACTATTACTATTTATAACAATTGTTCGAAATGTCCACCTCCTTGTTCAATACATTTAACACATCTTTTTCGAACAAGTTATACTTCCCGATGAATTCATAAGATTAATCCAAAGCAGCTTAACAGACATTTTGGATGAAATAGCTACTGACTGACTGACTGGCTACCAGACAAAATGTCTGGTTTCGAATGGATGGCTGTCCATCTCATAATAGCCAAAACGGACGACAGTTGAGAAATGGATTGGAAGGTACTGTCCGATAAGATGGCCACCAAGGAGCCCAGACCTGACGCCTTTGGATTTTTATGTCTGGAGCACCTTAAAAGAAAATGTGTACCGAATTCGCGTTCAGACTCGAGAGGCTCTGATCGAAAGGATTAAATTGTGTTGTGCAGAAATGCGTCAGAAACTTTGCAAACTTCGCAGGGTTGTTGATTCAGTACGAAAAAGATGTGTTAAATGTATTGAACAAGGAGGTGGACATTTCGAACAATTGTTATAAATAGTAATAGTCTGTTTTCATATTTTTTCATAAAACCTTTTTTATTAAAAAATTATTTCATTTCTCTGAATTATTCTTATTTCATTGATAAATTCATGATTTCCATAAGAATTACTTCGATATTCAATCATAAGGAGTTTCAAAATGGAGCAAATTTAGGTTTGAAATTTTTCGACTTTTTCGTTTTTATATTCTTAGCCATGATATTATGGCAGAAAACAACCTGTTAACAAAAAAGTTGATATGTCATTCGAAAGTACACTAAATGAGGTTTTTTTTGCTGAAAAGAAAACATGTCCATAATAAATAATTTTTCAACGAAAAACCCATTGGAAAAATATGACTGATTTTGTTCACTTCAGTATCGTGATATTCATCTCCTCACCAAACCCGCAATAGAAATATTTTTGGCACACTGAAATTCTTTTCTTGTAGAAAATTTATTACCATTTTCAAATATGTGATCGAATTCGATGAAGTCACAAGCATAACTGATATATTGAAGATTTGATGGAAAAAATTGAAATATTTCGTGAAAACGAGAATTGTTAAATTGAAGAATAACCGTCAAGATTTCGACCATGTGTTATATGACATTTTTTGTTGCAAATCACTTGAATAATCTCCCTTTGAAGTTTTGCCGTTTTAAAAGTAGACACCCTGTATATTAGGCAATCCGAACCACGTGTTTTTTTCCACCAACTAACCTCAAAAAAATATTTGACAGGTCGCTGTCTTTGAATAAATATGAGGAATTTTATTATCTTAGGTATTTCATGAGTGATCAAGTGAGTTTTTATTATTTGAAATATCAAAAAATATCCAAAAGCAACACTGACGAAGAAAATTCCACTCAATCATATGATCACAACTTTTAGTATTGGGAGCCCGAAGAGATTGAAGAGAAAGTATTGGAGAAGAAATATTCATCAGAGCACTGTACCTGTAACTTCTTCATCCTTTTAAATGATATAAATTCAAATATTCATCAGTTTTACATTTTACATGAACTGAATACTGCTTATTTCAGTGTCTACGAAGAAATATTCACTTTAGTTTCTTATCATCTATATTGTCAAGTACATATTGATGACTGCTGACCAAATTTCCCTTTGTTTCCTGGTAAGTCACTTATAGTGCGTTCCACTTGGCGCTCACAACGATCAAAATGCTCCCTTAGCCGTTCCACATGGCGACTACGGTCGTTGTGAACGCGGCGAATACGTCACTGATGACGTCATTGTTTTCGCTCACGCCAAGCTCACAACGACCCATCCGAAGACGTGGGTCTTTGCGGTCGTTCGAGGAGTGGGGATGATAATTTCGCATTCGAGATCCAGACTCAGAGGTTGGATTATTTATTTTATTATTTTCAGAGGAGTTAGAGAAATACTAAATTTTCTAAAATTGCATTATACTCTTCATTCGAACTTGACGAAGTACTTTCTGAATCGTTGCGACTCATCAAATATCCCACAACGGCATCGTAAGACATTTCAGGTTGCATTCGATTTTGAGTTTATCAGAAAATTCACCAAAAGATTTTATAACTGAGTTTTTAATGAATGAAAAACTTCAATATCAGAATCCCTAAATTTATTTCCATTGGCAATGTCATAAGTTTGTCTGGATTGCGCTTGTGCAAAGCTTGTTCACAATCTAGCCCGTTCCACTTGTATGTTCGATTGCAACGATCGCAATCAGGAGGAATGGGAAGAACAGCGGTCGTGAGCGTGAGCATTGTGAGCGCCAAGTGGAACGTACTATTAATATGTGAATAATACACCAAGTTACACACACTGACGGTGGCCGTGGGTTTCACAAAGCGTAATCACCGGTGATCCGAAATCAACGGCTTGATTCTCTGATTTTTGAACTGTCAAATCGAGTTGATTCTAAATCAAGCTCGGATCAACGGTGATTGCGCTTGGTGAAACCCACCGTGAGTGTTCCAAAATATTCAAGAAAATAATTTGAACGACTTGCATATCCAACTTTGGCACACTTTTATGGCATTTTTTTTTGAAAATGCACTCAATTTAAATAATTCTCACTACCTAGTCTGATATTCCTAAGAGTAAGATTGACTAGAAATACCAAAAAAATTTCCACATAAAACAATTTTTCAAGCAAATAAACGGTTTTAATGTCTACATGTTCAAAGCTGGATTCCCATTGTTTGACCACCAACTAAACTCAAAAAAATATTTGACAGGTCGTTGATGGATTGCCTAATATATAAATATTGATTATATGAATGTCACAAAATTTGAAGGCAATGAAAAAAACTTCGTCAACTTACCCTTTACGAACCAACATTACAAGCTGAAAAAGTTTTAACATAACAGGCTAAACCATAAATTGGACTTAAGAGGTAATCAATTAATACATAACCTGCTGAAAGACCCCGTTCACGGAGTTGATGTTCAGTGGCCGTATGTGTTTGTTGTAGGAGGATCACCTCAGCCTTATGATCCGTTGCCAATTTTGATAAATAATCGCTTTTGTCTCTTGATATTTGTGTTCTGTGGATTATTATGAATTCTGTTCCCGTTGACAGTTGTTTCATATTGGTTTGACCTGGTACGGCTTGACGTTGAGCTTCTAGGCAACTTTATGTTTGCTTGTGCCACCTGTTGAACACGAGTGGAACTTGCGATTCTTGCATATGTAGGGCGCTCTGTAATTTGGGTTAATTGCGCAGTTGATTCGTTCGCATTTTGTTCTTCTTCGTTGTTTACATTTTTTTTGCAGGTTCTGATTTCTTATTATTTTCAATTTTTTCTAGTAGAAGATTATTACTAAGCTTCAGAACATTATTTTTGTCTCTGGCTTCATCTAATAACTCTTGTAGGTATCTTACTCGAATCATTAGATTTTCTATTTTCGCTTTAGTTCCTTGTTTGTAATTTTCTTCTGGCTGATCTGGTGATTCACAGCACCCAAATATTTCACGTTGGGATTTCTTTCTGCACAGGCGATATGGAAAACCGCATTGCACTTTACACAAACTTTTATTATGCAAAGTTTGGTTGCACAGCACTTCATAAATTGTGGGTCAATATCGTTATTTTCAGACGCGTCCGACAACTCGTCATCCTCGCCCGCCATCCTGCTCTCTAAGTAGATATCGTCCCAAAAAATCGTAAATTCTCACTCGTGAACAAGTTAGGTTTATAAATGAGGCACCAGATGAGAAATACTTGATGGATAAGGTTGCAACTATTTTCGGATCATTTGAAGCCTGTCGGCGTGAAGAATTGTGTAATTTATCAGTGGAAGAAATCGAAATAACAAATATATCATTGGTTATACAACTTCCAAACACAAAAAGGAAAGTCAGTCGTTCTTTGAGTATTATTGGGAAGTATGTTGACTATATTCATAAGTACTTTGCACTGCGCCCTTCTGTCATCAAACATCGTCGTTTTTTCCTGAAATACATGATCAATAAATACACTGCTAATCCAGTTGGTATCAATATTACATTTGGGAAAATTCCATGGAAGTCTAAGACGGCAGCCGAGGGCTATGTTGATCATTCCATTGCATATAAAAATGTCATTGCTGAAAAAATTCTCCCAACCTCAACAGATTTTGGATCATCATCATCCAATATTGTACTTCCGGTTTCTACAAGTATCTACTGATGGTGCTGAGGATTCTAATAATGTGTTGCGAAGCTCCCTAACGTAACAGGGCATCAATGTTAGTAATTGTTCTGGTTTTACGATTAATATTTATGTTCATAAGTAATAATTGCTGAATTTTTTTCATCTGATTTCATCATAAAAAAATGAAGTTCTAAAAATATTTCTAACACTAATGTTAAAAATATGCTTCACGCTTCCGCGTAAACAATCAATTTTAACATTGTTTGCTGTCATTAAAAGTGTCACTTTTAATGGCAGTTTTACAAAAAAAAATTTTGAGTCTCCAAAGGGTGTATGAAAATGAAACTTTTGAGTCAAACCTTTAGGAACAGACCTGTGAAAAATTCAATGCATTAGTTTTTGCGTGATGCGCAAACAAGTTTACATATGAAGAGAGATGAATAAAAATTCAGAAAATGGTTGTTTTGTCATCTACTTTGACAGCATGCTGGCAACGAGCTATTTCTTAACGGAATCAAAGAAGTTAACAAAATAATTTCTTATCGAGATCAAAATTACTAGAAAAGGAAGTTGCCAATCATGTTACAAGTGACTACCTATATTGAAATTACTCTGATGGAGGGTTTCAACGGTTCTATATCCAAGAAAGTCTCCCGTGTAACCTGAAAGGTAAGGAAAATTTTAATCCACTTAAACTGAAAATTTACTATTGAATATTGAAAAGGAATGCCACATTTAGGCACAGGACCCAATAATTCGATAGCTCAAAAATATATATAATCCATCCAAGAATGATTGACATCAGAGCAGGCCTTGAAATTCCAGTTCTAGTTACAAAAAAGTAACTTAAAATTTTCTGTGTTTTCATTATAGCAATAAAAGATATAGAAATAACCTAAAAATGGAATGATATTTCTTCAAATTCCCCAATTCCCAATTTTCACATGCGATTGCCAGCGTGTGAATCTGTATACCAGCAGTAGGTATGATATTTTCATCTTGTAATGATACATTTTCGATCTTACGATCAATTATAGGAGCTTACAGCCTGGTAATTCTGGTTCGGTAACAAAAAATATAGTGGGTGTTAAAAAAGCATGGTCCTTTCCAATGTTCAATGTGAATATTCGCTAAACCAGAAAAAGCTAGTTGATAATTTGAAGCGTGTAATATCAAGACAGAAACAAAACTTAACCAATGGATCTACTTAATATTGGTATGAAGAATTTTGTCATGACATTTTTTTTAATTAAAATTATTGTGTCTCGACTACGAAGTCATTGACAACAGGTACAGTAGTCTTACATTATACAAATAAGTCTTACATTACAAAGGTATATCAAAATACAAATATAGTCAAGCAATAATAGATACTGCTGTATAGTCCAGTGTTCTTGAGGAAGTCAATCAATTTCTGAAAGTGGTTCGGGTTACTCAATAGTTCCTTCAAATCTTGGAGGTTGTGTAGTTTACGTTGGGCCTCATAACATTTGCACTCTGTTATTATGTGTTTAACGGAGGTGTGGCGTGAATTTTCGGATTTAAAAAAGTAGGAGTGAGTCAGTGCCGTGTGTCCAATTCGGAGTCTCCTCAGAATAGCCAGATCTCGTCTGGATGAACAACAGAACTTAGCCAGAGGGGCAGTGGGATGAACTTCCCTCAATTTGGAAGCTATACCGTTCCAATGGCTGCGCCAAATCTCTTTTATATGATGATCTTTGATGTGGGATCTGACATCGACTTCATATTGGAACTCTTCTGGAGGATGGTTGGACGAAGAAAACATCTTTTTCGCAGCATGGTCAGCTTTTTCATTTCCGAATAAAAATGATGAAATAAGATCATCAAGCTGAGAAGGCAGCTACCTATACAATTGAAAGAAATAAGACACAAATCATTTCCCATCATAAATAATGAAAAATGAAATGTGAATACGAACTAGTTCTCCGATACTGTTCACCCTACCAGACCGAATGGTCCAACGTCAACTGAGAATCGCACCGACTGCAGTATTGGGCGGAGTAGAATTCAATGAGACCTCTGGCGGAAAAAAATTGTAATTGAAGCAACGAGTAAAATAATTCGTATTGCATTGTTTTTATTCTGTTTTTTGTCTTCATTGCAGATCAAGTTTGATTTTTTTTGTACCTTTTTTAAAGATTTATACTTTGAATTATGTCGCTGCATAATCGAAACTGTTCTGTATTTGGTTGCACTAGCCGTGAAGGGAAAAATCCCGATTTATATTTCCATAAATTTCCTCCCATGGGAAGAATGGTAAATATTGAAAATGCGTTTGGAGTTCTGGAAAATATATCTCAAAACCCTGCCAAAAATGTCTCATAGAAACTGATAGAAAATGTGTGTATGAGAACTTATGAGATCCTAATTGGATAGTGAAACCGCAAATCCGTATAAAACCATATACGATATTCATCAGTATTTAATGGAGACTACAGATACACATTGCTTCAGTTTCTAATGGCATTTCCTAACGTAAATCATATCCGTTTCTATAAGCGATTCCTACATTGAATTGTCCTTGTCCCTACGAGTTTTTATAAGACTCTATAGTTTTCAAATGTGGTTTTCACATAACTCATACCCGTTCCTACGAGTTTTGATGAGAATCTATAGTTTTCAAATGTGGTTTTCACACACAATACCTACCTGTTTCTAATGTGTTTCCACAGATAACTTATATCCGTTTCTACGAGTTTCTATGAGAATCTATAGTTTTCAAATGTGGTTTTCACACACAATACCTACCTGTTTCTAATGTGTTTCCACAGATAACTCATATCTGTTTCTACGAGTTTCTATAAGAATCTATAGTTTTCAAATGTGGTTTTCACACACAATACCTACCTGTTTCTAATGTGTTTCCACAGATAACTTATATCCGTTTCTACGAGTTTCTATAAGAATCTTTAGTTTTCAAATGTGGGTTTCGCACACAATACCTACCTGTTTCTAATGTGTTTCCACAGATAACTCATATCTGTTTCTACGAGTTTCTATAAGAATCTATAGTTTTCAAATGTGGTTTTCACACACAATACCTACCTGTTTCTGATGTGTTTCCACAGATATCTTATATCCGTTTCTACGAGTTTCTATAAGAATCTATAGTTTTCAAATGTGGTTTTCACACACAATACCTACCTGTTTCTAATGTGTTTCCACAGATAACTCATATCTGTTTCTACGAGTTTCTATAAGAATCTATAGTTTTCAAATATGGTTTTCACTCTTAATACCTACCGGTTTCTAATGTGTTTTCACACATGCTTAATATCCGTTTCTATGAGAATCTATAGTTTTTCAATGAGTTTTTCACACGTAATACCTACCTGTTTCAAATCTGTTTCTACACAAAATTAATTTCTGCTGTATGTTTTACGAGTTAATGAGGTTTGAAAATAAATGAGAATGTTTAAGATTTAATATCAGTCACAAGTTATAAGGATATATAGTTCTCAAATGTGTTTCTGATGGCAATTCAGAAAATTAGTAGATACAATTAGATAATAGAACGAATGTATAACATTGAAGTTAGAGTGAAAATGTAAATTCATATCGTACCCGAGATCTTACCATCACCGATATTCGTCAGAAATCATTATAATTCACAGTTAATCATTCGCTAATGAGAATTTGACAGTTTAAACGTTTAGTTAAAATATCTTCCATATGTTTCTGACTGAAATTCCTAGGATTATAATAAAACGTTTCATATACCTGTATGTTCGAACTATTGGTTGGTGGATTTATACAGTTGGAGTGAAAGAATTCATAGCGGCTTTAAATGTTTATTTCTGATCCGTTTTGACATTTCATAATTTCATTGAGATTGAGGACAATATATGGAATAATTTTACAGAAGTAACTTGAGAAGAACACATAATTACGGAAAACCATACCTATTCATATAATTTCCACCATATTCCAACTTGTTTCTGCAGAATAACCTCACTTAATACAAAATACAATGTTCTCTTTAGACCGAAAACACATAATAGTCTTTCATAAAGGCACTGATCCATCACATTTTAAAAGCTTTTATTTAGTTTCACCTGTCCCGGTGTCTGTCTGTCTGTCTGTCTGTCTGTCTGTCTGTCTGTCTGTCTGTAATCAAATCTTGCAAGTTGAATATGACACACTTCTAATCGTCCGATTGATTTGAAATTTGGCAGGTGTAGATAATTCTGGAGACAATGCATCATGAAATATTTTTTATAGAAAAAAACAAAATGGCGGCTCCAAAATGGCGGATGAGTTTTGTAATTATCATCCGATTCCATTCAAAATTAGTATCTGGGGGTTTTTGGGTTCGACAAAGATGATTCTTTCGTCAAAATTGAAAAATTCAAGATGGCGGCTACAATATGGCTGACGAGTTTAGTAATTATGATCTGATTCTATTCAAAATTGGTATCTGGCAGTTTTCTGGGTCGGAAATTACGATTTTTCCAAATTGAGGAATTCAAGATGGCGGCTTCAAAATGGCGGATGAGTGTTGTTATTATAAAAGCTTGTCTTAAAAAATGATTTTTTTATTATAGCTTGTTTCTTCTAGAAAGATATAATTCACATCAGATTCCAGCTTGTTTCTAGTTTTCTACAATATAACATTATAACCCCACTTCACACAAAAACATCAATGTTCTCTTCAGACCGAAAACACATAATAGTCTTTCATAAAGGTACTGATGCATACATTTTTATTCTAGAAAAGTGAAATTAATTATTATTGCAATTTCCCAACAAATAAGAAATAATTCGTCAATTCTCAATTTGCAACACACTTCACACGTGTTTTACGTCCACGCAGTCAAGCTCCACGCGTCCGCGCACGCGCAGTGCCCTGCCCTGCCACCCGATCTTTCTGCATTCGAAGCTTAGGTCCCCGGATACAGAGAGAGAGGGGCAATCTGGAGGCTCTGACTGAACAGAGAGGTATATAGTTTGTCTACCAAACTGGTAGGCAAGAAGCAATTTGGAAGGCATCAGTGTTGCCGCTACAACAGAATTATCGTCAAATATACCGAATTGTTCTGTTACTAGTTTCCACTAATTTTTTCTTAACTTTGTTGATTTCGTGTGATTTTTATGAAATTACTAACTTTTGCGAGTTTATTGAATAAATGTTCAAATTGAAAATTTATGTTTGAATGGTTCTTTCATACAATTTTCATAACATTTAAACGAATCTCAGAAAGTTGGGTTTAATTTATTTGTAAAAGCGGCAACATGGTTGTAAATCATATGACAAGGATGACGATACATCAGTCTGTATGCTGGGACCTAGCATTTTTCCGAGTGGCTCGTCCATTTTGTATTATAAGTCTATGCGTCCGCGTCGACCGCGTTATAACCTGAACTTTCCGATGCCCGCGCCGTCTGTCGAATCCTGAAATGACTGTCCACTCTGTAGGTACACAACAACATTCTCATTTCAATTATTCAATTGAACCTGTGAATTTCTACACATGGGAACTGAGGCTGTTGATGGAAATATCAATGTCATTGAAATTGGAAAACCATATTGAATCTCATAGCCGCCTCAAACTAACACTGCCCAGCAAACACAACATACAGCAACTGTACAGATACTGCGTTACAAGTGCCACCTGAATGCAGCACATGAATTGTTGTATTAAAACTGCACAGTTTCTGTATTGCTAATACTGCATTTCAAAGAATGCAGTATTTGAAGTACAGTTGATGTACAGTTTCTGTGATGTAATAACTGCAAAAGGTCCAAATGCTTTGTTGCTAGGCACCGCATCGTACGGACTCCGACCTATCCCAAGATGCCCCCATCGTGGGATATAATAGGTCGGAGTTCTTTCTATTCGGTACGGTGTCTTTACGTTAGACGCCATATTTTATTGTTTAGCAAGTTAGTGTAGTGGTTGGGAGGTGGCGTAAAGATTGGTGAAATATGGAATATTAGTTTTAGCCGTAGCGCCTTATAAAATTATTAATTATTGCTCAGTTACATTTCAATTGAACGTTTTATTGTCCGGTTTTGAATGTGTGCAGTGTATTCACCGTATTGAAGCAAATATATCGAATTTGTGTGAAAGGACACAAAACGTACCAGTAGGAGGAAATGGAAATACGACTGAATCGAGGTACGATTTGGAAACGTTAGCAACACTAAACCAACTTGAAGAGTTTGGGCGGAATCTTGAAGATATTCAATTCTTCTCAAAAATTGTAAGTGAATGTTTTCATAACAAACTTCTTTCCAATAGATTTTTACGGTTTCTCACTATAGTCTATAAATCTGCCATTTTTTATTGGGGTTGTGTCGGGAACACAAATCAATTAAAAGAAATTACGTTATCAGAGTATCAGGCAACTATCAATATAAACTATGCGTTGTTATAGATTCCAAATATCCAAATATGTATACCAATTTTTTTATTTCGTTTAGTGTGTGACTACTTTCAGTTCCATTATTATTTTTTTTTAGATTGATAGTCTTGGGATTATAGGAGGAAACATCCTTTCTAAAATTCTATCAAAAGAATTGGGTCATAAGCTCAACTGGACGGGGCGCCAGCAGAAAGTGGCATTTTCGAAATTTTCCAAAAGCAATTTTAGGTATTATATTGCCACAAGGTAAAATTCTTTTTTCTTACCTCATATTCCTCCTATTTTAGTAGCCATACGAAGGAACAAGGGCTGCGAAAATGCCACGCAGACTGAAGTTGAAACAACAATAAAAACATGTTGGAGAAACCTGTATGAGAGAGGAAGGAGGAGCAGCCAAACCCAAAATGTATAAACCTCCGAAGAAAATTGGTTTTTTCATATTTTGTATCCTGTTTCAGTTATATATTTTTTTGTTCAATATAGAATTTCTTTTTAAGCTTACTTTTCATTGGATTTTACATCAAAACCGAAAATAATAGAATCAAGATTATTAAATTTTCAGCTTTTTTCAAAACTTTTACATTCTATTGAATTCCGTAATCAAATTAAAAGTTGCTGTACAGTACAAACTGCGTTTAGTATGCAACCATTGTATAGCGTTGCTGCATTTCAAATGCAGCGAGGCTGAACAGTTTCTGTACAGTTACTACGAAACCTCGCTTCATATGAATTGCAGCAACGCTGCACAATGGCTGTATATGAATGCAGTTTGTACTGTACAGTAACTGTACAATTCAGCGGGACATATACGGTCCGTTTCGATACAGTTACTGCATTACCATCGCTGCAGTGAAGTGCAGCAACGCTGTACAAATTTTGTACAGTTCCTGCGTTTCAGTGTTTGCTGGGTGTTTATCTGTGGAAACACATTAGAAACAGGTAGGTATTGTGTGTGAAAACCACATTTGAAAACTATAGATTCTTATAGAAACTCGTAGAAACAGATATGAGTTATCTGTGGAAACACATTAGAAACAGGTAGGTATTGTGTGTGAAAACCACATTTGAAAACTATAGATTCTTATAGAAACTCGTAGAAACGGATATAAGTTATCTGTGGAAACACATTAGAAACAGATAGGTATTGTGTGTGAAAACCACATTTGAAAACTATAGATTCTTATAGAAACTCGTAGAAACGGATATGAGTTTTCTGTGGAAACACATTAAAAACAGGTAGGTATTGTGTGTGAAAACCACATTTGAAAACTATAGATTCTTATAGAAACTCGTAGAAACGGATATGAGTTATCTGTGGAAACACATTAGAAACAGGTAGGTCTTATGTGTGAAAAACACATTTGAAAACTATAGAGTCTTATAAAAACTCGTAGGAACAAGGACAATTCAATGTAGGAAACGCTTATAGAAACGGATATGATTTACGTTAGGAAATGCCATTAGAAACTGAAGCAATGTATATCTGTAGTCTCCATTAAATACTGATGAATATCGTATATGGTTTTATACGGATTCGTGGTTTCACTATCCAATTAGGATCTTATAAGTTCTCGTACATACATTTTCTATCAGTTTCTATGAGACATTTTTGGCAGCCCCCCCCGTAAATCCGCCCTTGCGGCTTGATACAGACTCTTATAAACTCGACATTCCTCATTGACACTTGTGAATTCTCAGTTAATTCGAGCCACAATGAAACTCATAAGATCCGCATAAAATTACATGAGGAATTCCTGATACATTCCACATATTTCTCATAGGCTTTCAGGCTCGTGAATGAGGATAAAACATAATAATGATTGAAATTGGAATACACTATTGAATCTCGTAGCCGCCTAAATCTAACAATGCCTGATACAGACTCTTATACTTCACAGCCGAGCTTCCTCACTGAAACTTGTGAATTCTCAGTTAATTTGAGCCACATTAAAACTCATAAGATCCGCATAAAATTACATAAGGAATTCCTGATACATTCCACATACTCCTCGTAGGTTTTCAGGCTTGTGAATGAGCATAAAACATTATTATGATTGAAACTGGAATACCGTATAGAATCTCATAGCCTCCTCAAACGAATCCTACCTGATATAAACTCGTACACCTTGTATTCGGGTATGCTTATAAATTACATATACTTATAAATCCTCATAAAAACTTATAAGAAGTTTACATGTCTTGAATAACGTACGTATAGGATACAGTTTCTTCTCATTGATCCTTATGAAATCTCATAAATTGTCTATATGTTCTTATGAGATTTCATGCGGTATTTTTGGCAGGGAAGGCTTGGGCAATGAAACTAAAAATGGGAAAACCAGTTATAGATAGTATGTCCGTGTGTTCCTTACATTTTAAAAGGGAAGACTAGTCAAGGTTAGTACCAAAAGTGTGTAATACATAGTTATAAGTTAATAGTGGATGGTATAGGTTATATTTCTGAAGGTGAACAGTATATAATAAATGTAACATATTCTTCAGGTCTTAGTAAAAAAAGTATCTTCTTTTAAATGCAGTACCTTCCTTAAAACTACCACAGTCAAGCCACGAAGTATGTTCCAGAAAACGAAGAGAAAATAAGTCGGTATTAAAAATTTCAAATGATACTCAATACAAACGTACCTTCCCTGCAACTTTTGTAGATATGACTATATCAAAAATGAAATAAAAACACGAAATCAGACCTAAAACTAAACAGTTAATTGAACGCTTGTTGTACTTTTCACAAACATCAACCATACCTATTACTCCACAAATAAAAATATTGGGAGTCAAAATTTAGATTAACAACACAAAGCACTAAAGCACAATCAAAGAAATACCAAAAGTTTTACAAAACACACACTGAAAATAACTAAAACTGCAAAATAAAACCACTTCAATATCAAAGGGCTCATACGACATCTGATTTGTTTTACTCGTTGCTAAGATGACATTGACATTTCAGAGCGCCACCTATCGAATTCTACTTTTCCCAATAGGTAGCTGCCTTCTCAGCTTGATGATTTTATTTCATCATTTTTATTCATCAATCTTTTTGGGTTTTAATAACCTACTAACTGCGAACGTCTCCGTGCATCCCAGGTGAATTGATTATAGCGTTCTCTAACGTTGAAATTCACAATCTGGTGTTGCAATTTGGAAGAAAGTTTCCTTTATTGTTCATTCAATCACCGAGGGGGGGTCTTTTCTGAAGGTGGATAGATGTCGCTCATTAATAGTCATTCCGATATAATGCACGACAGATATCCATATCTTGACGAAAAGATTTCCCATCCAGCGTCGACTTTGGGATATTCCACCCTGATGAGTCCTGAATAGGACGAAACTGCAGTCGGTGCGATTCTCAGTTGACGTTGGACCATTCGGTCTGGTAAGGTGAACAGTATCGGAAACCTAGTTCGTATTCACATTTGATTTGTCATTATTTATAATGGGAAATGATTTGTGTCTTATTTTTTTCGTTTCCTTTAATGCCTTTATGAGATGGGACCCATATAAGTGTGAGCTCGGCTCCGGTTGCTGCTATGCCGTTATAATGTTCAAGGATGGAAGGAACAAGGGGATGTTTGGCGTATGTCTTCGAGATGGCGTGAACTGCTGCTAAGGAGTCTGTGCAAATTGCAATGCGTTTTTCAGTTTTGATAGCCCTTACTGCTTGGAGAATGGAAAATTACTTCCAGGAAAAGACACTTCACAAAGGAGGAAGCAGGTTTATTACCAGTTCTTCATCTTCACTTGTTACAGCTGAGGCAACTCCGTGTTTACTTTTTGAGCAGTCGGTGAACAGGATTCGATCAAAGTGGTTCGAGCCGATCAACTTCTCAAGGCAGGTTTTGAGGAAGTTTGGGGTATATTCTTCTCCATTGAACTTCAATAATGAGAGGTTTTTCTGTGGAATTCTTTTACACCAAGAGACGGAATAGTGGGTATTGGAGTTGGACTTGTCCTTCGGACGTCTATATCTGGAAGGTAGTTTTTTATTTGATGGAATGTTAATCTGTATGCAGAAGACATTTGCACTGTATCAATTTTTGAAGCAATCAGATTGGATACTGGGTTGTTCATGTCGGTGGATACTCTTGAAGCATATCGAAGGAGGAGGTAGCGTCTTCTTAACCAGTGCTAAGTAAGCAGTAAGCTCATGGGCTCCAATGTATAGACTTTCGGATGGACTGGAACGGGAGGCACTCACTAAGACACAAGCGTAAGGCAGTATTTTGTACCGATTCCAAGGATTTCAAAGCTGATTTAGAGGCCAAATTATAGACATTACAACCGTAGTCCAACCTTGACAGTACTAGTGCTCTGTATATCTTCAACAGTACTTCTTCTTCCGCCCCCCACTGTATGTAAGACAAAGCTTTAATAATTTTCATATTTTTGTAGTTTTTTGCTTTTACTTTTGCTAGGTATTTGCTGTTTGAAGCTGAGCCGAGAATCGAAAATCAGTCCTAGAAGTTTTATTTCTTTTACTACAGGTATTTCGGTTTTTTGTAGATACATTTTTGGACTATCGGTAGATGATGTTCTTCTGTTGAATTTTATCACTTTCGATTTTTCTGCGGAGATTTTGAAGAGATTTTCTGAACACCAGTCACTGAGTTGATTAACTGCGTCTTGGAGTAGCGTCGATACAGTGCTAACATTTTTGCCATGGCAGAATATGAATAGATCGTCTGCATACAGAGCAAGTTTCATAGGAGGTTTGATACAGCTGCAGATGTCGTTGATTGCTAGGAGGAACAAAGTTGGACTTAAAACGGATCCTTGGGGGACACCGTTTGTAACTGTGTGTGGCTCTGAAGTTTCTCCGTTAACAGATAGGTACTCTGAACTATCTATATTGTAGGAATTTATCTATAAATGAGTAAATGTTGCCATCTAAATTACATTTCTCAATCTGTCTTAGGATTACTGATCGATGAGCAGTATCAAATGTTCCTACTATGTCGAATATTGCTGCCACAAGGTCTTGTTTATTCTGAAAAGCCTCAACGATATGTTCGTGTAGTATAACTATACTCCATTCACTTTTATAAAGTATCGCGGTTTGCCATGAAATTTTGACACATTTCACCGTATATATTTTGAAAATGTTAGGTTATGGTCATTCACTGTCAGATACGCCTACAACGTTGCCGTTTCTGCTAAAAAATCGTAGTAATTACATATTTATTAAAATGTTCCTTTGGGAAATTAATGAATTTGAGAAAATATCATGTTGATTCAGAAGACATTTAACTACATTTTTGCACAACCTGAAATACTCCAGTATGAAAATGTAGTAGTTCTACGAAACCTGCGCCACAGTTGAATCTTCGAAGAACTAACTCCATTTACAAAGTTGAAAAAGAGTAAATAGAAAGTAGACCTGGCAATGTCGCTTAATTTTCACGAGTGCCAAACTGCGTCTGTTCTAGGGGAAAAAACTTGATAAACCTAAATCATGGCCAACCGCGATACTTTATAAAAGTGAATGGAGTATAGGTTGTCCGTCGTACTTCTTTTAGGTCGGAAGCCAGACTGCACATTTGATAAAATCTCATATTCTACATTGATAGTGTGACAAGTACGGCCCTGTGCGCTACGGCCCGATCGAGAGGTTTCTGGAAACGCGTGGAGTGTTCCATCCGACGACATAGCGGCTTGAATGATACGCGAAGTTTCTAGATGGGTCCGGACTTAACGAGAAACAATTGGCGTTATACATATGTATAAGGTGCACATCGACGGATGGGGATTCATTCAGTTAGAGACGACCCAGGCAACACAAAGATATCCCATAGACATCTCTGCGACTTCTTTTTAGGAAGTTGTGACGCCTTTTGTGACATCTTTGAGAGGTCGCGGAGAGCTCTATATCTGCTCCAAATGTCCGCCACAAGAGATCTCCCAGAGAGCTCTTGGCGATGTCCTACGTGGATATTCTCAAACAAGTCACACTAGGAGTTCGCATACACCTCCCGCGGCGAGGACTTTGAGAACTACACATTAGCCTCCTTTAGTGAGATCTATGCGAGCTCGCATTGCGAGATCTATAAGATATTCTCAAATAGCTCACATTGCGACATGTATAAGATGTTCCTATACATGTCGCATTGCGAGATGTATAAGATATTCTCAAATAGGTCACATTGCGAGATCTTTAAGATATTCTCAAATAGGTCACATTGCGAGAAGTATAAGAAGTTCCTAAACAGGTCGCTAATATACAAATTTTTATCATATAAATAAAACTTACTCCATTTGTTAATTATACAAATTAAGTATGATACACTGAAAGTACCATGATCGACCATTTCCTGTAGAAAGGTGTAAATAGAACAGGTGTACCTTTCTACAGGAAATGATCGATCATGGTAAGTACTTTCAGTGTTTCATACTAGATTTGTTTGATTAACAAATGGAGTAAGTTTTATTTATCTAATAAAAATCTGTATATTAGCGTATGACTTTTATTTATATGATAAAAATCTGTATATAAGCTAATATTATTGAGTTGACCTACACAACAAACAGTGTTGAAAGTTATTTATTATTTTCGGCAGCAACAGAAGGTATACTTAAACAATCGAATAACTCCTATAATCTTTATTATTTTATTGATAACGAACAGAAAAATAAAAAAATATTTCAAATCATCCGGTTTCTTTCTTCTTTCCTCTTCTTTCTTTGGCTACAATGGCGTAGCGAATTTTGTGAAAAAACCTCGAATTCCTTCTCAGTTGTTTTCCATGTCTGCTTCATTACATCTGGAAGAATGAAAATGACATGTATATAGTAATGCACTTTTGTAAGATCAGTTGTTTATACATTCATCAACGCGAATGAAAACTGTTCTTCTGGAGCACAAATTGAATAGAATTTCAACAACAAAAATTTTATATGCCCATTTATATGTATAATATCAGCTAGAATTCATAATTAAACAGCTAGAAACATTATTATGGCAAAAGATATTCATTTGAAACATTAATCACCAATTCGAAAAATTATATTCTCGGTGATATTTCAGCAAATAACATAATTATCATCCTCTGCAGACTTGCAAAGTTTCTTTCATAATATTTATTCAAGCAATTACTATTGAGAATGAATGACTTTTTGAGTGATATCAGAAGATCTGTTGTTAGTAGAAAGTAGATAAATGTAAATTAATCACTTCCCTTATTGCCAGTGGTTGAATTACTCAGAAAGACCTAAAGCGGCAGAAATGATAACGGTATATATCCTAACTGGTGAGTGGTAGGTTGAAACTCAAGAATTCAATAAAAATAACACTTACCTTCGAGTACAAATATCCTCTTCGAAATTGTAAACAAAAGCGAACCTTGTACAGCACAGGTACACTCAACTATAATTATGCACAAAACGTCTCTTAGCTCAACAGTAAATCAGAACAATGAGAGCATCCTACACATACAAGTACAAGATATGGTCTGAAAATAAGGGAAGCGGGAATTGAGAAAACGAATAGACAACGTTATTTTACGTAATCCAGAATACACCAACCGAAATGGACGATGTCCATGATCCGCGACTATGAACCTTAATACTATTATCAATTGGGTTCAAGTTCCCGATTCAGTTGAGCTCTATATTTCCCTCTTGTCGCGTAAAAAATTGAAGACATATGCAACTATCGTACAGATGGGCGGCACATCAAAACAAGCGAGTAAATAAATCTTATGGAGACGTTTTCGGACTTTTCGGCTGGAGATCCCTTTGTCGGCCTGCGTAATCATGCTGACACAAAGATATCACATGGCGAGGTCTCCAAGATATCGCATGGGCACATCAGTGGGAACTTCGCTTAGTAACCTCACATAGAGATCTCTGGGACCTCGCGGTAGGATCTCGCATGAAAGTCGCATTGTAACCTCGCAGAGATATCGCATGGGAGAGCTCTCAAAGATATCGCATATCGAGGTCTCCAAGATATCGCATGGGTACATCACTGGGAACTTCGCTTAGGAACCTCACATAGAGATCTCTGGAATCTCGCGGTAGGAGCTCGCATAAAAGTCGCATTGTAACCTCTCAGAGATCTCGCGGAGAAGTCTGTGTTTCCTGGGGAGCGACCAGTGAAAATAAATAGTGCCGAATAAATCAGTAGAAATAAATTGTACAGACTTTTATTAGAATAAGTTCATTAGTTATTAATTATTAGTGTTATAAGTAGTGTAAATAAATAGTTTAATTGAACCCGGACGTTTTAATAACGAAGAAAACGTTACATTGGTGTCAGGTGTGGGGTGGATTTGAGGATTTGAATGCCGATAACCAGATCACAAAAAGAGAAAATGGACCAGGCGAGTATGGAATTTTTCAAGCAAGCCTTTGAAAAAATGAGCTTGAAAATGGAAGAGAACTCTCGAGAAATGAGCTCGAAAATGGAAGAAAATTCTCGAGAGATTAGTTCAAAAATGGAAGAAAATTCTCGGGAAATGAGCTTGAAATTAGAAGAAAAAATGGATCAAATGGAAAATAAGGTGGAGGAAAAAATGGATAAAATGGAAAATAAGGTGGAGGAAAAAATGAACAATTGTAATGAATTGGTGAGTCAAATCGCTAGTACATTGGATGAGAAAATGGAAACCATCAAGGAAGTAATAATAGATTAAGTTAATGAAAAATTCGATAAGGTCGACGAGAAATTTGAAGAAGTCAATGAAAAATTTGATAAAGTTGACGAAAAATTTGACGAAGTAGTTGAAGAAGTCAATGGAAAATTTGAGGAAATATCAGGAATAATTGAACAGCATACCAAGCTGATAGACTCACTTAAAAGAACATCAAATAGGAAAGAAACTCAAACTCCACCATCCTATAGCTTCGTGAAATCGGAAAACATAACAGAAAGTGGTAAAATGAAGATCAAGCCACCTACATTCGATGGAAAAGTTCCTTGGTCGACATATCAAAAACAATTTGAAGCTGCTGCGTTGGCAAACAGTTGGAACGACAACGAAAAAGCCACAGCATTAATAATAGCTCTACGAGGAGATGCACTTAACATTCTGCAGACGATACCGGAGAGTCAACAGGCCTGTTATGAAGTTTTAACATCCAAACTTCAAATGAGATATGGCGATGCTCACCTACAGCAAGTTTACCATGCTCAAATAAAGAACCGGGTGCAGAAAACAGGAGAAAATCTCCAGGAATTCGAGGCCGATGTTGCCAGATTAGTGAGGCTGGCTTATCCATCTGCTCCAGACAGCTTCCTTGAACAGCTATTTATCCAGACGTTCGTCGACGGTATCAAGGACAGCGAAGTTCAACAAGCCTTGAGACTTGCCCGGCCTAAAACCATCGACGATGCTTTAGCTCATGCTTTAGAATTCGAGGCAGCGAAACAGGCGTCGCATAGAGGACAATTTCGTGTGAGACAAATCCAAGAAATAGACCGACCGGTTGAGGAAATCATCCGAGAAGAAGTTAGCAGGTTATTGAATGCCAAGAAAAAGGATGTTGTGTGCTGGTATTGCAACAAAAGTGGGCATTTCAAGCGAAATTGCCCAAGGATCGAAAAAGAGCCACAGCAGGGAAACTAAAAAGGGTCGGTGATAAGGGGCATAAATCGACCCAGGCTAAAAATGCCCCTGAAGTGATAATCCGGGGAATCATGTCCACAGATTTAACAAGCATATTTGTTCCTGGAAAGATAAACGATCGAAGCGTGAAAATACTGGTGGACACAGGATCGACTAGAACCATTGTGCGTCCGGAAATAGCCGAAGGATTGAAGAGTCGTCCAGCTATGATCAAACTCCGAACTGCGTCTGGACAAGAAATACCGACTTATGGATCAGTCATCTCCACCATTGAATTGGGTAGCAAGGTAGTCAAGCATGAAGTTCTTGTAGCCGAAATTACAGAAGAAGTTATCCTGGGATTGGACCTTGTGAAGAAACTTGGATGCCAACTGGATATGAAGAAAGATGTTCTTCGGCTGGGTATTGAAGAGATTCCGTTCAATGATGTGGATGACAGGACATATAAGATCCGACTGACCGAGGACATCACGTTGCCAGGACGGACTGAAGGCATAGTGACTGGTGAATGTGAGAATATTACAAGAAATGGCTGCGTTAGAATGATCGAACCCTCAGACGATGGGATACTAGCCAAAGGACTATTACTAGGGAAGACATTGGTAAGGTTGAGAGACAGCATTCCCATCCGATTACTAAATGTGAACATGTTTCCAGTCACCCTGAAGAAGAACACCCTGCTTGGACATGGGGTACCAGTGTACCATATTTCTGGTGGGATGGGTACTGCAGAAGTTCCGCAGACACAGAAGAATACCGAAGAGCTGGTCGCCCTTCTCACTTCAAAATGTCAAGACCTTAACAAGTGTCAATTGGCCGAAGTCAGAAAATTGATTCAGTCCTTCTCTGACGTCTTTGCCACTAGCGAAAGAACAGGAAAGACCGATGTTGTGCAGCATAAAATCAATACAGGTGATGCACAACCCGTCAGACAACACCCCAGACGTCTTCCGCTGGCAAAGAGAGAAGAAGCCGAACGGATCATTGAAGACATGGCGAGAGAAGGTGTCATTGAACCATCCAATAGTCCCTGGACATCACCTGTAGTGCTGGTAAAGAAGAAGGATGGGTCCACCAGGTTCTGTGTAGATTATAGACAGCTCAACCAAGTTACGAAAAAGGATAGCTATCCCTTACCAAGAATTGATGACACACTGGATACACTCTCGGGATCTCGTTGGTTCTCTACTTTGGATTTGAAGAGTGGGTATTGGCAAGTTGGTTTGGATCCAAAAGACAAAGAGAAAACTGCCTTTAGTATTGGAACGGGCCTGTGGCAATTTAAGGTAATGCCTTTTGGATTTTGCAATGCTCCGGCCACATTTGAGCGTTTAATGGAAACTATATTAAGAGGACTCTCCTGGAAGACTTGCCTGGTGTATTTAGATGACGTGATAGTTGTGGGAAAAACATTCCAAGATCACCTGCACAACCTATCCGAGGTCTTCCAGAGACTACGTGGGGCCAATTTGAAGCTAAGTCCCAAGAAATGCCATCTATTTCGAGCAGAGGTGAAATATTTAGGACACGTAGTTTCTCGGAGGGGTGTGAAAGTTGACCCAGACAAAATCAAGGCGGTACAGGATTGGCCCATACCGAGAGACAAGACTGAGTTACGAAGTTTCCTAGGCTTGTGCACTTACTACAGAAGATTTGTGCCTGGATTCGCCAACGTTGCCAAACCACTGACAAAATTAACGGAAGATGGGCAGGAGTACATTTGGTCCGATGATTGCGCTGAAGCCTTTGATCAATTGAAAAAGGCTCTGGTCACAGCTCCAGTCTTGAGTTACGCAAGAACTGAAGGAAAAGGACCCCGCACACTTACTTAGGAAAAGCGAGTCCAGTGAATTCTCCTCATTTTTACATATTATATTTATATCAACCTTAAGAACAATATATCAGATTTTCACGAAGGTCTTACATCCGGTTTGTTCTATAGGGCGTTCCAAAATTGCAGCTACGGAAAAATGAATCTTTAAATTTTGATGATAATTCTTCTAATTTTCAGAATTTCATCATGATGCCTTGGGTTCTGAATAACAAGATATCACAGATATTCAAACACCGCCCACCACGTTAAGTTTCGTTATACAGGCTGTTCCATGAAGCTATATAAGTAACTGAATGTAAGGCTGAATACAGACTATTCTGACGTGACGTGTTTACATGTGGGCCCACGTCAAAATTGTGCGTGATATAAAAATCCATAAAAATGCAACACATCGTTCTGTGCGTTCACGTTCATATTAGGCCAATGTGAGCACTGCACGGTCCTGACGTGACGTGAAATCACGCCACCCTGAGTTTTTCAAAATATGATACCATGATGTATGTCCACCTCTGTAGGAAGTTTCATTAATGTACAAAGAACAGTTGCTACATTATTCAGGTTTAAATTCGGATTTCATACAATTTTTCTTTAAAACTCATCTGTAGTTGAGATTGCTGTCAAGGAATATAGGTTTTCATTCAGTATAATTATTATGATAGGTATTGACGGTCGGTCCAAAGGTATTTTTATTCAGGAACGTACAGGATGGCCTTATTTCGGTGTCACTAATTTCCTTATTTCGCTATGTCAAAATCTTTTTATATAGAAAAAAAACAGCATTATCATTCCAGGTTGTTGTATCTTTGAGCACTCTAAGGATGCATATTTTTTTAAATATTATACCATAAAAGTATGTCTACCTTTGTGAAAAATTTCACTCGTGTATAAATAATTGAAAGATTGTTGCCAAATCATTCAGGATTTAGTTCAATATACACCATTACTGGAGCCAGAACACTGGGGACATGTTCTCACATAACAAGCGTACTCTGCTTTCTTGGATACGACATATACATATTTGAAATATTAAGTACCCCTCTACTCAACTATTGAATTCTATCTTGAATGCAGGGGTGATTATTCCATGACTTTTTTTTAGTAACTGTCCTAGATTATATAGTGGTGTAACAAATATAAAGCTAAAATCTTCAGTCTTTCAACTGTTAAATCTTTCAATTGTTTAATCAGTCGTGTTAATAACCCTATTTTAAGATTGGAATTGAGAGATTTCATATTTTGTGCTTATACATTTTAATGTAAATTGTTGATAATTATTATTTCAAGTAATGGTGTATATTGAACTAAAACCTGAATGATTTGGCAACAATCTTTTAATTATTTAACACGAGTGAAATTTTTCACAAAGGTCGACATACTTTTATGGTATAATATTCAAAAAAATATGCATCCTTAGAGTGCTCAGAGATACAATGATAATACTGTTTTTCTATATAAACAGATTTTGAAGTAACGAAATGAGGAAATTAGTGACACCGAATTATGTCCATCCTGTACATTCCTGAATAAAAATACCTTTGGACCGACCGTCAATACCTATCATAATAATTATACTGTTTGAAAACCTATATTCCTTGACAGCAATCTCAACTACAGATGAGTTTTAAAGAAAAATTGTATGAAATCCGAATTTAAACCTGAATAATGTAGCAACTGTTCTTTGTACATTAATGAAACTTCCTACAGAGGTGGACATACATCATGGTATCATATTTTGAAAAACTCAGGGTGGTCCCAAAGTCACTAACAAAGATACAATCAGTTACTTATATAGCTTCATGGAACAGCCTGTATAACGAAACTTAACGTGGTGGGCGGTGTTTGAATATCTGTGATATCTTGTTATTCAGAACCCAAGGCATCATGATGAAATTCTGAAAATTAGAAGAATTATCATCAACATTTAAAGATTCATTTTTCCGTAGCTGCAATTTTGGAACGCCCTATAGAACAAACCGGATGTAAGACCTTCGTGAAAATCTGATATATTGTTCTTAAGGTTGATATAAATATAATTTGTAAAAATGGGGAAAATTCACTGGACCCGCTTTTCCTAAGTAAGTGTGCGGGGTCCTTTGTGCTCGATACCGATGCTAGTAATATGGCCATTGGAGGCGTTCTATCGCAAGTTCAGGATGGACAAGAACGAGTCATCGGTTATTTCAGCAAGGTACTGTCGAAGCCAGAAAGAAATTACTGCGTGACCAGAAGAGAACTCTTAGCAGTAATCAAGGCCGTAGAACATTTCTACAAATACTTATATGGTAGAAAATTCCTGCCAAGAACGGACCATGCTGCTTTGAAATGGCTCCTGAATTTTAAGAACCCAGAAGGACAAGTGGCCAGATGGATCGAGAGGCTGCAAGAATATGACTTCGACACTGAGCACAGAGCTGGGGCTACACATCGAAACGCGGATGCGTTGTCAAGAAGACCTTGCCCCCAAAATTGTAGCCACTGCTCTCGTGTTGAAGATAAGGCCAATTTGATGCGGACCACAGTGATCGAAGATGACTGGCTACCCCCAGAAATTCGACGAGCACAGGAGGAAGATCCAGATCTGAGAGTAATCCTAAGTTGGAAGGAGAGTGGCAGACGACCTACATGGGAAGAAGTATCCAGACTGAGCCAAAATGTCAAGTCGTATTGGGCCCAATGGGAAACGTTGAAGATTGATGAAGGTCTTCTGAAACGTTGTTGGGAAAATGAAGATGGATCTCAGCAGAGGCTTCAGTTAATTGTGCCCAAGAGTAGGGTAACGGACATTTTGACCAGACTACATAATGGAACTTCGGGTGGCCATTTTGGGATTACTAAGACTCTGGAGAAGGTTAGGCAGCGATTTTATTGGATCAACTGTAAGAACGACGTTGAAGATTGGTGTAGAAAATGTAAAGTTTGTGATGCGGCCAACGGACCCTACGGTAAAGGAAAGGCACCAATGAAGCAATATAACGTCGGATCCCCCATGGAACGAGTAGCTATCGACATCGCAGGCCCTTTTCCAGAAACAGGCAATGGAAACAAGTACATTTTGGTAGCGATGGACTACTTTACCAAATGGGTGGAAGCGTACGGTATTCCTAATCAAGAGGCAAGCACGGTAGCTGACAAATTGGTCAAAGAATTCTTCTGCAGATTTGGAATACCCCTAGAGCTGCATTGTGATCAAGGCCGAAACTTCGAGTCAAAATTATTCCAAGAAGTTTGCAAAACATTGGGGATACATAAGACCAGAACTACACCTCTGCATCCTCAGTCAGACGGCATGGTGGAACGAATGAATCGGACTATGGGAAAACACTTGGCCAAAGTTGTCTCTGACCATCAAAGAGACTGGGATGAATACTTGCATTTATTCACCATGGCCTATAGATCTTCGGTTCAAGAATCTACCAAGGAGACTCCATCCAATATAATGTTTGGCCGAGAAATAAGATTACCTTGCGACCTCGAGTTTGGGTGTAAGCCTGGAGAAGATGTAGCTGGGGAGGGCTACGTTAGTAATCTCAGAAGCAAGCTAGATTACATCCATGATAAGGTGCGTAATCAAATGCAGCAAGCAAGTGACCGGATGAAAATGCGCTATGACATCAAGGCCATTGAAGGTGGGTTTACCGCAGGAGATCTGGTATGGTTGTATAACCCACAAAGAAGAAAAGGTTTTTCACCGAAGCTGCAGAGACATTGGGAAGGGCCGTACGAAGTTGTGAAGAGAATAAATGATGTAGTTTACCGAATACGGAAGCTCCCCAGAGGAAAACCGAAAGTCGTCCATTTCAACCGATTGGCTCCGTATGCGTCTTCGCAGAACGAAGAAGAAGTTCGTCTCGTCGAGGTTCCAGCACAGGAAAGCTGTGAATTCCAGGAATTCATGAACACCTATGGGGGAACACGCATCGCAAGGTTTGGCGTCACGCAGGAAGTTCATCAGGACCTGTTCACAGTTCCCGAGGAATACTCGCTTGCTCATTGTGTAGCAGCCGATCTACGTATGAGTAAGGGAATAGCAAAAGTATTCAGAAACAGATTTGGTCGGCAAGAGGAACTAATGGGACAGCAGCCCAGAATCGGGAAATGTTTGAGATTGAAGTCCGGAGGTCGGTTTATTTACTATTTGGTTACCAAGCAGCACTCTTTCCAGAAGCCCACCTACCAGAACTTATGGACCTCGCTGCATGGCTTGAAAGAAGATCTTCAGCGTTCCGGCGTTAGGAAACTAGCAGTTCCCAAGCTTGGTTGTGGACTGGAGGGTAGTACGAAGCATGCTTGAAGTAATTTTCCAGACGGCAGGTATACAGATCCTAGTATGCAGTTTCTACCCAAATCGTATCCAACTCCCCGGCAAAACTATAGAATGCTATTTCCATCAAAGGGGCTACTGTAGAGAAGGAGCCGACTGCAGATTTCGCCACGGTCCTCTGAAGAATCCATGCGATCTGTTCTGGGACAGAACAGACTTAAGGAGGGGACAGTGTGACAAGTACGGCCCTGTGCGCTACGGCCCGATCGAGAGGTTTCTGGAAACGCGTGGAGTGTTCCATCCGACGACATATCGGCTTGAATGATACGCGAAGTTTCTAGATGGGTCCGGACTTAACGAGAAACAATTGGCGTTATACATATAAGGTGCACATCGACGGATGGGGATTCATTCAGTTAGAGACGAGCGACCAGTGAAAATAAATAGTGCCGAATAAATCAGTAGAAATAAATTGTACAGACTTTTGTTAGAATAAGTTCATTAGTTATTAATTATTAGTGTTATAAGTAGTGTAAATAAATAGTTTAATTGAACCCGGACGTTTTAATAACGAAGAAAACGTTACAATACATATTCTCTCCAGGAGTCCCTCTTACTTTCTTTTACCACTCGTCTAGCTATTGGCTCTCAGTTTCCGGAACTCAATCAAATCACTAGTGTTTCTAGTCTTGCGGTATCTGTTAAGTGCAGTTTTGGAATTTCTAATGGCAGATTCGCAGTTCTTGTTCCACCACGGAACTGTTTTGTGTTCAGGGGATATGGTAAGTTTTCCTATGTGAATTTCGGCAGCTGATGTTAATCAGGCTAGATAGTTTTGCGTCTATGTCATGAAAGTTCTGGAGTTTTTTAGTTTGTTCATCTATTTCGAGTTTGAAATTATACCAGTTGGCCCTAGCTAGATTCCACATTGTGAGCTTGTGTGTTGGTTTTGTGAAGCTGTCAGTGATGAATATAGGTAAATGATCGCTGTCGTACAAATTCTCTAGGACCTTCCAAGACAAGGAAGGAAATGTAACGGGGTCGCAGAGGCTCAAATCTATTGATGAGAATTCTCCGGATGAGATATTGTTCTGAACAGGTAGAAAACAAGGAAGATTCCGGGTTTTTCGGTGAACCACAGAATAAATGGGTAGAGTCATAGACCTGTTCTTCTTTGCAACCGACCGGAAAAGCCCATTCCAGTAGAACACTTTGTGGTAGTTATATATAGTGAAGAAAACAGTTTTCAGTTTATTTACAATCTATTCAACAGCTACGTTTCGAAAAAATTCTTCTCTTCTTCAGGCTGAAATTCGAACAATGGTATGAACAATAATATGAATCTATACATTAGGACAATTAAGTAACTTGAACTCAAGAAACCAGAGCAACAAAACGATGAAAATCACAATTTACAAACTAAAACAGTGAAATCACAGAGAAAACAAATTTGACAAAAAACCATACAAATGAGAAATTCACCAACTCACCTTATGAATAACAAACTAAAAATCATCTGAAAAATTCAAACTCGTTATAGAATTCAAAAACAGCTGATTCATCTCGGGGTCCCAAATTATCGCGACGTACAGGTAGGTATGGGTTCATTAATACGAATGTAATAAAACAGAAACATTCATACGCGGTAAGAATGTGTGCAGTCGAGGAAAAAACTATTCACCTCATTTCTTTTATAATATTCGAATAAGCAATGTTGAGAGAACCAATATCCGATCTTAAGTTCACAGAATTGGGGTGTTTTTTTATGAACAACATCTCCTTGAAACTACGCTTGAACCAATTGGTCTCTTTAGTCAGAATTTTTGCATTTTCAAAATCAAAAAGATGTCCCTCATTCTTAGCATGCTGTGAAAGAGCGGTTGCCTCAGATTGCTTCTTACAATCCAACTGGTGTTGCTTTAATCTGGATCCGAAGTATTGGCACGTCTGTCCAACGTATATAGAACTGCAATTCGAACAACTCACCCCATAGACCAAACCTGACTGTCTCATTGGGGGATCACTATCCTTCAAACAGGAAAACAAGCTCCTAACAGTTTTTTTATAATAAGATACCACGATAGTGGATGTTCCTTTCATCAACCTAATCAACATCTGGCTCAATTTAGGAATATAAATTAATTTATAGTATCTGATACTCTCATTTACAGAAACGTTTGTGGCCGGTGGAATGCAAATTGAGTGTCCAGAGGAATAAAAAATTTTGTTGACTAGAGATTTTGGATATCCATTTTGACATAAAATGGTCGCTTGTTGTTTGAAATTCTTTGAATGGAACGACGCATCATAAAAACTAAGTATTTTATGTTTTATGCCCTTGACAATAGCAATCTTTTGAGATGTTGAATGTTGAGAACTAAAATGTAATGTACGGTGGGATGCCATGGGTTTCGAATATAGGTCAGTTTTTAACGCAACACCGTCTCTTATCACTAAAAGGTCTAAGAATGGAATTTTACCATCTACTTCCAACTCATGGGTAAATTGAAGATCCACATGGAATCTGTTGAAAATTCTCAATACCTCATCCAAACTACCTCTAGGCACTGACATAATTATGTCGTCAACATAAACAAAGACGAATGGTATATAAAAGTTCAAGGCAGACAGAACAAATCCGATGAAGCTATTCATAACCAATTCAGCTAAAATTGGTGAGGCTGGGTTGCCCATAGCTGCACCTCTCACTTGTGCGTAGAATTTTTTATTGTATTGGAAATAGCTGTTGTCGAAAATGAATTCAACTATATCCAACAACACTTCAAGTGGAATCTTAACAAAGTTCTCATAAACAGCCCAACTATCCTGAATTAAACGTTCTACTAAATCTTGAGGTATGTTCGTGAACAAGGATTCAACATCCACACTTACAAGAACATAATCATCCGGTATATTATTTATTGTGTTAATCTTAGTGATGAGATCAAATGAATTCTTGATGGACAAGGGAAACAAGTGTTTCACTTTACTCATCACTGTAACCAAGAACTTAGAGATATTATAAGTTGGTGAATTGCAACAAGAAACCACCGGTCTAAGAGGATTTCCTGTCTTATGTATTTTTACTAAGCCATAAATTTTAGGTGGGACAGAGTTGTATTTCCTCAGCTGCTTCGCCTCCATCTGAGAAACCAACGACAAATTTTCCAACCGCTTGACCAACTTGTTCGCCTTAACCTGAACGCCAATAGTTGGATCAGCCTTCAATTGTTTATAAGTTCCAATTTCCGATAAAAGATCTAATAACTTACGATCATACTCATTCTTTTTAATTACCGCTGTCTTATTTCCCTTATCCGAATTTAACACGCAAATGTCAGGGTTGGCATCTAGAAATGCTTTTGTTTTTCTAAACAAAAACAGAAGGTATTTATGGAATGGATCCAGAGAAACACCGTTTTTCAACCTTTTATAAAAACCATAAGCCAAACCACAAAGCGATGTCCGTAAGCGTAAGCCATTCTTCACATCGACATTTAAGGTGGGCGTTCAATGTAGTGTGTTTTTATTTCAAGTTGCATTTGAAAATGGTTTCACTTTGAAAACTGAAATTTTGTGGGTGAACTCAGAAAGGATTGGAGTTCTTAAAAAGATAATTGAGATGAATTGCATTTCAACAGTTCATTTTTTTTCGAGTTTTTTTTCTTTGAAAAATAGAAGAAAATGAGCCAACTCATGCTTCTGTTTTATTTCCAACGAAAGACCCATGAAAATAGTTCGACTTCCGATTAAAAGTGAATCTACAGATAATTTCATTCAGAAAAACATCTTGAAATACGGAATTGGCAGAGAATGACCAAATTCAAATTTTCGCGGGAAAAAGTTCCTGCTTTACCCATATTTTCACTAATTTCATAGTTCAGCGAGTTTCGGATAGAAAGCGCCATTGTACATTTCATTCATAATTAGAGAGATATTCATAGAACTCATAGAGATAATGTAAGTTCTATGGAGATATTCCGTAAAATGCAGGGTGGCGCCTCTATCGGTCGACTTTTCCTACGCGCGTCGAACGGCGACCTTAAATGATCCTGCCCCAGAATGAAGCCTTCAATATCCGACATCAAATCTTACCACGGAAAATCACACTTATTATAAGGAAGCGAAAATTTAGGGCCCAACGACAATATTTTTTTAACAAAATCTGGGAGATGTATATCAGTTAGGTTAGTTAGCCAACCTGATTGTGTAGTTATTCTTGGTGTCACCGAGAGTTTGGTGAGCTGGTGAAACTTTCTCACATTACAATTTCTAACACGCTCAAATATCGACTTAAAATACTTTTCCTGATGCTTACAAAAATCATTAACTATGTCTAAAGGAACTGTACTATTAACACAATTTTTGTGATGTGAAATGTTATCTTTCAACCTTTTAATCTTCCAATTGACAATTATTATTTATTATTAAGATTAAGAATATCATGTCTAAGTTTACTTACTATTCTAGACACTTTGCTGGTATAGGGATGTTTTTCTTGAAATAAGGAGTATACACACTTTACTTCGTTGACTATATGTTTGGGATATATACCACTTTTTCGGCACCTCAGTAAAGAAATTCTGTTGTTGATGGCTCGTGCCAGCTTTTTGTTATCCTTGGTCCATTCCTTAAAGTGAATAGATTGTAAATAAACTGTTCCTTAAGACTGAAAACTGTTTTCTTCATTGATTTTTGGAACGATACATCCCACATATGTTATATATAGTTATAGTGAAAAGGGGTTACAGTTCACTGCGACCTTAAGGTCTATTGTGCCCCCTATCAGAGCTGTTATCATCGCGCCTCCTACAGCTCGCCCCCCAGTTCCAGAGATTTGATGAAATCCATTATCTGGGATGGCTTCAAGGGTGGTAACTCTCCACTTCCTTTGGCTTGCAATGGCATAGCATTCCGTAACCAGGTGAATAGGAGTTTCTTCCTCCTCCCCACAGAATCTACACTCATCAATGTCCGATAAACCCATTCTCAACAGATGCTTCTTTAGGCGACAATGTCCTGTGAGAAAGCCAGTGAGTAAGTGAAGTTGGTTTTTACTGAGATCCAGATATTTTTTGGATCTAGCAGTTTCGAAGTTCCGGAGGAACTTTTTGGAATGATCCATCCCTGGGAGATTCCGCCAGAGTTTTTCCCTTTCGGTTCTCTCCTTCAGCATGAATTCCTTCTTATAGGTGCATTTTCCTATACCATAGAAGGGTTCTGGGCCAGTAAGTGGCGTTTGTGCGCTCTTTCTGGCCAGTGTATTGGCCTCATCGTTTCCTACGATTCCCGAATGACCGGGAACCCAGATTAAAAAGACCTTATTCTTCTTGCCTACCTCATTGAGTTTGTTTCGGCACTCTCAAATCAGCTTTGAATCAATGATGTAGGAGCTCAGTGCTCTAATAGCAGCTTGACTATCTGTATGAATAGCTATATCGCACTTCTGATAATTTCTTTCTAGATTTATATCTAGACATCTTCCGATTGCAAGTATTTCCGTTTGAAGGACGCTTGTACAGGAGCCTAACGATAGTGCACACTTGGTACTTGACCCGTAAATCCCAGCGCCAGCTCCTGTGGCGGTTTTGGAACCATCATTTTATTGTATTTTCTTTGAGATTGTAGTTGGTGTATTCCCTTTCCCAATCCTCTCTTTTGCTTAGCAATGTACTGAAGTTTTTCTCAGTGCTTACTTTCTTGATCATTACATCACTAGGAAGGTAGAGTGACGTCATCATAATCTCTTCGTTTCAGCGGGAATTTTGAAAACTATTTTTATTCACGCATTTTTTATTGGTATTTGCTATATTTTTTCCATGAAAATATTTTTTTCGTGTTTGTATAGGGCTTATCTACAAATTAAAGTCATTTCCAAAATATAGTCAACATCCCTATTGTCGCGATGGATTGGTGGGGGACGTTCTTTGAGGGTTTAGGTGTGGTAAAAGTTGTCTGTAATTCTTGGGTGAGCATTTCGGTAATTGGTGTGTGATTTATTATTGGTTCTTCTAAAGGTGTTGTCACCTCTTCATTTCTGCAGTTATTGGCAACATGACCGCGTTGCTTACAAATGAAACACTTCATGCGTTCGGTAGATAGAAATATGCGGTATGCTGTGTTGTCGTGTGTTATGGCAATTGACGTTTGCAGTTCAAACTCACTGGATGGAGGAATGATATAAACCTGTCTTCTGAAGGATATTATATGACTGTATTCTTCTCCTGGCAGCCCTGCCCTTAGAAAAGAGACAGGGGAGGCCAATTGGAGGCCCAACACCTTCAAGGCTGCTTCGATATCGTCATGGGGTATTGTTGATAAGACGTTCCAGATTACTATTCTCTTGGCGGGTGTGATCAAGCGCCGTAGTGGAAATCCTGAATCGGCTTTATTACCTAATAATAGGATGGTTGACTATAAGGTCGTCTACCAGTTCTGTTTTAGATAGGTAGATGAATATTCGATTATTGGAAATTCTTGAAACAGCAATAATGTTTTTCGGACCAATAATGTCGCCAATAGCTTTTGTGTAATCAAATAATTTGAGGTTATCGACAGCGTGAATGAGTATGGTTTGTTCTTTTATAGGAAAATTTGGTTTTGGTTTAGATTTCGTGATTGAAACGTGAGACTTTACTGTTCCATAAAGATCAGAGACTGGAGAAGACATTGTAGGATTGTTTGCACTGATAATAATAATCTTCATTCATGCTTCACAATTAAATAGGTACATTGTTTGCATTCGTCAAAATAAAATATAGTGATATATATATACTCCATGTGACCGTGGCCAATACTAACTTTCTTATTTCAAATGCAACCCCCTGTATATTATTTATTTTCTGGATTCTTCGGAGAATTCTGACAAAATTCATGCATAATGTCCCATACCTATCTTTAACCATTTCGGAAGTATTAAGTGTTTTCAGATTTATTGCAAAAATCAACGTTTTAAATAAAAATTATTTTATTTCACAAATTCGGTACATTACACTTAAAACCTAATAAGTAATACTGATTATTTCTCAATTATTGAAAAAACAAAAAAAAAACACCAACGTCAATGTAGGAAATGTTCAAAATGCTCGCCGCGAACGTCTTATGCCAACATGCTGATCTGGTGTAGAATTGTCTTCTAACATTACTCAACATTTCGGGCGTTTTCGCTTACTTTCTTCATATCAAGAGGTAAATGGAAAATAAGTATTGAGTGTAATGTATCAAATTCGTAAAATAAAATAATTCTCATTTAAAATGTTAATTTTTGTAAAAAATCTGAAAACACTTAATATTTCCGAAAACGTTGAAGATAGGTATAGAACATTGTACATGAATTATGTCTAGAATTTTCTGAAGAATCCAAAAAATGAATAATATACAGGGGGTTGCATTTGAAATAAGAAAGTTGGTATTGGCCACGGTCGCATGGAACACCCTATATAATTTTATTTTCTTGAAAAATATGCGCATTTAAAATTACAAATCGACGTGTCGGAGCGTTTTTGCTAACACCCCCTCATTTATTCGATATCGAATTTATTCCATTTGGCTGTTACACTCTGTATACAGGACAAAACCTACTGTCTGAGAGGTGTTATAGAAATCATTGGAGAAGAAAAAAACTCTGTGGGTCATTTTGTGGCTTTCCCTAAGAGATTACGTGGTACATGGGAAAAATACGATGACATGAAGAAAAAAGCTGAACGTCGCATAGACGCAGATAATTATGTTTCAACAACCCTTTTAGTTTATTCTGTTTGAAGACGATTATCCTTTTCTCTTGTTATTTCTGGAGTTATTGTTATTTTTTATTTTCGTTTCCTCTTATTCATTGTGATATAAAAACTTATTTTAATTTCTTTGTTTTTCCTGGAAAATATCATATCCACGCCCCCCAAAAATTCTATAGATATGCCAATTCATCTGCGACGACACAACTTATCCAGAGAAATGTTTTATACATATGAATACGGAGACTCATGTCAACTTACACCAGCTGCATACAGGGTGTCTCAAGTTCGAGTGCCTATTAGACGTTTCTGGAGAACTAGACATATTTGAAATCTGAAAATTGGGATTATGATATTGTTCGAAGTGTTCTACAAAGCTAAAATATTTTCGAAGCCCAAAAACTTCCGGTTATACAGGGAGTGAAAATAAATTCGACGAAAAAATTTTTTTTCAAGTTTTCCATTCCTGGTATGATCGAGTATTCAATAGTGAATACATTTCTGTTAAAACCATTGTATTAAATCGAATAGTTTTCAAAATATCTAAAAAAAACTGGAAAAAAAAGTCAATATGTTCAGTCAGTAATATGTTCATTATTCTTATTTTAAATATCCTGAGCGTAAACCGTTTTTACAACATCGAAGAGGAAGGATGTGAAAAGGTCATGCATCTTTTGGATTTCAAAAATATCATCACAGGGTGTTTCAAATTTTGTGTTGAAAATTGTGATCTTAAATTGGCCATAACTACTGTTTTTCAAATTTTAGAACCCTATTTTTTTATAATTGTGTTGGATTCTGCGGTCAAAAATAATGATAGTTTTCTCACATGATTATGCTCCTAAATTCAATAATTTCTGAGTTATTTGAGATTTTCTGGATTTATGTAGTACGTAGAGTCAAATTCTTCGAATCTGATTCATAAGGATATTCTGTGAGCATAGAAGATAAATCATCCCATTCATAATTCACAAGTGTCAGACTCAGACAGGTCTTATTATTAGTCGTTATGAAATTTTTTGATTTCACAAAATGAATCGTTGCTATTCTAATAATGAGATTTTGGATTTATTTCTTATTTGTATTTTTTCAATTGTATACGCAATACACATTCAAATGTACTTAATGATATTGTTTATTTCAAATCCATGGTGGATGACACAAAATGTTGAGTATCCAATGAGAAGTATCCCCATTTTTTTTACAATTTCTGAAAAGATGTTTCAAACTTTCCAAATTTTGGAATGTAAGAGCCCCTAAAGAATACAAAAAAAACGCAGTTGATGAAATTAGTATTTCGACTTATTTCGAAGCGAATGAGAATTCATCTCTTCAATAGGAAACACATTAAATAGATTCGCTCTCTCAGTACACCGAATTATGATTATAAATAAATTATGATAATAAAAATAAAAATACGTTTCAAAACTCAAATTAACAAAATAAATGATCAGGTGAGAGTTTCAATATGGCAAACATTTTGTTCCACACACTTTCGAATACATCTTGAAACACCTAGGTTAGTCGCTCGCTCAATTTCCTGCCCCTTTAGTGAGTGGAAAGCATCCTCCACACGCCGTTTCAAATCTTCTTTGCTTTCAATAGGAGATTCATAGACTATGTTTTTTATTCTACCCCATAAATAAAAATCTAAGGGAGTAAGATCGGGAGATCGTGGGGGCCAAAACAGTGAAGAACGGCGTCCGATCCACCGATTACCAAACATCGCATTCAGTTCTTCAGACACCTCGTGCGAACTATGTGCCGGAGCCCCATCCAATTGATAATATGCGGTAGTCGACATACTCAACAGCAGTTCATCCAAAAACTCAGAAACAAAATTTCTCAGGATTTCCAAAAATTTTTCTGTATTTAAATTTTCTTCATAAATGTAGTACCGCACTTTATTGTTCATCAAAAGAGCAAACACATTAAAACTAAATTTGTTCTGGGGGTTTCTTTGTCTTTTTCTATGAGGATTTGCACTTCTCCAAATGTGGCAATTCTTTCTATTAAATAGTCCTTCATTATTGAATTTTGCTTCGTCCGTCCAAATGATCTTTTTCAAAAAATTTTCATCATTTTCAAGTTTTTCTAATATTCCTCTACAAAAATTTAACCTTTTTATGTAGTCACCTGGTTCTAATGTATGAACTTTCTCATATTTGTAGTCATGCATGTTGTGTTTTTTAAAAATTCGGTGCACTGAATTTCTGTCTAAATCTTAGACCATAATATGGTCTAAGGTCTAAATCGATTTCATAAGCTGCACTTCGAATAGATGCATTTTCATTCGCTTCGAAATAAGTCAAAACACTAATTTCATTTTCCTCATTGTGATATATTGAGGTGTCTAATATGAGAACTCAGATATATCGAAATTATATTAATTTGAATATAAGTTTTCAAATTGATTAAAATCAAACTATACACTGTTTCTATCAACATTTATTTCAGACTGTCCAAACTCAACTATATAAAAACTCTTACACATGTTGCAAATAAAACATTCTTGCGCAGATACGGTGCGAATATTACAAATATTTAAACATACATTACACTCATCATCAACTACCCTTCTTTTGTATTCTTTAGGGGCTCTTACACATCCAAAACTTTGAAAGTTTGAAACATATTTTCTAAAGATCTTCTCCGTTATGGAAGGTAAATGGGGATACTTCTTGTTGAAGGCCCGGCAGGTTCTACCAATTATTCTGTCACATTCACCATGTATATAAAATAGATCCAGAATTTCGTAATTAGAATAACGGTTCATTTTGTTAAATCGAGAAATGAAGATAACGAATAACAATAACACCTGACACTTGTGAATTATTAACAGATAATTTATCTTCTATGGGTACAGAGTGTTCCCATGGTTTCGAAAGAATATTCATTGAATTTTTTTAGATGCAATCAATTTGACTCTACGTACACCATAAATCCAGAAAATCTCAAATAACTCAGAAATTATTGAATTTAGGAGCATAATCATGTGAGAAAACTATCATTATTTTTGACCGCAGAATCCAACACAATTATAAAAAAATAGGGTTCTAATTTGAAAAACAGAAGTTATGGCCAATTTAAGATCACAATTTTCAACACAAAATTTGAAACACCCTGTGATGATATTTTTGAAATCCAAAAGATGCATGACCTTTTCACATCCTTCCTCTTCGATGTTGTGAAAACAGTTTACGCTCAGGATATTCAAAATAAGAATAATGAACATATTACTGACTGAACATATTGACTTTTTTTCCAGTTTTTTTTTGGATATTTTGAAAACTATTCGATTTAATACAATGGTTTTAACAGAAATGTATTAACTATTGAATACTCGATCATACTAGGAATGGAAAACTTGAAAAAAAATTTTTTCGTCGAATTTATTTTCACTCTCTGTATAACCGGAAGTTTTTGGGCTTCGAAAATATTTTAGCTCTGTAGAGAATTTCGAACAATATCATAATCCCAATTTTCAGATTTCAAATATGTCTAGTTCTCCAGAAACGTCTAATATATAGGCACTCGAACTTGAGACACCCTGTATAGGCTTATCATCGACTTTTTAACTACTGTCAAAGATAATTTTACTTTTTCTTCAGCATTCATCAGCATTTAGCTAGCATTAAGTTTCGTCAGCATTTCGAAGAAAAATGCTATCGCACATACCTAATTTGGTCCGTAAAATTCAATGACCGATACCGATACCGATTTTTCCACTACGGTCACAGATATTCCGATTTTTTTTCAGCATTTCGCTAGCATTAATCTTTGTCAGCATTTAGATGAAAAATGCCGATGTCTCCGGGCTGCACATAAGTTGGCCCGGAAAATTCAATCATCGATTTTTCCACCACTAGCGAAGATAATTAATTTTTTTCTACAGCATTTATCATCATTTAGCTAGCATTTACCGTATAATTTTTTTTTTCTAAGGAATGCTGAAACTTCCGGGTCAACTTGATTGACCTCGACAAAAAGATCAATACTGTCTTATATCGCGCGTATTTTCGACCCCATTGGATTTTTGGCTCCCATAGTTATTTGTATGAAAATTATAGTACAAAAATTATGGCTCGAAAAATTGGCTTGGGATGAGCATATTCCCACTTCTCTTCTCTTAGAATAGAGTGGTATAAAATCTTTAATAACATAGCACTTATTTCCGAAATAACCATTCCGCGCAATGTAGTTACGGCTCGAGAATGTCAAATAAGATTGGCAGGTTTCTGCGATGCCTCTGAAAAGGCATATGCTGCCACAATTTATATTTCCGTCATTGAAAGAAATTCAATTCCCTCCCAGCTGCTAAAACTAAAGTGGCTCCTCTCGTCCTCTCAAAACCTTGTCTATTCCAAGGTTAGATATACGCTGCGTTGTTACTAGCCAAGTTAGTAGCGAGTATTCTGAAAATCCCCTTCGTCAATTTCGGGAGCAGGTACCGGGTTTTTCACTATAATTTGACCCCCCCTTTAACTTTGTTACTAAAGGAGATACAAAAAAATTTTTCATACAAAAATTTCACGAAATCAACCGAGGTTCAAATCTTTGAATCTCTGAAAATTGAAGAGACACGCCCAAATATGCATATATATATTCGAGATCAGGAGGAAATAGCCTATCAAAAGATGGAAGAATATACAGGATAGGACACCCTGTTTTGAAAAAATGTTGTTGCATTCAATATGTTGTTCACCCTGTATATATTCCAATTGACGTTATCATAACTCCAAAAATGGGCATTTTCAGTAAACCCAGTCTGCCACTTGAAAAAAGATTACAGAGCTTGCCAGGTGGTTCTCAAAATTCGAAACTCTGAATAACTCAGAATAAAAGAGATAGATCAACATGTGTTACATATTCGAAATCAGGGGAATAAGAGCTAGGCAAATATGGAAAAATACACAGGGTGTTCCATTTGAAAAAATGAAGTTGCCATCAATATGTTGGCCACCCTGTATATATTCCATTATGTGAATACATACTGTAAAACCTCAGTCGATTTCGGAAACTTTTGTTTACAACATTTTTTTGTATCTCCTTTAGTAACAAAGTTGAAGGGGGGGTCAAATTATAGTGAAAAACCCCGTACATTTATTTTCAGATTCCGGAATAGTACTTTCCTGGATTAATTCACCACCTCATCTTCTCAAAACTTCCATTGCAAATCGCATTGTAGCTATAGGAGAGCATATGTTCCCAATGCTTTCTGGAGTTTCCTGGCATCACATAATAGCTATTTATGTAACAAGTACATAAATTAGGTCTTTATGGACGAGTCCAAAAGTTTATGGCAGAGCGAGCAAAGCGAGCGAGGCCAATAATTTGGGCAAGTCCATAAGCCTAATTATGTACGAGTTGCATACAAAGTTTTATGTTTGACCGCAATGCAGAAATTTTATTTTCTGAAATGGCGATTAATATATTCGTCGCTTTATCACAAAAGAAACATTAAGTGTGCTTTTGCTTTTCTTACCTTAGTAACCATCAGCGACCTTAGCAACCTCACTGAACAAAGTTGATTACTTCGTTAATTCTGTGACAAATGTCATAATACTTAATCGAAAAAATGGATAGTTCGGGAAAGTAAAGCGTAAAAAATTCAGCCGCAAGTGCCAAAGAATCTCTCCTACCCACTAAAAGTGCTTATGAAAATTTGTATGCGGCCTATAACAAGTGGTGTAAAACGAAGAAGATGGCAAAATCGAGAGAAGACTGTGACAGTTGAGTCCAATAAAGTTGTGTCCAATAAAGTAGTCAATTATGGACGCTAAACGAATTCATGAATCAAGTGTTTATGAAGCAGTCGAACATAAAAACATAATTGAATCCTGCCGATCTACCTTCTCGGGGTTTGACTCCCCAACAGTTCGTGGAAAACAAAAGTTCTCACTTTTGGTTGCAGAGTTTTTGAAAAAACTATATTCTGATTGGCCGGAGCCTTTTCTTTATAATCACCAGTGTACTCTACCGGAGTTGAAAACCAATATAAACGTAGCTGCCGCCGTTCAAACTCCTCCAGACGACTTATTGAATGTAGTAGAGAGCTTCGCGAATTCGAATAAAGTTAAGGAAGTTCTTGCGTATATTCGGAGATTTATTCATAATTGTCGTGGGAAATTGAATCAGCACGTAAAACTTTACGGTCCCATTGACCCAGAAGAGTTAAACGAATCCCTTCAAACTTTGATATTCTTAACACAGCAATATCATTTCATGAATCTTTTTCGTGATTTGAAAGAGAAAAAGTCCATCAATAGTTCCCTAAGAACATTGACTCCCTATATGTCGATACAGTTGGAATAATAAGGGTGGGCGGAAGACTGCATTTTTCATCATTGCCTCAAAAAGCAAAGCATCCAATTCTTTTACCAAAAAGGTCCGCGCTCTCTCGTTTGATAAGCGTCCATTTTCATCTGGTTTCCTTGCACTCTGGTCCTAATACCACCTTGAGTTTCATTCGCCAACATTATTGGATATTGTCCTTAAGAGGTCTTGTAAGAGAATGTATCAGAAATTGCCTTACTTGCACAAGAATAAGAGGTAGGACTTATCCACCTCAAATGGTCCCTCTGCCTGCTGTAAGAGTGAACGCTTCACGTTCCTTCAGTAAAGCGGCTGTTGACTTTGCTGGTCCGTTCTCTTACCGCTCAAATAACGCTAGAAAACCAACCATGTTGAAGGCCTATTTAGCATTATTTGTATGCCTAGCAACCAAGGCTGTTCATTGGAGTTGGTGTCATCTCTTTCTGAGGAGGCATTCCTTTCAAGTTTGAATCGATTAATTGCCCGGAGAGGTCTTCCTGAAGAAATCTGGTCGGACAATGGTCGTAATTTCTTCGGAACTTCGCTATATCTCACCGAAGTTTCACAATTCCTTGAGCAGAGTAATACGGACATGTGTGATAGTCTATCCAATAGATCCATAAGATGGTAATTCATTCCCCCTTACTCGCCCCACTTTGGTGGCATTTAGGAAGCCGGGGTGAAATCGGCAAAACGCTTACTTATACTAAGCAGGTCGGTTCTGTCGCATTTACTTTCGAAGAACTAGCTACTTTATTTGCTCGTGTGGCGACATAAATCCACCGGCGTGCAGAAGTCTGCTAACCGCGCTTCACACGCCGCCCGCGCTTGAGCACGTGCTCGGCAGGGGGCACCTCTCCCTAGGCGGGCAGGTTACTGCGGTACCATATTCTTTATAGACCTGTAATAGGAGGGCTAACTTGAAAGTAATAAAATAAATATCCCTTTTTAAAATTAGGACTTGAACGTTTCTTCTTTTCCGTAATAATTCAGTGATATTCTTAACACCCTTTATTTTACTCGGGAAATCTCCCGAGAGAAAGCCCAATGATTTAATTGATCGATTTAAACTTCGGGAACTCAATACCCCGGTGATAAAAAATTATTGAGACGGTTATCAAGGCCTATACAGGATATCTGGCGAGACGTTAACGATTAAAATTGTTACTTTTTCGGTTCGAATTTCGTCTGCAACAGTGAAGATAAGGAAATTAGGGTTCCGCTAACTAAGTGTTAGTTTATGCTACGTCTGCTGGGGGACCATAATATTTTTACGATGCGGCCTTTTTCGAGAACATTGCGTGGGAATCCCTTTTATCTCTATAGAGATACTACCCATCCGCGACACGGTGGCAGGAAAGTCTTCAATTTGATTGGTTCATAAAAACAAAGATGGAAGAAATATTGATTTGATTGGTTTTGAAGCATTGACGGAAGAAAAACCTTTAATTTGACTGGTTTTTGGAGGAGACGAAGAGGGGAAAATCTTCGACTCGCTCCGGGGACGAAATAGTCAGTTGCTGGTGGAATCTCGAGCGAAAAAGGTTCCACAGTGCTCGCGAATATGGTGCGGAAACGAGGGTAGTACGGTTTCAGCGTAGGTACTTGAGTGTTAAGAAGTACTGTCTCAAAGTGGAGGCGAAAGCAATTATGGTTGATTTTGAAGTTGAGGAGTAACTGCAGAAGTCTTAAACGGGAAGATTCTGAGTTGACTCGTTTGATATGTTTTTAGTACGGTTTTAAGGAAGGTTTTAGAATTAATTTAGTTTTGTAGTTATTCGGAAGACGGCGTTTGAATAGCTCATAAAGTTCTTGGTTTTATTTTTGAAGTCTTGGAAAATCAGTCTTGAACAGGGACATAAAAAGTGATTAAGTTAAAGTTAGTAAAGTCTCTAAATTATTTGGAATTATTTAGATCGCGTATCGTCGGTATATTCGGGAGTGAAAGGTCAATTTTTGCGAAAAACGTGTGGGTGCCGTGTTTTCGTGTCTAATCTGTCTGTTCCAGGAAAGAAGCATCGTCGTAGAATCATCCTCCTAGTTCATCATTCCTGGGATTATTGGTACAGGAAAAAGGTCAGATAAATTGTTTATGCTTAGCTTGCCCGCCCAAATTATATTTTTTAGTCCAGAGTCCTGAGATCTTCTAAAAGTCATAGTTTCATATTTTTCGTATATTCCTTGGAGCGTATTATTATTTTTGTAATCACCCTTAAGTAGTTGAAGGTCTAAGTGGAGTTTTCTGTCGAGAAAACTCAGGTTTATTTGAAAGATCACGAGGAAACTATTGTTGAGTTTCCCCTTGTGAATGTGAAGTTTAAGAGGGATTATTTTCCGTTTTCTTGTTTGGGTATAGAAAGTTTACCTTATATTGTAAATTCTTTTGAGATTATCCAGGGTTATTAATTTGGGGTTATTTTGACAAGCCCTTTTCATTTTTGTTGATGACTTGAATTCATTTTTATATGATTTGGAATTCACACTGATGTTGATTTAATTTCGATGAATAGATCTGCCTTTGTAATTTAAAGCTAATTTAACAGTTATACTTGATGGGATTATTTACTTTCGAATTAAGAAATATCTGAACATTTGATAATTTGAATCATTCGATTTTAAGTAACACATATCTAATTTGGTGAGAATTTGTTTAGTTTGATTTGGTTTAATATACGTCTTAAATTTAATCTAAGAGGTTTCATTTACCATCCCTCTCCCTAGAGAATAATTTTAAACACAAAGACCCAACCCAAGTGCGTTGGGCCGATCCCACACTTTCTTCCGTCGGAAGAAACAACTTCAAAATTTTAATTAACATCTTTTATTTTTCTTTAAGTAATAACACCCTTGATTGGTGGAAAGCCGCTCTTCTGTCCAATCACCAAGAGGGTGCTTTTTACATATGGTGACAGCGGTGGGATGTGTTTAATTTTCCGGGGGAGAGTTTTTCTTTTGTAATACGTTGAATTTTCCGGCAGATAAAAAGTCTTTTTGGTTTTGTGTATGTTGCATCAGTGTGAATATAAAGATTACTAGAGTTACATGTGTTAAATTTTCCAAGGGAGGTTTTTTAGAGAGATTGTTGAGAAATTTAGAGAAATTTTGAGGTATAAGGAAATTTTATCCTGTTGTTTTATGGGTGATTGACGTAGTGTGTATGACTTGTTGGAAGATTTCCGGATGAAGGTTTTCAGGTACTCATTGATTTTAAATTGAATTGGATTATTTTCGTTTGAATGTATACTTATGCCTATGAATTCGAGTTTATGTTTTAAGAATTGCGATTGGTAGGAACAGAGTTCAGGTTTGAATTAAAGTAAAGAAAAATTATTGATCTAAAGATTTTTGTTTTGAGATATTGAAGAATTGAGTAGATACAGTTGGTTTTTCTTTGAATAAATTCAAGTTTTTTTTTTCGAATTATTATAGAACAGTTCATATTTCTGTGATGTTCTATCATTTTATGTGAAGGATTTTTGATAGAGCCAAGTTGATATCGAGGTTTAAGACTTTAAAGAAGTATTAGATTCATTGCGGTTTTATAAGGAAAGAAGGCATAAGTTTTTCTTTTCCAGGACATTGTTTTTCTTTCAGGACATTGTTTTCTCTTTCAGGACGTTGAATTTTCTGATTGTTGAATGTATATGATAAAGTTTTCTGTTTCAGGAGGGTTATGAATTTTTCTTTTGAATTTTTGCTTTAATTGATTGCTTTCAGTGAAAATATTGATTGAAATTTTTTGATTGATTTTATTTCAGGGCGTATTACATGAAAATTTTTCTTTTGGTTATTCTATTCATTTATTTGATTTTGTTGGAAGGTGTTGGTTTTTCTATTTGCGATATAGCGGATCAAATTTTGTTTCAGGAGTTTTAATTTTTGTTTTTTTTGAAAATTATTGTGCTTTTATCGATTGATTGAAATTTTGATTGATTTTCTTTCAGGGCGTATTGCGTGAAATTTTTTTTTGGTTATTTTATCCACTGTTCCGATTATTCGCGACTTCGTTTGACGATCGAAAAAGTTTGCTTTTATAAAATAATATCATTCGGTTTTGTTTTAAGTCTGACTTGGAGAATAATTGAACTTGGCTTTCTTTGCTCTAAGTCGAATTTGAAATTTTGGAAAACATTTTGATAGAAGGAAAATTTTTTAATTTTTTTTTCAAGTTGGGTTATTTTGAAGGTTCAAGAATCGGGAAAAGTTTAAATTTGGTTAAGATTTTAGTAAAAGAGCCGCTGATCGTGACCTTTTGAGTCCCAGAAAAGTTAAATAGAATTATTCTTTATTTCAGGAGGTTTTGTGTATTTTTCTTTTTCAGGAATCCGACACTTGGTAATTTTCTCGTTTTTTTTGGGGTTGCATCAATTTTTTTTCAGAGTTTTCTTTTGAGTTTTTTTTGGTGTGTTGGTCTGTTTTTGAACTCGTTTTCAGGTGATTTGTTTTATTTTGGGTGTTTCGAGTAAGACTGTATGAATCGGAATTGTTAGGGTATCATTTTGCTATTTTTTTTTATTTGAGAAATTTAAAGTCGTAATCTTGAGCGTATTTCAGTCCTGTTGAAATTTAAAGTTGAGAATTTGGAATTATTCATTGATTTGGAAAGTAAATAATTTATTGAATACATTAAAAATCATATTTTGGTTACGATAATTGGGTTCTGGTTAAATTTTTGAAAAATGGCTCAACCAGTTGGTGCATCCAACATGAATGTTCCCGCGGGTCACATAATACCTAGGTACTCGCTAGGTATGCTATCGACTACTTTAGAGTGTTTTTATGGGAAGGACGCGACCAGGTATTTTGAACAATTAGAGTTGCTGGCAAAATTATACGGATGGGATGAAAAGGTCTTGCTTATCCTTCTCAAACTTAAGCTCGAAGGCGATGCCTATAGTTTTTTCAAGTCTGATATCACCTTTGACACCTTAAGTTATAATGAGTTAAAGCAGAGCTTCGTTAAGAAATTTACGACAGTTAGGTTGCCAGGAGAAAATCAATGGCATTTGAGTAGATGCTATCAGCGACAGGACGAGGATGTGTCCTCGTTCTGCACTAGATTACGCACGGTGGGAGCAAGTTTACTGAGCGAGGATCTGGCCGGAGCGTTAAGGGATGAAGAACCTGGAATAAGGAAGAAGAACCGGGACTTAATATTGAATCAGTTCAAGATAGGACTGAGAAGGGACGTAATGAGGGAAATTGGGATTTACTTATTGAAGGAGGAAAACTTGGACCTGGAAAGGGCAGAGGAATTAGTTAGGCTACAAGAGACCACCAGTAGAATGTTGCAAGGGAGGTCGGTAAATATGAGGGTATCGACAGTTGACACCGAAAAAGTGTGTCAACTGTGCGATAAAGAAGGTCACACCGCGAAGGGGTGTGGAAGTATTAGGCAGAACCGAAGAAATGGGGAAAGAGACAGTTGGAGGACATGCCATTCTTGTGGCCAAACAGGCCATTTCGCTAGGGATTGCCGGAATAACAGGCAAGGAGGACAAGTGACACAGGGAGTGTGTCATAGCTGTAACCAACAGGGACATTGGGCAAGGGAGTGCCCTAGCAGGAGTTCGACTGGATGGCGGGAGCCAAAGGTCGAATGGTTGAGGAGGGAATATATAGAGGAACAAATCTGTTCGGAAAATGACGAGGTAGAAGACATCACCAGAGGAATACGACAAGAAAATACAAGTTTAGGAGGCCACTATCCCAGGGAAGTCTCTCACGAGGACAGTGGGAAAATGGAACGTTTTTACGTTCAAGGGAAAGTCCGGGAGGACACTAAGGAAAAAGGAGTAAGGGTCGAGGTTGATGAGGCGTTCAGGGATACCAGTGTTAGCACCCAGACGGAGGGTGCAGAGGGAGCCGACAGCAATGAAACAGAAACTCGTAAAAACAGTGAGTTACGAGAAGAAACGATCGGTAATGGAAACCATACCATTACGACGATCTTCGAGGGCAAAGCGCCCTCCGGACCCAGGGAAAAACTGTCTAGGAATACGGGTAGCGAGAAGGCAACTCTTCAATTGCCTTCCAGGAGAAATGAATCGACTCCTGCCCATTTCGTTAGATTCCAAGAATAAACTAGTCAGGAATACGGGTAGCGAGAAGGCAACTCTTCAACAGCCTTCCAGGAGAAACGAATCGACTCCTGCCCATTTCGTTAGATTCCATGGATAAATTGGACCGGAATTCGGGTAGCGAGAAGGCAAGTAATCGACGGCCTTCTAGGAGACATGAATCAACTCCTGCCCATTTCGTAGATTCCAGGGGCTCACTGGCCCGGAGAGCCATCGTCTGAAAAGGGTCCCTGTTCTGGGTTACGAACATCCCCCCCCAAATAATTTTTAATTTTCGAATTTCGCAACAGTTGAATTAAGTCGTTAAGTTTTTTATATATTTTTTCGAAATCTTTCTCTTCTAACAGATTTTAGTGATATTCAATAGATTTGAGGAATGAGCTGAAGTATAAACTACGGGTTGCGGAAATTTTTTTAGAGAAAATCTTGGTAAAATATTGCTTTTTGTGTTCCACAACAAAAAGCAGATCTGATTGTATTATTTGTGGTATTCTTCCTCGGATGATTAGGAATGAATCATGTAACTTATCATAGGAGGACGAATAGGGAAGAAAAAGGGATTCATATTTATGTTGAGTTATGTCTCGAGTTGTGAAAAGGATTCCGTAATACTAATTAGAAAAATTGTGAAAGTTTTAATTTTTGTTGATGTTGTTGTATTTGTAAATTTTATGTAAAACAGGTTTCAAGAGGATCCAAATCAATTAGCAGTATGGGAAAGGTACTGACCTAAGCCAGAGGAATGACCTTATTCGTAAAAGTAAACAGTGCTGAGACGCTAATCGCGTACGCGTGTGCGAAGATAAACATTGAGATAATCGCGACGAAGTAACAATTAAACAATGTGTCGAGATAACTTGAGCGATTACGCATTGCGGGATGCATAGACGTAGCTTAATTGTGGCCGAGGGTATAATTAACTTCATTTACCGATTGAAAGCCGTGGAAAATATTATCGTCAGACGAGTAGCAGGCTGCAGGATTGGAGACCGCTGATCAAGGCTCCTCAACGATTCACATGTTCAACTCAGAAGAAATGAAAGAATTGGCCCACAACACAACACAGCCAGACAATTATGGGGATGGTCACTTACATCACCTGTTCATGAGTGGACTCATGGGTTTCTATGCGACATTCCGAATCATAAAGTACGGGATAGGAATTATATCAAAAGACTGCACCTATATTATAAGGTATTTGGATATGAAATGATTCCGTTGGCCAGCCTGTGGAATACTTTGACATTTATTGGCCTGTGCTTCATCTACGTGGATTAGGAAACGACACTGGACCAGACAAGGGGACTTGGGAAGAAGTAAGGACGCAGAGGCGAACGTAGGCTACGACAACAAAGACGTACTACACTGAAAGTGAAAACGGAAATATGTGCAATGTAAGGGACATTTCTCGCGATATCAGAGGGACTGATGTGCGCTACGCTAACGTAAATATTGATGTCGAACTCAAAGTGCGAATCGCTGATTACGGTAGACTATATAGGCCGTTGTGTATTTTTTTGGAAGGTCGTTCTCGAGGCGAAGGTCAGTTCCGATTTCAGAGAAATGAAACATATGGAAATGGTCAGAGCCGGATTAAGGAGATTTTGTTGTGACCGCGAGTGAGATTTGAAAATTCGAAGACATAGACTCCGTTTAGGAGAAGTGAAAGGTGAAAGGCAGGATTTGCCTAAATTTTTCTTTTGGAAGGACTTGATTTATGAGCATTATGTCGTGCTGCATCGAACCTTGTATTTTTTTAATATTGTTTGTCTTGGACTTGGATTAATTAGTTGAGCAAGATTGATATTTAGTTTTAAGGCATGTTGCATGAGAGTTAGGAGTTCTAAGTTTGGTATAATCAAGTTGTATAACTGTCGGAATGTTTTTTAATGGAAGACAAGGGACTTTTGGACTATTGAGGAATGAGGGTAAGGGAAAAGTTATGGCAACCGATGCCAAAACTTTTTCAAAGGGGAGGATATTTGTAATAGGAGGGCTAACTTGAAAGTAATAAAATAAATATCCCTTTTTAAAATTAGGACTTGAACGTTTCTTCTTTTCCGTAATAATTCAGTGATATTTTTAACACCCTTTATTTTACTCGGGAAATCTCCCGAGAGAAAGCCCAATGATTTAATTGATCGATTTAAACTTCGGGAACTCAATACCCCGGTGATAAAAAATTATTGAGACGGTTATCAAGGCCTATACAGGATATCTGGCGAGACGTTAACGATTAAAATTGTTACTTTTTCGGTTCGAATTTCGTCTGCAACAGTGAAGATAAGGAAATTAGGGTTCCGCTAACTAAGTGTTAGTTTATGCTACGTCTGCTGGGGGACCATAATATTTTTACGATGCGGCCTTTTTCGAAAACATTGCGTGGGAATCCCTTTTATCTCTATAGAGATACTACCCATCCGCGACACGGTGGCAGGAAAGTCTTCAATTTGATTGGTTCATAAAAACAAAGATGGAAGAAATATTGATTTGATTGGTTTTGAAGCATTGACGGAAGAAAAACCTTTAATTTGACTGGTTTTTGGAGGAGACGAAGAGGGGAAAATCTTCGACTCGCTCCGGGGACGAAATAGTCAGTTGCTGGTGGAATCTCGAGCGAAAAAGGTTCCACAGTGCTCGCGAATATGGTGCGGAAACGAGGGTAGTACGGTTTCAGCGTAGGTACTTGAGTGTTAAGAAGTACTGTCTCAAAGTGGAGGCGAAAGCAATTATGGTTGATTTTGAAGTTGAGGAGTAACTGCAGAAGTCTTAAACGGGAAGATTCTGAGTTGACTCGTTTGATATGTTTTTAGTACGGTTTTAAGGAAGGTTTTAGAATTAATTTAGTTTTGTAGTTATTCGGAAGACGGCGTTTGAATAGCTCATAAAGTTCTTGGTTTTATTTTTGAAGTCTTGGAAAATCAGTCTTGAACAGGGACATAAAAAGTGATTAAGTTAAAGTTAGTAAAGTCTCTAAATTATTTGGAATTATTTAGATCGCGTATCGTCGGTATATTCGGGAGTGAAAGGTCAATTTTTGCGAAAAACGTGTGGGTGCCGTGTTTTCGTGTCTAATCTGTCTGTTCCAGGAAAGAAGCATCGTCGTAGAATCATCCTCCTAGTTCATCATTCCTGGGATTATTGGTACAGGAAAAAGGTCAGATAAATTGTTTATGCTTAGCTTGCCCGCCCAAATTATATTTTTTAGTCCAGAGTCCTGAGATCTTCTAAAAGTCATAGTTTCATATTTTTCGTATATTCCTTGGAGCGTATTATTATTTTTGTAATCACCCTTAAGTAGTTGAAGGTCTAAGTGGAGTTTTCTGTCGAGAAAACTCAGGTTTATTTGAAAGATCACGAGGAAACTATTGTTGAGTTTCCCCTTGTGAATGTGAAGTTTAAGAGGGATTATTTTCCGTTTTCTTGTTTGGGTATAGAAAGTTTACCTTATATTGTAAATTCTTTTGAGATTATCCAGGGTTATTAATTTGGGGTTATTTTGACAAGCCCTTTTCATTTTTGTTGATGACTTGAATTCATTTTTATATGATTTGGAATTCACACTGATGTTGATTTAATTTCGATGAATAGATCTGCCTTTGTAATTTAAAGCTAATTTAACAGTTATACTTGATGGGATTATTTACTTTCGAATTAAGAAATATCTGAACATTTGATAATTTGAATCATTCGATTTTAAGTAACACATATCTAATTTGGTGAGAATTTGTTTAGTTTGATTTGGTTTAATATACGTCTTAAATTTAATCTAAGGGGTTTCATTTACCATCCCTCTCCCTAGAGAATAATTTTAAACACAAAGACCCGACCCAAGTGCGTTGGGCCGATCCCACACTTTCTTCCGTCGGAAGAAAGAACTTCAAAATTTTAATTAACATCTTTTATTTTTCTTTAAGTAATAACACCCTTGATTGGTGGAAAGCCGCTCTTCTGTCCAATCACCAAGAGGGTGCTTTTTACAGACCGACCACGTCTACTACCCAGTACCCTCGCTCGCCTCGAGCAGGGCAGCTGTAACATCTACGTCATTGGCAGGCCTCGCTTACATTAGCCAATCTGATGAGTCCATCGTAAGCGAGGCTGGGACGAAACGTAGCCCCATCCCGATTCACAATTGGTAGCAACACGCTATACTCGTATTGAGGCTGTATTAAATAGTCGACCAATGTGTCCTCTATCGAGCGATATTTCGGAGTCAGGCGATTTTTTGACTCCTGGTCATACTTGGATTGGTGCCCCTTTACTGTCTCCTCCTGAATTGTCACACCACACAAAAAAAGAATTACTTGAAATAAAGCAGGCTGTTTAATTCCAAGAAAATTATTCTGTTATATTTAACCAATAAAATATTCGTTTGTTTCGAGAAATTAATTTACTTGAGTTATTTTCTTATTCCAAGAAAATTTATTTCAAATCAAGAAGTTCAATTGTTAAATGAAAACATTCAACAATTTTCTTTCGAGACTTTTCGTTTTCTTGACTTGAGAAATTCAATTTTCTTATAACGACCATTTCTATTTCTTCTATGTGACAAAATAATTTTTTCCTATCAAGTAACTGAGATTTTCATTGAGACAATTCTCATTTTGTTGGTTTGAGAAAATCAATTCTCTTGATTCGAAGAAACCATTGAACAATTGAATTACTTGGCCGAAGATAAGGATTTGTTTTGTTAGAGAATATCTATGAATATTTCATTCCAAATAATTATGTTTTTGTAACGAGAAATCTGATTTCCTTCGTTTGAGAAAAAATATATTTGAATTGAACTATCTATATTTCTTTTATTCGAATAAATTTGCTCTACTGAAGTTTTCAAGGTAATTATAAATTTATTGTTTCTTGTTGTCTCCAAAACTTCATATTACCCCTAATTATGCATTTCATTTTGTTCGAATAACGATCATACATAATTAGGAAAATAATAAGAAACAATGAATTCCACACACAACAAGAAATTGATAATTAATTAAAAACTTCAGTTGAGTACATTTATGTGAATAAAGGTTATATAAATAGATCAATTTAAACTTATAATATATTAAAACATTGATATTCTTCTAAAGAATTCAGATTCAAAAGCTACCTAGGTATTTATATTGAATATAAAAAAACATATAAAAGGAACATTTTATTTATTCACAAAAATATAATTATTATTTTATTGTGATTTAATTATTTACTCTTACATGTAAAACATGGAATGTCTTGATTCTTTTATCGGAGATGAATCCACCTGGTCCATGAAGAAAAAGTGGAATTTTAGGGACAATTTCTTTTCTTCCACTTCTAGGACGTGAGGCTGAAAAAGCGTGCATCATTAATGATAATAAATTTTCGTGGAAAAATTAGGTTTCTTCTTAGTGTCAAATGGGCTTCAGAGAAATGTTTGTGATTGAATAGCGTAAAAGCAAAATTTCACAGAAAACTCACCATAACATAAAAAATAATACTTTCTGAAGATTCCTTCATTGAGTATTCCCAAAGCAGCGTTTCTATTTTCTGTTTTCCTTGAGGCAGAACATGAATTTGTATAGGCAATTTTTACCTGAAATGGTTAATTGAATATAAAATATCAAATAAAAAATTAAACTTTTTTTTATTGAACATTAAATAATTTTGGTTTCGAACAACCGATCAAGAGCGAAAACTTTATAGAATCACTCGCTAGTCTCTCACCGTAAATTTTTCGAAATCTATTCTACAGAAATAGTTGTAACTTAGAACATACAATGAGTTTGGGGACCCAATGACGAATAAATATCCGTTAAAAAAAATTCTATTTTTGAGTGAAATTTTGAAAAAAAAAACTAGAAAATTTTACTACGTGTTATATCAAATAGTGAAGATTATAAATAATTTTTTTTCAATTCTTGAAAAACATAGATCCGAGGATATACAAATATGCGAGATGTATCTACTGAATCTAAAATTTTATTTTGGTACTTTGCCGAGCAATAAAAATTGATACTCTTTATTTTTGCGATACCTTATGCATAAAATTACTGTTTCTGTAGTTATAGTTTCCTGGAGGCATTATTGAATATTTGACATCTGTATTATTTCAATCCATCTCTCCATCATTTCCGTGAAATAACAAGTTGATGAGCGACTTCCAAAAAACATGTAATGATAACTGTGATACTTGAATCTGAACCCTTCAAAAATGAAGAGCAGAATAACCTGCATCCATAGTACAGAAACCCTAAAAAAAATTATAGCTATTCCGACAACCTTTCAGTGAGAATAAGTTTTTTCGATTTCTATTGTGAATGTGTGAAAATTGACTCGAGGTTGTCCGACTTTTCCGACCTGATCCGTGGGGTCCCGCAGGGGTCGGCTCCATCTTCGATTCTCTACGCGATATACACGTCACGTCTGCCGCTGGCATTGAGAGGGTGCTCAGCTCAATTTTATGCTGATGACGTACAGGTTTATCTGTCATTCGACAGGGGGGATGCCGCCGAAAGCTCACTCCTGTTGAGTAGAGAAATTGAGGCATTGAGAGGAATGGCTCTTCAGCATTCCCTATTGCTGAATCCGAACAAGTCCTCTATTTTGTTGGTGGGGTCTAGACGAGAGGTCTTGCGGCTGAGGGACACAATCAGAGTGGTGGTGGATGGTACTGTCCTGCCTGTAAAGGATTCAGCCCGAAATCTAGGTCTCATATTCGACAGTTATCTGAGATTCAGCCCACATGTAACTGAATGCATAAGAAGAGCATATGCAAGAATTAAGTGCATTTATAGAAAACGACATCTCATTTCACGTAAAATAAAAACACTGCTGTGTGAATCTTTAGTCTTGTCACTCTTCGACCACTGTGATGTCGTTTACGGGAACTGTCTAACTGTTTTTGATAAAAAAAGAATTCAACTTGTGCAGAATTCAGGTCTCCGATTGATTCATGGTGTGAGAAAGTATGACTCAATCTCTCCCAAGCTCAGAGAGACGGGATGGCTAAGTATGGAAGATAGGAGAAGGTTTCATTGTGCATGTTTTTTTCGTGATATAATTCATTTCAAGATTCCTCCTTACCTGTATAGGAGAATAATGTTCAGAACCCATGCCCACAATCTAAACATCCGATTCAGGGGAAAAATAACTCCACCGTTTCACAGAACGGCAATGTTCGAAAGAAGTTTCTCTTTCAACATTGCAAGAATCTTCAATGCTTTCCCTGAATCCTTTCAAAAACTTTCCAGAGCAACCTTCAGGACACACTATAAAAGATCACTCCTAGAATCTAGCATGCTTTCAGTGAGATGAATACCCTCTCCCGAATATAGGTAATTTATTTTGTAGGGTATGTAATAATTTGTTTATTTATTGGTTTTGTTTTTCTTCTTTTTTTTTTTGTTTTTTTTTTCTTCTCTTCTTTGGTGTTGTTTCTTTTCAAGGCACTTTCAGTTCGATGGTTAAGTGGATCAGGGAGTTTCTCCGGAAACTCATCTGGACTTCGCCAATTTTCTACTGTATTGAATTTCTATTGAGTATATGTACTTTGTTTCTGTTATGAAAATAAAGACAATATTATTATTTTTTTTTTTTTTACTTCCGTGTGAGGGGAAAACCCTTTATGGGCACCGAGAGGGTCCGCACTCTCGGTAGTGTGAGAATCCAAGATCTTGTTTGGTTACTCACTAAAAACCCCTCACACTTAAATGGAGGAGTTCTTCATCCTGCCCTCGTAGCGTCCCTTAACAAAAGAGATGAGCTGCAAGTGGCTTCTAGAGTTCATGGGACCTGATGATATGAAGTGACCCGAGCAACACTGCTTTCTGCATTCTGTGCGCCAATACCTCGGCCAGTGATCTACAGGCCGGAATAATCTTCAATTCATCCACGTAGTTGGCTCTCATTCCACCGAGACATCCTTTGATTAGTACAACCATCCTTACTTTATGACCTGGGTATAAAGCAATATCATTTCATGAATCTTTTTCGTGATTTGAAAGAGAAAAAGTCCATCAATAGTTCCCTAAGAACATTGACTCCCTATATGTCGATACAGTTGGAATAATAAGGGTGGGCGGAAGACTGCATTTTTCATCATTGCCTCAAGAAGCAAAGCATCCAATTCTTTTACCAAAAAGGTCCGCGCTCTCTCGTTTGATAAGCGTCCATTTTCATCTGGTTTCCTTGCACTCTGGTCCTAATACCACCTTGAGTTTCATTCGCCAACATTATTGGATATTGTCCTTAAGAGGTCTTGTAAGAGAATGTATCAGAAATTGCCTTACTTGCACAAGAATAAGAGGTAGGACTTATCCACCTCAAATGGTCCCTCTGCCTGCTGTAAGAGTGAACGCTTCACGTTCCTTCAGTAAAGCGGCTGTTGACTTTGCTGGTCCGTTCTCTTACCGCTCAAATAACGCTAGAAAACCAACCATGTTGAAGGCCTATTTAGCATTATTTGTATGCCTAGCAACCAAGGCTGTTCATTGGAGTTGGTGTCATCTCTTTCTGAGGAGGCATTCCTTTCAAGTTTGAATCGATTAATTGCCCGGAGAGGTCTTCCTGAAGAAATCTGGTCGGACAATGGTCGTAATTTCTTCGGAACTTCGCTATATCTCACCGAAGTTTCACAATTCCTTGAGCAGAGTAATACGGACATGTGTGATAGTCTATCCAATAGATCCATAAGATGGTAATTCATTCCCCCTTACTCGCCCCACTTTGGTGGCATTTAGGAAGCCGGGGTGAAATCGGCAAAACGCTTACTTATACTAAGCAGGTCGGTTCTGTCGCATTTACTTTCGAAGAACTAGCTACTTTATTTGCTCGTGTGGCGACATAAATCCACCGGCGTGCAGAAGTCTGCTAACCGCGCTTCACACGCCGCCCGCGCTTGAGCACGTGCTCGGCAGGGGGCACCTCTCCCTAGGCGGGCAGGTTACTGCGGTACCATATTCTTTATAGACCGACCACGTCTACTACCCAGTACCCTCGCTCGCCTCGAGCAGGGCAGCTGTAACATCTACGTCATTGGCAGGCCTCGCTTACATTAGCCAATCTGATGAGTCCATCGTAAGCGAGGCTGGGACGAAAGGTAGCCCCATCCCGATTCACAATTGGTAGCAACACGCTATACTCGTATTGAGGCCGTATTAAATAGTCGACCAATGTGTCCTCTATCGAGCGATATTTCGGAGTCAGGCGATTTTTTGACTCCTGGTCATACTTGGATTGGTGCCCCTTTACTGTCTCCTCCTGAATTGTCGCACCACACAAAAAAAGAATTACTTGAAATAAAGCAGGCTGTTTAATTCCAAGAAAATTATTCTGTTATATTTAACCGATAAAATATTCGTTTGTTTCGAGAAATTAATTTACTTGAGTTATTTTCTTATTCCAAGAAAATTTATTTCAAATCAAGAAGTTCAATTGTTAAATGAAAACATTCAACAATTTTCTTTCGAGACTTTTCGTTTTCTTGACTTGAGAAATTCAATTTTCTTATAACGACCATTTCTATTTCTTCTATGTGACAAAATAATTTTTTCCTATCAAGTAACTGAGATTTTCATTGAGACAATTCTCATTTTGTTGGTTTGAGAAAATCAATTCTCTTGATTCGAAGAAACCATTGAACAATTGAATTACTTGGCCGAAGATAAGGATTTGTTTTGTCAGAGAATATCTATGAATATTTCATTCCAAATAATTATGTTTTTGTTACGAGAAATCTGATTTCCTTCGTTTGAGAAAAAATATATTTGAATTGAACTATCTATATTTCTTTTATTCGAATAAATTTGCTCTACTGAAGTTTTCAAGGTAATTATAAATTTATTGTTTCTTGTTGTCTCCAAAACTTCATATTACCCCTAATTATGCATTTCATTTTGTTCGAATAACGATCATACATAATTAGGAAAATAATAAGAAACAATGAATTCCACACACAACAAGAAATTGATAATTAATTAAAAACTTCAGTTGAGTACATTTATGTGAATAAAGGTTATATAAATAGATCAATTTGAACATATAATATATTAAAACATTGATATTCTTCTGAAGAATTCAGATTCAAAAGCTACCTAGGTATTTATATTGAATATAAAAAAAACATATAAAAGGAACATTTTATTTATTCACAAAAATATAATTATTATTTTATTGTGATTTCATTATTTACTCTTACATATAAAACATGGAATGTCTTGATTCTTTTATCGGAGATGAATACACCTGGTCCATGAAGAAAAAGTGGAATTTTAGGGACAATTTCTTTTCTTCCACTTCTAGGACGTGAGGCTGAAAAAGCGTGCATCATTAATGATAATAAATTTTCGTGGAAAAATTAGGTTTCTTCTTAGTGTCAAATGGGCTTCAGAGAAATTTTTGTGATTGAATAGGGTAAAAGCAAAATTTCACAGAAAACTCACCATAACATAAAAAATAATACTTTCTGAAGATTCCTTCATTGAGTATTCCCAAAGCAGCGTTTCTATTTTCTGTTTTCCTTGAGGCAGAACATGAATTTGTATAGGCAATTTTTACCTGAAATGGTTAATTGAATATAAAATATCAAATAAAAAATTAAACTTTTTTTTATTGAACATTAAATAATTTTGGTTTCGAACAACCGATCAAGAGCGAAAACTTTATAGAATAACTCGCTAGTCTCTCACCGTAAATTTTTCGAAATCTATTCTACAGAAATAGTTGTAACTTAGAACATACAATGAGTTTGGGGACCCAATGACGAATAAATATCCGTTAAAAAAAATTCTATTTTTGAGTGAAATTTTGAAAAAAAAACTAGAAAATTTTACTACGAGTTATATCAAATAGTGAAGATTATAAATAATTTTTTTTCAATTGAAAAACATAGATCCGAGGATATACAAATATGCGAGATGTATCTACTGAATCTAAAATTTTATTTTGGTACTTTGCCGAGCAATAAAAATTGATACTCTTTATTTTTGCGATACCTTATGCATAAAATTACTGTTTCTGTAGTTATAGTTTCCTGGAGGCATTATTGAATATTTGACATCTGTATTATTTCAATCCATCTCTCCATCATTTCCGTGAAATAACAAGTTGATGAGCGACTTCCAAAAAACATGTAATGATAACTGTGATACTTGAATCTGAACCCTTCAAAAATGAAGAGCAGAATAACCTGCATCCATAGTACAGAAACCCTAAAAAAATTATAGCTATTCCGACAACCTTTCAGTGAGAATAAGTTTTTTCGATTTCTATCGTGAATGTGTGAATGTATGAAAATTGACTCGAGGTTGTCCGACTTTTCCGACCTGATCCTTGGGGTCCCGCAGGGGTCGGCTCCATCTTCGATTCTCTACGCGATATACACGTCACGTCTGCCGCTGGCATTGAGAGGGTGCTCAGCTCAATTTTATGCTGATGACGTACAGGTTTATCTGTCATTCGACAGGGGGGATGCCGCCGAAAGCTCACTCCTGATGAGTAGAGAAATTGAGGCATTGAGAGGAATGGCTCTTCAGCATTCCCTATTGCTGAATCCGAACAAGTCCTCTATTTTGTTGGTGGGGTCTAGAGGAGAGGTCTTGCGGCTGAGGGACACAATCAGAGTGGTGGTGGATGGTACTGTCCTGCCTGTAAAGGATTCAGCCCGAAATCTAGGTCTCATATTCGACAGTTATCTGAGATTCAGCCCACATGTAACTGAATGCATAAGAAGAGCATATTCAAGAATTGAGTGCATTTATAGAAAACGACACCTCATTTCACGGAAAATAAAAACACTGCTGTGTGAATCTTTAGTCTTGTCACTCTTCGACCACTGTGATGTCGTTTACGGGAACTGTCTAACTGTTTTTGATAAAAAAAGAATTCAACTTGTGCAGAATTCAGGTCTCCGATTGATTCATGGTGTGAGAAAGTATGAGTCAATCTCTCCCAAGCTCAGAGAGACGGGATGGCTAAGTATGGAAGATAGGAGAAGGTTTCATTGTGCATGTTTTTTTCGTGATATAATTCATTTCAAGAGTCCTCCTTACCTGTATAGGAGAATAATGTTCAGAACCCATGTCCACAATCTAAACATCCGATTCAGGGGAAAAATAACTCCACCGTTTCACAGAACGGCAATGTTCGAAAGAAGTTTCTCTTTCAACATTGCAAGAATCTTCAATGCTTTCCCTGAATCCTTTCAAAAACTTTCCAGAGCAACCTTCAGGACACACTATAAAAGATCACTCCTAGAATCTAGCATGCTTTCAGTGAGATGAATACCCTCTCCCGAATATAGGTAATTTATTTTGTAGGGTATGTAATAATTTGTTTATTTATTGGTTTTGTTTTTCTTCTTTTTTTTTTGTTTTTTTTTTTCTTCTCTTCTTTGGTGTTGTTTCTTTTCAAGGCACTTTCAGTTCGATGGTTAAGTGGATCAGGGAGTTTCTCCGGAAACTCATCTGGACTTCGCCAATTTTCTACTGTATTGAATTTCTATTTAGTATATGTACTTTGTTTCTGTTATGATAATAAAGACAATATTATTATTTTTTTTTTTTTTTACGTCCGTGTGAGGGGAAAACCCTTTATGGGCACCGAGAGGCAGGCCCGCCGTAAGCGGGCGTGCAAGGCGTGCCCGGCACAAGGGCGGCACGTCCAGGGGGGCGGCAAATCCAGTGAAATTGAAATTTTTTTTGGAGGGGACAAACAACGTGGTAAGCGGGGGGGGGAAGGGGGGGCGGTTGTCCAACTCCAACTGCTTTAATATTTTGCCAACTGTCATAGAAACATAGAAATTTTGCCATATGCGATCGAAACTTTGCCAACTGCTTTGAAATTTCTCCAACTCCGTTCAACATTGGTGGCGGCAAGGTCTCCCCATCCCCCTTAGAGAGACTTTTCCTCTGAAGGATTGGGAGGACAGGCGGCCAACATCGATAATTTCCGAATATCCACGGAATTCAGTGAATTCACTGCAGTGTTTCTTTCAGGTATATTTCCGGGAGGTGCACTGCCGCCCCCAGAAGTTCCGCAGGTGCCCCCCCGGCGAAATACTGAGAGCGCATAGATCCAGTTATGGCATAAAACTTCAAGATCGAAAAATTCACATAATCCGATAAATTGCCCTCCCGGAACTTCGAATTGCGCCCTCGAGAAAAATTTTCTGAAAGAAACATCGATTCAGAAAGTTCTACGAGAAAAATTTGCAGATGTTCTTTTTCCCAATATTACAACCAGGTAGTAGTAGTAGTTTTGAATATTTTCAGTGTCGCCGTATCGTTTATGCCAATTATTGCATGTCATAAAAAACCCTCTGTTACCAAATTGCGCCCTTTCTACTAGCCGAGTTTAGGTAGATATGTGATTTTGAAGAGAGAATTACGAAAATAAAGATAAAAACAGAATGAAGGTCTTTGTGGAATATACACCCCCTCGGATCAGTTGCATTTTGCATTCGAAATTGAAACTTGTCTCTTGTCTATGATTCGATTCGAACAGTTCCGTGGTGTATGAACAGTAACGATCAAAAATTAAATTCCAATTATTTTGTTAATAGTGAATCTGAAGCTTAAAGATGATGCTACTAATCAGTGGCGGCTGCTCAATAGGTGCACACTGCACATGTGCACGTGTACCCCCAATTAATATCTTCATCTAAAGGAATTTACTTTTGTGTTTGACGTAAACGTAACGTTTTATATTTGGGTATGTAATCAATTCAATTTTTCATTTCCGATGTTCCGGTTCTGTATTTCTGACTCCAGACGGCAAGCGAACTTCGAACGCCAATGCAAATAATACGCGTAGACTCGTAGACGCTAGACGGCAGTCGGTACACTGCACATCCGAAGTGAGCGTTGATTGCAGCACCAGCGACCCCGCGCGGCCCAAACGTCCCGCTACAGTCAACAAGATTTAGCAGACACAGGTAGTGACAGGTACACATGCAGAATGTGTACGCGTAGGCATGGATAAAGAACTACGATGTACCGATGTACGTCGTGTGTAGGTGAGATAATTCTTTATTTATGGGTGAGATGCTGTCTACCGTGTTTGTTGTATTCGCGCAATTATGACCGAAAATTTGGAGAATCTGATTTGCATAAGCGTACAATATTTAAAAACAATTCGTTTTGCTTTGCTGACATCAGAAGAAAAATAAAAAATCAAAAGTGCCGGTCGTCCAAATATGAATTTATCGATCACGCATGTAACAAAATGTAAAACACGCGATTATAAAAGAACCTTTAAGATAGACACTTATGAAAAAGCCGAAACGTTATGTGATTGTGAAATAAGTAACAGTCTTTATTGTTTTCCTTGTTTTTTATTTGCTGGTGATGATCAAACAGAATGGACCAGATCCGGTGTCAAGGATTTAACCCATTAAAAGGAAAAAATAAAAAATATCAAAGTTCCAAGACACCTCTCTGCCATGAAAATTAGGTTTAAATTTTTTAGGTAAACAATATATTCGACAACAATTAAACAGTGCTTACCGACTGAATATCGAGAAACATTATGAGCAAGTAAAAAAGAACAGATACATTTTATCGAAAATCATAAATTGTATTAAATTTTGTGGTGCTTTCGAATTAGCATTACGTGGCCATTATGAAGGAAATGATTCGATTAATCCTGTATATTTAGGTCATATCAATTTTTCGGCCGAATTAGATTTAGCACTCAGGGATCATTTGAATGAATGCACGGTATTTAAATATAAAGATGATGAAACAAGTGACATTTCAAACCTTTTCCAAATGGTTATAGTTTTCCGTTATACTTTAACAGACCGTACTCCTTGTACTTACAATTTCAGATTTTTGCGCTAAACCCTTTTCCGAATATTATCCCGAGATAAGGCGAAAGAACGTCACAAAGTGCCCTGAATTGCAAGTTTTGAAGGTTAGTTTTCAAATTTTGTTCCTCCCCCGAACTCCCACATGTGCACTCCCAAAATAAAAATCCACGCGCCGCCACTGCTACTAATGAATCAGACATTGACGGTATTGATCTGTTTAATGAAATTATTGCACTAAAATCGCATTTTGCAGAACTCTAATCGAAGGATCCACAATCACTGTTACAATATATTTTTGGCAATGACTTAATATAACAATAGCACTAAGAACACTACTAACATTGCCGGTTTCAGTTGCATCTGGAGAAAGATCTTTTTCAAAATTAAAAATTATCAAGAATTATTTAAGATCCACTATGCTCCAACACAGATTAAGTACATTTCCTAATATAACAATAGCACTACTAACATTGCCGGTTTCAGTTGCATCTGGAGAAAGATCTTTTTCAAAATTAAAAATTATCAAGAATTATTTAAGATCCACTATGCTCCAACACAGATTAAGTAATTTAGCTATATGTAATTTCAATTGAACACCAAATTTTGGATAGATTGGATATGACTAAGATTATAGAAGATTTCGCAAATATAAAAGCGAGAAGAGTGAAATTTTTTTAGATAAATATTTGAGTGTGTATCTATATGATTTTTCAATTTTATAAATAAAAATAACAATAATATAATATAATATAATATGTATAATAACAATAATTCAATAGGTTTTTTATTTTTTTCCCACCATAATGAGGGAACCCTTTCTAGAGAAGACTCAGCATATGTAGCGCTGGGGAGTATTGTCCTCGTAGCGTCCCTTAACAAAAGAGATGAGCTGCAAGTGGCTTCTAGAGTTCATGGGACCTGATGATATGAAGTGACCCGAGCAACACTGCTTTCTGCATTCTGTGCGCCAATACCTCGGCCAGTGATCTACAGGCCGGAATAATCTTCAATTCATCCACGTAGTTGGCTCTTATTCCACCGAGACATCCTATGATTAGTACGACCATCCTTACTTTATGACCTGGGTATAAAGTTCCAAGCTCGAACATAAGATCTTTGTACTTTTGCCTCTTCTGTTCTTCTTTCATCACAACATTATTTTCAGCAGGGGAGGAGAATTCCACGACAAATAACTCCTTCAGCTCCTTGTCCAGAAGAAGTATGTCTGGCTTAACAGCATTGATCTGTCGTGTTGTTGAGACAGTATAGTTCCAGCATATGCGAGCTCTTTCGTTCTGGACCACCGCTTCAATCTCCAGAGGCACATATGGTAGCACCGGTTCCTTGTCTATCTCATACGCGGCTCTCAGATGGAAGTATAGAATTCGTAGAGCCGCGTTGTGTCTCTCTACATACCCTGATGGAGCATGGACTCTGCAGGCGGAAAGGATGTGCATAATCGTTTCCTGTTGCCTATGGCAAGCCCTGCAAGTTGTTGGGGTGTCCATTTTCATGATGTTCTTTTTATACCATCTTGTATTTAGTACTCCATCTTGACACGCCATCACAAATCCCTCCGTCTCTGACTTGAGGCTAGCGGACTTCAGAAAGGCGAAAGACAATTCCTCAGACAGGTCCTGGTCTTTTAAACGCCTGAAATATATGGAGTGCAAGTTTTTACTCATATGATGTTCGAGTAATTTATCCGCCTGAGACTTTCGGATCAGTCCTGCTAGGCTTCTTTGTTCCGCCTGAGTGATCGGTGTTCCAGCGAGCTCAAAATTGATCGATACGCCGGTTATGCTGAGCTTCTCCACGGCCCTTTGTGCAGCTCGGAAAAGGAAGGCTCCATGGTTCGCAATTTCATGCTGAGCAACAAATTTCAGGAGCGGATCTTCACTTCTTAAAATCCTTACTGCCATTTCCAATGTTTGTTGATAGTGTTGATATTCCAAACATTGCAATCCCTGGCTTCTCGGAAGGTATATCCTCTGTATTGAACTGTTGGGATGTAGGCTACGATTCATGTTCATCGTTTTTCTTGTTGACCTATCAAGATCGAGGAGTTCGTTCACCGTCCAGTTCACCACCCCGAAAGAGTAGGTAAGAATCGAGATGGCTAGCATATTTGTAGCAGAAACTTTGTTCTTTCCCGACAGCTGCGATTTCCAAATGTCTCTCAGCTTCTTTTTGTAGCTGGCTGTTAAGGCATCCTTTATTTGGGTTGTCTCCAGTACACCCCTCTGTTTCATCCCAAGAAACTTATACGTTTCTCCCTCTTCGAGGTGTCGAATAGTCATCCCATCTTCCAGTCGAATATCTTCTCCTGCGTCTTCAGCTTTTCCCCTGCGCAGATGAAAAACGGCACACTTGTCCAAACCAAACGACATTCTCATTGCTGAGGTGTAGTCTGAAACGATATTCAGTAGTTGCCGTAGTGCGGACTCGGAGGGAGCGTAGTCGTCCATGTACAAGAGATGCGAGATCAGGTGGTTCCTTCTGCCTGGTGGTCCGGCCTTGTAACCTATCTTGCTCTCCCTCAACTCAATTGTTAGTGGTATGAGTGTTATGCAGAATAACAACGGGCTTAGCGAATCTCCCTGAAAAACTCCTCTCCTGTATCTCACCCATCCCGTATACACGGTTCGGCCCTCTGTTCGGATGGCAAACTTCGTTTTCCACAGCGCTATGATGTTTTCTATCGCGTGGATGGTGTTAGGGTGAACTTTCAGCATTTTTAATAGCCGTATTATTAGTTCGTGCGGCGAGGTGTCATATGCTTTCGCGTAGTCTAACCATGATGTGTGTAGGTCGCGCTTGTAGTATCTGGCGTCTAGACATACGCTCTTGTCTATGAGCAAGTTGTCTTTGCATCCTTGCACTCCTTTCTTCGCTCCCCTCTGTTCGTATATACTGTCCCACACTGGTCCAATAACCCTCAGAATTTGATGTTGAATTACACTTGTGAGGATCTTATACAGTGTATTGAGGCAAGTGATTGGGCGGTAGTTCTTGGGTTGCCCTAAATCACCTGATTTTGGTATCAGCACTGTTCTACCTCTACCAACCATGACGGAATGGGCTCACGGCGAGTCAGCATCCCGCTGAATAATCTTGCCAGGTGTTGATGTGTAGCTGGAAATCTCTTCCACCAGTAGTTTTGAATACCGTCCAGTCCAGGTGCTGTGAAATCACGCTTGTTCTTAAGGGCTTGTCTAATATCTTCGGTTGATATTTCACAAAGTTCATCGTTTTGCTGTTGGTTTTGATCACACATCTGCTGGAATCTGAGAAGTGCTGGAGTATCCCTGGTTTCTGCTCGTTGTTCATATATGCTCTTCCAAAATTCTTCGACCTCTGGAGGTGATGGTGGTTTCTGTGTCATTTGTTGTTGGGACTGAAATAATTTCGATGGTTCTGCGTTGAAGGTGTTGTTATCTTCAATCCATTTTTGCCTTTTTATCAGTTTCTTTCGCGCTGCTGCAAGTGATCTTATTTTATCTACAGCTTTCTGCTTCAGTAAATGGACTGTGGGCAAGTCTACTCTATGATGTATGGAACGAAGCTCCTCAATCATATCCTTCATTTTCTTGCTTGACTCAATCTTGCCTTTCAGAACATCTATGATACATTGGTACCAAGATGCCTGCTGCCTCATTGATTTTATTTTGGTGTCAAGCCGCCTGAGTCTTAGCTTATGCTTATCCTCCTTCGTAGCTGTACTTTTCGATGGGCATAGAAGGGCTGCTCTCACTGCAGCCACAACATCTTCTAGTGAACAGGTCTCGTTAAGGTGATCCTGAATGATGTTATCCAATACGGCTAGATCTTTAGCCTCATGTCTTGTTTTTATTCGGGAGGTCTTGACCAGTGGGTTTCTAACAGCCGCCTCAAATGCTTCCCTGGTATTGACGATCAACTTAGGAACATCTCTCACCGTTCCTGGTTTTTGTTGCTGTTGGTCTGGAGCATCTGTCACCTGCTCTTCAGCTAGTCCTATCACCGGAACATCTCTCACCTGTTCCGTTCTTGGCCTCGGCCCCAGGGCTATTGCTTGATGTTGCTGGTTTTGAGCATCTGTCACCTGCTCTCCACCGTGTTCTATTTTTGAAACATCTCTCACATGTTCTGTTATTGGCCTGTTGAAGCGTGTACTAGACCCAGTTTGGCCCGCGATATTTCTCACAAGGGCTACAGCTTGTTCTTCGGCTGTGTCAATCGTCAATTGCTGATGTTGGTTCGAAGCATCTGTCACCTGCTCCTCAGCTTGTTGTTCTGTCCGTTCTTGCTCTTGAGACCGCCATAAGATTTCTCTTCTTATGATACGACTGATCTGTTCCGTTCTTGGCCTCGCCCCTAAGGCTTTTGCTTGGTGTTGTTGTTTTGGAGCATCTGTCACATGCTCTCCACCTTGTTCTTTTCTTGGAACATCTCTCACATGTTCTGTTATTGGCCTGTTGGAGCGTGTACCAGTCCCGGTTTGACCCGCGACATTTCTCACCATGGCTACAGCTTGTTCTTCAGCTGTGTCAATCGTCAATAGCTGATGTTGGTTCGAAGCATTTGTCACCTGCTCCCCATCTTGTTGTTTCGTCCTTTACTGCTCTTGAGAGCGCCATAAGATTCCTTTTCTTTTGAGATGACTGATCTGATCTCTAAGGTTTTGCTGCGTCATGTAGTCAAGGTCTGGATAATTTTCGCACCACAGACCATGCAGCCTATTCATGTATCCCCGTCTTTCGGGTCTTGATCTTCTGTATAGCGCAAACAGCAGATCATGCTGCTCGGGCGTCCACTTGTGGCGTCCCCTTTGTGCTGTCCTGTTTCGGCTGCCGGTTCCGACTACGGGCTGCTCTTTCGAACGTTGAATCCCAATGCGACCGACAACCTGAACTCTCTCCTCGTCGATGTCCTCCTCGTCTAAAGGCATAGCTTCTTGTATGGCAGGCGCCTGCCTTCTCAGCATCCTGCCGTTGGTGTCCCGCATGCTGTCACGTCCAGCACCAACTCCAGACGCGCCCTGACGATCCCTAGGCAGCGACTGTTCTCCGAGGCTTCGTATATATTTGTCCGACATCGGTTGAGAGTGACCGGGGTCCGCGGGATTGTCACACCCGTATACTACACAGTAGTACCCCCCGTTATTATTATTCTTCCTCATCGGTCTCCCGGTCTCAGCTTAAGCTGGTATTATTTCTATGAACCAGTGAAAAAACAATTCAGTTCCTCCCACTAGTTCAGGAATTTCCGCACGATGTGATAGGTTTGCAATGCTACAGCCCGTTGTGCATATCCCGCGATCCTCTGGGATAATTCGATATTTTTCTTGAATGATTCCCTTCCGTCAGCTGAAGTTCCGGATGCATTCCGGTGAACTCGTTATAGAGGGAGTATCTCCATCCAGGAAGTGGTTTGTCTTCGCAATTGTTCACGTAATAAAAAGCTCGCATTACTTCAATATTCATGTCGCGGCTCCACTTGATACGGGCGTTGCGAGCTCCCCTGCGGACAGTCCTCCTCACGGTGGTCGAGCCAGCAGGTGGAGTGGCATTTAGATCTTCTGCCATCATATCGGTTTCCACTTCTCGTTGCTGGCATTTTTCCCATTTTCATGGGTTCGCCACCATTTACCCTTGGTGGCCCAGGTAACTCGGGCCGTGGGGACTTCACCCCCCATGTGGCGTGGCAGAAACCAAACCACACCCGTGCGGCTTTATTTATTATTATCCTTCATCATCGGTCTCCCGGTCTCAGCTTGAGCTGGTATTTCTTCTATGAACCAGTGAAAAAACATTTCAGTTCCTCCCACTAGTTCAGGAATTTCCGCACGATGTGACATGTTTGTAAAGCTACTGCCTGTTGTGCATATCCCGCGATCCTCTGGGATAATTCGATCTTTTGAAGATTTTTCTTGAATGATTTTGACATGACTCCCTCAGCCGAAATCACCAATGGTATGATAGTGACTTTCGACAATTGCCACATATTCTTCAGTTCTATTGCCAAGTTCTCGTACTTCGTTATTTTTTCGGACTCCGTTTTTCCGATGTTATGAGTCAATGGTACTGCCACATCAATTATCACCCCATACTTCTGATCCTTCTCAATGAATACAAGGTCCGGTCTATTGTAGTCCACTGATCTATCTGTTGTTATGGGTCTGTCCCAATAGAGAACCGCTGCGTCCGTTTCCAACACTGCTGCAGGCTGATACTTATAATATGGCGGACAAGTATCCAAAAAACCATGTCTAAGAGCCAACTGCTGGTGAACAATTTTTGCCACTTGGTTGTGTCGGCCCAGATATGCGTTGTCGGCAAGAACTCGACAACCTGCGATTACATGTTCAATAGATTCGCCAGCTGCGCCGCACTTCCTGCATTTGTCCTCCACGTTAAGCTTCAAACAGTGTTTCTCGTAGTTGCGGGTTCTTATAACTCGATCTTGGATAGCCGTCAGAAATCCCTCAGTTTCAGGGTACAAGTGTCCCGCACTCAACCACGACAAAGAAGCTAGTTTATCGACATTTTCCCCCTCAAGGTGCTTGGGAAATCTGCCGTGCAATGCTTGTTCTCGCCATAGTCTTCTATCTTCGCTTCTGGTAGTGATATCGAACGTCAGTTCTCTGTGTTGTAGGTTCAGAGGTGTGTATCCCTTATCTTCTGTTGTCACCAATTTCATCAGGCTATCCTCAGACTCGAGCAGTCGCTGCCTCAAGTTTTTCTCCTGGGTTCTGCAGAGTCTATAGATGTTCACTAGACCTCGTCCGCCATCTCTCCTGGGTAGATAAAGCCTTTTCACCGATGCATTGGTGTGCAGACATCGGAATTTTGTCATTAGGCGACGGGTGAGTCGGTCCAACTCATTCAGATCAGCATCTGACCACCTCAAGACTCCGAAAGTGTAGGTCAGAGCTGGCGTAGCCCAAGAGTTTAAGGCATCGGTCTGATTTTTAGCAGACAGTTTGGTGTTGAGCACTTTGGTAACCCTGTTTCTATATTTCTCAGTGAACTCAGTTTTCAAACGGGTGTGGTCAATCCGTTGATTTTGAGGAATGCCCAGATACTTGTAGGTCTCTTCTGGCAACATACTGCAGATGTCCTGAAATTGTTCCTGAGTGTTCTCCATTTTACCCTTCCTGATGTTGACTATGGCGCACTTATCGAGACCAAAAGACATGTCAATGTCTCTGCTAAAGGAGCGCACTATGTCTATGAGGGAGTGAAGTTGGTTTTGGCTCTCGCCGAATAGTTTAAGATCATCAATATACAACAGATGGGACAGTTTTCGCAGATTCCTCATCGCAGGTCTATACCCCATGTTAGTGTTCTTCAAAAGAGTAGACAGAGGATTCAGTGCCATACAAAACCACATCGGTGACAGGGCATCTCCCTGAAATATCCCCCTCGATATTTTTACGGTTCCAGCATTGACATTGTTTATTAGAATATTTGTTCTCCATGTACTCATAAGATGTTGGAGCACGGCTTTTATTTTCGGGCAGATCTTATAAATCTCGAGTACTTTCACAAGCCAATCGTGGGGTACCGTATCGAAGGCCTTCTGATAGTCAATATAACATAGACTTAAATTCCTCCTTCTCGCCTGGGCTTGCTTCAGCACTACAGCGTCTATGGTGAGTTGATGTTTGCATCCTGCAGATCCTCGAGAGCAGCCTTTCTGTTCTTCTTCTAGAATATTATTGGCTTCACAATGGCGGTATATCGCATTATTTACAAGCGACGTGAACAGCTTGTACACCACCGACAAACATGTTATGGGTCTGTAGTTATCCGGCTTGCTGCGGTCTCCTCTTTTGTGAAGCATATATGTATTGCCTTGAGTGAGGAAAGTAGGTATTTTGAAGGGATCTTCCAGCGCCTCCGAAAAACATCTAGCCAGACTTGGGAAACATGCTGGGAACTGTTTGATCCAGAAGTTGTGAAGTCGGTCGGGTCCTGGCGCTTTCCAGTTACTAGTTTTTTTGATGATGTTAGAAATTTCCTCGGCTGTGAAAAGATCAGTCCTCATCTCAACGATTTCTGATGCCTGGTGTTCAATGTCCCCAAGCCAGCTAGTATTTCTCTGAAATTGACCACCCTCCGACCATAAGGAACTCCAATATTGCCGAAATGCGTCATTGTTGATGTCAGCATGCATATTGGAGGAGATTTCGGATGGCTTTTCAAGGCTTCTGAAGAACTTCTTTCTGTCTCTCACATATTCAGCGTTTTGTTGTTTTCGCTTTGATAGCTCGTTGTATCTTCGTAGGCGAGCACCTTTTGCTTTAGCTTTTTGCCTCAAGCGATCTTTCAGTTCAACTATCAAATCTTTATGTCGAGGAGATTCCAGGTCTACCCCTGCTGATGTGGCTATTTTTCGCACTTTGTTTAAAACTTTACGCGATTTATTATCTTTCAGGAACTCGTTCAAGACATCGACTTTTCCTCGAAGTTTATCGACGTCCTGCATTAATCTTCTTTTCCAGGCAGGAGTTTCATTTTTAACCTTCTGTTCACTGGTTCTGGGAATGTAGATCTTTTGCCCATTTTGTCCGATTACTGTGATGGCAGCACAGTACAGAGATAGGTGGACTTGTTCCAACGGCCATTGAGTGCTAAGGTGTTCTGCCAATATTTCGTTGAGCCACTCTATGTTATTTTTGGCCGTAGAGTTGAAGGTCAGTTTTGGTAGGATGGGCCGGTTGAGTGGATCAGTAGATTCGTATCGGGTCAGGTTACTATGGAAGGTCTCATACAGTTGGCGATATTGTGGGCAATCTTGGCGAGCAGTTCGTGTGACGGACAGCTCCCTCGCCGTTTCTGCTGGTCTTTCCAACGGCTCATCAGGTTCTTCATTCTGATTTCCGACAATCTGTTCTTGATTGAGTGTATAGCCCATTTCTCTCTTGATCCCATCTAGTTCCTGTCTTGTTAAGTAACCTTTCCTAATGATAACATTTTTCCGATCCGCAATGTTCCCTTCTGTTAGCTGAAGTTCTGGATGTCTCTTGGTGAATTCGGTGTAGAGGGAGTATCTCCATCCAGGAAGTGGTTTGTCATCGCAATTGTTCACGTAGTAGAAAGCTCGCATTACTTCAATATTCATTTCGCGGCTCCACTTGATACGTGCGTTGCGAGCTCCCCTGCGGACAGTCCTCCTCACGGTGGTCGAGCCAGCAGGTGGAGTGGCATTTCGATAATCTGCCATGATATCGGGTTCCACTTCTCGTTGCTGTAGTGGTGCTGTATTTTGTTGTATGACAGGGGCCCGCTTCCTCAGCACCCTGCCACCGACGGATCGCATGCTGTCATGCCCAGCGTCGGCTCCGGACATGCCCTGGCGCTCCCCAGGCAGCGACTCATTTCCGAGGCTTAGTGAAGGCTCCATTTTCATGGGTTTGCCACCATTTACCCTTGGTGGCACAGGTAACTCGGGCCGTAGGGACGTCACCCCCCATGTAGCATGGCATAAACCACACCACACCCGTGCGGTTTTATTATTATTCTTCATCATCGGTCTCCCGGTCTCAGCTTAAGCTGGTATTATTTCTATGAACCAGTGAAAAAACAATTCAGTTCCTCCCACTGGTTCAGGAATTTCCGCACGATGTGGCAGGTTTGCAATGCTACGTCCTGTTGTGCATATCCCGCGATCCTCTGGGATTTCTCTTGAACGATTCCTCCAGGTGAAGTCGTTATAGAGGGAGTATCTCCATCCAGGAAGTGGTTTGTCCTCGCAATGGTTCACGTAATTAAAAGCTCGCATTACTTCAATATTCATTTCGCGGCTCCACTTGATACGTGCGTTGCGAGCTTCCCTGCGGGCAGTCCTCCTCACGGTGGTCGAGCCAGCAGGTGGAGTGGCAATTTCATCTTCTGCCATGATATCGGCTTTCACCTCCCGTTGCTGGCCTGATATTTTCTCCATTTTCATGGATTTGCCACCATTTACCCTTGGTGGCCCAGGTAACTCGGGCCGTGGGGACGTCACCCCCCATGTGGCGTGGCAGAAACCAAGCCACACCCGTGCGGTATTATTATTCTTCCTCATCGGTCTCCCGGTCTCAGCTTAAGCTGGTATTATTTCTATGAACCAGTGAAAAAACAATTCAGTTCCTCCCACTAGTTCAGGAATTTCCGCACGATGTGACAGGTTTGCAATGCTACAGCCCGTTGTGCATATCCCGCGATCCTCTGGGATAATTCGATCTTTTTCTCGAATGATTCCCTTCCGTCAGCTGAAGTTCCGGATGCTTTCCGGTGAACTCGTTATAGAGGGAGTATCTCCATCCAGGAAGTGGTTTGTCCTCGCAATTGTTCACGTAATAAAAAGCTCGCATTACTTCAATATTCATTTCGCGGCTCCACCTAATACGTGCGTTGCGAGCTCCCCTGCGGGCAGTCCTCCTCACGGTGGTCGAGCCAGCAGGTGGAGTGGCATTTCGATCTTCTGCCATGATATCGGTTTCCACTTCTCGTTGCTGGCATTTTCCCCATTTTCATGGGTTCGCCACCATTTACCCTTGGTGGCCCAGGTAACTCGGGCCGTGAGGACGTCACCCCCCATGTGGCGTGGCGGAAACCAAACCACACCCGTGCGGTTACTATTATTATTATTATTATTATTATTGCAGAATTTCAATCTTCACCTCCAATTTTATCAAATTTTAGATGATATGTGTTGAAAAACTTACCTCGAAAATTCGGGATGAATTCCTGTGGTACATCCCACTCGTTTAAAAATTTCACTAAATCAACTGATCCATTTTAAAATTCTGAATGAACTTTTCCAAACCTCCCACCCCACCAACGCTTCTGCAAATTATGCATCAATTGATCATCCCTCTAGATTTCAGAAGATTCTCTTCTGTAAGATGTATTCGTTTCGATACGGAATCACACGAATATCGAGAAACGCACCCGAAGTAATACCACATAATTCTATACCTATAATTTGATCCTTGAAATTAAAAGTGAAACATCTAAAGGGCTGTGCCTAGGGTCAGTGAGACTATTGAGCATGTGCGATAACGGAGAGTGGGAAATTAGGGGCATCGTGGCGATCAGCGGATGCAGTTTCTTCATTTGTCTCTGTTTGTATTGAGCCACATATGGTATCCATGGATACATAATTACATGTCCCTTCTCTTCTCCCTAGGCATGCGTATAGCGATGACTGACCCTGGATTTAAGGGGAACGATTGCCACACTTTCGCATACTTATTAGACACTACGCTCAAATTCTATATTTATAATTCTATGAGTAATACAATCCAATGAACACTCGCGATGCGTATTGGCCGCAAGAAATCCTGTTAACTGTACAGTGTACATATCCAGCGGTAGAGTCTAAATTTGAAAGCGCCATGGTATTCAGAATAATTCAAGGCATTAATGGACTATCAAATGTCGGAAAATTCTTCGAACGATGTTGCCATTGAAAAACTTGCTGTTCTGGGATTTTTCCCAAATAATCTTCATTCATATTCTGACCTATTAATATCGATAATGTCAAAAATCTACAATACCAAGAGCATTTCATGATATAGTTCTCTAATTTCATTGAATTTATTCACATGAGGTTGTACAGGGTGTCCCATTCGTTTTGTCCTATCCCCTTATATAGGAACTCACACATGTAATAGAAAAAAGTTTCAGATAAAAATTGTTCGTGTTAATGTTATCTTTTATTGTATAATAATTTCAAAATGGCGTCGAGCTTATACACAGGGTGGTGACATAAAGTTATATCTTTTTAAATGGAACACCCTATATATTATTATATTTTTGAAAAGAGCTCAAAAACACGATTTCAATCATATATAACATTATTAGTTTATTATGTTCCGTTCCGGATTTATGGCTAGTTTTCAGTGAAAAGGGGTCCAACTTTGGACTGCAATAAAAAAGTCTCAATGGAATGGATTTGAATGAAACTTGCACTGGGAGTTTTTCAATTTAGTTGTCTTTCATATTTAATCACAAACAATTTAATAGACAGCGATTTAAATCAATGCGATTGTCTTTCTTCAACCTCCAAATATCTCGAATTTTTCAAATGGAACACCCTATACAGGGTCTTTCCCTTGCCCTAAAATGGATATTTTCTGAGTAAATATCCACTTTAGGGCAAGGGTGTGATGCATACACTCACATTATTTTTTAACGTAGATTCAATATCTGCCATAAAAAAATGGGGTTCTAATTTGAAAAAAATTGATTTTTCACGATTTTGTCATCCCTAATTTTGAAAGCGATTTTTTCACCCCCTGTGTCATGAATCGCGATTTCGATTTTTAAAGTGGATACATCAATCTTACATCTTGAAAAATCCCAAAAATGAAAATTTTCCATCCAAAAACCTCGAAGTTATTCTTATTTCAGCGGAGCTCTATTTTCGATTTTTTTTTCAAATTTTCCCGCTCAGAGAGAATTTTCCAACCAAAACTGAAAAATGTTGCATCAAAATAAATTGAAATTTTCTAAGGAATCTATTTCTGCAATAAAAAAATAGTGTTCTAATTTGAAAAACGGAAGTTGACGTCATTTCCGGAAAAACCGGAGGTGCTCATGCCTTGAAAATATTTTAGATTTCATCAGCATCGTGAAATACTTATAAGTGCTGAATTTCATGAAAATACGTTCAGTAGTTTCCCGTATAAATATGGGTGAGGTTCCTCGTGAAAGACCCTGTATTGAGTTACATCATTTGAAAGATCTCTTCAAGACGAATCTAAATATGTATGGTAGCATAGGTCTAAAATTTATTTTGGAAAACTTATAGACGACTCATTTATGTAATGTTGAAATTTTATAGCATAATCATTTGAATATACATATTGTGGACTGATCTTCACCACAGCTCCAGGAATTTTCAACAAGAAAAACAGATGTTATTGAAGTGACTCAAATAAGCATAGGCTGGTAGAAGTTAAGAAGCAAGGTCGAAAATCTTTCAAGGTATGGTGTGGTTTATGGAGGAACTCAATATAAGGTCCCATTTTTTTAAAGAGAACTTGACATCTGCACGCAATCTGAATATGCTACAAAATGAAATAGAAGAGGCAATTGACAATACAATCCCACTTATGTTTCGTCGCGGCTTGATTTGGCAACAAGACCGAGCTCTCTACCACAGGGGTATTGAGGTAGCTTATTACTTAAATGAGAATTATACCCATTGGATAGGAGAGCGTGGGCCAATGAAATGGCCGGCACGAAGTCCTGATATGACTCCGATGGATTTTTTATGGGGCACACTGAAAATATGGTTCACCAAACGCAAGTAGACACTGAAGATCAATTAGAGCATCTCAAACAAGGTGCGGTTCAAGAACTGAATGAACCAAATTTCATTGAAAATAGTGTCAAAAGCTTAAAAAAGCGATTTACTTCTTGTATTGCCCAAAATGGTGGCCATTTTGAACAGTTAATGTGAATTTATTTGTTGTGATTTGATTGGATGATTAATAAATTTCTTTTATTTTGGATGAATTTGCTTTTAAATATTTCTAAACCAAGCAGCTAATTTCAATATATCGTAACCTTGACAACGATATATTCAAATGATTATGCTATAAAATTACAACATTACATAAATGAGTCAGTCGTCTCTAAGTTTTCCAAAATAAATTTTAGACCTATGCTACCATACATATTTAGATTCGTCTTGAAGAGATCTTTCAAATGATGTAACTCAATATAGGGTGTTCCATTTGAAAAATTCGAGATATTTGGAGGTTGAAGAAAGACAATCGCATTGATTTTAATCGCTGTCTATCAAATTGTTTGTGATAAATATGAAAGACAACTAAATTGAAAAACTCCCAGTGCAAGTTTCATTCAAATCCATTTCATAGAGACTTTTTTATTGGCGTTCAAAGATGGACCCCTTTTCACTGAAAACTAGCCATAAATCCGGAACGGAACATAATAGACTAATAATGTTATATATGACTGAAATCGTGTTTTTGAGCTCTTTTCAAAAATATAATAATATATAGGGTGTTCCATTTAAAAAAGTATAACTTTATGTCACCACCATGTGTATAAGCTCGACGCCATTTTGAAATTATTATACAATAAAAGATTACATTAACACGAACAACTTTTATTTTAAACTTTTTTCTATTGCATGTGTGAGTTCCTATATAAGGGGATAGGACAAAACGAATGGGACACCCTGTACATACTTACTAATAGTCGAAATTATTCCATCGTATGTTATGTAGATTATTGATAATTGGAACAAATGAAATTCATGATTGAAACCAATGAAATACATTGTTAATGGCCATTCAAAATATTTCATTTAACCCAAATGTGAAAAACGAAACTTTTCAAATGAAAAAGTCATTCACCCAATTCGATATTCTAATTTACTCAAACTTTATTTCACAATTCACAAGGTTTATGAATTCAATTTATTACTTTTTCAAAATATTCAATAGTTGAATTCAGATACAATATTTCATTAAAATTAGTGGGCATGAAACTATTTGTCGATAAGCAAAATCATGCAAAAAAAATTTAATAGTTCAATTCGTTGATATATTCATAGGTCTAGTGATACATTGCAGATTATTTCCTTATTGAAAGCAAAAACAAAGTTTGTTATTGCATTGCAGAAGCCTTTATAAAGTTCGCATTTCAAATTCTGACATATTCATACAAAAGATTCACGACGAAACTGTTGCCAAGAATAATGATGAACGACGAAATGAGAACCCCCTACTTCATAATTGAAAAATTTTATTGAATTGACTATTCCACTCATTCCATTTTTAGTGAGGAAGTTTCCTTAGCAACACTCGTTTCTCATCGATAAAACATTCACATCGGCAAAACCAACAAGTTGGTTTTTCAGCGAAAAAATTTTTGACGTTTCTCAAATTCATAGATAGCTTCGGGAATTAATACCATAGAGAAAACAAACAACGTTTAGTTGATCTATGATGAATACTTACTTGTCAAATAGCGCAATACAAGCCCAATGCTTCAGACACATTTTCTCGTGAAATAGTCATGTCGATTGTCGAATACCACTCGAGATGAAATTTAAGCAGGTAAAATTTCTCTCTTGTAATATTCAAGTTTGTTGCTTCTCGGCAATTTCGCTCATGACATTTTTCCAACAACTGTCATTCGCGACATTGCCGGAAGCAACAAACTTTCATTTTACAATCGAGAAATTTTGCCGGAAAAATTATATATATTTTAACTGTAGATTCCCCTCATCAAACGAAACACTTTTTTCCCATACCATTTTTCAAAATTCGGTTTCGTTTGTAAGATACAGGGTGTCGAAAATCCACGAAAAAAACACTTTCCTGTTCATATATCCGGAACCGTTATTTCAAATGAACTGAATTTTGGTTCATTGGTTACTCTATTCATGGTGCATATTCCTCAATCGAAACTTATCCAATATCTCTCCTAGTTTAAAAGTTACAGGGTGGTCGACTCATAAATTCATGCAAAAACACTTGAAAGAATAAACGGTTCATATTTTCGAAAGAATCAACCATTTTAGAGAATAAAAGTATTCCTATATTTTTTCAATAAAACGCGTCGTTTTCGAGTTATTCCTAAGTGCGAAGAAATTTGAGGAAAAAATCATGAATTTCATAAAAAATCTGAATGCTTCCCTGGATTAAATATCATCGAATATTGTTTCTTCTCTGGTCTCTTAACAAATTAACAATGTTGTCAATTTTTATCAACTGAATTCCGAGAAGCATGAAATTATACAGTTTATAAGGAGTTTCTATTGAAAATTTATTGATACCCGTCCTTCAGGAAAATCTATCTTCTTAACAATATCCTCTTGGAATTTTTAATCGACCCTACACTGTTTTCACATCACATTTATCACCTGTTTGCTTTATTCTCTGCAAACTGCAAGTAAATAAATAAATAATAAAACGAATCCATGTAGAAAGGTTATCGCGGCGTCGTTCAATGTAATCACAGACTGTACTCTAGAGACACAGAAGAACGTCTTGTCTTGTCTTGCGTGGCGGCTACATCGCACTCGCAGCCGGCAGCGCACTTAAATTTAGATCGTAGCGCTGTATCGGCGAGAATCAGAACTACTCGTTTGGCATTTCCAAAGAGCAATGCGTAGAAGCCTTTAGCGAAAAGTAAACAAAACTAGTGCCTCTGTGATAGTTCTTCCGTTAACGATAGGGGACGTTCTGCTTTCTTGAGTTCGGCTATACCATTGTTGAAGAGAAAATCGGCAATCTGGCATCGTCTTCTGTAGAATTATATGATATATCACAGAGGAATGGATTAGGTTAGGTCATTGACCTCGAATCATATGACTTTGATTAATGGAGTTAGGATAGGTTAGTGAGAAACTAATTTTTATGAGATAGTTTCAGGGTATCGAGGCAAATATGAACAAATTATTAGTGTTTACAAACTAATCTTCAGGAAAATCGAAGAAGGAACTTATGTTGGTGTGAGAAATATGGCATTTCAATTGCAGAAATTATGGAACAAAACTTAGCGTTTTTGCTAGGAAATATCGTGTTTGTAACATTCTTATTCAAATAAGGTTAGTGCTTGAGTATTTTCTAAATGTATCACCCAGAATATCTGATAATCACATCAATTTCAGTTGAAAAATATGAACTTTGAGGTGTTTGTAGAGAATAATATCAGGCACGCATTCAGCACAATTTTTTTTTTTCAAATGGCTATATCTCTTTAACAGAGCCGAATTCGGAAACATGGAAAATGAAAAAAAGGCTTCTTTAGGCCTCAAGAATCTACAGTAAAAATATATGTACAAGTCAAAGACTCACCCTGTATATGAAAAAAAAAATGAAGTTTCGAATTGAGATGAGGTACCTGCTTTCCTCATTATTCCAATTATCTAAAAATAAAGAAACATTTACATCGGAATAGGAAATCAGATGTTCTCTTTTCAGATTGGCCAATTACTCATTTCAATATTTATATTGGTTCCAAACAAGAAAATGTATAATTGATTCGAAAGAATTATAATTTCGAATTAATATAATTTATTTACTTTATGTAATATTCCAATTACCTCACAATAAGGATTGTGTATATCCGAAGTATAGACTTACCAGTACACAGAACCAAGTAGAGTACAGGTGTTTGAAATTTTTTAACTCCTTACCAATTGCCATTCAGAAAGAGGAAAATTTCAAGAAATTCAAGAAGGCTATACATGAGCATCTACTGGAAATGGAACCATACAAACTTGAAGATTTTGTTGGTTATATGAATTAATTTGTATATATTTGACACAATTTCATTTGTTTCTTGTAATATAGTTTCATTTGAAATAAAGCTTACTTATTATTATTATTATTATTATTATTGTTTTGAATCAAAGATGAGAAACATTGTTGGATTGAGATAATTCATGTACTCTCTTCAAAACATTGGTTTTCTTCGAAAAAGAAAAAATAGTATTGAAATAAGAATACCAAATATTTTGAATTGAAATGTTTCAGTCTTTCCCTTTGAAATATTCATTTTCTCAGACGAAGAAAATTTTCTTATAATAAGAAAATGGCCTGAGAAAATTAAATACTCGATTTGAAATATTCAATATTCTCCGGGTGAGAATATATTCTTGAAGTGAATCGTTATCATTTTCATCCAAGAAAATAAATTCAAGAAAATACATTATTCTTGAATTTGTTGAGGCTTTCGCGGCCATCGTTTGATGACATCTGGTCTTGGTTCGAGCATTTCGGCCAGCGTGATTTATTAGATTTCGACGACATACCTCTCCGTCCAATTGTCAGCACAATAGGTTCTCCAACATACAAACTGGCAAAATATCTGGTTGCCATCCTACAGCCGTACATCGGGAAAACAACAACATATACAGGGTCTTTCACGAGGAACCTCACCCATATTTATACGGGAAACTACTGAACGTATTTTCATGAAATTCAGCACTTATAAGTATTTCACGATGCTGATGAAATCTGAAATATTTTCAAGGCATGAGCACCTCCGGTTTTTCCGGAAATGACGTTAACTTCCGTTTTTCAAATTAGAACACCATTTTTCTATTGCAGAAATAGATTCCTTAGAAAATTTCAAGTTATTTTGATGTAACATTTTTCAGTTTTGGTTGGAAAATTCTCTCTGAGCGGGAAAATTCGAAAAAAAAATCGAAAATAGAGCTCCGCAGAAACAAGAATAACTTCGAGGTTTTTGGATGGAAAATTTTCATTTTTGGGATTTTTCAAGATGTAAGATTGATGAATCCACTTTAAAAATCGCGATTCATGATACAGGGGGTGAAAAAATCGCTTTCAAAGTTAGGGATGACAAAATCGTGAAAAATAAATTTTTTCAAATTAGAACCCCATTTTTTTATGGCAGATATTGAATCTACGTTAAAAATTAATGTGAGTGTATGCATCACACCCTTGCCCTAAAATGGATATTTTCTAGAAAATAATATGGGTGAGGTTCCTCGTGAAAGACCCTGTATAAGAGACTCCGCACACTTCATTGAGAAGATCAAGAATACCGATATCGAAACCACTGATATTCTAGTCAGCTTTGATGTGGTCTCTTTGTTCACAAGAGTCCCACTGAATGAAGCAGTTGTCGAAATCGAACAGAAATTCCCAAGTGACATCAGCGAGCTGTTCAAAATCTGCCTTACATTATCTTATTTCACCTTCAACCATGAAATATATAAACAAATTGACGGGATATCAATGGGTAACCCCTTAGCTCCAGTGGTACCCAGCAAACACAACATACAGCAACTGTACAGATACTGCATTACAAGTGCCACCTGAATGCAGCACATGATTTGTTGTATTAAAACTGCACAGTTTCTGTATTGCTAATACTGCATTTCAAAGAATGCAGTATTTGAAGTGAAGTACAGTTGATGTACAGTTTCTGCGCAACAAAAATTACGTGCCTCATGCCGCATGCGCAACCAGTGAAGTTCAGTAAATGTGCAGTTTAACTGTGATGTAACTGCAAAAAGTCCAAATGCTTTGTTGCTAGGCACGGCATCGTACGGACTCCGACCTATCCCAAGATGCCCCCATCGTGGGATAGGTCGGAATTCTTTCTATTCGGTACGGTGTCTTTACGTTAGACGCCATATTTTATTGTTTAGCAAGTTAGTGTAGTGGTTGGGAGGTGGCGTAAAGATTGGTGAAAGATAGAATATTGGTTTTAGCGCCTTATAAAATTTTTAATTAGATATTGCTCAGTTACATTTCAATTGAACGTTTTATTGTCCGGTTTTGAAAGTGTGCAGTGTATTCACCGTATTGAAGCAAATATATCGAATTTGTGTGAAAGGACACAAAACGTACCATTAGGAGGAAATGGAAATACGACTGAATCGAGGTACGATTTGGAAACGTTAGCAACACTAAACCAACTTGAAGAGTTTGGGCGGAATCTTGAAGATATTCAATTCTTCTCAAAAATTGTAAGTGAATGTTTTCATAACAAACTTCTTTCCAATAGATTTTTACGGTTTCTCAGTATAAATCTGATGCCATTTTTTATTGGGGTTGTGTCGGGAACACAAATCAATTAAAAGAAATTACGTTATCAGAGTATCAGGCAACTATCAATATAAACTATGCGTTGTTATAGATTCCAAATATCCAAATATGTATACCAATTTTTTTTATTTCGTTTAGTGTGTGACTACTTTCAGTTCCATTATTATTTTTTTTAGATTGATAGTCTTGGAGTTATAGGAGGAAACATCCTTTTTAAAATTCTATCAAAAGAATTGGGTCATAAGCTCAACTGGACGGGGCGCCAGCAGAAAGTGGCATTTTCGAAATTTTCCAAAAGCAATTTTAGGTATTATATTGCCACAAGGTAAAATTCTTTTTTCTTACCTCATATTCCTCCTATTTTAGTAGCCATACGAAGGAACAAGGGCTGCGAAAATGCCACGCAGACTGAAGTTGAGACAACAATAAAAACATGTTTGAGAAACCTGTATGAGAGGGGAAGGAGGAGCAGCCAAACCCAAAATGTATAAACCTCCGAAGAAAATTTGTTTTTTCATTATATTTTGATTTATATATACACATTTCATTTCATATTTTGTATCCTGTTTCAGTTATATATTTTTTTGTTTAATATAGAATTTCTTTTTAAGCTTACTTTTCATTGGATTTTACACCAAAACCGAAAATAATAGGATCAAGATTATTAAATTTTCAGCTTTTTTCAAAACTTTTACATATTGAATTCTGTAATCAAATTAAAAGTTGCTGTACAGTACAAACTGCGTTTAGTATGCAACCATTGTATAGCGTTGCTGCATTTCAAATGCAGCGAGGCTGAACAGTTTCTGTACAGTTACTACGAAACCTCACTTCATATGAATTGCAGCAACGCTGCACAATGGCTGTATATGAATGCAGTTTGTACTGTACAATTCAGCAGGACATATACGGTCCGTTTCGATACAGTTACTGCATTACCATCGCTGCAGTGAAGTGCAGCAACGCTGTACAAATTTTGTACAGTTCCTGCGTTTCAGTGTTTGCTGGGTAGCGAACTTCTTTATGGAAAAATTTGAAGAGAAAGCACTGAATACTGCACCCCTCAAACCGAAAGTATGGTTCCGATACGTGGATGACACTTTCGTCATATGGAGTCATGGAAGGGATAAGCTCAATGAATTTCTGGCACACATAAACAACATACACCCAAGTATCCAGTTCACAATGGAACCAGAAGATGAAAACAGAAATCTGGCTTTTCTTGATGTGCTGATCACACGGAAAGACAATAAATTAGGACACACTGTTTACAGAAAGCCCACACACACGGACAGATACCTACACAACACGTCATCCATGCCAACGCAAGGGAATAATAAAAACATTGGTCGACAGAGCGAGGACTATATGTGAACCAGAACAACTTGGAACTGAATTCGAACACTTAAAACGTACCCTCATGGCTAACGGATACACGAAGGAGGACATCGATAAAGAAATAAAACGAAGGCCTGTGAACAACACCGACGATGGATTACAACGCCAAGAATCCTCGAAAGAGCATTTTTACCGTTTGTCCCCCGGATAACAGATAGAATCGGCCGAATTCTGAGGAAACACGACATCAAGACCATATTCAACCTTCGAAAAAGATCAGAGACCACCTGAAATCTCCCAAAGACAGAAGGGACCCACTCAGTACTCCGGGTGTATACCGAATTCCGTGCAGCTGTGGAAGTGTATACATAGGTACAACGAAGCGATCGATAAACACCAGAATCAAAGAACACAAGGCCAATTGCAGACTGGGTCATTCAGAGAAGTCCGCTGTCGCAGAGCACACATTGAACAACACAAATCACGCCATCGAATTCGACCAAACCCAAGTGTTATGTACCACCACCGCTTACTACCCCAGGCTTTATAGAGAGGCAATTGAAATCCACAAACACCAGGAAAATTTCAATAGATCAGAAGAAACACTCAAAATTAACAGAGTATGGGTACCTGTGCTCAAAAACACAAGTAGGGTAAATGTGTCTGAGAGTACGCATGTGTATAAGAGTACGCACCACTGTTATTTCAATAGACCGCTACCTTTTGTTGGTTTTGAAAAGCCTATTTCAATCCGAATGCTATCTAATGCTGCTAACAAGATCGAAATCTGCAATTCTGAGCGTCGATCGGAAGGAAAATGGGTTAGAAGTTTTCGTTGCCGCGCACTGTAATTCTTATCGTTCAAATTTTGTGTTTGTACAGGTAAGAACTGGCGCTTTGGCCTTGTAGATATTGAATTATGTCACAATATGTTTCACTTCATTTCAATTCATATGAAAACAGTAGCAAAATTTGTTTTTGTCATAATTAAAGCCGAAAGTTTCGAAATTCATGGATGTGTATAAGAGTACGCAAAATTCCCTGCATAAGAGTACGCAGTGCGTACTAGCACAAGAAAAGGAGGAGAGGGAAGAAAAGAAAAGAGCAAGGGCAGCAAAAAGAAGATTACATTCCTTATCTGAAACTGCAGAGAAAAAACAAAAAAAAATGAACAAGAAATCAGAAGATGAGGATGTCAGTTGTCCAAGGTGCAATGATTTATATTCGAAATCAGTAGAAGACTGGATTATGTGTTCCCATTGCGAACAGTGGTAGCATGAGTCCTGCACAAATTATGTTATAGGAGAATTCATATGCTCCGACTGCGAAGAGTAGTAGGTATTTTCTTTTATCAGATTTATTAATACTTTGTTGAGTAAAATTCAGTGGAAAAAAGTTTTATTTTATTTCATTATTATGTTGTGATGTTACCTAAGACGTTATGTATGTAAAACAGTTTAATAAATGGAAATGTTTTGGTTCGTTTTTAACCGTTTTTCATTCAAAAATGAGTGTTATAAAGAATTATGGTAATAGTAGTCCAGGAAAAGTTGAATAATTTATTTATCTGTGCCTTTCAGACGTAAAATGCCATTAAAACATAATCTTCAGTGTTTATAAAAGAAAAAAAAACATGAAAAACCACCCTTGTATTGAAAATCGAAAAGATATTGAACTTAAATCACTAAGTGCGTACTCTTAGACACATTTACCCTACACTTCCGCACAAGAGAAATCGGGTAGATGATGAGAATACCAGTATCGACCAACCAGGCGCCGGAACGAGTCCTAAGCCGGAGGAAGCCAGCCAACCAGACGCAGGCGCGGGCCCCGACCCCCACGCAAGCGCAATATATAGCCTGCGCCCCCGTCATACTCATAACAGTGAACTCATATCACCTGGAACGGATCCGACCGTATACTTTGGAACGTAAAGTGAGGCAGGGGCAGCTGAAACAGAGATAGCCTTATTTAGGGCAACCTGTCTTTGTCTTACTCAGGCAAATGAATTACGGTTGTATGCATAAATTATCTTTTAAGTGAAAATTAATCAGTTTGGGGATTCTTTTTGTTAAAAACGTACAATATTCGTGAAGATATACATTTTTTGTGTTTTACTGTGCTATTAGTTTCGTTTCCTTCCTCGTGTGTGGTTTAAAAAGCAGCATATTGCGTTGGTGTAATTTGTTGATTGCTTCGGCAATAGTTTTGATTTGAACTATATTTGAAATTTGAACTAAAAAAAACAATGGTGGTGTCTTGTGTAGCGTTTGGATGCAAAAACGAGTACGATTATCGGAAAATATCTTTTCACGGGTGAATTGATTATATTAGATTTTGCTATTTAATGAATAATTAGCGACTTGACTAGCAAGAGTGAATTCATTTGGTACAGTTTTCCATTCAAACGACCAGATATCCTGAATCTATGGATAAAGGCAGTTCGCTCGAAGAATTGGACTCCATTCAGAAGTAGCAAACTTTGTGGGGATCATTTTCTTCTTGTTTTACTTGTTTTATTTAATAATTGTTAGATTCATAGTATTAGCAATGAATTGTGAAATAAAATAAAAATTTCGTTTCTAATTTTCTATTCATTTTACTTATCAACATCGTGGAAGAACAGTTAAAATTTTACATCAACGTTGTACTGTTTGCATTATTACTTTTTTCCTGAATAACAATTGGGAAAAAAATAATCAAATTTGTTCAAGAATAAATTTGAAAAAATAAAATGCACGGTGGTTCCATTAACCAACAGGAGTTAGAAAGAGATAAATTTCGTTTCTAATTTTCAATTCATTTCATTTATCAACATCGTGGAAGAACAGTAAAAATTTTACATGAACGTTGTACTGTTTGCATTATTACTTTTTTCTTGAAAAACAATTGAGAAAAAATAATCACATTTGTTCAAAAATAAATTTATAAAAATAAAATGCGCGGTGGTTCCAGGATCCATTAACCGACATGAGTTAGAAAGAGATAAATTTCGTTTCTAATTTTCAATTCATTTTATTTATCAACATCGTGAAAGAACAGTAAAAATTTTACATGAACGTTGTACTGTTTGCATTATTACTTTTTTCTTGAAAAACAATTGAGAAAAAATAATCACATTTGTTCAAAAATAAATTTATAAAAATAAAATGCGCGGTGGTTCCAGGATCCATTAACCGACATGAGTTAGAAAGAGATAAATTTCGTTTCTAATTTTCAATTCATTTTATTTATCAACATCGTGGAAGAACAGTAAAAATTTTACATGAACGTTGTACTGTTTGCATTATTACTTTTTTCCTGAAAAACAATTGAGAAAAAATAATCACATTTGTTCACAAATGAATTTTAATAAATAAAATGCGCGGTGGTTCCATTAACGGACATGAGTTAGAAAGAGATAGGTATACCTAACAGTTGCGGGTTGCATATGCAGTGGTTTGGCCTCACTTCTCGCTCGATTCAGTCGATTCGGGTCCTTTCCAGTTAGTATAGAGTTCACTGACTCATAATCAGGGTCCGGACACTTCCTTTCCCCCACTATTCAACAAGTTTTATTTTTGGGTGCAACCGCTATGAGCGCTGCAAGCGGCAATAGACCACAGAAATATAATAAATACTAGAATGCTATTAGGTACGTCCGAGATTCAGAAAAATGACCCCACATAGCGAATAAACACCTACTACTTGTACATGCGCAACTCGTCTTTTCTTGCCACGTCGTTGCCAAGCATTATGGTTTCAGATGAAGTTCGGAATAAATCTTATTGTGAAACCAGTGAATTCGGCAACACCGCTACGCGACGAAAACAAACACATCTTCACATCAGAAAAAGAGCAGTGTCGTATTTTAGGATTTGTTGATTCCCTTCGCTGTGTGCTTTCCTGTTTATTCATTCGTATAAATTCGCTTGCCTTTTCTGCTTCGTTTTCGGTGTTTCCTCGTTGTTTTCTTGAACATTGTGTAGTACTGATACTCCTTTAGTTTAGTTTTGTACTTGAGTTTTACTAGTTAATTTTGATAGTCGAGTGCTGTGACAAATTATAGACAAAATGAAGTGCATGGTTCTTTTTTGCGCAAATAAAGGAGAAACCCATTTTATGAAAGTAAGTTTAGTTTAAGTAAGATACTACAGCTATTTTATTATTATTGCAAATGTTGATATCGACAACTTATTCATACCACATTCACGAAGTCAAAAATTTTAAGTCCTACCCTGATGACACGTTCACATATTGCGCAAACTCTGTAGTAGGTCAATTTTCCCTATGAGGTGCCAGGAATTGTGAGCCTATTGGCGTTCTAGTATTTATTATATTTCTGTGCAATAGACGGCGCCGTATCTGTCGTTTCTTTCCTTGTTTTGTTTTGATTGTAGTCAAAGATGGCGATGATCATAACAGCTTACGCTATTACCTTACGTTGAATAAATAAATATTCTCAGACGGAAATTAAGCCAAAGAAAATTAATCGTTTAGGTAGGTAACAGATCCTTATAACATTGTTTTTCAGACTTTTATCTAATATTAATCAGTTGGGAGCTGTCATCCCAGAATATGGTTTAAAATTACTAACTCCTAATCATAATTGTTTCTTTTAGGTCCTCATAGTATGCTGAGAAAAGGCAATATGGTCATGAGCAAGTTGCAAAGTAAGAACAAAGTTTTCCAAAAACCGTTGGCTTGTGCAGAAAAAAATTACATTGACATACACGAAGTACTAGGTACTACTTACAATTTTAAAATGTCAGATCAGTCAAACTGCTTGCAAGAAGATTCACTATAGAACAGAAAATACTAGCATTAACTCTTCATAAGTCAAGTCCTAATGTAAAAAGCACCCTCTTGGTGATTGGACGGAAGAGCGGCTTTCCACCAATCAAGGGTGTTATTACTTAAAGAAAAATAAAAGATGTTAATTAAAATTTTGAAGTTCTTTCTTCCGACGGAAGAAAGTGTGGGATCGGCCCAACGCACTTGGGTCGGGTCTTGGTGTTTAAAATTATTTTCTAGGGAGAGGGATGGTAAATGAAACCTTTTAGATTAAATTTAAGACGTATATTAAATTCAAATCAAACCCAAACAAATTTACACTGGTTAACTAACCAGTTTCTTAAATCGAATGATTTAAAGTATCAAAATATTCGGATGCTGTTTCAATTGAAGGCAATTTAATTCTATCAAATAAAACTGTTACATTCACTTTAAATTACAAGAACAGATCCAACCATTTAAATTAAATGAGCATCAGTGTGAATTCCAAATCATAAAAAAATGAATTCAAGTCATCAACAAAAATGAAAAGGGTTTGTCAAGATAACCCCAAACATAATAATCCTGAATAATCTCGAAAGAATTTACAGTATAAGGTAAATTTTCTATACCCAAATGATATGACGGAAAATAATCCTTCTTAAACTTTACTATACATTCACAAGGGGAAACTCAACAATAGTTTCCTCGTGATCTTTCAGATAAACCTGAGTTTTCTCGACAGAAAACTCCACTCAGACCTTCAACTACTTAAGGGTGATTACAAAAATAATAATACGCTTTAAAGGGGAATACGAAAAATATGAAACTATGACTTGTAGAAGATTTCAGGATTCTGGACTATGGATATATTTTGGGCGGGCATGCGGCTGTCTACTAATTCTCAAAATAAGCTAAGCATAAACAATTTATCTGACCTTTTTCCTGGACCAGTAATCCCAAGAATGATGAACCTAGGAGGATGATTCTACGACGATGCTTCTTTCCTGAAACAGACAGATTAGATACGAAACACGACACCCACACGTTTTCGCCAAATTGACTTTCACTCCCGAATATACCGACGATACGCGATCTAAATAATTCCAAATAATTTAGAGACTTTACTAACTTCGACTCAACACTTCTTATATATGTCCCAGCTTGAGACTGACTTATCAAACTTTTAAAAGAAACCAAAAAAACCTATTAGTTACCCTAACGCCGTCTTCCGAATAACTGCGAAACTAAATTAATTCTTAAATCATCCTTAAAACCGTATCAAACACATATCAAACGAGTCAACTCAGAATCTCCCCGTTTGAGACTTCTGCAGTTACTCCGCAACTTCCAAATCAACCTTAATTGTTTTCGTTTCCACTTTGAAATCGTACTTCTTAACACTCAAGTACCTAACCTGAAACCGTACTACCCTAGTACCCGAACCATATTCGCGAGCACTGGGAACCTTTTCGTTTGAGGTTCCACCAGTAACTGCCGTTTTCGTCCCCCGAGCGAGTCGAAGATTTTTCCCTCTTCGTCTCCTCCAAAAACCAGTCAAATTAAAGGTTTTTCTTCCGTCGATGCTTCAAAACCAATCAAATCAATACTTCTTCCATCTTTGTTTTTATGAACCAATCAAATCGGAGACCTTCCTACCACCGTGTCGCGGATGGGTAGTGCCTCTATGGAAATAAAGTGGTTCTCACGCAATGTTTTCGAAAAATGCTGCATCGTAAAAATATTATGGTTCCCAGCAGACGTAGCATATACCAGCGCTGAGTTAGTGGAACCCTAATTTCCTTATCTTCACTGTTGCAAATGAAATTTGAACCGAAAATTAACAATTTCAATCGTTAACGTCTCGCCCGACGTCCTGGGTGGGCCTTGATAGCCGTCTCAATTATTTCTCGGCACAAGGGTATCAAGTTCCCGAAATTTAAATCGATCAATTAAATTATTAGGCTTCCTCTCGGGAAATTCCCGAGTAAAATAAAGGGTGTTAAAAATATCGCTGAATTATTTCGGAAAAGAAGAAACGTTCAAGTCCTAATTTTAAAAAAGGGATATTCATTTTATTACTTCCAAGTTATCCCTCCTATTACACTAAGGGCTACCGATTACTTGGCAAGATATTTGTCCTCCCTTCTAGCAGAGCTTTACAGAGGCTACTTAGAAAGTTACTTGAATAATAAACATAATCATTGAAACAGATATATGAAAGTAGTGTAATTATAATTATGAAGAAAACCGCAGTTCTAGAAATGGACTTGATGAAATTTTTTAGATTTTTGGTGCTACGTATGTAAAATTTCTTAGGGCTATGTTTTTCAAATTGACAGGTAGTTCAATTTCTAGTTTGTTCGACTTCTTGTAGTTTGTTCATGACATACATATAAAACTGATGATTCCTATATTTTAATGAACATAGGGGCAGATTTTCAATATAAATATACACATTTTGTACACTACTTGCCTTTGATGAGTATAGATGTCTTGTACGATATAATCTGTCAACATCATATATTATTTTTAAAGGGTATTCATGTTCAACTACTGATTTATATAGTGTCCTGTTGTAAAGTCCTCATTACAAAAGTCTAATAATATCCAAGTATTGATTCCGCTAGGGATTTATAAACTAAGATGAGACAGTTCGTTCTCAGAATGTTCTTAATACAGTAAATTATTATTATTATTTTTTAATGACCATTATGGCGGTAAATTATATGTATCAGATATTCATTTCCAATATTTATATATTATTTCAAATAAAGGCGACCGTTATTGTAGAAATTTGTATGTATACATATGTAGGTGAAAAGCATAATTTTGTATTCGATGTGTGTCCTTATGAATGAATAAATAATTATATTATTAACAGAAATTTTCTTTACTATTCAAAATTCCACCTATACTTTAAGAAATTCATTCTCAATGTAATTTAGACAACTTCAACAAAATTTTGACAAAATTGTTGGAGATTGTTGATTACATTGAAAATGAATTTCTACGAACTTCAAGATATTTTTTTACGTCCAAGAAACCAAAAGCAAATTCAAATTTTCGCGCCATTCATCGGTAATGCAGTTTTCTATATCTCTATTTATATACTGCAAAAGTTCGGATCGCAACCGCTACGAAAATAGCGCCGAACTATATTCCGCCTATTAGAAGGGGAGTGTCGAATCTATATACTTCTTCAATCTATGCTCATAATCGGATAGCTCCAGTACACCGTACAAGAGAGAAATAATTCCTGAAGATGCCAGACACTCGATCTGACGAAACGTCGAAATCTAATGAACCACGCTGGCCGAAATCTCGAATCAAGACCAGATGTCATACATATTCTTATTTCAAGTAATCTTTTTTATGTGTGTAGCGATAATCGAACGCCTTCAAATAGATGCCAACAGCAAATGAAGCTTTTTCGGCTATTTGGAAAAAATGGTCGCAAGAATATTTGCATACTGTAATGCAACGCAACAAATGGCAGGTAGAAAGAGACCACCCTGTTGTTGGCGATATGATATTTATCAAGGGAGTTGATTCAAATCCAACATCATGGCCCCTTGGCCGAATAATTGAATAGTTTCCTGGGCCCGACGGTATTTCTCGAGTTGCGTCCGTTAAAACAGCGACTAGACCGGTACTTATGTTAGAGCGGTATCAGAATTAATTCCGCTGAATATTCTAGTTTGAATTTCAATAATTCCATTATTTCTTCTTTATTCCACTGCAAAATAAAATTATATGCTAATATTGGGTGGGCGGATTTCGTTCACGCCAAAGTGAACGTCAGTTCATTTTATTGTTTTTTGGAAAATTTCGATTTTTCCGAATTGGAAAATGTTCAATTTCATTTTTAAATATAACCCGGTAATAGTATATTGTTCTATGAGCAGAAATGTAGGGGAAGGTGAGGACCCTTCGTACGGTTTCAACATTTTATTTTTTTTATTTTTTGTTTTTTCATTAATCAATCACCTGACAGCTTGAATGTATAGTCTAACTATCTGAGAATTACAGATTCAGAATAATTAGAATATCAAAAATTATTTATAATTATAAATAGGCGTTGGCCGCTGTCTTTAGTGGGTAGGTGATCACCAAGAGGCGGTGTACAAGCAAAAAAATTCATATGTTTCGAAGAGGTGGAAATGATGCTAGAAACGGCAAATTCACACAGAATCAAGAAAGGTGCCGCTCTCTAGACTCTAATCATAAATAGGCCAGCTGGAATGCAATCCCCGCACTTTCCGTTAATATCGTTGATACACGAATTCATTACGCTAGAAATCAGTAAGTTTGTCGGCGAAATATTTCATAACGTCATCGAAGGTACATTTCAGAAACCATTTTTTATGTTCACTTTCCGATTGGATATAAGACTCTGGTGGGGGTGGGGGGCAAATTACTAAGGACATTTCACAATTTCACATACATTTAACTATGTATTTTCATTTTCCTGTAAGATGCATTAATTTCATGGGCACCCGCAGAAATTTTTCGCAGGGAGGGGTCGAAATTTTTCTCAGGGGGGGGGTGAACTTAAAATTATTGAAATATTGAGGGTGTGGTGCTGAAAAACGCTAAGGCCATCAAAATCTCTGGGGGAGCCATGGCCACCGTGGCCCCCCTGCGGGCGCCAAGATTTATTTAGGTGATTGTATAACGGTTGGGACGAAGTCGAAGTAGATACGTATAGGTGACTCAGGGCTGAAGTGCCTCAAGTGGTCGGCCAGACTCCTGGCAAAGAGTAAATACTATCTACTCTTTGCTCCTGGCCTTTAGTGGCAACAGGCTGTAGGCAGTCTACGACGGGCATTTAAATAGAAATAAGTGTATACTGTTGATTATAATATAAACATTCGGAGGTAATCAGTTTGATTTCTCTGAGAATATCATTTCTGAAATACAAATTAAAAGGGACTAGGGTTGTAACATTCCCATTCTTAACGAGAACAAGTAGTCAATTTGTGACCTGACAACAAGGGCGTCGCCACGCCAGTGGGGGCAGCTGCCCTCCCCCCTAGAGCTCAGAAATCCCTTAAAAAAACTTGAAATAATAGCATAATATACGAAAATCAGTTCATTTTTGTTTTTTGCTCCCCCCTGGTTCGAAGACTGGCGAGTGGCGACGCTCTTGCCTAACACGAAGGTTAGAGGTTAGGTATAGAGAAGCTTCGTTCGCTAAGTGAAGCATGCGCAAAAAAAAGCGAAAGGGCGAGACTCGTAGTGATGAGGTAGTTATTAGTTGTTAAGTAATTTTTAGTGAAACAAACAATTCGTGTATCGACAATCCTGCAGTGGCATCTCTATGTTTCTGCCAAAGAAAGGGCGATGTCGTATAGCCTCGTGACAACGTCGCATCTGCGCTTGCGGTCAGGACCTGCGCGGTAACGGCACTAACGGCAGTTTAGAATGGACGCTCGGGGAAGAGACGTTGAAGCCGAGCACGCGATCTCCTAAAACGTTAAGTCTTTCTCCACCCCATATAACAGTTATAAATATCTAATTAATAAAACGTTTTTGATTTGAGTGCCGAACAAGATTTCCTTAACAGATTTCGTGACTGCTGATAGCAGTGAAAAAGGTATATATACAGGGTGTCCCACGGTCGAGTGCCTATTAGACGTTTCTGGAGAACTGGACATATTTGAAATCTGAAAATTGGGATTATGATATTGTTCGGAATTCTCTACGGACCGAAAATATTTTTGGAGCTTGAGCACTTCCGGTTATACCAGGAGTGGAAATAAATTTGTTCAAAAAATTTATTTTTCAATATTTTCGTTTCTGATATGATTGAGTATTCAATGCTGAATACATTTCTGTTGAAACCATTGTATTCATTCGAATAGTTTTCGAAATATCGAAAAAAAACCTAAAAAAATGTCAAATATTCATAGTCAGTGTTATGTCCATTATTCCTATTCTGAACATCCTGAGTGTAAACCGTTCTCACAACGTCAAAGTAGAAGAATGTAGAAAGGTCATGCATCTTTTGAATTTCATAAATATCATCACAGGGTGTTTCAAATTTTGTGTCGAAAACTGTGATCGAAAATTGGCCATAACTTCTGTTTTTCAAATTAGAATCCTATTTTTTTATGACTGCGTTGGATTCTGCGAAGAAAAATAGTGATAGCACTCTCAGATGTTCTTGCTCCTAAATTGAGTAATCCCCGAGATATTTGAGCTTTTCTGGATTCATGTTGTACGTAGAGTCAAATTCATCTTATCCTTCGTATGAGAATATTCTGTGACCATAGAAGATAAATTATCCCATTGATAATTCACAAGTGACAGCTCTAATTTTAGGCATTAACCTTACTTCTCGATTTTACTTCAATGGTTACTATGGTTTCATAAGAATAGTCATCGAATATGTTGGCATGAGAATATTCTGTGACCATAGAAGATAAATGATCCCATTAATAATTCAGAGGTGACAGGTCTAATTATTAGTTGTAACTATGGTTTTATAGGAATATTCATCGAATCACTTCAGATTCGATGAATTTGACTCTACGTACAACATAAATCCAGAAAAGCTCAAATATTGAACAGTTTCAGCCGTTACTATTTGGTAGTTGATCATAATTAAAACGAAAAGTGAAAAAATAGCCAATAATATATCGAAACTTAATATCAACATAGCTTTCAAACCAAAAAATAAATTATCGTCTCTGTTATTCAATGCCAAAGATTCAACCCCAAATTTGCTTAAATCAGGAGTTTATGAGTTAAAATGTTCAACTTGCAATATGAAATATATAGGTCAGACTGGACGTTCATTCAAAACAAGATTCAATGAACATCGAATGGATTTCACCAAGAACAAAAGCAAGTCCACCGTCGCAACCCATTGCATTGAGAATGGCCACACATTCCCAACAATAGATAACCTAAAAATTTTACACGTAGAATCGAAAGGAATAAAACTCAATTATCTGGAGTCTATTGAAATTTACAAATTAGAGCAGAAAAATATTCACGAAATAATGAATGAACAAATAGAACTGTGCAATTCTCAAATTTTCAAAGCATTTAAATAACACCTACAACTGTAATAATCCACAAATTTATTTTTTCTAACATCTATTGCAAACAAAATTCCTTCAGCTCTCACTTTCCTTTTTTATTATTACTACCTGAATCTGCATAAATACCCTGTACTTTGTACCCAGAGGTCAGTTGTCTGAAGATGAACGAGAGTTCGAAACTATAGTCGCAAAAATGTAATCCTTACATATTGTATCTTAAAAAAAAAAAAAATCTTTTCGTTTTAATTAAAGCTCAAATAACTCGGAAATTACTGATTTTAGGAAAAAAAGCATCTGAGAGTGCTATTATTATTTTTCTTCGCAGAATCCAACGCAATCATATAAAAATAGGGTTCTAATTTGAAAAACAGAAGTTATGGACAATTTTCGATCAGAGTTTTCGACACGAAATTCAAAAGATGTTTGTCCTTTCAACATTCTTCTACTTTGACGTTGTGAGAACGGTTTACACTCGGGATGTTCAGAATAGGAATAATGGACATAACACTGACTATGAATATTTGACATTTTTTTAGGTTTTTTTTCGATATTTCGAAAACTATTCGAATGAATACAATGGTTTTAACAGAAATGTATTCAGCATTGAATACTCAATCATAACAGAAATGAATATATTGAAAAAAATATTTTTTGAACAAATTTATTTCCACCCCCTCTATAACCGGAAGTGCTCAGGCTCCAAAAATATTTTAGGTCTGTAGAGAATTTCCAATAATATCATAATCCTAATTTTCAGATTTCAAATAAGGCCAGTTCTCCAGAAACGTCTAATAGGCACTCGACCGTGGGACACCCTGTATATATTCTTTTGAAAGAGAGAATTACATACTGTTTTCTTGAATCGAACAATACATGGCATATGACACGTGTGTAGAAATGGCGACAAGGAACAGATTATATAAAAGAATATAATCTGTTTCCCGCTCCAAATCTAGGTGTTAGCAGAGGGAATGTTAACGGGGTACCATACAAGTCTGAGTATGATAGATACACATTCTCATTAATTTTTAGAATTTCGGATTACATAATAAGATATTTATAGGCGTGAAAATGAGCTACAAATATCAATCGGGAGCAGAGAAAAGGAAAAAGAAGAAGGTTCAGGAAGAAGCAAAAAAATTACCGGAAATAACAACCTTCCTCTCTAAAACTACGAATAGTACGAATGATGCATACATGGAACCTGGATGTTCATTCACGTCAGACGTAACCGGGACAATTCCTGAATTTTCATTTCCAGTTAATGAAGATGAGCCAGAGGTATGTGATATTTCCACAGAAATACAGGGTCTTTCACGAGGAACCTCACCCATATTTATACGGGAAACTACTGAACGTATTTTCATGAAATTCAGCACTTATAAGTATTTCACGATGCTGATGAAATCTAAAATATTTTCAAGGCATGAGCACCTCCGGTTTTTCCGGAAATGACGCCAACCTCCGTTTTTCAAGTTAGAACACCATTTTTTTATTGCAGGAATAGATTCCTTAGAAAATTTCAATTAATTTTATGTAACATTTTTCAGTTTTGGTTGGAAAATTCTCTCTGAGCAGGAAAATTCGAAAAAAAAATCGAAAATAGAGCTCCGCTGAAACAAGAATAACTTCGAGGTTTTTGGATGGAAAATTTTCATTTTTGGGATTTTTCAAGATGTAAGATTGATGTATCCACTTTAAAAATCGAGATCGCGATTCATGATACAGGGGGTGAAAAAATCGCTTTCAAAGTTAGGGATGACAAAATCGTGAAAAATCAATTTTTTCAAATTAGAACCCCATTTTTTTATGGCAGATATTGAATCTACGTTAAAAAATAATGTGAGTGTATGCATCACACCCTTGCCCTAAAGTGGATATTAACTCAGAAAATATCCATTTTAGGGCAAGGGTGTGATGCATACACTCACATCATTTTTTTAACGTAGATTCAATATCTGCCATAAAAAAATGGGGTTCTAATTTGAAAAAATTGATTTTTCACGATTTTGTCATCCCTAACTTAGAAAGCGATTTTTTCACCCCCTGTATCATGAATCGCGATTTCGATTTTTAAAGTTGATACATCAATCTTACATCTTGAAAAATCCCAAAAATGAAAATTTTCCATCCAAAAACCTCGAAGTTATTCTTGTTTCAGCGGAACTCTATTTTCGATTTTTTTTTTCGAATTTTTCCGCTCAGAGAGAATTTTCCAACCAAAAATGAAAAATGTTACATCAAAATAACTTGAAATTTTCTAAGGAATCTATTTCTGCAATAAAATAATGGTGTTCTAATTTGAAAAACGGAAGTTGACGTCATTTCCGGAAAAACCGGAGGTGCTCATGCCTTGAAAATATTTTAGATTTCATCAGCATCGTGCCATCGTGAAATACTTATAAGTGCTGAATTTCATGAAAATACGTTCAGTAGTTTCCCGTATAAATATGGGTGAGGTTCCTCGTGAAAGACCCTGTATATGTATAATAAATACTAGAACGCCAATCAGTTCTGCAAACCTGGCATCCCACAGCGCAAATTGACCTACTACAGAGTTTGCGCAATATTTGAACGTGTCATCAGGACAGGACTTAAAATTTTTGACTTCGAGAATGTGGTATGAATAAGTTGTCAGTATCAACATTTGCAATAATAAAAAAATAGCTGTAGTATCTTACTTAAACTAAACTTACTTTCATAAAATGGGTTTCTCCTTTATTTGCGCAAAAAAGAACCATGCACTTCATTTTGCCTATAATTTGTCACGGCACTCGACTTTCAAAATTAACTAGTAGAACTCAAGTACAAAACTAAATTAAAGGAGTATCAGTACTACACAATGTTCAAGAAAACAACGAGGAAACACCCAAAACGGAGCAGAAAAGGCAATTAATTTATACGAATGAATAAATAGGAAAGCACACAGCAAAGGGAATCAACAAATCCGATACTGCTCTTTTTCTGATGTGAAGATGTGTTTGTTTACGTCGCGTAGCGGTGTTGCCGAATTCACTGGGTTTCACAATAAGATTTATTCCGAACTTCATCTGAAACCATAATGCTTGGCAACGACGTGGCAAGAAAAGACGAGCTGCGCATGTACAAGTAGTAGGTGTTTATTCGCTACTAGATGGCCCGGCGAACTTTGTTTCGCCTAAATGATATCTACCTATACCCATAGCCATCTTTATCTTAAGAAGGCCGTGCCTATACTTACTATGGATTTCACAAATCGTAATCACCAGTGATCGGAGACCAACGGCTTGGTTAGATTTCTGAACTGTCAAATCGAGTTGATTCTAGATCAAGCTCCGATCACCGGTGATATGCTTTGTGAAACCCCCGTTAAAGATGTATAAACTTACCATTGCTATTTTTTCAAGCAGGAGATAAATTAGGCATAATAAAAGTTCTGTCAAATGTCATCTGTAAACTGTCAAATGCCATCTGTAAACTGTCAAATGTCATCTGTAAACTGTCAAATGTCATCTGTTTACTGACAAATGTCATCTGTCAACTGTTAAATGTCATCTGTCTACTGACAAATGCCATCTGTCAAATGTCATCTGTCAAATGTCATCTGTCAAATGTCATCTGTCAAATGTCATCTGTCAAATGTCATCTGTCAAACGTCATCTGTCATCTTTTCCATGGATATGAGCTGTCACACAAAACAGAAATACAAAAATAATATGTCAATTAATAATTATGGGCAATTTTGAATTCTGTTATTTCCGCAAATATATTTATTACCCAAACATAAATCAAAAACATTTCAGAAATATAGAGAAAAGATGAAAATGGACAACACACGATTGATGCTGATCGTCACAATCCGATTTACTTTACATTCCGGTAAAAATTCACTGTTTCACCAACTTAAGATCTTTACCCGCTTTTGATCTGATAATAGCCTTCCATGTTATTATAAGTTCTATGCACATTTCACAATAATTGTATATTAATTTGGATAGGTTATATTGGGGGAGCAGTCAAATTAATTGAAAATCAGTCGATATAACCTATCAGAATAATTGTATACATCGCCATTCATACTCTATGCCATTTCTGAATTTCCTACCCTTCAAGAAAATGAAATGCACCATTGCCAGACTACTTCATGGCTTATAACTTCACAACGATCTATTTTATTATTGCATTTCTATTGAATACCGTAGAACTTCGTTCTACTACTATTAATCCCCATGGAATATTCTTATACCGCTGGTAAGACCTACTGCACTTTCAACTATTCACTTGACGTGCGATTCTGTGGAAGAAAAACTAACCTCCTTTGTCCAAATGTCAAAACCCATATAAGTACTCTATGATTGCTCGATTCGTCGTAAGAAATTGGAATGCCTTTTTTTCTTTTCTGTAGGATTTTTTTGGGAATATGTATTTTGTTATATAAACCTTGCCCTAACAATAATAAACACAACAAAAAAAATTGTCCAATTTGGTGCGATCGTTTGAACAATAAGGCATTTCGAAGTTTTGAACCAACTATAGATCCTCTTTTATTAATATAGATAGCGAGTCCATTTCTCTCGTTCTATTTCATCATTGCATTTCTATTAAATACCGTGGAACTTCGTTCTGTAGGGACCTATATCTCCCTAGCCGCTCCTCGTTCCCGCATAGATGTCGCGCGGTTCTACCTTCGTCCCAATAGAACGGCCGCATCGATTTTAAGTACCGAGTCCTTCGCTTGATCGATGCGGCGGGTGGAAACAATTCCCCCGCGCCCCCCACGTCTACAGCAGGCTCCTATCAAGCTGTATTGATAAGTTCAAAGATAGGAGCTGGAACGAAACGTGGAATGCCCTAATGAAGAGGTTTGTGGTACCTCACAAACATCCACGCCGAAAACCCACATTGGTGACCCCGAGGACGGGTGTTTCACGCTGTCTCCTTTAAGGCGACAGCATCCTGCTAGACACTGATGTGCATCTCAACCCGTCTCACTCACTTTGAGATGGTAGGCTACCATCTTCTGGTGCAGAGACCGGCCACCTCAACGCAAGGCAACATGCCCATGCTGCGTAACATAGCCGCATTCGCGAGGTCTTGGCTGCGACCTCCCACGGCTACACCAGTATGTCCAAAGGTGAATAGGTGCACATCAGAGCCATAATTCCATCTATACGACGACGATCTCGATTAATATCGTGACTTCGTCACTAGCAGGGGAGTGTTGTAGGGACCTATATCTCCCTAGCCGCTCCTCGTTCCCGCATAGATGTCGCGCGGTTCTACCTTCGTCCCAATAGAACGGCCGCATCGATTTTAAGTACCGAGTCCTTCGCTTGATCGATGCGGCGGGTGGAAACAATTCCCCCGCGCCCCCCACGTCTACAGCAGGCTCCTATCAAGCTGTATTGATAAGTTCAAAGATAGGAGCTGGAACGAAACGTGGAATGCCCTAATGAAGAGGTTTGTGGTACCTCACAAACATCCACGCCGAAAACCCACATTGGTGACCCCGAGGACGGGTGTTTCACGCTGTCTCCTTTAAGGCGACAGCATCCTGCTAGACACTGATGTGCATCTCAACCCGTCTCACTCACTTTGAGATGGTAGGCTACCATCTTCTGGTGCAGAGACCGGCCACCTCAACGCAAGGCAACATGCCCATGCTGCGTAACATAGCCGCATTCGCGAGGTCTTGGCTGCGACCTCCCACGGCTACACCAGTATGTCCAAAGGTGAATAGGTGCACATCAGAGCCATAATTCCATCTATACGACGACGATCTCGATTAATATCGTGACTTCGTCACTAGCAGGGGAGTGTTGTAGGGACCTATATCTCCCTAGCCGCTCCTCGTTCCCGCATAGATATCGCGCGGTTCTACCTTCGTCCCAATAGAACGGCCGCATCGATTTTAAGTACCGAGTCCTTCGCTTGATCGATGCGGCGGGTGGAAACAATTCCCCCGCGCCCCCCACGTCTACAGCAGGCTCCTATCAAGCTGTATTGATAAGTTCAAAGATAGGAGCTGGAACGAAACGTGGAATGCCCTAATGAAGAGGTTTGTGGTACCTCACAAACATCCACGCCGAAAACCCACAGTTCTACCACTATTAATCCCCATGGAATATTCTTATACCGTTGTTAGGTATTCTGTGGTAAGACCTACTGCACTTTTAACTATTCACTTGACATGCGATTCTGTGAAAGAAAAACTAACCTCCTTTGTCCAAATGTCAAAACCTACATAAGTACTCTATGATTGCTCGAGAAAAAGGAAGGCTTTTTTTCTTTTCTGTAGGATTTTTTTGGGAATATTTTGTTATATAAACCTTGCCCTAACAATAATAAACACAACAAAAAAAGAATTGTCCAATTTGGTGCGATCGTTTGAACAATATGGCATTTCGAAGTTTTGAACCAACCATAGACCGCCTTTTATTAATATAGATATGGGGTCATTTTACTGAATCTCGGACGTACCTTATATAGCGTTCTAGTGTTTATTATATTTCTGTGGATATTTCAGAAACCAAAAAGTGATCCCCTTGAAAATACCGAAAAACTCTACCATGATGGGGATTAAATATATTACAGAAGTTTTATTGAGAGCAACTTCTATAGAATAAAACCTAACGGCGGCAAAGAAAAGAGAGACTGGCTGATATATGACGCACCGAGTAAAGCTGTTTATTGTTACCAATGCAAATTGTTTTCAAAAGAGAAAAATAGTTTGAGTGAATCAGGATGTAGGTACTGATTGGAAACATTTGACTGCTCTGCTCAAATCTCACGAAGGAAGTAATTCCCATTTAAATTCCATGGTTGCTTTGATAACAAGATCATCCCTTATTGGAACAGTAGATAGGGATTAGAAAAAACAAGTTGAATGTGAAGCTGACTATTGGGTGAAGATCTTGAGAAGAATTGTTGCGACCATAAAATTACTTGCTTCTAAAGGGTAAGCTTTACGTGGATCCAGCGAGGACATAACCAGTCGTCATAAAGGAAATTACCTTAGTTGTCTCGTGTATTTGGCCCAATTTGATGACTTATTATCCGATCATTTGCAACGTTATGCAATTAAAGGAAAAGGATCAGTGAGCTATTTATCTCACCATATATGCAATGAATTCCTGGAATTGATGAAGATGAGACCTCTAGAAACGTTCACGCAGGAAATCAAAGGTCGAAATATCTACTTTTCAATTATTGTCGATTCTACACCAGATATAAGTCACCAAGACCAACTTACTTTCATTCTTAGGTATGTGAAAGGCGATTCTGTTATTGAGAGATTTCTGGGATTTATTCGGTTAGAAATGCACACCGCGGAACATTTAACAGAAGTCGTTATAAAAAAATTGAATGAATTGGGATTGGATATTGAAAATTGTCGAGAACAATCTTATGATAATGCCGCAAATATGTCGGGGTGTTACACAGGAGTACAGGCAAGAATACGGGAATTTTCATCCAATGCTATTTTTGTGCCATGCTCAAATCATTCGTTGAATCTTGTGGTGAATTTCGCAAGCGAGTCCAGTTTGGAAGTATATATATATATATATATATATATATATTCTTTTGAAAGAGAGTAATACCTACTTTTTTCTTAAATCAAACAATATATGGCATAAGGCACGTGTGAAGAAATGGCGACAAGTAACTGACTATTTCACAACAGTTCAGAATATTTATACTTTTTTTTCGGCTTCCCCTCAAAGATGGAACTTATTACAAAGCTGTAACTGTTCTGTGAAACGACTGATTCAAACTCGATGGTCTGCCCGATTCGAAGCACTAAATGCTTTGCGTAAACATTACATGGCAATTAAAAATATTTTTTTGGAAGTGAGCAATAATACCCAGGAAAAACCTGATGTTAGGAACGAAGCAAAAGCTCTACACAATAAAATGAATTCCTTCGAAACAGCCCTTCTAACCTCGATTTGGACTAAGATTTTGGAACGAATGAATGCAACAAGCAAGACGTTACAAACAATTGAATTGAACGTTACATTCGGCGTAGAATTGCTGAAATCTCTTTTGACTTTCATTGGAGAAATAAGGGATGACTTCGATGAGCTGGAGTTAGAAACGAAAAACTTTTTCTACGAAGGCAACGATAGTAAACATTTTTACTTCAGAGATGAGGTCAAAAGGGTGAAGAAAAGAAAAATGTTTTTCGTGGAAAAAGGTGGAAGCGAAACAGTTCTAGAAGGAAAAGGAAGATTTCGAATTGAAGTGTTCAATGTTATATGTGATAATATTACTCAGGACCTGAGAAAAAGAATCGAGTGTTACGGAGAAGTAACAACAGCATTCAAATGTTTTTTCACACAAGACCAGAAGGAAATTGAAGAATCAATAAATATTTTGGGTGAGAAATATAAGAGAGATATTGAGAACAGCAGAGAATATTTGAAAAATGAAATTATACAATTTCATGAGCTATGTACAAATTTGAAAAAAAAATCGATTCATGAAAAGTTTGAGGTTGTCCAAAAGGCAAAAACAACGTTCCCAAACAAAGCAAATTTTTTTAACCATACCCATTTCAAACGCATCAGGTGAACGATCCTTCTCGGCACTGAAAAAAATTAAAACATATCTGAGGTCCAATCTAAGCCAAGAAAACCTAGATACTCTATCTCTTTTATACAGGGTGAGTCTTTGACTTGTACATATATTTTTACTGTAGATTCTTGAGGCCTAAAGAAGCCTTTTTTTCATTTTCCATTTTTCCGAATTCGGCTCTGTTAAAGAGATATAGCCATTTGAAAAAAAAATTGTGCTAAATGCGTGCCTGATATTATTCTCTACAAACACCTCAAAGTTCATATTTTTCAATTGAGATTGATGTGATCATCAGATATTCTGGGTGATATATTTTGAAAATACTCAAGCACTAACCTTATTTGAATAAGAATGTTATAAACACGATATTTCCTAGCAAAAACGCTAAGTTTTGTTCCATAATTTCTGCAATTGAAATGCCATATTTCTCACACCAAAATAAGTTCCTTCTTCGATTTTCCTGAAGATTAGTTTGCAAACACTAATAATTTGTTTATATTTGCCTCGATACCCTGAAACTATCTTATAAAAATTAGTTTCTCACTAACCTATCCTAACTCCATTAATCAAAATCATATGATTCGAGGTCAATGACCTAACCTAATCCATTCCTCTGTGATATATCATTTAATTCTAGAGAAGACGATGCCAGATTGCCGATTTTCTCTTCAACAATGGTATAGCCGAACTATCACAGAGGCACTAGTTTTGTTTACTTTTCGCTAAAGGCTTCTACGCATTGCTCTTTGGAAATGCCAAACGAGTAGTTCTGATTCTCGCCGATACAGCGCTACGATCTAAATTTAAGTGCGCTGCCGGCTACGAGTGCGATGTAGCCGCCACGCAAGACAAGACAAGACGTTCTTCTGTGTCTCTAGTCTAGAGTACAGTCTGTGATTACATTGAACGACGCCGCGATAACCTTTCTACATAGCCGGCATAGCCCGCTCCACACTCATGGCAAGAACGTCGGCCAATACCGCGAACGCGAGTGTGGATAACTTTCTTGTGTCACGTTCGCGCTTCGCGGCGTTCTCCGTTTCGTTGCGGTCTCCTGTCCCGCGACAAAGGCTTCGCGCCTAAGCACAAATGTTCCATCCACACTCACAGGCGTTCGCGGTACCAGCGCAGTAATGATTTAATGCTTGTTCACTGACTTTATTCGCTTTTGAAATGAATGGTTTTCTTGTAGCAATGAAGTGGAATTAGATTAGATTTAGAGGAGATGGGTGAAATGAGAATTTCTTGATAATTATCAGAACGAACCTTTTTTATAGGGCGGAGTCTTCGCAGACAGCGAGGATGCCGTGAACCAAAGTGCGAATATTTGTGTAGCCCGCTACACACTCATGGCGCGAATCTTGCCAAGAATTCTTGCCGTGAACCTGGCCAAGAATTCGCGGCCAAATAAGTCATCCACACTCACACAAAAATTCGCACTTTGGTTCACGGCATCCTCGCTGTCTGCGAAGACTTTGCGCCCTATAGCCCGCTACACACTCATGGCGCGAATCTTGCCAAGAATTCTTGCCGTGAAACTGGCCAAGAATTCGCGGCCAAATAAGTCATCCACACTCACACAAATATTCGCACTTTGGTTCACGGCATCCTCGCTATCTGCGAAGACTTTCCGCCCTTTTTAAAGGGTTCATTCTGATAATAATCAAGAAATTCTCATATCACTTATCTCCTCTAAATCTAATCTGATTCCACTTTATTGCTACAAGAAAACCATTCATTTCAAAAGCGAATAAAGTCAGTGAACAAGCATTAAATCATTACTGCGCTGGTACCGCGAACGCCTGTGAGTGTGGATGGAACATTTGTGTTTAGGCGCGAAGCCTTTGTCGCGGGACAGGAGACCGCAACGAAACGGAGAACGCCGCGAAGCGCGAACGTGACACAAGAAAGTTATACACACTCGCGTTCGCGGTATTGGCCGACGTTCTTGCCATGAGTGTGGAGCGGGCTTGTGAGTGTGGATGACTTATTTGGCCGCGAATTCTTGGCCAGGTTCACGGCAAGAATTCTTGGCAAGATTCGCGCCACGAGTGTGGAGCGGGCTCATGGATTCGTTTTATTATTTATTTATTTTTCTTGCAGTTTGCAGAGAATAAAGCAAACAGGTGATAAATGTGATGTGAAAACAGTGTAAGGTCGATTAAAAATTCCAAGAGGATATTGTTAAGAAGATAGATTTTCCTGAAGGACGGGTATCAATAAATTTTCAATAGAAACTCCTTATAAACTGTATAATTTCATGCTTCTCGGAATTCAGTTGATAAAAATTGACAACATTGTTAATTTGTTAAGAGACCAGAGAAGAAAATTGTTTCTTCTCTGGTCTCGATGATATTTAATCCAGGGAAGCATTCAGATTTTTTATGAAATTCATGATTTTTTCCTCAAATTTCTTCGTATACATTTAGGAATAACTCGAAAACGACGCGTTTTATTGAAAAAATATAGAAATACTTTTATTCTCTAAAATGGTTGATTTTTCCGAAAATATGAACCGTTTATCCTTTTCAAGTGATTTGATAGTGTTTTTGCATGAATTTATGAGTCGACCACCCTGTAACTTTTAAACTAGGAGAGATATTGAATAAGTTTCGATTGAGGAATATGCACCATGAATAGAGTAACCAATGAACCAAAATTCAGTTCATTTGAAATAACGGTTCCGGAGATATGAACAGGAAAGTGTTTTTTTCGTGGATTTTCGACACCCTGTATCTTACAAACGAAACCGAATTTTGAAAAATGGTATGGGAAAAAAGTGTTTCGTTTGATGAGGGGAATCTACTGTTGAAATATATGTACAAGTTAAAGACTCACCCTGTATATAGAAAACCATGCTCTAGAAGAACTTGATTGTGACAGTATAATACGGCAGTTTGCTGATAGTAAATCGCTAAAAAAAAATTTATAATTTATGTACCTATGTGATTTTTATCTGATGTGATATTTTTGAAATGTATCTTTTTTTAAATGTTATTTTTATTTTTCCTATAAGACTGTCTTTTTCTTCCATATTTATTTCCACATGAAAAGTTGAATATTTTTGTTTAATTTTTGTTGATTTGTACGAGAATCCAAGACATCCACCAGACATTGCCAAGTGCGTAAATCTTCTGCGCCCAGGGCCCGAAATCACCTCAAACCGGCACTGCAACAACGGGGCACCTACATACAGTCAGTATAAACTAGGAGCATTCTATGCTTCTAGGTATAAATACGTGATTTTCCTGGCCGTCGGATAGGGTCGAATTGCCACTAGTGTCAAAACTGTCTTCAAAGGAGCTACTATTATTTCATGGATTGGTCAATTATTCAAAGGATCTAAATTAAACCTTTGTAGTTCATCATAAGTTATCAATGGTGAGTAAATAGTTTGTTCTAGCGGAACGGCGGAACCTCCAAGAAAGAAGTTAATGCAAAAATTAGCAATTAGTACACTAACACACTAAGGGCCGGTATTATAAAAGTTGAACCGAGGATTCAACCGTGCGCCAACAACCAAATACCTCACTATCTGGTAGTTGGCGCACGGTTGAATCCTCGATTCGACTTTTATAATACCGGCCCTAAATCGTACCTAGTTGGGGCACATTCTTACGCGTCCAAATGTGCCCCATCTAGTTCTGTACGAAAGTACCCCACTTAAAATAACAGCAAAATATATCCTCTTTCAATATTGATAGGAAAACGTCATAAATTTATTACTGAAAACGTATCTTAAGTATATTTTCCTAGTTACTGAAAGAATTCTCTACACGAAAACCTATTTTATCTAAGGTAACAATAGACAAAAACATTGATCAAAAAGTTACTTAGCGAGCGCGAAAACACGTTCGTGCCTGACACTTCGCTCTCACCAGTGCGAATGGCGCGATATTAGGGCTCTCACAGACACAGCGGTTTTCGCCGAGTCGACGGCTGAGTTTGCTTCTGTGAGACGAGTCGGTTTGGGCGGCGGTGTGTGGTTTCATAGAGCAAAAGCACAGGCCAATTCCGCCGACTCGGCGATTTTCTCGGCCGCCGACTCGGCGGAAACCGCTGTGTCTGTGAGAGCCCTTACGTTGACGTAAAGCGGCCCATACACAAGCTACTTTTTCGGCAGCTAGCGTTTTGCGAGCGTCCTCTACGCTCGTGCAATTTTGACCACACACAAGCGTCTCACTAGCTCACCGATCGCTGACGAGAGAGGTTCAAAATGTCGCTCAGGCAAAAAAAAATAGCCAGTGCTATAATCTTAATTAGTGAAAAGGGTGAATCCAAGAAACGTCGGATATGGGTTAAGGACTGGTTGTTAAAAAAAGATTCCTTATCCCATATAAATCTTTTAAAAGAATTAAAATTACATCCGGACGATTATAGAAACTATCTACGAAAGGATGAGGATACTTTTAAAACTTATTCTTTTTAAATAGTTCTGTTAAGATATATTTGTATATTCATATTTGGCGCGCAGACAAAGTGACAACAGTGCGCCAGTGCGGGAATTACTAGTCAAGTTAAGGACTGTATTATACTTGGTTAAGAACTGAAGTCAAGAACAGGGTTCTCAATTATTGCCTTGTTTGATGTACAGCGTACAGCTAATGTTTCATATTTAAATACAATAAATACCTAATAAAGTGTCTTGCTATTATATAAATCCACACCTTCACATGGTAGCAGAGCGTGGTTTTAATATTGTGAATTCAAGGAGCTATTCAAGTGAAAATTAAAAGCACTCGATTTACGTAGGAACATTCGAGTAAAGCTAACAATGGCGTCCAAAGAAATAGCTATTCCTGTATTTGACGGCGAGGATTACAGCATGTGGAAGAAACGAATCACAATGTTTTTGAAGATGAAGAAATGCGACATCGTTATTCAAAGAGAGAAAAACGAAACTGATAAAACAGATTGGGATGACAATGACCTGAAGGCAATTAATTATATTTACAGTGCAATTTCCAACAAACAGTTAGAATTCGTTTGCGAGAAATCGACGGCGTATGAAATTATAAAGAAATTCGATACCCTATACCTCAAGGAGTCAACGGCGTTACAGATTATTTATAGGAATAAATTGGAAAAACTAAGACTTGCAGATCACACAAATTCAGCAACCTTTTTCAGTGAATTTGAAAAAACAGTAAACGAACTGAAGAATGCTGGTGCCAGTGTAACAGAGAAGGAGAAGTTAAATTATATGCTAAATTCCTTACCAGAATCCTACAGCTACGTTGGAGATTTAGTCGACACACTGAAAGATGAGGATCAGACGGTGGAATATATCAAAAGTAAAATACAAATGGTTGAAATGAAGAACTCTAAGCAGGAAAATATTGGGAAGAGAACTAATGCATTCATGGCAGAAAAGAATAAGCAAGAATTCAAATGTTATGGATGTGGAGAGAATGGCCATTTCCAACGAGATTGCAAATATGGGAGAGGTCAAACTAGAAAACAACCATGGAGAGGCAAAAGAGGAGCTGGAAGAGGTAACCAGTACAGAGGACGAGGGAACAATTTCAGAGGACAATATGGAAATTGTGCCTATGTAAAGCAAGGAGGTAATGAAGAAGGAAACAAGCAAGGAGCAAGTTCATGGTTAACGAAGGTAGATCATCATGTTGTTTATAATAGTAAACTTAGTAATAATTCAAGCGAAATAGAGTGGCTTTTAGATAGTGGTTGTACCGACCATATTATTAATGATGAAAGATATTTTGACAGTTGCATTACCCTTACAGAGGCAGTTAATGTTTATTTAGGAGATAGTACAATTCTAAAGGCAACTAAAATTGGAAAAGTTTTAAGCTATTTTGAAGTTTTTGGAAAGAAAAATTTAGTAGAGATGAAAAATGTATTTTTTGTTAAGGATATGAAATCTAATTTGATAAGTTTAAGTAAGATAAGCGATAATTATACAATCATTTCTAAAGGTAATAAGACTGAAATTATCAATAATAATGGAAATATTATTGCAATAGCTTTTAGGACAAATGGCTTATATGTGATGAACAGCAAATTGAAAGGTATGAAATCGTTAGTAAATATTGCCAATAGAAAGTATGAAAACATGAGTCATAAGGAAAAATGGCATCGAATGTTAGGACATGTGAATTTTAATTACTTGAATATTTTATTTAAAGAACAGTTATTGAGTGGAATTCCAGAAAATTTAGAGTCAGATTTTATGAAATGTAGAACATGCATAGAAAATAAAATGCATAATATTCCTTTTGAGAACAAAAGAGAAAAGGCGAAGGATCTATTAGAAATCATACATACAGACGTTTGTGGCCCTTTCAAAACAACAGGCTACAAGGGTGAAAAATATTTTATATCATTCATTGATGATTTTAGTAAAATGGCTAGAGTTTATGTGATTCAAAATAACACCGAAGTATTTGACTGTGTATTCCAGTATATAAATGAAACGGAAAATTTAACCGGGAAAAAAGTAAAATTTTTGAGATGTGACAATGGAAAAGAATACTTAAATCATAAAATTTATAATTTTGCTAAAGAGAAAGGTTTTATAATAAATAATTGTCCAGCTTACGTGCATGAATTAAATGGAACAGCTGAACGTTTTAATAGAACAATAATGGATATGTCGAGATGTTTATTAGCAGAGGCACAGGTTCACAAAATGTATTGGCCTGAAATAGTCTGTACTGCAACATATTTAAAAAATCGTACATTAGCAAATACTAAAGAAAGGAAAACACCTTACGAAATATTTTTCGGAAAGAAACCAGACGTTTCAAATTTACGTTTGTATGGCAGTAAAGTTTTTGTTAGAATACCAGAGCAGAAAAGAGAGTCTAAATGGGATAAAAAAGCGGATATTGGAATCTTGTTAGGTTACAGTGAAGTCGGTTATAGAGTTTTGTTGAATAGTAGAGTCATAGTTGCTAGACACGTTGAAATCGTAGAAGAAAATACAAAGTGTATTGGACTAGATGATTATAATCCAGAATTAGAGAGTGAAAATTCTGAAGGTAACACAATAGGTGATGAATTAGAAAATGAGGTAGAAAGAGAAAATGTTCCAACCGAAAATTCCGAACCAGATAATAGTAATCAATTTTCACAAAGATCGCAAAGAAATAAATGTTTACCAAAACGCTTTGAAGATTATTATGTTTATAGTGACAATATAGTTGTTAACTTTTGTAGAGCTGATACTCCATATTCATTCGAGGAGGCGGTAGAATCAGATGAACGCGAGTTTTGGATAGAAGCGATGAATAAGGAAATCAATTGTTTGAGAAAAAATGAAACTTGGGAATTGGTAGAAGGTGTAGATCAAAAAAGAGTTTTAGATGTAAAATGGGTTTACTCAAGAAAATCTGAAGACATTTATAAAGCTAGACTAGTTGTTAAAGGATATCAACAAACTGACAAAATCGATGATATTTACTCACCTGTGGCAAAAATGCAAACTTTAAAGATTCTTTTAGCTTATTGTTGTCAAAAAGAATTATTAGTAGAACAAATGGATGTGGAAACTGCATTTTTAAATGGAAAAATAAATTCAGAGATATACGTACACCAACCAGAAGGTTATAAGGATGAGTCAAATAGAGTTTGTAGATTAAAGAAAGCCCTATACGGTTTGAAGGAAAGCCCAAGGTTATGGTACGAATGTTTCGATAAATACTTGATAAGTTTAGGTTTTGAAAAAAGTCATGTAGACTACTGTCTATACACATTTCAGAAAAACAATAACATTTTATATTTGTTAATATTTGTAGATGACTTGTTAATATGCAGTAAGGACGAAACAGAGATAGGAAAAATCAAGAATTTGTTGTCGAAAAAGTTCAATATGAAAGATCTAGGAAAAATAAAAGAATATTTGGGTATAACAATTGAATATGATACATGTAAACAAGAAATGAAATTGAATCAGACGAAATATATTAAGTTTTTGGCAAAAAAGTACGAATTGGAGGAGAGTAGATTGTATAATACTCCAATGGAAACGAATTTAAAGATTGATGAGGCAAAGAATGTCGAAGTGAATCTCAATTATCGAAATTTAATAGGAGCTCTATTATATATAAGTTCTGCAACCAGACCTGATATAAGTTTCAGCGTAAACTATTTGAGTAGGTATCAAAATTGCTATGATAGAACACACTTCAAGTATGCACTAAGAGTTTTGAAATACTTGTATGCGACTAATGATTTAAAATTAACATATAGAAAGAATGATAGTAATGAAATTATTGATTGTTATGTTGATGCAGATTGGGCAGGTAATCATATAGATAGGAAATCTACAACAGGTTACGCAATTCGATTATTTGGTAATATTATTTACTGGAAATCTAAGAAACAGAAATCTGTTACTAAAGCTTCAACATATGCAGAATATGTAGCATTGTCAGAGGCTGTTAGCGAATTGATATTTGTTAAAGAATTATTGAAAACATTCAATATAAAACTTGAAAAACCAATAAAAATCTATGAGGACAATTCTGGTGCAGTAAGCATTGCTAAATGTGGAAATTTTACAAAAAATTCTAAACACATAGAAGTCCATTGCCATTATGTTCATGATTATATTAAGGATGAAGTTATTGATGTTGTAAAAATTGATTCAAATAAAAATATTGCAGATTTGTTCACAAAAGCATTATGTAAAGAAAAGTTTCAGTATTTTAGAAATTTGTTAAATTTAGAATAAAAATGTAACTAGAATAAGGTTTGTTTAATATGAATATAAGGAGGCGTGTTAAGATATATTTGTATATTCATATTTGGCGCGCAGACAAAGTGACAACAGTGCGCCAGTGCGGGAATTACTAGTCAAGTTAAGGACTGTATTATACTTGGTTAAGAACTGAAGTCAAGAACAGGGTTCTCAATTATTGCCTTGTTTGATGTACAGCGTACAGCTAATGTTTCATATTTAAATACAATAAATACCTAATAAAGTGTCTTGCTATTATATAAATCCACACCTTCACAAGTTCCATAAAATTTGTAATGAATTCTTCTGAATGTGCAAATCTTGCATGATTCTCTGCCATTCTAGACGCTCTCACACACACACAAGCGTTTTTCATGCGTTTCGCCTGCTATCTTGACGCTAAAATCAAACACGGTTGACCTTGGCGTCCGGCGTTGCGTCCTGCACGGCGACTCGCCACCGTGGCAGCGGATAGACATACACACTGTAGGGTGGAGCGATTTTCTCGATTTTATAATCTGATGATGCCTGGTATCGGAATGAATGTCTTTTAGGGTGAGTATAGACCAAAAAATATCACTCTTATCGGACTTAATCTTCAGGTTCCTAGAAGGGGGGAAATTTCTCATTATCAGTAATTTTCTTAACTTCGAATTTTAAATCTATAACATATTTTTATTATAGTCTTTTAATTCCTAGTGTTATAATTTATCTTATTCTTTTCTGAAAACTCATGAAAAGACCCAAGGGCGTCGACAGGGAGCGGCAGCTCCCCCCCTAGAGCTCAAAAATTCCTTAAAAACTTATGAAATAATAGCATAATATACGAAAATCAGTTTATTTTTCTATTCTGATTGTATCTTGCCCCCCCCCTAGCTCAATTGCCCCCCCTGGCTGGCGGCGCCCTTCTGGAAAGCTACTACATTACTAAGTTTATATGTTACTCATATACTTACATTAATTACGTTAAGTTTGTTATACCTATAGGCTCTAAGTAAGTTTGAGAAATTGGTAATAAAATTATGAGGCACTTGTCAATGTTCAATTTTCAATTTTTTCTAGATAGAGTAATCCGATAGCTCAGCAATCTAAAATACGTTCCTTTAGGCCTCTAGCCAAGCAACGAGCTTGAGAAATTGGTCATGAAATTATGAGGCACTTGTCAATGTCCAATTTGTTCTAGATAGAGTAATCCGAATGCTCAGCAATCTAAAACTCGCTCCTTGAGGCCTCTAGCCAAGCAACGAGCTTGAGAAATTGGTCATGAAATTATGAGGCACTTGTCAATGTCCAATTTTCATTTCTTTCTAGATAGAGTAATCCGAAAGCTCAGCGATCTTAAACTCGTTCCTTGAGGCCTCTAGCCAAGCAACGAGCTTGAGAAATTGGTCATAAGATTATGAGGCACTTGTCAATGTCCAATTTTCATTTCTTTCTAGATAGAGTAATCCGAAAGCTCAGCGATCTTAAACACGTTCCTTTAGGCCTTTAGCCAAGCAACGAGCTTAAGAAATTGGTCATAAGATTATGAGGCACTTGTCAATGTCCAATTTTCAATTTTTTCTAGATAGAGTAATCCGAAAGCTCAGCAATCTTAAACACGTTCCTTTAGGCCTTCAGCCAAGCAACGAGCTTGAGAAATTGATCATAAAATTATGAGGCACTTGTCGATGTCCAATTTTCAATTTTTTCTAGATAGAGTAATCCGAAAGCTCAGCAATCTTAAACACGTTCCTTTAGGCCTTTAGCCAAGCAACGAGCTCGAGAAACTGGTCATAAAATTATGAGGCAGTTGTCAATGTCCAATTTTCAATTTTTTTTAGATAGAGTAATTCGAAAGCTCAGCAATCTTAAACACGTTCCTTTAGGCCTTCAGCCAAGCAACGAGCTTAAGAAATTGGTCATAAGATTATGAGGCACTTGTCAATGTCCAATTTTCAATTTTTTCTAGATAGAGTAATTCGAAAGCTCAGCAATCTTAAACACGTTCCTTTAGGCCTTCAGCCAAGCAACGAGCTTAAGAAATTGGTCATAAGATTATGAGGCACTTGTCAATGTCCAATTTTCATTTCTTTCTAGATAGAGTAATCCGAAAGCTCAGCGATCTTAAACACGTTCCTTTAGGCCTTTAGCCAAGCAACGAGCTTAAGAAATTGGTCATAAGATTATGAGGCACTTGTCAATGTCCAATTTTCAATTTTTTCTAGATAGAGTAATCCGAAAGCTCAGCAATCTTAAACACGTTCCTTTAGGCCTTCAGCCAAGCAACGAGCTTGAGAAATTGATCATAAAATTATGAGGCACTTGTCGATGTCCAATTTTCAATTTTTTCTAGATAGAGTAATCCGAAAGCTCAGCAATCTTAAACACGTTCCTTTAGGCCTTTAGCCAAGCAACGAGCTCGAGAAACTGGTCATAAAATTATGAGGCAGTTGTCAATGTCCAATTTTCAATTTTTTCTAGATAGAGTAATTCGAAAGCTCAGCAATCTTAAACACGTTCCTTTAGGCCTTCAGCCAAGCAACGAGCTTAAGAAATTGGTCATAAGATTATGAGGCACTTGTCAATGTCCAATTTTCAATTTTTTCTAGATAGAGTAATTCGAAAGCTCAGCAATCTTAAACACGTTCCTTTAGGCCTTCAGCCAAGCAACGAGCTTAAGAAATTGGTCATAAGATTATGAGGCACTTGTCAATGTCCAATTTTCATTTCTTTCTAGATAGAGTAATCCGAAAGCTCAGCGATCTTAAACACGTTCCTTTAGGCCTTTAGCCAAGCAACGAGCTTAAGAAATTGGTCATAAGATTATGAGGCACTTGTCAATGTCCAATTTTCAATTTTTTCTAGATAGAGTAATCCGAAAGCTCAGCAATCTTAAACACGTTCCTTTAGGCCTTCAGCCAAGCAACGAGCTTGAGAAATTGATCATAAAATTATGAGGCACTTGTCGATGTCCAATTTTCAATTTTTTCTAGATAGAGTAATCCGAAAGCTCAGCAATCTTAAACACGTTCCTTTAGGCCTTTAGCCAAGCAACGAGCTCGAGAAACTGGTCATAAAATTATGAGGCAGTTGTCAATGTCCAATTTTCAATTTTTTCTAGATAGAGTAATTCGGAAGCTCAGCAATCTTAAACACGTTCCTTTAGGCCTTCAGCCAAGCAACGAGCTTAAGAAATTGGTCATAAGATTATGAGGCACTTGTCAATGTCCAATTTTCAATTTTTTCTAGATAGAGTAATCCGAAAGCTCAGCAATCTTAAACACGTTCCTTTAGGCCTTCAGCCAAGCAACGAGCTTGAGAAATTGGTCATAAAATTATGAGGCACTTGTCGATGTCCAATTTTCAATTTTTTCTAGATAGAGTAATCCGAAAGCTCAGCAATCTAAAACACGTTCCTTTAGGACTTTATCCCAGCAACGAGCTTGAGAAATTGGTCATGAAATCATGAGGCACTTGCGAATGTCCAATTTTCATTTTTTTCTAGATAAATTGGGAGAGCGGGAATGGGTGGAACCCGATTTGCAGCCACCTCCCCGTGGTGGGTTCTGGGTTGGTCTTTAGCGAAGAAAACCAAGCGAAAAGCTGTAACTCGTAAAATAAACCAAATTATTTGGTTATTTATACACTTTCATTCTACGTAAATTTTCGGGGTCATCTAGGAACCTGAAGACGTCACATTCAGGAACCCAGATTTTGCCATTTCATTAACCACATAAAAAGACACCAATCGAGCACCCAGGTCAAAAGAAAAATTGAAGATAATTTTTTCTTGTATAAAATCGCTCCGCCCTAATACACAGGCGTTTTTCGGGCTACTTTTAGGCGTTTTGGTCGCTTGCGGTGACGCTAACTGCCAGAACGCTGAAAAAATTGCTTGTGTATGGGCTGCATAAAGTTGGTACCTCCACTCAAGCACACATACAAAAGCAAGGCCGTACGTCGTTTCGTTCAAGTTTTATTTTGACTGTATGAATGTGCCCTGCGTACGAAGGGTAACGATCTCCCCCTAAGTCATAACACATGCAGATGAATTTTGCAGCCCGAGCCGTCAGGCGAGGGGTGTAATTCATCAAGTGTGTTATGACCATTAGGTACTGCGAATTGAACTCTATACTTTATCTTCGACTTCTTCAGTAAAATTCGAATTAATCTGCATTTTCAAAATTGACAACAGTTGTCAAAAGCGATTTCTGTAGTCGAAAATCGAATCGATATCGAATCCCGTAGAAAACGTCAAAAATTCACGTTTTCCAAATGCAATTTTTGGATATTCAGACCTAAGAAAATGTAGAAATGGATGGCGAGAACGTTACCTTGATGTCTGAAATAGAGTTGTCCATTGACCCAACTTTTTTATTCATTTCGTAAGCTACATTTTTCCTATTTGTATTAGAGTGAGTTATAGGCGTGAGTTATTATTACCTCACACTATTGGTTTATAGAGACTATTACAGATCAAAATCAGTTGAATAATGGATATATTATTCAATGGGAGTAGATATAATTTATTATAATCTGCTGCCAGCTGTAGGTTTATTTGCGACGACGCATGTTCATGCTACACATTCATTCTTCTTTTGCGAGTCGAAGAGATTAATTCAGATTTTTAGCATATGCACCCATTTTTCGATTGTTTTCGTTTCCATAATTTCAAAATTCAGTTTCAAATTAAAAATATGATCTCGGGATCTTATCTTTATCATTTATATAAAGGACCCCGCACTTTTTCTATGGAAAATGGCGTTCCGTCAAATTTTCTGAAATTTTGGTATAATGTAGTACTCGACCTACTGATCAAAAGTGACCATGGTCCTAACTCAATCCTATGACTAGTTTTTGAGATACAGGGCGTTGAAGTTGAGAATTACCCACTTTTCCCAAGTAGCATTTTTTGTTTTATAAAAGTGCGAATAGACTCTTCGACACTGCCTTATAAAATTCAGAGTTATATAATGTAGATACAAAAAATTTTCCCTGTCCCCTATATATCCTTTATTGGCCTTAAATGATATAATTTATAACTTCCCTATAAGTGTCGACAAAGACTTATGGTTTTTCCGATAACCATCTGAACACTTTTATAACCCTATCTATACGACTGTTATAGAACTCCCATATGTAGACGATACTTTTTCCGTTACTGAAAAAGGCGGATGGTCTCAAGATTTATAAGTGGCACGACCACAGATCTGGTAGTTGTTTCAATTACCTTTCTGGATGAAAACGCGCATGCGCAACTTTGTCGTATTGTTTCACTCTAATTCAACGTCAAGTATTATTCATCTTTATTTATCTGTAGGTTAGTTGAATTCAGAAACAACAACCGTAATAAAATGCAGTTAGTGGTGATACTGGTGATGATACGTAGTTGGTTTTATTGAATGCTTAGGTACAAGTTACATTTCTTATAAGCGCGGAGAAAATCTTGAAGGTAAGTGAACAAACACTTGCAATTTTTTCTACACTGTATAAAATCGAATTTTATCTCCGAATAACACGTGCGCCCTCGATATACGAAAGTTTTCAATTTTTTATAGAAAAATATCCACATCATTTTCAATTATTTTTTTCTAAATGTAACAATTTTTCAATACAAACACTAAGTTTTGAATAATAGTATCTTAAAATTAACAAAAAATTCATTTTCAATCCAAATTCAACTTTTTTTCCTTGTTCTAAATTTTTCACAAAGCTGAAAAAACACGACATTTTCAATAACAATATGGCCGTGTCGGATATTTAGTCATGCTCAACACTTGGACTCATATAAATTATTTCACATCCCTTATGTAAATACACTGCCTTTTTGTTCTATAATAATTTTTGACATATTCATAATCACCAATTTAAGTGATAAAAATTACTGAATAAAATATACGTAGGAGCTTTATAAACTTTAAGTGATTTACACCACCACCATCCCTGTATTATAACTGATGGTAACTCAAAACACCTTCGAATGACCAGTAGTTCTCACGCATGCCAATTGATTGCTCTCTGAATGAAAACATAACCTAATATTCTTGACGCTCAAGATATTGTGTACTATTTTCATTAATTGTGTTTAGGTGTGGACATGTCTTTCAGAATACTTCAAACCGAAGAACCAGGAAGAGATATTCCTTCTCTTACAATTGTTCCTGAAGCTTGGGAACAAAACGGCATCCTTTATTGGCCCAAATCAAGGAATGCAGCGAGTGCAGTACGAAATCCTTCTTCAAAGCCTGATAAAGACTGGAAACAGTAGATGTTCTTGTATTAAATATAATAATAAATAATTTCAAAAAGGACCTAAAGAAATTTCTTTCCCGATTGTTGGGTGTAAATTTAATAATTTTTATAGGTTATCCTGCAAACTATGGAAATGCAGTGATGTCAAACACTTTCAAGTAGTTATGAAATTGTATTTAAAAACACCTTTTTATTACTTATTCTCATCTTGATTTATAAGGGTACTCAGTTGGACATACATGATTTTTATGTATATAAAAGATTTGATATAAACTTGAAAACACTGAACACTATCGGTTACATTACGAAGTTGCAAACACTTCTATAGAACGCCCTATAATTACTGTTGTATCACCTTGCTCCTGATGTTTCATAGGCGGGTTCCTGTCACCTTTATAAACCCATATTATGAACCTTTTGGTACTATAACCTGAAGTTTTTATGAACAGTTGAAAATCTATAGTTTATAGAAACTTTTGAGAATCAATAATTTTTGCAACTCCTATATGAACTAAAACACTCCAGGTATTTAGCACCCCTATTATGAATCACTAATAACACCAATTTCAAATTTATAAATCTTCCGGTTACCAAAAATGTTACTTGGGTTACTACGCCCGTATGTCGGAACAGAATCGAATGAACTTCAATTTTTCTCAAGAAACATTTCATTACATCCCCGAGTAGCAAGCATATAGAGGAATATGACCGAAAATCGTTACGAATACAGGGATATCCATAATTGAATTCATGCCCGATATGGAAAGTATAAAAATATGTCAGTTCCAAAGCGAGAACGTTCGCAAAATGAACTATTACACCAGATGTTGTTACATCGAAAAAGTCTGAAATACCCAGAATTCATACTAGGTGATCCATTATTATAGAAACTATTCTCAAGGAAGGTTAAATCAGTGGCGGCGGATCCAGCTCTCGAGAAAGGGGGGGGTCACGGTCAGGTGGATTACATACCCGCCAATTGATTTTTTTTACCAAACACAAGATTTGAGGGTTCGTCCAGTCCAGGGGGGGGGGTCATGACCCCCATGACCCCCCCCCTGGATCCGCGCTTGGGTTAAATGGACACCCTGTATTTATGGGTTGATTCAAGTTGTTTGTTTAATTTTTTTAGAACATATCATCATGGACTTCAAAGAATACAGGGTGATTCAGTCATGAAATGAACTTCGAATCTCACGAAAATACCCAAAAACCACCTTTTTTTTAAACCCTCTATTTCAAGATTAACTCCGTTGAGGTGGGAGTTTTCTTTCACTATTCTACTTGATATAAAAACATCAATACGGCTGAGAGTTTTCATCCACTTTCTATGACCAGATTTTTAGCTGTAATAAGAATAGAATAACATAAATAAATAATTTTCATATTACATTAAAAAAATCTGGTCATAGGAAGTGGATAAAAACTCTCAGCCGTTTTGATGTTTTTATATCAAGTACAATGGTGAAAGAAAACTCCCATTTCATCGGATTTAATCTTGAGATAGAGGGTGATGAAAAAAACAGGTGGTTTTTGGTTTTTTTCGTGAGGTTCAAAGTTCATTTCATGACTGAATCACCCAGTGGCGGCTGCTCAATAGGTGCACATGTGCACGTGTACCCCCAATTAATATCTTAATCTAAAGGAATTTACTTTTGTGTTTGACGTAAATGTAACGTTATACAGGGTGTTTCACCATAAACTGGACAAACATATATAGCCGTGTAGTTGACACCGAGAAAGTCATTTTTGCCTTATGACATATACCCCGTTTTCGACGCATAAGCGAGATACAGGGTGCTTAATGTCAACTTTGAGCAATATTCTGTGAACTGTAAAGTTATGCGTGATATTTGAAATAACGGTTCCTGACCACATCTTAGTATTTTTGAGAGCTCAATTGAATTGTTGTGTAGAATTTTGCAAAAAAAAATTCAAAATGGCGGAAAACCTGCAAAGTCGGAATTTTGTTTTCTCGGTTGCCAATTTGGAAAGCATAATCTCAACGTACTCGATTTTCTAAGATTTTCCGTGAAAAAATTTTTTAAAATTTCGAACTCAACTTTTTTTTTACATGTCTTCAGTGAAAAAAAAATTTCGCCCAAAATTTTTGGAATTTTCCATGGTTGAACTATCTTCAATTCTGAATACTTGGGTGGAAACAGAATGAAAAAATATCAATTGGTTTTCTTTTTGTAGCCTTCCGAAGATTACGCTAGGTGTAGTTTCTTAATTTTTATTTGAGAAACTGGAGGTCGTACGTGGGTAAAAATTGTGCTGCTGGGCTGCCAAAATGACCCAGATAGAAATATGAAATTATAACCAAAAAAAATTTTTTTTGAAAAATAAAAAAAATTCGAAAAAAAAAATTATTTATTTTTTATTTTTTCCAAAAAACTTTGGTAAGGTTCGAACTCTATACTCTCAATTAACTAGTGTTGCTTTGGTAACGGAGATTTATAGGATTAGAATTAATCCAATTCATACTCGTAGAGTTCGATTCCTAGCAAAATTTTTTGAAAAAAAATTTTTTTGGTTTATAATTTCATATTTTTATCCAGATCATTCTGGCAGCCCATCAGCACAATTTTAACCTCCGTACGTCCTCCAGTTTCTCAAATAAAAATTAAGAAAGTACACCGAGCGTAATCTTCGGAAGGCTACAAAAAGAAAACCAATTGATATTTTTTCATTCTGATTTCACCCAAGTATTCAGAATTGAAGATAGTTCAACCATGAGAAATTCCAAAAATTTTAGCCGAAATTTTTTTTTCACTGAAGACATGTAAAAAAAAAGTTGAGTTCGAATTTTGAAAAAATTTTTTTACGGAAAATCTTAGAAAATCGAGTACGTTGAGATTATGCTTTCCAAATTAGCAACCGAGAAAAAAAAATTCCAACTTTGTAGGTTTTCCGCCATATTGAATTTTTTTTCGCAAAATTGCACACCACAATTCAATTGAGCCCTCAAAAATACTAAGATTTGACTAGAAACCGTTATTTCAAATATCACGCGTAACTCACAACAGTTATCAGAATATTGCTCGAAGTTGACATTGAACACCCTGTATCTCGCTTATGCGTCGAAAACGGGGTATATATCATAAGGCAAAAACGACTTCCCCGATGTCGTCTACACGGCTATATATGTTTGTCCAGTTTATGGTGAAACACCCTGTATATTTGGGTATGTATTCAATTTAATTTTTCATTTCCGATGTTCCGGTTCTGTATTTCTGACTCCAGACGGCAAGCGAACTTCGAACGCCAATGCAAATAATACGCGTAGTCGTAGACGCTAGACGGCAGTCGGTACACTGCACATCCGAAGTGAGCCTTGATTGGAGCACCAGCGACCCCGCGCGCCCCAAACGTCCCGCTACAGTCCACAAGATTTAGCAGGCACAGGTACACATGCAGAATGTGTACGCGTAGGCATGGAATGGATAAAGAACTACGGTGCTACGATGTACCGATGTGCGTCGTGTGTAGGTGAGATTATTCGTTATTTATGGGTGAGATGCCATCTACCGTGTTTGTTGTATTCGCGCAATTATGACAATATTCAAAAACAATTCGTTGTTCTTTGCTGACATCAGAAAAAAAATAAAAAATCAGAAGTGCCGGTCGTCCAAATATGAATTTATCGATCACGCATGTAACAGAATGTAAAACACGCGATTATGAAAGAACCTTTAAGATAGACACTTATGAAAAAGCCGAATCGTTATGTGGTTGTGAAATAAGTAACAGTCTTTATTGTCTTCCTTGTTTTTTATTTGCTGGTGATGATCAAACAGAATGGCCAGATCCGGTGTCAAGGATTTAATCCATTGAAAGAAAAAATAAAAAATATCAAAGTTCCAAGACACCTCTCTGCCATGAAAATTAGGTTTTAATTTATTAGGTAAACAAGATATTCGACAACAATTAAACAGTGCTTACCGACTGAATATCAAGAAATATTATGAGCAAGTAAAAAAAAGAACACATACATTTTATCGAAAATCATAAATTGTATTAAATTTTGTGGTGCTTTCGAATTAGCATTACGTGGCCATTATGAAGGAAATGATTCGATAAATCCTGTATATTTAGGTCATATCAATTTTTCGGCCGAATAAGATTTAGCACTCAGGGATCATTTGAATGAATCCACGGTATTTAAATATGAAGATGATGAAACAAGTGACATTTCAAACATTTTCCAAATGGTTATAGTTTTCCGTTATACTTTAACAGACCGTAACTCCTTGTACTTACAATTTCATTTTCATTTTTTGCGCTAAACCCTTTTCTGAATATTATCTCGAGATAAGGCGAAAGAACGTCACAAAGTGCTCTGAAATGCAAGTTTTGAAGGTTAGTTTTCAAATTTTGTTCCTCCCCCGAACTCTCAGATGTGCACTCCCAAAATAAAAATCCACGCGCCGCCACTGGAATCACCCTGTATTCTTTGAAGTCCATGATGATATGTTCTGAAAAAATTAAACAAACACCTTGAATCAACCCAAAAATACAGGGTGTCCATTTAGCCTTCCTTGAGAATAGTTTCTATGATAATGGATCACCCAGTATAAATTCTGGGTATTTCAGACTTTTTCGATGTAACAACAACATATCTAGTGTAATAGTTCATTTTGCGCACGTTCTCGCTCTGGAACTGACATATTTTATACTTTCCATATCGGGCATGCATTCAATTATGGATAACCCTGTATTCGTAACGATTTTCGGACATATTCCTCTATATGCTTGCTCCTCGGGGATGTAATGAAATGTTTCTTGAGAAAAATTGAAGTTCATTCGATTCTGTTCCGAGATACGGGCGTAGTAAAAGTGGGTAATTCTCAACTTCAACGCCCTGTATCTCAAAAACTAGTCATAGGATTGGGTTGGAACCATGGACACTTTTGATCAGTGTAGGTTGAGTACTACATTATACCAAAATTTTAGAAAATTTGACGGAACGCCATTTCCAATAGAAAAAGTGCGGGGTCCTTTGTTCATTCAATTCATTTGGACAAACATAAAATTAAAAGTAGATAGTGAGCTTCCACTTTGAATAACATCAGTAGCGTGACTGACGAAACGTCATAGGAACAGGTGTAAAATCTTTCTTCAGCCTTCCAACTTCAGGACCTGCCATCCCGATCGGTTGTTGAGCTCAATCAATTTGTTCGTGGATTGGTTATTACGATAAGGTCTTTTTGACAACCACCTACTGCTGGAGAAGGTAAAGACCTTTATTGATTGACTGTACACTTGTTCTTTCGTGTTGTGTTGGGAACTACATATGTAATTGTTATACAGTCCGCTATCAGTGGACCCCTTATTGGGTTCAGAGTACCTTTCGAAAGTCATATTTTTTTGGGTATTCTGCGCTCGTTTTGTCTTAAAAACTTTCAATTCGGCCCAAAAGAGCCTTTCCGCTACAACAACCTGAGTTAGGCCACCCTGTAGCATTCCGATAGCCCTATTAGCCTCGGCGTTTGTTAATTCACGTCTTGGCATTTTCAGAAAACTCGTTTCAAATCGAAGCCGTTGATAAACTGACTTCATTTCAAAATAAGAACATTCATGAAGCAAATGCAAAGAACCAAACTTCAGAAAAAAGGCGTCCGAATTGACGAAATGGCTCATACTGATTTTTATTGGATCGATTCAAGCAGGCCCCAGCTCACAGCAGGGGCAGAATGGGCATTTGCCCAGGGCGCTAAATTTTCGGGGGTGCTGGAATTCGGGGGAGGTTGAAGGCTAGATAAATATTTACCCAACGTTAAAAGTGGGTATACTTAATACGAACATATTACATATATGAAAAAGTAGGATGAAATAAAAAAAAATTACGTGAAACGAGAAATAAATACCTACCCACCCATTCATTGTGTCTGGGTTAAATAATATTTATATTTTAATTCAATATCATTATATAATCAGTATTCTTTTATATTCCTCATAGAAGTGCTGGATATGGCTAATTCGCGATTCAAGTTCATCTCCAAGCCACCTGTCGGTAAAAATTGTAATTGTAATTGTTGAATGCTTGAAACTTTATTTTCTGCTCCTCTCATTATATTTGTCTGTCGAAATGGGTGATTAAGTACTCCAAATGCTGAAATCTAGCATCTATTGTTGTGTTCATGAATTATGTGTTTATGAATTAAGTTCTTCCATACAAATGAATAATGAGTTACAAAATACCTAAACTGACTCCACAATTAAAAAAAACCTAATTATGCTAGTTCAGTGAGCTCAATGTTTACAGAGAGCGCAACCTACCTTTGAATCGCGAACGCCTTATGCACGTTGTTGACAAAATGGCAACTGTCAAAACTCGTGGATTCACGGCTGGCGCATGCGCCGCGCGAACTTCGCAACTTTCTTAACCTGGTTTTATGTGTATTAACTAACTGGTTTGCGCAATTTAATTAAATTAGACTTTCTTTTTCATTTCCTTTGATACGTCCATTCGTGAAAAAAATTCTTTAGAAATACTATGCTCACAAACAAAAATTAGATGAGCAAAGGGCGCCAGTACAACATTTGCCCAGGGCGCCTACTACCCTTAGCCAGGACCTGGATTCAAGTTGTTATTGAGTTTTAAATGATTTTACAGTGATTTTCTCGAAGATTACATACTTTTAAAAACGATTGAATACGATATCCCTAACTCTTGTGGAGCAGTTTATTACTTGCAGTCATTGATCCCTTTCCCGGTGTGAAAGGTAGACAAGTAGCTGACAATATTTGGTTCCAACAAGATATGGTGCGCCTCCGCATTATGGAATTGAAATGATGAGGTATCTTGATGGCTGAGAAATGAACTGGTAGGAGAGAATCAGTTGAATCTCCAGATTTGAACCCTCTCGACTAATTTCCGCATTACTCATGCCTTACAATAAATAGCTTAGTACATAATTACTACTCTTCATTCATGTCACATTAACTAGGTATTCTTTATTTTTTTCGTGGTATTGCAAAATTTTCATACTCTTGATTGTTGCATTCTCTGGCAGCCCTGAAGAAGTCGAAAGAATTCGAAACGTTGGCCTTGTCATAAGATTATAATGAAGTTATGAAGTTCTGACAAAATATGAGATACTTGATTTTCTGTTTATACCATAGAATATAGATGATACTGAATCTCCTATCTACTCCTTTCTAAAGAAAATATGAAGACTGTTGAATAATCCAAAACAACAATTAACGATTATAAGTATATTTTGTCAGAAGTAAAATACATAAATTTGGTAATTGCCTTATCAAATTAAGTGTATCCTTATCTATACATTATACAAAATAACACATTATTGGGTATTTGTAAATTTTTAAGCATATAAGACAGCGACATACTTGCATTTTCATGGATGAAATAAACATGAAAGGAAGAGTATATAAATATTTGTGAGTTGTTTGGATTTCCTCAGAAACCCATATTTGTACTATTGATTTGTCTGCTTTCGCTGAACACAGTAAAAACTATTTAAATAGGTTTGCTCCAACAATTGGTATTTTATAACGATATAAATTTATAAAAGGTACTCCAAATATTTCGGCCTAGTAGCTAATTCAAGCGTTTACGATGAACATCGAATTCGATGAAATGTCAACAGCATATGTCTAATAACATCAATATGTATTATACCGCTGCTATCCGCAGTCACAGAGTGAAGCCAAATCGTTGGCAGGGATTGAATTGTACGCATGCGTGAACTGGGAATTCAAAACTCGCTGGAAAAGTTGAGGTTATGCATATTTCGAGTGTCAACAAGAAAATAGATATCGCGGATGAACATAAGCCACTGAAATATTTTCCTTTCCATTCTAAAATATGAATAGGAGTTAAAAATAATATTCAGGACTCGAAGAAAACGGAATAAAGCGATTGAAACATTTCACATGAAATTGTGAGGTTTATGATCGAAAGTATTCACATGAAGCTATGGATGACATGTTTCACGACAAATTACGATGTGTCGGACAGAGACATAATTAGTAAGTTCTTGATATTACTGCACATGCGCAGATCGGGATTATCACCAAAGACCCGCTTCAATTTTGATTGACTTATTACCCATAAAGGAATTATTAGATATATGGTCAACAGGTTTTCACATGTGAAATTACATATTTTCATGTACACGAGAAACACTTACGAGAGAATTTCAAGTTTGTCATTTTTCAGTAATTTCTGAACAGTTGAGAAACTACTCTGTATTATAGGTACTCCATAATAAACTGCAGCGGCACGGTTGTGATTTTTGAAACTTGTTTGTGACGATTGTTATCTGGACAGACAGGAGCTGTTTACGTTTGTGTTCTCCAAACTGAAATTCCAGCCAATAGATGTTGAGACTTGAATTCCCCGTACTCAAACAACTACTAGGCCACGGTATACACATAAAACATGTATATATTTAGTTTTATATAAACAAATAGGGATCATAAAGTTCAAAGCTCAAGTTTGAGCATGTGTTGCAACAAACCTATAAACATCATAACAAAAACACTGATAGTATAAAATCTCTGTATTATATGCTCACCTTCAAAAAACAACTCCAAAATTATAGGGTTCCATTTCATCTTGCTGACATTGCTAGAAGCAGTAAAATATTTCCAAATTCAATTGACTGATTTATAACCTATCCTGAGTTTGTTAATCGATTGCTATTTTATATTTTGTACTTTATGGTTCATTAAATTTTAAGACAATTAAAATGTCAGCAAAGTCATGTCACCCGATATAACTATTGTATGTTTGTGGAAAACGAATAACAAAGAGAAATACAGCAAGCGAATTTCAGAACAAAAATCATAATTGAAATGATAAACTTTACTAAAATTTACATAGATACTAATTTTCAACAAAGAGCTGTTAATGCTGTAAATAACAGTAGGATTAAATTAACACATATAAATCTATTCAATGTTTCGACAAGTGGAAGTTTGAACAATAGGGTACTGTGAAAGCAATGAATTTAATTATAGTTGAGATTTTGCACATAAATGCAGTTTATAATTAACACACAAGCTTTATTATCTGAATCATGCCTTCTGAGCCCTAATCTGTTTGGCGGCCTAGTTCCTTTAGTGAACTTTTGCTTGGATTTCAGAAATACCTTTCGCACCCTGTCTTATCAACAATTGGTTTAAATATGGGTTTCACAAAGCGTAATCACAGGTGATCCGAGGTTGATCTAGAATCAACTCAATTTGACAGTTCAAAAATCAGAGAATCAAGCCGTTGATCATAGATCACCGGTGATTACGTTTTCTGAATCATTGACGGTTGGTTTCACAGAGCGTAATCACCGGTGATCCGAGCTTGATCTATAGAATCAAATCGATTTGACAGCTAAAAATCAGATAATCAAGCCGTTGATCTCGGATCACCAGTGATTAAGCTTTGTGAAACCCACCGTAAGAGGATATGGCATCTGTCTTCCGTTTGATTCTTTTCTAGGCCATATCATCGACCGCCAAGTAGAACATATAACGATCTATCAGAACACTTGATTACTCATCATTATTATGCGCATTTCTTCAGAATCTTGCCCTGTTCGACTGGCTAATTAGATATCACTCTCTTATGCATTTACGGTGGGTTTCACAAAGCTCAATCAGCGCTGATCGGAGAATCAACCCAATTAGAAAGGTCAAAATTCAAATTTGATTGGCAATCAATTGATTTCAGACTTGACGGACCTTTGTGGAACCCACCGTGAATCTCCTACGTTTGAGTATTATACAAATGGATTATGAAAACCTTACTAACTGTGCTGAGAAAAGGTACCCAATGATTACAGTAATGCAAAAAGATATAAAATAGTTTATTTCTATAAAAACAAATTTTTTTTTCGCTAAAGAGCGAACAAGACCTCTTCAAAATTTGACCTGCTCAGGGATGGTTTTCATAAATGTATATGCATCGGAGTTCAAGGCGCTTGCTTCACAACTTGGCTAACTGCACCAGAAATAATGCAGATCGCAGCGTAAAACACAGTAACGTTGCCAAAGAAATCAGTCATCTGTGAGTTCCTTCGGATATCCATGCTCAGAAAAACGGAACATTTTGAAAGGGAAGATTATTTGAATTATACAGCGCAAGGATTCAATCATTACTGTGATTATCGTACATGAAACAAGATGTTACAAGTCAATTTTTTGCGAAAAGTAAAGGTGAAACTATATGACAATTTTAGCAGATCCTGCCGTGACGAATTGTTCCACTAACAGAAGTATAAAGAAAGCCAGCGAAGTGATGATTGCATTTAAAAATGTAAATCTCAACATCATTTGTTCCACAGTGAAGATGATCATTGAAATGAATATTTCAGTAGAAAACGCTACTCACAACACCAACATAACAGTGATTAAAATTTCGAAATATCGGTAATATAAAATAGTGAGTCACAATTTATGATAGATTTCTAAAAAAGCTAAACAGTAACTTTTCTCTGTTAAAATTCTGAAGTATGTACGTAATACATATACACTCAAAACAATATATAAAAACCCAAATGTAACAAAAAATGCAATATATTCTGGCGAAAGTTGTAAAAGGACACGTTCAACCATTCTCGCTTTTTTATAATTTTGCTTCATTATATGTTAGTCATATTCATGATAAAGTTTGAAACATGAGAAACGAACTTAAATTATAAAACACAAAGTCTTTCTCTTTTTTGCTTTGTTTTTTTACGACATCGAGCTGCACGGTAACCTCGGAGAACCCATCTGGGTCAGAACCCTGTCAAGCCACTGCAGAGGTCCATTCAAGTGCAATTCTATCCAACAAGGTGTAGATGTTACGGTTTGCCTCCTTAAAATGAAACAAAGACGTATAACAATAACAAATAAGTATAACAGCCCTATCTTGCATGCTACGAAATATTTATTTCATCTATATTTTCCAAATGTTGAGTTGTAGCAGCAACAAAGGTCGAAAATACTGTGTAAATGTGAAAACCCTATGCCAAGAGTTGCAATCCATTGATAATCTACGTTTCAATAAGACTCGCGATAAGAATATTCATTCACATGGCAAAACATCAAATTCAACCCACACAAAATTCTTTGTTTTATGACAAAAATCTTGAGAAAATCCAGAATATAAATTCTTCATAATTAAAAAAAACACACACAAAAGGCTTACATTTCGTCTTATCTTGTATTCATTTTGTTTGGTTGAATCAAAAACCGTTATTATTTCGTTGAAAACAGTCAAGTCTAAAGACGAGTCAAGCTAGACACTTTTGAATGAAAAATTTACCTACTAATTAGACGAAAAGTGTTGTCAATGACCGAAGAATAATATTCATGGCAAACGAAATGGTGAGAACCGCATGTCGATATCTATCATAGTTCCAGAATTGTAGGGTGTTTTCCGCAAATGTGCATTTTAGAAAACTCACTGTTACTTTTTTCCAGTCAAAAATTCTCCCTTTCTGTGAAAAAATTTCTCAAACATTTTTTTCGTATATAATTAAGTGCTGTCAGTAGATTCGCTTTCAATAATTTTGACAGACATCCAAACCTACTGAAAATTTCAAGTCTCTAGGTTTATACGTTCAAGAGATTTAGGCCCGTAAGATCAAATGCAGTTTAAACCGTTAGATGGCGATTAAAGTCCATTCGACGATTATTTCGTAAGATCAATGTATGTTAATCTATGGTCACAGTTAAAAGTGGAGTTAATCTTTACTGGCGCAAGTCGACCGGTAAATCTCCAAGTAAAGGTTATTTTGACATAAAACATATACCAACAAACCTAGATGTTGAAAAGGTAGTTGTTTAAAAAAATATTTATACAATGTTTTCTCACAATAATGATAATGATTTGAATTCTGATTTCGATGATGAAACATTGCTGGAAGCTCTAATTGAATGAATTACATAGATTATACAGTAGGCCGTATTGTGTGCGAGAAAGAGAAAATCATTAGTATAAATGGGATGAAATTGAATTCATTTCGTGTTTCGAAAAATTCAGCAAGAACATCAAACAACAGCAGGTAGGGCAATAAAACGAGTTGCTGAAGCTATACAGGGTCTTTCACGAGGAACCTCACCCATATTTATACGGGAAACTACTGAACGTATTTTCATGAAAGTCAGCACTTAAGTATTTCACGATGCTGATGAAATCTAAAATATTTTTAAGGCATGAGCACCTCCGGTTTTTCCGGAAATGACGTCAACTTCCGTTTTTCAAATTAGAACACCATTTTTTTATTGCAGAAATAGATTCCTTAGAAAATTTCAAGTTATTTTGATGTAACATTTTTCAGTTTTGGTTGGAAAATTCTCTCTGAGCGGGAAAATTCGAAAAAAAAATCGAAAATAGAGCTCCGCTGAAACAAGAATAACTTAGAGGTTTTTGGATGGAAAATTTTCATTTTTGGGATTTTTTAAGATGTAAGATTGATGTATCCACTTTAAAAATCGAAATCGCGATTCATGATACAGGGGGTGAAAAAATCGCTTTCAAAGTTAGGGATGACAAAATCGTGAAAAATCAATTTTTTCAAATTAGAACCCCATTTTTTTATGGCAGATATTGAATGTACGTTAAAAAATAATGTGAGTGTATGCATCACACCCTTGACCTAAAATGGATATTTTCTGAGTTAATATCCACTCCATGCTCCCCTTTTTCACGGCAGTAGCTTGTTGCTAACTTGAAGTTTGATATTCCTATGCTCTGCAGTTCCTGCTAGTACGAGAGATGACGACCAAAACCATGTTTCCTAGCGGCCCGGCTAAAACCGTGTAAAATCGATAGATTAGATGAGCCTAGAGCCGACTGGTAAGTAGTAATTCTCAGAAGTGTAGCATCTTCGCGGGGGGCCATTTCTGCTGTGTAAAAAAACAATGGTCAACTGTCGTATAACGGCCCGTCTGATATTGAAAATGTACATAGATTTCGTTATTTTATCACTAAAATTTGTGTTTTCAGACATTTTGGGCGTAGCGTTTGACCAGAGTGTATTCTCAAAAATTTCAAAAATCTGACCTAAGTGAGTCATATTAGCTCGTTTCATTTTTGTTTTATATCATTCGTATGGATGCCAAAATACGAAAATACGGTTTTCAGAAATTTTGAGTGTCGCCTGTAACGAAAAAATGTGCCGGAGTCGCCCGGCAAAAACTCCGGCTCTCATACTTGGCTACACTAGTAAGAGAAAGACATATGCGATCTTATCGAAAAGAAGAGAGATGAACCAAGTGTGTGGTCAACTTGTCAAAATCAGACGGAAGATGTTAACAAATATTTATCTACTCCCATAGAATAATATATCCATTATTCAATTGAATTTGATCTGTAATAGTCTCTATAAACCAATAGTGTGAGGTAATATTTACTCACGCCTATAACCCACTCTAATACAAATAGGAAAAATGTAGCTTACGAAATGAATAAAAAAGTCGGGTCAATGGGGAACTCTATTTCAGACATCAAGGTAACGTTCTCGCCATCCATTTCTACATTTTCTTAGGTCTGAATATCCAAAAATTGCATTTGGAAAACGTGAATTTTTGACGTTTTCTACGGGATTCTTGAGACATTTGACAGTTTACAGATGACATTTGACAGAACTTTTATTATGCCTAATTTATCTCCTGCTTGAAAAAATAGCAATGGTAAGTTTATACATCTTTAACGGGGGTTTCACAAAGCATATCACCGGTGATCGGAGCTTGATCTAGGATCAACTCGATTTGACAGTTCAGAAATCTAACCAAGCCGTTGGTCTCCGATCACTGGTGATTACGATTTGTGAAATCCACAGTAAGTATAGGCACGGCCTTCTTAAGATAAAGATGGCTATGGGTATAGGTATCATTTAGGCGAAACAAAGTTCGCCGGGCCAGCTAGTATATAATATAATTCATGTTAGACTAATTTCTGAATTAAAGTCATATATATATTTTTAAATATTTCATTTGGAATATATCTATTTGGTGTTAGTGACAATAATCAAAAGAATTTCTGTGAAGTATTTCGGAAATTTCTCAAATTATGAGTCACTTATTTCATTTTTTTGACATTTTTGAAAATGCGCTCAGATCATACGCTACGCACAAAATGTCTGAAAATCGCATTTCTGGGTACAGAGTAATACAATCTATCGATTCCGTGCGGTTTTAGCCGAGCCGCTATGAAGCAAAAATCTTGGTCGCCATCTCTCGTACTATTATTTCAACCAATTGCTGGTGTAAAACCTGTATATAATATCAAATAAATGGGAAATAATTTCAATTTGTTTTTTAATGATTATATTTCATGATTCCTATGTCCACCATAGTATTCGATACATTATGATCTTATTAGGTGAAAGCACCCAATATCACATTTTCTACTTTCGGAAATCTAAGTCCAAAAAGGGGTTATATCGAATTTCGAAAAACTCAACTATCGACAGTTTCTCTTCTGTCATTCAAAAGAATTAACCTCAATTTATGAGGAAGTGATGCCAACTGGAAACGAAACACCTAAGATAACCTTATCTTCGATTAGTCCACAACTGAGCTTACCACCCTAGATTAAAATGAAGTTTAACTTTCGTTGAAGTTTACTTAACTTCCGCTTTAATCTGTGATTGATCTTACGGCCCTTAGTGCAGGAAAGAATTGAGCACAGATTCTGAGTCAGATTGTTCTCCATGATTTTCGATTCACAGTTTTACTCATTTCAGTCCGCGGAATAGCATGTATGCTTGCATTGCTGTGAGGGCAACAGATAATAGTGTATGTATTCTAACCTGACAAAAACATTCACACAGATGGCCCTTTGATACATCGCCGAGTCTATGGACGTACGCCAGTGGAAGCGGCGACATGTCAAAGAAATATCCGCTCAAATATTTTATGAAGTTTGTCAAGTAAGACTGAATATACAATAATTGAAGTTTTGCACAGAAAATAAGGAAATCGATTCTCGAAAATCGATGGAGATAGGTATAGAGAAACATACAAAATTAATCGAAATGCAATAAAGAAGCGGAAATTGCAATAATATACAGGTTTCGTTTTAACATCTATTAGACTGCTACTGAATATGAAGTTTGCAGAATCATGTAGAGGAAAGTTCAGGGAAGCAGGCATTCTTACAGTATATGGTTTATACCTACATGAATGTCTATTATACTTGTATAGAAATAAAAGCGAATTTCTTGCGAATAACACAAATGTAACATACACAACAAGATCAGTAGACATTACCTATCCACAACACAGACTATCTATATCTGAGAAAAAATCCGGCGTATATGTGTATAAGAATATTCAATAGGTTACCATTCAATTTAAAAATAATAGATAGTTATAAACAGTTCAAAAGCAGAACCAAAAAATTTTTAATTAATCTGGAGCATAAAAGAGTATCTTGTGTAATTGTATTTTTTTTCTGAACTGACACTATTTCATTTCATGTTTATCATTGACATTATGTAAAACCTTATCTGAAATAAAGCATATATCTATCTATCTATCTATCTAACATCAAAGATGTAGCGGTGCTGAAAATATTTGGGATCGATAGAGCAGAAAATATATTTGGTAAAACCAAATAACGTAAACAAACGTTTAATCTACCTGCCATCGATCGTGAGTGACCTGTATATGGTAAATAATAGATTATAGTTCAATATATTATATTACCTGTATTCTGCGCCCCAGCCTTTAACAAATGACATTCTTATGGTACACATTCTTGTCAGCTGATAAACAGCTTCAAATCCTTGACTGACGGATTGCGACAAGAGCGCCGCAAATTCCTGGTTATTGAATATTTTCAAATTGCAGCCTGAAATATTTCAAAATGTGCGATAAGAAAAAATTTTTAACAATAAGACTTTTTCAAATCTCATAGGGGACAGCTGTATTACTCTGAGGTGTTATCGTTCAGCTAACTTTTTCATGTACTCTATAATGGTGTGTCATAGGTGGGAGTGCGATTTAGGAGTTTCGAAAACACAAAATTCGCAAACGTTAGAGAGTCTGTCATTACTTTTGCGTATTTTGCATTGTTTGAATGCTTTAACGACACACCCTGAGTCTAAGTTCTAATTCATACTTGTTTCCGAGTTACAACAATATACAATGCAAGTAAAAACCAACGCACAAAATGTCAACAGATGAAATTCGAACGCCAACGTTGACACTTTCCTCAACGTTTCAGGGCCCGTATTCTCGAAAAGTGATCTTTCGGTGCGTATACGTTTTCTGTATTGTATTTATGCATACCAAACGTATACGCACCGAAAGATCACTTGTCGAGAATACGGGCCCTGCTCCGAAGTCATATCCGTATCCGAATTATGTAATTAGATGTTCTGTGTCCGTATTCTCTCACTCCAATCCAAATACGAAACGTTTCATGTAGAATTGAGGAGTTAGTCAAACATTCTCTACGAGGGTGTGACGGTTGTTGAGTTTTTCCAATAGGCTATCCTAACTTTTTGTGCCAGAAATGGATAGACATTTTGTTGCCGAGGATGATTTGGTCATATATGGTTTTTTATAGACGGTTTTATTATTATGGGAATAGAATAATTAAGACGATAATAAGTCCAATATTTCTCCCAACAATATAATCTACATTTTACTTAAAACCGGGATTTACTTTCATTTGCTTATCAGTATTCAGTTTGTATTCGCGAGCTAAAATTTGCAGAAAGAAAGGGTGAAGTTAACTGACAATTTTAATATTCTGATTCTTTCATAATTTGAATAAACGGGTTCTGTCAAAGATTCAACAGAATTCAACGGAATTTTCTAATGGCATACGTATGAATGTTTTGCCTTCAACTGTGGAAGATCGCCATATACCTACTGATTTGCGGGAGACAACTCAAAAAAGAGTGAGCAATACATTGAAGAATAAAATATCATCAATTCCACTTATTTGTGATTTTTCCTAGACTGGTTGTGATTGCTGATTGGAGTTTTGTGAGTAAAGTGCGGTTTACACGGGTAGGGTAAATGGTAGAGTTCACTAGCATACTTTTTTACGAAAATACTCTACTCTACTAATTTCAGTAGAGTAACTGTTTACACGTTGCTAGTAATTCGATAGGATAGTTCGATTTTACGTGCGTAATAATGAAAAAGCAGGTTAGGCAAAAATATCGGGGCGTTATTAGAAAATGTTCAGTGCAAGCGGCAAATATTTTATTCAATGGAGTTGAGGAAGTTATGGAGAAAGAAAATAGATGGGAAAAAAGAATTTGGGCAAGGTATTGGATTGAGAGACGTGATAATGCTCGATAATGACACCTGAAAGTTTTGAAACTTCTGAACTTTTTTGATCTACCCTACTTCTTGATAACTTGATTATGTGTACATCTCAAGTTTTCAATTTTTTGTTTTAATTCGGCAACACCAAAATTTCCTCTTGCCATATATGTATTTGACAATTTCGTCGTAGGCGGCTGATCTCATTGCCCTATTTCTATAATCAGGACTGCTCATTAGCATGGAACATTTTCCATATACATTCGTAATTTTTGTACACTGAGACTATTTTCATGATTCATTTTCCGCCCACTTCATTTTCGCTGGTACGTAAACAAAACTTCAAGCGGAAAATTGGCCGAATAACACTAGGGAGTCTAGGAATACGCACTATACTCTATTGAAACCGGGCAAGTGTCTGTTCACAGTTTACATTGGGATAGTCAACTAGCAAACCAATAAGTGCGGTTTACACGGGTAGAGTAAATGGTAGAGTACTTACTATCCCCCAACTAGCATAATGTAAACAGGTTGAGCTAGTGACAGTAGAGTACTAAAGATAGTGCACGGTAGAGTAGAGTGGATAGCACATGTGGATAGTACACTCGACTATCCCATCCCCACTTCCACAATTTTACTCTACTCTATTGGTTTGCTAGTTGACTATCCCAATGTAAACAGACACTTGCCCGGTTTCAGTAGAGTATAGTGCGTGTTCCTAGACTCCCTAGTGTTAGTCGGCCAATTTTCCGTTTCTCTTAGGTACAAGCGATAATGAAGTGAACGGAAAATGAAACCATGAAATTAGTCTCAGTGTACAAAAATTACGAATGTATATGGAACATAAGCAGGCCTGATTATAGAAATAGGGCAATGAGATAAGCCGCCTACGTCAAAATTGTCAAATACATATATGGCAAGAAAAAAATTTTTTGGTGTTGCCGAATTGAAACAAAAAATTTAAAACTTGAGATGTACATATGTAAAATCAAGTTATCGAGAAGTAGGGAAGATCAAAAAAACAAAAAAGTTCAGAAGTTTCAAAACTTTTATGTGCCATTATCAAGCACATTTCATATTCTTCTGGGTCTTCCGATGCCAGTTCCCTTGAAAGATTCGCAGATTCTTCCAATTTATCACGTCTCTCAATCCAATCCCTTGCCCAAATTTTTTTTTCCTATCTATTTTCTTCCTCCATAAATTCCTCAACTCCATTTAATAAAATATTTGCCGCTTGCACTGAACATTTTGTAATAACGCCGCGATTTTTTTTGCCTAACCTGCTTGTTTATTACTAGGCACGTAAAATCGAACTATCCTTTCAAATTACTAGCAACGTGTAAACAGTTACTCTACTGAAATTAGTAGAGTAGAGTATTTTCGTAAAAAAGTATGCTAGTGAACTCTACCATTTACTCTACCCGTGTAAACCGCACTTTAGAGTAGAGTAGAATTGTGGAAGTGAGGATGGGATAGTCGAGTGTACAGGGTATCCCATTTTGGGCACTTTTACGGGATATCTCCGTTATTTTGAACGTTAGCGGGATGCGGTTCTCGCGACAGTGTGTTACTTTTTTGTGAAACTAAAGATGGCGCAATCAGTTTTTGCATAGCCCTCTTAGTTTTTGCTATACAGGCTGGAAATGAAAAGTATCACTTTTTAATCACCCCCCGTATCTCAGTTGTGCTCAAACTTGGAGAAATGGTTGAAACGCATTCCTATAGATTTTTTTCTGTAGAATGCAGTGGCGTAGTCAGTTTTTCAATTAAACTTTCCGTTTTTGAGTTATTGAGCAAACATATGTTTTTTTAAATTGGACACCCTGTATATTATCTTTTATTCTTGTTGAGCACAATCTCAGCTTTTCAAAAACATATTATTTTATGCATTTATTTTCAAAACCAAGCTCAGAATTCAAGATTTTGTAATTCAAGTGTCAATAACTAAGTAGTAGGCTCTGTTTATTGAATTCAAAAAATAAATGTCAAGATTTCGTTAGAAATCGAAAATAATGTTAACATAATATCTACATCACATATTTAAGGTCGCCGTTTGATGCGCGTAGGACAAGTCGACCGATAGAGGCGCCACCGTGCATTTTATGGAATATCTCCATAGAACTTACATTATCTCTATAAGTTCTATGAATATCTCTCTAATTATGAATGAAATGTACTATGGCGCTCTCTATCCGACAATAGCTGAATTATGAAATTAGTGAATATGTGGGTAAAACAGGAACTTTTTCCCGCCATATTTTGAATTTGGCCATTCTCTGCCAATTCCGCATTTCAAGTTGTTTTTCTGAACGAAATTATCTGTAGATTCACTGTTAATCGGAAGTTGAACTATTTTCATGGGTCTTTCGTTTGAAATAAAACAGAAGCATGAGTTGAATTATTTTCTTCTATTTTTGAAAGAAAAAAAAAGAACTGTTGAAATGAAATAAATCTCAATCATCTCATTAAGAACTCCAATCCTTTCTGAGTTCACCCACAAAATTTCAGTTCTCAAAGTGAAACCATTCTCAAATGCAACTTGAAATAAAAACACACTACATTGAACGCCCACCTTAACTTAATTTAATTTGCAATTTTTTGAAAATTTGAATAATTTGAAAATAAATGCATAAAATAATATGTTTTTGAAAAGCTGAGATTGTGCTTAATAAGAATAAAAAATAATATACAGGGTGTCCAATTTAAAAAACATATGTTTGCTCAATAACTCAAAAACGGAAAGTGTAATTGAAAAACTGACTACGCCACTGGATTCTACGGAAAAAAATCTATAGGAATGCGTTTCAACCATTTCTCTAAGTTCAAGCACAACTGAGATATGGGGGGTGATTAAAAAGTGATACTTTTCATTTCCAGCCTGTATAGCAAAAACTAAGAGGGCTATGCAAAAACTGATTGCGCCATCTTTAGTTTCACAAAAAAGTAGCACGCTGTCGCGAAAACCGCATCCCGCTAACGTTCAAAATAACGGAGATATCCCGTAAAAGTGCCCAAAATGGGATACCCTGTACTATGCACTCTACTCTACCGTGCAGTATCTTTAGTACTCTACTGTCACTAGCTCAACCTGTTTACATTATGCTAGTAGGGGGATAGTAAGATAGTAAGTACTCTACCACCGTACTCTACCATTTACTCTACCCGTGCAAACCGCACTCAAATGATGAGCCGATGTGATGAAAAATCCAATTTTTCCACAAATATATTTTTTCTCTATTTCTGTATCGTAATGAGTTCATTTCAGTACTGAAAACAGTGCTGTAATGAACTCATTACAGCATTGTTTTTAGTTATTTTTTTCGTCTCGTAGTTGTCAACAATGACTGCCGATCCTATCAAACAGCAGAACGATATTTAGAGTTTTTACTATTTGTACTGTTGCCGGCACTCCTCTCTTCATGTCCCAATAACAGAAGTTCCACCCGGGGTGTTTAATTAAGGTTGGGACAATGTGAAGTAGCTAATCATGCTGAATAAAGAATGTATCCATTACAAGTTTATGTATTGTGGAATGTTCAAAATCTAAAAGTTTAACCATTTCATTTATATAAGGAAAAAAGCACAGAGCGAACTCAGGAGCTTTCGAGCGCTCATTCATCCATCAAGAATTCAACAAAAAAATTGACAGCTATCAAGAAACATGTAATTACAGAAATATCGGGAATTTTTTTCCAATAAGTCGTTATAGCGCAGAATTTCATATCGATCGAATCTGTAGTTTTGAAATCATCAGAAGAACTAAATTTTGAACAGCCATATTTGAACCCCTGACTGAATTTTGCCTGTTAACGAACTTGGCTGCGGCATTCGAGAACAGCACCTACCCTGAAATTTTACAGAAATCTAAGTTTCCGTTCGAGATATCGTGCTTACGGAACGCTGGAAAAAAATTTCATCGCGGTTTCGTTATCAGTGAGTTGAACCAAGTAGATCCAGATCCAGACCATTCTCGGCCCAAAATTATCGTGATGAAATTATATAGACCTCGTTTAAGTTGGACGACCGTTCGAAAAAGAGTTGATGAAAAACACCATTAATAACCAAATCATCTTCAGTATCGAAAGGTCTAATCATTCAATAATAATAAGGGCCATTCATATTCAGAAACATTCATATTTGATACAAATTGAGGCAAAACGAAATTGAAAGGTCGAAACCAGCATGCTTCATCCAGCGTACTGTTCAATCTAACCCACAACATTTGTGGCACAAAAAATTAGGGATGCATGACAATTTCCCCAATTATACATAAAGAGTTCCGTAAGTTAAAATAAAAATTGACCTCTTCGAGTATTTTTCTACAAATTATTGAATACCGAAGATATAAATTTTGTGCTTTACTTTTAACTCACTCCGAATACGGGATGAGTATTTCACTTGTACATTTATTTTAACTGTAGATAGTCCAGGTCGAAAGATCCCTTTTTTTCATTTTCCATAGGGCCAAATACGTCCCTGATACGATTCACTGATATGAACGCAGATACCTCAAAGATTCTATTTTCTGACTGAGAATTAGTTAGCAGCTTTGGAAATACTCAATTACTAACCTTATTGGAATAGAAATCTGGAGAACTGAAATTTCTCAACGAAAACACTTAGTGTTGTCCGATTAATTTTGCATTCCTTCTGCAAAATACCTTCACCTTCTATTTTCCTGAAGATTAGTTTGTAAACGCTGATAATTCGTTTATATTTTCCTCGAAAACGCAAAAATATCTTACAGACAAACGTTTTTCATTCAATTTATGATATATCAAGTTCAATTTTGCGTTCCTCGAACACGTGAAGTACAGAAGAATCATCACTTGGAAGATCGGACCTGATCGACAGATCCTCCCGATCCAAGAGAGAGTTATGTCGAGGCCACACCGAGCGCTATGCTATGGACGCTACGTATATTTTGTTCGGACATAGCGGACATAGCGTACCAGTGTCGGTGTGGCCGGGTACATTTAAAATACCGATGGCTATATTTGAGATGCATCGCGAACATAGCGAACATAGCGTACGTAGCGCTCGGTGTGGCCGCGACATTAGGACGTCGTGAAAAGGTATTTTTAGGAGGTGAGGAATTTTTTTTACTGCTTCTTGCTCGTTTCTTCTTCCTGATTGTTACAGATATAATTTCAGGATAAGTACTTACATCCAGTTCGAGGAAAAATCTTGTTTTCAAGTACAAGAAGATCTGTAACATGGATACCAGCATATTTTCGAACAAATTCAGAGATCTTTTGGCATAGGCACTGCCAGCAACGGCCATATTCTTCAAAATTAGGGTTAACTTTTCAGAGGATTACATAGTAAATATCGATGAATTCGTCCATAAATTGCCTTCCCTACTATCAGGAATCGAACCCCAAATCTCAAACGGCGGCCTTTGATAGGTGACTGCAATTTCCGTAGTTCAACTACTTCCACTGATCTGTGGCAGTTCAAATTTGCAATTACATAGGTATATTGGTTGCGTGAAAGTATGACATCGGAGGTAAAACAAATAGTCCCAGAGCAATCAGACATAACTTATTTTCACACGGATGAAACCTGAAGTTTTCAGTGGCGTCTCGTGTGCCTTGAATAACTACGCGCTTTGTGGAACTTGCCGAGTGACACCTGGGCACGTACCAGGTGAGAAAGGTAACTAAAAATAAGAATTATTAAACTTAAATTCACATGGCTGATTTTTATATATGTCATGTAGAATAAAGTAATATCATGAGTGTCAGACACTTTTGATGGGCCAGAGCTTTTGTCAGACGCTTTTAAGCTACCCAAAAAATAAATGAACTTAACTTATTTTTACATGTCTGATTTCTCAATATGTTATTGAAGTATTGAAGTTCATTTATTTTTTGGGAAGCTTAAAAGCGTCTGACAAAAGCTCTGGTCCATCAAAAGTGTCTGACACTTATGATATTACTTTGAAATAATATTCTACATGACATATATAAAAATCAGCCATGTGAATATAAGTTAAATAATTCTTATTTTTAGTTACCTTCCTCACCTGGTACGTGTCCAGGTGTCACTCGGCAAGTTCCACAAAGCGCGTAGGTATTCAAGGCACACGAGACGCTACTGAAAACTTCAGGTTTCATCCGTGTGAAAGTAAGTTATATCTGATTGCTCTGGGATCTTCCTCTAAAACCATTAGTTCATATTGGAGTTATCTTTCGAACTAAGCCGAATTTTGAGAAATAGTATAGGAAAACAGTGTTTATCTTGGTGAGAGGATTCTACAGTTAAAAAAGTGTACAAGTCGAAGAATCATCCTATATAAAAAATATGTACAAGTAGACTAAAAAAATTTACGTTCATAACATTTCATTGTCCAGATTGTGTCATCAGAAATTAAATGTCCAATCGATTAAAAAAATGAATACACTATCTTGAAAAAAATAGGAGAATGTATTGCATTCTCAATTTGCAAAGTGGAGTAACTAAAATGGGTCAGTCGAAGCACCAACGAGGAGTCAACAGCTTTTGTGCGCTTGTTCATCCATCTAATAGATTTTTTACAACCGTCTCATATGTTCACTTCATCTCCATCTTAATATTCTAAATACAAAATTTCATCTCGATTTCGATCTCTAGTTTCGAAGTATTCAGGAAAACAATATTTACGATCGGACAGACAGAATTGAATTTGAAAACAACCCACCTGGTGGAATCTTACATACTGTTGCCGGATGCCAGCCATATCTTTGATTGCAATTAGGCGATTGAACAAAAATACTCGAATCACTCAAACATTCAGCAAATACTTCACCACCAATATAATAAAGTCTAACACCCTTTCCTATATGTCTCCTTGTCTGTTCGACCACTGAGTTTCGATTCACATTGGATAAAAGTCCTAAACAAAACCTGAAATTATAAAAACAAACAGGATCAGAAACAAAAACCAGATAATTATCTTTAAAGCGTCTGTACACGATGCTTGAAACCACGCTCGTGATGGCATCCAACATACAATTTCTATGCGTGCTCGAATCGTGAACGATGGAGTCGCAAGTGGCCGCGCCGCGCACAAGCTAGAAACGATTCCAAACATGTTTATTAGTTGATTACTCCGCTCGCACGTTTCATTCTAGTTTTGAGTTAACAATAAGGCCGCCGCCCATGGTGCAACTGTTTCGTTACAAGGGTTGCGAACCTGTTGAGTTCCATACTTTGGGAGCGTATGGTAGTGGGGATCCGTTACCTGTTACCAGAATGAATACGATCTGTTTCCGTAGTCGCAGTTGCGTTGCAGAATCAGTTGAAGGTGAACAACGAGCACTCCACGAACAGGTAACACTAACTGTTATTACTATTATATGCTGAAGTCTATTTACTAATGAAGAGCCATTCAGAACTGCGATCAAGTTGATCTTTTGCTCTTTACCTCACTAAATTAATTCCCCTCATATTTGGTATGTTCTCTATGGGAGCTTTCGCAATCACATCCTGGGGATCAAGAGTCAGATTGCCTAGGTGTAAGTTTCTGAGGCAAGCGCTTGTGTGACGGTTTCTTGCGCCAATTCTCATATCCTACAACTTTCGCCTGCTGATTCGCACCATTGATACAAGAGGTACTTTTCCGATAGTGACCTGCCAGCAGTCCCACAATATACCGAAAACCTGTCCTCGTGAGCTACCTTTTATGAAACGGCGAAAACTCAAATCTTCATGCTGGTTTCACTCCTTGAGATCTTCAAGCGTGTGATGTTTTGCATCTCCCATTGCTGTAACGCTACCCTAAAGTGGTCCTTTTCAAAGCTACTTTTCGCAAGTTCATCAGCCATCTCATTGCTCTCAATGCCACAGTGGCCTGGCACCCATAATAGAGTCACTTTATTGCCTCTGGCAAGTTGCTTTATAGTATTGCGGCATTCCCAGCTGAGCTTTGAACACTGGCAGTTATATTCAAGAGCTCTAAATACTGATATGATATTGTTTATCCTGATTACTCCTAGGTCTCCCGAGGAGACCCCTCTGAAACTACATGCTTCGAAGCTTGTAACTTGTACAAGTTCGGAGTAAGCATTTTTGTGTTCTGTGTAGGCTTAGGCACAGCACTGTTAATTTTCGACCCAACAGTAAAATGATTGATTGACTGTCTGTTTCAAACACTGCTGGGTGCACGTATAGACCGCCATTATTTCCGGTTGCAAAACTTGTAAATGATGGCAAGATTAAAACAAGCTATAATAAAAAAATCATTTTTTAAGACAAGCTTTTATGATAACAACACTCATCCGCCACATTGAATTCCTCAATTTTGAAGAATCGTAATTTCCGACCCAGAAAACCCCCAGATACCCATTTCGAATAAAATCGGATCATAATTACAAAACTCGTCCGCCATATTGTAGCCGCCATCTTGACTTTTTCAATTTTGACAGAAGAATCATCATTGTCGAACCCAAAAACCCCCAGATACTAATTTTGAACGGAATCGGATGATAATTACAAAACTCATCCGCCATTTTGTTTTTTCTATAAAAAATATTTAATGATGCAATTTCACCAGAATAATGTACACCTGCCAAATTTCATATCAATCGGACGATTAGAAGTGTGTCATATTTAACTTGCAAGATTTGATTACAGACAGACAGACACCGGGACAGGTGAAACCAAATAAAAGCTTGTAAAAAGCAATATCGTGCATTTCTGAAGGTGAGCTTTCATCAGGAAGTAAAATAAAATCGATCTTAATACGAAGGAAGCTGCCGATACTGCGCGATCTTGAGACTGTGGTTGTGATTTTCCACGGAAATTCATTGATCGGAAGCAAATCTGCATATCTAATTTCACTAAATAGAAGTCGACTTCATGGGCTCATTACTTCGACATCTTGAATGTTTATGTAGCAGATTTTGAGTGCTTTGTTTTTCCCAGTTCTATCTTCTTTTAGAAATATAACCTAAAAAACGCTTGTTATTCATGCTTTATTATGGTTTATGGAAATCTGCTTCGGTCTTGAAATATACACGGTGTATTTTAAGGTGAGGCTTTTCTTTTGACAGATGATAGAACTCATCAAAATAAGTTATTTCACCACAATTTTTCAATATGAATTATGCTCGTTTCGCGAAAATGAAGCTAGAATATTTTCTAGTTTCTAGCTGCATCTGAAGATTCCTCGGTCCGAACCTGCTCCCTCGCCTGCTACCGTGTAGATATCAACATCTCTTGTTTTTTGTCTTCTTATCCAACAAATTTGCAAAAAAAAATTATAGTGCGTAGAACAGATCATTTTGCAATAATAATGTTGAAAACTTCTTCTTAGCAATTCCTAGTTTCAACAAGTTTTTTATTCAAAATTGAAAATACAAAATATTTCATTCATTTATCTCAAAAATTATTTCATCAATCAAATCTGACAGTTTTCAAAACATTTTCTAGTGAACCTCGATATATTCATAATGAAAATTAAATTGGTCTCAAAATTATTCTTAACAAATAATATGCCGCTTTTTTATAGATTTTTTAATTGAACATTTCATATAAGAAATTTTCGGTAAAGAGACTTATTTGGATGAGTTCTATCACCTTTCAAAAGAAAAGCCTCACGTTAAAATACACCCTGTATATTCATAAGATTGATATAGCTCAGGATTCACAAAGTCATAAGAATATATTGTTAGATTAAATAATAAACCTTCATTTACAGCTCAACATTTCCAGACATAAGAGCTACCTTCGCTTTATTAAATATCTGAATCATGTGGGTATTGTCACAGTAGATTTCTGGCGAAAATCGAAATGCTCGTGGCTTCTTGCATAGTGTACAGTCGTGGTTAGTCTATATGTATTTACCTTTCTGAATTACTGGGATCTGTGAACCCATCGACAGTTATGGAAGGTTGACTAGCATGAAATGTTTCTCCAACTCTTGTGTTCAATTCGTAATAACTTATGCTGCACCAGAAGGCGGGTTCACAGTAGAGCACTGGTTGAGCATCCACTGGAGGACTGGGAGATATTCTGGGGAGGCCTATAATCATTCAGTATAAAAACAAGTTCATCTTTTAAAACCTTTCTATAAATTCCATTGAAAACCATTATCTGACGAGAATAAATGAACGATTTCTACGGATCGACCATATTGGTTCATACTGCTCCGATCGGAATATTCTCAATTTACCTTGTTGGATACCTATGATCAAAATGATCAATAATAAACGGTATTAGACAGATACACCGCGTTCATTGATATGAATATCAATGACCGCCACGCATCTGAGACGAACTTGCCACAACCATCACAACCAGGGAGACTACAAAAGCTCCATCTCATCGCAGAAAGTAGATGTTGACCTAGGTTTCGATCTAGTTTAATCTCATCAGAACAACACAACTCAACAGCGTAATCTCCCTGGGTGATTGTTGTGGCAAGTTCCACCCAGTTGCGTGGCGGTCTTTTATATTTATCGACGATTCAAGTTCATCTCAGGAACCTCAATAACCTGAGTGGGTTGGTTTGTAGGTTAGTATGTGGAAAGCTTTGATGTCTACATTAATTACCGGTTAATTTTTCTATTTCAGTGAAGTGGGTTAGAAAAATTGTGTTCCAGATTCTGTTTTATATAGGTACGTTTGAACATTGTGATGAGTGATTACTGACCTGAAATGTCGAAATCACATGCGTTTTGTTGCATTTATGAATGCAATAGTTAGGCCAACGGGGATCCAGTCTCATTTCATTATTTTCCCAAGTACAACAGTTGTAAACTAGAAATAACTGTAATTTTATTGGTACCTCATTTTGGTCATTACAAAAACGTGTTTTAAAGTTGCTATCACAAACAATGTGAAATCTTTAAGGTCAATTTTTAATTATTGGTCTGTCAATTGCATTTCCTACAGTACCATTCAAATGATTTCAAATCTTACCAATAAAAAAAATTGTGTAAAGTATTCGTGGATAACTGGTCTTTAAAACACTTTCTCTATTTCGCGCATGTTCTAAAGACCTTAATATCCACTTATACTACATTCATTTTTATAAAGTATCGCGGTTGGCCAATTTTTAGGTTTATCAAGTTTTTTTACCCGAAAAAAATCGCAGGTTGGCACTTTAAATGACATTACGTCAATGAATAAATTTCAGAGAGGTTGCCGATGTTTATTTATCATCATTAAATATTAATTATCAAGCCTGGAAACCAAGAATGCCGAAGGTAGTTTCGAAAAAGCAGAGGCAAACTATCAGGAAGTGCTATTTGGAATTAAAATCTGCGCATTCTAAAAGTAACACTGATAATTTAGAATCGACAGTTCAGCACCAGGTATCCAACATTTTCGACGTATGTGAGTGAAGGTTTTACATTTTATATGAATAGATATTTATTTTTTAGCTGCACATAAACACAATTAGGAGGATTTTAAGTGAAAGAGACGACAAAGAATTTCCTTCTATTGGGGCACCCAAAAAGACGCTGACGGAAGACTTTATTTTGAAAAGAGATCTGCAACGACAAATTTGGAATTATAATTTGAAAAATGAACACTTTTCGATTGATACTCTACTCACTTTTGCAGAGGAACATTTGGAATATAACGGAGGACGGACATCACTTTTCAAAATTATAAAATCAATGGGTTACAAATACAAAAGGGTAAATGAAAGCAAAATTTTATGTGAACAAAAACATGTTGTTGCAGCCAAAATAACTTTCCTGCGCAAATTTTTACAGTATAAATCTTCAGATGAAAATATCAGATTTGTGTTTCTAGATGAAACTTGGATTTATCAAAACGGTACATCAGTACGTAGCTGGACACATGAATCTGATAATCATATCATTGGATGGATTGCTCTGATGAGCAATCCATCCAAAATTAAGTCAGAAGGAAAACGTTTCACGGTTCTACACGCAGGAAGTAATTTTGGGTTTTCAGAGGGATGTGATTTCATTTTAGATTCAAAAAACAATTACCGTGACTATCACAAGACAATGACCAGTGAAATTTTTCAAAATTGGGTTATTAATCAACTGATTCCATCTTTAGCTAAGATTCCTGTGAAATGTGTGGTGGTAATGGACAATGCACCATATCATTCGGTTCAATTGGATAAACCACCCACATTTTCCAGCAAAAAAAGTGAGATGCAGGATTGGTTGATTAAAAACAAGATTGATTTAAATCAAAATTTTACCAAGAAGCAACTTTGGAATTTGATATTACCTCATCGAACTGACAGACAGAGACGATATGCAGTTGATGACCTTTTGAAGGAGCATGGACATGAGGTTCTTAGATTACATTCATACCATTGTCAGTACAATCCTATTGAAATGGCATGGGCGTTTTGTAAGAACTTCTATAACAAAAACATAAATTCACATCCCTATACAAAGGATAGAGTGTTGAATTTATGGAGTCAGGCTCTTTCAAAATGTACATCAGATATGTGGCAAAATTTTTATCTATATTGTGAAAGACTTATCACAGAGGACTGGACGAAACACATGGGTAATCTTCCAGTAGCAGATATTCCTCCATTCATTAATTCATTGGGGGAATCTGATTCAGATTCAGAATTTTCTGAGGGTGACTCTGACTCAAACAATGATCTAATGGATAGGGAATAATATGTAGAGGAAATTCTTTTTCGTCTCTTCAACTTAAAATGGGGAAATTCAAAATGGATGGAGCTTCAACAATTCCGAAAGAAAGATCACTAGTGTAGAACATCTGATCTCCTAAGCGATAGAGCTTCCTTTTTCAACAGAACCTTCTATGCAGTGTGAAGGACCTAACATTTAGGTTTTCTAGTATTGCAAAAATGTCGAATCCCATCCTTATTCAACTAGTACATACTGTATCGAAGATTTTCTACGATAAAGGAGGTTCAACTGAATCAAACAAAATGAAAAAAAGTCTATATTATGGAAGAGGAAGTTGCTGCAAATCGCCTAGATAGAAAAATAACCAATTAGGAAACTTTGGGAAATAATTTCTCATTATAAGGGACATGAAGCGTTCTTCGTAAACCTGAGGATCTGAAAAATAATTGCTTGGAGGACCAGATATGATCGGAAGACCTTTGTTGTCAAGGACCAAATGTAGGTATTATTTATTATTTCCTGATGATTTTCTATCTTCTTTCTGTTGCAGATTTCAAGATATTTTGCCAGTCTTAATCCAAAAGAAAGATGAAATTTTGTTCCTGAAGAAGATTCTGTCCGTTATAAATATGTCAGCCGATTCTTTGAAAAAAAATACAAAATCTCTATACTTACTCAGAGGTTTTTATCTTTGTGCTCTTGTATCATAGTAAAAAATGTATGGTGTCCTGTTCGAATTTGTTTTGCTAATACTGTAATTGCTTTGAACATGCTATAATGTTTGATGCATCAAATAACCTAATGCTCTTTCTCAAAAAAACATATACATGTAACGATGTTAGAAAATAATGTTTTGTGATTGAAAATTATGGAAGTTTTATATATTCAAAACCAATTTCTTTATTGTGTTGCCGTTTTCTCAAGTTTTTGTATCCAATCATTAAATGCTAGTTCGAAGAAAAATCTTTTTTAATGATTGTATTCATAAGTAGACTTTTTTGAATTTAATATTACTGCTTACATCAGGAGTTTTCACCTGAACTCTTCCATGTGTTCAATCTCATTTATATTAGTGAAGTTATTCTAATTGGATAAGAGTATAAACAATTCTCTTGAAAAATTACTAATTGAATAGTTGTTAAAAAATTACTTATCATGCCATTGAAATTATGTAAAGAAATTACATTATGAATTATACTGTATACATCTTATTTCATTCCATTGTACTTTTGTTCCCTTTTCGAATAAACTATCACAAAGTAACGGACTATTTTGTCCATTATTTTTCAGTAAAGTTTCAACACTCTATTCTTGTCTTCCGTACGAGAAAATAGCATAACGGAATCTTCCAACCATGTTAATATACGTGAAATATTCCCAGTACCTATTAACAGAGAAAAAAGTTTCCTCAACATTCGCCAGGTCTTTGGAATTATTGAATTCACATATTTTCTCGAATTCATTATTTTCCCAAAGTAAATAAACATTTCGATAAATACGTAATTACTACGACCATTGTTTAAGGAGAAGATCTCTTTAAACAATGCTACGACCCTTATGACGAAAGGGCAACATTGCTCAATCATCTGACAGAAAAATGACTATAACCTAACATTTTCAAATTATACAGAGTGAAATGTGTCAAAATTCCATGGCCAACCGGTATACTTTATAAATGTGAATGGAGTATACAGGGTCTTTCACGAGGAACCTCACCCATATTTATACGGGAAACTACTGAACGTATTTTCATGAAATTCAGCACTTATAAGTATTTCACGATGCTGATGAAATCTAAAATATTTTCAAGGCATGAGCACCTCCGGTTTTTCCGGAAATGACGTCAACTTCCGTTTTTCAAATTAGAACACCATTTTTTTATTGCAGAAATAGATTCCTTAGAAAATTTCAAGTTATTTTGATGTAACATTTTTCAGTTTTGGTTGGAAAATTCTCTCTGAGCGGGAAAATTCGAAAAAAAAATCGAAAATAGAGCTCCGCTGAAACAAGAATAACTTCGAGGTTTTTGGATGGAAAATTTTCATTTTTGGGATTTTTCAAGATGTATCCACTTTAAAAATCGAAATCGCGATTCATGATACAGGGGGTGAAAAAATCGCTTTCAAAGTTAGGGATGACAAAATCGTGAAAAATCAATTTTTTCAAATTAGAACCCCATTTTTTTATGGCAGATATTGAAACTACGTTAAAAAATAATGTGATTGTATGCATCACACCCTTGCCCTAAAGTGGATATTAACTCAGAAAATATCCATTTTAGGGCAAGGGTGTGATGCATACACTCACATTATTTTTTAACGTAGATTCAATATCTGCCATAAAAAAATGGGGTTCTAATTTGAAAAAATTGATTTTTCACGATTTTGTCATCCCTAACTTTGAAAGCGATAGCTTCGAATGGTTCGCCTAATATAGGGTGTTTCTAGATTCATGCGAAAAAATTCAGGTGATTGCTCGGATGAAATTTAGATGGGTCTTTTCTTTAACAGAATTTCCTCATCCCACCCCTTTCTGAGATATAACCTCTAAATGTGGTGACTTAATTAATATTTTTTCTGTAATTTCAGTAAAGCTAGAAACTAGAAATTCTGTATTTTCGTTCACCCGCAAAGGACTAACCGACTAACCACGGGTACTTTTTCAAAACTCCTGGGGTTGAAATTAGCAAACCTTACTTTATTTCATATCAAAACCCTTTTTTCAAGAAGAAGTTACATGAATTAAAATCATAACTTGAAATCCTTATTTTATTCAAAACAATTTCCTATTCCTAATTTTTTTCCCAAAACCAATATCTCAAGAGAAAAAAAAGAAAACTCAATTTTAGTCACCACCTTTTGGGTGATATCTCTAAAAGGGGTGGGCTGAGGAAATTTGGTTACATGACTGACCCATCATAATTTCACACGAGCAATCACCTCCTGAATTTTTTCGCATGAATTTAGAAACACCCTTTATAGTATAAGGTCTAAGGTATATTACAATATGAATGAGTTATTCTATCGAACTCTCTTCTTCGTCAGTTGCGTGAAATTCTGAAATTTTTCTATGAATTATTGTTCGTGATATTATCATTATGGCTGCATTTCCAAATTTGTTTCTATCTTCCCTTTGAAAAAATCAGTCCCTTTTGCTAGTAACGCCCCAACAGATATCTGTATTCAAAATATTCTAGGTAGTTAAGCTTATTTCTCGATCTCTTTCCCGAAATATTCCCATTGCTTTAAATTTGAAAATCGGGTTGTATTTGAATCTGGTTAGAAAATGAGAATGCTTATTTCAGAAGATATCGCAAATCGCACGACACGGAGTGTCCAAAAATGATTATCAAATTTGATAATAATTCTTCAAACGTCCGAATTCAGAGCAGTTTTCCCTGTGTCAGACAACAATCGAAATTTTACTACTGACTTCTGAACGAATATCCGGCCGAGAAATCGAATTGAGGCTAGCCTCCATCTAGCCTCACATCGGCCTATAAACGCGCCTACCACAGCGGACAGACAGACGCAGTCGATTCTCCGAGATAACGTGCTAGACAAGGAAGCGCGTGAGGCCAGCCTCTAACCGTTTACCTCTTGAAGAGGGAGAGAGATGGATGCACAGGAATGGAGAGCCTTTTAGCGCGTTCGGCAAGTGCATATCTCGTCGTATAAGCACAGGGGTAGGGGTGTAATAAGTGAACGGATATTTATTGCCGAACGCGCAATCAATCTTGTGAATTGAAGCAGAAATGCTTTTAGATGAAGAATAGTTAAACACGCGAAATTAATTGTGACAGGAATGATAGTGAAGATGGAATGATATAATAGAATATTCGATTAATACGTATATTTTTTTGAATTTATTGGTGAGGCACTGCCTCACCTGCCTCATAGGACAAGCCGCCACCGATCCATGTATAAATTCATTATATTATCTATGTCCTATTGTTTTTTTTCAATGTTATCAAGTTATCATGATATCTTAATAAAAGTTTTTAAAGAATAGAACATAAATTTGAATGATAGTGATGATGGAATGATATAATAGAATATTCGGTTGATACGTATATTTTTTTGAATTTATTGGTGAGGCACTGCCTCACCTGCCTCATAGGACAAGCCGCCACCGATCCATGTATAAATTCATTATATTATCTATGTCCTATTGTTTTTCCAATGTTATCAAGTTATCATGATATCTTAATAAAAGTTTTTAAAGAATAGAACATAAATTTTATTCATAAATATGTAAGAAATACCTACGTGTATATCTCTTGTTCAAGTTCAATGGCTTTGCGCGAGTAATTAGGTCAATCAGTTCAATGAATGTATGAATGTGGAAATCTCGACACAATTTATTCTTGATCAATTAATTGTACGTAAGACCTACTGAAGACAGTGGAATCCAAATTTTAACATTGTGAATAACATTGAATGTTGTTTCTTTGATTTACAGGTAAGATCAACATTCTTGTATGTAATTGTATTTTTGTATGAAATAATAAATTCTTTGATTTACAGAGAAACAATTCTTGTATTATTCAGACCTACAAAAGGAGCTTGGTGAACCCAAAATCAATCCAATAAAACATTATAAATATTTTTTAATCTCAACGCTACTCATTCCTTCAGACCCAAAGAGCCTTTCTACTATTTGGAGTTGCTTCCAAATATCGGAAATATTCACTTATGCTAAGAAACACACGCTTTTCACATTCCATCGTATTTTTTCCTCGCAAATAACCTTATGTCAGATCTTATGTGTACAAACATTACCCACGCAGGGGTACACGTGATGTAGAGGACGCAGTGTACCCTTGAATCGCGAATATCAATGAACGCGGTGTATATGTTCACTATTAATGTTTAGTTTAGTTAGTGAACGATATGTTACCTTTTGATTAATAAATGTTTCGAAACCGGTACATTTCCTGATAAACTAAAATTTAGTAGTCTTGCTCATTTTTAAAAAAGGGGATCGCAGCAACTATAGACCAATCTCAATAATTCCAGTGTTGTCTGAAATTATTGAGACTGCAAGCACTAATAGGGAAGTACATTTCCAGGAATCAAATGGGCAAGGCCATGCCCAGATTTTTGTTTCGGGGGGGGGGGGTCTCAATAAAAAACACCTGCTAATTCAAATAATTAATTGATCTTTGGAATGTTTGCCGATTTTATCTAGTGTTAATCCATTTTATTTCGGGGGGGGGGGGGTTGTCCGGACCCCCCGGACACCCCCCCCTGTGCACGGCCTTGCAAATGGGTATCTGTCCAAAACATAATATGGATTCAGAAGAAAATGTCTACCGCTCACGCAGTGGAGGCTTTGGTGCGGAGGTGCGTGCTCGGAGCCTTCGAGAGAGAGGGGAGACTGCCGCGACAGTCTTTTGCGTACTTTAGGGATCAATAGTGGGTCCGCTCCTTTTCATAATTTAGGCCAACGAACTACTCCCTTATCCCAATATGTAACGTACTACAGTGTAAAAAAAGTACTGGGAATCGGAGAATGAAACACTGGAGTTTCGTGAATGTTTTACTTGAATATTCTTTCAGTTCAATATTTGCAGTTTTTAGGACGGTATTTGTAGGCCTCTACTTTCAAGTGCTCCCTCAGAAATAACTCTCAGTGGCCCAAATCGAGTGACAATTCATAAATGGAATCTGAGATCGTAATTCAAAATTCGACACTCTGATCGATCAGAAAGACCAAGGGCGCTTGCATGATTCATCTCAAAATGATGGGATGACCTAAGAACAGAGATTCTTACAGCATCAACATTTTCTGGTGTCCTGGCTGTAAGGGGTATGCCACTTCCCTTTTTGTCTCCAGAAGATCCAGTGTTCAATGAAAATATCCACCCAACATAATCTCCAATTAGTGTCCTCCAAGAATAATATTGAAAATTAATTTGTGGGAATAGGAAAAATGCTCAATAGTCTTTACAGCATATATTTAGAGAAATTTCGCAGATTCATCTGCTTCATCAGGCCTAAAATTGAACAAAACTACACAATATGAAATATAAACAATTTCAGCACACTTCACAAACAATACAAATAAAATACCTCTATATGCCAAAAATAGCACGATCTCAAAATGTACAGCAAATTATGTCGAAACACCGGCATAGGAATTTTCAGTAGTAATATCACAAGAGATTGAATTTCCGTGATAAGTCTATCGATTATGACTTATGAGGTAAATTCAATCTCGTGTGATATTTTATAAGACTATTTCACGAACAAAATGAAAGGTCAGAAACTTCATATTCGAGAAAAGCAATGAAAAACATGTAAAGTTGACGTCTACAATTCATATTCATTAAAGTTGTCAAACTCTTGATATTCATAGTTCAATCACAGATTAGTCTGTGGTTAAATCGCTGAAAATACCGAAGTTGTCAGACCAATCATAATTCAGAGACAGTTGGTATTATCGCGATAATACGAGCTGTCTTTGGACTGTGATTGGTCATTTTTCGAAATGAGTGAAATAGTCACAGTAATAATGAATAAATAATATTTATTACAACAACCATCAAAACAAACAACCAAGAAAACCTAAAATCATGTAATAAATTCATTCTTATTCTTACTTTGTCTCTCTTCTTTTTATACTTCTATAGTTGTTGAATATTGAGTTGCATAATACACTTAGATGATTTGTGTCTGATCTAAAATTGACGAAATTATTCAAGTTGATGTGAATCATCTCCAAAATATTTCTTTTTCTAGGTTGTTCCTCACTGTCAAGAATTTTCACATTTTTAAAATCCAACATATGGATTTTTTCGAAATAGTGTGAGCATAATGCCGTTTCCTCTTTGTGATTTATATCCCTCAAGTCTTGACTTGAGTGCCCCTACATACAGCCAGAATATAAGGTAAAGAGCATACTTGAAGATAACAGATACCCCAATCATTGTATAAACATGATAGTTTCTGATTTTCAATTGAAAATTAAGAACAAAAAAGAAAACATAATCAAAGAAATCAAAACTTATTATAAGTAAGATACCGTATGTCCCAGATCTTTCACAAAAAAAAAATAAAAAGACATTTAAAAAGAGAAAATGAGGAACTAGTTTTCTAAAACCTGAAAACTGTTGAAAACGTTATACAGCCATATTAAAGACGCTACTAAAAAAAAATATCAAAAATCCGTGTAATTTATGGAATTCCATGTTATGTTATGTCAGACAAACTATACAACAGAATAAAACAACATAAATATGATGTGAAGGATATAAATAACAACAATGAGAAACAACCTAAAGAAAGAAATGATTCACATCAACTTGAATAATTCCGTCAATTTTAGATCAGACACAAATCATCTCAGTGTATTATACAACTCAATACAACTTCATACAACTATAAAAGTATAAAAAGAAGAGAGACAAAGTAAGAATAAGAATGAAATTTTTAGAAATTTAGAGAGGTGTCACATTGTTTATTACATCATTTTAATTGTAGGTTATGATGGATGGTTGTTGTAATTAATTTTATTTATTTATTATTACTGTGAAAATTTCTTTGCCGGTGTTTTGACTTAATTTGCTGTACATTTTGAGATCGTGCTATGTATGGCATATAGAGGTATTTTATTTGTATTGTTTGAGAAGTGTGCTAAAATTGTTTATATTTCATATTGTGTAATTTTGTTCTATTTTAGGTCTGATGAAGCAGATGTGAATCTGCGAAACGTCGCTAAATATATGCTGTAACGTTCAATTCGCAGCTTGAAAACAAAAGTGGCATTAACCGAAAATGGTAATTTATCACTGTTCTGTTATTGAAAATAACGTTAAGCTTATATCATATGTTTTCAGATTCATAACAACATTTTTTTACCTTCAGATCGAGGAACTATATGAGCTCAGCACTACTATCACACACAGAATAGAAAATTCTGTAAAATTACTATTTTCGTATAATGCCACTTTTGTTTTCAAAGAGCGAATCGTTTCGCGGCAGGCGACTGAATCGTTTCGACTGAAGCCGAACGTCGTGCGTCTGAGTTATTTCAGGCCATTTTGAAAAAAAAACATCACGAGCACCCGTTGTTAATCCGACCACGGCATGTAGCATACCGAAAACGGCAAAGTAAAAAAACCCTCTACTTTCTTGTCCTGATTTATGCCGGATTTGTTTCACCATTGAAAGCAAATCTTATATCAATCGAATAACTTGTAATGAAACATGTTCAACTTATATTCAAAGACAATATCTAGGAGTGAGGTAGTTGACTGGATTATGAATAGGTTGAAATTTATTTGGGATAGCAGTCTATTCAATAAGCTAGGAGCATAGAATAACTGGAGGGAAGGCTCCATACGCTCGACAGATCATTTCGAACTTCCAATGACGGCGGAGGTTACGAGTTTCGTGTGACGCCCGATAGATGAGCGCTGTGATCGTTTATAGGGCTATATGTCACATATCTTGTTCTGTGGCGCTACAGTTGCAAATAATATTGTTGACATATCACCGCATTCTAATCAACTAATTATGATTTATGCGCAATTATATGGGAAGTCTATGATCGGAAATAAATTTGTCAAAACAATATCCTTATCGAAAAAAACGAACATTCAGGTGAGTATTATTATTATTATACGGGAAGACTGAGGGTCTATCTGTTCACGTGTATCATACGCAGAATTGGAATATGGTACCCCGTTTACATTCCCTCTGCTAACACTTATTAGATTCAGAGCGGGAAACAGATTTACGAAAAAAAGTATGTAGTTCTTTTTTTCAAAAGAATATATATTATGATATAGTAACAAATCGTACCTAATAAGTATTAACAACTAATAATCATTAAAGATAATTTTATAGGATAGCCATGCTGGAGCTACGAACGACGTTGGCGCCATCTCGTGACCTTGCGGCGAACTGACAAGTTCGCACGTTTTTGGCAGTTTATTTTTGTAGCGGAGCCTTCTCTCCAGTTATTCTATGCTCCTAGCAATAAGTTTACTCTTTTTTTCCTACATCTCGAGCTTTCAAGATTTATTTATCTCTTCTTCAGGAGATGCTACAAAAAAACAATGTTGAAGCATTTCATATTTCAACATTTTTTGTAGCATCTCTTGTAAATCTTGAAAGCTCGAGACGTAAGAAAAAAAGAGTACACTTATAGAATAGACTGCTATCCCAAATAAATTTCAACCAAAGACAATATCTGTATTTTGATATAGGTATTTGTGAGTAAACTGTAATTTAGTCTGGTTAGTACAACCAAACAGCACATTATTGAAAATTTGAAATTTTGTTATGATCTCCGGAATTATTCATATGAGACAATAGTACATTGTTTACTGGGTAGGAAAAGCCTTACATTCCTGGACTATCGTGAAGATTGCAACACAGTCCAGGAATGTGGCTTTTCCTACGAGGTAAACATACTATTTCTCCGCAAATCACTTGAAATTCGACAGATTTCAATTAATTTTGGAGAAAATCGCGAATTATTCGATTCATAAATAAATGGAGCTATGAAATCCGGAATGACATTGGTTGCGTTACTATGGACACGTATCAATGCTGAATTGTCAAACTTGATATTATGTTATTAATTTAATTGCTGGTCTTTTCGAAGACAAAACAGTGTAAAATGATGAGTGATGATGAATTTTCTATTTCTGGGACCCGTCTTGAGCTGTTTGAGTCAGTAAATACTGCTTCATTAGAATAGACCTTTCCAGAATTACCTGTGCAGGTGAGAGTTGCGCGCGTTTTTTGTGGGCTAAGAATGAATATTATTGGTCGTCAAAATTTCCCCCCTCAAATTGTTGACATTTGACAATTGATATTATTATTTTACGTAGTCGACGTTTTGGATGTTGATGTTATTTGTTGTATTGTTTATCGAAAATCAAAATTTTATTTTGCCTCAACAATGTTGTGTTACTAAGTAAGGGTCACGGTACGATAAAAACAGTAGAATCCAGTGGCGGCTCGTAAACTTTTATCTTGGGTCGGCAGATATACAGGGTGTCCCACTAGTACCGCAATGGACGATATACGCGTAACGGACTGAGTTTGTCAAAATTTTTTGATGCAGACTTGATATACTCCAAGAAGAGCACATCCTAAAAATATTTTCGAATATATCGGGTGGCCCACAAAAGAGGAATAGCGGGTGACTTTGTTTTTTCAAATGGGACACCCTATATTCAATAGTGTTTTTCAATTCTCTGAAACTTCCTGCATGCTTTCGTATACTTTTCACATATTTTTATTCGATAGTTTTCGAAATATTGGCCATTTTGACAAAAAATGATACTTGTAGAGCCTATGTTATCCAATTATATTTCACGAACCCTTGCATATACCAATAACAGTTTTATATGGATTGAAAGACAAGACTTCAAAGTATCCTACCCAGCTATAATAAAGCATCTCCAGCATATAGAGTCCACAAAAAGACTATGAACATGACGAATTTCAAATGGATTTTTGCATATTTTTTTTTTCTGCATTATAATCACCATTCATTTTACTCCATTTTTTGTCAAATACATGATTTATGCACATCTCTAACAGAATAGGAATTTTTTGAGTTCGCGTAAAATAATTAATTTCCTGGAAGAAACGATCCAATCACTCACCCCGTTAAGAACCAAACAAACGAACACTGAAGGCTCCTGTCCTGTAGCCGCATCCCGCAATACAAACGAAAACAATCCCCGATCCGATCGTTCCTCGTGTCGAGGCATTTCAGGTACGGCATAATCCCATTTGCCGACCCTGAGATGTGTTGAGCCTGCTATAAGAGTTTAGCGGCTACTGTTCAGCATTTTGTTTCTCGGCTAAAAATTTCGGGAAATAGTGGAAATGGGCGGAAATTCATATAAGTACTATCATATTCGATATCCTCGTCTATAAAAGTACGAAATACGACAAAAATTCGTTTTAAGCAACATTTATCTCTTAAAATTTGTGAGGTGGAACGAACAACGAAAACATCGCATTCTCGATTTTGAAAAAGCATTAACTAGGAGGCGAATATTTATCATTATCTGAATAAAATTCCAACAGATAACAGTCGAGTTAAAATTATTTCGCCTCATTCGTATTCGCATTTCATTGAAACGTCGAATTAGGACCGGCATGCCGTACTTGGTCGCTAGAAAGCGTTCGATGCTTGGCGCTTTCGTCTTCCCGTACATATTTCAATTCTCGGAGTCTCGGACTGATTTGAGTAGACGGAAACGGCGCGGCGTTGAGATTGGAAGAGCGTATTTCCAAGAAGTTGAAATATATCAGCGATATACAAATATGATTTATAGAATTTTATTTACACAGGTCTTGGAAATACAATAATTATAATAAATTTGCTAATTCAACAGAACAAAGAGTAATTTAAATTTTGGCTGGACATAAAATATATAGGGTCGGCATTGCCGACCCTGCCGTCCCTGACGAGCCGCCACTGGTAGAATCTCATTTCATTGCTTCCCTCTCTCACTTTCTCTTCTCCCTCGCACTAAGGTTTGCGCATCTTTTAAAGCTGCCCACAAGTTGCTCATGAAATATACCTGTTTCTCTCTCATTCTGGTTTAGTTCACATCTTTGTTCTACGTATTCTGGAAAGGTCTATTATCGCCAAAGAAATCTAGAGAAAAGTACGAATATGCTTATGTAGAACATGAATTAATATTTCCTAGCAGTTGGGAAATCTTGACTTTTTCTATGACAAATTGTGATAGGAATGTCAAAATTTTCTAGCGATTTGCGGAAATAGTACATTGTTTACCGGGTAGGAAAAGCGTTACATTCCTGGACGACTGTGAAAATTGCTATGTCGAGGCGCAAGCCGAGACTTGGCAACACAGAGTCCAGGAATGTGTCTTTTCCTACGAGGTGAACATACTATTTTTCCGCAAATCGTTCAAAATTCGACAGATTCCAATTAATTTTGATGAAATCGCGAATTATTTAATTCATAAATAAAATGATGCTTCGAAATTCGTATTGAAATTGGTTACGTTACTATGGAAACGTACTCATGTTGAATTGTCAAAGTTGACGCATATAATTAATTTAATTGCTAGTGTTTTCGAATTTAAAACTGTGTAAAATGATAAGTGATGATGAATTTGCTAATTCTTTGGACTCCTCCAGAGCTGGTTGATACAGGGAAAATACTGCTTCTTTAGAATAAGTGCCGAAGGAATCATGAGAATAGTTCGTATATGAATAATTATGTCGAACCAACTGTAAGGAAATATCATTTCCTTACAGTAAGGAAATGAATATTTCCTAACAGTTAGGAAATCTTAACTTTTTCTAGAACAATTTTGACTGGAATGTCAAGATTTCCTAGCGATTTGCGGAAAATATAATTTTTTCTCCAACCATCAAAATATGTTGACATTTTTGTACTATTTTCAGGTGCAAAAGCCATCAATTCCCTTACGGTACAAAAATTTACCAGTTGCTCAGCAACACTTTTAATCCTAGGATTAAAAACGCTTCTTTTAATCCTAGGACTAAAAGTAATTGCATTTGAGCTCTCTAATTGAAATTTGAAGTCTACTGACGTCTACTTGACAATCAATATTTACCAACAATACCAGATATTTGACTTGGTTGGAAAAAAAATAGTATATATCATACTGTAACGTTTTCTTCGTTATTAAAACGTCCGGGATAATTAAACTATTTATTTACACTACTTATAACACTAATAATTAATAACTAATGAACTTATTCTAACAAAAGTCTGTACAATTTATTTCTACTGATTTATTTGCACTATTTATTTTCACTGGTCGCTTGTCTCTAACTGAATGAATCCTCATCCGCCGATGTGCTCCTTATATGTATAACGCCGATTGTTTCTGGCTAAGTCCGGACCCGTCTAGAAACTTCGCGAATCATTGGCGGCTTCTATGTCGTGCACGCGTTTCCAGAAACTTCTCGATCGGGCCGTAGCGCACAGGGCCGTACTTGTCACAATACGGACTAAAAGTGCCTATTTTTACTCGCAATTTTGCATTCGCTCGGCTGCGCTGCGCTTCGCCTCGCAACTGCAAATATTGCTCGTAAAAAATATGCACTTTTATTTATTCGATCCACTGCTACTAGTCATGTTCGATTCAATTGATGAAAAAAATTGATGATTTCTATCAAAAAGAAGAAAGTTTTGCGAACAGAAATTGCTCAGATATACTTCACTTGAATGTAGGCAAAGCACCTCCTTCTATATTCACATTTCGGACCACAGTTCTTGGACTGCATTGCGAACTTAACTTTTAAGAATAAATTTAAACTCTACTCATTGGTTATTGCAACACTCTACTCACTCATGTTATCATTGGGATCCATTGGATCACCGTCTTCGGACATATATCCTGGAGGCGGACTCTCAGTAGGTGGTGCTGAATTGTGTGGAGATTCAATGCTGTTGGGGGTTCCATTAGGTATAGTTCCCACATCCATATAGCCTCCAGAATGTTGTAAAGATAAACTGCAAAATGAACAAATTATTTTCAAAATTAATTGAAAGATTAAACTGAAACTAATTCATACAAAACATCACTATTGATAATTTAATAATTAATCACTGTTTTTGAGCGCTCGTTCAAAAACACGAAAAAACCTAGAAAATTTCATGATATGGGTCTACCACACGCTCAAGCTTCACGACAGTTTGGCTTGCGCAAGCATCTCGTACATTAAGAATGAACACAACAGTTGCTACCACACGGCACAGTTAAGTACGTGCAAGCCTCATTCTTTACGAAGTCGTCATCACGATAACAATGCGTCCGAACGAAGAACTATTGCGCAAGCCGGGCTTGCACAGGCAAAATTTCAAGCAGGTCGAAAATTACTCAAGCCAAGCCGTGGGGTTTGCGCGGTATACAGTTTTCCCAACCACAAGCTCAGTGTTCAAGCCGGTTTGCGCAAGCAAAACTGTGGTGAAGCTTGAGCGTGTGGTAGGCCTAATGGGCTCGGTTTTTCAAAGCCACAGTCAACTTTGTTTATGGGTGAACGTTTCGATGACTGAACACATGGTGAATGCACTGTCCAGATTTTGTTTCGAACAAATCGAGAATATTAACAAACTTTCCTTTTTTTCACTTCAGGTGGCGCTATTCACAATTTATGAGAGATTGTTATTAGTTATTTCAAATATTTGAATTTATTCTGGTGAACGTGTTGTGTTAGTAGCCGATAATTTTGTCAAGCAATAATTTATGAATATATTCTTGGCACAATCTGTCCGATCGCGATAGCGAACACACGTATGTTATTCAGGTCCTATAGTGAAGTGAATAAATCAGCGTCAAAATTCCGCGCCGAACACTTATAGTGAAGAAGTCGGAATGGAGATTTCCAGTACCTCAAAATATGCACTTTTCTTTACATGACGTAATGAAGGACAGTTTATAACACATTTGTAATCATTTATTCACTCTGAATTTTGAAGAACTGATTAATTATTCGATATTGAAAATGTAATTTCAACACAGGTGAATTCAAACGTCCCTCTGCTGTGACGTCAGTGGCTCAATTCGTAATATGATTGGTTGAAGTTTGTGATGGAGGAGACAAAGCCCAGAGTAACTGAGAGACACGCCGCTGCTGTGAAGTCATTGTAAAATCTCTGAATGTATTCATAAATATATTCAGCAATTGTATCATATTTGATGTGATCACTATAATGTTTTTGGAACATCGTCATATAACAACTAAATTAAAGTTGGTATAATACTCATTCTCTGAAAATACAAATAATGATGTGGCAACCGCGCCGACAAATAATTATGAATAAAAACATAACCTTCTTATTTGTCATTTCGACGTCTTCTCTGCGTACCATAGAATGGCATTTCTTACAGTTGAGTCTAGGAGTATTCTATACTCCTAGGTTACGTCAACGACTGACGACTATACACAGTTGCCAAATCCATAATTTTTCTTACCACTAATCTGCACTTCTCAAAATGAAAATTATTATTAATGCTTCCTAAATTAGAAGACCGGCCTATATATACCAATTCTTAGCTGTGTAGACTAAAGGATAATTATTTTAAATTGAATTTCTCACCTATTCGCTTACTTGAACCCTCTTCATCTTCAATTAGGAGGTCATAATTTGAATGATATTATGAAGCTTTATGGAGTACAAATGAAAATGTCATAATAATAAGAAAATAATTCAAAATCAATATTATATTATGATATTATAAGGAACGTGAAAGTAAGGGCTTTTTCAGGCTAATTCTTTTTTGCGATTTGGCAATGCTGTCAGTTTTATATAAGCAGCACGTCATGACGAGTACAACCAATCAAAAATCTCTTTAGCCACTGATGTCACACGATTTTCCGCTTCTTCTGATCGTTTGAATTCGGTAGATTATTTTTGAGTTTTCAATATTTTTTATGGGTATAAATTAACGAAGAAAAAATTTGAAAAAAAATCACGAATTACGTGAGAATCCAATATGTCAAAATATATTTTTTTTGGAAATGAGTGGAGATGCTCATTTGAAGCGTTTTTCTCATCAGAAATTTCGCAAGTCAGCGAAAGGTCGGTTCAGAAGACGACGCCAATTTTCAACTAGCCGGAGGTAGAAAAAAACGGAAAAAGACAAACCGAAAATTAGCAGGTAACAAAAAATTAGATGATGAACAATCGCCCCAACCGCAACACACTGATTCAACACAGATGGAGCCATCGTTCTGCCGATAACAAAACATATAACTACGCTTCATAAATCCACTGAAAATATGGAAATGGACGCAATAACCAAAACACGAACACGAACCAACATAAAGGTTCCCATACACCGCAAGATTTATAAAAATCTTTATTTCGTTGCAACAAAAACGAATACAACAAGAATCCAACTCGCTGATACTTAGAAGAAGAACGAAGGAAACTGAGGAGCGACAGGAACTGCGATCATCAGCAACTTAACGAAATAAATAGAGAGATTTCGAAAGCTATCAGGAGGGACTTTAGGAAGTACAAACAGGAAAAAATTGAAGAAACAATACAAAACAATTCAAGTATGAGAGTACTAAGACGAAAGCTGACTAATGGTGAAAGTGAGATCTTTAAACTTAAAAACAAAAACGGAGAACTAACCAGCAATAGGGAAGAAATAATACGCATCGTAGAAGACTTCTATACAGATCTATACAGGACTAGAAACATAGCGAATCAAACTTTCATCCAACAGAAGGTTACTAATATAGGATCAGAAGATATTCCTGACATAACAGTAGGTGAGGTCCACAACACATTGAAAAAAATGCAGAACAACAGAGCCCCTGGGCAGGATGGTGTAGTTTCTGATGCGATAAAAATAGGAGGTCCAGAACTGATACGGACAATAACAACACTTTTCAATTTATGTTTGCATAGTCAGTCAGTCCCTTCGGAATGGAATAGCGCGGTAATGGTCTTGCTGCACAAAAAGAGTGATATCGCAAATGTAGAGAATTATAGACCGATCAGCTTGCTTAGCCATTTGTACAAGTTGTTCACTCGCATACTTGCCAATAGATTAGAGGCCAAATTGGACTTTTACCAATCAAAAGAACAGGCTGGGTTTCGGTCGGGTTTTGGCACCAATGATCATCTGCAGTGCCTGAAAATATTGATCGAAAAAACAATAGAGTACAATAGGCCATTGGTTTTGATATTTGTCGATTTCAAAAAAGCGTTCGATACCGTAGAGCTCAAGGCTATTTTGGAGGCTCTGCAGGAATGCAGGATCGATCACCGGTATTCTGAAATAATAAGAAACATCTACAAAAATGCAACAGCAACCGTGAAGCTTCACAATCTAACTGAAGATATAAAAATTGAGCGAGGCGTAAGGCAGGGGGACACTATCTCTCCGAAACTGTTTATCACAGTTTTAGAGATGGTTTTCAGAAGGTTAAAATGGGAGAACAAAGGGATAAATATTGACGGCGAAAGATTGAACAACCTACGTTTTGCAGACGACATTGTGTAGATAGCAGACGATCTTTTCGAGGCCAAGTCTATGCTTCATGAACACAAAGTAGCAACAAACCAAGTTGGCCTTGAAATGAACTTTGCAAAGACGAAGTTTATGACTAACTTGGTACCTAGTGAAAACATGCACAGTGATGTTATTGATGAAGTTCAATTGGTCGATAAGTACATCTATCTGGGACACGAAATCCGAATATCAAGAGACAACCAGACTTGTGAACTGAACCGAAGGATAAATAGTGGTTGGGCTGCGTTTGGGAAACTGCGCGATATCTTCAAGTCGGAAATACCCATAAATCTTAAAAGCAGAACTTTCGATCAGTGTGTTCTCCCAGTGATCACATATGGGGCGGAAACCCTAACCTCAACAAAAACCTCAATCCGGAAACTGCAGGTGGCTCAACGAAAGATGGAAAGATCAATACTGGGAATAAAATTGCAGGACAGAATACCGAATATTGAGATTCGTAGAAGAACTGGTGTAGCGGACCTATTCACGCGCATAGCTAGAGCAAAATGGAGATGGGCGGGTCACATTGCGAGACTGACCGATAACAGATGGGTCAAAAGAATTCTTGAATGGAGGCCAAGGTTGGATAAACGCAGCAGAGGGAGACCACCTACCCGTTGGATAGACGACATTAAGAGGTTGAGAACGAACTGGATATCGGCGGCACAAGACAGAAATGAATGGAGACGCTTAGAGGAGGCTTATGTCCAGCAGTGGACTTTAAATAGCTGAGTGATGATGATGAATAATCAGGATATTATCATACAAACAACACAAGGATTTCTCATAAAATTAGACAACACCCAAACAAACTTATTGAAGGGATTGGAATACCTCAAAACGAATAAACAAATAGAGACATGCACAGAAACCACAATGAACACAACGGAAGAAAAACATACAAAAACAGCAGAATCCTACTCTGCTGAAATGGGATTCTGCTCTAATCTGTTTTTTATGTTGAGGCAGAAATAGATGATGCCGAAATAAGTCAATTGCTCAACCAACAAAACATTGTTCATCGTTTCTGCAAACGTATTATTTCGAGGAAAACTAACAAGCCATCACTGTTTATTAAAATAATAACCGAAGATATTCATGCTTATGAAAAATTAATGAATGAGGGCATATACTACAGGCGCAAACATTACAGGGCAAGCCCAAGCCACCCATCAGATCCACTTCCTTTTCCATGCAACAGGTGTTCACAGTTCACCCACAAAACTGAAGACTGTACTTCACCAATTAAATGCACCAAGTGTAATGAAGAACATAGAGACCAGGACTGCAAGACAAGTCCACCACCAAAATATGGTGCATGTGGCTCAACAGAACATGTACCATAGTCGTTGAAATGCCGCAAACGGCCCACAAAACCTATAGAAGGAATCCCAAACGTCAAAATACGATCAATAAACAAGAAGAGTTCAGAAATTGACAAAAAGAAGACCACAAACAGCAGAATTCATACATATTCCACCAGTACATGACCACATTATAGCAACTTTCATCACAAAGCTTAATAAACCTAAAAACACCGATAAACAGCAATTAATACAGAAACTACAAAAGAGATTTATTGATATTTAACAAATGAGTACTATCCCCACATTTATAGGAAACCGGCTCTACATTCTAATGTTTGACCTAGAACAGGAATCTAAAACAGTAGATACAGAGCCTTCAGAGGGAGTCCAGTTGGAGAGAGAAATCCATGATTAAATGCCTGTACCTATACCAATATCAACAGCCTAAATAATAACAAGCTATAATATAAGAAGATCAAAATGTGAAATATAAGAACTGGGATATGATAATCACACATGGTCGTATTTTAAATGAGAATACAAAGGGAAGTACCATGGTTCAGGCTGAAAAATACATCTCATTAGGAAAACCAAACCCATTACATCTCAATAATCTCTGGAATGAAGTTTTACACTTCACAATACCGTTCAAAACTGAAAAAATACATGTATTTTTAGTATACATGCATCACCCGAGTAACTATATCGAAGAAAACCTGCTGGTGAAGGCGTCCCAATTCAAGTACTCAATAATAATAGGAGATTTCAACATAAATAATCGAAAGAAAAAACAACTGAACAACTTCATTTAAAACTCCGACTTCGTCGAAATAAGGACTCCACCTACCTTTCTGATGGAAAACGATCAAGACAGTACTCCTGAAAGGTTTTTATGCACTAGAAACATTTTAAAGAACATAAAAAATATTGAATTAACTCCAAACTTGGGTTCCGACCACCTGGCAATAGAATTTTCCCTAGATCTAGACTCTAACCCTATGGCATACCCAATGGAAACAAAATGACTTCTCGTCGTGCAGAATAATGTGGGTAAATACAGAAATGGGCGGAATGATAAAACCAGAAACACCTATAACCCTGACTAGAGGGGCGTTCGAGTTGACGGTCGAAATGCTCCGAGCGCACTCCACGTTTACTTTAAAGTTTTATTTCTCAAAAATAAATTCGAATTTCTGTCACAATACAATTCTTCCGTTAGGTTAGGTAAGCAATCTTTGACTTCACCGTGTTCGATTCGACAAAAGTGCTCGGGATCTCCTCTTTCTACTGTGTTCAATATTCTACTCGCTCCGCCGATCGTCAACTCAAACGCACCTTATATCGCATGGTTCTCAAAACAACTCTCTGACACAATCCTAGCACAAACAACAAAAATTAGTGTTGGATATCATAACCAGAAAATTCCACCATATACAGGGTGGCCAAGAGATTGACGTCAAAAAGAAAAAAACAGGTCCCTCGTGTCATGGGCTATTCGAATCACCACCATGTATGTTATGCGATTTTTCACGGTTTTCTAGTTATGAATTTTTTTTATGAACTTTGAGAATTTTCGACTTGACCATCTTAAAAAAGATAACAAAAAAAAAGTACGGGACTTCTCTGCGAGATTCTTTTGTAACTTAATCTCCATGAATTGTACTTTTATACATAAAAAAAACAGATTCGTAACTTTGATAAAAATTATGGAAATGTTGGTCTCAAGTGAAAAAGTTACGTGAATTGGATTATGATCTGAATTTTCGAATCAAAATTGAAAATGTGAAAAGGCTAATTCACGGTTTTTTAGTATGCTTAAAAACTGCGCTCAACAGTCAGCTTTTAGAATCATTGATAAAAAATGGTACTTAACACTCTACTTCTGCTAGAATTAGCCTTCAGTCATCGAGGTGGAAAAAATTAAAGAACTAGACATTTACTACAAAATTATTTTTTGCCATTTTAAGAAAAGTTCTAGATAAAAAAAGAAAAAGGTATGGCAATAAATCACACATCATATTGTGAATAAAAAGAAATTTATTTATAAAAATTTACAGTAGGTTTTCAAAGTGGCCACCTCCAGCCTCAATACACATTCTACACCTTCTCAGAAAATTTCCTTTTAATCGTATAAAACCTGCCCTGTAAGAACATGTCCTAAGAAAGATCTTAGGACACGTTCGGCTACCCGAACAGATGGATCGGACGCAGCGGACCAATCAAGTGGCCCCAACGTTTACCTGACCTTAATCCCATCGATTTTTTCGTTAGGGGTTATTTCAAAGAAATTGTTAACGCCCGAGAATGTTCGAGTGAAGACGAGCTGCGACTGAAGTCAAGAGAGCCGAACCTGCCGAACGTGTCCTAAGAGAGAACAGGGCAGGTTTTATGCGATTAAAAGAAAATTTCTTAAGAAGGTGTAAAATGTGTATTGAGGCTAGAGGTGGCCACTTCGAAAACCTACTATAAATTTTATAAATAAATTTCTTTTTATTTACATTATGATGTGTGATTTATTGCCATACCTTTTTCTTTTTTTCATCTAGAACTTTTCTTGACCAACATCTTAAGCTAATTTTCATCGTTTTCTATCATAACTTGATCAGAAAAATCTTAAAATGGCAAAAAATAATTTTGTAGTAAATGTCTAGTTCTTTGATTTTTTCCACCTCGATGACTTTGAAGGCTAATTCTAGCAAAAGTAGAGAGTTGAGTACCATTTTTTATCAATGATTCTAAGAGCTGACTGTTGAGCGCAGTTTTTAAGCATGCAAAAAAACCGTGAATTAGCCTTTTTACATTTTTAATTTTGATTCGAAAATGCAGATCATAATCCAATTCAACGTAACTTTTTCACTTGAGACCAACATTTCCATAATTATTATCAAAGTTACGAATCTGGTTTTTTTATGTATAAAAGTACAATTCATGGAGATTGAGTTACAAAAGAATCTCACAGAGAAGTCCCGTTTTTTTTATATCTTTTTTAAGATGGTCAAGTCGAAAATTCTCAAAGTTCATAAAAAAATTCATAACTAGAAAACCGTGAAAAATCGCATAACATACATGGGGGTGATTCGAATAGCCCATGACACGAGGGACCTGTTTTTTTCTTTTTGACGTCAATCGCTTGGCCACCCTGTATATTGAAGCTCATAAAGATTAAAAAACAGTTGTATAGAGAAATCCGCGAAAACAGCGACCCCAACCTGAAGAGGAAATTTAATGCCCTAAATAAAGATATTCATAAACTCATAAGTAGTTATCGATCTCATAAATATTTGTAAGCATGTATGTAAAGAAATTGAAAACCAGAAAGGGAAAACTTACTGGAAAACAGTTAAAAAACTTTCTAAGTATTGCTCCCACAACATCACAGGACCAATTGAAGTCAATGGAAAACCAGTTACCAAAGATCGGGAAATCGCCGATGCCTTCTCAGCCCACTTTCAGGAATCAGGATGTCTTCAAAGTTTGTGAGTATCCGTCATTTGATGCCAAACACATAGAAATGATTAAATTGGTACAAGAACATCTTCCGTATCTCACGAAATGAAGTTGATATCACACCTATAGACTGAAACGAATACTTCGAAGCCCTTAGCCATGGTAAGAGCACTACTCCAGGACATGACAATATTCCCAGAAGCATTCTAAAGAGACTAGATCTACCAATACATCTAGAAATAATCCGAATCTACAACTATCGTATCCAAGAATATTGTTTTCACAATGATTGGAAAAGAGGACTACTAATCACAATTCCTAAATCAAGAGCCGATACCAGGAAGCTCAGAAACTGTAGAGTATAGACCAATCACCTTATTCCCAGTAATTGGAAAGAACTTTAAGAAAATAATCAAATCCAGGATGATGAAAATACTAAGCCACAAAATTCCCAAATTCCAATTTGGTTTCAAACAGAAAACATCGACTATCCACCCACTGATCATACTCACCCAGAATGTACAATGTAATAGAATAGAAGGACATCATACTGCAGCAATATCTATGGACATCCAAAAAGCGTTCGACAGTGTATGGCAAGCTGGAATAATTTACAAACTGCATAATCTGGGCTGTCCCATATATCTCCTAAGACTGATCAATGAATTTCTCACAAACAGGACAATTCAAGTAAAAGTCGGGAACTCACTTTCCAACAAATTCTCCCCCAGACAAGGACTTCCTCAGGGCTCCCCTCTATCACCATATCTGTAAATGAGCTAGATTTTACAGTTTGCAGACGACACCACACTTCTCGCACATGGTAAAATTACACAAGACGCAGATTGGAACAGCTGAAGAATAGAATGGTGTTATGGTTAAGAAAGTGGAAAAACTCAACCCAAGAAAATCAAAATTTATGATTTTTCACTATAAAAGCAACCAGAACTCGCCGACAATATCCTTGAACAACACCACCTTAAATCCTAGCACAAATTGCAGATTTCTTGGAATGACAATTGAGCACAAGCTAAACTTCAAAATGCATATCATATTATCAACTAAACAAGCAACTATCAATAGGGGTAGCCACTTCAGAACATTGACATACAAAGATGCAGGTATTGGGATAGAAACAGCCAGCAAATATATAAGATGATTTGCAGACCTCTGCTAGAATATGGACACCAAATCCTGGGACAATGCAACAAAACCACCTTCAAAATATTAGAAGTGGCTGAACACACTAGTCTACGAAAGATCACTAAAACAAGACATCCAAACAATCCGCTACATAACCCAGCTAACCAATACCTTTACGAGAAAACAGAAATAGAACCAATGAGTGGTAAAATACAGAGACTAAACAAGAAATTCATCAGTCAACAACACAACATCAATACAATAGAACCACTAATACATAACATATCCCATCTTGAAACACCTAAAAGGAAATTACCAGAATAGCCAATATTCCAGTACTTACGTAGCCTACTTTGATATTCCAGACACACTATATTTCGCAGACTCCCACCTTTTACATACAATAATAATTATACTGTAAAATATAAATTGTACAAGGGCAGGAAGACCTCGGTCGATAGCCCTTTGAAAATTTGTTTTTTCAATTCATATTAGTATGAAGAAATGGTATAAGACTTTCATCATGTAAAAATGTCATTCTATGATCATGTCATAATTGACTTTGGTAGATCAGCTGTTGATTAATCAATCAAATCGATCAAGGGAAAAAAGACCTTATTGACGTTGTATGACATTGCGGCGCCGCTACGAAACATTTTTAATATTTTCGATTTGGTCGAACATCATTCCATTCAAAATTTGACGAGTGCTTACACCTTTATTCTAGGCATCTCAGTAAAAGTCAAATAGGTGTACTGTAAATATAACAGTCCCAAATATTGATTCTCTGATCATTTTAAAACAACTGATTTGATGGAAATGAAATTTCGCATTCAAATGGTGAATGACGTATACATATTACAGGTTAATTTTTCTCCAGATAGAATAACCAGAACCATAAAGAATTCTAGCGAATTATCCAAAAAAAGTAGCAATATTATAAAGTATTGAGAGTCCTCTAGCCGTGGTCCAATAAGAATGTCACCTAAGGTTATAACTGCTGTAGGCATCCTCAGAGGTTTCTCAGTCGGAGGTTGTACCGGGAATGGATTCTCGAGCTGGAAAATGTTAATGCAACTCAAGGGGATGAACGAACGCTCAAAAGCTCCTGACTTCACATCAGTGCATTCAGTGACCCATTTTATTCATAAACTGAGAAATCAACCGAAAATAATTATCCTTGATTCCTACTGATTTTGAATAAGAAGCAACATTCAGATTCTATTATTTTATCCATACCCTAGACTAGTGGTATTATGAGGAAACGAGGTATTTTCGGGTACTGAGGTACTTAAATCTTCCAGAGAATGGGGAAATACATTATTCTCATCTATAGTATGACGAGGCACCAGAATAGCTGGCAAAGCTAAAAATAAAGAAAAATGTTGGACACATTATTCAGAAACAATTTTTTAACAAAACTACATCAACTTACATGGTGTCTCTATTCTTGTGTAATGAAAGGGATTTATACAAACTTCATCAAGATCTTTTCTGTGGTTATAACCCCATTCACAATGATCAAGTGGTCTCAATTCATGGTGGGAAGTGAGTTCTGGCCATCTCCAAATTCTACAGTAAATTACATGTGGCAGTCCCTTCCTCTGTTGATTCAACTCATTTGGACGTATTCTTGAAAATAAAATTTTAATTTCTGAGAATATGTTTAATGAAGGGCTATGATTTCACCTCCGCACTTCCATTATCAATAAAGCAATCTAATAATTTCATTGTTAAATGGACTTGGAAAAATGAATTGTGACACCAGTAATTCTCTTATCCCATGTTTGGATGGTGTTTCAAACAAATGCAATATATTACTCGAAGTAACCAGCATTTTTGGGATTTAAAATATGAATATGTATAGACACTCAAGGTTTGTCAATATGAAACAAACTGCACACAACTTTATTTTGTACATTTATAGCTTCATTGAAAAATTTATTCTGCAGTCTATGAATTTATCATGATCTGTAATAACCACAACCGAATTTTAAACACATTTTCTTTTTATTCCCTGATAAATCTGATGCCAGAATTACCTACCTTCAAAAAGGTCTTTTTTTCATCTGAAAATTGATTCCATTCCTAATCCCCCCCCTACACACAGTAAAAAAACTTCATTCACTTTTCTTTATAGATTTAAACAAATAAAATTTTCAGGTGTTGTTAATACACTCGATACATTGGTAATCGAGAACTACAAAAAGGACTACTTTTGTTCCTACTGAAAACAGACTATAAAACTGAATGTGAAGAGATGAGTATATATTTTTAAAACTATTAACACATTTTTTTATACCTTTCGGTGGGTTTCACAAAGCGTAATCACCACTGATCCAAGATCAACGGCTTGATTCTCTGATTTTTGAACTGTCTAATGGAGTTGATTCCAGATCAAGCTCAGATCACCGGTGATTACAATTTGTCAAACCCACCGTATGTATACATATAAATAACAAGTGCTCAAATAAATTGGTGGTCTACTGTGGTGTGATACTTCACTGAGAGCTGGTTTCTCTAGGATTATTTATGGTGTCTATGGAGACCCGGTGTAAACCTAAGGTAACCTGCAATAATTGTGAAACGGGCCTTGAGCACAAAACTTCAACTTAGTAAATGTCACAACACTCTGGACCACCAATTTTTTTGAACATTGGTTATATTTTGGCTTAACTTGAAAAACTTTCGAATTTGATAGGAAGATTAGAATAACATGTCAAGATAGAAAGTGCTATGTACATCATGTGTTTAAATCATATCCTATCAACCAATAGCAGAAAGTTTTTGATGCAGGACCAGTTATAGTAACTGTTCGAAAAAATCAACATTTCGCCATTTCCTGATATCACAAAAAACTTTTGACTGTCGGAAATTGGAAATAAATATAAACATTCGAATTGTTGAAATGATTAATTATATAGGTGAGTACTATTTATTTATATCCCTAATTTACATTAAGAAGTCAGATGCAAAAGCTATTTAGTTATCTATTTTTAAAAAGAAGGGCATTTCCTGTTGCGAGGGATCATAGACATATAATACTAAATCAGGGATCAGTCAACCTAAAAATATGTGCGGACATGGGAATCATGGGATATTAGGATAAAGGACAATACCAAAAAGTCAAATCGATGGAATCTACGTCCACCGCATCCCATAGACATTTGGGAAAGGTCACAAGCCAGACGGAGTGGAGTGAGGGGGAGGACAAATCCATAATAATGACCTTAAACTTCATATATAAACATTGAATCTCCTCAACAAAGAAACAAACCTGGGAATAGTAACACATTTTGTATTTTGATTTTGTGAAGAAATCGCTCGTTCCAACTCCTCGAGAGCACCTGACTTTTTCAGCTTTTTCACTAAACTTTTAACTGCCTTTTCACTCCATTTCTCATCTCCTGGTGAATGCCCTTTTTTCCAGCCTAACAATCGCTTAACTACTGGCGGCGTGAATGACGAAAGCATTGACGTCATAACAATTAAACATCAAACCGATATGTTCTATTTTCCGTTCACCACCTGTATTCAAAATTCCTCACTCTTATCGAAATTTTGAGTTAATTTGACACACACTACTGCCATATTGTCCTTCCGAGACTTGATTGTATTGTAATGATGCACGAATTAAGTTACGACAAGGCAAATAACAGATATCTCTTAAGTTGTTCACGCGATTGTGAATAGAAACATTGAACGTATGACGTAGCTAAGTTTCGGCGCATTCGCACAACTGTTCATAATTGTAATGGTAATATGCATTGCAGTGGCGGAGATCAAGAATGGCGAATTAACTTCATCTTCATAGGAGTTCTAGAGGCTGTTAACTGGAATGCGTAAAGGCTCATTCAGAAAGGATGTTTCTTGCTCATCGCAATTCGGGCAAAAATTGACGGATGGCCTTTCATAAAAATGAATTCGTGCGCTTTCTATTCTTGTCACCTGCTTTAAAGAAATCATGAAAAAATGGCTCACTTGAGTACAGGAAACTCAGACCAAGGAAAGAGGGGAGGGAGCATATCCTATATTTCCCTTGATGCAAAAGTGTCACATAAAATCGGCCATATTTGTTGCGCGAATTTCTAAAATTTGAATTTGTCGAATTTACCGAACATGAAACCATTTTTAACTAACACTGGATGTCTTTCTGCTACTAACTGTACAGAATATGAAGAACAAATGAGGCACAAACAATGAAATCCAACCATATATCTATTAATTCCTATATGGGGAAAGAGCCAATCAAAACTGAAGCTGGGCTTTGGTAACAATCCAGATCTGCGCTTGTGCGGCAATATTGAGAATAAAAATATTTTTTAATTCTATCTCTCTCTGACACATCGTATTATGTCGTGAAACGTATGTCATTCTTAACTTCATGTGAATAGTTTCGATCGTAACCTCACAATTCAATGTGAAATGTTTCAATAGCTTTATTCCGTTTTCTTCAAGTCCTTATTGTCATTGTTAACTCCTATTCATATTCTGAAATTGAACTGAAAGTATTCCAGTGACTTATTTTCATTCTGGATATCTATTTTCTTGTTGTCTTTCCGAATAAACATAACCTCTAAATTTCTCGCAATTTTTGAATTTCCAGTTGACGCAAGCGTACAACTCAAGCCTTACCAAAGATCTGGCTTCACTTTGTGACTTTGAAAAGCAGGGGTATAATCCATATTGGTATTAGTAGATATATGAATCCAACGTTTAAATAGTCGTACTATTTGACCATCGGCCATATTGGTGACGGTGTGTCCCTGCTTTGTTTTGTTTACGCGACACTTTTCAATCGTTATGCCCCCTCCCCTTCCTTTACCTCCATCAGTGCAACCAAATGCAGAACAGTTTCGATTATGCAGCTACATAATTCAAAGTATAAAACTTTAAAAAAGGTAAACAAAAAATCAAACTTGATCTGCAATGAAGACAAAAAATAGAATAAAAACAATGCAATACGAATTATTTTACTCGTTACTTCAATTACAATTTTTTCCGCCAGAGGTCTCATTGAATTCTACTCCGCCCAATAGGTATGCTAGATAGACTTGGCTCTATGGTTGATTGGGTCCAACCAAAGGCAGAAAAGTAATTTCTGTTCCTGTTCTGTGGAAAAAATCTGTTTGATCCGTCGAAATACATCGAGCAAAAAGATCTACATCCGATTGATCAGATTTTCTTGCCGAACGGTCCAGATGTGTACTCCCCTCAATCTGGATGTAATAAACGAACGGTTCAGATCAATCCGACCAGTCAGATCATCAGATGTCATTGCCGAACTCGAAAATTACAGGACTCGCAACATTTTCATCGCCATCTATCGGGGTGATACACCAACATAAACAATAAAATATTATAAATTTGACTATTAGATGCTGCGGCATTATTCTAACACCACGAACCTAACCTATTTCCAATGTTTTTCATGTGAGCATGCCGAAAGAAGAGGAGGGCATAAATGCAGGACGTACCTCGCTTCGGGCATGCTCGTTACCATAGTTCGTACGTGTTCGGAACGCCTACCGAGTCGACTAAGCGGGAAATTTAAATTCATGATGCTTTGAAAATCCCAACTAATAACAGACGTTATGAATTTTAACATTGGAAATGTTTATGTTCGTATATTACAGGCAAGTTTCCAGTTTTCGTTCAAGGTCAAAAGACAAAGGTGTCGCTAGTAGACCAAAAAAGCATTCGAAAGTTATCGCGTGATATAGGTGACATAGGGTGTATTGGGCCAGCATACGAGAAGCGAGCATACATTAATTCTCACGAATGCCTAACCAATCAGATTCACTCGATCCGAGTGCTTCCGAATGCACCCGCGTGAAAGATCGTGAGAAGAAGCCGTTGCTTGTTATTCAGATCGCGCGTTTTGTCTTTTGTCGTTCTTCATAAACGAATCTGATAGTGAAATAGTTGAAAACGGTTGGAACTTCGAACAGTTTGATTTTTATTGAATAGAATATCTAGCAAAATCTATTACAATTTCTCATTATGGACGTTTCAAATAAATGCTCGACTTTATTGCAGAGTGAATCCACTTATTTGCATTTGCGGCATATGTGGAAAAGAGTTTACCAGCGTATCTGTTAGAAACAGGCATCTCCGGACAATCCATAATGATGATTCCGCTAAAGTGGTGAAGAAGCAATATATTTTGTGTTCTCTTTGTTCTACTGATGAAAACCAGGAAACGTTTTCTACATATGATCATTTGAGAATAATTCATGGTATTCTGTATGATTGATATTTCTTACATTTCCCCCATCCAAGAAAACTATGATACAACACACAGTTATATTGCCATATTTCAAAATACATATGCGAAATTACCTACTTAAATTCTCACTTTTGAGGTTTTTGTAAGCGCATATGTGCTTTTTTTACAAGCTTTTATTTAGTTTCACCTGTCCCGGTGTCTGTCTGTCTGTATGTCTGTAATCAAATCTTGCAAGTTAAATATGACACACTTCTAATCGTCCGATTGATTTGAAATTTGGCAGGTGTACATAATTCTGGTGACAATGCATCATGAAATATTTTTTATAGAAAAAAAACAAAATGGCGGATGAGTTTCGCAATTATCATCCGATTTCATTCAAAATTAGTATCTAGGGGTTTTTGGGTTCGACAATGATGATTCTTCTGTCAAAATTGAAATTGAAAAATTCAAGATGGCGGCTAGAATAGGGCGGACGAGTTTCGTAATTATGATCCGATTCTATTCAAAATTGGTATCTAGGGGTGTTCTGGGTCGGAAATTACGATTCTTCAAATTGAGGAATTCAAGATGGCGGCTTCAAAATGGCGGATGAGGGTTGTTTTTATAAATGATTGTTTTAAAAAATGATTTTTTTATTATAGCTTGTTCTAAATGCAAGGGCGGATATAGCTTTTTTTCATGGGGGGGGGGGAAATAACGATTGAAAATCAGGTTCACAATTTATGAAATTTTTTTATGTGCACCATATTGTGTAACTTCTTCTGAGGACTTTGATACTCATGGGGGTAATTACCATTATATAAATCAAACTGTTCGAAGTTCCAAGTTCCAACCGTTTTCAACTATGTATTTCACTATCAGATTCGTTCATGAAGAACGACAAAAGACAAAACGCGTGATCTGAATAACGGGCAACGGCTTCTTCTCACGATCGTCCTCTCGGGTGCATTCGGAAGCACTCGAGATCGAGTGAATCTGATTGGTTAGGAATTCGTGAGAATTAATGTATGCTCGAGAATCGGCGACGGCGACCAGTGAGCCGCGGTGGAAGGTACGTCAAATTCGCCGCAACGTTGCCAGATTGGGCAATTATTCCTGTATTTGAAGGATAGATCATTGTTTTATTTCCTTCATTAGCATATTATATATATATTGTTGTTTCATCAAGTGAGATCTGGGCCGCGGTTAGTGGTCCGTCAAATTCGCCGCAACGTTGCCAGATTGGGCAAATATTTCGGTATTTGAAGAATAGGTCAATAGTTGATCCGAGTACATATAAGATTCATGAATTTTAGTAGAAACAGAATCCTTCTATCTGAAGCCAATTTCATGAATACCCAGATTTGCTGAAATCAAAATTCACTTCGGAAATATTGTACGGAGTGGACTCAGCTTCATTTGATTACCTCCGAGTAGGGGAGGACGGGGGAATTCCGCGCCCGGGGGAATTCTGCGCATTGATATTCTGCAACTCAGTTCAGTTATTTCAAAATTTAGATACAGCCACAGAAATATAATAAACATATAAATAAATAAATATTTTATTATATTTCTGTGGATACAGCGCACCATCTCGTATTTGCCTTGCCAACATCCTCCCGTAATTTAAAGATATTCGTGTTTTTATTTTAGACCAGGGAGCCGATTGTTCGTTTCACGACGCTCTGATCTAATTTTCGAGAGAAATTGGAATCGTGGAAAGTACTTCTATTATTAATTTCTAATGAATCTATTGCATGACTATTTTCCTTCATATGTGTAGATTATTTAATGCAAAAGAACAATTACATAATTGTATTTCGTCATCAACTGTCAGTGATTAGTTAGGTTAGGTGACTCACACTGGGAGAATAACGCGCAGCTGTAGCGGGGTAATTCTTCAATAATATTTTTTGTACCTATTCATGGAAATTTGTTTAATTTACATTGTACTTGGTTATTACCTAAATAATAAAATATTTTTTCGAGTTTTTCAGCTGCTCAATATATGCGTATAATTATACCATCGCATGCGCGGTATTACCCAGTACGTGGGGGAAGACCGCGAAAAGACAGTTTTCCGAATTATTTTTTTCTCAATTGGTATAGGTAGTTGAACCTTTTCCTTGTGATGAAAAAGTTCCAAATGGTTTCATGATTCAGCAGTTAAATTATGAAAGTTTGTGTGTACATAGGAAGGTTTTTGTGAGCATTTTCCCTAAAGTGCGTGGAATTCCCCCGTCCTCCCCTACATATAAGATTCATGAATTTTAGTAAAAACATAATCCTTCTATCTCAAGCCAATTTCGAGAATACTCAGATTTGGTAAAATAAAAATTCTCTTCGAAAATATTGGACGGGGTGGACTCAGCTTCTTCTGATGATGTTTACTCCGAGGAGGTACATATAAGATTCCTGAATTTAAGTGAAAACAGAATCTTTCTATCTCAAACCAATTTCATGAAAACCCAGATTTGGTAAAATAAAAATTCGCTTAGAAAATATTGGACAGAATGGACTCAGCTTCATCCGATGAGAGTTGATCTAAGAACATATAAGATTAATGAATTTTAGTAAAAACAGAATCCTTCTATCTCGAGCCAATTTCGAGAAAACTCAGATTTGGTAAAATAAAAATTCTCTTCGAAAATATTGGACGAGGTGGACTCAGCTTATTCTGATGATGTTAACTCCGAGTACATGTAAGATTCATGAATTTTAGTAAAAACTGAATCCTTCTATCTAAAGCCAATTTCATGAAAACCCAGATTTGCTAAAATCAAAACTCACTTCGAAAATATTGGACAGGAATGACAGGATGGACCCAGCTTCATCCAATTATTTATATCTTTATTTTTTATTATATCTTGAGAATACTTACTTTAGAAAGAACATTTTTGTTTTAAAATACGGTGACAAGTTTCCTCTCACATGTTTATGTTAGGAATTGGGAATGTTGATTGTTTCTTGCAATTATATTTGCTCATTATTGTTATTGAAAATACTATTTTATTTTAAGTTCAAATGCGAATAAATGTTGGTAATATTCACATGTGGTGTTATCATTTCCAATGTCTCTGATGGTTGCAAGGATTGGGAAATCTGTAAATTTTTTTTAAAGATAATTTCCACTGAATGTTAGTCTGTTTACCACGACGCGTTTCTCTATAACTATAACTTAATTTCTGCTTCTTTGGCATAACCTGTGGTCGTTCATTTTTATTTTGTTCCTGGCACTTGGATCGTGCCTGGCGCAACAATTCGAATAAAATCAAACGGCTTGATAAAACACTTCATGTTTTACTGAAATTTCTGCGTGATAAATCTGTAGACGGATTAATCAAACTTGTTAAAGGTAAGAATACAAGTCATACCGCAATAATACCTTGAATGAGAAATTGAATTACGAAATGAATTCTTATTGAGATGGAGTAAACTATGATGAGACCTGTGACAAGTAGAACATTTGTGTTTACTAGAACATGTTTGAATATTATGGCCTAATGAAAGACAATTGAAACAGGCATTTTTTGTCTTAACCGCAGCATGACGATCTTTAGGAGATAAATTCAGAAATCTTTTACAGGAATATATTCTGTGTTCATTAGTACCACAAATGAAACATTTGAAAAATTTAGTGATATCTGACCTATCAACATGATGAGAACTAGTATTAGTATATTTGCGGGAATATTTCAATTTTGAATGTTCTGTTGGATCACTCGAACTTAAATTCTCCAGAACCTTATATTTTTGTTCTAAAAATTCTATGAATTCTGGGAGCGTTGGAAATTCAGAAACATTTCTTTCTCCTTCAAATTCCTTTCTTAGGCTAAAATCAAGCTTTTGCGTGAAAATTTGTATGAGAATAAGGTCAGTGAGTTCCTCTGATAAATTATAGGTACGTATTTAAAGCTGCTAAATTGGTTTTGATTTGTGAAATGAAGTTTCTCAGATGATTATCGTTACCTTTGGATAAGGATGGAACATTCAAAAGGTTTCTAATATATGCATTCACAATAAGGTATTGATTATCGTATCTATCCATAGAACTTATAGTACATGGAATGCTATTAGCCTTGCTGCTCAGCTTAAAAAAATGGATAAACATCTCCAGTTGGAGGAATACTGAAATTTCCATATTTCCATAGATACGTCTTGTCATACAGAACAGAAACACAGAAATACAATGAATTCAATCGTCAAGATCCGATTCACTTGGCATTTCGCAAACATTTCTGTGTTTCTGTTCGGTGTGACAGGTCGTATCCATGGGAACATGGAAATTTAGTCGGCGAACTGACAGTGTGTCATTTTCCTGCTAATTGATCCTTATACCATCAACTACATTCTCGAATGTAGAATTTACCATCAATATCCGGCTCGAAGGACCATTTATGTATCCATTCAACGACACATATAAACTTAAATTCTTGGTGCTGGTTTTTTGAATTTTTATTTAACTTTGATGTTCACAATCCAGTAGATATTTCAATCTTTAGGACACTCAATATTGAACGAAAATAACTATTTTATTGTCTTGACGAAATAATTGAAAAGCTATAATCCAATTTTCTAATTATTCAACTATTGAATGTTTTTTATTCATTTCCCTGGCAACGATTGCCTACGATTTTGATTTTGATGAAGAAAATTTGGATTGAATTCAATTCATTGAAAATTGAACATAGAAAATTGAACAAAACCAATAAGGTCATAAATGCGTGCAATTTGAGACAGTAAATGGCGTTTAGTCCAAGTCTTTTCCGAGAGTTGTACGCTGAAGCGAAAGCAAAGGTGCGAAGATGGTAATCCTGATAATATTGAAGGAACATTTGAAGAAAATTTCCTAAGTTCAAAATGCCCTCTTTTCAGAAGATCAACCAATTCTTTCATTAAACGTTCAGTACCTTCCAATGTTGAACTTCCACTTACAATATCATCTACGTAAGTATCTTCAAGCAACGCCTTTGATGCTAAAGGAAAATCCGCTCCCTCATCTTCAGTTAACTGGATGAGAGTGCGCAAAGCTAGATATGGAGCGCTATTGACACCATAAGTAACTGTTAATAATCGGAAATCTTGTAGATTCTCATCAACTGAAAATCTCCATATAATGCGCTGATAATCAGTATTGTCTGATTTTACCCTGATCATGCGGTACATCTGTCTGATATTGGCGCATTACAATGTACTCATGTAAACGAAAGCGCAGTTGAATGGACCAAATATCCTTTTGAAGTTTCTTACCCGACAGCAAATGATCATTCAGCGAACCCTCCCCTGGGTGAGGCGACTTAGCGGAAGCATTGAAAACGACTCTGATTTTGGTCTGTTCATTTTGAGCTTGACAACACAATGGTGAGGAAGATAAAAGGAATTCGAATTTATAGAATTTGCAGGAACAATTTCCATATGATTCGATTCCAGATAATCACGCATGAAATCAATGTAAAGTTTGTATAGTTCTGGTTTTTTTACCATCCTACGTTCAAGACAAATGAATCTGCTCAGTGCCAATTCACGCATTCCGGTGAATTGTGGCAAAACACTACGAAATGGAAGAGAGACGATGTATCGACCGTCGCTATCACGACAATGCTGATCCGAAAACAATTGATCACATAATTTATCGTCAGAAGATAATGGTTCAACAGTGGGCACAGAATCAAGTTCCCAGAATTTCTGTAGCGAAATATCAGCTGTCAATTCAGAGCATGAAATAAAAAACGTTGAAATAAAAAACGATGCAGTAGCGGATTAACCGGTACGCTTAGTACCTACCATTGAAAATAAAAAGTGTATTTTAAATGAGGTGTTGTTTGTACCAGAGTTGAGTAAAAATCTATTATCGGTGTGTTAATTCCGGTAGCTCAATTTTAATTTGAGAGAAAAGCGAACTGTATCTTAGCGTTCTGAAGCTGGAGCGATGGCGAAATGTTGAAAAAACAGTCAATGATCATGAAAATATCGGTCAACAGTGATGGACTTACCTAACCGTCAGCTTTCAAAGACGTAGGGCAGCTCTGCTCCAAATCCAAGCTCTTCTCAGGGACCCTTGGCTGCTGAAAATCAGCTCCAATCATCAGATTTCTGGATGCGTTGTTGAAACCACAAATTTTGCGAAATCAACAATATCAAAGCGACGTTCAATGCGAACGTTTTCAAAAGCGGTTTATATCAAAATTAGCGAAAATATCAAAAGGGTAATCAGCGTGCGAGAAATAACTTTTCACGAGGAAAATTAGCAATCAATTGTTCCACGAAGAAGAACAATATGCGTTTTCGTTGCGGAGTGAGATGAAGCCACCAATGTTGACTTCGTTTACGCGTAAGTTAATGACATTTAGCCATCGCTCAAGCAACATTTATATCATGACGCAACACGGTGAGTGCAATTACAGAAAATCAATGACAAGTTATTTTTGAAAAAGATAAGTTGTTTGTTATGAAAAATGATGAAAAAGTTTTTGAAGGAAAAAGAAATGCAATAGGGCTTTATGAGATAAACATAAAAGAAAATTGCCAGGAAACAAGTTATCTTTTGGAAACCAAAACAGACAAAGTGTTAAATTGGCATCGGAAATTGGGACATTTGAGCATGGGAAATATTAAAAGGCTAATTGAAAATGAAATGGTGACAGGTATGATGGATATAAACGAAAGGGATACAACAAATTTTGAGATACCATGCGAAATATGTTTGAAAGCAAAACAAGTAAGATTTCCATTTGATAATGAACGAACAAAAGCAACACGACCATTAGAAATTATACACACTGACTTATGTGATCCGATAGACCCGGAGTCATCTGTCATGGAATGGAAAGAAGTATATATTAACTGTTCCAGATGACTATACTCACTATGCTGTAATATACCTTTTAAAACATAAAAACGAAGTAACAGAGTATATAAAAGAATATGTATTGGAAATGGAATCATACTAAAGCATGAAAGTATCTAAGATGAGATGTGACAATGGAAAAGAGTACATTAATAATGAATTGATGACATTTTGTAGAAAAAGAAGCATAAAAGTGGATTCAACAATACCATATTCACCCCAACTAAATGGGAAATCAGAACGATTAAATCGAACATTGATGGAAAAAGCTCGCTCACTAAAGGCCGTATGACATTATGTAGTTTTCGATATCGTTTTCTGTACAGTTTTCAATGTTGACAAAAACTGTATAGTGTCATACGAGCATGTAGTTTTCGATATCGAATACTGTACAGAAATACCATTCCGCATCATATTTCTGTACAGTTTATGCGCTAGTTTCTGCGCAATAGATGAAATATCGTGTCGGTGTCACATTGTGTCGTGTTTATGTTTAGCCTAACCTATACAAGTCATTCCTTGGTTAGTTGAAAATGAAATTATTTTATTCGGTTTCCTGTTATTATGGAGTTAAACGTAATGGCTGCATGTGCTGCGGCTGTAGTTGGATATACAATGATATTCAAAACTATTTGCAAAGATAATTCTCGGAAAAAGCCAAAACGAATATGGATTAGGCCCTGGATTCAAAGGAGAACAAGTCGTTCCACTTCGAATGTGTTAAATTTGTTGAACAATGAGCTTTTTCAAGAAGATCCATTAGCATATAAAAACTTTTTAAGGATGTCCCAGACACAATTTTTACCTATTGGTCGATTCACAATGAACGTAAACGTAACAATGACGTAAAGAGCACGTAAACGTAATCCGCCCATGAACGGCCTAAACGTAATGAAATATGTAATAGAATCCTTTATTTTCATCATATTTTGGGCTCTTGTGCGGTGCACGCCTTGCACGCCAGCTTACAGCGGGCCTGGGCCCGTATTCTTGACAAATGTTCTTACGTTTTCTGTGGATTACGTCCACATTACGTTCAGTTACGTTCATTGTGAATCGACCATATATCAGAGACAGGTTGAACGTTGAAATATCAATTAACATTGACAATGACAGATGACTTAACTGCTCTACCACCAATCAGAGGCGTTATTTTTGTTAATTTCAATCACAGAATACATAAGTATTCTTTGATTTCAACATCGAAAAACTACATAGTGTCATACACAATTTAATGGACATAAAGTTTCTTGTACAGAAAACAGTACAGTTTTTGTCGACATTGAAAACTGTACAGAAAACGATATCGGAAACTACATAATGTCATACGGCCTTTATATTTGATGGTAGTATGGAAAAGAAGTTTTGGGGAGAAGCAGCTAGAGTCGCAACATACTTACTAAATAGAAGTCCAACAAGTACGTTATAGAATAAAACACCATATGAAAAATGGGACAAATAAAAAACCAAATTTGAAAACTTTACAAATTTTCGGAAGCGATGCACATGCAAGGGTACTGGGATATTTAAAAAAATTGGATTCTAGGAGTGAGAAGTATAAAATGGTAGGTTATGCTTCTAATGGATACCGATTATGAGATGGAAAAAGAAATGAAATCATAATAAGAAGAGATGTTGTGTTTAGCGAACCAAAAAATGACTTTACAATAAAAGGAGATAGTAAAACACTGGATAAAGAAGATGAAGAATATACTTTCAGGGAAGAAAATAAAATACAAGACCTAAACCAAGATATGGAAGTACAAACCTTGTCAGAACAGGACAAAGATGAAGCAGATGTTATAGAAATGAAAGAAGTTTCTCGACAGGATGAAATAATAGAAATAGAGAGCATTCCAGAAAACGAAATTGAATATGTTTATGACTTATCAAGTAATGATGGGGAAGAGGATAAGTTAAATTTGGGACAAGGAAGTTCAGGGACTAGCAATAAAAAGGGAAGGCCAATAAAATTACCAAAAAAATATGAGGATTATGTTTTACTTACCTATGAAGAAGCACTAAGCAGTGACGAAAAAGATCAATGGATACAGGCTAAGTATAGAAGACGAAAAGGACTCATTGCAGAAAAATAAAACATGGGATATTGTTGACAGAAATGAAGCAAATAAAAATAAGGTACTAAGTAATAAATGGATATTTAAACAACAAGATGATGGAACCTATAAGGCCAGACTAGTGGTTCGAGGCTGCCAGCTAGAAAAAGGAATAGATTTCCAAGAAATTTTTAGCCCAGTCATTAATATAAGTTCTTTAAGAACACTGTTTGCAATATCAGTTCAGTTTGATTATCTGATAAAGAAGTTTGATATAAAGACAGCATTTTTATATGGAGCTCTAAATGAAGAAATATATATGGAAATACCCCAGGGTTATGATAGGATGGAAAATAAAATATGCAGGCTCAGAAAGTCATTATATGGACTGAAGCAAGCTCCAAGTGAATGGAATGAACATTTTACCAGTTTGCTCAAAGAGTATGGTTTAACATCAATAAGTGTTGATCAGTGTTTATTTAAAAACGAAAAAGGTACTTTGTTTTTAGCAATCTATGTTGATGACGGATTGATAGTTGGGAAAAACGAAGCTGAAATTAATGAACTCTTGGAAAAACTCGAGAAAAAATTGGAAATAAAAAAGTTTGAAGCAGTGGACACATTTTTAGGAATCAGAGTGACAAGAACTAGAGAATTCATCAAACTTGATCAAGAAAAATACATAGAAGAGATACTTGAGAAATTTGGAATGAAATATGCAAAACCTGCAGAAACCCCAATGATACAAAATGATTGCTTAAGTGACAAGAACCAAGAAAAAATTAACTTTCCTTATAGAGAAGCAGTAGGCAGCTTACTATACATATCAAGCAAAACTCGACCAGATATAGCTTATGCTGTTGGTTTTTGTAGTAGGAAAATGGAGAATCCGACTAGCAATGATGTAAACAATATAAAGAGAATTATGAGATATTTGAAAGATACCAAAGCTGATGGTATTGTATACAGAAAGCAGGGCCGGACTGGGCAGGCGGGGTACCGGGGAATTCTCCGGTGGGCCCCCTTATGTGGTTTGAGGGGGCCCTTGTCTAAAACGGTGCTACTTATTACTGAAACATATTAGATTTATTTCGGTTAATGGCTGTACTAAAAAGATGTTTGTTTAATTTTTCCATTTTCGTATCAACATCTATTGATATGTTTAACCTATGTTACTTACACTTACACATTATTTATAACTGGTGTTTTGCCCACATTTTGAACACAGGTAAGTTCTGTAATTAAAACCTACTTTGGGACACTCAATCGGGTAAGAGATTTTTTGGCGGAATCTTACAAAATAATGGCGGTGTGGGATGAGAATTCTAAATGTAATAAAATGTTAACAAAAATATGTGACACCCGATGGAGGAGTAAGGGCCTGGCTGTGCAAAAATTGCTCGTAATTGAACGAGGCGAATATCATGAGGACGAGCTATATTCAACTTTACTGACTGTTATGGAAAAAATTAAAACTTCTGGTAAATTTGATTCCAAGACTATATCAGAAGCTTCAGCTTTTCAGATTTACTTTTGCAAGTATGATGCTGTTTTATTGTCCTTTACAATGAGCCAGTGTTTTTCATACCTAACACCAGCATCCAAATACCTTCAAACCTATGGAATTGATCTAGTTCAATCATACACTATTGGTATTGAAAGTTTATTTGAAAAATTTGGACAAATAAAAAGCCAAACAGACAAATTCATATATTTTACTAGTGACTCGCCCCGGCTTCGCACGAATGCAATGCAATCCTTATAAACAACGGTAGTGCCGGCGCCGCACCGCTATGTCCCTGCATTTTAAATCTGTAATATCTTCGGAAATATTCATTTAAATTACATGCTGTAAAGGGCCATATTGATCTATATTGAATGGACAATGTATTTAAGGTACTTAATCGGATAAAGATTAATGCTGTATTGCTTAAAATAACTTCCTAAATAAGCCATTTTCCGTAAAACGTAAAGGGTAAAAAATGGTTATTGTGGGTTATCCATCAGAAATAGACATATACCATCGCGGACTTTTTTGTTGACCTTTTAAGGAGTACAATACTGAGTAGGTACATTATTTTGATTTATCTCGTGGGGTTCAGTCAGCGTTTGCAAAAAATGTAAGCGCAAAAAAATGTTTTTATTTACGACATCACATTAGAAACCTGTAAATTCATCAGTGTTTCTCTACAATATCATGCATTTATCATACACTAGCTGGCCCGGCGAACTTTGTTTCGCCTAAATAATACCTATACCATAGCCATCTTTATCTTAAGAAGGCCGTGCCTATACTTACAGTAGATTTCACAACGCAATCACCAGTGATCGAAGATCAACGGCTTGGTTAGATTTCTGAACTGTCGAATCGAGTATTCTAGATCAAGCTCCGATCACCGGTGATATGCTTTGTGAAACCCCCGTTAAAGTTGTATAAACCTACCATTGCTATTTTTTCAAGCAGAAGATAAATTAGGCATAATAAAAGTTCTGTCAAATGTCATCTGTCAACTGTCATCTGTCAAACGTCATCTGTCAAACGTCATCTGTCAAATGTCATCTGTCAAATGTCATCTGTCCAACGTCATCTGTAAAACGTCATCTGTCAAATGTCATCTGTCAAACGTCATCTGTCAAATGTCATCTGTCAAACGTCATCTTTTCCATGGATATGAGCTGTCACACAAAACAGAAATACAAAAATAATATGTCAATTACTAATTATGGGCAATTTTGAATTCAGTTATTTCCGCAAATATATTTATTACCCAAACATAAATCAAAAACATTTCAAAAATATAGAGAAAAGATGAAAATGGACAATTCACGATTGATGCTGATCGTCACAATCCGATTTACTTTACATTCCGGTAAAAATTCACTGTTCCACACACTTGATCTGATAATAGCCTTCCATGTTATTATAAGTTCTATGCAAATTACTCTAGTCTAGTCTATACCATTAAACAATGTCTATACCATTTCTGAATTTCCTACCCTTCAAGAAAATGAAATCCACCGTTGCAAGACTACTTCATGGCTTATAACTTCACAACGTTCTATTTTATCGAAAATAGCGAGTCCATTTCTCTCGTTCTATTTTATTATTGCATTTCTATTGAATACCGTGGAACTTCGTTCTACCACTATTAATCCCCATGGAATATTCTTATACCGTTGTTAGGTATTCTGTGGTAAGACCTACTGCACTTTTAACTATTCACTTGACATGCGATTCTGTGGAAGAAAAACTAACCTCCTTTGTCCAAATGTCAAAACCTACGTAAGTTCTCTATGATTGCTCGAGAAAAAGGAATGTCTTTTTTTCTTTTCTGTAAGATTTTTTTGGGAATATTTTGATATATAAACCTTGCCCTAACAATAATAAACACAACAAAAAAAAAATTGTCCAATTTGGTGCGATCGTTTGAACAATATGGCATTTCGAAGTTTTGAACCAACCATAGATCGCCTTTTATTAATATAGATATAAACCTTCCTCTTGAATCACTTTATCTATAAAAAAAAAGCGTTTCAAAATCCGTTGCGTAGTTTTGAAGATTTAAGCATACATAGGGACAGACAGCGAAAGCAACTTTATATTATACTATGTAATGATTAACAAAAAATTGGAAGGAGGACATGACATTGATATTGAGAAAAATTTTAGTTCAAAAAGGCAATAAAAAAATTAAATGTCAGGGGAATTGATGGTTGACTTTATTTTTGATAATGCTTGTAGAAGGTTTGAAGTGGAAACTTACAAAAGTATTATAAATCAAATTTCTCGAAGTAGGTATCTCAGATAGGTTTGCTGATAATGAAACACATTATAAAAACTTCCAATTGTCTGACCCAAAATATTTTCCTCGAAAGCGGGAAGATTTGTTAACATTTACGGAGGCTTTCACCACGATTTCTGAATTTTTAAATGTTGATAAACAAGACCTGATCTCAGAATTGAGCTCATTTTCTGCAATATTTTCAGAAATGATAAGAGACTCAAATATAAATTGCCAAAATGTATCTGTTAATTCTCGATGTCTAGGGTGCCTAAGCTGCTGTTATTTAGTATTGAAAAAAATGAACATGCATTCGTCGGCATATTTCAATATATTTGTTGTGTATAATGTACGCAGGTAAAATGTGAAACGGTATTTTCTAAATTAAAATTAATAAAATCCAGAATTCGTTCCACCATTGCTCAGAAAACCCTTGGAGCACTAGTGTTAATGAATGTGGAAAGTGATATTACTGATAATATCGACAACGATACAATAATAAATATTCTAAATGTTTTTAAAAACATGCCTTATGCCTTAAAGGCCGTATGACATTATGTAGTTTCCGATATCGTTTTCTGTACAGTTTTCAATGTCGACAAAAACTGTACTGTTTTCTGTACAAGAAACTTTATGTCCATTAAATTGTGTATGACACTATGTAGTTTTTCGATGTTGAAATCAAAGAATACTTAGGTATTCTGTGATTGAAATTAACAAAAATAACGCCTCTGATTGGTGGTAGAGCAGTCAAGTCATCTGTCAATGTCAATTGATATTTCAACGTTCAACCACAGACCAACAAGACATTTCACTTAACCCATCCCGCCAAATCTGCGAAACTGTCCTTGAGAAATTGTGGGGTGGTGAAATTCGTGGTGGGAGCAAATCAGACGAAGCGCGAAATTCAAATCGAAATAACATAACCTCTAACTGTCATTGGGAAACGATTCGTATTCTGTTTTTCTAGTAATTTTGAATAAATATCAAATGTTGTTCTTAACTTGATTTGATGAAATGTGACAACAATGATCCCTAGATCTCTAAATTTGGTGCTGAATTCCTGGAATATTCTCAGTATTCAAGACTCGTCTTTAGAATAACCAATTTCCATTTCCAAACAGTATATCCTCAAATTGAATATGTTCTAATATTTGACAAGTTATAATATAATTAATGTTAAACTTATCTCTTCGGAATAATCAATATCCAAACAACACTAATTTGAATTTTCAATGTTGCATCTTGCATACAAAAGATGGTAGGTTCTGCAATTAAAACTTTTCAAACCGAATGTATTCCTTGACAATCCCTGAAAAGCTGTAAATAAAGACCGAGGACAGCACGAAAATTAAGAATAGAAGATAATTATTGCATGAATTCCCAACAACAATATTCCCCATTCGAGAAATTTCATTATATTTGCGAAATATGTAAACATAATTGACATTACATCTTCGCCAATCTTCGCAAGGAACACGTGAGCTGATCGGCCTTATTCGGTTTTATCTGCGCTCTGATTGGCCCCACCTCGATTTAATCGTTTTCTAATGCCTTCAAATGTAAATCCAGGCGGGGAAAACATTAACAGAAGACACTCAAGGTTGCGAAGCACGTGACCAATAGCTGGGAACTAAATCGTCTGAGTGCCAAGTCTTGTTGGTCTGTGGTTCAACTGGTTCAACCATGTCAAAGAGTAAATACTCTTTGACCATGTCTTGGACGAAAGTTGCTGCCCTTAAGCTCATAGAGCTATATGGACAACATCCAAATTTGTACGAAGTTACATCTACAAAGTACAAGAATAAGCACGCACGGTCGAGTTCCCTAGAAGCCATTCGAAATGAAATTGAACAAACCTATTAATAACAATATATTATTTAACGTGTACTTTTTTTAAAACGAACACACAACCTGTTTCGTCCTGGTATAGCCTCCCGAAAATGAGTATCAGATTTCTCAATATCTTGTTTCACCAAATTATATAGGTAATCAAATTGTGTCTGGGACATCCTTAAAAAGTTATTATATGCTAATGTATCATCTTGCAAAAGCTCATTGTGCAACAAATTTAACACATTCGAAGTGGAACGACTTGTTCTCCTTCGAATCCAGGGCCTAATCCATATTCGTTTTGGCTTTTTCCGAGAATTATCTTTGCAAATAGTTTTGAATATCATTGTATATCCAACTACAGCCGCAGCACATGCAGCCATTACGTTTAACTCCATAATAACAGGAAACCGAATAAAATAATTTCATTTTCAACTAACCAAGGAATGACTTATATAGGTTAGGGATGTTCCGATACAAGTAAATACAAGTAAGTACTCGATACTTTTGTTTCGATACCAAGTACTTTTAGCATCGAATCAATTTTGCGATACTTACTTGGTATCGAAACAAAAGTACTTGGTATCGAATCGAACTCAAATTTTGACATTGGATTGGTTTCCATTTTAACTGCAGGGTACGCAGCGCAGGCGCAGAGACGTCAATTTTGCATACGCATAAATATATCCTAACGATCTTTTATTCCTATTAGTTCTATAAATAAAATATATATAATGTACAATATTCCTAATTTGGATTTCAAAAAAATTATTCAATATACTCCTGAACTAAATACAGCACAGCTGTTTTAGAGAGATTTGAATACAGTTTGAAAAATTTTCATCTAACATGTTAGCAATACCGCCAATACCTCTGCTAACTTTCAATCAATAAATCAGTGTTATTGTTAAAATAGCAGTACATAGATAAGCTCAAACCATTTTCCTTTATGAATTTATATGAAATCTATCTTAAAATGTATCGATATGAGTAAGAGTAGGTATCGATACTTTGGTTCCGATATATGAGTAGGTATCGAAACATGATTTGAGTACTACTTATATGAGTAGGTATATCGATACCTAGGATACCCTTGAGGGTATCGGAACATCCCTAATATAGGTTAGGCTAAACATAAACACGACACAATGTGACACCGACACGATATTTCATCTATTGCGCAGAAACTAGCGCATAAACTGTACAGAAATATGATGCGGAATGGTATTTCTGTACAGTATTCGATATCGAAAACTACATGCTCGTATGACACTATACAGTTTTTGTCAACATTAAAAACTGTACAGAAAACGATATCGAAAACTACATAATGTCATACGGCCAAAGAATGTTATAAAAATATTTTAGTTCCTTCTGTTTTAGTCATTCGGTTGTTCACGTCTGATTGAAAATCAGTTTTTATATTTTTGACTTTTATTCTTGACCATTTTGTTCTTTTTGGACCCAACCTGAATGTTTCGAATGATGAAGGAAATAAAATTTCCGAAACGTCGCTGATAGAATGAGTGTTTTTAATTTGATGTTCCTTGTGCCGATATTCACATTTTAATGGACTCAAGTATGTTCTACTCAACCCAAATTATCCTAATGCTGGTGGTTAAATAAAATTTTTGGTAATGAAACGAATTCAAAATGGGTTAACTGGAAGACTAAATTTTAATATCCAGTGATCGATGAATGAAAAATTCCAATTCTATTCCTTATTTTATTTTGAAGCCTCATATATCTAAGAAAAAATGGTATAAGATATAATGGTGATAGTACCATATGGTAGCACGTATAACATCACTCGTATAAGTGAAAGAGAAAACGTATAACATCCCTCGTTAGATCTTTTGGTAAATTGAGATAAACAAAAATAATGGTTTGTTTATACGTAAACTCACCTTTAACTTGTTATTCTTCACTAAAAACTGAATAGGAAACTAGGAAAGGAAGTAGGAACAGATGCTGAAATGTTCAACAAACTTTTTTGACACCAATTCTGCTAATTCAAACGAAGTTACAATGTACACGAAAACTGTTCTGAAAATAGTCACCAGATGGCGCAACACTTAGTTTGAATCTGAAATACGATTCAATTTCTGTGGTTCAGTTATATGAATCACTTCTGTGATGAAATTCATAACATAAATGTAAATGTTTAAGTGTTGAATTAATAAAAATAATAATGAAAAGATTACTCATACTCAGCCAATTACAAATAGTATTTATATCATCAGTAAATTTTCTCTGGAATTTATAAACAGTTTTAGTAATTGACTCTTCATATTAACAGAAGATAGATTTTCAAATTTATCAAGAGTGACACTGAAATATACATCTCCAAAGTTATAAAACTGACTTCCACTCTTAGGATATTCAGAATGAAGAGTACTTGTTTTCTTCTCCTTGTCCTGATCTATTTGGTGCAGAAGACATCAGCACTATGGTGTTACGAATGTGTATCTAACACGCCAGGGTGTGGAGAGGACTTCAACTGGCTTTGGCATTGGACTACAGTTTGCCCAGAAGATGATGATGTTTGTGTGAAAATTTTGGAAAAGAAAGACGGAGAGACTGTTATTACTAGAAGTTGTTTGAGTAATTTGATAGGTAAACGTACAGACATTCCTGCTGACAGGTATGAAGGCTGCAGGAAAGCTTCTGTGGATGTTAATCTTGCTAGATATGTGAATAATACTATCAAGGAACTTGACATTAAAAGAGACTATTATGATTCTACTACTTGGTGTTTCTGTTTTTTGGATCAGAGATGCAATAGTTCTTCATTTATTTTACCTTCTCTTGGACTGATCTTATTTACCATTTTGGTTAGCAAATTATCCCTCCAATTCTAAACAGTATTATTGAATCACAACATATACACTCGAGATTTCAAGTTTATTGATTATTCAATATAATTGTAAATAGTGAAAGTTCTCTCATTTGGGCTTTCGGCTGTTTTAATCAGAAGTATGCCTTACATATTGTTATAGTTTGAATGCATCGGATTCAAATCATTTATTATCAAAAAGTTTAATTGATATGTGAAACAGAATGCTTGTTCCTGATTATGTAACTCGATTATCCGTCCAATTAATTAATCTATAAAAAGAACTGTATTATATATTTTTCTTCTAATATGTTGATGGCACAGAATTTCTTCCCATGAGCTAAAGGAGATATTTATTTAACATACATTCCCAAAGAAATATGGGCCATGAATGAAATTTCATACATTGTAAATAGGTTTCATATGACTACCTTTTTTATTCATGTACAATAAAAGATATTTTCAACAAAATGGCCATTTGAACATCTTCTCTGTCAATCCTTAGTAATCAAGTATACAGTGTTCATTTGAACATTACATTACATGAAGTTTATCTATGTGAGGAAAAGAATAGAACTAAGTATCAGAAAAATATTTTATTTGGGGAAAGCGTAATTCATAGGATAGGAAAAATACATAACAAAAAATTGATAAAAATAAAAAACTTGATTATATAAGTTTAATTAGATCTACTTAGTGCCAGTTGATCCAAAGCCTAGTGTAGCCCTTTCAGTCTCTGTAAGTTCCTAAAGAAAAAATAATTGGAGTAAAGAATAACAAAATACCTGTAAGAGAGTATCAACAATATATATTCAAAAAGTACGAGGATTACAGCTTCATTCAGAATAAGATAATTGAATGCTGTTTCCCTCTTTTCTACCCTTTGCATAAAGTATCATAAAAAAATTACCTTATCCTCTACCTCCTTCAGTTCTGGATAATATACCCTTTCACAAATGAGCTGAGCTATTCTATCACCAACTTCAACCTTGAATGGTTCAACTCCATGGTTAAATAATACAACTCTTATATGTCCTCGATAGTCTTCATCGACTACTCCAGCTAGAATAACATTATGTTCATTAACAAAAAACATATTTTAATATAACTGCCATAGAAATACAGAAGCAGTTAAAATGATTAGAGGGAATAATGAAAACATAAGGTATATTCAATGACTTCTCATCACCTCCAACATCGATGAAATTTTTCACTGCTAGCCCAGATCTAGGAGCTATTCTTCCGTAACAACCTTCAGGAAGTTGGATCACTAGACCAGTATCCACCAGAGCTTTTCCACGAGGAGGAATAACACATTCTACAGCACTCTTCAAGTCAAATCCTGCTGCTTTCTTCGAACCCTTGACTGGTGTAGCTGCTTGAGGTAAAATTTTTGAGAATTTCAAAACACAGGTATTAATAGGTTCACAAGCAAGAGACATTCTTGAAATAAAAATTTGTTTAAAATAATAAGATAACACTGGAGCACGACTGCTTACTATGAAAACTGAATAAAGTGTAGCAGGAATATGAACCATAGCCGTTAATTTGGCGGTTTAACGAAATTCGGCGCCTCGGCGGTAACACAAATTAGGTTAACTTAGGGTATGGTCCGTATATCAACCAAGTTCGGTTGGTTGATGAAAATCTATGGTTGGTGACTGTCAAGCCGTTCCGTAAATGAAATATGTTCGGTTGGTACATGGAAACTTGGAAACCGAATTCATTCTACACATTCTACAGTCAACAGTGGCGACAAAAGACGTTCACGTTTTGATTGGTCGGACTGTTTTCGACCACTAATATTTAAAATTGAACTGAAAGTATTTAAGTGACATATTTTCATTCTGGATATCTATTTTCTAGTTGTCTTTCAGAATAAACATAACCTCTAAATTTCTCGCAATTTTTGAATTTCCAGTTGACGCAAGCGTACCAAAGACTTGGCTTCACTTTGTGACTGTGAAAAGCAGGGTATTAGTACAGTGACTTTATACAAGACAGTGGCGACACGCTCATGTCTCAATTTCTATTGGTAGTTGGATTTTACGTGGTGAATTCCGCCATTAAGAGGCTAATTGTGTTTGGAAGCACAGAACAGAACAGAAGAATTAGTGTTCTGTGCACAGAACTATAGAAATTATAACTTTTTAGGTTAGTATCATAGAGAAAATGAGAATTGTCTATGGTTAGTATCAAAGATGTACTCTATAATCTTTGAATTTTAACCTCCAATAATCTGACATTAGCCTCTTAATGGCGGATTTCAGCTCCTTGTCGTCACTGTCTTGTATAAAGTCACTGTAGGTATTAGTACTATTAGTAGATATATGCTCAAAATCGAGTCAAATGTCAAACATCACGACACTCAAATGTCAACAAATATCCGCCATGTTTGTGCAAAAACGTGTTCTATAAGCGCGTTCGGCAATGACATCTGACTGGTCGGATTGATCTGAACCGTTCGTTTATTACATCCAGATTGAGGGGAGTACACATCTGGACCGTTCGGCAAGAAAATCTGATCAATCGGATGTAGATCTTTTTGCTCGATGTATTTCCACGGATCAAACGGATTTTTTCCACACAACAGAAACAGAAATTACTTTTCTGCCTTTGTCAATGGATTTTATCTGCATTTATGAGTTTCCTGCTTCGAATATTCTTAAACAGTCTGTTGAAATTTCGTGTCTTATGTTATTTGTTGTGTAGTAATAAATAAAAAATGTCGTTTGATAAAAAAATAATTATTCAAAATATTGAATCATCTCAACCAAGGGGTAGAAGTGTTGAGAGCTATAACAAAAGAATTAAAATAGAACCCAAACTACCTCTATACGGCCGAATAGACCTTTGAGCACTAATTTAATACCTGGCAAACAGAAAAAACGCTCTGAAAGCTCCGTACCGTTCGTTTATTACAGAAAAATCTGACTAATCTGTACAATTTGTGATCACGTGACTAAAAATCCGTCCGCTCTAGGATGCTAATGCCGAACGCGCTTTATGACCCTATGTCGCCACTGTCTTGCGAATCCTACAGTGACTTTATACAAGACAGTGGTGACACGCTCATGTCTCAATTTCTATTGGTAGTTGGATGTTACGTGGTGAATTCCGCCATTAATAAGAGGCTAATTAATCGCGTTCGGCAATAGCATCTGAGAGCGGACGGATTTTTTAGTCACGTGATCACATATTTTACAGATTTGTCAGATTTTTCTGTAATAAACGAACGGTACGGAGCTTTCAGATCGTTTTTTCTGTTTGTCAGATATTAAATTAGTGATTGAAGGTCTATTCGGCCGTAGAGATAGTCTGGGTTCTATTTCAATTCTTTCGTTATAGCTCTCAACACTTCTACCCCTTGGTTGAAATGATTCAATATTTTGAATCATTATTTTTTTATCAAACGACATTTTTTATTTATTACTATACAACAAATAATATAAGACACGAAATTTAAACAGACTGTTCAAGAATATTCGAAGCAGGAAACTCATAAATGCAGATAACATCCATTGACAAAGGCAGAAAAGTAATTTCTGTTTCTGTTCTGTGAAAAAAATCCGTTTGCTCCGTCGAAATACAGCGAGCAAAAAGATCTACATCCGATTGATCAGATTTTTTTGCCGAACGGTCCAGATGTGTACTCCCCTCAATCTGGATGTAATAAACGAACGGTTCAGATCAATCCGACCAGTCGGATGTCAATGCCGAACGCGCTTATTGTGTTTGTTTTCTTTTGGAAGCACAGAACAAAACAGAAGAATTAGTGTTCTGTGGACAGAACTATAGAAATTATAACTTTTTAGGTTAGTATCATAGAGAAAATGAGAATTGTCTATGGTTAGTATCAAAGATATACTCTATAATCTTTGAATTTTAACCTCCAATAATCTGACATTAGCCTCTTAATGGCGGATTTCAGCTCCTTGTCGTCACTGTCTTGTATAAAGTCACTGTAGCGAATCCAAAGATCAAAGCGCCCTCTTTCGGCACAAATTCCAAACTACGGAACTAGTAATGCATTGAGATCTTCTATGTTTCGCTTGCTTTGGAGCTATAATATTTTGTTTCATATCCAGGTATTCTTGAGTGATATTTCGAAGTTTTTATAGAGTTCTAAACAGACATATTCCTATTTAAATAAAAACTGTTGAAAAGGTATTTATATCAGTGTTATTCATTAAAATATTATTCACAAAGTTATCATGTTTTAGGTTACAAGGCGTGTTGTTTGAGTCCAATTTTCTGGTGCAGTTTTAACTGCTGAGGAAGGTTAATACCATAATTATCAACAAGATGATTATGAAATTGATCATCGTAATTCAAGGTACAGAGTTGTGCCTTCAACTTTCTGTAAGACAGAAATTAATTAAGGTGAAGTATCTGAGCAAAGGGATTTATGTTTTAATGCTAATGTCATTGTCCTTAAACAATGCTAATTGGATTTATTTCGACGTAGTGGACTGTATGAACTTCTTTTCCTGCGCTGATTAATTTAAAAGAAACACGTGTGTACTAACACTAACAGTTTATTTGAAGAAGAATTAAGCACACAACCAATAGTAGTAGGTTATGTTAATGTTTACACCAGTTTAGTGTATTATGTACTATAAACGTAAATGCCTGCAAATCACAGAACATCTAATAATCTAACTGCAACTCACAGTAGATTGACGAGTATAATTTGTATATATCTACTCTTTAGTAGATTGAAGAAGAGAGTTATTTTAAATATTTGAAATAGGCACATCAACATTTGACTAATACATAGAACTTTAACATGGAAAAGAAGAAGAGATCAAAGCACATGAACATGAAATTAAGAAAGATATTAAGCATTAAATTATACAGAATGTACCATCTTTATGGAAAATATACCTACATGAAAGAGAATACAATTAAGAAATGAAATTAATGAATTACTGATGATGATTATCGAGGCTGGCGCCATCTATCGGACTACTTTCCAAATACTAGATATGAATACAGGAATCTAAATTTCTCCACTAATGTTATAAGCGCGTTCGGCAATGACATCTGACTGGTCGGATTGATCTGAACCGTTCGTTTATTACATCCAGATTGAGGGGAGTACACATCTGGACCGTTCGGCAAGAAAATCTGATCAATCGGATGTAGATCTTTTTGCTCGATGTATTTCGACGGATCAAACGGATTTTTTCCACAGAACAGAAACAGAAATTACTTTTCTGCCTTTGTCAATGGATTTTATCTGCATTTATGAGTTTCCTGCTTCGAATATTCTTGAACAGTCTGTTTAAATTTTGTGTCTTATGTTATTTGTTGTGTAGTAATAAATAAAAAATGTCGTTTGATAAAAAAATAATTATTCAAAATATTGAATCATCTCAACCAAGGGGTAGAAGTGTTGAGAGCTATAACAAAAGAATTAAAATAGAACCCAAACTACCTCTCTACGGCCGAATAGACCTTTGAGCACTAATTTAATATCTGGCAAACAGAAAAAACGCTCTGAAAGCTCCGTACCGTTCGTTTATTACAGAAAAATCTGACAAATCTGTACAATTTGTGATCACGTGACTAAAAAATCCGTCCGCTCTCGGATGCTAATGCCGAACGCGCTTTATATATAATTTTAGGCCAGTGGATTGATTATAGAACACTGAGTAAGCTAAGTACTAGTACTGAAAGAAATTGTTTTCAATTGTAACTGCAGTGATTTCAATTGCTCTTCAAGGACAAATAAAAACTGGTCTGTACGGTTTCATGAATTTCGTAAGAAAGAGGCCTTAACACTATGTAGTATGTATCACTAATGCCTTCACTATATTGAAAAAATTGGACTGAAGAATAGCATATGGCGATAAACTATAGATGGTGAAAACTTGCTGAAAAGATTTTCGTTAAGTGTTTCTCGAACAACTGCGAACAATATTTTTAGTGAATATATTAAGTATATAGCAAATATTTTGGAAGGTTGTATTCAGTGGCCAAGTTCTGAGGTTGAATTGATGAATTCACCGCTCAACATTTTGGAAATATTTAAGTAATACTTGATTATGAGGATATACCATACGTAGATCTTCATGTTTGTCAAGTCGCATCAGAACTTATTCACATTCTGATCATAGTTCATTCAAAACAATAATTTATTCACATAATTTCCATCGAATAGCTCGTGAATTGTCGATCTAATTAGAAGGGTAAAAAAGCCAATTTGTATAAGAAAATTTTATAATCTCGACTCTGCACTGTCAATAATACATTAATTCACTGAAATTATCTACAAAATCATCACGAGAACTAAAAAAATCACTTAAAATATCAAAACAACGTAGCTTCAAAAGAGGTTACTAGAATCCCGCCATGTTTGTTTACAGTCAGCAGCGCCCTCATCGGTCGTTGAAATCGCCAATAAAGCCACTGTAGTTCATTCAATGATTCAAATCACCCGATGTTTTCATGAACCAAATCGACCAGAGGTGATCGTGTGCTGCTTCGTAGGCTTTCGGGTTTCTTCGGTTTGTTATTATTCGAATTTACGGCGGATGTTTCCTGATGACAGCGGTACATCATTGACCGCAGATTTTCGACGGTTCTTTGGGTTTCTATTGCTCACAGATCAAGCGAAAGTTAGAAGGGATGAAATTTTTGGGTTCTCGCTAAGGACTTTGAATCAAAGACTCCTCGTTTGTGTATTTTGTCCAAAGATATTCTACAATTGTAGAATATCTTTGATTTTGTCCAAAACCAAAGAAGCAGTACGCCCCCTATCGTTAACGTTTTCTATTTATATACTTCGGATTATTTGAGAATTCATTATAAAGTTTTCTGATATGATATTTCAGATACGTTTTTACTAATACCTGTGCAAAACCTCTGAGGTGTATAGTTTTTTGTGCATTATTATATAAAATTTATTCGAGAGAATATTTAAAATCTTTACTTTTTGAAATAAAGAATTGTATTTGAAGTTGTATTTTTCATTCATTATCAAGGAAATACGAGTCGATTCAAAGCACATTTCATTCCCAATTTGAGGAACAAAAGAGAATGTGTAAGTAAATTAAATCATTGTTTAAACAATGATGAAATCATCCAGCTTTCCTCGAGTAAATTTATTGGAATATAAAAAAATTTTAATAGCGTAACAAATATAAATCCATCCACTTCTGTATTGAAATATGTACTTAGAACAATTCTATTTATTTTATATCTAAATTCAGTATTGAAGTAGAAATATATCAAATAATCTGAACACATCTCTCAGTACCGACAAAAGCTGTGGACTGTTCGCCAAACAATTGCAAAGATGGGAATACCACAAGAAAAACTTCTTGGTCCAATTGTATTTATTTTATACCTAAATTCATTCAATTTTAATTTAAGTAAGATACTACAGCTATTTTATTATTATTGCAAATGTTGATATCGACAACTTATTCATACCACATTCACGAAGTCAAAAATTTTAAGTCCTACCCTGATGACACGTTCACATATTGCGCAAACTCTGTAGTAGGTCAATTTTCCCTATGAGGTGCCAGGAATTGTGAACTGATTGGCGTTCTAGTATTTATTATATTTCTGTGGTTTGTATCGCTCCACTCCGGGAACGAAATAACGAACCCAGTATTTGTATCCAACCCGTGTTTTCACTAATGTCAATGGTCTTACCTCTTCTAATCATGGGCGTATTTACGGGGGGGGTACTGGGGGTAATTACCCCCCCAGAAAAAAATTTGCAATACCCCTCCTAGAAGAACATTTGCTACACTAAATCTTCGAATTGAAATGAAAATATAAAATATATCAAACATTGAACAAAAACTAATAAAAAAAGGTTTTTTTATGTTATTTTATATTCCACGTAACATTTGAAAGAAAGAAATATACAATCAAATTTATCAGAACGATTTCCTAGATAGATCATATACATAGATCAGCGAACGGCATGCACAAGTCAAAACTCCGAACTTCATTTCATTAACGTGTTCGCTTTGGTATCCAATATTCATAAAAAATTAAATATAGAAATTTCAAAACCAAGAGTAACCCTGAGACAATCGCATCGCTCAAATATACACTCAGGAAATGATGAATCTTTTTTCCGAATTAATTTATATATTCAATATTCCTATGTTGTATTATGTATTACAAGATCTCCAATATCAATTCAACGAAGAATCTCTGAACGCCTATGAGTTTAATATATTTTTCTCTTCAATTTTCAATAAGAAATCGGACACAGAAATAGATCTTTTACTTGGAATAGTCGCGGAGTATTTGAACAACCTAGAGAATTGCAAAAATAAGGATTTGATGCTTTTGGAATTGAAAGCAGAAAATTTACTTTGTGGCAAATCATGGCAGAGAACACAACAGATGGTATGGCGTTATATTCGTACTGCGATGAAAGAATCTTTTCACTGGGGAAAAAATACAAGTTTTCTCCAAGTTTTGGTCACTCTACCCGTTATTGTAGCCTCTGCTGAAAGAAGTTTTTCCTCACTGCGGCGCCTCAAAACCTGGCTTCGGTCAACAATGGGCCAGGATAGGTTAGTTGGGCTGTCATTGTTATTTATACAAAGATACATTCCAATAAAGGTGGACAATTAATATTATTAATAGATTTGCTAGTAGTGAAAAGAGGCGGATTGATTTCGTTCTGTAATTTTTGAACCATATCTGTTGCTAGAAGAAGCGGTTATGTTTAAATTTTTAATGTATAATATTCACTAATCTTTCTGATATTTTTCTTTCAAATTTTGATCAGCCTATTTCTTTGGTTTTCATATATTTTTTGAATAAAAATGTTATGAGTTATGAATGAGATTCGATCAATCACCCCCCCCCCCCCGCTTTTCACTCAAGATAAGTCAGGTCACTCGCTAAAACTTCCCACTACCCCCCCAGACTCGCTCTCTGGATACGCCCCTGCTTCTACTAAGGTAGACTACATTATAATATATGTAACAGATGCAAACTCAAATGACTGCAGGTCGAATGTATTTGAATCTCACCTCAGTGATCATCTGGCCATTTCTCTAAATTGTTTCATTCAAGTAAATATGAAAGCTAGTGTAAGAACACAAAGACTTAAGGGTCGTTTATACTGGCCCGTAACTTAAACTTTTCCCTTACCCTTAGAGTTGAAACATAGAAATTTCATGCTATGGTTTATACTCGAATTTTAACTTATTCTCTTATCATTGTTTAAAAGGCGCGTTCGGTATATACATATCCGTCAGCTCCTTTCTATTCGCTTGCTCTGTTGACACCAAGTTCACACTTTCCTCTCTGTTCTGCGCTCCGAAGTCACGTGATTGTATATCCGTATTCTCTCGCTCCACTCCGGGAACGAAATAACGAAAACGAACCCAGTAAAAGAGAACAATTTCAAGGGCATGAGTTAAGGGCATAAGTTACGGGCCAGTATAAACGACCCTTTAAATTGAGTAGAGACAAAACATCAACAGATTGTATAACGTGGCTATGGAAAGGACCCCGCACTTTTTCTATGGAAAATGGCGTTCCGTCAAATTTTCTAAAATTTTGGTATAATATGTAGGGTAATTTTCTAGTTTAGGTCCCCCTCGATTTTTCGATGTTTTAATTGTTTTTCGTGAAAAACGAGTGATTTGGTATGATTTACTACTAGTTTCAATGCTGGCAAACAAGTTATTTTGCTGTTTTTTCAACGTGATCTGGAGTGAATAGGGGTGCTGGGTGGGTAAGATTCTTAGAGATTTTCTTGAAAAAACGACAATTTACGAAAAGAATTAGTCTTGCATAGTCTAAAAAGATCAAAATTTGCCAAAAATGTCCAGGTCATTGACCTATTTTTCCAAGGACATGACCTTGAAAAGAATTCAAAATCATTTGAAAAATGTACAATTTCTGATTTCATTAGCGCTGAATCAATGAATATTTCAAATTTTCTCGAGTCTATAGTTTCTGAAAATTTCAAGAATAATTTATTTTTTCGAAATTCTCCGACAGTATCCGTTGATAAAAATATGACGACCATGAAGCATATTTTCATCGAATCTAGATGCGATTGCTCCAAAAACTTACCTTGAAAGACAAGAACAAGACAATGCGATCACATTCTCGGTATCCTCTTTTCTGTATTGTAACCGCAACTTGAAACACACATATTCAAATCTTCCCCATCTTCCACAATGAAGTTTTAATTTCCAACTGTCGAATTATTTTTTTTGATCTCCGTAGTAACGATTACCTACGTGATTTGAAACGTGAAAATTCTGTTCGAATTGAATTCAGCGTACGATGCTTGTTGCCACGTTGAATCATTGCATCTTTATTGCTCAAAATTTGTAACCGACGTTTTCTATCAAAACTAGGGATTGCAAATTTATCGAATTTGAATTTACCGGTAATTCGGTAAATTATTTGAAAAATTACCGGTTTACCGGTATTTCCCGGTTTTTTCCGACATAAAAGAATAAGCCACAAAATAAATAACCAAAGTTTAATTCTTATCAAATAATAACAACAGAAAAGTAAAACTCTAGGTAACCTAACTCAAAGACTAGTAAGAGGCCCTAAAATATTCGAAATAGTAATTTAAATAAAACAAGCTATAATAAAAAAATCATTTTTTAAGACAAGCTTTTATAATAACAATACTCATCCGCCATTTTGAAGCCGCCATCTTGAATTCCTCAATTTTGAAAAATCGTAATTTCCGACCCAGAAAACCCCCAGATACCAATTTTGAACAGAATCGGATCATAATTACAAAACTCGTCCGCCATATTGTAGCCGCCATCTTGAATTTTTCAATTTTGACGGAAGAATCATGATTGTCGAACCCAAAAACCCCCAGATACTAATTTTGAATGGAATCGGATGATAATTACAAAACTCATCCGCCATTTTGGAGCCGCCATTTTGTTTTTTTCTATAAAAAATATTTCATGATGCATTGTCACCAGAATTATGTACACCTGCCAAATTTCAAATCAATCGGACGATTAGAAGTGTGTCATATTCAACTTGCAAGATTTGATTACAGACAGACAGACAGACAGACAGACAGACAGACAGACAGACACCGGGACAGGTGAAACTAAATAAAAGCTTTTAAAAATATCTGTCGTTTCTAACTTTTTCAACGACTCGTCCGATTCCTTTAGGCCCTGAGAAAACAAAGCTTATATATAAGCTTTGTTTTCTCTGGACTTTTTTCATTAAACTAAAGGGATCGAAAGAATGTAAATGTGTGAAAAAGAAAAAGCAATATTTTTGGAAAGAGGTATTTCAGGGGAAAAACTTAGAAATTGCATTCGCAGCACTCATGATAACTCTGCCTCCTAGTGTGGAGTCCAGAAAAGTTCAGAAAGGCCGGGTTTCACCAAACATTTTAATCTGGTTTGAGGAGATAACTGAGATTACCGATTGATTTTTGACTGGAAAACTACAGAAAATTATCGTTTACTGTCTTAAACGAGATTAAAATCGTTGGTGAAACCCGGCCTAAGGGCCGATGCCCGATTGCACCGTAGACGAAACTGTAGATTAAATGCAAAACCTCGATTGGCGTCTATTGACTTTCATAGACATTAATCGAGATTTAAGATTTAATCTACAGTTTTGTCTACGGTGCAATCGGCCCTAAGTGATGAAAGTATTGATATATCAATACAATAAGATTAGTTCTCCACACTAGTATATGGGACAGCAGATCTACTTTCCAAGTAGTTATTCTCATCGGTAGAACTCGGGTGATTTTGTAGGCGAAATGTCTAAGTTTCATCAATTTTCCTGGAGAAATAGGGAAATTATAGAGAATAAAAATATCAAGCTATTTTGCATTGACTTTTCCTCTTTCGATCCGTATATTTACATCACGACCAGGATATCTGTGAAAAAAGTTTTATCGAGTTTAAAATGGCCCTTTTCGTCGGATTTTTTTGCGATTTTTGCGAATTTCTTAAAAATACTTCTACTTCGCCTGGAGAATCGAAATTTTACCTACGTATGAATTAATTATTCCTCTTTCCGACCGTATAAAAATTTTCTCACCGTATCGCAGCTTCTTCTGGACCCACTTTTCGACAGATTTCCTCGGGCCGGTCCACCGAGTTACCATTTTAGTATATACATATAGTATCATTGAGTTTAAATATGTATATTTAAACTCAATGGTAGTATAGAACTTGTAGGCCGAGTTGTCATGAGTGCTGCGAAAGCCATTTCTAAGTATTTCCCCTGTTTTCCCTCTTTTCAAACATATGCATTTCCTTTTCACACATTTACACATTTGAATATTTTACAATCCATCCCGTCCGCGCTGCCCTTGCAGTACGGAAACAACGGATCAGCGCTGGCATTTTTTTACCGAAATTACCGGTAAAAGATGTCGGTTTCTTCGTCGGTAATTTGACGAACATTAAGGGCGGTAAATCGGTAAACCGGTAAATCGGTGAACCGGTAATGCAATCCCTAATCAAAACGAATCCCATCAACGATATGTTGAATTTAAATATGTTATTATTATATATTCGATATATCGTAGGAATGGAACAAGATATAGAAAATAGATTGGATTCGAACGTCATTTCCCGAATGTAACGTTGATTTCTCGAGGTTTACATCATAATATCAGTTGAATTATGTTATTATTGCAGTATATATTAAATTAAGCCATAACGAACTGACATAACCTAACCTAATTGCTGAAAAACGATAAGGCCATAAAAATCTCAGGGGGGGCTACGCTAGTATTATTAGAAGGCTTAAGCTAGTATTATTTCTATGAACCAGTGAAAAAACATTTCAGTTCCTCCCACTAGTTCAGGAATTTCCGCACGATGTGACAGGTTTGCAATGCTACGGCCTGTTGTGCATATCCCGCGATCCTCTGGGATAATTCGATCTTTAGGAGATTTGTTTTGAATGATTTGGACATGACTCCCTCAGCCGAAATCACCAATGGTATTATAGTGACTTTCGAAAAATGCGACATATTCTTCAGTTCTATTGCCAAGTTCTCGTACTTCGTTATTTTTTCGGACTCCGTTCTTCCGATGTTATGAGTCAATGGTACTGCCACATCAATTATCACCCCATACTTCTGATCCTTCTCAATGAGTACAAGGTCCGGTCTATTGTAGTCCACTGTTCTATCCGTTGTTATGGGTCTAATTGGGAAAAGTAGAATTCGATAGGTGGCGCTCTGAAATGTCAATGTCATCTTAGCAACGAGTAAAACAAATCAAATGTCGTATGAGCCCTTTGATATTGAAGTGGTTTTATTTTGCTGTTTTAGTTATTTTCAGTGTGTGTTTTGTAAAACTTTTGGTATTTCTTTGATTGTGCTTTAGTGCTTTGTGTTGTTAATCTAAATTTTGACTCTCAATATTTTTATTTTTGGAGTAATAGGTATGGTTGATGTTTGTGAAAAGTACAACAAGCGTTCAATTAACTGTTTAGTTTTAGGTCTGATTTCGTGTTTTTATTTCATTTTTGATATAGTCATATCTACAAAAGTTGCAGGGAAGGTACGTTTGTATTGAGTATCATTTGAAATTTTTAATACCGACTTATTTTCTCTTCGTTTTCTGGAACATACTTCGTGGCTTGACTGTGGTAGTTTTAAGGAAGGTACTGCATTTAAAAGAAGATACTTTTTTTTACTAAGACCTGAAGAATATGTTACTCATTTATATATTGTTCACCTTCAGAAATATAACCTATGCCATCCACTATTAACTTATAACTATGTATTACACACTTGGTACTAACCTTGACTAGTCTTCCCTTTTAAAATGTAAGGAACACACGGACATACTATCTATAACTGGTTTCCCCATTTTTAGTTTCATTGCCCAAGCCTTTTGAAATATATTTTCCAGAACTCCAAACGCATTTTCAATATTTACAATTCTTCCCATGGGAGGAAATTTATGGAAATATAAATCGGGATTTTTCCCTTCACGGCTAGTGCAACCAAATACAGAACAGTTTCGATTATGCAGCGACATAATTCAAAGTATAAAACTTTAAAAAAGGTACAAAAAAATCAAACTTGATCTGCAATGAAGACAAAAAACAGAATAAAAACAATGCAAAACGAATTATTTTACTCGTTGCTTCAATTACAATTTTTTTCCGCCAGAGGTCTCATTGAATTCTACTCCGCCCAAAAGAGAACCGCTGCGTCCGTTTCCAACACTGCTGCAGGTTGATACTTATAATATGGCGGACAAGTATCCAAAAAACCATGCCTAAGAGCTAACTGCTGGTGAACAATTTTTGCCACTTGGTTGTGTCGGCCCAGATATGCGTTGTCGGCAAGAACTCGACAACCGGCGATTATATGTTCAATAGACTCGCCAACTGCGCCGCACTTCCTGCATTTGTCTTCCACGTTCAGCTTCAATTCAAACAGTGCTTCTCATAGTTGCGAGTTCTTATAACTCGGTCTTGGAAAGCCGTCAGAAATCCCTCAGTTTCAGGATAGAATTGTCCCGCATTCAACCACGACAGGGAAGCTAATTTATCCACATTTTCCCCCTCAAGGTGTTTGGGAAATCTGCCATGCAGAGCTTGTTCCTGCCAGATACTTCTATCTTCGCTTCTGGTGGTGATATCGAACGTCAGTTCTCTGTGTTGTAGGTTTAGAGGTGTGTGTGTATCCCTTATCTTCTGTTGTCACCAATTTCATCAGGCTATCTCCAGAATCGAGCAGTCGCTGCCTCAAGTTTTTCTCCTGATTTCTGCAGAGTTTATAGATGTTCAACAGACCTCGTCCGCCATCTCTTCTGGGTAGATAAAGCCTCTTCACCGATGCTTTGGTGTGCAGACATCGGAACTTTGTCATAAGGCGACGGGTGAGTCGACCCAACTCATTCAGATCAGCATCTGACCACTTCAAGACTCCGAAAGTGTAGGTCAGAGCAGGCGCAGCCCAAGAGTTCAAGGCATTGATCTGGTTTTTAGCAGACAGCTTGGTGTTGAGCACTTTGGTTACCCTGTTTTTACATTTTGCAGTGAACTCAGCTTTTAAACGGGTGTGATCAATCCGTTGATTTTGAGGAATACCCAGATACTTGTAGGTCTCTTCTGGCAACATACTGTGGATGTCCTGAAATTGTTCCTGAGTGTTCTCCATTTTACCTTTCCTGATGTTGACTATGGCGCATTTATCGAGACCGAAAGACATGTCAATGTCTTTGCTGAAGGAGCGCACTATATCTATCAGCGAGTGAAGTTGTTTTTGGTTCTCGCCGAATAGTTTCAGGTCATCTATATACCTACAATAAGTGGGACAGTTTTCGCGGATTCCTCATTGCTGGTCTATACCCTATGTTGGTGTTTTTCAAAAGAGTAGACAGAGGATTCAGTGCCATACAAAACCACATCAGTGACAGGGCATCTCCCTGAAATATCCCCCTCGATATTTTTACGGTTCCAGCATTGATGTTATTTATGAGAATGTTCTCCATGTACTCATGAGATGTTGGAGCACGGCTTTTATTTTCCGAGCAGATCTTATAAATCTCCAGTACTTTCACAAGCCAATCGTGGGGCACCGTATCGAAGGCCTTCTGATAGTCGATATAACATAGACTCAAATTCCTCCTTCTCGCTTGGGCTTGTTTTAACACTACAGCGTCTATGGTGAGTTGATGTTTGCATCCCGCAGATCCTCGAGAGCAGCCTTTCTGTTCTTCTTCCAGAATATTATTGGCTTCACAATGGCTATATATCGCATTATTTACAAGCGACGTGAACAGCTTGTACACCACTGATAAACACGTTATGGGTCTGTAGTTTTCTGGCTTGCTGCGGTCTCCTCTTTTGTGAAGCATATAGGTATTGCCTTGAGTGAGGAAACTAGGGACAATGATACTGATTGAATCAACCACTAAATGTTGTGAATGTACAATAACCAGGAAAGTCTGTAACTTATCGATGGAAATACATTGTGAATTGTCCGCTGTCAGACTGAATGAAAGTCGTGTTGTTGTTGTTTGCGTCTATTCATCTCCCTCGAGATCATTTGATCTGTTCATGAATAATTTCGAGTTGATGTTGAACTGTTTAAATGCTCGTGGTGATAGGGTGATAATTTGTGGAGACTTCAATGTAAAGTTTTTTTTTGGTAATAATGTTATATTGGAAAAAGAGTCGAGAGCATTTGTTAATCTTCTGACGTCTTATGGTTATAAGCAAAAAATTTTTGGACCCACAAGAAATAAAAATTGCCTTGACAATATTTTTACAAATTTTGACGCCCAGACTGAGTTCGCATCGGTTGTTGAGACTTCCTTTTCAGATCATGACGCACAGGTCCTTCATGTGAGCACTTCAGGAGGGTACAACAAAAATGTATATGAGTACAAAACCATTAGACCTCTTTCTCAGTTGGGGTTCAATCTTATGCATGAGTCACTTCAGAGCAGAAATTGGAATTTCGTGAATAATGAGAGATTAAGCTGTGATGAACGTTTCAATTTATTTCACAGCAACTTAGTAGACACGTTCACGGCTTCTTTTCCAGCTAAAAAGGTGAGAGTGAAAAATAAACAAGTTGGGCGGGGATGGTTCTTACCTGAACATAAAAAGATGAGAGATCATCTATTTTTGGTACGCGATATGCACAAAAAATATCAAACAGAGGCCTTGCGAACTTTAAAAACTAGACTATTTAGTGATTATCGTAGAGTTTTGAAACATGCTAAATTGAATTATTTCAATAACATCATCGCCGACTCATCTAACAAATCGAAAGCAGCATGGGGGTTGGTCAGGGATCACATCCGTGGTAAAAGTACCACATCGCCTGTCGAAGTGGCACCTGATAAATTAAATACATATTTTTCAACCATTGCTAACAAAATTATGTCTGATATTCCCACATCGAATATAACGATAGTGGATACATTCCACAAAACTCTACCAACAGATCTGTCATTTCGTTTTCACGAGGTAGGCTCCATTCAGGTAAGAGATATCGTAAGAAGACTCAAAAATAGTAAGGCGACAGATTATTATGGTCTTTCCACACAAATTCTTAAAGCCAATATAAGTTCTATTATCTCCCCACTTACTAAACTCATTAATCAATGTTTGATAACTGGTGTATTTCCGCAATGTCTGAAAGTGTCAAAGGTGGTTCCACTCTTCAAAAAGGGAGATCGAAAAGACGAGGCAAATTATCGCCCAATTTCTTTGGTACCCGTCTTTTCAAAAATCATTGAGACCGTTATGTCAGAGCAAATAAGATCTTTTTTCGAAATTAACACCTTATTTTCGCCATCCCAATTCGGTTATCGTAGGGGAAAAAACACAACTGAAGCCATTAACAATTTCATAAATTTGACTTTTGATTGTTTTGAACGGGGACAGCATTGTTACGCATCATTTGTTGACTTGTCTAGGGCATTCGACTGTGTCTCGCGAGACAAGCTCATTTTTAAATTAAGAAAATATGGATTTGAAGCGCAGGCGTTAGACTTGGTTGCTTCTTTTCTAACTGATAGATGCCAAACTGTCTGTGTGAATGGCGAGTGTTCCGCGCTTAGGAATATGAATGTAGGAGTGGCACAAGGATCCAATTTGGGACCGGTTCTTTTTCTCGTTTTTATAAACGATTTACCGGACTATGTACCGGAAGTAGATATCATACAATTTGTGGATGACACCACCATCAAATTGGATTCCTACGACTTTGAATGTATACCCGACATGTCTCGCGCGTCGCAGTCGAGGGTTCTGGAGTGGTTTGGTGCCAATGGGCTAAGCATGAACCATACGAAAACTCAAAATATGCTCTTGAGTTTGAGGCATACAGGGGAACATCTCAGCACTGTTCACTCCGTGAGATTTCTAGGATTGCGACTAGATAATTCCCTTACCTGGGGTGCTCATGTTGATGACCTGTCGTCTATATTGAGTAAAAATATATTTGCTCTCAGGTGTCTTTCTTTCTCTCTATCCCGAAGTGTACTCCGGACGGTATATTTTGCGATGGTTGAATCGAGACTAAAATATGGAGTACTAGTATGGGGCAACTGTGCTTATAGGGAGGTAGTGTTCAGATTGCAGAGGCGTGCAGTAAGGATCTTGGGTGGTCTTGGCTACAGAGATTGTTGCAAACAAACTTTTAGAGATCTTAAACTTCTAACATTCCCTAGTATTTTCATCTTAGAAAATCTAATATATGTACATAAACACAAAAATAATTTTCAATTACAATCAGATATACATGACTACAACACTAGGAACAGATCTCTCATAAGAAAGAATTTTTTAAGACTTAGTAAAACACAACGCTCTCCTGCCTTCTGTGCAGTGTCCTTGTACAATGTTTTGCCTTCATCTTTCAAGAGTTTACCTCTTGAACACTTCAAAAATAAGATGAAGGAGATACTAATAGGGAAGGTTTTTTATTCACTAGATGAGTATTTTGGTTGCAATTTTATTTGAGGTTGTCTTGGCTATATTTGCATTTTAAATTGTACCAGTCTGGCTTTTATGATGTAAGAAAGTATTTAAATCTTTTATTTATTATACCATTGTAAATGTACGTAGGTTTCCATTTATGTATATATTATCTATTCACTTGTTCTATTACTTCATATAGTTTTAGTGTCTTTTGACTGTTCATTGTACATGTGAGTTACATATTTGAATTGATCTTACTTATTAATTTTGACTTGTGAAAGCATTCGTATTGTTATGCAATATCACCAATAAATTCTATTCTAGGTATTTTGGAGGGATCTTCTAGCGCCTCCGAAAAACATCTAGCCAGACTTGGGAAACATGCTGGGAACTGCTTAACCCAGAAGTTGTGAAGTCGGCCGGGTCCTGGCGCTTTCCAGTTACTAGTGTTTTTGATAATGTTAGAAATTTCCTCGACTGTGAAAAGGTCAGTCCTCATCTCAACGATTTCTGATGCCTGGTGTTCAATGTCCTCAAGCCAGCTAGTATTTCTCTGGAACTGACCACTCTCCGACCATGAAGAACTCCAATATTTCCGAAATTCGTCATTGCTGATGTTAGCATGCAAATTGCAGGAGATTTCGGATGGCTTTTCAAGACTTCTGAAGAACTTCTTTCTGTCTCTCACATATTCAGCGTTTTGTTGTTTTCGCTTTGATAACTTGTTGTATCTTCGTAGGCGTGTACCTTTCGCTTTAGCTTGTTGTCTCAAGCGATCTTTTAGGTCAACTATCAACTCCCTATGTCGTGGAGATTCCAGGTCCAGCCCTGCGGATGTGGCAATTTTCCGCACTTTGTGCAATACTTTACTCGATTTATTATCTTTTAGGAACTCGTTCAGGACATCGACTTTTCCTCGAAGTTTATCGACGTCCTGCATTAATCTTCTTTTCCAGGCCGGAGTTTCATTTTTAACCTTCTGCTCACTGGTTCTGGGAATGTAGATCTTTTGCCCATTTTGTTCGATTACTGTGATGGCAGCACAGTACAGAGATAGGTGGACTTGTTCCAACGGCCATTGAGTGCGAAGGTGTTCTGCGAATATTTCGTTGAGCCACTCTATGTTATTTTTGGCCGTAGAGTTGAAGGTCAGTTTTGGTAGGATGGGCCGGTTGAGTGGATCAGTAGATTCGTATCGGGTCAGGTTACTATAGAACGTCTCATACAGTTGGCGATATTGTGGGCAATCTTGGTGAGCAGTTCGTGTGACAGACAGCTCCCTCGCCGTTTCTGCTGGTCTCTCCAACGGCTCATCAGGTTCTTCATTCTGATTTCCGACAATCTGTTCTTGATTGATTGTATAGCCCATTTCTCTCTTGATCCCATCTAGTTCCTGTCTTGTTAAGTAGCCTTTCCTGATGATAACATTTTTTCTATCCGCAATGTTTCCTTCTGTTAGTTGAAGTTCTGGATGTCTCTTGGTGAATTCGGTGTAGAGGGAGTATCTCCATCCGGGAAGTGGTTTGTCATCGCAATTGTTCACGTAGTAAAAAGCTCGCATTACATCAATATTCATTTCGCGGCTCCACTTGATACGTGCTCGCGAGCTCCCCTGTGGACAGTCCTCCTCACGGTGGTCGAGAAAGCAGGTGGAGTGGCATGTCGATCTTCTGCCATGATATCGTATTCCACTTCTCGTTGCTGTAGTGGTGCTGTATTTTGTTGTATGACAGGAGCCCGCTTCCTCGGCACCCTGCCACCGACGTATCGCATGCTGTAATGTCCAGCGTCGGCTCCAGACATGCCCTGACGCTCCCCAAGCAGCGACTCATTTCCGAGGCTTAGTAGATGCTCCATTTTCATGGGTTTGCCACCATTTACCCTTGGTGGCACAGGTAACTCGGGCCGTGGGGACGTCACCCCCCATGTGGCATGGTAGGAACCACACCACACCCGTGCGGTTATTATTATTATGATCGTGGACTTATTCAATATAATAGGCTCGATCACGATACACTTGACAAAAATTTACGAACAATTCTACAGGTATTGAGAATAACAGCTTTTTGCATTTCAATTTAGCTGTTTACATTTAATTCTAATTTGTTCAGACTATTGTGTAAGCTCTAAGGTACCAATCCAGTCGACGAGATGATCACTGGAACGATATCAACCTGCTCTAGGTGCCACATTTCCTTGATCTCGAAAGCCAGGTCTGTTTACTTGCATATCATCTCCTGGTACTTATTCAACATGTTGTTGTTGTTGGGCACGGCTACATCCACCAAAATTGCCTTTCTAACCCTCTTGTCGTAAACCACTATATCCGGCCTGTTATTCGTCACCGTTCTGTCAGTGATAATAGGCCTATCGTAGTATAGTCTAAAAGAGTAATTTTCCAACACAGGCAGCGGCTGATATTTATAATACGGCTTGTAGGAGTTGAGAAGTCCGAACTTGAGCGCCAATTTCTGGTGTATGATGTTGCACACTTGGTTATGTCGGTGGAGGTAATCAGTGTTGGCCAGTTGTTTGCAGCCTGAAGTTACATGCTGAATTGTTTCAGATTTTTGATGACACTTCCTACACATATCTGTTGGCACTGTACGGTCCTTCATGATGTATTTCTTGTAGTTGTTGGTGGAGATGACTTGATCTTGTATGGCCATCATAAAACCTTCCGTCTCAGGAAACAGTTCACCCTTCGACAACCATTTGTTGGATGATGTTTTGTCAATATGTGGCTGATTTAACTCATGGTGATGCCGTCCATGGAGTTCTTTCCTTGACTATTGTTCTAGCTTGTCAGTTTCAGAAAGGGATGGCAGATCCAGCAATTCATCTGCAGTAGCCAGAGTTAAAGGTGTGAACTTCTTATCAGCCAAAGTAACAACTTTGTGTAGATTGGAATTATTCGCCTTCTCAAAGAAGAATTCCCTGAGGTTTTTAATCTGGCGAGTGTGAAGGTTGACAATATCCGCAAGTCCTCGTCCTCCTTCTTCCGTGGTAAAGTGGATCTTAATACTGACCACCTTGGGTGATGACCTCTCTGTTTCGTCAGCATCGTTCTAGTTTGTCTTTGAATGTCCTCCAGATCTGTCTTGGTCCACTTGATAACTCCAAATGAATAAACCAACACTGGGATTGCGTAGCTGTTGATGGCTTTGATGAGATTTCCAGAATGCAACAGTGTCTTCATCACCGTTTTCAGTCGGCCAGTATACTCCTCCCGGATTTTTGCCTTCGACTGCTTTTGCTCCAAACATCTAGCCTGTTGGTATCCTAGATATTTATAAGTTTCTCCATCCCTCATTGCTTGAAGTATATCTCCATTTGGTAGTTGTGATTCACCGTCCACGACTTTTCCTCTATGGATGTTCAGGGTTCTACATTTTTCAATGCCGAATTCCATTCGAACATCACTTGAAAAAGAACTGACGGTTTTCAGAAGCTCATCCAATTGCTTCTTGTTTGCAGCATATAGTTTGATGTCGTCCATGTAGAGTAGGTGGGAAATAGTATGTTCTGCCCGCGCTGTCTTGATCTTAAATCCATATTTTGTTCCTTGGAGCATCGATGATAAAGGGTTCATTGCCAAACAGAACCATAATGGGCTCAAGGAGTCTCCTTGAAAGATCCCACGACGGATGAGGATTTCTTCGAGCTAAATGGTCTTGTTATTCATAGTGACTTGTATTGATGTTCTCCACTGAGACATTGCTGTCCTCAAAAATTCCACCAAAACAGGATTGATTCCCTAAATGTGCAGCACCTCGATGAGCCACGAGTGAGCGGTGCTATCAAATGCCTTCTGATAATCGAGGAAGGCTGAGTGCAAGTTGCGTCCTTTCTCATGGGCCTGCTTCATGATCACTGAGTCAATGATGAGTTGTTCCTCGCACCCTTGGTGTTTTCTTCTGCATCCTTTCTGTTTTTCTGCCATGATGTTGTTTTCATCCAAATGTTGATATATTCGGTTGGATAAACATGAGGTGTGTATTTTGTATAGTGTTGGAAGACAAGTGATAGGTCTATACTGCGACGGGTCTTGTGTCCTATCGTTTTTTGAAAGCATATAAGTTACTCCTTCGGTTAAGAATGTGGGAGCTTTTTGAGGATGTTGCAGTATATGCGTAAACTGTCTCGCTATGGCCTCATGCAGATGGCTAAATTTCTTGTACCAGAAGTTATGGACATTGTCGACTCCTGGAGCCTTCCAATTGCTTGCTTCCTTCAGTGCTGTCACCACTTCATCCACTGATATTTCTTCGAAGTTAATTTGTGGGATGTTCGTTCGATTTTTCTCCCTCCTGATCCAATCAGCATTCCCATTATGTTCTTTAGGCATCGACCACGGAGAAGCCCAATAATTTCTTAATGATTGGGCTTCTGGCATAGCTCTGGTAACTTTGTTTGTTTGAGCTTTTGGTGATGTGTTTGTAGAAGTTTGCATCGTTGTTGTGGAACAATTGGTTATGCTGTTTCCGTTGAGTGCATTTCAAATATCTGGATAGTTTTTTCGCCTTCGCTTGAAGTTTCTGTTTCAGAGTGTCCACATAGGTATATGATGATGTGATGTTGGCGCTCAGATTTGTTCATGGTGTTACCAATCTTCTTCAGAAGATTTCAGGCGTCGTGACGGAGATTCATTCCGCAGGAACTCAGTAAGTCGGCCTATTTCCGTTCTGATTTTGTCGATGTCTTTCTCCAATCGGGTTTGCCATGGTGGTTTCTTTATGGTTCTTTCCCGTGTGTGAATTCCGGGGGTGTAGACTTGTTGTTTGTGCAGTCGAAGGGTTGTTACTGCCCCACAATACACGAGAGTGTGTATTCCTTCCAGGCTTTTGAAGTCCTCAACGTGGTCATCGAAGGCTGCATTTACACTGGCCAGAATAATATTGGTGCTCTTGTTAGTTTTTAATTTAGGAAGCTTCGGGCGTTTTGTTGGATTGGCCCCCTGGAACTCAACCATGGCCACGTTGAGGAGTGATCTTGCAGAGTGCGCATATTCCCCTAGTCCACCTGAATCTGACGGTACTTCCCCATTAATAATAATAATAATAAGTTTATTGATCCCTTTAGACATAAAAAATATGTATGAGACAAGTCAAAAAATACAAAACCAAATCATTTCCAAATTATCTAACTAGGAAGCTTTCATCCCCCAAATATTCCTTAACACTATAATAACATTTCATTATTAGTTCACATTTAACCAAATTTTTGAATTCCTTCATTGCCAATATTTTCACATCTGGAGGTACATGATTAAACAAGATAATTGCTTGATAAACAGGGGATGTTTCAAATTTGGCAGTTGTATGAGAAGGAATACACAGTGTGGCCGAATTTCTGGTTGAGTAATCATGAAAATCGGATAACTTAACAATAACATGTTCATTATCTTTAATATAAAGTAAACATATATGTACAAACCACAAAGTGTAAAAAGTTCATAATTTCTGAAAATTGGCCTACATGAATCACATTATCATTAGATTCCATATTCTGGATTTCATTCTGGTTTTGTTCTGGATGTGTTTCGATGGTAGCTCCAGTGTCGTTTCTCAGTTCCATGAGGACTTCATCTCGTATACTCCTCAATGTGTCCGTAGAGAGTAGGTTGTTTTTTACAATAGTTCTTCGTTGATCTGATATCCTTTGTTCAGAAATGTGGTGGAGTTCTGGATATCTTTCTATGAATTCTTGATGCAATCCATATCGGTATGCTGTCATGTTCGATTTCAAGTGTGTGATCTTGTAGTAGGAGCGCATAATGAAGGAGTTCATTTCTTGGGTCCACTTCATGCGTCTCCTAGGGAGTCAGTGGCGTAGCTAGATAGTCAGGGGCCCTGGTGCAAAAATCAGAGAAGGGCCCCTAAATGAATTGTTTGGTTTTTAACAAGTCGAAATATAAATATTTCGAAGAAGCAGAGCTACTTACTGAAGGTACAATTGAGGAGTGTACTTGAAGAAATGATGTTCTCATTAGGTAATGAAAAGAAATAGGTAATTCGAAATGTTTATTTATGTATTTAAGTAGGTATATTGAATTAATTATATTTAGGAGGATGAAAAAAAAACTTTGAAAACACTTTTTGTTTTATTGATATGTTGGTCCCTATCATATCGCAATATTTACTTTGAAATTTGTCGCAGCTTTGAATGAAAGTTTTTTCGCCTACATTAGAAATGAGGGTGACAGAAAATTAAAAGTTTTGTTGACTGCAGTCATACCCTCGAAACGTGTATTTAAGGGGCCGTTATACTCTGGCCGACGGCACCGATTCTCCATTCGTGCCTATCATTTTTCCAAGTTCACGCCTTCGATTTTCCACCTGAAAGCTTGATTTTTTTTAATTCTCCAAGAATTTCAGACAGCTCTCTGTAATTTCTCATTTTCTGTCTTTTCAGTATTTCCATTTTTGCTATAATTAAGCGCCTATCCAACTGGAATTTTTTAAATATAGAAAATTGATTTGTCGAGGGCACTTCAATGAATTTTCTCTGTCTTTTCAGTATTTCCATTTTTGCTATAATTAAGCGCCTATCCAACTGGAATTTTTTAAATATAGAAAATTGATTTGTCGAGGGCACTTCAATGAATTTTCTAAAAAAAATTGATGAACAACCGGCAAAAAACGATTATGTATTCAATTTCCATATAGTCTTAAATTCAACCCGATTTTTTTATGCGACTATTCCACTCATTCCATTTTTAGTGAGGAATTTTCCTTAGCAACACTTGTTTCTCATCGATAAAACATGGTAACGGGCAAAATCAACAACTTGGTTTTTCAGCGACAAAATTTTTGACGTTTCTCAAATTCATAGATAGCTTCGGGAATGAATCCCATAGAGAAAACAAACAACGTTTAGTTGATCTATGATGAATACTTATTTGTCAAAGAGCGCAATACAAGCCCAATGTGACCATCTTCAGACTCATTTTCTCGAGAAATAGTCATGTCGAATACCACTCGAGATAAAATTTAAGCAGGTAAAATTTCTCTCTTGTAATATTCAAGTTTGTTGCTTCTCGGCAATTTCGCTCATGACATTTTTCCAAAATCACTCGCCTGACGGCTCGTGATTTTGATACAAATGTCATTCTCGAAATTGCCGAAAGCAACAAACTTTCATTTTACAATCGAGAAATTTTGCCGGCAAAATTTCATCTCTAGTGGTATTATATATGAAAATATAATTTTCTCGAAAAGAAGAAATGGGACTGCCCTCTCAAGACATCTTTTAACTTCCATTGGAAGAAAAAATCAAGCTTCTAGGTGAAGAATTGGAGGCGTGAACTTGTTAGCCGTCATCAGTGCCACATAGCCCTTCCTGAGGTAGCAAACAACTGAAAAATGAATAATGTACCTACGTAGAGATCCAGTTTTTGAAGGAACCTCTGGGCTGAAGCGTAGACATTTACCTGCTAGGTGTGACACTGTAGATTAAAACTGTACTCAATTATTCCTGCTTGGGCGTAAAATAAGTTTGCTATTGCAGGGAGGTCTATGAGGCAATGATGACGGCTAAGAAGCCAGAAACTAGTCTGTCATGGTACTCTCTGCTTGTCCATTTCCCACATGTATCAGCGTAAACTTGGAAAAATGAAAGGCACTTTTTGAATGGAGAATCGGTGGCGTAGCCGATTTTTCTGGAGTGCCCTCAAGACATCCTTCAACTTCAATTTAAAGAAGAAATCAAGCTTTAAGTTGAAAAAGTGGGCGTGAATTTGAAAAAATTAAAGGCACTTTTTGAATGGAGAATCGGTGCCGTAGCCGTCGGCCAGATTATAACGGCCCCTAAATTGTGAAATTAGTGTATCGAGCACTCTATAGAAAATATTCATTTTGAACAATTCTTCCCTACTTCGAAATCGGTGATCAGAAGGAAGCTAATTCATCGAAATGTTTTTGAACTTTTTTGTCTCTTTTCTTCGAAATGGGGATCAATACCATACGCTATGGCATTTTTTCTAGCCTTGCATTTGGAGGACTCGAAGTCACTCCTATAAATTTGTATCTTTGTATTCGTCTCTTCCAAGCTCTGCATGCGTCGTCTAAATAGATATCGCATATTTGTAATACTTAAGATGCATAATTGATATCAATAAGAATGTGCATAAAATCGCAGAGAAAAGTAAATTAAAAATTCAAAATTTTTTGTTATTATTTCTGCTTGGCTTTGCTCATCTTTGCAAGAATTTTTCATAACTATTTCTGATTAGGCACGAATGATATCAATAAAAGAAGTTTAATTGCTAAAATTGTGTACTGGACCATCTAGTCGGATTTAGTTTTTTCAGTGAGGTATCCGATTCACCAGTGAATTTTGACAACAAATCCCAATGTTTGATGCTATTTCCGAAAAAATTATACAAATCTTGTAACGTGGTAAAAACGGTGGTCAGAGCTTGGGGCCCCCTAATGTCCGGGGCCCTGGTGCACTGCACACCCTTGCACCCACGTAGCTACGCCGCTGTAGGGAGTCCAGCTCTCGTGGTCGCGGGCATAGTATATTATTTTTTATTTTAATTTTTTTGTTTTTTGTTTTTTTTTACGTCCGTGTGAGGGAAAACCGAGAGGGCCGCACTCTCGGTAGTGTGAGAATCCAAGATCTTGTTTGGTTACTCACTAAAAACCCCTCACACTTAAATGGAGGAGTTCTTCATCCTGCCCTCGTAGCGTCCCTTAACAAAAGAGATGAGCTGAAAGTGGCTTCTAGAGTTCATGGGACCTGATGATATGTAGTGACCCGAGCAACACTGCTTTCTGCATTCTGTGCGCCAATACCTCGGCCAGTGATCTACAGGCCGAAATAATCATCAGTTCCACGTAGTTGGCTCTCATTGCACCGAGACATCCTATGATTAGTACGACCATCCTAACTTTATGACCTGGGTATAAAGTTCTAAGCTCGAACATAAGATCTTTGTACTTTTGCCTCTTCTGTTCTTCTTTCATCACAACATTATTTTCAGCAGGGGAGGAGAATTCCACGACAAAAAACTCCTTCAGCTCCTTGTCCAGAAGAAGTATGTCTGGCTTAACAGCATTGATCTGTCGTGTTGTTGAGACAGGATAGTTCCAGCATATGCGAGCTCTTTCGTTCTGGACCACCGCTTCAATCTCCAGAGGCACATATGGTAGCACCGGTTCCTTGTCTATCTCATACGCGGCTCTCAGATGGAAGTATATAATTCGGAGAGCCGCGTTGTGTCTCTCTACATACCCTGATGGAGCATGGACTCTGCAGGCGGAAAGGATGTGCATAATCGTTTCCTGTTGCCTATGGCAAGCCCTGCAAGTTGTTGGGGTGTCCATTTTCATGATGTTCTTTTTATACCATCTCGTATTTTAAACTCCTGAAATATATGGAGTGCAAGTTTTTACTCATATGATGTTCGAGTAATTCATCCGATTGAGACTTTCGGATCAGTCTCTCTAGGCTTCTTTGGTCCGCCTGAGTGACCGGTGCTCCTGCGAGCTCAGGATTGATCGATACGCTGGTTATGCTGAGCTTCTCCATGGCCCTTTGTGCAGCTCGGAATAGGAAGGCTCCATGGTTCGCAATTTCATGCTGAGCAACAAATTTCAGAAGCGGATCTTCACTTCTTCGAATCCTTATTGCCATTTCCAATGTTTGTTGATAGTGTTGGTATTCCAAACATTGCAATCCTCTACTCCCCTGGCTTCGGGGAAGGTATATCCTCTGTATTGAACTGTTGGGATGTAGGCTACGATTCATGTTCATCGTTCTTCTTGTTGACCTATCATAATCGAGGAGTTCGTTCACCGTCCAGTTCACCACCCCGAAAGAGTAGGTGAGAATCGGGATGGCTAGCATATTTGTAGCAAAAACTTTGTTCTTTCCTGACAGCTGCATGGGCGTAGCTAGCATTTTTTCCTGGGGGGGGCCTGAGGGGGCACAGTGGCAAACGAGCAAGGAAAAACAAATGTGTTTTTCAGTAATTTATTGAAAAAAAAAAGATAAAAGTTTTTATGAATGAGTGAATAATAATGATGAAAAATATGGCTTTTTATCACATTTCAATCACATCAATTTTGCAAGTTTATCACAGGTATTCATTATTTTTAGAACAAAATCAAAGAATGAGTTTTTATCAATAAGTATATATAATATATATATAATAATAATGAAAAATATGGCTTTTTATCACATTTATCACATTTTAATCACATCGATGTTGCAAGTTAATCATAGGTATTCATTATTTTTAAAACAAAAATCAAAGCCTAAATAGAAAGTAGATATCACAAAATATGATTTTTTTTATATTTATAGGAAAATCATCATAGCGCTGTGAGTAATAAGATATTTCAGTCAGATACCTATGAAGTAAGTTTCAACTTCCTATGTTTTTCGGCAAATCTGTTCAAAACTTTTTCTGTTGAAACTTTGTTTTTGACCATTTCACTTTCAATATTCAGCAATGCCACATTAGAAAATCGTTCTTGACCCATAGTGCTCCGCAGCCACGTTTTTATTCGCCTCATGGCGGGAAAACTCCTTTCGCAGCTGGCAGAGCTTACTGGGAGTACTAATGCTGTTTGAAGCAGCTTGAACAGATTTGGACAGAAGGTTGCAATGGTCCACTTTGAAGCGTGCCCAGTTCGTTTTTACCACTTTACCAGATGTTGTCTCTGACCAGATGAAAACATTTTTATGATTTTATGGTAGGCTAGGCCAGCGTCCTCGGTTTGCGTCCCCTATTATATCGGCCTTGTGAAATCTAAGTACCTGCGCTGGATTCCAACCACCAAATATACGCGTCTTATTTGAATTATGTTATTTTCTTATTTGGGGTATGAACGTAATATGAAATGTATTTTCGAAATTATTCATGAGATGTGATCTCTAACAATATTAATCTCAACGAAAAATATATATGCTCGTTCGAAAATGATGTATTCAAATGTGATTTTCGGCTTCAGTGGCTGGGGGGGGGCACCGTGGATTCTGGGGGGGGCCGTGCCCCCCCAGGCCCCCCCCTATCTACGCCCATGGACAGCTGCGATTATTCATGAGATGTGATCTCTAACAATATTAATCTCAACGAAAAATATATATGCTCGTTCGAAAATGATGTATTCAAATGTGATTTTCGGCTTCAGTGGCTGGGGGGGGCACCGTGGATTCTGGGGGGGGCCGTGCCCCCCCAGGCCCCCCCCTATCTACGCCCATGGACAGCTGCGATTTCCAAATGTCTCTCAGCTTTTTTTTGTAGCTGGCTGTTAAGGCATCCTTTATCTGGGTTGTCTCCAGTACACCCCTCTGTTTCATCCCAAGAAACTTATACGTTTCTCCGTCTTCGAGGTGTCGAATAGTCATTCCATCTTCCAGTCGAATATCTTCTCCTGCGTCTTCAGCTTTTCCCCTGCGCAGATGAAAAACAGCACACTTGTCCAAACCGAACGACATTTCCATTGCTGAGGTTGTGAAGATCCCTTAATTGGGGGGAGTACTTCAAGGGCGCAGTCACCTTTACGGAAAATAAATGCTCGAGCGCCAGCCACAATAGGTTTAACAAGGTTGTGGCGCCTTGAACTCTCCACTTCTGCCAAGGTAGCTTTTATACAGTGGAGAAGGGTTCGGTTTAATCTAAGAAGTTAGCGATTAAAAGTTCTGTTTCTATCGTAAATGTTGCCAAAGTTAAGGTTCACTTAAAACACCAAATTGAATTTTACAAGGTTTACTGACTTCAAGCAGAAATGACAATGAGGAAAAATATATTAATACTAAGAATCAAAAACTAAAACTGATTTCATTTGAGAGTGAAACATGAAACATGAAATTAAAAGAAATGACTTAAATATCGGTATTTTACAATGATTAATAAATTCAAGAATAAACGGTGATCGGGTGAGCAAGACGGTCGGGCGAGGTGAGCGAATGCGAGAATTGGACGGTAAATAGGGGAGTAACAAAGCAAAACTTCAAAATTCGGCAGGCCACGGAAAATATCATATAATCTAACCACTTGCAACGATGTATTCCACACTCAGATGTAAAAAAAAGGATAGGGGACAGGACAGCTGTGTCAGCACAACGTCTGGACAAGTGACTCCAGAGAATGGAACCCCTCGACCCGACGAAGTGATTCTAGTAATCCGCAAACGTCCAGTGAGTTAACAAGGGGTGAAGCGCGGTCGTAACCCCGTTGTGATCTCGCCGATGTCAACTCACAAGGACGTCGCCGTGAAATACGAATCGTCGATCACAGTTGAGCGAAATAGAAATCGGGAAAGGCTGAGAACCAACAACGTCCAGACAAGTAGCTCCAGGAAAATGGAGCTTCTCGACTTGACGAAGTCTCTCGTGTTTTCGTCAACCCTAAGCGAACTGAGAAGGGGTGAAGCGCGGTCGTAACCCCGTTGTGATCTCGCCGATCTCAGTCCTCAAAAGGTCGCTGATAAACACGGAGATTAAGGCCCCCACAAAGGAATCGGAACACAAGATGAAATCTTGAAAGTAAAATGAGGTCGAAAACAAGTCAGGTACGGAAGTGAACCAACAACGTCTGGACGAGTGGTCTCAGAAAATGGAACCTCTCGGCCTGACGAAGTCTCCTGGATTCCCGTCAACTTTCCGTGGATTAAGCAAGGGTGAAGCGCGGTCGTAACCCCGTTGTGATCTCGCCGAGCTCAATCCCCAAAAAGTCGCTGATAAATCCAGAGTTAAGGAATCACAAGGAAGAAATGATACAAGATATAATCTCGGGATGAAAGGGAGATATAAGATACTAATCGGGTACGGTTGTGAACCAACAACGCCTCGACAAGTAGTTCCAGAGAAATGGAACCCCTTGACTTGACGAAGTCTCTCGTGTTTTCGTCAACCCTAAGCGAATTGAGAAGGGGTGAAGCGCGGTCGTAACCCCGTTGTGATCTCGCCGATCTCAATTCTCAAAAAGGTCGCTGATAAACACAGAGATTAAGGAAACACAAAGGACTTGTAACGCAAGATATAATCTTGAAATGAAAAAGGATGCAAAATATCAATCGGGGACGGTTGTGAGCCAACAACGCCTCGACAAGTAGTTCCAGAAAAATGGAACCCCTTGACTTGACGAAGTCTCTCGTGTTTTCGTCAACCTTGAGCGAATTGAGAAGGGGTGAAGCGCGGTCGTAACCCCGCTGTGATCTCGCCGATCTCAATTCTCAAAAAGGTCGCTGATAAACACAGAGATTAAGGAAACACAAAGAAATGTGAGACAGTATGAAATCGAAGAAATAATGTGGATAAAATACAGGTAGGTTACGGCGGTGGACCAACAACGTTCAGGCGAGTAACCCCAGCGAAAGGGAATCACTCGACTTAACGAAGTCTCTTGTATATCCCTCAACCCTTAGCGAATTAAGAAGGGGTGAAGCGCGGTCGTAACCCCGTTGTGATCTCGCCGATCTCAATTCTCAAAAGGGTTGCTGATAATTACAGAGATTAAGGTGCCACCAAGGAAATAAAATCGTAAATCAGGGAAGAAATAATAAAAAAAATGGTTTAAAAGTAGTGGAACACACGATGATTCAATTGTTAGGATGATATTTAACGGATAATGCCATGTAAGAAATATGAACGGGGCCTTACCGGTTCGCTGAAGTATGCACTGCACTGCACAAACTAAATAGGAGTCCTGTCTCAAACTTCACTAGCACTGATTTTATTTTCTACGGAAAATTAAATCGGAGAAATCAATGCTGAATTTACTAACCGTTCAAATCAAACTGGAAATTATATTACTATTCAAAATGAATAAAAGCGAAAAATAATTCAAACTGGTTAAAACGAGCGTAGAACAGCAAAAGAGCGCAAAAGAGAGTGAAAGAGAGTAAAAGAGGCCTTCCGCAAGTCGTTTCGCCCTTATAAAACCTTCGGAAATGGTGGGGGCATGACGCGCTGAAAACTCGAAAATTTTGAAAGAGGGGAACAATCTCGTCCCCTGATTGGTTTAGATTGACGTCAGATTGTTCCAGAAATAAATCGAAAGAATTCATACTATGTTAAAATTCGACAATTCCATCTCCGTTTTTTCAAATACCCGGCCGTTGAAAAACGTGAAATCAACCAAGATACGAGCCCCTTATCGCAACGCACAGCATGTGCCCGAGCGTTTTTATACTTGCGGCGATGTTTATATCGTTGCATTTATCGAATTAAATTTTCCTCTCTTTGGAATTGCGGATATTTTATTGGGAAAATGATAAATGAGAACAGGACTTTTATGAATGAAAATTAATTACGGACTTCGTTACAACTTTCAGTTCTGTTCACGATATTGAACTTATTGAATTAAACCTTCCTTCCATTGAAATCTTGAATAATTATGGAAGGAATAATATATGAAAATAGGCCTTGAATGAATAAAAATGACGAAGCTCATTACACCCCCCTTTCCTCCTCAAAAAAAAATTCGAAGAATTTATTTTTTTCTTAAGATCTCACCTCACCTACACCGTACTTACTCATCCCTCACTCTAATTGTACACGTCTCAGAGAATTCCTGAACGCCATCTAGATGAGTCCAGTGTTGTCCGGCTTCTTGGAGTCGGCGTCTTGATGTCGGCGTCTTGGTATCTGCATCTTGGTGTCGGCGTCTTGGTGTCTTCGTCTTGGTGTCTCCGTCTTGGTGTCGGCGGCTGGTCACTTTGAACTCCTGCTGATCTGCGATCGATCCCTGGGCCTTTGAATGGATCCGGGTCAGTTATTCGTCGATGAAATAACCTTTTCCTCACTGGATAGATACTTGGGCCGGTGAAAAGGTTCGTTGTGGTAGCTCGTCGGTTCAATTGTGTCGATTACCATGTCCTTACCGGAGTCGAAGATCGTGATTATGACTACCACAACGATCTGTTACCGAAGGAGAAAAACGGACGGACGGACAGAAACTGGTTAACGGCGATGACGGACGGTGTTCTCAACCCCTTCTCTTCCGGATTCGGGGTTCGAGACAGACGGACTTTCCTCTCCATCTCCGTGCCACGGTTTCAAGTCCTTGATGTGAATGTTACGGATACGTTTACCAAACTGATCTTTTAGATCGTAAACTACGGGAGAGATGACCTTCGTCACGGTATACGGACCGGAATACTTCGGTGCCAGCTTGGACGCAAAATTATCTACCGCCGATGACAGAGGGCGTTCTCTACGCCAAACCTTGTCTCCCAATCTACAGGACCATTCTCTACGGGGTAGGTTATAGTAATGGCGCTGCTGTGAAAAGGCTCGGGACAGCTGCAACCGGACGAATTCATAGGTTTCCTGGAGGCGGCGTAAACGGTTTGCATACTGGGCTATATCTTCCGGGCGTTCCACGGCGGCTTCTTGCTGATTTTCGTCATCGGAATTCCCTCGAACCTCGGCTGTCGGAGGATGAATTTCTCTGCCAAAGTTGAGAAATGCCGGCGAAAACCCTGTAGAATCATGCTTCGCCGAATTGAGGGCGAAAGCCAATTCTCCGATCTTTTCATCCCAATTACGGTGGTCAGCCTCGCAGAACTGAGCTATCATCGTTTTGATCGTCCTGTTGGCTCTTTCCACCGGATTGCACTGCGGAGAATAAACGGGTGCAAACTTGTGTTTGATTCCCAATTCCTGGAGGTTACCTTTGAATAGCCGACATTCAAACTGGGAACCGTTGTCGCTGATCACGACTGATGGGCTACCAAATTTCAGGACTACTTGCTCATAAAAGGCTTGGAAGACTCCTCTGCCTGTGGCTGTCCTGAGAGGTTTGCACTCTATCCATTTAGAAAACCTATCCTGGAATATCACAAGGAAAACGTTCCCCTTCTTAGATCGGGGCAACGGACCGATAAGATCGGTGCTGACGGTATTCCACGGCTCGGTAATTGTGTACGGCTGCATTTTGCCTGCAGGTTTCTGTTGGCTAACCTTGTAGCGTTGACACCTCGTACACCCCCGGACGTACTGCGCAACTTCTCTGAACATCCCTGGCCAATAATATTTCCGAGCTACCCGGGATATCGTTTTAGCAATACCTAGGTGACCGGCGGTTGGTTCATCATGATTTTCTACCAATATGGCCGGACGGTTCTCCTTAGGGACACATAGTTTCCAAGGACTTCCCATTTCCGACTCGGTAAAATCACCAGGATCCCAGAAATGACGATATAATTTGCCCTCTTGAATTTGGTAGTCGGGGTGTCCGGTTGGGTCCTTATCGACTTCTTGAAATTTCTTCTTGTACCAGGAGCACGATGAAGTGCTTCCTACCAAACAAGACTGCGGTTCCTCGGGCAGCGGGTCTCGTGACAGGGCGTCAGCTACCCGGTTCAAAGCACCTTTCCGGTACTTTATCTCAAAATCGAATTGTTGCAGGAAAACACTCCAACGGGCGATCCTGCCGGCTGGTGACTTGATGGATTGTAGCCAACGGAGGCTCATGTGGTCGGTAATTACAGTAAAATGATAGCCTTCCACATACGGTCGCATCTTCTCGATCGCCCAAACTATGGCCAGACACTCTTTTTCGGTGACAGAGTAATTCCTTTCGGCGTCATTGAGCGATCGGCTAGCGTATGCGATAACCCTCTCGTGCCCATCCAACACTTGTGTCAAGGCTGCACCCAATCCGGTTTCGGATGCGTCGGTCTGTAACACAAACGGCTGGTTGAAGTCAGGGCAGGCTAGAACCGGTGACTTGGTCAATTTCTCCTTTAATGTCTCGAAGGCTTGCTGCTGCTCGTTATCCCATTTCCACCTCTGTTTCTTTCGCAGAAGTGCGGTGAGTGGGGAAACGATGCGGGTGAATTCTTCCACAAACCGGCGATACCATCCGGCTATTCCCAAAAATCTTCGGAGTTCTCGGACGGTTTTGGGTGGTGACATCGAGTTTATGGCGGCGATTTTGTCGGGGTCTGTTGCAATACCAGTTTCGGTCACTATATGACCCAGATATTTGAGTGATTTCCTCACGAAAGCACACTTGTCCGGGTTGATTTTCAGGTTGGCTGCTCTGAGACGGCGGAATACGGCTCTCAAGTTCGTCAAATGCTCCTCGAATGTTTCTCCCAGGACGACAATGTCGTCCAAATAAGCGAAGGCGACAGGATCCATTTCCGGACCGATGACACGGTCTAGAAGTCGTTGGAAAGTCGCTCCGGCGGAATGCAGACCGAAAGGCATCACTTTGAACTGGAACAGTCCTCTTCCAGGAACGGTGAATGCTGTGACAGGTTTGCTTCTTTCGGTCAGAGGAACCTGCCAGTATCCATGTTTCAAATCCAACGTGGATATAAATTTGGCCCTCCGAAGCTTATCCAATATCCCAGCAATATGCGGCAACGGGTATGCGTCCTTGATTGAAACCTCGTTGACCGGTCTGAAGTCAATGCAGAACCTTGGTTCGCCATTGGATTTCTTCACAAGGACGACGCTTGAACTCCATGGTGAACTTGACGGTTCCACGATACCTTCTTCCAACATTTTATCCACCTCCTGGTTTATAACTTCTTGCATCTTCGGGTTGTAGGGACGGTATCGCTGCTTCAGAGGTTGGGTTTCGGGTTTGATCTTGATGTCATGATCGATGAGTGTGGTTGTGCCCCGAACTTCGGAAAATTTCTGAAGTTCTGGTCTCAAGAACTCTTCCAAAATTTGTTCTTGTCCTGAAGCCACGGAGTTCACCATGGGTCTCTCGGGAGGTTTCAACACGAAATCCGGTGGGTCCAATAGTCGGCCGTTCAAGAAGCATTGTGCAGTCCTTAGATTAATATGGAAGTCATGCCTCGCTACTACATCCATGCCAAGTATGATGTCTATCGGTAATTGGGGAACCAGGAGCAGGTGAACATCGATCTTCATATCGCCCAAGGATAGTGACGTACGGCAAATCCCCTGCACTGCCACGCAGCTTCCATTTGCAACGGTTGCCAACACGTTGTTTACCGGTGTGGTGAGGATTCCCAAACCTTGGCACCTTTCGGCCGCTGATGAGCTAAGAAATGACCTTGAAGCTCCGGTGTCTAATAGGGCTCTGAATTTGAGGTGCTCAATACGGACGGCGATCATGGGGCGATTCTCCTTGGCTGGGTACTTCGATGTATTTGGGGAAGTAGGCGTTGGAAACTGTCGAGTCTTCCCATCCCGACAGTTTCGCTCTAGTTTTCCGAACATCTGCAATCCCGGGACAGTATACCCTGTCTCCCACACCGGGAGCAGAATATAACAGGCTTGGCTCTGCATTCTCGCCTCATATGTCCCATCGTACCACATCGCCAGCATTGTGGTTGCCTTTCGGCAAATCTCACTTGCTTCTCCCTTGCTGGTTCTCGGATGGTTCCTGATTTATCGTTCGAAGGTCTTTCCTGTGCGGTGGTAGAAGTCATCTGTACGGAGGACGGCGGAGGTTCCTTGGTAGATGGTACACGTGATGGTTCGACGGGAGTTCTATGGCTTGAGTCTATCATCAAGTTCCCAGTAGACTTCTGATTCACATTTTTGTAAACCAGGTGTCGTTCATCCATAAATCCTGGCCGGTCAGGAGGTGGCACGTAATGGTCTGCCTGCCACTGAACTAACTCGAACACTTTTCCCTTGTTCAGTAGTTCCGAGTACGTTCTTGTTTCCTGGAAGGCGAGGGCTTTCTGAAGTGACGGGATTAATCGCCTTTTAATGATGTTGACTTGTTCCTCCTCCGAAGGTCGCTTCGTGTTCAACTTCAAAAACAAGTTCTGCATTCGTGTTGTAAACAGGACTGATTTTTCTCCATCACCTTGAGTACGCTTTCTAATTTCTTCGAGTAGGTTCTCTTCATAGTCTGGAGGCAGGAATGCTTCACGGAGTTGTTCCTTAAAGTCCGGCCAATCCTGAAAGCAACCTCGGCGGGGAATGTACCAGTCCTTTGCATCCTTACGCAATAACTCGAAGATAGACTCGAATAATTGTTGGTGGGTAACTTTTCGGGTTTCAGCCAACTGCTCCACCTCTTCCAGGAAAGAATTCACACCACTCGTACCGTCGAAATATACGTTCCATTTGTAAACTGGGACCGAGTGATAATTCCAGTGGGAATTAATGGATGTTCCTCCAGCAGTTTCGTTCTCAGCTTCCTTATGATTCGGTAAAAGTGGCTCATATTTATTTCGCTTGACCCAGTTCTGCTCCTCTGCCTTATGTCCAGGTCTGTTCTGACAGTTCTCATCCAATTCCGCTAAATTGATGTGATGACCGCCACGGAAAATGGGTTCGCCTTTCGTTGCTGTTCCGATATTAGCACAGTTCTGGCATGGTATGAACTGATCGGTTTGGTTCGGCCTCGTTGCTGGATTTGACCTGTTCGGTCCTCCACCATCTTGTTCCTGTACACTGAGTCCAGTTCTGGAACTGCTTCTGTTCAGCTGATCTGGTTGCGAACGGATTTGTTGCATACCAGTTCTGACTCTGTTCGGATTCACTTGATGTGGTACCAAGTCGACATGTTCCGTAGTAGTTCCAGGTCTGCACATGTTCACCTGATCCGGTTCTGAATGAACATGCTCACCGGTAGTTCCGGAACTGCTTATGGTGGCACGCCTTGATTCCTGTCGAGTATGTTCTCCACTGGTTCCAAAACTTGATGTCCGATTCGGTAATGGCAATCCCAGTCCAGAACTCATCGGCTGTTGTCGGATTTGTTCCACCACCCTTGGTATCTCAGGTGCCTCCACGCCTAGTTCTGAACTACTTCTTGATGTTGTAGTTGTTCGTTCACTTTCCAAAAAGGGGAATGAAATTCGTCGCGTCGACTCCGCTACAACCGGTCTCGTTTGTATGGGCAACGGCTCTGCAGAACTAATTCCGTTTCCATAAGTTCTTGAGTTCAATAGGGGGCTGGTAAAATTTAGTCGGCGACGAACTGCGTCACAGGCTCTTTCACGCATTCGCTGCAGGAAGTCAGTTGGTAAACTTGTTCTCCGGTAGGTCCCATCCAGTTGTGGACCTGAACAGTGCATTCCTTCAGTTCCATTCCGAATTGCACTCGGGGACTCCTGACGCCCTCCTCGGACGGCAGCCGGTGTATCGTGAAATGAAATGAGTTCAATTTCCTGTTCCAGCAAGGTAGATCCGGGAAACCTATTTGTTTCTGTGATCCTGGGCGGTGGGACGCCCTCTACCAGCGGCGCCTGCGCCACCTGGCGGACTCCGGCCATCAACTGGATGCCCTCTAACACTTCACGTGCATTGGCCAGACCTTCCAGCAAATTCTCCAACCTCTCTCGCTCTTCCACTGTCTCTGGCTCAATCAGCCCCAACCTGTTGCGGACATGTTCCAGACGGCTTCCTATCCGGGCTTCCTCATTATTGGCGTTCTCCTCATCGAATTCTCGAAGATTTTCAATCAAATCACACAAGATTCGACTCGCTGCGTCCATCTCCTCAATTGTACTCAATTGTACTTAGGGTTCGTCTGAGCGGCACTCCCTGGTTGAGCACCCTCCGTAGCAGGATCCTGTTTTCATGGACAGTTCTACTGGCCTGTGTCCCACGGGCTTCCAATTCCCAAACCAGTTCCTCGGCTCGCAACCTATTCACGTTCATCACTGAAAATCCTCTACACGAAATCGTCCAGAAAAATGTCAATAATTAAAAGTTCACAAGAGTCGCACCGTAAAAGCTGTGATCGAAAAATGTCAAAAATAGATATTCAAAAAAAACAGTTCAGAAATCAGCAACACACTTATGAAAATGTTCGGACACAACAAATGCAGTATCAATTATTTTCTCACGAAAGAAACGGTCCCTGCTCGGGCGCCACTGTGAAGATCCCTTAATTGGGGGGAGTACTTCAAGGGCGCAGTCACCTTTACGGAAAATAAATGCTCGAGCGCCAGCCACAATATGTTTAACAAGGTTGTGGCGCCTTGAACTCTCCACTTCTGCCAAGGTAGCTTTTATACAGTGGAGAAGGGTTCGGTTTAATCTAAGAAGTTAGCGATTAAAAGTTCTGTTTCTATCGTAAATGTTGCCAAAGTTAAGGTTCACTTAAAACACCAAATTGAATTTTACAAGATTTACTGACTTCAAGCAGAAATGACAATGAGGAGAAATATATTAATACTAAGAATCAAAAACTAAAACTGATTTCATTTGAGAGTGAAACATGAAACATGAAATTAAAAGAAATGACTTAAATATCGGTATTTTACAATGATTAATAAATTCAAGAATAAACGGTGATCGGGTGAGCAAGACGGTCGGGCGAGGTGAGCGAATGCGAGAATTGGACGGTAAATAGGGGAGTACGGGAGTAACAAAGCAAAACTTCAAAATTCGGCAGGCCACGGAAAATATCATATAATCTAACCACTTGCAACGATGTATTCCACACTCAGATGTAAAAAAAAGGATAGGGGACAGGACAGCTGTGTCAGCACAACGTCTGGACAAGTGACTCCAGAGAATGGAACCCCTCGACCCGACGAAGTGATTCTAGTAATCCGCAAACGTCCAGTGAGTTAACAAGGGGTGAAGCGCGGTCGTAACCCCGTTGTGATCTCGCCGATGTCAACTCACAAGGACGTCGCCGTGAAATACGAATCGTCGATCACAGTTGAGCGAAATAGAAATCGGGTACGGCTGAGAACCAACAACGTCCAGACAAGTAGCTCCAGGAAAATGGACCTTCTCGACTTGACGAAGTCTCTCGTGTTTTCGTCAACCCTAAGCGAACTGAGAAGGGGTGAAGCGCGGTCGTAACCCCGTTGTGATCTCGCCGATCTCAGTCCTCAAAAGGTCGCTGATAAACACGGAGATTAAGGCCCCCACAAAGGAATCGGAACACAAGATGAAATCTTGAAAGTAAAATGAGGTCGAAAACAAGTCAGGTACGGAAGTGAACCAACAACGTCTGGACGAGTGGTCTCAGAAAATGGAACCTCTCGGCCTGACGAAGTCTCCTGGATTCCCGTCAACTTTCCGTGGATTAAGCAAGGGTGAAGCGCGGTCGTAACCCCGTTGTGATCTCGCCGAGCTCAATCCCCAAAAAGTCGCTGATAAATCCAGAGGTTAAGGAATCACAAAGAAGTAATGATACAAGATATAATCTCGGGATGAAAGGGAGATATAAGATACTAATCGGGTACGGTTGTGAACCAACAACGCCTCGACAAGTAGTTCCAGAGAAATGGAACCCCTTGACTTGACGAAGTCTCTCGTGTTTTCGTCAACCCTAAGCGAATTGAGAAGGGGTGAAGCGCGGTCGTAACCCCGTTGTGATCTCGCCGATCTCAATTCTCAAAAAGGTCGCTGATAAACACAGAGATTAAGGAAACACAAAGGACTTGTAACGCAAGATATAATCTTGAAATGAAAAAGGATGCAAAATATCAATCGGGGACGGTTGTGAGCCAACAACGCCTCGACAAGTAGTTCCAGAAAAATGGAACCCCTTGACTTGACGAAGTCTCTCGTGTTTTCGTCAACCTTGAGCGAATTGAGAAGGGGTGAAGCGCGGTCGTAACCCCGTTGTGATCTCGCCGATCTCAATTCTCAAAAAGGTCGCTGATAAACACAGAGATTAAGGAAACACAAAGAAATGTGAGACAGTATAAAATCGAAGAAATAATGTGGATAAAATACAGGTAGGTTACGGCGGTGGACCAACAACGTTCAGGCGAGTAACCCCAGCGAAAGGGAATCACTCGACTTAACGAAGTCTCTTGTATATCCCTCAACCCTTAGCGAATTAAGAAGGGGTGAAGCGCGGTCGTAACCCCGTTGTGATCTCGCCGATCTCAATTCTCAAAAGGGTTGCTGATAATTACAGAGATTAAGGTGCCACCAAGGAAATAAAATCGTAAATCAGGGAAGAAATAATAAAAAAAATGGTTTAAAAGTAGTGGAACACACGATGATTCAATTGTTAGGATGATATTTAACGGATAATGCCATGTAAGAAATATGAACGGGGCCTTACCGGTTCGCTGAAGTATGCACTGCACAAACTAAATAGGAGTCCTGTCTCAAACTTCACTAGCACTGATTTTATTTTCTACGGAAAATTAAATCGGAGAAATCAATGCTGAATTTACTAACCGTTCAAATCAAACTGGAAATTATATTACTATTCAAAATGAATAAAAGCGAAAAATAATTCAAACTGGTTAAAACGAGCGTAGAACAGCAAAAGAGCGCAAAAGATAGTAAAAGAGAGTAAAAGAGGCCTTCCGCAAGTCGTTTCGCCCTTATAAAACCTTCGGAAATGGTGGGGGCATGACGCGCTGAAAACTCGAAAATTTTGAAAGAGGGGAACAATCTCGTCCCCTGATTGGTTTAGATTGACGTCAGATTGTTCCAGAAATAAATCGAAAGAATTCATACTATGTTAAAATTCGACAATTCCATCTCCGTTTTTTCAAATACCCGGCCGTTGAAAAACGTGAAATCAACCAAGATACGAGCCCCTTATCGCAACGCACAGCATGTGCCCGAGCGTTTTTATACTTGCGGCGATGTTTATATCGTTGCATTTATCGAATTAAATTTTCCTCTCTTTGGAATTGCGGATATTTTATTGGGAAAATGATAAATGAGAACAGGACTTTTATGAATGAAAATTAATTACGGACTTCGTTACAACTTTCAGTTCTGTTCACGATATTGAACTTATTGAATTAAACCTTCCTTCCATTGAAATCTTGAATAATTATGGAAGGAATAATATATGAAAATAGGCCTTGAATGAATAAAAATGACGAAGTTCATTACAAGGTGTAGTCTGAAACGATAGTTAGTAGTTGCCGTAGAGCGCACTCGGAGGGAGCGTAGACCTTCAAGTGGTCCATGTACAAGAGATGCGAGATCAGGTGGTTCCTTCTGCCTGGTGGTCTGGCCTTGTATCCTATCTTGCTCTCCCTCAACTCAATTGTTAGTGGTATGAGTGTTATGCAGAATAACAACGGGCTTAGCGAATCTCCCTGAAAAACTCCTCTCCTGTATCTCATCCATCCCGTATACACGGTTCGACCCTCTGTTCGGATGGCAAACTTCGTTTTCCACAGCGCTATGATGTTTTCTATCGCGTGGATGATGTTAGGGTGAACTTTCAGCTCTTTTAATAGCCGTATTATCAGTTCGTGCGTCGAGGTGATGTTTTCGAGTAGTCTAACCATGATGTGTGTAGGTCGCGCTTGTTATTATTGTTTATTGTTTTTTTTACGTCCGTGTGAGGGGAAAACCCTTCATGGGCACCGAGAGGGTCCGCACTCTCGGTAGTGTGAGAATCCAAGATTTGTTTGGTTACTCACTAAAAACCCCTCACACTTAAATGGAGGATTTCTTCATCCTGCCCTCGTAGCGTCCCTTCACAAAAGAGATGAGCTGCAAGTGGCTTCTAGACTTCATGGGACCTGATGATATGAAGTGACCCGAGCAACACTGCTTTCTGCATTCTGTGCGCCAATACCTCGGCCAGTGATCTACAGGCCGGGATAATCTTCAGTTCATCCACGTAGTTGGCTCTCGTTCCACCGAGACATTGTATGATTAGTACGACCATCCTAACTTTATGACCTGGGTATAAAGTTCCAAGCTCGAACATAAGATCTTTGTACTTTTGCCCTTTCTGTTCTTCTTTCATCACAACATTATTTTCAGCAGGAGAGGAGAATTCCACGACAAATAACTCCTTCAGCTCCTTGTCCAGAAGAAGTATGTCTGGCTTAACAGCAGTGGCGGCTGGTGATAATTTTGTTCAGGGGGGCGTTGATTCAAGATAAAAAAGGACGGATTTACAGGGGGGGGCAATGGGGGATATACCCCCTATGAGAATCGAAAGCCTCGTGTTGAAAAAAATGCGTTTCATAGTTTATTTGAAGTGATTAAATGTTGTGCACCGAATTTAATGGAAAAATAGCTATATCCGCTCTTGAAAAAAGTATATAGATTTTGAATAGGTAGGTACTTAGCAATATTCTATTTCTGAAAATAAAAAGTCAATCCTTTGAGTTTTGTCGCAATTTATCTGCGTAAACCTTTACGTTGAATTCAGGAATGGCTTTAACTAAATTCCCGTTTTCTTGTGTTATTTCTGGCCGCGAGTAAAATATCGATAATTCCAAATTCAGGGCTTATGAACCATATGAATTGCATTGCAGAAAATATCACCATAGAGATGATGTTTAAAAGCAAAACAATCCTAAATCTGAAATATAATAATGTCGCCGATTTCTCTCGCAAACTCAAATAAATTAAGTAGAATTTCGTTAGAAAACACCCCCTCATTGTCAGTCCTTAAATCCTCAACGCGAATTTACCACACGGAACAATTGGCACCTTCAAAATCTCTCCATTAGACTCCATTTATTCCTTCGAAGGGCTCATCTTTCTACGCCCGAAACACAGCGCAACGGCTCGAATGGTCACTGAGAACCGCGCGTGGTTCTCACTGGAGACGCGTCCCGTTGCCATGGCAACCTGCTATATCGCTCGGGCGTTCGAGATTCAGCCCAGCATATTCCGATTACGTTCGTCTTTGGCTTTACGCTCTGAATTGTGAAATACGGGGGTCGCTACGGCTAGGTAAAAATTTTTGAAATTTAATTATATCCTGTTCGAGGAGAAAACCACGAATAGGTAATATAGAAATTGATTGTTTTCGTCATTTTTCTAGGGAGGGCGGCGCCCCGCCGCCCTCCCTCACCAGCCGCCACTGCTTAACAGCATTGATCTGTCGTGTTGTTCAGACAGGATAGTTCCAGCATATGCGAGCTCTTTCGTTCTGGACCACCGCTTCAATCTCCAGAGGCACATATGGTAGCACCGGTTCCTTGTCTATCTCATACGCGGCTCTCAGATGGAAGTATAGAATTCGTAGAGCCGCGTTGTGTCTCTCTACATACCCTGATGGAGCATGGACTCTGCAGGCGGAAAGGATGTGCATAATCGTTTCCTGTTGCCTATGGCAAGCCCTGCAAGTTGTTGGGGTGTCCATTTTCATGATGTTCTTTTTATACCATCTTGTATTTAGTACTCCATCTTGACACGTCATCACAAATCCCCCCGTCTCTGACTTGAGGCTAGCGGACTTCAGAAAGGCGAAAGACAATTCCTCAGACAGGTCCTGGTCTTTTAAACTCCTGAAATATATGGAGTGCAAGTTTTTACTCATATGATGTTCGAGTAATTTATCCGATTGAGACTCCATGGTTCGCAATTTCATGCTGAGCAACAAATTTCAGGAGCGGATCTTCACTTCTTAGAATCCTTACTGCCATTTCCAATGTTTGTTGATAGTGTTGATATTCCAAACATTGCAATCCTCTACCCCCCTGGCTTCTCGGAAGGTGTCTCCAGACTAAACCCAGCTACTACTGCTGAAGATCTTCATGGATTTCTTGCTCGTAGGTTCACTTATGTGAAATGTGAACCTCTTCAGTCAAGATATCCTGATACGTATTCCTCCTTCAAAGTTTCAATACCGCAAGGCGAATTTGACAAAGTTAAGGATGCTGCTAATTGGCCTATCAATGCGAGCATACATTATTTTTTCCAGAGCCGAAAGAAGAATTCCGACCGATGAATATAGTTCCTGAAAACTTTAAAATTTTACATGTAAATGTTCAATCTTTACCAAACAAGATGAACAATTTGGAATTTCTAATTGAAGAGGAACGTCCTCTTATTGCTAGCGTTGTGGAACATTGGTGCAACACTGAAAAACTACAGTGTATGTCCATTGATGGCTATATTCAGGTGGCGTCTTTCTGTCGAAAAACCTATGTTCGTGGAGGTGTTGTGATATATGCAAGAACAGGCCTCCAAGTGAAAGACGTTGAAATTTCTAAGTTCTCATTGGAAAAACAGTTTGAGTTTTGTGGTGTTAAAGTGACTCTTCGTAGCTTTAGCTATTGTGTTATAAGTGCGTACAGGGTTCCGGATGGTGATTTCATTCTATTTCTTGATAGGTTGACTTTTATTTTACAACACTGTATCAAACTTGCAGATGTTATATTTCTGTGTGGAGATCTAAATATAAATTGTTTGAACGAAACATGTAAACGTAAGCAACTTTTGGACGATCTGTTGTACTGTTTTGATTTAAGGGTTACCTCTCTTGTGCCCACCCGAGTTTTCACAAATGTAAACAATTTGACATCAACTTCTAAGATTGATTACATCCTAACGAACACCAATATTAAATTTAAATCTAAGGTTTTCGATGGTCATTTTGGTGACCACAGGGTTCTTCTGTTGGAGCACCTAGCGGAGGTAATGAATGTTGCAAAATATGATTGTGAACGTAAATTGGTTAGAAATGTAACCTCCGAGTCTTTAATTGACTTGGTAAATTATTTGTCCTATGTGAGTTTCGACAATTTGTATTTACTTTCGAGTATTGATAACTGTTTTTCCGAATTTATGAATATTATGAGTTATTGTATTGAGAGAACATGTCCAATGAGATTTTCTAAGCGTTATAACAATAAGATGTGGATTAATAATGAAATAAGAGATGCTAGCACTGAATTAAAAAAAATGGCATGGGTTGATAAAAGTTTAAATAGTCATAACTCCCATGAAATATACAGGGTGTCCGGGGAATAACTGTACATACTAATACCAGAGATAGAGTTGGACTAGCTGATTACGAATTGACTATAAGAAATTAATTTCTGGATTTCCCTAGAGAGCTACAGGGTGATATTCCAGCGTCATGGAAATACTAAGATCATCATAAAATCCAAACTTATTGACAGGTATTATTGAAACTTGGGAGGTTATTGGCACATGCTGAGGTCGAGTCTGAAAGATATCAATTATTCTATTATTCCAGGGCCGGACTCATTAATCTTCATTAAAAGTGTTCAGGTTAAAAAAAAACACTTTGTAATTCGAATTACAAATAATTGATTCGCTTTTTAGAAAGAAGCTAAATAATGCTTCAATTTGTGATATCGCCCAAAGTTGTCACATCAATAATTATTTTATTATGAATTTTTGAATTTCGATAAAGTTCGATAAATTGAATTTTTCACCATGAAGAGAACTGAAAATCATATTTTATCTTGAAGGAAATTTTATTTCTGTGCATTTTTGAGCTTGAATCTAGTAAGATATTTTGTAACATTCTCCCAAACTGAAAATCATATCTCCTCTTTCTCAGAGTACTTCATAATATTTAATATTGAATGAGTAAACTTTAAAGAAACAGACTAACAAATTGAAAAATCACTACTGATACTACTCGATTTACTAATTCAGTTAGAGGTTTTTACATTAGAAGAAGTGTCGATTTGGTCTACTTATATCTTTGTTCTCGAACACCCGGTATACATACGAATAATTTTGAAATATGCTATACACATCACCAATTCTTTTTTCGAAATTCACCTTCATTAACTCCATCGCAATGAGATCCGTGTCTGGGGCCACCCAGTATATCAACAAATTATTATAGTCTTCCTCACCTTCAGTGACTTTTTTAAGAAAGTTTATTATTTATTTTCGATCTCCACAGAATGACTAAGTCCTGTTCAGGAAAATAAATTAAAATTTTCGAACTTTATCCAAATTAAGAAATTCATAAAAAAATATTTGTTGATGTGACAACTTTGAGCGATAGCACAAATTGCAGCATAATTTAGCTTCTTTCTAAAGAGCGAATCAATTATTTGTAATTCGAAATACAAAGTGTTTGTTTTACCCTGAACACTTTAAATGAAGATTAATGAGTCCGGCCCTGGAATAATGAAATAATTGATATCTTTCAGACTCGACCTTAGCATGTGCCAATGTAAAAAGCACCCTCTTGGTGATTGGACAGAAGAGCGGCTTTCCACCAATCAAGGGTGTTATTACTTAAAGAAAAATAAAAGATGTTAATTAGAATTTTGAAGTTCTTTTTTCCGACGGAAGAAAGTGTGGGATCGGCCCAACGCACTTGGGTCGGGTCTTGGTGTTTAAAATTATTTTCTAGGGAGAGGGATGGTAAATGAAAAACTTTCAGATTAAATTTAAGACGTATATTAAACCAAATCAAACTAAACAAATTCTCACCAAATTAGATATGTGTTACTTAAATCAAATGATTCAAATTATCAAATGTTCAGATATTTCTTAATTCGAAAGTAAATAATCCCATCAAGTATAACTGTTAAATTAGCTTTAAATTACAAAGGCAGATCTATTCATTGAAATTAAATCAACATCAGTGTGAATTCCAAATCATAAAAAAATATCATATTCAAATTATCATCAAAAATGAAAAAAAAGGTTTGTCAAAATAACCCCAAACACAATAATCATGAATAATCTCGAAAGAATTTACAGTATAAGGTAAATTTTCTATACCCAACTGATATGACGGAAAATAATCCTTCTTAAACTTTACTATACATTCACAAGGGGAAACTCAACAATAGTTTCCTCGTGATCTTTCAGATAAACCTGAGTTTTCTCGACAGAAAACTCCACTCAGACCTTCAGCTACTTAAGGGTGATTACAAAAATAATAATACGTTCCAAAGAATATACGAAAAATATGAAACTATGACTTTTAGAAGATTTCAGGACTCTGGACTATAAATATAACTTGGGCGGGCATGCGGCTGTTTACTAATTCTCCAAATAAGCTAAGCATAAACAATTTATCTGACCTTTTTCCTGTACCAATAATCCCAAGAATGATGAACCTAGGAGGATGATTCTACGACGATGCTTCTTTCCTGAAACAGACAGATTAGCTACGACACGACACCCACACGTTTTTCGCAAAAATTGACCTTCACTCCCGAATATACCGACGATACGCGATCTAAATAATTCCAAATAAATTTAGATATTTTACTAGCTTCAACTTAACACTTCTTACATATGTCCCAGTTTGAGACTGACTTATCAAAACTTTTGAAAGGAACCAAATAAAAACCTACGAGTTATCCTAACGCCGTCTTCCGAATAACTACGAAACTAAATTAATTCTTAAACCTTCCTTAAAACCATATCAAACATATATTAAATGAGTCAACTCAGAATCTTCCCGTTCAAGACTTCTGCAGTTACTCCTCGACTTCAAAATCAACCTTAATTGTTTTCGTTTCCACTTCGAAACCGTACTTCTTAACAGTCAAGTACCTAACCTTAAACCGTACTACCCTAGTACCCGAAACATATTCGCGAGCACTGGGACCCCTTCCGCCTCGAGGTTCCACCAGTAACTGCCGTTTTCGTCCCCCGAGCGAGTCGAAGATTTTCCCCTCTTCGTCTCCTCCAAAAATCAGTAAAATTAAAGGTTTTTCTTCCGTCGATGCTTCAAAACCAATCAAATCAATACTTCTTCCATCTTTGTTTTTATGAACCAATCAAATTGAAGACTTTCCTGCTTCCCTACCCCTCTTAGTTCCCATGCATCGGTTTGGGAAATGCTGTGTCGCAAAAATATCAGGGTTCTCAGCAAACGCAGCATATTCTCAGGCTGAGTTTGTGGAACCATAATCTCCTTATCTTCACTGTTGCAGACGAAATTTCAACCGTTAACGTCTCGCCTGACATCCTGTATAGATATAGATAAACGATTCAATAATTTCTCGGCGCAGAGGTAGATATCGAATTTCCGAAGTTTAAATCGATCAATGAAATTATTACGCTTTCTCTCGGGAGATTTCCCGAATAAAATAAAGGGTGTTGAAAATACCGGTGAATTATTACGGAAAAGAAAATGTTCAATTCCTAATTTTAAAAAGGATATTCATTTTATTACTTCCAAGTTAGCCCTCCTATTACACCAATAACCTCCCAAGTTTCAATAATATCCGTCAATAAGTTTGGATTTTATCATGGTCTTAGTATTTCCATGAAGCTAGAATATCACCCTGTAGCTGTCTAGAGAAATCCAGAAATTAATTTTTTATAGTCAATTCGTAATCAGCTAGTCCAACTCTATCTCTGGTATGAGTATGTACAGTTATTTCCCGGACACCCTGTATAAGAAGGCCGAAGTTAATTTCAAAAATTTGTTGAAACAAACAAAACTCAACTTTTACCAGCGTTTAATAGAAAATTCTCCAAACAAAAATAAAACTGTTTGGAATATTGTTAATAGGGAGACTGGTCGAAAAATTAATTCTCGTCCGAATATCAAGCTTAACCATGCAGACGGAGTATGTTCCGATCCTGTTAAATTTGCAAATGAGTTTGCTGAATATTTTAGCTCTGTTGCAAGGGATAGTCTTGAGGATCATTTTGGTGGCTCGATTTCGCTAACTTGTACTACCTCAAGGTTATTCCTTAACACATTTTTCTTCTTTCCTGTCATTGGAGAAGACATAATTAATACTGTTATGCCCTTTAAAAATAAAAAATTTACAGGTGTGGACAATATATCAGTTGGTATTTTGAAAGCTACAGTAAACATTGTTGCGGATCATATTGCACATATGATAAATGTATCTGTAAACACAGGGAAATTTCCTTCAATGTTGAAATCCGCTTCCATTATCCCGGTTTTTAAAAAGGGCGATCCTTGTAATATTGCAAATTACCGCCCAATTTCGATCTCGAGCGTCTTTTCAAAAATGTTTGAAAAAATTATATATAGTCGAATGATATCGTACTTAACACGTTTCAAAATTATTACCAACTGTCAACACGGCTTCCGGGAGGGTAGATCCACTGAAACGGCTGCCCTTTCTTTTGTAAATTTCGTATACAGAAAATTAGACGACGGTCATGTTGTTCCTGCTCTATTTTTCGACTTATCACGTGCTTTTGATGTACTTACCCGTAATTTTATGCTGAGTAAGTTTTATAATCTGGGATTCCGCGGTATTTTTCTAAGCTGGCTCGATGATTTCATTTCGAAACGTACATCGTCGGTTAAAATTGGAAAATCTGTTTCATGTAAATATAATATGGAACTGGGGGTGCCACAGGGCTCTGTTCTGGGACCGCTATTGTTTCTTGTGTATATAAATGATCTACCTGATCATATTGTTTGCAATAATTCAATGAATTTGGTCATATTTGCTGATGACACATCAATGGCGGTTTCAGCGCAGAGCCTTCCGGCACTCTTGTCCCTATGTGGTCAGCTGATAGGAGGTTTTGAGAGTTGGTGTCGCTTCAATGCTCTCATATTAAATATTAAAAAACTGAGTGCATTTATTTTCGTATAAAAAACCCTGGTGGTGAACGTTTAGTGGTAAATTGTCTGGACAAGCAGGTAACCTCCTGTGAATATGTAAAATTTTTGGGAATATACTTAGATTGTTCCTTGAGATGGGATCAGCAGGTTATGGCAGTTTATAAAAAGTTGGGAAATTCTTATTATGCCATTAGTAGGGTGAAAAACTCTCTTCCATTCCAATCTGTTATAACCATTTATTATAGTTTAGTCTATAGTTTTATGAACTATAACGTTTTATTATGGGGTTATTCTATTGACTCTAATAGAGTGTTCATTGCTCAAAAAAGAGTAAAACGTCTAATTTTCAATTTGGATTCTCGTGAATCATGCAGACCTACCTTTAGGAAATATAAACTTTTCACACTTTCAAGTTTGTAAATTTAAAGATGTTTACTTTATGTGAAAGATAACGAAGATATCATGGTGAAGTTGTCAGATTTTCATAATTATTCAACCAGAAATGCGAATACTTTGTGCATTCCTCCTCATACAACTTCCAAGTTCAAATCGTCTTGTACTTATCAAGCCATAATTCTATATAATCATGTACCACCAGCTATTAAATTGTTGGGTAAAGCAAAATTCAAAAAAATAATTAAAAATGAGTTACTGAAGAATTGTTACTACAGTGTTGGAGAATATTTGGCTGATGACCGCTTTCTGGTTGAGGGAGTATAATTTGTAGTTATAGTTAATTTTGTATTTCTGTTGACTTGTCTCATACATATTTTTTTATGTCATAAGGGATCAATAAAGCTTATTATTATTATTATATCCTCTCTATTGAACTGTTGGGATGTAGGCTACGATTCATGTTCATGGTTTTTCTTGTTGACCTATCAAGATCGAGGAGTTCGTTCACCGTCCAGTTCACCATCCCGAAAGAGTAGGTGAGAATCGGGATGGCTAGCATATTTGTAGCAGAAACTTTGTTCTTTCCCGACAGCTGCGATTTCCAAATGTCTCTCAGCTTCTTTTTGTAGCTGGCTGTTAAGGCATCCTTTATCTGGGTTGTCTCCAGTACACCCCTCTGTTTCATCCCAAGAAACTTATACGTTTCTCCCTCTTCGAGGTGTCGAATAGTCATTCCATCTTCCAGTCGAATATCTTCTCCTGCGTATTCAGCTTTTCCCCTGCGAAGATGAAAAACGGCAAATGTCCAAACCAAACGACATTCCCATTGCTGAGGTGTAGTCTGAAACGATATTCAGTAGTTGCCGTAGTGCGGACTCGGAGAGAGCGTATACTCCATTCACTTTTATAAAGTATCGCGGTTGGCCATGATTTAGGTTTATCAAGTTTTTTCCCCTAGAACAGACGCAGTTTGGCACTCGTGAAAATTTAGCGACATTGCCAGGTCTACTTTCTATTTACTCTTTTTCAACTTTGTAAATGGAGTTAGTTCTTCGAAGATTTAACTGTGGCGCAGGTTTCGTAGAACTACTACATTTTCATACTGGAGTATTTCAGGTTGTGCAAAAATGTAGTTAAATGTCTTCTGAATTAACATAATATTTTCTCAAATTCATTAATTTCCCAAAGGAACATTTTGATGAATACGTAATTACTACGATTTTTTAGCAGAAACGGCAACGTTGTGGGCGTATCTGACAGTGCAATGACCATAACCTAACATTTTCAAAATATATACGGTGAAATGTGTCAAAATTTCATGGCAAACCGCGATACTTTATAAAAGTGAATGGAGTTTAGAGCTTCAAGTCGTCCATGTACAAGAGATGCGAGATCAGGTGGTTCCTTCTGCCTGGTGGTCCGGCCTTGTATCCTATTGTTTATTGTTATTATTGTTATGTTATGTTGTTATTAGTATTATTATTATGAAGTATACCGGTTGGCCATGGAATTTTGACACATTTCACCGTGTATATTTTGAAAATGTTAGGTTATAGTCATTCTCCTGTCAGTTGAACAAGGAATGTTGCCATTTCTACATATATGTCGTAGTTATTAGGTAATTTAACAAAATGTTCATTTACTTCGGGAAAATAATGAATTCAAGAAAATTATCAGGTTTACTTTTAGAATGCGCAGATTTCAATTCTAAATAGCACTTCCTGATACTTTGCCTATGCTTTTTCGAAACCACCTTCGGCATTCTTAGTTTCCAGGCTTGATAATTAATAATGAATAATGAAAAATAAACGTCGGGGGATGGGGTAAACGTTTCATCCCAGCTCCGCTCACAGGACTCATCATTGGATATTAGCAAGGCACACACGAAACGGAAATCTGCGAGATCTGATCCGCAGTCCAGATCTGTTACAGATCTGATGCCAATGATGATGTGTCCTGTGAGCGAAGCTGGGATGAAACGTTTACCCCATCCCCCGACACTGAATTTGTATGAACATGCTGTTGTAGAAAATTGTTCTATATTAATCACCAAAAACAAATTATTTCCACAGTGGCGCACCCAGAAATTTCATTCGGGGGGGCTGCTCGAGAGTAATCAGGTTTTTGTAAGTTATATAGGGTGGCCCACCCCAGAGGCGGTTTTCATTTTGAGGCATTAATGAAGACATTTTTAAATTTTTTTTTTCGTGAAATGTAAAGGACAACATATACAGGGTGTTCGATAACAAAGATATAGACTATAGTTACACTTTTTTCAATGTAATACCCTATATATGAATTCAAAAATTGAATGGCAGGCTCGAATAATGATGAGTTTATAAAAACCATTTTATGCCTTAGGAGAACCATTTAAGAGAAAATGGCGGAAAATCGAAAAAAAGGGGTATTTTTGAATTGCAATTAATGAGCCAACGAGACAGACAATACTTTTTCGTGTAGACATATTGGCCACACTTATGCAGAAGAAAAAAATTAATATCGAAACTATCTTCATTGGGTTTCCATACATCTAAACCTAATAATAGTAATACAACAGTAATTTTCGATTTTTAATTCAACTAGTTAACCTACTATTATGAATAGCGATATTCATAGAAATACTTGGAAATATTTGTGGGGAAATGCTTACAATATTATTTGTTTGAAATTGATTTATTATTCCTTTATAAATGATTATCTACTATCAATTCTTCTTTCAATTATTTTCAAATTAATTTCGCCTAGAAGGTATTAAGTGTTATTATCATTCATAGTGGAGTGCCTGGAGCATTCAAGCTCGGACAAGAGTTACAGTGAATGAATTGATACGATCGATGTGGGATATTGTTTTTTAAACTATAAATTGCAATGTTTACCCATTTTTTTTGTGTGCAATCCATTTTTTCATTGTTTAAACAAACTATTATAAAAAATTGATGTTTGACCATATATTTTCACTTTAAACAGTAATTTTTTTGTATGTATATGTTGAATCTTACCTGAGTAGACATATGGGAACATTTTTCAAAGATACCTGTGAATAAAATACCAGTAGGCATCTCGAACGTGGAGGGGAGAGCGGAGCGACAGCTGCTATTATCTCTAATATACAGGGTGCGGCACGGAGGATGGATGGTTTTAAAAAAATAATAAAAGCGTTAATTTTTACTCAAAAACACATTTATTGACGGAATCAGATTCTCAAGGAAATAGCATTTGAGACAGTCAAGTGTGGAAAATCACATCAGGCATGTGGTGGCTGAAATCGGTGATGCAGTGCTCAGGGCCGATCCTAGCAGGTGTGCAGCGCGTGCCCCGCACGCGGGTGGCCAAATCCAAGGGGCGGCCGCAGGTCTCCACATTTATATGTCAGTTTGTAAAAAATATGATTTTCGACAAATCTTAAAGAGATAATTGTTTTCAATTATTGATTGTTACTGTAATCATCCAAATTTTGAATGAGTCGACAAAAAAAATTTAATGAAACTGAATTTTTCAATTTTGTCAAATCAAATATTCCTTGTTCTCCTTCACCGAAAGAAAGGAACAAAGGAATGCTTGCTCCAGAAGAACGTGATGCAAAGATCGAAAAAAACTACCATCTGAGAGCAATTATCGTTATCGATGAGGTCTCGGAATAGGAATGTTTAGTATTGGTAAAAATTACCAGATGTTGGAATAGAATCGCGTCGTTGTAAAAACAAAAACGGCTGGGGTGCAATTATGATGGTGTGTAATGATGCTTTTTGCAGTTACTGCCATAGCTTCATGTATATTTCTCGTTGCCATCGTTCTGGGTTCCGGCCTCTTCCGTGTGAAAATTAATTATAATCTTAGCCCCCGGTTTGGCGATTTGGGGGGTTGTTTATAAAAAATTATGAAAAAAATTCATATCTCGGTGAAATGACATTGTTCCACGATCATATTCGAATATGTGTTCCCTGAATGTCGAAAGAATAAAAAACAATAAACCCCATCGTTGGTTAGCTCTCAGGTTTGGAGATTTGGAGGGTTGTTCATGAAAAATTACGAAAAAAAATTTATATCTCGACGAAATGAGAGTGTTCCACTATCAGATTCGAATATGTGTTTCTTGAATGCCGAAAGAATGGAATACAGAATACCCTCCAGTTTGTTAGCCCCCCGGTTTGAAGATTTGGGAAAATGATGAAAAAAATTCATATCTCGGTGTTGCGTCTCACTTCCCAACATCTGGACGAATTGAATGCCAAATCCTTTGACCACCAGAAAACAGCTGTCGCCTTCAGAAATGTTGTATAGATAAATTGATTCTAAACATATGGGATCGAGCCCTTGAACTGTAATATTGTTCCATATGCCTTCAGTTACAATTCTCGTCCTTTGTTTAAAAATACCCTTTTCCGACTGATTTATGGTCAGCTATTGAACAGATTTCTCAACCCAAGAATTTAGGACAAGTTTGGGAAATTCATCTGGTTTTTTGTAGTGTTGGGACTACTCGAGTAGAAAACCGCTCGAGTACTCGATTATCAAAATAACCGACACTACTCGATTATCGAGAAAAAACTGCTTGATAATATCGGTGTTAATGACGCAAGCGCAAGGTCCGATGTTTTCACTAATCGCGGAAACGAGTGACTGATTTCTGATTGAGTAGAAGTTAGAAATAGAAGTCAGTCAGTGGTCAGTTGGTGAGTTTGTTTAGAATTTGGCTGAATAATTATATTGCATTATCCTGATTCTCTCTAGGTACCTAACGAAGTACCATTCAGAAGATTCATCACCTTGTGCGAGTTTTGAGAATCCGTTGTATTCTTACTTCTTACGTATCTGAACTAGATAAAAATCAAGGGATGTTTCCGAAGTATTTATTTATAGAATTATAAAAAAAAAAACAAAATTAATCTTTTAACTGAAAAAGAAAAATATACAAGTTTCAAACAGAAATATGTGAACAATTTTATAATTAAAAAAAAATCTACTAAAAAAGTAGTTTTCTACTAAATCTGGTCACTCTGAATTGAATGAGCGTCGAGCGATGAAACGGTTCGCGGGTTCGCTCGTTGGAACTCGGTCACTCAGATAAAAGAAAAAAGGCGAATGACTGAGAGTGGGGGATCGAGCGAAAATTCGCTCGAGCGATCACTCGATTATTTGGATCGCTCGTATATCGAGTACTCGATTTTTAAAAGTACTCGATTTTTCCCAACACTAGTTTTTTGAGACAATAACCAGGTCCGGTGAACCTTCATTCAGTTTCTCCGTATAAGCTCATAAATATAGGTGACATTTTTACTGTAGTTCAAGTTACATTTGGAAACACATGGCAGGATCGAATACCAAATCGTCCAAGGTTTCTCTTATTGGTCTGTAGATTCAAGAAATGGACTGTTTTCCCACTATAATAAAAAATGTCGAATGAGAGCACTTTGTTAGCTTAGCGAGGCGTTTTTCGATTCTGGCAATCAATTGTTGATCTTTTCCACTTTTATTCAGAAAAAATGTACTCTATATTTTCATATAGAAGGTACATTTAGTAATACCTTGCTACCTTGCTATATATTTTCATATAGAAGGTACATTCAATAATTCCTCCTTGCTGTACATTTTCATATAGAAGGTTCAGTTTATAATAGTCGGTCAATTACCAGTTGCCAATAAGTAATTATTTATTTTTTGTGATGAACAACAACACTTTGCTCCCTTTCTATACATTTTCATATAGAAGGTACATCATAATTCTTCCTTGCTATACATTTTCATATAGAGGATAGAGTATTCGAATATGTATTTCTTGAATGTCGAAAAATTGAAATACAAAAGACCCCATAGATTTGTTAGCCTCCAGTTTCGGAGATTTGGGGGGTTGTTCATGAAAAATGATGACAAAAATTCATATTTCGCAGAAATGAGAGTGAATTGTGTCATTTGATTAATCCGAAACAAGCACAACCTATGCATGAGTCTTGTGGACATCCTACTAAAGTTCTCTCGACCTCTTGCGACCTCCTACAGAAGCTTTGCGACCCCCCAGGGGGTCGCGACCCACAGGTTGAAATATACTGACCTAAGTAAACATGAAATTGTGTTTAAACATGTAAATTCTGTGAAATCTAGGGGCGAGTTAAAATTGAGATTGGAAAAGAATTTCACTATTGATGCGGAACAACAAAATGTTTATAATCGAAAGAAAAGGCGATGGCGTGCCATCATTGAAAGAATGATTGCTGTAGTATAATTTTTGTGACATATAAGATTGTTTTTTTTCAGTATTTAGTTCGTGTTTCTTTCCTGTATTTTATATTCTTTATTTTATTGAAATGGATGTATCGTATCGATGTATCTAGTACATGAGTCATAATCTAGTACACGAATACAAAACAGTACAATATAATTATGTATAAAAATATATATGCGTGTATGTAAATTGCACTTTTATTGTGTAAGACAACAAAAATCTGAGAAGATGTCGGAGGGCAAAGGGATCACCAAAATATTCACGGAAAAAGTAACGGGGTTATCCCCTCCTTAAATCTAATATGTACAGTTTTTTCCCAACAATAAAAGGAGGCACATTGAAGATTTTATAAATATATGTAAAAAAAAAGGTAAATTTTTTTGTCTTCGGGGCGGCACATAAGGATTCTGCACGCGGGCGGCCAACACCCTAGGATCGGCCCTGGCAGTGCTGGAGGCGCTCTTGGAAGTTCGCGTAGACTCTCTCCAACATCGCTCTCTCAACTTGGGCAACTTCCACGCGAATAGCCCTTTTCAATTCGTCCAGAGTTCGGGGGTGGGCTTCGTCACTCATGAACAAAATGAGGTTCTCATTTTGATCGATCAGTGCTTCCATCTCACGTGCGAAGTTCATTCGTTGTGCATAATCTCCGGGCTGTTGCACAACTGTTGCACAATGGCCAATTTGTAGGGGTGAAAGCGAAGATCCATATGCAAAATTCGCCTCACCGAACGATCACTGGGGCGAAGTGCAGCAGCATGTTTCCGAGCAGATCGCGACGGACTGCGAAGAATGGCTTGTCGAACGCGTTCAACATTTTCAGGCGTTCGAACTGTTCGCACAGGTCCTCTTGGTCTTCTGTTGATCAGTTCACCACGTCTGCGAAGTGATTCAACCCAACGAAGGATGGTGTTTCGAGAGGGAATAGCTCTATCCCGATGAATGTGGAAATGGCGACGAAACTCACGCTGCACGACCGTGACTGACTCATTATTTCGGACGAAACTATCATAGGCGAAAACACGATGCTCCACCGTCCAAGGCTCCATGACGACAACTGGTAAATAAATGCTAGGAACACACGAGTCTAACGGCACCTTCCCCACTTCTCTCGTCCTCAGTGGGGGAAAGTTGTGCCCATCTGAAAAACGTCCGTCCTCCGTGCCGCACCTTGTATAAAATTCTCTTGTCTGCATCTTTGTTACCGAACTCCTCCGAAACGGCTGGACCGATTTTCGTGAAATTTTGTGTGCATATCGGGAAGGACTGGGAATCGGCCAACATCCATTTTTCATCCCCCTAAATGATAAGGATGGTCCACCCCTAACTTTTTTTTTTATTTTTCCGGACAAAATTTTTTATTTTCATTTTTTTATGATACGGCATACAAACATACATATAACCCTAAATTTTCACCCCTCTACGATCAACCCCTTTTTCTATCACAACCTAACCTAACCTAAATTGAACTCTTTCAGGCTAGATTTTTATTTTTATTGGCCAACATCTATTTTTCATCCCCCTAATTGTTAGAGGTTGTCCACCCCTAATTTTTTTTTAATTTTTTGGATAAAAATTTTTTATTTTAATTTTTTCATGATACAGCATACAAAAATACATATAACCCTAAAACTCTAGAATGGATCGTTTGACGACTCAAATTGGCCCCTTTGCTTTTTTTTGGCATTGCTGACTATACATAGAACATATAAATAAATTGAGTTAAAATACTTAAACGGATTAAAACCTAACCTAACGGGAAGGGTATTTGATGGGTATAAAAAAGAAAGTATTAAATCAGCCGAATGGAATCCTCGTGCATTAAAAAATAAATGTGCAGATATTGAATTTGATGAACATATACCTTCAAAAATTGCTCAAGATAAATTTTTGACAAATAGCAAAAATGAAATTCGCTTGATAGAAATGTTGAGAGTTAAATTAGCTGACAACAATATATTTACGTGCCAAGCGGAAAGCGATGCCGACAAATTAATTGTTGAGACGGCAATGAATTTGGAATCAAAAGATGTTGTTATAGTTTCAGAAGATATCGATGTCTTAGTGATATTAACGGCATTGGTAGATAAAGATCGTGAAATATATTTTCTAAAACCATTCCGAGGCAAAGTTCAACAGAAGATATTTTCATCGAAATGTTTAGAAAAATCATTACCAAACTGTTAAGAACATATTCTTTTTTTACATGCCTTTACGGGTTGTGACACTACTTCTGCATTTTTCAATAAAAATTTTGCCAAAAATTTTGAGAAACTGATTGATTTACACGACTCAGTAAAAGTATTCAAAAATATTAATGAAGACCCAAATAATATATTGCAAGCAGGTGTGGCTGTGGCATGTATTTTGAGTTTATATGGCGCTCCGTCTAACACTCATGATTTAAATACATTAAGGTTCAATTCTTTCATAAAAGCAACAGCCAAAAATACAAGTGTTCTTTTGTCATCACTGCCTCCAACAACTGATGCAGCGTTTGAGCACCTTAAAAGAGTTTACCTACAAATTCAGATATGGCTAGGAAATGACGTAGTTATTGAAAATTGGGGATGGAAGGATTCCAATAACATGTACATCCCAATAACAATGAATCAATTACCTGCTCCGGATAATTTATTGCAAATGTTATTTTGTAATTCAAAAAGGGATGTGGAGCTGCGTGTGGATGCAGAAAAAGTGGTTTATACTGCAGTGTAGCATGTCTACAGTCAGCGAAAATAAATGTTCCAATACTTCACTCATTATACAGATAGATGAAGTAGAAGAAAATATTTGATGTTGACAACAATGTTATATATTTAAATAAACGGATTTTGTACTAATAATTTTTTTTCATGGTCGTGATTAATTACATTCTTTCTTTAAATGTACACAATAGAGTACGTTTCATTTATAATTAAACTGGCCGAGAAATTCCATTGTACATAGCAGCTGTCGCTCCGCTCTCCCCTCCACGTTCGAGATGCCTAGTGGTATTTTTATTCACAGGTATCTTTGAAAAATGTTCCTATATGTCCACTCAGGTGAGATTCAACATATAAATACAAAAAAATTACTGTTTAAAGTGAAAATATATGGTCAAACATTAATTTTTTATAATAATTTGTTTAAACAATGAAAAAATGGATTGCACAAAAAAAAATGGGTAAACATTGCAATTTATAGTTTAAGAAACAATATCCCACATCACATCGATCAAATTATTTCATTCACTATAACTCTAATCCGAGGTTTTACGGTTTTGAATGCTCCAGGCACTCCACTATCAATCTTTTCCGGTAAATGCCCTTAAATTTTCCTTTATTCCGATCGTTTTGAAGTTAAGCCATACGTTCAAAGAATCATGTAACAAACGATTCATTCAAAAAAATATTTGCTCAGGCGATGAACCAGTGCTCCAGTCCAACATTTTACCTATTCTTCACATTTTGAATATTTTCAAGACTTAGCGAGATTTTCAAAAGAGATCTGTTATCGTGAACCTCTGGCCAAAGAGTGAGTTGAGTACCGAGTGGAACGAGTTTCACCCGCAAAAGAAGTAAGGTAGTATTTGAAGGTATTTTGTGAACATCTTTGAGTCTACTAATACTCAATCCAACAATTGGAGATAACGAGTATGAAGAATCAAAGTAGGGGAAGTATATTTCGGAAAGCGAATATTTAGTTCTGTGTGCATTAATGCAAAAACTATAGGACTTTTTATTCAATGCAGAGAACGAAGAAATAGTTTGAAACATATAAATCAACGATATTGGAATAGTAAACTTACATTCTTAAAAACTATAACAATAACAGATCTACATATAATACAAAGGAAAAACCAAATAACAAAAATCCCTCAAAAAAATAATTGACAATCTACATAAACTGCTCAAATGATCCTCCATCTTTTGCAATGCTTAAACGAATTCGTTTAAGAAAAGAGTTTTCAACATTAGCAAATACTCGGGGTGTAATGCTTGCAAAAGCATCTTTTATTTTTCTTTTCATGTTGAGGAGTTGTTATGGTATTCTCATACACAATACTTTTGTTATAACCCCATAAAAAAATATGGAGATGTTAGATCTGGTGACCTTGCAGGCCAATTTTGTGGGCCTCCACGACCTATCCATATATTTGGAAATTTTCTATTCAAATATTGGCGGACATCAATTCGGAAGTGGGCAGATTAACAAGTTGCATTGAAAATCGAAAATTACTGGAAAACTATTAGGTTTAGATGTAGGGAAACCCAATGAAGATAGTTCCTATATTAATTTTTACGTTCAACAAGGTACAGAACAACTGGGTGTACCATTTGAAATAAGAAAGGTTTTGACCGTTATTTGTAGTTAATGTTTGAATATTTATTATGATCACTCAGTATATTCCACAGTTGAATTTTTTTCTTTGCATAAGGGTAGCCAATATGTCTATACGAAAAAACATTGTCTGTCTCGTTGGCTTGAAGGGTTTATTCATTAATTGCAAATTAAAAATACCCCTTTTCTCGATTTTTCGCCATTATGTTCTCCTAAATCTCCTAAGGCATAAAATGATCTTCATAAACTCATCATTATTCGAGCTTGCCTTTCAATTTTTGAATTCATATATAGGTTATTACATTGAAAAAAGTGTAACTATAGTCTATATCTTTGTTACCGAACACCCTGTATATGTAAAAACAATTTCAAATTGAGCATTTGATTGCCCTTTACATTTCACAAAAAAAAATTTTCAAAATTTCGAAAACGACGAAAACAATCCTTTATTTTTGAGCTCGGGGGGGGGGGGGGGGGCTGCAGCCCGACAGCCCCCCTCCTCGGTGCGCCACTGTATTTCAATCATCATCATTGATATTGCTTGTCGTTTCATTCAATACCAGTTTTCGTTCGAATAACGCTTACCGAATATTGTGAGCGAAGCCTGCCAACGACGTAGATATTGGAGTTGTCTTTCTGAAAAAGAATAAGGGTTCTGGGTTGGAAGACAAGGCTCGACTTGAAGCTAATCGGACCCTGGTACGATATCGGCGCTTTCGGATGACGCCCTGTGCACTTGCTCAAGATCGGGCGACGTGTGTGGAATGATTCACACGCTGCGGAAAGTGAGTAACCACAGTACTTTTCTTCACATGACTATTTCCCTCGTCTTAATTTCCACCAATCAGAAACGCGCAATTTTGAATCACAAATGGTTTCTAGATGGAAAAACTGTATGGCAGCAGCTGTCAGCAGTTTTTTCGGGTTTACCCGCGGCAAAACTTGACAGTTGTTGTCAACGAAAATTAATAATACATATACTCCATTCACAATTATAAAATCACAGCTCTGGCATTGGAAATTTGACACATTCCACTCTGTATCGAAGTTATGACGTTTTTCAAGATATTTTTATGTTCCAAGTCAACACTATGTTGCCCTTTCTACATTCTTAGCGTATTTCTCAGAATGTGAATGAATTGGAAAATATGTGATGGATGAAAATAATTAACGTTTATATGAATTGATAGGAAGGATTCCTTTTCTAGTTATTTGCATGAAAAGTACACTGTTGAAATATATTATTTTTCGCCATGGAAAAAAATTGCATTGCTTTCACATAATTTTCATATGCATGCTTGTGAAGATTTAATGTTTATTATCCTCGTGAACTGAAAGTTCAAGACTTGACTACATTTTATTTATTTGATCTTATGAGCAAGGAGTAAAATATTCTGATTGTATAGTAATTTATTGGATTCAAAAATATTCATACATTACTACCACAGTAGGTTTGTATAAATAAAATGGAATAGGTCGCAAACATATGTTTCACATTTATCATTCACCTGTTCTAAAATAAGACACAAACTCTTGGAATATGGAAAAAACCGATGTATTCTGGTTCAATATAGCCTTTTTCTACTTTCGGCAAAGGAATGAAAGCTCCAGTGACACATTTCAATTCTACCTGAACCATATTTTCCGGTCGCTTTCGTTAGAAAATCGTATAAGGAAGCCTTTCTTGTCCATTTACACATTCCAAATAAAGTTTGAGCACCAAAATCGATACCGAAACTAACCAAACTTCTGGGGGACAGGAATTTCGTTTGAAATCTTTCAAAACGGCCAGATACCTCAAAAAAACTTCGTTATCAAGTGTAAAAAGGTCGATTAGTACTTACTTTCGCTTTATTTATGCTTATAAATCGATTTTTGGTCCAATTTAAATTTGCCGTTCGTACTCACGCCAAAACTCGTTAAAAACTTGCACGAAACGTCTTCTGGACGCCGAAGAACGGAAAAATAGGCTATTTCCTATCGATATTTCTCTCCAAAATCTCCGATCGATACGAACTAACAAAATGGGGAAAATCTTTGATACTTTTTCTTTGATGTAAACAGAAAAACTGGCATCGTCGTTTTGTCATTAACCATATTCTATGTACGCGCACAGATTTTTCATCAGGTGCACCAATTCCTGAAAACGAAACCATGGCCAGAGTTGTGATTTTATAATTGTGAATGGAGTATATACTCCATTCACAATTATAAAATCACAACTCTGGCCTTGGAAATTTGACACATTCCACTCTGTATCGAAGTTATGACGTTTTTCAAAATATTTTTATGTTCCAAGTCAACACTATGTTGCCCTTTCTACATTCTTAGCGTATTTCTCAGAAAGTGAATGAATTGGAAAATATGTGATGGACGAAAATAATAAACGTTTATATGAATTGATAGAAAGGATTCCTTTTTTAGTTATTTGCATGAAAAGTACATGAGATCACTGTTGAAATATATTATTTTTCGCCATGGAAGAAAATTGCATTGCTTTCACATAATTTTCATATGCATGCTTGTGAAGATTTGATGTTTATTATCCTCTTGAACTGAAAGTTCAAGACTTGACGACATCAATTGTTGATTCTAATCAAGAATTCAGTAAAAAAAATCAACCCAAAGATATAAGATGAATTGATGGGTAATTACAAGAAACAAGAATAATGGAACATCATATCCCTCTACTGGAATCCGAATATGTGATATGATTGTGAGGGTGCATAACATTTCTATTTCTAATATTTTTTTATTTCAAATAAATAACAGTTTTATTTATTCATCACAATTCACAAAGAAAATAAACATAATAACTAAATTAACGAATTTGTTTACAGAGAAACTAATAATTCCAATGCAATATAAATTAATATGCCTGAAAGCTTTATAGATAAACATTTCATTTATTCGATCTTATGAACAAGGAGTAGAATATTCTGGCTGTATAGTAATTTGTTAGTTCGAAAAAGATTCATACATTACTACCACAGTAGGTTTGTACAAATGAAATGGAATAGGTCAAACATATGCTTCACATTTATCATTCACCTGTTCTAAAATAAGACGCAAACTCCTGGAATATGAAAAAACCGATGTATTCTGGTTCAATATAGCCTAATTCTACTTTCGGCAAAGGATTGATAGTAATGAAAGCACCAGTGACACATATTTCAATTCATCGGAATCTGAATCGTTGAGTGCAATAAGCGCGTTCGGCAATGACATCTGACTAGTCGGATTGATCTGAACCGTTCGTTTATTACATCCAGATTTAGGGGAGTACACATCTGGACCGTTCGGCAAGAAAATCTGATCAATCGGATGTAGATCTTTTTGCTCGATATATTTCGACGGATCAAACGGATTTTTTTCCACAGAACAGAAACAGAAATTACTTTTCTGCCTTTGTCAATGGATTTTATCTGCATTTATGAGTTTTCTGCTTCGAATATTCTTGAACAGTTTGTTAAAATTTCGTGTCTTATGTTATTTGTTGTGTAGTAATAAATAAAAAATGTCGTTTGATAAAAAAATAATTATTCAAAATATCGAATCATCTCAACCAAGGGGTAGAAGTGTTGAGAGCTATAACAAAAGAAATAAAATAGAACCCAGACTACCTCTACGGCTGAATAGACCTTGGAGCACTAATTTAATATCTGGCAAACAGAAAAAACGCTCTGAAAGCTCCGTACCGTTCGTTTATTACAGAAAAATCTGACAAATCTGTACAATTTGTGATCACGTGACTAAAAAATCCGTCCGCTCTTGGATGCTAATAATGCCGAACGCGCTTAATATAGTCATATTTCTTCTTTTTTTTAGCTTCATCGACGTTTTTTTCTGAAACGTGAAAACGATCAACAATAATCATTTAGAGACCAATGATGGCCACCCAGATTCCGTTTACTTACGAAAATCGTGCAATTTCATTCTGCAAGTTCTTTCCTCATAATTCCTCGAAAATCCTACTTGAACCATATTTTCCGGTCGCTTTCGTTAGAAGATCGTATAAGGAAGCCTTTTTTCTCCATTTACACATCCCAAATAAATTTTGAGCACCAAAAACGATACCGAAACTAACCAAACTTCTGAGGGACCGGAATTTCGTTTGAAATCTTTCCAAACGGCCAGATACCTAAAAAAAACTTCGTTATCATGTGTGAAAAGGCGATTAGTACTTACTTTTGCTTTTTTTATGCTTATTAATCGATTTTTGGTCCAATTCAAATTTGCCGTTCGTACTCACGCCAAAAGTCGTGAAAGGAAAAAATGACACTTGCACGAAATCGACGGGAAACTTCTTCTAGTCGACGAAGAACGGAAAAATAGGCGATTCCTTATCGATATTTCGCCCCAAAATCGCCGATCGATTCGAACTTACAAAATGTGGAATATCTTTGATACTTTTACTTTGATGTTAACAAAAAGCAACTGGCAACAACGTTTTGTCATTAACAATATTCTCTGTACGCGCACAGATTTTTCATCAGGTGCACCAATTCCCGAAAACGAAACCATGGCCAGAGTTGTGATTTTATAATTGTGAATGGAGTATACATAGATGCATCCAGAATAATCTGTTACTCAAGAAATAGTCTTGTCAAATACCATTCGTGCATCCAATTTTTCCGAAAAAAATCGAAAAAACACGTTGCTAAGTAATATTTTAACAAGAAGTATGAGTGCAGGTGGCAACAAAAATCCGAGTCGAAGACGAGGATGTTTGCACCTGCACGAATGCCTTTTGTTAAAAAATATTACTTTGCACTGTGTTTTCTCGATTTTTTTCACAGGAAAACACTTATGATATTACTTATGACAAAAATTACAGGAAACAGAAGATGCAAGTTTCTATCCCGTCAATTACACTCAGCCCACTTCCACGGCAGGAAGCAGGTAAGTGAGCAGGGAAATGGGCAGGGTGCGGTGAGAATGTAATCACTTTACTTTGTAACGTTGTTTGAGCACTACGTTACTTGTTTATGGTCTTTCGACCAATTGTACCTAATTAAAGAAACACAATTTTAATTATATCTATTATAATTCTATCTTATATCTCCAACTACAATTCTCTGTCATTCATTGAAAACAGCATGGGCATGTACATATGTTCAAATTTACAGTACCTAAGTTCTCTCAGATAGTGAACTGCAAATATACCCAAAAATATCCAAAATCGTTTAAATACCAGGTTGTGAGTTCTCTAATTTTAGGAATAAAAAAAATATTATATTTAAGGTTATTACAAAAAAATATGAATGAATTTTGAAATGAATGTGTCAATTAACAAAAATAATTGAATGAAAAAAAATGACGAAGAAATAGCAATTCTCAGGATCTTAAATATGAAGCAATTACTTAGCTTAACAAGGCACAATGCACTCGGTCGACTTGGCAGTGTGAAATCCAGGTGACAGCTGACAGAACCTCGTGGTGGCAGTATTCAATGATAATTTCCAATTTCTTGAAATTCGAGAGGAATCCAAAGATCTCATAAAACAGGACTTCAGCGTCAAACCAGCAAAATTCAACTCTAACTCGTGAATTTTCAGAATACAATGGATGTTGATAAATCTAAAGGATAGGAGTAATATTCGATACCTATTTTTACAGTTTTTCCAATTGAAATTTCTTACCCTCAGTCTTTCAAAAATCTAACAAGGCCAATCCGGCATAAACCGTAACAATCTGGTGGCAAAAGCAATCGGAATTCTCGGCTTACCAAAATCTCTACTAATATAATTACAACCGTTATTCACTCCGACTTCTTCAAGTTAATTTTCTAAAAGAAAGAATCATTCGCGACATGCGAATATAAACCTGATTTCAACCACAAAAAATTATCCCTCGTATCACATGCGCATCGACATTCGATAAACACGTACCAGGGAATATTGAGGAATTATAATAATCTAAGCATGATGAGAGAAAAATGTAAACAAATCTATATGACAAAATTTTGAATGATTTAGGAAATGTTTCGAATTAACAACTTGAAATTCTATACCGTAACATACTCCCCGTTCCTAGAAAAAAAAATCGAAGATTTTTTTCTTCCAAAACAGGTTGTAATACAAAGAGGAAACTTTAGAAGCATCACAGAGTTCACACAACCAAGCCCAGCGAAATGCAAAGTTCTGAAACAAAAAAAACAAATTTAAGTTCAATCTAATGTCTTATCCGGTTTCAATTGAGAAATATGCCAATTTCCTTTGGAAATTCCGGCATCATCAAAAACTTCATAAGTATTAATACCTAACCTTTTTCCAATCCTATATGGACCAACATACTTGTCGCCTAACTTAGCACTAAAATTCTTTATATTGGATGATAAATTATGTGACTTAACCCATACATAATCATTCAATGAATAGTGTTGTGGTCTATGCCTTAAGTTATAGGAGTGTTTAGATCTTTCATGGGCAAGTTTCAATCTTTGCTTTACGAATGATTTCAATTCAGCTAGTTTTTCCAAGCTGTTAGGTTTTGTAGCGTTAGGATTTTCGTTAAGCGATTCATCAATGACGGATTTACGGTCTCTATCAAATTTATAGTCATTACCATCCATTTTCATTTCACAACCAAAATTAACAAAATATGGTGTATTCTGAATAACTTCGTGCCTGGCTGTTCTATAAGCACATCCTAATTGGGCAAGATGTTTATCCCAAGTTTTATGGTTTGATTCGATATAGCTTGAAATCATAGTTTTAATTACTCTATTGGTACGTTCGGTGAAGTTTGGTTCAGGATGGTAAAGGGGGTTATAATAAACTTTGACATTATAGCTTTTGAGTAATTTGTTGAACTCTCTACTTTTAAATTGACTCCCATTATCACATTTGATAATTTCGGGAACAGAAAATAGTAAGAAAATTTGTTCTTCAAGAATCCTAACAATTGCTGGTGCTGTAGCGGTTCTTAGTGGAAAAAGTAAGGTAAATTTACTGAAATAATCGCAAACCACAAAAACATATTGATAACCTCTAGCTGATCTCGGAAATGGTCCGATCAAGTCACAAGCTAGGTATTGCCAACATTTGTCAACATTTGGTTTTGATCCCATTTCTCCGGCTTTTCGTGTCTGTTCTGGTTTATGTGCGGCACATACTCTACATTTGTTGACATATTTAGTTACATCGCATTTCATTCCAGGCCAAAAGTAATTTTCAAAAATCCTATAGTATGTTTTATAAATGCCTAGATGACCACCAGTTTTCGGTTCATCATGAAATTTTCTTAAAATTTCTTTCCTTTGATGTTTCGGAACTACCTTTTTCCAACAGTTTGTATTTGAAAAATTACTACCAATATTCTTATACAAATTACCATTTTCAGATATTCGAAAATTGGGAAAATTCAATGGATTTTTATTTATTTTAGAAATTAGGGAACTATACCAAGAATCTTGAATATTATTACTATGTATATCATTAAGTTCGTAAGTTTCTGGAATTGCGCGACTCAGACAATCTGGTACAAGATGATTTTTACCAGGCCGGTGTAATATTGTATAATTGTATTGTTGTAATTTCAGTGCCCATCTTCCTAATCTACCTTGAGGGCATTTTAAGTTGTTCAACCAAATTAAACTATGATGATCAGTTATGATTGAAAAATGTGGAGCACCTTCAATATAACATCTCAATCGTTCCACTGACCAAAGAACACTTAAACATTCGAGCTCTGTCGCGGTAAAATTACGTTCTGAACGCGTCAAACTTCTTGAAAGGTAACAGATCACATGCTCTCTACCTTCATAAAATTGCGACAAGACACAGCCTAACCCGTAACTACTTGCATCACATTGTAAAATAAATTCATAATTAAAGTTAGGACAATTTAAAATTGGTGCAGTTACTAAGCAATCCTTAATCTTTTTAAATGACTGTTCACATTCGGGTGTCCAATTGAACTTTACGTTTTTTCGGGTTAAATTAGTTAAAGGTTCTATAATAGTTGATAAATCAGGAATGAATTTACGATACCAAGTAATCATTCCTATAATTCGTTTAATATCCCTTGCTTTTTCAGGTCTAGGTAAGTCAACAATAGCTTTTACTTTATCTGGATCCACAGAAAGTCCAGTTCGGTTTACAACAAAGCCTAAATATTTTAATTCGGATCGAAAGAAACAACATTTTTCTCTATTTAATATCAAATTTGCTTCTAACAGTTTTTGAAAAACAGATTTTAATAATTGAAGATGTGTAGAGAAATCAGCCGATACTATTATTATGTCATCAAGATATCGAAATACATTTTTTTAACATTCTGGGCCAAATAATAAATAAATAATAATAATAAATAAACTCCTTTATTTTCAAATGAGTTACATTCCCAAACAGAAGGAAATAAACTAAAAGAAAATTGTGTCAGTGAGAAATATAGAACAAAAAAATTAATTTATGTTGAGGAATTCCTTGATGGTGTAGGGTTCTAAATCTATTAGGTATTTCCTGATCTCTCTTTTGAATGTTTTTTGAGTTCTCAAATTCTGCAGTCGGCTTGGTATATTATTGAAGAAGTTGATGCATCTGTAATGTGTGCCTTTTTCTGTGAGTGTGAGTCGATGAATGGGGTATATGATATCATTGGATCTTGTTTGATAACTGTGATGTCTTTCAGTTTGGAAGTTATTGGAGTTCCGTGACAAGAACATCAAACATTCATATATGTATAGTGCATATATGGTAAGGAACCCATGTCTCCTAAACACTCCTCTGCAGCTTTCTCTCATCTTCATGCCGTATATACATCTTATGGCTCGCTTTTGAACCACAAAGATATGCTGAATGTCAGAACATGAACCCCAGAACACTATTCCATATCTTGCAACAGCTTCGAAGCAGGCATAGTAGAATGATCTTAGGGTAGCCTCATTCATGTGGAAAGCGATACTTCTGAGGGCATACGTAGTAGAGTTTAACTTCTTTTTAGTGTTTTTTATGTGTTCTCCCCAATCTAGAAACTCGTCGATGCAAACTCCAAGAAATTTTGATGCTTTATTTAATGGTTGTTTTATGTTTCCAAGAGTAACTTCTTCTGGTATTCTGGCTTTATCTTGTTTTGTTCTGAAGAGAATAGCTGTTGTTTTGTTTTTATTTAGGATAAGTTGGTTTGTGTTGAACCACTCTTCAACCCTGGTGAACCTCTGACTCGCTCTATCTATGGTCTCCTCTACAGTGTTTCCCCAGACCAAGAGATTTGTGTCATCAGCATATTGCGTTATCAGGGATTTGGCTTCAATTTCTGGTGTTGAATTGGGTGTCCTTTGATTGTCCTCATGCTGTTTTAGAAAAGAGTCCTCCACATCGTTAAGAAAGACCACAAACAGGAGTGGACCCAGTATACTTCCTTGTTGTACTCCTATATAGTTTTCTTTTGTTCGGGATATTCCTTTTACATTATTTTTCTCAACCGCGACACACTGTTTCCTTCCAACCAAATAGGATCTCAACCATTCGTAGGCCCATCCTCGAATACCGTACATCCAGAGCTTCTTTAACAGGATGTTGATGTTCAGACAATCATATGCTTTTGAAAGATCCAGCATCAAACCCAGTGCATAGTTTTTATCCTCAAGCTGGTCTATGATAGTTTGAACGAAGTTGTAAATAGCTGTAACAGTTGATTTGCCCTTTAGATAGCCATGTTGGTTTGACTTCAAAATATCACACTTGAGAAAAAATTCCATCAATCTTGAACACATTACCAACTCAAATATTTTGGAGAAACTTTGGAGTAAGCTTATTGGTCTATAACTTTCCATATTGCTTGGATCGCCTTTCTTGTAAATTGGCTTGATGATTGCTATTTTTAATTGTTCAGGAAATACTCCATACCTTAGGGAATTGTTGATGATAAAGCATAGAACCTCTTTGATATCTTTAATGCTAGATTTTATGATGGATGCAGGTATTTCGTCTTGGCCACAAGTGTGCTTGTTCTTTATACGAGTAGATAGTTCTTCAATTTCCATGGTTGTTGTTGGTTTAAGATATATTGATTGGTTATTTTCCACTATGCTACACTGAAATGGAGTGTTTGGTAAATGTTTTATCAGCTCTGGTACCATTTGTAATAGATATTGGTTTAAATTCTCGGCTATGTCAGTTACGTTTCCTTCAATTCCTATATCTTTTTTTTTTGATCCTCTTCCACATATCTCGCTGCAAATCGACCACATGCATTTATTTTTGTTTTCAGATGATTTCATTCTTTCTTCATAATGTTTTTCTCTTTCTTTCCTGATCATGGTATCATACTTCTTCTTTGTTTCTTTGTAGAGTGTTTTGTACTCTCCACTGGCTCTAGACAGGAATAGTAAGTTGTCCAATTTTTGTTTCATGCAGGATATTTCCTCTGAGTATGCTGCAGTTTTTTTTCTTTTGTTATTAATTATTTTTGTAAGTGGAAAACTTTGCTCAAATAGACGTTTGAAAGTTGAAATGAAAGAATTCCATTGTAGGTCTACATTTGCAGTTGGTAAGTTGTAAACTTCTTCCCAGTTCTGGTCTAATATGTTCTGTCTGAACTCTTCCTTCTGTGCGTCTTTAAAGAATCTTCTGTAGCATACAGGAGTTTGATGTTGGCCAAGTTTAGATATCACTTTTTGTCCGGTGTGATCTGATATGTGCTCTTCAAAAATAGTTGCTTCACACACGTTGCTATTTGTAAATATGTTATCTATGCAGCTGGGTTGTTCACTGATTCTAGTAGGTTCAAAAATTGTTTGGTGTAGGTTGTAAGTTTCCATTAGAGAAATTAATTCGTTACTATTCTTCGTATTAGATAACATATCGATGTTGAAGTCTCCAGCAACAAATATTATTTTCTTGTTATCAAACATCATGTCACAGATTTGTTCTATTTTATTGAGAAAGGTAGTTGTTGGTCTGCCGGATGGACGGTAAACAGCACATACTGACATTGTGTTACCAAGTATCCTACTATTTATCGATGCAAACTCACATTCCCCTTTGATTGTTAATTTTTCTATGTGGTGGTTGATGGAATATTGTAGGTTTTCTCTAATATAAATGGCTACACCCCCATGTTCCCCTTTTTCACGGCAGTAGCTTGTTGCTAATTTGAAGTGTGGTATTCCTATGCTCTGCAATTCCTGCAGATCCTTCCAATGTTCAGTCAGACACAAGAACAAGCAGTCAGGATTCTCTGATGATATTTTGGCAAGTTTGTTGACTGAATTCCCTATAGACTGGAGGTTTTGATGAATCACACTGAAGGTTTTGGTTACATCTGATTTCTTTGTTGATCTTATTAGTTTGTCTCTATATGATCCTGGGTTTTCCCTAAAAAATGTTGACCTCTTCTGAAGTCGAATCTAGAAAACGCAACACCTATCGGCCAGAATTCATTTTTATAGACTTCCTCCTTGAAGTTCATTGGGACTCCAACCAGAAAGCATTTATAATTCGTCGCTTCGATTTTTGTTTGTAACTTTGTAACAGAAATCTCCTCAATATTTGCCTTGGTTTTCTTATGCACAAAGTCTTCAATGTCCTTTTCCTGAACCGTGTTATTAACACGAGAGACAAATATCCAAATTTTCTTATTTTCTTTCAGTGATTTGTTTGATTTGAACTTATTATTTTCTTGTTGCGATTCTCCAGTCCCTAATTCACTTTTTCTGATTTTTCTTCTTTTATTCACCACTACCTGGAAATTGTCATTTTCAGGTTCAGTGTTCCTTGTTTTGTCTTTCTCCAAGTAAATCACGTCGTTCATAATTTCCCTTTGGTAGGTTTCCAATTTATTTAGGGAAGTGATGTTTTCCTTATTTTTCTGTAATTCTGAAGTATTTGATTCGACATTTATATGTTCCTTTTTATTGAAATTCATAGTATTAGTCTGGACTTCCTCTATTTTATGATGATCGCCAGTTACAGTACCAGTACGTGTTTTGGATCTGTTTTTGTTTACTTCAACATGTCCTTGGTTCGTATTCCTTATTTCATTTTGACGTTTAGGAAATAGGTTTTTGTTTGTTTATTGTTTTTATCTTCATAATCTGTTACTTTTTGTTCCAATTCTTGTATGCGTTGTGATAGTAGAAAATTATTTTGTTTCAAAATTTCATTTTTCTCATCTGCTTCCATGAGAAGTTTATTTAGGAAGTAAACTTTGGTAGTTAGCAAATTGTTTTCTTGAACTATATTTCCATTTACTTCCACTTCTGGTTTTTCGACTAATATTTCGGGTATTTTTTCACTCGAAGTTAACAAGTCGACTTCACAGCATTGTTTTATACGATTTCCACAGCTGGGATGGTATTGGTTTTCGCACTTTTCACATTTTAGTCCAGTTTTCACTAATTTTTTGCAGTATTTGCAAATTTTCGTAGGAGCGTTAAGATTCGCGTGTTTATCATTGGCGGCCATATTGCAAATAGATTAATAGATTAATAGATCAACAAGTTTTTGAAAGGTACCTGGGGCATTGCATAAGCCGAAAGCCATTCGTTTAAATTGAAAGAGACCACGGCCGGGAATAGTAAAGGCTGTATATTGCTTACTAGTTTCCGCCATCCTAACTTGCCAATATGCGCTTTTTATATCTAGTGAACTTAAGAATTTGGCATTTCCTAAACTATCAAGAACAGAGGAGATATAAGGTAATGGATACGCACATTTTTCAGTTACTGCATTGAGCTTTCGAAAATCAACCACAAATCTGTAAGAATTATCTTTCTTTGGAACCATCAAAATTGGTGAACTCCAACCACTAGTTGACGGTTCAATAACATCAAGTTGTAGCATTCTATCAATTTCTTTGTCGATTCTTTGTTGCATAAACGGGCTCACAGGGTAATATCTTTGTTTAATCGGTGGACTATTGGTTTTGATTTCATGTTCAACTAAACTGGTACAACCTAACTCAACATCTTTGACTGTTTCGAAATATTCATCTATAACCTGATTAACCTGCAAACGCTGATTGTGTGTCAATTCTTCAGTTGTTTGAATAGAATTTAAATGTAAATTTAAAGAATTTATGCGATTGTCATCCTCAAAGTACCAACAACCCTTTCGCAAATCTGGTATCAAATTCATCTTAATCCAAAATATCGTGCCAAGTACCTACTAAATTATGACGTAATTCCGGTAAAACATAGCAATCGAAAACATGTACTTTATTTTGTAACTTTATTGGAACAGTAACATAACCTAAACATGGTGATTCAGTATTGTTAGCAATAGTGCAAGAAATATTATTTTGTGGTGTTAATTTTATTCCTAAATTTTTGAGAAATTCAAACGTATGTTTATTGATGAAAATTTGGTTTGCACCAGAATCTAATAAACCTTTAAATGTCTTGCCATAAACTTCAACTACAATATACGGACATTCATTTTCAGAGGATTTTTCCAATAGAAAATCTAGTATCGGTTTATGTTTTTTTGTGTAATCATCAATTTCGGACGTTGAGCATTGAAAAGAAATGTCATCATTGGAATCAAAAAGATCTGTAGAATTAATATGAAAATTATTATCGGATTCAGTTTCTAATATGACCGAAGAATCGTTAGAAGTTGTAGTTCGGTCTGCACTAAACTTCTCATTCAGTTTAAAGAACATTTTGGACAACTTCTCTTTGTAAAACCAACTAAACCGCAACTGAAACATTTAATTATTGAGGAAGTACAGTTTCGTGCATAGTGATTTAATCCATTACATCTAAAACACACTACATCAACATCTCTTGAGCTACCACGTATTCTACCATTATAATTATTCGTGAAATCTTTTGCATTTGGATTCAATGGATATTGCCGAGCTGTATTTGCTTGAATCATTTGATTTTTATTGCCTAGCAACTGATTTCTTGAGGTTGATGGGTTATTTGAAAAGCGATTTGTATTATATTCATGAGAATGTGAATTTGGCCTAGTTCGATCTCTACTTACAGAACGGTCTCTAGAATTTATATGAGAACCAACAGTATGAGCTCTATGAGGTGATCTATTATAGTTCAAAGACTGATGTTCATAATTAGTGTCAAAGTTTCGTCTACCATCTAAAGAACTACAACAGTGATGTGAAAATCTATCCCTTGAGCCTGATTTGCTCTTACTAGTATGTCTATTTCGGGAATTAGATCTAGATCTCGATCGTGATTTTCTAGTGTTACTTTGTAAATAACTAATCCCGGGTTCTGAACTTAATGATTTCCTTGAAAGAACTGAGGATTCGTCAGAAAATTTAACATGTTTATTTATATCACTATTATCTACCTTTTTCTGAGAATGGTACTCTAAATCAAATTCAACGGCATTTTAATTGAAACGAGGAGCAACAAAATTACTAACCGAACGTTTCGTATCTTCAAATTTTCTACCTAATGTAACTAACTTGCTAATGTAGTCAATGTCTTCAATAAGTCCAAAGCTAATCTGATATTCTGGTCTAATTCGAGTTTTAATCATTTCTAGCTTCATACTTTCACTGACGGAAAATGATAGGAAACTAAATAAACGTTGCATCTTTGCTACATAAATTGCAATAGATTCTTGTTCGCCTTGTGTTCGAGCTTTTATTTGTTCAAAAATTTTTCTATCACCATCTCTAAAATATTCTTCACGAAATAACCTCATTAAATCTGACCAAGAATTCGCCTGATTTTTAATTGATCTCTAATAAATTAATGCTTCGCCCTCAAAAAATTCAAAAGCACGACGAAATAGTTGATCATCTGTGACCCCTCGAGCTTCCGCCATTTCTCTAATATTTTCAGAAAAAGCATTGGAACTCAATGAATCATCTTTTCCTGAGAACTTGACTTTAAAATCTTTTATACTTAATTTTGGATCTAGCAAACTTAAGTTTTCTAATATGTTAGCAACTTGTGCAGTAGAACATGTGGATGGTGATGTTGGACTTTGTTGACTGGAGGTATTATTCATTGACGTAGATGATTTCGGTGTTGAACATAATTTTTGGCTTAATGACTGTTGTTCAAAAACTACATCTACGGGTTTATCGTCTGTTGACACAGATAATGCTTCTACTTTTTTTGTGAATTGTAATACTAACTTTAATGTTGATGTCAAAAGTTGTGCTTTAAGTTCTTCATCTTCAGCGTCAATTGATTTTATAAGTTTAATCCGATTTAGCAAGTGACCTAATTTTGATCTTATTTTACGTTGCCATGAATTCGTGACAGATTCTGACAAATTTGCTTCAACTTCTACAAGCTTTTTCCTACATATCGCTAATTCTGATTTACAATCGCCTTTATATACTTTAGCGAAATGTTGACCTTCTTTTTCTAATTTAAGAAGACTACGTAAGGTTGAAATGAGTTCTGTAACCGTACCTACTGGATTAACACCTCTCAAGGAGATTTCAAATTCCAACTCTTCCTTGATAAGTCTATCGGGATCTATTTTCAAGGTATTTTATGCCATTTTTATTCAAAATAAGTTTAAAATGAGAAAAATTATGTCGTAATAAAAAGCGCTTTGTATAATAACAAACATTCAGTGCTCCAAATGAAGATACCAATAATAATGTATATCAATGTTAATGATTACGTAAAAAAAAATCCTAATAATTTGAGGAAAAAATATATGGTAAGTACAACAAAAACTCACAAAATTTGGTCCAGATAGAATATAGAAAAAAATTGGTCTTACTCAAGTTCCTGAAGTAATCCTGTTCAAAAGTCTCTGATACAATGTGTCCAATTCGTATTGCTATTTCCTTCACAAAAATCCTGACAAAATTCCTGAATTCCTGGACAATTAGAGCTTGTTGGGCGCCAAAATTATGTAACGTTGTTTGAGCACTACGTTACTTGTTTATGGTCTTTCGACCAATTGTACCTAATTAAAGAAACACAATTTTAATTATATCTATTATAATTCTATCTTATATCTCCAACTACAATTCTCTGTCATTCATTGAAAATAGCATGGGCATGTACATATGTTCAAATTTACAGTACCTAAGTTCTCTCAGATAGTGAACTGCAAATATACCCAAAAATATCCAAAATCGTTTAAATACCAGGTTGTGAGTTCTCTGATTTTAGGAATAAGAAAAATATTATATTTAAGGTTATTACAAAAAAATATGAATGAATTTTGAAATGAATGTGTCAATTAACAAAAATAATTGAATGAAAAAAAATGACGAAGAAATAGCAATTCTCAGGATCTTAAATATGAAGCAATTACTTAGCTTAACAAGGCACAATGCACTCGGTCGACTTGGCAGTGTGAAATCCAGGTGACAGCTGACAGAACCTCGTGGTGGCAGTATTCAATGATAATTTCCAATTTCTTGAAATTCGAGAGGAATCCAAAGATCTCATAAAACAGGACTTCAGCGTCAAACCAGCAAAATTCAACTCTAACTCGTGAATTTTCAGAATACAATGGATGTTGATAAATCTAAAGGATAGGAGTAATATTCGATACCTATTTTTACAGTTTTTCCAATTGAAATTTCTTACCCTCAGTCTTTCAAAAATCTAACAAGGCCAATCCGGCATAAACCGTAACAATCTGGTGGCAAAAGCAATCGGAATTCTCGGCTTACCAAAATCTCTACTAATATAATTACAACCGTTATTCACTCCGACTTCTTCAAGTTAATTTTCTAAAAGAAAGAATCATTCGCGACATGCGAATATAAACCTGATTTCAACCACAAAAAATTATCCCTCGTATCACATGCGCATCGACATTCGATAACCACGTACCAGGGAATATTGAGGAATTATAATAATCTAAGCATGATGAGAGAAAAATGTAAACAAATCTATATGACAAAATTTTGAATGATTTAGGAAATGTTTCGAATTAACAACTTGAAATTCTATACCGTAACAACTTCTGCTGCCACTCGCGCTGCTGGTCACTCCTTAAATTGGCGGTTTTTCGTGCGGCAGTCAAAGCGACGGCAGCGCAAGTGGCAGGGAGTGATCACATTCTGCTTAGTTACGGTCAGTTCGAAAGTTGCGTACGTTGTTAATTGTTGCCAAAAATGTCGACGGAGTGAGGCAACGAAAAAATAATATCATTTCTAGAACACCTTGAGAAAGAGTGATATGGAATTCTTCTGATAAAAAGCATAAACTCAAGCACAAAGTGCACGATGAATGAAAGAGAATCAGCCAGAATATAGGGGAAATTCGAATCGAGGAATTGAAGTCAAAAACAAGTCCCTTATTGCTACATTTAAACCTCTTATGAAGAGGACAATGAAGTCTGGATCAGGTGCAGATGACGTGTTTCAACCTATTTGGTTTCGTTCGATATCATGGAGAGGTTTTCGGGGTCCACATATGCTGTTGAGAAAACAATGTATTGATATCATCCACCATCTTCTACGACGACCAACACTCAGCCCACTTCCACGACAGGGAGCAGGGAAGTGAGAAGGTAAATGAGCAGGAAAATGAGCAGGGTGAGAATGTAATCACCTCACTTCTGCTGCCACTCGCGCTGCTACTCGCGCTGCCGGTCAATTCCTAAATTAGAGGTTTTTCGTGCGGAAATCAAAGGACCGGCAGCGCAAGTGGCAGGGAGTGATCACATTCTGCCCAGTTACTGTCGTGCGAACGTTGTGTACGTTGTTAATTGTTGCGACAAATGTCGACGGAGTGGAGCAACGAAAAAATAATATAATTTTTCTACTCCTCCTATAGAAAGTGACGAAATTCGTACATAGAACGACATATGTAACTACCTATTTCAAGCACTGTGCAACGTAAAACTGTGTGATTCAGTTTACCGTGAACAGAAAGCACGCTCGAAAGCCAATACGGTGAATCTGTAAAGTGAAACGCACAGCAAATAACCAATAAGATAGAGCCTTTAGGAGTTACCATGGAAACGAAAAGACGCCATTAGTTTCTGACGTTTCGTGAATGTATCGCGAATTGTTACCAGTTTTTGGTTTTGCCAAGATTATTTGAAGATAAATCCGTCATAACGAATAATAATTGTTGTGAAAAATGTCCAGTGGCAGCGAAGATGAATTGTGCACACCTCCCGATATAGTGGAAAGAGCGAAAAATGCTTCATATGATTTATTACCCGCAAAATCTCGTGGAAGATACGAACAAATTTATCATAAATTCATTGGTTGGAAGCTGAAACACAAAATCAATTCATTTTCGGAAAATGTTATGTTAGCATATTTTGAAGAACTGTCCAAACCAATGAAGCCATCGTCACTTTGGTCAATTTATTCGATGCTAAGGTCAACAATAAGCATAAACCATGATAACGTTAATATTGAGTCTTATCCTAAACTGTTGGCTTTAAGGTGGATTTATACAGCAACTAAAATAAAATAAGAACTAAAATAAAATAAGAAATAAGAGCAGACAACATAGGTTTATAGAGATCACTGGAATAAAATAAGAAATAAGAATGAACCAACCAAATCGCAGATTTTTTGACAATGACTTCCGCCTTTTATTCAAGGCGATAATCGCAGTACTTGTCATCAATAAAAACATCGCTCCCATCATGATTTCCTGATCATCCATATTAAATATAATTATCAACAATTATTTAAAAAAATATTCATTCAGTTTTAGGTTAGAAAACTAGAACTTGTCAAAAGTGTCAATACGGAAAAGATTGGGGAGTGGATTTGGGTCATGCGCACTATCATTTTCCAAATAAAATAAGCGAAAAAGATAAAGGTGGATTTATACAGCAACTAAAATAAAATAAGAACTAAAATAAAATAAAATAAGAAATAAGAGCAGACAACATAGGTTTATAGAGATCACTGGAATAAAATAAGAAATAAGAGCAGACAACATAGGTTTATAGAGATCACTAGAATAAAATAAGAAATAGGAATGAACCAATCAAATCGCAGATTTTTTGACAATGACTTTTGTGTTTTGTGCAAGTTCAGAAAATCGCCTATTCCGCCTTTTATTCAAGGCGATAATCGCAGTACTTGTCATCAATAACAACATCGCTCCCATCATGATTTCTTGCTCATCCATATTGAATATATATAATGTTTTATTTGGATTGATTTTTGGGTTCACCAAGTTCCTTTTTGTTGGTAAATCAAAGAAACAACATTCAATGTTATTATTCACAATGTTAAAATTTGGATTACACTCTTCTCAGTATGTCTTACGTACAATTGATCGATAGCGAATAAATTATGTCGACTCTGTCGATTTTCACATTCATACATTCCTTGAACTGATTGACCTAATTACTCGCGCAAAGCCATTGAACTTGAACAAGAGATATACAGGTAGGTATTTCTTACATCTCCCCCCTTCGGCAAAAAATTTTTCCCCAAAAAATTTGATGTTAAATTACAATACATTACTTACAAAATTATATAAATTCTATATTACAAATTATACATTATATACATAATATTACACTTCGGTTTCCATCTCTGATATATTAGGAGATGGAGTTAATTTTGAAATATGGAAAAATTTGATTATAACTTTTTGTGGCCTATGTCTACTTCGTACATTGAGTTTGATATCTTTTTTAAAATCTTGTAAGGTCCGATTCTTATCATGTCCAATTTTTTCCTATTCATTCGGTTACTATTTTCAACGCCTATACCAAATCTCCTACTTTGAAGTCATATCCTTTTCTATTTTTGTCATATAATCTCTTATTGTATTCATGATATTTCATACTGTTTTCAAGTGCAGTCTTTCTATCGTTTTCCAGTTGATTATAATTTTTATCCTTTTTCAGTTCATTTCGTAATACTGAAGTATCTTCACCATTCAACAAATGTTTCGGACTAAATTTTGTTACTGTGTGCTCGGTCTCATTGTATTGATTTATACAATTATGTGCTATAGTTGTCCATCCATACTTATTTTTTTCTTCATTGATTGCGCATCTTATCTTATTTACCAAAGTTTGGTTCAGTCTTTCATTCAAACCATTCCAAAATGGTGCATTAACTCCTGTAAAAACCATTGAGACCCTTCTTTTTTTCAAAAAATTTTTGAAATCTTTTGAATTTATACCTGGATATTGGTCTGTTAGAAATATTTGAATATCGTGATCTTTTAGTACATTATCTGTCAATTTAATGAAATCATTTGCATTTTGTGTTTTTGATGTTAGTATGTAAGCATACCTAGTGAAGTGATCAACTAGGAGATGTAAATATTTTTTTGTGGATCTTGAGCCACCGAATCCACCTATTGTGTCTATGGAGACTATTTCAAAAGGTTTTCTTGCGGGACCCAAAAGTGACATTAAACCAATTTTGTCTTGCCTTCTTGATTTATTTTGTATACATACTTCACAACATCTACAGGTTTTCTCTATATTTTCTGATATGTTTTCTGCTGTATAATACGGCAGTATTTTATTTTTCATTTTGTTTATTCCAATATGACAAAACTTTTCATGTGTGTCTTCTATCAATTTTTTACTAAATTCTTCTGATAAGATAATTTTATCTTTATTTCTGGCTTTTTTATAATACAAGTTATTCTTATAATTTAGACTATTTTTGTTTGGTTCTATTTCTTTATTCTTCTTTTGATCCTCCAAAATATCTTCTAAACTAATTAAGTTTACAATCCTTAATTCATTATCTTCATCTTCTTTAGGCTCTAATACAGGATTTCTGCTTAAGCAGTCTGCCTCCAAATTATCTTTACCTGGACGGTATATTATTTCAAAATCAAACTGTGATAAATAGTAGCTGAGATCACCTAATTCTTCATCCGTTCTTGCTTTTATATTTATTTTTTCTAGCGGTTTGTGATCTGAAAATACTTTAAAATGTTTGCCTATAAGCCAGTGTTGCCAATACTTTACAGATTCCTTTATAGCTATACATTCTAAGTAAATTGCTTTTTTTCTTTTTTGTGATTCATTTAACTTCCTTGAAAAATATGCTACTGGTTTTTCAATTTTCGGATTTTCGTTAAGTTGTGGCTGTTTTAATACTGCACCTATGCCTTATAAACTTGCGTCTGTGTATAATTGTGTATTGGTAAGTCTGGATCAAAGATAGCCAAAACTGGTTGAGTGCAGAGGAAATTTTTCATATATTCAAAGGCTTTCTGACAGTCTTCCGACCAAACGAATTCTTGTCCTTTCCTCAATAAGTTATGCAGTGGGTCCAGAATTAGTGAAATCTTCGGTACATATTCATATATAATACCACTAGAGATGAAAATGTCGGCAAAATTTCTCGATTGTAAAATGAAAGTTTGTTGCTTTCGGCAATTTCGCTCATGACATTTTTCCAAAATCACTCGCCTGCAACAAACTCGAATATTACAAGAGAGAAATTTTACCTGCTTAAATTTCATCTCGAGTGGTATTCGAAATGACTATTTCTCGAGAAAATTTGTCTGAAGATGGTCACATTGGGCTTGTATTGCGCTATTTGACAAATAAGTATTCATCATAGATCGACTAAACGTTGTTTGTTTTCCCTATGGTAATCATTCCCGAAGCTATCTATGAATTTGAGAAACGTCAAAAATTTTGTCGCTGAAAAACCAAGTTGTTGATTTTGCCCGTTACCATGTTTTATCATAAGTAATATCATAAGTGCATCCAATTTTTCCGAAAAAAATCGAAAAAACACGTTGCTAAGAAATTTTTTAACAAGAAGCATGAGTGCAGGTGGCAACAAAAATCCGAGGCGAAGACGAGGATTTTTGCACCTGCACGAATGCTTTTTGTTAAAAAAATATTACTTTGCAATGTGTTTTTTCGATTTTTTTCTCAGGAAAAATTAGATGTACGAATGGTATTTGACAAGAATATTTCATGAGTAACAGATTATTCTGGATGCATCTATGTATGTATAATTAATTTTCGTTGACAACATCAACTGTCAAGTTTTGCCGCGGGTAAACCCGAAAAAACTGCTGACAGCTGCTGCCATACAGTTTTTCCATCTAGAAACCATTTGTGATTCAAAATTGCGCGTTTCTGATTGGTGGAAATTCAGACGAGGGAAATAGTCGATGAGAAACAAGTGTTGCTAAGGAAAATTCCTCACTAAAAATGGAATGAGTGGAATAGTCATATATAATACCACTAGAGATGAAATTTTGCCGGCAAAATTTCTCGATTGTAAAATGAAAGTTTGTTGCTTTCGGCAATTTCGCGAATGACAATTGTATCAAAATTTTTGGATTTTGGAAAAATGTCATGAGCGAAATTGCCGAGAAGCAACAAACTTGAATATTACAAGAGAGAAATTTTACCTGCTTAAATTTCATCTCGAGTGGTATTCGAAATGACTATTTCTCGAGAAAATGTGTCTGAAGATGGTCACATTGGGCTTGTATTGCGCTATTTGAGAAATAAGTATTCATCATAGAATTCAACTAAACGTTGTTTGTTTTCTCTATGGTATTCATTCCCGAAGCTATCTATGAATTTGAGAAACGTCAAAAATTTTGTCGCTGAAAAACCAAGTTGTTGATTTTGCCCGTTACCATGTTTTATCGATAAGAAACAAGTGTTGCTAAGGAAAATTCCTCACTAAAAATGGAATGAGTGGAATAGTCATTGTAAAAATTGATTTTTCCTAAAAATTGTCGAACATTTTTCTTATTCTCGGGCACAGGAAAATTTCTTACGGAGATTAAATTATCTTTTAACGGAGAAATTGAGTTGTGTTTAATTATATGGCCTAAATATTTAACAGAGTCCAGTGCAAATGTACACTTAGACAGCTTCAATCTGAACCCTTCCCTCATAATTGCATCTAATAGTTTCGATAGATGGTCTATATGTTCTTCGAAAGATTTTGAAAATATCAATATGTTATCTATGTAATTGACTGTAAAGTTTGATAAATTATTTTTCCTTATTATATTGCTTAAAATTCTTTGGAAGATAGCCGGTGATGTTTTCAATCCAAATGGTAGGCAAGTCCATTGAAAATGGCCTTCTTGGGTCACAAAGCCTGTTTTTCTTCGATCTTCAATTCGAAGAGGAATGGACCAAAATGCGGAATTTATATCAAGTTTTGAAAAATATCTGCAATTTCTTATTTTTATCACTAGATCTTCAATAAGTGGAAAAGGTTGCGATTGAGGGACTATTATCTTATTTAAGTCTCTGAAATCTACGGACAATCTCGATTTCTTGTTTTCATCTCTTTTATAAGCTAACGTTACTGGAGCAGCAAATGGGCTGTATGATTCCTCTATCAGGTTTCTTTTAAGTAATTTTGAAATCTGTTCTTCTATTTCTTTTTTATCTTCGATTGAACATCTATATGGTCTTTTACTGCAATGCTTATTTATTATAAGATCTGGCTTCGTAATCTTTTACAGTGCCTATATCATATTCATCCTTCGCAAATATATTTTTGTATCGGTCTATTAGATTCATAATTTTTTTTTTCATGACGATTCAAGTGATTTGTTGAGACATTGAAGGTATCTACTTCGATATGTTCATTAAAATTTATTTCATACTCATTTATTATTTTATTAGATTCGGAAACTTTTTGTTCTATCTCTAATTTTTCATTTTGTATCAATTTGAATTTCTTTATACAATCTAATCCTATAAGAAAGTCATGTTTGAAATTCTCGTTATCAATTATAAACACATTCATGTAATCTTCTGTATTTAAAATCTGGATTTTTATTTTAATTAACCCATCTGTTTCATAAACATCATTAATTGTTCTTAAATTTGTTTTCCTTATTTCATTACCTTTAGATTTTAAGTTTATCAGTTTTGCATTTATTAATGTAACATTTGAACCTGGGTCATAAATAGCAGGTATTTCTAAAGTATCATTTAATTTAACATGGAGTTCAATTAATGGTGGCACAATTAGTTTTTTGGATCCACATCACTTAGTTCTACATCTAAAGATAAATTGTTCACTTGCCTAACCCTATTACTTTTATCTCCCTGATTTTTGAACCAGCATTCATCCTCAGAATGAAAACGTGTTCCTTTTTCTTTACATATTTTACAAGGTATTTTATTCTCACTTCTCTCTTTTGTGTTTAGTCTACTCTTTTGCATTTCTGAATTTTTCTTATAAATTAAATGTTGTAATTTACTTATTTCATTATGTAGGTCTTCAGTCTTTCTTAATTTTTCCATATCAATTCTATCAATGATGTAATTTGGCAAGCCCATAACAATTAAATCTATTAATTTAATGTTTCATTATCAATAGTTTTTCTCACTTGTAATAAAAGTTTTTCTTTTTTTATAGAATATTCTACTAAGGAACCCATTTGATATCTGAAAGCTAACGCATATCTTATTGGAGACCAACCTTTACTACTACATTTTGTTTCAATTGTAAGCTTGAGGAGTGTACAACTATACCAATCTGCCGCTTCCTTTGCCATAAAAGATTTTAAAATTTCAATTTTTTTATTATCGCTTGTTAACTCGAATCGTTCACATTCTTTTTCAAAATCAGTTATCCATTGATCCGCGTTTGAATTTTTACCATTAAAATTTTCAATTGTGAATTCTTCAGCCAATTTTCCAATATTTTTTTCTTCTGATTTTACTTGTTTTTTTCCGAGTAGTTCTTCTAAAAGTTTGACTAATGGTTGTTCTGCTGCATTGGTAGCCACTCCACTAGTAGTATTTTGTTCCCCAATTACTTCTTCTAAATATTCTTCATTAAATTGCAAATTACCTTCTTCATCAAAATAAATGTCCTTTAATTCTTCAGATAAACTAACCCATACTTGTCTCATTTGATTCCTTTGTTTTAGCACTTTCTTCACCTTATTGAACATAGGCGTCTTGATCAGCTCCTCGTGATATGCTGCCCTCATATATTCCTGTGGAATTCTATATGCATGTCCATCCTGTGTGATGACTCTCGTTACACATACCAAGGCTGTGTTTTCTGAGGATGCTTCAGTTGTCGCAGAATGACGGGGTGGATGGCAGATACAACTGGTGTGCGCAGGTAAATGATTTCCTGGGTTCTGTTAATTTTCCTGTGAATATCTGCAATTCTCCCTCGACAGAGTTGATCAGGCGGAGAAAGGAATTCAGGTCGACATTTAGATCACTCTGTTCCCAGCAGGATTTAGGTCGCACTAGGGATTCTACATATCCTCTTTTCGCCAATCTGTTCAGTTATGGGGACTTGGCAGTTGAGTATCTCAGTTTCAAACTGCCTTTTGATTTTGTAAGAGTTCTTGCTCAGGTGAGATTGGGTTCAAGGAAGAATCTAAGAATTTTCAGGAAAGATGTATATTACAATGTTAACTTTGAGGATAATTGTCTTTTGTCTTGTGTGCAATCTGTCCTGCCAGCAGACTCTGATTCATCTGATATGTGATTGTCCTCCGCTTAGACCTCTCAATCCAGTCTACCGATTCAGTAGTGTCTATGAAATTGCACTGTTTTTGCAGAAAGTGACAATAAGGGAAGTCCGTGATTTTGTTTCGGTTGTATGCAATGTGCTGAGGACGAGATCTTTCATTCTTAGCGAGTAGATGTATTTAATTTTCAGATTTTTGCCTCTGGACTGATTAAGTATTATTTTTGTTTAGGTTATTATTTTTCAGTACTTATGTTTATTTCACTTCTGTGGGTTAGGTATACTAAAGCCTTGTAATTTGGTGATTAGTTACTCTTTGTTAATTTTTCTGAATACTATGTTCATGAAATATTATTCCGAGGGAACAATAAAGTATATTATTATTATTATTATTATCAATACGTTGGATTTTCCATCCGAGGCTTCTAGCATCTTGAATCTAAACAGCAGTTTGTCCATTGTGATTCACAACGAGAATGTTGTTTCATAATGTTTTATTTGGATTGATTTTTGGGTTCACCAAGTTCCTTTTTGTTGGTCAGAATAATACAAGAATTGTTTCTCTGTAAATCAAAGAAACAACATTCAATGTTATTATTCACAATGTTAAAATTTGGATTACACTCTTCTCAGTATGTCTTACGTACAATTGATCGATAGCGAATAAATTATGTCGACTCTGTCGATTTTCACATTCATACATTCATTGAACTGATTGACCTAATTACTCGCGCAAAGCCATTGAACTTGAACAAGAGATATACAGGTAGGTATTTCTTACATATATTATCAACAATGATTTAAAAAAATATTCATTGAGTTTTAGGTTAGAAAACTAGAACTTGTCAAAAGTTTCAATACGGAAAAGATTGGGGAGTGGATTTGGGGCATGCGCACTATAATTTTCCAAATAAAATAAGCGAAAAAGATAAAAGTTGACCATCCCTTATTCTAATTCTTATTCCTTATTTTAGCTTATTTCCTGTATAAACGCTGTCATTGAAATGCATGAAGTGAACATTCTTATTTTATTTTATTTTAGTTCTTATTTCATTTTAGTTGCTGCATAAACTCGCCTTTACATAGAACTAAATTATCTAAACTTGCACAAAACACAGAAGTCATTGTCAAAAAATCTGCGATTTGATTGGTTCATTCTTATTTCTTATTTTATTCTAGTGATCTCTATAAACCTATGTTGTCTGCTCCTATTTCTCATTTTATTTTAGTTCTTATTTTATTTTAGTTGCTGTATAAACTCGCCTTTAGTGGGGCTTGTAGAAAGCAGGAGTTATGCAACTTTTTAGGTGGATTTATACAGCAACTAAAATAAAATAAGAATTAAAATAAAATAAAATAAGAATGTTCACTTCATGCATTTCAATGACAGCGTTTATACAGGAAATAAGCTAAAATAAGGAATAAGAATTAGAATAAGAGATGGTCAACTTTTATCTTTTTCGCTTATTTTATTTGGAAAATGATAGTGCGCATGACCCAAATCCACTCCCCAATCTTTTCCATATTGACACTTTTGACAAGTTCTAGTTTTCTAACCTAAAACTTAATGAATATTTTTTTTAATCATTGTTGATAATTATATTTAATATGGATGACCAAGAAATCATGATGGGAGCGATGTTGTTATTGATGACAAGTACTGCCTTGATTAAAAGGCGGAAGTCATTGTCAAAAAATCTGCGATTTGATTGGTTCATTCTTATTTCTTATTTTATTCCAGTGATCTCTATAAACCTATGTTGTCTGCTCTTATTTCTTATTTTATTTTATTTTAGTTCTTATTTTATTTTAGTTGCTGTATAAATCCACCTTAAGCCTGAAGATGTGGAGGATACGGGAAAATGTCTGATAATTCATATTGCAGATTCAAAAAACAGAACGCAACGTTCATTTGTTTTTTCACTGGTTCATAGAAGTAATACCAGCTCGAGCTGAGACCGGGAGACCGATGATAAGAATAATAATAAAACTCCTTTATTTTCAAATGAGTTAGTTACATTCCCAAACAGAAGGAAATAAACTAAAAGAAAATTGTGTATCTAGAACAAAAAAAAAATAATTTATGTTGAGGAATTCCTTGATGGTGCAGGGTTCTAAATCTGTTAGGTATTTCCTGATCTCTCTTTTGAAGGTTTTTTGAGTTCTCAAATTCTGCAGTCGGCTAGGTACCTATATTATTGAAGAATTTGATGCATCTGTAATGAGTGCCTTTTTCTGTAAGTGTGAGTCTATGAATGGGGTATATGATATCATTGGATCTTATTTGATAACTGTGATGTCTTTCAGTTTGGAAGTTATTGGTGTTTTGTGACAAGAACATCAAACATTCATATACAGAGTGTAACAGCCAAATGGAATAAATTCGATAACGCATAAATGAGGGCGTGTTGGGAAAAACGCTCGGACACGTCGATTTGTAATTTTAAATGCGCATATTTTTCAAGAAAATAATATTAAATAGGGTGTTCCATGTGACCGTGGCCAATACCAACTTTCTTATTTCAAATGCAACCCCCTGTATATTATTTATTTATTGGATTCTTCAGAGAATTCTAGACACAATTCATGCACAATGTCGTATACCTATCTTTAACTATTTCGGAAGTATTGAGTGTTTTCAGATTTTCAGATAAAATCAAAGTTTTAAATAAAAATTATTTTATTTCACAAATTTGGTACATTACACTTAGAACCTAATAAGTAATACTGATTATTTCTTAATTATTAAAAAAAAAACGAAAAAAACATTGATGTCAATGTAGGAAATGTTCAAAATGCTCGCCGCGAACGTCCTGGCAACATGCTAATCTGGTGTAAAATTGTATTCTAACGTTACTCAACATTTCAGGTGTCACTGATCTAATCGCAAGCGTGATTCGGTTTTTTAGGTCGTCTAAGTTTAAGAGTTTCGTTTCGTATACAATACTTTTGACATATCCCCACCAAAAGAAGTCTAATGGTGTCAGATCAGGAGATCGTGCTGGCCATTCTATCGATCCGCGCCTCTCTATCCACCGATTTGGAAAAATTTGGTTCAAGTACTGCCGGACATTGATTTGGTAATGGGGCGGTGCTCCATCTTGCTGAAACCATATTATTATATTTTTTTTTATTTTTTCTCAGTAATGGTTTTTGCTTACCTTCTTCATATCGAGAGGTAAATGGGAAATTAGTATTGAGTGTAATGTATCGAATTTGTGAAATAAAATAATTTTCATTCAAAATTTTTGTAAAAAATCTGAAAACACTAGGACATTGTACATGAATTATGTCTAAAATTGTCTGTGAAATCTAAAAAATAAATAATATAAAGGGGGTGCATTTGGAATAAGAAAGTTGGTGTTGGCCGCGGTCGCATGGAACACCCTATATAATTTTATTTTCTTGAAAAATATGCGCATTTAAAATTACAAATCGATGTGTCCTCATTTATTCGTTATCGAATTTATTCCATTCGGTTCCCACACAGCACAATGGACGAACAATGGATGTTTATTATGGATGTTCGAAACATCCATTGGATGTCCACAATTGGTACATAGTACATCCAAAGGACGTTCATGGGACGTCCAGGACACCACTTTGGACGTACAATTCAAGTCCAGATAACATCCAATGGATGTACATTGTGCCTATCTTGGACATCCATAGTACGTACATTGGATGCACATGTACGTACATTGGATGAACAATGGACATTCATTATGGATGTTCGAGACATCCATAGGATGTCCAGAATTGGTACATAGTACATCCAAAGGACGTTCATGGGACGTCCAGGACACCACTTTGGACGTACAATTCAAGTCCAGATAACATCCAATGGATGTACATTGTGCCTATCTTGGACATCCATAGTACGTACATTGGATGCACATGTACGTACATTGGATGAACAATGGACATTCATTATGGATGTTCGAGACATCCATAGGATGTCCAGAATTGGTACATAGTACATCCAAAGGACGTTCATGGGACGTCCAGGACACCACTTTGGACGTACAATTCAAGTCCAGATAACGTCCAATGGATGTACATTGTGCCTATCTTGGACATCCATTGCATGTCATATGTACGTACATTGTATGAACAATGTTTATTATTATTGTTCATAATATAAAGAAATATTCAAACTCAAAGCAATTTGAATCCAGTTAATTATTCAGTAACACTGAAATTAATCAGATACGGCGTTACTAGATAATATCTAGTGTTAAAGGTATATCTAGTAGTTAGTAGAGGTAGATATACCTATAACATCATCAGTCATCCTATGCAGCGGAACGAAGGTCCTCTTAAAACAAAACGGAAGATCGTTCTGGGGGAAGACTACCGCATGGCGACATCTAGTTATGAATTAGACAAACAATTCGCTCTCGAAGTTACGCGGTCGAAGATAGATGGCATATCTCTCATTTTCTCCTTCCAGTGACTACATGGTAATATGTATCTCCTCAGCAAGCAAGAATGTGAGTTTTCACATAAGAAACATGAAGGCGGCAGCGTGAGAATCGTACATAGTTATCGGTATGTCCGAAAATAATAATTATCCAACGAAAGTTTATTCTAGAAGGAATTATTCCAAAAGGACAAATTAATCAGTAAAACTGAGATTAATCAGATATCAGTTGTTGATATTTATATCAATGCACGCGGTATCTGATTTATCTCAGTTTTACTGATTTATTTTCTTTTTGGAATAATTTCTTCTGGAATTAACTTTCGTTTCGGTCTGAAACATGGCCGATATGGCGCTCATCTGCAAATCGTCTATAATGTATCTGAATTGGACGTACAATGAATGTTCACTGTTGGATTTACAATGGACGTCCAGAAATGTACATTAACTGGACGAACAAAAAATGCACCATTAATAATGTATCTGAATTGGACGTACAATGAATGTTCACTGTTGGATGTACAATGGACGTCCAGAAATGTACATTAACTGGACTAACAAAATGCACCATTGAACAAATTTTATTTGAAGATTGTGTTTGGAAATACTATTGATTTTCATTTGGAACAGGGAAAATAGATGAGATTCAAACAGAAAATTCATATATATTTTTGGACATTATATGTATGTACAATGGACGTACGTTCGTAACAACCAATGGACGTCAACAATTGTAAGTACAATGGACATCCATTCAACGTCCATGGACGTTTGGACTTGATATGGTCGTAAAATGGACGTCCAATGGATGTCGTGTGCTGTATGGGTTGTTACACTCTGTATGTATAGTGCATATATGGTAAGGAACCCATGTCTCCTAAACACTCCTCTGCAGCTTTCTCTCATCTTCATACCGTATATACCTACATCTTATGGCTCCCTTTTGTATCACAAAGACATGCTGAATGTCAATATCTTGCAACAGCTTCGAAGCAGGCATAGATCTTAGGGTAGCTTCATTCATGTCGAAAGCGATACTTCTGAGGGCGTATGTAGTAGAGTTAAACTTTTTTTTTGTGTTTTTTATGTGTTCTCCCCAATCAAGAAACTCATCGATGCAAACTCCAAGAAATTTTGATGCTCTATTTAATGGTTGTTTAATGTTTCCAAGAGTAACTTCCTCTGGTATTCTGGCTTTATCTTGTTTTGTCCTGAAGAGAATGTCTGTTGTTTTGTTTTTGTTTAGGATAAGTTGATTTGTGTTGAACCACTCTTCAACCCTGGTTAACCTCTGACTCGCTCTATCTATGGTCTCCTCCACAGTGTTTCCCCAGACCAAGAGATTTGTGTCATCAGCATATTTAGTTATCAGGGATTTGGCTTCAATTTCTGGTATTGAATTGGGTGTCCTTCGATTGTCCTCATGCTGTTTCAGAAAAGAGTCCTCCACATCATTAAGAAAGACCACAAACAGGAGTGGACCCAATATACTTCCTTGTTGTATTCCTATATAGTTTTCTTTCGTTCGGGATATTCCTTTCACATTATTTTTCTCAACTGCAACACACTGTTTCCTTCCAACTAAATAGGATTTTAACCATTCGTAGGCCCATCCTCGAATACCGTACATCCAGAGCTTCTTTAACAGGATGTTGATGTTTAGACAATCATATGCTTTTGAAAGATCTAGCATCATACCCAGTGCATAGTTTTTATCCTCAAGCTGGTCTATGATAGTTTGAACGAAGCTGTAAATGGCTATTACAGATGATTTGCCTTTTAGATAGCCATGTTGGTTTGACTTCGAAATATCACATTTGAGAAAAAATTCCATCAATCTAGAGCATATTACCGATTCAAATATTTTGGGGAAACTTTGGAGTAAGCTTATTGGTCTATAACTTTCCATATTGCTTGGATCGCCTTTCTTGTGAATTGGCTTGATAATTGCTATTTTTAATTATTCAGGAAATACACCATACTTAGGGAATTGTTGATTTTGAAGCATAGAACCTCTTTGATATCTTTAATGCTAGATTTTATGATGGATGCAGGTATTTCGTCTTGGCCACAAGTGTGCTTGTTCTTTATACGAGTAGATAGTTTTTCAATTTCCATGGTTGTTGTTAGTTTAAGATATATTGATTGGTTCTTTTCAACTATGCTGCACTGAAATGGAGGGTTTGGTAAATGTTTTATTAGCTCTGGTACTATTTGTAGCAGATATTGGTTTAGATTCTCCGCTATGTCAGTTACGTTTCCTTCAATTCCTATACCTTTTTTTATCCTCTTCCACATATCTCGCTGCAAATCGACCACATGCATTTATTTTTATTTTCAGATGATTTCATTCTTTCTTCTTAATGTTTTCCTCTTTCTTACCTGATCATGATATCATACTTCTTCTTTGTTTCTTTGTAGAGTGTTTTGTACTCTCTACTGGCTCTAGACAGGAATAGTAAGTTGTCCAATTTTTGTTTCATGCAGGATACTTCCTCTGAGTATGCTGCAGTTTTTTTTCTTTTGTTGTTAATTATTTTTGTCCTGTGATCAAATAGACGTTTGAAAGTTGATATGAAAGAATTCCATTGTAGGTTCACATTTGCAGTTGGTAAGTTGTAAACTTCTTCCCAGTTCTGGTCTATATGTTCTGTCTGAACTCTTTCTTCTGTGTGTCTTTAAAGAATCTTGTGCAGCATACAGGAGTTTGATGTTGGCCTAGTTTAGATATCACTTTCTGTCCGGTGTGATCTGATATGAGCGCTTCAAAAATAGATGCTTCACTCACGTTGCTATTTGTAAATATGTTATCTATGCAGCTGGGTTATTCACTGTTTCTAGTAGGTTCAAAAATTGTTTGATGTAGGTTGTAAGTTTTCATTAGAGAAATTAATTCGTTACTATTCTTCGTATCAGATAACATATCGATGTTGAAGTCACCAGCAACAAATATTACTTTCTTGTTATCAAACATCATGTTACAGATTCGTTCTATTTTATTGAGAAAGGTAGTTGTTGGTCTGCCTGATGGACGGTAAACAGCATATACTGAAATTGTTCTACCAAGTATCCTACTATCAGTACTATCCATCGATGCAAACTCACATTCCCCTTTGATTGGTAATTTTTCTATGTGGTGGTTGATGGAATGTTGTCGGTTTTCTCTAATATAAATGGCTGCACCTCCATGCTCCCCTTTTTTCACGGCAGTAGCTTGTTGCTAACTTGAAGTTTGATGCTGTGCAGTTCCTGCTAGTACGAGAGATGACGACCAAAATCATGTTTCATAGCGGCCCGGCTAAAACCGTGTAAAATCGATAGATTAGATGAGCCTAGAGCCGACTGGTAAGTAGTAGGTAATTCTCAGAAGTGTAGCATCTTCGCGGGGGGCCATTTCTGCTGTGTAAAAAAAAATGGTCGACTGTCGTATAACGGCCCGTCTGATATTGAAAATGTACATAGATTTTGTTATTTTATCACTGAAATTTGTGTTTTCAGACATTTTGTGCGTAGCATTTGACCTGAGTGTATTTTCAAAAATGTCAAAGATCTGACCTAAGTGACTCATAGTGGCTCGGTTCATTTTTGTTTTAAATCATTCGTAGGTATGAAAGCCCAAAATACGAAAATACGGTTTTCAGAAATTTTGAGTGTCGCCTATAACGAAAAAATGTGCCGGAGTCGGCAAAAACTCCGGCTCTCTTACTTGGCTATCTTATCGCAAAGAAAAGAGATGAACCAAGTGTGTGGTCAGCTTGTCAAAATCATATGGAAGATGTAAACAAATATTGATGTGACCACAGGATTGCTTTGCCCACAAGCTCTGACCACAAGGAGTTGATGCGCTGAATATAATTCATGTTAAACTAATTTCTGAATTAAAGTCATATATTTTTTTAAATATTTCATTTGGAATACATACCTATATCTATTTGGTGTTAGTGACTATAATCAAAAGAATTTCTGTGAAGTATTTCGGAAATTCCTCAAATTATTTTAGGGACTTGGATCAGAAATATATTAGAAATGATTTGAGATTGAACATCCCTCAGATTTTCGAGTTGAACGTTGAACTAATTCATAATATCTTAATAAATATAATGCATATATTTTTGCTGAATAATTATTGTTTTATTGGCTACAAACTACAAAAGTACGTATTATCATTTCATTCTTCCGAATTTTCATTTAGTAAATTTGGTAGCTACCTCAATTTCATATTCAGTGCTAGTATTTCTATAGGATTGCGGCTATTCAGCATTAATTTGAATTATCAATACACATTGACATTAGATGAATGTGTGATAAATATGTGTATGAAAAAAATGAACGATTCTCCTGGGGTAAATTTACCTCACGTTTATGCAACCGGCTAAGTATACTGCAAATTGAAAAGTTGTCTGATTAGTTACATGCTACATTCAATTTGTCTGATATAATTTTTTTCCACATCTGGGGAACGTATTCAATCATTGACGACGAATTTCAGACAGATTGCTATGAGTCACTTAGGTCAGATTTCTTGACATTTTCCAAATGCTACAAAAATGTAAGGCGACATGTTTTTTTTGTCTGGAAATTGATCTTTCCACATCAATTGACACGACTTAACCTATAAAAATCATTTCCAGACGGGCTGCAGGTTTTTTTCTCATTTTTTATTGGTCTCCTGGGTACGCGCTACAAACTTGGTGTCTGAAAACTGTGTTATTGGTATCTCAGGGCTATTATCTGACTACATTCCGGAAATCAGACGGGCCGCTATGAGTCACTTATGTCGTTTTTTTGACATTTTCGAAAATGCGCTCAGATCATACGCTACGCGCAAAATGTCTGAAAATCGCCTTTCTGGGTACAGGGTCATATAATCTATCGATTCCGTGCGGTTTTAGCCGAGCCGCTATGAGTCAAAAATCTTGGTCGCCATCTCTCGTACTATGCAGCTCCTTCCAATGTTCCGTCAGACACATGAACATTGAACAAGCAGTCAGGATTCTCTGATGATAGCTTGGCCAGTTTGTTGACTGAATTCCCTATAGACTGGAGGTATTGATGAATCACACTGAATGTAAAAAATTATTATGTTTCAAAATTTCATTTTTCTTATCTGCTTCCATGAGAAGTTTATTTAAGAAGTAAACTTTGGTAGTTAGCAAATTGTTTTCCTGAACTATATTTCCATTTACTTCCACTTCTGGTTTTTCGACCAATATATTTTTTCACTCGAAGTTAACGAGTCTACTTCACAGCATTGTTTTATACGATTTCCACAGCTGGATGGTATTGGTTTTCGCACTTTTCACATTTTGGTCCAGTTTTCACTAATTTTTGGCAGTATTTGCAAGTTTTCGTAGCAGCGTTAAGATTCGCGTGTTTATCATTGGCGGCCATATTGCCATATTTCTGGCAGCGCGAGTAGCAGTGGAAGAGGCTGAGTGTAATTTAGGCATAATAAGAGACAGAGAGCTGAGGCTGAAATTTCGTCGTCCGCCATTGAAATGATTCAGCAGTATTCCGGGAAATATTTCTGGTAGCGCGAGTAGCAGGGGAAGTGGCTGAGTGTAATTGAGGCATATCATATGTAGATTTTCAATTCAGGGAAACAAAAAGTGTTATTTGTCTTTGGTTAGGTTCTTGGCATAGGTGACTAATAAAAAACCAAAAACAACTTCACTCGCTGATAGATATAGGGCGCTCCTTCAGCAGAGACATTGACATGTCTTTCGGTGTCGATAAATGCGCCATAGTCAACATCAGGAAGGGTAAAATGGAGAATACTCAGGAACAGTTTCAGGACATCTGCAGTATGTTGCCAGAAGAGACCTACAAGTATCTGGGCATTCCTCAAAATCAACGGATTGACCACACCCGTTTGAAAACTGAGTTCACTGCGAAATACAAAAGCAGGGTAACCAAAGTGCCCAACACCAAGCTGTCTGCTAAAAATCAGATCATTTTCAATTCATTCTCAATATGGATGATCTGTTGGTGAGCCTAAAAACAATACAAGAGGTAATTGAATTATGTAAGTACCTTCATGAAGAATTAACAAGTTTTTTAAAAGAAGGTGGATTTGAATTAGGAAAATGGGCTCCAAATGATAGAACAGTTTTAAATACAATTTTGGAGAATTCGGACATTAAAGAAAAGGCAGTAGAGTTCCGCGAAACAACAAACAACCAGGCGCTAGGCATTTCATGGCTTTCAAATTCGGATACATTTCCTTACTCCTGGGAAACAAATTTAAATTTCAAGGAGATGAACAAAATGAATGTATTGAGTACCTACTATTTCAAAATTATTCGACCCATTGGTTATTGGTCCAGTTATCATAAAGTCAAAGGTATTTTTTCAAAAACTATGGCAATCCAATCTCACATTAGATGAGCCTTTATCATCGGATTTATCATCAATTTGGTTGAGTTATGTGTGGGATTTACTAACTATCAAGGATATAAGGGTAGAAAGAACGGTGTTGTTAGAAAATGCGGGAACAATAGAGTTGCATAGATTTAGCGATGCATCTGAAGCGGAATACGATGCGTGTATCTACATATACTCCATTCACTTTTATAAAGTATCGCGGTTGGCCATGATTTAGGTTTATCAAGTTTTTTTTTCTTAAAACAGACGCAGGTTGGCACTCGTGAAAATCGAGCGACATTGCCAAGTCTACTTTCTATTTACTCTTTTTCAACTTTGTAAATGGAGTTAGTTCTTCGAAGATTTTACTGTGGCGCAGGTTTCGTAGCACTACTAGATACATTTTCATGCTGGAGTATTTCAGGTTGTGCAAAATGTATTTAAATGTCTTCTGAATTAACATAATATTTTCTCAAATTCATTAATTTCCCAAAGTGAATGAACTTTTTGATAAATATGTAATTACTACGATTTTTTAGCAGAGACGACAACGTTGTGGGCGAATCTGACAATGCAATGACCATAACCTAAAGCTGCGTATACATGTGCGAGCCGAACCTATCGCGAACCGCTCGCGAAGTGTTCGTGTCATGTTCGTTAATTTCACGTACACACTTGCGATCCGCTCGCGAACCAATACCAACGACGGCTTACGAATTTACACTGAGCTCGCGTTGTGTTCGTGAAAAGCTGCGTATACATGTGCGAGCCGAACCTATCGCGAACCGCTCGCGAAGTGTTCGTATCATGTTCGTTAATTTTACGTACACACTTGCGATCCGCTCGCGAACCAATACCAACGGCATAACGAAGTAACACTGGGCTCGCGTTGTGTTCGTGAAAAGATCCGACTATCGATGGATCGGCGCGAACGGTTTGCGAGCGGCTCTATAGACGTTCGACATGCCGTCCAAATAATTGTCGCTATTGGTTCGCGAGCGGTTCGCGATAGGTTCGGCTCGCACATGCGTACGCAGCTAAAGAATCCGACTATCGATGGATCGGCGTGAACGGTTTGCGAGCGGCTCTATAGAGGTTCGACATGCCGTCCAAATAATTGTCGCTATTGGTTCGCGAGCGGTTCGCAATAGGTTCGGCTCGCACATGTATACGCAGCTTATCATTTTCAAAATATACGCCGCGAAATGTTTTAAAATTTCATGGCAAACCGCGATACTTTATAAAAGTGAATGGAGTATATTTAGTTTCATCTGACTCTGCGGGTACGCGAAAAAGCGATTTGATATGTGGGAAATCCAAGGTGGTACCTCATAAACCTTGCACGTTGCCGCGGCTCGAATTATTAGCAGCAACACTGCTGGCTAATCTAGCTCATTCGGTAGTGGAAATTCTGAACATACAATGAAATTTCTTATTATTTCAATTCGTCTATCGTCTTGGCTTGGCTAAAGATGGAACCATATAGATTAAAGACATTTGTGGCGAATAGACTTTCTGCAATCCAAGCTAAGACGTCGGTTCACAATTGGCAATATATTAATTCTAAAGAAAATCCAGATGACATAATATCCCGCGGAGTAACTCCACTTCAATTGAAGAATTCACATATTTAGTGGTGCGGTCCCGAATTTTTAACAACGGGTGAGCTCACATGTATGACTCTTGCTTTGAAACCCGAATACGACGTGTTGCCTGAGCTCAAGCAAGATATACAGGTCACTCTAAAATGCAGTGTGGATTTTGCTGGTCCAATTTTAATTAAAGAAAAAATCACGTGGAATACCAAAATGATCGAAACATATGTTTGCATATTTGTCTGCTTTGCTACACGAGCCTGTCACATTGAATTTCAAATTTCATCGGGGCCAATAATCAATTTTTAGAACTTTACAAGCTTATAAATGATGATGAACATCAGCAAGCAGTTTACAATTCTCTAAGCAAAGATAAATGGAAATGGAATTTTATACCATCTCTCTCACCTCATACGGGAGGAATATGGGAGGCGGCTGTTAAGTCAGCGAAGTATCACCTCAGAAGGACTATAGGCAATAATTCATTAACGTACGAAGAAATGCATACTCTTTCGATTCAAATCGAAGCTCGTTTGAATTCCTGTTCTTTAACTCCTTTATCCCAAGATCCCAGCGATCTTTTTCCCCTCTCTCCTTCACATTTTTTGATTGGCGATTCATTGGTTGCACCTCAAGAAGATGTAGGTACGAGAAGTGAAATGTAACCGCTTGTCAAGATACCACCTCGTGCAATATGATTTTTTGGTCCAGTGAATACCTAACACAAATTCAGCATCGCCATAAATGGCGAAAGGACGTCGGCCCTCAGCTTCAAGTAGGCAGTCAAGTGGTATTAATGGAAGCGAAAATTCGTTGGAAAAACGAAACAAGTGTCCTGAATAGTTGAATCCAACAAATGAGACGCATTGGTGAGATTGGTAATCATCTTATGCTCCAGGTGAATGAATGATCAAATCTCAAAAAAATTTCCGGCCCGAAGGACCAAAACGTATTGAATAGAGTTTCAGCTAACCAACTGAAGTGCTGTTCAATATTGTTTAAATAGATATTTATAAGTATAAATTTCGGAATAGAAAAAAATATATACCTAGCTAATGGACTGTATTTGTAAATGAAATCCAATCCAACACACAAATGAACGGATAAATGTACCCAATAGATTAGAGAAAAACTCAAATCTTCAAATTTAACAGAAAAATTATAGTGCAGAACCATCTTGCGGGCGATTCGATGAGGATTCGCAACAAAAAGATAGCCTGCTACGCAGTGGCGCACCCAGAAATTTCATTCGGGGGGGCTGCTCGAGAGTAATCAGGTTTTTACATAAAAATAAAACTCGAAAACGACGAAAACAATCCTTTATTTTTGAGCTCGGGGGGGGCTGCAGCCCGACAGCCCCCCCCCTCGGTGCGCCACTGCTGCTACGGCCCAAACACGGTCTGCAAGGTATTGCTAATTGCACCCAATCTGTTAAATCTGGCAACGCCACCCCTATCGGTAATTTTGCGAACTTCGGGATTTCGAGGATTCGGCAGTACTGATAGATTGAGAGAGGGAGGTGAGGGTAAAGATTTAAAATAAGCGGAAACGGACAAATTGGAGAGTAATTGTATTAGGAGCCCTAAGCTCTCATCTTCCACACCGAGTAAGTACGATATTGAAATAGATTTGACTGTATATCACATTTGTGTTGAATGAAAATCTAGACTGTAGTGAAAGTGCTTATTTATTTTACCAACCCACAATATTACCTGTACGAGAACGTGAATTTTCGTCCCTATTTCTAAATTCAACACAATCATTCAAGACAGAATTATAGTCCCGTTTATATGGGATATTTTGGAATAAGTGGTAGGTGCCAATGATTGAAATTTCATCTTACTTAACTTTAATTCGAAATAAAAAGAATTCTATACATTTTATCATACAAAAAAATCAGAACACAGCTATTTTGAGTATTTATCATCAGTTGATTCGAATTAAATAGGTACTAAACTAACTCTCGACATGTTGTCAACTGGTGTCTAACTTTTAAAATTTCTATCTAAGAAAGGAAGATGGCAGTGATGGTATTTTGGTTGAATCTTAGTGACAGAATGGGTAGTTAGGGCATGATCCTGGATCGACTCCAGCAGGAATTTGAGCAGGAACACCATGTTGGGCTGGCTGAGGATTCCATTGACCACCCTGGTTCCATTGGTTCTGTTGTGGATTGGTCCAGGTTTCAGGGCCTGAAACAAAAAGTACACATAAAAAGTTCAGGGGCAGCGCAAAATTTCGAAGGACAATAATTATTTGAGACGAAGATTGAAAACACTTTTTGAAAAATAATTTATCATATTCTCAGCTTCATTGGTCCTAGATTGTTTTTCATGTCCTTATATTATTTGTTGTTGATCTTGCATTGTGACAAGTAACTACGCAATTTTAATTCGCCGAAAGTACAATGAAGATTTGAATGATTCGAAAATAAGAAATAAATTGTAAATTAACAGGTATAAGTCACTCCAGAGACTAACCGAAATGTGAAGAATTTTCAATTTGGGAATTGAGGAAAATTGTCAATGAAGGGTTGTACCAAAGCGTTTGCTAACGGCAGCCGCACTTATCAGTGATTTTAATCCATTTGTTTTTGTTGCCACTGTTGATCTTGCATTTGAAACACCCCCGCAAGATTCAAAACATGATTCGTCCGAATCGCGTGGGCATAACAGGGTGTTTCATCATAATCTGAACAAATATATAAAGCCTTTTAAATGACGAGGAGAAAGTCATTTTCGCCTTATGATTTATACCCCGTTTTCGAAGCATAAGCGAGTTACAGGGTGTTCAATGTCAACTTAGAGCTAAGAGCAATATTCTGATTACTGTTGTAAGTTATGCGCGCGACATTTGAAATAACGGTTTCTGATCTCATATATCACTATTTTTTAGGTCTCAATTCATTTTCATTTCACCAATTTCGAAATAATCTTTTTTTATGTCTTCAGTGGAAGAATTCTCCTAAAATTGTTGGAATCTTTCAAGGTTGAAGTGTTTTTCATTCTAAATTACGATGTGAAAACAATATGAAAAATATCCATTGGAATTGTCATAATGATTTGCGTCCTCCATTCTCTTAATAAAAAGCAACAAATAGCAGGAAATAGGACCAGGAAAAAAACAGATGTTATAATCATAGGGTTCTTTCGGTGGCTGACCTACTGTGTTTATTTCGGTAGCTATATAGTTTTCGTAGTGTTTCTTGATGCTATTCTTTCTGACAAATCTTTGTAGTTTTTTACTTTTTAATTCGTTAAATTGATACATGTTTTTGGCATGAAGAAGCAGAGGGACACCTTTGCGAAACGTCGCCACGAATGTGAAAAGCTTTCAACATCTGTTTTTTTCCTGGTCCTATTTCCTGCTATTTGTTGCTTTCTAATATCCATTGGTTTTCATTTTGTAGCCTTTCAAAGATTACGCTCGGAGTACGTTCATAATTTTCATTTAAAAAACTGGAGGCCGTGCGAAGGCCAAAATTGTGCTGTCAGAATGACCCGGAAAGAAATATGAAATTATAAACCAGAAAAATTCAACTCTCTACGAGTATGAATTTGATTTAATCTGATCTTATCAATGTCCGTTACCAAAGCAACGCTTGTCAATCGAAAGTGGACAGTTTGATTCTAACCAATGATTTTTGAAAAAAAAATTGTCCGCATTTATATTTTGTCGAGTTCGGTGTTATGCAGAGAATAAAAAACAATTATTCGAATGAATGGTCTGAAATTCGAACATTAATAATCGGTAGAACTACCATCAAGGGTTTATTGTCGACATCTAAGGGGAGGACATGACCCCTCATGTCCCCCCCCCTCAAATTCGCCAGTGACCATGCCAGTTGCATACAAACGTTGTTGAAGATATTTACAATTTAGATAATAGTTAATTAGTTACTGTCTATACCGATTCGGAAATAAAAGTAGTGAACATGGCCACTACAGCGTTAAACGAGTGGATGAATATTGTCTAGTGGACCAATGAAATAATCAAAACCCTCGGCGCGATACGACAACGAATAAATGACTGACCCCACTCAATTGATCATTTTGAGGTGACGTCACGACAGATCCGCCATTGCCCGTGGGGCAAACTAACGTTCCTGTCATTGTGAACAATAGAAAAGATCGATTTTCAAAGTGTGAATTATTTAAAATGCCGGCGTTTTGTTGTGTTGTGGGGTGTTCTAAAAGGGCAGAAAGGGATCAACTTCGTTTTTTTAGAATCCCCAAAGCCTTACAAAACCGAGGAGGAATGCTGGACGCTTTATCAAAAGAACGTCGAGAATGTTGAGTTAGGGCTTTAAGACGGGGCAATTTGAACGATACATTCCTTAAAAATTCACGAATTTGTGGAGGTCAATTTGTATCAGGTAGGTAAATATTATCAATACATAAGAAATACAGAAGTTATGGTCCAAAATCTTCGAATTTCTTTTAGGAGAACCAGCCAAACTGGAAGATAGAAATAGCCCCGATTGGGTCCCTTCTGTAAATATGGGATACACTAGCATCAAAACACAGGATGGGCAAAGTTTAAAATGACATGTTAGATTGGTTGAACGTCAAACGAAACATCTTAAAATGGTCAGTACTACTGTTTTTAAAAAAGTTGTAATCCCCAATCAATTCTTCATTTTCTTTAGGATGAAGCTAGGAAAACTGCATTGAATATAGAACCCACAGCAGGTCCATCTACAGAAACCGAAGAAAATCCTGAACTGTGCAATGAACACGAAAGTCACAGGACTGCTAACATTCAAACGGATTTGACTATGGACCACTTAAACAAGCTCTTTGGAGATCTCAATTTTGCTAATCAGAAAATATATGCTTTCGAAGAAAAATTGAATACATGAGATTTAGCAGAGGGGTCATTCAAGAACGATTCAAAAACATTGGTTTCCCAAAAGCTGAGCTGATGTTTCGGGTATTTAATAGCTCCCTACTTATCAAATGAAAGTGTTCTGTCTCCGTTTAATCAATTTATTTTGAAATGAATGTATAATATTGTAGAAGAAGTTAATAGAATACGCAATAACTCAAAACTGCTGATCACAACGAAAAACTTATGGCAGACGCGCCCTTATATGCCCCACGGACAAAATGGCCGCTCTGTCAAAGTCACGTGACTCAAAATGATCAATGGCATAGGAACCTGCATCGAGACCCGAGAGAGTTCAAATCTCCTCCTCTCCAGACTCCTATGCCATTGAGTGAGATCAGAAATTTCTTCGTTGTCGTATCGCGCCGAGGGTTTTGATTATTTTATTGGTCCACTAGACAATATTCATCCACTCGTTTAACGCTGTAGTGGCCATGTTCACTACTTTCATTTCCGAATCGGTATAGGAGTATTCCAACTCATGTTCTATCATTACTTTGGACAGAGAAACCTTCAGGATGATCGTTGAAGGGAAAGCTGTAAACTACTTCATTTCATACTCGATTCTCGTTAATTATCGACAGATAGCGCATGTTTTATTTCCCACTATCACCACAAATCTGAAGATATCTCACCATCTACTCTTCCGTAAGCACCAGCCTCTCGGAGTCCTTCACCGTGATAATCTCCGTCTCCAATGTATTCACCTCTATCTAAAGCGTTTTGGCCACCGCCGTTCCATTGAGGAACCGGTGCTGGATTCCATTGGTTTCCTTGATTCCATTGGTTTTGACCTTGGTTCCACGCTTGCTGAGGTTGAGCCCAGGCATTAGGTGCTGGTGCGTTCGGATTGGCTGCCACTGCAGGGTTGGCACAGTTGGGGAAGTTCGGACAGGCTTGGGGGCTCACGCCAGCTGGGTACTGATGAGCGGGCACTCCACCAGCTAGTGGTCCATTCCATACTGCCGAGGCATATGCCACCGCTGAAGCTAATACTACCTGAAATTATGAGATTTGAGATAGAAAGAGGAATATTACGTAAAGTAGGAACTTCGGATTGACGTGTTTCGGAAGTCATTGCTGTAACCGTGCACACTAATAAATCATTCAAGATCTGAATTGATAATGATGTAAACTAATTCAAGTGCCCTATCAAAAATGGCATGGGAATGTCGGCGAGATCTTCAAAAAATTTGCAAGCACAACAGAGAGGTACTCGAGTAGATAAATCAGCCGGAACTCAGACTGGAGCATCGTTCAATGGGAGTTGCATTTGCCTGAGGAATCCTATGAAATGCAAAGTTCAGAATGGAGTCGTCGGATTCGGAAAGACTGAAAAAAATGACCAGGACTCTGGACTCTGTCGCTTGAAATAACTTCCAAAATAAATCTGTCAGAAACTCATTCAACATGCTATACTGGAAAAGCTGGCATATTAACTCCCAGGCTATTGCCTATTGGGCCCTGCGTTACATGTCTACAAGATTGTAAATTATTGAGCTACCAGCATAGACGATGACACAACTCAATATATATAATAAAATATATAATATTTTGGTTTAAATGGTCGGTTCTTATTGTGAGCGAATATAAAATACCAAAAATTCTTCGGCTTTTATGACCGCATTGAATGGCTCCTGGAAAATACACTAGTAATTGATCGAATGAGGGCTGACACAATGCGAGAAAGAGGGAACATCACTAAGATGCTGAGTCTTCATGGTGGTCCAGATATGGTATTTCTCGAAACCACAAGGGGTGCACAAATCACTACACTCGAAATCACTCAGTAATCCTTTGTTATCACTTGCAACACACTGTATTCACTACTTACCAGTTTTACAAACATGTTGTCTTGAGATGTGACACTTTGTGACCGATAAACCATTATCGTGTCCTATATATACATTCACCACGCCCTCATTACCCGTTCCGCAAAGAAATGCAACAGTAACGATATTTTTAAACCTATCCCACACATATATGGAATAAAATATTGGAATAATTAGTTCTAGGGTATGATCCTTGAATTGGAAGCAGGTGCGTTCACTCGGTTTCATGCACGGGGTAATTTTAATGGGAACTATGACGAAATATTGATAAGGATTTGCGTTCATTTCGCTTGTTCGATCTTTGTTCTTTATCTCCACTTCCGATGGCGATCAAGGTTCGCTAGATTTTTTGCTACGCCAATGGTGTAGGTGCGTGAAGCGGCTGGAATTCGAATGGTCGCATTGAAGTATCTTGCATGTTGGAATTATGTGCTGTGTGCAGGTTGTGGTATATGCAGGTTTGGGATGAATCTCTTGCGGTCAAATGCAATTTGAGAAGTCAGCACTTCATTACAGATAAATAATTTCACATAAAGATCTCTTGAATACAGGATTCAAACAAGATAAATGAAAGTTCGGTGGATTTACACAGGATTAGATACAAAAAAACGCCACTCACCTTAATTAAAGATGACAGCCACCGAGTCGTAAGTTCGGAAGGTGGGTAATTTTCTGGCTTGACACCTGATATCCAACGGCAAGGGCGGATATAGCTCTTTTTCATGGTGGGGGTTAATAACGATTGAAAATCATCAAATCAGGTGGGTACACGATAAAATATTTTATGTGCACCACATTGCGTAACTTTTTCCCAGGTCTTCGATAGTCATGGGGTGGGGGTAATTACCAACCTTTACGATATAAGAGAATCAGGCTCAAACCTGTCTTTACACTCCTTTGAAAAATCTGCGTGAATAATCGCTGAAATATGGAATCAACCTGTATAGTTTGAATAAATGAAGAAGAATTCCAATTGAAATACATAATGTGAATTATCTTGACTATAACATACACTGCGCAAAAAAATTAACGCACATTATGGAAATCTAAAATTTATTCTACAACTGAAGGTGTTCTCAATGATAATTATTTTTATCAGAATTATGCATGCATATGTTATCCACTTTCAAAATTTTTCTTCAATATAGATCTTTTCTCTCAGCAGGAATAAAAAAAATGATATTATCAGATTTTGAATGTTTTGGCTCCATTCTCTAATCAGTTGTTCTCGATCAATTCTAGTGATCTATAGTTTTTCTTTCGTTTGATTTTCTACACTCGATCGCTATGCAACGCGAAACACGCAATTTGACCCAAGAGGAATGTGCCCAAGCGGTAGTTTTGCGAGAAGAAGGGTGGACATACACAAGAATTGCAGAAAGGTTTGGAGTTTCCCATAAAAGTGTGTCCAGAATGTTGCAGCGATTCCGGGAGACAGGTATGAATGTCCGCAGACCAGGACAGGGTAGACCACGGGTAACAACTGCCATTCAAGAAGGTTACTTGAGAGTTTCTTCGTTGAGACAACGGTTTTCAACCGCTCGCCTCCTTCAAAAACAGCTTGAGCGAACCCATGAGCCCACTCAGACAATAAGAAATCGCCTCAGAGAATATGATTTAAGGCCTCGTGTCGCGGCAAGAGGCCCAGCTCTTACCCCAGCCCATCGAAGGGCGCGTTTGGATTTTTCGAGAGAGCATATCCATTGGGAAGAGGCCGATTGGGAAAGAGTTCTCTTCACAGATGAGTCTAGATTCTGCCTCTACCATTGTGATCGACGTTCCCTTGTATACAGACGTCCACATGAAAGATATGCTCAGTGCAATTTCCTGAATACTACTCGTTTCGGGGGAGGATCGATTATGGTATGGGGTGGAATATCTTTGACTGCTCGCACAGACCTAGTGGTCGTTGATAATGGAGCTATGAATGCTGATAAGTATATAAGGAACATTCTTGAAGAGCATGTAGTGCCATTTGCCCCATACATTGGTGAAAATTTCATTTTTATGGACGATAATGTCACAGCCCATCGTGCGCGAATCGTTCAGGAGTACCTTGAAGAGGTTGAAGTCTCTCGAATGGAATGGCCAGCAAGAAGTCCAGATCTCAATCCGATTGAGCAGGTTTGGGACAACCCCAATAGAAGGCTGAGAAGTTCAGAAAATCATCCAGCTACTCTTGATGACTTAGGAATCCAACACGGAGAAATCTGGGAAGGATTAGATCAGAACATTTTAAGATCATTCATTTTGAGTATGAACCGTCGTTGCCGAGCTGTAATTAACGCAAGGGGTGGAAATACCAAGTATTGAATCACTTATCAGCATTTCAGTATTTTGAAAATTGTTCATTTCTCTTTTTTCACATAAGATTCGATGAAATCCTGAATTTTTCTTCCATTTAATGTGTCTTGTTTCGTTCAAAACCTTCCCGAGAGAACATAAAAAATAAGTTATAAAGTCAATGTAGAATTAACTTTCATTAAAATTGAGATTTTCAAAATGTGCGTTAATTTTTTTGCGCAGTGTATTTTTTGGTAGGGAATGTCTTTTCGAATACATATTCCTATCTATTTGGTTGCATAATTAACCAAGGCAGAGTGGATTCCAATTGAGCCAACATGGTAATAGGAAGACAATTATTATCAACTATCAATTTGATAATTTGAATTTGAAATTAGTTGACTTTCGACCATGAGACTATAGAAATTCCAATATCCGAAGAAATGATAATTATTGTTGCCAGTGATCAGCTACTAAGTTCTCAAAGGATTATATTTCTTTTCTGTCGCGTAGATTCCAAGGTTGAACAAGCTTCATTACCACGACAAATATTCAATCCGCTATTGGATTGACTATTCAAAAAAATAGTGCAGGAACATAATAGATATGAAAAGTAGAAATGCCTATCTTAGGCGAGGCTTTCTTATTCCACTCCAGAAGACTGCGACCTTAACAAAGCGACATTTTTCAAGAACGAAGAGTACGTTTCAGTTCAACAGTTCATATAATCAGATTCCTGATTCTTCGATGAATGCTACAAGTTTTGTTTGATTTTTCCTGTTTTCAAGGTTAATGATGCTTAATTATAAATCTAACTGAATTATAAAGGATCCTCATTAAGTATTCAGTGTGTGAGATATCATGGATATGTTTTTTTATGTTTGAAAAGCCTATCGATGCCATCATGTACCTATAGAATATAACGAATGTCCAATGTCCTCTGTGGCTTCCTAGGATGTATCGCAACAAAAATATACAATTCTCCATGGCTTATAAAGGCCAATCCATATGCATTAGATTTTCTTCCGGAGAAAATGGCCGCCAAATAAAGTTGAAACAATTCAACTTTTTGCGAATTCGACTGGAATAATAGGACTAATGTTCAAGTATGTTCAATAGTTTAGAAGAGGGGGATACTTTTATGAACGAAATGAAATATTGATTACAAGCGCCCAGCTTAGCTTCTCCCGGGTAGAAATTTGCCCGGGTAATATTGTGCGATGAACTTAGAGTAAATCTACACCATTTAATTATTCTGTTTATAAAATTATCGCGTGTCTGAAAGTTGATCCACGCGGCTACTCTTTTGTAGATATCTGCATGTCCTCCTCTCATACTTCGGTGCCCTCTCCTACCTGCCTACCCAGCACGAAGACGCATTCAGGTCCGGTCGTGCGGTTTCATCTTCATCACTTCAACCTGCCATATCTGTTGTCTTTTGATGTACTCGTTGTAATTGCATGATGTGAAGGGCAATTTCGTTCTAAATTAAATACTGGGGATAAATAACGGATTTTGGTTGGATGAGCATCCATATCTACCCTATTCAAAAAACGCACTCCCAAATAGTGCACAATTTTGGAAAACATCTGATTACCATAAAAAGGTAATAGCAAGTGAATCTTGAGGTAAAGATATATGCTATCGCGGACTTTTTTGTAGAACTATTTTAGAGGTACATTTCCCGATTTCCGTCACACATTGTATCCACGTAAGTCTCAAGGTTTTTGCAGCGCACGTGAAAATAACTGATCACGGCTGATTTTTTGTAATTATTGAAGTTATAGTAGGTATCCTCAATTTTTTTCGGGTGAAAAGTATGGCCTATATGTCACTCGAGGATAATGTAGCTTTCTAAGGGTGCAAGTTTCTGAAATCGATCCAGTAGTTTTTGAGCCAAGTCGTATCAAACACACAAAAATACAAATCTTTCCTTTTTACAATATGTAGTTACATATTAGTATAAATAATATGGATGTGATGATGAAGATGAAAGCTCTGACTGTTTTAATGATGATTCAGTTTTTATACAATATCTCCAATTCATGTATATCTCTATTGTAGCTCCCCCGAAGAATGTGTTCAGTCTGAAGCAGCGGAAGTCCAATTCCCATTTCGTAGATAAATGTTATGCACTTATTTCATACTTGAAATGTCTATAACTATAGCCCCATTATCGAGCAAATTCACGATCTCTATATCAACTCTTTAACACAAAGATTTTGGATTCTCTGAAAGGATCGTTTTCTTGTCAGGTGCACATGAATTATTCTGGACGTTGAACTCCATTGTACCCACTTAGTCGACCACATAAAAATACGAGTTCTATAGATTTATTGAGAATCGTTTTTCAAACTTTTATCACCTATTTACGGATGCATCAGAGTTTGCAGAAAAACCAGTGGGGAATGCCGTATTTGACCCTTCAGCAAAAGTCTTCTTGAAGAAATCGATGAATAACGAATTCTCTGTTTTTCATGGCGAGCTTTATACAGGGTGAGTCTTTGACTTGTACATATATTTTAACTGTAGATTCTTGAGGCCAAAGGAAACCTTTTTTTCATTTTCCATTTTTTCGAATTCGGCTCTGTTGAAGAGATATAGCCATTTGAAAAAAAAAGTTGGGCTTAATACGTGCCTGAAACAATTCTCTGCAAACACCTCAAAGTTCATATTTTTCGATTGAAATTGAGGTGATTATGAGAGGTTCTCGATGATACAATAAGAAAAAACTCAAGCACTAACCTTATTTGAATATGAATGTAACAAACACGATATTTCCTAAAAAAAACATCTGTCCGATTATTTCTGCAATTGAAAAACCATATTTATTTCACCAGAATAAGTTCCCTCTTCGATTTTCCTGAAGATTATTTCGAAAACACTAATAATTTGTTCATATTTTTCTCGATATCCTGAAACGATCCCATAAAAATTGGTTTCTCACTAGCCTATCCTAACTCCATTAATCAAAGTCATATGATTCGAGGTCAATGACCTAACCTAATCCATCTTCTCCGTGATATTTCACAGAACTCTAGAGAAGACGATGCCAGATTGCCGATTTTCTCTTCAACAATGGTATAGGCGAACTCAAGAAAGCAGTACGTCCCCTATCGTTAACGGAAGAGCTATCGCAAAGGCACTAGCTTTGTTTACTATTCGCTAAATCAAAATGCAACTTTGATATAAGATATAAAATCGTTGGTAGTTTTCGTTATGCAAATTTTTTTTTCTAACACTTTGAATTTCGAGGGGGGCTGCAGCACCCGCCCCCCCTGGGTGCGCCAATGCATTCAACCTATCCTCCGGTTTTCACCTTGGTTCAGTTATATATCAGGTAGAAGAGATTCCTTTCGAGTTATCGTTATAGGTATCTCGTCTTCGTAGTAGACACGTCTTATGTTCCTTCTAACTCCATTTTTACTCCATAGCAAAGGTGAGCTACATAAAGTTAGCAAAACAACTCGCGCCAATCAAACTCGGAATAGCTCGATACTTTGCCGTTTTTTATCCTTATTTATCCGTTAAATTTGGTTTTTAAATATAATAGCAGCAAAATTTATTTGTTCAAGCTTTTTGTTCTCCAAGAAATTCGAAGAAATTTTGATGCAAATATGTATTTAGTACCCAATTTGTTCCAATCAGTAAAAGTTGTTTTGTTGAAACACCATTGTTGGTTTTCGAGTTATTAACAATTGTTTTGAGCGAGCGTGAAGTTAGCGATGAAGTTACGACGATTAAATTACGTCACAATAGGTGTAGCTTTGAATCTCGATTCGAGACCATACCACTGTCGGCAGTTTTGGCTCATACAAAGCTATTTGTTATTGGTCATAAATCAAACATGAAAAGAGCCGTTGTCTCTTTGATCATGCGCCACACGCAGTCGCTCTTATCACGTTTGAATGCAAATTTGGATTCAGGACCAATTCGTTATTCTCGCTTATTAAATTGTTAGGAAATAATTATTTCTCTATTTCAGTATCGTAATGAGTTCATTACAGTACTAAAAACAGTGCTGTAATGAACTCATTACAGCACTGTTTTTAGTAATATTTTTCGTTTCGTGGTTGTCAACAATGACTGCCGATCCTCAGGGCCGATCCTAGGGTGTTGGCCGCCCGCGTGCAGAAGACTTATGTGCCGCCCCAAAAACCGAAAAATATATCTTTTTTTGACATAAACCTATATATGAAATCTTCGATGGGCCTCCTCTTATTGTAAGGAAAAAAACTGTACATATTAGAATGAAGGGGGGATGACCTCGTTACTTTTTCAGTAAATATTTTGATGATCCCACTGCTCTCCTACATCTTCTTTAATAGCTATTTATGTAACAAGTACATAAATTAGGTCTTTATGGACGAGTCCAAAAGATTATGACAGAGCGAGCAAAGCGAGCGAGGCCAATAATTTGGGCAAGTCCATAAGCCTATAATTATGTACGAGTTGCATTCAAAGCTTTATGTTTGACTGCAATGCAGAAATTTTATTTGCTGAAATGGCAATTAATATATTCGTCGCTTCATTTCAAGAAGACTTTAAGGGTGCTTTTGATTTTCTTACCTTAGTTACCATCAGCGACCTTAGCAACCTCGCTGAACAAAGTTGTTTACTTTGTCAATTCTGTGACAAACTTCACGATAATTCCAAAAGTGGATAGTTCGGGAGAGGAAAGCGTGAAAAATTTAGCCGCAAGTGCCAAAGAATCTCTCCTACCCACTAGAAGTGCTTATGAAAATTCGTATGCGGCCTATAACAAGTGGTGTGAAACTGTGAAATGAAAATATTGCAAAATCGAGAGAAGACTGTGACAGATGAGTCCAATAAAGTGGTGTCCAATAAAGTAGTCATTTATGGACGCTAAACGAATTCATGAATCTAGTGTTTATGAAGCAGTCGAACATAAAGATTTTTATGTTATCTCACACAATAAAAATGCAATTTACATACACGCATTTTCATATACTACTGTTTTATTTCATATTCACTTTACATACACCAGAGGTAGACGAGGTAGTTACATGTAAAGGTTTTCAACTGAAACATGATTAAGTATACAGGGTCCTGCAATAGTGCGAAAATCTTCGATAGCTGCCGAACCAGACATCTCGGAGATTTCGTTGAAAAGTAGACCTCTTGCACCTTCATTTCTGTATCTCAGGAAATTATTTTCTGTTATACAGGGTGTCCCCGATAAATCTCATTCAACAATTGCATGATTTCTTCAATGGATCACCCTATATATTCTCACTAATTTTCGGTGACCTTCATAACCTCTTTCATGACGCAAAATATTAGGGACATTTTTCCAACGGTACAGATCTTATTCGAAGAAAACTGCAAATAGGTGAGGGAAAAGCAGTTCAGCAAGACTCTTCTGACGATTTTCAGAAGCGATAGTAACATGAATTCGATCTCGAAGTTTTTTAATTGAAGGATTTGCCTTTTGACACGGTTCCTTAAAGATCAGCCTGTCATATACAGAGTGTCCGTTATTAAGGTCCAAATATGAAGAATTTCAAATTATTATTTCTCAATTTTTTCAAATGGAACACCCTGTATTTTTTTCCACAATAATGTAGACAATTGAATTCCTTACATTTTCTCAGAAGTACCATTAGGATTATTTGAACTCCCGCATCCAACAGACCCGAAAAATGATGTCGCAACTGAAAATTTTATTCGAATAATAACATAATGAAAACTGACGGACATTCAAAAGAGGTCAAACAATTAAATAAAACTGAATGAATAATTATTGACAAACTTCAAAACCTTCCCAGAATCATACTTCCTGAGCATCATCATGAAAATGATATTGGGCAGCATAAGTTCGACCTAAAAAACCAGGTTTTGTGGCACTGCCTTAACATGAAAATCATATGAACCATCCCATTTTTTCCAAAAATTCATACTGATTCACTGTATTCGAAAGTATTATATTTTTACAATAGAAAACATTTCCCACACTCAAATTTTTTTGTTAGTATGTAACAGGAGGCTTATTATTTATTTTCACACGCAAGAGACCGGAACCCAGAACGGTGGCAACGAGAAATAAACATGAAGCTATGGCAGTAACTGCAGATAAGCATCATTGCAAACCATCATAATTGCACCCCAGCCGTTTTTGTTTCTACAATGACGCGATCCTATTCCAACATCTGGTAATTTTTACCAATCCTAAACATTCCTTTTTCCAGACCCTATCGATAACGACAATTGCTCTCAGGGGGTAGTTTTTTTCGATCTTTGCATCACGTTCTTTTGAAGCAAGCATTCCTCTGTTTATTTTTTCGTTGGGAAACAAGGAATATTTGATTGAAAAATTCAGTTTCATTGAACTTTTTTTTCGTCTCATTCAAAATTTGGATCATTAGGGTAATAATCAATAATTAAAAACAATTATCTCTTTGAGATTTGTTGAAAATCATATTTTTTACAAACATATCAAGATGGCGGCCTGTGGCCGCCCCTTGTATTTGGCAGCCCGCGTGCGGGGCACGCGCTGCACACCTGCTAGGATCGGCCCTGCCGATCCTATCAATTTTCAACACACGTCAAGTTGGAAATGTCAATTTTCGTCACTACACCAACTGCCGAGATACAATACAAAAGTCACTAGGATGTATAATCTGAATTTTTCATTGAATTTCAACAGTATTTCACGAAATTTGACTGAAATAGAGAAAATATCGTCTAATACTCGTTGCAGAATGCAATTCCAACACTCAGGCGTTCGAAAACTCGCTCCTTCGTCGCTCGTTTTCGAATTTCGCATTCGTATTGGAATAGGAGCCCATTCTGCAACTACATAGTTTTAGAATATACTATTCTCAGCAACTTCTGGTAGTTTCCGTTATTTCGACTCAGTGAAATCCCCTTTATACGGAGGAAATTTTTCAGATTGAAGCAAATTATGTATTCAGTTAGATTTAGATAAATCGTCTGTTATACAGGGCGAGTCGTCGATCTGAACATATAAAGGGTGTTTCAAATTGCGTGGTTGTTTCAAGAATAAATAAAATAGAATGGCGCATTGAATTCGTCTAGGTATTTTGGCATTCAAGAAATGTGATTTATGACATTTATAAAAATGGCTTCGTAGACTATACAACAACGCGTTGAAATTGTTTAATTATTTTATGAAAATCAGCGTTCTGTGAAATGGTCTTAGATACCGTCGGATGATAATCAAATTTATGTGTCCTGAATTAATGAATATTGATCTAGACTCTAGAGGACATTTGGTTTCAACAGGATGGCGCTACACCTCACTTTTCGAATGACACAATTGTTTTTTAGACAAAATTTCCTGGCCAGTTGATCTGAAGAGTGTCTCAAATTGCGTGTTTTTTAAGAATGAATAAAATATAGATGGCGCACTGGGTTCGTCTGGGTATTTTGACATTTGAGAAGTGTGATGTATGAAATTAATAAAAATGGCTTCGTACACGATACAACGCGTTCAAATTGTTGAATTATTTTATGGAAATCAGCGTTCTGTGAGAAGTTTTTTCGAAAAATCACGTGAATTTCATGGTTTACATAATCTTCCATCTGAAAGCACTATTGGTCGAATTATTGAAAAATTTCAAGAGACCGGTTCGGTGGAAGATCGAAAAAGTGAAAAATACAGTCGTAGCGGTCGTCAACAAGGAAATATTTGGTTCTTGAAAATGTTGCAGAAAACCCTGAAATGTCCATTAGACGAATTTTTGTGGCCTGAATTAAGGAATATTGATCTAGAATTCTAGAAGATATTTGGTTTGAACAGAATGGCGCTACACGCTACACCTCATTTCGCAACTCACACAATTGATTTATTCAGAAAGAAATTTGCTGTTCCTGGTTTGTCGCAAGAAGAAGCCGCTCAGCGGCTGAATGTTAGTAGAGCTTGGAATCGGTTTCTTAGAACAGGATCTGCTGTCTATACGTATGAAGGAGGACGGGAACGAGCAGCAACTGAAGCTGAAGACCGCTTTTCAGTTGTCACGGCAAAAATAAATCGGACATTCACGGCTTCCCGAATTTACAGTGTCTTTAGACAAACAACTGGAAGAATGATTAGTGGACAAACAGTTAAGTAGAAGAAGATTGCATGCTGTAAATTTGAGGTCTAAAAGACCAGCTAGACATCCTAGATTGACGGCGCAGTAGCATGCGTGCAGATTGCAGTGGGCAAGAGAAGACAGAAACTGTAATTTTGAAAATTGCAGGCATTGTCTATTTACTGACGAATCAAGGTAGGTAACGTTTATATACACAAACGTTGGACGCATATCGGTATGGAGAGAAAGAAATCAACGATACAATGAGAGTTGCATACTTGAAAGTTGAAAGCACGTCTTTTGGAGCAGGATCAGTTTGTGTTTGTGGAGGAATATGTTTTGATGGCCGCAATGACTCATTAATTTTCATAAATGTTAACATTTATCATAGAATATCATGGGATCACAAGAATGGATTGGCAACCTTATTCACCAGACATGAATTGTATTGAATATGTTTGGCCCGAAATGTCGAGGCGGTTTAACCAAATCTCTCGCCCTCCCCAAACATTAGAAAATTCAGCTAATGAATTGCGGCAATTTGATTACCTATACCACAAGATATTTTGAATAGTTTAACGAGAAGTCTGTCTAATAGAGAAAATACTCTGCAAAGAACCAGACAAGGTCCTACTCGTTAATCAATCTGAAAAATTTGTAATACAAAAATTTGGAATGAAGTTGAATTCGATCATAATAAAATGTTTCTCATAACAGTACCTACCTTCATTTTCATCTGGTCGGAACGAGGAGATATTCCTTTCATTGGCATCTTCTAATTCTATCACTGAATTATCTTCTGTTTCTTGTGAATTATCATTAGCTGGAAACCAATCATCAAACATGATAAATCTCTATAATGTCCTCATATAAAACAAAAGGTTGACAATCCTATGCAAAGGTAATATTTCCAATTTCATTTCGCTTCCAGTTATACAATTTTTGTTACATCGTTTGAAAATATTTGGTTCCGTGTATTGAATTGACGAAATATTCCAGAAAACAGTGAAATTAATATGATTGAAAATGTGAAAATTTTGATTTCGACTCAAGCATTCGTGATAAAACCTAATTTTTTCGAGAGCTAAAATTTTTGTTGTGCTTGAATGAATAAGATGCAGGTTGGGTTTTTTTGGAAATCCGAGAGTGAAACTATTTTACCCTGCATGTTATAACCAAAATTTCGATTTATTCAAACAATGTTCAGTTGAAGATCACAACAAAGATACACTCCAATAGCCTACTCAGAAATAGGAATCAAATATGTATTCGAAATAAAACCGTTATCGCTTATCCCGGAAGTAATATGGTTTGAAAAATATTTTCATTACATTGGGCATATTTGGTACTAGTAAAAAAGACTAAAGAGATAATTCTAATTCATGAGAATTTTTAATCACTCAATTCAAGAAAGAAAAATTAAATGACTTACCACCAAACTGATGTTCTACCTCTTCAACGCTTTCGGCCAACATAAGCATACTTTCTATGGCTTTATAGTAAATCAGGAAGAAATTATCCACTCGCAATGGTAAATTTTCCTGTTTCATCGTCCTTGTCTTTAAATCTAAGAAATAGCTTTCTACAATTGCTGACGACTGACTTGGGGATCCATATTCATAAATTGACACCGTCACACCACTCCACAATGGAAGGGGTTTTATATAAATTTTTGAATATCGGTTGATTTGAGGCAATAATGAAAATTTTCTTCATCCGTTTCCAAATAACAAGATTCCATAGCCTCCTCAAGCAGTCGATCAAACCAATTTTGTAGACTGCTGTTCACATCATTCTCTTCGATATCATCGAAATCTTCATTATTGTATGGTAGATTCAAATCAGCATCCAGACAAATTAGTTTCTTCAACTGCTCTCGATGTATTTGAGCTGGAACAGGCTCACCATATTTACATCCAATGAACTCACTATTGGCAGTTATCAGAATAGATCGAAGTATAGCAGAAATTCTTTCAAACGATGTACCTACTCTTTATGATGTGCGACATCAAATGGACGTAGAATTCGATGAATCGTCTACTTTTCATCTTGAAGCAACCCCATCGCAGAACAATTTTTAAACAATGCGCATAATCGACTCTCATCATTACTGATGGCAATACAGAGGTTCTATCTCCTTGAAGATATCTATAATATTGTCTCTATATAGTTCGCTAGAAGGAGATGACCAACAAACTGCACCCAACCAAGCACGTGAGTGGTCTGTAACAACAATTTTTGGCAATTTAGCTGTTTTTAACCAATTTTTCAACCAATATGATATGGTATTGGTATCTTGGCATTCAGAAATCATTTGTGTTACTGGAATTTGTCCATGTAAATGAATCAAATGAATAACAGCTGCATATAAAAATATATGGCTGGACGTGTTGTTTTATGGCCTCTGTAGATTCCGGATTAAACTGCCCGTAGCGTCAATGGCCAATATGGATATTTCAGATTTTGAACAATAGTGATGTTGTTTGGGACTCCAATAGAATATGTAAAATTTTTCTATTGCGATCATTTTTATAGAATGTATAAAGGGCAAGGTCCACTTGAATTCCACCAATTTTTTAATTGGATCAGTTTCCTTACAAACTTCAATTTTCAATTTATTGGCCTTATATTCTTGCTTACATTTACGCAGACAGCTCAATTTTGGCAGATCAGTAGGTATATTTTGTACCCCCATAAATTTAATTTCTCAAAAAATTTATAGAGGGCTTACCTGCACTTAAAAGGGCTCCAACTTCATTTCTCATCGGTGCCGACAATTTTCTTCGATTTTCACCTTTGTGAAAATCGTTATTGACGGATGATATTTTGCAATTTAATGTGAGAGATCCGATTCCACTGATTCCATCATAATTCACAATTTCTAATGCAGCATTACGTTCTACACACCTCTCAAATATTTTAAGGTACGTTTCCTTTCCAAAATAATGTTTTTTGAAAGCCCATGTACAATCAACCGTTGTTTCATTATTCTTCAACAGAATCACCAGTTTGTCACACCATCCTGCCTTGAGTTTCAGATTGTCAAAGTCTATTGAAGAATTCACTATACCACCGAGTCTACATTCGAAATCGTGATAATTTCGTTTTCATCACTCTTAATTTCATCTGGAGATAATTTATCAAAATTGAAATTGTTTTCTGATATTGCCAAATATTTTCAGCATTCTGAGCAATTTCTCCTCAAATATTCGTACAATGCTGTTGTAGTACCCTAGGTAATGGAAATGAATTAGTTCATCTTAAAATTAAAATTTTAAAATCATTCCATGTAAGAATATTCCAAACGTGTGGAATAGAGGCAGACACATAAATTAAAACTTCGAAGGGCTAAGATAATAAACAGTTCAAGGGTCGCGTATCCCAAAGGGTCGAGTCAATGGTTTTTTTTATCATCAGATTTTATGGTTTTTTAACCAATAGTGTAAGACCGCTTAGTTTCAGACAAATTCTTTCTAGAATATTCCAAGGGGACAAAGAGGCAGGGGAGACTTCGCTTTAAATAGAGAAATTTTCGGGAATTCAAGGAGTTCCGACAGTGGCGTGAAGTGAAAGAGCACGAGTCGTGAATCAGAAGGGAAAATGCGAATTGAATCGGAGGAAATACCTGTGTTGAGTGGAAGTAAAGTTCGGTCGGTTCTTCAAAATTTGTTATGTAACTTGAGGGTAATTTGTAAGTAATTCATTTTTTTTTTGTGATTAACAGCAAGTGTTTTCGTGAGTGTTTGGTCTGGTAAGAGAGAACTTTTTTATAACTAAATGGGAATTTTTGACAATTTTGTGTAGGAAGTTACAAAAAGGTACTACGTCACTCTCCATTTGTTTTTTTTTGTTCTATTTTTTTTTTATTTACTGTTCGGTTTTTGAAAATGCCGAGAAATAACACTTTTATTTTTTATTGAATGTAGAAGAGACAATTTTTTTTGAAATTTAATATATTGTTAATGTTAATGAGAAGGTCTTTTTATTTTATCCCCTCTCAGAAAAAGATTTCATTGTTCATAGAACTTGCGTTTGCTCAAGGCACGAGTTCAGATTCCCTTTCGGCTGGAAAAGTGTGCAGGCTTCGGAAGGTAGGTTTTCTTATTTTATTTGCGGTAGCAGGTGTGTTTGGAAACACCCCCGCAGGTATTACAATTTGGTGACAGCGGCGAGATAGAATATATCTGTTTTCTGAGAGTGGGTATTCTACAGTTCATTTTTTTTTAATTTTGATTGAGGGAATAAGAGGAAACTTAATTCGAGGATTTTTTTCTTTCTGTTTACTAGCGATTTAGAGTGAATTAATTAATTTGAGCGTGACATGCAAAGAGGTTTGTTTAGAATAAAAATATTGAGAGTTGAGACGTTAGTGCATCGGAAAATATAATTTTTTCGTCAGAGATTTTTTTGTGGAGGTTATTGAATTCTGATTTTGTTTGTGCTAATTACGAGTTCTTTTTTTGCAGGAATAACAGTTCGTCTTCAGATGGAAATAATTACGTTTTTGATTGATCTGAATTCACCTGTTGATTTGTGTGTGTTTTTTTTTCTGGGAAGAAAATTTTAGTTTGTTTGCAGTTTCAGATCGTATCACACTGCAGTTAGACCAGGGTTTTCAGGTAATCGAGGAACATCAGGAAAAGGTAGGAATTTTTTTTCTTTCGTTTTTTTTTGTTTTGTGTATCAAACAAAAATGGCAACTACTACCTCTGGTACTAACACCAATAAAGTGTTCCCGTCAATTATGTAGATATTCCCTTGGTATGATAGCGAGCACGTTAGATACCTTCACCGGTGAAGATGCGGTCAAGTATTTCGACAAATTAGAATTACGGTCCAAATTAGATGGGTGGACGGAAGAGGACACGCTGAAACTACTCAAATTCAAACTGAGTGGTGAAGCGTATGATTTTTTCAAGTCGGATATATCCTTCGATAAATTTAATTATGCGGACTTCAAAGCAAAATTGTTGAAGAAATTCACTCCATCCAGACTCCCAGGAGAGAACCAGTGGAGATTATATCGGTGTTTCCAAGGACAAAATGAAGATGTTTCTTCATTTTGTACTAGGTTACGGATTGTAGGGGCAGATCTTTTGCAGGATGATCTCGTTGGGGCTACTAAGGAAGAAGTAGCTGGAATCAAGAAGAAAAATAGGGAACTGATTCTGAACCAGTTCAAAATGGGGCTAAGGAAGGATTTAATGAGGGACACTGGAATCTGGTTGTTGAGGGAAGACAACTTGAACTTAGAAAAAGCAGAGGAAATTGTCAGATTACAGGAATCGATCTTAATGATGGTACAGGGGTACACATCGAATATAAGGATTGCGACAGTGGGTGTTGGGAATTCATGCGGAAGAAAAGGTTTTTTTGCAAGGGAAAGTGGTCACAGAGGTAGGCGAGAGGGTCCGAGGAGAATTAGAAGAAAAAAATGTTTTTCTTGTGGTCAGGAGGGACACTTCGTCCGGGAGTGTCGAAATCCGGGAATAACAGGTAGTACTAAACAAAGTATTATGGTTATTCCGGAAGTAAACGTCGAAGAGACAGAAGATATACCGCATATCATCGAAGTAAGGGTGAATGGAACACTAACCCAATGTTTGGTCGATACAGGGGCGGCTGTCACACTTATCCAGCGGGGTTTGGTTTCAAAGGGCGAAATCAACACGAACGAAGCCAACAAATATCGGCTTTCGAGTGTGTCAGGCCACTCTATAAAATCTTGGGGTACGGCCATAGAACTTATAGTACATGGAATGCCATTAGCCTTGCTGCTCAGCTTAAAAAAGTGGATAAACATCTCAAGTTGGAGGAATACCGAAATTTACATGTTCCCATGGATACGACTTGTCATACAAAATAGAAACACAGAAATACTATGAATTTAATCGTCAAGATCCGATTCACTTGGCATTTCGGCAAACATTTCTGTGTTTCTGATCGGTGTGACAGGTCGTATCCATGGAAACATGGAAATTTAGAGATTCCTCCAACTTGAGATGTTTACCCACTTTTTGATCTGGTAATAGCATTCCATGTAATATAAGTTCTATGGGTACGGCCCATATTTCAATGGGACCCGAAAACGGTGAATGGATTTCTACCTGGACAGCCGATGTGTGTGACGACATTGCTTCAGGGAATGTCCAAGTTATTTTGGGGAGGGATTTCTTGTATGCGAATCATGCACATATAGACTATGTACATGATCCATCTGTGACCATAAGAGGGACCATTTTCAAACTTTTGGGCAAAGAAATTCTCGATGAACGTACATTTCAGGACGTAAGAGAGATCGGACAGATCGCCAGACGGGAAGGACAAACACTGAGAATTGGGGGTAAAAGCACTTACAGGGATTCATTCATACAAATAAAAAATAAGGGGGCCAATACTGACGTTGAAATTTTGGAAAAACCAGTAGAGAGTGGGAAACCAAAAGTTGAAATAATTTGTGTGAATGCAGACACACAAACGGAAGAAAATTTTGGAGGAATAGAAACTGGATCGAAAATTTTAGAAAGTGGTAAACCAAAGGTCGAAACAATTTGTGTGGATGCAGAGGCTCAGACCGATCAATATAATGAAGAAACGCTGGGGAAACCAGGGAGAAAGAAGAAAGAATGTGAGGGGAAGGATCGCGAAAAATACAAATCATCGAGAGTTTTTGGGGGCGATCATCAATTCGAGTTGGGGGATAAGGTACTCTTGAGAGAAATGCGTGGGTCATCTAAGGAAATAGGGGAAAGCTGGATTGGTCCATATCAAATATCAAGATTTCGAAGTAATGAGACATGCCAGATAAAGGAATTTGGGGGTATTGAAGAAAAAGTTGTCCATGTCGATAGGCTGACAATTTACTTCGAATCAGATGAGGAGCTCTATAGTGATGAGGAAGAATGGCTGTGAAGAGCCAGTCTTTGCTTTGGGAAGGTCCAGAAAAATTTCACGTCCACCAGACCGATGGACCTACTATTGAGGAAACCCTATTTCCGCACGGAGTGGTTTGAGTACCATTGGGCAGTGACGACCCCACGTTCCGAGTTAATAATTAAGTACCTAATCATGCAAAGGCCATTCCATTCATTTATGAATTTTTTTTTGTGAAGTTAACAGGGGCAATTCTAGTTTTAGTAGCCCAAATTTTCTAATTGTGATTCCAAATTTTTAGGTTCCAAGATCATTTCCGTTGAAATTAATTCTAGTAAAAAAAATTTTGGAGAAAAATCAATGTAGCTGTGTTTCAGAATTTTGAGTATGTTATTCAGAGGAAGCAGTTTAGGTACGATCATTTTTTGAGGCCTCTATTCGAAAATTGAAAAAACTCTAATAGAATTTTGTTTTGTTAGTTTAACGGTATACTATTGCGGATTTTGAAGTTATTCTTTCAAATCGGATTGGATGGTATATGAAGATAATCTGTAACAGATTATAAGGAAGCGTTTTGGTCGCTGGTTAACGCGAGCACAAGGCCTTGCATGTTATGGATGATTATTTTTTTGTTGTTTTGCATTTTTTTTCAATAAGTTTCAGCTTGTACTGATCATACAATCATTTTGATGTGATTGTTTTTCGTTATAATGGATAAATTCTAATTTTTTTTTGTGTATTCGTGTATATATTTGAAATTTAAGTGAACGTTAGAACAATGCGCGCATAAGGACAATAAAGACAATCAACGGGAAGTTCTGTGATCGAGAAAATAAGCGGAAATAATCATCAGGCCATCATCAGACGAATAACCTTCCTGTTCAGCTTTAACTGATTATTAGGCGAGTGTGAAAAACACGATTCCGCAGGTGTTACGCCAGCGAGATGTCTATGGAAGAAGAATCTGACAACCTAGCTGCTTGAAAGATATTCATGGTATGATAAATTACGAAAATCGGATAATTCGAAGAGTAAATGGTTCGAATTTCATCCTCCGAAATTGGGTACGACAACAACGACGCTAGACGATTAAGTACCACCCTCATCGATCAATCAACGAGAACCGAAGAAATTCGATATGTCTGCAGTTTTATCTATACTGCGGGGATGTAACATGCCACCAGGGGTGCTAGAGACAACAAATTTGGACAAACGGTGACAGGGCATAAACAATAATAATGCTACTGGGAGTGCGACATAAGTAGAGGCAGAGCAGTGGCGTAACAACAGCGTGAGAGACTTTGGGTAAGCTGGAGATGTGGAAGCGAAGGTTATTCCGGTACAGAGGACCAGAAGCTACAGCGCAAAGGGATGTGTAGTGAAAACCGAGGGAGGACGCGAAAAACTTACAAAAAGATCGGGAAAGGTGCGCGCAAGACAATTGTTCGAAAGTTGTGGTTATGGACAAACGAGAATATATGTTCGTCAATTTTGGAAATTTTTGTAAAGTATAGTAGATCATAGGTTTTGCGAATTTTTTTTTATTGGTATTTTATGTTTCATACGGCTATGTACGCGTGATTTTGTTTGGTATTGATTTGCAGGCAGTAAATGTTATTGAACTGGTAAGAAATGGATGCATGTGAGTTTAGTAATTTCTATAGAAATAAGATGTTTGTTTCGTGTCAAGTGGGATAGTGACATGTTATATGTAGGAGTATGAGGGAAAAGTTTTGGCGATGTGGAGCCAAAACTTTTTTATTGGGGAGAGTGTTGTAGTACCCTAGGTAATGGAAATGAATTAGTTCATCTCAAAATTAAAACTTTCATATCATTCTATGTAAGAATATTCCAAACGTGTGGAATAGAGGCAGACACATAAATTAAAACTTCGAAGGGCTAAGATGATAAACAGTTCAAGGGTCGCGTATCCCAAAGGGTCGAGTCAATGGTTTTTTTATCATCAGATTTTATGGTTTTTTCCGACAGTGGCGTGAAGTGAAAGAGCACGAGTCGTGCATCAGAAGGGAAAATGCGAATTGAATCGTAGGAAGTACCTGTGTTGAGTAGAAGTAAAGTTCGGTCGGTTCTTCAAAATTTGTTATGTAACTTGAGGGTAATTTGTAAGTAATTCATTTTTTTTTTGTGATTAACAGCAAGTGTTTTCGTGAGTGTTTGGTCTGGTAAGAGAGAACTTTTTTATAACTAAATGGGAATTTTTGACAATTTTGAGTAGGAAGTTACAAAAAGGTACTACGTCACTCTCCATTTGTTTTTTTTTGTTCTATTTTTTTTTTATTTACTGTTCGGTTTTTGAAAATGCCGAGAAATAACACTTTTATTTTTTATTGAATGTAGAAGAGACAATTTTTTTTGAAATTTAATATATTGTTAATGTTAATGAGAAGGTCTTTTTATTTTATCCCCTCTCAGAAAAAGATTTCATTGTTCATAGACCTTGCGTTTGCTCAAGGCACGAGTTCAGATTCCCTTTCGGCTGGAAAAGTGTGCAGGCTTCGGAAGGTAGGTTTTCTTATTTTATTTGCGGTAGCAGGTGTGTTTGGAAACACCCCCGCAGGTATTACACTTTCGCAGAAATTTTGTTATCCAATTCTTTGCTGATGAATGTCCATATTTCATCACTGGGTTTTCCCAATTCATCTGATAATTTTTCCTTGTGTTCAATTAGTTTTTTCACAACTAAGGCATTATCTAACGCTCGCTTTCTTCCGGCCATATTAACTGCACTATAGAAGCGCGAAATAGAGCAATTTCTTTAGAATGATAACTAAAATCACCTTTTCCAAATCAACTGATATCGGGGTAGGCATATACCTAAGATAATTCTCACGAGATCACTGCAACATATAACTAATTTTCATGAGAATGATTGAATTTGCGCATCTATTTAAGCTAAGCGTCCACATGTCCGCACCGGACGCATCGGACGGATCGGATCAAACGGATTTCGGTATTCTTTGTATAGAAACTCGTGCAAGCCCGTCCACAGACCCCAACGGACGCATTGGAGCATCGGCATTTCTGCAATGGAGATCCGTAAATCCGATCCGTCCGATGCGTCCGGTGCGAACATGTGGACGCTTAGCATTATACTATCGTGTTTTGCAAAAAATCGAAATAATGGAGCAGTCTATAAATCTAAATAATTCATTAGAGCCGTTTCAGAGCCGTTTCACATGCGACTGATGGTCGGTCCTGATGGTCAGTCGGGGCCGGCGTTTGAACTGATTTTTGCAATCCTTTCACATGCATGCGTATCATCAGTCGACCGATGAAACAAGCACGAGCATCGGTCCAGCCCGCTGCGTATGCGTGTCGTCGGCTCGAGTCGACAAAGGAGGCTTTCACATGTATGCGCACCATCAGTCCGTATGCGATTGCGGTGTTGCGCATGTTATTGAATATTCTGGGGATTTCTTTACGTCTTCACGAATGGGTAGAAAAAAGTTAATTCAGAAACTGAAATGCTGAAATTCTGGGATACATCCTCAGAAAATTATAAAAATATAGATTTGAATATTGGGAGGATGCGGCTCAGTTCTGTGTATTGCAAGAAGATTTCAAGAATCTTTTTCAATGACAACAGCAAGAAGCAAGTATGTTGGCATATTCATCAACAGATTGATCGTCGATAATGTCGTCGCTCCTCATATTTTCGTTTGAGGTCCATGGGTTTTGAAATACAGGATGATTGAATGGAACTTGAAAATTCAATAAAACTTGAACCAAGCATCGAGCTATTGAGCAGATTTCCCTTATAACTTTTCAAACAAAGAATTCTCATAATAATAAGAATTCCCAATATAAGAATTTCGGAATACGGAATACTTCGTGCGATAATCGGTTCTCGCACAAATCGACAACAGTGTCCCGTTCCAAATCCATAGCGGTAAATGGTCTTTGATAGCGGCGACTGATGATACGCATCCATGTGAAAACAAATAACGTCGACTGATGATCAGTTCGACCGACCATCAGGACCCAGTATTTCAAAACCCAAGGAACTCAGACGAAAATATGAGGAGAGACGACATAATCGCCGATCAATCTGTTGATGAATATGCAAACATAGGTACTTGCTTCTTGCTGTTGTCATTGATAGTTATTTTTGTATCTAGTGCGCGAAATGCTACTTTGGTGTTCGAGAACTGATTTTTTTTAACGAGGCGCAGCCGAGTTAAAGAAACATAGTCGAGATCACCAAAGTATTTCGCGCATGAGATGCAAACAAAATTTTTTCTGCAAACGTGCACTGGCTGCACCATTAATGTTAACATTGTAAATAATGATTAAAATTAGGTAGTGTTAAATTTTCTCACAATTTGAAAGCCCTAATTATTGTTATACATTAATAAATAAATGACTTCTTGGATTTTTGCTTGATTGAGGAACATAAAAGTTCAATTAAAAAAATCCCATATATAGTTTACATGCAGTGTGCGAAGTAAGTATTTCGCACACTACTTCGCGCACGGTGTCATGGTAACGAAGGAAAATGAAAAAAAGGGTCACTTCGCAAATTGTTGTCAATGCGCGAACCTTGTCATTTTTTGACGTTTGTAGAAAAAAGAAATTCTTGAAATCTTCCTGCAATAAAAAGATCTGAGCCGCATCCTCCCAATATTCAAATCTATATTTTTATAATTTTCTGAGGATGTATCCCAGAATTTCGCTTTTTTCATGACACTAATCAGCATTTCAGTTTCTGAATCAACTTCTTCCTACCCATTCGTGAAGACGTAAAAAATCCTCAGAATATTCAATAACATGCGCAACACTGCAATCGCATACGGACTGATGGTGCGCACACATGTGAAAGCCTCCTTTGTCGGCTCAAGCCGACGACCATAGAAATCATAATACACTTACTCTAGAATGCTAATTCCTTCGAGTTCCGCTGCGAAAAACGTTCCGCATAGGCAACTGATGCACAATGTGCGCATGCTCACCATTAGGTTATTTCACGTAGAACGATGCCAAGTCCCTAAATATTTTGTCGTTCCTATTTTGAGTTCAATATAATTAAACAATAAAAATATTCTAATTAAACAATAAAAATATTCCATACTTCCAATACTCCAGTTGAGACCGAATGCAGTTCCAAAACTGTATTTACGAAAATGTGATCATATCATTCAACAAGGAAGGTAGGAAACTCACTATTGCTGAAAATATTCTGCCACTTGATCATTAGCTGAAAATAATTCATATTTGTAACTACAATCCCAATGATCCTTGAAAGGATCTGCAGAAGTGGAATAAATATGAATCAGACAATCGGGGCTATTCACTAAGCAAAGTTGTTATGGATAGCAACTGTAAATCGTCGTTATCCCATGTAATAAGCATGGGATAACGACGATTTACAGTTGCTATCCATAACGACTTTGCTTAGTGAATAGCCCCGATTACCTATACATCCATTTTTTACTGTATAAGGTTTTGGATGATGCCCTAATTTGAAATATTCTGAGAAATATGTAATTTTTTCTCATACACTGTAATTTTTTCAAGGCCAAAATGTGTTCTAATTTTTTATTGTATAGTTCTAGGGTCCTACAAAAAATGCCTCAAAACAGAAATATCCCAATTAATGATTCCTCACAGGAAATTGCTGGAAGTATGGATGAAATGGAAGTATGTTTTTTTGATGGTAAGGAAAATACTCCTGGAGTTACTATTTCTTGCAATGCAGAAAGGTAAGACAATATGAATAATAGAGTCTAGGTTGTTTGAATTGAATTATTTCAGTTATTCCAGCCAGAAAGTATTTTTTGTGGAATAGCAATGTGTTTTTTGGAATATGTTGGGAATAAGACCTTCCACAACTTGAGAAATGAGTGTAGAAGGGCAAATAACTACTCTGCTCTCATAAGTGTCTACCATATTATTTTTCCTTTGTGGAAAAAAATCAGGAATTTGCTTTATACTGAACTTATTTATCTATTGATAAATATTTCTAGTTTTGTATGTAGATATTTCAGGTACTAACATCAATCCCCAGTTTCAAAACTTATATATTTTCCAGAACAATATTGAATTTTCAAACCAAAATCATTTCTATGAATTCAGTTACTAACTTCACAAATTGTAATATTATGTCAACTTCTAAAGTAAAGTTCGAAGTTGTATGACTTTCACCAAATTATCAATATATCCAATTTGCTAACAGGAGTCTTCAGTATCAAATGACAATCTAAAACGAGTAATACTTTGAGATAAAAACAATCATTTTATTTCAGTTCACCCATTAGTTTCACCACTTCCTCTACAGATTCTCCTATAAGTTTGAGAAGAACTCGAGAAGATACCTCAACTGATAGTGAGGGTAATAAGAGAGAAAAAAAAATGATTATATGAGAGATCAAAATCCGACATAACTATTGGTTAGTATTATAATTAAATTAAATTTTGAACTCCAAATGTTCCCATAAAATAGGAAGTTACAAAAAGGTACTACGTCACTCTCCATTTGTTTTTTTTTGTTCTATTTTTTTTTTATTTACTGTTCGGTTTTTGAAAATGCCGAGAAATAACACTTTTATTTTTTATTGAATGTAGAAGAGACAATTTTTTTTGAAATTTAATATATTGTTAATGTTAATGAGAAGGTCTTTTTATTTTATCCCCTCTCAGAAAAAGATTTCATTGTTCATAGACCTTGCGTTTGCTCAAGGCACGAGTTCAGATTCCCTTTCGGCTGGAAAAGTGTGCAGGCTTCGGAAGGTAGGTTTTCTTATTTTATTTGCGGTAGCAGGTGTGTTTGGAAACACCCCCGCAGGTATTACACTTTCGCAGAAATTTTGTTATCCAATTCTTTGCTGATGAATGTCCATATTTCATCACTGGGTTTTCCCAATTCATCTGATAATTTTTCCTTGTGTTCAATTAGTTTTTTCACAACTAAGGCATTATCTAACGCTCGCTTTCTTCCGGCCATATTAACTGCACTATAGAAGCGCGAAATAGAGCAATTTCTTTAGAATGATAACTAAAATCACCTTTTCCAAATCAACTGATATCGGGGTAGGCATATACCTAAGATAATTCTCACGAGATCACTGCAACATATAACTAATTTTCATGAGAATGATTGAATTTGCGCATCTATTTAAGCTAAGCGTCCACATGTCCGCACCGGACGCATCGGACGGATCGGATCAAACGGATTTCGGTATTCTTTGTATAGAAACTCGTGCAAGCCCGTCCACAGACCCCAACGGACGCATTGGAGCATCGGCATTTCTGCAATGGAGATCCGTAAATCCGATCCGTCCGATGCGTCCGGTGCGAACATGTGGACGCTTAGCATTATACTATCGTGTTTTGCAAAAAATCGAAATAATGGAGCAGTCTATAAATCTAAATAATTCATTAGAGCCGTTTCAGAGCCGTTTCACATGCGACTGATGGTCGGTCCTGATGGTCAGTCGGGGCCGGCGTTTGAACTGATTTTTGCAATCCTTTCACATGCATGCGTATCATCAGTCGACCGATGAAACAAGCACGAGCATCGGTCCAGCCCGCTGCGTATGCGTGTCGTCGGCTCGAGTCGACAAAGGAGGCTTTCACATGTATGCGCACCATCAGTCCGTATGCGATTGCGGTGTTGCGCATGTTATTGAATATTCTGGGGATTTCTTTACGTCTTCACGAATGGGTAGAAAAAAGTTAATTCAGAAACTGAAATGCTGAAATTCTGGGATACATCCTCAGAAAATTATAAAAATATAGATTTGAATATTGGGAGGATGCGGCTCAGTTCTGTGTATTGCAAGAAGATTTCAAGAATCTTTTTCAATGACAACAGCAAGAAGCAAGTATGTTGGCATATTCATCAACAGATTGATCGTCGATAATGTCGTCGCTCCTCATATTTTCGTTTGAGGTCCATGGGTTTTGAAATACAGGATGATTGAATGGAACTTGAAAATTCAATAAAACTTGAACCAAGCATCGAGCTATTGAGCAGATTTCCCTTATAACTTTTCAAACAAAGAATTCTCATAATAATAAGAATTCCCAATATAAGAATTTCGGAATACGGAATACTTCGTGCGATAATCGGTTCTCGCACAAATCGACAACAGTGTCCCGTTCCAAATCCATAGCGGTAAATGGTCTTTGATAGCGGCGACTGATGATACGCATCCATGTGAAAACAAATAACGTCGACTGATGATCAGTTCGACCGACCATCAGGACCCAGTATTTCAAAACCCAAGGAACTCAGACGAAAATATGAGGAGAGACGACATAATCGCCGATCAATCTGTTGATGAATATGCAAACATAGGTACTTGCTTCTTGCTGTTGTCATTGATAGTTATTTTTGTATCTAGTGCGCGAAATGCTACTTTGGTGTTCGAGAACTGATTTTTTTTAACGAGGCGCAGCCGAGTTAAAGAAACATAGTCGAGATCACCAAAGTATTTCGCGCATGAGATGCAAACAAAATTTTTTCTGCAAACGTGCACTGGCTGCACCATTAATGTTAACATTGTAAATAATGATTAAAATTAGGTAGTGTTAAATTTTCTCACAATTTGAAAGCCCTAATTATTGTTATACATTAATAAATAAATGACTTCTTGGATTTTTGCTTGATTGAGGAACATAAAAGTTCAATTAAAAAAATCCCATATATAGTTTACATGCAGTGTGCGAAGTAAGTATTTCGCACACTACTTCGCGCACGGTGTCATGGTAACGAAGGAAAATGAAAAAAAGGGTCACTTCGCAAATTGTTGTCAATGCGCGAACCTTGTCATTTTTTGACGTTTGTAGAAAAAAGAAATTCTTGAAATCTTCCTGCAATAAAAAGATCTGAGCCGCATCCTCCCAATATTCAAATCTATATTTTTATAATTTTCTGAGGATGTATCCCAGAATTTCGCTTTTTTCATGACACTAATCAGCATTTCAGTTTCTGAATCAACTTCTTCCTACCCATTCGTGAAGACGTAAAAAATCCTCAGAATATTCAATAACATGCGCAACACTGCAATCGCATACGGACTGATGGTGCGCACACATGTGAAAGCCTCCTTTGTCGGCTCAAGCCGACGACCATAGAAATCATAATACACTTACTCTAGAATGCTAATTCCTTCGAGTTCCGCTGCGAAAAACGTTCCGCATAGGCAACTGATGCACAATGTGCGCATGCTCACCATTAGGTTATTTCACGTAGAACGATGCCAAGTCCCTAAATATTTTGTCGTTCCTATTTTGAGTTCAATATAATTAAACAATAAAAATATTCTAATTAAACAATAAAAATATTCCATTGAGTAACAAACTTATTTTATAGCTCATGCGCGACTTCCTACGACTATTAGACACATTAATATCATAAGTGAATTGCAATATTTGTGGAATTGCTGAGAAAATTATAGCAGTAATGTAGCAGGTTTTACTGAAAACATATAGATCGTACAACACCGCTTTTTCTTCCTCACGGCAAATGACTTTGAAATGACCTCAGTGAAAGTTTAGGCAGGGACGGTTTCAGTCACAGTTTACTGGTGCTTTAGTTCCTGTATAACAGTATAAACACTATAAACTGTTATCTTCGTGTTTGATATTCTTCGTGTGCATTTTGGTTTTGTTGTGTGTTGTGTTCGATTTGGATTTTTTCGTATCAGATAAACAATGAACTGTATATTGTTGTGGTGTGATAACAAAGGGAAGATTCCCGGAATTAATTATTTTGGGTACGTATTTAATAAGTTTTTGTATTTTTGTTGTATAAACTCTACGTTACACAAGGAGCCTATCATTTTCAGCTTGACATAAAAGAGGCATGATGCTTGGATGTCGGCTTTGGGAAGGAATCCCATCGTAGAACATTTGAGTGAGAAGTATGTAATATGTTGCAAACTTTTTTCTTCAGAAGATATATGTAGAGAAGGCAAAAGAATCCAGTTGAGACCGAATGCAGTTCCAAAACTGTATTTACGAAAATGTGATCATATCATTCAACAAGGAAGGTAGGAAACTCACTATTGCTGAAAATATTCTGCCACTTGATCATTAGCTGAAAATAATTCATATTTGTAACTACAATCCCAATGATCCTTGAAAGGATCTGCAGAAGTGGAATAAATATGAATCAGACCTATACATCCATTTTTTACTGTATAAGGTTTTGGATGATGCCCTAATTTGAAATATTCTGAGAAATATGTAATTTTTTCTCATACACTGTAATTTTTTCAAGGCCAAAATGTGTTCTAATTTTTTATTGTATAGTTCTAGGGTCCTACAAAAAATGCCTCAAAACAGAAATATCCCAATTAATGATTCCTCACAGGAAATTGCTGGAAGTATGGATGAAATGGAAGTATGTTTTTTTGATGGTAAGGAAAATACTCCTGGAGTTACTATTTCTTGCAATGCAGAAAGGTAAGACAATATGAATAATAGAGTCTAGGTTGTTTGAATTGAATTATTTCAGTTATTCCAGCCAGAAAGTATTTTTTGTGGAATAGCAATGTGTTTTTTGGAATATGTTGGGAATAAGACCTTCCACAACTTGAGAAATGAGTGTAGAAGGGCAAATAACTACTCTGCTCTCATAAGTGTCTACCATATTATTTTTCCTTTGTGGAAAAAAATCAGGAATTTGCTTTATACTGAACTTATTTATCTATTGATAAATATTTCTAGTTTTGTATGTAGATATTTCAGGTACTAACATCAATCCCCAGTTTCAAAACTTATATATTTTCCAGAACAATATTGAATTTTCAAACCAAAATCATTTCTATGAATTCAGTTACTAACTTCACAAATTGTAATATTATGTCAACTTCTAAAGTAAAGTTCGAAGTTGTATGACTTTCACCAAATTATCAATATATCCAATTTGCTAACAGGAGTCTTCAGTATCAAATGACAATCTAAAACGAGTAATACTTTGAGATAAAAACAATCATTTTATTTCAGTTCACCCATTAGTTTCACCACTTCCTCTACAGATTCTCCTATAAGTTTGAGAAGAACTCGAGAAGATACCTCAACTGATAGTGAGGGTAATAAGAGAGAAAAAAAAATGATTATATGAGAGATCAAAATCCGACATAACTATTGGTTAGTATTATAATTAAATTAAATTTTGAACTCCAAATGTTCCCATAAAAATCTATATAAAACCTATTGAAAACCATATCTATTATCACACAGTATCAAAAAAAACATTCCTACCTGAAAATTTACATTTATGTATTAATTTAATATTATAGATGTGGAAAACTGTAGGTTTTTTTTTATGATAAGCTGGAGAACCTTATCACAACAAGAAATTTGATCCAAATCATTAGAGCTATTTTTAGAGATATATTTAATTATTATTTTTTCAGTGCATCACCTTCAAAACTCCTTCGTCAGCTAAAGGCTGCCAATGTTAGGAAAACTTTGGCCCAAAAAAAATTGAAATAGATTAAAGTGAAGGCTAGACGTTTGAAAAGAAGAATTTCAAGTTTAAAACAAGTTTTATGGAATGTGAAGAAAAAAAATTTGCTTTCTGAGAATGGTATTCATCTCATGGAAAAATCGATCGCAGGAGTACAGTTATTCATATTGAAAAGGTCCATGGAAGTTAGGAAGAAAAAATCTCAAGGGAAACAATATAAACATACGTTTGGGAATGACATCAAAAATTTGCTATGACATTACAATTCCTATCATCAAAGGCTTATTTATATATAAGAAATACTTTTGATGGTGCTCTTCCATATCTTTTGATGTACTCGTTGTAATTGTATGATGTGAAGGGCAATTTCGTTCTAAATTAAATACTGGGGATAAATAACGTATTAGGTTAGATGAGTATCAATACCCAATTAATAAAAACACACTCCCAATTAGTGCATAATTTTGGAAAACATCTGATTACCATAAACAGGTAATAGCAAGTCAATCTTGAGAGATAGATATATGCTATCGCTGACTTTTTTGTAGAACTACTTAAAAGGTACATTTCCGTCATACATTGTATCCACGTAGGTCTTACGGTTTTTGCAGTGCACATGAAAATAGCTGATTATGGCTTATTTTTTGTAATTATTGAAGTTATAGTAGGTATCCTTAATTTTTCGGGTGAAAAGTATAGCCTATGTCACTCAGGGATAATGTAGCTTTCTAAAGGGTGAAAGAATTTCTGAAATTGGCCCAGTAGTTTTTGAGCCTATTCGTATCAAACACACAAAAATACAAATATTTATAATATTAGTATAGATTTTCTTTTGAGTCCACTTTTTAGATTAGAATGAACTATGTATAAAATTGGATAATATATTTTTGTTTCCAATGCTGTAGTGTCCTTGTCTTGACCTGTTCATTTCCCACTTAAGTATGTGAACTATGTGCACCTTTTCATTCATCATATGAACTGTTAAACATTTATGATTTACGCTTTGCTTTTCATTCGATTGACACATATCTATCCACTCGCACCATGGGATTGGTTCTTTATATAGAAAAAGAACGCAATTCATTATGAAAAATCATGAAATCTTGTGAGTAAACCATCTTTTACTGGATAATTCGAACTCGAAAATAAAATATATTGAAGTAAAACTTTGCAGTTTCATTCAGATATCTGATTGATTTTGGAATATACTCGGAACTCGAAAAGACAAATGACTTGAAGAATGAATGTAGGTATCAGAATTCACTCATGAAACGATGCAGAGTAATGCATTGGCAGATCTCCAATACATTTTCATGTTTCCACTATCTTCAGGAACACGAAGAATAGAACTGTCCTTTGGGGATATATTAGTTTATTCTGCTCATTTGATTTTTCTTCTGTACTTTACCAAAAGATATTCGTTGTTTGTTAACCAGAATTTGTCTTCCTTGATCCTTGAATTATTTTTTTTACAAAAACCGGGTTTCTTCAACGCCTGAAGAGGTTTTGGAATAATGAAGGATTTTCAGCTTATTTTCCAGTCGCTGATGATTCCAAATTTACCATTCGAATAACTGTTGAAAATTATCAATATGTTCAAAACAACTAGTGTCGAATACTATTATGAATTGAATAAATTCAACTGCAACAATAACAGCATAAAATTTCATTGAAGCCGACCCTGTTCAGAAATAACCTAATGGCACACATGCGCATTATGGACCACACTGCAATTTTTACAACACTTTTGTTCAATTGATTAGCATTCTAGAGTAAGTATATATATTATGATTTCTATGCCGACGACACGCAAACGCAGCGGGCTGGACTGATGCTCGTGCTTGTTCCATCGGTCGACTGATGATACGGGATACGCATGCATGTGAAAGGATTGCAAAATTCGGTTCAAACGCCGGCTCCGACTGACCATCAGGACCAACCATCAGTCGCATGTGAAACGGCTCTAAGAGCCGTTTCAGAGCTGTTCCACATGGGACTGATGTTCGGTCCTGATGGTCGGTCGAACTGATTATCAGTCGACGGCATTTGTTTTCACATGGATGCGTATCGTCAGTCGCCGCTATCAAATACCATTTACCGCTTTAGATTTGGAACGGGACACTGTTGTCGATTTGTGCGAGAACCGATTCTCGCACGAAGTATTAATTCCGGTTTTCGAAATTCTTAGATTGGAAATTCTTATTATTATGAGAATTCTTTGTTTGAAAAGTTATATGGGAAATCTGCTCAATGATTGGTTCAAGTTTTTATTGAATTTTAAATTCCATTCTATCATCCTGTATTTCAAAACCCAAGGAACTCAGGCGAAAATATGAGGAACGACGACATTATCGACGATCAATCTGTTGATGGATATGCAAACATACTTGCTTCTTGCTGTTGTCATTGAAAAAGATTCTCGAAATCTTCCTGCAATACACAGATCTGAGCTGCATCCTCCCAATATTCAAATCTATATTTTTATAATTTTCTGAGCATGTATTCCAGAATTTCGCTTTTTTCATGACACTAATCACCATTTCAGTTTCTGAATTAACATTTTCCTTCCCATTCGTAAAGACGTAAAAAATCCTCAGAATATTCAATACATGCGCAACACCGCAATCGCATACGGACTGATGGTGCGCATACATGTGAAAGCCTCCTTTGTCGGCTCGAGCCGACGACAAGCAAACGCAGCGGGCTGGACCGATGCTCGTGCTTGTTCCATCGGTCGACTGATGAAACGCATGCATGTGAAAGGATTGCAAAATTCAGTTCAAACGCCGGCTCCGACTGACCATCAGGACCACAGTATAGGCACTAACCAGTAGTCGCACTCCCGATAAAATAAACTGAAATCTTTACTCTCTCGAGGATTCGCGCACCATTTCTGCGCGCAGTAGAAATTTAGAGGGAACTTTTTAACCCTTAAGCGGAGACGTGAAATTATACCGACACTGCCGGAGAAGTGCGGTCAATGTGACCGCAATGACTTTTTTAAGACATTAATACGAAAAAATTTGGGAAAATTGAACACCATTAAATCTTTATAATATGTATTTTCAAACAACAATGAAAAACTATAAAATCGCTCGACTGAATTATATTTTTCAAGAGCCAAAATATAAAATTGTGTTTCCGAATATGTTTGACATGAAGAGGCTTCAAAAAAAATCTAATGTTAGCAGAGGGCAGTTTACTGATCGGAATACAAAATTGGTAGATATCTTCATAAAAAAACATAATGAAAATAGAAATAAAATATCGTTATCATTAAAACTGCATCCCATCAAAATTCACAAATTTATTTACAGTGAGTACGTAACATTTCAGGATTGCGGATTGCAAATAGGCTTTCGACACATACAGCACACATGAAAAGTTTTTCTCCTTAGCTTGTTCTCTGTTCATCACGATCACCTACATCATTTTCTGTAGCGGAAAGCTCGGAGTCCCAATTATGATCGGTTTCTCCATATTCTCATCATGATCGCAGTTAAATATATGTCAATATCACTGTCTTCGTCTCCAGCTTCCTCATACCATTTCATGACAGTTTCTTCAAAGTCGGGGCACTTATAGCGAACCTTTTTCGAAGGACCTCGACCTTTATTCAGCATATATGTTGCAAAATATATTCAGCACTAATGGAGACGTGCGGTCAATATGACCGCGCTTCAATTTTCGATTACCGTAGAAAACGAAAAACCGCACGCACACCCTCCAGCGTCTTAAAACAGACTTATTTCATATCAACTTGAAAGTAGATGGAAGGATTCGGGTGAAACAGTTGCGGTTCATGAGAAGCAATAAAACAAAATAAGCATGCGGTCACTATGACCGCACGTCACCGGTTAAGGGTTAAATTGGAAATTAGCGTCTGTGAAATGTAATTTTCACTTCGAGCGGGAGTCGAACCACGCGGAAATTCAAAGACGCGTGGTTCGACTCCCGCTCGAAGTGAAAATTTTTCCGGAATTCGAAAATTGTCTGCTTACCGATCAATAAATTTTTCTTATATACATTTCACAGACGCTAATTTCCAATTTAAAAAATTTACAAATTTCGGTTTATATTGTTCATCGGTCGGAGACCCGAAATCCAACCCCTGCTGATGTCGACAAAATATCGATGACGCAAAGGAGAAGGGTAGAGTGGGGATCCTTTGACCGATGATAGCGAATGAGTTCCCCCCCTCCTATTAACTTTCTCATCCGCGCAGACATCTCAGTCTGCGTGGCATCATTAACATCGAATTTCGGAAAGATGAGTAACTTCGGTAGTGTAGTTGATTATCACGTTGGACCGGGAATTCAAGGACGCGTGGTTCGACTCCCGCTCGAAGTGAAAATTTTTCCGGAATTCGAAAATTGTCTGTCTACCGATTAATAATTTTCTCTTATATACATTTCACAGACGCTAATTTCCAATTTAAAAAATTTACAAATTTCGGTTTATATTGTTCATCGGTCGGAGACCCGAAATCCGACCCCTGCTGATGTCGACAAAATATCGATGACGCAAAGGAGAAGGGTAGAGTGGGGATCCTTTGACCGATGATAGCGAATGAGTTTCCCCCCCTCCTATTAACTTTCTCACCCGCGCAGACATCTTAGTCTGCGTGGCATCATTAACATCGAATTTCGGAAAGATGAGTGAGTAACTTCGGTAGTGTAGTTGGTTATCACGTTGGACCGGAAATTCAAAGACGCGTGGTTCGACTCCCGCTCGAAGTTTTTGAAAACTAAACTAATTAGAGAATTTAAAGATCCACAAATAAAAATAACAACACGCAACATAAGAAAAGTATCGTCACTGTTCACCAACAAAAAAGACAAAATCAACATATCAGACCTATCGAATGTAATTTACAAGATACCCTGTCCACAATGTGAAAAAGTATACGTGCGACAAACACAACAGAAAGTCAAAAATAGAATAGCTGGTCACAAAAGTGATATCAAAAACCACCCACAAAGATGTGCATTGGCATTCCGCATTACATGCTAATGAACAAGATCATAGACCAAACTTTGGTGACGCCAGTGTCCTTGACATGGAACCCAAATACAACAAACGATTATTTTTGGAGATGTGCTACATTAATAGGGAACAACACACAATGAATAAGAAGACGGATACCAACAAATCGAGTAGTATATACACGTACTTAATTTCTGACGAATGGAAAATGAACAACAGAATATATTTGGGACCAGTAGATGGGTGACATAATGCAATATACATGAAGAAGAAAAATGACAACAACCTCGAAAACTATCAGACGCTGACATTTCGATTTAATTTAGACGTAGATATAATAATATATCAAAATAAAGTAATTAGTTTTTCCAAGTTTTTCGATTTTTTTGTGTTGTTGATGAGTGTTCAATTTTTAAAAACGTAAACCTCAATATTTTGTAAGTTTGTGTCCGTTTGTTTATGTTATGCAAATTAAAATTGTAAATGTTTTTATAGTAAAGTCCCGAGGAAGGACCGAATTGGCCCGAAAGCTTGGCAGTGAAATAAAGAGAAAATGATATAAAAGTCTCCTTTAATGAATAAATGAGTCAAAATAAATCCTTAAAGTTAGACCAAATTTTATTGAATTACACATATAGGTACATAATATATGCATTCTTAGGTCCACTCAAACTTTGGTTTATTCATTGATTTTACTCAGGAAAACCAAAGTTCAACACATGAGTTCCAACTGAACCTAAACATTTGAGCCTAATAAACTTAAAAATACTGTTTATAATCTATCCAGTGAAGAAGAAATGGAAAGCATAATATTATGATATATTCATATCCATTGAAGAAAGCAAAAACAATTAAATGGAATATTTATTTGAATCAGCGAAGGACACGCAGAGACCCTGAAAAAAAACATTTTGCAAGATATAACACTGAATGGGAGAGATTGACATTCATAACCTCCAAAAAACTTATATGAAGAAAGAAAAGTACAATAGGGATTCGAGGAACGAAGTCTTGTTCATAAATATATTATTTCGATTTCGAAAAGGCCGTGCATAAAATTAATCGATCAATTCATCACGGACATATAGAATTCTTTCATCAAATTCACTTACCTCATATAGAACACAAAAACAAATAATCCAGGCAATACTCAAACTCGATTCACTAAGAAATCTTCAGAAATATCACTTGGAATAACACTCACAAAAGTTTCGATCTGAAGCTTTCAAGAAACCATCAGAAATAGAAATGATAGAATCAAAGACTTTGATACGATGGTGTGGTTAACCTAAAATGTGGTTAACCAACGACGTGCAATTTGACAGACGACAAATGGTGAAATTTTATTGGCTGTTGATGGCGGGATTTAAACGGCTTTCATGGTCTAGTGTTTTGTGACAATTTACTGCGCACAAGTTCTGTATACAAAACTTCAACTCAATAATAAAATGAGACCATGAATTAATATGTAAAACGCTCGTTATCGTACGTAAAACTGAAAAATAAAGAGATAGTTTAGTTTATGGTGACAATTGAATACATTCAGTCGTCATCTGCTAATTGCAGTCCAAAAATATTTTAAAATTTTATTTTCAATGTACACTTTCACATTTTCCATTAATATGCCGTACAGGATATTCCAAGAATTATATGAGCGGAATATTCCAGAAATATACCGTGTGGAATATTCCAGGGATATACCATAAAGAATATGAATATTCTAGAAATATTCTATAAAGAATATTCTTCTGGGTATATTCTCAGCATATTCTTCTAGGAATATTTCTGGGATATTCGTATGGAGATATTCTCGGAATATGCTGCATTGGATATAGATATTCTATGATATTCTATGAATATTCTAAGAATATTCAGAATATACCTATCCCATTTTGCACATTCAGGGAATACTCTATGAATATCCAGTGCTGTCTGGATGGAGGCTATGAATACAATCATTAATAAAGATTTTTCTTCAAACTGGCATATAATGACTGGATACAAAAACTTGAGAGAACGGTAACACAATAAAGAAACTGGTTTTGGATATACAGGGTGAGTCTTTGACTTGTACATATATTTTAACTGTAGATTCATGAGGCCTAAAGAAACCTTCTTTTCATTTTCCATTTTTCCCAATTCGGCTCTGTTAAAGAGATATAGCCATTTGAAAAAAAAGTTGGGCTTAATACGCCCCTGAAACAATTCTCTGCAAACACCTCAAAGTTTATATTTTTCGATTGAAATTGAGGTGATTACCCAGCAAACACTGAAACGCAGGAACTGTACAAAATTTGTACAGCGTTGCTGCACTTCACTGCAGTGATGGTAATGCAGTAACTGTATCGAAACGGACCGTATATGTCTCGCTGAATTGTACAGTCACTGTACAGTACAAACTGCATTCATATACAGCCATTGTGCAGCGTTGCTGCAATTCATATGAAGCGAGGTTTTGTAGTAACTGTACAAAAACTGTTCAGCCTCGCTGCATTTGAAATGCAGCAACGCTATACAATGGTTGCATACCAAATGCAGTTTGTACTGTACAGCAACTTTAAATTTGATTACGGAATTCAATATGTAAAAGTTCTGAAAAAAGCTGAAAATTTAATAATCTTGATCCTATTATTTTCGGTTTTGGTGTAAAATCCAATGGAAAGTAAGCTTGAAAAGAAATTCTATATTAAACAAAAAAATATATAACTGAAACAGGAACAGGATACAAAATATAAAATGAAATATGTATATTATAAATCAAAATATAATAAAAAAAAATTTTTCTTCGGAGGTTTATACATTTTGGGTTTGGCTGCTCCTCACTCCTCTCTCATACAGGTTTCTCAACCATGTTTTTATTGTTGTTTCAACTTCAGTCTGCGTGGCATTTTCGCAGCCCTTGTTCCTTCGTATGGCTACTAAAATAGGAGGAATATGAGGTAAGAAAAAAGAATTTTACCTTGTGGCAATATAATACCTAAAATTGCTTTTGGAAAATTTCGAAAATGCCACTTTCTGCTGGCGCCCCGACCAGTTGAGCTTATGACCCAATTCTTTTGATAGAATTTTAGAAAGGATGTTTCCTCCTATCATTCCAAGACTATCAATCTAAAAAAAATTAATAATAATGGAACTGAAAGTAGTCACACACTAAACGAAATAAAAAAAAATTGGTATACATATTTGGAATCTATAACAACGCATAGTTTATATTGATAGTTGCCTGATACTCTGATAACGTAATCTCTTTTAATTGATTTGTGTTCCCGGCACAACCCCAATAAAAAATGGCAAATTTATACTGAAAAACCGTAAAAATTTATTGGAAAGAAGTTTGTTATGAAAACATTCACTTACAATTTTTGAGAAGAATTGAATATCTTCAAGATTCCGCCCAAACTCTTCAAGTTGGTTAAGTGTTGCTAACGTTTCCAAATCGTACCTCGATTCAGTCGTATTTCCTCCTACTGGTACGTTTTGTGTCCTTTTCACACAAATTCGATATATTTGCTTCAATACGGTGAATAAACTGCACACTTTCAAAACCGGACAATAAAACGTTCAATTGAAATGTTACTGAGCAATAATTAATAATTTTATAAGGCGCTAAAACCAATATTCTATCTTTCACCAATCTTTACGCCACCTCCCAACCACTACACTAACTTGCTAAACAATAAAATATGGCGTCTAACGTAAAGACACCGTACCGAATAGTAAGAACTCTGACCTATCCCATGATGGGGGCATCTTGGGATAGGTCGGAGTCCGTACGATGCCGTGCCTAGCAACAAAGCATTTGGACCTTTTGCAGTTATTACATCACAGTTACTGCACATTTACTGAACTTCACTGGTTGCGCATGAAACACTTAATTTTTGTTGCGCACAAACTGTACATCAACTGTACTTCAAATACTGCATTCTTTGAAATGCATTATTAGGAATACAGAAACTGTGCAGTTTTAATACAACAATTTATGTGCTGCATTCAGGTGGCACTTGTAACGCAGTATCTGTACAGTTGCTGTATGTTGTGTTTGCTGGGTATGAGATGTTCTGGGTGATACAATTAGAAAATACTCAAGCACTAACCTTATTTGAATAAGAATGTAACAAACACGATATTTCCTAACGAAAACATCTGTCCGATTATTTCTGCAATAATTGAAAAACCATATTCATCCCACCAAAATAAGTACCTTCGTCGATTTTCCTGAAGATTAGTTTGTAAACATGTGTTACTAATAATTTGTTGTTCAGTCGCGGTGCGCTGCCGGCTGCGACTGCTGCGACTCTGCGCAAGACAAGCCGTTGTTCTGTGTGTCTCCAGAGTCTCATCAGTCTGTGATACAATGAACGACGCTTAAACGCGATAACCTTTCTGATACATGGATTCGATTTATTTATTCATTTACTTGCAGAGAATGAAGCAAACAGGTGATGATTGTGATGTGAAGACAGTGTAGGGTCGATTAAAAATTCCAAGAGGATATTGAAGAAGATAGATATTTTCCTGAAGGTAGGGTATCAATACATTTTCAACAAAAACTGTGCTTATAAACTGTGTAATTTCATGTTTCTCGGAATTCAATTATTACATCGAACCTTTTTCCATCATAGAGATTTGTCTTGACGAAGTTGATAAACATTGACAACATTTATTAATTATTTGGTTGGGTAGTGAATCAATTATCTTTAAGAAAAAACTATTTTCCTCTTGCCAACGTTTCGAACTTTATTAAGTTCATCCTCAGGGCTCTACAAAATAGGTTTGGTACCCACCACAACATATTCAATATCTATCAATGGACTTACCGAAAAATTCAGTCTTTTCCGTATCAAAATTGGTCAAAAAAACCATAAAAAAAACTCGAGACTGCACGAACACATAGGTTGTATAAATAAAAATACCATTATAAACATATATAAGAGTAGATAACAAAAGAATGATGCATCTAGCAACGTGGGTGGTTCGTTGAAAACAATATGATATCAAATGCAAAACGGTCAGCATATGTATTCGATACTGGGTTTCACCGTGAAAAAGGGAAAACAAACACTCATCTTGGAATACCCTTAATGAGGTTATAATAAGCCGTGTTAAGGCCTTCTATATCTCTTCTCATATTGACACTGTCACTCCTCAAAATATGGACCATCTCACTCAACAGTCTTTTAGACAAAAAAGGCTGAACATCCAGTATTTTCATCCAGTATTGAAAATACTGGATGGGAACTCAAAAGCTCGAAACTAGCCCTTATCGACCGTACTATATCACGAACATCACCCATCACTACGAAGAGAGGAGACCTAGTTACCCTGAGACGACTCCGAATAGGGCATTGCATATCAATTCAAGATGGCCGTTACGTGCAACAAGTGTTTAAAGTCGCTGAGTCGTTATGATGATTCGATTCAATGCTCTAATGATAGTTCTCATTTATTTCATACACAGTGTGTCAATATAACTGTGGAACAACTAGAGAACATGAAGAAATCCGGATACACATCCATGATAAACCTCGAAAACTGCTGTTGTGCAAGAGGATTCATCAGGTATGAAGCAATTTCCTGCTTATTCTATTCCTGGTGTTGAGGAAGTCATCGCCAAATGCTTCAAGGATCTGTTTCTGCCAGTGATGGAGTCCTTGAAACTTGAGATAACTAATCTTCGAGATGAAGTTTCAGGTTTGAAAGAGGAAAATATAAAACTAATAAAATTCATTGAAAATCCGAAACCAATTGAATTATCGAATAAAAATAAAAAGTTTTCTGAAGTTGTTAAATCAAATATAAACGTCGCTCAAAAATCTAATAAATCTCCTATCGAATATGGGACTTCCAGGCTCGTTTCTGATTCTGAAGGAAGCGGAGGAAAAACAAAGGAAGTTGAAATATCAGATAATACTGAAACGAAACAGTTGGATGAATCTTCGGTGGATCAATCCGTGAGGACGTCACCCCCTCATGATGATGGTTTCACTATGGCTCAAGATAAGAAAAAATCCAGGCGCAAAAATAAAAGTATATTAGGTACTTGTAAAAATGAACAAATTGGTATTAAGTCGGCACCTATATTGAAGCACCTACATGTCTGCAAACTTCATCCCACCTTGGAGGAAAATTCCATCGTTAAACATCTGAATAACTATGGAATATCGGATGTCAAGTGTTTCAAATTAAAATCAAACAGGCCAGAAGAATATTCTTCCTTCAAGATATCTGTTCCTGAATCTGACTTTCCAGCATTAAAAAACCCAGAAATTTGGCCAGAGGGCGTTCGACTGAATAATTTTTTATTCCGTCTGGAGAAGAATACAATGAGAATTTGAATAAAAAGGTACACACTTTAATTCATCAAAATGTGCAATCCATTGGGAATTCCTCCAACCAATTGGAAGTGTTTGTAAATAGAATTGACGCTTCTTTTATGACAGTTACGGAGCATTGGAAAAGTGATGAAGAACTACTGTTCTACAAATTTCATAATTATGATCTAATTTCATCATTCTGTCGGGAGAGTGGTAGTCACGGAGGCTGTGCGATCTACAGTAAGAAGGGAATTACTTGCAGGGAGCGTACTGGACTTGTATGTTCTGTTCCTTTTGTAATTGAGTGTAGCGCGATTGAAGCGTTCATTGACGGTAGTTCTAAGGTTGTTATTGTTTGTATTTACCGACCTTGTTCTGGCAGAGCATCTGACGTTGAAATTTTCTTCGAGAAATTTCACAACATCCTTGATAAACTCACAAATGAGTCATGTAACTTCATAATTTCAGGTGATTTCAATATCGATGTTCTCTCAAATAATAATGTTGCTGAAAAGTTTATATCTATCATTGTAGGTTTCAATGCAAAATTAATGATTCACGAACCAACAAGGGTGACCGCCACCTCTTCGACTTGCATTGATAACATCATTACAAATATTTTCGATGAAACTTCTGCTTATGTGTTGAGTGAGAATATTTCTGATCATACTGCTCAGGTGTTTTGTTTTCCTGCGTTATCAGGTAATATTAATAGAAGGAAGAAAATTCGACTAATTAATGATTCAACTATTACGGCGTTCCTTCTGTCTCTATCTCAGATGGATTGGAGTTTCATTGAGAATGATTTTTCCTCTAGCGTTGATTCATTATGGGATACATTTCATGAACTGTATAAAAACTTGTTTGATATAACTTTCCCGTTCGTCCTCATCAGGGAAAATAATATGCATAAAATTCCTATAACACCAGAGGTTCAGAAAATTAAACAATATTTAAATGCTTTATTCGTCATTTCTTCTCATAATTCTGAATATGTAAACCATTATAAAAGAATGAAATTTCTGTATGATAGGGAACTAAGAAAAATGAATCAAAATCATTTCAGAACATTAATTAACAAGAGTAAAAATAAGAGCAAAGCAACTTGGAACATACTTAATAGATTAACTGGAAGAGTGAAAAGTGGTAAAAACATTTTTGACAATTTTGAAGATCTTGAATGCTTGGCTAATACTTTCTGTGATTTTTTCGGGAATGCAAACTACATAAGAAATGATAAACAAATCGATCACAATCCAATTGTGAATCAAATCAATGGTAGCTCATTTTACGTTTTCCCTGTTACCGAGAGAGAGATCATCGAAACAGTTAAAAAGATGAAGAACACTAATTCTTGTGGGTACGACGGTATACCCATAACGGTCATCAAAAGTACAGTACAGATTATAGCTGGACCGTTAGCTCATATTATGTACCGTTCATTTACTGAAGGGATGTTTCCATCGGCCCTTAAAATAGCTGTTATTAAACCTCTGCATAAAAAAGGAAGTGTGCATGATGTCAATAATTATCGTCCAATTAGTTTGCTCAGTTCATTCGCGAAAATATTTGAAAAACTTTTGGTTGGTAGGCTTTGTTCATTTATGTACAAGTTTAAAATTTTCTCTGAGAAACAACATGGCTATCTAAAAAACAGAAGTACTACTACAGCGATGTTTGAATTGGTCAGTGATATTGTTGATGCTTTCGAGAGCGGGGAGGTTCCTATTGGCCTTTTCTTAGATTTATCTAAGGCGTTCGATAGTGTCAATCATGAACGTCTTTTGAGTAAGCTCTCTTCATATGGTATACGCGATCGCCAACTGGAGTTGTTCCGTAGCTACTTGCACAATAGAGTTCAAAGGGTTTGCATTGAAAATGAAGGACAAGTTTTTATGTCGAGGGATAAATATTTCAACGTAGGGGTCCCCCAAGGAAGTAATCTGGGACCTTTTCTGTTTCTGATGTACATCAATGATCTTGACCTCTTATTGTTTGTTGATGATGCGAATGCCCTCCTACGCAGCAAAAATCTTAATGTGAGTATTGAAAAAACTCAGTTAGCGTTTGATGCAATCCAGCGATGGTGCAATCAAAATGAATTACATCTAAATGTATGTAAAACTGATTGTGTGATTTTTAGAACAATTCAGTCTGATCAGGAATGTCCTCACTCGATAACATTGAATAACAATCCGATCAAGTTCCTACATTCGACAAAATTTCTAGGAATTTCATTAGACTGTCATCTTAAATGGAATGATCATGTAAATGGTCTCAGCAAGAAACTCAATAAAGCTTTGTACATGATCAGGGTCTTGTCTCGGAAAGTGGACTTGGAGCTATTGAAAACAACCTATCACGCAAGTTTTGTTTCACTTCTGAGGTACGGGCTTGTCATATGGGGTGGATGCACCGATTTGACCAAACTATTTGTTCTGCAAAAATACGCCCTGAGAGCAATTCTCGGGTTGGGATATCGTGAGTCATGTAGAGGTCACTTCAGAAAAAATTCAATGCTCACACTTTCAGGACTCTATGTTTTGGAATGTCTGTTATTCGTGAAAAAACATCCACAATATTTTGAAGAACTGTTGAATAAAAACAACACAAGACGTATAATTCCATACCACTTCCCGAAGCATTCTCTCACGCTAACAGAAAGAAACACAAAATATATGTGTATTAAAATTTTCAACCTACTACCGAGGAGTTTCATGACTTTATCAGGTTTAAAAAAATTCAAAATAGAAATAACTAAACTTATTGTTCATATCGAACCATATTCCATCAAGGAATTCATGGAATATTCTTTTGAATCTTAGTGAATTTATATTATTTTTTGACGGTTATCTCTTTTCATTTGTAGATTTTGCATTGATTATGAGAATAAAGATTATGTTATGTTATGTTATGCATAGTATCACACCAACACCTACTTGAGAGAGAAACAGTGCCAACTTGCGAGAGAAACGAACCTATATGGGGGCGGCTCTAGAATAACCCCAGGGTAAATCCTGCCTGTCGTAAAAGGCGACTAAAAGGATAACCATAGGTGGTAGATGGTCTCATCGCCCGGTGAAATACCACCATATCGAATTTGTGTGCTGTGAAATGGATCACTCCATGTCTCGCTCCATGTTTCAGTGTTCGGTCGATACTTTCCGGTATCCCCCCTTTTCCCCTCTTCTCACCTCTCCACCACATTTTATGCATAAAGATGATGAAGTCTCCTAGAGTAAAACATTCCGGAAGCAAAATACCTCCCCATTCGGATTTCCGGGCGAGAGGTACTCGAGGGGATTCATCTCTGAAGATTAACTTTTGCAACATCCGCGGACTCAACAAGAACATCAATGACGTCCACCATCACCTACAGACGGAACAACCAGATATTCTGGCGCTGACAGAAACATAAGTGAACTCGTCCACCAACAATGTCCATATGCTCTGTCCTGGTTACGAACTCCATTCTCGATTCAGGTTCAAAGGTGGAGTCTGCCTCTATGCCAGGGCTAATCTTTCATGCCAGCGTGTAGGGAGTTCGGAACCGAAAGATTTCGATGTGATGTGGTTCAAGCTAGCCAATACCAAAATGACCAAGTTCCTCTGCTGCCTTTACCTGTCGCCAAATGAACCGTCATATATGAGCCTTTTTGAGTTTTTATCACTCAAACTGGATTTTATCCAGGAGAACCACCCAGCCGCTGAAGTCATAATCATGGGAGACTTCAATGTTCACAACGCAGCCTGGCTCAAATTCTCCAACAAAACAGATGATCCAGGTCGTCAAGCTGAGGCCTTCGCCATCACTCATGGCCTAGAACAACTGGTCGAGCTACCAACTCGCATCCCAGATGTCAACAACCACTCTGCCAATATACAGGATCTCTTTCTCAACACCAATCTTGATCCATATAGAATAGAATTTTGCGCCCCACTTGGAAACTTCGACCACACCCTAATCTCCACAACTTGCTCTTCTCATGTACCATCAAGCCGCACAATGCCACCCCGTCTCATGTGGCAGTACAAATCGGCCGACTGGGAGGGGCTTCGTATGTTTTTCTCAGCGTTCCCATGGAAGAGAGCTTGTTTCTCCTCAGTAGATCCAACAGAATGTGCAGAGACAATTTCTGAAATAATTATGTTGGGGATACAAACTTACATACCGAACACAGCAAGAAGAATATTATCCGATAAGACCTGGTTTAACAAGAACTGCTCTAAAGCTGTCGCTTCCAAACATCATTCCAGCATTCCATCGATGGCAAAAAAAATCCAGGCCCTGAGACTACAGCAGAATATGTGGATGCTAGAGGCATATGCAATGAGACGATCAAATCTTCAAAAGATGCTCACAATGCCAAAATAAGATCTAGACTTGTTGAATGCCCTAACGGATCCCGTTCGTTTTGGTCCTTCGCCAAAGCTGTAGGAAGAAACTTCATATCCAGCTCGTTTCCCCCTCTAACCAAGGAAGATGGAACATTAGCAACGACTGCCCTGGAAAAAGCCAACATCTTCGCGCATTTGTTCGCTGAAAATTCCACCCCGGATTCATCGGGAAAACAACCCCCGAATATTACATCTATTGACAGCCATATGCCCGAGATAACCTTTCGCCCACGTACTATCAGAAAGATTCTGTTGGGTCTCAACACCAACAAAGCCAGTGGATCCGACGGAATCCCACCGATTGTTCTCAAAAAATGTGCCCCCAAACTAACACCTGTCCTCTGCAAATTGTTCAACCACTCTTACAAATTGGGTTTTTTTCCATCCAACTGGAAAACCGCAAGAGTACAACCAGTACCTAAAAAAGGCAAAAAGACCCTACCTAGAAACTACAGACCTATCGCTCTGTTATCTATTATTTCAAAGGTCATGGAAAAAGCCATCAACTTCGAGCTCATGAAACATCTGGAACACTCAGGAATTATCAACGATAGACAATATGGTTTTCATTACACCGCGCGCACTGAAAACCCTATCATGACATGTAGATTTAGAACATCGAAAATGACTCTTTTCCGTGCGGCCGCACCGCAAAAAGTTTTACGGTGCGCTGAGGCAAAGATGCATCCTATGATTCCTATGCTGAGACACAGAGCAACGATTGCGTGACAGTAGATGTCAGTGTTTTGAATAAATATTGTTTCACAATATTGAAAAGCTTTCTGCTGAAAATTTTTCCTGTGTTATTGTTTTCAGAGAGGTGTAATGAAAAATATCGTTCATTACACGTCCAGAAAGGCTTTTTCCGTGCTTGCACGAGTTCCCGAGCTCCCGAGCTCACTTTCTGGACTAGTAATGAAATATACTAATTCCGTCATCAGAGATCCACAGGTGACTTGCTCGCTTACGTCTCACATATATGGCAGCTATCTACCGAGAAATATGGTGAAACCCTAGCCGTAGCACTGGATATCTCCAAGGCATTCGATCGAGTCTGGCATCACGGACTCCTCGCCAAGCTTCCATCTTATGGCGTGCCCCCAAAGCTATGTTCTCTGCTAGCTAGTTTTCTCTCCAACAGATCTCTCCATGTAGTGGTCGATGGAGTTTCGTCTGACTCCCTACCCATAAATGCTGGTGTTCCGCAGGGATCAGTTCTGGCTCCAACGCTGTTTCTGCTTCACATCAACGATTTGCTGGAAGCAACTTCGTGTCCAGTGCACAGCTTCGCGGATGATACTACCCTCCATACCGCCTTTTCTTCTAGGGCTCCAATACCAGCCCGCCAAATCAAAAACGAACGAGAAAGATATGTTAACAACATAAATGTGGAATTGGCAACAATTCTTGAATGGGGATCTAATAACTTGGTAGAATTCAACGCAAACAAAACACAAGCATGTCTTTTCTCTAGAAAAGCCGATCTTACTGTGCCCAGCATAAAATTGTCGGGAGTGACCATACCATTGAAGTCATCCATTTCGATGCTTGGCATTACTGTCGGCAGTAACCTTTCCTGGGAGAATCACGTGAGATCCATTGCTAAAAGTGCATCCCAAAAACTTTGTTTTCTGTTTCGTGCCAGGAGCTCTTTCACCTCAGGTCAGCTCGAGGGTCAGCTGCTTATGATCTATAAGGCACAGATTCGACCTGTCCTGGAATACTGTTCCCATGTTTGGAGTCCTGCACCTAAACACAGCCTGAAACTCTTGGATTCCGTACAAAAAAGGGCAATTCGTCTCGTCGTCGTAGAAAAATGGGCGATCTGTCTCTATTTTATAGATATTTCCATCGGCGATGCTCTTCTGAATTGTCAGCAATCGTTCCCCCTCTGGCAGTCTCTTCCAGACTAACCCGTCAAGTTAAGTCTTCAAAATTTGTAGTATGTACAGGGTGGGCAAAATTTGTGGTACATGAACTAAACCTTTTTAACCCGAGGAGATAGAGAAAAATCAATGGCAAATTATAGTCCTCTTTTTTCGAGAAACTGATAATGCCATCAACTGCATTCCTCTCTCTTCTTCCGTTTCCGAGTTATAGCCCAAAATTGAAATTTGGGCGATTTCAACTATGGTCATTATCTCCGTTTCTGTTTATGCTAGGATATTGGAATAAAAACATTATACAGGCACTTTTCTGATAGCAATCCAGTGGCGTACTCTGATTTTTTCTAAGAGGTTCATTTGCTGAGTTATAACATAAATTTGTGTTTTTTTTTCATGAAAACAGTAGTTTCAAATGACTTAGAGAGAATCGTCATTTTTTTCCCGTTTCAGAAATGTATCATATGTTATATATCGCCCTCGGATTCGTTAAGATATTATGAAAAATATGGTTTGAATATGGAATTCAAATTATTGAGTATTAAATAGGCTGAATCATAGAATTGTGTGTCTCTACGCATGGTGTGATTATTATTTTACGGTTGAATACTTGATGGTTACAGGCCCTATAATTTCTTCGGTCTCCTCATCCTGGTGCTTCTTAAAAGAGCTAAACACAACCAAAGTATCTCCCAAATGTTTAATATCTAATATTTGGTTGATGACGTTCGGGGAAGCTTTGAAAATATGAATCACTTGCTGCCCCACTATTATCATTCGCTAAAATAAAATATGTTAACATATTGTTACGAAACTTGGGTTCGATTTCTAAGAAAATAATATTCCACGCAGAAAAATCCGTATATTTCATATATCAAATCCAAAACTGTCTAAAAAAACTCAATTAATCTTAGTGTCAGTTCCAACCACAGAACACCTAATAATTCTAACTATGACTGTCCGTAATATTGCCTTCCCTCTAATTTTGATCGTCCCGATCAAAAACCATTGGTCCATCATGATAGGGCTTCAATCTGTCCAAATGAACAACCTTCATCTTAGTCCCCGGGCTGCGTTGGATTCTATAAACCACGTCGTTGATTCTCTTCCTCACCTTGTACGGTCCTTCCCAAAACGGTGTGAGATTTGGAGATACACCTCTCTTCCTACGTGGGTTGTAAAGCCAGACCTGGTCGTCTTCTTTGAATCCTCCTGAATTTGCTTTCAAATCGTACCGAGCTTTCATCCTATCGCTTGCCAGTATAAGTCTCTTCCGAGCGGTTTCGTGGATTTTCAACAAGCTGTCCTTCAGTTTATCCGCATAGTCCCGCACGTCAACCTCTTCGGTGCTTGGTGATCCGAACAACAAGTCACAGGGCAATCGAAGTTCCCTTCCGAAGACAATGCTAGCCGGGGTAAGCTTGGAGGAGTCGTGGTCTGCCGCTCTGTAAGCCATAAGAAACAATGGAAGGTGGCTGTCCCAGTCTTTCTGATGTTTTTCCACCACCTTGGGAAGATGTTCTTCCATGGTTCGGTTGAACCTTTCAACCATGCCATCCGACTGAGGGTGAAGAGCCGTCGTTCTGGTCTTGTTGATGCCCATCAGTTCGCAAACTTTCTTGAATAACTTGGACTCGAAATTCCTTCCTTGATCGGAATGTAACTCCATCAGTACTCCGAACCTCGAGAACATGTTATCCACCAATAACCTGGCTACTGTGGATGCTTCCTGGTCTGGTATGGCATAGGCTTCCACCCATTTACTGAAGTAGTCCATGGCGACGAGGATGTATTTGTTGCCGTCATTCGTCACAGGAAAAGGTCCGGCTACATCAATGGCAATCCGTTCGAATGGTGCACCTACGTTGTATTTCTTCATTTGGCCCCTGGATCTTGTCTTTGGACCTTTAGTAGCGCCGCACTCTTGACATCTTCTGCACCAAGTTTCTATATCGTCTCGGCATTGGACCCAGTAAAATTTCTGTCTGATTTTGTCCAAGGTTTCGTTGACGCCGAGGTGTCCTCCTGATTTCCCTTCATGAATTTCTTTCAAGACTTCACCTATCCTGTTCCTAGGTAAAACCAATTGGGAAATTGACGACCTCCCATCTGCTGATTCCCAAACCCTATTGAGTAATCCATTTTCCAAAATCAGGGAATCCCACTGAGCCCACATTGCCTTGAAGATGGGATCTCTATCCGAAATGTCACTCCAGGAGGGTCTGCCTGTTCCATTCTCTTTCCACCTTAGAAAGTCCTTGATATTTGGATCGGTTTCTTGGTCCTGTCTCATATGTTCAGAAGTCCAGTCGTCCTCGGGTATCAGTGCCGTACGTCTTATATCGGCGACTCCTTCATAGCGTTCAACACGTTGGCAATGCTTACAGGTTCCTGGACACGGTCTGATTATTTTCCTGGGGTGGCTCCTCGATTGATACCCCTCTCACTTTTGGCCTTGTGGAAGCATTGAAAGCCGCTTCCACTTCTAACGACCGAACAAGAGCTTCGCTGCCTCTCCTAAAGTGCGTCAGTCTTAGGGTCCTCTGAATTTCTGCATCCCTCAACCCATCAATGAATATTTGCACTGACAGCTGTTCTTTGAAATCCTCTGGGGCTTTTGGCTACGCAAGCTGGATGAGTCTCTGGATATCAGCTTCGAACTTTTGCAGACTCTCACCAGGTTTTTGCACTCGTGTTCTCAGCTGTGCCCGATACAGTTGTTCCCGATGCTGATTGCCATATCTTAATTCTAAGGCCGGGTTTCACCAACGATTTTAATCTCGTTTAAGACAGTAAACGATAATTTTCTGTGGTTTTTCAGTCAAAAATCAATCGTTAATCTCAGGCTGGGTTTCACCAACAATTTTAATCTCGTTTAAGTCAGTAAACGATAATTTTCTGTGGTTTTCCAGTCAAAAATCAATCGGTAATCTCAGTTATCTCGTTAAACCAGATTAAAATGTTTGGTGAAACCGGGCCTCAGTTATCTCCTTAAACCAGATTAAAATGTTTGGTGAAACCGGGCCTAAGGCGGCAATTAGATCACCATACCTGCGATTTTGCTCTCTGGGATAGCCTGTAACATTGCCAAAGCAGGTCCCCTCAAAGCCACTATGAGTGCAGTAGCCTTTTCTTCGTCGTTTCATCCATTGGCTGCTGCCGCCGCTTCAAACTGCTTACGGTACAGGGACCATGCCGACTGACCATCAAAAGTCGGTGGTTTCACAAAATGTGCGATGTGACAACCCTGTCACGCTGATCTTGAATCTTCAGTGAAGCAATTTTCTTTTCTAGTTCTTCTCGCACCTCCCACATTCCTTTTTTCGCTTCTTCCCGGGCCCCCAACACTTCCTTCTTTGTTTCTATTATTTTGCAGTCCATCACTTCCACATTTTTCCAAACTGTGTTGACTTCGTCCTTCAAGGATGCAATTTTGCCTTCGGTTTTCTGGAAACATATTTTGTTGCTCTCTTTGTTCCTTTTCCTCTTGCTTTTCTTCCAGCCGTCGTTCCTCTTCTTGTTGTTTTTTTTTCTCGTCGTTCCTCCTCCTTCTGTCGACGCGTCTCTTCCTCTTGTTTTTCTTTTTCTCGGTTTCTCTCTTGCTCAGCCAACAGCTGCAGAATCTGTTTCATCATATCCTCCTTGTCTGCCATTTCGTAATCCGTACTCCTCGTATTTACCATAAATTGTCCAATTAATCACTAAAATCCCACTTCTGACACCAACTGTTACGAAACTTGGGTTCGATTTCTAAGAAAATAATATTCCACGCAGAAAAATCCGTATATTTCATACATCAAATCCAAAACTGTCTAAAAAAACTCAATTAATCTTAGTGTCAGTTCTAACCACAGAACACCTAATAATTCTAACTATGACTGTCCGTAACAATATCTTATTTTTCGTAATTTTGGAATATCTCCATAATGTCACCAACGATGACTTCAAATTTCAAGAAGTCACAATAATCCACTCTCTGAAGCGAAAAAATTCACCAGTGACATAAAGTCTCTGCTACGAGACATGCATACTATTTATCCATCACTAAATGAAAGATCTCTAAAAAATCGCTTTACAAGAATAAGCAAAAAAATCAAAGAACAACTTCCCGACTTAGAAGACCTTGATAGTATCAGATCAGAACACTCCAACGTCACTGATGACTACATATCAGATAGTTCCCAATCATCCCATAATAACAATTAATCTCATCTTCAATCTGCTACAATGGAACTGTAATGGGTTCTACCCAAGATTAGAACATATTCAGCATTTACTTACGAAAAAACAAGTTGACATTCTATGCCTCCAAGAAACTAACTTCACAGAATCACAGCATCGCCAACTTAAACACTACGAAGGATATCACTACATAAGATCCACTGGTTGCAGAGCTAGCGGAGGCTCTTCGATTTTCGTATCTAATGAACTCTTTTCTGATCCCCTTCCCTTGATTTGACTTCTACTTTCGAAGTCACAGCTGTTTCAGTTTGGTGTCCTGAGAAAACCACAATATGCAGTATTTATATACCACCAAATCAAAATCTTTCCGAAAGAGAACTATCACTTCTAATAAATCAACTGCCAGCTCCTTTCCTCCTGGTCGGAGATTTCAATGCACATAACATACTATGGGGTTCAGAACAGACCTCTCATAAAGGGAAAATCATTGAAAATATCATTAGCACTTCGCATATTTGCTTACTGAATAATGGAGAGAGTACCCACCTAAATATCTCTAACGGCAATTTCTCTTCCATAGACTTAAGTTTTAGCGACCCCTCCTTATTTTGCAAGTTATCATGGAGTCCCCAAGAATGTTTATATGATAGTGACCATTTCCCCATACTGATCTCCAACGATAACGATACTACTGGCATTATTCATCCCATCAAAAAATGGAAACTTGCAAATGCAGATTGGAGCAAATTCGAGAAAGAAATCGATGATCGTATGGTCAACCTTCATCTTTCAAACGATGCAGATCAAAATATTTCCATTTTCACCGACATAATTATTTCTGCTGCTTCCACTAACATAGGAGAATTCTCAACCTCATCCCAAAGAAGATCAGTTCCCTGGTGGAACGATTCCTGTAAAGAAGCCCTTAGAGCTTCCAAGACTGCCCTCAACAAATATCGCCAAACACGTCACCAGGTCGACCTGATCAACTCCCTTTCCAGCCCGATGATGCCATATGGCATTTCGATCTTTCATCCCTTACTACACAAAATACCTAGGTCCGATTCGATTGTTTCCGGTGCCGTTCGGTTCGTTGTTATCTTCAGTTTCAGCTTGAGAAGTACTTCGGTCTGTTCAACAAGTGCAGTATTCAAGTTACAGACATTTCATTGTGTACGTTTATCGAATGTATATCTACCTGTTTCAGATCATTTTTTTCTTTCATGGTGAGTAACTTTTCATATTTTTTTAAAATATTCTTGTAGAAACAATAGTCCCACTAAGGCATTCAATAATTATCTCAGCATTTTTTTTATGTTATACCACTTTTTACAAAAGCGAAAGACTATGATTCCATTTGGCGTCAGTGGGCGTCAACAGTTATTTTGTACATAGCATTCGTAGTGATCAATATTGTTTCTCTCTTTTTCAGATGAGTAGAGTTGGTTTGTCCGAAAAGGAAGAGAAACAATTACTATCGTTCCTCGATCTTGAGGGAGATATTTCTGATTTCGAACTAGAGTTCGACGAGTACGATGAGGAAGATGAACCAGATTTAGAAAATTTGCGGAAATTATTGGATCCTATGAACGAAGATTTTCTTTCGAAACCTTCAGAAGCTTACAATGATGCAGAAAGTGAAGATGAATGGGACGAGGAGGACCTCCTTCCTTTATCGAACTTCATGCATCAGCGAATTGGAGATGTAAGAACAAGGCTCTTATGGAGAAAGAAGGATATCGAAAAAACAGATACGACTTGCAACATACACTCTGAAGAAACTAATGAGTTAGTGACACCTCTGGAGTATTTCAAAAAGTTTTGTGATGACGAAATTATAAAAAATTTGGTGGAACAATCGAATTTGTATTCGGTTCAGAAGGATGGCAACTCCATCAATACCACTTTCCAAGAAATGTGTCAGTTTATTGGCATTCAAATTTTGAGTGGAATTGTACGAATGCCTAGTTATAGAATGTACTGGGCCAGAGAAACCAGATTTTCTCCCATTGCAGATGTTATGTCCAGAAACAGATTTGATAAAATGAGGAATAATCTGCACATTAGTGATAACACTAAAATGAAAAATAGAAATGAAGAGAATTATGACAAACTTTTCAAGGTTCGACCATTTATTGAAAGGCTGAAATCGAATTTCAGGAAAATAGATCCTGAGGAATACAATTGCATTGATGAAATTATGATTCCCTTCAAGGGAAAAAGCTCCTTGAAACAATATATAAAGAATAAACCTCATAAATGGGGTATAAAAATGTTCGCCAGAGCTGGTATGATTTCGAAATTTACATTGGAAAAGGTACAGTAAAAAAATCTACAAAACTGGGCATAAGTGATGACGTTGTTGTACGACTTGTGGAGAAGGTACCAAAACATAGGAATTTTAAAGTACTCTTTGACAATTGGTTCACTTCTTATTCGCTTCTATTTCATTTGAAAGAAATGGGTACCTTGAGCGCTGGGACAGTAAGGATAGCACGGGTGCCTCAATGCCATCTGAAATCTGACTCTGATTTGAAAAAAGAAGGGCGTGGAGCATTTGACTTCAGAACCGAATCAAGTTCCAACATAACTGTCACCAAATGGTTTGACAATAAATCAGTTCATGTCATATCAACATATGAAGGAGTAGAGCCTGTGGCGACTGTGAAGAGATGGTCATCTTCAGAAAAAAAATATATTGAAATAAGAAGAAGATAATTGAAGAATATAATCTCCATGTGGGAGGAGTAGATCTCAACGACATGTTAGTCGCTCTGTATCGAATAAAGTCGGGGGTCAGGAGATAATACCTACGTATTGTTTACCATCTGATTGACATGTGTATCGTAAACTCTTGGCTTCTCTGTAGGCGTCAAATGCAGAACCAAAATGAAAAACCGAAGAGACTCGTAGCATTCCGTTCCGAAATTGCACATGGTCTTACTCAGTTTCATACTAATATCATTAGAAAACGTCCAGGTAGACCATCAGCAAATAATTCCCCATCATCTTCATGTAGATCTACTCCTGAACCTCCAGCAAAAAGATTATTCACATTCCAGCCAATCGAGGATATTCGATATGATGGAGTTGGTCACTGGCCCGGCCATATCGAGCCAAAAAAACGCTGCAGAAATTGTACCCAGGCATATTCTAGAATGGAATGCATCAAATGCAAAATTGCACTCTGTCTTACAAAAGACAGAAATTGTTTTATTTCTTATCATACGCGATAAATGGAGAAATTGTACCATTTTTAAATTGAGTATTTCATAAATAAAGTTATCGTCGGAAAAACTGTATTTTTCTTTGAAAATTTCCTATTTGAGCCCACTGATGCCATATGGCATCATTCAAAATTTTTATGAAAAAAATAGTTTTCAACTAAAATATTGACAAAATTGTATTAAAAGACGCCTTTTCAGAAGAAATGAATGGGAAAATAATTTTTTCCACGATTTTTGAAAACTTGGGCTTCGAAGGGTTAAGATAATGAGAGCTAAATCCAGGAGAACTATAAAACAGAGTAAGAGGGATTCCTGGAGAGATTATGTTTCATCACTCACCGTCAATACCTCATCTAGTCAAGTCTGGAAGAAAATCGGACAAATGAATGGAAACAAGACTTACTCGAACATAGCTGCTGTCCACTATAAATGCCAAGTAATCGTTGACAATGAAGAAATAGTAAACCTCCTAGCCCAACACTTCGGCCGCGTGAAGTTAGCGAAAAGTTGGTGGAACAAATTCTGAAACCAAGCTCAATATTTAGTACTGAATTTGTTCTAATTTGTTCTGTATCAATCATCCCCAGCACCCTTATGGTTTTCGAGTTATTCGCATGTCTTTGATTTGGTGCTGACTTCACGCTCAGCACCAACATGTTCGAATTTAGAAAAAATTTTTATGCCAATAATTAGTCCCGAATTTGTTCCAATTTGTTCTGAAGAAAATTCTCCGATATCATTTTTCGTTAAAGAGTTATTCACATTCGTAACATTCGGTCCATTCGGTGATGACGTCACACCCAGCTCCAAAGCTTTTTGTTCTCCAAGAAATTCGAACAGATTTTGATGCAAATATTTAGTACCCAATTTGTTCCAATCAGTAAAAGTTGTTTTGTTGAAATACCATTGTTGGTTTTCGAGTTATATGAACAATTGTTTTGAGCGAGGGACGCGAGCGTGAAGTTAGCGATAAAGTTTTAAATTATCACTTTTTTTTTTCAACATATATTAGTACTCAATTTGTTCCAATTTGTTCTAAAAAGAACGAATCAATTTCATTATTAGTTTTCCAGATATTAAGACTTTACGATTTGATGACGTCACAGTAGGTGAAGCTCTGAATCTCCATTCGCGACCGTACCACTGTCGGCAGTTTTGGCTCATACAAAGCTATCTGTAATTGGTCATAAATCAAACATGAAAAGAGCCGTTGTCTCTCTGATCATGCGCCGCACGCAGCCGCTCTTATCACGTTTGAATGCAGGTTTGGATTCAGGACCAATTCGTTTCTTATTCTCGCTTATCAAATGGATAGGAAATAATTATTTATATCAACGACTTCTTAATTTGTAGTTTCCGTTATCTGGACTCAGTGAAATCCTCTTTATACGGAGGCAATTTTTCAGATTGAAGCAAATCATTCAGTTAGATAAATCGTCTGTTATACAGGGCGAGTCTTCGACCTGAACATATATAGGTTGTTTCAAATTGCGTGGTTTTTTCAAGAATAAATAAAATATAGATGGCGCATTGAATTCGTCTGGGTATTGTGGCATTCAAGAAGTGTGATTTATGACATTTATAAAAATGGCTCCGTACACTTTATAACAACGCGTTGAAATTGTTGAATTATTTTATGGAAATCAGCGTTCTGTGAAGAGTGTTTTCGAAAAATTACGTGAATTTTATGGTTTACATAATCGTCCATCTGAAAGCACTGTTGGTCGAATTATGGAAGAATTTCAAGAGAACGGTTCGATGGAAGATCAAAAAAGTGAAAAATACAGTCCTAGCGGTTCTTGACAAGGAAATATTTGGTTCGTGAAAATGTTGCAGAAGACCCCGAAATGTCCATTAGACGAATTTTTGTGGCCTGAATCAAGAAATATAGATCTAGAAGATATTTGGTTTCAACAGAATGGCGCTACACCTCATATTGCAACTCACACAATTGATTTATTGAGAAAAAAATTCGCTGTTCCTGGTTTGTCGCAAGAAATGTGAATGCTTCACAAAGTGGAGTTAGTAGAGCTTGGAATCGTTTTCTTAGAATAGGATCTGCTGTCTATACGTATGAAGGAGGACGAGAACGAGCAGCAACTGAAGCTGAAGACCGCTTTTTAGTTGTCACGGCAAGAATAAATCGGACATTCACGGCTTCCCGAATTACCAGTGTCTTTAGACAAGCAACTGGAAGAATAATTAGTGGACAAACAGTTGAGTAGAAGAAGATTGCATGCTGTAAATTTGAGTAAGGAGGGAAAGAAGTCAACGATACAATGAGAGTTGCATACTTGAAAGCACGTCTTTTGGAACAAGATCAGTTTGTGTTTGTGGAGGAAAATGTTTTGATGGCCGCAATGACTTATTAATTCTCATAAATGATAACATTGATAACGCTCGTCCGCATCGAGCGACAATTGTAAATGACCGCATAGAATATCATGGGATCACAAGAATGGATTGGCCACCTTATTCACCAGACATGAATTGTATTGAATATGTTTGGCCGAAATGTCGAGGAGGTTAAACCAAATCTCTCGCCCTCACCATGGGGCTTATAAAATTTGCCAACCCTCTGAGAAAATATCTATTGTTTTCAATTATCAATTCTAGTGGTACTTCCTCCAGAATTGCTGTTTCTCCCACATCACATTCGATCAATAAATATTCTGAATATTGTTTTTCAATAATTCATTCATTCGCACATTTTTTGCATTTCGAATGTGATGGGGGAGCTATAGATGCATTCTTGCAGGCAACTAAATCCTTCTTCTTTCAAACGATCCATTAAGACCGCCATGAAACAGATATGCTTTATTTTCAAAGAATTATTACATTTGTTCTTCTTCTTCTTCTTCTGTGCGGCGCCTTTTGTCGGCAGAACGTATTTTATTACATTTGTTACAATTTGATTTCTCAACTGTGCACGGAAAATTTTCCAACATCCATGATATTAAAAATGTAATATTGCAATGGACATCTATAATGGTCACGCCATTGACCATTGCCCGTTCATGAAATGATCAAATCAAATCAAAAAAGTGAAAAGTAAGAGATACTGCGGAATTCTCACCCCAGAAATTCAATACATCGGTAACGGAAAGAATATTGAAATTCCACTTCTAAAAAATGGCAAAATGTTGAACTTGGTTTATATTGTCAACAGAAACAGATATCGTGTCACGAATATCTGTCAGTTCGATACACTCGTTCGAAGCCTTCTTTATAAATGTCATACATCATACTTCTTGAATGCCAAAATACCCCGAAGAATTCAATGCGCCATATGTATTTTATTTATTCTTGAAAAAAAGCACGCAATTTGAAACACCCTTTATATGTTCAGGTCGAAGACTCGCCCTGTATGGCTCTATAACAGACGATTTATCTAACTGAATAATTTGCTTCAATTTGAAAAATTACCTCCGTATAAAAAGGATTTCACCGAGTCCAAATAACGGAAACTACAAATTCAGAAGTTGTTGATATATAAATAATTATTTCCTAACAATTTAATAAACGAGAATAAGAAACGAATTGGTCCTGAATCCAAATCTGCATTCAAACGTGATAAGAGCGGCTGCCGACAGTGGTATGGTCGGGAATGGAGATTCAGAGCTTCACCTACTGTGACGTCATCAAATCGTAAAGTCTTAATATCTGGAAAACTAATAATGAAATTGATTCGTTCTTTTTAGAACAAATTGGAACAAATTGAGTACTAATATATGTTGAATGGTATTTCAACAAAACAACTTTTACTGATTGGAACAAATTGGGTACTAAATATTTGCATCAAAATCTGTTCGAATTTCTTGGAGAACAAAAAGCTTTGGAGCTGGGTGTGACGTCATCACCGAATGTTACGAATGTGAATAACTCTTTAACGAAAAATGATATCGGAGAATTTTCTTCAGAACAAATTGGAACAAATTCGGGACTAATTATTGGCATAAAAATTTTTTCCAAATTCGAACATGTTGGTGCTGAGCGTGAAGTCAGCACCAAATCAAAGACATGCGAATAACTCGAAAACCATAAGGGTGCTGGGGATGATTGATACAGAACAAATTAGAACAAATTCAGTACTAAATATTGAGCTTGGTTTCAGAATTTGTTCCACCAACTTTTCGCTAACTTCACGCGGCCCAACACTTCAGCGACAAGACAAACGCCCATATCGATAGTCAGCAAATTTCAAATATCACTGACGAAAACGTCATCTGCAATCCTGCCCAAATTGACCTTGATGCAGTGAATGCCATATTCTCTTTTTCTGAATTAAAGGAAGCCCTCCGTTCCTGCGGGAAATCAGCAGCAGGTCCTGATAATGTACCTAACATATTCCTCCAAAACCTTCCTGATTCTGCTCTCAGAAAGCTCCTGCAAATCTACAATACACTTTGGACTACGAACACTTTCCCGCAAATTTGGCATGAATCCGTAATATTCCCAATTAAGAAAAGAGATAACTCCTCAACACTGAACTCATTCAGGCCGATATCCTTAACATGCAATATGTGCAAACTGTTTGAAAAAATGCTGAATAAAAGACTCTTATGGTATTAAATTTAGAAAAATATGAAATACTAACAAATGCTCAGTCAGGATTCAGACCTGGCCGCAACACCACTGATAATCTGGTAATGCTCCATGACCATATCACTGAAGCCTTCTCAAACAACCAAGAGGTACTAGCTGCCATTTTCGACATCCAAAGTGCTTTCGATTCATTTCCTTCTTCAGTTATTCTAAAACAACCCAGAAGATGCAATCTAACAGGCAATATATTCCAACACTATTCATCCTAGGAATTAATGACATAGCCATGTCGATTCAGCCACCAATCAAACATGCCCTTTATGCAGATGACTTATTCATCTTCTGCCAAAACTGCAAAACGACATCGTCTCTACTCCAAGCTGCTGTAGACCAGATTTCCAGCTGGTGCTCACTGAATAGTCTCAGAATTTCCTCCGAAAAATCGAAAATAATTAAATTCAGTAGACGAAGTTTTAGCCCTTACACGCCGATAATCTATTTAAACGATACATGCCTGCCTATTGTGAACGAACACAAAATACTGGGAGTCACCTTCGACAAGTGTCTTAGTTTCAGACAACACATTAATACTTTGAAAACTATCACCATGAAGAAACTGAACCTACTTAAGATACTTTCTCACTTCCATTGGGGAGCAGACGAAGAGATTCTCATTCGGATATACAGGGCCCTGATCCACTCAAGACTAGACTATGGTAGCATCGTTTATATGTCAGCATCCAAGTCATCACTGAAAACACTGAACACCACTCAAAATTCGGCCCTACGTCTATGTCTGGGAGTTTTTCGCACCACTCCAGTGAACTCCCTCCATATAGAAGCAAGTGAGCCCCCACTCTGGCTCAGAAGACGTCAGCTACTTTCAGGTTACGCCTCAAGAGTATCAAGCAATCTATCAAATCCGGTGTACCCACTTCTTTTCCCTGAGAGAGGCGATTCCTGCATGTCCAAGACCCTTAAACCTTTATGTCAGCAGATTAAAAATATTCTTCCCGACTTTGACTTCAAGGCAACTAACCCAACACATATGTCCACTTTTCCTCCTTGGCATAAAAGGTAACCAGTCTTTATCTTATCGCTCACAAGATACAACAAAACAGATACCCCAAGAAATCTCATTCACCAGACTTATCTCGAAGCAATTCACTCCAGCAACTTCGAAAAAATTCTCTACACGGATTCCTCCAAAAGTATCCACAGTGTGGGCTGTGCCGTCACTTGCGAATCTCATACAAATTCTTTCCCACCGTCTTCCACCTTCAAGTAGTGTTTACACGGGAGAGCTATTCGCCATTCTTCAGGCAATTATATCGATAACTACCGAAAAACAAATAGCCATTATTACCGACTCCCTTTCATCTATACAATCCATCCACAATATCTATACCAAACACCCTCTGGTTCATGCCATCCACGAGAATTGCCACCACCACATAGGAAAAGGTACCGAATTGACCCTCATATGGGTCCCATCCCATATAGGAATCACAGGAAATGAGACCGCCGACCAAGCGGCAAAAGAAGCATCGCTGTCAGACATCCCGTTTGAAAAAATACAGGTTGCTCAGGATTTACGGCCACTCTTCAAGAAGTCAACTTTGGATACTTGGCAACAGCACTGGAATTCAGTCGATTCAAAGCTGAAAGAGGTAGGTACAATCCACGCTATTGCGACCCTTAATGCCTTCGTCATCTAGGAGAGATAGGGTAGTTCTACGAAGAATCAGAATTGGTCACACGGCCCTCACCCACAAATATCTCCTCAACTCTGAAACTCGACCCATGTGCCCCAATTGCGACGTTCAACTGTCCATAAAACATATCCTTATCGACTGCAAGCGCTACAGGGAGGATCGACAGAACTACCACCTCCAGAACAGTTTAATGGAAATGTTGAGTAGCACCGACCAACTCCGTAATCTTCTTGGCTTTCTTATACGCACAAATTTATATAGTCAAATATAACTTATTGGTCCTATAAATAATGTACCTTGTGTCAATGGCCAAGTTGTCGAGACACATTAATTTTAAATAAATAAATAAAATAAATTTCAATAACTGACAGTGTTGTTTCAAAAAGAGATCACACCATCAAGCATTCAACCGTGAAAGAATAATTACACCATGACCATGCGTAGAGACACATAATACTATGATTCAGCCTACTGAATAATCAATAATTTGAATTCCATATACGAACAATATTTTTCATAATATCTTGGCGAATCCGAGGGCGATGTATAACATATGATACATTTCTGAAAAGCGAAAAAAATGGCGATTCCTTCTAAGTCATTTCAGACTACTGTTTCCATAAGAAAAAACACATGTTCATGTTATAACTCAGCAAATAAACCTCTCAGAAAAAATCGGAGTACGCCACTGGATTACTATCAGAAAAATGCCTGCATAATGTTTTTATTTCAACATCCCAGCATAAACAGAAACGGAGATAATAACCAAAGTTGAAATCGCCCAAATTTCAATTTTGGCCTATAACTCGGAAACGAAAGAAGATAGAGGAATGCAGTTGATGGCATTATCAGTTTCTAGAAAAAAGAGGACTATACGGTGCCATTCATTTTTTTCTATCTCCTCGGGTTAAAAAGTTTTAGTTCATGTAGCACCAATTTTGACCACCCTGTACATGCAATAGTGAGGTGACAGTGCAACACATAATAACGGAGTGCCCATTATACCAGCCCCAGAGAACAAAGTTCAACGTAAGCAGCTCAATGAAGGAAGCCCTCAAGATCGACTACAGTATAGACACCTTACCTACAGTGGCTTTATACAAGACAGTGGCGACAATAGGGTCATAGAACACGTTTTTGCACAAACATGGCGGATATTTGTTTACATTTGTGTGTCGTGCTGTTTGACATTTGACTCGATTTTGAGCTTTATACACTATGACATGACAACAAATCAATGAAACTCAATGAAAGTCCGCCATAATTGGTCGAAAACAGTCCGACCAATCAAAACGTGAACGTCTATTGTCGCCACTTTCCTGTATAAAGCCACTGTAACCTTACCTACCTAGTTCTATACTGTGGATCGACTCACCAGAATTTGTGTGACAATAGGGTTTTTACTACACATGTCATGTGTTGCGTGAATGGCAGTCAGTGAATCGGTGCATATGATGGAATGTGTAATATTTCTTTCGACGATATGTTTGAGAGCTTGGAGGATCACTATCAATTCGGCTGTAAATATGCTGCATTCTGGGGAATGGGGGTAGCATGAATTTTTTGGTTTCCATCCGGGATACATAGGCGCATCCTACTCCTTCGGATGATTTGGAGGCGTCCGTGAACATAATTTCATCGTAACGTTGATTAGTTAATATTTCCATAAACTTTTGATGAAATACAAGGGGGTGGGTTTCTGACTTCTTGAAGGATGTTACTTTTGTATTTATGGAAGGCCTCATGTTTGTCCATGGGGGTTCTGCTGATGGTTCAGTTTGTTCAATGTCTGGGAAATTGGAATTTTTTCAATATTTCGTTCATTTGATGGTACATAGAAGCTTTGATGTTTGGCTTATGAATGTAACGTTCTCTATATTTCTGTGTATAAATTTGATGTTGTATCGGATGTTGCTTGTCTGCAGAGATCCTCGAAGCGTATGTTAGCTGGAGCATCTGTCTTCGCAGAAAGAGTGAAATCTCTCCGGTTTCTTTACATAGGCACCAGTAACTAATCTTAAGGCGGTGTTTTGAACTGTTTCGAGGATCTTCAGGAGGTGATCGCTAGCTGAGGAATATATTATTGAACCACAATCAAGTTTTGACCTTATGAGAGCTCGGTAGATGGTAAGGAGGGTTTTCTCGTCGGCCCCCCAAGTGTTATTCGCTAGTACTTTGATGATATTGATCCTTCTTATACAGTCAGACTTCAGTTGTTTGATATGTTGTTCCATTTGAATTACCGATTAATTTATTAAATCTTGGATTAAATATTTGGCTTGCACGGAGGCCTAATGTATCTACATGAATTGGTTCTTGTGCCTATCTTCACGTTGTTTATTTTATCCCTTTTTATGCTTGGACAGTTTCTAATTTTCTGATATTCACCGAGAGTTTCGCAGATTAAAAATAATAACGAATTCCTTTGGTAGAAACAGGTGCAACATTTATCGCAATAGTTCAAATCTTTCCTTGGAATATTTTACTTCCTTCTCGAATGAAGATATACCTGGTTAGAAACTCTAATTGTCAAATCACCCACCACTTCAGATTTGGATGTAAAATATGATAAACCGATGGATTCTCATAGATGCATAGAAATCCTGGTGTATGGTGACTCCTAACTAAAAATCATGACCAAATATTGTCATACGGCGTAAGTGGCCCTTAATTGATTAGTTTAAAAACATACTTACAATTTTTGTACAAACTCTATAACACATCATTAACCTTTCATTCAAAAAACAGTATTCTAGTGAAAAACATAAATTTACATATATTATTAATTATTTCATTGGGAGAATAGTGTCCAAAACTCTATCCCTCTAGCATCAGGCTCGCGCTCGGATACCCCTACCCATATTGGTCATCGAATTTCCAATATGCTGCCAAATCATTTAATCTTTATTTGGTTGCCATTTTTTTCGGGCATGTGGGGGTCAGAATTTGATTTGGAACCCTAGGCTCAAGTAAACTAGTTCTTGAGAGCCTAAAAAAACCAACAATTTCTATGATCAACATTTTCATGAATATGTTGGGAGTACTGGGTGATATTTGGCATGCTTGCGTTTATCGCTTTTTTGTTACTTAAATTAATGAAAGTCAGATTCAACAGATTTTTTTAATGGAATAAATTACAGAGGTATTCACAGCTACAATAACTTAATACGTTAACACAGTAAGCAGTCTTCTTCAACTCATTGCTGACAGAAGGGGTAGTTTGGACAAGCGCCAGGAGCCAATCCTGCTGGAAGTTGAGCAGCGGGTTGCTGGGCTCCGTGGTATGCAGCAGACTGGGGAGCAGTTTGGTATGCTTGTTGGGCTTGGTAGGCTTGCTGTGGTATTTGCGCTGAGTATGCTTGCTGGGCTTGGTAGGCTTGTTGTGGTATTTGCGCTGAGTATGCTTGTTGGTAGGCCACTGGGCTGTATCCTTGCACTGGCGCAGAAGGTCCTGAAAGAATCATTGGAACACCTGTATCGATTTTGATATAAACAAATTCATAAATTTCAATGAGGATTGTTTGGTCCCAAAAAAAATCAATTATAAAATGAACCTTTGTTTTTCCAAATATAGAAATATCTTTGGACTTGTACAGCTTTCGTGTGTCCTTGATTGGCCAATGAATTCAAATCAGTCTGCGGTTACTCGGCATTATTTTTGAGATTGTGAACTCGATACGTGTCTGAAATTCAAGTACAATCGATAATAGCTCCGTTTTTTATTGTTTCGGGTTTCGTTAGATAATTCACTCAATTGAAGGACCCACTGCATGCTTCCATATAAACAAAATTCGGTTAATCGAGCACGAAATCAACTGGAATTGGAATATGGAAATCTTATTCTCGACCAAGAATTTGAATTCGATCTTTATTTGGCATTAAGCAGAAAATAGTCTTAAGGCGAGTTTATACAGCAACTAAAATAAAATAAGAAGTAAAATAAAATAAAATATGAATGTTCACTTCATGCATTTCAATGACAGCGTTTATACAGGAAATAAGCTAAAATAAGGAATAAGAATTAGAATAAGAGATGGTCAACTTTATCTTTTTCGCTTATTTTATTTGGAAAATGATAGTGCGCATGACCCAAATCCACTCCCCAATCTTTTCCGTATTGATACTTTTGACAAGTTCTAGTTTTCTAACCTAAAATTTAATGAATATTTTTTTAAATCATTATTGATGATATATTTAATACGGATGACCAGGAAATCATGATGGGAGCGATGTTGTTATTGATGACAAGCCTTGAATAAAAGGCGGAATAGGCGATTTTCTAAACTTACACAAAAGTCATTGTCAAAAAATCTGCGATTTGATTGGTTCATTCTTATTTCTTATTTTATTCTAGTGATCTCTATTAACCTATGTTGTCTGCTCTTATTTTATTTTAATTTAGTTCTTATTTTATTTTAGTGGGTGAGGCAAAGGAGACAGTGCAGTTTTGAAAGGCTATTAGAAAAAACTAGGCAAATTACAGAAATAATATTTATTTAATATTCTTCAGTATATCATGCCGTTTTATGTATCAAGTTTTAAAAATGACATCAGAAAGATGATGGCCGCCAGCAGCGATACATTGATGAAGGCGATTTCTGAAGTTTTCGGCCGCATTTTGACACATTTCTATTGGTAAAGCACCAATTTCCTCCCGAATTCGTTCTTTCAGGTGTGGGCCGATGTTCAAAAACCTTTTGCTCCAGGTAGCCCCACAAGAAAAAATCACAAATGCTCAAATCCGGTGAATCGCACATCACACGGTCACTTTTGGGGAGTGAAGAGGTCTCTCGTGAATTAGCCGTGGATTGTTTTCAGACCAATAGCGAAAAATTTGTTTGTTTACAGCTCCACAGAGATGAAAATGAAGAACTGAAAGAACGAATTCGGGAGAAAATTGGTGCTATATGCTATACCAATAGAAATGTGTCAAAATGCGGCCGAAAACTTCAGAAATCGCCTTCATCAATGTATCGCTGCTTGCGGCCATCATCTTTCTGATGTACTGAAAAAAATTAAATATAGGTATATAATTTCTGTAATTTGCGTAGTTTTTTTTTAATGGCCTTTCAAAACTGCACTGTCTCTTTTGCCTCACCCTGTATGTGAATATATTGCTGTGGTGGTGTACTTCGGAGGCTTTTTCACATTTATTCTTGTTGGTCCAACTGAAGGACGTGATCTTTATTATTATAATCATATATCTTATAATGTTATTAGATATATGCATCGAATACGCGAAACATTTTCCTCGCTTTTCATTACATATTTTCAAAAATATGCCACTAAACTTTTTTCGATTGTGTTATGGAAGTATGGAACATGGGTATAAAATTCGAAAACAGATTTCTAGCTGGCAAGTCTTTCATTCCTTCTCATCAAATTCAGAATTTCAGTTCAGACAGAAGACAGACAATAGTATATCTTCTACAGGGTGGCCCACCCCAGACGCGGTTCTCATTTTGAGGCAGTAAATGAAGACATTTTGAAATTTTTTTTCGTGCCTCAAAATGAGAACCGCGTCTGGGGTGGGCCACCCTGTATATTAATAAAAGAGGATCTATGGTTGGTTCAAAACTTCGAAATGCCTTATTGTTCAAACGATCGCACCAAATTGGACAATTCTTTTTTTGTTGTGTTTATTATTGTTAGGACAAGGTTTATATAACAAAATATTCCCAAAAAAATCCTACAGAAAAGAAAAAAAAGCCTTCCTTTTTCTTACCACTCATAGAATTATGTGTTACCACCAATCGAGCAATCATAGAGTACTTATATAGGTTTTGACATTTGGACAAAGGAGGTTAGTTTTTCTTCCACAGAATCGCATGTCAAGTGAATAGTTAAAAGTGCAGTAGGTCTTACCAACGGTATAAGATTAATAGTAGTAGAACGAAGTTCCACGGTATTCAATAGAAATGCAATAATAAAATAGAAAGTTGTGAAGTTATAAGCCATGAAGTAGTCTGGCATTGGTGCATTTCATTTTCTTGAAGGGTAGGAAATTCAGAAATGGTATAGAGTATGAATGGCGATATATACAATTATTGTGAAATTTGCAAAGAACTTATAAAAACATGGAAGACTATTATCAGATCAAAAGCGGGTAAAGATCTCAAGTTGGTGGAACAGTGAATTTTCACCGGAATGTAAAGTAAATGTGACGATCAGCTTCAATCGTGAGTTGTCCATTTTCATATTTTCTCTATATTTCTGAAATGTTTTTGATTTATGTTTGGGTAAAAAATATATTTACGGAAATGACTGAATTCAAAATTGCCCATAATTAGTAATTGAATTAGATGACAGATGACGGTTGACATTTGACAGATGACGTTTGATAGATGACGTTTGATAGATGACGTTTGACAGATGACATTCGACAGATGACATTTGACATATGACATTTGACATATGACATTTGACATATGACACTTGACAGATGACATTTGACAGATGACATTTGACAGAACTTTTATTATGCCTAATTTATCTGCTGCTTGAAAAAATAGCAATGGTAAGTTTATACAACTTAAACGGGGGTTTCACAAAGCATATCACCGGTGATCGGAGCTTGATCTAGAATCAACTCGATTTGACAGTTCAGAAATCTAACCAAGCCGTTGATCTGCGATCACTGGTGATTACGATTTGTGAAATCCACAGTAAGTATAGGCACGGCCTTCTTAAGATAAAGATGGCTATGGTATAGGTATCATTTAGGCGAAACAAAGTTCGCAGGGCCAGCTAGTTATTTAATAAGGAGAAGTGTCACTTTTCATGGCGAGCTTTAGTTTGGTAATTGAAAGCGAGCCATGAAAAGTCACTTCTCCTTCGAATGAAATATTGTTATTTTATTTTCAAACATCTTGAAATTCCTGTAAATCTGAATATTCTCTTTTGGAATGACATTTACGATCGTTATAATTGAGAGAAAAATGTAACATTTGTATAGTTACGGTTGTCTTGCAAAATTAGTCCCTTGCATAACAACACTTATCCTGCCGCCGGAGGGAAAAGTATATAGCAACAAGCAACTATTTCTCCGCCTAGGCGGAGAAATAGAACTTCTCTGTGAACCTGTCAGTTGAGAAATTATGTTGTTATCGAACGTTTGGAAATAATAGTATATTATTTCATAAGGAGCAGTGTCACTTTTCTTGGCGAGCTTTAGTTTGCCCGCCGAACGTAGTGAGGCGGGTAATTGAAAGCGAGCCATGAAAAGTCACTTCTCCTTCGAATGAAATATGTTATTTTATTTCCAAACGTTCGATAACAACGTCATTTCTAGACTGACAGGATCACACTCCGCCTAGGCGGAGAAATAGTTGCTATGGCTTACTTTTCCCTCCGGCGGGCGGCAGGAAAAGTGTTGTTATGCAAAGGACTAATTTTGCAAGACAACCGTAACTATACAAATGTTACATTTTTCACTCAATTATAACGATCGTAAATGTCAATATTATTCAGATTTCCAGGAATTTCAAGATGTTTGAAAATAAAATAACATATTTCATTCGAAGGAGAAGTGACTTTTCATGGCTCGCTTTCAATTACCCGCCTCACTACGTTCGGCGGGCAAACTAAAGCTCGTCATGAAAAGTGACACTTCTCCTCCTTATAAAATAATATACTATTACTTTCAAACTATTTGAAACTCCTGGAAATCTCAATATCCTCTTTTGGATTGATATTTACGATCGCTATAATTGAGTGAAAAATGTAACATTTGCATAGTTACGGTTGTCTTGCAAAATTAGTCCCTTGCACTTTTCCTGTCGCCCGAGGGAAAAGTAAGCCATAGCAACTATTCCTCCTCCTAGGCGAAGAAATAGAACTTTTCGAAAATCCTGTCAGTCGAAAAATGACGTCGTTATCGTACGTTTGGAAATAAAAAATATTCATTCTTGTTCATAATGTATAACGATTAAATTCAGGTTATTTCGAGTCTTCCAAATACTAATTTCATTAGAAATATTACGCACACAAAGTGTGTGTGGTCTATAGATGAGCGCTCAACATGTGGCTGGATGAAGTTGACAGTCACAGAAGAGGTCAACGAGTAGTTTCTGATCTTGTTCATGATATCATTCTTCTTTTTCCTCATCTAAAAGCTGATGTACCGCAATAAAGTATAATTCGTTTTCCGGTAAGTAAAACCGATCAGTTTTCATCCTTCCTAAGCATCCATTTCATCCTAATCCACCAGCTTTCCTATATTTTACCGAGTGATTGATTGGAACCTGTCCAGTCTACTATTCCATTCTCCAGAATTCTAAAGAGATATTACGATTGTTGTTTATAACTAACCTTGTGCTTGTGCTCCAGATTCAGCTAGACCTTCACCGTGGTAATCGCCATCTCCAATGTATTCACCTCTGTCTAAAGCAGCTTGAAGATGGGAGGGGTACTGAGGTTGAGCTGCTTGTGGTGCCGCATTGTAGGCTTGATTCGGACTAAACTGGGGCTGAGCAAGATTGTACTGTTTCTGTTGAACTTGAACTGGAGAAGTTTGTCCCAAATTGTATTGTTGCACAGGACTTGAGGTATATCTGGATTGGGCCAATTGGTATGCAGCTTGAGGATTGTATTGAGGTTGGGCATATTGTGGTTGGGAATATTGAGGTTGATTGTATTGAGCTGATTGGTATGGGGAGGAGTAGGCTGAGGCTGCTAATTGATTAACTGCGACTGACGGGTTCTCGCATATCGGGTAGTTTGGACAAGCTTGGGGATCAATACCAGCCGGAAACTGGGCTGCCTGTTGTCCACCAGCAAGTGGTCCGGTGTAGGCTGATTTTGCTACAGCCAAGAACAAAGCTACCACTACCTGTAATGTAACAACTGAAATTATTGCTGTTCTGAGAGGTATATTATATCTTTACATAATTGTCGAAATAATAGTTAGTTCCACTCTAGATAGAAGTGTAGTAGGTACTGCAAATTCTTTAACAGTGATTTTTTGGTTTTGACCCAGAGTGGAGACGACCTGCCAAATCTCATAAATCTAGTCCCGAGCTTGAACTATGGTCCAAGGTCCCGGGGTGAATCTGAAGGACAATTGACAGATGGATTTTTATTCGATTTCGAGTAAAACATTCTTTAACCATAGATGCATAGAATACCTGGTGTAACGACTCCTCACTAAAAATCGTGACCAAAATTTATTGATCAAAACGGCACTCTAGATTTGAGTTTTTGTGCTACTTTCGGAATAATCCGCAATATTTTATCGGTCGTGGCACTACTGCGGCAATGGAAAATAGCGCGACCCTTTTCGGGAAAAATGAAGAAAAGCAGCACAAATTCTCAGATTTTCGATTGACAAGAAAGTATTGAACAAAATCTTATCAGTGCCAACACCAGGTATTCTATGCATCTATTTGTGACCCTATTTGACATCGGCGTCAGTTTTGAAGTTTTTCGTATTCACCTGATTACAGTTCTCAAATAGATGAAATGATTTATGTAACTTATACTAGAAGAACGGGATGAAATTGGGATGTTTCGAAAAATATTCGCTGGAAATGCGGGTGTTCTATTGATAAATGAACGTAGTCGAGTAATCTGTGGTAGAGTTACCCTAGACAAATCCCATATATATAAACCCAATCAAACCAGATACACATTGCTCTCTGTGTTCCACCAAAACATCAATCTTTTCATATCCTTGATCCATCCAGTTTAATCGATTGATTAATTTGCACAGATCAGTCGGTTCATGTTTAAGGGCCGATTGCACCGTGGACAAACCTGTAGATTGAATCCAAAACCTCGATAAGTGTCTATTGATTATCATAATATACTCCATTCACTTTTATAAAGTATCGCGGTTTGCCATGAAATTTTGACACATTTCACAGCGTATATTTTGAAAATGTTAGGTTATGGTCATTGCACTGTCAGATACGCCCACAACGTTGTCGTTTCTGCTAAAAAATCGTAGTAATAACGTATTTATCGAAATGTTCATTTACTTTGGGAAATTTATGAATTTGAGAAAATATTATGTTAATTCAGAAGACATTTAAATACATTTTTGCACAACCTGAAATACTCCAGCATGAAAATGTAGTAGTTCTACGAAACCTGCGCCACAGTTAAATCTTCGAAGAACTAACTCCATTCACAAAGTTGAAAAAGAGTAAATTGAAAGTAGACCTGACAATGTCGCTTGATTTTCACGAGTGCCAACCTGCTTCTGTTTTAAGTGAAAAAACTTGATAAACCTAAATCATGTCCAACCGCGATACTTTATAAAAGTGAATGGAGTATAGACACTAATCGAGGTTTAAGATTTAATCTACAGTTTTGTCTACGGTGCAATCGGCCCTAAACTGAATAAAAGAAGCAGGTCCATATCAAAACATATTGGACTTTTGTCAAACTGAAATGCTATAGGAGTAGGTGTTCTGTATGTTGAATCTTTGATTGAAATATTTGGAAGGAGCAGAAAATTTTTAATAGGGATAGTATAGATTCTATATTCCCCTTGTTATTTCACTTATAGAAAATTTCTGGGGAAGATTAAATTCAGTAGTGAAATTCCACTGTCTCGTGAATTGTTGTTGATATTGGTTTGAATATATGTCTTGTGTCCTTGATCGAATATTAGCATCTCTTGACATTTTGACGGACATTTCTGAGTATTTTTCATCAAAGCAAAAGTATTCCAATCAAACTCGAAAATTGCAATCTACAGATTGTTGAATTTCAGCTTGATAAAAGTACCATATTTTCCGAACAAGTTGGAGATGGAGAGTCAATTGTGCGTTCGAAATGTTAATCGAGAAATTGAAAATATTGGTGACTCTATAGACCACATAGGTACCTACATAGGTTTTCTGGCCTCGTCTTGGGTAGCGCTAACTCAAGTATGTTCATTTGCCAATGGAACATTCTGTATGTGTACGACCCACAATAGATTTTTCACGAGAATACAATATATCATAGGAGATAATCCTGACCCGAATGGACTTTTTCAAGGTTTTGCAGGCACATTCAAAAAATGGACCTCATAAATTCATCCTTTCTTTGTATGTTTTATTTTCCATTCACTTTAAGTATGGAATTTGGTAGGTGTTGATATTCTATACAGGGTCTTTCACGAGGAACCTCACCCATATTTATACGGGAAACTACTGAACGTATTTTCATGAAATTCAGCACTTATAAGTATTTCACGATGCTGATGAAATCTAAGATATTTTCAAGGCATGAGCACCTCCGGTTTTTCCGGAAATGACGTCAACTTCCGTTTTTCAAATTAGAACACCATTTTTTTTATTGCAGAAATAGATTCCTTAGAAAATTTCAAGTTATTTTGATGTAACATTTTTCATAGTCCAAGATCCCAGGGCCGCCAGACGTCACGTATTTTCTGATGAACGAAATGTGAATGATTGAATAGTGCTAGTATGTACTACGATCACATGCCTATCGGCTACCTTGCTCAGACGGCCAATTTGCAGATATCAGGTCATCAAGTTGCAAAAAAACATTGCTTACCTCACTTAAATTCTGATGGCTGATTTTCACATATATTTTAGACAATTCCGTTTAAAATGAGTTTTCAATAATGCCAGACACTTCCCGTCGGCCGAATTGCTTAACAGACGCCTTGAAGGTCTCAAAAAAATCATTCAACTTCACGTAAATTCTGATGCTCCATTTTAATATATCTTCTCCAAATCACTCCAAATAACTATTTTAAAACCGATCCAAGGGGCCAATTATCCCCCAAACTCAATTTTAATGCCTCTATGGCTTAGAGCGCGAGGGTATTATCCGCACGCATGAGAATGAGTGAGAGATGTATTAGCTCCTATTGACTTCCCTGTCTCTCATTTCAGTTTACTCGTATCAATCAATAATTAATATTTGTAGAAAAATCCGCCAAAAACTAATAAATTAAAAAATCTGGTAAATATCGACGTGTAAGGAGGTGCTCATCTGACCGCAATAATTCTAAAATTTTGATCTGCAAGCTGTTTCAATAAACTCGAGTATTGTTTTAAAGGCAATTTAGTTAGCACGTAGCAACTTTTGCCGAAGCTCACTTTTGCATGGTAGTAAGTTGCTAGCATCGAGGTTTTTCGAATTCTTCCGATTGAATTCTTCATTGATATCATAATACCATATAGGTACGTATCAATGAACAGTTGAAGTGTAGCACCATCTACATCAATTTTCCAGGAACGTTATAAATATCACATATCACATATTTTCTTCAAAATATTGATAGGCTGTTGTTTGCCATTTTTGAAAAATGCTGGAGTAAAATTACAACCTGTTATGGCATGGAATGCTGGTAAACAACGACTGTCCTATTTGTTCGTAGATATTATTTGAATCAACGTATCTCTTCTTGTTACCAGTGCCGGTCAAAATCCAAACATGGGAATCATCATTTTTCAAATGCTGCATATTTCCCAGCACTATCTCTGCTATACCTATCAGTATCTGAACATCGGATCACAAAACCAGCCTGGGCATCGATGTTGCAAACAAGGTATATACGATCTTTGTATCGGCTTCCTCATGCTAGGAACACGATAAATCTGCATGGATTTTAGTCATAACTCTATTATTGACCACGGCGAAAGAATGGCATTGTCAAAAATTTATGAAATTTTTTTATTGCCGATGAATGGAATCATTTCGTCAGTAGTTTATTGAAAAAGGTTGCAGGTCAAAATTCTACAATCATTGCGGATAGATGAGCACTTTTATACACGTCGATCTTCAATAATTTACCTGTTTTATGAATTTATTAGTTTTAAGCTGACTTTTTTACAAATATTAATTATTGATTGATACGAGTAAATTGAAATGAGAGGCAGGGAAGTCAATAGGAGCTAATACATCTCTCACTCATCCTAATGAGTGCGGATAATACCCTCGCGCTCTAAGCCATAGAGGCATTGGAATTGAGTTTGAGGGATTATTGGCCCCTTGAATCGGTCTGTCTTCTTGTAAGAAATTTTAAAATAGTGGTTTGGAGAAGATATATTAAAATGGAGCATCAGAATTTACGTGAAGTTAAATAATTTTTTTGAGACCTTCAAGGCGTCTGTTAAGCAATTCGGCCGACGGGAAGTGTCTGGCATTATTGAAAACTCATTTTAAACGGAATTGTCTAAAATATATGTGAAAATCAGCCATCAGAATTTAAGTGAGACAAGCAATGTTTTTTTGCAACTTGATGACCTGATATCTGCAAATTGGCCGTCTGAGCAAGGTAGCGGATAGGCATGTGATCGTAGTACATACTAACACTATTCAATCGTCGACATTTCGTTCATCAGAAAATACGTGACGTCTGGCGGCCCTGGGATCTTGCTCTATCAGTTTTGGTTGGAAAATTCTCTCTGAGCGGGAAAATTCGAAAGAAAAATCGAAAATAGAGCTCCGCTGAAACAAGAATAACTTCGAGATTTTTGGATGGAAAATTTTCATTTTTGGGATTTTTCAAGATGTAAGATTGATGTATCCACTTTAAAATGGAATGAAACCTCGAAGTTATTCTTGTTTCAGCGGAGCTCTATTTTCGATTTTTTTTCGAATTTTCCCGCTCAGAGAGAATTTTCCAACCAAAACTGAAAAATGTTACATCAAAATAACTTGAAATTTTCTAAGGAATCTATTTCTGCAATAAAAAAATTGTGTTCTAATTTGAAAAACGTCAGTTGACGTCATTTCCGGAAAAACCGGAGGTGCTCATGCCTTGAAAATATTTTAGATTTCATCAGCATCGTGAAATACTTATAAGTGCTGAATTTCATGAAAATACGTTCAGTAGTTTCCCGTATAAATATGGGTGAGGTTCCTCGTGAAAGACCCTGTATAAAGAAATTTCATTTATTTGCATTTTACCGCACTCTTGAGAGTGCGGATTTTATGGAATCATTATTTTTTCACATTGTTTTGAATAGTTCACTGATGTCAACTAATAATTTAATGTCATATTGATTGTCCTATATAATCCTATATAATAAAAGAATAAGGACCATAGCATTTTTTTGAAATTTTTTGGGGGGACCGTCAAAAGCGACGCGGCGTAGCCGCGTCGGAGGCCGCGAAGCGGCCTCCGATCGCCGCGCGAAAGGGGGCGTCGGAAAGTCGAAGAAACGGCGGAAATTTCGGCGGCTCTCGCGAATCTCTACGACCTCGGCAAGTATTTTAAAAAAATTCGCGAAAATAGCCAATTTCGTCGAAATCGGCGGAGAAATCGACCGAATTTCAAGGCGAAAGGCTTTTTTCGTGGGGCACCTGGGAGAAAGCCGAAAAGTGCTAGGGAAAGAGAAAGAACGGATCTCTCTAAGCCATGTAAATTCGTGCCTCCAAGTGCCCCCAAACGCCCGTCGCGACCCTACGAAGTTGAGACATTTTCGCGAAAATCTCGAAATTTTTCAATCACAGAATTCGACACGACGTTTCCTGGGTAACGGACCACGCGCCGGCAAATAGTTCCGATTTAATTTCGGAATTTTGGAATCGATCGGCGATTTTGGGGCTAAATATCGATAGGAAATCGCCTATTTTTCCGTTCTTCGTCGTCCAGAAGAAGTTTTTCGGCGTTATGAGAAATTACGTGCAAATGTCAGTTTCGTTGCTTTCACGACAAGCGTCGGTAGGGAAGACATGTTGAAAATCTGGACCGCAATTTTTTTAAGAGCAGCATTTTGGTATTTAATCGTCGTATGGAGGTAAGTTTTTTTTTCGATTATCGAGATTAACTTATGATTTTCCTTTCCAGCTAAAATTTCAGGCCGATAAGCGATTTTTGAAGCGATACGGGATGTTTACATATTGAGGTTAAAGGGGTACTCGATAAAATCGTTGAAAAGCCTATTATTTGAGAGAATATCGCAGTGGATGGATGAAGAAGAGCGTTTCGAGTTCGTTTACCATCATATTTTTCAAGTTCCGGCCGATTTACAACGATTTTTTCAGGTGATTTCGGAAAAATTTTCTGCAGAAGGTATTTTGGAACTTGGACCCATTTTCGTTATTTAAAAGATGTTTTCAGGTCGAAATGATAAAACATGTGTTCTTTGGATTGGTTTCAAATCGAATTGACCGAGATTCACGCTCGAATATCGATTTTCAAAAAGTTATGAAGAAAATCCATCAACGCCGTTTACCCGCGCCCTGCAGGTTTGTTTTGCGGAATTTTTTCAATTAAACGAATTCTGGAAGGGTATTATCGGTTATTAACTGATTATTATTGATCGTTCTCACGATTTCGAACGGAAATTAGAAGGAAAAGGCCATATTGAAAGAAATATCACAATTTTATATTCATCGGTGAGTGCATATCATATTCCGTTCAAACCCAAAGTTTTCCAGAAACGCTTATGGCCAGTTATTTCTATTCAGGAAGTGGGAAAACGTCTCTCGAAAACGAATGCAACGTTTATTCCTCATATTTCAGGTGATGTTTGATGTTTTTTTGGTAAATTTCGATTTAACCTCCAAGGTCAAACAGGAAAATCGTTTAAATACCTCTTATTCGAAGAAATATCACTGTGAGTGTTTTGAATGAGCCGTATTGAGGTGGCTACGATGTTATTTTCCGGATTTCAGTATATATTTGCCCCTACCTACAGAATTTTGGAAACGAAAACGTTGTTTTCAGTTTAAGGGTTTTATCGACTGAAACATTTCTTGCCCACTTGAAACATGGTTGAATATCAATTGAAGTAAGTAGAAGAGAGGTTTTTGAACGTTCAGTAATTGAAATTAATCGTTTTCCTGCAGGTACTGAGCGATTGGAAACATCAAATCAACGGAGAATGCACTTCATCAGGTATTTCCATCAAAATGTCAATTCAACTGTTGGAATTGGCAAAAATTGCTACAGTTTCTCTTCTACCTAAGAAAATGAGCAGATTTTGGCAAAAATAATCAATTTTGTTGCATTTAAGAAGAATAATTGGTCATTGCAACAAAGATATATGAAACACATTCAGGTAACTCCAATGGGTATTTACCTAACCAGCACAATAAAATGGTTGAGAGTATGACGATATTGCTGATTTCTCACAGTTGAAAAGAGACTCATCGAATTGGGATAATTTAATGTTTTCTAAAGTTATGTTGCCAATGTTTTGTGAATCTTTTTCATTGTATATATTTCAGGCAATAAATAACCAATTAAAATCAGTATTTTTGTGAAGTAAATACCTGAATTTCAAGTCTTCAATATAATTTGAACTTGGAAAAGGAATTTCTTGATTTTATCGACACGTTTAATTGACATTTCATTGAGTGCAAGAGAATCGAAAAGAGGTAATCATAATTATTCTCTCTCTGCATTTCAATATACATAATATTGTAGTTCGAATTGGTACTTTTTCCAAGACATTGTTCTGATGCATTTCTTTTCTTATGTATACATCTGAAAATGAAACAAGCAATTCTTGATCACTTGAAAAGAAGAATTGTTTTGAAATATCAAGGTGACTGCATTAGTATTGTGTGGTTATTCTATATATTTCAACCGTAAAATATTTCCAATACATTTCATTGATAGATTTTATTTCTGGATATTGAAATCTTGACACAAATTTTTTTCCAAGTCCATAAAATAAGAGAGAGAGAGAGAGACACAAGTGTCAGAGTGAGATAGAACGAGTTGGACATTTCTATGCACAAACATCAATGACAGATGAGTCCATATCTATGTTTACCCATAGCCGTCAAACATGAAGATGTGAAATATGACAACTGTGGTTTTTCGATGTTGATCACAGAGCTTTACACCTGTCAAAGATGATTTCTCTTCTTCTTCCTACCAATGGCCTCTTTTACATATCAATGCGAATCTATCATCTATATTGATCTACGTTCAATATTGATCTACTTAAAAGGTAGATCTGCTGGCCCATACTAGTCCTATATAATAAAAGAATAAGGAAGAATAAGGATAAGGAACAGAGAAGCGCATCAAATTTTTTTGGGGGACCGTTAAAAGCGACGCGGCTTTGCCGCGAAGCGGCCTCCGATCGCCGCCGGAAAGGGGGCGTCGAAAAGTCGAAGAAACGGCGAAAATTTCGAGGGCACCCCCGAATCTCTACGACCTCGGGAAGTATTTTAAAAAAATTCGCGAAAATCGCCGATTTCGTCGAATTCGGCGAAATCGACCGACTTTCAAGGCTAAAAGCTTTTTTCGTGGAGCACCTGGCAGAAAACCGAAAAGTGCCGCGGAAAGACAAAGAACGGATACATCAAATAGGGGTAAATTCATGTCTCCAAGTGCCCCCAAACGCCCGTCGCGACCCTACGAAGTTGAGACATTTTCGCGAAAATCTCGAAATTTTTCAATCACAGAATTCGACACGACGTTTCCTGGGTAACGGGCTACGCGCCGGCAAATAGTTCCGATTTAATTTCGGAATTTTGGAATCGATCTGCGATTTTGGGGCTAAATATCGATAGGAAATCGCCTATTTTTCCGTTCTTCGTCGTCCAGAAGAAGTTTTCCGGCGTTATGAGAAATTACGTGCAAATGTCAGTTTCGTTGCTTTCACGACAAGCGTCGGTAGGGAAGACATGTTGAAAATCTGGACCGCAATTTTTTTAAAAGCAGCATTTTGGTATTTAATCGTCGTATGGAGGTAAGTTTTTTTTTCGATTATCGAGATTAACTTATGATTTTCCTTTTCAGCTAAAATTCCAGGCCGATAAGCGATTTTTGAACCGATACGGAATTTTTTTTTGAGGTTAAAGGGGTGCACGATAAAATCATTGAAAAGCCTATTATTTGAAAGAATATCGCAGTGGATGGATGAAATGGGGTGTTTCGAGTTCGTTTACCATCATACTTTTCAAGTTCCGGTTCGATTTTTCAGGTGATTTCGGAAAAATTTTCTACAGAAGGTATGTTGGAACTTGAACTCATTTTCGTTATTTTAGAGATGTTTTTCAGGTCGAAATGAGAAAAAAAAGTGTTCTTTGGATTGGCTTCAAACCGAATTGACCGAGAATCACGCTCGAATATTCATTTCTGATAAGTTATGACCGAAATCCATCAACAACGTTTACCAGCGCCCTGCAGGTTTGATTTGCGGAATGTTTCCAATTAAACTAATTCTGGAAGGGTATTATCCGTTATTAACTGATTATCATTGACCGTTCTCAGGATTCTGAACGAAAATCAGGAGGAAAAGGCCATATTGAAAGAAATATCACAATTTTATATTCATCGATGAGTGCATTTCATATTCCGTTCAAACCTACAAATTTCCAGGAACGCTTATAGTACTGTTTTTTCTATTCAGGAAGTGAGAAAACGTCTCTCGAAAACGAATGCAACGTTTATTCCTCATATTTCAGGTGATTTTTGATGTTTTTTTGCAAATTTCAATTTGACCTCCAAGGTCAAACAGAAAAATCGTTTGAATACCTCTTATTCGAAGAAATATCGTAGTGAGTGTTTCGAAAGAGCTGTATTGATGTGGCTACGATGTTATTTTCCGGATTTCGAAAGAATTTTGGCGATTGGACGACATTTCAGTAAGTTAGGTTATGAAGGTTTGAATACAATTTTTTTTTTAATGAGGTTTTGGCGTTGGTTCTAGGTCTGTAGTCGATAATTTAAATACGCTTTCACGTTTCAGAACATAAACCAAATGGAATAAAGCTATCTTGAAAGAAATATTTAAAATTTATATTCCTCGGTGAGTATCATGACAGATTGTTGAAATCATATCTTTAGAATACCTTGTGGATCTGTTTTTTTCTATACAGGGAATAAAGAAGAGGTCTCTTGGATGATAATACGTCGTTATTTCGATATTTCAGGTAAATTCTGATGGCTTTGTGCAAATTAATTCATTTGTTACAGGAACGGTTAGACCTCAAAAGCTTACGTACAAAGTTTTCGTATTTAAATCATTTTTGAAATGTATTTTTGAGGTCTGATGTCGATAGGTCACTATATCCTTCTTCTTTTTCAGTATATATTTGCCCCTACCTACAGAATTTCGGAAACGAAAACGTTGTTTTCAGTTTAAGGGTTTTATCGACTGAAACATTTCTTGCCAACTTGAAACATGGTTGAATATCAATTGAAGTAAGTAGAAGAGAGGTTTTTGAACGTTCGGTAATTGAATTTAATCGTTTTCCTGCAGGTACTGAGCGATTGGAAACATCAAATCAACGGAGAATGCACTTCATCAGGTATTTCCATCAAAATGTCAATTTAACGGTTGGAATTGGCAAAAATTGCTACAGTTTCTCTTCTACCTAAGAAAATGAGCAGCTTTTGGCAAAAATAATCAATTTTGGTGCATTCAAGAAGAATAATTGGTCATTGCAACAAAGATATTAGGTATATGAAACATATTCAGGTAACTCCAATGGGTATTTACGTAACCAGCACAATGAAATGGTTGAGAATATGACGATATTGCTGATTTTTCACAGTTGAAAAGAGACTCATCGAATTGGGATAATTTAATGTTTTCTAAAGTTATGTTGCCAATGTTTTGTGAATCTTTTGTATTGTATATATATTGCAGACAATAAATAACCAATAAAAATCAGTATTTTTGTGAAGTAAATACCTGAATTTCAAGTCTTCAATATAATTTGAACTTGGAAAAAGAATTTATTGAATTTATCGACACATTTAATTGATATTCCATTAAGTGCAAGAGAATCGAAAAGACGTAAGCATAATTATTCTCTCTCTGCATTTCAATATACATAACATTGTAGTTCGAATTGGTACTTTTTCCAAAACATTGTTCTGATGCATTTCTTATGTATACATCTGAAAATGAAACAAGCAATTCTTGATCACTTGAAAAGAAGAATTGTTTTGAAATATCAAGGTGACTGCATTAGTATTGTGTGGTCATTCTATATATTTCAACCGTTAAATATTTCCAATACATTTCTGGATATTGAAATCTTGACACAAATATTTTTCCAAGTCCATGAAATTAGAGAGAGACACAAGTTTCAGTTGTGTCAGACTGAGATAGCACGTGTCATTTCTATGCACAAACAACAATGACAGATGAGTCAATATCTATGTTCACCCATAGCCGTCAAACATGAAGATGTGAAATATGACAACTGTGGTTTTTCGATATTGGTCACAGAACTCAACACCTGTCAAAGATGATTTTTCTTCTTCTTCCTACTGCTGGCCTCTTTATTTTTAAAATGCGAATCTGTCTTCAAAGGGAGATCTACTAACAAGGTGAATCTACTTAAAAGGTAGATCTGCTGGCTCTACTAGTTCTCTCTAATTTGAATAAGAAGTTACATTATCGAAGAATACACTTAAATTAATGTCGTTTCTATGATTAGAGGTGACATTAATTCATTTATCTACTGTAAATAGTAAGTGTGAACTAAAGTTTGATTACAGAGAAACACTTGAGGTATTCATTTTTGTTAACTTCCTGAAAGAAAAGTTATTATAAAATGACATTTGAGTGTATTCTTCGATAATGTAATTTCTTATTCAAATTGGAGAAAACAATCAATATGACGTTGAATTATTAGTTGACATCAGTGAACTATTGAAAATAATGTGAAAAAATAATAATTCCATAGAATCCGCACTCCAGAGAGTGCGGATTCTAAATATCAAATAAATGAAATTTCTTTACATATGAACTTCCATGAAGATACACTTCAAAAACATCAATCCATGAAGATACTTGGTGCAATGATAACAGTTCTGTTAGGGGGCACAATAGACCTTAAGGTTGCTGTAACCCCTTTTCACTATAAACTATATAAAGATAGGTACTTATTTCAGATGATCTATCAATTACTACTACTTATATGGAAAAGGCATGTTCTCGAATACACTTCAAAAACATCAATCACTCCTCTATAGAGTATGTCATTGACCCCCAAATACTCGTGATACAAAAAAGAGGAAATTTGAGTCCATTTTGTTTAAGCAACTAAAGCAACATCACTTCAAAAATGCCATTGACTTCAAAATACATAAAAAAAGGAAAACTGGAATTCCATATAATTAACCATTGCTTTTCTATAATAGAAAAAGGGTTGATAAAAAAGTCAAGGACCAAATCATCCGCCGTAACCAAAGGTCTTTCCATTGCTGGTACAAGAAGTTAGGGTTGCCACGATTAAAACTTATTCTGTACCTCTCGGAGATGGGCAATACATTATTTCGCACAGTTGAAAGTACTTTCAGTCAGTTCAATAGATAAAATGATATAACCGTAAATGGTTAAAAATTTCCAGAAGATTAAAGTATTTCAGAAGAGTGACAACTTTATTATCAAAGAGGTTATACCCGTTGAAGGAACCAGAGGATTTTTCTTTCACGAAATTGGAATGAATCGTGAAAATTTCTTCATATTATTTTCAGCTTATCAGTGGTCAAATTGAGTAACAAATTTTTGAAGCTTCATCTCAAATTCTTGTGAGTACTAAATTGAACTTATATAAAGCGATATCTATCAATTCAGAGAACAATTGAATTTTCAATGAAGATGGGACGAAATACCTATAGTTCTAAGAGAAATTATGTGAGATGAAAACAAATTGACAATATTAGGAAACAACACTGATATCGAACCATCACTACACAAAAATGTTACAAGTTTCCACGAGTATCCCAAAAGCTCAGAGAAAGGACGCATCTACACAACACAAAGTAAACACAACCGAAAAAGACGATCAAGGCAGTCGCCACTTACCAGTTTCGAAAACATGTTGCCTACTTGCTGATCGAAATCACAATGGCTTATTTACCAAATTTTCACCCATATATACCATTCTCCACACCCAGGGAGTTACCGTGAACTTCATATTGTCTTACGCTACTATACCACGGAATAAGAATTCATAGATCCATTGCCAAATCCTTGTGGATTTCAAAAGCCATAATCACACTTCTAATTACCATTTCTTTTTTTTAATCGAATGCGGTAGTGCTCCAGAAATGGCAACAGGCAAAAATGGGGAACTTCATAGACTCAAATAATTGTTATCTTGCATTATGCAGGGAAGAGAGGATATAAGCATAGCTATTCCTTGTATTGTTAGTGGTATTCAAGTGGTATTAAGACAGTATGAAAGAATTGAAATTGGATCTTCGGTCTATCTAACTATGTTTATACTTTCACATCGGCTTTGTGGGAGTATACACGCTCATAATGCATATCTAGTTGCATCAAGGTTGTTAGGTTACGGATGCAGAAACTGTAGCTTTGTTTTACCGCACTTTGGGTGAGAACTGCTCTAGGCGAGGAATGTATTTCTGGATTGTCCTTTTGTAGGAGATTAATGCATGTAAATTTTAACTTCAAAGAAGCATAACATTGATAAGTGATGAAATACGAGTGGATGAGGAAACGTCATTATTATCTATTAACAGTTTCTAAGTTGTCCGAATAATGATTTTGTTTTTCATGGAAAGCTTCAAATATAAAATGTGGAATATAGCTGTTATTACAACAAGGGAAATATGAATAGTATATTTTCGAGGTTATCAAAGATACATGTATAGACAACCGAGGAAATATATTCATATTTCCCGTGTTGTTATCAATAGTTTTTTTCTGATTGAAACGCATTATTGTTCTGAAAATGGAAAAATTAATATTAGATTGCAAATTTTTGAATTCATTGGATTTTAAACGTTGCTATGGGCAGTGTTTGTGAAAATCATAGTTGACTGTTTTGATTTTCATGTCTTGTCAAAAATAAAATTGCTGAAATAATGTCAAAATACGTGAAAGCTCAAGCGGCAAAAGCCCGTGAATGTTTGGTCCTTTTTTTCTGATTGAAACGCATTATTGTTCTGAAAATGGAGAAATTAATATTAGATTGCGAATTTTTGAATTCATTGGATTTTAAACGTTGCTATGGGCAGTGTTTGTGAAAATCATAGTTGACTGTTTTGATTTTCATGTCTTGTCAAAAATAAAATTGCTGAAATAATGTCAAAATGCGTGGAAGCTCAAGCGGCAAAAGCCCGTGAATGTTTGGTTCCGGAGAAATCTAACACTGCCTACGTCGAGGCCTACGTACAATGAAGCGTATGAATACTTTCAGGAGTGGAGAAGAAAAAATTTGGTGGACGTTGTCAACGAAAATATTTTGTTAGCATATTTTGAAGATTTGGTATGTTGCTCTGATTCTTGATATTTTTGATGTAATACTAATTTGTTCGATCCCTACTTGCAGAAATATGCACCAAACACGTTATGGCCAAAATTATCGATGCTAAGGTCAATGTTACATTTGAAGAAAAAAACTCAGATCAGAAAAAAATATATTTTTTTCTGATCGGAACAATATTGAGCAATATCGCCTTAGTTACCATATGTCATAACACTATAACACACCAATATTTCCCAAGGGAAATACAGGGTGGGGCAGAAGAACCTATCCGATTTCAAATCCCTTTTTCTCAGAAGAGAGAGCAGGTAGAGTAGTGGGGTAAAAACCGTTAGAAAGCTGGTTTTATGCCATTTGTCAGTAGTCAACATGCCTTGGTCTGGTGAACATCGTGCTTTTGTTATTGAGCGGTTTATCGAATGCGGCGGTTCGATAATTGCTACACAACGTGCTTTTCGAATTCATTTCGGACTCGGGCGTCATGATCCTGTTCCACATCACGCTACGATTAAAGTGTGTTTGTCAAATTTTAGACAGACGAGTTCAGCATTGAAAAAGAAGTCGCCTGGACGTCCCAGGACAGCAACAGGACCTGAAAACGTGGCCAATGTGAGAGCCGCGATTGAACGTTCCCCGCGTCGTTCGGCGCGAAAACATTCGCTCGCTTTGGGGATTTCCAACCGCAGTATTCGGCGAATTTTGCACCGGGACCTCAAAATGCATCCCTACAAAATGGTTGTTGCACAGAAATTAAGTGAAAGGGATTTTGAAACCCGTACGAACCTGTGTCGCGATCTCCGAGAACTGCCAAACGACGATGTTGTGCTCTTCACGGACGAAGCCCATTTTCACCTTTGTGGCGCCGTAAACAGGCAGAATTTTCGATATTGGAGTGACGAAAATCCTCGGGAAATCCATCAGGAACCCCTCCATAGCCCAAAAGTGTTCCTGTGGAAATGACGGTGAAAGTCATGGAAAGCTACCGCGAGCGCCTAAATAAGTGTATCCGCTCCCAAGGACGACATTTGAGTGATGTGCTTTTCAAAACTTAAATTTAAAAATGGCATAAAATTTGCGATATGTTAATAAAAAAAATTTTTTGACAAGCTGAGTGGTTTTAATTTTATAACGTTTTGAAATCGGATAGGTTTTTCTGCCCCACCCTGTATGAAACGTCAAGTCATATTTCCCTTGGGACAATATTATATATTCATATTTAACTATAAAAAATCTTTTATTTATTTATTGGACAAAGAAAAGTGCAATTCATAAAATTTCAGCTAAAGGTATTGCAACCAGATGCAAAAGATGAAATATCTTGTTCGCAATTCGTCATTTGGAGCTTCTCTCAAGAATTTCTTGATCTCCTCCCGAGCCAACACTGCTGATTGTTTGGGAAAGTATCCTTTATTTTTGTTTTTAACAAATGCTTTCACTTCATCGAATATTTTTTTTCTGATCTGAGTTTTTTTCTTCAAATGTAACATTGACCTTAGCCTCGATAATTTTGGCCAGAACGTGTTTGGTGAATATTTCTGCAACTAGGGATCGAACAAATTAGTATTACACAGATTTAGGACATCAGCTCAAGCTGTAGAAATTATATCGGAACCTTTCAAAATTGATGATCTGAAAGCAGCTATCAAATGCACTAAATCACGCAAAGCTGCGGGGTTCGATGGAATTTATCCTGAGTTCATAAAACATTTAGGAAAAAGGGCATTGAAGTGGCTGTTATCCTTTTACAATAACATTTTGTGTACTGGTAATTTTCCGGTTGAGTTTCGCAAAGCGAAAGTAATAGGAATTTTGAAACGTGGAAAGAATCCATCCGAAGCAAGTAGTTATAGGCCAATTAGTTTATTGAGTGTAAAGTGTTCCTTTTAAAATTTAGAAAGGCTAATTCTCTTTAGGATCGAACCTACCATAGAGGATGTTCTTCAAAATTGTCAGGGCGGTTTCAGGAAAAATAGAAATTGCAGTGAACAGGTTCTCAGTTTGACCACCTTTATCGAATCAGGTTTCGATAACAAATCGAAAACAGGCACAGCTTTCATAGATTTATCTGCTGCTTACGACACGGTATGGAAAGATGGGTTGATATATAAACTTTATACACATCTTAAGTGTGGAAAGATGATTCGTCTTTTAGAGAATATGTTGTCAGATAGGAGATTTCGTGTTTTTGTTGATGATAATAGTAGTAACTTAAAAATTTTGAATAATGGTCTTCCACAAGGATCTGTTTTAGCACCCCTTCTCTTCAATTTATATTTATGTGATATTCCTTGTACTTCATCTGAAAAATTTATTTACGCCGACGATATTGCACTCGCTTTCCAACATTCTGATTTTCAAAGTATTGAGGAAAATTTAACTTCTGATTTGAAAATTCTGAAAAATTATCTTTTCGAATGGCGTTTGTGTCCAAATCCCAATAAAACCGAGGTTTCGCTTTTTCATTTAAATAACCATCAAAAATATAAAAAATTAAATGTTCTTTTCGGAAACTCTGTTTTGAATCATAATTTTACTCCAAAATACTTAGGTGTTAAATTAGACTCCTCTCTGAATTACAAAGCACATTTGAATGACTTACGGATGAAGCTGAAAACGAGGAATAACATTCTGCAGAAACTTGCTGGTACCTCATGGGGAGCTGACGCAACTACTCTTCGTACAGCAGCCCTTGCCCTGGTTTTTTCCACTTTCTTTTGTCTCAATGTTGCAAAAAAAATTTCTTACAATGAGGGATTTTGAAGATATAAACACTAATTTGTGACAATCTTTTTGTCAAAAAATTAGAGAATCAGGCAATAACTCAACAATCGCTTGATGTGGTTGCGCATATCATACATCAAATCATTGCAGAATTAAACGAAGAATTAAAATATGTATGAATATACAGGATGTTCCATTTGAAATAACGAAGTTCACATCCGTTTCCGGTAGAACCGGAAGTAGATTCCGCTTGAAAATATTTTACAAATTGAGTTCATGTATTCTAAAACAAAAATACAAAATTTTGAATTTGTATCGCAATTCCTTCCTCGAAAACTTCTAATGAAACACTTAAAAAAATCACCCTGTATATATATATATATATATATATATATATATATATATATGACTAACGTCTAGTTCCGAGACTTTTTCTGTCAACTAAGCGCGAGTTCCGAGACATTTGTCTAGTTCCGGGACGGTCTTGGAAAAAATTTATGGCTAATGTTGAGTTCCAGGACCTCAATGTATAGTTCCGGGACCGTCCTGGAAAACGTATATGTTAGACGTACACTTCCAGGACCGCAATATTGAATTTGTGAAAAAAAAAGAAGTGAGAGTCTAATCTTTTCAATTAAGGGTTGAAATGTCTCTAAGGTCTTGTTTTAGTGTTCTGAGGTCCCTTTTCATACTGAAAATATATTTTTATTTTAATATTCGTGTAATTTCAATTTGAAGTGTGCTATTTTAATTTGCTTTCTGCTTCAACCACCTGAAAGATCCAATTCGGACTCAGTTATGTGATCGAAAAAATTCAGGAATATCTCTCACATCGATCAGATGTAACGTTTTATGGATATGGTAGGATTCCTAATCAGAACGTGCATAATTCGAAATTTATTTTGAGATATATGTGAACAAATACCTGCTTATTCCCATTAAAAAACTGTAATAATTCAATAGATCGCTATGAAACGTTATTGTTAGATCCCAGATAACTTTCACTTTCATTCTTTTCACGATATTAGTTAGTACCCAATTTGTACCGTTGAAATAAGTACCAATGTGTACAGAGTGGGCAAAATTCGTTGTCTAATTAGGTGAACGCGATCGTACTATAGCAGCAAGTAGAAAACGGTTGACACATTCGAATATGAAAATACAGTTGGAAAAATAGGAAATTCAACGACGATGGTAAATTTCTAGTGGAACAGTGGGAGAATCGAAATGACGTGATATCAAATAGTTCACACTAGACCGTGGCGGACGCCCAACAAAAGGCCTCACTGTCTGGCAGCCGTCATCACAATAGCCGTCGATTCAAAATAGACAGTGACGACGGCTGCCACTCCGGACAGGGCCCGTATTCTCGACAAGTGATCTTTCGGTGCGTATACGTTTTCTGTATTGTATTTATGTATACCAAACGTATACGCACCGAAAGATCACTTGTCGAGAATACGGGCCCTGTAGGCCGTGGCAGTACGCCCCACAAAAGGCTTCGCTGTCTAGCATAGTGATTATCTTTAAATTTCCTGTCTTTCCGCCTGTATTTTCCATGTCGAAATGATACATTTTAGAAATTAGCAAAAAATTTCCAGCAGAATCAAATAATTTTCAACTATTATTACAGGAGCCTGTCAAAAAAAATAGTCTGATCGTACGACACAAGATCTTTTCCTAAAATCGATTGTAGAAACGTATATGATTAACGAATAGACAGTCCGCTGCATGATGTGGTGGGTGTCAGGGTGTGGGTAATGTGGTAGAATAAGATTAACACAATAGATACATTTTATCATTGGAAGACCACATTCTTCTTCGAATTATACTGTTTCAAATCGTTCTCCACTCAAGAGTTATCACGTCAACTGCATTTATTATGATGGAAAGTTACATAGTCGCTCATGGCCGCATTGCGAAATTGAAGAAAAACAGGCATTTCTGACAGTTGCTGTCAAATCGAGATGCCCGAAAAGCCAATTTGGCTGCTTTTTATTTATTACTTCTTTCAAGTTCAAAGCATTTTGGTTTGGCCATGACAGATGACTGTCCATCTTGAAGGTTCGAACAACTTGATATCGAAAAAAACTATCGCTCTGATAGTCGAACAGGAAACCTTTTCTCTAAAAAGCAAAGTCAACTTCATCCTCAATTAAGAATTATAATTAAGAAGATATTGAAAATGATTCCCATGATGAGTCAACAAATAGGTAGCTACTAACGTAGGACTTTCTGATCATATTTTATTTTCTGGAAAAATTGACAGTATCCTTGAGGTAGGTACGAACAAAAATTTTAAGGTTTTAGATAGTCACTAATGAGTTACTAACGATTGCAAAAAAAATTTTCTTCATTTTCGAAAATGCGGGTTCTAACTTCGCATGTAAGGGGTGTCATTTTTTCATTGAAGGTTAGGTTACAAACAAAAATTTTCATGTTACAAATAGGTACTAAACGAATGAAATAAAAAATTTCTAGATTTCGGATTTCGTTCAATTCAGTTCAATTTATGTATACCAGTTCTATTTGGGAAAAGTTGGATTTTCTCTGAATTGCGTATGAACCATGAGTTTCGCATAGCTCATGTTTAAATTATACGATCCGAATAGTGTTCTAGAAAATTTGACTAATCTCGAACTCTGCCTCTGCCTCTGCAAGGACTTTGATATCATCAGTAAGAAAAGAATGAACTATTGCTAGCATAAAAAATATATTTATAGGAATAAAAGTGATTAATGATGACAAAAACCCTACCCTTATACCTTATATACCTCTTGAGGTCAGATATAGAACAAACTCCGAGAAATATGTCTTTCAGTTGTATTGATATTTCGATTGACTCAGTAGATATTGTTATGGTTTAAAGAAAAAACGTTTATTTATGAACCCAATAGTTCAATTATGTCATAAACTCCAGCAATATTCCTCCTCAGCAAAAACATAGGACAAATTCTAATAAATATGTAGGTATTTTTATATCCATTTGTTTTTGGATGACCTCCGTATTATTTTCCTTGGACTGAAAATATGCGAGAATAGTGAGTACCTATATTATGTACAGACATTAAATGATGTTTTTCGGGACTTCTCGTAAAAATACGATCAAAATAAAAATATGTACATCTATTTAATGTTGTTTTTGGGGACTCCAGTTTCCCGCCAAATGTTCTATTACTACGTAACATAAGGATCTTTTTTCTTTGTCGTTTCTCGATTCAGACACATGTTTTCCATTTCTGGATAGGGTAGACGAATTTCGAGAATTTATACTCATAATGAAGAGCTACCTCCATCTTTTTTTTTAAATTACATGCTTCATTTGCAGAAGCATATGATATGATGATAACACAATTTCATTTGAATAAGGGTTTTCTGCCTTTAATAATTCAAAATGGAAATGAAACCAATATACATCTGAACAATATAGGAATATGTGAATCATTTTTAGGGATCTGTCAATATCTTATATTGAATATAGGTTATATGAATCATACAAATGACATATTACGAATTCTTGTGAACTACGTAGAAAAATGGAAGTATGAACATAAACCAATGGGACTATATGTGTCATGTCACACAATACCAATTATAGAGTTATATGAAGTTATAATGAAAAAGGGTTACAATCAATTGCGACCTTAAGGTCTATTGTGCCCCACACAATACCTACTAATTTTCAAATCTCATATTCTTTATCACTTTGCTTTCTGAAAGATTTAATTCCATTCGAGCATATTCACTCCAGAATTCGGAGCTTCTAATTAAAAAAAAATATGTCATTAACTCCAGCTATTGCTCGTCAGCAGAAATATAGGACTATAGGACAAATTCTAACAAATATGTAGGTATTTTTATATTCATTAGTTTTTGGATGACCTCCGTAATATAACGTAAGGTAATATATTCCTTAGATTAAGAATACGATAATAGTAATAATAGTCTGCATTATGTACAGATTAATGATGTTTTTCCGGACTTCAGTTTCTTATACAGATTTTTTATAAATGATCGTAACATCGCAGTATGTGTTGGAATGTTTTTTCGGGTTGCAGCTACGATCTTTCATCTCTATGAATCCATAGGATTTTATCTTCCTCATTCAGCAACGGGCTCGAGCCTATAGCCACCTACGAATCCTATACGATTTTACGGTCATTTGTAAAGACCCTGTATAAGCGATGAGGTACGCGTACGCCACTTTCGGACTCGTGGAATTTTTCCCATAAAATTATCTTCTGATCTCGACTTCATGCCTGGACTTCGATATAATTATCGGAAAATGAATAAACAACTGATTGCATAAAAAACATCATAAAAATCGTAATGATAAATTATGTCGAAAACCCTACCGTTACACCTCTAGAGCTCAAACATAGAAAAAGCTTTGATAAATATGTCTTTCGTATCATTAAAAAAATTTCTAATACATCTGAATGCTTAGTGTCGAAAAAAATCTTTTTCTCGTAAAAATACGATCAAAATGAAAATATGTACAATGTACATCTATTTAATGTTGTTTTTGGGGACACCAGTTTCCCGCCAAATATTCAATTACTACGTAACATTAAGATCTCTTTTCTTTGTCGTTTCTACGTCGGTGATGTTAGCTCCCGGCCGGCCGGCTCCAAGTGCTGCTATTCCACCACGGTCAATAGTATCAAGCTACTGCGGGCGTTATTATTCGACGTTGAAAACGGGCGGCCAACACTTATAAATAAGCTGATTGAATAGATTGATGAAAGGACCACTCCGATATTCCTTTCTGTTCATTTTCCATTGCTCTAAAGAACCCATACATATAGGTACCCCGATTTCGTTCCGACAGAAATTTTTATTTTTTTTTCAAGAATTTCATAGGGCGGCCAAGACTTCTGATTAGCTGATTGAAAGAATTGATAGATGGTCTATTCGGATGATTAAGGATGATAAAGGGCCAGCTCCAAGGATCAAAGTATGTGTATAGGTTCAAATTTTGAAAAAAAAATAAAAACATCTATCGAAACGGCTTCAGAGTACCTATACACATAGTTCGATCCTTGGAGCTGGCCCTTTAGGTTCATCCAAATTGAACGAAAAAAATCATGGGAATAGTCCTTCTATCCATCCATTCAATCAGTTTTTCACATATCTTGGACGCCATCTCAAACTCTTGAATAAAAATAAAAACTTGTGTCCAAACGACTTCAGACAACTTTTACACATAGTTTGATCCTTGGAGCTGGCCCTTTAGGTCTATCCAAATTAAACGAAAAAAATCATGGAAATAGTCCTTCTATCCATTTATTCAGTAAGCTATTCACATATCTTGGCCGCCATCTCAAACTCTTGAAAAAAATAAAAACTTCTGTCGAAACGGCTTCAGAGTACCTATACACATAGTTCGATCCTTGGAGCTGGCCCTTTAGGTTCATCCAAATTGAACGAAAAAAATCATTGAAATAGTCCTTCTATCCATCTATTCAATAAGCTATTCACATATCTTGACCGCCATCTCAAACTCTTGAAAAAAAATAAAAACTTCTGTCGAAACGACTTCAGACAACCTCTACACATAGTTTGATTCTTGGAGCTGGCCCTTTAGGTTCATCCAAATTGAATAAAAACTTCTGACAAAACGACTTCAGACAACCTCTACACATAGTTTGATCCTTGGAGCTGGCCCTTTAGGATCATCCAAATTGAACGAAAAAAATCATGGGTATAGTCCTTCTATCCATCTATTCAATAAGCTATTCATATATCTTGGCCGCCATCTCAAACTCTTGAAAAAAAATAAAAACTTCTGTCGAAACGACTTCAGAGTACCTATACACACAATTCGATCTTTGGAGCGGGCCCTTTATGGCCATCGAAATTGAACCAAAAAAATCATCCGAATAGACCATCTATCAATTCTTTCAATCAGCTAATCAGAAGTCTTGGCCGCCTTATGAAATTCTTGAAAAAAAAATAAAAATTTCTGTCGGAACGAAATAGGGGTACCTATATGTATAGCATGAACTGGGTTCTTTAGAGCAATGGAAAATGAACAGAAAGGAATATCGGAGTAGTCCTTCCATCAATCTATTCAATCAGCTTATTTATAAGTGTTGGCCGCCCGTTTTCAACGCCCGCAGTAGCTTGATACTATTGACCGTGGTGGAATAGCAGCGCTTGGAGCCGGCCGGCCGGGAGCTATCATCACCGACGTGTCGTTTCTCGATTCAGACACATGTTTTCCTTTTAGGATGGGGTAGACGAATTTCAAGAATTTATACTCTTAATGAAGAGCTACCTCCATCCTTTTTATTTTAAATTACATGCTTCATTTGCAGAAGAATATTATCTGAAGATATCACAATTTCATTTGAATAAGGGTTTTCTGCCTTTAGTAATTCAAAGTGAAAATGAAACCAATATACATCTGAACAATATAGAAATATGTGAATCATTTTTAGGGATCTGTCAATAACTCATATTGAATATAGGTGATATGAATCTTATAAATGATATATTACGAATTATTGTGAACTAAGTAGAAAATATTGCGTGTTAGAGGCAAATTTCAAACAGAGTCAATAAACAAGTGCTACTGCCCCATTCGTATCTGTAAATTTTTTATAAAAACCTAATTTTTGACCGTCTGACAAAAAAAATTTTCTAGCTCCGGGATTGAACTCGGGACCTTCCGGTTAGTAGTAAAAATAACCAATCTGGTCTAGTGGCACCAGCTGGAATTGACAGATTATTCGGTGAACAACCCTTGCATTATTAAAACAATCTTTTGTTTTCCGAGGAGAAAATATGTTGAACTTAGAATATTGTTTAAGAACATTATTTCTAACTTGGGTATATCGATATTGAAATCAGCATGTTTCCAGAGTGAATAAAAATATACCTAGAAACAAATTATTCCAACCGATCCGTTTTCCCATTGCGTGGTGGAGGCAAATTTCGAACAGAGTCGATTAAAAAGTGCTACGGCCTCATTCGTATCTGTCAATTTTCTTTAAAAACTTAATTTCAGACCGTCTGACTAAAAAAAAAAATTTCTAGCTCCGGGATTGAACTCGGGACCTTCCGGTTAGTAGTAAAAATTACCAATTTTGTCTAGTGGCACTAGTTGGAATTGACAGATTATAAGGTGAACAACCTTTGCATTATTAAAACAATCTTTTGTTTTCCGAGGACAAAATATGTTGAACTTAGAATATTGTTTAAGAACATTATTTCCAACTTGGGTATATCGATATGGAAATCAGCATGTTCCCACAGTCAGAGTGAATATACCTAGAACCACAATTATTCCAACCGATCCATTTTTCCATTGCGTGGTGGAGGCAAATTTCAAACAGAGTCGATTAACGAGTGCTACGGCCCCATTCATATCTGTCAATTTTTTATAAAAAATCTTTTTCTCATAAATACGATCAAAATAAAAATATGTACATCTATTTAATGTTGTTTTTGGGGACTCCAGTTTCCCGCCAAATGTTCAATTACTATACTACGTAACATAAAGATCTTTTTTCTTTGTCGTTTCTCGATTCAGACACATGTTTATGTTTTCCATTTTTGGATGGGGTAGACGAATTTCAAGAATTTATACTCATAATGAAGAGCTACCTCCATCTTTTTTTTAAATTACATGCTTCATTCGCAAAGGCATTTATTATATGAAGATATCACACTTTCATTTGAATAAGGATTGACTGCCTTCAATAATTCAAAATGAAAATGAAATCAATATACATCTGAACAATATAGAAATATGTGAATAATTTTAAGCGATCTGTCAATATCGCATATTGAATATAGGTGATATGAATCATATAAATGATATATTACGAATTATTGTGTTGGCTGGAGCATCACCATTTTTGGTAATGGAAAACCTCTTATCGATGCAAATAATCACTGAAAAAATTACATCTCAGCAGCGAGATTCAGTGGGTGATTCTTCACCCCATATATTTTCTCTATTATTCAAAGTCCTATATAACTGAAATCCTAAGCCGGAACATCACCATATTTGGTATTCGATATCCCCTCATCGATGCGAATAATCACTGAAAAAATCGAATCCAACAAGTGAGATTCAGAGGGTTAGTTTTCATCCCCTATAATCAAAATCTCATATTAATGAAACCGTTGGCTGGAGCATCACCATTTTTGGTAATGGAAAACCTCTTATCGATGCAAATAATCACTGAAAAAATCACATCTAAGCAGCGAGATTCAGGGGGTGATTCTTCACCCCATATATTTTCTCTATTATTCAAAGTCCTATATAACTGAAATCCTAAGCCGGAACATCACCATATTTGGTATTCGATATCCCCTCATCGATGCGAATAATCACTGAAAAAATCGAATCCAACAAGTGAGATTCAGAGGGTTAGTTTTCATCCCCTATAATTAAAATCTCATATTAATGAAACCGTTGGCTGGAGCATCACCATTTTTGGTAATGGAAAACCTCTTATCGATGCAAATAATCACTGAAAAAATCACATCTCAGCAGCGAGATTCAGTGGGTGATTCTTCACCCCATATATTTTCTCTATTATTCAAAGTCCTATATAACTGAAATCCTAAGCCGGAACATCACCATATTTGGTATTCGATATCCCCTCATCGATGCGAATAATCACTGAAAAAATCGAATCCAACAAGTGAGATTCAGAGGGTTAGTTTTCATCCCCTATAATCAAAATCTCATATTGATGAAACCGTTGGCTGGAGCATCACCATTTTTGGTAATGGAAAACCTCTTATCGATGCAAATAATCACTGAAAAAATCACATCTCAGCAGCGAGATTCAGTGGGTGATTCTTCACCCCATATATTTTCTCTATTATTCAAAGTCCTATATAACTGAAATCCTAAGCCGGAACATCACCATATTTGGTATTCGATATCCCCTCATCGATGCGAATAATCACTGAAAAAATATATCATTTATATGATTCATATCTCCTATATTCAATATGAGATATTGACAGATCCCTAAAAATGATTCACATATTTCTATATTGTTCAGATGTATATTGGTCTCATTTTCATTTTGAATTATTAAAGGCAGAAAACCCTTATTCAAATGAAATTGTGATATCTTCATATAATCCAAAAATGGAAAACATGTGTCTGAATCCAGAAACGACAAAGAAAAAAGATCTTTATGTTACGTAGCAAATGAACATTTGGCGAGAAACTGGTGTCCCCAAAAACAACATTAAATAGATGTACATATTTTCATTTTGATCGTATTTTTACGAGAAAAAGATTTTATTCGACACTAAGCATTCAGATGTATTAGATTTTTTTTAATGATACGAAAGGCATATTTATCAAAGCTTTTTCTATGTTTGAGCTCTAGAGGTGTAACGGTAGGGTTTTCGACATAATTTATCATTACGATTTTTATGATGTTTTTTCTGCAATCGGTTGTTTATTCATTTTCCAATAATTATATCGAAGTCCAGGCATGAAGTCGAGATCAGAAGATAATTTTATGGGAAAAATTCTACGAGTCCGAAAGTGGCGTACGCTTACCTCATCGCTTATACAGGGTCTTTACAAATGACCGTAATATCGTATAGGATTCGTAGGTGGCCATAGGCTCGAGCCCGTTGCTGAATGAGGAAGATAAAATCCTATGGATTCATAGAGATGACAGATCGTAGCTGCAACCCAAAAAAAATTCCAACACCTACTGCGATGTTACGATCATTTATAAAAAATCTGTATAAGAAACTGAAGTCCAGAAAACATCATTAATCTGTACATTTTACAGACTATTATTACTATTATCGTATATTTTTAGTCCAAGGAATATATTACGGAGGTCATCCAAAAACTAATGGACATAAAAATACCTACATATTTGTTAGAATTTGTCCTATATTTCTGCTGACGAGCAATAGCTGGAGTTAATGACATATTTTTTTTTTTAATTAGAAGCTCCGAATTCTGGAGTGAATATGCTCGAATGGAATTAAATCTGTCAGAAAGCAAAGTGATAAAGAATATGAGATTTGAAAGTTAGTAGGTATTGTGTGGGGCACAATAGACCTCAAGGTCGCAATTGATTGTAACCCTTTTTCATTATAACTTCATATACCTCTATAATTGGTATTGTGCGACATGACACACATAGTCCCATTTGTTTATGTTCATACTTCCATTTTTCTACTTAGTTCACAATAATTGGTAATATGTCATTTATATGATTCATATCACCTTTATTCAATATAAGATATTGACAGATCCCTAAAAATGATTCACATATTTCTATATTGTTCAGATGTATATTGGTTTCATTTTCATTTTGAATTATTAAAGGCAGAAAACCCTCATTCGAATGAAATTGTGTTATCATCATATCATATGCTTCTGCAATTGAAGCATGTAATTAAAAAAAAAAGATGGAGGTAGCTCTTCATTATGAGTATAAATTCTTGAAATTCGTCTACCCAATCCAAACATGGAAAACATGTGTCTGAATCGAGAAACGCAGGGGCGGCTCCAGGATTTTCGTTTTGGGTAGGCCCAGTTTTTTTGTTTGGGTAGGCCCGGTTCAGGAATTACGTCAGGTACACCACCCCGTGCAAAGCCGAGGAGGTCCACAATAAGATATGAAAGGACCCCGCACTTTTTATAGATAAAGTGGCGACCGGTCAAATTTTCTGAAAGTTTGGTATGTTGTTGTACCCGACTCAGTGACCAAAAGTGTCAATGGGCCCAACCCAATCCTGTGGCTAGTTTTCCAAATACGGGGTGTTAAAGTTGAAAATTGTCCAGATTTTCGGATTTAATTTTTAATTATTAAGATTCAGATTGGATTTCTTTTGCATACACACGTTTACTACATGTTCTAGTAATGAAATTAGTGGATAAGTATGATTAAAAATATTTATATTTACAGGGCGATTCACGAATATATGACGGTAGTTTTTTGCCCACCCAGCCTACCCGCTAGAACCGCCACTGCAGAAACGACAAAGAAAAAAGATCTTTATGTTAAGTATCTAGTAATTGAACATTTGGCGGGAAACTGGAGTCCCCGAAAACAACATTAAATAGATGTACATATTTTTATTTTGATCGTATTTTTACGAGAAGTCCCGAAAAACATCATTTAATGTCTGTACATAATATTGGTACTCACTATTCTCGCATATTTTCAGTCCAAGGAAAATAATACGGAGGTCATCCAAAAACAAATGGATAAAAAAATACCTACATATTTATTAGAATTTGTCCTATGTTTTTGCTGATGAGGAATATTGCTGGAGTTTATGACATAATTGAACTATTGGGTTCATAAATAAATGTTTTTTCTTCAAACCATAATAATATCTACTGAGTCAATCGAAATATCAATACAACCGAAAGACATATTTTTCGGAGTTTGTTCTGTATGTATCTCACCTCAAGAGGTATAAGGGTAGGGTTTTTGTCATAATTAATCACTTTTATTCCTATAAATATATTTTTTATGCTAGCAATAGTTCATTCATTTCTTACTGATGATATCAAAGTCCTTGCAGAGGCAGAGTTCGAGATTAGTCAAATTTTCTAGAAAACTATTCGGATCGTTTAATTTGAACATGAGCTATGCGAAACTCATGGTTTTCTAAATGTGAAAAACTCTTCTTTCATTCGTTAGTAACTATTTATAACCTTGAAATTTTTGTTTGTAACCATACCTCCAATAGAAAAATGACACCCTCAATATGCAAAGATAGCAATTTCCTGCGAAAAACAAAATACGATCAGAAAGTCCTACGTCAGTAACTTTTTGTAACAAAGAAATTGTCGTTTGTAACCTAACCTCCAATGAAAAAATGACAACCCTTACATTCGAAAATGCAGGAAAATTTTTTCGCAGTCGTTAGTAACTCGATAGTAACAAGCTAAAGATTTCAGTTTCCAATTGAATTATGTAAATGAATTTATTTTCAATTATGAAATCGATTCATTTTTAATTCAATGCTTATAATTTTTTTCATAAACTGATTTGTCAAAAGTAAACGTTATAATTGAATGATGAATTTCATTTTCCATTCGATATCTCGTGTAAGGTGAATATACAGGGTGACCATTTGAAAACGAAACAGACGAGATTACAGACGAAATACATTTTTTCGATAGAAATGCTCGGACAGGTCGATTTCTGTTTCGAGGGGGACAACTTAAGATGTAGGTTACGGACGCATAGCGCTTCAACCCTTGCTACTACAACCCTCACCCCCAATTTTTGAATAGGGAAGATGGGGTGAGTGATACCTCATTTGAAAGGTATTTTTATACTGATTTCAGCACAGTAATTGTTTTTTCATTTTATGCATTAGTTCTCGAAATATTCTTAACTAAGTATTTGAAAATGAAGTGGTGTTTTCATGGCACTTGTAGTGTTTTTTTGTGAAAAATCGACATTTTGAGCTTCAAAACAACCATGACTGTGGCTTCCTTCCTTCAATCCACTGACATAGAAATTCCTAATCAAAATGTCGATTTTTCACAAAAAAAACACTACAAGTGCCATGAAAACACCAATTCATTTTCAAATACTTAGTTAAGAATATTTCGAGAACTAATGCATAAAATGAAAAAACATGCTGCTGAAATCAGTATAAAAATACCTTTCAAATGAGGTATCACTCACCCCATCTTCCCTATTCAAAAATTGGGGGTGAGGGTTGTAGTAGCAAGGGTTGAAGCGCTATGCGTCCGTAACCTACATCTTAAGTTGTCCCCCTCGAAACAGAAATAAACCTGTTCGAGCATTTCTATCGAAAAAATTTATTTCGTCTGTAATCTCGACTGTTTCGTTTTCAAATGGCCACCCTGTATAGAAGCTAGATACTTATTTCAATCAGAATTGATTCCAAATGAGAATGAAGATTATCTGTTGCGATAATAATTTTTTTAATAGGTACTCTATACACCACTTTTAGTTATCGTGAGAAACTATGAATTTTTTGCACCCTAAAATGTTCGGTAATAATGTCAGTCTAGGAGTTTCAATGAGCAGCACCTAATTATTGAAAATGTTTTAAAAATGTTGAAATCTATGAAATAAACAAGTTGTGGGGAAGTGATCGGGTCATGAAAGAAACATGACATCGAAAAAGCAAGACTTTCTAAAAACGTTCCAACATTAAACAACATTTTTGGGATAGGTCTTGGAACTAGACATTAAATGCAAAAAATGATATACAAATTAAACAACAATGAGTATATCAGATTTGAATTGACCAAATGATTCTCAAACTTATATATGGCGAAATGAACCTATCTGCAATCATATGTACAAAATGTTCGCATATGTACAAAATGTCCCGGAACTCGACGTTAGTCATATATATATATATATATATATATATATATATATATCAAAAATATCAAGAATCAGAGCAACATACAAAATCTTCAAAATATGCTAACTGCTAACAAAATATTTTCGTTGACACCGTCCACCAAATTTTTTCTTCTTCACTACTGAAAGTCTTCATACGCTTTATTGTAGGCAGTGTTAGATTTCTCCGGAACCAAACATTCACGGGCTTTTGCCGCTTGAGCTTCCACGTATTTTGACATTATTTCAGCAATTTTATTTTTGACAAGACATGAAAATCAAAACAGTCAACTATGATTTTCACAAACACTGCCCATAGCAACGTTTAAAATCCAATGAATTCAGAAATTTGCAATCTAATATTAATTTTTTCATTTTCAGAACAATAATGTGTTTCAATCAGAAAAAAACTATTGATTACAACACGGGAAATATACTATTCATATTTCCCTTGTTGTAATAATAGCTATTTTTTTTTGAGAAACGTCAAAAATTTTATCACTTGAAACGAACACGATAACTCTCGAACGGATTGACATAAAATTCAAAGTTCTCAAGGTAGTTTCGATACTCGACTTCCAAAGGCAAAATTCGAGCAGGGGTTCCGAGCGATGGCCGACGGATCCGATAGAGTTGAAATTTTTCGCTCAGATGGGGCGTTACCAGATATAAAATTCTATCGAATAATCGAAAAAATTTCACTATTTCATCTGTAATATTAGATTCGGAATCATGAATAATTTATTTGATAGCTGCTCTCACAACTGTAAAAAATTTCATTCATTGTATTCTGGAATGCGAATCTACCTGCACGGTGGATCTAATCACAAGGTAGATGAACGAGTTTCTAATTTCTCGTCAGTGCTATAGTTGACCCATTTTCATCCCCACAAAATGCCATTTATTCAACTCTTCAGCGTTCCCAAAAAAAGAACATTTTTTTACAAGCTTTTATTTAGTTTCACCTGTCCCGGTGTCTGTCTGTCTGTCTGTCTGTCTGTCTGTCTATAATTAAATCTTGCAAGTTGAATATGACACACTTCTAATAGTCCGATTGATTTGAAATTTGGCAGGTGTACATAATTCTGGTGACAATGAATCATGAAATATCTGTTATAGAAAAAAACCAATGGCGGCTTCAAAATGGCGGATGAGTTTTGTGATTATGATCCGATTCCATTCAAAATCAATATCTGGGGGGCTTTGGGTTCGACAATGATGATTCTTTGGTCAAAATTGGAAAATTCAAGATGGCGGCTACAATATGGCAGACGAGTTCTGTGATTATGATCCGATTCTAATCAAAATTGGTGTCTTGGGGTTTTCTGGATCGGAAATTACGATTCTTCAAAATTGAGGAATTCAAAATGGCGGATGAGTGTTGCTATCATAAAAGCTTGTCTTGAAAAATGTTTTTTTCATTATAGCTTGTTTTTATTTTTGGCGTGCACCTTTTCAAGGAAATGCCTGAGAGCCTTTGTTCATAAAAAAGAACCCCCTTTAATTGTCAATTCATTCAAAAACCTTTACGACAGGTGGATGCAGAGTGTACCGTCGCTAATCTTAAGAAGTTCTTTTAATACTTTTAAATTCTTTTCTTGTTTTTGAATTTGCTTATTTTTCTTCAATTGTAATTTATACTTTTTTTTCTAGCTACATGCATTTATATTCATTTTGTGATTTCTTCGCGTTTTTCTAAACTCTTGCCAAATAAATAATAATATTATTATTATTATTTGAACTTGGGTCGTTATGGCCAAGTGGGCCTTCCGGGAAATGCGACCACATGGATCTCTTGTTCTCTGAATAATAATAATTATAATAAGATGAACTGAAGATTATCCCGGTCTATAGACCACTGGCCGAGGTATTGGCGCACATAATGCAAAAAGCAGTGTTGCTCGGGTCACTTCATATCATCAGGTCTCATGAACTCTAGAAGCCACTTGCAGCTCATCTCTTTTGTTAAGGGACGTTACGAGGGCAGGATGAAGAACTCCTCCATTTAAGTGTGAGGGGTTTTTAGTGAGTAACCAAACAAGATCTTGGATTCTCACACTACCGAGAGTAAAAAACGTAAAAAAATATAATAATAATAATTTTTCGACAAGAAATCACCCTCGATCACACTATAAATTTGATCTCCCCGCAATAAGCCTTTCTGGAACTTTTGAGAAATATTCGACCATTTTGTAAATGAGTTTTTTTATCTGCTACAAACTTCGTGAATTATTTCATTCTCAGTTTTGTCATCTTATTTTCAATTCATCTGATGTTGGTGAAAAAAATGAAGGCTCATCATTATTGTTCTTATTTCATTGGAATGCTTTACACACTGGGGCAGATTCATTCACAAGTAGATGAGTATGCGGATCTGAAACAAAAGCATTATTCCACGGATTCTGAAACTACCTCGTAAACTGCTCTGCTGGAAATTCGAATGCGCACCCTTTAATTGTTTCTGTTTTGCTTCCTTATCCGAGCATTCAAAGCGACATTCACCCAAATTCCAAGACACGGGCTGACTCAAATTGTACCAATGTTACGTTGTTCCTTATTGACTCAAACTATCGGAAGTTGATAAACCGTGGGATAGTTTATTGAACTACTTATTATTTGACCTTGGGTATAGATCGAATTATTTTGAATATTCAATAAAATCTTTCCAACCTACTTCACTTGTAAAACGCCCAAAGGAGGTGGGGTTGCCATTTATATAGACGATATTAAATGGTTTGTCCTTTCAACTGACGTAATTGGAATAGGATAATTATGAATTCTTATTTTCCAGTGAGAATTTGGAGCTCCACATGGAACTTGCATATGATGGAATGATATTAGCCTTGCTGCTCGTGCTCAGCTTTAAATATTGGGTTAACACGAAGAACTCAAAATATAATGGAATAGTTCTCCGAGCTATATTTAGGATGTCTTAAGGTGGATTTATACAGCAACTAAAATAAAATAAAATAAGAATGTTCACTTGATGCATTTCAATGACAGCGTTTATACAGGAAATAAGCTAAAATAAGGAATAAGAATAAGAATAAGAGATGGTCAACTTTTATCTTTTTCGCTTATTTTATTTGGAAAATGATAGTGCGCATGACCCAAATCCACTCCCCAATCTTTTCCGTATTGACACTTTTGACAAGTTCTAGTTTTCTAACCTAAAACTTAATGAATATTTTTTAAAATCATTGTTGATGATTATATTTAATATGGATGACCAGAAAATCATGATGGGAGCGATGTTGTTATTGATGACAAGTACTGCGATTATCGCCTTGAATAAAAGGCGGAAGTCATTGTCAAAAAATCTGCGATTTTATTGGTTCATTCTTATTTCTTATTTCATTCCAGTGATCTCTCTAAACCTATGTTGTCTGCTCTTTTTTCTTATTTTATTTTATTTTAGTTCTTATTTTATTTTAGTTGCTGTTTAAATCCACCTTCACAGGGCATCTTGCAGAGGCAAGTGTAGGACGAACAACATTATTACCCTGCAGGGACTTTTCATCAATAAAACTCTCCTGTTTCATTTCACGAACTCCCATTATTATGAACAATATAAAAATGTTAATAACACAAGGAAAAAGTTTGAATACTTCTTTCCTCCTCATGAATTAGCAACAACAACATTCTCACCATACAGGGTCTTTTCATGTATTGTTCTATATCCTTGAAAAACTCCCCATACCACCCTGTATATTCCAGTCAAAAAAAGCTCCTAAATTGGTCCAGACTCTGAGTCTAAAGGTGGAATTTTTGGCTGCAAGGATTTGTTTTTCTGTCTCAGATCAGTCCCGAGCTATAAGCTTCTAGAAGAAGACAATTTCTGAGACTTGTCTCTTAACATCCATTTTTCACAAAATGCGGCTCCTAAACACCTGAAACCGTACTTCAGAAATAAATAAAATGTATGGGATTGTCCTGCCCTGGGTCACATTTTAATTTTGCATACAACACCTATCAAAAACGCATAATTCCAGGACAAATAGATTTGTGAACACTCCAGCAACACTAGCTATTTATTCTCAATAGTCTCAATCTCTATATAATCATCACGCATGAAAACTAAAAATGCCGTGGGTAGTTTTGAAGTAGCAGAGACAAAGTATCAGGAAGTGCTATGTAGAATTGAAAAATAATAGGTCCGTCTATTCGTTTGGAAGTTTTCTATCGGGTTATTCGAGAACTACTTTTTCGAATGAACTATCACAAAGTAACAGACTATTCTGTCCATTATTTTCAGTAGAATTTCAACACTCGATTCTTGATGGAACCCCCCTTTGACCTCGAAATTGACTAATACCTTTATAGTAGTTCAATCGATCCCTAATATTTTCAATAGAAAAATTTCATTTTAAGTCTTTAACCCCTATAATATTGGTAGAAAATTTCCATCAATTCATGCCCACCCTGAAATCCCTGTATCTGCTAGTGCAGTTACCACAATTATGAAACGTTTGCTTGTCGTTCTTCTTCAATGGATATTCAAAGAGAATTATAAAAAAATTATAGGTACACGTTGAACATGACACTTTTCAGCAACTTGCAGATTTCACATAGCTGAAAAATCTACAAGTCCGTGTGCTTTTGGGTAGCCAGAGTGGTCACTCATATCCACGCTGCTTTATTTCCTGATAAAAACAATTAACCGAGCAAGTAAGGAGAATTGTCCACCATTAACATTGAAATTTCTCTAATTTCTTATTGAATTTTGCTCTACTCGCAGTATATCATAATTTTCAATTACTGTTAAAGGAATGTGACTCATGATGATCTGACGCCTCCAGCATACATAGATATACATATGAATGTACCCTGAGGGTAAATGATCTGGTTATTTATCTAATTAGTGTTGAGAAATAGTTAATCTTCCGCTCGATGAATAAAAGATGAATTTTTGAAACATTTGTCAATCGAGAGCTTCCGAATTTCATTTCCTGATGAGCATTGAAAATTGTAATTGATCAGAAAAGTGCGAAATTCGTAACTTTCGTTTTTTATCCTTCACCTATTGTCATATAATTTGAGAATAAGAATTTGTTTATCATTGTAAATGTAAAGTTTTGTTATAATGATGATTTTTGGTTTTATAGTTGGTCAATTTATGAAGATAGGACTTTCTTCTCTTGCGATTAGCATGTGAAACAATTAGAGGTTTCCAGGAAAATAATTAACGAAAAATTCACTTTCTTCACTGATGAGTTCGAAGTTCCTTCTACAATACCTAACATCAATGTAATTGTACAGGAAGTTTGAATTTGATCTGTTTGTGGTACTATTTTCCTCAGACTTTTATACAGTTACAGTGTGAGTCTTTGACTTGTACATATATTTTGACTGTAGATTCTTGAGGCCAAAAGAAACCTTTTTTATCATACCATTTGTCCGAATTCGGTTCTGTTAAAAATATATAGCCATTTGAAAAAAAAATGGGCCAAATACATGCCTGATACGATTCTCCGCAAAGATCTCAAAGTTCATATTTCCCGATTGAAAATGATACATCCATCCAAATAAGTTCCTTCTTCGATTTTCCTGAAGATTAGTTCGTAAACACTGATAACTTGAACATATCCTCCTCGATACCCCAAAAATATCTTGTAAAATCAGGTTTTCATCCAATTTATGATTTATCAACCTAACCTAACCCATTTTGCGTACAAACAAAAATGTTCTATGACAGAGCTATCACAGAGTTTTTGAGAAGACGATGACAGATTGTTGATTATCTCTTGGAACAACGGTGCGAGGTAGCTAGCGCGCAAGACACACCTTACCTAACCTAATATCTATATGAATCGACCCATCTCAATATTCTCAATCCTTATATTGTTGTTCTGTCCGTGAATGACGCTTGCGTATAGCGACAATAGGCGCGATTTGCAGGTGTAAACAAATATGGAGGACATTTGTTGTTAAAACGGGTCATTTTGATCATTTTAGGTGTTTTCCTTCGATCTCTTGATGATTATGTGGAAGACTCTCAGTGAGCTTGCAATATCAACAGTGTAGTGTCGAGTTCATAAAATTCCAAGAGGATATTGTTTAGATAAAAACATCGCCAAAGATCATTTAGTGATAAGCATCATGTTATTTTTCAATAATTTCAATTCAATAAGTCCATGAGTGTGAGAAACTTGAACAGCGAAAATTGTAGAGATAGAGAGGGGTGGCGATTAGGCGTCGGACAACGTCGAAAGACATTCTAAACCGACTAATATACAGGGTGAATCTTTGACTCGTACATATATATTTTAACTGAAGATTCTTAAGGTCAAAAAAATCCTTTTTTTCATTCTCCATTTTTTCGAATTCGGCTCTGTTAAAAAGATTCAGCCATTTAAAAAAATTGAGCTAATTACGTCCCTGCAACGATAATCTGCAATTGATTCAAATTCATATTTCTCGATTGAAATTGAGTTTATTTATTTACATTTAGGGAATACTTAATTACTAACTTTTTTGGAATAAAAATGTTACAAACACGATGATTCCTAGCAAAAACACTTAGTTTCATCCGATTATATCTGCAACTAAAAAGCCATATTTCTCCTAAAAATAAGTTGCTTCTTCGATTTTCCTGCAGATCAGTTTGTAAACACTAAAAAATTGTTCATATCCTCCTCGAAATCCCCAAACAATCTTTCGAGGAATTGTTCTTACACTAATCGAACATAACTCCATTAACCTAGGTCATAGGATTGGAGGACAATGAGTCATTGTCAATGACCTTATATAACCCATCTAACCATATTCATGACAGAGCTATCATAGAACGTTTGAGAAAATGCCAGATTGTGTTGATTTTCTCCCCTATGTTTACCGTATGAACTAACGCAGAGGCATTAGTTTTGTTCACTTTTGGCTGATGGCTTCTTGTCGTGCCTCTTTGGAAATGTTCTGATTATCGCCGATAGAGCACTACGATCTTGATTTCAGTCGCCTATAACGGTGCGCAAGACAAGCCGTTGTTCCATAGACCAAACAGTTGGTCTGTGATCGTTGAACGAAACATGCGTATAGCGGCTTTATGAAGATTTGTCAATTCGTTATTTGTTTATTCATAGCGAAGAATGTGTGAATACATTATCAGTGAAAGTGAATTAATTTGATAATAACCGTGTAGTGTCGAGTTCATAAAATTCCAAAAGGATATTGTTTAGATAGAAACATCGCCACAGATCATGTTGTATTTAGTATTCATTTTGCATTAATTCAAATTCAATACGTGGTTGGTATGGGACATCCATCATTAATATCCGTATTTTGTATTCCATTGACATTTTAGTCTTGACAAAGTTAGTAAAAATTCTGACATCGTTAATTTGTATAGATAATCAAAGAGTTTATGAATTTCAGCCATTCTGTTATATTAAAATTGCAGGGAAGCATTCAGATTATTCTTATGATTTTTGCGTCAAATTTTATCGGGTAAAATTGGAAATAAATCGAAAACGACGCGTATTATTAAAAAAAAACAAAAGAATACTATATTTTCTGAAATGATTGATTCTTTCGAAAATAAGAACCGTTTATCTTTTTCAATTGGTTTTATGGTATTTTTTCGTTGTTTACTGGTTACTGGGAGGAAAATTGAATAAGTTTTGATTTGGGAATATGAACCATGAAGTAGAGGTAACCAATCAACCAAAATTCAGTTCACTTAAATAACGGTTCCGAAGATATGAACAGGAAAGTGTTTTTCTCGTGGATTTTCGACACCCTGTATTTTACAAACAAAACCGAATTTTGAAAAATGGTATAGGAAAAAAGTGTTTCGTTTGATGAGAGGAATCTATTGTTAAAATATATGTCGAAGACTCACCCTGTAATATATTTCAATTAAAAAAATTGGTTTCTCTATTTCAGTATCGTGATGGGTACTGTTTTAGTACTGTAATGAACTCATTACAGCATTGATTCAGTTATATTCTTCGTCTTGTGATTGTCAGCACTGGCTTCCGATGCTATCCAATTCCATGGTATTTATTGAGAACTGAAAGAATCGTATTCGAAAAGTGAAAAAAATTGTACTCACTAAGTTTGGGTTCCATATTACGAAAATGATAACGAGAAGTCAGCAATCCTCTAAGTTTTTGCAAAAAAAATCCCAAAGTTTTTATTCAAAATACGCTAGCAAAATATTATCTGAAATTCAAATAATCGAATTCTCTTCAGACCACTTCACAAGTTCTTCGTATTCTTTTTCATACATGGATTAGGATTTTTGAGGTATTTATTCATTCGCAACATTATTCACATTTTCTCTTAATTCTGGAGCTTAGACTATACAGTATACAGGGTCTTTCACGAGGAACCTCACCCATATTCATACGGGAAACTACTAAACGTATTTTCATGAAATTCAGCACTTATAAGTATTTCACGATGCTGATGAAATCTAAAATATTTTCAAGGCATGAGCACCTCCGGTCTTTCCGGAAATGACGTCAACTTCCGTTTTTCAAATTAGAACACCATTTTTTTATTGCAGAAATAGATTCCTTAGAAAATTTCAAGTTATTTTGATGTAACATTTTTCAGTTTTGGTTGGAAAATTCTCTCTGAGCGGGAAAATTCGAAAAAAAAATCGAAAATAGAGCTCCGCTGAAACAAGAATAATTTCGAGGTTTTTGGATGGAAAATTTTCATTTTTGGGATTTTTCAAGATGTAAGATTGATGTATCCACTTTGAAAATCGAAATCGCGATTCATGATACAGGGGGTGAAAAAATCGCTTTCAAAGTTAGGGATGACAAAATCGTGAAAAATCAATTTTTTCAAATTAGAACCCCATTTTTTTATGGCAGATATTGAATCTACGTTAAAAAATAATGCGAGTGTATGCATCACACCCTTGCCCTAAAGTGGATTAGTGGATATTAACTCAGAAAATATCCATGTGCAAGATTAAGTTTAAAGTTTCAAGGATATAAGATTTTCACTCACAAGAAAGATGTAGTGTTGGAATAGCATGGCAAAACAATTTGAGAGACCCAGATATACAGGGTGAGTCTTTGACTTGTGCATATATTTCAACTGTTGATTCCTCTCATCAAACGAAACATTTTTTTCCCATACCATTTTTCAAAAATCGGTTTCGTTTGGAAGATACAGGGTGTCGAAAATCTACGAAAAAAACACTTTCCTGTTCATATCTTCGGAACCGTTATTTCAAATGAACTGAATTTTGGTTGATTCTTTACTCTATTCATGGTGCATATTCCTCAATCGAAACTCATTCAATATCTCTCCTAGTTTAAAAGTTACAGGGTGGACGACTCAAAATTATGCAAAAACACTATCAAATCACTTGAAAAGGATAAACGGTTCATATTTTCGAAAGAATCAACCATTTTAGAGAATAAAAGTATTCCTATATTTTTTCAATGAAACGCGTCGTTTTCGAGTTATTCCTAAATGTATACGAAGAAATTTGAGGAAAAAATCATGAATTTCATAAAAATCTGAATGCTTCCCTGGATCAAATATCATAGAATATTGTTTGTTCTCTGGTCTCTTAACAAATTAACAATGTTGTCAATTTTTATCAACATAGAAGCATGAAATTACACAGTTTATAAGAAGTTTCTATTGGAAATTTATTGATACCCGTCCTTCAGGAAAATCTATCTTCTTAACAATATCCTCTTGGAATTTTTAATTGACCCTACACGGTCTTCACATCACATTCATCACCTGTTTGCTTTACTCTCTGCAAGTAAATAAATAAATAAATCGAATCCATGTAGAAAGGTTATCGCGTTTAACACGTTGAGTGCCACCATAACTTCTGAAAAAACTGACCCAGTGGCCACGATTTCTTTTTTGCATATTCATCTTCTCTGGTGTTCAATTGAATGAAATTAATATATGGAACATCAATTTTCTAATTCTGTTATGTACTTTTGAGTCCGATTGTTGGTGATGATTCAGCAGATGATTAACCCTGAGATTTTGTCGGTCTCATTGTTTTACAGCACAACACCCTCAATATTGCTTTCTAATCTTTATTTGGCCCCCCTGAGAAAAATTTTTGGGGATTTCTTCGGGCGCCCATGAACGTGAGACCACTGATGGAGAAATGCGCGATTTAGATATGCGTCGTTGGTCGTGAGACCAGAGTGGTCTCACGCGGCTCGCCGCTCCCAAAAAAGTGTGATACCTATGTGGTCTCACATGGCACTCAACGTGTTAAGCGTCGTTCATTTTATCACAGACTGGACTCTCGAGTCTGGAGACACAGAACAACGTCTTGTCTTGTCTTGTGTGGCGGCTACATCGCACTCGCAACCGGCTGCGCACCGCGACTGAAATTTAGATCGGCGAGAATGAGAACTACTCGTTTGGCATTTCCAAAGAGCAATGCGTAGAAGCCTTTAGCGAAAAGTAAACAAAACTAGTGCCTCTGTGATAGTTGAAAATAGGGTTTTTTTGGACGAATAGACAAAATTCTACTGTGAGTCTGTGAGTCAAAAAAAAACAATTTTGGGCGTGTTGCGTACAATATTTTTTCGGCAACCGTGTAGAATTACAAATCAATGAGACGACACGTTTCTTCCTTTCTTCATTATACATTTTGATTATTATTTGAATTGAACAGAACAGAACTGTCATCCGTTATTTCGTTGTTATTGTGATGATCATAACAATGACAACAACGACGTGATCTTTTCCGGCTTAGTCCGGAAAGTACGTACTTTCAGGACTAGGCCGGGAAATGCTACTTTCTCAAAGAAAAAGCGTCCGGGAAGTGGGCAAATCCCGGACGGTTGCCGAAAAACACTTTTTTCACTCAAATAATTTATTTAGCCACTGTCAACATGGATACCTGAAAAATCGATCCGTCAACTCAGCTATCCAAAATTTCACTCACGAAATACTTGAAGGGTTTGAAAACAGGGAACAAATAATAGGTGTATTCTTAGATTCAACAAAGGCATGCGAATCTGTTGTCCATAAAATCTTGCTGGAAAAATAAGAGCTACTGGGAATAAGAGGGAACGCACACAAGTGGTTTGTATCTTACTTCACGAATAGGTCTCAAAAAGTTGTCGTAGAGAATACGGGAACCCGTAATCTTTCTGAACTTACATTCCTTCAATCAATAGGTATTCCCCATGGAGGGATTGCTGCACCTATTTTATTTTTAATATTTGTGAATGATTTTGACGACACCATAAAAGATCTCAATTGTAGTCTAGTTATCTTCGCAGATGACACCAACCTGCTGATACGCGAAAAAGACCAAGCGCCTCTGCTTCAGACACTTCAGAAATGCAGTTTTCGTATAATGAATTGGCTCAGGAATAAAGAACTCATACTCAACACAGACAAAACAAATGCAATAATGTTAAAGACATCAAAATCGAACATTTCCACCCCTGAATCCGTTACATTCGCCGATATGAACTTGAACACTGTAGCGAATACCAAATTCTTAGGTCTAACATTGGACGAAAATCTGAATTGGACTGCACAGTGCACACGTTCAAAATTTGGGCTAGAAGCTCAACTCTATTGTGTATACATTACGAGTATTGAAGACTTACACCAAATTAAATACGTTAAAAACTATATACTACTCGAATGTCCAATCTGTGTTGAAATACGGGGTTATTTTTTGGGAAGGAGTGGATATGCCAATGAATTATTCATTATTCCGAAACGTGCCCTATGTATCGTTTTGGGACTAGGGTATAATGAATCGTGTAGAAACTAGTTCAGAGTGAACAACATCCTCACTCTGACAGGTTTGTACAAGGTGCGGCACGGAGTGCGGACGTTTTTCAGATGGGCATAACTTTCCCCCACTGAGGACGAGAGAAGTGGGGAAGGTGCCGTTAGACTCGTGTGTTCCTAGCATTTATTTATTGATCAACAGAAGACCAAGAGGACCTGTGCGAACAGTTCGAACGCCTGAAAATGTTGAACGCGTTCGACAAGCCATTCTTCGCAGTCCGTCGCGATCTGCTCGGAAACATGCTGCTGCACTTCGCCTCAGTGATCGTTCGGTGAGGCGAATTTTGCATATGGATCTTCGCTTTCACCCCTACAAATTGGCCATTGTGCAACAGTTACACCCCGGAGATTATGCACAACGAATGAACTTCGCACGTGAGATGGAAGCACTGATCGATCAAAATGAGAACCTCATTTTGTTCATGAGTGACGAAGCCCACTTTCACCTCAACGGCATGGTTAACCGGCAGAATTGCCGTTATTGGGCTAATGAAAATCCGCAACACTTACACGAAAGACCGCTGCACAGCCCACAGCGCCTCCAGCACTGCATCACCGATTTCGGCCACCACATGCCTGATGTGATTTTCCACACTTGACTGTCTCAAATGCTATTTCCTTGAGAATCTGATTCCGTCAATAAATGTGTTTTTGAGTAAAAATTAACGCTTTTATTATTTTTTTAAAACCATCCATCCTCCGTGCCGCACCCTGTATATAAAAAAATCAGATTTTGAATGTATTGGCTCCATTCTAAAATCAGTTGTTCTCGATCAATTTCAGTGATCAATAGTTTTTCTTTGATTTTCTACACTCGATCACTATGCAACGCGAAACACGCAATTTGACCCAAGAGGAATGTGCCCAAGCGGTAGTTTTGCGAGAAGAAGGGTGGACATACACAAGAATTGCAGAAAGGTTTGGAGTTTCCCATACAAGGGTGTCCAGATTCCAGAATGTTGCAGAGATTCAGGGAGACAGGTATGAATGTCCCAAAACCAGGACAGGGTAGACTACGGGTAACAACTGCCATTCAAGAACGTTACTTGGGAGTTTCTTCGTTGAGACAACGGTTTGCCACCGCTCGCCTCCTTCAAAATCAGCTTGAGCAAACTCATGAGGTGCAAATTAGCACTAAGACAATAAGAAATCGCCTCAGAGAATATGATTTAAGGCCTCGTGTCGCGGCAAGAGGCCCAGCTCTTACCCCAGCCCATCGAAGGGCGCGTTTGGATTTTGCGAGAGAGCATATCCATTGGGAAGAGGCCGATTGGGAAAGAACTCTCTTCACAGATGAGTCTAGATTCTGCCTCTACCATTGTGATCGACGTTCCCTTGTATACAGACGTCCACATGAAAGATATGCTCAGTGCAATTTCCTGAATACTACTGGTTTCGGGGGAGAATCGATTATGGTATGGGGCGGAATATCTTTGACTGCTCGCACAGACCTAGTGGTCGTTGATAATGGAGCTATGAATGCTGATAAGTATATAAGGAACATTCTTGAAGAGCATGTAGAGCCATTTGCCCCATACATTGGTGAAAATTTCATTTTTATGGACGATAATGCCAGACCCCATCGTGCGCGCATTGTTCAGGAGTAGGTACCTTGAAGAGGTTGAAGTCTCTCGAATTGAATGGCCAGCAAGAAGTCCAGATCTCAATCCGATTGAGCAGGTTTGGGACAACCTCAATAGAAGGCTGAGAAGTTCAGAAAATCATCGAGCTGCTCTCAATGACTTAGGAATCCAACTCGGAGAAATCTGGGAAGGATTAGATCAGAACATTTTAAGATCACTCATTTTGAGTATGAACCATCGTTGCCGAGCTGTAATTAACGCAAGGGGTGGAAATACCAAGTTTTGAATCACTTATCAGCATTTCAGTATTTTGAAAATTGTTCATTTCTCTTCTTTCACATAAGATTCGGTGAAATCCTGAATTTTTCTTCCAATTAATGTGTCTTGTTTCGTTCAAAACCTTCCCGAGAAAACATAAAAAATAAGTTATAAAGTCAATGTAGAGTTAACTTTCCAGTGGCGTACCCAGACATTTGTCTTGGGGGGGGATATGAAACAAATAATAATAATATTTTTTCAATTGCAAAACAAGAATAAATCTTTATCAGAAATTTTGGTTTGCAATCATAAAACAAAGTAAAGTCGCCTTGGTTTTCTTGCTAGATCATCAATAATTTTATTATCGGAAATTTGGCAACTCCCTGTGTATAGACATCATGGCTAGCAGGCCAGATTTTGTTTCGCATTCATCAATTTTTCATCTTTTGATGAAATCCGCCAATGAAGTTTGTTTCCTCATTATGTTTGTTTCTGGATCTCTATTGAAAAAATACAACACACCTGTGCGACAATTAAACTAATTATGATGAATGGAAGCCAATGTCAACTCAGGACAAATTCCTACAGGTCGCCTAAGGGGCCGTTATACTCTGGCCGACGGAACCGATTCTCCACTCAAAAAGTGCCTTTTATTTTTCCATGTTCACGCCCTCAATTTTCCACATGAAAGCTTGATTTTTTTTAAATTGTCCTGGAATTTCAGACAGTTCTCGGCGATTTCACACTTTCCGGAAGTCTTTTCAGTATTTCCATCATTTTTCGCATTAATTAACTTGTCGAGAGCACTCCAATGAAATTAAAAAAAAAAAATTATGAACTACCGCCGAAAAACGATTATGAAGTAAATTTTCATAGACTCTCAAATTCAACCAGATTTTTTCATGCGAAAAAATTATTTTTTCACAGAGAAAATTATTTCTTCAAAGAAACAGCCTTCAACTTCAATTTAAAGAAAAAATCAAGCTTTTAGGTGAGAAATTGAAGGCGTAATTTGGAAAAATGAAAGGCACTCTTTGAATTAATAATCGGTGCCGTAGCCGATTTTTTCATCCTTCAACTTCAATTTAAAAAAAATCAAGCTTAAGGTGAAAAATTGAGGGCGTGAACTTGGGAAAATGAAAGGCACTTTTTGAATGGAGAATCGGTGCCGTAGCCATCGGCCAGAGTATAACGGAATGGAATAGAAAAATGTCTACTCATTTCCTTCATACCAGTAAACAAAATATCTACTGATCCAAGGGCAGTATTATAGGCCGACAAAGGGATTTTGAGCCGAAAACGCCCATGTCTCGATAAGATTTATTCACTCTTGATCGCTTGTTTTGGTGTGCCGTCAATTGCTGCGATAGTTGCGACACTCGGAAGGCTTCATAGAGATGTCTTTCATTTTTTATTAATAATTTGGTATACAGTGACCGAAGCGAATATATAAAACTGTCAGGAACTTTACAACTCTCTTGGATTTTACCGTTAATAGGAGAATTCGCTTTTATCCAATTACACACTTTTGGATCTAAGACCTAACAATGGATCTTCCTGGGGGGGATATATCCCCCCCGTGGATACGACACTGTAACTTGCGTAAAATTGCGATTTTCAGAATGTGCATTAATTTTTTCGCGCATTGTATATATGAGTCGATTGTCTTCTTATACAAGAACAGAAGTATATTTGATTGTTTAAAAACTCAAAATTGTATATTTCCTCATCAAATGTTGTCTCAATTCGAGAAAGGTTGCTTTTATTCTTGCATTACTGTTTTTAATAAATTGCCTCAAAATGTTCAGGTTATGAAAAATTAAAAAATGTTTAAGAAACAAATACGAATTCTTCTTTTAAAATTAGAGCCGTACAGTTTGTCCGAATATCTTGGATATAATTTCGAATGATTTTTGTTTTTGCTTGTATTATACCTAGCTTGTATTATACCTAGTGTGTTACTTGATTTGGTAGAATTCTACAAATTTTAGGGCTATATTTTAATGACATGTCTCACTATCATGATCATGTAAATGGTTGTAATATGTGAAATAAAGGGATTATTATTATTATTATGATAATATTAAATAAGTTTTGATTTCGAAATATGCATCATAAAGGGAGTGAATACGTCACCAAAATTCAGATCATTTGAAATAACGGTTCCGAAGATATAAACAGAAAAGTGTTTTTTTCATGGATTTTCGACACCCTGTATCTTCCAAACGAAACCGAATTTTGAAAAATGGTATAGGAAGAAAGTGTTTCGTTTGATGGGATGAATCTACAGTGAAAATATATGTACAAGTCAAAGACTCACCCTGTACATAAAATCATACAAACATGGGTACAGTTTACAGTACAAGGAGCAAGTCACGCATTAGGAAGTACATACTTACTATGACTACCCATCAGGCTTTTGGATTTCGTGCTATGTCTGTACAATAAACTTTCTGATGGGGCAAAAAACCTGCCAATGAATCAGTTTGAAACTAAAATTGAAGGGATTTATACCAATTTGACTTTGCATGAGACAGGTTTTATATGAACCTGATTTGGAGCTGTTCTTTTAGCAAAATACCAGTTTTTAAATTACCCTTCGATGACGTGTGAAACAATGTTTCACTTGTATCAATCACCAATAAAAATATCTATCTGTAAGTTCTCTCTTCAACACACATTATTGATTCTCACCAAACGAGGAAATATTCGAACTCATTGGCTCTGTTGGTCACCCATGAAAAGTTATTGTATTGTCATGAATTCCACTCGAAGGTCAGCACTGGAGAATTGAATCAGATCCGAATCTATTTGGAACTCGATTCCAGCGTATTCAAAGAACGGGCTTCCATTTAAAAAACTCGGTTCTTGCAAGTCATCCTTTCGACTTTCCACATAAATCCACACGACGTTTTCATCGAAGGTCGTAAAAATGAAATGATTAAGTAGGCAGATCTTTCTCTTCAAATCCGCCTCTTTGTATCCGAAAACGGCGGGCGTCGCGGAATGAATGCTCTCATAAAAGTCACATGAATTGGCCTTGCATTCGTACACCTTCATTTTTTATGGGAAAAGTCATTCTACCAGCGCCTGTTCTGACCTGGCAACCGAGTAAGTGGATTGCAGAAGGTTTACCGCTTTTATTCCGATATCTCTGGGATCGATGCTCGGGCTTGCATTTGACTTTTGCATTGTTGACGGTGCAGAAAGTCGCCGCCTTCCTAGTCCGGGAGGCAGCTCGGCAAATGACCTGCTCATTTCATTCCGAGTGACTCCTACAGGATTATTCAATTCAGGGAGTCGTTTGGTGATCCACGAGTAAGCTGCGTGGTCTGTGGTGGGGCTGATCGTGAAAAAAATTGGAAATTGTTTGGTTCCAAAAAACATTCTATGTGTTTTTTCTTCGATATTTATGTGAAATTCGCATATTTTTTCCAGCAGACTATGACATTAGGTAATGCTCAAACGCTTGGATCTGTGATCCTTAGAGACTTATTCTGAGTCATTCAGCTTACATAAGATATACCAATCAGTGTTTATGTACAATTTATATAATATACAGGGTGTCCCGGAAAATGTGGGAAATCTCTCTGATTCAGACAAAACATAACAAAATAAGTTCCCATCATTTTGAACATTGAGGAAAAAAAGGTACTCTTATTTATTGTCGACTATTCCACTCATTCCATTTTTAGTGAGGAAGTTTCCTTAGCAACACTCGTTTACCATCGACTATTTCCCTCGTCTTAATTTCCACCAATCAGAAACGCGCAATTCTGAATCATAAATGGTTTCTAGATGATTATTTTTTGACGTTTCTCGAAACCAATAGAAATCTTCAATTTCAGTAATTCTTATACGTTCTAGCCAATCAAAACATTATTATAGTGGAAATAATCTACCTACATTATTCCAGCGACTATTTCCCTCGTCTTAATTTCCACCAATCAGAAACGCGCAATTTTGAATCACAAATGGTTTCTAGATGGAAAAATTGTTTGGCAGCAGCTGTCAGCAGTTTTTTCGGGTTTACCCGCGGCAAAACTTGACAGTTGTTGTCAACGAAAATTAATAATACATACATAGATGCATCCAGAATAATCTGTTACTCAAGAAATAGTCTTGTCAAATACCATTCGTGCATCTAATTTTTCCTGTGAAAAAAATCGAAAAAACACAGTGCGAAGTGATATTTTTTTAACAAAAAGCATTCGTGCAGGTGCAAAAATCCTCGTCTTCGACTCGGATTTTTGTTGCCACCTGCACTCATGCTTCTTGTTAAAATATTACTTAGCAACGTGTTTTTTCGATTTTTTTCGGAAAAATTGGATGCACTTATGATATTACTTATGACTATTCCACTCATTCCATTTTTAGTGAGGAATTTTCCTTAGCAACACTTGTTTCTCATCGATAAAACATGGTAACGGGCAAAATCAACAACTTGGTTTTTCAGCGACAAAATTTTTGACGTTTCTGAAATTCATAGATAGCTTCGGGAATGAATACCATAGAGAAAACAAACAACGTTTAGTTGATCTATGATGAATACTTATTTGTCAAATAGCGCAATACAAGCCCAATGTGACCATCTTCAGACACATTTTCTCGAGAAATAGTCATTTCGAATACCACTCGAGATGAAATTTGAGCAGGTAAAATTTCTCTCTTGTAATATTCAAGTTTGTTGCTTCTCGGCAATTTCGCTCATGACATTTTTCCAAAATCACTCGCCTGACGGCTCGTGATTTTGATACAAATGTCATTCATGAAATTACCGAAAGCAACAAACTTTCATTTTACAATCGAGAAATTTTGCCGGCAAAATTTCATCTCTAGTGGTATTATATATGACTATTCCACTCATTCCATTTTTAGTGAGGAATTTACCTTAGTAACACTTGTTTCTCATCGATAAAACATGGTAACGGGCAAAATCAACAACTTGGTTTTTCAGCGACAAAATTTTTGACGTTTCTCAAATTCATAGATAGCTTCAGGAATGAATACCATAGAGAAAACAAACAACGTTTAGTTGATCTATGATGAATACTTATTTGACAAATAGCGCAATACAAGCCCAATGTGACCATCTTCAGACACATTTTCTCGAGAAATAGTCATGTCGAATACCACTCGAGATGAAATTTAAGCAGGTAAAATTTCTCTCTTGTAATATTCAAGTTTGTTGCTTCTCGGCAATTTCGCTCATGACATTTTCCAAAATAACTCGCCTGACGGCTCGTGATTTTGATACAAATGTCATTCGCGAAATTGCCGAAAGCAACAAACTTTCATTTTACAATCGAGAAATTTTGCCAGCAAAATTTCATCTCTAGTGGTATTATATATGAAAAAACTGTATGGCAGCAGCTGTCAGCAGTTTTTTCGGGTTTATCCGCGGCAAAACTTGACAGTTGTTGTCAACGAGAATTATAATAATACATAATGCATCCAGAATAATCTGTTACTCATGAAATAGTCTTGTCAAATACCATTCGTGCATCCATTTTTCCTGTGAAAAAAATCGAAAAAACACAGTGCAAAGTAATATTTTTTCAACAAAAAGCATTCGTGCAGGTGCAAAAATCCTCGTCTTCGACTCGGATTTTTGATGCCACCTGCACTCATGCTTCTTGTTAAAATATTACTTAGCAACGTGTTTTTTCGATTTTTTTCGGAAAAATTAGATGCACTTATGATATTACTTATGATAAAACATTCAGATCGGCAAATCCAACAAGTCAAATTTTTGACGTTTCTCAAATTCATAGATTGCTTCGAAAATGAATACCATAGAGAAAACAAACAACGTTCAGTTGATCTATGTTGAATACTTATTTGTTAAATATCGTAATACAAGCCCAATGTGACCATATTACTATTAGACACATTTTCTCGTGAAATAGTCATGTCGAATACCACTCGAGATGAAATTTAGGCAGGTAAAATTTCTTTCTTGTAATATTCAAGTTTGTTGCTTTTCGGCAATTTAGCTCGCCTGACGGCTCGTGATTTTGGTACAAATGTCATTCATGAATTTGCCTCAGCAACAAACTTTCATAAGTAATATCATAAGTGCATCCAATTTTTCCGAAAAAAATCGAAAAAACACGTTGCTAAGTAATATTTTAACAAGAAGCATGAGTGCAGGTGGCAACAAAAATCCGAGTCGAAGACGAGGATTTTTGCACCTGCACGAATGCTTTTTGTTAAAAAAATATTACTTTGCACTGTGTTTTTTCGATTTTTTTCTCAGGAAAAATTAGATGCACGAATGGTATTTGACAAAACTATTTCATGAGTAACAGATTATTCTGAATGCATCTATGTATGTATTATTAATTTTCGTTGACAACAACTGTCAAGTTTTGCCGCGAGTAAACCCGAAAAAACTGCTGACAGCTGCTGCCATACAGTTTTTCCATCTTGTGATTCAAAATTGCGCGTTTCTGATTGGTGGAAATTAAGACGAGGGAAATAGTCATGTTACAATCGAGAAATTTTGCCGGCAAAATTTTATCTCTTGTGGTATTATATAATATGATAAAATGAACAATGAATTACAAAGATTTTCAACTATGCAGTTTTGGCACAGAAAGGCACGTTAACAAAAATAATTTGTTAGAAATGTACTCTTAAGAAGTTTTCAAATGATTATGTATTTATAACTAGTGTATTTATATTCAATCGTTGCAAGCTTTAGTGAGAGTACATTTCTAAAAAATAATTTTCTCTATTTCAGTATCGTAATGAGTTCATTACAGAACTGAAAACAGTGCTGTAATAAACTCATTACAGCATTGTTTTCAGTTATATTTTTCGTTTTGTGGTTGTCAGCACTGGCTACCGATCCTATCAATTTTCAACACACGTCAATTTGGAAATGTCAATTTCGTAAGAGTCACCAACTGCCAAGATACACAAGGGAAGTCTCTAGGATGTATAATCTGAATTTTTCATTGAATTTCAACGAAATTTGACTGAAATAGAGAAAATATCGTCTAATATTCGTTGCAGAATGCAATTCCAACACTCACTCATGCGTACGAAAAGACGCTCCTTCGTCGCTCGTTTTCGAATTCCGCATTCGTATTGGGATAGGAGCCCATTCTGCAACTAGTTTTAGAATATACTATTTGCTTACGTGCCAAAACTGCATAGTTAAGAATCTTCGTAATTTTATTTTTCGAAAACGGTTCATTTTATCGACAATAAATAAGAGTACCTTTTTTTAGCTTAATGTTTAAGTTATCCGAATTTGTTTTTTTCGACTCATCATCATACAGGGAGTTGAAAATGTAAGCACTAAAATGTACAACCTAGTCCGTCCCTGGTAAACTAAAAGAGCTAATTTGAATTTGAAGCCATCATTTTGAAAGGTCTTTACTACTGTTCATCTTATCGAATTTTCTTTGAATTATATTGAGTAGTTTGAAATTTATTGCAGGAAAATGGATTTCCAGTGACGTCATTTAGGAGGCCATATCTCCGTAGGGAGGGCCACTAGGAAAAAAATTATGGGAACTGGTCATCTTATTGTATTATGTTTTGTCTGAATCTGAGAGATTTCCCATATTTTCCGGGACACCCTGTATAATGTGTTCTCCAGGAAATATGTAATCACGAATGAGCGTTGATCGAAATAATGAACTCCAAACAGGAGTTCCATTGTTCTTTTCAGGAACTTACACTACTTACAGAAAGAATTCCGTTTTTATTAAAAGCTTTTATTTAGTTTCACCTGTCCCGGTGTCTGTCTGTCTGTCTGTAATCAAATCTTGCAAGTTGAATATGACACACTTCTAATCGTCCGATTGATTTGAAATTTGGCAGGTGTACATAATTCTGGTGACAATGCATCATGAAATATTTTTTATAGAAAAAAGCGGCTCCAAAAATGGCGGATGAGTTTTGTAATTATCATCCGATTCCATTCAAAATTAGTATCTGGGGGTTTTTGGGTTCGACAATGATGATTCTTCCGTCAAACTTGAAAAATTCAAGATGGCGGCTACAATATGGCGGACGAGTTTTGTAATTATGATCCGATTCTATTCAAAATTGGTATCTGGGGGTTTTCTGGGTCGGAAATTACGATTTTTCAAAATTGAGGAATTCAAGATGGCGGCTTCAAAATGGCGGAGTGTTGTTATTATGAAAGCTTGTCTTAAAAAATGATTTTTTTATTATAGCTTGTTTATATTGCTTATACTGATTACTCCTAGGTCTCCCGAAGAAACTCCTCAGAAAGTATCTACAAGCTTCCGAGCTTGTAACTTGTACGAGTTCGAAGAAGCAGTTGTGGTCTGTGTAGTTACTGTCTGTGTCCTTACGCCACCTTAGGCACCTAACTGTTCGATATTGTATTTTATTATGTAAAGGATATTTGACTTGTACAAACATTTTATGTTTTGAAACTAATAAATTTGATATTATTTTTTATTTGGACCATAAGTATTTACAGTGTGTTTCTGAATAAATGCGACAAAATTCAGGAGGTTGTATTGCTAGTATGAAGTTACGATGGGTCTTTTCTATAACAAACTTTCCTCAGATACCCTCCGAGATATCCCCCTCAGAAAGTGGTGACTAAAATTGAGTTTTATTTTTTTTATAAAATTTTAGAGAAGCTAGAAACTTGAAATTTCGTAATAATTTTTTTTACATAAGAGAAGGATAATTTCATTTCATGAAACCTAATCTAAAAAAAAAAGATTTGTTTTGGAATAAAGTAAGAGATGCTAATTCCATCACCAAATAAAGTAACATTTATTGAAAAAATACCCGTGGTTAGTTCTTTGCGAGTGCTCAAAAATTACAGGATTTCCAGTTTCCACCTTAACTGAAATTTTAGAAAAAAAAACGAAAACTCAATTCTAGTCACCACCTTGGATGTTATCTCGAAAAGGGGTGGGCGGAAGAAATTTTGTCAGAAAAAGCCATCTTAATTTCACATGAGCAATTCATGCCACACAATTCAGGTTAATTGTGTCGCATTAATTCAAAAACACCCTGTGTATCTCTTGAGAAATAATAGAGAAAATTTTTTAATGATTCGAAATTAATCGTGGAAAATCCTTTTTTACAAAATGTACATTTTTTCTCGACCACCACCACGATTCAGGCTTTTGACGCTTGTTTTGGTTATCGGCCATATCTGAATAACCAATTACGTACATGAAAAATTAAGCGGGATGAAAAAACCATCGAAAATGCAACGTAACCTCCCGGACATATTCACACTGTTATAAATCTGCAATTTCGTGATCCCTTCAACCACCACGCTATGATTTCTTCCATCAGTCACCTTTATGCTGAGCGTCCTAGCAAACTAGCAAGCTTTTCAGGTGATGCGAGATATCATTCTGGATTGTGGCGCTACTAATTGCTTCACTTGTTCGCGATTGTTAGGGCTCAGATATAATATGCATTTAAATGCGAAAATATATACACGGTGGCTTAAATTGGATGCGCTTGACTGCTGGTTCCAAACCATAAAAGTTCAGCTAATTTTGTTATGAATTTGGGTTTGTACTCGGGTTTGTAGTTAATTAATTGAACGACGATTTTGAAAAAGTTCCTTCATTCACAATATTCTCAATACCCTTATATAAATTGACCACCAGAAACCATAAAAACTTATAATAAATTGATCAAAACCCTATTTTCGTAAAATTACCCCCTTCTCCAAATCTGACGTCGATTTTTCTGTTCTCATCATGTTTTTTCGTTTCATGTTCGAATTTGGTCGTTTGCTTTCGCACCGTTCAGGTCGATACCCAATAGGTTCATTTAATCGAAATATAATATTAACAGTTCAAAGTCAATCAACATAAAAGATGCAAAAACGATTTAATTCATTACAATAAACATTGCGGAATTCGTCAAAAATACTAAACATATACGATTTATTGTCTATTTCAAAAATTTTTTCGAACGTACTTGTGAACACATAAGAACAATTCAAAAATTCGTCTTTGATGGGGTAAAAATAGTTTTCAATTAAAAATATCTTCACAACTATTTTAAATTTTCTGTCATTCAGTTTCTTGATATTTTCCGGTACTTTATTGTATTTTTATTATTATACATACTTGTTAATTCGAGCTGATGAAGTGGAATAGTGAAATTATTTTCTCCTCTCGTGTGTTAACTATGAACCATGAAAAATCAAGTTACGCATAAAATTTCCCTTGTTTTCATGAAAAAATCTCAAACAACTCAGGATGAAAAGAACGGTGAGTCTCTGATTTGAAGTAATTTCTGCAGCTCACATCTCTTTTTATATCAGTGAGAGGCTCGAATTGCTCTCTTTTGCTGCAAGAATATCTACATCCACCGAACGACCCCAGAACAAGACCGAGAAGTTGATGACACTATGGAAAAAAAGGGAAACTGGTAAGTCATGCCGCAGTATGAGTTATACACGTCTCTTTATTTCTCTTATGACATATATGGCACCATCTTATTTTTTGCTCATCATTTCAAGATGACATCACATCTCCAATTTAACTTATTGTCTATGTGCACACCCAGAAATCTGACATGTTTCGGGTCTTCCGATTTATTCGAAAACTATTTCTTATGTTTTTTCCTCATTCATCAGTAATCTATTTGCCCTAAACCAATTACTGATTTTATTCATCATTTCACGTAAATTATCCTCCATCAGTGATCAGTACCTACTGTCATCTGCTTAGAGAAATACATCCTGGAGGCCGAGGTCATTGATAAAGATGATGAAGAGTAACGCACCCTAAATTGAACCCTGAGTCACAGAATCTTCAGACCATTCCCCATTCCATAATACTCTCTGACATCTCGGTGAAAGGTAGGAATCCAACAAGTTCAGCACTCATCCCCAGATTCCGTAATACTCAAGCTTGATGGATCTGGTGGGTGATCCACGACAGGCATCTTGATTGTCAATAGGCCTACTTATGGCCCCAAATACTTCAGTTAGATATTGCAGTCTTTACAGATCTCTTCTTTCTGAAACCATGCTGCCGCATATAGCGAACACTTTTTTTTCTCAAAATAGTCTACAATTCTAGTCTTCATACAATACTCAAAGATTTTCGATAAAGCTGACGAGATTGCTATCGGCCGGTAACTTCCACATTAGTAGGTACGTTTATTATTTCATTCTTCGTAACAGGCATGAAAAAGTGAGAAAGACTCATTGGGGATTTTCTGCTTCATGATCCAAGAGAGATGCTGGAATGGGATCTGCCACGCTTCTGACTATTTCAGAGAAGTACTAATCAAAGTTTTCGGCATTTAGTATATAGTTCGTATTGGAATAGGAGCCCATTCTGCAACTAGTTTTAGAATATACTATTTGCTAACGTGCCTTTCTGTACCAAAACTGCATAGTTAAGAATCTTTGTAATTTTATTTTTCGAAAACGGTTCATTTTATCGACAATAAATAAGGGTACCTTATTTTAGCCTAATGTTCAAGTTATCCGAATTGGTTTTTTTCCACTCCTCATCATACAGGGAGTTGAAAATGTAAGCACTAAAATGTAATGTACAACCTCGTCCGTCCCTGGTAAACTAAAAGAGCTAATTTGAATTTTTAGGGCAGCATTTTGAAAGGTCCTCACTACTGTTCATCTTATCGAATTTTCTTCAAATTATATTGAGTAGTTTGAAATTTATTGCAGGAAATGGATTTCCAGTGACGTCATTTAGGAGGCCATATCTCCATATCTCTTATTATTTCATTCTTCGTAACAGGCATGAAAAACTGAGAAGACTCATTGGGGATTTTCTGCTTCTTCAAAAAGTATTCATGATCCAAGAGAGATGCTGGAATGGGATCTGCCACGCTTCTGTCTATTTCAGAGAAATACCAATCAAAGTTTTCGGCCCTTTTTCATCATAACTATAACTATATACTAAAGTATATAGTTATAGTTATAATGAAAAGGGGTTACGGTCCACTGCGACCTTAAGGTCTATTGTGCCCCCTATCAGAGCTGTTATCATCGCGCCTCCTACAGCTCGCCCTCCAGTTCCAGAGATTTGATGAAATCCAGTATCTGGGACGGCTTCAAGGAGGATTACTCCCCACTTCTACAAGTTTCTTGTCCGAAGCACTCATTCCTTTGACTTGCAATGGCATAGCATTCCGTAACCAGGTGAATAGGAGTTTCTTCCTCCTCTTCACAGAATCTGCACTCATCAGTGTCCGATAAACCCATTCTTAACAGATGCTTCTTTAGGCGACAACGTCCTATGAGAAAGCCAGTGAGTAAGTGAAGTTGGTTTTCACTGAGATCCAGATATTTTTTGGATCTAGCAGTTTCAAAGTTCCGGAGTAACTTTTTTGGAGCGATCTACTCCTGGGAGATTCCGCCAGAGTTTTTCTCTTTCGGTTTTCTCCTTCAGCATAAACTCCTTCTTGTAGGTGCATTTTCCTATACCACAGAAGGGTTCTGGGCCAGTGAGTGGCGTTTGTGCGATCTTTCTGGCCAGTGTATTGGCCTCTTCGTTTCCTACGATTCCCGAGTGACCAGGAACCGAGATTGAAAAGACCTTATTCTTCTTGCCTACCTCATTGAGTTTGTTTCGGCACTCCCAAATCGAACTCAATGAGGTAGGCAAGAAGAATAAGGTCTTTTCAATCTGGGTTCCCGGTCACTCGGGAATCGTAGGAAACGAAGAGGCCAATACACTGGCCAGAAAGAGCATTTAGTGTAAGAGTAGTATTTTTAATTTTTTTCACTTTTGATGTTTTCAATTATCTTTTTCCAGATTGCTTTCTGTTTATTAGATGCGTTTTTCAACATTTCCTGTTCTTCCATCCTTAACTCTGAATCAAGATGCCTATGATTTTCCTGTTTTTTTTTGTATTTATGATATAGATTCACGTTTTTATTGGCTGTCGCCAATGCATCTAACTTATTCTTTATTATTCTGAGAGTTTGGGAGGTTAAAGTTTTGTTGCGCGTCTTTTCAACCAGTTGTTTTTTTCTGGACAGCATTCTTCAAACATATTGAAAAATATTGATTGCAGTATTGCTGCAGCCTCTTGCGCCCATCTACTGCTCAATTGCTGAGACCAGTCACATTCAATGATCTTCTTTCAGAGAGATTCGATCTGTTTTTCATTTATTAACCTCCGTTTGCAGTAGGTCTAATCATTTACTTTTATTTTGCTCCTGTATTCAAATATGTACCTGTCATCTATGGTCTGGCAAATGATGTTCAATTGAAGAAATTCTCGATCGTTCCTCGCCAATGCATGTGAAAATGTTATCTATACAGCAAAAAGTCTGGGCTGTTATCCTGGAGGGTTCCATTGATGTCAACCTCAAGTCAAAAATCTCAAGCAAACCAAACAACTGACTCCTCTGGCCACTATCCACACAACGTCTGGGTTTGTCCATGTTTATTGGTTTTCCCGTCCAAGAGTTATCGTGTATACAACCGGACGGACAGAATTAAGATTGAATTATTTAGCCATCGTTAGGGTAGCGAACGGAATCTTCTCAAACAGTTTTTTCTCATTGATGATATGTACACTATTTATGCGAAGTCAAAACAAAAACCAAACGTATCAATGAAATATTTAAAAGTATTGTAGATACTTCAAACGATGAATGAAACTATTTCGAAGATAGAAATCTGACCTGAGAATGCCATTGAAACAGCCCAAAAAAACCCATCGAAATAATAATAATAATAATAATAATAATAATTCCTGAACTAGTGGGAGGAACTGAAATGTTTTTTCACTGGTTCATAGAAGAAATACCAGCTCAAGCTGAGACCGGGAGACCGATAATGAAGGATAATAATAAAACCGCACGGGTGTGGTTTGGTTTCTGCCACGCCACATGGGGGGTGACGTCCCCACGGCCCGAGTTACCTAGGCCACCAAGGGTAAATGGTGGCAATCCCATGAAAAGCCAGCAACGAGAAGTGGAAACCGATATCATGGCAGAAGATCGAAATGCCACTCCACCTGCTGGCTCGACCACCGTGAGGAGGTCTGCCTGCAGGGGAGCTCACAACGCACGTATCAAGTGGAGCCGCGAAATGAAAATTGAAGTAATGCGAGCTTTTTATTACGTGAACAATTGCGAGGACAAGCCACTTCCTGGATGGAGATACTCCCTCTATAACGAGTTCACCGAAGGCATCCAGAACTTCAGCTGACGGAAGGGAATCATTCAAGAAAAAATCGCGGGATATGCATAACGGGCTGTAGCGTTGCAAACCTGTCACATCGTGCGGAAATTCCTGAACTAGTGGGAAGAACTGAATTGTTTTTTCACTGGTTCATAGAAATAATACCAGCTTAAGCTGAGACCGGGAGACCGATGAGGAATAATAATAATAATAAGAATCTTTATTTCAAATGATCATCACAGAATAAGCAAATGAAATTGTGTCAACATGTACAAAAATAACTTAGGTTTTATTTACAAAAAGAAAGTCTTCTAATTTGTATGGTTCAAATTTCAATAAATATTCATGAATTGACTTCTTGAATTTCTTCAAGTTTTCTTCTTTTTGGATTTCAACTGGCAATGCGTTGAAAAGTTTAATGCACCTATATTCCACCTGGTCTTGAGTGCTAGTTAGACGAATCTTGGGGTATGTGTAATTGTGATTTCTTATGCTGTATTTTGTCTTATTTTCATTTATGTGCTCTCTGAAAAGTTCCTTGTTTTTATGTAGAAATATAAGGCATTCTTGTATATATACCGCATATACAGTTAAGATTTTATTTTTTTTAAAGATTCCGCGGCATGATGTAATTCTACCTAAATTAAACAGTATTCTTACTGCCTTTTTTTGAAGGATGAAAAGAGATGACATATTTCCTGATCCAAAGAATATTATTCCAAATCTCAATCTGGATTCTATTGTAGCATAATATAGAGTTTTCAGTGAGATGCTTTTCAAATATCTGGCAACCACCTTCAATCCATAAATTGCTGATGAGACCTTCTTTCCAACATACTCAATTTGGTACTTCCAATTTAATTCGCAATCAATGTAGACTCCAAGAAACTTTACATAATTATTAATTTTATATGTTTGATCATTCAATTTTATGCTACTTGGGTTTTCTATACCTGACTTGATGTGGTGAAACATTAGAACATTGGTCTTATCCTTATTCAATATGAGATTATTATTGCTGAACCAGTCGTTGGAAAGTGCCAACACCTCCGAAGCTATCTTCCTCAATTCTGGCCATTGACTTGCAATAGTCAGAATGCTGGTGTCATCAGCATAATTTACCACTGTCCCCGTGTAGTTCACTTCATCTATTTTGTCTCCAGACTCATTGATATATAGGATGAAGAAGATTGACCCTGCAAAGCTGCCTTGTGCAATTCCAAGTTTAATGGTCAGCTGATTTGATCTGAATGTTTCTCCATTTGTTTGGATCTCTACCATTTGTGTTCTATTGTCGAAATATGATTTAACCCATTTCAGTGCTTGCCCTCTGATTCCACATCTTTCCAGTTTTTCAAGAAGTTTCTCAGCAGGAACGCAGTCGTAAGCCTTGGATAAGTCTAGAAACAAACCCAAGGACAGTTCATCCTCCTCAAATGCATCTAATATTTTTTTGATGAAATGGTATACCGCTGTTTGTATCGATCTTCCCTTTAGATAACCATGCTGATTTTTGGATATTATATTGTTATCCAGCACGAAGTTCATTATCTGTCTACAGAAAGCCATCTCAAATATTTTGGAAAATGATGGTAGAATACTTATAGGGCGGTAATTTTCGTAATTCATTTGGTCTCCTTTTTTGTAAATGGGTTTTATTATTGCTGTTTTTAATTTGTCTGGGAAAATTCCATGTTTCAATGATTTATTGATTATGCACTCTAATGGTTCTTCAATTTCATCTATGGTTTGCTTTATTAACTTATTTGAGATACCATCTATACCCTGTGTTTGTTTATTTTTCATGCATTTCACAATATCTCTGAGTTCTTCTTTGGTTATTAGTTTGATATACATTAGTTATATACATTAGTTTGATATAAATAGCTGCGCTATGTGAATGATACCTTCGTGATTTGTGACTACAAATGACGAAGGAAGGCAATCAGTTGTTCTTCTTGATGACTATCAAGAAGAACAACTGATTGCCTTCCTTCAGAACCTCAAAAGCTGGCACCCAAACATTAAGTTCATCATCGAAGAAGTCGCGCACCCCATTGAGGGGTTCGAAAGTGAACAATATTCTGAGCCCAAAAATCCATGTTTGAAATTTTTTGATAACGTAGTTAATTAGTAATTAATTAATGAAAGTGACCAATGAGGAGCGCCCAACAGAAGAATAAGTAGGCAGTGGGGACGCGAGAGAGAGAGACGCCAGAGCTGCTGCCGGCTTTTCACGCAGTAAACCGAGACTGGCGTCTCACTTTTGCGTGCCCACTGTCTACTTATTCTTCTGTTGAGCGCTCCTCATTGGTCACTTTCATTAATTAATTACTAATAAACTACTTCATCAAAAAATTTCAAACGTGGATTTCTGGGCTAAGAATATTTCTCACTTTCGATCCCCTCAATGGGGTGCGCGACTTCTGGGACACCCTGTAGATTGATTGCTGCTTTGGAATGCGCACTTGCGCGTTTATACATAATATGACGAGTTTCAAATAAAGAGCAGTCTTAGATGATCTGTGGAATAACGAGTATCTGTAGAATACCTTCCCAAAACTATAATCACCTAAGATCGAAGATATGACTACAAGGTTTATAGATAACCTACCCATTTGAAATCATTTCTGAAGAACAGGCATTCTTACCTGCCATTCCATCGTTGACGGACAAAATTGGCAAACTTCTAAAAAGACAAACCGTCGACAAAACAACAACAAAACCCGGGCAGGTCATGAGGAGTGCCAAGACAAAAATGATCCACTCTCTCAAGCTAGTGAAATGTCTTTCGACTGCAAGAAAGTTTACATCCGGACTACTGAAAGGAGCATTCATACATCATACATCACAGAACAAAGAACACGAACGTCGTAGTCGACTGTATCAAGTGGAGAAGTCTGCACTCGCAGAACATGCTTTGATGGATGGACATAACATTCTTTTCGCTAAATTAGATGTCATTTACAACATCCTGAGTTATTATCCTATAGGAGCATTCGTCGGGTTAAAACTTCCGACCGAGAAACCTCTGAAGATGCCTACCGTTGCCTGTTGTAGGCGAAACGTTATGTGAAATGCTTATTGGACTACGGTTACAAAACCCGGAATACTTCTAACTTGAAATTTAATTCAACCGTGAAAGACATAATTTATAATCAATACAATTTCTGCACCGGGTTTTTCACTATAAATTAACCCCCTCTCTAACTCTGTTACAAAAACAGATACATAAAAATATTTCATACAAAAATAGTACGAAATCAAATAAATTTTTCGAAAATGATTTCGTCAATTGGGATATATACAGGGTGAACAACATATTAAATGCAACTTCATTTTTTACAAATGGGACACCCTGTAAATTCTTTCATATTTTAATTGACTATTCTTTTTTGATCTCGAATATATATGCATATGTGGCTCTGTCTCTTTTATTTTCAGAGTTTCAGAGGTTTGAAATGAAACTACGGAATAAAAAATACATTTGTGAAATCATTCCGAAATTCTTTATATTCAATCAATTTTCTTGAAAGCAATATTTCTCCAATGATTACCTAACAATATCCAATAAAAAATAATAAACTATGGTAGTATGGAATGAATAATATCAACTAAAAAGAAATCGGTTCTCAAAATTTGAAACCCTGTGGTGCTCAGAATAAGAGAGATAGATCAAATACATATACATATGTAATATATTCGAAATAAAGGGGAAAACAGCTTGCCAAATATAGAAAAGTACACAGGGTGATCCATTTGAAAAAAAGAAGTTGCAATCAATATGTTGCCCAACCTGTATATTTCATGTTGTGAAATTATTTTGAAAAACATTTGTCGATTTCGTGAAACTTTTGTGGAAAACATCTTCTTGTACCTCTTTCAGTAACAAAGTTAAAGGGGGCGTCAAATTATGGTGAAAAACCCGGTACCTTGTGTTTTAACTTATATCTATATATGGCTTGTACTTCAGATCCAAAATGATGGTCTTCGTAGCTAACAATTCTATGAATTGTTTTTTTTTTGTGTTTCGATATATGTAGTTCGTCCATTTACTCCGTAACAATGCTATGAGCTCGAAATAACCTTGCTCTGAACATTGTATGTGTTATACTTATGCGGCATCATCTGATTTGAATGCAGAACACTCACTTTTTCCCCACGCCATTGGTTGAATTATGACTATGATTGGTTTAACTGAGTCGTGCTATTCTTCCACGGATTTCAAAGATGTGTTGACTCAACAATATTGTATTTTCGAATTTTGAAAAACTTTTGGACAGATTAATTAGTTATCCCCCTTTATAAATCTTATGATGCTTATGATCGATAATTTTATTTATTGCTTCGCCTCCAGAAGTTTCGACCATTTGGAACAGCTTGTTGGGCTCCTTTTTAGTTATGCTCATGTTATCTCTCATGCTGAGTCAATTTTTGTCAGGGCACAATGTGATTCACTCTCAAAATTTTCACAAAATTTATTATGATATTACAAAACAGGAACTGCTAAACTACATTCATTTTATCACTTTTTTACAAAAATATACATATTTAATTTATGAAAGAATCCAGTCTTTATCTTCATGTGTTATTGCCCACAGAAGGGATAGTTGGGGCAGCTTGATCCATCGACTCCAGCAGGTAATTGATTGGCTGATTGCCTCTGTTCCCTGTAAGGTGGAAGGTGTGCATACTGAGGAGCAGCTTGGGGTTGCTGATATTGAACAGGAGCTGGATTGTATGAACGTTCTGGAGCGGGTTGGTAGGCTTGAGCAGATGGTTCTACGAAAGAATAATCACAATCAACAACGATGAGAAAATATCTGACTAGAGCGTTTGTCAATAAGCAAAATATTCTTCAAACTATCAAGAATTTTTCCAAATATGGAGCCTATCTCATAATACATCACATAAATTTTGAAATTCGATTAGGTATAGGATAGATTTCTTTTCGAAAGAAAAAAGTTATTTGATCTTCTTTTCATTTTACCGAAAGGGGTCGCGCTATTTTTCATTACCGCAAAAGCACCACGACCGTGAAATAGATCATTCCGAAACTAGACCAAATACCACAATCAAGAGTCTCAATTTAATCTACAATTTTTGGTCAGCAAACCATATGGTTAATATGCATTTATGGTATACCTATGTTTTTCAAAACTGTCAAGTCATGCTGCCCTTGTTTGAAAATCCTATGGAGGTTTTCATTAAAAGACTTACGGTTTATCGGACCCACAGCATTTGCTTCAGCCAAACCTTCACCATGGTAATCTCCATCGCCAATATATTCTCCTCTATCTAAAGCATTCTGAATTTCGGGAGGGTATTGAGGCTGACTTGGCTGAGCTACACGCTGTGGTTGTTGAGAGAGCTGATTATATTGGGGAACGGTGAATTGTTGTGGGTTATATTGTTGTTGTGGCACAGGGTTGTATTGTTGTTGTGGTGCAGGGTTGTATTGCCGAGGTGCAACATTGTATTGTTGTGAGGGAAATTGTCTCGCTGCTTGTGGGGTAGGCTGTTGATAATGACTGTACTGTTGGAGAGGATCATGTTGGACTCCAGGAAGCGATGCTGCTTGGCTGATTGCTACTAGAGGGCTCGAACAGTCTGGGAAGTTTGGACAGGCTTTGGGGTCTATTCCAGCTGGAAACTGGGAAGCTGGTTGACCCCCAGCCAATGGTCCGTTGTAAGCACCAGTTGAAAGAGCCATAGTGCAGGCCAATATCATCTGAAAGAAAGAAATGTATGTAATGAAAGGTGTGTTTAGATATCTCAACAGTTCAAACACCAAGCGCCTAAAACATTATATCGTTCTTTCAACATCTTTCAAGGGTTTGAATATCATTATTTCTCAAAAATTCGGGGAGTTTCTGTTGCAGATTTAATGTTTTTTTTAATTATTAAGTCTCCATTCGAGTTACACCTAACATTTTTCCTGATCCAACTAATTTGCCGTGTAGACTCTCGTAAAAAATGATATCTCTTGGAATAGCAACAAAGCATAAATATTTGAACGTACTGATTACTATGTGGATTTAAGAGATGGATATATTGTGGTCGTGCCCTATTCCTCTGAAATGAAGTCAAAACAAAGGATACAAAAATTGTAAAACGTCGATAGTCTCGAAAATGGGCTTTGTCGCTAAGCTCTTTTGGTGCAGGGTATATTCTGTTCGTCTCTAAGCTTTACAGAGTGGGACATGGAAAAAGAAAGAGAAGACTCTTTTAGCATAGAAAACCCAAGATTTTGGATGATCGCTTAGACCTGCCACTTTTGATTATTGGGAAGATACTTTTTTGCTTAAAAACCAGCATAATATAATTTCAACCCTCAGCGCATCAACCCCAACCACTTGAATTGAAAAGGGGAAAATGGAATGGAAATGGCCGTGTGATATATTGTTGAAAATTTCTTTACCTACTGAGAAGGAAGATCTGATTGATTTATCTTTGAAATTGTTAATCAACTCAATTTCATTTTCATTGTCGAAGTGATAACGATTGATCGAATCTCAAAAAAAGTTCTTTCATATTCAGAAGGAAAAGATCTTTTCAAGAACCTATCACATCGTCCCTATTCAAATTTTATATATAGCTGATATAGTTCAAAAAAGAATGTATGCGTGAACTATTTTTGATCTCGTTCAGTAATAGAGAATTAGAAAATTTTTGTTATCGGAATTTGATAATAATGGATCTATTGTTTGATATTGGAGGAGCAATCGAGCTCAATGTACCTCTATATCTTCAGCTCTTGAGTAGGTAGACTGGCTACTGAATCCAATTTCTGTACCAGAAATGACTAGTTCCTGACCTATTGAGACAGAATTCGATGAATATATTCACTCACCTGGATCCAGCACTGTGAGATTCAAGATGAAAGGTGTCAAGGAATCAACACTGTTTCTGAATTTTATGATTGAAACACCTACTCATTCTTCCTATGCTTCTTATCGTGAACTAGACTACAAAATTCGGATTGAGACCTAAATGAATTATAATTAAGAGCTATCACCCGCCTCTTTTTTTCCAATGAATATTAATAAGCATCGAAATGGGTGGCTACTCCATTATTGCCTAGACGGGAATAAATTAAAATGAATATGTCATGGTAATAATTATCGCATTATCAGGAAACACATTGGTTACTATCATAATTAAGTGAATGTATTTTTGAATAAAATTTATTTCAGTTGGTATGGGAAGTTGAACAGGGATAATCGTAAATCATGTGCTATTCAGTAATGAATGTCAGCCGTATATAAAGGGCGATGTCACTTTCTGTATCTACTATCTTACTTGACCTACATATTTCTAGATCGAAATAAGCTAATATAAACTCCTGAATAAAATTTTCGCACCATTTGCCAATCAAAATGTTCACAATCAATATCTTCCCAATCGTATGCGAATGCTTCTTATGTGAATCGTTGCACTGATACTGGCGAATTGTCTGTAGTGAAGAGATGTCCGAAAAATTGAATCTTCATATTGAACAGGTGGGAAAAATTAGTGATACCTGAACTAAAACTTTTCAACCTTGTGAGAGAAAATGAATGACACATTACAGTGATTATTTTCTCGAGAAAATCATAATGCGGTCAAGTGTATTCCTCCGTTTACCTCTGATCTCGAGTTATAAGCTAAATTGTCATTTGAAATATTTCAACTTTCGTTATGCTATACGTTACTGCTTGTGCAGGAAATAAAAATATAAAGACATTAATTTTTCAGAGGACTTCCCTTGCTGGACTGATGAAAGAATCCTCATTATTCCTTCACAAAATATATATCATGGCGTACTAGGATTTCTTCTGAAAAGTACAATATAATTTTGAATGGCCATATTTACGGAACCCCTGGTCAAATTTTAGCCATAATCGAACTCAACCATGGCCTTGGAGATCCTACCCTACCCTGAAAAATTTAAGTCTCTTGGTTCATCCGTTCGAGAGTAATTAAAGTTTGTATTTACGGTCGGCCGAACAGACAGAATTGAATTTGACCACGGATTCGCGACTAGTGAGTATAACCTAGTCGATTGAGATCATTATCGACTCAAAATTCGGAAAGCACAGACATTATGACGAAATGATCCCAATAGTCCTCGTTTGAGTAGAGCTATCGCTCAAAAAAATAATACTGTGGACCGCAAAAGAGTAAAGACGTTGAACTTCAATGAACATGATACTATTCCTAAAAAGGTACTGTATATTATGGAAATTTATCATCTCTTGATCACCTACCCATAATAGAGCAACGATTGAAAAGTCATTCGAAAGAATACGGTGTTTGCGAAAATATCGATTATCAAAGTTTGTTGAATTTTCAATTAGTGTTCTAATTTTTCTGTAGGAGATAAGTTAAGCCAACGAGCGTCCATAAAGCTAGGGAATATGATGTATAAATATCAACTAGGGGAAAAATGTTGAACTTGACATAACAAAGAGAAGTTTACATAGAAATCAAACGAGACACCATTCTCAATTTTTGATGAAGAAATCAGCATCATATAGCTTTCAAAGGAAGATAACCTTGATACAAGATACAAGAATACCAACATTTCTCATGATTGTTCATAAAAATAAATGCATTCTGCTCCGAAAATAAAACTCGATGGGAATTATGGTAATAAATTGAAACGATGCTAAAAATATAAACCAAAAATGTGGGTGTAAGAGTTATTAACTATCACTTGGTCGAGAAACTTGAACACTCGTATACCTACATAATATGTATATTCGAGCTTATCGCGAATATCTATCAGGTGAGGCGCCTTTTAAAAATTGAAGTAGACAGGTATAAGATGAATTCTTTATACCTTTTCGAGATCATGACATTCCGGAATCATGCATTTCATTTCAACATAATCATGGAGGAAAATGGCCTAATATCCCAAGAAATACCCATTGCAGGGTCGAAGAAAATATTAATTACACTTATCCATTTTTTACGTAGATTGAATCTGAGTCATTTGATGGATTTGAATTCTGATACCGAAATTCAAATTCATGAAAGGAGATTGGAGTCCCAGTTGATTTTTTGAATTTCCGAGAGAAAATACCAAATGATGCATTAGAGTGATGAAGAATTTAATGAAGAATCTGGTTATGGAATAAAAATTGAATGTCGCGTTTGATAAACAAAAGTTGATATCATATCGACATATCCGGATCTTGAACGAGTTTTTGGGTATCACCCTGTAATATACTGATATTAGAAGGTCGTGAAATCTAAGTCCAGATGAAGAAAGTGGGTGAGACGAAAGTGAGAATGTTTATGAAGAAACCAAAATACAAAAGGCGAGTGATAGTAGGTTTGGAAATAATTGATTTTAATGGGAATGCGTGATGAGCATTCAGACAATTCTAGAGATCTTTACTTACATGATGATATGATTAGATAGATACATGTAGAAGCATTGTGCAAACAAAATCTCAAGAATAAAAGATCAACTGAATTTAATAAATGAATGACCTGTCTTCGTTTTCGGATTAGTTTTTCGTTTACATCTTATTCGGACTTAAAAATCTATTTCAGCTATTTTTTGCAATAATATTGTAGGTCTCTCAAGGAAATATTAGAAGGGTATTTTCAATACTGAATACTTATCGGGATACCGTTTACAAAAGTTACATCAAAAATTCATATGCGCAACCATTCAAGTAGAATTGAGGGGTTTGTCATGCTCCCTTTACGTGGGGTGGAGGTAAGTTGAGTTTTTTTGAAATTTACATAGACAATAATGAGTCCCGCATTTTACTCAGTTGTTTGATGCAATCTCATCTACATTTTCTGTGATTTTTATTTCGGATAATTCATCAATTACTCGCTTTGAAATACAAAATACGTATTGAACTCGAAAAAATTCGAATTCAATAAGTTCAACTATTTCACATCTATAATGAAAAAAAAATTATAAAACTACCCCTTCCAGTTTCGGCACGAAAACTTAGGATCACCATTTGAAAAAATACAAAACCCCCCCTCGTAGAGCATGACAAATTTCCCAATTGAACATTTAGAGTTGCATAAATTAAAATAAGAATTGACATGACATTTTTAAACTGAAGGTATGAATTTTTTACGTTACTCTTTATTCAGAATACCACAATACCTACACTACACTACATAGAAGTCGAAAGAGGAGTATGATGCCCGAATTGTTGAATCGATTTTACATGAGATAGAGACCTTTCAGGAGAGATTTTAATTCCTAACAGATTTTAAAATTTTTCAGATGGTGAAGAACTAATTGAGAATAGAAAAATAATGTCAAAAAAATCAAAATGCTTACATATGACCGCAAATGAGATGTATATATATATATATATAGGTATTCTTTGAAATCAAAATCGATCACCGAAATAACGAAGCAAGAAAATGTGAATAAAATTTGTCGCTTACCAGTTTCGAAATCATGATGTTTATAATTTAACAGTTCCTGATAAAACAATGTCGTTCTCCGAATTTTGATACTTCTTATAGACAGGCCACACCCTTGATGGTCAACCCTGAACTTACAGAATCTGGCCATACCTAAAGCGTTTCAAGTGGAGGTATTCGCATATCCGATGACTATTCAGATCACTTTTTATGTTTAATAGGCTAATTTTGATTATATCTTCCGTAAGTCTATGTACCTGGTTATTGTTTACTAACTCCATTCTTCGTAGAAGGTTATGGTTTTCTATCGATGACCGCCAGGTTTTGCATAAATAAATCGATAAATCACACACCCATTCGATTCTGATAACAATAAAATAATTCAATACCGCGAACCATTAAATTTCACACTATACATATCTGATGTGATGATGCTGATTTATGCCTACTAAAGTACTATCAAGAATGTTCATTTGTGTTAAAAAGTTTGTAACTATTACTGTCTCTAGTATCAGTAAGTACCCATATCACATGCTTAAAGCACTGAATATCATACAGAGTGATGAACAAACATGACATCAAATTTTGAAATCATTGAAGCCAATATATAACCACATGTATGAATAGCTCAGTAGTTGGATAGTTCTAATTAATTTTTTGCTTGATCACATCTGCACTCGAATCACCGAGCTCAACAACCTAACAGAACTTGCCACAATTAGAGTATACAGAGTGTTTCGCCATAAACCGAACAAACATATACATATAGCCGTGTAGACGACAGCGAGAAAGTCATATTTGCCCTATGACATATACCTCGTTTTCGTCGCATAAGCGAGATACAGGGTGTTTAATGTCAACTTTAAGCAATATTTTGATAACTGTGGTGAGTTACGCGTGATATTTTAAATGACGGTTTCAGGCACATCTTAGTATTTTGCAGGGCTCGATTCGAATGTGATGTAGAATCCTGAAAAAAAAATTTTAAATGGCGGAAAACCTGCAAAGTTGGAATTTTTTTTCTCGTTTGCCCATTTGGAGAGCACATTTTCAACGTACTAGATTTTCTAAGATTTTCCGTAAAAATAAATTTTTCAAAATTCGAACTCAACTTTTTTTTACATGTCTTCAGTGAAAAAAAAATTCGGCCAATTGTTGGATTTTTCATGGTTGAACTTTTTTTCCATTCTGAATACTGAGGTGAAAACTGATAATATGTCTATGATATATCCCCATAAAAAAATCTAATGGTGTAAGATCTGGTGATCTCGCTGGTCAGTTGGACCACTCCCTATCCATTTATCTGTAAATTTTCTGTCCAAATAGTTCCTGACAACACGTTTGAAATGTGCCGGAGCACTGTCTTATTGTAACCAAATCTTCTGTCTCACATTCAAAGGAATATTTTCCAGATGATGCCAAAATCTGTCTTCATGAATTTTAAAAATTTCCTTCCATCCAGATGCCCGTCAAATAAAGACCAATTATGTTACTTCAAATACTATTTTGAAAAATTCTGGAAACTCATTCGAAAAAAAATTACAAGCTGTATTGAAGCAGATGGTGGCCATGTCGAAGGTGTATTATGGCTTTTTTAATTTTTACTTGAACTTTAATAATTAAATATTGTATTTTTTCTAATTGAAAACCAGTTACCTCAAAATAGTAGATTCAGGAAGATGAAACAATGTTAATTCGGAAAATTCATTGGATTTCGAAAAGGCTTCGATAACTCCTGAAGCAGCACATTAATTATAGGTATAGGGAAATGATATGGTCCGAAAGGAAACGAAAAGGCGAATTTTTTCATGAGGAGAAATATAGGGTGCTCCGTTTGAAATAACAAAGTTATTGGAGTTCAAATATCTGGTGAATGTTCTTGGCAATATGGAACACACTGTATACTTTTGATCGTCCACTCAAGGCTCAGTAACTAGCTGAAAAGGATTCAAGGGACCGGACTGTATAACCGGAATTAATAAATATATTTTAACAACGTTTCCACAGTAACTATTAAGAACATATTGTTCGACTTCAATTCTCCTGTGTGCTATATGAAAAAAATTTAAAAACATTCAACTGAAAAGAAAAAAACAAGAGCTTTACTTCATATAATGTTGTGTGTGCAATGAGCAATATAGAGTATGCACTATGCCATGATTTTTCGTTACCTTCCTGTATAATAATAGAGAGAGAGAAATTAACTTTATTGATATTGCAATCAAATGGCTATCGACCGAAGTCTTCCAGCCAGTCATATACAATTTTATTATAAATTCAGTTAGTCTTAATTAAAACAAGTATGAGGTAAATATTGCTATTCTAGGGATTTCAGGTGTTCAAGAAGTGGCAAAGCTGGTAGTTTAGTCTTTGGTGTAGATTCTCTATTGTAGTGGTGTATCAATGGCTCAATTATGTTGGTGTTGTCTTGGTTTGTGATGAACTTTTTGCAGAGTTTTTGCATTCTTTCCAGTATTGGTTCTATTTCTGTTGTCTGGTATAATAGCTGATTGGATGGGTTGTGGAGTGGGTTGTTGGGGTGTCTCAATTTTGTAATTTTACGTAAGCATGTTCTTTCCGCTACTTCCACTATATTTAAAGCTGTTTTTGGTGAATTTGAGAATATTGTATGTCCATAGTCTAATAAAGGTCTGCATATCATTTTGTATATCATACTGGCCGTTTTACTGCTGATTCCCCTGTTTTTATAAGTTAAGGACCTAAAGTGCCCAGCTCGTGTGACTGCTGCCTTTTTTTGGAGACTCAAATGTGCTCTGAAGTTCATCTTGCTGTCAATCTGTATGCCCAAGTATTTGCATGAATGTGTTGGGGTAATTGTGACACTTCCAAGTTTTATGTTGGGAGAGTTGGCGTTGGTTTTGTGGTTGAAGATGATGAATTTTGATTTTGTTGGGTTGGGTTGTATTCTCCAACGTCTCATCCATGCCACTGCGACATCCGTCAACTTCTGTAGTTCTTTTATACATTCTTTCAATGTTTTGTGGTGGGATATTAGAGTTATGATCATTTCTACTCTGGAGTGGGTACTGATAAGAGGGCTCAGCAGGGAGTGTCCATACTTGTACGAAAAGATCTAAGGAGATACGTTAATTCCTGGGAAGCAATAAGCCAACGCATAATCAAACTAAACCTAACTTTGCTGGGGAATAAGGTCACAATTGTTGGAATATATGCCGTTAACGACGATTCCAGTGTAAGAGAGAAGGATGAATTCTACGAACAACTCTCATATGAAATATCGAAAATAGGAACCTCCAGAGAAGTTATTCTGTTGGGTGATTTCAATGCCAGAACGGGATCAAAACAGCAGGATAAAATAATAGGTCAATTCGGAGAGGACACAGTGAATGACAACGGAAGCAGACTTATAGATATTTGTGAACATAACAGCCTCAAAATACTGAACGGATTCTTTCAACACCGCTCAATTCACAAGTTCACCTGGATCCAACATACAAGAAATTTGAAATCGATCATAGATTATGTGATCATACGACAGCAAACACGGATGGTCGTCCAAGACGTACGAGCCTACAGAGGAGTAACATGTGGAAGCGACCATTACCTCGTCAAAGCCAAAATTATCCCCTTCGGAATTCAAAGCAGTCAACAAACTTATACCGAAGACAACGGACAGGAAATCACGGAGAACAAAAAATATAACCTCGAGAGCTTTGACCAAGAGAGTGTTAGAAAACTATATGAGTCCAGATTAAACGCCAAACTCACCCAAGAATATTTTGAGACCACGGAACAACAATATGATTACATAAAAGAATGCTTAACAGGTGCAGCGTTAGAGGCTTTGGGGGAACAAGAGATGAGGATCAGAAGGAAACCGTATTGGTGGGACGAAGAGATCGAGGAAATAATCAGAGCTAAAAAGGAAAAATATAACATATACCTCAGTACGAACACAGAACAATGCAGAAAGGAATACAGATCAGCCCAGAAACAAGTGCATAGAGCAATAGCAGCGAAGAAAAACAAAAGCTGGGAAAGAACCTGTGCTAAAATCAATTCATATATAGGAGGTACAAAGAGCACAGAGAGCTGGAGAACATTGAGAGCTCTTCGGCAGAACAAGAAGAGAGACATTGTCTCACCAATTTCTTTACAGAAGTGGGACGAACATTTCAGAGAACTCTTGACGGAAGACAGGGCAGAGTACAACCAACCGTATGAAAATGATCACCTTACAACTACTGGATCCCCCATAAGAGTCATTAAAGAGCAAGTCGGGAGGATATGCCGCGGACTGAAAAGTAGAAAGTCCCCGGGCCCAGGTAATATACCCCCCGAACTACTCAAATATGGTACAGACAAATTGTTCGAATGTCTTGCTGACCTGTTTGAAAAATGTCTCAATGGAGAAAGCGTCCCTGAGGAATGGAGATCCTCCTACATAACAACAATCCATAAAAAGGGTAATAAGGAAATCTGTGATAACTTTCGAGGTATCGCCGTGCTTAGTAGTATTTCCAGGGTGTACGGAAAACTTTTGTTAGAAAAGATCGAAGGGGAGTTCTCTGACATGGAAGCTGAAGAACAGGCCGGTTTTAGGGTCGGTAGATCGACAATCGACCATCTGTTCACTCTAACTCAAGTAATAGAGAAGAAAAGAGCGCTAAACCAGGAAGTACACCTACTCTACGTGGACCTCAAAAAAGCGTATGACAGCGTACCCCAACAAAAACTGTGGGAAGCCCTTGAAAGAACTAATATAAGTTTAACCCTCATCAAGGCGGTCAAAGATTTATACAAAGACAATAAAAGTCGAGTAAAAAGAGGAAAAATGGTTTCAACTGGATTCAGTGTGAGCAAGGGGCTGAAGCAGGGCTGCTGTCTTTCACCTTCTCTGTTCAAAATCTATCTAGAACAGGTTCTCAGGATATGGAAAAGAAAATGTCGGGGCATGGGTATACCATTAGGTGAGGCAATTCTCTACACTCTGTGTTTTGCCGACGATCAGGTGGTCTTGGCCCAAGAATACGAAGATCTAGAGTACATGACACGGAAACTTATAGAGGAGTACAACAAGTGGGGCCTAGAAGTAAACATCAGTAAGACAGAGTATATGTGTGTTGGCGGAGAGCAACAGGATTTGGTACTGGAACAGCAAGTTATAAAGAAATGCAGCAAATACAAGTATCTTGGAGTACAGATCAGAAACGACGGAAGTATGGATGAGGAGATAAAACACCGAAACAACCTAGGAAGAACAGCAATCAGGCAACTGAATGGAATACTATGGGATAAATCAATTTCAAAAAACAACAAGCACAGAGTGTACGATTCCATAGTCAAAACTATATCATCCTACGGTAGTGAAATATGGCCATTAAAACAGAAGGCTCTCCGCTCACTCGAAGCTATGGAAATGGATTATTGGAGAAGAGCGGCCGGTAAGAGTAGATTAGACAGAGTGAGGAATGAAAGAATTCTTGAGATAATGAAAGTTGAACATCGAATTACTGACGACATCAGAGAAAAACAACTGAGGTGGTACGGGCACGTCCAGAGAATGGGAAACGATAGACTGCCGAAGCAGATCCTAGAGTGGATGCCACATGGAAGAAGAAAAAGGGGAAGACCTAGATTGAGTTGGAGAGAGGGAATAACCAAGGACATGAGATCGAGGGGGATAGAAGATAACCTATGGGAGGACCGAGACAAATGGAGGCTGGAAATCAGAAGACGTCGAAGAACGTTGTGAACTGATCAATATATATATTAGAGTTGTATCATCAGCAAATTGAAGAATGTATGCATGTTTGTTGATGTTCTGGTTCCTGTCATTATATTGTTGATACATGTCACAGCAAAACAAGTTATAAAGTAGGGGAGAGAGTGGCGAGCCTTGTGGAAGACCTTGTGCTGGTGTGAATTCTTCTGAACGTTCATTTTTAACCCGTACCTGTAATTTTCTGTTAAGAAGAAAATTGTTTATTGTTTTTGTCAAATAGATGGGGCACTTTAGGTGGAATAGCTTTGAGATCAGACCGGCGTGCCAGACACTGTCGAAAGCTTTTTGAATGTCCATAAATATAGCAGCTGTTTTATTTCCCATTTTTCTGTTACATTGAAAGTTTGAAGTGAGTATAATTAACGGGTGGACGGTTGATGTTTTTTTTCTGAATCCGAATTGATAAGGAGGTATATATTTTCCTATCTCATTGCATATTCTTTCTCCCAATATTTTTTCGAAGTTTTTTCCTAATGTAGGTAGAAGTGTGATGGGCCTGTAGTTCTCTATGTTGGAATGGTCTGTTTTTGCCTTTGGGATGGTAATGAGAATGCCTTTTTTCCATTCGTTCGGATAAAAAGCGTGGGAGAGGCAGTAGTTGTATATTTTGATTATAACATTGTGAATTGCCGGGTCTAATTTTCTTAGTATTTTTTTGGGTATGTTATCATAGCCGGGTGTTGTGTTCTTCCCGTGGTTAAGTGCAGTATAATATTCTTCCTCTACTATAGGCTCAATTGTATTCTCTGGCGGAATGTGTAGGCCGTTCGCATACCAATTCTCTATTTGTTTCCTATGCTCTTCATCAAACTCCTTGCTTGTAGATCTTCTAAACAGCTTTTTAAAATGTTCTGCGAAAGCATCAGCAATGTCTTTATCCTTGGTAATAGTTTTCCCATTGATTTGAATTGGGTCTGAATGTTGGTAGGTTGTGTACTTGGCAAGTTTTTTAATCGTTCTCCAATATGTCCTGCCTTTTTGGTTTTCTATTTCTTTGCAGGCATCTTGATATTTATTGGATCTGAATTGGGAGATCATTTTATGAATATCCTTGTTCAGTTCGTTGAATTTTCTTTTTAAGCTTGGTTCTTGATTTCTCTGATATTCACGATACAAGTGTTTTTTTACTCTTATCAGCTTTATGATGTAGGGAGGGAGCGTTTGACTGAAGTATTGTTTTTTGAGTGACGGTGTTTCCTCTGTTATTATTCTTGATAGGCTGTTGTGGAAAAGAGTAATGTATTCCGGAGTGATTTCAATTTGCGGTTCTATCAATTCAAGCATTTTTCTGTTCACTTCTCCAGTGTTGCATTTATCATAAAGTAATTTTGTTACTGGAGTGTATACTGCAGGTTCTTTTTTTGTATCCAGTGAGAATTCAATTCCAAGGTGGTCTGATCCTAAGTCTGGCGTTAAGATTATGTTTTGGATGTTGTCTTTTATATTTCTCGTACACATTAGTAAATCTGGTGTAGAGTCAGGGTTGTTTTCCATTAGGAATGTTGGTGGTGTTTCAATTTTGATGAAGTCTGAGTTTCTGAGGAAGTTGTTAATTTGAGTTTTCTTCCGGTTGTTAATATTGAAATCTCCTATAATGATACAATACTTATATTGAGATGCTTTCACCAACAAATTTTCTTCAATAAGTCGGCTAGAGTGGTGCATGTATACTAGAAATATGTGGATTTTTTCGTTGTTGAATGGGGCAGTAAAGTGCAGGACATCGTTCCATGGGTTATTGAAGTGGGGCGGGTTGTTTTTACCAATTTTTAATTTATTATCAGCCTGCACTAATGCACCTCCTCTGGTGTTTTGGTTCAATATATTTCCATGTTTGTATATTGTTCTCCAATCCCTGTATTGGATGTTTGTGGTAGTTTTAGTTTTAGTTTCCACAAACATTGCACAGTCTATATTATTATGCTCTACATAGTGTCGGATCAGTTCTTTTTTGTTGACGTAGTTATTAATGTTAGCATATAGAAATTTAAGTATGAATGTCACCATAAAGCTGCATTCCCTCCGCAGGTTCTGTATCCACCGTTTTGTTTTCATTCTCTAGGTCAATCATGAGAATATAAAGTCTGTTACCTACAAAAGTGGGCACAGTGCTAATATTGTAGTTGTCAATGAAGCGTCTCTGGAGTTTTTGAATCAGTTGTTGTCTGTCAGTATTTTTGGGTTTGTTGATTTTGTTGATGTATGTTTCTATGATATGATCGTGTATTGTAATGGCTTTGTGTATTCTGCTTTTTTCTACCTTTTTAGTATCCATATCGGCTGTTTTCTTGTTTATCGATCTTATTTTGATATTTGGAATACCTTCTATGGGCTTAATGGGTCTTTTTGGACATTTCAGGGACCATGCTACATGCTCTGTAGATTGACATGCAGTACACCTTGGTGGCAAACTTGTTGTGCATTCTGATTCTCTATGTTGTTGTCCACATTTGCTACATAGTATTGGTGAATTGCACTTGTCTGTTGTGTGGGTAAATTGAGAACATTTTGCGCATGGTACTGGTATTGGATCAGGTGGATGACTAGGTTTAGCAACATAGTGTCTGCATTTGAAGTAGATTCCTTCGTTAATTAACCTTTCGTACGATTGTACTTCGCCAGTTATTATGCGAATGAATAAGGAGTGTTTGTTTGTCTTTTTTGATATGATTCTTTTACAGTAGCGATGAGTAATTTGATTTTCCTTAAGAAAATTACTGATGTCTTCTTCTTTTATTTCGTATAATAATATATACATAACCAAACTCAAATATGGAGTCACCCAGTATTAATATGAAATATTCTTTTTTAATACAAGCGATGAAGAAGTACATGTGTTTACTAACATTTCAAAAAATGCCGTATACGTGGTGTTATTGAAAACCTAGAGGGGAAGAATTATTGCTTTGGAAGAACAAGGTGTTGTTTCAGAAACCCATTTAACCTATTCAAGGTTTCTGGAATTGTAAATGCTAAGGAATAGACTGAGGAGATTTCGTGGAAGAGTAACTACAAAAAAGCAGGATCGCTTTGTAGCTCAAAATAGAAGGGTAAAATAGAAATCTCGTAACTTCTCATCCAAAGGCAACTTTTGCAAGCTAGAGGTTAGAGTGTTGTCGAAACCATCTGGAGAACTGCTTGCCTCTCCGAAGATATATTTACCAGAAGACAGTTAAGGGTTCCAGAACTCTTTAGACGATATAAACCTGGCCGTTTAAATTGGTAAGAGGAGCATTAAATTTGGTTTGTTGAAGATTGGAAAAATATCCTATGACAAGCAGGCCGTCCCAGCTTCGCTGGGGTAGAAATTTGTTTCACGCGGCGGTTTCATTTTTAACACTTCAACCTGCCATATCTTTTGATGTACTCGTAGTAATTGTATGATGGTAAAGGGCAATTTCGTTCTAAACTAAATACTGGGGATAAATAACGTATTGAGTTGGATGAGGATCAATACCCTATTCAAAAAACGCACTCCCAAATAGTGCATAATTTTGGAAATTATCTGATTACCATAAACAGGTAATAACAAGTCAATCTTGAGAGATAGATATATGCTATCGCGGACTTTTTGTAGAACTATTCAAAATGTACATTTCCGTCACATAGATACTGAATCCACGTAAGTCTTGTGGTTTTTGGAGCGCACGTGAAAATAGCTGATTATGACTGATTTTTTTGTAATCATTGAAGTTATAGTAGGTATACTCCATTCACTTTTATAAAGTATCGCGGTTGGCCAAGTTTTAGGTTTATCAAGTTTTTTTACCTGAAAAAATCGCAGGTTGGCACTTCTGAATGACATTACGTCAATGAATAAATCTGGGAGACGTTGCAGACGTTTATTTTTCATTTTTCATTATTAATTATCGAGCCTGGAAACTGTGAATGCCGAAGGTAGTTTCGCAAAAGCAGAGGCAAAGTATCAGGAAGTGCTATTTAGAATTGAAATCTGCACATTCTGAAGGTAACCCCGATAATTTGGCATCGACCGTTATTCTCCCAAAGTGAATACTGAATAAACATTTCGATAAATACCTAATTACTACGACATATATTTGGAAACGGCAACGTTGCTTGTTCAACTGACAGAAGAATGACTATAACCTAACATTTTCAAAATATACACAGTGAAATGTGTCAGAATTTCATGGACAACCGGTATACTTTATAGAAGTGAATGGAGTATATCCTTAATTTTTCGGGTGCCTATGTCGCTCAGGTATAATGTAGCTTTCTAAGGGTGAAAGAATTTCTGAAATCGGTCCGGTAGTTTTTGAGCCAAGTCGTATCAAACCCACAAAAATACAAATCTTTCCTCTTTATAAAGGGTGGCCAAGAGATTGACGTCAAAAAGAAAATAACAGGTCCCTCGTGTCATGGGCTATTCGAATCACCCCCATGTATGTTATGCGATTTTTCACGGTTTTCGAGTTATGAATTTTTTTATGAACTTTGAGAATTTTCGACTTGACCATCTTGAACAAGATATTAAAAAAAAGTACAAGACTTCTCTGTGAAATTCTTTTGTAACTTAATCTCCATGAATTATTGTACTTTTATACATAAAATAACCAGATTCGTAAGTTCGATGAGAATTATGGAAATGATGGTCTCAAGTGAAAAAGATACGTGAATTGGATTATGATCTGAATTTTCGAATCAAAATTAAAAATGTAAAAAGGCTAATTCGCGGTTTCTTAGTATGCTTAAAAACTGCGCTCAACTGTCAGCTTTTAGAATCATTGATGAAAAAGGGTACCTACTTAACACTCTACTTTTGCTAGAATTAGGCTTCAAAGTCATCGGTGGAAAAAATCAAAGAACTAGACATTTACTACAAAATTATTTTTTGCCATTTTAAGATTTTTCTGATCAAGTTATGATAGAAAATGCTGAAGATTAATGAAAATCAGCTTCAGATGTTGGTCGAGAAAAGTTATAGATAAAAAAAGAAAAAGGTATGGCAATAAATCACACAAAATCACCCGAACAGATGGATCGGACGCAGCGGACCAATCAAGTGGCCCCCACGTTCACCTGACCTTAATCCCATCGATTTTTTCGTTTGGGATTATTTCAAAGAAATTGTTTACGCCCGAGAATGTTCGAGTGAAGACGAGCTGCGACTGAAGTTAAGAGAAGCAGAAAGTGTCCTAAGAGAGAACAGGGCAGGTTTTATGCGATTAAAAGAAAATTTTCTAAGAAGGTGTAGAATGTGAATTGAGGCTAAAGGTGGTCACTTTGAAAACCTACTGTAAATTTTGTTTATAAACAAATTTCTTTTTATTTACATTATGATGTGTGATTTATTGCCATATCTTTTTCTTTTTTTATCTAGAACTTTCCTTGACCAACATCTAAAGCTAATTTTCAATAATTTACAGCATTTTCTATCATAACTTGATCAGAAAAATCTTAAAATGGCAAAAAATAATTTTGTAGTAAATGTCTAGTTCTTTGATTTTTTCCACCTCGATGACTTTGAAGCCTAATTCTAGCAAAAGTAGAGTGTTAAGTAGGTACCCTTTTTCATCAATGATTCTAAAAGCTGACAGTTGAGCGCAGTTTTTAAGCATACTAAGAAACCGCGAATTAGCCTTTTTACATTTTTAATTTTGATTCGAAAATTCAGATCATAATCCAATTCACGTATCTTTTTCACTTGAGACCATCATTTCCATAATTTTCATCGAACTTACGAATCTGGTTATTTTATGTATAAAAGTACAATTAATAATTCATGGAGATTAAGTTACAAAAGAATTTCACAGAGAAGTCTTGTACTTTTTTTTCAATATCTGTTTTAAGATGGTCAAGTCGAAAATTCTCAAAGTTCATAAAAAAATTCATAACTCGAAAACCGTGAAAAATCGCATAACATACATGGAGGTGATTCGAATAGCCCATGATACGAGGGACCTGTTTTTTTCTTTTTGACGTCAATCTCTTGGCCACCCTGTATTATTAGCATTGATTTTATAGATACAGAAAACAGAAACGGCCTACATAATCAGATTTCGTATCCGACATTTCGTAGTCTCTGGGCCGCCCTCAACCTCATTGGATACGAAATCTGATTATGTCAATTTTAGGATAATTTACTGTCGAATAAAAAATTCCTCTAACATTTTTTGATGATATTTGGAATAAAGTGGTGATAAAGGAAAAATCAAAATGACAGAATTTACTCCTCATATGATATCTCAATAACCGGCCCTGATAATCTCGCTTTGTTTGACTGCTTCTATGAATGCAACTTTTTCTCCATTTGACCGACCTTCTAACTCTTATGGTTTGAAAGTTACCAATCCAATCCCATTAAAAAAGTGGTCACTCTGTATACAGGGTGTTCCTGAATTCAACGTACAAACGAAAAGGGGAGATTCTTTGAGTAAGTTTGAGAAAAAAAATGCCATAAACATGGGGTTGCAAACGTTTCGGTTTCGAGATACAGAGCATTGAACTTTAAATTTTTTTCATAGTATCTACACTTCACAAGATATTCAACTGAAATTTGGCATAGATATTACATTTGAGAGTTGTCACTACGTGACATGGCAATTTCGATAGCAGATTTACAGGGTGATATTTTTTCTAGAACAATGTCGCCTGTTTTCCTCCAGAATTTTTTTTTGGTGAGCAACTGTTAATTTGACAAAATGAGAAAACAAGCTTGTTATACTAAATTTTTCGGTCTCTTGTAGTTTTGTCGTATCTGCCACCGATTTCGAGAAAAAAAGTTTTGAACGATTCTCTCGAAATCCTGGGAAAATTCAGTTAGTAAGCGATGGTGAATGAATTCAGTGTCAGTTTTGACACATCAAATTATTGAACGTAGGTGTTTTGAAAAGTTAAGGTGGTTGCATTTGTGACTATTCATTCTTTTTAATGTAGACTTCTATTTTCATTTCGATTTTAATGACAGTCACAACAATATTGGATCAGAAAATATGAACCTCTACACATTTAAATATCAAAACATGCCGAATTTCACGAATTCCGAAATGACTGACATGCATTTCATGTACAATTATAATAAATAATAAATTCTCTATTACCCACGAAATTGAAAGCATACAATAAAAAATAACATTTTGAAAGTGAATTGCATGGAAAATGGCTACAGCTGTTTCAGTTTTGAACGTATTCACCCATGTTCTTCCACCACTGCCAGAAAATTGATTAAGAAAAATATACTAAATTGAAAGTGGAAAGAATAAAACAGTAATCAATCAGATGGATAATGTTCTCAGGAAAGGAAGGGGAAAATGTGGGAAATGAAAGAGAAAACTCATTATGAAGTAAGGAGATATTTATTCACCGACCTAATTACAATACAGTACAGACTGGTAAGTACAGTGTACAAATATGGGTAGGTGCAAAGTTCAAAATAAACAAATATGGAGTACAGATTAATATACAGCACAAATGAGTATTCCGAATACAAGAAAAAAGTAAACAAATAAATGACTCACTTAAGCTTGAGCCTTCAGCTCAGGAGGGTATCACTTGTAAGTGATGTCATCATAACTAAATTGTATGACCTCTTATTGATGGGTGAACAAACAAAAAAAATAAAATACGCCATATTCTACCTACTCGCAATACGAAATCATAAGCTCTCCTCAGTAATTCCACTTTACCTGTCTTTCTGATTGACAAAAACAGTAAGAGATTATCCACTTTATTGACATCTTCTTGAATGAACCAACACCATTGATCTTCTTTATTTCCGGGGAAAGTTGGCTGAAAAGTTTCGGTAGAAGTTAGTCGCAGCAACGTTGTCCCACGATTTCATTGCAACGGGGTACGATCAAGGAGTTAATTTTACTCCTTGTGTAGTAACAGTGTCCTGTGGGGTCGGATGTTATTTTATACTTCTTCATACTCATCAGCATGCTCAAGCAGGAAAGTTGCCTCACGTCAAGCTCGGACTCCTCTATAGACTGTCGCTCGAGAAAGTAGGTGGCTTACTATTAGTGTGTTCCACTTGACGCTCACAACGATCAAGATGTTCCATTAGCCGTTCCACATGGCGACTACGGTCGTTGTGAACGCGGCGAATACGTCACTCATGACGTCATTGTTTTCGCTCACGCCAAGCTCACAACGACCCATCCGGAGACGTGGGTCTTTGCAATATACCTCTCAACTTATTAACCATATTCTTGATTTGTAGGTCCCATCTAAGATGTCGATCGATTGTTACACCCAAATATCTGATCAAATCGGCTTCTGGGATATGCGAACCCGCTCCGATCTCCAGAGGTCCCATATGCGGTAATCCACTACAGTAGGAGGAAAATGGTAATTATCCCGTTTTTTCTAGATTAAGTGCTGATCTGTTTTATTTAAACCACCTGGCTAAAGCTCTGACGTCGGCGTCAGTCTCTGTTTTTATAAATCCCCTTGAATCCGATTCGCGAAAAAGGGCCGCGTCGTCCGCAAAACAAATAATTCTGCCACTGATCCTAACACTCAACAAACTGTTAACATACAGTTTGAACAACAGTGGTCCAAACACTGTGCCCTGTGGCACCCCGCAATTCACATAGATGGGTTCACTTAACTCTCCATTTATAATATAAATCAACAAAGAACAAAGAGTTCTATGAACACTTTGTTCTCGATCCGTTGAGTAACTCCTAAGCAAGCCCTCTAAAACCGTACTTGTCCAACTTATGGAGAAGTTTTTCATGAGAGACTGTATCGAATGCCTAGACAGATCAATGAAGACGCATAAGGGTGGTTTGCCCTCATCTAACGAGTTGTAAATATTAGATATCATATGTTGTATTGCGTCCTCCGTTGATTTTTTCTCTCTAAAGGCCATACTGACATTGTGAAATGATCCCATGTTTATCACAAAATTTGATTATTCTCGTCTTCAGTATCCTCTCCATGTCTGTAATTCTTCATTTCCAAATTATTTCTACTTTTGAAGAGAGAGGTTTGATGATTCCAACTTTCAAAGTTTTGGGAAAGCATCCTTTATTAAAACAACCGTTTATCAAGTGAGTGAGAGGGATCTTCACCTCATCAGATATATTTTTCAAAGTCCCTGTTCTTATATTATCATTTCCAGGTGCTGTTTTATATCGCAGTTTCATAATTGTTTCCTGAACCTCTTTGGTGTTCCTAGGGAAAAGATACATCGAGTTCCTTGCCCGCCTTATCATTTTCTCTATAACTGTCAGGAACTTTGATTTTCTCTGCGTATGATTGACCTAACGTGGTATAATATTATGCGTTGAAACTGTCGCAGATATAGACAACAGAATAACAACATCCGCCGATTTAATTTCCTCAATTTTTGTTTCACTCCTTGACCGATTGCGATTCGGAAAGTATACAGACATCGTAAAGAACTGATATATGTACCTATATGTAGCTCTCGTTGGGTAGAAAAAATTAAAGGTTTTCAGATTTTTTGAAGTTGACCGCTTGAAATTAATCGAATTTTTTTAGTGGTATAAATTTTTGAGTATTTGATGCAAGAAGCTTTCTAGACGAATGAATTTTTTTTGTATACATATGTACATTTGTGAATCAGGGGTAATAATCTCAAGAAATTAATTTAATCAAAAATTACTTGTTCCTTCAAGTTTTTGCTTTGTGCATTCTTCGAAGATAACAATTTCATACGAAACTGTCTAAATTTCCTACGAAATGTACTACATAACAACTAATTATTCATAATGAAGTCTACCCCACCTCGGTCAGTTGTAATTAGTTACGGAACGAAACTGAGTGGATTGTCTCCCAATCTACTCGACGGAAAAATCTATGACAGAAATGATTGAAATTTGAAATATGAGATGGTGTCAGCAATTATTGATTATCAGCAATTATCGACACACTACGCTCACTTTAGCTTTCATTAGGGCATCTGTGGATCTGTTGAGTGAAAAAAGATTTTCACTATAGTCAATGCGACATCTACATATATTCTCCAGAAGGAACTGGAATCACGGTCATGAAATGGAAACTACTCGATAAAAAAATGGAGGAATATGAAGAGATGTATTCCATCGGTGACTCAACGTACTGAGTGGTTAGTATCCTTGTACCCGATATTTTTTAATCTCATATCTTGAGTGTACCTACAGGGTGGGCCATGGTCGATGGTACCTTGGACTTTTACAGAGAACGGGACGTGATTTCAATGAAAATTTGTTTTCTTGCGTAGGAACTACAGCACCATCGATCTAGTATCTTTTCAGCGCTGGGATGTTGCCACTTATATCAAAAAGTACCTACTAACATCAACATAGAACCTGTATATAATTGCTTTTTTCAACCCGACGTAGATTCCTGATTATTTCTGTATCAACATTCTCATCCCTATCTCAGGCGTTCTTCGAGCAATTGACAATCATTGACAATGTCCAGTTATAATGAAATACGTCCCAAATCCTACAGGGTGTTTCGAAGCTTTTCTGAGACTTATTGGAACATAACTTGCGTTCTTCAAATGAAATATGATAAGAATCATAAGATTTATCGAGAGAGAATAATTTTATTTCAAACGATATATTCGTAAACCTATTTGTAAGGTTTTCGAAATAAAAGTAAGTTTTCAACTGGGAATTAATATTGAGGTAGATTTCATGGTAACATTGTTTGAGGAATACAAGCAGTGGAATGTATTAGGATTAGGTATCCATAAATTTCCATAGAACATGTATATGATTATGATAATAATTTGGCAATCGACATCCTTTATTGGAGAGTATGGTTGAATGTATGAACGGAGATTTTATTGAAAAACCAGCTGCTATTTTGTTGAAATTGTTTATTCTTCACGGTCAATGCCTTTGAATTGTATCAAGAACATGCAGAATGTTCAAAGAGATGTACCCTGCGACTTACAACCATTGAAAAGAAGGAAATTTGTATGATCGCGTGGATTATGCATAAGAAATTCACAAAACTGATGAAAACACATCAAAAATGAATAGTTGAATCACAATGATAATTAACATAAATATACTACGATATTTTTTCGAACTGATCACCATTGACTTCAGAACATTTCAAAATGCTGATTTTGCAGCGCACCTTATATGCCTTCAATATCTAGCTCCTTCCTCCATGCAACTGATTGCTCTATGGCGTAGATCTTCTTTCAATCAACATTTTTCTTAAAATTCCCCCATAAAACACGTCGAATCCGCTGATCTCGCAGGCCAATTCCACGGTCCTAAACAGCTACAACACAGATTCCCGTACAATTTAAATAATTTTGTTGCGACTTCCTTCTGGACAATCAGCCGTTGCACCATCCAATTGATTCCAGCAAGTTCGAAACGACTCAAGTGAGAGATCAACAAATTATTCACTTCTGCCCCGAAAATTTCTTGATATATTTTTTTTTAATTCCACGATTATTTTTGAGTGAAAAATATTATTTCATCGTCTTTTTTAGGCAAAAAAGTTCAAATTCACAACTCGTTTTCTTTTCAATACGAGGGTTGTATCATCTCATCACGATGTCTGCATTTTTAGAATTTTGGGCAGAGAATGGTCTCATTCAACGAATCTGTGATCAAATTCAATTATGTTCGTCCAGTGTCCATCCGTAAACAAGAAAAATCTTGAATGCCGTAGTGGAGTTTTTCAACGGCAAAATTCGATCAAGGGTTCTGTAACTATGACCATTTGAAATTTTGTTTTTGATAATTTCAAAACTGTAGTTTCGATCGAGATGAATTATTGCATGTAGATGGAGCATGACGTATTTAAGCTACATGCAGAATTCTTTACAGATCTCGTTCTCAAAAAAATGAGAATTCACAATATTTCTGTTATAACATAGTTCCAAGTGAAAATTGAAAACGCCTTTTCAGATTATAATCTCATTCGATCTAATGACACGTTCGAAGCAACTTCTGCAGATGATACAGTCATAACGTCATCGAATATACGGATCTAATAAGAGCATCCACTAATTTCCAATCACACCTAGATTTCTGTAGAAAAGTGGTTTTTCAAGTGGAAAATCAAGGTCAACAGCAGACTTCCCACATCACTTGCAGCCTTATGCCTGGTTTGAACCAAGCGAACATTTATATATTTTTGCTGGCGGTTACATTTTACATTATTAAAAAAGAACAAAACCAAACGTCGGTTTTGGATTAGGCCATCCTTAAGGCAAAAAGGAGGAAATGTGACGTCTAAACTGTTACAAGATCTCAAAGGAGGTGAACTTTCGCTAACTTCGGCTAACTTTGGCTAACTTTCGCTCAATTTCAGCGGTGAACACTTTACACATTTCTCCTAATTTCATAAAAGCAAACTTTTTCTCAATTCTGTTTTTGTAGTCGGCGTGTTTGGCATCCCATATATGCATCTACAATTTCTGTAGCCCTCCATTAGGTTAGAGGTTTCTTTTCCGTTGTCCATGATTTTTTAGAAGTATTCTAGAAGTGCATATACCTGTTCGTTGGTATATTTTGATATACTAAAATGAATTACTCACCTCAGACATTAAGACTTGTTTCCTTCACGCACCGAATCACTACCACTAGATCGCAACAACGAAAATAAAAACAAACTGGGTGTTTACACCAAGCTGAAAAACAGTCCTAGAACTCGTAAATCCTTTGAAGTTACCGACATGGGATGGGACTCTGTTTGTGTCCGTAAAAACGCAATTCGCAGAGTCCGGAAAACTATCCACAAGTTCTAGAACAGTTTGCAACAGTTCGCGGACTGTCACAAACGGACCGAGTTCGTGTTTTGTTTTTGTCCTGTCCTCTCAGGGGCGGCTCCAGGATTTTCGTTTTGAGTAGGCCCAGTTTTTTTTTTGGGTAGGCCCGGTTCAGGAATTAAGTCAGTTACACCACCCCGTGCAAAGCCGAGTAGGTCCACTAGAATAAATATGAAATTTTTGGGTAGGCCCGGGCCTACCCGGCCTACCCGCTAGAACCGCCACTGACTGTCCTCTTGGTGGAAACCCGGCATTGGAAGGACAACATGCCCCCAGGCCACACTGAATCATATCGCCGTTTCAACTTATTCTGAAGTTAAGTACCTTGAACTGTAAATAAACCTGGGAAGCTCACATCAAAGCCAAAAGACGTCTATTGGATCTAAGTATGGAAAATGTACTGGTTTCTCAATGTAAACTCGCAATTATCCTTCGAAAACAAAATCATCACCTACAAATATAAATTATCAAGCTTGTCCGGAAATACGGAATCGTATGCTATCCCTTCCCCCCAGAGTACCGGATTTTTCACTATAAATTGACCCCCCTCTAACTCTGTTACAAAAACAGATACATAAAAATATTTCATACAAAAATCGTACGACATTTTTGATAATGATCGGAATATATACAGGGTGAACAACGTATGTATTGAATGCAACTAGTTTTTTTTTAAAGAGACATCCTGTATATTCTTCCATATTTTAATTAGTTATATCGAATATACAGGGTGATTATTTAAGTGTTTCATTAGAAGTTTTCGAGTAAGAAATTGCGATACAAATTCAAAATTTTGTATTTTTGTTTTAGAGTACATGAACTCAATTTGTAAAATATTTTTAAGCGGAATCTACTTCCGATTCTACCGGAAACGGATGTGAACTTCGTTATTTCAAATGGAACACCCTGTATAAATATACATATTTGAATTCTTCGTTTAATCCACAGCTCTTTGTTCTTCGTAATTCTGCAATGATTTGATGTATGATATGAGATATGCGCAACCACATCAAGCGATTGTTGAGTTAAAGCCTGATTCTCAGATTTTTTGACAGAAAGATTATCACAAATTAGTGTTTATATCTTCAAAATCCCTCATTGTAATAATTTTTTTTTTGAACAGTGAGACAAAAAAAGTACGCTGATACTGCTTCTTGTATAAATCATGAGGAAATATTATACAGGGTGCCTGAAGCAGGGCTTCAAAGTGAGCCTCAATAAAACTACGAAATCTCATTTTTGTCAAATGGGAACCATATAATTTTATAATTCCGATCGATTGCTCTTCAAAAACTAGCCAGAGTGTGCCAAACATTCCATGTCTTTAAAATCAGTAGTTTCGCCGTTATCGAATAATATTTGAATTTCACGACTAAAGCCAGATTTCTTTGTCTGAACATCAGGTCTATCAAGATAATTTTCAAGTAGGCTATGTCAATAGTAATAATATGTCAGTTTTAAATTAAAATTTCTTTATTTAGTCATCATTCATTATGTGCTCTGTTTATTTGTCACATTCGCCGCAAATAAAGAACAGACTTTTGATATACCATAATTATTCTGGTGTACCTTATTATTATTATTGCTTGTTTTGCATAATGCTTGATCAATAAAAATAAGTACCTAAGAATGACAATTCCTAACATAGCCTACTTTGAAATGGACGAGCATACCACTCAATTCGACAGAATTTCATGAATAAAGCCAGGTTTGTCCCATAGGTTAAATTCAGTGTTATGCTCGTCTATTTCAAAGTAGGCTATGTAAGGAATTGTTATTTTTACTTATTTTTATTGATCAAGCACTATGCAAAACAAGCAATAATGACAAATAAACAGAGCTGATAATGAATGATGACTAAATGAAGATATTTTAGTTTGAAATTGACATATTATTACTATTGACATAGCCTACTTGAAAATTATCTTGATGAACCTGATGTTCAGACAGAGAAACCGGCTTTAGTCGTGAAATTCGAATTTTATTTGATAACGGCGAAACTACTCATTTTAAAGACATGAAATGTTTGGCACACTCCAACTAGTTTTTGACGAGCAATCGATCCGAATTATAAAATTATATGGTTCCCATTTGAAAAAAAATTTGATTTCGTAGTTTTATTGAGGCTCACTTTGAAGCCATGTTTCAGGCACCCTGTATAATATTTCCTCATGATTTATACAAGAAGCAGTATCAGCGTACTTTCTTTTGTCTCACCGTTTTAAAAAAAATATTACAATGAGGGATTTTGAAGATATGAACAGTATGAACACCAATTTGTGACAATCTTTCTGTCAAAATATTTGAGAATCAGGCAATAACTCAACAATCGCTTGATGTGGTTGCGCATATCATACATCAAATCATTGCAGAATTAAACGAAGAATTCAAATATGTATAAATATATAGGGTGTTCCATTTGAAATAACGAAGTTCACATCCGTTTCCGGTAGAACCGGAAGTAGATTCCGCTTGAAAATATTTTACAAATTGAGTTCATGTACTCTAGAACAAAAATACAAAATTTTGAATTTTTATCGCAACTTCTGATGAAACACTAAAAAAAACCACCCTGTATATGCGTATGTGGGTCTGTCTTTTTTATTTTCAGAGTTTCAATGTTTTTAAATGAAACTACCTACGGAATAAAAAAATACATCCTATGTGAAATCATTCCGAATTTTTTTATATTCAAACAATTTACAAGCAATATTTTTTCACTGTATACCTAACATTATCCAATAAAAAATGAAAAAATTAATAAACTTTGGTAGTATGGAATAATTAATGTCAACTGAAGAAATTGGTTCCTAAAATTTGAAACTCTGTGGTACCTACTCAGAATAAGAGAGATAGACCAAACATATGTTATATATTCGAAATGAGGGGAAAAAGAGCTTGCCAAATAAAGAAAAATATACACGGTGTTCCATTTGAAAAAATGAACTTGCAATCAATATGTTGCCCAATCTGTATATATTTCATTTTGTGATGACATCATTTAAAAAAACATTAGTCGATTTCATGAAACTTTTGTGAAAAACATTTTTTTGTACTTCTTTCAGAAACTAAGTTAAAAGGGGGGTCAAACTATTGTGAAAAACCCGGTACCTATCCCTGATAGATATTATATCCATGATATACGAAAATCACAATGTGGTGCTCTTAATTCATCTATCAACACCGTCATATACATTGAGCACTGCACCCTGCTCTGATGCAAAACAATTCGTTACAAAGTATCTATCACTAATGCGTGCGATACCTTCTGCCAATTTTACAGTTTGAGCGGCATCAAAAATTAAATAGAATATAGAATTGAGGCAAAGGAGAAACCTGGAGGTAATTTTGAAGAGCTGACAATTATTGATGTTTTGAGAGAGACAGGGGAATTTTTCCAGAGACGGAAAAAGTTTTGATCGCTCTACAGTGCACTACTTGCACTGAGGATGTGGAGCGATGTGGAGTACGATGGTTGCGAGTTGACTTAAGCGGCCTACAGACGAACAACCTAGTTGACAACCAAGTTGATCGTCTGTGGGCCGGTTGGTCTTCGGTATCAACCAACAACCGGCCCACAGACGATCAACTTGGTTGTCAACACGCCCGTGTTGACAACATAGTTGTCAACTAGGTTGTTCGTCTGTAGGCCGCTTTACTTCAACAACAGAGTTGTTGAAGAATTCGCCGAGAAACCTAGAAATTATATTTTGGTTAGTTTGAATTTTTTTTGGTTTTATTTTGATATGAATTTTATAAGGTGTTTCTAAGAGTGTATCAACGGTCGACTGTAGATCATGAAGAAAAATCATTGTTTTCTCTTCCATTTTTTTCTACGGGTCATCGTTTCAGAGATACAGAGTGTCAAAAATTTATATTTTTCCATTTTTCTGCTGATATCTCAGGAACTGTTTGAATTACGGAATTGAGTTTCTTGCACTTTATTCGGTTTTATTAAACGTTTACACCACTGGACAAATATGTTGCACAGAAAATTCTTATGCGCCAATGTGTTTTACACGTTTTTACAAGAAGGTACGGTTTTTTCACTATAAATTGACCCCACCCCCTCTAACTCTGTTACAATAACAGATAGGTATATAAAAATATTTCTCACAAAATTTGTACGAAATCAAATGAATTTTTTGAAACTGAACGTATTTTCATGAAATTCAGCACTCATAAGTATTTCACGATGCTGATGAAATCTAAAATATTTTCAAGGCATGAGCACCTCCGGTTTTTCCGGAAATGACGTCAACTTCCGTTTTTCAAATTAGAACACCATTTTTTTATTGCAGAAATAGATTCCTTAGAAAATTTCAAGTTATTTTGATGTAACATTTTTCAGTTTTGGTTGGAAAATTCTCTCTGAGCGGTAAAATTCGAAAAAAAATCGAAAATAGAGCTCCGCTGAAACAAGAATAACTTCGAGATTTTTGGATGGAAAATTTTCATTTTTGGGATTTTTCAAGATGTAAGATTGATGTATCCACTTTAAAAATCGAAATCGCGATTCATGATACAGGGGGTGGAAAAATCGCTTTCAAAGTTAGGGATGACAAAATCGTGAAAAATCAATTTTTTCAAATTAGAACCCCATTTTTTTATGGCAGATATTGAATCTACGTTAAAAAATAATGTGAGTGTATGCATCACACCCTTGCCCTAAAGTGGATATTAACTCAGAAAATATCCATTTTAGGGCAAGGGTGTGATGCATACACACACACACACACGCTTGTGTGTGTGTGAGAGCGTCTAGAATGGCAGAAAATCATGCAAGATTTGCACATTCAGAAGAATTCATTACAAATTTTATTGAACTATTTAAAAAGAATAAGTGTTTGTGGATAATTAAGAGCAAAGAATATTCGAAAAGAACACTAAGGAATAAAGCCTGCGAAGAATTGTTAGCTTCATATGAACAATATAACGTATATAGTTTTTATAATCGTCCGGATGTTATTTTATTTCTCTTAAAAGATTAATATGGGATAAGAAATCTTTTTTTAACAACCAGTCTTTAACCCATATTCGACGTTTCTTTGATTCACCCTTTTCACTCATTAAGATTATAGCACTGGCTATTTTTTTTGCCTAAGCGACATTTTAAACCTCTCTCGTCAGCGATCGGTGAGCTACTGAGACGCTTGTGTGTGGTCAAAATTGCACGAGCGTCTAGGACGCTCGCAAAACGCTAGCTGCCAGAACGCCGAAAAAGTAGCTTGTGTATGGGCCGCATAAAGTATCGCGGTTAGCCATGATTTAGGTTTATCAAGTTCTTTCACTTAAAACGGATGCAGGTTGGTACTCGTGAAAATCAAGCGTCATTGCCAAATCTACTTTCTATTTAGGTACTCTTTTTCAACTTTATAAATGGAGTTAGTTCGTCTAGGGTTTAACTGTGGCGCAGGTTTCGTAGAACTACATTTTCATACTGGAGTATTTCAAGTTGTGCAAAAATGTATTTGAATGTCTTCTGAATTCACATAATATTTTCTCAAATTCATTAATTTCCCAAAGTGAAGGAACATTTTGATAAATACGTAATTACTACGATTTTTAAGCAGAAACGGCAACTTTGCTCGTTCAACTGACAGAAGAATGACTATAACCCAACATTTTCGAAACATACACGGTGAAATGTGTCAATTTCATGGCAAACCGCGATACTTTATAAAAGTGAATGGAGTATAGGTGGGGGGGAAACTCATTCGCTATCATCAGTTAGCGACTGTGGTGAGTTCTGCCTGACATTTGGAGTAACGGTTTCTAGTCACATCTTAGTATTTTCTAGGGCTCCATTCCATTGTGGTGTAGAATTCTGAAAAAAAAATTCGAAATGGCGGAAAGCCTGCAAAGTTGGAATTTTTTTTTCTCGGTTACCAATTTAGAAAGCACTATTTCTACGTACTAGATTTTCTAAGATATTCCGTGAAAAAAAGTTTTCCAAAATTCGAACTCAACTTTTTTTTTACATGTCTTCAGTGAAAACAAAATTTCGGCCGAAATTGTTAGAATTTTTCATGGTCGAACCATCTTTCATTCTGAATACTGAGTTGAAAACAGAATGAAATAATATCCATTGGTTTTTTTGTAGCCTTCCAAAGATAACCCTCGGAGAACTTTCATAATTTTTATTTAAAAAACTGGAAGCCGTACGAAGGCCAAAATTGTGCTGCTGGGCTGCCAGAATGACCCGGACCGAAGTATGGATTTATAAACCCAAAAAATTTTTTTCAAAAAACTTCGGTGGGAATCGAACTCTCCACTTTCGATTAACTAGCGTCGCTTTGGTAACGGAAATTTATAAGATTAAAATAAACCCAATTCATACTCGTAGAGAGTTCGAATCCTACCAAAGTTCTTTGAAAAAATTTTTTTTTGGTTTATTAATTCATACACATATTTCTGTCCGGGTCATTCTGGCAGCCCATTAGCACAATATTGGCCTTCGTACGGCCTCCATTTTTTCAAATAAAAATTATGGAAGTTCTCCCAGGGTAATCTTTGGAAGGCTACAAAAAAAAACCAATGGATATTATTTTATTCTGTTTTCACCCCAGTATTCAGAATGAAAAATAGTTCAACCACGAAAAATTCCAACAATTTCGGCCGAAATTTTTTTTTCACTTAAGGCATGTAAAAAAAGAGTTGAGTGCGAATTTTGGAAAAATATTTTCACGGAAAATTTTACAAAAACTAGTACGTTGAAAAAGTGCTTTCCAAATTGGCAACCGAGAAAATAAAATTCCAACTTTGCAGGATTTCAGCCATTTTGAAATTTTTTTTCAGAATTCTACACCACATTTAAATTGAACCCAAAAAAATACTAAGCTGTGACCAAAAACCGATATTTCAAATGTGACGCATAACTCACCACAGTCATCAGAATATTGCTCAAAGTTGACATTAAACACCCTGTATCTCGCTTTTGCGTCGAAAACGGGGTATTGAGCCAAAAATGACTTCCTCGGTGTCATCTACGCTGCTTTATATGTTTGTCCAGTTTATGGTGAAACACCCTGTATAGAAATATTTTGATCTAACTATACATATCTTGTATACAAAATCAGAATAGATATTCAAGGAAAAGTCCGAAATTTCGACTTTGACTTCAAGAAGTGCAATATAATGTAACCCGACAATTACGTACTCATCCCACTTCCACGGCAGGAAGCAGGTAAGTGACCAGGGAAATGTGCAGGGTGAGAATGTAATCACTTTACTTCACTTCACACCCTAAATTGGCGGTTTTTCGCGCGGCAGTCAAAGGGCCAGCAGGGAGTGATCACATTCTGGCATTCTGCCCAGTTACTTGTCGTGCGAGCGTTGCGTACGTTGTTAATAGGGATGTTGACTATTTTTTGGCAATGATTTAAATTTGTAGATAAGCCCTATACAAACACGAAAAAATATTTTCATGGAAAAAATATAGCAAATACCAATAAAAAAAGCGTAAATAAAAATAGTTTTCAAAATTCCCGCTGAAACGAAGTGTTTATGATGACGTCACTATACGGTAGACAGACTTCGCCGTCTGTCGAAGCGAACTGATCTTGTGTGATTTGTTCCGAACAAATCGTTTGCGTAATAACGAATAATCGTGAAATAGTTCGCTGGTAATACGTTTTACCCTCTTCTGTTCTTCGTAAGTTCGTAATCGTGATGACAGAAAGGTTATAGGTCAGCTTGTTTACAGAACAGTGACGTCACGTATTCCCATTCGTGTTTGTAGTCACAGGATAAACGGTAATAGATTACACATTTTAAATCGATTTTATTTAATTTAATGAGAGTAATAAGATCACTAAAATATTTTTTTAGTATTTCAAAAACTACAATTTATATGAATTTGTAACATGTGTCAACATCCCTATTGTTGCGAAAAATGTCGACGGAGTGGAGCAACGAAAAAATAATATCATTTCTAGAACACCTTGAGAGTGGAAGAGTGTGATATGGGATTCTTCTGATGAAAACAACAAACTTAAGCACTCAAGTCCAATTGAGGAATAAAACTAAAAAAAGTCACTTATGGCTACATTTAGACCTCTTCTCAAGAGAAAAATCCACCATCTTCTACGACGACGAACTTTATTTTGGAGTTTATATGTTTTCAAGACACTCACATATTTATACAGGGTGGCCCACCCCAGACGCGGTTCTCATTTTGAGGCAGTAAATGAAGACATTTTGAAATTTTTTTTTTCGTGAAATGTAAAGGACAATCTGATGCACAATTTAAAATTGTTTTCACATATACAGGGTGTTCGATAACAAAGATATAGACCAAAGTTACACTTTTTAAATGGAATACCCTATATATGAATTCAAAAATTGAATGGCAAGCTCAAATAATGATGAGTTTATGAAGACCATTTTATGCCTTAGAAGAACCATAGTAGAGAAAATGGCGAGAAATCGAAAAAAAGGAGTATTTTTAATTTGCAATTAATGAATAAACCCTTCAAGCCAATTAGACAGACAATGTTTTTTCATGTAGACATATTGGCTACCCTTATGCAGAAGAAAAAAATTTAACTCTGGAATATACTGAGTGATCATAATTAGTGTTCAAACATTAACTACAAATAATGGTCAAAAACTTTCTTATTTCAAATGGCACACCCAGTATTTCTGTACCTTGTTGAACGTAAAAATTGATATCGAAACTATCTTCATTGGGTTTCCCTATACCTAAACCTAATACTTTTCAAGTAATTCTCGATTTTTAATTCAACTAGTTAACCTACTATTATGGTTAGCGATATTCATAGAAATATTTGGAAATATTTGTGGAAAAATTATCCCAATATTATTTGAAATCTGAAAAACTCATATGAAGATCTCAATCATGGTGTTGCGGTCACGCAAGATTTATTATTCCTTTAGATAGTAGATACCTAAATGATTAGGTATCTACTGTTTTTCTGAATATCAATTCTTTTTTCAATTATTTTCAAATTAATTTCGCCTAAAAGGCATTAAGTGTCATTATCATTCAATCTTTTTCGGTACATGCCCTTAAATTTTTCGTTATTCCGATAGTTTTGATTTGAAGTTAAGCCATACGTTCAAAGAATCATGTAACAAACGATTCATTTAAAAAAATATTTGTTCAGGCGATGAACCTGTGCTCCAGTCCAACATTTCCCTATTCTTCACATTTTCAATATTTTGAAGACTTTTAGAGATTTTCAAAAGAGATCTGTGATAGTGAACCTCTGGCCAGAGAGTGAGTTGAGTACCGAGTGGAACGAGTTTCACCAGCATAAGGACATTCAGTTCAGTAGTACCTAACCTAAGGTAGTTTTTGAAGGTATTTTGTGAACATCTTTGAAACTTTGAGTCTACTAATACTCAATCCAACAATTGGAGATAACAAGTAGGTATGAAGAATCAAAGGTTCATCGCCTGAGCAAATATTTTTTTAAATGAATCGTTTGTTACATGATTCTTTGAACGTATGGCTTAACTTCAAAACGATAAGAATAAAGAAAAATTTAAGGACATCTACCGGAAAAGATTGAATGATAATGACACTTAATACCTTCTAGGCGAAATTAATTTGAAAATAATTGAAAAAAGAATTGATATTCAGAAAAACAGTAGATACCTAATCATTCATAAAGGAATAATAAATCTTGCGTGACCGCAACACCATTATTGAGATCTTCATATGAGTTTTTCAGATTTCAAATAATATTGGGATCATTTTCCCACAAATATTTCCAAATATTTCTATGAATATCGCTAACCATAATTAATAGTAGGTTAACTAGTTGAATTAAAAATCGAGAATTACTTGAAAACTATTAGGTTTAGGTATAGGTAAACCCAATGAAGATAGTTTCGATATTAATTTTTACGTTCAACAAGGTACAGAAATACTGGGTGTGCCATTTGAAATAAGAAAGTTTTTGACCATTATTTGTAGTTAATGTTTGAACATTAATTATGATCACTTATAATTAATTTATAATTATAATTTTTTTTCTTCTGCATAAGGGCAGCCAATATGTCTACACGAAAAAACATTGTCTGTCTCGTTGGCTTGAAGGGTTTATTCATTAATTGCAAATTAAAAATACTCCTTTTTTTCGATTTTTCGCCATTTTCTCTACAATGGTTCTTCTAAGGCATAAAATGGTCTTTATAAACTCATCATTATTTGAGCTTGCCATTCAATTTTTGAATTCATATATAGGGTATTTCATTTAAAAAAGTGTAACTTTGGTCTATATCTTTGTTATCGAACACCCTGTATTTGTGAAAACAATTTTAAATTGTGCATCTGATTGTCCTATACATTTCACGAAAAAAAAAATTTCAAAATGTCCTCATTTACTGCCTCAAAATGAGAACCGCGTCTGGGGTGGGCCACCCTGTATAAATGAAAGTGTAATAAGAGACATGAACTCAATTTGTAAAATATTTTCAAGTGGAATCTACTTCCGGTTCTACCGGAAACAGATGTGAACTTCGTTATTTCAAATGTAACACCCTGTATATTTATACATATTTGAATTCTTCGTTTAATTCTGCAATGATTTGATGTATTATATGCGCAACCACATCAAGCGATTGTGGAGTTATTGCCTGATTCTCAAATTTTTTGACAGAAAGATTTTCACGAATAAGTGTTCATATCTTCAAAATACATCATTGTAAGAATTTTTTTTTGCAACAGTGAAACAGAGGGAAGTACGCTGATACTGCTTCTTGTATAAATTATGGGGAAATATTATACAGGTTGTCTGAAACAGGGCTTCAAAGTGAGCCTCAATAAAACTATGAAATCTCATTTTTCTCAAATGGGAACCATATAATTTTATAATTCCGATCGATTGCTCGTCAAAAACTAGTTAGAGTGTGCTAAACATTTCATGTCTTTGAAATGAGTAGTTTCGCCGTTATCGAATAAAATTCGAATTTCACGACTAAATAAGCTAGGTTTCTTTGTCTAAACATCAGGTTTATCAACATAATTTTCAAGTAGGCTATGTCAATAGTCAGAATATGACAGTTTTAAACTGAAATTTCTGTATTAAGTCATCATCAATTATTTGCTCTGTTTATTTGTCACATTCGCCGCAAATAAAGAACAGACTTTTGATATGAATTTGTTGAGGCTTTCGCGGCCATCGTTTGATGACATCTGGTCTTGGTTCGAGCATTTCGGCCGAAATCCTCGAGCCGAGACCAGATGTCATCAGACTTTTGAGTTTTGATATAATATCAATCTAGTGTACCTTATTATTATTGCTTGTTTTGCACTGTGCTTGAGTGCTTGATCAATGAAAATAAGTAAGAATGACAATTCCTAACATTGCCTACTTTGAAATAGACGAGCATGCCACTGCATTCGACAGAATTTAACAAATAAAGCCAGGTTTATCCCATCCTTAGACCATCCTTAGACTATGGTCTAAGATCCCATCAGTTAAATTCAGTGGTTTGCTCGTCTAATTCAAAGTAGGCTATGTTAGGAATTGTCATTCTTACCTATTTTCATTGATCAAGCACTATGCAAAACAAGCAATAATAATAATATGGTACACAAGAATGATAGTCTGTTCTTTATTTGCGGCGAATGTGACTAATAAACAGAGCAGATAATGAATGGTGACCAAATGAAGAATTTCAGTTTAAAACTGACATATTCTTACAATTGACATAGCCTATCTGAAAATTATCTTGATAAACCTGATGTTTAGACAAAGAAACCTGGCATATTAGTCGTGAAATTCGAATTTTATTCGATAACGGCGAAACTACTCCTTTTAAAGACATCAAATGTTTGGCACACTCTAACTGGTTTTTGACGAGCAATCGATCGGAATTATAAAATTATATGGTTCCCATTTGAAAAAAATGAGATTTCATAGTTTTATTGAGGCTCACTTTGAAGCCCTGTTTCAGACACCCTGTATAATATTTCCCCATAATTTATACAAGAAGCAGTATCAGCGTACTTCCCTTTGTTTCACTGTTTTAAAAAAATTATTACAATGAGGGATTTTGAAGATATGAACACTAATTTGTGACAAATCTTTTTGTCAAAAAATTTGAGAATCAGGCTATAACAGAACAATCGCTTGATATGTGCAATCAAATCATTGGAGAATTAAACGAAGAATTCAAATATGTATAAATATACAGGGTGTTATATTTGAAATAACGAAATTCACATCCGTTTCCGGTAGAACCGGAAGTAGATTCGGCTCGAAAATATTTTACAAATTGAGTTCATGTATTCTGAAACTAAAATACAAAATTTTGAATTTGTATCGCAATTCCTTCCTCGAAAACTTCTAATGAAACACTTAAAATCACCTTGTATACCTAAGCAAAACATTGAAAAAAGTCCGTACAGTATTAAAACTTTTTGGCTATTTTTTTTAACCATACCTACGACAAACTCGTGACCTTAGACTATACAGGGTACAGGGTGATTCCGGAGGAGACCGTCAGATTTAAGGAGAAGTTTACACTAGTAAAGGCAGTCTCGAAACAATGTTTGGTTTTAGGGGCCTTTATTGAGGGTCTACATCACAGAACACAAATATTCTACATGGTGATTTATCCGATTCGACCGAGTATTCTTTTATTCATAACTTTGGTATGCCTTATTGATCAATATATCGATGAAATTTTCAGTGCAGGACAATATATCGTCAATCATATATGACACTTTTTCAAAAGTACAGGGTGGAATTATGATTGAGATTCAATTTTCAGGTTGAAAAAACACCCTACTCATTCCGTTTTCAAAAAATCGCTACCTGCTTCAGACTAAACCATAATTTAACATTACTGGAGCATTTTTTTAATTTTTTTTGTACAGTTTTCCTAAAAAAAATTTAAAGATTAACAATATCTTTATTTCGCTCAAAGGCAGTGAGGATATCTGAACTGGATTTTCCCTTAATTCATAACTTTGGTATGGCTTCATGGGCGCCCGCAGGGGGGGAAAGGAGGGGGGCATGCCCCCCCCCTGAGATTTGTATGGCCTCATCGTTTTTCAGCTCAACACCCCCAATATTTGAATAGTTTTTATTTTGCCCCCCCCTGAGGAAAATTTCGGCCCCTCCTGAGAAAAATGTCTGCGGGCGCCCATGTATGGCTGATCAATATTGATGAATTTTTCAGAGTAGAACAATATGAGTGTCTACTTTTAATAATTCCAAGACTTTTTCGAAAATACAGGGTGGGCATTATGATAAATTCAGATTAAATTTGCAGGTTGAATTAACACCCTGTACATTCCGTTTTCAAAAATTCGCTACCTGCTTCAGATTCCACCATGAGTTTACATTACTGGAGCGTTTTTATTTTCTTTGGGACACTTCCAGTTTTTCTAGAAATTTTTTTTTAAAGATGAACAATATCGTTATTTCGCCAAAATAAGGGGGTGGGTATGTTCTGAACTAGATAGTAAAGCTGTATCGTCCAATGAAACAAAGCTCTTCCGAATGTATGGAAAATAGAGTTTATCAAATTGAAAATTTTTCATGAAACTCAAATCTCAATTTGAATCAAGTTACTTTAGGACTCAGAGGAAGAGCTTGTATCATTGGACGATACAACTTTACTATTCAGTTCAGAATATACTTACACTGCCTTGTAGCGAAACAACGATATTGTTCATATCTTCAAAAAAAATTCTAGGAAAACTGGACGTAATGTAAACTTATAGTAGAATCTGAAGCAGGTAGCGAATTTTTGAAAACGGAATGCACACTGCCCAGGGTGTTTTTTCAACCTGCAAATTTAATCTGAACTCATCATAATTCCAACCTTGTATTTTTGAAAGAGTCTTGGAATTATTGAAAGTACACAATCATATTGTTCTACACTGAAAATTTCATCAATATTGCTCAAGCCGTTCCAAAGTTATGAATAAAAGAAAAATCGGTCAGATTGGACAAATCACCTTGTAGACTCTTATTAATAAAGGCGCCCAACCATAAACCAAACATTGTTTGGAAACTGCCTTGACGCCCTTGCCTAGTGTGAACTTCACCTAAAATCTGACGGTCTCCTCCGAAATCTCCCTGTATAGAATCTGATACTATGTCTATGCTCGGAGCATTGTGAAAATCGTGAACCAGTTCAGCATGCCGAAAAACATAAAATACTGTTGCAAAAAACCTTAGGATTTTCGTCCGTCTTAAAACTTTGTTTACTGATGGACTAGATTCTAGAGCTATACCCTATACCTATGTGGGCATGTTCTCATTAGTACACACGGCATACCTAATATAAAGCATTGCGTAAACTGCTGTGTAAATAATGTTTTCGCGAGCGCCAGTTTTATTGCATCAGACAATGTTTGATGGAGGAAATTATGCAAAATTGCTATCTTAGGCTATTCCGATTTTTTGTCATCGCGATCTATTTTAAATCCAGTCGACTGTGACAACATTTTTATTTCAGTTCTGCTTGCCATTGAAAGGGGGTTCAATCAATATTATAAATATTTGGTTTAATACATATGTATATTGAAAATTCTTGTATTAATCTCATAACCCCTTGAATTTAGTTGAAGATCCTTCATGTGGATGAAAAAACCATATTTCCTTTTTTAATCCTTTCAGGGTTAATTAGTTAATTATCTGCCATCACAACATTCACAACCAAAATGTCTAAAAAATTAGGAGGGCAAACGAAGTATAATTAGTCCATCCTTCACGAGGAAAATAAAGATTCTCAGTGAATTTTTAGTGATAACTACAAAAATATTTCAAAATTTGATCAGAATTTTTTTATCGTTCGACACTTCATGTTTCATGAAAACCATAGTTCGCGGCATGTTCTCACTGTTTCTAATGAATTATATTCTAGCTGCTGGTCTAGTCTTCGTTTCCTATTCGAAAAATTGTTATCCTTGGCTTTAAAATCAATAAGATTAATATAAAATGATCATGTAATTAAAGGTGCATATTATAATTTATAACAACCATTTAAATCAAGCGTGTCCTCAACGAAATCCGAGAACATTGGATTGTTATATTTCAATAAAATTGAGTTTAGTTTAGATTCAGTTTGAATAACGCGCCAATCAATGTTTGCATAGCGTCAACTTCCTTAACAACCGTTTCCGTCCACTTTCGCTCGAACGTTGGAGTTTGACTGTTTGACAGTTTATGTTGGTTATTCCTTAGATAGAGTGTTTTCCTTGTTTTCAAAAAATTAATAATGGTGAGTTTATCTTTGGTGAAAATGTAATGAACAACTTAAATTTTTCGTCCAATTTTCCAGGCGAATTACACTGAAGACCAGATGGCCGGTAAGTTGATCTTGAAGGAGAAGGCTTTGAATGCCCCACCTTGAATTTCATACCCATAACCCTTTATCACTTTATTCAACTTCTTTCAATCTTTATTTCACGATCATTATATTTTTTTATTTACTATACGAAGAATCATGATATTCAATCAGAGAGAATTCTTAGTTCAAGTAACTGTTCAGTGAAAAGAAACACTGTAGAATAATTGAGACAGGCCAACAAAACTGTTGCAATGATTCATACGGTTGATTTTGTCCATTTATGGTATGATTTTGAAAGTAAGTCGATGTAATTTCGTTATTGCTACAATCAACACAGCAGATGTTCATGAGCTTTCATATCAGTAGCATATTAGTTGTGTTTTTGTCAATATGTATCTTTATGAGCCCCCAAGTAAACTTACATTAACTTCAGTTGAAGGTATATTGAAACTGATAAAAAGCATCATTGTGTTACAACTGCTCATTATTTCTAGAATTCCAAGAGGCATTCCAATTATTTGATAACCGTGGAGATGGCAAAATTCATGTTAGTCAGATTGGCGATGCCTTGAGGGCTCTAGGACAAAATCCAACTGAATCTGATGTGAAAAAATTCACACACCAACACAAACCAGATGAAAGAGTGTCCTTTGAAGTGTTCCTGCCTATTTACCAAGTAAGAAATCAAAACCCTATTATTTGCTCTGCCTAATTATTGAACAGTCTTTATGAATTATGGTAGCATCATAGTGGCTGTTGAAATATAATTTTATTTTCAAACATACGATAACGACGTAATTTTTCGACTGACAGGATCATCGAAAAGTTCTAGTTCTCCGCCCAAGAGGAGAAATAGTTGCTCTGGCTTACTTTTTCCTCTGGTGGCAAGAAAACTGTTGTTATGGAAAGGATTAATTTTGCAAGACAACTGTATCTAGGCAAATGTTCAATTTTTCACTCAATTATAACAATTGTAAATATTCAGATTTCCATGAATTTCAAAATGTTTGAAAATAAAATAACATAAATTTCATTCAAAGCAGAAGTGACTTTTCATGGCTCGCTTTCAATTACTCAAGCTCTCCATGAAATGTGACACTTCTCCTTATGAAATAATATACTATTACATCTGCCACTGTCTTTGTATCTAAGTTTATTTTATTTTTACTCTCACTGAAATGTTAAAATGATTTATAAAGACCCAGTTGAATTAGTCATCTGGAATATTTTTTCAATCGAAGGATAAAAATATTTTAGGAATATAGGTAGATATGGAAATTGACGTCTTTGGATTCAGTCAAATTTCGGCATTTCAAATTTCATTTTCCTCTTTCTGACTGTGTGTTAAGTGCATTGTGAAGAAATTATCATGTTTCACAGTATGAATCTTAAGGGGAGTTGTGAAAAATATGATATGATGAAAATTGTTAGCAGTAGGTAATGGGAAACTGACTACTATCAACTATAAACATTGTTATTTGCCCACAAATTACAGTCATGTAATCATTAAAATTGTCAAGTTTACGTTTTCCATCGTTTGTCCTACATATACATACACCACATGATTTTTAAGCCTCACCTCATCATGTTCAATACCACCTGTTCTGTCAAAACAAATGTGTCATTCATATCAAGGTAGACAGTTTTGAACATTTTAGAGTCCTAGAGTAGTCATTTCAGTTTGCTCCAATGATTCAATTCTTCAAGGTTTCCAATATAGGTACTGACCGATTATGTATAGCAGAAAACAAATTGAAAGAAATTGATAACCGTATGGTTATCAATTTCTAATATTATTTCCACTAATTTTTCCAAAAGATAATTGGGATGCTTACACTACATGATGTGAAATATCTAAGACGCGGCTTCATCAATGCATTATCATTACCTCTTTTGCTATTTTGTTCCAGTATCAAGCACATTTTCTCCAGGTCTGTCTATGATCTTCTCGTACAACCAGCGAAAGGAACTATTTTCTTAGTTATGTATTATGCACAAATTTTCATTGCGGAGAGAGACAAAATTTCCTATCAAATCAAGTTTTTCGTGTCTGGAAGGAACCCCCCGGTAGTGGTGAACAGTGCTAGTGTTAATTACATTAAAAACAATTGGACTGTTTTATTTCAGTTCAGTTAGATAGAATAAGTTTGGGCTGTTGCTATTATCCGTTTATTTGTGTACTGAGTCCTATAGATATTTATCTTGACTCTTATCCCTAATCATAAGCAGAACTGTAGGGTGCCCCGTTCGACATTCCTCTGCTAATACTGAGATTAGGAGCGGAAAATAGATCAATATGTTTGTTTGAATGAACTGTTCCTTGTTGCCTTTTCAAGACACATGCCATAATTGGAAATAAATCTGTACAGCTCCATTTCATAAGAATATATAATAAATAATAATAATTAACAGAATCATTCCAAATTTTTTGTACATATTACATATTCAGATAATTCTTCAAATTGAATTCCGTTCACATGCAGATTCATCGGTATCAATTAGGTTTTGTATTTTCATATATTTTTATGAAAGAGAACAGTACATATTTGTTTTGGTAGGAAAAGAAATCGAACATCATGGCATGTGTCATGAAAAAGCAACAAGGAATAGATCATTCAACAAACAGATTGATCTATTCCTCGCTCCTAATCTCAGTATTAGCAGAGGAAATTTTTAACGGGGCACCATACAGCTCTACGTATGATGCAAGAGCACAGATAAAAAACTGTCCCCTGTATAAATGTAGGGATATTGGATTTGTTAACAGAATAAGCTGTTATTTATTTTAAAGGGAATCTTCTTAGAATACAATTTATTTTTCTATTCTCCAAAGTGGTTGACAAAGCATTTTGCAATAGACTGAAACAAAAAAACAAAGGGAGAGAAATCAAGAAGGGAAAATCCATCAATATATTCATTATCAAATTGCCTTGAAGACACTGACCCATCTCAAAAACGAATCAGATACTGAACGAATACCCTCAAAACCATCTGGAAATTTATATACTGAACAGTTATTGACCAAATGGTCAATAGTTTGTTCACACTCACATCTCAGGCATTCAATTCAAAAACATGTATTATTACAACAACCATATATCATATAGACAGTTTTTGTTGAAATAATCGTTAATTTGAAGAAGTTATAAGAGGTACTGTAACAAGCCAAATATTAATCATTACTCACTTTCAAGAAGCCCCTTTTCAAATTCGAATCTTAAACATATTCCAGGCGTAGCCAGAATTTACTAACAAACCTGATGTCTTGATTACTCTGAATTCTTAAACTTATACCTTTTTACATACTGATAACAACCTCCATATTTTCAATCATTCTCAGCAACATACCATTCATGCCATAAAATTGTCCATATTATCCAAACCATGCAGCATGTCATTCTTTTATCAAGTTAAATATTTAGCATCTGCGTCTCGCACAAGATACAAGCTTCGAAGCTTGTAGTTTTAGCCCGGGAGCCAGTGATAGTTTTTGGTGACCAATTTTAACCCTGGCCATAATAGGTATATAGCTTAATTCTTATTTGTCTTATAGCATAGTGATCGTCAGCTGTCGCACCAGTGGTGGGTTTGCCAACGGGAGCAACGAAAACACGTAAAAAAAATATTGAGTTTCAGTCATTTTAACCCTGCTGAAATTTACAGAAATGGTAGTTTATATAATTATTCGAATGAAAAAAATCGTCCGCTGGCTGTACGTTGGTGGAAAACCCGTCCGCTGGACATGAAAACTCGTTTTCCACCAACGTACAGCCAGCGGACCATTTTTTTGTTCGAATAATTATATGAACTACCATCTTTGTAAATTTTAGCAGGGTTAAAATGACTGAAACTAAAATTTTTGTTCACAAGTTTTCATGTCCAGCGGACGGGGTTTCCACCAACGTACAGCCAGCGGACGATTTTTTTTATTCGAATAATTATACAAACTACCATCACTGTAAATTTCAGCAGGGTTAAAATGACTGAAACTCAAAATTTTTTTTACAAGTTTCCATGTCCAGCGGACGGGTTTTCCACCAACCTACAGCCAGCGGACGATTTTTTTTATTCGAATAATTATACAAACTACCATCTCCGTAAATTTCAGCAGGGTTAAAATGACTGAAACTCAATATTTTTTTCACATGTTTTCGTTGCTCCCGTTGGCGAACCCACCACTGTTGAGCCAGCTGACGGTCACTTTAGCTAAGTAAACGACCAAATCAAGCTATATAAAAATTATGGCCAGGGTTAAAATGACTGACTAAAAAATGTCACTGGCTCCCGGGCTATTTTTGAGGGGTCTCCTCTGGAGACCTAGGAGTTATAAGTATACTCAATATCAATCAATCTGTTATGTGACTATTTTGGATCTGTATTTTACGCCCATTTCCTAATTGTTATAATTATTTTATAGCAAATTTCCAAGTCCAGAAGTGCAGAGACTGCTGAAGATTTTATTGAGGGACTTAGGCATTTCGACAAAGATGGCAATGGTTACATAAGTTCAGCTGAATTGAGACATCTTCTTACCACACTTGGGGAAAAACTCACAGATGATGAGGAAAGTGTTAATGTTTTTCAATAAACTTAATTACGGTTCCAGTGAATAGAATTTTTGAGTAATCAATATATTCTTTATAGGTAGAGCAGCTGCTCCAAGGCCAAGAGGATTCCCAGGGAAATGTCAATTATGAAGAGTTTGTCAAGCTAGTAATGTCAGGTTAAAGCCTTCAGATGCTTTATACTCATAAATTTTAGCCTAATGTGCTATGAGTTCTTGACAAAATTGCATTTATTAGGTTATGAATGAATGTAGAAATGTCTATTTTGAATTATATATGTTGAGCTATTCCTTATTTATATTGTTAGTGCCTTCATTCCAATTTTTAGTATTTTGAATTTTTATAAAACAATTGTCATCTATTATGTTTGGAGGTCAGTGATTGACAAATTTATTTATTTTAACATAGATGTAATAAGGTTGTATAAAGTTCTTTGGATATGAATTCTTCGTTTTTTTTAGATGACAATAAGGCTATTGACACCTTAAGGCCTTTATGGGCAGGGGCGGCTCCAGGATTTTTTTACGTAGGCCCAGCTTGAGAGTTACATCAGTTACACCTCCCCGTTCGAAGCCGAGGAGGACCACTTGTATAAATGGAAAATTTTTGGGTACGCCCGGGCCCACTCGGCCTGCCGCTAGAACCGCCACTGTTTATGGGTATATGTCAAGTTCCTTTATGTAATAACTAGTATGGGCCAGCATATCTACCTCTTAAGTGGTTATCCTCATAGGTTGAACTCGAGTGATTTTATAAGCGAAATGTCAAAGTTTGATCAATTTTCCTGAAGAAATGGGGGAATGATAGGAAATATAAATACCAAGCTATTTTGCATTGACTCTTTCTCTTTCCGTATATTTACATCACGGCCAAGATATCTGTGAAAAAAGTTTTATCGAGTTCAAAATGGACCTTATTGACGAATTTTTTCGTAATTTTCGCGAAATTTTTAAAAATACTTCTACTTCGCCTAGAGAATCGAAATTTCACCCACGTATGAATCGATTATTCCTCTTTCCAAACGTATAAAAAATATCACACCGTATCGTAGCTTCGCTGCGATTTTTAAATTCTTCTGGAGCCACTTTTCGACAGATTCCGTCGGGCCGGTCCACCGAGTTACCATTTTAGTATAGTAATAGAACAAATTTTAATCTTGTTCATTTCATGGGCTTTGATGCATTTTTTTCGCCTTGGTAATGAGGCGAAATGATTAAACTAGTATTTAAATGAATTCCTTCAGTTTATTCGAAATGAATAATTTTTATAGGGAAGTGCATAGAAAGTGGCATGAAAAAGTAATTCATAATTTTGAGAATTGATGAAGAATAATACATGAGCGTTCATAAAAATTCGAGGCATAGTGGCCTGTGAAGTAATTTTGTGTATGTGAAAATTCATACCCAGTAGATTTCGAATTTTTCTGAACGCCCGTGATGGTATCCTTCACGGAAAAAATTCGACTAAGGGTTTCGTAAATGTAGGCGTCCGATATTTTGTTTTCCTAATCATTGCGGATTAGATCAAAATGATTTTGTGTTTAGGTGGAGAATGACACCCTAATAACAGTTCAACTGATGTGCGTAACCTTTGCATTTTGTTTAAGGCAATATAGTAATTTACGTAACAAGTCCGGAAAATAGTGTTTTTTGGACGAATAGACAAAATTCTCTCAGTCTGTGAGTCCAAAAAAACTATTTTCGGCGTGTTGCGTACAATATTTTTTCGGTAACCGTGTAGAATTACAAATCAATGAGACGACACATTTCTTTATTATACATTCTGATTCTCATTTGACTTAAACAGAACAGAATTTTCATCCGTTATTTCGTTGCTATTGTGATGATCATAACAATGACAAAAACGACGTGTGATTTTTTTCGGCCTAGTCCGGGAAGTGAGTAAATCCCGGACGGTTGCCGAAAAAATATTGTACGGAATACGCCCGAAAATAGTTTTTTTGGACTCACAGACAGACAGAATTTTGTCTATTCGTCCAAAAAATAGTAATTTACGTAACAAGTCCGGAAAATAGGGTTTTTTTGGACGAATTTATAAGATTCTAGGACGAGCCGGAGGCGAGTCCTGGAAGTCTGTGAGTCCAAAAATAGTATATTTCATTACAAGTCCAGAAAGTAAGCTTTTTCCGTGCGCGCGCGATGTGTTCCCGTGTGAGGCGGAGCCGAACACGGGACTCGTGCAAGCACGGAAAAAGCCTTTCTGGACGTGTAATGAACGATATTTTTCATTACACCTCTCTGAAAACAATAACACGTTGAAAATTTTCCGCAGAAAGCATTTCCATATTGTGAAACAATAATTATTTAAAACACTGACATCTACTGTCACGCAATCGTTGCTCTGTGTCTCAGCATAGGAATCAGAGGATGCATCTATGCCTCAGCGCACCGTAAAACTTTTTGCGGTGCGGCCGCACGGAAAAGAGTCATTTTCTATGTTCTAAATCTTCATGTTATAATAGGGTTTTCAGTGCGGTGTAATGAAAAACTATTTTCGGGCGTGTTGCGTACAATATTTTTTCGGCAACCGTGTAGTATTACAAATCAATGAGACGACACATTTCTTTATTATACGTTTTAATTCTCATTTGAATTAATCAGAACAGAACTGTCATCCGTGATTTCGTTGCTATTGTGATGATCATAACAATGACAACAACGACGTGTGATTTTTTCCGGCCTAGTCCGGAAAGTACGTACATGCTTCTTTCTCAAAGAAAAAGCGTCCGGGAAGTGGGTACATCCCGGACGGTTGCCGAAAAAATATATCATTTTATCTACTCCCATAGAATAAGATATCCATTATTCATCTGATTTTGATCTGTAATAGTATCTATAAACCAATAGCTATTAGCTTGAGTTATAATAACTCACTCTAATACAAATAAGGAAAATTAAATGGCTTACGAAATGGATAAAGAAGTCAGATCGATCAGGAATTCTATTTCAGATATCAAGGTAACGTTTTCGCCATTGATTTCTACATTTCCTTGGGTCTGAATATCCAAAAATTGCATTTGGCAAACGTGAATTTTTGACATGTTCTCAATTTTGAAAATGCAGATTAATTCAAATTTTACTGAAGAAGTCGAAGGTAAAGTATAGTATTCAATTCGCCGCATGACCATTCATAATCTCATAAAACGCACTTGGTGAATTACACTCGCCTGACGGCTCGTGCTGCAAAATTCATCTGCGTGTTATGACTTACATTACCGCTCGTTGAATAATATACTAACTACATAAAATATGATGGTTTTTTTTTCGTTTAATTACGATGGTCCTTGAGGGCCAACTCCACGGATTGAACTATTCATAGGGACGGGCCGAAGCCCGAAGCTAACTTTTTTGGGGGGATAGCTTCGAAAACTCCTTCGAAACTTTTTTCCAACAAATTCGAAAATTTTTCAACAGCTTCGATAATATTCCAACTCTCTGTTGAACCCTGGGAGGGAACGGAATTAAGGTAGGTAATCATTAATTCCATTTGTATTATCGGAAAGTTCTTGAAAATATTTTTCCTGTTTCCGTATCTTATTCCCTTCCAGTTTATTGTTATTAACGATGTTGATAAATGTTAAGTATCGAGTAACCGCATTTTCAACTGAGCTCCCCGATTTTCGTATAAAACTGCGAGTTTCAACGGTGAATAAAATTTAAATTTTCATTGTGTGAAAATTAGGTGAAAGTCCAGCATTTTCGCCATAAAAAGAATTCATAAATATGGTTCTAACTCGGGAAATGAAGGAGGAAATCCAACTCGCAATCAATGAGCAGTAAGCAGGAGTATAAAAAGCGAATCCTTCATCAGGAATATTGTAAACAATGTGTCTGGAGCAGTGATAAAGTCTGGAAAATAAATTGTCGCAGTTAGAAGAGACAGTGGCGGACCTTGAGAATAAATACACTAGATTGGAATCGAATTATGAGAATAGGATGAAGATGTTGGAGCGCAGAATGGAAGAAATTAATTTAAGGGAGAATAAAATGAGAGAAAATTTTGAGGAAATGGATCAGCGGGACACGAGGAGGAATTTGAGGATTTTCAATCTCGAGGAGGCAAACCAGGAGAATATACGTAAAAAAGTTATTGATCTTTTGAATTCCAAATTGTCTTCTAATTTTTCTGATGTGGATGTTGATTTGTGCTATCGAAATGGAAAGCGAAACGATACCAAAATTAGGGGTATATTTCTCAGGCTGAAGAAGTATGAAGTTAAAGAGGAAATATATTCCAAGAAAAAATTTCTCAAGGGCACAGGTGTTGTGATAAGAGAGGATCTGACCAAAGAGAGGGTTGAATTATTCAACGGGTCTGTCGAAAAGCTCGGGGTAAAAAACGTCTGGACTAATAATGGAAAGATCTACATCATTGTTGATAATAAGATGTCGGTCATTAAGAACAGAAGAGACTATCAGGCTATTTTTGGATGAAGTGAATCAATTACATTGCATTGAACAGTTATATGGTCTTTATATATGCTTTAATTTTTGTATTTCCTTTTTTTGTAGGTTATTTTGTTCCATAACTTCAGCACATGATTTGTTGATGTTTGCTGTTATTATAATTTCTGTTTGTTATCAAACAGTCAAGAGTCAAGCCGTAATCTAATAAAAATTTTTATGGGGTTGTTCAGTGAAATAATTTGGGTTATAAACTCACAGAATGCTAGATATTTTGGGTCAATTGGATGACAATGTTGAAATAGATACTAAGTTGATGGAAAATTTTCAGCAGTTTGCATTGGGTGGAGCCGACTGGACGGGGAGAGGTATTGACATTGCTCATTTCAATATTCGAGGTTTACGGAAACATAATGATGAATTACTGGTACATGTACAGATGGCCAAAGATCTTTTAGACGTAATCAATCATTCTATCAGAAACTCGGAGGATTGAAAATGTGAGTGATTTTCTCATTCCAGACTATGATATCCATTATAATCAATCGGAAATTAACAAGTGTGATGGGGTTATAGTGTATACAAGAAACAGCCTTTCTGCTGCGGTTGAGGTTAGGATTGTAAATGAGACTAGATTTCTTAGGATAACCTTCATTAATCAGTTTATGCATTTGCATAATTCAATAGGTATAACAGCGTACTATAGGTCACCTGCTACAAAAATTTCAACTTATATAAATGATCTGGAGTTATATTTGAGTGATGTTGAGTTAGGAAAGTTGGAAATATATGCCGGAGATATAAATATTAATTTGTTGCAATCCGATTCATATGACACCAATAATTATTTGAATGTTTTGAATTCGAGAGGTTTTATATCATATATTAATAAACCTACAAGGGTAACATCAAACTCTGAATCGCTTATAGATCATATATTTATAAGAAAAGAAAATTGTTTAGAAGATAGGATCAAAATTCATTCGATCATTGTTCAGACGGATATGACAGATCATTTCACTCCTCTTGTATTCTTGTCGACCCCTCATCTGAAAAAAAAATATGTTGAACAAAATGCTGAGATCATTACAAAAAAAATTAATTATCAATTGCTGGGAGAAAATTTGGATCGGGAGATTTGGACTGAGGTGTTGATGTGTGAGGCCGTACAGGATTCTTATGATATTTTCATTCATAAACTACAAATGTATGTAAATGATGCAACGATCACAAACAAAGTTAAATTAAAAAAAAATACTAAATTGAAGCCTTGGATAACAGCTGGTCTCATTACATCTATCAAAAGAAGGGATATTATAAAAAAAAAACTAAAAAATAATCATAATCCACTATTAAAAGAGCAGTATTTATAGGGAATATAGAAATAAAATAAATCATCTAATCAGAAAAACTAAGAATTATTATTATCAAAATAAGATAGAACAAGCAAATGGTGATTTAAAAAAAATTTGGAAAGTCATAAATGATGTATCGGGAAAAAAACTTTCGGCTGATGTTGTGAACGTTGATATCGAGAATGAGAGTGCTGAAATATTGTGTGACAGTAATGAGAAAGCAAATGCGTTCAACAATTTTTTCATTAATATAGGAGCTGATCTGGCTGAAAAAATAAATGTCACAACTTTACCAAATAATTTCCTTCATGAATACACACATAATTCTACAATATTCTTGAAACTCGTAACACATAATGAGATCACTATTCTCATATCGAATTTAAAAAACAATTGTTCTCCTGGCCCTGATCAACTTACAACTTTGACTATAAAAACTATCCATTCACGTATAATTGAACCATTATTGCATATCATTAATTTATGTTTGTCACAAGGTAAAATTCCGAAACAGTGGAAAGAATCAGTCGTAACCCCGGTTTTCAAAGCTGGGGATCCAACCAAAATGACGAACTACCGCCCCATATCTGTTATTGATAATTTCGCGAAGATTTTCGAACAGGCTTTGAAAAATAGATTGGTTGAATTTTTTAACGCTCATGATCTAATAACTGACAGACAATATGGTTTTGTGCGGGGGATGAACACTGAAGGCGCAATTGTTGACATGTTGGAAAAATCGATTGAGGCGGTGGATGAATAATCCAAATGTCTTGCAGTGTTTCTTGATGTTGCTAAAGCATTTGATACTGTATCATCGCACGAAAAATTGCTGCATAAATTGTCCCAATTGGGTATTCGTGGTGCGGCCCTGGACCACCTGTATGAGATATCAGTCGGTGAGGTGAGCTCGTGGTTGGCAGTGAGGAGGGGAGTACCTCAGGGAACGCGGTGTTGGGCCCAATACTGTTTCTTGTGTATTTGAACAGCATTACAAAGATAAGACATTTTGGAGGACATATAGTATGCTATGCGGACGATAAAGCTGTGGTTTTCACTGGTAAAGACTGGGAGGAAGTAAGGTCTACAGCTGAATTAGGTTTAAAAAAATTCAATTATGGTTCAATCATAATTTGTTGAGTCTGAATATTGCAAAACTAAATACCTGACTTTTTCTCCCTCATTGGTTGATCAACCAAAACAGTTCTCACTCAGACTTCATTCCCCCATCTGCCGTGTCGGTGCCTGTAGCTGTCCTGCCCTGACTAAATCTTCTTCGCTAAAATACCTGGGTATTATAATAGATCAGCATCTACGTTGGAAATAACATATACACCAAGTAACTAAAAGGATAAGAGCACTAATGCATAAATTTTACATATTGAGGGATATAATGTCAAGAAGAAGTTTGGTTATCTTATATAATAGTCTCGCTGAATCTATGATTAGATATTGTGTCGTTGCATGGGGTGGTGCATTTTCTTCTACCTTGAAACCTCTACAAATGGCCCAAAATGCGCTCATAAAAATGATTTTCAGGAAAAATAAATTATTCTCCACGAAGTTACTCTATGAGAGTTCTGGGCTCCTCAACATCAGAACAATTTTTACCTATCAGTGCATATTGAGGGTATATCATAAACAGGCTGATTTCAATATTAAAAATACAAGAACAACCAGATTACTCATCGAAGGAATTTACATCTGAATCTTTTCAAAAAGTCTGTAACAAAAAGATCCTTCTTGTACTACGGTCCAAAACTTTTTAACCCTTTAGCGCCTGCTGGTTTCATAGCAAAACCATTCATTCAGGAATATTTAGATAGCGTACCACTGGTTTTCTGCTGAAACCGCAGCATATCACGTGATAAGATATTATGCATAATCTAATTGTTTTTTTTTCTAGCGTTCGTAAATTGGACGTTGTTCGCGATATATAAGCATTTCATTGGTACGGATCTCCTCGTATTGCTCTAACTATTTATAGCCGTCTATAAGGGTATTTCTCTGTGAACTGGGCAACTCGTCTAAAAAAGATGTCTAGACGACTTTTTTGCTCATATATTCAATAAACCTAATTCAATAAATATATATTTACATTTTTATTAATGAACGAGAGATGAACCAAAAATATTTCCATTACTTTAGAATATTTTAACAATATTCTGAAATGGTCGATACAGGGGACTGTGTCCATGTCAGGGGACTGTTTATTCAAATGAAAAATTCTGTACCAAAATTATTCTATTTCAATTTTCATAAAAAATCACAGTTTAGGAATTAAGTATTTGCTTTCTTCTTTAATCACGAGAAGCGTTTTTTGTACTTCATTATTTTCTTCTTCAAGACTCTAATTTCGTCATGTTTTTTTCTTTATCCTATATCTTAGCATCTTCTCTCTAGAATATCTTTTTCGAATTATTTCAGCAACTTCAGGTTTTGGCATTTGAAATGAATTAGTTACATCAGAATCTGGACTATTCTCTCTCATGTACGAGTTAGTGATATTCGCTTATACTTTTTTTTTATTGCGATACTTGGTGCAATGTTCTTTCCACTTCTTCTTAGCTTCCCGGTGTTCTCGTGGGGTCATATTCTCAACAAGCTTCCTAGTTCCCTTTTTTTTTTCTTAAGGTATTGAATACGTTCTTTCTCTCTAAGCTCTTTCCTTTTCTTTTTCTGTTCTTATTACACTCATATCTCTTCCGCTCATTTCCTCTTTTCCTTTTCAAAATATCTTCCTCAGAGAGTTTTTTCTTCCTTGGAACCCTAGCCTAGTGGTTAAGGTGATTGTCTAAGACCCGAAAGTCCCGAGTTCAATCCCAAGGCTAGGAAAGAATTTTTCTATTCTCGGTGATGTGCCTAAGGTGGCGTAAGGACACGGTAAGAAGGCCTACATAGAACACAACTGATTCTCCTAACTCGCACAAGCTACAAGCTTCTGAGGGGTCTCCTCGGGAGACCTAGGAGATATCAGTATCATACTCAAAGCACATGTATATTTAAAACAATGATAAACATAATATAAAGTCAGTTCCTTGGAGACGGAAACAGTCCCCTGTCTCCCAACAGGACAGGGGACTGTTTAATTTTACTTCATTGAAAGATAGCACAATAGGTAATGATCTCATGTTATTTCGCTGTACAAAATAAATATTCATCTATTACAACGATATAAAATTTGTAAGGTAAGAATATAGTACTAGAAAATAAAGGGAAATAATCCTTACTAGAGGACTGTTACCTGTCAGGTAACGACGTGGCTTCCATGGAAAGACGCGCGTGCAGCAATAAATGAAATGGCGTCTGGGAAGTAATGACAGCAACCATGCCAACTTTGATTGTTTGCGGTCTGTTACACAAAGCCATGGCGCTGTTTAACCTTTACAGTGCGTAGCGCGTAATTTGAACTACAGACAGGGGAACTGTTCACAAAATGTGGAGACATACTTTAATTTACCTTTTTAGTATAATGAAATAATAATTATAAAAAATTAACGGACCCTTTTGACCATGAAATAATGCTGTTCGAACATTCACACAATTTGATTGGTTCCAATAGTTATTGTCTTAATTAATTTAGTATGAAGTGACTTACCTGCTTCAGTGACACGACAGGGGACTGTTTTTCAAGTACTTCAACCTCGTTTTCAATACAATAAAAATTATTTCATTGAATATTGAACACTGAGCAGCGGTAGATAAGATTATTATTTTATGATATTATCTACGAAATATATATGATCTGTATTTTTTCTATATAATATTAGCCTGAGACAATGAGTTGCCCAGTTTACAGAGAAATACCCATAAATTGATGAAAAAATTTATTGTTTAATTTTTTCAGGTGTAACGTTGGTTTATGCTTGTCTGACAAGAAAAAACTACTTTTTGAATCATCATAAGAGATAAATTGTATATTGAAAAAAATTTTCGATATTTTTGAAATAAGAATAAACTCTTTGTTTTTCCTAGTGGTTTCATGGCGAAACCATACTCTAAGAAAAAAAAATACAGTGACTTTTTTTCTGATGGTGAAAATCGTATAATATACCCGTTATTACTTGTTATTTTCAGTAAAATAAGTCTAGCTACCAAAAAAAATTCCGGCGTTAAAGGGTCTCATTCCGACAGACCTGAGAGACGAAAAAAATCCTAAAAGATTCAAGTTGAATATGAGAGAATTCATATTGAAACATATTGACAGGTTTGAAATTGAATAGGTAAGTGTATCAAAGATGCTTACATGTAGTGCCGGTGCCTCTTCCCCTGTCCTCCGATGCCTTTTGGATTTTTGTTTTCTGAATTGTGGTTGTGTGTATATGAATATCCCTTTTTTTTATACTGTTCATGTTTTCACTCCACTCCGGTGGCATTCATGCACTGTTTTTTTTTAATTCATTGTTATCTTTGATTTACTTTATATAGGAGAATATTCGATGCTTGACTAATCTAGTTTAATTTGGTACAGTTTTTTTAACAACCGCGAAAGGGTGGATTTACATCACAGGCACTTGTGCCTAGGTAACTCTGCTTTCAAACCGGTTGTTGAAGGATTTAATATAGATGTTTTATTTTGTAAGAATGGTGTACATTGATATCATGAATAAATTGAATTGAATTATGTTTCTTTATTGATTCGCTTAACCTTTCCTTTGATCTGTTTCTTGAGTTTTCATGTTACAGTTGCTATCGTCTTGTCTGATATTGTGATGGCCTCCGCCTCGTACCAACTTTGTTCTTCAGTTTTTCAAATGAGATATTTGCTGACCGAGTTATCATAGCCAAATAATTATCCTACCTCCTACAGCAGTGGCGGCTCGTCAGGGACGGCAGGGTCGGCAATGCCGACCCTATATATTTTATGTCCAGCCAAAATTTAAATTACTCTTTCTTCTGTTGAATTACCAAATTTATTATAATTATTGTATTTCCAAGACCTGTGTAAATAAAATTCTATAAATCATATTTGTATATCACTGATATATTTCAACTTCTTGGAAATACGCTCTTCCAATCTCAACGCCGCGCCGTTTCCGTCTACTCAAATCAGTCCGAGACTCCGAGAATTGAAATATGTACGGGAAGACGAAAGCGCCAAGCATCGAACGCTTTCTAGCGACCAAGTACGGCATGCCGGTCCTACTTCGACGTTTCAATGAAATGCGAATACGAATGAGGCGAAATAATTTTAACTCGACTGTTTTCTGTTGGAATTTTATTCAGATAATGATAAATATTATATTCGCCTCCTAGTTAATGCTTTTTCAAAATCGAAAATGCGATGTTTTCGTTGTTCGTTCCACCTCACAAATTTCAAGAGATAAATGTTGCTTAAAACGAATTTTTGTCGTATTTCGTACTTTTATAGACGAGGATATCGAATATGATAGTACTTATATGAATTTCCGCCCATTTCCACTATTTCCCGAAATTTTTAGCCGAGAAACAAAATGCTGAACAGAACAGTAGCCGCTAAACTCTTATAGCAGGCTCAACACATCTCAGGGTCGGCAAATGGGATTATGCCGTACCTGAAATGCCTCGACACGAGGGTCGAGGAACGATCGGATCGGGGATTGTTTTCGTTTGTATTGCGGGATGCGGCTACAGGACAGGAGCCTTCAGTGTTGGTTTGTTTGGTTCTTAACGGGGTGTGGGTGTGAGTGGTTGGATCGTTTCTTCCAGGAAATTAATTATTTTACGCGAACTCAAAAAATTCCTATTCTGTTAGAGATGTGCATAAATCATGTATTTGACAAAAAATGGAGTAAAATGAATGGTGATTATAATGCAGAAAAAAAATAATATGCAAGGCATTTGAAAAAATGAAGAAAAATCCATTTGAAATTCGTCATGTTGATAGTCTTTTTGTGGACTTTATATGCTAGAGATGCTTTATTATAGCTGGGTAGGATACTTTGAAGTCTTGTCTTTCAATCCATATAAAACTGTTATTGGTATATGCAAGGGTTCGTGAAATATAATTGGATAACATAGCCTCTACAAGTATCATTTTTTGTCAAAATGGCCAATATTTCGAAAACTATCGAATAAAAATATGTGAAAAGTATACGAAAGCATGCAGGAAGTTTCAGAGAATTGAAAAACACTATTGAATATAGGGTGTCCCATTTGAGAAAACAAAGTCACCCGCTATTCCTCTTTTGTGGGCCACCCGATATATTCGAAAATATTTTTAGGATGTGCTCTTCTTGGAGTATATCAAGTCTGCATCAAAAAATTTTGACACACTCAGTCCGTTACGCGTATATCGTCCATTGCGGCACTAGTGGGACACCCTGTATATCTGCCGACCCAAGATAAAAGTTTACGAGCCGCCACTGTCCTACAGGCTGGCCGTTATTAACTGTCAAATATGGATAATTTCAAATTGATGTTTCTCGATTTTTTCAAATGCGACACCCTGTACATTTTTTCATTAGAATACAGACTATTGATTTCTTCATACATATTTTCACGTAGGTAAGTGAATTTGGGGCTATATTTTTACGTTTGCGCCTAGCAGACACGAAAAATGTCATAAAAACTGAAAATTTATAATTAACAAGTGTGAAGAGTCGGAAAAATGAAACCAGTGATAAAAATCGTGCAGCGGTACTTCATCATAAATATCTCTAATATACAGGCTGGCTGAAATTTATTTCTGAATTAGTAGTACATATAGTCAAAGGTGATGTCGATACCCAATAATAGCCCGGGAGCCATTGATAGTTTTTGGTGACCAATTTAAAATAAACATCCATTTTTTCTTTTTTTTTCTCAAAGAGACTTTCCAGTTTTCAACAAGAGGAAATTAGGAGTACACAAAGTCCAAGCCTCATATGTATCAAAATTTATTGGTGGTTACACGTGTTTCGCCCTTACGAGCATCATCAGACCTAAAAAATTTACAACAATGTTCTATCGAAACAACAAGAAAAAACAACACAGGAACATTAAAAATCATTATAAATTATTTACCCAAGTAACTACAATCAGTTCCACACAAGGGCATAAAATACGACAGGAAAAGTCGATCGTCAATAACTCATCATAAACAAACAATAAATGATGAAGGTTAGAACCGTCTACGCGAACATAACAAAAAAGGGGGGAATGGAAAACCAAAATGAAATAAAAATTATAGCGGATGGATTCGAACACGGGTTTTTAACGTAGGTAGAGGAAAGTCAACCTCCGAGCTGCAACGGCTGACGGTAATTTAAGAAGAAAAATGATACAAATAGCCTCAAACCGATTTGAGATTATTGAAAATAAGGTTAGGTTCGAAAACACGTAAAAAAAATTTTGAGTTTCAGTCATTTTGACCCTGCTGAAATTTACAGAGATGGTAGTTTATATAATTATTCGAATAAAAAAAATCGTCAACTGGCTGCACGCTGGTGGAAAACCCGTCCGCTGGACATGAAAACTTGTTTTCCACCAAAGTAACGAAAAGCAAACGATTTTTTTTATTCGAATAATTATATAAACTACCATCTCTGTAAATTTCAGCAGGTTCAAAATGACTGAAACTCAAAATTTTTTTTACGTGTTTTCGTTGCTCCCGTTGACAAACCCACCACTGATGCGCCAGCTGACGGTTATATCATCATTTTCTTCGTTTATCTTTTTAGGTTTTGATAACCTACTAACTGCGAACGTCTCCGCGCTTCCCAGGTGAATTGGTGAAGCGTTCTCTAACGTTGAGATTCACAATCTGGTGTTGCAATTTGGAAGAAAGTTTCCTTTATTGTTCATTCAATCACCGATTCACCGAGGGGGGGTCTTTTCTGAAGGTGAATAGATGTCGCTCATAATAGTCATCCGATATAATGCACGACAGATATCCATATCTTGACGAAAAGATTTTCCATCCAGCGTCGACTTTGGGATATTCCACCCTGATGAGTCCTAAATAGGACGAAACTGCAGTCGGTGTGATTCTCAGTCGACGTTGGACCATTCGGTCTGGTAGGGTAAACAGTATCGGAGACCTAGTTCGTATTCACATTTCAATTGTCAATTGTCATTATTTATAATGGCAAATGATTTGTGTCTTATTATTTTCAACTATATAGGTAGCTGCCTTCTCAGCTGATGATTTTATATCATCATTTTCTTCGTTTAATTATATAAACAACCATCTTTGTGAATTTCAGCAGGGTTAAAATGACTGAAACTCAATTTTTTTTTTAAGTTTTCATGTCCAGCGGACGGGTTTTCCACCAACGTACAGCCAGCGGACGATTTTTTTTATTTGAATAATTATATAAACAATAACCATCTCTTTGAATTTCAGCAGGGTTAAAATTACTGAAACTCAATGTTTTTTTTTAAGTTTTCATGTCCAGCAGACGGGTTTTCCACCAATTAACGTACAGCCAGCGGACGATTTCTTTTTATTCGAATAATTATATAAACAACCATCTCTGTAAATTTCAGCAGGGTTACAATGACTGAAAAAAGAACTATGAAAACAATTTTTCTTTTATTGATATGTTAGATTATTTGGCAAAATAACAATAAGAATAAATGATTTGAGGAATTAATTTAATTATTGAGTATTCAAACCTGGAGCTCCATCAAGTCTAGATTTGAAGTCATTGATTCCTTTGGAAAAAATATGTTTACAACCTTTAAGACTTATTTTTTGCAAAAGATTCATTGACTTCACTCAAATCCAGACTTGATGCAGCTTCATTTTCAATTGATATAAGCGATAAATGTCGCAGTCGAGCTAGGCTCATAGTGTTCCTCAAATAATTTTTTATTATTTTGAATTTGCTGAAAGAGCTTTCAGCTCCTACAGAGGTGACAGACTGACAGAAATTGTATGGAACAGTAATATTGCTGTAAATATTTGATGGATTCGGTCTTTACTTGATGGAAATTCATGTTCAATAACAGGTAAATCGATCGTCGTTCAAAATTGAATATTGTTTGTGGAAATTGAATTTTATTTACCTGTTATTGCTGTAAATACTTTTGTTGGGTCGCATTTCGTAATTCCTTGATATGTATTTTCATACAGAATTCGTGAATTGTCCATGCCTTACATATTCAATTCAGGTAGAAATAGGTGATAAATATTAAGAAATTGAATTGAAAAGTTGGTCCCTATCCAGGGCCGATCCTAGGGTGTTGGCCGCCCGCGTGCCGAATCCTTATGGGCCGCCCCCCCCCAAAGACAAAAAAAATAAATTTTTTTAACAGGGTGTCCCCAAGTTCGAGTGCCTATTAGACGTTTCTGGAGAACTATAGTCTGTTCAAATATAAGAGAATGCAATAGTATATTTCATTACTAGTCCAGAAAGTAAGCTTTTTCCGTGCGCGCGCGATGTTTTCCCGTGTGAGGCGTAGCCGAACACGGGAACTCGTGCAAGCACGGAAATAGTATATTTCATTACTAGTCCAGAAAGTGAGCTTTTTCCGTGCGCGCGCGATGTGTTTCCGTGTGAGGCGGAGCCGAACACGGGAACTCGTGCAAGCACGGAAAAAGCCTTTCTGGACGAGTAATGAACGATATTTTTCATTACACCTCTCTGAAAACAATAACACGGGAAAATTTTTCAGCAGAAAGCATTTCGATATTGTGCAACAATAATTATTCAAAACACTGACATCTACTGTCACGCAATCGTTGCTCTCTGTCTCAGCATAGGAATCATAGGATGAATCTATGACTCAGCGCACCGTAAAACTTTTTGCGGTGCGGCCGCACGGAAAAGAGTCATTTTCTATGTTCTAAATCTACATGTTATGAAAGGGTTTTCAGTGCGGTGTAATGAAAAAGCCTTTCTGGACGTGTAATGAACGACATTTTTCATTACACCTCTCTGAAAACAATAACACGGGAAAAATTTTCAGCAGAAAGCATTTCGATATTGTGAAACAATAATTATTCAAAACACTGACATCTACTGTCACGCAATCGTTGCTCTGTGTCTCAGCATAGGAATCATAGGATGCATCTATGCCTCAGCGCACCGTAAAACTTTTTGCGGTGCGGCCGCACGGAAAAGAGCCATTTTCGATGTTCTAAATCTACATGTCATGATAGGGTTTTCAGTGCGGTGTAATGAAATAGTATATTTCATTACTAGTCCAGAAAGTGAGCTTTTTCCGTGCGCGCGCGATGTGTTCCCGTGTGAGGCGGAGCCGAACACGGGAACTCGTGCAAGCACGGAAAAAGCCTTTCTGGACGTGTAATGAACGATATTTTTCATTACACCTCTCTGAAAACAATAACACGGGAAAAATTTTCAGCAGAAAGCATTTCGATATTGTGAAACAATAATTATTCAAAACACTGACATCTACTGTCACGCAATCGTTGCTCTGTGTCTCAGCATAGGAATCATAAGATGCATCTATGCCTCAGCGCACCGTAAAACTTTTTGCGGTGCGGCAGCACGGAAAAGAGTCATTTTCGATGTTCTAAATCTACATGTTATGATAGGGTTTTCTGTGCGGTGTAATGAAATAGTATATTTCATTACAAGTCTAGAAAGTAAGCTTTTTCCGTGCGCGCGCGATGTGTTCCCGTGTGAGGCGGAGCCGAACACGGGAACTCGTGCAAGCACGGAAAAAGCCTTTCTGGACGTGTAATGAACGATATTTTTCATTACACCACTCTGAAAAGAATAACACGGGAAAAATGTTCAGCAGAAAGCATTTCGATATTGTGAAACAATAATTATTCAGAACACTGACATCTACTGTCACGCAATCGTTGCTCTGTGTCTCCGCATAGGAATCATACGATGCATCTATGCCTCAGCGCACCGTAAAACTTTTTGCGGTGCGGCCGCACGGAAAAGAGTCATTTTCGATGTTCTAAATCTACATGTTTTGATAGGGTTTTCAGTGCGGTGTAATGAAAACAAATAAACCAAATCGCTTTGTTTTGCGCATTACTAAAATCTTATTGGTCAACGGTATTCTCTACAATTCTTTTCACGCCCCCAAAAGACTGCCAGGATCGTACTTAAAGCTTAGAATGGAATGTCGATAGTAGGTACAAGAGAGTTATGAAATTTGAATACAAGTGAATGTTCTGGATTTCTTTGTTACACTGAAACCCTTGTATTTAGGTCCTTTAAAATTCGCAACGGTTATAACCTGATATATCTGAAGTGCCTCAATTTGTTCTGGTTCTAAATATTTGTTTGAGTTGTACTTAACGTTTTGTCGGACTCTCGGTTTCCGACGAGATAATTTCGGGAAAATCCAGAGTCTAAGCAATTTAGGTCCTTTCTATTCCTCGGTGTAGAATAGGTGAACGACGTGAAGGTGAAAACTACCCTAGTTTTATAAATATAGAAGTTTTTAGCAGATATCAACCTAGAGTACGGACAGTACGGTGAAGGTATAGTTGATCAGAGTGTACATAGATTTTGAAGTGAAACAATTTAATCTGTTCTCTTTATAAAGTGCTAATTTCTGACAAAAATCCTCTGTCGTATAGTCGATTTCACAGTTAACTGTTCCGGACAATAATGTCGAATTCAGAAACAGACACTGGATCTGAAGGTGGCCCTCCACGAAAAACATCGAATTCAGAAACGGACACTGCATCTGAAGGTGATATATTTTTTCTATCAATGCTTTGAATTCTGTAATGTATATGATTAAGAGTGAAACTTTTTTTCATTTCATTCATGTCACGTTATATATTTTTATTTATTCATTATATTTTTTCGTTAATATTTCTGATCCTGTGATATTGATGAACAATTCAAGACTTTTCCCTATATGTAAATATGGATATATGATACGTAGAGGTGTTGTGTGTATTCCATTCGGAGAATAATATCGAGTTTATATGATTGTGTGATCTATCCTCGATCCGACCCTGGAGCCCTGAAAGCAAGTTTCTACCTGAAGGAAGCCCATCCTTCCGCTGCGCGACTTTGTTTATTTATCTCTTATATTTGAACAGAGTATAGACATATTTGAAATCTGAAAATTGGGATTATATTATTGTCCAAAATTCTCTACAGACCTCGAATATTTTGGGAGCCTGAGCACTTCTGTTTATACGAGGAGTGAAAATCAATTTGTTGAAAATTTTTTTTTTCAATTTTTTCGTTTCTGATATGATTGAGTATTCAATGCTGAAAACATTTCTGTTAAAACCATTGTAATCATTCAAATATTTTCGTCAAGATATGGATATCTGTCGCGCATTATTTCGAAATGAATATTTTCCGTCGACCATAGAATAAAAGCCCATTTTAACGCACTCGAAATCATCCATTAATGACCTATTTTAATGCATGATTTCTTATTAATGCATGATTGTCATGACAACCGAACATAAAATATTCAGTCAGAGCACTATCGAGCTTGGAAATCAACTTCTGTCACAGAAGGGTATGTTGACAACTCCATTCAAAATAAAATAGAGACTGCAGAAGAAATTTCAGGTGATACAAGTTGCAAAGTAGATAATACTTCAACCTCCACTTTCTCCACACGTTCCTTATGGGAATATGGGATATCATAGGTAATGATATAAATGCAAACTAAATGTAAACTATTCAGACTGTCACAACTTGTCCAATATTCCCTCTATGAATTTTTCGAATTGTTCCATAGGGAGCATAAATATTAATATATCGAAATGAACATAGAAATTCACATTATGTCAGATTTGTCTATTATGCAAAATAAAAATTCATTTCTATCGATAATTCATAATCAATTAGTGATGAGGTCGACGGAAAAATCTTGTAATCAACTCGTTTATTAATTCAGCGATTAATGGTCTCAAATATTAACGCGCTCGCTCCGCTCACGCGTTAAAATATTTCGACCATTAATCGCTGTCATTAATAAACTAGTTGATTAAATCACTATAATGAGTGACATTTATCCACCTTCAGAAAAGACTCCCCTCTCGGTGATTGAGTGAACACTGAACAATAAAGGAAACTTTCTTGCAAATTGCAACACCAGATTGAGAATTTCAATGTTAGAAGACGATAAAATCAATTCGCCTGGGATGCGCGGAGACGTTCGCAGTTAGTAGGTTATCAAAACCCAAAAAGATTAACGGAGAAAATATGATATAAAATCTAAAGCTGAGAAGGCAGCTTCCTATTGAAAGAAATAAGACCCAAATCGCATTACAAGATAAGTTAAATTAAATATTCAAAATGGTCGACCTTCATTAGCTAGGCACACACGAAAGGGAAATCTGTAAGATCTGATCCGCAGTCCAGATCTGTTACAGATCTGAACTGCGGATCGGATCGCTCGGCCGATCTGGTCTGTCGCGGATCATTATATCATAATATTCATAATATGTATATTGAGATATATGATCCGCGACAGTCCATCAGATCGGCCGAGCGATCCGATTCGCAGTCCAGATCTGTAACAGATCCACAGTCCAGATCTGTAACAGATCCGCAGTCCAGATCTGTAACAGATCTGGACAGATCTTACAGATGTCCCTTTCGTGTGTGCCTAGCCATTCGGTGACAAATTTCATCAGGTATCATCGTCTCAAACTCTCAAAGTAAATGACAAAGTCCACATCCTGAAAACCTCTTTGAATGAACTAATTTGAAAAATATATATATATTTTTTCTTGAAAATTTCTGTACGCCTGCGAAGAAGATACAAGACCTTCCAAAAAAGTACCACATGACCTTTCCCTATTCAAAAAATGTATAGGGTTGATGGGCATGGCACAGGGTGCAACAAAAATCCCTCAGAAATGCATAAACATTTGGTGAAAGTGAAACAAAAATTGACCTGTTACAGGATTTTGTTGCCAGATATTTTTCTTCTGAGAAAATTAATTCGTTCCATAATTTTGACGCGCACTGTATATGGCTAGCAGACATAGATGCATAGAATATTTTATGCATCTATTAGCAGCTACAGTGGCTTTATACAGGATGTATAAATATATACAGGATGTATAATTAAAGCCACTTTATTAGCAGCATACCTATATCTATGTAAACGTCTTCTACGAAAATTATTTCGTCGGATCTGTCAGCTCGTTCTTTCATTTTTTCAGCAGATAAATCAATAATTTATTCCAGGTAGTTAGTCTTATAGTTTCTGGGCCAAATAATAATTTGGGATGAATATTCTTTCACAGGTTTGCGTAGTTCATCAGTTCATCTACATTTTTGTGGTTCAAAGAAGCTGCGACAATTTCTGCAAGATATTATTTCTTATTTTTATGAAAATTTCAGATTTCCCAAATATACTGAGGTGAGTTTTGACTCGAATCATTGAAATAGGAAGAGAATATAAAATCATCTGCTATCAGCTAATACTAAAATATGTTCTGGCCATTTTCTTGCCAAATATATTGTAGCTTCTGGAGTAAAAAGATTTTATATGAAAAAGAAACTGTCCTTTCATCTTGAATTAGAACATGCTACGGTCAATCTTCCATCAGCAATGTTTATGAAATCCTTGTTTAAAGGCCCTTCTATGTCTGATACTTTATACAAGGATAAATGAGAAATTTCACAATATTTTCACACTGACATTGATTTTATATTCAGAGAAAAAAGACCGTAAATAATACGAACTAAATAAATAGTTCTTCTTCCGCATGCAAAAGCAATTCTGTGTAAATACCAAACCGGGGTTCTTGAAGGAAGTTTTGATTTCCCTGATTCTGAAAATGAAAGAGAAGCCAGAAGTTAATAAACAAATTTTATGTATTTTTGGTGTATCAATAGATATACATATCCTTGGGAGTATTTCCATCCAGTGTTTTTATCGTAGGTGACTATTATTTTCGTAAGTAATATCATAAGTGCATCCAATTTTTCCGAAAAAAAATGGAAAAAACACGTTGCTAAGTAATATTTTAACAAGAAGCATCAGTGCCTGGGTGGTAACAAAAATCCGAGTCGAAGACGAGGATTTTTGCACCTGCACAAATGCTTTTTGTTAGAAAAATATTACTTTGCATTGTGTTTTTTCGATTTTTTTCACAGGAAAAATTAGATGCACGAATGGTATTTGACAAGACTATTTCATGAGTAACAGATTATTCTGGATGCATTATGTATTATTATAATTTTCGTTGACAACAACTGTCAAGTTTTTCAGCGGGTAAACCCGAAAAAACTGCTGACAGCTGCTGCCATACAGTTTTTCCATCTAGAAACCATTTGTGATTCAAAATTGCGCGTTTCTGATTGGTGGAAATTAAGACGAGGGAAATAGTCGGAGGTAATATCACAAGACTATGACAAATAGCCGACTATTATTTTCGACCTAATTCAATCGAGAGCGTCTTGTATTTCGACAATTCAATAAGACCATATGAACATTAATAATCTGAGTAATTGATAACTTCTCGGTTTAAGGAACTGGATGAAAACACTTTGGATTCCTAGAGCGACGTTTCGGCGTTATATTTCGCCTTCCTCAGGCTACAATGATAAAAGAAATCAAAAAAACATTAATACATGGATGACTATGTGGCTAGAACAAACTTATATCGACATCTACACAAACAGATTACAGGAACTATTACAAATTTTTCTCCTTTATTTAGGTTTAATCAACTTTACAAAAAATTCAATGTTTGGAGACTGACTAGATTGTATTGAAATCAAAAACATCATCGACCATAATCTCTTACCTAAGAAATCCTTCATTCTTCAAGGAAGAACAAGTCAATGGAAAAGTCATAAAAAATAAAATCTAATAACAATAAATGCTATTAGATTTTATTTTTTATGACTTTTCCATTGACTTGTTCTTCCTTGAAGAATGAAGGATTTCTTAGGTAAGAGATTATGGTCGATGATGTTTTTGATTTCAATACAATCTAGTCAGTCTCCAAACATTGAATTTTTTGTAAAGTTGACTAAACCTAAATTTAAAGGAGAAAAATTTGTAATAGTTCCTGTAATCTGTTTGTGTAGATGTCGATATAAGTTTGTTCTAGCCACATAGTCATCCATGTATTAATGTTTTTTTGATTTCTTTTATCATTGTAGCCTGAGGAAGGCGAAATATAACGCCGAAACGTCGCTCTAGGAATCCAAAGTGTTTTCATCCAGTTCCTTAAACCGAGAAGTTATCAATTACTAAATTCTGGAAGGAACGAGAACTATCCACAAACATTAATAATCTGAGTTATTCTTTGATTATTAATGTTCATATGGTCGAATTGAATTGTCTTGAAATACAAGTTGCTCGAGATGAATTAAAGAAAATAATAGTCGCTTCTGTCATAGTCGAGTGATATTCAGGAAGGTTATTTCATGAAAACGCTCCAAACGCTCGGATCTGCAGTCTTTTGTATTTGTGACCGAGCGGTCGGACTTATTTATAATTATTTTGCAAAAAAATTGCTATCCCGACCAAGTTTTGAACTCGGGACATTTTCAATTCTGAATAAATGTTATGTCAAATTTTGACACTTCAAATAGCCGCTGATATTTCTTTGTTTACCTGAATATCCGAAAATATTGCATATCGCGTGACCAAATTCGTGACTTTTCATTGGCGGAGCCATGTGTGAATGAAATAATCGGAATAATTCTATCGAGAGCGTCTTGTATTTCGACAATTCAATGAGACGATATGAACATTAATAATCTGAATAACTCCCGAGAGCTTTAGCTCGAGGGAGTTATTCTTTGATTGATATGAACATTAAATAATCTGAATAACTCCCGAGAGCTATTAGCTCGAGGGAGTTATTCTTTGATTATTAATGTTTATATGGTCGAATTGAATCGTCTTGAAATACAAGTTGCTCGAGATGAATTAAAGAAAATAATAGTGTCATAGTCGAGTGATATTCAGGAATATTATTTCATGAAAACGCTCCGAACGCTCGAATCTGCGGTCTTTTGTATTTTCGACCGAGCGGTCGGACTTGTTTATAATTATTTTGCAAAAAAATTTCTATCCCAACCAAGTTTTGAACTCGGGACATTTTCAATTTTGAATCAATGTTATGTCAAATTTTGACACTTCAAATAGCCGCTGATATTTCTTTGTTTACCTGAATATCCGATAATATTGCATATCCGCGTGACCAAATTCGTGACTTTTCATTGGCGGAGCTAGGAGAGAAATTTTCTAGTCTCGGTAGGGGCCACCATTCTCACTGTTGGGTCAAAAATTAACAGTGCTGTGCCTAAGGTGGCGTAAGGACACAGTAACAAAGCCTACACAGAACACAACTGCTTACTCCGAACTCGGCACAAGTTACAAGCTTCGAAGCTTGTAATTTCAGAGGGGTCTCCACAGGAGACCTAGGAGTAATCAGTATAAACAATATATCATATCAATATATCATGTGTGAATGAAATAATCATATTCATTTTTTGCGGCCTTAAATGGCACGAATTTTTATGGACATCAGCACAGTAGGTACTTCCTCCCGTTTTCCCCGCAGAATAAGGTAAGATCTGTTCACGAAATTAATACTATATACAGGGTGTTTCAGAAAGGGACCGTAAATTCGGGAACTTAATCCTCAGATGATTCCACACCGAACACGATTTTTTTTTGCGTTTTGGTAGGTCATGAGTACGCTAATGCGTCTTGAGGGACACATTTTTTCTTATACAAAATGATGTTCAATTTTCACCAGTGGAGTCCGTACAGACTTCTATCCGAATAAATTCGATTTTAGAAGTAGGTAATCCAAAAATTTTCTTAACTCTCTTGGATGAAATTGCATTTTATTTTTTTTCTCAGAAAGTATTCGTCGCAGGTAAAAAACTCAAGAAACCATTCTTATTGTGAATTATATGGTAATCACGAAAATAATTTAAAATTCGGGGAAAACTATAGGCGTACCAATTTTTTCACCGAATTTATTCGGATTGAAGTCTGTACGGACGCCACTGGTGAAAATTGAAAATCATTTTGTATAGGAAAAATTGTGTCTTAATGCGTATACCCATAAACTACCAAAACTCAAAAAAAAATCGTGTACGGTGAAGAAAATAATTTCATAAAACCAATTTTTTTTTAAATTTCAACACCCCGTATCTCAAAAACAGTGCGTCAGGGACCTAAAGTCCATAGGAACTTTATATCATAAAATCATCTGAGGATTGAGATCCCGAATTTACGGTCCCTTATTCTGAAACACCCTGTATATTGGGTATACAGGGTGGCCACTTTTTCAATGGCATTGTATTGGTAACTTTTAAACCATAGGAGTTAGAAGGTCGGTCAAATAGAGAAAAAGTTGCATTCATAGAAGCATTGTCAAGCAGTTCAAACAAATCGAGATTATCAGGGCCGGTTTTTGAGATATCATAAGAAAAGTAAATTCTGTCATTTTGATTTTTATTTTTTTCCCACTTTAATTCAAATATTATCAAAAAATGTTACAGGAATTTTTTATTCGACAGTAAATTATCTTCAAAATGACATAATCAGATTTCGTATCCAACGTTTCGTTCTTCCTGGGCCACCCTCAACCTTATTTTCTTCAATACGGATTTGCATATTTTATGACACCTTTCGAAATAACTTTTAACGCTGAATTCAACGATATATCATACAATGTCATTCAAAGTTGATTTTACAAAATGGTGGAAATTTCACACTTACGTCATTAATGTTCATCATTTACCTTCGAATAATCATTCAATTTGTCTTCCATTAAATGATATTTTCGTTTAATTATTATGAATTAGGTTTTTCACCTCTTGAAATTTGTAAATAAATAATACGTAAAAGAATCAAAGCAAGAAACAAGTAATAATTATTCACTAATTTCAAGAGGTGAAAAACCTAATTCATAATAATTAAACGAAAATATCATTCAATGAAAGACAAATTGAATGATTATTATTCGAAGGTAAATGATGAACATTAATGACGTAAGTGTTCGAAATTTCCACCATTTTGTAAAATCAACTTTGAATGACATTGTATGATATATCGTTGAATTCAGCGTTAAAAAGTTATTTCGAAAAGTGTCATAAAATATGCAAATCCGTATTGAAGAAAATAAGGGTGAGGGTGGCCCAGGAAGAACGAAACGTTGGATACGAAATCTGATTATGTCATTTTGAGGATAATTTACTGTCGAATAAAAAATTCCCGTAACATTTTTTGATAATATTCGAAATAAAGTGGGAAAAAAATAAAAATCAAAATGACATATTTTACTTTTGTTATGATATCTCAATAACCGGCCCTGATAATCTCGATTTGTTTGAACGGCTTTACAATGCTTCTATGGATACAACTTTTTCTCCATTTGACCGACCTTCTAACTCTTATGGTTTAAAAGTTACCAATACAATGCCATTGAAAAAGTAGCCACCCTGCATATTATTTATAGCAGAAAAGTAAAATTCGCGTTTTTCATAAATTTATGATCAATATTCACCTTTGTGTACATACATTTTTACAGGATTAAGTGCTAACAAGTTTTCCCTAGCAACTGTCCAAAATATTCTATTTTCAACATTTTGATGAAAATTACGTTAGCCATTGGGATTTGTTTCGTCTAAATTGTCAAATTTTTCAAGTTGTAAGGGACCAAATGGCAAATGCAGCAGAAAAATTGTAACGTGTGCTCCCTCTATGTTCAGATTTTATTCTGAGGAGTAAATATCGATACCGTTATCTTGCAAGTGCTGAGATCGACGAACGCCACAAAAATATTTTGATCAGTTGTCAATTGCGTGATCTAACTATATCAGTTCCAGTTTTGAGTGTGAAAGAACAAACATGGAAGTTTCAAGAAGAGCAGCCAGAGTCCTGTTTTCTAAGCAGGCCTTAAAAATAGGTGAGCATAAAGATGGTCTAAAAATAATCCGATAGCAGAAAATATTTACGTATAGTACAACATGCATAACATTCTCATACATACTGCACAGTGGTGGCTCGTGAATATTTAGCAAGGGTCGGTAGCTAATGCAGGTTTCCACACTACCATCAACAAGAGGGCATCCGACGCATTATTTTTATCAACGCCTTATGAATTGCCCTTCTTGAAATGCTCAGAATGGAATTCAATTTTAACGGAGCAAGTATTTATGCTTGCAATATGTTGGTTCTCAATATTTTTGTATTGACAAATCGACAGCTCAAATTCGAGCCTTATCGGCCAAAGCTAAAAGCTTACATTCAAATTGCAGATGTGGAATATGAAGAATACAATTATTAAATACTGTATATCACATACACCACATAGGAATTACAGTGTACAAGAACGCTCTGATGCTCTGAGGGGAATATGTGCCTCACACCTAAGCTCACAACCCATAATTCGATACCTATAATTTGATCCTTAAATTTACATCTTGTGGGTTCTACCAAACGCCGAAAAAAACTTGTTTTGGCAACCGTCCGGGATGTACCCACTTCCCGGACGTTTTTACTTTGAGAAAGTATCATTTTCCGGCCTAGTCCGGAAAGTACGTACTTTCCGGACTAGGCCGGAAAAATTCATGTAGTTGTTGTCATTGTCATGATCATCACAATAGCAACGAAATAACGGATGACAATTCTGTTCTGTTTAAGTCAAATAAGAATCAAAATGTATAATATAAAGAAATGTGTCGACTCATTGATTCGTAATTCTACACGGTTGCCGAAAAAATATTGTACGCAACACGCCCGAAAATAGTTTTTTTGGACTCACAACTTCCAGGACTCGTCTCCGGCTCGTCCTAGATTTTGTCTATTCGTCCAAAAAACACTATTTTCCGGACTTGTTACGTAAATTACTAGATATTTCATTACACCGCACTGAAAACCCTATCATAACATGTAGATTTAGAACATCGAAAATGACTCTTTTTCCGTGCGACCGCACCGCAAAAAGTTTTACGGTGCGCTGAGGCATAGATGCATCCTATGATTACTTATATCTACTAATACCAATATGGATTATACCCCTGCCTTTAACAGTCACAAAGTGAAGCCAAATCTTTGGTGAGGCTTGAGTTGTATGCTTGCGTCAACTGGAAATTCAAAAATTGCGAGAAATTTAGAGGTTATTCTGAAAGACAACAGGAAAATAGATATCCAGAATGAAAATATGTCACTCAAATACTTTCAGTTCAATTTTAGAATATGAATAGGAGTTAACAATAATATTAAGGACTTGAAGAAAGCGGAATAAAGCGATTGAAACATTCGACATTAAATTGTGAGGTTACGATCGAAACTATCCACATGAAGTTAAGAATGACATACGTTTCACGACATAATACGATGTGTCAGAGAGAGATAGAATTAAAAAAATATTTTATTCTCAATACTGCCGCACAAGCGCAGATCTGGATTGTTCCAAACCTCAGCTTCAGTTTTGATTGGATCATTCCCCATATAAGAATTATTAGGTATATATATGTATGATTCCTATGCTGAGACACAGAGCAACGATTGCGTGACAGTAGAGAGCAACGATTGCGTGACAGTAGAGTCCAATTTTTGCGTGTTACCGTATTACAAACGGTCATAAACGAATAAACGATTACGATTTTCTGATACCGTTTGTATTTTTGCGAGAGTGGTAATAGAGGGGAAGGTGTTATGACGTAGCCGTATTACGTCATCATTGTGCCCGTTGTTGAGAAATCTGTAACCTTGTTCCGAAGCAGGGTAACTGATGAAGCGGTTATAATCTAAATTCGCGCCAAAAACGAATATTTCGCATGTTACTTCAGTTTCTTGGTTTTTCATTTTGTATATCAAAAGGGTATGCAATTTTATTGACTTATTCTATTTTTTATTTATCTCCAACACCAAATTAGCATGATGTGAAAGAAAGTCTTTAATTAAACAAAATAATAAATGTATTGTTTCCATATCCCCTGTATTTCCTAATTTTCCAAATTTTATTCTTGCTTCACTTTTCGACCGATCTTTATGCATAATTTCTAGAATTGCAGTTCTTCATAACGCTCCAACCACACGTTATGGTCTATGGTCAATCGGTGAAGGGGTTTTTGCCATTTAGAGAAGAGAAATTTGTTTAATTCATCTTCACCGCTTATCCAATGTAAAATTTCCGAGTCGCTTGGGAATACAAAATAATTGAACATTCCATTCAGAGGAAAAAAAAGATCTGTCTAATCCATTTTTTTTGCAGATGAAGTGAATAATAAGTATTCTGAAAATGTGAAAATAATTCAAAACTAGAAAACTAATATTGGAGCGAAAACCAACAAGAGAGAAATGTATTTTAGCGAAGATGCATAACCGTGTTAAGAACTTGAAATTGATGATAAGTGGGGGTAACCGCACTGTTACCAATAGCATTGTTTAAGGATTAAACAATGCCAATAGTATAACACGGTAACACGCAAAAATTGGACTTAGATGTCAGTGTTTTGAATAATTATTGTATCACAATATCGAAATGCTTTCTGCTGAAAATTTTTCCCGTGTTATTATTTTCAGAGAGGTGTAATGAAAAATATCGTTCATTACACGTCCAGAATGTATAACTTGGCATAAGTTAAGGATTATATCAAATAATACAGGAGTTTTAGAACACGTTTTTATTATATCCTTGACGCCATTGTCTCTGTATGGCGCGTCTTTTATTAACATCACATGACATAATAATCTCTGACTTGCGTATTAGTCACTAATGTCTAGAAGATATGCAACACAACCTACTGCATTGTAAGTTGCAGATACACAAGGCGTTACAATACATAATATGAGGGACCATATTATACATCCCCCCTTACAAGTTTAATTTGTCTGGTTTTTTAATGAGTCGTCCAGATCGGGTGGATTGAACTGGGGATTTATTGGTTTCAGATACTTGTAAGGGATCATGCACTTCTGGGGTGACCCTTTTAGATTCTTCAAACTTTGATACAATATTTCTAAGAACAGTTGAGGATGGGGTAGCATCACTATCAGATAGACAAACATCAAGAGAACTGTCAGTTAACTGGAATGGGTTTTCTGATGGTTTGATGTCACTGCGATTTCTTCTGATAGTGTTGCCTTTCTGATCTCTTAATATGTATGATCTGGGACTATCATGCAAATTTTCGATTCTTGCAGGTTCCCAGATTTTCTCTCTATGATTTAAAACAGTAACATCTGAACCTTTGCTAAGCGGCTTCAGATGCTTAGTACTCCTATTATAATATTTTTCATTGATTTGACGTTTCGCAAACATTTTTTCTTTAACACTAACACACAATTTGGGATGCAACAATTCACAAGCTATTGGAACCTTAGTCTTGCAATTTCTGCTGTTTAATAATTGAGATGGTGAGTAACCCATTCCTTTTAATGTAGAATTCCTATAATTCAATAAACCACAACTTAAATCACCTTTTCCTTCCTCTAATGATTTTTTCAGAAGGTTTTTTGCTATAGCCACAGCTTTTTCAGCCAATCCATTTGATTGTGGATATTCCGGGCTACGTGTAAAGTTCCAACTCTTGGCAAATTCCAAGAATTTCTCGCTCTTATAGGGTACATTGTCACTTACAAAAATATCAGGGGTCCCAAATCTTGCAAACACTGGTTTAATTTGAGAGATAACAGCTTCAGCGCTTTTATTTCTTATTGGTAAAATCTCAAGCCAGTTAGAGTAGGAATCGAACAAAACACAATAGCTCTGGTCAGCATATGTGAATATGTCAGAACCAATGCGTTCCCATGGTCTTTCAGGTAATGGGTATGACAGAAGTTTTTGTTTTGGATTCTTTCTAGAGAATTTCTCACAGGTCTTACATTTTTTTATATACGCATCAATATCTACTGAAATACCTGGCCAATAAAATACTTTCCTGGCTTGCGACTTTGTCTTTTCAATTCCTAAGTGGCCCTCGTGTAAAAGTTTTACCATTTCATGTCTTAGGTTACGAGGAACAATTAACTTGTTTTCTAAGAACAATAAATTTTCGGATACAAATAATTTATCTCTTAATTTGTAAAAACTTCTAATATTTTCTGGAATTTGGTATTTTTGAAGTGGCCAACCATTCTGAATAAATTTTATAACAATACTGAGCTGTGGGTCATTAATTGTTTCCACAGTGAATTGTTTGATTCGATTTGTGGACATGGGCAAGTATTTGATTACAGAATGAACTGCAAACTCTATTTCATTTTCGGACTTTTCACTTCCCTTCTTGAGAAATGCACGAGAGAGTGCATCAGAAATGTACATATACTTTCCCGGTTTGTAGCAAACTTCCAAATTGTATTTTAAGAGTTTTAGCCTCATTCTTAGGATTCTAGGGGATGCTGTTTGCAATTCTTTTTTGAAAATGAACTCCAAAGGTTTATGATCACTGGACACTGTGGACTCTAGTGGTTAACCCATAAATAAAATAATGAAATTTTTTTACTGCAAAAAGGATTGCTAATGTTTCTTTTTCAATTTGAGCATAGGCTTGCTCAGTTTTAGTCAGACTACGCGATGCAAAGGCAACAGGCTTACCTTCCTGCAACAAACAGGCACCTAGTCCGTCCTTTGATGCATCTGTTTCTATTTCAATTTGTTTTTTCGAGTTAAAATATGTCAAAACTGGAGAATTCGTTAGCAGGTATAATAGGGTGTTAAAAGAATTTTTTCTTTCTTCTGTCCACTCAAACTCACAATCATTTCTTGTTAAAGCTCTTAATGGAGCAGTAATTTTTGACAGATTTGGTATAAACTTGCCCACATACTTGACCATGCCCAAAAATCTCAACACATCTGCCTTACACTCTGGCGCAGGCATTTTTACAATAGCTTCTATATACATTTTGTTTGTTTCAACACCTTTATGTGAGAAAACTTGGCCCATAAACTTGACACTCTCCTTTTTAAATTGAATTTTCTTTTTATTGAACTTTATGTTGTTTTGACATGCTCTATCTAATACACACTTGAGGTTTTGGTCATGTTCAGCCTCTGTGGCACCTGTTACGATTAGATCATCAAAGTAAAGTCCCACTCCAGGGATGTCTCCAAAAATCTCCCAATTTTTCTTTTGAAAAACCTCTGGGGCTGAACAAATACCAAAAGCCAATCTCTTAAATTTATAACGACCAAAGGGAGTGCCAAAGGTCATCAAATCAGAACTGGCACTATCTAATTCTATTTGCTAATATCCATCCTTCATGTCTAGTACAGTGAAAAATTTTTTATTTGTTAATTTGACAGCTATGTCATCATAGGATGGAATTAGAAAGTGTTCTCTTTGAATCGCTTGATTTAAGTCCTTCGGGTCAAGACACAGACGTAGGTCACCATCTGGTTTCTCAACAATAACCAAAGGATGTACCCACTCTGATGGTTTGTCAACTTTTTCTATTATGTCTTGGGACACTAGATCAGTTAATTTATTTTTTAGCGGTTCTTGCAAAATGTGAGGCACTCGCCTAATAGCATTTATTTTTGGCTTTGCATCTGGCTTCAAAGTTATATGATGTTGTGTCGGAAACTTTCCTAACCCTTCAAATATATGTGAATAATCATTGACAACATTGTCTAAAGTTGTGAACATTTTTTGTTTACTTAACAAATCTACTTTTTTAATTAAATTTAATTTAAGGCATTCTTGCAGACCTAACAAGGGCATTTGATTTTGTGCATTCACTACAACGAACGACATTTTTTCTTTACATTTTTTTACTTGGCATGGCAACACAATTTCACCTACACAGCGTAGTTTAAAATTGGGATCACCATATGACAACAATGTAATGTTAGTCTTACGTATTGACACATCTGGAGCGATTCTCTTCAACACATCTAAAGGCAAGGTGCTTACCTCAGCTCCAGTATCCAGCTTGAATGTGACAGTCTTACCATTGACTTGTATCTCTGCTGTCCACATTGTTTCTTTACTGCCTCTTTTTCCTTGATCAATTTTGTCAACTGAACTCACGAAGAACTCGTAGTCACTTCCAGCTGCGCTGTCTTCTTTTTCTTCTCCTTGCGATAAACTGTGTACCTCCTTCTTGATACTTTTGTTACGACAAACTTTAGCAAAATGGTCACGGCCCTGGCATTTTGCACATGTCTTTCCAGTAGCAGGACACTTGCTTTCAAACTTATGTGTATATCCACATCTATTACAAGATTTATTGGAATCTTTTTTAATGACTGTTTTGGATGTACTGGCTCCTGGCTCTGATGGCATCTATTCGAGATTCATTATCCAACGTCTTCACTTGGTCTTTACTTGTTTCTTTAGCTCTACAATAATGTATGGCTTTTGTCAGAGTTAAAGATGCTTCTCTAATTAGTTTTTCCTTGTCAGACGTGTCTCTTAGCCCTATAACAATTCTGTCCCTTATCATTTCGTCTTGATTGGGATATTCAGTAGTCTTCACTGCCTTTCTCAACTCAGTCAAGAAACTATCAAAAGATTGCCCTTCTTTTTGTATTATCGTGTTGAACTTAGCCCTTTCAAAAATTACATTTTTCTGGGGGGCACAGTGATCTTCGAATTTCTTGATTATTTCGGACAATATTTTATCCTTCCAGTTTGGAATGTAAAGCTATTGAATAGGTCTAGCCCGTCATCACCAATCAGGGATAAAAACATGCTACTTGTTTTTCTTCATCCTTTTCGTCCAGTCCAGTAGCCTTTGAGAATAGTTTGTATTTTTGTTGAAATCTCTTCCAATTATCAGAGATATTTCCATCTAGCACGAGGGGGTCTGGAGGTCTGAAATAGTTCTCCATTTTTTTTTTATTTTCTTTTTTTTTTTTTGTCACTCCAGCGGCACAAAAGACAAGCAATGAGCCGAACAAAAGCTTCTTCGATATTGCTCTATTTCGTTAATTCCAGCAGCACATAGGTTCTCTAGCGACCTGACACCATGTATAACTTGGCATAAGTTAAGGATTATATCAAATAATACAGGAGTTTTAGAACACGTTTTTATTATATCCTTGACGCCATTGTCTCTGTATGGCGCGTCTTTTATTAACATCACATGACATAATAATCTCTGACTTGCGTATTAGTCACTAATGTCTAGAAGATATGCAACACAACCTACTGCATTGTAAGTTGCAGATACACAAGGCGTTACAATACATAATATGAGGGACCATATTATACACAGAAAGGCTTTTTCCGTGCTCACACGGGAATACATCGCGCGCGCACGGAAAAAGCTTACTTTCTGGATTAGTAATGAAAAATAGGTACTAATTGCGCATGTGCGTTAGGAAATATTGTGAATAAGAGAATTCCATAAGGTATCCATGGATACATAATGACTTGTCCCTTCTCTCCGCCGCGATAGTTCACGACTCATTCGTATAGCGACAACCGGCGCTGAATATACAGGGTGTCCCAGAAGTCGCGCACCCCATTGAGGGGATCGAAAGTGAAAAATATTCTAAGCCCAAAAATCCATGTTTGAAATTTTTTGATTACGTAGTTAATTGGTAATTAATTAAGGAAAGTGACCAATCAGGAGCGCCCGATAGAAGATTAAGTAGGCAGTGGGGACGCGAGAGTGAGACGCTAGAGCTGCTGCCGGCTATTCACGCAGTGAACCGAGACTGGCGTCTCGCTCTCACATCCCCACTGCTTACTTATTCTTCTGTCGGGCGCTCCTGATAGGTCACTTTCATTAATTAATTACTAATTAACTACGTCATCAAAAAATTTCAAACATGGATTTTTGGGCTAAGAATATTTTTCACTTTCGATCCCCTCAATGGGGTGCGCGACTTCTGGGACACCTGTATATTCAGCGCCGGTTGTCGCTATACGAATGAGTCGTGAACTATCGCGGCGGAGAGAAGGACAAGTCATTATGTATCGATGGATACCTTATGGAATTCTCTTCTTGCTGCCGATTACCCAATCACAATATTTCCTAAAGCACATGCGCAATTAGTATATTTCATTACTAATCCAGAAAGTAAGCTTTTTCCGTGCGCGCGGGAACTCGTGCAAGGGTGTCCCAGAAGTCGCGCACCCCATTGAGGGGATCTTCTCTTTCTTTGACCAACCTTTCAGCTTGTAATTTTTTGTCCCGAAGGGCTTTCTTGTGCGGAGAAGATGTTAGAAGTGTCGACTTTAAACTTCTTCCGCTCCGCTTACGTCGTGTTGCTTTGGGAAGAGGTAGTATGTCTGCTGGAGACACAACTGACACAAGAGATGACGTGGAGACAAGTCCAGGAGAATCAGTAGATAAAACAGGATCAGGCAGTCTTGAAGGTCCAGGAACAGGGAAGTCGAGAGCTGAAGGAACAGGATCAGGCAGCCTTGAAGGTCCAGGAACAGGGAAGTCGAGAGCTGAATTGCAGTTATCGTCGCCAAAATCTAGCATTGGTTCTTTAACGATATCATCTTCTTCCGGACTTTGATCCGTCACCTGGCTCGGAAGAAAATCAGCATCCGAGAAAACCCCGATGTCCAGGGGAAAGATTCCCGCTGCGCGGAAGGAGGCAGTTGCTTTTTCAATGGTAGCTGTTCTTTCATAAGCCCGGTTAAAGAGCTCAGCGACATGATAAACTGTTATTTCCTGCCCGGGGTGGGACGATTGCCACGAATCCGTGACGTCGTTGTGGTAGGTTTTGACGGGTTTAAAAAACACCCGGTCGAGTGGCTGAGTTTTGTGGCTCGTATGGGGTGGCAAGCTGAGCATAACCACATTCAATGCTTCAGCCTGAAATATTGATTCGATTGAAACATGCGAGGCATGATTGTCCAGGATAAGAAGAACAGGAGCTTCCGGAGTGGGTTTGGCATGTTCTGCAAAGTGTTTTAACCACTTAATAAATGTAGGATTGTCAACATATCCCTTGTCAGTGACCGCCATCTTACAGCCGACCCGGCCATTTTTTATTAAAAGAGGATTTTCCCTCTTTCTTTTGAATATAAAATAGGGCGGAATGTAGCCACCGTTGGCGTTGAGGCAGCAGATAACGGTAACTGTTTGGCCTTGTTCGGCACTTACATTTTTAGCTACTTCTTTCTGGCCCTGGTCGGACACAATTTTCGGAAGTTTGTCTGGAACAGTCTGAATTCCAGTTTCGTCCATGTTGTATATGGAACCAGGAGCAAACTTGCATTTTTGATAAGCCGATTCTAGGTTAACAAAAAAACTTTCCACTTGATTGCGATTAAAACCCATTGTTCGGGCCACTGACGTTTTTCTCGCAGCTCGCAAACTTAGTTTGTGTCTCTTCATGAACGAAATTGTGTAATCCTTCCCTGCCATTCCCTTTTCTTTATTAAAGTTGTGTCGAATCTTGTTTTCTTCAGCATATTTGAATTTGGAGCGTTTTGAAGGAAACACCATAAAACATATGGTTCAAGGTTCGGCAATGATCTACAATATCCTTTTCTTGCAAATGAGTGAATGTTGTTGTGAACCGGCCCAGTTTTCTGGCGCCGCCTTCCTTTTTCAACCTGTAAGAAATCAAATCGACATTCAGAATAATAGGTTGTTAGTGATTCCTAACTCGTAATAATTTACTGAAGGGGTAACCCACCTCTTCCGTACAGTTGATTCATCGAATCCCAACTCCTTACCAATTTTTCTAATGGATAGCCCCTGATTTAGCATTTCTTGGGCCTGCAAGTACAGTTCTGGTGTGAACGGCTTCACATTAGTTTTGCGTTTGTAGTTTCCATAACGTAAAAACAAAAATTAGAACAATGAATACAAATCTTGGGGCAAACGTTCGCGCGCGGACTATTGCCCCATGCAAAATGCGGACCTCTGCCCCATTTTGTCATTTTGTAAACACAAACTAACCTAAAAACAAGAAATGCGCATTTGGCCAAATTATTGTCCATAGATCGCCTTTCAAAACCTGAATTATGGAATTGAACCAGTAAGGAAAGCGTATAGTAAATTACATTTTCAACTGAAGATGACCTACGGATTATTACATCAAAACAAGTAAAAAGAATTCTTACCTCATTGTTTTTGTTGTGCCGGTGGGACGCCATGTAACTTTTGTGAGTCGTCTTCTATCAATGTTGCCAGCATAAAAATGTGTCTAAAACCACGACAATATTAAGCGATTATTTTAAATTGACGGTGCGGATCATTTCCCACTGCGGATCTTTGGCCCACCCTACCCTAGCAGTCACTTACTACCACAAAAGCTGCTGCAGCGACAACGCGACTTTCCATGGTCGGAACGAAACAAAATAAAAACTGTTCGAGATTCGAGAGAAGAGAAAAAAGGGGGAGAGACGCCGAAACTGCTGTACATACTTGCCAAGTACACAACTATTGGCATATTTGCCAAATACTCGTATATTTGGCAAGTATAGATACACAATTATTTGCGTACTTGTCAAGTAGATGAAGTTTCGAATTTGAATTTTGACAAGATCGACAAATATTTGCCGAGTCAAAGGGATTATAGTCCATCCAAGAATGATTAACATCTCGGGGGGCTTTGGAAAATCGAAATTATGTTGGTAATGCCCATTCAGTAATATTTTGAGTTGCCGAATTCAGGTTGGTGTTGGAAATATCACTGACATTTTGTTCTGTCATTCATGTTTCGAACAAATTTGGCAAAAAATTGTACAAGTGAAATAAATATCTTCGAAATCAAAGATTATAGAGTGCAAAGATAGGAAACGCCCTCATATCTCTCGTACTAAAAACCGACTACGTTTTATGCATATATATATCGGGACTTTTTACTCAAGAGATGGCGTTTTCATTACAGATTACAGTGACTAGTTTTTTTCATTACAGATTACTGTTACTGGAAAGAGCGCGAAATTTGAATACCACCATAAGTAATAATTTTGATTTCCACCTATCGAGCCCAGACAATAATATACAGGGTGACACAACAAAAGCAGGGCTTCTGTTCTGCTCAGGATTATATTTTTGATCTACATATTAATTCAATTGATACTAATTAAACACACCAAATAGATTTGCTTACATATTTTTATTTCAAAATATACATACAATTTTAAATTGGAATACATGTCAAAAATATCTTTACATCTGAGTTACAGAATTATTAGAACATATTTTTTACAGAATATTCAAAATCACAATTTAAAAAACATCTTGTAGAGGTGTAAAACTTGTATAAGGACTAATCAGATCCCATTCAGACGCCATGCCCGCGTCGCTCAATGAATCCTCTCGCCCAGAAAACTCTATCCATTTCAGAGCACTGAAAATTAATGCAATGAATAACAGAGTTACCCCTTTCGAGTTTCAATACTTACATTTCCATTTTCTTCGGTAATTTAAAGAAGGATAATTTCGGATTATTCCTTTTATTATTAGTACACTGCTTTGCCATGCAGCATGCTCCGGATGGCATCTTGTCTTCAAATATTTAACAACCGAAACACAGGAACGAATACTAATAAGCACGAATCAAACTAAATTATAACGAAAACACAAATATTAAACGAAAACTCAAACACTACACGATATATAACTCAAATACAATACGAAAACTCAATTAAACTTAAACTTAACGAATACAACTATTAATTATTCTTTGTAGATCTAATCTAAACGAACTCAACTGATTTGAATTATTTGAATTTGTCTGTTTGAATTGTACCATATGTGGTAACCATGGTAACATAATGTCGCTTCTCTTAGCCACCTATTATCTATCTCAGGACTTTCTTCTCACCAGACGGCGCTCACGTCAATGTTGTCGCTTCGTTTCCAATCTTCCTTCTCTATAATCTTTGTTCGAAATGTGAACAGCTAGAAAATGGAAAGCCTGCACAGAGCACGTAGAAAAAGAAATGAGAGAAGATTAATCAAAATATAAGAAATTATATGATATATTGCTGACAAAACCTTTCATTATGAACATGACGAGTTCTGCCCAGATGAGGAAAAAATAACATATGATTGTTTAAACAGAATAATAGGAATATTTATATTTTTCATATTTCATATTTTACACCTTCATTGTTCACAAATATAGAAAGTTACAATGTCATGACAAAATTCTTCATATATTCAATAGATCCATTGGTTAAGTATTGTTTCTGTCTTGATATCTATTGAAAATTTCCCAATCCATTCACATTGCAGTCAGGGACGGGCCGAAGCCAAATTTTTGGGGGGGGATAGCTTCGAAAATTTTCCAACTGTGCATTAAAGGATTAGAAAACCAACGGTTGAAGGGGGGAGTGGTATTTTGGATTGCGTGTCAATGTTTTTCTTCCCGAGAGCATTAAAAATATTTAGAAAATTTTGTAGTGTAGTTTTTTAATTCTGCATTACTAGATTAACACACTCCACACTCTACAGGATTATACAGCATCTGTTATCATTATTTTGTATGTTTCGATTTTTAAGTTCAGTTCCGAAGAAATATACATGATTTATTCAAGTGAACTGAAAAAAATCCACATACTACACACTTCACTTTGAATCTTTTTCGGTCCATTTTTGCATAGGGGCCGTTATACTTCGGCCCACGGCTACGGCACCGATTCTCCATTCAAAAAGTGCCTTTCATTTTTCCAAGTTCACGCCCTCAATTTTTCACCAAAAAGCTTGATTTTTTTAAATTGAAGATGAAGGATGTCTTGAGGGCACTCCAATTTCTTCTCTTTGATAAAATTATTTTTTCGCATGAAAAAATCGGCTACGGCACCGATTCTCCATTCAAAAAGTGCCTTTCATTTTTCCAAGTTCACGTCCTAAATTTTTAAGCTAAAAGTTTGATTTTTTTTTAATTGAAGTTAAAGGATGTCTTGAGGGCACTCCGTTTTCTTCTCTTTGAGAAAATCATTTTTTGGCATGAAAAAATCGGGTTGAATTTGAGAGTCTATGAAAATTGACTTCATAATCGTTTTTCGGCGGTTGTTCATCCATTTTTTTTAGAAAATTCTTTGGAGTGCCCTCGACAAATCAATTTTCTATATTTAAAAAAAATCCATTTGGATATACGCTTAATTAATGCAAAAAATTATGGAAATACTAAAAAGACTTCCAGAAACTGTGAAATCGCAGAGAACTGTCTGAAGTTCCAGGAGAATTAAAAAAAAATCAAGCTTTCAGGTGGAGATTTTAGGACGTGAAAAATGAAAATGGAAAAATGAAAGGCACTTTTTGAATGGAGAATCGGTGCCGTCGGCCAAAGTATAACGGCCCCTTATCAGATTTACGTGTTGAACGGAGATTTGATAGAATAATTAAGAATGAGAAAAAAAATACTGCCTACTGCCCTACCGAGAGAAATAGCGCAAATTGGTACCAGATGGACACAGTCGATGCGGCCAAACTGAGAAATTCACAACTACCTGCTGAGGAATAACGTAAAAGATGAAAAATTGTTCATCCTTTCAAACACTTGGTAGCAATTCGGAATAAATCTGCCAAATACTCTGAATATACTCTAACAAGAATTTGTACAATTGTCGCTATTCTCTGCATGCTAAACGTGGGCTTAGTTCTACCGGTTTAATAAACATTAATTTAAAACTTCATTTAAAAAAAGTTAAATTCATTCACATTTTAAGAAAACTTTTGTAGAAATATGTATTCCAACTCCATTGAAATCTCTCCAACTGCTTCAAAATTTTCCCAACTGCTTCGGAATTATCCCAACTTCTTCGAAACTTTTCCAACTGCTTCGAAAATTTTTCAACAGTTTCGAAAATATTCCAACTGCTTTTAAAATTTGCCAACTCTGTTCAACATTGGGGACTCTTGTAGAAATATGTATTCCAACTCAATTGAAATCTTTCCAACTGCTTCAAAATTTTCCCAACTGCTTCGGAATTTTCCCAACTTCTTCGAAACTTTTCCAACTGCTTCGAAAATACTCCAACTGCTTTTAAAATTTGCCAACTCTGTTCAACATTGGGGACTTTTGTAGAAATATGTATTCCAACTCAATTGGAATCTTTCCAACTGCTTCAAAATTTTCCCAACTGCTTCCAAATTTTCCCAACTTCTTCGAAAATTTTTCAACAGCTACGAAAATATTCCAACTGCTTTTAAAATTTGCCAACTCTATTCAACATTGGGGACTTTTGTAGAAATATGTATTCCAACTCAATTGAAATCTTTCCAACTGCTTCAAAATTTTCCCAACTGCTTCGAAATTTTCCCAACTTCTTCGAAACTTTTCCAACTGCTTCGAAATGTTTCCAACCGCTTCGAAAATTTTTCAACAGCTTCGAAAATATTCCAACTGCTTTTAAAATTTGCCAACTCTGTTCAACATTGGGGACTTTTGTATTGTAGATATGTATTCCAACTCAATTGAAATCTTTCCAACTGCTTCAAAATTTTCCCAACTGCTTCGAAATTTTCCCAACTTCTTCGAAACTTTTCCAACCGCTTCGAAAATTTTTCAACAGCTTCGAAAATATTCCAACTGCTTTTAAAATTTGCCAACTCTGTTCAACAATGGGGGGGGATCGTCCCCCCCCATCCCCCCCCTTAGGCCCGTCCCTGATTGCAGTAACACGCTTCAAATTATCAACGAGATTTTTTCGGTTTAGCGAATATTCATATTGAACATTGAAAAGGATCGTGCTATTTAATCACCCACGAATTTCACCAGAATTTTCAGGCTGTATGCTCCTATAATTGATCGTAAGATCGAAAATGTATCAATACAACATGAAAATAATATACTGATGGTATACAGATTCACATGCTGGTAATCGTATGTGAAAATTGGGAACATTTTCATGTTCAAAGTTCCTCACTTTAAAAAAATATCGTTCAATTTTTAGGTTATTTCTATATCTATGATAAAAGCACAGAAAATTTTTAGTTACTTTTTTGTAACTAGAAATAAAGCTGCGACTGGACTTTCAAGGCCTGCTCTGATGTCAATCATTCTTGGATGGACTATACAATTATTTGCGTATTTGACAAGTATACTCCATTCACAATTATAAAATCACAACTCTGGCCATGGTTTCGTTTTCAGGAATTGGTGCACCTGATGAAAAATCTGTGCGCGTACATAGAATATCGTTTATGACGAAACGACGATGCCAGTTTTTCTGTTTACATCAAAGTAAAAGTATCAAAGATTTACCACATTCTGTTAGTTCGAATCGATTGGCGATTTTGGGGCGAAATATCGATGGGAAATCGCCTATTTTTCCGTTCTTCGTCGTCCAGAAGAAGTTTTCCGTCGATATGAGAAATTTCGTGCAAGTGTCATTTTTTCCTTTCACGAGTTTTGGCGTGAGTACGAACGGCAAATTTGAATTGGACCAAAAATCGATTTATATGCATAAACAAAGCGAAAGTAAGTACTACTCGACCTTTTTACACTTGATAACGAAGTTTTTTTTAGGTATCTGGCCGTTTTGAAAGATTTCAAACGAAATTCCGGTCCCCAGAAGTTTGGTTAGTTTCGGTTTCGTTTTTGGTTCTCAAAATTTATTTGGAATGTGTAAATGGACAAAAAAGGCTTGCTTATACGATCTTCTAACGAAAGCGATTGGAAAATATGGTTCAGGTAGGATTTTCGAGGAATTATGAGGAAAGAACTTGCAGAATGAAATTGCACGATTTTCGTAAGTACCTAAACGGGTTCTGGATGGCCATAATCGGTCTGTAAATGATTATTCATGATCGTTTTCTCGTTTCAGAAAAAAACACGTCGAAAAAGCTGAAAAAAAGAAGAAATATGACTATATTGCATTCCACAGTTGGTGAATTCAGATTCCGATGAATTGAAATGTGTCACTGGAGCTTTCATTCCTTTGCCTAAAGTAGAAATAGGCTGTATTGAACCAGAATACATCGGTTTTTTCCATATTCCAGGAGTTTGTGACTTATTTTAGAACAGGTGAATGATAAATGTGTAGCATATGTTCGACCTATTCCAATTTATTTGTACAAGTAATGTGGTAGTAATGTATGAATATTTTTTAATCTAATAAATTACTATACAATCAGAATATTTTACTCCTTGTTCATAAGATCAAATAAATAAAATGTCGTCAAGTCTTGAACTTTCAGTTCAAGAGGATAATGAACAATAAATCTTCACAAGCATGCATATGAAAATTATGTGAAAGCAATGCAATTTGTCCGTGGCGAAAAATAATATATTTCAACAGTGATCTCTTGTACTTTTCATGCAAATAACTAGAAAAGGAATCCTTCCTATCAATTCATATAAACGTTAATTATTTTCGTCCATCACATCTTTTCCAATTCATTCACATTCTGAGAAATACGCTAAGAATGTAGAAAGGGCAACATAGTGTTGATTTGGAACATGAAAATATTTTGAAAAACGTCATAACTTCGATACAGAGTGGAATGTGTCAAATTTTCAAGGCCAGAGTTGTGATTTTATAATTGTGAATGGAGTATATATATATACTCCATTCACAATTATAAAATCACAACTCTGGCCATGGTTTCGTTTTCAGGAATTGGTGCACCTGATGAAAAATCTGTGCGCGTACATAGAATATCGTTTATGACAAAACGACGATGCCAGTTTTTCTATTTACATCAAAGTAAAAGTATCAAAGATTTTCCACATTTTGTTAGTTCGTATCGATCGGCGATTTTGGGGAGAAATATCGATAGGAAATCGCCTATTTTTCCGTTCTTCGGCGTCCAGAAGAAGTTTCGTGCAAGTGTCATTTTTTCCTTTCACGAGTTTTGGCGTGAGTACGAACGGCAAATTTGAATTGGACCAAAAATCGATTTATAAGCATAAATAAAGCGAAAGTAAGTACTAATCGACCTTTTTACACTTGATAACGAAGTTTTTTTAGGTATCTGGCCGTTTTGAAAGATTTCAAACGAAATTCCGGTCCCCCAGAAGTTTGGTTAGTTTCGGTATCGATTTTGGTGCTCAAAATTTATTTGGAATGTGTAAATGGACAAGAAAGGCTTCCTTATACGATCTTCTAACGGAAGCGATCGGAAAATATGGTTCAGGTAGAATTGAAATGTGTCACTGGAGCTTTCATTCCTTTGCCGAAAGTAGAAAAAGGCTATATTGAACCAGAATACATCGGTTTTTTTCCATATTCCAGGAGTTTGTGTCTTATTTTAGAACAGGTGAATGATAAAAGTGAAGCATATGTTTAAGCTATTCCATTTTATTTGTACAAACCTACTGTGGTAGTAATGTATGAATATTTTTTAATCCAATAAATTACTATACAATCAGAATATTTTACTCCTTGTTCATAAGATCAAATAACTAAAATGTCGTCAAGTCTTGAACTTTCTGTTCAAGAGGATAATAAACATTTAATCTTCACAAGCATGCATATGAAAATTATGTGAAAGCAATGCAATTTTTTTCCATGGCGAAAAATAATATATTTCAACAGTGATCTCTTGTACTTTTCATGCAAATAACTAGAAAAGGACTCCTTTCTATCAATTCATATAAACGTTAATTATTTTCGTCCATCAAATCTTTTCCAATTCATTCACATTCTGAGAAATACGCTAAGAATGTAGAAAGGGCAACATAGTGTTGACTTGGAACATAAAAATATTTTGAAAAACGTCATAACTTCGATACAGAGTGGAATGTGTCAAATGTCCAAGGCCAGAGCTGTGATTTTATAATTGTGAATGGAGTATACTTGTCGTTGCTCTCCCATTACTTGTCGAAATTAATTTGGCATCTGTTGTCAGCTCCCGTCAAGTGTTTGTGGTGCTCGCGTTTTTATAAAGTTTTTCGGAAATGGAGTGGACGCAAGAAGTTGTGTTCGAATTTCTAGATTTCTACGAAAATGAGCCGGTTATATGGCAACCTAGTCGGTGTAGGACATTCGAAGGAAATTCTCCAGTCTTCCTGACGGTTCTCGAATCAGATCCTCTATCATAATGGAGGCATTGTACCTGCAAAAAATAAACAAATTTTACAGGGTCTTTCCTCATTGTAAACCACAAATTTAATGTATGCAATAAGAAAACACCCTGTAAAGGATGGTTTCTGTTCGGTCAGGTCAGATAGAGGTATTCACTTACCTGTCTCGACTTCTGTACAAAGAAGTCATCCACCATCTTCTTTTTCTTTTTGCCTTCTGAGCTTGATGAGCCTTAATTCTTCTATAGCAGTCACTTACTACCACAAAAGCTGCTGCAGCGACAACCCGACTATCCATGGGCGAAACAAAATAAAAACTGATCGAGACTCGAGAGAATAAAAAACAATGGGAGAGACGATGAAACTGCTGTACTTGCCAAGTACACAAATATTGGCATATTTGTCAAATACGGAATTAGTGGGAGCGCCATACTTGTCATTCAAATTCGAAACTTCGTCTACTTGCCAAATACGCAAATAATTGCATACTTGCCAAATATACAAGTATTGGCCGAGTGAACCACTCCCACTACATGCCAAATATAGGCAAGTGGCAAATATTTGCCAAATACACGAGTAGTGTACTTGCCAAGTACGCAAATAATTGCGTACTTGCCAAATATACGAGTAGTGGATTCCGCCTTTAGAGTGAGTTATAGGCGTGAATAAGATGCCTAGAATACTGGTGTAAGCACTCGTCGAATTTTGAATGGAATGACGTTCGACCAAATCGAGAATATCGGCAATGTTTCGTGGCGGCGCCGCAATGTCATACAACGTCAAAAAGGTCTTTGTTCCCTTGATCGATTTGTGATTAATAAGCAGCTGATCTGCAAAAGTCAATTATGACATGACCACAGAATGACATTTTTATATTGTGAAAGTCTTATACTTTTCCTCCATACTAATATGAATTATAATGTCAAGAATATATTCCCAAATTATTGCTTGACAAAATTATCGGCTATTGACACAGCAAGTTCACCAGAATAAATTCAAATATTGGAAATATCTAATAACAATCTGTCATAAATTGTGAATAGCGCCACCTGAAATGGAAAAAAAGAAATTTTGCCGATATTCTCAATTTGGTCGAAACAAAATCTAATCAGTGCAAACACCATATGTTCAGTCATCGAAGGCGTGAGTTATTATAACCTCACACTTTTGATTTATAGAGACTACGGTATTACCTACAGATCAAATTCAGTTGGATAATGGATATATTATTCTATGGGAGTAGATAAAAGTTCATATATCACAAAAACATCTGCTCTCCCTATTCCCTGCTAATATCCCAATCTGATCTTCATGCGAGCTCCTATAGATATTGCCGCAGGAGGTGTATGCAAATTTCCTAGAGTAGGTACCTACCTACTCCCAATGTGACTTGTTTGAGAATATTCACGTAGATACTCTGGGAGTTCTCTGGTGGCGGACATTTGGAGGGGAACTAGAGCTCTCAACAACCTCTCAAAGAAGTAACAAAAGGCGTCACATTTTCTAAATTGAAGTCGCTGGGCTACCATTGGACGCTCTTTGTGTTGCCCGGGATACTTGGTATTACGGGAGGATTAGGTAATACCGTGCCCTTAAGGAAATATAGCTATAATGTTCTACTGTTGCAAATCAGATCAACTCAAGCAAGATTTTTATCGATAGAGTTCATCTTGCAACCAACTACAAACACACTATTAAAATTTTTCAGCACCTATGTAAAAATATAGCATAAAAAAGAAAATATTTGAAAGCGCGGCATTATCAAAACTGGTTCGAGAGTAGCGCGCCCCAATTCGATAATACAATGCGTTATTAAGGGTCTACATCCTTGAAAAAAAAGGGAGTCAGAAACGATTTATTTTTTCCGATTGATGAAGGGATGTATGAGTGTATAAAGATAAAAATAATAAAAAAAAATTTTTATAATTATTAAATGAATGAAAGAGATATTCCTCATCATTTTTGGTTATTTTTCAACATTTCCACCATCAAAACTAACAAATATTTTTGTGTTTTTTCATTTCAGTATTGAAGTCTTTTATTTAGTTAATGCAATGTCTATCTCCTTTTTCTTTTAGAATTTACCGTTTTTTTGTAAATGATAATACAAGAATGTGTTGTTTTCGCAAAATTTATTTCCTTGAATTTTTCTTTTCGGTGTGATAAATATCCATTTTTCTCAAAGACATGTCATTAAGGTTTGTTTTAGCCGTCGATTAGTGAAAATCAATTGTTAATAACAATTATGGATTTCAACATGGAATTGAATTTCTTTTAAATGACACGCCCCGCAGGTATTTCCTCCCAGATGACTGATAAAGGAAAAATAGAGTATTATAACAAATTATACAGGCAGTATAATATCTAGTTCAGGGTAGTATTTCTAGTTATATTCCCTGTGTCCCAACATTTGTTCTATTAAGCTGAATAATCCGAAAAATAAAAATTAATGCAATGCACTGCCATCTGGCGGTATACGTTTGTTACATTGAAGGCGATAGACTCTTAATAATAGGAGAAATACAGGTAAATCAACATTTATTCAGGCATAAAAACATGTTAAATTAACAACTATTTCACACTAGCTGGCCCGGCGAACTTTGTTTCGCCTAAATGATACCTATACTTACGGTGGATTTCACAAATCGTTATCACCAGTGATCGGAGATCAACGGCTTGGTTAGATTTCTGAACTGTCAAATCGAGTGGATTCTAGATCAAGCTCCGATCACCGGGGATATGCTTTGTGAAACCCACCGTTAAAGTTGTATAAACTTACCATTGCTATTTTTCAAGCAGGAGATGAATTAGGCATAATAAAAGTTCTGTCAAATGTCATCTGTCAAAAGCCATCTGTGAAACGTCATCTGTCAACTGTCATCTTTTCTATGGATATGAGCTGTCACACAAAACAGAAATACAAAAATATTATGTCAATTACTAATTATAGAAAATTTTGAATTCAGTTACTTCCACAAGTGTATTTACTACCCAAACATAAATCAAAAACATTTCAGAAATATAGAGAAAAGATGAAAATGGACAACTCACGATTGATGCTGATCGTAACAATCCGATTTACTTGACATTCCGGTAAAAATTCACTGTTCCACCAACTTGAGATCTTCACCCGCTTTTTGATCTGATAATAGCTTTCCATGTTATCATAAGTTCAATGCAAAATACACAATAATTGTATACATCGCCATCTAGTGGCGATAATATCAAATAAAATACCTTCACGACTACGTACAGTGTCTAGATAAGAGCCATTAACCGTAGCGAGGAAAAGCATTTCCTACATAAGAAAACCGTAGCGACACCTAGTGGCCTTATTCAAAAGGAGGAAATGCATTTCCTACATAAGCAAATTTTTCATCCAGTTTTTCAGAATTTTAATGTATTTCATAATAACCAGGCCGTAGACTAATCCATAAATGAAGTTTCATAACAAACAGTCCATCCGATCTCGAGTTATAAATGGTGTAACCAACAACTATCTTTTATATATATATATATAGATATTGCTTATAGAATTTAATTGAACAGATTGCTTATATCTATCTCAACGGAGGTCGCAAATAAAATTTTCTGCATTGTCTTTTCCACTGCATTTTTTGTGGATCCAAGTTGAACAACTTTTCTCTTCACCGATTTTCCCTTTACTATAGTTTTTCCTTTAACTTGCTGATCGATTGATTGATTGATTGGCTGACGAGCAAGAGACCGGGTTAGCACATGGGCCCGTATTCTCGACAAGTGATATTGGTTTGGTATACAAAAATACAATACAGAAAACGTATACCCACCGAAAGATCACTTGTCAAGAATACGGGCCCTGGCCTCCCTGTGACACTGCGACCATCTTGGGTCTATTGTATCACTCTTTCGTCAGTGGTTCCTCACAAGAACTTGCTTTCCGTTTCCTTTTTCTTTTTTCTCTTTTAGGGGAGGGTGAGGAAATATCGATCACTTAAGCCATGTTGGTTATTTCAAGTACTACGAGTATTATTCACTATAACATACTCAAAACTATGAAATGTCTAGGTGACATGATGTTTTGTTGATTTTCACTTCAGTTTAGTGAAAAACCTAGGTTTTTTTTCGAAGCAGAACTCATAATCAACTCAAAACACTTAACCAAATTTTTCTGTCCCTCATAATTTAGAAGATTTCACCCCAAAAATTTTTTTATTGATTCGCCTTATATGGCAACGGCATTCCTATGACAAAATTTTCAAATGGAATAACTGTAAGGACCGAATGGAATTGAGTTCCACATAAACACTTTAAATGTGTACTATTCCATCTTATCCTACATCCACCAAACGAAATCATCATTATAGATCAAATAAAGAAGAAAAAATTCGAAGTCATGATAGAAATGAAAGGAAATAACAGTCCCGTCTTACACTATGATAGATAAATGTAGACAGCTCAAAAATAATTATTTGATCATCACCCAGTCAAAGCTCCTCCATGTTCACTCTGCAGCTTTCTGAATAATAAGATTTCGAAGTGGCTCATTTTAGTCACCTTCCTGATGTTCTCGGATAAGCTATTGATACAAAATGTGATCTGATATGAATATGATCTCTTGAAAATCTGAATAGCATGAAAGGGGACAGTAAGAGTTCCTTTGAATATAATATTTATGTTGTGAACATCAGTGCGAAAAGTTATCTTATCATAGAGGTAAGGCGGATACCTGGTCTTGATAATCTTTATAAAGTTCAATGGTGAAATCTCCCATTTTCCATATTGAGGAAAATTCAAATCTGTGAGGGTATGACTTATTCTTTCATATTTTCTGATGCCAAAAATCAAATGCAAACAAGAATTCTGAACTTTTCGAGCCCGCCTTCTGTCCGAATATTTTGAACAAGGTCCATAAACAGAATCAGCACAGATTGACAGATCATATGTGACAGCACCATGGATTCACAGAGCAGCACTTTGACCGTTCTAGTCGAAAACTACTTATTCACATGAATAACCTCCAACCGTAGGCTCTCTGCATCCATGATGAAACATGATCAGTAAACCGCATCTCACAGTCCAACCAAACACCTAAGTCTTTAACCCTATCCAGCAGCTCCGTCTCCGAACCAGCACCATTCTCCGAAGAATTTAGCCTATCGTTTTTCTGCCAAACAGAATAACGATGTTATTCTTTGTATCAAGATGCAGACGATGCTTCGTGGTGAATAATATTCCATTTCATTCGGATAGATTGATAGAAGGATACATTAGCGGCAACCTTACCCATTGCGAGGCTCGGGGCGGCAGGTCTTCGCGAGGCCCTTTGTCTTTCGTGAAAAGTATGTGATTCGAAATTAAGTCGAGTCGTTTGGTTTAGGTATTTTGTCATGTTTGACGAGAATTGTCCGAGTTTTACAAATGAATAAATTCCGTGTTTTGAAATATTTTACTTAGATTCACAAATTCAAAAAATTCGGAGAAGATGAATTTTAAAATTGATGTTAAATTTCGAAATTGATGTTTGCGGCTTTTTCTCATAAGTAATATCATAAGTGCATCCAATTTTTCCGAAAAAAATCGAAAAAACACGTTGCTAAGTAATATTTTAACAAGAAGCATGAGTGCAGGTGGCAACAAAAATCCGAGTCGAAGACGTGGATTTTTGCACCTGCACGAATGCTTTTTGTTAAAAAAATATTACTTTGCACTGTGTTTTTTCGATTTTTTTCTCAGGAAAAATTAGATGCACGAATGGTATTTGACAAGAATATTTCATGAGTAACAGATTATTCTGGATGCATCTATGTATGTATTATTAATTTTCGTTGACAACAACTGTCAAGTTTTGCCGCGGGTAAACCCGAAAAAACTGCTGACAGCTGCTGCCATACAGTTTTTCCATCTAGAAACCATTTGTGATTCAAAATTGCGCGTTTCTGATTGGTGGAAATTCAGACGAGGGAAATAGTCAAACTAAAATCTTTAACTAGAGCACAATAATCCAACGAATGAGCTACGTCATTTTCTATTGAAAGAAAAGCAAGTGCTGAAAGCCGATCTTGTGCCATCGAATTTCTCAAATGATTTTTGATAATTTTAAGCCTCGGAAAACTCCTTTCAGCAGGCGCAACTATAACAGGTGTGGTGGCAATAATTCTCATGAAAATATCGATAGTGGGGTAAACTTCAGTTATTTTTTTTTTCTCTTATGTATTTCAGCACCGAGATAATATCGTCGTTTCTGTCATACACACTGATGAACATATTCAGTTCTTCGTATAATTCATCTCCATCAATATCCCATAATTCTCCTACAGTCATGGACATTTGCAAGTCACTGCATTGCTTCAGAAGTTCACTATTCTTGATTTCCTTTAATTTTTTATTATATGACACCAAATATGCTTTCATGCTGTTTAAGTGCCAGAAACCTAGGATGGCAGCTTGTGCGCAAATTGTCGACAATGACATAAAAATAATTAATTTTGAAAATCTCTTCCGCATTCAATTCATCAGCTTCATCTTCCACTTCATAATCAAAATGCATTTTCTTACAACGTCTTCTAACTTCTTTAAACTTTCTATCAATATCATTTTCCTCAGCTATTTCTGTCGCTGTTACAAGTAATGACAAAGAGAGTGTACAACTTTTGTAGTAACTCAAAAAAAAGATTTTGCTTGCAAATTCACAATAAATCCCTCAAAAATTCAATTGCATGCTATAGCTCGTGAAATTACTATAATTATTATAATTATGAATTCCACGTTATAGCTTGTAGTTTTACCCCCATTTTTTATAGTCAAAAAGATAAATACAAATGAAAATTCATTCAGATCTCCTTTCTCTTGCTTTCCTTACTGCCTCATCCTGAATTGATTGCCAGCGGCTTGAAAATATTTCTAACTGAAGGGTTTTCCAATAAGAGGTGTTATTTTGACATTCAAAGAAAAATGCCATTTTTTAGATGAATGATCGGATGTTTATTTCATTATGAAGGGGATGGTATGCCGTTAATAATGGAAAATAACATCATGCTGTTTAAGTGCCAGAAACCTAGGATGGCAGCTTGTGCGCAAATTGTCGGCAATTGTAATTAATCTTGAAAATCTCTTCCCCATTCAATTCTTTAGCTTCATCTTACCCTTCATAATCAAAATGCATTTTGTCACAACGTCTTCTAACTTCTTTGAACTTCCTTTCAATATCATTTTCCTCAGCTATTTCTGTCGCTGTTACAAGGGATGACAAAGAGAGTGTACAACTTTTGTAGCAACTCAAAAAAAGATTTTGCTTGGGCACAAGATGATGCTGCATCTCCTAAGATGAGATTCCAGCTATGTCTATGACTCCCACAAGGTAAAAAATAAGCAAGCGGATTAATTTCAAGAATACATTTTTGGACACCACTTCATAGCATGTAGTACGACTGTTCGCAGCACAACGCCAGTTGATAGATGGCCAATTGGAACAATTCGAATGAAAATTTTCACTGTGAAGAAAATTTGCTTGGGTTCTTGCGCGAGGCCCCACCAAGAGTGAGGCCCCGGGCGATTGCCCCGTTCGACATCCCCTAAGGTCGCCTCTGGATTCATATAGAGGGTGTATTTTAAGGTAAGGCTTTTTTTTTGACAGATGGTGGAACTCATCAAAATAAGTCATTTTACCAAAAAATTTTCATATGAATTACGCCTCTGTTTCGAGAAAATTAAACTAGAATATTTTCTAGTTTCTAGGTGAATCTGAAAATTCCTCAGTCCGAACCTGCTCTCTCGCCTGCTCCTCCGTGGATATCAACATCTCTTTTGTTTTGTCTTCTTATCTAACAAATTTGCAAAAAATTGTAATGCGTAGAACAGATCATTTTGCCATAATATGCCGCTTTTTCCTACATTTTTCAAATTGAACATTTCATATAAGAAATTTTCGATAAGACTAGGTACTTATTTTGATGAGTTCTATCACCTGCCAAAAGAAAAGCCTCACCTTAAAATACACCCTGTATTCAGGGTGTTCCTAAATTGAACGTAAAAACGAAAAGCGGAGATTCCTTGAGTAAGTTCAAGAAAAAAATGTCCCATAAACATGGGGTTGCAAACGTTTCGTTTTCGAGATATACAGAGTCTTGAAGTCTTGAAGAATTTGGCATAGGTATTAGGTACATTCGAGAGTCCTCACCACGTGACATGGCAATTTCGATAGCAGATCTACAGGGTGATATTTTTTCTGGAACAGTGTCACCTGTTTCCCTCCATAATTATTTTTGGTGAGCAACTGTTAATTTGAAAAAATGTAAAGAAAAGCTTTGGCATTATGTTCAACTTTTCGGTCTCTTGTAATCTCTTGTAATTGCATCGGTTATATGCAGTAATGCTGTTGTGCTACTTTGACCCACCCTAGAACCCGACTGGATATGTGGAATTATTTTATTCAGATTAAAATGCGACCATATTTGAATGTAGGTACATAACTCTTTCTTAAAGTATGGACAGTGTAGATAAAATGCTGATAGGTCGCAAACTATTCAGTTCCTTCAGCTCAGGAACCTTTGCCACGGGGACAACGAGACCTTTTTTCCACTGGCTTGGAAACACAGAACACTGCACGCAAAAGTTGGGAATATGCGTGATATGATATCTACACACCCTTACGAAAAGGAACAAAAGGACCAATGACAACCAATGTATAAATGAAGGAGATTTGGTATTGTTAGTGGATGAACATGTTCCACGAATTTAAGGGCATCGAGGGCTCGATAGAAGAGTGTGTGTGTTTGACGTTAAAACCAATAATGTCGAATATAGGCAAGCCGTTCCTGAAATTTGCTGATCGACAACTGAAGGCTAGTTACAATATTATTTTCGGCCTGGGAGAATGATGTTATGCAATAATCTCAGCGTCCTTATTGTATAAAGACTGTGATGTGATCATTCAGTTTTTGTCATTTTGTCAAAAAAGACTCAAAAAATCGTACGACTATTGAATGGGACACCTTGCGAGTAAGTCCACCTGATTCGCATTCGAAATCGAAGAAAAGAATTTTTAACAGTCCAATGACCACTCATATGTAGAAAAAACGTTCTACAGGGTGACCCATTTTGAAAGATCCACTGAAATGTTTCAAATGAAAGTTTCTCAGTTTTTAGAATGACTTCGCATGCAGACACTCACAATATGAAATCGATTTCAAGGTCATTTCAAGGTCGAGTAGATTTTTTGAATAGAAAATGTGCATTTTTCGTTGCAGAATATCAATCTTCTTAAAGAAACAAAAAAAAATCTGTTTCTGCCATATTTAGAATCGTTGTGGAAATATGAAGTCTTTTATGCTTAGAATGTCAGAATGGTTATGATGAAAATCATAATCCGGTATCCGGCATTTTTTCCGATCAATAAAGAGACAAAATAATAATGAGAAATAGTTGAAGAAAAAAAATATTACAAACTTTTAGAAATTGTCTGAAATTACAAATCTGAGATTCACAATTATGTTCCAATGTATCTGTTTGCACTGGTTCCAATATTCGTCATGCGATGAGAAATTATAATCAGGGTGTCAACTCATGTGTGCGGTTGGAAAAAAATTCAGAAAACGAACCAGTTTTTTTCCTGAATCGGTTCATACGCAATACAAAACCAAATGATTTCATGAGAAATAACTCTGAAATGCTTTACTATGACCACTTGAGCATAAAACAATTCATAACTTCAGAGAAATTCTAGTACTAATGATTTAACTAAGAACTCTCAAGAAAGTAAAAAGTAGTATTCAATTGAAACAAATTGAATTGAACAGATTAGAGGCTCTAGAAGCAATAAAACGAAAAGAAACAGAAGCAATAAGGCTGAGCTGAAGAGCGGAAATAAGTAAAGTCATGGAAATTAAAGAACAAATTATAAATATTCAAGCTTCAATGGAAGTCGAAGAAATTCTACAGAATTCGTCAGTGAGACCGTGTTCTAAAGCCTCTATAAATAGTTCCGATAAAGAGGTTCATACCTGAAAATATTCAAGCCCTAATGGAACATATTTTCTCATCGATTGCAACAGAATACAGCCTCAACATCGAATTTGACCATAGAATGTCAGTATTCCATCACTTGAAATGTAATATTCATTCTACAACACTTTCATTGATTTCAAGTAAATAACCAGTTATGGCCGCGGTTGTAGTTCAGTTTGCTCCTTGGTTACCACCAATAACCAACTCGAGCTTGTATAATCCTTGTTTTTTAAGCATTTCGACTGAATTTCATTCTCGCACAGTGTGTGAGAATATTCATTCCGTAACACTTTTGAAAACATGAATAAATCCATGTGGCAGCCGCTCTGATTGTCATATTTATGTTGTTTTCTTTCTTTCATTCATAATAACCGGAAATTGTAGTTGGAAATTCGAAATGCAGCGCGGCGTTTTAAATTGTATACTTTATCTTTATTGTTTCTTGTTTCTCCTTGTTCAATTTATGTCACGTAGTACTAATGAGTTGAGTCGAGTGATTCGACTAAATGGGCATTGTGCGCATTTAATTTTGAGTATTCTTCGTAAGCAGTAATTTGATGATTTATCAGTGGATTTTTGGAATTTTGAATTTAAAACTGATTTCCGTGGAATACGGGATTTGTACGAAATACTGTTCGAGCTCTTATACGTTCCTGAGCATTCCTTTGAGGGATTTGAAAAGCGTTCGAATACTTCAATTTATATATCAAGAGCCACACAACAACTTGGGTAAATATAAATCATGCTCACGCCATTTTTCTCGTTTGTAATTTTTTTGAATTATTACAGGCTCTTTGTTTTCCCTTCGATTGTTTCTTTAATCGATCCATTTGATCGATCAACTGTTTCGGATCGTGAAGAAAACCGGCTGATATTAATTAGCCCTGGAAACAACATTCGGAATCGTGGTTATCTTATCTGGAAGGAAAATTGGATGTATCTGCGCCAGCTGACAGATCACTGTCACTTGTATCAGATGAGTATATTTTTTCCTGAGAACCAAAATTTCTGGATGATTTAATGTTGTAAATATTATTATTATTGCGATTGATTATTGTATTGAATCATAAATATATATTTCAAGGCATATTCTACAAATTGTCGGGGAAAAGTTTATTTGAGAATTGCGTGGCCACGAAGTTGAATATTTTCTACCTATCACTGAAGGTTGTCTATTTGTGCTTGATTTTTTTGTGTTGGTGCAATAGACTCCACGAATTATATTTTCTTTCAATCATCACTACTAGAACCTACTCCCATTCCCACTAAGCTAGTCAGTGCTGATCAGAAGATCCATAGAGAGGCACTTAAAAAAATTTTTTGTAGCAAAGGCTCTCATGAGTTGTGATGAACATTCGATACATTATAATATTTTATTCTGAATTACACTTGTTACAAATGGCGCCCAACGTTTTGAACGCATAGTTGTTGAGGTTCATTTTTTTAGTTAGGTTGTTGTATTTTTTTTCAACAAGTGGCTTGTCTATTGCACTGATAAGGTTTGCTGTTATAATATATCTGGTTATTCAACTTTCATATTATTGTAACTGTTGTAGATACATCCATTACTTACGTAATTTTTTCGGGGATTTTATCGATAATTTTGAAAATATCATACGGTGCATGCATGCTTCGTTTAAATTAAATTTGAGAGTGGGTGTACGGTGTTGTGATTAGCAAATATTTTCATTGTTGTTTATTTTCAATTCGCTCAGCGCACATTTTTCATTTCATTTTCGTTATTATTGTTTTGAAATTTTACCTGCCACAATGTCTCATGATTATTGGAAACCTGAAATCGGTCGACTCAACTCTGGTGAATTATCCTATGAAATGCTTAGTAGGGGACTTAAAGTCGGAACTGTTGATATTATGCGGAAATCATTGAGGAACATTTTGAAATTGGAAAGTCAAGGGGAATGGGTTAAAATTCCATGTACTATTCCTTTTGCTGATGATGCTAAACAAATTGAAGCTAATAATACGGAACTTGCTTCGCGTTTGAAAGATTTCGACGGAGATACGAGTACTTCTGGTTTCGCGAGAACATCGGCTCTTCTTACACATAATCAGAGGCGTATCAATAAGGTTCAACTACCGGAAGACGAAGAGAATAAAACAATTAAAAATGAATTACTTCTAGAATTGCATGAAATTAAGAGCGATTTTGATAGAAAGGCACGGCAATTTAGAAAATCATCTGAGGTCAATACATCGGTGACGAGTATTTTGGCGGGTATGGGTTCGTCTGATCCCAATTCTAGTGATACTGAGAATGATGAGGACGATGTATTTTTAACAAAACAGTCGACATTAAAATCAATTCCGGTGATGAAGTGGAATCTTAAATTTTCGGGGGAGGATGATATGTCTTTGAATGCATTTTTGCAGAGAGTAGACGAATTAAAGTTAGCACGTAACGTGGACTCTGAGGAATTATTCAACTCGGCCTATGATCTATTTTCTGGGAGAGCTTTAACTTGGTTCCGTGCCAATGGTAAATTAGCTGCTGATTGGAAATCATTAGTTGGCTTGCTCCGCGAAGAATTTCAACCATCTGACTACGACGAAAAACTGCTTGACGAAATTAAACTCCGAACACAAGGCCCTAAAGAGACAATAGGGATATATATGTCAATAATGGATTGTCTTTTTGATCGTATGTCCTTTAGAATACCGGAAACGCATCAGTTAAAGATTCTCATGCGAAATATTCAGCCATTTTATCAGAGTCAGTCAGGTCTTGTAGATGTTAAAACAAAATCTGAGCTATTAAAACTTTGTAGGCAACTCGAAGCTCGAAGAACAAATTTAGAAAAATTTGAGCCACCACTCTCGCGCAGGTCGAATAAATTTTTGGAGCCTGACCTGGCATACGTTGAGTGTTCTGCTTCAACTAGTAGTAGATTGGTTGATAATTGTGACATAATTTGCTTCCGATGTAGAAAGCCTGGGCATAAACGCGCTCAATGCCCTCAGCCAAGATCGGATCCAAAATGCTTTAAATGCGGAAAAATAGGTTTCACGGTAAGGACTTGTCCTGATTGTAATCGTTCATTTTCAGATTCGAATCGAAAAAACTTGAACACCAGTCGTTAGATCGGGGGACGCACTGGAACAAAAAAAATGCCTCGATACAATTGTCAGAATTGAAAATAAAACTAGACTTTATACTTGCCAATGTCATCGGTGACGAAAGACCGTATTTGTCAGTTAAAATCTTAGGCAATTCTTTATTAGGTTTGTTGGATTCCGGTGCATCCAGAACTATTATTGGGGGAAAGGGTATTCACATTGTTAAAAATATGAATTTGAAAATTTTATCGCCTCCAATTGCTCATGTTAAAGTCGCCAATGGGGAATTTTGTTTTATAAACGGTGTATGCGACATTCCTTTCACTTTGAGAGATAAAACAAAAATAATAAAGACCCTTTTAGTCCCTTCTTTGCCTCATTGCTTAATACTGGGAGCTGATTTTTGGCGCTCATTCGGAGTTGTCCCAGATATTCGACGTGGAGAGTGGACATTTTCGTGTGAGAATTTCTCGGAAATCTGTGCTATTGAAGACCAATCTGATTTAAGTTCCAGTCAGTTCGGAATATTAAATTCAGTCCTCAGGCAGAGTTTTGAAGGAATGCCCGATAAGATAGGTTGCACCGCAATGGTTGAACACAAAATAATTACAAATTCGGATCCCATCAGGCAGAGGTACTATCCAATTTCGGCGGCATTACAAAAACAGGTCGATATAGAATTGGAGAAAATGTTGTCGGAGGATATAATAGAACCGTCAGCGTCACCATGGGCTTCACCCATTGTCCTTGTCAAAAAGAAAGACAACAGTTACCGTTTTTGCGTAGACTATAGGCAGGTGAATAAGGTCACTGTTAAAGACGCGTATCCAATACCGTATGTCACTAGTATTTTGGATAAATTGAGGGATGCTAAATATCTGTCATCTCTGGATATTAAAAGTGCTTTTTGGCAAGTACCGGTAGAAGAAAAATCTCGCGAGATTACAGCTTTTATAGTTCCTAACCGTGGTTTATTCCAATTTAAGCGACTCCCCATGGGTTTGTCTAATAGTAGTGCGACGTGGCAGAGGTTGATAGATAAGGTGATTGGCTATGATTTGGAGCCATTTGTTTTTGTATACCTTGATGATATTATTATCGTTACACCCACGTTCGACAAACATTTAGAAGTTTTAAGGGAAATATTTGAGCGACTCAAAAAAGCGAATCTAACTATCAGTAGAGAAAAGTGTTCTTTTTGTAGATCTGAACTTAAATATCTAGGATATGTCGTGAATAAGAGTGGTCTTCAGGTGGATCCTGACAAGATTGCGGCAATACTTGGCCTATCCGAGCCCAAAAATATTCGCGAGGTTCGTCGTATTTTAGGAATGGCATCGTGGTACAGACGCTTTGTGCCCAATTTCAGTACGGTGGTTTCCCCAATTACCCAATTGTTGAGCAAGAATAGGAAATTTGTATGGTCGCGAGAATGTTCGGAATCTTTTGATAGGCTGAAAGAAATTTTAATATCGGCCCCAATTTTGACGTGTCCCAATTATGAGAAACCCTTTATAGTGGCGACTGATAGTTCTGATTACGGGTTGGGTGCTGTACTTTCACAGGAATTTGAGGATGGTGAGCACGTTGTTAGCTATGCTAGTAGGTCTCTTTCTCGGGCGGAGCAAAAATACTCGACTACTGAAAAAGAATGCTTAGCTGTTTTGTTCGCGATTCGGAAATTCAGACCCTACGTCGAAGGGACTCATTTTACGGTTTATACTGACCATAATAGTTTGCGCTGGCTTCAGAGTATCAGGGATTTGTCTGGACGTTTGGCTCGGTGGAGTTTGAAATTGCAACAGTACGATTTTACAATATTACATAGACCGGGACGCGAGAACACGGTTCCTGATGCACTATCGAGGTCAGTTCCCAGAGTAAATGAAATAAGTATTGATGATCTTAGGCAAAATTCAGGGAAAGATGAGGATTCTTGGTACGAGAAAATGAAATGTTCTGTACTTGATCGCCCTGCTTCATTTCCATTATGGAAAGTAGAGAATAATAAGTTGTTGAAACATGTCAACAATAAATATCCTAAATTAGATCCGGAAAGTACTTGGAAGCTAGTTGTTCCGAAAAATAAGCGCGTTCAGCTCATGAAGGAAAATCATGATGATGACACAAGTGGTCACACGGGGATTTCGAAAACTTACCATCGTCTCAGTCATAAATTCTATTGGCCAAAGATGAGAAGCGACGTTGTACGTTATATAAGGGGCTGTGAAAAATGTATTTTGCACAAGTCAGATCAGAAACCACCCCTAGGACAAATGTTGGGTAGTCCGCATATTTCAAAGCCTTGGGAGTTAGTTTGTTGTGACATAGTAGGTCCTTTACCCAAGTCAAAACAAGGTTTTATCTACATACTATCAGTATCGGATTATTTTAGTAAGTTTCCATTCTTTTTTCCGTTAAGAGCTGCAAATGCCAAAAATATCTGTAAAATTTTGGAAGATGATATTTTTATGTTGATGGGTGTTCCAAAATATATTCTTACCGATAATGGCGCACAATTCATTGGTAACGAGTTCAAGCGATTGACTGCTAAATTTAGTATAAAACACCTCCGAACTGCTGCATATCATCCTCAAGCCAATGCTGTTGAGCGCATACATCGCGTGTTAAAAACGATGTTGAGTATTTACGTTGAGGCAAATCAAAGAAATTGGGATATTTGCCTTCAAAAGGTTGCTTGCGCAATTCGTTCTTCGAAACACGAATCTACCCAATTAACACCTTATTTTATTAATTACGGCCGAGAAATGAATTTGGATCAAAATAAAGACGAACATGTATCCGATGGTACCCCGGATGATGGAGATATTATGATTGATAGAGATCGGGATGTCATCACAAATAGGGCGCCCGAATTAGAGAAAGTTTTTAAGGAGGTTCGGTTAAGACTGGATAAGGCATATGAGAAGAATAGCAGGTATTATAATTTGCGACGAAGAGACGAACAATTTGTGCTAGGACAAAAAGTTTATAGGAGGAATTTCGATTTGTCCGATGCCTCCAAGTATTTCACGAAGAAATTTGCACCGAAATATTTGGGCCCATTCTATATTCATGAAAGAGTTTCACCGTGGACATATGTTTTAAGGGACGATAAGCAAAAAATTTGTGGAACCTACCATATAAAGGATTTAAAGAGTCATCCCCCGGAAAGCAGTTGAAACTGTGTGGGAAATTTGAGGTACGAACATTCTATGTAATAGCGACAAATCGGACATGCATCGTGGTGGTTTCAATTGGGTCAAGATCGTGAAAAGAAACTTCGTTTCTTTTAGTGAAGGAAGGGTGGTGATGTAACGGGAAAATTTTAATTTTATTATTATTTTATTATTATTATTATAATTGCAATAAGAGTAGAGGTACAAACCTATAATACTCAATCTAAGAAGAAAAAAAAAGCGTACATGTATGTGTGAAGTGAATAATTGAAAAATAAAATGATCACATCCTTAATATCAATTAGTAAAAGAAAAGAATACCCAATTACAGGCGATCATATGCATTCTTGAAGGCATTCGTGCTAGCAGTCGCGACCACGCTGTCGGGTAGACGATTCCAAGAATGAAATATTCTGTTGGGCAAAAACCACTGTCTCTCAGATGTTCGAAATTTCTCTCTAGCTAGCTTGAACGAATGGCCACGAAGATGATTCCGATTGAAAGTGAAGAGATCCCCCATCTGATCGCCGAAATGACCATGAACGGCTCTAAAAGAAAATATCAGGTCTCCTCGCAATCTCCTGTTCTCGAAAGTTGGTATGTTGAGCAATCGTAATCTTTCTTCATAAGATGGACGCACCGCACCATAAGTAAGTCTGGTGATCCATCTTTGTAGCAGCTCCAATCTGTTCCTGTCTGCCTGGAGGGAAGGCCACCATGCAGGGCCAGCATATTCTAGGATCGGACGGACATAGTATCGGTAGAGGAGATTGAAAGTTTTGGCATCACAACCTTTGAAGCACTTGAAGAGAAGAAAAGTGAGTTGTTTTGATCTGGAGATGATGTTACTTATATGATTCGTCCAAGTTAGGTCATTCGAGACTGTGATCCCCAGATCTTTCTGGCTTGTCACCGTGCGTAATGTGTTGTTATTCATTCAAGAATTAACGGAAAACTGATTCTTTATTGGAAATCGAATATGTACAGTACATGAGTAGGGTTAACACATGCGTAATAATGTTATAGATAATACACTGTGATCTATATCATGACATCTCCCCTTTTTGCAAATAAAAATGTTTTTCCCAACAATCTCCCTTTCTACAAAATTTTCTATTCACTTATTGATCTATGGATAGCAAATTTACAAAATATAAAAAGATTTTTACAATTCAGAAAACTGACAATGTTGAAGTAATTACAATTATTATTACCCTATGGTGTAAATCTATCTGGAGGTTTGGACGTCCTTCCAAACCTTGTAACGTAATGAGGAGTTAGTAAATGTGAATTTGTGTTCTCAATTCTGGAATTACTTAAATCAGGTTTTATCTGATGCCGATTTCTAATTAATATTCTATTTGAATCACTCAATTTAACACTGTACCTCCTATTACGTTCATCAATATTTGTTATTTTCCCAGGTAAATTATAAAAACCATTATTCTTAATGAACACTTTTTGCTCGAGTTCGAGTTTAGGTAAATTTCTTGAGTTTCTGTCAAAATAACGTTTATAAATTTTTTGTTTTCGACGTAAATTGTTACTGTGATGTTTGTTATTTATTATTTTAGGTTTAAGATATTTTGAAGTAACAGGCAAAATACTTTTCAAATTTCTGTGCATCAGAATTTGTGCAGGTGAATATAAATTATTGTCAATGGGTGTATTTCTAAGTTCTAACAGAGCTAAATTGAAATCTGTATTATCATGAAGACATTTATACAAAATTGATTTGAGAGTCCCTATTGTTCTCTCTATTTGACCATTAGATTGTGGAAAATAAGGACTGCTTGTTGTATGCTGAAATTCCCATTCCCTGGCAAAAGATTTGAAAGTATTTGATGCGAATTGTGGACCGTTATCTGAGAAAATTTCATCTGGTATTCCAAATAAAGAAAATATACGTTTCAAGTAGTTTATCACACTTTCTGAAGAAGAATTTCTATTCAAACATTTCACATCCATAAACTTTGAAAAATAGTCTACCAAGGCTATGTAATACTTACCCTTCAATTCAAAAAGATCTATACCGATTTTTTGCCATGCTCTCCCAGGAATTTCATGATTTACTAATGGTTCTTTCTGTGGAGTTTTCGAAAAAAGTATGCAAGACTTACATTTTGAAATTAAATTGTCAATATCAAGCGACATATTAGGCCAATAAAATAGTGTTCGTGCACGATATTTAGTTTTTTCTCTACCTAGGTGACTCAAATGTAATTTTGAAAGAATATCTCTCTGTAGTCTTTGTGGAATAACTAGTCTGTTATTGAAAAACAACAACCCATTCGAGAATGATAAATTATCTCTATTTATGAAATATGATTTTATATCATCAGGAATTTTTGTTTTTAATTTTATATCATATGGCTGAATGGATATCAACATTCGTTGTAAACGCATGGGACAAGCATTAAGAGGTTTTTTAATAATTGAAATTAAAGGTTTGTGATCTGTTTCGACTGTAACATGTTTCCCGTATATATACTGATGGAAACGTAAACAGGAATAAGTTATCGCGTACATTTCTTTTTCAATTTGCGCCCAATTCTTTTGCGTATCTGATAATGATTTGGAAATATAATAAACAGGCAAATTATTTTGTAGTAAAACCGCACCAATAGCATTTTGAGATGCATCCACAGATAACGTAATAGGTAGTTCGTTATTGAAAAATTGCAGTACTGGCTTATTCATTAGAATATTTTTGAGTTTTTCGAAATTTTCCTCCTGCTGATGACCCCAGTGCCATAAAACATCTTTTTTAAGAAGAATTCGTAAATTCTCGGTTTCAAATGACATATTAGGTACGAATTTTGAAATATAAGTAACCATGCCCAAAAATCTTTCGACATCTTTTCTACATTCTGGTTTTTTGAAGTTTTTTATTGCACAAATTTTGTCCTCATCAGGTTCAACGCCGTTTTTTGAAATTATATGACCCATAAATTTTAGTTTATCCACCCCAAACTCACATTTTTCCAAATTCAGCTTCAAATTAACTTCACGAGCTCTCTCTAATACCCTTTTCAATCGTATATCGTGTTGCTCTCGTGTGGATCCCCAAATTAAAAAATCATCAATATATGATAAAACGCCTTCCATATTATCGAAATTTTGTTTTATGTATTTTTGAAATACTTCAGACGCAGGCTTAATTCCATAAGGCATACGCAAAAATCTGTATCTACCAAAGGGTGAATTAAACGTGCATCTGAAAGAACTCTCCTCACTTAATTTAATTTGCCAGAAGGCCTGACTAGCATCAAGTCTTGAGAAAATTTTTGCATTTGACAGAGAAGCAATTATTTCATCCACTGTAGGAAGAGGAAAATTTTCAGAAATTATAGCTTTGTTTAATTGCTGTGGGTCCATGCAAATTCTGAGATCACCATTCGGTTTGTGTACTAAAACTAAACTATTGACCCATTCAGTTGGTTCATTGACTTTATTGCTTTTTCTCAAGATCATTTAGCTGGTTCTTTAATTTATTTTGTAACGAAAACGGAACTTTTCTTGGAGGATTTATCACCGGTTGAATAGAGTTATTTATTTTAAAGGAATATTCTTGACATTTAAGAGCTCCAACTCCTTGAAATACATCTTTGAATTGACCGATTATTTCCTTTTCATCAAATGGTTTTTGTTGCATGGATCCAATAAATTTAAGTAATTTCATTCTCTCGCATTCTTGTCTTCCCAAAACCGCAGGAGAATATTTGTTATTTACAACATAAAATTCAACATGTCCATGAAAATCGTTATGATGACATAGTAAAACGCACTTACCCAAAATATCAATTCTACTACCAGTATAAGTCGAGATTTTTAAATTACTTGGCATTAAATTATTCACATCGATATTCAATACTTTCAAATATCTTGCAGGTATGGCATTAATTTCAGCGCCAGTATCAAGTTTGAAGTTGAGCAGTATATTATTTTCGAATTTTAAATTTATGTTCCATTGTGAGTTTGAATTCTCATTTTGCTTATCAATTGAATTTATGAAAAAATCTGAAAAAGAACATGATTCATCAGAAATGATATTAGTAGAACCTGAATTGTTTACAGAAATTTCTTTCACTGATCGACAACATTTCGCGAAATGATTCACTTTACCACATTTTGCACATTTCTTTCCGTAAGCCGGACACTCGTTTATTGAATGTTTATTACCACAATTTCTGCATGTGAAAACTTTGTTGTAGTTCACAGATCCTTGATGTCGTCCATGGTTTTGGTTCGATTTGTATTTGTGTTTTCGTTCATTGAAGTGGAATTTTTTCTCTCCGTGAAATTTTGGGTCGTATTTGTTGGACTGTGTGGTATTGTTGTCATTTCGAGTTTTGTTTATTTTATGTATCGATGATCCAGCTACTTCATTTGCAAGGGATCTCATTTGTTTTTCCGTTCTTTCTGTAATCTTACATAATTCCATTGCTTTCTCAAGAGTTAGATCTTTCGTTTGAAGCAGATTTTGCCTGACTTTCGAATTTTGAATTCCCAAAACCAGTCGGTCTTTGATTAAACTGTCACGAAGGTCACCAAATCCACATGTAGCACTTAGTTGACGCAATTCCACAATATATGCATCGATGCACTCGTCATCTTGTTGATTCCTCGTGAAGAATATATATCGTTCATATGTGATATTTTTTTGTGGTTTGAAATGTTCATCAAATTTGCGTAGAATTATGTCATAGTCCATTTTACTTTCTTCTGCGGCATATGTGAAATTATTATATATTTTTAAAGCTTCATCGCCAATAACGCTCAACAGAATTGACGATTTTATCTCCGATGTTTTTTTTGTGAGATCTGTGGCCTTCATATACAGCTCGAATTTTTGTTTAAAGAAGGTCCAATTTTCATCCAGTGAACCATTGAAATTCATTTGTAATGGCGGCGTGATTCCAGTCGCCATATTGGAGGGATTTGATTTTTTCTTTTTTTTAAACTTCACCGTGATGCAGTTCTAGAATTTTTCACTTCGAATTTTTGAATATTCAGCAGTTTTTAATTTTTACGAATTTTCTACTTTCGAGTTTCGACTTTCATTACACATATATAATTATGTACTTATCACTCGTGTCGCAGCGCCATGTGTTGTTATTCATTCAAGAATTAACGGAAAACTGATTCTTTATTGGAAATCGAATATGTACAGTACATGAGTAGGGTTCACACATGCGTAATAATGTTATAGATAATACACTGTGATCTATATCATGACACGTAAGGGCTGACCGTCGATGGTATAAATCTTGTTCGGGTTATCTTTACCGATATGCATCAGAGTGCACTTCTCTATATTAAGAGGCAACATCCAGTCAAGGCACCACCTACAAATAGTATCTAAATCCTCCTGCAGGGTGTCCGAGTCGGATATGGGGTTATTATAGACTTTGGCATCATCAGCGAAAAGCGCACTTTTGGATTTAAGGAGACGGGGAAGATCCGAAGTGTAAAGCAAATATAGTACAGGCCCCAGCACAGAACCCTGTGGTACGCCAGAGATGACCGGAGTATAGGAGGACGAGTAGGAATCACCCACCCTAACACGAAACGTTCTATTCGCAAGGAAAGCACCGATCCATCTCAATAAGTTACCTCTGATTCCCAGGTGCTCAAGTTTTTTTAGAAGTCTTTTATGAGGCACTCGATCGAAAGCTCTGGCGAAATCAAGGAAAACCACGTCAACAGGATCCCCTCGGTCCCATGCTCTGGTCCAGTCTGATAAACAAGACAGCAGGTTTGTGATCGTCGAACGTCCGGGGATGAATCCATGTTGCTCTTTCGGAAATATACCATTCATCTGCGAGAACTCAACTACCTGGTCGCATATTATTCTTTCCAAAACCTTCGCTACAGATGAAACCAAATTAATTGGCCGGTAATTGTGAGCCGACAGCTTGTCTCCACGTTTGAATATCGGAGTAACAGTTGAAGACAACCAATCAGATGGAAGGGAGGCTGTCGACAGAGATCTGGAAAAGAGGATGTGCAGAGGAGCAACAAAAGCCCTGGAGCAACGGTGCAGAAGATTCGATGTGATGCCATCCCTACCAGGGGAGGTATTGAGCTTGATGGTGGTGAGGTATCTCTCAACTATTCCTTCACTGATCATGATGTCGCTTATATCTTCAACACCACGTGGAGTGAGAGGAGCAGGAACATTTCCGTGGAGCTCTGCGGAAAACGTGGATGCAAAAGTCTCCGCAAGGATATCTGCAGTCTCCTCTGCACTCTCGCATAGCTGTCCACTGGATCTTCTGATTGACGGAACACCAACCTTAGAGTTGAGAGACGACCTGATGTATTTGAACAACTTTTTTGGGTTTTTCGAAGAGGCTAAATCATCCTGGAACCTTGACTTCGCGAGCTTTATCTTTTGATCGACGAAATTGGAGAAACTTCTATGATTCTGATAGTCGGAATTCGATCTTGAACGTAAGTACCTCTGCCACATTGATTTTTTCAGTTTCACCAATCCGAGTATACCTGCATCGATCCAAGGTCTTGACGGGCAGACTCTAGAACGCCTAGTACGAGTATTGTTAGAGACAGCCTCGTCAACCACATTCAGAAATGTAGACCACATCGCATCCACATCCTTGCCACCCAGCAAGAGGTCCCAACTCCTTGATAAGATCTCAGAAGTGATGGCGTTGTAGTCAATCACCTTAAATAACCTGGTTGTCCCCGAAGACCCAACACACGGCTGCAACTGTATCTCAGTGGTCAAAGCAATGTGGTCCGACTTCCCGAATGGTGGAAGATAATTGATGTCTGATACTATATTAGCATCAGTTGTGAAAAATAGATCGAGCACTGACGGTATTTGTCCGATACGGTATCGTGTAGGTTCCAATACTAGTTGTTGAATTGCAGAAGAACTAACCATTTCCGCATAGGGAAAGGATGGTGAATTACACGATGGCATTGTTGTTAGGGGCCATCTGATATCAGGGCAGTTGAAATCTCCCGTGATCAACATATTACTATATTGAGTAGAGGAATTCACCAAAAATTCTACGCAGTCTCTATCGGCTACACACGGACGAGGGCGGTAAATGCAACCGACAAAAAGAGCAAATTCCCGGTTGTGAATCCTCAGGAAAAGGTTGTCAATACCAGACCAATCCTGGTGCGAGACCTCAACCTTGAAAGAGTTGGTAATACTGGAATTAACATAAATACACACTCCTCGATGACCAAGAGTGTCCAGATTGTCGTCGCGATACAGCTCATAGTCGGCGATTGCAAAAAGAGAATCGGGAATTGAGGGTTGAAGCCAGGATTCCGGTTTATGAATTTGTATGAATGCTTGTAGTTCAGAGAATTTGGAAGATAAGGATTGTATATTAGTATACATGACTGGCCAAGATTGGAGTCTATCTAGTTTTTTGCATTTTCATTACTCTTGGATGGGTTTGATGTTACAATAGATGGAATCCCCCCGACATACTTTATTGTAATATTCGTTTCTCCAGAGTCCTGCCTTCTCTTCAGCTCATCTCTGACCGCCTTCAGCGAAGCAACTTGCTCCTTGGTTTTGTCGTCCTGCACTCTTATTGTACGATACTTCGGATGACCATGAAGTGTGGACTTATTTCTCAATATGTTAGTCACCAAGTCGGAATTCGAGAATGAGAGTTTCATCCAGCGCGGTTTGGTTTTATCCTTGGAGGGCAACCTGGTGACATTAATGATGGACATACTAGCACAGGGAGAAACATGGTCGACAATTTCAGCAGCGGATTTTTTATCTTCACTCTCGTTCGCCTCGGGTACATTGACTAAGATTAAATTGGATGAGCGTTTTACTCTCTCCAGGATTTCTGGCATAGAGTTATCGACATTTTTTGTTTTCAAGTTAGACAACATGCTCTCTGTAGCCGCTATTTTAGTTGTTATGGATGAAATATCGCTTTCAAAGGAAGAGTTGGCCTTCTGTATAGCCAATATATCTGTGCTAAACTTCTGAATTGATGACTCATGAGAAGAAAGAGTTTCGGAATGGGCGCTGAGAGTTGCAAAACACATGTCCAATCTGGAACATATGTCTTCCTGCCTCTTTTCCACCCTAGCTAGACTAGCTGACATAATATTGATGTGCTCCATCAATTGATTGAAATGTTTGAGCGTTATAACATCACCAGTATTGGCCTCTTGCACCTGTACAGATGGCGAAATTGCGCGGGATCCAGCGACTCTACTACGGAGTTTACGTTCGGATGAAAGGCAGGTTGGACAACACCAGTTAGAATCTTTCAAGAATTCCAGCTCTCTACTTGTTAAGTTTACACAATTAGGGTGAAAGGTCTTTATGCATTTCGAACACGAAATTGGAGACAGCTCGTTTGAAATTGCCTTACCACACTTACCACAGTTTTGCGGCATTTTTTAAGAAAGAAAGAAAATGCAGAAAGAATTAAAATGTAACTCAAGATGAGGAAAGGAAAACAATTATGTATACACGCTTCACTTCCTTGGGCCTGTAAGGAAGACTTACACAGAATAGGGCGGCCACGGATCGAGGAATTCAGAGAAGAGGGAAGGAGTATTTGTCGCTTCAAGAGTTCCGTACGAATGAAAATTTTTACGCGTTAGAAAACAATTATTCAAATCCCCAATTCAACATCGGCAAACGTAATTGTAGTGGGGAATTTAAAACTGGTTCTCCCGCGGTGTGTGCTGACCGGTCAAGGTCGCGCGATGTCGTTTCAAAACAATTGAAATTCAGTAAGAATTTGAAAAATCAACAATCAATAATCGGCAAGGAATTCACTTATTTATTGGATCCGAGATTATCAGATAACATTAAAAGTAACCTACTCACAGATTCAGGAGAACGACTTAAATGAACTTCGGTTTTTTGAAGGAAACAGAGAGAAACCACTCGGTACGTCTTCACTTCACACGCCAATATGTTTATATTATTTATTTTTTTGTTTTCTTTCTTTCATTCATAATAACCGGAAATTGTAGTTGGAAATTCGAAATGCAGCGCGGCGTTTTAAATTGTATACTTTATCTTTATTGTTTCTTGTTTCTCCTTGTTCAATTTATGTCACGTAGTACTAATGAGTTGAGTCGAGTGATTCGACTAAATGGGCATTGTGCGCATTCAATTTTGAGTATTCTTCGTAAGCAGTAATTTGATGATTTATCAGTGGATTTTTGGAATTTTGAATTTAAAACTGATTTCCGTGGAATACGGGATTTGTACGAAATACTGTTCGAGCTCTTATACGTTCCTGAGCATTCCTTTGAGGGATTTGAAAAGCGTTCGAATACTTCAATTTATATATCAAGAGCCACACAACAACTTGGGTAAATATAAATCATGCTCACGCCATTTTTCTCGTTTGTAATTTTTTTGAATTATTACAGGCTCTTTGTTTTCCCTTCGATTGTTTCTTTAATCGATCCATTTGATCGATCAACTGTTTCGGATCGTGAAGAAAACCGGCTGATATTAATTAGCCCTGGAAACAACATTCGGAATCGTGGTTATCTTATCTGGAAGGAAAATTGGATGTATCTGCGCCAGCTGACAGATCACTGTCACTTGTATCAGATGAGTATATTTTTTTTCTGAGAACCAAAATTTCTGGATGATATAATGTTGTAAATATTATTATTATTGCGATTGATTATTGTATTGAATCATAAATATATATTTCAAGGCATATTCTACAAATTGTCGGGGAAAAGTTTATTTGAGAATTGCGTGGCCACGAAGTTGAATATTTTCTACCTATCACTGAAGGTTGTCTATTTGTGCTTGATTTTTTTGTGTTGGTGCAATAGACTCCACGAATTATATTTTCTTTCAATCATCACTACTAGAACCTACTCCCATTCCCACTAAGCTAGTCAGTGCTGCTCGTAAGATCCATAGAGAGGCACTTAAAAAATTTTTTTGTAGCAAAGGCTCTCATGAGTTGTGATGAACATTGGATACATTATAATATTTTATTCTGAATTACACTTGTTACACTTGGAATGATTCACTCGTATCAGATTTTCATTTGGCCCTTGTTACAGAATATACAATTCCGTATAACAACACAAACAGTGACTATAAATAATGAATGATTTTATCGTCTGTGTATTCAATTTGAAGGAATGATTTTAGCGGCATGCAGACAATTTATTATTATTTTTCTTTACGTCCGTGTGAGGGGAAAACCCTTTATGGGCACCGAGAGGGTCCGCACTCTCGGTAGTGTGAGAATCCAAGATCTTGTTTGGTTACTCACTAAAAACCCCTCACACTTAAATGGAGGAGTTCTTCATTCTGCCCTCGTAGGGTCCCTTAACAAAAGAGATGAGCTGCAAGTGGCTTCTAGAGTTCATGGGACCTGATAATATGAAGTGACCCGAGCAACACTGCTTTCTGCATTCTGTGCGCCAATACCTCGGCCAGTGATCTACAGGCCGGAATAATCTTCAATTCATCCACGTAGTTGGCTCTCATTCCACCGAGACATCCTATGATTAGTACGACCATCCTAACTTTATGACCTGGGTATAAAGTTCCAAGCTCGAACATAAGATCCTTGTGCTTTTGCCTCTTCTGTTCTCCTTTCATCACAATATTATTTTCAGCAGGGGAGGAGAATTCCACGACGAATAAATAATTTAATTATTATTCTTCATCATCGGTCTCCTGGTCTCAGCTCGAGCTGGTATTACTTCTATGAACCAGTGAAAAAACATTTCAGTTCCTCCCACTAGTTCAGGAATTTCCGCACGATGTGACAGGTTTGCAAAGCTACAGCCTGTTGTGCATATCCCGCGATCCTCTGGGATATTTCGATCTTTTGAAGATTTTTCTTGAAGGATTTGGACATGACTCCCTCAGCCGAAATCACCAATGGTATAATAGTGACTTTCGACAATTGCCACATATTCTTCAGTTCCATTGTCAAGTTCTCGTACTTCGTTATTTTTTCCGACTCCGTTCTTCCGATGTTATGAGTCAATGGTACTGCCACATCAATTATCACCCCATACTTCTGATCCTTCTCAATGAATACAAGATCCGGTCTATTGTAGTCCACTGATCTATCTGTTGTTATGGGCCTGTCCCAATAGAGAACCGCTGCGTCCGTTTCCAACACTGCTGCAGGTTGATACTTATAATATGGCGGACAAGTATCCAGAAAACCATGTCTAAGAGCCAACTGCTGATGAACAATTTTTGCCACTTGGTTGTGTCGGCCCAGATATGCGTTGTCGGCAAGAACTCGACAACCTGCGATTATATGTTCAATAGACTCGCCAACTGCGCCGCACTTCCTGCATTTGTCCTCCACGTTCAGCTTCAAACAGTGTTTCTCATAGTTGCGAGTTCTTATAACTCGGTCCTGGATAGCCGTCAGGAATCCCTCAGTTTCAGGATACAATTGTCCCGCATTCAACCACGCCAAAGAAGCTGATTTATCGACATTTTCCCCCTCAAGGTGTTTGGGAAATCTGCCGTGCAGAGCTTGCTCCCGCCATATACTTATATCTTCTCTTCTCGTGGTGATATCGAATGTCAGTTCTCTGTGTTGTAGGTTCAGAGGTGTGTATCCCTTATCCTCTGTTGTCACCAATTTCATCAGGCTATCTTCAGACTCGAGCAGTCGCTGCCTCAAGTTTTTCTCCTGGGTTCTGCAGAGTTTATAGATGTTCAACAGACCTCGTCCGCCATCTCTCCTGGGTAGATAGAGCCTTTTCACCGATGCGTTGGTGTGTAGACATCGGAACTTTGTCATTAGGCGGCGGGTTAGCCGGTCCAACTCATTCAGATCAGCGTCTGACCACTTCAAGACTCCGAAAGTGTAGGTCAGAGCAGGCGTAGCCCATGAGTTCAAGGCATCGATCTGGTTTCTAGCAGACAGCTTGGTGTTGAGCACTTTGGTTACCCTGCTCTTATATTTCGCAGTGAACTCAGCTTTCAAACGGGTGTGGTCAATCCGTTGATTTTGAGGAATGCCCAGATATTTGTAAGTCTCCTCTGGCAACATACTGTGGATGTCCTGAAATTGTTCCTGGGTATTCTCCATTTTACCCTTCCTGATGTTGACTATGGCGCATTTATCGACACCGAAAGACATGTCAATGTCTTTGCTGAAGGAGCGCACTATATCTATCAGCGAGTTGAGTTGTTTTTGGTTCTCGCCGAATAGTTTCAGATCATCCATATACAGTAAATGGGTAAGTTTTCGCGGATTCCTCATTGCTGGTCTGTACCCTATGTTGGTGTTTTTCAAAAGTGTAGATAGAGGATTCAGCGCTATACAAAACCACATCGGCGACAGGGCATCTCCCTGAAATATCCCCCTCGATATTTTCACGGTTCCAGCATTGATGTTGTTTATAAGAATGTTTGTTTTCCATGTGCTCATTAGATGTTGGAGCACGGCTTTTATTTTCGGACAGATCTTATAAATCTCCAGTACTTTCAGAAGCCAATCGTGGGGCACCGTATCGAAGGCCTTCTGATAGTCGATATAACATAGACTTAAATTCCTCCTTCTCGCTTGGGCTTGCTTTAACACTACAGCGTCTATGGTGAGTTGATGTTTGCATCCTGCCGATCCTCGAGAGCAGCCTTTCTGTTCTTCTTCCAGAATGTTGTTGGCTTCACAGTGACTATAAATCGCATTATTCACAAGCGTTGTGAACAGCTTGTACACCACTGACAAACACGTTATGGGTCGGTAGTTTTCTGGCTTGCTGCGATCTCCTCTTTTGTGAAGCATATGGGAATTGCCTTGAGTGAGGAAAGTAGGTATCTTGAAGGGATCTTCTAGTGCCTCCGAAAAACATCTAGCTAGACTTGGGAAACATGCTGGAAATTGTTTAACCCAGAAGTTGTGAAGTCGGTCGGGTCCTGGCGCCTTCCAGTTACTAGTGTTTTTGACGATGTTGGAAATTTCTTCGACTGTGAAAAGATCTGTCTTCATCTCAACGATTTCTGAGGCCTGGTGTTCAATGTCCATAAGCCAGCTAGTATTCCTCTGAAGTTGGCCACTCTCCGACCATAGAGAACTCCAATATTGCCGAAATTCATCATTGTTGATGTCAGCTTACTGATTGGAGGAGATTTCGGAGGGCTTTTCAAGACTTCTGAAGAACTTCTTTCTGTCTCTCACATATTCAGCGTTTTGTTGTTTTCGCTTTGTTAACTCATTGTATCTTCGCAGGCGAGCACCTTTCGCTTTAGCTTGTTGTCTCAAGCGATCTTTCAGATCAACTATGAACTCTTTATATCTTGGAGATTCCAGGTCCAGCCCTGCGGATGTGGCTATTTTTCGCACTTTGTTCAGTACTTTACGCGATTTATTATCCTTCAGGAACTCATCCAAGACATCAACTTTTCCTCGAAGTTTATCGACGTCCTGCATTAATCTTCTTTTCCAGGCAGGAGTTTGATTTTTCACTTTCTGTTCACTGGTTCTGGGGGTGTAGATCTTTTGCCCATTTTGTCCGAGAACTGTGATGGCAGCACAGTACAGAGATAAGTGGACTTGTTCCAACGTCCATTGAGTGCTAATTATTATTATTATTATTATTATAATTGCAATAAGAGTAGAGGCACAAACCTATAATACTCAATCTAAACAGAAATAAAAAGCATACATGTATATGTGAAGTGAATCATTGTAAAATAAAATGATTACATCCTCAAGATCAATTTGCAAAAGAAAAGAATACCCAACTATAGGCGATCATATGCATTCTTGAAGGCATTCGTGCTAGCAGCCGCGACCACGCTGTCGGGTAGACGAGTCCAACAATGAAATATTCTGTTGGGCAAAAACCACTGTCTTTCAGATGTTCGAAATTTCTCTCTAGCTAGCTTGAACGAATGGCCACGAAGATGATTCCGATTCAAAGTGAAGAGATCCCTTATCTGATCGCCGAAATGACCATGAACGGCTCTAAAAGAAAATGTCAGGTCTCCTCGCAATCTCCTGTTCTCGAAAGTTGGTATGTTGAACAAACGTAATCTTTCTTCATAAGATGGACGCACCGCACCATAAGTAAGTCTGGTGATCCATCTTTTTAGCAGATCCAATCTGTTCCTGTCTGCCTGGAGGGAAGGCCACCATGCAGGGCCAGCATATTCTAGGATCGGACGGACATAGTATCGGTAGAGGAGAATGAAAGTTTTGGCATCACAACCTTTGAAGCACTTGAAGAGAAGAAAAGTAAGTTGTTTTGATCTGGCGATGATGTTACTTATATGATTCGTCCAAGTGAGGTCATTCGAGACTGTGATCCCCAGATCCTTCTGGCTTGTCACCGGGCTGGCCGTCGATGGTATAAATCTTGTTCGGGTTATCTTTACCGATATGCATCAGAGTGCACTTCTCTATATTGTGAGGCAACATCCAGTCGAGGCACCACCTACAAATAGTATCTAAATCCTCCTGCAGGGTGTCCGAGTCGGATATGGGGTTATTATAGACTTTGGCATCATCAGCGAAAAGCGCACTTTTGGATTTGAGGAGACGGGGAAGATCCGAAGTGTAGAGCAAAAATAGTATAAGCCCCAGCACAGAACCCTGTGGTACGCCAGAGATGACCGGAGTATTGGAGGACGAGTAGGAATCACCCACCCTAACACGAAACGTTCTATTCGCAAGGAAAGCACCGATCCATTTCAATAAGCTACCTCTGATTCCCAGGTGTTCCAGTTTCTTGAGAAGTCTTTTATGGGGCACACGATCGAAAGCTCTGGCGAAATCAAGAAAAACCACGTCAACAGGATCCCCACGGTCCCATGCCTTGGTCCACTCTGATAAACAAGACAGCAGGTTTTTGATCGTCGAACGTCCGGGGATGAATCCATGTTGCTCACTCGGAAATATACCATTCATCTGCGAGAACTCAACTACCTGGTCGCATATTATTCTTTCCAAAACCTTCGCTACAGATGAAACCAAATTAATTGGCCGGTAATTGTGAGCCGACAACTTGTCTCCACGTTTGAATATCGGAGTAACAGTTGAAGACAACCAATCAGATGGAAGGGAGGCTGTCGACAGAGATCTGGAAAGAAGGATGTGCAGAGGAGCAACAAAAGCCTTGAAGCAACGGTGCAGAAGATTCGATGTGATGCCATCCCTACCAGGGGAGGTATTGAGCTTGATGGTGGTGAGGTATCTCTCAACTATTTCTTCACTAATCATGATGTCGCTTATATATTCAACACCACGTGGTGTGAGAGGAGCAGGAATATTGTTTGAAATTCCGGAAAAAGTTACACACCGTGCAGGAATTGAACCTGCGTCTCCTACCCGAACCCTTCCGGGTTCGGGGCTCTTACCAACTGAGCTAACTCTGTGTATGATACTTTTCCCGGAATTCCAATATCATGAGGTTCACCTCATATGTAGTGTGAGAGGGGGTACCTAGGTGGGGAGCACTGATTCGTCATCATTAGCCAGAGTACTGAGGACATCCTTCACTTTACTTCATCGAATTTCTTCGATTTCAGTTCGAAGTAAATCGATATTTCGATGAAGTAAATTGAAGGATGTAACACACAGTTAGCTCAGTTGGTAAGAGCCCCGTACCCGGAAAGTAGGAGACGCAGGTTCAATTCCTGCAAGGTGTGTAACTTTTTCCGGAATTTCAAACAAATTGTCTGCATGCCGCTAAAATCATTCCTTCAAATGACTATAAAAAATAATGAGCAAATTCAATTATGGCTGGATCAAGCGAATACTGAAGATCATGGAAATGAGTCATCAAACAGTTCAGTAATTTCTACATTAGATTCGAATGCTGTTAGTTAACTCATATGGATAAATTCACCCAAGCTATCAATTCGACTTTTAAAACTATAGCAAGAAACTATGAAATTCTACTTCGGAAAAGTTAGATAACCACATCAATAACGAACTACTTCACTTCAATGGAAATATTGAAGACTGGCCCTTATTCATATCAGCATTTCGAAAATCTACACGAATATGGAACATGAGTGATGGAGAAAATTTATTGTATAGACTTAAAAGGGGAAGCTTTCGAATCTGTCCGTTCACTCTTTGTCTCATCAAAAAATTTGGAAACATTTCACATTTGGTCATGAACTAGGACAGTTCTCACCCCAAAAGAGTAGAGATAGATATTGTAACGTTTTCTTCGTTATTAACACGTCCGGGATAATTAAACTATTTATTTACAGTTTACACTACTTATAACACTAATAATTAATAACTAATGAACTTATTCTAACAAAAGTCTGTACAATTTATCTCTACTGATTTATTTGGCACTATTTATTTTCACTGGTCGCATGTCTCTGACTGAATAAATCCTCATCCGTCGATGTGCTCCTTATGTGTTTAACGCCGATTGTTTCTCGCTAAGTCCGGGCCCGTCTAGAAACTTCGCGAAACATTGGCGGCTTCTATGTCGTACACGCGTTTCCAGAAACTTCTCGATCGGGCAGTAGCGCACAGGGCCGTACTTGTCACACTGTCCCCTCCTTAAGCCTGTTCTGTCCCAGAACAGATCGCATGGATTCTTCAGAGGATCGTGGCGAAATCTGCATTCGGCTCCTTCTCTACAGTAGCCCCTTTGATGGAAATAGCATTCTATAGTTTTGCCGGGGAGTTCGCCACGATTTGGGTAGAAACTGCATACTAGGATCTGTATACCTGCCGTCTGGAAAATTACTTCAAGCATGCTTCGTACTACCCTCCAATTCAGTAGATCCAGTCCACAACCAAGCTTGGGAACTGCTAGTTTCCTAACGCCGTAACGCTGAAGATCTTCTTTCAAGCCATGCAGCGAGGTCCATAAGTTCTGGTAGGTGGGCTTCTGGAAAGAGTGCTGCTTGGTAACCAAATAGTAAATGAACCGACCTCCAGACTTCAATCTCAAACATTTCCCGATTCTGGGCTGCTGTCCCATTAGTTCCTCTTGCCGACCAAATTTGTTTTTGAATACTCTTGCTATTCCCTTACTCATACGTAAATCGGCTGCTACACAATTAGCAAGCGAGTATTCCTCGGGGACTGTGAACAGGTCCTGATGAACTTCCTGTGTGACGCCAAACCTAGCAATGCGTGTTCCCCCATAGGTGTTCATAAATTCCTGGAATTTGCAGCTTTTCCTTGCCGGAACCTCGACGAGACGTACTTCTTCTTCATCCTGCGTGGACGCATACGGAGCCAATCGGTTGAAATGGACGACTTTCGGTTTTCCTCTGGGGAGCTTCCGTATTCGGTAAACTACATCATTTATTCTCTTCACAATTTCGTACGGTCCTTCCCAATGTCTCTGCAGCTTCGGTGAGAAACCTTTTCTTCTTTGGGGGTTATACAACCATACCAGATCTCCTGCGGTAAACCCTCCTTCAATGGCCTCGATGTCATAGCGCATTTTCATCCGGTCACTTGCTTGTTGCATTTGATTACCCACCTTATCATGGATGTAGTCTAGCTTGCTTCTGAGATTACTAACTTAGTCCTCCCCAGCTACATCTTCTCCAGGCTTACACTCAAACTCGAGATCGCAAGGTAGTCTCATTTCTCGGCCAAACATTATATTGGAAGGAGTCTCCTTGGTAGATTCTTGAACCGAAGATCTATAGGCCATCGTGAATAAATGCAAGTATTCATCCCAGTCTCTTTGATGGTCAGAGACAACTTTGGCCAAGTGTTTTCCCATAGTCTTCTTTCATTTCTCAAAGAATTCCCAGAATCAGTTGCACGAAGTGGTAGAAGTTATCAAAAATTAAATATTCAATGCTCTAATTTGGGTATGAATAGACTATATGCATTTATCGGATATAACTTTGCTTGTGTTATTAATAAACATTTGATTTTTTTAGGATCATTTGAGAAGAATGTGCTGGATACTATCATTCAACTCTGCCATCTAATTCCATTGTTTTTTTATTAGATTCGAATAAAAATGTCAGTTAACAATTTTAATTAGGTATTCACTTAAAATCAATAGTTTTATTTCAATAATAATCGAAGAAACATTCTGAAACGAAACCATAATATTTTCAAGTGGTTTTCTGTCCGACTGAAGATTTGCTGCATTTTATATGATGGACAGTTGTTTTTCCCATGAGAGGAATCTCTCTAAAAAATAAATTCATTCTTGTCCGACATCTTGTCCGACTCATTACATATTGGTTCTGTGCAGATAAGCATCATTGAATTGTGTTCCGTACTATTTTGCAGAATTACGGGGTTTAATAGAAGCAATTAATTTAAAAACTGGTGATTTTGAGTTGGATTTTCTGACGACCTGGTTGGCGAGAAGGAAATTTCTTCGTGAATTGTTAGAGACGATAAAGTGCTAAGTGATTTCATAATAATATACACCTATATAGAATCTAAAAGAACTCTAGATAACAGCTGTAAAAACGAGAACATCCTAAAGAATAACACACACTATCGTACTCAATTGCGATATGACACCAGATATTACAAAAGACATCACCCTAAAACAGCTGTACGAGGAAATTATCAATAGCAAAAAAGAGTTGAAAAGCTCAATTGCAGCTAGTGAAGCCAGGCTTATGCTGGAACTTCATTCCTTGAGAAATAGAGTAGATCAACTGGAAAAAAAAAACTCCACTCTGAGGGAAAAAAAGTTGAATACGTAGAACGAATCAACAGGAAAAATAATTTTGTTGTTTTTGGGTTGAAAAAACCAGCTAGTGAAACTACGCCGAAGTCAGTCTGTGAGGAAATACATCGCCTGTTGGAGGTTGAGCTTAACGAGAGTGATATCAACGATTGCTATAAGCTGCAAAAACTTAAAAGGAACAACAATCAGCATAGCGAATGATTTGACAGAAATTCAACGATATGAGTACAAGATACTAAGAACAAATCTTCTCAAGGCAAGATCCACCACATCTCATAAATCATACGTACGAGGTAACCGACTCATAGTTGGCACTAAAGAATATACAATTGAAGACCTTTTGAACAACCACATAGAGAATCAGCCACATAGTGCACCATCAACTCCCTCAACCTCTAGTAAGCCAACAAATACTAGTGAATTTACCCAAAACGAGGAGATTGGTGACAATAGCGAGGCAGACTGGGAAACCGCCGAAGAAACTGTGGAAACGGGTAGTACAATCGTAGGGGCAACAGGTTTGGAAGCTCTCAAGTCACCGAAACTTGCAAAAAATCAGAGACCTCTTAAGAAAAAATCACCAAATAAAAGGGATCCCAGATCGGGTATGAAGCTCAGAACTGCTTCAACGAAATCTTAAAAGTATGTAGTAAGTTTTTTGTATTCTTTTTTATTTTTTTTCTTATTTTGGTTTATCTATAAAGGAAACTATGAATCCATATATCAGGGAATATCATGAGAGGAAATACGATACAAAAATAGTAGAAAATATAGACACTTTCGTAATTAACCGTGAAACTAATAAACTCAGAATATTTCATATGAATGTAAGAAGCATTGCAAAGAATTTCGACGAGTTAATGATCTTCTTGGACTATCTTTCGCTAAAGTTCGAGATCATTGTGCTATCGGAGACCTTCCAAATAAGTAACCTGGAAATTTTCAATATTGATGGATATCAGACTGTTTACAGTGAAGGGAAGTTAAACAAAAATGATCATAACTTTAGGAGAAAGTAAATCCCTCGAGATAACCATAATCGATGAAGAAGTCCTCACGTTAACAGCTGTATATAGGTCCCCCCAAACATGTGTGAGAGCCTTTAATGATGATCTGTTCGCTTATCTGGAGGGTATTCCTCAGATTAAAACTCACGTGTTGGTCGGAGATATAAACATAAATTTGCTGGCAGACGACGAATTTGTTGATGAATATAAAAGTATATTATACTCTTTGGGATTCGTGTCCATCATAAACGAATACACACGCCCTGCAGGAAAGAGTTGCATAGATCACATATTCCTCATTCCTCAAACAAGTAAACCTTGAAAATGAATTGGAAAATATACGGGGGTATATATTACAACATCTAATAACTGATCATTTCCCGACCATACTAACTTCAAACATAAATGACAAAATATTGGTACGTAAGAATGAAAGAAGAAAAATTATAGCTATTATTACAACAAGGGAAATATGAATAGTATATTTCCCGTGTTGTAATCAATAGTTTTTTTCTGATTGAAACGCATTATTGTTCTGAAAATGGAAAAATTAATATTAGATTGCAAATTTTTGAATTCATTGGATTTTAAACGTTGCTATGGGCAGTGTTTGTGAAAATCATAGTTGACTGTTTTGATTTTCATGTCTTGCCAAAAATAAAATTGCTGAAATAATGTCAAAATACGTGGAAGCTCAAGCGGCAAAAGCCCGTGAATGTTTGGTTCCGGAGAAATCTAACACTGCCTACAATAAAGCGTATGAAGACTTTCAGTAGTGGAGAAGAAAAAATTTGGTGGACGGTGTCAACGAAAATATTTTGTTAGCATATTTTGAAGATTTGGTATGTTGCTCTGATTCGTGATATTTTTGATGTAATACTAACTTGCAGAAATATTCACCAAACACGTAATGGCCAAAATTATCGATGCTAAGGTCAATGTTACATTTGAAGAAAAAAACTGAAGTCAAAATATTCGATGAAGTGGAAGCATTTGTTAAAAACAAAAATAAAGGATACTTTCCCAAACAATCAGCAGTGTTGGCTCGGGAGGAGATCAAGAAATTCTTGAGAGAAGCTCCAAACACTGGCGTATATAGGGGGGGCCCAGGGGGCCCGGGCCCCCCCCGAAATCTAATAATATTCATCTAACCTAATCTAACCATTGGATCATTTGATGGTGTAAGCATCTCGGGCCCCCCCCGAAAATATTTTCTATATACGCTACTGGCTCCAAATGACGAATTGCGCACAAGATATTTAATCTTTTGCATCTGGTTACAATACCTTTAGCTGAAATTTTAAGAATTGCACTTTTCTTTTTCCAATAAATAAATGAAAGATTTTTTATAGTAAAATATAAATATATCATATTGCCCCAAGGGAAATATGACTTGACGTTTCATATTTCCCTTGGGAAATATTAGTGTGTTATGACATATGGTAACTAAGGCGATATTGCTCAATATTGTTCCGATCAGAAAAAAAGAACTTTATAAACTATACCAAGTTGAGAGAGGATTTACAAAGCGAATCGTGGTCACAAATGTATGAACAAAATAATACTAATACAATTACTCACTTGTTTATTGAAACCTTAACAAAGCATATCAATAATAATACAAAAACCAAAACAATTAAAAGGGGTGAAATTAATAGGAAAAAATGGATCACTCCCTCTCTTTTGAAAGTAATCAATAAGAAAAATGATCTCTATTTACAGTTGAAAAAAGATCCAAGCAACAAAATCATAAAATCCGCATATATTAAGTTCAGAAATGAAGTACAAATAAAAATTATCAAGTCAAAAAAAGAATATTTACAGAATTATGTTTTAATGAATTCAAAAACTCGAAAAAATCGTCGTTTTCGATTTGTCGGACAAGAAAAACGCCACATTTTTTTTGTCGGACAATTGCATTTTCATATTTCATATGTTTATATCAACCGATTCTGAAAAAATCAGGAATGTATGTATAATTTGAAAAAATGCGATTTTCAGTCATGTTCATGTTGGTAGACATGCTCAAAGCCACACTATTTTTGTCGGACAATCATTTTTTCTCATTTCTCCCAGATTGTTCTTATGATTGCATTTTACAGAAAAAGAGTATGTATGACTTAAAAAAATTGATAATATGGTCGACTTACGAGAGGTTTACTGAAAAGAAGCCGCGACTAAAAAAATTTTCACAGAGGAAAAATGTGGTAGACTCTATCTACCTAATTAAGCTATCCCGAAAGTATGAAAACTTTATTAATAATTTGCAATTTGTCCCACCGGCACCCAGACTACGATTCACAATCGAGAATCCAAATTCAGAGTTCGTATTTTAGATTTCCCTATGTTCCGGTGGTTTCACGGAATATACACAGAAAGAATTCAGGCATATTGCGATTCCACTGAATTTGCATTGTACCTACAATACAAAAATTACACAATTTTTGTTTTAAAAGCTGAAGGACATAACGCTGGCACTTGAGAGTTCCATCAGCGTTGTGTATAAGATACCATGTAGTCCAAAGACTACATTGAACAAACAAGACAGTTATTGAAACATAGAGTTAAACAACACAGTTATGATTTTAGGGAAAAGAACAAACAGAAGAAAGAACAAACTGCATTGGCAACACATCCGTTCGAGACCAACCATTGCTTCAATTATGATGATGTTGTAATTTTGGACAACGAGGAGAACGGATGAAAGCGTAACATTAGCAAAATAATTCAAATTAGAATAAACGATACTGTCAATCACAGAACGGACACAAAATCTAAGTTCCATATACGCTAAAATCTCAAATTCTGAATAAATACAGACTGAATATCGAACCTCCTTAAAAGGTAGGCAACCTACATGACTTGTAACGTCCTTTGTATATACAAGGTGCGGCACGGAGGGCGGACGTTTTTCAGATGGGCATAACTTTCCCCCACTGAGGACGAGAGAAGTGGGGAAGGTGCCGTTAGACTCGTGTGTTCCTAGCATTTATTTACCAGTTGTCGTCATGGAGCCTTGGACGGTGGAGCATCGTGTTTTCGCCTATGATAGTTTCGTCCGAAATAATGAGTCAGTCACGGTCGTGCAGCGTGAGTTTCGTCGCCATTTCCACATTCATCGGAATAGAGCTATTCCCTCACGAAACACCATCCTTCGTTGGGTTGAATCACTTCGCAGACGTGGTGAACTGATCAACAGAAGACCAAGAGGACCTGTGCGAACAGTTCGAACGCCTGAAAATGTTGAACGCGTTTGACAAGCCATTCTTCGCAGTCCGTCGCGATCTGCTCGGAAACATGCTGCTGCACTTCGCCTCAGTGATCGTTCGGTGAGGCTAGAGTATACGAGACCAAGCCCCGAACTCTGGACGAATTGAAAAGGGCTATTCGCGTGGAAGTTGCCCAAGTTGAGAGAGCGATGTTGGAGAGAGTCTACGCGAACTTCCAAGAGCGCCTCCAGCACTGCATCACCGATTTCGGCCACCACATGCCTGATGTGATTTTCCACACTTGACTGTCTCAAATGCTATTTCCTTGAGAATCTGATTCCGTCAATAAATGTGTTTTTGAGTAAAAATTAACGCTTTTATTATTTTTTTAAAACCATCCATCCTCCGTGCCACACCCTGTATATATATATAAGGATGAAATAAGGGATTTCGACCATATACAATGAATTTATTTCACTCTTTATTCATAGCCAAGCTTTCGAAACGATACGGTTTCTTCCTCAGGGCAGCTAAAATCGACAAAACAGATTAAAATTTTGAAAACTTCCTCAAATTCAGTACATACCGAATGTGAGGTTACATGAACATGAAGCAGTAACAAACAAACATATATAACTAGATCCTATTAAAAGCATCCAAAATTGTCGTAATTAGAGTATATAAATTCGTTAAACATTTATATATCATTCATAGGCAGTTAAAATTTTATCTTTCGGCGTGTTCTCTACTAGGTTAATAACGATTGACGTGAATGACATCTGACATGACGACTCTTTGTTCTCTGTTCGGTACAATTGGCCTCAGTCATCCATCAACAGGACCATCGAAAAATGGTGTATTCGAATATTCTAGGAGGTATGACTATATAGGACTTAAATTTTGTGTGTCAGTTTTCTTGTTGATTGCATGGTCCTGACTTTGAATGTGAATCATCTCCAATATGCAGCGTTTTCTGTAGTTCTTATTTGTGTCCAAAATCTTAGCGTTATCGAGGTCTACGGTATGGGAATGTCGGTTTGCATGGATAGATAAGGCACATCTAGGATTATTCTTTTTGATATCACTCTTATGTAAGGCAGTAAGGCAAGCCTGCTCTTTAACCATTGGGAAGTTTGGCCCACGTATGTTTGGGGACAATCTTGACATTGGATCTGATATACTAGATTTGATCTCAGCTCCCTTGGTAAAGGATCTTTAAGTCTTGAGTAAAGTGTCGAAACTGTTTTTTTACACTGTGTTACAATTCTTATGTTATTTTGGTCTTCAAAGCAGTTTTTTATTTTTCTGGTTAGGTGTTGTTGTATGTTAGGTAGGCAGCGATAACGAATTGGACCTGTATCCATAATTGCATTGTTTAAAGTGTTACCAGTCTGTGATATTATATCTCCATTTGCTGAAAACAGTAGTTTGTTCAGCATTGTTCTGGGATAAGAATTCTCTAGGAGCAACTTGTTCAATTTCCTCATGTTGTCACTGACAAACATTGGATCACATATCTTATATATTCGGTTTTTTTGCTCTTTTATGAAATTTATTTTCATGTTTATTTGATGGTCAGATAGGTAATGAATGAACCTTCCAGATGCCGTCCCCTCCCTATACCAATTCAATTTTACCACACCGTCGACTCTACACACTTTTGTGTCCAAGAATGGCACTGAGTTATTGTCATCTTCCATTTCCACTGTAAACGATAGGTGTTGATTGAAGTCGTTGAATACTCTTAGAATTGTTCGTATTCCTGTTGATGGAAGTCCAAGGATTAAGTCATCTACAAACTTCTTTATGAAAGCCAGTTTGAATGGCAACTTTGGTATACAGGTGTTCAGTAAGTGGTCCATAACGTATTGTGATAATATGGGGCTGAGTCTAGATCCCATAGCACAACCAAACGTCTGAACATAAAATTTATTGTCAAATATAAAATAGCCTGAGTCAAGAAGGAAAGTTAATATCTCCATGAACATTTCTTGCGGTATTTTGCAATGAACTTTAATTCTGTTCCAATTCACATTCAGAACTTCCAGTACAAGTTGTTTTGAAATGTTTCCGAACAAATTTATGATATCTAGGGAGATCAGTACATAGTCCGGTGGCAGTTGAAAATTATTTATTTGTGTGGAAAAGTCGAACGAGTCTTTGACGTGGTATATGCTTTCTTGGTCATAAGCATTTGTCAGGATTTGCGCTATGTATTTGGATAGTTCACAGTAGGCCCCTGTACGTCTGATACAATTGGTCTTAATGGAAAGTTTTCCTTATGTATTTTTGGGTTGCCATACATTCTTGGACTCACTGTGTTGTAGGATCTCATTGATTTTCCCTCACTTGCAGTCAATATCTTAAGGTGTTCAAGTGTGCTTATAAATTTGTTACTTTTAGTTTGTATTGTTGTTGTCAGATTTCTAGGTATATATTTGAAACTATCTGTTTTGATGATGTCATACATCTTCTGTAAAATCAGACTTGTTCATGAGTACTGTCACTGAGCCTTTATCGCTGTTAAGAACTAAAAGATGGCCATTAGTGTTCAAGAAATGTTTTGTATTGTTATATAACCTATCGATATGACTGGTACTTTTCTTGTTTCTGTGTAGATGATTTGTAACGATACTCGTAATCTTTGCCCTCAGAGGATCTCTTCTATTTTCTTCTACTAGATCCAGGATATTCTCTACATCTGATATCAGGTCCTTGATTTTTATGTCCATAGGGCCCACAGGTATGCTAAATTTTGAACCCAACGCTAACAGTGTTTTAATGTCGTCAGGTACTTCTACGTCTGACAGATTTTTGGACCATCTATCCTGAACTTTATAGTCAACTGTGTGAAATTTTTGAAGTTTCTTAATTTTCTTAATGTTTGCTGTTTTTGTCTTATGGAATATCCTATTGAAGACGATGTGTTGACGTCTAAAAAACTCATGTAGTGTATCCTGTGGTATGATAGCGACCAATTCCCTGCGGATGTTGTCATTCGTTTTGTTTAGATATGCAATTTTTTGATGTGTATGTTCAATCTCTAATCCAAGCAATTTGTTTATCAGGTTTCTGTTGAAATTATCAATTCTTCTATTGAATTTATTACCAGCCTGGAACTCAAATAAATTGCGAAAGCCCTTGATACCTGCTCCTATGTGGTTTGGTATTAATTTTTGTCTTTTACATTCCAAGAGGAATATTCTTCTATTGAGTGTGTTAGCTAGTTTTCTATTGCCGTCTATCCACTTCTTCATGTTGTTAAATGTTCCTTTGCCATAAGTTGTTGATATTGTTTGAAGGAATCCCATGTCTATTAGATAATGTTCAAATTAAAGGTCGTACTTATAATATAAGGATGAAATAAGGGATTTCGACCATATACAATGAATTTATTTCACTCTTTATTCATAGCCAAGCTTTCGAAACGATATGGTTTCTTCCTCAGGGCAGCTAAAATCGACAAAACAGATTAAAATTTTGAAAACTTCCTCAAATTCACTACATACCGAATGTGAGGTTACATGAACATGAAGCAGTAACAAAAAAACATATATAACTAGATCCTATTAAAAGCATCCAAAATTGTCGTAATTAGAGTATATAAATTCGTGCTGTTAAACATTTATATATCATTCATAGGCAGTTAAAATTTTATCTTTCGGCGTGTTCTCTACTAGCTTGATAACGATTGACGTGAATGATATGAATTATTATCAATAAATATTAAAACTCTTTCTCAGGTATTTGGACAATGTTTATTTATATTCCTTAGTTTTTTGTCATAAAACCGACGTTTCGGTCACACATCGGACCTTTATCAAGGCTGAAATTTCATAAAAATGAGTCTACATAAAAACAAACGACATCACACTTACTTTAATGATTACACAGGAACAAAGTCAAAACTGAATTGAACATGAATCGTCATATATTAAAATTCTTTCTTTCTCCCACAATTACAAATTTTCTTTAAGGAATTTCAGAATAACCGTTAACATATTTCACACATTTTATCGGAGGTAATATCTAGATTATTCCAGAAAGAAACACAGAACCCAAACATATTGTCAAAGAATAATTCTTTTTCTTTGTTTATAAAACATTGTAATTCAGTGTTTTTTTTTTATTTTCTTAAAGGTATTAATAAATTATTATAAATTGTACTAAGTCCATTAACGTCTTCCCTATAATTTATTGTCTTGTTTATTGTTATGTGTATCATTTCGCTAATATTTCGTCGATAGTTATTATTTTCATGGTCAAGTATTTTGGTTCCTTCAAAATTAAATTTATGTCCTTCTTTTTGTGTATGTGCAGTGAGCGCTGTTTTTTCCAAATTTCTGATGTTGTTGCAGTCAGTCTTGTGTTGTCTAACCCTGTCTTTTAGAAGCTGTCTTGTCTGTCCCACGTAGGACTTGTCACAGTTGAAACATGGTATACTATAAACCACCCCTGATTGTGATTCTGTTGGAACGGGGTCTTTTAATTGCGTAAAATATTTTCTAGTTGTTATTTTATTGTAAAATGCGCATGTACAGTTAATCTTATTGAAAATTTTCGATATTTTCTGTGACAATCCAGGTATAAAGGGAAACCTACAATACAATGCACGAGTACGTTCAAAGTATTCTCGTGTGTTAGTTATTTTCTGTTTGGTCTTATTAATAATGTGTCGAATGGCATATTTAGGGTAATTATTTTCTTTTAAAATATTGCTAACTCTTTCAATATTTTCTTCTTTAAATTTATTATCGCTCAAGATTATGGCCCTGTACATTAAGCCAATCGCAGTGTTAATTTTTTGTGTACTACTGTGGTTGCTATAAAAGTTGACAATTCTATTGGAACTTATGCTTTTCGTGTGCCAATTGGTTATCAAATTCTTTCCCTCTCTAATAACCAAAATGTCCAAGAATGGAATCATGTTATCTTTTTCGTATTCTGTAGTGAATTTAATATTAGGATGGTATGAATTGAACGTTTCTATGACCATTTTTATCATGTTTGAGGGAACTAACAAAAGTGTATCATCTACATAAAGTAACAGCAAAATCAATAGGGAACCTATTTTTTCAAGAACATAGTCAAAGAGGTCGTTCATCACTAGATTTGCAAAATTTGAACTAGCAGGTGCTCCCATCGCGGTACCTGTTAATTGTTCGTAAAATTGATTGTTGAAGCTGAAAAAACCTCCCTCAAAACATAATTCGACTAGCGAGAGGAAGGTCGACTTGTCTAAGTTAGTGAAATTCTTAATGTAGTTCCATTTCTTTTTTGTAACTTCAATTACTAGTTGTTTGGAAATATTTGTGAATAAGGAAACTACATCAAGTGACATAAGAACATAACCTTCCGGCACCACAATGTTCCCAACAATATCTTTCACTTGCATCGAATTTTTTTTTTTTTTTTTTTTTTTACGTTGTAAGGTGATGTTGACAAAACTTTAGAAAGTATTTCATGCATAAATTTTCCCATATTGTAGGTGGGTGCGTTGATGTTACTCACTATTGGTCTTAGGCTTAAATCGTTCTTGTGAATCTTCCTCAGACAATACAACTTAGGTACTACACTGTTATGTCTTATTAACATTTTATACTCAGTTTCACTTATCAATCCAGCAGCCTTCATAGATTTTAATTTGTTATTCACTTTGTTTTGGAATTTCCCAGTGGGATCCGAGTTTAGAGTTCTATAAGTTTTTTCATCACTGAGAAGTTCAGTCACGCCTCTCAAATATTCTTCCTTGTACATGACCACTGTATGGTTTCCCTTGTCTGATCTCGTAATTATGATTCGAGATCAGACAAGGGAAACCATACAGTGGTCATGTACAAGGAAGAATATTTGAGAGGCGTGACTGAACTTCTCAGTGATGAAAAAACTTATAGAACTCTAAACTCGGATCCCACTGGGAAATTCCAAAACAAAGTGAATAACAAATTAAAATCTATGAAGGCTGCTGGATTGATAAGTGAAACTGAGTATAAAATGTTAATAAGACATAACAGTGTAGTACCTAAGTTGTATTGTCTGAGGAAGATTCACAAGAACGATTTAAGCCTAAGACCAATAGTGAGTAACATCGACGCACCCACCTACAATATGGGAAAATTTATGCATGAAATACTTTCTAAAGTTTTGTCAACATCACCTTACAACGTAAAAAATTCGATGCAAGTGAAAGATATTGTTGGGAACATTGTGGTGCCGGAAGGTTATGTTCTTATGTCACTTGATGTAGTTTCCTTATTCACAAATATTTCCAAACAACTAGTAATTGAAGTTACAAAAAAGAAATGGAACTACATTAAGAATTTCACTAACTTAGACAAGTCGACCTTCCTCTCGCTAGTCGAATTATGTTTTGAGGGAGGTTTTTTCAGCTTCAACAATCAATTTTACGAACAATTAACAGGTACCGCGATGGGAGCACCTGCTAGTTCAAAAAATTTTGCAAATCTAGTGATGAACGACCTCTTTGACTATGTTCTTGGAAAAAATAGGTTCCCTATTGATTTTGCTGTTACTTTATGTAGATGATACACTTTTGTTAGTTCCCTCAAACATGATAAAAATGGTCATAGAAACGTTCAATTCATACCATCCTAATATTAAATTCACTACAGAATACGAAAAAGATAACATGATTCCATTCTTGGACATTTTGGTTATTAGAGAGGGAAAGAATTTGATAACCAATTGGCACACGAAAAGCATAAGTTCCAATAGAATTGTCAACTTTTATAGCAACCACAGTAGTACACAAAAAATTAACACTGCGATTGGCTTAATGTACAGGGCCATAATCTTGAGCGATAATAAATTTAAAGAAGAAAATATTGAAAGAGTTAGCAATATTTTAAAAGAAAATAATTACCCTAAATATGCCATTCGACACATTATTAATAAGACCAAACAGAAAATAACTAACACACGAGAATACTTTGAACGTACTCGTGCATTGTATTGTAGGTTTCCCTTTATACCTGGATTGTCACAGAAAATATCGAAAATTTTCAATAAGATTAACTGTACATGCGCATTTTACAATAAAATAACAACTAGAAAATATTTTACGCAATTAAAAGACCCCATTCCAACAGAATCGCAATCAGGGGTGGTTTATAGTATACCATGTTTCAACTGTGACAAGTCCTACGTGGGACAGACAAGACAGCTTCTAAAAGACAGGGTTAGACAACACAAGACTGACTGCAACAACATCAGAAATTTGGAAAAAACAGCGCTCACTGCACATACACAAAAAGAAGGACATAAATTTAATTTTGAAGGAACCAAAATACTTGACCATGAAAATAATAACTATCGACGAAATATTAGCGAAATGATACACATAACAATAAACAAGACAATAAATTATAGGGAAGACGTTAATGGACTTAGTACAATTTATAATAATTTATTAATACCTTTAAGAAAATAAAAAAAAAACACTGAATTACAATGTTTTATAAACAAAGAAAAAGAATTATTCTTTGACAATATGTTTGGGTTCTGTGTTTCTTTCTGGAATAATCTAGATATTACCTCCGATAAAATGTGTGAAATATGTTAACGGTTATTCTGAAATTCCTTAAAGAAAATTTGTAATTGTGGGAGAAAGAAAGAATTTTAATATATGACGATTTATGTTCAATTCAGTTTTGACTTTGTTCCTGTGTAATCATTAAAGTAAGTGTGATGTCGTTTGTTTTTATGTAGACTCATTTTTATGAAATTTCAGCCTTGATAAAGGTCCGATGTGTGACCGAAACGTCGGTTTTATGACAAAAAACTAAGGAATATAAATAAACATTGTCCAAATACCTGAGAAAGAGTTTTAATATTTAAAGAATATGGACGAGAATGAAAATCAAAATTATCAATAAATATTCATGGATTTCACGATCGGATTCAACTTCAAAATAAGAATATTCCGAACTTTCTAGCCGTGGTCCAATAGGAATTTCACCTAACGTTTGGCATACAACTACGGTAGGTATCTCGGTCAGAGGTTACCTATAATCTGACGATTGACTGCTCCCAGTTGGTGATGTTACTGGATCTATCGCTGTATTTAAAGCCACATCCCCACCGCCGGCATGGCTGATCGGTTCTTTCCCCCGCATCAGACAGGTTTAGTTTCAGCATTGCAGATCGCTGGCAACCACGCACTATGAACAACGGGAGTCTCGTCTCTCCTGTTCATGTTATTTTTGGATTTTGATCTCCTTCATTTTCATCCTGGGATACTTACTTGTCATATTGCCAATGATCCCTGTTTGAGCGAATATAAACAAAGTTGAACAATGGTTCAGAAATAATAAAATGTCCTTAAACGTTGAAAAGTGTCATGTTGTCAGTTTTACTAGGCGAACCAATCCAATACAAGTTACATATACGCTAGATTCAAACGTAATTGTGAGAAGATCAGAAACTAAAGACTTGGGTGTCATGTTCCAACCTAATTTAAAGTTCAATAGCCACTTTGAGTTCTCAACTAATAAAGCATACAGAGTCTTGGGATTGGTCTTGAAAAATGTAAAAGACTTTAGCTGTTCAACAACCACTCTGCTTTATAATGCCCTCGTCAGACCTCATCTTGAATACGCCTCAGAGGTTTGGATGCCGCTCACAGTTACCAACATAAACACAATTGAAATGGTGCAAAAGAGATTTTTGAGGTACCTGCATTTGAAAACATATAATAGATATCCCTTCATGATATCATATCAGTCTATGCTGAAAGAATTCGGTATATTATGTTCATTGGATAACAGGCGAAAAACGAAAGCTGTGATTTTCATATTGTGTGTTTTGAATACTAATAGAGAAGACTGCCCTTGCTAAACATGCCAAAGACAACAACCATACATTCGATTTTGAAAATATCAAATTATTAGATTCAGAACAAAACAAACTGAAACATGAAATACTAGAAGTATTGAGGATACAGATGAATAAAAACAGTTGTAATTTTAAAACAGAAGACACAGCAAACCTCAATAACATAGATAATACTACATAAATGATCACTGACGAACGCGACAAATACCCAAACAAAAATGGAACACAGACGAACACGGAACAATATGACAGACAATAATGACACTTGACACTATGTACAAGGACCGAAACAAATATAAATAAATAATTTCGACAAGACTGTTCAAAGAAAGGAATTTTGAGATCGATGAGAATTTCAAATGAAAGAGTATTGTTTTTATGATTCTTAAGTGAAGTAAGTACCAATGTTAACACGTAAATAATTTTTATTGTTAAGTCTGTAAATTTGTTATGTACAATATTTTATTTGAATGTAATTTTCAGCCTCTGAAGATGCCCACATTTTGGGCGAAACGTCAGGTATACTAAAATTAAATAAAAACAATTATACTCTGGTTTTTGTCCTAGAGACCCACAAATTCATTAGACAACACTAATAGCTTCTCTCATTGTGATTTTGTGGGTTCGATTAATTTCAAGGTTCCCAAATTGAATTTAAGGATAATAAATAGGGAAATATTCCAAGCAACACCTGGTAGTTTATCACCTATAGGCTATAAATAAGATGATGACAATATGTAATGAAGTGATAACAAAATTTGATGTAGACATTTTTAACACAAATGTGAATGAATTGAAAGCCTTGATGTTATAGACTAAGTTAAATATGCTGTGTATATTCAGTTTTAAAAATTCAAATTTAATTTTTTCTTGTTCGGCACTTGTAATTACCAGAAATGGTGTGTATGTAGAATTAAAAATAAATAAATAAATGAATAAAATAAATAAATATATAAATAATGTAAAGTCCATCCATCAGACCATGTTCTGCGAGTACAGACTCTGTTCGATGCATTCGACAACACCGTGTTCTATGATCCGTATATGAATGCTCCTCTAAGTAGTTCCGAAGTAAACTTTCCCGCAATCGCTAGATATTTTCTAAAAATCAGCTTGAATGAGTGGATCAGTTTGGTATTTAGCACCGCTTAGGACATGTCCCAGTTTTTGTGTTAGTTTATAGACTGTTTTGATATTATGTCTTTTTAAAAGTTGGCCACTTTTGTCCATAACCGATGGAATGTAAGTATGCCTTTTCCTTGGAAATAACTTCGGAGAGTCTATTCTTCTTTGTTCTTCGCTTTGATCCATTGGAAATAAATGCTTGTCGCAAGTGTTTCAACTAGTCTGTTATATATTCTGGCTGACAAATACCTCGAACTCTCTCTACAAGTATTTCAATCACACCCCGATTTTATTGAGGGAATTTCTGTTTGTGTGGGTCGCTCTTCTATAAACCTTGTGTCCTAGTTTGACATTCCGATTCCTTTTAACAGTCCAAACTCCAAACCAATACATCCAGTGAAGGTATGGTATAATGTCAATCTTTCTCTACTTCCAGTGTGAACTTAATTTTTGGGCACAGTGTAAGCAATCTATGTGACTCAAAATCACGCAGGTATCATACATATATCGCAGCCAGTTGGATGATTTCTTTGGGGCTGTTTCGATTTCGATGGAGTTCTTTTCGAATTTTTTCAAGACAAAATTGATACTAGCACGAATTAGAGGATTAGTTATAACGGCCACATCCAATTGTTGGTAAAAATCGCCTTTCCACCAGAAATAAGCTCGATGTAAGGCAATGTTCGAAAAGACAAGTAATTTCCCCCGAAAATATTTGCGATAAGTTGTTCAGAGATGAGATTCCTTTATAGGGAGAGAGACACAACATTGAACCTGACGAGGAAATCATTCAGTTCAATAGCCATAAGCTGCAGTTTTTTGACAAACTGGGCAGAATCTTTGTTGAAAGCTTTTGTGTTTGCCACGTGAGGCCTCAACATGATAGTTGAAGGCCTACCACACGCTCAAGCTTCTCGACAGTTTTGCTTGCGCAAGCCGGCTTGAACACTGAACACTGATCGTGCGGTTGAGAAAACTGTATACCGCCAGTGGCGTACCCAGACATTCGTCTTGGGGGGGATATGAAACAAATAATAATAATATTTTTTTTTAATTGCAAAACAAGAATAAATTTTATCTTCTCCCATAGAATAATGTGTCCATTATTCTACTGATTTCGAGCTGTAATAGTATCTATAAACCAAACCCGATAGTTATGATAACTCACGTCTATAACTCACTCTAAAGGCGGACTCCCACTACTCGTATATTTGGCAAGTACGCAATTATTTGCGTACTTGGCAAGTAGATGAAGTTTCGAATTTGAATGACAAGATTGACAAGTATTGGCCGAGTGAACCACTCCCACTACATGCCAAAAATAGGCAAGTGGCAAATATTTGCCAAATACACGAGTAGTGGGAGTCCGGCTTAATACAGATAGTAAAAACAGTTTACCAAGTCCAAATGAATAAAAAAAGTCGGATCGGTCGGGAACACTATTTCAGATATCAGGGTAACGTTTTCGCCATTCGTTTTTACATTTCCTTCGGTCTGAATATCCAAAAATCGCAATTGGAAACCGTGAATTTTTGATGTTTTTTACGTGATTCGATTCTCGACCACAGAGATCGCTTTTGACAACTCTGTTGTCAATTTTGAAGAAGTCGAAGATAAAGAATAGTATTCGATTCGCGGTAATGGTCATAACACATCTTGATGAATTACACCACTCGCCTGACGGCTCGTGCTGCAAAATTCATCTGCGTGTGTTATGACTTACATTACCGCTCATTGAATAATATACTATTATCAGAAATTTTGGTTTGCTATCATAAAACAAAGTGAAGTCGCCTTGGTCTTTTTGCTATATTATCAATAATTTCATTCTCGGAACTTGTCAATTCCCTGTGTATAGACATCATGGCTAGCGGATTCCAGCAGCCGAACTTGTCGATTTTGTTTCGCATTCATCAAAGGACCCCGCACTTTTTGTATGAAAAGTGGCGACCGGTCAAATTTTCTGAAAGTTTGTTATGTTGTTGTACCCGACTCAGTGACCAAAAAAGTCAATGGGTCCAACCCAATCCTATGGCTAGTTTTCTAAATACGGGGTGTTAAAGTTGAAAATTGCTCGAATTTTCGGATTTATTTTTCAATTATTAAGTGTTAGATTGGATTTCTGTTGCATACACACGTTTACTACATGTTCTAGTAATGAAATTAGTGGATACGAATAATCAAAAATATTTATATTTACAGGATGATTCACGAATATATGACGGTAGTTTTTTGCCAAAATTCACTTTTTCTACTGTGACGTCAGCAAGGCATATTTCTGAAATGTTCTTATCGATTTAATATTATGACGACAAAATATTGCACAGTGCATATTTTCTATACAGCGTGTTTCACAGAGAGAACCACTAGACCTAATCATTTTTTTTCAGGATTAATTCGAAACCCTGTATTTATGGAATGATTTTTGGGAAAAGTAATACCACAAACATATGTGTGTCTCTAATCTCCGAAATATTCATAGTGGTTTATTCATAGGAAGGTATTCTATTCTGAGAAAAGTCCAAAAAACATGAACACCCTGTATTCGAAAATTTCCTCGGTCAAATGCAACTATTTTTTCACTGTATATTTATTCCCACAAGATCTCCAGAGGTATGAATTCTAAATCCGATCCTATGACCAGTTTTCGAGATACATGGCGTTGAAGTGGAGAATAAATGATTACATCAGTTTTTTTTTCAAATTGAAAAGCCGGATTGATTTTATGTTGCGCCCATGAATTCAGTATGAGTACAGATCAGATGCGCAAAGAAAGGTTCAGTTAAAATATATACTGTTACAGGGTGATTCGAGAATAAATGACAATAGCTTTTGCAAACACCCTATTATTCTACAGTTTCGTCACAGAGGAATTATTCCATGAAGTTAATACCTAGTCGTTCACAATTTTCAGTCTGAAATACTTCATTATGATTTCTTTTCATAGGTATAGGTTGAGCCATAAATAATATGCTTCGAAAGAGGACTTTTCTGGTGAATTTTGAATAACTGTCTAACATTATATCAAGTAAGCATAACCGTAAGAATTTTTAAATAAATAAATATACAAGGTGATTTAAAAATAATCTTATACCAAAATTATGGCTCACCCTGTATGAAAAGTAATCATAATGAAGTATTTCTGACTGAAAATTGTGAACGACTAGGTATTAACTTCATGGAATAATTTCTCTGTGACGAAACTGTAGAATTATAGAGTGTTTGCAAAAGCTATTGTCATTTATTCTTGAATCACCCTGTAACAGTAAATATTTGAACTGAACCTTCTTTTGCGCATCTGATCTATATTCATACTGAATTCATGGGCGCAACATAAAATCAATCCGGCTTTTCAATTTTGAAAAATAACTGATGAAATAAGTTATTCTCCACTTCAACGCCCTGTATCTCGAAAACTGGTCATAGTATCGGATTTAGAATTCATACCTCTGGAGATCTTGTGGGAATCAATATATAGTGAAAAAATAGTTGCATTTGACCGAGGAAATTTTCGAATACAGGGTGTTCATGTTTTTTGGACTTTTCTCAAAATAGAATACCTTCCTATGAATAAACCACTATGAATATTTCGGAGATTAGAGACACACATATGTTTGTGGTATAACTTTTCCCAAAAATCAATTCAAAAAGGCAGGGTTTCGAATTAATCCTAAAAAAAATGATTAGGTCTAGTGGTTCTCTCTGTGAAACACCCTGTATAGAAAATATGCACTGTGCAATATTTTGTCGTCATAATACTAAATCGATAAGAACATTTCAGAAATATGCCTTGCTGACGTCACAGTAGAAAAAGTGAATTTTGGCAAAAAACTACCGTCATATATTCGTGAATCACCCTGTAAATATAAATATTTTTGATTATTCGTATCCACTAATTTCAATACTAGAACATGTAGTAAACGTGTGTATGCAACAGAAATCCAATCTAACACTCAATAATTGAAAAATAAATCCGAAAATTCGAGCAATTTTCAACTTTAACACCCCGTATTTAGAAAACTAGCCATAGGATTGGGTTGGACCCATTGACTTTTTTGGTCACTGAGTCGGGTACAACAACATAACAAACTTTCAGAAAATTTGACCGGTCGCCACTTTTCATACAAAAAGTGCGGGGTCCTTTCCTTCGTTTGATTAAGTCCGCCAAAGAAGTTTGTTTACCTACTTATGATGATTTTTTCCTGGACCTCTATTAAAAAAATACAACACACCTTTGTAACAATGAAACGAATTATGATGAATGGAAGGCAATGTCATCTCAGGACAAATTCCTACAGGTCGTCTCAAGGAATGAAATAGAAAAATGTCTACTCATCTACTTCATACCAGTAAACAAAATATCACCCTACTGATCCAAGTGCGAATTTAACGCAGTATTATCGGCCGACAAAGGGATCTGGAGCCGAAAACGTCATCTCTCGATAAGATTTATGCACACTCAAATCGCTTGTTTTGATGTGCCGCCAATCGCTGCGGCACTCGGAAGGCTTCATATGTCTTTAATTTTTTATTAATAATTTGGTATATAGTCACCGAAGCGAATATATTATATTGTCAGGAACTTTACAACTCTCTTGGATTTTACCGAGAATTCGCTTTCATCAAATTACACACTTTTGGACCTAACAATGGATCTTCCTGGGGGGGGATATATCCCCCTTATCCCCCCCCGTGGGTACGCCACTGTATACCGCGCAAACCACACGGTGCCCACGGCTTGGCTTGTGTAATTTTCGACTTGCTTGAAATTTTGCTTGTGCAAGCCCGGCTTGTACGTGCGGTTGACGTACATTTTTCAAGCCTCGTTCGAGAATAGTCTTCATTCAGTGAAGCACCCGTTTTTCCTGCGAAAATGGCCGATTTAAGAATGTACAATCGCGAGGTCATTACTGAATTGATAAGCCTATATAAATCTCTACCAGCACTCTGGAAGATCAAATAGAGGGATAATTCGGATAGGAATGAAAAGAACGAAGCCTACCAAAAAAATTATCACTAAAATGGAAGAGGTGAGGACAACACTGAGAAAATTGCAGCTGAAGAAATAGTTCTTCGTTCGGACGCATTGCTATCGTGTCGACGACTTCGTCAAGAATAGGGCTTTCACGTACTAAACTGTGCCGTGTGGTAGCAACCATGGGCGCCCGAAGAAATTTTTCTCAGGGGCGGCCAACATTTTCTCAGGGTGGGCAAAATACGAATTATTGAAATAATGGGGGTGTTGTGCTGAAAAACGATAGGGCCATCAAAATCACATGGGGGTGGGGCATGGACACCCCCTCCCTGCGGGCGCCCATGATCTTATGTGTACTCGAAGTAAACATCATCAGAAGAAGCTGAGTCCTCCCCATCCAATATTTTCGAAGAGAATTTTTATTTTACCAAATCTGAGTTTTCTCGAAATTGGCTTGAGATAGAAGGATTCTGTTGTCACTAAAATTCATGATATGTAGCGCTCAAAATTTCTCCAGAACCACAAGAAAATTATCACAGTTTATGATACTATATTACCTTATCATACTTAATATAACCTCAACTTGAATATTTTTGTTTAATTTATTTATCCAGGGCAGTGCCACGAGCTTCGAGCAGTGGAGGAGGGAGTGGTTCATATAAAAAGTTCTTTAATAGGCGCCACATGATTTGATAAAGACCTGGATAAAATATGGTAGTAAATTTCCCCACCAAATCATGAAATGAAGGAAATGAGTGTGAAAATAATAACGGGAGAGTACTCTGGTGTATAATGAATATTCATAAGCGCCAACCCATTCAATCTAGTTTCACTAGAAGATTTGCGCAGGTAATTTTTAATTCTCTTCAAGCTGATGAACATCTTTCTGGAGTAGCAGTAGATGGAATCGTAGCTAAAATTTGTAGTAGGATGTAGATGTTCGGATACATATTTTGTTTGCACTTATCTAAGCATTCTAATGCTGATTTTGAAGTGGAGTTCATTGACATTTTCCATATTTCAAATTCTGCTCTAATTATGTTTTCATTCTGGGGTAGCAGACCAGATATTGCTGATATTAATTTTCGGTGTTCAGAAAATCGATTAAAGCTATCATCTGGTGACGTTATTTGGGGTCAATAGAAACAGTTTTCGGCATTTCAGACTTTATACCTGAGTTGGTATTTACTTTAACGACAAGGGAAAAAATGGAAAATGTGTCATGTCTATTAGAAGGGAAGGCATATAACGCAATTTCAAAAAATGTCACGGATTTTTTGCAAGAAATTGAAATGATGCTATTTTCTATTCACCCTCCAAGCGGGGTGAATAGAAATAGTACTTGTTTCAGCTCATTATTTGCCAGTAAACCATCTGACATGCGAAAAGTAACAATATTTTTCCTGTGATGTGGTCATTACAAATTTAAAAAATACAATAAAATATACCAATAAATATTTTTTATTTTGAAAATAACAATATGAACTCGTAATTTAAACATAGCAACATAAAAAACAACTTATTTTCATTCTAAAGTTCTGCTGCCTCAATTCTTGCAGCAGCATCTTCGGCAGGATTGATAACTTTGGTTTGACTTGAATTGAAATACTCGTGAGAAAATAGGAAGGCACATATTATAATATTGTATACCTACTCAATCGAGATCATTTCGATTTATTGGAAATTGAAGGTTCTCCCTCTTAGAACTGCTTGGAAACTCGCAGTTGTCTGTTGAATGAATCTGTCCAACAACTGCATGCAATTACGTTAATGTGACATATTAAGGTATGTCTGGGCCAATTCACTAGATTGTCATTTGAATTTTTCTTACCTTCACACATAAAGTTTTCACAGTTACGCACACACTACAGTCTACACGATCATATGTTCAAGTGAAATGACGGTTATGCAGAAGGTATTTACAGAAGCAAATCGGTGAAATTCAATGATTCCATGTTGTCAGAGATGCAATGTGTGAAATGCGCAGAATGTAGAGCTTCCCTTATTCAATTTGAAAAAATTAGAAATTGAAAAAAAAATATTGCTTTTTTGTTGCTATTCGCCCTCCAGTTTTTAATCACCCCATTTTACGGTAATGGGGTAATCCATATCTCCTAATCCCCTGAAAAAATGCCGACACGCTTCATGCAAAGCGTTCGGTACGATTTCCACCAGAAGAAATATAATATGTATAAATATGAATAAGGAATTATTGGTTCGACGGATCCATTTGTGTGCGATGTTATGAAACTTTAATATCATCCATATTGGTGATATGAATTGATAATTTCAACAAGAGTTTCGTAGATAAGTTGGTTTAAGTGCAAAAGGAAAGATTTATTCTGCAACAAAAAATAACTCTGGAACATTTCGGGGCGGGTTTTGAACCCCCAACCCCCCTGGGTACGCCCTTGCATGCATATATTCTTTGCAGCAATAGTTTATCTATTGCTTTTCTCCAGTCCAATTTATTCAATATGCCAAAGGCATTAGTGATATGTAGTGATGAGGCATCTTTCTCAAGAAATTTATGAAAACGAATAACCCTGTTTTTGCAATTGCTCTATCAGTTTTTTCCAGTACTAGTTCTTTGCTCACATTGTATAATAATCCACTGGCCTAAAATAAAATTCAAATATATCAGGAGGATTAAAACATAAATCCTTTCGCTCAGATACTTCACCTTTTATAATTTCCATCTTATTGAAAGATGAAGTCACACCTCAGTACCTCGGATTGCGAGGACTAACTTCATAATACTCTTGTGTATAATTATGAAATTAAACTTTCTCAACAGTTAAAACGGCACCAGGAAATAAAAATCAACACCTTGTGACCTAAAATATGATGAAGGACCCCGCACTTTTCTTATGGCAAATGGCGTTCCGTCAAATGTTCTAATTTTTTGGTGTAATGTAGTATTCGACCTACTGATCAAAAGTGTCTATGGCCCCAACTCAATCCTATCACTAGTTTTTGAAATACAGGGCGTTGAAGTTGAGAATTACCCACTTTTACTACGCGCGTATCTCGAAATAAAAATTTCATTCCATTCCCAGGGAGCAACTATATTATATAGAGAAATAAGACCGAAAATCCTTACGAATACAGGGTTATCCATAATTGAATGCTTGCCCGATTTTTAAAGTATAAAATATAAAATATGTCAGTTCCAGAACGAGAACGTTCGCAGAACGAACTATTTCACTAGATATGTTGTTACATCTAAAAAACCTGAAATAGTCAGAATTCATACTGGGTGATCCATTATTACAGAAACTATTCACAATGAAGGTTAAGTGGACACCCTGTATTTATGGGTTGATTTAAGGTGTTTATTTGATTTTTGCAGAATATATCATCATGGACTTCAAAGAATACAGGGCGATTCAGTCATGAAATAAACTGTGAACCTCACGAAAATACCTAAAAACCGCCTTTTATTCATCACTCACTTTCTCAAAATTAACTCTGTTGAGGTGAGAGTTTTCTCTCACTGCTGTACATGATATAGAAACATCAATACGGCTGAGAGTTTTTATCCTCTCCCTATTACTAGATTTTTTGCTGGAATAAGAATAGAATATCTAACATAAATAAATTAATAATTTTCATACTACATGAAAAAAATCTGGTCATAGGAAGTGGATAAAAACTATCAGTCGCATTGGTGTTTTTATATCAAGTACAGTGGTGAAAAAAAACTCCCACCTCAACGGAGTTAATTTTGAAATAGTGGGTGATAAAAAAAGGTGGTTTTTGAGTGTTTTCGTGAGGTTCACAGTTTATTTCATGACTGAATCACCCTGCATTCTTTGAAGTCCATAATGATATCTTCTGAAAAAATCAAACAAACACCTTAAATCAACCCAAAAATACAGGGTGTTTACTAAACCTTCATTGTGAATAGTTTCTGTAATAATGGATCACCCAGTATGAATTCTGAGTATTTCAGGTTTTCAAATGTAACAACAACATATCTAGTGAAATAGTTCATCTTGAAAAAGTTCTCGCTCTGGAACTGACATATTTTATACTTTCAAAATCGGGCAAGCTTTCAATTATGGATAACCCTGTATTCGTAACGATTTTCGGTCACATTTCTCTATATTGTTGCTCCCAGGGAATGGAATGAAGTGTTTTTTGAGAAAAATTGAACTTCATTCGATTCTGTTTCGAGATATGCGCGTAGTAAAAGTGGGTACCTACCTAATTCTCAACTTCAACGTATCTCAAAAACTAGTCATAGGTGAGTTGGGGCATGGACACTTTTGATCAATAGGTCGTATCCCTCAAGAATACCTGGATATAAAACACAGCTTAGAAGCACGTAAAATAATAATATACAACATATTATTCGTTTTCTAGGTTGGAATTTTTGCCGGAAGACATAAGATTCATAGCATAGCATTTCCATTGATGAAAACATAAGAAAACAAAAATTTATAGCTTCTAATGAAGACCTTCGTGAAATCTAATATTTTCAGGATACACTCATTAGGATTAAAGCTTTCAGGTAGGAGTTGAATCATTGCGAAAAAAGGGAAGTGATTTTTAGGTATTTTTGAACAGTTGGTCAGCATGAAGAGACTCTTCTATTGGGTGTCGGGTCATCTGAATTTCAATTCTGGAGGAAGAGCAAAATATGTTGTGCTTGTCATCGAAGAAATTTTTTGGAAAAAAAGAATTTTAATCAACAGAAATAAAATCTAGGGCAATACTGTGGTGTATGTATTAAATTCTTCTAAATTTGGCAAAATAAAGCTCCTGTTCTAAAATGTGACTTTATTCAAATTCCTCTTTTGTTTGACTAACTATGACACATGCACTCTTCAAAATCTAAAATAATTAATTCTACGTATAGAACATAGAGAAGTATCTTCAACTCAAATTTACAATTTTAACACTTTCCCTTGTAAATGAAGTTGAATAAAAGAGATAAATGTGAGATAAAGAGGTACATAATCTGACATCCTTAATGTTGTCCATTGTCCTGTCTCACATAAGTCCCATCTTCTCACATAGAAGCTTCAAACGTGCCTTTTGTCTTGGTGTCCCCACCTCTCGTGATAGAGCTGAAGTGTGGAATTTTCTGCTTCGACCATGTGAACTCTCTCCACTTTCTCAGGAATTATCGGTTCGATTGCTGCTTTATATAAAGTTCCACCTTTTTCACGATTTCCATGTAGAACCTTCTTTCCATCAACCTCCAGCCAGCACTCGGTTGAGGTCGAGTAGAATCTGCTATTTCTGTTTCTGTCTTGAGCAGCTAATACAGAAAACAAATTTTTATATATTTCTGGAACATACCATACATCATTCAGAGTCATCTTTAGTGTACAATTTTCGGTAAAGGATGACATCTCTATAGTTCCTTTCCCAATTGCCTTAAGAGTTTCCTTTCCAGCAGCCTTAATGACGCATGGGCTTCGAAACTCTTGAAAATCTACAAACTGGTCTGGACAATTCGTCACATGCTTTGTGGCTCCATTGTCAATCCACCATACTGATGTACTGGCCTCATCTTGAAGAACATCTTCACTGCTAGCACACAGGGCTACACTGGTATCTATGGCATTGCTCTGAAGAGAGTCCCTATTGCGCGATGGTCTTCCATCAGCAATCCACTTTCTACATGTATTTACCCAATGTCCTTTCTTTTTGCAGTAGTTGCATGTATCATTTGCTTTCGACTTCTTGGACCCTTGAAACTTCTTTGTTTTATCGGTTTTAGCAAACAATGCTTCTCCAGTTGCACTATCTGTGGCCTTTCTGAAATTTCTTTCAAACATGCACAATTGAGTTACTAACTCATCGAACGTTTTCTCTTCATTTTTCGACAACAACATCCAACTTGACTTGAAGTTCTCGAATTCGTTAGGCAAGATCTTCAAAACCTTACATACAAGAATTAAATCTGGTAAGATATTTTCATTCTTTGATTTCAAACCGTTGTTAAGTTCATTCCATAAATTTCTTAATTTTGCAATGTGTCTTGAGACATCTTCTCCATTAACCCAACTGAATGCGAAAAAATCTGTGCATATTTTGAAAAGCTGATCTCTAGACGATGCTTCGAAATTCAACTTCAATGCTTCCGATGCCTCATACGCTGTTTGCTTATCCATTATTTTCTGATAAACTGCATCAGTCACTGAACTCGAAATCATTGACTTTGCGTAGCTATTTGCCTTACGAAATAATTCACTGGCCTGTCTGTGCTTCTTGATTTCGCTCTCTGAAGCGTCATTTTTTAAGGGTTCTGGTTTCAACAATTTTCCATCGATCACATTTAAAGCTCCTTCATGATAATCCAACATATCACGTAATTTATGTTTCCAAATTGGCCAATCTGCCTCACCAGCCAAGGGTTTTATGTGTTTTGCCAACTCCATGATGCTAAGAAGACGGCGTCACTCCACACTCAAAATAATCTTGAACAGTCTTTTCACCAATTAAACTGCGAATTCTGGGCCCATAACCTATTAAATTCTTCTAAATTTGGTAAAATAAAGCTCCTGTTCTAAAATGTGACTTTATTCAAATTCCTCTTTTATTTGACTAACTATGACACATGCACTCTTCAAAATCTAAAATAATTAATTAGAGAAGGGAATTACCCCCCCATGCGTATCGAAGTCCTTAGAAAAAGTTACACAATGTGGTGCACATAAAATATTTAATACATTGTGTACCTGATTTTCGATCGTTAGTACCCCCCCATGAAGAAAGCTATATCCACCCTTGACGTGAACACCTGATTCGTGCGCATCTCATGAACTACCTGGGATTTTGCGAATGATACCTTGTCTGGGTATTCTTGAGCGTTCGGAGCCTGTGCGATTATACGCTTTTTGCAACGAGTGGTCATAGCCGTTCGCAGACAGGTACAAATGACAATGAGCGTCAAAGTTCGAATAGAACTGAAGTTTATTTTATAAATTTACATCTATAATTGGACAATATTTCATGAGGTGATTCAAGTCATATTGTAATACTCGATCACGCATCATCAATCCAAAATTTTATTGATACTCTTAACTCCCTACTACAGATTTGAGCATAACAAGCAGAGTAGGTAAGTTAGCGTATTTATTTCATAGGTTTGGTAGCTTGTCAGTTTTCTGCTTCCGGAAGTTAACAAATAGACATTGGGAGAAATATACTTGTCTGTAAAAAATTTATTTGATCAATTCATGTGTGATTGTATAATACATTCAAACTGGTAATCTTCTAACAACTTTGTAGAACATTCAATCACTTCACGTTATTCTCAAAGAACCAATACTCACAATTTTTCGAAAAAACTCGTCTTAAAACGCTATTTTTCATCTAAAAGTTTCATCAAAATGCACCTACCTGACGTTTAAATATTATCAAGGGTTTGTTTATCCCATCAACAGCTGATTTCTTCGCTGACCGTAGTGTCAGGTAGGTTTTCTTCAAAAATTGCGCTGTTGCCAAGATCATTTGAACATGCGAATGATACGGTTCGAACAACTTCGCGAAGGGTTGCCAAGAATCGCATTTTTACGAAGTACATATCCGCAAGTTGACTCTTCGAGTCTTCGCAGACCTGCGTATACGCAGAGTTGCGAATGATGTCAAGAATAGGGCCCCTGGGCCCGTATTCTCGGCGAGTGATCTTTCGGAGCGTATAAGTTTGCCATACATAATAACACAGAAAACGTATACGCTCCGAAAGATCACTCGCCGAGAATATGGGCCCTGGTTCTGTTTTGCTTTGCTATGCCTTTGTGCCTTTATAGATGACTGTATCTTATGCACTTATGCCAGAAATGACGATCTTGATGGTAGCTTTGATAGACTTGGTCAGTTTGTGAGTGATGGGGTGCGCGTTGCCCTTGTTGTTTATTCAGTTATTTTTGTGTGTTTATATAGGTTATTTCTTCTTCTTCTTTCTCAAACAGACTGATCTACAATCAGTATGACCCTGACTGATTGTATAGGTTATGTGATTGTTCCTTTTTTCATGTTTCAAAACTTTGTACTGTTGTGTTTCATGTATATTCAAATAAAAAATTTTACAGCCTTGAAAAAGTTGGAAAATTCCAACGAAACGTCGTCAGTAGTCTGAAAGAAGGCTAGTTTCATTCGTCAATATCCTGTTTCCTATCAAATCAATTTTCAATCATAAGCATGCAAGGATGTGAAACATTTTATGATATTTTTTTAATGAACAATACATTACAATATCACAATCAGTTAGGTTGGCAAAAAATGTTAAAACCAAGACCACTCTACAATATCGACGTCTGAAGCGGTTTGACATATAATCTGTTAGAGGTGTTGAAAGGCTTATTGCTTGTGTAACATGCGGTGAATCTAGCATTAAGTATTACGTTACAAATGATGAAATATTCGATATTTTACATGATGCACATTTGGTCATAGCCATTACAAGAATATAATACAAGAAGTTATCAAATCATATCTCCGTTTGTGTGAAGGTTGCCAAAAGAAACAGAAATCTGCCAAGGAAAGGCTTGTATTTAAACCAATGGTGTTTTCGGAAATGAACAGCCGTTGTCAAGTGGACCTGATTGATATGCAGTCCCCTACAGATGGAGAATACAAATTCATCATGGTATATCAAGACCACCCAACAAAATTTGTTCAAATGCGTGCATTATTATCGAAAAGGGCTGAGGAGGTTGCTAAGAACCTTATAGACATATTTTGCATTTTTGGTGCTCCATCTATAGGTACTACAATCAGACAACGGCCAGGAATTTGCAAACCGTGTCATTGAACAGTTATGTTCCATGTGGAGTGGCCTCAAAATATGAGCTCATAAGGTGGATGAATGATGAAAATAGCAAACGATGGTCAGAAGGAGTGACATTTGTTCAGTTAATGAAAAACAGAGCATACCATGATGAAACAAAACGAGCTCCTTATGTCGTCATATTTGGGCATGATATTGAAGGAGGTCTATCGACATCAGCTCTTCCAGAAGAAGATATTGAAAATCTACGAACCGAAAAAGAGTTTGAGAGAGTCGTCAGGGAATTTGGTGTGGGTAGTCAGCCCCAACAAGAACAAAACAAAGACCAGCCGATGGATATTGTCTCAGAAATAGATAACCCGCAAAACGATAAAATGGAAGGTGACAATGAAGAAGAAAATATCGGCAATAATAATACAGAAAACGCCAATAATATAGAAACTCCAGAAAATCAGTCCAAATCTGCAAATTGGGATGAGCCATGTCAATCAGTTAGGTGAAAACTCTGCTCGAGCCGAAAAAATATACTTTCACGCAACTAGAAGCAAAAAAAATATTAGAAAATCGAGCAAAGAAAATGAAAACCTTATCTGAATAAAAATTCACACCATGTTCCGTGGAAGATAACGTATGGTCCCAAAGTTTCGGGAAAAATTTCACCTGGTCTGATGGAGTAGCAAAATGCATTTAACGACGAAGGCCATGGAATTGAAATGTCCCTTGTCTATTATTTGAATTTTGATTTATAATAAGGATAGTTAAGTTAAATTGTTGAATAATTTGATAAAAATATAAGATTATTTAAATCAGAGTTTTATGCTTTTGAAATTTTTCCCAAAACTTTAGAACGTGACAGTCAGAGTGGGAGTTCAACATGTTAATCGAGGGAGGGGCGATTTCAAAAACATTCTCATGGCATGCTTGGAACGAGGATCACAACATCAGATGGGATGAAGCTTCCACAATATCAAAGGAAGGAGAAGGAGGAAATTGAAAGAAGCAGCCTTCATGGCCATAACTCCCAATCCTCTCTGGAAATAAAGGATGTAGGGGAGCGAGGGGCTTGTTGTAACAGGGGCAAGTAGTAACAGGCTCTTTTCACTAGGATCTTAAACTTTTTTAGCGTATTTCTTTGACACGATTTTACCTATAAACCGTGCCGCATAATGTTGCCATAGCCTGTATCCCGCCAGCCTGCGCAGTGAGCGGAAGTGTGCTCGTGCTTCATTTTTGCCAGGTAATATAAAATTGTACTGTCGTAAAATTTTGGTTTGCGTAAATATTTTCGACTGATTTCAAACTTTCTGTTCATTATTTCTATTCAAATTTATCTATCTTGGATAATGTGTAACAGTTTTTAAGATTGCTAAATTGTTCGAATAGTTATCTTGATAAATGTTGAAAATCATACCATGGGGTTAGTTGTAACAAAATCCCGGGGCTTGTTGTAACGTGGTACACATGCCCCAAGTTATGATTAGATACCTAAATTTTTTTTTTTAGAATGAGGGTGTATAAAAAAAGTTAGAGCGGGCAACACAAAACGAAGAAGTGATTTAAAAGTGCCATGATGATTGAAAGTAGTGTTTAACTGAGTAAAACTGGTAATTACTCAACTTCTAGGTGTTGATTACTTAAAAAGTGTATTTAAGTTGATTTTCGATAAGAATTAGATAATACCTAAAGATGTTAATTTCGTTAAAAATAAACAAAGAATAAATGATCAGAGGTATTATTGTTGTCTTTTTTCGTCGTCACTACTTGCCCCAGTAGACGTTACAACTTGCCCCAAGCACGGGGTAAGTTGTAACACCGCACTTCTTCCAGAAAATAATTGATTGTGAAATAATGACCGATAGTTATGGTATTATTTTTACTTGATTTGGTAGAGGAAGAGTTACAGCATCCATCCATATTCATTCGGTAGCAGTTTAATCAATGGATCTCAAGATTTATCACTTTTCATGAAAACTGTTACAACAAGCCCCTCGCTCCCCTATGTAATTATAAGATCTGAATTGAGAAGGACGAAATCGGCTCAAGGTGGCAATTAACACGAGACTAACCTAATCTAACCTAACCAAACTTAACCTACTGCGCATACTGATCGGATCAAGGTGTGACCTCTATCAAGAAAATAATACTTCGAAATTGCAACATAATAACCCGCGTTCGAACCCCAACACTATAATTCGATAATCGAAAAAGTATGGTCATTAATTACCCGACCATAGAATGGGATTATCATAACATGAAAGTCTAAAGTACTTTTCCTCAAAAGTAATAGAGATAATAATAGAAATCGAAATATCAAAAATATAAACACTAACAATTGCTTCAAGAAACTATCTACTATCAACACAACACGTTCCCCAGAATATATTTACAATTAGTGAATTAACTAAAAAGAATCAGTTGGAATTTGAGCTCCATCTGCAGTGAAAAGAAAGAAACTTACCCCATTTTCTCAAATCTGTCCAAACAAAATCTAATCAGTGCTTACACCATGTTTCTAGTTTCTAGACACATAGAATTATAATTATAGAATTTGAGCGTAGTGGCAAATAAATATACAAAAGTGTAGGCCTCGTTCCTGGGCCAGTGGTCGCAACACGCATGCGTCGAGAACTTTCGCATCAAAGAGGAGGGACATGCCATTATTCATCCATGGATACCTTATGGAAGTTTCTTCGTGCTGCCGATTACCCAATCACAATATTCCTATCGCACATGCCCAATAAAATAAGGTAGTCTTAGATTATGCATATCAATTTTGAATGTCATATAAGATTGTGGTAATGGAAGAATAGCGCGACCCCTTTCGAGAGAAATGGAAAGTAGGACCCTTAGACTATACCCGATAGACATAGCATTCCCTTGTGAAGGATGATTTGTTTTGGCTCCCACATTGAAAGTCTTAACAAAGAGTGGAACAAAGATAAAAATCGGATCCCTTTGTTCAGCCCTGCTCTGTGGCAACACCGCATGAGACCTTTGCTTTGGATGAACATGGGCGTGCGATTTCAAATCACTTCTGCCGCGACATTTATTGTTATTCAGAATAAATCTTCCTCACAATATTATTTCATTGAGTATATTTCATAAATGTGAAGTAAAGTGAATTAACTCTTTCGACTCGCAATGAAATTATCGACTTTTGAGTCGGGATATTTCTTATTCAGTGTTTCAGAATGATTCAAAATCATCAGCTTCATTCTGATCTACTATTAATATTGTCAATTATTACAAACTTAAACTTCGCTTTCATCTATCTCCTAATTCAAAAAGTGCACCCATAAACGCGGTTTCTTTTATCTTCTCAAAGTCAACAGCACCGCTCGTGAATAAACTTCGACGTCACCGAACTATTTGCGCTGAAATTACCACCGCACAAAGTTTCAGCGTCCAGTCGATTAGGCGCAATAACGTCGCGACAGCAGACGTCCATTTTTCCCATGAAAACCAATTCGCGAAATAATAAAGGTGCGTGAGTGTGAGTAGACCGTGCGTGTCTGCGACCGAACCAGGCAGGCCAGCGGCTCCAAAGACTCACCAAATTCATCGAACGGATCGCAATTTCTGTTTCAGTCGCCGCGTGGACTTCGGTGGGAAGAGAACATCGGGATTTCGTGGTTCAGAGAAGATACGCTGCGTTTTGGAGATCGAAAAAGGAGACCGTAGGGAAGTTCGCGAAAATGGAGACCAGTCCGGTGGTGGAGACCGCACTAGGGAAGGTGAGGGGAAAAGTGGCGACAAGTAATCTTGGCGACGATTACTACAGCTTTCAAGGGATACCCTATGCGAAGGCGCCAGTTGGAAGCCTCCGTTTCAAGGTAGGTACGTGCTAACTTTCGGGAAGCTTTTCTAAAGGCAGGCACACACGTAACAAATATAAATGATTAATCCACTGTAATTCCAGTATTTTATACTATTATATTATAATTCAAGGTGCAATTCCTTGTCGGAAATTGAAGGGTGTCTTTCAAATGTACTTTTCAATAAATGCTCTAAGAGCTTGCCTTGGAAAGTAACACGCTTTCAAGAATGAAGAAAAAAATATGGTTCATCAATGACGAGATCAATGAAGTATATCCGCCATGTAGGTCCATTCGCATTCAAGAATCTAAGGAAATAACTTTTTCACAGCTTTCAAAAAATTCTTTTACAGCTGTCAAAAAAATGAAATTTTGGATTTTTCCCGTTATGCCCTAAAATTTGTTCTCGATCGGATACGTAATTTTGAACTTATCAGGAAATAGTTATTTTTCTGTCAAGGGCGGAAAGTTGTACTTTCCTGCACTAGATTGCCGTTGCCCGAACGACGCGGAGCGGAGTTCGGGCAAGCAATCGAGTGCGGGAAAGTACTTAGTACTTTCCGCTCAAGATAGGAACAATATTTTTTCTACTACCGTATTATAAAATGAAAAAAAACTTCCACACAACTCGAATATTCGTTTTGACACATTAATTAAGGAGTTTAGGATTCTATGCGGAAAATCATAGACAATGACATAGAAATAAATACACAGATCCATGTATGCCAGTTATAATTTTTGAAGGATGTCAAGTTCTCTTTGAAAATGCAATAATTTTCAAACGGAAATCTGCATTAATAATTAGTTTGAAATGGATGAAACTGCATAATTTGAAATATTCAACTAAATATATAGGTAAGTAGATTAAGAGATTTCATGTTAAAGGTATTATTATACCCAAATTCAACACATATTTACTTTGCCGCACTAGTGCGGGAAAGTGACACTTTCCGAATTGAAAACAATGCGGGAAAGTAGTTAGTTAGGCCCGGTTGTAGAAAAACTAAATTTCGAATGTTCATTTTCACAGAAAATTTCAGGTTTATCCGTTCGAGGGTAATCATGTTTGCCGACAGACGGCCATAATTGAGTTTGGACACGGATTCTAGATCAGTGATTCGAACCTGGACGATTGAGAACATTCTCAACTCAAAATTCGAAAAAGACAAGAATCCAACAGGAAAAAAATCAAGGAATCGTCCATATCATACATGTATGATATGTTATAACAAAAATATTAGGAATTATTTTTGTCAATTGTTCGCTAGCATTTTGCACATATACAGGATGTGGCGTACTGAATAGATAATATTGTACCAGCTGGTAGAGGACTTTGTGGACTTTATGTTTAATGATTATGAAAGATTATGAATATACTGATAACTCCTTGGTCTTCCGAGGAGACCCCTCAGTAGCTTGTAGCTTGTGCGAGACAATCAGTTGTGTTCTGCGTAGGCTTTGTTACAGTGCCCTTACGTCACCTTAGGTTAAACAAACATGTTATTTCAGTTAGATCTTGAAAAAATAATATGCATGCGCCCCGAAAATCATAGTTCACATTTGATAACGCCTCTATCGAGAAATACTAGCCAAAACACAGTGCCAGAGTCGAAAATGTCAAATATCTCAAAAACCGAGGGATTTTTACTGAACATAAAACATATTTTACTGAACAGCCAAAAAGTCCACATTATCTATTTATTATGCTACACCCTGTACATGGTTTCAAGCCATGTTAATAAAATTTAATACGTCATTATCCACCTAAATGCAAAATTATATCTGGATCGAATCTGTAGTTATGAAATTATCAGTAAAACAAAATTTCGAACGGTCATATTTACGGAACCCCTTCTCGAATTTTCTCGTAAACGATCTCAACCTAGATCCGAACCTACCCTAAAAATTTCGAGTCTCTATAGGTTCATCCGTTCAAGAGTACCTACATACTTGAATTTGATTCGTCATCAGTGAACAGAACCTAGTCGATTGAGATCATTTCCGCCTCGAAATTCAAGAAATGCCTCCTTTTCGCTCATAAAGGCTTCTTATGAATATTTTTGCGTGAGTATTATCATATAAGGGCATCCAATTTTTTGGAATAAAAATCGAAAAAACATGTTGCTAAGTAATATTTCAATATTGAGTGCTGGTGGCAACAAAAATCCGAGTCGAAGACGGGGATTTTTGCACCTGTATGAAAGCTTTTTGTTAAAAAAATATTACTTTGCATTGTGTGTTTTCGATTTTTCTAACTGGAAATATTAGATGCACGAATGGTATTTGACGAGACTATTTCATGAGTACCTAACAGATTATTCTGGATGCATTATGTATGTATGATTAGCTCGTTAACAACAACTGTCAAGTTTTGCCGGAGGTAAACCCAAAAAAACTGCTGACAGCTGCTGCCATACAGTTTTTCTATCTAGAAACCATTTGTGACTCAAAATTGCGCGTTCCTGATTGTTGCAAATTAAGACGATGGAAATAGTCAATGTAATTCTGATCATGCACTCTCTATTCTATTTTTTATCAGAACTTTCTGAACAAAATATTCAATATGAAATACATATGTGTTAAAAAAAAACTATTCTTTGCTCTTGTGTTGTGTTATCGTGAAAGCATGTGGTTTCCTTTAAAAAAAATTGAAATACAACATGTGAAATTTTGTTTCAAAAAGTTGTGGTGAAAATGGAATAGGTGATGATAACTAAAAAAAATGCCCAATAAATGCTTAGAGCTTTTGTTTCCTAATGCCGGGTTTCCACCAAGAGGACTGGACAAAAACAAAACACGAACTCTGTCCGTTTGTGACAGTCCGCGAACTGTTTGCGAACTGTTCTAGAACTTGTGGATTGTTTTCCGGACTCGAGAGTCCGCAAATTGCGTTTTTACGGACACAAACCGTGTGCACATTTACAATGCCTCCTATGTGACAACGATTGCTCGTCGCTACCAGTTAGGAATTGTAGTGCAGCAATGTGCACTCCAATCCCTCATCGGCCAAGGCGATCACTTGCGTGCCAGCTGGATGGGTACATTTTCGGACAGTGCAAAAAGAGTCATTTTCAACAGGGGGTTAACCAAACACAAATTAACTTACTGATTTCAATTTGTAACAAAACTAAAACTTTTACTTATATATTAATGAGCAAACATAAATTAATAAGTGATAGCCATCAAGGTAGACTTATGAAACTCTTTCGCTTCACTAGGTGAAAGTCTTTCGTCAAAACATTTTATACATTTTTCTCTTGTATCCTTACTAATTCGCAAAAAGCTATACGCTTCTGCAACGACAACTCTGTGGGTATGTACGTAATTGGTCTGAAAAGAAACATTAATATGTACCGATATCAGACATTTGATCGATTTTACGAATTGAGTCTTACAAAAAAAAAACAGTAACGGGAAGTCAAGTAGTGAGGGAGATATCTCAAAAATACATCTAAAATGGTACAACCTGTACTTACCTCGATTATCGCATTCAGGCCACTTTTTGAATATCGGTCTTTGTATCTTGTATCTTTGCTTTCTTGCTTTATTTTGATAATAATTTTTCCAGTGCATGACTTATTTCTGTCTCTGTTATTTTCTATACACCTTTGTTTATTCTTTTGATGGTGTTGGCAATCCCAGTCTTTTCGAAAATCCAATTTTTCAATTTTTGGATATGTACCTATATTCAACAATCCAGTTCGTAGAAGTAGCCGCTGAAAAGTTTTCGATCCTTTTTTTGCAGTTTTCTTCGAAAGCATGTTCATTTTGGGTTCTCGATATGACTTTTATTTGAGGTTTGTTCGCGTCGCAGTTCGGGACTGTACTTTTTGGTAATTTTTAATCCCACCCGTTCGTTTCGCACGGAACAGGTAATCCCATGACGTTCGCGTCGTCGGAACATTCGAATTCGGAACTGTTCCCAGCTATTCTGACTGTTCCTGATCCGTAGATGGTACAGTAGGAACCGGTGCTCTACATCAACGTCAAAATCACTTAAAATTCGTTGATTGATATACAAACATGTCTTCGATTTCGAAATGTTATTTGCAGCGTGATGACGGGTCTAATATAATTATAGATGAGGAAAATAATGGCACTGTTATTGATGAAAGTACGTATGTTAATTTGATTTTTGATATTAAATTAAATTAAATTCTACCGAATTTACAGTTGTATTTTCCATCTTATCCAGAGAAAACTTAAAACTATCAATTTCAGTTTGACTGAAGTTTTGAACAGAGTTTCTGTTTTGATTTGAATAATAAAGTACTTGGATTTGGTTCCCAAACGTTCGCGTCATGGAACAACGTTCCTCGGTTCCATGAGTTCTAGAACCAAGTTCTCTCTGATTCCAGAATAACAGAGAACTGCGACGAAAACAAGCCTATTATCGCTTTCATTGAGGGTAACACGCTCATCGAAACTTTTCGCAGCGTTTACAACAAACACTTCACCAAAATCGTCTGAAATTGCAGCTATACTCCATTCACTTTTATAAAGTATCGCGGTTTGCCATGAAATTTTGACACATTTCACCGTATATATTTTGAAAATGTTAGGTTATGGTCATTCACTGTCAGATACGCCTACAACGTTGCCGTTTCTGCTAAAAAATCGTAGTAATTACGTATTTATTAAAATGTTCCTTTGGGAAATTAATGAATTTGAGAAAATATCATGTTGATTCAGAAGACATTTAACTACATTTTTGCACAACCTGAAATACTCCAGTATGAAAATGTAGTAGTTCTACGAAACCTGCGCCACAGTTGAATCTTCGAAGAACTAACTCCATTTACAAAGTTGAAAAAGAGTAAATAGGAAGTAGACCTGGCAATGTCGCTTAATTTTCACGAGTGCCAAACTGCGTCTGTTCTAGGGGAAAAAACTTGATAAACCTAAATCATGGCCAACCGCGATACTTTATAAAAGTGAATGGAGTATACAATGTGGTAAATCGTACTCCTAACGTGATGAAATTAGACTAACCCCGCGCACAGCGATACGTTTCGCCTTCGCGCGGGCATTTCAAAACCATTTTCGTCCTACCCGATGAGGGATTGGAGTGCACATTGCTGCACTGCAATTCCTAACTGGTAGCGACGAGCAATCGTTGTCACATAGGAGGCATTGTAAATGTGCAAACCGTGTCCCATCCAATGTCGGTAAACTTCAAAGGATTTACGAGTTCGGGGACTGTTTGTCAGCTTGGTGTGAACGCCCAGTTTGTTTTTATTTACGTTGTTGCGATCTAGTGGTAGTTTGATTCGGTGCGTGAAGGGAATAACTATAATTTGAACTCCTTACTGTTATTATATGCCTATACTCCATTCACTTTTATAAAGTATCGCGGTTGGCCATGATTTAGGTTTATCAAGTTTTTTCCCCTAGAACAGACGCAGTTTGGCACTCGTGAAAATTAAGCGACATTGCCAGGTCTACTTTCTATTTACTCTTTTTCAACTTTGTAAATGGAGTTAGTTCTTCGAAGATTCAACTGTGGCGCAGGTTTCGTAGAACTACTACATTTTCATACTGGAGTATTTCAGGTTGTGCAAAAATGTAGTTAAATGTCTTCTGAATCAACATGATATTTTCTCAAATTCATTAAATTCCCAAAGGAACATTTTAATAAATACGTAATTACTACGATTTTTTAGCAGAAACGGCAACGTTGTAGGCGTATCTGACAGTGAATGACCATAACCTAACATTTTCAAAATATATACGGTGAAATGTGTCAAAATTTCATGGCAAACCGCGATACTTTATAAAAGTGAATGGAGTATACCATACTTTAAAACTTCGGTCAGTGCGTTACATACTTCTGGCAGAATTCTTGATATAGATGCTACCGAAACTTTGAATGAATACATTAAACTATGGTACGAATCTCCTGTTACTAGAATCTTCAGAGTGATGGCGAAACGTTCCTGTGCTGGGATAGAGTCTCTGTAGTTGTTGTTGTTCCTGCGAATGAATAATGATAGGGCCAATTAAACATAGCAGATTTTCAAAATCTGTGCTCGACATTCGCAAAAAGTTCTTGAAACTTGATCGAAGTTCACCTCCTAAACTCATATCATCTCCTCTGAGATCTTGTAACAGTTTAGACGTCATATTTCCCCCTTTTTACCTTGAGGATGGCCTAATCCAAAACCACGTTTAGTTTTGTTCTTTTCAATTATGTAAAATGTAACTGCTAGCAAAAATAAATCCTCATCGTCTTGTTCTCTCAAGTTTGTAACGCGCCACATTTTCACAACTACAAGTCCGGTGTCTCTATGTAAACTGAATGAAACTTAAACAAAACACGAACAGTTTTCATTCATTTCTGTCCGCGACTGGTGTAAACAGAAAGTCCGTTGGGAACCCCAACAGTCTTCAAACATTTTCGGAACAAAACTGTTCGGAATTTCTGTCCGAACGAACAGTTCGTATTTTGTTTTGACCTGTCCGCTTGGTGGAAACCCGGCATTAAATACAAATGCGCTTTATTGGTTGGTATTTTTATAAAAGCTTTCAGCCGATACAGACATTAGCAATTTATTGCAAAATAAATCATTCGCCCGTACCCGTACAGATTACGGATCGATTTTATTAAACGTCCGAAAACAGAACTCCAATTTGTATCCTTAAAAGACATTCTTGATCGGAATTGAATTTTCAAGGTTACTATCTTAATTGTTCCAAAGGTACCTATTTATTACTGTATCAGTCTGAAAATCTACCTGAATGGAATATATGTATTACCAATGAACTTATAAAAAAATTGGCCTTAAATCGAAAAATTTGAGTTTTCTATTGATGATAAACAAGGTTCGTTTCCGTCACGGAAGTCCACTTACTTTGATATTCTATGGTTGTCTGATCTAAGTTTGATAAATCACAAGTGATTATGGTAGCTATTATTCACGCTCGTGAGGTTTACCAGACGAGATGAAGTCAAGTTTGATGAATTTTCCAAGTAAATAATAGCCATAATATCCGAGTAGAATATTCATCTTTGTCCACGACTGTAGAATGGTTCTTTTTTAAATTTTTTTTCTATGATTGAATTGCCATTTCGAATTGAAGTGACATTCAATAGAATTCTCTGCTCAGAATAATTTGAGTTTTTTGTAGATATATTCTGTGGTTGTCAGATTGGAGTTTGATAAACCATAATTCACAAGTGATTAACGGTTCATGAATCACAAGTGAGTTATGAATGTCATAGAGCTTGATGGAACATATTAATTATTAACACTTTATTCGATAGTCTTGGACAAAATAATTGATGCAACACATAGATTCTTCCTCTTCACGTTCCAATGAATTATCTGAAAACCAGTGGCATTCGCAAGTTATGGTACTTGAATTTGAAAACGTTCCCATATTTCTTTTTATCGCCTACTTCTAAGGACAATTGAATTAGCATCCAGTATTTAGTTTTCATAAAAAGCGGACGCATTCTTCTAAGTTCGATTTCCCAGATAACAAATTGGAAAAATACACATCACCCAAGTCTGAACTCAGGTATTGAATGCAAACATTTCGTACGTTTCTATAAGAAAGTACTGCATGAAAAACTCTTGGTGATGCAGATCTTTCATTGTGTATTAGACTTAAGGCTCGACTTAATTTATTTGATTCCTGACGCTGCGCCGGCCGTTTACCTGAACGAACTATTCTATTAGGAAAAGGTTCTTTCACAGTCGTCACCGGTTGATAAGCGCCCTTTCTTCAACTTCAATGTAACGATGAATGCTTTGGATCTGATAGTACTTTGTCCCTTTATGCGTGAATATTAAATGGTATAGACTTCTGCAATTCCAGATAAAACATCTTTCAATGAATATAAAGTAATGACCTGAGGTTAGGAGCATTTGAGCAGTAGATAGCACGATAACCCATTTAGGTACGCGACTTCAGATCAAACATTTTACTGATCATCTAATGGCATCAAAAACATTTCATGTTTGAAAAAAGCAACATGAAAATCATATAAAAAATAGACAGGCCACAGGCTCTAGATTATCAGAGCATATTCTGAAATCTGACGATGGCCACAGTATTCAGTGGTATAGGTATACTTATAAAGGGTGAGTTATTAGTGCTCAATCGGTCGATAAGTTTTGGAAATTTCGGGCCAAGAAAATTTTGACGGAATCGAGAGTCCTCAGCGCAGTAGCTTAAATTATTTTTGACTCTATAGGTAAGTTTTAGAACACTATACTTACCACCCTGTTTTTTTAAAACGAGAATGCCTAATCTATGTTTTTTGACGTAGTCAACTTTTTACGACAAATTTCATGGATATAATAGTTTATTTCCAAACGTTCGATAACAACGTCATTTCTAGACTGACAGGATCACAGAGAAGTTCTATTTCTCCGCCTAGGCGGAGAAATAGTTGCTATGGCTTATTTTTCCCTCCGGCGCGGGCGGCAGGAAAAGTGTTGTTATGCAAGGGACTAATTTTGCAAGACAACCGTAACTATACAAATGTTACATTTTTCACTCAATTATAACGATCGTAAATGTCAATATTATTCAGATTTCAAGATGTTTGACTATTTCCCTCGTCTTAATTTCCACCAATCAGAAACGCGCAATTTTGAATCACAAATGGTTTCTAGATGGAAAAATTGTTTGGCAGCAGCTGTCAGCAGTTTTTTCGGGTTTACCCGCGGCAAAACTTGACAGTTGTTGTCAACGAAAATTAATAATACATACATAGATGCATCCAGAATAATCTGTTACTCAAGAAATAGTCTTGTCAAATACCATTCGTGCATCTAATTTTTCCTGTGAAAAAAATCGAAAAAACACAGTGCGAAGTAATATTTTTTTAACAAAAAGCATTCGTGCAGGTGCAAAAATCCTCGTCTTCGACTCGGATTTTTGTTGCCACCTGCACTCATGCTTCTTGTTAAAATATTACTTAGCAACGTGTTTTTTCGATTTTTTTCGGAAAAATTGGATGCACTTATGATATTACTTATGAAAATAAAATAACATATTTCATTCGAAGGAGAAGTGACTTTTCATGGCTCGCTTTCAATTACCCGCCTCACTACGTTCGGCGGGCAAACTCAAGCTCGCCATGAAAAGTGACACTTCTCCTCCTTATAAAATAATATACTATTAACCTAGAGATCGTACCTTGAAAAGCTATAATTGTATGATATTTTTTTTTGAATGCCCGCAAAGTTTTCAAATCTTCTGCAAATTCACGGATCACTCTACAAGTGGTCCGAAAGACGAAATTCAGAAAATGACTTGAAAAAATATCAATAAGTCCACTCATTCAAGTCGCAAGTCCTCAATTTTATTTGTCTTCGGTTACTCTGATGCCTAAAATGAATAGTTTTCAAAATGCCCAGCGGAATGCACGTCCATATTCGTAAATGTATACGGTATGAACATTTTCACCTTTAATATGCGAGCACAAGTAATAATTATCAGTCTAACGTTTCAAAAACAAACATCCATGTTACTGATTAATAATTACAGGAAAACAGTATGAATAATGCGGAAACATTGGTTTCCAATCAGGAGCTATTAAAAGAATGACGATATGGAATGAACTATTTTTCGATATTAGTATTCGCTTTCTTGTTCACGGTCAAGGACGATCGAATGAGTGAGTTGAAAACCCTACTTCACAACAATCCGACATTATTGACGAAAAGCTCATCATATTGGCGATGAATTTGTTAAATTCATTTAAATGACTTTTTGTTCGCATTTCTTCTACCTATACTGATTGATTGATATCTCGATTTTCATGTGATTCTTCATCGTTTTATTATAATGCAAGTTAGCAGTGCCATTTGCGAGAAAATCAATAAAACCTATTGCATTAATTGTTGAGAATTTGTCGTGAAAGAAAAAAATTGTCGCATCCTTATATTTTTTTTCTACGGGGTGGCTTTGCTAACTTAACGTTAAGTTAGCAGAACCATTGTCTCAATATCGACCAAATATCATGGAAATCGTTATAAATAGTTGTAGAAATCCATATGGAGTAAAAAAAAACAAGAAGTCCATTCCTTCTTGTTTATTTTACGTCTTTTCCCAGCGAGTTCGAGATATTTCTGGAATTATCGCATTTTTGGCAACACCGCATTCGTTATTGACTTTTTCTTCTATTGCATACCTGTTCCGAATTTTTCGTGAATGAGAAAAAATTGTCGCGACCTTCGTTTTTTTTACTGGGTGGTTTTTCTAACCTTATATTAATTTAGCAAAAAGTGGTCGAATATCATCACGATGATCATAAAAGATTGTCGAGTAATTGTAGATTTTCAAAAAGAAAGAAAAACACACAAAAAATTCAATCTTTTTAGCAATTTCCACTTCATTTTCTCGCGGTTTCCGCGGTTCTATATTTCTGAAAATATAGCATTTGGGGCAACAGCGCATTCGTTATTGAGTTTTTTTCGATTGCATTAATTGTCGAATACCAACCTTGAATTTGTAGTGGAGGAAAAGAAATTGTCGCGTCCATAATTTTTTTTTCTACGGGGTAGCTTTGCAAACTTAACGTAAAGTTAGCAGAACCACTTTATCAATATCGATCAAATATCATGAAGATGCTTATAAATGATTTACGACTAATTGTCGAAGTCCATATGAAGTAAAAAAAACACAAAAACTTCATTCCTTCTTGTTTATTTTACGTCTTTTTCCCGCGAGTTCGAGATATTTCTGGAATTATTGCATTTTTCGCAACAGCGCATTCGTTATATTGACTTTCTCTCTATTGCATTAATTGCCGAATACCTGTTTCTATTTTGTCGTGAATGAAAAAGTTTGTCGCGTCCTTAATTTTTTTTTCTACGGGGTGGCTTTGCTAACTAAACATTAAGTTAGCAGAACCACTTTCTCAATATCGACCAAATATCATGAAATTGTTATAAATAATTGTCGAGTAATTGTCGAAGTCCATATGAAGTAAAAGAACACAAAAACTTCATTCCTTCTTGTTTATTTTACGTCTTTTTCCCGCGAGTTCGAGATATTTCTGGAATTATAGCATTTTTCGCAACAGCGCATTTGTTATATTGACTTTCTCTCTATTGCATTAATTTCCGAATATATTCGGTATACCTGTTTCGATTTTGTCGTGAATGAAAAAAATTTGTCGCGTCCTTAATTTTTTTTTTTACGGGGTGGTTCTGCTAACTTAACGTTAAGTTAGCAGAACCACTTTTTCAATATCGACCAAATATCATGAAAATGGTTATAAATAATTATATATATAGTTATAACAATTATAAATAATCCATTCCTTTTAGTTTATTTTACGTCTTTTTCCCGCGAGTTCGAGATATTTCTGGAATTATCCCATTTTTGGCAACAACGCATTCGTTATTGACTTTGTCTCAATTGCATTAATTGTCGAATACCAACCCTGAATTTGTCGTGGAAGAAAAAAATTTGTCGCGACCTCCGTTTTTTTTTACTAGGTGGCTTTGCTAACTTTATATTGATTTAGCAAATAGTGGTCGAATATCATCACGATAATCATAAATGACTGTTGAGCAACTATCGATGTTCTAATTAAGTAAAATACACACAAACAATTCGATTTTTCTAGCAATTTGCAATCCATTTTCTCGCGATTTCCCTATATTTCTGAAAATATCGCATTTTTGGCAACAGAGCATTCGCAATTTACCTTTTTTCTATTGCATTAATGGTCGAATACCTGTCCCGAATTTGTCGTGAAAGAAAAAAAGAATGTCGCGTCCCTATTTTTTTTTACGGGGTGGCTTTGCTAACTTCATATTGAGTAAGCATGACCACTTTCTCAATTTCGACCAAATATCATGAAAATGGTTATAAATAATTGTCGAGTAATTGTAGAAGTCCATATGGAGTGAACAAAACACAAAAAATCCATTCCTTTTAGTTTATTTTACGTCTTTTTCCCGCTAGTTCGAGATATTTCTGGAATATCCCATTTTTGGCAACAGCGCATTCGTTATTGACTCCTTTTTGATTGCATTAATTGTCGAATACCTACCTTGAATTTGTCGTGGAAGAAAAGAAATTGCCGCTTCCTTAATTTTTTTTTTCTATGAGGTGGCTTTGCTAACTCAACGTTGTTAGCAGAACTACTTTCTCAATATCGACCAAATATCATGAAAATGATTATAAATAAATGTCGAAGTCCATATGTAGTAAAAAAACACAAAAAATCCATTCCTTTTTGTTTATTTTACGTCTTTTTCTAGCGAGTTCGAGATATTTCTGGAATTATTCCATTTTTGGCAACAGCGCATTCGTTTTGACTCTTTTTCTATTGCATTAATCGTCGAATACCTGCATAGAATTTGTCGAATTTCTCAATATCGACCAAATATCATAAAAATTGTCATAAATAATTGCCGAGTAATTGTCGATTCTTCTATCTATTGCATTAATGCAATCGAAAAAAAGTCCATAAAGAATGCGCTGTTGCCTGGATAATTCCAGAAATATCCCGAACTCGCGAGAAAAAGATTTAAAATAAACAATAAGGAATGGGTATTTTGCGTTATTATTACTTCATTTGGACTTCGACAATCACTCGACAATTATTAATAACCATATTATCATGATATTTGGTCGATATTGAGAAAGTGGTTCTGCTAACTTAACGTTAAGTTAGCAAAGCCACCCCGTAGAAAAAAAATTAAGGACGCGACCATTTCTTTTCTTTCACGAAGAGTTCGGGACAGGTATTCGACAATTAATGCAATAGAAAAAAAAAGTAAATAACTAATGTGCTATTGCCAAAAATGCGATAATTCCAGAAATATCTCGAACTCGCGGTAGAAAGACGTAAAATAAACAAGAAGGAATGGATTTTTTGTGTGTTTTTTACTTCATATGGACTTCGACAATTACTCGACAATTATTTATAACCATTTTTATGATATTTGGTCGATATTGAGAAAGTGGTTCTGCTAACTTAAAGTTAAGTTAGCAAAGCCACCCCGTAGAGAAAAAATTAGGGACGCGACAATTTTTTTCTTTCACGACAAATCCGGGACGCATATTCATCTTATACCGACATAACCAACCAACCACGGTAACTTTTACAATCAACAAGTGCCATTTGCACCTTATATACATATATAACAGGTATTGAAAAAAACTTGATATATTAGCGAGCATGGTTAATTATTACAGTCTAAATAAAAGGTATGTTTCGGGAAATAAACTGTAAATAATAAAATATATAATATAGATATAATGTCTATTTTTTCCATTTATTGTCACCTTATACTACATTTTTTCGACACATTCGTTAAAATTGTGGGGCGCTTTCTTCTGATGCTTTCTGTAAATTCCGCTGGTAAGTCTTCTACTTCCAGTCACCTAAAAGAGTTAATATTTTGTGTTTGAAATACTCATTATTTGATGTAATAGTATGGTATGGGTTGAAAAGTTGTGTTTTTTTTATAAAAATCAGTAATTATAATGATCACGTCCTTCAGTTTGACCAACAAGAATAAATGTGAAAAATGGACTAGCACTACTAAGGAAGCTAGATCTCTGCTAGTCCATTTTTCACATAAAAATTAGTAATCACCATTCATGAGTAAACTAGCGTTTACCCGCGACTTCGTTCGCGTCAAATTGATCATTTGTAATGGTGATGATAATATTGTTATATTTGAGGGGCGTTTTCACCCTCTTGAAATTCGAGATTCGAGAAACCCCTCCTTATCGAACCTCTACTCCCCACAGTCTATCCGTTTGCCAAAAACCAGCTTCAAACGTCAAGCAGTTTGAGCAGAATAGACATTATTCATTGGCCTTATTTTATGAAACACCCTGTATATATTTTTTTAAAATCTTAAAATATGTAAAAAAATAAAATAAAATATATGTGTTCAAGCGTTTCTTCGGAAACTTTACCGTTTTTTGAATACAAAATATTGTAATATTTGAGGGGTGGTTTCACCCCTCTGGAACTGGAATTTCGAAAAATCCTTCTTACGTTTGAGCAGAAACGTGATTAATCAGTGAGTCAGTCACTCAAGGATTTTTTATATTAGTAAGATCTTCCGAGAATAGAAACTGTTATCATGAACAAGACAGACAATTGAAATTACTTCGAGAATTTTGCATTTTGTCTAGTTTAACTAGTGCTCAGACGCTCATGCCTGTTTTATACAGACAATTTTTTCGTAAATTTCATCGCGGAGTCTCTTCGCAACATACAGCGCAGGCAACAAAACTTCACAAATGCCAAACACACAAATGAATCATAACGCTTAAAATTTTAACTTAAAATAAGTCAGTAAATATTGCTTATAACGACATCGGATATAACGACATAGCGACGACATTTCAGATCCCCGACTGGTTTTGTGTTATAAAATGTTGCTTTTGCTAATAACGACTATCGGTTACAACGACCGGATTTTGACGGTCCCTTCAATGTCCTTATAAGCGATATCTAGGTACTGTAACTTGATTAAACATACCTCAACTTTCGATTTGTTGCTCACATTTGTTTTGACTATATTTATTACAAGCATACACAGGATTGATGTTTTTATTGTTATTAACAGTTCCATGCAAGTTATATCAAAGGTAAAATGTTTGATGAACAATATCGAAAATTGTTTTCCTTTCATACCATAACAAGAAACTGCTATTACCTACTGCTTGTTGAGTTTTCCATAGAATGTTTCAGCATGAACGTGTGAATTGTGATGTGAAAAAACAAGGTAAAGAGTTTGAATTTTTATTGATAAGTATCAAAACATATTGAACAATTTTAATATTACCTATTTTAGCCAAAAAGGCCTCGCGCAGTTCAACTCGCCCTTTTCAAACCTTTATAAATGGTGGGATCATGACGCATTCAGATTTCTGAAGAAGGGAATAATCACGTCTTCTGATTGACTTAAAATGACGTCCGGTTGTTCCATATGAGGAAATCGAAACAAATTCTTACTACATTAAAATTCGACAATTCCATCTCCGTTTTTTTTTCAGCTTTAAGAAGAAGACCTGTACGGTACTTTGATAAAATAATTTTCTTAAGTCTCATCCTTCAAAATAACACCAAATATTAATCATAACAATATTGTTGACATATCACCGAATTTTATTTTAATTAAATATCGTTATAGCCATGCTGGAGCCACTAACGACGTTGGTGCCATCTCGTGACCTTGCGGCAAACTGACAAGTGCGGACGTTTTTGGCAGTTCATTTTTGAAGCGGAGCCTTCTCTCCAGTTATTCTATGCTCCGAGGTAGAATATTGGTAAAGTTTTTATAAATTCTCTAAAGTTACTAGGTTCATTTTGGTAATGAAATAAGCAATATTGAAAATATGCAATATTGCGATAACTGAATGCACTTGTTTGATAAAACCTCTACTCGTAATACAGTTACAGACAAACAAATACTCTAATAGACTTACGTCGGCAACTTATTATTACGTGTTCTGCATCGCTCGGAAAACCGATTGAGTTTTCGTGTCGGTAACATATGAATATGCATCCGGGACAGGTATTCGACAATTAATGCAATAGAAAAAAAAAGTAAAAAACGAATGCGCTGTTGCCAAAATGCGATATTTTCAGAAAAATAAGGAAATCGCGAGAAGATAGGGTGGAAATTGCTAGAAAAATTGAATTTTTTTGTGTTTTATACTTTATTTGAACACCGATAATTGCTCGACAATCATTCATGATTATCGTGATGATATTCGACCACTATTTGCTAAATCAATATAAAGTTAGCAAAGCCACCTAGTAAAAAAAAACGGAGGTCGCGACAAATTTTTTTCTTCCACGACAAATTCAGGGTTGGTATTCGACAATTAATGCAATCGAAAAAAAGTCAATAACTAATGCGCTGTTGCCAAAAAATGGGATAATTTCGGAAACATCTCGAACTCGACGGAAAAAGACGTAAAATAAACTGAAAGGAATGGATTTTTTGTGTTTTTTTTTACTTCATATGCACTTCGACAAATACTCGACAATTATTTATAACCATTTTCATGATATTTGGTCGATATTGAAGAAGTGGTCATGCTTACTCAATATGAAGTTAGCAAAGAAAAAAATTAGGGGTGCGACAATTTTTTTTCTTCCTCGACAAAATCGGGACAGGTATTCGACAATTAATGCAATAGGAAAAAAGTCAAAAACGAATGCGATGTTGCCAAAAATTCGATATTTTCAGAAATATGGGGAAATCGCGAGAAAATGGGGTGGAAATTGCTAGAAAGATTGACTTTTTTGTGTGTTCGTTACTTTATTTGAAGCTACCTAGTAGAGAAAAAACGAAGGTCGCGACAAATTTTTTTCTTTCACGTCAAATTCAGGGTAGGTATTCGACAAATTATGCAATCGAAAAAAAGTCATTAACGAATGCGCTGAAGCCAAAAATGGGATAATTCCAGAAATATCTCGAACTCGCGGGAGACAATTCGACAATTCCTCGACAATAATTTATAACCATTTTCATAATATTTGGTCGGTATTGAGAAAGTGGTCCTGCTAACTTAACGTTAAGTTAGCAAAGCCACCCCGTAGAAAAAAAAACTAAGGATGCCACAAATGTTTTTGTTTCACGACAAATTAGGGACAATTGATGCAATAGGTTTTATTGATTTTCTCGCAAGTGGCACTGCTTACTTTATAGACATTTTATTATATCACATAATGAGGATCGGTGTGAAGTTGGCCACATCCACACATAAACCCAAAGACAAACAATGGCTCATGAAAAGAAAATTCGTAACTCACTGAAATGAGATCGTATCGTATTCTGATTTCGATATGGCCTTGATGGGTTGATAAATTGAATCCTTTTTCATTTGGAGACTTTTGAGCCTCAGGGACGGCGTTGTGGGGGTTGTTGGGCTTGGGGGTGATTTCTGACTAAAATCATAACTCGACGAAATAGGACTGTTCCACAATAAGCTTCGAATATGTGCTTCTTCAATGCCGAAAGAATGGAATGCAATACCCCTTATAGTTTGTTACCCCCAGGTTTAGAGATTTGGGGGGTTGATTATGAAAAATTATGAAAAAAATTCATATCTCGAAAAACTGAAAGTGTTCCACGATCACAGTCGAATAATATGTCTTTCTGGAATGCCGAAATAATGAAAAACAGAACACCCCATAGTTTGTTAGCCCCCAGGTTCGGAGATTTGGGGGGATTTTTTATGTGAAATGATGAAAAAATTCATATCTTCAAACACTGAGAGTGTTCCTCGATCAGATTCGACAATGTGTTTCTTGAATGCTGAAAGAGAAAAATACAAGAAACCCCAAAGTTTGTTAACCCCTAGGTTTTGGAAATAATGGAAGGTTTTTCATGCGAAATGATGACAATAATTCATATATCGGAAAAATGAGAGTGTTCTATCATCAGATTCGAATATATGTTTTTTGAATGCATAAAAAATGAAAAACAAAAGACCCCATAGGTTTTAAGACCGTAGGTTTGGAGATTTGGGGGGTTGTTTATGCAAAATGATGAAAAAATTAATATCTCGAAAAACTGAGAGTGTTCCACGATCAGATTCGAATATGTGTTTCTTGAATGCGGAAAGAATGAAATACTGAAAACCCCATAGTTTGTTAGGCCCCAGGTTTGGAGATTTGAGTTTTTTTTTTATTGTGAAATGATGAAAAAAATTCATATCTCGAAAAACTGAAAGATTTCCACGATCAGATTCGAAGATGGGTTTCTTGAATGCCGAAAGAATGAAATACTGAAAAAGCCCCATAGTTTGTTAGGCCCCAGGTTTGGAAATTAGGGCGGTTCTTATGTGAAATGATGAAAAAAATTCATATCTCGGGAAAATCGGAGTGTTCCTCGATCAGATTCGAATATGTGTTTCTTGAATGCCGAAAGAAAAAAATAGTGAAAAGTCCATAGTTTGTTAGCCCCCACGTTTGGAGATTTGGAGGGTTGATCATGCGGAATGATGGAAAAATTCATATCTCGGGAAAATCAGAGTGTTCCACGATCAGATTCGAATATGTGTTTCTTGAATACCGAAAGAATAGAATACTGAATGCCCTATAGTTTGTTAGGCCCCAGGTTTGGAAATAAGGGGGGTTCTTATATGAAATGATGAAAAAAATTCATAACTCGAAAACTGAGTATTTCACGATTAGTTTCGAAAATGTGTTTTTTGAATGCCGAAAGAATGAAATCTGAAAACCCCATAGTTTGTTAGTCCCCCGTTATGGAGATTTGGTGGAATACTCCCAAATCTCCAAACCTGGGGCTAACAAACTATGAGGTTTCTTGTATTTCATTCTTTCGGAATTCAAGAAACACATATTCGAATCTGAACGTCGAACACTCTCATTTTTCCGAGATATGAATTTTTTTCATCAGTTCGCATGAAAAACCTTCAAAATATCCAAACCTAGGGGCTAACAAACTATGGGGGTTCTTGTATTTCTCTCTTTCAGCATTCAAGAAACACATAATCGAATCTGAGCGAGTAACACTATCAGTTTTTCAAGATATGAATTTTTGTCATCATTGCACATAAAAAACCCCCAAATCTCCAAACCCGGGGCCTAGCAAACTATAGGGCTTTCAGTATTTCATTCTTCCGACAGCAAAAAACACACATTCGAATCTGATCGTGGAACATTATCAGTTTTTCGAGATATGAATTTTTTTCATCATTTTGCATGAAAAAGCCCCCAAATCTCCAAACCTGAGGGCTAACAAACTATGGGGTCCTTTGTATTTTATTCCTTCGGCATTCAAGAAACCTATGTTCGAATCTGATCGTGAAACACTCCCATTTTTCCGTGATATGAATTTAATTCATCATTTCGTATGAAAAACCCCCAAAATCTCAAAACCTGGGGGCTAACAAACTATGAGGTTTTCAGTATTTCATTCTTTCGGCATTCAAGAAACACATATTCGAATCTGATCGTGGAACACTGTCAGTTTTTCGAGATATGAATTTCTTTCATCATTTTGCATAAACAACCCCGCAAATCTTAAAACCTGGGTGCAAACAAACTATGAGGTTTTCAGTATTTCATTCTTCCGGCATTCAAGAAACCTATATTAGAATCGGATCGTGGAACACTCTCATTTTTCCGAGATATGAATTTTTTTCATAATTTCGCATGGAAAACCACCCAAACCTCCAAACCTGGGGGCTCACAAACCATGAGGTCTTTTGTATTTCATTTCTTCGGCATTCAAGAAACGTATTTTCGAATCTGATCGCAGAACACTGTCATTTTTCCGAGATATAAATTTTTTTCATCATTTCGCATGAAACCCCCCCCAAATATCCAAACCTAGGGACTAACAAACTATGGGGGTTCTTGTATTTCTCTCTTTCAGCATTCAAGAAACACATAATCGAATCTGAGCGAGGAACACTCTCAGTTTCTGAAGATATGAATTTTTTTTATCATTTCACATAAAAAACCCCCTCAAATCTCCAAACCTAGGGGCTCACAAACTATGGGGTTTTTAGTACCTATGTACTTCATTCTTTCGGCATTCAAAAAACACATATTCGAATCTGATCGTGGAGCTTTCACAGTTTTTCGAGAAATGAATTCTTTTCATCATTTTTCATAATCAACAATTATGAGGGGTATTGCATTTCATTCTTTCGGCATTGAAGAAACACATATTCGAAGCTCATTGTGGAACACTCCCATTTCGTCGAGTTATGATTTTAGTCAGAAATCACCCCCAACAACCCCCACAACTCCCTTCCTGATGCTAAAAAGTCTCCAAATGAAAGGGGATTAATTCCTCATCAACCCATCAAGCCCACATCGAAAACTGAATGCGATACGATCTCATTTCCGTGAGTTACGAATTTTCTTTTCATGAGCCATTGTTTGTCTTTGAGTGTATGTGTGGATGTGGCCAACTTCACACCGATATAATGAGGTTCATTTTTTCATGTAATGAAGGGTTTTACAATAACCTGGGGACAGGGACGTGCCGAACACAAGTTTTTGGGGTTTTGGGGGGGGATAGCTTCGAAAATTTTCCAACTGTGCATTGAAGGATTAGAAAACAAATGGTGGAAGGGGGTTGGTATTCTGGATTGCGATTCAATGTTTCTTACCGAGAGCATTAAAAATATTTAGAAAATTTTGTAGTGTAGTTTAATTCTGCTTTACCAGATAAACGCACTCCACGCTCTACAGGATTACACAGCATCTGTTATCATTTGTTTGATTCGATTTTTAAGTTCAATTCCGTAAAAAAATAAACGATTTATTCAAGTGTAATGAAAAAATACATATAGGTGATAAAGAACATGTAATCAGTCATATAAGATCACAATAGGACAAACACCGAATAATGTTGTAAGGCTAGTTCACAGATCACAGCATCGGTTGTATGTTTTGAATTTCTAAGCACAATTTCAAAGATACTTATAATTGATCAGGTGCAATTAAAATTTCTGTTCAGGTCTTCAAAAACAGTAAATATTGATTTAACTTCTGCTATCCAGAAAAAGGTACTCAGGTGAAATTTTGTATATCTATACATAGTATAGGTACCTATATATTTACACACAAAGAAATCATGGATCCTCCTTGGGATTTCACACAGAAATAGCATTTTTACTCATATGTATGTCTGTATAAAAAAACTATGAGGTAACAAACTAAACACTTGCCAGTGAAATTTCAAAATGAAGAATATGCTGGAAATAGAAGGAATAGATGTCTCTAAAATATAACACTTTTCAAGTTTCAACTTTTATTCGACGGCTCTTTCAATCAGCTCATCGTTTCACAACTGAATTTAAATCTAAATTATCGGTTAAATCTTTCTAACATTTCAAAGCCATGATAGAGTCCAAACGTTCCGTAGTCATTTGAGACCTCAAAGAATTCCTAATGAATTTCATAATGCTGAAACTTCTTTCATTAGCTGCCACTGAGTACCCGGCGGTCGAAACAAGTTGACACATTTTGAATGCCAGTTTTAGAGATGTTTTTTATCTAAAATATTTCCAATTATTTCGCTCATAGACGAAGGAGTACCTTCAGGTTTTCGCATCTTTATTTGAAAAAAAATAATAATGATACCTAATACCTAATATGTTTTTTTATATAATATTTTACCTTCAAAATGGAGTTTAATTCAACTTGAATAAATATCCTGCACCCACTAAAGTCCAATTCTGCTTGAGAGGCGAAAGGGTCAGGCAATTCACAAGGAATTCAAATTCTCCAATTTCAACGGGAGGGAAAATATTTTGAAAATGAGAGAAAGAGTTTGTATAATATATTCCACATTTTTGTCCAGAAAACCCTCATGAATGTCAACAATCCTGATAAATTCGACGCGGTTAAATCGTTCCATGGCAAAATTTGACTGATTTTGATTGTTAGAGTCATACCTTTTCGAAAGAACCCTGCGACGAGGATGTCTTGAAAACTTAACATCAGGATTCGAATCAATTCTCCTTGGGAAAATTTTTGAGCTTTCAATCAAATCATCAATTTCATTGCCAGATCGAATTTGATTCAATATTTCCTTAATCCCATTTATTTCCGCTATTGCACCTTTTATTTTGAAATCAGAATTTTCAGGTGATCGAGTAACTATTCTGAGCTTGAAAAAAATTTACTTCACAAAAAAAAAGACAACAACTAATATCGAAGTTTAACATACTGTTGTAGAGAGCTAACGCTCTTCCTCGAGTTACTCTGTCGAAATTTGAATAATTATCAGATATTTCATTCAATAGATCTAGAAATTCACGACTTCCTGCTGAGGGATAATGTAAAATTGTTCATCTTTTCAAACACTTGGTAGCAATATCGAGATGAATACATGCTGATGGTTACACACATTGCACATTCGGTCAAATCTGCCAAATACCCTAAATATAGGTACTATAAAGAGAGAATTTGTACAGGGTGCGCAAAATTGGTGCTACATGAACTAAAACATATGATACATTTCTGAATCGGGCAAAAAATGGCGATTCTTTCTAAGTCATTTCAAACTACTGTTTCCATAGGAAAAAACACAACTTTATGTTATAACTCAGCAAATAAACCACTTAGAAAAAATCAGAGTACGCCACTGGATTGCTATCAGAAAAGTGCCTGTATAATGTTTTTATTTCAACATCCTAGCACAAACCAAAGTTGAAATCGCCGAAATTTAAATTTTGGCCTTTAACTCGCAAACGTAAGAAGATAGAGGAATGCAGTTGATGGCATTATCAGTTTCTCGAAAAAAGAGTACTATAAGGTGCCATTCATTTTTCTCTATATCCTCGGGTTAAAAAGTTTCATCAGTTCATGTAGCACCAATTTTGCCCACCCTGTACAGTGGTCTCTATTCTCTGCATGCTTTTGTCCGGCTAAACGTGGGCTTTGTTCTACCGGTTTAATGAGCATTAATTTCAAACATTATTTGAAAAAAAGTCGAGTTCATTCACATTTTTAGAAGACTTTTTTAGAAATATGTGTTCCAACTCAATTGAAATCTTTCCCACTGCTTCAAAATTTTTCCATCTGTTTTGAAATTTTTCTAACTGCTTCGAAATTTTCCTAACTTCTTCGAAATTTTTCCAACTGCTTCGAAAATATTCCAACTGATTTTATCCACACTCACAATAACAGTATTATGAGCAGGTGCCCCATTCTGCTGAAAATGTACTGTTTCTATGTTGAAACCTTCTAGTTTTGACGGATTATTCAGATTCATTTTAAAAACCTCTGAATATCTTAGAGCATTTAGACCTCCTTCGTATATAGCGAAAACAGCTCTCAATTCCAAACAAAGCAAGAAACACTAACCCCAAACCTACCCTGTTGCTGTCTTGCGAGAATGATTTGGTTATTCTCATTTGACAAGTATCTATGGTTCTGTCTGTTGAAAATTCCAGTACTACTCACATAAGACTCATCAAACCAGACTACGTTCCTCCCTAAATTTTCATTTTCTTCAATTTGATGAAGATACCATTGACAGAATTCTACTCTTTTTTGTGTTTCTGCACTACATTATATTTATACGGAAAAAATTCATTTTTCCTCAAAATCCTGCTTAGTCTCGACTTTGAGACGCCAACTTCATCTTGCAATGATATAGCAGGTCTGTTTGAGACAATGGCTAAAACATTAACAGTGTCCCTTTCCTGATATTGCTTTGCATACACTTTGGGGCGGTGTTTAGTGAAGGCACAATAATTAATGAGATTATTTTTCCGTCCCAAATGTCGGCCAATAGAATTGCACCATGAGACGAAATGTACAGTTAACAAATAAGAATTTCATAATGAATAAAACAACATTTAGTTAAGATAAAGACTAGTGCAATTAAAAATACAATTGTTGTAAACATTGGTGCATGTTTTCTTCAAGTCAGAGTTATCGGTAATGGTCCCAGAAGAGGTAGATGGCATGAGGTTTATGCTGTTGATGGCATTTTCTGCAGTAGGCTCACTCCTTCGCAGTTTATTGACAATTAATTCGTGGTGTTCCTGGTCGAGTTGGAGATACGGCTTGATGGAGTTACTGTTGGCATGTCCAGTTATTTTGATTATCTGCTGCTCTCCCAGGCCCGATTTCGCTAGATTGGAGACGGCTGTTGCACGACTGGAGTGATTGGTGATTTTTTTGTTACCAAGGTCAAGCCCAGCTTTTTGTGCTGACTCCTTAACCCACTTTGAAATCGTGTTTTGGCCTACTGGGGAATCCTTGTACCACCTAGCGCCTGGAACTTTATTCCAGAATGGATTTTGGGTCAGGAATAGTCTGTCGCTCTTGATATTGGCATCTCTCTTCTCTCTCAATTTCTGGAACAGTCTCACTGGGCACTTGTCAGGGATTTCCCGATTCTCCACCAGCCACTTGCTGTCTGATAATTTTTTATCACCACCTTGTGTGGTCTTGCTGAAAATTGGATTGTATTCAATTCTCCCAGTTGTTTCCCCGTCATTTCGCTGTTCTGCCTTGAAGTTAAGTTAAAAATGGCGGATGTGAATGTTGTTCAATTACAATCGGAGCTGAATAGGTGGAAAAAAGACGATTTGATTGAGTATATCATATTCGGAAAGCTACCAAATAGTGTCAAAATTAGTGGACAAGTGTTAGTTTCACTGACCAAGATACACGAAGGGGAAAAATCGAAAACTGCTATTCCACCTGAGGAACCGAATCGGAGGGAAGATGTGGAGGTGATTGCAGACAATCAGTCCATAAAGGAAGGTGTCAACCTTAGTGAGAAGCTCATATTTCACTTAGAGAAACGTATAAAAGATCAAGAAACGATTATAGAATTGCTGAAAATAGAAAACTCAAATAAAAGTGAGGTTAAACAAAATCACAGAAAAAATGATAAACAGATACATTACACACAAAAAATAATGCAGGAAGAACAAACGGTGAGAAATGGAGTTTTACAGAATACTTCATCTCTTCAAGACAAACAATCAGTGTCATCTAGCGGATCGTCTCCTAAAAAGAAGTCGACTATGTCCGAAAATGAGATGACATTACCCCAAGGAAATAAATTGAACTACCGCGGATTAAGTTCACCTACCGCGAACACAGAAATAAATACATACCGAACCAACCCTAGATCTTCACAAAATAACCTCAAAATACAGGGAACAAAAACAAACAACATCGGATCTCTAAAATCTGTAAGACAAAAAGCCTGGTTGTTTGTTGGAAAAATAAATAAAAAATGCACAACTGAGGATGTTATTGATTTCCTGTCAGGAAACTTTCCAGGTCATGAAAATACTGTGGAACTGATTTCAAATGAGGATAGTCCGAGTAAATCATTTAAGGTCGGAGTTGATTTCACACTGTTAGATACCGTAAGCAAACCGGAGTTTTGGCCCGAAGGTGTGATTGTGAGAAGATATAAATTTTTTCGAGCAGAAAGAAAACACTAGAAAAAGCACGTTTAATATATTAAATCTGAACATAAGATCAATTAAAGATAAGATGGAACAACTTGAGAGTATCTTGGAGGAAGAAGACGTAAAACTAGCAGTTATTACAGAACATTGGCTGAAAGAAATTAACGTGGAACAGTTGGTATTAAGGAACTTCAAATTGGGTGCCCATTACTCTCGACCAAATGGATATGGGGGTGTCGTCATCATACATAGAGACGACATTAAAATAGAGCCAATAAACTTCATAAGAACACATTCAGAGGAAGGCCACATAGAATTAGCAGGTATCTATGTAAAAACTATAAAAAAAGTATTAATTGGAATTTACAGACCACCCAATGGAGCATTCGAAAAGTTCATTATTAATATGAGAGCCTGCATGGAAAACCTTATGAATTTGGGGTATAATTGTGATGACATTTGTATTGCAGGAGACTTCAATAAAGATGGGACAAAGCCTGATAAAAGGAGTAGGGATCTGCAGGAACTGATGGATGAGTATGATCTTCACGCCTGCTTCACGGAACCCTCCAGAGTGTCAATTAATTCGGAATCACTAATAGACAATATATATTGCAATAGTAAAATGGAATACCACACACGTTGTATTGAACCACATGTTTCCGATCACAGAGGCCAATTACTGCATGTCCTTGATGAATGTGTAATACCTGAAATAAAAGAAAATAAATTAATAAGGGAACTAGGAGAAAAAAACATCAGATCTTTCATGGAGGCACTCAGCAGGGAATCATGGGATTGTGTGTACTCTGGTATGTCGGCAGAAGAAAGTTTCGATAACTTCTGGTCAATCTTTCTGAACACATTTGAAAATACCTGCCCACAAAAAAGAATCAAAATAGGAAGAAGGAAAAAATCGCGATTCAAGATGAATAAAGAAGTAAGGGAAATGAAGAACCACCTCGATGCATTGTCGGTCATAATGAATGTAAAAAAAGATTCAGCTAGTAAGAGAGCCTATAATGCCTGCAGAAAGCTATACAGAGAACAAATCATAGAAGTAAAGAAAAATGAAAACCTAAGAACTATTGAGAAAGCTTCAAACAAAAACAAAGCAGTATGGAATGTCATCAAAAGTTATTCAACTACAAAGAAAAATGAATCCACTCCCAAAATAGATCCCAGAATATTTAATAACTACCTGGTGAAAGTTGGAGCTTCAATAGCGCAAAGCTGCCCAAAAGTAGAAGTCGGCCCACTAGAGTCTGAAACGGTGAAACAACAACAAAATACTATATTCCTGAAAGAGACTACAACTACAGATATAATGAATATTGCGAAAAAGCTTAAAGCAAAAAACTGTAGGGATATTTATGGTATGTCCACATCTTTGATGAAAAAAATCTTACCAAGCATCGCAGAACCTCTGGCATTTATGATCACCAAATGCTGCAATGAAGGCTATTTTCCAAAGCAAATGAAAAATGCAAAAATCGTGCCAGTTTTCAAGGGAGGAGAAAAAACACCATCAAATTACAGACCTATCTCAATACTTCCAAGTCTCTCGAAGATAATAGAAATGTCTGTAAATAATATCATTACAGATTTTCTACAGAAATATAAGATAATATGCGCTGAACAACATGGATTTCAACCAAATAAATCAACAAATACAGCTCTGTCTTCTTTACTTGTGGGGATTGCTGATGCTTTTGATAACAAGAAAAAATCCAGACTGATAGCATGTGACCTTAGCAAGGCATTTGACTCGATTGACCATAATATACTGTTGCAGAAAATACAAGCGTGTGGTATCAGGGGAGTTGCACTGAAGTTCATAGAGAGCTACTTACAGAAAAGGCCGCAGAGAGTATTTGTGGGAGATCGGTGTTCAGAGTGGGAGTATGTGGAGTATGGGGTGCCCCAGGGCTCGATAATCGGACCTACCTTGTTCCTACTGTACATAAATGACTTGCCACCAAATGTACACTCAGATAATACAGTATTGTTTGTCGATGATACCTCTTTTCTAGTGAATGGTACGGATGAGGAGGAGATCCTGGAAAAATCAGAGGCAACCCTAAAACAAGCGGTGAGATGGTTCCATGCAAACAGCTTACAGATAAACAACGAAAAAACTAAATATCTTACCTTTGAATCCCGCCCAAGATCTGATGAGAGTCTGAAGTTACTAGGTGTTACCTTGCAGCCAAATATGAAATTCCATCTCCATATAGATAACCTAGTCAAAAAACTATCAATCGCATTATTTACCATCAGAAGAATCAAACAGATAGCAGGGAAGCAAGCGGCCAGACATGCTTATTTCGGATACTTCCACAGTATTATAAGCTACGGAATACTATTCTGGGGTGGAACACGTGAGAGTGAAAGGGTCTTTATAAAGCAAAAAAATGCTTTACGTATCATCTGTGAACTAAAGACCACTGAAAGTTGTAGAAACTATTTCAAGCAGGAAAACATACTTACCTTAACATCACTCTACATACTCACTTGTGTTCTGTATATTCATGCAAAAGAAAATGTCGTGAGGAACGGTGACCACCACGAGTACGAGACTAGAAATGCCCACAAGTTTTCAACACCTTATCACAGAATATCAGCCGCCCAACTCAGTGTCAACCACGAGGCCATAAATATATACAATAGGATTCCTGCAGACTTCAAGAAGATGAAAAAGACCAAACTGAAGATAAAACTGAAAGAACTGCTGAAACAGAAAGAGTACTACACAATGGAAGACTTCTGGAGAGATAACCTAAGATAGTTTGTTAAAAGTGTCATTTACTGTCCTTTGTCATATTATATACCTAATTGTGAATTTTATAAAATGACCCTAAATTTTAATTCTGACACCCCATGTAATTTTTGATGGGTTATAATTGTTCACTGTACCTTATGTGCTTTTCAGGTGAATAAATATTATTATTATTATTATTATTAAGTGATGTATTGACGCCATGCTGCCCTCACCACCTCTCCAAGCCAATTCCACTGATATTATCATGAATAATTTTTTCTGGAGGCCATCAGGAGTTTCCTCGTCCCAAACAGTGGTCATTGCATCCCAATCTTTTTCCTCCAACGCTGCTGCACTTGCCCTCCGTTTTTCCGGAATAGATTGTAAAGCCTTACGCTTGGCATCACGAGCTCCTCGAGCGGTCTTGAATGCAGCATCCGAAAATGGGTTGATTTTGATGTCGAAATCGTTCAAATACTTTTCTTGAAGTAATTTTGCAGTCTGATTCCACATTGTTTTTATTGTACCTTCCTTATAGTCTTCTCCATCCATTTTCTTCATATTGTAAGCGTAATCTTTCATAATGTTTGCCAATTGCGCTTCACTCGTTTCAGCACTCAATGTGTATTCCCTCTCAGTACAAAAAGTAGTAAATTGGTTCCAAACTGTTTTTTTTTGACTTCTCCGTATTAATGGGAACATTTCCTTTGACTTTTTTTATCGATGGTGGACAGAGAACAAACTCCAAATCGACTCATTTTCATGCAAAATCTCCAATTTTCACAATTGAATTCAACCTGTCAGTTTGACGTGTGATTAATTTGACTGGATCATGTTTTGTTTTTTATTTATAGCAACTACCAGAGAAAATTTTCAAAAAATTATCGTAAGTAATTGCACAAGTGCATCAAAATTACCGATAATATTGCATGATAGCGTGTTGTCAAAAAACTGCATGAGTTCATTTTCATTTTTTGAGAAAGAGCCCGACACCGAAGGTGGAGGGCTCTTTCTCAAAAAATGAAAATGACCGAATGCAGTTTTTCTATGACAACACGCTGGAATGCGAAATTATCCGGTCATTTTGATGCACGAGTGTGATTCGGGGGAATATTTCCCGAATGGTCTGTTAACTTGTCAAACTGACGTTATTGATTTATAAATTCTTAGCTCATATCAATAAATATTTGATTGATTCGGTCTTCACTTGATGGAAATTCATTTTAAATAAATAATAATAAACTGCTAATTTCCACAAAATTTATTGATGTTAAATGACGACAATTGTTTCACTACACTGTAGCTTTTTCAAGTCGGATGCTGAACTGAGTATTCCCAAATTATAACATTCGTTTAAATAGGTATTGATAACATAGTTGAGCAGAAAATGTGTTTTAAATGAGGTAATAAAATTATATTGGAGGGTGCCGCTGGTTATTCCAGGATTGTATAAAGATGTTTAGTAGCGGTGATCTATTCACATCTGTTTGTTCATTCAATAGGACCTTCTTAGAATTATACCTGTTTATTTCTAGAGATTCTAAGAGTGTGAGTCTAGAACTCTTGTTTTCTGTATGGAGAATCTGATAATTGTTGTTGAACTCATGTCCGCATTCTTTCAAGTGGTTGGCGTATGTAGAATGGGTGGTGTTAGATGTGAAGCTCTTCTGATGTTCATGGATTCTCTTTTTGAAAGATCTTCCGGTTTGGCCTATATAAACCATGTGACAATCCCCACATTTTAGCTTGTAGACTCCAGATTTGTTATCTTTGTTTGTTTTATCTTTATTATTTCCAAAAAGTATATATCTTTAACCTACGTTAATCGAACTTCCGAGCGTATTGCTAAATATTTCAAAGATAAATTCAATCTCAAAGTATCCTTCAAGACAGACAATAATTTGGGAACTTTCGTCGGAAATAATAAAGATAAAACAAACAAAGATAACAAATCTGGAGTCTACAAGCTAAAATGTGGGGATTGTCACATGGTTTATATAGGCCAAACCGGAAGATCTTTCAAAAAGAGAATCCATGAACATCAGAAGAGCTTCACATCTAACACCACCCATTCTACATACGCCAACCACTTGAAAGAATGCGGACATGAGTTCAACAACAATTATCAGATTCTCCATACAGAAAACAAGAGTTCTAGACTCACACTCTTAGAATCTCTAGAAATAAACAGGTATAATTCTAAGAAGGTCCTATTGAATGAACAAACAGATGTGAATAGATCACCGCTACTAAACATCTTTATACAATCCTGGAATAACCAGCGGCACCCTCCAATATAATTTTATTACCTCATTTAAAACACATTTTCTGCTCAACTATGTTATCAATACCTATTTAAACGAATGTTATAATTTGGGAATACTCAGTTCAGCATCCGACTTGAAAAAGCTACAGTGTAGTGAAACAATTGTCGTCATTTAACATCAATAAATTTTGTGGAAATTAGCAGTTTATTATTATTTATTCATATCAATAAATATTCCGTAACTGATGAAAGAAAAGAGGCAGTAATACGTTTGTTTCAATGTGTTTTATTACTTTATTATAATTTAGCGTTTACGTTCCCAATCGCTTTAACAGTATTTTCTTTATACTCATCGCCATTTTGCTAACGCATATTGAATGCCCAGTCCGTTAATATTTTTGCCAAAACATCAATTTGTGTTTCTCCATCCGAAATATAATTTTTTTCATCACAGAAGCTCCATAAACTGACGCCACATGTATTTTGTGTTATACGGTTCGTTTTCCGAAACTTCGCCTTCGAAAGCTTGTAAAAAAGCACGACCAAAACGAGACATTTTTGATAATGTCTTTGACATTACTTTTCAAACTGACGTACAATGGAATCGCGTTGGAAATGTACCATAGATATGAACTGTGCAATTATCGCTGGGCTCTTTCGCTTTCTACAATGCAATTATCGCTGTAATTATGAGGTAATTGCACTCCATTTACATAGGATTTTTGACAGGAGGGAAATATTCAGTATAATACCATGTAGGTTGTACCACAGAATACCTAACTACACAGAAGCGTCACTCTATGGGATGACGCTTCTGCCATGCTAGGTAGTACATATGTCAAAATTAAATTTAAACTTCCCGTTGGACCGCTGGAGTTTGTTTTTTTGGGTTTGATTCTGCTTGTTGATAAATCAAAAACTAAAAATCCTTTGGTATGTGAACCATTGACCATTCAAATCGAATTTGCCGCTCAAAATTGACATATGTACTACCTAACAAAGAATGAAGGTCACGAAAATTTGCCCCTTGAAGATCAAAGTGCCGACGCTAAGTAACGCTTCTGTGTAGTTAAGTATTCTGTGGTTGTACCATGTGACGTCGAATGGTGCAATTCTATTGGTCGATATTTGGGTCGCAAAAATAATCCCCCGAATACCACACGAGCTTCAAAATGATCTAGCATTTCCCTCAAGGTTCCCTGCAAACAAATAAAGTCGTCAAGTTTTTCAGGAAAAATCACGCGCGCTTCGCCCTCGTGATTTTTTAACCTGAAAAACTTGACTCCTTCATTTGTTTGCAACGAACCTATCGGGAAATACCCGATAATTTTGAAGCTCTTGTGGTATTATAAGTGATTATTATTTTTCAACCTCCCAAACATTTTTTTTGCTGGTTGATGTAGGGGAGAGTTCCCTTGAAACGGACAATTTCATTATTTTCGTTGTGAAATATTATTTCAAATGGAAAAGTTTCAAATTGTACCGTCATAATATAAGCATAAGGTTTGTGGATTCACTCTTTCAGAAAAAGCTAGAAAAACAAAAGCTAGTCACTCGAAAAAATAAGTCTTACTTTGTTTTATAAAATGTCCATTTCATGGCATGTCCGCCCTTGTTATGGACAGTAAGTTATTCCCATGAAGTGGACAATGGTACAAAAAACAATAGAATACTGTCATAAAGTTCTAGGAGAATAGTTAAAATCATTTAGTAGTACCAAACAGAGAAAACATACAGTATTTTCCATGTTAATTATTGAATTACATAACATATTTTCAAATCTCCCTCGAATCGGAAACATTGCAGCCCATGAACTGGACATCAATTTCCAGTCATTTTTCTATGTCCGATTCATGGGATTTGTGGTTTTCATAAAAAACCTGAAAATATAATTTCTACGAACCGTTATATCAATGATTTAACATATCTGTCTGATAAGGGATAATCACTTGATGTTTATATGAAAAAATCGGCAACTTATCGTCACTAGAAACGTAGCTATTCACTTCGCAAATGTACGTAGATATTTACTTTACCGGCAACGGATTTTTCAATGCATGCCTCGTCCACAAGACGCGAGCCACAGATTCAGCCATTTTCCAAGAGACGTGGCTCAATGTTGCGAAAATGGTATTTACGTAAAGTATGCTCAATTACTATCGGGTGTAGTAGAAAACTATAGTGTCCGGTTCATGGGCTGTCCAATTCAAAGGAACTCTCCCCTACTTCGGGATATCTAAATAAAAAAATTCTTGGTGAGAATCGAACTAATGCCGGCCATACACGTTACGGTCTACCGGAGAGGTATACCTGCGCAGGTATACCTGTGCAGGTATACCGGACGTCGGTCGTGTCTCTGCAGCTTCTTTTTTTGTCTCGATCATGGTACGCTTTGTTTTTGACTTGCGATAGGCATGAATGCGTTTTATATATTTCAATGAAATCTTCAAGGACTTTTTTAGTAGAATCTGTTGGTGCCATTTTTGCGTATTGATTTTTGATACAGGTGACAATACGATATCATTCACTACTCGACGTGGAGACAACTGACGGCGACAACGTTTATGACAGCAAATTACGTGACCTGCGCAGGCGACCGGTGTACAGGGTGGGCAAAATTGTTGCTACATGAACTCAAACTTTTTAACCCGAGGAGATAGAGAAAAATGAATGGCACCTTATAGTCCTCTTTTTTCAAGAAACTGATAATGCCATCAACTGTATTCCTCTATCTTCTTTCGTTTCCGAGTAATAGGCCAAAATTGAAATTTTGGCGATTTCAACTTTGGTCATTATCTCCGTTTCTGTTTATGCTAGGATGTTGGAATAAAAACATTATACAGGCACTTTTCTGATAGCAATCCAGTGGCGTAAGTTGTGTTTTTTCTTATGGAAACAGTAGTTTGAACTGACTTAGAAAGAATCGCCTTTTTTTTCCCGTTTCAGAAATGTATCATATGTTTTAGTTCATGTAGCACCAATTTTGCCCACCCTGTACATGCACACATGCACAGGCACATCGTACGGTGTCACTCAAAAATATTGATTTTCGATCTTGCACCGGTCGCCTGTACAGGTTGAGAAAACTGCACAGGTCTAATCCCACACACGCTCCGGTTGACCTGCACAGGCATGCCTGCGCAGGTATACCTCACCGGTAGACCGTAACGTTCGCCTGTACAGGTTGAAAAAACTGCACAGGTCTAATCCCACACACGCTCCGGTTGACCTGCACAGGCATGCCTGCGCAGGTATACCTCTCCGGTAGACCGTAACGTGAATGGCCGGCATAACTCTCTGACTATATGGATTTACCTGTTAAAATATAATTGCGAAGCAGTTGTTGAATTCTCGCCACTGTCAATATATGCCTTAACTAGGTCCCACTTTTCAAAATTTTGTAAATGCATCCATCCTCTATTCAGGGGACTTTATTTTGCGCGGTTCTATTTTTGTCTAATAATTGATTACCGACTTCTATGAATGTATCATTATCATTTTGATTATTATTGTCGAAACACCTTTGATTGATGAATCAATCGACTTCAAAGTTTGAAATTCGAATTTTAATTATGAAAATTATTTTCAAATACCTAGTGTTATATATTCTTTCAATCAGAAAAAAAAAATGCAATTCAACGGTGAAATGAAATATAGGGTGTCCCATTAAAAAAACTATATGTTTGGGTTATAACTCAAAAACGATAGCCTAAAAAAATTGTTCGTATACGCCAATGAATTCTACGTAAAAAAATCGGTCGAAGACAGTTTTCATCTTGAAAATCATGAAAATATCATGAGAGGTTATCGAGATACACAGTATGCCTGAAAACTCCATAATTTCAAAATCACCCTGTAACTTCCAGAGTTTTTTATATCTGAAGCGTTCGGTGATGTCATGTTGAACCAATTTATACTTGAGTGTTCTAAGTGGAAATATAAGATACCGAGGGCATCACTCGAGATTTGAATATCGAAATTGTAAATTCTGAATAAGGTTTGATGAATAAAATTTGTATGATTATTTTCCGTTTTTGGATTATTTTTGGATCAAAATTACAAGATCTATATTGTATCAGTATTCCTTCCTCGAATAAGTGTAATGAAACAATTAAAAAAATCACCCTGTATAAGGCAGAATGACATCAATTGCAAAGCGTACAGCTTTCATAGACCCATACACCGCTTTGTTTTCAAAGATATGTGATAATTTTTTCGCGAAAAATTATGAAGAACATGGAGTTGAAGAAATTGCTCGTCCTGAGTATATTTCAAAATGGCAGTGAATCATTTCCATATTCAAAACAAGTGTCCTACCATGTTCTGTTCACAGTTGAGTAAAAATAGTTAACCTTTCATCCAAGAATGTGGGACAACGACCTTTCGGTCATTAATTCAAGAAATAGGCGTGTTTTTTTACAGAACGAACCTGTTACTTACACATTCTGTTTTCATTAACGCACTCGAAGTTCATGAATGATCCAAAATGAATGACAAAATAGAAGATTGAAAATTGTTCTTTCTTTCTGAGCACTTGTTCTATACATTAACAAGGGTGTGAAAAGGAAACAGAGGTGTTTTCCATGAAAAATGAAGATTTCGGAAAATCTCGAAAACTGTTCATAGTGTCGCTGTCGGATTCAGAATTCATACCTCTGGAGATGTTGTGGGAATCAATAGGGGAGAGTTCAAGGGAACTCTTTCCTATTGAATTGTCCGTTTCAAGGGAAACGGACAATTCGATTATTTTTGGTGTGAAATATTATTTCAAATGAAAAAGTTTCAAATTGTACCGTCATAATATGAGCATGAGGTTTATGGATTCACTTTTTCAGAAAAAGCTAGAAAAAGAAAAGCTACGTAGGTACTCGAAAAAATAAGTCTAAGTTTATTTTATAAAATGTCCATTTCATGGGATGTTGCCCTTGTTATGGACAGTTATTCCCATGAAGTGGACAATGGTACAAAAACATGAGGATACTGTCATAAAGTTCTAGGAGAATAGTTAAAATCATTCAGTAGTACCGAAACAGAGAAAACATACAGTATTTTCCATGTTAAATATTGAATTACATAACATACTTTCACATCTCCCTTGAATCGGAAACATTGCAGCCCATGAACTGGACGTCCATTTCCAGCCAATCTCCAATGTCCGATTCATGTAATATGTGGTTTTTATAAAAAAAACTTCTACAAATCGTTATATCAACGATTCAACATATCTGTCTGATAAGGGATAATCCCTTGATGTTTATATGAAAAAATCGGCAACTTATCGTCACTAGAAACGTAGCTATTCACTTCGAAAATATACGTAGGTGTACGTATTTACTTTACTGGTAACGGATTTTTCAATGCATGCCTCGTCCACAAGACGCGAGCCACAGATTCAGCCATTTTTCAAGACAAGTGGCTCAATGTTGCGAAAATGGGATTTACGTAAAGTATGCTCAATTACTATCGGGTGTAGTAGAAAACTATAGTGTCCGGTTTACGGGCTGCCCAATTCAAAGGAACTCTCCCCTATATAGGTAGTGAGAAAATAGTTGCATTTGACCGAGGAAATTTTCGAAGACAAGGTTTTTTGAACTTTTCCCAAAATAGAATACCTTCCTATGAATAAACCACCATGATTATTTTGGAGATTAGAGACACACATTTGTTAGAGGTATTACTTTTCCCAAAAATCAATTCAAAAATACGGGTTTCCTAAAAAAAATTATTATGTCTAGTGGTTCTCTCTGTGAACCACCCTGTATAAAAAATATGCATATATATATTACTGACGTCACAGTAGAAAAAGTGAATTGTGGCACAAAACTACCATCATATATTCGTGAATCCCCCTGTAAATATAAATAGTTCAAATCATACTTATACTTATCCACTAATTTCATTACCAGAACACCTTTAGTACGAGAGATAACGACCAAAACCATGTTTCATAGCCGCCCGGCTAAAACCGTGTAAAATCGATAGATTAGATGACCCTAGTATAGGGCCGCTTGGTAAGTACTCAGAAGTGTAGCATCTTCGTGGTGGGCCATTTCTGCTGTGTAAAAAAAATGGTCGACTGTTGTATAACAGCCCGTCTGATATCGAAAGTGTACATAGATTTTGTTATCACTAAAATTTGTTATTTCAGACATTTTGTGCGTAGCGTTTGACCTGTGTGTATTTTCAAAAATGTCAAAAATCTGACCCAAGTGACTCATAGCAGCTCGGTTCATTTTTGTTTTAAATCATTCGTATGGATGCCCAAAATACGAAAATATGGTTTTGAGAAATTTTGTGTGTCGCCTATAACGAAAAAATGTGCCGGAGTCGCCCGGAAAAAAATCCGGCTCTCTAATTTGGCTACACTGGTATAAGAGATCTTATCGAAAAGAGAAGAGATGAACCAAGTGTGTGGTCAACTTTTCAAAATTATATGGAGGATGTAAACAAATATTTATGTGACCACAGGCTTGCTTTGCCTACGAGCTCTGACCACAAGGAGTTGATGCGTTGAATATTATTCATGTTAGACTAATTTCTGAATAAAAGTCATATACTTATTTTATATATTTCATTTGGAATAAATCTATTTGGTGTTAGTGACTATAATCAGAAGAATTTCTCTGAAGTATTTCGTAAATTTCTCAAGATATTTTAGGGACTTGGATCAGAAGTAGGTATAAGAGAAATTATTTGAGATTGAACATTGAACAGATTTTTGAGTCGAACGTTGAACTAATTCATAATATCTTTAATAAATATAATTCAAATATTTTTGCTGAATAATTAATGTTTTATGGGCTACAAAAGTACGTATTATCATTTCATTCTTACGAATTTTGAATTAGTAAATTTGGTATCTACCTCAATTTCATGTTCAGATTGTCAATAAACATATAACTTCATCCTCGTTCTGTACTCATGTCGTACAATTTATTTAGAAATTCCTTCAGTGTGTCAGTTCCACAGATTCAGGTTACTTCTTATTTTAACATTAAATTTTTAATTTAAATTATCAATACACATTGACACATTAGATAAATGTGTTAGGAATATGTGTATGAAAAAATTGAACGATACCCCTAATTTACCTCACGTTTATGCAACTGGGCTAAGTAGGTACTAAAAGTTGTCTGATTAGTTACATGCTACATTCAATTTGTCTGATTTAATTTTTTTCCACATCTAAGGAACGTATTCAATCATTGACGACGAATTTCAGACATTTTGCTATGAGTCACTTAGGTCAGATCTGTTGACATTTTCGAAATGCTATAAAAATGTGAGGCGACATGTTTTTCGTCTGAAAATTGATCTTTCCACATCAATTGACACGACTTAACCTATAAAAATCATTTTCAGACGGGCCGCTGTAATTTTTTTTTTTCATTTTTAATTTTTTTTTATTGCTCTCCTGGGTACGCGCTACAATCTTGGTGTCTGAAAACTGTGTTATTGGTATCTCAGGGCTATTATCTAACTACATTCCGGAAATCAGACGGGCCGCTATGAGTCACTTATGTCGTTTTTTTGACATTTTTGAAAATGCGCTCAGATCATACGCTACGCGCAAAATGTCATATAATCTATCGATTCTTGGTCGCCATCTCTCGTACTACTAGTAAACGTGTGTATGCAACAGAAATCCAATCTTACTCTGAATAGTTGAAAAATAAATTCGAAAATCTGGGCAATTTTCAACTTTAACTCTCGTATTTAGAAAACTAGCCATAGGATTGGGTTGCGCCCATTGACACTTTTGGTCACTGATTCGGATACAACAACATACCAAACTTTCAGAAAATTTCACCAGTCGCCGCTTCACCTATTAAAAGTGCGGGGTCCTTTGTGACTGTACTAGTGCGTTGTACTTCATATGGAAATTTTTTATATATTTTATGCTCTGATGTATACAATTTGAATCTTTATAATATACCCCATGTCATGCCATATTTTCTGTATCTCTTTCAGTTCTGAAATACTTTTACAGTGCCTCTTGAACCGCCTGAAAAATGTTTCAAATTATAATTTTTTTTAGGAAGATTTCTAGTTTTGATTCAGAATTTGCAATTGACAAAAACGTATTTTACTATCTTTCGCCAAATGTTGGCTTACAATTTCTTCACGAATTAAATAACATATAATAACTGACTTCAAGGCCTTTAACATAGAGAATATACACAATGCTCACAAATTAACAATGCTCGTTAAAGTGATTAACTCGAAATAAGGCAACCATGGCATACCTCTAATTGTTCGGAACATCTGTAATTACATTCTGTGTAATAATACCACGGAAACGGAATCACTAAACTAAACAAGCGAATTAGTTATTTCGATTTTGCCTGAATAGTAGCAAATGATTACCAAGGTCACAAATACCAGTTTTCGTCTGGAACGATTGCCTTTTTTTGCAATGAATAAAATTGGTCATGGTGCGAACCAGTCTTATTCTGGTGTTTTTATAGCACTTATGGCTCGTAAGATCAACTGAAATCTATATTGAGAGTAGGTTCTATATAATGAAACGATTAGGAACAAAAAAGTGTGTCTTGGAATATACAGGTGTTCCCTCGGGTGTTCCATCTTAGACGAGCCCCCTGTATATTTCTTATTTTGACGAACCACGCCAAAGAATTGTGAATAAGTGTCGTGAAATAACTCCAATTATGCTGAACTATGTTAGAGACGGTTCGTATTATTGTATGGTAGTCAATGGAGGAGAATTTGAACATTTGATTCAAAAACGCAGATTTGAATTTTTTTATTGTAAGCATGATGAAACAATTGATTTTTTTGATGATATGATTTGTTTGAGATTCCTCAAGTTTGTAAAAAGGGGTTAATAAAAATAGACATGTAGGGGAGCGAGGGGCTTGTTGTAACAGTTTTCATGAAAAGTAATAAATCTTGAGATCCATTGATTGAATTGCTACCGAATGAATATGGATGGATGCTGTAACTCTTCCTCTACCAAATCAAGTGAAAATAATACCATAACTATTGGTCATAATTTCACAATCAAATATTTTCTAGAAGAAGTGCGGTGTTACAACTTACCTCGTGCTTGGGGCAAGTTGTAACGACAAAAAAAGACAATAATACCTCTGATCATTTATTCTTTGTTTATTTTTAACAAAATTTACATCTTTCTGAAGTAGGTATTATTTATTCATTATCGAAAATCAACTTAAATACACTTATTAAGTAATCAACACCTAAAAATTAAGTAATTACCAGTTTTATTCAGTTAAACACTACTTTTAATCATCATGGCACTTTTAAATCACTTCTTGACTTTGTATTGCCTGCTCTGACTTTTTTATACACCCTCATTCTGGAAAAAAAATATTTAGGTATCTTCATCATAACTTGGGTCATGTGTAACATGTTACAACAAGCCCCGGGATTTTGTTACAACTAACCCCATGGTATGATTTTTAACATTTATCAAGATAATTATTCAAACAATTTAGCAATCTTGAAAACTGTTACACATTATCAGAGATAGATAAATTTGAATGTAAATAAGAAACAGAAAGTTTGAAATTAGTCGATAATATTTACGCAAAACAAAATTTTACGACAGTACAATTTTATATTACCTGGCAAAAATGAAGCACGAGCACACTTCCACTCACTGCGCAGGCTGGCGATATAGTAGCTATGGCATAATTATGCGGCACGGTTTATAGGTTAAATCGGATCAAAGAAATACGGTAATAAAGTTTAAGATCCTAGTGAAAAGAGCCTGTTACTACTTGCCCCTGTTACAACAAGCCCCTCGCTCCCCTACCTACATTCTGAAAATAAGCAAAATATTCAAGGTGGCTCATTTGAGCTGAAAAAGTGGTTTTTGTTGGGAATGGTTCATCAAAAATACCTTTCAAACGAAGTATCGCTTAACCTCTCTCCCCTATTAAATTTTGAGGGGTTAAAGCGCCCCCTTTCAGGGGGTTGCTCGTTCAAGCCTTAAATGACGTCAAACAATGTCCCCCAAACAAATTCATACGACGTGTTTCGAGAACTTTGTCCAATCACTATGGGTTAAGAAATATACGGAGTGGCTCAAATGATATGGAACAGCCTATATACAGGGTGAGTCTTTGACTTGTACATATATTTAAACTTTAGAATCCTCTCATCAAATAAAATACTTTTTTCCTATACCATTTTTCAAAATTCGGTTTCGTTTGGAAGATACTACTGGGTGTCGAAAATCCATGAAAAAAACACTCTTCTGTTCATATCCTCGTAACCACAATTTCAGATGAACTAATGTTGGTGAAATATTCATCCCCTTCATGGTGCATATTTCCAAATCAAAGCTTATTCAATATTCCTCCCGGTATAAAAGTAACAGCGTAGCCAACTCATGAATCCATGGAAAAATACTATAAAACCACTCGAAAAAGATAAACGGTTCATATTTTCGAAAGAACCAATCGGTTAAGAAAATAAAAGTATTGTACCATTTTTTAATTTTCTACCCTCTAAGCAAATAAAATGCACCTATGCCAGGCCGACCTACTTCATGGCTTTCAACTTCGCAACGCTGTCTTTTGTGGAACTACGTTGAATGAAACTTATTCAATATCATTTTATAATTCTATGAATGATGAATAGTGTTACGATTTCAAGCAATACTTAAGGCAATTCGCATCTTTATATCAAAGGTCCACCATGATGTACTCTTGTTCTTCTGTGACCATCAAAGAGGATGACATGCGATTCTGTGGAAGAAATACTAACTACCGAGAACGGAAACGAATGGAGGGCCCTTCTTACTTCAAAAAACTTCACTATTACTTCTGGTTCATTCTTGATTCCATTCACTTCTTCTTTTCAATAGGTAATTCTTTGAAATGGAGTTCCTCTTCTAGGAATCCGCCATTTTATATTCTCTTTAAGCTTCCTTTTGTTCACTGGTATGTACACTTACTCTCCATTTTTAACATAACTCTGTTTCTATTCACAGGATTTAATCTCATGTAAGCTTATTCTATTCGATTATTGCATTCCTATCGAATATTGTGGAACTTCGTTCTACTACTATCAACCCCCATGGAATATTCTTATACATATAAGAACTACTGCACATTTAACTATTCAATCGACATTATGGTATAGGCATTGGAGTTGTTGCTTTTTAGGATAATATTTCACGTACGGTACGATAAATTTTTCCACGAAAAATCTAAGAAAATCGAGTACTTCGAAAAAGTGCTTTACAAATTGGCAACCGAGAAAAAAAATTAAAACTTTGCAGGCTTTCCGCAATTTTTTATTTTTTTTTCAGAATTCTACACCACAATTGAATTGAACCCTAAAAAATACTAAGATGTGACCAGTAACAGTTATTTCAAATGTCACGCATAACTCACCACAGCTATCAGAATATTGCTCAAAGCTGACATTAAACACCCTGTATTTCGCTTATGCGTCGAGAACAGGGTATATGTCATAAGGCAAATATGACTTCCTCGGTGTCGTCGACACGGCTATACAGGGTGATTTCTTTATAGCCCGCTCCACACTCATGGCGCGAATCTTGCCAAGAATTCTTGCCGTGAACCTGGCCAAGAATTCGCGGCCAAATAAGTCATCCACACTCACACACATATTCGCACTTTGGTTCACGGCATCCTCACTGTCTGCGAAGACTTTCCGCCTGTTTAGCCAGCTATAAAAAGGGTTAATTCTGATAATAATCAAGAAATTCTTATTTCACTTATCTCCTCTAAATCTAATCTAATTCCACTCCATTGCTACAAGAAAACCATTCATTTCAAAAGCGAATAAAGTCAGTAAACAAGCATTAAATCATTACTGCGCTGGTACCGCGAACGCCTGTGAGTGTGGATGGAACTTCTGTGCTTAGGCGCGAAGCCTTTGTCGCGGGACCGCAATGAAAAGCCCGCTCCACACTCATGGCGCGAATCGCGCCCAGAATTCTTGCCGTGAACCTGGCCAAGAATTCGCGGCCAAATAAGTCATCCACACTCACACAAATATTCGCACTTTGGTTCACGGCATCCTCGCTGTCTGCGAAGACTTTCCGCCCTATAAAAAAAGTTCATTCTGATAATAATCAAGAAATTCCCATTTCACTTATCTCCTCTAAATCTAATCTAATTCCACTTTATTGCTACAAGAAAACCATTCATTTCAAAAGCGAATAAAGTCAGTGAACAAGCATTAAATCATTACTGCGCTGGTACCGCGAACGACTGTGAGTGTGGATGGAACATTTGTGCTTAGGCGCGAAGCCTTTGTCGCGGGACAGGAGACCGCAACGAAACGGAGAACGCCGCGAAGCGCGAACGTGACACAAGAAAGTTATCCACACTCGCGTTGGCGGTATTGGCCGACGTTCTTGCCATGAGTGTGGAGCGGGCTTAAGTGTTTCATTGGAAGTTTTCGAGGAAGGAATTGCGATACAAATTCTAAATTTTTTTCATATATCAAAAGTCTTTTCTTAATTTGCGGCGAATGTGACAAATGAACAGAGCAGATAATTGATGATGACTAAATAAACAAATTTTAGTTTAAAACTGACATATTCTTACTATTGACATAGCCTACTTGAAAATTATCTTGATAAACCTGATGTTTAGACAAAGAAACCTGGCTTTAGTCGTGAAATTCGAATTTTATTCGATAACGGCGAAACTACTCATTTTAAAGACATGAAATGTTATGCACACTCTAACTAGTTTTTGACGGGCAATCGATCGGAATTATAAAATTATATGGTTTCCATTTGAAAAAAATGAGATTTCATAGTTTTATTGAGGCTCACTTAGAAGCCCTGTTTCAGGCACCCTGTATAATATTTCCTCATAATTTATAAAAAAAACAGTATCAGCGTACTTTCTTTTGTTCCACTGTTGCAAAAAAATTCTTACAATGAGCGATTTTGAAGATATGAACACTGATTTGTGACAATCTCTCTGTCAAAAAATTTGAAAATCAGGCAATAACTAAACAATCGCTTGATGTGGTTGCGCATATCATACATCAAATCATTGCAGAATTAAACGAAGAATTCAAATATGTATAAATATACAGGGTGTTACATTTGAAATAACGAAGTTCATATCCGTTTCCGGAAGAACCGGAAGTAGATTCCGCTTGAAAATATTTTACAAATAGAGTACATTCACTCTAAAACAAAAATACAAAATTTTGAACACGTATCGCAATTCCTTCTTCGAAAACTTCTAATAAAACACTTAAAAAAATCACCTTGTATATGTTTGTCCAGTTATGGTACAACGTCCTTCATATCTAATATTTGTTTCAACTACAAGAGTTCCGATGTTTTTGTTAACGCGGATAATAAACTTATAGATCACTGCAAAAGATTAAATAATGATCTGTTGTTAACTGAAATATTCTTTGGAATATGTGAATATGGCATTTTTCAAAAATTTCTCTTCACGGATAAATAAAAAATGAAAAGCTATCATCTTATTTATACTCGTACGATCCGACTGCCGCAGATCGATTGAAATCATAACAAACACTGAAAGCGACATTTTTTTGTTCACCACGGATAATTGACGGAAAGTCTCTGAAAATGATGAGACAATCTACTAATGGCTGAAATCATTATTTGAATATGTGACATGTTGATTTGTATCAACTTTGCAGAGCACGTAATATTTTTGTAAAAAAAAACTATACCTAGATACTAATTTAAAACTCATGTATGTACAGGGTGGCCAGATTTCGATGATTTAGTACTACAACTCTTAACTATAAGAGATAGAGAAAAAGTAATATACATGTCATGTTCTCTTTTTTCGAGAAACCCAAATTGCTGAAAACCCCAAGTTGCTACGGCGTCTAGTTTCCGAGCTACAGGGCGATTTTGGTATTTGGCCAATCATAATAATTGACTATAACTTCCGTATTACAGGATCTACGCTCTCGAAATTAACTCATCTTTAGGGCACTTTTTTACTGCTTTTCAGCGGTGCTATTGGATTTTTTGTATCTGCTCAAATTTCGGAGCTATAACAAAAAAAAAATTTTTTCAAATGGAAACCATAATGGGAAATGATATTTCCGAATAGATCTTTATCAAACGATTTCAAAAATATATATCATGTTATACTTCCGAGTTCACTATATATCGAAAATTTCGAAAAAACACTTTTCGTTCAACAAAATCCAAGCAGGCTTTGATTCACTTCCTTCAAAACTGGGACGGTCATAGAATTTCAGGTCTTATTTATTTTCACCTGTCAAATTGAATTCAGTTTCATCATGGTATCGTCTGGCACTTCTAAAGTTCTTATTTATATCACATCATGCAATTTATATATTTCCTCCAATGACTCGCTCCAATTGACAACGATTCGAACATTTGTTGTGAATATACTTTTTTTCAAATAAATCTATATTTTTTCTTGAAGGAGCTTTTTTTTGCCCCCCATGGAAACATTAATTATTGCTATCAACGGGTTACATAAGTATTCAAATGCTTTTCATTTTTCAGTTCAGCAGAGAAATCATACTAGAATCAACAAGTTTCGCGAAGCCTCTCTATTGGTCTGAGTAATAATAAAGCTAATATTTCCTGAATCAATTTGGCAGCTAACAATAAATGTGAGATATCGAATTCTATGACCTTATAAGTCTTTGAGAAGCGCCAGACGATACAACAATGATGAAACTGAATTGAATTTGACAGGTGAAAATAAATAAGACATGAAATTCTATGACCGTCCCAGTTTTGAAGGAAGTGAATCAAAGCCTGCTTGGATTTCGTTGAACGAAAAGTGTTTTTTCGAAATTTTCGATATATAGTGAACTCGGAAGTATAACATGATATATATTTTTGAAATCGTTGAAGAAAGATCTATTCGGAAATATCACTTCCCATTATGGTTTCCATTTGAAAAAATTTTTTTTTTGTTATAGCTCCGAAATTTGAGCAGATACAAAAAATCCAATAGCACCGCTGGAAAGCAGTAAAAAAAGTGCCCTAAAGATGTGGTAATTTCGAGAGCGTAGATTCTGTAATACGGAAGTTATAGTCAATTATAATAATTGGCCAAATACCAGAATCGCCCTGTAGTTCGGAAACTAGACGCCGTAGCAACTTCGGGTTTTCAGCAATTTCGATTTCTCGAAAAAAGAGAACATGACATGTGTAATGTACAGAGTACAACCCTGTTCTTGTATCATGATATATGAATGACTAATAAAGATCTCGAGCATACGATTACATGAGAGAAGATAATCAGGAATACTGATTCATTCATCGATGAGACGTCGAGCTACGAGCATAAAGCAATACTGTGTTTTATTTGAGATAAATACAAAACCTAAGTTATAGTGAACAATAGTGAATACCACAAGTGGCGACGAGGATAGAAAAAACAACGCAGAAATGGCCAACATTCCCAGTTTGGATAATTTCGACTGCGATGGAGAAGTCAGCTCAGTAGGGTTGCGTTGGCAGAAATGGAAAAGGGCACTTGACATTTATCTAGATGCGGCCACCATAGAAGTTCCCTCCAAAAAAAAAAGCCATGTTGTTACATCATGGAGGACTAGCACTTCAAGAAATATTTTATAACTTACCTGACGCGAACACAAATGCACCTCATATTGAAGGCGACGATGTCTATACGATAGCAATAAAAAAGTTGGATGAATACTTCGCTCCAAAGCAAAGCAAAGTGTACGAAAGGCATCTGTTCAGACTTCTTAAACAAGAAAGTGGAGAGAAATTCGAGAAATTTATGGTACGACTCCGACATCAAGCTGGAAACTGCCAGTTCAAAGATCTTGAAGAACAGCTGATTGACCAAATAGTGGAAAAATGTTCATCAGTTGACTTGAGGAAGAAAATATTGGCCGTCGGTGACGAAATCACCTTAAATGGTATAATTTCAGAAGCCAATGCCCTAGAAACCATAGAAAGGCAGCTCTCAGACTTCAATGAAAGGACTATTTCAGCACCCAGCTGCTCAGCCACAATTAACTCGATATCCAACAAACAGAAGAACAAAAGAGTATCAAGAAGCAATTGCTGCCGTTGTGGCTCTGAGGACGATTTGAGCAAGCACATCTGTCCGGCCAGAGAAACCATATGTGGAAAATGTAATTTTAAAGGACATTTTGCTAGATTCTGCAGATCAAAGAGGAAGTTCCATTCTGCGAAGAAATCAAATCTCTCATCGAACAAGAGATTCAAGCCAAGACACTCAACTAGAGAAGGAGTCGATAACGTATCGGAACCCGAAGAAGCAGAGTATGTTTTCCACATTGACAGCGATGATACAATTAACTGTGAAATGGGTGGAATTCCCATAGACATGTTGATCGATTCAGGAAGTAAGTCAAACATTATTGCTGATAAGACTTGGAAACAACTGAAGAAATGCGGTATTGTTGTAGAGAATCAAATAAAAAATCCTGATAAATTACTGTACGGCTATGGATCAAAAGATCCTCTGTATATTTTAGGCTCGTTTGAAGCTATCATCAAAATTGGTATCAACAAAGAAAAAGCAGTTTTCTATGTTATTAAAGACGGTAAACGAAATTTACTTGGCAAAAATACCGCAATTTCCTTGGGAGTTCTCAAAATTGGTCTGAACATAAATAATGTTCAAGTTCAACGATTTCCAAAATTCAAAAATGTGATTATAGATATTCCTATTGATAAAACAATAAGCCCTGTTAGTCAACCATATAGAAGGGTACCCATTCCGCTGGAAGCAAAAATAAATGAGAAATTAGAAGAACTTATTGCTTCAGATATTATCGAAGAAGTTCAAGGTCCATCGGAATGGGTATCACCAATGGTACCGGTCCTCAAAGAGAATGGTGAGGTGAGAATATGCATTGATATGAGGCGAGCCAACTCAGCTATACTTCGAGAAAACTACCCACTACCTACAATGGACACATTATTGCCACATTTCAGGAAATCTAAAATGTTCTCAAAGTTAGACATTAAAAATGCTTTCCATCAAGTTGAGATATCCCCAAGATCCCGTAGTATCACAACATTTATCACTAGCAAAGGTCTTTATAGATACAAAAGGCTTCTGTTTGGGATAAACGCTGCGCCTGAAATATTTCAGAGAATTCTAGAAAAAATGTTATTGCCATGCGAAGGCACGGTAAACTTTATAGACGATATTCTTGTTTTTGGAAGAAATGAACAAGAACATAATCAAAGACTCCAATTTACACTCGAAGTTCTTAAAGAAAACAACGTTCTACTCAACAAAGACAAATGTATTTTCAATACCAAGGAGATCAAATTTCTGGGCCACATGTTATCTCCAACAGGGGTACGGCCTTTAAAACAATATATTGATGTAGTTAAAACATTTAGAACACCAATAACAATCGAGGAAGTACACAGTTTTTTAGGATTGATCAATTTTATCGGTAAGTGGATACCAAACTTGGCGACGTTAACAGAACCTTTACGGAAGCTTCTCCGCCTCAAACTAGGAAAGCATACCAACTTGAGAAAATATTGGGGAAATGCTGAAACAAAAGCGTTCAACAAACTAAAAGATTCTTTGTCAAATATCAAGACATTAGGTTACTATGACCCCAATGATAAAACACAAGTGGTTGCTGATGCAAGTCCAGTAGGTTTAGGAGCTGTACTGATTCAATTCGACAAAAATGGCTCCAGAATAATAGCTTATGGAAATAAGAGTCTTACAGATGCTGAAAAGCGTTATTGTCAGACCGAGAAAGAAGCTCTAGCATTGGTTTGGGCAGTTGAGCACTTTAAAATATACCTATATGGAAAAGAAGGTTTTGAGCTAGTCACTGACCATAAACCGCTGGAGGTAATTTTTGGACCAAAATCACGCCCATGCGCTCGTATTGAACGATGGGTATTACGTCTGCAATCATTCAACTATAATATAGTATATCGTCCTGGAAAAAGTAATATTGCAGACCCCCTATCTAGGTTATGTCAAACATATCCATGCGCTTCTTTTGAGAGATATGATCAGGTCAACTATATCGTTGAATACTCCCGTCCAATGGCAGTCAGCCTTCGAGAGATTCGAGAAAACTCGGAATCTGACGAGGAAATAACAAAGATAAAAACTGGAATAGAGTCGGATATTTGGAATGAACCAATTAAATATTGTCAAGTGTTCCAAAATGAATTTTGCCTGTGTGATGGAATTCTATTGAGAGGAACACGAATAGTTATACCGCGAATTTTGAGACAGAGAGTTTTAGATGCAGCCCACGAGGGTCATCCAGGAATCATAGCTATGAAGGGGAGATTGAGAACTAAGGTCTGGTGGCCAAGAATAGATGAAAACGCAGAAAAAATTGTTAAATCTTGCAAAGGCTGCACACTTGTATCGGCTCCTACAGCCCCACACCCAATGAAAAGAAGACAAATACCAAATGGACCCTGGATAGACGTGGCAGTAGATTTTATGGGGCCACTACCAAACGGAGACTACATTTTTGTTATGGTGGACTATTTTAGTCGATACAAGGAACTGAAAATAATGAAGAGTATCACTGCATCCAACACCATTAATGTTTTTAAAGAAATTTTTGCGAGACTTGGGTTCCCAGTATCAATTACGTCAGATAATGGCAAACAATTCATAAGTGACGAAATTAAAATATATTGTGGTGAAAATGGTATAAAACTATTCAACACCATACCCTATTGGCCACAGATGAATGGTGAAGTAGAGCGACAAAATAGGGATATATTGAAAAGACTGAAAATTAGCCAAGCCTTGAAAAAAAATTGGCAACAAGAGCTTTTAGACTACCAAATGATGTATAACAGCACTCCTCATACAACAACTGGCAGAACTCCAGGTGAATTATTTTTTAGGCGGCAATTTAGAGATAAGCTTCCAAGTTCCCAGGACTCTGAAAATGTACTAGACAGTGATGTCACAGACAAAGATCAGCGTGAAAAGGCAAAAGGAAAAGAATATGGAGACCGAAAGAGAAAGGCCACTGAAAATATGGATGTAGAAATAGGAGATAAAGTGTATAAAAAGAATTTGATAAAGGCAAACAAAATCACTCCAGACTTCGATTCTACTCCTCATACTGTCATAAATAAGACGGGGGCTGACATTATTGTAAGAAATGATAATTCCGGTCAGCAGTACAGGCGAAATATTGTTCATCTGAAGAAAGTAGAAGGCCAGTGGAAGGTAGAATCAAAATAAATTCACACTATCGAAATTTTTCATACCTTAAATTGTCCGGTGGGAATAGTATATCGTGTTCTACTGTCAAGACATATCCTTGCCACATTTTATTCTCCTAAGTTTAAGTTGTTGTGTTATATAGATATTAGGTTCATATTCGGAAAAAAAAAATAATAGGGATGACATGACATTATCGCAATTGTAACTAGAGCTATCTCTATTTTCATACCATATGGAATGTACGATAGGTTAAGAAGTTGCTTTATTAGTATTAATATTATAATTACTATTGTTTTGAATTATTGTTTTGAATTATTGTTAGATAAGCATACTGGGAAAAAGGAGAGATGTAATGTACAGAGTACAACCCTGTTCTTGTATCATGATATATGAATGACTAATAAAGATCTCGAGCATACGATTACATGAGAGAAGATAATCAGGAATACTGATTCATTCATCGATGAGACGTCGAGCTACGAGCATAAAGCAATACTGTGTTTTATTTGAGATAAATACAAAACCTAAGTTATAGTGAACAATAGTGAATACCACAACATGTATCTTACTTTTTCTCTATCTCTTATAGTTTAGGAGTTGTAGTACTAATTCATCGAAATCTGGCCACCCTGTACTACATCCTAATTCCTGATATTCTATTTCAGACTGCCACATTGAATATTCTAAACTAAACCATTTCTAAAATAAATAACGCACACGTTAATTCGCTTAGCAGCCAAGTGTTAGAGGATAATAATAATAATAATAATAATAATAATATCCTTTATTTCCAAATACAGCATTTATGAAAGATTCAAAATTTCACAAATTGAATGGAAATGGTGTCAAAAACATCATATTACAAAAGAAAAACAAAGTTAAGACCGAAAAAGTAAACAATGAAAATCCCCAACTATTATCTATCTACCTATTATAACAAAGACCATTTTAACCCAAATATTCCCTCATACTATACGGTTCCTTACACATCAAATATGATATATAGGATATGAAACATCATATTATCAGATAATTAAGTAAAAGCCTGACATTATCAGAACTAAAAGGATCACATCCGTTGCGTAATACCTACTTCCTACTTCCTAGTGATTCCCTGAAATTTCGCCACGTTTTCTTTCGTATTGTAGCCGGCAAAAATGGAATTTTTGATTATTTTCTTGCGAATTCAGATATCTCTGTGCTGACTGATTTCGATAAGGGTCACAAATAAAACAGTGAAATTATCCAGTGAGCCACATTTTTCTTTTTTCAAAGGTTATACCAGTTTGAATGGAAATCAATATCGTTTATGTGAACACAACTTCAGAATATGCCGCATTCTGTCGACACAATTTTCCCACTTTTTCACAAGAATTCGGTGTTATTTGAAGTTCAACGTTGGTTGCCAATGAGTCAGCTGTTGCTGGAGTATCATCATAAACATGTGACCTATTAATTATACCTCAAAAAAAAAAAATTCTTGGGATGATTTGTTCATTAAACTCCAGTCTTCGGCAATCCGTTTTTTACGATGTCAACGCCTGCACGGTGTGTGACTTTTTCCGGAATTTCAAAAAAATATTCGATAGTCTGCATGCCGTTATTTCTTTCCTTGATTAACTACAAAATGGTCAAAAACTTTCTTATTTAAAATGGCACACCCAGTATTTCTGTACCACGTTGAACGTAAAAATTTATATCGAAACTATCTTCATTGAGTTTCCCTTTACCTAAACCTAATAGTTTTCCAGTAATTTTCGATTTTTTATTCAACTAGTAAACCGACTATTAGGAGCAATGATATTCATAGAAATACGTTCTATGATGAATGATCTGTTACTGTTGTAGTTCTTAAGAATGTAAGTTTACCTGTTTCAAAATATTTCTTCGTTCTCTGCATTGAATAAAAAGTATAGTTTTTGCATTATTGCACACAGAACTGAATATTCGCTTTCCGAAATATACTTCCCCTACTTTGATTCTTCATATACTACTTGTTATAACCAAATGTTGGATTGAGTATTATTTATAAATTAAACTGGATTTTCACAGGATGAAGGAAAGTGGTTTTTGAAAAAAACTCAGTCCAACTAATGCCGACGTTTCGCGGATATATTTCCACTTCTTCAGGGCTACAACAGAGCATTTGATAGATTAGCTCAACAAATATAAATGTGCAATTGAAAATTACATAGATTTTTTCACATATTTCCTTCAAGAAATAATGTCAAAAATCAAAATACCAAGTCCATCCACATCAACAGACATCAAGAAACCACGAACACAGTTCATTCTATTCTACGACCTACAATGATCACTATTCCGTTCTGAATGATTTAAAAAACAATGAACAATTACACTTACCAAAGTTAAAATTATGTTTTTCCCATAACAGGTCTAAAAAACAGTATATTGAACAAACACGACCAGAAGTAGGCGAGAAGTAGGAACACCTTGTCAGAACTTTTCATTAAAACAAAATACAAATAATTACAAAATATAAATCATCACTTTCAATGACCGTGCCAAATTGATGCGTTTCAATCGTCTCAGTACGTTGAACACAGGTGGATTCCTTCATATGGTGACGAATTGCCTGTATTGAATTTTCCTTTTTTCTCAGTTATTGAAAATTACATATTCAATTGTTTGTTCTTGAAGAGATCCAAAACATTGTTATATACTAGGCTTAAATGTTGAGTGTCTGATCGACAATTTACGGTGTCATTTAGCCTTATATGAATCATCTCGCTCACATTCCTCTTTACCCAACCGCTCTCAAAATCCAAAACAGACACTGCCTGAAAATCGAAGTTATTATGTTCACCAAAATGGTGGTTGGCAAGGGCCGTTTTATTTTCTTTAAATTTTAAACTCTCGTTGCAATCATATTTGTGTTGCCTAATTCTATTTTTCAGAAGTTGCCTTGTTTGACCCACATAACATCTCGAACAATTCATGCACGGTATTTTGTAAACCAATCCGCTACTATCCAAAATAGGAGTAATATTTTTCAACTTCGAGTATACGGAACTACAACTCGAAACATTATACGGCAGGAATGTCACATTGTTCGAAAAGGTCTCACTAAAAAAATTAATAAACTCGTAAATACCTTTTTCGAACAATGTGACATTCTGCCGTATAATGTTTCGAGTTGTAGTTCCTTATACTCGAAGTTGAAAAATATTACTCCTATTTTGGATAGTAGCGGATTGGTTTACAAGATACCGTGCATGAATTGTTCGAGATGTTATGTGGGTCAAACAAGGCAACTTCTGAAAAATTGAATTAGGCAACACAAATATGATTGCAACGAGAGTTTAAAATTTAAAGAAAATAAAACAGCCCTTGCCAACCACCATTTTAGTGAACATCATAACTTCGATTTTCAGGCAGTGTCTTTTTTGGATTTTGAGAGCGGTTGGGTAAAGAGAAATGTGAGCGAGATGATTCATATAAGCCTAAATGACACCGTAAATTGTCGATCAGACACTCAAAATTTAAGCCTAGTATATAACAATGTTTTGGATCTCTTCAAGAACAAACAATTGAATATGTAATTTTCAATAACTGAGAAAAAAGGAAAATTCAATACAGGCAATTCGTCACCATATGAAGGAATCCACCTGTGTTCAACGTACTGGGACGATTGAAACGCATCAATTTGGCACGGTCATTGAAAGTGATGATTTATTTATTCATTTATTTATTTATTTATTTATTCTCAAACCAACACAAATATAAATTGTAGTTAAAGGAGAGAGACAAAGAAAAAGAAAAAAAAATATATATATACATAAAGTCAACAATCCGAACACAAACTTAAAAAAAAATTTTCACTGCTGTGAGAGGAAGTAAGTTTTTTTAATTTCTTTGGTATTGATAACATCAAACAGGTCGATGCTACAAACTTGCAAGAACAAGTTGCTCTGCTCCATCATTTTTCTGAATGGAGAGCAATCAGCATTATCAATGTAAAATATTTTTTTGGTTAGCATCCGCAAGTTTATTTTAGGAACTGATATCTTAATAAAATTTATTAAGTGTAGACCCCTGTATTTCAAGTCATTGACAATAAAGTATACAAAGAGTACACTTTGTAATGATCTGCGGCTTTGCAAGGATACAATATTGAAATCTTTGAGCATGCTTCTGTATGAAATCATAAATGGATAAACTCCCAAGTAACATTTTTGGTAACCGGAAGATTTATAAATTTGAAACTGGTGTTATTAGTGATTCATAATAGGGGTGCTAAATACCTGGAGTGTTTTAGTTCATATAGGAGTTGCAAAAATTATTGATTCTCAAAAGTTTCTATAAACTATAGATTTTCAACTGTTCATAAAAACTTCAGGTTATAGTACCAAAAGGTTCATAATATGGGTTTATAAAGGTGACAGGAACCCGCCTATGAAACATCAGGAGCAAGGTGATACAACAGTAATTATAGGGCGTTCTATAGAAGTGTTTGCAACTTCGTAATGTAACCGATAGTTTTCAGTGTTTTCAAGTTTATATCAAATCTTTTATATACATAAAAATCATGTATGTCCAACTGAGTACCCTTATAAATCAAGATGAGAATAAGTAATAAAAAGGTATTTTTAAATACAATTTCATAACTACTTGAAAGTGTTTGACATCACTGCATTTCCTTTCCATAGTTTGCAGGATAACCTATAAAAATTATTAAATTTACACCCAACAATCGGGAAAGAAATTTCTTTAGGTCCTTTTTGAAATTATTTATTATTATATTTAATACAAGAACATCTACTGTTTCCAGTCTTTATCAGGCTTTGAAGAAGGATTTCGTACTGCACTCGCTGCATTCCTTGATTTGGGCCAATAAAGGATGCCGTTTTGTTCCCAAGCTTCAGGAACAATTGTAAGAGAAGGAATATCTCTTCCTGGTTCTTCGGTTTGAAGTATTCTGAAAGACATGTCCACACCTAAACACAATTAATGAAAATAGTACACAATATCTTGAGCGTCAAGAATATTAGGTTATGTTTTCATTCAGAGAGCAATCAATTGGCATGCGTGAGAACTACTGGTCATTCGAAGGTGTTTTGAGTTACCATCAGTTATAATACAGGGATGGTGGTGGTGTAAATCACTTAAAGTTTATAAAGCTCCTACGTATATTTTATTCAGTAATTTTTATCACTTAAATTGGTGATTATGAATATGTCAAAAATTATTATAGAACAAAAAGGCAGTGTATTTACATAAGGGATGTGAAATAATTTATATGAGTCCAAGTGTTGAGCATGACTAAATATCCGACACGGCCATATTGTTATTGAAAATGTCGTGTTTTTTCAGCTTTGTGAAAAATTTAGAACAAGGAAAAAAAGTTGAATTTGGATTGAAAATGAATTTTTTGTTAATTTTAAGATACTATTATTCAAAACTTAGTGTTTGTATTGAAAAATTGTTACATTTAGAAAAAAATAATTGAAAATGATGTGGATATTTTTCTATAAAAAATTGAAAACTTTCGTATATCGAGGGCGCACGTATTATTCGGAGATAAAATTCGATTTTATACAGTGTAAAAAAAATTGCAAGTGTTTGTTCACTTACCTTCAAGATTTTCTCCGCCCTTATAAGAAATGTAACTTGTAAGCATTCAATAAAACCAACTACGTATCATCACCAGTATCACCACTAACTGCATTTTATTACGGTTGTTGTTTCTGAATTCAACTGACCTACAGATAAATAAAGATGAATAATACTTGACGTTGAATTAGAGTGAAACAATACGACAAAGTTGCGCATGCGCGTTTTCATCCAGAAAGGTAACTGAAACAACTACCAGATCTGTGGTCGTTCCACTTATAAATCTTGAGACCATCCGCCTTTTTCAGTAACGGAAAAAGTATCGTCTACATATGGGAGTTCTATAACAGTCGTATAGATAGGGTTATAAAAGTGTTCAGATGGTTATCGGAAAAACCATAAGTCTTTGTCGACACTTATAGGGAAATTATAAATTATATCATTTAAGGCCAATAAAGGATATATAGGGGACAGGGAAATTTTTTTGTATCTACATTATATAACTCTGAATTTTATAAGGCAGTGTCGAAGAGTCTATTCGCACTTTTATAAAACAAAAAATGCTACTTGGGCTTCATACTTTCTGAAGTATAGGTATCTAAGAAATCTTTTCTGTACCTTTTCTATTAGATTTATGTTGGTTTCTGCTTGTGGTGACCATACAACAGAAGCATACTCAAGATGGGGTCTTACAAGAGCATTAAACAATTTTATAATACTATCAATATCCCTAAAGAACCTTGTATTTCTTATAACAAAGCCGAGTAACCGATAAGCTTTATTTACAATATGTTCATAATGAACGTTAAATTTAAGATCACTCTCAAAATAAACACCTAGATCCTTACAATTAGATTTTCGGACAAGTTCTTCATGGGCTATATTATAGGAGGTGTTAATGTAGTTAACTTTTCTAGTGAAGGTCAACACATAACACTTGTCAGTATTTAAACATAGCTTACTTCTATCAAACCAACGTTACACTGAAGCTTCACGCAATCATCCAATGAGGAAATTGACTCAAACAACTTGAAATCATCCGCAAACATGAGACAAGATGAGTAGGTTAAAACCTTAGGCAGATCATTGATGAAAATTGTAAACAGAAGAGGACCTAGGTTACTGCCTTGAAGTACCCCAGATGTTACAGACATTTCATAAGACAAAGACTGTCCCACCCTAACCCTCTGTTGCCTGTCCGAAAGGTAAGACTTCATGAACTGAAGTGCATGCTGCGAGAATCCAAGCATACTCAACCTGTCAAGTAATGTTTTGAGATTTACTTTATCATTTACTTTATATTTTGTACTTTTGTATTTTGTTTTAATGAAGAGTTCTGACAACCACTTTCCTTCATCCTGTGAAAATCCAGTTTAATGATGAACTTACTAGGAAATGATACATAAGATTCTAATTATTTATAAAGGAATAATAAAACTTGCGAGACCGCAATACCATTGTTGAGATCTTCATATGAGTTTTTCAGATTTCAAATAATATTGTAAGCATTCACCTACAAATATTTCCAAGTATTTTTTCGAATATCGCTTATTATAATAGTAGGTTAATTAGTTGAATTAAAAATCGAAAATTACTGGAAAACTATTAGGTTCAGGTATAGGGAAACCTATTATTTTTACATTCAACAAGGTACAGAAATACTGGGTGTGCCATTTGAAATAAGAAAGTTTCTGACCATCATTTGTAGTTAATGTTTGAATATTAATCATGATCACTCAGTATATTCCAGAGTTAAATTTTTTTTTTGCAGAAGGGTAGCCAATATGTCCACACGAAAAAAATTGTCTGTCTTGTTGGCTTGAAGGGTTTATTCATAAATTGCAAATTAAAAATACTCCTTTTTTTCTAATTGTCGCCATTTTCTCCTAAATGGTTCGCCTAAGGCATACAATGGTTTCTATAAACTCATCATTATTTGAGCTTGCCATTCAATTTTAGAATTCATATATAGGGTATTACGTTGAAAAAAGTGTAACTATGGTCTATATCTTTGTTATCGAACACCCTGTATATGTGAAAACAATTTCAAATTGTGCATCTGATTGCCCTTTACATTTCACGAAAAAAAATTTCAAAATGCTTCATTTACTACCTCAAAATGAGAACCACGATTTTTATTATTATCGTACATACCAAATCAGCATAATACCTATGCATTCTGACAATTTGATTGTGAGATAAATTGCCAAACAATGCAAACGTATTTTTTACAATGTTTGTACAGGGTGTCTCATTATAGATCACTTGATGGCCATCTCCGTTATTTCTGATTACTCTGTATAGTTCAAATTAGCAAAGTTGTAGTATTTATCCTGAATCGTCAAAATCTGATGACAAAATTGACAATCGCTCGTCAGATTTTTTGGCATACGTCTTGCTTATTTTGAATGGGACACCCTGTATATGTTGCATTATATCTATTCTTCTCAAAAATACAATAAATTTGATGTACCATAGGCAAACCTACGTGCAACTGTTTTTGAGATATCAACAATTGAATATCGAGGTTTTCCTTTTGGTATATCAATAATTAGTATATTATTTCATTACTAGTCCAGAAAGTAAGCTTTTTCCGTGCGCGCGCGATGAGTTGTGTGGCGGAGCCGAACACGGAAACTCGTGCAAGCACGGAAAAAGCCTTTCTGGACGTGTAATGAACGATATTTTTCATTACACCTCTCTGAAAACAATAACACGGGAAAAATTTTCATAAATAATACCTCTAGAGATATTTCTCGATTGTAAAATGAAAGTTTGTTGCTTTAGGCAATTTCGCGAACGACATTTGTAATGTCATGAGCGGATCAGATCTCACAGATATCCCTTGCGTGTGTGCCTTGCTATTGTGAAAAGTTCACATTTAGTTCACATTTATATCATTCATTGCCTATGATGATATCCGATAAGGAACGTGTGGAGAAAGTGGAGGTTGAAGTATTATTTACTTTGCAACTTTTATCACCTGAAATGTCTTCTGCAGTCTCTATTTTATTTCGAATGAAGTTTTCAATATACCCTTCTGTGACAGAAGTGGATTTCCAACCAACGATAGTGCTCTGACTGAGTATTTCATGTTCGGTTGCCATGACAGACAATCATGCATTAATAAGAAATCAATTAAATCATGCATTAAAAGGTCATTAATGGAATATTTCGAGTGCGTTTAAATGAGCTTTCATTCTATGGTCGACGGAAAAGGATCATTTTCGATGTTGTGAATCGACATATTATTATGATAGGGATTTCAGAGCGGTGTAATGAAAAAGAGTTTATCGGTCGTATGATTTGCCATTGTGTAATAGGTAATTTTTATGACATTTTCAGTTAACTATATATATTAATTTATTAAAAACATATTACTTACTGATTATGACAAAAATAACAATATTACATAATTGATATCTTAAAAACAGTTGAACGTAAGTTTGTGATACAATTAATTGTATTTTTAAGGAGAATCGATATACTGCATAATACAGGGTGTCCCACGGTCGAGTGCCTATTAGATGTTTCTGGAGAACTGGACATATTTGAAATTCGAAAATTGGGATTATGATATTGTTGGAAATTCTCTACAGACCTGATATATTTGAAAAAAAATTTTTCGATATTTTCGTTTCTGATACAATTGGGTATTCAATGCTGAATATATGTCTGTTGAAACCATTGTATTCATTCGAATTGTTTTAAAAATATCGAAAAAAACCTGGGAAAATTTCAAATATTCATAGTCAGTGTTATGTTCATTATTCTTATTTTGAACATTCTGAGTGTAAACCGTTCTCACAACGCCAAAGTAAAAGAATGTGGAGAGGTCATGCATCTTTCGAATTTCATGAATATCATCACAGGGTGTTTCAAATTTTGTGTCAAAACTGTAATGGGATATTGGCCATAACTTCTGTTTTTCAAATTAGAACTTAGAACCCTATTTTGTTATGATTGCGTTGGATTCTGCAGAGAGAAATAGTGATAGCACTCTCGGATGTTTTTGCTCCTAAATTCAGTAATTGCCGAGATATTTGAGCTTTTCTGGATTCATGTTGTACGTAGAGTCAAATTCATCGAATCTGAAGAGCTTAGATGAATATTCTTATAAAACCATAGTAACAACTAATAATTAGACCTGTCACCTGTGAATTATTAATGGGATCATTTATCTTCTATGGTCAAAGAATATTCTCATGCCAACAGATTCGATGACTATTCTTATGAAACCATAGTAACCATTGAAGTAAATTCGAGAAGTAAGGTTAAGGCATAGAACTTATAGTACATGGAATGCTATTACCAGATCAAAAAGTGGGTGAACATCTCAAGTTGGAGGAATCTCTAAATTTCCATGTTCCCATGGATACGACTTGTCACACCGAACAGAAACATAGAAATGTTTGCCGAAATGCCAAGTGAATTGGATCTTGACGATTAAATTCATAGTATTTCTGTGTTTCTGTTCTGTATGACAAGTCGTAACCATGGCAACATGGAAATTTCAGTATTCCTCCAACTGGAGATGTTTATCCATTTTTTCGAGCTGAGCAGCAAGGCTAATGGAATTCCATATACTATAAGTTCTATGGGTTAAGGCCTAAAATGAGACCTGTCACTTGTGAATTATTAATGGGATAATTCATCTTCTACAGTCACAGATTATTCTCATGCGAAAGATAAGATGAATTTGACTCTACGTATAACATGAATCCAGAAAAGCTCAAATATCTCGGGAATTACTGAATTTAGGAACAAAAACATCTGAGAATGCTAGCACTATTTTTCTTCGCAGAATCCAACGCAATCATAAAAAATAGGGTTCTAATTTGAAAAACAGAAGTTATGGCCAATTTTCGATCACAGTTTTCGACACGAAATTTGAAACACCATGTGATGATATTTATGAAATTCGAAAGATGCATGACATTTCCACATTCTTCTACTTTGACGTTGTGAGAACGGTTTACACTCAGAATGTTCAGAATAAGGATAATGAACTGACTATGAATATTTGACATTTTTCCAGGTTTTTTCGTTATTTTCAAAACTATTCGTATGAATACAATGGTTTCAACAGAAATGTATTCAGCATTCAATAACCAATCATATCAGAAACGAAAATATCGAAAAAAATATTTTTTGAACAAATTTATTTCCACTCCTGGTACAACCGGAAGTGCTCAGGCTCCAAAAATATTTTAGGTCTGTAGAGAATATCCAACAATATCATAATCCCAATTTTCGGATTTCAAATATGTCCAGTTTTCCAGAAACGTCTAATAGGCACTCGACCGTGAGACACCCTGTATACAGGTGTTCCATTTAAAATGAGCAAGACATATGTCAAAAATCTGACAAGCGATTGACATATGTCAATTTTGTCATCAGATTTTGACGATTCAGGACAAATACTACAACTTTGCTAATTTGAACTGTACAGTAAGATCAAAGATAACGGAGATTGCCATCTTGTAATTTATAATGAGACACCCTGTACACCTGGAATGTCCAATCTCCGAATCCACCTATGAGAAACAATGAATTTCCTTAACATGGTCCTTCGTGTTACATACATATTCAATAATTGAAGCTGGAAGTTACGTGGATGGTATAATTTAGTAGAATGAATAAATAATTAGGTGAATGTCTGCTGAATATTCTGCGACTATGAGAATTTGCCTTTTAGAACAATGCACTCTGTGAACTTGAAAAAATGGGAATTAGAGTTCCTTGAACAATGCATGAAATTAACAGATGTATTCTGATTACGCAGGGTAATGAATAAATACCAGTTCATTCCCTAACGTTCAAATAATATACAATCTGAATCAAGAGCATATCAAATACCGCATTCTCACGATGCACTAGAATATTTATAGATCACGTATTTTCAACACAGTCCACTCGTTTTGAATTTAAAATCAGCCTAAAAATACCGGAAGAGTCCATCCGTATATTTGATTGTTTGGATAGAATGAGTGAACTATCGTTGAGAGATCGAAACAGCATTAGTGGAATAACAATCATTATCGCGGACTGGTAACAGGAATAAACTATTATCATTAAAATAACGCAATGATGACACGTTTTTTTTGTTTACTCTATCATTTGTGGTATTATCTGATATTAGTTGGATATCTTTTTTCATCAAATCAACGAAAGAAAACTGTTGTTTTATTTGTTTAATATGAATTAAATATGATAGGTAATGGAAAAGAGGGAAAATGGGAATAATAATCGTTACTTCACTTGCTTCAAGAACTCTTTGAATACAAATGTGGTTTAATTCAATATGTGGTAAAGGGAAATACTTTGAGTATAAATAAGTGCCATCGAGGCGTTCCTAAAAGTCTCACAGTTAATGAATCATTGGTCCCTTATAATAGCCCGGGAGCCAGTGATAGTTTTTGGTGACCAATTTTAACCCTGGCCATAATTTGTATATAGCTTAATTTGTATTTGTCTTATAGCATAGTGACCGTCAGCTGGCGCACCAGTGGTGGGTTTGCCAACGGGAGCAACGAAAACACGTAAAGAAAATATTGAGTTTCAGTCATTTTAACCCTGCTGAAATTTACAGAGATGGTAGTTTATATAATTATTTGAATAAAAAAAATCGTCCGCTGGCGGTACGTTGGTGGAAAACCCGTCCGCTGGACATGAAAACTTGTAAAAAAAAATTTGAGTTTCAGTTATTTTAACCCTGCTGAAATTTACAGAGATGGTAGTTTATATAATTATTCGAATAAAAAAAATCGTCCGCTGGCTGTACGTTGGTGGAAAACCAGTCCGCTGGACATGGAAACTTGTTTTCCACCAACGTACAGCCAACGGACCATTTTTTTGTTCGAATAATTATATAAACTACCATCTTTGTAAATTTTAGCAGTGTTAAAATGACTGAAACTCAATTTTTTTTTCAGTTTTCATGTCCAGCGGACGGGTTTTCCACCAACGTACAGCCAGCGGAGGATTTTTTTCATTCGAATAATTATATAAACTACCATCTCTGTAAATTTCAGCAGGGTTAAAATGACTGAAACTCAAAATTTTTTTTACAAGTTTTCATGTCCAGCGGACGGGTTTTCCACCAACGTACAGCCAGCGGGCGATTTTTTTTATTCGAATAATTATATATAAACTTCCATCTCTGTAAATTTCAGCAGGGTTTAAATAACTGAAACTCAAATTTTTTTTTACAAGTTTTCATGTCCAGCGGACGGGTTTTCCACCAACGTACCGCCAGCGGACGATTTTTTTTATTGGAATAATTATACAAACTACCATCTCTGTGAATTTCAGCAGGGTTAAAATGACTGAAACTCAAATATTTTTCGAAAGTTCCCATGTCCAGCGGACGTTTTCATGTCCAGCGGACGGGGTTTCCACCAACGTACAGCCAGCAGACGATTTTTTTTATTCGAATAATTATACAAACTACGATCTCTGTAAATTTCAGCAGGGTTAAAATGACTGCAACTCAAAATTTTTTTTACAAGTTTCCATGTCTAGCGGATAGGTTTTCCACCAACGTGCAGCCAGCGGACGATTTTTTTTATTCGAATAATTATACGAACTACCATCTCTGTAAATTTCAGCAGGGTTAAAATGACTGAAACTCAATATTTTTTTTACATGTTTTCGTTGCTCCCGTTGGCGAACCCACCACTGTTGAGCCAGCTGACGGTCACTTTGGCTAAGAACACAACCAAATCAAGCTATATACAAATTATGGCCAGTGTTAAAATGACTGACTAAAAAATGTCACTGGCTCCCGGGCTATAACTAGAACTTAGATTAATAGAATGTTTCATCAGTTTTGTTAGTTTTTCCATTCCTCGCACCTTTCCAACCGATCTAAATACAAGATGAACCAGGGTTGTGTAATTGGTCGGAAATTTTATTTTATCCAAACTCTCGACTTGATTCCCTATTCGATTCATTTAGACTGTTTAGAGGGCTCCAGAAATAAGATGCACAACTTAGTATTTTGGCGATTCCCTATTTTCGTTACATTATGGTAATCATCAGAGCAACATATCTCACCTCCGACAAGAACAAGATTTTGATTTGGGATTTATTTCTTGGTATGAAATAAACTTTTTTTGTCTCTGTTGTCTGCCTATGGATTTTAGTTTCAGAACCTCTTTATTTTTGTAGTTCTTTGTTTTTATTCATGATTCTTCGTTAGGACTGCTCCTTTAGCAATTTCGTTGAGTATTTTCATTTTCAGATCTTAATAAATGATTAATATTATACTTATACCTCCTAGGTCTCCCGAGGAGACCCCTCAGAAATCACGAGTTTAGCTTGTGAGAGTTAAAAGAATCAGTTGCGTTCTGCGTAGGCTTTGTTACAGTGTCCTTACGCCACCTTAGGTAGGGCATTGTTATTTTTTTGACCCAATAGTGCATGGTGGCCATCTACCGTCTGACCATAGGGAACCCGCAGCCTCGGGGTCCTAGAAAAACACTTCAACCACTGAGCTAGGGGCCATCATGATGGATTCATCGCTTATAAACCATAGTGCGGATAGACACATTCTTAGTGTTTTGTTTTATCTGTTTGCTCCTTTTATTTGAGGGCGGGTTAGCTGCAGTAGGATTTCAGAAATAATGATTTATCACTCTGGGGGATAACGACCTCAGGTTGGGACAACCAAATAAATGTGAGAAATGAGCGGAGATCTTATTCCGAAGTAAATCGCCAGAACCTGCTGCAACCGCAGGAAAATAATTACAGACCGGTTTCTGGCTTGCCAGCCGTCATAAGTGCCACATAACCGATAACAACCAAATGAAACGCCGTTAAACTTGTTGAATGGCATTATGCTATTAAAACAAATTTCGAAATTAACGAACAAAATGATTTATAATAAGATGTGAGCCTCATTTGGCAACGAGTTCCGTATTAATCAATGTAAGGAGCTCAAATTGCAACAAATAACTAGAATATCTTTGCAGGACCCCCAACCAGTTGAGCCATGGACCGAAGTACTGGATGCTACGAAAGAAGGACCAGAGTGTCCTTCGAGTCATCTCATGTTTCTTTACTTCATTGGTAAAGAGGATAATTGCCTAAATTTGAATGTTTATATGAAGGAGGTGAGTGAAACTTTATGCTACTTGATTATTAATTGATCGTTATGAACAACTATGGCACCATTATTAGATCGATAAATTCAACTTTATGAGCCCGTTTCCGTTTTCTAATTTTAGATGCCTAAAGCTGATTCGCCTTTGAAACCTGTCATGGTTTGGATCCATGGTGGTGCCTTTGTTCAAGGATCCAACACAACTGAATTATATGGTCCAGATTACTTCGTAACAGAAGACGTCATACAAGTATTCATCAATTACAGGTTAGGAGTCTTTGGTGAGTACTAATTTTCAAGAGCTTGATTCAACGTAATATCTCTTTTTATTCTGTTTTGCGCGTTGATTCGAATGTACATTCTTAGATCATGAACTACTGCATCACAGAGGGAGCCATCCATATATCTAATGAAACCAATATGGCTTATCCCCCTGCTGTTCAAAATCACAAAGTCAACCATATCTATGGTAAGAATTGAGTTGAACGCATGCGTCAACAGGAAATTTAAATATTGTGGTTATGTTTGTTCCGAGAGACTACTAGAAAATAGATACCGAGTATAAAAATGTTTCTCTATTCCAGTATCGTGATGAGCTCATTACAGTACTAAAAACAGTGCTGTAATGAATTCATTACAGCATTGTTTTCAGTAATATTTTTTGTTTCGTGGTTGTCAGCACTGACTTCCGATCCTATCAATTTTCAACACACGTCAATTTGAAAATGTCAATTTCGTAATAGTCACCAACTGCCAAGATTCAATCAAAAAGTCACTAGGATGTATAATCTGAATTTTTCATTGAATTTCAACGAAATTTGACTGAAATAGAGAAAATATCGTCTAATACTCGTTGCAGAATGCAATTCCAACACTCATGCGTTCTAAAACTCGCTCCTTCGTATTGATGGAATAGGAGCCCATTCTGCAACTAGTTTTAGAATATACCATTTCAGTTCAGGTCCAAAATATGATTAGGAGTTCACTATGACATGCAGGATTTGAAGAAAACAGAATTTTATATGAAGTTAACTGAAAAAAACACAAAGTACCTGCATGTGCATCAAATTTTTCAATGTCCTGCCCAAATCTGTTACCAGTTTGGTTCGATATAGCAGTTTCAAAAGTCAACTTGTTGAGTTGATTCTTCATGTGGAACCATATTCAATTGAGGATTTCTTAGAATTTCCATTCAAAAACTCGGAGCTGTGACTGTGTTTTTTTTTTTGCTGACGTGTTCCCCTTTCTTTTTTTTTTGTAAAATGATCTTGGGAATAAAAGTATTGTTATTGTTGTTATAGGTTAAAATCAAAAAGATACACATGAATTAGTAGAAGACATGCGTTTCATGACATAAAACAATGTGTCAGACTGAGATTGAATGAAAAAGTTATATTTATTCTTAATATTTCTGCACATTTGCAGATCTAATCGACCGACAAACATTTGCAGTATGTATTAAAAAATTGTTAAATTCTCAGCTTTCTAGGTTCAGTCTACTAGGAATTTCATCTCAAGTCAAGCCCACAACTGCGGAAGTGCGGAAGACATCTTATTCAGTTTGATCTTGCTCGGAAATTGTAACCCTATGATTGTTCCAAACTTACCAGCTCAGAGCAGTCAATTTTAGGGTAACAACCTCCGTCCAAGATATGTCTTCGGTAATTGTGGGTGAAACGATAAGTGTAATTCATGATGAACCGTCCACAAAGACCGGAATTTGTCGAGTGTATGTAGTTTTTTTCACGCTCTACAGCCCGAAAAGCTTGGTGGATTTCAATATATGAGGTGTCCATATATTTATAGTGTTATAGTGGAAAGGGGTTACAGTTCACTGCGACCTTAAGGTCTATTGTGCCCCCTAACAAAGCTGTTATCATCGCGCCTCCTACTGCTCGCCCTTCAGTTCCAGAGATTTGATAAAATACAGTATCTGGGACGGCTTCAAGGAGCATAACTCCCCACTTCTACAAGTTTCTTGTCCAAAGCACACTTTCCTTTGGCTTGCAATGGCATAGCATTCCGTAACCAGGTGAATAGGAGTTTCTTCCTCCTCCCCACAGAATCTAAACTCATCAGTGTCCGATAAACCCATTCTCAACAAATGCTTCTTTAGGCAACAATGTCCTGTGAGAAAGCCAGTGAGTAAATGAAGTTGGTTTTTACTGAGATCCAGATATTCCTTGGTTCTAGCAGTTTCAAAGTTCCGGAGGAATTTTTTGGAGTGATCCATCCCTGGGAGATTCCGCCAGAGTTTTTCTCTTTCGGTTTTCTCCTTCAGCATAAACTCCTTCTTATAGGTGCATTTTCCGATACCACAGAAGGGTTCTGGGCCAGTGAGTGGCGTTTGCGCGCTCTTTCTGGCCAGTGTATTGGCCTTTTCGTTTCCTACGATTCCCGAATGACCGGGCACCCAGATTAAAAAGACCTTATTCCTCTTGCCTACCTCATTGAGTTTGTTTCGGCACTCCCAAATCAGCTTTGAGTCGATGACGTAGGAGCTCAGTGCTTTAATAGCAGCTTGACTATCTGTATGAATAGCTATATCGCACTTCTGATAGTTTCTTTCTAGATTCATATCTAGACATGTTCCGATTGCAAGTATTTCCGTTTGAAGGACGCTTGTACAGGAGCCTAACGATATTGCACACTTGGTACTTGTCCCGTATATCCCAGCGCCAGCTCCTGTAGCGGTTTTAAAACCATCTGTATACCATTTTATTGTATTTTCTTTGAGATTATAGTTGGTGTATTCCCTTTCCCAGTCCTCTCTTTTGCTTAGCATTGTACTGAAGTTTTTCTCAGTGCTTACTTTCTTGATCATTTCATCACTAGGAAGGTTTGCAGATGAGGTGTAGTCATTTAGAGAGGACCAAGCTCTCTGAAACCTGACTCTCTCATTGCCTGCTCCTCCTTTATATACTCTGAGGATGGCCTCTATCAATCACTAGATGTAGAGCTGTGAGGTCTGTGATTATCTCAAGCGCCCTGGTGGGACACGTTCTGATAGCTCCCGTGATGCACACACAGGCAAGCCTCTGTACTTTGTCGAGCATTTTCCTCGTACTTGCATGACTTGCCTTAGCAAATCAGGCTGCTGCCCCATATGTGACTATAGGTCTTACAATCATGTCTTACATCCATCGCAGTATTTTCGGGTTACAGCCCCAATTCCTGCCGCATAGACGCCTGCACGCCATCAGAGCTCTTGTAGCTCTGCCAGTAGCATTATCAACATGCTTATTCCACAGAAGTTTGCTATCTAGGGTTATTCCTAGGTATTTGACTTCAGACCCCCACTCCAAGATATTTCCGTTTAATGCTAACGTTTTCATGGCTGGAAGTTTTCTCTTCCAAGTGAACGGAATTAATGTGGTCTTGATTGGGTTGATGTTCAGCCCCACTGCTCAATAATTCTAAGGCCCTTCTGCAATAGGTCGCAGAGAGTGCCTTCGAATTTGCCTCTAATTATTAGTACTTTGTCGTCAGCATATAGCCTACACATTCGAAGCCAAGCTCCGTTAGCCTGTGTAGAAGTTCATCCACTACCAGGCTCCAGGAGGGGAGATAACACCTCACCCTGAGGTGTTCCACGAGTAGCTTTGACGAAGACGGATTCCTCGCCCATCGATGTCTCAGCTATTCTCGTCGTTAACACCTCATACATCCATTTTAAGATGGTATTATTCACTCCTCGCCTCTCAAGTGCATCTCTGACAGACACATGTGTTGTGTTGTCAAAGGCCCCAGATACATCCAGGAAGGCACACATGGCGATTTCTTTGCTCTTCAGAGTTCTCTGGATGACTTCAGTCAGCTGATACAGAGCGGTCTCCGTTGAACGTCCCGTCCCGCCCTGCAAGCATGCTGACAATTGTGAATTGGTGTTTTCTCCAGATGCTCCGTTTTTATGTAGTTATCTACGACTTTCTCCATCGTTTCAAGAAGAAACGATGTTAGGCAAATGGGTCTGAAGGATCGAGGGTCAGTCCAGTCCTTTTTCCCTGCTTCGAGAATGAAGGTTACTTTTGCCCTATTATAGCTATTATAGTATGCTGAAGTCCACGATTAGTTTTAATTACAGCATCGAAACAACTGAAAATATATCGAAAAATTTGTGTTGCGTGCTCTTGATCTTACGAACTTTGGTACGTTTGGTACAGTCAGGACTTTCAAAAACATCTATTGGTGTGAATAGTAATTGGATGTAATTCGAGTTCAACGAGCTCTCCACACTCCATATGGATTAAGTAGACAGATTATTTTCAAAAGATAAAAACTCATTCAGACTAGAAAACTGAACTTGGATAAAGTCGGCAGGTACCTAACAAATAAAATAATAGCAATCAATAGATATGGCATAGATAATAGAAAACAGAATAGGTGCACGGAATACCTAGTGTTGGCACTGATCAAGACTTTCTTGTCGATCAAAAATCTGAGCAGGGGCCCTACTTTCCATTTCTCCCGAAAGGGGTCGCGCTATTTTCCATTGCCGCAATAGCGCCACGACCGCGAAATATTTCGAAAGAATGACCAACTACAATATACAGGGTGTCTCAAGTTCGAGTGCCTATTAGACGTTTCTGGAGAACTAGACATATTTGAAATCTGAAAATTGGGATTATGATATTGTTCGAAATTCTCTACAGAGCTAAAATATTTTCGAAGCCCAAAAACTTCCGGTTATACAGGGAGTGAAAATAAATTCGACGAAAAAATTTTTTTTTCAAGTTTTTCATTCCTGGTATGATTGAGTATTCAATAGTGAATACATTTCTGTTAAAACCATTGTATTAAATCGAATGGTTTTCAAAATATCCAAAAAAAACTGGAAAAAATGTCAAATATTCACAGTCAGTATTATGTTCATTATTCTTATTTTAAATATCCTGAGCGTAAACCGTTTTCACAACATCGAAGAGGAAGGATGTGAAAAGGTCATGCATCTTTGGATTTCAAAAATATCATCACAGGGTGTTTCAAATTTTGTGTTGAAAATTGTGATCTTAAATTGGCCATAATTTCTGTTTTTCAAATTAGAATCCTATTTTTTTATAATTGTGTTGGATTCTGCGGTCAAAAATAATGATAGTTTTCTCACATGATTATGCTCCTAAATTCAATAATTTCTGAGTTATTTGAGATTTTCTGGATTTATGGTGTACGTAGAGTCAAATTTATTGCATCTAAAAAAATTCAATGAATATTCTTTCGAAACCATGGGAACACTCTGTACCCATAGAAGATAAATTATCTGTTAATAATTCACAAGTGTCAGGTGTTATTGTTATTCGTTATCTTCATTTCTCGATTTAACAAAATGAACCGTTATTCTAATTACGAAATTCTGGATCTATTTTATATACATGGTGAATGTGACAGAATTATTAGTAGAACCTGCCGGGCCTTCAACGAGAAGTATCCCCATTTACCTTCCATAACGGAGAAGATCTTTAGAAAATATGTTTCAAAATTTCAAAGTTTTGGATGTTTAAGAGCCCCTAAAGAATATCTACAAAAAAAGGGTAATTGATGATGAGGAAAATGAAATTAGTGTTTCGACTTATTTCGAAGCTGATGAAAATGCATCTATTCGAAGTGCAGCTCATGAAATCGATTTAGACAGAAATTCAGTGCACCGAATTTTGAAAAAACACAACATGCATGACTACAAATATGAGAAAGTTCATACATTAAAACCAGGTGACTACATAAAATGGTTAAATTTTTGTAGAGGAATATTAGAAAAACATGAAAATTTTTTGAAAAAGATCATTTGGACAGACGAAGCAAAATTAAATAATGAAGGACTATTTAATAGAAAGAATTGCCAAATTTGGAGAATGAAAATCCTCATAGGAAAAGAAACACCCAGAACAAATTTAGTTTTAATGTGTTTGCTCTTTTGATGAACAATAAAGTGCGGTACTACATTTATGAAGAAAATTTAAATACAGAAAAATTTTTGGAAATCCTGAGAAATTTTGTTTCTGAGTTTTTGGATGAACTGCCGTTGAGTATGTCGACTACCGCATATTATCAATTGGCTGGGGCTCCGGCACATAGTTCGCACGAGGTGTCTGAAGAACTGAATGCAATGTTTGGTAATCGGTGGACCGGACGCCGTTCTTCACTGTTTTGGCCCCCACGATCTCCCGATCTTACTCCCTTAGATTTTTATTTATGGGGTAGAATAAAAAACATAGTCTATGAATCTCCTATTGAAAGCAAAGAAGATTTGAAACGGCGTGTGGAGGATGCTTTCCACTCACTAAAGGGGGAGGAAATTGAGCGAGCGACTAACCGAGGTGTTTCAAGACGTATTCGAAAGTGTGTGGAACAAAATGGTTACCATATTGGAACTCTTACCTGATCATTCATTTTGTTAATTTGAGTTTTGAAACGTATTTTTATTTTTATTATCATAATTTATTTATAATCATAATTCGGTGTACTGAGAGAGCGAATCTATTTAATGTGTTTCCTATTGAAGAGATGAATTCTCATTCGCTTCGAAATAAGTCGAAATACTAATTTCATCAACTGCCCTTTTTTTGTATTCTTTAGGGGCTCTTACATTCCAAAATTTGGAAAGTTTGAAACATCTTTTCAGAAATTGTAAAAAAAATGGGAATACTTCTCATTGCATACTCAATATTTTGTGTCATCCACCATGGATTTGAAATAAACAATATCATCAAGTGCATTTGAATGTGTATTGCGTATACAATTCAAAAAATACAATATAAGAAATAAATCCAAAATCTCATTATTAGAATGGCAACGATTCATTTTGTGAAATCAAAAAATTTCATAACGACTAACAATAAGACCTGTCTGACACTTGTGAATTATGAATGGGACGATTTATCTTCTATGCTCACAGAATATCCTTATGAATCAGATTCGAAGAATTTGACTACGTGCAACATAAATCCAGAAAATCTCAAATAACTCCGAAATTATTAAATTTAGTAGCATAATCATGTGAGAAAACTATCATTATTTTTGACCGCAGAATCCAACACAATTATAAAAAAATAGGGTTCTAATTTGAAAAACAGAAGTTATGGCCAATTTAAGATCACAATTTTCAACACAAAATTTGAAACACCCTGTGATGATATTTTTGAAATCCAAAGATGCATGACCTTTTCACATCCTTCCTCTTCGATGTTGTAAAAACTGTTTACGCTCAGGATATTTAAAATAAGAATAATGAACATAACACTGACTGTGAATATTTGACATTTTTTCCAGTTTTTTTTGGATATTTCGAAAACTATTCGATTTAATACAATGGGTTTAACAGAAATGTATTCACTATTGAATACTCGATCATACCAGGAATGGAAAACTTGGAAAAAAAATTTTTCGTCGAATTTATTTTCACTCCCTGTATAACCGGAAGTTTTTGGGCTTCGAAAATATTTTAGCTCTGTAGAGAATTTCGAACAATATCATAATCCCAATTTTCAGATTTCAAATATGTCTAGTTCTCCAGAAACGTCTAATAGGCACTCGAACTTGAGACACCCTGTAGAGTATACCGTTTTGATCTACAATTTTTGGTAACGATATTTAGTTAGGAGTCTATACACCAGAGTTTCTATGCAGCTATTATTACTTAAAATAGACAACGCTTCCTGGAAAAAAATACGGCCTTGTCGATTTATAACAGAAATTGACCTTGACAATATTCGATCCCAATATAAAATTCCGTTAATATTCCTCGTTCATGTTGCTCTACGCTCAACCAATTTAGCTTGGTAATCGAGTAATTGACAAGCCTTACTCACTACTAATTCAGATAGAATGGACCGAGGAATATTTTCTGGAAGAACATTCACGGAATTGTCTTTCCTCGTTTGTCTGAAATATCGATTATTACTCATCCGCACTGGAAATTTTCGAAGGCCAACCCCTGTTCGAATGACCTTTCTTGTCTGAGAAGGAGTTACGTATACAATCGATAGATCTACCTTTATCAGGGAAACTAGTGAACCGGGGGTTTCTCAATGCCAATTAATGAATATCATTTTCAGAACTTTTAATTTTAAACCAATATACACACAACCAAACTTATATGGAATCACCCTGTTATTTGGAAAAAACGAATTTTTATTAAAAAAATGTCGCTGAAAAGTGAAGAGCAGTTTTCCCAAAACAAGTTAATTACAAAAATAATATTAATTTTTGAAAGATTGTTTTTGTAATGGAACAGAAAATTAAAAGTGTAAATTTCTCTAAAAATAATTTTTATGTAACTGAGAATTGAACAACAAATAAAACGATTTTAACAAATCAATAATCAGTATTACCCTCGGTATTACCACCCCTGGCATTGATACAAGCTTGAATTCGACGAGGCATGCTTTCTATTAAGTTGTTAATTTCTTCTTCTGTAACATTTGCCCATTCCTCTAAAGCCGCTTGTATAAGTTGCTCTGCGTTACCAGGATTATTTTGACGAGCTCTAATTTTTCTTTTGATCCTATCCCACAAGTGCTCGATAGGATTAAGGTCCGGTGAACAAGAAGGCCACTCTAAAACAGTCACACCTTCTGTTTCGAAAAAAATTTTTTGCAACTCTGCTAGTATGTGGAGGTGCATTATCCTGCATAAATAGGAAATAATCTCCAAAAGCACCTCGCCAGAGCCTCACTACAGGTTGTAGCACTAGATCAACATACCTAGGCCCTGTCGGAGATTGTCTAATGGGAATTAAAGGAGTTTTCTCACCAAACATAATTCCGCCCCAAAACATTACAGTACCTCCTTTGTATTTAGGGATCGGTCTTGCAGCTTGGAGCCTAGCTTGCCTCCCTCTACCTATTAAAATGCGAACACGCCGGTTGTCTGATCGTAGGCCAATTCTGGTCTCATCCGAAAATTAAGACATTTTTCCAATCTTCAATAGTCCACTTTTCATGCTCTAAACACCAATTAAAACGGTCAACTTTATTTTGCCTTGATAGTTCTGGAACTCTTAACGCTCTTCTCTTGAATAATTCCCGAGCGCGAAGTCTTTTTCTGATAGTTTCGACAGAAACACTAACACCTGTAGCTTGCAAAAATTGCCTTTGAAGCTCTGAATGAGATACTGCGGGATTTCTTCTTGCTGTTTGGACTAAAAAGCGATCCTGCCTTTCTGTAGTTACTCTTCCACGACTTCTTCTCGGCCTATTCTTTAGGGTTCCTAACTCCAGAAACCTTGCTTAGGTTTTTTAAACAACCCCTTGTGTAACCCCCACCGTTCTTGCAATCTGTCTTTGTGACATACCTTGTTCTGCCATAGTAATAATTCTTCCTCTCTGGACTTTCGATAACCCCACATAAGTCATTTTTTTTTAAACTTCGCAAAAAAACAAAATATAAATTCACTGCGACGTTCGAACGAAATGGTAAAATCGACACTGCAAAGCCAAATCTTATCAAGTGCTTATGAACCTAACTGTTTTTGTGAGTAAGCACATGCACTTTTTATTTGCTTCTAACGAAAAAGATATCAAAATAATATTTCATCTTAATACTGGGTGATTCCATATAAGTTTGGTTGTATGTATTAATTTATTATGTCATGAAATTCTCATGATAAACTTCTACGTTCCACGTCTTTGATGGTACTTCGATAAACAATAATGTAACTTTCATAAATAATAAATTATTTGGAAGGAAATCTAATTTTCTCTCAGTAATTCTCAAAATATACAGGGCAATCCATTCGAAAAAATGCACTCGGTAACTCATCGAATTTTGAATGAACCTGGATAGTGAGAAGCGTATTCCATAACACCAACATGATACATAGGATCTTGACAATCTGCATCCGAAATTTCAGCCTCCTAAGATTTTTAGTATGAGAGTTATGGATGTTTAATCAAAGCTATGTTTTGCACAAAAAAAATCATTTAATTACTCAGAAACCTCTGAAGATGATCATGAGGAAGTGATACCAAAATAATCATGTTACTACGATTAATTGAACAATGTGATAATATACAGGGTGGGTCATATTCGATCGAAAGAGCAGTTGTTCTTGTCTAAGAAACCAAATTTTCAATGAATTCTTTCTTTCCGTTCTCCGTAAACCTCTAAAGTAACCATCGACCGTGATACTCCCTGTACCTAAACTATTAACTGCTAAGGTAGGTATCGAAAAAAACCTTGCCTGGTGTACCTATACATTACTCAAACAAAATTTCATTGATTTCGTATGGGACTTGGTTTTTATTTTCATTTAAATGTTTTTGCAGTCGGGTTTTTTGTTTTCTTATAATGATTTGTTGGTATTTATCATTTATCGAACCGTTAGATCAGCGCACGTTGAGACGGCGAGAAAATTTTTTCACGAAAATACTGAAAATAGTGATTTCTCGTTGAAGAATGATTTTAGCGGAAGGCACATCTTCTAAACAATGAGAAAGATCCTAAAATCGGATCAGTATTTTTTGAGTAGTTCTCTCTCTACATAATTTGTTTTGTCCTTATCCCTGTGATCCCACTTTCAAATTCATTCTGAGGACGTGATATCATTCAAAAATTTGTATAGTATCCTACAAATTACTGCCTTCAGATTTACCTTTCATCTAGGATCAATAGCTATATTGATTTTACATTCCATATAAAACATTATGAAAAAAGGTTTCGATATTGGAAATTGATACCAATATTTCATAACTGGCCAACAAATATTACTCAATTTCTAAAATATAACACATCCTGGCAATCAATTATCTACTTCGGTTGGTGTAATATGGCCTGTGTTGCAATGATGATGCCTAGAGAACTCGCGATAGCTTGTATGCATGAGATTTCTGTATGTGCATTTTGATGAAAATAAATTAATTTGAATCATCATCAAATGATGTGAGAAAGCCTATTGAAAAATGTGACATATAAAACAATAAGTAAGAGTACTAATATTAAGTCCTCTATTAGAATATTCAAAAACCATTAATATCAATTCCATCCTCGGGATTCAAGGTTGTAATAGATAGTGAATAGATAGTTCCAGTAGAGGCCTTAGGAAATCAACTGTTTTCTGATGGCAACTCTTTCTGATCGAAATAAAGTACCTATTTCATTGAAACAATAAACAAATACATATATCCAGAAACTCAACCTATTTCACAAAAAATTAGCGCCGCGACCCTGAAATATTGCGAATAATTCCGGAACTAGATCGAAAACTAATCGAGGTACAAATTCGATTTTCAGTTAGGAGTTGCTGCACCAGTCTCTTTGCCTCTATAAATTAGGTACGTAAAATTTGACATTCATATGATACAAACTGAGCTCTGCTTTCAATAATTACAAATACTCAAATCAGTCAAATCTGATTTCTTAACAGCACAGCACACCAAGATTTTTTTACGATCATTAGTAAGGGGGTCAAGGGCGTAGAACTCCATCGAGTCAGAACAAAATTCCATACAAAGCTCGATGATTCAGTGCACTCGTTGCGCTGTCCAATTCGAATGGTTTAATTGGAATTCGGATGTTCTCATCTCGTGATAGAAATTTTTTCGACATGCGCCCTATCATTCATAACAATAAACTGTATTGCATCAGTTGCAATGTCAATTATCCACAAAAGAATGTAGACTAAATAAAAGATATATTATTGTTATCGATTTATCAAATCATTTCGATTTGCTAATTTTCCAGATGTACGCATGAAATGATAATATAATTGAAAAGATATGACCGTACAGAGTATTCTACGGTAATGGTCTATGTTGATGAAGTGAACCCATTGAGACGAAACGTTGTATGGGTCATAAATATCATAAATACTTCAACGCACAGAACTGATACGTGGGCTGTCCGGAATATCGTTAAATATTTTTATCTACAGAGTGTCCCAGCTAAAAAGATGTATGTATCAGAGGAATTTGCAGGGTGACATATTTTGACGGAAAAAATCATTACAATGATAGGAAACTCTTGGTAAATTTTGAATAGGGAATGTGATACATCATATTTTGAAAGGTATAGGAATTCTCTATATACTCCATTCAGTTTTATAAAGTATCGCGGTTTGCCATGAAATTCTGACACATTTCACCGCGTATATTTTGAAAATGTTATGCTGCGTATTCACTTGCAACCGAACACTCCGAACGAACCAAACTCGCCGCGCGTAATGGTCATTCCACTGTCAGATACGCCCACAACGTTCTCGTTTCTGCTAAAAATCGTAGTAATTACGTTTTTATCGAAATGTTCATTTACTTTGGGAAATCAATGAATTTGAGAAAATATTATGTGAATTCAGAAGACATTCAAATACCTTTTTGCACAACTTGAAATACTCCAGTATGAAAATGTAGTAGTTCTACGAAACCTGCGCCAACTGCACCTTAGAAGAACTAACCAACTAACCAAGTTAAAAAAGAGTGAATAAAAAGAAGACTTGGCAATGTCGCTTGATTTTCACGAGTACCAACCTGCGTCAGTTTTAAGTGAAATAACTTGATAAACCTGAATTCTTATCTCTTTATCCCACATTGATATACCATCAAGCCCATCGAAATTCGGCCACCCAGTAGTTATACCGAGTACACCATTACCGAAGAATTTCTCGATGAGAAAGGATCATAAAATTCTAACATCAATTATCCACGCATAAATTGTCCCAAAACTCTTCGGTCAACTTCTAGTTCGAACTGACAATAGTCAATGTTGGTGGAGGTGAATTTTCTATTGGATGGTTTGATTTTTTTTGCTGGATCCTGAATCAATAATGATTGAAAATTTCACCTCTTCCACTTTGTCCAATACCAGTGATTAAGAAGAACCAGACTTTTGAGGAATTCAAAATTCTTTATTTTTATTTTATTGCGCCTCTTCAATTTTGGAATTATTATGGAATCAAATTCGAATCACCGCCAAAGGTACGTTCTAAGAGATTATTATTTTAGTGCCTCTAGCTACAATCCCCACTTCTTCTTTTCTGCAATTATATCAACGTTTCGTTGACGTTGTCGTGGATTTCAAAGCAGTGTGGTTGAAATTTTTCAATTATTATTATTGAAGCAAAATTTCATTGAAAACGATTTTTCGTAACAATAACACAATGTTTGATTCGATTTTGTCTTCAATCAAAACGCTATATTTCTTTTTCCAGATTACACCCCTTCTTTGAATTTCCTCGATCCCAATTTGTAGCCTTCTATAACTAATTTACTCATTTATATTTTCCAGGACTGAGAAAAAAATATTTATTAATTGGAAAACGTTGCCGGTTATTCAACTTTCTTTCGAACGCAGTGGCGTCCGTAGCCCTACCTGTTTTATAGATGGAACGTGGCCGTGTATCTATTTATCTTCTATCTGGTTCCTCAAGGCGTAGTTCAAACTTACTTGTATAATACAATAGACAGGGTTAGTCTTCGACTTGTACATAAATTTTAACTGTAGATTCTTGAGGACAAAAAAACCTTTTTGTCATTTTCTATTTTTCCGAATTCGGATCTGTTAAGAAGATATACAGGGTGGTCCGGATCGTAACTAAGAAATTTTAACCATGTATTCTACATAAAAAATAAGCCCTAATTCGTCCTATACCTATATATATATTCTTCTGAAAGAGAGAATTCTTTTTCTTTAGGGCCGGTTTTATAAAAGAATTTCACTCCTCGGTTGAGCCCAAATCCGCCGTCGAATGTCGATTTCCGTATTATAAACATCCAACCTCGGGATCAACCCTGGATTGACTCAACCGGTGAATATAGCTCCGTTTGAGATTTGAACCGAGGATTGAAACGTTGGACGTTTCTAGATGGCCGACAACTAACCTCACTTTATGTTAAAAACAAAACAAAACATCTTGTTGTGGCACATTGAAGTTGCTTGGAATGAAAATATTATATGATATTATATTGATAGAATGCCTGATATTAATAACAGTCTTCTGTAGGTTTGCTATGTATTAATAATTCATCTTTGGTGTTTGGAAAGATATTCCTAAATTGAAACTGAATTTTTGTGCCTTATCTTCGAGGGATAGAACTGCCAGGTTCCTGTGTGAATATAATATCAAAAATGACTCTAGTTATGATAATAATGAAATGACTGCAAGGCATTCAAAAAATAGTAACGAAAGTATATGAGAAAGATACCAATCGAATGATTTCACATTTCCCTTCGACCACTTCGAAGATGGCACGAAGAAGATGAAATTACTCTGAATAAGCTGAATCTTTTCAGAGTTGTTAACATATTCGAAGATTTTTTTGGTATACATAAATCAACATCAGAAAAAAGTCAGAAAGTTATGAAATGTCTAGAACTTTTGACATTATCAAAAAGTATTCTAGTGCTTATTTTATCATTCTACTTACTATCAAAATGCCAAGCAATCAACCGGAAAAGCAACTAACAAGGGAAAGGTTGTATTGACTGACCAAATTTCGGTGTATTAGAACCGTGTTGCTGGAGCTCACTCACCATTCTATAAGGATTTCTTGATTATTATTACATAATACAGGTGAATGCTTATTTTAATGGGTTGTGAAAATGCTGAATGTTTCAGATGTGGAAAGGATTACTTTTCTTCCCAAGTTGCTAAGCTTATAAATTTGGTAATTGTCATCACAGAAAATTTTTAATATACTCTAAAGAAAAGATTGATGACACCGATCCCATCTCGCAGATCAATGGATGATCAATTATTCAATGAAGCTCACATATGAACTATGAATTGAATTTAAAGACTCTATGGCGTGTGAAAGAACATTTCCCATTCTTTTATTCGAGATCTGATTACATTTGAAAACAACTATTATTTTTGTGACTTGCGGAGTCCAGCATAATATTGCCAAACTGATTCTATTCATGACTCTCAACCTGTATAGTTAATAGTAAATGCTATCTTTAAATTTAATGTGTATTTCATGTACTCAATCAAACAAGATCAAGAATGATCTGTTCCTATCCTAAATATAACTACATCCTCGTACGACTAAATGTTTATGCAATTTCATTGGATGTTTTGTATTGCCCTAGCTTTTATTTGGTTACTTGGCATAAGAGTTTAAGATAAGACTTTTCAGAATATCAAAATAGTACAAACTTAGATCATTCGAGTCAAATAAGTTGACAAAAGTGATAAAGACTAGAGTGTCTTTGGCAATAGCGTCGAGTGGAAAAAATTTGTACGAAGTCTATCCTCATTTCATAAATTAAAATTTTTTTTTTTACATAATGTGTTTCGATGTAGGAAATCGGATTTCTCTAAATTCTCTGCCGTGATCGTCACAAAACACGGAAATATTCGAATTAGCTTCTTGTTTTGTCTTCATTAGACTACGATTATTGAATTTATCCAAACATGGTATAAAAAAACGTGCCAAAATACTTCAAGAAACAAGATTCAGGTTAGCCAACCCAAAAAAGCGATCCCAATCCGAGGTTATTCAACCGAGGCCGCAAAGACGTTTATAATACCGAACTTTTTTCAACCGTGGGTTGACTTCCAATCCTCGTCTGAGTAACCTCGGATTAAACGTGCCCTTCATAAAACCGGCCCTTAATCAAACAAGGCATATGGCACGTGTAAAGAAATGGCGACAAGAAACAGATTATACAATTAGCAGAGGTAATGTAAACGGGTTACAATTCTGAGTATGATACACGAGAACAGATAAGAACCTCTGAAAAAACTCTGTCTTCCCGTGTATGTGTGGTGATACTGAATTTGTTCAATAAATATGTGTTATCCATGTTACAGAGCTCCTTGTGCTTGAAAACAAGCCTTTTCATTTAACTGGATGCAAATATCTTGAAATTATATCTGTAACAGGAAAAAAAGGAGAAACACGAGAAAGAAGCATTAAAAAAATACTTCACCTGCTAAAAAACCTTTTCACAAAGTCTTAACTCTCATGGATCGGGAGGATCTTTCGATCAGGTCCGATCTTCCAAGTGATGATTCTTCTGTTCTTCAGGTGTTCATGTAGAATGCTACAGGCCCCTTCTGTTGGGGGATCATCTCCCATAGATTAGAGTGGTTGTTCTTAGCAAAAAATCAACAAAAAAGCAAGAGCAAATTCAAAAAACATATGTCGAGAAATGTTTCCTCTCCGAGATACGGGGTGCTAAAATTATAGAAAGAAATGCTTTTTATTGATAACTTTCACACTGCTTGAAATATTTTCATGAAATTCGAGACATATGTTTTGAGTGTCCAGGAGCACTTTTTGCATAATATCATTTCTTTTCTATTCTACCAGTGGCGTCCGTACTGCAGCGAGACTGAATATTTTCATATGAAAAAATGATACGCCACTGGTTTGTCCGACAAAAAAAATTACTATTTAAATTCCTATTCAATTAAGAGCAAAATCGGTCTCTTGACTTTTCGCTCTACGAGGCACCGTTTCCGGTTAAAAAATAAAACACTTTCTCATGCATGAAGAGATCGCCAAAATTTGATATAGCAATAAAAAGCTTACTACGGTTTTGTAGCAATTTTCTAAGATTAGATAAATTCAACACACACCCAACTCTTATTTTTAGGGTAGAATAATTTGACGCTCAAAACCTATGTCTCAAATTTCATAAAAATATTTCAAGCAGTGTGAAAGTTATTAATAAAACACTTTTTTTCTATAATTTCAACACCCCGAATCTCGGAGAGGAAACATTTCTCAACATATGTTTATTTGTCAAACTAGGTCTACTACTATTCTTGATGTAGAATACGTGGTTGAAATTTCTTGGTTACGATCTGGACCACCCTGTAGACATTTGAAACCAAAATAAGGCCGAATACGTACCTGATATGATTCTCTGCAAAGACCTCAAAGTTCATATTTCTCGATTGAAATTGAGTTGATACATAATACCTATGTACTAACCTTATTTGAATAAGAATGTTAAAAACACGATATTTCTCATAAAAAACAATTCTTTTGTCCGATTATATCTGCAACTAAAAAGCCATATTTCTCCCATCGAAATGAGTTCCTTCTTCGATTTCCCTGAAGATCAGTTTGTAAACACTAATAACTTGTTCATATCCTCCTCGATATCCCAAAAATATCTCGTAAAAAAAAGATTTTTCATCCAATTTATTTATCCAATTGTTCTTCAGCCATATTGTTATAAACGGGGAAATTGATTTTATTAGGTGTTTTCCTTCGATCTCGTGATGATTATGTAGAAGACTTTCAGTGAAATAATGTAATATTAACCGTGTTGTGTCGATTTTATAAAATTCACCTGTATAAATTGGGATTTCTTTGTGCAGCAGAAGTTTCTAACTAGTTGATAGTTGGCAGCAAATTATCACAGAGGATATTGTTCAATTGGAAACATCGCCACAAATTATTTAGTGCTAAGTATCATTTTATTTTTCAATAATTTTGATTTGAAACGAGGTTCGTATCGACTTCGTCATCATTCATTTATCTTAATTCTGTATTTCAGTGAGCTTATTTTAATATTTTCCGGATGGACCGGTAACAATGAATTTTTAATAGAAACTGTGCGTATAAAATGTGTAATTTCCTGCTCCTTAGAATTCAATTTTATCTCCCACATTTGTGGAATTTTACTATTACATATATCTACATCAAACGTTTTTGCATCATAGAGATTTACATTTCATCGGGTAAAATTGGGAATAACTAGAAAACGACGCGTATCATTGAAAAAAACATAAGAATGCTTTTATTCTGAAAGTATGAACCGTTTATCTTTTTCAAGTATTTTATCTTATTTTTGCGTGGATTTATGAGGCGACTTCGCTGTTACTTTTATATATCAGGAGAAATATGGAATAAGTTTTGATTGAGGATATGCACCATGAATAGAGTAAATAATCAACCAAAATTCAGTTCATTTGAAATGACAGTTACGAATATATGAAAAGAAAAGTGTTTTTTTTCATTGATTTACGACACCCTGTATCTTTCAAACGGAACCGAATTCTGAAAAATGGTATAGAAAGAAAGTGCTTCGTTTCATGAGAGAAATCTACAATTCAAATATATGTACAAGTCAAATACTCACCCTGTATCACAGGTTAAAAGGCTCTTAATTTTAGTACATGTTTATGTAGTTGTCATTTTTGAAATGTTCGTATTACTAAATTCCTGATCCCCCTGTTTCGAAATGAAGGAGATGAATTTGTCAATTTATTAAAGGAATGCGATAGTTTTAAAGAAATGATTACCCATATGAATTTACTAAAATGGGGTAGGTATTGATATTAGTATTGATTATAATTCAAAAATCGAACTGACAATATTGGTACATGGATTCCGATATTCGAACAATTCAAACTCCAGGGTTGCATCCAGAATGATCTTTGATTTCACGTCTATTTGGACAGATCTCATCGGACAAAATTAGAAGTAACTTGAAAACGGCGCGTTTCATGCAGAAAACTCCACAATAAATTTATTTTTCAATATGATTCACCATCTATCTACACAAATGAACCTTTAGGCGTAATTCGAAAGTACCAGTAATACAAGATTGAAATGCTCGTAATTTCGGTTTATGTTTATGTCGAATTCATATAATAATAATTGTTCCCAGATAGAGTAGTACTCACTCTGAGTTTAGGCACGATATGAAATTGTCAATTCATTGGAAGAATATTTCAACCAATAATTGTTAGGAATGCGAAGGTTTTGAAGTAATGATTCAATGAATTTTGATTATGATTCAAAAATCGAACTGACAACTTTGCTGCATGGGTTTCGATGATATTTCAAACAATTCAAATTCCAGGACTGCATCTTTGCATTTACGAAATATGCAATGACAAATCTTATCGTATAAAATTTGGAATAACGCGAAAACGTTAAAAATTCAACATTATACATTTATTTACCCAAATAGTAAAACAGTTGATTTTTTCAACAACAATTGGTTAGTTCTTCCAAAAACATGAACCGTTCACCGCTTTCAAGTGATTGTCTACTATTTTTCGTGGATTATTGAGACTGCTAGGCTGTAACTTCGATACCAGAAAAAATATTGAACATTATGTGGATTCAGGAATATGCACCATGAACTGAGTTAACATTTCACCAAAATTCAGATACGGTGAGAAAAGTGTTGTTTCATGATGTATATTCATAAGTAATATCATAAGTGCATCCAATTTTTCCGAAAAAAATCGAAAAAACACGTTGCTAAGTAATATTTTAACAAGAAGCATGAGTGCAGGTGGCAACAAAAATCCGAGTCGAAGACGAGGATTTTTGCACCTGCACGAATGCTTTTTGTTAAAAAAATATTGCTTCGCACTGTGTTTTTTCGATTTTTTTCACAGGAAAAATTAGATGCACGAATGGTATTTGACAAGACTATTTCTTGAGTAACAGATTATTCTGGATGCATCTATGTATGTATTATTAATTTTCGTTGACAACAACTGTCAAGTTTTGCCGCGGGTAAACCCGAAAAAACTGCTGACAGCTGCTGCCAAACAATTTTTCCATCTAGAAACCATTTGTGATTCAAAATTGCGCGTTTCTGATTGGTGGAAATTAAGACGAGGGAAATAGTCAGCCTAATCTGCCTAATGTTATAGTTTTATATTTGGAAGAAACAGAATTTTGAATAATTCAAATATGTTAGTAATGAATTATATTCAAATAGAACTCTCAAACAATTTCGTGGAGAAATCGTGGAGAAATTAGAGTGAATTTTCCATTTCGTATACCGAAATGTATTTTTAATTTCGAAACGAAACGAATTTGTAGGGGATCAGTAAATCAATAAATTAAAACTCTAGCCTACGATGCAAAAATATTCACGTTATAAACCAAAATTGTTATTTCTGTTTTCAGGGTTTTTGAGTCTGGAAGATGAGAGTCTTGGAATACCCGGTAATGCAGGATTGAAAGATCAAGTACAGGCACTAAAATGGGTAAAAGATAACATAAAGTGTTTCGGTGGAGATCCAAACAATGTAACTATTTATGGGGAAAGTGCTGGTGCCGCTTCTGTCCATTATCTCCTGCTGTCTCCCACAACGAAAGGTTAGTATCAATAATGTTACTTCATTCGAATTGGAAATAATCCGCAAAATTTTGTTCCGATGCGACAATGTAAATTTGGTACAGGTTATCGCGTGAAGACCACGTCAAACGAAGGGAGAATGTAGAAAGGTTCCGCAGCTACTTGCTTTTCGAATAAAAATGTTTAACTGTTTTCAGGATATATTCATATTTAGGAAACCATAGATTTTTGCTTATCTCCGTATTTTTTGCACTTCATTATAACTTCTACACCAGGTATTGAAGAGGACAAACTGTTGGGGTAGCTTTCGAATCAATGAATTTCAGCCAGGGCCCGTATTCTTGACAAGTTATCTTTCGGTGCGTATACGTTTGGTATACATAAATACAATACAGAAAACGTATACCCACCGAAAGATCACTTGTTAAGAATACGGGCCCTGGCCTGCCGTAAGTGGGCGTGCAAGGCGTGCATGGCACAAGGGCGGCAAATCGAGTGACTTTGACGTAATAGTAATTGTCATAATACCAACCCGTCTATAGCATAAAAAATGACATCGCCCAAAAGAACAGTATAATAATCAACACCATAAAAAATTGTGTTTATAAGAGGATCTGCTCACATACTTCATCAATTTTCCATACATTTCTACACCTAGACATAAATTAGACAAATTCTTATCGGTACCGAGAAAACAGCATGATATTCCCAACAGCAGATAAGAAATTAAATTACCACATGTTGTCAAAAAACACGAGAACTTCCGACATAGGGTTCAAGCCAAGATTAGCGATTCCCAAACTTTGAAAGTTTCTAATTGCGTCTTCTGGTCAAGCTAGAGCAGTGAAATTTTGGTTCATTATAGAGCTCTTATTCCTCTTCGAAAAAAATATGAGATGAGTCTGCGGTTGTAAGACTGGAATTAAAAATATTATATCCAGAAAAAAAAAATTCCACTCATTTCCCACACTTCGAAAATTTCTTTTGGCGTCTGTGGTTAAGATAGTGCTATGAGTTTTGGTGCATTTAAGAGCTTTTATTCCTCTTCAGAAAAAAAATGAATGAGTCTGCAGTCGGAATATAGGGAGAGAAAAAAAGAAATCCAGAAAAAATTTACACAATTCCTAACACAATGAATAAATAACACACTGAAGTACAAATTTCGTTTGATTCAATTATCGATAGTGAGTGTTTACAACCATTTACTTTATTACCTAAATAAATGTTTTATCTCCAATAAAATTTTCTCCGTTGTTTTCCACTTTAAAGAGGAAACATCGAATAGCCCTTTCTGATCAAACTCAAGGTAAGTGTTTGTTTATAGGACGGCAAAACAGTTATTGCTCTCGGGCGCTTAAAGAGCTAGCGGCGGCCTTGATTTCAGCCTATAGTTGTGAAAAAATTGGTCCTGTCGATTGGTACCTCTCTTTTTCAACTATAGAGTATAGACCCCAGAGTCGAAGAGAAACCATGGATGTGCGGACCTTCTTCATTACCGAAGAAGTCCATTCGAAGTATAAACTTTGTGGTATCAAATATGAATGAAAACAAAAACAAGAATTCTGAACAATGGTGATTGAAAAAAGGTATATCACTGTCATTTCCAACCCCAGAGATGGCTTCGGTTTCCTTTCGAAAATCTGTCAAACAATACCCACAATCAAATACTCTGAATTCGAAACAAATTATATTGTCAATGGTAACAATATACGGTGTCACATTGAAAAGGAAACAGAGGCCTTTTCTACTAATAAAATCAAAATTTCGACCCCTAAATTTGTTCATGAAATTACATAAAATTCTTCATCATTTCATTCTTCTTTGATCCCTTGAGTTTGAAGAAATTTCCAGATGCCTAATGAGCGGAATATAAATTCTATATTGGCTCTGTGTTAGTTTTAGGTTCCGAAAAGATTTAGGCAGTCATTTCGTTGATGTTCACCTTGCTTATTTTGATTTTATTATTCAACCTTTTATTGCAGTTTTCAATTGATTGTAAATGAAAACCAATGATTGAAATTGCCATATAATGAGAATATAATGTAGATTGTGGGAATAGGAATATTGAAAGAAGTACACTATATCTCCTCTATTAGCGACGTTTCGCAACTCTATTGTTGCATTTTCAAGCTCTATACAAAAAACAGAACATATATTAAAGATAAATGTGTAAGAAACAAATATCAACCTACCCAGAGAATAGCTAGTGTCTCGTCCACCCTTCGTAGGTAAACTTCATTAAAGACGGTAAATAAACAGATCTGAAGAAAACGCGATATATAATTGTCTGTCGTCGAACAAGTACTGGCTATCATATGGTTTGAATGAATATTTCGCGCATCTTGGATGAAAGAGGATCATCGACCCCATGTGATTCGTCGAAAGATAAAAAAAACCCCATTGAATGAGGGTGGTAAACAAGACACCACCAATCTCCGGACATCATGAAGACAAATTCAAAAACATGTAAATATAACATCAAAAATAAACACACAACATCAATAATAAGTTATATAAATAAAATAAATTAAAATCACACCCTATAAGCTCCATCTATTCCCTATAACTTGGTGACACTCTTATCATCTAATAGAATCTCTCTGTCGGGAGTACATATTTAAAATATTATTGTATATCACACTCAGATTCAAGCAGTCAGTTCTCAGATTTACAGTGTCAGCTATGCTTATTTGTATCATTTCCCCAACATTCCTTTTGAACCAATTTGGCTCTCTATCCAATATTTTGGCTCCCTCAAATGTAAAGGAGTGACCTGTTTCAAAATGGTGTAAAGCCAGTGCCGTTTTATTAGGTTTGGCTTGATTGTGGTTTTTGCAATCATTGATATGTTGGTTGATTCGAGACTTGAGATATTGTTTAGTCTGACCCACGTAAGATTTACCACATGAACAAGGTATATTGTAAATTACATTGGACTGAGACTCTAATGGTATGGGGTCTTTGAGCTGTGTGTAAAAATATTTTTCACAGAGGATTAATAGAGTATTCGATAAAAGTATCAGGTTGGCTTTTTATAATGTAAAATCCACAAAATATTTTTACACACAGCTCAAAGACCCCATACCATTAGAGTCTCAGTCCAATGTAATTTACAATATACCTTGTTCATGTGGTAAATCTTACGTGGGTCAGACTAAACAATATCTCAAGTCTCGAATCAACCAACATATCAATGATTGCAAAAACCACAATCAAGCCAAACCTAATAAAACGGCACTGGCTTTACACCATTTTGAAACAGGTCACTCCTTTACATTTGAGGGAGCCAAAATATTGGATAGAGAGCCAAATTGGTTCAAAAGGAATGTTGGGGAAATGATACAAATAAGCATAGCTGACACTGTAAATCTGAGAACTGACTGCTTGAATCTGAGTGTGATATACAATAATATTTTAAATATGTACTCCCGACAGAGAGATTCTATTAGATGATAAGAGTGTCACCAAGTTATAGGGAATAGATGGAGCTTATAGGGTGTGATTTTAATTTATTTTATTTATATAACTTATTATTGATGTTGTGTGTTTATTTTTGATGTTATATTTACATGTTTTTGAATTTGTCTTCATGATGTCCGGAGATTGGTGGTGTCTTGTTTACCACCCTCATTCAATGGGGTTTTTTTTATCTTTCGACGAATCACATGGGGTCGATGATCCTCTTTCATCCAAGATGCGCGAAATATTCATTCAAACCATATGATAGCCAGTACTTGTTCGACGACAGACAATTATATATCGCGTTTTCTTCAGATCTGTTTATTTACCGTCTTTAATGAAGTTTACCTACGAAGGGTGGACGAGACACTAGCTATTCTCTGGGTAGGTTGATATTTGTTTCTTACACATTTATCTTTAATATATGTTCTGTTTTTTGTATAGAGCTTGAAAATGCAACAATAGAGTTGCGAAACGTCGCTAATAGAGGAGATATAGTGTACTTCTTTCAATATTCCTATTCCCACAATCTACATTATATTGAATATATGAGGAATACAACTACTGTTATCTATATAATGAGAATGTTTTGAGCGCTCGTTCTACCTAAAGTAGAGCTATATCATTTCGTCTTGATTTTTGAGCTACGACTCAATTGACTGGATTAATAAAATCCGTGGTCGAATTCAATCCTGCCCGTTCGTCTGGAAATAAACACGATTACTGTCGAACCGATAAACATAGCCGTGAAATTTCAGGTTAAGCTTCGGATCTCGAATGCAACAGTTATGTTTTTTATCAAATATTGCATTTAGATTCAGAATGACGTATTCAAGCTACATGCAGAATTTTGTCCATTTGTATATAAAATGCTAGGATAGATTCGATCGAGATGGAATTTTGCGCTCAAACGGAGAATGACGCATTTGAGCTTCATACCAATAAAACCTAATGCAGTTCGCGTTACCAGAAGTAAAAAGAATTCCAGCGAATTATGGAAAAAAATTCCAATATTTCTGTCATATCATATTCGGAACATGGACAAATTATTTGACATCTGCTGTCGAATTCTTTCTATCTACAAGGTTGTTGAACGATCGCTAAAAATCTCCTGACTTCACGGCACTGCTTTAGGTGACCCATTTTTGATAGAAGGTAACGAATTAAGAATGCGGATAGTTGTAAATTCTCGAAACTACTCCTCGTTATATTTGAATAAAGGTTGCGGACTATTGAACTTCATTTTATTCTTTCGTTGATGATGAACATTCCACAATTGTCAGTTCGTCTTTGGTTTTTTTGCTGTTCAATCAAATTAATTATGATTTATTCTAGGTTTGTTCCATAGAGCAATAATGCAGAGTGGTTGCACCTTGAATCCATGGGCTCTTGGACAAAAAGGAGTGGCTTACATAACAAAGTATTTGGGAATCAAGGATACTGATGAAAAGCAAGTTTTGGAACAGTTGAGAAAAATCTGTCCCAAAAAACTGGTCACGGCTCAAATGAAAGTTCCAGAAGTGAGTTGTTATTCATGCATAAAAGTTTAAAATCATTATGAATGAGTCGTTTCAATGAAATTGTTATAAAAAAATTAATGATTCGACTGAGCAGCAAACCTAATAAAATAACCTTGGAATTATTGGAACATTTCATTGGATGATGGAAGGTAGATGAAGTATTTTATTTTTTCAGTGAATATTTCCTATTCACTTCACATTGATGACTGTAAAAGAAGATTTCATTTACCTTCTCCCCTAGAATAATATATCCATTATTCCACTGATTTTGATCTGTAATAGTATCATTGAGTTTAAATATACATAGAGGCACAACCATAGATATATCTACTAATACCAATATGGATTATACCCCTGCTTTTCACAGTCGCAAAGTGAAGCCAACTCTTTGGTAAGGCTTGAGTTGCACGCTTGCTTCAACTGGAAATTCAAAAATTGCGAGAAATTTAGAGGTTATGTTTATTCTGAAAGACAACAAGAAAATAGATTTCCAGAATGAAAATATGTCACTTAACTACTTTCAGTTCAATTTTAGAATATGAATAAGAGTTAACAATGATATTAAGGACTTGAAGAAAACGGAATAAAGCTATTGGAACATTTCACATTGAATTGTGAGGTTACGATCGAAACTATTCACATGAAGTTAAGAATGACATACGTTTCACGACATAATGCGATGTGTCAGAGAGAGATAAAATTAGAAAAATATTTTTATTCTCAATATTGCCGCACAAGCGCAGATCAGGATTGTTACCAAAGCCCAGCTTCAGTTTTGAGTGGCTCTTTCCCCATATAGGAATTATTAGATATATGGGCACAACCCAGGTCAAAGATTTCATGCACAAATTTTTGGCAGTTATCTTGCCAATTTGCCAACTTTAGTGGCGGCACATAGTAGCTACTAAAGGAACTATAATCTGCCGATCCATTTTGTCACTATTTAATTACAGAGATCTGTAGGATATTTATTTTCCTCTAGTTCTATGGATCGTAGGCAGGGTCGGATTCATCCAAATTATAATATATCTCCGTTACAAACGGTATGAATCAATAATGATAGATTATTAGCCATGAATTTCTCCAAAAGATTGTTCTCAGGTAGGAATTGAGGGGTGAAAATGTACCATAAATGGTCTAGTCCAGGGGTTGGCAACCTGCGGCTCTTTGGAGGTGAAGCTGCGAATCTTCAAGTCCATTCGCCAGTATCATTTATTTGATCATCATCTAATAATGCCATGTTCAGGGTGTAGGTACATGGAGTTGAAATTGGAATTTTCTTCAAGTTTTTTTGCTCATAGAGGGTATCTGCATTTCAAAAGAATATATATACAGGGTGTCCCACTAGTGCCGCAGCGGACGATATACGCGTAACGGACTGCGTTTTGCGAAATTTTTTGATGCAGACTTGATATACTACAGGAAGAGCACAACCTAAAAATATTTTCGAATATATAGGGTGGCCCACAAAAGAGGAATAGCGGGTGACTTCGTTTTTTCAAATGGGACACCCTATATTCAATAGTGTTTTTCCATTCTCTGAAACATTCTGCATGCTTCCGTATACTTTTCACATATTTTTATTCGACAGTTTTCGAAATATTGGCCATTTTGACAAAAAAATGATACTTGTAGAGGCTATGTTATTCAATTATATTTCACGACCGCTTGCACATACCAATAACAGTTTTATATGGATTGAAAGACAATACTTCAAAGTATCCTACCCAGCTATAATAAGGCATCTTCAGCATACAGAGTGTCCACAAAAAGACTATCAACATGACGAATTTCAAATCGATTTTTCTTCATTTTTTCAAATGCAATGCATATAATTTTTTTTCATCATTGTAATCACCATTCATTTTACTTCATTTTTTGTCAAATACATAATATGCATATCTCTAACGGAATAGGATTTTTTAGAGTTTTTCCTCCAAATTCACATTTACTTTCGAATTCAAAAAGCAGATTTGGCTTTTCTGTGGTTATTGGGAACTGTCAAATTATTCTATTCAAAATAACCATCATTGCAGCTTCAATTCAAATCATCATAGATTTTACGGATTGGATGAATACTCACACAATGATGTAAAAATTCGTAAAATACCAATGATTTGATTAGTTTGAATGTACAAGTTATGAATGCTTCAAGAAAACGAGTTTCAAAACTTCAGGTTACAAAAAAAGGCCTGCTCTTATCCTTATACAACTTTCTTCGAAAAAATTATATTCATGAGTTTCACAGGTACGCACGCAGATCTTCAAGCTCCCAAGCTCAAAGCTTGTTTGAAATTTTTGAAAGATTCGACATTTCAAGTAGAAACATAGAAAATTCTCGAAACTGCATTTTGAAAAATGGGTACAGAAAGCAAGTTTCTTTCTTCAGTAACTGATTTCATCACATTTTTGAGTAGATACATCAAAACTTTCTAGTTCCTCATTTCGCTATAATATGAATTGAAGCTTCAAAGATGCTTATTCTGGGTGGAATATTTTGACAGTTCTTAATAACCACAGAAAAGCCAAATCTGCTATTTGAATTCGAAGGTATATGTGAATTTTAGGGAAACATTTCGAAAAAGCGCTTAAAAATCTTATTCCGTTAGAGATATGCATATTATGTATTTGACAAAAAATGAAGTAAAATGAATGGTGATTACAATGATGAAAAAAAATTATATGCATTGCATTTGAAAAAATGAAGAAAAATCGATTTGAAATTCGTCATGTTGATAGTCTTTTTGTGGACACTCTGTATGCTGAATATGCCTTATTATAGCTGGGTAGGATACTTTGAAGTCTTGTCTTTCAATCCATATAAAACTGTTATTGGTATGTGCAAGGGTTCGTGAAATATAATTGAATAACATAGCCTCTACAAGTATCATTTTTTTGTCAAAATGGCCAATATTTTGAAAACTGTCGAATAAAAATATGTGAAAAGTATACGGAAGCATGCAGGATGTTTCAGAGAATGGAAAAACACTATTGAATATAGGGTGTCCCATTTGAAAAAACAAAGTCACCCGCTATTCCTCTTTTGTGGGCCACCCGATATATTCGAAAATATTTTTAGGTTGTGCTCTTCTTGTAGTATATCAAGTCTGCATCAAAAAATTTTGCCAATCTCAGACCGTTACGCGTATATCGTCCACTGCGGCACTAGTGGGACACCCTGTAAGTATATATATATATACAAGATATTCAACTGAAATTTGGCATGGATATTACCATTTAGAGTTCACACCATGTGACACGCCAATTTCGATTGCAAATCTACAGGATGATATTTTTTCTGGAACACTATCCTGTTTTCCTCCTTTTTTTTGGTGCGACACTGCAAGTTTGAAATTGTAAAAAGGAGCTTTGTTGTAAGACTTAACTCTATGGTCTCTTATAGTTTTATCGTGTCTGCTACCGATTCTCTCGAAAACCTGACATTAGTCAGAGCCTGCCGAATCCTCAGACTCGAATAGTTCTGATTATAATGACTGGATTTTTATGATAATATTGATTTTTCTGAGGAATCGATCGGATTTTTTTTTTCGAAATCAGTAAAACTACAAGAGTCCATAAAACTTAGTATAACAGCCGAGCTTCTTTCTACTATTTATCAAACTAACAGTGACTCCAGAAAAAACGGTTTCGGAGGAAACCAGGGGATAGTATCCCAGAAAAAAATTTCACCCGGTAGGTTTGCAATCGAAGTTGGCATACCACAGGCAGATACTATGAGAAAAAAACACCCTGTATCTCGAAAACGAAACGTTTTCGGACACATTTTCATGAGACTTCTTCACTTAAAATGATTCATGTAATCTCCCCTCTTCATTTTAACCTTCAATTAAGAAGCACTCTGTGTTTGCCAATACTGGCCTAGTCCGAACAAGCCCTTAATTTGTTCATTCCGTTTTCTTTTTAGCCTCTGAGACGAATTATGGCTCCGAAAAGTCGCTTCAGAGTCCAAAGAGTTTTGGTCAGTTCCTTATTTTTTCATACATCAGTATTTTATATTCATGAAAGATCAAAAATAATTGTCGTATTATTGCATCCTTAAAATCAGGTGATGAAATACTGAACATTCAATATTTCTTACGCCGCTCCTGATCGCCATCGCATTCGGTTTCGGAAATAGTGCTTTATAGTTCAGCTAATTACCGCCAGATGTGGGAGAAAAAAATTTTGCTTCTCTGAAACACATTTATCCATCTGTGACCCGGTGAAGGAACTACACTTAATTCAGCTTCAAATCGTTGAACCGGGTTGTGTCTCTATGTAGGTATATTTAAACTCAATGATAGTATGTATAAACCAATAGCGTGGCGTGAGTTATAATAACTCACGCCTATAACTCATACAAATTGGAAAAATGAAATTGCTTACGGAATGGATAAAGAAGTCGGATCGATCAGGAATTCTATTTCAGATACCAAGGTAACGTTCTCGTTATTCATTTTTACATTTCCTTCGGTCTGAATATCCAATAATTGCATTTGGAAAACGTGAATTTTTGAAGTTTTCTACGCGATTCGATTCTCGACCACAGAGATTGCTTTTGACTTCTGTTCCCAATTTTGAAAATGTAGATTAATTCGAAACAAAGATTAGTTATTAAGAACCAGCAATTTTTTTGTTTATTTTGATTTTCTGATTTTCTTTTTGACTTGTTGGCACTTTATTTGAGGATGGTGTATTTATTATACATGTTTGTGATGATTTTGTCAATAAACTCCATTTATTATTGATATTATAATTATATTTATTCTTTCAGCTCTTCACGCCCATACAGAGAGCTTTTGGTCCAGTAGTGGAAAAACCGTCGCCAGAAGCATTCTTGTCAGATGATCCATTAAAAATTTTGAAGGAAGGTAACTACCACAAGCTACCCATCATCATGGGTTCTAATACAAACGAGGGGCTTTTATACGAACTGGCGAAAAGGACAAGAAACTTGAAGAGTGGTATAAATTTCGAGAATGAAATTCCATACAATTTGGGAGTTGACCCAAAATCTGTGGAAGCAGCGAATGTTGCTGAGAAAATAAAAAAGTTCTATAAAATAGAAGAACTGTCCTCTGACGAGAAAACTATGGCAACATATGATGTAAGTTTGATGGCGTATCGCGAAAAAAACTAAATTTTTTTGTGATGAAACGCTATGGATAGTGAAAAATATAAGCTCCCCACAGAAACAAGCAAATGTGAAAGGTTGAACGTTCGAATCAGGACTCTTTTGTCATAAAAAAAACATTTTTGCATTCACTGGATGCGCCTATAACTTCTATATTTTTGGGGTCTGTAGATTCGTCTCATCAAATAGAATACTTTCCTACAGGGCCTCGAAAATCCATAAAAAACGACATATCTTTGAAACTGATCTTTCAAATCACCGGAATTTTATGAAGTCTTCACTATATTGTGCAAATTCCACAATCGGCACAAATGCTATTATAGACTTGAAAACGATAATCGTTTAATTTTTTTGTTAAGGATAGAACATTTTCTAAAATAAAACTAAAATGAGGTTTTTCCATGATGAACGCCTTTTTTGGGTTATTCCTAATTTTATCGAATAAGACTTGTCACAGGATTCGTTTATTCAAAGGTGAATCTGGATGCAGCATTGGAACTTGAATTGTTCGAATTATCATCGGAACATAGTATCACCCGAATTTTATGAAGTCTTCACTATATTGTGCAAATTCCACAATCAACACTTGTTAAAAAAATTTCTGGTATCGAAGTAACAGAAGAATTACACGAAAAAATGCTATAATTCATCTTGAAACGATAAACGTTTCATTTATTTTGAAGAATATAATAGTTTAAAAATAAAACTAAAACCAGGTTTTTTGTATAAAAACGCCTAATTCCTAATTTTATCGTTTATTCAAAGGTGAATCTGGATGCAGCATTGGAATTTGAATTGATCGAATTATCATCGGAACATGGTTATAAATTGAATTTTTGGAATATATTCAAAATGAGGACCACGAATCTGCTTGTTTGCAGAGGGCATATTGTTACTTGGGGGTTCTCTATAGAAGCAGGGCAACTTTGCGCGAGAAATTAGATTTATGTTGTGTGAGTCTCTGGTTCTATCTCACCTTAACTCTGCTTATAGTGTTTATGGTCCCTGTCTAAGCAGAGGATACAGAAACTCTAGAATTCCTGTCGCGGTCTCATGTTTGGCATAAGAAATTTTGAGAGAATGAGCCATACCCTACGTATTGTGAACTGGCTTAATATAGAGAACAGAAGATGTCTTCATGCAGCATTATTGTTCAAGAAAATATTAGTTAGCCGTACTCCCCTGTACCTGTACAATAAGATTACTTTCCGCTCTGATGTCCACAAATTGAATATTTGTTTTGAAGGTACACTTACGCCGCCTGTATTTAGAACACAGCTATTTCGTAAATGTTATTCTTACTATGTTACGTGGTGCATTAATGATTTATCTGTGGAGGTCGGGGCGGTTAGTGATATGAGTCGTCTACGAGCCTTATTAGTATTCAGCAGGCTTTTAAATCAACAGAACACTGTTTTATGGTTTAATGGTGTATGTAATAGTATATTCTAGAACTAGTTGCAGACTGGGCTCCTATTCCAATACGAATGCGAAATTCGAAAACGGGCGACGAATTAGCGAGTTTGTGAACGCGTGAGTGTTGGAATTGCATTCTGCAACGAGTATTAGACGATATTTTCTCTATTTCAGTCAAATTTCGTTGAAATTCAATGAAAAATTCAGATTATGCATCCTAGTGACTCTTGTATTGTATCTTGGCAGTTGGTGACTGTTACGAAATTGACATTTCCAAATTGACGTGTGTTGAAAATCGTTTGGATCGGAAGCCAGTGCTGACAACCAAAAAACGAAAAATATAACTGAAAACAATGCTGTAATGTAATGAGTTCATAACAGCACTGTTTCCAGTACTGTAATGAACTCATTACGATACAGAAATAGAGAAAGATTGTTTAACTTTATATTATTTTTTTTATGGTTGGTTTCATTACTTGTTTTTTAAACAACTACTATGGGCTCTATGTTGCAATATTTTTTTTTCTTCAATTTGAAGCAATGAATCAGTGGGTTAGATCGAAAAGTACGCTGGATCTCGCCCTTTCAATTTCTTTTCGCCCCGATCTGTAACAAATATGAATGTTTCTTATCCACGAAATTAAATAAAGGCCTTTATTATTATTATTATTATCATCGTGATGACAACACTGTTCAAAACGTCATTATTAACACAAAATTAAAATAGCGGTACGACACTAACGAACTGGCAACAGGTTCAGAAAACGTGCCGATTCATTATCTGAGGCAAAGAAGGGGGCGAGCCGTTTCGCGAACATAACATAAGAAGAAACAAACACTCATTCATAACATTCACGCACTAATGAGTAAATTAATTTCAATCTAAAGAACTCTTCATTTTGACTGAGACTGAGAGAAAATTCAAAGAGCGTCACAACCAAAGATATTCTACAAGAATATCTATGGTTACAACGTTGCAAAAATGTCTACTTTATTTTGATTCCGTAGTAGTACCCAGTTTAGTTCTGATGTTTTTGAAGAGTGGCTTCACTATTTTGATATTGAAAGGAGCGTCTCCTATTTGTATTTGTATGAAATCTACCTGGAAAGTCCATATACAGGGTGTCCCAAGGCCGAGTGCCTATAAGACGTTTCTGGGGAACTGGACATATTTGAAATCCGAAAATTGGGATGATGATATTGTTGAGAATTCTCTACAGACCTAAAATATTTTTGGAGCTTGAGCACTTCCAGTTATACCATGAGTGGAAATAAATTTGTTGAAAAAATTTTTTTTTTTCAATTTTTTCGATTCTGATATGATTGAGTATTCAATGCTGAATACATTTCTGTTGAAACCATTTTATTAATTCGAATAGTTTTCAAAATATCGAAAAAAAACTGAAAAAATGTCAAATATTCATAGTCAGTTTTATGTTCATTATTCTTATTCTGAACAAGTGTAAACCGTTCTCACAACGTCAAAGTAGAAGAATGTAGAAACATATATCTTTTGAATTTCATAAATAGATCATCACAGGGTGTTTCAAATTTTGTGTTGAAAACTGTGATGGAAAATTGGCCATAACTTCTGTTTCTCAAATTAGACCCTATTTGTTTATGATTGCGTTGGACTCTGCAAAGAAAAATAGTGATAGCACTCTCAGATGTTCTTGCTCCTAAATTCAGTTCGATTTCCGAGATATTTGAGCTTTTATGAATTCATGTTGTACGTAGAGTCAAATTCATCTTATCTTTCGCATGAGAATATTCTGTGACCCTAGAAGATGAATAATCCCATTAATAATCATAGAATTATAAATATAGAATTTGAGCGTAGTGCCACAGAATACCTAACTACACAGAAGCGTAAGTAAGCGTCGCGTCGGCACTTCGATATTCAAGGGGCAAATTTTCGTGACCTTCATTCTCTGTTAGGTAGTACATAATATGTCACTTTTGAGTGGTCCAGCAGGAAGTTTAAATTTCACCTTGGCATATGTACAACCTAGCATGGCACAAGCGTCATCGAATTAAGTTTTGGCGGGAAGGCGGAATGACGCTTCTGTGTAGAGGTATTCTGTGGTAGTGCCTAATGAGTATACAAAAGTGTGGCAATCGTTCCCCTCAAATCCAGGGTCAGTTGTCGCTACACGCATGCCTAGGGAGAAGAGAAGGGACATGTAATTATGTATCCATGGATATCATATGTGGCTCAATAATAGAACTTATAGTACATGGAATGCCATTAGCCTTGCTGCTCAGCTTAAAAAAGTGGATAAACATCTCCAGTTGGAGGAATACTGAAATTTCCATGTCGCCATGGTTACGACTTGTCATACAGAATAGAAACACAGAAATACTATGAATTTAATCGTCAAGATCCGATTCACTTGGCATTTCGGCAAACATTTCTGTTTTTCTGTTCGGTGTGACAGGTCGTATCCATGGGAACATGGAAATTTAGAGATTCCTCCAACTTGAGATGTTTACCCACTTTTTGATCTGGCAATAGCATTCCATGTACTATAAGTTCTATGGGCTCAATACAAACAGAGACAAATAAGGAAATTGCATAACTGATCGCCACGATGCCCCTAATTTCCCACAATCCGTTATCACACATGCTCAATAGTCTCACTGACCCTAGGCAGAGCCTTCTAGATGCTTCACTTTTAATTTCAAGGATCAAATTATAGGTATAGAATTATGTGTTGATAATACACAAGTGTCAGTTCTAATAGGGCATTCTGAATCACGTGACCTAAAATGGCGTCTGAGGGTAAACAACTTTCTGAAATCTTAAGTGTCATAAGGAACCTGGTGAATAAATTATTTGAACGTCATTATCTCCATAGTTGTGTGTATTTGTTCGCCTTCAGCCGCCATATTGAATTTGTTTTGACAGGTCATTAGTCATTAGAATGCCCTATTCTAGGCCTTAACCTTACTACTCGATTTTACTTCAATGGTTACTATGGTTTCATAAGAATAGTCATCGAATCTGTTGGCATGAGAATATTCTGTGACCATAGAAGATAAATGATACCATTCATAATTCACAGTTGACAGGTATAATTACTAGTTGTTCTTTGGTTTCATAAGAATATTAATCGAATATCTTCAGATTCGATGAATTTGACTCTACGTATACTCCATTCACTTTTATAAAGTATCGTGGTTTGCCATGAAATTTCGACACCTTTCACCGTATATATTTTGACAGTGTTAGGTTATGGTCATTGCACTGTCAGATACGCCCACAACGTTGTCGTAGTAATTACGTATTTATCAAAAAGTTCATTTACTTTGGGAAATTAATGAATTTGAGAAAATATTATGTTCATTCTGAAGACATTTGAGTACATTTTTGTACAACCTGAAATACTCCAGAATGAAAATGTAGTAGTTCTACGAAACCTGCGCCACAGCTAAATCTTCGAAGAACTAACTCCATTTACAGAGTTGAAAAAGAGTAAATAGAAAGTAGACTTGGCAATGTCGCTTGATTTTCACGAGTGCCAACCCGCGTCTGTTTTAAGTGAAAAAACTTGATAAACCTAAATCATGGCCAACCGCGATACTTTATATAAGTGAATGGAGTATACAACATGAATCCAAAAAAGCTGAAATAAGTTCATAATTACTGAATTCAGGAGCATTATTTTTCTTCGCAGAATCCAACGCAATCATGATAGAATAGGATTCTAATTCGAAAAACGAAAGTTATAAAACGAAAGTTATAGCCAATTTTCGATCACAGTTTTCGATATTAAATTTGAAACACTCTGTGATGACATTTATGAAATTCAAAAAATGCATGATCTCTCCACATTCTTCTACTTTGACGTTGTGAGAACGGTTCACAATCGGAATGTTCAGAATAAGAAAAATGAATATAACACTGACTATGAATATTTGACATTTTTACAGGTTTTTTTTCTATATTTTGAAAACTATTCGAATGAATACAATGTTTTCAACCGAAATGTATTTATTTATTTTTATTTATCGTATGGCATTATAGCAACAGCAGTTCACAAGTATTAATGTCAGTGACCAGACCAGACGTGTAGACAACCTCCAAGATGGTGCACCCCGGGCAACGGACTGCAAGAGCAGGACAGCAAAAAGTCTACACAAAAGGCGGCCGAATTAGATCTCAGATCTCTCACGGCCAACAAAAGCGACAGCAGAAGAAGAACCGAAATGTATTCAGCAATGAATACTCAATCATACCAGAAACGAAAAAATTTGAAAAAGAATTTTTTGAACACATTTATTTTCACTCCTGGTATAACCGGTGCTCAGTCTTCAAAAATATTTTAGCTCTGTAGAGAATCTCCAACAATATCATAATCCCAATTTCCAGATTTCAAATAAGTATGTCCAGTTCTCCAGAAACGTCTAATAGGCACTCGACCGTGGGACACCCTGTAGTTTCATTCGTATGAAAATTAAATTGTGTTACCATTCTCTTCCAGCTGAAATCCGATCACCATTTTCTTCACGGCCTCCACCGATCCCTCAGCTTACACCTCGAAACCAGCGAGAGCCCTCTCTACTATTACGTGTTCTCCTTCGAGGGCGACTTGAATTTCTTCAGGAAATTCGCTACCTCCAAAGCCCTTCCTGTCCATTTTCTATGCATCTTTCTCTTGAACAACTTTAGTAGAGAGGGTATAAGGAGTATACTGAGCAAATTATCCAACACCATGGGATACTCGAAAATACCTGGGGTATGCCATGCCGACGAGCTCGGCTACCTGTTCAGAACCTTCTTCTCGCCGAAGATAAATGAAGGTACCAGGGAAGCAGAGACTGTAAAACGCATGGTGACAATGTGGACCAATTTTGCTAAATACGGAAACCCAACTCCTGAAGAAAACAGTTTGGGCGTTACCTGGAAGCCAGCCCTTAAGAGTGAACATCTATATTTGGAAATTGGGGATGAGCTTGTAATGAAAAGGCAACCGTTTGAAGAAAGGAATAAGTTCTGGGACGAAATCTACCGAGAGCATGGCACGAATCAGAATTAATGTTTGGAGAAGAGTTGAATTCAACACAAAGTATTGCTTTTGGTTGCTTTCACTGGATTTATGTGCACATGATAATCTTCGAATTAGTGAGATATGGTGAAAAGTAGTTCCGTCAGGAAGAAGTGGGATACCAAATGTTAACAAGCCGTCCAGTTCATTGAGGAAAAATTTTAGTATCATGCAATGGACATATTATGTTCAGGTGATAGATGGAAGTTGAGGAATAAAGCCACATCAATGTGTAAAAAAATTAAGAAATTAAAAGGAACTCAAGTCTAAATCACGAAGATCTTTCGATAAGTAAAAATAGAATGGCCTACTAAACGTGCAACAAAATTATAGGTGATTATCAAATGAGATTAAGATTGATTTTGAATCAAATGTAATTAAGAAAAGTTGACTCCAAATGCACACTTTTCTGAATCATCTATATTTTTTCAAGAATTTGGTTAGGAAATAATGTGATAAAATAATTTGCCTTCATTTCAGCTGAATAACAAAGCTTCCCATATAATCATAATTCGAAAGTTCTCTTCATAAATTCTTCTTGAATCTATATTCAATCTTTCGAAGCTTAAATCATTAGAAGTAATATGTAGATAGTTGAAATTACATATGGTCATGAAATGATGATCGCTTGATGGGTATTCCAATTCCGATTATTCGGATATCTATAATTTTCTATTCAAAAAATGAAATTCATTGTCAACGAGTTTGACCCCTATTCACATGCAAGAGTGCATTTGGATATCAGCACTTCCCTCAGTGAACAGAAGGTAATATCTGACTGAGAGCAAGGATATAAATGAGTGCCTTTAATTGGTATAATGCAAACAAATTTTGTAACTTTTGTACTTCACGAGGAGAATATTTTAAGAACATTTATATTTAAAACATCACTTTAAAGATTGAATTAGATATAAACTTTAGGAAAGCACAATATGAAACGTACAATAGTATTTCCTCAGTATGTAATGTTCATAATTTATAAGAGTTTAAGTATATGCATTGACACATAAATTTTATATAGCAAAAATTTTATACCAGTTGTGAATATATTTTTTGCTTAGTGGTGTTCTGACCGCATTTATTCAAAAGATTTCCACAATTAATTTCCCTCGTTTTAACCTGTAAACCTGTGCTTTTTATGCTGTCACATACATATTACAAGCAGAGCAGTGAGCTCGAATACAGAGCTGCTATGAACAAGGAATATTATTCCCATAGTTTTATCTAATAATGAAACAATAGGTAACCACAAATGGGCTGAAGGACCTTGAGTCGTTGGCTTCTGCATATGCAATAAATTCCTGTTATTATCATTTAAAACAATATGGAGAAAATCTTTTTGATAAGCCTATGGAGAAAATTCCTGATATTCAGGGTCAAAGAGTAAAGCCAAATTTTTGGTACGAATTGTGAGCATGCGCCAAATCGAAATTCGAAAAGTGAAGTGTACAGGGTGGTCCAATTTGAAGGATGAGATATACTATCGAAAAATAATATACGTTCACGCCGGGACCGATTTTCATTTGTTTGAGCTGAGTTTGAGCTGTTTTGGCTGAGACGGCGTTGGAATTAATGCGCTTCATCTGGCGGGTGCGATTTTGGCCCGTTCAGACCTGCATACGTATTTTATGTTTGCTTAGTGCCTTAGTAGTACGGTGAGTGCCTCTCATGGTTTTCTATCCTGGCCAAAGATTTCAGCCAGTAAGTATAACTAGAAAGGTGTACCTATAGAGAGAGTACAGTACAGAGTCATGAGAGTATCAAGTGCCAGCCACCGGTAGTACACGCCGAAGTGAACGTGTGAATCATATTCGAAAAAATGATGTTCTTGTTTGATTAGAAAAAATTAAAGTTATACATTTTTTCCGAACGGCTGGAGATATTCGTATGAAAATTTCTATGCCTCGATTTCCAGCTTGGCAGCAAGTCTTATGTTGAAAACTATTTTTTGTCCTACCAGCGGCGCTTACTAGCACTTGATAGAATAATCATTCAATCCTACAAAATTGTAGGAAGAAATTTTCACACTACTACTTTTCTTGCGAAGAAATTTGAAATTCGAATTCTTCATCCAATTCATGAGGAAATATTCTTCATTTTTTCGAAACCTTTATTCGGTGGAAAGTGAACATTCGAATTGATTAATGAAACCATAAAAGAAGGAACATTCTACAATGAAAATTTGCAGAGAACCAAATTGTTCGAAAGGCAATCCACCAAGCTCAATACATTTCCGGCATCTCCTAATTACTGACTGTATTGCAGCTGATACTTATGGTTGCTGAATTTTTCGAATCAAGTGATTTCAATCTTCAAATCCAGAGGATTTAGATCCGGTGACCTTGATGGTCCAATACCATCGACCATGTCCGTATTGATGTAATTTTTCGTTAGCCGGATAATTATTCTCTAATGGCAACTTCTAAATGATATCGGCTCCATCCAGTTGTATTGAACTATCGCGTCTTTATAAATTAAGAGGTAGATCTACCATACATGTAGTCCATGAAGGTTATTCGAAAAGAATTCAAGAAAAAGAAAAAAATTCACAGATTTCGCAATCCTTGCAACCATCAGAGACATTGGAAATGATAACACCACATGTAAATATTACCAACATTTATTTGCATTTGAACTTAAAATAAAAAAGTATTTTCAATAATAATAATAAGCAATAGATAATAATTACAAGAAACAATCAACATTCCTAATTCCTAACTTAAACATGTGAGAGAAAACTTGTCACCGTATTTTATAACAAAAATGTTCCTTCTAAAGTAAGTATTCTTAAGATATAATAATGAAAAATAAAGATATAAATGATCGGATGAAGCTGGGTCCACCCTGTTCAATATTTTCGAAGTGAATTTTGATTTTAGCAAATTTTGGTTTTCATGAAATTGGCTTTAGATAGAAGAATTCTATTTTCACTAAAATTCATGAATCTTATGTGTACTCGGATCAACTAACATCGGATGAAGCTCAGTACATCCTGTCCAATATTTTCGGTGCGAATTTTTATTTTACCAAATCTGAGTTTTCTCGAAATTGGGTTGAGATAGAAGGATTCTGTTTTCACTTAAATTCATGAATCTTATAGGTACTCGTAGCGAACATTAGCAGAAGAATCTGAGTCCACCTCGTCCAATATTTTCAAAGAGAATTTCGATTTTACCAAATCTGGGTTTTCATGAAATTCAATTCAGATAGGAAGGATTCTGTTTCTACTAAAATTCACGAATCTTATATGTACTCGGATCAACTATCATCGGATGAAGCTGATTACATCCTGTCCAATATTTTCGAAGCAAATTTTTATTTTACCAAATCTGAGTTTTCTCGAAATTGGCTCGAGATAGAAGGATTCTGTTCTTACTGAAATTCATGCATCTTACATGTACTCTGGGTAAACATCATCAGAAGAAGCTGAGTCCACCTCGTCGAATATTTTCGAAGGGAATTTTTATTTTACCAAATCTGAGTTTTCTCGAAATGGGCTTGAGATAGAAGGATTCTGTTTTTACTAAAATTAATTAATCTTATCTGTACTCGGAGTAAACATCATCAGAAGAAGCTGAGTCCACCCCGTCCAATATTTTCGAAGGGAATATTTATTATACCAAATCTGAGTTTTCATTAAATTCGCTTGAGATAGAAGGATTCTGTTTTTACTAAAATTCATGAATCTTATAGGTACTTAGAGTGAACATTATCAGAAGAATCTGAGTCCACCTCGTCCAATATTTTCGAAGAGAATTTCGATTTTACCAAATCTGGGTTTGCATGAAATTCAATTTAAAGGAAGGATTCTGTTTCTACTAAAATTCACGAATCTTATATGTTATCGGATCAACTATCATCGGAAGAAGCTTATTACATCCTGTCCAATATTTTCGAAGTGAATTTTTATTTTACCAAATCTGAGTTTTCTCGAAATTGGCTCGAGATAGAAGGATTCTGTTCTTACTGAAATTCATGCATCTTACATGTACTCTGGGTAAACATCATCAGAAGAAGCTGAGTCCACCTCGTCGAATATTTTCGAAGGGAATTTTTATTTTACCAAATCTGAGTTTTCTCGAAATGGGCTTGAGATAGAAGGATTCTGTTTTTACTAAAATTCATAAATCTTATATGTACTTGGATCAACTCTCATCGGATGAAGCTGATATCATCCTGTCCAATATTTTCTAAGCGAATTTTCATTTTACCAAATCTGGGTTTTCATGAAATTGGTTTGAGATAGAAAGATTCTGTTTTTACTAAAATTCATGAATCTTATATGTACTAGGAGTAAACATCAGAAGAAGAAGCTGAGTCCACTCCGTTTTCGAAGAGAATTTTTATTTCACCAAATCTGAGTTTTCTCGAAATTGGCTTGAGATAGAAGGATCATGTTTTCACTAAGATTCATGAATCTTATATGTACTCGGAGTAAACATCATCAGATGAAGCTGTGTCCACTCCGTCCAATATTTTCGAAGTGAATTTTGATTTTAGCAAATCTGGGTATTCATGAAATTGGCTTTAGATAGAAGAATTCTGTTTCTACTAAAATTCATGAATCTTATATGTACTTGGATCAACTATCGACCTATTCTTCAAATACCGAAATAATTGCCCAATCTGGCAACGTTGCGGCGAATTTGACGGACCACTCATCGCGACCCAGATCTCACTTGATGAAACAACAATATGAACACTCGGAGTGCTAATGAAGGAAATAAAACAATGATCTATCCTTCAAATACCGGAATAATTGCCCAATCTGGCAACGCTGCGGCGAATTTGACGGACCTCCCACCGCGGCTCACTGGTCTGCAACTCTCGTGCCTATTTGTCATTTAATGTTTAATGATACATTAAATGACAAATAGGCACGAGAGTTGCAGAATGCCGATGTAAGGCAAAACTTGACCTGCGCGCTGGCCGGTTTCTCATCGCATCGCCAACATCTGATTTTGACAGTTTGACACTGGCCTGTCGTCCGTCAGAAATACAATGTTGGGAACGAAAATGGAAATAGAAATAATAAACATTTCAGATTCTGGAATACTACGCGAAATCAATCAATCCCTTCCCCACTGAAGTATTATTTCAACACGTTTTACCGAAACCGTGAGTGAATTAGGTCTTGGATGAATTGAATTAAGTTATCTGTTGAAATTGTAACCTGTTTCAATTTCAGCTGTACCTACATGTTATAAATCGAACAAATTTCTCTTAATGTGAGAACCGATTACTGAAAATCATTTCTCAGCATGCATTTCACTATGGTACAGTTTCAAGCATTATTCGCTCCTTTGAAATAGAATTTTTACCTAATTGAATTTCGATCCAATTGCCATATTATTTTCCATTTTTATTTCGCAATTCAAGAAACTAAGAATTTCATCTGCATAGTAAGTAAGGTGTAGTGGCTACACAATAATAATCTATTTCAATTCCTCTCGCAATTGAAGAAATCAATATGATATTGTTCCATTTTAAGCCCTAGAATCAGGATGGAATATAGGTATGCATTGTAGAATTCAAAATAAAAGAAAAATTTTTTTTTCACCAACATACATTACTCATTGTTTCGATTGAGATCAATGAATATATAATACGAAAACAAAAAGAAAGTGTTCGCTGAGGTTGGTGCAATGCTTATCTCGAAAGAGAAACCGAGCCTTCTCCAAGATACTCTGAGTTTAAATCTGATAAGAGACATGCAAGAGCAGAAAAATGAACAAAATAATCTCTTCACCATGCTGGCTAAGTAGTTTCCTGGAAGATGATTCAGTAAAACTCTGAAAATATTCTACAACTTCAGTCGAAGAAATTTTACCATAGAACACTTTGAAAAATATTCTATTGTTTGCTCGGATATGTATGATTTGCTATTCTCCCTTTTTTGCAAATTTCACCTTGGATTTCTTCGCAAGCCATGTGTTTAATTTCTCCCCACAATTTACTTCAATTCCTCATCAGAAGGGTATAAAACACTACCAAATATTCAAGAGAAAAACTCGAAACAGTTTGAACTGCATTACATTTTCATCGTAAAAATTAAATGACGTTGAACTTTCTGGTTTGGATGCTAATTCTTCTATGAAGAATTTCACATCATCCTGGTATGCCAATCGACTAGATGAAGGTTCATACATATATACCAATCTTCATCTGAAACAGAATTCCTTCTTTCTTACGAACATTCTCCAAATTTTCGTCAATCATGAGGACATGATGTGCTTCCACAGTAACCCTATGATAGAATAGAATTACATTTAATATTTGTTTGCATTTGGTCTTTCTCTGTGAAGAATTTGTTTCCCCATTTTCACATACACTATTTGGTCCAATTAATCCAATAGCTTTTCTACCCTAAAACAAAGCAATATTCAACGAGGATCTCAAGTTATAACTAGAAAACCATAAATACCTTATATCCTTTTTTCCTTCCATTTTATCGTATTTCAAATATTCATTTCAACTTTCTATTGTAGCCATATAGGTATTTATTCCAGTTCCTTACCTGCCATAGAACAAAATGGCCTCTCTTTTACACAATAAATTTGAGAATAATACATAGATTAAAGAACTATAATATAATAAACACAAAGTTCTCAATCGCTGAAGAATCGAATAACATGACAGCTCGAACATTGTTTATAAACAATGTGCTTCGGAATGTCACGACTCACGAGTGTTGCGGTATTCAAATGCCGTGTCGGAGATTCACGAACCGATCCGAACCTTCCCGATACAATTTGTCATTTAATGTATCCTCCCAATACACCTATGTTAATTAAATCACGCGATAACTTTCGAATGCTCTTTTGGTCTACTGGCGACACTTTTGTCTTTTGACCTTGAACGAAAACTCGTAATTTGCCTGTAATATACGAACACAAACATTTCCAATGTTAAAATGTAGACAACAAACAAAACGAGAAATTCATTTTGGAATGACCGCGATCGAATTTCTCGACGTTTCTCGTGTGCCCAAACTTTGATATTATGGCAATTCCACGTCTAGTAAATGAGGTCTGAATAAACTCATATAGTTGGAGAACAATCACTCTGATCGGCAGCATATTTGATCGCGTCGATTCATTGATGATCTGTTGCGGTTTCTGTGAGAGTTGTTTTGTTATTGGAGTCTTCACTCTTCAGTTATTCACGTCAATAGTAAGATTGATATTTTTCCAACAATTGACATACACATTTCACATATTAGGTATGTGTTCGATTACTGACAGAATTTCGAGATAAGGGATTACATGTGCGATACGATTTGTTACAGTTTTGTGGGGGTCCCTTCTCCTTTGTTTTTCACCGTCTGTTGTGTTCCCTTGCATTACCTAGAACTTCTTGTCTCTTGTCAACTGTCAACATTCTCTGGTCGATCTCAGTTGGGTGAAGCGGATAGCCCTCGTCCCTCGTCTTTCCTTTCAATTTTTAAGCTTAAAATGTGATGATGTCAAATACTTATAATCCAAGAATATTGAAGGAGGAGCTCTCTAAGCAGACTGCAATTTCGGAGGCGGTGGAGTCTCAGATCCTGAGGCTGGGAAGAAATCTGAGGAAGAATTATATTATTGTGACAGGTTTGGATGTCAATATGAAGAAATGATGAAGAACATAGAGCAGTCTACAATTTTTGAGATCAACGAGCCTACTGGAAATTACCCAGACTAAGGGCCCCCGCAGACTGCAGACTTTTTATCGGCCGATAGTTTGGTCGGCGTCTTAATCAGTATGGAGAGGAATGCATATGCGCACACTACATCGATTCAGTATCGGCCGATAAAAAAGTTTGATGGGCTACCCAATTACATTCAAACTAATCTGTCGGCAAACTATCGGCCGACTGTTTAATCCACAGAAATATAATAAATACTAGAATGCTATTAGGTACGTCCGAGATTCAGTAAAATGACCCCACATACTTGTACATGCGCAGCTCGTCTTTTCTTGGCACGTCGTTGCCAAGCATTATGGTTTCAGATGAAGTTCGGAATAAATCTTATTGTGAAATCAGTGAATTCGGCAACACCGCTACGCGCCGAAAACAAACACATCTTCACATTAGAAAAAGAGCAGTGTCGTATTTTAGGATTTGTTGATTCCCTTTGTTGTGTGCTTTCCTGTTTATTCATTCGTATAAATTCGCTTGCCTTTTCTGCTCCGTTTTCGGTGTTTCCTCGTTGTTTTCTTGAACATTGTGTAGTACTGATACTCCTTTAGTTTATTTTTGTACTTGAGTTTTACTATTTAATATTGATAGTCGAGTGCTGTGACAAATTATAGACAAAATGAAGTGCATGGTTCTTTTTTGCGCAAATACAGGAGAAACCCATTTTATGAAAGTAAGTTTAGTTTAAGTAAGATACTACAGCTATTTTATGATTATTGCAAATGTTGATATCGACAACTCATTCATACCACATTCACGAAGTCAAAAATTTTACGTCCAACCCTGATGACACGTTCACATATAGCGCAAACTCTGTAGTAGGTCAATTTTCCCTATGAGGTGCCAGGAATTGTGAACTGATTGGCGTTCTAGTATTTATTATATTTCTGTGGTTTAATCAGTATTGGCGCCTACACGCCTGCGCATACCTGACGATTGTTTAGTCGGCCGATAGTTCAATTCGCTTTGTGATTGGCGTCGTGTGCGTGTATTTTGAATATTGGTAATACTCATCCGATAATAGGCGAAATTTTTTTTCGGGTAATCAAGTGACTCGAAATGCATGGTGTGAAATTGTAGTACCCTGGGTAATGGAAATGAATTAGTTCATCTTAAAATTAAAATTTTAAAATCATTCTATGTAAGAATATTCCAAACGTGTGGAATAGAGGCAGACACATAAATTAAAAATTTCGACGGGCGGAAACAGTTAAGAGCTTTGATAAACAAGTTCAAGGGTCTTGTATTCCAAGGGGTCGTGATCCACGGGAGAGCAAGCAACGGTTTTTTTTATCATCAGATTTTATGGTTTTTCAACCAATAGTGTAAGACCACGTCGTTTCAAACAAATTCCTTCTAGAATATTCCAAGGGGACAAAGAGGCAGGGGGGAATTTGATTTAAATAGGCAAATTTTCGGGAATTCAGACAGAGAGTTCCGACAGTGGCGTGAAGTACAGAAGCACGCGACGTGTGCATGAGAAGGGAAAATGCGAATTGAATCGTAGGAAGTACCTGTGTTGAGTGGAAGTAAAGTTCGGTCGGTTCTTCAAAATTTGTTATGTAACTTGAGGGTAATTTGTAAGTAATTCATTTTTTTTTTGTGATTAACAGCAAGTGTTTTCGTGAGTGTTTGGTCTGGTAAGACAGAAATTATTTTAATTAAATGGGAATTTTCAAAGATTTGAAGTAGGAACGTACAAAAAGGTACTACGTCACTCTCCATCATTTCTATCTTGAAAAGGTCGAGAAATAAGGTTTTTATTTTTCATTGAATGTAAAAGAGTTTTTTTATTTAATTCAATATATTGTTAATGTTAATGAGAAGGTCTTTTTATTACTTCCCCTCTCAGAAAAAGATTTAATTTTTCATAAGACCTTGCGTTTGCTCAAGGCACGAGTCCAGATTCCCTTTCGGCTGGAAAAGTGTGCAGGCTTCGAAAGGTAAGATTTCTAATTTTATTTGCGGTTACAGGTGTGTTTAGAAACACCCCCGCAGGTATTACAATTTGGTGACAGCGGCGAGATAGAATATATCTGTTTTCTGAGAGTGGGTATTTTACAGTTCTTTTTTTAATTTTGATAGAGGGAAAAAGTGGAAACGAAATTCGAAAATTTTTCATTTTGTTTACTGGCGATTTAATGTGAGTAAAAAGAGAGAGTTGAGACGTTAGTCCATCGGAAAATATAATTTTTTTTTGTTAGAGATTTTTTTTTTCTGGTTTTGTTTGTGCTAATTACGAGTTCTTTTTTTTTACAGGAATAATGGTTCGACTTCAGTGGAAAATTTTTAAGTTTTGATTGATCTGAATTCACATTTTGATTTGTGTGTGGTTTTTTTTCTTTATCTTCAGGAGATTTTCAGATTTAGGGGCGTCACAGATGAGGAGCTCGATAGCGAAGAGGAGGAGGAAGAATGGATGGAAGAAACTCTCCTAGCTTTGGGAAGATCCAGAAGAATTACACGTCCACCAGACCGATGGACCTATTCTATTGAGGAAATACTTTTCCGCACGGAGTGGTTTGAGTACCATTGGGCAGTGACGACCCCACGTTCCGAGTTATTAAGTACCTAATCATGCAAAGGCCATTCCATTCATTTCTGATTTTTTTTTGTGAAGTTAACAGGGGCAATTCTAGTTTTAGTAGCCCAATTTTTTTTATTATGATTCCAAATTTTTAGGTTCCAAGGTCATTTACGTTGAAATTAATTTTAGTAAAATTTTTGGAGGAAAATCAATGTAGCTGTGTTTCAGAATTTTGAGTACATTATTCAGAAGAAGCAGTTTAGGTACGATTAATTTCTTTTTGAGGCCTCTATTCGAAAATTGAAAAAACTCTAATAAAATTTTGTTTTTGTAGTTTCGGTATATTTTTGAGGATTTGGAAGTTATTCGTTCAAATTGGTTGGATGCTATATGAAGATAATCTGAAACAGATTATAAGGAAGCGTTTTGGTCGCTGGTTAACGCGAGCACAAGGCCTTGCATGTTATGGATGATTATTTTTTGTTGTTTTGCATTTTTTTCAATAAGTTTCAGATTGAACTGATCATACAATCATTTTGATGTGATTGTTTTTTGTTATAAAGGATAAATTCTAATTTTTTGTTTGTGTATTCGTGTATATATTTGAAATTTAAGTGAACGTTAGAACAATGCGCGCATAAGGACAATAAAGACAATCAACGGGAAGTTCTGTGATCGAGAAAATAAGCGAAAATAATCATCAAGCCATCATCAGACGAATAACCTTCCTGTTCAGCTTCACCTGATTATGAGGCGATTGTGAAAAACGCAATTCCGCAGGTGTTACGCCAGCGAGATGTCTATGGAAGAAAAATCTGACAACCTAGCTGGTTGAAAGATATTCATGGTAAAATAAATTACGAAAATCGTGTAATTCAAAGAGTAAATGGTTCGAATACATGTGTCAAGTGAGCTCGTCGAAATCTTAAAGTTTATCGCGAAATAGTTATAGTTAAATATTGAGGTTGGTACCATTTTGAAGCCTAAATAATATTTCAACGGTCAGTGAAATTTTCTGATGTTCAGGATGTCAAACCTGTGAGTAAAAAGTGAATTTTAGAAAATCCTAATAAATTCGATAGAAATCAACTCTAACGATTCTCAATAAAAAAAACGTTGGCGTCCCAGCACATGGTATACCAACTAATATTATAAAGCTGATCACACAGTGAAAGATGACTAAGGAAAATGATGTCACACTAAATCAATTATTGAAGGAGATTGTAGACTCAAGAAACGACGTAAAAACTTCTATTGCTGCGTGCGAAACCAAATTGTTTGGAGAACTCCAGATCTTAAGAGAAAAGATTAAAACTTTGGAAATAGAAAATCAAAACTTAGCAAATAAACTGGAAACCCTTGAACGCAATCAGAAGAAAAATAATATTGTTATCTACGGTATACAAAAGCCTATTACTGAGATCACAAATCAATTCCTGGCAGAGGAAATAAGTCAGGTACTACATATTGAACTTTCTGAGGCAGACATAAGTGATGCTTATAAACTGGGGAAACAAGAAAATTCGCCTATAAAAGTTGAATTGATCTCCTACTGGAAAAAAAGAGAAATATTTTCAAACACAAAGAATTTAAAAGGAACTAATATTGCCATAGCAAATGATTTAACAAAAATACAAATTGAGGAATTAAAAGGTCTAAGGAAATATTTATTGGAAGCGAGGGCAAGTGGTACGGAAAGAGCGTACATAAGGGGGAATAAGTTGGTCCTTGGATCGGAGAAATACACATTGAAGGAACTTGAAGAATCCAAAGCAGTCGAAAAAGGAACACAATCAACTCAGGACATTGATGGAAACAACAAAAATAAGCAAAAAACAAAAAATCTGAATTCAAGACCGCAAACGGCTAAGGTTGCTGAAGAGTCCCAAAACACAACATCGGGTGAAAAAATTCGCACTAGGTCGGGCAACAGAATGTAGTGTTCTCTTGTATGTGGCATTTATATATTTAATTTTAGTGTTAATATTAGGTATAAGCTTACTCTTGTAATTATAGTAATGTATGGAAACCTTTAGTTAACTTATGAAAGATGAATCGATTTATAAGAGAATACAATTATCTACCATATGAAACGCAAATGATAACGAATATTGCAGGCATGAAAAATTATCAAACAAGAACCGTAAATATTATACATATGAATATCCGTAGTGTTGCTTCTAACTTTCGCGAATTTGTTGCATTGTTGGAGGTTATACCAATAAAATACGACATTATTGTACTAACGGAAACTTATCAGATCCAAGATGTCAAAATGTTTGAATTAAATGGATATAAAAATATTTACAATAATGGGAATTACAACAAAAACGATGGTGTAATTGCGTACGTGGGAGAGAGCATTGCATTTACTTATGACATTGTTCAGATAGCAGACACTAAAGCTCTGGAAATTGTCTTAAAAACAACAAACAATGAAAATATGAAGTTGACTGCTATTTACAGATCTCCACAACAGAGTATTGATTTGTTTACCCAAGGTTTGTATAGGTACTTGTCGCATTCACCGTGTACAAAACATATAATCGTTGGGGACATTAATATAAATATCTTGGGGCAAGGAAATATCGTTGATGAGTATAAAAATACTATGTACAACTTTGGCTTTCATTCAGCCATTAATAAATACACACGCCCTGAAAGTGTGAGTTGTATAGACCATTTTTTTGTTAAGGGGATAAATAGTTTCGAAGGTTATGTATTGGAATATTTGTGTACTGACCATTTCCCAATTGGGCTGTCTTATGACTTGTCAGTTGAAAAATCAACAAAAAAAAATTCACCACAAAAACGCAAAGATTATATTAACTATGATAAATTAAAACAAGAATTAGTCGACGAAACATGGCAAAAAATGTACCAAGAACATGACATAAATTTAATCACAAGAGAATTCATAAATACACTAAAAACATACATAGAATCTAGTACTAAAACTGTCAAAATACAGAGACACAAAGTGAAGAGAAAATTCTGGCTAACAGACTCTGTACTAAAATTAATAAACCAAAAAAATGAAATGTACATTGAACTTAAAAAAAATCCTCATATCTTAATTTTAAAAACTGAGTATTCAAAGTTCAGAAATAAAATAAAAAAAGTAATAGACGATAATAAAAAACAGCACTTTCAAAAAATTTTGTACAAAACCAACTCAGAGTCGAAAGCAGTATGGGACTATATGAAATCCATAACCAATGACGCGAAACCTAAAACAGAAATAACTAGTATAAAAACAGAAAACGGTAATATCGTAAACCAAGTAGAAATTGCAAACACATTTAATGATCACTATAGCGGTTTGGGACAAAAATACGCTGATGAAATAGAAACAGTTGATGATTTTGAGGACTCTGACACAGTAAATGACAAGTCTTTCTTCATAATACCAACTGACCCAATTGAGGTAGAAAATACCATCTCGGGGTTGAAATCTGGAAGGTCACCGGGAGTGGACGGGTTACGAGCAGAAACTTTAAAACATATAAAAAAAGAAATATCTCAACCCCTTTCATTTCTCGTGAATAGCTGCTTTCAGTCGGGGGAGTTCCCGGATATTCTTAAATTGGGAATGATAAAGCCACTTCATAAGGGTGGAAGTGAATTTGAAATAAATAATTACAGGCCGATTTCTTTAATCTCCAACATAGCTAAAATAATAGAAAAGATTTTTGGGGCACGTGCTGTGAGTTTTTTGGATAAACATAATATCATCAGTGATAGGCAGTACGGTTTTAGGCGGGGCAGATCCGCCGAGGATGCCATAGGAGAACTAACAGGAAAAATTTACGAATATTTGGATAAACAAATTCCGTCCCTGTGCATCTTCGTGGATCTGGCCAGAGCCTTTGATACTGTTTGTCATCAGACTTTGTTGAAAAAATTGGAGAGATATGGCTTCCGCGGTACTGCGCTTGGATTTTTTGAGAGTTATTTGTCAAATCGCCAACAGATTGTTGAGGTCAATGGAATTCGAAGCGAGCGGAGAGCGGTTACCTATGGTGTTCCCCAAGGGACGGTGCTGGGTCCGCTTCTGTTCCTAGTTTACATCAACGGTTTACTAAAAAGCGAGTGCAGTGGCCACATAATCAGTTTTGCGGATGACACTGTAATACAGTATAACGCAACATCTTGGAATGATTTAAAATCAAACGTGAAAAAGGACTTCATGTATATCATTGACTGGTTCAAGTTCAATAAACTAACATTAAATTTGAAAAAAACTAAATACTTACCTTTTGCTTCATACAATACCGGCCTGCCTTCCCTTGGGAACATAGAAATAGACGAAAAGCACACTATACCAGAGGCAAAATATTAAATATCTTGAGGTAATTATTGATGTAAATCTGAAATGGAACGAACATGTTAACCACTTAGTGAAAAAATGGAGAGGATTGCTTTACAAATTCAAATTAATGAAAAAATATCTACAAAATACATGATGATACTGTTCAATGCTCTGGTACAGTCTCAAATCAATTATGGCCTTATAGGATGGGGGGGAATTTACGATTGTCACTTAGAAAAGCTGCACACGATACAGAAATGGCTGTTACGCATAATATTTGGAAAAAGCCTCACGTTTCCAAGTGATAAGCTATACGAACTAACAAATGTACTCGACGCAAGGCAATCGCATGCCCTTAAAATAATTACACACATATTCACAGAAAAAATACTCCTAAATAAAGTCGAACATTTGTATTCTACCCGAAAACAGAATTACACTTACCAAACAACCAGATGCAATAAACGAATAGGCCAAAGGTCACATTTGTACATAGCTCCAAAAATTTATGCACAAATACCCGGTGATCTAAAAAAAATTAAAAATTACAAAAAGTTCAAATTCAATATAAAAAAATGGCTTATCGGAAAAAATAGACACTGGATAAAGATGTTCATTAATCAATATTAAAAAGAAAAGAGAAAAAAAAAAGAAAAAAAACATAACTATATACATTACCTAAATGCGACGGGGAGCCTACCCCTACCTTGACATACCTACCTCTAGTGAATATTGTTTATATTGTTTACATAATATGAGAAGAATAATTATTATGATATAACCTTACTACGACCAAAATATCCACATTCTCTAAGCACTCTCTGCACTGATTTTTTTCATTCTTGTAAGTTCAAAAAAATTTTTTGTATGAGTTAATTCTGAATGTTTAATTGTTTACGGCTTAATGCGCGCAGGCATGGCATTTGGTTTTTTTGGGGTTGGGTATCTAATACACATAAGATGGAAATTATTTTTCGATTTTGTTTCGTTATGTGGATGCAGGTTAAAGACAAAAAAAAAAGAAAAAATTTTTATTTCTTAGTTACGAGCAGGTCATTTCTCCTAGATTAATAACCTCTGTAACTTATTTGTTTATTTATTTATTGAAATTTATTAAATAAACATATTATTATTTTTTTTTTTTTTTTTTTTTACGTCCGTGTGAGGGGAAAACCCTTTATGGGCACCGAGAGGGTCCGCACTCTCGGTAGTGTGAGAATCCAAGATCTTGTTTGGTTACTCACTAAAAACCCCTCACACTTAAATGGAGGAGTTCTTCATCCTGCCCTCGTAGCGTCCCTTAACAAAAGAGATGTGCTGCAAGTGGCTTCTAGAGTTCATGAGACCTGATGATATGAAGTGACCCGAGCAACACTGCTTTCTGCATTCTGTGCGCCAATACCTCGGCCAGTGATCTACAGGCCGGAATAATCTTCAATTCATCCACGTAGTTGGCTCTCATTCCACCGAGACATCCTATGATAAGTACGACCATCCTCACTTTATGACCTGGGTATAAAGTTCCAAGCTCGAACATAAGATCTTTGTACTTTTGCCTCTTCTGTTCTTCTTTCATCACAACATTATTTTCAGCAGGGGAGGAGAATTCCACGACAGATAACTCCTTCAGTTCCTTGTCCAGAAGAAGTATGTCTGGTTTAACAGCATTGATCTGTCGTGTTGTTGAGACAGGATAGTTCCAGCATATGCGAGCTCTTTCGTTCTGGACCACCGCTTCAATCTCCAGAGGGACATATGGTAGCACCGGTTCCTTGTCTATCTCATACGCGGCTCTCAGATGGAAGTATAGAATTCGGAGAGCCGCGTTGTGTCTCTCCACATATCCTGATGGAGCATGGACTCTGCAGGCGGAAAGGATGTGCATAATCGTTTCCTGTTGCCTATGGCAAGCTCTGCAAGTTGTTGAGGTATCCATTTTCATGATGTTCTTTTTATACCATCTCGTATTTAGTACTCCATCCTGACACGCCATCACAAATCCCTCTGTCTCTGACTTGAGGCTAGCGGACTTCAGAAAGGCGAAAGACAATTCCTCAGACAGGTCCTGGTCTTTTACACTTCTGAAATATATGGAGTGCAAGTTCTTACTCATATGATGTTCGAGTAATTTATCCGCCTGAGACTTTCGGATCAGTCTCGCTAGGCTTCTTTGTTCCGCCTGAGTGATCGGTGCTCCAGCGAGCTCGGGATTGATCGATACGCCGGTTATGCTGAGTTTGTCCACGGCCCTTTGTGCAGCTCGGAAAAGGAAGGCTCCATGGTTCGCAATTTCATGCTGAGCAACAAATTTCAGGAGCGGATCTTATTATTATTATTATATTATTATTATTATTATCCTCATCGGTCTCCCGGTCTCAGCTTAAGCTGGTATTATTTCTATGAACCAGTGAAAAAACAATTCAGTTCCTCCCACTAGTTCAGGAATTTCCGCACGATGTGACAGGTTTGCAATGCTACAGCCCGTTGTGCATATACCGCGATCCTCTGGGATAATTCGATCTTTTTCTTGAATGATTCCCTTCCGTCAGCTGAAGTTCCGGATGCATTCCGGTGAACTCGTTAAAGAGGGAGTATCTCCATCCAGGAAGTGGTTTGTCCTCGCAATTGTTCACGTAATAAAAAGCTCGCATTACTTCAATATTCATGTCGCGGCTCCACTTGATACGTGCGTTGCGAGCTCCCCTGCGGACAGTCCTCCTCACGGTGGTCGAGCCAGCAGATGGAGTGGCATTTAGATCTTCTGCCATGATATCGGTTTCCACTTCTCGTTGCTGGCATTTTCCCCATTTTCATGGGTTCGCCACCATTTACCCTTGGTGGCCCAGGTAACTCGGGCCGTGGGGACGTCACCCCCCATGTGGCGTGGCAGAAACCAAACCACACCCGTGCGGTAGTAGTATTATTATTATCCTTCATCATCGGTCTCCCGGTCTCAGCTTGAGCTGGTATTTCTTCTATGAACCAGTGAAAAAACATTTCAGTTCCTCCCACTAGTTCAGGAATTTCCGCACGATGTGACAGGTTTGCAATGCTACAGCCTGTTGTGCATATCCCGCGATCCTCTGGGATAATTCGATCTTTTGAAGATTCCTCTTGAATGATTTTGACATGACTCCCTCAGCCGAAATCACCAACGGTATAATAGTGACTTTCGACAATTGCCACATATTCTTCAGTTCTATTGCCAAGTTCTCGTATTTCGTTATTTTCTCGGACTCCGTTTTTCCGATGTTATGAGTCAATGGTACTGCCACATCAATTATCACCCCATACTTCTGATCCTTCTCAATGAACACAAGGTCCGGTCTATTGTAGTCCACTGTTCTATCCGTTGTTATGGGTCTGTCCCAATAGAGAACCGCTGCGTCCGTTTCCAACACTGCTGCAGGTTGATACTTATAATATGGTGGACAAGTATCCAAAAAACCATGCCGAAGAGCTAACTGCTGGTGAACAATTTTTGCCACTTGGTTGTGTCGGCCCAGATATGCGTTGTCGGCAAGAACTCGGCAGCCGGCGATTATATGTTCAATAGATTCGCCTACTGCGCCGCACTTCCTGCATTTGTCCTCCACGTTAAGCTTTAAACAGTGTTTCTCGTAGTTGCGAGTTCTTATAACTCGATCTTGGATAGCCGTCAGAAATCCCTCAGTTTCAGGATACAAGTGTCCTGCATTCAACCACGACAAAGAAGCTAATTTATCGACATTTTCCCCCTCAAGGTGTTTGGGAAATCTGCCATGCAATGCTTGTTCTCGCCATAGACTTCTCTCTTCGCTTCTGGTAGTGATATCGAACGTCAGTTCTCTGTGTTGTAGGTTCAGAGGTGTGTATCCCTTATCTTCTGTTGTCACTAATTTCATCAGGCTATCTTCAGATTTGAGCAGTCGCCGTCTCAAGTTTTTCTCCTGAGTTCTGCAGAGTCTATAGATGTTCAACAGACCTCGTCCGCCATCTCTTCTAGGGAGATAAAGTCTTTTCACCGATGCATTGGTGTGCAGACATCTGAATTTTGTCATTAGGCGACGGGTTAGTCGGTCCAACTCATTCAAATCAGCATCTGACCACTTCAAGACTCCGAATGTGTAGGTCAGTGCTGGCGTGGCCCAAGAGTTCAAGGCATTGATCTGGTTTTTAGCAGACAGCTTGGTGTTGAGCACTTTGGTAACCCTGTTTTTATATTTCGCAGTGAACTCAGCTTTCAAACGGGTGTGGTCAATCCGTTGATTTTGAGGAATGCCCAGATACTTGTAGGTCTCTTCTGGCAACATACTGCAGATGTCCTGAAATTGTTCCTGAGTGTTCTCCATTTTACCCTTCTTGATGTTGATGATAGCGCATTTATCGAGACCAAAGGACATGTCAATATCTCTGCTGAAGGAGCGCACTATATCTATGAGCGAGTGAAGTTGGTTTTGGTTCTCGCCAAATAGCTTCAGATCATCTATATACAATAAATGGGACAGTTTTCTCGGATTCCTCATTGCAGGTCTGTATCCTATGTTGGTGTTTTTCAAAAGAGTAGAAAGAGGATTCAGTGCCATACAAAACCACATCGGCGACAGGGCATCTCCCTGAAATATCCCCCTTGATATTTTTACGGTTCCAGCATTGATGTTGTTTATAAGAATATTCGTTCTCCATGTACTCATAAGATGTTGAAGCACAGCTTTTATTTTCGGGCAGATCTTATAAATCTCCAGTACTTTCACAAGCCAATCGTGGGGCACCGTATCGAAGGCCTTCTGGTAGTCGATATAACATATACTTAAATTCCTTCTCCTCGCTTGGGCTTGCTTTAACACTACAGCGTCTATGGTGAGTTGATGTTTGCATCCCGCAGATCCTCGAGAGCAGCCTTTCTGTTCTTCTTCCAGAATGTTATTGGCTTCACAATGAAGATATATCGCATTATTAACAAGCGAAGTGAACAGCTTGTCCAACACTGACAAACACGTTATGGGTCTGTAGTTATCTGGCTTGCTGCGATCTCCTCTTTTGTGAAGCATATAGGAATTGCCTTGAGTGAGGAAAGTAGGTATCTTGATGGGATCTTCTAGTGCCTCCGAAAAACATCTAGCCAGACTTGGGAAACATGATGTGAACTGTTTAACCCAGAAGTTGTGAAGTCGGTCGGGTCCTGGCGCTTTCCAGTTACTAGTGTTTTTGACAATGTTGGAAATTTCCTCGACTGTAAAAAGATCAGTTCTCATCTCGACGATTTCGGAAGCCTGGTGTTCAATGTCCCTAAGCCAGCTAGTGTTTCCCTGAAATCGACCAGTCTCCGACCATAAGGAACTCCAGTACTGCCGAAATTCGCCATTGCTAATACCAGCATGCAGATTGGAGGAGATTTCGGATGGCTTTTCAAGACTTCTGAAGAACTTTTTTCTGTCTCTCACATATTCAGCATTTTGTTGTTTTCGCTTTGTAAGCTCGTTGTATCTTCGTAGGCGAGCACCTTTGGCTTTAGCTTGTTGTCTCAAGCGATCTTTCAGTTCAACCATCAACTCCTTATGACGTGGAGATCTCAGGTCCACCCCCGCGGATGCGGCTATTTTTCGCACTTTGTTTAACACTTTACGCGATTTGTTATCCTTCAAGAACTCATCCAGAACATCAACTTTTCCTCGAAGTTTATCGACGTCCTGCATCAATCTTTTTTTCCAGGCAGGAGTTTCATTTTTAACCTTCTGTTCACTGGGTCTGGGAATGTAGATCTTTTGTCCATTTTGTCCGATAACTGTGATGGCAGCACAGTACAGAGATAAGTGGACTTGTTCCAACGTCCATTGAGTGCTCAGGTGTTCCGCCAATATTTCGTTGAGCCTCTCGATGTTATTTTTGGCCGTAGAGTTGAAGTTCAATTTTGGAAGAATTGGGCGGTTGAGCGGATCAGTAGATTCGTATTACGCCAGGTTACTATGGAAGGTGTCATACAGTTGGCGATATTGTGGGGAGTCTTGGTGAGCAGTTCGTGTGACAGACAGGTCCCTCGCCGTATCTGCTGGTCTCTCTAGTGGCTCGGTGGGTTCTTTATTCTGATTTCCGACAATCTGTTCTTGATTGATTGTGTAGCCCATTTCTCTCTTGATCTCATCTAGTTCCTGTCTTGTCAAGTAGCTTTTCCGTATAATAACATTTTTACGATCCGCAATGTTTCCTTCTGTTAACTGAAGTTCTGGATGCCTCCTGGTGAACTCGGTATAGAGGGAGTATCTCCATCCAGGAAGTGGTTTGTCATCGCAATTGTTCACGTAATAAAAAGCTCGCATTACTTCTATATTCATTTCGCGGCTCCAATTGATACGTGTGTTGCGAGCTCCCCTGCGGGCAGTCCTCCTCACGGTGGTCGAGCCAGCAGGTGGAGTGGCATTTTGATCTTCTGCCATGTTTTGGGATTCCACTTCCTGATGTTCTGGCGGAGCTGTATTTTGTTGAATGACAGGGGCCCGCTTCCTCAGCACCCTGCCACCGACGGATCGCATGCTGTCATGCCCAGCGTCGGCTCCGGACATGCCCTGGCGCTCCCCAGGCAGCGACTCATTTCCGAGGCTCATAAATTTCACCATTTTCATGGGTTTGCCACCATTTAACCTTGGTGGCCCAGGTAACTCGGGCCGTGGGGACGTCACCCCCCATGTGGCATGGCAGAAACCAGACCACACCCGTGTAAAAAGCACCCTCTTGGTGATTGGACAGAAGAGCGGCTTTCCACCAATCAAGGGTGTTATTACTTAAAAAAAATAAAAGATGTTAATTAAAATTTTGAAGTTCTTTCTTCCGACGGAAGAAAGTGTGGGATCGGCCCAACGCACTTGGGTCAGGTCTTGGTGTTTAAAATTATTTTCTAGGGAGAGGGATGGTAAATGAAAACCTTTTAGATTAAATTTAAGACGTATATTAAACCAAATCAAACTAAACAAATTCTCACCAAATTAGATATGTGTTACTTAAATCAAATGATTCAAATTATCAAATGTTCAGATATTTCTTAATTCGAAAGTAAATAATCCCATCAAGTAGAACTGTTAAATTAACTTTCAATTACAATGGCAGATCTATTCATCGAAATTAAATCAACATCAGTGTGAATTCCAAATCATAAAAAAATATCACATTCAAATTATTAACAAAAATGAAAAGGGCTTGTCAAAATAACCCCAAATTAATAACCATGGATAATCCCAAAAGAATTTACAATATAAGGTAAACTTTCTATACCCAAACAAGTAAACGGAAAATAATCCTTCTTAAACTTTACATTCACGAGGGGAAACTCAACAATAGTTTCCTCGTGACCTTTCAAATAAACCTGAGTTTTCTCAACAGAAAACTCCACTTAGACCTTCCACTACTTAAGGGTGATTTACAAATATTATAATACGTTTTAAGAAAAAAAATACGAAAAACATGAAACTATGACTTTTAGAAGATTTCAGGACTCTGGACTAAACACATAATTTGGGCGGGCAAGCTAAGCATAAACAATTTATCTGACCTTTTTCCTGGACCAATAATCCCAAAAAATGATGAACCTAGGAGGATGTTCTACGACGTTGCTTCTTTCCTGAAACAGACAGATTAGGTACGAAGACACGGCACCCACACGTTTTTCGCCAAAAATTGACTTTCACTCCCGAATATACCGACGATACGCGATCTAAAAGAATTCCAAATAATTTAGAGACTTTACTAACTTTTAACTTAACACTTTTTATGTCCCTGTTCAAGACTGATTTTCCAAGACTTCAAAAATAAAATCAAGAACTTTATGAGCTATTCCAACGCCGTCTTCCGAATAACTACAAAACTAAATTAATTCTAAAACCTTCCTTAAAACCGTATCAAACACATATCAAACGAGTCAACTCAGAATCTCCCCGTTTGAGACTTCTGCAGTTACTCCACTCCGCAACTTCCAAATCAACCTAAAATTTTTTTCGTAACCATATTCGCGAGTACTGGAAACCTTTCCGCCTCGAGGTTCCACCAGAAACTGCCTATTTCGTCCCCGGAGCGAGTCGAAGATTTTCCCCTCTTCGTCTCCTCCAAAAACCAGTCAAATTAAAGGTTTTTCTTTCGTTGATGCTTCAAAACCAATCAAATCAATATTTCTTCCATCTTTGTTTTTATGAACCAATCAAATTGAAGACTTTCCTGCTTCCCTACCCCTCTTAGTTCCCATGCATCGGTTTGGGAAATGCTGCGTCGAAAAATGCCATGGTTCTCAGCGTATTCTCAGCGCTGAGTTCGTGGAACCATAATTTCCTTATCTTCACTGTTGCAGACGAAATTCGAACCGAAAAAGTAACAATTTTAATCGTTATCGTCTCGCCAGATATCCTGTCTAGGCCTTGATAACCGTCTCAATAATTTTTTATCACCGGGGTATTGAGTTCCCGAAGTTTAAATCGATCAATTAAATTATTGGGCTTTCTCTCGGGAGATTTCCCGAGTAAAATAAAGGGTGTTAAAAATATCACTGAATTATTACGGAAAAGAAGAAACATTCAAGTCCTAATTTTAAAAAGGGATATTTATTTTATTACTTTCAAGTTAGCCCTCCTATTACAAATATCCTCCCCTTTGAAAAAGTTTTGGCATCGGTTGCCATAACTTTTCCCTTACCCTCATTCCTCAATAGTCCAAAAGTCCCTTGTCTTCCATTAAAAAACATTCCGACAGTTATACAACTTGATTATACCAAACTCAGAACTCTTAAATCTCATGCAGCATGCCTTAAAATTAAATATCATTCTTACTCAACTATTAGTCCAAGTTCAAGATAAACAATATCAAAAAAAGAGAAAAAAAAAAATACAAAGTTCGATGCAGCATAACATAATGCTCATAAATCAAGTCCTTCAAAAAGAAAAATTAGGCAAATCCTGCCTTTCACCTTTCACTTCTCCTAAATGGAGTCTATGTGTCTATTTCTCGAATTTCAAAATTTCACCCGCGGTCACAACAAAATCTCCTTAGTCCGGCTCTGACCATCTCCCTATGTTTCATTCCTCTGAAATCGGAACTGACCTTCGCCTCGAGAACGACCTTCCAAAAATACACAACGGCCTGTATAGTCTACCGTAATCAGCTATTCGCACTTTGAGTTCGACATCAATATTTACGTTAGCGTAGCGCACAGCCCATCTGATATCGCGAGAAATGTCCCTTACATTGCACATATTTCCGTTTTCACTTTCAGCGTAGTACGTCTTTGTTGTCGTAGCCTACGTCCGCCTCTGCGTCCTCACTTCTTCCCAAGTCCCCTTGTCTGGTCCTGTGTCGATTCCTAATCCACGTAGTTAAAGCACAGACCAGTAAATGTCAAAGTATTCCACAGGCTGGCCAACGGAATCATTTCATATCCAAATACCTTATAATATAGGTGCAGTCGTTTGATATAATTCCTATCCCGTACTTTATGATTCGGAATGTCGCATAGAAACCCATGAGTCCACTCATGAACAGGTGATGTAAGTGACCATCCCCATAATTGTCTGGCTGTGTTGTGTTGTGGGCCAATTCTTTCATTTCTTCTGAGTTGAACATGTGAATCGTTGAGGAGCCTTGATCAGCGGTCTCCAATCCTGCAGCCTGCTACTCGTCTGACGATAATATTTTCCACGGCTTTCAATCGGTAAATGAAGTTAATTATACCCTCGGCCACAATTAAGCTACGTCTATGCATCCCGCAATGCGTAATCACTCAAGTTATCTCGACACATTGTTTAATTGTTACTTCGTCGCGATTATCTCAATGTTTATCTTCGCACACGCGTACGCGATTAGCGTCTCAGCACTGTTTACTTTTACGAATAAGGTCATTCCTCTGGCTTAGGTCAGTACCTTTCCCATACTGCTAATTGATTTGGATCCTCTTGAAACCTGTTTTACATAAAATTTACAAATACAACAACATCAACAAAAATTAAAACTTTCACAATTTTTCTAATTAGTATTACGGAATCCTTTTCACAACTCGAGACATAACTTAACATAAATATGAATCCCTTTTTCTTCCCTATTCGTCCTCCTATGATAAGTTACATGATTCATTCCTAATCATCCGAGGAAGAATACCACAAATAATACAATCAGATCTGCTTTTTGTTGTGGAACACAAAACGCAATATTTTACCAAGATTATTTCAAAAATAATTTCCGCAACCCGTACTTTACACTCTTTCGAAAAAATATATAAAAAAAAACTTAAAGACTTAATTCAACTGTTGCGAAATTCGAAAATTAAAAATGATTTAGGGGGGGGGGTGTTCGTAACCCAGAACAGGGACCCTTTTCAAACGGTGGCTCTCCGGGCCAGTGAGCCCCTGGAATCTACGAAATGGGCAGGAGTTGATTCATGTCTCCTAGAAGGCCGTCGATTACTTGCCTTCTCGCTACCCGAATTCCGGTCCTATTTATCCATGGAATCTAACGAAATGGGCAGGAGTCGATTCGCTTCTCCTGGAAGGCTGTTGAAGAGTTGCCTTCTCGCTACCCGAATTCCTGACTAGTTTATCCTTGGAATCTAACGAAATGGGCAGGAGTCGACTCACTTCTCCTGGAAGGCAATTGAAGAGTTGCCTTCTCGCTACCCGTATTCCGAGACAGTTTTTCCCTGGGTCCGGAGGGCGCCTTGCCCTCGAAGATCGTCGTAATGGTATGGTTTCCATTACCGATCGTTTCTTCTCGTAACTCACTGTTTTTACGAGTTTCTGTTTCTTCCTCACCGTATTTTCCCTGTTTTTCGTGGGACAGGTTGCGACATATACTTGAGCGATACCCAACTCCATGGGTTCGCAGACTATGTCCGTCCCCTTTATCTCCTTCCTCAGTTTGGCCTCTACCACCATTTCCGAACGCGCGGAGATATTAAACGCAGATATCAACACAACGTCGGTTTCCCAGGTACGATCTTCCTCTATGGTTAATTCCCTTTTAACATGTTCCTTAGTTCCTAATCCATTGGCGCAGTCTCCGCCTTTCTTCCTGTTCCCATCTATTCCTAGAGTCGAAGGTGAATTGCGATCCCAACGAAGCTCCCCTTCGTTATTCTCGTTTGACCCGGTGACGTCACCATTCCATTCCCTTATGGTGTCACCCTTCGACAGACCATTGCTGTCGGCTCCCTCTGCACCCTCCGTCTGGGTGCTAACACTGGTATCCCTGAACGCCTCATCAACCTCGACCCTTACTCCTTTTTCCTTAATGTCCTCCTGGACTCTCCTCTGAACATAAAAATGTTCCATTTTTCCACTGTCCTCGTGACAGTCTCTCCTGGGATAGTGGTCTCCTAAACTTGTACTTCCTCGTTGTACCACTTCGGTAATCTCCTCTATTTCCTCACCTTCCATACAGGTTTATTCCTCTTTATCTTTCTTCCTCCCTAATTGGATGCCAAAGTACGTTTTTGGCTCCTGTCCTCTATCCGTACTTTTGTTAGGGCACTCCCTTGCCCAATGTCCCTGCTTGTTACAATTATGACACACTCCCTGTGTCAATTTTCCTTCTTGATTGATATTCCAGCAATCCCTCGCGAAATGGCCTGTTTGGCCACAAGAATGGCATGTCCTCCAGCTGTCTCTTTCCCCATTTCTTCGGTTCTGCCTAATACTTCCACACCCCTTCGCGGTGTGACCTTCTTTATCGCACAGTTGACACACTTTTTCGGTGTCAACTGTCGATACCCTCATATTTACCGACCTCCCTTGCAACATTCTACTGGTGGTCTCTTGTAGCCTAACTAATTCCTCTGCCCTTTCCAGGTCCAAGTTTTCCTCCTTCAATAAGTAAATCCCAATTTCCCTCATTACGTCCCTTCTCAGTCCTATCTTGAACTGATTCAATATTAAGTCCCGGTTCTTCTTCCTTATTCCAGGTTCTTCATCCCTTAACGCTCCGGCCAGATCCTCGCTTAGTAAACTTGCTCCTACCGTGCGTAATCTAGTGCAGAACGAGGACACATCCTCGTCCTGACGCTGATAGCATCGGCTCAAGTTCCACTGGTTTTCTCCCGGCAACCTAACCGTCGTAAATTTCTTAATTAGCCTCTGTTTTAACTCATTATAACTTAAGGTGTCAAAGGTGATATCAGACTTGAAAAAACTATAGGCATCGCCTTCGAGCTTAAGTTTGAGAAGGATAAGCAAGACCTTTTCATCCCATCCGTATAATTTTCCCAGCAACTCTAATTGTTCAAAATACCTCGTTGCGTCTTTCCCATAAAAACACTCTAAAGTAGTCGATAGCATACCTGGCGAGTACCTAGGTATTATGTGACCCGCGGGAACATTCATGTTGGATGCACCAACTGGTTGAGCCATTTTTCAAAAATTTAACCAGAACCCAATTATCGTAACCAAAATATGATTTTTCAATGTACTCAATAAATTATTTACTTTTCAAATCATACAATAATTTCAAATTCTCAACCTTAAATTTCAACAGGACTGAAACACGCTCAAGATTACGACTTTAAATTTCACGAATAAAAAAGAAATAGCAAAATGATACCCTAATAATTCCAATTCGAACAGTCTTACTCAAAACACCAAAATAAAACAAACCACCTGAAAACGAGTTCAAAAACAGACCAACACACCAAAAAAAATTCAAAAGAAAACTCTGGAAAAAAAAATTGATGCAACCCCAAAAAAAAAAAACAAGAAAATTACCAAGTGTCGGATTCCTGAAAAAAACAACAGTACACAAAACCTCCTGAAATAAAGAATGATTCTATTTAACTTTTCTGGAACTCAAAAGGTCACGATCGGCGGCTCTTTTACTAAAATCTTAACCAAATTTAAACTTTTCCCGATTCTTGAACCTTCAAAATAACCCAACTTGAAAAAAAATTAAAAACTTTCCTTCTATCAAAATGTTTCCCAAAATTTCAAAGTCGACTTAGAGCAAGGAAAGCCAAGTTCACTTATTCTCCAAGTCAAACTCAAAACAAAACCGAATAATATTATTTTATAAAACAAACTCTTCGATCGTCAAACGAAATCGCGAATAATTGGAACAATGGATAGAATAACCAGAAATTTTCACGCAATACGCCCTGAAAGAAAATCAATCAAAAATTTCAATCAATCGATAAAAGCCAACACCTTCAACCAAAATCAAATAAATGAATAGAATAACCAAAAGAAAAATTTTCATATAATACGCCCTGAAATAAAATCAATCAAAAATTTCAATCAATATTTTCACTGAAAGCAATCAATTAAAGCAAAATTCAAAAAAATAATTCATAACCCTCCTGAAACAGAAAACTTGATCGTACACATTCAATAATCAGAAAATTCAACGTCCTGAAAAAGAAAAACAATGTCCTGAAAGAAAAACAATGTCCTGGAAGAAAGAAAAACTTATGCCTTCCTTCCTTATAAAACCGCAATGAATCTAAAACCTCTTTAAATTCTTAAGATCTCGTTATCAACTCAACTCTATCAAAAATCTTTCACTTAAAATGATAGAACATCACAGAAATATGAACTGTCCTATAATAATTCCAAAAGAAAAGAAAACTTGAATTTATTCAAAAAAACCTACTGTATTTATTCAATTCTTCAATATCTCAAAAACAAAAATCTTTAGATCAATAATTTTACCTTACTTTAATTCAAACCTGAACTCTGTTCCTACCAATCGCAATTTTTAAAACGTAAACTCGAATTCATAGGCCTAAGCATACATTCAAACGAAAATAATCCAATTCAAATTAAAATCAACAGGTACCTGAAAACCTTCATCCGGAAATCTTCCAACAAGTCAATACACACTACGTCAATCACCCATAAAACAACAGGATAAAATTTCCTTATACCTCAAAATTTCTCTAAATTTCTCGAAAATCTCTCTAAAAACCTCCCTTGGAAAATTTAACACAAGGAACTCTAGTAATCTTTATATTCACACTGATGCAACATACACAAAACCAAAAAGACTTTTTATCTGCCGGAAAATTCAACGTATTACAAAAGAAAAACTCTCCCCCGGAAAATTAAACACATCCCACCGCTGTCACCATATGTAAAAAGCACCCTCTTGGTGATTGGACAGAAGAGCGGCTTTCCACCAATCAAGGGTGTTATTACTTAAAAAAAATAAAAGATGTTAATTAAAATTTTGAAGTTCTTTCTTCCGACGGAAGAAAGTGTGGGATCGGCCCAACGCACTTGGGTCAGGTCTTGGTGTTTAAAATTATTTTCTAGGGAGAGGGATGGTAAATGAAAACCTTTTAGATTAAATTTAAGACGTATATTAAACCAAATCAAACTAAACAAATTCTCACCAAATTAGATATGTGTTACTTAAATCAAATGATTCAAATTATCAAATGTTCAGATATTTCTTAATTCGAAAGTAAATAATCCCATCAAGTAGAACTGTTAAATTAACTTTCAATTACAATGGCAGATCTATTCATCGAAATTAAATCAACATCAGTGTGAATTCCAAATCATAAAAAAATATCACATTCAAATTATTAACAAAAATGAAAAGGGCTTGTCAAAATAACCCCAAATTAATAACCATGGATAATCCCAAAAGAATTTACAATATAAGGTAAACTTTCTATACCCAAACAAGTAAACGGAAAATAATCCTTCTTAAACTTTACATTCACGAGGGGAAACTCAACAATAGTTTCCTCGTGACCTTTCAAATAAACCTGAGTTTTCTCAACAGAAAACTCCACTTAGACCTTCCACTACTTAAGGGTGATTTACAAATATTATAATACGTTTTAAGAAAAAAAATACGAAAAACATGAAACTATGACTTTTAGAAGATTTCAGGACTCTGGACTAAACACATAATTTGGGCGGGCAAGCTAAGCATAAACAATTTATCTGACCTTTTTCCTGGACCAATAATCCCAAAAAATGATGAACCTAGGAGGATGTTCTACGACGTTGCTTCTTTCCTGAAACAGACAGATTAGGTACGAAGACACGGCACCCACACGTTTTTCGCCAAAAATTGACTTTCACTCCCGAATATACCGACGATACGCGATCTAAAAGAATTCCAAATAATTTAGAGACTTTACTAACTTTTAACTTAACACTTTTTATGTCCCTGTTCAAGACTGATTTTCCAAGACTTCAAAAATAAAACCAAGAACTTTATGAGCTATTCCAACGCCGTCTTCCGAATAACTACAAAACTAAATTAATTCTAAAACCTTCCTTAAAACCGTATCAAACACATATCAAACGAGTCAACTCAGAATCTCCCCGTTTGAGACTTCTGCAGTTACTCCACTCCGCAACTTCCAAATCAACCTAAAATTTTTTTCGTAACCATATTCGCGAGTACTGGAAACCTTTCCGCCTCGAGGTTCCACCAGAAACTGCCTATTTCGTCCCCGGAGCGAGTCGAAGATTTTCCCCTCTTCGTCTCCTCCAAAAACCAGTCAAATTAAAGGTTTTTCTTTCGTTGATGCTTCAAAACCAATCAAATCAATATTTCTTCCATCTTTGTTTTTATGAACCAATCAAATTGAAGACTTTCCTGCTTCCCTACCCCTCTTAGTTCCCATGCATCGGTTTGGGAAATGCTGCGTCGAAAAATGCCATGGTTCTCAGCGTATTCTCAGCGCTGAGTTCGTGGAACCATAATTTCCTTATCTTCACTGTTGCAGACGAAATTCGAACCGAAAAAGTAACAATTTTAATCGTTATCGTCTCGCCAGATATCCTGTCTAGGCCTTGATAACCGTCTCAATAATTTTTTATCACCGGGGTATTGAGTTCCCGAAGTTTAAATCGATCAATTAAATTATTGGGCTTTCTCTCGGGAGATTTCCCGAGTAAAATAAAGGGTGTTAAAAATATCACTGAATTATTACGGAAAAGAAGAAACATTCAAGTCCTAATTTTAAAAAGGGATATTTATTTTATTACTTTCAAGTTAGCCCTCCTATTACACCCGTGCGGTTATTATTTTTTTTTTTTTTTTTTTTTTTTAATTCCGTGTGAGGGGAAAACCCTTTATGGGCACCGAGAGGGTCCGCACTCTCGGTAGTGTGAGAATCCAAGATCTTGTTTGGTTACTCACTAAAAACCCCTCACACTTAAATGGAGGAGTTCTTCATCCTGCCCTTGTAGCGTCCCTTAACAAAAGAGATGAGCTGCAAGTGGCTTCTAGAGTTCATGGGACCTGATGATATGAAGTGACCCGAGCAACACTGCTTTCTGCATTCTGTGCGCCAATACCTCGGCCAGTGATCTACAGGCCGGAATAATCTTCAATTCATCCACGTAGTTGGCTCTCATTCCACCGAGACATCCTATGATTAGTACGACCATCCTAACTTTATGACCTGGGTATAAAGTTCCAAGCTCGAACATAAGATCTTTGTACTTTTGCCTCTTCTGTTCTTCTTTCATCACAACATTATTTTCAGCAGGGGAGGAGAATTCCACGACAAATAACTCCTTCAGCTCCTTGTCCAGAAGAAGTATGTCTGGTTTAATAGCATTGATCTGTCGTGTTGTTGAGACAGGATAGTTCCAGCATATGCGAGCTCTTTCGTTCTGGACCACCGCTTCAATCTCCAGAGGCACATATGGTAGCACCGGTTCCTTGTCTATCTCATACGCGGCTCTCAGATGGAAGTATAGAATTCGTAGAGCCGCGTTGTGTCTCTCTACATATCCTGATGGAGCATGGACTCTGCAGGCGGAAAGGATGTGCATAATCGTTTCCTGTTGCCTATGGCAAGCTCTGCAAGTTGTTGGGGTATCCATTTTCATGATGTTCTTTTTATACCATCTCGTATTTAGTACTCCATCCTGACATGCCATCACAAATCCCTCCGTCTCTGACTTGAGGCTAGCGGACTTTAGAAAGGCGAAAGACAATTCCTCAGACAGGTCCTGGTCTTTTAAACTCCTGAAATATATGGAGTGCAAGTTCTTACTCATATGATGTTCGAGTAATTTATCCGCCTGAGACTTTCGGATCAGTCTCGCTAGGCTTCTTTGTTCCGCCTGAGTGATCGGTGTTCCAGCGAGCTCGGGATTGATCGATACGCCGGTTATGCTGAGCTTCTCCACGGCTCTTTGTGCAGCTCGGAAAAGGAAGGCTCCATGGTTCGCAATTTCATGCTGAGCAACGAATTTCAGGAGCGGATCTTCACTTCTCAGAATCCTTACTGCCATTTCCAATGTTTGTTGATAGTGTTGATATTCCAAACATTGCAATCCTCTACCCCCCTGGCTTCTGGGAAGGTATATCCTCTGTATTGAACTGTTGGGATGTAGGCTACGATTCATGTTCATCGTTTTCCTTGTTGACCTATCAAGATCTAGGAGTTCGTTCATCGTCCAGTTCACCACGCCGAAAGAGTAGGTGAGAATTGGGATGGCTAGCATATTTGTAGCAGATACTTTGTTCTTTCCTGACAGCTGCGATTTCCAAATGTCCCTCAGCTTTTTTTCGTAGCTGGCTGTTAAGGCATCCTTTATCTGGGTTGTCTCCAGTACACCCCTCTGTTTCATCCCAAGAAACTTGTAAGTTTCTCCGTCTTCGAGGTGTCGAAAAGTCATTCCATCTTCCAGTCGAATATCTTCTCCTGCGTCTTCAGCTTTTCCCCTGCGCAGATGAAAAACAGCACACTTGTCCAAACCGAACGACATTCCCATTGCTGAGGTGTAGTCTGAAACGATATTCAGCAGTTGCCGTAGTGCGGACTCGGAGGGAGCGTAGAGCTTCAAGTCGTCCATGTACAAGAGATGCGAGATCAGGTGGTTCCTTCTGCCTGGTGGTCCGGCCTTGTATCCTATCTTGCTCTCCCTTAACTCAATTGTTAGTGGTATTAGAGTTATGCAGAATAATAACGGGCTCAGCGAATCTCCCTGGAAAACTCCTCTTCTGTATCTCACCCATCCCGTATAAACGGTTCGACCCTCTGCTCGGATGGCAAACTTCGTTTTCCACAGCGCTATGATGTTTTCTATCGCGTGGATGATGTTAGGGTACACTTTCAGCATTTTTAATAACCGTACTATCAGTTCGTGCGGCGTGGTGTCATATGCTTTCGCGTAGTCCAACCATGATGTGTGTAGGTCGCGCTTGTAGTGTCTGGCGTCTAGACATATGCTCTTGTCTATGAGCAGGTTGTCCTTGCATCCTTGCACTCCTTTCTTTGCTCCCCTCTGTTCGTAGATACTGTTCCACACTGGTCCAATAACCCTCAGTATTTGATCTTGAATTACACTTGTGAGGATCTTATACAGTGTATTGAGGCAAGTGATTGGGCGGTAGTTCTTGGGTTGCCCTAAATCACCTGATTTTGGTATCAGCACTGTTCTACCCTCCACCAGCCATGACGGAATAGGCTCACGGCGAGTCAGCATCCCGCTGAATAATCTTGCCAGGTGTTGGTGTGTAGCTGGAAATTGCTTCCACCAGTAGTTTTGAATACCGTCCAGTCCAGGTGCTGTGAAATCACGCTTGTTCTTGAGGGCTTGTCTTATATCTTCGGTTGATATTTCAGAAGGTTCATCGTTCTGCTGTTGGTTTTGATCGCACATTTGCTGGAATCTGAGGAGTGCTGGAGCCCTGATTTCTGCTTGTTGCTCATACAGGCTTTTCCAAAATTCTTCGACCTCTTGAGGTGATGGTGGGTTCTGTGCCTTTTGTTGTGGGGACTGAAATAATTTCGATGGTTCTGCGGTGAAGGTGTTGTTATCTTCAATCCATTTTTGCCTTTTTATCAGTTTCTTTCGCGCTGCAGCAAGTGATCTTATTCTATCTACAGCTTTCTGCTTCAGTAGATGGATTGTGGGCAAGTCTACGGTACGATGTATGGAACGAAGCTCCTCGATCATGTCCTTCATTTTCTTGCTCGATTTAATTTTGCCTTTCAGAACATCTATGATTCATTGGTACCAAGATGCCTGCTGCCTCATTGATTTTATTTTGATGTCGAGCCGACTGAGTCTTAACCTATGCTTATCATTATTCGTAGCTGTACTTTTCGGTGGACATAGAAGTGAAGAGGCCGCTCTCACTGCAGCCACCACATCTTCTAGTGAACAGGTCTCGTTAAGATGATCTTGAATTATTTTATCCAATACGGCTAGATCTTCAGCCTTATGTCTTGTTTTTATTCGGGTGGCCTTGACAAGTGGGTTTCTAACGGCAGCCTCGAATGCTTCCCTTGTATTGACGATCAACTTCGGAACATCTTTCACCGTTCTTGTCACTTGTTGCTGTTGGTCTGGAGTATCTGTCACCTGCTCTTCAGCGTGTTCTATTTCTGGAACATCTCTCACTTGTTCCGCTCTTGGCCTTGCCCCCAGTGCTATTCCTTGGTGTTGTTGGTTTGGAGCATCTGTCACCTGCTCTTCACCGTGTTCTATTTCTGGAACATCTCTCACTTGTCCCGCTCTTGGCCTTGCTCCCGGGGTTATTGCTCGATGTTGTTGGTTTGGACCCAGGAAACACATACTTCTCCGCGAGCTCTCTGAGAGGTTACAATGCGACTTTTATGCGAGCTCCTACCGCGAGATTCCAGAGATCTCTATGTGAGGTTCCTAAGCGAAGTTCCCACTGATGTACCCATGCGATATCTTGGAGACCTCGACATGCGATATCTTTGAGAGCTATCCCATGCGATATCTCTGAGAGGTTACAATGCGACTTTTATGCGAGATCCTACCGCGAGGTCCAAGAGATCTCTATGTGAGGTTACTAAGCGAAGTTCCCACTGATGTGCCCATGCGATATCTTTGAATCCTCACCATGCGATATCTTGAAGACCTCGCCATGTTATATCTTTGAGAGCTCACCATGCGATTGACATGGTTAATCTTTTTGCGAGATCGCAAAGATATTATAACAAACAAATCAGAACAAAAAATTCTTACTGCGTGCTTCAAAAGTTGTCCTTAATATTACAATTTGGAAATATTTTCAAAAAGATCTTGTATTCAACAAGAACAAGTAGTTAGTTGTTCCGCAATTATGTACCTATGAAAGATGAATTGGAAATTATCGAATTTAACCAGAAGAAACATTTTTACTGAGCTGAGGCGAGTTCCTGTAGTGATTGGACATAGGCGTATCCAGGCATTTGTCTTGGGGGGATATGAAACAAGTAATAATTTTTTTATTGCAAAACAAGAATAGATCTTAATCAGAAAGTTTGGTTTGCTATCATGAAACAAAGTCAGGTCGCCTTGGTCTTCTTGCTATATCATCAATAATTTCGTTTCCGGAAATATGCAACTCCCTGTGTTGGTTTAGACATATCATGGCTAGCGGATTCTAGCAGCCGAACTTGTCGATTTTGTTTCGCATTCATCAATTTTCCTTCGTTTGATGAAGTCCGCCAAAGAAGTTTGTTCACTCATGATAATTTTTTCTGGACCTCTATTTAAAAAAAACGACACACCTGTGTAACAATTAAACGAATCATGAAGAATGGAAGCTAATAGCCTATGTCAACTCAGGACAAATTCCGACAGGTCCGGTCATAGGAATGAAATAGAAAAATTTCTACTCATCTATTTGAAACCAGTGAACAAAATATCACCCTACCGATCCGAGTGTCAGCATATGTATTGTATTAGATGATTACGCAGGCCGACAAAGGGATCTCCAGCCGGGCACTCGGAACTTGGAAGGCTTCATAGTTCACATAATATGTCTTTAATTTTTTACGCGGTAAGAGGGAAATATAGATCTCAACTGAATCGGGAACTTGAACCCAATTGATTATAGTATTAAGGTTCATAGTCGCGGATCATGGACATCGTTCATTTCGGTTGGTGTGTTCTGGATTACGAAAAATAACGTTGTCTATTCGTTTTCTCAATTCCCGCTTCCCGCAATTTCAGACCATATCTTGTTCTTGTATGTGTAGGATGCTCTCATTGTTCTTATTTACTGTTGAGCTAAGAGACGTTTTGTGCATAATTAGTTAAGTGAAGTGTACCTGTGCTGTATGTACAAGGTTCGCTTTTGTTTACAATTTCGAAGAGGATATTTGTACTCGAAGGTAAGTGTTATTTTTATTAAATTCTTGAGTTTCAACCCACCACTCACCAGTTAGGATATCGATATATACCGCTATCATTTTTGCCGCTTTAGGTCTTTCTGAGTTATTCAACCACTGGCAATAACGGAAGTGATTAATTTACATTTATCTACTTTCTACTAACAAAAGATCTTCTGATATCACTCAAAAAGTCATTTATTCTCAATTGTAATTGCTCGAATAAATATTATGAAAGAAACTCTGCAAGTCTGCAGAGGATCATATCTTGATTGCTGAAATATGTATTTAGGCTGTCTTTGCTTTTTTTAACGCTCATTCGAATAGTTTTATCAATAAGAATTATTTTTGTCCGCAATGAACTTTTAAAAAAACCACTCATTATATTTTGTATTTGTATATTTACAGAGATCGTTTCAATGAAGAAAAAAATTTCGCAACTAGGGTTGCAAGTCAGTGAAATGAGCGATATTCTTTATTCAAAGTCTAAGGAAAAATCTAGGGACACCCAAAGATTTGAGGACATGTTCCCACTTCACGATGAAAATACATTAAAAAAATATGTGAAACATTGGATGGGGAGCTCAGACTCGTCGATGATTTGGTATGTATACTCCATTCACTTTTATAAAGTATCGCGGTTGGCCATGATTTAGGTTTATCAAGTTTTTTCCCCTAGAACAGACGCAGTTTGGCACTCGTGAAAATTAAGCGACATTGCCAGGTCTACTTTCTATTTACTCTTTTTCAACTTTGTAAATGGAGTTAGTTCTTCGAAGATTTAACTGTGGCGCAGGTTTCGTAGAACTACTACATTTTCATACTGGAGTATTTCAGGTTGTGCAAAAATGTAGTTAAATGTCTTCTGAATTAACATAATATTTTCTCAAATTCATTAATTTCCCAAAGGAACATTTTAATAAATACGTAATTACTACGATTTTTTAGCAGAAACGGCAACGTTGTGGGCGTATCTGACAGTGCAATGACCATAACCTCACATTTTCAAAATATATACGGTGAAATGTGTCAAAATTTCATGGCAAACCGCGATACTTTATAAAAGTGAATGGAGTATACCTAAAATTCATTCTAATTTTTGTCGCAATAAGCTTTTTTTATTCAAGGTGTCGAAATAAGGATTTCTCCCCTTTAAGAATAAAATCTGAACATGCTTTTGATAAATCTTTGAATATTTCGGACATTAAAACCTTCAAATATCAGATAATTGCCGATCGTGGAATCGTTTATTTACCCCTGATTTGGTCCAATAGTTATTTTTGATTACACTAAGCATTTCTGCCGAATAAGTGATATTCGAAATCCCATCTCAATATTCAATATTCTTTTCTAGATGGTTTATATTTGAAGGGTATTGGAGGTTCTAGCTCTAAGGATCACCACAGTCGCATGTTCGAGTCATTAATATCAAATGGTCTGAGAATCAATTGCTCCTGGAAGGGCCAAAGGGAAAATATAAAATTGGAAGATCTGGCCAACATGAAGGCTTGTATAAGTGAGTACAATTTTATACTAGTTTATTTGCTCTTTATGTCGATTAATCTTCTGTTTTTCATTTCAATCATTACAGATTTCATTTTTTTTAATTATTAATGCAAATCATGATCACCGAGAATATAATTTTTCGAATTGGTGATTAATGTTTCAAATGAATATCTTTTGCCATAATAATATTTGGAATGATATCTTATTATGTTTCTAGCTGATATTATACATATAAATGGGCATATAAAATTTTTGTTGTTGAAATTCTATTCAATTTGTGCTCCAGAAGAACTTGTTACAATTCTCATTCGCGTTGATGAATGTATAAACAACTGACCTCACAAAAGTGCATTACTATACATGTCATTTTCATTTTTCCAGATATAATGAAGCAGACATGGAAAACAACAGAGAAGGAATTCGAAGTTTTTCCACAAAATTGGCTGCGCCATTGTTGCCAAAGAAAGAAGGAGGAAGAGGAAAGAAACCGGATGATTTGAATCTTTTTCTTTATATTTCTGTTCGTTATTAATAAAGATTATAGGAGTTATTCGATTGTTTTAGTATACCTTGTGTTGCTGCCGAAAATAATAAATAATTTTCAACACTGTTTGTTGTGTAGGTCAACTCGATAATATTAGAAATATTTATCATATAAATAAAAGTCATACGATAATATACAGATTTTCATCATATGAATAAAACTTACTGCATTTGTTAATTATACAAATCTAGTATGGATACACTGAAAGTACCATGATCGATAATTTCCTGTAGAAAGGTACAACTGTTCTATTTACACCTTTCTACAGGAAAAAATGATCGATCATGGTACTTTCAGTGTATCATACTAGATTTGTATAATTAACAAATGGAGTAAGTTTTATTTATATGATGAAAATCTGTATATTAGCGACCTGTTTAGGAACTTCTTATACTTCTCGCAATGTGACCTATTTGAGAATATCTTAAAGATCTCGCAATGTGACCTATTTGCGAATATCTTATACATCTCGCAATGCGACATGTATAGGAACATCTTATACATGTCGCATTGTGACCTATTTTAGAATATCTTATAGATCTCGCAATGCGAGCTCGCATAGATCTCACTAAAGGAGGCTAATGCGAAATTCTCAAAGTCCTCGCCGCGGGAGGTGTATGCGAACTCCTAGTGGGACTTGTTTGAGAATATCCACGTAGGACATCGCCAAGAGCTCTCAGGGATATCTTATGTGGCGGACATTTGGAGCAGATATAGTGCTCTCCGCGACCTCTCAAAGATGTCACAAAAGGCGTCACAACTTCCTAAAAAGAAGTCGCAGGGATGTCTATGGGATATCTTTGTGTTGCCTGGGGAGCATCTGTCACCTGCTCTTTACCGTGTTCTATTTCTGAAGCATCTCTCACATGTTCTGCTCTTGGCCTTGTCCCCAGGGATATTTCTTGGTGTTGTTGGTTTGGAGCATCTGTCACCTGCTCTTCACCGTGTTCTATTTCTGGAACATCTCTCACTTGTTCCGTTCTTGGCCTTGTCCCCAGGGCTATTGCTTGATGTTGTTGGTTTGGAGCATCTGTCACCTGCTCTCCACCGTTTTCTATTTCGGGAACATCTCTCACATGTTCTCTTATTGGCCTGTTGGAGCGTATACCAGTCCCAGTTCGGCCCGCGATATTTCTCACCAGGGCTACAGCTTGTTCTTCAGTTGTGTCAATCGTCAGTTGCTGATGTTGGCTCGAAGCATCTGTCACCTGCTCCTCAGCTTGTTGTTCCGTCCTTTCTTGCTCTTGAGACCGCCATATGATTCCTCTTCTTTTGAGATGACTGATCTGATCTCTAAGGTTTTGCTGCGTCATGAAGTCAAGGTCTGGATAATTTTCGCACCACAGACCATGCAGCCTATTCATGTATCCTCGTCTTTCGGGTCTTGATCTTCTGTATAGCGCAGACAGCAGGTTATGCTGCTCGGGCGTCCACTTGTGGCGTCCCCTTTGTGCCGTCCTGTTTCGGCTGCCGGTTCCGACTACGGGCTGCTCTTTCGAACGTTGAATCCCTATGCGACCGACAACCTGAACTCTCTCCTCGTCGATGTCCTCCTCGTCTGAAGGCATAGCTTCTTGGATGGCAGGCGCCTGCCTTCTCAGCATCCTGCCGTTGGTGTCCCGCATGCTGTCACGTCCAGCACCAACTCCAGACGCGCCCTGACGATCCCCAGGCAGCGACTGTTTTCCGAGGCTTAGCGTATATGTGTCCGACATCGGTTGAGAGTGACCGGGGTCCGCGGGATTGTCACACCCGTATACTACAAAGTAGTACCCCCGTGCGATTTTATTATTTATTTATTTATTATTATTATTCCTCATCGGTCTCCCGGTCTCAGCTTAAGCTGGTATTATTTCTATGAACCAGTGAAAAAACAATTCAGTTCCTCCCACTAGTTCAGGAATTCCCGCACGATGTGACAGGTTTGCAATGCTTCAGCCCGTTGTGCATATCCCGCGATCCTCTGGGATAATTCGATCTTTTTCTTGAATGATTCCCTTCCGTCAGCTGAAGTTCCGGATGCATTCCGGTGAACTCGTTATAGAGGGAGTATCTCCATCCAGGAAGTGGTTTGTCCTCGCAATTGTTCACGTAATAAAAAGCTCGCATTACTTCAATATTCATGTCGCGTCTCCACTTGATACGTGCGTTGCGAGCTCCCCTGCGGACAGTCCTCCTCACGGTGGTCGAGCCAGCAGGTGGAGTGGCATTTAGATCTTCTGCCATGATATCGGTTTCCACTTCTCGTTGCTGGTATTTTCCCCATTTTCATGGGTTCGCCACCATTTACCCTTGGTGGCCCAGGTAACTCGGGCCGTGGGGACGTCACCCCCCATGTGGCGTGGCAGAAACCAAACCACACCCGTGCGGTATTATTATTATTATTATTATTATTATTAATTTCATCTTCCGAAATTGGGTACGACAACAACGACGCTAGACGATTAAGTACCACCCTCATCGATCAATCAACGAGAACCGAAGAAATTCGATATGTCTGCAGTTTTATCTATACTGCGGGGATGTAACATGCCACCAGGGGTGCTAGAGACAACAAATTTGGACAAACGATGACAGGGCATAAACAATAATGATGCTACTGGGAGTGCGACATAAGTAGAGGTAGAGCAGTGGCGTAACAACAGCGTGAGAGGCTTTTGGTAAGCTAGGGATGTGGAAGCGAAGGTTATTCCGGTACAGAGGACCAGAAGCTACAGCGAAAAGGGATGTGTAGTGAAAACCGAGGGAGGACGCGAAAAACTTACAAAAAGATCGGGAAAGGTGCGCGCAAGACAATTGTTCGAAAGTTGTGGTTATGGACAAACGAGAATATATGTTCGTCAATTTTGGAAATTTTTGTGAAGTATAGTAGGTCATAGGTTTTGCGAATTTTTTTTTATTGGTATTTTATGTTTCATATGGCTATGTGCACGTAATGTTCTTTTGTTATTATTGATTTTCAGGCAGTAATAATAACGGTAAGAAATGGATGCATGTATGAGTTAGTTGTTCTATAGAAATTGTTTGTTTCGTGACAAGTAGGATAATGACATGTTATATGTAGGGGTATGAGGGAAAAGTTTTGGCGATGTGGAGCCAAAACTTTTTTATTGGGGAGAGTGTTGTAGTACCCTGGGTAATGGAAATGAATTAGTTCATCTTAAAATTAAAATTTTAAAATCATTCTATGTAAGAATATTCCAAACGTGTGGAATAGAGGCAGACACATAAATTAAAAATTTCGACGGGCGGAAACAGTTAAGAGCTTTGATAAACAAGTTCAAGGGTCTTGTATTCCAAGGGGTCGTGATCCACGGGAGAGCAAGCAACGGTTTTTTTTTATCATCACATTTTATGGTTTTTCAACCAATAGTGTAAGACCACGTCGTTTCAAACAAATTCCTTCTAGAATATTCCAAGGGGACAAAGAGGCAGGGGGGAATTTGATTTAAATAGGCAAATTTTCGGGAATTCAGAGAGTTCCGACAGTGGCGTGAAGTACAGAAGCACGCGACGTGTGCATGAGAAGGGAAAATGCGAATTGAATCGCAGGAAGTACCTGTGTTGAGTGGAAGTAAAGTTCGGTCGGTTCTTCAAAATTTGTTATGTAACTTGAGGGTAATTTGTAAGTAATTCATTTTTTTTGTGATTAACAGCAAGTGTTTTCGTGAGTGTTTGGTCGGGTAAGAGAGAAATTATTTTAATTAAATGGGAATTTTCAAAGATTTGAAGTAGGAACGTACAAATAGATACTACGTCACTCTCCATCATTTCTATTTGTTTTTGTTCTATTGTTTTTTTTTTTATTTACTGTTCGGTTCTTGAAAAGGTCGAGAAATAAGGTTTTTATTTTTCATTGAATGTAAAAGAGACAGTTTTTTTATTTAATTCAATATATTGTTAATGTTAATGAGAAGGTTTTTTTATTACTTCCCCTCTCAGAAAAAGATTTAATTTTTCATAAGACCTTGCGTTTGCTCAAGGCACGAGTCCAGATTCCCTTTCGGCTGGAAAAGTGTGCAGGCTTCGAAAGGTAAGATTTCTAATTTTATTTGCGGTTACAGGTGTGTTTAGAAACACCCCCGCAGGTATTACAAAATTTTCCACTAACTAATCTATCACTAGCTGAGAATGGGATGCACCCACAATACTCTCGGAATCTCTTCTTGTTTTTCCTCCTCCGGAGTATGATGCAATGAGCAATAATTTTCCTGGACAATATTTTCATTGTGCGACCGTTTCAACAGTCAGTTATACAAACTGTACCTTTTCAACTTCAAATTGGGAACTATCAGAATCAAATAGGGAACTAACCTTAGACCATAGAAAGAAGAGACACAGCATCTCATTCATAAATTCGGGAATTGATGAAGCCAAAATTCAGTCAGTATTCAATGAGTGGGACAAAGATAGCATAAAGGATAGCAATATCATTTCACCTTTATGTGGCAACATTGCAGAATGTAACTTTGAAAAATCCAGTGGCGTGGAGTTATTGATTTTGAAGAATGGAAATGAAATTACGAGTGAATAATCTTTTTATGGCGAATTCTTACAATATTGGTACGGGGGCGGTTTATAGAAATGTGGAATCATTTTGTACTATTAATGAATTTGAAGATTGATGCAGATGAATTATTAAAAATATAAGAATGCGTAACTTTTTCATATTACTTGAAATTACTGAAAATAAGTATGAAAAATTATTGAAAAAAGAATGATTCTTCAGGAAGTCAATTGAGGTATTTGAAAAAAACTACACGGTTCATTCAATGCTGAAACTGACAACAAAAATGTGTAAATTCATGTGAAGTAATCAGATTTTTCTCTTCACGAGATTTTATAATAAATTGAGGTGTCTTATCACGTTATTACAAATATGTAATAAGTTATGACTGCAAAAGCATCAAACTGAGTAATCAATATTTGGGATGAAAATCTACGTGGCGGCTAATTGCCGAGCGTACATTTTATACCTATGAACGGCGTTCAGTATGAAAAAAATCAACAATAATTTATGACTTTATTCACAAAGTTAAGCCTAATTCTTTGAACAAAATAAACCTTATCTATAAATCAACATCAAAAAGAAGAATATAATAATTATAAAAATACAATCATGAACCCATAGTTTATCTACTGAATAAGATATTATAATTAACATTGAAATTGAAAACAGGTGCATTTGTTTTTAATTGACTCTCCCAAAGCCCTATCCATAGTCATACCTAGTTCTAGTTTTCAGGCAGAATCTGATGGGAAAAACCTAGTTCTCTTTTTCTGGAAGACATTTCTAACATTTTTTATACTTATACTCATTCGAGGTTTTCAATAGGAATTCACAATCTTCTTCGCAAGTTATAATGTGCAATGGGGAAGGCTGTTCTGAAATGTTTTTCTCACAAAATTGTATCCTTTGGGAGAATAAAAGGCCAATGTTAAGGAAAAGGATCTCAATGTTGGGTTGTACTTCTGTTTGCTTGGACCTTCCAACATTTTTTCGAATAAATCACTTGCAGCTCCTAAATTAACTTATGCCTGAAAAGAAGAAAAGATTCTTTGATCTGATCATGACTCAGTTCTTCCATTTCTGAAGGATAAACAAAAATACAACATACTAGTATAAGTGCTTCTAAAGCTTCTGACAGAAGAGATTTTCCTTTTAGATAGTCTATCAATGTTTTCATGGATGTTATTTTATGTCTCATTCTTCTTATTTTATGTTTTCATTCTACAACAGACTGTAGTAAACATATCTTTCTTTTCTGATTATCTGATGACCTTCTCATTTTACCTGCCACTAGGAGAACAGGTACTGAAAAGAGATTCCATTCTTTCGTCAACTTCTGCTCTGAGAGAAGAATCTTGAAGCCTGCAAATATTTTATATAAAATAAAAAATATATTCACACAAGGAATACTTCATTGAATAAATTACCTTTTCACAAATGGAGAGGTTTCGCTGGGAGTTGAGCTCGAACTGTGGAAAAATATAACTTATCAATTTATCGAATTATACTTCATGCTTTAATCTGATCCATCCCTCTGTTGAGTTTTCAGAGTACCGGCACAATAATGATTTTTTGGTGAAATGCTGATATTTGATTACAATATTTTGGTTCTTTCTCTGGAAATTCCCTGAAACCTACCTTGAGGACGAAAGTTCGAAGATTGGTTTGGCAAGAAGGGGATTGGCATCATTTTTGAGGTATCTGGTACCTACCATTCACTCCAATAACGAAATCTTTGAGATCAAAGTGTTTGTATTATACAATTAGATTCTGAGAAAGATCATGAGTCAGTCAGATTCAAAATTGAGAACCAGATGTTCCTCTTCTCAATATCAGAAGGGAATCTGAAAAGTGAAATTCTAAAAATCTACGCCTCTGATACTTAGTATGAAAAGATTAGAACATACCTGTGGAAACTCAGGTTATGATTCAAATACAAGACACTTACGAACCATTTTCTTATCGTATCTAGCTGGAGATATTCAAAAATAAATCCAAATAACGCTTTTAACATACAATGAAGCTCAAACTCTAGTTGACAACACTGTTCAAATTGTCAGAAATCTCATAGAATAAAGATGGCGACTCGTAATTAATGAATGAACTGGACATAGATTCAAAAAACCATATTGCCAAACGTTACGAACATTAATCTGAGGCAAAAAGATCGATCCGATTCGCGAACATTTACCTAGATATACTTAAGTCTATGGAATGTGAAGAAGGCACAATATGTGAAAAAACAAATTCTCATTTCTGACATTCACGCACAAATGAGTGAATGTATTTCAATCTGAAGTACTTTTCATTTTGATTGAGAGTTTGTTTATTTGAAAATTCGAAGAACGTCACAACGTTGCAAACATTTTTACTACATTTTGATTCCGTAGTACTGTAGTAGTATAGTTACCCAATTCAGTCCTGATAATTTTGATATTTGGCTTCACTATTTATTATTGAAAGGTGTGTCTCCTCTTTCTATGGTCTAAGGAACTAACATATTCAAATTGGGAATAATCAAAATCAGATTGGGAATAATCAATTTCATATTGGAATGACATCCATGTGAATCAGATCTTTGAATTACCATCACCATCACGGTAAGTACCTGTACAGGGTGGACAAAATTGGTGCTACATGAACTAAAACATATAATACATTTCTAAAACGGGAAAAAATGGCGATTCTTTCCATTTCAAACTACTGTTTCCATAAGAAAAAACACAATTTTATGTTATAACTCAGCGAATAAACCCCTTGGAAAAAATCAGAGTACGCCACTGGATTGCTATCAGAAAAGTGCCTGTATAATGTTTTTATTTCAACATCCTAGCATAAACAGAAACGGAGATAATGACCAAAGTTGAAATCGCCCAAATTTCAATTTTGGCCTATAACTCGGAAACGAAAGAAGATAGAGGAATGCAGTCGATGGCATTATCAGTTTCTCGAAAAAAGAGGACCATAAGGTGCCATTCATTTTTCTCTATCTCCACGGGTTAAAAAGTTTTAGTTCATGTAGCACCAATTTTGCCCACCCTGTACAAGATATGTGGCTCATATCCAGAGGTTCATACCTGATGTTTTGACCTTTTTTGATATGAGGGTTTGAGCACAAATATGAAATTTATTGAGTATGTAGTTCTTACACTTTTCGAATGTTTGATAAGTTCAAATATATATTAATAGTTTTTTCTTCATGTTTCATCAATATAAAGATCTTCTGATCATGGCTGATCTTGATTTACATAGCCACGAATGCCGTTTCAATTTGAAATTGATTATTCCCAATTTGAATGTGTTTATTCCCAATTTGAATATGTTAATTCCCAATTTGATTTTGATAGATCCCAATTTGAAGTTGAAAAGATATAGTTCGACTAATCTCGAACTGTTCGAGAATAGTCAGCCGGCTGTTGGAGTTGGATAGTGTGCGGCCCTGTTCACAACCAAACTGTTAGGGCCCCCGCAGACTGCAGACTTTTTATCGGCCGATAGTTTGGTCGGCTTCTTAATCAGTATGGAGAGGAATCGCTGTAGTGTGCGCACATGCATTCCTCTCCATACTGATTAAGAAGCCGACCAAACTATCGGCCGATTAAAAAGTCTGCAGTCTGCGGGGGCCCTTAAGTTGGCTCAGTGTGCGCACTTTCAGCCCAACCCGACTAAACTATCGGCCGATAAAAAGTCTGCAGTCTGCGGGGGCCCTAAGATCATAAGATCAGAGTAATGACATCTATCCACTCCAAAAGGGGGCAACCCCAATCATAGTTGTATTCTTGTCATATATACCGAAATCTCTGGTTCTGGTATTTCTGCCAGAGCGAAGAAACTCTTTAAATGCAATCTGTTCACGCCAAAGTGAACGTCAATTAATTTTGTTGTTTTTGGGAAAATTTCGATTTTTCCGAATAGGAAGATGTTCAATTTTCATTTTAAATACCACCCAGTAAAATATATTGTAATCTGCTACCAGCTGTAGGTTTCCTTGCGACGACGCATGTTCATGGTACAACTTCATTTTCTTCCTTTAGTTCCTTTGTTAGTCGAAGAGATTAATTCAGATATTTTAGCATAATATGCATCCCTTTTCGATTGCCATAATTTCAAAATTCAGTTTCCAATTAAAATCTTGCGATCTCATCTTAGATCATTACATAAGTTTGTTCATTTTGGACAAACATGAAATCAAAAGTAGTGAGTTTTCACTTTAAATACCTAATATCACTGGCTTGACTGACTACGGGTCAAAAGAGCAAGTGTAAAATCTTTGTAAGATAAATTGGAGATTAACGTCTGTGAAATATACAGGGTGTTTCACCATAAACTGGACAAACATATATAGCCGTGTAGATGACATCGAGAAAGTCATTTGTGCCTTATGACATACACCCCGTTTTCGACTCATAAGCGAGATACAGGGTGTTTAATGTCAACTTTGTGCAATATTCTGATAACTGTGGTGACTTATGCGTGACATTTTAAATAACGGTTTCTGGTCATATCTTAGTATTTTTGAGGGCTCAATTGAATTGTGGTGTAAAATTTTGCAAAAAGAAGTTCAAAATGGCGGAAAACCTGCAAAGTTGGAATTTTTTCTTCTCGGTTGTCAATTCGGAAAGCACTATTTCAACGTACTCGATTTTCTAAGATCAGAATAGTGATATGTAATTCAGAAGCGGTAATTTGAATTTCAGAAAATATAAATTGTAATTCAGAATTGTTGATTTGAAATTTAGAAATGGAGAATTGTAATTCAGAAAAACGAAATTGTAATTCAAAAAAAAGAAATTTTAATTCAATTGCTTGGTACCCAAACCACTTTCTCTAATAATATGTATGTCATTCAAATTGAGACATGATTTCATTTGAAATGGGTGGCGAAATAGTTATTTTCCTAACAAGTGCGGAAAGTGATATTTTCCCGCACGAAACTGCCGTTACCCGAATGACGCGAAGCGGAGTTCGGGTAAGCAGTTGAGTGCGGGAAAAACACTTTCTCCACGACTGCCACAGAATACAGCTCTTGATATGTAATATTCATTCTACAACACTTTTATCGATTTCAAGTAAATAACCAGTTATGACCGCGGTTTTTGTTCAGTTTGATCCTTGGTTTTCGCCCTTTATAGATTACCACCAATAACCAACTCGAGCTTGAGTATAATCCTTGTTTTTTAAGCATTTCGACTGAATTTCATTCTTGCACAGTGTGTGAGAATATTCATTCCGTAACACTTTTGAAAATATAGAGAATAAATCTATGTGTCAGACGCTCTGATTGTCATATTTATTGCGGTTTTGGAAAAGTCATAATTCATCTCAATATTCTTTTTTCTTTTATTTCAACATTCGTGGAGAAAGTATAGTCTGTCACTCGGTTAGAATGAAAATCCGATACTCGTGATTCCTCAGGCTCGCCTCCGGCTCGCCCTCGGAATGATTCACTCGTATCGGATTTTCATTCTGCCCTTGTTACAGAATATACTATTCCGCACGAGTTAGGAACAATATTTTTTCTACAAGCGCTTATACGAGATCGATTTCAACACACAGATCAAATGTGAATTGATCATTCTAAATACACATGAATGACAAAAGTCTCTGACAAGTCGTTACCATTGTACTCTCATCGTTGACCTTCGGTCCATAGAGACTACAAGCCTATGAAATAAATTTAAACTGTAATAATATTCATAAATTCTTTATTAATTGAGAAGGAAACTAGACTAACAGCACATAAAATGAATTTTGATAAGGAATCTATGTACATTCTGTTTCTTCCCATTATTATCAATATATTCATTAGAAATATTCAGTTATTAGTTATATTTATTGTAAACGTGCAGTTGGTCGCGTTATGCAAATTTATAGCAGAAGCCATCATATTGGTCGAAGTCAGCTGCTCCTTGGAAGATAATGATTCTGTATTACAGTTTGAAGAGGAAGAAGCAAAACGTTGAATATTTGCCATCAATTCAAGATGGCGTCCGAAGACGACGAATTGTCGGATGCTCTGAGCGAAAATATGGAAAACACTTCAAACAAAGTTAGTTCTACAGTAAATTTCAAGTGCTGTGCAAAAAAAACATGCAAAACAGTAGTTTGCATCAACTGCCTGGCAATGTATCACTCAAGCTGTGCCAAAGTCTCAAATAACCTAAAAATCTTAGGCGGCAACAAAATAATGTGCTGCAAAGCAACCAATATAATGGAGAAAACCCAAGCAGAACTCAAGGAATTGAATGATATAAACAGTACGTTAGTGAACAAAAACAAAATTCTGGAAGATAAAGTCGAGATTCTTGAGAAGGAAATCTCTTACCTTAAGAACCAAATGCACTCTAAAACCGAACCTACTATAGCTGGGAAAGCGGCAGGAGAGGAGAGTAAGTACCTCCCTTCAGATAGTATGATCGAAAGCCTAAAAAAGCATGTCGATAAAAATTTCGAGTTGTTGTCGAATGAAATTCAAAAATTGAAGACTGAAATCAGTACAAAAGGAATGTCAAACAAACCGGAACTAGGCAACTACCGAACCAATGAAATGCCACTACACCAAACCCAGAACGAAAAAGAAAAATCAAAAAGGATCAAAACAAATATTACTCAAATCGAAGACAACAAAAAAAACGACAACAATAAATTGACTTATTCAAGCGTCACACAAAGAATTCAAAAAAAAATGACAAATGCAGATGGGGATTCCCTTGATAAGGAAACAACTGATAAGGAACCAACAAGTGTGAATAATACGATAACCATTCGCCACTCATCATACAAAAATGTAAACAATCAGGAAATAATTGATGATGATAACTTCCAGCTAGCACAGAAAAGAAACCAAAAGCGCCGTAATCGCAGGAAAACGATCGGACAAGGAGAAATGAACAGTCACGGATTCCGAGGAAGCTTACCTAAAGTATGGATGTATGTATACAGGGTGTTACCAGGTGTAGAAAATACACATATAAAAAACTACCTAGAGGAGAAGCTCAACAAGGACGAAGAATATGTCGTGAAAGAACTACCCTCTAAAACTCCCCAGAAGAAATGCTTTATGGTGGGAGCACCTTTCTCCTTCAAGGATCAAATGTATCAACCAAATTTCTGGCCGATAGGGGTAGGCTATCGACGTTTTGATTTTTCTAAATTCAACGCTCTCAATCAGCAAGATTCTCCACAAAATTTTATGTAGAGAATAATGAAGTAACAAAAAAAAATAATATTAGATCCACTATGACACTGATATATCAGAATGTACAATCTCTTGGCAACAGTGTGGTCAAGCTAGAGTCGTTTCTAGAAAATGAACGGAACTGTAATTTTTTATGTATAACCGAACACTGGAAAACTAATGATCAACTGCAGTATCTTGGAATAAAAAATTTTACATTAGCTTCCTGTATTTGTCGTGGAATAGATGAACATGGGGGATCGGCAATCTATTGTAAAAGAGGCATAAATTTCAAACTATTAAAAAATATCACAAAATTAACTGTACTGAGAGAGTTTGAGTGTTCAGCAATAGAGGCTAATATTAACGGTGAGAATATCATAATCGTTACGATTTACAGACCTAGTGGAGCCTCCTTTGACATTTTCTGGGACAAGTTTGAACAAGTACTAAACTCAATCGAAATGGAAGGTAAAAACGTATTTATAGCAGGAGACTTCAACATAGAACTAAAAAACGAGAACAGAATAGGAAACGACCTAATTAATTTAGCTCAGTCCTTTGACCTGTCACCTATGATCAATGAATACACAAGAATAAATCACACCACAAAAAGCTGTCTTGATAACATCTTCACCAATTACAAAGGTCCTTACCAATCCAGAGTGATAGAGAACCATGTATCAGATCATACTGCCCAATTATTTGATTTCAACTACAAGCATAGGTATACCCAACAGATAACAACCTGTAGGATATTCTCAGAAACAAACACAAATCTTTTCATAGAACAATTGAGAACTCAAGATTGGACTAGTATCTCGAAGGTTGATAAGGAGGATGTGAATTGTCAGTGGAACAATTTTTTCAAAATCTTCATTTCCCATTTCAACGATTGTTTTCCATCGAGACGAATTAAAAGTAACCTTAAATCTAAGAACAAGGTGTGCCATAACGAAAATATATCTAAATGCAAGAACACTCTGGATACACTTCTAGTTTTGTCTCAGCACAATCCTGATTTCAGAAACCAGTACAATGAAACACGAATAGAATACAATAACCTGCTAACTGCTGCAAAAAAAGACATGTATACAAAAAGAATAAATAGATCAGATAATAAATCCAAATGTATGTGGAATATATGCTCCGAAATAACAGGAAATAGCAAATATAGCGAATGCAGAATTGCAGGGGACCCTAACCGGATAGCAGATGACTACAACAGGTATTTGGTGGAGGTTGTTCCTGGACTGTTGTCTGGTGTCTCACCTGTTCCGTTCGACTGTGATATCTCTGAAAACATCCAATCAATATACCTGCATCCCGCTACATCTATAGAAATCATAAATCTGGCAAAAAAAATAAAGAACAAGCAATCTAGTGGGGTGGATGGAATTCCTGCAAACATCATGAAGAGGAGCCTGCCTACCATCAGTGAAATAATAGCATACATAATCAGCAACTCCTTGAAGTTCGGAATTTTCCCCTCAGAATTGAAGAAGTCGCTCGTCAAGCCAATATTCAAGAAGAATGGGGATCCAGAAAGCATGGAAAACTACCGCCCGGTTTGTATTCTGCCTAGCTTCTCAAAAATATTTGAGCTGGCCTTCTCCACTAGAATAATAAATTTCATGAACAACTGCAATCTGTTTGGTAGAAGTCAGCATGGCTGTCTGCAGGGTGGATCCACACTGACGGCGATCCATGAATTCACGCAGAACATTAGCAATATGCTGGAAAGTAAGATGATAGCATTGGGAATGTTCCTGGATCTGTCCAAAGCTTATGATTGTTTGAATCACAAATTGTTCTTAATAAAAGCCAAAAAATATGGCATAAGGGGACCAGCTCTTAGCTGGATTGAATCCTACTTGTCAGACCGACCGCAGACAGTTGAGATGTCACAGAATGGTAAACTCCACAGATCGGGGACGATCATCACTAACGTCGGCATACCGCAGGGTAGCATCCCCGGAACCTTGTTTTTCATTATCTACCTCAACGACCTAGACAACTCCCCAATAAGCATCCACCAACACAGAACCATCTTCATAGATGATACCAATCTCCTGGCTGGGGGCGAAACTTTCCCGGAAATGATGACAAACAGTGAAGACTTATTCCATAAGACTAAAAACTGGTTTTCAAAAAACCAATTAGTATTAAATGAAGCAAAAACAGGCACAATCCTCTTCAGAACTGACCTCAATGTAACACCACCAACAAAAATTGACATCAATGAGTCGTCAATACCTTTATCACAAAGTGTAAAGTTCTTGGGAGTCCACATCGATGAGTTCATGAAATGGTCTTGTCATGTCGACCACCTGGCAATAAAACTCAGTAGAATATCCTACGGACTCAGGGTAACATCTAAATATCTAGACGGAAGTGCAGCCAGGGCCCTATACCTGGCAACTTTTGAGTCAGTGGCCAGGTATGGAATAGTCTTTTGGGGTGGCAACAGTTGCATCAAGAAGATTTTCATCATCCAGAAGAGAATGGTCAGAGTAATGAACAACATGAAGTACAATCAATCATGCAGAACTGTGTTTAAAACTTCAAAGCTGATGACAGTTTACGCCCTCTATATCTACGAATGCTTGATGTTCATATTCAAAAATCCGGAAGCCTTCCAGGAAAATAGGACCTCGCATAGATACCCTTCAAGAAGCAATACATACATATACCCCAATCATCGGTTGACGACAACAGAAAAAAGCGCCCACTACTCAGCTATTAAATTTTTTAACAACCTACCATCTGATATTAGGTCTTTAACTAAGATATTATTATTATTATCATATTGTTCGAAGGCTCTTTGGAAGGTAATGATTCTGTATTACAGTTTGAAGAGGAAGAACCATTCAAATTAAGAATTTTAGTGGACATTTTTTTTTTCTGGTTAATAGATTCTTCCAAGTATCCCTCAGCAACAGCAGTTGACTTCCATCCTCCTAAACGTTTAATATTTGTGATACCTTCTCCACAATTGGCTAGGAAAGTAGCCGAGGAGCGCCTAAAACTGTGTCCTGTGTATAATTCCGGATTTTGTAGGCGTAAGTAAGCTGCAATTTCGGACGGTATTTTTCCTATCGTATTGATTCCGACAGGTTAAATCTTACATTTTCCCCGATTATACTTTATGAAAATTCGGTGATGAGGTATTTCCTTTGGACGTAAATTCATATATTTTCTGTATATGTTCAGAAAATATCCATTATTGGTGTCTTGGGATATAACAAACGATCTTGGTGAATGATTTTTGGAGTCCTTAATATTGACGATGATCAAGTCTCCTTTATCATCTATATCGTCGATGGTGAGTTTTGTAAGTTCCTCTCGTCTGCAGGCACCAGCTAATCCAAAAATTGTTACCAACTTCATCATCAAGTAAATTTTATCAGATGCCTCACTCATGAATTTTGTTATTTCCTCTTCATTAAAAGTTTTGGCCTTCTTTGGACGAAATCCTATATTCTGTCGTTTAATGAAGGCAGTTAATTTATGGAATTTTCCAATATCCAAATCCTGTTTCAGTTTACAAACACTCTTTATCATTGAGTATCGGGACCATAATGTGTTTGGTCTCCAAATTTTGGACATTTCCAAAAAATACGCCGAAAACACTTCCTCCTTCCTCGGTTGAACCTTTTTGGAATTACACCAATCAATGAATTCTGAATATTGCTTCTCATATTTTATCTTCGACTTGGCCGGTAACAAATTTAAACTCGCTTCATAAGAAGCTGCTAATATTTCTTCGGGCAGGCCATCATCAGATCCCGAAGTATCCATTTTACCGGAGCGTACTGATTGAATTGGAGTTGATATTATTTATATTTAAACACAATTTCATAATATAATGACAATGTATTAATTCTTATTCACATGCCGTTTCCATAGTAACGTCGTCGGTGGCATAGAGATATATCATTATCCAGTTTATTCTTTAGAAAAAGCGTGCGAGAAAAGCCCTTGCTAATCCATTACCACACGCATTTGCGTGCGGTAATGGAATAGCAGGGGTTTTTCCCACACTGTTTGGCAATGTGACTCTTTACGAATTGAAATACGTGCGGGAAAGAGAATGAAAGTGCACGCTTGTAGAAAAAATATTAATAATGATTCTTGAGGTCATTTTCGACTCTCAAAGTACGCAGATACCTTCATAGAAGCAAGAAGTATAATAATAATAACTTTATTTCCAAGAATAACATGAAGATATAAACAGTCGAAAACGAAAACGGGAATAAAACAAGCTTTAAAATACAAAATCATTTCACAAAAAGATAAATTATGTGATGGGATGTTCCATGTAAATGTTCACTGACCAACTGGAACATCCTCTAATGCTAGAACTGTTGCGTGGAATGTCGTTGTATGTTGGGCGGCACGTGCGCAGTCGCCCCCCATAATTGTGTCCTTACTTGAGTCAATTATCTGTTCCAAATACTGAAGTCTTTGCTCTTGAACCCCTGGAGCGATCACTTCAGGGATTCCAAGTCTCGTTTTGACCTCCATTTTCAATTTTGACCAAATTGATTCGATCGGATTCAGCATCGAAGAATACGGAGCTAATCTTAACAAATTTGCTTCCGTTGCATTAACTACAACTTCCAGCCTAGAGTGACACGGAGCGTTATCACATACGATTACTAAATCCGACAAGCGATTGCCCAATTCTTCCCATATATTCATGAGTCTTTGAATCCACTCATTAGCTGAATGCGCCGTGAAAGACCCTCTTCTCCGTTCCATTGCAATCACACCAGCAGCAGAAATTGCACCGATCACATGTACATTCGGACCTCTTGCTGCCGGGAGCTGCTGAACGAGAACCGGCCTTGGCACGTCCTCGAGATCTTCGGCAAAACAAATTGAAATTTGTCTGGTCTATCCAAACAATTTGTTTGCCTAGTCGGATGAAATTATTTAGGGAGCTCACATAATCGGCACGCTTCAATTTATTTCCTTCGGAGTTCATAGTAATTGGTGATTTATGAACCTGTTTCAGTGTGAATAATTTTCCTTCCAAATAATTTGCAATCGTTGTACTCGAAACTGTTTTATTAAACTCTGCAAATACTTTTGCTTTTAACTGTTTGATAGTTAGGTCGCAGGTTTCCTCAACCCATGAAATTATTATATCTATTTGTTCATCGTTTAAAATCTTCGGTTTCTTCCCACCCTTTTCAAGCATACTGTCCCTACCTGACCTCACCCACTGATAGGCAGTTTTGTATTTGACCCCCAAAGTTTCTGCTAAAGCGACCCAATCGTCCCCTTTATTGGCACATGCTGTTATGCGCTGTCTGTCTTGATTGGTATTTTTTTTGTATATGGTCCTGGTAACTTCCATTTTTTCAACATATTCAGTTCTGCAAATAGGACAATTCGGTTCTCTCAAAGGCTCTGCACATTTTTCATGTAGAAGATGTCTGCATGGCAATAATCTAACAACTTTGTTTCTACTCATGGGTATTCTGCAAATGGCACAATTATCTTTGAATTCCATTTTTGATTTCTCAATAATAACTAATCTGAAACTTATGTCATAATGACAAGTTCGATGCCACATTGTCATAGATTCCTATGTTGCATCACTTGATACCGAGCTCGATACTTCTCTGAATTACATATTATATTTTCTGAAATTGAATTGATAACTTCTGAATTACAATTTTCCTTTTCTGAAATTGAATTTACCAATTCTGAATTTCAATTCACTATTCTGAATTACAACTTTGTTTTTCTGAATTACAACTTCCTAATCTGATTTTCAATTTCGTTTTTCTGAAATTGAATTAACTATTCTGAAATTCAATTTCTGTTTTCTGAATTACATATTGCTATTCTGAAATACATGTTCCTTTTTCTGAAATTCAACTTTGAATTTCTGAATTACAACTGTGAAAGGTGTAGAACAGTTAAAAATATGAAAAACTAGCGACCCGCCCCGGCTTCGCACGGATGCAATGCTGATACAAAATAATATACCTACCCACTACAGAATCAGTAGCGTACCCAGACATCGGTCTTGGGAGGGGATATGAAACAAATACAAAAAATAATTTTTTAATTGCAAAACATGAATAAATTTTCATCTTCTCCCATAGAATAATGTGTCCATTAAGGTGGATACAAACTGTTGTCACGTCACGGGAGCTCACGTGAGGTCAGGTTCAACGTATTGCGCTAGAGACACACCATTTGACATTCGCGCTGTCATGAGCTATTCGGCAATATTCAGTGACGAAGCGAAATATCAGACGTGATATCACGTGCGGTCAGAAAATGTAAATTTGCAGATTTATACATTTCGCGTGCTGTCATGTGACAGCAGATACTAACCTAGCGACCGCGTAAATCACAACAATGCGTTTCTAAGCGCATAAACTTCCATGCATTATCATTTTGCGAAATGACGTGATGCGTGAGCTCCCGTGACGTGACGATAATGTGTTTCCACCTTTATTCTACTGATTTCGAGCTGTAATAGTATCTATAAATCAACCCCGATAGTTATGATAACTCACGCCAATGTGTTATCTGATACAAATAGGAAAAACAGTTTACAAAATGAATAAAAAAAGTCGGATCGATCGGGAACACTATTTCAGATATCAAGGTAACGTTCTCGCCATTCGTTTTTACATTTCCTTCGGTCTGAATATCCAAAACTTGCAATTGGAAACCGTGAATTTTTGATGTTTTTTACGATTCTCGACGACAGAGATCGCTTTTGACAACTGTTGTCAATTTTGAAGAAGTCGAAGATAAAGTATAGTATTCGATTCGGGGTAATAGTCATAACACACTTTATGAATTACACCACTCGCCCGAGGGCTCGTGCTGCAAAATTCATCTCCGTGAGTTATGGCTTACATTACCGCTTATTGAATAATAAACTATTATCAGAAATTTTGGTTTGATATCATAAAACAAAGTCGCCTTGGTTTTCTTGCTATATCATCAATAATTTCATTCTCGGAAATTGGCAATTCCCTGTGTATATACATCATGGCTAGCGGATTCCAGCAGTCGAACTTGTCGATTTTGTTTCGCATTCATCAAATTTCCTTCGTTTGATGAAGAAACAACAAAGAAGTTTGTTTACTTATGATGATTTTTTCCTGAACCTATATTAAAAAAATACAACACACCTCTGTAACAATTAAACGAATTATGATGAATGGAAGGCAATGTCAACTCAGGACAAATTCCTACAGGTCGTCTCAAGGAATGAAATAGAAAAATGTCTACTCATCTACTTCATACCAGTAAACAAAATATCACCCTACTGATCCATGTGCGAATTTAACGCAGTATCGGCCAACAAAGGGATCTGGAGCCGAAAACGTCATGTCTCGATAAGATTTATTCACACTTAAATCGCTTGTTTTGATGTGCCGCCAATTCGCTTTTATAAAATTACACACTTTTGGACCTAACAATGGATCTTCCTGGGGGGGATATATCCCCCTTATCCCTCTCCCCCGTGGATACGCCACTGTACAGAATGTCCTTATAAACAACGGTAGTGCCGGCGCGGAAATATTCATTTAAATTACATCCTGCAAAGGGCCATATTGATCTATATTGAATGGAATAGCTATTTATGTAACAAGTACATAAATTAGGTCTTTATGGACGAGTCCAAAAGTTTATGGCAGAGCGAGCAAAGCGAGCGAGGCCAATAATTTGGCAAGTCCATAAGCCTAATTATGTACGAGTTGCATACAAAGCTTTATGTTCGACTGCAATGCAGAAATTTTATTTGCTGAAATGGCAATTAATATATTCGTCGCTTCATTTCAAGAAAACATTAAGGGTGCTTTTGATTTTCTTACCTTAGTTACCATCAGCGACCTTAGCAACCTCACTGAACAAAGTTGTTTACTTTGTCAATTCTGTGACAAACTTCACAATAATTCCAAAAGTGGATAGTTCGGGAGAGGAAAGCGTGAAAAATTTACACGCAAGTGCCAAAGAATCTCCCTACCCACTAGAAGTGCTTATGAAAATTCGTATGCGGCCTATAACAAGTGGTGTGAAACTGTGAAATGAAAGTACCTATTGAAAATCGAGAGAAGACTGTGACAGATGAGTCCAATAAAGTGGTGTCCAATAAAGTAGTCATTTATGGACGCTAAACGAATTCATGAATCAAGTGTTTATGAAGCAGTCGAACATAAAATGTATTTAAGGTTCTTAATTGAATAAGGATTGATGCTGTATTGCTTGGAATAACTTCCTTAATAAGCCATTCTTCCCGTAAAATGTGACGGATGTAGACATATACAATCGCGGACTTTTCGTTGACCTTTTTTAGGAGTACTATAAAGTATAACGAGTACATTATTTTGATTTATCTGTTCAGTCAGCGTTTTCAATATGAGCGCAAAAAAATGTGTTTATTCACGACATCACATTAGAAACCTGTAAATTCATCAGTGTTCTTCAACAATATTATGCATGTATCATACATATAAACCTTCCTGTAGAATCACTTCATTTATTGAAAAAAAAACGTTTCAAAATTCGTTGCGTAGTTTCGAAGCGTTATGCACACATAGGGACAGACAGCGATAGCGACTTTGTTTTATACTACAGATGATTAGTTAAAGTTTCACCGCATTATTGGTGCACCTATAATTCGGAACCCATCTGACCAGACTGGTATTGGAAATAGGGAACAGCATAACGAGAAACAACAAAAATCAAAAAATAAATATACGTAAAAATAATGAAATTTCTGTAAACAAAATAATACCTAGTCCGATTAAAACTGAATATCCTCAGTGAAATCAAATCGAATCAAGTTAGACCAAGAGGTAAAATGAATTTTCATATCAGAAATTACAGTTATGAAGATTTTAATACAATAACCTCAGCTGACATAAGTCAGACAGGTCATCATGCACCAGAGAAAGTCATACCATATTTCATGTTTACATTCGGAGTATCTCAAGGGATTATGATCAGTTTATGATATTTTGGAGAGTTAAGGTGGAAACACATTGTCGTCACGTCACGTGAGCTCACGTGAGGTCAGGTTCAACGTAACGCTAGAGACACTATTTGACATTCGCGCTGTCATGAGCTATTCGTGCAGTATTTAGTGATGAAGCGAAATAGAGATTCTTCTTCATCAAGCTCTTCGGAATGGCAAGAAGATATGGAGAACACAGCTGCTTTTACAGTTGCTGGTGATTCTCATAGAAGGGATTGGATTCACCAAATAAATCAAAGAAGAGAGGAAGTGGGGGAATTCCATCAATTAGTTAAAGAATTATCGAATGAGCACCCAGATCGTTTTAAAATGTATTTCAGGATGACCAAAGACGAATTCAATTTTTTGCATCAGCTTATTGAAAATGATATTCAGAAGCAAAACACTCAGCTTAGAAAAGCGATTAGTACCGAAGAAAGGCTGGCTGTGTGTTTAAGGTAAGTACATACCAGTAGCCATATAAATTATTAAAATGTTTTATTTAAAAAAACATATATAACTGAACAAATGTAACGATATTGAAAGAAATTCAAGGCAAATTTCCATCAAAGTCAAGTATTGAAGTCATTTCAACTGATCTTTGTCTACATCCCTCTTGAACTATCTCAGGTGATGTAGGATCGTTGTATGCAGGAAAAGAATATGCGGAAGATGGCGTAGATGGCCTACTTGTATCCTGGGTTGAAATCAATGGCTGCAAAGTATATGGTATAATTGTAGGAGCCCTTTGTGCCTGTGCGCTTCGCAATTCAGCCTGAAGAATTGCGTTGCTAACTGTGAGCTTAACAGAAGCTTGTTCCACTTTCGGCAACATTTTCATCATTCTGACTAAGCCTAGAAAGAAAATATCGGTCTCGTCCAAATTTTCGAAAGGGTTCGAATTCTTCTGCATAGTTTTTGCTTCAAATTTTCATTTTCTGAGAGCGGCATTCTGTTCCATTATTGCCGCCATTCGATCCACTGCTGTAGTTTTCTTTTTAGGATAATTTTTGTTTTTTTTATGTTCTCTAGTGTTTTGGTTTTTTCGGCGTGCATTATAAGGTCTTGTGAAGGTGTTTGTTGTGGTGCTGATGTATTGTGTTCTACCTCAACTGTACCTTCAGCCACTTCATCAGGATCCTGCATTTCCTGCTCATCTACGTCATTGTCTTTATTCGGTTCTTCGAGAAGAACCTGACTTTCTTGTTTCTTTTTCGAATCTTGCAAGTTTCCGTGGGCCCTAAAACATTTTCACAAAAATTCTACTCAGAGACTATAATTTGTATTTACTCGTACCTGCGACCTTCCAAATAAGGTAACAAACTGCATCTGTGGTTCAAATTTCCAAAGTGAAATTTTTGTTGTTGCCTGGCCACTTTTTGTAGAGAGGCGCCTATTCCTTGCATTGCAGAAGCATCTCCGGAGTTTCTCCCATTTTGTTTTAGCGTTATCGGCTGAAAATAGAATCGGCGAAATGAGTTGATATCAGAATATATTTTCAGGTACCTGGCAACTGGAAATTCGTTCAGGAGTATGGGATTTAGTTATAGAATGGGCTTCAGTACGGTTCGAAATATAGTAATCGAAGTTTGTGAGGCCTATTCCGCCTATTGTAATGCCAGAACCTACTGAAGAGATTTGGAGGAAATCGTCGAGTAGATTTAACCAACTATGGAATTTTCCTAATTGCATTGCTGCCGTTGACGGAAAGCATGTTAATATTCAGTGTCCTATTAATGCGGGATCTACATACTATAATTACAAAGGAAGTCATTCTATAATTCTGTTGGCTTTAGTTGATGCCGTCTACAAATTTATTGCAATTGATGTTGGCTCCTATGGCCGAAATAGTGATGGGGGAATTTTTGGGAAATCAGAAATTGGAAATATGCTTGACAAAAAAACATTGAAGGTGCCAGCACCCTCCCGACTGGAACCAAATGGATCCCCATTACCACATATCATCGTGGGAGATGAAGCTTTCCCACTTAAAACATATTTGCTCCATCCATACAGCAAATACCACTTAAAAGGGAATGAAAATTCTAAAATATATAATTATTGATTATCAAGAGAAGGACGCGTAGTAGGAAATGCTTTCGGAATATTGGTAGCGAGATGGAGAGTATTCCTTAGGCACTTAGAAGTACAGCCGGAATTTGTTGATAAGATTTTCCTCGCTTGTTGCTGTCTCCATAACATGTTGTGTTCGGATGGATGCGAACCCGACAATATAACGTTGAATGCACCTGATGCAGCCTTACATAATCTTGATGGACTGAGGCGAAATTGCACTAATGAAGCATTTAGGGTTCGAGAAGCTTTTAAAGATTTTTTTCAATTCGCCCTCAGGTAGTGTACCATGGCAGATCGATATGGTTCGCAGAGGCAGAATAGATCACGAGAATGATTAAAATTTAAGCAAAAATATAATCTGAAAATTTGATTCAGATCACAACTGAGCATTTACTTCGATATCCTGAATTGACTATTTCTATAATATTCATATAATTATATGTTGTATATGTATTTTGTTTATATGATTATAGGTTATAGGTGTTTATATCATTATGGTTCAATCGTTAAAGAATATAATTGAAAAATTAATTTACCTGTTATTTTTAATTGTGTAGCTATTTCTTCCCAAGCTTGTTGTCGTATATTCTGATCCCTGTACATTGATGAAGAATGATCATAGATCACTTCATGAAGCCTGACAAGTTCGATCAACGTTTCCTCCATTTTCCACTTCAATTTACTTCAATCACTTCACAAAATATCAGACGTGATATCACGTGCGGTCCGAATATGTAAATTTGCAGAATTATTCATTTCGCGTGCTGTCGCGTGACAGCAGATACTAACCTGGCGACCGCGTAAATCAAAACAATGCGTTTCTAAGCGCATAAACTTCCGTGCATTATCGTGGTTACTCATTTTGCGAAATGACGTGATGCGTGAGCTCACGTGACGTGACGATAATGTGTTTTCACCTTTAAAATCAGGATCATCTAAAAGTTCTATTCTTCCGCCTAGGAGAAGAAAAGTTGCTATGGCACACTTTTCTCTCCGTCGCGACGGCCGGAAAAGTGTTGTTATGCAAAAGATTATTATTTATTTTGCAAGACAACCGTAATTGACAAATGTGCCATTTTCACTCAATTATAACGATCGTGTCAATCCAAAAGTGGATATTCAAATTATCATGAATTTCAAAATTTTCGCAAACAAGCTATAATAAAAAACATTCTTAAGACAAGCTTTTATAATAACGACATTTTGAAGCCGCCATCTTGCATTCCTCAATTTTAAAGAATCGTAATTTCCCACCCAGAAATCCCCCAGACACCAATTTTGAATAGAATCGGATCATAATTAGAAAACTCGTCTTCCATATTGTTGCCGCCATCTTGAATTTCACAATTTTGACCGAAGAATCATCATTGTCGAACCCGGAAACCCCCATATACTAATTTTGAATGAAATCGGATTATAATTAAAAAACTCATCCGCCATTTTGGAACCGCCATTTTGTTTCTTTTCTTTAACGAATATTTCATGATACATTGTCACCAGAATTATTTATAAATCAATCGGGCGATACGAAGTGTGTCATATTTAACTTGCAAGATTTGATTACAGACAGACAGACGGACACCGAGACAGGTGAAACTAAATAAAAGCTTGTAAATAAATGAAAAAACATTTTTCGAAACAAGCTTTCATCATAACAACATCCGCCATTTTGAGTCTGCCATCTTGAATTCCTCAATTTTGAAGAATCGTAATTTCCGAGCCAGAAAACCCCCAGATAACAATTTTAAATAGAATCGGATCATTCACAAAACTCGTCCGCCATATTGTAGCCGCCATCTTGAATTTTCGAATTTTGACAGAAGCATCATCATTGTCGAACCCAAAACACCCCAGATACTAATTTTTATATTCAACTAGCAAGATTTGATTACTGACAGACAGAGAGACAGACAGACAGACGGACGGACAGACACCAGGACAGGTGAAACTAAAGAAAAGCTTGTAATAACACATTTCATTCGAAGGAGAAGTGCCTTTTCATGGCTCGCTTTCAATTTCCCGCCTCACTACGTTCGGCGGGTAAATTCAAGCTCGCCATAAAAAGAAACTTCTCCTCCTTAAAGTGCGGTTTACACGGGTAGTGTAAATGGTAGAGTTCACTAGCATACTTTTTCACGAAAATACTCTACTCTACTAATTTCAGAAAAAAATATCGGGGCGTTATTAGAAAGTGTTCAGTCCAAGCGGCAAATATTTTATTCAATGGAGTTGAGTTATGGAGGAAGAAAATAGATGGGAAAAAAGAATTTAGGCAAGAGATTGGATTGAGAGACGTGATAATGCTCGATAATGGCACCTGAAAGTTTTGAAACTTTTGAACTTTTTTGATTTTTTGATCTCTCCTACTTCTTGATAACTTGATTAAATGTACATCTCAAGTTTTCAATTTTTTGTTTCAATTCGGCAACACCAAAATTTTCTTTTGCCATATATGTATTTGACAATTTCGACGTAGGCGGCTGATCTCATTGCCCTATTTCTATAATCAGGATTGCTCATTAGCATGGAACATTTTCCATATACATTCGTAATTTTTGTACACTGAGACTAGTTTGATGGTTTCATTTTCCGCCCACTTCATTTTCGTTTGTACGTAAACAAAACTTCAAACGGAAAACAGAAATCAGACATCAGTACTGACCGAGACGTCGACTAGTGTACACGTACCGAGAGTTGAGTTTGTGTGTAAACCAGTTCAGTGCGCCGTACGCCACGTTGATGCGCATCATCCAAGTTAGTGCTTGTAAAAGGTTTTTGTTTTCTCGCGCGTTGAGTCCAGGTCCGAAAGGATCGTTGGTTCCGAGCGTGTGTGATTCACGGACTCTTTAGTGGAGTTGAAAAAAGGGTAAGTGACTATTAATTATTCTATTATCCGCGTTTGATCATGGATGAAAATTCGGATAACGATGGATCCTTCATGGATACGGAGGACAGATACACGACCTCTGATGATGAAAGTGATGAACTTAAGGAACTCGTCAGGCTCCGAAAGGAGAATGACGAGCTCAAAGCAAACTTAGCCGCTCTTACAACCTGCATGGCAAATTTGACCAGCGAGTTGAAACTCCTGAGAGAAGAACTCTCGAAAAATAAATCCCCAAATCATCAAATAAAAAGTTATTCCCAGGTTTTGACTTCTGAACCTGGGACATCGGCCCAAACCGATTCCAAGATTGTCCCAGTTGTCCTTCCCAAAAAGATGGCCACAAATATTGAGGATAACAAAAAAGCCCTCCAACCCCCAGGAGCTCCTCGGGCCAAGCGTGCCAGGAAAGACAGTTCGTCCTCAATTGAGGACAACTTGAAAAACTCAACGGTGACGCCTCAGTCACCTGTAAAAGATAAAAACCCCCCAGTAACAATGATGGGGACTTCAGACTGGACGGAAATATCCAAAGCGCTGTACAGCAAAAGAATAAATTATAACCGGGCAACGGTTGTCAGAGACGGCATTAAAATTATTGCCTCGTCCGCAGAAGATTTCAGGAAACTAACAAAATTCCTAGATCAACAAGGTAAGGAATATTTTACTTACCAAACGGAAGAAGAAAAGAGAGTATACGCCGTTATAAGGCACTTGCCACTTGACGCGGATATTGACGTGATTAAAAATGATCTAGGACTACAAGGCATCAAAGATGCTGAAGTAACGAGAATGACGTCAAATAAAACGAAAAAGGCAATACCACTCTACCTTGTGAAAACGCAGCACAAGGAAATATTCCAAGTTAAAAAACTATACAGCCTCTGTATTGAAATTGAGCCTAAAAAGAAGCCTGAAGGCCCTGGACAGTGCCATCGCTGCCAGAGATATGGACATGCACAAAATAAGTGCACATTTCCGTGGAGATGCGTAAAATGTTTAGGGGCACATTGCACAAAAGAGTGTGCATTGACGCAAAAAGAAGGTGAAAGGAACGCGACATGCGTTTTATGTAACCAAAGTGGACATCCCGCCAGTTATAAAGGCTGCAGCGCATATAAAAATCTTACGAAGAAGAAAACACCGACAAAAAAAGAAGCTCCCCCCAAGAAAATCGCTGAAAAAATAGAGACTGTTGTTACTGTTGAAAAACCACAGGTACAAAAAACAAAGAACCCGTCCACAAAACCAATTGAAACCAGAAGGGAAGACCCTAAAGATGAACTTGACAAACTCACTGAGAAAATATTCAGCAGAATAATGCAGAAATTTGAAAAAGAATTCGAGAAGAAATTTCAAAACTTATTTGGAAATAAATAATTTATGAACATGCAATCACAGCTAGAAAATCTGAAGATAGTTTCCTGGAATATTAACGGAATCAGAGCCCGTAAATCAGATATTGAACATTTGTTAGAAGAAAGACATCCTGATATTATGGCGCTTCAGGAAACTAAATTAACTCCTAAAGATAAAATATCCTTCGAAAACTACGAAATATACAGAAGAGACAGAAATGAAAGAAACGGTGGAGGGGTTGCTATTCTCGTTAAAAGAGACGTGAACCACTACCTGAATGCGGTTGTAAATCCTGTGGACAATGACGTATCTATAGAGGCACTATCGATCACAATAAAGATAAGAAGAGAAAGTATTAAGGTATTCTCTGTGTATAAACCGCCGCAAATAAATCTGCCAGAGGAAGAGATGAAGATTTTATTAGGGGGTCATTTTCCAAGAATAATACTTGGAGATCTCAACTGTAAATCTCAACAATGGAATTCTAAAATAGAGAATGCAAATGGCAAGAAATTGAAAGAATATGCCGAAAAGGAAGATGCTATAATCGTGGGACCAGAAATACCGACATTTTTACCTAGTGGCAATGGAACCCCTGATGTGCTAGACATAGTTATAATGAAGAATATAAAGCAAGATTTTGCTCTTGAAACGATAGAGGATGGAACATCTGATCACAACCCGATAGAGTTCATTTTAGGACATGGACCTAGAAATGAAGTGACTCGAACACGAGAACATACCGATTGGGACGAATATAAGAATAAACTCCAAGAAAATATCACGAGTATTCCACAAATTAACACTCCTGATGAACTAGATCAATCAGTCATAGCTTTGGAGAGTGCGATTATGAAATCCTATGAAGAGAGCACGGTTAGAAAAACTAAACCTACTCCCAAACATCCCTATGGCGATACTCCAAAAGAGGTGAAAGAACTGATTAAAGTCAATCGAAGACTAAGAAAGAACTACAGGATGTATAAAACAGATAATGATAAAATCAGACTGAACAGACATAGTCAAATACTTAAAAATGCACTAAGGGAGCTCAGAACGAATAGATGGAATAAGAAAATCAGTGAACTCAACACAGAAGACCACTCTGCATGGAAAATGCAAAAAAAATTTACGCAATGAAAAAACTCAAATTCCACCACTGCATGGAATGCATGGAATGGCATATTCAAAAAGCGATAAAGCTAACGCTCTTGCCGATACTATAGAAAGGGAGTCAAGAATAAACTATTGTGAAGAAGACGATGAGGACCTAGAAGAATTAATAGAAGATAATGAAGAAGAAATGAAAGAATCACCACCGGATGACAAAATCCCTCACCCAACATCTCCGGCAGAAATCAAAGAGATAATCAATAATTTGAAAACAAGAAAGGCTCCTGGAAAAGATAAAATTACAAATCTCATGCTGAAGAAAATGTCAAAGAAAGGAACGGCAGCTCTCACTAGCATAGCAAATGGCGTGATGAGAACAGAGCATTTTCCAAAAAGATGGAAATCTGCCGAAGTGATTGTTTTCAATAAACCAGGTAAAGACAAAAAGTTCCCACAGAACTATAGACCGATAAGCCTGCTCCCAGCCCTAGGAAAAATTGTGGAGAGAGTCTTAGCCAGACGACTTAATGAAGAAACAGAGGCCCTGCAGACGATACCGAGTGAACAATTTGGGTTCCGAAAACAACATTCAACTGAACAACAGCTCCTAAGAATAACCGAATATATCACAGAAGAATTTCAGAATAAACAAGCCACAGGACTACTACTACTAGATGTAACCAGAGCTTTTGATAGAGTATGGCATGAAGGACTAGCATATAAAATGAAAACCGCAGGTTATTCACCCAAGTTATGCAGAATAATAAGAAATTATTTGAGAGATAGGAACTTTTGTGTGAAAATAGGTGATGTTCATTCCACACTCAGATATTTGGAAGCAGGAGTTCCCCAAGGATCCATACTAGGACCGCTACTCTATAACATATACATACATGATATACCAAGAAATCCAAGATGCCTGCTTGCTCTATACGCGGACGATACGGGCATAGCAATTAGGCACAGAAATACAAAAATAATTCACAAAAGACTTCAAGAAGCTGCAGACGATATCAGTCAATGGTGTAACAGATGGAAAATCAAAATCAATGGAGAAAAGAGTCAAGCAATACTCCTTCAAAAGAGAAAACTGAAGATGGAATCGAAAATATCCATAGACGATAATGAAATAGAATGGCAGAATGAAGCTAAATATCTAGGAGTAATATTAGACAAGGGACTTACGTGGAAACAACACATTAAGTATGCAGTGGATAAAACGAATGTAGCAATGAAAAGACTATATCCGATTATAGGCAGAAGAAGCCAAATGAACAGAAACACGAAATTGAGGATCATAAAAGCAGTCGCCAGACCGCAGCTAACATATGGATCAACAGCATGGGGATATGCAGCGAGAACCCATATAAAGAGGATACAAAGTACAGAAAACAAATTTCTGAGATGGGCATTAGACGCCCCTTGGTTTGTTAGGAATGAACAGATACAAAAAGACATAAAATGGGAGTCCATTACTACATTCATCAAACGAAAAGCTGCAAAAGCCTATGAAAGAGCTAGTGAACATCCAAATGACGACCTTAGAAGGTTAGTTGACTATGACCCCGCTGAAGATGAAAAAACAGCTAGAATCTACCGCAAAAGACCTAGAGACCAATTGCGAAAATGAAGATATAGAACTCCACACTTAGTAAGAGATATCCAATTGAAGGATGTACACAAACACTCAGCATAAAAGAATGCGAAAGAGAAAATAACAGATAAGATGATGGAAGGTTTATAGGCTTATGCCCGGAACCAACCGCAGGAGAGGTGTTTAGTCGGTAAGAATCCGACACTACCCAAAAAGACTGGGTGTCTGATGTAAGATTCACCTCTTCTAGAACAAAAAAAAAAAAAAAAAAAACGGAAAATTGGCCGAATAACACCAGGGAGTCTAGGAACATGCACTATAGGGATAGTCGAGTGTACTATCCACATGTGAACACAATTATTTTCGATTAACGAAGCAGAATATTTCAAAAAAGTTGAAAAATCGCGATATCTTCGTAACCATAGATTTTCGGACCATGCTTTACTCGACGCAATTCACTGAAATTTCCCTTCAAATGTGTAGATTATTTAATGCAAAAAAATTGTTTTTCGTCATCTACTGTCAGTGATTAGTTAGGTTAGGTGACTCACACCGGGGGAATAACGCGCAGCTGTAGCGTAATTCTTCAATAATAACAGTACTTTATTGACCATAGTCAAAGGCCATCGACCGGAGTCTTCAATAATATTTTTTGTACTTATTCATGGAAATTAGTTTAATTTACATTGTAGTTGGTTATTACCTAAAAAATGAAATATTTTTTCGAGTTTCACAGCTGTTCAATATATGCGCATAATTATACCATCGCATGCGCGGTATTACCCAGTACGTGGGGGAATACCGCGAAAAGACAGTTTTAAGAATTTTTTTTCTCAATTGGTATAGGAAGTTGAACCTTTTCTTTGTGATGAAAAAGTTCCAAATGGGTTCATGAATCAGCAGTTAAATTATGAAAGTTGGAAGGTTTTTGTGAGCATTTTCCTTAGGTGCGTGGAATTCCCCCGTCCTCCCCTACATATAAGATTCATGAATTTTAGTGAAAACATAATCCTTCTATCTCAAGCCAATTTCGAGAATACTCAAATTTGGTAAAATAGAAAATTCTCTTCGAAAATATTGGACGGGGTGGACTCAGCTTCTTCTGATTATGTTTACTCCGAGTACATATAAGATTCCTGAATTTTAATAAAAATAGAATCTTTCTATCTCAAACCAATTTCATGAAAACCCAGATTTGGTAAAATAAAAATTCGCTTAGAAAATATTGGACAGGATGGACTCAGCTTCATCTGATGAGAGTTGATCTAAGTACAGGGTGGGCAAAATTGGTGCTACATGAACTAAAACTTTTTAACCCGAGGAGATAGAGAAAAATGAATGGCACCTTATAGTCCTCTTTTTTCGAGAAACTGATGATGCCATCAACTGAATTCCTCTATCTTCTTTTGTTTCCGAGTTATAGGCCAAAATTGAAATTTGGGCGAATTCAACTTTGGTCATTATCTCCGTTTCTGTTTCTGCTAGGATGTTGAAATAAAAACATTATACAGGCACTTTTCTAATATCAACCCAGTGGCGTACTCTGATTTTTTCTAAGAGGTCCATTTGCTGAGTTATAACATAAAGTTGTGTTTTTTCTTATGGAAACAGTAGTTTGAAATGACTTAGAAAGAATCGCCATTTTTTTCCCGTTTCAGAATTGTATCATATGTTATACATCGCCCTCAGATTCGTTAACATATTATGAAAAATATGGTTTGTATATGGAATTCGAATTATTGAGTAGGCTGAATCATAGAATTATGTGTCTCTACGCATGGTGTGATTATTAATTCACGTTTGAATACTTGATGGTGCGATCTCTGTTTGAAACAACTGTCAGTTATTAAAATTTGAAGTCATCGTTGGCGGCATTATGGCGATATTCCAAAATTACGAAAAATATGATATATTGAAATGTTTCATTTTAGCGAACGAGAAAAGTGGGGCAGCAAGTGATTCAATTGTGAAATAATAATAACACCATGCGTAGAGACACATAATTCTATGATTCAGCCTACTCAATAATTCGAATTCCATATACAAACCATATTTTTTATAATATTTTAACGGATCTGAGGGCGATGTATAACATATGATACAATTCTGAAACGGGAAAAAAATGGCGATTCTTTCTAAGTCATTTCAAACTACTGTTTCCATAAGAAAAAACACAACTTTATGTTATAACTCAGCAAATGAACCTTTTATAAAAAATCAGAGTGCGCCACTGGATTGCTATCAGAAAAGTACCTGTATAATGTTTTTATTTCAACATCCTAGCATAAACAGAAACGGAGATAATGACCAAAGTTGAAATCGCCCAAATTTCAATTTCGGCCTATAACTCGGAAACGAAAGAAGATAGAGGAATGCAGTTGATGGCATTATCAGTTTCTCGAAAAAAGAGGACTATAAGGTGCCATTCATTTTTCTCTATCTCCTCGGGTTAAAAAGTTTTATTTCATGTAGCACCAATTCTGCCCACCCTGTACATATAAGATTCATGAATTTTAGTAAAAACAGAATTCTTCTTTCTCAAACCAATTTCGAGAAAACTCAGATTTGGCAAAATAAAAATTCTCTTCGAAAATATTGGACGAGGTGGACTCAGCTTATTCCGATGATGTTAACTCCGAGTACATGCTTCGAAAATATTGGAGAGGATGCAATCAGCTTCATCCGATGATAGTTGATCCGAGTACATATAAGATTCGTGAATTTTAGTGGAAACAGAATACTTTCTAAATTGAATTTCATGAAAACCCAGATTTGGTGAAATCGAAATTTACTTCGAAAATATCGGACGGAGTGGACTCAGCTTCATCTGATGATATTTACTCCGAGTACATAATATAGGATTCATGAATTTTAGTAAATACAGAATCCTTCTAAAATGAAAATTCGCTTCGAAAATATTGGACAGGATAGGCTCAGCTTCATCTGATGAGAGTTGATCAAAGTACATACAGGGTCTTTCACGAGGAACCTCACCCATATTTATACGGGAAACTACTGAACGTATTTTCATGAAATTCAGCACTTATAAGTATTTCACGATGCTGATGAAATCTAAAATATTTTCAAGGCATGAGCAACTCCGGTTTTTCCGGAAATGACGTCAACTTCCGTTTTTCAAATTAGAACACCATTTTTTTATTGCAGAAATAGATTCCTTAGAAAATTTCAAGTTATTTTGATGTAACATTTTTCAGTTTTGGTTGGAAAATACTCTCTGAGCGGGAAAATTCGAAAAAAAAATCGAAAATAGAGCTCCGCTGAAACAAGAATTATAACTTCGAGGTTTTTGGATGGAAAATTTTCACTTTTGGGATTTTTCAAGATGTAAGATTGATGTATCCACTTTAAAAATCGAAATCGCGATTCATGATACAGGGGGTGAAAAAATCGCTTTCAAAGTTAGGGATGACAAAATCGTGAAAAATCAATTTTTTCAAATTAGAACCCCATTTTTTTATGGCAGATATTCAATCTACGTTAAAAAATAATGTTAGTGTATGCATCACACCCTTGCCCTAAAGTGGATATTTTCTGAGTTATTCACAAAAAACTGTTTTTCGTCTTGAATTTTCAGCTATTTCTTTTCCCTTCACGCCAAAAAGATGAAATTTTCAGGAACTGTTACTTAAACCATGTTTTAGATTTTACTACCCTAATATGCAAGAGAAAAAGTTACAGGTTGTTCCTAAATAGATGGCAAATTTGGATTCGAATTTGTATCGGAAACCTCTTTATTTCAACTAATCGGCCATCGGTTTTCTCTCCAGTGATAAATAAATAATTCCTTATGAACCATATGCAAAAACTTACCATGTTCACATAGTGATCGATTTTATAACTCAATACGAATTATCACCAAATTAATAGTAAACACAAAATGCTACTGAATAAAGAGGAATTTGGCAGATGTAATTAATGATATCTATCATAAAAAAAAGAATGTAAAACATGGTAAGTTTTTGCATATGGTTCATAAGGAATTATTTATTTATCACTGGAGAGAAAACCGATGGCCAATTAGTTGAAATAAAGAGGTTTCCGATACAAATTCGAATCCAAATTCGCCATCTATTTAGGAACAACCTGTATCTTTTTTCTCTTGCATATTAGGGTAGTAAAATCTAAAACATCGTTTAAGTAACAGTTCCTGAAAATTTCATCTTTTTGGCGTGAAGGGAAAAGAAATAGCTGAAAATTCAAGACGAAAAACAGTTTTTTGTGAATAACTCAGAAAATATCCACTTTAGGGCAAGGGTGTGATGCATACACTCACATTATTTTTTAACGTAGATTCAATATCTGCCATGAAAAAAAGGGGTTACAATTTGAAAAAATTGATTTTTCACGATTTTGTCATCCCTAACTTTGAAAGCGATTTTTTCACCCCCTGTATCATGAACCGCGATTTCGATTTTTAAAGTGGATACATCAATCTTACATCTTGAAAAATCCCAAAAATGAAAATTTTCCATCCAAAAACCTCGAAGTTATTCTTGTTTCAGCGGAGCTCTATTTTCGATTTTTTTTCGAATTTTCCAGCTCAGAGAGAATTTTCCAACCAAAACTGAAAAATGTTACATCAAAATAACTTGAAATTCTCTAAGGAATCTATTTCTGCAATAAAAAAATGGTGTTCTAATTTGAAAAAAGGAAGTTGACGTCATTTCAGGAAAAACCGGAGGTGCTCATGCCTTGAAAATATTTTAGATTTCATCAGCATCGTGAAATACTTATAAGTGCTGAATTTCATGGAAATACGTTCAGTAGTTTCCCGTATAAATATGGGTGAGGTTCCTCGTGAGAGACCCTGTATAAGATTCATGAATTTTAGTAAAAACAGAATCCTTCTATCTCAGGCAAATTTCATGAAAACTCAGATTTGGTAAAATGGAAATTCCCTTCGAAAATATTGGACGGGGTGGACTCAGCTTCTTCTGATGATGTTTACTCCGAGTACAGATAAGATTCATGAATTTTAGTGAAAACAGATTCCTTCTATCTCAAGCCAATTTCGATAAAACTCAGATTTGGTGAAATAAAAATTCTCTTCGAAAATATTGGACGAGGTGTATTCAGCTTCTTCTGCTGATGTTTACTCCGAGTACATGTAAGATTCATGAATTTCACTAAAAACAGAATCCTTCTCAAGCCAATTTCGAGAAAACTCAGATTTGGTGAAATAAAAATTCTCTTCGAAAATATTCGACGAGGTGGATTCAGCTTCTTCTGCTGATGTTTACTCCGAGTACATGTAAGATTAATGAATTTCACTAAAAACAGAATCCTTCTCAAGCCAATTTCGAGAAAAATTCGCTTCGAAAATATTGGACTGGATGTTATGAGCTTCATCAGATGATAGTTGATCCGAGTACATATAGGATTCATGAATTTTATTAAAAACTGAATCCTTCTATCTAAAGCCAATTGCATGAAAACCCAGATTTGCTAAAATCAAAATTCACTTCGAAAATATTGGACAGGAATGACAGGATGGACCCAGCTTCATCCAATTTTTTATATCTTTATTTTTTATTATTAGGTATATCTTAAGAATACTCACTTTAGAAAGAACATTTTTGTTTTAAAATACGGTGACAAGTTTCCTCTTACATGTTTATGTTAGGAATTAGGAATTATTATTATTGAAAATACTATCTTATTTTAAGTTCAAATGCAAATAAATGTTGGTAATATTCACATGTGGTTGTATCATTTCCAATGTCTCTGATGGTTGCAAGGATTGCGAAATCTGTAATTTTTTTTTTCATTATGTAAGAAGTTATTAATATTAATTACCTAGGTTAAAATTCAAATATAATTCCTATATTTTCATTAAAAATTCTGCAATTACATGGGCAGGTAAGTGTTGTTAAATAAATTAATACTGAATAAAAAGTGGATAGGTTAGGAAGAAAATGATGAAATCTAATATAATAAAACTTGAAATCTATTTGTGAGAAATACCTACCTGTATATCTCTTGTTCAAGTTCAATGGCTTTGCGCGATTAATTAGGTCAATCAGTTCAATGACGGTATGAATGTGGAAATCGACAGAGTCGACATAAATGTATGTATGTAAGACCTACTGAAAACATAGTAATCCAAATTTTAACATTGTGAATAATAACATTGGATGTTGTTTCTTCGATTTACAGGTAAGATCAACATTCTTGTATGTAATCGTATTTTTGTATAAAATAATAAATTCTTTGATTTACAGAGAAACAACCCTTGTATTATTCTGACCTACAAAAGGAACTTGGTGAACCCAAAATCAATTCAATAATTTTACAGTTTAGATTCAAGGTGCTAGAAGCCTCGGATGGAAAATCCAACGTATTCTGTGTAACCAGAGTCATCACGCAGGATTGACATGCATTTAAAATTCCACAGGAATATATGAGGGCAGCATATCACGAAGAGCTGATTAAGACGCCTATGTTCAATAAGGTGAAGAAAGCGCTAAAACAAAGGAATCAAATGAGACAAGTGTGGGTTAGTTTAACTGGAGAATTAAAGGACGTTCATTTTGATAAAGAAGGTAATTTGCAATTTAATGAAGAATATTAAGAAGAAGTAATTGGGGAACAAAATACTTCTAGTGAAGTGGCTACTAATGCAGCTGAACAACCATTAGTCAAACCATTAGAAGAACTACTCGGAAAATAACAAGTACAATCAGAAGAAAACAATTTTGGAAAATTGGCTAAATAATTCACGATTGAAAATTTCGATGGTAAGAATTCAAACGCGAATCAATGGATAACTGATTTTGAAAAAGAATGTGAACGATTTGAGTTAACAAAAAAATTGAAATTTTGAAATCTTTTATGGCAAAGGGGGCGGCGGATTGGTATAGTTGTACACTTCTCAAGCTTACAATTGAAGCAAAATGGGAAACGTGGAAAGACAGTTTTTGCAACACATTTGTTAGTAAAGATTGGTCTCCAATAAGATATGCGTTGGCTTTTAAATATCAAATGGGTTCCTTAGTAGAATATTCTATAAAAAAATAAAAACTTTCATTACAAGTGAGAAAAACTATTGATAATGAAACATTAATAGATCTAATTACTATGGGCTTGCCAAATTACATCATTGATAGAATTGATAGGGAAAAATTAAGAAAAACTGAAGACCTACATAATGAAATAAGTAAATCACAATATTTAATTTATAAGAAAAATTCAGGAATGCAAAAGAGTAAACTAAACACAAAAGAGAAAAGTGAGAATAAAATACCTTGTAAAATATGTAAAGAAAAAGGAACACGTTTTCATTCTGAGGATGCATGCTGGTTCAAAAATCAGGAAGATAAAAGTAATAGGGTTAGGCAAGTGAACAATTCATCTTTAGATGTAGAACTAAGTGATGAGGATACAAAAAACTAATTGTGCCACCATTAATTGAACTCCAAATTAAATTAAATGATACTTTAGGAATACTTGCTATTTATGACCCAGGTTCAAATGTTACATTAATAAATTCAAAATTGATAAACTTAAAATCTAAAGGTAATGAAATAAGGAGAACAAATTTAAGAACAATTAATGTTGTTTATGAAACAGATGGGTTAATTAAAATAAAAATCCCGATTTAAAATATGGAAGATTACATGAATGTGTTCATAATTAATGATGAGAATTTCAAACATGACTTTCTTATAGGATTAGATTGTATGGAGAAATTCAAATTAATACAAAGTGAAAAATTAGAGATAGAACAAAAAGTTTCCGAATCTTATAAAATAAGAAATGAGTATCAAATGAATTTTAATGAACATATTGAAGTAGAAACCTTCAATGTCTCAACAAATCACTTGAATCGTCATGAAAATCAAATAATTATGAATCTAATAGACCGATACAAAAATATATTTGCGAAAGATAAATATGATATAGGCACTGTAAAAGATTACGAAGCCAGAATAGATCTTATAATAAATAAGCATTGCAGTAAAAGACCATATAGACGTACAATCGAAGATAAAAAAGAAATAGAAGAACAGATTTCAGAATTACTCGAAAGAAACCTGATAGAGCCCATTTGCTGCTCCAGTAACGTTAGCTTATAAAAGAGATGAAAACAAGAAATCGAGATTGTGCGTAGATTTCAGAGAATTAAATAAGATAATAGTCCCTCAATCGTAACCTTTTCCAGTTATTGAAGGTCTAGTGATAAGAACAAGAAATTGCAGATATTTCTCAGAACTTGATATAAATTCCGCATTTTGGTCCAATCCTCTTCGAATTGAAGATCGAAGAAAAACAGGTTATTTGACCCAAGAAGGCCATTTTCAATGAACCATTTGGATTAAAAACATCACAGGGTATCTTCCAAAGAATTTAAAGCAATATAATAAGGAATAGTACATTGTTTACCGGGTAGGAAAAGCGTAACATTCCTGGACGATTGTGAAAATTGCTAAGTCGAGGCGCAAGCCGAGACTTGGCAACACAAAGTCCAGGAATGTGTCTTTTCCTACGAGGTGAACATACTATTTTTCCGCAAATCGTTTAAAATTTGACAGATTCCAATTAATTTTGATGAAATCGCAAATTATTTAATTCATAAATGAATGATGCTTCGAAATTCGTATTGGAATTGGTTACCTTACTATGGAAACGTACTCATGTTGAATTGTCAAAGTTGACGCATATAATTAATTCAATTGCTGGTTTTTTCGAATTTAAAACAGTGTGAAATGATAATTGATGATGAATTTGCTATTTCTGGGACTCCTCCAGAGCTGGTTGATGCAGTAAAAATACTGATTCTTTAGAATAAGTGCCGAAGGAATCATGAGAAAAGTTCGAAGATGCATATGTCGAATCAACTGTGAGTAAATATCATTTCCTTACAGTAAGGAAATGAATATTTCCTAACAGTTGAAATCTTGACTTTTTCTATGACCAATTTTGACTGGAATGTCAAAATTTCCTAGCGATTTGCGGAAAAAATAATTTATCAAACTTTACAGTCAATTACATAGATGACATATTAAATATTTTCAAAATCTTTCGAAGAACATATAGACCATCTATCGAAACTATCAGATGCAATTATGAGGGAAGCTGTCTAAGTGTACATTCGCACTGAACTCTTTTCAATACTTAGGCCATATAATTAAACACAACTCAATTTCTCCGATAAAAGATGAAAGATTTAATCTCCATAAGAAATTTTCCTGTGCCTGAGAATAATAAAAATGTTCGACAATTTTTAGGAAATAGTATACTTCATTACTAGTCCAGAAAGTAAGCTTTTTCCGTGCGCGCGCGATGTGTTCCCGTGTGAGGCGGAGCCGAACACGGGAACTCGTGCAAGCTAATCCAACTTTAGGAATTATTCTGCAAGAATGAACGAGATCAGCAAAATGGAATACAATCAACTATGTTACTCAACAGTAAATGAAAAATTGATTACCGACAGGATAAAAATGGCAGATGAATGGAACAAGAAATTTCCAGGATCCACAGATATCGTCATAAAAACCAAAATTGGCTACCTAATCAAATCCAACAACGAGAAAGTGAAAATCGTAAACGCTTTGGAGGAAATGAAGACCCAAAATACCATCACTCAATATAAAGAAACAAAACCTTACATCCACGGAACAGAAAGATCAGAACCACAACAAACTTTTTCAGTGGTAATAACTGGAGTTGAAAAATATATAAAAGATGAAGAAATCAGCCAACACCTCAATAAATTGAACCTGAAACATAGATTTTGCAGAAGAATAATATCTAGAAATTTCAATACACCCACAACTCACATAAGAATAATCACAGGTGAAGCTACAACATCCGAAAAATTGCTCAATGATGGAATGTTCTACAAAAATAGACACTATCTAGTGTTCGCAAGTCATCCACCTGATCCCACACCAATTCCATGCAATAAGTGCCACCAATTCATATCACAGAAAATTGCAACCAACAAGCAAAATGTAACAAATGATAAGGCGCCCATAAAACCCCACAATGCAAAACTGACCTACCACCAAAATGCAGTGCCTGCGGTTCTGAAGAACATCAGGCATGGTCAGGAAAATGCCCAAAACACTCCAAAAAACCCATAGAAGGTATTTCAAATGCAACCATAAGGCCTCTGAATAAAATGACTAGGGAAATAGAAGACTTACATAAGAAAAATAACCGAATTCATGCACCTATAACTATGCATGATGATATCATGAATACATACATCAGAAAGCTGAACAAACCCAAGAACAACAACAGAGAAGAACTACTGCACAAACTGAAAAGAAGATTCTTGTCACAATATAAAATTGACACTACAGCAGTTTTTTCAGGTAACCGAGTATATATACTCATGTTTGATGTTGAAGATCAAAACGAACCATCACCAACTGAACCTATAGACAATAAAATAAATCGCCAAATTCAACTCGAAAATTAAAATTCTCTACAACAATGTCAATAGTTATGTACCGAAAAAATATCTGATGAACAACTTTATAGAAGAAAATGAGATACAATGTGCACTATTCGTAGAAGCCAAGATAAAAAAGGAACATAACATCACCTACAGAGATTGGGATACAATACATCGGCTAGGACATACAACTACCAATACACGAGGAGGTAGCATAGTACAGTGCCACCCCAGTCTAAAAATGGGTAAGAATAATTCACCTAGTCTGAATAACGACCTTAATGAAGCAACACATTTCACAATTCCTTTTAAAGATGATAAATTGCACATATTTCTGATTTACGTACATCCTCACTACAAAATCGAGGAAACAATATTTACCAAAGCAGCGTTATTCAAGTATTCTATAATCATCGGTGACTTCAACCCCAATCAGACGAAAAACAAACAAATAAACAAATTTCTCCAGAACGGTACCTTCAAAAAATATATTACACCACCAACATTCCTGTTGAATAATAATCCTGATAGTACACCAGACTTGTTGATATACTCTTCAAATTTAGAAAATAACATCGAAGACATTGAGCTAGTACCAGACCTGGTTTCTGATCACCTAGCAATGGTTATTACATTAGACTTGAATCATATATCTACTAATACCAATATGGATTATACAAGGTGCGGCACGGAGGGCGGACGTTTTTCAGATGGGCATAACTTTCCCCCACTGAGGACGAGAGAAGTGGGGAAGGTGCCGTTAGACTCGTGTGTTCCTAGCATTTATTTACCAGTTGTCGTCATGGAGCCTTGGACGGTGGAGCATCGTGTTTTCGCCTATGATAGTTTCGTCCGAAATAATGAGTCAGTCACGGTCGTGCAGCGTGAGTTTCGTCGCCATTTCCACATTCATCGGAATAGAGCTATTCCCTCTCGAAACACCATCCTTCGTTGGGTTGAATCACTTCGCAGACGTGGTGAACTGATCAACAGAAGACCAAGAGGACCTGTGCGAACAGTTCGAACGCCTGAAAATGTTGAACGCGTTCGACAAGCCATTCTTCGCAGTCCCCAGATTTATCCATATGCGATTTTTTCTTATGGGGACACCTCAAGGCTAGAGTATACGAGACCAAGCCCCGAACTCTGGACGAATTGAAAAGGGCTATTCGCGTGGAAGTTGCCCAAGTTGAGAGAGCGATGTTGGAGAGAGTCTACGCGAACTTCCAAGAGCGCCTCCAGCACTGCATCACCGATTTCGGCCACCACATGCCTGATGTGATTTTCCACACTTGACTGTCTCAAATGCTATTTCCTTGAGAATCTGATTCCGTCAATAAATGTGTTTTTGTGTAAAAATTAACGCTTTTATTATTTTTTTAAAACCATCCATCCTCCGTGCCGCACCCTGTACCCCTGCTTTTTACACTCACAAAGTGAAGCCAAAGCTTTGGGAAGGCTTGAGTTGTACGCTTGCGTCAACTGGAAATTCAAAAATTGCGAGAAATTTAGAGGTTACGTTTATTCTGAAAGACAACAAGAAAATAGATATCCAGAATAAAAATATGTCAGTTCAATTTTAGAATATGAATAGGAGTTAACAATGATATTAAGGACTTGAAGAAAACGGAATAAAGCGATTGAAACATTTCACATTAAATTGTGAGGTTACGATCGAAACTATTCACATGAAGTTAAGAATGACATACGTTTCACGACATAATACGATGTGTCAGAGAGAGATAGAATTAAAAAAATATTTTTATTCTCAATATTGCCGCACAAGCGCAGATCTGGATTGTTACCAAAGCCCAGCTTCAATTTTGATTGGCTTATTACCCATATAGGAATTATTAGATATATTACTTGAATACTCAGCCAAGAGAAACTGAAAAGAAAAAAACGTTACGATTCGACAAATGCAAGATAGATAAAGTAAACGAGGAGATGTCCATGTTCATAAACTCTCATAAGCAATCAACAATGGACGAAAATTACATCGCATCATTCAATGAAAGGTTGTCAGAATGTATTCTGAAATATACACCTACCACAACACACCATCCATTTCTCCATGAATTGCCGCCCTACATAATTTCGATGATCAAGAACAAGCGGAAAATGTACAGAGAATATCGTCGCTCCTTCAATCCAAACTTTAAAACCAAAATAAATGAATACAACAGCTCTATTCACAAAATGATCCAACAATATAGAATACATAGATGGAATGAAGCTTGCAAATCAATCAGCAAAACCAAAGGTGAAATTTTTTTTCGGCAAATCAAAAAACTCTCCAAGTATAAAAAATTCCACAAGATTCCTACTATCATCGACAATAATAAAGAATACAAATCCGATTCCGAAAAGGCCGAAATATTTGCACAACATTACGAACAAGTATACGAATATGACAAGGACAGGAACTTCGATGATGAAACAGAGAAAATGGTTGAAAATTGGTATAAAGAATATTTCGACAAGGCACTTAGGGAGAACACAGAATCAATAGAAATAGAAGAAGCCACCTACTACCAAATCCTACCTAACAGCAAAAACAGTGCACCAGGAGCAGATAACATACCGTGGAGCATCGTCAAAAAATTACATCATATCATACATGAACATATATTAAAGATTTATGAATGGTGTCTTAATAATAACCACACCTTCCCGGATATATGGAAAACTGGAACAGTTACTCTCATAGCAAAACCGAACAAAGATCACAAAAAGGTAAAAAATTACAGACCTATAACTTTACTACCAGTACTTGGAAAGTTATTTGAGAAAATAATTAAAAACAAACTTGAAGAACATTTCGAAGAATATATTCCTATCCTAATTATCAATTTGGCTTCCGGAAGAAAAAAGCTACAGTACACCCACTTACAATTTTCATCTCAAACCTACAAAATGCCCAATTAAACAATAAAAAATCAGCAGCAGTCTGCATTGATACTAACAAAGCATTTGTTCACAAAATTTTCAAAAAAGATACTCCTTCCTATCTAATTCATATCATAAGAGCATATTTAGAGAACAGAAAAATGAAAATTAAAATTAACGTAACAACATCAAACTTTTTCACTCCCATGCAAGGTACACCTCAAGGATCTCCATTATCTCCGCTACTATACAACATCTACTGCAGTGATATGGGCACAGTGCACAACCAAAGACAATATATATTACAGTATGCAGATGACACGACAATAATATCACATGAGAAATCATTGAGAAGATGTATGGATAAACTTCAAGAGTACATAAATACCCTCACAATATGGTTTTCCAAGTGGAGATTAAAATCAACCCAGAAAAATCACAATTGATAATTTTCACCCACAACATAAATCATCGGTCCCCTACAATCTCAATAAACAACAAAATAGTAAAACCAACAACCTCAGTAAAATATCTAGGAATTCAAATTGACAATAAAGCTAGCCTCAAGTTACACGCAAACAACACAAAGAAAAAAATTATCAGTAGAGCCAAACACTTCAGAACCTTGACATACAAGGACCAAGGAATCAACATGAAAACAGCTTCCATCATTTATAAATCCATTTGCAGACCAATAATTGAATATGGGCATCCCCTTTATGCTAACTGCAGAGACTCCGTGATGAAAATTTTGAAAGTGGCTGAAACATCATCCCTCAGAGCTATAACAAGAATGAGACACCCAAATAACAGACTGTACAATCCCCCCAATGAACTATTATACCAGATAACCAAGATCCAACCTATTGATGACAGAATCAAGAATCTGAACATTAAATTCAAACAGCGACTTGACGAACAGGAAGATATAAAGATTCTCCTGCACAACCAATCAGTAGAACAACCACGAAGAAAATTTCCATCTGTTACCTTACTACAAAAACTGAATACTTATTAAATTTGATGAATTGTGAAGTTTAAATAATGATGTATATGACTTTTTTTTTAAGTAGTATGTAATTTCAATATACAATGTTAATACAATGTGGGCTGAAGGACCTCGGTCGATTGCCTGTTGATACTAGTTGTCAATAAAGATCAGTTGTTATTATAATTATTATAATCAACTGGAAAACGATAGAAAGACTGCACTTGAAAACAGTATGAAATATCATGAATACAATAAGAGATTATATGACAAAATTAGAAAAGGATATGACTTCAAAGTAGGAGATTTGGTATACGTTGAAAATGGTAACCGAATGGATAGAAAAAAATTTGACATGATAAGAATCGGACCGTGATACAAGATTTTAAAAAAGATATTAAACTCAATGTACGAAGTAGACATAGGCCACAAAAAGTTAGAATCAAATTTATTCCATATTTCAAAATTAACTCCATCTCCTAATATATCAGAGATGGAAACCGAAGTGTAATACATATTATGTATAATGTATAATGTGTAATGTATAATTCATATAACTTTGTGAGTAATGTATTGACATTTCACATCTAATTTTTGGGAAAAAAAATTTTTCCGAAGGGGGGAGATGTAAGAAATACCTACCCGTATATCTCTCGTTCAAGTTCAATGGCTTTGCGCGATTATTTAGGTCAATCAGTTCAATGACTATATGAATATGGAAATCGACAGAGTCGACATAATTCGTTCTTGATTCCATTAATTGTATGTAAGACCTACTGAGAACATTGTAATCCAAATTTTAACATTGTGAATAATAACATTGAATGTTGTTTCTTCGATTCACAGGTGAGATCAACATTCTTGTATGTAATTGTATTTTTGTATGAATAATAAGTTCTTCGATTTACAGAGAAACAATTCTTGTATTATTCTGACCTACAAAAGGAACTTGGTGAACCCAAAATCAATTCAATAAAACATTATATATTTATTTTATAATCATTGATTTATCGTCAGTTCATCAACTATTTATGTCGCGTTTTCGACCGGAGGCACCGGTTGACCTGGGCCTCTATTCTTGCAAACCAGGGAGTAGAACAGTCGAGAGAACGGTAACGTGGCCCGACTGATAATCTATAAGCCACGTCACTGTTCTACAGTGATGCTGTGACCGCGCGCTCTCCGCCCTGTATCTCGAAAACGGTTCACCGTATGGAAAATTTTTTCAAACAAATTTTGTGGAGAATTTCGTATTCTACAATATTAATAATGAAAACAAAAAGCAGAAACCCATAGGAAATGAGATATTTACGAAAAAAGCGCAAAAACCGATTTTTGTGACCATTGACCTCGAAATTCAATAGTTGCGCACACCCTACAATATGTAGGTTTTGGGACAACTTTCAGGGTGGCAATATACAAGTATTTACAGACTTACAGCTGGGTATCCCCAATTCCGAGGTGAACTTACTATATCGACTGGACTATACCTGGATTCTTGGAACTAGCCAGATGTTCCTTGGTCCTAATGGTCCTAATGGATTTGCCGCTTCTCCCCACATAAACGACATTACAACCTGGTTCACCGCATTCTAATCTGTAAACGCCCGGTTTGTCCGAAGTGTCGATTGGGCTCTTGTTCCTGATGAGGGATTGATGTAGGATATTCTGGGACTTGAAAGCTACTCTGGTATCCTCTAGCTGTTTAACTACGTTGGCAATTTCATATGAGATACCCCCGTAGAACGGAATGCAACAGAATTTCAGATTTGAAATAACATTAGTTCCCGGAGTTTGCGAGTTCAGTACTTCTGTGGTCCGTCCTCTTCTTGTCCTATCAATAAAGAAGGTCGATGATATCCGGATGATATCCGGGTGATACCCGTTCTCCACCGCTAGATATTTAAGTGTGTTCACCTCCTCATTATAAGCTTCCTGGCTGAGAGGAATATTAAGTAGCCTATTGATGTTAGAGTTAAGACTGCCATCTTATGACCCATATAATGACATGATGCTTTATTGATTTTGGTGGAAGTTTGCGTGGTTTTTCTATATATACTAAACGTCAACTTGTTTTGTTGTCTCCTGGGAGCTCCAGGATCCAGGATTTAAAAACACTAATGAATCAAAAATCAAAAATTAGAATTACATCGATCGAGAAACATCCAAAAATTGTAAATTTAATGTGATCGATCATCTACCATTTCGAGAGTACAAATTGAGGTTATTGTGATAAATTGCACTCAAACCTAAGCAGTCTGTTCTTAAGTTGATATTATCGGTTGAATGAATCTGCATCATCTCCCCTATGTTGCGTTCGAACCAATTTGACTCTCTATCCAAAACCACCGTTTCCTCGAAGTTGAAATTGTGTCCTGTCTCAAAGTGATGTAATGCCAGCGCGGTTTTATTTATTTCAGTTTGATTGTGGTTTTGCAATCATTTTTGTGCTCGTTTATTCGCGATTTCAAATATTGTTTGGTCTGCCCTACATATGATTTATTACAGGTGCACGGTATTTTGTAAATGACGTTGGATTAATCAATTAGCGGAACTGGGTCTTTCAATTCAGTGAAGTTCGTGGTTTTCACACTATGATACGCTAGCTGGATATTTTACGTCGGTGATGTTAGCTCCCGGCTGGCCGGCTCCAAGCGCTGCTATTCCACCACGGTCAATTGTATCAAGCTACTGCGGGCGTTATTATTCGACGTTGAAAACGGGCGGCCAACACTTATAATAAGCTGATTGAATAGATTGATGGAAGGACTACTCCGATATTTCTTTCTGTTCATTTTTCATTGCTCTGAAGAACCCAGTTCAAGCTATACATATAGGTACCCCGATTTCGTTCCGACAGAAGATTTTATTTTTTGTAAGAATTCCAAAGGGCGGCTAAGACTTCTGATTAGCTGATTGAAAGAATTGATAGATGATCTATTTGGATGATTTTTTGGTTCAATTTCAATACAAACTTCTGTCGAAACGATCTCAGACTACCTCTACCCACAGTTTGATCCTTGGAGCTGGCCTTTTAGGGTCCATCCAAATTGAACGAAAAAAATCATGCGAATAGTCATTTTATCCTTTTAGTCAATCAGCCAATCACAATTCTTGGCTGCCATCTTCAACTTTCGAAAAAAAATAAAAACTTCTGCCGAAACGGCTTCAGGGTACCTATACACATATTTTGATCCTTGGAGCTGGCCCTTTAAGGCCATCGAAATTAAACGAAAAAATTCATGCGCATAGTCCTTTTATCCCTTTATTCAATCAGCTAATCACAATTCTTGGCCGCCATCTTCAACTTTTGAAAAAAAAAATGAAAACACTTGTCGAAACGGCTTGAGAGTACCTATACACATAGTTTGATCCTTGGAGCTGGTCCTCTAGGTCCATCCAAATTGAACGAAAAAAATCATGGGAATAGTCCATCCATTCAAACAGCTATTCACATATTTTGGCCGCCATCTCAAACTCTTGAAAAAAAATTATCCTAATAGTCCTTCTATGCATCTATTCAATCAGCTAATCGCAAGTTTTGGCCGCCGGCTTAAACTTTCAAAAAAAAAAAACTTCTGTCGAAACGACCTCAAAGTACCTATACACACAATTCGATCTTTGGAGCTGGCCCTTAATGGCCATCGAAATTGAACCGATCCGAATAGACCATCTATCAATTCTTTCAATCAGCTAATCAGAACCACTTTGAAATTCTTAAAAAAAATAAAAACCTCTGTCGGAACGAAATCGGGGTACCTATACAGGGTGTTTCAGAATAAGGGACCGTAAATTCGGGAACTTAATCCTCAGATGATTTTACTACATAAAGTTCCTATGGACTATGGGTCTCTGACGCACTGTTTCTGAGATAGGGGGTGTTGAAATTTAAAAAAAAATTGGTTTTATAAAATTATTTTGTACACCGTACACGATTTTTTTTTAGTTTTGGTAGGTCATGAGTACGCATTAAGACACATTTTTTCCTTTACCAAATGATGTTCAATTTTCACCAGTGGCGTCCGTATCTACAGACTTCTGTCCGAATAAATTCGGTGAAAAAATTGGTACGCCAATGATTTTTCTCGAATTTTGAATTATTTTCGTAATTACCACATAATTTACAATAAGAATCGTTTCTTGAGATTTTAACCTGTGAAGAATTTTTCTGAGAAAAAAAAAATAAAATGCAATTTCATCATGTGTTTAAATGTGTGTTGAAAATAAAAAAAATGTGTTTTTCGAAATTATTTTCGGCACCGTACACGATTTTGGTAGGATATTTAAATTTCAACACCTCGTATCTCAGAAACAGTGCGTCAGGGACCTATAGTACATACTTTATGTCATAAAATCATCTGAGGATTAAGATCCCGAATTTACGGTCCCTCATTCTGAAACACGGAAACACCCTGTATGTATAGCAAGAAATGGGTTCTTTAGAGCAATGGGAAATGAACAGAAAGAAATATCGGAGTAGTCCTTCCATCAATCTATTCAATCAGCTTATTATAAGTGTTGGCCGCCCGTTTTCAACGTCGAATAATAACGCCCGCAGTAGCTTGATACAATTGACCGTGGTGGAATAGCAGCGCTTGGAGCCGGCCGGCCGGGAGCTAACATCACCGACGTGGATATTTTGATTAAACATCCTGTTGATGTTTTGAGATAGACCTTGTATAAAGAGAAACCGAAAGTATTTGATCACCGAATTAGCTTCTGAGTGCCTTGTCCGTTTGTCTGACAAAAAGGATTTGAGATAGTTATTGTTTCTAAGGATGGTTTTGATTTTCACGATGTTGGAATCATGATAGCGGGAATGGCTTAGGTTAACCATTCTGTTCAGCAGACCTTTGATTACGGCCGCTTTGTGGGCAATTGGATTATTTGAATGATAATTCATTATTCTACCCGAGCTTGTTGGTTTTGTGTACCAGTTGGTCAGCAGTTCGCCACTTTCAACCTATCAACCTCTACATCCAAAAACGTTATTCTCTCGTTCTTTTCTTTCTCCATGGTGAACTGCAGATTAGGATGAGAAGAGTTGAAACAATCAAGGACCATGTCCTCGGGTATGGCCGTCATTGAATCATCTACATATAACCAGAAAAAAGGTACCCTGAATGTTATACTCTCCAATGCGAAAGAAACCAGTTCGTCCATGACAATATCAGCAATCACAGGGCCCTACCCTCCAACTGAAGATAGATTGTTCCCTCAAACTGAAAATAGCCGGATTCCAGACAGAACTCTATCATCTCCATGAACAGCCTCTGTGGAATGGTGGTTTTTTCAGCACTTTGAGAACAAGGTTTTTTGGTATGTTCGTGAACAATGATATTACGTCCAGACATGGGCGCTTGCAGAAACTTTTCTCAGGGGGGGGCCAAAATTTTTCTTAGGGGGGCAAAATAAAAATTATTGAAATATTGAGGGTTTTGTGCTGAAAAACTATAAGGCAATCAAAATCTCAGGAGGCGACATGGACAACCCTGCCCCTCCCCCTGCGGGCGCCCATGCGTCCAGAGAGATCAATCTATAATTTGGTGGTAGTCGTTCATTTTTTAGGTTCTTCAAGAATTCAAAGCAATTCTTGATTTTATGTGTGAAAGTTGTTGTGAGCAGAATTTGATTGAGAAACACTGCCAAACCATAGGAGGGTGCGTTGATGCACCTGACAATTGGCCTGAGAGCGAAGGATTCCTTATGAGTCTTTCTGTGACCATATATTTTGGACGGAACGGAGTTGTGAATAGTTATCTTTTTGTTCTATGTTATGTCAATCAATATATCCCTCCTGAAGCAGCAATTTTGCGAAGTTATTGACACGACTTTGGTATATTCTAGTTCTGGGTTCCTTGTACCGCCTTGTACACGTTGTTTTCAGCGAGCAATCCAGCCATTTTTTTCTTATAGTCGTCCTTCAGCATGAGAACAGTGGAGTTACCTTTGTCAGATCTTCCTACTAAGATGTTTTGGTGGTTTTTCAAGAGTTTTGGTTTCAGCAACGTCCCTCATGAGTGCATTATGGGATTTTGGCATTTGATAAGTCAAATAAAAATTGGTTGAAAAATTAGTGGTGCGTGCTCTGAGGCTATTTTTCCCCATTTCGTCTACGTGTTGGCTTGCGATGCAATATTCCAGGTCTTTTATTATCCTGTGGATAGGAATGTCCTTTTTCTGTAGGGACAAACCGAAATTTGGTCCTAAAGCTAAGGTTCTTTTGACCGGATCGGGTAGGTCCATATTTGTGCAGTTGAAAGCTGGGGGCACGGCAGTGCTCCCGCCAAGTCGAGCGCGAAGCAAACACTGCCGTACCATACTTTACTGGAACCATTTCGCCGCATTTTCAGGCTCCTATTTGAGAACCTCTGGATAAGACCAGAACGCTGAAATCGTCATCCCGTGAGCTATAATCACTTACTTAAAATCCAAAATTTCAAGTGTGTAGGTCATTTAGTTCCGAAGTTAAGCGAAAGCAAAGTTTCGCATTTTCGACACTCATCAAAATAGAACTAGTACTTCCCATAAACTCAGAGAGCTGAAATTTGCTACAGAGTTCGGGTTTAATTAACAATGAACAGGTATATAAGGGATTATGAATGTATAGCATATGATACTATCGTAGTAAATGTTAATAACCTGAAAAACTATAAATTGAATAATAGCTTCAACATACTCCATGTTAATATACGTAGCATAAATTTTAATTTTGCTGAGTTGACAATATTTTTGGAATATTTGTCTTTAGATTATGGAATCATTGTACTCACTGAAACATTTCAAATTGAAAATTGTAGTCTATTTCAACTAAAAGGATTTAAATGTATTTATAATGAAGGTAGTTACAATAAGAACGACGGAGTGGTTGTCTACATTAAAGAAAATCTTAGCTTCGATTACAAAATTGTTGAAATTGGGGAAACAAAAGCTATAGATATGTCAATAAAAGGAGGCCGCAATAAAGATATGAGGGTGACAGCCATATATAGATCTTCACATCAGTGTGCAAGACTATTCAATCAAAGCTTGTACAACTACCTAGAAACTAATTCATGTCAAAAACACGTAATTGTAGGTGACATTAATATAAACATTCTATAAACAATGAGGATTTAGCTGAGGAATACAAAAATATAATGAACACCTTTGGATTCATATCTTTCATAAACAAATGCACTAGACCAGCAAGTCGCACCTGTCTTGATCATATATTTGCTAAGGGTTGGAATACGAAGAGTACTCCAGGCTGCATTAGTGGCTATATTCTAGACTATTTAATAACTGACCACAACCCGACTATGCTATCTTGCAGCAAAGCTGTGGAACCCGAACAATTAGACAGTACGAACAAAGAAAAGACCTACATAAATTATGAGCAACTTAAACAGGGCTTACTCGGTGAAACCTGGCAGGGAGTGTATTCGGAAAAGGACGTGAATAAGGCAACTGAAACATTTATTTATATTCTCACAAACTACATAAAAGAAAATACCATTCATGTAAAAATCAAAAACAAAAATGTTAAACGAAAATCTTGGATATCTCCTGCCTTATTGAAATTGATAATTAAAAAAAATGATGTGTATATAGAACTAAAAAAAAATCCGGAAAATCTTGATATGAAAAAAAAGTACTGTGAGTTAAGGAATCAAATACGTAAGCAGAGTGATGCTGCAAAGCGAAACTACTTTCATTAATATATTTCAAAAAATGAATCTGAACCAAAGGCTATATGGGATTATGTTAGTAGAGTATGTAATGATGTCAAACCTGCAACAAAAATTCAATCAATAAAAACAATGGATGGTACTTTAACAAATCAAAAAGACATTGCTGAAGCATTCAATGAGCACTATAGTACTGTAGGAGAACGATATGCCGAGATTATTCCAAATATTGAAAATTATAAAGAAGCGGATACTTTTCAAAATGAAACTTTCTTTATTACTCCCACAGATCCGAATGAAGTCGAAAATGTTATTGAAAGTTTAAAAAATGGAAAGTCGCCAGGAATGGACGGCATACGTGCAGAGACATTGAAACAGATAAAGAAAGAAATCTCCGAACCTCTATCCAGTATTATCAATTTTTGCTTCGAAAATGGTATTTTTCCGGATATATTAAAAGTAGGCATTATAAAACCTCTCTATAAAAATGGGGACAAGACCGAAATATGTAATTATAGGCCGATTTCATTAATTTCTAATGTGTCCAAAATAATAGAAAAAATATTGAAAAAAAGAATGACAAATTTTCTAGATCACAAAGGCACATTAGAGAAGAGCCAATACGGATTTAGACAAGATAGATCCACGGAAGATGCTATAGGAGAATTGGAAGAATATACGAATGCTTGGATGAACAAATCCCAAGTTTGTGCATATTCGTGGATCTTGCCAAAGCCTTCGACACTGTCTGCCATAAAAGGCTTTTAAACAAACTCTGGAACTATGGGTTCCGCGGAGTGAGCCTTGATCTTCTGAGGAGCTATCTAACGAACCGTCAACAGATTGTAGATGTAGGTGGAGATGGGAGTTCTTCAAGGGTGGTAACTTATGGTGTTCCTCAGGGAACAGTCATGGGTCCGCTACTGTTTTTGGTGTACATTAATAGTTTGTCAAGATGTACAAAAGAGTGCAGCATAGTTAGTTTTGCAGATGACACTGCCATACACTACAAAGCTGATACGTGGTATGATCTGAAACATAAAGTGGAAAATGATTTCACACACATACAAAATTGGTTTCAGGTTAACAAACTCACCTTGAACCTTGATAAAACCAAATTTCTGCCTTTTTCGTCCTATTCTTTAGAACCAATAGGACATCTAGAAATCAGTCCAGAAGAGAAAATTCCAGAGGCAAAATTTATAAAGTATCTTGGAATAATGATTGATGTAAATCTGAAATGGGACCAACATATTGAACATGTAGTTAAGAAACTTAGAGGTCTTCTGAGTAAGTTCAGATATATGAAGAAATATTTGAATAGCTCTACACATTTAATTATGTTGTTCAATGCACTGGTTCAGTCCCAGATCAATTATGGCATCTTGGGATGGGGTGGAGTTTACGACGTTCATCTGAGGAAACTGAATATTATGCAAAAATGGATAGTGAGAATAATTCATGGAAAAAAAATTACATATCCGAGTGAACCACTATATCAGAAATCAAAAATTCTAGACACAAGGCAACTCTACACACTCAAAATAATAATAAGTATTTTCAAAAGAAACATAATATTGAGAAGAAAAGAACATACATATACTACAAGAAATAAAGATAAAACTTACCAGACATTGAGATAAAAAAAAAGAATAGGGCAAAGATACTTCACTTATCTCGCACCGCGCATATATGAGAAAATTCCCGAAGATCTGGCAAAAATTAGAAACTATAAACAGTTCAAAAAGAAAATTAAATTATGGATTATACAAAGAGGCCGCAAATATGCGAATACATTGATTAATCAAGACTAAGATACTAAGAAATAGATGTGTGAATGGATAACTTACACCCCGATTTGCGGTTACTCTACCCGATATTTGACATCTCACCCACGATTTGTGAAAAAAAATTTATTATGTTCCGCAATTGATTGTGACGCGAACTAACCTGAAATGCTGACAAAAAGACATTTATTAATTAGGATGAAACAGAAATTATTATTATTATGTTCTGCAATTGTGACTTAGAGTGTGATTTGTGTTTAGAGCTGTTATGTTGGTTGATGGGAAAACTTGTTTAGTTGTAAAAAAAATATCCACAGGTTTAAAAAGAGAGAAAATGTTAATTTATAGTTACGCACAGGTAGTTTATTCAAAAACCTCTGTAACTTACCATGTTTATTTATTTATTGAATAAACATTATTATTATTATTCTTCATCATCGGTTTCCCGGTCTCAGCTTAAGCTGGTATTATTTCTATGAACCAGTGAAAAAACAATTCAGTTCCTCCCACTAGTTCAGGAATTTCCGCACGATGTGACAGGTTTGCAAAGCTACAGCCTGTTGTGCATATCCCGCGATGCTCTGGGATATTTCGATCTTTTGAAGATTTTTCTTAAATGATTTGGACATTACTCCTTCAGCCGAAATCACCAATGGTATAATAGTGACTTTCGATAATTGCCACATATTCTTCAGTTCCATTGCCAAGTTCTCGTACTTCGTTATTTTTTCCGACTCCGTTTTTCCGATGTTATGAGTCAACGGTACTGCCACATCAATTATCACCCCATACTTCTGATCCTTCTCAATGAATACAAGGTCCGGTCTATTGTAGTCCACTGATCTATCTGTTGTTATGGGTCTGTCCCAATAGAGAACCGCTGCGTCCGTTTCCAACACTGCTGCAGGTTGATACTTATAATATGGCGGACAAGTATTCAGAAAACCATGTCTAAGAGCCAACTGCTGGTGAACAATTTTTGCCACTTGGTTGTGTCGGCCCAGATATGCGTTGTCGGCAAGAACTCGACAACCTGCGATTATATGTTCGATAGACTCGCCAAAAGCGCCGCACTTCCTGCATTTGTCCTCCACGTTCAGCTTCAAACAGTGCTTCTCATAGTTGCGAGTTCTTATAACTCGGTCCTGGATAGCCATCAGGAATCCCTCAGTTTCAGGATACAATTGTCCCGCATTCAACCACGACAAAGAAGCTAATTTATCGACATTTTCCCCCTCAAGGTGTTTGGGAAATCTGCCGTGCAGAGCTTGCTCCCGCCATGTACTTATATCTTCGCTTCTCGTGGTGATATCGAATGTCAGTTCTCTGTGTTGTAGGTTCAGAGGTGTGTATCCCTTATCCTCTGTTGTCACCAGTTTCATCAGGCTATCTTCAGACTCGAGCAGTCGCTGCCTCAAGTTTTTCTCCTGGGTTCTGCAGAGTTTGTAGATGTTCAACAGACCTCGTCCGCCATCTCTCCTGGGTAGATAGAGCCTTTTCACCGATGCATTGGTGTGCAGACATCGGAACTTTGTCATTAGGCGACGGGTGAGTCGGTCCAACTCATTCAGATCAGCATCTGACCACTTCAAGACTCCGAAAGTGTAGGTCAGAGCTGGCGTAGCCCAAGAGTTCAAGGCATCGATCTGATTTTTAGCAGACAGTTTGGTGTTGAGCACTTTGGTTACCCTGTTTTTATATTTTGCAGTGAACTCGGCCTTCAAACGGGTGTGATCAATCCGTTGGTTTTGGGGAATACCCAGATACTTGTAGGTCTCTTCTGGCAACATACTGTGGATGTCCTGAAATTGTTCCTGAGTGTTCTCCATTTTACCCTTTCTGATGTTGACTATGGCGCATTTATCGAGACCGAAAGACATGTCAATGTCTGTGCTGAAGGAGCGCACTATATCTATCAGCGAGTGAAGTTGTTTTTGGTTCTCGCCAAATAGATTCAGATCATCCATATACAGTAAATGGGTAAGTTTTCGCGGATTCCTCATTGCTGGTCTGTACCCTATGTTGGTGTTTTTCAAAAGAGTAGATAGAGGATTCAGTGCTATACAAAACCACATCGGCGACAGGGCATCTCCCTGAAATATCCCCCTCGATATTTTTACGGTTCCAGCATTGATATTGTTTATAAGAATATTTGTTTTCCATGTACTCATTAGATGTTGGAGCACGGCTTTTATTTTCGGGCAGATCTTATAAATCTCCAGTACTCTCACAAGCCAATCGTGGGGCACCGTATCGAAGGCCTTCTGATAGTCGATATAACATAGACTTAAATTCCTCCTTCTCGCTTGGGCTTGCTTTAACACTACAGCGTCTATGGTGAGTTGATGTTTGCATCCTGCAGATCCTCGAGAGCAGCCTTTCTGTTCTTCTTCCAGAATGTTGTTGGCTTCACAGTGACGATATATCGCATTATTCACAAGCGTTGTGAACAGCTTGTACACCACTGACAAACACGTTATGGGGCGGTAGTTTTCTGGCTTGCTGCGATCTCCTCTTTTGTGAAGCATATAGGTATTGCCTTGAGTGAGGAAAGTAGGTATCTTGAAGGGGTCTTCCAGCTCTTCGGAAAAACATCTAGCCAGACTTGGGAAACATGCTGGAAATTGTTTAACCCAGAAGTTGTGAAGTCGGTCGGGTCCTGGCGCCTTCCAGTTACTAGTGTTTTTGACAATGTTGGAAATTTCTTCGACTGTGAAAAGATCAGTCTTCATCTCAACGATTTCTGAGGCCTGGTGTTCAATGTCCGTAAGCCAGCTAGTATTCCTCCGAAGTTGACCACTCTCCGACCATAGGGAACTCCAATTGTTTGTTCCGGTAGCTCAGGTAATTTGTAGAGATATGTGGACTGATTTTTTATGTGTAAGGTTGAAGCTGGAGCGAAAGCGAGATATACAGAAATACAAGAAATCATGAAAATATTGCGGTCAACAATGATGACTTGCCGAAATAGCAAAATCTTAGCGTCTCTGCTCCAAATCCCAGCTCTTCTCAGGGACCCTTTGCTGCGGGATCAGCTCCAGTTCTTCGTTCCAATAGCGGTGTTACGAACACAATCAAATTGCGGTGTTGAAAACACAATCAAAAGGCGAAAAAATTCAAGAAATATATGCGGTTGTGATCTTAGGCGTGATATTATTCAAGACAAATTAAAGCGTAGCGTATTCAAGATCAATCAAAACTTAGAAGTATCAAAAGCACTATTCACAGCGAAGAAGTGTCAATCATAATGAATGATGGAAAACCAGCGATGTTTTCCACGACAAAGAAGTCACCAGTGTTGACTTGGTTTATGCGCGAACCTCTAACACTTAGCGATCGCTTCAGCCTCAAACTCACGAGAAGACCCAACATTCTCCGGGCCGCGAAAAATGGCAAAACAAATTAACCGAGCGTTTGAAAAAAGGAATGGCCTTCAGCGATTTCTATGTTGAGTGCGAGTGAGTGACTTGTCACACACTAAATACAAAAAAATTATTACAACAAATAATTATTAAATCTTACGTAATTTAGAGAAATCAAAATGAAATATGCGTAAAAGTTTTCAAATGGGTAAGGGACATAATTTGACGACAGGCCTCTTCAAAGACCCAGTCTGGGTTTTGACGGACGCAACGCGTGATTTTAAGTCTGCGGCGTTGGATAGCGAGACAATACGCCCAAGGGCCCACTGACAAGGAGGGAGTCTCTCATCTTTGATGATGACTAAATCTCCTATCTTAGGAGGGTTTTCATCGGGAGAAAACCATTTCGAGCGTTGTTGCAACGTGTTTAGGTATTCCCTATGCCAACGCTTCCAAAAATCTTGCTGAATACGTTGCAGACATTGCCAACGACTGAGACGATTCAACGGAATGTGGTCAGTATCTGGATATGGAAGAGCATTGAGTGGCTCAGTAGTGAGGAAATGCCCTGGTGAAAGCGCTGATACGTCCTCTGGGTCTGAAGTTAAGGCTTCCAGCGGCCGAGAGTTAAGAATGGCTTCGATAAGGCACAAAACTGTTTGGAATTCCTCATAAGTGAGGATTTGAGAGCCTAATACTCTAGTGAGATGCGTTTTGACAGATTTGACACCTGCCTCCCACAAACCTCCCATGTGCGGAGCAGAAGGGGGATTAAAATGCCATTGAATATTTTCTCGTTCAGAGGCGGACTTCATCATTTTGTTTAATTCGCGATTGGCGCCAACGAAATTGGTGCCACAGTCGGAGTGCAAATGACTTACTCTGCCTCGACGCGCGATGAAGCGTTGAAGTGCAGACAAAAAGGTTTCTGTCGAAAGATCGGTGGCCAATTCTAAATGGAGAGCTTTTGTGGCAAAGCACACAAATAAACAGACGTAAGCCTTGGTCTTTTTTGCTCCTCTATGACGACCCATTGTAATAAAATAAGGACCGGCGTAATCTACACCGCTGTTACTGAAAGGTTTAACCTGGGAGACGCGAGAAGCGGGTAGAGCACCCATAGGGGGTTGAAATGATTTGGGTCGGATTTTGAAGCATGTCAGACATTTACTGAGCGCTGAAGATATGGCTTTCTTACCACTGAGAATCCAAAATCTCTGAGCAATAAGAAATCGAAGCGTACGCAGTCCTGCATGCAAATATTTTTTGTGGTACATATCAATTACAAGAGACGTTAGGCGACCTTTCTGTGGTAGAAGCATTGGATGTTTAGATTCGAAAGATAGCGAAGAAGAATTGAGCCTACCACCGACTCTCAATATACCATGTTCATCCTTGAAAACTTGTAATTTCCGGAAATGTTTTGAAGGAGTTTTCTTACTGAGTTCGGAGGAAAAGGCATATTGTTGCGTAGCTTTAACCAAATGAAGTAGAGCTTCATTGAGCTCTTTCAGTGTCAAGTTTTCGAAGCGTTTTTCAGTTCCCTTTTTACTATTATTGCCGAAACGAAGAATATAGGACAGAATTCTCTGAATTTTAGATAGTGAGGAGAACTTGTCTAGTAGGGAAATATAAATGGAAAAATGCGATTCATCTGCAATTGCTGCAGAAAAATTATCCACCTCAAGCTGACAATTTGAATTAACATTCGAAGGGGGTGAGCTAAGCAATAAGGGAAGTTCTTTGGGTCCATCAAACCACATCGACTGAGAGACAAATTCTGAAGGCAATGACCCGCGAGATCCACAGTCTGCAGGGTTGTTTTGCGAATCGATATGATGCCATGAAGCACTAGGTATTTGGTCTTGTATATGAGCAACCCGATTTGACACGAATGTGGGCCATCGGTGTGGAGATCCCTTTATCCAATCTAAAGCTATCTGAGAGTCTGAAAAGGCGAGCACTTTAGTGAAATTGAGGGCTTCAGCAAAAGTGTCTAAGCAAAATGCGAGAAGATTAGATAACAGAACCGCACCGCAAAGCTCAAGGCGAGGAATAGTGATTCGTTTGAGGGGAGCAACTTTGGTTTTGGAACAAACAAATTTATTATATTCTAGATCCTGTTGATCGATGATGCGTATATATACAACGGCACAATAGCCCCGTTCAGAAGCGTCACAAAATCCTAGAAGCTGATAGGATTTCGCATTGGGTGAGATTAGTTTGCGTGGAATAGAGATAGAAGATAAAAGTGAGATTTCCGCCTTGAAGGCATCCCATACTCTAGCGACTTCAGGTGGAAGTTCATCATCCCAACCAGTACCTGATGACCAAACCTTTTGCATAAGGTGTTTTAAAAGGAAAGTCGTTGGCGCTAAGAAGCCAATGGGGTCGTACATACGAGCTATTTGTGATAGCAAGTGGCGTTTGGTAGAAGATGCCTCCGAGTATTCCACGCTAAAACTAAAGCAACCTTTAGATGGGTGCCATTGTAAACCTAAAACTTTGAGAGAAGAAGGTTCATCGTTTCTGTCAAAGGATAGAGGATCAATTGAGAGGTGAGAAGGCGGTAGTCCTGACAAAATGGAAGGACAATTAGCAGAAAATTTTCTAAGTTCGAATTGACCTCTTTTCAACAGACCTATCAATTCATCTAGAAGACATTTAGCGCCGTCCAATGTGGAACTTCCAGTGACAATATCGTCGACATATGTGTCTTCATGTAAGGCCTTTGAAGCCAAGGGAAAATCTACCCCCTCATCCCTAGCCAATTGAACGAGGGTGCGTAGAGCGAGATATGGAGCACTATTAACACCATAAGTGACTGTGAGCAATCTATAATCTTGCGGATCTTCATCGACTGAAAATCTCCAAATGATCCGTTGATAATCGGCATGTTCGGGATCTATGCGAATCATGCGATACATTTGTCTGATATCAGCGCATAAACAATATTCATGCAAGCGGAATTTTAATAAAATAGAAATGATGTCTTTTTGAAGTTTTCTACCAGTTAGGAGATGATCGTTTAGTGAACCATCCTCCTGAAATGGTGATTTGGCGGAGGCATTGAATACGACTCGGATTTTAGGTTGATTATTTTGAGTTTTCACTATACAATGATGAGGAAGATAAAAGGAATTTTTGTTGATGAGATGACGGGGAACCAATTCCATATGATTGGATTCTAAATAATCGCGCATGAAATCAGCATAAAGCTTATAAAGATTTGGTTTCTTCGCGAGCCTACGTTCCAGCGACATGAATCGTTGCAATGCCAGATCTCGCATTCCAGTAAACTGGGGAAGGCAATTTCGGAATGGAAGAGAAACAACATATCGGCCTTTTTTGTCACGAAAATGTTGATCAGCAAATAATTTATCACACAATTTATCATCAGGAGATAATGGTTCTACTGAAGGTACATTATCAAGTTCCCAAAATTTTTGCAAAGATCTGTCAATCAAGAATTCGGAATGTGATACGAAAAATGATGATATTTGCGGGGCTGTCCGGCAGCCAAACCTTCCCATCAAAATATACCCCAGACTGGTGTTAACAGCATCAATTTGACCGGGTTGCCCAACTATCTGTTCAGGCAATAGAATTTTTGAAAATATATCAGCACCCAATAAAATGTCTATTTTACCAGGTGAATGGAAGTTTTCATCAGCTAAATTTAAATGTTTCAAATGAGACCAACAAGATTCAGGGATCTTATAAGCAGGTAACTCATCACAAATTTTATCTAAAACTATTGCGTCTGTTATCAAAATTGGGTTGCCTAATTTGAATGGGCGAAACATTAAAGTCAAACAACCATGTGTTGTGTTTGTCTTCATTAGATTCAGACCCTTTACCTCAACATCAATTTTCCGGCGAGGAACGCCCAACAAATTTGCGGCCTTTCGACTTATGAACGAGGACATTGATCCACTATCAATAAGGCAGCGAAGTAAATGAAAGTCGCCAAAGTTATCTCGGACCTCGATCAAAGCAGTGGACAAAAGAACTGCAGATGACCGATTAGAGACACCAATAGATGCGGACAAAACGGACTTATCCGTGGAAGTCGAAGGTTCCTGTGAGACAACAGGGGTATCATTGGAAGACTGAGCGAGATGTAATAGAGTATGATGGCGTAGGTGACATTTTCGACAAGTGTTTAGAGATTTGCAAGATCGTAGATCATGAATGCTACTCAAACAATTGAAACAGAGATGTTTCTGCTTCGCAAAGGAATGACGTTCTTGCGGAGTTTTTTCTAAAAATTGGGGACAAGAATGTAACATATGATACTGCTTGCATACTACACATATAGGAGCGGTTTTTGAGCGGGAATTTTTGGTATCATTAGAAAAGAAGGTATCAATGCGTGATTTTTCAAATTTTCTAGCGTTGAAGGATTTAGTATTAGTGGAGTTTTGCGGCGTCCCTATTGTATCCATTGCAATGCAATACTTGTCTAGAAACTCAATAAGCGATTTGTAATCTGGAATCGAGGAAGATGGGTTTTCTAATTCGAAGCGTGCAACAGTTGCGGTATCTAAGCGTTTTATCAACATCATGAACATTATAAAATCCCATGATTCTACAGGAAGATTCATGTTTTTAAGTGCAGCCAAATTTTCACTGAACGTATTGAGCAAGTTACGAAGGGCAGATCGAATACTACAATTAATTTTGCTGGTATTTTCTATAGCGTTCCAATGAGCTTGAGCTCTCAATCTTTCATTGGAAAAACGAGTCACAAGTGAATCATATGCGATTTGGTAATTATCAGCGGTCATAGGTAAAGTTCTGACAAGAGATAGGGGTGGACCTTCTAAGGAAGAAATCAAATAATTAAATTTTTCGATTTCTGTGAGCGACGAGTTTTCATGAACCAAAGCATCGAATACATCAATGTAACTTACGAAATTAGTATAATCACCTTTGAATTTCTGAATTTCTATTTTTGGAAGGCGAACGTTACAAGTTTTCTGAGGAAAGGAAGAAACACTCTGTTTGCGAGATAATGAAACATTGAGCGAATCTCCATTTGGATCGAATAATTGGGTGTAGATGCTTTTGATTTCAAAATAATCATCTTGAAATTTCTGTCTCAACTTCTCCTCTGATGCTAAATCAGTACTTTCTTCACTTTGCAACATGATAATAGTCACTGTTTGATGTTGTTTATTAAATTCCTCGCGAACATCATCAATTTCGGTGAAACGGATTTTAAACAATGTTTTGTTCTTCGAATCCGTAATGGATTTCTTTGCGAGATCTAGAAGTGACGCAATTTCATTGATACATGAAGTTCTGAGATGTTCCGCGCGTTTCAGTTTGATATCAGCCATGATTTCAAAAGTATGGAACGATATCACAAACGTGTGCGTAAACGAGGTAGTTTCAATTCGATCAAATCGATAAGCGAAAATATGCTGTGATAAGATAAGCGGGACTGGTGGATTACGTCACGAGCCGTGCGGCGCAAAAAATTCTATTAAACAATGTAAAAACTCACTGATTAATTAGACAAATTACAACAATTTATGCGAAAATTCAATATCCGGACGAAGAGGCCAATGTTTGTTCCGGTAGCTCAGGTAATTTGTAGAGATATGTGGACTGATTTTTTATGTGTAAGGTTGAAGCTGGAGCGAAAGCGAGATATACAGAAATACAAGAAATCATGAAAATATTGCGGTCAACAATGATGACTTACCGAAATAGCAAAATCTTAGCGTCTCTGCTCCAAATCCCAGCTCTTCTCAGGGACCCTTTGCTGCGGGATCAGCTCCAGTTCTTCGTTCCAATAGCGGTGTTACGAACACAATCAAATTGCGGTGTTGAAAACACAATCAAAAGGCGAAAATATTCAAGAAATATATGCGGTTGTGATCTTAGGCGTGATATTATTCAAGACAAATTAAAGCGTAGCGTATTCAAGATCAATCAAAACTTAGAAGTATCGAAAGCACTATTCACAGCGAAGAAGTGTCAATCATAATGAATGATGGAAAACCAGCGATGTTTTCCACGACAAAGAAGTCACCAGTGTTGACTTGGTTTATGCGCGAACCTCTAACACTTAGCGATCGCTTCAGCCTCAAACTCACGAGAAGACCCAACACCAATATTGCCGAAATTCTTCATTGTTGATGTCAGCATGCTGATTGGAGGAAATCTCGGATGGTTTTTCAAGACTTCTGAAGAACCTCCTTCTGTCTCTCAAATATTCAGCGTTTTGTTGCTTTCGCTTTGTTAGTTCGTTGTATCTTCGCAGGCGAGCACCTTTCGCTTTAGCTTGTTGTCTCAAGCGATCTTTCAGATCAACTATCAACTCTCTATGTCGTGGAGATTCAAGGTCCAGCCCTGCGGATATGGCTATTTGTCGCACTTTGTTCAATACTTTACGCGATTTATTTTCCCTCAGGAACTCATCCAAGACATCAACTTTTCCTCGAAGTTTATCGACGTCCTGCATTAATCTTCTTTTCCAGGCAGGAGTTTCATTTTTAACCTTCTGTTCACTGGTTCTGGGAATGTAGATCTTTGGCCCATTTTGTCCGATTACTGTGATGGCAGCACAGTACAGAGATAAGTGGACTCGTTCCAACGTCCATTGAGTGCTCAGGTGTTCCGCCAATATTTCGTTGAGCCTCTCGATGTTATTTTTGGCCGTAGAGTTGAAGTTCAATTTTGGAAGGATGGGGCGGTTGAGCGGATCAGTAGATTCGTATTGCGCCAGGTTACTATAGAAGGTGTCATACAGTTGGCGATATTGTGGGGAGTCTTGATGAGCAGTTCGTGTGACAGACAGGTCCCTCGCCGTATCTGCTGGTCTCTCCAGCTGCTCGGTGGGTTCTTCATTCTGACTTCCGACAATCTGTTCTTGATTGATTGTGTAGCCCATTTCTCTCTTGATCTCATCTAGTTCCTGTCTTGTCAAATAGCCTTTTCGTATTATAACATTTTTACGATCGGCAATGTTCCCTTCCGTTAGCTGAAGTTCTGGATGTCTCTTGGTGAATTCAGTATAGAGGGAGTATCTCCATCCAGAAAGTGGTTTGTCATCGCAATTGTTCACGTAGTAAAAAGCTCGCATTACTTCAATATTCATTTCGCGGCTCCACTTAATACGTGCGTTGCGAGCTTCCCTGCGGGCAGTCCTCCTCACGGTGGTCGAGCCAGCAGGTGGAGTGGCATTTCGATTTTCTGCCATGATATCGGGTTCCACTTCTCGTTGCTGTAGTGGTGCTGTATTTTGTTGAATGACAGGAGCCCGCTTCCTCAGCACCCTGCCACCGACGGATCGCATGCTGTCATGTCCAGCGTCGGCTCCGGACATGCCCTGGCGCTCCCCAGGCAGCGACTCTCTTCCGAGGCTTAATATTCTCTCCATTTTCATGGGTTTGCCACCATTTACCCTTGGTGGCCCAGGTAACTCGGGCCGTGGGGACGTCACCCCCCATGTAGCATGGCATAAACCACACCACACCCGTGCGGTGATTATTATTATTGTTATTATTATTATTATTATTTTTTTTTTTTACGTCCGTGTGAGGGGAAAACCCTTTATGGGCACCGAGAGGGTCCGCACTCTCGGTAGTGTGAGAATCCAAGATCTTGTGTGTTTACTCACTAAAAACCCCTCACACTTAAATGGAGGAGTTCTTCATCCTGCCCTCGTAGCGTCCCTTAACAAAAGAGATGAGCTGCAAGTGGCTTCTAGACTTCATGGGACCTGATGATATGAAGTGACCCGAGCAACACTGCTTTCTGCATTCTGTGCGCCAATACCTCGGCCAGTGATCTACAGGCCGGGATAATCTTCAGTTCATCCACGTAGTTGGCTCTCATTCCACCGAGACATCCTATGATTAGTACGACCATCCTAACTTTATGACCTGGGTATAAAGTTCCAAGCTCGAACATAAGGCCTTTGTACTTTTGCCTCTTCTGTTCTTCTTTCATCATAACATTATTTTCAGCAGGGGAGGAGAATTCCACGACAAATAACTCCTTCAGCTCCTTGTCCAGAAGAAGTATGTCTGGCTTAACAGCATTGATCTGTCGTGTTGTTGAGACAGGATAGTTCCAGCATATGCGAGCTCTTTCGTTCTGGACCACCGCTTCAATCTCCAGAGGCACATATGGTAGCACCGGTTCCTTGTCTATCTCATACGCGGCTCTCAGATGGAAGTATAGAATTAGAAGAGCCGCGTTGTGTCTCTCTACATACCCTGATGGAGCATGGACTCTGCAGGCCGAAAGGATGTGCATAATCGTTTCCTGTTGCCTATGGCAAGCCCTGCAAGTTGTTGGGGTGTCCATTTTCATGATGTTCTTTTTATACCATCTTGTATTTAGTACTCCATCTTGACACGCCATCACAAATCCCTCCGTCTCTGACTTGAGGCTAGCGGACTTCAGAAAGGCGAAAGACAATTCCTCAGACAGGTCCTGGTATTTTAAACTCCTGAAATATATGGAGTGCAAGTTTTTACTCATATGATGTTCGAGTAATTTATCCGCCTGAGACTTTCGGATCAGTCTCGATAGGCTTCTTTGTTCCGCCTGAGTGATCGGTGTTCCAGCGAGCTCAGGATTGATCGATACGCCGGTTATGCTGAGCTTCTCCACGGCCCTTTGTGCAGCTCGGAAAAGGAAGGCTCCATGGTTCGCAATTTCATGCTGAGCAACAAATTTCAGGAGCGGATCTTACTTCTTAGAATCCTTACTGCCATTTCCAATGTTTGTTGATAGTGTTGATATTCCAAACATTGCAATCCTCTACCCCCCTGGCTTCTCGGAAGGTATATCCTCTGTATTGAACTATTGGGATGTAGGCTACGATTCATGTTCATCGTTTTTCTTGTTGACCTATCAAGATCGAGGAGTTCGTTCACCGTCCAGTTCACCACCCCGAAAGAGTAGGTGAGAATCGGGATGGCTAGCATATTTGTAGCAGAAACTTTGTTCTTTCCCGACAGCAGCGATTTCCAAATGTCTCTCAGCTTCTTTTTGTAGCTGGCTGTTAAGGCATCCTTTATCTGGGTTGTCTCCAGTACACCCCTCTGTTTCATCCCAAGAAACTTATACGTTTCTCCCTCTTCGAGGTGTCGAATAGTCATCCCATCTTCTAGTCGAATATCTTCTCCTGCGTCTTCAGCTTTTCCCCTGCGCAGATGAAAAACGGCACACTTGTCCAAACCAAACGACATTCCCATTGCTGAGGTGTAGTCTGAAACGATATTCAGTAGTTGCCGTAGTGCGGACTCGGAGGGAGCGTAGAGCTTCAAGTCGTCCATGTACAAGAGATGCGAGATCAGGTGGTTCCTTCTGCCTGGTGGTCCGGCCTTGTATCCTATCTTACTCTCCCTCAACTCAATTGTTAGTGGTATGAGTGTTATGCAGAATAACAACGGGCTTAGCGAATCTCCCTGAAAAACTCCTCTCCTGTATCTCACCCATCCCGTATACACGGTTCGACCCTCTGTTCGGATGGCAAACTTCGTTTTCCACAGCGCTATGATGTTTTCTATCGCGTGGATGATGTTAGGGTGAACTTTCAGCATTTTTAATAGCCGTATTATCAGTTCGTGCGGCGAGGTGTCATATGCTTTCGCGTAGTCTAACCATGATGTGTGTAGGTCGCGCTTGTAGTATCTGGCGACTAGACATACGCTCTTGTCTATGAGCAAGTTGTCTTTGCATCCTTGCACTCCTTTCTTTGCTCCCATCTGTTCGTATATACTGTCCCACACTGGTCCAATAACCCTCAGAATTTGATGTTGAATTACACTTGTGAGGATCTTATACAGTGTATTGAGGCAAGTGATTGGGCGGTAGTTTTTGGGTTGCCCTAAATCACCTGATTTTGGTATCAGCACTGTTCTACCCTCTACCAACCATGACGGAATGGGCTCACGGCGAGTCAGCATCCCGCTGAATAATCTTGCCAGGTGTTGATGTGTAGCTGGAAATCTCTTCCACCAGTAGTTTTGAATACCGTCCATTCCAGGTGCTGTGAAATCACGCTTGTTCTTAAGGGCTTGTCTAATATCTTCGGTTGATATTTCACAAAGTTCATCGTTTTGCTGTTGGTTTTGATCACACATCTGCTGGAATCTGAGAAGTGCTGGAGTATCCCTGGTTTCTGCTCGTTGTTCATATATGCTCTTCCAAAATTCTTCGACCTCTGGAGGTGATGGTGGTTTCTGTGTCATTTGTTGTTGGGACTGGAATAATTTCGATGGTTCTGCGTTGAAGGTGTTGTTATCTTCAATCCATTTTTGCCTTTTTATCAGTTTCTTTCGCGCTGCTGCAAGTGATCTTATTTTATCTACAGCTTTCTGCTTCAGTAAATGGACTGTGGACAAGTCTACTCTATGATGTATGGAACGAAGCTCCTCAATCATATCCTTCATTTTCTTGCTTGACTCAATCTTGCCTTTCAGAACATCTATGATGCATTGGTACCAAGATGCCTGCTGTCTCATTGATTTTATTTTGGTGTCAAGCCGCCTGAGTCTTAGCTTATGCTTATCCTCCTTCGCAGCTGTACTTTTCGGTGGGCATAGAAGGGAAGCGGCTGCAGCCACAACATCTTCTAGTGAACAGGTCTCGTTGAGGTGATCTTGAATGATGTTATCCAATACGGCTAGATCTTCAGCCTCATGTCTTGTTTTTATTCGGGAGGTCTTGACCAGTGGGTTTCTTACGGCCGCCTCAAATGCTTCCCTGGTATTGACGATTAACTTAGGAACATCTCTCACCGTTCCTGGTTTTTGTCGCTGTTGGTCTGGAGCATCTGTCACCTGCTCTTCAGCAAGTCCTATTACTGGAACATCTCTCACCTGTTCCGTTCTTGGCCTTGGCCCTAGGGCGATTGCTTGGTGTTGTTGTTCTGGAGCATCTGTCACCTGCTCTTCAGTTAGTCCTATTACCGGAACATCTCTCACCTGTTCCGTTCTTGGCCTTGGCCCTAGGGCGATTGCTTGGTGTTGTTGTTCTGGAGCATCTGTCACCTGCTCTTCAGCTAGTCCTATTACCGGAACATCTCTCACCTGTTCCGTTCTTGGCCTCGGCCCCAGGGCTATTGCTTGATGTTGCTGGTTTTGAGCATCTGTCACCTGCTCTTCACCGTGTTCTATTTTTGGAACATCTCTCACATGTTCTGTTATTGGCCTGTTGAAGCGTGTACTAGACCCGGTTTGGTCCGCGTCAATCGTCAATTGCTGATGTTGGTTCGAAGCATCTGTCACCTGCTCCTCAGCTTGTTGTTTTGTCCGTTCTTGCTCTTGAGACCGCCATAAGATTCCTCTTCTTATGACACGACTGATCTGTTCCGTTCTTGGCCTCGCCCCTAAGGCTTTTGCTTGGTGTTGTTGTTTTGGAGCATCTGTCACATGCTCTTCACCTTGTTCTTTTCTTGGAACATCTCTCACATGTTCTGTTATTGGCCTGTTGGAGCGTGTACCAGTCCCGGTTTGGCCCGCGATATTTCTCACCATGGCTACAGCTTGTTCTTCATCTGTGTCAATCGTCAATAGCTGATGTTGGTTCGAAGCATCTGTCACCTGCTCCTCATCTTGTTGTTCCGTCCTCTCCTGCTCTTGAGAGCGCCATAAGATTCCTTTTCTTTTGAGATGACTGATCTGATCTCTAAGGTTTTGCTGCGTCATGTAGTCAAGGTCTGGATAATTTTCGCACCACAGACCATGCAGCCTATTCATGTATCCCCGTCTTTCGGGTCTTGATCTTTTGTATAGCGCAGACAGCAGGTCATGCTGCTCGGGCGTCCACTTGTGGCGTCCCCTTTGTGCTGTCCTGTTTCGGCTGCCGGTTCCGACTAGGGGCTGCTCTTTCGAACGTTGAATCCCAATGCGACCGACAACCTGAACTCTCTCCTCGTCGATGTATTCCTCGTCTAAAGGCATAGCCTCTTGTATGGCAGGCGCCTGCCTTCTCAGCATCCTGCCGTTGGTGTCCCGCATGCTGTCACGTCCAGCACCAACTCCAGACGCGCCCTGACGATCCCCAGGCAGCGACTGTTCTCCGAGGCTTAGTATATATTTGTCCGACATCGGTTGAGAGTGACCGGGGTCCGCGGGATTGTCACACCCGTATACTACACAGTAGTACCCCCGTGCGGGGGTATTATTATTATAATGGCCACATAAAGGGAAAACTATAAAAACTAGGATAATCGAAGATCTGGAGTACCTACCATTGTTGTCACGTCACGTGAGCTCACGTGCTATCACGCAAAATCAAGTCATCTTCGCGAAATGTGCAACCACAATAATGTATGGAAGTTTATGCGCTTAGAAACACATTGTTATCATACTCAATATGTGAATATCGACTGTAGAATATAAATTGAAAAAAGGATAATAATCGGGTGATCAGTCTCATACACAGTGATAATTTTTACTGTCTCATTTATTGTTCAAGGAAACGATAGGTTTCCGAAAGCTAGGCCGGAACAATTAATGAGACAGTAAAAATTATCACTGTGTATAAGACTGATCACCCGAGTATTACCCTTTTTTTCAATTGTTATCTTCAGATGGCTCTGCGGACACTGCGGTGGTGAGATGGGGAGAGAAAGAATTAAATCCGAAAAAAAATCGGGTGAAAGATGGGCTATATAGACAAGTTTGGTATCAAACTATAGGTTTTCCAGGACTCTGAATTCAATAAAAAATAATCGGAGGCTCTATCCACCATAGTTCAGAACCGAAAAAAAAAAAGATTTGTAATAAAAAAAATTGTCAAATAAGTAAATCTTATAATATAAATCAATATGCCCACGTTTTTACAAAAAGAAGTGAAATCCCACCAAAAACAATCTGTTAAAAACTAGCCCAGTCTCGATGGAGCTGCTTATTGTTTATCTCTAAAAAGTAATGAAATCTAGAAAAAGTCGTGCCAAGTCTAAGGCTCCTCACTGCAATTTCTTTATTATTATAGTTAATGTTGTGTGACTTGGCCGTTGAGAGTACACGAGGGAACAAAACCATCAGGTGCTCCATGACACCATTGCACCAATCTGTCGCCAGAAACGCTATTCATTCACGATGGAAAATTACCACTTGAAAAACGTTGATTCAAGATTCAATAACCTGTCAATTGAAGGCTGGATAAAGCTGCGTATTTCAATAATACTTATGTGCAGGCGAGCCTGAAACAAACAGTATAAAAAATTATTTCCAGTACAGACGGACTTCTAATAATTGATAGAAGACCGTCTGTACGTCTATTTTATTTTAGATCGGTGGTCCTTTTGATGCTCCAAAAAGATTAGAGCCGAAGTCAGCATTGTCAATGCTGAATGCATGTGTCGCACAATCCACAACAGCCTAAAATGAGACACTAGCGTCCAATTACCAATACCAGTATGGGCTATTATCTCGCTTAACAAACATAGGTAGTAACAACAGATATAACATAACGTGTAAACAAAATCGACTTGTACCCATCAACGTAGAAAGAATGTTCAACGGCCAAGTCACACAACATTAACTATAATAATAAAGAAATCGCAGTAAGGGATGCCACGGGCGACGTATCGATTTAGAACTAGATCGCGTCCGCGACCTCCACCGCGCTCATCCTTGCATCTCCGGCATGTACGTACCCTTAGACTTGGCACGACTTTGTCTAGATTTCATTACTTTTTAGAGATAAACAAGCAGCTCCATCGAGACTTGGATAGTTTTTTACAGAATGATTTTGGTGGGATCTATTCTACAGAAAAAGTTGTAAATTTGAACATACAATGATGAAGTTCGGTGACCCAATGACGAGTTAATATCCGTTAAAAAGGAATAATTTCTATATTCGAGTGAAATTTTGAAGAAAAATTTGGAAAATTATACTACGTGGTATAACAAATTCACGCCCCCATAGTGAAGATTATAAATATTTTTTTTTAATTCTTGAAAAACATAGATCCGAAGATATACAAATATGCGAAATGTACCTACTGATTCCAAAATTTTATTTTGGTACTTTGCCGGGCAATGAAAATTAATACTCTCAGGGCCGATCCTAGCAGGTGTGCAGCGCGTGCCCCGCACGCGGGCGGCCAAATCCAAGGGGCGGCCGCAGTTCGCCACATTTATATGTCACTTTGTAAAAAAAAATTATTTTCAACAAATCTAAAAGAGATAATTGTTTTCAATTATTGATTAATACTATAATCTTGTCAAATCAAATATTCTTTGTTCCCCTTCACCGAAAAAAAGAAACAAGGGAATGCTTGCTCCAGAAGAACGTGATGCAAAGATCGAAAAAAACTACCATCTGAGAGCAATTATCGTTATCGATGGGGTCCCGGAATAGGAATGTTAAGGATTGGTAAAAATTACCAGATGTTGGAATAGAATCGCGTCGTTGTGAAAACAAAAACGGCTGGGTTGCAATTATTATGGTGTGTAATGATGTTTTTTGCAGTTACAGCCATAGCTTCATGTTTATTTATCGTTGCCACCGTTCTGGGTTCCGGTCTTTTCCGTGTAAAAATTAAGTATAATCTTAGCCCCCCGGTTTGGAGATTTGGGGGGTTCTTTATAAAAACTGATGAAAAAAATTCATATCTCGGTGACATTGTTCCACGATCATATTGGAACGTGTATTCCCTGAATGTCGAAAGAATGAAATACAATAAACCCCATCGTTGGTTAGCCCTTATAGGTTTGGAGATTTGGAGGGTTGTTCATGAAAAATGACGAAAAAAATTTATATCTCGACGAAATGAGAGTGTTCCACATTCAGATTCGAATATGTGTTTCTTGAATGCCGAAAGAATGAAATACAGAAGACCTCCTACTTTGTTAGCCCCCCCGGTTCAAAGATTTGAGTGGTTGTTTATGGTAAATGATAAAAAATTCATATCTCGGTGTTGCGCCTCACTTCCCAACATCTGGACGAATTGAATGCCATATCCTCTATCCACCAGCTATCGCCTTCAAAAATTTTGTTAAGATATATAAAATGATTTCAACGATATGGGATCGAACAACCCTTGAACTGCAGTATTGTTCCATATGCCTTTGGTTACTCGTTCTTCGTTTAAAAATACCCCTTTTCAACTGATTTATGGTCAGCTTTTCGAAAGATTTCTCAACCCAAAAATTCAGGACAAGTTTGGGAAATTCATCTGGTTTTTTGAGACAATAACCAGGTGCGGTGAAGTGAACCTTCATTCAGTTTCTCCGTATAAGCTCATAAAATTAAATATATGGTGACATTTTTATTGCAGTTCAAGTTGCATTTGGAAACACATGGCAGGATCGAATACCAAATCGTCAAAGGTTTCTCTCATTGGTCTGTAGATTCAAGAAATGGGTTGTTTTTCCCACTATAGTCAGAAATGGCAAATGGGAGCACTTTGTTGGCTAGCGAGGCGTTTTTCGATTCTGACACTCAATCAATTGTTGATCTTTTCCACTTTTATTCAGAGGAAATGAACCTTCTTATTTTCCAGCTTGTCTTCAAAACCCTTTATTGCAGAGAAAAGCAGTTAGTAAAATTAATTGAAGTAGAGAAAAGTAATCGAACAGTAATGATACAGTTGTAATTCGAAATCGTCGATAATTGTAAATCGCAACAACACCTTGCTATCTTGTTTTATATTTTCATAGAGGAGGTACATTAAATAATTTTTCCTTGCTATACATTTTCATATAGAAGTTTGAGTTTATAATTGTCGGTTAATTACCAGTTGTCAATATCTAAGTCGTTTAGTAGTCTATAAGTTATTAATTAAATGAAATACAAAAGACCCCATAGATTGTGAGCCTCCAGTTTCGGAGATTTGGGGGGTTGTTCATGGAAAATGATGACAAAAATTTATATCTCGCAGAAATGAGTGTATTCCATGAGAGAAGAATTGTGTCATTTGATTAATCCGAAACAAGCACAAGCTCCGCATGAGTCTTGTGGACATTCTCATACTAAAAGTTCTCTCGACCTCTTGCGACCTTCCTACAGAAGCTTCGCGACCCACAGGTTGAAAAACACTGACCTAAGTGAACATTAAATTGCGCTTAAACATGTAAATTCTGTGAAATCTTGGGGCCAATTAAAATTGATATTGGAAAAGAATTTCACTATTGATGCGGAACAACAAAAAGATCATAATCGAGAGAAAAAGCGATGGCGTGAGTTATAATATTCTAGGCAGTAAAAGCGTTTTTAAAAAGATATATTTCGTACAGATAGATTACAATGGTAGGTATGTCAAGACTGATAAAAATGATGAATACAATACAATTTATAAGCTCGGTGTGCTTTCTCGGATTGCGGAAAGTAGCTGATGCTGCGTTAGCACTTCCATGGCTCTCGAACGAAGTTCATCGTGCCCTGGAATATAACTCCTCCATCCTCTGAAAGGTGCTTACGTCGTGAAGAATGGAACTGCTCGTGGTTGGGATTCTTGACTCTCTGGTTGATTTCCTGGAACCGGGGACTTCAGCCATAAGATGATTTTCCTCGAACCAGAATAGGAGATAACTATGAAAAACAGAAAATAAATAATATATATCAAGATTTCGTGGAATGATTTGGTGCTCTCTTGTTTTTCAATTAAGGGCTGAATTTCCTCTTGTTTTTTCTTCAGTTTGTGTATTTGATCCAGTGAAAAATCTTCAAGTTTTATTTTGAATGCAATAAGGGTTGTTGCATTCAGATCAGCAGCAATTTGGGGAAGATACATTGGTTCTCCTTTCAGGATTTCTTTGTCGTTGTAGAATTTTTCTTCTGAGTTTTCGAAGTGGCATCCCTTCGGAACGTTTATCAAGAAGTTTCCCTTCAATGTGCTCACATCAGTTCTTCTACATACTGTGCGGATTTTTATTCCACTCGGAGCTATCATGATGAATCTACCATTGCCAATTTGCTGGATAACATTCTTGTTGGTTTCCACAGGATGATTTTGACAGGAACCAATGGATTTTTGGAGATGCAACAGCTGGAACAAGCAATCTTCTACCTCTGAGCCATCATTAAGTTTATCGTTTTCGCAGTAATATAGTGGTTGTAAATCAACACAAGGCGAAGAAGCGTATTGATACCATTTTTCATTGCTTGTCAGATAGGTATTTTTGGGAATAAGAATGGTGTTGTTGATAGTTGGGATTGAAAATAAATGGTAATGAGAAAAAAGTTCAGGGTGAACAATTGGAAAATGAAGAATGAAAACAATTCTGAATTCGACGAAATATGCATCTACTTTTATCAATTTATAAAATCTGTGATATTCTTTTTCGTCAGTGAATATTGAGTTATCTGAAGAATATAAAGTTTTTATTTCAGCGATTATTGAATTCAATTCTGAAAACTTAATGATGCTATGATGTAATATTCCAAGCCTTGAAAAACTAATGGCATTTTCAATTTCATCGATTAATTCTATGATAATATTGACAGAAATTCCAATTTGGTCCATGAGATTCTTTATTTGAATGTACATATAAAAATTATCAGTTAATTGACTAAATTTTCCAGAGATTCCTTCAAGTTGGGAAGCAATCGTTTTTTGGTTATTTCTGAGGATTGAAATGGTTTTATTGAAATTTTCAATTACTTCACCGGTCAATGAGATACCTGCATTTAAATTTATCATAATTCCTTTCTGGTTGTCTTGAAGCTTTCTTAAAGCTGATTCATAATGTAATGCATCATTTGCATCTAAATTACCGGTGATACTCTTTATTATGGTTCCTAATCCATCAATAATTCCTCGTTTAGATCGTCCCATCGGTATCAAACTTTTTAATTTTTGCTTTGCTAAGCTTAATTGATATTCATAAAATTTCTTATGATTTTCCAATTCTGTACGAAACATAGAATTTGAAGTATTTAAAATAGTACTAGATACTGTCTTATAATGAAATTCTAAATATTTTAATTCTACGGAAATTGGTTTGAGATTATAGTAATGTATGAAATTGTGGAATTTGCTTTTAATTTTTGCTGTGCCTAGGTGAATCGGAAGAACTCCCGGATTGTCCTTCAGGTTTATTATTTGAATGTCCTGAGCTGCTACTAGGATCATTAGGATCAACCTGAAAAAGTTTCTTAGATTTAGTTTTTGGTTTTCTGAGGTTCTGTTTGTGCAAAATCTTCTTATCACTACTTATTTTAATTTTCCGATTACGCAGTACTCTCTCTTTAGAGAATTTGGGGGTAAGTTTATTTCTCATATTGGATTTAACTTTTCTATATGCAATAGTACCGGGTTTTTACGTTAAAGGATCATGTCTTTTTTCATTATGTTTCTCTATAATGCTTTGCTTCCTCTCCCCCATCAGTTCGTTCCATCTCCTGTAAATTTCTTTAGTTTTTTGCTTATGGTTTTCTACATAATTATTAATAATAGTTTTGTTTATATCTATATTGAGGGGGTCCTTACTATCTAAATGGCCATTAATTATATCAATAGGTTTTTGTTTTGTTAATGAGTGAATTGTATTATTGTAACCAAAAATTGCATAGGGCATCAAATCCTCAATATTCAACGAATCATTGTTTTTACCCTTTAAAATTCTCAAATGTTCCAAAATAGTAGAATGAAATCTTTCAATGATACCATTGGATTGTGAATTGTTTACCGTGATATAATGAGGAGAAATTTGGTGTAGGTCGAGAAATTCAGATACAGTACTATTTTTGAACTCTGTTCCATTATCCATCACTATCGTTGAGGGTGAACCGTGATGCGTCATAAAAATTAGAAGAGATCTTACTATTTCTATAGCTGTCAGGGAAATTAGCGGATATGCTTGGGCATATTTAGAAAAAGCATCGACAATTGTAAGAAATTTTTCACCTTGTGCTTGAAAAGTATCGATGTGAACAATTTCAAAGGGTGTACCTGGTGTGGGCGTAAGCATTAATTTTTGATTCGGAGGATCTCTATCATACTTGTTGAGCTGACATAATTCACAATTATTGATGTATTCTGTAGCGTCTTTCTGAATACAAGGCCAATAATATGCTCTTTTTATTCTAGTAACAGTTTCAGAAATTCCCCTGTGATTGGTCTTTCCCTCGTGCATATATTTAACAATCCTAACCTGTTCGTCTTTTTCCTCTACATCTTCCAAGATTTCATTACACTTTAATAATTTGAAAGCAGATTGCTTGAAAGTCTTTCTGAGAATCTCGCAAATTTCTTTATAATAGTCATCTTTTTTGAAATATAAAGCATAAAGGATATTTGGACTTAAATATGTTTTGAAAAATTCTATAACTTCTATATTCAAATTGCTAGTGGATAATTGAACAAATATTCTCTGCTTGTTTGAAAAAATTTTTTCTACTCTAACTTCTGCTGGAGAATGAAAAACAAATTCGAAAACTATTTGATTGTCGAAAACATTCAAAACTTTCTCAGAAATGGGAATTTCTTGAATTGGGTTTTCGTGATTCGAATGTATAGTATTTCCATCTGATTCGTTTTGATTTTCGATGTTCTGGAAATTAATTAATTCTTCTTGAGTTAAATAATAAATGTCAATGTTCACGGTGGAATTTGCAAAAATAAAATTGATCATACTGAATATTTTATTCCATTCAAGTCCATCCAAACCGCTAGAAATCTTTGGTAGTGCAAGGTAATTTACATCATCTTTCTGACACAATTTTTTGAGGTTGAGAAGTGCTCGAAAAACTGTTTCGTATCGTGGTTTATGATAATACAACTCTTTAGTGACCAAATAATAAATTTTTCTTTTGTTTTGTTCAATTTCAGCCACTTCTCCAATTTTTTTATTTTGAGACTTGAGTTCTTGAACATTGCCAAATTTTTCTTTAAAATCGAGTGCTATACCTTTATTCATATAGAAATCTTCAGATACACAGTGACCAAGAGAATAGTAATCTGGTGCATCAAATAAATTACCAATTTTTTCGATTACATTAGGAGAAAAATTTATTTCATTCATGTTCAAACGTTTCTCAAAATCTTCAAATGATAATTCCTTATGTGTAATTTGATCGTTACCATCTCCTTCTTCTAAATTGACAATCATTGATTCGCTATCGTTATTTGCTTTATGCTTAGAAAATCCTTCATTAAATTTTTCCATATACTCAAAGAAATCCTTATTGTGAATTTCGATTCTTGAAAGTGCATCTGCATTAGTATTAGAACTGCCCTTTTTATAAAATATTTCAAAATCAAATTCCTCAAGTTTCAATCTACATCTTAAAAGTTTACTATTTGGCTCTTTAAGAGACATTAACCATTGTAATGGTTTGTGATCCGTTACAATAACAAATTTTCTGCCAAAAATATAGGTTCTGAAATATTTGGTTGCCCAAACTATGGAAAGAAGTTCCTTTTCTATAGTGCTATAATTTTGCTCGTTGTCATTCAGTGTTCTTGATGCATACGCCACTGGTTTATCGTTGCCGATTTTGCCTTGGGATAAAACCGCACCAATTGCAAAATTACTAGCGTCTGTAGTTATAATGAATTCTCTAGAAAAGTCCGGATATTGAAGGATAGGTTCGTTCATTAACAAATTTTTACAATATTCAAAACAGTTGATAAACGATGAGGTATGATCGAGGGTATGATCGATTTTGGCACCCTTTTTCAAACAAGCCGTTAAAGGTTTAGTTATTCTCGCGAAATCACGAATGAATTTCCTGTAGTAGCCTAACAGTCCTAAAAAGCCTTTAATTTCTTTGGTCGTTTTGGGTATTGGATAATTTTTGATAGCTCTAATTTTGTCTGGATTAGGTTTGACCCCTTCTGTTGTTACAATATGCCCCAAATAAGCTACCTCCTTTTTTAAAAATTCTGACTTGTCCAATTGAATTTTAAAATTGGCATCCCTGAGTCTTTTGAAAACTTTTGAAAGATTAACGATATGTTCTTGCAGCGATGTTGAATAGACAATAATGTCATCTAGATAAACTAAACAATTTTCTAGTCCTCTGAGTACATTGTCCATAACTCTTTGAAAAGTGGAACAAGCATTTTTTAATCCGAATGGCATACGTAGGAATTCATAATGACCATTTTCTACATTAAATGCAGTTTTCGGAATATCAGTAGGATCCATTTCAATTTGATGGAATCCGCTAGCTAAATCTAAAGTTGTAAAGTATTGACATTTGCCAATTTTATCAAGAACATCACTAATATTGGGTATTGGATATTTGTCGTCAATAGTTTTTTCATTCAGTTTTCTAAAATCAATAACAACTCTCCATTTTTGTTTACCAGAAGCATCGGCTTTTTTTGGTACCACCCAAATCGGCGATGACCAAGGTGATTGACTAGGTCTGATAATACCTTGTTCCAACATAGAATTTATTTGGTTTTTAACTTCCTCTTTATGGATGAAAGGATATCTGTAAGATTTCGAATAGACAGGAATATCATCTTTTGTTTTAATCGAATGTTTTATCTGATTAGAGAAAGAAAGGGATTGGTTTTCTAATTTGAAGATATCTGAAAATTTACGACATAATTTTAAAATATGAAACCTTTCTTCTTCATTCATGTGATTGGTTCTAATTAATTCTTCTATATCCAATTGTTCTGAAACGTGATTATCTTCCAATTGAAAAATTTCGAAATTATTCTGAATGAGAATAGATTCTATAGGATTGTTTAGAATGAGGATAATATCTTCATTCGTTTCATTGCAAATTTCCACGTTCGCTAGGCCATTTTTGGAACAAGTTACGATTTCCGAAATTTTACAAGATTGAATAACTTGTTTTGGGATAATTACATCACCAGATAAGTGTCTGATAGGTATTTTAGCGATGATTCTCGAATTTGCATCGACTTTTATTTTGAATGGAGCTTTACTTGCAGATTCTTGATATTTTATAGGCAATTTTGAAAAGGGAGTATTGAGCATAGAACTGCTAAAATTAAGGGACGCATTTAAAAGTTTTAAGTTATCTAATCCAATTAAACCGTCATAAATATTATGAAACTTGAATAGATAGAATTTGAAGTTTTCATTATATCGATTAAACTCAGCAAATATAGGGATATTAGCACAAAATTCGTGATGAGAAGTTTGATGGACAGTTGAGACTGTGAATGGTTCTTTAAAGACAAATTTAGAATAGTATTTTTTAGCTAAATCAGGATTGATAAATGATTTTGTAGATCCTGTATCAATAAGCAATTTAAGAGGTGGGTTCTTAATTTCTATATATGGTAATTCACGTTTACCATTAGAGACATGAAATTCTATTATTTGATTTGGTTTTGATAATGGACGTTCGAAAAATTTTGTTCACAATGGTCAAAAATTTCTTCATCTTCAAGATGTTCTTGGGAGCTTTGAGGATTATGATGATATTCGGTATTAAAAAGTTCCTCACTTATAAAGTTTGGTTTTTGTCGAAAAAAACGATTCTGTCCGTTTGAAAAATTTCTACTATTTGATGATGTGCTCATAGGTTGTGTTCTTTGTTTAGTGTGAGTTGTAGAAATACTCATAGGAGTAGGTTTAGGTTGCTCGGGGTTTCCAAAGACTTGAGCATTAGAAAAATATCTTGGTTCCCTATAATTTATATTTCTTTGAATAGTTACAGGTCTACTAGGAAATTGCTGATTGGGAATGAAGCTTTGCTGTTCAGTGGGTACTCTATTAGAAAAATTTTGGCGAAAATCTGAAGGTCTTTGCGTATAATTTCTCTGATTATTATAATTTAAGGGTCTTCTAGGGTTATGCGTTATTGATTGATGTGATCTTTGACAATGCTTGATATTGTCCTCCTCTATTATGAATTGAAGTGCTTCTGATAATGAATTAGGCCTCATAGCTCTGATTATAGGTCCCAGAGGATCTCTCAGACCGGCTAAAAATGTTTTCAATGCTTGCTTTTGGAAAAAGATTCTTTTGCTGGCTCTTAACGCAACCTCGCATTTTAAATCAATATGATTACAAACGGTATTCAACAAAGTGATTACTTTTTCATAAAAATCATGAGGGGATTCTCCAAAATTTTGCCTCAGATTAACAAGATCTTGATTCAGACTATTTTCATCACGTTGATCACCGAAATGCAATAAAAGAGAATTTTTTATATCATTCCAATTTCCTGTAGCCCCATGAATAGCAACAACTTCTTCCGCTTTACCATGAAGTTTATTTAAAATACCATTCAAAAGTAACAAATTTTGGAAATTATTTGGATTAGTACGGTCAAAATAATGAGTTAGAATTGCCTCCGATGCTTGAATGAATCTGTATAACTTATTTGGGTTTCCATCAAAATCAGGCACGATGCTCAGATTTTTTATATCGAAATTCTCTGGTGCGTTTGGCATACTTAAAGATAAATTACTGCTACTGAGTGAAAGGTTATTAAAAGATTCTAATAAATCTGTCTCTAATTCAGAATTGGTCTCCGCAAGAGAATCAATAAGGGGATTAGAGGAGTCTGACATTAACAAAGAAAAATTACGCTCACCACCTTGTTATGATAATCCACAACTGCATGCTCTCTTCCTGGATGGATTTTTGAGTTACTGCTGTGGGTAGGTTCTCGTTTCACAAAAGAGGGTAGAACTCTAAAGTTTTTCACAATGAAAACTCCCGTGAAACTCCGTCGACTGCGCCAGTTATAATATTCAAGGCAGTAAAAGCGTTTTTAAAAAGATATATTTCGTACAGATAGATTACAATGGTAGGTATGTCAAGACTGATAAAAATGATGAATACAATACAATTTATAAGCTCGGTGTGCTTTCTCGGATTGCGGAAAGTAGCTGATGCTGCGTTAGCACTTCCATGGCTCTCGAACGAAGTTCATCGTGCCCTGGAATATAACTCGTGCCATCATGAAAATAATAAAATAAAATAAAAGAATGATTGCTGTAGTAAAATTTTTGGTCCGTCAGAATTTGGCATTTAGGAAAACTAGTTCAGAATTATATCGTAGAGATAATGTAGTAGTTCCTGTTTGTAAATTTTGTTTTTTGTGACATATAAGATTGTTTTTTTTTCAGTATTTAGTTCGTGTTTCTTTCCTATATTACATATTCTTCATCTTGTTGAAATGGATGTATCATGTATCTAGTAGGTACATAATTCATCTAGTATACGAATACAGTAGTATATAAAATACAGGGTCTTTCACGAGGAACCTCACCCATATTTATACGGGAAACTACTGAACGTATTTTCATGAAATTCAGCACTTATAAGTATTTCACTATGCTGATGAAATCTAAAATATTTTCAAAGCATGAGCACCTCCGGTTTTTCCGGAAATGACGTCAACTTCCGTTCTTCAAATTAGAACACCAGTTTTTCATTGCAGAAATAGATTCCTTAGGAAATTTCAAGTTATTTTGATGTAACATTTTTCAGTTTTGGTTGGAAAATTCTCTCTGAGCGGGAAAATTCGAAAAAAAAATCGAAAATAGAGCTCCGCTGAAACAAGAATAACTTCGAGGTTTTCGGATGGAAAATTTTCATTTTTGGGATTTTTCAAGATGTAAGATTGATGTATCCACTTTGAAAATCGAAATCGCAATTCATGATACAGGGGGTGAAAAAATCGCTTTCAAAGTTAGGGATGACAAAATCGTGAAAAATCAATTTTTTCAAATTAGAACCCCATTTTTTCATGGCAGATATTGAATCTAAGTTAAAAAATAATGTGAGTGTATGCATCACACCCTTGCCCTAAAGTGGATATTAACTCAGAAAATATCCATTTTAGGGCAAGGGTGTGATGCATACACTCACATTATTTTTAACGTAGATTCAATATCTGCCATATAAAAATGGGGTTCTAATTTGAAAAAATTGATTTTTCACGATTTTGTCATCCCTAACTTTGAAAGCGATTTTTTCACCCCCTGTAACATGAATCGCGATTTCGATTTTTGAAGTGGATACATCAATCTTACATCTTGAAAAATCCCAAAAATGAAAATTTTCCATCTGAAAACCTCGAAGTTATTCTTGTTTCAGAGGAGCTTTATTTTCGATTTTTTTTTCGAATTTTCCCGCTCAGAGAGAATTTTCCAACCAAAACTGAAAAATGTTACATCAAAATAACTTGAAATTTTCTAAGGAATCTATTTCTGCAATGAAAAAATGGTGTTCTAATTTGAAGAACGGAAGTTGACGTCATTTCCGGAAAAACCGGAGTTGCTCATGCCTTGAAAATATTTTAGATTTCATCAGCATAGTGAAATACTTATAAGTGCTGAATTTCATGAAAATACGTTCAGTAGTTTCCCGTATAAATATGGGTGAGATTCCTCGTGAAAGACCCTGTATATGGAAAGAAAAGTGTTAATTTCATGGATTTTTGACACCCTGTATCTTTCAAACGAAACCGAATTTTGAAAAATGGTAAGGGAAAAAAGTGTTTCGTTTGATGAGAGGAATCTACAGTTAAAATATATGTACAAGTCAAAGACTCACCCTGTATAAAAATTAATAGTTGTTGATTTTATTTTCTGGAAAACTATCTTAACACAGCTTAGTAGAACTCTATTTCATCAGTTTCCACTATTTATTAATTGTTCTTGTACGACTGGTTTCGGTAATTACACCATCATCAAGTATCAGACTGAGAATATATAAACAATTGTCTGCAATATGTTTCGTATGTTCAAAATAAATCCAACAAAGGAGATCGCGACATCTCTAATTGGCTGTTTGAGGTGTTTATTTCTGTGGATTTATTGATTCTGTTTAGTTCCAAATACTCAAGAAGGTCCATTTTTCTCCCTTTATCACAAACATGAAGAACTTCCAGGTCATTTGTGTCTATAGGGTGGTTGTAAGCATAGAATTATAAATATAGAATTTGAGCGTAGTGGCTAATAAGTATACAAGTGTGGCAATCGTTCCCCTTGAGCCGGCCATAGACATCGTTATTTTTCATCCGTTTTCCTCGCCTGGGTTCGAACCGCCGAGTCATATCGCAGAACTGTTTTGCCCACACACTTCGGTAAATTCTACCAGTTATTTTGCTGTCGTTCGCAAATAAGCACGTATTGAAGAGGAAACATCTCTTAGCAGTGGCGGCCGCGGTTTCGATGCTGAATAAAAAAAAATCAATTTTATTCTTCACTGTTTTAATATCAGCGCCTTTCGTGATATTTTTTCAATAATATTTCATAAGCTTTCCTCTTCTTGTTTCTATTCCTGTATTCAGCTGATTCAATTCGCTATAGACATAGCCATGCAACCTGTACAAATGGATAAAATCCATAATAAATTCAAAAATCAAAAATAGTGATAGAAGAAGGGAGTCAGAAACGATTTGTTTTTTCCGATTGATGAAGGTATGTATGAGTGTATAAAGATAAAAATAATAAAAAAAAAATTTTATAAGTATTAAATGCATGAAAAGGATATTCCTCATCATTTTTGGTTATTTTCAACATTTCCACCATCAAAACTAACAAATATTTTTGTGTTTTTTCATTTCAGTATTGAAGTCTTTCATTTAGTTAATGCAATATCTCCTTTTCCTTTTAGAATTTACCGTTTTTTTGTAAATGATATTACAAGAATGTGTTGTTTTCGCGAAATTTATTTCCTTGAATTTTTCTATTCGAAATGAAAAATATCCATTTTTCTCAAAGACAAATCATTAAGGTTTGTTTTAGCCGTCGATTAGTGAAAATCAATTGTTAATAACAATTATGGATTTTAACATGGAATTGAATTTCTTTTAAATGACACGCCCCGCAGGTATCTCCTCCCAGATGACTGATAAAGGAAAAAGAGAGTATTATACCAAATTATACAGGCAGTATGATATATAGTTCAGGGTAGTGTTTCTAGTTATATTCCTTGTGCCCAAACATTTGTTCTATTAAGCTGAATAATCCAATAAATAAAAATTAATGCAATGCACTGCCATCTGGCGGTATACGTTTCTTACATTGAAGGCGAAAGACTCTTAAGAAACAGCAGAAGTAGACGCACTCGTGGAAAGGACGCGACTCGTACTACGCTAATGGAAAATAACCGCCGATTCTCGACGAAATCCCCACACACGGTCGGTATGGCACGACAACCGATGAACCGTCGCACAGTGGGGCAGGGTAACTAGAAACCTGGCATTAAATCAAAAATTAAAAATGCCTATTTTCTTACTGCCATCTGTTGAATCGACAGAATATTACTGTTAGCAACAAAAAAGCACAATGCTAACCCTTCCTGATCCCCTCTGCGCTCCCGACCGCTTTCAATTGCAGCCGTTTTTTGACAAAGTCGATACACCTGCAAAATTTTTCCGGAATTGTTGTAGTTTTGCAACGTCACTCTATCAACAGATCACTATTGTTACGAGTTTTTTTGGTGGCAGCTTCAAGTTCAGGTATGTGTAGATAAATTAAGAACTTTGGACAAATAAAAACTTACATACAATAATAATAAATTGTTGTTGATGTTTCTATGATTGAATCTTTAAGTTTTTATCGTATTCTCAGAATCATGAAGGTTTTCATTTATGTTCCAAGGCCGTCCAAAGTTTGATATTCTCAGTTCTGTGAAGCTTGATCAATGCTTATTTAAGAATCATGTAAATTTGTTGCCCATATTTTGCCTTTTTTCAGAAAAATCAATTTTAGACAGCGAGGTGGGCACTAATTGATAATCAATTATTTTTTTAGAATTCATTGAAAGTCAGAAAGTGTAATGAAATTTATTTCTGTTTTGGAAAGGACTTCGAGCGCAATGGTTTTTAGAAGAAGAGAGCTCATAGCAAGGGCGTCGCCAGCCAGGGGGGGGCAATTGAGCTAGGGGGGGTGGCAAAAAACAATCAGAATAGAAAAAATGAACTGATTTTCGTATATTATGCTATTATTTCATAAGTTTTTAAGGGATTCTTGAGCTCTAGGGGGAGGGAGCAGCTGCCCCCTCTGCCCCCCTCCTGGCGACGCCCTTGGCTCATAGACAGAATGAGGTGTTGCGGAAACAGTGAAATTGAAAAACAATTTGATTTTTTGTACGAAGAAATAAAAAACGTACGAAATGTTTCGCACAGCAAGAGAAGGAGGTACTTTGTTGAAAAGTATCTGATACAACATGCCAACAACTGTTCATAAAAACATCATACACGGTCCAGTAATAATATATCAGCCGCATTGCTTCCTATTGGGCAATTAAGTGAAGAGGCACAGGAAGCGCGAAAAAGGATTTCAAAAGATATCGGGAACATAATTCGAGAAAGAGCAGCAGAGCCAAGACAAATGAAAAAGTTTTAAATTTATTATTGGTTAGTAGGGACCCAGTCATTACAAGTGAAGGAAAAATAAAAAGGAAAAAGCCTCACCATTTCTCCACAGAATATTTCAGTGATTCCGAATAATGAATCGAAATCATCATCAAAAGGAAATAAATTGTGTTATGATGTGTGAAAACATTATTTCCATTTAGATGTTAATAACTATTTGAAGGGTCGAAAATGCCTTCTATTTATACAAATTAACATATAAAAAAATAATATATTGCGTTTTTAAACTGAACAAAATACCTAAATATTTAATGCCAGGTTTCAAGGTATCCTGCCCCACTGTGCGTCGTGACAAAAATCAAGCATCGGCAGATATTTCTTCCGACGAGGCGAACAGACGGTTCTTCTCCACACACATCGGTTTTTGGCGCTTTTGCCGAGACGGTTCGTATCGCAGCGGTATAAACGGATGAAAAATAACGATGTAAATGGCCGGCTTTAAATCCAGGGTCATACATCCCTATACGCATGCCTAGGGAGAAGAGAAGGGACATGTAATTATGTTTTCATTACACCGCACTGAAAACCCTATCATGACATGTAGATTTAGAACATCGAAAATGACTCTTTTCCGTGCGGCCGCACCGCAAAAAGTTTTACGGTGCGCTGAGGCATAGATGCATCCTATGATTCCTATGCTGGAGACACAGAGCAACGATTGCGTGACAGTAGATGTCAGTGTTTTGAATAGATTAATTAATTAATTATTGTTTCACAATATCGAAATGCTTTCTGCTGAAAATTTTTTCCGTGTTATTGTTTTCAGAGAGGTGTAATGAAAAATATCGTTCATTACACGTCCAGAAAGGCTTTTTCCGTGCTTGCACGAGTTCCCGTGTTCGGCTCCGCCTCACACGGAAACACATCGCGCGCGCACGGAAAAAGCTTACTTTCTGGACTAGTAATGAAATATACTATTTCATTACACCGCACTGAAAATCCTATCAAAACATGTAGATTTAGAACATCGAAAATGACTCTTTTCCGTGCGGCCGCACCGCAATAAGTTTTACGGTGCGCTGAGGCATAGATCCATCCTATGATTCCTATGCTGAGACACAGAGCAACGATTGCGTGACAGTATATGTCAGTGTTTTGATTAATTATTGTTTCACAATATCGAAATGCTTTCTGCTGACTATTCCACTCATTCCATTTTTAGTGAGGAATTTTCCTTGACACTTGTTTCTCATCGATAAAACATGGTAACGGGCAAAATCAACAACTTGGTTTTTCAGCGACAAAATTTTTGACGTTTCTCAAATTCATAGATAGCTTCGGGAATGAATACCATAGAGAAAACAAACAACGTTTAGTTGATCTATGATGAATACTTATTTGTCAAATAGCGCAATACAAGCCCAATGTGACCATCTTCAGACACATTTTCTCGAGAAATAGTCATTTCGAATACCACTCGAGATGAAATTTAAGCAGGTAAAATTTCTCTCTTGTAATATTCAAGTTTGTTGCTTCTCGGCAATTTCGCTCATGACATTTTTCCAAAATCACTCGCCTGACGGCTCGTGATTTTGATACAATTATCATTCGCAAAATTGCCGAAAGCAACAAACTTTCATTTTACAATCGAGAAATTTTGCCGGCAAAATTTCATCTCTAGTGGTATTATATATGAAAATTTTTCCCGTGTTATTGTTTTCAGAGAGGTGTAATGAAAAATATCGTTCATTACACGTCCAGAAAGGCTTTTTCCGTGCTTGCACGAGTTCCCGTGTTCGGCTCCGCCTCACACGGGAACACATCGGGCGCGCACGGAAAAAGCTTACTTTCTGGACTTGTAATGAAATATACTAATTCATGGATACCATATGTGGCTCAAAACAAACAGAGACAAATAAAGAAACTGCATCCGCTGATCACCACGATGCCCCTAATTTCCCACTCTCCGTTATCGCACATGCTCAATAGTCTCACTGACCCTAGGCAGAGCCCTATAGATGCTTCACTTTAAATTTCAAGGATCAAATTATAGGTATAGAATTATGATTATAAGATTGTAAGTACCTATATGTTCAAGGATTGGAGAATTACGATCGGTTGTTAGATGTTTAATCTCGTTTGGAAATTTCGTCCTGTTTGACCCACGTAAGCTGATGAACACTCCCTGCAAACTATTCTATAAATACCTGATTTCTTCAATTTATCCGTCTTTGTTTCATCATTGAACAGCAATCTACTCAGATTATTAACTGCAAAGGCCGTTCTTAAATTGAACTCAGAAAAAAATCTCTGAACACTGAAGTTTCACAGATATCTCTCCATAATACGTGATTCTTATACAGGGTGAGTCTTTGACTTGTACATATATTTCTACTGTAGTTTCCTATCATCAAACGAAACACTTTATTCCTATAGCATTTTTCAAAATTCGGTTTGGTTTCGAAGATACAGGGTGTCGAAAATCCATGAAAAAAACACTTTTCTGTTTATATCTTCGGAACCGTTATTTCGAATGAACTGAGTTGGTTGAGTTTTCACTCTATTCATGGTGCATATACCTCAATCAAAACCTATTCAATATTTCTACTAGTATAAAAGTTACAGGGTACTCGACTCATCAATTTAAAACCACTTTGAAAAGATAAACGGTTCATATTTTCGAAAGAATCAATCATTAAAGAAACTAAAAGTATTCCTATTTTTTTTCAATAAAACGCGTCGTTTTCGAGTTATTTCCAATTTTACCCGGAGAAATTTGACGAAAAAATTTACAGATTTCGCAATCCTTGCAACCATCAGAGACATTGGAAATGATAACACCACATGTGAATATTACCAACATTTATTTGCATTTGAACTTAAAATAAAATGGTATTTTCAATAATAATAATGAGCAATAATAATTGCAAGAAACAATCAACATTCCCAATTCCTAACATAAACATGTGAGAAGAAACTTGTCACCGTATTTTAAAACAAAAATGTTCTTTCTAAAGTAAGTATTCTTCAGATATAATAATAAAAAATAAAGATATAAATAATTGGATGAAGCTGGGTCCATCCTATCATTCCTGTCCAATATTTTCGAAGTGAGTTTTGATTTTAGCAAATCTGGGTTTTCATGAAATTGGCTTTAGATAGAAAGATTCAGTTTTTACTAAAATTCATGAATCTTACATGTACTCGGAGTTAACATCATCAGAATAAGCTGAGTCCACCTCGTCCAATATTTTCGAAGAGAATTTTTATTTTACCAAATCTGAGTTTTCTCGAAATTGGCTCGAGATATAGAAGGATTCTGTTTTTACTAAAATTCATGAATCTTATATGTTCTTAGATCAACTCTCATCGGATGAAGCTGAGTCCATTCTGTCCAATATTTTCTAAGCGAATTTTTATTTTACCAAATCTAGGTTTTCATGAAATTGGTTTGAGATAGAAAGATTCTGTTTTCACTAAAATTCAGGAATCTTATATGTACCTTCTCATCGGAGTAAACATCATCAGAAGAAGCTGAGTCCACCCCGTCCAATATTTTCGAAGAGAATTTTTCTTTTACCAAATCTGAGTATTCTCGAAATTGGCTTGAGATAGAAGGATTATGTTTTTATTAAAATTCATGAATCTTATATGTAGGGGAGGACGGGGGAATTCCACGCACCTTAGGGAAAATGCTCACACAAACTTTCATAATTTAACTGCTGAATCATGAACCCATTTGGAACTTTTTCATCACAAGGAAAAGGTTCAACTACCTATACCAATTGAGAAAAAAATAATTCTGAAAACTGTCTTTTCGCGGTCTTCCCCCACGTACTGGGTAATACCGCGCATGCGATGGTATAATTATGCGCATATATTGAACAGCTGAAAAACTCGAAAAAATATTTCATTATTTAGGTAATAACCAAGTACAATGTAAATTAAACAAATTTCCATGAATACTTAGGTACAAAAAATATTATTGAAGAATAACCCTGCTACAGCTGCGCGTTATTCTCCCAGTGTGAGTCACCTAACCTAACTAATCACTGACAGTAGATGACGAAATACAATTATGTAATTGTTCTTTTGCATTAAATAATCTACACATATAGTCATGCAATAGATTCATTAGAAATTAATAATAGAAGTACTTTCCACGATTCCAATTTATCTCGAAAATTAGATCAGAGCGTCGTGAAACGAACAATCGGCTCCCTGGTCTAAAATAAAAACACGAATATCTTTAAATTACGGGAGGATGTTGGCAAGGCAAATACGAGATGGTGCGCTGTATCCACAGAAATATAATAAAATATTTATTTATTTATATGTTTATTATATTTCTGTGGCTGTATCTAAATTTCGAAATAACTGAACTGAGTTGCAGAATATCAATGCGCAGAATTCCCCCGTGCGCGGAATTCCCCCATCCTCCCCTACACGGAGGAAATCAAATGAAGCTGAGTCCACTCCGTCCAATATTCTCGAAGTGAATTTTGATTTCAGCAAATCTGGGTATTCATGAAATTGGCTTCAGATAGAAGGATTCTGTTTCTACTAAAATTCATGAATCTTATATGTACTCGGATCAACTATTGACCTATTCTTCAAATACCGAAATATTTGCCCAATCTGACAACGTTGCGGCGAATTTGACGGACCACTCACCGCGGCCCAGATCTCACTTGATGAAACAACAATATAAACACTCGAAGTGCTAATGAAGGAAATACAACAATGATCTATCCTTCAAATACAGGAATAATTGCCCAATCTGGCAACGTTGCGGCGAATTTGACGTACCTCCCACCGCGGCTCACGAGTCGCCGTCGCCGATTCTCGAGCATACATTAATTCTCACGAATTCCTAACCAATCAGATTCACTCGATTCCGAGTGCTTCCGAATGCACCCGAGAGGACGATCGTGAGAAGAAGCCGTTGCCCGTTATTCAGATCGCGCGTTTTGTCTTTTGTCGTTCTTCATAAACGAATCTGATAGTGAAATAGTTGAAAACGGTTGGAACTTGGAACTTCGAACAGTTTGATTTATATTATGGTAATTACCCCCCCATGAGTATCAAAGTCCTTAGAAGAAGTTACGCAATGTGATGCACATAAAAAAATTTCATAAATTGTGAACCTGATTTTCAATCGTTATTACCCCCCCCCCAACAAGCTAAAATAAAAAAATCATTTATAAAAACAACTCTCATCCGCCATTTTGAAGCCGCCATCTTGAATTCCTCAATTTTGAAGAATCGTAATTTCCGACCCAAAACACCCCTAGATACCAATTTTGAATAGAATCGGATCATAATTACGAAACTCGTCCGCCCTATTCTAGCCGCCATCTTGAATTTTTCAATTTTGACAGAAGAATCATCATTGTCGAACCCAAAAACCCCTAGATACTAATTTTGAATGAAATCGGATGATAATTACGAAACTCATCCGCCATTTTGGGGCAGCCATTTTGTTTTTTTCTATAAAAAATATTTCATGATGCATTGTCACCAGAATTATGTAGGTACACCTGCCAAATTTCAAATCGGACGATTAGAAGTGTGTCATATTTAACTTGCAAGATTTGATTATAGACAGACAGACAGACACCGGGACAGGTGAAACTAAATAAAAGCTTGTAATAAAAAGCACATATGCGCTTACAAAAACCTCAAAAGTGAGAATTTAAGTAGGTAATTTAGCATATCAGCATATGTATTTTGAAATATGGCAATATAACTGTGTGTTGTATCATAGTTTTCTTGGATCCTTGGATGGGGGAAATGTAAGAAATATCAATCATACAGAACACCATGAATTATTCTCAAATGATCATATGTAGAGTAGAAAACGTTTCCTGGTTTTCATCAGTAGAACAAAGAGAACACAAAATATATTGCTTCTTCACCACTTTAGCGGAATCATCATTAGGGATTGTCCGGAGATTCTAACAGATACGCTGGTAAACTCTTTTCCACATATGCCGCAAATGCAAATAAGTGGATCCACTCTGCAATAAAGTCGAGCATTTATTTGAAACGTCCATAATGAGAAATTGTAATAGATTTTGCTAGATATTCTATTCAATAAAAATCAAACTGTTCGAAGTTCCAACCGAAGATGAATTGAACACCTTGTGAGAAAGTGACACGTTTGAGTTGTGCTCTGCGATTTATCGATTTGCTTAGGTGGATAAACTGTAAGATAATTCCATTTTTTGCCAGTGTTATTGACGGATGTTTCGCGGTTTCGATCGCGCGGAGATTTCTGACCGATCCATCTTATGTAATTGAGAATATTGCTTCTCATTCGAGATCCATTTTTGATTTCGATACATCCTTATCTCGGTATTTAGTGATTCACGCCTGGCGCACGGCATATGTTTGTTTGAATTTCTGATTATTTCGTCTGCATTCTAAGAGGAACCACACACGGTGTGATTTATCTCTGTTCCGCTGAACTTTTCCTTACCTGTGTTTTTGATCCTTTGTTTTTTTTTCACCCTGTTTTTATCCTAGGCCCCCCTTGTAAGTTAATAAAAGTCTCACCGATCGGCCTCGGCTGAGTGAAGCGTGTGTCCTTTGATTTTCCATCCTTAATCCGCGTTTTTTTTCTTTTATATCCTGAAAGTTCGATCTCACCAAGCATAAATACTATGTCCAACCAGCCAGTTAATAATACTCGTCAGACTCGCAGTAATTCGACTGGTTCATCGAATCAGTTGGAAATGGTTTTGTCCAGGTTGTCTGTTCTGGACGGGATCGCTGGGGATATTGCCGAAATTAAGCGGGCCCAAAAAGATCTTTCAGACAAGCTTAGCAGCTGTTTGAAGAGTGTGGAGGCTCATGACAGAATTTTGAAACGGCATGAATCGTCATTGCAGGAATGCAGTGGAGAACTGGGTGTTCTCAAGGCTTCCCATTCAATCTTGAAGGAAGACGTCTCTGGCATGAGGAGTCAGTTGGGATCGGTTGATGTTGTTGCGTTGGAGGAAACTAGCACTTTATTGAAAAGCGAGGTTTTGACTTTGAAGGATACCTTCAAACCTTCCGCCTCTACAGCGGCAGCTGAGGCCGGTTGCTCTGGGTCTTCATTGGACGTCAACTCAGTCGAATTATTGGAGCGTGTAAAACGAGCTAATAACCTCATTTTTCGAAATGTTCCTGAGTCTGCGGATGTTGCAGCGGATGAGGCTTCAATACTTGACATCATTTCGAGGGTCAGAGATGGTTCGGCCGGCAATGTCGTCGCGGTCAGGAGACTCGGAAAGTTGCGACAGGGGGCACACAGACCGATTAAGGTAGAGTTTTCAAACTCGGCTGTACCTGCTTATATTTTGCGTCATAAACGGATTATCGCCAGCATTGATAACTACAGGAAGATTTCTGTAGATGATGATAAGACGCCGCTTCAGGTTAAACAGCTGCACGATCTTCGGAGGGAACTTGACAGAAGACGTTCTTCTGGGGAGGCCGACCTGACTATTAAGTACAACAAAGGAATACCTTCAATAATAAAAATACCGTCCTCAAAAAACTAAAATCTAACTTGATTACGTGGCCACTTATTTATACGAATCTTGCTTCCCTGAACTCAAAATTCGATGATTTGACTCTTCTTGTTTGTGCCCATGAACCTGTGTTTGTTTTTCATTGCTGAGACATGGCTTCACCCCGGAATATCTGATCAGCAATTTGCGTTACCGGGTTATACAATTTTTCGCTGCGACAGTGTAACAACGCCTGGTCATGCTGGTGTTTGCGTTTATGTGCGTTGCGATGTAGTTAGTTCTTTCACTATTTCTCACTACTCAATTAATACGCCTGGTATCGACAACCTGTTTTTTGAGGTGAAATCAGATGCCTTGGAACTGTCTTTGGGCTGTATATATCGTCCCAGAAGTTGTATTCACGACCAAGTTTTATTTAATCATCTGGAGCACCTGTCGAATTCAAGAAAAAACTTATTGATAGTTGGCGATTTCAACTTCGGGGATATTCGTGTCTGGCCTATGAGTCAGCTTCCATCGGATGGTTCCCCTTCTTTTCCTTTTGCTGAGATGCTGCAGAGATCCTGTTTGACTCAGGTCGTGGATCAGCCCACACGTTTCAGGATTAATCAGCAGCCAACGACACCGGATCTCCTCCTCGTCAATGACGGAGACCTTATCTCGGATATTAAGTATCTTCCTCCTCTGGGAAGGTCTGATCATGTGGTGTTGAACACAAGCATTCAGGTACTGTCGTCCAAACGTCCAAAAAATGTGAGGAAGCTGATAAAATCGGTCGACTATGAACGGGTGAATGCCTCTCTTTCTACTGTCAACTGGAGATCGGTGCTTGATGAACCTGATGTTGAAGAGGTGTGGAATCGATTTGCTGACATTTTGACGCAGATTCTTCAAGCTAACACCAGAACGAGGATAGTTAAACAGAGTCCTACCAAGCCATGGATAACTGGCAGTTTGTTTGACGACATTCGCACGAAGAAGAGTCTCTGGCAAAGATTTCGTCGGAGTCGTTCGACACAGGACTTCATGCGTCATAGAAGATTCTCCGAATATCTCTCAGCTGCGATTAAGCTATCTAGAAGAACTTACGAGCAGAACCTGACCAGACCCGAAAATAGAGCGAAATTTTTCAAATATATGAGATCTAAGTTCAATAGCAAAGTCTCGATCCCTATAGTCGTCGATGAACATGGTACCATGGCAAGTGGTGAGTCTGAGTCGGCTGGGATTCTTGCTGACTCTTTTTTCGCCTCCTTCTCAGCGGAGCCAGATGGTCCAATGCCAGTGGTCAACTGTCCGAGGAGCATCGAATCATTAGAAAGTATCACGGTGACCGACTCCATGGTGGAGGAACATCTTCTTGGTTTAAACGTTGCTTCTGCCCCTGGTCCTGATGGATTGTCGCCAGCTCTACTCAAAGCGTGTTCAGCCTCTATCAGTGGACCGCTGTGTGCGATTATGAATCGTGTGCTGTCTACGGGTTCTGTACCTTCAGCATGGCGTCGATCGACAGTCACACCCATTTTTAAGAAGGGTGATAAACGGGATGCTGGAAACTACAGACCCATAAGTCTCACCTCTGTAGTGGTCAAGATTCTTGAGAGAATAATATCCAAACAGGTGCTTCAGTATGCATTGAAGGAATCTATTATCCCTCCACAACAGCATGGATTCGTTCCGGGAAGATCAATAATCACCAATCTGCTGACATGCCTGAATGACTGGACTGGGTCGTTGGATGGAGGAGTTCCGTTGGATGTGGTATATTTAGACTTTGCCAGAGCATTTGACCGAGTGCCAAGAAGGAGACTACTTCATAAGCTGGATCATCTTGGTATTCGAGGATCTCTACTTGGGTTCATCGATTCGTTCCTGTCAGATCGTTCCTTTTCTGTTAGGGTCGGGAACAACACATCCTCCTTGAGGCCTGTGCTGAGCGGTGTACCACAGGGATCTGTTATTGGCCCCCTCTTGTTCATTCTGTATGTGTCTGATCTACCAGCTGTATTGTGCTCTCCATCCGCATCTTACGCAGATGACATAAAGTTATATAACAGGTCTGACTGTCATCGCTCCCTTCAGGGTGATCTGGACTTGATTGTGAGGTGGTGCTCTGACTGGTTGCTTCCTCTTAATACATCCAAGTGTTGTGTTTTATATCTGGGCAACAATAATCCGAGACGACCATACTTCATTGAAGGTGTTGCCTTGGATGGTTGTTTGAGCCAAGTCGATCTGGGCGTCGTTGTGAACAGCGAACTAACTTGGAGTCCTCACATCCTACATACGTGCAATAAGGCTAAGCAGCGGCTTTACATGATCCAGCAGTGTTTCAGGGGATGCCATCCAGACACCATTGCTGCTCTTTACAAAATTTACATCCGACCAATTCTAGAGTTTGCTGGTCCTGTCTGGCATCCATGGCTCCAACGGGATGCTCAGATGCTCGAGTCTCTGCAGCGACGTGTCACACGTTTACCATATGGAGTGCAAAGACCTGCCTACCAAGATCGCCTAAGTATCATGTGCCTTGACACATTCGCTGATAGAAAGCTTCGTGGGGATATGATTGTGGCGTTTCGAGCGTTGAAGGGATTCTTCGGCTTGGACCTGTCTCATCTCTTCCAGTTGAACACCAATCATCTCAGAGGGCATGAATTGAAGCTGGCGCGAGAGAGATTCCATACAAGAACCCGTCAGCATTTTCTGGGAAATCGAGTGTTCGCTTGTTGGAATCGGCTAACACCCCATGTTGTTGGAGCTCTGTCGGTCAATGCATCCAAGAGTAGATTTGACATCTGGAGGACTTGTGTGCAGTGATGGTTTATTTTTTTTTCAGTACCTATTGCATTTTATAGATTTTTTTTCCTTTTTTTCATTCTCGGTTGTAATTCTCAAATTGGCTTCAATATTACTTTTTTCTCATTAGGGTTTCTATTGTTTTTTTTTTTCAAGAGTTTTATAGATACTCAACTCTGTATTTTTTATAATAATAATAATAATAATAATAATAATAATAATAATAATAATACCGCACGGGTGTGGTGTGGTTTATGCCATGCTACATGGGGGGTGACGTCCCCACGGCCCGAGTTACCTGGGCCACCAAGGGTAAATGGTGGCAAACCCATGAAAGTGGAGAGAATATTAAGCCTCGGAAGAGAGTCGCTGCCTGGGGAGCGCCAGGGCATGTCCGGAGCCGACGCTGGACATGACAGCATGCGATCCGTCGGTGGCAGGGTGCTGAGGAAGCGGGCTCCTGTCATTCAACAAAATACAGCACCACGACAGCAACGAGAAGTGGAAACCGATATCATGGCAGAAGATCGAAATGCCACTCCACCTGCTGGCTCGACCACCGTGAGGAGGACTGCCCGCAGGGGAGCTCGCAACGCACGTATTAAGTGGAGCCGCGAAATGAATATTGAAGTAATGCGAGCTTTTTACTACGTGAACAATTGCGATGACAAACCACTTCCTGGATGGAGATACTCCCTCTATACTGAATTCACCAAGAGACATCCAGAACTTCAGCTAACGGAAGGGAACATTGCCGATCGTAAAAATGTTATAATACGAAAAGGCTATTTGACAAGACAGGAACTAGATGAGATCAAGAGGGAAATGGGCTACACAATCAATCAAGAACAGATTGTCGGAAGTCAGAATGAGGAACCCACCGAGCAGCTGGAGAGACCAGCAGATACGGCGAGGGACCTGTCTGTCACACGAACTGCTCATCAAGACTCCCCACAATATCGCCAACTGTATGACACCTTCTATAGTAACCTGGCGCAATACGAATCTACTGATCCGCTCAACCGCCCCATCCTTCCAAGATTGAACTTCAACTCTACGGCCAAAAATAACATCGAGAGGCTCAACGAAATATTGGCGGAACACCTGAGCACTCAATGGACGTTGGAACAAGTCCACTTATCTCTGTACTGTGCTGCCATCACAGTAATCGGACAAAATGGGCAAAAGATCTACATTCCCAGAACCAGTGAACAGAAGGTTAAAAATGAAACTCCTGCCTGGAAAAGAAGATTAATGCAGGACGTCGATAAACTTCGAGGAAAAGTTGATGTCTTGGATGAGTTCCTGAGGGAAAATAAATCGCGTAAAGTATTGAACAAAGTGCGAAAAATAGCCATATCCGCAGGGCTGGACCTTGAATCTCCACGACATAGAGAGTTGATAGTTGATCTGAAAGATCGCTTGAGACAACAAGCTAAGGCGAAAGGAAGATACAACGAGCTAACAAAGCGAAAGCAACAAAACGCTGAATATTTGAGAGACAGAAGGAGGTTCTTCAGAAGTCTTGAAAAACCATCCGAGATCTCCTCCAATCAGCATGCTGACATCAACAATGAAGAATTTCAGCAATATTGGAGTTCCCTATGGTCGGAGAGTGGTCAACTTCGGAGGAATACTAGCTGGCTTACGGACATTGAACACCAGGCCTCAGAAATCGTTGAGATGAAGACTGATCTTTTCACAGTCGAAGAAATTTCCAACATTGTCAAAAACACTAGTAACTGGAAGGCGCCAGGACCCGACCGACTTCACAACTTCTGGGTTAAACAATTTCCAGCATGTTTCCCAAGTCTGGCTAGATGTTTTTCCGAAGCGCTGGAAGACCCCTTCAAGATACCTACTTTCCTCACTCAAGGCAATACCTATATGCTTCACAAAAGAGGAGATCGCAGCAAGCCAGAAAACTACCGCCCCATAACGTGTTTGTCAGTGGTGTACAAGCTGTTCACAACGCTTGTGAATAATGCGATATATCGTCACTGTGAAGCCAACAACATTCTGGAAGAAGAACAGAAAGGCTGCTCTCGAGGATCTGCAGGATGCAAACATCAACTCACCATAGACGCTGTAGTGTTAAAGCAAGCCCAAGCGAGAAGGAGGAATTTAAGTCTATGTTATATCGACTATCAGAAGGCCTTCGATACGGTGCCCCACGATTGGCTTGTGAGAGTACTGGAGATTTATAAGATCTGCCCGAAAATAAAAGCCGTGCTCCAACATCTAATGAGTACATGGAAAACAAATATTCTTATAAACAACATCAATGCTGGAACCGTAAAAATATCGAGGGGGATATTTCAGGGAGATGCCCTGTCGCCGATGTGGTTTTGTATGGCACTGAATCCTCTATCTACTCTTTTGAAAAACACCAACATAGGGTACAGACCAGCAATGAGGAATCCGCGAAAACTTACCCATTTACTGTATATGGATGATCTGAAACTATTCGGCGAGAACCAAAAACAACTTCACTCGCTGATAGATATAGTGCGCTCCTTCAGCACAGACATTGACATGTCTTTCGGTCTCGATAAATGCGCCATAGTCAACATCAGAAAGGGTAAAATGGAGAACACTCAGGAACAATTTCAGGACATCCACAGTATGTTGCCAGAAGAGACCTACAAGTATCTGGGTATTCCTCAAAACCAACGGATTGATCACACCCGTTTGAAGGCCGAGTTCACTGCAAAATATAAAAACAGGGTAACCAAAGTGCTCAACACCAAACTGTCTGCTAAAAATCAGATCGATGCCTTAAACTCTTGGGCTACGCCAGCTCTGACCTACACTTTCGGAGTCTTAAAGTGGTCAGATGCTGATCTGAATGAGTTGGACCGACTCACCCGTCGCCTAATGACAAAGTTCCGATGTCTGCACACCAATGCATCGGTGAAAAGGCTCTATCTACCCAGGAGAGATGGCGGACGAGGTCTGTTGAACATCTACAAACTCTGCAGAACCCAGGAGAAAAACTTGAGGCAGCGACTGCTCGAGTCTGAAGATAGCCTGATGAAACTGGTGACAACAGAGGATAAGGGATACACACCTCTGAACCTACAACACAGAGAACTGACATTCGATATCACCACGAGAAGCGAAGATATAAGTACATGGCGGGAGCAAGCTCTGCACGGCAGATTTCCCAAACACCTCGACGGGGAAAATGTCGATAAATTAGCTTCTTTGTCGTGGTTGAATGCGGGACAATTGTATCCTGAAACTGAGGGATTCCTGATGGCTATCCAGGACCGAGTTATAAGAACTCGCAACTATGAGAAGCACTGTTTGAAGCTGAACGTGGAGGACAAATGCAGGAAGTGCGGCGCCTTTGGCGAGTCTATCGAACATATAATCGCAGGTTGTCGAGTTCTTGCCGACAACGCATATCTGGGCCGACACAACCAAGTGGCAAAAATTGTTCACCAGCAGTTGGCTCTTAGACATGGTTTTCTGGATATTTGTCCGCCATATTATAAGTATCAACCTGCAGCAGTGTTGGAAACGGACGCAGCGGTTCTCTATTGGGACAGACCCATAACAACAGATAGATCAGTGGACTACAATAGACCGGACCTTGTATTCATTGAGAAGGATCAGAAGTATGGGGTGATAATTGATGTGGCAGTACCATTGACTCATAACATCGGAAAAACGGAGTCGGAAAAAATAACGAAGTACGAGAACTTGGCAATGGAACTGAAGAATATGTGGCAATTGTCGAAAGTGACTATTATACCATTGGTGATTTCGGCTGAAGGAGTCATGTCCAAATCATTTAAGAAAAATCTTCAAAAGATCGAAATATCCCAGAGGATCGCGGGATATGCACAACAGGCTGTAGCTTTGCAAACCTGTCACATCGTGCGGAAATTCCTGAACTAGTGGGAGGAACTGAATTGTTTTTTCACTGGTTCATAGAAATAATACCAGCTTAAGCTGAGACCGGGAAACCGATGATGAAGAATAATAATAATAATAATAATAACCTTTCTCAACTATTTCACTATCAACGGCTTCTTCTCACGATCTTCCACGCGGGTGCATTCGGAAGCACTCGGATCGAGTGAATCTGATTGGTTAGGCATTCGTGAGAATTAATGTATGCTCGCTTCTCGTATGCTGGCCCAATACATCCTATGTCACCTATATCACGCGATAACTTTCGAATGCTTTTTTGGTCTACTAGCGACACCTTTGTCTTTTGACCTTGAACGAAAACTCGAAACTTGCCTGTAATATACGAACATAAACATTTCCAATGTTAAAAATTTCTACAATTTTTGTCTCATTTCATAAGAACAATGTATCAATAACATTTGACATAATGAATTTATTGCAAATCAGTACTATGCTCTTGGGGAATTGAGTACTGATTCTAATGAAATATAAAGTAAATATCTCCCTGCTTTAGAACAAAAAGGAAATAATAATTCAATAATTTTAAATTTATGAAAGTATTTGTTGTCATTAGTTTGAACTCATATAACAAATTACTTTATAGGTATAAGAATATTTCTTTTTTGTTGAGCTTTATTATATCCCACTGTATTTTATTTTATATACATATTCATATTTGAAATTAACATTTAAAAATTGTTCAAAAGGCTGTGTAAATAAAATCAACCTATTTCAGAATAAATATTTAATGCAACTATTATGATTCCACTACAATTAATTCGTTTTTAGCATGCAACAATTTGATTTTTAGCAATTCCAATTCTGCATTATTTTTTGCTCTTCTGAAAGTATCTTCTTCCAATTCCCTTTGTTTTCCTCTCTCATTTTTTTCCTTTAGGTTTCGCAGTTCCTCATCTGCAATTTGCTTCTGTACATTCAGAATGTCCTTTTCAATAGCAGCATTTTCATTCCGGGCTATTTGGAATTTTTTTTCCTCCTCAAAATACTCTAATTTTATTTGAGCTACTTTTAAGTATTCCTCTGAAAGTTGACCAGAAGTTTTTGTCATGGCTGGTCGCCTTCTTGATAAGAATGAGGAATTTCCAGTACATTGAGGAGTTGCCTCGATTATTCTTATCTATAAATAACACAAAATGAAATTAATGAAGTTTAAATTGGAATAAACAGCAATCACAAAATAATTAATGCTTACAGCAGGCGTATCCACTTCTTCAGTGATCTTCACTCCCTTTAAAGATTCCTTTTCATGGGATGTAATTGTAGCACATACCTCTTCTTCATTCATCGTTCGAGATGCTGAGGGGTTTTCAAATACCATGCTGTCAGAATCGAATATGTTCTTAAATCCTTCAACGCCTTTTTTATTCATAAGCCACAGAGCAAGATCCAGATTTGGGTTTTGAGGGGGCACCTGAGCTGTTCCACCACCGGTCAGATATACCTCTCTTCTTTCTGCCGCGATGTGCTTCCTCGTGTCCTTTTTTATATTCTCATAAAATTTTTTTAGAGATTCTTTGCCCCTATGATGTCCATCAGGGGATTGTGAATTGAATAAATTCGTAATTTCTTGCCACGCTTCCGTCTTTTCAAGCCAAGTAACTGCATTCGTTTTTTATTTTCAATGGTGCCCTTGAAACTATTCACCAAATTTAAAAGTTTATTTTTCTCATTAGAAGAGAAATTTGGAGCTCTTGTTGATTTCTTTTCAACACTATCCATTTTGAATTCACACTTCACAAGGAAAAACCGAAAAACACAAATTATCTGTACGATGTTTGTACGTTGTCACAGATAACAGAACTTTCTGTTATCTGTGGTACGTTGTCTGTTATTTGTTATGTTATAGGTTAGTCATAGATCATAGAAACCGGCATAGAATTTCTTCTTTTCAATTCTCAAGTAGGTCGAATGTATCAATATTTGAATAATCTTACAGCGTTGCCAAATGGCAGTGATCCTTAGCTAAATTTCTGTTAAGTGATACCGGTGCAAATGGAAATATTTTTGAGTGGAACTTAAGTCTAAGTGGTACCTAGCAACGAGGAACTTTTAAGGGTAAGCGGTGCAAACGGGCGTTAGAGGCCGATTTGAGCATGGGCGAACAGTGTCATAAGCGGATTTTGTTGCCAGACTGTGCAAATCCGTTTCTTCAGTGGATCAAATAACGAAATAATTGCCCAATCTGGCAACGTTGCGGCGAATTTGACGGGCCGCTGACCGCGGCCCAGATCTCACTTGATTAAACAACAATATAAACACTCGAAGTTCTAATGAAGGAAATAAAACAATGATCTATCCTTCAAATACCGGAATAATTGCCTGCGACGAATTTGACGGGCCGCTCACCGCGGCCCAGATCTCACTTGATTAAACAACAATATAAACACTCGAAGTGCTAATGAAGGAAATAAAACAATGATCTATCCTTCAAATACCGGACTAAGTGCCCAATCCGGCAACGTTGCGGCGAATTTGGCGGACCTCCCACCTGAGTCCCACCTCGGCGCAGTTCGCCGATTCTCGTATGCTGGCATATGCTGGCCCAACACACCTACGTTAATGAATCACGCGATAACTTTCGAATGCTTTTTTGGTCTACTGGCGACACTTTTGTCTTTTGACCTTGAACAAAAACTCGTAATTTACCTGCAATATACGAACATAAACATTTCCAATGTTAAAAATTTTTTTTTCAAATGGGAACCATAATGGGAAGTGATATTTCCGAATAGATCTTTCTTCAATGATTTCAAAAATATATATAATGTTATACTTCCGAGTTCACTATATATCAAAAATTTCGAAAAAACACTTTTCGTTCAACAAAATCCAAGCAGGCTTTGATTCACTTCCTTCAAAACTGGGACGGTCATAGAATTTCATGTCTTATTTATTTTCACCTGTCAAATTTAATTCAGTTTCATCATTGTATCGTCTGGCGCTTCTAAAGTTCTTATTTTTATCACATCATGCAATTTATATATTTCCTCCAATGACTCGCTCCAATGGACAACGATTTGAACATTTGTTGTGAATATACTTTTTTCAAATAAATCTATATTTTTTCTTGAAGGAGCTTTTTTTTGCCCCTCATGGAAACGTTAATTATTGCTGTCAACGCCCAACGGGTTACATAAGTATTCAAATGCTTTTCATTTTTCAATTTAGCAGAGAAATCATACTGGAATCAACAAGTTTTGCGAAGCCCCTCTATTGGTCTGAGTAATAATAAAGCTAATATTTCCTGAATCAATTTGGCAGCTTACAATAAATGTGAGATATCGAATTCTATGACCTTATAAGAATTTTAGAAGCGCCAGACGATACAACAATGATGAAACTGAATTGAATTTGACAGGTGAAAATAAATAAGACATGAAATTCTATGACCGTCCCAGTTTTGAAGGAAATGAATCAAAGCCTGCTTGGATTTTGTTGAACGAAAAGTGTTTTTTCGAAATTTTCGATATATAGTGAACTCGGAAGTGTAACATGATATATATTTTTGAAATCGTTGAAGAAAGATCTATTCGGAAATATCACTTACCATTATGGTTTCCATTTGAAAAATTTTTTTTTTCATTATAGCTCCGAAATTTGAGCAGATACAAAAAATCCAATAGCACCGCTGGAAAGCAGTAAAAAAAGTGCCCTGAAGATGTGTTATTTTCGAGAGCGTAGATTCTGTAATACGGAAGTTATAGTCACTTATAATAATTGGCCAAATACCAGAATCGCCCTGTAGCTCGGAAACTAGACGCCGTAGCAACTTAGGGTTTTCAGCAATTTCGGTTTCTCGAAAAAAGAGAACATGACATATATATATTACTTTTTCTCTATCTCTTATAGTTAAAGAGTTGTAGTACTAAATCATCGAAATCTGGTCACCCTGTACAACTTTTAGTCTAGATGTTCGCATACTTATACATTACCCAAGAAACATGAAAGCGTTGCCCATAATACGGTCAAATGCTGAAAACGCTGGTTAGCCGCTAGTGACGGCTAACGTATTGCTGCCTAGATTTTGCTTTTGTCCCGCATCCTGTTGTCCCGCATTTTACCAAGTAAATCTCGCAATAAGCAAATATGGACTTGACAACCCTACATCATATACCCTAATATTGAGAAAATTCAATGACAATGTTTTTGCAAGTAATTTATAGTCAAACATAAAAAAAGCCATGTTATCATTAATTAAAGGGCTGTTTATATAGAGTGACATAAAAATATATATCTATAAAAATAAACTTTAATTTAAATGAATTGCAGTATACCTATACATATACAGGTGTCCCAGAAGTCCCGCACTTACTTGAGGGTATCGAAAATGAAAAATATTCTAAGCCTCGTTCTAAGCCCAAATATCCATGACGTCTCACTCTCGCGTCCCCACTACCTAGTTATTCTTCTGTAGGGCGCTCCTGATTGATCACTTTCATTAATTAATAACTAATCAACTACGTTATCAAAAAATTTCAAACATGGATATTTGGGCTTAGAATATTTTTCACTTTCGATCCCCTCAAGGAAGTGCGGGACTTCTGGACATCCTGTATACCTACACCGTTTCATCTAATTTTTCCGGGCCGTAGGTTTGCCAACTTTTGTTTTGAAAATTTCAGGACAAAGGAAAGGAAAATATCCGGATCGTCAGGTATAAACTCTGGACAATTTTACTATTGCATGGAAAAAGTTATAAAAAATAAGCAGATAGATTATTTCACTCAAAAGAAAAGCAAACATGTGTCGACAACTGGGCCAATATTAATTAACACTCATAATTTATTTTCAAATGGAGTTCGTTCATTAAGACAAATTTAATCGAAAAGATATTTTCTGGAGGCGCTACCTTCCAATGAATCGCCAATAAAAATTCCTTTCCTATTCCTGAAAGAAATATAAGTTGATAATTCTTATTTCTTTTCTACATTACAATCCACTGAAGAAAGGGATAAGCAACAAAATCCGCTTATGACACTGTTCGCGAATGCGCAAACCTGCCTTCAAATCTCACTTGATTAAACAACAGGATTACATATATCTTATAATTTTTATTTGGGGAATGAGACAATCAAAACTGAAGCTGGGCTTTGGTAATCCAGATCTGCGCTTGTACGGCAATATTGAGAATAAAAATATTTTTCTAATTCTGTCTCTTTTCGACACATCATTTCATGTGAAATGTTTCCATCGCTTTATTCCGTTTTCTTCAAGTCCTAAATACCGTTGTTAAATCATATTCATATTCTAAAATTGAACTGAAAGTATTCAAGTGACATATTTTCATTCTCGATATCTATTTCCTTTTCTTTCAGAATAAACATAACATCTACATTCCTCGCAATTTTTGAATTTCCAGTTGACGCAAGCGTACAACTCAATCGTTACCAAAGACTTTGCTTCACTTTGTGACTGTGAAAAGTAGGAGTATAATCCATATTGATTTTATTAGATATATGATTACCATATTTATTTTGAGCCGATCCAAAATTAACGACAAATGAGCGTACTGTAACAGTTTGCCGCAGTACACTGAACGAAGATTTAAAAAAGACCCTCAAATAGTGAACGTTCACCGAAATGCAGGACGGTTGGCAACCCTAGTGTCGACCATGATTTCATTATTGACAACAATACTTTTATTGCTATTTGTTATCAATAATGAAATTATGGCCTTCTGCCCGAAAAAAAAATAAGATGAAACGGTGTACCGGGTTTTTCACTATAATTTGACCCCCCCTTTAACTTTGTTACTAAAGGAGATACAAAAAAATGTTTCATACAAAAATTTCACGAAATCAACTGAGGTTTTTTAATATGACTTCACGAACTGAAATATATACAAGGTGGCCAACATATTGATGAACTTCATTTTTTCAAATGGAACACCCTGTATATTTTCCTATATTTGGCTAGCTCTTTTTCCCCTAATTTCGAATATGTAACATATGTTGGTCTATCTCTCTTATTCTGAGCACCACAGAGTTTCAAATTTAAAGAACAACCTGGCAAACTCAGCAATAACTTTTCAAGTGGCAGGCTGCGATTACTCGAAATGTATTTTGTAAATACATGTAAATACGTATGTCATATCGTTACTAAGGAGATAACTCCAAAAACGGGCATTTTGAGTAATCGCAGCCTGCCACTTGAAAAGTTAATGCTGAGCTTGCCAGGTTGTTCTTTAAATTTGAAACTCTGTGGTGCTCAGAATAAGAGAGATAGACCAACATATGTCACATATTCGAAATTAGGGGAAAAAGAGCTAGCCAAATATAGGAAAATATACAGGGTGTTCCATTTGAAAAAATGAAGTTGCCATCAATATGTTGGTCACCTTGTATATATTTCAGTTCGTGAAGTCATATTGAAAAACCTCAGTTGATTTCGTGAAATTTTTGTATGAAAAATTTTTTTGTATCTCCTTTAGTAAAAAAGTTAAAGGGGGGGTCAAATTATAGTGAAAAACCCGGTACCTATATATGCAGTGTATTTTACTTACCTAATGACGGTTTAATCATATAAGGACTCTTGCCAATGTCGTTGTGTTCTGCCTCATCGGATGATGACGATAACACCTCCTGGTAATTCGGCACTAGCGATGGTGAAAGTGCAGGAGAAACAGAACTATCACGAATTTCAGAATCATCCTCTGCTGACGGCATGGAATATGTCTGTCGTGTTTTACGCTTTTTAGGTTGGGAGTGTTGAAACGAAGACTTCTGGCTGTAATTTTCCAGTTCATTTCGCGAAATGTTGCGCTTATTGCGCTTCAAAGCTGAGTCTTTATCTTTAACCGAATACATTCGTAGGCGGCACTAAAATCACAGTATATTTCAGCGAATTATAAGCTAAAATCGACTTAGTCTGCGTCCGATTCTTTTACTAAAACACTGCAGCACTGTATCTCACTGTTTCGCGGTTCCGCATTCATTACCGCGGACGTCGAAGACACGGGCACAGGTGAAACAATCGGCGGGGAGGTGTAGGGTGCAGATACTGCATTGCGACAATTCTGCAATAGCCGATTGGCCTGTTTGAAGAGTGAAACAATCGGCAGGGAGGTGTAGGGTGCAGGTACTGCATTGCGACAATTCTGCAATAGCCGATTGGCCTGTTTGAAGAGTGAAACAATCGGCAGGGAGGTGTAGGGAGCAGGTACTGCATAGCGACAATTCTGCAATAGCCGATTGGCCTGTTTGAAGAGTGGAGTTATCGGCCAATCGCACTATCAAAGGTACATGTGTACTAAAATACAATACGTATGGAATAATTTCAAATTGTTCATTTCTATAAAATATTCCATCTATTGACGTACCGTTTCGACTTGTTATTAAACTTTTAGTAGCCAAACTAACAGAGTAGCGATCCTGCAGATATGTTGTTAATTCTGGACAATTTACATTATAATTAAAATCACCGCAAATAAGTAAAGGACTGTTATACAAACTGTTTAAATGATTGAAAGCAAACATCAATGTATGCTTGCTGAATCGCATCAACGCAAAGTCCATGAGCTGCATTACTTGATTTTTCGTCACACCTGGTTTAGCGTATATTGTTATAAGGTAGAAATGTTTTATTTCCTGGTTTCTGCACCTATATTCTATTCGAGCACAGCAGACATCACCATAAGAAACATTTGTAGTATCGTACGATAATTTATGTGTAGTTTCCAATCCAGAAGTCAAGGATTCATAAATAGCAACTCCTCCAGCTCTATTCTTTCCATTATTTTTACGTGCTATACAACGATAGCCGGCAACATCAATTGGGGGTATATTATCTTGCATCCAAGTTTCGGACATGCTAAGTAATGTGGCTTTTGGTAATACTGGATCATGTAAGACATCAAGCATATGCGCGTTCAAACTTTGCACGTTAAAATAAGCAATTGTTGAATTAGAAAAAAAATCTGTAAATTTGTCCACAATTGTTACTAATCTATTTTTTTCCAATCGTTTAAATTCAGTTCGCAAGACTTCGCGGTCTTTATTCTTGCTGCAATGATAGAATTTGTGATCATTTTTGTTATTTGTTAAAAATAAGCCTTCGATTGTTTTAGCACGAGACATCGCTACATATACCAGTGAAATTTCATGGGACTTGGAATATTCATAAACTACTTGATCATATGTTCCTCCCTGTGATTTGTGAATACTCATAGCATGGGCCGGTACAATGGGGAATTGTTTTCGTCGAACTTTAATGATTTTTGATTTTACGTCAACAATTCCTTCCCTTCGCAAAAGTGGGGTCCACTCTGTGGATAGGCCAAGTGCATGCGCGTGTGCTGCATATTTTAACCGCAACGTTTTACCTGCATTACGATCTGAAAATTGGATCCACAAACGTGAGATTTCCCCATTTGCATCCATCTCCACGTATTTTAAGTAGCCAAATGATCCATTAATTAATCGGTCTGTTTTATCTAGATTTTGCGTTACTATGTACGGACTCTCTATAACCAATAATAGTTTCAAAGGCATATTGGCAGTGCTCGCCACATCCATTTTTCTCAGTTTGTCATGCGTTGATTTCAACTGTTGCACGTTCACATAACCTCGCACTTCGTCTTTAGCTAATGAAAGAAGAACATTAGCATCGTTCATAACATCATAATTGTATTGATCTACATCTACGTTTCTATGAAATAATCGTATAGCACTCCGTACATCCATGTGTTTCAATTCCTCAGAGGTAAAAAATCGCCCTTCAATCAAGGAGCGCTCAATATCATTAAGTACATCACCGTTACCAATTTTAGTTAGTATGGAGGAAAACTGAATATCTGCTTGTCTCATTACTTCCGTCAATTGATAATAATTTAAATTATGCCACAACATATTATCTTGCAACATATTCGGAGGTCGAACGTAAACAGCTCTCGCATTGACGGGCGGCAATTGACGCAAATCACCACAATAGTATATTGTATAATTAGTGGGAAAAGCATAATATTCCCAAACGACTGTGATAATTACCAGACGAGGAGCGTAGCGACGAGTCTGGTAACACAGGAGTTTGGGAATATGCTTTTCCCACGAATTATACATACTATTTTTTCTCCGATCGTCGATTTATATTTGAAAAAATTATTAAAAAATATTTCATTCAGGGTGTAATCAAGTAAGTTTAAGTAGGTTTCTCTATGTTCATATTTAAATATAGAAGTGGTAACTATGGAAATTACTTTGTTATGACAGAAGTAAAATAATTTTCAAGCCGATTTTGTTCGATTCGTTGTATTTCATAAGAAATTGAAAAAACAGTAGTAAACATGAACACTGATGGTGATTATTCGTTACCTTGCACGCCTCCTGAACTTGTAGAAGCAGCGAACGCGGCTTCACTTAATTTACTTCCGGCGAAATCCAGAGAGAAGTATGAACTTGCGTACCAACGCTTCATGGATTTTTGCAGAAAAAACAACAGTGTATCCTTTTCTGAGAATGTACTGATGGCGTATGTTGCTGAATTGGCTAAAACAATGAAATCTTCGACGTTGTGGGCACATTATTCCATGCTTCGATCAACTTTGTCTATTAAAAATAATATTAATATTGCCCAGTACCATAAACTGAGAGCATTTTTGAAACGTCAAGCTATAGGATACAAACCGAAAAAATCTAAAATTTTAACCCAGGAACAAGTTCAGAAATTCATTTTAGAGGCCTCAGATGACATATTTTTATCGACGAAAGTGAGTAGATATAGATAAAATAGTATTACTTAAATTAAATAAAATACGAAATATACAATGTTCGATTAATTTTTAGGTGGCTCTGATATTTGGAATAGCAGGAGCCTGTCGACGAGATGAGCTTGTCCGAATAAAAGTTCAGGATATAGAAGATTTCGGTTCAAAAATACTGGTAAAAATACCAGAAACAAAAACAAATAGACCTAGATCATTTATCATCAACGAAACCTATTTAAAAGTTTATAGAAAGTACGTGTCATTCAGGCCTAATGATTTTGAAAATCCCAGATTTTTTTTTAAATTCAACAAGGGAAAAGGATGGAAGACAGTCATTGGAATAAATCAATTTGGAAAAATGCCGCAAATTGTTGCAAGTTATTTACAGTTGCCAAATCCGACAGAATATACAGGACATTGTTTCCGAAGATCATCGGCAACACATTTGGTAGATGCTGGAGCTGATATTCTTTCTTTAAAGCGCCACGGAGGATGGAAGTCTTCCCATGTGGCGGAAGAATATATTGACGAATCACTTAATAATAAAGTAGAGGTGGCTAATAAAATATTCAACACCCCTGCCTCGACTTCAAATGAAAATGATCGAAACGGGATAAACCAAACAACTAGCCATGCAGCTTCAACGTCTATAAATTCTCGTTGCCCTCCAGTACAATTTACAAATTGTACAAACTGTACAATAAATGTAAATATAAACAACAATTAATTTGTGTTCAAGAATATCGTTATAAATTAGATGTTTCATTTATTTCTTTCATATCAAATGTATCAATATTAAAATTAAAACCATACTTTGTTTCATTTTATTGTAATAATCCTTTTGTCACATTACCGCACGCTACAACAGTGCGGTAATTATTACCGCACTGTTATTTTCTAATTGCTTAGCAACTGCCCACTGTTCGGGAATGTTGAGCTTTGCGCATAGAAATCAGGTCAAAATAGTGTCACTTTTCCCACGATCGGAGAAAAAAGATTATATTCATACCTCCAAAGTGCTGAGTCGGATCGGCGCCTATCGAACGTAACCGATCTCCAACTAGAATTAGCATATCGGAACTCATCATACTCACTTCATCTACAATAACCGTTTTAACTCCATGAAAGTCGCATTTCATTGTTTGCAAGACATCACTTTTTAACGGTAATCGTCGTTTCGTGTTAATACCGATATTAAATGCTGTGTGAACAGTCGTGCCATCAATATTTACCGCTGCTTTACCAGTGGTTGCACAGGCGATAAAGGCACATTTACTTACATTATTGCGGGAGGTGAATCTATTAGCAATTTCCATTAAGACTTTTAGCACATAACTTTTACCCGAACCTGCAGGGCCAGTAAAAAACACTTGCAATGGCGAGGTGTTAGCATTGGTCAGACGATGAATTAACTCTAATGCAAATTTTAGTTGTCCGGCATTCAAAGACCGCAATAGGGTACAAAACTCTGCATGTGATAATATGTTTTCCACCGGTCGGACTGTGCTAGTACGTTGAATGGCATCAAAATCCTTGTGTTCACTTCCATTCAACTCACCTGGCGGTTGTTGTAAATACGGTACTTCAACATTCCGTAGCGCAGGGCCAAGTGGATTATTGTCATTATTCTCACCCTCATCATCTAATGTATCGCTAATAATACGCACCACATTCTCGATAGACAATCCGCTTTCGTACTCTTTTCTTTTAGCCAGAAGTGTATCAGCATGTATTTCAAAAATACGCAAGTACTCATCTCGATCGAGTATTTCTAATTCCTCACTTCGAAAAGGCCAAAATAGGGTTACTACTTCTCGTATATAATTCATGCGATCATCCTTAAATTTATAAGTTTTCCATCGTAAAACCTTTGCTTTAGTTCGTTTTCTATATTGTGAACAATTAATATCATCACGATCTACATTATCACTATCATTCTCACTCCCATTTTCCACGCGCTGCTGTTGTTCATTAAACTGTTTTTTTTTTTGCAAAGTACGCTTTCGATCATACCAGGCAACGAAATCTGCTAAACACACATTGTTTAATTCGGAAGGTCTTTTTTCATACTGTTGTATTATATTACAAAACCAAATATCAGTTGAATCAGCCGATAAATTTTCATTTTCCATTTGTAGTTTCCGTTTTTTGGCAAGAAATCTTTCTGTTGGATGTTGAGTTGGTAAAAACACAACTTGTCTAGAGGCCTCTGACATGGGTAAACGTAGTAAAAACCAAGCAGCTTCCTGTGTACACATTTCTACATTACTTAACACACGTTTTCCCAATTGTTTTAAACATGCATCGTAATCCATATCAGGATACTCATCTCTCAACTTTACCAATTCACGATGCAATGAACTAAATCCACGTTCAGATTTATTAACGTAATCTGCCACATAAGCCGCGCACGAATACTCATCTATTATGAATTGAATATCCATGTTAGATTGTAATACAGAAGATATTACAGGATTGAATGGGCTAGTCCAAATATCATCGATATCACGCTTTAAAAACACCATTGACCGGTGTATGCCATGTCTTATAATAAGTAAATACTCATCCAATGTCTCGATTAAGTTCATTGTAAGAAACTGACGAACATCAGTGTAATGATTATTTTCTAAATTTTCGTGCAAACTTTTGTAACGTTGAACTAACGATTCGTTTCGATCTGCAGGAGATACCGGCATTAAAATTCTTGTTTCATTCATCGGCCAAAAAGGGGCACCAAATCTGCATTTTGTTACATTCTTTTTATAACACGTGTGCGTATGATGATGAGTCTGTAATTGTCTTCCACCAAGTAATAATGATTGATCAACTGTACTTAGAAAATCCAACAATTGAACTACCTCGGGTACATCTACACCTTCAATCAATCGACTCTCTGTATCAGATGGTGCATTTTCTAACCATAGTAACATGTGGCAGTGAGGGCTACCTCGATGCTGAAATTCGACGCGTCTGAAGAAATCTATAACGCGATACTTTCCGAATGGCCCAGTTGTTCTTTTTAAAGCATTAATTATTGTATCAACCAACTTATCGAAATACAAGCAACAGATAACTGGATCACTATTAACCAACTCAGCTCTAGTTGTTGCATTCATGCCATCAAATATCTCGTCCGGAATATCTTGTTCAGCAGGTAAGTTGTTTTGAAACTTATAAATATATCTTAATAATGGCAACCAATAAGTTTCCGATGCGCTTAAGGTAAGAAACACCGTCGGTTTGCCTAATTGTCTCATCATAGCAAATAAGTCTTGTTTACGAGTATGCCAATACTGAACAGAATTAGGAATATGGCGCAAAAACGATTCATTCCGTTCCAAGGTTTCTTTAATGAACTGTCGGTTTTCGATGTCACTTCTTGTAATATTATGAACGTTAGAAGTACTAGCTCGAAACATAACATTTAGACTATCTATAACTCGATACCTCATTATCTTTGCGGCCATATACAAAATATGATTCGACCTGACTCCGCGTCGATCACGTCGTCGTATTTCACTTGTAGCCATCGAATAAGCAGTAGCGCGCACTTTGAACTCACGTGGTTGACCGAAATAAATCATGGGAAAGGATAATTCTTCAGCATCCGCATCGAATGATAAGGCAAATGGTTGGGTGTGTTGTCCTGGAGCCATATCTAGTATCATGTCCTCTCCCCAAAACAAAGTTTCCTGCATCTTAGATAAGATTTCTTCTGAGGTCATGCGTCTTTCGTTACATTTAGGAACCTGTTCAATGGTATGGCGAATATTAATATCGATATTCTGATAGCTGTTTGCAAGGAGGTGGGTGTAACGCAAAGTACCATCATCCTCTTCGTCGTCAGAAGAATTGGTGTGGAAAAACGAATCATGTATCACAATTTTGTGTTTTAGATATAACGGCGTTTTCACTAACTCTTTGAGCCATATTTTTATATTTGTTTTAGAAATACAACCCGCCATATAAGAACTTTTATGAAGTAATTTTCGTTTGAGGCACACATTAAATGTGAAGTCATCGTCTAAACGCCGCGGTAGAGCCATAACCATGTTATTAACATCCACGGGTACATTTACAATTTGACCAATCGAACGTCGAGAACCAGCAAAATATCTAATATGACGAATTTGCATAAAAGGTATGCGAGGCGAAATGAGTCGCTCAGATAACGGACATAATTCGGGCAAGTCATTAGGAATATTGGGATAACAGTACCCATTAAATGTTGCCAATGAAGGAATTTTCTTACGCCGCAAAAACGTACAACAATTAGCACACACCATGAACGGCTCCTGCATGTCATAATGATTTAGGGATTTCACGAATTCATATAAATCAGTGTCAATTCGAACGTGAGATAATCTACTTGTCCACCAAATACGATCACACACGCGACAATAATCGTCCAATTTATCCGAAAAAAAATGTTTATCCATATACTCTTCAAATTTCTGTTCAATATTAAATCGTCTACCTGGTTGCCTCACCATGTTTATACGACTGGACCAAAAATCAATACATACATCGAACGAGGAAGAGGCCTCTGTTGTTACCATTTCATTGTCATTATTTGCCTGTATTACCTCATCATTGCTATTATTTGCACGTGCACGTTCAAAAATGTCTCTGTTTTCTGGAAATATACTAGAATTCTCAAGTTTTCGATTCTTCACACGGTCACGGTACCGCCTATTTCGTTCACTCTTTGTTAACGGCGTTCTCTCGCTCAATTCGTTACAACCATCCGCAACCTCGCGTAAACGATTACGCTCTCGATATCGCTTACACTTTTCACTATTTTGTTTTTTTGAACTTTTAGAATCCATAATTGTTGTTGCTCGCTGAACCTAAACTTTAAATGGTAATCCTCTTGTTTAATCAAGTGAGATTTACGGCGGTTTGCACCAGTGACACTTGAGTGAAACTTTTGTTAAAGTATAACTTAACTCGCTTATTCCGTTTGCACCGCTTCGACTTGGACCTGAAGTGTCACCTAAATAGATGAAAAAGATAAGCCGGAGAAATCTATGGCTTAAGTGTAACTAGAGCACTATAAACATAGGTATGCTGGATAGACCTGGCTCTATGGTTATTGGGTCCAACCATAGACTCGAAAATTACAGGACTCGCAACATTTTCACGCCATCTAACGGGGAGTACACCAACATAAACAATAAATTATTATTAATTTGACTATTAGATGCCGCGGCATTATTCTAACACCACGAACCTAACATATTTCTAATGTTTTTCATGTGAGCAAGCCGAAAAAAGTCACCACAAGATCTCTCATTCCTGTAATATGCTCATTCGATTACAGATTTCATTTCTGTCGATTACAAATTTCATTTCATTCGAAGGGATCTGTAACTTTCGAGTCTATGGTTGGACCCAGAATGGCGGTTCTGGTATACTCCCCTTTATAGAGCCTTATGCCATAGTATAGACACGTGTCTATACTGTGCTTATGCTAAGCGTCCACACTCCACATGTCGGCAACGGACGCATCGGACGGATCGGATTTACGGAATTCCTTTGCAGAAATGCCGCCGCTCCGATGCGTCCGATGCGGATCTGTGGACGGGCTTGTACGAGTTTATATACAAAGAATACCGAAATCCGTTTGATCCGATCCGTCCGATGCGTCCGTTGCCGACATGTGGACGCTTAGCTTTAGTGTAACTTATCATTGCGCCTGCGAGAAGCGCAGTGTTTTGGATAACCTCAATCTTGGGATTAGGCATTCTAAATCACGTGACCTAAAATGGCGTCTGCTGAGGGCAAACCATAGACAAACAACTTTCTGAAGTGTCATAAGCATAAATCGTTGTTTGTCCCATAGAACTTATAGTACATGTACTATGAGTTCTATGGTTTGCCCTCAGCCGGCATATTGAGAATTTGTTTTGACAGGTCATTAGAATGCCTAATAGGAAAACCAAGACTCCTGATGCCCCAGGACCCAGGATCAAGACATAAAACATTACAACAGAGATTGGGTACATAGTCCATTGAGGCTGAGCCCATATTCAGACATCTTCAGTCAGGGGCATACTGATTGTAGATCAGTCTGCTTGAGAAGAAAGAAGAAGAATAACCTCAAATTCGTTTCTGTTTGAAGTTTTACGTTAAATTCCGGTTGATTGTTGTAAGTTGTAAGAAGTTGTATTGGAAGTGTAGTATTGTATTTTTTATTCGAGATGGAAAGATTGAACGAACATGTTATTACCGATGATGAGGACTTTGATGAGTTGATGTTAGTGATCCATGGAATTCCGAGAACGATTTATGAAAGGGCAAACTATTTCGAATCGTTTGATCAGTATACATTTTACAGCAGATTCCGTATTTCCAAAGAGATTGCTGTTCTAATTTTGCGAGAGATCGAAGCGGAATTAGAGCAACCGTTGGATCTGTAAGTTTTTAGACTTTCATGGTAGATTCATGAATTTAAAGTTTGTACTTCTTTTCCAGGAATAATAGCATTTCACCCATTAACCAACTGCTGATTTTCCTGAGGCTTTGTGCAATAGGAACTCACTTATCTTGTATTGGGGATTTTTCTGGTGCACATTTGTCAACAATTTCCAGGATTGTGAAAAGAGTAGGGCAAGCTATAGCCAGAAGAGGAAGGAATTATATTAAAATGCCAGAAAGGAGTGAATTGAATGAATTTCAGCTTAAATTCTTCGAAATTGGAAGATTTCCTCGTGTGATTGGTGCTGTAGATGGAACACACATAAAAATTCAATCCCCTGGAGGTGAAGATGCCGAAATATTCAGAAATAGAAAGGGATATTTCTCCATCAATGTCCAGATAGTCTGTAGCGCTGACCTAAAAATTTTGGATTTGGTAGCTAGATGGCCTGGTTCTACTCACGACTGCACAATATTCAACAATTCCAGAATGATGGCAAGATTTGAGGGGAATTGCTTTCCAAACTGTTTTCTACTTGGTGACTCTGGATATTATCTAAAACCATATCTATTGACACCGATTTTAAATCCAAGTACTGATGGAGAAAGAAGGTACAATGCAAGTCATATAAAAACAAGGAATTCTGTTGAAAGAATAATTGGGGTTTGGAAGAGGCGATTTCCAATTCTTGCCTATGGATGTCGCCTCAAATTAGAGACAGTTTTTGAGGTGATTGTTGCAACAGATTGGGGTTTGGAAGAGGCGATTTCCAATTCTTGCCTATGGATGTCGCCTCAAATTAGAGACAGTTTTTGAGGTGATTGTTGCAACAGCTGTGTTGCATAATATATGCAGAAGTTTTAATGCTGCGGATACCCCTGAACCTGAGGATTTACAATCTTTTGCCAGATCTCTCGACGAATCCCAAGTTCCAAGCATGTCAGCGAATGACCAGAACAATAGGAACATGGGATCACAAATGCGAAATTCAATTATACAAACCTATTTTTCTAATATTTCAAGTAGTGATATTCATTTAAGACATACTTAAAGTTTCGTAAATAAAAAAAAATTTCTACAATTTTTGTCTCATTTCATAAGAACAATGTATCAATAACATTTGACATAATGAATTTATTGCAAATCAGTACTATGCTCTTGGGGAATTGAGTACTGATTCTAATGAAATATAAAGTAAATATCTCCCTGCTTTAGAACAAAAAGGAAATAATAATTCAATAATTTTAAATTTATGAAAGTATTTGTTGTCATTAGTTTGAACTCATAACAAATTACTTTATAGGTATAAGAATATTTCTTTTTTGTTGAGCTTTATTATATCCCACTGTATTTTATTTTATATACATATTCATATTTGAAATTAACATTTAAAAATTGTTCAAAAGGCTGTGTAAATAAAATCAACCTATTTCAGAATAAATATTTAATGCAACTATTATGATTTCACTACAATTAATTCGTTTTTAGCATGCAACAATTTGATTTTTAGCAATTCCAATTCTGCATTATTTTTTGCTCTTCTGAAAGTATCTTCTTCCAATTCCCTTTGTTTTCCTCTCTCATTTTTTTCCTTTAGGTTTCGCAGTTCCTCATCTGCAATTTGCTTCTGTACATTCAGAATGTCCTTTTCAATAGCAGCATTTTCATTCCGGGCTATTTGGAATTTTTTTTCCTCCTCAAAATACTCTAATTTTATTTGAGCTACTTTTAAGTATTCCTCTGAAAGTTGACCAGAAGTTTTTGTCATGGCTGGTCGCCTTCTTGATAAGAATGAGGAATTTCCAGTACATTGAGGAGTTGCCTCGATTATTCTTATCTATAAATAACACAAAATGAAATTAATGAAGTTTAAATTGGAATAAACAGCAATCACAAAATAATTAATGCTTACAGCAGGCGTATCCACTTCTTCAGTGATCTTCACTCCCTTTAAAGATTCCTTTTCATGGGATGTAATTGTAGCATATACCTCTTCTTCATTCATCGTTCGAGATGCTGAGGGGTTTTCAAATACCATGCTGTCAGAATCGAATATGTTCTTAAATCCTTCAACGCCTTTTTTATTCATAAGCCACAGAGCAAGATCCAGATTTGGGTCTTGAGGGGGCACCTGAGCTGTTCCACCACCGGTCAGATATACCTCTCTTCTTTCTGCCGCGATGTGCTTCCTCGTGTCCTTTTTTATATTCTCATAAATTTTTTTTAGAGATTCTTTGCCCCTATGATGTCCATCAGGGGATTGTGAATTGAATATTATTATTATTTTTCTCATTAGAAGAGAAATTTGGAGCTCTTGTTGATTTCTTTTCAACACTATCCATTTTGAATTCACACTTCACAAGGAAAAACCGAAAAACACAAATTATCTGTACGATGTTTGTACGTTGTCTGTTATTTGCATAGATATAGAATTATTTGTTAGTTAGGTTAGTCATAGATCATAGAAACCGGCATAGAATTTCTTCTTTTCAATTCTCAAGTAGGTCGAATGTATCAATATTTGAATAATCTTACAGCGTTGCCAAATGGCAGTGATCCTTAGCTAAATTTCTGTTAAGTGGTACCGGTGCAAATGGAAATATTTTTGAGTGGAACTTAAGTCTAAGTGGTACCTAGCAACGAGGAACTTTAAAGGGTAAGCGGTGCAAACGGGCGTTAGAGGCCGATTTGAGCATGGGCGAACAGTGTCATAAGCGGATTTTGTTGCCAGACTGTGCAAATCCGTTTCTTCAGTGGATCAAATAACGAAATAATTGCCCAATCTGGCAACGTTGCGGCGAATTTGACGGGCCGCTCACCGCGGCCCAGATCTCACTTGATTAAACAACAATATAAACACTCGAAGTTCTAATGAAGGAAATAAAACAATGATCTATCCTTCAAATACCGGAATAATTGCCTGCGACGAATTTGACGGGCCGCTCACCGCGGCCCAGATCTCACTTGATTAAACAACAATATAAACACTCGAAGTGCTAATGAAGGAAATAAAACAATGATCTATCCTTCAAATACCGGACTAAGTGCCCAATCCGGCAACGTTGCGGCGAATTTGGCGGACCTCCCACCCGAGTCCCACCTCGGCGCAGTTCGCCGATTCTCGTATGCTGGCATATGCTGGCCCAACACACCTACGTTAATGAATCACGCGATAACTTTCGAATGTTTTTTTGGTCTACTGGCGACACTTCTGTCTTTTGACCTTGAACAAAAACTCGTAATTTACCTGCAATATACGAACATAAACATTTCCAATGTTAAAATCATTAATTTCAAGAATAATCTGAATGCGTCTCTGAGTTAAATATCATCGAATATTATTCCTTCTCTGGTCTCTAAACGAGTTTACAATGTTGTCACAATATTTATCAACTTTGTCGAGGTATTTTAATAATAGAATCCCACAAATGTGCGAAATAAAATTGAACACCAAGGAGGATTTTACACGCACAGTTTCTATTGAAAATTCATAGTTACCGGTCGATATTGAAGTTAAATGTCGATGAATAATACAAAATTCGGATATGAATGATGAATCTCGATACAAACTACTTAAATGAAATTAATGAAAAATAAAATGATACCTTATAATCTGTGTCGATGTTCCTATCTGAACAATATCCTCTTAGAATTTTATAAACTCGACACGGTTAAGATTATATTAATTCACTCCATATAATAATCACATTAGAACAATAATTCACTGAATGTATTCAGAACTCCACATAATGTTTTCAGTTTGTTCAGAGACTCTGGTTTGTTATTGTTTATAGTTGGCCTCCACATAACCAATCTTTCGGTTTTCGCTCTAAGCATGCGTGGTAAAATTTGGCGGCAAACTCGATTTATGATGGAAACGGCAGAATTCATAGATATTTATACCACGGTACACAAGTGTATCGTGATTTATACTATGTTTCGTAACAAATCCTCAACCTCAATGAAAATATCAGCAAGCTGACAACATCTTCTTGAAATTTCTGTGCAAACATTCACAGAATAGGTATAAAATAGATTAGGTTAGGTTGTTTGATAATAAATTCTGATGATCTGAATGGAAAGTCTTTCTTCATGAGATTGTTTGGTAATTTCGAGGAAAATATGAACAAGTTATTAGTGTTTACAAACTCATCTGCAGACAAATCGAAGAAGGAACTTATTTTGGTGTGAGAAATGTGGCTTTTTAGTTGCAGATATAATCCGATGAAACTAACTGTTTTTGTTGAAATTATCGTGTTTGCAACATTTTTATTCCAATAAGGTTAGTATTTGAGTATTCCCTAAATGTATAAACTCAATTTCTATCGAGAAATATGAACTTTGCATCAAATCCAGAAGATCATTTCAGAGGCGTAGTCAGCCCAATTTTTTTTCAAATGGCTAAATCTTTTCAACAGAGCCGAATTCGGAAAAATGGAAAATGAAAAAAAAGATGCTTCTGGCCTCAAGAATCTTCAGTTAAAATATATGTACAAGTCAAAGACTCACCCTGTATATCTATCACAAACTTTATTCTTGACCGGGTATAAAAGATGGTTATTTTGTTGCTGTTTATATTGGAAAATCAATTTATCAATAAATGGAATTGGAATTTTGTTATTTTTGGCTATTTGTTTAATGATACCTATCTCAATATCAAAATTTGTTTCGGACAACGGTACCGAAAATGCCCGGTGTATCATGTATGTATCTGTAGGCTGCCAGTTTATGTGATGTTGGGTGTAATGAATCTATACTCTATAGGAATCGTACAATCGGAAAAAGTTTCTTTTCTGAAAATTTTGTAGATAAATTCATTATTTAACCTCGTATCGTAATCGTTAAGTCCAAAAAATTTATGGAATTATTTTCTTCTATTTCTACTGTGAATTTGATTTTCGTGTGTAAGTTGTTAATAAAGTTCAAAAACTGTCTATTTGAGCCATCTGGAACTAACCAAATGAGAATTGTGAAAAATATAAAGTTGAAACTTGATGATGAAGACCTTACCTTAATGAGAGTCGACAAGAGAAATAGTGTGTCTCGACAAACTTCAATATCACTCTAAAATACGAGACATAATAACCAAACTGGACGTTCGAAGTGTTCAGTGGGATCCCACTAAACAATATATCCGTAAATGAAGAAAAATATTAACTCGGGCAGCCTCCTCTTCACCAGTACATACGAAGCCAGAAGGATGATACCAATGAATCCCAGACTTTCCAGCACGGCCAGTGGTTACATACGTAAATACTCCGACGGGTGGTATAGCGAGGTTTCTTCATTCGAAGTTTTTGGAACCCAATGATGATAACATCATTCAAAATTCAACAGACTTAATTGGGGGACTTTCCAACGTTGATGTGAAAAATAATTCTAGATTAATATCATTTGATATGAGCAATATGTTTCCAAATGTTCCTACTAACGAGTGCCTCTGATTCGGGATATTCTTATGACTAAAAAAGTTAATCCTTATGTAATGGACGAACTGTGTTACCTTTTTGAGATGTGCTTCTCCCAGAGTTATTTCAAATTCGATACAGATTTCTATTTACAAAATTCTGGTCTGCCAATGGGTTCGCCACTGAGCCCATTATTATTATTTATTATTTATTTATAAGATTTCCGCTTCGACAACTAAGTCATTAGCGGTTTTGGAACAGTAAAATTTTACATATCACTTAAAATATTATTTTATGAAGAAAGAAAGGTTTAAATAAATTCAATGCTATATTATATCTTGATACCAACTGTTCTAAAGAACAATATTGTGTTGAAACTTTCTGGTCTGCTGATGTTAAGGGCTTCTTCCATTTTTGGGCTGACTACGCAGGATTTCCTTTGGTTTTCATAAAGAGGACATTCTGTTAATATGTGTTTAATTGTTATTTGAACGTTACATGAATTGCACTGTGGTGAGGGTTCTTTCTTCAGTAAGTATGAGTGGGTGAAACGTGTATGACCAATACGAAGTCTTCTCAGGGTTACAAGTTCGTTTCTTCTTGTCATGAGTGGATGGGATTTGGTGGTAGAGTGTTCAATGAAGGAGAGTTTCGATCTTCGGTGGCGGAATACAGTAGCCCATTTCAGTTTCATTTTGTTTTTGAATTTAGTGCTTAGGTCGTACGTAGTCATGATTTCCATAAGTAGTCCTTCGGATATGGCTTTTTTTGCATATGTGTCGACTTCTTCATTGCCTTCGATTCCTGAATGAGATGGTATCCATATCAGTGATATTTCAGTTGGTGCCTGGTTTTGGTTTATTAAGTCTGAGAGGTTGTTGACGATTGGATTTTTGGAGTACATATTCATAATAGCTTGGATTGAGCTCAAAGAATCGGTGCAAATAATTGGGTTGCGAAAGCTTTGGGCAACAGCATATTCGATAGCTTTTTGTATTGCTATAAGTTCGGCGGTGAAGATGGAACAATCTTCTGGGAGTTTATACATTTGTAATGTTGCGGTAGAACAATAGGCACATCCAACTCCTTCAGGCGACTTAGCTGCATCTGTGTATATTATTTGGCTGTTTTCATAATATGAAATCATCTCTCTGAAGCGTTGTTGTAGGATTTCTCTTGGAGTTTCATTTTTTTTGTACTTTGTGAGATGTAGGTTGACATTGAGTTTCTTAGTGGTCCAGGGTGGATGATTTGGTTCTTTATATGTAATTGTCGAGGGAAAAGAAGATGTCAATGAATTGTTTACCATGTAATATAGCGGGGGTATTAGGTTTTCATTGTTTTGGTATAAATTCTTGTACTTCTGGGTTATGATTTGATTTTGGATGGGGTTCTGGGTATCGCCAGATATCCTTGCAGAGTATGTCAGCTGTAGCAGATGTCGGCGTAGTGATAAGGGTAGCTCGTCTGTTTCTTTGCATAGGCTATCTGAAGGGCTTGTAATATGTGCACCCAAAGCTAATCTAAGTGCGGTGTTCTGTATAACGTTGAGCTTTTTTAAGGAGGTTTTGCTGGCAGTGGAGTACAAGATCGACCCATAATCAAGTTTAGTCCTAATTAATGTTCTGTAAATTGTTAGGAGAGTTTTCTCATCTGCTCCCCAGTGGTTGTTAGATAAAACCTTCATTATATTTAGCCTTCGAATGCAGTTTGCTTTGAGCTCTCCAATATGTTCCTGCCAAGTGAGTCTTGTATCGAAAGTCATTCCGAGGAAGGTGTGGGATTTGACATTTTCTAATGGGGTGTTCGTGAGTTTCAAAATGCATGGTTTAAAATGCTTTTTTGTGAACTTCATCACTTTAGTTTTGGTCTCTGAACAGCGGAAACCGGATGTATTTGACCATTTCTCGATTCTGTTGATACAGGCTTGCAATATTTTTCTACTTGTTTCGGAGTTTTTACCACGACACATTATAATGAAGTCGTCAGCATACAGTGACGATTTTATAGGTGCTGTTATTGAGGAGATTACGTCATCTATAGCTATCAGGAATAGAGTTGAGCTGATCACCGAACCTTGTGGTAGTCCGTTTTGTAAAATGTAGGATTCAGATTTGTTGCATCCTATTTTGACTCTGAAGGATCTTTCGCTAATGAAATTTTGTATATAGTGTAAAATATTTCCGTCTATGTTCTTCTCCTTCAGTTTTTGTAGCAGGCGGTGTCTCCATGTTGTGTCATATGCTTTCACTATATCGAAGAAGACTGCTATTAATTCTTCTTTATTAGCAAAAGCGTCCAGAATTTCTGTATGTAATTGCACCAAATTGTCAATTGTTGACCTATTTTTGCGAAATCCACCCAACATCACATAAACTGGCAGCCTACAGATCCATGATACACCGGGGATTTTCGGTAGGTACCGTTGTCCGAAACGAATTTTGATATTGAGATAGGTAGGTATCATTAAACAAATAGCCAAAAATAACAAAATTCCAATTCCATTTATAGATAAATTGATTTTCCAATATAAACAGCAACAAATTAACCAACTTTTATACCCGGTCAAGAATAGAGTTTGTGATAGATATTATTACGCAATAGTTAAGGTAGCATTCCTTAATAGTAATACGATATAGCTTTTAGTCAGCATTTTCCATTAGATGGACAGTTCGCTTCGCATTAGAATAATAATTCAATTCATTGTTAACTAGACTTCGAAAGAATAAACTTGCTTCCAAGATTCCTTTGTTTTTTTAAAAAAGTGATTTAAGAGAGGAACAAAATAATTATATATAAGAATCACATATTATGGAGAGATATCTGTGAAAGTTCAGAGATTTTTTACTAAGTTCAATTTTTTTTTATTTCGAATTAACGTGTCTCGACATCTAGATCATTGAAACGAGGTATAGTATATAATAGCTTGATCTAAATATACAACGGTAAACATTCGAAGCTCAAAAAACTAAAATTTGAGAATATAAAAGTTTATATTATGATTGTAAAGTTGACATTCTTTGAGAAATTCAAGGGCTAATTCAATTTGTTTTTCTGAATTCAGGATATTTCCAAGATCCTCTCTCAACCCTAGTCGACGTCGGTCATCTTCGTAATATGGGCAGATAGATAGTAGGTGTTCAACAGACGCTTATTGTGATAGTGTTCGCATTTGGGTTGATCTTCTGTAGACATCAGATAGCTGTGGGTTAGCCTGGTGTGACCTATTCGAAGTCTTCTTACTACAGTTTTTTCTTTTCTGGCTAAACGAATTTGTGGTGGGTTTTGTATTTTGGGTTGAATCATATGTAGTCCAGTGCTAGCTCCCTCCCATTGGACTTGCCATTCCTGTAAGGATCTCAGCTTTATGGCGTTTTTTAGGTCTGCATGAAGTTGAATTTGGGTCACAGGAAGGTCGGATGTTCGTGCTTGATTTTGCTTCGTTTCCTGTTATACCAATATGTGATGGGATCCAGATTATAGTGATGGATATTTTCTCGATAGCTTTAACGGTATGGCATCGTTCTTGGATTTGTTGGACCAGGGAGTTCTTCGAGTAAATGTTAGATATGGACTCAATTGACGATAAAGAGTCTGTGAGTATTGCCAGCTTTTGACCTGGGGTAAAAGAACTGTAAAGAGATTTTCTGAATAAAAAACTCCATGACTGTGTCTGATTAATTATAATTTAGGAAAGAACAGGAGGACACACTTGTTTTCTTATAATTATATTCTAAGACAATCGATTTCGGCACTAGGCCATCATCAGGTCAGCTGAAAAAAGACAAAGACAACAAGGATTACGAGAAGACAACAGGACATTTTTACAAATTTAAAAATTATAAATGTTCTGAAGAGTGATATACTCTGATACAAACAAAATAATTCATTACAAACTCACCGTCAATGAAATATGAGTCAGTCTCAAAAGACATCCTGTGCTTCAACGTGTAAACTTATTGATGGGCTGGATCTGAAAGCTCCAAGGGAGAGGCGTATAGCAGTGTTAGGTAAGCTATTGAGATGATTTTAAATTAGATTTGCTAGATGTTGAATAAAGCATACTGCCGTAGTCAAGTTTTGAACGAATAAGAGATCTGTAGATTTTGAGTAGCATTTCTTCGTCACAGCCCCAGTGATGGTGAGATAATGTTCGTAGGATATTCATGGTATTCATACAGGAGCCTCTGGTTTTTTCTAAATGAAGTGACCATGTTAGCCTCGGAATGCCTCGGAATGACATCTGACCAGAGTCAAATGTCATTCCGAGATAGTGTAGGTGATCAACGAGTTCTATTGGTGTTTCGTATATGGTTAGTTGTGGTAGGACTGTAGGGTGTCTTTTAGTAAACCTGATTATTTTAGATTTAAGTTCAATTCAAGAACGGCCCTTGCAGGTAATAATCTGAGTAGATTGCTGTTCAATGGTGAAACAAAGACGGATAAATTGAAGAAATCAGGTAAGGATAGAATAGTTTGTAGGGAGTGTTCATCAGCTTACGTGGGTCAAGCAGGACGAAATTTCCAAACGAGATTAAAAGAACATCCAACAACCAATATCCAATCCTTGAACATATAGGTACTCACAACCACCCTATAGATACAAATGACCTTGAAGTCCTTCATGTTTGTGGTAAAGGGAGAAAAATGGACCTTCTTGAGTATTTGGAAATAAACAGAATCAATAAATCCACAGAAATAAATACCTTAAACAGCCAATTATAGAGATGTCGCGTTCTCCTTTGTTGAATTTATTTTGAACATACGATACTAACCATATTGCAGACCATTGTTTATATATTCTCAGTCTGGTACTCGATGATGGTGTAATTACCGAAACCGGTCGTACAAGAACAATTAATAAATAGTGGAAACTGATAAAATAGAGTTTCATTAAGTTGTGTCACCCTGTATAATTACAGAGACTACAGACAGAGAGTAAAACTGTGTCATAGAGCTACAGGCCATCTCAAAATTTTCAACAGTGTAAGGCTCAACCTTCAAAATAATCCAAATCTGAGCATATCTCGGGAGCATGTTGAAAACTTTAATGGCCATATAGGTACAACTTTTTTCAAATAATTTTAATTTATGCATCGGATAAAAGTAGCGAAACATTTGCCTCGTATTATTTCGATTTTGAATAAAATAGGAGCTATGCTTTTGCAGGAACAATAGGATTTTGTACAAATATAATCCGCGAACAGTCAAAATATTGTTTTCTTTGAACCCCCCCTACAGGATTGTCTATAACCCATCTTGAAAATAACTCTTATTGCCCACTTCTGAATGACGAAAACACGTTGTACAGACGAACAACCCCCCCACACTCAGAAAAACAAATATTTACCACTAAAAAATTTCGAATGTATGTAAGAAATATCTGTTTCACTATACGCCCCAACAAATATTTTTTAAAAGATATGTTTTGGTTTCTTACAGCATTGACATCTCGATAATAAGAAATCATTTATTTGTGATGAATAAGACATTAGATTACTCCAAAGATACTATTTCTTTATATTGATCGCATGTATGTCAATACAAATAGCTCTGGATGTAGGTATATAAGGGGTGATAACAGAAGGCGAATGTTCTTAAGTCCTTTTATTCATTAACCAACGTTTCGGCTGTAGGTTACTAGCCTTCTTCAGGGTTCTACAATAGTAAAAAAGTATATAGACTATTATATTCAGTTATATTGGATGTGGCCATGGTCTCACCGAATAGTGGACACGTGAGGGTGTTATTTGATGATGCCAGTTTTCATCCAGTATTTGTTGGGTAACAATGGATCGGTCGTAAATCTCAGGGAGGCAAAGATAACCAAGTTGGCGATGATTGGATCGGTGATCAGAAATCTTAACATATATCACTCTTTTATATTTCGTCAGACGTATTGAAATTTTTGTAATGGCGGCGAGAAGCGACGCTAAATTGTTTGTGACAAGGGACAATTGACATAATACAAGGGACAACTGACAGTATACATGAGAGTCACAGAATAAACAAAAAATTAAATATCTGTGGTCTGTTGTTTTTTAGGCTCTGGACATTAACCTATATCTGTCAAACTATGAGACAATCCTGGGGTAACAAATCTGTAATTGATGAGGAATGAATAGATTCGGCTTAAATTACTGATATCGGTCTTTTCATTCATGGTGTTTTCATTCGATTTTATATGATACATTTCTAGGAAACACCTTTTTGAATAGTTGGGTTCTATTGACCATATTCATCAGCTATCGGTTGCAGCTTTTTGAGCGTTCTTGGGTTGGCAGTAATTATAATAATATGTCATCACTGTCATTACTGATTTGAAATAAGCCCGCCAATTCATTAACATTTAGGTTTCATCATATTATTTATAAAATTTAGGTGTACACAAGATGTACTTACACCTTTTTAGCATCCATTTTTACCAAAAATTGTTTTCGCTCTATCAAAATTCGAAATAAATAGCACGTTCAAAACTTCAAAAATTGTAAACAATCAAAGACAATTGACATTAATGAGGTTTGACATTGAATATTGACATTGATGACACATTGGTACCAACCCAAAGATGCTCAAAAAGCTGCAACCGATAGCTGATGAATATGGTCAATTTCAAGGATGTCTGCCTGGCTGAAATCCATGAAATGGTCATTTGACCTACAATGTTGGGCGAGGGCACAACCCCTATCGGTGGATTTTATGTCGCTTCTATGCTGGCTTATTCTCTTTTTTAGATGTTGAGAGGTTTGGCCTACATATACCATCTCACAATGGGAGCAGGGGATTTTGTATACCACGTTTGCTGTTCTTTCCTTGTTTATTTTCGTTTTTAGTTGTGAAAATAGTTTTTTAACATTGAATTCATTTTTACTAACAATTTTTAAGTTATCAGCCTTGAATATCCTTGTTATTTTGTTAGTTAGGTCAGGTATTAGGGGGAATGAGCCATATTTCTTGGTTATCTCTTGGTTGTTGATCTGGTTATCTTGGGGTTCTTCTTCTGCCCCATCCGGCATATCATTCCGGATGGAGGGTGCACCTGGGGGGTGTTCTCGTCGGGTGGCTTCTTCTTCGTCTGTCTCTGTCGTGTGTATCTTGTATGGAAGGGGTGCTGTAAATTAGTTTGTTTGTTAGTGTCCTTGGATATCCATTGTTGATCATCAGAGATTGTAGTTTCAATAGGTTACTGTTGATGAAGGAGGGTTGGGATATTGTGGTGATGCGCTTCTTCATGTTGAGCCAAAGGTTTACCTTCTGTTTTGTGGGGTGGTCCGAGAAATAGTTAATGTATCTTCCAGAGCTCATGGGTTTTGTGTACCAGTCTGACATAAGTTTGTTGTCTGGGGTTCTTATGATTTTCGTATCTAGGAAGCTGATGCTGTTGTTATTTTCTTTCTCTAAGGTGAACTTAATAAATTGGTCGAAATTGTTGAATTGTTCCGGGATGAAATCGATCTGGTCCTCTGGAACTGCACAGATGATGTCGTCTACATATTTCTTTATGAAGGGTATGTCGAAGGTGAAATTCGGAAGGATTTTGTCAAGGACGAAGTCCATGACCATGATGACTGTGGAGGCACTGTGTGGTGCTCCCATGGGGGTGCCAAATATTTTTGGAAGTATTTATCGTCAAATAAAAAGAAGTTTGAGGAGAAAAGGAATGTCATGATGTGACAAAATTCCTCTATTGGGATGGTGGTCAGTTGGGATATTTTGTGCCAGTTCTCTCGGATGACCGCGATGGTCAGGTCAATTGATATGTTACTGTAGAGGGACACCACGTCAAGGCTGATTATGACATAGTTGGGTGGTAGTTGGTAGTTGTTGACTAGTTGTGCAAATTCAAAGGAGTCTTTGACATAGTGTCTGTTTGTGTTATCAAGGGAATTTGAGAGGATCCCCGATATATAGGAAGATAATTTGGAAATGGGCGTGTCGATACATGAGACCATTGGTCGAAGCGCCAGAGTGGTCTTGTGAATTTTTGGGAGGCCGTAGAACCGTGCTGGGATGGAGTTGTAGTTGCAGAGTTTCCCGCCTTGTGATTGTGTTAGGTGTTCTTTTTGGACCAATCGTTTTATTAGTGCATTAGCTTGATTTTGGTAGGTGTTAGTGGGATCCCTGTTAAGGGGCTTGTAGTATTTCTCCTCTGATAGGATGTTGTGTGCCAGTGTGAGATATTGGTCTTTTGTCATTGCTACAGTGACATTGCCTTTGTCAGATTGGAGGATTAGTATTTCTGGGTGCTGTTTTAGGAAATTTCTGCAAAATTTCTGTGAAAAATATTATTTGTATTAGTGGATGACAGCAGGTAGTTGGTGAGGGCATTGGTGGATAAGGCCCTAAGTATGTTATTGGAGTCAGCGTTTTCAGTATCCTTCAAAGTTATTAAAAATTCTACGTCAGCCAATAGTTTTTGGACTGAGATATGCTTTTTGGGGACGGTGATATTGAATTTTGGACCCAAGGCCAAGAATCCTGTGATTTGTTCAGGAATTGGGGTGTTGCTAATGTTCTTGAACCAGTGGGGTTGTGCCCTAGCCGAATACAATTTTTCATTTGACAAGGAGTGGATTTTCCTAAGGTCAGATATTTTTATGTGGTTGAACTTTCTTAAATACCGAGTGTTGAACAGGTATAGTATTTTCGAGAGTTTTTTGATACTGGAATTTGCCAGTAACCGTTTGTTAAATCCAATGATGAAATGAAACTACAGTTTGAAATTGAATGTAAAATCTCCTCCACTGGCATTGGAGTTTCGTGTTCTTTTTCCATAACGGTGTTGAGGAATCTCGCATCTAAACATATTCGCACTGTCTGGTCTTTCTTAAGGGTAGTCATAAGAGGGAAATATAGGATGTTGGTGCTCTTTAAATTATATTTAAGGACTCCATTTGATTCAATTGGGATTGTATCGCCTCTCTATGCCCTACAGCAGTGATACTCAAAGTGTGTTCCGCGGAACCCTAGGGTTCCGCGATACCCCTGTAGGGGTTCCGCAAGAATTTAGAAAAAAAATAAATTGAAGAAGAGATACCACATGTATCTGTTCTTCAATTTATTTTTTGATTCATCATGTATACGCAGAAAAAGTCCTTTATCCCACAATCTTTATTAGTAGACGACTAGTTTCGAGACCTTCAAAATGGTCTAATTTTCATTTTGTTTTGTTTTTTAGTTAGATGTCGCTTCATTGTTTGAATTTGAGACCGCAACACCTGAAAATTTCCACAATTTATCCTTTTTACGGTCGATTAAAATATCAATTATTTATAACATATTGTTCGTTCATATTGTTTTATCTGCCTTGTTGCTCTACATTTCCGAATTTCGACACTTGATTGTTTGACGCAAGATTTGTTTTGAATTTTTTGACTTTTGTAGCTTGTATGTAAGTGTTTTTTACCATAATTTATTATCATTTGTATTTTATTTTTAATTATGTAGCTTTGACTTCAAAATGAGACCATTTTGAAGGTCTCGAAACTAGTCTTCAACTAATAAAGATTGTGGGATAAAAAGGACTTTTTCTCCGTATTCATAGAAATAAAATTCAAAACACCACCTTCTGGTCGAACGTTTTGACTCCGCCTGCTGAGCTTTTTGTTTATCAAAAACGTCGACTCGAGTATTTTTGAGAATATTCGAGATCGACCCTAGGACCATGATACTAAAACCCACAAGAGAAGACCACTTGATGAACGAGTTTTGAATAGGTTGACGCATGACGTGACAAATGGCGCTTATTTTCAGAGTCATTTTCTTGGATTCGCTCAATTTTTGCGTGAATATAATTTTCTTCTTCGGCATATTTGCAAAAATACCGTATTCGATCGGAAAGAAGTCAAAATAGTTGTTGATTATAAAATAACACTTGGAGATTAGAGCAAAATCAAATAAACGAGAATATGTTTCGACTTTAGAATCCATTTTCTCAATTTTTTTTGGAATGATTTAATTGTTACAAAAAATAATTGTGAGAACTTCAACTGATACACGAGAGAATAAGTATTTCAACTAACGTGTGGTAACATGTGGTAAAGTAAGTAATAATTAATAACTGGTACATTGTACTTTCAATACTGTTATTAATAAAGAATACACACTATTTTTTCATTGTAGGGTTCCGTCAAGTATTTTGCTTGTCAAAAGGGTTCCGTCCCCAAAAAAGTTTGAGAACCGCTGCCTACAGGAACCGGATATTGTTTCAGACAAAATCCTTCCGTATTGCGCAATTTCCCTACATGCTCGTACTCGTGAGTTAAACCTGGAATATCCGAAAATATACTCCAGCGAACCCCGAAACACAAGTTTTTCATCAGAGGAAATATCGCAACACTGAGTGACTAAATCTAGTTTTTCAGACGACGGAGAGTATTTCCCACTGTACTCCGGCTTAAGGCTGTTACACCCTTTGCCAGAAAGCTCGAATTCCGCTAGATGGCACTACATGAAAATACCCAGCAATAAAAATTCAAAACTCCCAATATTTCAATAGCCCCGCCTATTCTTGCCGAGTTACTTCGAACAAAATTTTCGACAGAACAGAATGAACATCTGGTATTATTGCAATTTATGACACCATAATAAAGCCCACCGCTCTCTTTACCAGATGTAAAAGGGAACCGAAAGGATCGAAACGTTCGTCAATTCTGGTATAGAAAGAAGAATTGTGTGGGCATCGTTTCCTCAGATCGATAGAATTACCGAAACTGCGTCATTGGAATATATTAAGAAATAGTGAAATTTATTTATTTTCATACCTTACTACCTATCAATAACATCATGAAAGTATTTCACCAAATTCCATGATAACAATTATTAAATGAATATTCTAAGACCTTGTTTATATCAGAGGTTCAGAGATACCTACGTATTATCAAATGGTTTTCAATTTCATTTCATAGTCTTGTTTGATACACAATGTAATAATATAGAATATTAGAAAGAATACGAATATTCGAAATAAAATGGCTGTTTCAATTGATTTGACACTAGTTATAATGAGCCCATCGAGCGCTCAAAAATATTTCGTTTTTCTATTATTTCACTGAAGAGTAGGATCATTTATGTTTAGGGATGAAAAATCTGAATAAATGACGTATTGGAAATTCTCTCCTCTCCTGGTAAAACCCAAAATGTCTCCATTGAGTATTCCTCTAATGTGTCAATGGTGTCACTCACCTGAAAATAATTTAGAAGACAGAAGGAACAGAGGACCAATATAAGATCCAGGAGGGATTATCAATGAACTAATTCATCATACCTAACAGAAGTTAGTTCGAAAAAATATTATCAAATGAAAGACAATATGGTTTTATTGAAAAATTTTATTGATATAATAAGAATTTTATTGATATAAAGTTTCGATAAAAACCTGCGATTACGCATTCAAACAATGCGGAATTTGCGAAATGAATTAGAGTCATTACTTTTGCAAATTCAACGTCACGCTTGCGTTTACAATGTAAGGCACACCATATTTATAACAGTTTATTCCTGTTCCCGAGTTTTTAATCCTCTTGGAATTCTTGGATCGATAATTTCTGGAAGAATACAATTAATATAAAACTTTTCCAATTTCGGAATCATGATACTGTGCCAGAAGTTTATATCTACTTCGATTCTTTGGACATGAAAATCATCATCAGAATAGAAAACCAGATCGCAGTATCGTCTTCTGCATATATTCAGTTGACCTTGGATCTGAAAAAAATAATTATGGTTTCGTTTCAACCTGAAAAAAAAAGATTAATAAAATATGAAACGGCGTTTGAAATCTGATTTCTCACCTTACTTCTTCTCCATTGATAGTATAACAATGTGGTTTCGAATAATCTTTCAGTTTTCCCTTGATTGACTGGAAACTCTTTACCTCTATCAAACCATCATCTCCAATCAATCCATCGGGAGAAGCACCTAAAAATGGAAAATCCACATCAATAAACAATCCACATCGTTTGACTTTGACATTTTTCAGTCTTTCGTATATCTCTATAGCGACTTTTTCATTCACCCTTCCATACAAAATACCGGGAGTATTCACCGGATTTTTATACAGTAAAGCTTTTACTAAATTATGACAAGGGGTTGTTGCTCTTCTTTTGACCACTGTACCAAAGTTCGAGGCTGTCAGATAGTCCTGCCTCAATTCCCTCCATAAGGAATTATCATGCTGCCCACGAGTTTTCTCCTCAATTTCTTCCAATTTTGAACGATCTGAAATTCTATCTTTCAGTTTGTTCAGAAAGAGGGTTTTCTTTACTGACATTTCCCCCTGAGGAATGTCAGGCTGGGCAGCATTTGGTCCGTAATTCATGTCAGGACCATTTGAAAAATCTCTTCTCTTTTTTGGTTGGCTTTTTGTACCCTCATTTCTCTTATCATGAATCCGCTTCCTTTTCGCCAAAATTTTACGCGTATTCTCCCCAAGACGGCCTTTCCAAGTATGGAGATGCCACGCAGGTCCAACAGAGTGAGAAATAGCAGCTCCATAAGCACGAGTGGTATATGAAATGGATTTACTATAATTAACTCTTTTTCCTCCCGTGCATTTAGCGACGAGTGCCATATACCTAAAAAATCAACAAATTTCAATATATATCTATGTAAAATTCAGGTATGAATATGTTATTCGCAATAGCCGAAATCGGCCACTGTCCGAAAGTTATGCTCACAACGCGTTATGGGTATCCAAATTTACCCACGATGCGAATAGATAATTTTTTTCGAGCACTGAGTAAAGCGGAATACCCAGAACGCGTTGTGGGTAAATTTGATAATCCACAATGCGAATCCTATTTTAGCGCGCTTTCATTCTGCGTTGTGGACAATTCATTTTACCCACGTCGCGTTCTGGGAATTGCATTTCACTCAATGCTCGAAAAAAACCACATGTTCGCATTGTGGGTAAATAAGATACCCATAACGCGTTGTGAGCAAAAATTTCGGACATTGGCCGATTTCGGCTATTGCGACTAACAATATGTAGATAAAAGTAGAATGAATGGAAAATATATTGGAAATATTTAAATTGAACTCTCATACCTTTCGGCTTGGTTTGTGGTTTCATTGTACACTAATCGATCAGCCTTATTTTTCATCGGTTCCACTATTTTCAGAACTTCTTGAAAAAAGGACTGATTCATAATCTTGGTGAGATCTTCCTCCCCTGAATCCTTTCTCTTACAATATGAATCTCTGTGAGAACAAAATCACTATTTATCAAACTTATGTTCTCTGGTACTGGAGGTTGAGAAAAAATCGATAAGTACTCACCTGCAATTGCTGTGATTCCCAAAAACATGGTAAGGAGCATTTCCCAAATCTTGTCGCAATATGGCTGAATCATCTTCATTGTTTTTTACGATGATCCTCACAGATTTCACGAGTCTTTCGATATTATTTATATTTTTATTCTTCCTCGTAAGTATTTTTCTATTAGAAATATCGAAAGAAGTGTTTTTAGCAAGTCTGTGCAATTTGTCGCTCAAACATCGGGTCATATGATTGGCACATTCAATTTTTATCACTTGCCGACCATAAGGTACCTTTTCTACTACCCTTGCATACACGCTCGAATCTCCATCACCTATAACATTTTAGAATTGTCCAGTTAATATTAAAAATGAATATTGTTGTCTGCTGATTTACCTATTAAGTATTTGTATAGAAGTCCGTGCTGTTCGACACTTTTACAAAAACCTTCTACAATTATTTCCTGTTCCATTCCAGTTGAAGGACCGCTGTAATTGAGTGCACAATGATGTGGCCGGGAAGGTGTATTTCGCATTTTGTAGTATGCACACGCAGAACACGTTTTATTCCTTACTCCTAGAAATAGTGGTTTTTTCGTCTGTGCACCAATAATAATTCCCTGAAAAATTAGCATCCCATTGTTTTATTTTTTATTTTTGATACCCGAGAGCGAAGATCATAAGAATTATTCGCGTTATAACAGTTATCAGTTTAAATGTTTATAGATACTCACAAGTCCCGAAGGTGCGTTGTATCCATGTCCATAACTACGCTTGCTCCATCCTCCATCTACTATGACAGTTATGTAGGGAGTTCCATCTGCACACACGTTCCCTTTTTCAATAGCAATCCTTTTTTCCTCTTCGCCAGCCTTTTGCATATTTTCGAATAATTTTTCTTCCCAGATCTAAAATATTGTCGATACTGTATTAAGTGTTTACATAAACATTTATTTTATCGAAAGTGATTCTCTTAAATAGAATTTGAGTATTAGGGAAGCTGTGAACATAATTTCGATATTTCCATGCATCTTACTTGAAAAATGACAAACATAATATTGTTTCATGATCTCACTTTGAGCGTAAAGTATGATCTTAGTGGTGAAACTTTAAGCTTTTCAAAATGTTAATAGAGCAAACACCGTGATATTTCGTGCTAAAAAAACTATTGATGTGATGAATATTCTATGCGGACCTGGAAATCCGAAATCAACGTATTATATATTCAACTGATAGTAATGAACGTTTTGCACAGAGATAAGTAAATTGATGAAATTCACTGTTCGAACATTAGCTAATATCCTCACCTTCTTTATTTGAAACACTTTACGGTTGTATGTCTTCTGTGTCATGAATGGAACGTCCATCAGGGCGAATAACTCCTCACATTGATTTTTTCCAATACCTATTGATAAATTGCCCCATACCATAGCACTAGACAAATCATTTTGCTTATAGTCTGGATCGGTATTCAAAATAGTAGATTTTCCACAGTTATTGCAGAAGAAATGGAGTCGCGAATTCATCCCAAATTTCGTTTCCTTCACAAAAGCCATTTTGCCCATAGTACATTTATCACTATGTCTTATGATCTGCTCGTATTCATAAAGAATGTGACCTAAATTCACTATACGGCGTCCATTCAGTAAATGCCTTATAGAGATATGAGAAGAGTCAATTTCTACTTCCAATTCTGGCAGATTTTCTATTGCATCCCTAAAAAGTATACTATCTGAATTTTGTTCACTATGATGACTTTATCTAATGGATTACTTACTCATTTCTAGCACCTTCTGTAGACTCGAGCAATTCACTATAACCTTCTTGTTTAGCTAAAGCGTTCTGTCTGAAATGGAAATCAATTAATGGATAACACTTTTCGTAGATTCTTCAGATTTGCCAAAGATCTTTCAAGTTTAGTTATGAGAGAATTAAAAGTATAGGTGAATTTATGTGATATACATACCTTGCAATTTGTAAATTTTTCATGAATTTCGACCTAGCCGATCTTTTGTGAACTCTTGAGCGATACTTAGCCATAGTTGCACGAAATGAAATTATGTGAATATTATTAATAAGTACCCTTATATATAACCTTCCGTTAGAACACGAGGTAATTCAGGTGGAAATATACTAAGCTATGAGTTCTTTCTTCACACAATTGGAATATATAGTGCTTCTCAAAAGTCCCTACACACCCCCCCTCTTATCTTTGGAAGGATTATGCATAAACAAGTGAAATTTGGAAACTGAATATTAAAGGTTGTAAACTTCCCTACTATTGTTGATAGATGACGAAATCGTCATCGCTAGGTAATGGGTTTGTAACCCGCCTTGTCACCTGACGACAAATTTCAATCCTTATCTATCGTTCAGGTACGAGCATATTCAGCTAAGAACCCAGTGAAATTTTTAGGGTCATAAAAACTGTCAAATTTCCTGTGGTATTGAAATCAAGTGCAGATCAAATGTACCGACAATCGTTGGCATCATTACCCTATCATAAAAACTTCTTTGAGTGAAATATTGCCCTTTTGAAAGCCATAAATCAAAATTAAATTGAAGATGTACGTTTTCATTGGTTATTCCGATATTTAGAGGCGGTGCTAGATGGGAGGCGTGAATTTTAAGAACTTCGAAACTTTAGCACACTCTACACTCAATATCATTTAGAAAAAAAAAATTTAATTTATATTTAAGAAAACTTCTTTGAAATTGGAATGTTTCTGTGTATTGATTTTTTCCCGAAAACTTCGGTGTTGGGAGATATGATCATTTATAAAATTTCTCGATTTCAAATTCAAATTTCAGGAGATTCTGAAAATATTTTTCCAAAAATCTAACACAGATCCATTGATAATTCCCATTCGAGTCTACTCTATGAAAATGAAATGTATCCATCGAGCCAATTTTGAGTTAGAGTGTTCTAAAATTAGCACTGAGAAGCATAGGGCGAATGAAAGTACTGTACACCCTTAAGGTGTGCTATCGATTTGCCTAGTATAGCTTTTAATTTCAAAGAGGAATCGGACAGTGGCTGATGCTTAAAGCCTTAAATCGGTATTCTCTCACACTGAACCAGGTACTATCATGCTTCAACAAAACTTCGCCCACTTCCAGATTAATTCTAGCATGAACAATGCGCAAAAAGTCACATCCCAAGATGAGAGGATAAGCTAAGTCTGGTATGACTAAAAATTCCTGAACAAACTCACGATCAGCAATCGAGAGAGTAATCAAAGCCTCCTGTTTTTTAACTTTACGTTGACGATTTTTGAAAGCGCCTGTAACTCTGACACCTGTGCAATTAAAAAAAGTTATATGTTCGTGATCGGATGATAATTGCATCCACAAATCTTCGCTCAAGGCACATATTTCGCTTCCAGAATCTATCAATGCAGGAAACTCGAAATTAAAAATTTTCAACAAAATTGTTGGAGACCTAGTCTCCGAATATTCATGATCGAAATCACACTCATCTAAAAGCTCTTCGCGGGGGTTATTTTGAGGTAAGGGAGATCCCTTCAGTAACAACTTCACATCGGGATCTCCTATTCGTGAAGTCGTCCGGTGTTTTCCGACTTGACATTATCTACCGACTGCTCTTCTGAATCATTAACATCGACGTCTGAGACCGCAACCCTTTTTGGCTTATTCATATCATACTCTTTCTTAAATGGTGGGCGGTTTTCGCGCGAATAGTAATTGGAATTGGTATGATTATTCTGTCTTTCTCCTAAAACAATGTTTTTATCACTTGAGGAATTATGTTTATCATTTGGATATAACTCTCTCGACTTTCTAGGTCGCGAAGAAAAATCAACATAATAGTCCGCTTGACGAAGCTTGACCATTGCTTCCTCTAAACTTTGAGTTCCGATTAGCATGGCAGAAATATTTGGTGGAAAATGTCGAGCAATTGTTTTCACCAATAAGGCTTCATTATAGGGCGGTATCGAATATTTTGCTTTTACAACATTTTTCATGAAGTAACTAATAAATGATGTCTGCTCTTCCTCCCTGAAATGTCCCGACTGTAACTCTAATTTAACTTGTAGTTGTTTAGTTTCAGACCAAAATTGTTCGATAAAGGCTGTTTTGAAACATGGAAAATCGGGAAATGAGTGCAAATACGCTTGGGCCCACAAGGATGCCGACTTTTTAAAATGGCTTTTTAAAAATAATCTACAGTTATCGAATGTTATATCCTCATTTCTCAACAAATATTCTAGTTGTTCAATAAACTCAATCGGATGGGCATTATCCGATGTATCATCAAAAATTGGCAGCTGTGCGTTTACTTCAAGAAAGCTTACATTACGTCTCATTATTTAAATTACCATTCAAATTAAGATTTTGAAAAGATGATAATAATCTTGTGATAACTTCAGTTACAGTATCGTCAGTATCACCATTTAACATGTTACTATTTTCCACTGATTGAGGTCTAAAATCATTAACAGAATTTTGAGATGGAATAAAAGATTGTGATGAACTTACCTTTTGATTACCACATTGCTGAGATTCAGCTCCATTACCAGTTTCCTTATGAAATTGAACAAAACTATGAGGTATTTGAATATTATTTTTATGAGCTGCATAGCTCGGCAATTTAAACCTAGGATTAGTATTGTGATTATCCAATTCATTGAAATTAGTTACATTTTGAGGAAAGTTGAAATTCTCCTCTCTTACAGTATTTACTATAGGAAATGAACACATTGGTACATCATCAAGAGTTTTATATTTAGCAGAAGCCTCACTTATGTTTTTGCCTTGCATTAAATTCATACCATCAGGTATCATGAAGTTACCAGAATGACTTCCGTTGTCCCTTGTACAAGAAAGTTGTTGGTTAGTGTATTCTGAATTCGATTGTACGGGAATACTAGCTGCTCCGTCTTGAAACATATTTCTAGATTCCGAAAAATGTGATAAATATGGATTATGACCAGATTGCTGTTTTCCGTTTGACTTCGCAATATTCAATTCTTTATTTATCTCAGGACCAGATGTTGAATGTTCAATATTCACAACGTTTTTTTGCTTCATCGGCGAAATCAAGAATTCACTCCTACCTTTTCCATTTATCTGTTTATCTCTCCTCTTGAGACAAACTTCTGGAACGGCTTCTCAAATTATAGCCTGAATTTGAAGGCGAGTGTTTTAATGGCATTTTTCTCTGCAATCTAGCCCCACGTTGGGCGCCAAGTTGTGCAGGAACAGGATTTTTTAAATCAAAGTCCTAGCTGAGGGGGTTGCTAGATTGTTTATTTATGACAGAGTTGAGGAAAAATCAGTGTTTCGGGGTTTGCTGGAGGAATATAAGAGTATATTTTCGGAAATTCCAGGTTTAAGTCACGAGTACGAGCATGTAGTGAAATTGCGCAATACGGAAGGATTTTGTCTGAAACAATATCCGGTTCCTGTAGGGCATAGAGAGGCGATACAATCCCAATTGAATCAAATGGAGTCCTTAAATATAATTGAAAGAGCACCAACATCCTATATTTCCCCTCTTATGACTACCCTTAAGAAAGACCAGACAGTGCGAATATGTTTAGATGCGAGATTCCTCAACACCGTTATGGAAGAAGAACTCCAATGCCAGTGGAGGAGATTTTACATTCAATTTCAAACTGTAGTTTAATGTCATCATTGGATTTAACAAACGGTTACTGGCAAATTCCAGTATCAAAAAACTCTCGAAAATATCTGGGTTTCAAATTCAACGGAGTTACATATGTTTTTTGCGTGCTTCCGTTCGGTTTGTCTTCCAGTGTGAGTTCTTTTACACGGTGTCTAAACAAAATTATTGGTCCTGAGTTCAGTAAATTTCTCGTCAAATACGTGGATGATTTGTTCATTATCTCGGGTACTTTCGAGGAGCACATTTTCCATTCGAGAAAAGTTTTTGGGAGGTTAAAAAGAGCTGGTCTGACATTGAAGCTCAGAAAATGTAAGTTTTTCAGACAAAACATTCCTTTCTCAGGATATGCTATTAATTCTTCCGGTTATTTTCCGGATCCAGAGCGAATTCAGGCCATAAAGGATTACCAACCACCCAAAAATCACAAGGAATTGCAATCTTTTGTGGGATTAGTGAATTTCGATCGTTCCTTTTGTGCTAATTTTTCGGAATTAATTGCCCCTTTAACTGAGCTTCTAAAGAAAAAAGTTGGATGGAGGTGGACTAATACAGAGGTTGAAGCGTTCGAGAAAGTTAAGTCATGTTTATGTTATACTTTGTTGTATCACCCTCGTGAAGATGTACCATATTGTGTGAGTACTGATTCATCGGATATAGGTTTGGCAGCGGAGCTTTTCCAGATAGTAGACGGACAACATCGCACTGTGGCCTGGGCCAGTCGTCTTCTCTTAGATAGGGAGAGACGTTACAGCATCAATGAAAGAGAGGCCCTTGGGGTAGTTTGGGCACTTTCTACGTTCCGAATAGCTATTAGGTAAAAAAATTTACAGTTTACACTGATAATAATTCGGTGACCTATTTGAAGACTTGCCGTTTGTTGTCTTCCCGCATAGCTCGTTATGCATTGGCTATACAGGATTATGATTTTGACCTGAAATATATTCCGGGCTCTCAAAATATTATATCTGATGCGTTATCTAGATATGCAGCCATCCGTCCTCCCACACCTTCAGATAAATTGTTTAAGTTGATGTCCCTCATAAGATTGCCAAAAGATTTTGTTAATTCTCTAAAAAATTTATCAGAATATCAACGATCCGATAAAAAATTGGGATCCATTCTTGAAAACTTAGGTATAGACGAAAAATTGGGTAAACGTTTTCTTATGAGGCAGAAATTGTTATATATCAGAAATGAAAATGACAATTTTTACAGAGTATGTATACCTAGGTGTATGGTGGAAGGTATATGCACTGCTTATCACGAGGCTCTCGGTCATTTTGGAAGCTTCAAAACTTGGCAGGCATTGAAGCACGAGGTTTGGTGTAACAACATGTCACGTGACGTGAAAAGGGTGATAAAATGTTGTGATATCTGTCAAAGGGCAAAAAGCTGCTCTATGCCAAAGGTAACTCCTTGTGCTATTATTCCATTAGCGCCAAACGAATTGGTTGCTCTCGACATATATGGGCCTTTACCACGTAGTCGTGGTGGAGTGGAATACATTTGTGTACTTCTGGATGTATTTTCCAAATATGTTACCTTATACTCATTAAAAAAGGCAACCACATCAGTTATCATCAATTGAATATTGAAGGATTATTTTCCGAAAATGGGTCGAGTAAAATCAATTTTGTCAGATCATGGCACTCAGTTCACTTCGAAGAAGTGGAAAAGTGTTATGTCTGAAATCGGGGTGAAACATATCTTTTCATCAATCCGCCATCCTCAATCAAATCCTTCCGAAAGAGTAATGAAGGAAATTGGTCGGCTAGTTCGTACTTACTGTCATGAGCAGAATACAAAATGGGCATGTGAGGTTCAGAAATTTGCATGTTTTTTCAATAGTCTTGTTCATGAATCCCCGGGACTTAGTCCTTTAGAGCTTCAATTTGGAAGCAAGAGGCCTAAGTTTTTACCGGAAAAATTTTCATCCTTTGCTATTGGTGCTGAGGGAAATATGAATCATAAATTATTTCTTGCGAAAGAAAGCTTAGAAAATAAAGCATCGCATCTAGCAGCTCGACATCAATTGAAAGTTTATAGTCGTCCGGTAGAATTCAACACTGGCGATGTCGTGTTGCTCAAGGCAAATGTCTCTTCTTCTTCTTTGAAATCCGAAACGAAGAAGTTTTTATTGCTTTATGAAGGGCCATACGTAATTAAAAAAAAATAGGGGTGGCAACATATATCCTTCAGTATCCGAATAAGGAAAAAGAGAGAGGAATGTTTCATGTGAGTCACATTAAGAAATATCATCCTAAGAATACGGTATACGAGTAAGATGGGGAATGAGAGTTTTAAAGAAAAAGAAAGGCGGTGCAATTTGGGGTATATCATATTATTATTTGTATTAATTATCCATGATCGGTTAGGTTGTTTCAGAAAGGTCGTTTATGGGGTTTTGTTTTTCAGTGAATTCAACAAAATTTGGAAATTGAATTTTTCTATCGTACAGAAACTTGAGAAATCGTTTCAGTACTACGGGGGGCAAGTTGAACAGGTATAGTTTCTCATGTTGTGGAGTGTATATCTTTTCGTTGCGCACTGGCCTGCGTCGCGACTTCACTTCAGGAAAGTACCTCGCGCAGTTCTAATTGATACCTGGTTCGAAAGGAATTAATCAGCTGTATAGACAGCCATCTTAGCGAAAAACTGCAATAATTTGAATATAATTAAGACAGTGGTGCTTGGTGTTAGGGGAGTTTATTTTTTTGGGATTATATAAATTTGTTGTTAGTTTGATTGAAATATTTTTTTTGTTAGTTTTAGCACTGATTTTTCCTCAACTCTGTCATAAATAAACAATCTAGCAACCCCCTCAGCTAGGACTTTGATTTAAAAAATCCTGTTCCTGCACAGTGTTCTGCCGGGATCTGTGTTGTTGGATGACTGCTTCAGGAAAGGTGTTCTGTAAGTTCTCCCATCCTCTGGTGAGATTTCTCTCTATTGTTTGGATGTCTCGTATGGTGGCCTTGATTTCGAATGAGAGGAGCTGGTGCTGAATTTTAGCTCTCATACGTTCTGCTTGTCTGGTGGAGGAGGATCCTGTTGAGGTGAATGCGTTTACGGGAAACATTAAAACACTTGTGGAAACGAAGGAATATGTTTATTCATCGGGAGATCGGTTCTAGTTACAAGAACGTTTCGACTGTCGTCGATAACTGCTAACTAGTCTGAGTAACAACTGTCTGGTTTTACCTATGTTTGAGGTATTTATACACCTGCCCAATGGGCTCCGTGGACTTGCGCCTCCCAAATCTTTCTAGTCCCTTGTACCTGAAAGTAACTGATATTCTTTGAAGGTTTATTGCAATTCGGGAATTTCCTTGACGGTGGAGAAAGTTGAGGGTCAAGTCCAAGAATGCCATTGTTACAATGTGCAGGTATCTTCTGAATTATGGGGATGAGAAACTTGGTTCGACACGTACACTGTGTCGAATCGCTTTTATCACCACATACCCCCTTACCAGTAATAACGTTACGATTAAAGATGAAGCAATTTATATTTGTACATTATTACTATGGAAAATTATGACAAAAAAAAATTGTATTATACATTATTATGGATAGATTGATAGAAAAAAAAAATAGTATTAGATATGCTGAAAAAAAAATGAATGATGATTGTAATTGAAGCTTAATCTAATCCGACCTGTAATCTATCCGGGAAACGTACTCTTCTACCTGAACGTGTAGTGCAATGTTCGCGATTACTATTTCCTTCAGTATGTTCGGGTTGAAAAGTTTGATCGGGTACAACTACGGATTGAGAATTAAACTCGCTTTCGGGTTCGCAGTCTTTCGTCAAAAGAAAGGCTGGTTTAAGTCGGTCTAATGAGACGGTCGCTTTTTTGTCGCCTATTTTGATTACGAAATATTTATCATGGCGATGTACTACTTCGTATGGTCCGTCATACGGAGATTGCAAGGGCGCGCGAACTGCATCTCGCCGAACAAAAACGTGCTTAGCAGTAGACAGGTCTTTGAAAATGAAGGTTGGTTTAGAACCATGCCGAATAACGGCGTTTGGCTTGACATCGTTGAGCCGTACCTTCAATTTTTCTACGAAATCCGAATTTGCTTTCTGATTCGAAGGGGCAAAAAATTCGGCAGGTAGTCGAAGACTTGAACCGTAAATCATTTCGGCAGAAGTTGCATTCAAATCTTCTTTGATGCACGATCGAATTCCTAAAAGAACTATTGGTAATGTTTTCAACCAATTGTCCGTGGCGTGGCACTTTATTGCTGCCTTAAGTTGGCGGTGAAACCGTTCTACCATACCGTTAGCTTGAGGGTGGTAAGCTGTTGTACGTATGTGTTTTGTACCGAGTAGCTTGCATAGTTCCCTAAATAAATTGGATTCGAACTGTCGACCTTGATCCGATGTTATTCGGAGCGGGACACCGAAACGCGAAATCCAAGTGGACAAAAAAGCCGAGGCCACAGTGGAGGCTTCCATATCTTCGATTGGCGCTACCTCCGGCCACCTTGAAAAGCGGTCAATACATGTAAGGCAATATCGGTAGCCTTGTGAATATGGCATTGTGATAATGTCGATGTGGACATGTTCGAATCTACCAGCTACACTGTCAAACTGTTTGATTGGCGTGGAAACGTGACGAGTTATTTTATTTCGTTGACACGGGACACAACAGCGCGTCCACTCGCGACAGTCTTTATTCATCGATGGCCACACGAAACGCGAACTTATCAATTTGTTTGTGGCTTTTATACCAGGGTGTGTAAGGTTGTGCAAAGAGTCGAAAATGTTTCGGCGAAACTGTTTTGGCACAAATGGTCTAACGCTTTCGTTGGTTAAATCACAATAAATTTTGACGTTGAAATCGGGAAAATAAACTTTCTTTATGTTGAGGGAGTTTTCATTTCCGGATTCGAGGATTTTGAGTAATTCCTCGTCGATTTCTTGCGCGACTGCGAGAGTACGATGGTCAACTACCTCGGAAATTTCTTCGATTCGCGATAATGCGTCGGCTACACTGTTGTCCTGGCCTTTGATATACCGTATATCAGTAGTGAATTGGCCAATATAGTCGAGTTGCCGAAATTGTCGAGGGGAACATTTATCCAAATTTTGATTGAATGCGTATGTGAGTGGTTTGTGATCGGTGAATATCACGAAGTTCCGACCTTCCACGGCGTATCTGAAACGTTTTACAGCGTAGTACATTGCTAATAGTTCTCTGTCGTATGCGCTATATTTACGTTGAGCCGTAGAAAGAGATTTTGTATAAAACGCTAAAGAATGCCATGCATGATTTGTTAATTGTTGTAAAGCGGCTCCTATCGCGTAATCGGAGGCATCTACCACAATGCTGATTGGTGCGCCAGGGATAGGGTGCGCTAACATAGTTGCGTCAACTACAGCTTGCTTTACCAAGTTCAAAGCGTTAAGTGCGCTTTCATTCCACGATATCAGCGCATTTCGTTTCATTTTACCTTTCAATAGGTCGGTTAGCGGTTGTAAGATTTGAGCTGCGTTGGAAATGAATCGTCGATAAAAATTTACCATGCCTAAGAATCTGCGAAGTTGTTTGATATTTTCCGGTTTGGGAAATTTTACGATAGCATCTACACGTTCTGCCAAAGGTTTTATGCCTTGTGAGTTAACAGTATATCCGAGAAAAGTTATTTCGTTTACTCCGAAAACACATTTCGCCGGATTGATTACAACGCCGTACTCATTTAAACGTTTGAACAAAATGTTCAGGTGTTCGTAATGCTGCGTCTCGTTATCTGAAGCAATTAAAAAATCGTCAATGTACGCATAAACAAAATCTAAACCACGAATTATTTCGTCGACAAATCTTTGACAAGTTTGAGCAGCATTACGTAATCCAAACATTGTGTTAACGGCCTCGAATAGACCCAACGGGGTAATGATCGCGGTTTTTACAAGCTTTTATTTAGTTTCACCTGTCCCGGTGTCTGTCTGTAATCAAATCTTGCAAGTTAAATATGACACACTTCTAATCGTCCGATTGATTTGAAATTTGGCAGGTGTACATAATTCTGGTGACAATGCATCATGAAATATTTTTTATAGAAAAAAACAAAATGGCTGCTCCAAAATGGCGGATGAGTTTCGTAATTATCAACCGATTTCATTCAAAATTAGTATCTAGGGGTTTTTGGGTTCGACAATGATGATTCTTCTGTCAAAATTGAAAAATTCAAGATGGCGGCTAGAATAGGGCGGACGAGTTTCGTAATTATGCTCCGATTCTATTCAAAATTGGTATCTAGGGGTGTTCTGGGTCGGAAATTACGATTCTTAAAAATTGAGGAATTCAAGATGGCGGCTTCAAAATGGCGGATGAGGGTTGTTTTTATAAAAGATTGTTTTAAAAAATGATTTTTTTATTATAGCTTGTTTCGATATCTTCTTCCGCGACAGGAATTTGATGGTAGGCTCTCACTAGGTCGATCTTAGAGAATACTGTCTTACCATACAATTTCTGGGAGAAATCCTCGATATGAGGTGGTGTGTACCTGTCGGGTATCGTCCTAGCGTTTAAGGCGCGATAGTCTCCACATGGACGTAGAGTGCCGTCTTTCTTGGGAACGCTGTGAAGTGGAGATGACCAGGGACTCTTCGATGGGCGGATGACTCCTTGTTCTATCATAACTTCAAATTCCGTCTGGATCTGCTTAAGACGGTCAGGGGCAAGTCGTCGTGCTTTACAATGGATTGGTGGACCAGGTGTCGTTTTTATATGGTGTTTTGTTCCATGCTTGATTGCTTCCTTCCTGAATACAGGTGGCCGAGTAAGTTCAGGGTATTCTTCTAGAAGTCGATGATACACGGATTCGCCATTTACCACTTTCACGGAAGAAACTTCTGTTTTCACTGGTTTACCGTTCGTTGAAAAGTTTGTTATTGAATCGATCAACCGTCGGTTTCTCGCGTCCACTAATAATCCATAATACGACAAGAAGTCTATACCGATAATAGGTATGTTAACGTCCGCCACTACAAATTTCCACCCAAAACTTCGTCGAAGGAAAAGGTCCAATTTCAACGCGATAGTGCCGTATGTACTGATGCGTGTGCCGTTCGCTGCAGAAAGTTCATACTTACGTGTGTTTTTGCATCGGTCCCTTTAAACGATTTCGCGGGTAAACACACAAGTCCGCACCCGTATCGACAAGAAAAGATACTTTTGTCTGTCTGTCGGTAACGAAAATGCGGCGAGCTTTCGAGTCGTCATCGTGAGCCGCGTTTACGGACGACTTTTGTCGTTTCCCGACGACCAGTTGCACGGAGGGTTACACTTTTTGGCCTTATTTCCAAACCTGGAGTGATAAAAACAGAGACCATCCTGCTTTTGGTATCGACCACGGCTTGAACTTCTTCCGCGTCTTCGCGAAGGTGAGCGTCGCCTGTTCAGCGACAATTTTTCAATTAGCGAACTCAGTGGCGGACTTACCATTTCAGGGGCCCTACGCTTCAAAACTTTTGGTGCCCCCTCTGAAACATTTTCGATTTTTTCGAAAGAAATTTTCAATTGAAACTCACTTCTCTAAAAACGAAACATGAAGTTTCTTAATAAAATACAAGGAATGTATATCAAAACGAAATATAAAAGATGAATAAAAATCTTGAAGAAAGGGGAAAATATCACAAAAATTCAAATATAAAATATCTCTAGAATATCACATCTGCAAATTTTTTATTGCGGCATCTAGATTAAGGAATGAATAAAATCATCACAAAAGATACAAGTATCGTGAAGCTGTAAATCAGTTACCTACAAAATAAAGTTTCACTAGAAAAATTGTTTTTTTTAATATCAGCAAATTCTTTTATTGCAGAATCATAATCGAGACTGCCGGTTATATCACTTTCGATAGAAAGTATTCCTGAAAACTGCAGTCTATTTTCTGTCATCATAACAGTTCTATATTTATTTTTTATCAATGACAAATTGGAAAATGAGCGCTCTGCTTCACAAATTGTAATAGGTAGCGTTACAAATAACTTTGAAGCAATTTATAAATTGGATAATATGTACTTCTATAATTTCTAAACAACTAGTATTTTTTTTTAGTTTCAAGAGTTCAAGATATTCCTGGAATTGAGATGCTTAGCTATTAATTCCCTCCTCAAGGTCTTTCTTATGATACTCCAAAAGTGTTTTAAAACTCTCCCTATCAATATATCAAATATACATTTGAATTTCACAATGATATCTCGATAGACAGAACTTCGACTTTCTAAGTCGCCAATCGAAAAATCTAACACTTTATTCAATATCTCAATAAAGATTACCTTTTATATCAATTATATCGTTCAATGAGAGTACAAGGATTCAAAAGTCCAAACACAAAGAGAAATAGTGCAATTCACCAACACTTCTCAGTTTTTCACAATATCTGAATCAATATCTTACACGAAACTCGCGCGTCATTTTCAACAAACTTGTGAAATGACAAATGAATGTGAGAAAAAAATATGCAGACCTTAGAACTTCTGTACAAGTATTTTTCACTTCACACCCCTAAACGATTCAACATCTGGTCGGCCGTTCTGTAGCACATTCCTAGATTTTAGAAAAAATGTCGACAAATTTATTGAATTATGATGTGATTGTAAACATTGGAATTCGGCCACCACCCTTGAAGGAGTTTATTACAGGAAGACAAGATAATTAGGGACAGTACGCTGAATCTCGGATTCGGATGGTGTGTTTTTTCCAACATCTGAGTTTTGCTCTGAGGCTTTTGTTATTGCGTTTCATTTGAATGTATTAATTCATAATTCACAAGTTGCCTCTGAGCTTTTTATAAATATAGTTCAGTCTGACTATTTTTTTTCACACTTACAGACTGAATTTTTATTATAGAAAAAAAAAAGTTAGTTCGATCGCCGGGGGCCCCTATGGACCTCGGGGCCCTACGCTGCAGCGTACTAAGCGTACCGGTTAATCCGCTACTGAGCGAACTCAACAGTCTTATTCCTTCCCGCAATTCACTAATTTCACTGGTCGTTTCCACGTCGGTGATTTCGTTGGTGGTTTCAGAAGCCATTTTCAACACACACATTTCCGTATCGAAATTTTTGTGAACGCAAACCTCGTTTTTCACACGCGGATCACGTCGGGGTCACCAGTTTGAGGTGAATGCGTTTACGGAAAACATTAAATCATTTGTGGAAACGAAGGAATATGTTTATTCATCGGGAGATCGGTTCTAGTTACAAGAACGTTTCGACTGTCGTCGATAACTGCTAACTAGTCTGAGTAACAACTGTCTGGTTTCACCTATGTTTGAGGTATTTATACACCTGCCCAATGGGCTCCGTGGACTTGCGCCTCCCAAATCTTTCTAGTCCCTTGTACCTGAAAGTAACTGATATTCTCTGAAGGTTTATTGCAATTCGGGAATTTCCTTGACGGTGGAGAAAGTTGAGGGTCAAGTCCAAGAATGCCATTGTTACAATGTGCAGGTATCTTCTGAATTATGGGGATGACAAACTTGGTTCGACACGTACACTGTGTCGAATCGCTTTTATCACCACACTGTTATGGTGCTATATATTGAGTTGATTTTGTGATCAATGTGCCTGGGTGTGAGACCCTGTCTCTTGCACTCGAGGAGGAAAATTCGTCGGTTCTTCAAGGAGGCATACTTCATGTATAAATTGGACCAGATCTTCAACTGTTGGCATGCATCATTGCCATATAGTAGTAGTATAACCAGATTTAGGGAATATGAAAGATTTCTTAACTGTTATGGAATGATTGTCAATATAGAAAATAATCAATTAGGAATTGATGTTTTGAAATTCATGAACACATAGTATTCTTTATAGTTAAGAAATCAAATATTTGTTGTGATTATCTCATGTTAAACAGTTGATAAGTTTTCTAATATTAAACAAATAGCATTTTTATTTCTAAAATAGTACTTTTAACTGTATTAGCTCTTATGTTATGATATTTGAAATTATAAAATGTTGCATAACTGTTATGTATCATTAGTTAGTTGTTCATGAGATACTTATTAGCGGTAGAATAAAAATCTTTTATGGATTGAACAAAATATATTCATTGAAATGTCGAAAACATCATGAACATTAAAAAACATCATTCTGAGTGGAAGGCACCGGGACTGGGAGGTTCCGTTCCGGCACACCTTCAAAAGAAAATAAAAGCACACTATAAGCTGATTGGTTGATCCTGAAAAGAAATACCTGGAGTTGAAATTTGTTAGCACCAAGTTGAAATAACATTTCAGTATAAAAGAATCCCATCCATATTATCAGAATTTTGTGTATAAGAGGCACCATAACAGATAATATTTTCATTTTGTCCAGCCTTGAGAAAGGTTGAGGAAATGATCGATAGCTCGGATGTATACCTGATGTATAAAGGTGAAATACTGATCCTTTAAACCAGAATATTTCCACAATCTTTCACTTTTTGAATAATCACGTTCGATAAATCTATTTCCTAGTTTTCCACGAATAATGAATGTATAATAATATATCCTTCGAACCTTGTCTACAAACGATTGATGGATAAAAAATTCCTTTATTGAACTGTTAAGAATGAATAATATTTGAAGAATTTTTCAAGAAAAAAAATTTGTATAATCTACAGGGTGTTTCACCATAAACTGGACAAACATATATAGCCGTATAGACGACATCGAGGAAGTCGTTTTTGCCTTATGACATATACCTCGTTTTCGACGCATAAGCGAGATACAGGGTGTTCAATGTCAACTTCGAGCAATATTCTGATAACTGTTGTGAGTTACGCGTGATATTTGAAATGACGGTTTCTAGTCAAATCTTAGTATTTTTGAGGGCTCAATCGAATTGTGGTGTGGAATTTTGCGAAAAAAAATTCGATATGGCGGAAAACCTGCAAAGTTGAAATTTTTTTTTCTCGGTTGCTAATTTGGAAAGCATAATCTCAACGTACTCGATTTTCTAAGATTTTCCGTAAAAAAATTTTTTCAAAATTCGAACTCAACTTTTTTTTTACATGTCTTCAGTGAAAAAAAAATTTCGGCCAAAATTTTTGGAATTTTTCATGGTTGAACTATCTTCAATTCTGAATACTTGGGTGAAAACAGAAGGAAAAAATATTAATTGGTTTTCTTTTTGTAGCCTTCCGAAGATTACACTCGGTGTACTTTCTTAATTTTTATTTGAGAAACTGGAGGCCGTACGGAGGTCAAAATTGTGCTAATGGGCTGCCAGAATGATCTGGATAAAAATATGAAATTATAAACCAAAAAAATTTTTTTTCAAAAAATTTTGGTACATAGGAATCGAACTCTATGAATTGGATTAATTCTAATCCTATAAATCTCCGTTACCAAAGCAACACTAGTTAATCGAAAGTGTAAAGTTCGAACCTCACCAAAGTTTTTTGGAAAAAATAAAAAAAAAATAATTTTTTTTGTTCAATTTTTTTTTTATTTTTTCGAAAAAAAATTTTTTTTGGTTATAATTTTATATTTTTATCTGGGTCATTCTGGCAGCCCAGCAGCACAATTTTTACCCACGTACGGCCTCCAGTTTCTCAAATAAAAATTACGAAAGTACACCTAGCGTAATCTTCGGAAGGCTACAAAAAGAAAACCAATTGATATTATTTCATTCTGTTTTCACCCAAGTATTCATAATTGAAGATAGTTCAACCATGAAAAATTCCAAAAATTTTGGGCGAAATTTTTTTTTCACTGAAGACATGTAAAAAAAAAGTTGAGTTCGAAATTTGAAAAATTTTTTTTTCACGGAAAATCTTAGAAAATCGAGTACGTTGAGATTATGCTTTCCAAATTGGCAACCGAGAAAAAAAAAAAAAAATTCCGACTTTGCAGGTTTTCCGCCATTTTGAATTTTTTTTTTTTTGCAAAATTCTACACCACAATTGAATTGAGCCTTCAAAAATACTAAGATGTGACCAGGAACCGTTATTTCAAATATCACGCATAACTTACCACAGTTATCAGAAGATTGCTCAAAGTTGACATCAAGCACCCTGTATCTCGATTATGCGTCGAAAACGGGGTATATGTCATAAGGCAAAAATGACTTTCTCGGTGTCAACTACACGGCTATATATGTTTGTCCAGTTTATGGTGAAACACCCTGTATAGTCAAAAAGAAATGAATATTCAACTTTGAATCGAATGAAATGAAACTGAAATTAGCTCGAAAAGCATCAACCAAAGGGATATCTAATCAGGAAATTTGTGTTGTTTATGTATAGGTATATGAAATCTAATGAATTAAATCAAAACAGTAGCTCACCTTTGAAGAATTTTCATGAATTTTATAATCCGCAGGTATACTCTCCCTCTATCTTTCAATATGTGCTTGGCTGATCACACATGAAACAAACTGTTTTTCACACTACATCAGATTCACCACGCTTAAATTCCACGAACACAACATTATTCAGCTATCCTAAGACTTCAAGCAAATTTTAACACCACCGGAACACACTCAACAACAATTTTCCATAATTTTCAGAATTGCCATAAGACTCCTGGTAACAAAATAACTCTCAATAATTTTTCGAAACAGCTATTCATATTGACACCATGTTCCATCTGGACGATTCCGCGTCTATGTGAGCCGAACGACATCGGAAACGAACGAAGTGGAACGGTTAAATTTGTTTTATTTATTGTTAAAATATCACTTTCTGGTTAAGAAACATAATTTACCAAGAATATTATCTCTGTATTTTATATCTTCTGCTCAAATTATTCACCACTAAACTGGACAATATCTTTGATAGTAAAAAATAACATTTGAATACTAAAATGAACTATTTTTTGTTGATAAATTTGTTGATATATAAAGAATATGAGCAGAACAAACCGTTTTTTTATATTCAAGATCCAGTCAAATTAATAAGTAGTAAAATTTTTTAGTTGATAAGTTCTGTTGTTAAATATAAATGAATATTGGACTAAGAAATTGGAGAGTTGAATATTAATAATCATTTTTCTCAGTGCAGAAAACCAATCCATAACTAACAAGTAACAAGTGATTTGAAAATTACTATAATAAACAGTTTTTAGAATCTCTTGATCCAAATTATCCCTCAATATCCTCAACATATAAACTACAGAACTGAGTTTGCCCACAATATAATCAACATCCTCTTACCACTTCATGAGGGAACAAAAGATCTACACGGTCGCAGTTCTCGGAAGGCTTAACGAGCCAAAACGACCCCAGTTCAAATAATACCACTTCATGAAACAATCTATAAACCAAGAGGATCAAGATGGGACTGCAATAAATCGGCTCAGTACTTACGATTTCAGAACAAAGCACTCACTTTAGATCAATTAAATAAAATCAACTCAGGACTTTCCTGCGGAAACTACCAAGGTGCTGATGGCGGAATTGGTAATTCAAGTAAATCCGGAAGGTAATTAATCTACAGTTAGCAAAAATCGTAAAAATCGCAAAGCAAGAATCGAATTCAAATCAATTAAATCGATATGGCTTAAAAAGGATCCCAGATGAGGGGAACATCGGCTTTTATAACTTCCCTGGGGGGAAGGGAATGATCTGCGCACAAATGCTACTTTTTCTCGAAAAGTATCTCGGTAAAATTTCTGTGAATCTGGCTGATCGTCCGTACGAACCAAAAAAACGGCGTTATCCACATTCGGTGGTTTTTATGAAGGTTTTTTACTATGTTTCCTGCATGCAAAACAATGTCGAACGGACCATATTCGATCTTCTCGGCGTAATTCTGAACTCAAATGAAATGCAGGAATTTGAAATAAAAATTCGGAAAAGAACTAATTCAAAATGAAGATCAATTTCTAGACGGAGAAATTGAAGTTCATTACAATTGCTTAGGAGCATATATATTATATTGTTAATTCCGGTAGCTCAATTTTGATTTGAGAGAAAAGCGAACTGTATCTTAGCGTTCTGAAGCTGGAGCGATGGCGAAATGTTCAAAAAATAGTCAATGATCATGAAAATATCGGTCAACAGTGATGACTTACCTAACCGTCAGCTTTCAAATTCAAAGACGTAGGGCAGCTCTGCTCCAAATCCAAGCTCTTCTCAGGGACCCTTGGCTGCTGAAAATCAGCTCCAATCTTCAGATTTCTGGATGCGTTGTTGAAACCACAAATTTTGCGAAATCAACAATATCAAAGCGACGTTCAATGCGAACGTTTTCAAAAGCGGTTTATATCAAAATTAGCGAAAATATCAAAAGGGTAATCAGCGTGCGAGAAATAACTTTTCACGAGGAAAATTAGCAATCAATTGTTCCACGAAGAAGAACAATATGCCACCAATGTTGACTTCGTTTACGCGTAAGTTAATGACATTTAGCCATCGCTCAAGCAACATTTATATCATGACGCAACATTCTCCGGCCGCGAAAAGTGGCAAATTGAAAGAGAAAAAACAAAAATGATCGTACTCCGTAACATAACATTGGCCATTGCGTATTAAAGCGGTACGAATGCGAATATGTAACAATAATTATACTAAATTATACAAGAAATAATGAAATAAAATAAACACCCAACCTGAACTTGAAAATTACTTATTAAGTTCCAGTGGGTAGAGGGCATAGTTTTACGACAGGCCTCTTTAAGGAGCCAGTTCTGGTCTTGACAATAGCAATGCGAAAGTTTCCATCATCAGAAATAGACAATGAAGCTATTCTTCCAAGAGCCCATTGAGTGGGGGGAAGCCTCTCATCCTTAATGAGAACGAGATCTCTAAGTTTAGGAGGATTTTTGTCAGAAACCAGCCATTTCGAACGTTGTTGCAATGTGTGCAGATACTCGCGATGCCAACGCCTCCAAAAATCTTGTTGAATGCGCTGCAGACATTGCCAACGGCTAAGGCGATTCAGAGGTAATTGGGTGGTCTCTGGGTATGTTAGGGCATTGAGAGGCTCTAAGGTGAGAAAATGACCCGGTGAGAGGGCGGAGACGTCCTCTGGGTCTGAAGTTAGTGCTTCCAGAGGTCTGGAGTTCAAGATTGCCTCAATGAGACACAAAAGCGTATAAAACTCCCCATAGGTGAGGATTTGAGTACCTAAGACGCGAGTCAAGTGAGATTTCACAGACTTTACTCCGGCCTCCCATAAACCGCCCATGTGTGGTGCGGAAGGAGGGTTAAAATGCCAGATAATTTGCTCCTTTTCACTGGCATTCTTCATAAGTTTGGCGATTTCACGACTTGCACCTACAAAATTAGTACCACAGTCAGAGTATAAGTGACTGACTCTTCCCTGACGCGCGATGAAGCGTTGAAGAACAGCCAAAAACGATTCAGTCGATAGCTCCGTTGCGAGTTCCAAATGAAGGGCTTTTGTAGCGAAACACACAAAAAGACAAATGTAAGCCTTTGTAGATTTGGCACCTCGATAGCGTCCCATCGTTATAGAGTAGGGGCCTGCGAAATCTACTCCACTACTGCTGAAAGGCTTTATCTGAGAAATGCGTGATGAAGGGAGCGCTCCCATTGGGGGTTGATAGCTTGAAGGGCGAGTTCTAAAACACTGTAAACATTTACTCAAAACCGAAGATATAGCTTTCTTGCCGCTGAGGATCCAAAATCTTTGGGCGATTAGGAAACGAATGGTACGTAGTCCGGCGTGTAAGTACTTCTTATGATACATATCGATAACAAGAGATGTCAAACGGCTCTTTTTAGGCAAAAGGATTGGATGCTTGGAATCGTACGATAAAGTGGATGCATCTATTCTACCATCAACTCTCAATATACCGAATTCGTCTCCAAATACATTCAATCTTTGAAAATGTTTAGGGAAAGTCTTTCTCTTAAGTTCGGCGGAAAAAGCTTCCTGTTGCGTGGCATATGCTATACGAAGCAGAGCTTCGTTTAATTCAACTAGCGTGAGATTTCCAAAGCGTTTCGTTGTTCCATTTTTTATATTGTTTTCAAAGCGAAGAACGTAAGCTAGAATTCTCTGAATTTTTGTCAGCGAAGAGAACTTGTCCAGCAGAGAAATAATTGCGTCTGAAGGAAATTCACTTGAAACATTCAAGCAAAGAACATTCCCATCAGAGGGATCAGTCGAATCCGAATCTCCATTCGAGAGAGAAGAAACTATCAAGTTGGGCAATTTTTGTGGTCCATCAAACCATAATGAGTGGGAGGCAAATTCTGAAGGAAATAAGCCTCTAGATCCTGAATCAGCAGGATTCTGCGATTCCACGTGATGCCAGGAGGCACTAGGTATCCTGTCTTGGATATGGGCAACCCTATTAGAGACAAAAGTTGGCCAGCGATGCGGAGACCCCTTAATCCAACCTAGGGTGATTTGGGAATCAGTGAAAGCGTAAACTCTTGCAAAATTAACTGAATTTTGGACGGTTTCAAGTCAAAATGAGAGAAGGTTAGCCAATAATACAGCGCCACATAGTTCAAGACGTGGAATAGTGATGCGATTTGTTAATATTTAAATTTTCATCATCAGCTGTTCTTATATAAGCTACTGCGCAATAACCCTTTTCTGAAGCATCACAGAATCCCAAAAGGTTATAAGATTTTACCATGGGAGTAATAAGTTTGCGCGGAATATTAATAGAGGATAAAATTGGAATATCCGAAATAAATTTATCCCAAACCCTATAAATATCCGCAGGGAGTCTATCATCCCATCCAACACCCGATGACCAAACTTGTCGCATGAAGTGCTTGAGGAGAAAGGTAACCGGCGCCAAAAAACCAATAGGGTCATAAATGCGTGCAGTTTGAGACAGTAAATGGCGTTTAGTCCAAGTCTTTTCCGAGAGTTGTACGCTGAAGCGAAAGCAATCTTGTGGTGGGTCCCATTGCAAACCCAAGACTTTTAGAGAGGCGTGTTCATCATTTCGATCGAACGCTAATGGGTCAATTGAGAGGTGCGAAGATGGTAAACCTGATAATATTGAAGGAACATTTGAAGACAATTTCCTAAGTTCAAAATGCCCTCTTTTCAGAAGATGAACCAATTCTTTCATTAAACGTTCAGCACCTTCCAATGTTGAACTTCCACTTACAATATCATCTACGTAGGTATCTTCAAGCAACGCCTTTGATGCTAAAGGAAAATCCGCTCCCTCATCTTCAGTCAACTGGATGAGAGAGAGTGCGCAAAGCTAGATATGGAGCGCTATTAACACCATAAGTAACTGTTAATAATCGGAAATCTTGGGGATTCTCATCAACTGAAAATCTCCATATAATGCGCTGATAATCAGTATTGTCTGATTTTATCCTGATCATGCGGTACATCTGTCTAATATCGGCGCATACAATGTACTCATGTAAACGAAAGCGCAGAAAAATGGACAAAATATCCTTTTGAAGCTTCTTACCCGACAGCAAATGATCATTCAGCGAACCCCTCCCCTGGGTGAGGCGACTTAGCGGAAGCATTGAAAACGACTCTGATTTTGGTCTGTTCATTTTGAGTCTTGACAACACAATGGTGAGGCAGATAAAAGGAATTCGAATGTATAGAATTTGCAGGAACAATTTCCATATGATTCGATTCCAGATAATCACGCATGAAATCAATGTAAAGTTTGTATAGTTCGGGTTTTTTACCAACCTACGTTCAAGACAAATGAATCTGCTCAGTGCCAATTCACGCATTCCGGTGAATTGTGGCAAAACACTACGAAATGGAAGAGAGACGATGTATCGACCGTCGCTATCACGACAATGCTGATCCGAAAACAATTGATCACATAATTTATCGTCAGAAGATAATGGTTCAACAGTGGGCACAGAATATTGATGCGTCACTTTTATATTCGAATTTACCCATCAAGATATACCCCAAAACAGTTTTAATTGCATCAATCTGCTCAGGTTTTCCAATAATTGGATCCGATTGTAAGATTTTTGAAAAAACATCCGCGCCCAATAAAATATCAATCGTACCCGGTGTATGAAACCTTTCATCTGCCAAATTCAAACCCATCAAATGGGACCAAGCAGATTCAGGAACCTGATAGGCAGGAACCTTGTCACAAATTCGATCAAGAACTATTGCGCTCGTCAAAATGACGGGATCATTCAATTTGAATGGGCGGAACATTAAAGTTACGGAACCATAAGTAGCGTTCGTTTTCATGGAACCAAGATCCTTTACTTCTACTTCAATTTTCTGGCGGGGCAAACCTAACAAGTTAGCGGCTTTACGACTTATAAATGAGGACATAGATCCACTATCAATCAAACAGCGAAAACTATGATATTCACCAAAATTATCCCGAACATCGATTAAGGCAGTGGATAAGAGAACCACAGATGACTTCTGACAAACACCAGCAGATGCTGTCAAAACTGCCCCCTCAGAAGAGGTCGAAGGCACTGCTGAATCGACTTGAGATCGACCTGAAGGTTGAGAAAGGTGCAGTAGTGTGTGATGGCGTTCACGGCATTTTCGACATGTATGCACGGATTTACACGAGCGCAAATCATGAATATTACTCAAACAATTGAAACACAAATGCTTTTGCTTGACGAAAGAGTGACGTTCTTGAGGGGTTTTTTCCAAAAATTTAGAGCAAGAATGTAAGACATGATCTTGTTTACAAAGAGCGCATATGGGAGTATTTTTTGTGTGCTGATTAGTATTATTATCATTGGAGAAGTAGGATCCTATGCGTGATTTTGCGTTAGAAGGAGTTCTATTCTTATTAAATGATTTAAAATTATTACTCGAACTATAAGATGTTCCTATAGTATCCATTGCAATGCAATATTTATTCAAAAATTCAACAAGTGTTTTGAATTCGGGAATAGATGAAGAACCATTTTCAAGTTCAAAGCGTGCTACGGTTGCCGTCGGTTGCATTATCCAGACGTTTTATCAGTAACATAACAAAGTCCCAAGACTCTACATCGAAACCCATATTTTTGAGTGCGGCTAAATTTTCAGTGAATGTATTTAGTACATTGCGAAGTGCGAGTTGATTATTGCAATTTATTTTAGGCGTATTTTCGATTGCATTCCAATGAGCTTGTGCCCTCAATCTTTCATTAGAAAATTGACTAATTAAGGAATCGTAAGCTATTTGATAATTACCAGCGGTCATAGGTAATAGTGATGTAACGAATGTCATTTTTTAAACATTCGCGAATGCGAATGCGAATGCAAATGTCTGCTACTGACATTCGCGAATGCGATTGCGAATGCGAATGTATAGAATTTGGCGCGCGTTCCGTTTGTATTTTGTTCCGAGAATTGGCGAGTTGATACGAACTCATCCTACTGAAGTCTCATTCCGCTCGCGCCGGTCTGTTCGTGAACAAAACAAGTGAAATTTGGGTTAGAGTTTGAATAGTTATTTATTTATCAACATGAATAAATCAACTGTTAGTGAAATATGGACTTTTTTTTCTCATATTTAAATTCGCAAAACATTCGCAGTAATTTTGCGGATGCGAATGCGAATACGAATATCCAAACATATGCGAATATCCGCGAATACGAATGCGAATGCGAATATTCGTTACAACTCTTTAGGTAACGTGCGAACTAAAGATAGAGGCGGTCCTTCCAATGAGGAAATTAAATAATTAAACTTTTCAATTTCTGTTAAAGAAGAATTATTATGCACAAGAGCATCGAAGACATCGATATATGTCACAAATTGAGTGTAATCGCCTCTAAATTTTTTCAGTTCAATTTGAGGAAGACGAACATTTGGTGACCTCGGTGCACCTGGAGCACAAGAGGCAAGACTCTGCTTTCGAGTTGAAACAGACTGCGCTGAAACGTTCAGAGACTCTCCATTTGGATCGAACAATTGTGCTTAAACTGTTTTAACGGAGAAGAAATCATTTTGAAATTCACGTCTAATATCCTCCTCCGCAGTGAGATCAACATCGTCACCTTGTAAAAGAATAGCAGTTACTGTTTGGTGTTGCTTGTTAAATTCTTCACGAACCTCATCAAGTTCAGTGAAGCGAATTTTAAAGGAAGTTCCAACCGAAGGATCTGATTTTACTTTGTTGGCAAGATCCAAAAGTGAAGCTAGTTCACCGATGCAAGAGTTTCTAATGAACTTCGCCCTTTTCAGTTTAAAATCTGCCATGCTTGGATGAGAAATCTTATGTGGCGAAGGAAAAATATAATCGAATTGCTTATATAAGCAAAGAGTTGGTCAAAACACCAAAATGCGTTGCTGAAACCAGCACAAAAATAACTTTTGAAATTTTCAAAATGAATAATCGTTTCACATAGAATGTGCATAAACGATGTCACCCCAAACAATTTATTACGTGAAATGCGTGGAATCAACCAATGTGTTGATTTGCGAATTGCGATAAGCGAAACTTACGTTATTCAATACCAGATGCGTAAAAAAATGCAAAAAATGTTCAAATAAACAAAGGGCGATCAACTAAAAGTTGATTTCAAGGGAGAATAAATGAGAAAGCCGAAAATATCGGTCAACAGTGATGACTTACCTAACCGTCAGCTTTCAAAGACGTAGGGCAGCTCTGCTCCAAATCCAAGCTCTTCTCAGGGACCCTTGGCTGCTGAAAATCAGCTCCAATCTTCAGATTTCTGGATGCGTTGTTGAAACCACAAATTTTGCGAAATCAACAATATCAAAGCGACGTTCAATGCGAACGTTTTCAAAAGGGTAGGTAATCAGCGTGCGAGAAATAACTTTTCACGAGGAAAATTAGCAATCAATTGTTCCACGAAGAAGAACAATATGCGTTTTCGTTGCGGAGTGAGATGAAGCCACCAATGTTGACTTCGTTTACGCGTAAGTTAATGACATTTAGCCATCGCTCAAGCAACATTTATATCATGACGCAACATATATCATACTGGAGGCTACTCACTTGATAAAAAATGATAATTATATTCTTATCATCGGCATAGTCTACTCTTATATCATTCATGATTTGAACTGGATCATTAATATAGGTAGATGATGTAAAGAAGAGGGCCCAATATGCTACCCTGAGTTATATCTACTTCGCTCATTTTCTCATCAGACATTTATTTAGTATCATCTACCTGTATGAGAACTCTCTGCTTTCTGTCATGAAGATAACTTTTGAAGAGACTTAGTTGATCACTTCTAATACCAAGCCTCTCAAGCTTCAAAAGTAACAACTTATGTACCACACAGTCGAACGCCTTGGACAGATCCAGGAACAATCCTGTAGGGATAACGTGAGTTCAAAAATTGCCGTTTCCGTATTTCTACCTGGTAAAAAGCCGAGTTGGGTAGGGTTCAAAAGATGGAATTTGCTGAGATAGTTCAATAGTCGATTGGCAAGGATTTTTTCAAAAAATTCTTGAAAAGGATGTGAGCAGACCGATTGGCCTATAATTATTCAAGTTGTCAGGATCATCTTTTTTATGCAATGGCTTGACTATCGCTATCTTTAACTCATCTGGAAATATTCCAGTTGTAAATGATTTATTCAAGATAACGCATAATGGCTTCACAATATTATCTATGGATCTCTTTATCACTCATATTGGTATATGATGATGTCCAAATGATGACCCATTTTTCATCTTTCTAACCATTGCAACAACCCAAGATTCCTCAATATCAAACATAACAAATGACTCATGAAAGCCTTGTGATGTGTGGTTACTGGATATTCTGAAGTTCTCAGTTAAGTAATTTGCAATTTCTACAAAATGATCATTGAAGTCATTAGCCAAATCGAAATCAGTGGGCTCACCCCTCATGGATATATTTGTCTTATTTTTTTCTTTTCTACCAGTTATACTATTGACAATTTTCCAAATTGTTTTTGATTTATTGGACGCATTGTGCATTTCATCTTTATAAAATTTCTGTTTATGACGTATGATTGCCTCATACTATGAGCATTTGATTCTATTGTATAGATTTGAGAACTCGGTTTTTACACTAGAAACTGTATAAACACGATCAAGCAATGATTTTATTGACTTTATCTCTGTATTTTCACGAAAATTAAATTTGTCTTTCTGTTGAGCAGGAAATTCTACCAGTGGGAAGCTAGATTCAAAATGGACACTGAAAATTTTAGGAAATTCGTCCCACATTTTGTTGGCATTTAAATTTGAGATAGTGGTTATGTTATTCCACAATTCCCGTGACAAAACTTCATTAAAAACTGCCATAGTTTCGTTGTTAACTTTCCTACACCTGACCTTTTCATGCAGCTGAATGTGCAATGAAACAGGCAGAATAAACTTCTGTGAGTAGTGATCAGACAAATGGGACTTTATTACATGAGACTCCCCCTTTAATATTAGTGATTATGTTATCCAGACAGGAAGCAGAGAGTTCAGTTACTCTAGTTGGCATAGTATATTATTCAGCGAGCGGTAATGCAAGTCATAAAACACGCAGATGAATTTTGCAGCACGAGCCGTCAGGCGAGTGGTGTAATTCATCAAGTGTGTTATGACCATTACCGCGAATTGAATACGATACTTTATCTTCGACTTCTTCAGTAAAATTCGTATTAATCTGCATTTTTAAAATCGAGAACAGTAGTCAATTGCAATATCTGTGGTCGAGAATCGAATAGCGTAGAAAACGTCAAAAATTCACGTTCTCCAAATGCAATTTTTGGATTTTCAGACCAAAGGATATCTAGAAATGAATAGCGAGATTCGAGAACATTACCTTGATGTCTGAAATCGAATTCCTGATCGATCCGACTTCTTTTTCCATTTCGTAAGCAATTTCATTTTCCTATTTTTATTAGAGTGAGTTATAGGTGTGGGTTATCATAACTCACGCTATTGGTTTATAGATACTATTACAGATCAAAATCAGTTGAATAATGGATATATTAAGTATTGTTTGGGAAAGCAGTGAGTCGGGTAATTGAAAGCGAGTCATGAAAAGTCACTTCCTCTTCGAATGGAATATGTTATTTTATTTCCAAACGTTCGTTAACAACGTCATTTCTAGACTGACAGGATCACAGAGAAGTTCTATTTCTCCGCCTAGGCGGAGAAATAGTTGCTATGGATTACTTTTCCCTCCGGCGCCGGCGGCAGGAAAAGTGTTGTTATGCAAGGGACTAATTTTGCAAGACAACCGTAACTATACAAATGATACATTTTGCACCAAATTATAACGATCGTAAATGTCAATATTATTCAGATTTCTAGGAATTTCAAGATGTTTGAAAATAAAATAACATATTTAATTCGTAGGAGAAGTGACTTTTCATGGCTCGTTTTCAATTACCCGCCTCACTACGTTCGGCGGGCAACCTGAAGCTCGCCATGAAAAGTGACACTTCTCCACCTTATAAAATAATATACTATTATTTTCATACATTTTGAAATTCATGGAAATCTTAATATCTACTGTTGGATTGGCATTTACGATCGTTATGATTGAGAGAAAAATGGAACATTTTCCAAGTTACTGTTGTCCTACAAAATTCATCCTTCGCATAACAACACTTTTCCTGCTGCCGGCCGGAGGGTAAAGTAAGCCATAGCAACATATTTCTCCTCCTAGGCGGAGAAAAAAAAGTTTTCGATGATCCTGTCAGTCGAAAAATGACGTTATCGTATGTTTGAAAATAGAAAAAATTGGGAAATGAAAATTTTAAAAATTAAATTTTCCAAAATCCTGGTACACTTTATCATAACTTCTGAATAATTTTCCGAATACCAATTCTCAGACATTTCATTCAAAAGATACGTTAAGTGAAGTGAGTTGATCCAACTTGTTAATTGATCCGATTCGTGATCTAACCTAACCTATCCTGAAAATTTAAAGATCATCCGGCCGAGAGTTATGGTATTGACGGGCATATGAATTATTGAATTTGATCACGGAGTCGTGCTGAGTGAGATAAATCTAGTGAAAAATTTCGGAAATTTTTTCAGAACCGCTGGTTGAATGTACCGTAATGGCCTAGCTGAAAATTTTCTAAGAATACGATGAGTTTGGACAATTTCGATTTGAAGGCATGCATCTTATCTTCATTTTCCCGCATGTCACTCGAAATCAGAACTTTTCCGAAAGTGCGATGTCCAGTCAACAGCAACCTTTATACAATAGCAGCGTATATTCATTCGAATAATCTTCTAATTGTACCTACGCTACTGAATGATGAACAAATATCACTCTTATCTCTTCTTCAGGAATTTCGCCAATGTCCACACATATTTGGGATAATCCAGAATTAGAATATCAACGTCAGTATTTGTTCTAGTTCTCGTCTGCAAAGTCAAGGATTTGATCAATTGAAAATTTAGAGTTCACTGGGAGCGAGCGTTCTACCACAACATATTTCTGTATTCTCATATCATAGTGAAAATGTGGATGAACAAAACTTCGATTAATTCGTTGTTACTCCTTCTCATTCTAAACTCCCATGGCGCAATGACTGGTGAGTACTCTCATTGTAATTCTTAGAATTAAAAGAAAATAGTTTCCATACATTGTCGTATTTCGGAGGAATTCTTTAACACTGGAAATTGAACCAGGGCAAAAGCAAACAATTATAGCTGGAACATTGTTACATGAACATGATATCATTCTGATAATTGCAGTGGTCAAAGCGCATTTGTTTAAACATTGGAAAATTAAGCTTAAAAAATCGATCATTACGGTTCATGAAAAACAGAAATATAGCCCATAAATGTTCAAGACTACTTATTCGTACGTCAAATGATAATTGTTCTGGATGGGAAATGAGAAAAAACTTATTCCTCTTAAAGTATGAATAACATACTGTTGCTTTACCTATTTGTTCGCATTCCGAATGCCACAGTTAAGTTGAGTTCGTTAATGGACAAAATTAGAACAGGGGTTCTGTGAATATTTTCTCCTTATAATTTCGAATCTATAGATTCGATAAGTTGCACGCTTGCGTCAACTGGAAATTCAAAAATTTCGAAAAATTCAGAGGTTAGGTATGTTTATTCTGAAAGACAACAAGAAAATAGATATCCAGAATGAAAATATGTTACTTAAATACTTTCAGTTCAATTTTAGAATATGAATAGGAGTTAACGATGATATTAAGGACTTGAAGCAACTGCACACAAGGCCAGGCTGGCTGGGTCTGACTTGCTCTGACAAAGACACAGTTGAGTGGCTTAGGAGCATTCAGCCAAAACTGAAACCCTGGGAGGGGGCTGATTTAAGGGTTGTCGAGGAGGCAGAACTGCCTCATCCGGAGATCCTGGTTGGCTACCTCCCAGAGAGTCAGCATCTCACCAACGAACAAATTTTATCGTTCGTGGCGAGACAAAATAGAGGACTCTCAACATCTAGTTGGAGAGTTCTTCGAAGGGGACCATCAGGACCCATGCTAGAAATAGTTATTTCGGCCGACAGAGGCTCGGTCGAAAGTCTGAGAGAGAAGAATTGGCGAATTTTCTATAAATTCGGCCAATCAATCCTTCGCCTCAAGGGAGCCAAGACAACGGCGAAGAGGGAAGAGGCACAACAGGCCTCTACCTCCGGTTCCGTGTCGACGAAGCCCAGGGGAAAGGAAACTCAGAAGTCGGCGAAGCCTACCGGCACAGCAGCCGGAGCCTCAACGCCGAGCACCAGCGCTGGGAGGGGGGCTAATCCGCGGGGCGTGGGAGGGGAGGGCCTGGCGGGGTAAAACCTGCGGCCCTTCCCACTAAGCCTGGCGGACGGCCAACCTCAATAAAGGGCAGGTGTCTGACATGTCTTCAGATTAACCTCCAGCACTCGAAGGCAGCCTCTAGTGCCTTATGCTGGAGAACATCTAGAAGGCATATTGACATAGGGCTGATACAAGAGCCTTGGATTAATGGAGGCCAAGTTAAAGGCCTACCAAACAACTTATATCAAATGATATACTGTGACAGGTCAGTAGGTCCAAGAGCTATTATACTACTCAGGAAGGGACTAACCTGTCTTCCACTTACAGAGTTCCTGACAAGGGATCTTGCTGCGGCGCTGGTTGAGGTGCGAGCTGGGAACAGCAAGAGGCAGCTGGTTATCGCCTCAGGTTACTTCCCAGGAGACGCTATCAGCCCACCACCAGAGGAAGTACAACGCCTCATCGAATGGTGCCGCAAGGAGAAGAAACAACTGATTCTGGGCTGCGATGCGAATGCACACCACACAGTATGGGGGAGCACAGACACTAATCATAGAGGTGAGGATTTGCTTGATTTTCTATTTTCTAACAATATGGAGATAGCGAATGTGGGTGATAGTCCAACCTTTATGAATGCGATTAGAAGGGAAGTAATTGACCTTACGCTGGTGACGCCTTTTATTGCGGGGATGGTCAAGAACTGGAGGGTCTCAAAGGAACCATCCATGTCCGACCATATGGCAATTGAATTCGACGTTGAAGCAACTGCTTCAGCTGATGTTGAGTGCAGGATACCCAGGAAGACTGACTGGGATCTCTATGTAGCCCATTTAAGATCTGATCTGGAAGGACTGAAATACAACATCGGCTCAAATGAGGATCTGGAAAACGCCTCTGCTCACTTCACATCATGTTTGAAGAGGGCATTCGAGAACAGTTGTCCACTAAGGAAAAAGACGGTCTCCAGAGACGTCCCCTGGTGGAATAATCATCTAGAAAACCTCAAGAAGGCGGCCAGGAAAGCCTTCAACAAGGCCAAGCGAGATGGCAGCTGGGATGCCTATCGACTGGCCTTGACAAACTACAACAAAGAGGTCAGAAAAGCCAAAAGGCAGTCCTGGAGAAGCTTCTGTGAGGGAATAGACAAAACATCCCCGGCAGCCAGACTTCAAAAGGTACTATCTAAGGATCACTCTAACCCAATTGGCCAAATCAAGAAGCCATGTGGGGACTTTACGAATGATCCTGAAGAAAGCCTAAGAGCTCTGCTAGAGACTCATTTTCCTGGCTCCAAGCAAACAACCATCGAAGATGAAGTTCCCGAAGGGGAAGCACCACATAACCCCACTAGGCGGGATCTTCAGAAAGCTGGTAGACTATTCACACCACAAAGAATTGAATGGGCGATAAAAAGCTTTCAGCCCTTCAAATCAGCAGGCATGGATGGTATCTTTCCGGCCATGCTACAGAAAGGTGTTGATTTCATTATACCCCCGATAGCTGAGCTCTTCAAGGCCAGCTTTGCAAGGGGTTATATTCCAAAAATATGGAGGGAGGCAAGGGTAGTTTTCATACCCAAAATGGGTCGTAAAGGCTCCCCAGAGCCCAAATCCTATCGCCCCATTTGCCTCACCTCCTTTCTCCTGAAGACTATGGAGAAAATAATAGACAACAGCATAAGGGGAAATATTAAGCTCCACAAGATGCAGTTTGCCTACAGGGCGGGCAGATCTACCGTAGACGCCCTTCATCAGCTCCTTAGAGAGGTGGAAGGCACCCTCAATGCAAAGGAGATTTTACTTGCAATGTTTGGAGATATTGGAGGGGCCTTTGATAACACCCTACATGTTTCCATATGCAATGCAGCTAAACGGAAAGGGGTAGAACCTTCCACTGTTAAGTGGATATCAGCTATGTTGAAAGGACGAACTGTCACAGCCTATCTGGGGGATACTGAAGTGACCGTGCTAACATGCAGGGGATGTCCTCAAGGAGGGGTGTTGTCACCCTTGCTGTGGAGCCTGGTCATGGACGGTCTCCTGGAGAAGCTCACAGCGGGTGGTTTTAACGTCCAGGCGTACGCCGACGACATAGTGGTGACAGTGAGAGGCAAGCATGAAGGCTCATTAAGCAGCCGAATGCAGCTTGCTCTCAGTATCATCGAAAAGTGGAGTGAGGAAGAAGGGCTAACTGTCAATCCCTCGAAAACCACACTGATTCCGTTCACTAGAAGAAGAAATCTCAACCTCAGGGCTCCGGTCCTAAATGGCCAGACTCTGAACTTCTCTAGTGAGTGTAAATATCTAGGTGTTATCCTGGACAGCAAACTCAACTGGAGGAAACACATAGATAAGACTCTTTCCAGAGCCACGGCGGCCATGTGGGCCTGCAAAAGACTCTTTGGAAAGACATGGGGCATGAAACCGAAAATGGTACTGTGGTTATACACAGCGATAGTACGCCCTATTGTCACCTATGCGTCTCTAGCATGGTGGACAAAAACCGAAGAGGTTACCACACGCAGTCGTCTGCAGAAACTGCAAAGGCTAGCCTGTATTGGGGTAACAGGAGCTATGCGTACAGCTCCTACAGCAGCGCTTGAGGTCATTCTTGATTTGCCTCCCTTACACCTACATGTGAGGAAATGTAGCCTGCTGGAAGCTATAAGAATCTCCCTTAACGGAAAGCTACTACCCGGTAACTGGGTTGGACATATGGGGATCTTGAATCAATTTGATTCAAATCTCCTGGCAAAACCATCGGATGTTATGCCAACCATCTACGATTTTGAAACGCCCTTTGAAACGGTCATAACCGACCGTCCTAGGGCAATAAGTTTCGTAAATCGTCTGGACAAAAAGTCATCCATATGGTTCACCGACGGATCTAAAACAGAGAAGGGTACTGGCATTGGGGTATATGGACCTAAATTGAGGATCTCTAAAGCCCTGGGAGGCGAGCCCTCTATCCTACAGACCGAGATAATGGCTGTTTATGTATGCGCTCAAGAGTGTCTCAAGATGAACCTCAAGGGAGCGCATGTCTACATCATCACGGACAGTCAGGCCTCACTGAGATCCCTGGAATCAAACTGCCAGGGGTCTCTGTTGACCTGGGAATGCCGTAACACCATAAAGCAACTGGCAAGAGGCAATAAAGTGACTCTATTGTGGGCACCAGGGCACTATGGCGTTGAAGGAAATGAAAAAGCCGACAAACTGGCAAAAATTGCATCAAGGCAAATACCTGTTGGACCTGAGCCGTTCTGTGGGCTCGGAAAAGACCAATACAAGGCAGCGGTCCAGCAATGGGAGCTGAAAAACAGGATAACCTACTGGACAAACGCTCCTGGACTTATTCAGGCCAAGAAATTCGTGACGATATCACCTACCTATACCAGGAAACTCTTGAAGCTATCACGAGCTGAGCTTCGGGTGATGGTAGGACTGCTGACGGGACACTGTCGGTACAAACACCATTTGTACCGCATGGGAAAGTCAGCAGATGAGATTTGCAGGCTATGTGGATCAGAAGCGGAAACAGCTGAACACATGGTATGCAAGTGTCCAGAGCTGGCTGAACTAAGAACCATTCATATGGGGAAACCGGTCCTGGATACCCATGAGGTCACGGCCAAGGCTCCTAGGGAGGTTGCCAATTTTATCAACACTATTGACGACCTCCTTGGGTTTCCATGAATGAGTAGGGTAGGGAACAAAAGATCTACACGGTCGCAGTTCTCGGAAGGCTTAACGAGCCAAAACGACCCCAGTTCAAATAATAAATAATAATAATAAAGGACTTGAAGGAAACGGAATAAAGCGATTGAAACATTTCACATCAAATTGTGAGCTTACGATCGAAACTATTCACGTGAAGTTAAGAATGACATACGTTTCACTGCATAATTCGATGTGTCAGAGAGAGATAGGATCGGAAAAATATTTTTTTCTCCGATCGTGGGAAAAGTGACACCATTTTGACCTGTTTTCTATGCGCAAAGCTCAACATTCCAGAACACTGGGCAGTTGCTAAGCAATTAGAAGGCACAATAGACCTTAAGGTCGCAGTGAACTGTAACCCCTTTTCACTATAAGCAATTAGAAAATAACAGTGCGGTAATAATTACCGCACTGCTGTAGCGTGCGGTAATGTTACAAGTGGATTATTAATAGTTATTTAATCAACTAGTTTATTAATGACAGCGATTAATGGTTGAAATATTTTAACGCGTGAGCGGAGCGAGCGCGTTAATGTTCGAGACCATTAATCGCTGAATTAATAAACGAGTTGATTACAAGATTTTTCCGTCGACCATATCACGAATTGAATATGAATTCTCGATAGAAATGAATTTTTATTTTGCATAATAGACAAATTTGACATAATGTAAATTTCTATGTTCATTTCGATATATTAATATTTGTGCTCCCTATGGAACAATTCGATAAATTCATAGAGGGAATATTGGGCATGTTGTGACATTCTGAATAATTTACATTCGGTTTGCATTTATATCATTATCTATGATATCCCATAAGGAACGTGTGGAGAAATTGGAGGTTGAAGTATTATTTACTTTGCAATTTGTATCACCTGAAATTTCTTCTGCAGTCTATTTTATTTTGAATGGAGTTGTCAATATACCCTTCTGTGACAGGAGTTGATTTTCAACCAAGCTCGATAGTGCTCTGACTGAATATTTTATGTTCGGCAGCCATGACAATCATGCATTAATAAGAAATCATGCATTAAAATAGGTCATTAATGGATGATTTCGAGTGCGTTAAAATGAGCTTTTATTCTATGGTCGACGGAAAAATAAAATAAAACGAAGTATGGTTTCAATTTTAAGGTCGCCGTTTGATGCGCGTAGGACAAGTCAACCGATAGAGGCGCCACCGTGCATTTTATGGAATATCTCCATAGAACTTACATTATCTCTATGAGTTCTATGAATATCTCTCTAATTATGAATGAAACGTACAATGGCGCTCTCTATCCGACACTCGCTGAACTATGAAATTAGTGAATATGTGGGTAAAGCAGGAACTTTTTCCCGCTAAAATTTGAATTTGGCCATTCTCTGTCAATTCCGTATTTCAAGTTGTTTTTCTGAATGAAATTATCTGCAGATTCACTTTTAATCGGAAGTTGAACTATTTTCATGGGTCTTTGGTTTGAAATAAAACAGAAGCATGAGTTGGATCATTTTCTTCTATTTTTCAAAGAAAAAAAATTATTGGTTGGAATGCAATTAATCTCAATTATCTCATTAAGAACTCCAATCCTTTTTGAGTTCACCCACAAAATTTCAGTTTTCAAAGTGAAACCATTTTCAAATGCAACTTGAAATAAAAACACACTAGAAACCTACATTGAACGCCCACCTTAATATTGATAAATTTGGTATAAAAGAAACATCTAATTTATAACGATATTCTTGAAAACAAATTAATTGTTGTTGATATTAACATTTATTGTACAGTTTGTACAAGTTTTAAATTGTACTGGAGGGCAATGAGAATTTATAGACGTTGAAGCTGCATGGCTAGTTGTTTGGTTTATCTCGTTTCGATCATTTTCATTTGAAGTCGAGGCAGGGGTGTTGAATATTTTATTAGAAGATTTCCATCCTCCGTGGCGCTTTAATTTGAGGCATTTTTCCAAATTGATTTATTCCAATGACTGTCTTCCAATCTTCCATCCTTTTCCCTTGTTGAATTTAAAAAAAAATTAGGATTTTTAAAATCATTAGGCCTGAATGATACGTACTTTCTATAAACATTTAAATAGGTTTCGTTAATGATAAATGATCTAGGTCCATATTCCATTCGATCAGATGGCCGCGTGTAGTAAAGACGGTGTGAATATGGTTCTCCAAAATGATTCGTTCAAATGCGGATATTGCAAACGCGTTATGGCAAAAGTTAGTTTAAAGTGTAATCTTTGTCCCAAAGTATTTCATTCTAGCTGTGGAACAAGAGTTGCGAAATGCTGTGAACAAGATCTGGTAATTTCATCGGGTGATAAATTCGGTGATGGATCGAGTACGGCATCAGCGACTGACGATGTTCCGGAATCTGAAAATCTAGCAATCAATGGTGATTCTACCCATCAAGATTTATTATTGAAAATAATTAAGGAACTTGATGATAAAAATGATTTATTAATATATAAAATTTCCATTCTCGAAAAACAACTAGCTGATAGAGATAAAACTATATCTGATCTCGACAAAAAATTGAAAGCAACAAACGGAAATTCTTATGCTGATAAGACTAAAAGACGCCCACATGATCCGGTAACGACAACCGCAACAGGTGCTGCCCAGTCTTCAGGAGTAAATACAGTGACTAATACACAGACAAAACAAATGTCTGTTGATGCAAACAACGATATAATAACATCAAATAAACCAACAATGTTACCGCCACATCTGGACCCAGGTAATTCGATGTCTACTGAGCTGAATACAGATGATTCTGAAGGAAATAATGAAAGGAAAGTGGTCGCCGCCAAAAAGAACAAAAGGAAACCTCGACGTGCTTTAGTTGTTGGTAATTTCTCCGGTCCAACTTCAGTGGAGGGAATGAAGAAATATAAGGCACTACATGTTTCCAACTTGAGGCCTTCTACAACAGTCGACGATCTTGAAAATTTCCTAAAATCCAACTTTGCTGATGTCAAATGTGAAGCACTGAAATCTCGTTACCCCGACAGTTATTCGTCGTTCAAAGTTCTAATTCCGGATGATGAGTATGAAAAAGTCACTGTACAATCAAACTGGCCAAACAGATGCAGTGTGCATCCTTTTTATCAACGCAGGATCGCAGGAAAAAATCGCTAAATTCGGCAACCGACGAATCATCTGAAGCTCCAGCATGTGAAATCATAAATTTGAGGCTATTGCAATTGAATATACAATCAATAGCAAATAAAATTGACGGCTTGTCTATGCTTTTATCAGAAGTAAAGCCCAATATTGTGAGTATTGCCGAGCACTGGTGCAAGGAAACCAATTTGAATTTCATGACATTGCCCGGATATAAATTGGTGACTAGCTACTGCCGACCAACACGTGCACATGGTGGTACTGCTATTTTCGCCCAAAATGGTCTTGATGCTATGGAATTGAAGATCTCGAGCTGTTCTGAAGAGCTGGAATGTGAAATTTGTACGGTGAAAGTGGTGTTCGCAAATATAAAAGTTTGTGTAATTAGTATTTACAGACCTCCTTCTGGTAACGTTGAGAAATTTTTTGACAACTTAACTCATACTGTAGAATACTGCAGCAAATCTGTAGATTACTCATTTTTATGCGGAGATCTCAACATTGACTATCTGAGTGACAGCAGAACAAGTAGGCTGTTGAAGGACTTACTGCTTTGTTATGACATGAAGGTAACATCTTTGTATCCAACCCGTGGTTTCACTAATGTTAATGGTCTTACCTCTTCTACTAAGGTAGACTACATTATTACAGATGCAAACTCAAATGACTGCAGGTCGAATGTATTTGAATCTCACCTCAGTGATCATCTGGCCATTTCTCTAAATTGTTTCATTCAAGTAAATAGGAAAACAAGTGTAAGAACACAAAGACTTAAATTAAGTAGAGACATAACATCTACCAGATTGTATAACGTGGCTATGGAAATTTCGAGTGCTTGTTTTGACGATATGTACTCAACTCCTAATGTGGACATATCATTTAATGCTTTTGTTGAAATTGTTAAATCTTCAGTAGATAAATGCTGTCCATTGAGACATAGGGATATTTCTGATGATTTTACCTCTAAATGGATAACACCTGAAATTAAATTAGCTAGCAAGCACTTAAAGGATTTATATTGGTTGCGTAAAAATTGCCAAACCATACGATCATTGGAAGTTTATAAAAAAGCTAAAGCCAATTATAACTTGTTGTTACGATCTTCGAAATTTGAATATCACCAAAATCTCATCAACATGTCCGACAATAGAAGTAGGACTGTTTGGGGAATTGTGAACCGGGAAACCGGCAGATTGAAACATTGTGCAGACATTACTCTAGAGTTAGATGGCAATATATGTCGTGAACCTTCTGAAGTAGCCAATGCTTTTGGGAAATATTTTTCAATGGTAGCGGGGTCATGCCTAAATGAAGCTTATGGTGACAAGGTATCATTATCATGTACTTTGTCCCCAATGACATCCGCAACTTTTTTCTTCCACCCCGTGGATAATTATGAAGTACTGAATGCAATAAAGTTTCTAAAAAATAAAAAGAGCTCTGGAGTTGACTCTATATCAGTTAGAATTTTAAAGTCGATAGCTGGTAATGTTGCGGAACATCTATCACATATAATTAATCTGACGGTTTCCTCTGGTGTATTTCCTTCTGCATTGAAGCATGCTATTGTGCTTCCGATATTTAAGAAAAATGATCCTAGGAGCATTGCAAATTATCGGCCTATATCTATCCTTAGTATTTTTTCTAAGGTGATTGAAAGGATGGTAATGAACCGTATGACTGACTACTTAAATAAATTTAATCTGATCTCGAATTGTCAGCATGGATTTAGGGCAAAGAGATCGACTCAAACGGTTTCTCTTCATTTTGTTGAGTTTTTATATAGCGCCTTAGATCGGGGTCTTTATGTCTCTGGTCTCTTTTTCGACCTCTCAAGAGCCTTTGACTGCATTTCTCCACGTTTTATCATCGATAAACTATATAACCTCGGATTCAGGGGAAATTTTCTGGATTGGATCTGTAGTTACATATCAAACAGAACTATATCTGTCAAAGTTCTCAATACATTTTCTAACTCATATGTTAATGAATTGGGCGTTCCTCAGGGTTCGGTGTTGGGGCCGCTGCTCTTCATTCTCTTCATAAATGACTTGCCTGGGCACATTCCTGCTGAGTGGTTGGTCATTTTTGTTGATGATACATCTGTGGCGGTCTCGGCGCCGAGTCTCGTTGAGCTTGTTGAGCGTAGCCAACTTATTGTGGCGAAATTTGTAGAATGGTGTGCGAGTAATGCCCTGGTTGTAAAAATCTCCAAAACTGAATCCATATTTTTTGAAATAAAGAATTCTGTAGTCGAACCACCCCTAATTCAATACAGAAATATTCAACTAAAATCAAGCGAGTAATGAGTATGTAAAGTTTTTGGGCGTAATTATGGACCAAAATCTGAGATGGTGTGAACATGTAAACCATGTAAGTGGGAAGTTGGGCTCAGCCTATTACGCGATAAGACGTATCAGGGATTCACTCCCACTTGAATCATTGTTAAATGTCTACTATAGCCTAGGTTACTGTCATATTGCATATAATATTCTAGTGTGGGGAAATTCTATCGAGTTCAATAGAATATTTGTAGCACAAAAACGTATCATTAGAATGATGTTCAGGCTTGGTGCTCGCGAGCACTGCAAACCTTTATTTATCAACTATGGTATAATGACTGTACCTTGTATATATATGTATAAATCTTTGTGTTATGTCAGAGAGAACAAATCCCTCTTTGTAAAATTAACCAGTTTTCATGACTATAGTACAAGAAGTTCTGAAACGCTATCCATGCCCATACATAGAACCAGAAAATGTGAAACATCTCCATCGTATCAAGCCATGAAACTGTTCAATCATTTGCCAAATACTGTCAGAATGATGGATATAATAAAGTTTAAAAAATCAATTGAACGTATGTTGCTTGATAAAGCGTATTATAGTGTGAAAGAGTTCTTGGAAGATAGTATAATTAATTTATAATTAATCGTATTTTGATGACTTGTCCTATACATTGTATCTATGTCTGAGAGGATCAATAAATTATTATTATTATTATTATTATTATGTTTTGTTTCTATATCTACTTACTTTCGTCGATAAAAATATGTCATCTCAGGCCTCTAAAATGAATTTCTGAACTTGTTCCTGGGTTAAAATTTTAGATTTTTTCTGTTTGTATACTGTAGCTTGACGTTTCAAAAATGCTCTCAGTTTTTGGTACTGGGCAATATTAATATTATTTTTAACAGACAAAGTTGATCGAAGCATGGAATAATGTGCCCACAACGTCGAAGATTTCATTGTTTTAGCCAATTCAGCAACATACGCCATCAGTAAATTCTCAGAAAAGGATACACTGTTGTTTTTTCTGCAAAAATCCATGAAGCGTTGGTACGCAAGTTCATACTTCTCTACGGATTTCGCCTGAAGTAAATTAAGTGAAGCCGCGTTCGCTGCTTATGCAAGTTCAGGAGGCGTGCAAGGTAACAAATAATCACCATCAGTGCCCATGTTTACTACTGCTATTTTGATTCCTTATAAAATGCAACGAATCAAACAAAACCGGCTTGAAAATTATTTTACTTCTGTCATAACAAAGTAATTTCCATAGTTACCACTTCTATATTTCAATATGAACATAGAGAAACCTATTTAAACTTACTTGATTACATCTTGAATGAAATATTTTTCAATACATTTTTCGAATGTAAATCGACGATCGAAGAAAAAATAGTATGTATAATTCGTGGGAAAAGCATTTTCCCAAATTCCTGTGTTACCAGACTCGTCGCTACACTCCTCGTCAGGTAATTATCACAGTCGTTTGGGAATATTATGCTTTTCCCACTAATTATACAATATACTATTATTATCAATATTGCCGCACAAGCGCAGATCTGGATTGTTACCAAAGCCCCCATATAGGAATTATTAGACATATTACAAATCCAGAAAGGCTTATTCCGTGCAAGCTTACTTTCTGGACTAGTAATGAAATATGCTATTTCATTACACCTCTCTGATAACACGGGACAAATTTTCAGCAGAATGCATTTCGATATTGTAAAACAATAAATAATCAAAACACTGACATCTACTGTCATCACGCAATCGTTGCTCTGTCAGTTTTAGACATGGCGCCAACTAGTACGGTTGACAAAGGTGCAGCTCTTGCATTGGAGCTAAATAAAATTAATAAAAATATTTTAATCGACATTTTGGTGCAGCATTCGGTGCCGGAGAGTGTTTCGAATGAAGTAGTTAAAGCATTTTTCGAAAATTTATTCCAGGAAACTGGTAAACACGAAGCTTCCTCTCGTCCGGTTGGTGATGGGCGTGTTCCAACGGATGGGTGGAAACTGAAAATGGAAAATGACCATCTTACGACACAATTTGTATTGTACCAGCAACTGAATTCTGAGTTGAAGCATAGAATTGGGGATCTTGAACTTATAATCAAACTATTACAAAACAATGATCTGAAATCTGATTCCAACGTAAGTCCCAGTTCTGTTAACGGTTCGTCTCTTGCAAAAAACGTAAACAAAATTCCTAATCAAGTAATAAATATAAGTGGTGGCCTTGACGCTGAAATGAGCAGTTTACCAGGAGATGTACTGGTGCGCAAGAATATAAACAAAGGTGCAACGAATAGACGTGTTCAGCGTAGTTCTGATGTACCGATTCAACAGTTGTCAAATTGTGACAAGTCTGTCAATAAAGAACCTAAAATGACAAACTCGGATATTTCAGGGTTAAAAACAAAAGGGTTAAAAACAAAAGTAAACAACAATAAACTGTTTACTGGTAAAGCTTCAGTCTCAAATTCAAAAATAAAAGGAGCTCCAAGGTTTGTCAATATCTATGTTGGCAGAATTTTTGGCGATGTTGGGGAGGAAGATATGGAAGAATTTCTGATGTCTACTTGGCCTGACATCAATATAAGCTGTACCAAATTGGCAAATAAGGGTAAAAACAGTAGCTTCAAAATCAGCTTCGACTCGTCACATAAGCAGGGCGTTTTAGACGAAAGTAAATGGCCTACTGGAGTTTTACTAAAAAATTTTTTTTCGACCCAAACTCACTGATGAAAAGTCAATCATTACTCAGGAAAGAGAGAATTACTATGTGTCATTTAAACGCAATGGGTGTTGCGGGAAAAGAGTCTTCTCTTGAGATGCTACTTCATATTCACGAGAATACTCAAGTTATGTCAATCACCGAGCATTGGTTAAGTCAGGAGGAAGCTGAAGTTTTTTCTCTGGCAGGATGGCAATTAGCTCACAGCTACAGCCGTAAAAAATCTATAAGGGGAGGTGTTTTAACATTGAGTCGTTCCCATTTACGTTATGTTTGTCTAGATAATGTTAATGTTTTGTCTTTAGATTCACATTGTGAAATTTCTGCAATAAAGCTGTTACAGTATGATTTGATATAAATTTCTATTTATAGAGCACCTAAAGGTGATTTTAATATATTTTTTGATACCCTGGAGAGAATTTTTGGGGTACTCAGAACATCACAGTGCAGAGTGTCATTCCTTGGAGATTTCACCTGACAAGAATTGTAAAACTTTTTGCGATATTATGAATTGTAACGGTTTTGTTCGTACTGTTTTTGAACCAACTAGAGGGCGGAACTGTATTGATAATATATTTATAAATTTTAGTAAGGATAATCATTTTTCCAAAGTGGTAGACTTCGAGTTTTCCGATCATCGCGCACAGTTACTGGAGGTGGAGATTCCCGCGGAGATTGTTGATGATACAGTGGTCAAGACTTTTCGACCTTTGACTGAGCAGGGTATGTTTTCTTTTCACAATGTGGTGTCTTCTCTTTCGTGGGATTTCTTGAGAGATGAGGGTATGCCTGTTGATGAACGTTCCAGAGTTTTTGTTGAAGTCATTGCCGATGCATTCCATTTGTGTTTTCCTGTCAGGGAAATAAGATCTAGAGGTAAGGATGGTGGTGTCCACTGGTTTACCCGAGAATTAAAGAATATGCGTAATTACCTTCAATTGCTTAGCAACATGTATGCTCACTATCAAACTGAAGATCTGAAGACGGCTCGTAATGATTTTAGGATAAAATATAAACAAAGAGTGAAACAGGCTAGGATCGAGGCTAATGACAATATTATTAAACACTCTAGTAATGTTGCTAAAACTATGTGGTCTTTAATAAAGAATAAAAATGATTTTCAGAAGGTTACCAGCCCAAACTTTTCTTCGGATGAGTTCAATAACTTTTTCGCATCCGCTGCACACGAAACCTTGAAAGATCTAGGTGATCAGGTTTTTGACCCTATAAGTATAATTCCTGTGGTGGTAGATACTGCCTTTTCCTTCACAGAGGTTACCTTTATTAATGTCAGGGATGCGATTAATTCCTTAAAACCTAGTAAAAGCAGAGATTTTTATGGACTTTCTCCAGTGTTGATCAAAAGAAATATCAATAATATGGTTGAACCACTCACCAAACTATTCAATTTATGTATTGGGAGTGGCACTTATCCCGACTGCCTTAAGATATCGAAGGTTATACCCTTATTTAAAAAGGGCGAAGCTGGTCATATCAAGAACTATCGACCCATTTCTTTGGTCCCAGTTTTTTCTAAAATTTTTGAAAAACTCTTGTGTTCTCGGTTACTTGCGTATTTTGAGGGTAACAACTTGTTCAGCTGTCATCAGTTTGGTTTCAGAAAGGGTAGAAATACTCTTGATGCGATCTTAAAGTTTATTGAGAACACATTTCATTGTTTTGAGGAGGGTAAATATTCGTTCTCCTTATTTTTGGACGTAGCGAGGGCCTTCGACTGTGTGGATCGCCGAGTTCTGCTTGGTAAGTTGAGGGCTTATGGATGCTCGGGGGACAGTTGTGCACTAGTTGACTCTTACTTGACGAACAGATTCCAAGGTGTTTTCATCGATAATACTTGGTCTCGTCTGAGAGAAGTCAATTATGGAGTGCCCCAAGGTTCTATTCTTGGGCCTCTATTGTTTTTGATTTTTATAAATGATCTGCCTCTGTTCATGGGCAACTATTCAACAATTCTTTTTGCTGATGACACGACTGTCTCGCTGGCATCCGATTCCCTGACTGCCTTGCTAGAGCAGGGTGCGGTTGCACAGTCGAGGGCCCTCGACTGGTTTACCTCTAATGGGTTGGTAATAAATGAGCAGAAGACCATCAGGCTTATTTTTTCTTTGAGAGAGATGGACTCTCCTGACCTGACTGGTAGTACGAGGTTTCTGGGCCTGACTTTGGATAGTACTCTCCGGTGGAGTGTCCATGCCGACCAGCTCGCGGGGAGATTGTGTGGGAATATATTTCTTCTCAGGAGTCTGTCCAGTCGTTTATCTCCTAATATCCTGAGAACAGCTTATTTTGCGTTGGTTGAATCTCTGCTTAGGTATGGTATTCTGGCTTGGGGTAATTCTTCTTCACGAGATAGGATATTTTCTCTTCAGAGGAGGGCGGTTAGAGTCATTTCTGGTCTTAATTATCGAGCTAATTGCAGGCTCGCGTTTATTCAGGGTGGTTTCCTCACTTTCCCCTGTTTGTATATTTTTGGGGCTCTGATATTTGCGCACAACAATGTTGTCCTTTGTGAGGTAAATGGTGATTTCCATGATTATCCTACGAGAGGCAGGCACCTACTCCGCGGTAACTTCTGTCGGCTCACTAAAACCCAGAATGGGCCCTTTTATCAGTCGAAAAAACTGTACAATAAACTTCCATCATCTGTGAAGGCCTTTCATCCGAAGGTTTTCAAAAGTGCCGTAAAATCAATGTTAATAAAGTGTGCCTTTTATAGTTTGGATGAATATTTTGATTTTAATTTCGCCGGAGTTTGGCCCTCTAGTTAGTTTGCTAGTTTATTTTTATACGTAGTGATAATGTTTTTTTTTTCTCAATGTTTTTTTTTATGACGAGTGTAAACATTTGTAAAATGTAGTTGGCACAATAAAGTATCTATCTATCTATCTATCTGTGTCTCAGCATAGGATCCATCTATGTCTCAGCGCACCGTAAAACTTTTTCTGTATTTCAGTATCGGAATGAGTTCATTACTGTAATGAACTCATTCCTTTGTTTTCAGTTATATTTTTCGTTTTCTGGTTGTCAGCACTGGCTTCTGATCCTATTAATTTTCAACACACGTCAATTTGAAAATGTCAATTTCGTAACAACAACACCAACTGCCAAGATACAATACAAAAGTCACTAGTGTAAAAAGCACCCTCTTCGTGATTGGACAGAAGAGCGGCTTTCCGCCAAACAAGGGTGTTAATACTTAAAGAAAAATAAAAGATGTTAATTAAAATTTTGAAGTTCTTTCTTCCGACGGAAGAAAGTGTGGGATCGGCCCAACGCACTTGGGTCGGGTCTTAGTGTTTAAAATTATTTTCTAGGGAGAGGGATGGTAAATGAAAACCTTTTAGATTAAATTTAAGACGTATATTAAACTAAATCAAACTAAACAAATTCTCACCAAATTAGATTTGTGTTACTTAAATCAAATGATTCAAATTATTAAATGTTCAGATATTTCTTAATTCGAAAGTACATAAATAATCCCATCAAGTATAACTGTTAAATTAGCTTTAAATTACAAAGGCAGATCTATTCTGCTATTCATTGAAATTAAACCAACATCAGTGTGAATTCCAAATCATAAAATAAATGAATTCAAGTCATCAACAAAAATAAGAAGGGTTTGTCAAAATAACCCCAAATTAATAACCATGGATAATCTCAAAAGAATTTGCAATCTAAGGTAAACTTTCTATACCCAAACAAGTAAACGGAAAATAATCCTTCTTAAACTTTACATTCACGAGGGGAAACTCAACAATAGTTTCCTCGTGATCTTTCAAATAAACCTGAGTTTTCTCAACAGAAAACTCCACTTAGACCTTCGAATACTTAAGGGTGATTACAAAAATGATAATACGATCCAGAGAATATACGAAAAACATGAAACTATGACTTTTGGAAGATTTCAGGACTCTGGACTAAACATATAATTTGGGCGGGCAAGCTAAGCATAAACAATTTATCTGACCTTTTTCCTGGACCAATAATCCCAAAAAAAATGATGAACCTAGGAGGATGTTCTACGACGTTGCTTCTTTCCTGAAACAGACAGATTAGGTACGAAAACACGGCACCCACACGTTTTTCGCCAAAAATTAACCTTCACTCCCGAATATACCGACGATTCGCGATCTAAAAAAATTCCAAATAATTTAGAGACTTTACTAACTTTTAACTTAACACTTTTTATGTCCCTGTTCAAGACTGATTTTCCAAGACTTCAAAAATAAAACCAAGAACTTTATGAGCTATTCCAACGCCGTCTTCCGAATAACTGAAAAACTAAATTAATTCTAAAACCTTCCTTAAAACCGTACTAAAAACATATCAAACACATATCAAACGAGTCAACTCAGAATCTCCCCGTTTGAGACTTCTGCAGTTACTCCACTCCGCAACTTCCAAATCAACCTAAAATTTTTTTCGTAACCATATTCGCGAGTACTGGAAACCTTTCCGCCTCGAGGTTCCACCAGAAACTCTCTATTTCGTCCCCGGAGCGAGTCGAAGATTTTCCCCTCTTCGTCTCCTCCAAAAACCAGTCAAATTAAAGGTTTTTCTTTCGTTGATGCTTCAAAACCAATCAAATCAATATTTCTTCCATCTTTGTTTTTATGAACCAATCAAATTGAAGACTTTCCTGCTTCCCTACCCCTCTTGGTTCCCATGCATCGGTTTGGGAAATGCTGCGTCGAAAAATGAAATGGGTCTCAGCAATCGCAGCGTATTCTCAGCGCTGAGTTCGTGGAACCATAATTTCCTTATCTTCACTGTTGCAGACGAAATTCGAACCGAAAAAGTAACAATTTTAATCGTTAACGTCTCGCCAGATATCCTGTATAGGCCTTGATAACCGTCTCAATAATTTTTTATCACCGGGGTATTGAGTTCCCGAAGTTTAAATCGATCAATTAAATCATTGAGCTTTCTCTCGGGAGATTTCCCGAGTAAAATAAAGGGTGTTAAAAATATCACTGAATTATTACGGAAAAGAAGAAACGTTCAAGTCCTAATTTTAAAAAGGGATATTTATTTTATTACTTTCAAGTTAGCCCTCCTATTACACTAGGATGTACCTATAATCTGAATTTTTCATTGAATTTCAACAGTATTTCACGAAATTTGACCAAAATAGAGAAAATATCGTCCAATACTCGTTGCAGAATGCAATTCCAACACTCATGCGTTCGAAAACTCGCCTCTTTCGTCGCTCGTTTTCGAATTTCGCATTCTTATTGGAATAGGAACCCATTCTGCAACTAGTTTTAGAATATACTATTATCCTGTATAAATGAGTGTAATTATTATTTCACAATTGAATCACTTGCTGCCTCACTATTCTCATTCGCTAAAATGAAACATTTCAACATAATCTAATTTTCGTAATTTTGGAATATCTCCATAATGCCGCCAACGATGACTTCAAATTTCAATAACTGACAGTTGTTTCAAACAGAGATCGCACCATCAAGTATTCGAACGTGAATTAATAATTACACCATCCGTAGAGACACATAATTCTATGATTCAGCCTACTCAATAATTCGAATTCCATATACAAACACAAACCATATTTTTCATAATATCTTAACGAATCTGAGGGCGATGTGAATGATAAATTTCTGAAAGGGAAAAAAAATTGCGATTCTTTTTAAGTAATTTCAAACTACTGTTTCCATAAGAAAAAACACAACTTTTTGTTATAACTCAGCAAATGAACCTTTTATAAAAAATCAGAGTACGCCACAGGATTGCTACCGTAGAGCGGTGTGACTTTGCACCACTTTTTATAGTATTCTGAATGTAACTTTTTCGTTTTTTCGTAAAATGAGTTGTGTTTGGATTATGTTTAATTTCAACAATCTAGCTATCGACTGCTGCTATCAGAAACGCAAGAAAAGGTGCGTAACCAATTTTTTTTTTATTTTAAAAATTTGGCAAACTCACCCGCACATCGGTGCGAATTTGCCACTTGCATCAAAATGCCTTTGTTGGCAATTTAATGAAGTGCAGGTGGTATTTTTGCCATGAAAAAACTTTTTTGAAGGCTAGTTAGCTACTAGTCGCGAATAAAACAACAAATTATAGGAAAATAAAATCTATTGTTCTTCATAAAATATTATATTTTGGCAACTCCTTTGAGTCAATAGATGCTTATGTCTTTCAATGAAGTTAAGTCACCAATCTTTTCCTGGAAGGTTTTCTGTGATTTGGAATAGTCTCCGCTCTCCGACCTTCCCTGTCTAAGAAACGTTTCACACACATCCTTAATATATAAGTCTAAACTGGTCTGCGGGCATCCATATTCTGCTGTGACCAGTAGGCCATCAACAAGAGCACTTTCTTCGGCTCCAGTGAGTGCCGTAATGCCTCCAGGTTTGCCCATATGCCTTTTGTTGATTTTATTCCAAAGAGTTCTTCTGGGAATGTTGTATACTTCAGAAGCTGCCTGAATTGATAAGTTTCTATTACGAATTGCACTGATTGCTCTGGTAAGTGTCTCTGCCGTATAATTACGTTATTTCCTCGCACCCAACTCCTTTTTATATCGACGACCCATAATTATGCTCAAAAATAAAACGGATGATACAAATTTTGATATTTGGCAAAGTCCCCCGCCCAAGTGCAACAATAGAAAAATTTCCTGAAATTTCGAGACCCTCCCAACCATATGCTTTCAGTTTTTTTTTTACGCGACTGTAAATACGTGTGAAGTAAGCTGCTAAATGTATTTTGATGTACCCTTTGTCATATTTTCTACAGAACCCTTAATATTTCGCATTAATAAACACGTTCAAAACTTACCCGCTCACATCACACAGCATAGCACACCATTCAATCCAAGCCAAACGACTGCGACTGTTTAAACATGTGAGGATATAGTGTCTCTTAGGTTCTGACTCGTGCTGTCGTTGAGAAGTTGCTGATTTTACCGAAATAAAATGAAACAAAAAACATTTGGTAGTTTGGCAAAGTCACCTTCGTTGGCAAAGCCACACCGCTCTACCGTATCAGAAAAGTGCCTGTATGATATTTTTATTTCAACATCCTAGCATAAACAGAAACGGAGATAATGACCAAAGTTGAAATCGACCAAATTTCAATTTTGGCCTATAACTCGGAAACAAAAGAAGATAAGGGAATGCAGTTGATGGCATATTCAGTTTCTCGAAAAAAGAGGACTATCAGATGCCATTCATTTTTCTCCATCTCCTCTGGTTAAAAAGTTTTAGTTCATGTAGCACCAATTTTGCCCACCCTGTACATAATTCTGGTGACAATGCATCATGAAATATTTTTATAGAAAAAAACAACATGGCGGCTCCAAAATGGCGGATGAGTTTTGTAATTATCATCCGATTCCATTCAAAATTAGTATCTGGGTGTTTTCGGGTTCGACAATGATGATTCTTCTGTCAAAATTGAAAAATTCAAGATGGCGCCAACAATATGGCGGACGAGTTTTCTAATTATGATCCGATTCTATTCAAAATTGGTGTCTCGGGGATTTCTGGGTCGGAAATAACGATTCTTTAAAATTGAAGAATTCAAGATGGCGGCTACAAAATTGCGGATGTGTGTCGTTATTATGAAAGCTTGTCTTAAAAATGTTTTTTTTATGATAGCTTGTTAAGTCTAACATATGATATTGAATTTCCATATAATGTATCTTGAGACTGCATAAAAAATAGGGGAGGTAGACGCCAATATTGATTTCTTTCAAAGTTTCCATTAATCTGGGTGCCTCTAAAAGCGGAGGTTGATATGTTGTCCTATCCAAAGATGAACCAGACCATTGGGAGCTCTTATAGCCGAAACTATAGCATTTTTTCAATTCTTAATTGCTTTGTTAAGAATTTTGAGGCTTACCATGTTTTTCTTTGATAAAGGGGGAGCTCCCTTGACCCTGCTAATACAACATTAATTGGGGTTGACTTCATAAAGCCAAATGCAGAGCGCAAGGCTGCGAATAGAATTATGTCTAATTTCCTTAAAATACTTTTGGAACATCTTGCTTAAAAACTAGAGCCGTAATACAGATGGGATCTTATGATTGATTTATATAAGATAAATGAAGTTGTTGGATGAGAGCCCCACCAAAATCTAGTCAGAGATCTGTCATAGATAGTTGTTGACCCCGTTCCTTCAGATGTTTCACCTTGGACATTGCAGAGAATAAGAAAAAACGCAAGAACAACACTCAAACAACTAAAAACAATCTAAACCCTTCTACCGCTGATGCAGTGAATTCTGGAGAAGGTGAAATTAATTCCAATGATAATGGTGAAACGACAAAGATCACCCACAAGAAAAATAAGAAAGGCATTCGCAGACCATCGGCAATAGGGAATTTCTGTAGTATGTTGAACACACTGTATATTTCGTACGTGATATAATAAGATTAGTGCGACCTCCCTTTAAGACCTACAGCGGCACGTGAAGCCAGAGCTCTAGGTCTCATCATTGCCAGTTATGTTATCAAATATAATGTTATTAAAACAAGTAAACATTTATAAAATATATATAACAATTGGCTAGGGAGAGTCATTCAGTGATTCATTCAGAAGCGTGTACGTATTGACCGCTTGTTAGTCAACAGCGAGAATCTGTAGTAAACATATATATTCAATGTAAGTTCAGTGAATTAAATCCCTTTGACGAGTCTGCCTGGTATTATTTTTCACCATCCTTAACTGCATAACGATTGGTCGAACCTACCCTAGCTGGGTACATCACATGGCGATCCTGCCAGTTCTATGCAGTTGAAGGTCCAGGGTCCAGAAGGTTTTCATCAGGATTTGGATATGGGTATGAATTTCCAAGTAGTTCAACCAACAAGCAAGATGGGATTAGGCCAGTCCAAGCAAGACGAGATCATCATTGGCCAGAGATCCAAGAAGCTATGGAGCCGACTGTACAACTCGAGGCAAGGAGAAGCCACCAGGATCAGGATGTAGTGTAAGAACTATTTCTTTTCCCCTGTTATATCATGTCGTGAAGTGAAAAGTGATGAACTAATTGCTGACTTAATTTATGTGAAAACATCAAAAATGAGCCGCGAGAACATAGTGAACGGGCCGATAGTGTGAATAATGAATTAATCAAGATTTTAAATTTAACAAATTATGTAAATTGTCAAGTCGGAACCAAATTTTCTCAAAGCATCGCAAATGAATCATAGTAATTTCAATCAGAAAGAAAATTCGTACCATTCAAATCGAGGTCGTGACCGCAAGGAAACAAAATTTCATGTCAGCGTAAGAGAGTTACGCACAAGGTCACGGTCGAGACAGTTCACGAATTATTCGGAAAACAATAACACCTCGGAATTATTTGTTCAATATGACTAATCCGTCTAGTAGATTAACAGAATTCCGTTTGATTTTAGAAAAGTAACTTCACGGTTCATTATGTAAAAGTTTCAGAAAATTTTTTCAGCACATGCCTTATCGCGTATTAAAAATAAAGTAGAGACGAAAGCCTCCGATGGCAAGGACTGATCACCTTGTTGTTGTCGAAGTTTAAAACGTCCAGTAAAAAGTATCGAGTGAAGACCACTTTCAGAAAAGGAATTTCATAATTTGAAAAATCAACATTCAGAGGATTACAATGAGAATTTAATATATAATGTGAATTCACAAATTATTTTCAATAACCAGGACATCCGATCCGCGTAAGACTTAGGTACATCGTTGAGGAAACTGGAAAATTTATGCGCAGAAAATAATATATTAGAATTGTTCCTCATAAAGCTAGCTAGCAATATAAAATTTTTGAATATGTTGTCAAATTATAAGAATGAAATTCTAGGAAGATATTAAAAAATTAATGTAATTCGAGATGTAACGCGTATAAAAGATCAAGGCAAATCATTCTGAACGATGTTCACATGCTTCCAACCGGTGGACATCCAGACACGTTTATTTTAATTTTCGGAAACCTAGTAGATTATTTCCTTAAAATTTAAAAAGCCGTGTAGATCCAGTTTACAATTTTGACAATTCTTGGATATATAGGTTGCAAACGGCATAGAAAGATGCTAGAGAAAACTTGGTGAAGGTAAAAATTGAAATGAAAAGAATTGTAACTCTCATAACAAGTGATTAGAATTATTCAGAGACCGATGTAAAAATTAATTTAGGTAAATATCGTATTTAACTTAGATAGATACTTAGATTCAAGATCCATTGAGACTGATATTATAGAAATAGATAGCTATAGATAAGTCAAAAAAAAAAATTTTTACATTGTATAGCAAAAAATTTTTTTTTCTCTCAAAGAGGGAAGGTGTAGTATGTTGAACACACTGTATATTTCGTACGTGATATAATAAGATTAGTGCGACCTCCCTTTAAGACCTACAGCGGCACGTGAAGCCAGAGCTCTAGGTCTCATCATTGCCAGTTATGTTATCAAATATAATGTTATTAAAACAAGTAAACATTTATAAAATATATATAACAATTGGCTAGGGAGAGTCATTCAGTGATTCATTCAGAAGCGTGTACGTATTGACCGCTTGTTAGTCAACAGCGAGAATCTGTCGTAAACATATACACTGTGTCCGTAAAGTATGGAACGAATTCATTTTTAGCTAAACAGGTCATTTTAAGAAATAATCCTGAAACACGTCGATTTTTGATGTTAATTTACCGTATTTTAAAATAATAATCTAATATACCGGGTGAATTACGTTCGAGTTATGACGTCACCGTCATTTTGTTTAAACGGAACACCCCCATTTTGTCTCAATTTTCGGATTACTCTAGCTGAGCTGATTACAAAAATGTATCACATGTTGATTCCAATTGGTACAGGGTGGACAAAAATACAATAGTTTTGTGTGTGCTCATAAAGTAACATGTTTGGAAACAGCTGATTTTTATTACTTTAAACATGTAGCAAACTACAGGGTGTTACATTCAAACCAATTGCCGCTAGACAATAAGTGTTAATTTACCTAATAAAGAATGTTACGCGATGCTTTATGAGCACACACAAAACTGTTGTATTTTTGTCCACCCTGTTCCAATTGGAATCAACATGTGGTACATTTTTGGAATCAGCTCAGCTAGAGTAATCCGAAAATTGAGACAAAATGGGGGTGTTCTATTTGAAAAAAATGACGGTGACGTCATAACTCGAACGTAATTCACCCTGTATATTAGATTATTATTTTAAAATATGGTAAATTAACATCAAAAATCGACGTGTTTCAGGATTATTTCTTAAAATGACCTGTTCAGCTGAAAATGAATTTGTTCCATACTTTACGGACACAGTGTATATTCAATGTAAGTTCAGTGAATTAAATCCCTTTGACGAGTCTGCCTGGTATTATTCTTCACCATCCTTAACTGCATAACGATTGGTCGAACCTACCCTAGCTGGGTACATCACATTTCGATGGAACATCAACAGTTGAAAGAATTGTGAAGTTTGAACCACTACACGTAACAAATCTTAAACCAACTACCACCGTTGAAGATTTAACCGCCTTCCTATCAAAAAACTTTTCCAATGTCAGATGTGAAGCCCTCAAATCGCGCTTTCTAGAAATATGTTCATCTTTCGAAGTACTCAAACCAATTGATGAGTACGACAAGGTGAAAGAGGAGTCTAATTGGCCGATTACATGCACGGTTCACAATTTTTACCAGCCAAGGAAAATGAAATTGGACAAATGGAACCCAATTCTGATGACTCTAATGCGCCACTCATCTGCGTGAAAATAAAGAATCTGAATGTAAAATGTGTGACTAATAAAATTAATAGTTTAACCATCTTCTTGAATGATAAGAAACCAGACATATGGTGGAACATTGGTGCGGCCCAGATCAGAGTAATACGATGGCAATTCCAGGATTACAATAGCGTCGTGCTTCTGCCGTCCAATACGTAAACATTTAGTTATAGTTATAGTGAAAAGGGGTTACAGTTCACTGCGACCTTAAGGTCTATTGTGCCCCCTATAGAGCTGTTATCATTGCGCCTCCTACAGCTCGCCCTCCAGTTCCAGAGATTTAATGAAATCCATTATCTGGGATGGCTTCAAGGAGGATAACTCCACACTTCTACAAGTTTCTTGTCCAAAGCACTCTTTCCTTTGGCTTGCAATGGCATAGCATTCCGTAACCAGGTGAATAGGAGTTTCTTCCTTCTCCCCACAGAATCTACACTCATCAGTGTCCGATAAACCCATTCTCAACAGATGCTTCTTTAGGCGGCAACGTCCTGTGAGAAAGCTGAGATCCAGATATTTTTTGGATCTAGCAGTTTCAAAGTTCCGGAGGAACTTTTTGGAATGATTCATCCCTGGGAGATTCCGCCAGAGTTTTTCTCTTTCGGTTCTCTCCTTTAGCATAAATTCCTTCTTATAGGTGCATTTTCCTGTACCACAGAAGGATTCTGGGCCAGTGATTGGCGTTTGTGCGCTCTTTCTGGCCAGTGTATTGGCCTCTTCGTTTCCTACGATTACCGAATGACCGGGAACCCAGATTAAAAAGACCTTATTCTTCTTGCCTACCTCATTGAGTTTGTTTCGGCACTCCCAAATCAGCTTTGAGTCAATGATGTAGGAGCTCAGTGCTTTAAAAGCAGCTTGACTATCTGTATGAATAGCTATATCGCACTTCTGATAGTTTCTTTCTAGATTTATATCTAGACATCTTCCGATTGCAAGTATTTCCGTTTGAAGGACGCTTGTACAGGAGCCTAACGATAGTGCATGCATACTTGGTGCTTAACCCGTAAATCCCAGCGCCAGCTCCTGTAGCGGTTTTGGAACCTTTTTATTGTATTTTCTTTGAGATTATAGTTGGTGTATTCCCTTTCCCAATCCTCTCTTTTGCTTAGTAATGTACTGAAGTTTTTCTCAGTGCTTACTTTCTTGATCATTACATCACTAGGAAGGTTTGCAGATGAGGTGTAGTCATTCAGAGAGGACCAAGCTTTCTGAAACCTGACTCTCTCATTGCCTGCTCCTTCTTTAGATACTCTGAGGATGGCCTCATGGGCTACCCTATCAATCACTAGATGTAGAAGTGTGAGGTCTGTGATGATCTCAAGTGCCCTGGTTGGGCACGTTCTCATAGCTCCCGTGATGCACACACAGGCAAGCCTTTGTTCTTTTTCGAGCATTTTCCTCGTACTTGCCTGACTTGCCTTAGCAAACCAGGCTACTGCCCCATATGTGACTATAGGTCTTACAATGATGACGTACATCCATCGCAGTATTTTTGGGTTACAGCCCCAATTCCTGCCGCATAGACGCCTGCACGCCATCAGAGCTCTTGTAGCTCTGCCAGTAGCATTATCAACATGCTTATTCCACAGAAGTTTGCTACCTAGGGTTATTCCTCGGTATTTGACTTCAGACCCCCACTCCAAGATATTTCCGTTTAAAGCTAACGTTTTCATGGCTGGAAGTTTCCTCTTCCGAGTAAACGGAATTATTGTGGTCTTGGTTGGGTTGATGTTCAGCCGCACTGACAAGCACCACTGCTCAATAATTCTAAGGCCCTTCTGCAATAGGTCGCAGAGAGTGCCTTCGAATTTGCCTCTAATTATTAGTACTATGTCAGCATAGCCTACACATTCGAAGCCAAGCTCCGTTAGCCTGTGTAGAAGTTCATACACTACTAGGCTCCATAGGAGGTGGGATAACACCCCACCCTGAGGTGTTCCACGAGTAGCTTTGACGAAGACGGATTCATCACCCATCGATGTCTCAGCCATCCTCGTCGTTAACACCTTATACATCCATTTTAAGATGGTATTATTCACTCCTCGCCTCTCAAGTGCATCTCTGACAGACACGTGTGTTGTGTTGTCAAAGGCCCCAGATACATCCAGGAAGGCACACATGGCGATTTCTTTGTTATTCAGAGTTCTCTGGATGACTTCAGTCAGCTGATACAGAGCGGTCTCCGTTGAACGTCCCGCCCTGTAAGCATGCTGAGAATTGTGAAGTGGTGTTTTTTCCAGATGCTCTGCTCTTATGTAGTTATCTACAACTTTCTCCATCGTTTTAAGAAGAAACGATGTTAGGCAAATGGGTCTGAAGGATCGAGGGTCAGTCCCGTCCTTTTTCCCTGCTTTGGGAATGAAGGTTACTTTTGCGCTTCTCAACTTTTCAGGTATTTGACCCAATGCTAAGCTGCTTCTTGTGATCTTCAGTAGATGAGGGAGGATCTCCTCCACTCCTTTCTGCAGGAGTATCGGAAACACCCCATCTACTCCTGGGGATTTATACGGCTGAAAGGTGCTTATTGCCCATTCAAGTCGTTGCCTTGTGAATATACTCTTAGCAATGTCCCAGTCCTCCTTGCGGGAGTTCTTGGTGTGCTTCATTGTGCCATGTCAGCTACGTTTAATTTAGATGGTACCCAACGCCACTGATTTGCTTCAGTATTTTCTTGGATTTCTCCAACTCTATGAGATTCAAATTGTCCAAGAAGATTCGTTCTCGAGGTTTTTATCCAATATAGTACAGTTGTAGAATCAGTCCAATAAATTATTCGATTGATTTTTATGTTCAATTCATTTTTCACAGTATTTGCTAAGCGACTGCCCAAGACTGCTGCCTGCAATTCTAATCTCGGAATTGAGATTGGTTTTGTTGGTGATAGGTACTCTTGATTTTCCAAAAACTAGAGTTACATCAATTCTTTCGTCAGATACTATTCGGAGATATGCCAAAGCTGAAAATGCCACCTTACTGCTATCACAAAATATATGTAAGTCAATTTCTTTCGCTATGGGTATGAATGATGAATAGCAACGTGGAATACTAAGTTCATCGATATTTTTAAGGTCCGCTATCCAATATTCCCAATCTTGGTGTATCTTCTCATCAATGGAATCGTCCCATCCTATTCCTGTTCGCCATATATCTTGAACAATAATTCTTCCACTTACTGTGAAATTTGATAAAAGTCCCAAAGGGTCATATAATGACATAACTGTCTTCAAAATTTCTCTTTTGGTCGGTCTACAATCTGTTTTTTGTTGTATCAAATCTTGTCTTACTTTGAATATGAAAGTATCAGTTTTAGGGTCATATGAGCAAAGCCTTTCGTGGATGTCACCCTGAAGTGTGTGCTAGGATCTTCACCACTTACGTTCGCCCCATACTTGAGTTTTCCGGTCCTGTTTGGAGTCCCCATCTGGTGCGAGATTCCGAAGGTCTCAAAAGAGTGCAGAGGTGGGCTACCCGCATTCCATATGGTCAGAACAGGCCAACTTATCCTGATCGTCTTAAGCTGCTCGGAATTCAATCTTTTGCAGATCGGCGCTTGAGGGGCGATCTCATTATTACTTACAGGGCTATGCACTAGATTCTCTACGGCTTGGATTCCTCGGACACATTTCCGCTGAACCGAAACCACCTGAGAGGGCATGAATACAAGCTACGAAAACAGGCCTTCAGAACAACAGCAAGACAACATTTTCTGCCCAATCGTGTTTTTGACGTGTGGAATAGTCTGCCGGATAGTGTTGTTGGAGCCTCTTCAGTGAACACCTTCAAATCGAGATATGACTCATGGTGCATTCAACGTTCGACTACGTAGTATTACTTCAGTTTATTTTGTTTTCTGGATTTATGAATTTAAGTTAGGTATTCTCAATTCCAACGATGTACGGAATTACAGTCCTTATTTTGTATTTTTAAGTTTATAGTTTATGCGATGTATTTCTCTTTTGTTCATTTTTATTTTATCTTTCTGAGCTTTTATAGGTGATTACCTCAGCTCTTATTTCCCTGTGATAATAATAATAATAATACATTCCTAGTATTCTTTGAATTTTGGAATCGCAATCCATATCTAAATCTTTGAAAGTAATTTGATCAAGCATCATCATTTTCTTCACTTCTTCTAAGTTTGTAGTCCATCCTACCAGCTCAAAACCTCCAGATTTTTGTACTTTTTTCACCCCCGAGATAATTTTGAATGCTTCTTGGGGGGTATCTGCACAGTCCAAATAATCGTCCACATAATGTTTCTTTGTAATGGCTTCAATTATTCGTTGAGACAAAGCTTTTTCTTTAGCGTTCAAATTTTTGATGAACTGAGCACTTGTAGGAGAACACGTTGCTCCAAACGTCATAACTTCCATTTGATATACATCACATGGGCATTGGGATGTTCTCTCCAGAGGAATCTTTGGGAGTCCTGATAAGATGGTCTTATTTTTACCTGAACATTTCTCTTATGTCTGCAGAGAAAGCAATTTTTCTTTCACGAAATTTCATCAGAACAGAAATCAATGGTGCTAATAAATCTGGGCCAGGTAAAAGATTTTTGTTTAGGCTAGTTCCATTTGTTGTTGCTGCGGCATCAAATACTAATCTCAGCTTGTTTGGTTTATTTATATTCGTTACACCAAAGTGAGGTATATACCAAGTTGTAGGACTAATTTGTTCAGCTTCTTTCTTGGAGAGTTTTCGAGCATATCCCTTCTCAATATACTTTGAAATATTCTGAAAATATTTCGTTTTGAAATTTGGGTCTCTAAGCATTTGTTTTTCTACGCAAAGAAGTCGTTTGAATGCTGCTGGTCTGCTTTCTGGTAGAACGATATTGTCTTCTTTCCAAAGTAAACCAATTTCAAATATGTCTCCTAATCTTTTCGCTGTATCATTCATGATTTTGACAGCTCTGGCTTCTTCTTTGGACTTCTCAAATTTCTTCACTGGTATCACTCCAAGAGAGTCTATCGTGAACGAATTCTCCACCAGTTGATGAAGATAGTCATTTGTCAGATCTTGATTACAAATATGGTAATTGTAGGTAATCTTGGCACAATTGTCAGATATTTTTCCATGTAATATCCAACCTTATTTTGTTTTGGTCGCTATTGGTGCATTTTCTGGACCTTGGGCAATTCTTCTTGGCAAATTCAGATGTATGTTATCTTGACCAATCAGTATCATAGCTGTTCTCTTCACCGAGCTTATTGGAAGCCCGTTCAAATGTGGATATTTTTGCCATTCTTCAATTCTCGTTTTTTGTGTTGGTAGAGCTATATTCTCGACTGTTCTCACATTTTTCAATTTGAATTTATTTGCATCATTGTAATCACCAGATATTTCCAAATCAAGACATTCAGAATCCTCCTGATGTGATATGTTATTCGTCCATTGAATGCACAAAGGTTGTTTGATTCCGATTCCTTTCACGTCTAATTCTTTCAGAATAGAACGGTCAACTAACGTTACAGTGGATGCTTCATCACAAAGAGCTGCTGTCTGGATACATCGATTGTCAGGTCCATATAATTTCACATTAACAATTCTCAATAAAACTCGGTTTTCACCATTTTCCAGAGTATGTACTCTTTCAGTTCGGGAGCTGGATGATGGCTCATTAGAACTTTCACCCAAATTTTGTCTTTCCTTGTGCAATAATTTATTATTTATTCACAATTATCTATTCCACAATGTTTTTTTGTCGGGCATGCATACGTTCTGTGTTTATTCTGAAGACATGAAAAACACAGTTTGTTCTGACTCACAATAGTCCAACGTTCGTCAGAAGTTCTTGACTGGAATTTTGTACATTTTTCCAGATTATGACCTTTTTTTCTGCAGTCAAAACAAAAAATTGATGGTGATCTAGAAGTTAAAACAAGTGATCGTTCATTTCTTCTGGTTTGATGGCTTTCTCGACTTGATGGTTTGTTATTTGAAATATAACAAGCTGCATTCGCTAAGTTTGTCAACCACTTTGCGAAATCTGCTAAGGATACATTGCCATTTTGACTGCATATTTCTTCTCCCCATCTCAACTTGAGCATGTCTGGTAATTTATGTCACAATTTCTTTAGCAGATGTGGATTCTGAAGGTGCATATCATAATGAAGTTCCATTTTGTTGTCACGAATGGCAGGCAATTTTTCAATTTTGAATATCATAGTGTCTATAATTTGGTCTGGTCTTCCAAATCTAGTTTCAAGTGTTTTTATAACATCATTTAAATTTTCAGGACACATCATCATTCCCAATACAGCGTTTTTTGCCTCTCCTCTTGAACATTTTTGTAGTTTTATCATGGATTCTTCAGGAGAGTATTCACACAATGAAGAAATTTTCTGAAATTGGTAAATGAAAGTTTGAAAATCTCTCTCAATAGTATTTCTCGTTAACATCTTTTCAGATTCTTCATTCCTGGGTCTATTATACTTTTGAAAGCATTTGTCATGGCTACACATAAATCATTAATTCCAATACAATCATTATCTAGTTTTGATTTTTCTTCATTTAATGTTTCAATTTTTCTTGTCTCTTCCACCCATTCACCGACAAAGGATTTGGCATTTCCTTTAAATGACAGAATTTTGTCTATACCCTCTTCAAATGTAGAATCTGTGGACATAACATCTTGTTGGCTTTCCGCATCTTCATCCAATAGTTTATTTTCTTCCATTTTTCTATCAAGTTCCAATATTTGTAATTCACTGAGATGTTTTTCAATCTCCAGTTCCTTGATTTTCTTCTCCAGAAATAGTCGTCTTTTTTCGGTATCATTATTCAGTTGTTGCAATTTCACAGAATGATAACTTTTTTGATAAACACTTTTCAAACTCCTCTTCTTTCTTTTGTCGATTTCATCCATAGATGTTTTTGTTTCAACATCAGCGTTGTCATTCAAGTCGGCCTGTTCATTATTCGATCCAAAATTAGTAGGCCTTACAAAGTAAGGATCCAAGATTTTCTTCCCAGCCGTTTGTCGACGACTTCTTGAATTTCCTTGATCTCCCTCTTCGTTAGACATAACCACAGGACTTTTCTTTAGCTCGAAGGACCAATGTAAACTGTTAAATTCGTCTATTCAGCAGTTTTTTATTGAGAGAAAACAAAATCGTGACAATTCTAGTCTCTTTAATTCGTCTATCTATTTTTGACACAACTTGTCATAAGGTCACTAAAAAATTCAAAATGAATAATATAGGTCACGACGACGTTACAAAGGCAATGCATCTTAATAGATTAAGATGCATTGATGATCCTATGAGGAGGTTCCTCCAATCCCTAATGGACGATTCATAAGTGGACAAGGCAAACGTGAGCCGAAGACACGATAAACTTATACTCAGTTCCAACTTCTGCTGCACCTAATATGATTGCAATAAAATCAAAAAATGAGCCCATACCTTCTCCAAGAGAAAAAGAGATAAAGTCCCTAGGGCATTATTTGAAGAAGACAATGTTTCTTGCATCTTTCGAGATGATGAAGACGATTGTCCAATTGTCTAATGTTATGACCTTTTTTCCCGATTCAGATCGGGAAAAAACCAGTCTTCTCCAGGATTAGCACTGGAAAAGACTGGTTACGATGCCGATGCATGCATTGGTTGCATTGGGCTCACGCATCTTGTGCTGATGTTCCTAGAAGAACCAAACGTTTCATTGGTGAACTTTGTCAGTAGTTTTGTAACTATAAGTGGAAAATTACAGTTGCCTATTGCCGGTATGTCATTTTGTCCATAGCATTCGGACAAATTGAATTTCGTTTATCTCAATTTATCTCAGAATATTTCATTTTTTGAAACTTTTATTTCATGAAGGTTGATTAGATTTTGTGAAGAAAGGACCAAAGATCATAGTTGTAGAATATGACATTACTGTGATTCACTACTAACAAGTTATGCCTCTGAAATAAAACCCTATGTCATTTTGTACGTACTTCCCATACATGTTATTTTTCTATGGGGCTTCCTCAAGGACATAGTCTATTCTAACAATCCGCAGACGATGACCTGAAGCACAACATTTCGGAAGTTATTGGTGAAATTGAACCGCAAAAGTGTCAAAACGTTACTGAAAATTTTGAGAAAAGGATGGTCATCTGTAGAAACAGCAGAGGAGGACATATGAGAAATACTATTTTCAAAACATAACTCCCATACCTCTACATTTTGTTGATATAAACAATAAACATACAACATGTTACTGTTCTAATATTGTTGGTTTTTTTTTAAAACAAAATCCCGAAGTTCCTATTGGGACACCCTTTACATATGATCATTTTTCAACAGAGTACAGGGATCAGAATGTACGAAAACAAGCTTGGGTGCTTGGTGCTCATTCAATAATTCTTGAACTAATTGATGGAATTCTCCCACCAGATTATATGGTGAATCAAATCCCTTCTATGAGGATCACCAGCAACTGTAAAAGCAGCTATGTCCTCTATATCTTCTTTCCATTCCGAAGAGCTTGATGAAGAAGAAACTCTGTTTCGCTGCATCACTGAATATGAAAATTCGATGAAATTTCGGTGCAATATAGAACGTCTATTACGAGTACTATTCAGTGCAAGTGAATACGCAGCATTATATATATGATAATTTTAACTGTCTCATTTATTGTTCCGGCCTAGCTTTCGGAAACCTATCGTTTCTTCGAATAATGATTAATGAGACAGTAAAAAACATCACTGTGTATAATAAGACTGATCACCCGATTATTCGGATTATTATCCTTTTCTCAATTTATATTATACAGTCGATATTCACATATTAAGTATGATAACAATGTGTTTCTAAGCGCATAAACTTCCATACATTATTGTGGTTGCACTTTTTGCGGAGAGGACGTGATTTTGCGTGATAGCATGTGAGCTCACGTGACGTGACAACAATGGTACTCCAGATATTCGATTATTCTAGTTTTTATAGTTTTCTCCTTATATGGCCATTAAACCCTAACACTGTATCAATTTCAGCTTTCTGATTTCATGGAAAGCCTACTAAACCTTTTCGACTTCAAATTGGGAATTATCAGAATCAAATTGGGAACTAACATATTCAAATTAGGAATAATCAAAATCAGATTGGGAATAATCAATTTCATATCGGAATGACATCCATGTGAATCAGATCTTTGAATTACTCGATATGTAATTAACTCTCCAATTTGTCCAAAGTAAGTAACAAACGATAAGTCTACAATTTCTTTTTCATAATAATCATGCCTTATACAAAGTAGAAAGCTGCAGATTCAATGAAAAAGCAGGAAATTGCGGTATCTTCATTCAGAACAATCATCTACATGAGTCGTTCACCATCTGATGTTGATCCTCATCTCACGTGTTCAACGGGAACATTGAATATAAATAAATTGTTCTTTGTCTAACACAGTCAAGGTCATCCAGTATTGCGTTTATTATTTTCGTGAGTCTCTTGATCACATTCTCAGGAAGCTTCTTCATAAGGAGGTTACTCATTTCTTCCTTTCTTGGGGCATTTTTATTGTTGGGGTTCTTTTTATCATTTACCTCATCAGTGGGTCCATCGATTCTGAAATCAGTAGATTACCAATCAAATTGCGATAACCGATCAACGGCTGATCCGGTTTCACAAACGAAATTTGCTGCATCAAAAACCTCAATCAGTTGATTACCGAAATGACCTCAACAACTTCGAGAAATCCAGTACCTCTTTGATTATTTCGTGTTTATATTTTCGCGTCATACGATTGCCTGTTGTATGCAGTACGAATTCTGTTCAATGTTTTTGTGAAAATCAATAGGTAATATTCCTGTAGTTCCTGTAGCACTATTCGTTTTAGATGAGCAACCAATATATCCTATACTTGAATCATGAAAAAAATCTGTTTATATGGCCGAATATGGATATAATCCATGTTTATACAGTGATGTTACTAATATTGAAGTTTTTTGGTTATGGGAGCATGTATCCAAACCTACAAATTCTCTTAAATTGCAGCAAACATGTTTGGTTAACTATTTTAAGGGATGGATACATGTGATGGCAGGAATATGAATTAATTGCAGTTGATTGATTATGATTTCTTGTGTTATTCGGCATTATATTTATGTGATTTCTGATTATCCTATTTTTATAATGGACCAAAATGTATCTACATTATTTTCAAGTATTACTTCACCGATGTTTGAATTCGATTTTCTCGATTGAAACAAGGATATGCATTTTTGTCGATGATTTCTTGCCTAGGAAATTGTAGGAATTGGAGACATCATCGGAAAACTTACTCACGATTCCATTGAAAATCTGATTGATTGTTAAAAATTCTACAATCAAATTTTTCTTTCGTCAAATGATATTGATTGGCCGTCGAAAGCTTGGTGAAACTCGTTTTGCTCGTGATTGCCAATCAACAGTCGATGATTGAACAATCATCGAAAATATTTGATCGATCGAATTTGTTATTTCAACTGTCGAATCGAGTTGATTCTCCGATCAAGCAAGTGATTCAGCGATCATCGATGATTGTGCCTTGTGATACTCACTATGAATGTCGTTGCGTTCGAATTTCTTCACTTGTCATTTCGTGATTTAAGTTTTAACTCTTTTTTGTCTTGTTCATTGAATTCATATAGTGTTTCACAAAGCGCAATCAGCGCTAATCGGAGAATCACGGGCTTGATCGGTGAATCAATGAACGCAATGTATCTGAGTGATCGTTGTGATTTCTTGTGCTGTAACACACTTACCTACCTATCTCGTGAAGAAACAATGTAGGTATTATTGACTCTATTGCTGGCAGTTGGTTTGTACAGGGTCCGGCAGGGAGGTATGGATGATTTGAACGGGGCGTCGTGCAGGGTTGGGATAACCTTGGCGGATAAAGTGTGGGGGGTATATGTTTGTTATGAGTTGCCATTTTAGTATCAATATAAATGTGATCCATAGAGCATCGTGTATTTGTGTACAACACCTTCATTGAAACCGGACGTTCCGTCATTCAAACTCAGAGACGGTTCCGGAATCATTTCAACGTTGGCCGTCATGGTCGTGTTCCGAAGTTTGAAACAATAATGAAATGGATGAATAACTTTCAACAAACAGGTTCCTTGAGATCTGGAACTGCACGAGGTGGTGAACGAACAGTACGAACCCCGGAAAGGAAGAGTGTGTCAAGCAGTTGAAACAAGCCCTCGTCGTTCGGCTGTGCTCTTCGCATGTCGGACCGGTCAGTTCGCCGGATTTTACATTTGGACCTGCATTTTCATCCATATAAGATGCTTTTTGTCCAAAAATTGCAGCCAAACGACTACAGAAGATTATTCCGGAACCGTCTCTGAGTTTGAATGACGGAGCGTCCCGTTTCAATAAAGGTGTTGTACAAAATACACCATGCTCAATGGACCACATTTTGATTGATACTAAAATGGCAACTCATAACAAACATATACCCCCCAAACTTATCCACCAAGGTTATCCCCACCTTGCACGACACCCCGTTCAAATCATCCATACCTCCCTGCCGGACCCGGAGATCCGGAACCGAGTTCGATGCATCTACGAAGAAATTAAAATTTTAATTAATTCTTGAAATTTCTGAAATTTTCCTTATTTTTATTCTTCCAGATAAAACTCGCACCTGTCAAACTCCTAATGATCAACCTGGAGAATGTATTCTGATCAAGAAATGTCCCTCAATTCACGCTTTGTTAGAAAAACGACCAATTCCGCAGAAGGATAAGGATTTTCTACGGAGTTCGCATTGTGGCTTCACTGGAGGAATTCCAGAGGTTTGTTGTCCTACTGAAACTATTGATATTCAGAATGAACTAGGGATGACAGGTACAGTAAAATGAAGTTTTTCTTAATTTAAGTATAAAGATTGTGGATTTGTGAAAAAATCATTCACATGGGCTTCCCCAGGAGGGTGCAGGGAAGGGGGCAGCCGCCCCCCTAGAGCTCAAAAATCCCTTAGAAACTCTTGAAATGATAGCAAAATATACGAAAATTAGTTCATTATTTCTATTCTGATTTTTTTCCCCTTCCCCCCTAGCTCGAAGGCTGGGGACGCCCTTGATCATTCAGAGTTGTTATATAATGTTTAGGGTTTCGATCATCGAAAGGAAAAGGAAGCCTTACAGAATCATTTATATTTCTCGGAAAATACTGGATGAAATAAAAAACTAAGCAAGAATACATTCTAATACGTAAATAAACAATCCTTTCTTTGAGATTCAGTTGAAATCAGGGTTAGTGAGTCAAAACAGGTAATGTCTTCGCCTTGTATATTTATTCAACTGTAGATTCTTGAGGCAACAGGAAATTTTTTAACTTTCTCGAATTAGGCTCTGGTACATAGAAATTTTAAAAATGGCCCAAAACCGTCCTTGATACGATTCTCTGGAACATAATAGCTTTTTATGTAACAAGTACATAAATTAGGTCTTTATGGCAGAGCGAGCAAAGCGAGCGAGGCCAATAATTTGGGCAAGTCCATAAGCCTAATTATGTACGAGTTGCATACAAAGCTTTATGCTTGACTGCAATGCAGAAATTTTATTTTCTGAAATGGCAATTATTATATTTGTCGCTTACTGAAGAACATTACTGAAGAACATAAAGTATGCTTTTACTTTTCTTACCTTAGTAACCATCAGCGACCTTAGTAACCCCACTGAACGAAGTTGTTTACTTCGTTAATTCTGTATGACAAACGTCATACTAATCCAAAAAAAGGTCAGTTCGGGAGAGGAAAGCGTAAAAAATGTAGCCGCAAGCGCCAAAGAATCTCTCTTACCAACTAAAAGTACTTATGAAAATTTGTATGCGGCCTATAACAAGTGGTGTGAAACGAAGAAAATTGCAAAATCGAGAGAAGACTGTGACAATTGAGTCCAATAAAGTGGTGTCCAATAAAGTAGCCAATTATGGACACTAAACGAATTCATAAATCAAGAGTTAATGAGGCAGTCGAACATAAAAATATTTATGTTCTAAGAGATCTCGTGTTTTGAACTTTTTATATTTTTGAAGATTTTTTCCTTTTCATGAATGCTACGCGTTGTTCCTGATGTGAAGAGATATTTATGCTCCGAGATATGTTTATCGGTGTTAATGTGCTGTACGCGGAGAGAGATCCGTATTTATTAAATGTTCTGTGTCCGTTTTCTCTCGTTCCACTCCTGTATTGGTAATAACGAACGCAGTATATACAGGCTGAGTCTTTGACTTGTACATATATTTTAACTGAAGATTCTTGAGGTCAAAAGAAACCTTTTTTTCATTTTCCATTTTTCCGAATTCGGCTCTGTTAAACACATTTGAAAAAAAATGGGCTGACTACGCCTCTGAAATGATCTTCTGGAATTGATGCAAAGTTCATTTTTCTCGATAGAAATTGAGTTTATACATTTAGGGAATACTCAAGTACTAACCTCATTGGAATAAAAATGTTGCAAACACGATGATTTCAACAAAAACAGTTAGTTTCATCGGATTATATCTGCAACTGAAAAGCCGCATTTCTCACACCAAAATAAGTTCCTTCTTCGATTTTTCTGCAGATTAGTTTGTAAACACTAATAACTTGTTCATATTTTCCACGAAATTGCCAAACAATATCATGAAAAAATACTTTTTATTCAGATCATCAGAATTTGTTATTAAACAACCTAACCTAATATATTTTGTATCCATTCTGTGAATGTTTACACAGAAATTTCAAAAAGATGTTGTCAGCTTTTTGATATTTTCATTGAGGTTGAGTATTTGTTACGAACCATAGAATAAATCACGATACACGTGTGTACCGTGGTATAAATATCTATGAATTCTGCGGTATCCATCATAAATCGAGTTTGCCGCCAAATTTTTTCAGATTGGATATGTGGAGGCCAACTATAAACAATAAAAAACCGGTGTCTCTGAACAAACTGTAAACATTATGATAAGTTCTGAATACATTCAGTGAATTATTGTTCTAGTGTGATTCATTTTGTGGAGTGAATTAATATAATCTTAACCGTGTCGAGTTTATAAAATTCCAAGAGGATATTGTTCAAATAAAAACATCGACACAGATTATAGGCATCTGACTTAAGAATGCAGCGCCAAGGTTGGCAGTCGTGGAACTAGAGTTATTGACATTAGAGTTTTGTGTTGTGTTAGTTCTGTGCATGGAGGTAAAGGAAGGGGAGGGGGCATAACGATTGAAAAGTGTCACGTAAACAAAACAAAGCAGGGACACACCAATATGGCCGATAGTCAAATAGTACGACTATTTAAACGTTGGATTTTATTGTTTGTGCCTCATTTGTTCTTCATATTCTGTACAGTTTGTAACAGAAAGACATCCAGTGTTAGTTAAAAATGGTTTCATGTTCGGTAAATTCGACAAATTCAAATTTTAGAAATTCGCGCCACAAATTGCCCATACAAATATGGCCGAATCTATGTGACACTTTTGCATCAAGGGAAATATAGGATATGCTCCCTCCCCTTCCTTTACCTCCATGGTTCTGTGTGTATATTTTCGTATAAAAATTTGATTAATCAATATCACCCTTCAATTTTATAGTTCCAGTAAAGAATTACAAATACTAATATATTGAATATTTTCAGGAATACTACAGAAAGTCACATATCCACTTTTTTCATTTATAAGTTAATTCAATTTACATAAGATGTTTCTGAAATTAAATGAAATAAATTTGTATGGGTATGTCACTTAAAACTAAACATATTGATACCTAGTTATCCAATTATATTATGGCTTGACCCATGAATCATCAAAAATAATGAAAATTTCATTGATTATTTTTTGACGTTTCTCGAAACCAATAGAATTCTTCAATTTCAGTAATTCATATACGTTCTAGCCAATCAAAACATTATTATAGTGGGAATAATCTACCTATACTCCATTCACAATTATAAAATCACAACTCTGGCCTTGGAAATTTGACACATTCCACTCTGTATCGAAGTTATGACGTTATTCGAAATATTTTTATGTTCCAAGTCAACACTATGTTGCCCTTTCTACATTCTTAGCGTATTTCTCAGAATGTGAATGAATTGGAAAATATGTGATGGACGAAAATAATTAACGTTCATATGAATTGATAGAAAGGATTCCTTTTCTAGTTATTTGCATGAAAAGTACAAGAGATCACTGTTGAAATATATAATTTTTCGCCATGGAAGAAAATTGCATTGCTTTCACATAATTTTCCTATGCATGCTTGTGAAGATTTGATGTTTATTATCCTCTTGAACTGAAAGTTCAAGACTTGACGACATCAATTGTTGATTATAATCAAGAATTCATTAAAAAAAAATCAACCCAAAGATATAAGATGAATTGATGGGTAATTACAAGAATCAAGAATAATGGAACATCATATCCCTCTACTGGAATCCGAATATGTGATATGATTGTGAGGGTGCATAACATTTCTATTTCTAATATTTTTTTATTTCAAATAAATAACAGTTTTATTCATTCATCACAAAGAAAATAAACATAATAAGTAAATTAACGATTTTGTTTACAGAGAAACTAATAATTTCAATGCAATATAAATTAATAAGCCTGAAAGCTTTATAGACATACATTTAATTTATTTGATCTTATGAACAAGGAGTAAAATATTCTGGCAGTATAGTAATTTGTTAGTTTAAAAAAGATTCATTACTACCACAGTAGGTTTGTACAAATAAAATGGAATAGGTCAAACATAGGCTTCACATTTAACATTCATATGGAAAAAACCGATGTTTTCTGGTTCAATATAGCCTATTTCAACTTTCGGCAAAGGATTGATAGGAATAAAAGCTCCAGTGACACATATTTCAATTCATCGGAATCTGAATCGTTGAGTGCAATATAGTCATATTTCTTCTTTTTTTTAGCTTCTTCGACGTGTTTTTTTCTGAAACGTGAAGACGATCAACAATAATCATTTAGAGACCAATGATGGCCATCGAGAACCCGTTTACTTACGAAAATCGTGCAATTTCATTTTGCAAGTTCTTTCCTCATAATTCCTCGAAAATCCTACCTGAACCATATTTTCTGGTCGCTTTCGTTAGAAGTTCGTATAAGGAAGCCTTTTTTTTCCATTTACACATCCCAAATAAATTTTGAGCACCAAAAACGATACCGAAACTATCTAACTATCCAAACTTCTGGGGGACCGGAATTTCGTTTGAAATCTTTTCAAACGGCCAGATACCTAAAAAAAACTTCGTTATCAAGTGTAAAAAAGGCGATTAGTACTTACTTTTGCTTTTTTTATGCTTATTAATCGATTTTTGGTCCAATTCAAATTTGCCGTTCGTACTCACGCCAAAAGTCGTGAAAGGAAAAAATGACACTTGCACGAAATCGACGGGAAACTTCTTCTGGACGACGAAGAACGGAAAAATAGGCGATTCCTTATCGATATTTCGCCCCAAAATCGCCGAACGATTCGAACTAACAAAATGTGTAATATCTTTGATACTTTTACCTAGAAGCATAGAATGAATGGAGGGAAGGCTCCGCTACAAAAATGAACTGCCAAAAACGTCCGCACTTGTCAGTTCGCCGCAAGGTCATGAGATGGCGCCAACGTCGTTCGTGGCTCCAGCATGGCTATAACGATACATATTCAAAATGAAATTCGTTTTGACAAATTTATTTCCGATCATAGAATTTCCATATAATTGCGCATAAATAATTGATTAGAATGCGGTGATATGTCAACAATATTGTTATGATTAATATTTGGTGTTATTTTGAAGGGTGAGACTTAAAAAAATTCTTTTATTTAAGTAACGTACAGGTCTTCTTCTAGAAGCTGAAAAAAACGGAGATGGAATTGTCGAATTTTAATGTAGTAAGAATTTGTTTCGATTTCTTCATATGGAACAACCGGACGTCATTTCAAGTCAATCAGAAGGCGTGATTATTCTTTCTTCAGAAATTTTGAATGCGTCATGATCCCACCGAGGCCTTTTTGGCTAAAATAGGTAATAATAAAATTGTTCAATATGTTTTGATACTTGTCAATAAAAATTCAAACTGTTTACCTTGTTTTTTCATTCAATAATTATATAGTAGGTACATAGCATAATAAATCACACTATATCAATTAAAAATATTATACTTAGCAACAAACGTTGAAATGAACCAAACCAACAGGTAAATTAGATAGTTGAAGCCGCAGAAATGTTTTTTTTTATCGAAGCCGATTTTCAATTCGTATATTATAGTAACTTCAAACAATATTCGAATTCAATACAATTTGTTTCGACCTCCTTTAGTCCTTTCAGTCAACAACAAAAAGTTTTATTATTCAATCACTTTGGTGTTGGTCGTAAAAATGTATCAATAAAAATGACAACCACATAATATTCTTTGCAACTGTAGCGCCACAGAACAAGACATATTATGTGACATATAGCCCTATTTGCGATCACAGCGTTATCTATCGGGCGTCACACGAAACTCTAACCTCCGCCGAAATTGAAAGTTCAAAATGATCTGTCGAGCGTATGAAGCCTTCCCTCCATTTATTCTATGCTCCTAGCTTTTACTTTGATGTAAACAAAGCAACTGGCAACAACGTTTTGTCATGAACAATATTCTCTGTACGCGCACAGATTTTTCATCAGGTGCACCAATTCCTGAAAACGAAACCATGGCCAGAGTTGTGATTTTATAATTGTGAATGGAGTTATACATTATTCCAGCGAGAATAATTCGATGTACATTGTTTTTATTGAATGACAACCACATGACAACGGATTTTCTTGATTTGACGCGTCTGTCGTAAATTTTCAAGAAATTCGTAAAATGAATCCCAAACGTTTCAGTGAATCATCAGTCGATGATATAATCAATATAATCATTGAAAGTGCATGATAGAATACGAAAATAAGCAGCGCGTCGATTTGGATTTTGCGACGAGAGGGGCTTCAAATTGGAAGAGATGACATCAACAACAAAACAAGCCGTTAGGACTATGAATGGGTTCAATATGAAGAAAGAGAATGGACAAGACAATGTGGAATAAAACCGCAAAATGAATGCAAGAGTTGTACTACGATCAAATAGAAGATTCGACTTATTCAATGGTATCGAATTCAAATCCACCAGATATGCTAAAAACACCAAGCGTAAGTTATTACAGGAAGAGCTCGGAAAGAGGAAATAAAGTTCTGCAAGTTTGAGCAAAGGAGAAATCTTGGACATGATAAAACTCAACGAAGAAAACACACCGTCTGGGTTGCAGAAGAAATTGTATTGTTCATGTTCAAAACTTCAATGCCTCCTAATTCGAATAACTCATTCTGTTTATATTGAGTCGAGTAATATGAATTTGTTGAAATAAAATTATAAAATTTAAAAAATGATTTTGATTGTAACGTCAGGAAATAACGTCAAAAAATAATCCATCGAATACCACACGAGAGATCGATAAATTAGATAATAATTCTCCAGGAATTTTCTCAAACTTGTTGCCATTTGGCAATAGCCACTCGAGCCCTTCGGGCTCTCGTATTGCCTGGCAACAAGTTTTCTAAAATCTGTCGAATTATTTTTAATTTATTCTCACTCTCTTGTGATATTACTTCCGACTATTTCCCTCGTCTTAATTTCCACCAATCAGAAACGCGCAATTTTGAATCACAAATGGTTTCTAGATGGAAAAACTGTATGGCAGCAGCTGTCAGCAGTTTTTTCGAGTTTACCCGCGGCAAAACTTGACAGTTGTTGTCAACGAATATTAATAATACATGCATAATGCATCCAGAATAATCTGTTACTCTTGAAATAGTCTTGTCAAATACCATTCGTGCATCTAATTTTTCCTGTGAAAAAAATCGAAAAAACACAATGCGAAGTAATATTTTTTTAACAAAAAGCATTCGTGCAGGTGCAAAAATCCTCGTCTTCGACTCGGATTTTTGTTGCCACCAAGGCACTCATGCTTCTTGTTAAAATATTACTTAGCAACGTGTTTTTTCCATTTTTTTCGGAAAAATTGGATGCACTTATGATATTACTTAAACGACAAAATTTTTGACGTTTCTCAAATTCATAGATAGCTTCGGGAATGAATACCATAGAGAAAACAAACAACGTTTAGTTGATCTATGATGGATACTTATTTGTCAAATAGCGCAATACAAGCCCAATGTGACCATCTTCAGACACATTTTCTCGAGAAATAGTCATTTCGAATACCACTCGAGATGAAATTTGAGCAGGTAAAATTTCTCTCTTGTAATATTCAAGTTTGTTGCTTCTCGGCAATTTCGAAATTACTGAAAGCAACAAACTTTCATTTTACAATCGAGAAATTTTGCCGGCAAAATTTCATCTCTAGTGGTATTATATATGAAAAAATTTCATTTATTAGATTAATTATTTCGACAATATATTCAGCACATTATACCACTACTCTGAAAAAGTTAAAATGATAGAGAGGTATAATCGTTTTGCCCTGAATAAAATATTTTCAAGGAATTTTGCCAATGTTATGAAAAATGAAGGTCTTCACAAGAGACCACTGCAATTTACCTCCTAAAATTTTTAATATCTTAATACGCTGATTAACTCTTTCAATATGTACTCGAGCAGCTGCTATTTTAGCATTCAACAATGCTTCCTCAGTACTCAACTGTTTTCAATCTTTTGAAGAGGGTGAACTGATCAACTCTAATTTGGACTGATGACAAATATCATCTATTAAAAAGCCTTTGTCCACCATAATAGCATCCTGTAAACTTTCTAACTTCAACATCAAGTCACTTTGTTGAAGTATAGTTTTATCAGATGCTCTTCCGCTATATGGTTCACTAATAAAAGTAATCAAACCTCCAGGGGAAACACCCGTCATAAATTTCACTGTGTTATTTGACTTGTACTAAGAGTAAAATCTAATTCGGCAGCAAAGGCATTTTGGTTTCTGTAAAAGAATTTCTGTACAATCTAGGACGATTCTAACATTTCGAAAGCTTTCAAAACATTTTGGCATGGTTCTCTGTATTACAGGAAAATCTGGGAATGGTATAACACTACTCAGAACTCTACTTGACATGGGTAGCATTTCATAAATGTACCTTTGGCACAATTCTTGTGATGTGCCAAATAAAATGGATAATGTGACAATGTAAGATCACATTTCAATTTTGTCAATACTAACACAATACGCTGTTTGATTGATAAACGATGTGATCTTTGATCACTGTAAACAGATTGTAGTTGTACTGCTTTTACTATTGTATCTAATAGATTCATATTATTGACACCAGTAAAACTGTTGTTATCAGGTCACACAATGTAGACACTTTCAATTTATTCAGTATATTGAAGACTAACCTATTGTGACACTGTTTTTTGAAGGACATATTGAGTTGTATGATTCTCGATAAAAGAAGAATACAAAAATTTCACAACAGATAGAACCAAAACTAAAGATCCAATAGAGTGAAGGAAAATAATTAAGGAAAAAATCCTATCCTAGAGTAAAAAAGAAACACACCAAAGAAGAAACAAAAAATTATTTGAACAACTGGATATATAAAAGTAAAAATAACAATAATCCTAATAGAAATTCCTGAATACGAAAAAATAATTCGAGAACCACAAAATATTCAACAGAAACAGATAAATCAAACAGAACAAAAAATCATTTATGAAAAAGAATTTGAAACAAAGAAAAATACACCGAATTAAGAATATTGATCAACGAAAACCCTGCCACAATTCAAAAATTCAAACGAACAATAACTTTCCTATCGAGACCAACTCAAATAGTACCGCGTAATATAATGTCTGGCACCTATCGCTATTCGAATTCGAATGAAGAAGCTCGGTATCGCGATTTGAACTCGGTTCGAATCGGAAGCTTTCGGAAATGTTACTAATTCGAAAGAACATATACTCCTCCATTCATTTTATAAAGCTGCGTATACATGTGCGAGCCGAACCTATCGCGAACCGTTCGCGAAGTGTTCGTGTCATGTTCGTTAATTTCACGTACACACTTGCGATCCGCTCGCGAACCAATACCGACGGATTAACGAACTTACACTGGGCTCGCGTTGGGTTCGTGAGAGGATCCGACTATCGATGGATCGTCGCGAACGGTTTGCGAGCGGCTCTGTAGAGGTTCGACATGCCGTCCAAATAATTGTCGCTATTGGTTCGCGAGCGGTTCGCGATAGGTTCGGCTCGCACATCTAGACGCAGCTTAAAGTATCGCGGTTGGCCATGATTTATGTTTATCAAGTTTTTTAACTTAAAACACACGCAGGTTGACACTCGTGAAGATTAAGCGACATTGCCAAGTCTACTTTCTATTTACTCCTTTTCAACTTTGTATATGGAGTTGGTTCTTCGAAGATTTAACTGTGGCGCAGGTTTCGTAGAACTACCACATTTCCATGCTGGAGTTTTGAGATTGTGCAAAAATGTATTTGAATGTCTTCCATAATATTTTCTCAAATTCATTAATTTCCCAAAGTAAATGAACTTTTTGATGAATACGTAATTACTACGATTTTTTAGCAGAAACGACAACGTTGTGGGCGTATCTGACAGTGCAATGACCATAACCTATTATTTTCACAATATACGCGGTGAAATGTGTCAAAATTTTATGGCAAACCGCGATACTTCATAAAAGTGAATGGAGTATAGGTTTGGTAATCTTTCACGTAAACACTAACTTGATAGATTTGGATAAAATTTTGTATACATGTAGACTATGACCTGAAATAACATACCTATAGGCTACTTTTTATTTCGAAAAATTAGTTTCAATTCGGCCCTCCGCTATAGAGAAAAAAATTGGATTCGATATCTCAAGAACGGTACCGTTTTATGGTGAAAGAATTTTCGGAATTGGTCATACCTATGATTGTTTAAGCGGCCTACAGACGAACAACTTAGTTGACAACTATGTTGTCAACACGCCGTGTTGACAACCAAGTTGATCGTCTGTGGGCCCGTTGTTGGTTGATACCGAAGACCAACCGGCCCACAGACGATCAACTTGGTTGTCAACACGGGCGTGTTGACAACATAGTTGTCAACTAGGTTGTTCGTCTGTAGGCCGCTTTAGTATTGCTGCTAAATCTGAAAGGAGTTTTTACAACCATTTTCGAAAATGGTCCGAGCAATTTGAAAATGATTTTCAATAGAATTCAATGAAACGGATGCAATTTAGAATCTTCGAACTAAATTTTTGGTATATTGCATTGATATGCATAGTTTGATTTTTTTGCCGAAAATGAATCGAATCATACGTGTGCGTCATCAGATATTATCAGCTGACACTTTTCCAAAAACAATCTGTATAGCGTTTGGTTGTTTCGTGCAACATCTGATTTTCGAAATATTGCTTTGATCATGGACTATAATCTTTGTGCCAAAAATTAATGAAATCGTACGTGTGCGTCATCGACATCAGATATTATCAGCTGACATTTTTCCAAAAACACCCCGTATAGCGTTTGTGTGTGTTGTGCAACACCTGACCTTTGGAACATCGCTTTGATATTTATAGACTAATCTTAATTCTTTTGGCCAAAAATGTATCGAATCCTGCGTGTGTTTTGACTTTCAATGAGAACTTATATTTTAACTGATTAACTAATTAATTACATATCGACGCTATATTCATGTTGAATACAAAAGAAATCACCTTCTACTATACTATATAGTTGTTTTATACTGCACGCTTTTTTCGAATGTCAGAATCAAAGGATGTTGAGCATCTTGAAATTTTAGAGAAATTAAGAAACGTGGCAACAGCGCTTGAATTCCTTCAGGCCGGTAAATAATTGAGCGAGTGGAATAAATATTTTGGAATGAAGCACTTGAGGAGTGTACAGCTAATAAATGGAAAGCCTGCACAGAGCATGTAGAAAAAGAAATGAGAGAAGATCAGTCAAAATATATGGAATGTTATGATATTGCTGACAAAACCTTTCATTATGAACATGACGAGTTCTGCCCATATGAAGAAATGATAACAGTTGTGGTTGTTGAAAAAGAATATAATAATAATTTTTATATTTCGTATTTTACAACGTCATTGTTCACAAATATTGAAAGTTACAATGTCATGACAAAATTCTTCATATTGAGTAGATCCATTGGTTAAGTTTTGTTTATGTTTTGATATCTATTACAAATATCCCAATCCATTCACTTTGCACTAACACGCTTCAAATTATCAACCAGATTTTTTCGGTTTAGCGAATATTCATATGAAAAGGACCGTGCTGGCGTGCTATATAGCACGCCAGGGGTGGGCCACCCTGTATATACAGGGTGGTCGACCCCAGACGCGTTTCTCATTTTGAGGCAGTAAATGAAGACATTTTGAAAATTTTTTTTTCGTGAAATGTTAAGGACAATCAGATGCACAATTTAATTGTTTTCACATATACAGGGTGTTCGATAACAAAGATATAGACCATAGTTACACTTTTTCAAATGGAATACCCTATATATAAATTACAAAATTGAATGGCAAGCTCAAATAATGATGAGTTTATAAAGTCCATTTTATGCCTTAGAAGGACCATTGTAGAGAAAATGGCGAAAAATAAAAAAAAGGAGTTTTTTGAATTTGCAATTGATGAATAAACCCTTCAAGCCAACGAGACAGACAATGTTTTTTCGTGTAGACATATTGGCTACCCTCATGCAGAAGAAAAAAATTTAACTCTGGAATATACTGAGTGATCATAATTAATGTTCAAACATTAACTACAAATAATGGTCAAAAACTTTCTTATTTCAAATGGCACACCCAGTATTCCTGTACCTTGTTGAACGTAAAAATTAATATCGAAACTATCTTCATTGGGTTTCCCTATACCTAAACCTGATAGTTTTCAAGTAATTTCCGATTTTTAATTCAACTAGTTAACCTACTATTATGATTAGCGATATTCAAAGAAAATCTTGGAAATATTTGTGGGGAAATGCTTACAATATTATTTGAAATCTGAAAAACTCATATAAAGATATCAATAATGGTGTTGCAGTCACGCAAGATTTATTATTCCTTTATAAATGATTATCTACTGTTTTTCTGAATTTCAATTATTTTTTCAATTATTTTCAAATCAATTTCGCCTAGAAGGTATTAAGTGTCCTTATCATTCAATCTTTTCCGGTACATACCCTTAAATTTCTTTTTATTCCGATCGTTTTGATTTGAAGTTAAGCCATACGTTCGAAGAATCATGTAACAAACGATTCATTTAAAAAAATATTTGCTCAGGCTATGAACCTGTGCTCCAGTCCAACATGTTCCCTATTCTTCACATTTTCAATATTTTGAAGACTTTTCGAGATTTTCAAAAGGGATCTGTGATAGTGAACCTCTGGCCAGAGAGTGAGTTGAGTACCGAGTGGAACGAGTTTCACCAGCATAAGGACATTCAGTAGTAAAGTAGTATTTGAAGGTATTTTGTGAACATCTTTGAATCTTTGAGTCTACTAATACTCAATCCAACAATTGGAGATAACAAGTATGAAGAATCAAAGGTTCATCGCCTGAGCAAATATTTTTTTAAATGAATCGTTTGTTACATGATTCTTTGAACGTATGGCCTAACTTCAAAACGATAAGAATAAAGAAAAATTTGAGGGCATGTACCGGAAAAGATTGAATGATAATGACACTTAATTGCACTTCTGGGCGAAATTAATTTGAAAAAAATTGAAAAAAGAATTGATATTCAGAAAAACAGTAGATAATCATTTATAAAGGAATAATAGATCTTGCGTGACCGCAACGTCCGCAACAACGTTATTGAGATCTTCATATAAGTTTTTCAGATTTCAAATAATATTGTGAGCCTTTCCCCACAAATATTTCCAAGTATTTCTATGAATATCGCTAATCATAATAGTAGGTTGACTAGTTGATTTAAAAATCGAAAATTACTTGAAAACTATTAGGTTTAGGTATAGGGAAACCCAATGAAGATAGTTTGGATATTGATTTTTACGTTCAACAAGGTACAGAAATACTTTTTTTTTTTTTTTTTATTTAAGCTTACCGGAGTCCTTGTCAGGACTATACAGCTATACAATAATGGATTAAATTACATTCATATTAGCACATATGATACAAATTCACTCAGTAAGTTATATAACAACAAATCAAAATTTTTCTTTTATATATTCAAATGACAGTCCTGAAAAAATTTAAAAATGTGTTTCATTTGGTCTATTTTCAATTCTGATAAAAAAGAGTTAGAGCAGAAGGGAGGATACTGTTTTGATTTTCTTAAATTATTGTATAATAGTACCCTCTGGTTATTGTACAAAGGGCATTGCCAAAGTACGTGATCTAGGTCTTGAAATGTGTGACCGCACTCGCATGATGAGTTCGCGATAATATCAATTCTTGCCAATGAGGCAGCTAAGTTGTAATGGTTACTCCTGCAACGATTGATGGTAACTACTAGTTTTCTAGGTAGATTCTTCTTCCAAAACCATGGTTTGGTACTTTGTGTAATGAAGTTTTTGAAATAAAGTTTACCCTTTAAGTTACCGTCGCTTTTATTTTTTTCTCTTGTCCTACTGTATGAACTTTGTTTGAACTGTTGTCGTAGATCGCTATATGGTATTCTGAAATCGTAGTTGGATTCTTTTTCTGCTGCCTTTTTTGCTAGTATGTCTGCTTTTTCGTTTCCCTGTATATTGCAGTGGGATGGTACCCAATAGAATTCTATTTTGCCTAAATTATTCGTTTTTTTTCGAAACATTGAATATTTTTCCTTTATAGATAGAATGAGGGGGTTGGTTTGAATATCTAATTTGTTTTCTGCGATACATTTTAGAACGCTTAACGAATCAGAAAATATCCTGTAAAGCATATTTGTGTAGTTTAGAGGTATTTTCATTGCTTCGTGAATTGCGAAACATTCTGCGGTGAATATTGAAGCATTTTTTTGTAAAGATTTTGAGAAGTTGATATTTAACTCTTCCGAAACGTACGCACTCCCAACAGATATGGAATTATGGGATTTACTTCCATCAGTAAAGATATTAACGAACTTTTCTTTTTCAGGCATGTTCATGATGATACTGTTAGGACACGGGGAATTTTTCGCCATATTACCTATTTCCGTATTGATTTCAATTTTTGTAATTAAAGATTGATAGTCTATGTTATATATGGGGTATTTATCTGTAGTAATGATTTTCTCGGATATTGAGTCGAAAAGTTCGTCAATACACTGTTCAATGAGAGTAATTTTGTCCATTCGATTTGTTCGTAGGTTTTTTCTTGATTTTTTAAGGTTTTGACTCGATATTGTACTGCTGTTAGAGATTGATCTTGCTATGAATGAACTGCATAAATATTTAGCGCGATTAAAAATGGAAGGAAGTTTGCATTCTTCTAAGATCAAATTTGTTGGTGTGCTTATTCGTACAGAAATACTGGGTGTGCCATTTGAAATAAGAAAGTTTTTGACCATTATTTGTAGTTAATGTTTGAACATTAATTATGATCACTCAGTATATTCCAGAGTTGAATTTTTTTCTTCTGCATAAGGGTAGCCAATATGTCTACACGAAAAAACATGGTCTGTCTCGTTGGCTTGAAGAATTTATTCATTAATTGCAAATTAAAAATACTCCTTTTTTTCGATTTTTCGCCATTTTCTCTACAATGGTTCTTCTAAGGCATAAAATGGTCTTCATAAACTCATCATTATTTGAGCTTGCCATTCAATTTTTGAATTCATGTATAGGGTATTCCATTTAAAAAAGTGCAACTATGGTCTATATCTTTGTTATCGAACACCCTGTATATGTGAAAACAATTTTTAAATTGTGCATCCAATTTTCCTTTACATTTCACAAAAAAAAAATTTCAAAATGTCCTCATTCAATGCCTCAAAATGAGGACCGCGTCTGGGGTGGGCCACCCTGTATATATATAATACAGGTTGGGCTTTTTAAAACGAAACAGACGGGATAACAGGCGGAATAAATTTATTTCGAAAAAATGCTCGGACACGTCGATTTTTGTTTCGAGGGGGACAACTATCAAGGTCAAATTCACAACTATATCGCTCCAACCCTTAGTGTTAAAACACCATCCCCTAAATTTTGAATAATAAAGATAGGGTGACTGATACCTCATTTGAAAGGTCCTTCTATCCTGAATTTAGGATATTGATTTTTCCTTCATTTGATTCTTGAGATATTGACATTTGAAGTTGAAACAAAGATGAATTTTATAAGGGTAAAATTTGTTACTTTTCAGAATTTTTCGAATAACCGTCCTACTAATATTTGTGGTATCGGCCAGTTTTCTCGTGCTCAGTGTCGGATCAGCCGTAACTTGTCCTAGAATTTCAGTAACAGAAAATGAAGTGATTCATTTTTAACACGGTTTTCACGGTTGGGATTTTTCATCTCATTGGCCACTGATCCAGTTTCCTGAAATTTTTTTTCACAAGTTCTAAAACGTACCTTCTGCAGACGTGCTTTTCTGGGTGCAATCGATTGAATGAATCTGCTGTAGGATTTCTGCATTCGTTATTCTTGAAAAATAAAGAAACAATTTCAATTCTTTCTGCCAAAGAATAAACCATTTTCACTTCATTTCTTGATTAAAGGAATTACCAATAATAATTATTTCGTTGTCTGATGTTGACAATTAACGGTTACCATCGTAACCACAGAATGAATTAGTCAAATAATTGTTGAATTCAGATAGCATGGTTAGCGGAATGAATGGTACTGTACGAAATTCAAAATTGAATATCTCAAAAACGAATGCGTTGAATGAGAAAAAAATTATTACGCTGAATTCAAGATAAAAAGGCCTTTCAAATGAGGTATCCCTCATCCTATCTTTCCTATTCAAAATTTATGGGTTGAAGCGATATAGTTGTGAATTTGACCTGAAAAGTTGTCCCCTTCGAAACAAAAATCGACGTGTCCGAGCATTTTTTCGAAATAAATTTATTCCGCCCGTTATCTCGTCTCTTTCGTTTCTGAAAAGCCCACCCTGCATACTGCTGGTATACAGGGTCTTTCACGAGGAACCTCACCCATATTTATACGGGAAACTACTGAACGTATTTTCATGAAATTCAGCACTTATAAGTATTTCACGATGCTGATGAAATCTAAAATATTTTCAAGGCATGAGCACCTCCGGTTTTTCCGGAAATGACGTCAACTTCCGTTTTTCAAATTAAAACACCATTTTTTTATTGCAGAAATAGATTCCTTAGAAAATTTCAAGTTATTTCGATGTAACATTTTTCAGTTTTGGTTGGAAAATTCTCTCTGAGCGGAAAAATCAAAAAAAAACGAAAATAAAGCTCCGCTGAAACAAGAATAACTTCGAGGTTTTTGGATGGAAAATTTTCATTTTTGGGATTTTTCAAGATGTAAGATAGATGTATCCACTTTAAAAATCGCGATTCATGATACAGGGGGTGAAAAAATCGCTTTCAAAGTTAGGGATGACAAAATCGTGAAAAATCAATTTTTTCAAATTAGAACCCCATTTTTTTATGGCAGATGTTGAATCTACGTTAAAAAATAATGTGAGTGTTTGCATCACACCCTTGCCCTAAAGTGGATATTAACTCAGAAAATATCCATTTTAGGGCAAGGGTGTGATGCGTACACTCACATTATTTTTATTATTATTTTATAACTAGAGAAGATGCTCAAAGTTTTGAACGTTAATTTCTAGACATTTATTCATACGTCTCAGGAATGCTTCGTGCGTTGCTCTTCTTATTTCATCGGGAGGAAGAGATCTGCAAAAGTGTTTGAAAACCAAATTGAGTTTCAAAACTATGAATCTAAAAATCTAAACAAACTTGAACGCATTTCTGACTCGTTCTATGCAGTCCTCTTTATCAGTCAGGGGAGTTGAGTAGACAATATTGAGTAGACCTACCCCAAACATAATAGTCTAAAGGAGTTAAATCGGGAGAACGTGGTGGCCAAAGATGTGGACCATTGTTCGCCAACCATCGATCTTCAAATAGCCTGTAGAGGATATTTGACACATTGAGTGAATTGTGTGGAGGCGCGCCATCTTGTTAATACCATAAGTCATTATGGTTCTGTACTAGCGGCTCAATTATTTGAGTCAATATGTCAGAATATCTATCTCCTAAGGGAGAACATTCTTTAAATAATGCAAACATGTGTAGTGTTCTATCTTACCAGTTAAAGTCCCATCATAAATGTGAACATCGAGAATTGCATTATTTTTGATGGCGCAAAAAACATTGAAACTCCAGGTCTCTTGAAAGTTCCATTGTCTGAAGTGGTGGTTGTTCTCTTCATCCCAATAATGACTGTTATGCCTATTGAAAGAACCATTCTTTGTGAATTTAGATTCATCTGTCCAAATTATACAGTCCAAAAAGTTTTCATTCTCTTGAAATCGAATCATCATAGCTTCGCAAAACTCTGTTCGCCTGACGAAATCAGTTTCCTTCAAATGCTGTACCCTATTGAATTTATATGGGTGCATTTTATGTTTTTTTAATATTCTCCAAACACTCGATTGAGATAATCCCAGATCAATCTCGGCATCTTTGAGAGAATTTTGAGGATTCACACGAAAATATGCAAGAACTGTAATTTCGTTGTCATCTTCTACTACACTTTTTTCTCTGTGTATAGTTTTCTTAACGAAAGATCCGACATTTCTCAAGTTTGTCATGGTTCTGTTAATGGTATCTCTCGTTGGTCTGGGTCGGTCAGGAAACCTCTCAATGAACAGTCGAATCGTTCTATCTACAACTTTATTACATTCTTCATGAAGTAGAATGAGGTTTAAATAATCTTCATTGGTAAAATTAGGCATAGTGATCGATTTAATAACTTAATACGAATTATCACCAAATTAATAGTAAACACAAAATGCTACTGAATAAAGGGGAATTTGGCAGATGTAATTAATGATATCTATCATTAAAAAAAAAAAAATGTGAAACATGGTAAGTTTTTGCATATGGTTCATAAGGAATTATTTATTTATCACTGGAGAGAAAACCGATGGCCGATTAGTTGAAATAAAGAGGTTTCCGATACAAATTCGAATCCAAATTCGCCATCTATTTAGGAACAACCTGTAACTTTTTTCTCTTGCATATTAGGGTAGTAAAATCTAAAACATGGTTTAAGTAACAGTTCCTGAAAATTTCATCTTTTTGGCGTGAAGGGAAAAGAAATAGCTGGAAATTCAAGACGAAAAACAGTTTTTTGTGAATTCAGAAAATATCCACTTTAGGGCAAGGGTGTGATGCATACACTCACATTATTTTTTAACGTAGATTCAATATCTGCCATAAAAAAATGGGGTTCTAATTTGAAAAAATTGATTTTTCACGATTATTCATCCCTAACTTTGAAAGCGATTTTTTCAGCCCCTGTATCATGAATCGCGATTTCGATTTTCGAAGGGGATACATCAATCTTACATCTTGAAAAATACCAAAAATGAAATTTTTCCATCCAAAAACCTCGAAGTTATTCTTGTTTCAGCGGAGCTCTATTTTCGATTTTTTTTTCGAATTTTCCCGCTCAGAGAGAATTTTCCAACCAAAACTGAAAAATGTTACATCGAAATAACTTGAAATTTTCTGAGGAATCTATTTCTGCAATAAAAAAATGGTGTTTTAATTTGAAAAACGGAAGTTTGACGTCATTTCCGGAAAAACCGGAGGTGCTCATGCCTTGAAAATATTTTAGATTTCATCAGCATCGTGAAATACTTATAAGTGCTGAATTTCATGAAAATACGTTTCCCGTATAAATATGGATAAGGTTCCTCGTGAAAGACCCTGTATATGCTTTATCATTCTAGGAAAGATGGAATACTTCCACATTTGCACTTCGATGCTACAGGTAGTGTTGTGGCGAATCCGGAAAAAAACAATTCTCCAACTTTTTTATACTCTGCTGTCGTATCGAAGCCTCAATTACACTCAGCCACTTCCACTGCTACTCGCACTGCCAGAAATATTTCCCGGAATACTATTTCTCTCGCGATCAAGTTTTGGCAATGGCGGTCGACGAAATTGCAGCCTCAGCGCTCTGTCTCTTACTACACTTTCATTTAGGTATATAAATATGAGGGTGTCTTGAAAACGTATAAACTCCAAAAGAAAGTTCTTCGTCGTAGAAGATGGTGGATGATATCAATCCCAGGCAACACAAAGATATCCCATAGACATCTCTGCGACTTCTTTTTAGGAAGTTGTGACGCCTTTTGTGACATCTTTGAGAGGTCGCAGAGAGCTCTATATCTGCTCCAAATGTCCGCCACAAGAGATCTCCCAGAGAGCTCTTGGCGATGTCCTACGTGGATATTCTCAAACAAGTCACACTAGGAGTTCGCATACACCTCCCGCGGCGAGGACTTTGAGAACTTCGCATTAGCCTCCTTTAGTGAGATCTATGCGAGCTCGCTTTGCGAGATCTATAAGATATTCTCAAATAGGTCACATTGCGACATGTATAAGATGTTCCTATACATGTCGCATTGCGAGATGTATAAGATATTCTCAAATAGGTCACATTGCGAGATCTTTAAGATATTCTCAAATAGGTCACATTGCGAGAAGTATAAGAAGTTCCTAAACAGGTCGCTAATATACAGATTTTTATCATATAAATAAAACTTACTCCATTTGTTAATTATACAAATTAAGTATGATACACTGAAAGTACCATGATCGACCATTTCCTGTAGAAAGGTGTAAATAGAACAGGTGTACCTTTCTACTGGAAATGATCGATCATGGTACTTTCAGTGTATCATACTAGATTTGTTTGATTAACAAATGGAGTAAGTTTTATTTATCTAATAAAAATCTGTATATTAGCGTATGACTTTTATTTATATGATAAAAATCTAAGCTAATATTATTAAGTTGACCTACACAACAAACAGTGTTGAAAGTTATTTATTATTTTCGGCAGCAACAGAAGGTATACTTAAACAATCGAATAACTCCTATAATCTTTATTATTTTATTGATAACGAACAGAAAAATAAAAAAATATTTCAAATCATCCGGTTTCTTTCTTCTTTCCTCTTCTTTCTTTGGCTACAATGGCGTAGCCAATTTTGTGAAAAAACCTCGAATTCCTTCTCAGTTGTTTTCCATGTCTGCTTCATTACATCTAGAAGAATGAAAATGACATGTATAAGTATAGTAATGCACTTTTGTAAGATCAGTTGTTTATACATTCATCAACGCGAATGAAAACTGTAACAAGTTCTTCTGGAGCACAAATTGAATAGAATTTCAACAACAAAAATTTTATATGCCCATTTATATGTAAAATATCAGCTAGAAACATAATAAGGTATCATTCCAAACATTATTATGGCAAAAGATATTCATTTGAAACATTATTCACCAATTCGAAAAATTATATTCTCGGTGATATTTCAGCAAACAACATAATTATCATCCTCTGCACCTCTGCAGACTTGCAAAGTTTCTTTCATAATATTTATTCAAGCAATTACTATTGAGAATGAATGACTTTTTGAGTGATATCAGAAGATCTGTTGTTAGTAGAAAGTAGATAAATGTAAATTAATCACTTCCGTTATTGCCAGTGGTTGAATTACTCAGAAAGACCTAAAGCGGCAGAAATGATAACGGTATATATCCTAACTGGTGAGTGGTAGGTTGAAACTCAAGAATTTAATAAAAATAACACTTACCTTCGAGTACAAATATCCTCTTCGAAATTGTAAACAAAAGCGAACCTTGTACAGCACAGGTACACTTAACTATAATTATGCACAAAACGTCTCTTAGCTCAACAGTAAATCAGAACAATGAGAGCATCCTACACATACAAGTAATGGTCTGAAAATAAGGGAAGCGGGAATTGAGAAAACGAATAGACAACGTTATTTTCCGTAATCCAGAATACACCAACCGAAATGGACGATGTCCATGATCCGCGACTATGAACCTTAATACTATTATCAATTGGGTTCAAGTTCCCGATTCAGTTGAGCTCTATATTTCCCTCTTGTCGCGTAAAAAATTGAAGACATATGCAACTATCGTACAGATGGGCGGCACATCAAAACAAGCGAGTAAATAAATCTTATGGAGACGTTTTCGGACTTTTCGGCTGGAGATCCCTTTGTCGGCCTGCGTAATCATGCTGACACAAAGATATCACATGGCGAGGTCTCCAAGATATCGCATGGGCACATCAGTGGGAACTTCGCTTAGTAACCTCACATAGAGATCTCTGGGACCTCGCGGTAGGATCTCGCATGAAAGTCGCATTGTAACCTCTCAGAGATATCGCATGGGAGAGCTCTCAAAGATATCGCATATCGAGGTCTCCAAGATATCGCATGGGTACATCACTGGGAACTTCGCTTAGGAACCTCACATAGAGATCTCTGGAATCTCGCGGTAGGAGCTCGCATAAAAGTCGCATAGTAACCTCTCAGAGAGCTCGCGGAGAAGTTTGTGATTCCTGGGATACATCGTGCACTTTGTGCTTAAGTTCATGGTTTTTATCAGAAGAATCCCATATCACTCTTTCGATCTCAAGGTGTTCTAGAAATGATATTATTTTTTCGTTGCTCCACTCCGTCGACATTTTTCGCAACAATCAACAACGTACGCAACGTTCGCACGACAGTAACTGGGCTGAATGTGATCACTCCCTGCCACTTGCGCTGCCGGTCCTTTTGACTGCCGCACGAAAAACCGCTAATTTAGGGAGTGACCGGCAGCGCGAGTGGCAACGCGAGTGGCAGCAGAAGTGAGGTGATTACATTCTCACCCTGCTCATTTCCCTGCTCACTTCCCTGCTCCCTCCCATGGAAGTGGGCTGAGTGTAATTGACGGGGAACGGATCACGGACAGTACCAATTTTTGATTACATTTCAAATGTTCATACAAGTAAGAAAATATTTGACTTGTTTTTTCCATTGCGTACTGTTTGTGAGAGTAAAAAGAAATGGCCCATATTCTCAGGTATGGTAACGGACTTTAGTTTTGCCAATTTGCATGCAGCTTCCAAAGCATTCAATATAATGCCATTAATAGACTACCTGAATGTTTGTTTTGAAATTATGGCTAAAAACAGCAGATTATCTGATAGTTTCCACACCATCAATCTACAGAGTGTAACAGCCAAATGGAATAAATTCGATAACGAATAAATGAGGAACTGTTGGGAAAAACGCTCGGACATGTCGATTTGTAATTCTAACTGCGCATATTTTTCAAGAAAATAATATTATATAGGGTGTTCTATGTGACCGTGGCCAATACCAACTTTCTTATTTCAAATACAACCCCCTGTATATTATTTATTTTTTGGATTCTTCAGAGAATTCTAGACACAATTCATGTACAATGTCCTATACCTATCTTTAACTATTTCGGAAGTATTAAGTGTTTTCAGATTTATTGCAAAAATCAACGTTTCAAATTAAAATTATTTTTTTTCACAAATTCGGTACATTACACTTGAAACCTAATAAGTAGATAATATTAATTATTTCTTAGTTAAAAAAAAAAAACATTAATGTCAATGTAGGAAATGTCCAGAATGCACGCCGCGAACGTCTTGGCAACATGCTAATCTGCTGTAGAATTGTCTTCTAACGTTTTTATTAATATCTTCTCAGTAATGGTTTTTGCCTACTTGTTATGAAGAATCATATCAAGAGGTGAATGGGAAATAAGTATTGAGTGTAATGTATCGAATTTGTGAAATAAAATAATTTCCATTCAAAATGTTAGTTTTTGTAAAAAATCTGAAGATAGGTTTAGGACATTGTACATGACTCATATCTAGAATTTCCTGAAGAATCAAAAAAAAAATAATATACAGGGGGTTGCATTTGAAATAAGAAAGTTGGTATTGGCCACGGTCGCATGAAACACCCTATATAATTTTATTTTCTTGAAAAGTATGCGCATTTAAAATTACAAATCGACGTGTCCGAGCGTTTTTCCTAACACCCTCTCATTTATTCTATTATTATTATATATACTGTATGTTACTGTATGTTGTTCGCACTTCTTGGCGATGGTGTGTAGGCATTGTAGGAACATTGAAGAAAAGCAAAAGGAGCATATCAGCTCGGGCATGAAACCTATATCTCATGCCGGGTTTCCACCAAGAGGACTGGACAAAAACAAAACACGAACTCGGTCCGTTTGTGACAGTCCGCGAACTGTTTGCGAACTGTTCTAGAACTTGTGGATCGTTTTCCGGACTCTAGAGTCCGCGAATTGCGTTTTTACGGACACAAACAGAGTCCCATCGAATGTCGGTAAACTTCAAAGGATTTACGAGTTCGGGGACTGTTTGTCAGCTTGGTGTAAACGCCCAGTTTGTTTTTATTCACGTTGTTGCGATCTAGTGGTAGTTTGATTCGGTGCTTGACTGCTTGAAGGAAAGAAATATAATTTGAACTCCTTACTGTTATTATATGCCTACCTTAATTATTGTATACTTAAACTTCGATCAGTGCGTTACATACTTCTGGCACAATTCTTGATATAGATGGTACCGAAACTTTGAATAAATACATTAAACTATGGTACGAATCTCCTTTTGCTGGGAACCTCTCTGTGTGATGGCAAAACGTTCCTGTGCTGGGATAGAGTCTCTGTAGTTGGTGTTGTTCTTGCTAATGATAGGGCCAATTAAACATAGCAGATTTTCAAAATCTGTGCTCGACATTCGCGAAAAGTTCTTAAAACTTGATCGAAGTTCACCTCCTAAACTCATATCATCTCCTCATTTCTCCTCTGAGATCTTGTAACAGTTTAGACGTCACATTTGCTCCTTTTTGCTAAGGATGGCCTAATCCAAAACCGACGTTTAGTTTGTTCTTTTTAATAATGTAAAATGTAACTGCCAGCAAAAATAAATCCTCGTCGTCTTATTCTCTCAATTTTGCTGCGCGCCACATTTTCACAACTACATGTCCGGTGTCTCTATGGAAACTGAATGAAACTTAAACAAAACACGAACAGTTTTCATTCGTTTCTGTCCGCGCCTGGTGTAAACAGAAAGTCCGTTGGGAACCCCAACAGTCTTCGAACATTTTCCGAACAAAACTGTTCGGAATTTCTGTCCGATCGAACAGTTCGTGTTTTGTTTTGACCTGTCCGCTTGGTGGAAACCCGGCATCACAAGCAAGCTGTTTTTATGAAAGAATTGATGGCCGCATTCATCCGAATTAAATCTTTTGAGGAAATTGCGAATTGGTTTCAAGCTATTATAGTCATAATCTTCAATTCACCATTTCAAAATAGAGATATAGTAAAATCAGTCTCTATAATCAAGAACTTGATTATGTCTGACTCAGTTGATATCACATTCAATCAAACTGAAATTTAAAAATTAAATAGGTAGGTACTAGTTTATTCACACAAGTAAATCGCACGACCAGGTTTCTTGATGATATAAATTGTGTATAATGAACTTTATTTTTTTTTTTCGAGCATTCAAAAAAGCTTTCTTCAAAAAAGGTTTTTTTGCTTTTAATTCATTTTTCACTTTTTAGTTATCGCTGGCTAGATTTCTGAGTTATTCTCGACAAGCCCTTCATTTGGTACCCATATTGCAGAAGTGCATGAAAAATAACCATTTCGCCAACTTTTGGATGTTTCGCCATATTGGATTTAGAATGACGCCAACATTATTTTTCGCGTTGCTCTCAACAAGCCCTTTCATTTGATACCCATATTGTAAAAGTGCATGAAAAATAAATATTCCATCCAATATCTTTGATGTCCCGCCATATTGGATTCACAATGACGTCACTTTATTTTTCGAGTTACTCCCAACAAGCACTCTCATTTGATACCCATATTATAGGAATGCATTGAAAAAAACTATTCCGCCATCTTGGATGGTCCGCCATATTGGGTATAGAATGACGTCTTTTAGCTTATCGTGTATTGTCATCCAAATTAAACGTGTATACAAAATTTCAGCTTAATCAGTTGAAGATATCTGCTTCAAAATTGAGTAGCAAGATTCCACTCGAACAAACATACATAGGTACATACATACATAGGTACATACATTGCAAGTTAAATAAAATGCTTCATTCGCGACAGGGAAACAATAATATCCGAAACCATTCAATGTATCTACTGTGAAAGGTTATGTGATTTAGATAAAAGTTTCGTAGACGGACAAATTATTAAAGGCGTATGTTTTCTGTGCAGTAGATTTTTCTTAATAGGATTGGACACAAACAATTATAATATTTAAGTAATACTACAACTTCGAAACTATAAGATGGCTAACTGAAATCTGATATCCAATCCTCAGTCTCTTTTTCAGAAAACCAAATTATGGTACCATCCGTATTTCTATTTTCTTTTATTTTCAAGTTATAAGCGAAAATTGAAAAATTAGCGAAATCGAAAATAAATCATAACTTCTTTGCAACTGAAGCTGGAGGTGTAAAACAAAAATATCCTACAGGCACTTTTTTGTGTGGAATCCAGGTGCACATATTATTGCTGAAGGTAAAAATTGTGAAAATATTAACTGAACTTTTTTATTTTTTGAATGGGAAAAAGAGACCTATGATGCGGTATCAGATTTCCTCTTTCTCCTATAGTTCGAAAATTGTAGTACCAAAACATTAAAATTTGTGCACCTGTGTATCATTTGAAATACAGTGTCCTGCTTTATCAACCCACCAACAATTCCGAACATTGAATGTATCTTTCAGTACCTAATTCTTTTTTAAATTACAATTTCAATCCCAAGAATATGGGAATCAGACTAGATTAGATTCATCTTTGAATTTCAAAACACATTTAAATCATCTTCGTCTATAACCCAGTAAACAAAAAACCATGATTCTAACGTAAATGTAACATCATAATGTTACCTTGTAATGTAACATACACATATGTAGGACGTAACTTTCATAGCATTTTGTGCTCCATTTTAACATTATAAATGTGATGTTATGAGGTTCGTTTTAGTTCTCAGTTCGCACAAAAGCGCAGTTGTAAAAAACAGCTGATTATTTCACTTATTTTTACAACTGCGCAACACCTAATTTTTTAAATATCGCTTCGATATTAAGAGTCTTATCTTTTTGCCAAAATGAATGAAATCGTACGTGTGCGTCATCAGATATTATCAGCTGACATTTTTCCAAAAACACTCTGTATAGTGTTTGTTTGTTTCGTGAAACAGCTGATTTTTGGAATATTGCGCTGATGTGCATAGACTAATCTTTATGCCAAAAATGAATGAAATCGTACGTTTGCGTCATCAGATATTATCAGCTGACATTTTTCCAAAAACACCCTGTTTAGCGTTTGTTTGTTTGGTGCAACACCTGATTTTTGTAATGACTAATAAGTTATAGTCGAGATAAACAACTACCTGATTTTTGGCACATCATTTTGATATTCAGGGACTAATCTTTTCGCCAAAAATGAACGAAATCGTACGTGAGCGTCATCAGATAGTATCAGCTGAAATTTTTCCAAAAACACCCTGTATAGAGTTTGTTTGTTTCGTGCAACACCTGATTTTTGAAATATTGCGCTGATGTGCAGAGACTAATCTTTATGCCGAAAATTAATGAAATCGTACGTGTGCGCCATCAGATATTATCAGCTGACTTTTTTCCAAAAACACCCTGTATAGCGTTCGTTTGTTTCGTGCAACATCTGATTTTCAGAATATTGCTTTGATATGTACAGTTTGATTATTCTGCCAGAAATGAATCGAATCGTACGCGTGCGTCAACGGATTGTTTCAGCACACGGATACTCTAAAGCCCGCTCCACACTCATGGCAAGAACGTCGGCCAATACCGCGAACGCGAGTGTGGATAACTTTCTTGTGTCACGTTCGCGCTTCGCGGCGTTCTCCGTTTCGTTGCGGTCGCCTGTCCCGCGACAAATGGGCCTACCACACGCTCAAGCTTCACCACAGTTTGGCTTGCGCAGGCATCTCGTACGTAAAGCTTGAACAACACAACAGTTGCTACCACACGGCACAGTTAAGTGCGTGCAAGCCTCTATATTTACGAAGTCGTCGACACGATAACAATGCGTCCGAACGAAGAACTTTTGCGCAAGCCGGGCTTGCACAGGCAAAATTTCAAGCAGGTCGAAAGTTACACAAGCCAAGCCGTGGGGTTTGCGCGGTATACAGTTTTCCCAACCACACGCTCAGTGTTCAGTGTTCAAGCCGGTTTGCGCAAGCCAAACTGTGGTGAAGCTTGAGCGTGTGGTAGGCCTAAAAGGCTTCGCGCCTAAGCACAAATGTTCCATCCACACTCACAGGCGTTCGCGGTAGGTACCAGCGCAGTAATGATTTAATGCTTGTTCACTGACTTTATTCGCTTTTGAAATGAATGGTTTTCTTGTAGCAATAAGATGGAATTAGATTAGATTTAGAGGAGATAAGTGAAATGAGAATTTCTTGATTATTATCAGAATGAACCTTTTTTATAGGGCGGAAAGTCTTCGCAGACAGCGAGGATGCCGTGATCCAAAGTGCGAATATTTGTGTGAGCGTGAATGACTTATGTGGCCGCGAATTCTTGGCCAGGTTCACGGCAAGAATTCTTGGCAAGATTCGCGCCATGAGTGTGGAGCCGGCTTATCACGGTCAGTGCCCTTTCATCCTCTCCATTCTCGCTAACATGTGATGACGTCAAATTAGCCAAGGATTTGAATTTTTGAATGAGATGAATGGCTTTTATCGCAAATAATAGCGTATGAACCATTTTTCTAGTATAATTTTGTTTGTAAGATAAACCTAATTGTCCTAAAAAACGAATTGATATGAAAATATATTTGCCCCAGCTATAATTTTTATTAAATTCTACCTTATTTTTCCCCGTTCTCGCCTTATACTACAGTACTACACTGAAAAAATATAGATTTATTGGTAGTAGAAAGGGTGCTCCAATTTCAATATTGTAAATTCAAATTCATTGATTCAAGAACAAAATTTTGGTGAATGTATAAGGAATTGGTCTAAAAACACTATATGTGTGGGAACTCTTTAATGATCCATAGATAAGGCTGACATGTTTCGGCATTCCGCCATTTTCAAAGCCATCTAAAAATATAGTTCTTATTAATCTGTATCGAAATTTTCGTCCATGTTATCGAAAATGAAACAATTTTTTCAGGAATTTGGACTTTAATGATTTCCGTTAAATTTCTTCAATTCATTACCAACGTTTCGGATCCAGTTGATCCTTTATCAAGGCTAAAAAGTAACGAAGTACAATCAAATTGCAGAATCAGCCCAGGCGAGCAAGAACAAGAACCTACTTCGAATTTACTCTAATTTAACGAATATTTTGAAAAAACCATTATTTAAAACTTTAATTTATGAAGCATAAGAAACTTTTCTTTAAGAAGTACGTTGAGTGTGTCGAACAAGAAGTTAGGTTAGAATATATATATTTGTCAAATTTAAATATTCTTTTGTTAGTTATCTTATCTCAAGTTCTATGATCTGATCAACCGGGCAGGAACCTGAACTCGCCCGTCTGAGCGTCATCTGCACTATATGAATCAAATCATATCATACAGAAGTCGAACAGGTTTGAAAAACAATTCACAAACAAATATTATACATCAAACAATTAATAAGTCAAAATCAAGAGATAATCAACATCTGCTGAATCTTCAGTGACACTTCGAGTTACAAACAGTAACAGTCTTTGTAAACACTTTTAAATTTTTTCTTTATGCATGTGAACCATTAAAGTGTTACAACAGAGACACTCACCCCCTAAATGAGAATATTTATTTGTTCCAACTCACCAACTTTGCAATTTTATTGACATTTGTTTTAAAATGTATTCTTGATGAGAAATACAGTCAAAGTTAAATCATTCATCAGCCATTACTCTAAGTTATACTGTTATTGCTTATTAAGCTATCATAAATTTTGCTTAGATTTTGCGTATCTTCCCTGAAATTGACAGTATTATGTGTTCTGATATGAATCATTTCGCTAATTAACCTTCTGTTGTAATTCTGTTCCATATCCAATATTGTAACATTGTTGAAGTTAAATTTGTGTCCTTCTGTGTGAGTGTGTGCCGACAGTGCTGTTTTTTGTGCACTATCAAGTTTTTTTGAGTCATAAGTGTGTTGTCTAATTCGTTCTTGAAGCAGTTGTTTTGTCTGTCCTATGTAGCATTTTTGGCAATTAAAACATTCAATTTTATAAACCAGCTCTGATTGTTTCAAAAGAGGTGTTTTGTCTTTCAACTTGGTGTAAAACAATTTTTTACTATCTACTTTGTTGTAAAACGCAGCTGTACAATTGTGTTCTCTGAAAATTTTATTGATTTTATATGACACAATTGGATAAAACACTAATTTGGAGAATTTTTTCAATGTGATCTGTGATGATGCTGTTTGTTGATGTTGTTTGTCCGTATTATTTTGAGTGCCAATATTTGGTGTAGGATTTAATTGTTTCGTTTTACGATAGTTATTGATGCATGTTTTTACATAATGTATCGGATAGTTATTACTTATCAGTATTTGTGTGACTCTTTGAAGATTATTAACCTGATATTCCTCATGACTTAACACGACTGCTCTATTTATTAAATTCATTGCAATGTTCTTCTTTTGTGTAGCACTGTGGTTGGATAAATAGTTTATGCATCTACCTGAATTTATTGGTTTCATGTACCAGTTACTTTTAAGTTTATTTTTATCTCTAATTACAACTATGTCCAAAAAGGAAATGCTAAAATTTGTTTCTCTTTCTAAAGTAAATACAATTTTCGGGTGAAATGAGTTGAATACATCTAAGGTTGTTTCAATTTTGTTTTTGGGAACTAAGAGTAAGGTATCGTCAACATATAATTTTATTAGAGGAGTCATGAAATCTAATTTTGAGACCGCAAAATCAAACAAAGCATGCATCACCAAATTTGCGAAGGTGGGACTTGTTGGAGAGCCCATTGCTGTACCATCAATTTGCTTGTAATGGATATTGTTGAAAGAAAAATAACCACCATCATAGCATAAGTCCACCAAAGTTAAAAAATCATTTTTATTCAAACTAGTGAAATTTTTTATATAATGCCACTGTGATGTTATGGTTATGTTAACGAGCTGTTTTGGTATGTTTGTATATAATGATATTACATCTAACGAAATTAACTCATAATCATCTGGTACTTGAACCAATTTAAGTTCTTCTACTAACAAATAAGAGTTTTTCACATTAAATTTTGATGTTGACAATACATTGTTCAATATACCATGTAGAAATTTTCCAATTTTATAGCTAGGGGAATTAATGCTGCTCACAACCGGTCTTAAGTTAATATTCTGTTTGTGAGTTTTTCTTAGGAAATAAATTTTGGGTGCTACACTATTGTGAGAAAGTAATGACTTATATTCTACTTCAGATATACTGGAGTTCGATTTTAAATTTTTTAAGAAATTATTAATTTTATCTTGTGTTTTTTTGGTGGGATCGAATTTTAGTTTTTTATATGTTGATTCGTCATTTAACATTTTTTCAGCTTCAGCGATGTAGTCATCCTTAAACATTACCACGGTTGTGTTACCTTTATCCGAGTTGCTAATAATAATGTTTGGATGGTCTCTCACAAACTTGGATGTAGTCCTATAATAGTTTTTCAGCGGATCCTTTATTGGTTTATTCTGTCTTATGAAGTTGTTAATTACTCCTACACATCTGTTCCTTATGGAATTCCTTTCTTCTTCATTGTTGGTGATTGTTTGTGTGAAGTTTTCAATATCCTATCCTATCCGATACATTATGTAAAAACATGCATCAATAACTATCGTAAAACGAAACAATTAAATCCTACACCAAATATTGGCAATCAAAATAATACGGACAAACAACATCAACAAACAGCATCATCACAGATCACATTGAAAAAATTCTCCAAATTAGTGTTTTATCCAATTGTGTCATATAAAATCAATAAAATTTTCAGAGAACACAATTGTACAGCTGCGTTTTACAACAAAGTAGATAGTAAAAAATTGTTTTACACCAAGTTGAAAGACAAAACACCTCTTTTGAAACAATCAGAGCTGGTTTATAAAATTGAATGTTTTAATTGCCAAAAATGCTACATAGGACAGACAAAACAACTGCTTCAAGAACGAATTAGACAACACACTTATGACTCAAAAAAACTTGATAGTGCACAAAAAACAGCACTGTCGGCACACACTCACACAGAAGGACACAAATTTAACTTCAACAATGTTACAATATTGGATATGGAACAGAATTAGGTACAACAGAAGGTTAATTAGCGAAATGATTCATATCAGAACACATAATACTGTCAATTTCAGGGAAGATACGCAAAATCTAAGCAAAATTTATGATAGCTTAATAAGCAATAACAGTATAACTTAGAGTAATGGCTGATGAATGATTTAACTTTGACTGTATTTCTCATCAAGAATACATTTTAAAACAAATGTCAATAAAATTGCAAAGTTGGTGAGTTGGAACAAATAAATATTCTCATTTAGGGGGTGAGTGTCTCTGTTGTAACACTTTAATGGTTCACATGCATAAAGAAAAAATTTAAAAGTGTTTACAAAGACTGTTACTGTTTGTAACTCGAAGTGTCACTGAAGATTCAGCAGATGTTGATTATCTCTTGATTTTGACTTATTAATTGTTTGATGTATAATATTTGTTTGTGAATTGTTTTTCAAACCTGTTCGACTTCTGTATGATATGATTTGATTCATATAGTGCAGATGACGCTCAGACGGGCGAGTTCAGGTTCCTGCCCGGTTGATCAGATCATAGAACTTGAGATAAGATAACTAACAAAAGAATATTTAAATTTGACAAATATATATATTCTAACCTAACTTCTTGTTCGACACACTCAACGTACTTCTTAAAGAAAAGTTTCTTATGCTTCATAAATTAAAGTTTCAAATAATGGTTCTTTCAAAATATTCGTTGAATTAGAGTAAATTCGAAGTAGGTTCTTGTTCTTGCTCGCCTGGGCTGATTCTGCAATTTGATTGTACTTCGTTACTTTTTAGCCTTGATAAAGGATCAACTGGATCCGAAACGTTGGTAATGAATTGAAGAAATTTAACGGAAATCATTAAAGTCCAAATTCCTGAAAAAATTGTTTCATTTTCGATAACATGGACGAAAATTTCGATACAGATTCAATTCCTGGGGGATTATTCAATCAGATTAAAGAGATCTATGGTAATGAAGTATGTTTCCAGTGCAAAGATATGATGAACTTGAACAGGAAGTTGGCATCAGTGAGCAACAGGGTCGTTTTCCTTCTGAGATGTAGATCTAACAAAGTTTTCCCTAATCATATAATTAATAACATAAAGGAAGTCAATACCTTACAATTAGAAGAACATCCTTATGCTCATTCAGTTGACAGATGTATGCAAAGATTTCGAAAATTCATACTCAATATAGAAATAAAAATATCAGTTTGGAAAAAGCGTACAATTATGGAGAAAATAAGGAACACTAATGAACATTTGAAAAATGCAGGAGTTTGCACTAACATTTTAAACACAATTAGAGATATGAGCAAACGATATTTCTCGAGCACATTTGAAAAAATAAAAAATACTAACATCAAAAAATTTGACAAATTAGTGAAAAACAAACACAATCTTTGAGCTTTTCTAACTCAGACCAACGAATCAAAAATTATACTAACATAACTATACCCGAGGAGGCAAAAATCATTTTGGGACTTGGTCCTAAGCATGGAATTATACCACAGCAGTTGCCAAAACTTGAGTTAATCAAGGATATTGAAAACTTCACACAAACAATCACCAACAATGAAGAAGAAAGGAATTCCATAAGGAACAGATGTGTAGGAGTAATTAACAACTTCATAAGACAGAATAAACCAATAAAGGATCCGCTGAAAAACTATTATAGGACTACATCCAAGTTTGTGAGAGACCATCCAAACATTATTATTAGCAACTCGGATAAAGGTAACACAACCGTGGTAATGTTTAAGGATGACTACATCGCTGAAGCTGAAAAAATGTTAAATGATGAATCAACATATAAAAAACTAAAATTCGATCCCACCAAAAAACACAAGATAAAATTAATAATTTCTTAAAAAATTTAAAATCGAACTCCAGTATATCTGAAGTAGAATATAAGTCATTACTTTCTCACAATAGTGTAGCACCCAAAATTTATTTCCTAAGAAAAACTCACAAACAGAATATTAACTTAAGACCGGTTGTGAGCAGCATTAAGTCCCCTAGCTATAAAATTGGAAAATTTCTACATGGTATATTGAACAATGTATTGTCAACATCAAAATTTAATGTGAAAAACTCTTATTTGTTAGTAGAAGAACTTAAATTGGTTCAAGTACCAGATGATTATGAATTAATTTCGTTAGATGTAATATCATTATATACAAACATATCAAAACAGCTCGTTAACATAACCATAACATCACAGTGGCATTATATAAAAAATTTCACTAGTTTGAATAAAAATGATTTTTTAACTTTGGTGGACTTATGCTATGATGGTGGTTATTTTTCTTTCAACAATATCCATTACAAGCAAATTGATGGTACAGCAATGGGCTCTCCAACAAGTCCCACCTTCGCAAATTTGGTGATGCATGCTTTGTTTGATTTTGCGGTCTCAAAATTAGATTTCATGACTCCTCTAATAAAATTATATGTTGACGATACCTTACTCTTAGTTCCCAAAAACAAAATTGAAACAACCTTAGATGTATTCAACTCATTTCACCCGAAAATTGTATTTACTTTAGAAAGAGAAACAAATTTTAGCATTTCCTTTTTGGACATAGTTGTAATTAGAGATAAAAATAAACTTAAAAGTAACTGGTACATAAAACCAATAAATTCAGGTAGATGCATAAACTATTTATCCAACCACAGTGCTACACAAAAGAAGAACATTGCAATGAATTTAATAAATAGAGCAGTCGTGTTGAGTCATGAGGAATATCAGGTTAATAATCTTCAAAGAGTCACACAAATACTGATAAGTAATAACTATCCGATACATTATGTAAAAACATGCATCAATAACTATCGTAAAACGAAACAATTAAATCCTACACCAAATATTGGCACTCAAAATAATACGGACAAACAACATCAACAAACAGCATCATCACAGATCACATTGAAAAAATTCTCCAAATTAGTGTTTTATCCAATTGTGTCATATAAAATCAATAAAATTTTCAGAGAACACAATTGTACAGCTGCGTTTTACAACAAAGTAGATAGTAAAAAATTGTTTTACACCAAGTTGAAAGACAAAACACCTCTTTTGAAACAATCAGAGCTGGTTTATAAAATTGAATGTTTTAATTGCCAAAAATGCTACATAGGACAGACAAAACAACTGCTTCAAGAACGAATTAGACAACACACTTATGACTCAAAAAAACTTGATAGTGCACAAAAAACAGCACTGTCGGCACACACTCACACAGAAGGACACAAATTTAACTTCAACAATGTTACAATATTGGATATGGAACAGAATTAGGTACAACAGAAGGTTAATTAGCGAAATGATTCATATCAGAACACATAATACTGTCAATTTCAGGGAAGATACGCAAAATCTAAGCAAAATTTATGATAGCTTAATAAGCAATAACAGTATAACTTAGAGTAATGGCTGATGAATGATTTAACTTTGACTGTATTTCTCATCAAGAATACATTTTAAAACAAATGTCAATAAAATTGCAAAGTTGGTGAGTTGGAACAAATAAATATTCTCATTTAGGGGGTGAGTGTCTCTGTTGTAACACTTTAATGGTTCACATGCATAAAGAAAAAATTTAAAAGTGTTTACAAAGACTGTTACTGTTTGTAACTCGAAGTGTCACTGAAGATTCAGCAGATGTTGATTATCTCTTGATTTTGACTTATTAATTGTTTGATGTATAATATTTGTTTGTGAATTGTTTTTCAAACCTGTTCGACTTCTGTATGATATGATTTGATTCATATAGTGCAGATGACGCTCAGACGGGCGAGTTCAGGTTCCTGCCCGGTTGATCAGATCATAGAACTTGAGATAAGATAACTAACAAAAGAATATTTAAATTTGACAAATATATATATTCTAACCTAACTTCTTGTTCGACACACTCAACGTACTTCTTAAAGAAAAGTTTCTTATGCTTCATAAATTAAAGTTTTAAATAATGGTTCTTTCAAAATATTCGTTAAATTAGAGTAAATTCGAAGTAGGTTCTTGTTCTTGCTCGCCTGGGCTGATTCTGCAATTTGATTGTACTTCGTTACTTTTTAGCCTTGATAAAGGATCAACTGGATCCGAAACGTTGGTAATGAATTGAAGAAATTTAACGGAAATCATTAAAGTCCAAATTCCTGAAAAAATTGTTTCATGTTCTTATTAATGTTATGTGAGTTGCCTAATCATCAAAAGCGATAGGAGATTGAATGAGAAAACTCACTATTATGATTGAAGTTCCAAATAAAAATATGAACTTGTCTTAGTCAGGATTCAAGTTTGAGGTCAACATTTGCGAAACGAAAATATCACAAATACATAATTAGGGAATAAAATTTTAAAAATATCAACTACATGTCGAACACAGGTCATCCAAACAAAGAATGTCCAGTCAACATGATTTCAAAACAAGCCGACAGATGAACGCCAACAGGTCCTCTTCTTCCCAAATCAATCTTATGAATTCAAGAGATCTATACAGGATGTCAATTCAAAACATAGTAAAGTCACAAGTCACAAAGATCACAACAAAACTTACTAAAAGTCAACAAGTTAAAAATTAAAAATCGAAAATTAAATATTAAAAGCGGTCAACAAGTTCAAATTGTCAACCATTTAAAAATTTTAAAAAGTCAGTAAGATAAAAATTTAAAAAATTTAAAAAAGTGAACATGTTAAAATTCTGAATTCAGATAGGTTGAAAAATAATAAATAAGCGTTTTACTTAAAACGGTAAAATTAAAACAAACTTAAAAGAACCAGATAATCTGGCGTTTACAGGTTGGAATGCGCAGATTGTAACACCATCTATGTTGGTAGAACTGAAAGAAATATCGACTCCAGGATAAGAGAACATTTGACCAGCTCTAGAGTAGTAGACAACAATAAATCTGTGTTCGGAGTACACTTAAAAGAAAACGACCACCACTTCAATAAAGAAATTTACTATGTTTTGAATTGACATCCTGTATAGATCTCTTGAATTCATAAGATTGATTTGGGAAGAAGAGGACCTGTTGGCGTTCATCTGTCGGCTTGTTTTGAAATCATGTTGACTGGACATTCTTTGTTTGGATGACCTGTGTTCGACATGTAGTTGATATTTTTAAAATTTTATTCCCTAATTATGTATTTGTGATATTTTCGTTTCGCAAATGTTGACCTCAAACTTGAATCCTGACTAAGACAAGTTCATATTTTTATTTGGAACTTCAATCATAATAGTGAGTTTTCATTCAATCTCCTATCGCTTTTGATGATTAGGCAACTCACATAATAAGATTACATTAATAAGAACTATATTTTTAGATGGCTTTGAAAATGGCGGAATGCCGAAACATGTCAGCCTTTGAGCCTTATCTATGGATCATTAAAGAGTTCCCACACATATAGTGTTTTTAGACCAATTCTTTATTAATTCGATAACACTATGGGTTTCCAAGATGTTTGGTGAAAGTAGTTTGCATTTATTAAGAAAATTAGGTCCTTGAATGGGCTAGGTTGTTTTGGTACTCTAATCTGAGCAAATAAATACCAGACCAGAAATATTTTTTTATGTTGATAGATAGTACATTTTATGTCTCACCACTAGAAAAAATGTTTTCAAGTTCATATAAAAACTGCTTCAACATAGAAACTTAAAAAAAGGTTTATTCGAATTGAAAACATGACAACTTGGTTATTAAGTTCTGATTTGGTAATTTTTTCTTAAATAAAAACAAATCTGTGAAAATGTTTTATTCAAAATAAGCCTGAAACACTACAATTTTTACATCGACCATAAATATACCATATGTATGAGATATTGTTTGATATATGTCAGAGCTGTCTGCTCGTCTTAAGTTTTACTGATTGAAATAGCTGCCTTAGCATCTGAATTTCTTTCTGTTGCTGCCTATTTTTTTCTAGCTGCTGTTCGTATTCAATTTTCCAATAAATTTTTCCTACAGATGGAAGATTATCTGAAAACCAAAACAAAATTTAGTTAGAACTGAAAGAAATGTGTTGGAGACGTGAAAAAATGTTTACTCACCAAGTTTAGGTCCCAGATTACGAATATGAAAACGAGAAGTCTGCAATCCCCTTAGTTTTTCCAAGAAAAAATACCAAAGTTACGTTTGGAAGGTAAGGTTATACATAGTTCTAGCCAGTTTTCTTATACTTTCTCAATCAAGACTCACTGTAAATGTTTTATTTCTGAGTCCTACTCTAATTAATGAACTGAAATAATATCAAAAAGTACTGTTTTTCACCCACAAAACCAAGAAAACTTCAAAAACCGTACACACTACAATGTAAACACCGTATCTGTTGGCTAAATGTACGTCACAACATGGATGCCAAAAAGTGGTGAGGTGAAAGGGCACTTACCGTATTAGAGTATCCGTGGTTTCAGCAGATATAATAGATACGAATAAAATCTGTAATTAATCCGGAAAACAAAGTATTTGTCAGCTTTACAACTATTTTATAATATCTTCACCTGGAAATATCTGAGGAATTTCTTTATGTGATAAATCTGTCGAATTCTAAGTGAATTCTCAGAGTGAAAACTCCACTAGTTTATTCGAGTCAAGGATTTGCAACGGATAAATTTGGCAACAACGCATGAAATTCATTCGTTCGCTAGCTCAGATTGTCATCTGACAATTGTCAGCTTTCTTCAAGCCGGTCAATTATTCGCCAAATATTTTCGAAACATTAATGACAGAACAAAATGTTAGTGTCCAACACCAACCTGAATTCTGCAACTTGAAATATTACTGGATGGGCATGACCAACATAATTTCGATTTTCCAAAGCCCCCCGAGATGACAATAATTCTTGGATAGGCTGTATAATTCAAATTCATAATGAGATTTCCCTTCGATCGATGGTTGCTAGGGCACCATGTAATTAATTGTTTGCAAGTGTCAATGAAAACTATAGAACCGTCAAAGAATTTTTGTTTCGAAAAAATGATTTGCGGTGTCGAGGAGGTTGTAGTTCCTGTGTACATTATACAAGATGCAAATGAGGCAGCAGAAGCAGTAATTCCATTGGAATCAAAAATATTGTACGAAAAGCAATATAAGTACGGCATTTTGTGCCTGGAGAAATAATAAGAAAGCCGAAGGTGTCAGCGAAAAAATAATTTTGAACAATCCAAGAAAGTTAAGTCGTCGTCTTTATGGCCCTACTATTAAACTTAGGAGGGGTTTATAGTGCGAGGCTTCCTAGGTATAAGTAAAACTCAACCTACTTATTGCCCTTCACCACCCCTAAGAAACCATCGCTTTTCAGGACATCCGAAGATATCTCCAACATTCCTCATATTTACCGTCCTTTTTTTTCACATGCGAGATTTCTGTTACGTACAGCATTTACTAAGGGGAGGGCGGAAGTTGCCGAATGCCATCGTATATTCACGAATGAAGTGGAGTTATTTAGGAAACTGCTGACAACACTGTAAATTCATAGGAAAGAGACTTTCTTGACTCTCACTCTGTACTGTAGAACCCTCACGTTTTACCCACAGAAATATAATAAACACTATAACGCTATAAGGTACGTACGAGATTCAGTCAAATGACCCCATATAGCGAATAAACACCTACTACTTGTACATGCGCAGCTGGTCTTTTCTTGCCACGTCGTTGCCAAGTTTTATGGTTTCAGACACTGAACTCTATACTATGTAGTATAGAGTTTACTGGTTTCAGATGAAGTTCGGAATAAATCTTATTGTGAAACCCAGTGAATTCGGCAACACCGCTAGGCGACGAAAACAAACACACGTCACATCAGAAAAAGAACAGTGTCGTATTTTAGGATTTGTTGATTCCCTTTGCTGTGTGCTTTCCTGTTTATTCATTCGTGTGAATTCGCTTGCCTTTTTTGCTCCGTTTTCGGTGTTTCCTCGTTGTTTTCTTGAACATTGTGTGGTACTGATACTCCTTTGGTTTAGTTTTGTATCTGAGTTTTACTAGTTAATTTTGATAGTCGAGTGCTGTGACGAATTATAGACAAAATGAAGTGAAGAAATGTTTTTTTTTGCGAAAATAAAGGAGAAACACATTTTATGTAAATCTGAAAAATATTACAGCTATTTTATTATTATTGCGGATGTTGATATTGACAACTTATTCATACCACATTCTCGAAGTCAAAAATTTTAAGACCTGTCCTGATGACACGTTCGAATATTGCGCAAACTCTGTAGTAGGTTAATTTGCGCTGTGGGGTGCCAGGAATGCAGATCTGATTAGCGTTCTAGTATTTATTATATTTCTGTGGTTTTACCAGATGGGAAGAAATAATTGGGAATTCCCTACAATTGATGTGAGGGAATTTCCACTTTCAAGGTGGCGGTCTACAATATTGATTTTAGCTGAAGGACAACAGACAGAAATGTGTTGGTAGACGTGAAGGAAAAAAATAGGAATGTATCACAACTTCTTATTTATACGAATTTATTGCGAATTTCTGTTCTGGTTGTAGGTTAGATTCGGGAAAGAGTCGTGTGAACTAAACAAATCATGCACATAATATGAACCTACAGTATATAAAAATTGTGATTGAGACTCAAAACCTGAGCTTAGATTTTTTAACGAATTTGAATTTGTTTATTGTAAATGTTGGGTAGAGTTTCAGTTAACCAACTGAAGTGTTGTTCAATATTATTTGAGTTTAATTTTTCGAAATATAATCTTCCGAATGAAAATAAAAATAAGGCTAATGGACTGTATATGTATATGAAATTAATTGAAACCCAACACAAAAAAGGATAAATGTACCCAAAATAACAAAAGAAATATAGTCTTACCTATATCAGCAAAACAGTGAACAGGATCCCGTCGACGACTCCTATCCCAGTGTGAAGATTGATCGAGCTCGACAATCTGTGGATGTGGATTTTTCAGGCCCCTTTTCCTATCGGTCAAATAGTTCGCGAAAACTAACGATGATGACAGCACATCTTGCTCTCTTCATTCGTTTCGTCACTAAGTCAGTTCATTTGGAACAAGTCTTTTCCTCACCGTGGAGGCTTTCTTATCGACTCTGGGGAGCGATTTATCGTTGGATGAGGCCTACCTCAAGAAATTTGGCCCGATAATGAAAGCAATTTCATCGGAGTTCTTGAAGTCAAATAATTTCGATATATGCGATGGTTTGTCTGATAGATCCATTGGATGGAAGTTTATTCCTCCATGTGCTCCTCATTCCGGAGTTTTGTGGGAGGCCGGTGTTAAATCAGCAAAGTGTCTGCTCCTCGAATCTCTGAATACTGCTGCTTGTACATTTGAGGAACTTGCAACGATTTTCACTCGTGTTGAAGCGGTTTCAAATAGTAGACCAATTTGATCCTTGTCCTCTGATCCCTCCGAATCCGCGGACTTTTTGACACAAGAACACTAACCTGATAGGCGCCCCATTGTTGTTTATTTCCGAATCGATGTTCGACAATGTTCAAACGCCCATTAAACGTTGGGAACAGCATAAAAAATTGTTTCAACAATTCTGAAAACAATGGTCACACGAATATCTCAACACTTTGATTCAGCGTAATGAATGGAAAGCACAAAACGCTTGTCCATCTATTGGAGATTTAGTCTTCATAAAGAGCCCTAACAAGATTGGTATCTCTCAATATTTAATTCTGTACGATCTCTTTAAATTTTTCTGAATTTTAATTCATTAAATTGAATAGATGTTTGTTCAACACTCCTGGTCGCATTACGGAACCTAATGCCATCACAGAACACGATTCTCCTCCAACTGTTGAAGAGGGAAACACAGTGATCCTGAGGAAAAAATTTTTCTCGATGACCTACCATCCGGCCATCTCACCTTCTATCATAAGAACCATCAAATGCCATGTACCGAACAATGAACAGATATTCATCTCTACACGCATGCCTTGTACTTTGGGTAGACATGTTTTTTCCAAAACAAAGGACAACACCCTGACAACTAACAAATCAGGGATCATCTATTCCATAGACTGCATGGAATGCAACAAACCCTATATAGGCCAAACGGGTAGAAACCTCAAAACCCGTATCAAAGAACACACAAGAGACTGCATAATGGACAAACAAACCACGGGCCTTTCCAAACATGTACATGAAACGGGTCACACTATGAAATTTTCAGAAGCGAGATGTCTAAGATCAGAGCAGAATAGGTACAAACGCGAGTTCTTAGAAACTGTCGAGATCATGAGCCACATTGACAATCTGAATATCAACTCCGATTCTAATAGTATTAAGGCGGACTCCCACTACTCGTATATTTGGCAAGTACACAATTATTTGCGTATTTGGCAAGTAGATGAAGTTTCGAATTTGAATGACAAGATTGACAAGTATTGGCCGAGTGAACCACTCCCACTACATGCCAAATATGGGCAAGTGGCAAATATTTGCCAAATACACGAGTAGTGGGAGTCCGGCTTTAGTGCAATATACTGCAACATTGTCAATCTAATCAATATGAATGCGAAAGTACATCCACGATAAAACGCCTTATAACCGTCGAGATAGCTGTGTCACACATTTTCTATCATTCCGCTCTGTGTCTTCTGTCTTTTCTGTTGTTTACTTTCAATCGATTTTTGTTGAAGATTTTTACCTTTTATGTCTGGACTTTTCGGGATGTATGAGTTCCTTTTATTCTGTTTTTGTTGCTGTCTAAATTTTATATTATGAGTTGCATGTTTGATCGAACACATAGTACCACTTCTCACATTGATGTGAGTGTGATATCATACATGCTTTATTGACCTGTGTAATTTTAGCTGCCCTGAAGAAGGAAACGACAGTTTCCGAAAGCTTGGCTGAAACAATAAAGAGTTAAGTCTTATAGATATTTGACTACAAAACCGATCATCCGTAAATATATATTACAATTGGTAGTCGAGATTCCAACCACCAAATTAAATTGAACTTCTGTTTCCAAAATTCTGTAAAATTCACACAATTTTACGGCGGCCTGTTTTGTTCACGCCAAGTGAACGGTTTAAAACTCTGATTCCTTGAATTAATTTCTCCATTCTGGGGAATTCCCATATGGAGTTGTCATTATGTAGGTTCGAAAAGAACTCGCGTCAGCTGTGGATCGCATCATTTGTTACGTATTTGTTTCATTTTCAATATTTCCATGAGTTCGCTGATTTTACTTGATCGTGAATAATTCTGCTTCCATTAAGTGCTTATTTTCTGCTTCCTTTCGTGAATTCGGAAAATTTCAGTTTTTCCTGTGATTCGCAGTTTGTAGTGATTTCGATTCAATCGAATTACATTCATTCAAAACTTTCATTTGTGCGAATCATTTCGAACAAAAAGACTGTTACCAGTGGCGTGGTTATTTCACAATACCACAAGGATAAGTGTGCACAATTTGACATTTTTAGCAACGGATTTTCACGTCATCTTCATTCCATGTTCGTTTGTCGAGCTCGATCAATCTGTACTTTGGAATAGGAGTCTTTGACGGGATCATTTCTGGAGGGTTTCAATTAATTTTATATACATATACACTATACAGTCCACTAGCCCTTTTTCTATTTTCATTCTGAAGATTATATTTCGAACATTCAAACTTGAATAATATTGAACCACACTTCAGTTGGATAACTGAAACTCCACCCAACACGTTTTGTTCAACGATCAAGTCAATCAGTGATCTCATGAAAATATTGAAAATGAAACAAATATGTAACATATGATGCGAGTTCCTTTCGAACCTACATAATGACAATTCCATATGGGAATTCCCCTGTATGGCGAAATTAATTTGAAGGAATTAGAATTTTGAAAATTCGGAATAATTAAATTGAAACGTTCACTTGGCGTGAACAGAAAATGTGATGCTGTATCAAAGGAAATGTATATTTACATTATTAGTTACAAGCAATAAAGGTAGGTATGTGAAACAAAATATTGAAAATCGTTTTTCAAATTAGTACCCTATTTTTTATGATTGCGTTTAATTCTGCGAACAAAAATATTGATATTTCTCTAAGTTTCTTTCATTTTTTTTATTGCAGTACAATCAATATTTTTCTTTGCCGAATCCAACGCAACCATAAAAAATAGGGTTCTAATTTGAAAAAACACAAGTTATGGCCAATTTTCGATCATAGTTTTCGACACAACATTTGAAACACCCTGTGATGATATTTCTGAAATTTACAATGGCCTTTCCACATTCTTCTACTTTGATGTTAGAAGGACGGTTTATGCTCAGAGGATGCTGAGAATAAGAAAAATGAACATTATACTAACTCAAAGTAAGAAATTCACGTCCGTTAGGACCATCCACTAGGGACATACAATAAATGAGAGAAATGGACTAGCTAGGTGGGACACTGTAGTATTACATAGTACTCAGTAGTTCCTACTAGAGAGTAATATAAGTTCTGCCGTTTCATTTGGTTGCTACCGTATGAGGGGATATGTGACACTGATGACGGCAAAAAAGCCAGAAACCGGTCTGTCATTTTCCTTCTTCGGTGGCAGCACGTTCCGGCGATTTACTTCCTGGATTAGATCTTTGCTAGTCCATTTCTCTCATTTATTGTATGTCCCTAGTGGATGGTCCTAACGGACGTGAATTTCTTACTTTGATTATTACACTTGCGGGATCCGAACCGTATGAAAGGGCGTATTCTACTATCCAGGGTGACTACATGAGACTTCAAAGTAAGTACTTGCGAACACCGTAGGGTAAAATGAATGTACGCAGAGATCTAATTTTCGAAGGAACGTCTGGGATGAAACGTACACATTTGCCCGCTAGGTGGGACACTGTAGTATTACATAGTACTCAGTAGTTCCTACTAGAGAGTAATATAAGTTCTGCCGTTTCATTTGGTTGCTACCGTATGAGGGGATATGTGCCAGAAACCGGTCTGTCATTTTCCTTCTTCGGTGGCAGCACGTTCCGGCGATTTACTTCCTGGATTAGATCTTTGCTAGTCCATTTCTCTCATTATACTAACTACTAATATTTCACTTCTATTCCGATTTTGTCTCGATATTCTGAAAACTATGGTTTTAACAGAAATGAACTTATTCAGAATTGAATACTTAACAGAGGAAAAAATTGAAAAAAAGAAAATTTTCAAAAATCTATTTTTACTTTTTGTATAACCGAGAGCGCTCAGGCTCCAAAAATATTTTGGGTCAGTAGAAAATTTCGAACAATATGATAATCTCAATTTTCAGATTTCAAATATGTCCAGTTTTCCAGAAACGTCTAATAGGCACTCGAACTTGGGACATCCTTTACATTCAAGTAAGACTAACTCCTGTATTATAGTCATTTTTTTTTTATATAATATGTAATTCATGTGAAATAGCCTTATTTGGTATTAGTGACTATAATATCAAGAATTCCGGAAAGTTTCTGGGACCCCGCACTTTTTGTATGAAAAGTGGCGACCGGTTAAATTTTCTGAAAGTTTGTTATGTTGTTGTACCCGACTCAGTGACCAAAAAAGTGAATGGGTCCAACCCAATCCTATGGCTAGTTTTCTAAATACGGGGTGTTAAAGTTGAAAATTGCTCGAATTTTCGAATTTATTTTTTAATTATTAAGTGTTAGATTGGATTTCTGTTGCATACACACGTTTACTACATGTTCTAGTAATGATATTAGTGGATACGTATAATCAAAAATATTTATATTTACAGGGTGATTCACGAATATATGACGGTAGTTTTTTGCCAAAATTCACTTTTTCTACTGTGACGTCAGGAAGGCATATTTCTGAAATGTTCTTGTCGATTTAGTATTATGACGACAAAATATTGCACAGTGCATATTTTCTATACAGGGTGTTTCACAGAGAGAACCACTAGACCTAATCATTTTTTTTTTTAGGATTAATTCGAAACCCTGCCTTTTTGAATTGATTTTTGGGAAAAGTAATACCACAAACATATGTGTGTCTCTAATCTCCGAAATATTCATGGTGGTTTATTCATAGGAAGGTATTCTATTTTGAGAAAAGTCCAAAAAACATGAACACCCTGTATTCGAAAATTTCCTCGGTCAAATGCAACTATTTTTTCACTATATATTGATTCCCACAAGATCTCCAGAGGTATGAATTCTAAATCCGATACTATGACCAGTTTTCGAGATACAGGGCGTTGAAGTGGAGAATAACTTTTCATCAGTTTTTTTTTTCAAATTGAAAGCCGGATTGATTTTATGTTGCGCCCATGAATTCAGTATGAGTATAGATCAGATGCGCATGGAAAGGTTCAGCTAAAATATATACTGTTATAGGGTGATTCACGAATAAATCACAATAAGTAGCTTTTGCAAACACTCGATAATTCTACAGTTTCGTCACAGAGAAATTATTCCATGATGTTAATACCTAGTCGTTCACAATTTTCAGTCTGAAATACTTCATTATGATAACCTTTCATACAGGGTGAGCCATACAGCCAACCATACCAAAAATACTTATGCTTTGAATTGAAATCTTCTTAGTGAATTTTGGGTATCTTTATGAGCGCGCTCACTAACTGCGCTATCACCCATAAAAAAAGACAATAAACCATCTTCTTGTGTAGCTAGAATACGAACCTATTTTTATAGGTAGGTACTCCACAGTCCACAATATTCGTGTAGAGCGAATTATAAGTAGGTATGTGTGAAAAGTTTCAATATTATTATAGTCATAACCTCGGTTCTTATTTTATAAATATATTTCTTTCACAAAAAAAATATTTAGGATGATCTACGTATGCAAGAAATGTATAATTCTGGTATAAGATTATTTCTAAATCACCTTTTATATTTATTTATTTAAAAATTTTGAAGGTTATGCTTACTTGCTATAATGTTAGACAGTTATTCAAAATTCACCAGAAAAGTTCTCTTTTGAATTATTTCGAAGCATATTATTTATGGCTCAACCTGTACCTATTAAAAGTAATCATAATGAAGTATTTAAGACTGAAACTTGTGAACGACTAGGTATTAACTTCATGGAATAATTTCTCTGTGACGAAACTGTAGAATTATCGAGTGTTTGCAAAAGCTACTTATTGTGATTTATTCGTGAATCACCCCATAACAGTATATATTTTAGCTGAACCTTTCTATTCGCATCTGATCTATACTCATACTGAATTCATGGGCGCAACATAAAATCAATCCGGCTTTTAATTTGAGAAAAAAACTGATGAAATAAGTCAGAGGAGAATGACTTATTTCATCAGCGCAATCAACTTCACGGAAAATGAATGCTCGAGCGCCAACCACAATAGGTTTAACAAGGTTGTGGCGCCTTGAACCCTCCACTTCTACCAAGGTAGCTTTTATACAGTGGAGAAGGGTTCGGTTTAATCTAGGAAATTAGCGATTAAAACTTATGTTTCTTTCCTGAATGCTGCCAAAATTAAAGGTTCACTTAAAACACAAAATGGATTTTACAAAGTTTACTGACTTCAAGCAGAAATGACAATGATGAGGAAAAATATATTAATACTAAGAATCAAAAACTAAAACTGATTTCACTTGAGAGTGAACATGAACTTAAAAGAAATGACTTGAATATCGGTATCTTACAGTGATTAATGAATTCAAGAATAAACGGTGATCGGGTGAGCAAGACGGTCGGGCGAGGTGAGCGAATGCGAGAATTGGACGGTAAATAGGAGAGTACGGGAGTAACAAAGTAAAACTTCAAAATTCGGCAGGCCACGGAAAATATCATATAATCTAACCACTTGCAACGATGTATTCCACACTCAGATGTAAAAAGAAAGGATAGGGAACAGGACAGCTGTGTCAGCACAACGTCTGGACAGGTGACTCCAGAGAATGGAACCCCTCGACCTGACGAAGTGATTCTAGTAATCCGCAAATGTCTAGTGAGTTAACAAGGGGTGAAGCGCGGTCGTAACCCCGTTGTGATCTCGCCGATGTCAACCCACAAGGAAGTCGCCGTGAAATACGAATCGTCGAGCACAGCTGAGTGAAATAGGAATCGGGTACGGTTGGGAACCAACAACGTTCAGACAAGTAGCTCCAGGAAAATGGAGCTCCTCGACCTGACGAAGTCTCTCGTGATGTCGTCAACCCTAAGCGAACTGAGAAGGGGTGAAGCGCGGTCGTAACCCCGTTGTGATCTCGCCGATCTCAGTCCTCCAAAGGTCGCTGATAAACACAGAGATTAAGGCCCCACGAAGGAATCCGAACACAAGATGAAATCTTGAAAGGAAAATGGGATCGAGAACAAGTCAGGTACGGCAGTGAACCAACAACGTCCGGACGAGTGGTCTCAGAAAATAGAACCTCTCGGCCTGACGAAGTTTCCTGGATTCCCGTCAACTTTCCGTGGATTGAGCAAGGGTGAAGCGCGGTCGTAACCCCGTTGTGATCTCGCCGAGCTCAATCCCCGAAAAGTCGCTGATAAATCCAGAGATTAAGGAATCACGAAGAGGTAATGATACAAGATATAATCTTGGAATGAGAGGGATGTAAAATACTAATCGGGTAGGGTTGTGAACCAACAACGTCTCGACAAGTAGTTCCAGAGAAATGGAACCCCTTGACTTGACGAAGTCTCTCGTGTTTTCGTCAACCTTGAGCGAATTGAGAAAGGGTGAAGCGCGGTCGTAACCCCGTTGTGATCTCGCCGATCACAATTCTCAAAAAGGTCGCTGATAAATACAGAGATCAAGGAAACACAAAGGACTTATAACGGAAGATATAATCGAGCAATGAAAAAGGATACAAAATATCAATCGGGGACGGTTGTGCACCAAAAACGCCTCGACAAGTAGTTCCAGAGAAATGGAACCCCTCGACTTGACGAAGTCTCTCGTGTTTTCGTCAACCTTGAGCGAATTGAGAAGGGGTGAAGCGCGGTCGTAACCCCGTTGTGATCTCGCCGATCTCAATTCTCAAAAAGGTCGCTGATAAACACAGAGATTAAGGAAACACAAAGAAATGTGAGACAGTATGAAATCGAAGAAATAATGTGGGTTAAATACAGGTAGGTCACGGCGGTGGACCAACAACGTTCAGGCGAGTAACCCCAGTGAAAAGGAATCACTCGACTCAACGAAGTCTCTTGTATATCCGTCAACCCTTAGCGAATTAAGAAGGGGTGAAGCGCGGTCGTAACCCCGTTGTAATCTCGCCGATCTCAATTCTCAAAAAGGTTGCTGATAATTACAGAGATTAAGGTATCACCAAAGGAATAAAATCATAAATCAGGGAAGAAATATAAAAAAAATGGTTTAAAAGTAGTGGAACACACAATGATTCAATTGTTAGGATGATATTAACGGATAATGCCATGTAAGAAATATGAACGGGGTCTTACCGGTTCACTGAAGTATGCACTGCACAAACTAAATAGGAGTCCTGTCTCGAATTTCACTAGCACTGATTTTATTTTTCGCGGAAAATCAAATCGGAGAAATCAATGCTGAATTTATTAACTGTTCAAATCAAACTGGAAAATTATACTACTATTCAAAATAGTAGTATAATTTGAAAATAATTCAAAGAGCGTAAAAACAGCAAAAGAGCGCAAAAGAGGAGCAAAAGAGAGTAAAAGAGGCCTTCCGCAGGTCGTTTCGCCCTTATAAAACCTTCGGAAATGGTGGGGTCATGACGCGAGTTATATTCCCTGGGCACGATGAACTTCGTTCGAGAGCCATGGAAGTGCTAACTCAGCATCAGTTACTTTCCGCAATCCGAGAAAGCACACCGAGCTTATAAATTGTATTGTATTCATCTTTCTTATCAGTCTTGACATACCTACCATTGTAATCTATCTGTACGAAATATACTTTTTGAAAACGCTTTTACTGCCTTGATAATTATAACTGGCGCAGTCGACGGAGTTTCACGGGAGTTTTCATTGTGAAAAACTTCAGAGTTCTACCCTCTTTTGTGGAACGAGAACCTGCCCACAGCAGTAACACTCAAAAATCCATCCAGGAAGAAGAGAGCATGCAGTTGTGGATTATCATAACAAGGTGGTGAGCGTAAAATTTTTCTTTGTTAATGCCAGACTCCTCTAATCACCTTATTGATTCTCTTGCGGAAACCAATTCTGAATTAGAGACAGATTTATTGGAATCTTTTAATAATCTTTTACTCAGTAGCAGTAACTTATCTTTAAATATGCCAAACGCACCAGAGAATTTTGATATCAAAAATCTGAGCATCGTGCCTGATTTTGATGGAAACTCTAATAAGTTATACAGATTCATTCAAGCATCGGAGGCAGTGCCGGTTTAAGGTGCTTTCGGGACCTGGGCGCAGGAGTTCTACGGGGCCCCACTTGGCACTGTCTGGTGAATTCTCGTACAAATCAACAAAATTTTAATGTTCAACTTTTCATGTGGTAATATATTAAAGAAAAATATTCTCATAGAAAAAAATATAAACAAAATTTTAATCCATCACATTTCAAAAATATCACATTGGATAAGAATCACATACATAAATTATAATTTTTTTCGCGATATACTATCAGCAATCTGCTTATTATAGTGTCGCAATCAAGTTTTTCAAGAGCAAGAGATCAAGTATCTAGGTTTTCTAGGTTCTAGGTATGGTTAAAAAAATTGCAAAAGCATTAGTATGTTAGGGAAAGTTGCTTTCGCCTTTTGGACAACCTCAAACTTTTCTTGAATCGAGGTTTTATTCAGATTTCTACATAGCTCATGAAAATGTATCATTTCATTTTTAAATATTCTTGGCTGTTCTCAATATCTCTCTCATATTTTCTACCCAAAAATATCGATTGATTTTCCAATTTCCTCCTGGTCCTGTGTGAAGAACCATTTAAAAGCTGTTACTTCTCCGTAACACTCGATTATTTTTCTCAGGTCCTGCACATATTACATTGAATACTTCAATTCGGAATCTTCCTTTTCCTTCTAGTACGATTTCGCTTCTACCTGTATCATAGAAAAATACTTTTTTCCCCCTTTTGACCTTATCTTTGAAGAAAATATTTTTACTAAATTTGCGCGATTGATGATTCCTCGTGTTCCAATCCTCTTTGGGTTCATTTCTATCCAAGCGTGGCTCATATGTGAAGTGATGTGTACCAAGAAGAAATTACCATGATGAGCTCTTGGCGTATATGTGTCCCAGTCTTAATCCTGACAGACCCGATTTCCGAGAGATTATATATGAACAATTAAAAAAAAGATGAAATAAGGATGGATACGTATAGATATTCTCAAGGGCGTCGCCAGACTTTGAACTAGGGGGGCAAAAAAAATCAGAATAGAAATAATGAACTGATTTTCGTATATTATGATATTATTTCATGAGTTTTTAAGGGACTTTTGAGCTCTAGGGGGGTCAGCTGCTCCCCTCCTGCACCCCCCTGGCGACGCTCATGGATATGCTGGCCAATGACTTACTGTCGGAGCCATAAGAGGGCGACAACCCTAGGAATTCACACATTGCTACATGAACCATTCATTTCGAAAGCAAATAAACTGAACAAACATTCAATCATCACAGCGCAGGTACCGCGAAAGCCTGTGAGACCACAGACCAACTTTGGTCTTTGGTGAGACTGTGGATGCAACATTTATGCCAAACCCGCGAAGCGCGAACGAGACACCAAGAAGTCATCCACACTCACGTTCGCGGCATTGGCCGATGTTCTCGCTATGAGTGTAGAGCAGGCATATGAATTTTTTTGCTTACACATCGCTTTTTGGCGACCACCTACTCCCTAGAGACAGCGGCCTACGCCAATTTATAATTATGAATAATCTTCATATTGTAATTTTTCTGAAAAGTTTTCATTTTCAACTATCGAAATTAGTGAACTAAAATTTTTGTTGAACCCAGGCTCTTCCGGGCCCCTTTGGGCCCCGGGCCCCTGGGCGCCCAGTGGATAAACCGGCACTGATCGGAGGCCTAACTCATTATTTCGACCTTGCTAATCCAAATAATTTCCAAAATTTGTTACTTTTGAATGGTATTTTAAATAAACTTCATGGTAAGGCAGAAGAAGTTGTTGCTATTCATGGGGCTACAGGAAATTGGAATGATATAAAAAATTCTCTTTTATTGCATTTCGGTGATCAACGTGATGAAAATAGTCTGAATCAAGATCTTGTTAATCTGAGACAAAATTTTGGAGAATCCCCTCATGATTTTTATGAAAAAGTGATTACTTTGTTAATTACCATTTGTAATCATATTGATTTAAAATGCGAGGTTGCGTTAAGAGCCAGCAAAAGAATCTTTTTCCAAAAGCAAGCATTAAAAACATTTTTAGCCGGTCTGAGAGATCCTTTGGGACCTATAATCAGAGCTATGAGGCCTAATTCATTATCAGAAGCACTAAGCACTTCAATTCATAATAGAGGAGGACAATATCAAGCATTGTCAAAGATCACATCAATCAATAACGCATAACCCTAGAAGACCCTTAAATTATAATAATCACAGAAATTATCCTCAAAGACCTTCAGATTTTCGCCAAACTTTTTCTAATAGATTACCCACTGAACAGCAAAGCTTCATTCCCAATCAGCAATTTCCTAGTAGACCTGTAACTATTCAAAGAAATATAAATTATGGAGAACCAAGATATTTTTCTAATGCTCAAGTCTTTGGAAAACCCCAGCAACCTAAACCTACTCCTATGAGTATTTCTACAACTCACACTAAACAAAGAACACAACCAATGAGCACTTCATCAAATACTAGAAATTTTTCAAGCGGACAGAATCGTTCTTTTCGACAAAAACCAAACTTTATAAGTGAGGAACTTTTTAATACCGAATATCATCATAATCCTCAAAGCTCCCACGAACATCTTGAAGATGAAGAAATTTTTGACAATTATTGTGAACAAAATTTTTCGAACGTTCATTATCAAAACGAAATCAAATAATAGAATTTCATGTCTCTAATGGTAAACATGAATTACCATATATAGAAATTAAGAACCCACCTCTTAAATTGCTTATTGATACAGGCTCTACAAAATCGTTTATCAATCCTGATTTAGCTAAAAAATACTGTTGGCGAAAACGATAGCTCTCAATGTTATAGAGAAAAGTTTGGACTGTATTTGGAAATTATGCGATGGTATCAGAAACCTTACCTGGATGGTGTAGCTCCAAATGTTCAAGAGATAGCGGTTGATTGGGCTCTTCCTCAAGCCAGCAATGCAGCACAGTTGAATGCCTTTTAATGCACAGCAGCACAGCACTTTCATTAATCACAGCGAAATAAAAGTTATAGCAAATAGAGAAAAGCTAACAAAAGCGACAAGCGGTAAAGCGGTAGTAACAATATATCTGAAGCAATTGTCTTTAACGACTGACTGAATTGTCTTCTGATGAGGGGGGGGATAACGAACTAGATTCCTGATACCAAATGAAAATTACGCGAATTTAGAAATCTTAGTTTGTTTCTCCAACATCCTGCCCCGGGAAAATGAAGTATGAATTTTAAAAACTATACTGAAAAAATTAGTTAAACTTGAGTGAGAAAAAAAAACAATATGATCGTTGATCGCAGATGCGTAGAGAGAGAATCATTTTTAAGAAAAAGAATTTAATCAAAAAAAATTATAATATAGGATACCCAAATTTGATGCAATTATTTGTCGGTTTGTTCACTGGGAAGTGGGCAAAGTTTCACAAGCGGGCGTTTTAGCGAGCCAGTAGAGGTTTTAATGGTGGCAACGCGAACAACCTTATCGTCACCAGGGTGCAAATCAAGGATTCTTCCTAAAGTCCATTTGCCCGGTGTTAAATTGTCATCTTTTATTATGACCACCGTGCCAATTTTAGGGGGTGAAAGTGGGTCTAGCCACTTGTTACGTTGTTGGAGCGTATGTAAATACTCTTGACGCCAGCGACGCCAAAAATCTTGATGAATGCGTTGTAAAAGTTGCCATCTCGATAAACGGTTTAAGGGTAGATCAGAAAACTCTGGAGTGAGAACTGCAGAGGGCGGTTCCATCATGAGAAAGTGTCCGGGCGTCAAAATATCAACACTTTCAATGTCTGAGGACAGCGGTGTTAGTGGTTGCGAATTCAAACTGGATTCGACCAACGTCAAAATTGTGTTCAACTCTTCGTATGAAAGAATTTGGTCACCAATCACTTTCGTTAGATGGAGTTTCACGGATTTTATCCCAGCTTCAGCTAGTCCATTGAAATGGGGACCAGAGGGGTGGTGAAAACTTAAAATTGATAAATTCTCGTTGAGCTGCAGTTTGCATAAGTTTTAGTTGTTTACTTGCTCCAACGAAGTTTGTAGCGTTGTCACAAAAAATTGTCTGAATTCTTCCTCTTCTTGCGATGAAACGCTGCAAGGCAGAAAGAAACGTTTCAGACGACAAATCGCTAGCTAACTCTATATGCACAGCTTTCGTAACAAGGCATACAAAAACGCATATATAAGCTTTGCACGATTTGACACCACGATGACGAGTCAAAGTTATGTAATAAGGACCTCCGAAGTCAACAGCAGAATTAGGAAAAGCTTTAGCTCGCGTAACTCGACTTTCCGGTAATGATGCCATAGGGGGTTGATAATGTTTAGGCGCAATTTTCCAGCAACGAACGCATTTGGAAATTACTGAATTTATGGCGTGTTTACTAGCTAGAATCCAGAATTTTTGGGAAATTAAGTATTGGGTGGTGCGGCACCCAGCATGCAAATAGTTTTTATGATAATGATCTATGATCAAAGACGTTAAACGGCCCTGACGCGGCAAGAGCATTGGAAACTTCGCATCATGTGGCAGGTGAGCGTGTTTTATCCTTCCTCCCACTCGTAAAACACCCTCAGAATCAATGAATGCGTTCAACTTTCGAAGAGGAAACGAAAACCTTTTGCTTTCATATTCCTGCGCAAAGTACTTATGTTGGGTGAACTTGATAAGCACCAAAAGAGCGGAGTACATCTCACTGGAAGACAGACTATCAGCAAATTTGTTGGACCGATTCCTTACATTATTTATAAATCGCAGAACATACGTTGTAACACGTAACAAGGTATTGAATGACGAGAATCTGTCCAGTAAATTGTCAACTAAATTTTCATCATTCGGGACGTTCAAAAGAACTAATTTACGTTGCTCCTCCACTGGATATGAAAAAGAAGAGGTCGGTATGAAACTTGATATTTCGCGTTCTTGCAACAGTGGTGGACCGGTAAACCACCAACTTACCGAGAGAAGACGAGAAGGTAGTACACCTCGAGAAGCGATGTCGGCAGGATTATTTTCTGTATTAATATAATACCATGAATTTTGAGGCAAATTGTTTTGTATGAAAGAGACACGATTGGCAACGAACGTTTTCCAACGAGTAGATTCGCCGTTTAGCCAGTGGAGTACGATTTGCGAATCTGACCAAGAGACCACTTTCGTTATATTTATGGTCGGTTCCAAGATTTTGACAGTAAATTTCATCAATTTGCTCAGTAAGACAGCAGCGCACAGTTCGAGCCGAGGAATAGTTATCTTCTTCAAGGGCGCAAGTTTTGATTTTGCACATAAAAAATGAGTAGAAATCGAAAAATCATTCAGCGCTCTCAAATAAACGACACATGCGTATCCCTTCTCACTAGCGTCACAGAACCCGTGGATCTCGTAACAGGAGACCTCAGTTGGAACAATAAGGCGTGGAATTTTCAACTCCGAGAGTAACGGTAATTCTGACTTATATTGCTGCCAAACACGAGTAATGTCAGGGGGCGGCGTCTCATCCCAATCAGTTTTCGATATCCTAAGTTGTTGGATTAAGTTTTTTGCGAGGAAAATCGTAGTTGCAACAAATCCGAGGGGATCATACACTTTGGCTAATTCAGAGAGCATAATCCTTTTCGTACATAATAAACCGTCAATTGGTTTACAGAAAAAACTAAAGTAATCACGGCTGGGATTCCAATTTAGCCCCAAAACTTTCAATGAGAACGGTTGTGACCCATTGTCAAATGATAGTGAATCAACAGACAAATGCGATGCTGGTAAATCATTCAGAAGTAATGGCTCATTACTGCAAAACTTACGCAATTGAAAACCAGCCTTCTCTAACAAAGAAATTAAATCATCGCGGAGTATTCGAGCGTCTTCAATAGTGGGTGCGCTAAATATGAAATCATCGATATAGGAATTATTCAAAATAATTTCGGCTGCATATGGATGATTCGCTTTTTCATCTTCAGCGAGTTTACGCAGGACTCGAAGCGCTAAATATGGGCTCGATCTCAGTCCATAAGTGACGGTTTTCAAGCGAAAGTCTTGAACCTTATCATTCAGTGAAAAACGAAAGAGAATTCTCTGAAAATCACAATGACTAGAGTCCACCCAAATCATACGATACATTTGGCGTATATCACAGCATATAACAAATGGAAAAAGTCGAAAACTAGTTATGATTTTGGAAATATTGGGTTGCAATTTTGGACCTGTCATAAGATGGTCGTTAAGGGTTTTTTGAGAGTAAAATTTATAAGATCCGTTGACCTTGAACATTTATTTCCTTTAAATACAAACCATCTTCGCGGACATAGTTTCAAACTTGCCAAGGAATCCTTTAAGACCACCTGCCGGATGAACTTCCTACCAAACAGAATTTTCGACGTTTGGAATCGTCTCCCAGATGAAGTGGTGAACGCTGATACTGTCAACAAGTTCAAGAACACGTTCGACCGATGGAGAAGTCCTTAAATTTATCTTCTTTCTAGCATACATTAATATTAGTTCTGTATTGAGTGTATAGGTTTAACCTCCACTCTTATTGTATTGTAATAATAATAATAATAATAATAATAAAACAACTCGCAATTTGGTTGAGATGCTTTCAGGTTTTAGTACGCAATGATGAACCAAATAGTATGAATTCGATTGTATTTCATCGGAAGGAATAACTTCCATATGATTTGATTTAAGGTAATCCATCATAAATTCTTTGTACTGTGCATGCAACAGCGGATTCTTTAATAAACGGCGTTCAAGTGAGTAAAATCGAGATAAGGCGAAATCACGCATGTCCATAAATTTTGGTGTTGAATTATCAACAAAAGGCAAAGAGACAACAAATTTTCCGTCATCGGCGCGAGATACCGTTTCAAGAAAATGCTTTTCACAATCAACTTCTTCCTGACTGAAATGTTCGACCTCGGGGACAGTTTCAGCTTCCCAAAATTTTTGTATGTCGCTTTCGGGCACATTTTCGAATGAGTTTATGAAAAACGAAGAAACAGGATGCGGAAAACTGTTATTGATTTTACCAAGTAAAATGTACCCGAATACAGTATTTATAGCCACGGGTTGATTATCATTAGCAGTATTGCAGTCGGACAAAATAATTCGAGAAAACATTTCTGCTCCCAGAAGCAAATCTATGGCACCGGGACGATGAAATGATGGATCATTTAGGGGTAAATTACGAATATGGTCCATGAATCAGTACACACTGGATGTACAGGTAAATTTTCACAAATTTTATCAATAACTATATCATCCGTGCATAAAATCGGATTATTCGACATTACTGGTTTCAATGATAGTGACACTGATCCACCACTCAATTTTGCATTCATGGATCCAAGTCCTCTGACTTCAACAGAATTAGGAACTTTACGCAAGTTCAAACGTTTTACCGCCTTTTCCGTGATGGAACAAGTCATACTGCCCAGGGTCCAGACACTTCCTTTCCCCCACCATTCAACAAGTTTTATTTTTGGGTGCAACCGCTATGAGCGCTGCAAGCGGCAAAAGACGGCGCCGTATCTGTCGTTTCACTCGTTTCTTTCCTTGTTTTGTTTTGATTGTAGTCAAAGATGGCGATGATCATAACAGCTTACCATAGATTAAAGAAGTATGCAGCTTACGTTGAATAAATATTCTCAGACGGAAAATAAGCCAAAGAAAATTAATCGTATAGGTAGGTAACAGATCCTTATAAATTGTTTTTCAGACTTTTATCTAATATTAATCAGTTGGGAGCTGTTATCCCAGAATATGGTTTAAAATTACTAACTCCTAATCATAATTGTTTCTTTTAGGTCCTCATAGCATGCTGAGAAAAGGCAATATGGTCATGAGCAAGTGGCAAAGTAAGAACAAAGTTTTCCAAGAACCGTTGGCTTGTGCAGAAAAAAATTACATTGACATACACGAAGTAGGTACTACTACTTACAATTTTGAAATGTCAGATCAGTCAAACTGCTTGCAAGAAGATTCACTATAGAACAGAAAATACTAGCATTAACTCTTCATAAGTCAAGTCCTAAGGGCTACCGATTACTTTGCAAGATATTTGTCCTCCCTTCTAGCAGAGCTTTACAGAGGCTACTTAGAAAGTTACCTGAATAATAAACATAATCATTGAAACAGATATATGAAAGTAGTGTAATTTTTATGAAAAAAAAACGCAGTTCTAGAAATGGACTTGATGGAATCTGGAATCTTGTAGATTTTTGGTGCAACGTATAGTAAAATTTCTTAGGGCTATGTTTTTCAAATTGATAGGTAGTTCAATTTCTTGTTTGTTTGACTTCTTGTAGTTTGTTCATGACATACATATATAACTGATGATTCCTATATTACAATGAACATAGGAGCAGATTTTCAATATAAATATACACATTTTGTACACTACTTGCCTTTGATGAGTATAGAAGTCTTGTAGGATGTAATCTGTCAACATCTTATATTATTTTCAAAGGTTATTCATGTTCGACTACTAATTTATATAGTGTCTTGTTGTAAAGTCCTCATTACAAAAGTCTAATAATATCCAAGTATTGATTCCGCTAGGGATTTATAAACTAAGATGAGACCGTTTGTTCTCAGAATGTTCTTAATTCAGTAAATTATTATTATTTTTTTTAATCACCATTATGGCAGTAAATTACATGTATCAGATATTCATTTCCAATATTTATATATTATTTCAAATAAAGGCGACCATTACTGTAGAAATTTGTATGTATACATATATAGGTGAAAAGCATAATTTTGTATTCGATGTGTGTCCTTATGAATGAATAAATAATTATATTATTAACAGAAATTTTCTTTACTATTCAAAATTCCACCTATACTGTTAGAAATTCATTCTCAATGTAATTTAGACAACTTCAACAAAATTTTGACCAAATTGTTGGAGATTGTTGATTACATTGAAAATGAATTTCTACGAACTTAAGATATTTTTTTACCTGCAAGAACCCAAAAGCAAATTCAAATTTTCGCGCCATTCATCGGTAATGCAGTTTTCTGTATCTCTATTTATATACTGCAAAAGTTCTGATCGCAACCGCAACGAAAATAGCGCCGAACTATATTTAGCCTATTAGAAGGCGAGTGTCGAATCTATATACTTCTTTAATCTATGATACTGCCCGAATCTATTAAGCATCTAAGGGACTGATGAACACCGCGGCCATTACATACATCCACATAAGCAGTAGACAAAAGGACATGACTGGGATGTGCCATGACCCCAGCACCAACGAAAGTCGAATCATTATCAGAACGATTTGAGTTATTTTGCGGTCGAAATGATTCTTGACCATTTTACATAGCGGATATTGCGGAAGGTGATGAATTTGAAGCATTAGCAGAGCGAAGTTTAGTGTTGTCATGATGGAGAAGCCTATGATGAAATTTTGACTTACATACTTTACATGTATGGGAGGATCTGCAGGATCGTAAATCATGAGAGGAACTCAAACAATTGAAACATAGTTTGTTGTCTTTGCAAAAGTGATAGCGATCAGAAACAGACTTATTAGCAAACGCAGCACAGGTATAGAGCGAATGATTTGCTTGACAAAAAATACAAGTAGCGGCGGGCGATTTGTTGACAAAAAATGCAGTAGTACGAGATGAAGCGGGACGTATAAATGAAGCAGATTTTCGCATTGTATTTTGTTTTTCATTGACTGTTTGCGAAGTTGAAGATCCCAGCGTTTCTAAAACAAGACAATGTCTATTAATGAAATCAATTACTTCACTGAATGTTGGAACTTCGGTGGATTGATGTTCCATTTCAAAGCGTGTAAGCTTATTCTTGTCAAGACGTTTTATAATCATCATGACTAAAATAAAATCCCAATGGTCAGTGGGAAATTTAAGGTTTTTCAAAGCAGCAACGTTTTCGGTGAAAGTATCAATTAATTTTCTAAAAGATTCTGCAGAAGGAATGGTGATTTTAGGAGCGTTTTCTATTTCGGTCCACAGACTCTGAGATTGTAAGCGGCAATTTGAAAAACGTTCGACAATACTTTTATAAGCGATGAAGTAATTCGGTGACGTTAAAGGTAAAGTTTTTACTAAAGAAAGTGCGGAGCCTTGAACAGAACTAATCAAATAAGTAAATTTTTCTATTGGAGTTAAGGACGGATTGTTGTGCACAAGTGCATCAAACTGATCTCGAAAAGATGTAAAATCCTTGTAATCACCATCAATGATATTTTAGGCAATCGAACATTTCCCTGATTAGCGGGTGGACCTAACATTGTACTATTATGACTGGGTCCTGATGGCGAACTTACGTAATCGTCAAATAATTCGGTAAAGCACGCTTTCACATCGTAGTACTCGGCAAGAAAACTCTCTCGAATCAAATTTTCTGGTTCCAAATCGGACTCAGCATCAGTCAATAGCGTGGAAATTACTTTGCCGTGACTTTCAAAAAATTCATCATGAATCGTCTGTATATCATGATAGCGTACCTTGAATGAGACGTGTTGAGTTTTATCGGTTTTAGCCTTCTGGGATAGATCATGAAGTGCCTTCATATCGGCGATCGAATTGTTTCGAAAGTGTTTCGACTTCTTCAATTTATCCATCGCGCTTTGTTATTTAGAGGAAATACAATGAAATCAGCTGATCAAAAAAATGAAGGGTCATTGATTTCTTTCAACAAAATGCGCTGACTTTTATGTCAACAGACATGCGTTGATGCGCGAGATGAATTTTTCAGGATCAAGGTCGATGCGTTTCAAAATTCTGGAGAACTTATGGAAATGGCGGTCCAGATGTTCGATTTCAATTACTGGATTTATATTTAAAAATCGATAAATCGGATTATATATCTCTTAGAAAGGCTGAAGGACTTCGGTCGATGGCCTTTTGGAATTTGAATCTGTATTTTTATTCCAATAAAGAACCGTTATTATTATTATTATCTCTTAGAAATATAATAATTGCATCAAATAATTCGAAAATCTGACGAGCTTCTACTGAAAGCGGGTTTCTCCTCGACTACTCGATTGATTGGCGATCTTTACGCACATGCGATCAATTTGAAACTGCAATGACAATTTTGAATTCTATGATGAAAACTTGGTTTATATCCGGCTACAGAAGGATCAAAATGTTGGCGAAAACGATAGCTCTCAATTTTAATAGAGATAAGTTTGGACTGTATTTGGAAATTAAGCGATGGTATCAGAAACCTTCCCTGGATGGTGTAGCTCCAAATGTTCAAGAGATAGCGGTTGATTGGGCTCTTCCTCAATCCAACAATACAGCACAGTTGAATGCCTTTTAATGCACAGCAGCAAAGCACTTTCACCAATTACAGTGAAATAAAAGTTAGCAAATAGAGAAAAGCATACAAAAAGCGACAAGCGGTAAAGCGGCAGTAACTATATGTCTGAAGCAATTGTCTTTAAGAGTCTATCGACTTCAATGTAACAAACGTATACCGCCAGATGGCAGTGCATTGCATTAATTTTTATTTTTCGGATTATTCAGCTTAATAGAACAAATGTTGGGACACAGGGAATATAACTAGAAATACTACCCTGAACTAGATATTATACTGCCTGTATAATTTGTTATAATACTCTATTTTTCCTTTATCAGTCATCTGGGAGGAAATACCTGCGGGGCGTGTCATTTAAAAGAAATTCAATTCCATGTTGAAATCCATAATTGTTATTAACAATTGATTTTCACTAATCGACGGCTAAAACAAACCTTAATGACATGTCTTTGAGAAAAATGGATATTTATCACACCGAAAAGAAAAATTCAAGGAAATAAATTTTGCGAAAACAACACATTATTGTATTATCATTTACAAAAAAACGGTAAATTCTAAAAGAAAAAGGAGATAGACATTGCATTAACTAAATAAAAGACTTCAATACTGAAATGAAAAAACACAAAAATATTTGTTAGTTTTGATGGTGGAAATGTTGAAAAATAACCAAAAATGATGAGGAATATCTCTTTCATTCATTTAATAATTATAAAAATTTTTTTTTATTATTTTTATCTTTATATACTCATACATCCCTTCATCAATCGGAAAAAATAAATCGTTTCTGACTCCCTTTTTTTTCAAGGATGTAGACCCTTAACGACTGACTGAATCGTCTTCTGATGAGGGGGGGATAACGAACTAGATTCCTGATACCAAATGAAAATTACGCGAATTTAGAAATCTAAGTTTGTTTCTCCAACATATTAGATCATGTGATGTAGATATTATGTTGACATTATTTTCGATTTCTAACGAAATCTTGACATTTATTTTTTGTTTTTAATAAACAGTCATAGCCTACTACTTAGTTATTGACAATTGAATTACAAAATCTTGAATTCTGAGCTTGGTTTTGAAAATAAATGCATAAAATAATATGTTTTTGAAAAGCTGAGATTGTGCTTAAAAAGAATAAAAAATAATATACAGGGTGTCCAATTTAAAAAAACATATGTTTGCTCAATAACTCAAAAACGGAAAGTTTAATTGAAAAACTGACTACGCCACTGCATTCTACGGAAAAAAATCTATAGGAATGCGTATCAACCATTTCTCCAAATCTAATCACAACTGAGATACGGGGGGTGATTCATAAGTGATACTTTCCATTTTCAGCCTGTATAACAAAAACTATGAGGGCTATGCAAAAACTGATTGCGCCATCTTTAGTTTCACAAAAAAGTAGCACACTGTCGCGAAAACCGCCTCCCGCTAACGTTAAAAATAACGGAGATATCCCGTAAAAGTGCCCAAAATGGGATTGCCTGTACATAGGAAGGTTTTTGTGAGCATTTTCCCTAAGGTGCGTGGAATTCCCCCGTCCTCCCCTACATATAAGATTCATGAAGTTTAGTAAAAACTATCTATCTCAAGCCAATTTCGAGAATACTCAGATTTGGTAAAATAAAAATTCTCTTCGAAAATATTGGACGGGGTGGACTCAGCTTCTTCTGATGATGTTTACTCCAAGTACATATAAGATTCCTGAATTTTAGTACGAACAGAATCTTTCTATCTCGAACCAATTTCATGAAAACCCAGATTTGGTAAAATAAAAATTCGCTTAGAAAATTTTGGACAGAATGGACTCAGCTTCATTCGATGAGAGTTGATCTAATTACATAATAAGATTCATGAATTTCAGTAAAAACAGAATCCTTCTATCTCAAGTCAAATTCGAGAAAACTCAGATTTGGTAAAATAAAAATTCTCTTCGAGAATATTGGACGAGGTGGACTCAGCTTATTCTGATGATGTTAACTCCGAGTACATGTAAGATTCATGAATTTCAGTAAAAACAGAATCCTTCTATCTCGAGAAAACTTAGATTTGGTAAAATAAAAATTCGCTTTGAAAATATTGGACTGGATGTTATGAGCTTCATCCGATGATAGTTGATCCGAGTACATATAGGATTCATGAATTTTAGTAAAAACTGAATCCTTCTATCTAAAGCCAATTTCATGAAAATCCAGTGTTCAAAATTCATATCTTTTATTTTATTATACCACAAAGTTTTCTACTGGAATGGGCTTTCCTGGTCGGTTGCAAAGAAGAACAGGTCTATGACTCTACCCACTTCACTTTCACCCGCTGCCCCAGTCGCAACCTAGATACGCCAAAGTTCGCATATACTCTCGTTTTCTTCCCAAGTCGGACCTCGTAACATTCGTACCTAAAAGTGTACAAGTGAGATAAGGACTCTACGCGGTACAACACCTACGAAAGCACCAAGTGTACAAGTGAGATAAGGACTTCACGCGGTACAACAACTACGAAAGCAGACAGAAGCAGATACGTAACTTTAAATCTGAACAACTGTAAGTACCATTTTCTACAGTGTTTAATTTGTGGTATTTATTTTGCTATTCGAACATCCATTTTTTTATTTCTTTAATTCTCGTGACGACAAGAACTGGAACGAAAGTCCATTTCTTCTCTCCAAGAGAGCTCCTGTAAGTTATTCATTGGTACTTCGATTGCCGGATTGGTATCAATTTATTGTCATATTGAGAGTTGAAGAAATCAAAATTATCAATTTTCATTTTTAACACAGTTTATTCAAACTGTTCACGCCCTATCTGCATATCTGTCTCTTATCCGTCAAGAACCTACCTGCTCTCCTTTCAATACGAAATTCCTTTCTGTACGTTTTATTGCACTGCGCCGCATCGTACAGGTAATTTTGTACCCTTCAGACCCAGTCGTAAATAAGGTGAAGATTTCTGGCACTTCGTATTTATACAAATATTTCTTTGAAAAATGGTTAAAACACAGAAACACGCGTCATTACGTTCAATTTGTGTCCGTGATATTTTGAATCTGCAATCGCTCGCAGATAAAGCCATCTCAGAGAGATCAATTCTCTCCCGTTTCAAAGCGCGTTATCAAGACTTGGAAGGTATCAAAGAAGATTTTTTAAAGCATCATAACACGGTCATTTCATCGCTCATAACCGAGTCAGACGGAAACTTGGAGGACGAATTCAAAATTCGTGAGGATTTCTTAGAATCCTACTATTTTATCAAAAGTGTCCACGCCGACATCTCAGAATCAGAAAATAATCCGAAATTACAGACAAAATTACAAATCAACATTCACATATCATGCTCCCAACTCTTGAGCTAACAAAATTCAATGGTGATTACAAATCCTTCTCATCATTCATAGATTTATTCGACGCATTAGTCCACAATAATAATTCATTGTCAACCATAGAAAAATTTAACTATCTGATTTCATCTCTTTCTGGCCCACCGTTGAATCTTGTTAGAACGCTAAGTTTATGTGCTGATAACTATCAGATCGCATACGATCAGTTGAAGCGAGTTATAATATTCCAGGGCACGATGAACTTCGTTCGAGAGCCATGGAAGTGCTAACTCAGCATCAGCTACTATCCGCAATCCGAGAAAGCACACCGAGCTTATAAATTGTATTGTATTCATCATTTTTATCAGTCTGACATACCTACCATTGTAATCTATCTGTACGAAATATAATTTTTAAAAACGCTTTTACTGCCTTGAATATTATAACTGGCGCAGTCGACGGAGTTTCACGGGAGTTTTCATTGTGAAAAACTTTAGAGTTCTACCCTCTTTTGTGAAACGAGAACCTACCCACAGCAGTAACTCAAAAATCCATCCAGGAAGAGAGCATGCAGTTGTGGATTATCATAACAAGGTGGTGAGCGTAATTTTTCTTTGTTAATGTCAGACTCCTCTAATCCCCTTATTGATTCTCTTGCGGACACCAATTCTGAATTAGAGACAGATTTATTGGAATCTTTTAATAACCTTTCACTCAGTAGCAGTAATTTATCTTTAAATATGCCAAACGCACCAGAGAATTTTGATATAAAAAATCTGAGCATCGTGCCTGATTTTGATGGAAACCCAAATAAGTTATACAGATTCATTCAAGCATCGGAGGCAATTCTAACTCATTATTTTGACCGTACTAATCCAAATAATTTCCAAAATTTGTTACTTTTGAATGGTATTTTAAATAAACTTCATGGTAAAGCGGAAGAAGTTGTTGCTATTCATGGGGCTACAGGAAATTGGAATGATATAAAAAATTCTCTTTTATTGCATTTCGGTGATCAACGTGATGAAAATAGTCTGAATCAAGATCTTGTTAATCTGAGGCAAAATTTTGGAGAATCCCCTCATGATTTTTATGAAAAAGTAATCACTTTGTTGAATACCATTTGTAATCATATTGATTTAAAATGCGAGGTTGCGTTAAGAGCCAGCAAAAGAATCTTTTTCCAAAAGCAAGCATTGAAAACATTTTTAGCCGGTCTGAGAGATCCTCTGGGACCTATAATCAGAGCTATGAGGCCTAATTCATTATCAGAAGCACTTCAATTCATAATAGAGGAGGACAATATCAAGCATTGTCAAAGATCACATCAATCAATAACGCATAACCCTAGAAGACCCTTAAATTATAATAATCAGAGAAATTATATTCAAAGACCTTCAGATTTTCGCCAAAATTTTTCTAATAGAGTACCCACTGAACAGCAAAGCTTCATTCCCAATCAACAATTTCCTAGTAGACCTGTAACTATTCAAAGAAATATAAATTATAGGGAACCAAGATATTTTTCTAATGCTCAAGTCTTTGGAAACCCCCAGCAACCTAAACCTACTCCTATGAGTATTTCTACAACTCACACTAAACAAAGAACACAACCTATGAGCACATCATCAAATAGTAGAAATTTTTCAAACGGACAGAATCGTTCTTTTCGACAAAAACCAAACTTTATAAGTGAGGAACTTTTTAATACCGAATATCATCATAATCCTCAAAGCTCCCAAGAACATCTTGAAGATGAAGAAATTTTTGACCATTGTGAACAAAATTTTTTCGAACGTCCATTATCAAAACCAAATCAAATAATAGAATTTCATGTCTCTAATGGTAAACGTGAATTACCATATATAGAAATTAAGAACCCATCTCTTAAATTGCTTATTGATACAGGATCTACAAAATCATTTATCAATCCTGATTTAGCTAAAAAATACTATTCTAAATTTGTCTTTAAAGAACCATTCACAGTCTCAACTGTCCATCAAACTTCTCATCACGAATTTTGTGCTAATATCCCTATATTTGCTGAGTTTGATCGATATAATGAAAACTTTAAATTCTATCTATTCAAGTTTCATAATATTTATGACGGTTTAATTGGATTAGATAACTTAAAACTTTTAAATGCGTCCCTTAATTTTAGCAGTTCTATGCTCAATACTCCTTTTTCAAAATTGCCTATAAAATATCAAGAATCTGCAAGTAAAGCTCCATTCAAAATAAAAGTCGATGCAAATTCGAGAATCATCGCTAAAATACCTATCAGACACTTATCTGGTGATGTAATTATCCCAAAACAAGTTATCCAATCTTGTAAAATTTCGGAAATCGTAACTTGTTCCAAAAATGGCCTAGCGAACGTGGAAATTTGCAATGAAACGAATGAAGATATTATCCTCATTTTAAACAATCCTATAGAATCTATTCTCATTCAGAATAATTTCGAAATTTCTCAAATGGAAGATAATCACGTTTCAGAACATTTGGATATAGAAGAATTAATTAGAACCAATCACATGAATGAAGAAGAAAGGTTTCATATTTTAAAATTATGTCGTAAATTTTCAGATATCTTCAAATTAGAAAACCAATCCCTTTCTTTCTCTAATCAAATAAAACATTCGATCAAAACAAAAGATGATATTCCTGTCTATTCGAAATCTTACAGATATCCTTTCATCCATAAAGAGGAAGTTAAAAAACCAAATAAATTCTATGTTGGAACAAGGTATTATCAGACCTAGTCAATCACCTTGGTCATCGCCGATTTGGGTGGTACCTAAAAAAGCCGATGCTTCTGGTGAACAAAAATGGAGAGTTGTTATTGATTTTAGAAAACTAAATGAAAAAACGATTGACGACAAATATCCAATACCCAATATTAGTGATGTTCTTGATAAAATTGGCAAATGTCAATACTTTACAACTTTAGATTTAGCTAGCGGATTCCATCAAATTGAAATGAATCCTACTGATATTCCGAAAACTGCATTCAATGTAGAAAATGGTCATTATGAATTCCTACGTATGCCATTCGGATTAAAAAATGCTTGTTCCACTTTTCAAAGAGTTATGGACAACGTACTCAGAGGACTAGAAAATTGTTTAGTTTATTTAGATGACATTATTGTCTATTCAACATCGCTGCAAGAACATATCGTTAATCTTTCAAAAGTTTTCAAAAGACTCAGGGATGCCAATTTTAAAATTCAATTGGACAAGTCAGAATTTTTAAAAAAGGAAGTAGCTTATTTGGGGCATATAGTAACGACAGAAGGGGTCAAACCTAATCCAGACAAAATTAGAGCTATCAAAAATTATCCAATACCCAAAACGACCAAAGAAATTAAAGGCTTTTTAGGACTGTTAGGCTACTACAGAAAATTCATTCGTGATTTCGCGAGAATAACTAAACCTTTAACGGCTTGTTTGAAAAAGGGTGCCAAAATCGATCATACCTCATCGTTTATCAACTGTTTTGAATATTGTAAAAAATTGTTAATGAACGAACCTATCCTTCAATATCCGGACTTTTCTAGAGAATTCTTTATAACTACAGACGCTAGTAATTTTGCAATTGGTGCGGTTTTATCCCAAGGCAAAATCGGCAATGATAAACCAGTGGCGTATGCATCAAGAACACTGAATGACAACGAGCAAAATTATAGCACTATAGAAAAGGAACTTCTTTCCATAGTTTGGGCAACCAAATATTTCAGACCCTATATTTTTGGCAGAAAATTTGTTATTGTAACGGATCACAAACCATTACAATGGTTAATGTCTCTCAAAGAGCCAAATAGTAAACTTTTGAGATGGAGATTGAAACTTGAGGAATTTGATTTTGAAATATTTTATAAAAAGGGCAGTTCTAATACTAATGCAGATGCACTTTCAAGAATCGAAACTCACAATAAGGATTTCTTTGAGTATATGGAAAAATTTAATGAAGGATTTTCTAAGCATAAAGCAAATAACGATAGCGAATCAATGATTGTCAATTTAGAAGAAGGAGATGGTAACGATCAAATTACATATAAGGAATTGTCATTTGAAGATTTTGAGAAACGTTTGAGCATGAATGAAATAAATTTTTCTCCTAATGTAATCGAAAAAATTGGTAATTTATTTGATGCACCAGATTACTATTCTCTAGGTCACTGTGTATCTGAAGATTTCTATATGAATAAAGGTATAGCACTCGATTTTAAAAAAAAATTTGGCAATGTTCAAGAACTCAAGTCTCGAAATAAAAAAATTGGAGAAGTGGCTGAAATTGAACAAAACAAAAGGAAAATTTATTATTTGGTCACTAAAGAGTTGTATTATCATAAACCACGATACGAAACAGTTTTTCGAGCACTTCTCAACCTCAAAAAATTGTGTCAGAAAGATGATGTAAATTACCTTGCACTACCAAAGATTTCTAGCGGTTTGGATGGACTTGAATGGAATAAAATATTCAGTATGATCAATTTTATTTTTGCAAATTCCACCGTGAACATTGACATTTATTATTTAACTCAAGAAGAATTAATTAATTTCCAGAACATCGAAAATCAAAACGAATCAGATGGAAATACTATACATTCGAATCACGAAAACCCAATTCAAGAAATTCCCATTTCTGAGAAAGTTTTGAATGTTTTCGACAATCAAATAGTTTTCGAATTTGTTTTTCATTCTCCAGCAGAGGTTAGAGTAGAAAATTTTTTTTCAAACAAGCAGAGAATATTTGTTCAATTATCCACTAGCAATTTGAATATAGAAGTTATAGAATTTTTCAAAACATATTTAAGTCCAAATATCCTTTATGCTTTATATTTCAAAAAAGATGACTATTATAAAGAAATTTGCGAGATTCTCAGAAAGACTTTCAAGCAATCTGCTTTCAAATTATTAAAGTGTACTTAATGAAATCTTGGAAGATGTAGAGGAAAAAGACGAACAGGTTAGGATTGTTAAATATATGCACGAGGGAAAGACCAATCACAGGGGAATTTCTGAAACTGTTACTAGAATAAAAAGAGCATATTATTGGCCTTGTATTCAGAAAGACGCTACAGAATACATCAATAATTGTGAATTATGTCAGCTCAACAAGTATGATAGAGATCCTCCGAATCAAAAATTAATGCTTACGCCCACACCAGGTAAACCCTTTGAAATTGTTCACATCGATACTTTTCAAGCACAAGGTAAAAAATTTCTTACAATTGTCGATGCTTTTTCTAAATATGCCCAAGCATATCCGCTAATTTCCCTTACAGCTATAGAAATAGTAAGATCTCTTCTAATTTTTATGACGCATCACGGTTCACCCTCAACGATAGTGATGGATAATGGAACAGAGTTCAAAAATAGTACTGTATCTGAATTTCTCGACCTACACCAAATTTCTCCTCATTATATCACGGTAAACAATTCACAATCCAATGGTATCATTGAAAGATTTCATTCTACTATTTTGGAACATTTGAGAATTTTAAAGGGTAAAAACAATGATTCGTTGAATATTGAGGATTTGATGCCCTATGCAATTTTTGGTTACAATAATACAATTCACTCTTTAACAAAACAAAAAGCTATTGATATAATTAATGGCCATTTAGATAGTAAGGACCCCCTCAATATAGATATAAAAAAAACTATTATTAATAATTATGTAGAAAACCATAAACAAAAAACTAAAGAAATTTACAGGAGATTGAACGAACTGATGGGGGAGAGGAAGCAAAGCATTATAGAGAAACATAATGAAAAAATACATGATCCTTTAACGTATAAACCCGGTACTATTGCATATAGAAAAGTTAAATCCAATATGAGAAATAAACTTACCCCCAAATTCTCTAAAGAGAGAGTACTGCGTAATCGGAAAATTAAAATAAGTAGTGATAAGAAGATTTTGCACAAACAGAACCTCAGAAAACCAAAAACTAAATCTAAGAAACTTTTTCAGGTTAATCCTAATGATCCTAGTAGCAGCTCAGGACATTCAAATAATAAACCTGAAGGACAATCCGGGAGTTCTTCCGATTCACCTAGGCACAGCAAAAATTGAAAGCAAATTCCACAATTTCATAGGTACATTACTATAATCTGAAACCAATTTCCGTAGAATTAAAATATTTAGAATTTCATTATAAGACAGTATCTAGTACTATTTTAAATACTTCAAATTCTATGTTTCGTACAGAATTGGAAAATCATAAGAAATTTTATGAATATCAATTAAGCTTAGCAAAGCAAAAATTAAAAAGTTTGATACCGATGGGACGATCTAAACGAGGAATTATTGATGGATTAGGAACCATGATAAAGAGTATCACCGGTAATTTAGATGCAAATGATGCATCACATTATGAATCAGCTTTAAGAAAGCTTCAAGACAACCAGAAAGGAATTATGATAAAGGACCCCGCACTTTTACTACGGGAAATGGCGTTCCGTCAAACTTTCTAAAATTTTGGTATAATGTATTACTCGACATACTGATCAAAAGTGTCCATGGCCCCAACTCAATCCTATGACTAGTTTTTGAGATACAGGGCGTTGAAGTTGAGAATTACCCACTTTAACTACGCCCGTATCTCGGAACAGAATCGAATGAACTTCAGTTTTTCTCAAGAAACATTTCATTACATCCCCAAGGAGCAAGCATAAAGAGGAATATGACCGAAAATCGTTACGAATACAGGGTTATCCATAATTGAATGCACTCCCGATTTCGAAAGTTTAAAATATGTCAATTCCAGAGCGAAAACGTTCGCAAAATGAACTATTACACTAGATATGTTGTTGTTGCATAGAAAAAGTCTGCAATACCCAGAATTCATACTGGGTGATCCATTATTATAGAAACTATTCTCAAGGAAGGTTAAATGGACACCCTGTATTTATGGGTTGATTCAAGGTGTTTGTTTAATTTTTTAGAACATATCATCATGGACTTCAAAGAATACAGGGTGATTCAGTCATGAAATGAACTTTGAACCTCACGAAAATACCCAAAAACCACCTCTTTTTTTCATCACCCTCTATTTCAAGATTAAATCCGATGAGGTGGGAGTTTTCTTTCACCATTGTACTTGATATAAAAACATCAATACGGCTGAGAGTTTTTATCCACTTCCTATGACCAGATTTTTTTTTATGTAATATGAGAATTATTTATTTATGTTATTCTATTCTTATTCCAGCAAAAAATCTGGTCATAGGAAGAGGATGAAAACTCTCAGCCGTATTGATGTTTTCATATCAAGTACAGTGGTGAAAGAAAACTCCCACCTCGTCGGATTCAATCTTGAAATAGAGGGTGATGAAAAAAAAAGGTGGTTTTTGGGTATTTTCGTGAGGTTCAAAGTTCATTTCATGACTGAATCACCCTGTATTCTTTAAAGTCCATGATGATATGTTCTAAAAAAATTAAACAAACACCTTGAATCAACCCATAAATACAGGGTGTCCATTTAACCTTCCTTGAGAATAGTTTCTATAATAATGGATCACCCAGTATGAATTCTGGGTATTTCAGACTTTTTCGATGTAACAACAACATATCTAGTGTAATAGTTCATTTTGCGAACGTTTTCGCTCTGGAATTGACATATTTTAAACTTTCGAAATCGGGAGTGCATTCAATTATGGATAACCCTGTATTCGTAACGATTTTCGGTCATATTCCTCTATATGCTTGCTCCTTGGGGATGTAATGAAATGTTTCTTGAGAAAAATTGAAGTTCATTCGATTCTGTTCCGAGATACGGGCGTAGTAAAAGTGGGTAATTCTCAACTTCAACGCCCTGTATCTTAAAAACTAGTCATAGGATTGAGTTGGGACCATGGACACTTTTGATCAGTATGTCGAGTACTACATTATACCAAAATTTTAGAAAATTTGACGGAACGCCATTTCCCGTAGTAAAAGTGCGGGGTCCTTTTTTAAATGCAGGTATCTCATTGACCGGTGAAGTAATTGAAAATTTCAATAAAACCATTTCAATCCTCAGACATAACCAAACAACGATTGCTTCCCAACTTGAAGGAATCTCTGAAAAATTTAGTCAATTAACTGATAATTTTTATATGTACATTCAGATAAAGAATCTCATGGACCAAATTGGAATTTCTGTCAATATTATCATAGAGTTAATCGATGAAATTGAAAATGCCATTAGTTTTTTAAGGCTTGGAATATTACATCATAGCATCATTAAGTTTTCAGAATTGAATTCAATAATCGCTGAAATAAAAACTTTATAATATTCTCCAGATAACTTAATATTCACTGACGAAAAAGAGTATCACAGATTTTATGAATTGATAAAAGTAGATGCATATTTCGTCGAATTCAGAATTGTTTTCATTCTTCATTTTCCAATTGTTCACCCTGAACTTTTTTCTCATTACCATTTATTTTCAATCCCAACTATCAACAACACCATTCTTATTCCCAAAAATACCTATCTGACAAGCAATGAAAAATGGTATCAATACGCTTCTTCGCCTTGTGTTGATTTACACCCACTATACTACTGCGAAAACGATAAACTTAATAATGGCTCAGAGGTAGAAGATTGCTTGTTCCAGCTGTTGCATCTCCAAAAATCCATTGGTTCCTGTCAAAATCATCCTGTGGAAACCAACAAGAATGTTATCCAGCAAATTGGCAATGGTAGATTCATCATGATAGCTCCGAGTGGAATAAAAATCCGCACAGTATGTAGAAGAACTGATGTGAGCACATTGAAGGGAAACTTCTTGATAAATGTTCCGAAGGGATGCCACTTCGAAAACTCAGAAGAAAAATTCTACAACGACAAAGAAATCCTGAAAGGAGAACCAATGTATCTTCCCCAAATTGCTGATCTGAATGCAACAACCCTTACTGCATTCAAAATAAAACTTGAAGATTTTTCACTGGATCAAATACACAAACTGAAGAAAAAACAAGAGGAAATTCAGCCCTTAATTGAAAAACAAGAGAGCACCAAATCATTCCACGAAATCTTGATATATATTATTTATTTTCTGTTTTTCATAGTTATCTCCTATTTTGGTTCGAGGAAAATCATGTTATGGCTGAAGTCCCCGGTTCCAGGAAATCAACCAGAGAGTCAAGAATCCCAACCACGAGCAGTTCCATTCTTCACTACGTAAGCACCTTTCTGAGGATGGAGGAGTTATATTCCAGGGCACGATGAACTTCGTTCGAGAGCCATGGAAGTGCTAACTCAGCATCAGCTACTTTCCGCAATCCGAGAAAGCACACCGAGCTTATAAATTGTATTGTATTCATCATTTTTATCAGTCTGACATACCTACCATTGTAATCTATCTGTACGAAATATAATTTTTAAAAACGCTTTTACTGCCTTGAATATTATAACTAGCGCAGATATCTGAATGAACGATTGCGCGCTCAAGCTTTGTGGAACGAGTTGGAAAATGCGCCATCTCTGCAATCCGAGAACGCTGAGAGCTTGAGGAAACTCTTAGACACATTTTCCGAGAATCTTGCCGGCCTAAGCCAAATGAATTTTCCGGTCGAAAGCTGGAACTTTGTCTTATCCATGATGTTAATCAAGCGTCTAGATCACGCGACTGTCACAAGTTTCGAGCTCAATAGGAATTCGATCGAAATTCCTGACTATGGAGAACTGCTGTCATTTCTTGAGAGACACTGCACAGCACTAGAAACTTTGAAGTTTATCCGTTCCTCTCATGGGGATATGAATTCCCACAACAATATGTCCAACACGCGACAAAGGTTCTAGCAAGACAGAAAACCATATCATCAATCCACCACGCTTTTTACGAACATTTCATCTTCGCGCACTTGTCTCCACTGCAAAGGTAAACATACAATTTACCGATGCAATGCGTTCTCTGCGAAATCTCCAAATCAACGCTACGATTTCTGTAGAGCATCGCACCTTTGTTTTAATTGTTTAAGTGCATCTCACGACGTTCGCTCCTGTCAGTCAGCATATAAATGCAAGAAATGTGGGTCCGGTGAACACCACACTTTATTGCATGTGGACAAAATGCCTCTTTCGAGAACCCAAGTCGGCCTTTCAAAGAAAACCTCACTTCCCAGTTCGCCATCGTCGCCTCAGTTGCCTACTGAACAGGTCCATTCAGTCTTGTCAACAGCCTCCTTTCTTGTCGAAACATCGAATAAAAGATCTGCGCCAGTATCAAACTCTACTCTTTGGAGGTCTCGGGACAGTCGAAATATAAATTCGAGGCAACAAATGAAGAACCCAGATCGTTCATCAGACAATAATTGGCATTCGATTAGTAATTTGGAACCATTACCTTCCAAATCAATCCTTGAGCCACCCTGCGTTGATTTATATCTTCCTCCTCCTCATCCCTTTCGCAATAAGCCAAATACCCATACGCAGATAGGAAAACTCAGTTAGAATCTAAACTCTCTTCTTCTTTCCACTTTACTTTTCTTTTTTTTTGTTAATTCTGTCTCAATTCACAATCATTTATCCTATCTCTCAATATTTCATTTTTCTTAATCTTCATTTCTTAAAATGCATAGATGCATTTTCCCGGCAGAGAATGTTCAAAATTAATATCTTTTATTTTATTATACCACAAAGTTTTCTACTGGAATGGGCTTTCCCTGTCGGTTGCAAAAAAGAACAGGTCTATGACTCTACCCACTTCTTCTGTGGTTCACCGAAAAACCCGGAATCTTCCCTCTTTCTACCTGCTCAAGTGTTCAGTGCAAACTCACCCGCTGCCCCAGTCGCAACCTAGATACGCCAAAGTTCGCATATACTCTAGTTTTCTTCCCAAGTCGGACCTCGTAACATTCGTACCTAAAAGTATACAAGTGAGATGAGGACTCCACGCGGTACAACACCTACGAAAGCAGACAGAAACAAATACGTAATTTTGAATCTGAACAATCGTAAGTACCATTTCCTACGGTGTTTACTTTGTGATATTTATTTCTATTCAAACATTCATTTTTTTAATCTTTAATTCTCGTGGTAAAATAATTGATACGCAGTCCATTTCTTCTCTCCAAGAGAGCTCCTGTATTTTATCCACCCAGATTTGCTAAAATCAAAATTCACTTCGAAAATATTGGACAGGAATGACAGGATGGACCCAGCTTCATCCAATTATTTATATCTTCATTTTTTGTTATTATATCTTAAGAATACTTACTTTAGAAAGAACATTTTTGTTTTGAAATACGGTGACAAGTTTCCTCTTACATGTTTATGTTAGGAATTAGAAATGTTGATTGTTTCTTGCAATTATTATGGCTCATTATTATTATTGAAAATACTTTTTTATTTTAAGTTCAAATGCAAATAAATGTTGGTAATATTCACATGTGGTGTTATTATTTCCAATGTCTCTGATGGTTGGAAGGATTACGAAATCTGTAAATTTTTCATGTATACTGTGGAAGTACTATCTTCCATGCATCTTTTCGAAATATCAATGAAGTTTTCAGTTATTTCATCAGAATCATCAATATCATAGATTTTTTTCCAGTCTTCATTATTCAAAATGTCCTCAAGTTTGTTATAAATAATTAACCCCCTTTTTTTGAATGATCTCTTTTTATAATATTTCCATTAATTTTTAGGTCCGTATATAAAACTATGTTTGGTAATGATCCGTAATTAGGTTCCGCAAGATGATGCCTTTTATATTTCAATTTTCCGGATGCATACCCTTCACAAAAAAATTGTCCAAACTTGTTCGGCTATCTGGAGGTGTGTATTCATTTATGAATACGAATGAGCAGCGGCGGCCTTACCAATTGCGAGGCTCCGGGCGGCAGGTCTTTGCGAGGCCCTTTGTCTTTCGTGAAAAGTATGTGATTCGAAATTAAGTCGAGTCGTTTGGTTTAGGTATTTTGTCATGTTTGACGAAAACTGCCCAAGCTTTACAAATAAATAAATTTTGTGTTTCAAAATATTTTACTTAGAAAGATTCACAAATTCAACAAATTCGGAGAAGATTAATTTTAAAATTGATGTTAAATTTCAAAATTGATGTTTGCGGCTTTTTCTCAAACTAAAATCTTCAATTAGAGCACAATAATCCAACGAATGAGCTACGTCATTTTCTATTGAAAGAAAAGCAAGTGCTGAAAGATGATCTTGTGCCATCGAATTTCTCAAATGAGTTTTGATTACTTTAAGCCTCGGAAAACTCCTTTCAGCAGGCGCAACTATAACAGGTGTGGTGGCAATAATTCTCAGGAAAATTTCGATAGTTATTTTTTTTCCTCTTATGTATTTCAGAACCGAGATAATATCGTCGTTTCTGTCATATACACTGATGAACATATGCAGTTCTTCGTATAATTCATCTCCATTAATATCACATGATTCTCCTACTGTCATGGTGGACATTTTCAAGTCGCTGCATTGCTTCAGAAGTTCACTATTATTGATTTCCTTTAATTTTTTTCTTATATGAAACCAAATATGCTCTCAGGCTGCTTAAGTGCCAGGAATCTAGGATGGCAGCTTGTGCGCAAATTGTCGACAATGACATAAAAATAATTAATCTTGAAAATCTCTTCCACGTTCAATTCTTCAGCTTCATCTTCCCCTTCATAATCAAAATGCATTTTGTCACAACGTCTTCTAACTTCTTTAAACTTTCTTTCAATATCATTTTCCTCAGCTATTTCTCTCGCTGTTACAAGGGATGACAAAGAGAGTGTACAACTTTTGTAGCAACTCAAGAAACGATTCTGCTTGGGCACAAGATGATGCTGCATCTCCTAAGATGAGATTCCAGCTATGACTCCCACAAAGTTAAAAATAAGCGAGTGGATTAATTTCAAGAATAGGTACATTTTTGTTCTTTTGGACACCAATTCATAGCATGTAGTACGACTGTTCGCAGCACAACGCCAGTCGATAGATGGCCCGAACTTATCGCGAAATCATACTTCTTGAACAATTCGAATGAAAATTTTCACAGAGAAGAAAATTTTCTTGGGTACTTGCGCGAGGCCCCTCCAAGAGCGAGGCCCCGGGCGATTGCCCCGTTCGCCACCCCCTAAGGCCGCCTCTGCGAATGAGCAAAGTATATTGTATATTCCTCTAAATAGCATTCATGCGACAATAAATTTATGTTCATGTCGCTCGTATTGCTCGTAATAATGTGCCCGATACAGTGCTTTGCCTTCTCTAATTAATCAATAATTCTTTGTTAAACTCCTCAATGGAATAATGTGGTGATCTATACACAGCAGCAAGCTCGAGGTCTCTTCATTGACTGTGAATGTTTACTTCCAAAGCCCTAACATTTCCATGTTCTCAACGATCGAGTGGTCGAAATCAATGCCAGATCTCACGTATAGGTACTACAGTTCCATCGTTTTTATTATATTTACCCCCAATATATATTTGATCATATCCACCCAAACTGAACAAAATCGGGTCCTCCAATCCAACTGAAAAGTTTCAGTCAACACGATGTCAAAATCGTGGTGCTGCCTGTAAGTACAATTCGAATTCAGAAAAATTCTTTTTCAAACTTCGTATATTCATTTGCATAACTTTCAGTTCCTTATGAATATCCATAGCATCTAGGTCTTCGATATCCTTTATGACAATCGCTCTATAATCCTCATTATTAATAAAAATTATCCATATTGATTTCCTCGAAAATGAGTATGAACTCATATTTTTTTGTTCTATTTTTTATAGTACATAATCTATTTTCAAAACTTCGAATTTTTAGTATTTTAATTATTTTTATTTCAATTGTGTTTTCAATTTATGTAAACCAGATATTAGAATCTCGGCCAGCATCTGTGTCCTCTTTACCACAATTGAAGCAATTCGACACAACGCATCAGAATGCCATAAATACCATTAAGACGTTGCCCATACCAGATCTGGCGGACTACCTTCTGCTTTTCATGGCTTTGCGCAACCTTACTGAATCATCTCGCAGTTGTTCGAGGGGCAGTTATCCTCTGATGTTTTCCCACTCTTAAGGTGAATACAGACTATTCTGACGTGACGTGATTTCACGTCACGTCAGGACCGTGCAGTGCTCACATTGGCCTAATATGAACGTGAACGCATAGAACGATGTGTTGCATTTTTATGCATTTGAAAATCACGCACAATTTTGACGTGGGCCCACATGTAACCACGTCACGTCAGAATAGTCTGTATTCAGCTTTACTCAATTGCTCGACTTTGCCAACCGTCAGTTGCGAGTGTTGGAAAGCACTTTTGTCACCTCGTCCCATGCGTCTGTGCCGAGGAGGTCACCAAGACCTCAATCACCGGCGGCCTCAGCGTCTGTTCCTCCGTCGTCTATGCGTTCATCATCTGGTCCATCCTCTCGCCATCATGCATACGCTGGAACACGCCCCAATAAATCATCTGGTTCGTCGTCCGCATGTGTGTTTTGCTCTGCGACGCACTTCATTCGTCAGGGTAGAGAATTCAAGGCAATAACCATCAATCAGCGGCGAGCTTTTATGACTGAGAGACGATTGTTCAGAAACTTCATGTCGTCTTTTCATGCTGTTGCCGACTGCAGTTCGGATCAGTGCTGTTATGAATGCGATGCACGACACCATACTATTCTCCACATGGCACCTACTACCACCTCCCTTTCAGTCTTGCACACGGAGGAGAAATCCCTTCCGAAGGTCCAACGCTCTTCCCCGCCTTCTAAGTGTTTAACGTCTCCAACCCATGATGTCACCTCTCGGGGCACCTCAGTAAGGGGTAGATGGCGCAAGATCCCTACAACGGCACGCTCAGCATCTCATCAGACTTCGCCCGCTACATCTTCCTGTCATCCTACGGAAGTGGTACCGCATTGCTGCGGGCATGGTCATCTCCCCGTCATCTAATCCTGCCGAATAAATATCTGTCGTCGTCTTCTCATCTGTTCTCTTCCAGTCATCTGTTTACATCTCCGCGTTCTTCCTTGCGCCAGACCAAAGTTTCTGACTACCTCTTGTCGACCGCTTGGATACGTCTTTATAACCTGCGAAATGTCGTGTTCGGCCGCGCCCTCCTAAATTCAGGCTGCCAGCACACCCTCATCACCCAAAAGTGGGCCTCTTAGCTTCGTCTACTTATCCACTCTGAAAATATTCAACTTCGCATCTGAGTAACGCGGATCAGTTTCGCATACAGGGGTACGCATACGTCACTCTCTTACACCAAGGAGATCCTCCCAATCTCATCGTCAAAGCCTATGTTATTGACATCCAAATAGAGCCCCTTCCTGTCCGAGAGTTCAATGGAGGGTGGCCTGAGTTTCAGCAACTCATTCTGGCTGACCCACTCTTCTATCTCCCTCACACCATAGGGATTTTGATTGGCTCGGATGTGCTTCCTCATCATATTCTCCCTGGCACGCGCCCATCGCCTGAGCTTTCGGGTGCATTATCTATCACTCTATGGACCGTACGCTTGTCGTCGCAAAAGGACCAAGCACGTTTCCTTCTCACCTGAAACTGTCAGTGGTCGTTCTCGACGTCTTCGGAGCCTTCATCAGGCCTCATGTCCGAACACTTCTCCATCATCTCCTGTAAGGTCATCATCATCTCCATCGTCTTCTCATCCTGATTTTCGTCGCTCATAGTCTATTCCTCCACCCTCCGCGCAGCACTCGGATCACGAACTTGTCAACATCGTTTTTGGGAACTCGATAAGGTGCCTGATGTGCTCCCCTTGACACCCGCTGAGAGGGAGTGTGAGGTCCCGTGTCGTAATGATGTCACTGTTGGACTGCCCTCGTCATCTCATCATCTGGGCACCTCCGTCAATGTGGCGACTAGGCAGTTCATTCGGTTTGAACATCGTCTAGAATCTAGATAATAACCCCGATCTTCGCAACGCCTATCATGAGTTCATGCGAGATTATCTCAAGTGTGGCCACATAGAATTAGTCCCTGAGTCATCTGACCTTCCTCGATATGAACCTTATTATATTCCTCATCATCCTGTTCATCGTCCAGATGATCCTCCTACTAAAATTCGAGTGTTCTTCAACGCCTCTTGCGCATCTCATAATGGTAAATCCCTCAGCGATCTTCTGCTTACCGGCCCGAAGCTGCAAGCGTTCTTCTGCGTTTTCGTCTGCATCGATTTGTCTTCAATGCCGATATCAACGCTTTCATTCTGCGTTGTGGATAATTCATTTTACCCACAACGGGTTGTGGGTATCGCACTTTACCCAGAAAGCGATGAACCAGAATTTGTCGTCGAAGTCAGTGTGCTGTAGGTTGAGTACTGGCAAGTACGAGAAGCCATTATCATGAGTATCTAACGTGAATAGATTACGCACCTTGTGAATTCTCAATTTTGATTGAAGGGCCTGTTTTCGAAATTATATCAATATGAAAATCTAATTTGAACAAAAACTATGTGAACGTATGCTAGAAAACAAAAGACAGGTCGTTGTTATTGTTATTATCGGACGAACGTTATTTGGAGTTAGTAAATGAAATCAAAGTGGCACTACAGAGAAAACAGGATGGGCTTCAATTATCATCCAAAAAATATCGAAGATTGAAAAGATATGATTTATTAAAAGTTGGCCAAAAAAAAACTTGTTAACAAGGAACGTTCAGGAAACCTGGCTTTATAAAATGCAATTGTTTGAAAGGATGTCAAACTAAGGCGTGTGCATGTGTGAAATTGAATATAAAATATAATTCAAGATTTCATAGAAGTACTTGTGAAAATAAATAATACCTCTATTTGTTTTTAGTTCTAATAAGTTGTTGATATATCGTTTTGTTTCACCTTTATGAATTTTCAATATAAGTAAGAAGAGAAATAACGGCATGTAGACAATTGAATATTTTTTGAAAATTATTTCTCTTCTTAATTATATTCACAGACGTTAAACTTATTCTAATTTCAATATAAGGTTTTTTGTAATCATTGTTTTACTTGAAACGTATTTTGGGTAAAGCGAAATGGACAGATAGCTTTTTCTCTTTTGTGTCCAATTCTTCAATGAGTTATCAGTATTACATCATACATTTCATTTGCTGCACATTAAAAATCTAGGCCAGATTGGTTTGCTGAACGTCCTATGTTAACAAGTTTATCCTTCTCTCCTACAATTAATGGATCAAACCGTTTTAATTTACGGAATTTTTGAATGATAATTCAAGTCCATCCTGTTTTCTTTATAGTGTCACTTTGGTTTCATACATAATCTCTAAATGACCTCCGTCTGGTAATAATAACGACCTGTTCACTTAATTTTTGTTCGAATTCAGCTTTCATATTGAAATATTTTCGAAAACACGCACTAAAACCAAAACACAGTCAACCAATTTCAAGAAATCACAAGGTATCCAGGCACTGTGGTAAGTAATCTGTTCATGCTACTCGTAATACTCGCTACTCGCACCTGTCAGTACACAACCTACAGCAGGCTGACTTCGACGACAAATTCTGGTTCATCGCTTTCTGGGAAAAGTGCAATGCCCAGAACGCGACGTGGGTAAAATGAATTGTCCACAACGCAGAATGAAAGCGCGCTAAAATTGGATTCGCATTGTGGATTATCTAATTTACCCACAACGCGTTCTGGGTATTCTGCTTTACTCAGTGCTCGAAAAAGAACATCTATTCGCATCGTGGGTAAATTTGGATACCCATAACGCGTTGTGGGCAAAAATTTCGGACATTGGCCGATTTCGGCTATTGCGAATAACATATCGACAAATTCAGATCCACCTTGAGCAAAGGGATTATCAACGCATACAGGGTGTCCCACGGTCGAGTGCCTATTAGACGTTTCTGGAGAACTGAACATATTTGAAATCCGAAAATTGGTATTATGATATTGTTGGAAATTCTCTATAGACCTAAAATATTTTTGGAGCTTGAGCGCTTACGGTTATACCGGAAGTGGAAATAAATTTGTTCAAAAAATATTTTTTTCAATATTTTCGTTTCTGATATGATTGAGTATTCAATTCTGAATACATTTCTGTTGAAACCATTGTATTCATCCGAACAGTTTTCAAAATATCGAGAAAAAACCTGAAAAAATGTGAAATATTCATCGTCAGAGTTATGATCATTATTCTTATTCTGAAAATCCCGAGTGTAAACCGTTCTCACAACGTCAAAGTAGAAGAATGTGAAAAGGTCATGCATCTTTTGAATTTCATAAATATCATCACAGGGTGTTTCAAATTGTGTGTCGAAAACAGTGATCGAAAATTGGCCATAACTTCTGTTTTTCAAATTAGAACCCTATTTTTTTATGATTGCGTTAGATTCTGCGAAGAAAAATAATGATAGCATTCTCAGATGCTCTTGCTCCTAAATTCAGTAATTCCCGAGATATTTGAGCGTTTCTGAATTCATGTTATACGTAGAGTCAAATTCATCTTATCTTTCGCATGAGAATATTCTGTGGCCAAAGAAGATAAATTATCCCATTAATAATTCACAAGTGACAGCTCTCATTTTAGGCCTTAACCTTACTTCCCGATTTTACTATGGTTTCATAAGAATAGTCATCGAATCTGTTGGCATGAGAATATTCTGTGACTATAGAAAATTAATGATCCTATTAATAATTCACAGGTGACATAATTGTTACTATGGTTTTACAAGAATATTCATCGAATCTCTTCAGGTTCGATGAATTTGACTCTACGTACAACATAAATCCAGAAAAGCTCAAATATCTCGGCAATTACTGAATTTAGGATCAAGAACATCTGGGGGTGCTATCAATATTTTTCTCCGCAGAATCCAACGCAATCATAAAAAAATAGGGTTCTAATTTGAAAAACAGAAGTTATGGCCAATTTTCGATCACAGTTTTCGACACAAAATTTGAAACACCCTGTGATGATATTTATGAAACTCAAAAGATGCATGACCTTTTTACATTCTTCTACTTTGACGTTGTGATAACGGTTTAAACTCGGAATGTTCAGAATAGGAATAATGAACATAACACTGACTATGAATATTTGGCATTTTTTCAGGTTTTTTTTCGATATTTTGAAAACTATTCGAATGAATACAATGATTTCAACAGAAATGTATTCAGCATTGAATACTCAATCATATCAGAAACGAAAATATTGAAAAAAATATTTCTTGAACAAATTTATTTCCACTCCCGGTATAACCGGAAGCGCTCAAGCTCCAAAAATATTTTAGGTCTATAGAGAATTTCCAACAATATCATAATCCCAATTTCCGGATTTCAAATATGTCCAGTTCTCCAGAAACGTCTAATAGGCACTCGACCGTGGGACACCCTGTAGTCTGGCGTTTTACGAAACAGGAACCCCTCTGCAATATCATCGTTTTGTGGGTTTTCGGTGTGGATGTTTGTGAGGTACCACAAACCTCTTGATTAGGGCATTCCACGTTTCGTTTCAGCTCCTATCTTTGAACTTATCAATACAGCTTGATAGGAGCCTGATGTAGACGTGGGGGCGCGGAAGAATTGATTAAAAAATAAATAAATAATCATTTATTGCCAACAAAAATGATACACAAATCACAAAAGCAACGTCACCACAAAATAGCAAATTATTTGCCTGAAGTAAATTACAGTATAGGACTATAACACAATTAAAAATGACAATGTACCTATAGGCGCTAAAATAAACAACACAACTACCCTGAACTCGACATTTCTGCAAAATTGAAAGAGCAGAACATTTTTTCATGCAGAAACTTTACCACTTCCCTCCTAAACTGCTTGTTGTCTGTAATATGAGCTATATGCAATGGTAGCATATGAAATGCCTTTATTGCCCTATACTTGGGACCCCTCTCATAGAAAGTAGTGGTATGATACGGGATAGACAGGGCTGCACGGCCCCTAGTGATGACAGACATATTCTCCGAATAATTGTCCCTGTTCGCCAAAAATAAGGAAGAATTCCTTCTCACGAACATCACCAAAGCCAGGAAGAACAGAGACGGAGTCGTTCTGTTGGGACGAAGGTAGAAGGTAGAACCTTGCGACATCTATGCGGGAACGACGAGCGGCTAGGGCGATATAGATCCCAACAGTTTGAATACTGTCACCTGGGCTTTCTGCTGTTCCTTATTTGGCACTAAGGACCATACGGCCGCTGGCTTCGGATGAGGGGTCCAGTTTTTTCATTGCAAGGCATGTCTTGCTGGATGAGATTTTTGTCGATGACATCTTGACAGGCTGTTCATTTGAGCCTGAAGCTCTTGAACTGCGACAAACAGTTCAGGATCTGCTGTCGGCGGGTGGTTTTGAGCTATACAAATGGGCTACTAATCGTCATCCTCTGCTGGACGGTATTCCTCCTTCTTCTTGACCGTGAACCAAAACTCAAGATCCTGGGACTTGGATGGAAGCCTTCATCTGATCGCTTCTGCGACTCTGTCCGCTTGACTTCAACGGCAATCACCAAAAGGACTGTGCTGAGTCAGATGGCCAGAATCTTCGATCCCTTGGGAAGGCTAGCTCCTGGCACCTTCTACGCCAAAATCTTGTTCCGTCCGCTCTGTCTCCTTCATCTGGAATGGGACCAACCTCTCTCGAATGAGGCTCAGCCTTCGAGGTTGCGGTTTTAGTCCCAGCTCCCCACTTTGGCAGATCTTCATATACCACGATTCATCCCTGCAGTTTCTTCTTCTGATTATCGGCTAATCGGCTTCTGTGATGCCTCTGAGTCTGGCTACGCTGCAGTTTATCTTCGCACTGTTGCATCATCTGGTCAATATCACGTGTCTATTCTAGTGGAAAAGTCCAAAACTGCTTCTCTCAAGGACGTGACCCTGCCTCGTTTTGATCTGTGCGGTGTTCATCTTCTCGCAAAGCTCATGCATCATCTATCCACCCGCGTTTTATAGCATTTCGGTGCTGAATGCATTGCATTTTGCGACTCTTCCGTTGCTTTGTCGTGGATTCGCGGTGAAAGTCATCGGTGGAAGACATGTGTTGTCAATCGAGTCGCTAAGATACAGGATTTGATTTCTTCGGAGTGTTGGAGGCATGTGGTATCTGAGGACAATCTAGCAGATTGTGCATCTCGGGGATTGATGCCCGTGGTCATTCATAATCACCCATTGTGGTGGCGTGTTCCTCCTTGGCTCTCTCTCGACTAATCTTCGTTGCCTCTTTCCTTCGATTCATGTCTAACTAAGCAAGTGAAGGACGAAGCCAAGCCGATCTACGCTTTCATTTCAGCAGCCATCCCACTATAATAAAACATTTCTCTTCGTAACTTCGTCTCAAGCGCGTGACTGTCTTTTGTCGTCTTTTCATACTGAATGCTCTTAGTCCATCTTTTCCTCGCTCAGGTTTACTCTCCTATGTTGAGCTCCAGGAGGCTGAAATCTGTTTGATACGTCTAGTCCAGTCTGTTCATTTCGCTGAAGAGCTAACTGAACTTCAGAAACCTTCTCCTCGTCATAGGCTTATCATGAAACATCGCCTTTTTTGTGACGAGCATGGACTTCTACGCGCGGAGGTTGCTTTTCAACCTCCTTATTACCATATAGACACAAACATCCAGTTCTCCTGACAAAGAAAAATCATCTCCTTCATCTGATCACCGATGATACCCATCTTCGTCTTCTGCACGCCGGTGCTCTGGCTACTCATTCGTTCATTCGTCGACGGTTCTGGATTTTGGACGGACGAAATGTGGTGCATAATCATCTGTGCAAGTGCAACCGATGGTTCTCCAGCAAACCCCTTCCTGTAATTCAGCCATTGGGCAATCTTCCACCTGAGCGGCTCTCCTCTGCTGTGGCTTTTCTTACCACTGGCGTTGACTACGCCGGCCTGTTTTATGTGACGACGGCTCGACACCAGATAACCACCAAGGCATATCTGGTTGTCTTCATCTCTGCTTCACTACCAAAGTGGTTCACCTAGGGTTATCGTCTAAGCTGTCAACTAGAACTTTCATTGCGGCTTATCGTCGCTCCGTTGCACGCCGAGGTCATCCTTCCGTTATCTTTTCGGAACACGGAACCAACTTCGTGGGGGCACATAACTACCTGCGTGATCTTGGCCGCCTATTGTCTGCTCCGCAATATCAGCAGAGTCCTTGCGATGCAGCCTCGTCTTCCGGAACCGACTGGCGATTAATACCCTTATCCAGTCCCCACTTCGGCGGTCTTTGGGAAGCCGCTGTCAAATCGGCTAAGCATCATCTCACTCGCGTTATTGGCGAGCAAAAGCTCACTTACGAGGAGTTTCTCACCGTCTGCACTCAGGATGAAGCAATTCTCAATTCTCGTCCTCGGTATCTCCCATCGTCTGATCCTTCTGATTTTGAGGCCCTTACACCAAGGCATTTTCTGGTTTTCCGCTCCCTCACCGTTCCTCCAGATCACGATGTCAGTTCCGTGTCTCTGAACCGCCTATCTCGTTGGCAGCTGTTCCGGCGATTCCAGTAAGACTTTTGAAAGCGTTGGCGTCAGGAGTACTTGCATACTTTGCAGCAACGTCATAAGTGGTTGCATCCATCTCCTCCCCTTCTAGGTACCGTTGTCATTATGCAGGATGACAATCTCCTTCCCCTGAAGTGGTCTATCGGCCGTATATCATCTGTTTTCCCGGAAGCTGATTCCTCCACTCGTGTAGCGGATGTTGCTACTACCTCTGGCACAATTCGACGATCAGTCGTTAAATTGTGTCCTCTTCCTACTCAGTAAATTTTCCTGCTTTCTTTTGTCTGTTCACTCCTGTTAGTGGATATTACTGAAGGGACTCTTCAGGGCGGGCGGCATGTTTCATCGTGAACCCAATTCGGCATTGTTGTTCCCGCCACTGTCTAATTTGAACCTCGCTGACTCTCGACACGTGACATTTATTATCACTTCTTTTAGCCGTGTGTTGATACAATGACTCTTAAAACTTCTGAAAATTTGAATAATCTTCTGAGTAAAAATAGAAAGTCGCGTCTAAATTTGCACCTTTTTCTCATCTTTTCATAAGTGCAAAAGCTAAAAAGTGTGATATTGAACAATTTTTGGGTGAATTTCCGCCTGATTTCCCTCAACTAGGTATAAAAGGAAGGTGTTTCCTTTGTCTTCCTATCCTAAAAGACCCGACTTCTGTGTGAGAGCCTCCTGGATTCCTGATTCATCATCACATCAGGGTGAGTGCATTTTCATTCATTGGATTGTTCAATATCAATGATCATCTTAAATAGATTGCAATAATCATCTGCATCCATTCAGCTTCCGTAGGTGATTGATAGATTGATTGCAGGTGGTGATTGCAACCAATTTTAGATGATCATGATATTGATATTGAACAATCTCATGGATGAAAATGCACCTCTGATTTGAAAAAGTAAATCACTTCTAAATTTGCACAATTTTCATCTGTATAAACTTATCGTGAAAATTTTTATTCCTATAAGGTTAGTACTTGGGTATTCCCAAAATGTATTAACTCAAATTCAATCGAGAAATATTAACTTTGAGATTTTTGCAGAGAATCGTATCAGGCACGTATTTTGCCCAATTTTTTTCTTCAAATGGCCAGGTATATCTTTTTAATAGAGCCAAATTCGTATAAATGGAAAATGAAAAAAAGGTTTCTTTTGGCCTCAAGATTCTACACTTGAAATATATGTATAAGTCAACGACCCACCTTGTACATCACTTCTTACTTAGATAACTCCAAAATCTCTCTCCGGCTATTATAGTTGAGAACTTTTGATTATATTCAGTGAAATGAGAAGTACGGATCCGGTTCGAAAATATGCGACTATCCCTTAGTATTAGGATTTTTCAATGTTCTCATCTTGAAAGCTTTATACTAATAGGTGATTTTGGTGAAATGATCTATTTGTTTATTTGTACGAGTTCAAGCTTGTGTTGAAAAACGACTCAATTTTTGTCAACCTAGAACACCCTCTATATGTAATGTTCAAAAAAGTATAAGAATCACGAACAGAAAGGTTTCCAAACATTGTCCAGAATCAGTAAACTAGCCAGCCTCATTAATTTGCCAGATTCCCTGAAAAAATTGATATCCTGATAATTACAGATAGAAATGTGAGCTGCAACACTCCCAATGGAATACTTGGACGTTGTATAATCATCGACGATTGTCCCACACTCAAAGCTATGTATCAGAAACGGCCAATTCCAATGGAAGAATTTTATTTCCTACAAAGTTCACGTTGTGGTATCCAGAGAAAAACTCCAAACGTTTGTTGTCCTATTGAAAATCAGCATATTGCTGCGATACCAGGTACAGTGAAACAAGTTTTTTATCATTTATTCAATGATGAATTTGAAATTATGATTGTCAATAATTGAAATATTTGTCAGGTACCTATTTGGATTCTTCATTCGACACTCCTTTCTACATCACATCACCGACGTTTTGTTCGTAAATCGGACCTTTATCAAGGCTAAAAATTCAAACATTTAAAACTCAGACATAAAAAACTTTGACAAACTTACATAAATGATTTTATACACTAATACAAAATTTCTCGATTGTAACATGGAAGTTTGTTGCTGAGGCCATCTTCTGAATGACAATTGTGTCAAAATCACGAGCCGTTAGGCAGATATAAGAACTTACTGATGTAGATAAAGATGAAGAGTTCCACTAAGATTTCCTCGGTCAGCTGTCAGTGAAGACGGCGTGGATTCATGATATTTTTTTTGAAAAGGGGCGCCAACGTATCTGATTGAGTAATCCTTAAAAAGAAAAGATATATTTCATCGGCTGAATACGTAAATACCGAATGAAATAATTAACAAAAACAATAATATATATAGAAAGAAATACAGGGATAAGGGGAAAGAAAAATCATCGAATAATGATCTTCAGTTGTTCTCTATATTCGCACTGTGCAAACTGTATATAATTCTGAATCAAATGTCAGAAATAGCTTTAAATTATATTTGAAAAAAATAAAAAAAGCAAAGAGATACCTCACTTGATCAAGTTCAGCTAACAAATTTTCATCCAGAAGAAAATGTCCGAATTTACACGAATTTTTATGTTCTTTAGATCTCATTTATCAAACAAAATGATTGAATAATATTAATTCTTAGTATCGATCTTATTCATGAAACGAAATAATTGAATAATATTAATTGACACCATCGAATCAGAACTCTCATATAATCTTTATGCAGAACAAATGTTTGAATTCAAGACTTGTCAAATGTCAAAAAAGTTAAAAAAAAAATCAACAAAAAAAATTACAAAAAGCTACTTACTATATCTGAATTCCGAGATATGAGCCAAGAAATGAACACTAAATTGAAAGAGTTCCTTGATTGTCACCTAAATGAACTTCACTTTGCTCCGGGATATTCTTGACTGGAATCAGCAATTAAAAACTAGAATGGTTCTCTACATACCAATTGACATAAATTAGGGTTGAAATTATCATGTGATCAAACTTTCCCTGTTTTCCAATCCAGTGTCCAAACTCGGGAATAACAGGAACACAAATCAGAAATCTGTAGCATTCAACCTCCAAGGTGTTGTTAGGAATTATTAAAAAATCTCAGTTGTCAGCCCCCTTATATTCTACGTTATATTCAAAACGCCAACAGGAGATGAATACTGGGATAACACAAACCAAGGAAAGAAAAAAGGCCCTAGAATAATGGAAATCGACATAAATTTCTCTGCATGAATATAGAAAGAAAATTCAAATTAATTAAATGAAGAAAACTCACTTCGATATTGGGCGCCCTTATAGTAGAGGAAATCCTTTTTCGTACTTGATAATCCCCAATACGGGTATTATATTGCTTTTTCAAACCACCAAATCGCAATATATTCGAGGAAATAAGGAAAATATCCTGATCCCAAATTCAATTGGATTTTCACTATGAAAAATTCTCAAAAAATCTATCTTCCAAATTTCGAAGTACGAAAACGTCTCTCTCGTGAAATAAATTTCTTTAACAGGCCACATATGGTAAAAAAAAGGGACAAACAAAGAAGAAGTAGAATCAATTGGAAATGTAGGTAGGCAACCCAAATTACAGAATCTGGTATTTTATGTCGTAATCGAACGCTACAAATTCCTCCCCTACGTGAAGAAATTTTCCCAAAATTTCAAAAAAAAAAGATTAATACAGTTATAATTAGAAAAAAAATTCACTGACAAGTTCTGTTTTCAACATCCACGTCGTCGTCTTTTACATTTGGATCTGATTTGAGATCTTTCACGTGCCAAACTCCTCTATCTTTTCCATTTCTATCCCTCAACCAATAAGTCCAAGGTGACAATCTCTTGTCTATGATGAAGGGTCCGATCCATTTTGGAGCTAGTTTTTTGTGTGAATTGTTTACTTGCGTCCGATAGAACAAAGTTTCTCCGATAGACTGGCTGATTAAGGATATACTCTTCTGGTCTTCTCCTCAAATTATAGTACCGCTCATCTCTTTTTGCCACCCTCCTTAGCCTACCCCTTAATTCAATATATAGTTTACTAAACTCCTCTGATCTCGTTTCTTGAGATGACCTCTCCGACGAATCTTGCAAAATGATATCATGTCACTCCCAGATAACATCATCCTATTACCGAAGTTTATGAAATACGGCGTATATTTAGTGGTTTCGTTTTTGAAAGTCCTCATGGCACAGGATATTTCCGCCAAATGTTGATCCCAAGTTTGATGGTTATCCGATGCATACACAGAAACAACAGAAACTTGATAGTCCTGTTGGACCGATCCGTGGGATTCGCTTGTGCATGAAAGTTGGTATTGAATTTAGGACGGATTTTATATCTGTCCAAAAGTTTGAGGTATTCCTTCTTATATTGTGGACCGTTGTCACTGATTATCAATCTGGGTACGCCAAATATCGAAAACACACTTTCCTCCAGAATCCTGCAAATCGCTGCCGAGGTAGCTTTCCTCATAGGAAAGGTGAGACAAAATTTACTGAAATAATCTGTAACAACAAAAATGTACGAGTTACCTTTCTTTGATTTTGGAAGCGGCCCTATCAAGTCAGAGCTTATAAGCTCCCATGGCCTTGTAGCTCCAGGGTAATGAGACGCCATAAAACCTGCTGGTTTTTAGAATCAGTCTTATGTCTCAAACAAACAGAGCAATGTTTTATATATCAAGCAACATCCGAACGTGATCTGGGCCAAAAGTATCTCTCACACAGTCTTGAATAGGTCTTGAATACCCCCAAAAGTCCTGAGGTGGGAAGATCATGCATATCTTTTTTTGGTACCACCAATTTCCAAGAATCTTCATCTAAATCAATCCTGGGATGACACTAAATTCTTATACAACCTCTCAGGTTTATCTTCAACGTCTTTCATCATTCTTAAATACCAAGAATCAGTGATATTGGTCAAATCATCGACTGTGGCCAGGTCCAATTTGGAAACAGATCTAGATAGAAGGTCCGGCACATGATGTTCCGACCCTTTTCGATGAGTGACAGTGAGGTCAAACTGCTGGAGTCGCACAATCCATCTTGCTAATCGACCCGATACCGCCTTTAAGTTCTGCAACCATACCAAACAATAATGATCAGTTACCACTTCAATTTTTATACCTTCTATATAAGGGCGTAATTTCTCAAGAGCTCACAACACCGCCAAGCATTCTCTTTCGGTTGTCGAATAATTTTGTTCTTGTTTGGTCAAGGAGCGACTTATACAGGGTCTTTCACGAGGAACCTCACCCATATTTATACGGGAAACTACTGAACGTATTTTCATGAAATTCAGCACTTAAAAGTATTTCACGATGCTGATGAAATCTAAAATATTTTCAAGGCATGAGCACCTCCGGTTTTTCTGGAAATGACGTCAACTTTCGTTTTTAAAATTAGAACACCATTTTTTTATTGCAGAAATAGATTCCTTAGAAAATTTCAAGTTATTTTGATGTAACATTTTTGAGTTTTGGTTGGAAAATTCGAAAAAAAAATCGAAAATAGAGCTCCGCTGAAACAAGAATAACTTCGAGGTTTTTGGATGGAAAATTTTCATTTTTGGGATTTTTCAAGATGTAAGATTGATGTATCCACTTTAAAAATCGAAATCGCGATTCATGATACAGGGGGTGAAAAAATCGCTTTCAAAGTGGATATTAACTCAGAAAATATCCATTTTAGGGCAAGGGTGTGATGCATACACTCACATTATTTTTCAACGTAGATTCAATATCTGCCATAAAAAAATGAGGTTCTAATTTGAAAAAATTGATTTTTCACGATTTTGTCATCCCTAAATTTGAAAGCGATTTTTTCACCCCCTGTATCATGAATCGCGATTTCGATTTTCAAAGTGGATACATCAATCTTACATCTTGAAAATTCCCAAAAATGAAAATTTTCCATCTGAAAACCTCGAAGTTATTCTTGTTTCAGCTGAGCTCTATTTTCTATTTTTTTTTTCAATTTTCCCGCTCAGAGAGAATTTTCCAACCAAAACTGAAAAATGTTACATCAAAATAACTTGAAATTTTTTAAGGAATCTATTTCTGCAATAAAAAAATGGTGTTCTAATTTGAAAAACGGAAGTTGACGTCATTTCCGGAAAAACCGGAGGTGCTCAAGCCTTGAAAATATTTTAGATTTCATCAGCATCGTGAAATACTCATAAGTGCTGAATTTCATGAAAATACGTTCAGTAGTTTCCCGTATAAATATGGGTGAGGTTCCTCGTGAAAGACCCTGTATAGCAGATAACATTTCCGCCACCATTCAGATTTGGCTGGCATAATACAGCTCCCAATCCATGACCAGATGCATCGGTCTGTACTTGAAAAGGAAGACTTTAATTAGGACAACTGATAATTGGAGCAGACACGAGTTTCTCTCTCAGCGAATCGAAAGATTTTTGGCATTCAGTCGTCCAGCAAAATTTATTATTTTTTTTTAACAAGTTCGTTAATGGTGAGATCAGACAAGAAAAATTTGGAACGAACCTTCGATACCACGAAAAGGTCCCCAAAATACTTCTCACCTCCTTCACATTACTTGGAACTGGAATATCGAACATCGCCTTCACCTTTTCAGGATCGACCTGCAAACCATTTCGGTTTACAACATAACCCAGGTACTCATCTCGCTCCTGCAGAAGAAACATTTTTCAGGCGATACAGTGAGTTTGGCCTCGCGAAGACGACGAAAAACCTCTTCTCATACCTCCAAGTGTTTTTCAAAGTTTGGTGTGATGACAACCACGTCATCCAAATTGAAAAAGACATAGGGCTCCAAGTCGTTTCCAAGGACCATGTCCATAAGTCTTTGCCAGCGTGGTGAGCTATTTCGCAGTCCAAATGGCATTCTCTTGAATTGAAAGAGCCCTCTATTTGGGACGGTGAAGGCCGTATATTGTCGTGATTCCTCCTTCATAGGAATCTGCCAAAATGCAGACTTTATATCCATAGAACTGATGAATTTAGCATTTCGTTATTTATCCAGGGTATTTGACACATATGGAAGAGGATAACTGTCTCCTCTTGTGACCGAATTGACCTTCCTGTAGTCTACGCAGAACCTGAAGCTACCATCCTTCTTCTTTACCATAATGATCGGTGATGCCCATGGACTAGAACTTCTCTCGACAAATCCCTGATTCCACATATCATCCAGTTGTTCATCTAAACACTTTTGAAGAACAGGAGAGACTGGATAGTATCTCTGTTTGATATCTACGATCATTTCGTGTTCTATTTTATCAGTGCAACCTAACGTAGTTCCCATCAGCTTCAAATTCTCTTCAACCAGCTCCTTTAGTCTCCGATCCTGATCATCAGTCAAAGTAGCATCAACACTAGCAATCTCCACAGGTTCAGATGAAAAGAACCACTCATTATTCCTTAAGTTAGGAACAATTCCCAGGACTTTCCAAAAGTCAGCTCCCAGCAACATCATTTGTGGCAATTCCGAAATGATCAATGTTTCCATAACAACCATTTTTTCCTTGACCATCATCGGAATCGTACAGCATCCAATACTATTTCAGACTTGTCCATTCGCTACTGTGCATGCTACGATGCTACTTTTTTTGTTGAGTTCAAAGTTACTCCCAAATCTCGAAGTATTGCCCAACATTTACCGTTGATAATGGTACGAGATGCTCCCGAATCAAGGAGTCCAAGAAACTCAATACCATAAACCGAAAGACGGAGGTACGGTCTCTCATCGCCGACAACACTATCCAATATGTAGTTGAGAACACAATTTAGGGTGGTATTGGGACTCTCCTGAGTATAAGTCGCTGAAAATGGTCCCGTTCTCAACGACTTGACCCGTTTCCCGACGGATTACAATTCGGGCAAGTTTTGGTTGTAAAACCTAATTTATGGCACTTATAGCAGCGCAGTTTCTCGGAGAAGCACATCCTATCGCTTTGTGACCAGGCATGTTACAGTTGTACCAGATTACTGATTGTAGAGGTCTTGTATTCTCATTGACCCCCTTCAAATCTTCCCCAGATGTTCTAGTATGCTTTTCAATCCGAACTTCCGCGAGATTTTCTCCAGTTCTAAGCAAAAATAGGATTTTCTAGGTGGAGGTGCGAAGGACTCAACTGATTCCCTTCGTTCTTCCAATTGACGACAATAATTCTTTAATTCCGTATATGAACTTATATTCAACAGTGCTAACTGAGTTTGGAAGAACGGTAAAATATTCCTCAACACTATTTTGATCTGTTGGTCCTAAGATGGCGGCGATCTCAAACGGCTAAGTAAGGATCTCATAGTTGATAAATAAATCCCGATTTGTTCATACCTTGCGTTCGTCTGCGTATTTCCTCGAATAGTTTTTCGTCATAATTGAAAGGCTCAAACTCGATCCGAAGTTTTTCGACAAATGAATTCCAATCCGCTATCGAATCTTTTACAGCTCTGTACCAAATCAAAGCTCCAGCCTCGAACAGATCTATTGCGGAACGTAAAACTTCAACGTTTGTTACTCCTCGAGCTTCACACATCTCTTCTACTCGTTGCAGAAATGCATGAACTGACATTCCATGTTTATCTCCCGAGAATTTCAATCCCCATCTGTAGACTGGTACAGGTTTGATATGACTAGAACTCGTGCCACCCACACTTGCTATAGCAGGACGAGGAGTTGATGCCAGTACATTTTCTCTTCCAGAATGTGCCAAGGAATCATCACCTTCTCCACTACCAGAGCCACTACCATCAGACGAACCGGGTTGTCCAGTATTTCCTGTTTTGTCTTCAAGTGAATCCAACAAACTAAGAACCAACGCAAATGGTTCTCTCTTATATGTAACTTCCTCAGGTTTTGTTGGTTTTGAATGTTCCAAACGAATCAGTGCATATCTTAACCGCGTTTCATTAGACAAATACCGTCTACTTTTGAGAGTTAGGGATTGAACATCAGATATACTTGCCTCCACCGTCGAAATCACGTCATCAATAGCTATTTTATCTTCTTCGAACGTGAAAGGGTATGTTGGATATGAGAGGAAAGCGCCCTCCTTTTCGAGCTTTCTAGCTCTAGACAGACATTTACGCATTGCATCAATAGTTGAACAAGATGAAACTAAAAACGAATAATATCAGTGGCCCCACAATGGGCGCCAAAAATTTATGTAGCGTAACTCTCGTTACAAGAAAAATATATTTATACAGATATAAGAAAATACTGATGTAGATAAAGATGAAGAGTTCCACTAAGTTTCCTCGGTCAGCTGTCAGTGAAGACGGCGTGGATTCATGATATTATTTTTTGAAAAGGGGCGCCAACGTATTTGATTGAGTAATCCTCAAAAAAAAGATGTATTTCATCGGCTGAATACGTAAATACCGAATGAAATAATTAACAAAAACAATAATATATATAGAAATAAATACAGGGATAAGGGGAGAGAAAAATTATCGAATAATGATTTTCAGTTGTTCTCTATATTCGCACTGTGCAAACTGTATATAATTCTGAATCAAATGTCAGAAATAGCTGTAAATTATATTTGAAAAAAATAAAAAAAGCAGAGAGATACCTCACTTGATCAAGTTCAGCTAACAAATTTTCATCCACAAGAAAATGTCCGAATTTACACGAATTTTTATGTTCTTTAGATCTCATTCATCAAACAAAATAATTGAATAATATTAATTTATAGTATCGATCTTATTCACGAAACGAAATAATTGAATATTATCATTTTATACCATCGAATCAGAACTCTCATATAATCTTCATGCAGAACAAATGTTTGAATTCAAGACTTGTCAAATGTCAAAAAAGTTAGAAAAAAATCAACAAAAAAAATTACAAAAAGCTACTATATCTGAATTCCGAGATAGGAGCCAAGAAATTAACAATATATTGAAAGAGTTCAAAATTCCTTGATTGTCACCTAAATGAACTTCACTTTGCTCCGGGATATTCTTGACTGGAATCAGCAATCAAAAACTGGAATGGTTCTCTACATACCAATTGACATAAAGAAGGGTTGAAATTATCATGTGATCAAACTTTCCCCGTTTTCCAATCCAGTGTCCAAACTCGGGAATAACAGGAACACAAATCAGAAATCTGTAGCATTCAACCTCCAAGGTGTTGTTAGGAGTTATTAAAAAATCTCAGTTGTCAGCCCACTTATATTCTACGTTACATTCAAAACGCCAACAGGAGATGAATACTGGGATAACACAAACCAAGGAAAGAAAAAAAAGGCCCTAGAATAATGGAAATCGACATAAATCTTTCTGCATGGATAGTGAAAGAAAATATGAGGAAATTTTCAGGTGTTGCGGTCTGTTTGAATAAAAACAAGTTTTTCTCAGTTACTCAATATTTCGTCATTTATTTATGACTTCATCAGGAGTTGTGCTGAAAGGAAATTGGATATTACAATAAAACATGACTCACAAAAGAATCATCAACTTACAGAATTACAGTCAATACATTAAAATTAAAACAAACATTCAGAATTATTTTTACATGTTGTCGTGGTCAATTTCATGAAGGAGAATGAATACAGTAAGACATATGTGACGTCTATACAAATGTCACTCCGATATAGAGTATGGTCTTTTTTAATACATGTTTACTTTAATTACTTGTTAATTGTCAGTAGTAATAACCCAAGGACATTGATAATTGTTCGAAAAAATTCTATGACAGATTTCGAAAGCTTGTTGCTTGGAAACAGACCGACGCCGTAGGCGGAGGTCTGTTGTCTACAAGCAACAAGCTTGAGAAAGTTGTCATAGAATTTTTGAGCATTTATCAATGTCCGAGGGTTATTCGGATAGAAAATTTTTTGCTAATTATAGAAAAAATACAGAGCTAAAACAATTTATTTAAAGGTGCAATTAACAAAGGAACAATTAGAAAAGTTAAATGAAGATCCAGACGTGTTAGTTTCTATAACTGATGAAGATGTATTTCCACTACGCATGCTGTTAATAATTTGATTATGATGTTCTTCGTCAATATTCAAGTAGGGTTTTATTGAGTTGGCATTGTTGTGACCCGTAATTTTTATAAGCTGTTGTTCTTGTACACCACTTTTGGCCAATCGACTAACCGCGGTCGATCTATTGGAATGATTAGTAATTTTTTTGGTAATTTTCTAGTTTAGGTCCCCCTCGATTTTCGATGTTTTAATTTTTTTTCGTGAAAAACGAGTGATTTGGTTTTTTCAACGGGATCTGGAGTGAATAGGGGTGCTGGGTGAGTAAGATTCTTAGAGATTTCCTTGAAAAAACGACAATTTACGAAAAGAATTAGTCTTGCATAGTCCAAAAAGATCAAAATTTGCCAAAAATGTCTAGGTCATTGACCTATTTTTTCAAGAACATGACCTTGAAAAGAATTCAAAATCATTTGAAAAATGTACAATTTCATTAGCGCTGAATCAATGAATATTTCAAATTTTCTCGAGTCTATGGTTTCTGAAAATTTCAAGAATAATTTATTTTTTCGAAATTCTCCGACAGTATCCTTGATAAAAATATGTTGACCATGAAGCATATTTTCATTAAATCTAGATGTGATTGCTCCAAAAATTTACCTTGAAATCCTTGAAAGACAATGACAAGACAATGCGATCACATTCTCGGTATCCTCTTTTCTGTATATTGTAACCGCAACTTGAAACACACATATTCAAATCTTCCCCTTCTTCCACACTTGAAGAAATTCTCACAAATTACTATTTATCTCGAATGAAGTTTTAATTTCCAACTGTCGAATTATTTTTTTTGATCTCCGTAGTAACGATTACCTACGTGATTTGAAACGTGAAAATTCTGTTTGTACGATGCTTGTTGCCACGTTGAATCATTGCATCTTTATTGCTCAAAATTTGTAACCGAAGTTTTCTACCAAAACGAAACCCATCAACGATATGTTGAATTTATTCGAACGTCATTTCCCGAATGTAACGTTGATTTCTCGAGGTTTACATCATAATATCAGTTGAATTATGTTATTATTGCAGAATATATTAAATTAAGCCATAACGAACTGACATAACCTAACCTAATTGCTGAAAAACGATAAGGCCATAAAAATCTCAGGGGGGGCGTAGCCCCCCCTGAACCCCCCCTTGTTGGAGCCCATACCCTCGTTTGAATAGAATAAAACAGTGCGGACGTCATTGGGAGACAAGGGGATAAATGTCTAAAGCCTAACTTGAACTTACCCAACCCAACTGCTGAAAAACGATAAGGCCATAATAATCAAAAGGGGGGGTTTTCCCCCCCCTGAACCCCCCCTTGCTGGAGCCCATACCCTTGTTTGAATAGAACGAAAACAGCGCCGACGTCATCGGGGAACATATCTAAAGGCTCATCTCTTGAAAATCCACCTGCCATGTGTGAAAGTTCTATGTCTATCTTAGTATTTGAGAAATTATTGAGATTTGGCAACACCGTCTGTTCGAGAAAAAATCACCTTACGGCATTTTACACTGCCGATGCGATTCAAATAAATATAAAGTCTAAACGCAGGTGGAAATATTCACAATCTTTTTTATTTTTTTTCTCTGAAACTACTCATTTGCCAATGCTCAAATTAAAACTGTAGTATCTTTTCAACATCTACAATCACGAGACAAAATATTTTAAAAATCGGAGAGGGGGAGCTAAACTAGAAATTGACCATTTTTTTTTCCTTTGTATTCAATCCAATCGCTTCGGCAGACGATCTTGTCCAATTTTGAATCGTATTTCTTCCAATGGGCATATTATCATACCAGTGATCATTTTCGGATTTCCATTGATGATTTGGTCTGACGAATAATCTGTTGGTTTTAATATTTGGGCCCCTTTTCGACATCAATTTTTTGAATAATCGGACAGGACAAACGTTGCTGTCATCGTTTTCTATTAAAAACTTGCTTCCAGTACACATTCTTGAACCACCCTGGCAAGTCTTGCTGAATACAGGGTTATATTCCACTCGGTTGGTTACAGAACCATCGTTGTTTGATTCGATACAAAAAAATTCAGTCAAGCAAGCAGCAGCTTCCCCACCTCGCCAAGCTAATTCTATCGCAGCTATGTGATAGAATTTCCGCTGCAGCCCTTCAGGAGTATTTTCATTCCATAAATTCACCATTTTTGTTATTTCCACAGAACTTAATGCTACCGAACTTTGCTTCCTTTTACTTGGGTCTGATTGCAGTTTTCGTCGTATAGAATCACGGGCAGCTCGCGCTTGTTGAAATACAACACTTTTGAATGGGTCAATAATGACTTTCATTTCTTTATAATATTTTTCTTGTAACAGCTTACTTGTTATATTCCACATGGTTTTGACCGTACTTTCTTTGAACTCTTTACCATCTTTTCTCCTCATGTTCACAGCCCAATCCTTTAAAATCAACGCCAATTCTTCCGCCGTCCGATTTCCATCTAATTGATACTTTCTATCGTTGCAAAAGTCTATAAATGCTTTCCATACAAATTTCTTACTGTAAACGGTGTTTTTTGGTATGTTCGATTCTATAATTTCATTAATGTTATCGTCAGTATTGCAACCAAATCGTGACATTTCGAAATATTAAATATTTGAAACTTCAAAATCGAAATAAATCAATATGTGTCCATAGCAACGTGAAAATAGCCCATGGTCTGTTATCGATGTAATGTTGACATGATTGGGTGAAATTGTTCATCTGATATCAAATGAGGAAATTTAATTGGTTGTTGGAACTGTCAAAAAATTTTCACTAAAATCATCAAAATTACATTGCGTCCAAAATTCCACAATATATACTACTGAGTTGGTCGATTAAAATATCAATTATTTAGTGAAAGAAAATTCAAATTAATTAAATGAAGAAAACTCACTTCGATATTGGGCGGCCTTAGAGTGAAGGAAATCCTTTTTCGTACTTAATAATCCCCAATACGGGTATTATATTGCTTTCTCAAACCACCAAATCGCAATATATTCGAGAAAATAAGGTAAATATCCTGATCCCAAATTCAATTGGATTTTCTCTATGAAAAATTCTCGAAAAATCTATCTTCCAAATTTCGAAGTACGAAAACGTCTCTCTCGTGAAAATAAATTTCTTTAACAGGCCACATAATGGTAAGAAAAGGGACAAACAAAGAAGAAGTGTAGCATTACTTCCAATACTAACGTTAAAAATAACGGAGATATCCCGTAAAAGTGCCCAAAATGGGATACCCTGTACAAGCCTTAACTACACCTTTTCCAATTGTAATTCAGAAAACGTAAAATGTAATTCAGAAAAGCAAATTTGAATTTCAGAAAACGGAAATTGTAATTCAGAATAGTATATGATATGTATCAACTTACTATTCTGAATTACAATTTCCATTTTCTGAAATTCAAATTTGCTTTTCTGAATTACATTTTACGTTTTCTGAATAAAAATTGGAAAAGGTGTTTAATGTAAGGATTTCTCTATCATCTGGATGAATTTCCAAATTTAAATAGGCGCTTTGAATATCGAGTTTTGTGAACTTTTAACCCTCAGACATGGTTGCAAATAATTCATTTATCGTAGGTAAAGGATGTACGTCCAACAAAAGCACTTTATTTGCTGAAATTTTGTAATCTCCGGACATTCTTATTTTTCCATTCGATTTGATAACAGGTACTATAGACGTTGCCCATTGTGATGTGTTTACTTTTTCAAGAACCCTATTTTGTACCAAGTTATCTATTTCCTGTTCAACTTTATTTTCAATTGAAAACGGAAGAGGTCTAGGCTTAACAAAAACCGGAGAAATATCATTTTTTGTATGAAGTCTAGCCAGAAATCCTTCAATTTTCCCTATTTTGTCATCAAATAGGGAACTGTGAATTTTACATAATTTATCTACCTTGAAATTAACATTTAATAGATTGATACTTTGTGTGTTAGATGTAAGTATGTTTAAGGATCTAATCCAATATCTACCTGACAATGGTTCCTTAATGGTATCTACTATATAGATTTTCATTTCAAATAAAGTATTTTCGAATGTAACTCTACCCCATGCATAACCGAAAACTTTAATTTTATTTGAACAATATGTATATAAATTTAAATCACTTGGAATCATTTCAAGGGCAGGAAATAATTTTTGAAAAAGGGTTTTACCAATTATTGTAATACCTGCTCCTGTATCAATTTCGAACTTAATGAATCTATCATTAACATTTAGATCAATTGTAAATTTTCTTGTATTAATATAAGATAAATCATCAACTACATTTACATGTGCAGTTTTGCAAACAGAAGCAACGTGACCTTTTCTCTTACATGATTCACACTGAAGGTGTTTTGCTTTACAATGGTTGGCCCAATGATTTTTTGAACCACACCTGAAGCAACATGTATTTTTAAAATTGGATTTATCTGTACTTATCTGCTTTTTTGTAAAGCCTGTAGTTCTACCCTGATGTGTAGATGAAGACTGACTGGATTTCTTCCCAATTGGATACTTTCTGGTTGGATGGCCTGCTTGAACGAATGATTTGTTCGATGTATGTAGTAGTTCAGCATCTCGAATTGAAGTTTCCATTGTGATGGCAATTTCCACGGCCTTTCTGAGTGTAAGGTCGCTGATTTACAACAGATGACTTTGTATTCTAGTATTCCTCAGTCCACAGACAAATTGATTTCTGATTGCTTTATTCAAGTACTGTCCAAAGTTGCAATTCGCTGATAATTTCTTCAACTGAAGTTCGTATTCCCTAACAGATTCTCCCTCTAATTGGTACCTTCTGGATTAAGTGGAGTAAAATGGTCACACAGTTTGTCCTAGACTTCAGCTCCAACATAATGTAGTACGTATTGCATTTTTGCTGTATCGTCTTCGATATCGAAGATGTTAAATGCAGTTGTAAGTCTTTGATACCAACGACTATATTTTTGGCAATTTGGGTTGAATGGTTCTATATTGAATGACGTTTGAATATTTGCCATTTTTTCCCATTGAATAAATTGCCTACCCGCACGTGAAGATCTTTCCTCGGATTTTTAATCCTAAAGAATCCTCGTCGCCAATTATTGATTCGGTTTCGGTAGCACTATGGAATGTATATTGTAATGAATTTGTATGTTTAATTAGGTATATGTATTTTTATAAGAATAGAAGCACATTTGTTTTATAACCCCTTTTATTTATCGTAACGTAATGTACAGGGTATCCCATTTTGGGCACTTTTACGGGATATCTCCGTTATTTTTAACGTTAGCGGGATGCGGTTTTCGCGACAGTGTGCTACTTTTTTGTGAAACTAAAGATGGCGCAATCAGTTTTTGCATAGCCCTCTTAGTTTTTGCAATACAGGCTGGAAATGAAAAGTATCACTTTTTAATCACCTCCCGTATCTCATTCTCAGTTGTGCTTAAACTTGGAGAAATGGTTGAAATGCATTCCTATAGATTTTTTTCCGTAGAATGCAGTGGCGTAGTCAGTTTTTCAATTACAATTTCCGTTTTTGAGTTATTGAGCAAACATATGTTTTTTAAATGGGACACCCTGTATATTATTTTTTATTCTTATCAAGCACAATCTCAGCTTTTCAAAAACATATTATTTTATGCATTTATTTTCAAATTATTTAAATTTTCAAAAACTTGCAAATTAAATTAAGTTTAATATTAGATCATGTGATGTAGATATTATACTAACATTATTTTCAATTTCTAACGAAATCTTGACATTTATTTTTTGTTTTTAATAAACAGTCATCGCCTACTACTTAGTTATCGACAATTGAATTACAAAAAGTTGAATTCTGAGCTTGGTTTTGAAAATAAATGCATAAAATAATATGTTTTTGAAAAGCTGAGATTGTGCTTAATGAGAATAAAAAATAATATACAGGGTGTCCCATTTAAAAAAACATATGTTTGCTCAATAACTCAAAAAAGGAATGTGTAATTGAAAAACTGACTACGCCATTGCATTCTACGGAAAAAAATCTATAGGAATGCGTTCCAACCATTTTTTCAAGTTCAAGCACAACTGAGATACGGGAGGTGATTAAAAAGTGATACTTTTCATTTCCAGCCTGTATAGCAAAAACTAAGAGGGCTATGCAAAAACTGATTGCGCCATCTTTAGTTTCACAAAAAAGTAGCACACTGTCGCGAAAACCGCATCCCGCTAACGTTAAAAATAACGGAGATATCCCGTAAAAGTGCCCAAAATGGGATACCCTGTACATATGAAATTCTCAACAGTGAATGACATTCGTCCTTCTTCTTCTAGGTTAGAACATCAATTGTCAACATGACAATCACAGAACATTATCAAACAAACATAACAATTACATACCAAAGATTCACAGGGTTCTACACAACACTGCTAAATAAACACACACACACCACACCTGTCAGAACTTGTGGAAATACCTACTGGCGTAGATGAGAGATATCAACGTATCTAGGTGAACAAAATTTAACCGAATCAAAGGGGGTAGATTGGGGGTACCCGATTATACCCCTGTACCCGGTTTTGCCTCCTCTCCCCTAACTGTCATAGCAATAGAATTATAGATATAGAATTCGAGTGTAGTGACAAATAAGTACACAAAAGTGTCGTCCTATAGATCCCACATTTTAATGGACTGATATCAGCCTTGCTGATGTTCAGCTTAAAGTAAGGGGTGAACATCTCAGTGGGTGGAACAGTGAGATTTTCATGTTTCCATGGATATGAGCTGTCTCACAGAACAATAATATGCCAGTTACCAACTGAGGGCCATTCAGGCTTCAGGTATTTCCGCAAATATATTCATTATACAAACAGCAATTCAGAAAACATTTTGAAAATGAAGAGAAGAGATGAATCTTGACAACTCTCAACAGCTCTGTAAAAATTTCGAACAATATCTGTTTGTTCCGGTAGCTCAAGTAATTTGTAGAGAGATGTGGACTGTTTTTTATGCGTAAGGTTGAAGCTGGAGCGAAAGCGAGATATACACAGATACAAGAAATCATGAAAATATTGCGTTCAACAATGATGACTAACCGAAATAGCAAAAATCTTATCATCTCTGCTCCAAATCCCAGCTCTTCCCAGGCACCCTTTGCTGCGGGATCAGCTCCAGTTCTTTTCGTTCCAATTGCGGTGTTACGACACAATCAAATTGCGGTGTTGAAAACACAATCAGAAGGGGAAAATATTCAAGAAATATATGCGGTTGTGATCAAAAGCGTGATATTATCCAAGACAAATTAAAACGAAGCGTATTCAAGATCAATCAAAACTTAGAAGTATCAAAAGCACTATTCACAGCGAAGAAGTGTCAATCATAATGATGATGGAAAACCAGCGATGTTTTCCACGACGAAGAAGTCACCAGTGTTGACTTGGTTTATGCGCGAACCTCTAACACTTAGCGATCGCTCCAGCCCCAAACTTACAAGAAGACCCAACAATATCATAATCCAAATTTTCAGATTGCAAATATGTCCAGTTCTCCAGAAACGTCTAATAGGCACTCGAACTTGCCAACTTGGTACACCCCGTATATTTATTACGCAAGCAGCAACTATCGATTGAAACTAATCGTCAAAATCCGATTCACTTGACATTTCAGTAAAGCTTCACTGTTCCTCAACTTGAGATGTTTACCCGCTTTTTGATTCCATATTACTATGGGTATAGAACCCATAAGCCTCATTCCTATTTATGAAGCGCTTAAATTGTCGCTATGGGTATGCTTCGTGAACTTTCGCGGCGTGGAGAAGAGACATGTCATTATGTATTCATGTTTCCTTATATGGAATTTTTCTTTGTGCAGCCGATCACCAAATCACAATATTTCCCAACGCACATGCGGAATAGTTCTCTAGGGAGTTTGGCAGAATCCACTAGATGTTTCAGTTTTAATTCCAAGGATCGAATTGTCGGAGTAGAGTTATGTGGTAATAACAGATACTGGATCATGAAGGGATTATTTGGCTGCTGCTGTCAAGTTTTTTTTCATCTGTCAAAACATGTTTCCTTCGATTTTTGAAAGCTGATCTTCCTATACTCCATTCACTTTTATAAAATATTTCGGTTGGTCATGAAATTCTGACACATTTCATCGTGTATATTTCGAAAATGTTAGGTTATAGTCATTTTTCTGTCAGATACATACGCAACGTTGTCGTTTCTACATAGCGATTGTAGTAATTACGTATTTATCTTATTTAATGTTTTTTATCTACTCCCATAGAATAATATAGGTATATATTATTCAAGGGATTTTGAGATGTAACAGTATGCACATTTACAATGCCTCCTATGTGACAACGATTGCTCGTCGCTACCAGTTAGGAATTGTAGTGCAGCAAAGTGCACTCCAATCCCTCATCGGCCAAGGCGATCACTTGCGTGCCAGCTGGATAGGTACATTTTCGGACAGTGCAAAAAGAGTCATTTTCAAAAGGGGGTTAACCAAACACAAATTAACTTGCTGATTTTAATTTGTAACAAAACTAAAACTTCTACCTATATATTAATGAGCAAACATAAATTAATAAGTGATAGCCATCAAGGTAGACTTATGAAACTCCTTTGCTTCACTAGGTGAAAGTCTTTGTCAAAATATTTTATAAATTTTTCTCTTGTATCCTTACTAATTTTCAAAAAGCTATACGCTTCTGCAACGACAACTCTGTGGGTATGTACGTAATTGATCTGAGAAGAAACATGAATATTTACCGATATCAAATATTTTATCGATTTTACGAATTAAGTCTCACAAAAAAAAACACACAGTAACGCGAAGTCAAGTAGTAACGGAGATATCCCAGAAACACATCTAAAATGATACACCCTGTAATTACCTCGATTATTGCATTCAGGCCACTTTTTAAATGTCGGTCTCTGTATCTTTGTTTTCTTTCTTTATTTTGATAATAATGTTTGCAGTGCATGACTTATTTCTGTCTCTGTTAGTTTCTATACTCCTTTGTTTATTTTTTTGATGGTGTTGGCAAACCCAGTCTTTTCGAAAATCCAATTTTGCAATTTTTGGATATGTAGATATATTTAACAATCCAGTTCGTAGGAGTAGCCGCTGAAAAGTTTTCGATCCATTTTTTGCAGTTTTCTTCGAAAGCATGTTAAATTTGGGTTCTCAATATGACTTTTATATTATCGCTTTCAATGAGGGTAACACGCTCATTAAAACTTTTTGCAGCGTTTACAACAAACACTTCACCGAAATCGTCTGACATTGCAGCTACAATGTGGTAGATCTTATTCCTAACGTGATGAAATTAGACTGTTTATTCGCTAACTGTTTATTCGCACAGCGATACACAGCGATACGTTTAGCCCTCGCGCGGGCATTTCAAAACCATTTTCGTCCTGCCCGATGAGGGATTGGAGTGCACATTGCTGCACTACAATTCCTAACTGGTAGCGACGAGCAATCGTTGTCACATAGGAGGCATTGTAAATGTGCTAACAGTATCTATAAACCAATAGCAGGATTTATAATAACTAACGCTCAGAACTCACTGTGATAAATATTTCGTATAAGAAGCATTCACTTATACAAATGGTAAAAATGAAATTGCTCAAGAAATGAATATAAAAAGTAGGATAGATCGGGAACTCTATTTCAGACATCAAGGTAACTTTCTCGTCCTTCATTTCTGCATTTCCTCTAGTCTGAATATCCAAAATTTGCATTTGGAAAACGTGAATTTTTGACGTTTTCTAAGCGATTTGAATGTCGACGACCACAGAGATCGAAACCTGTGTCACATTGGCAACGTCTCTGAAATTATTTGGACTTTCACGAGTGCCAACCTGCGTCAGTTTTAAGTGAAAAAACTTGATAAACCTAAATATTGGCCAACCGGAATACTTTATAAAAGTTAATGGAGTATAATGTGGTTTGTCTGAATTAACACCAAGTAAAACAACGATTTGTGTTTCTCTGTAAAAGAATCATTTCATTTTATTTTGCCTATTTACAAATATTCAAATGTCTTACCTGTAAAAGAAACGACATTAATTTTATTGATTACAGGTGTTAATGATAATCTAATTCAACAATAATTATTCAAAATAACAAATTGAAATATTGCACGATAATTCCGTGACTTTTATTTGACAATATGATTTGTCTGAATCTACGTTACTGGATCTTACATTTATTTTTAAAAATCGTACAGACGTTCGTTAGAACGCGGTAAAATTCGAACTGAAGAATAAATTCTTTATATCTCCCTCCCTACGAAGAGCAAATGTTTGAGGTGTTGACACTGTAAGCAGGTACTAATTTTGTTAGGTGAAATAAATTCGATTCTTGTTTTCTATGACCTGTGTCTATTTCATATATTGATGTAGATATTTTTTTCAATATCTGATATGGACCAATTTGTAATTCATCTAATTTTTTTCTATTCAATCTGTTTCCGTTTTTAACGTTGACCCAATCTCCTATATTGAAATCGTATTTCCATTTTTATTGAAAACTTTTTCATTGTATTTATGAAATTGAATAGATTTTTGAAATGCTAATTTTCGATCTTCCTTCAAATTGAATCGGTATTATTCGAAGGTCTGCTCCTTCTAATAAATATCTTGGTGCAAATCCTGTCGATGTATGCTCCACTTTGTTATATACTTCGGTGCACTCTTGAGCGATCGTCGTCCATGCCACTTTTTTTCCTTATGTTGATGGATTTTGCATCTAATTTCGTTAACCAACGTCTGGTTTAGTCTCTCGTTGAGCCCACTGGAAAAAGCTGAATTCACAGCTGTGAAGACTATTGGTATATTTTTATCTTTCAGAAAATTTTTGAACTCTTTGGAATTTATTCCCGGATATGGATCCGAAAATACTATACCAATTTCGTTCAAGTCCGGAGTTTTTTTTCACATTTTAATGAAATCCGATGCACTTCGGGTTTTAGAAGTTAAAATATATGCATATCTGGTAAAATGGTCGACCAATAGATGAAGATATTTGTTGATCTCCTTCCTCCAAAACCACCTATAGTGTCTATAGAGACTATCTCAAACGGACTGGTAGCTGGACCTTATTGAGACATCATACCAAAATTTCCCTTCCTTCTTGACTTGTTTTTCATGCAAATATCACAATTCTTGCATATTTCTTGAATGTTTTTATACAAATTTTTAGCTGCATAAAGTTTACTTATTTTGTTCTGCATATGTCTTACTCCAATATGGCAGTACCTTTCATGGGTTTCTTTTATGAAATTCATACTATATTCTTCTGACAAAATTATTTTCTTGTTTTTCCTAAATTTTTTATAATATATTCCGTTTTTGACAAAAAGTTCTTTCTTTTTGGTTTTAATTTCTTCATTTTTCTTGTGATCTGTTTTTATTCTTTATTGTTAATGAAGTTCACAACCTGTAAAACATCCTCTGCATTTTCATCTGGATCTAACACAGGATTCCTGCTTAAGCAGTCTGCCTCAAGATTTTTCCAGGAGAATATTTAATTGAAAAATCATATTGCGATGAATACAAAGTCATTTCTCCCAATTCTTCATCTGTACGCGCTTTCAAATTGAGATTTTCCAACGGTTTATGATCCGTGTATACTATAAACTTTTTTCCTATTAACCAAAATTGCCAGTATTTCACAGCTTCCCTTATTGCCAAACACTCCAGATAAATAGCTTTTTTCGTTTTTTGCGCTTCGTTGAACTTTTTTGAGAAGTAAGCAACCGGTTTTTCTTCACCACATACTTGAGGTTGTTTGAGAATGGCTCCAACACCTCTTATACTTGCGTCAGTATATACATATGTGAATAGGTAGATCAGGATCGAATATTTCTCTGATCGGTTCAGTACACAACAGATGTTTTATCTTTTCAAACGATTCCTGTCATTCCTCGTTCCGATTAAATTCCTGTCCTTTTCGTAGCAAGTTATGTAACGGATCCAGTGTAACTGCCGCATTCGGTATATACCTATTTATTTATCCTAATAACTGCCTCACATTTTTTTGTATTTTCGTAGTTGGAAAACTTTTAATTGATATCAAATTATCTTTCAAAGGTTGCACTGTGTTGTTTTCAATTACATGACCTAGGTATTTTACTGATGGTGATGCGAATTCACACTTCGTGAATTTTAGTCTGAAGCCTGCTTTTTTTATGCCAATAATAAGCAGAGTTGAATGATGTGAATGTTCTTCAAATGATTTAGAAAATACCAGAATATCATCGATGTAATTTACAGCAAAATTCATTAAATTGTTCTTCATTATAATGCTACTTAATATTCGTTGAAATATTGCGGTGCTGTTTCAAGACCAAACGGTAGACATGTCCATTGAAAGTGCCCTTCTTGAGTAACGAATCCCCTTTTTGGCCTCTCTGTTATTTTCAAAGGTATCGACCAGAAAGCCGAATTGATATCTAGAGTTGAGAAAAACTTACAATTTCTTGTTTTGGCCATCAAATCTTCTATTCTTGGAAATGGCTGCGACTGTGGTATTACGAGTTTATTCAGATCTCTAAATTCTGTGCACAATCTGGATTTTTTTTCTTCGTCCCTTTTGCATGCAAGCGTTACTGGTGCAGCAGATGGACTGTAAGATTCTTCTATCAATTTATTTTCTAGTAATTTAGATATTTGTGCCTCGATTTCTTTTTTTTTATCTTCTATCGAGCACCTGTACGGCCTTTTGCTACAAAATTTATCTGACAGAAGTTCAATATATCTTCACCATAACTTACCTGACGAATTCTGCAATCTTGATTGTATGAATTAAAATCTGTATCTTGTATTTTGTACTCTCGTTTGTACCCTACATTATACTGAAATATACTATACTATACTATGTGCTTCATAATCGACCACAGTCGGAATATCGTATTTGTCTTTTGCAAATATCGATTTTTGTGAGAGAATTAAATCATTTATTGATGATTTTTGTTATTCATTCAAGTGATCGATTTCCACATTAAAATTATCTCCTTTAATATGCTCATTGGAATTAACTAAAAATTCATTCGTAGAATATATTATTTTATTCTTTAGATCATTTTGATCATTCACAGAATCTTGTTTTTGTTATATGTTTAGTTTTGTTGTCTTCCATTTTTGAGTCATCTTTATTTTCCTTGTTTACTTCAGGAAACTTTTGTGAAATGTTAAGATTTTCATCCTGTCTTAAGAACATCTGAATACAATATAATCCAATTAGAAAATCATTATGAAAAGATTTGCTTCCCATAACAAAAATATTCATGAATTTTTTTGAATTAAAAAATTTTTATTCTCACTTTTATCATTCCAATAGCTTTTCCTACACCATTGACCGTTCTTATTCCAGGCTTGAAGTTTGATTCGTTTCTGTATTTCACTAAGTTTGCATTTATTAAGGTTATGTTTGAACCTGGATCATAAATGCCCATGATATCCAATTCATCCTCCAATCTTATAGGCCTACCAGACGCTCAAGCTTCACCACAGTTTTGCTTGCGCAAACCGGCTTGAACACTGAACACTGAGCGTGTGGTAGGGAAAACTGTATACCGCGCAAACCCCACGGCTTGGCTTGTGTAACTTTCGACCTGCCTGAAATTTTGCCTGTGCAAGCCAGGCTTGCGCAAAAGTTCTTCGTTCGGACGCATTGTTATCGTGTCGACGACTTCGTAAATAAAGAGGCTTGCACGTACTTAACTGTGCTGTGTGGTAGCCACCAGGGACGGGCCTAAGGGGGGGGATGGGGGGGACGATCCCCCCCCCAATGTTGAACAGAGTTGGCAAATTTTAAAAGCAGTTGGAATATTTTCGAAGCTGTTGAAAAATTTTTGAAGCGGTTGGAAAAATTTCGAAGCAGTTGGAAAAGTTTCGAAGAAGTTGGGAGAATTTCGAAGCAGTTGGGAAAATTTTGAAGCAGTTGGAAAGATTTCAATTGAGTTGGAATACATATTTCTACAAAAGTCCCCAATGTTGAACAGAGTTGGCAAATTTTAAAAGCAGTTGGAATATTTTCGTAGCTGTTGAAAAATTTTCGAAGAAGTTGGGAAAATTAGGAAGCAGTTGGGAAAATTTTGAAGCAGTTGGAAAGATTTCAATTGAGTTGGAATACATATCTCTTCAAAAGGCCCCAATGTTGAACAGAGTTGGCAAATTTTAAAAGCAGTTGGAGTATTTTCGAAGCTGTTGAAAAATTTTCGAAGCAGTTGGAAAAGTTTCGAAGAAGTTGGGAAAATTCCGAAGCAGTTGGGAAAATTTTGAAGCAGTTGGAAAGATTTCAATTGAGTTGGAATACATATTTCTACAAGAGTCCCCAATGTTGAACAGAGTTGGCAAATTTTAAAAGCAGTTGGAATATTTTCGAAGCTGTTGAAAAATTTTCGAAGCAGTTGGAAGAGTTTCGAAGAAGTTGGGAAAATTCCGAAGCAGTTGGGAAAATTTTGAAGCAGTTGGAGTGTTGGAGAGATTTCAATGGAGTTGGAATACATATTTCTACAAAAGTTTTCTTAAAATGTGAATGAATTTGACTTTTTTTAAATGAAGTTTTAAATTAATGTTTATTAAACCGGTAGAACTAAGCCCACGTTTAGCCGGACAAAAGCATGCAGAGAATAGCGACAATTGTACAAATTCTTGTTAGAGTAAATTTAGAGTATTTGGCAGATTTGGCCCAATGTGCAATGTGTATAACCAGCAATAAATGGTATTCATTCCGAATTGCTACCAAGTGTTTGAAAAGATGAACAATTTTTCATCTTTTACGTTATCCCTCAGCAGGTAGTTGTGAATTTCTCAGTTTGGCCGCATCGACTGTGTCCATCTGGTACCAATTTGAGCTATTTCTCTCGGTAGGGCAGTAGGCAGTATTTTTTTCTCATTCTTAATTATTCTATCAAATCTCCGTTCAACACGTAAATCTGTTAAGGGGCCGTTATACTTTGGCCGACGGCACCGATTCTACATTCAAAAAGTGCCTTTCATTTTTCCATTTTAATTTTTCACGTCCTAAAATCTCCACCTGAAAGCTTGATTTTTTTTTAATTCTCCTGGAACTTCAGACAGTTCTCTGCGATTTCACTTTTCTGGAAGTCTTTTCAGTATTTCCATAATTTTTTGCATTAATTAAGCGTATATCCAAATGGATTTTTTTAAATATAGAAAATTGATTTGTCGAGGGCACTTCAATGAATTTTCTAAAAAAAATGGATGAACAACCGCCGAAAAACGATTATGAAGTCAATTTTCATAGACTCTCAAATTCAACCCGATTTTTTCATGCGAAAAAATGATTTTCTCAAAGAGAAGAAATCGGAGTGCCCTCAAGACATCTTTTAACTTTAATTTGAAGAAAAAAATCAAGCTTTTAGCTTAAAAATTTAGGACGTAAACTTGGAAAAATGAAAGGCACTTTTTGAATGGAGAATCGGTGCCGTAGACGATTTTTTCATGCGAAAAAATAATTTTATCAAAAAGAAGAAATTGGAGTGCCCTCATACATCCTTCAACTTCAATTTAAAAAAAAAATCAAGCTTTTTGGTGAAAAATTGAGGGCGTGAACTTGGAAGAATGAAAGGCACTTTTTGAATTGAGAATCGGTGCCGTAGCCGATTTCTTCATGCGAAAAAATAATTTTATCGAAGAGAAGAAATTGGAGTGCCCTCAAGACATCCTTCATCTTCAATTTAAAAAAAATCAAGCTTTTTGGTGAAAAATTGAGGGCGTGAACTTGGAAAAATGAAAGGCACTTTTTGAATGGAGAATCGGTGCCGTATAGCCGTCGGCCGAAGTATAACGGCCCCTATGCAAAAATGGACCGAAAAAGATTCAAAGTGAAGTGTGTAGTATGTGGATTTTTTTCAGTTCACTTGAATAAATCATTTATTTTTCTTCGGAATTGAACTTAAAAATCGAAACATACAAAATAATGATAACAGATGCTGTATAATCCTGTAGAGTGTGGAGTGTGTTAATCTAGTAATGCAGAATTTAAAACTACACTAAAAAATTTTCTAAATATTTTTAATGCTCTCGGGAAAAAAAACATTGGCACGCAATCCAAAATACCACTCCCCCCTTCAACCGTTGGTTTTCTAATCCTTTAATGCACAGTTGGAAAATTTTCGAAGCTATCCCCCCCCAAAAATTTGGCTTCGGCCCGTCCCTGGTAGCCACTGTTGTGTTCAAGCTTTACGTACGAGATGCCTGCGCAAGCCAAACTGTGGTGAAGCTTGAGCGTGTGGTAGGCCCATTAGCTTAACGTTGATCAATGGTGGGCTCCTTAGTTTTTTGGATTTTCATCTGAAAAGTTACACTCTACTATGGCATTGATTATGTTACTTGAGTCATCTTGATCTTCTTTAGTCTTGAACCAGCATTTTCCTTCTGAATGAAACCGTGTTTCTTTTTTTAATCTCTCACAGATACCACATTTCTTCTTAGTTGAGTCTGATTTTTTTTTTCAAAATTATTTTTTTTATAATCAAATGCTCTAATTTTCCAAGTTCATTAAAGAGATCTTGGGAGTCTTGTATTTCTTCTCTATTGATCTTATCTGTTATGAAATCTGGCAAGCCTGCTGCAATAACATCAACTAACGTTTCCTGGTCTATAGTACTCCTCAATTCCAACATGAGTCTTTCTTTTTTCATTGCATAATCTAGGAGAGATCCTATTATATTTGAAATTTAAAGCGTACCTACTAGCAGACCAACCTTTATTCGTAAATGTTTCACAGAAGTTCATCTTCCAAGTAATCCATTCTGAGTTTGAGGACAGTTTTATTAGCATAGATTCATACCAATCCACACAAGATTTATCCAGAAATAATCTAAAGACTTCAAATTTGTCTTTGCCTTTTATGATATTGAATTTATTGCATTCCTTCTCGAAATTATTACACCAGTGCAAAGCACTTGACTGTTTTCAAACTTTGGGAGAACAAATCTTTCAGCTAATTTTTTTATGCAATGATCTTGTTTTAGTTTAGTTCCTTGCACTAATTGTTCTAAAATTTTTATCAATGGTGAATCTTCTCTAACTGGTTCTGGGTCATTCACTTTTGTGTTTGAAACTTCTTCCAAAAATTCATCCTCAAAAATCATATTTCCTACCTCATCCAGATATGTTTCTCTTAATTCTTCTGTTGAAGGAATCCAAACACTTCTTGTCTGATGCCTCTTTTTAGGTTTTTTTTTGATGTTTCCAAAAGTTTTTGTTGCTATTAAAACTTTATGCTGTAATGCACCATCCAAACGTTCGCGCATCTGAAATGTTTTATCATCCTCTGTTATGATTGAAGTTATGGCAATATGATTCGATTTCCCATCTTCAGTAGGCTTCATTTTGAACACAAATTTCAACTTATTTATTTCCATTCGATTATTGTGCTTGTTGCCAATACCAAAAATGTCGTTTTATAATGTGGTTTGTCTGATCGGGTGAATTAACACCAATTAAAACAACAATTTGTGTTTCTCTGTAAAAGAATCATTTTATTTTATTTTTCCTATTTACAAATATTCAAATATCTTACCTGTAAAAGAAACGACATTAATGTTATTGATTACAGGTGTCAATGATAATCTAATTCAACAATAATTATTCGAAATAACAAATTGAACTATTGCACAATAACTCCGTGACTTTTATTTGACAATATGATTTGTCTGAATATAGATGCATAGAATACCTGGTGTTGGAACTGATTAGATTTTGTTTAAGACTTTCTTGTCGATTGATCATGTGATACTTTGTGCGGCTTTTCATTTCTCCCGAAAGAGGTCGCGCTATTATTCCATAACCACAATCTTTATGACATTCGAAATTAATACATGTTTTGAAGTTTTGATCAGAGACAACTGTCATTGTGTCATTTCTCTAAAGACATAACATGACCTATATCATAGGTACTGATCATCGCGCCACGACTGATGAATATTGCGGATTATTCCGGAAGTAGCACAAAATTTCAATTGTTTTGATCTACAAATTTTGTTCACGATGTTTACTTAGGAGTCGTTTCACCAGGTATTTCTATGCATCTTTGTCTGAATCCACGTTACTGGATCTTACATTTATTCTTAACGTTCGTTAGAACGCGGTAAAATTCGAACTGAAGAATAAATTCTTTATATACTTACAAGGTTAAAGAACGAGCGAACAAAAGCCTGATTTCACGTGATTTAGGTGACCCATTTTTTTTCTGTTTTCCATAACGACTGTTAAATTTCAGATGATGTCTTGCCACCAACGGTAGGAGATTTATTACCAAGTACAAGCGAGTGTGGAGAACATCGTGATAGTAAAATCGTAGGCGGAACCAAAACTGCTCTGAATGAATTCCCTTGGATAGCTTTGCTTATATACGAACATTGTGAGTTTTTTGATATTCAGATCTTTCGATTTTTGGAAAAATAATTTTTTTTTCAACAGCAGATGGTCAGCAAATATTTGATTGTGGAGGCTCCCTAATCAATAAAAAATATGTATTGACAGCTGCTCATTGTGTGAATGAGAGCAGTTCTTTGAGATTGTAAGTATTTTTGCGTATTCAAATGTATAATGATATGCTATTCTGACTATGAATATAGATGGTTCTGCAACACTGGTGCGGTGTTCTATATCTTAAGTAAAAGAGCAGACAGGAATCTGTTTTTCTATAGTGTATGTTCCATCTCATACATACAGTAATTAAATATACTTTATCCATATAGTTTATCCGAAAATATCAACGATTTTCTTCAAAAATAGTTAGTTTCATCGGATTACATCTGCAACTGAAAAGCCACATTTATCCCACCAAAATAAGTTCCTTCGTCGATTTTTCTGCAGATTAGTTTTGAAACTCCAATAACTTGTTCATATTTTCCTCGAAATTCTCAAACAATCTCAGTCATGACGAAAGACTTTTCATTCAGAATTATTATCAAACAACCTAACCTTATCTAATTTGTATCAATTCTGTGAATGTTTGCACAGAAATTTCAAGAAGATGTTGTCAGCTTGCTGATGCTTTCATTGAGGTTAAGGATTTTTTACGAAACATAGTATACATATCTACAAATTCTGCCGTTTCCATCATGAATCGACTTTTCCGCGGAATTTCACCAGGCATGCGTAGAGCGAGAACCGACGGATTGATTATCTCAATTACCCTTGGAGGCCAACTATAAACAATAACAAACCAGAGTCTCTGAACAAACTGTTAACATTATGTGAAGTTCTGAATACATTCAGTGAATAATTATTGTTCCAATGTGATTATTATGTGAAGTGAATTAATATAATTTTAACCGTGTCAAGTTCATAAAATTCCAAGAGGATATCGTTCAGATAGAAACATCGACACAGATTATCAGGTATCGTATCATTTCTCATTAATTTCAATTCGATAAATCTTTCGTATCGAGATTCATGATTCATATCCGAAATTTGTATTTCATCGACATTGAACTTCAATATGGACCAGATTTTTCACTCTTTATTCATTCACCAAGCTTTCGGAAAATTTATTCTTTCCTTCTTCAGGGTTCCTAAAACAATAATTCGATCAACACAAATACTTCATCTAACATACAATACATACTGAATCTGAGGTTTTCTCTTCGTTAGTAAGACAATCACTCATAATCCAATTGAATATTACAACGATTACATATTCACATAAAACGGAACGAAACTTCAATTTCTGTCGAAACCAGAGTAACAGGAGGTTATGTTTCTATGTCAGGGGTGTCAAGCAGTAATTTACGCATCGACTGGACCATCGTAAAATTCTCGTCTATTCAAGGATAAAAGGTAAGTATAGATGTTGCTCAAATTTTGGGTGTCTGTTTTTTTGTTCATTGGGTCTAGTTGTTCGGTTATATAAATCATCTCAAGAACTGTTCTTTTCCTATAATTGTTACTCACATCCAAAACTTCCACATTATCAAGATCCACCTCATGGTCTTTTGAATTTGCATGTATGGATAACGCACACCTTTGGTTTTTTAGCTTTATATCGCTCTCATGCAAAGCCATTCTGCTTTTGAGCCATTGTGATGTTTGGCCAACATATGTTTGGTTGCAATTGGTTGCATTGTTTTAGGAACCCTGAAGAAGGAAAGAATAAATTTTCCGAAAGCTAGGTGAATGAATAAAGAGTGAAAAATCTGAATTCTTTAGGTCGAAATCCCTTACCCCCACTGTTATTAATAATATCGACCATAAAAGTAAACCATTTATAAAATATATATAACAATTGGCTAGGGAGATTCATTCAGAAGCGTGTACGTATTGATTGCTTGTTAGTCGGTAGTAAACAATTACATTCATTTGTGAATTATCATCTGTGCCAGTATGGTTAAGAAATAAACCCCTTTGATGAGTCTGCCTGTTATTCTTCACCATTCTTCGACTGCATAACGATTGGTCGAACCTACCCTAGCTGACTACATCACATGGCGATCCTGCCAGGATCAGGTTACTCAACCCAACAAAGAGCATATTTTGCCGATGATGATACAAACTCTCCCACAGAACAAAATCCCGTAGCAGATAAGTTTTTTCGTGACCAACTAACAGTCATGTTAGTTACAATTTGAATGCTTTGAATTTCGTCTCAGTGAAATATGACGGGGATGAATTGAATTTTTTAATTGACACAGGTGCGAGTATTAGTTGTATATTTCCTGAATATTCAGCTAAAGGAGAATATGTAGACACTAAAGAAAAAAGAAAAATTAGGATCCATATCTTCCATGGGCTCCTCAAACATTTAAATTATTTCCAAAAATGCAAAATTTACTCACAATTTTTCTGTTATAAAGTTCTTGGATTCAAGTATACAAGGTGTACTAGGATCAGATCTTTTCAAAAAACACAAAGCAGTAATTGATTACGAAAATTTCATTTTAAAATTAAAAATTCATGTGATGTGATTTGGGTTTGGCGATGTGCACGTGTAGTAAGTATACAAACAAACTGTATTTCGTGTAATATTAAATTTATTGAATTGCAGAGCGCTTTCATCAGTGCTATACCTGCAAGTGAGCAAAAACCCCATCATAAAAAAATTTTTCTCAGTTAAAGGTTACCTATTTTACTCACTCGTCAGGTATACGAGAAAGTCCTTCCCTATCCAAGTCATGAACAATCAGGCAAACAAACGTACTATACAATGATGTTTGTTGAATAATACAATTTTATAATATCGGAAACAACGCAAATTAATTCCAGTCCTGAGTCTATCAAAAACGTGGAGCATCGGAGCAAAGATAAAATTGACACATTACAAACTGACATAAAATCCAAAACAAATTGACAGCTCCAACGACCACGGTACATCAGTGATCTGTGAAGGCGAGCACAGAACCTATCGAAGACAAACCAATAACAAAATTCCCCCAGAGTGAGCGCAGAACCAAGAACCCTCCGTGTTACAAAACTAAAAGACAGTGGAGCGGCTGTGTCAACCGGCGAACCGGCGTAATATCTTATTCAAGAATCACAACGCCCCGCGGATATATGAGTGAGTGTGGAACTAAAAAGTTCTCAAATAAATGCAGTGATTTCCACAATAGGGCGACCGTCACTTCAATCTCCTATGTAAGGGGACGTATGCCTGTTCAGCTGGACCTGTGTGTTAAGGCAAAGGCTATTGTTCCGCAATTCATTGTTGATCTGCAGATCCTCCAGGAAGTCCAATCTGTTAAAATTTTTTGAGTTCACCTCCTTCAGAAGTGCAACATTTTTGTTCGGACTAAAATTATGCTTATTAAACTTGATGTGGTGTCCAAAAGCGAAGTTCCCGGGTCTGTTCAAATGTTCAGCAACCCGGACCTTCAAAGGCCTACAGGTTCTACCTATATACGAGGCCTCACAGTCGTTGCAACTCAGCTTGTAGATGCCACTTTTTGATAGCAATTTCACCTTATCCTTGGAATTGACCAAGTGTTTGTGCAAATTGTTTGTGCTCCTGAACGATATTCTCACATCTTCCAGATTGTGACTGATGTACCTAGATATCTTCTGAGAGATATTGTCGTTCAAAAAAGGTAAGGCTACAAATTTAGAGGGCTTGTCGACTGAAGGATAGGCCGGAAGCTGTTCCCTCTTATTTTTGATTTTGTGAACCAAATTATCGACAATGTTGGGTCCATAACCATTATTGCAAGCAATCTGTCTAAGAATGTTCAGTTCCTTACTGTAATTCGAGCGTGACAGCGGTATGCTCAGGAGCCTATGAACGTAGCAATAAAAGGCCGCCATCTTATGTTGGTGCGGATGATTGGACCAAGCAGGTATGACATGGTCAGTTTGGGTGGGCTTTCTGTAAATACTATATTCTATCTTGTCCGACCTGGTGATGATCAAGTCTAAGTAATTAAGTTTTCTATCGGATTCAACCTCGATCGTGAAGTCGATGTTGGGGTGTATTAGATTGATCTTATTCAACAAGTTCTTGGCAGTGTCTGTGTTCCCTCTTATGAACATAAGACAATCGTCCACGTACCTGAACCAATGTAGGATTTCACTGTTATTCTCGTTGACTATGTGGTTGACCTCCAGATTGTCCATAAACAAATCTGCCAAGAAGGGAGACAAACAACTACCCATGGCCAGACCTTCGGGTTGTCTATAAAATTTTTCATTGAAGACAAAAAAAAAAACTAGATCGCGACCGCGACCTCCACCGCGCTCATCCTTGCATCTCCGGCATGTACGTACCCTAATGCCGGCCATTCACGTTACGGTCTACCGGAGAGGTATACCTGCGCAGGCATGCCTGTGCAGGTCAACCGGAGCGTGTGTGGGATTAGACCTGTGCAGTTTTTTCAACCTGTACAGGCGACCGTTACGGTCTACCGGTGAGGTATACCTGCGCAGGCATGCCTGTGCAGGTCAACCGGAGCGTGTGTGGGATTAGACCTGTGCAGTTTTCTCAACCTGTACAGGCGACCGGTGCAAGATCGAAAATCAATATTTTTGAGTGACACCGTACGATGTGCCTGTGCATGTGTGCATGTACAGGGTGGGCAAAATTGGTGCTACATAAACTAAAACATATGATACATTTCTGAAACGGGAAAAAAAAGGCGATTCTTTCTAAGTCAGTTAGGGGATCGATGAACGAAGTCTTTTTCATAAATATATTATTTCGATATCAAAATGGTCGTGAATAAAATTAATCAATGGCAATTCATCACGGACACATAGATTCCTTTCATCAAATTCACTTACCTCATAGATAACACAAAAACAAATAATCCAGGCAATACTCAAACTCAATTCACTAAGAAATCTTTCAAAATATCACTTCAAATAACACTCACAAAAGTTTCGATCTAAAGCTTCCAAGGAAACGATTAGAAATAGAAATGATAGAATGGTGTGGTTAACCTAAAATGAGGTTAACCGACGCCGTGCAATTTGACAGATAACGGATGGTGACATTCTATTGGCTGCATGGCTGCTAATGGCAGGATTCTATGACGTCCATGGTCTAGTGTTTTGTGACATTTTACTGCGCACAAGTTTTGTATACAAAACTTCAACTCAAAAATAAAATGAGACCATGAATTTATATAACTCTCGTTATCGTACGTAAATCTGATAATTAATGAGATAATTGAATTTATGGTAACAATTAATTTCATACAGTCGCCATCTGCTTATTGCATTCCAAAAACATTTTGAAATTTCATTTCCAATGTATATCTCCACATATTACTTAAATATGCCGTACAGGATATTCCAGGAATATTATGAGCGGAATATTCCAGAAATATTACGTGCGGAATATTCAAGGGATGTACCATAAAGAATATTCAATTTTGAATATCCTACGAATATTCTAGAAATATTCTATAAAGAATATTCTTTTTGGTATATTCTCAGCATATTCTTCTAGGAATATCCCTAGAATATTCGTATGGGAATATTCTCGGAATATGATGTATGGGATATAGATATTCTATGATATTCTATGAATATTCTACGAATATCCGGAATATACCTATCCCATTTTGCACATTCAGGGAATATTCTATGAATATCCGGTGCTGTCTGGGTTCAAACTACTGTTTCCATAAGAAAAAACACAACTTACGCCACTGGATTGCTATCAGAAAAGTGCCTGTATAATGTTTTTATTCCAACATCCTAGCATAAACAGAAACGGAGATAATGACCAAAGTTGAAATCGCCAAAATTTCAATTTTGGCCTATAACTCGGAAACGAAAGAAGATAGAGGAATACAGTTTATGGCATTATCAGTTTCTTGAAAAAAGAGGACAATAAGGTGCCATTCATTTTTCTCTATCTCCTCGGGTTAAAAAGTTTGAGTTCATATAGCAACAATTTTGCCCACCCTGTACACCGGTCGCCTGCGCAGGTCACGTCATTTGCTGTCATAAACGTTGTCGCCGTCAGTTGTCTCCACGTCGAGTAGTGAATGATATCGTATTGTCACCTGTATCAAAAATCAATACGCAAAAATGGCACCAACAGATTCTACTAAAAATTTCCTTGAAGATTTGATTGAAATATATAAAACGCATTCATGCCTATCGCGAGTCAAAAACAAAGCGTACCATGATCGAGACAAAAAAGAAGCTGCAGAGACACGACCGACGTCCGGTATACCTGCACAGGTATACCTGCGCAGGTATACCTCTCCGGTAGACCGTAACGTGTATGGCCGGCATAAGTCACCAAATCCAACATGTTACTTATTGAGAATTTCGGTTTAAAGTTTGTTAATTCCTTAATGAGATTGTAAAGAAAGGTTGCAATGGTTAAGACCGGTGTGTTGACAAAACTTACCACAGGTCTTATAGGAATGTCAACTTTGTGTATCTTGGGAAGCCCACACAAACGAGGTGTCACCGGGTTACTAGAAATCATGTTATGTGGTGCACCACATCTCTCAAAAAATTCCTTACTTATGTTAATAAATGCCTTGGACTTCTTAATGAAACCGTTGAGGGGGTTCGCGCTAATGGGCTTGAACTCGTGTTCAACCAGAAAAGATTCCACCTTACTAATGTAGTCGAGCTTGTTCAGTATTACCGAACAGTTGCCCTTGTCAGCTTTTGTAAAGACTAGGTTATGGTCTTTAATTTTGGTTTTGATTTTCTTAAGCACAAAGTTGAAATGTTTTTCTTTTGCCGTTAGCTTTTTTGATTTGTCTTTTTTAATTCTGTATAAGAAATTTTGAACATCGTTGCGAATTATTTTCTTAATGTTGTTATCTTTAGAAAGAAATTCAATTGCAACATCTACTTCAATAGCAAATTCTAGTAAATCTCTCTCAGAGATGTCATATACCAGTGAATATTTCAAACCGAGCCCCAACTGCTCCATCTCTTCACTATCAAACTCCACGCCAGAAAGATTCTTAACCCTGTCATAGAATTTGAAATTTGAAAACTCGTGTATCCTACCCCTGTTCTTTGTGAGATTCTCCCTAATCAAACTAGAAAGTTTCCCGCTCACTTTGTTGAACTTAGCCTCCCTAAACATACATACCTACCTCATCTTGAACATCATTTAAAAAATTCTGTAAACATATTATATAATCTACACTTGTTGTCAGCCTACTAAAGATATTCTTCATTGAACAATTAATGTTGTCGAGCCTGGCGTAGTTTCCACAAAGTGTCTTCCTAACAATCTTGAGTTCCATTTCCTTCCTCAGACTGGCATTTACATTCTTAGAAGTTCTTATCTTCGCAAAATTGGGTGTGATCTGTTCGCTGATGCATCTGTTCAGAAACCAAATGTCCACCTGAGTTGAGGATCTCTTCAAGGATAACTTCCTGTATTTGTCAGCCAGTTCTACCATACTGTAGTCACTAAGGTGATTTGGGTTTGGCGATGTACACGTGTAGATGAATATATAGTCCATCCAAGAATGATTGACATCAGAGCAGGCCTTGAAAGTCCAGTCGCAGCTTTATTTCTAGTTACAAAAAAGTAACTAAAAATTTTCTGTGCATTCATCATAGATATAGAAAAACCTAAAAATTGAACCATATTTTTTAAAGTAAGGAACTTTGAACATGAAAATGTTCCCAATTTTCACATACGATTACGAGCGTGTGAATCTGTATACCAGCAGGAAATTATTTTCATCTTGTACTGATACATTTCCGATCTTACGATCAATTATAGGAGCATACAGCCTGGAAATTCTGGTTTGATAACGAAAAATATCGTGGGTGATTAAATAGCACGGTCCTTTTCAATGTTCAATATGAATATTCGCTATTCGCTTAACCGAAAAAATTTTGTTGATAATTTGAAGCGTGTTTCTGCAATTTGAATGGATTGGGAAAGGACCCCGCACACTTACTTAGGAAAAGCGGGTCCAGTGAATTTTCCCCATTTTCACATATTATATTTATATCAACCTTGAGAACAATATATCAGATTTTCACGAAGGTCTTACATCCGGTTTGTTCTATAGGGCGTTCCAAAATTGCAGCTACGGAAAAATGAATCTTTAAATTTTGATGATAATTCATCTAATTTTCAGAATTTCATCATGATGCCTTGGGTTCTGAATAACAAGATATCACAGATATCCAAACACCGCACATCACGTTAGGTTTCGTTATACAGGCTGTTCCATGAAGCTGTATAAGTAACTGAATGTAACTTTGTTAGTGACTTTGGGACCACCCTGAGTTTTTCAAAATATGATACCATGATGTATGTCCACCTCTGTAGGAAGTTTCATTAATGTACAAAGAATAGTTGCAAAATTATTCAGGTTTAAATTCGGATTTCATACAATTTTTCTTCAAAACTTTCTGTAGTTGAGATTGCGGTCAAGGAATATAGGTTTTCATTCAGTATAATTATTATGATAGGTATTGACGGTCAGTCCAAAGGTGTTTTTATTTAGGAATGTACAGGATGGACAAAATTCGGTGTCACTAATCTCCTCATTTCGCTATCTCAAAATCTGTTTAATGTTTATATAGAAAAACAGTATTATCATTCCAGGTTGTTGTATCTTTGAGCACTCTAAGGATGCATATTTTTGTGAATATTATACCATAAAAGTATGTCGACCTTTCTGAAAAATTTCACTCGTGTATAAATAATTAAAAGATTGTTGCCAAATCATTCAGGTTTCAGTTCAATATACACCATTACTTGAAATAATAATTATCAACAATTTACATAAAAATGTATCAGCTCAAAATATGAAATCTAATAATTCCAATCTCAAAATAGGGTTATTAACACGACTGATTAAACAATTGAAAGATTTAACAGTTGGAAGACTGAAGATTTTAGCTTTAGATTTGTTACACCACTATATAATCTAGGACAGTTACTAAAAAAAGTCATGAAATATTCACTCCTGCATTCAAGATAGAATTCAAGAGTTGAGTAGAGGGGTACTTAATATTTCGCATATGCCGTATCCAAGAAACCAGAGTACGCTTGTTATGTGAGAACATGTCCCCAGGGTTCTGGCTCCAGTAATGGTGTATATTGAACTAAAACCTGAATGATTTGACAACAATCTTTTAATTATTTATACACGAGTGAAATTTTTCACAAAGGTCGACATCCCTTTATGGTATAATTTTAAAAAAAATATGCATCCTTAGAGTGCTCAAAGATGCAACAACCTGGAACGATAATACTGTTTTTCTATGTAAACAGATTTTGAGATAGCGAAATGAGGATATTAGTGACAACGAATTATGTCCATCCTGTACATTCCGGAATAAAAACACCTTTGGACCGACCGTCAATACCTATCATAATAATTATACTGAATGAAAACCTATATTCCTTGACCGCAATCTCAACTACAGAAAGTTTTGAAGAAAAATTGTATGAAATCCGAATTTAAACCTGAATAATTTTTGAACTGTTCTTTCTACATTAATGAAACTTCCTACAGAGGTGGACATACATCATGGTATCATATTTTGAAAAACTCAGGGTGGTCTCAAAGTCACTAACAAAGTTACATTCAGTTACTTATATAGCTTCATGGAACAGCCTGTATAACGAAACTTAACGTGGTGGGCGGTGTTTGGATATCTGTGATATCTTGTTATTCAGAACCCAAGGCATCATAATGAAATTCTGAAAATTAGAAGAATTATCATCAAAATTTGAAGATTCGTTTTTCCGTAGCTGCAATTTTGGAACGCCCTATAGAACAAACCGGATGTAACACCTTCGTGAAAATCTGATATATTGTTCTTGAGGTTGATATAAATATAATATGTAAAAATGGGGAAAATTCACTGGACCCGCTTTTCCTAAGTAAGTGTGCGGGGTCCTTTGTAATAGATATCAAGACAGAAACAAAACTTGACCAATGGATCCATTTAATATATGAAGAATTTCGTCATGACATTGTAACTTTCAATATTTGTGAACAATGAAATGTAAAATTTGAAAAATATAAATATTCCTATTATTCTGTTTCAAAACAACCACAACATGTTATTTTTTCCTCATCTGGGCAGAACTCGTCATGAAAGGTTTTGTCAGCAATATATCATAACATTCCTTATATTTTGACTAATCTTCTCTCATTTCTTTTTCTACGTGTTCTGTGCAGGCTTTCCATTTTTTAGCTGTTCACTCTTCAAGAGCCTCATTTCAAAGATATTTATTTCACTCGCTCAATTCTTTGCCAAATTTGTTCGAAACATTAATGACAGAACAAATTGTCAGTTTTACTTCCAACACCAACCTGAATTCTGCAACTCTAAACATTACTGAATGGGCATTACCAACATAATTTCGATTTTTCAAAGCCCCCCGAGATGTCAATCATTCTCGGATGGACTATACAAACGAACTGTATTTCGTGTACCTAATATTAAATTAATTGAATTGCAGAGCGCTTTCGGCTATTAAGCCATCATCAGTGCTATACCTGCAAGTGAGCAAAAACCATCATAAATTTTTTTTCTCGGTTAAAGGTTATTTTACTCACAGATTGGAGGATCTGCAGATCGACAATGAATTTCGGAACAATAGCCTTTGCCTCAACACATAGGTCCAGCTGAACAGGTCATACGTCCCCTTACATAGGAGATTGAAGTGACGGTCGCCCTATTGCGGATTGATTGATTGATTGATTTATAGACTGACGGACAAGAGACCGGGTTAGCACTTAGCCTCCCTGTGACACTACGACCAGCTTGGGTCTATTGTATCACTCTTTCGTCAGTGGTTCCTCACGAGAATAGGTTCGTGTCCTTTATCAGGTTCAATAGCCTGTTTATGAGGTTTTTCGGATTCATTCCCATTTCTGGGTTGATTTCTCCGAAGATTCTGTGACGCCTTCTTCCTAGGGCGTCGCATTCAAAGATTATGTGAGAGGCTGTTTCTTCCTCTTCACCGCAAAGTCTGCAATCCACAGGTCCTTCAATTAAAATTGCGGAAATCACTGCATTTATTTGAGAACTTTTTAGTTCCACACTCACTCATATATCCGCGGGGCGTTGTGATTCTTGAATAAGATATTACGCCGGTTGACACAGCCGCTCCACTGTCTTTTAGTTTTGTAACACCATTGTTTAAACACTCTTGAAACAATGGTAACACGGAGGGTTCTTGGTTCTGCGCTCACTCTGGGGGAATTTTGTTGTTGGTTTGTCATTGATAGGTTCTGTGCTCGCCTCCACAGTAGGGATGTGTCGTTCTCGAACGAACGGGTTAAAAAAACCGGGTCTCAAAAGCCAATCGTTCGTTCGGTTCCTCTCTAGAAAAATAACCCGTTCTTTCGAACGGTTTAGATGATTCAATGCCAAATGGTTGTTGCCTCATTCGTTCGGTCTTATCGATCTCCCGACGTCGGGTGTCGGTGTCGGTACTCGGTCTCGGTACTGTCGGTCGGGTCTTGCTACCATAAAATAATAAACAGCTGGAACCGAAAGAGATGATTTATGGCTCGTGTTATTTTTGTGGATTCTTGAACAGAAGTTCGAAAAGAAGACGAGTTTGGTATGGGAATTCGGATTTACCCAAAACAACAGATGATAATAAGAAAATGCCTACTCATACCTACTTGTTTCTTGCATTCTTGAACTGAATATTCGGCACCTGGTTTTTATGGAAGAATTGACAATGAACGGAGATGTCCTTCGGAAATCGGAAATTGCACCTCCTTAGATAAATCTATTTTGTTTTGTTTGGTAAAAATGGTCAGGTGATAATATCTACGGAATCTAATACCTGAAAAGTAAACAGATCTGCCCTGTCGATCAATACCAAGGCCGTGCCCAGGGGGGGTGTCCGGGGGGTCCGGACCCGGTGAAGGTGTTAATCGCGGGAATGATCGCGAAACCCGAAAATGATAGAATTCCAATTAGATTGTTAAATGTGAATGGTAGAGAAATAAAGTTGAAAAATTTCCTTCCGAAACTCGAGAGTCTTTCAAATTTCGATGTTATAAATTATGGTAAAATTGAAATATCAGTACAGAGAGTAGATGAAATATTAGATTCAATTAATATGAAATCATTGAACAAGGAAGAAATGGGCGCATTCAGCAGAGGGAACAGTTGTGGAACAGTTCCCAAATTTCGATGATCTTTCTGCTGAACGCTTGCGCTATCTGTCAAAGTGATCGAGAGCGGTCGCCATTTTAAGTATCGGAACTTATTTGTGCTCACTTTCGGTAGCATGTTTTGTTTTGACAGGTGCTGTCAGTTGTGATTTGAATTCAAAACGATCAAAATTTGAAAAGAAAGCAGGTATTAACTACGACTTTTGATTTTGATAGACAACAATAAATTATAGCTGATTTTTATACGGAATACATTTAAAAAAAGTACAAAATTAAGTTATTTCCTGAAATACCTGGATTGGATTAATACTTTTGTTGATTGTTTTGAACGTATCTTTTGAGATTGTTAGAACATTTTCACGCTTTGACGTTACCTCAAGAATCTCTTATTGTTAAGAAACAGAAAACTCATCAAGATCATACGTGTGTAATATATTCTGTTAATTTTATTTCGCCAAGTCTTGTTCTTATACCATTAGTGATTAGTCAAACCTCCTATGTTAGATTATAGTGTACAAAATTCCGTAAGATCTCAGACTATAAGGGTAGGATTATTATCCACATTGAATTAACATGATTCTCACGAAAGAACGTACTAAATTTTAAGATTCAGCTTCAAGATTTTTCCCAAGTTCAAATGTTTATTTGACAAATATCTGACAGATGTCAAAGAAGGGGCGCCGGCGCACCGCATCCAGCAGATTTGCGCTACTGATAACTATCGGTAGCTCAAACCGATGGTAGCGGGTTTTTCTGCTGAATGCGCCCAATAGCTTCCGTACAAAAAATGTGTGCCAAGTATGCAGATATCTTTCATGTTGACGGTGATCCCTTAACGGTTACTAATTTATACCAACAGAAAATTCCACTCAAGCCAGAAGCTCAACCGGTTTATGGGAAACCGTATAGACTCCTTGAAGATGGAATTATAGAGGAAGCCAAATCTGAATGGTCCTCACCATTACTGATTGTACCAAAGAAACCGGATCAAAACGGAGTTAAGAAATTTCGAGTATAGTATTAGATTACCGATTATTGAACAAGCAAATTGAAGGTGATAAATTTCCATTGCCAAACATTACTGAAATACTAGATTAATTGTCAGGAGCAATTTACTTTTCCCATCTAGATTTAGCGCAAGGATATTACCAGTTAGAATTATATCCCGATAGCAGACCATATACAGCATTAACAACTGAAAGAGGTCAATATCAAATGAAAAGACTAGAAATGGGATTGAAAACAAGCCCCAGCTCATTGCCTCATTCTCAAGGCTTATGACAATAGCTATTTCAGGTTTAAATTATGATTCATGTTTCGTTTATTTAGATGATTTAATAGTCTTTGGAAATTCTTTGCAAAGTCATAATCAAAATTTAGTGAAGGTATTACAACGCCTGAGAGAGGTTAATTTGAAATTAAATCCTAGTAAATGTAAATTCTTGAAGAAGGAAATGTTGTATCTGGGTCATATCATTTCGGATGAAGGCATTTTGCCAGATCCAGAAAGAATTGACGCTATTGCACGATATCCTGCACCTACAAGCGCTGAAGAAGTAAAACGTTTTTTTGCATTGGCTAATTATTATAGAAAATTTATTCAAAATTTTGCAGCAATCGCCCAACCTTTGAACAACTTGTCACGCAAAGAAAAAGTTTATCAATGGACGGAAGATTGTGAAAAAGCATTTCAAACCTTAAGGCAAGTCCTCCAGACAGCTTCTATTCTTCAATATCCAGATTTTTCAGAGAATAACGAGTTTACTCTTAGAACGGATGCTAGTGGATTCGCGTTAGGTTCAGTTTTATCTAATTCTAATGACCATCCAATAGACTTTGCATCGCGAAGTTTGAATCCAGCAGAAAAGAACTATTGTACAATTGAGAAAGAACTCTTAGCAATAGTTTGGTCAGTCAAACATTTCAGACCTTATTTGAATGGACGAAAATTTAAAATCTTAACAGATCACCGACCACTAATTTATTTGTTCAATATGACTAATGACTAATCCGTCTAGTAAATTAACAAAATTTCGTTTGATTTTAGAAGAATATGACTTCACGGATCATTATGTAAAGGGTTCAGAAAATGTCACAGCAGATGCCTTATCGCGTATTAAAATAAATTCAGAAGAACTCAAGGAAATGACAAACTGTGTAGTTGGAAACATAAGCGTCATGACGAGATCTCGAGCTAAATACGAAGTAGGTTCTAAACAACACGAGACGAATGCCTACGATGGCAAAAGTATTGATCACCGTGTTGTTGTCGAAGTTTTAAAACGTCCAGTAAAAAGTATCGAGTTAAGACCACTGTCAGAAGAGAAATTTCATAATTTGAAAAATCAACATTCAGAGGATTACAATGATAATTCAATATATGTATAATGTGATTTCACAAATTATTTTCATTAACCAGGACATCCGATCAGCGTACGACTTAGGTACATCGTTGAGGAAACTGGAAAAATTATGCGCAGAAAATAATATATCAGAGTTGTACCTCATAAAGCTAGCTAGCAATATGAAATTTTTGAATATGTTATCAAATTATAAGGATGAAATTCTAGGAACACCCCTGAAGATTAATATAATACGAGATGTAACGCGTATCCAAGACACAGAGATAAGGCAAATTATTCTGAACGATTTTCACATGCTTCCAACTGGTTGACATGCAGGCATAGAACGCATGTTTAACAATATAAAAAGTGAGTATTGTTGGAATGGTTTAAGATCTGATGTTGAAAAATTTGTAAAGAAGTGTGATGTTTGTCAACGTCATAAACATTCCTTACCTAGGAAAGAACCTTTGACAATCACAACCACAGCTTCGTCTGCTTTTCAAAAAAATTTTTAAGATCTCGTACGTCCATTACCTATTGATATTGAAAATAACAAATATATACTAACAATTCAGAGCGATCTAACCAAATTCGTAGAGTGTTACCGACTACCAAACAAAGAAGCAGAGACAGTTTCAAAATCTTTTATTCAAAACTTTGTTTTAAGGTATGGTATACCGTCTGAAGTTGTTATAGACCAAGGCACAGAATTCTTATCAAGAATATTTAGTGAATCGTGTGATCTGCTTAAAATTAAGCAATTCAATTCAACAGCCTATCACCACGAAACACTTGGTGCGCTTGAAAATTCGCATAAACACTTATGAACTTTCCTTCGTATGCACGCAGCTAAGAAAAGTAACAACTGGAGTGATTGGGTTCCGTATTGGTGCTTTTCATATAACAATACCGTGAACTCTTCAACTCGCTATACTCCTCAAGAATTAGTTTTCGGAAAACCTAGTAGATTTCCTCAAAATTTGAAAAACCAAGTAGATCAAATCTACAATTTTGACAACTATCCTATTGAGTTGAAATATAGGTTGCAAACGGCATGGAAAGATGCTAGAGAAAACTTGGTGAAGGTAAAATCGAAAAGGAAAGAAATTTTTGACAAAACATGTAATGAAATTAACTATAAAGTAGGAGATAAGGTGCTCTTGAATAAAAAGAACATTGACAATAAACTTGACCCCTTATTCAACGGTCCCTACGAAATAGTGAAAGTGCAAAACCCGAACATTATTGTGAAAACGGACAGTATGGTTAAGAAATAAACCCCTTTGATGAGTCTGCCAACAGGCAGACTAACAATTCTTCACCATCCTTCGACTGCATAACGATTGGTCGAACCTACCCTAGCTGGGTACATCACATATCTTTTTAAAGTGGTTTTATGGTGTTTTAGCGTGTATTGATGAGTCGACTACCCTGTAACTCTCATACTAGTAGAGATATTGAATAGGTTCCGATTGAGGAATATGCACCATGAATAGAGTAAAAACTCAACCAAAATTCAGTTCATTCGAAAAAACGGTTCCGAAGAAAAGTGTTTTTCATGGATTTCCGACACCCTGTATCTCCCAAACCCAACCGAATTTTGAAAAATGGTTTCGTTTGATGAAAGGAATATACAGTTAAAATATTGGTACAAGTCGAAGACTCACCCTGTATATCATTCTTCGTTTTCGACATATTGATCACGATCTCCGGTATCGGAAGATAGCATATTCACCAATTCGTTCGTTCTGCAGGCGCCAAAGATTTCCATCACTAAAGCGACCTTGGCCACGGTCGCATGGAATACCCTATATAATTTTGTTTTCTTGAGAAATATGCACATTTAAAATTACAAATCGTTGTGTCCGAGCGTTTTTCCTAACACCCCCTTATTTATTCGTTATCGGATTTATTCCATTTGGCTTTTACACTCTGTATATCTACCTGAGTGTTTCACCAAAAACTGGACAAACATATATTGCCGTGTAGATGACACCAGGGAAGTCCTTTTTGCCTAATGACATATACCCCGTTTTCGACGCATTAGCGAGATACAGGGTGTTTAATGCCGACTTTGAGCAATATTCTGATAACTGTGGTGAGTTATGCGTGACATTTGGAATAACGGTTACTGGTCACGTTTTAGTATTTTTTAAGGCTCAATTCAATTGTGGTGAAGAATTCTGAAAAAAAAATTCAAAATGGCGGAAACACTCCAAAGTTGGAATTTTTTTTTCTCGGTTGCCAATTTGAAAAGCATTATTTCAACGTACTCGATTTTCTTAGATTTTCCGTGAACACAACTTTTTTTTTACATGTCTTCAGTAATGAAAAAATATCGGCCGAAATTATTGTAATTTTTCATGGTTGAACTATCTTTCATTCTGAATACTGGGGTGAACACAGATTGAAATAATATCTTTTGGTTTTTTTTGTAGCCTTCCAAAAATTACGCTTAGAGAACTTTCATTATTTTTATTCAAAAAACTGTAAGCCGTACGAAGGCCAAAATTGTGCTAATGGGCTGCCAGAATGACCCGGACAGAAATATGAATTTAAAAACCAAAAAAATTTTTTCAAAAAACTTTGCTAGGATTCGAACTTTCTACGAGTATGAATTGGGTTTATTTTAATCTTATAAATTCCCGTTACCAAAGCGACGCTAGTAAATCGATTCCCACCAGAGTTTTTTGAAAAAAAATTTTTGGTTTATAGATTCATATTTCTGTCCGGGTCACTCTGGCAGCTCATTAGCCTGAATTTGGCCTTCGTACGGCCTCCAGTTTTTTGAATAAAAATTATGAAAGTTCTCCGAGCTAAATCTTTGGAAGGCCTCAAAAAGAAAACCAATTGATACTTTTTAATTCTAATACCCAAGTATTCAGAATTAAAGATAGTTTAACCATGAAAATTTCCAAAAATTCTGGGCGAAATTTTTTTTTACTGACGACATGTGAAAAAAAAGTTGCGTTCGAATTTCGAAAAAAATTTTTCACGAAAAATCTTAGATAATCGAGTACGTTGAAATAGTGCTTTCCAAATTGGCAACTGAGAAAAAAAAATTCATAATTTGCAGGGTTTCCGCCATCTTGAAATTTTTTTTTCACAATGCTACACCACAATTGAATTGAGCCCTTAAAAATACTAAGATGTGACCAGTAACCGTTATTTCGAATGTCACGCATAAGTCACCACAGTTATCAGAATATTGCTCAAAGTTTACATTAAACACCCTGTATCTCGCTTATGCGTCGAAAACCGGTGTCGTCTACACGGCTATATATGTTTGTCCAGTTTATGGTGAAACACCCTGTATATCCAGGCGATATATTAAGCATCTGCAAAGATATGCTTTTCGAGCGATATTTCAGATTATTTCATTCACACATGGCTCCGCCAATGAAAAGTCACGAATTTGGTCACGCGATATGCAATATTATCGGATATTCAGGTAAACAAAGAAATATCAGCGGCTATTTGAAGTGTCAAAATTTGACATAACATTTATTCAGAATTGAAAATTTCCCGAGTTCAAAACTTGGTCGGGATAGCAATTTTTTTGCAAAATAATTATAAATAAGACCGCTCGGTCGAAAATACAAAAGACTGCAGATCCGAGCGTTTGGAGCGTTTTCATGAAATAATCTTCCTGAATATCACTCGACTATGACAAAAGCGACTATTATTTTCTTTAATTCATCTCGAGCAACTTGTATTTAAAGACAATTCAATTCGACCATATGAACATTAATAATCAAAGAATAACTCCCTCGAGCTAAAGCTCTCGGGAGTTATTCAGATTAATAATGTTCATATGGTCTTATTGAATTGTCGAAATACACGACGCTCTCGATTGAATTAGGCCGAAAATAATAGTCGGCTATTTGTCGTAGTCTTGTGATATTACCTCCGAGTATATCCCACCTCCCACCTTACGTCTAAACCCCTGCGCCACGAAAATGCAACTCAGTTTCACGCATTTCGGGCAGTAGACACGGTGGAATTTTTTTAACCTAATGAAATGGAACGTTTAATTGAAATTTTTATCACTTAGATCATCAAAGAGTCTAAATTCAATTCACCCCTTTTTTTACGAAATTTAATATGATTGGATATCCAGAATCTAGGCGTTTTCTTTTTATTAGCAATAATTAACGCCAAATCATTGTCACATTTTGCTTCTTCATCTTCTGAAGAGCTATCGAGGGTATCAAGTACTATTTCGACGAAGTTTTCTATTTATAAACGGCACAAACTAACACAACCTATCGCTATGCCTACTGAAATAGTACTAAATATAAAATTTTTATATCCTGATCTACTGCACACTTAATATAATATGATATTATATCTCATTATAGAGCTATAATATATATTATATTATCGCACGTAGTCCGCAGCCCGCTCAAAGGCCGCAACGGACGATATACATGGTGGCCCACCCCGGACGCAGTTCTCATTTTGAGGCAGTAAATGGAGACATTTTGAAAATCTTTTTTCGTGAAATGTAAAGGACAATCAGATGCACAATTCAAAATTGTTTTCACATATACAGGGTGTTCGATAACAAGGATATATACCATAGTTACACTTTTTTAAATGGAATACCCTATATATGAATTCAAAAATTGAATGGCAAGCTCAAATAATGATGAGTTTATAAAGACCATTTTATACCTTAGAAGAACCATTGTAGAAAAACTGGCGAAAAATCGAAAACAAAAGAGTATTTTTTCATTTGCAATTAATGAATAAACCCTTCAAGCCAACGAGACAGACAATGTTTTTTCGTGTAGACATATTGGCTACCCTTATGCAGAAGAAAAAAATTTAACTCTGGAATATACTGAGTGATCATAATCAATGTTCAAACATTAACTACAAATAATGGTCGAGAACTTTCTTATTTCAAATGGCACCCCCAGTATTTCTGTACCTTGTTGAACGTAAAAATTAATATCAAAACTATCTTCATTGGGTTTCCCTATACCTAAACCTAATAGTTTTCAAGTTATTTTCGATTTTAATTCAACTAGTTAACCTACAATTATGATTAGCGATATTCATAGAAAAACTTGAAAATATTTGTGGGGAAATGCTTACAATATTATTTGAAATCTGAAAAACTCATATGAAGATCTCAATAATGGTGTTGCAGTCACGCAAGATTTATTATTTCTTTATAAATGATTATCTACTGTTTTTCTGAATATCAATTCCTTTTTCAATTACTTTCAAATTAATTTCGCCTAGAAGGTATTGAATGTCATTATCATTCAATTTTTCCCGGTACATGCCGTAAAATTTTTCTTCATTCCGATCGTTTTGATTAGAAGTTGAGCCATACGTTCAAAGAATCATGTAACGAACGATTCATTTAAAAAAATATTTGCTCAGGCGATGGACCTGTGCTCCAGTCCAACATTTTCCCTACTCTTCACATTTTCAATATTTTGAAGACTTTTCGAGATTTTCAAGAGAGATCTGTGATAGTGAACCTCTGGCCAGAGAGTGAGTTGAGTACCGAGTGGAACGAGTTTCACCAGCATACGGACATTCAGTAAAAGGGTATTATTTGAAGGTATTTTGTGATATCTTTGAATATTTGAGTCTACTAATACTCAATCCAACAATTGGAGATAACGAGTATGAAGAATCAAAGGTTCATCGCCTGAGCAAATATTTTTTTAAATGAATCTTTCGTTACATGATTCTTTGAACGTATGGCTTAACTTCAAAACGATAAGAATAAAGAAAAATTTAAGGGCATATACCGAAAAAAAATTGAATGATAATGACACTCAATGCCTTCTAGGCGAAATTAATTTGAAAATAATTGAAAAAAGAATTGATTTTCAGAAAAACAGTAGATAATCATTTATAAAGAAATAATAAATCTTGCGTGACTGCAACACCATTATTGAGATCTTCATATGAGTTTTTCAGATTTCAAATAATATTGTAAGCATTTCCCCACAAATATTTTCAAGTATTTCTATGAATATCGCTAATCATAATAGTAGGTTAACTAGTTGAATTAAAAATCGAAAATAACTTGAAAACTATTAGGTTTAGGTATAGGGAAACCCAATGAAGATAGTTTCGATATTAATTTTTACGTTCAACAAGGTATACTGGGTGTGCCATTTGAAATAAGAATGTTTTCGACCATTATTTGTAGTTAATGTTTGAACATCAATTATGATCACTCAGTATATTCCAGAGTTGAATTTTTTTCTTCTGCATAAGGGTAGCCAATATGTCTACACGAAAAAACATTGTCTGTCTCGTTGGCTTGAAGGGTTTATTCAGGGCCGATCCTAGGGTGTTGGCCGCCCGCGTGCAGAAGACTTATGTGCCGCCCCAAAAACCAAAAAATATATCTTTTTTTGACATAAACCTATATATGAAATCTTCGATGGGCCTCCTCTTATTGTAAGGAAAAAAACTGTACATATTAGAATGAAGGGGGGATGACCTTTTTCAGTAAATATTTTGATGATCCCACTGCTCTCCGACATCTTCTTTAATAGCTATTTATGTAACAAGTACATAAATTAGGTCTTTATGGACGAGTCCAAAAGATTATGGCAGAGCGAGCAAAGCGAGCGAGGCCAATAATTTGGGCAAGTCCATAAGCCTATAATTATGTACGAGTTGCATTCAAAGCTTTATGTTTGACTGCAATGCAGAAATTTTATTTGCTGAAATGGCAATTAATATATTCATCGCTTCATTTCAAGAAGACTTTAAGGGTGCTTTTGATTTTCTTACCTCAGTTACCATCAGCGACCTTAGCAACCTCGCTGAACAAAGTTGTTTACTTTGTCAATTCTGTGACAAACTTCACAATAATTCCAAAAGTGGATAGTTCGGGAGAGGAAAGCGTGAAAAATTTAGCCGCAAGTGCCAAAGAATCTCTCCTACCCACTAGAAGTGCTTATGAAAATTCGTATGCGGCCTATAACAAGTGGTGTGAAACTGTGAAATGAAAATATTGCAAAATCGAGAGAAGACTGTGACAGATGAGTCCAATAAAGTGGTGTCCAATAAAGTAGTCATTTATGGACGCTAAACGAATTCATGAATCTAGTGTTTATGAAGCAGTCGAACATAAAGATTTTTATGTTATCTCACACAATAAAAATGCAATTTACATACACGCATTTTCATATACTACTGTTTTATTTCATATTCACTTTACATACACCAGAGGTAGACGAGGTAGTTACATGTAAAGGTTTTCAACTGAAACATGATTAAGTATACAGGGTCCTGCAATAGTGCGAAAATCTTCGATAGCTGCCGAACCAGATATCTCGGAGATTTCGTTGAAAAGTAGACCTCTTGCACGTTCATTTCTGTATCTCAGGAAATTATTTTTTGATATACAGGGTGTCCCCGATAAATGTCATTCAACAAATGCATGATTTCTTCAATGGATCTTCTATATATTCTCACTAATTTTCAGTGACCTTCATAACCTCTTTCATGACGCAAAATATTAGGGACATTTTTCCAACGCTACAGATCTTATTCGAAGAAAACTGCAAATAGGTGAGGGAAAAGCAGTTCAGCAAGACTCTTCTGACGATTTTCAGAAGCGATAGTAACATGAATTCGATCTCGAAGTTTTTTAATTGAAGGATTTGCCTTTTGACACGGTTCCTTAAAGATCAGCCTGTCATATACAGAGTGTCCGTTATTAAGGTCCAAATATGAAGAACTTCAAATTATTATTTCTCGATTTTTTCAAATGGAACACCCTGTATTTTTTTCCACAATAATGTAGACAATTGAATTCCTTACATTTTCTCAGAAGTACCCTTAGGATTATTTGAACTCCCGCATCCAACAGACCCGAAAAATGATGTCGCAACTGAAAATTTTATTCGAATAATAACATAATGAAAACTGACGGACATTCAAAAGAGGTCGAACAATTAAATAAAACTGAATGAATAATTATTGACAAACTTCAAAACCTTCCCAGAATCATACTTCCTGAGCATCATCATGAAAATGATATTGGGCACCCCAGACGTTTTTGTTTCTACAATGACGCGATCCTATTCCAACATCTGGTAATTTTTACCAATCCTAAACATTCCTTTTTCCAGACCCTATCGATAACGACAATTGCTCTCAGGGGGTAGTTTTTTTCGATCTTTGCATCACGTTCTTTTGAAGCAAGCATTCCTTTGTTTATTTTTTCGTTGGGAAACAAGGAATATTTGATTGAAAAATTCAGTTTCATTGAACTTTTTTTTCGTCTCATTCAAAATTTGGATCATTAGGGTAATAATCAATAATTAAAAACAATTATCTCTTTGAGATTTGTTGAAAATCATATTTTTTACAAACATATCAAGATGGCGGCCTGTGGCCGCCCCTTGTATTTGGCCGCCCGCGTGCGGGGCACGCGCTGCACACCTGCTAGGATCGGCCCTGGGTTTATTCATTAATTGCAAATTAAAAATACTCCTTTTTTTCGATTTTTCGCCTTTTTCTCTACAATGGTTCTTCTAAGGCATAAAATGGTCTTTATAAACTCATCATTATTTGAGCTTGCCATTCAATTTTTGAATTCATATATAGGGTATTCCATTTAAAAAAGTGTAACTATGGTCTATATCTTCGTTATCGAACACCCTGTATATGTGAAAAAAATTTCGAATTGTACATCTGATTGTCCTTTACATTTCACGAAAGGAAATTTTCAAAATATCTCCATTCACTGCCTCAAAATGAGAACCACGTCTGGGGTGGGCCACCCTGTATATTACGGATATATATTATATCTCATATATTACACCAATATCGCTCCTGATGAAAATGAATCAAGCACTGCGGACGATGCGATAATATATTTTCATCCAAGCGATACCTATATTACGATATTTTGCTATAATAAAATGACACATGTCAATGCAAAGCTATAATATGTATTATATTATCGCTCGCCGTCCGTTGCGGCCTTTATTCTAGTCATCTTATCTACGTCAAACATTTTTCCATCATAGAGATTTCAGTCTTGACAAAGTTGATGAATATTCTGACAACCTTGTTACTTTATGTAGAGATCTGAGAGTTTATAAATTCCCGCCATTCTGTGATATTGAAGACCATCCAGATTTTTCTTATGATTTTCGATTTTTTCGTCAAATTTCATCAGGTAAAATTGGGAATAACTCGAAAACGACGGATTTTATTGAAAATATATAGGAATTCAAGGAGAGAGAGACAGTCAATTATTGATCAATGGTTAAACCACTTTATTGGATTGAAACCGAGCTTTCGGACAATAATTTGTCCTTCCTCAGGGCACTACAAACAAAAATGAAACCAATTACGAAACAATCTAAAATCAAAGGATAAAACACTTACAACAATGCGTGGCTAACCTCGAGAAAAATGTTAGGCATCGAGTAATCCACGGTCAAAGGTGAAAAAACATGTCATATAAATGTCACGAATCATAAAAGCACGTCAACAAACAGATAGTACATGAAACTTATTATATCTACAATCTCAAGCCAGTGTTCCATCCAGCAGGAAAAGCACGCGGTGGGGTGTTTACAAAACGAGAAAATTCAAAAACGAAGACAACTGACAGCCACCTGATATGTGACAGTTGGCGTTGGGATGTCATCCTTCATACTTCAATCTGGGGTTCTTCTTCTTTTATTTTTGTCCTTAATCAATTCCAGTATCTAGCAGTACATGTTGTTAATGCTGTGGTAGTCTGTGATTAAGTTTAGGTTTTCCTCACAGCAATTTACCTCCACTGATTCCAAGAACATCCTTTTGCAGGCATTTTTTTCTATTCTTATCACACTGGCATTTTCAAAATCCATTTTGTGTTCAAGTTCCAGGACATGTTGTGATAAACCGCTGTTCTGTTTTTTATTTCGGCAATCATTGGAGTGTTCTTTCAGTCTGGTTTTAAACCTTCTTGACGTCTGCCCTATGTACTTCCTCCCACAATCAAGACAAGGTATCCCATACACCACATTACATCTATTCTGCTCTGCTGTACGATCCTTCAGCCTAGAGAACACTAAATTTCCCAATCTGGACGGAGTTTTTGTCGCAATCTTGATGTCAAAGTCGGTGGCATGGATTTTTAATATTTTGGTCAGTCTCGATGTTAGGTTGTTGCAGTTAGGTAAAGAGAAATATCTGGTGGTGGACGTGGTTGCTTGTTGTGACTGCTCTGGTTGTGGAGCCAAGTCTTGAACGTTCAGGACTTGGCAGTCACAACAAGCAACCACGTCCACCACCAGATATTTCTCTTTACCTAACTGCAACAACCTAACATCGAGACTGACCAAAATATTAAAAATCCATGCCACCGACTTTGACATCAAGATTGCGACAAAAACTCCGTCCAGATTGGGAAATTTAGTGTTCTCTAGGCTGAAGGATCGTACAGCAGAGCAAAATAGATGTAATGTGGTGTATGGGATACCTTGTCTTGATTGTGGGAGGAAGTACATAGGGCAGACGTCAAGAAGGTTTAAAACCAGACTGAAAGAACACTACAATGATTGCCGAAATAAAAAACAGAACAGCGGTTTATCACAACATGTCCTGGAACTTGAACACAAAATGGATTTTGAAAATGCCAGTGTGATTAGAACAGAAAAAAATTCCTGCAAAAGGATGTTCTTGGAATCAGTGTTTTTTTATGGATTTTCGACACCCTGTAACGAAACAGAATTTTGAAGAATGGTATGGAAAAACCGTGTTTCGTTTGGTCAGAGGAATTAATAGTTAACATATATGTACATATCAAACACTCACCCTGTATAGAAAAACTATAAACATTCTTTTTAAACATAATAATTGTGATTAATCTGATTTCTTTAAAATATTGTGATAAGTTATTGTGCAGTTGAATGACAGCGTGGTCGAAATTGTTATTCATAACTTCTCGGAATTCAATCTCAAAAAAATGCTCGTTTACTAGTTGTGGCACGTAGTAAAGATGTATTTTGAACAACATACACATCATATATGGTGTCTCATTTGAAAATGTCCACCCTCAATAGCTCAACCACGAATCAGAATTTGTGAAAACACTCAGACAAGTCGATTTTTGATGACAGGGGGCCATGATCTTGGGATACAGAGCTTTTTTTCTCTAGCAACCTCATCAGGAACTTGAACAGGGAACGTGGGTGATTTTGTAGCACAACTGAATGAGTGGATTCAAATTTGTATGAACCTGCAGTTTGTGTTCTTATAAGTGAATATTCACAAAGTTACAGGGTACTTTTAATTATTGTAGGTACCGATAAAACTGAATGGAACAGAATAGGTAAAAAAAAACACTATACCAGATAAATTACTTAGGTGATCTTTAATCTCCCAACATGTTTCGAGCTTGAAAAAGCTCATCTTCACGTGAGTGAAGCTGAAAAAACATTGGGAAAACATAAAGAGAGCTCAAAAAGCAAAATAAAGCACAAAAACAACCAAAGAATGAAAAAACAATGTAACTAAACTTAAGTGACATGACGGAATAATAAAATGAAACAGAATGAACAAAAAGGTCATTATCATTGAAAAGGTGGAGTAATAAAAAAACAGAGGTTGAAAAAGCTTATCTTCAGGAGTAATCAAGTAAGTGAAGCTGAAAAAACATTGAGAAAGCATAAAAAGAGCTCAAAAAACAAAAAAAAGACCAAAAAATTAAAAAAAAATGTAACTCAACTTAAGTGACATGACGGAATGATAAAATGAAACAAAATGAACAAAAGTCAAAATGAACAAAAACAGGTTAAAGAATGAAATTGGTTAGAAATGGTCAATAAAGTCATTAAAAGTACAGTAACGTAAAATCTTCAAAAGGTCATTATAATTAAAAAGGTGGAGTAATAGATTCTTCAACCTGTTTTTGTTCATTTTGACTTTTGTTCATTTTGTTTCATTTTATTATTCCGTCATGTCACTTAAGTTGAGTTACATTATTTTTTCATTTTTTGGTTGTTTTTTGGTCTTTATTTTGTTTTTTGAGCCCTCTTCATGTTTTCTCAATGTTTTTTCAGCTTCACTTACTTGACTACTCCTGAAGATAAGCTTTATCAAGCTCGAAACATGTTGAGAGATTGAAGATCACCTAAGTAATTCATCTGGTATAGTGTTTTCTTTTACCTATTATGGATCGCCCAGATATCAGGACATTCACTTAAAAAAATGGAACAGAGATGTTCTAATTGATCGTATAATTTCTATTGAATGAAAAATATTTTTAACAAAGAGTATTAGTAAAAATTCACCAGAAATTCTCAAAGTTCTCAACATTAGATTGCATGCAGCGTAAAAACCGTGATTAGATATCTTTTGTTGGTAGTAAAAACAAGCAATAAGTGTATCTGGGTAACTTAGTCTGATTTGTTTGTCTGCTCTGCTCCCTCATTCTGCTGTTTCTCCTCATCATCTATTAAAAAACTATTCATTTCTGCGATCAATTCATTTCCTTGATTACTGTTATTTTCATTTGGGAGTTGATAAGTTATGAAAACAGATATCAAGGTGCCTATAGTTATTTCTTAACTTTCGATGGGAGTTATTTACTTACTATATGTATAGTCAAATACGGTTATTCTTTTATATGTATAGTTTTCCATGTATGAAAAAAAATGTGAATCCATATGTCATGAAGTTATTTTCAGAGATTACCGATTCTTTTCAGGAAGTTCGTTAGATTAGGTGAATTCAATAAGGACTCAGACCTCGACTGCATTCATAATGGATTCAAAGCAATGTGTTTGAGGATTGCACCGTTCAATATCTCTATCGAGGAGAAAATTCTTCATGAGGAATTCGATCCAAAGGATGAAAATCTTAAGCACGATATAGCGTTGTTACGATTGGAGAAAGAAGTTGAGTTCACAGGTAAAATAATCAATTATTTTCAATCATTCATTATGAAAGAATGATTCGAAAACCTACTTACTCTCAAAAATAATATCTACGGCAATGTCAGGTCAGCTTAAATAGGTGAGAATCGGTATCTTATCAGCAGCTAAATGAATAAATTTCAAAATTGAGCAAACACTCGTGGCAGGTGTGTTTTTTTTTTCGTGCGCATCATTCCATTATAGTATACAAGATGTTCCTGAATAAGTGTATCTTCGGTCAACTGATGATTTCTCATGATAAAACAAAATGTTTTTTTTTTCCATTTGTTCCTCCGGTTCTTCGTTTTCAAGAAACAGGAACCGTTTGAATTACCCAATTGAGTTTTTGTACACACTTTGTCCCGAATAATAGCTACTTTCTTGTACCTCACTCGGTTATATTAGATGTGCCAGTGGCGGAGATATTGAATTTGCACGAATTTTACATCATCACTAGATAAATTTGCACAGCAACTTCTGGCCATTTCCTTAAGAAGAACTAAAATATTTTCTTTATCATTAGGCATTACATATTTCAGGGGGATTTTGCAGTATTGTTAAATAGCTATTTTATCATTTCCCCAAAATTTTGTTTCATTTAGATTATGACCTCATAATCAGAACTGCACTCCATTTTCTGGAATGTTAGTAAGATCTGGTGAAGGGGAATTAGTTATTGGAGCACCTATTAGAATGTATCCATGAGTCAAATATGAAATATCAGATCATTTGTGATTTGAGAAATTGGTCTAGAGTTCAGAATTGCTTCTATCTCAATAATTGAGCTATTTAATTGTTCGTAGGTTGAAATCCCGTTTCCAGCTATTCTTTATTATTTAGTACTTTCAAATCCTGCCTCCAGAGTCCTCCAAATGTGGGTGAATAGCTTGGTATGAATTTGAATTCTATTCCGTCGTTGGCCGCAAAATCTATAACCTTGTTGATGTGGTCTTTTGACTCACAAATTTTATATAATTCCTTGAGTTCCGCATTTGCTACTTTGAATGTTCCGCCATTGATTGATTGATTGATTGATTGATTGACTGACGAACAAGAGACAGGGTTAGCACTTGGCCTCCCTATGACACTGCGACCAACTTGGGTCTAATGTACCTATCTCTCTTTCGTCAGTAGTTCCTCACGAGAATAGGTTTGTGTCCTTTATCAGGTTCAGTAGCCTGTTTATGAGGTTTTTCGGATTCATGCCCGTTTCCGGGTTGGTCTCTCCGAAGGTTCTGTGTCGCCTTCTTCCTAGGGCGTCGCATTCAAAGATGATGTGAGAGGATGTTTCTTCCTCTTCACCGCGAAGTCTGCAATCCACGGGTTCTCTAAGTATTTCCATAGTGTTCAGATGTTCCCTAAGGCCGCAGTGTCCCGTCAGCAGACCTACTATTATACATTGTATTGTGCCTTTGTTCTGTTCAGATTCAGAAAGTCAGCCGTCAAGGTTTGGCTTGTGTGTCCTACCATGACTGCTGTGTGTTTGCCAGTCGCTCTGTTCCCAAGTGTTGTTGGTGTCTTCGTTTTATCCATTCCTCAATTAGGGTCCTGCATCGGTTTTTGCTGATTCCAAGAACAGATTCTGGCCCTGTGAATGGCGTTTCAGATACTTGTCTTGCTAACTGGTCTGCTTTCTCATTGCCGCTATTCCCTTGTGACCGGCATCCACATCAAAGTGACCTTGTTGTGTTTTGCCAGCTCCAGAAGGTCCTCGAGGCATTCCCAGACGAGTAGATTTTATCTGTGTCGAGTTGAGGGCTTTGATGGCGCTCTGGCTGTCAGAGAGAATGTGGATGTGTTTTCTTTGATAGCCACTTTCCAGGTTCTTATATGCATGTCCTAATGGCATGTGTTTCAGCTTGAAATATCGTGGCGTGTTTGCCGAGAGGTATTATGTAATCCCTTCTTGGCCTCACTCCATGTATTTCCGCTCCTGTTCCTTTATCTGTTTTTGAACCGTCTGTGTACCAGACTATTTCGCAGATGATTGTGATTCTATACTCGAGTCCCATCTACTCCAGTCGAGCTGTGTTTTGAATGGTATTTCGAATGAGTATAGGGGTTGCATGTAGTCTGAAATCATATCGAGCTCGGCTACGTCAGCTACATTAGTGATTCTGGTGTGCCCAGTTTTGCGGGTTCTCCAGTTTTTTGTTTGAAATAGTCTGTATGCACCCATCCTGGCCTCTCCCATGACATGTATGTCAAGAAGTGCGAGATTAAGGATGACCTCCATAGCAGCTGTTGAAGTGCTATTTATTGCACCCGTGATGCAGAGACAGGCAAGCCTCTGGATTTTCCCAAGGTTGGTTTTTGCCTGTCTTCAATTTGTTTTTGGCCACCACAGGAGTGATTCTGGGTCTTATTACCAGTACACGGCTTTCGGCTTGAGTCCCCAGGTTTTTCCAAAAGCTCGCCTGCACATCATAAGTGTCGTTTTGCTTTTGTTAGTTACATGATGTAGATGCGGATTCCCGGTTAGATTCTTATAAAGAACCAGCCCAAGGTTTTCCACCTGCTCTACAACTTGTAATGTTTCGCCGAAGAATCTGGGAGGTGTGAGATCTCCCATGTTTCTTTTGCGAGTGAAGGGAATGAATGCTCTTTTGTTCGGATTTGCCCTTGAACTCTCTCTGTTGCACCATTCCTCTACGGTCCTCAGTGCGTTTCGCATAAGTTCTAAGGTTATTCCGGTATATTTTCCCTTGACGAGTATGACTATGTAGTCTGCGTATTCCTGAGAATAATACCCTTGGTTATTCAGGGAGGTTAGCAGTTCTTCCACCATCATGTCCCACAGAAGAGGGGATAGTATACCGCCCTGTGGGGTACCTCTGGCAATTTCGATCCGCAGTGTTTCCTCGAGCATGTTGGCCTGGACCAGTCTGGTGTGAAGCATTGAGCGTATCCACCTGCGAGTAGTCTCATCAATGCCTCGTCGAGTAGCCGCAGAGACCATGCTTTCGAAGGAGGTGTTGCCGAAAGCTCCTTCGATATCTAGGAAAACGCATAGTGCGATTTCCTTGTTTGCCAGAGACTCGTCAATCCATTGAATCAATTGAAACGAGATGGTGAAGAGCATGTTGGTTTTGGTGTAAAGGCCGCTCTATGAGAGTGGTCTCCCTTATGTCTCGATCTATCAGTTTTTCTAAACCTTTCAGGAGGAAGGAAGATAGGCTTATTTGTCTATATGCCTTGGCCTGGTCGTAGGAGTCTCTGGGGGATTTTTGCAACTATCCAAGATCGAGTTATAAGAACTAGCAACTACTAGAAACACTGTTTGAGGCTGACTGTGAAGGACAAATGCAGGAAGTGCGGCGCGGTTGGCGAGACTATTGAACATATAATCGCAGGTTGTCGAGTTCTTGCCGACAACGCATATCTGCGAGCCGACACAACCAAGTGGCAAAAATTGTTCACCAGCAGTTGGCTCTTGAAAATGGTTTTTTGGATTCTTGTCCGCCATATTATAAGTATCAACCAGCAGCAGTATTGGAAACGGACGCAGCGGTTCTCTACTGGGACAGATCTATAACAACAGATAGAACCGTGGACTACAATAGATCGGACCTTGTGTTCATCGAAAAGGAAGTATGGGGTGATAATTGATGTGGCAGTACCATTGACTCATAACATCGGAAGAACGGAGTTCGAAAAAAGTACGAGAACTTGGCAATAGAACTAAAGAATATGTGGCAACCATCGAAGGTCACTATCATACCGTTGGTGATTTCGGCTGAGGGAGTCATGTCTTATGTCCAAATCATTCAAGAAAAATCTCCGAAAGATCGAAATATCCCAGAAGATCGCAGGATATGCACAGCAGGCTGTAGCATTGCAAACCTGCCACATCGTGCGGCAATTCCTGAACTAGTGGGAGTAACTGAAATTTTTTTTCACTGGTTCAAAGAAGTAATACCAGCTCAAGCTGAGACCGGGAGACCGATGATGAAGAATAATAATTTATTCGCACATGATGAAGGAAATATTGAGTATATGATGAGGAAATTACATACAGAGTATACCAACAGAAAACCGAATTCCTGGTTGTGAACAGCAAAGCAAATTTTGAGGTCCGGATTGATGAAGACACAACAATTAAACAAGTGGAGAAGTTCAAATACTTAGGCGCTATTGTGGACAGGAATGGTATTAGTGGCGCCGAAATAAAGCACAGATTACAGGAGGGTAGAAAGATTATTGGCTGCCTTAACTCCTTGTTTAGCCCAGAATATATATAAATATATATATCAAATATATTCTCGATTAATCAGATACATTGTTACGTGTTATTTATTTGTTTACGTCGTTTACGGAGTATATGTGGAAGTTAGGTCAGCCGGCTCCGTGGCTGGTTTGAATCATTTGTGTTCTGTGGGATTAGGTATGTCATTATCGCAATTCTATGTCTCTTTGTGTCTGTCAGGTTTTCGGTAAAAACTGGAAATAAAGGTTATCGATCGAGAAAGGTGAATGGGATACGAATTTTCTCAATTAATAAATGATTTATGAAGTCATCCATTTTTGGGATTAAATTGGGAATTCGTAGAAAGTGGTTCTGGCTATAGATTGTTGAATAGTTTGTCAGTATCACACTCGAAAGAGGATTATACCCATTACCTGGAAGTGTGAATTGGAGTTTGTCATCAGGATTGGTACCATTTGTGTATTCCTGGGTGATTTTCACACAAGACGATAACGTGGAGTAAACCCCAAAAGATCAGGGTATGTAGAGGCATAGATTCGATTCCTTTCTTGTGAGTGTTTTCTGTGTGTTTGGTTATTTCATGTCGAAGGATACTGGTAAATTAGGGTTTCCTTCTACAGGGTTTTTAGGATAGGCTTTCATATAAGTATATCCAATTTGATCATTGGACAAGTATTGATTGGATTGAAAAGCAGTATACGAGACAGCCAACGTATACCAGCTTCGTTGGAGGAAGTTGTTGAATTGGAGACAGAAGGTGAACGATTGCAAGACAGCCAGCATATACGAGACAGCCAACGTATACAGGTTACCTGGACGGAGTTGTTGGAGATCAGGAGGTTGAAAGAGCAGAGAGGGTGGTGTACGAGACAGCCAACGTACACCAGATTCCCCTTAACAGGAGGGACGTAAGAGAAAGACTTTGAATATAGTGTTGTATATGACACAGTCATATAATTTGATATATTTGGTTACGTTAGTAATAAGTAAACAGGATTTCTAGATTTTATGATATATTGTTCGGTTGAAATTGAATATTTATTCCCTCAGTATCAGTTGGTATATAGTACCCCATAACGTGCTGCGCCTGAGCTCATGCGACTCGTCTCTTTTTGTCACAATAAAGTTACCCCGTTCAATTTCCACTTTTAAATCAGTCACTATTGTAAGCTTTTTCACCACCATACTATATTAATAAGCCCCGAATATTTCATCTATTGGTATTCTTGTATGTTTGAAATATTATATGTCTACTGGGCAAAGTTGTATGTTTTATGTGATTGTCCTTTTGGTAAATTTGAGGATTTCCACAGTAAGGGTTTTTGATTCCGGGTCAAATTTACCTGGCGCCCATAAATCTATTAATTTTAGTGAGAACCACACCCATCTCCACTGTAGCTGGGAACGGGAACCCTGCATTAGAGCAGTAGATAGTAAACATATTGCATTCAATAGTAGGATTGAAGGTAATAAATTGGCGCCCAACGTGGGGCCATATGTTTCAAGGCTAGGCATTTCAAGGTTTGAGGCTTTTCAGATTTGAGACTTGCGGTTGGTGGCTGAAGTGTTTGAGGTGTGATTTGGTGAGACAAGGGGAACTTTACCTTTTCGTGAATTTTTTTTGCAGGTTATAGCTGGTTGGTTTGAGTTCATCGATTTAGACTCTTGTTTGTGTTCTGGTTTGTTTCCTTTCAAGGATTTATCTTGGATAGTTTTATATTATGGATCCGAATGAGACAATAGTAGTGTTCGTAATAGTGATGTCCTCAATGTTCGATTGTTTGTTTCAGGGTGTTGCAGAGCAGGAAAAATTGAAAACTGTTAGGAAAGATTTGCATCCTTACTATTTGGATAGGGTGAATTTAGGTATTGTTGATGCTTTGCTGGAGTTGAAATCAATTTGTCGTCAGGTCGAAGGTCAGAAGAGGTTGATGGAGTCGTATTTTTTGCCGTCTAGAAGAGGTTGTTTAGGACCAGATCTGAACTATGTTGAAACTTTACCCTCGGGGTGTTCTGAAACCGATGGAGTTTTGGTGGTGCAAGCAGCGCCAATGCAGACTGATAGACTGGATGGGCTCCGAAGTATCAAAATAAGTCTCGGGGTATCATCGCCTTGGACTTATAAGGTCAAAGATGACAGTGGCGTCGTGAAGGGTGTTTGGCACCTCAAGGACCTGAAAGCTTACGAGCGGTCCGACGTGATAGTAGGCTAATTTTTTTTATTGACAGCCTGCTAAGAAATTCTCGGGTGAATTTCTTTAAGGTAAGGGGGGTCTGTTACGTGTTATTTATTTGTTTACGTCGTTTACGGAGTATATGTGGAAGTTAGGTCAGCCGGCTCCGTGGCTGGTTTGAATCATTTGTGTTCTGTGGGATTAGGTATGTCATTATCGCAATTCTATGTCTCTTTGTGTCTGTCAGGTTTTCGGTAAAAACTGGAAATAAAGGTTATCGATCGAGAAAGGTGAATGGGATACGAATTTTCTCAATTAATAAATGATTTATGAAGTCATCCATTTTTGGGATTAAATTGGGAATTCGTAGAAAGTGGTTCTGGCTATAGATTGTTGAATAGTTTGTCAGTATCACACTCGAAAGAGGATTATACCCATTACCTGGAAGTGTGAATTGGAGTTTGTCATCAGGATTGGTACCATTTGTGTATTCCTGGGTGATTTTCACACAAGACGATAACGTGGAGTAAACCCCAAAAGATCAGGGTATGTAGAGGCATAGATTCGATTCCTTTCTTGTGAGTGTTTTCTGTGTGTTTGGTTATTTCATGTCGAAGGATACTGGTAAATTAGGGTTTCCTTCTACAGGGTTTTTAGGATAGGCTTTCATATAAGTATATCCAATTTGATCATTGGACAAGTATTGATTGGATTGAAAAGCAGTATACGAGACAGCCAACGTATACCAGCTTCGTTGGAGGAAGTTGTTGAATTGGAGACAGAAGGTGAACGATTGCAAGACAGCCAGCATATACGAGACAGCCAACGTATACAGGTTACCTGGACGGAGTTGTTGGAGATCAGGAGGTTGAAAGAGCAGAGAGGGTGGTGTACGAGACAGCCAACGTACACCAGATTCCCCTTAACAGGAGGGACGTAAGAGAAAGACTTTGAATATAGTGTTGTATATGACACAGTCATATAATTTGATATATTTGGTTACGTTAGTAATAAGTAAACAGGATTTCTAGATTTTATGATATATTGTTCGGTTGAAATTGAATATTTATTCCCTCAGTATCAGTTGGTATATAGTACCCCATAACGTGCTGCGCCTGAGCTCATGCGACTCGTCTCTTTTTGTCACAATAAAGTTACCCCGTTCAATTTCCACTTTTAAATCAGTCACTATTGTAAGCTTTTTCACCACCATACTATATTAATAAGCCCCGAATATTTCATCTATTGGTATTCTTGTATGTTTGAAATATTATATGTCTACTGGGCAAAGTTGTATGTTTTATGTGATTGTCCTTTTGGTAAATTTGAGGATTTCCACAGTAAGGGTTTTTGATTCCGGGTCAAATTTACCTGGCGCCCATAAATCTATTAATTTTAGTGAGAACCACACCCATCTCCACTGTAGCTGGGAACGGGAACCCTGCATTAGAGCAGTAGATAGTAAACATATTGCATTCAATAGTAGGATTGAAGGTAATAACATCGCGACAATTGATATAAATATCAACCATCGCCATGGATCCGACTCGAACTTGCCACATATCATCATCCAGAAGCTAACGAAAGTTCCAATCTCATCGAAATGCCGACCTAGGTTTCGATCTTTTTAATGATCTCATCAGGACAACATAACCCTACCACGATGAAAATTGAAGTGGAACGGAGGTCCTCTTAACAAAACTAGACGAAGTCTTTAAGGTACAGTGTACGTGAAGGCGACATCTAGTTAAGAGTCAGACAACCAATTCCCTCTCGTAGTTCTAGAAGATGATAGATGGCATATATATATACGAGAGGGAATTGGTTGTCTGACTCTTAACTAGATGTCGCCTTTACGTACACTGTACCTTAAAGACTTCGTCTAGTTTTGTTAAGAGGACCTCCGTTCCACTTCAATTTTCATCGTGGTAGGGTTATGTTGTCCTGATGAGATCATTAAAAAGATCGAAACCTAGGTCGGCATCTACCCACTTCGATGAGATTGGAACTTTCGTTAGTTTCTGGATGATGATATGTGGCAAGTTCGAGTCGGATCCATGGCGATGGTTGATATTTATATCAATTGTCGCGATGTATCTGATTAATCGAGAATATATTTGATATATTATAATTTCCCTCTGGGATACTTCCTTCTGGAATAAACCTTCGTTGATATCTGATACGGGCTTTCCCCGCACTGAACGATTCTCACGCTCCCAGCTTGCATGTTGGTGTGAAATCTCGCACTCTTGACTATTCTTTGAATCTTGCTGATGGAGAAAACGAGAGATATGCCATCTATCATCTTCTAGAACTACGAGAGGGAATTGGTTGTCTGACTCTTAACTAGATGTCGCCTTTACGTACACTGTACCTTAAAGACTTCGTCTAGTTTTGTTAAGAGGACCTCCGTTCCACTTCAATTTTCATCGTGGTAGGGTTATGTTGTCCTGATGAGATCAGTAAAAAGATCGAAACCTAGGTCGGCATCTACCCACTTCGATGAGATTGGAACTTTCGTTAGTTTCTGGATGATGATATGTGGCAAGTTCGAGTCGGATCCATGGCGATGGTTGATATTTATATCAATTGTCGCGATGTATCTGATTAATCGAGAATATATTTGATATATTATAATTTCCCTCTGGGATACTTCCTTCTGGAATAAACCTTCGTTAAATATATATATATATATATATATATATATATATATATATATATATATGTATATGAATTGGTCTTTTTGGGGACATTTCATATATTTTTTATATATCAACTTTCATGATATAGTTAGATGCGAATGGTGATTCTGAACCATATAATTTGATCGATTTGCCCATATGTGAATTTTTTTGCTATCTATAGGGAAAAATGCATGTATGATGCTATTTGAGGACATAATTTTTTTTTTATTTTTCTTCATAACTGTCGGATATTTTTCTCATTTTGTGATAAATATTACTAAACAAACCATTTTTTACACTCTTCGGAAGATTTCTTCATTCTCACGAACAAGGGCGTCGCCAGCCTTCGAGCTAGGGGGGGGGGGGGGCAATTGAGCTAGGAGGGGGGAAAAATAAAACAGAATAGAAATAATAAACTGATTTTCGTATATTATGCTATTATTTCATGAGTTTTTTTTGAGAGATTTCTGAGCTCTAGGAGGGGGGGGGCAGCCACCCCCTGCCCCCCTGGCGTCGCCCATGATCATGAATATATGTATATGTAATTGCCATGAGACCACTATCCACCTAGTTTTTTGGGTGACTACAAATAACAATTGAAAACTTGATAGATTGCTCTTAGGGTCTATCGTGCCTATTATTATTATTATCATTATTTTAACTGGGGTCGATTATGGCTCAGTTAGCCTTCCGGGAACTGCGACCACATGGATCTTTTGTTCACTACCCTACTCACTCATTGAAACCCAAGGAGGTCGTTTATGGTGTTGATAAGACCGACAACATCCTTAGGAGCCTTGGCCATTACCTCGTGGGTATCCAGAACTGGTTTCCCCATAGGAATGGTTCTCAGAATAGCCAGTTCTGGACACTTGCATACCATGTGTTCAGCTGTTTCTGCCTCTGATCCCCAGAGTCTACAAATCTCACCTGTTGACTTCCCCATACGGTACAAATGATGTTTGTACCGACAGTGCCCTCTCAGCAGACCTACCATCACCCTAAGCTCAGATCGTGATAGCTTTAATAGCCTACTGGTTTAGGTCGGTAAAATCATCACGAATTTATTGAACTGAGTAAGTCCAGGAGTGTTTCTCCAGAGGGTTATTCTGTTGTTCAACTCCCATTGTGGAAGCGCTGTATTATAGTGGTTTTTTCCAAGCCCACAGAAAGGCTCAGAACCAGCAGGTGTTAACCTTGATGCACTTTTCGCAAGCCCTTCGGCTTTTTCATTTTCTTCAACACCACAATGCCCTGGCACCCATAGTAGAGTCATTTTATTGCCTCTAGCCAGTTGATTTATGGTGTTACGGCACTCCCATGTCAGCAGAGAGAATTGGCAGTGTGATTCCAGGGACCTGAGCGCGGCCTGGCTGTCCGTGGTGATGAAGATATGCGCCTCTTCGAGGTTCATTTTAAGATACTCCTGAGCGCATGTACACAGCCAGTATCTCGGTCTGTGTAATAGAGGGTTCACTTCCTAGGGCTTCAGAGATCCTCAATCTGGGTCCATATATCCCAATGCCAGTGCCTCTTTCAGATTTTGATCCATCGGTGAACCATATGGATGACTTTCTGTCCAAGCGATTTACGAAACTTATTGCTCTAGGACTGTCATAGCTGACCGTTTCAGAGAGCGTTTCGAAATCAAAGATTATTGGCATAACATCCGATGGTTTCGCCAAGAGGTTTGAATCCAGTTGATTCAATATCCTCATGTCTCCAACCCAGTTTCCAGGTAGGAGTTTCCAGTTAAGGGATATTCTTATTGCATCCAGCTTGCTGCATTTCCTCACATGTAGATGTAAGGGAGACATATCGAATATGACCCCAAGCGCTGCTATAGGAGCTGTGCGCATAGCTTCCGTGACACCAATACAGGCAAGCCTTTGTAGTTTCTGCAACCGGCTGCGTATGGTGACTTCTTCGGTTTTCGTCCACTATGCTAAGGAAGCATAGCGTCGCCTTCAGGGGAAAATTGCGTAACTCCATTCAATTAACGAGGAGTTACGTAGTTTTCTCCGGAACACGACGATAGGTGACAATAGGGCGTATCACCGCTGTGTATAACCACAGAACCATTTTTGGTTTCACGCCCCATGTCTTTCCAAAGAGTCTCTTGCAGGCCCACATATGGCCGCCGTGGCTCGGGAAAGAGTCTTTTCTATGTGTTTCCTCCAGTTGAGTTTACTGTCCAGGATGACACCTAGGTATTAGCACTCACTAGAGAAGTTCAGAGTATGGCCATTTAGGACTGGCGCTGTGAGGTCGAGATTCTTCCTTCTAGTGAATGGGATTAGTGTTGTTTTCGAGGAATTGACATTTAGTCCCTCTTCCTAGCACCACTTTTCGATAATACTGAGGGCAAGTTGCATTCGGCTGCTTGATGAGCCTTCATGCTTGCCTCTAACAGTCACCACTATGTCGTCGGCATATGCCTGGGCGTTAAAACCATCGGTCGTAAGCTTCTCCAAAAGACCGTCAATGACCAGGCTCCACGGCAGGGCTGATAGCACCCCTCCTTGAGGGCATCCCCTGTTCGTCAGCACAGTCACTTCAGTTCCCCCAGGCAGGACTTGACGGTTCGCCCTGTCAACATAGCTGTGAGGGTTTTACCCCTTTCCGTTTTGCTGCATTGCATATGGAAATATGTAGGGTATCATCAAAGACCCCCCCAATATCTCCAAACATTGCGAGCAAAATCTCCTTTGAACCGTCTATGTAACATTAAATAATATATGTATATGTAATGGGTGGTGAGTTCTCTTTTCTCCTTCTTTGCTTTGTCTCTATAGAGAGTTTTGTCACTCGTAAGATGTTATTGATTGAAGAGTAAGGACTAGGCTGTCTGAGTCTTTGTTCTCTCATTAACTGTATCTGCCTATCACTAGATGAAGAGGTGTTAGATCTGTAATAATCTCAAGATGTGCCTTAGTGAGGCTAGTTTTCAAAAATCCAGTGATGCACACACAGGCCTCTCAATTTTATCAAGGGTTTTGCTTGTACCCTCCTGCCCCTTCTAACACTTCGGTAGATAGAATATTTCCCCATCAGTGATTTTTGGTTTTACAATCATGGTGCATGTTCATCCATCGCAGTTTTTTGGGTTTATGACAGCCGTAAGCTTCACCAGCTAGACTAATTGATGGTAGCCTTTATTGCTTTGAAAGCTGAAGCTCAATCTCAAGGTTTATTTCTAGATATTCAATGAAGGATGGTCAGAAAGCTTTATTTACTGATTATTCAAATTGGGCATTTCTAACTAAGCAGTTCTATCCATGGTTATAGTTTCGTTTCTTAGAGTTTAAGCGAGGTTTCAGCGCACTCCCAATGCTGACTTTGTTGATAATTACATAATTAGGATATTAGGAAGGTTCGCTCATGAGATTGTTCAGATGGGACCAGGCTTCGTCAGTTTGAATTATGTCTTTTTCTGTACCTTTCCTGGATATTCTGAGGAAGACCTCATGGGCTACCCTGTCAACTACTCAATGTAAGGAGGCGAGCTTACACCTCAATGAAAAATTCCTGAGAAATACGGGAAAAACGGACAAAAATCACGCGTTTTTTACACATAATTCCCACTTTCGTTTTATTGAAATCGAATGATAAATTAATCAGTAATTTTCTATTTGTCAATAACAAATCACTGAAGAGTGCTGACTGTGCAAATAAATTACGATTTGTACCTACATAATTTTCATCATTCGTTGACTTGAAATCCAGGGATGAATAAATAAGGTATTGAGAAATGTGCTAGCTTATCCGGGATAGCAGTCACTAAAAAATTAATACCTCATGATATTGCGCGCATCGCCGTTGTATTTTAATCGTCTTACCAGAAATCAATATCATCCGAAAAAGTCATGGAATGAGTGAAATAATAAAGAATAGCGGAAATAAAATATTGACTTCATTCCCAATTTCAAGATGAAATTAAGCCGTACCACACGAGCAAACTTCATAGCGGATCATGCATCCAATCTGGGAAATCACAATAGATTATTTATTTCATCGATGGCGGTTCGTTTGAACTCAATTTTTTCCGATGAATCTGTTACGAGCCACACAACAAATACCTCACACATTTTTGTTACTGCGAATTATATGTGAATAAGTGGGAAACCCATTTTTTGTGCATTCAAAAAATATTTCTCATTCAAAATTGTGCTATCTTGCCAGGCATTGCGAATTGTGTTAAATTTCTGTGAGTACGGGAAAAGAATGATTCCGCTCATGAATCACACATAATTCCTGCATTTGTTTTATTCAAATCGAATAATATTTGAATCAGTTATTGAGAACCATAATCGAATATAATGAAGTAACAGATGTGTGTTCAGGTACGGCCATTTCTCGTTCGCTTGGTTGCGGTTGGCGGTACCATCTGAGCGTAATAATTCAAACGATCGTAAATGTCACCGCTTCGGCGCTTCCGATAGAAATTGTTTGCCGCCCTTTTGCTGGTGTATTCAGGGTTGCCTGATGTAATTTTGTTAACGAATTGCAATAGAATACAATTTTTTTTGAAACATTTAAATAAGTATGGAACAAGTACAGTTTCATCATGCCTCATTCTAGGGGTGACGATTCGCATATGATATGGGAAAATGGAATGCCGCAATTCTTCAGCAAGAATTTCCCAAGAGATTATCCATTACAATGTGCAAAAAAATCGGAAATTTCTAGCATTCTGGATGGTATTGGGTTGGGACACAAATATTTAATTATTAGTTTGAAATGGGTGAGGAATATGCAGGCAAAGATTCGCTTTCAGTCTGAAAGGAAGTCAGAAAATGAATTCGTGATTGATATTCAGTGAAGTGGTCGCAATTTTTGAGGTTTTTGGTTGTCCATCCCTCTGTGAAATAGCGAACAATAGCCAGTTAATTCTAGGAAAAATAGATTTTGGAGTTTTTAATAATTTTTAACTCTGCTCTCGTAAATAGAAAATCGTTTTGTCAATGGGCAAAATTGCAAAAATGTTTGCACGCGTTCCGATTTTGATTCATTGACTTAATTAAGCATTGAATTTGACCTACGATACTCGTACAATATTGAGCCATTGATTAAAAATTATTGTATAATTGCAGCGAAGGAATTTTCCGTTAAAATGGTTCGAAATAATTTGAATCGGTTTGAAAGCAGCAAGTGGGATAGTTTGAACTAGAATTATAACGATTAATTCATTCACGCATGGCTCCGCCAATGAGAAGTCACAAATTTAGAGACATGATATGCATTATGCAATATTATCGGCTATTCAGGTAAACAAAGAAACATCAGCGTTTATTTAAAGTGACAAAATTCGACATAAAATTCATTCAAAATTGAAAATGTCGCTTTTTGGTTCATGTTCCAATGCAGAAATTAGTAAAAATGTATGTAAATCATTCCTCTGAGGATTTGAAAGTGTATTGGGGTCCGAGCGGTCGGATTTTCGATCATTTTGTATATTGGTCGAAGCCGTCGGAAAGGTCGGCGTCGTGATATACTCAGAAATAGGATTGTCACATGTCACATGATTGGTCATGGTGGCTTGATGGGCAACGCGATGTCTTGCTGCACGGGGGGTCTCGAGTTCACAGCTTGGTTGGGAAAACAACTTTTTTGCAAAATAATACGTTATCTCGCTGGAATGCATTACAACCTGTGAAGTAATAAATCATTTCGAGTGGAGCAGGCATTGATTTGAGAATTCTGAAATATTATTCAGTTTTAAATATGTATGTTCAAATTCATGAAATTGATAATACTGGTTCTTCCTCTTGATTCAACCAATATGAATAGGTATATGGCATATTTTTTTCAAATAGCATCTCGTTAATCAGGACAAGAACATTTGAATCATACATAAGCTGATTTGGATCCATTTTAAAAATACCGGATTTATCCTAAGGAGGAAACTTATAACAATTAACACAATTTTTTTTTCAAATATGTGCGTGTATTGTGTTTATGAATGATAAATTTGAAAATTGAATTGATATTTCTATGATGTCGTCACGCGAAAAAATGACTCAAATGGTTCGAAATAATTTGAAGCAGATTGAAAACTGGTATTGGCGTAGTTCGAACCTAAGTTTGAACGTTTTTGAGAGCTTCTAGAATCAGCTGTTTGAAATTGTAGCATTTTAACTATACACAAACTGGTGACGTTCACTTCGAAATGTTTTCGAAATAGTTTTCTGTTATTCGCTCGAAAAAATGGCTTAAAGTTCAATATATTTTATAAAGTATGCCGGTTTGCCATGACATTCTGACACATTTTACCGTTTATATTTTGAAAATGTTAGGTTATAGTCATTTACCCTTCAGATATATATACGCAACGTTGTCGTTTCTACATAGAGATTAGAGATAGTAGTAATTACGTATTATTCAAAATGTTCATTTATCTACTCCCATAGAATAATATATCCATTATTCGACTGATTTGGTGCTGTGATATTACCTATTTATAAACCAAAAACCAATAGCATGAGTTATAAAAACTCACGCCTATAACTCACTCTAATGAATATTTCGTATGAGAAGCCTGAAGCACTCACTCAAATACAAATAGGAAAAATGAAATTGCTTACGAAATGAATGAAAAAAGTCGGGAACTTTATTTCAGACATCAAGGTAACGTTCTCGCCATTCATTTCTACATTTCCTCTGGTCTAAATATCCAAAAATTGCATTTGGAAAACGTGAATTTTTGACGTTTTCTATGCGATTCTATTCTGGACGACCACAGAGATCGAAACCTGTGACACATTGGCAACGTCTCTGAAATTATTTTGCCTTTCACGAGTAACAACCTGCGTTAGTTTTTTGTGAAAAAACTTGATAAACCTAAATCTTGGCCAACCTTGATACTTTATAAAAGTGAAAGGGTTATGAATTATCGTTATTCAACCCTTTTCAAACTTCTCGATATCAGGGAACTGAGATTCAATATCAAGATAATATGGTGTTCATTTCATTATATCTATAATGAAGCTGGAATAAAATTAGAAATTAAATATCCATTTCTCACTGCATCTCCTAGAATGTTCAGGGTGAATATATTTCGAATCGGGTCAAAAAGACCGCGAAGTACTACTATTCGAATAAGATACGATGTCCAGCTGTGTCATGCAGGCCATCTGTGTGACGCGTGCCGCGTGCGGATATTTGTCGGCTTTTTTATTGCACTTTCGATTGAAAGCGACACGTGGGAGGTTGGCGGTATCTAGACTCTCGAGGTGAATTTCGTACGTATCATTGAAAATGCAGGTTAATCTTCCGTAATTATTAATATGATGAGAAACTTCTTGTAGGATATAGGACTCAAGAAAAATATAACTCATCTCTGGAATTCCAAAATGTGGAAGAATTCATTAGCTGGATTTGGCGGTATATTATTCGTTGCGATATATGAAACAGGCAGTAATAATGAAAAATAAATTCGCCTTGATTCAGAATTTTTAGATCAATAATATAACCGACTTCCGTAGATGATGACTGCATTTCATTGAATTGCCATTCTGATAGAGAATTCTGGTAAAGATAGAAGGGTCATACGAAGCATTATAGCCAAGTTTCTCATATAATCATTAATCGCGCCATAAACAATGGAAAATGTCTTGGCCACGAACATCTGTTGGAACAGTATAACGACGGCACCATTGGACAAACTTCGATTCGGATTTAGCACGCAATTTGGGAGATATCAATCATTTAGTTTTTTTGCTGGTGGTTCTTTCGTACTTTAACGAAAATCCGAAGACAGATCCGACATGCATCGAGTACAGGCTTAAGCCTTATTTTCGCGTGACAATACTTAGAAACTATTTCGTTCATTTTGAAATTTTCGTGTTCTCCGCCGAACTGGTGACGTCACGCACCAAATGGTGAAGCGTCTTGAAAACAGAGGTGTTTTCTGGCGTCCATGTATTTGAAACGTATTCGTCCTACGATTCTGGCGTTGAAACGATGACGTCACAAGAAAAACGATTCGTAACGTATTCATAGAGTTTTGAAATTAAGTAGGATGCAGTTTCAAAACATGATTCGTTGTTTTGTGCTATCATAACCTTAAATTAAAAATAAATGATCGCTTACGATGGTCATTGTTCGATTGTTCGTGAGTTTAGTTTGAAATTGATGGAGGTTGACAAAAAATGGAGGTTGGAAAAAATTTAATATCGGGATTATCAAGTATCTACTCCAAGTCCAAATAGGTTATGTTTGATTATTGAATCGTATTTGAAACTAAGCATTCTCGAGGTTCATGATATTGATGACGTATCATAGGAATCGCATCCAAATACAAAATACAATATATTGAATACGCTTCAACGCCAGAAAACGCCTCAGGTAGTGGAATAGTTCGAACTGCTTGAACGTTTGGAAGCAGCTGATTGAAGAATACTGGTTATTCGTTTTTTACCGTTTTTATTTTAAATGTTATTTACATATGACCGCTCTGTTTTTTGCATGCCTGAAGATGGCAAGTTATTGTAACACGTGAAGGAATAAATCATTTCGAGTGAAGCAGAATTTTATTCGAGAATTCTGAAGTATTATAAAGTTTCAAAAATGTATGTTGAAATTCTTAAAATCTATATAGCTGATGCTCTCTTTTGATTGAACCAATATGAATATATTGCACCTTCGAATATATTGAACCTTCGAATCATAAATAAAATGATTGGAATCCTTTTTAAATACAGTATTTATCCTAAAGAAAAATTATAACAATAAACATACACCAGAATTATAAATATTTTTATAATTATGTGCGTGTATCGTGTTTCTACTTACATTTATAAATTGAATTGACATTTCTAGGATGACGTCACCGTTTTGAAATTGTGGCATCTTCTTTAGCGATTCACGAACTGGTGACGTTCACTTCGAAATGTTTTCAAAATAGTTTTGAACCGTGATTGACGCGAAAGAATGGCTTTAGGTACATTTCGATACAGATGACGCTGGCTATCAGAAATAAAAGAAAAAAAATCATCTGAGTAGTCTAACATTTTAGTGATCAGATTATCTTTTGATTATTCTATGGCGATTGTATTATTTCACCCAACTAATGCACCCAGCATCGAAAACTCAATAATACAATCACCCAAAGATGTTAATATACGCATTCGTCTGTTCATTACCGGCAGGGTGGCATGCCCTGTGAAAAAAGCTAGTTGAAATTCAATATACTGAAAACACGATTCTTTGGAATTGTCAGAAAAAAAATTGAATTTGTCACCGATAGTAGGAAAATGCAAAATAGAGTCGCGGTGTCACGAGGAAAAAAATTTTGTTGAGAAGATTATGAATCGAGTATACTAAAACCACAAATTTTTTTTTATGATTGTCGAAATGCAGCGAAAAATAACATTTGTCACTGGTAGTGGAAAAATGCGAGATGGCGTCGCGGTGCCGCCATTACAAAAATTTTGTTGAAATGATGATGCTTCCAGTAGGTACACTAACCCACAAAAACTTTTCTTCGGATAGCCGTCGAATTGCCAGAAAAACTAGAAACCTGCCACTGGTGGCAGAAAATCGTAAGATGGAGTCGCGGAGCCGCAAGAAGAATAGTTTCAAAGATCATGAATCCAGTATAATGAAACCATAAAAATTCTTTTTCGGAAGGCCGTCGAAATGTCAGAACAAAAATCAAAATTCCTCACTGGTACTGATGAAGTGATAAAATGCAAGATGGAGTCGCTGTGCCGCAAAAAAAATTCAGGTGAAAAGAACATATATCCAGTAAAAACTTTATTTTTATGGCCGTCGAAGTGTCAGAAGAAATGTAAACCTAACGATGTTGGTATAGGAAAATGCAAGATGGAGCCATGGAACCCTGAAAAACACTTAGTTGAAAAGATCTTTCCCATTACCTTCGAAGTGTCAAATAAAAAGAAATTTGAAACTAGTAACGGAAAAATGCAAGAGGAAACGCGGTGCCGCGATGAAAGAAAATTTTTCAGATTACCCTCGAAGTATCAGAAAAAAAATTAAATCTGTCAATGGCACTGGCGGATCCAGACAGTTTTTCAGGGGGGGAGGGGGCATGAATTTTTTCAAGGGGGGCCATGAATAGATAGAAATTTTTTACCAACATTACAGGACTACTAATAAAGAGATTATTGTCAATTTCAAGGTCCAAGGGAGGAGCCATGACCCCCATGGCCCTCCCCCTGTGTCCACCAGTGGTCAATGGTTGGTGGAAAAAGCAAGATGGAGTCGAGGTGCCGCGAAAAAAAAAACGCGTCGAATGAAAATTTGACAGAAATAACCGCTTGGCTATCAATATCATGCGATCCAAATGAAAAATATTCATATTCTTCAGTTTTCTCAAACGTCCCCAAAAAGCCGTCCCATTTGGGGACCGTCCTCAAATAGACCGATCGTTGCATCAGCAATTCGGGGACCGTCCTCAAATGGACCGAATGTCCCCGAATGGACCAATTCATGCATCGAAATGTCCCCGAAAAGACCGATTCATATACATATATATATATATATATATATATGACTAACGTCGAGTTCCGGGACATTTTGTACATATGCGAACATTTTGTACATATGATTGCAGATAGGTTCATTTCGCCATATATAAGTTTGAGAATCATTTGGTCAATTCAAATCTGATATACTCATTGTTGTTTAATTTGTATATCATTTTTTGCATTTAATGTCTAGTTCCAAGACCTATCCCAAAAATGTTGTTTAATGTTGGAACGTTTTTAGAAAGTCTTGCTTTTTCGATGTCATGTTTCTTTCATGACCCGATCACTTCCCCACAACTTGTTTATTTCATAGATTTCAACATTTTGAAAACATTTTCAATAATTAGGTGCTGCTCATTGAAACTCCTAGACTGACATTATTACCGAACATTTTAGGGTGCAAAAAATTCATAGTTTCTCACGATAACTAAAAGTGGTGTATAGAGTACCTATTAAAAAAATTTTTATCGCAACAGATAATCTTCATTCTCATTTGGAATCAATTCTGATTGAAATAAGTATCTAGCTTCTATACAGGGTGGCCATTTGAAAACGAAACAGTCGAGATTACAGACGAAATAAATTTTTTCGATAGAAATGCTCGAACAGGTCGATTTCTGTTTCGAGGGGGACAACTTAAGATGTAGGTTACGGACGCATAGCGCTTCAACCCTTGCTACTACAACCCTCACCCCCAATTTTTGAATAGGGAAGATGGGGTGAGTGATACCTCATTTGAAAGGTATTTTTATACTGATTTCAGCACAGTAATTGTTTTTTCATTTTATGCATTAGTTCTCGAAATATTCTTAACTAAGTATTTGAAAATGAATTGGTGTTTTCATGGCACTTGTAGTGTTTTTTTTGTGAAAAATCGACATTTTGATTAGGAATTTCTATGTCAGTGGATTGAAGGAAGGAAGCCACAGTCATGGTTGTTTTGAAGCTCAAAATGTCGATTTTTCACAAAAAAACACTACAAGTGCCATGAAAACACCACTTCATTTTCAAATACTTAGTTAAGAATATTTCGAGAACTAATGCATAAAATGAAAAAACAATTACTGTGCTGAAATCAGTATAAAAATACCTTTCAAATGAGGTATCACTCACCCCATCTTCCCTATTCAAAAATTGGGGGTGAGGGTTGTAGTAGCAAGGGTTGAAGCGCTATGCGTCCGTAACCTACATCTTAAGTTGTCCCCCTCGAAACAGAAATCGACCTGTCCGAGCATTTCTATCGAAAAAATTTATTTCGTCTGTAATCTCGTCTGTTTCGTTTTCAAATGGTCACCCTGTATATTCACCTTACACGAGATATCGAATGGAAAATGAAATTCATCATTCAATTATAACGTTTACTTTTGACAAATCAGTTTATGAAAAAAATTATAAGCATTGAATTAAAAATGAATCGATTTCATAATTGAAAATAAATTCATTTACATAATTCAATTGGAAACTGAAATCTTTAGCTTGTTACTATCGAGTTACTAACGACTGCGAAAAAATTTTCCTGCATTTTCGAATGTAAGGGTTGTCATTTTTTCATTGGAGGTTAGGTTACAAACGACAATTTCTTTGTTACAAAAAGTTACTGACGTAGGACTTTCTGATCGTATTTTGTTTTTCGCAGGAAATTGCTATCTTTGCATATTGAGGGTGTCATTTTTCTATTGGAGGTATGGTTACAAACAAAAATTTCAAGGTTATAAATAGTTACTAACGAATGAAAGAAGAGTTTTTCACATTTAGAAAACCATGAGTTTCGCATAGCTCATGTTCAAATTAAACGATCCGAATAGTTTTCTAGAAAATTTGACTAATCTCGAACTCTGCCTCTGCAAGGACTTTGATATCATCAGTAAGAAATGAATGAACTATTGCTAGCATAAAAAATATATTTATAGGAATAAAAGTGATTAATTATGACAAAAACCCTACCCTTATACCTCTTGAGGTGAGATACATACAGAACAAACTCCGAAAAATATGTCTTTCGGTTGTATTGATATTTCGATTGACTCAGTAGATATTATTATGGTTTGAAGAAAAAACATTTATTTATGAACCCAATAGTTCAATTATGTCATAAACTCCAGCAATATTCCTCATCAGCAAAAACATAGGACAAATTCTAATAAATATGTAGGTATTTTTTTATCCATTTGTTTTTGGATGACCTCCGTATTATTTTCCTTGGACTGAAAATATGCGAGAATAGTGAGTACCAATATTATGTACAGACATTAAATGATGTTTTTCGGGACTTCTCGTAAAAATACGATCAAAATAAAAATATGTACATCTATTTAATGTTGTTTTCGGGGACTCCAGTTTCCCGCCAAATGTTCAATTACTAGATACTTAACATAAAGATCTTTTTTCTTTGTCGTTTCTGCAGTGGCGGTTCTAGCGGGTAGGCTGGGTAGGCAAAAAACTACCGTCATATATTCGTGAATCGCCCTGTGAATATAAATATTTTTAATCATACTTATCCACTAATTTCATTACTAGAACATGTAGTAAACGTGTGTATGCAAAAGAAATCCAATCTGAATCTTAATAATTAAAAATTAAATCCGAAAATCTGGACAATTTTCAACTTTAACACCCCGTATTTGGAAAACTAGCCACAGGATTGGGTTGGGCCCATTGACACTTTTGGTCACTGAGTCGGGTACAACAACATACCAAACTTTCAGAAAATTTGACCGGTCGCCACTTTATCTATAAAAAGTGCGGGGGCTTTGCACGGGGTGGTGTACCTGACGTAATTCCTGAACCGGGCCTACCCAAACAAAAAAACTGGGCCTACCCAAAACGAAAATCCTGGAGCCGCCCCTGCGTTTCTCGATTCAGACACATGTTTTCCATGTTTGGATTGGGTAGACGAATTTCAAGAATTTATACTCATAATGAAGAGCTACCTCCATCTTTTTTTTTAATTACATGCTTCAATTGCAGAAGCATATGATATGATGATAACACAATTTCATTCGAATGAGGGTTTTCTGCCTTTAATAATTCAAAATGAAAATGAAACCAATATACATCTGAACAATATAGAAATATGTGAATCATTTTTAGGGATCTGTCAATATCTTATATTGAATATAGGTGATATGAATCATATAAATGACATATTACCAATTATTGTGAACTAAGTAGAAAAATGGAAGTATGAACATAAACAAATGGGACTATGTGTGTCATGTCGCACAATACCAATTATAGAGGTATATGAAGTTATAATGAAAAAAGGTTACAATCAATTGCGACCTTGAGGTCTATTGTGCCCCACACAATACCTACTAACTTTCAAATCTCATATTCTTTATCACTTTGCTTTCTGACAGATTTAATTCTATTCGAGCATATTCACTCCAGAATTCGGAGCTTCTAATTAAAAAAAAAAATATGTCATTAACTCCAGCTATTGCTCGTCAGCAAAAATATAGGACAAATTCTAACAAATATGTAGGTATTTTTATGTCCATTAGTTTTTGGATGACCTCCGTAATATATTCCTTGGACTAAAAATATACGATAATAGTAATAATAGTCTGTAAAATGTACAGATTAATGATGTTTTTCTGGACTTCAGTTTCTTATACAGATTTTTTATAAATGATCGTAACATCGCAGTAGGTGTTGGAATTTTTTTTTGGGTTGCAGCTACGATCTGTCATCTCTATGAATCCATAGGATTTTATCTTCCTCATTCAGCAACGGGCTCGAGCCTATGGCCACCTACGAATCCTATACGATATTACGGTCATTTGTAAAGACCCTGTATAAGCGATGAGGTAAGCGTACGCCACTTTCGGACTCGTAGAATTTTTCCCATAAAATTATCTTCTGATCTCGACTTCATGCCTGGACTTCGATATAATTATTGGAAAATGAATAAACAACCGATTGCAGAAAAAACATCATAAAAATCGTAATGATAAATTATGTCGAAAACCCTACCGTTACACCTCTAGAGCTCAAACATAGAAAAAGCTTTGATAAATATGCCTTTCGTATCATTAAAAAAAATCTAATACATCTGAATGCTTAGTGTCGAATAAAATCTTTTTCTCGTAAAAATACGATCAAAATGAAAATATGTACATCTATTTAATGTTGTTTTTGGGGACACCAGTTTCTCGCCAAATGTTCATTTGCTACGTAACATAAAGATCTTTTTTCTTTGTCGTTTCTGGATTCAGACACATGTTTTCCATTTTTGGATTATATGAAGATATCACAATTTCATTTGAATAAGGGTTTTCTGCCTTTAATAATTCAAAATGAAAATGAAACCAATATACATCTGAACAATATAGAAATATGTGAATCATTTTTAGGGATCTGTCAATATCTCATATTGAATATAGGAGATATGAATCATATAAATGATATATTTTTTCAGTGATTATTTGCATCGATAAGGGGATATCGAATACCAAATATGGTGATGCTCCGGCTCAGGATTTCAGTTATATAGGACTTTGAATAATAGAGAAAATATATGGGGTGAAGAATCACCCCCTGAATCTCGCTGCTGAGATGTGATTTTTTCAGTGATTATTTGCATCGATAAGAGGTTTTCCATTGCCAAAAATGGTGATGCTCCAGCCAACGGTTTCATTAATATGAGATTTTGATTATAGGGGATGAAAACTAACCCTCTGAATCTCACTTGTTGGATTCGATTTTTTCAGTGATTATTCGCATCGATGAGGGGATATCGAATACCAAATATGGTGATGTTCCGGCTTAGGATTTCAGTTATATAGGACTTTGAATAATAGAGAAAATATATGGGGTGAAGAATCACCCACTGAATCTCGCTGCTGAGATGTGATTTTTTCAGTGATTATTTGCATCGATAAGAGGTTTTCCATTACCAAAAATGGTGATGCTCCAGCCAACGGTTTCATTAATATGAGATTTTGATTATAGGGGATGAAAACTAACCCTCTGAATCTCACTTGTTGGATTCGATTTTTTCAGTGATTATTCGCATCGATGAGGGGATATCGAATACCAAATATGGTGATGTTCCGGCTTAGGATTTCAGTTATATAGGACTTTGAATAATAGAGAAAATATATGGGGTGAAGAATCACCCACTGAATCTCGCTGCTGAGATGTGATTTTTTCAGTGATTATTTGCATCGATAAGAGGTTTTCCATTACCAAAAATGGTGATGCTCCAGCCAACCGTTTCATTAATATGAGATTTTGATTATAGGGGATGAAAACTAACCCTCTGAATCTCACTTGTTGGATTCGATTTTTTCAGTGATTATTCGCATCGATGAGGGGATATCGAATACCAAATATGGTGATGTTCCGGCTTAGGATTTCAGTTATATAGGACTTTGAATAATAGAGAAAATATATGGGGTGAAGAATCACCCACTGAATCTCGCTGCTGAGATGTGATTTTTTCAGTGATTATTTGCATCGATAAGAGGTTTTCCATTACCAAAAATGGTGATGCTCCAGCCAACGGTTTCATTAATATGAGATTTTGATTATAGGGGATGAAAACTAACCCTCTGAATCTCACTTGTTGGATTCGATTTTTTCAGTGATTATTCGCATCGATGAGGGGATATCGAATACCAAATATGGTGATGTTCCGGCTTAGGATTTCAGTTATATAGGACTTTGAATAATAGAGAAAATATATGGGGTAAAGAATCACCCCCTGAATCTCGCTGCTGAGATGTTATTTTTTCAGTGATTATTTGCATCGATAAGAGGTTTTCCATTACCAAAAATGGTGATGCTCCAGCCAACCGTTTCATTAATATGAGATTTTGATTATAGGGGATGAAAACTAACCCTCTGAATCTCACTTGTTGGATTCGATTTTTTCAGTGATTATTCGCATCGATGAGGGGATATCGAATACCAAATATGGTGATGTTCCGGCTTAGGATTTCAGTTATATAGGACTTTGAATAATAGAGAAAATATATGGGGTGAAGAATCACCCCCTGAATCTCGTTGCTGAGATGTGATTTTTTCAGTGATTATTTGCATCGATAAGAGGTTTTTCATTATCAAAAATGGTGATGCTCCAGCCAACGGTTTCATTAATATGAGATTTTGATTATAGGGGATGAAAACTTACCCTCTGAATCTCACTTGTTGGATTCGATTTTTTCAGTGATTATTCGCATCGATGAGGGGATATCGAATACCAAATATGGTGATGCTCCGGCTTAGGGTTTCAGTTATATAGGACTTTAAATAATAGAGAAAATATATGGGGTGAAGAATCACCCCCTGAATCTCGCTACTGAGATGTGATTTTTTCAGTGATTATTTGCATCGATAAGAGGTTTTCTATTACCAAAAATGGTGATGCTCCAGCCAACACAATAATTCGTAATATATCATTTATATGATTCATATCACCTATATTCAATATGCGATATTGACAGATCGCTTAAAATTATTCACATATTTCTATATTGTTCAGATGTATATTGATTTCATTTTCATTTTGAATTATTGAAGGCAGTCAATCCTTATTCAAATGAAAGTGTGATATCTTCATATAATAAATGCCTTTGCGAATGAAGCATGTAATTTAAAAAAAAGATGGAGGTAGCTCTTCATTATGAGTATAAATTCTTGAAATTCGTCTACCCCATCCAAAAATGGAAAACATAAACATGTGTCTGAATCGAGAAACGACAAAGAAAAAAGATCTTTATGTTACGTAGTATAGTAATTGAACATTTGGCGGGAAACTGGAGTCCCCAAAAACAACATTAAATAGATGTACATATTTTTATTTTGATCGTATTTATGAGAAAAAGATTTTTTATAAAAAATTGACAGATATGAATGGGGCCGTAGCACTCGTTAATCGACTCTGTTTGAAATTTGCCTCCACCACGCAATGGAAAAATGGATCGGTTGGAATAATTGTGGTTCTAGGTATATTCACTCTGACTGTGGGAACATGCTGATTTCCATATCGATATACCCAAGTTGGAAATAATGTTCTTAAACAATATTCTAAGTTCAACATATTTTGTCCTCGGAAAACAAAAGATTGTTTTAATAATGCAAAGGTTGTTCACCTTATAATCTGTCAATTCCAACTAGTGCCACTAGACAAAATTGGTAATTTTTACTACTAACCGGAAGGTCCCGAGTTCAATCCCGGAGCTAGAAATTTTTTTTTTTAGTCAGACGGTCTGAAATTAAGTTTTTAAAGAAAATTGACAGATACGAATGAGGCCGTAGCACTTTTTAATCGACTCTGTTTGAAATTTGCCTCCACCACGCAATGGGAAAACGGATCGGTTGGAATAATTTGTTTCTAGGTATATTTTTATTCACTCTGGAAACATGCTGATTTCAATATCGATATACCCAAGTTAGAAATAATGTTCTTAAACAATATTCTAAGTTCAACATATTTTCTCCTCGGAAAACAAAAGATTGTTTTAATAATGCAAGGGTTGTTCACCGAATAATCTGTCAATTCCAGCTGGTGCCACTAGACCAGATTGGTTATTTTTACTACTAACCGGAAGGTCCCGAGTTCAATCCCGGAGCTAGAAAATTTTTTTTGTCAGACGGTCAAAAATTAGGTTTTTATAAAAAATTTACAGATACGAATGGGGCAGTAGCACTTGTTTATTGACTCTGTTTGAAATTTGCCTCTAACACGCAATATTTTCTACTTAGTTCACAATAATTCGTAATATATCATTTATAAGATTCATATCACCTATATTCAATATGAGTTATTGACAGATCCCTAAAAATGATTCACATATTTCTATATTGTTCAGATGTATATTGGTTTCATTTTCACTTTGAATTACTAAAGGCAGAAAACCCTTATTCAAATGAAATTGTGATATCTTCAGATAATATTCTTCTGCAAATGAAGCATGTAATTTAAAATAAAAAGGATGGAGGTAGCTCTTCATTAAGAGTATAAATTCTTGAAATTCGTCTACCCCATCCTAAAATGGAAAACATGTGTCTGAATCGAGAAACGACACGTCGGTGATGATAGCTCCCGGCCGGCCGGCTCCAAGCGCTGCTATTCCACCACGGTCAATAGTATCAAGCTACTGCGGGCGTTGAAAACGGGCGGCCAACACTTATAAATAAGCTGATTGAATAGATTGATGGAAGGACTACTCTGATATTCCTTTCTGTTCATTTTCCATTGCTCTAAAGAACCCAGTTCATGCTATACATATAGGTACCCCTATTTCGTTCCGACAGAAATTTTTATTTTTTTTTCAAGAATTTCATAAGGCGGCCAAGACTTCTGATTAGCTGATTGAAAGAATTGATAGATGGTCTATTCGGATGATTTTTTTGGTTCAATTTCGATGGCCATAAAGGGCCAGCTCCAAAGATCGAATTGTGTGTATAGGTACTCTGAAGTCGTTTCGACAGAAGTTTTTATTTTTTTTCAAGAGTTTGAGATGGCGGCCAAGATATATGAATAGCTTATTGAATAGATGGATAGAAGGACTATACCCATGATTTTTTTCGTTCAATTTGGATGATCCTAAAGGGCCAGCTCCAAGGATCAAACTATGTGTAGAGGTTGTCTGAAGTCGTTTTGTCAGAAGTTTTTATTCAATTTGGATGAACCTAAAGGGCCAGCTCCAAGAATCAAACTATGTGTAGAGGTTGTCTGAAGTCGTTTTGTCAGAAGTTTTTATTCAATTTGGATGAACCTAAAGGGCCAGCTCCAAGAATCAAACTATGTGTAGAGGTTGTCTGAAGTCGTTTTGTCAGAAGTTTTTATTCAATTTGGATGAACCTAAAGGGCCAGCTCCAAGAATCAAACTATGTGTAGAGGTTGTCTGAAGTCGTTTTGTCAGAAGTTTTTATTCAATTTGGATGAACCTAAAGGGCCAGCTCCAAGAATCAAACTATGTGTAGAGGTTGTCTGAAGTCGTTTCGACAGAAGTTTTTATTTTTTTTCAAGAGTTTGAGATGGCGGTCAAGATATGTGAATAGCTTATTGAATAGATGGATAGAAGGACTATTTCAATGATTTTTTTCGTTCAATTTGGATGAACCTAAAGGGCCAGCTCCAAGGATCGAACTATGTGTATAGGTACTCTGAAGCCGTTTCGACAGAAGTTTTTATTTTTTTCAAGAGTTTGAGATGGCGGCCAAGATATGTGAATAGCTTACTGAATAAATGGATAGAAGGACTATTTCCATAATTTTTTTCGTTTAATTTGGATCGACCTAAAGGGCCAGCTCCAAGGATCAAACTATGTGTAAAAGTTGTCTGAAGTCGTTTGGACACAAGTTTTTATTTTTATTCAAGAGTTTGAGATGGCGTCCAAGATATGTGAAAAACTGATTGAATGGATGGATAGAAGGACTATTCCCATGATTTTTTTCGTTCAATTTGGATGAACCTAAAGGGCCAGCTCCAAGGATCGAACTATGTGTATAGGTACTCTGAAGCCGTTTCGATAGATGTTTTTATTTTTTTTTCAAAATTTGAACCTTTACACATACTTTGATCCTTGGAGCTGGCCCTTTATCATCCTTAATCATCCGAATAGACCATCTATCAATTCTTTCAATCAGCTAATCAGAAGTCTTGGCCGCCCTATGAAATTCTTGAAAAAAAAATAAAAATTTCTGTCGGAACGAAATCGGGGTACCTATATGTATGGGTTCTTTAGAGCAATGGAAAATGAACAGAAAGGAATATCGGAGTAGTCCTTCCATCAATCTATTCAATCAGCTTATTTATAAGTGTTGGCCGCCCGTTTTCAACGTCGAATAATAACGCCCGCAGTAGCTTGATACTATTGACCGTGGTGGAATAGCAGCACTTGGAGCCGGCCGGCCGGGAGCTAACATCACCGACGTAGAAACGACAAAGAAAAGAGATCTTAATGTTACGTAGTAATTGAATATTTGGCGGGAAACTGGTGTCCCCAAAAACAACATTAAATAGATGTACATATTTTCATTTTGATCGTATTTTTACGAGAAAAAGATTTTTTTCGACACTAAGCATTCAGATGTATTAGAAATTTTTTTAATGATACGAAAGACATATTTATCAAAGCTTTTTCTATGTTTGAGCTCTAGAGGTGTAACGGTAGGGTTTTCGACATAATTTATCATTACGATTTTTATGATGTTTTTTATGCAATCAGTTGTTTATTCATTTTCCGATAATTATATCGAAGTCCAGGCATGAAGTCGAGATCAGAAGATAATTTTATGGGAAAAATTCCACGAGTCCGAAAGTGGCGTACGCGTACCTCATCGCTTATACAGGGTCTTTACAAATGACCGTAACATCGTATAGGATTCGTAGGTGGCTATAGGCTCGAGCCCGTTGCTGAATGAGGAAGATAAAATCCTATGGATTCATAGAGATGAAAGATCGTAGCTGCAACCCGAAAAAACATTCCAACACCTACTGCGATGTTACGATCATTTATAAAAAATCTGTATAAGAAACTGAAGTCCAGAAAAACATCATTAATCTGTACATTTTACAGACTATTATTACTATTATCGTATATTTTTAGTCCAAGGAATATATTACGGAGGTCATCCAAAAACTAATGGACATAAAAATACCTACATATTTGTTAGAATTTGTCCTATAGTCCTATATTTCTGCTGACGAGCAATAGCTGGAGTTAATGACATATTTTTTTTTAATTAGAAGCTCCGAATTCTGGAGTGAATATGCTCGAATGGAATTAAATCTTTCAGAAAGCAAAGTGATAAAGAATATGAGATTTGAAAATTAGTAGGTATTGTGTGGGGCACAATAGACCTTAAGGTCGCAATTGATTGTAACCCTTTTTCATTATAACTTCATATAACTCTATAATTGGTATTGTGTGACATGACACATATAGTCCCATTGGTTTATGTTCATACTTCCATTTTTCTACGTAGTTCACAAGAATTCGTAATATGTCATTTGTATGATTCATATAACCTATATTCAATATAAGATATTGACAGATCCCTAAAAATGATTCACATATTCCTATATTGTTCAGATGTATATTGGTTTCATTTCCATTTTGAATTATTAAAGGCAGAAAACCCTTATTCAAATGAAATTGTGTTATCATCATATCATATGCTTCTGCAAATGAAGCATGTAATTTAAAAAAAAAGATGGAGGTAGCTCTTCATTATGAGTATAAATTCTCGAAATTCGTCTACCCTATCCAGAAATGGAAAACATGTGTCTGAATCGAGAAACGACAAAGAAAAAAGATCCTTATGTTACGTAGTAATAGAACATTTGGCGGGAAACTGGAGTCCCCAAAAACAACATTAAATAGATGTACATATTTTTATTTTGATCGTATTTTTACGAGAAGTCCCGAAAAACATCATTTAATGTCTGTACATAATATAGGTACTCACTATTCTCGCATATTTTCAGTCCAAGGAAAATAATACGGAGGTCATCCAAAAACAAATGGATATAAAAATACCTACATATTTATTAGAATTTGTCCTATGTTTTTGCTGAGGAGGAATATTGCTGGAGTTTATGACATAATTGAACTATTGGGTTCATAAATAAACGTTTTTTCTTTAAACCATAACAATATCTACTGAGTCAATCGAAATATCAATACAACCGAAAGACATATTTCTCGGAGTTTGTTCTATATCTGACCTCAAGAGGTATATAAGGTATAAGGGTAGGGTTTTTGTCATCATTAATCACTTTTATTCCTATAAATATATTTTTTATGCTAGCAATAGTTCATTCTTTTCTTACTGATGATATCAAAGTCCTTGCAGAGGCAGAGGCAGAGTTCGAGATTAGTCAAATTTTCTAGAACACTATTCGGATCGTATAATTTAAACATGAGCTATGCGAAACTCATGGTTCATACGCAATTCAGAGAAAATCCAACTTTTCCCAAATAGAACTGGTATACATAAATTGAACTGAATTGAACGAAATCCGAAATCTAGAAATTTTTTATTTCATTCGTTTAGTACCTATTTGTAACATGAAAATTTTTGTTTGTAACCTAACCTTCAATGAAAAAATGCGAAGTTAGAACCCGCATTTTCGAAAATGAAGAAAATTTTTTTTGCAATCGTTAGTAACTCATTAGTGACTATCTAAAACCTTAAAATTTTTGTTCGTACCTACCTCAAGGATACTGTCAATTTTTCCAGAAAATAAAATATGATCAGAAAGTCCTACGTTAGTAGCTACCTATTTGTTGACTCATCATGGGAATCATTTTCAATATCTTCTTAATTATAATTCTTAATTGAGGATGAAGTTGACTTTGCTTTTTAGAGAAAAGGTTTCCTGTTCGAGCGATAGTTTTTTTCGATATCAAGTTGTTCGAACCTTCAAGATGGACAGTCATCTGTCATGGCCAAACCAAAATGCTTTGAACTTGAAAGAAGTAATAAATAAAAAGCAGCCAAATTGGCTTTTCGGGCATCTCGATTTGACAGCAACTGTCAGAAATGCCTGTTTTTCTTCAATTTCGCAATGCGGCCATGAGCGACTATGTAACTTTCCATCATAATAAATGCAGTTGACGTGATAACTCTTGAGTGGAGAACGATTTGAAACAGTATAATTCGAAGAAGAATGTGGTCTTCCAATGATAAAATGTATCTATTGTGTTCATCTTATTCTACCACATTACCCACACCCTGACACCCACCACATCATGCAGCGGACTGTCTATTCGTTAATCATATACGTTTCTACAATCGATTTTAGGAAAAGATCTTGTGTCGTACGATCAGACTATTTTTTTTAACAGGCTCCTGTAATAATAGTTGAAAATTATTTGATTCTGCTGGAAATTTTTTGCTGATTTCTAAAATGTATCATTTCGACATGGAAAATACAGGCGGAAAGACAGGAAATTTAAAGATAATCACTATGCTAGACAGCGAAGCCTTTTGTGGGGCGTACTGCCACGGCCTACTGTCCGGAGTGGCAGCCGTCGTCACTGTCTATTTTGAATCGACGGCTATTGTGATGACGGCTGCCAGACAGTGAGGCCTTTTGTTGGGCGTCCGCCACGGTCTAGTGTGAACTATTTGATATCACGTCATTTCGATTCTCCCACTGTTCCACTAGAAATTTACCATCGTCGTTGAATTTCCTATTTTTCCAACTGTATTTTCATATTCGAATGTGTCAACCGTTTTCTACTTGCTGCTATAGTACGATCGCGTTCACCTAATTAGACAACGAATTTTGCCCACTCTGTACACATTGGTACTTATTTCAACGGTACAAATTGGGTACTAACTAATATCGTGAAAAGAATGAAAGTGAAAGTTATCTGGGATCTCACAATAACGTTTCATAGCGATCTATTGAATTATTAAAGTTTTTTAATGGGAATAAGCAGGTATTTGTTCACATATATCTCAAAATAAATTTCGAATTATGCACGTTCTGATTAGGAATCCTACCATATCCATAAAACGTTACATCTGATCGATGTGAGAGATATTCCTGAATTTTTTCGATCACATAACTGAGTCCGAATTGGATCTTTCAGGTGGTTGAAGCAGAAAGCAAATTAAAATAGCACACTTCAAATTGAAATTACACGAATATTAAAATAAAAATATATTTTCAGTATGAAAAGGGACCTCAGAACACTAAAACAAGACCTTAGAGACATTTCAACCCTTAATTGAAAAGATTAGACTCTCACTTCTTTTTTTTTCACAAATTCAATATTGCGGTCCTGGAAGTGTACGTCTAACATATACGTTTTCCAGGACGGTCCCGGAACTATACATTGAGGTCCTGGAACTCAACATTAGCCATAAATTTTTTCCAAGACCGTCCCGGAACTAGACAAATGTCTCGGAACTCGCGCTTAGTTGACAGAAAAAGTCTCGGAACTAGACGTTAGTCATATATATATATATATATATATATATGTATGTAGATCGTCAAGTTTGGGGACATTTTTAAGGTGCCGTTTTTTTTGTATACATCGGTATACATTCGTATATATGACCTATTTGACCGCCGAAAACCCTGAAAAACACATGTTTACAAGTTTGGGGTCATTTCCATATTTGATATTTTTTAGCATATTGCGGTATACATAGGTGTAATTTCTAGTCTAGAGTCAGAAAAACCGCAAACATCCAAAAAAAAAAATCGAATTTTAGAAAGTTAAGAAGGTCATAGGAAGAGTAATCGGCCAGCGCCTCGCGTTTGATTGAATATTTGCGTTGCGTTGCGTCAAAAAGTGCGCCCATCTGTCATTGTCCTAAGGCCATTGTCAGGCTTCTTCATGAAATGTTATTTTGAACGCAAGCATGAATAATTTTGTGCGGAAAGCAAACCCTCGTTTTTTTGGGGGGGGGAAGGGTATTTTAAGTGACAACTTTTTCACCTTTCATTATTCTATAAGTTAACATCAAATCGGTTTGAAACGTTCGCTCCGTTCACTATTCAATGCTCGTTAAAAGAAAGAATCATAACGAAATGAGTGGAAATATTAATTACTCTTACTAGATCTCAATCATTCCATGAAAGCTTCACCTTCTAGAACGATGAAAACGAAATCATTTGATTCACCTAAATGTTTTTCATATTTCACTTTATTATCTATTATTCTTTATATAACGAGCATTAAATAGTGAACGGAGCGGAAGTTTCAAATCGATTTTTCTCAAAATCGGATCCATTGGGCTATATCACACAAGGGCATCTTCTTTCAAGAAAAAATATCAGAGTTTATAAATTTGATGTATAACTTGTAGAATAATGAAAGCTATAAAAGTTGTCTCTTTACATACCCTTCGCCTCCCGAAAATGATACAATTATGTTTGAGATGAAAAAAATCCACTCAAGCCATTCGGTGCGTATTCTTGATATTAGCCAAAGTGTAAAATTTCGACACTTCAAGTGGCACCGTTTTGGAAATATGTGACAAAAAGTGTTGCCTGGATGTCGTTTTCAGAGGGCTCTAGCTCTTCAACGAAGAATTTTTGTTTTTGTATTATATGATTTTGGTCGAAAGTGTTTCCAATGATGTCTACTAGAAGTTTGTGGGTTTAATTATGGGATATCCTGTATGTATATTTGCAAAAAGTAAAAAATATCCAACAAAGATAAACTATGAAAAACTCCTTAATCGAATAAAAATATGTCCATAGACTGTTCTTAAATACATTAATAGAAAACGCACTCAAGATATTATTTCATATTGAGAAAATGTGCATGATATGAATGAAGTTATTATTTTCGAAAGAACTAGAGTTCCTACATATTTCCATTTGCCGAAAATTCACCACTCCTATTTCGGTGTAACAGATATCGATTTATCCAATGAAATTAATTTAATCCACTCATCATGAACACGATACTATGAAAATATTGATGACCCCAAACTTATCATAACATAACAAAGAAGGTTCCCAAACTTATCGCTTTGCAAACGTATAAAAGAATATACCAAAGACTGTAGAGAATAATAGACCTTTCCAGAATAAGTAGAACAAAGATGAAAGATGTGAACTAAACCAGGATGAGAGAGAAACAGGTATATTTCATGCGCAACTTGTGGACAGCTTTAAAAGATGCGCAAACCTTAGTGCGAGAAAGAAGAGAAAGAGAGAGAGGGAAGCAATGAAATGAGATTCTACTGTTTTTATCGTACCGTGACCCTTACTTAGTAACACAACATTGTTGAGGCATAATAAAATATAAACAATACAACAAATAACATCCACATCCAAAACGTCGACTGCGTAAAATAATAATATCAATTTTCAAATTTCAACGATTTAAGGGGGAAAATTTTGACGACCAATAATATTCATTCTTAGCCCACAAGTGACGCGCGCAACTGTCACCTGCGCAGGTAATTCTGGAAAGGTCTATTATTCACTTCTCGCTCTGCAGACATAAATTTGTAGTCTATGATCCCAGGGTATAGGCCTGTCCAACGTCCTAACCAATTGTGGAGGACAAACAAACATGTTCGTGATATTCCATTGTTATTCCGTGCTTTTAGTTAATTACAGTAGTGTTTCTTCATTATTAATTAAGATTGAGAAGTGTTTTTTTGAATTTATAAAGACTAAATATACGTTTCAACGTATTTATTTACGTTGTCCTTCAGAATTTGACGTCTATCTGACAGCGGGTTGGAGTGGCCTATAAGGACGAAAATTATTTTTTGTTCAACAGATATCGATTTATTCAATAAAATTAATTTCATTCACTCATCATAATATGATCACGATACTTTGAAAATATTGACCCCAAACTTATCATGACATAACAAAGAAGGTTCCCAAACTTATCGCTTTGCAAACGTATAAAAGAATATACCAGAGACTGTAGGGAATAATTCACTACTCGCTCTGCAGACATAAATTTGTAGTCTATGATCCCAGGGTATGTCATGGGCGTATTTACGGGGGGGGGTACTGGGGGTAATTACCCCCCCCCCAGAAGAAAATTTGCAATACCACTCCTATAAGAACATTTGCTACACTAAATCTTCGAATTGAATTGAAAATATAAAATATATCAAACATTGAACAAAAACTAATGAAAAAGGTTTTTTCATGTTATTTGATATTCCACGTAACATTTGAAAGAAAGAAATATACAATCAAATTTATCAGAACGATTTCCTAGATAGATCATACATAGATCAGCGAATGGCATGGCATGCACAAGTCAAAACTCCGAACTTCATTTCAGAAACGTATTCGCTTTGGTATCCAATATTCATAGGTTAGTTGGGCTGTCATTGTTATTTATACAAAGATACATTCCAATAAAGGTGGACAATATTATTGACTATTCCACTCATTCCATTTTTAGTGAGGAAGTTTCCTTAGCCTCATCGATAAAACATTCACATCGGCAAAACCAACAAGTTGGTTTTTCAGCGACAAAATTTTTTACGTTTCTCAAATTCATAGATAGCTTCGGGAATGAATACCATCGAGAAAACAAACAACGTTTAGTTGATCTATGATGAATACTTATTTGTCAAATAGCGCAATACAAGCCCAATGTGACCATCTTCAGACACATTTTCTCGTGAAATAGTCATGTCGAATACCACTCCAGATGAAATTTAAGCAGGTAAAATTTCTCTCTTGTAATATTCAAGTTTGTTGCTTCTCGGCAATTTCGCTCATGACATTTTTCCAAAATCACTCGCCTAACGGCTCGTGATTTTGATACAAATGTCATTCACGAAATTGCCGAAAGCAACAAACTTTCATTTTACAATCGAGAAATTTTGCCGGTAAAATTTCATCTCTAGTGGTATTATATATGATAAACTTTCTAATAATAAAAAGAGGCGAATTGATTTCGTTCTGTGATTTTTGAATCATATCTGATGCTAGAAGAAACGGTTATGTTTAAATTTTCAATGTATAATATTCACTAACCTTTCTGATATTTTTCCTCCAAATTTTGAATAGCCTATTTCTTTGGTTTTCATATTTTTTTTTGTTGTTGTTATGAATGAGATTCGATCAATCAACCCCCCCCCCCCCCCCCCCGCTTTTCTTCACTCAAGATCCGTCAGGTCACTAAAACTTACCACTACCCCCCCCAGACTCGCTCTCTGGATACGCCCCTGGGGTATGTGGACGAAATATATTTTGTCCACGACTACTCTTCAATCCGTACATTTAGTATGATCTTTCAGGAATATAATGATAGTCATAATTCACCGTAACCGGTGAAATTATGAATAATGATCCATTATTCACTATACAAATAGAAAAAGAAAATTTTGAAATTGCCAGGATTCGAAACGGGAACCTTTCGCGTGGAAAGGCTGACTGCTAACCTTCACTACATTTACGTCCTGATAAATAGTATTAAAAATATCCATTTAATGTTATTTTCTATGATTTCACATTCAGATTGACAGACTGAAAATATTTGAAATCAGAGTGAGAGAATGGAATGGAATCGATACCAAGTGAAATTTTCGGCGTTAACGCATAGAACTTATAGTACATGGAATGCTATTACCAGATCAAAAAGTGGGTAAACATCTCAAGTTGGAGGAATCTCTAAATTTCCATGTTCCCATGGATACGACCTGTCACACCGAACAGAAACACAGTTTGCCGACAGGGCCCCCGCTACCATGTGTGCAAAGTGTGCAATGCACACGGGCGCCATCAATTCAGGGGCGCCAAAATCCTGGGTCAAAAATCGCAAAAATATTTGCAAAAAAAAATAAACAAAAATTAATGCTAAAATAAAAATGCACAAGTACGCTTTCCTCGGACTGGACGTCGAACGCCGCATCCACGCCGTCAATCTCGTTTATACGAATTTATCCAACCAATGTAGTTGTTCTCATTACCTGATGATACTGACCCATAGTGGCGGCTCGTCAGGGACGGCATTGCCGACCCTATATACACACAACCAAACTTATATGGAATCACCCAGTATTAAGATGAAATATTATTTTGATATATTTTTCGTTAGAAGCAAATAAAAAGTGCATGTGTTTACTCACAAAAACAGTTAGGTTCATAAGCACTTGATAAGATTTGGCTTTGCAGTGTCGATTTTACCATTTCGTTCGAACGTCGCAGTGAATTTATATTTTGTTTTTTTGCGAAGTTTCAAAAAAATGTCTTATGTGGGGTTATCGGAAGTCCAGAGAGGAAGAATTATTACTATGGCAGAACAAGGTATGTCACAAAGACAGATTGCAAGAACGGTGGGGGTTACACAAGGGGTTGTTTCAAAAACGTATGCAAGGTTTCTGGAGTTAGGAACCCTAAAGAATAGGCCGAGAAGAAGTCGTGGAAGAGTAACTACAGAAAGGCAGGATCGCTATTTAGCCAAAACAGCAAGAAGAAATCCCGCAGTATCTCATTCAGAGCTTCAAAGGCAATTTTTGCAAGCTACAGGTGTTAGTGTTTCCGTCGAAACTATCAGAAAAAGACTTCGCGCTCGGGAATTATTCAAGAGAAGAGCGTTAAGAGTTCCAGAACTATCAAGGCAAAATAAAGTTGACCGTTTTAATTGGTGTTTAGAGCATGAAAATTGGACTATTGAAGATTGGAAAAATGTCTTATTTTCGGATGAGACCAGAATTGTCCTACGATCAGACGACCGGCGTGTTCGCATTTTAAGAGGTAGAGGGAGGCAATCTAGGCTCCAAGCTGCAAGACCGATCCCTAAATACAAAGGAGGTACTGTAATGTTTTGGGGCGGAATTATGTTTGGTGAGAAAACTCCTTTAATTCCCATTAGACAATCTCTGACAGGGCCTAGGTATGTTGATCTAGTGCTACAACCTGTAGTGAGGCTCTGGCGAGGTGCTTTTGGAGATTATTTCCTTTTTATGCAGGATAATGCACCTCCACATACCAGCAGAGTTGCAAAAAAATTTTTCGAAACAGAAGGTGTGACTGTTTTAGAGTGGCCTTCTTGTTCACCGGACCTTAATCCTATCGAGCACTTGTGGGATAGGATCAAAAGAAAAATTAGAGCTCGTCAAAATAATCCTGGTAACGCAGAGCAACTTATACAAGCGGCTTTAGGGGAATGGGCAAATGTTACAGAAGAAGAAATTAACAACTTAATAGAAAGCATGCCTCGTCGAATTCAAGCTTGTATCAATGCCAGGGGTGGTAATACTGATTATTGATTTGTTAAAATCGTTATTATTTGTTGTTCAATTCTCAGTTACATAAAAATTATTCTTAGAGAAATTTACACTTTTAATTTTCTGTTCTATTATAAAAATAATCTTTTAATAATTTATATTATTTTTGTAATAAACTTGTTTTGGGAAAACTGCTCTTCACTTTTCAGCGACTTTTTTTTAATTAAAATTCGTTTTTCCAAATAACAGGGTGATTCAATATAAGTTTGGTTGTGTGTATTTTATGTCCAGCCAAAATTTAAATTACTCTTTCTTCTGTTGAATTACCAGATTTATTATAATTATTGTATTTCCAAGACCTGTGTTAATAAAATTCTATAAATCATATTTGTATATCACTGATTTCAACTTCTTGGAAATACGCTCTTCCAATCTCAACGCCGCGCCGTTTCGTCTACTCTACAACTCTACTCAAATCAGTCCGGGAATTGAAATGTGTACGGCATGCCGGACCTGATTCGACGTTTCAATGAAATGCGAATAGGAATGAGGCGAAACAATTTTAACTTGACTGTTTTCTGTTGGAATTTTATTCAGAGTGACCCATTAAGTATTTTACAATATATATTTAAAAACAATTCAATCTCCTCCCTTTCAAACTAAGCATTTCACTAAGAATTCTTATGACATTGCCTATAAATATCTGTAGCTTCTGGCGAGCGATCTTTCTCAAAGTTAAAAATCATTAAAAATTATTTAAGATCGACAATGCTTCAAGAAAGATTGTCTGGACTAGCAATATTAGCAATTGAACAAGAAATTCATGATGGTATCAATTTTAGCGATGTAGATGAATTTGCATCAGCCAAGTCTAGGAAAATATCGCTACTATAATAGCTATTTGTTTATTTTTCTACTGTACCTTTAGCTTTCATTTTTGATTTTAAGAGGAAGTAAACTAGGTATTTTAGATGTACCTACAGTAGGAGAGAGTTCCCTTGAAATGGACAATTTTATTATTTTCGGTGTGAAATATTATTTCAAATGAAAAAGTTTCAAATTGTACCGTCATAATATGAGCATAAGGTTTGCGGATTCACTTTTTCAGAAAAAGCTAGAAAAAGAAAAGCTAGTCACTCGAAAAAATAAGTCTTACTTTGTTTTATTAAATGTCCATTTCATGGGATGTTGCCCTTGTTATGGACAGTTATTCCCATGAAGTGGACAATGGTACAAAAACAATAGAAAACTGTCATAAAGTTCTAGGAGAATAGTTAAAATCATGTAGTAGTACCAAACAGAGAAAACATACAGTATTTTCCATGTTAATTATTGAATTACATAACATATTTTCACATCTCCCTTGAATCGGAAACATTGCAGCCCATGAACTGGACATCAATTCCCAGTCATTTTTCTATGTCCGATTCATGGGATTTGTGGTTTTTATAAAAAACCTGAAAATATATTTTCTACAAATCGTTATATCAATGATTTAACATATCTGTCTGATGAGGGATAATCACTTGATGTTTATATGAAAAAATCGGCAACTTATCGTCACTAGAAACGTAGCTATTCACTTCGCAAATGTACGTACATATTTACTTTACCGGCAATGGATTTTTCAATGCATGCCTCGTCCACAAGACGCGAGCCACAGATTCAGCCATTTTCCAAGAGACGTGGCTCAATGTTGCGAAAATGGTATTTAGTAAAGTATGCTCAATTACTATCGGGTGTAGTAGAAAACTATAGTGTCCGGTTCATGGGCTCTCCAATTCAAAGGAACTCTCCCCTATATGTAGAAAGTGATACTTTTATATGAATATTTATGTATACATTAGCCAATATTTCTGTTTTTTGCTCCAAAAAATATGTGATTTTTAGTTTTGGGTTATTTTATAGTACTCATCAACAGAGTGTCTGTACCCTACTTGTCAAAGAAATACTTCAAAGTGGTTGTGAACAAGAATTTATTTTGAGTTATTTATTTCGTTATGATTTTATTCTGTTTTTTGTTCTGTTGTGTTTTGTTTGTTTTATATTTTAGTCTACAAAGAGATATCCAGTTTTTGACTTCTAAAGTTCAGTTTTTCGATTTATTTCAAGCACCTAGCTACCTACCCCCTTAAGGGGCGCCAAAATTCTTTTTTGCACACAGGCGCCAATAGCCCTTACGGGGGCCCTGTTTGCCGAAATGCCAAGTGAATCGGATCTTGACGATTAAATTCATAGTATTTCTGTGTTTCTGTTCTGTATGACAAGTCGTAACTATGGCAACATGGAAATTTCAGTATTCCTCCAACTGGAGATGTTTATCCACTTTTTTAAGCTGAGCAGCAACATGTACTATAAGTTCTATGCGTTAACGTCATCTTGGAATATCCAGTGCGAACACAGAAAATATTATGTCAAAACTTTTGATAACTATCTTATTGTTGAAAATGCAGATTTTGCCGAGGAAGTCGTGGACTAAGTATAGTATTCAATCCGCACATAATTACTAATATTCAGTCGGGTGAATTGCGCCACTCGACTCGCTCGTGGCGCAAACTTTACCCTCGTGAAAGTACATAATCATATGTGTTCATTAAAAATATATCATTTTGCTTAACAGATATCGATTTATTCAATAAAATTAATTTCATTCACTGATCAGTGATCATATGATCGCAATACTCTGAAAATATTGATGTCTCCAAACTTATCATTACACAAAAGAGAAGGTTCCCAAACTCATCACTCTGCAAACGTATAAAAGAATATAAAGACCATTATCCCAGGGACTTCTCGCTGCTCAGACATAAATTTGTAGTCTATGATCCCAGAGTATGCGGACGAAAATTATTTTTTGTTTAACAGATATCGATTTATTCAATAATAGTTATTTATCTACTCCCATAGAATAATATATCCATTATTCAACTGAATTTGATCTGTAATAGTTTCTATAAACCAATAGTGTGAGGTAATAATAACTCACGCCTATAACTCACTCTAATACAAATAGGAAAAATGTAGCTTACGAAATGAATAAAAAAGTTGGGTCAATGGGGAACTCTATTTCAGACATCAAGGTAACGTTCACGCCATCCATTTCTACATTTTCTTAGGTCTGAATATCCAAAAATTGCATTTGGAAAACGTAAAATTTTTGACGTTTTCTACGGGATCCGATATCGATTCGATTTTCGCCCACAGAAATCGCTCTTGACAACTGTTGTCAATTTTGAAAATGCAGATTAATTCGAATTTTACTGAAGAAGTCGAAGATAAAGTATAGTGTTCAATTCGCGGTAATGGTCATAACACACTTGATGAATTACACCCCTCGCCTGACGGCTCGGGCTGCAAAATTCATCTGCGTGTGTTATGACTTACATTACCGCTCATAGAACAATATACTATTAATCAACTAGTTTATTAATGACAGCGATTAATGGTCGAGTTATTTTAACGCCTTAGCGGAGCGGAGGCGTTAATCTTCAAGACCATTAATCGCTAGATTAATAAACGAGTTGATTACAAGATTTTTCCGTCGACCCCATACTGATTTTGATATAAGGAATCCTTAATTGAAAAAACGTATTTTCCATTATATGATTGACAAATCTTACAATATCAAAGTTATGTGTGTGCATTTCAATACATTTATGATTATGTTGTCAACTTCAGAATACTTCTCTGTTCGGTTGCTAAGGACATCATGCATTAAAATAAGAAATTATTATCCTGCATTAAAATAGGTTACTAAAGGATGATTTTGAGTGCGTTAAAAGGAGCTTTTCTTCTATGGTCGACGGAAAAATTAATTTCATCCACTGATCATATGATCGCGATAGACCATTATCCCAAAGACTGTAGAAATGAATTTGCCTCTCGCTCTACACACATATAAATCTATAGTCTAGGAGTACGATCCCAGGGGAGGTATGCGGAAGAAAAATATTTTCGCAATCTCACTTCTTGGATACGATTTTTTCAGTGATTATTCGAATCGATAGGAGGATATCGATTACCAAATATGGTGATGTTCCGGCTCAGGGTTTCAGTTATATAGGACTTTGAATAATAGGGGAAATATATTGGATGAAGAAGCACCCCCTGAATCCCGCTGCTAAGATGTGATTTTTTCAGTGATTACTTGCATCGATAAGAGGTTTTCTCATACCAAAAATGGTGATGCTCCGGCCAACGGTTTCATTAATATGGGATTTGGATTATAAGGGATGAAAACTAACCCTCTGAATCTCACTTGTTCGATTCGATTTTTTCAGTGATTATTCGCATCGATGGGAGGATATCGATAACCAAACTAACATAAAATTCACCCCAAATTGTTTAACTGTAATATTATTTGCAAAGTAATCTTCAACTGCGAGAACTTTTTCTTCGTATTCTCTCAACATTCGTTTAATACTGAATCAAGATATGCTAAAGTAAATTCGAGTTATCAAGAATTTGAATTATTCAAACAAAAAACAATGTAATTATGTAAAATTTGTTTCGAGTTATCTATTCATTGAATTCAGCTGTATTTCTTCCTTAATCTCGTCGCTTCTCATAATGAAATCAGATTTTATCGATAAATTTTGCACAAATAGGAATTTCATGCCAGAATTATGAACTTTTTTTCACCAAAACCGGATTCATCAATAATTGATTATTTAAAAAATCTCTGAAAGCGTGCTATATTACGATATACGAATACAACGTGAGTCGTGATGAAAATCGCAAATCATAAACATAACATTCAGGCGCGTAACGAGGGGGGGGGTTGGTGCAAAAAATCTGAGAGAGAAATATTCTTGTCCCCAAACTGATCATATCATAACGAAAAACGTCCTCAAACTTTACGATTTACACACATATAATTTTGTACTCCAAGATTCTACGTCCTCAAACTTTACGATTTACACACATATATAAATTTGTAGTTCAAAATTCTACGTCCTCCACAATTGATTAATTAAATATAATGAATGAACCTTACCATACACAATACACAGGGTGTCCAATTCGTTTTGTCCTATCCCCTTATATAGGAACTCAAACGTGTTAGAAAAAAGTTTCAAATAAAAGTTGTTCGTAATAACGTAATCTTTTATTGTATAATAATTTCAAAATGGCGTCGAGCTTAAATACAGGGTGGTGACATAAAGTTATAATTTCTTAAATGGAACACCCTATATATAATTATACTTTTGAAAAGAGCTCAAAAACACGATTTCATTCATGTATAACATTAATAGTCTATAATGTTCTGTTCCGGATTTATGGCTAGTTTTCAGTGAAAATGGGTCCAACTTTGGACTGCAATAAAAAAGTCTCTATAGAATGGATTCGAATGAAACTTGTAATGAGAGTTTTTCAATTTAGATGTCTTTTATATTTAATCGCCAACAATTTGATAGACAGCGATTAAAATCAATGCGATTGTCTTTCTTCAACCTCCAAATATCTCGAATTATTATTTGAGAAATTATAACTTTATGTCACCACCTTGTATATAAGCTCGACGCCGTTTTGAAATTATTATACAATAAAAGATCACATTAATACGAACAACTCTTATTTGAAACGTTTTTCGATGTGTGAGTTCCTATATAAGGGGATAGGACAAAACGAATGGGACACCCTGTACTATGTATAATAAATCGAAAAACAGAAATTAATTTTCAATGATCCTAGTCGCATTCTTACAAATTATGCGATATGATTATTCATTATCTGGCTAGTACGTTATAAGTACAAAATTTTTTTATATCAGCCAATAAGGTTACTTTGAAAAAAAATATAGGTATGTGAGAGTGCATAGTAGAGTTTATTCATTATATTTTATTAATCAATTGTTGAGGTCTTAGAATCTTGGACTACAAATTTATATGTGTGTAAATCGTAAAGTTTGAGGACCTTATTCGTTATGGTATGATCAATTTGGGGACAAGAATATTTCAGTGTCTGTCTTAGATTTTGTTCTCAATTCAAAATCTTCTGAATGTTATCGATACAAATATAATCTGCTATAATATAGTTACAGCCTGACAAAATGTTCAACAAAGTTCATGATGCTTCAAAAAATTTCAAATACTATTTGGTTTCCAGAAACGCCTTGTGTGAATTACTTGGTTTGGTGGCACAAAAAAGAATGGAATTGAAAAATTATTCCTATTCCTAATGATAAACCAAGTAAGACAAATGGAATTTATTGAACTTCGTAACGTTTTGGAATCTATATCAGACTTCTTCATCAGACGAATACATCGAAAATCTTTGAAATTGTGATTTTTGTGTTTATCTATTGACAGAAGACATAATTATATTATCATAGTTGATTAATTTTTATAGGCACAATTTTTTCATAACTGATTTTCTCCTGACAAATAATAAGTACAAGAATTCACGCAGGAGTATTATCAACATCCTTTTTCGATAAAATATATTAACTGACAAAGGAAGTGAAACAACCAGAAAGAACTGTTTAAATTTTAATTTTTTTTTGATAAAACATAGAAAGTATAGCAAGGAGTAAATGATTGAAATTTGAAGAAAAAAAAACGAAGGGGTTTACAATTTTTTTTTAATAAATTTCTTAATAATGTGTTTGTCCACCGCGATTATCTATACACTCCCCAACACGTCTTGGAATTGATGCAATAAGATGGACTATTTCTTCTTGAGGTATACTATCCCAAGCTACCTGTAGTCCATGTCTCAGAGCCGCCAAAGTCCATGGGAGATGGGATAAATTTCTAAGAGTTCTACCCATGATGTCCCAAACATGCTCTATGGGCGAAAGATCGGGGGATCTGGGCGGACATGGCAAAAGATTCACATGGCTCGCTTCAAAAAAAATTAAACTAACTCTGGCAACACGCGGTCGAGTCGAGCATTATCTTGCTGAAATATTCGATTCTTGAGCCGGTTAAGGTAAGGGAGAACATATGGCTCCACTATTTCTTGAAGGTAACGCAGCGCTGTCATGTTACCTCGTACAGAGACTAAAGGTGACCTTCTTGCATGTGCAATAGCAGCCCATACCATAACGAATACTGTCCAGTGTACAGGGTGTCCCAAATTGCTTGATTTTGGCTGTTTCTGGTACTTCTAGGCTAGATAGGTAAAAATGTTGAAAGGAATTCTGGGCTCGATTTTTGTGGAAACTCCGTTAGTGAAAACCCTTTCACGGTATATTAGATAGATATAACCACCTAATATTGATATTTTGTCGATTTCAAAAAGTGCCATAACTTCTTTATTTTTGAAAATATCCATAGATATGGCATATTGTAGAAATTTCCATGGAATGAGCTATCTGATGATGCAACAATATACCGGGTGTACCATTTGAAAGAACATAGTATACCGTTTCCGGTACAAACGGAAGTTGCAGAGCAATTCATTGCCGAAAACCCCCAAATAAAAATTTTCTGCACAAAATTATGATTAGTTTCGGACAGTTACAGTCTTGGACTACAAATTTATATGACGTGTGTAAATCGTAAAGTTTGAGGACGTTTTTCGTTATGATATAATCAGTTTGGGGAAGAGAATATTTTTCTCTTAGATTTTGTGCTGAATTCACATTTTCCAAATGTTATCGATATAAATATCATCTGGGAGGTTCTGCATTTTCTGAAACATTTTGGGGTTTTCACTCCCAGCTTCTGAAAAAAAATCAATAAAAAAATTTAAACATCATAATATGAGCAACATTTACGAAATCCTCATTCGAAACAAACAATCTTGGGAGAAGAAAGGAATCTTATATCTGTATTCTCAGATTAATTAGGCATTTTCGAAACCAATCATGACAAAAAGGTTGTAACATAAACTATTATATTCGATAACTGAAACTACATATTCAATCGATGCAATTATCGAGATGATACTGATGAACAATAACGAAACGGACCAATAATTAAATGAAAAATTAATTCTTCGAACTAAATATTGATTTCAGTCTCTAAGAGAACTAATTAAACATCACTTGAGCGATAATCATTATTCTACAAAACAGTTTATGCATTTGAGGATGAAATTTTGAGACACGACCTCAAACTAACCATTTAAACAATTTCTGAAAAAGTTTGGGAACACGTCCCCAAACTAACCAATTAGCAGAAGAAAAGTTTGAGGGCCGACCCCAAAGTTGACAAATGTCTCCGAACTGACCATTTAACAAACAGAAAAGTCCCCAAACTCATCGATTTACATACATATATATATATATATAATTGAAAGTTTATTAGGATCTCTCGGTCAAAGGATTAGTAATACACTTATATATTATCCAAGCTTTCGGTAATGTTTATTACATTTCTCAAGGATCTATAACAAATATACATGTCATAAAAGACTAAAGAGACAAAATTTATACATACATTATGGTGTGATTTTTATCCTAGTAGTTACAGAATTATTTCGTAATCTCACTCTCACTGAGATACAAAATTTTATGTTGCCTCTAATACATAAAATATGTGGAATTATGGTTAAGATCTTCCACGAATATTCAATTGATAATCACATTTGACAACTATTAGTCATTTCTAGAATTTAAAAAACAGATATTTATTTTTCTTATTCTTCATTAATTCTGTTTTGTATTGTCAAATCACGAAATGGTGCATGTGTTTTCTTCGATAGTTCAATTAAGTATGAATATATGTATATTATTCAGATTGTTAGTGTCTTGCTTAGTGTTCATGGTATTTTCGGAAGTTGTTATGGCCAAAATTTCTAAAAAAAGTCTCTTGGTATAATGGGGTTCTTTGAAAAGTAGTTTGACACCTGAATAGTTTATTACGTGATCATGATTATTTGCATGTATCGCTAAGGCACAGTTTACTAGATTTCTTCTAATAGCGCTTTTATGAGCAGATTCTAGATTTAATCCAATGAGATGTTTGCCCAATGTAAACTCTCTCACAATTTCCACAGGGTATACTGTAAACAACTCCAGATTCATATTCTTCTTTTTCGTTGTCCTTGAGTCTGTTAAACACAAGACTGTGCAAGGTGTGTTTCATAGTGTTAACTATCTTTATATTTATACAATCTTTGAAAATTACCGAAATTTTATTAGAAACAGAGGGAATGTATTGTAGTGTAGTGTAGACCGGGATTGGTAGGTTGTTCATTAACATTATTGTTAACAGTGACGACATCAGTAATAGGTGGAGAAGAGGCTACGTTGTACAATATCTGGTTAAGAAGTCTGTTGGGATATTCACTCAATATGAACAGTTTTTTTAATTTTCTGGATATATATATAATATTACTGGTCGCCGTCCGTTGCGGGCTTTACTCTTTCATGTCGTTGAAGTATTTCGACAGAAGCGGTTATCTCTTCTTCTATCTGTTTTTCGACTTCTTCACGAGTCAGTTCGGCCTTCTTTTTCACGACCAAGGGAGTTTGAACTCTCGGTCTTTTCTTCTTTTTTTCCTTAATAGTCATTTCTTTCAAGTCGAAGATACTTTCAGCGCCAGAGATTGTGAATTTTTTGGATGAACCTTCGTTTATCAATTCACGCTGCAATTGTGCTTCCTTCCTTATCATTTCAGCATCTATTTCAGCCTTACTTTTCTCAATTTCAGCCTTCCTTTTTTCAATTTCTGCTAACTTTCATGCTCCTTTCAATTCTATTTCTAAAAGCTCCCTTCTCCAACATGACGACTTTGTCAGTTTGGATTCAACTTTTGAGTTAGTTTATTCGTGGAAACTTGATGCATTAGAGAACATTTGTGTCTGTTTTATGTTTTATCTGAGTCTTCGTATCTTCCAGGAGGAATTCCCTTTGTTTTTCGTTCCCTACTTCTTGGAATGGACATGCTTTCACCAACGTATCCGGCTCGAAGGACCACAATGTTCAGACTGGTCAGTATTACTTGAACTTCCTTTCCACTAGTTGAAAGTCAAAATAAACGGGAAATTACGCTTTTATCGTCATCTCTAAATTTTTCTTGATTGATACCAACAATGTCAAAATGCTATTCAATGTCATTACAAAAACAAACTAGATCATTAAACAATGTGAGGTGAGTATGATAAAGTAACGAGAACAAAGCGCTTATCTGACCAAATACACAAAATTTCCAATATCATGATTTTTGATCGAAATCATAATTTTCGACCCCGAAATCAACCACATAGACCTAGAATCGGACCACCTTCTCAAATTTGTATATCAACGTTTTCTGCAGTAGATACCGTAGCTAGCTGGGTATTCCAAAGATTAGTAGATAACCTTCTGAAGAGTGAAGCTCACTTTAAATATTTGATGTTTCAGAATACGTTAAACCAATATGCTTGCCAATACTGGAGCACGAAAGGCGAAGAGCATACGACGGAGTCTATTTCACCGTGGCAGGTTGGGGACAGACTGAATATGGAAAATCTAGTAGCAGGAAATTGAAAGTGTCTGTAAGTAACATGTATTAATGCAGCTTCACATGGTCAATTCATAACGTGATATATGCTTTGGAAGATCAATTCATCGGCAAATATCGAAATTATTTCCAGTAATACCATTGAGTTTGAATATACGAACGATTTGATGCAAAAAATTTTGGCAGTTTACTGCCAACTTTAGTGGCGGCACATAGTAGCTACTAAAGGAACTATAATCTGCTAGCTATCCAGTATAGCTCTGTATACTGTATACTCTGTAGTATATATATTTTCCTCTTGTTCTATGAATCATAGCCAAAATTAATTGTAGTTTTATTGCATCAAAAAAATCAGGTGTGATGAAATACTGAACATCCTACATTTCTTAAGCCGGTCTGCGTATTGGCATTGTTTACTACGGTGCAACGCATACATGGTGTTTGAACGCGGTAAAGAATGGCTGAACCAAATGCCCTGTCTACTCAGACATATCTTACTACGACTCAGCGCAGCAGGGTGTTCAGGCGTAGTAACTATTGTAAATATTATGGATACGCGTCTCTTCTCGGGTCTCATTGTTCACCGCTTTCCAACTCAACTAAGTTCAAAGTTGCTTTCTTTCGCAATTTTGCAACCCGCGTTCATAAAGATAACAATATCATATTATCGCCAAAAATAGTTCATTGAACCACACTAAAATAAAAAAATATTATATAGAAAATAATACATAAACATAAGCATAAAGATCTTGAATGCGTTTTGCGTCGCATGATAAACCACGTCTAATTTTTCTTTGGCTCACTGATGTTGGCTGAACAGTAATGTTCTTTTTTCGTGAGATATTTTTTGATGCAAGAATGAAATTTAATGAGTCGGATGGTGTAACAATTTTTTTCATGGCATTAACCATATCAACCGATTTATTTTCGCAGGCTATTTTTATAATGCGTTCAAAATTTTCTGTTAGTTCTGCTGCAGCTGCGTTCTTCTAATAAATTTGTTTCATTGGCATTCTCGACAGTGTTTATTGGTACTACAGAAAAATTATCTTGTTGGGAAGAAACATTACTTTGTTGCTTTGTAGTAATTGGCAAGTCATTTTCTATACCCACATCAGTTGACATGTTGTCATAAAGTTCTGAGGATATGTTTTCTCCTAGAGCTAATTTTGCTACTTCTTTTCTGTCTTTAGCGTTTATTCGCATACAGGTCCTGAAAGTAATTCCATACTTATTTTGAATGGCGCAAAGGTCCTTACAATACCTTCCACCCTGTCCAAAAACACAGCCGCAAAATGCAATATCTACATAATTATGCAGTATAAAACATGTTATCATCGGTTTCCGAAGAAACTAAAAAGGCATTCTCGTGGATTCTTTCAACGGAGACTAAGCACAATGTGACGTTTTTTTAAAGAGTATCCCATTCTTTGAGTTCCGGAAACAGGCAAATGACAGCGAGTGATGTCTTTGATAGGATAGGACTCGAAAACATTGGCAACCAAGGCAAAAGCATTGAACGCTTTACATATTTGTAGAACAATGTCTTTAAAAATGCGAATAATAGCTTCTATGTACATAATTGTTCGTATTATTTCCTCGTGTTAATGAATGACTTTTATATGCCAAAGCCCACTCTTCCATTCGATCCCAATAATTGGCTATATGAGCTCGAATATTATCATATTTTTTAAAAATGTACTCATTTAGAATATGATCATAATGTTCACGAATCGTATCCATAATACAATAGTTACTACGCCTGAACCCCACGCTGCGCTGAGTCGTAGTAAGATATGTCTGGGTAGAGAGAGCATTAGTTCAGCCATTCTTTACCGCGTTCCAACACAATGTATGCGTTGCACCGTAGTAAACAATGCCAATACGCGTCATCGCATTTGGCTAAGGAAATAGTGCTTCATAGTTCAGCTACTCTCTATGCCTCTCTATGAACAGGTGAGGGAATTCGAACTTCAAATTAATCAATTGCGGTGTTCCTCTATACAGGGTGAGTCTATGACTTGTACAGAGTGGTTCAAATTGGACACTTTTGATAGGAAACACCAATTTCTAGAGGAGTTGGAGACAAACTAGCCTACATGCTTCGAAATCGATTTTTGTAAAAAATGTCGAAAACCGCACATTGATATCTTGACTTGTTCGAAAGATTCAAGGTGTTTTTCAATTTGGTGCATTTCTGACCCAACCCCGTAACTTGTTTATTTTTGAACAGTTTTGTTTCTGTGAGTACATTCTTTAGGCACTTTTCTGAAAGGAATTCAATGGTGATCCTTGTTTTTCATTAAAAATTATGGTTTCGAAGCTATAACATAAACTTGAATTTTTCTTATGGACCACCCTATATTTTTTTACATATTCTTTTCTGAAATGAAATTCTCTTTTCAAATATACAGGGTGTTTCACCATAAACTGGACAAACATATATAGCCGTGTAGATGACATCGAGAAAGTCATTTTTGCCTTATGACATATACCCCGTTTTCGACGCATAAGCGAGATACAGGGTGTTCAATGTCAACTTTGAGCAATATTCTGATGACTGTTGTGAGTTACACGTGATATTTGAAAAAACGGTTTCTAGTCACATCTCAGTATTTTTGAGGGCTCAATTGAATTGTGCTGTAGAATTTTGCGAAAAAGAATTCACTTTGGCGGAAAACCTGCAAAGTTGGAATTTTTTTTTCTCCGTTGCTAATTTGGAAAGCATAATCTCAACGTACTCAGTTTTCTAAGATTTTCCGTAAAAAAAATTTTTCAAAATTCGAACTCACCTTTTTTTTTACATGTCTTCAGTGAAAAAAAAATTTCGGCCACAATTTTTGTATTTTTTCATGGTTGAACTATCTTTAATTCTGAATACTTGGGTGAAAACAGAATGAAAAAATATCAATTGGTTTTCTTTTTGTAGCCTTCCGAAGATTACGCTCGGTGTACTTTTTTAATTTTTATTTGAGAAACTGGAGGCCGTACGGAGGTCAAAATTGTGCTGATGGGCTGCCAGAATGATCCGGATGAAAATATGAAATTATAAACAAAAAAATCTTTTTCAAAAAATTTTGGTAGGAATCGAACTCTACACGAGTATGAATTGGATTAATTTTAATCCTATAAATCTCCGTTACCAAAGCAATACTAGTTAATCGAGAGTGTAGAGTTCGAACCTTATCAAAGTTTTTTGGAAAAAATAAAGAAAAAAATATTTTTTTCAAAATTTTTTAAATTTTTTCGAAAAAAAAATTTTTCTGTTATAATTTCATATTTCTATCAGGGTCGTTCTGGCAGCCCAGCAGCACAATTTTGACCTTCGTACGGCCTCCAGTTTCTCAAATAAAAATTAAGAAAGTACACCTAGCGTAATCTTCGGAAAGGTACAAAAAGAAAACCAATTTATATTTTTTCATTCTGTTTCCACCCAAGAATTCAGAATTGAAGATAGTTCAACCATGGGAAATTCCAGAAATTTTGGGCGAAATTTTTTTTTCACTGACGACATGACGAAAAAAAATTTTCCCGGAAAATCTTAAAAAATCGAGTACGTTGAGATTATGCTTTCCAAATTGACAACCGAGAAAAAAAAATTCGAACTTTGCAGGTTTTCCGCCATTTTGAATTTTTTTTTCAAAATTCTACACCACAATTCAATTGAGCCTTCAAAAATACTAAGATGTGACCAGGAACCGTTATTTCAAATATCACGCATAACTTACCACAGTTCACAGAATATTGCTCAAAGTTGACATTAAGGACCCTGTATCTCGATTATGCGTCGAAAACGGGGTATATGTCATGAGGCAACAATGACTTTCTCGATGTCAACTACACGGCTATATATGTTTGTCCAGTTTATGGTGATACACCCTGTATATCATAGTCGCTACTTCTCTCAGAGAACATTCATTTTGTGGCTGTTTTCGGATTATTTTAAATGTATTTTCGTGTTATTCCGTGACATGCACACAACCGCAATCTTCGGACTGATGGTACGCTGGCATGTGAAAACCTCCGCTTTTGCTCCGAAGTCCGACATCTGCCGACGAAACGGAAACGCAGCGGCAAAGAGTAGTTCCTCCTACACTTTGGCAGCGGGCCGAACCGATGCTCGTGCTTGTTACTTGTTTCAATGTCTCATCAGTCGACTGATGGATGATACGCATGCATGTGAAAGGATCGCAAAATCCAGTTCAAACGCCTGCCCCGACCGACCATCATCAGTTCTATCTATTCCTATGTGAAACGGTTCCAAGTCGGGAGCGCCAATTTACATCGAAGGGCGAAGATATCGCGTCATCGCGCACGATGTTGAGAAGAGTCCATTATTATAATCCGAAAAGTGGCAATTAAATCGGAAAATCCGTTCATTTCACTGTCGCAAATTGAATATTGAGTGAGCTTGGTCATAAAAAAGTGCTCGTTTTAAATTTGGCTGTATTAAGAGTTCAGAATCGATGGAGATGAAATTTCGCATTTGGATGGAGAATTCGACGTTTCGAAAAATTTCGATATTTCTGTAACAATGGATTAGGGATTATGAATGATGCTTTTAAAACGTCAGTGCTTTATGTAGGCGACCGGTTTTTCTTTTTTTCAAATTTAATTACAATTACTGCTTTAAGAATTTTATAGTATCCATTTACTACCTATTTTGATTGAATTGAAATATCCTCTAGCCCTTTCTTTTTTCCCACTGAAGATCAAGTTTCACGCAGAGCAGAAAAAGACATATGATAATCAAGCCAGATCAAGTAATTGTAAATTTTAAAAAACTCATTGATATATTTCAGATTCCATTCGTGAAAAACTCCAAGTGTAGGGACGTTTATTTGGCCGCAAACCGAGAGATAACAGATAACCAAATATGTGCTGGTGGAGAGTCAAACAAGGATTCTTGTGTAAGTGATAGTGGTGGACCTCTGATGTCCGAAAGTGTGAAACCGAATGGTGACACCAATTGGTATTTGGATGGCATTGTGTCCTATGGGCCTAATCCATGTGGAAAAAAGAATTGGCCTGGTATTCATACGAGGGTATCTAAATATATGGGTTGGATACTGCGGCATATGAAACCATGAAGTTGACACAATACTTCAATGTGTTATTTAAAACCAATGAAAAAAATAATGGAAAATCTCTATTTTATTCGATCCTGAAATAAATGTGCAAGCCTTTCCAATTGTTTCAATGTATTTCAGAGTTTCAGCAATTCACTCATAAGCTAATAAAGTTCTATATCACTATATCCGTATTGAAAAAAGTTTGGTCTCGATAGGGCGCACCACACTCATGGCGCGAATCGCCACAAGAATACTTGCCGTGAACTTGGCTTCGCGGCCAATTAGGGCCCGGTTGTACAGTCCGAGTTTAAGCCGAGTTCAAAACTGAACCCTACTCGAATCAGAAATATCTGTTGCACAGTGCGAGATCAAGCCCTCAAACCCTCAGGTTGAGCTACCGAAATTGAGAGCTCGAGCCTGGATAAGCTGAAATGTCACAAATTATCAATTTATAGGTTATACAGGGTGGCCCACCACAGACGCGGTTCTCATTTTGAGGCAGTAAATGAAGACATTTTGAATTTTTTTTTCCTGAAATGTAAAGGGCAATTTAAAATTGTTTTCACATATACAGGGTATTCGATAACAAAGATATAGACCATAGTTACACTTTTTTCAATGTAATAGCCTATGTATGAATTCGAAAATTGAATGGCAAACTCGAATAATGATGAGTTTATAATAACCATTTTATGCCTTCTTACCTTCTTAGGGGAACCATTTGAGAGGAAATGGCGAAAAATCGAAAAAAAGGAGTATTTTTTATTTGCAATTAATGAATAAACCCTTCAAGCCAACGAGACAGACATGTTTTTTTCGTGTAGACATATTGGCTACCCTTATGCAGAAGAAAAAAATTCAACTCTGGAATATACTGAGTGATCATGCATCATTGATATTCAAATATTAACTACAAAATAATGGTCAAAAGCTTTCTTATTTCAAATGGCACGCCTATTATGTACCTTGTTGAAAGTAAAAATTAATATCGAAACTATCTTCATTGGGTTTCCCTATACCTAAACCTAATAGTTTTCCAGTAATTTTCGATTTTTAATTCAACTAGTAAATCGACTATTATCCCAGTGGGCACACGCACGTAGAAAATACGTTGAAAACATGTTACATAACCGAACGTTGAAAAACAGTAAAAGTGTCGCGGGAAAAAACGTTTTCTTGCACCGAGTATTTAGTTATTAATAAACGTTGTCTTTCAACGTATTGATTAAAAATAAATTGGGCGCAATATTAACGTTAATTTATAACGTGTACCTATGTATATTATTCTACCATACAAGTTTACTGTCTAACCGATAACGTATAAATAACGTTTATTTCCACCATATCATATATACTTCATAAACGTTTTCTTTCAGCGTATTGATTATTGATTGAATATAAATTGGGCGCAATATTAACGTTAATTTATAACGTGTATGTATATTATTCTACCATACAAGTTTACTCTCTAAGTGTCTAACTGATAACGTATAAATAACGTTTATTTCCACCATATAATATATACTTCATAAACGTTGTCTTTCAACGTAGTATGATATAGGTAAGTACTGTTATGGTTCCCAATATGTGAGCTTTGTATATCTAGTACGCATAAAATGAATTTGGAATCAAACAAATTTATGAAAATTTAAATTTTGCTTTGCCCAGTAATTCTGTCTCACTTGAAGGTCCAACTTGAAATGAAAAATTTAGATTTTTATAAACTTTAATTATAATGATATTCGGCTTTTCTGTATATTTTGCTCTTTGGATATTCCTTCCTCTTCAATCTTCAGGTATATTTTCTACATTTCTTCTATTCCTTAATTCCATATTATGGTTAGCCATTTCTTCTATGTTTACCTATAGTTATAGTGAAAAGGGGTTACAGTTCACTGCGACCTTAAGGTCTATTGTGCCCCCAATCAGAGCTGTTATCATCGCGCCTCCTACAGCTCGCCCTCCAGTTCCAGAGATTTGATGAAATTCATTATCTGGGATGGCTTCAAGGAGGGTAACTCCCCACTTCTACAAGTTTCTTGTCCAAAGCACTCTTTTCTTTGGCTTGCAATGGCATAGCATTCCGTAACCAGGTTAATAGGAGTTTCTTCCTCCCCACAGAATCTACACTCATCAGTGTCCGATAAACCCATTCTGAACAGATGCTTCTTTAGGCGACAATGTCCTGTGAGAAAGCCAGTGAGTAAGTGAAGTTGGTTTTTACTGAGATCCAGATATTTTTTGGATCTAGCAGTTTCAAAGTTCCGGAGGAACTTTTTGGAATGATCCATCCCTGGGAGATTCCGCCAGAGTTTTTCCCTTTCGGTTCTCTCCTTCAGCATGAATTCCTTCATGAGCTCAGTGCTTTAATAGCAGCTTGACTATCTGTATGAATAGCTATATCGCACTTCTGATAGTTTCTTTCTAGATTTATATCTAGACATCTTCCGATTGCAAGTATTTCCGTTTGAAGGACGCTTGTACAGGAGCCTAACGATAGTGCACACTTGGTACTCGACCCGTAAATCCCAGCGCCAGCTCCTGTAGCGGTTTTGGAACCATCTGTATACCATTTTATTGTATTTTCTTTGAGATTGTAGTTGGTGTATTCCCTTTCCCAATCCTCTCTTTTGCTTAGCAATGTACAGGATGGGCAAAATTGGTGCTACATGAACTAAAACTTTTTAACCCGAGGAGATAGAGAAAAATGAATGCCACCTTATAGTCCTATTTTTTCGAGAAACTGATTATAGGCCAAAATTGAAATTTGGGCGATTTCAACTTTGGTCATTATCTCCGTTTCTGTTTATGCTAGTATGTTGAAATAAAAACATTATACAGGCACTTTTCTGATAGCAATCCAGTGGCGTACTCTGATTTTTTCTGAGAGGTTCATTTGCTGAGTTATAACATAAAGTTGTGTTTTTTTTTATGGAAACAGTAGTTCGAAATGACTTAGAAAGAATCGCCATTTTTTTCCCGTTTCAGAAATTTTCATATGTTAAACATCGCCCTCAGATTCGTTAAGACATTATGAAAAATATGGTTTGTACCTATATGGAATTCAAATTTTTGAGTATCAAGTAGGCAGCATAGAATTATGTGTCTCTACGCATGGTGTAATTATTATTTCACGATTGAATACTTGACGGTGCGATCTCTGTTTGAAACAACTGTCAGTAATTAAAATTTGAAGTCATCGTTGGCGGCATTATGGAGATATTCCAAAATTACGAAAAATATGATATGTTGAAATGTTTTATTTTAGCGAATGAAAATAGTGGGGCAGCAAGTGATTCAACTGTGAAATAATAATTACACCATGCGTAGAGACACATAATTCTATGATTCAACCTACTCAATACTCAATAATTTGAATTCCATATACAAACCATATTTTTCATAATATCTTAACGAATCTGAGGGCGATGTATGACTCATAATACATTGCTGAAACGGGAAAAAAATGGCGATTCTTTCTAAGTCATTTCAAACTACTGTTTCCTTAAGAAAAAACACAACTTTATGTTATAACTCAGCAAATGAACCTCTCAGAAAAAAACAGAGTGCGCCACTGGATTGCTATCAGAAAAGTGCCTGTATAATGTTTTTATTTCAACATCGTAGCATAAACAGAACGGGAGATAATGACCAAAGTTGAAATCGCCCAAATTTCAATTTTGGCCTATAACTCGGAAACAAAAGAAGATAGAGGAATGCAGTTGATGGCATTATCAGTTTCTCGAAAAAAGAGGACCATAAGGTGCCATTCATTTTTCTCTATCTCCTCGGGTTAAAAAGTTTTAGTTCATGTAGCACCAATTTTGCCCACCCTGTACTGGAGTTTTTCTCAGTGTTTACTTTTTCGATCATTACATCACTAGGAAGGTTTGCAGATGAGGTGTAGTCATTCAGAGAGGACCAAGCTCTCTGAAACCTGACTCTCTCATTGCCTGCTCCTTCTCTAGATACTCTGAGGATGGCCTCACGGGCTACCCTATCAATCACTAGATGTAGAGGTGTGAGGTCTGTGATGATCTCAAGTGCTATGGTTGGGCACGTTCTCATAGCTCTCGTGATGCACACACAGGCAAGCCTTTGTACTTTGTCGAGCATTTTCCTCGTACTTGCCTGACTTGCCTTAGCAAACCAGGCTACTGCCCCATATGTGACTATAGGTCTTACAATCATGACGTACATCCATCGCAGTATTTTTGGGTTACAGCCCCAATTCCTGCCGCATAGACGCCTGCACGCCATCAGAGCTCTTGTAGCTCTGCCAGTAGCATTATAAACATACTTATTCCACAGAAGTTTGCTATCTAGGGTATTTGACTTCAGACCCCCACTCCAAGATATTTCCGTTCAAAGCTAACGTTTTCATGGCTGGAAGTTTCCTCTTCCGAGTAAACGGAATTATTGTGGTCTTGGTTGGGTTGATGTTCAGCCCCACTGTCAAGCACCACTGCTCAATAATTCTAAGGCCCTTCTGCAATAGGTCGCAGAGAGTGCCTTTGAATTTGCCTCTAATTATTAGTACTATGTCGTCAGCATAGCCCATACAGCACACGACATCCATTGGACGTCCATTTTACGACCATATCAAGTCCAAACGTCCATGGACGTTGAATGGATGTCCATTGTACTTACAATTGTTGACGTCCATTGGTTGTTACGAACGTACGTCCATTGTACATACATATAATGTCCAAAAATATATATGAATTTTCTGTTTGAATCTCATCTATTTTCCCTGTTCCAAATGAAAATCAATAGTATTTCCAAACACAATCTTCAAATAAAATTTGTTCAATGGTGCATTTTGTTCGTCCAGTTAATGTACATTTCTGGACGTCCATTGTACATCCAACAGTGAACATTCATTGTACGTCCAATTCAGATACATTATTAATGGTGCATATTTTGTTCGTCCAGTTAATGTACATTTCTGGACGTCCATTGTAAATCCAACATTCATTGTACGTCCAATTCAGATACATTATAGACGATTCGCAGATGAGCGCCATATCGGCCATGTTTCAGACCGAAACGAAAGTTAATTCCAGAAGAAATTATTCCAAAAAGAAAATAAATCAGTAAAACTGAGATAAATCAGATACCGCGTGCATTGATATAAATATCAACAACTGATATCTGATTAATCTCAGTTTTACTGATTAATTTTTCCTTTTGGAATAATTCCTTCTAGAATAAACTTTCGTTGGATAATTATTATTTTCGGACATACCGATAACTATGTACGATTCTCACGCTGCCGCCTTCATGTTTCTTATGTGAAAACTCACATTCTTGCTTGCTGAGGAGATACAGTGACTATATTACCATGTAGTCACTGGAAGGAGAAAATGAGAGATATGCCATCTATCTTCGACCGCGTAACTTCGAGAGCGAATTGTTTGTCTAATTCATAACTAGATGTCGCCATGCGGTAGTCTTCCCCCAGAACGATCTTCCGTTTTGTTTTAAGAGGACCTTCGTTCCGCTGCTTAGCTCCGTTGATCCGTACAAGATCATAAAATGATGTTGTTGGAACATTCGCTAGGTTCCTGGATGAAGATGATGTGGCATGGTGGCTGTGGCAAGCTGATTAGAACGAGTCAGATCCCAAGGCGTGTGATGACTGATGATGTTATAGGTTATAGGTATATCTACCTCTACTAACTACTAGATATACCTTTAACACTAGATATTATCTAGTAACGCCGTATCTGATTAATTTCAGTGTTACTAAATAATTAACTGGATTTAAATTGCTTTGAATATTTCTTTATATTATGAACAATAATAATAAACATTGTTCATACAATGTACGTACATATGACATGCAATGGATGTCCAAGATAGGCACAATGTACATCCATTGGACGTTATCTAGACTTGAATTGTACGTCCAAAGTGGTGTCCTGGACGTCCCATGAACGTCCTTTGGATGTACTATGTACCAATTCTGGACATCCTATGGATGTCTCGAACATCCATAATAAATGTCCATTGTTCATCCAATGTACGTACATGTGCATCCAATGTACGTACAATGGATGTCCAAGATAGGCACAATGTACATCCATTGGACGTTATCTGGACTTGAATTGTACGTCCAAAGTGGTGTCCTGGACGTCCCATGAACGTCCTTTGGATGTACTATGTACCAATTCTGGACATCCAATGGATGTTTCGAACATCCATAATAAACATACATTGTTCGTCCATTGTACGTACATGTGCTGTGTGGGAGCCTACCTACACATTCGAAGACAAGCTTCGTTAGCCTGTGTAGAAGTTCATCCACTACTAGGCTCCATAGGAGGGGGGATAGCACCCCACCCTAAGGTGTTCCACGAGTAGCTTTGACGAAGACGGATTCCTCACCCATCGATGTCTCATTCTTCTATGTTACTATGTTATATGTTTCAATGTTTCGGAATATATAATATATTTTTATTTTATATATGAGCGTTGAATCAAGAAACTTGTTAAAACTCAATTGAGACTATTAAATTTTGAATAATAAAAAGTTTTCAGCCTCACGTTGGGCGCCAATTGTTATGATTCTAAATATGTGGGCTTTATATAGTACGCATAGAATGAATTTGGAATCAAACAAAATTATGAAAATTCAAATTTTGCTTTGCCCGGTAATTCTATCTCACTTGAGGGTCCAACTTAAAATCAAAAATTTAGATTTTTATAAACTTTAATTAAAATTATTCCTACTAATTCAAATTCACGAAAATAAACAAACAACTTTTTCTAATTCTAATATACTATACAATTCACTTATATTTAATTAAATTAGAGCTCCCTAGTTGGTATTGCTTGTTCTTCCTTCCACGCAGTCTCGTTCCCTTCTGTCTATAAAAGGCCGGAACACGACGAGCACATCTTATGAGCAATTGCTGACTGATATTTCTTTCAATTATCCTTTGATGATCGACTTTTTCGTTTGTATCATTCAATTTTCCTCTTTATTTCCCCTTAAATCTTCTTGACTTTTCCTTCTGATTCTTCTTAATTTAACTTCTTGACTTTTCTTTCTGATTTCTCAATTCAATTCCTCTTCTTCGTCTTCCTGGTTTTCATACTTCAAAACATCTTCCTCATTCTTGATTTTTCTAATTGAATCCTAACTATAAAATCTATGATCTTAATCTATGTCCAAACTTCAGATGATGTTTCTAAATCTTTCATTTTTTATTTGGCCTCAATAGATCGCAATAAATTTCGAAATGATATTCTGAACCATAACAGTACCTTGTGCTCAGTCTGAAAGTTAATTTGGGGAAAAAGTAATTTCGTATTTCGCTTTCTTTTTTTTTTCAACTGAGTAATCTCGTTCACTATTGGTCACATCGGATCAAATGATACTGCGTTGTCAAGGTGTAAAGCCCGCAACGGACGGCGAGCGATAATATAATTATAGCTTTACAATTGACATATGTAATTTTAGTATGGAAATATATATATATATATATATATATCGGTTTTTATAGCGTTCTATGCCTTCCGATTCCAAGTCGCCAGCCTCCTCGGTCATCCCAGTCGCCTGGCTGCAAGTTACGCTCAGACATGGCTCTTTCAACACCTCCCATCCATGTCGTCATTGGTCGACCTCTTTTTCTCCTTTCCGTTGGCACCCATTTCATTACTTTTCTGGGTATACGTTCTTCGCCCATTCGTTCAACATGGCCATACCATTTTAGTTGTTTCCTTTGTATTTCCTCGATTATATTTGCGTCCACCTTCATCATTTCTTTTATCTGTTGGTTTGTGATGTGTTCGAGCTTTGACTTTCCAGCAGATCTTCGCCAGTAGTCCATTTCTAGTACAAGCAGTCGACGTTCCAGGACCTTGTTTATTTGCCAAGTTTCGCATCCGTAGCAAACCGACAAATTCGACTCAAGTCGTCATTCAACATTCAACTTTTGTTGTGAACTCGGTAATTCATTGAAGTTCAGATTCATAAATAATTGAGAGTCGTCAGCATATTTTTGTAACTCAGAATCAACAACAGCATCACTCATGTCTACCACATAAAGTGGGAAAAGAAGAGGTCCCAAAATAGATCCCTGCGGGACACCACGCGCACGAGGAATGAAACCAGACCTGTTCGTCGAATCAGACTTCAGCAAAACGCAATGCGACCTACCAGTGAGATACGACCCAAAAAATGCCGTAAATAGAGAACATACTTTTGATATATCATCCAAGTGTGCCTTTCATTATTGCTTGTTTTGCATAGTGCTTGATCCATAAAAATAAGTAAGAATGACAATTCCTAACATAGCCTACTTTGAAATAGACGAGCATACCACTGAATTTGACAGAATTTCACGAATAAAGCCAGGTTTGTCCAATCAGTCAAATTCAGTGGTATGTTCGTCTATTTCAAAGTGGGCTATGTTAAGAATTGTCATTCTCTTTTATTTTTATTGATTAAGCACTAGGCAAAATAAGCAATAACAATTAACATTTTAGTTTGAAACTGACATATTCTTATTTTTTATTTTTTATTTTATTTTATTTCATATTTACTTTACATACACCAGAGGTAGTTACATGTAAAGGTTTTCAACTTAAACATGATCATAAAATCTAAAAATATGAGATCTATAAGGAACTAACAAAAACAATATAAAAAATATATGATATATATATGATGTAGGCAAAGGTATAACGTAGCATATCACATTAAATCAAATTAGGTTTTCATCTTGATGCAGCAACAAGTTGAGCCTCATTTCCCCCATGCTAATGTTGAAAAAGTCATGAACTATATATACTCTCTGATAATACCGCATTGCAAATGTCCAGCATGTGAGTGAGAGGTGACGGACTCTTTCTATGTAAAAGAGGTCATGTGATAACACCCTAAGATTAATCTTTGGTACTTTAAAGTTAATGAAGTTAATTATATTAGAATCACAGTACTTAAGGTTATTTATCACATTGTGAACGAATATCACAGCTTGGGTTCTTCTCCGGATAGCAAGAGAGCATAGGTGAAATTCTGACAACATAGACCTATAGGAAACAATGAATGGGTAACTTCCATTTTTCTTAACATAAATATACCGCAGGAACCGCTTTTGCACTTTTCCAATATCGTTGCTGTGGGTGCAGCAAGTCGGGGACCAGATATTCGTTGAATATTCCAGATGGGGTCTCACAAGGGTTGTATAAAGTTTTATAGTTGTGCCAATATTAAAATTATTCCTACTGTTCCGTATAACGAAATCGAGTACTCCGTATGCCTTATTTAGTATGTTATTGTTATGATTATTAAACTTAGAGTTGCTCTGAAACAAGACCCCCAAATCTCATCACACTTTCTAATCTGAACATTATCCACATGATAATCCTCAATAGTTAAATTTACTTTTCGAAGAAATAACACAACGCAACACTTCTCCCCATTAACGGTCATTTTGTTCCACCTAAACCATTCCAGTGTCCAACTCAAATCTTCCTGAAGGACAACAGCATCACTCCCCCCACTAACCGATCGAAATAATTTAAAGTCATCAGCAAAGAGTAACCCAACAGACTCCCCCAGACTTTCGGGCAAATCATTGATGAAGATAAGGAAAAGGAGAGGACCCAAGTTACTACCCTGCGGCACTCCCGATGTTGCAAAATACTCAAAGGATAAGATATTACCGACTTTGACCCTCTGGCTTCGGCCGGACAACTAAGAAACCAGCAGGTTAAGTGATCTACCCGACAAACCCAGATCCTTCAGTTTCCGAATCAAAATACCATGATCAACCCTGTCAAATGCCTAAGCACAGTCTGTGTAGATGACATCCAGCTGTTGTTTATTTAAAATTGCATTTGACACAATGATGTTAACAAAAATGCTGATAGACTGACATCCTGTCTGTAAAAAAATTGATTTGTGAATAATTTTCTCGAAGACTTTGCCCAAATTATTTAGTATACTGATCGGCCGATAATCCATTGTATTATTCCTCTTGCCGCTTTTGAAAATTGGTGTTACAATTGATTCCTTTAGTTTATCCGGAAAGCACCCTTGCTTAAAAGCGAGGTTAAATATGTACTTCAGCGGATCAAGAAGAAAAGTGCCACATCCCTTGAAAATGTATGAGGGGATATTGTCAGAGCCGGTCGCTTTTTTAGGCTTCCTACTTTTTATACTTGACAAGATATCATCATCAGTAACATCATGAAAATCAAAGCCACTCTCATGAAAGGCAGGGATTTGATCCTCTGAACCCATTTCAAAGACCGACTGGTAATAATGCGCAAAGGCATCTGCAATGCCCTGCTCAGTAGTTACTCAGTTCTTATCTACTATTGACATAGCCTACTTGAAAATTATCTTGATAAACCTCATGTTTAGACTAAGAAACATGGCTTTACGGCCGTTTTCAATAACCTAACCAAGATAAGGGATAGATCGCTATCTCCGGTTTGTCGGCTTATCTATCCTTGTAGTTATCTGTCTGTGGTTTGCATTTCACAATCATGGTTTAACCTGATCTATCTCAAGACAAGGATAGATAGGAAGGAACCTCTTCAGATCCACTGAACTCTGTACCTGGAACGGATCCGACTGTATACTTTTGAACGTAAAGTGAGACAGGAGACAGGGGCAGCTGAAACAGAGATAGCCTTATTTAGGGTAACCTGTATTTGTCCTACTCAGTCAAATGAATTACGGTTGTATGCATAAATTATCTTTTAAGTGAAAATTAATTAGTTTGGGGATTCTATTTATTAAATACGTACAATATTAGTGAAGTTTGTGTTCTACTGTGCTATTAGTTCCGTTTCCTTCCTCGTGTAAAGCAGCATATTGCGTTAGTGTAATTTGTTGATTGCTTCGGAAATAGTTTCGATTTGAACTATATTTGAAATTCGAATATAAAAAAACAATGGTGGTGTCTTGTGTAGCGTTTGGATGCAAAAACGAGTACGATTATCGGAAAATATCTTTTCACGGGTGAATTGATAATATTAGATTTTGCTATTTAATGAATAATTAGCGACTTGGCTAGCAAGAGTAAATTCATTTGGTACAGTTTTCCATTCAAACGACCAGATATCCTGAAGCTATGGATGAAGGCGGTTCGCTGGAAGAATTGGACTCCATCCAGAAGTAGCAAACTTTGTGGAGATCATTTTCTTCTTGTTCTACTTGTTTTATTTAAAAATTGTTAGATTCATAGTATTAGCAATGAATTGTGAAATAAAATAAAAATTTCGTTCCTAATTTTCTATTCATTTTATTTATCAACATCGTGGAAGAACAGTAAAAATTTTACATGAACGTTGTACTGTTTGCATTATTACTTTTTTCCTGAAAAACAATTGAGAAAAAATAATCACATTTGTTCAAAAATAAATTTAAAAAAATAAAATGCTTCCTCTTCACTTTCTTCATCGAACTCATCAATCATCTCTAATAATTCCATGTCACTGTCGTCGCTACTCAAATAATCCATTTTTTAAAGTTAATTTATAATTAAATAGTCAAGAAACCAACGCTGAATTGCACTAACAACAATTTTCAACGCTTATCTCTACCCCTTACTGCTCGAACTCCTCAGATAAACAAACAGAGCTACTAGAGATATTTCTGGCTATCTGTGGTTAACGTGAAAGTTCTTTGAAACGCAGGTAGGCGCATAAACAATGAAAGTTCTTATCCATCTGACCTCTTTTCGGAACTAGGGATGGATCGCAAGGACCAGTAAGAATCCTTATCTGCAGATACAATATTGAAACGGAAACAGGTACAAAACGGGAGATTGCTCGATCTCTATAGTCTGTTCAAATATAAGAGAATGTAAACAAACAAACCAAATCGGTTTGTTTTGCGCATTACTAACATCTTATTCGTCAGATGGTCTTCTCTACAATTCTTTTCACGCCCCCAAAAGACTGCCAGGATCGTACTTGAAGCTTAGAACGAAATGTCGATAGTAGGTACAGGATCTGAAGGTGATATATTGGGTGTATTAGTGTGAACTATCCTCGATCCGACCCTGAAGCCCTGAAAGCAAGTCTCTACCTGAAGGAAGCCCATCCTTCATCTGCGCGACTTTGTTATGTCGTAGTCGCTTATATTTGAACAGAGTATAGTACCTATATATCGGCCGTTGCGAGGGATAGATCGGTTATTGAAAACGGCCGTTAGTCGTGAAATTCGAATTTTATTCGATAACGGCAAAACTACTCATTTTAAAGACATGAAACGTTTGGCACACTCTATTAAGTTTTTGACGAGCAATCGATCGGAATTATAAAATTATTTTGTTCCTATTTGAACTCACTTTGAAGCCCTGTTACAGGCTCCCTGTATAATATTTCCTCATAATTTATACAAGAAGCAGTATCAGCGTACGCATCCGTTTCCGGTAGAACCGGAAGAAGATTCCGCTTGAAAATATTTTACAAATTGAGTTCATGTACCTACTCTTGAACAAAAATACAAAATTTTGAAATTGTATCGCAATTACTTCCTCGAAAACTTCTAATGAAACACTGAAAATCATCCTGTATAATTAAAATTTGGAGAAGAAAACCGAAGTGTTTACAATTTTTTTGGATGAATTTATTAATAATGTGTTTGTCGACCTCGATATCTATACACTCCCCAACACTTCTTCGCATTGATGCGATAAGATGGTCTGTAGCCTACGTAATCTAACGTAGATTTGTAGGCTACGGATGGTCTATTTCTTCTCGAGGGATACTATATCCCAAGATACCTCTAGGTACTTCATGTCTCAGAGCCGCCAAAGTCCGTGGGGGCTGTGGTAAATGTCCCAAACATACTCTGTGGGCGAATGATCAGGGGATCTGGGCGGCCATGGCAAAGTTCTTCAAAAAAGTTCAAACTAACTCTGGCAACATAAGGTTGAGCATTATCTTGCTTGAATATTGGATTCTCGAGCCGGTTATGGTAACTCAGTGCTGTCATGTTACCTCGAATCTCGAATGAAGACTAAAGGCGACCTACTTGTATGTGCAATAGCACCCCATACCATAACGCCTACTGTCCGGTGTACATGACGCTTAACGTCAATCTGAGGTTCACGTCTTTCTCCCCGACGCTCGACGTCGTCTAACCCTTCTTCGGCCATTATGTGTACCCCAGGAGAATCGAGATTCATCAGAAGAGACGACCTGACCAATAATCCGACCTCCTTCAAATTCACTCAGCTGGCGATAAATTCCGCGTACACGTGCTCTAGGCATTTCAACAACAACTAACATCGACTTTGAATCTCCTCGAACAGCTGGTTTGTCGTAAATTTGAAAAATTTACAAAAATCGACTACAATATCCAAGTAACAAAAAATGTAAACATGTAAAAACCTTCAAGATTTTCTTTCCCAAATTTTTATCATTTACCTACTCCTTGCTATACTGAGAACCTATCTATGTTTTACCGAAAAAAATTCAAAATTCAAACAGCTTCTTCTGGGTGTTGCAGTTTCTTCGTCAGTTAGGTACTGTTGTTTACATATAATAATCATTGTAACTATTATCGGCCTTATTCCTGAAAGTGGAGAAGAATTTTTGGGTGGAACTTATAGACCTATTACTGATTTGACGGAAAAATAGTGTCTAATTCATCGGGCATATCATATTGACATTATTCACGTGGATGAAGTTGATCAGACGAGACGCAGTCAAGTTTGGTTAATAATCTAAATGAACAATAGCCATAATATGCGAGAAGAATATTCATATCCACGACTGTTGACTAATTCTTATCGAAATAATTTTCATCTCTACTGATGAAGTGAATTATTGATGTCATGATGCTGGATGAAACAGTTGGATTATGAACACTTTATTCAATAGTCGTAGTCAAATATTTTTTCCCTAGGAATAATGGCTTTCCAGCAATGCAGCAGAAATATTTATTCATATAATAATACTAATTAAGGATATTTTTTATTTATATTCATTCGTTACTTCGGACAGTAACAGTTAAGATGAGTTACAATTCGAGTAGGTATACAAAATTAGAATTACTTGAAGAGAATAAAAATTATGTTAAATTACTCGGATTTCCTGTGGAATTCTGTCATATTTCCTCCTTGTATTTGATATCTTGAGAATTGATCTGGTATAAAATACGAATCTACGGCGATCGGTAGATGATTCACAGAACGACTGCTCACATCAGTATATTGCGGTAGGCCATTCCTTTGATCAAAATAGGCTCCAACTTGAGGTAATCCTACCTTCATGTCCAAAGGACGAATGCCGCCATATTCGGGAGGAGTATATCTTGAATATATAGAATTAATACCCTCGTACTGAGCTAATTGGTTTCCAGGAATGTAAGGTCTGGTTAAAGCGTACATCATTCTGCTCCCACAGTCACCACGTTGACATGGTGAACTTGGAACAGGGTAATTCATATTCATAGGAGCAATTGGCTGACTTTGTGTCGAACATGGCTGATTCAAACAGTAAGAACCACACTGACCACCTGGTGCTCCACAGGGTACATTTTGAGGTGCGTAAAACAGTTGTTGTTGGGGTTGGGTAATAACCGTTTGTTGTGGTTGACGAATATACTGTTGTGAGAACCAATAGTATTGGGGAATTGGCTGATGAATAATAGTTGGTTGTGGTTGCACGGAAATAGGATTCTGTTGTATTATAGGGGTAGGAACTATAACAGGGATTCTTTGAGGAGGTGGAGTAGGAGCCGGAATTATTATAGGTTCACGAACAATAGGCTGTACGACAACTCTAGTTTGTGGAGGAGGAAGTATTTGAGGTTGAGACCTTTGTGGGTACGGAATAATTACTATTTGTTTCTGATTCTTCCTACAATCTGTGGGCGGATTCCTACCAGAACATTCTCCCCCACCACTTGCTGTTATATTTGTTTGAGTGCTTCTTGAGTCGGAGGAACTTACACGTATATTGTTAAAGTTAGCTGACGTAACATTTATAGGAACACTTATGTTGTTTACGTTGGTTATTGTGTTGGTCATCGTGATGTTTGGGTTGATGTCAAAATTATAGTCATTTCTGATGTCATTAACGTTGCTCGTTTTGGATCCCGAATCTGCTGGACGTACGACTAAGGTCTCTTTCATATTTTGCACTTCTGGTACTTCTGGTTCTTTTATGTCGCATTTATTGCGGCAGTCTGCGGTATTACATTTCCCTCTGCAAGGGGAACGACAGTTTGTTCTGCATTCAGTAGCACAGACAGAAGAGCAATCCTTGTTGCAATCACTGGTACATGACGAGTCAACGATTGATATGAAACTAATGATGAGTAAGAAGAATATCCCCAAATAAATGGATGCTTTCATCTGAAAAAAAAACCAATTTCAAATTGTTTGATCTAAGAAAACGTTGGTTTACATATAAATCGGATGAAATAATGAAAAATGGAAAAGAATATTCTGTGACTCTGACTTAATGTCCGACGGTTCCTTCAGAACCTGAAAAAACCCGGAGCAAAATAGTCAGTATTCGGTCAATATTCAGGCAATAGCTCTAACGTCGTCATTTCATTCGGAAATCCCCAAAAACGCTAGTTTTTTGGGGATTACTGTGGCAAGCGAGTTGCCCCTGTGCATTATTTATCCGTATGCGGAACGAACAAGGCAAGGTCCTTCAAACTCTATGAATCCTGCGGGTCTCGTTTTCGGTTGATTGACTATTGATTGGTTTAATTGTTCTCGACGTTTAACTGAAAAAACTGATCTTTATTTTATCTCATAAAGCGCGTTCAGCAATGAAATCTGACTGCTCGGATTGATCTGTACCGTTCGTTTATTGTATCCAGATTGAGGGGAGTACACATCTGGACCGTTCGGCAAGAAAATCTGATCAATCGGATTTCGTCTTCTTGCTCGGTCTATTTCGATGCAGCAAACGAATTTTTTTCACAGAACAGAAACAGAAATTACTTTCCTGCCTTTGTCAATGGATTTTATCTGCATTTATGAGTTACCTGCTTCGAATATTCTTGAACAGTCTGTTGAAATTTCGTGTCTCATGTTATTTGTTTTGTAGTAGTATATAAAAAATGTTGTTTGATAAAAAAATAATGATTCAAAATATTGAATCATCCCAACCAAGAGCTATAACAAAAGAATTGAAATAAAACCCAGACTACCTCTACGGCCGAATAGACCTTCAAGCACTAATTTAATATCTGGCAAACAGAAAAAACTTTCCGTACCGTTCGTTTATTACAGAAAAATCTGACAAATCTGTACAATATGTGATCACGTGACTGAAAAATCCGTCCGCTCTCGGATGATATTGCCGAACGCGTCTTAGAACAAACCCAACCGATAACCTGGCACAATATTTATCTTATTGAAACATTTATTCACGTAACTTAAGAGGAGTTTATACCGTTCGACGTTCAGTTCAAAACGCAATTGGGGATTTCTCACAATAGAGACCACAGATTTACCTATATGGGGTTTTCACTATTATTCAATTTGAAGAGTTATTCAAGTGGGAAAGTTCATAATTTTTTTCTTCCATCGACAAAAAAACTTTATTTTTTTTTCACTCGGCAAAAAAAAATTATGAACTTCCCCACTCGAAGAACGGTGGTCGCTATCGTGAGAAATCCCGAATCACGTTTTGAACTGAACGTCGAACGGTAAAGACCCCTCTTAATCTTGATAGTATTGCGCAGAATTCAATTAGTGACAGAGGCCTCGCTCTTCCATAAATGAAAGAATTGGAATGATGTCATGAGATTTTTTTTGCAGTTGTCTGAAAAGATTCGGCAACAGCTTTTAAATAAATTGTCCATGATCCGGTATGTAATGTAACAGAAATATATGGATCTTTATTTCGATATTTCGCTAGAATTTTTAATGGTATTTATAATTAGGTATTCCTCGTTGGTGTTTGAAAAGATATTCCTAAATTGAAACAAAATTTTTGTGCCTTGCCTTCAAGGAATAGAACTGCCAGGTTTCTTTGTGAATATGAGATCGAAAATGAAAAATAACTGCATGACATTCAAAAGATAGTAACTATAGTGAATAAGAGAGATACCAACAGCATCAAATGATTTCACATTTCCTTTCGATCACTTCAAAGATGGGGCACGGACGAGAGTTCAGATTGAGATTTCGGTCAAATGAAGAAAATACTGCTTTATTGGAAGGATGAAATTACCCTGAAGCTGGATCATTTCAGAGTTGTTAACATATTATTTGAAGATTTTTGTGGTATTCATACATCAGCATCAGAAAAAATTCAGAAAGTTGTGAAATGTCTAGAACTTTTGACAAGATCAAAAAGTATTCTATGCTCATTTTATCATTATGTCAAAATGCCAAGCAACCAACCCATAGAACTTATAGTACTATAAGTTCTATGAACCAACCACATAATTCTATACCTATAATTTGATCCTTGAAATTAAAAGTGAAGCATCTAGAAGGCTCTGCCTAGAGTCAGTGAGACTATTGAGCATGTGCGATAACGGAGAGTGGGAAATTAGGGGCATCGTGGCGATCAGCGGATGCAGTTTCTTTATTTGTCTCTGTTTGTATTGAGCCACATATGGTAACCATGGATACATAATTACATGTCCCTTCTCTTCTCGCTAGGCATGCGTATAGCGATGACTGACCCTGGATTTGAGGGGAACGATTGCCACACTTTTGTATACTTATTAGCCACTACGTTCAAATTCTATATTTATAATTCTATGCAACCAACAGACCAGTCCAACAAAACAGCTGATCACCTTTTCAAGATGGCTGCTGGGAGCAAACTATAAATAAAAAATAGAGATTCTATAGAATTTCACAATGCCAAGACGTCTTCTACTTCCCCAATTAACCACACAACAAAATAGTAGCATGCTTTTGCACCACAAAAATGAAGCAATTGCGTGAAAAACACAAAGTAAACAATCGGTTCGTTGTTGGTTTGCTCCCAGCAGTCACTTAAACAGCTGATCGTGACAGATCGTTGGACTGGTCTATTGGAATTACAACTGACAAGGGAAAGGTTGAATAGACTTATAGAGTGACAAAATTTCTGTGTACCCTAGTAGGATTTCTCCATTTTTATTACATAAAGCGGATTTTTTACTCACGTGATCACAGATTGTACAGATTTGTCAGATTTTTCTATAATAAACGAACGGTACGGAGCGATTTTTCTGTTTGCCAGATATTAAATTAGTGCTTAAGGTCTATTCGGCCGTAGAGGTAGTCTGGGTTCTATTTTAATTCTTATGTTATTGCTCTCAACACTTCTACCCCTTAGTTGAGATGATTCGATATTTCGAATCATTATTTTTTTATCAAACGACATTTTTTATTTATTAATACACACACAACAAATAACATAACACACGAAATTTTAATAGACTGTTCAAGAATATTCGAAGCGTGAAACTCATTAATGCAGATAAAATCCATTGACAAAGGCAGAAAAGTAATTTGTGTTTCTGTTCTGTGGAAAAAATCCGTTTGCTCCGTCGAAATACATCGAGCAAAAAGATCTACATCCGATCGATCAGATTTTCTTGCCGAACGGTCCAGATGTGTACTCCCCTCAATCTGGATGTAATAAATAAAAAAAAGCTGAATGCTCCAGATGTTAAAAGGACTCTAAAAACTCTCTGGCGTGTAAAAGAATTTTCCCCATTCTATCATTCGGGAGTTGATGACATTTGAAAACAACTATTATTTGTGTGGCTTGAGGAGTACTGCATAATATTGCTATCGAAATAGAGTAGACTCATCCCATTCACGACTCTGATCCTGAATAAAGACATTGAGTTTAAATATAGGTAGGGGAGAGTTCCCTTGAAACGGACAATTTTATTATTTTTGGTGTAAAATATTATTTCAAATGAAAAAGTTTCAAATTGTACCGACATAATATGAGCATAAGGTTTGTGGATTCACTTTTTCAGAAAAAGCTAGAAAAAAAAATCTCATCAATCGAAAAAATAAGTCTAAGTTTATTTCATAAAATGTCCATTTCATGGGATGTTGCCCTTGTTTTGGACAGTCATTCCCATGAAGTGGACAATATGGTACAAAAACATGAGAATACTGTCATAAAGTTCTAGGAGAATAGTTAAAATCATGTAGTAGTACCAAACAGAGAAAACATACAGTATTTTCCATGTTAAATATTGAATTACATAACATACTTTCACATCTCCCTTGAATCAGAAACATTGCAGCCCATGAACTGGACATCAATTTCCAGTCATTTTTCTTTGTCCGATTCATGGGATATGTGGTTTTTATAAAAAACCTGAAAATATAATTTCAACAAATCGTTATATCAACGATTCAACATATCTGTCTGATAAGGGATAATCACTTGATATTTATATGAAATATCGGCAACTTATCGTCACTAGAAACGTAGCTATTCACTTCGCAAATGTACGTACATATTTACTTCACCGGCAACGGATTTTTCAATGCATGCCTCGTCCACAAGACGCGAGCCACAGATTCAGCCATTTTCCAAGAGACGTGGCTCAATGTTGCGAAAATGGGATTTACATAAATTATGCTCAATTACTATCGGGTGTAGTAGAAAACTATAGTGTCCGGTTCATGGGCTGTCCAATTCAAAGGAACTCTCCCCTACATAGAGGAACATCGCCCATAAACGATTTGAAGCTGAATTTATTGTAGTTCCTTCATCCGTTTATAGAGGGGCAAGTGTGTTTCAGACAATCGAGAATTTTTTTTCCCTCGCATCTGAAAACCGGCATGTAGTATTTCTTGATGCAATTGAACTTGTTTTGGATATAAGCGATGCTTCTTCAATACTCACTTATATCCACTACTTTTTCACCAATTTGTAGTTGATTGTTCTAGAGCAAAATATTATCTTCATTAGTCACTGGATAATTGATAAATCAAATTTCAAAATCTTGCCAGAACACTTGGAAACATCTTTCATATTGATGCCTTTTATCTGGTGGTGGGCTGGTGGCCAATATACAATTCTGCCTAATTCGCCGTGTATGAAAATCATATAACTTTTTGAAATCAACATTCTGATGAAATTGTAGAAATGTGTTGTAAACAAATCTTTCGAGCACACCCGTCAATTATGGATTCAAAACCGGCAATGTCCCTCTTTCATAGTTTCGAGAAATCAGCAAAAAACTGCTCTGAGTTTATTATACATAGTGAGGAAAGGGCGTTGGTGTTAATTTGAATTGAATAGTATTGTAAACAATAAATGAAAATAATTTTGCTTCAATTCATCAGGGTATTTGCAGAATTTAATTAATAAATATGGATATTGCCGGTTTTGTTTCTGAGAGGGTGACTTAGCAGGTTTTGTTACTGAAATGGATTGAATTGATGTTTAATATAATTGAATTTCAAGCAAACACTCCTTGATAAATAAAAAAAATAAAAGGTTACAATAATAAAAATAATTGAACAAGGACTGTTGAAATTTCTGGAATGTATTCGCGGTTTTGATTCTAGACCACTCAGGTAATAGATGCATAGAAGATACATAGAGATGGCGCTTGAAACAGGTGATGGCGCTTGAAACAGTTTAGACTGTGTTTGTTTGGGCTCCTCGAAATTTATTAAATTAAATATATCTCTTGAAGGATATTCGAAGTGTATATCACAGAAATATTACCAACCTGTCTGTTCATTATTTTACATTAATTTCATCCGAACATGGGAAAATCGACGACGAGTGTGAAGGAAGTAAGTGAGCGTGTCGACAGACTGTCGGAGGAATTCAAGAAAGGATTTGAAGACTTCAAGGTACAATTTCTAAAATCCCAATCTACATTTATACCGCCTGATAGTCCTAATATTTTGGAATTGTTCGAAACTTTCGAGACGAAAATAAATGGTGCAATTTCTGAGCTAAAAAGTGACCTGAATCAGCTGAAAGATGAAACGGTATGTACAAAAAGGAAGCTGAACGCTTTAGAAATCAAGAGGAATTCAAATATTCTACTCGTACATGATATTCCTGAAACAAAATCTGATATTTTCTTCGATGTTTGTGAAGTTTTCAAGAATCAGATGTGCATTGATATTAATAAGAATGATATAAATAGTTGTCAACGTGTGGGTAGAAAAAAGGTGAACTCTGATAAGCCTCGACCGGTGGCTGTGGAATTCTGTCGTCGATGGACTCGTGTTTGTAAACAAGCGAAAACTAAAGGGTTCGAAAATGCTGATAACAGAAATGTTATCCATGGAAAGTTTGTTGCTGTTGAGGGAGACTAAGAAGGTTTTTGGAAAATCTGTGTGGACTCACAATGGCTCGATATATTGCGATATTGATGGTAAAAGGGTGCACATAAGGAATGTGGAGGATTTGAGGGACTTTGAAAATAGCGAGCGATGAGAGACTTATGGCATAACCTCCAGGTTGTTCATTCATTTATTTTTTGTTTCTTCTTTTCCTTGGGTTTTCTTTCATTAAAGTAGTATACTTATATTATGTTCAAGTTTTTATGTTTGAGATACAATTTTTAAAAATTGTAAAGTTTTGGAGCCCTACATACCTTTCTTATTCAATTTTTGACTGTACGGTTTGGGTGTCAGTCTGGTGGAATAGCCCTAGAGCATTTGTATTTTCTTATTTCTTCATTGTCTTTATTTTATGATTTAATTCTATTCAGAGATAGCTAGACTGAATTTGATTTGGTCACGGAGCGCTGGTTCCTCTTCTCTTTCACCACAGCAATTTAATCTATGAAATAATTAATTTACTTTAATACTAATCAATAAATCCTTTTTTTTTTCATTTATTTTCTTATTCATAATGAAAATATCTCATTCGAATGCAAGATCAATGTTAAATAATTTTAGATTATGACTTTGATGTTGCAATCCTAACGAAAACATGGCTCTCTTCAGTTATCACTAATGATATAGTCCAGATTGATGGATATGATTTTTTGAGAAGTGATAGGGATGGCAGAGGAGGTGGAGTTGCTGCGTACATCAAGCAGATATGAGGAATTCGAGGTTCAGCAACATATAAGTAATTGTGAATATCTTTCAATCAAATTCAGTATTAATTCTCGCACAGTGACTGTTGTTGCTTTTTATCGCGCGCCTCATCTTAGCTTGAATAATTTTATTGAAGATGTAGATAATATCTTGTCCATTGTGAATCCAACCACTGATGAAATTTTGTGCCTGGGCGATTTGAATTTCGATTTTATGAGATCTATTGGTCCGCTGCCAACTTGTTTCGAATCATATGGATTAAAGCAGCTTCTAAATGAACCAACGAGAATAACTGAAACATCTTCGAAACTATTAGATCCTATTTTTTTCAGTAATGAAAATCTTGTGATTAAGGTAGATACACTCGATGCCTCTCATATCTCTGATCATAGACTAGTTTATATAAGTTTGAATCTTAAAAAGCAAAAAATGAAACCTAAAATATTAAACTATCGTAATTTCCGTAATTTCAATATCCAAGATTTTCAGTGCGATCTCGAGAGACTTCCCTGGTTTTATTCAATATCTGAAGAGAATGTTGATGCAAAGAACAAGCTTCTGAATTCTTTTATAGTCGAAACTTTTGATAGACATGCGCCATTTATTACCAACCAGAAGGGTGACGAAACCGGCAGCACCCTGGTTAACGGACAATCTCAAGTCTATGATGAGACAGACAGACCTTGCCTTACAGAAATTTAAAAGAACTCTATCTCCTGAGGACTGGAAAGTTTATAAACAGCTAAGAAATCTCACGGTTACAGCCATAAGTACTGAGAAAAAACCTATCTGAATTCTGTTACTAATGGAGTTAATTCTAAGAAAGCATGGAAAGCCTTGAAAGACCTTAACGTTTGTGCATCGAAATCAACATCATTGCCCTATTTTCTTGGCGATCCGGAGTCGGTAAGGAATTATCTTTCCCCAATTTCCAGTAGTCACAATCAAAACTGTGACTCCAAAATAGAATATTATTTAAACAACTCACATCCTAAAAGCTCTTCGTTTCATTTTCACATGACGACTACTCGGGAGATTGAGAGTATTCTTGATGGGTTTCGTAGTGATGCCGCGGGTGTTGATGGAATAACTCTCAAGATGATAAAATATTGTAGACCAGACATAGTGAAATACATTGTACATATAATAAATGTTTGCATAGAACGCAATTATTTTCCATCTTCTTGGAAGGTTGCTTTGGGAAAACCAATACCGAAAACTAGAAATCCTAGTAATTTCTCTGACTTAAGAGTAATATGTCTGCTGCCACTTCTTTCCAAGGTTTTCGAGAAAGTTTTGAGTATGCAAATAGAAAAATATTTTAATAATAGAAAATTACTTCCAGAAGCTCAATGCGGATTCAGAAAGGGGTATAATAGTAGTGCAACAGCTCTTGCGACAGTAATAGGTGACATCATCGAAGCCTGCGATTCTGGTTTGGCGAGTGTTCTAATTTTTCTCGATTATTCTAAGGCCTACGATACCTTGAATCATCGGCTCTTATGCGCAAAATTACAATATTTAGGTTTCGATCCAGATTCAGTGGAACTGATGTATTCATATTTAACCAGTAGAACTCAATATATATCGATTGGCGATGCTATGTCATCTGCCTTGGATGTTGTTGCCGGGATTCCTCAAGGGTCAGCATTAGGGCCTTAGCTTTTTATAATTTATACATCGGATATAATAACAAGTCCCATACATTGCAGTGCTCAGGCATATGCGGACGACACACAGCTTTATTACCGGTTTCCTAAGGATACATACGAAGAAGCTTCACGTAGAATGAATGATGATTTGTGTCATCTAGAAAAATTATCACGCGAACATAACCTAATACAATTGAGTTCCTTATCGTATTCCTTCATAATATACTGATCTATAAGTCTTGGGATCGGAATAGGTTGGAAATGAGACACTATTTCATTCCTTTGAGCGACGTTTCGCAACTAATTTATTGCTTTTTCAAGCTCTATAATAAAAAACACACATGGTTCAAGAATATAGTAAAAACATTATAAGCACCTCAAAATTCACGGAAGCAGTTAATGTCCTGTCAATTCTTCCATATAAAATCATAAATTCGAAGGTTGCAGCTTATTAAAATTCAAATTAAAAAAGGTGACGGATCTAAACAAAACAAATCGGTACGTGTCGCAGGCGAACATATTGTGACAAGTACGGCCCTGTGCGCTACGGACCGATCGAGAAGTTTCTGGAAACGCGTGGACGACATAGCGCCATGAATTATTCGCGAAGTTTCTAGACGGGCCCGGACTTAGCGAGAAACAATCGGCGTTAGGCATATAAGGAGCACATCGACGGATGATTAATTCATTCAGTTAGAGACAAGCGACCAGTGAAAACAAATAGTGCCGAATAAATCAGTAGAAATAAATTGTACAGACTTTTGTTAGAATAAGTTCATTAGTTATTAATTATTAGTGTTATAAGTAGTGTAAATAAATAGTTTATTGAACCCGGACGTTTTTACTAACGAAGAAAACGTTACATTGGTGTCAGGTGTGGGGTGGATTTGAATGCCGATTACCAGATCGCAAAAAGAGAAAATGGACCAGGCGAGTATGGAATTTTTCAAGCAAGCCTTTGAGCAAACGAGCTTGAAAATGGATAAAATGGAAAATAAGGTGGAAGAAAATTCCCGAGAAATGGGCTCGAAATTGGAAGAAAAAATGGATAAAATGGAAAATAAGGTGGTGAGTCAAATTGCAAGTACATTGGATGAGAGAATGGAGTCTATCAAGGAAGTTATAATTGAAGAAGTTAACGAAAAAATTGAAGAAGTCGTTGAGGAGGTTAACGGAAAATTTGAAGAAATATCAGGAATAATTGAACAGCATGCCAAGTTCATAGAGTCCCTGAAAAGAACTTCGAATAGAAAAGAATGTCCAGCTTCACCATCTTATATAGTTTCGTGAAATCTGAAAACAACACAGAAAGTGGCAAAATGAAAATCAAGCCACCAACATTTGATGGAAAAGTTCCTTGGTCGACATATCAGAAACAATTTGAAGCTGCTGCGTTGGCAAACAGTTGGAGCGACAACGAAAAAGCCACAGCATTAATGATAGCTCTACGAGGAGATGCACTCAACATTCTGCAGACAATACCGGAAAGTCAACAGGCATGTTATGAAGTTTTAACATCCAAACTTCAGATGAGATATGGCGATGCTCACCTACAGCAAGTTTATCATGCTCAAATAAAGAACCGGGTGCAGAAAACAGGAGAAAATCTCCAGGAATTCGAGGCCGATGTTGCCAGATTAGTGAGGTTGGCTTATCCATCAGCTCCAGACAGCTTCCTTGAACAGCTATCAATCCAGACGTTCGTCGACGGGATCAGGGACAGCGAAGTTCAACAAGCCTTGAGACTTGCCCGGCCTAAAACCATCGATGATGCTTTAGCTCATGCTTTAGAATTCGAGGCAGCGAAACAGGCGTCGCATAGAGGACACGTTCGTGTGAGACAAGTCCAAGAAGCAGAGCGACCGGTTGAGGAAATCATCCGAGAAGAGGTTAGCAAATTATTGAATGCTAAGGAAAAGGATGCTGTGTGCTGGTATTGCAACAAGAGTGGGCATTTTAAGAAAAATGGCCCAAGGATTGGAAAAAGAGACACAGCAGATAAACTAAAAAGGGTTGGTGATAAGGTGCATAAATAGACCCAGGTTAAAAATGCCTCTGACGTGATAATCCGTAGAATCACGTCCGAAGATTTGACAAGAAGTCCTTGCCCCGATAATGGCAGCCACTGCTCTCGTGTGGATGATAAGGCCAATTTGAGGCGGACCACTGTGATCGAAGATGACTGGCTACCATCAGAAATTCGACGAGCACAGGAGGAGGATCCAGATCTGAGAGTAATCCTAAGTTGGAAGAAGAGTGGCAGACGACCTTCTTGGGAAGAAGTATCCAGACTGAGCCAAAATGTCAAGTCGTATTGGGCCCAATGGGAAACGTTGAAGATTGATGAAGGTCTTCTGAAACGTTGTTGGGAAAATGAAGATGGATCTCAGCAGAGGCTTCAGTTAATTGTGCCCAAGAGTAGGGTAACGGACATTTTGACCAGACTACATAATGGAACTTCGGGTGGCCATTTTGGGATTACTAAGACTCTGGAGAAGGTCAGGCAGCGATTTCATTGGATCAATTGTAAGAAGGACGTTAAGGATTGGTGTAGAAAATGTAAAGTTTGTGCTGCGGCCAACGGACCCTACGGTAAAGGAAAGGCACCAATGAAGCAATATAACGTCGGATCCCCCATGGAACGAGTAGCTATCGACATCGCAGGCACTTTTCCAGAAACAGGCAATGGAAATAAGTACATTTTGGTAGCGATGGACTACTTTACCAAATGGGTGGAAGCGTACGGTATTCCTAACCAAGAGGCAAGTACAGTAGCTGACAAACTGGTGAAAGAGTTCTTCTGCAGATTTGGAATTCCCCTTGAGCTGCATTGTGATCAAGGCCGAAACTTCGAATCGAAGTTATTCCAGGAAGTTTGCAAAACATTGGGGATACGTAAGACAAGAACTACACCTCTGCATCCTCAGTCAGACGGCATGGTGGAACGAATGAACCGGACTATGGGAAAACATTCGGCCAAAGTTGTCTCTGACCACCAAAGGGACTGGGATGAATATTTGCATCTATTCACGATGGCCTATAGATCTTCGGTTCAAGAATCTACCAAGGAGACTCCATCCAATATAATGTTTGGCCGAGAAATAAGACTACCTTGCGACCTCGAGTTTGGGTGTAAGCCTGGAGAAGCTGTAGCTGGGGAGGACTACGTTAGTAATCTGAGAAGCAAGCTAGACTACATCCATGACAAGGTGCGTAATCAAATGCAGCAAGCAAGTGACCGGATGAAAATGCGCTATGACATCAAGGCCATTGAAGGAGGGTTTACGGCAGGAGATCTGGTATGGTTGTATAACCCCCACAGAAGAAAAGGTTTTTCACCGAAGCTGCAGAGACATTGGGAAGGACCGTACGAAGTTGTGAAGAGAATAAATGATGTAGTTTACCGAATACGGAAGCTCCCCAGAGGAAAACCGAAAGTCGTCCATTTCAACCGATTGGCTCCGTATGCATCCACGCAGGATGAAGAAGAAGTACGTCTCGTCGAGGTTCCGGCAAGGGAAAGCTGCGAATTCCAGAAATTTATGAACACCTATGGGGGAACACGCATTGCAAGGTTTGGCGTCACACAGGAAGTTCATCAGGACCTGTTCACAGTCCCCGAGGAATACTCGCTTGCTCATTGTGTAGCAGCCGATTTACGTATGAGTAAGGGAATAGCAAGAGTATTCAAAAACAAATTTGGTCGGCAAGAGGAACTAATGGGACAGCAGCCCAGAATCGGGAAATGTTTGAGATTGAAGTCTGGAGGTCGGTTTATTTACTATTTGGTTACCAAGCAGCACTCTTTCCAGAAGCCCACCTACCAGAACTTATGGACCTCGCTGCATGGCTTGAAAGAAGATCTTCAGCGTTCCGGCGTTAGGAAACTAGCAGTTTCCAAGCTTGGTTGTGGACTGGATCTACTGAATTGGAGGGTAGTACGAAGCATGCTTGAAGTAATTTTCCAGACGGCAGGTATACAGATCCTAGTATGCAGTTTCTACCCAAATCGTGTAAAGCTCCCCGGCAAAACTATAGAATGCTATTTCCATCAAAGGGGCTACTGTAGAGAAGGAGCCGACTGCAGATTTCGCCACGGTCCTCTGAAGAATCCATGCGATCTGTTCTGGGACAGAACAGGCTTAAGGAGGGGACAGTGTGACAAGTACGGCCCTGTGCGCTACGGACCGATCGAGAAGTTTCTGGAAACGCGTGGACGACATAGCGCCATGAATTATTCGCGAAGTTTCTAGACGGGCCCGGACTTAGCGAGAAACAATCGGCGTTAGGCATATAAGGAGCACATCGACGGATGATTAATTCATTCAGTTAGAGACAAGCGACCAGTGAAAATAAATAGTGCCGAATAAATCAGTAGAAATAAATTGTACAGACTTTTGTTAGAATAAGTTCATTAGTTATTAATTATGAGTGTTATAAGTAGTGTAAATAAATAGTTTATTGAACCCGGACGTTTTTACTAACGAAGAAAACGTTACAATATGAATGGAATGCCTGGTGTCTGGTCCATAGATAATTAATAATTACAGAAGACCGGACATCACTACCTCCGTGCAACTTATGGTCAAATCACACATAATATATAAAAATCTTAAAAGTAAAATAAAACAAACAGTTCGAAACAGAATAAAACAAATGCACACAAAAACGCTGTCACACAATATTCAGGTTCTTGTTTCTAGAGGAAAGGTCAAGAATGTTATGATAAATGCTGCTCAAACCCAAACAATCCGTTCTCAAATTAATGTTATTCGTTAACTGAATCTGTATCATCTCGCCTATATTTCGTTTGAACCAATTGGCTTCCCGATCTAAAATAGTTGTTTCCTCAAACTTGAAGTTATGTCCAGTTTCGAAATAATGTGAAGCTAAAGCTGTTTTATTTAATTTATTATAATTTTGATTTTTACAATCGTACTTATGCTGTGCCACTCGCGATCTCAGGTACTGTTTAGTCTGTCCCACGTATGACTTTTCGCAAGAGCATAGTATTTTATATATCACATTCGATTGATCACTGGATGGTATTGGATCTTTTAATTTCGTGAAGAGATAGTTAGTGGTCTTTACACTGTAGTATGCTAATTTGACTTCACCATTGAATAACCGATTAATTTTTTGTGATAGACCCTGTATGAACGGAAATCTGAAATACCTACTTTCCGATGGTGTTCTTAAACGGTTTGCACGTCTGTGTTCCGTGAGAAAAGAGGATATACATTGATTCGTGAAACTTTTTGGGTAGTTGTTCTTTTTCAGAATGATTTTGATCTTATTTATGTTGGAATCGTGATAGGAATAGTGACTCAAATTCATCATTCTGTTCAATAGTCCTTTAACAGTACTTACTTTATGACTGATCGGATTGTTTGAATAATAATTTAGTATTCTACCTGAGTTCGTAGTTTTGGTATACCAGTCATCAATTCGCCACTCTCAGTCCTGTCGACTTCTACGTCCAAAAATGAAATCTTATTATTAACTTCCCTCTCAAGGGTGAACTGTATATTGGGATGGAATCGGTTGAAACAGTCGAGAACGATGTCATAGTATCCATCAGGTATCGCTGTAATAGAGTCATCAACATACAAATAGAAAAAGGGCATCACGAAGTTCAAGTTCCCAATCACGGAAGAAACTAGTTCGTCCATAACAATGTCAGCCAATACTGGACTCACAGGGTTTCCCATGACACCACCTTCAAGTTGCAGATATACTACACCTTTGAACTGAAAATAGCTGGACTCGAAACAAAACTCAACCATTTCCATGAACACCTTCTGCGGGATGCTGGTGTAAGCTGAGATGAATTTCCATCTTTTTCGCAGTATGCTAAGTACTAGATTTTTTGGTATGTTCGTAAATAATGATATAACATCCAAAGAAATCAATCTGTAATTCGGTGGCAAGTGTTCATTTTCTAGGTTTTTCACGAAGTCGAAGGAGTTTTTTATTTTATATGTGAATGTTGTTGTTGAAGGCACTAGGATTTGGTGTAGAAATACTGCCAAACCATATGACGGGGAGTTTATACAGCTAACAATGAGTCTTAGGCTAAATGAATCCTTATGGGTTTTTCTGAGTCCATAAATTTTAGGTGGAACGGAGTTGTTGATTTTAATTTTCTTTGCTTGTGTCTTATCAATGTATTCTTCATCAAGCAGTAGCTTTACGTAGTTGTTGACTCGTTCTTGGAATTTTTTTGTTGGGTCTCTCACAATTTGTTTATATACATTGTTGTCCGCGAGCGTCTCAGTCATTTTATCATCATACTCACTCTTCAGAATGAGTACTGTGGAATTCCCCTTATCCGATTTTCCCACCAAGATGTTATCATGGCTTTTCAGGAATATTCTCGTATCCCTTACGTCATTCATAAGGTTTCTGTGTGATTTTGGCATTGCATAAGTCATGTAAAAATTCGTTAGGATGTTGGTGGTTCTTGCTCTGAGCCTGTTCTTCTCCATTTCGTCTACATGTTGGTTAGCAATACGATATTCTAGATCTTTTATCAACGTGTGAACAGGAATATCATTCTTGTGTAGGGGCAAACCAAATTTTGGTCCTAGAGATAAAACCCTCTTCACTGGGTCCGGTAAGTCTATTTGTGTATAGTTATATATAAACCCAGCATTCCAGCATGGTTTTCTATGATAAAATTGCTGTTTGCAGTTAGAAGGTTCTGGATTTTGCCGATATTTCTTTTCTTGATCTGCTGGAATTTTCTCTCGAATTTAACGTTGTTAATGTTTTGTGCCTCCCGGTATATGTCCTCAGGTAATAGCATCCTCAGCTGAGCCTTCAGTTGCTCAATTGACTGTAATAGTTTTTTGTAACTCCACAAAGTTATGTCAACACTTGCCACCGAATTACAGATTGATTTCTTTGGATGTTATATCATTATTTACGAACATACCAAAAAATCTAGTACTAAGCATACTGCGAAAAAGATGGAAATTCATCTCAGCTTACACCAGCATCACGCAGAAGGTGTTCATGGAAATGGTTGAGTTTTGCTTCGAGTCCAGCTATTTTCAGTTCAAAGGTGTAGTATATCTGCAACTTGAAGGTGGTGCCAAGGGAAACCCTGTGAGTCCAGTATTGGCTGACATTGTTATGGACGAACTAGTTTCTTCCGTGATTGGGAACTTGAACTTCGTGATGCCCTTTTTCTATTTGTATGTTGATGACTCTATTACAGCGATACCTGATGGATACTATGACATCGTTCTCGACTGTTTCAACCGATTCCATCCCAATATACAGTTCACCCTTGAGAGGGAAGTTAATAATAAGATTTCATTTTTGGACGTAGAAGTCGACAGGACTGAGAGTGGCGAATTGATGACTAACTGGTATACCAAAACTACGAACTCAGGTAGAATACTAAATTATTATTCAAACAATCCGATCAGTCATAAAGTAAGTACTGTTAAAGGACTATTGAACAGAATGATGAATTTGAGTCACAATTCCTATCACGATTCCAACATAAATAAGATCAAAATCATTCTGAAAAAGAACAACTACCCAAAAAGTTTCACGAATCAATGTATATCCTCTTTTCTCACGGAACACAGACGTGCAAACCGTTCAAGAACACCATCGGAAAGTAGGTATTTCAGATTTCCGTTCATACAGGGTCTATCACAAAAAATTAACCGAGTATTCAATGGTGTCAAATTAGCATACCACCGTGTAAAGACCACTAACTATCTCTTCACGAAATTAAAAGATCCAATACCATCCAGTGATCAATCGAATGTGATATATAAAATACTATGCTCTTGCGAAAAGTCATACGTGGGACAGACTAAACAGTACCTGAGATCGCTAGTGGCACAGCATAAGTACGATTGTAAAAATCAAAATTATAATAAATTAAATAAAACAGCTTTAGCTTCACATCATTTCGAAACTGGACATAACTTCAAGTTTGGGGAAACAACTATTTTAGATCGGGAAGCCAATTGGTTCAAACGAAATATAGGCCAGATGATACAGATTCAGTTAACGAATAACATTAATTTGAGAACGGATTGTTTATGTTTGAGCAGCATTTATCATAGCATTCTTGACCTTTACTCTAGAAACAAGAACCTGAATATTGTGTGACAGCGTTTTTGTGTGCATTTGTTTTATTCTGTTTTGAACTGTTTGTTTTATTTTACTTTTAAGATTTAAATATTATGTGTGATTTGACCATTAGTTGCACGGAGGTAGTGATGTCCGGTCTTCTGTAATTATTAATTATCTATGGACCAGACACCAGGCATTCCATTCATATGTTCGCCTGCGACACGTACCGATTTGTTTTGTTTAGATCCGTCACCTTTTTGAATTTGCATTTTAATAAGCTGCAACCTTCGAATTTATGATTTTATATGGAAGAATTGACAGGACATTAACTGCTTCCGAGGTAATAAAGTGAATTTTGAGGTGCTTATAATGTTTTTACTATGTTGTTGAACCATGTGTGTTTTTCATTATAGAGCTTGAAAAAGCAACAAATTAGTTGCGAAACGTCGCTCAAAGGAATGAAATAGTGTCTCATTTCCAACCTATTCCGATCCCACGACTTATAGATCAGTATAACCTAATACTGAATCCAGATAAGTCTAAGATCATGTGCTTCACCAATAAAAGACAGAGAGAACTTTTGACAGAGAATATGAATATAGTTTCTGATAGCAAACAGCTTTTGTTCACAAATCAGGCCAGAAATCTGGGCTTGCTTTTAGATGCAGACATCCGCTTTACAGAACACGTCAAAAATTTGATTGTTAAGGCTTATTCTAACCTAAAGTTGATTTATCACAGCCGTCATTTTTTGGATGTTAGAACTAAAAGAATTTTGTGCGAGTCTCTTGTACTGTCACAATTCACATATTGTGATTTCATTTATGGCCCATGCCTCACCAGACTAGACAAGGGGAGAATACAGAAGAAAGTTCAAAAATCCTGCTTTCGTCTGATTCACGGTGTAAGAAAGTACGAGCCCATTTCCTACAAGATTAAGGAAGACAGGTGTCTCAACATGGAATCAAGGAGATTATATCACTTGGGTTCATTCACTCATGGAATTGTCAATAATCCCGGTAGTTCATGTTTTCTGAGACGAAGGTTCGTAAGGCATAGTACTGTACACTCCAGAGCCACGAGATATAATGATAAATTTATATTAGCACATCATAAAACAGCTATGTTCTCGAGAGGTTTCACTTATCAGTCCATTTCACTTTATAATACATTGCCTTCAGACTTAAAACTGTTTAACATCAATAAATTCAAATATAAACTGAAATCCTTCTTACTGAGTAAGCAAAGATCATTTCATGACATTCGTTTGGACCTTGATGTATCTGTGTCGTTTATAATTGCTGTGTATAGTATATGTGAATATTTGATTTCTTTATATGTGCTCTTGCTGTGGTGCGGAGAGGGGTGCTGAGTGCTCTATGATTCCCATATTGTTTCATGTTATTTGTTTTTCAGCCATCTCGTTAATACAGTTTATATTGAAATAATGCAATATTAGTCTGGCATCGTACATCACGTCGGGTTGAGTTGAATAGCTTGCTAGACTTCGCCCTGGATGTCATGATTGCCGGGCATGTAATAATTCTTCTTCTATGAATAAAGACGTTATTTATTTATTTAAATACCTGGTGTAACGGCTCCTTGCTAAAAATCGTGAACAATATTTGTAGATCAAAACGGCACTTTAGATGTGAGTTCTAGTTTTACTTCCGGAATAATCCGCAATATTTTATCGATCGTGGCGCTATTGCGGCAATGAAAAATAGCGAGACCCCTTTCGGGAAAAATATGAAGTAGTTCAAAAACGCAGATTTTCGATCGACAAGAAAGTCTTAAACAAAATCTTATTAGTGTCAACACCTGGTATTGATATATTGCCTCCTGATGAGACCCCTCTGAAACTACAAGCTTTGAAGCTTGTAACTTGTGCCGAGTTCGGAGTGAGCAGTTTTGTTCTGTGTAGGCTTTGTTACTGTGTCCTACGCCTCCTTAAGGCCGTATGACATTATGTTGTTTCCGATATCGTTTTCTGTACAGTTTTCAATGTTGACAAAAACTGTATAGTGTCATACGAGCATGTAGTTTTCGATATCGAATACAGAAATACCATTCCGTATCATATTTCTGTACAGTTTATGCGCTAGTTTCTGCGCAATAGATCAAATATCGTATCGGTGTCACATTAGGCCGTATTTATAAAAAGAAGCCGTACCTTTTACTTTCAAAAAATGGAGCAATTCCTTCAAGGTATATGCATAAAAAGAATTGAAGGAAAAGGTTTTGCTTCGAAGTAAAAGGTTATACGTTCGCCGTATTTATAAAAAGAAGCATTTGCTCAAAAACTGAAGGATTTGCTTCCAAAAATAGGAATCTAGGTTCACAACAACTTTTATCACTTCTTTTGATGGATTGTACAGGGTTTTTCACCATAATTTGACGATTTGACCCCCCTTCAACTTTGACACTGAAAGAGGTACAGAAAAATGTTATTTACAAAAGTTTCACGAAATTGACTAATGTTTTTTAAAATGATTTCACAAAATGAAATATATACAGAGTGGGCAACATATTGATTGCAACTTCATTTTTTCAAATGGAACATCCTGTTTACTTTTCTATATTTGGCAAGTTCTTTTTCCCCTTATTTCGAATATATAACATATGTTTGGTCTTTCTCCTTTATTCTGAGTACCACAGAGTTTTAAATTTTAATAACCAATTTCTTTAGTTGATATTATTTATTCTATACTACCATAGTTTATTATTTTTTTTATTTTTCATTGGATACTGTTAGGTATTCCTTGAAAAAATATTGCTTTCAAGTAAATTGTTTGAATATAAAGAATTTCGGAATGATTTCTCGTATTTTTTTATTCCGTAGTTTCATTTCAAAACTTTGAAACTCTGAAAATAAAAGAGACAGACCCACATATACGCATATAAATTCGATATCAGGAGTAAATGAACAATTAGACTATGGAAGAAAATACAGGGTGTCCCATTTGAAAAAATGTAGTTGCATTCAATATGTTGTTCAGCCTGTATATATCCCAATTGACGTGATTATTTTCAGACAATTTATTTGATTTCGTATAATTTTCGTATGAAGTATTTTTACGTATCTGTTTTTGTAACTGAGTTAGAGGGGGGAGGGCCATTTATAGTGAAAAACCCGGTACAACACTGAAAATCAGATCATGCATGCCAAAGAGAAGTGGTTGACCAGGTTCCATTTCCCAACAGCTATTGGGGTTGTTGACTGCACGCACATTCGTATTGAAAAGCCAGCCCAATTTGGAGACGAATACGTAAATCGGTGTACCTTGTAGTTCACTTATCCGAAGCATTTCCTTGCAAGGAAAAGGTGGATATTATGAATACGAATTGAAGCAAAACCTTTAACTTCTACCTTTTGCTTCTACCTTTCACTTGTGAGTAAATGCTTCATTTTTATAAATACGGACTATTGTGTCGTGTTTATGTTTAGCCTAACCTAAGTCATTCCTTGGTTAGTTGAAATTATTTTATTCGGTTTCCTGTTATTATGGATATGGAGTTAAACGTAATGGCTGCATGTGCTGCGGCTGTAGTTGGATATACAATGATATTCCAAACTATTTGCAAAGATAATTCTCGGAAAAAGCCAAAACGAAAATGGATTAGGCCCTGGATTCAAAGGAGAACAAGTCGTTCCACTTCGAATGTGTTAAATTTGTTGAACAATGAGCTTCTGCAAGAAGATCCATTAGCATATAAAAACTTTTCAAGGATGTCCCAGACACAATTTGATTACTTATATAATTTGGTGGAACAAGATATTGAGAAATCTGATACTCATTTTCGGCTCATTTTTAGCTCTACCACCAATCAGAGGCGTTATTTTTGTTGATTTCATTATCGAAAATCTACATAGTGTCATACACAATTTAATGGACATAAAAGGACCCCGCACTTTTTGTATGAAAAGTGGCGACCGGTCAAATTTTCTGAAAATTTGTTATGTTGTTGTACCCGACTCAGTGACCAAAAAAGTCAATGGGTCCAACCCAATCCTATGGCTAGTTTTTTAAATACGGGGTGTTAAAGTTGAAAATTGCTCGAATTTTCGGATTTATTTTTTAATTATTAAGTGTTAGATTGGATTTCTGTTGCATACACACGTTTACTACATGTCCTAGTTATGAAATTAGTGGATACGTATAATCAAAAATATTTATATTTACAGGGTGATTCACGAATATATGACGGTAGTTTTTTGCAGAAATTCACTTTTTCTACTGTGACGTCAGGAAGGCATATTTCTGAAATGTTCTTATCGATTTAGTATTATGACGACAAAATATTGCACAGTGCATATTTTCTATACAGGGTGTTTCACAGAGAGAACCACTAGACCTAATCATTTTTTTTTAGGATTAATTCGAAACCCTGCCTTTTTGAATTGATTTTTGGGAAAAGTAATACCACAAACATATGTGTGTCTCTAATCTCCGAAATATTCATGGTGGTTTATTCATAGGAAGGTATTCTATTTTGAGAAAAGTCCAAAAAACATGAACACCCTGTATTCGAAAATTTCCTCGGTCAAATGCAACTATTTTTTCACTACATATTGATTCCCACAAGATCTCCAGAGGTATGAATTCTAAATCCGATACTATGACCAGTTTTCGAGATACAGGGCGTTGAAGTGGAGAATAACTTATTTCATCAGTTTTTTTTTCAAATTAAAAAGCTGGATTGATTTTTATGTTGCGCCCATGAATTCAGTATGAATACAGATCAGATGCGCAAAGAAAGGTTCAGTTAAAATATTTACTGTTACAGGGTGATTCAAGAATAAATGACGATAGCTTTTGCAAACACTCGATAATTCTACAGTTTCTTCACAGAGAAATTATTCCATGAAGTTAATACCTAGTCGCCCACAATTTTCAGTCTGAAATACTTCATTATGATTACTTTTCATACAGGGTGAGCCATACAGCCAACCATAACAAAAATACTTATGCTTTGAATTGAAAACTTTTCAGTGAATTTTGGGTATCTTTATGAGCGCGCTCACTAACTGCGCTATCACCCAAAAAAAAGACAATAAACCATCTTCTTGTGAGGGTAGAATACGAACCTTTTTTTATAGGTAGGTACTCCACAGTCCACAATATTCGTGTATAGCGAATTATAAGTAGGTATGTCTATTGAAAAGTTTCAATATTATTATAGTCATAACCTCGGTTCTTATTTTATAAAAATATTTTTTTCACCAAAAAAATATTTAGGATGATCTACGCATGCAAGAAATGTATAATTCTGGTATAAGATTAATTCTAAATCACCTTGTATATTTATTTATTTAAAAATTCTTACGGTTATGCTTACTTGCTATAATGTTAGGCAGTTATTCAAAATTCACCAGAAAAGTTCTCTTTTCAATTATTTCGAAGCATATTATTTATAGTTCAACCTATACCTATGAAAAGTAATCATAATAAAGTATTTCAGACTGAAAATTGTGGACGACTAGGTATTAACTTCATGGAATAATTTCTCTGTGAAGAAACTGTAGAATTATCGAGTGTTTGCAAAAGCTATCGTCATTCATTCTTGAATCACCCTGTAACAGTAAATATTTTAACTGAACCTTTCTTTGCGCATCTGATCTGTATTCATACTGAATTCATGGGCGCAACATAAAAATCAATCCAGCTTTTTAATTTGAAAAAAAAAACTGATGAAATAAGTTATTCTCCACTTCAACGCCCTGTATCTCGAAAACTGGTCATAGTATCGGATTTAGAATTCATACCTCTGGAGATCTTGTGGAAATCAATATGTAGTGAAAAAATAGTTGCATTTGACCGAGGAAATTTTCGAATACAGGGTGTTCATGTTTTTTGGACTATTCTCAAAATAGAATACCTTCCTATGAATAAACCACCATGAATATTTCGGAGATTAGATACACACATATGTTTGTGGTATTACTTTTCCCAAAAATCAATTCAAAAAGGCAGGGTTTCGAATTAATCCTAAAAAAAAAATGATTAGGTCTAGTGGTTCTCTCTGTGAAACACCCTGTATAGAAAATATGCACTGTGCAATATTTTGTCGTCATAATACTAAATCGATAAGAACATTTCAGAAATATGCCTTCCTGACGTCACAGTAGAAAAAGTGAATTTCTGCAAAAAACTACCGTCATATATTCGTGAATCACCTTGTAAATATAAATATTTTTGATTATACGTATCCACTAATTTCATAACTAGGACATGTAGTAAACGTGTGTATGCAACAGAAATCCAATCTAACACTTAATAATTAAAAAATAAATCCGAAAATTCGAGCAATTTTCAACTTTAACACCCCGTATTTAGAAAACTAGCCATAGGATTGGGTTGGACCCATTGACTTTTTTGGTCACTGAGTCGAGTACAACAACAAAACAAACTTTCATAAAATTTGACCGGTCGCCACTTTTCATACAAAAAGTGCGGGGTCCTTTCCTGTACAGGAAACTGTACAGTTTTTGTCGACATTGACGACTGTACAGAAAACGATATCGAAAACTACATAACGTCATACGGCCTTTAGGCACGGCACTGTTAATTTTTGACCCAACAATGGAATGGTGGCTCTTACCGAGACTGGAAATTTTCTTTCCTAGCTCGGGATTGAACTTAGGACTTGCCGGGTCCTAATCCAATGCTCTACCACTGAGCCAATGGCACTCGATATTCTATGCATCTATCACACGTAAAAATATTCAATGAGAATATGACATTGTACATTATCGAAACAAGATATCTCTGATTTCATCTCATTAGTCATTAAGTCGTTCATCGAAATTATAGGAAAGAAATATAAATACTTGTCATTTTATCGTATAAAAATTCCTTTCGTTGGCGCTTTTCATGGAATGATAAATGACTATACTCTGCAAATCATTAAGAATATGTGAAAAGCTGTTTTTCATACCCTGTATATCACAAGTCAATTTTGAGATTCAACGTTCCAATGAAACTTCAAATATTCTGATATATACTTCATTCACTTTTATAAAGTATCGCGGTTTGTCATGAAATTCTGACTCATTTCACCGTGTATGTCTTGAACATGTTGGGTTATGGTCATTCTTCTGTCAGTTGAACGAGCAACGTTGCCGTTTCTGCTGAAAAGTCGTAGTAATAACGTATTCATCAAAATGTTCCTTTACTTTGTGAAATTAATTAAATTGAGGAAATATTATGTGAATTCAGAAGAAATTTGAATACATTTTTGCTCAACTTGAAATACTCCAGTATGAAAATGTAGTAGTTCTACGAAACTTGCGCCACAGTTAAACCTCAGACGAACTAACTCCATTTTTAAAGTTAAAAAAGAGTAAATAGAAAGTAGAATTGGCAATGTCGCTTGATTTTCACGAGTACCAACCTGCGTCCGTTTTAAGTGAAGGAACTTGATAAACCTAAGTCCTAAATCATGGCTAACCACGATACTTTATAAAAGTGAATGGAAAAAACCGAAAAAGTGATAGAGAATACCAATGACCATCTGAAACAATTCTCAATAAATAACTCCATCATTCGAATTTTTAATCAATTCATTCGTTACTCGACTTCATGAAACATACACGAATTCCGCTCTGCTTCTTAGCTATCGGAATAAATGAAAGAATTCTTCGTCAACTCCAATTTCTACAATATGTATTATAATACAGAAACTTGAATTTTCCAAACATGGAGCAACCTTTAAGACTATGAAATTTATCAGTTACATTGTTGGTATAGGGTTTTCGATCATTCATATATACAATAACCTGGTAGAACTAAAATTTCATTTCAAGGACACAATTTCCATCGTTTTAAAACTTGAAGAGGAAGGTGCTTTCAAATTGCTAAATATTCATTATTTACATATCCTAAAACCAAAAGGATTTTTTCATTTTCACTCACCTTGAAATGATAGGAAGAAATAATAGGAGGAAAATCTCCTTCTTCTAATAAGGAACTAACGTTTCGTTTTTAACTGTTGAATTCGAAAGAGATTGATGTCCCCATCAATTCAAAATAAAATTCGAAGATAAGACTGATAGATAATTAATCTACGTAATAAGCCAAGGCAAAAACTGTTACACTTCTATATTGATTCGTGGTCTAGAGATAAAAAAAGGATTCCAATGAGAACATCCATGCAAATGAGGATTTGAAATATTTTTGTGGTGCGTAATATATAGGTACCGAGAGCCTACAAAACCATCTCATTCAGTGAAGCTGATATTTTGGCAATAAATATTCTTCTCTACGTTTTTCTATCAAGGGAAAAGATGATATATCTACATCTTTAGATCTTCTTGAGTTTTTGAAGAATGAATATAGACATTCCACAATCTCATGAAGAACCAGTGTTGAAAGTTGAAATCAATTGAAAAAATTTTGAATTTTGAACACAAACTCAGGGTATTTCTATTTCTGATTTTTGCTAGGAGGTCCCCACTATCGGAGTTACAGCCTCCTAAATTTCGCCCCAAAAAATAGTCTTTTCTTTTTATCTGAGAATCCGCCTTTCGAAAATCACTGAATTTGGTCACAGGAGTTTTATAATAATAATAATAATATTCTATTTATTCCAAAAATATTAAGTTACAAATTGAACAACGAAAAATGTCTCTAGTGAACAAAAAAATGATAATAATAATAGTTATGTAAGCAGTCTCACAAAAGTGATTACTTGTATATGAGATTTGCTTATCATTCCTTTCCTTTTACCATTCCATAATTCGACAAAAAGAATCAGTGTTTCATTCCAGTTCGTCCATCAATCAACAAAAATTCCTCCTATTCAAAAATTCATTAAATTCTACTCTTCCTCGTTGCCATATCCAATGCCTTATTGATTTTTCAAAAGTTTGTGATGATCTGAGACTCTTCATATTGTAACGTTTTCTTCGTTATTAAACGTCCGGGATAATTAAACTATTTATTTACACTACTTATAACACTAATGATTAACAACTAATGAACTTATTCTAACAAAAGTCTGTACAATTTATTTCTACTGATTTATTCGCACTACAAATTTATTTTCACTCGGCGCTCGTCTCTAACTGAATGAATCTCTCATCGTCGATGGGCCCCTTATATGCATAACGCCGATTGTTTCTCGCTAAGTCCGGACCCGTCTAGAAACTTCGCGAAACATTCGCGGCCGTGGTGACGCCACGCGTTTCCAGAAACTTCTCGATCGAGCCGTAGCGCACAGGGCCGTACTTGTCACACTGTCCCCTCCTTAAGCCTGTTCTGTCCCAGAACAGATCGCATGGATTCTTCAGAGGGCCGTGGCGAAATCTGCAGTCGGCTCCTTTTCTACAGTAGCCCCTTTGATGGAAATAGCATTCTATAGTTTTGCCGGGGAACTCGACACGATTTGGGTAGAAACTGCATACTAGGATCTGTATACCTGCCGTCTGGAAAATTACTTCAATCATGCTTCGTACTACCCTCCAATTCAGTAGATCCAGTCCACAGCCAAGCTTGGGAACTGCTAGTTTCCTAACGCCGGAACGCTGAAGGTCTTCTTTCAAGCCATGCAGCGAGGTCCATAGGTTCTGGTAGGTGGGCTTCTGGAAAGAGTTCTGCTTGGTAACCAAATAGTAAACGAACCGACCCTCGGACTTCAATCTTAAACATTTCCCGACTCTGGGCTGCTGTCCCATTAGTTCCTCTGGCTGACCAAATTTGTTTTTGAATACTCTTGCTATTCCCCTACTCATACGTAGATCAGCTGCTACACAATGAGCAAGCGAGTATTCCTCGGGGACTGTAAACAGGTCCTGATGAACTTCCTGTGTGACGCCAAACCGTGCAATGCGTGTTCCCCCATAGGTGTTCATGAATTTTTGGAATTCGCAATTTTTCTTAGCCGGAACCTCGACGAGGCGTACTTCTTCTTCATCTTGCGTGGATGCGTACGGAGCCAATCTGTTGAAATGGACGACTTTCGGTTTTCCTCTGGGAGGCTTCCGTATTCGGTAAACTACGTCATTTATTCTTTTCATTACTTCGTACGGTCCTTCCCAATGTCTCTGCAGCTTCGGTGAAAAACCTTTCCTTCTTTGTGGGTTATACAACCATACCAGATCTCCTGCGGTAAACCCACCTTCAATGGCCTTGATGTCATAGCGCATTTTCATCCGGTCACTTGCTTGCTGCATTTGATTACGCACCTTATCATGGATGTAGTCTAGCTTGCTTCTGAGATTACTAACGTAGTCCTCCCCAGCTACATCCTCTCCAGGCTTACACCCAAACTCGAGGTCGCAAGGTAATCTTATTTCTCGGCCAAACATTATATTGGATGGAGTCTCCTTGGTAGATTCTTGAACCGAAGATCTATAGGCCATCGTGAATAAATGCAAGTATTCATCCCAGTCCCTTTGATGGTCAGAGACAACTTTGGCCAAGTGTTTTCCCATAGTCCGGTTCATTCGTTCTACCATGCCGTCTGACTGAGGATGCAGAGGTGTAGTTCTGGTCTTACGTATCCCCAATGTTTTGCAAACTTCCTGAAATAACTTCGACTCGAAGTTTCGGCCTTGATCACAATGCAGCTCAAGGGGGATTCCAAATCTGCAGAAGAACTCTTTCACCAATTTGTCAGCTACTGTGCTTGCCTCTTGGTTAGGAATACCGTACGCTTCCACCCATTTGGTAAAGTAGTCCATCGCTACCAAAATGTACTTGTTTCCATTGCCTGTTTCGGGAAAAGGGCCTGCGATGTCGATAGCTACTCGTTCCATGGGGGATCCGACGTTATATTGCTTCATTGGTGCCTTTCCCTTACCGTAGGGTCCGTTGGCCGCAGCACAAACTTTACATTTTCTACACCAATCTTTAACGTCGTTCTTACAGTTGACCCAATAAAATCGCTGCCTAACCTTCTCCAGAGTCTTAGTAATCCCAAAATGGCCACCCGAAGTTCCATTATGAAGTCTGGTCAAAATGTCCGTTACCCTACTCTTGGGCACAATTAACTGAAGCCTCTGCTGAGATCCATCTTCATTTTCCCAACAACGTTTCAGAAGACCTTCATTAACCTTCAACGTTTCCCATTGGGCCCAATACGACTTGACATTTTGGCTCAGTCTGGATACTTCTTCCCATGTAGGTCGTCTGCCACTCTCCTTCCAACTTAGGATTACTCTCAGATCTGGATCTTCCTCCTGTGCTCGTCGAATTTCTGTGGGTAGCCAGTCATCTTCGATCACTGTGGTCCGCATCAAATTGGCCTTATCTTCCACACGAGAGCAGTGGCTACAATTTTGGGGGCAAGGTCTTCTTGACAACGCATCCGCGTTTCGATGTGTAGCCCCAGCTCTGTGTTCAGTGTCGAAGTCATATTCTTGCAGCCTCTCGATCCATCTGGCCACTTGTCCTTCTGGGTTCTTAAAATTCAGGAGCCATTTCAAAGCAGCATGGTCCGTTCTTAGCAGGAATTTCCTACCATATAAGTATTTGTAGAAATGTTCTACAGCCTTGATTACTGCTAAGAGTTCTCTTCTGGTCACGCAGTAATTTCTTTCTGGTTTCGACAGTACCTTGCTGAAATAACCGATGACTCGTTCTTGTCCATCCTGAACTTGCGATAGAACGCCTCCAATGGCCATATTACTAGCATCGGTATCGAGCACGAATTTTCCTTCGGTTCTTGCGTAACTCAAGACTGGAGCTGTGACCAGAGCCTTTTTCAATCGATCGAAGGCTTCAGCGCAATCATCGGACCAAATGTATTCCTGCCCATCTTCCGTTAATTTTGTCAGTGGTTTGGCAACGTTGGCGAATCCAGGCACAAATCTTCTATAGTAAGTGCACAAGCCTAGGAAACTTCGTAACTCAGTCTTGTCTCTCGGTATGGGCCAATCCTGTACCGCCTTGATCTTGTCGGGGTCAACTTTCACACCCCTCCGAGAAACTACGTGTCCTAAATATTTCACCTCTGCTCGAAATAGATGGCATTTCTTGGGACTTAGCTTCAAATTGGCCCCACGTAGTCTCTGGAAGACCTCGGATAGGTTGTGCAGGTGATCTTGGAATGATTTTCCCACAACTATCACGTCATCTAAATACACCAGGCAAGTCTTCCAGGAGAGTCCTCTTAATATAGTTTCCATTAAACGCTCAAATGTGGCCGGAGCGTTGCATAATCCAAAAGGCATAACCTTAAATTGCCACAGGCCCGTTCCAATACTGAAGGCAGTTTTCTCTTTGTCTTTGGGATCCAAACCAACTTGCCAATACCCACTCTTCAAATCCAAGGTAGAGAACCAACGAGATCCCGAGAGTGTATCCAGTGTGTCATCAATTCTTGGTAAGGGATAGCTATCCTTCTTCGTAACTTGGTTGAGCTGCCTATAGTCTACACAGAACCTGGTGGACCCATCCTTCTTCTTCACCAGCACTACAGGTGATGTCCAGGGACTATTGGATGGTTCAATGACACCTTCTCGCGCCATGTCTTCAATGATCCGTTCGGCTTCTTCTCTCTTTGCCAACGGAAGACGTCTGGGGTGTTGTCTGACGGGTTGTGCATCACCTGTATTGATTTTATGCTGTACAACGTCGGTCTTTCCTGTTCTTTCGCCTGTGGCAAAGACGTCAGAGAAGGACTGAATCAGTTTTCTGACTTCGGCCAATTGACACTGGTTAAGGTCTTGACATTTTGAAGTGAGGAGGGCGACCAGCTCGTCGATATTCTTCTGTGTCTGCGGAACTTCTGCAGTACTCGTTCCACCAGAAATATGGTACACTGGTACCCCATGTCCAACCAAGGTGTTCTTTTTCAATCCTTGGGCAATTTCGCTTGAAATGCCCACTTTTGTTGCAATACCAGCACACAACATCCTTTTTCTTGGCATTCAATAACCTGCTAACTTCTTCTCGGATGATTTCCTCAACCGGTCGGTCTATTTCTTGGATTTGTCTCACACGAAATTGTCCTCTATGCGACGCCTGTTTCGCTGCCTCGAATTCTAAAGCATGAGCTAAAGCATCATCGATGGTTTTGGGCCGGGCAAGTCTCAAGGCTTGTTGAACTTCGCTGTCCTTGATCCCGTCGACGAACGTCTGGATTGATAGCTGTTCGATGAAGCTGTCTGGAGCAGATGGATAAGCCAGCCTCACTAATCTGGCAACATCGGCCTCGAATTCCTGGAGATTTTCACCTGTTTTCTGCACCCGGTTCTTTATTTGAGCATGGTAAACTTGCTGTAGGTGAGCATCGCCATATCTCATCTGAAGTTTGGATGTTAAAACTTCATAACAGGCCTGTTGACTCTCCGGTATTGTCTGCAGAATGTTAAGTGCATCTCCTCGTAGAGCTATTATTAATGCTGTGGCTTTTTCGTTGTCGCTCCAACTGTTTGCCAACGCAGCAGCTTCAAATTGCTTTTGATATGTCGACCAAGGAACTTTTCCGTCAAATGTTGGTGGCTTGATCTTCATTTTACCACTTTCTGTGTTGTTTTCCGATTTCACGAAGCTATAGGATGGTGAAGCTTGGGTTTCTTTTCTATTCGACGTTCTTTTCAGGGACTCTATGAACTTGGCATGCTGTTCAATTATTCCTGATAATACTTCGAATTTTCCATTAACCTCATCAACTACTTCTTCAATTTTTCCGTCAACCTTATCAATTTTCCCATTGACTTCTTCAAGTTTTTCATCAACTTCATCTATTATTACTTCCTTGATAGCTTCCATTCTCTCGTCCAATGTACTCGCAATTTGACTCACCACCTTGTTTTCCATTTTATCCATTTTTTCCTCCACCTTATTTTCCATTTTATCCATTTTTTCCTCCAATTTCGAGCTCATTTCTCGGGAATTTTCTTCCATTTTCAAGCTCATTTCTCGAGAATTCTCTTCCGCCTTATTCTCCATTTTATCCATTTTCAAGCTCATTTGTTCAAAGGCTTGCTTGAAAAATTCCATACTCGCCTGGTCCATTTTCTGTTTTTGCGATCTGGTTATCGGCATTCAAATCCACCCCACACCTGACACCAATGTAACGTTTTCTTCGTTATTAAACGTCCGGGATAATTAAACTATTTATTTACACTACTTATAACACTAATGATTAACAACTAATGAACTTATTCTAACAAAAGTCTGTACAATTTATTTCTACTGATTTATTCGCACTACAAATTTATTTTCACTCGGCGCTCGTCTCTAACTGAATGAATCTCTCATCGTCGATGGGCCCCTTATATGCATAACGCCGATTGTTTCTCGCTAAGTCCGGACCCGTCTAGAAACTTCGCGAAACATTCGCGGCCGTGGTGACGCCACGCGTTTCCAGAAACTTCTCGATCGAGCCGTAGCGCACAGGGCCGTACTTGTCACAATATTATGAGGTATTTCATTATATAGTAGTGGACCAAGGTAAGTAAATGTTCTCTGTCCCATGGTCTTCTTCATATGGGGCATTTTCAAATTAGTTGTCTTTCGCAAGTTGATAGATAGATAGATTTTATTAATCCTGAAAGACATTTCACAATGTATAGGACATGTCAAAAAAAAATAATAATTAGAACTAAAAAATGTCACTTAGATATTCCTCTACACTATAATAACATTTCTGTAGAAGTAGATTTTTAACTGCTTTACGAAATTTCAATACACTCAAAGATTTTATGTCATTCGGCAATTTATTGAATAATTTGATGCTTTGGTACATGGGTGACTTCTCAAATTTGCTTGTGTTATGGTTAGGGATCGATAAAATATGCTGATTCCTTGTACCATAACTATGAAAACAGGACAATCTAGCAAAACTGTGTTCATTTTTCTTGGCATAAAGAAGGATTTTATAAATATAGATACATGGAAATGACAATATTTCGTGCTTTATAAACAATGGTTTACAGGACAATCTGTTATTTATTACAAATATCATTCGCAAAATACGTTTTTGAGCCACAAATATTCTGTGCCACTCTAGGGAGGCACCCCAGATCTCAATATTGAAAGTCAAATGACTATATACCAAACTATAGTAGACTGTCAACAAAGCATCGAGTGGAAGCGAATTACCAAGTCTACTGATAGCGTAGCAGGAAGCAGAGATTTTTTTACTAAGATATTCAATATGATCAGTCCATCGTAATCTGCTGTCTACTATTAGGCCTAAGAACTTAGTTGATTCTTTAGAGGCAAGAACGTCCGAACCATAATTGAGGGTTAGAGGAGGATTTTGCCGAGGATTTTGCCTAGGATTTTGCCTGAATTCGAATTTGATTAAAACTGTTTTCTCAACGTTAAGGATAAGTCTGTTCGCGTGACACCAAGTTTTGAAATTCTCTACCAGTATCTCACAGAGACCAGCAAGCTCGCCCACACTCTTTGCTTTTACAACAAAAGATGTGTCGTCAACAAATATAATAATTTTTTCTGCCACAATATGATAAGGCAGATCATTTATGAACAATAGAAAAATTAAAGGTCCCAGGACAGAACCTTGTGGGACTCCAAGCTCCAGTTCGAATTGGGAAGAGTGAGCCTTGTGAACTTTAACCACAGTTTTTCTATTAGAAATGTAGCTAATCAGCCACCTCAAAAATATTCCTCGGAAGCCCAGGTTTTAGAGTTTACTCTCGACAAAACTTGGGGCAATAGTGTCAAAAGCTCGCGATAAATCAAAGAATACACCAGCAACGACATATTCCTCGTCCAGTGAGGTATATAGACAGACTAAATAAAATCTATGGTTGCTGTTTTAGTTGAACGCCCTCGTCTGAAACCATGTTGACTTTCGCAAATTGTATTGCACTTTTCTAGGAACTCAATCATTCTATCAAGAACTATTCTTTCTACAACTTTTGAAAAAACATTCAGAATTGAAATTGGGCGGTAATTTGAGATTTCCTCAATTTCGTTCTTTTTATGAATAGGAATTATCTCAGCAAGTTTTAGTATATCTGGAAAAATTCCCGATGAGACTGAATCATTAGTAAGATGAGCTAGCTGTACAGCTAAATATTCCGACAGAAATTTAAAAACCCTTACTGGAACATGTTCGAACCCAGAACTTTTTTTGTTCTTCAGTTTATCAATAGAGGAAAGTATTTCACTGCGGTCCACGGGATGAAAATAAAAACTGCTGTGGTGAATAGGGGGAGTTGTGCAGTATTTGCTCAATGAGTTTGAGTATCTTCGTTCAAGTTCTAGTTTAGCAATACTTGAGAATCTATATATCTATATAATCTATATATCTCCTATTTTCAGATATCTTTTTATTTTGGTCAAATTGATACACCAGCAAAGCCCGAGCATAGAGTTGTCGTAAGGTGAACATTCCCGCTGTTCGGTCCTTTCCTTTTATTCGAACATAAATTTGAAGCTGGAGCGATCGCTAAATATTTAAGTTTCGCGCCAATTATGTCAGCACTGGTGGCTTCGCATATGTGAAGAAACGACGCTTATCACACATTGATTGATTTGACGCATTGGCTGGTTGATTGACTTGAGAGATTTTCGCTGTTACCTGTGTTATTGAAATTATTCAGAAAATTACGCTTTTTAGATTGGCTTTGGATTTGTTACGCATCGATTTCACCCGCATATTTGATTGGAAATTCCGCATCGCCCTTTGATTGTGTTCAACACCGCATTAGAATAAGAAGTTGGAACAAATATCCAACCGCAAAAGGCCCCTGTGAAGAGCTGGGAACTGGAGCAGAGCCCTCAAGCTATCGCAGTTCGCTGTTTTCTTGGTAAGTCATCATTGTTGACCGCATTGTTTGTATATGAATTTGGTTATTTCATACACATATTTCGCTTTCGCTCCAGCTTCAAACCGCAAATTATACACTATACAGTCTACTTTTCTCGCAAATTTACCTGAGCTATCGGACATAGGTAACATTGGTCCTTTAGCGAACCGGATATTGAAATTTCGCATTTTTTGAATTATATTGAAAAATAAAGCATTTTGATTTTTTATTTCTTCAAGTTCCCATTGTGTACGAAGATTTTTTGCTGCATCTGGTATCGGACAACGCTCGCTGTTCGCTTATCACTGTTGATACATATTTATCGAATTTTCATCGGAGTTGATTTGAATTGAATTTGTCGATATTTATTATTTGAAAGTCGGAAATTTGTGAAATTTGTGTAGGTTACGATGGCTGACGTTAAATTAAAGAAGGCTAAATTCAATAGGAACTCTTGTCTCAGTGAAATGAAGGCATTATTGGATCTTGCTACGCGAGCAAAAGTAGATGGAACTGTTGGGTTATCATTTAGAATTCGGTTTACTGAACTCGACGAAGTACGAGGGGAGTTCAATTCACAGCATCAGATCATACTTTCTCTTTTATTTCAAGATGATGATGCGAATATGGAATCGGAAGAAGATATAAAAACGCAGTTTCAAAATGATTACTTTGCTATCAAAACTATTTATACTGAATTATTCGATCCGAACCAGTTTAATTTAGATACGTCAGCCCATTCTATGTTCACAAGGAAGCAAAGTTCAGCCTCGTGTATGGTCAATAACACACCACAAGTTCGTCTTCCTAAGATTGAGATAAAAAAGTTCAGAGGAGATTATACTCAATTTACCACCTTCATTGATCTTTTTGACGCTCTTGTATATAATAATTCTTCTTTGAATGAGATCGAAAAGTTTAATTATCTAATTTCATCATTAGAAGGTCCGCCGCTCTCATTGGTTCGCACCTTACCGATGACTTCTAGTAATTATCAAACCGCCTATGATTCTCTAGTAAGTCGATTTTCCAATGTGCGATTGAGAGCGCAAGCACATTGGAATGCCCTCGATAACTCTCCAAAAATAAATTGTTCTGATTATAACGCCCTTCGTACCTTATTGAACACTTTTACTGAAAATATCGCAGCTCTTCGCAATTTGAAGTTTCGTTTTATTCATGATGCTCATAAAACGTTTGGACAATACAACTGTCACTCGCTTCGAAATGGAAAATTGCTCATCCTCGGTTCCAGAATTTCGAACACTTCTTGATTTTTTAAATAGATATTGTACCGCAATCGATACCTTGGGAGCGTTATCCATTTCGCCCCATCAAACTTCAAAATCCCATAATCAGAGTAAGCCTTCTGCTAGTTCTAAACGCATCGCTTCCTATTTCACTGATAATAAAAATCAGCTCACTAAAAATGCTTCGCTAAAGTGCTCGCTTTGTAACCAGAACCACTCAGTAATGTCTTGTCCAAACTTCGCAGGAAAAACCCCACAAGAACGCCACGCTTTCGCTAAACAGAAACATCTATGTTCCAATTGCCTTAGTTCTGTTCACGATCTTCGAAATTGTAAATCGATTAACACTTGTCGCAAATGTCATCAAAGACATCACACTTTATTACATCTTGATGGGTTCGCTACTAACAGGTGAGGCTAAAAAAGTTGAAGTTGTGCCATCCACCTCGTCTAATAATGATAACGCTATATTTTCGGCAAGAATCGATATCGCAAAAAAATCTTCTTCTGTACCTACTGTTATCCACCGCACTGATCGACGTACGCGATAGTTTTGGTACATTTCATACTTTACGCTGCTTATTGGACAGTGGTTCTATGTCATCCTTTATTAGTAAGAAGGCCGCTAATTTGTTAGGTTTGCCTCGGCGCAATATGGAAATATACGTAAAGGATCTGAATTCAATGAACAGTATCGCTCATCATGGTTGCGTAACTGTTTCTTTTCGTCCGGTTGATTTACAATCACCTGTAATTGTTACTGACGCTATAATTTTAGATCGAGTATGTGAAAGGGTACCTTCGTCTAAAGTTCCTAAATCTTCCTGGTCTCATTTATCCACCTTGAAATTGGCAGATTCGCATTTTCACACCCCAGGAACGATTGATATTCTGCTAGGCGCAGACGTGTTTTCCAAAATTATTTTACCCAAAAAAATTGTAGGAAACCCAGGACAGTTAGATGCAATCAATACAGTTCTTGGGTATGTTTTGATGGGAAGATTTGAATGCCCTTCTAATTCTTCTGTTTCTGCTCTATTTGCTTTCCCCACAGAGTTGAACTTAGACCTTTCTCTTCAAAAGTTCTGGGAACTAGACTCAGTTCCTATATGCGAAACATTATCTCTAGAAGATAAACAGGTGGACCAAATGTTTGCTGATACGCACTTTCGAGATAATGAGGGAAGGTACGTTGTTTCTCTTCCTTTTCGCGGTGAATTACGAAAATTTACTGGCATTCGTGAATTGGCAATAAATCGGTTTCTATCTCTGGAGAGACGGCTTCTACGGAACCCTAGGCTATATCAGTTGTACTCGGAGTTTATGCGCGACTATTTGGATTCTTGTCATATAGAACGTATTAGTGAAAATTTGTTGGACGGTCATTGTTTTTATTTTCCACATCATTGTGTTATTGAAACACAAAACGATCAGGTGAAGTTACGCGTTGTCTTCAATGCCTCTGCTAAGTCTCCGGTGTTGGAGGAGGGTTCACTTAATGACCATCTACTCACTGGAAAAAAATTGCAACAAGACATTATCTCTATATTACTTCGTTTTCGGTCACATCAATACACCTTGTGTGCGGATATTCGGCAAATGTATCGCATGATAAGGGTTAGCGATGATCATGTAGATTACCAGCGAATTATTTGGAAAATTTCCCCTGAAGAAGACCTCCAAGATTATAGACTAATAACTGTAACCTACGGCGTGAGTAGCGCACCATATTTGGCTATCAGAACATTAATTCAGTTGGCTACTGACGAAGGAAAAGCTTTTCCCTTGGCTTCGAAGGCATTACAAGAGGATACTTATGTCGATGATATTCCTACTGGAAGTTCTACGCTCGAAGGTGCAAGACGCTTACGACAAGAACTAGTTGCTCTTCTCAAAAGGGATCAGTTTGAACTAAGAAAATTTGCGTCTAATGATCCTCTCATTTTGACAGATTTGCCATCTACCCATCTTTCGATTGATCCAGTTTCATTTGACCGTGAAGATGAATTCACCTCCTTGAAGGTGTTAGATTTATTGTGGGACCCGCCAAAAGATATGTTTTGCTTCAGCGTGCAACCTTCAGAACGCCCTTGTACTAAACGCAACCTCTTGTCGCAACTAGCTCGCATATATGATCCTCTTGGATTTTTATCTCCTATCACCTTTTTTCTGAAGCATCTAATTCAGAAAATGTGGTCCTCAGGAATAAATGGGATGAGGAACCATCTGCAGATATTGTAAGGGTGTGGGAAAAATATCGTTCAGAATTAGCTACTTTATCTTCCATTGGTTTTCCTCGTAGAATAACTGTATCGGATGCTATATCGTATATGACTTGTTGGGCTTTTGTGACGCATCAGAAAAAGGTTATTGTGCAGTTGTTTACTTTCAGATAAAAAATGAGAATGATGATATGTCATTTAAATTCATTTGCGCAAAAACCAAAGTTGCCCCTCTTAAAAGGATAACCATTCCAAGATTGGAACTTTGTGGTGCCGTTTTGTTGGCTAATCTTCTGTCATTTTGTCTCGATCTCTTTAAAGGGCTCATATGCTTTCGAAGGGTCTGTGCATTTTCAGATTCTCAAATTGCACTTGACTGGATAAGGGGACAACCGCAACACTGGCCTGTGTTCATATCTAATCGAGTCGCTCATATACAAGAAAAAATTCCTTCTGCTTCTTGGCATCATATTGAGTCTTTGAATAATCCAGCAGACGCTGGTTCTCGTGGCCTGCTACCTTCTGAATTTGTTGATTGCACTTTGTGGTTTAATGGTCCTCAAAAAATCTTAGAAAGTTTCGATTTGTATGCTTCCGACGGTGAACCTAAAACTCTACTGCACCCTGTTGCAGCTCCTTTATGCTTGCAGAGTTCGGAGCAACCGTGCTCGAATTCATTGTTATCTCTACTTGAACGCTTTTCTTCTTTTTCAAAGATTCAAAGAATTCTCGCATTTGTTATTCGCTTCAACAATAATCTTAAGTATCCGCGTTCCAGACGATGTGGCCCTTTGTCAGCCTCAGAATTAGATGAATCTCTCCTTCTTCTGGTAAAGTTAACGCAAAACATTCACTTTTCAGAAGAATTGCATCGAAAGGTATACCCCAAAAATTTTCAGAAGTTGAATGTGTTTCTTGACGACTCTGGTGTCTTGAGAATAGGAGGAAGAATTGACTCATACTGCCTCCCCTTTGATGGTAAACATCCTATACTTCTTCCTCGACAAAGTCGCCTAACAACGCTTCTTATCGAGTTTTATCATATAGGAAATATCTCCACGTAGGCTTACGCACTCTTCGGTTCCTTCTTGCTCAGCGGTTTTGGATAGTGGGGGGTAGACGCGTTATTTCATCGGTTCTTTCTCGATGTGTTCAGTGTTTTAGAACTCGTCCCAAAAATTTCCAACCTCTAATGGGGGAGTTGCCTTCAACAAGAATTTCGCAGGTGAAGCCATTCAGTCACAGTGGTGTTGATTTTGCAGGACCTTATTTTGTCACCATGTGACGACATCGCGAGGTCAAGTCAACAAAGGCCTATATATGTTTGTTCGTATGTTTCGCGACGAAAGCTGTTCACCTGGAACTCGCTACGGGTTTGTCAACTGAAACCTTTTTGTCAGCTCTTCAGCGGTTCATTGCACGGCGCGGACGAGTTAGTCATCTTTACAGTGACTGCGGTACAAACTGTATAGGTGCAATCGTGTGATTGTTGATTGTATGAAAAATGCAGCAGAAAGCGAGGCGATCACTTGGCACTTCAACCCTCCTTCTGCTCCTCACATGGGTGGCCTATGGGAGGCTGGAGTTAAAAACGTGAAATCACATCTTTCTAGAGTTCTTGGAAATCAAATTCTCTCCTATGAAGAATTCTACACTTTGCTGTGCCTGATTGAGGCCATACTAAATTCGCGACCCTTAGAAGCACTCTCTTCTGATCCCGAAGACATTGCTGCTTTATCTCCGGGTCATTTTCTCACTCTGGAACCGCTCACCGCACTTCCATATCCAGATATCACATCTAACGCTTAATCGTTTGAGTCGTTGCAGTGGCGGATTTAGGGGGGGGGCGAAGGTGGTTTCGCCCCCCCCTCGGGATTATAATTCGTTCTGTGATAATATAATTTTTGCTGGTTTATCCGAGAATTATTACTGTGTTACTTTGGAATCGCCCCCCCCTCAAAAAATTTCTAGATCCGCCCCTGAGTCGTTGGCAATTGTTGCAACGTCTGCATCAGGATTTTTGGAAGAGATGGCACCGTGAGTACCTCGATACTCTACAACAGCGCTCAAAGTGGTTTACTGACGATGAAAAGGTCCCAACGATCGGAGAGCTCGTTTTGATTAAGGATGATAGAATTCCTCCTTGTGACTGGCTCCTGGGAAGAATACCTTCTTTGAGTCACGCTAAAGATACACGCGCTAGAATTGCCTCATTGAAAACAAAAAATGGTATTCTGCAAAGGCCGACTGTCAAATTATGCCCTTTGCCAGTCGCTTAGTTTTTGTTGGTTTTTATTCTTATTTTTTAAAACTACGAATATTTAACATTTTTAAATAATGGGAACTCGCTCATTAGTTCATTTTCGTATTTAATTTTTTGCTTATTTGTTTCATGTCACTAGACCCGCTAAATGTACTCATCGCTTTAGAACAATTTTATGTATCGTTGCTCAACTAACATTTTGCCATTTTTCGCGGCCCGGAGCATGTTCGGTCCTTTTATTCGAACATAAATTTGAAGCTGGAGCGATCGCTAAATATTTAAGTTTCGCGCCAATTATGTCAACACTGGTGGCTTCGCATATGTGAAGAAACGACGCTTATCACACATTGATTGATTTTACGCATTGGCTGGTTGATTGACTTGAGTAATTTTCGCTGTTACCTGTGTTATTGAAATTATTCAGAAAATTACGCTTTTTGGATTGGCTTTGGATTTGTTACGCATCGATTTCACCCGCATATTTGATTGGAAATTCCGCATCGCCCTTTGATTGTGTTCAACACCGCATTAGAATAAGAAGTTGGAGTAAATATCCAACCGCAAAAGGTCCCTGTGAAGAGCTAGGATCTGGAGCAGAGCCCTCAAGCTATCGCAGTTCGCTGTTTTCTTGGTAAGTCATCATTGGTGACCGCATTGTTTGTATATGAATTTGGTTTTTTCATACACATATTTCGCTTTCGCTCCAGCTTCAAACCGCAAATTATACAGTCTGCTTTTCTCGCAAATTTACCTGAGCTATCGGACATAACACCCGCCATGTCGAGCAGTTCTTCCGTGGGAACGGTGAGTTTTTTTCTATAAATTATTTTAAGGATCCATTTCTTTATTATCTCTACATGTTTATGTAACAGTCAGCCAAGCCCCCCCCCCATACAAGTACCCCATATGACAAATGAGGCTCTACCAACCCGTAGTATATTTTTTTAAGTTCATTTTCTTCACATATACAGGGTCTTTCACGAGGAACCTCACCCATATTTATACGGGAAACTACTGAACGTATTTTCATGAAATTCAGCACTTAGGTATAAGTATTTCACGATGCTGATGAAATCTAAAATATTTTCAAGGCATGAGCACCTCCGGTTTTTCCGGAAATGACGTCAACTTCCATTTTTCAAATTAGAACACCATTTTTTTATTGCAGAAATAGATTCCTTAGAAAATTTCAAGTTATTTTTATGTAAGATTTTTCAGTTTTGGTTGGAAAATTCTCTCTGAGCGGGAAAATTCGAAAAAAAAAATCGAAAATAGAGCTCCGCTGAAACAAGAATAACTTCGAGGTTTTTGGATGGAAAGTTTTCATTTTTGGGATTTTTCAAGATTTAAGATTGATGTATCCACTTTTAAAATCGAAATCGCGATTCATGATACAGGGGGTGAAAAAATCGCTTTCAAAGTTAGGGATGACAAAATCGTGAAAAATCAATTTTTTCAAATTAGAACCCCATTTTTCTATGGCAGATATTGAATCTACGTTAAAAAATAATGTGAGTGTATGCATCTCACCCTTGCCCTAAAGTGCCGGATATTAACTCAGAAACTATCCTTTTTAGGGCAAGGGTGTGATGCATACACTCACATTATTTTTTAACGTAGATTCAATATCTGCCATAGAAAAATGGGGTTCTAATTTGAAAAAATTGATTTTTCACGATTTTGTCATCCCTAACTTTGAAAGCGATTTTTTCACCCCCTGTATCATGAATCGCGATTTCGATTTTTAAAGTGGATACATCAATCTTACATCTTGAAAAATCCCAAAAATGAAAATTTTCCATCCAAAAACCTCGAAGTTATTCTTGTTTCAGCGGAGCTCTATTTTCGATTTTTTTTTTCGAATTTTCCCGCTCAGAGAGAATTTTCCAACCAAAACTGAAAAATGTTACATCAAAATAACTTGAAATTTTCTAAGGAATCTATTTCTGCAATAAAAAAATGGTGTTCTAATTTGAAAAACGGAAGTTGACGTCATTTCCGGAAAAACCGGAGGTGCTCATGCCTTGAAAATATTTTAGATTTCATCAGCATCGTGAAATACTTATAAGTGCTGAATTTCATGAAAATACGTTCAGTAGTTTCCCGTATAAATATGGGTGAGGTTCCTCGTGAAAGACCCTGTATTCCTCAAGTATTTGAACTTTCCAATCAAACTCCTGATTTTAGATATACTCGTAACATATTCAGAGTGTGCTGCCCATCTCAAATGATTGTCCAATATGACCCCCAAATATTTTATTTAATCAGTTGAAGTAATTGAGAGAATACTGTCATTAAACTTCACCTTGAGCTCCTTGTACCTTGGAAGATCATTTCTATAGCTGGTAAAATTCATTAATTTTGTTTTATCCATATTTTTTTTTAACTTTTTTCAGTGCAAGAAATTCCTAGACTTTCAGAAAAATATCCTGTGATTTAATCTTCAATTCATCCCATGTATTAGCTCTAATAAGAACTGCTGTATCGCCCGCGAAGCTAATTATGTCGGCGTCCAGGTTTATAGAAAAAAGTTCATTCATATACAAGAGGAACAAAATCGGTCCAAGCACTGTTCCTTGCGGTACACCATGGGCAACAGTTGTTTCTTGGCTAGTTGAGTCTCCAATTTTGACTGATTGTCTTCTTCCATGAGTGCCCCTGGCTCAGTGGTAGAGCGGTGGAATTCGGACCCAAAGGTCCGAAGTTCAATCCCGAGCTAGGAAAGAAATTTTCTAGTCTCGGTAGGGGCCACCACTCTCACTGTTGGGTCAAAAATTAACAGTGCTGTGCCTAAGGTGGCGTAAGGACACAGTAACAAAGCCTACACAGAACACAACTGCTTACTCCGAACTCGGCACAAGTTACAAGCTTCAAAGCTTGTAATTTCAGAGGGGTCTCCACAGGAGACCTAGGAGTAATCAGGATAAACAATATATCATATCATCATCATCATATCATTTAAGTAGCTTTCGAACAGTTTATAAGCAACTCCTCTCCATCCCATGCATTCCAATGTCTTAAGCAGTTCTTCATGGTTGTCAGTATCGAAAGCTTTAGCTAGGTCTATAAAAATTCCTAGAGTCGGTATATTTTTATCCATCGAATTTGATATTCTCGAGATCAGGTTTGCAATGGCATCTTGTCGATCTGCTTTTTTGGAAACCGGATTGTTTTTCGGATAGCAGCCTGTATTTATCTAGGAAACCAATTATTCGTAGTATCAGGATTTTTTCGAATATTTTTGCTAATGATGATATTAAAGTAATTGGTCTGTAGTTTGATACGTCTATTACCTCCTTTGTAAATTCGAGTAATAACCCCCTTTTTCTGGAAAAGTTCCATTCTTGATACCACTAGCGGATCCAGACAGTTTTTAAGGGGGGGGGGGGCATGACTTCTTTCAGGGGGGCCATGAATTGATTCATTGAAAATATTAGGAATCAATTGAACTTCTACAAGGGATTATTGTCAATTTCGTAGTCCAAGAGGGGGGCCGTGGCCCCCATGGCCACCCCCCTGTGTCCGCCAGTGCTTGATACTAAGGTTTATTAAATGAGTAATGGGTGCCGAGAGGTAACTCGAATTATCCTTGAAAATTGGATACCAGTTTTAGAACGATTTACAAAATTCCAAAGTCCTTTTGAGTAATTTTTGTTTTTTTCTATTTCTTGCCTGTAATAGCATTTTTTGGCATGTTTTATCAATAACTCGAGTGCATTTTTGAACTTATTCAGGATATCCACATTAACTGGGTTTTTAGACATCTATTCTTTTCAATTACCGATTTGATTAGTCCTTTTGTAATCCAAGGATTTCTTTTTCTTTCTGATTTCCTTAGTTTGATTGTTTTTGTACATTCTTTAAGCTCGACTTGTAGATGTTCAATGAATGAATTCCACGCTATATTACTATCCTCAATCTTATATAGTGTTTCCCATTTTTCCTTTCTTAACTTCCCAGTTAAGTCATTATAATTTGTAACTTGGTGGCCGTCTCCACTGTAACTTCAATTAAAACCGAATAATGATCGGTAATAGTTGAGCGGACTATTACAGGTACAAAGCATTCTTTTCTGAGCCTACTCTGCAGGAAAATGTGGTCTATACAGGATGTGGAATTGGAAGTTATCCTAGTTACTCCGTTAATTATTGATGAGAAACGATTCTCCATCATAGTTGAAAGGTACAACTCCGACTTAATTGTTTTCTTCGAAATATCGATATTTATATCTCCCAAGAAAAACACAACGTCAAACTCACCATTTCTGTTGCAGGCCTCCAGGTAGTCCCCCAGGTCCACAATGAAGTCTCTGGATGGCAAGCTTGGAACCCTGTATACGCAATTAACCTGAATCCGTTTCCCAAGAAATTTCACATTTAACACAACTACCCTTACCGCACCAAGTTCGATTATGTTATTATCATACTCTTGATTGTTTTTAACAAATACCACAAGACCATCGTTTTGATTACTGACACTGTAATTATATATTATAGTCTTAAATCCCTCGATATTATACAACTCAATGTCTTTTATTTTCCAGGTCTCTGAAAGGACTATACAGTCAATCTCGCACTCAGGCTGAGTTAGGAGAATCTGAAACTCATCAAAGTTTTTAGATGTACTTCTTATATTGTTATGAAGTACTCTGAAGTTCTGGAATTTACCGGTATTTAGGAGTGGCTTAAGTTCACTAAAAATTTCGATTTGTATTGTACTTATATGTTCCACTTTTAAAGTTTCTCACGAATTGATTCATAAATCACGAAATTAATATCAAAATCCACGCAAAAAAAAGCAACCATATATTTGCTACTCCCCTCTTAACGATCACAATCAAATCACATTTCCTTGAGTGAGGCGATCTGCCGATCGCTCAACACCTGCACTATTTTAGAATTTTCACTTCTTTTACATATATATTTATATCCAACATTCTTCAATTCTTTTGCTTTTTTGAATAGATCCCGTATCGACTTTGGCATATCCTCATTAATCAAAATGTTGCGTTTTTCACCATCCAGTCCCATGTTTTCCGAGTTCAGCATTCCCCTAGACTTTTTTTTCATCAACACTTCATTTCGAACACTTTCACTTTGAAATGTGACTAGTGACTATAATTGGTTTCATCAGGTTTCCCGAGGGAATCACCTTAGTTTTAATATCTTCCTCTTTAAAATTGACTCCAAATTATTCAAAATCTAAACAATGTCAGATTTCCCTACAAGTCCAAACACAACTACATTCTTTCCCCTCGCTTGTACATCCGCAGCCGTGGCAGAGGCAGCCGCCTGATTTTTTAAAATATCTACTTCATTTTTCAAGTGCTGTATTTCCACTTTCAATTTTTCCTGCTCTTTTCTTAAGCTTTCATTTTCCCTCTTGATTTCCTCTAGGGTATCCTTCATTTCCTCCATAATATTACCACTTAATGTTACTGCTGCCTCCAAGGATTCAAACTTCCCAAGTAACTTCTTCAGCATTTCTTCAGTGGTGAGTACATTTTTCTGACTCCCTTTTTCTTGGATCTCTCACATGCTTCCTGGAGAGTACTCTCTTCTTCAGAGCTCTCATCACAACTAGATGCTCGACCGTCGCAATCAGGACATATCCATTTCAACTTTTTCTTCTGGAGTATCATCTTTTCTATTTCCGGTACAAGCCAAATGTGCCTATCCACTACATTTTCCAGCACATTGTACCTGGTATCCACTTTTCCCAATGGACTTCTGACACACAATACAGACAGTAGCACCCTTCATTCTATTTGGAGATGACCCACCAGAAAATGAAACACCAAAGTTCTTCGCCTCACCCAGGTCATTCGCCTCACCAACAGATTTTATTTTTGATTATACTTTTCTTTATACGATATCTCACAAAACAGCAAGCGACCACATGTTCATACGAAATTCTTTTCGTGGAAATGTTAGATCAACTTCACCAAATATTTCCCGATATTTTCCGATAAAGGTATATTCACTGTGACCAGCGTAATTTGCCGTTCACACAGTTACAAAATTCTCGTATAAAATTATACTTTTCCGGGTGTAATCGACCAAATATAAGGAGTGCCCCTACATGCGACCAACATGCGAAATGTATATATAATATTATGACTTATGATATGAGTAATCTCATGGTGCCAACTATTTTAGCGATAGACCCCTTCAAGACACGTGTTACTGAGCCAGAATATCTTCGGAACCACTGAACATTAACCGTGAAATTTTGATGGCCTTATCGTTTCTCTCAATATTTCAATAATCTTTATTTTGCCCATGGAAGAGATCAGCAAGAGATTAAATTATTCTAGTAGTTCATGTACCTAGTTCCTCAAACTCTTGTTCAGTTACATTCCCATTGGAGCATCCTTCAGTTCTTTCAATAAATTGAATTCACCATAAGTGCCTATTTTCCTTAAATAATCATTTTTCCATATTGACCTCTTATGCCTTTTGGACAAACTATATAAAAACAGAATATTTTCTATATCCGAATCCAGTAGTAGGTTCAACTGAGCGGCTGAATACATAATTTTCTTGAAGAACTAACCAAAACACGCACCATTATCTACGTACAATATGCGTCCGATCACTATGCTGTGGTATGCTAGGCTACGCTGCTCTCGCCTCTCAATATGCGGTCATCACTCAGGCAGAGCACATAAATAGTTTTCCTCTGTTGTTCCTCCGCTGTGCTGTGCTGGGCTACGCTGCCCTCAATGTGCAGCTAGCCTAAGGCTAGCCGCACATTGAGCGCAGCCGAGCACAGCACAGCCGAGCCTAGCCTAGCAGAGGATTTTGTAACACACGCAATTGAATAGAACGCCGCATATTGGACTGCTACGCTATTCAATTGCGTGTGTTACAAAATCCTATGCTAGGCTAGGCTCGGCTGTGCTTTGCTCGGCTGCGCTCAATGTGCGGCTAGGCTAAGGGTCGGTATTATAAAGGATAACCGACGGTTGAACCACAGTATAGACACTAATTAGTGTTTTTTTTTTTTTAATGTTGTGATTTTCACGAAAAGGAATATCCTGTAATGTTCAGAGAACATCGTGAGAACCAAGGGCAAGCAGGTAGGAATTGGTGTTCTTCTTGAATTTCTGGAGGTTATATGCCTCGGGGAACACCTCCCTAGGCAATGTGTTCCAAATTCTAGCTGTTCGTTGGATGAACGAGTCTTTGAAGAGAGATGTTCTGCAGGTCTCCAAAGTTACCACGAAGGGGTGTGAAGACTTAACTTGACGGGTTAGTCTGGAAGAGACTGCCAGAGGGGGAACGATTGCTGATAATTCAGAAGAGCATCGCCCATGGAAATATCTATAAAATAGAGACAGATCGCCCACTTTTCTACGGTGTTCCAGAGAAGTGAGCGAGCTTGTAAGCGATGCATCACCGACGAGACGAATTGCCCTTTTTTGTACGGAATCCAAGAGTTTTAGGGTGTGTTTAGGTGCAGCACTCCAAACATGGGAACAGTATTCCAGGACAGGTCGAATCTGTGCCTTATAGATCATAAGCAGCTGACCTGAGGTGAAATAGCTCCTGGCACGAAACAGAAAACCAAGTTTTTGGGATGCACTTTTAGCAATGGATCTCACGTGATTCTCCCAGGAAAGGTTACTGCCGACAGTTATGCCAAGCATCGAAATGGATGACTTCAATGGTATGGTCACTCCCGACAATTTTATGCTGGGCACAGTAAGATCGGCTTTTCTAGAGAAAAGACATGCTTGTGTTTTGTTTGCGTTTAATTCTACCAAGTTATTAGATCCCCATTCAAGAATTGTTGCCAAGTCCATATTCATATTGTTAACATTTCTTCCTCGTTCGTTTTTGATTTGGCGGGCTGGTATTGGAGCCCTAGAAGAAAAGGCGGTATGGAGGGTACTATCATCCGCGAAGCTGTGCACTGGACACGAAGTTGCTTCCAGCAAATCGTTGATGTGAAGCAGAAACAGCGTTGGAGCCAGAACGGATCCCTGCGGAACACCAGCATTTATGGGTAGAGAGTCAGACGAAACTCCATCGACCACTACATGGAGAGATCTGTTAGAGAGAAAACTAGCTAGCAGAGAACATAGCTTTGGGGGCACGCCATAAGATGGAAGCTTGGCGAGGAGTCCCTGATGCCAGACTCGATCGAATGCCTTGGAGATATCCAGTGCTACGGCTATGGTTTCACCATATTTCTCGATAGACAGTTGCCATATATGTGAGACGTAAGCGAGCAAGTCACCAGTGGATCTATGATGACGGAAACCATATTGTCTATCGTTGATAATTCCTGAGTGTTCCAGATGTTTCATGAGCTCGAAGTTGATGGCTTTTTCCATGACCTTGGAAATAATAGATAACAGAGCGATAGGTCTGTAGTTGCTAGGTAGGGTCTTTTTGCCTTTTTTAGGTACTGGTTGTACTCTTGCGGTTTTCCAGTTGGATGGAAAAACACCCAATTTGTAAGAGTGGTTGAACAATTTGCAGAGGACAGGTGTTAGTTCGGGGGCACATTTTTTGAGAACAATCGGTGGGATTCCGTCGGATCCACTGGCTTTGTTGGTGTTGAGACCAAACAGAATCTTTCTGATAGTACGTGGGCGAAAGGTTATCTCGGGCATATGGCTGTCAATAGATTTAATATTCGGGGGTTGTTTTCCCGATGAATCTAGAGTGGAATTTTCAGCGAACAAATGCGCGAAGATGTTGGCTTTTTCCAGGGCAGTCGTTGCTAGTGTTCCATCTTCCTTGGTTAGAGGGGGAAACGAGCTGGAAGTGAAGTTTCTTCCTACAGCTTTGGCGAAGGACCAAAATGAACGGGATCCGTTAGGGCATTCAACAAGTCTAGATCTTATTTTGGCATTGTGAGCATCTTTTGAAGATTTGATTGTCTCATTGCATATGCCTCTAGCCTCCACATATTCTGCTCTAGTCTCAGGGCCTGGATTTTTTTGCCATCGATGGAATGCTGCCTGTTTGGAAGCGACAGCTTTAGAGCAGTTCTTGTTAAACCAGGTCTTAACGGATAATGTTCTTCTTGCTGTGTTCGGTATGTAAGTTTGCATCCCCAACATAATTATTTCAGAAATTATCTCGGCACATTCTGTTGGATCCACTGAGGAGAAACAAGCTCTCTTCCATGGGAACGCTGAGAAAAACATACGAAGCCCTTCCCAGTCGGCCGATTTGTAATGCCACATGAGACGGGGTGGTATTGTGCGGCTTGATGGTACATGAAAAGAGCAAGTTGTGGAGATTAGGGTGTGGTCGGAGTTTCCAAGTGGGGCGCAAACTTCTATTCTATATGGATCAGGATTGGTGGTGAGAAAGAGATCCAGTATATTGGCAGAGTGGTTGTTGACATCTGGGATGCGAGTTGGTAGCTCGACCAGTTGTTCTAGGCCATGAGTGATGGCGAAGGCCTCAGCTTGACGACCTGGATCATCTGTTTTGTTGGAGAATTTGAGCCAGGCTGCGTTGTGAACATTGAAGTCTCCCATGATTATGACTTCAGCTGCTGGGTGGTTCTCCTGGATAAAATCCAGTTTGAGTGATAAAAACTCGAAAAGGCTCATATATGACGGTTCATTTGGCGACAGGTAAAGGCAGCAGAGGAACTTGGTCAGTTTGGTATTGGCTAGCTTGAACCACATCACATCGAAGTCTTTCGGTTCCAAACTCTCTACACGCTGACATGAAAGATTAGCCTTGGCATAGAGGCAGACTCCACCTTTGAACCTGAATCGAGAATGGAGTTCGTAACCAGGACAGAGCATATGGACATTGCTGGTGGACGAGTTCACTTGTGTTTCTGTCAGCGCCAGAATATCTGGTTGTTCCGTCTGTAGGTGATGGTGGACGTCATTGATGTTCTTGTTGAGTCCGCGGATGTTACAAAAGTTAATTTTCAGAGATGAGTCCCCTCGAGTACCTCTCGCCCGGAAATCCGAATGGAGAGGTATTTTGCTTCCGGAATGTTTTACTCTAGGAGACTTCATCATCTTTATGCATAAAATGTGGTGGAGAGGTGGGAAGAGGGGAAAAGGGGAGACCGGAAAGTATCGACCGAACACTGAAACATGGAGTGATCCATTTCGCAGCACACAAAGTCGATATGGTGGTATTTCACCGGGCGATGAGACCATCTACCACCTATGGTTATCCTTTTAGTCGCCTTTTACGACAGGCAGGATTTACCCTGGGGTTATTCTAGAGCCGCCCCCATAGGCCCAAGAGAGGGTCTATACACTATACTAATTAGTGTCTATTCTGTGGTTGAACCGTGCATCAACTACCAGATTCCGTATTTCTAGTGAGGAATTTGGTGTTGACGCAACGGTTGAACCGTCGGTTGCCCTTCATAATACCGGCCCTGAATCAGAGCCCAAGGGCAATTTGAAAACCAAGGCTGTACACAGTGGCGTATTCAGGGGGGGCCCGGCCCCCCTGGGCCCCCCCCCAAACCATATAATCACAGGAAAGAAATTCTGAAAGTCTGAAGGCTTAGGATAGTATTAAAATTCAATTTTCCTCATATGGGAAATATGGGCCCCCCCAAAACTGAAATCCTGGATACGCCACTGGCTGTACATGGTGTTGATGAGTTTCGGAAAATAATGGAGGGCAGTGATCTCGGATGAGAGCATGCTTCTTTTTCAAAAGCTTTTATTTAACTCGCAATGTATGTATGTACCTATGTATGTATGTATGTATGTATGTATGTATGTTTGCTTGTTCGGATGGAATCTTGCTACTCAATTTTGAAGCAGATATCTTCAACCGATTAAGCTGAATTTTGTATACACGTTCAGTTTGGATGACAATACACGATAAGCTTTGTGACGTCATTCTATATCCAATATGGCGGACCATCCAAGATGGCGGAATAATTTTTTTGTAATGCATTTCTATAATATGGGTATCGAATGAAAGAGCTTGTTGAGAGTAACTCGAAAATTAATGTGACGTCATTTTAAATCCAATATGGCAGAACATCCAAGATTGCGAAATAGTTATTTTTCATGCAATTCTGCAATATGGGTATCAAATGAAAGGGCTTGTCGAGAATAACACAGAAATCTAGCCAGCGATATCAAAAAGTAAAAAATATATTGAAAGCAAAAAAACTTTTTTCGAAGAAAGCTTTTATTCAAATGCTCTAAAAAGAAGAAAATAAAATTTTCACTATCAACTTATAACCTCATTCTACACAATTCATATGATCATAATAGCTTGTCGCGCGATTTACTTGTGTGAATAAACTAGTACCTATGTAATTGAGTTTCATTTTTAAATTTTTTCAGTTTAATTGAATACTTATAGTAAGTAATAACGCAAACCTCGCGACAAGCTTTTATGATCATATGAATTGTGTATAATGAGGTTATAAGTTGATAGTGAAAATTTTAAAGAAGAATTTTATTTTCTTCTTTTTAGAGCATTTGAATAAAGGCTTTCTTCAAAAAAGGCTTTCAATTTATTTTTGAATGTGAACGTTTTGTTTGTTTCTGCTATCTCTGAATATATGTACTATGTAGGTATATTTAATTCGGCGTGTCCTAAGATTCAATTTCTAATAGGCAAGTAGATAGGTATATGATGATGATGATGAATATTCTCCCAAATCAGACAAAAGTTTTTCATTCTAAGGACTTCGACGAACCATAAAAAAGGAACCCAATTTAATTTTGTCGTTGCATATTTGAGAAATACAGGGTATGCCATTTTGGGCACTTTTACGGGATATCTCTGTTATATTTAAGGTTAGCGGGATGCGGTTCTCGCGACAGTGTGCTACTTTTTTGTGAAACTAAAGATGGCGCAATCAGTTTTTGCATAGCCCTCTTAGTTTTTGCTATACAGGCTGGAAATGAAAGGTATCACTTTGTAATCACCCCCTGTATCTCAGTTGTGCTTGAACTTGGAGAAATGGTTGAAACACATTACTATAGAGTTTTTTCCTTAGAATCCAGTGGCGTAGTCAGTTTTTCAATTAAGCTTACCGTTTTTGAGTTATCGAGCAAACATATGTTTTTTTAAATTTGACACCCTGTATACTATTTTTTATTCTTATTAAGCACAATCTCAGCTTTTCAAAAACATATTATTTTATGCATTTATTTCCAAAACCAAGCTCAGAATTCAAGATTTTGTAATTCAATTGTCAATAACTAAGTAGTAGGCTCTATAACTGTTCATTAAAAACAGAAAATAAATGCCAAAGCTTTGTCGGTTGGTTTAAAAGTTTACAGTTCTCTCAGATTTTATTATTTATTATATTATATTAGTGATTCAGTTTTAAGTTTTTCTCATTATGGCTGCTTACGAAAATTAGGAGAAATATGACAAGCTTGTTTGTCTCATCCAAAGCAATGAAAATTACCGAGAAGCATCGAAACTATGCTTTCAAAGGTAACCTTAAGGAGCGCTATGGTAACGTTCTAATCTGATTTGTTTTTTTAAATATTAGATATCCAGAGAGAAGACAACCTTTTCATGACATATTTGCCCGCCTTAAATTAAATTTGATTGAAAACGGATCATTTACTAAGCCCCGTCCTGAAATATACACGAAAGAAGAGAGAGAGATAAATGAAACGCATGTATTGGGTTATGTAGAAGCAACCCCATCATCGTCATGTAACCAGATAGAGGAAGCAACTGGCGTGTCAAAATTCAATGCCCAAAGAATTTAAAAAAAATATAAGTATCATCCGTATAAATTTCATATAGTTCAACATTAACACCCCGGTGATTCCGAGCGCCGATTCGTGTTTTGCCAATGGTATTCACAGCAAATCCGTACCAATGACACCGTTGGGAGACTTGTTATCTGGTCTGATGAATGCTTCTTTTCAAGTGCTCGAATCCTTAATCGTTATAATTCGAGAACCTGGTCTAGTGAAAATCATCATTTAATTTTTGAGAGGGCACAACAAGGACGCTTTGGGGTTGGGGTATCTTGTTTTATTTTCGGGAGACGAATTGCTTATCGAATTTTTGAAGGGGGTCTTACAGCTCGTCGATATCAAGAAATCCTTGAGGAAGTTATTCCAGAGTTGATGGACAATGTTCCGTTGGCCCATTACGGTGCCGTTTATCCCAAACAAGACGGTGCTCCAAGCCACAACTCTGGACTTGTAAGGCCATTTCTAGATCATAACTTTCCGCAAAGATGGATTGGTACACACGGGCCTGTAAGATGGCCCCCTCGATCTCCGGATCTCTCAATTTTAGATTTTTTTTTATGGGGTTATATGCAGAAAACAATTTATAAAACGAAATATAATTCAGTAGCGGAGCTTCGTGCGGCAATTATTCTGGCATTTGCAAAGAAGGCCTATGGTTCTTCTGAACGCCATTAAAAGAATAACGAAACTCTGCAGATTTTGTATACGGGAAAATGGCGTCATTTTGAACAGCATCTATAAAACAAAATTACGAAATTTTGTTATTGTTTTGGATTCCCTAATAGGTAAACATTTAATAATTGGTCAATTATTTAAATTTTCAAAAAATTGCAAATTAAATTAAGTTAAATATTAGATCATGTGATGTAGATATTATGTTCACATTATTTTCGATTTCTAACGATATCTCGAAATTTTTTTTTGTTTTTGATAAGTAGTCATAGCCTATTACTTAGTTATTGACAATTAAATTACAAAATCTTGAATTCTGAGCTTGGTTTTGAAAATAAATGCATAAAATAATATGTTTTTGAAAAGCTGAGATTGTGCTCAATAAGAATAAAAAATAATATACAGGGTGTCCAATTTAAAAAAACACATGTTTGCTCAATAACTCAAAAACGGAAAGTTTTATTGAAAAACTGACTACGCCACTGGATTCTACGGAAAAAACTCTATAGTAATGCGTTTCAACCATTTCTCCAAGTTTATAGCAAAGACTAAGAGGGCTATGCAAAAACTGATTGGACCATCTTTAGTTTCACAAAAAAGTAGCACACTGTCGCGAAAACCGCATCCCGCTAATGTTAAAAATAACGGAGATATCCCGTTAAAGTGCCCAAAATGGGATACCCTGTACTGTTGCATACAGCTTTGCGCGCTCTGATCCAATCAGGTAGTTTCGAAGTTGAACCAATGCAAACTAATTTGAGTGCCATTGGCGAACTTCAAAAAGGTTTAAAAACGTCATTTTTAACCTCCCAATGGAACTTAACACTTTGATGAAGAAAGCGAAGCGATGGGGTTTTTAGTTTCTCCTTCCTGGTCGTGAAACGGTCGAATGTGCAATACGAAACTAAATGAAAGGTTACAAAAATTGTGCCTTTCATTGAAATTTTCTGATCATAACAGAAGTGTTATCCCTATCAACAAATATTCCTCATACAAACATGTATTATATTCTCAATAAAAGAATGGAAAAACATACGAACTAGGTCTTCGCTACTGTTCACCCTACCAGACCGAATGGTCCAACGCCAACTGAGATTCGCACCGACTGCAGTTTCGTCCTATTAGGACTCATCAGGGTGGAATATCCCAAAGTCGGTCTGGTAGGGTGAACAGTATCGGAGACCTAGTTCGTTTTCACATTTCATTTGTCATTATTTATAATGGCAAATGATTTTTTTCTTGTTTCTTTCCATCAAAACTTTCTTGATGTTCGTTTAATCTTCTTGAGAGATCCAGTTTGAACAATATAAACCATAGGGTACCTAATCATGACAAGTTATATGATTTTGTTTAATACTTCCTTGTCAAACGGAAAATGTTTTTCCATAACCTCATTCTTTTATCGTCACTGCTACACAACTCGACCCACGATAGCAACCACATGAAACGGCAGAACTCATTTTGCGCGCTAGCACCTAGTTTTCTAATGTTTACTTTCGAATTAGATCTCTACTAGTCCAATTCTTTCATTTAATATGTTTGGTCCTCTCCCTCTTTGTTTGTTATTATTATTTCGACTTATTTTACATCTATATCTTCATTCATGTGGCCGGAATTTGTTGCACTCATGATTTTGTAGGAAATGTAATGAACATATTTGTCTGCATTGACTTGCGAGAAAAGCAGAAGAATATCCTGCATTCCCAAATACATGTTGAGGCCTTTTGTGCTACTGAGAAACCGGCGCTTGATGTGGTAGAAATGTGAAAGCTTTCAGTATTAACTCAAATTATACAATCTCCACAAAAAAAAACACCTACACATTATGAGGATAAGAAGGGCAGGATCTCATAACTTGAAAAATTTGTTGGGTTTCACAGACCAAGTTTCATAAAAACCTACAACAAATGCAAAATATTCCATTAACTGTGAACATATCAAACAAAAAACAGATTCAGAAACACATTGGACAGAGATTATTAATTATATTCTATAGCTAATTTTCGAAATATTCCAGAATCAACGTCCAAAGAGGGATAATGAAGTAGTGGTTGTAGATTCATCTTCTTTTTGGGGAGCAACTTCCGTTTCATTTTCTTTAATGGGATCAACAACTGATGCCTCTTTAGCATTTTCCATTTCTTTCGGAACATCTTGTCCTAGAAGTTTTTTGAAAGTTTCTTCATCGATAGTTATTGCCTGTCCAAATATATTATCAGGAAGTCCACTTGTTGACGTCAGCGGTGATGATTGGTTTGTTATCAATCCATAAAGTAAATCCGTGGAATTTGATGTGAAATTCATAGGCACGAATTGTTCAAGTGGAAGAGGCATATTTCCTGTATTTGCTCCATTTCCAAATGCTGTCATTAGGTTGCCGCCATAGCCTTGAAGCTGCATGCCAAAGTTTGGATCATAACCTGTCATTCCTTGTGGAGAGAAGCTTCCATATATTCCGTAGTTATTATATGCATTCATTCCATAATACATTCCAGGATTGATATAGGTTGCCATGTTCGTCAAACCACATCCTGCGTAACTGTTACAACCTGCTGGCATCATTGGATTGACCATTGTTGGTAATGGGAGTGAATATCCTGGTCCTAGAATAGGTCCTTGCCTATATACCATCCCTTGATTAACTCCATAATTGTAGCAAGAAGGTCCACAAGTCCTCTGAGTCTTGAAAGGGTTCAGTAGATAGTCATAACAACCATTACAGTTTCCACCTTGGTTATTGCAAGAAACAAAAGGCCATTGTGATTGATAGTTACAAGATGTTTGTGGCTGTGGTACATATATTATTTGTTGACCACAAAAAGGCGTGTTGTTTGCAGAATTGTAACAAACGTTTTGAGCTACTTTATGGACAACTGGTGACCTACAAAACTTTCCACATTGTTGTCTCCTTAAATGAAAACAATCGATGTAAGGATAGGAAGCAGTGGGAACGCATTGTCGTGGTTCTACTACATTGCAACACTGGGAATTAGTACTAGCAGCACTTGCACCATAGTTGGATGAACCACTGTCTGAATTCTCAACCGTGATATTGTTTACATTGGAGTTGTTCAAATTTATAGGTACATCAATGAGGTTTGTGTTATTGATAAGGTTGTTCAAATGGATAACAGTGGTTATATTATGGGCTCCTCTATTAGTCACCGAATTCGATGAGTTAATTGATGACTTATCACTTCCGGATACAATTATTTCTCGATCTTTCTCCCTTCGAACAGACTTGTAGCAAGATCTTCTACAGGAACTTCTACACGATGATGTCGAGCAGGAATTGTGACAGAGTCTGTGGCAACAATGGTTAGTCGAGCATTCCCTGAATTCACAGCATGAGCTACAGCATCTTCTGTTGCAGGAGTTACCGCAGTCGCTAGCTGTGCATTCATCGCAGTTGCAGCTGTCGCAGGAATCACCACATTGTCCCGAGGAGCAGTCATTTTCATCGTCATCATAGCAATCAGCGCTCCTCTTCATACGACTTCGGATGCAGTCTACGTAGTTTTGATATTCAGTTGCTGTACATTCTATTTTAGCTGGGCTCGATGAACATTTTTCCGTAAGAGTTATCTGGACTGAGATTGTTGAGATAAGGAATACCAACAGAAGAAGCTGTAAAAGAGAAACAATGTTAGAATCGAATATCGATTGGTAGTGGAAATCAGAAGTTGAAGACTTTGTTGATTGATCACATTCTCTGATCCCACAGAAATAAGATATGAGGGTAGATTTCATGGTAATAATAGGTTGGTTCTTCCTTAGAACATTGGTTCTTTCCTATGAACATTTGACTTTTTTTCAGGTATTTTGAGAACTATTTGAATGAATACAATGGTTTTAACAAAAATGTATTCAGCATCGAATACTCAGTTATATCAGAAACAAATTCATTTTCACTCCTTGTAAAGCCGGAAGTGCTCAGGCTTCAAAAATATTTTAGGTCTATGGAGAATTTCGAACAATATCATAATCCCAATTTTCAGATTTCAGATATAGGCATCCAGTTCTCCAGAAACGTCTAATAGGCACTCGAACTTAGGACACCCTGTATATGCGAAAATAACTGGACCCTCAATGGCCCATAATTGGTGATTGACATATTATTGTTCTATTTGACAGCTTATATCCATGGAAATATGAACATCTCAGTGTTCCACCAACTGTGATATTAACCCATTATTTTAATATGTCAGTGAAAATGATGACCAATTCCAAAGAGACAATGCAGTAGAGAAAAGTTCGAACTTCCATACAATGGTGTAAATTTTTCCAAACTTCAGCCTTTTATTCTGGAGCATTTCGGGGCTACATTCGTTGAGAATTCGCTGGCGAAATTGTTCCACAAAGGCTCAATCTGTGGAATAAATTTAAGACGCCCCATTAAAAAAAGTCAAGAGGGGGCAGTTCTGGAGATCTGGCTGCCCATTCTAAAGAACCCCTCCGACCAATTCACTGGTTCCAGAATTTCATATCAAACTTCATTCTTAACTGAAACTCGCGTTCGGCATTTCGTGTATTATTTGACACTGTATACCCAACGCAGAAAATACAGCGTGCTTAAAAAGTAACATAACTCGACAATAATTCCTAGACGCAATTTATCGTATGCATCTTACATCTTGAAAAATCCCAAAAATGAAAATTTTCCATCCAAAAACCTCGAAGTTATTCTTGTTCCAGCGGAGCTCTATTTTCGATTTTTTTTCGAATTTTCCCGCTCAGAGAGAATTTTCCAACCAAAACTGAAAAATGTTACATCAAAATAACTTGAAATTTTCTAAGGAATCTATTTCTGCAATAAAAATGGTGTTCTAATTTGAAAAACGGAAGTTGACGTCATTTCCGGAAAAACCGGAGGTGCTCATGCCTTGAAAATATTTTAGATTTCATCAGCATCGTGAAATACTTATAAGTGCTGAATTTCATGAAAATACGTTCAGTAGTTTTCCGTATAAATATGGGTGAGATTCCTCGTGAAAGACCCTGTATACTTCAACTCCATAATGCGAAAGGCGCAACATCTTGTTGAAACCAAATATTATGCGTTCCTTGTCGACCATTCACACCGGGAAAGAGATCAATTCAAATAATGTTGTAAGCATTTCCCCACAAATATTTCCAAGTATTTCTATGAATGTCGCTTATCATAATATTGGTAGATAAACTAGTTGAATTGAAAATCGAAAATTACTGGAAAACTATTAGGTTTAGGTATAGGAAAGCCCGATGAAGATAGTTTCGATATTAATTTTTACGTTCAACAAGGTACAGAAATACAGGGTGTGCCATTGGAAATAAGAAAGTTTTTGACCATTATTTGTAGTTAATGTTTGAATATTAATTATAACTCAGTATATTCCAGAGTAAATTTTTCTTCTTCTGCATAAGGGTAGCCAATCTACACGAAAAAACCTTGTCTGTCTCGTTGACTTGAAGGGTTTATCTATTGATCGCAAATTAAAAATACTCCTTTTTTCGATTTTTCGCCATTTTCTCTCAAATGTTTCACCTAAGGCATAAAATGGTCTGTATAAACTCATCATTGTTTGAACTTGCCATTCAATTCTTGAATTAATATATAGGGTATTACATTGGAAAAAGTGTAACTATGGTCTATATCTTTGTTATCGAAAACTCTATTTATGTGAAAACAATTTTAAATTATGCATCTGATTGTCCTTCACATTTTACGGAAAAAAAATTTCAAAATGTCTTCATTTACTGCCTCAAAATGAGTCTGGGGTGGGCCACCCTGTATATCTCCACATCCGCCTTGAGAAAAAAGTAAATTAGCAAATGGAAAAGTGGTGGTTTATGAATGAAATAATTCAAATCTCAAATAATTTTGCAAGGTAGATTCAGTGCAAATACACCAACGGCTGATAAAACTGGTGATCTATTTAAACGAAGCCAAAAACGATATCTTAAACAAACTAATTGTTTACTATACATACAATTGCGAATTTTTGGATGTTAGCCCGCAAAGATCAACAAGAATGAGTATTGACTTACGTATATAAGATATAGATAATCTTCCACAATTTGTAACGAATTTAAGAACAGTAATGCATTATTTTGTATGAATATTTTGGAAACTTATAGCCTGGGAGAGATGTATGGCAAAGTTTCGCTGAAATTTACATAGGTGGAACAATTTTTCAAAGCTATTCGCGAAAGGAGAATTTTGATAGAAAATTTCAATTTCCTACTGACCTCATTGGAATAAATTAAACGAAATTAATAACAGAAACATCGTTACTTTATTTCCTGTACAAAATGGCCTTGTTAAATTTCAAATAAGAACCTGTTGCTGGGCTTGAATGGCAGCTCAGCAACTATTAGAGTTACCAAAAAGTGCCATTGTTTTCAGTATTTTTGAAAAACGTTTTCAGAATTTTTGAAAACAATTTATTTTTCAAATATTTCACGGAATGTCCTAGTAGGTACATCATTAAATTCAAATTAGAAATAAAATTCTTACAGGTTCTGTTTCGAAGCAGCTCCTTCAAAAACACGAAATTTATATAGTTTCATAAAAATGGCGAATTTGTAGTTGTAGCTCAAAAGCGACAGGTTGAGGAAAGAAATTGTTCAAACTTTTTATGAATCTCGAAAGGGTTTTCAGCAACAAATATAACATAATTCTGAATCGAGGATCGATATCGATATGCGGTTTTTACCATTGAGTTTTTCAAGAAAATTGACCATCAGGCACCGACATCAGTTCTTGTGCATCTAGCTAGTGTATACGACTGTCAATTCAAAAGTGTCCAATTTGGGTAATACTGAGTTAGGGTTGCCAGATCGGAAGATCGAAATATCTGGAGAAAATAAGAAAATGACGGGAGAAATTCACATTAAAAAAATTATTTTGCTGGGAAATTGTGGAGATTGTTTACAAAATAAACTTGATCTTTTGGTTGCCACATACAGAGTGTAACAGCCAAATGGAATGAATTCGATAAGAATAAATGAGGGGGTGTTAGGAAAAACGCTCGGACATGTCGATTTGTAATTTTGAATGCGCATATTTTTCAAGAAAATAAAATTATAAAGTGTGTTCCATGCGACCGTGGCCAAAACCAACTTTCTTATTTCAAATGCAACCCCTTGTAGGTATATTATTTATTTTTTGGATCCTTCAGAAAATTCTAGACATAATTCATGTATAGGGTGGGCAAAATTGGTGCTAAATGAACTAAAACTTTTTAACCCGAGGAGATAGAGAAAAATGAATGACACCTTATAGTCCTCTTTTTTCGAGAAACTGATAATGCCATCAACTGCATTCCTCTATCTTCTTTCGTTTCCGAGTTATAGGCCAAAATTGAAATTTGGGCGATTTCAACTTTAGTCATTATCTCCGTTTCTGTTTATGCTAGGATGTTGAAATAAAAACATTATACAGGCACTTTTCTGATAGCACTCCAGTGGCGTACTATGATTTTTTCTAAAAGGTTTATTTTCCAAGTTATAACATAAAGTTGTGTTTTCTCTAATGGAAACAGTAGTTTGAAATGACTAAGAAAAAATCGCCATTTTTTTCCGTTTCAAAAATGTATCATATGTCATACATCGCCCTCAGATTCGTTAAGATATTATGAAAAATATGGTTCGTATATGGAATTCGAATTATTGAGTATTAAGTAGGCTGAATCATAGAATTATGTGTCTCTACGCATGGTGTAATCATTATTTCCCAGTTGAATCACTGGCTGCCTCACTATTGTCATTCGCTAAAATGAAACATTTCAACATATCATATTTTCCGTAATTTTGGAATATCTCCATAATGCCGCCAACGATGACGGTTGTTTCAAACAGAGATCACACCATCAAGTATTCAACCGTGAATTGTTCTATAATATACTGAAATGGTAACTCGGTGGACCGGCCCGAAGAAATCTATCAAAAAGTGGGTGCGGAAGAATTTTGAAATCGCAGCGAAGCTGCGATACGGTGAGGATTTTTTTTATGTGGTCGGCAATAGGAATAATCGATTCATAAGTGGGTGAGATTTCGATTCTCTAGGCGAACTAGAATCTGACAAAAAAGGCCATTTTAAACTCGATAAAACTTTTTTCACAGATATCCTGGCCGTGATGTAAATATACGGATCGAAAGAGGAAAAGTCAGTGCAGAATAGCTTGGTATTCATATTTCACATAGTATTCCGATTTTTTCTACTTAAAAGGTAGATCTGCTGGCCCATACTAGTATGTTCTAAAACTAGTAGCAGAATAGGCTCCTATTCCAATACGAATGCGAAATTCGAAAACGAGCGACAAAGGAACGAGTTTTCGAAAGCATGAGTGTTGGAATTGCATTCTGCAACGAGTATTAGACGATATTTTCTCTATTTCAGTCAAATTTCGTGAAATACTGTAGAAATTCAATGAAAAATTCAGATTATACGTCCTAGTGACTTTTGAGTTGTGTCTTGGCAGTTGGTGACTTTTACGAAATTGACATTTCCAAATGTTTCCATAAGAAAAAACACAACTTTATGTTAAAACTTAGCACATAAACCTTTTAGAAAAAATCAGAGTATGCCACTGGATTGCTATCAGAAAAGTGCCTGTATTATGTTTTTATACTTCAACATCCTAGCATAAACAGAAATGGAGATAATGACCGAAATTGAAATCGCCAAAATTTCAATTTTGGCATATAACTCGGTAACGAAAGAAGATAGAGGAATGCAGTTGATGGCATTATCAGTTTCTCGAAAAAAGAGGACTATAAGAGACCATTCATTTTTCATCTCCTCGAGTTGGAAAGTTTTAGTTCATGTAGCACCAATTTTGCCCACCCTGTACAATTTCCTATACCTATCCTCAATTTTTTCGGAAATATTAAGTGTTGAGTAACGTTAGAAGACAATCCTACACCAGATTAGCATTTTGCCAAGACGTTCGCGGCGAGCATTTTGAACATTTCCTACACTGACATTAATGTTTTTTTTGATAATTGAGAAATAATCAGTATAACTCATTAGGTTTTAAGTGTTATGTACCGAATTTCTGAAATGAACTAATTTTTATTTAAAACGTTGGTTTTTGCAATAAATCTGAAAACACTCAATACTTCCGAAATAATTAACGATAGGTATAGGACATTGTGCAGGAATTGTGTCTAGAATTCTCTGAAGAATCCAAAAAATGAATAATATACAGGGGGTTGCATTTGAAATAAGAAAGTTGGTATTGGCCACGGTCACATTGAAAAATATGCGCATTTAAAATTACAAATCGAAGTGTCCGAGTGTTTTTCCCAACACGCCCTCATTTATTCTTTATCGAATTTATTCCATTTGGCTGTTACACTCTGTATATTTGGCATTTGATTTCACCCAGTCCACTATTTTTTCCCTCTGTGCTACCCAAGAATTATTTGAAAGGACCCTGCTGTGTTTATAGGTTAAGCGACGACCAGTCAAATTTTCTGAAAGTTTGGTATGTTTTTGTACCCGACACAGTGACCAAGTGTCAATGGGCCCAACCCAATCCTATGGCTATTTTTCTAAATACGGGGTGTTGATGTTGAAAATTGCCCAGATTTTCGGATTTATTTTTTAATTATCAAGAGTTAGATTGGATTTATGTTGCATAGACACGTTCACTAGTTGTTTGGTAATGAAATTAGTGGATAAGTATGATTAAAAATAATTATATTCACAGGGTGATTCACGAATATATGACAGTAGTTTTTTGCCAAAATTCACTTTTTCTACCGTGACGTCAGGAAGCATATTTTTGAAATGTTTTTTTCGATTTATTATTATGACAACAAAATATTTCACAGTGCATATTTGTTATGCAAGGTGTTTCACAGAGACAACCTAGACATAATCATTTTTTTTAGGATTAATTCGAAACCCCGAATTTTCGAATTGTAATTATAATGAAGTATTTCAGACTGAAAATTGTGAACGACTAGGTACCTATTAACTTCATGGAATAATTTCTCTGTGACGAAACTGTAGAATTATCGAGTGTTCGCAAAAGCTATTGTGATTTATTCGTGAATCAGCCTGTAACAGTAAATATTTTAGCTGAACCTTTCCATGCGCATCTTATGTGTACTCATATTGAACTCATGGGCGCAACATAAAATCAATACGGCTTTTCAATTGGAAAAATAAAATTGATAAAATCATTTATTCTCTGGAGATGTTGTAGGAATCAATATATAGTGAGAAAATAGTTGCATTTGACCGAGGAAATTTTCGAATACAGGGTGTTCATGTTTTTTGAACTTTTCCCAAAATAGAATACCTTCCTATGAATAAACCACCATGAATATTTTGTAGATTAGAGACACACATATGTTTGTAGTAAGACTTTTCCCAAAAATCAATTCAAAAATACAGGGTTTCGAGTTAATCCTAAAAAAAATATTATGTCTAGTGGTTCTCTCTGTGGAACACCCTGTATAAATAATAGGCACTGTGCAATCTTTTGTCGTCATAAAACTAAATCGAAAAGAACATTTCAAAAATATGCCTTCCTGATGTCACAGTAGAAAAAGGGAATTTGGGCAAAAAACTACCGTCATATATTCGTGAATCACCCTGTAAATATAAATATTTTTAATCATACTTATCCACTAATTTCATTACCAGAACACCTAGTAAACGTGTGTATGCAACAGAAATCCAATCTAACTCTTAATAATTAAAAACAAATCCGAAAGTCTGGGCAATTTTCAACTTTAACACCCCGTATTTAGAAATCTAGCCATAGGATCGGATTGGGCCCATTGACACTTTTCGTCACTGAGTCGGGCACAACAACATACCAAACTTTCAGAAAATTTGACCGGTCGCCACTTTACCCACGAAAAGTGCGGGGTCCTGAACACTCTTGTTCAAAGTTCAATTTCATGAGTAATTCGGCTTTAATTAAGTCCATGGCCATTCGATTTATCTCTTTGCATTATTCAGAAAACTGAACACCCTTTCACAATTAGCATTGCTTTCAGAGATTCATAAAACAAAAGATATCATGTCGGGCATTGCGGATAACTCCACCCATGTAAAAGAAATTCAACTTTAAGAAACAACACAGATTGACAGATATTTTTTTATATAAGGACTTCTCCGTAGAATCATAACGCTCTTGCAAATATGTGATGGCTCGTTTTGAGAACTGCTCAGCTTCGGTGCAAAAAATGCTTTTTTCAACATCAGAAACATGCTGCTACTAGTAGAAGTAGTAGAATCAGAAACTACTAGTTTCTATACTCTTTGCCAAGAGTTTCACATCACCGTTCGTTCGATAAAAGATTGAAAGTTGAGCGCGTGGTAATTATTTTCAGAGAAACTTCTGAAGAGCTGTTTGTTTGGAGATTTTGAGATTTGTCGGGAGTCGGGAGATCACTGCAAATGTTGGGAGAATCCAAACGAATCCCGGCCATCTGGCAACCCCAGTATGAGTACGTTTCAGCTTGATAATTATAGTTGCTGATTAAAAAATGTCATACATAAAGGAACTGTTTCATTTACGAGTAGGGGAGAGTTCCTTTGAATTGGACAGCCCATGAACCGGACACTATAGTTTTCTACTACACCCGATAGTAATTGAGCATAATTTATGTAAATACCATTTTCGCAACATTGAGCAACGTCTCTTGGAAAATGGCTGAATCTGTGGCTCGCGTCTTGTGGACGAGGCATGCATTGAAAAATCCGTTGCCGGTAAAGTAAATATCACAGAATACCTAACTATTCAGTGTAAATACGTACATTTGCGAAGTGAATAGCTACGTTTCTAGTGACGATAAGTTGCCGATTTTTTTATATAAACATCAAGTGATTATCCCTTATCAGACAGATATGTTAAATCATTGATATAACGAAATTTTATTTTCAGGTTTTTTATAAAAACCACATATCCCATGAATCGGACATAGAAAAATGACTGGAAATTGATGTCCTGATGGGCTGCAATGTTTCCGATTCAAGGGAGATGTGAAAATATGTTATGTAATTCAATAATTAACATGGAAAATACTGTATGTTTTCTCTGTTTGGTACTACTAAATGATTTAAACTATTCTCCTAGAACTTTATGACAGTATTCTATTGTTTCTGTACCATTGTCCACTCATGGGAATAACTGTCCATAACAAGGGCAACATCCCATGAAATGGACATTTTATAAAATAAAGTAAGACTTATTTTTTCGAGAGACCAGCTTTTCTTTTTCTAGCTTTTTCTGAAAAAGTGAATCCACAAACCTTATGCTCATATTATGACGGTACAATTTGAAACTTTTTCATTTGAAATAATATTTCACACCGAAAATAATAAAATTGTCCGTTTCAAGGGAACTCTCCCCTACAGGGTATCCCATTTTGGGCACTTTTACGGGATATCTCCGTTATTTTTAACGTTAGCGGAATGCGGTTTTCGCGACAGCGTGCTACTTTTTCGTGAAACTAAAGATGACGCAATCAGTTTTTGCATAGCCCTCTTAGTTTTTGCTATACTGGCTGGAAATGAAAAGTATCACTTTTTAATCACCCCCCGTATCTCAGTTGTGCTTGAACTTGGAGAAATGGTTGAAACGCATTAAAATAGAGTTTTTTCCGTAGAATCCAGTGGCGTAGTCAGTTTCTCAATTAAACTTTCCGTTTTTGAGTTATTGAGCAAACATATGTTTTTTTAAGTTGGGCACCCTGTATATTATTTTTTATTATTATTGAGCACAATTTCAGCTTTTCAAAAACATATTATTTTATGCATTTATTTTCAAAACCAAGTACAGAATTCAAGATTTTGTAATTCAATTGTCAATAACTAAGTAGAAGGCTCTATGACTGTTTATTGAAAACAAAAAATAAATGTCAAGATTTCGTTAGAAATCGAAAATAATGTTAACATAATATCTACATCACATGATCTAATATTCAACTTAATTTAATTTGCAATTCTTCGAAAATTTAAATAATTGATTACCTATAAATACCCATTATTAAATGTTCATTAGGGAATCCAAAACAATAACAAAATTTTGTAATTTTGTTTTATAGATGCTGTTCAAAATGACGGTCATTTTCCCGTATACAAAATCTGCAGAGTTTCGTTATTCTTTTAATGGCGTTCAAAAGAATCATAGGCCTTCTTTGCAAATTTTCAAAGGCCAAAATAATTTCCGCACGAAGCTCCGCTACTGAATTTATATTTTGTTTTATAAATTGTATTTTGCATATAACCCCATAAAAAAATTTAAAATTGAGAGATCCGGAGATCGAGGGGGCCATCTTACAGGCCCGTGTGTACCAATCCATCTTTGCGGAAAGTTATGATCTAGAAATGGCCTTACAAGTCCAGAGTTGTGGCTTGGAGCACCGTCTTGTTGGAGATAAAGGGCACCGTAATGGGCCAACGGAACATTGTCCATCAACTCTGGAATAACTTCCTCAAGGATTTCTTGATATCGACGAGCTGTAAGACCCCCTTCAAAAATTCGATAAGCAATTCGTCTCCCCAAAATAAAACAAGATACCCCAACACCAAAGCGTCCTTGTTGTGCCCTCTCAAAAATTAAATGATGATTTTCACTAGACCAGGTTCTTGAATTATAACGATTAAGGATTCGAGCACTTGAAAAGAAGCATTCGTCAGACCAGATAACAAGTCTCCCAAAGGTGTCATTGGTACGGATTTGCTGTAAATACCATTGGCAAAACACCGGGGTGTAAATGTTGAACTATATGAAATTTATACGGATGATACTTATATTTTTTTTTAATTCTTTGGGCATTGGATTTTGACACGCCAGTTGCTTCCTCTATCTGGTTACATGACGATGATGGGGTTGCTTCTACATAACCCAATACATGCGTTTCATTTATCTCTCTCTCTTCTTTCGTGTATATTTCAGGACGGGGCTTAGTAAATGATCCGTTTTCAATCAAATTTAAAATATGTCATGAAAAGGTTGTCTTCTCTCTGGATATCTAATATTTAAAAAAAACAAATAAGATTAGAACGTAACCATAGCGCACCTAAAGGTAACCCTTGAAAGTATAGTTCCGATGCTTCTTGGCAATTTTCATTGCTTTGGATGAAACAAACAAGCATGTCATATTTCTCGTAATTTTCGTAAGCAGCCATAATGAGAAAAACTTAAAACTGAATCATTAATATAATATAATAAATAATAAAAACTGAGAGAACTATAAACTTTTAAACCAACCGACAAAGCTTTGACATTTATTTTTTGTTTTTAATAAACAGTCATAGAGCCTACTACTGAGTTATTGACAATCTTGAATTCTGAGCTTGGTTTTGAAAATAAACGCATAAAATAATATGTTTTTGAAAAGCTGAAATTGTGCTTAATAAGAATGAAAAATAATATACAGGGTGTCCAATTTAAAAAAAAAAAACATATGTTTGCTCAATAACTCAAAAACGGAAAGATCAATTGAAAAACTGACTACGCCACTGGATTCTAAGGAAAAAAATCTATTGGAATGCGTTTCAACCATTTCTCCAAGTTCAAGCACAACTGAGATACGGGGGGTGATTAAAAAGTGATACTTTTCATTTCCAGCCTGTATAGCAAAAACTAAGAGGGCTGTGCAAAAACTGATTGCGCCATCTTTAGTTTCACAAAAAAGTAGCACGCTGTCGCGAAAACCGCATCCCGCTAACGTTAAAAATAACGGAGATATCCCGTAAAAGTGCCCAAAATGGGATACCCTGTACATATTTTCAAGGCAATGCAGCAGGGATGTTTGCTAGGATATATCTGATAAGATTTTTTGATTTCAGGGAAATCCAAATAATCGTGCATATTTTTCAATTGAATGAGATATACACAGGGTGTTGTGTTATATTGGTAAATCAACATAGGCTAACCTAGTGCTAGAAAAGAACAAAAAACTAATATATGATAGGTCTTTTCAACACCATAACCCAGATACAGGGTGGTATCAACCTTCATGACAAGCTCAATTCTCCAAACCTTATGTGAGAGTGTGTATTCTCGAAAAGTTGCTCTTACTCTTTTTCTGTCGAGGGTACTTTCTTAGAAAGCGTTACTGAAGCACAGGATGCATTTCAAAAAATGTATCCTCGTATTTGAACAAAATTTCGAGCACCATGTATGCCTAAAAAACTTTCTTGTCGAAGCATAGAGCACCAGAAACGGAAATGTTCTGAGAATCTTACTTGCTGATTCACCCTGCATATCAATCAAATTCAAGTACAGGGTGTTCCAAGTTCTGTAGAACTGGGCGACTGGGCCTATATGAAATCTGAAATTTTGGATTATGTAATTGTTCGAAACACTCTGTTGAGCCTCAATATTTATGGAGCTTCAGCACTATCGAATACCGGAAATGGAAATAAATCACCTCAAAACTTCTTCTTATTTTTTCTTTTTTAATTTCAATGACTTTTTGTTCGAACTGTTGCGTGAGTCCTAGGAGTTCTCAAAATACTGAAGAAAAACTGAAAAGAAGTGGAAAATGCGTAGTGATTATTATGAAAATATCGTTTGAATTCTCAATATCCTAAGCGTAATCAGTGCTCACATACTTGAACGCAAGCAATACTTCGAAGAAAAAGATATTGAAAATTGATTGCTTAACCATATTAGAGAAGAAAAAATAAAGAAAACTAAGGTTGTACGTTTCCATTATAATCTAAAGTACAGAATCTCCAAAAATATTTTTTCTTGACAGAAAATTTCGAAAAATTTCTTAATCCAAATTTTCAGATTTCAGAAACGTCTATCAACATTTGAACTTGAGACTCCCTGTATATTGGATCGAAATGAAGAAGTATATCTGAATGCAAGCCAAAGCGATAAGGTTCTAAATTTTTCAGTAGACGGGAAAATCTTATTAGTAGGAATACCTACATCTATCGATATTTTATTACCTTTCAAACCTATTTCTTATCACTTATTTGTTTGCTTTCATGCCGAATATGTGGACCATTCAATAATTTCAAGAGTTTTTATCACAGAACACAAAACTCGGCGCACTTCAAAGCGAATAGGAAAAAGTAAATTTCACCCATTTTCTACAGTTTCCTAGGCGGATATTGACCCACGCATGTAAAAGTTATCATGATCAATCACTAAAGTTCTTCGTAAGATGAGATCAATGGAAACTGTCTTACTCACCGTTCTCATGATGTGATGGACTTGCGAAGAGGTTTATTTTAGAGTGGAGAGATAACTAGTGAATACCTTAACTGAAAATTATTTGATAGGTAATGCGAATATCTCCCTTCTATTCTTTGCCAGTGATAAGCCACACGGCATGGCTGGCCACCTTTGAAAATTTCAATTGGCCAAGGTGATAAGTAGGAGATGTAGGTATCCATTGATGATTTATCTGAAGTAGACTGTTTGTTTTTAGGTGGACATAATTTTATTCCGGTTCTTGACCTATATGATAAGAACAGTTGGAGGTATTGAATATACTCTTTCAGGTACAAAAGAACTAGTTTTTTTGTGATGGAACATTCTTTCTGAAACGCCCCCATGTTATCGATTGTGGCTTTTGCTGAAGCGCACCCCTTGTTAGACCGTACGTCAGGAGGTTGTGACAATTGCAAAATAAATGGTACCTTTATCATGAATACAACACTTTATTCCGTTTTTTGCTGAGCTGTTTCATATTCCATCATTTCCATTTGAGATATTTTTAGGTTCAACACTTTTCACTCTTGATAGACAGATCTCTCATACAGTGTTGGTCACGAGGAACTGTACATATTCCTACCACGTATTGGGGCTTCGCAGGTGAACATCAAATGACCATTTAAAAGAGCCGTCTCCATGAGTTTTTCACAGCGTGATTTTCGGTTTTCACCGTCATGACTTTTGAATCGATATCTTGAATCTGGAACTTTTCAGGAAATATTGTCTATAAGTCCGTCAAGAACGAACTTCAAAAATTTTGCTTGTTTTTGTCTTTCTGGTTTGATGGGAAATATTTAAACCTTAGTTTTTGAGGAGAAAAACTGCCAAATGATTTTCCTGAACCAATATTGTAGGGTTCTCAATTGAACTCAATAAATATTTTTGCTTAGCATAAAATTCAAATTTTTTCATTGAATTCAGAAGGATTCTAAAATTTGTTTCAAGTGTATGTACAGGGTGGCCAGATTTCGATGATTTAGTACTACAACTCCTAAACTATAAGAGATAGAGAAAAAGTAATATACATGTCATGTTCTCTTTTTTCGAGAAACCGAAATTGCTGAAAACCCCAAGTTGCTACGGCGTCTAGTTTCCGAGCTACAGGGCGATTTTGGTATTTGGCCAATTATTATAATTGACTAGAACTTCCGTATTACAGGATCTACGCTCTCGAAATTAACACATCTTTGGGGCACTTTTTTCACTGCTTTTCAGCGGTGCTATTGGATTTTTTGTATCTGCTCAAATTTCGAAGCTATAACAAAAACAAATTTTTTTCAAATGGAAACCATAATGGGAAATGATATTTCCGAATAGATCTTTCTTCAACGATTTCAAAAATATATATCATGTTATACTTTCGAGTTCACTATATATCGAAAATTTCGAAAAAACACTTCTCGTTCAACAAAATCCAAGCAGGCTTTGATTCCCTTTCTTCAAAACTGGGACGGTCATAGAATTTCATGTCTTATTTATTTTCACTTGTCAAATTCAATTCAGTTTAATCATTGTTGTATCGTCTTGCGCTTCTAAAATTCTTATAAGGTCATAGAATTCGATATCTCACATTTACTGTAAGCTGCCAAATTGATTCAGGAAATATTAGCTTTATTATTTCTCAGACCAATAAAGGGGCTTCGCGAAACTTGTTGATTCTAGTATGATTTCTCTGCTGAATTGAAAAATGAAAAGCATTTGAATACTTATGTAACATGTTGATAGCAATAATTAATGTTTCCATGAGGGCCAAAAAAAGCTCCTTCAAGAAAAAATATAGATTTATTTGTAAAAAAGTATATTCACAACAAATGTTCGAATCGTTGTCCATTGGAGCGAGCCATTGGAGGAAATACATAAATTGCATGAATCATGATGTGATATAAATAAGAACTTTAGAAGCGCCAGACGATGAATGATGAAACTGAATTGAATTTGACAAGTGAAAATAAATAAGACATGAAATTCTATGACCGTCTCAGTTTTGAATGCTGTGAAGCAAAGCCTGCTTGGATTTTGTTGAACGAGAAGTGTTTTTTCGAAATTATCGATATATAGTGAACTCGAAAGTATAACATGATATATATTTTTGAAATCGTTGAAGAAAGATATATTCGGAAATATCATTTCCCATTATGGTTTCCATTTGAAATTTTTTTTTTGTTATAGCTCCGAAATTTGAGCAGATACAAAAAATTCAATAGCACCGCTGAAAAGCAGTAAAAAAAGTGCCCTAAAGATGTGTTAATTTCGAGAGCGTAGATTCTGTAATACGGAAGTTATAGTCAATTATAATAATTGGCCAAATACCAAAATCGCCCTGTAGCTCGGAAACTAGACGCCGTAGCAACTTCGGGTTTTCAGCAATTTCGGTTTCTCGAAAAAAGAGAACATGACATGTATATTACTTTTTCTCTATCTCTTATAGTTTAGGAGTTGTAGTACTAATTCATCGAAATCTGGCCACCCTGTACTTAGAGTTGGAGGATGAAAGTTAGAGATTTTTAATGTTCCCATTGTCTGTGTTGTATGGTAATTTCAGCCTACATACCAAATTTATGCTTTATGTTGCTTCAGGAAGTACCCATACTTGGAAGCACGGATAATACTTCGTATATTTGAAGAGCATACTGACCTTCTGTGAATTTGGGCTCTATAGATTCATGGAATCACATTCAGTAAATTGGGTGGTTCTGGTGGTGATTTTGTTGCAGTTCTTGATGATTGGATTTTTTATTAGGAGTTTTTTTCCAGGAAATTTATTACCGTTTCATTTATGAGGTGTATCGTATATCGAGTATTTTCAAATGAATAACGAAATTGATACTTTTTTACAAAAAGCAGAAGTAGAGAAAATACGTACAAAATGACATAGGCATCATAACTTGAGTTTGGAGGTATCAAACGCGGAACTGCCTACCATATCACATGACCCGAGTGGCTTCTATTAACCTCTGAAAACTCGCAAGCGCTACTCTAGTTCATTCGGTCGTTATGGGTGATAACATAAATCAATAGGTTACGAGTTGCCAGTTTTCTCAATTTTTTTCATTTATATTGCATTTATTCCAAACCTTACTTATTTGTCATTGTATTTACGAAGCTTTTTTATGTTTAACATACTTTTTGTATTAATTCAAGATATTTCTTGTTTTGTAACGCTATATGGACAAAATGACATATACAGTGAACGGACAAAATGGCATAGGTATTTCAGCTGAATTAACTGTATCTACCGGACAACACCGTGCCCATTCATCCCAGGTTCCATCAGCAAACAAAGAGCCAGGATTTGTCTTAACATATTCATAACAAAATATTCATCTGCGGCTGATAAAGGCAATGCATCCTAACCTACTCTTGCTGATCCTATGAATTAGGTTCCTCCAATCCCTAAAGGACGATTCATAAGTGGACAAAGCAAACGTGAGCCGAAGACCTTATAAACATACTCAGTTTCAACTTCCACACCTAATATGATTGCAATAAAATCAAAAAATGAGCCCATACCTCCTCCAAAAAAAAAGGAGACAAGTCCCCAGGGCATTATTTGAAAAAGACAATGATGAAGAAAATATTGTTAGCAACTTTCGATATGATGAAAACGACTGTCCGATTTAGATCCGGAAGAAACCACTCTTCTCCAGGATTAGCCCTGGAAAAGACTGGTTACGATGCATGCATTTGTTGCATTGGGCTCACGCATCTTGTGCTGATGTTCCTAGAAAAACCAAGCGATTCATTTGTGAACATTGTCAGTAGTTTTGAAACTATGAGAATAAAACTACTTTTGCTTGTTGCCGGTATGTCATTTTGCCCATAACATACGGCAAAATGAATTTTCGTTTATCCCAATTGATCTAAGGATATTTTTTTTTCTGGTACTTGGATTTTATGAAGAAATGACCAATAAAGATCATGGGTGTAGAATATGACAATACTGTTCACTACTTACAAATTATGCCTCTGAAATAAAACCCGCCCCTATATGAGATTAGATTTGCTCTATCAAAGAGTCTTTTAATATACTTTTTTTCACACTAAGTGGATGATTTGGATGAAAACAATTCAATCTATACTACCTATTTGTATCTGCCTGTTTTCTGAAGGCTTAGAAGTGGTATGAACATTTTTGATCAAAACATCTTCAAATGAAAGTTGATTATTTTCCTCTACTGTATTGTGAATTTTATTGTCGATTCTTAAGTATTTATGTACATAAAGAGTTTGTGTAACACTCCTTTCTCATGAGTCAAATTACAAATATATCGTCAACATGTCTCCTCTAAGCTTTTGGATGATTCGTCGAATATTGTTTTTTAGAAATTTTCCATGAATAAATTACTCATGGCAGTTAAGAAAAGAGAGCCCGTTGCCATCCCAAAATTAAATCGACGAGTATCCTAACTGCAAGTAGGTTGCATTCAAACTTACAGCTAATATTTCCATAACATCATCGACATCAAGTAGTCTTTAATTTATGAGTCATCTCATTCCAATTCCAAAATTTGAAAACAAATTAAATTTGAATGTTGTTAGGTTTTTTTCGAGAAAGTGTTTGGTATTTCTTGATAGAATAGAATATGTTTATTGGTTTATGTGGACATTAAATGAATGTATAAGACAAGTCCAGACTCCTGATAATGGTTTCAAAAATTGTAAAAAAAATTTCGGTTAGTTTCGGCTCGGAGAACCTATTGAACTTACTATTGGTTGCAATGGAACCGGTTTGTATATTTTAGAAAGACCCTATAAATGTAATGGTTAACTATAAGACTGTGTGATAAGTTTTTCTGTTTAAATGTCAGTTTCTTAAAACCTTTGAATGAAATCTTCTTAATATTTTTCTCTATAATAGAAATTGGATCTTTATTGGTATTCGAATATTTTTCGAAATCATAAAAGTTTCGTATATTCAGTTGAATCCATGAAGACTTTAGCATTTCCTACTGGGGAAACCCCTTTTACTTTCATTCCTCAGCCATGCCAATAAAATTTCAATATAATGAGCGAACAATTCCGATGCAGTCTAGTGAAATTCCTGAATATTCGTATGAACGACCAGACACATACCTATTTCATAGGGACTTTTCTTTATGGAAAAAAAGTACGACCTTCTTCGAGAGAAATAAAAATTAGAGCTGTAACGTTCGACATCGAGAAAACTGAAACAAAATCCAATCGCGCGATTTCATTCACTTCTTAGATAGGTTGTTATAATGACATCAATCAGTTCATGAGAGGTCAATGTAATGAATTTTATCTTCATCTCAGTCAGCACTGAGTACTAAATTTGCAAATGCGATATTATTTTGTAGTATCGATATTATTCATGCTTCCTTTTCTAAGAGGTTATCTCAAGTTCCTACAGCACAGTTGAACAAAAAAATGAGTAAATCTCTTAACTGGCGCTTCAGATTTCCGTCACGGATATTTGAAATATTCGTCAGATTTTCCTCGGAATCAAAATGGAAACCCTCAATTTCGAGATTGTCCATTTCATTGTTTTGGGGTTCGTTTGTACATAGATAAATAGAATACCTGGTGTTGGCACTGATTATAGATTTTGTTAAAGACTTTCTTGTCGATCGAAAATCTGAGTTCTTGAACTACTTTTCATTTCTCCTGAAAGTGGTCGCGCTATTTTCTGTTGCCGCAGTAGCGCCAAGACCGATAAAATATTGCGGATTATTCCGGAAGTAAAACAAGAACTCAAATCTAAAGTGCCGTTTTGATCTACAAATTTTGGTCACGATTTTTAGTAAGGAGTTGTTACACCAGGTATTTCTATGCATCTATATTTATACGAACCCTGACTCATGTCAGAATTTGAAAGTTCGTGATAGTCTGTATATCACGTCCCTAAATTGAACGTACGAACGAAAAAGGGAGATTCCTTACGTAAGTTTGAGAAAAAAAGTCCCATAAACATGGGAACGCAAACGTTTCGTTTTCGAGATACCTACAGAGTGTTGAAGTTTGAATTATTTTCAAGATTTTTCTGGTGAGCAACTGTTAAAAATGTGAAGAGAAGCTTTGGTGTTATACTAAAATTTTCGGTCTCTTGCAGTTTTGTCGTATCTGCTACCGATTTCGAGAAAATAATTCGAACGATTCACTCGGAATCCTCTGAAAAATGCAAATTATTTCGAGAGAATCGTTCAATATTTTTTCTCTCTCAAAATCGGTGGCAGATACGACAAAACTATAAAAAACCGAAAAGTTTAGTATAACAACAAAGCTTCTTTTTACATTTTTTCAAATCAACAGTTGCTCATAAAAAAAAAGCTATGGAGAAGAACAGGTGACAGTGATCCAGAATAAATATCACCCTGTAGATCTGCTATCGAAATTGCCATGTCAAGTGGTGAGAACTCTCAATAGTATATTTCATTACAAGTCCAGAAAGTAAGAGCTTTTTTCGTGCGCGCGCGATGTGTAGAACTCGTGCAAGCAAGAAATTCAAAATACTGAGAGAAATTCAGAAGTATTTGAGAGATAGGAACTTTTGTGTGAAAATAGGTGATGTTCATACCACACTCAGATATTTGGAAGCAGGAGTTCCCCAAGGATCCATACTAGGACCGCTACTCTATAACATATACATACATGATATACCAAGAAATCCAAGATGCCTGCTTGCTCTATACGCGGACGATACGGGCATAGCAATTAGGCACAGAAATACAAAAATAATTCACAAAAGACTTCAAGAAGCTGCAGACGATATCAGTCAATGGTGTAACAGATGGAAAATCAAAATCAATGGAGAAAAGAGTCAAGCAATACTCCTTCAAAAGAGGAAACTGAAGATGGAATCGAAAATATCCATAGACGATAATGAAATAGAATGGCAGAATGAAGCTAAATATCTAGGAGTAATATTAGACAAGGGACTTACGTGGAAACAACACATTAAGTATGCAGTGGATAAAACGAATGTAGCAATGAAAAGACTATATCCGATTATAGGCAGAAGAAGCCAAATGAACAGAAACACGAAATTGAGGATCAGTCGCCAGACCGCAGCTAACATATGGATCAACAGCATGGGGATATGCAGCGAGAACCCATATAAAGAGGATACAAAGTACAGAAAACAAATTTCTGAGATGGGCATTAGACGCCCCCTGGTTTGTTAGGAATGAACAGATACAAAAAGACATAAAATGGGAGTCCATTACTACATTCATCAAACGAAAAGCTGCAAAAGCCTATGAAAGAGCTAGTGAACATCCAAATGACGACCTTAGAAGGTTAGTTGACTATGACCCCGCTGAAGATGAAAAAACAGCTAGAATTTACCGCAAAAGACCTAGAGACCAATTGCGAAAATGAAGATATAGAACTCCACACTTAGTAAGAGATATCCAATTGAAGGATGTACACAAACACTCAGCATAAAAGAATGCGAAAGAGAAAAGAACAGATAAGAGGATGGAAGGTTTATAGGCTTATGCCCGGAACCAACCGCAGGAGAGGTGTTTAGTCGGTAAGAATCCGACACTACCCAGAAAGACTGGGTGTCTGATGTAAGATTCACCTCTTCTAGAACAAAAAAAAAAAAAAAAAATTCAGAAGTTATGTTTATTTTGGAAGACAACAAGAAAATAGATTTCCAGAATAAAAATATGGCACTTAAATACTTTCAGTTCAATTTTAGAATATGAATAGGAGTTAACAATGATATTAAGGACTTGAAGAAAACGAAATAAACCGATTGAAACATTTCACATTACATTGTGAGGTTATGATCGTTATTCGCATGAAGTTAAAAATGACATACGTTTCACGACATAATACGATGTGTCAGTGAGAGATAGAATGAAAAAAATATTTTAATTCTCAATATTGCCGCACAAGCGCAGATCTGGATTGTTACCAAAGCCCAGCTTCAGATTTGATTCATTCATTCCCCATATAGGAATTATTAGATAGGAATATGGAATCATAGGATGCATCTATGCCTCAGCGCACCGTAAAACTTTTTACGGTGCGGCCGCACGGAAAAGAGTCATTTTCGATGTTCTAAATCTACATGTTATGATAGGGTTTTCAGTGCGGTGTAATGAAAATGTAATATCTATGCCAAATTTCAGTTGAATATCTTGGGAAGTGTAGATACTTTGAGAAAAAAAACTTGAAAAAAATTCAAACTTCAACACTCTATATCTCGAAAACGGAACGTTTGCGACCATGAGCTCGCAAAAGTTGAAGTCCCATAAAGATGAGATTATGGGACTTTTTTTCTTGAACTGAATTGAGGAATCTCCCCTTCTCGTTTGTACTTTCAATTTAGAAACACCCTGTATACTCCATTCATTATTATAATGTATCCCGGTCGGCCAAGATTCAGGTTTATCAAGTTTTTCACTTAATACTGACGCAGTCAGTGGAGTATTCAGGGCGGCCCCCCTGCCCCTCCCCCCCAAACCATATAATCACAGGAAAGAAATTCTGAGAGTCTGAAGGCTTAGGATAGTATTAAAATTCAATTTTCCTCATATGGGAAATGTGGGCCCCCCCCAAACTGAAATCCTGGATACGCCACTAGTGAAATGTAAAATATTTTTCAGATACGTTGCCAATGATAATTTCTATTTACTCTTTTTTAACTTTGTGAATGGAGTTAGTTCTTATGGGGTTCAACTGTAACACAGGTTTCGTAGCAGGTATACTACTACATTTTCATACTGGAGTGCAAAAGGTATTCAAATGTCTTCTGGAGACTTATTTCGTAATAATTTGAAAAAGTGGGGAACGTTGCTCAGTTATCTAACAGGAAAATGACTATAACCTAACATTTTCGAAATATACACGGTGAAATGGGTCAGAATGTCATGGCCAACCGGGATACATTATGAAAGTGAATGGAGTATACTTGGCGTTCAGAATTTACGTTCTAATTGAAGCATCAGTCTGACTGCGTCTACGTTTTATTAGACCGCTTTCAATAATCCTGAACCGTTTTCTTGAATTCTGGTGTTGTAAGGGATAAATTCTCGAGATCTTACAGGTTTTCTTCGAACTTATTCAAACTTAGTGTTCACAATTGTTTATTCGTGAATATCTGTCAGGAACTAGCGTAACTATGTAATGAAATAGCAATTGAAATGATACAGACTGCGAGAGGAAATGTTGAACAAGGACATTTGTATTGATTACAAATTAACAGTTCAGTCCTGCAAATGGAAAACCCTTCGACAAAACTGTAAAGGCTAATTCCCTCATAATTGAGAATTGAGCTTCTTGTGCGAATGTTCCCATGCGTTTTTCATTATTTAACCGGCTGCGCCAAAAGGAGGTGAATCTTTTTATTACTTGACTGCGCTAAATGGAGGGTTATTTTTTTAGCGTGTATGTAGGTATTTTCAGCGAGTACACTAGACAGGGTGACCAGATGGTTTAGTACTACAACTCCTAAACTATGAGAGATAGAAAAACAGTTATTTATATGCATTTCATGTCCTCTTTTTCGAGGAACATAAATTTCTGAAAACCCCAAGCTGCTACGTTGTCTAGTTTTCGAGCTACAGGCATGGGCGTAGATAGGGGGAGGCCTGGGGGGGGCACGGCCCCCCCCAGAATCCACGGTGCCCCCCCCTTACTGAAAAACACATTTGTTTTTCCTTGCTCGTTTTCCACTGTGCCCCCTCAGGCCCCCCCCAGGAAAAAAGGCTAGCTACGCCCATGGCTACAGGGCGATTTTGGTATTTGGTCCATTATTATAATTGACTATAACTTCCGTATTATAGGACCTAAGTTCTCGAAATGAAAACATCTTATGGCTGCTTTTTTCACTGCTTTTCAGCGGTGGTATTGGATTTTTTATATCTGCTCAAATTTTTCTTCGACGATTTCAAAAATATACAGGGTGATTTTTTCAAGTGTTTCATTAGACGGAATTGTGATACAAATTCAAAATTTTGTATTTTCATTTTAGAGTACCTACTACTGCGAATTGTAATATCACTATGAATTATAACATTTTTCAAATCATTTAAATTTTCGTTATCAAGAACAGGTAATTCATTATTTGGGTCAACAAGTTAATTAACACATTTTTCTAATTCGTCGTCGAAAACATGATTATTAGGTACCTATGTGTATCAGATAAAAAGTAAATACATGAACTCAATTTGCAAAATATTTTCAAGCAGAATCTACTTCCGGTTCTAACGGAAACCAATGTAAACTTCGTTATTTCAAATGTAAACACCCTGTATATTTATACATATTTGAATTATTCGTTTAATTCTGCATTGATTCGATGTATGAGATGCCCACCCACTTCAACCGATTGTTGAGTTATAGCCTGATTCTCAAATTCTTCGACAGAAAAATTGTCACAAATTAGTGATTAAAATCCCTCAATGTAAGAATTTTTTTTTCAACAGTGGAACAAAATTAAATACGCTTATACAAGGTGCGGCACGGAGGGCGGACGTTTTTCAGATGGGCATAACTTTCCCCCACTGAGGACGAGAGAAGTGGGGAAGGTGCCGTTAGACTCGTGTGTTCCTAGCATTTATTTACCATTTGTCGTCATGGAGCCTTGGACGGTGGAGCATCGTGTTTTCGCCTATGATAGTTTCGTCCGAAATAATGAGTCAGTCACGGTCGTGCAGCGTGAGTTTCGTCGCCATTTCCACATTTATCGGAATAGAGCTATTCCCTCTCGAAACACCATTCTTCGTTGGGTTGAATCACTTCGCAGACGTGGTGAACTGATCAACAGAAGACCAAGAGGACCTGTGCGAACAGTTCGAACGCCTGAAAATGTTGAACGCGTTCGACAAGCCATTCTTCGCAGTCCGTCGCGATCTGCTCGGAAACATGCTGCTGCATGCAGTGATCGGATAGAGTATACGAGACCAAGCCCCGAACTCTCTGGACGAATTGAAAAGGGCTATTCGCGTGGAAGTTGCCCAAGTTGAGAGAGCGATGTTGGAGAGAGTCTACGCGAACTTCCAAGAGCGCCTCCAGCACTGCATCACCGATTTCGGCCACCACATGCCTGATGTGATTTTCCACACTTGACTGTCTCAAATGATATTTCCTTGAGAATCTGATTCCGTCAATAAATGTGTTTTTGAGTAAAAATTAACGCTTTTATTATTTTTTTAAAACCATCCATCCTCCGTGCCGCTCCTGTACTAATTCTGATGATGGGTACCTACACTAGAATTGAATGATATATCAAGAGTATGTCCTTTATTTGCGGCGAATGTGACAAATAAACGAGGCAGGTAATGAATGATGACTAAATAAAAAAGAACTTAGTTTGAAACAATCACAACAATTTTCTTAACAACGGAAAACTTTGACATAAATTTAATAATATAGCTATTACAATAAATTTTCAAAATGTTGGCTCCCTTCCTCCATACGTTTATAAATTCTTCTACGAACTTTGATTTTGTTAAAAGTGGTTAGTATGGATTACTCTCTTTAAAAGTTTTGACTGCCCTTTCTAATATTTTGTTACAATCAACATAAATGAAGGACATATCACATATCGAATACACCACTGTTATTGTAATTCTGATTTCGCATAGTGCCCAATGAATCAAACAACAAGTATGAATGACAGTTGACAATGCATTATGAATGAACTGACATATTCTAACTATTGGCATAGCCTACTCGAAAATTATCTTGATAACCCTATGATTAGACAAAGAAACCTGGATTTATTCCTGAAATTCATTTTTTATTCAATAACGTCATCCTCATCATTGATGAAATGATTGGCACACTCTACTTTTGGACGAACAATCTATCGGAATTACGAAATAATATGGTTCCCATTTGGAAAAAAAGAGATTTCATACTTTTATTGAGGCTCACTTTGAAGCCCTGTTTCAGACACCCTGTATAAAATTTCCTAATAATTTATACGAGTAGCAGTGTCAGCGTATTTTTTTTTGTACCACTTTTGCAAAAAAAATTTCTACAATGAGGGATTTTGAAGATATAAACACTAATCTATATTAATAAAAGGCGATCTATGGTTGGTTCAAAACTTCGAAATGCCATATTATTCAAACGATCGCACCAAATTGGACAATTCTTTTTTTGTTGTGTTTATTATTGTTAGGGCAAGGTTTATATAACGAAATATTCCCAAAAAAATCCTACAGAAAAGAAAAAAAAGCCTTCCTTTTTCTTACCACCCATAGAATTATGTGTTACCACCAATCGAGCAATCATAGAGTACTTATATAGGTTTTGACATTTGGACAAAGGAGGTTAGTTTTTCTTCCACAGAATCGCATGTCAAGTGAATAGTTAAAAGTGCAGTAGGTCTTACCAACGGTATAAGAATATTCCATGGGGATTAATAGTAGTAGAACCACAGTATTGTAGTCAGGTATTCTGTGGTAGAACGAAGTTCCACGGTATTCAATAGAAATGCAATTATAAAATAGAACGTTGTGAAGATATAAGCCATGAAGTAGTCTGGCAACGGTGCATTTCATTTTCTTGAAGGGTAGGAAATTCAGATATGGTATAGACTAGAGTATGAATAGCGATGTATACAATTATTGTGTAATTTGCATAGAACTTATACTAACATGGAAGGCTATAATCAGATCAAAAGCGGGTAAAGATCTCAAGTTGGTGGAACAGTGAATTTTCACCGGAATGTAAAGTGAATGTGACGATCACATCAATCGTGAGTTGTCCATTTTCATCTTCTCTCTATATTTCTGAAATGTTTTTGATTTATGTTTGGGTACCTAATAAATATATTTGCGGAAATAACCCATAATTAGTAATTGACATATTATTTTTGTATTTCTGTTTTGTGTGACAGCTCATATCCGTGGAAAAGATGACAGATGACGGTTGACAAATGACATTTGACAGATGACGTTTGACATATGACGTTTGACAGATGACATTTGGCAGATGACATTTGACAGATGACATTTGACAGATGACATTTGACAGATGACATTTGACAGATGACATTTGACAGATGACATCTGACAGATGACATTTGTCAGTAGACAGATGACTTTTGACAGATGACATTTGTCAGTAGACAGATGACTTTTGACAGATGACAGCTTGATCTAGAATCAACTCGATTTGAAAGTTCAGAAATCTAACCAAGCCGTTGATCTCCGATCACTGGTGATTACGATTTGTGAAATCCACAGTAAGTATAGGCACGGCCTTCTTAAGATAAAGATGGCTATGGTATAGGTATCATTTAGGCGAAACAAAGTTCGCCGGGCCAGCTAGTTTGTAATAATCCTTCTGTCAAAAAATTTGTACATCGTGCATCGAATCAGTGCAGAATTAAACGAATAATTCAAATATGTATAAATATACAGGGTGTTGCATTTGAAATAACGAAGTTCACATTCGTTTCCGGTAGAACCGGAAGTAGATTCGGCTTGAAAATGTTTTACAATTTGAGTTCATGTACTCTTAATCGAAAATACGAAATTTTGAATTTGTATCACAATTCCTTCCTCGAATACGTCTAATGAAACACTTTTTTTTCCCCTAGAACAGACGCAGGTTGGCACTTGTGAAAATTAAGCGACATTGCCAGGTCTACTTTCTATTTACTCCTTTTCAACTTTGTAAATGGAGTTAGTTCTTGGAAGATTTAACTGTGGCGCAGGTTTCGTAAAACTACTACATTTTCATGCTGGAGTATTTCAGGTTGTGCAAAAATGTATTTAAATGTCTTCTGAATTAACATAATATTTTCTCAAATTCATTAATTTCCCCAAGTAAATGAACATTTTGATAAATACGTAATTACTACGATTTTTTAGCAGAAACGACAACGTTGTGGGCGTATCTGACAGTGCAATGACCATAACCTAACATTTTCAAAATATACGCGGTGAAATGTGTCAAAATTTCATGGCAAACCGCGATACTTTATAAAAGTGAATGGAGTATAGTTTCATTGCTGTGGTGTTGCCGCTTATGTCAAAAAGTAGTTAGCTTTGTTTTTTCGAATGGCATCATACCCTGTATATTATTGCAATTTTCAATTAACACTATTTCGTACATTTTCCAAAATTGTGATGAGAATTGTAATGAGAATTGTAATGAGAAAGAAGAAATATATATTTTTTTGTTTATATAAAAACAAGGCGTCGTCAAGGGGGGTAGGGGAGCGGCAGGCTATGAAAGGTGTAGTGTTATCGGTATTGAAGAATGGAAATGAAATTACTAGTGAATCACTCTTTTTGACGAATTCATAGAATGTTCCGAACATTGGAACAGATTCCGAGTTAGCTGAATAGAGTCAGCTAAATTCAGAATTGATAACCGAATGTTTCTTCTCTCAATATCAGACGGGAATTTGCAAAGTGAAATTCTAAAAATCCAAGAATCTACGCCACTGTTACTTAGAATGATTACTGTAGAACATACCTGTGTAAACTCAAATCAGAATTCAAATATGTAGGGGAGGGTTGTGAAAACAGTTTAATTCGGTAAAACGGGATATAGAGTTTTATTCGAAAATAAGCAGAGTAATCTGACGACTGGTAGTAGGTACTTATATTTCGCTACAAATAAGGCATCTTCAAATATAGCAGGTGATCATTCAGATGAATGGTGAATCTGTAGTGCGTGACAATGGCAGTTTGTGAAATTAGAGTTAAGGCGGACTCCCACTACTCGTGTATTTGGCAAATATTTGCCACTTGCCTATATTTGGCATGTAGTGTGAGTGGTTCACTCGGCCAATACTTGTCAATCTTGTCATTCAAATTCGAAACTTCATCTACTTGCCAAGTACGCAAATAATTGCGTACTTGCCAAATATACGAGTAGTGGGAGTCCGCCTTGACAAGATTGACAAGTATTGGCCGAGTGAACCACTCCCACTACATGCCAAATATAGGCAAGTGGCAAATATTTGCCAAATACACGAGTAGTGGGAGTCCGGCTTTATACTATTTACATTTAGTTTTACTGGTAGCGAGTGAAGAATATTTCAATTCTAATGAAAAAATTTATAACGGTGACTGTTTCTAACGATAATTTGGACAATTGACTACATTTTGGGTTATTTCTGGATTTGACAAATAAATTTTTCTCCTGAAAATCCTGAAAAATATTTTGTAAGGCAAAGTCGGGCAAAATGGGATACGAAGCGGTCGGGTAAAACTGGATACTATATGCTTGAAAAATCTATAGGGTAGAAGCCTATCATGAAGCGGAAACTTAGCTTGGACAGTAATAAAACAATAAAGAAAAATAAAGAAAAAGTAGAAAATCTAATATTTAACGATAAGTGAAAAAAACAGGAGAGAAGAAGAAATAAAATGAAGAGGAACACGATGTAATCTGCATTTATTGTAGGTACAGAATTTTACTCTAAATCAAAGACTGATGACGGTTGTGTAATGTGCCAGGATTGTCATCTTTGCGGTCTCAGGAACCTTATGCCGGGGTGGAGAATGATGGTGAGCCGATTTTTGTCGTTGCTGAAGTGTTAATTTGTTTTTATTATAAATATGAATTTCCTGATGTGTTTGTTCTCTTTTCATTTTCAATAAATATAATCGACTCCCATTATCATTTTCATTCTCATTCATAAACCATCCCATTTTACCCGACTAGGATGGCAAAACAGGATACTTTAACTTTTATCACAAATATGACTTTTTCTATATACCTAATCATCAGTCTTTTTAGGAATTATTTATATTTTATGAAAAGAAGGAACAATGGAGAAGTTGCTATGAAGAAGTAGTTGTTATCAATGTATTGGTTAGCAGTGGCGGCGCTAGGGGAAGGGACTAGTGGGGGCCCGGGCTACCCCTGAAATTTTGCTGCCCCTCCCTAGAATTTGACATACTCAGGCTTAAATAATTACGAGATTCAATTTTCCAGTTGTAATTCAATTTACTTTGGCCCCTCCTGAAAAATTTCGGCCCCCTCTTGCCCCACCCCCCTGTCTTCGAAAGCTGGCGTCATTTTTGTTGGTCAGGGTGTTATAGGTTAGATAACGTTAGCTATCCCGTCTTATCCAACTCTCCCCTAGTCCAATTTGTCACAAACAAAACACATACGAACCTTTTCTTCAACGTATTCTTGCTAATTCTATGCAGAAATAAAACCCAAACTCACTTTCATACACCATATTGTGATGACAACACTGTTCAAACCGCATAGAAACTCTGGTGTAACGACTCCTAACTAAAAATCTTGACCAAAAATTGTAAATCAAAACGGCAGTCTAGATTGTAGATCAGGTCCTAGTTCCGGAATTATCCGCAATATTTCGCGCTCGTGGCGCTATTGCGTCAATGGAAAATAGTGCGACTCCTTTCGGGTGAAATGAAAAGTAGGACCCCATCACGGATTTTCGATCTACAAGAAAGTCTTAAGGTGGACTCCCACTACTCGTATATTTGGCAAGTACGCAATTATTTGCGTACTTGGCAAGTAGACGAAGTTTCGAATTTGAATGACAAGATTGACAAGTATTGGCCGAGTGAACCACTCCCACTACATGCCAAATATAGGCAAGTGGCAAATATTTGCCAAATACACGAGTAGTGGGAGTCCGGCTTTAGACAAAATCTAATCAGTGCCAACACCAGGTATTCTATGCATCTATGTCATTAGTAACACAAAATTAAAATATCGGTACGTCTTAATGAATGAATCAACCAAGATTCTGAAAGCGGTGCTGCCATAACGTGCCCGGCCATTGTCTTAGGAAAAACATTCCGATACTTTAGTATATGTAAAGCCGGACTCCCACTACTCGTGTATTTGGCAAATATTTGCCACTTGCCTATATTTGGCATGTAGTGGGAGTGGTTCACTCGGCCAATACTTGTCAATCTTGTCATTCAAATTCGAAACTTCATCTACTTGCCAAGTACGCAAATAATTGCGTACTTGCCAAATATACGAGTAGTGGAAGTCCGCCTTCATGCGAAGAATGACATTCACGCACAAATGAGTAAATGAATTTCAATCAAAACTACTTTTCATTTTGATTGAGAGTTAATTTATTAGAAAATTCAAAGCACGTCACAAAGTTCCAAAAATGTCTACTACATTTTGATTCCGTAGTACCTAGTAGGGGAAGTACGTACAAAATGTCATAGGGTTTTATTTCAGAGGCATAATTTGTTAGTAGTGAATCACAGTAATGTCATATTCGACACCTCTGATCTTTGGTCCTTTCTTTATAAAATCTAATCAACCTTTATGAAATAAAAGTTTGCTGATGGAGCCTGAGATGGATTGTCTTGGTTTTGTCCGGTAGATACGGTTAATTCAGCTGAAATACCTATGTCATTTTGTCCGTTCACTGTATATGTCATTTTGTCCATATAGCGCTATAAAACTAGAAATGTATCGAATAATTACAAAAAATATTAAACATACAAAAAGCTCCGTGAATACAATGACAAATAAGTAAAGTTTGAACTGAATGCAATTTGAATGAAGAAAATGGTGAAAACTGGCCTTTTCTTCTTAAAATTTGGCACAATGAAAAAAAACTCGTGACCTATTGATTTCTGTTATCACTCATAACGACCGAATGAACCAGAGTAGCTCTTGCTAATTTTCAGAGGTTAATTGAAGCCACTCGGGTCTTGTAATGTGGTAGGCAGTTCCGCATTTCATACCTCCGAACTCAAGTTATGATGCCTATGTCATTTTGTCCGTATATGTCATTTTGTACGTATTTCCCCTACAATTACCCAGTTTTGTTCTGATGATTTTGAATCAACATGAAAATAATGGAAGTTCTAACTGAGGTGGGGCTAGATGGAAGAGACATTGTCATTATAAGCACAGAATAGACACCAACCAGTAGTCGCACTTCGTGGATTTTCTTACTCCGATTCCGACTCTAGCATCATTTAATTCTGTGCGCATCATTATGCCCAATTGCCCAATGTTCACAATACTGCCGGTTGGCGGTAAAATATCAATTCAAAGGTCCCTCTAAATTTCTACTGCGCGCAGAAATGGTGCGCGAATTCTCGAGAGAGTAAAGATTTCAGTTCATTTTATCGGGAGTGCGACTACTGGTTAGTGTCTATACTGTGTTATAAGTAACATATACTGGAACCATAAAGGGTGCATCCGAACAGAATGGGGCAACACGAACTATGTGGACATACAAAGAGGCGTCACACAGGGGTGTATATTGTCGCCATTGCTTTTCAATGTATACGCCGAATAAATAATCAGGGGTTCTCTCCTAGACTTTCCAGAGGGTTCCAGAATTAACGGAACTGTTATAAACAACATAACGTATGCTGACGACACGGTAATATTGGCTGAATCAGGGGAGCAATTACAAGTCTTGGTGGACAGACTGGCACGTGGAAGCGCCAAAATGGGTCTGGAAGTCAACGCACTTGAAACTAAAACCATGGTTTTCAGCAGAAACCCACAAGAAAATATCAACTTAAACATAAAAATAAACGGGTTACAACTTGAAACAGCGCGGCGATACGTCTACTTAGGCAGAGAAATAAATAGCCAACTAGATCACTCCATAGAAATGGAGAATTGAAATCGATAGGGCAGGCTTCTTTAACCTGGGGAAGTTTTTATGTACCTAACCCAAAATTACCAATAGCGACGAGGTTAAGGACGCTCAAATGTTACGTTTGGTCCCTACTCTTTCATTGCTGTGAAACATGGACAGTGAAAGAGGATGACATGAAGATTTCGAAATGTGGATGTATCGCCGAATGCTCAGAATAAGCTGCACTTCCAGAACGACTAACAATGAAGTGCTAACAAGAATGAACACCTGCGCACACCTGCCTGGCACACTGAAAATCAGAAAAACAGCCTATCTTGCACACATAATGCGACATGAAGACTATGAACAACTCCAGCTCATCATGGAAGGTAGGATCTTTGAGGAACGTGGTATAGGAAGGAAGAAGAAGTCATGGCTGAGAAATATAAAAGACTGGGTTCACACCGACGGGAAAAACCTCTTGCACCAGGCCCTAAACAGATAGTCATATGCCATATTGACCGCCAACCTCACATGAGAAAGGCACTTAGAAGGAGAGGATTTTGAAAATTGGCTCCACTCTTCATTAATGAAAAGTGCGTCTTCCTTTATAGGGTCTTAGGATGAAACAGTTCATACTCCACGGCCAATGAGATCAAATTGCAGCAATACCCTGCAGAATGTTTCATAAGATTTATCCAATGAACAAGAGAACATTTGTACTACTGCAGAATTATTCCATCCTTTATGAATCGAAACTCAAAGCGGAACGAGCATTGCCGAAACCTGTAACCTCGAAAGAAGATAAATGAACTGAATTATTCTAAGGCAAACTCTCATAGCTCCACCAGAAGTGTTGAAGAATATTTAGGCCTAGCCCTAGCCGCAACTTCTATTCGAAGTTTACCTCGAATGTTCCACATGACCACATGCACCCCTATAAAATTGCGAAAGCTCAAGCCCTGAAACCAGAACACTTTCAAACTAGTATACCAATTTTTCAATAAATATTTTTTGGACGGACGAAGCGGAATTTTCTAGGGAGGGCATTTTCAATAGTTATATTGAGTTGAGAACCCACGTATTTACGAGGAAACGAGTTTTCACGAGAAGTTCAGTTCCAAAGTATTTAGCATAATAAGAGATGATAAAATGAAATTGTCCATTCACGAAGCATCCTCGAATTCAGAAAAATATTCAGAAATTTTGTGGACAGTGATGAATAATTTATCGGATGATCTCCCACTGAAGGAGTTTAAAGTACGTGCTGACTGCTGGTATCAACTGATGGTTGTTCGGCTCTATACTTCGGAAGGAACACTGTATCCAAAAAACAAGGCTCATGCTGCAAAATTCATCTAAGTACGTGTGCTATGACTTACCTACATTACCGCTCGTTGAATAATATACTATTAAACATGTGGACGAAATCGTATCAGCCATTACCTACCTGAAGCAACCCAGATTTATCGATTCATTCAACCCAGTTTCAACAACAATATTTTCTATTTCCTATCCTCATTCATGATCTATGAAGTTCATCGAACTTATATTATCTATTGCAATGTAAATATACTGGAATGGAGCCAAGGTGTTCCGGATTAACCACTCGTAGAAATTGTTCAAATAGTCCATAACTGCATTTGAAGATAGCAACGACAACGTTTCATCTTTTATTGCATATGTATCTTTCCGCACTATTATTTGAATTGTCAATAATCTGAATGCTACATTAATGGCGGGTTTCACAAAGCGCAATCAACGCAGATCGGAGAATCAACTCGATTTGACACAAAATCAAGCTCGTGATTCTCGATCAGCGCTGATCGCCCTTTTCAAATACAAATGTGCCTTCTGTAATAGTAGCAATAGGAGCAATGAAAATGGGTCACCTGAATCACTGACGTGAAGTCAGGAGCTTTTGAGTTTTGAGCACTTGTTTATTCATCTTGAGAGTAGATCCATCTTGTAAGTTCATCCATCTAATAGGTAGCTTTGCATTCAAGAATCCAAGAAATAAAAATTTTGACAGCTGTCGAAAAAAATTCTACTGCAGCATTCGTCTATGATCCTGGATATGATATTACAGAAATATTGGGAACTTTTTTGTCAATAATTCGCTAGCATTTTTTATGGTTCTAATTGAGTGATCATGCACGTAGCTTGAAAACGTCATTCTACATCTAAATGCAAAATTTCATCTAGACTAGACCGAATCAGTAGTTTGGAAAGTAACAGAAAAACAAAATTTCAAAAGGCCACATTCAAGGAAATCCTTATCGAATTTTGTCCATCAACAAACTTAACCGTGTCATTAGAGATCTAAACTTACCATGGTAATTTCAAGTCTCTGGGTTCGCCAGTGGTAGTAACCGATAAAATAATTTGTAGTCAATGAACCTAGGGATATTATACAATGAAAATATTTTTTTTGTTATTGTTTCACAAATCATTTTTTTTTGATATTTTATTTAATAAAGAAATAAATTGTGTTGAATAGTTTTGATTGTTTTTACCCAAAATATTTTTCATTTTCAACTATCTTCATTCGATTTTTATATAGTTATTTCCTGTTGTTATGTTAATATGTAAGGTTTATGATAGAAATACAAGAGCTCTCTTGGAGAGAAGAATATACTGCACCACGAGAATTAAAGAATAAAATGTATGAAATAGAAATAAATACATAAACGATTTTAACGTCTGTGATGCAGTTAGAGAGAAAGATTTAACGGTATGCAGACAATTTTTTTGAACATTTTTCGAAGCTTAGATGGACATATCCCCAACCCGAAAAGTAGGAAGACACAAGTTCGATTCCTGCACGGTGTGTAACTTTTTCCGGAATTTCAAAAAAATTGTCTGCACGCCGTCAAATCTTTCTCTCTCTAGAAATAAATACCATAGTCATAGTCATATTGATTCGTAAGAAAATACATATTTGCATTTATACACGTCACATAATCCATCTACATACTAACAGAATTCACAAACATATTTATCACAGTTGGGAAATATTAAAATTCAACTCATAAAATTGATCAAAACTGTAAAGTACATGGTAGATCAAAAATTCAGAAAGTTTAGCTCTGAACGTATTTAAAGGAAGTGATCTCCAAGAAGCGGGCAATCTATTATAAAACTTAAAAGCAAGATAATTCGGACCGTTCTGTGACCTGATAAGGTGTCATAAGGTTGCCTCTATTCCTTGTGGAATGCGAGTGCACATCAGAATGAGAAGCCCAACTATCAATATTCTTACGGACATACATAAGACACTCGAGAACAAACATACCAGGCAGTGTGAGGATTCCCAGCCTGCGAAATGAACATCTACAATCATCTCTATATCCAAGATTGTCCAAAATTCTTACCGCTCTACGCTGCAATCCAAAAATTCTCTTAATTCCGGAGCAATTTCCCCAGAGCAAAATGGCGTAGCGTAAGTATGACTCACACAATGAAAAATATGCACTTCTAAGCACTGTTTGCGACACAGAGGTGGACAGACTCCTCAGGACAAATATATTCCTGGACAATTTACTCGCCAACTGACATATGAAGGGTACAGGAGAAAAACCGGCCAAGTCACTTTTTGTTACATTCGATCTGGAGCCATTTTTATGTTTTATATTCACTGTTTTGAGGGCATTTTTCAGATAATTGATAAGCTAGGGATTGATTTGTTGATGTAACAAGTTGGAACTCGAAAGTGCCAATGTCGAGTGACTTGCCGATTATTTCCCTGTACCGCATGGTACAGCCTGCTTTTTCCTCTGCATATATTTTTGATCGTTTGCCATAGCTTACTTAACCGATTTTTCCGATGTTTGATATACTGAAAAGAAAGATCCTTTGATTGGTTATAATAAGCGCGCCTCATCTCAAATCTTGCCAAAGAATGACTTTGCTGGTTTTTCCCCTGTACCCTTCATATATGAGCAGCCCATGTAAGCTTATTATCCAGATGAACACCCAGAATCTTAACATCACCAACATCATCAACCTGACGAAGAGTGAAAATCATCTCCTGTGTCTTATCCTCATTCAATTCCAAGCCATTTCCATTAAACCACGATGATGCTCTAGAGTGGACTTCTCGTATTCGAACACTTCCCCGTGACAGATCCCCATCAGAGATGGAAACAGTGGTATCATCGGCGAATAAAATAGTCAAGCAATCATCCAAATAATCCGGGAGGTCGTTAATGAAAATCAAAAACAACACAGGACCCAGTATTGAGCCCTGTGGAACTCCCATCGTTATATTCTCTCTACATGACCACTTACCGTCCACACACACAGCCTGTGATCTTCCACTTAGAAAGGAGTTAACTAAGCCGGCACTTCTGTCGTCAAATCCATAACGATGGAGCTTGGACACAAGGAAAGAGTGGTTGACACAGTCAAACGCTTTTGTTAAATCTAGAAACAGGGCAGAGGAATACAGACCACTGAATGAATGGTACTTACGTTTGGTCTGATTTTAGGAGATGTAGGTAGGTACATATATGCTGGTGTTCTGTAGCCTCTTGAAGATAAATAGTTTTTGTCTTTCACGGAACGAGTTCACTGTATGAACACTTGGGTTTTAGTCTGGTTTTCTGGTTTCGTGTATGTTGTACCGAGTAAGTAAAGTCCTTATCGCACGGAACGTATGTATACAGGGTGTATACATTGTGTTCATTATATCTTCGATCGTGTTACGACGAGGGTACAGAGTAGATTGTACGAGTGTTTTATGTTTCGAAAATGACGAACGTTTATTCAAATAATGAACTTGTTGATATGCTTGTAATTTATGGTGAATCAAAACAAAATGCCAGTTCAGCGTATTAGTTGTACAGAACAAGATTTCCGCTAAGAAATCACCCAACTTCGCGTATGTTCATAAACCTGGTGCAGAGATATAGAGATGTAGGCCAGAGTAGTATTAAGGAATTGATGCCCAACATTTTTTGAATTGAACATTTCATATGGGAAATTTTCGGTAAAATGGCTTATTTTGTCATTTTTGTTCTATCACCTGTCGAAAGAAAACGCCTCATCTTAAAATACACCCTTTATACAGGGTGGCCCACCCCAGACGCGGTTCTCATTTTGAGGCAGTGAATGAAGACATTTCGAATTTTTTTTTCGTAAAATGTAAAGGACAATCCCAATTTAGAATTGTTTTCACATATACAGGATGTTCGATAACGAAGAAATAGACCATAGTTACACTTTTTTGAATGGAATATCCTATATATGAATTCAAAAATTGAATGGCAAGCTCAAATAATGATGAGTTTATAGAGACCATTTTATGCCTTAGAAAAACTATTGTAGAGAAAATGGCGAAAAATCGAAAAAAAGGAGTATTTTTAATTTGCAATGGATGAATAAACCCTTCAAGCCAACGAGACAGACAATGTTTTTCCGTGTAGACATATTGGCTACCTTTATGCAGAAGAAAAAAATTTAACTCTGGAAAATACTGAGTGATCATAATTAATGTTCAAACGTTAACTACAAATAATGGTCAAAAACTTTCTTATTTCAAATGGCACACCCAGTATTTCTGTACCTTGTTGAACGTAAAAATTAATATCGAAACTATCTTCATTGGGTTTCTCTATACCTTAACCTAATAGTTTTCAAAAATTTTTCGATTTTTGATTCAACTAATTAACCTACTATTATGATTAGCGATATTCATAGAAATAAAAAAATATCCCGTTAAGAGGCTTCTTAACGGGATATTATTTATTGAACAGGTAGTTTATTTAAATTTTTTTTTTCTTGCCCTAAAGTGTTGACTTCCTCAACGTTCTTTTTCTTAAACCAGCAATCGTCTTGGCGGTGTCCCGCTTCCTTACAAACAGCGCATCGCGTCATGTCAGTCTTTTGATTTGACCCAGTTTTTTCCCTGAAGCAATCCTTGGTGATGTGGTTTGTAAGCCGACATACTGCGCATCGTTCCAATCTTCCTTGTTTCGAAGTAGATGGTTTATTTCGGCTCCAGCAGTACTTTGCGAAGTGTCCTGATTTTCCACAAGCGTAGCACTCAGTTTTCGGTCTTTTTCCGAAATCATATCTTTTTGGGGACTTTGATAGTTGTCCATAGGAGCGATGAAACCTGCGTACAATTCGTCGGGAGTAGCACATAGAAATGCACAGGCATTTGGCTGCAATTGTTGGGGAAGTCCTCGAATGATGCAAGATATCGTGGCTTCATTATCCAGTCGGCATTGTTGGGTCAAATTCAGCTTGGTATGATAATGATGTGTCATGCTTTCATCGAGGCCCTTTTTCCGTGCAACCAGTTCTTCTAATAAAGTGGCGTAATCGACACATCTGGGAAACGCTCTTGATAAAGCTGTTTTCCACTCTGCCCAAGTTCTGTCGTAGTTGTCCAACCGGAAAAACCACTCGCGTGCCGCGCCTTTCAATTTCATCTGCGTGTATCCGGATTTTTCATAATCGCTCCATCCATGAATCAATTTTGTTGAGCCAAGATACAACAGTGTGATGACGATCATCAGGATGAAAGGGCGGTATTATACCACCTTTCGGCTTTCACTGTTAGTTTTCCGGTGCTAACATCCATGGCAACTGCAGCGGCGTCATTCTGATCAAGGTCTAAATTGGTAGAAATTGACGAAACTCTCGAGTTGGTGTCGAATTTTCTTTTTTCTCCGATCGTGGGAAAAGTGACACTATTTTGACCTGATTTCTATGCGCAAAGCTCAACATTCCAGAACAGTGGGCAGTTGCTAAGCAATTAGAAAATAACAGTGCGGTAATAATTACCGCACTGCTGTAGCGTGCGGTAATGTTACAAATGGATTATTACAATGAAATGAAACAAAGTATGGTTTTCATTTTAATATTGATAAATTTGGTATGAAATAAATAAAAGAAACATCTAATTTATAACGTTATTCTTGAACACAATTAATTGTTGTTAATATTTACATTTATTGTACAGTTTGTACAATTTGTAAATTGTACTGGAGGGCAACGAGAATTTATAGACGTTGAAGCTGCATGGCTAGTTGTTTGGTTTATCTCGTTTCGATCATTTTCATTTGAAGTCGAGGCAGGGGTGTTGAATATTTTATTAGCCACTTCTACTTTATTATTAAGTGATTCGTCAATATATTCTTCCGCCACATGGGAAGACTTCCATCCTCCGTGGCGCTTTAAAGAAAGAATGTCAGCTCCAGCATCTACCAAATGTGTTGCCGATGATCTTCGGAAACAATGTCCTGTATATTCTGTCGGATTTGGCAACTGTAAATAACTTGCAACAATTTGCGGCATTTTTCCAAATTGATTAATTCCAATGACTGTCTTCCATCCTTTTCCCTTGTTGAATTTAAAAAAAAATCTAGGATTTTCAAAATCATTAGGCCTGAATGATACGTACTTTCTATAAACATTTAAATAGGTTTCGTTGATGATGAATGATCTAGGTCTATTTGTTTTTGTTTCTGGTATTTTTACCAGTATTTTTGAACCGAAATCTTCTATATCCTGAACTTTTATTCGGACAAGCTCATCTCGTCGACAGGCTCCTGCTATTCCAAATATCAGAGCCACCTAAAAATTAATCGAACATTGTATATTTCGTATTTCATTTAATTTAAGTAATACTATTTAATCTTTATCTACTTACTTTCGTCGATAAAAATATGTCATCTGAGGCCTCTAAAATGAATTTCTGAACTTGTTCCTGGGTTAAAATTTTAGATTTTTTCGGTTTGTATCCTATAGCTTGACGTTTCAAAAATGCTCTCAGTTTATGGTACTGGGCAATATTAATATTATTTTTAATAGACAAAGTTGATCGAAGCATGGAATAATGTGCCCACAACGTCGAAGATTTCATTGTTTTAGCCAATTCAGCAACATACGCCATCAGTACATTCTCAGAAAAGGATACACTGTTGTTTTTTCTGCAAAAATCCATGAAGCGTTGGTACGCAAGTTCATACTTCTCTCTGGATTTCGCCGGAAGTAAATCAAGTGAAGCCGCGTTCGCTGCTTCTACAAGTTCAGGAGGCGTGCAAGGTAACGAATAATCACCATCAGTGTCCATGTTTACTACTGTTTTTTTAATTTCTTATAAAATACAACGAATCGAACAAAATCGGCTTGAAAATTATTTTACTTCTGTCATAACAAAGTAATTTCCATAGTTACCACTTCTATATTTAAATATGAACATAGAGAAACCTATTTAAACTTACTTGATTACATCTTGAATGAAATATTTTTTAATAATTTTTTCAAATATAAATCGACGATCGGAGAAAAAATAGTATGTATAATTCGTGGGAAAAGCATATTCCCAAACTCCTGTGTTACCAGACTCGTCGCTACGCTCCTCGTCTGGTAATTATCACAGTCGTTTGGGAATATTATGCTTTTCCCACTAATTATACAATATACTATTTTGGGCAGCCTTTTTGTATGTGTTGTTCGATTAAATCATCATACATCCGATTTCGATGCACTCGTCGCTCACTCCCCCCAAGTCACTCATTCTATTTTTGCGAAAATCACTTCAACTTTAAAGTTCGCTTTCAAGCCACAAAACGAGAAAAACTGTTCTGTTAATCCCACTTCTGAACTGTTACGTTGGGGTTGTGATAAAGCACCACATTCTTCTCAAAATCTTTTATTTTCAAAAAGCTACAATTCACGACATTAAGTCAATGACATTCATTCTAACAACAAAACTCTAGTAACTATATCCAAATCCATAGTAACCATAACCACAGACCACTGTGCCATAACACTAGTGATTTAGGAAAATAAGAATATGAAATTCTTGAAACATCATGTGGGAGGAAACAAATACACCAGTTGAAAAATGAAAACGGAGAGATGGTCCAAGGAAACAAGAAACTTACTTAAGTGTTGAGACATTTCATTGAAAAATATATTCCTCAACGAATCAGAAGCCAACAGTTCATTCCATTAAGGTTACAAATGTCGGCTCCGAAGAAGTATCCGAAATATCCTAAAGGGTCGTAACTTATGCCCTTAACTTATGCCCTTAAAATTTGTTCTCTTTAACCCTTTCGTTCCTAGTGGTTTCACTATGAAACCACCTCTGATAATGTTTATTCCATGCGTCCCTGTGGTTACATCTCAAACCAGCGACAACAGTGGTACGCCAAAGGCGGCCTCTAATGGCGCGATGCAATAGTTCTGCAGGAATTGTCTTACTTCGATGTGAATCGTTCATTACTTTATGTCCATATATGTCTTTGCCAAAAACAAGTCAATTTTGTGGCGAATATAAGGTTACTGTAGTAATTAGTGGACTGCAAAGTGCAATGGCTGGTAAGTGAAAATCATGGAAATATATTATCAGGTTGTCATGTCTAAATGATTCCAAACAAGAATCGAATTCAAGCGAATGACCAGTAAAGACCGCGGTCATTGTCTTTTCTTGTCTAACCCGCTTATCACATATCTTTCATCGCACTCGATTTGACCAGTTGGTGATGTTGGTCAAGGACCAATTATGACCAGGTCAATCGCTTGAATTCGATTATGGATTTACATTTATGAAGGCAAATAATCATAGGTGGTTCCGCAGCGAAACCACTGGTTCTAAATTTCAGGAAAAAATTTCTGGACCTTCCAAGAATTAGAAAATCTGAGTTCAGACGACATTCATGTGCTACTTGGGGATATTCCCTCTGCTTAGGAGACAAAAAAAACTGTTTTCTTGCCTTTCACAGGAAATAATTATATTACATGTTTTATTAGTTTGGTCCCAGTGGTTACATGTAGAAACCACCATTAAAAAAAAATGAAAATAGATATTCAATGAAATTAGTGAAAAATGTTAAATCTCATGTATATTGACCTGAAAATATGAATAAAGTCTATTTTGAATGTAATATTTTAATTTGGGCCTGAAAGGGGGAATAAGTTAAAGTTCGAGTATAAACTATAGCATGAAATTTCTATGTTTCAACTCTTAAGCCCGCCGCAAATTGAGCACAGGCCACGGACAGGCGAGGCCCATGCGACGCGTGGCTTGTTTTGTATTACATGGTTTTCAATGGAGTGCCGCAAATTGAGCCTAGGCCACGGCCAGGCCGGTGCCAAGTCATTTTCGCGTGGCTCGCGCTGTGCTAGCAACACAGTTTTGTAGCCGTGGGTGCCCACGTTTGTCAGTTTATCTGCATATAATGTAAATAGATGGACGAACTGGAGAAATTCATCGAAATTGTTTAATCAATTCGTGAATCTCGCTAAACTTCTATTCAACTGAAAAGATTCCCTAAATACATTATCTGCAACTTCACTGCATAACTTAAACTCTCCATGACTCTTTCTTTTTCGTATGCACTCGTTTTACCTCTTTTTCTTCTCTTGCTTAATAAGTGTAATAACATCAATCTTTCCTCCTCCTCAGATTCAGATTCTAAATCGAGATGATCGAGTAATTTTTGCTGTTCATCCATCATATTGCACATTGGAAGACCTAGGAACTATGAATATCTGCATGCGAGCGTGGCATCGCCTGTGCTCAATTTGCGTTACTCTTGAAAAACCTGTGCAGGTGCTTGGCATGGGCAGCACATCGCATGGACCTCGCCTGTCCGTGGCCTGTGCTCAATTTGCGGCGGGCCTTAGGCCCGCCGCAAATTGAGCACAGGCCACGGACAGGCGAGGTCCATGCGACGCGTGGCTTGTTTTGTATTACATGGTTTTCAATGGAGTGCCGCAAATTGAGCCTAGGCGAGGGCAAGGCCGGTGCCAATTCATTTTCGCGTGGCTCGCACTGTGCTAGCAACACAGTTTTGTAGCCGTGGGTGCCCACGTTTGATAGTTTGGCCCGCCGCAAATTGAGCACAGGCCACGGACAGGCGAGGCCCATGCGATGTGCTGCCCATGCCAAGCACCTGCACAGGTTTTTCAAGAGTACCGCAAATTGAGCACAGGCGATGCCACGCTCGCATCCAGATATTCATTAGTTCCTAGGTCTTTCGATGTGCAATATGATGGATGAACAGCAAAAATTACTCGATCATCTCGATTTAGAATCTGAATCTGAGGAGGAGGAAAGATTGATGTTATTACACTTATTAAGCAAGAGAAGAAAAAGAGGTAAAACGAGTGCATATATACGAAAAAGAGAGAGTCATGGGGAGTTTAAGTTATGCAGTGAAGTTGCAGATAATATATTTAGGGAATCTTTTCGGTTGAATAGAAGACAGTTTAGCGAGATTCACGAATTGATTAAACAATTTCGATGAATTTCTCCATTTCGTCCATCTATTTACATTATATGCAGATAAACTAACAAACGTGGGCACCCACGGCTACAAAACTGTGTTGCTAGCACAGCGCGAGCCACGCGAAAATGAATTGGCACCGGCCTGGCCCTCGCCTAGGCTCAATTTGCGGCACTCCATTGAAAACCATGTAATACAAAACAAGCCACGCGTCGCATGGGCCTCGCCTGTCCGTGGCCTGTGCTCAATTTGCGGCGGGCCTTAATCTGCATATAATGTAAATAGATGGACGAAATGGAGAAATTCATCGAAATTTTTTAATCAATTCGTGAATCTCGCTAAACTGTCTTCTATTCAACCGAAAAGATTCCCTAAATACATTATCTGCAACTTCACTGCATAACTTAAACTCTTCATGACTCTCTCTTTTTCGTATATATGCACTCGTTTTACCTCTTTTTCTTTTCTTGCTTGATAAGTATAATAACATCTTTCCTCCTCCTCAGATTCAGATTCTAAATCGAGATGATCGAGTAATTTTTGCTGTTCATCCATCATATTGCACATCGGAAGGGGAAGACCTAGGAACTATGAATGCGAGCGTGGCATCGCCTGTGCTCAATTTGCGTTACTCTTGAAAAACCTGCGCAGGTGCTTGGCATGGGCAGCACATCGCATGGGCCTCGCTTGTCCGTGGCCTGTGCTCAATTTGCGGCGGGCCTTAGGGTAAGGGAAAAGTTTGAGTTACCAGTATAAACGACCCTTAAGACGAAATCAATCTCGCCTCCTCGCAAATGAAAAGCGGTCGAGCCCCAGGCGAAGATGGAATTACCAAGGAGATGATACAGCTGGGAGGTGCAGCAACTGTTAATCCTTAAATATTCTCTTAAATAAATGTCTGCGAAGTGCGAAGCGAAACAATACCTGACAACTGGAATAACGCCCAGGTCGTTCTTCTGCTCGAAAAAGGTGATGAATTCAACATTGAGTATTATTGACCTATAAGTCTCCTTCAACATCCGTATAAATAATTGACAAAAATATTAACAAACAGACTTTGAATTTGACAACTATCAGCCTCTAGGACAGGCGAGCTTCCGAAAGGGTTTGGCATGGCATGGCACTATCGAACAAATTCAGAACATTAAAACAGTAATCGAAAAATATCCATATCGCCTTCATTGATTACAACAAAGCGTTGAACTATGGGCTGTATTGCCTGTATTTCAAGCAATGGACAACGGCAGAATTGATTCCAGATACAGGGGCCTTCTCGAGTACATACAGAGTGTGACAGCCAAATGGAATAAATTCGATAACGAATAAATGAGAGCGTGTTGGGAAAAACGCGTGGACACGTCGATTTGTAATTTTGATTGCGCATATTTTTCAATAAAATAATATTATATAGGGTGTTACATGTGACCGTGGCCAATACCAACTTTCTTATTTCAAATGCAATTTTTATTATCATTTATTTTTTGGATTCTTCAGAGAATTATAGACACAATTCATGCACAATGTCCTATACCTATCGTCAACTATTTCGGAAGTATTAAGTGTTTTCAGATTAATTGCAAAAATCGATGTTTTGAATAAAAAATATTTTATTCACAGATTCGGTACATTACACTTAAAACCTGATAAGTTATACCGATTATTTCCTAATTATCAAAAAAAAAACAAAAAAAACATTAATGTCAGTGTAGAAAATGTTCAGAATGCTCGCCGCGAACGTCTTGGCAACATGCTAATCTGGTGTAAAATTGTCTTCTGAGGTTACTCAACATTTCAGTCGTGACTGATCTAATCGCAAGCGATTCGGTTTTTCAGTTCGTCTAAGTTTGGGGGTTACGTTTCGTATACAATACTTTTGACATATCCCCACAAAAAGAAGTCTAATGGTGTTCGATCAGAAGATCGTGCTGGCCATTCTATCGATCCGAGCCACACTATCCACCGATTTGGAAAAATTTGGTTCGAGTACTGCCGGACATTGATTTGGTAATGGGGGGTGCTCCATCTTGCTGAAATCATATTATATTGGCAGGAACTTGTGGATTTGCTGGATCAGGATATAGGTTAATCAAAGTTGGTACGACATTATTTTGGACTAGTCCTAATTATTTTTACCATTCAAGTTGCCGTCAATGAAAAATGGAATACGTTGTCCTATCGAAATCGTCTTCTATGAGCTCCTGAGTTGCCATCATTCTATAGGGATGCATGTTACTTTCCTTTAATATTCGAAATATTGACGTGAGGCTGAACAGGGGGGCTACTTTTCGAACAGAATTCTGAAACTTTTCTTGAAACTCAAGCATAATATCCAATTTCGTATCATCACTTACTGCATTGGCAGCAATTTTTTTTATTTGTCCTACATGACCCAGCTCTCGAAACTGCTTTTCTATTTTGCTAATTGTTCCTTGAGATATAGGCGGCAAATTTGAAAATTATTCGTGAAATAAGCGAGAAAGTTCCATTTGTGTCCGTGTGTAATCTCCATAACCAATCATTTGAAGAATGGTTATTTTGTGCATTTCTGTTGAATGAACCTTTTTTCTCATATTATTACGTATAGTTATCGAAATTCAAAAGACAATAGCACTTACACTGATTACTCATTGTCATGCAAACAGGCAACGTGTTACTAAGCCACTAAGGCTATGAGAATAAACAAATCTGTTTTTGTTTTTTTTTTATTTCTTCTCAGTGATGGTTTTTGCTTACTTTCTTTTTATCAAGAGGTAAATGGGAAATAAGTATTGAGTGTAATGTATCGAATTTGTGAAATGAAATAATTTTCATTTAAAATGTTAATTTTTGTAAAAAATCTGAAAACACTTAATATTTCCGAAAAAGTTGAAGATAGGTATAGGACCTTGTTCATGAATTATGTCCAGAATTTTCTGAAGAATCCAAAAAATAAATGATATACAGGGGGTTGCATTTTGAAGAAGAAAGTTGGCATTGGCCACGGTAGCATTGAACACCCTGTATAATTTTATTTTCTTTAAAAATATGCGCATTTGAAATTACAGATCGACGTGTCCGAGCGTTTTTCCTTACACTTCCGCATTTATTCGTTATAGAATTTATTCAATTTGGCTGTTACACTCTGTATATAAAAAGGCAACGTTACAAGTGAAGATCGGAGAAGATTCATCAACTGAACTGGTTTGTGTTCGAAGAGGGTTAAGGCAGGGAGACACTATTTCTTCAAAGCTTTTCAGGCTGGTGCTGTAAGATGTTTTCAAAAGACTGAATTGGGACCACAAAGACCTCAAGATAGATACCTAGATACCTAACGAAGACTAAAATCCTGACAACAGAAGTAAGGCAACTCAAGATAGGTAACCAGACGGTTGAAGGGGTCAAGGATTATGTCCATCTGATCTAGGTCATCAAATTTAACTGGGAATAGAAAACCAGCAAGCCGAAATGCAACGAAGAGTCCGTATGACTTGGGCCGCTGCCGGCAAACTCAACTGCACCCTCAGAAATCCTGATATACCTATAAACCTCATATCAAAAGTTTTAAACAGCTGTATTCTTCCGGTCCCCACATATGGGCTAGAGACGACTACTTTAACTTGCAGAAGCGCTAACAAGCTCAGTACAATACAACGGGCCATTGAAAAAAATATGCTAGGCATCGGCCTCCGAGATTGCATCACAAACGAAGAGATCAGGCGGCGTACAAAGGTGGAGGATGTGATAAAACGAGTTGCTTGGGCAGGACAATTTGTTCGACAAGACGATACTCATTGGACAAGATATATTATGCAGTGGAGACCGAGACTGCATAAGAGAAGCGTGGCTGATAGAGAGAGAGAGAAACTATAGTATGAAACAACAGATCGAAACACGAAACAAGTTCCGCATGCGGAAACTTGATATTTGACATATTACTATACAAGCATGGGCGTCCCCAGGGAGGTGCAGCTGCCCCCCCCCCTAGAGCTCAAAAATACCTTGAAAACTTATGGAATAATAGCATATTATAATATACTAAAACCAGTTCATTATTTCTATTTTGATTTTTTTTGCCCCCTCCTAGCTAAATTGCCCCTGAGGAATTGTATAAAAGGGCTGGGGACGCCCTTGTAAACATAACACATGTTCACGCCAAGTGAAAATTAATTATTCTGAGTTTTCAAAATTCAAATTATTAAATTAATTTCTCCATACTGGGGAATTCCCATATGGATTATCCTTTATATACGAGAAGAATTCGTCGGCTGTGGAGTGCAGCATATGTCGCATACTCGCATATTTGTTTCGTTTCCATATAATTCATGAGTTCACTGATTCACTTGATCGTGAATAATTCTGCTTCCGTTAATCGCTTATTTTCTGCTTCCTTTCGTGAATTCAGAAAATTTCAGTTTTTCCTGTGATTCGCAGTTTGTAGTGATTTCGATTCAATTGATTTACATTCATTTAAAACTTTTAATTGTGCGAATGATTTCGAACAAAAAAAACTGTTACCAGTGGCGTGATTATTTTATGATGGAATAGGACAGGATCCTGTTGACTGATTTGCTGATATAGGTAAGACTATATTCCTTCTGTTACTTTGGGTACATTTATCCTTTCATTTGTGTTGGGTTTCAATTAATTTCATATACATATACACTCCACTAGCCTCATTTTTATTCTCATTCGGAAGATTATATTTCGAAAAATCAAACTTAAAGAAGATTGAACCACACTTCAGTTGGTTAACTGAAACTCTACCCAACACGTTTTGGTCCTTCGAGCCGGATATTTAGTTCAATTTCAAGTTCATTTTCTCAAAATTTGAGAGTTCGAGTCAAAAATTCAAAAATCCTCGTTTCAAAGTGTCCATTATATATTCAAATATACGACGATCATCACGATCTGGCAACATAGTGCCACAGCTGACAGGTCTCATACATCTGTTTACATCGAGATATTCAGTTTCATCACTTTTTAATTTACTTTTTACTGTTTGTCTCTGTTTCTTATTCGATTTCTTCATAACAATGCCACCGAAGACAGATACAGACATTAAAGCATTAGATAAGCTGATCGAAAAAAGGGCCAACATATTTTCTACTGTCACTGGAATCTGGCACAGAGTAAAAGATTACGATGTAACAAAGTTGTTTGAATTGCAAGCCTACTGACAGAAGATTTCTGGGTATGAATCTAAATTTGAAAATATACAGGAGGAAATAGTTGAGTTCAATTGGATATAGCATCCGAAGATCGTATAGAAACGGCAAAGTCAGAGTTGGCATTTGCTGAAGTAACTGCTCGCATAAAGTGTGACGACCTTTCGTTTCTATTCGTTACCATCTTACCCTCCGAAGACACCTTGGGCGCCACCTCTAGTTTAAAGTGTTGAGGACACTCGGAACCCGTAGGCGGTACTCCTGTCCTACGGGCGTCCAGGAGCTGCAGTAAGAGAAGATTATGCCCAGGGGCCTGATGTTAATATATTTCTGATTTATTCCCTGTCTCTGGAGCTCATTGTACAAATTCTCCTCGGGAAAATAAAACACACAATGGCCAGGACACTTATATTCTAGGTTCGGTAATATATACAATGAGCGAATGACGTCAATGAAAAATGGATAGATATACACAATGATGTTAAATCAATGGAAAACGACATTCGTACAATGATATCGATAGTTAAAGTGTAATGTCACGGTGCCAATGGTAATGTGGTGTACGTAGCGGTGCTCATGATGTGTGATGATATGCTGGTGTCTCGGCGTACATGTCGTAGAATGATGTCTATATGCCTCGTTGTACATGATGTTGAATGATAAATTTGCGTCTCGGCGTACATGATATTGAATGATATCCCTCTTGATGAGAAATGGTAAATTACATTACATTACCAATGGCGAAGTGTTTTACCCAATGATGTCGCGGATATAGTATACTTTCAATAGTGTACAGGGAATAGGAGGAGCAATCGGTTCGGAGGCGGGGTGTAACGTGCATGGGTGAATGCATGAATTATACATGCAAAGATACAAAATATACACTACTACGAAATGAGAAAGCGGTCAAAGTAACGTGCGGTAGCAAGCGGACATAAGCGAAATGAAGCAAGAGTGCAAGCGGAAAATATTGTGAGAAAACAGAACTACGGCAGGTAATAACGTGGGCAATGGGACGCTTGAATAAAACTGAACAAAGATGTATGTCGGTACGTTACGATTGGTAGGAGACATAAAGAAAGGAATGTACCCGGATAGAACTGTGAGATGCGCCGTTTTAAGCTAACATCGTACAATCCTACACACTCTGAATCCAAAGAGACATGTAGGCCGTTTCAAGCTACTACACGGACTCTAAGAACTCAGGCAGTACATCAAGGGGAATACAGGGCCACTGAATGCGCCATTTGAAGCTAGCATGCGTGTCCCTGCACTCTTGGGGTTACCATGATTTCATACAGGCCATTTAAAGCTACTGTACAGAGCCATGGGGAATTGGAAGGTTGGAGACAATACCGGGTTGTGCATGCGCCATTTAAAGCTAACATACACCACCCTGTATACTAGGAAATCCACCGAGTCAGGCAGGCCATTTCAAGCTACTACCTGGCACCATGGATGTTTGGAAAGGGACGAAGATGTAAATGCGCCGTTTCAAGCTAACATGTACAGGGTATCCCATTTTGGACACTTTTACGGGATATATCCGTTATTTTTAACGTTAGCAGGATGCGGTTTTCGCGACAGTGTGCTACTTTTTTGTGAAACTAAAGATGGCGCAATCAGTTTTTTCATAGCCCTCTTAGTTTTTGCTATACAGGCTGGAAATGAAAAGTATCACTTTTTAATCACCCCCCGTATCTCAGTTGTGCTTGAACTTGGAGAAATGGTTGAAACGCATTCCTATAGATTTTTTTCCGTGAAATCCAGTGGCGCAGTCATGTTTTCAATTTCACTTTCCGTTTCTGAGATATCGAGCAAACATATGTTTTTTTAAATGGGACACCCTGTATATTATTTTTTATTCTTATTAAGCACAATCTCAGCTTTTCAAAAACATATTATTTTATGCATTTATTTTCAAATTATTTAAATTTTCAAAAAATTGCAAATTAAATTAACTCAAATATTAGATCATGTGATGTAGATATTATGTTAACATTATTTTCGATTTCTAACGAAATCTTGACATTTATTTTTGTTTTTAATAAACAGTCATAGCCTACTATTTAGTTATTGACGATTGAATTACAAAATCTTGAATTCTGAACTTGGTTTTGAAAAAAAAAGCATAAAATAATATGTTTTTGGAAAGCTGAGATTGTGCTTAATAAGAATAAAAATAAAATACAGGGTGTCCAATTTAAAATTACATATGTTTGCTCAATAACTCAAAAACGGATAGTTTAATTGGAAAACTGACTACGCCACTGCATTCTACGGAAAAAATCTATAGGAATGCGTTTCAACCATTTCTCTAAGTTTAAGCAAGATACGGGGGGTGATTAAAAAGTGATACTTTTCATTTCCAGCCTGTATAGCAAAAACTAAGAGGGCTATGCAAAAACTGATTACGCCATCTTTAGTTTCACAAAAAATTAGTACACTGTCGCGAAAACCGCATCCCGCTAACGTTAAAAATAACGGAGATATCCCGTAAAAGTGCCCAAAATGGGATACCCTGTACATCCCCGCATACTGGAGGAATTCATAGAATTATGCAGGCCGTTTGAAGCTACTACACAATTCCATGACCCAGAGAGGTAAAGGATCAAATGAGAAAGTACAGTAATACACCGACAAATCAACAAAATAAAATCTAAATGAAGTAATCATACTTTGCTCACGCGTGACCCTTTGGTTTACTCACTGTTTCAAATTATTTTTCAATAACCGAACCTGGAAACCTGGACCTGGATTTGCACTACTGCTTCTTTCACTCAACCTGGGGCCTGGATTCGGATTCTCTGAAGGTGACTGGCGGTACCGCAATTAATTAATTACCGACCGCGCGTCTGATCTTATACGCTTCTGAGTCGCGGCGCTGACCACGCCCAACGCGGTTGACCTCGCGATCGTGGCCTATCGCGCATCGATGACCTCGACAATTACCGCGAGCTAATGATCTCTCTAATTCAGCCGGAAAACTTGCTCCTTTACAAAAGGGACTGTTTTTATCTTTAAAACGACAAGAATCATTGTCAACGCCGACATCAAATTCGCAAACTCCGAATTCAAATTTCGAATCCCTTCTGCTGCTCGAAATTGATATTCGCCCTTTGTCTGGCGAAAGCTCTGAACGGCCTGAATTATTTCAGTTGTTTAATTCTTTGGTCCATGAAAATAACAGTTTGGCTCCCATGCAAAAATTTCAATTTTTGAAATCATATGTGAGAAATGATGCCCTTTCGGTCGTATCAGGGCTGCGCAACTGTCAAGTGACAATTATGAGTTCGCATATCGAGCTTCAAAATCACGTTTTCAGAATCCACGCATGTTAGCAACAATGTACATGAACGGAATTCTGAATTTCAAAGCTGCAAGTAATAATTCTTGTTTCGCATCCTAAGGAATCTTTGAACTGCCACCAAAATTCTGTCAATGCAATATGAGCGGAATATAAAGGACTTATCAGATTTCGTTTCATTTTCCATAACATTGCGTGACCCTTACACGAGAAAAGCGTTTGAAGGTCAATTAAATTCATCCGAGATTCCCGAATATAACGCTCAGACTCAGGAATTCTGTGAGCAAAACTCTCCCAGGTCTGCCACCAAATCAACACCATTCAATTTATCACATTCAAATAAAAATAAAACAAAAAATGTTTTACCCGCAAATTCCGCACCCCCCACTCAAAGCTCCAATGGATTCATGTAGTTTCCCGAATTCGAAAAAGTTTCGTTGTCCGAAATGCAATGATTCGCATCCACCATTCGCCTGTGCCTCCTATTTAAATTTGTCAAGACAAGACAAATTTGAATTTTTGAAAAATTCCAGCGCTGTTTTAACTGCCTTGGTCTACACAATTTCAAAGATTGCGCTTCCAAAAATTCCTGTAGATTGTGTGGGTCAAATCGTCATCACACCATCCCGATAACGAATCTTCGTCCAATAACGGATCTGCCAATCAATCAAATGTATCATCTCGTACTGCAGGTGAAACAAATCATGTTGAAAATCAGCCTTCAACGACTCATTCCATTCCTTCAAATGATGTAATTAATTCCTATCACATCAATAGGAAATCGGTCTCCGTGAACCGAGTAGCCGTTTTAGACCCTGGATCCAGGATTTCAGCCATTAGTCAACCCCTAGTCAAAAGATTAGGTTTGTAAATTGATCCTGTCAATGTATCAATTTCTGGCATTGGTCAATCAAATGCTTGACCGTTTAGTTTAGGTTTAGTAGAATGTAGGTTGTATCCTAGATTGGGATCCGAGTTTTTACAGGTGGATGCCATCGTATTACCGGAAATCACAAATAATATTCCTTCTGTTCCCTTGTCACAAGAAGTGTTGAAGCACTTCCAATTTGGCTGATGAAACTTTTCATCTTTCTCAACCAATAAATATGCTGTTAGGCGCTGATATGTATTCGCTGATTTTCCATCGCGACGGCCGAATTTCATCTTCTGGATATCCTTCAACCGTTAACACATTTTTCGGTTGGACTATCAATACTATTATAGGTCCTATAAAGGAAATTGATGTACTTCTCCATCAGCGTGTAGATCAAGTAATATGTTAATTGAAGGGCTTTTCTATCTTATTTATTCAGCTATCGATTTCGGAAAAATTATGCCATCATCAGGCCGTTCTGAAAAGTCACTTTATATATAATAAAGGGACGATAAACATACAAATTAAAACAAAAACAAACAATAAAATCTCACCGTCATAAAATACAAGAATAAGCTATAAAATATAAATGCATCATGAATATAAATGGTGTTTCGAATATTTTTTCGATATTTGTAATATTACACGTCATAAATGAGGTAAACAATTCATTATCTGGGAAACATAATATGTAGGAAAAACGAATACACATGCGTGGCGTTCAAACCGCATAGAAACAAGAAATCACATAGATCGTAAATTTCTTATTTTGGCTGCTGCTTCTGAAGGATCGACTTAAAAATATTGTGAAATGGAAATTCTTTTATGTCGTTCAATAGGTTATTGTCATCTTTTCTTTTTGAAATTTGTAATTATTGTTCCAGAAGGGTTAATCTATAAAAACTTCTTTCGTGGTGGAGAATATTGAGACTATGAATTGACGTCCTATGTTTATTATCAGAAAGATGGTTTCCCATTGCTGAATGGGGTGGGATCTATTCTTCACTTGTTCGGAGAATCTTATATTAGCAGCGCGTGCAGTCATACCAATGTAATAAGTCTGACAATCTTCACACCCAATTTTATAATAATAATAATAATAATAATAGAGTTTATTCGTATAAATAATACACAAAAATAAACTCAGTACAACTGTTGAGTCCGATATTAAATATCAACTGTGCACAGCTCGTACAAATTAATTTTTCTCACTCAATATACCAAAAATTATCTAGTAAAATCCTATCAATATATCCCACTCAATAAAACCCAAGAAAAAAAACAAAACCAAGTTTCTGCATGAAAAATTTCCCATCAACTACAACCACTTTATTTCCCCAAAAAAACAAAGAAATCCTCAAACATACGGTGAATATATGGTGACGATGCATGGACAATCGGAAAAAGATGCACTAAAACTACGTGAGCACAACCTGAAGCGCACAGCCGTGAACACTCGCAATATAACAATGATCCCTTGATCCCTATGTATATATTTACATTGAAATTTTATTTATTTTTTTATCTTATTTTGTGTCAAATCCGAGTAATTTGCATCAGATACACATAACATTTGGTTTCTCTTTTAAATTAGCCATTTATTATTTTATGCAATTTTGTTTTGTCATAATTCATGATCCATTCCTTAAGTGCTCTGCTAAAGGAATTTTTATTCTTTTTTTTCTCCAATTCTTGGGGTATCACAGCAAATATTCTGGGAGCAATGTAAGCGCAGCACCTCTGGCCTATTCTCTTAATGGATCGCGGGCGTTCAAAACTACGCGCAATTGTCCTTGTTTGGTGTTGATGTTGCTTCTTTTTCATATGTATTTTTCCTTCAAAAATGTTCACAATGATCCTGAGTGCATAAAGCTGCCTGACATCGGGTACCCTCGCCAACTCATAAAGGGCTTTGGTGGGGAAGGTTAATTTTTTTTTATGAATTATTTTCAGGAAATATTTTTGAATAACATCCAATCTTTTTTTATGGCAGTCCAGTACACCTCCCCATCCAATTATTCCATAAGATAACTGTGACTGTACCAGAGCATTGTATAAGATGTTGAGATGTTTCAAACTGTCAATTGTTTTTCTCAGAAATCTGAATTTATATAGAATTCCTCTCAATTTTTTTGTCAAATATATCATATGGACGTCCCATTTCAAATGTTCATCGATGAATATGCCAAGGTACCTAACGGAGGATGTTTTTGGAATAGTAGTTATTTCATCGTCCAAGTGTATGTCTCCAATATCTTCTGCCACCGCCCTACTCGACCTGAACGGTACGTATTTTGTTTTGGCTTGATTGAGTGTAAGCTTATTTACTTGTAACCATTTTGCTATCTGACCGAAGTCCCGAACCACCACACTCTTCAGGTCCGGCCATGATTGGCTCTCGTAGAGTACAACAGTATCATCTGCAAAGCTCAAAATATCACCCTCAACCTCCATCTCCAACAGGCCATTCATGTATATAAGGAAGAGAAGCGGTCCAAGAACGGTGCCCTGTGGAATCCCATATGTAATCAATCTCCTTTCACTCCGTTTATCATTTATTGCAACTATTTGCTTTCTGTCGGAGAGGTAGCCTTTAATTAATTCATAAATCGACCCGCGAAATCCATAACTGTATAAATTTTCCATTAATTTCTCATGACTGACGGTGTCAAATGCTTTCGCTAAATCGATGAACACAGCTAAAGTTGGCGTGTTTTTATCCATATTGTTGTATATCTTAGTTGTTAATTCTCTTATGGCGTCCTCCGTTGAGACACCCTGGCGGAACCCAAACTGCCTTTTTGATAATATACTATATTTTTCCAAATAACTCATTATTCGGGTTTTTAATAACTTTTCAATGATTTTTCCTATGTTCGAAATTAGAGTTATTGGTCTATAATTTATCATTTGCGTCTTATCACCATTTTTGTATATTGGTTTTACAATTCCCAGTTTTAGAAAATTAGGAAAAAATCCCCTTTGGAAGCAGGTGTTAGCCAAGTAGGTGATGGGTTCCGTTATTTCTTCTTTTATTTTCTTCAGTGTTTCGGCCTTGATCCCATCGAAGCCAGCGGATTTTTTCGATTTCAATTCCGATATAATCTCAGTTACCTCCCGCGGTTCCACTGGAATCAAAAAAAAGGAACTCTCCACAGTTCTACGCCTGTCGACAAAACCATCGGGAGTTTTTATTTTATTAGCATATTGTTCCCCTAATTCACTGTAATATTTATTGAATGCTTCAGCAATTTCAAAGTCATCCTGTATGTTTTCCATAGTCTCAGTTTTCAATTTATTTATTTGTGTCTCAATTTTTTTCCCGTTACATATGTCTTTGACGTAGTTCCATAATGACCCTGAATCTGAACCTGCCTTTTGGATGCAATTCTGAAAGTGGACATTTTTTGCTTCTTTTATCATTTTTTTTTATGTTACCCTTGGCTCTAGAATATTCCTTTTTTAGGTCTAAGTTATGATGATCTAACTTCAGCTCGCGGTATAACTCATTTTTCTTGTTAATTAATTCACATATAACAGGTGATATCCACTTTTTTCTCATTCTATCTTTTTTTTTAATTTTAACAATATTGGTACTTTCCTCAATATGTTCAGTTAAAACAGAAACAAAGTTGTCAGCAATCTCGTCCACTTCGGCCGCCTCATAAACCTTCATCCAAGTCTCATTTTTCAATCGATCTTGGAGTTTATTGTAATTGACGTATTTCCTAAATTTCTCAGTTATAATATTCCTATACGTAATTTTGAAATCCAAAGTTAATATGACAGGATAGTGATCTGTGACGAGGTATTGTAAAACACAAGCATCAGCACTTTCGCTTTGTAAGTTAAAACCCTTCACGAAGAAGTGATCAAGACAGGTTCTGCTCTCCGGGCGGGTTGGTCGATTTATCATCGAGACAAAACCACACGAGGACATAATATTTTTGTATTCCTCAACAAAATTCTCATCCCTCAGTAAGTCTATATTCATATCACCTGCTACAATATGTTTCATATATGTATCTTTATTTTGTAGGTATTTCAACAAACTCATATTGAATTGTCCCAAAGATATCTTTGGCGACCGATATAGAGCTGTCAGTAGCAAAGATTTTCCACCCTTCTCTCGCACAGTAACCTCCAACCAACACATTTCATCAACTTTTATTTTTTTATGATCATAAGTAATATTTTCTTCTATATATATCATTACACCATCATTTCTGTTGAATATTCCCTCGTTATATATAGTATTATATCCCTTTATCTTGAACATATTTATATCCTCTACTTGAAAAGTTTCCGTTAGAATTATGATATCGAAACGATGTTTCATGGTTTCTAGTAAAATTTCTAATTCATCAAAATTTTTTTGAGCACTCCGTATATTCATCTGGAATACTTTAAAATTTAGTCTTTTAACATTTTGATCGAAATTGTGTACATCCTCCACCAGTTCAGTAATAAATTCTTCACCTTGATAATCCCTAATAAACCTGTCCATACCCCCAATCAAACCGACCAAACACCCCCGAAAACAATGCAAAAATCCTATTTATTAATTAATGGTTACATACATATATTTTTACCTACATATAATACCTTAAAAAGAACATAAACAATTTAATGACTCACTTTCTACTTCTCAATTAATGTTCTGTTTCGAAGCTTCCGAACTCGAGCCTCCTTCATCGACCACGCATCTGTGGGCTTCAATGTGCTGCCGTGAGTTGAACCGCCCTCCTCCTCCACAAAAACAATGTTTTGTTCCACTGAGCTATTCTGTATATTTTTACTTATAGGTATAAGGGGAGCACTATGCGGTTTTCTTTCATCCTCGCTATTTTCTAATTCTTGTACTGTGTATGTTGTTTTCCCAACGATCAGTTTATCACCCCTGATATAAGATTTTTCTTCACATTGTTGTCGAGCGCTTTTGAGGTGGTTATATAATATTTTTGTTTCCTCTCGCTGTTTTAATGTGAGGTCATTCGCTATTGAAATTCCTGTTCCCTTCAATTTCTTGACGTTCTTGAAAATTAATTTCTTCTTTTGTTGTGTTGTCAGTTCAATCTTTATTGGACAATTTTGAGTCTTTCCAAGGGGATAAATGTCGCTCACCTCCGACTCCTGAATTGTTATATCCAGGAGGCGTCCTAGTTCTCCAGTAACAAGTGATGGGGTAATCTCTGTTCTGTCTTTTCCCAATCCAAATACAACTATATTGTTTTTAATAAGGACACGCTCGTTCCACTCCACCCTCCTACTCAGATTCTGATTTTCCCTCTCTAGATTGTTTACTCTTATTTTCAAATTTTGGATTTCCAGCAGTAGCTTCGTCTCAGAAGCTGTAATACAGTTCTTTAATTCCTTTTTTGTATTCACTATTTCATCGAATAACTGTTTAAGAGAAATTTCCTCCTTTGCCCCATCAGACATCATACATCAGATGTATCCTCCACTTTCTTGCTCCTTTTTCACCTTTGGTTTATTATTAACTAGCATATTCTCTAAAGTGCTACCTCTTTTATTAGTGACATAATAATAATATTTTTGTAGGATTGAGTTGAGACTATAATAAAGGTTTCGACAAAAGGGAATGGAGATATATTTGAGAGCCATGCTATGATGTGGGTAGATCTTTTTGACAATGAGTTCTTTCTCCTTTTTTTTGTTTAATCAAGTTATCTATATAAGTTTTGGAATATTCGTTATATAAGCCAATGGTGTATATGTTATTAAGTTCTTTTTCATAATTTCTTTCTGATAAAGGTATAGTATTTAATCTATGGATTAGGAAGTTAAATGCTGCTTTTTTGATGTGTACAGCATGATGTGAGTTATAAGGGATAATAACGTCAGTATTTTTCGGCTTTCTATAAATATCGAACGAGAAGTTGTATGTTTCGTTCAGAATAAGCTGAATTGTTAAGTCTAGAAAATTGATGGTATTTTCTGTGGCTTTTTCTATTAGTGAACTTTATATTGAATTGACTGTTCAGATGTTCTAAGAAGGAATCAAGGTCATTTCCACTGCCGGACCAGATACAAAAAACATCGTCCATATACCTTCTCCAAAAAGTCACACATTGACTCAAAGGATGATTCATAATTTGTATTTCCACGTAGGCTTCTGCGAGAGCCCCGCTTAGTGAAGAACCCATTGGTAGTCCGTTAGCCATGATGTAGAGTTTATCCCAAAATGAAAAGAAATTTTGTTCTGTTGCTAGTTTCATGAGAGAAATTATATTCTCGATATCTTCTTCTTCTAGCTGGCTGCTGGAAGTAATTTTCTTGAGACAGCAGTTGGTGTAAATGATCATTGAGTATAGATAAGGTTTGTTCCAATGGGACATTAGTGTAGAGGTTCACTACATCAAATGATAACAGGAGGTATGTGGTGTCCTTGTTGGGGTTGATGAATTTCAGCTCTTCTATGAGTTCAATTGAATTTTTAATGGAATATTTGGTCCTGAATTTTAATTTACCAACAAGAATATTATTTAGTATTTTGGAAATTTTATTTGCCGGTGAGTCAACAGCTGAAGTAATTGGACTTATACTCTTATCTGGTTTATGAAGCTTTATCATGGAGTATAGAACAGGTATACGTGGATTCTTTTCCTTAATGGTGTGTATATTAATACCACCCAGTAGTTTCTGAAGTGTGGGTAGACATTGTTTCAAAGCAGGAGTGAGTTTTTATTGTAGCTCAACATTGGGTTGTTTTTCAATTCTTTGATGTTATTTTCCTTGAAGAATTGTAAGGTTTTCTCCACATATATATTCTTATCTAGGATTACTAAGCCGGCGTTTTTATCCGCTTTGGTTATGATCAAGTTATTGTTCTCTAGTTTTTCTTTGATCTTTTTATATTTTCATGGATGTTCCTCTTATTCAGTATTTCCCTTGAATTTCCTGGTTCGAGATTTGATTGTTTTTTCACAAGGCGTGTGATCTTGCTTGCGATATGTCATAATTGTAATGTTTTCTAGTTTGTAATTCTAGGTCTATAGCCAGGAAATGAAGGTCAACTTTGCTGGGGTATGGTGAATACTTATGTCCGAGGTTCAACGTATCGATCTCCTTTTCAGTGAGTACAACTTCAGAAAGGTTGGTGAATCTGGGTGTTCGCGCCAGCGATACTATGTGGAATGTGTCGATATCTGTGCTGCGGTTTATGAACAACTGTTTCGCAGAAACTATCTCAATCTTAGAAAACTGTAAATACCATATTTTTAATCCTAGTTTATTCGATCGATAATATTGATCTCGATGTTATTAAGAGCCAATAAGGCATTCACGAATCAAGTTGTTGTTGTAATATGTCGTACAAGTAACTAGTAGTTGAGTTTTGATTAAACAAGTTATCAAGTGTTAATCGTTTAAATTAACAAGAAAATACAGTCCACAAAACCTACATGGTCCATTCGAGCCAACGGATGTGAGGAAGAGTTCCATTCGAGCCACATAATTCTATACCTATAATTTGATCCTGGAAATTAAAAGTGAAACATCTAGAAGGCTCTGCCTAGGGTCAGTGAGACTATTGAGTATGTGCGATAACGGAGAGTGGGAAATTAGGGGCATCGTGGCGATTAGCGGATGCAGTTTATTCATTTGTCTCTGTTTGTATTGAGCCACATATGGTAACCATGGATACAGAATTACATGTCCCTTCTCTTCTCCATAGGCATGCGTATAGCGATGACTGACCCTGGATTTAAGGGGAACGATTGCCACACTTTTGTATACTTATTAGCCACTACGCTCAAATTCTATATTTATAATTCTATGATTCGAGCCAACAAAGTCAAGAAGGGTGGAAAACGAGTCGAGAATAGCCGAAAGTCAGGCTACGTTCTTAATAATAAATATAAATAATAATAGAGAGTTGGTGAGTCCGTTCCTGTTTTTTGCCTGATTTCTTCAGTTCTTTGCATCCCAGTTAATTCTTTTCACCTGTAGAGAATAAAAAATAGTCTGTTTGTCGCGTATAAATTCGGGTTTTCTAAAATATTGCACAATAAAATGGAAGATTCATTGATTAGAAAGAGAGGGTCGCTAAAGAGCTCTCTAAACAATTTTGTCAAGCATGTAGAGAGCAAACAAGGCCTAGACAAACTCAGTGAGACTGACCTCATCCAGTTAGAGGAAAGACTCGGGCGTGTTAAAATTATTTTTGATGCGTTCGAGGAGGTTCAAAACCAGATAGAACTGTCAGCCTCCGAAGAATCTTTAAAAAGCGTATATGATTTTAGAGCCACTTTCGAAGATATATATTACAGTTATCAATCCATTGTCAAAACTTTCCTTGCAAGTAAAGTAGCCATGGAACTTGACGGTTCAAGAAGTTCCACAGCATCATAGACATGGCATTTCAAATAGTAATTCTAGTTTAAGTGGGGTCAAGTTGCCAGTTATCACCCTCCCCAAATTTCGTGGAAATTATGAAGATTGGCTGGAATTTAGAGAAACTTTTTAATCCCTAGTTCACAACAATGAATCGTTGAGTATGATTCAAAAATACCATTACATTAGAGCTTCACTCGAGGGAAGCGCAGCCCTTGTAATAAAAGCAGTCGAGTTTGCAAGCAATACAAAGTTGTTGGTACACAATCATATTGAACAAATCTTCAGTTTGGAATCAATTACAAAAGAAAGTTCCTACAAGTTGCTTGAACTAGTGGATGACCTGTCCAAGCATCTGCGCTCACTAGAACAATTAGAACAGGACACCAAAAATTGGGATCCCCTGTTGATATTTCTAATCGCTTGCAAGTTAGATGCCAAAACAATGAGTGAGTGGGAAAGGCATTCGGTATCTTTCAGTGAGTCAACATTAGAAAACCTTAAGTTCTTTTTACGAAACCGTGCGGATTTACTAGAGACCTTAGAACATAAAACCGGTTCTAATTCAAGCAAGTCAAGTCAAGATGAGAGGTTCAATAAGAGAGATTCAAGACAAAGCTCAAAATCTCTGGTTGCGAATAGTTCTGCCTCAATTTCATGTTTTTATTTTAAGGATTCGCACTCCATTTACAATGCGAATCGTTTTTGGAATTATCAGTCGAAAAGTGTGGAAGAGTGGAATTTATTAAGAAAGCCAAGCTTTGCAATATTTGCTTATTGAACAATCACGCAAGTAAGAAATGCAAAGCTGGTCCTTGCAGGAATTGCAAGGCCTGGCAAAATACTCTTCTACACCTGGAAAATTCAACCATAGCGGAAAATCAAAAGAGACTAATTCTAGTTCGAACAATTTGACCTCTTTGGCCAGTGGCGTCGAGTTTTCCGGTAATTATACCGTCTTATTGTCTACGGCAAAAGTGATAGTTTTCGACAAGTCCGGTCAACCCATTTCGGTGCGAGCGCTTTTAGACTCTGGGTCGCAGTCGAGCTTCATCACCGATTCTTTGCGTCAGCGTTTAGGACTGCCTACCATCAGTAATGCGAATCTGAACGTCTTAGGCATCTCAAGTAACGTTTCAAAAATAAAAGAAAAATGTGTGGTCAACTTGACTTCGAGTCACGGCAGTTACAAGGCAAGCTCCAAATGACGAATTGCGAACAAGATATTTAATCTTTTGCATCTGGTTACAATACCTTCAGCTGAAATTTTAAGAATTGCACTTTTCTTTTTCCAATAAATAAATGAAAGATTTTTTATAGTAAAATATAAATATATCATATTGTCCCAAGGGAAATATGACTTGACGTTTCATATTTCCCTTGGGAAATATTAGTGTGTTATGACATATGGTAACTAAGGCGATATTGCTCAATATTGTTCCGATCAGAAAAAAAGGATCTAAGGTATTTATGGTTTTCTAGTTATAACTTGAGATCCTCGTTGAATATTGCTTTATTTTAGGGTAGAAAAGCTATTGGATTAATTGGACCAAATAGTGTATGTGAAAATGTGGAAACAAATTCTTCACAGGGAAAGACCAAATGCAAACAAATATTAAATGTAATTCTATTCTATCATAGGGTTACTGTGGAAGCACATCATGTCCTCATGATTGAAGAAAATGTGGAGAATGTTCGTGAGAAAGAAGGAATTCTGTTTCAGATGAAAATTGGTACCTATATATGTATGAACCCTCAACTAGTCGAATGGCATACCAGGATGATGTGAAATTCTTCATAGAAGAATTAGCATCAAAACCAGAAAGTTCAACGTCATTTAATTGTTACGATGAAAATGTAATGCAGTTCAAACTGATTCGAGTTTTTCTGTTGAATATTTGGTAATGTTTTATACCCTTCTGATGAGGAATTAATGAAAAGAATTAAATCGTGGGACCAGGAAGGTAGGGAGAAATTAAACACATGGCTTGCACAGAAATCAAAGGTGAAATTCGCAAAAAAGGGAGAATAGCAAAGGATACATATCCGAGCAAACAATAGAATATTTTTTAAGGTGTTCTATAGTAAAATTTCTTCGACTGAAGTTGTAGAATATTTTCAGAGTTTTACTGAGCATATTATTTTAAATCATCTTCCAGGAAACTACTTAGCCAGCATGGTGAAGAGATTATTTTGTTCATTTTTCTGCTCTTGCATTTCTCTTATCAGATTTGAACTCAGGGTATCTTGGAGAAGGCTCGGTTTCTCTTTTGAGAGAAGCATTGCACCAACCTCAGCAAACACTTTCTGTTTGTTTTCGTATTATATATTCATTGCTCTGAATCAAAACAATGTATGTTGGTGAAAATGTTTTTTCCTTTAATTTTGAATTCTACAATGCATACCTATTCCATCCCGATTCTAGGGCTTGAAATGGAACAATATCATATTGACTTCTTCAATTGCGAAAGGAATTGAAATAGATTATTATTGTGTAGCCACTACACCTTATTTACTATGCACTATGCAAATGCAATTCTTAGTTTCTTCAATTGCGAAGTAGACATGGAAAATAATATGGCAATTGGATCGAAATTCGATTAGGTATAAATTCTAATTTCAAAGGAGCGAATAATACTTGAAACAGACCCACAGTGAAATGCATGCTGAGAAATGATTTTCTCCACGACTGCCACAGAATACAGCTCTTCCAACATCGAATTCGACCATAGAATGTCAGTATTCCATAAATTAATATGTAATATTCATTCTACAACACTTTTATCGATTTCAAGTAAATAACCAGTTATGACCGCGGTTGTTGTTCAGTTTGGTCCTTGGTTTTCGCCCTTTATAGGTTACCACCAACAACCAACTCGAGCTTTAGTATAATCCTTGTTTTTAAGGCATTTCGACTGAATTTCATTCTCGCACAGTGTGTAAGAATATTCATTCCGTAACACTTTTGAAAACATAGAGAATAAATGAATAAATCTATGTGTCAGCCGCTCTGATTGTCATATTCATTGTGGATTTCGAAACGTCATAATTCATCTTAGTATTCTTTCTCCTTTTATTTCAACAGTTCGTGGAGAAAGTATGGTCTGTTACTCGGTTAGAATGAAAATCCGATACTCGTGATTCCTCAGGCTCGCCTCCGGCTCGCCCTCGGAATGATTCACTCGTATCGAATTTTCATTCGGCCCTTGTTACAGAATATACTATTCTGTAATCGGTTCTCACAGAAAAATTTGATCGATTCATAACGTGTACAGCTGAAATTGAATCAGGTTACAATTTCACCAGACAACCTAATGAAATTGATTGATTTCGCGTGGTATTCCAGAATCTGAAATGTTTATTATTTCTATTTTCGTTTCCAACATTGTATTTCTGACCGACGACAATAAATAGGTCAGTGTCAAAATCAGATGTGGGCGATGCGACGAGAAACCGGCCAGCGCGCAGGTCAAGTTTTGACTTTACATCGGCATTCCGCAACTCTCGTGCCTATTCGTCATTTAATGTATCCTCTCTTAAACAACATCCCAGTTGTTTAGGTGGGTCACGTGCGCAAGCGCAGAAATTGTTTCATAGTACCGAACGAAAGTTGAGCAAGAACGAGTCGTTAAGAAAACTTTATACCGAGCTTGGCCGATGATCAGGCAGACAAAGACGTCTGTGAGTATTTCATGCCGCATCACGGTGTTTGACGGGAAAATAGTACGATGACACCGTTGAGAGTCGTGATCAATGCGTCGTTTCCTATTACGAACGGAGTCTCTCTCAACAGCATACAGTATGTCGGTCCAATTCTGCAAGAGGATCTGTTGTCGATAATTCCAAGATTTAGACAGCACAAGTACGTGGTATCTGCGGATTGCGCGAAGATGTATCGCCAAGTACTCATTGAGCCGAGTCAGCGACATCTCCAGAAAATACTGTGGCGCGATAGTCCTGACCAGCCTTTAAAAGCATACACACTTAGTACGGTAACCTACGGTCACGCTCAGCAAGTTACTTGGCCATTCGCTGCCTGTTCGAGACTTCGAGTTAGCTAGAGAATGTCAAGAAATCACGCCAGACATCGCGGAAGTCATCCGCCGAGATTTTGATGTCGACGATTTGCTCACGAGGGCTGACACTATAGAGCATGCGCAGTATATCTGTTCCGAGGTTTTGACAGTGATGCGAAGTGGATGCTTCGAGCTGAGGAAATGGTATTCGAACGAACCAGAAATTCTGACGAATATCGAGAATAAAGATTCTCCTTGTGGGATCATCGAGTTCGGTCCTGGAGAGAACGCGAAAACCTTAGGATTGACCTGGTCGTGTCAATACGACAAGTTGTTGTATACGTTGGAAAATGTCGATCTCACCAAAAAATGCACAAAAAGACTGATCCTATCAGTGAATGCAAAGATATTCGATCCGTTGGGATTAGTTAGCCCGTCAATAATAATCACCAAGATGCTTATGCAAAGTTTATGGCTTGAGAAGCTAGGATGGGACGATGCGTTGCCCAAGCAATTGACAGATAGATGGTTCAGATTTGTATGTGATTAGCCCAAATTGAAGAACCTTTCAATAGCGCGAAGAATAGTTTGCGATAATCCCCAGCGAATAGAGTCGCATGGATATTGCGATGCAAGCGAGCGTGCGTTTGGTGAATGCGTGTACGTCATCGACGGAAACGTACACGTTCATTTGTTGACGGCCAAAAGTAAGGTTGCATCTATCAAGACGATAAGCGTACCTTGTTTGGAGTTATGCGGCGCATTAGTTCTTTCGCGATTGATCGAAAAGGTTAGGAAATCGATGACGCTCAAGTTTGACAAATATTATTTATGGAGCGACTCACAGATCACTCTGGCCTGGATAGGCACAAGTCCCAATTCGTTGAAAGTGTTTGTCGCTAACATAGTCTCGGAGATTCAGGGTCTAACCACTGATTGCGAGTGGCGCTACGTACCCACGCGAGATAATCCCGCAGATGTGGTGACAAGAGGGCTTTATCCGAGTGAGTTTTTGAAATCTTATCTTTGGTGGAGCGGACCGTCCTGGTTGTGTCAGGAAAAACAAGATTGGCCGATTCACAATAATACTATAATAAATTTGCCAGAGCTTGGACAGCAAACATGCGTCGTGATGAAAGAGAGTCCGGAAGACTTCTTTCCTTTCGCAAGATTTTCGAGATTCACTCGCTTATTGAGAACCATCGCGTACACATGTTGCGATTTTTCGAGAATTGCAAGAGTTTAAAAACCGATCGCGTTTCGGGAGCTTTGTCAAAGCAAGGGCTAGATCGCGCTCGAGTAAGTTTGGTGAAGATGTCGCAATTGCAATTATTTCCAAACGAGGTGTCAAGTCTATCCCTCAATGGAAAGGTGAATACCAAGAGCAAGTTATTGAGTTTGACGCCGTTCCTTGATTCTGCTGGCATAATACGCGTGTGCGTGTCGGTGGCCGACTAGAATACATACTCGGATTTGAGCTTCAGCAAGAAGTATCCTATGGTTTTGGATTCTGCTCATCACTTCACCCAATTATTGTTTCTTTATTTATCATTCGTCACCTGCACGTGGGTCCTCAAAGTATGTTAGCTTTTCTAAGAGAGGAACACTGGCCTATCGGCGGGAGAAACACGACACGTTGTAGCGGAAGTCGCTTGATTTTTGCCCTAGCTCAGTTAATAAGGTGACAGGTTCTTTGGACCACCTCACCAGTAAAAAAAATTTTGTATGATTACTTGGCAAGGGTCAGATTTTGTTGAGACTGGGCGCCAGAATTTTTTTTATTTAAGAATGATGTCAAATAAATACGTGGATTTAAAGAGGTTGAAAAAATTCAAAAATACCCCTCGATTTTAATTTAATATTCTCCTTCTCGATCTATCTAGGTAGAAACAATTGAAACACTCAGTTTTCACAAATATATTACAAGAAAATGAAGGTCATAAACAAAATGAAATGGTGAATCTAAATGAAACCGAATGATTGAAGGGTCTTGGTTCTCCTGGTTCACATACAGAATCTTTAATGGTTCTCCTATACCTTCGTGGTTCCCTGGTAGGGGCTTTCGATGTTCTTCCACGAATAATAGAGTCTGTTCACACTACTGGCTGAGTTTGATGGTGGATTGGTCGGGGTCTGTAACCTATTATCTACCAATCGCTTAGATGGATCGCTTCGAAGTTATGCCACGATGAAATTCCAATTCCAGACGCAAATTCCTCGTCGTTGAAAAGGGAGTTGTTCCAAACCAGTTGAAGTCAGTATCGCTAAGCTGGGTGAACGCCTCAAATGTGTGATAGCTCCACGGAATGAAGATGAGAAAACACAAAACAGGTATTAGTTGGTTGACCAGTTCCAAATAAAAGTCTTTTCGAAAATAAAACCCTTCATCGATTCACCGAAGAAAATAATGAGCAAACAGTATCTAACATTCAAAGGAAATTATTTTGAGTTACAATCCAAATCAAGCAGTAGAATATGAATCAGGAAAGTTATAAAAATAAGCAATTCAAATCTAGAAAATTATCAAAACAATTTTAAGCAAGAAAGTTATAAAAAATGTTGAGTCAAGACGTCTTGAGTCATTCCTGAATCGATCTTCAAATATGAACAAGAATTCCCCGAATTCATAAATTCAGAAAAAAAATAATGAATTGAAATCAAAGGAATTGACTTTTATCAATTGACCAAAAAAAATATCTTGAACAAATTTGTCAATTATCGAACTACGAAGAACTTGATCAAAAGGGAAATTGATTATTCTTTGCCTTTCGAAAACGAATATTAAACCCAAAAAAACTAATAATTGGAGGGCAAAACACATCAAGGAAATGAAACAAATTCCAGAGAAAAAACGCAATAAAAACGGCGAATTCAAACAATTATGATTGATCTCCCGTACCTTCAAATTATAAAAAAACTAATGAGATATGAATAGATAAGCTATATTTATTCAATAGATTCAAATTTTAACAGTCTATAAATCGTATTGAATCAGTAGGTAAAGAATGTACGGAGAATTCAAATTTGTCTGAGCCGTTTATACCAATCAAATGAGAAATTATGGAAAATCTGGAATTCTAGCGTCACATACCTTGATGAAGTTTTCTCCTCCACACTTCGAAAACCACTCTCCAAACAAAATTCTATTAGGAGAAAATTAAGTTTCAAACGAGAATAAGATAGAAAACGAAGAAAAGATATTATAATATGATTTAATTGAAATCAAAAGAGAAAGATAATGAAATCTAAGAAAGATCGGAATAATTCGCCAACGCAGTCGATTCAGAAAAGAGACCCCTGTTTCGATCTTTTCTTGCATTTCAAGGAATCAGACACGTGACCATAACACCAGCGACGTCGTATTAAACAGGAACTATAATAAATTAAAGGAATTACAGTAAACGTTTAAACAAATTAGGGAAATAATTAATTTCGGTTATCGTACGCCAGATGCCACACACAAAAAACACTGTTAGTAGAAACAATGGCATAACCATTGAATCAATGATATACTGTATTCCCTATTCCTGAATGATTACTATATTTAATTCAATGCTTATCTTGTTCTTCCTATGCCAATGCTGCCTATTTTTGATTCAATTATAGGTCTCATTGATTCGATCCCAGCAGTAAAAGTATTCAATGAAATGCTATAATTGGGACAAGAAAAGCGTTAGATAGTTTCAATGAAAGAATACAATTAAAACAAACCCAACCTCTTTTCTATCAATTAACTATAATATTCCAGGAGAATAAATATATTATTGAATAACTATACATCTGGATTGTTTTAAATGTAGGATATACTAAAACTGAAACAAGATGTAATTTCTTGAAAGGTAGTTTACTATAAAAAGAATGAATGCTTGATTTTTATTTAAATAAACTTCATATTGGAGAAAGAAACTTCATCAATTGAATCAATATGATGCAGTTGTTAGAAATATTTTATCTACTATATTTGAATTGAAAGTTTATTATTGTTAATTTAACTCTTTAATTTATTGATTGAATGATAAGATGTATCAAATAAAACTATTTTGAATGTTTTACATTTATTTATTATTTTATCAACAAAATCATAAATGTTGTCTCAAGAACACAATAACAATAAGTAAACAGTAACATACTAATATTCATAACGAAACAATAACTTATTTCCTCTAATTTGAACATAGTTATGGTACTGTGATAATAAGCGACAATATTAAATAGGGATCTTAAGGGATATTTTTCTTTTCGATTTTCTAAACCTCAAAAAACTACATAAACCTTGTTTGAAAATAGAATGAATATTAGAGAATTTTTACTAACATCAAACTTTGTAAGTATAGTGGATAACTGTGAGACACAGTTGTATGAACAATACCCAGTTTCATAAAAAAACAAATTACAATTTTACAAGTAAAAGTACTTGTAATGCACATTGAAAACAAGTGAATTTCACCAAATACTGCTCCCACTTTTAGTTGGATTACGATTTTACGAATTATGTAATTCAATCGGTATTGTTACCTTAGTTCTTAGTTAGTTATTTTTATGGAGCGGATATTGGACAAAAAACTTACAACTCGCAGAATATCTGCCTGTTAACTTATAACTTGTTTTATGAAACAGGCCCAGGTATATCAAAAGCAACCACTAAGATTTGGTTCAATTTAATCTTGAAATTGGATGTCCCTCCTTCGAAAGCGATGGTGCACCAAGTTTTAACTTAAGGGGTTGAAATAGTGAAATAACTAACATCCTAGCAACTATCAGTAAAATAAGTACCATCATTAGATTGTCTTTCGTTCATGGCACACATTCACAATAAAACGGAAGGCTTTGAGACATTTTTATATGAATATTAAGGTACTTACCCTGAAAATGTGGAACTAGAGATTCCATTCCCCAGTTATTTAATAATTGCTCTTCCATTTTCAAACTCTTTCTTCGCAGTAACACACACACCCAACATGCAACTAAATACTAAATCAAAATCCTGTCGCGTCTTGTCTTGATGCAGTCGTCTTCGTAGCTTTATTTACTATTTTTGAATCAATCATAGGCTTCATTGGAATAAATCTAGTTATTGTTCCGTTACTTTTTTTAGCTATTGAATGAAATGAATCAATTCATTCAAATATAGGTTGTATTCAAAGCAAATATAGTTCTTTTTTATTTCAATATTATTCTGAGCGATTCATACAAATAGAAGTCTTATTTAACGAATATGCAGTTCTTCCTTATTTCAATATCATTCTGACTATAATTGAATGAGAGCCGTATTATTCAATGAATTATCTGAATTTAATTACTTCAAAAATAATTTATTGATATAACAAGAAGTTTTATTGGGCCAACTGAAACGATGTCAATGAAATATCTACTATTGCCGTTAGCACAGTCTTTTTTGTGTGCATTCGACCGCAATATAACAATATTTTCGTTCAAATTATTTGATTATAAATTAGAACAATACGAAAAATGAAGTGACGATTATATCGTTACACATCCTCCTATCTCCGGTAAAAAAATTGAAAGTTTCACTTTCGATTTTTTTTTTTGCACCTTGGAAATAATATCGCAAGTTTAGGCAACATGAATGAATAACTTTCAGAAAGTTAGAGAAGGAAAAATTTAATTATGTGGGTTGAGAAATGGGTTATTCCATCTTTCAAGTGTGAGAGAAGGATATTATTCGAATAGTTGAATTCGACAGGGATACACTTAAAGTTGAGAAATAGATATATTGACAAATAGTTTAACATTTGTGATAATTAGAGGCAAACATTGACCGATTTCTGATTAATAGACTTCCGAATCTTCTCCGGAAATGAACAAACATTAAGTTCATTCAAAGGTGTAAAGAATTTTAGTGAATGTCAAAATAAATTTATCAATGTTAATAGCTCGGTGGCAAAATTGAAGCATTCACTGAGATATGGAAAATGAAATCCGAAATCAAGCCTCAAGGGATATTCAGCATTGAGAACTTAATGCAAATAATACACGTAAATGTCTTGTTAAATGCTGATGCTCAAAATAAGAAACACTGGCTAATGGGTGAAGCATCATCCACAGCTTGTGGAAACTTATGCATATATATTTCCGTGCCTTGGGAAGGTTAATGGTCTGAATCAATTTGACGGTCAGATTTTCCATCGTCCTCTGATTCGGAAAATTCATCAGACTCAAAATATTTGGGATCTGGTTTTAAATCCTTCACGTGCCAGTTGCCCATTTCAACACCACTTTCAGATTTGAGGGAATATACGAGAGGGGAAAGGACTTTAGTTACAATACAGGGTACATATTTCGGGGCCAGCTTAGCAGAAAATGAGTTTTCCGCTTTCGATAATACATAATTTTTCTTCAATAATCTATCGCCGATTTTATACCTAGTATCTCTCCTTCTCAAATTGTACTTTCTGGAGTTTTGGTTATATGCTTTTTGAATTCTATCACGAACTTTAGTGAATAGTTCGGGTAGAATCTGAAGATCATCAATTCTTGAATTTTTATCAGAAATGGTGACAATATTTGTTGCATTTTCTGCGATCTGTCCGTAATATTCTCCAGAGACAAGGACGTTTCTTCCGAATGTCAAAAATGCCGAAGAGTAACCTGTAACGTCACTTTTAGCCGTACGTATTGCTTGCGCTATTTTAAAGATGGACTGATCCCAGGTTTTATGGTTTTCTTTGATATAAGATCTAATAGCAGTAACAATCACCTTATTCTGTCTTTCAGTGGCATTAATTTGGGGATGATACCTGGCCGTATACCAAATTTTCTGTACTTTATATTCAGACATGAGTGATTTGAACTCGCGACTAGTGAATACGGAACCATTATCGCAGACAAAAATTTGAGGCACACCGAAAATTAGAAAAATCTGATTCTCCAAAAATCTTACAATTGCCCTTGAGGTGGCTTTAGATAGGGGGTGCACGAGAACAAACTTTGTAAACCAATCCACGACAACCAATAGATACTGATTACCGTTTTTGGATCGTGGGTATGGTCCTAGCAGGTCGGCGGACACAAGCTGAAAGGGAAAGTTTATGTTCTTATAAGACCCCATTAAACCTGCTTGAGGTAAATTTGATGATTTACAAGTCGCACAAACCGAACATCGCTTCACATACTTATACACGCTCCTTCTGAGTCCAGGCCAATAGTACAGTTCCTGAACGCGAGAGAGGGTTTTAGAAATGCCAAAATGACCGGCGGTTTCATTGTCATGATACATTTTCAGTACGTCTAGTCTATTAGCTGTAGGTACTATAATCTTCCAATCGAATTCATTGCCAATCAAATTATCTCTGTTCAAAACATGTTTATAGAGGACGTTATTTTCAACTCTAAATGAGGGAAATAGATCTGGGCTTTTCTCAACCTTGACACGCATGTCAGAATACCATTTGTCTGGTTTAAGATTGCCCAAGTCCAAAACAGAAATCTCATCAGTGGACCTAGATAATGCGTCCGCCACTACATTGAGTGCTCCTTTTCTATGTTCAATGTCAAAAGAGAATTGAGACAATTTAACAGCCCATCTTGCTAATCTACCAGATGGATTACACATATTATTGAGCCATACTAAACTAGCACAATCCGTGATTACTTTAAAGTGGGTTCCTTCTATATAGCATCGGAATTTTTCGATACCAAAGATAACTGCCAATAATTCCTTTTCGGTCGCTGAATATTTACGTTGACACTTATTCAGAGTTTTGCTCGCATAAGCTATTGGATGCTCGATCCCATCTGTTTCCTGGTATATTACAGCGCCCACTCCTGTATTAGATGCATCACAATATATAATAAAGGGTTGAGAGAAATCAGGACTTGCCAAAACCGGCGTAGTAGTGAGTGCTCTCTTTATATCTTCGAAAGCTACAACAGCCTCCATTGTCCACTCAATTGGTTGACTTTTCTTCCTTCTGCCCTTCAATAGATCTGTGATTGGACTACAAAGAGAAGAAAAGTTGTTTAAAAACCTTCTATAGTATCCAACCATACCAACCAGTCGTCTAATTTGTGTGGTTGTTTTAGGCTTTTTATAATTCAAAATTGCCGAAACTTTGTCACTATCAATTCTGAGACCCTGTTTATCTACTATGTAGCCAAGAAATTTAAGAGATGGTCTACAAAATTGTGATTTTTCTAAATTTATAGTCAATCCAGCTTCTTTTAGACAATTTCTAATTTTAGCAAGGACTTTCATATGAGTGTCGAAGTCGGGAGTTGCAATTATAATATCGTCAATGTAATAAAAGACAAATGGTTCAAGAGAGGGACCGATGACTAAATCCATCAGTCTGCACATTTTTTGGCTAGCGCTTCTCAGACCAAAAGGCATTCTAGTATACTCAAATAGACCTCTGCCATGTATTGCAAAAGCCGTTTTAGGGCGAGAAGAGGGTGTCAGACAAATTTGATGGAAGGCTTTCTTCAAATCTATAGAGGAAAGAAATTTTGAATCTCTAAGCTTACTCAAAATGGAATCTATCAAGGTCATAGGATATGCATCCGGAGTAGTCACTGAATTCAGTTTTCTGGAATCCAAGACGACTCTATATTCCCCAGATTGTTTTTGTACCAACCACACAGGATTGCACCATGGAGATTGAGATGGTTGAATGATTCTCATCTTCAGCATTTCGTCCACTTCCTTGTTTAGGTGTGCCAACATTGCAGGAGAAAGTGGATACTGACGCTGACGAATGGGAGTTGCAGTACCTGTATCGATATTATGTTCAAGTAAGTGAGTTTTTCCGATTTGACCCTCCGGAGCAATATCTGAAAAGGAACCCACTATAGATTCGAACTCAAACTGTTGGTCGGTGGTAAGATCATCACTTGATTTTATAGAATTTACCACACATACATCGTCATGCAATTCAAAATTATACGATAATTTCGAGAAATTTGCTTGCACTTGGAAAGCAATTAAGAAATCAACACCCAAAATAAGAGAATGTTTCACGGAAGGAGTAATTAGAACCTTGAGGTTCTTCGAGTTTCCTGAGAGAGAAAGAGGTAAGAATACGTAACCCAAGCATTGCTGTAAAACGCCATCTGCTGTTGTTATTTGCAGAGTGTCGTCATTTCTTATGTCGACATTCCATTTCCTTAGCAGTGGAAGACCACTGGAGCCCATTACTGAGCGGCAGCTTCCCGAATCAGCCAAACACAGGATATCGTCATCAAATATTTTAATTTTTAAGTAGGGACGATTATCATTGGGTTTTGTCTCAAAGGCGTACTCTTGTGGATATGAACCACTAATTCCAGCGGGGGATAATTCGTGTTGGATTCGATAACCCACTGTTCCGACCTCGAATCTTGACTTTGGATGAGTTTTTACGAAGTTTTCCCGTTGTTGTTTGATTCTAGGCTTTCTGAGGTGGTGGCAACAGCGCCCAGATTTACTGAACCACTTTTGAAGTTTTTTGGAGAACATTTTGAACATTTTGTTTTCACGATGCCCTTTCTACCACAACCAAAACAAAAGAGATTTTTTGGAGCTGAACAATTAGAATATGCATGTCCAACCTCATAACAATTCCAACAACGAATCGTGTTGAGTGCAGAGACTTCTCTATTTGAATTATTATATTTTCGATAATTCTGGACCCGAGGTTCCTGAACGGAACAGCCTAAATCAGGTTCTAATAGAAAGGATTTTCGGGTGGGCGGCGGTCTATATCTTTCTGACCATTCTAGGGATTCTTCTAATCTTTTGCAAAGACTAGTTAATTCAGAAATCGTTTCGATTTCATATAGTGACAAATGCGAGATATAGACGGGTGATAAATTTCTACGAATGATATTTACCATCTCCTGTTCTGGAGGTTGAACCTTTAGTCTATTGAAAAGAGCCTCCATTGAAGAAATATATATAGTTATTCCCTCATTTAAACCCTGCGTTCTGTTATCAATCTCCCTCTTAAGATCTTCATCATAATGGTAAGGCAGAAAGTCGTCTTTCAGCTTCTGAACCAGCTCGTCCCAATTACTCAATTTTTTTCTATTATTATTATACCATGTCCAAGCATGATCCTTAAACAGATCTCCAGCAGATAAAAATAATTCTTGCTTCGAAACATTACGCGCAAAACTAAAGGCATCAACTTTTTCAAGAAAGGAAATCAATGACTCTCTATGAGAGTCACCACTGAAGTGAATATTCCATTTATAAGGAAGAACAGGTTTAGGGAAATTGAATTGGGGAAGTTGTTGACCCGAATTGGAGGGGGTGGAAGTTAGCATTGGTTCAGGGTTTGATAGTTTTAGTGCCAAATCTCCCTCGAGCTCGAGCAACTCCAGGTGGAGTTCTTTTTTCGTATTTTCTTGAGCAGCCTCACTCGCTACCAATCTATGAATTCTACCCGACACATGAAACAACCTCGAATTTAGTCTTTTTAGGTCATTAGGAATATTCGTAAAGGTGGAAATTTTCAACTTTAAATCCTGCAAAGACTCTTTGATCTCTGTCACGTCATCGGTATGATTATAGCATTCAACATAACCTTCAGAGAAACTACGGCTATTTTTCTCCTGAGATAAAAGGCCTCTCAGGATTTTTCGGCGTTTATCAACATCACCTGATGGTGTTACGTCTCGAATCTTCAACTCATAATCGAGCTCATAAGATCGCAAGTGATTTACTTCCATTTTCAGTTAAAAATAATTAAACGATAAATATATCGGGTGGTGTAACGAAATTGTTTAAGCAATATAATCGACTTCGAAATCGAGATTCATGAACAATTTCGAAAGACAAAAATTAAGTGATTGGAAAATAGGCAAAATAAGGTAAGAAATTCGATAGATTCAGCAATGAACCAGATAAACTCCAATTGTTCTACAGACCAAGAAGGAAGATAGTTTACCTCAACAAAATCTTTTTAGTCACAAAACGTTGGGCGCCAATTTGTGTAGCGGAAGTCGCTTGATTTTTGCCCTAGCTCAGTTAATAAGGTGACAGGTTCTTTGGACCACCTCACCAGTAAAAAAAATTTTGTATGATTACTTGGCAAGGGTCAGATTTTGTTGAGACTGGGCGCCAGAATTTTTTTTATTTAAGAATGATGTCAAATAAATAAGTGGATTTAAAGAGGTTGAAAAAATTCAAAAATACCCCTCGATTTTAATTTAATATTCTCCTTCTCGATCTATCTAGGTAGAAACAATTGAAACACTCAGTTTTCACAAATATATTACAAGAAAATGAAGGTCATAAACAAAATGAAATGGTGAATCTAAATGAAACCGAATGATTGAAGGGTCTTGGTTCTCCTGGTTCACATACAGAATCTTTAATGGTTCTCCTATACCTTCGTGGTTCCCTGGTAGGGGCTTTCGATGTTCTTCCACGAATAATAGAGTCTGTTCACACTACTGGCTGAGTTTGATGGTGGATTGGTCGGGGTCTGTAACCTATTATCTACCAATCGCTTAGATGGATCGCTTCGAAGTTATGCCACGATGAAATTCCAATTCCAGACGCAAATTCCTCGTCGTTGAAAAGGGAGTTGTTCCAAACCAGTTGAAGTCAGTATCGCTAAGCTGGGTGAACGCCTCAAATGTGTGATAGCTCCACGGAATGAAGATGAGAAAACACAAAACAGGTATTAGTTGGTTGACCAGTTCCAAATAAAAGTCTTTTCGAAAATAAAACCCTTCATCGATTCACCGAAGAAAATAATGAGCAAACAGTATCTAACATTCAAAGGAAATTATTTTGAGTTACAATCCAAATCAAGCAGTAGAATATGAATCAGGAAAGTTATAAAAATAAGCAATTCAAATCTAGAAAATTATCAAAACAATTTTAAGCAAGAAAGTTATAAAAAATGTTGAGTCAAGACGTCTTGAGTCATTCCTGAATCGATCTTCAAATATGAACAAGAATTCCCCGAATTCATAAATTCAGAAAAAAAATAATGAATTGAAATCAAAGGAATTGACTTTTATCAATTGACCAAAAAAAATATCTTGAACAAATTTGTCAATTATCGAACTACGAAGAACTTGATCAAAAGGGAAATTGATTCTTCTTTGCCTTTCGAAAACGAATATTAAACCCAAAAAAACTAATAATTGGAGGGCAAAACACATCAAGGAAATGAAACAAATTCCAGAGAAAAAACGCAATAAAAACGGCGAATTCAAACAATTATGATTGATCTCCCGTACCTTCAAATTATAAAAAAACTAATGAGATATGAATAGATAAGCTATATTTATTCAATAGATTCAAATTTTAACAGTCTATAAATCGTATTGAATCAGTAGGTAAAGAATGTACGGAGAATTCAAATTTGTCTGAGCCGTTTATACCAATCAAATGAGAAATTATGGAAAATCTGGAATTCTAGCGTCACATACCTTGATGAAGTTTTCTCCTCCACACTTCACGAAAACCACTCTCCAAACAAAATTCTATTAGGAGAAAATTAAGTTTCAAACGAGAATAAGATAGAAAACGAAGAAAAGATATTATAATATGATTTAATTGAAATCAAAAGAGAAAGATAATGAAATCTAAGAAAGATCGGAATAATTCGCCAACGCAGTCGATTCAGAAAAGAGACCCCTGTTTCGATCTTTTCTTGCATTTCAAGGAATCAGACACGTGACCATAACACCAGCGACGTCGTATTAAACAGGAACTATAATAAATTAAAGGAATTACAGTAAACGTTTAAACAAATTAGGGAAATAATTAATTTCGGTTATCGTACGCCAGATGCCATTCGACCGCAATATAACAATATTTTCGTTCAAATTATTTGATTATAAATTAGAACAATACGAAAAATGAAGTGACGATTATATCGTTACAACGTTCGATAGTGAGAAAATGCGTACGATGCGTTAGGTTTCGAGGAGAAACAGTTCAGCCTTTAATGGGCAATCTACCGCGAGAAAGAATTGTCCCATCCCCTCCTTTAGCTGTGTAGGTATCGACCACAGAAATATAATAAATACTAGAATGCTATTAGATACGTCCGAGATTCAGTAAAATGACCCCACATAGCGAATAAACACCTACTACTTGTACATGCGCAGCTCGTCTTTTCTTGCCACGTCGTTGCCAAGCATTATGGTTTCAGATGAAGTTCGGAATAAATCTTATTGTGAAACCAGTGAATTCGGCAACACCGCTACGCGACGAAAACAAACACATCTTCACATCAGAAAAAGAGCAGTGTCGTATTTTAGGATTTGTTGATTCCCTTTGTTGTGTGCTTTCCTGTTTATTCATTCGTATAAATTCGCTTGCCTTTTCTGCTCCGTTTTCGGTGTTTCCTCGTTGTTTTCTTGAACATTGTGTATAGTACTGATACTCCTTTAGTTTAGTTTTGTACTTGAGTTTTACTAGTTAATTTTGATAGTCGAGTGCTGTGACAAATTTATAGACAAAATGAAGTGCATGGTTCTTTTTTGCGCAAATAAAGGAGAAACCCATTTTATGAAAGTAAGTTTAGTTTAAGTTAGATACTACAGCTATTTTATTATTATTGCAAATGTTGATATCGACAACTTATTCATACCACATTCACGAAGTCAAAAATTTTAAGTCCTACCCTGATGACACGTTCACATATTGCGCAAACTCTGTAGTAGGTCAATTTTCCCTATGAGGTGCCAGGAATTGTGAACTGATTGGCATTCTAGTATTTATTATATTTCTGTGGTATCGACTAAGCCGGTCCTTTTATCATACGTCAAGGTTTAAGTAAAGGCCGTGGCGGCAAATTAGAAAAATGCTACATCGGTCCCTTCATCTGTTTTGCTACAAAGGCTGTGCACCTAGAACTAGTCTCAAGTCTTTCCATTGAATCCTTTTTACAAGCCTTAAGGCGATTCGTATCTAGACGTGGAAAACCCAGTAAAATAGTATCCGACAATAAAAAAAAATTTTTGGGAGCATGCCGCGAATTAGGCAAGTTTTTAATAAGAAATAAAGATGAAATAAAGTCCTCTTCTTGCAGTGAGGGTATTGACTGCCAATTTATCCCCCCTTATTCTCTCCATATGGGTGGTCATTGGGAGTCCAATGTAAGGTGTGTGAAGTCTCACCTGAGACATGTCTTGGCCAATGCGCAGTTTACGTTCGAAGAGTTCAGTACAGTATTGTGTCCGATCGAGAGGCTATTTTGAATTCCCGACCTCTTTGCCAACTCACACCTCGCAGTGGCGCAGCCAGAATTTTTGTTCGGGGGGGCCCGACGCAAATATTCAACTGTATCTACTGATATACAGGGTCTTTCACGAGGAACCTCACCCATATTTATACGGGAAACTACTGAACGTATTTTCATGAAATTCAGCACGATGCTGATGAAATCTAAAATGATTTCAAGGCATGAGCACCTCCGGTTTTTCCGGAAATGACGTCAACTTCCGTTTTTCTAATTAGAACACCTTTTTTTTATTGCAGAAATAGATTCCTTAGAAAATTTCAAAGTATTTTGATGTAACATTTTTCAGTTTTGGTTGGAAAATTCTCTCTGAGCGGGAAAATTCGAAAAAAAAATCGAAAATAGAGCTCCGCTGAAACAAGAATAACTTCGAGGTTTTTGAATGGAAAATTTTCATTTTTGGGATTTTTCAAGATGTAAGATTGATGTATCCACTTTAAAAATCGAAATCGCGATTCATGATACAGGGGGTGAAAAAATCGCTTTCAAAGTTAGGGATGACAAAATCGTGAAAAATCTATTTTTTGAAATTAGAACACCATTTTTTATGGCAGATATTGAATCTACGTTAAAAAATAATGTGAGTGTATGCATCACACCCTTGCCCTAAAGTGGATATTAAAAAAAATGATTTTTCACGATTTTGTCATCCCTAACTTTGAAAGCGATTTTTTCACCCCCTGTATCATGAATCGCGATTTCGATTTTTAAAGTGGATACATCAATCTCACATCTTGAAAAATCCCAAAAATGAAAATTTTTCATCTAAATACCTCGAAGTTATTCTTGTTTCAGCGGAGCTCTATTTTCGATTTTTTTTCGAATTTTCCCGCTCAGAGAGAATTTTCCAACCAAAACTGAAAAATGTTACATCAAAATAACTTGAAATTTTCTAAGGAATCTATTTCAGCAATAAAAAAATGGTGTTCTAATTTGAAAAACGGAAGTTGACGTCATTTCCGGAAAAACCTGAGGTGCTCATGCCTTGAAAATATTTTAGATTTCATCAGCATCGTGAAATACTTACAAGTGCTGAATTTCATGAAAATACGCTCAGTAGTTTCCCGTATAAATATGGGTGAGGTTCCTCGTGAAAGACCCTGTACAGTGTACAGGTAGAGAAGTTTGCATGCAGAAAAATCTCGGGAGGGGCCCGGGCCCCTCGGGCCCCCCCCCCCCCCCCTGGCTGCGCCCCTGCACACCTGACCCCAATGACCTCAGTTCCTTACTCCGGTTCACTTTCTCATTGGGAGAACGCTAATAGCTGCGCCAGAAGAAGATGTCAAAGACGTCAAGTCAAACCGTCTGACAAGGTTCAAGCTCATGCAGAAGATCTGCCAAGACTTTTGGAGACGATGGGAGCGAGACTACCTCGTGGAACTTCAGGCAAGACAGAAGTGGAAGACCGAGCAAGGCTAGTTGTTGCAGAATCAGCTAGTGGTCATCAAGGACGACCAGTCTCCGCCCACTGAATGGCGGTTTGGACGAATTTTCGAACTGCACAAGGGTCAAGATGGAGTAGCTCGCAGCGCATCGATCCGAACAAGTGCTGGAGTAGTGAAAAGGAACTTTCAAAGAAATTGTTCTCTTCCAGTAAAGGTTTGAATGCTTAGGCTTCGCAAAGAGGGCGGCATGTTCGCGCCAGCGATACTATGTGTAATGTGTCGCCATCTGTGCTGCGGTTTATGAACAATTGTTTCGCAGAAACTATTTTAATCTCAGAAAACTGTGAATACCATACATATTTTTAATCCTAGTTTATTCGATCGATAATATAAATCTCGATGTTATCATAAGAGCCAATAAGGCATTCACGAATCAAGTTGTTGTAATATGTCATACAAGTAACTAGTAGTTGAGTTTCGATTAAACAAGTTATCAAGAGTAAATCGTTTGAATTAACAAGAAAATGCAGTCCACAAAACCTACACTGGGGTGGAAGACAGTCGTTTTCGGCTGTAGCAGGCTGGTTTTTATTACATCTTGTCTATGTGAAGACGTGAAGTGTGTGATTCAAGTTTCCGTCTCCTTTTTGCGTCTGCTCTCATATTCTCTACAATAACCATTTCCTCTAGTTTGTTGATAATAGATTCGTATTCCAAAGTATGTAGGATCTTCAGCAGATGATGATGTCAAAATTTGAGTTTCATATCTATCCACCAGATTTATAAAATTGTCGTTTGATCTCCCTCTTTAATAGAGATGTGTGGACGAAAGATTTGTAACCTCTACTGAAATTTGAAGGAAGTCTGATGTTCAGGAGCTTTGGAACAACCTTGTTATGTCTGCATTGTTGAAGGAAATCTATGTGTTGTCTAGTGTGATGTCGCTTACTCAGAGTGTATTTCAGTTGTAGGAGAATTTTGGATAGCTCCAAACTTTCTATGAAATTGAAGATGTTGACTCACCGGCAAATAAAATTTCCAAAATACTAAATAACATTCTTGTTGGTAAACTAAAATTCAGGTCCAAATATTCCATTAAAAATTCAATTGAACTTGTAGAAGAGCTGAAATCCATCAACCTCAACAAGGACACCACAAACCTCCTGTTATCATTTGATGTAGTGAACCTCTACACTAATGTCCCATTGGAACAAACCTTATCTATACTCAATGATCATTTACACCAACTGCTGTCTCAAAAAATTACTTCCAGCTAGAAGAAGAAGATATCGAGAATATTATTTCTCTCATAAAACTAGCAACAGAACAAAATTTCTTTTTATTTTGGGATATACTCAACATCATGGCTAACGGACTACCAATGGGTTCTTCACTAAGCGGGGCTCTCGCAGAAGCCTACATGGACTACGTGGAAAAACAAATTATGAATCATCCTGTGAGTCAATGTGTGACCTTTTAGAGAAGGTATGTGGACGATGTTTTTTGTATTTGGTCCGGCAGTAAAAATGACCTTGATTCCTTCGAAGAACATCTGAACAGTCGATTCAATATAAAGTTCACTTTAGAAAAAGCCACAGAAAATACCATCAATTTTCTAGACTTAACAATTCAGCTTAATTTGAACGAAACATACAACTTCTCGTTCGATATTTATAGAAAGCCCACAAATACTGACGTTATTATCCCTTATAACTCACATCATCCTCCACACATCAAAAAAGCAGCATTTAACTTCCTAATGGATTAAATACTATACCTTTATCAGAAATAAATTATAAATAAGAACTTAATAACATATACACCATTGTCTTAAATAACGAATATCTCAAAACTTATATAGATAACTTGATTAAACAAAAAAAGGAAAAAGAACTCATTGTCAAAAAGATCTACCCACATCATAGCATGGCTCTCAAATATATCTCCTTTTCTTTTGCCGAAACCTCAATTATAGTCTCAACTCAATCCTACAAAAATATAATTATTATGTCCCTAATAAAAGAAAATATGCTAGTTAATAATAAACCAAAGGTGAAAAAAGGCCAAAAAAGTGGAGTCTATAAAAGTGGGTGTGAAGATTGTCAGGCTTATTACATTGGTATGACTACACGCGCTGCTAATATAAGATTCTTCGAACATGTGAAGAATAGACCCCATTCAGCAATGGGAAACCATCTTTCTACTTTCTGATAATAAACATAAGACGTCAATTCATAGTCTCAATAGGACCACCACGAAAGAAATTTTTTTAGATTAACCCTTCTGGAACAATTAGAAATTTTAAAAAGAAAAGATGACAATAACCTATTGAACGACATGAAAGAATTTCCATTTCACAATATTTTTAAGTCGATCCTTTAGAAGCAGCAGCCAAAAATAAGAAATTTACGATCTATGTGACTTCTTGTTTCTATGCGGTTTAAACGCCACGCATGTGTATTTGTTTTTTCTACTTATTATGTCTCCCAGATAATTAATTTTTTACCTCATTCATGACGTGTAATATCACAAATATCGAAAAAATATTCGAAACACCATTTAGGTATATTCATGCTGCATTTATATTCTATAGCTTATTCTTGTATTTTATGACGGTGGGATTTTATTGTTTTTTTTTTTTTAATTTGTATGTTCATCGTCTCTTTATACATATGAGTGTCTTTTCAGAACGGCCTGATGATGGCTTAATTTTGCCGAAATCGATAGCTGAATAAATAAGATAGAAAAACCAGTGTGTCTTTAATTTACATATTATATAGTACTATAAAGGAATATTATTCTAAGCTCAAATCGGTTCTATTCACTCAATCTGTCCTCAATGATCAGCTACAGAAATTTTGGTCATTGGAAGAGGTTCCCGATACCTTTGTTAAAGATCGTATAGATGACCATGCAAAAAACCATTTCCTATCCACTCACTCTCGTGATGGAAATGGTGAATTTTTTTTTATTTTTGTTCTAGAAGAGGTGAATCTTACATCAGACACCCAGTCTTTCTGGGTAGTGTCTGATTCTTAACGACTAAACACCTCTCCTGCGGTTGGTTCCAGGCATAAGCTATAAACCTTCCATCATCTTATCTGTTATTTTCTCTTTCGCATTCTTTTATGCTGAGTGTTTGTGTACATCTTTCAATTGGATATCTCTTACTAAGTGTGGAGTTCTATATCTTCATTTTCGCAATTGGTCTCTAGGTCTTTTGCGGTAAATTCTAGCTGTTTTTTCATCTTCAGCGGGGTCATAGTCAACTAACCTTCTGAGGTCGTCATTTGGATGTTCACTAGCTCTTTCATAGGCTTTTGCAGCATTTCGTTTGATGAATGTAGTAATGGACTCTCATTTTATGTCTTTTTGTATTTGTTCATTCCTAACAAACCAGGGGGCGTCTAATGCCCATCTCAGAAATTTGTTTTCTGTACTTTGTATCCTCTTTATATGGGTTCTTGCTGCTATGCTGTTGATCCATATGTTAGCTGCGGTCTGGCGACTGCTTTTATGATCCTCAATTTCGTGTTTCTGTTCATTTGGCTGCCTTTAATCGGATATAATCTTTTCATTGCTACATTCTTTTCATCCACTGCATACTTGATGTGCTGTTTGATTTTGATTTTCCATCTGTTACACCATTGACTGATATCATCTGCAGCTTCTTGAAGTCTTTTGTGAATTATTTTTGTATTTCTGTGCCTTATTGCTATGCCCGTATCGTCCGCGTATAGAGCAAGCAGGCATCTTGGATTTCTTGGTATATCATGTATGTTATAGAGTAGCGTAGAGTAGGTCCTAGTAAGGATCCTTGGGGAACTCCTGCTTCCAAATATCTGAGTGTGGAATGAACATCACCTATTTTCACACAAAAGTTCCTATTCCTCAAATAATTTCTCATTATTCTGCATAACTTGGGTGAATAACCTGCGGTTTTCATTTTATATGCTAGTCCTTCATGCCATACTCTATCAAAAGCTCTGGTTACATCTAGTAGTAGTAGTCCTGTGGCTTGTTTATTCTGAAATCCTTCTGCGATATACTCGGTCATTCTTGGGAGCTGTTGTTCAGTTGAATGTTGTTTTCGGAACCCAAATTGTTCACTCGGTATCGTCTCCAGGGCTTCTGTTTCTTCATTAAGTCGTCTGGCTAAGACTCTCTCCACAATTTTTCCTAGGGCTCGGAGCAGGCTTATCGGTCTATAGTTCTGTGGGAACTTTTTGTCTTTACCGGGGTTATTGAAAAGTAACAATTACTTCGGCAGATTTCCATCTTTTTGGAAAGTGCTCTGTTCTCATCACGCCATTTGCTATGCTAGTGAGAGCTGCCGTTCCTTTCTTTGACATTTTCTCCAGCATGAGATTTGTAATTTTATCTTTTCCAGGAGCCTTTCTTGTTTTCAAATTATAGATTATGTCTTTGATTTCTGCCGGAGATATTGGGTGAGGGATTTGGTCATCCGGTGGTGATTCTTTCATTTCTTTTTCATTATCTTCTATATTAATTCTTCTAGGTCCTCATCGTCTTCTTCATAATAATTTATTCTTGACTCCCTTTCTATAGTATCGGCAAGAGCGTTATAGTACGAGAGATGGCGACCAAGATTTTTGACTTATAGCGGCTCGGCTAAAACCGCACGGAATCGATAGATTATATGACCCTGTACCCAGAAATGCGATTTTCAGACATTTTGCGCGTAGCGTATGATCTGAGCGCATTTTCAAAAATGTCAAAAAAACAACATGGGTGACTCATAGCGGCCCGTCTGATTTCCGGAATGTAGTTAGATAATAGCCCTGAGATACCAATAACACAGTTTTCAGACACCAAGATTCAGCAGGCACGTAGCCAGGATTTTCTTTCGGGGGGGGCCCACAATTTCGGGGGGTGCCCACAATAAGTAAACATTGCAAATTTTGTCAAATATACAGGCATTTTTTGATATTTCGGGGGGGGCACGGGCCCCCGAGCCCCCCCCCCCCCCTCGCTACGTGCCTGCAAGATTGTAGCGCGTACCCAGGAGACCAATAAAAAAAAGTAAAAATGAAAAAAAAAAACTTACAGCGGCCCGTCTGAAAATGATTTTTATAGGTTAAGCCGTGTCAATTGATGTGGAAAGATCAATTTTCAGACAAAAAACATGTCGCCTTACATTTTTATAGCATTTCGAAAATGTCAAGAAATCTGACCTAAGTAACTCATAGCGACCTGTCTGAAATTCGTCGTCAATGATTGAATACGTTCCCCAGATGTGGAAAAAAATGATATCAGACAAATTGAATGTAGCATTTAACTAATCAGACAACTTTTCAATTTGCAGTACTTAGCCCGGTTGCATGAACGTGAAGTAAATTTACCTCAGGGGTATCGTTCAATTTTGTCATACACATATTTATCAAACATTTATCTAATGTGTTTCAGAATTCAAGTTTCTTTCCTCAAGCACAAGAAATCAATGCTGAGTAGCCGTAATCCTATAGAAATACTAGCACTGAACATGCAATTGAAGTAGCTACCAAATTTACTAATTGAAAATTCGGAAGAATGAAATGATAATACGTACTTTTGTAGTTTGTGGCCAATAAAACATTAATTATTCAGCAAAAATATATGCATTATATTTATCTATTTAGATATTATGAATTAGTTCAACGTTCAACTCAAATCATTTCTAATATATTCCTGATCCAAGTCCGTAAAATAATTTGAGAAATTTCCGAAATACTTCACAGAAATTCTTTTGATTATAGTCACTAACACCAAATAGATATTATATTCCAAATGAAATATATATAAAAATATATGACTTTAATTCAGAAATTAGTCTTACATGAATTATATTCAACGCATCAACTCCTTGTGGTCAGAGCTTGTAGGCAAAGCAAGCCTGTGGTCACATAAATATTGGTTTACATCTTCCATATGATTTTGACAAGTTGACTTCACACTTGGTTCATCTCTTTTATTTGCGATAAGATCGCATATGTCTTTCTCTTACTAGTGTAACCGGAGTTTTTGCCGGGCGACTCCAACACATTTTTTCGTTATAGGCGACACTCAAAATGTCTGAAAACCGTATTTTTGTATTTTGGGCATCCATAATAATGATTCAAAACAAAAATGAACCGAGCCGCTATGAGTCACTTAGATCAGATTTTTGACATTTTTGAAAAGACACTCAGGTCAAACGCTACGCACAAAATGTCTGAAAACACAAATTTTAGTGATAAAATAACAAAATCTATGTACATTTTCAATATCAGACGGGCCGTTATACGACCGTCGACCATTTTTTTTTTACACAGCAGAAATGCCCTCCGCGAAGATGCTACACTTCTGAGTATTACTACTTACCAGTCGGCTCTAGGGTCATCTAATCTATCGATTTTACACGGTTTTAGCCGGGCCGCTATGAAACATGGTTTTGGTCGTCATCTCTCGTACTATTAGATTTATCGCTTTTTGAATATGCCATTCCATGCAGTGGTGGAATTTTAGTTTTTTCATTACGTAAATTTTTTTGCATTTTTCATGCAGAGTGGTCTTCCGTGTTGAGTTCACTTATTTTCTTATTCCATCTATTCGTTCTGATCTCCCTTAGTGCATTTTTAAATATTCGTCTGTTTAGTCTGATTTTATCATTATCTGTTTTATACATCCTGCAGTTCTTTCTTAGTCTTCGGTTGACTTTTATCAGTTCTTTTACCTCTTTATCGCCATATGGATGTTTGGGAGAAGGTTTAGTTTTTCTAGCCGTGCTCTCTTCATAGGATTTCAAAATCGCACTCTCCAAAGCTATGACTGATTCATCTAATTCATCAGGAGTGTTAATTTGTGGAATATTCGTGATATTTTCTTGGAGTTTAATTTTAAACTTATCCCAATCGGTATGTTCTTGTGTTTAAGTCACATTTCTAGGTCCATGTCCTAAAATGAACCCTATCGGGTTGTGATCAGAAGTAACATCCTCTATCGTTCCAAGAGCGAAATCTTGCTTTATAGTTTTCATTATTACTATGTCTAGAACATCAGGGGTTCCATTGCCACTAGGTAAAAATGTCGGTATGTCCGGTCCCATTATAATCACATCTTCCTTTTCGGCGTATTCTTTCAATTTCTTTCCATTTGAATTCTCTATTCTAGAATTCCATTGTTGAGATTTACAGTTGAGATCTCCAAGTATTATTCTTGGAATGACCCCCTAATGAAATCTTCATCTCTTCCTCTGGCAGATTTAATTGCGGCGGTTTATATACAGAGAATACCTTAATACTTTCTCTTCTTATCTTTACTGTGATCGATAGTGCCTCTATAGATACGTCATTGTCCACAGGATTTACAACCGCATTCAGGTAATGGTTCACGTCTCTTTTAACAAGAATGGCCACCGCTCCTCCGTTTCTATTATTTCTGTCTCTTCTGTATATTTCGTAGTTCTCGAAGGAAATTCTATCATTTGGATTTAATTTTGTTTCTTGAAGAGCCATAATATCAGGATGTTCAATTGTTCGATATCTGATTTACGGGCTCTGATTCCGTTAATATTCCAGAAAACTATCTTCAGATTTTCCAGTTGTGATTCTTCGTCCATAAATTATTTATTTCCTAATAAGTTTTGAAATTTCTTTTCGAATTCTCTCAAATCTCTGCATTATTCTGCTGAATATTTTCCCAGTGAGTTTGTCAAGTTCATTTTTAGGGTCTTCTTTTTTGGCTTGAATTTGTTTTGTTGACTAGTTTTTCGTTTTTTGTTTTTGTGGTTTTTCAACAGTAACAAGAGTCTCCATTTTTTCTGTAATTTTCTTGGAAGGGGCTTCTTTTTTTGTCGGTGTCTTCTTCGTTGTTAGATTCTTATAAGCGCTGCAGCCTTTATAACTGGCCGGATGTCCACTCTGGTTACATAAAACGCATGCCGCGTTCCTTTCGCCTTCTTTTTGCGTCAATGCACACTCTTTTGTGCAATGTGCTCCTAAACATTTCACGCATCTCCACGGAAATGTGCATTTATTTTGAGCATGTCCATATCTCTGGCAGCGATGGCACTGTCCTGGGCCTTCTGGCTTCTTTTTGGGCTCTATTTCGATACGAAGGCTGTAGATCTTTTTGATTCGAAATATTTCCTTGTGCTGCGTTTTCACAAGGTAAAGAGGAATTGCTTTTTTTGTTTTATTTGACGTCATTCTCGTCACTTCAGCATCTTCAATAACTTGGAGTCCTAAGTCGTTTTTCATAACTTCAATATCCGCGTCCAGTGGCAAGTATCTTATAACGGCGTATACTCTCCTTTCTTCTTCCAATTGGTAGGTAAAATATTCCTTACCTTGTTGATCTTTTTTTTTAGTGAGTTTCCTGAAGTCTTCTGCAGACGAAGCAATAATTTCAATGCCGTCTTTCACAACCGTTGCCTGGTTATAATTTATTTTTTTGGTATATAGCGCTTTGAACATTTCCGTCCAGTCTGAAGTCCCCATCATTGTTAATGGGGGAATTTTCCCTTTGATAGGTGACTGAGGTGTCACCGTTGATTTTTGTAAGTTTTCCTCTATTGAGGAAGATTACTCTCTTTCCGGGCACGCTTGGTCCGGGGTGCTCCTTGGGATTGGGGGGCTTTTTTGCTGTCCTCAATAATTGAGGCTGGCTTTTTGGGAGGGACAACTGGCGTAGCTTTGGAATTAGCTTGGTTCGTTACCGGTTCAGAAGTCAAAACCTGGGAATAACTTCTCACCTGTGGATTTGGAGACTTCGTATTGGAGAGTTCTTCTCTCAAGAGTCCCAACTCGCTGGTCAGATTCGCCATGCAAGTTGTCAGGGGGGCTAAATTGGCTTTGAGCTCATCATTCTCCTGTCGCAGCTTGACGAGTTCCTTCAGTTCGTCACTTTCGTCCTCAGAGGTCGTGTATCTATCCTCCGTATCCATGAAGGATCCATCGTTATCCGAATTTTCATCCATGTTTACATTCGGATAATAGTCACTTCACTTACTTTTTCAACTTCACTAAAAAGTCCTAAAATCACTCACGCACGGAACCAACGATCCTTTCGGACCTGGACTCAACGAGCGAAAACACAAAACTTTTAACAAACACTAACTTGGATGCGCACATCAACGTTGCGTTTGAGCACTAAACTGGTTTTCACACAAACTTAATCTCTCGGCACGTCTGAACTCGTCGTCGTCTCGCTTGGTGTGAGCTGGAAATGGTGAATGTACTGTTTCATTATCTTTAAGGTTGGAGGATTTGCCTCCAGATCTCTCTCATAATTCCAATTGGCCACCACCTTTCACCGATCATGATCTTAGTTCAGATCCGTTAATAGATTTAAAAACTAATGTTAATGTTTCAGTTGCAAACGAGCCTCCAGTAAATTCTCTTTCGAAGTTTATAGAAAATTTTTCAAGTTTGAATACAGTAAAAACAGTCTATGTCTATATCAAAACCTTTATTTTCAATTGCTACCCCCACGTTAATTCAACGACAAGATGTCTGGCTCAATTCATCGGGATGGGTTGGGGAAAGCTCTCCAATCCATAGTGTCAATCACACAACATCATTCTTCTGATCAAGTGCGCCAGAATTTATTATGTCTCCATTTTAATTCAATCTCGCTTCATTCCGGTCTTAACACGGCATTGTTTTTAATTCGGCAGAATATTTGGATTTTGTCTGTACGAAATCTGTTTCGGGAGTGCATTAGAAAATGCATGGCATGCACGAGATTTCGAGGTGGATCCTATCAACCCTTCAGGGTGTGAAGATCCCTTAATTGGGGGAAGGTCTCCAAGGGCGTAACTACCTTTTCGGTCGGCAAATTCTCGAGCGCCAGCCACAATAGGTTTTACAAGGTTGTAGCGCCTTGACTAGAACCCTTCACTTCTGCCAGGGTAGCTTTTATACAGTGGAGAAGGGTTCGGTTTTAATCTAAGTTGTTAGCGATTAAGGGAATGTTTTTTTCACGAAAGTGTCTGATGAATCAAAGAAAACACCAGGATGAAACTAAACTTATAATGAATAAACTTTTAATCCTTTTAACAACGAAATTCCAGAAATAAAAATGAACGTACGTTATCTATTACAAATGAAAATGAAATCTACCATCCAAAATGAAAATTACAGTGAAGGCATTTAAGGAAGCAAATAGATATATACAAAATGTGAAAAACAATAACGGGTTACGATACGTTAAGGCGGCGGAGCGAGGTGAGCAGGCGTAGCGACGGAATGGAATTAAAGGGGGCGGCAATAGCGAAGTAAAAATAGGGAGAATCGGCAGGGCACGGTGAAATATCATCAAAACCAATGCTGACAACGGACCTGATGCCGGCGTGTTTCGCTCTAGTCGTTCAGATCTGACCAGGGTCAAATTAACAATTCAAACGGGGGTGAATGGGAAAAGGTAAGGTTGTGCTGCCCACAACGCACAGGAGAGTGATCCTAGTATAGAATCCCTCAACCTGACGCAGTGCCCTCGATAAACCTGCAAACCTTCAGTAGATTGACTAAGGGTGACACGGTGCCTTGACAACGCTATATAGTCTCGCCGAAGTCAACCCAGATGAAAATCGCAAGAATTATGAAGTATGCACACAACGGGAGGAAAAGAAATGAGAAAGTACAGTGATGCCAACAACACCGTCCGGAAAAGTGGTTTCAACAACGAAACCCCTCAACCTGGCGGAGTGCCCTCGATAAATCTGCAAACCTTCAGTAGATTGACTAAGGGTGACACGGTGCCTTGACAACGCTATATAGTCTCGCCGAAGTCAATCCAGATTAAAATCGCAAGAATTATGAAGTATGCACACAACGGAAGGAAAAGAAATGAGAAGGTACAGTGATACCAACAACACCGTCTGGAAAAGTGGCTTCAACAACGAAACCCCTCAACCTGGCGGAGTGCCCTCGATAAATCTGCAAACCTTCAGTAGATTGACTAAGGGTGATACGGTGCCTTGACAACGCTATATAATCTCGCCGAAGTCAATTCAGATGAAAATCGCAAGAATTATGAAGTATGCACACAACGGAAGGAAAAGATATCAAAGGAAACAACAACACCGTCCGGAAAAGTGGCTTCAACAACGAAACCCCTCAACCTGGCGGAGTGCCTTTAAAAACTTTCATTTAAAACTTTCATTTGTGCGAATTATTTCGAACAAACAAAAACTGTTACCAGTGGCGTGGTTATTTTATGATACCACAAGGATGAGTGTACACAATTTGACATTTTTAGCAACGGATTTTCACGTCAGCTTCATTCCATTTTCGTTTGTCGAGCTCGATCAATCTTAAAGCCGGCCATAGACATTTTTCATCCGTTTATAACGCCGCGATACGAACCGTCCCGGCAAAAGCGCCAAAAACCGATGTGTATGGCGAAAAACCGTCGGTACGAATCGTCGGTACAAATATCTGCCGATGCTTGATTTTTGTCACGACGGTTCATCGGTTGTCGTGCCATACCGACTGTGTGTGGGGATTTCGTCGAGAATCGGCGGTTATTTTCCATTAGCGTAGTACAAGCACAGTATAGACACAGTATCTATACTGTGGTACAAGTCGCGTCCTCTCCACAAGTGCGTCTACTTCTGCTGTTTCTTAATCACTTCTTCTATCACTATTTTTGACCGGGATGGATCAGAAGACGGCGAATAAACAATTAATTGTGGATTTCATCCATTTGGACAGGTTGCATCCTTGTCTATGGCGAATTAAATCAGCAGAATACAGGAATAGAAACAAGAAGAGGGAAGGTTATGTAATATTATTGAAAAAATATCATGAATTGGAAGGAAGGCGCTGATATTAAAACAGTGAAGAATAAATTTGATTCTTTTTTATTCAGCACCGAAACCGCGGCCGCCACTGCTAAGAGATGTTTCCTCTTCATGACGTGCTTAATCGTGAACGACAGTAAAATAACGGGAAGAATTTACCGAAGTGTGTGGGCAAAACAGTTCTGCGATATGACTCGGCGGTTCGAATCGCGGCGAGGAAAACGGATGAAAAATAACGATGTCTATGGCCGGCTTTACACTGGAATAGGAGTCATCGACAGGATCCTGTTGACTGATTTGCTGATATAGGTAAGACTATATTTCTTCTGTTACTTTGGGTACATTTATCCTTTCATTTGTGTTGGGTTTCAATTATTTTATATACATATACAGTCCACTAGCCTCATTTTTATTCTCATTCAGAAGATTATATTTCGAAAAATCAAACTTAAAAAATATTGAACCACACTTCAGTTTGGACTGAAACTCTACCCAACAACACATACCTACTTGTTACAAGGGCGTTACCAGCCCTACTGAAATTGTAGATTAACGTTAGGTTCTTGGGAATTTTCAACCTATGATATGTGAAATGTTTTCAAAAATGAAAATTTTTCATCTAAATACCTCGAAGTTATTCTTGTTTCAGCGGAGCTCTATTTTCGATTTTTTTTCGAATTTTCCCGCTCAGAGAGAATTTTCCAACCAAAACTGAAAAATGTTACATCAAAATAACTTGAAATTTTCTAAGGAATCTATTTCTGCAATAAAAAAATAGTGTTCTAATTTGAAAAACGGAAGTTGACGTCATTTCCGGAAAAACCTGAGGTGCTCATGCCTTGAAAATATTTTAGATTTCATCAGCATCGTGAAATACTTACAAGTGCTGAATTTCATGAAAATACGCTCAGTAGTTTCCCGTATAAATATGGGTGAATTTCCTCGTGAAAGACCCTGTACAGTGTACAGGTAGAGAAGTTTGCATGCAGAAAAATCTCGGGGGGGGCCCGGGCCCCTCGGGCCCCCCCCCCTGGCTGCGCCCCTGCACACCTGACCCCAATGACCTCAGTTCCTTACTCCGGTTCACTTTCTCATTGGGACAACGCTAATAGCTGCGCCAGAAGAAGATGTCAAAGACGTCAAGTCAAACCGTCTGACAAGGTTCAAGCTCATGCAGAAGATCTGCCAAGACTTTTGGAGACGATGGGAGCGAGACTACCTCGTGGAACTTCAGGCAAGACAGAAGTGGAAGACCGAGCAAGGCTAGTTGTTGCAGAATCAGCTAGTGGTCATCAAGGACGACCAGTCTCCGCCCACTGAATGGCGGTTTGGACGAATTTTCGAACTGCACAAGGGTCAAGATGGAGTAGCTCGCAGCGCATCGATCCGAACAAGTGCTGGAGTAGTGAAAAGGAACTTTCAAAGAAATTGTTCTCTTCCAGTAAAGGTTTGAATGCTTAGGCTTCGCAAAGAGGGCGGCATGTTCGCGCCAGCGATACTATGTGTAATGTGTCGCCATCTGTGCTGCGGTTTATGAACAATTGTTTCGCAGAAACTATTTTAATCTCAGAAAACTGTGAATACCATACATATTTTTAATCCTAGTTTATTCGATCGATAATATAAATCTCGATGTTATCATAAGAGCCAATAAGGCATTCACGAATCAAGTGGTTGTTGTAATATGTCATACAAGTAACTAGTAGTTGAGTTTCGATTAAACAAGTTATCAAGAGTAAATCGTTTGAATTAACAAGAAAATGCAGTCCACAAAACCTACACTGGGGTGGAAGACAGTCGTTTTCGGCTGTAGCAGGCTGGTTTTTATTACATCTTGTCTATGTGAAGACGTGAAGTGTGTGATTCAAGTTTCCGTCTCCTTTTTGCGTCTGCTCTCATATTCTCTACAATAACCATTTCCTCTAGTTTGTTGATAATAGATTCGTATTCCAAAGTATGTAGGATCTTCAGCAGATGATGATGTCAAAATTTGAGTTTCATATCTATCCACCAGATTTATAAAATTGTCGTTTGATCTCCCTCTTTAATAGAGATGTGTGGACGAAAGATTTGTAACCTCTACTGAAATTTGAAGGAAGTCTGATGTTCAGGAGCTTTGGAACAACCTTGTTATGTCTGCATTGTTGAAGGAAATCTATGTGTTGTCTAGTGTGATGTCGCTTACTCAGAGTGTATTTCAGTTGTAGGAGAATTTTGGATAGCTCCAAACTTTCTATGAAATTGAAGATGTTGACTCACCGGCAAATAAAATTTCCAAAATACTAAATAACATTCTTGTTGGTAAACTAAAATTCAGGTCCAAATATTCCATTAAAAATTCAATTGAACTTGTAGAAGAGCTGAAATCCATCAACCTCAACAAGGACACCACAAACCTCCTGTTATCATTTGATGTAGTGAACCTCTACACTAATGTCCCATTGGAACAAACCTTATCTATACTCAATGATCATTTACACCAACTGCTGTCTCACAAAATTACTTCCAGCTAGAAGAAGAAGATATCGAGAATATTATTTCTCTCATAAAACTAGCAACAGAACAAAATTTCTTTTTATTTTGGGATATACTCAACATCATGGCTAACGGACTACCAATGGGTTCTTCACTAAGCGGGGCTCTCGCAGAAGCCTACATGGACTACGTGGAAAAACAAATTATGAATCATCCTGTGAGTCAATGTGTGACCTTTTAGAGAAGGTATGTGGACGATGTTTTTTGTATTTGGTCCGGCAGTAAAAATGACCTTGATTCCTTCTAAGAACATCTGAACAGTCGATTCAATATAAAGTTCACTTTAGAAAAAGCCACAGAAAATACCATCAATTTTCTAGACTTAACAATTCAGCTTAATTTGAACGAAACATACAACTTCTCGTTCGATATTTATAGAAAGCCCACAAATACTGACGTTATTATCCCTTATAACTCACATCATCCTCCACACATCAAAAAAGCAGCATTTAACTTCCTAATGGATTAAATACTATACCTTTATCAGAAATAAATTATAAATAAGAACTTAATAACATATACACCATTGTCTTAAATAACGAATATCTCAAAACTTATATAGATAACTTGATTAAACAAAAAAAGGAAAAAGAACTCATTGTCAAAAAGATCTACCCACATCATAGCATGGCTCTCAAATATATCTCCTTTTCTTTTGCCGAAACCTCAATTATAGTCTCAACTCAATCCTACAAAAATATAATTATTATGTCCCTAATAAAAGAAAATATGCTAGTTAATAATAAACCAAAGGTGAAAAAAGGCCAAAAAAGTGGAGTCTATAAAAGTGGGTGTGAAGATTGTCAGGCTTATTACATTGGTATGACTACACGCGCTGCTAATATAAGATTCTTCGAACATGTGAAGAATAGACCCCATTCAGCAATGGGAAACCATCTTTCTACTTTCTGATAATAAACATAAGACGTCAATTCATAGTCTCAATAGGACCACCACGAAAGAAATTTTTTTAGATTAACCCTTCTGGAACAATTAGAAATTTTAAAAAGAAAAGATGACAATAACCTATTGAACGACATGAAAGAATTTCCATTTCACAATATTTTTAAGTCGATCCTTTAGAAGCAGCAGCCAAAAATAAGAAATTTACGATCTATGTGACTTCTTGTTTCTATGCGGTTTAAACGCCACGCATGTGTATTTGTTTTTTCTACATATTATGTCTCCCAGATAATTAATTTTTTACCTCATTCATGACGTGTAATATCACAAATATCGAAAAAATATTCGAAACACCATTTATATTCATGCTGCATTTATATTCTATAGCTTATTCTTGTATTTTATGACGGTGGGATTTTATTGTTTTTTTTTTAATTTGTATGTTCATCGTCTCTTTATACATATGAGTGTCTTTTCAGAACGGCCTGATGATGGCTTAATTTTGCCGAAATCGATAGCTGAATAAATAAGATAGAAAAACCAGTGTGTCTTTAATTTACATATTATATAGTACTATAAAGGAATATTATTCTAAGCTCAAATCGGTTCTATTCACTCAATCTGTCCTCAATGATCAGCTACAGAAATTTTGGTCATTGGAAGAGGTTCCCGATACCTTTGTTAAAGATCGTATAGATGACCATGCAAAAAACCATTTCCTATCCACTCACTCTCGTGATGGAAATGGTGAATTTTTTTTTATTTTTGTTCTAGAAGAGGTGAATCTTACATCAGACACCCAGTCTTTCTGGGTAGTGTCTGATTCTTAACGACTAAACACCTCTCCTGCGGTTGGTTCCAGGCATAAGCTATAAACCTTCCATCATCTTATCTGTTATTTTCTCTTTCGCATTCTTTTATGCTGAGTGTTTGTGTACATCTTTCAATTGGATATCTCTTACTAAGTGTGGAGTTCTATGTCTTCATTTTCGCAATTGGTCTCTAGGTCTTTTGCGGTAAATTCTAGCTGTTTTTTCATCTTCAGCGGGGTCATAGTCAACTAACCTTCTGAGGTCGTCATTTGGATGTTCACTAGCTCTTTCATAGGCTTTTGCAGCATTTCGTTTGATGAATGTAGTAATGGACTCTCATTTTATGTCTTTTTGTATTTGTTCATTCCTAACAAACCAGGGGGCGTCTAATGCCCATCTCAGAAATTTGTTTTCTGTACTTTGTATCCTCTTTATATGGGTTCTTGCTGCTATGCTGTTGATCCATATGTTAGCTGCGGTCTGGCGACTGCTTTTATGATCCTCAATTTCGTGTTTCTGTTCATTTGGCTGCCTTTAATCGGATATAATCTTTTCATTGCTACATTCTTTTCATCCACTGCATACTTGATGTGCTGTTTCATTTTGATTTTCCATCTGTTACACCATTGACTGATATCATCTGCAGCTTCTTGAAGTCTTTTGTGAATTATTTTTGTATTTCTGTGCCTTATTGCTATGCCCGTATCGTCCGCGTATAGAGCAAGCAGGCATCTTGGATTTCTTGGTATATCATGTATGTTATAGAGTAGCGTAGAGTAGGTCCTAGTAAGGATCCTTGGGGAACTCCTGCTTCCAAATATCTGAGTGTGGAATGAACATCACCTATTTTCACACAAAAGTTCCTATTCCTCAAATAATTTCTCATTATTCTGTATAACTTGGGTGAATAACCTGCGGTTTTCATTTTATATGCTAGTCCTTCATGCCATACTCTATCAAAAGCTCTGGTTACATCTAGTAGTAGTAGTCCTGTGGCTTGTTTATTCTGAAATCCTTCTGCGATATACTCGGTCATTCTTGGGAGCTGTTGTTCAGTTGAATGTTGTTTTCGGAACCCAAATTGTTCACTCGGTATCGTCTCCAGGGCTTCTGTTTCTTCATTAAGTCGTCTGGCTAAGACTCTCTCCACAATTTTTCCTAGGGCTGGGAGCAGGCTTATCGGTCTATAGTTCTGTGGGAACTTTTTGTCTTTACCGGGGTTATTGAAAAGTAACAATTACTTCGGCAGATTTCCATCTTTTTGGAAAGTGCTCTGTTCTCATCACGCCATTTGCTATGCTAGTGAGAGCTGCCGTTCCTTTCTTTGACATTTTCTCCAGCATGAGATTTGTAATTTTATCTTTTCCAGGAGCCTTTCTTGTTTTCAAATTATAGATTATGTCTTTGATTTCTGCCGGAGATATTGGGTGAGGGATTTGGTCATCCGGTGGTGATTCTTTCATTTCTTTTTCATTATCTTCTATATTAATTCTTCTAGGTCCTCATCGTCTTCTTCATAATAATTTATTCTTGACTCCCTTTCTATAGTATCGGCAAGAGCGTTATAGTACGAGAGATGGCGACCAAGATTTTTGACTTATAGCGGCTCGGCTAAAACCGCACGGAATCGATAGATTATATGACCCTGTACCCAGAAATGCGATTTTCAGACATTTTGCGCGTAGCGTATGATCTGAGCGCATTTTCAAAAATGTCAAAAAAACAACATGGGTGACTCATAGCGGCCCGTCTGATTTCCGGAATGTAGTTAGATAATAGCCCTGAGATACCAATAACACAGTTTTCAGACACCAAGATTGCAGGCACGTAGCCAGGATTTTCTTTCGGGGGGGCCCACAATTTCGGGGGGTGCCCACAATAAGTAAACATTGCAAATTTTGTCAAATATACAGGCATTTTTTGATATTTCGGGGGGGGCACGGGCCCCCGAGCCCCCCCCCTCGCTACGTGCCTGCAAGATTGTAGCGCGTACCCAGGAGACCAATAAAAAAAAGTAAAAATGAAAAAAAAAACTTACAGCGGCCCGTCTGAAAATGATTTTTATAGGTTAAGCCGTGTCAATTGATGTGGAAAGATCAATTTTCAGACAAAAAACATGTCGCCTTACATTTTTATAGCATTTCGAAAATGTCAAGAAATCTGACCTAAGTGACTCATAGCGACCTGTCTGAAATTCGTCGTCAATGATTGAATACGTTCCCCAGATGTGGAAAAAAATGATATCAGACAAATTGAATGTAGCATTTAACTAATCAGACAACTTTTCAATTTGCAGTACTTAGCCCGGTTGCATGAAAGTGAAGTAAATTTACCTCAGGGGTATCGTTCAATTTTGTCATACACATATTTATCAAACATTTATCTAATGTGTTTCTGAATTCAAGTTTCTTTCCTCAAGCACAAGAAATCAATGCTGAGTAGCCGCAATCCTATAGAAATACTAGCACTGAACATGCAATTGAAGTAGCTACCAAATTTACTAATTGAAAATTCGGAAGAATGAAATGATAATACGTACTTTTGTAGTTTGTGGCCAATAAAACATTAATTATTCAGCAAAAATATATGCATTATATTTATCTATTTAGATATTATGAATTAGTTCAACGTTCAACTCAAATCATTTCTAATATATTCCTGATCCAAGTCCGTAAAATAATTTGAGAAATTTCCGAAATACTTCACAGAAATTCTTTTGATTATAGTCACTAACACCAAATAGATATTATATTCCAAATGAAATATATATAAAAATATATGACTTTAATTCAGAAATTAGTCTTACATGAATTATATTCAACGCATCAACTCCTTGTGGTCAGAGCTTGTAGGCAAAGCAAGCCTGTGGTCACATAAATATTGGTTTACATCTTCCATATGATTTTGACAAGTTGACTTCACACTTGGTTCATCTCTTTTATTTGCGATAAGATCGCATATGTCTTTCTCTTACTAGTGTAACCGGAGTTTTTGCCGGGCGACTCCAGCACATTTTTTCGTTATAGGCGACACTCAAAATGTCTGAAAACCGTATTTTTGTATTTTGGGCATCCATAATAATGATTCAAAACAAAAATGAACCGAGCCGCTATGAGTCACTTAGATCAGATTTTTGACATTTTTGAAAAGACACTCAGGTCAAACGCTACGCACAAAATGTCTGAAAACACAAATTTTAGTGATAAAATAACAAAATCTATGTACATTTTCAATATCAGACGGGCCGTTATACGACCGTCGACCATTTTTTTTTTACACAGCAGAAATGCCCTCCGCGAAGATGCTACACTTCTGAGTATTACTACTTATCAGTCGGCTCTAGGGTCATCTAATCTATCGATTTTACACGGTTTTAGCCGGGCCGCTATGAAACATGGTTTTGGTCGTCATCTCTCGTACTATTAGATTTATCGCTTTTTGAATATGCCATTCCATGCAGTGGTGGAATTTTAGTTTTTTCATTACGTAAATTTTTTTGCATTTTTCATGCAGAGTGGTCTTCCGTGTTGAGTTCACTTATTTTCTTATTCCATCTATTCGTTCTGATCTCCCTTAGTGCATTTTTAAATATTCGTCTGTTTAGTCTGATTTTATCATTATCTGTTTTATACATCCTGCAGTTCTTTCTTAGTCTTCGGTTGACTTTTATCAGTTCTTTTACCTCTTTATCGCCATATGGATGTTTGGGAGAAGGTTTAGTTTTTCTAGCCGTGCTCTCTTCATAGGATTTCAAAATCGCACTCTCCAAAGCTATGACTGATTCATCTAATTCATCAGGAGTGTTAATTTGTGGAATATTCGTGATATTTTCTTGGAGTTTAATTTTAAACTTATCCCAATCGGTATGTTCTTGTGTTTAAGTCGCATTTCTAGGTCCATGTCCTAAAATGAACTCTATCGGGTTGTGATCAGAAGTAACATCCTCTATCGTTCCAAGAGCGAAATCTTGCTTTATAGTTTTCATTATTACTATGTCTAGAACATCAGGGGTTCCATTGCCACTAGGTAAAAATGTCGGTATGTCCGGTCCCATTATAATCACATCTTCCTTTTCGGCGTATTCTTTCAATTTCTTTCCATTTGAATTCTCTATTCTAGAATTCCATTGTTGAGATTTACAGTTGAGATCTCCAAGTATTATTCTTGGAATGACCCCCTAATGAAATCTTCATCTCTTCCTCTGGCAGATTTAATTGCGGCGGTTTATATACAGAGAATACCTTAATACTTTCTCTTCTTATCTTTACTGTGATCGATAGTGCCTCTATAGATACGTCATTGTCCACAGGATTTACAACCGCATTCAGGTAATGGTTCACGTCTCTTTTAACAAGAATGGCCACCGCTCCTCCGTTTCTATTATTTCTGTCTCTTCTGTATATTTCGTAGTTCTCGAAGGAAATTCTATCATTTGGATTTAATTTTGTTTCTTGAAGAGCCATAATATCAGGATGTTCAATTGTTCGATATCTGATTTACGGGCTCTGATTCCGTTAATATTCCAGGAAACTATCTTCAGATTTTCCAGTTGTGATTCTTCGTCCATAAATTATTTATTTCCTAATAAGTTTTGAAATTTCTTTTCGAATTCTCTCAAATCTCTGCATTATTCTGCTGAATATTTTCCCAGTGAGTTTGTCAAGTTCATTTTTAGGGTCTTCTTTTTTGGCTTGAATTTGTTTTGTTGACTAGTTTTTCGTTTTTTGTTTTTGTGGTTTTTCAACAGTAACAAGAGTCTCCATTTTTTCTGTAATTTTCTTGGAAGGGGCTTCTTTTTTTGTCGGTGTCTTCTTCGTTGTTAGATTCTTATAAGCGCTGCAGCCTTTATAACTGGCCGGATGTCCACTCTGGTTACATAAAACGCATGCCGCGTTCCTTTCGCCTTCTTTTTGCGTCAATGCACACTCTTTTGTGCAATGTGCTCCTAAACATTTCACGCATCTCCACGGAAATGTGCATTTATTTTGAGCATGTCCATATCTCTGGCAGCGATGGCACTGTCCTGGGCCTTCTGGCTTCTTTTTGGGCTCTATTTCGATACGAAGGCTGTAGATCTTTTTGATTCGAAATATTTCCTTGTGCTGCGTTTTCACAAGGTAAAGAGGAATTGCTTTTTTTGTTTTATTTGACGTCATTCTCGTCACTTCAGCATCTTTAATACCTTGGAGTCCTAAGTCGTTTTTCATAACTTCAATATCCGCGTCCAGTGGCAAGTATCTTATAACGGCGTATACTCTCCTTTCTTCTTCCAATTGGTAGGTAAAATATTCCTTACCTTGTTGATCTTTTTTTTTTGTGAGTTTCCTGAAGTCTTCTGCAGACGAAGCAATAATTTTAATGCCGTCTTTCACAACCGTTGCCTGGTTATAATTCATTTTTTTGGTATATAGCGCTTTGAACATTTCCGTCCAGTCTGAAGTCCCCATCATTGTTAATGGGGGAATTTTCCCTTTGATAGGTGACTGAGGTGTCACCGTTGATTTTTGTAAGTTTTCCTCTATTTAGGAAGATTACTCTCTTTCCGGGCACGCTTGGCCCGGGGTGCTCCTTGGGATTGGGGGGCTTTTTTGCTGTCCTCAATAATTGAGGCTGGCTTTTTGGGAGGGACAACTGGCGTAGCTTTGGAATTAGCTTGGTTCGTTACCGGTTCAGAAGTCAAAACCTGGGAATAACTTCTCACCTGTGGATTTGGAGACTTCGTATTGGAGAGTTCTTCTCTCAAGAGTCCCAACTCGCTGGTCAGATTCGCCATGCAAGTTGTCAGGGGGGCTAAATTGGCTTTGAGCTCATCATTCTCCTGTCGCAGCTTGACGAGTTCCTTCAGTTCGTCACTTTCGTCCTCAGAGGTCGTGTATCTATCCTCCGTATCCATGAAGGATCCATCGTTATCCGAATTTTCATCCATGTTTACATTCGGATAATAGTCACTTCACTTACTTTTTCAACTTCACTAAAAAGTCCTAAAATCACTCACGCACGGAACCAACGATCCTTTCGGACCTGGACTCAACGAGCGAAAACACAAAACTTTTAACAAACACTAACTTGGATGCGCACATCAACGTTGCGTTTGAGCACTAAACTGGTTTTCACACAAACTTAATCTCTCGGCACGTCTGAACTCGTCGTCGTCTCGCTTGGTGTGAGCTGGAAATGGTGAATGTACTGTTTCATTATCTTTAAGGTTGGAGGATTTGCCTCCAGATCTCTCTCATAATTCCAATTGGCCACCACCTTTCACCGATCATGATCTTAGTTCAGATCCGTTAATAGATTTAAAAACTAATGTTAATGTTTCAGTTGCAAACGAGCCTCCAGTAAATTCTCTTTCGAAGTTTATAGAAAATTTTTCAAGTTTGAATACAGTAAAAACAGTCTATGTCTATATCAAAACCTTTATTTTCAATTGCTACCCCCACGTTAATTCAACGACAAGATGTCTGGCTCAATTCATCGGGATGGGTTGGGGAAAGCTCTCCAATCCATAGTGTCAATCACACAACATCATTCTTCTGATCAAGTGCGCCAGAATTTATTATGTCTCCATTTTAATTCAATCTCGCTTCATTCCGGTCTTAACACGGCATTGTTTTTAATTCGGCAGAATATTTGGATTTTGTCTGTACGAAATCTGTTTCGGGAGTGCATTAGAAAATGCATGGCATGCACGAGATTTCGAGGTGGATCCTATCAACCCTTCAGGGTGTGAAGATCCCTTAATTGGGGGAAGGTCTCCAAGGGCGTAACTACCTTTTCGGTCGGCAAATTCTCGAGCGCCAGCCACAATAGGTTTTACAAGGTTGTAGCGCCTTGACTAGAACCCTTCACATCTGCCAGGGTAGCTTTTATACAGTGGAGAGGGGTTCGGTTTTAATCTAAGTTGTTAGCGATTAAGGGAATGTTTCTTTCACGAAAGTGTCTGATGAATCAAAGAAAACACCAGGATGAAACTAAACTTATAATGAATAAACTTTTAATCCTTTTAACAACGAAATTCCAGAAATAAAAATGAACGTACGTTATCTATTACAAATGAAAATGAAATCTACCATCCAAAATGAAAATTACAGTGAAGGCATTTAAGGAAGCAAATAGATATATACAAAATGTGAAAAACAATAACGGGTTACGATACGTTAAGGCGGCGGAGCGAGGTGAGCAGGCGTAGCGACGGAATGGAATTAAAGGGGGCGGCAATAGCGAAGTAAAAATAGGGAGAATCGGCAGGGCACGGTGAAATATCATCAAAACCAATGCTGACAACGGACCTGATGCCGGCGTGTTTCGCTCTAGTCGTTCAGATCTGACCAGGGTCAAATTAACAATTCAAACGGGGGTGAATGGGAAAAGGTAAGGTTGTGCTGCCCACAACGCACAGGAGAGTGATCCTAGTATAGAATCCCTCAACCTGATGCAGTGCCCTCGATAAACCTGCAAACCTTCAGTAGATTGACTAAGGGTGACACGGTGCCTTGACAACGCTATATAGTCTCGCCGAAGTCAACCCAGATGAAAATCGCAAGAATTATGAAGTATGCACACAACGGGAGGAAAAGGAATGAGAAAGTACAGTGATGCCAACAACACCGTCCGGAAAAGTGGTTTCAACAACGAAACCCCTCAACCTGGCGGAGTGCCCTCGATAAATCTGCAAACCTTCAGTAGATTGACTAAGATGACACGGTGCCTTGACAACGCTATATAGTCTCGCCGAAGTCAATCCAGATGAAAATCGCAAGAATTATGAAGTATGCACACAACGGAAGGAAAAGAAATGAGAAGGTACAGTGATTCCAACAACACCGTCTGGAAAAGTGGCTTCAACAACGAAACCCCTCAACCTGGCGGAGTGCCCTCGATAAATCTGCAAACCTTCAGTAGATTGACTAAGGGTGATACGGTGCCTTGACAACGCTATATAATCTCGCCGAAGTCAATTCAGATGAAAATCGCAAGAATTATGAAGTATGCACACAACGGAAGGAAAAGATATCAAAGGAAACAACAACACCGTCCGGAAAAGTGGCTTCAACAACGAAACCCCTCAACCTGGCGGAGTGCCTTTAAAAACTTTCATTTAAAACTTTCATTTGTGCGAATTATTTCGAACAAACAAAAACTGTTACCAGTGGCGTGGTTATTTTATGATACCACAAGGATGAGTGTACACAATTTGACATTTTTAGCAACGGATTTTCACGACAGCTTCATTCCATTTTCGTTTGTCGAGCTCGATCAATCTTAACACTGGAATAGGAGTCATCGACAGGATCCTGTTGACTGATTTGCTGATATAGGTAAGACTATATTTCTTCTGTTACTTTGGGTACATTTATCCTTTCATTTGTGTTGGGTTTCAATTATTTTATATACATATACAGTCCACTAGCCTCATTTTTATTCTCATTCAGAAGATTATATTTCGAAAAATCAAACTTAAAAAATATTGAACCACACTTCAGTTTGGACTGAAACTCTACCCAACAACACATACCTACTTGTTACAAGGGCGTTACCAGCCCTACTGAAATTGTAGATTAACGTTAGGTTCTTGGGAATTTTCAACCTATGATATGTGAAATGTTTTCAAAAATGTAGGTTCCTACACGGTTATTCGAAGTATTTTGTCGTATCGGGAAATTGGGAGTTTTTTTTTTTGAAGTGATAGGGATAGCTTTGATTTGACAGAAGGAGGAGAGGCCATGTTGTTTAAACATTTCTGTTCAGAAGGTACCTAAGCATTGACATATATAATACCACAAGAGATGGAATTTGCCGGCAAAATTTCTCGATTGTAACATGAAAGTTTGCGGCTGAGGCAATTTCGTGAATGACATTTGTATCAAAATCACGAGCCGTCAGGCGAGTCGCTGAAAAACCAACTTGTTAATTTTGCCCGTTTCCATGTTTAATCGATGAGAAACGAGTGTTGCTAAGGAAACTTCCTCACAAAAAATGGAATGAGTGAAATAGTCATGGATACGCTGCAGCAACGGTTACGACTTGTAGAAATTTATTTTCAGAATCAGTGTTCTATTCGCCAAACTTATAGAGTACTTCGTGAAAGGACCTCGCACTTTTTCTATGGGAAATGGCGTTCCGTCAAATTTTTTAAAATTTTGGTATAATGTTGTACTCGACCTACTGATCAAAAGTATCCATAGCCCCATTTCAATCCAATGACTAGTTTTTGAGATACAGGGCGTTGAAGTTGAGAATTACCCACTTTTACTACGCCCGTATCTCGTAACAGAATCGAATGAACTTCAATTTTTCTCAAGAAACATTTCATTACATCCCCAAGGAGCAAGCATATAGAAGAATATGACCGGAAATCGTTACGAATACAGGGAGGGTTATCCATAATTGAATGCATTATTTATATGTTTATTATATGTCAGTTCCAGAGCGAGAACGTTCGCAAAATGAACTATTACACTAGATATGTTGTTGTTACATCGAAAAAGTTATTCTATTCTTATTCCAGCTAAAAATCTGGTCATAGGGAGTGGATAAAAACTTTCAGCCGTATTGATGTTTTTACATCAAGTACAATGGTGGAAGAAAACTATATATTATTTTTTTCAAAGGAAAGTGAAATTTGTTTAACACAATGTTTTGAAACATCTGAATAATACGAAAATAAAGGAAATAATTTTTATACATCAACGCTTACCAAAATGATCGAACTGTTATACTAAAAGACACAAAATGCCACGTATCAAGTTGTAACTACGAATACCTCTCATTAATGCCATTTGTTGAACAACCTCAGGGAAAATAGTTTTATTCAGTTGATATCAATAGACTTCTTCATAGTGTGCCATCATAGGCATACTTTCCCTACACCCATACAAAATCGAACTGGTTCAAGAACTAAAGCCACTTACTTGACCATAATAAGCGTGGTTCGCTGATTGGTCCCTAGAACAGCTTGTTGATCCACTTTTTTATCGAAAAATTGTGTTGAGTGATGAAGCTGGTTTCTAGCTGAACATCCCGAGTGTGAACCGTCCTCACAACGTCAAAGTAGAAGAATATGGAAAGGTACCATCAGTGGCGTAGCTACGTGGGTGCAAGGGTGTGCAGTGCACCAGGGCCCCCGACTTTTGGGGGCCCCCAAGCGCTGACCATCAAATCGCGTTTGAACTTGGTAAAAAAAGTTCATATTACAAACTTTGATTTTTTTTCTGTGATCTATTATATGAATAAAATTGTTATTATTATATTCAGTTGTTGAAAAATGTATTATATATCATAAATTTTTCATTAGAATATAATTTACTTTACATTACATTGAATACAAAATTATTTGAATTCTTTTAAATTTACGAACCGTGTCCCTATCTATTTTGTTCCTTATATCACGCTTATATCGACGCTCGGAGTACTGGGTGTCATAAAAATCCATCTGTTAGCTGTTACGCTAGCTCTTATTGCCACCCTGATTGAAATGTACATTTCTTTTCTATTTATCTCTTACATCTGTAAGAATTCAATTTCGTTGATTGTTCAATAAAAATAAGGTTCAAAACCGGAAAAAAATTGTTATGCCGCATTTGGCTGGTCAGCAATTATTCCCAGTTCCAATATGCCGATTCATTTTTTTTCAGCTTTCGTCTAGTGTGTGTCATCAAAAGTTTCAGTTTCAAATTTGAAAAAAAATTGCTATTTGGAAGTATTGAAGCTGTAGGTAATTTCTTGGAAAGGTATGTAGGTATTATGTATATATTTTGTTAATTATTTAATTATTTTGAATTGCTCAAAAAGCATTGAAATTACTGAATTTTAGTATCAAAAAAGTTTGTTTTGTCTCAACAGGTCATCATAATTTTTTTCCGAAGTGTCGTCCACCGTCTGACAATTTCATCGTTTTGCGAGGCTGTGTGATTTCTGGTTAGAAAGAGGTAGATATTTATTATTTCTGCTAAATTTTTGTTTTCTTTTTGGATAGCTGAAAATTTTCAATTATATCTGCTCCATAGTATTTCCACAGCTATATGAATTTTAAGTTCTTATTATACAGAGTGTTAGTGAATAAGTGGGAGAAACTTCGAGGCTTGATTCTGTGTGGAGTTTGCTATATAACTTTTGTCTGCAATTTTTTTTTTGGGGATATGCAAATGGAATTGAGTGGGTTTTAAGAGGTACTTATTATTACTGATTACGCATTTTTCGACATGCAATCAAGAATTTTTCATCGTTTACGCGCCTACGTACTCCACTATTTCGCACTTGAAACCGTTTCTGAATTGTTCATTCAATTTGTTACCAGAAATCTTTCTTGTCAATTTAATAACAGAACAATAACAGAAAAAAATACTTGCAAAACAACCTCATCAAATTTCATTTGCTTACGTAGTTAGACCGGTTTCAGAGCAACAAATGCACTTTCAATGTTGGAAAACCTCAACACCTTGTATCTCGGAAAACAAAACATTCGCTGAAAAAATTTTTTGTAGAATCATCCCCAAAGTTTTCCTCACTGATTCTCTAACACAGCTACACCCTGTATATTATAATACATATATTTTTTCTCACTAGATCATACAGGCCAAGATTCTCCCTCTGACTCCAGGGTTTGCAAACGATTCAACGTCCGAAAAAATTCACAGTGTTCTGAATTTGTGTTAGGGAATAGAAATTATGGATAGTAAAAAGTCACCTAGCGCAATCAACGCCAGGAAAGAGAAGATAAAAAAAATTACCGAAAATCGACAAATTTTTTATTCAACCTTCTACAAGTAATGACCCAAGTACTCATAGTCACAGTGACTCAGACTCAGAAAATATGCAATGGTCGTTCAGAATGAGGAGGCTTCCGAAGAAGATTCAGTAGTTATTGAAGTACAAATACCGCCGCCGCCGATGAGGATGTCTGCATTCCAAAGTTTAATACGGAGGAGTCATCTTCTTTATCATTTTTCGAACATGCGAACGACTTGGGATACTTCAAGGACAAAATATTAAGTTCAAATGAAAAGCGTAAAATTATTGATATGGGACCTCTACAGCCTTCAGGTCCTTTTCCAAAAGACGTCCACCAAAACAACAGGAATTTTTCGGAATCATATCAACTTCAAAATATGCATCAGTTCGACGGATTTGGCTCTGTTATTCAAAAATATTAGATTCTGCTTTCTGTCAACCCTGCTGGTTATTCTCTCTTCAAAGGAAAAATGTAGATATGGGTTATAGGCCTTCGGGATTGGGGACATTTATCCGCAAGGATTAAACAGCACAGTTTTTCCAGTAGACATGTGGACGCATGTGGCGTGTATGAACTTTGGAAAAGAAATGATACTGTTGACAAGGAACTTGAAGATGAAATTCGTAAAGAACAGTCATTTTGGAAAATGGTTCTTCGAAGATTATTCGATGTAATACTTACCCTAGGTAAGAATTCTATGGCTTTGAGGGGACATGTAGAAGACTTGAGTAAAGAAGGGCACCATGGCAATTTCCTGTCCATTGTACAACTTCTCGCTCGATATGATCACATATGTCGGCAAGTTTTGGACATGCCAAAAGGAGATTGTGATAATGACTGCTTTGTGGATGTGGATCTTTGTACATATATGCAATATTTATAAAAATTGTTCTCAAATTTCTCTTTCCATCCGCGTAAATATTATAAATTTAATGTACCTTCCCAAATACATAAATAAACCTTTCGAATTACCTACCTTTTTCTGGTCATTGACCTAATAACAACATAATTTATTCAAGTATACTCGTCAACTGTACCTTCAGTAAGACGCTTTGCTTCTTCGAAGTATTCATATTTCGATATGATAAAAACCAAAAAATTAATTAAGGGGCCCCTCTTCGATTTTTGCACCAGGGCCCCTGACTATCTAGCTACGCCACTGGGTACCATCCATCTTTTGAATTTCATGAATATCATCACAGGGTGTTTCAAATTTTCTGTCGGAAACTGTGATCGAAAATTGGCCATAACTTCTGTTTTTCAAATTAGAACCCTATTTTTTTATGATTGCGTTGGATTCTGCGAAGAAAAATAATGATAGCACTTTCAGATGCTCTTGCTCCTAGATTAAGTGATTCCCGAGATATTTGAGCATTTCTGGATTCATGTTATACGTAGAGTCAAATTCATCTTATCTTTCGCATGAGAATATTCTTTGACTATAGAAGATTAATTATTCCATAATAATTCACAAGTGACATATGTAATTTCAGGCCTTAACCTTACTTCTCGATTTTACTTCAATGGTTAGGTACCTACTATGGTTTGATTAGAGCACTATAAACATAGGTATGCTTGATAGACCTGATGGCTCTATGGTTATTGGGTCCAACTATAGACTCGAAAATTACAGGACTCGCATACAGTGACTTTATACAGGACAGTGGCGACAATAGACGTTCACGTTTTGATTGGTCGGACTGTTTTCGACCACTAATGGCGGACTTTCATTGATTTGTTGTCATGTCATGGTCATAGACAATAAGTTGTCTATGATCATGGTGAATAAAGCTCAAAATCGAGTCAAATGTCAAACAGTACGACACTCAAATGTAAACAAATATCCGCCATGTTTGTGCAAAAACGTGTTCTATGACCCTATTGTCGCCACTGTCCTGTATAAAGTCACTGTAGACTCGCAGCATTTTCATCGCCATCTATCGGGGTGATACACCAACATAAACAATAAATTATTATGAATTTGACTATTAGCTGCCGCGGCTTTATTCTAACACCACGAACCTAACCTATTTCCAATGTTTTTCATGCGAGCATGCCCAAAAAAGTCATCACAAGATCTCTCATTCCGAAAATATGCTTATTTGATTACAGATTTCATTTCTTTTGATTACAGATTTCGATTTAAGATTTCATTTCATTCGAAGGGATCTGTAATTTTCGAGTCTATGGTTGGACCCAGAATGGCGGTTCTGGTATTGCGGGCGGAGTAGAATTCAATGAGACCTCTGGCGGAAAAAATTGTTACCTATTGAGGCAACGAGTAAAATAATTCGTATTGCATTGTTTTTATTCTGTTTTTTGTCTTCATTGCAGATCAAGTTTGATTTTTTGTGTACGTTTTTTAAAGTTTTATACTTTGAATTACGTCGCTGCATAATCGAAACTGTTCTGTATTTGGTTGCACTAGCCGTAAAGGGAAAAATCCCGATTTATCTTTCCATAATTTTCTCCCATGGGAAGAATGGTAAATATTGAAAATGCGTTTGGAGTTATGGAAAATATATCTCAAAGAAAGGCTTGGGCAATGAAACTAAAAATGGGGAAACCATTTATAGATAGTATGTCCGTGTGTTCCTTACATTTTGAAAGGGAAGACTAGTCAAGGTTAGTACCAAGTGTAGTACATAGTTATAAATTAATAGTGGATGGTAACCTAACCTATTTCCAATGTTTTTCATGCGAGCATGCCCAAAAAAGTCATCACAAGATCTCTCATTCCGAAAATATGCTTATTTGATTACAGATTTCATTTCTTTTGATTACAGATTTCGATTTAAGATTTCATTTCATTCGAAGGGATCTGTAATTTTCGAGTCTATGGTTGGACCCAGAATGGCGGTTCTGGTATTGCGGGCGGAGTAGAATTCAATGAGACCTCTGGCGGAAAAAATTGTTACCTATTGAGGCAACGAGTAAAATAATTCGTATTGCATTGTTTTTATTCTGTTTTTTGTCTTCATTGCAGATCAAGTTTGATTTTTTGTGTACGTTTTTTAAAGTTTTATACTTTGAATTACGTCGCTGCATAATCGAAACTGTTCTGTATTTGGTTGCACTAGCCGTAAAGGGAAAAATCCCGATTTATCTTTCCATAATTTTCTCCCATGGGAAGAATGGTAAATATTGAAAATGCGTTTGGAGTTATGGAAAATATATCTCAAAGAAAGGCTTGGGCAATGAAACTAAAAATAGGGAAACCATTTATAGATAGTATGTCCGTGTGTTCCTTACATTTTGAAAGGGAAGACTAGTCAAGGTTAGTACCAAGTGTAATACATAGTTATAAATTAATAGTGGATGGTATAGTTTATATTTCTGAAGGTGAACAATATATAAATTAGTAACATATTCTTCAGGTCTTAGTAAAAAAAGTATCTTCTTTTAAATGCAGTACCTTCCTTAAAACTACCACAGTCAAGCCACGAAGTATGTTCCAGAAAACGAAGAGAAAATAAGTCGGTATTAAAAATTTCGAATAATACTCAATACAAACGTACCTTCCCTGCAACTTTTGTAGATAAGACTATATCAAAAATGGAATAAAAACATGAAATCAGACCTAAAACTAAACAGTTAATTGAACGCTTGTTGTACTTTTCACAAACATCAACCATACCTATTACTCCAAAAATAAAAATATTGGGAGTCAAAATTTAGATTAACAACACAAAGCACTAAAGCACAATCAAAAGTTTTACAAAACACACACTGAAAATTAAAATAACTAAAACAGCAAAATAAAAGCACTTAAATATCAAAGGGCTTATACGCCATCTAATTTGTTTTACTCGTTGCTAAGATGACATTGACATTTCAGAGCGCCAACTATCGAATTCTACTTTTCCCAATACTCCCCTCTTATCTATAGAGCCTTAGGCGCTGGTCTCCCTGAAACGCGTCCGTCGTCGGTCGCGTTTCTGCCCCGTACAACTTCCTAGTGATACATTTGAAAAACCATAGATACGACCGTATCCACGAAAATTGTACGGGGCAGACCCGCGACCGACGACGGACGCGTTTCAGGGAGACCAGCGCCTAAGTTTGATAAGAATAGTCATCGAATCTGTTAGTTTGAGAATATTCTGTGACCATAGAAGATAAATGATCCCATTCTAATTCACAGGTGACAGGACAGGTCTGATTATTAGTTGTTACTATGGTTTCATGAGAATATTCATCGAATCTCTTCAGATTCGATGAATTTGACTCTACGTACAACAGGAATTACTGAATTTAGGAGCAAGAGCATCTGAGAGTGCTATCATTATTTTTCTTCACAGAATCCAACGCAATCATAAAAAAAATAGGGTTCAACTCAATATAATAATTGAGTTGATGAATTAATATGTAGGTACAGGTTTATCGACTCTCTTTGTCCCTTGGAATTTTCACTACCAGAAAATATAACATGATATATGCGGATAATTCATTATTTCTTTCAAGTTTCTTCACAACTTTTCTTGTGGCGTCACATTCACTCTAACATATTTTTTTTTCATAACTCATTATAAACTCTCAGCTGATCTGGAGATCAATAATGTACAAAAAATTTATATATCCCCAAGTCGTGTATAGTTTTTTTGGCAGTATGAGAGAAGTTCCAAAACGGGATTTCCTTCACCTCTGTTCTTATTTTGACTCTTATATTTGATTTGCCGTAGAGTCCCACATTTAAGAACACATGCAGATTCTTTCAAAAATGAAATTTCTTTATTTCTTACGAGTTCTTTACGTTGCTTTGTAGCACATTTTCTTTTTTCTACCAGTTCTTCAGCTATTAAGATACGTTTAATGCTGCATTTCCATACATCCGTCAGCCGATGATACGATCGTCCGATCGTCGTTGTGATTGGCAGAAATATTCAAAATTGAATATTTCAGCATCGTCGGATGACGGATGTATGAATTTTCACCTTTAGTCCCCTAATTTGTCTCTTCTTCTTATGTTCTAATTCACAGGTGACAGGACAGGTCTGATTATTAGTTGTTACTATGGTTTCATGAGAATATTCATCGAATCTCTTCAGATTCGATGAATTTGACTCTACGTACAACAGGAATTACTGAATTTAGGAGCAAGAGCATCTGAGAGTGCTATCATTATTTTTCTTCACAGAATCCAACGCAATCATAAAAAAAATAGGGTTCTAATTTGAAAAACAGAAATTATGGCCAATTTTCGATCACAGTTTTCGACACAAAATTTGAAACACCCTGTGATGATATTTAGGAAATTCAAAAGATGCAGGACCTCTCCACATTCTTCTACTTTGACGTTGTGAGAACGGTTTATACTCGGGATGTTCAGAATGAGAATAATGAACATAATACTGACTTTGAATATTCGACATTTTTTCAGGTTTTTTTTGAATATTTTGAAAACCATTCGAATGAATACAATGGTTTCAACAGAAATATATTCAGCATTGAATACTCAATCATATCAGAAACGAAAAAATTGAAAAAAATAATTTTTGAACAAATTTATTTCCACTCCTGGTATAACTGGAAGTGCTCAAGCTCCAAAAATATTTTAGGTCTGTAGAGAATTTTCAACAATATCGTAATCCCAATTTTCAGATTTCAAATATGTCTAGTTCTCCAGAAAAGTCTAATAGGCACTCGACCGTGGGACACCCTGTATATGCCGGGAATTATTTAAAAAAAAATTTATAGAATTATCTTTCGAATAAAAATGATGGGCTTCAATCTTAATTTTAATGTCTTTTATTTCAATTTGAAGTTCTATCACTCTTAAAAAAACACCCGATATATGTGGCACCAAATATTTCATCATTTCTATCAGTTGGTTATTTGGGGTGATCCATCATAAAAGTGGATTAATTCACTAGAAAATACATTGAAATATTTAGACGTAATAGTTTTCACAATTTATTAAATTCACAGCTTTGAAATTATGTCCTTTCTATGATTGTAGAGATTCTCCCAAAAGCTCATCCTTTCTTTCAACGGTTCTCTTCTAGCCGTCAGTTGCTCACCGATTTCCAAGTAATTCTTCGAATCATTCTTGAACGGTTTCCATACGACTTCGAGCAGAGAATCTTCTACAGTTGAATTAGGATTTCCGTATTTTGCGAAGTTGGTCCACATTTTACAGAACCTTCTCACAGCTTTATCCTCAGGAGTTTCTGGAGCTATATCACTATTAAGAGGTGTTTTGAACAGGTAAAATAGATCATCAGCATGACAAACACCTGAAAACAAAATAAGTGTCATTATCTCATCATAACCACGTAAAATCACGGCTAATAAACAACTTTTTTCGTACAATAGTTTGTAATTTGAAAATTTTCAAGATGCTAAGTGATTTCTTCGATATGAGAATCTATGAATGGTACGGAAACTACGCACATACTGTCTCACGTTACTAAATACGTAGAAATGGGGAAATCTGTAAGATCTCATCCGCAGTCCAGATCTGTAACTGATCTGGATTGCGGATCGGATCGCTCCCGCCGATCTGGTCTGTCGCGGATCAATGAGATATATGATCCGCGACGGACCAGAGCGTTTGCGTCAAGTTGGTGACACACCCCTCGAATTTTGGTATCAAATTGTTTTGGAAATTTTCTGCCCATTTTGTGCTAATTTGTGCCGTATATTATGAATTTTGTTCCCGATCCGTTTTAGAGATATTTCGAGTTTTTCATGTGAGTCACCAACTTCACGTGACTCACATGAGGAAAGCTGGAAATTATTCTTTGGATAAATTGTGCCCATTTTGCGCCAATTCGTGCCGCATAGTATAGATTTTGCATGCCTGCAGTCAAGGCCGTGCCCAGATTTTTGTTTCGGGGGGGTCTCAATAAAAAAGACCTGCTAATTCAAATTTAATTAATTGATCTTTGGAATGTTTGCCGATTTTATCTAGTGTTAATCCATTTTATTTCGGGGGTGGGTCCGGACCCCCCGGACCCCAGCCCCCTGGGCACGGCTTTGCCTGCAATTTTAGAGATATTTGAAGTTATTCCTGTGAGATGAATAGATGTAGCAGAATTCAAAGACGAGCGTTCATTCCATGTCATGATATTATGTGATCATTTCAAAGTATGAGTTGTTGAACTGGCAGACATTCGGTGAAAACAACCAAATTTCAATGATTCGACGACCTTTCCACTTAAGCCGGCCATAGACATCGTTATTTTTCATCCGTTTATAACGCCGCGATACGAACCGTCCCGGCAAAAGCGCCAAAAACCGATGTGTATGGCGAAAAACCGTCGGTACGAATCGTCGGTACAAATATCTGCCGATGCTTGATTTTTGTCACGACGGTTCATCGGTTGTCGTGCCATACCGACTGTGTGTGGGGATTTCGTCGAGAATCGGCGGTTATTTTCCATTAGCGTAGTACAAGCACAGTATAGACACAGTATCTATACTGTGGTACAAGTCGCGTCCTCTCCACAAGTGCGTCTACTTCTGCTGTTTCTTAATCACTTCTTCTATCACTATTTTTGACCGGGATGGATCAGAAGACGGCGAATAAACAATTAATTGTGGATTTCATCCATTTGGACAGGTTGCATCCTTGTCTATGGCGAATTAAATCAGCAGAATACAGGAATAGAAACAAGAAGAGGGAAGGTTATGTAATATTATTGAAAAAATATCATGAATTGGAAGGAAGGCGCTGATATTAAAACAGTGAAGAATAAATTTGATTCTTTTTTATTCAGCACCGAAACCGCGGCCGCCACTGCTAAGAGATGTTTCCTCTTCATGACGTGCTTAATCGTGAACGACAGTAAAATAACGGGAAGAATTTACCGAAGTGTGTGGGCAAAACAGTTCTGCGATATGACTCGGCGGTTCGAATCGCGGCGAGGAAAACGGATGAAAAATAACGATGTCTATGGCCGGCTTTAGAATAATCAACTCAATATAATAATTGAGTTGATGAATTAATATGTAGGTACAGGTTTATCGACTCTCTTTGTCCCTTGGAATTTTCACTACCAGAAAATATAACATGATATATGCGGATAATTCATTATTTCTTTCAAGTTTCTTCACAACTTTTCTTGTGGCGTCACATTCACTCTAACATATTTTTTTTTCATAACTCATTATAAACTCTCAGCTGATCTGGAGATCAATAATGTACAAAAAATTTATATATCCCCAAGTCGTGTATAGTTTTTTTGGCAGTATGAGAGAAGTTCCAAAACGGGATTTCCTTCACCTCTGTTCTTATTTTGACTCTTATATTTGATTTGCCGTAGAGTCCCACATTTAAGAACACATGCAGATTCTTTCAAAAATGAAATTTCTTTATTTCTTACGAGTTCTTTACGTTGCTTTGTAGCACATTTTCTTTTTTCTACCAGTTCTTCAGCTATTAAGATACGTTTAATGCTGCATTTCCATACATCCGTCAGCCGATGATACGATCGTCCGATCGTCGTTGTGATTGGCAGAAATATTCAAAATTGAATATTTCAGCATCGTCGGATGACGGATGTATGAATTTTCACCTTTAGTCCCCTAATTTGTCTCTTCTTCTTATGTTCTACATTTTCTCCTTCTCTGCATATACAAGACACAAATAAATCATTTTGATTTTTCGACATAGCTTTATTTTTCACAAAACAAATCATCGTGGATCTACACTCAGTGCATATTCCTTTGGTTTTCAAGAAATAAGAGGTGCTATCCTCGCCTTTGGACGCATGATTTTGTTCGAATGAAAAGGAGCAGCAATATAATAGATAGATAGATAGATAGATAGATAGATAGATAAGTTTATTCCAGTAAATAAACCAAAATACATCACAGAGGTACAATATTATTTGACCTGTATGTGACTTCAAATTAAAATTAATTCCTAAAATCGTTCGATGAATACAAAATAAAAAATAAATTTTAACTCAATAATGTCCATCAACAAACAAAAGAGCTGAGTGTAAAGTTTATCCACTCGCGAAAAATTATTCACTGTATTCGAGGTAAGTATGATGGTTGTCAACATCAGGTGCGAGCTTCTCAAAATCGGTTTGGTTGTCTCTATCGGAAATCGTCTGAAATCATCGTAATGAATTTTTCATTCCACACAAGAAAGAAAAAATTTGGTATCTGCATTATTTCATTTTTTTTTAAGTATTATTTATTAAATTACTAATAATTTCCCTTTTTTCATAATTCATCCAATCCTTTATGCATTTCTTGAATCCATTGATGTTTTTTATATTTTTTATGTGATCTGGAACTATATTCAAAATCCTTGGTGCAAGGTAGGTGTAACTTCTTTGCCCTATACTTTTTTTACATCTAGGTGGCAGGTATGTTTTCCCTCTTCCTCTTGTTTCGTGTTCATGATGCAATGTATCAACATGAATTCTCTGTGTAATAATATTATTAAGAATTTTCAGAGCATACAACTGTCTAACATCCTGCACACCCGACAACTGCTGGAGAAGGTACGCTTTTTTCTATATATTATTTTTAATACCCATCTCTGTATGACCTCCAAGGGCTTTATGTGGTGATGATAAGCACCACCCCATCCAATTATTCCATAGCTGAGCTGGGATTCGACCAAGGCCCGATAAAATATTTTAAGGTGTTTTACTGAGCCAACGTGTTTTCGCTCAACTTGAAAAGAAGACCTCTTATCTTATTTACAAGACTTTTCAAATGTTTATCCCACCTTAGTTGTGAATCAATAGTTATTCCCAAATATTTAATTTCCTTCCTTCTAGATATGCAAGTGTCTTCGTCTATCTCAAGGGGTCCTAAATTTGGAATATTTGTTGTGTTGGATCCAAAGACCATATATTTTGTCTTCTCGATGTTGAGGGTGAGTTTATTGCTTCTGAACCATTTTATTATTTCAGTAAATTGTGTTCTCGCCTTTTCCCCCAATTCTTCCCATGTGTTCTCCTGATACTGGATTACCCCATCATCAGCAAAACAAATTGTTTTCTGAGATTCCTTCATGCTTAGTAGGCTGTTTATGTATAAGAAAAACAATTTGGGGCCCAATACGGTTCCTTGTGGGACTCCGTATGACACTGTTCCTTCTTGGCTCCTGGACTGCCCAATTTCTACAATCTGTTTTCTGTCAGACAGATAGCTCTTGATTAATTTATATGTAGGTCCTCTAAATCCGTATTTTTCCAGCTTCTCGAGCAATCGAATATGGCATACCGTATCGAATGCCTTACACAAGTCGATAAATATACACAGGGTAGGAATATTTTTGTCCAGACATCCGTAGAGTCTTCCTGTTAGCTTCCTTATCGCATCCTCTGTAGATCTTTCTCCCATGAATCCATGCTGTTTTTCATCAATGATATTATACTTTTCCAGATATTCCACAAAATGCTTTTTTATTGTTTTTTCGACTATCTTCGCCAAATTGGATATCAGGGTGATAGGCCTATAATTTGTGATCTGTGTTCGGTCACCTTTCTTGTAAATTAGCTTTATTATACCCAATTTAAAAGCATTCGGAAAGCACCCCCTCTCAAAACAGGTATTTATTAAAAATGTCAAAGGTGTCGATATTTCTTGTTTGATTTCCTTCAGAGTTTCAGATCTTATTGAATCGTTTCCTGCTGCCTTCCCAGATTTCAGATGACCTATGATATTCTGTATTTCCACAGGTTCAACAGGACCCAAGAAAAAGGAGTTTCACTGAGGATCATCAGCCTCACAGAACTCAACTGGAGAATCGATTTTACTAGCATAAAATTCTTCCACACCACAAAAATGCTCATTAAATATATTAGCCATGACCTCTTCCTCCTTAATATGTATTCCCTCATATTTTATACATTTGATTTCTGTTTTGGGTTCGTTGGGATTTCCGAAAATATGCTTCATGAATTTCCATACTGCCCCCGACTCATTGTGACTGTTATCTACTATTCTCTTTAGATAATTTTTTTTGCGTCTTTGATGAGTTTTTGAACTTTATATTTACAGTGAGTGTATTCAAATCAAAATATAATTTGGCTAACTCATTAATTTTTCCAGCAAAAATACATGTATAAATTCCTGATCTCATTTTTTAGTAAGCCCTTTTCTTGTAGGTCACGTCTAATGGACCTATTTGTTTCAATTCATCCTCGTGAAGGAATATTCTGAAATATATAGCGTCCTTAGAGACTTCTTTATCTATATGAGAAATCCGCAAATCCGCATTATCGTCCGTACTTCCATCTGTACTTCTGTCCACACTTCTATCAGTGAACACTCACATTGAAATTGTTTTTTTCTATTATATTCTTCCATATCGCGTCACTTGGAATAGGAATTGAGCTTACATTTTCAAAAGACATTCCGGAGCTAATAAAATCTTGTCGATTTTCTTCTCATCGTTTTCTTCCAGGCATGATATTCGAATTCAACCAACTCAAATGAAGCAGAAAAATGCACCGATTGAGGCAAACAAATCAACCACTATGAGCGACAATCGAGATAGGCATTGGTACAACATGAGTTTTGAATAGGGATGGCCAAGGGTGTCTCCAGGGGGGGGGGGCAATGGGGGCAGCTGCCCCCCCTAGAGCTCAAAAATCTCTTAGAAACTTATGAAATAATAGCATGATATACGAAAATCAGTTCATTTTTTCTATTCTGATTGTTTTTTGCCCCCCCCTAGCTCAATTGCCCCCCCTGGCTGGCAACGCCCTTGGGGATGGCTAAGCCTACCCGGAACTGATCTTTGTTGGTTTTTTGGCGCGTGAGCTCGGCCATCCCTAGTCAAAACATATGCTGTACCAATTTCTTACTCGATTCTCGCTCATCGTGGTTGATTTGCTTGTCTTCTTTCTAATCCGTGCCTTTTTCTGCTTCATGGTGCAAAAATCAGGGAGCGAATAATTAATAATTCAGGACAAAAGTACTTACCTACTGCTGAAAAGAAGGGAATAAAATAACATATTAAGGAGAAATTAAACTTATATTTTTGTTCACGAAATAAACATACGGTGTACCGATATAGAATATCAATTTATCAATAAAATGAACAGCTCATTCTTAACATATTGATTCTTTGGTACGTCTTTGGTCCCCTCGAAATTCTGTAAAATTTCAGGAAAGTACTTTAATAATTCCGATGACAGTTGCGGTGAGCGTTCATCCAAAATACCAATTGTTGATCGTAAAGAATTTTCTAATTCTATGAAACGTTCAATCATATGGAAGCCTGGAAGTTCGAATTCTCCCTTGTTGAGATATCTTTGATCAACTTCTACGGAATTTCCACATCATAATGAGTTTGAAATTGCATCAATTTTGAATTGGGCAGACTGCTATGACTGAAGTGGGAGACGATTGTTTTTATTTTGTTAATGGTGGATTGAACCAAATCCAGAGCGTCTTGAAGTAAATTTCAGGGAATGGGCAAACCAACCGGAAAATTTCCAACACTCGTCAGTCATAGCCTTCTCTATATCAGCGGCATTATCCTCAAGTTGGTGACACTCATGAAAAAAAAAACATGAAATATCTCAGGAAAGGAAAAATTTCCAAAGCAATTTGATACAAAAATTCGAGCGGTGTGTCACCCACTTGACGCTCCTCACAAATAAAACACGAAATATCTCGAAAACTGAACCGGCACAAAATTCGTAACATACGGCACAAATTGGCACAAAATGAGCACAATTTATCCAAGGAAGAAAATTTCCAACTTTCCACATGTGAGTCTCATTTTGAGGTTGGTGACTCACAGGAAAAACTCGAAATATCTCTAAAATGGAACGGGCACAAAATTCATAGTATACGGCACATATTGGAACAAAATGGGCATAAAATTCCCAAACAATTTGATACCAAAATTCTAGGGGTGTGTCAACAACTTGACGCCTCCCACAAACAAAACTTGAAATATCTCGAGAACTGAACGGGCACAAAATTCGTAACATACGGCACAAATTGGCACAAAATGGGCACAATTTATCGAAAGAGGAAAATTTTCAAATTTCCACAAGTGTTTCACAGCGTCATGTTGGTGACACACTTTAAAAACTTGAAATATCTCGAAAACGGAACGGGCACAAAATTCATAACTTACGGCACAAATTGGCACTAAATGAGCACAAAATTCCCAAAACAATTTGATACCAAAATTCGAGGGGTGTGTCACCAACTTGACGCATCTGTAATCCGGCGAGTCCATCTTTGGCAAACTTGGTAATGTCGGAAGTCATTGAGGTTTGCATGGGCAGATTATATTTTTCGGTCCCTTTCATTAAGCTATATGTTGATGACACCTTCTTGGCTGTCCCCATCGGCAAATGTGACGAACTACTGACAGCATTTAACTCCTACCACCCCTAACTTCAGTTTACCATAGAAGCTGAGGTGGATGGTTCGTTACCATTCTTGAACGTTCTTGTGAACAGACGTGAAGATGGGACTTTAAAAACTTGTTGGTATACTAAGCCAACGAGTTCTGGTCGTGTGTTGAATTTCAAGTCTAGTTGCGCGTTTTCTTACAAAATTTCCACAATCAAAAATCTTATCTAAAGATCAATTAATTTGAATGACTCGGAATTTCATACCGAAAATTTGAAAAAAAAAATAAGAACATATTGAGAATGAACAATTACCCACCATCTCTGCTCAAAAAGATCATTAACAACTATCAGAACCCCAGTGAAAAGCCACCAGATAATGTTAACACAACGGTTACATCTCGGTTCAAATATTTAAAATTTCCTTATACGAGTATACCTGGTCTCACCAGTAAGTTTTCAAGACTCGTGAGTCAGTTCTCAAACAATGTTAAAATCGTTACTTATAATTTGAACTCTTGTGGCCGTTTGTTCTCCACATTGAAAGATAAAGATTCTATTTCACATTGTAGTAACCTAGTTTACAAAATACCATGCGAGAACTGCCAAAAATGTTATGTAGGTCAGACAAAACAACTTCTAGCTGAGAAACAGAATCAGACAGCACAGGTATGATTGTAACGAGACATTCAGGTGTAAGGAGAATAAGACAGCGCTCGCCAGCACTGTCCTGAAAATAGTGAAAATGATGAACTGCCGTTCATCATTTTCAGGAAGGTCACCAGTTTAACTTTCAAAATGTTAAAATTTTGGACTTTGAGTCGAACTGGTTAAAGCGTAATGTAAGTGAGATTATACATTCACATATAGAATTGAGTCATACAGTTAACAGCAGAACAGATACCCAAAATCTAAGTTTGATTTACAATAATATTTTGCGTGGTTTCAAAAGAGTAAGGGACGGCGCGGGTTGATTGTGATTTCTTTTATTCGATTTCTTTGTATACCTACTACACATGTATATATATTAATTTGTGTGGGCGTGTAGTCGTGTACTGGTGCACGACAATTTCAGTATGCATTTGTCTTTCGCTGTTTGAACGGTTGATGTCGTATTTTGAGGTTTAATTTATGAACGAGTTCTTCCGAATTTCTCGACGGTTTTCTGGTTGGTTGTACATGGTTGCACCTTAAGGAAAATATAGTTTGGCTTTGGTAAGTTTCGGCTGGTCGTGACGCCTGAAAGTTGTTTTACCATTCTAATGTAGAATTTGTTAATGAATTTGATTTTGTTAATGTTAAGTCTAATGTGAAAGTCTTGAAAGAAATTCTTCTTTTTGAGTTGTTTTAAATGATGTTGTCTCTATTTTAGCCCTGAAGAAGCAAAAATATATTTGCGAAACGTTCCTGTCAAAATACTTGAAATAAAAAAAATAATTAATTACATTTGACAGAAACAATTTAAGACATTCTAGAGGGAAGCTTCTTCGTCACATGGGACGTATCCAACCTATTTACCAACATTTCAGTTGGAGAAGTGATGCATATTCTGGAAGAATCACTAGTCAACAGCGACCTACCAGACAGTTTAGTATGCCAATTGAGTCCTCTTTTCGAGATTTGCTTCGACATAATTTTTACATGTTCAACAATATAATATACATCCAAGAAGATCGCCTCCCAAATATCTTGCCGCCTAGCAAGATTTATGGATTATTTCGAAAGAAGGTACTAACATTGTAAGTGATTTTTAGCAGATACATCTTATATTATAAGAGATATGTTGATGACATTCTTATGTTATGGATAGACTCATTATTAGAATTACAGCTTTTCTTAATATAGATCATCAATACAAAACATGATAAAATCAAGTTCACTATGGAATTTGAGGAAGATACGAAAATTAATTTTTTGGACCTAACTATATCTAATAGTGGAGGAAAACATCATTTCGAGATATACAGAAAGCATACACACACAGGAATTGTGATATACAGGGTGTCCCACTAGTGCCGCAGCGGACGATATACGCGTAACGGTCTGAGTTTTGCAAAATTTTTTGATGCAGACTTGATATACTCCAAGAAGAGCACAACCTAAAAATATTTTCGAATATATCGGGTGGCCCACAAAAGAAGAATAGCGGGTGACTTTGTTTTTTCAAATGGGACACCCTATATTCAATAGTCTTTTTCAATTCTCTGAAACTTCCTGCATGCTTTCGTATACTTTTCACATATTTTTATTCGACAGTTTTCGAAATATTGGTCATTTTGACAAAAAAATGATACTTGTAGAGGCTATGTTATCCAATTATATTTCACGAACCCTTGCACATACCAATAACAGTTTTATATGGATTGAAAGACAAGACTTCAAAGTATCCTACCCAGCTATAATAAAGCATCTCCAGCATACAGAGTGTCCACGAAAAGACTATCAACATGATGAAGTTCGAATCGATTTGCATTTAATTTTTTTTCATCATTGTAATCACCATTCATTTTACTTCATTTTTTGTCAAATACATGATATGGATATCTCTAAAGGAATAGGATTTTTAGAGTTTTTCCTCCAAATTCACATTTACTTTCGAATTCAAAAAGCAGATTTGGCTTTTCTGTGGTTATTGGGAACTGTCGAATTATTCTATTCAAAATTTACATCATTGCAGCTTCAATTCAAATCATCATAGTTTTTACGGATTGGATGAATACTCACACAATGATGTAAAAATTCAAAAAATACCAATGAGTTTGAATGTACAAGTTATGAATGCTTCAAAAAAACGAGTTTCAAAACTTCAGGATACAAAAAAGTGCCCGCTCTTATCCTCATACAACTTTCTTCGAAAAAATGATATTCATAAGTTTCCCAGGCACGCACGCAGATCTTCAAGCTCGCAAGCTCAAAGCTTTTTTGAAATTTTTGGAAGATTCGACGTTCCAAGTAGAAACATAGAAAATTATCAAAAATGTATTTTGAAAAATGCAGGGTACAGAAAGCAAGTTTCTGTCTTCAGTAACTGATTTCATCACATTTTTGAGTAGATACATCAAAACTTTCTAGTTCCTCATTTCGCTATAATATGAATTGAAGCTTCAATGATGATAATTCTGAGTGGAATAATTTGACAGTTCTCAATAACCACAGAAAAGCCAAATCTGCTATTTGAATTCGAAGGTATATGTGAATTTTAGGGAAACATTTCCAAAAAGCGCTTTAAAATCCTATTCCGTTAGAGATATGCATATCATGCATTTGACAAAAAATGAAGTAAGATGAATGGTGATTACAATGACGAAAAAAAATTATATGCATTGCATTTGAAAAAATGAAGAAAAATCGATTTGAAATTCGTCATGTTTAGAGTCTTTTTGTGGACACTCTGTATGCTGGAGATGCTTTATTATAGCTGATTAGGATACTTTGAAGTCTTGTCTTTCAATCCATATAAAACTGTTATTGGTATGTGCAAGGGTTCGTGAAATATAATTGGATAACATAGCCTCTACAAGTATAATTTTTTGGTCAAAATGACCCATATTTCGAAAACTGTCGAATAAAAATATGTGAAAAGTATACGAAAGCATGCAGGAAGTTTCAGAGAATTGAAAAAGACTATTGAATATAGGGTGTCTCATTTGAAAAAACAAAGTCACCCGCTATTCCTCTTTTGTGTGCCACCCGATATATTCGAAAATATTTTTAGGTTGTGCTCTTCTTGGAGTATATCAAGTCTGCATCAAAAAATTTTGCAAAACTCAGACCGTTACGCGTATATCGTCCGCTGCGGCACTAGTGGGACACCCTGTATAATAATTCGAGCCACCCAAGTACACATAAAATAGCTGCTCTTCACAGTTATGTAAATAGATCAAGCAATCTGCCACTTGACCAAGTTGCTTTCGACAAGGAAATCCAAATAATTGAACAGAAAGCTGTAATGAACAACTACAACACAGATCTGATTGACAAGATGGTTCTTAAATTTCAGAACCGCCGTTTACTTTACTAAGAGAAGTATATCCGATAGATTGTGAAAGAGAACAGCGACCCAACAGCCTATAGAATAGCCAATATATTGGCAAAAGAGAATTACAAATTTACAAAGTGTCATTTAGAACACGTGAGACACCAGGAAATTCATACATTAATAACAAAGACAAAGTGGACATCTTGGAGAAATCTGGTGTTTATGAAGTCACATGTAACATGTTCACATCACGATATGTCGCCGCCGAGTACGGACTTGTATGCGAGGTGCGCTGATTGTTTCTACGATGAATGTTAATTGCTTTTTCTGTGGGTGCAAGTACCATATGTATTTCGTGCTGGCATTCAGGACAATTGGCATAAAATTTTAGCCGAAAATTCCAAAATTTTCTGGTCGTGTGGGCCGTGTACTACTGGCAAGAAAATTAACGTTACTTGTGAAGTGTTATCAGCTGAGAATGTTTTACTACGGCAATTAGTCGACGAAAAAGATTCCAAAAACTCAATTTTGGAAGACAACATAATTGTCCTCAAAGAAAAAATTGACAATTCGAAGTAAAACACAACACGATACAGAATTAAAACAAAGATAATATACCCCATATGGTGTGTCACTCGAATGAAGTCGAGAAATGTGAACATTCAGATCATATTGATGGTACAATGAGACAAGGGAGAAACAGGAATCAAATTAAACAAATGAATGTAAACAAACCACCTCACATTAGTTCGGAACAAAATAATTCAGTCATGAATATTGGACAACAAATGGATAACATCAAAAACACGTCTCATGAAGAAACCAGCTAAAATGAAAAGAAATGGACGGAGGAGAATCGAAAAAGACGGCATAACTTTATGGTTGGTCAGAATAGGGATGCAGGAAATATTCAAACTATACCTAATTCACTTTTATCAAGTATACGATATATATATATATATTCTTTTGAAAGAGAGTAATACATACTTTTTTCTTAAATCAAACAATATATGGTATAAGGCACGTGTGAAGAAATGGCGACAAGGAACAGATTGTATAAAAAAAAACAATCTGTTTCCCGATCCAAATGTTAGTGTTAGCAGAGGGGATGTGAACGGGGTACCATACAATTTTGCGTATGACACACGAGAACAGATAAAAACCTCTGAAAAAAACTCTGTCTCCCCGTATATGTGTAGTGATGCTGAATTTGTTCAAAAGATATCCATGTTACAGAGCTTCTTGTACTTGATGAAAACAAGCTTTTTCATCGATCTGGATGGAAGTATCTTGAAAATATATCTGTAACAGGAACAAATAAGAAAACCCGAGAAAGAAGAAGTAAAAAAATTCTTCACCTGATAAAAAACCCTTTTTCACGAAGTCCTAACTCTCTCTTGGATCGGGAGGATCTTTCGATCAGGTCCGATCTTCCAAGTGATGATTCTTCTGTTCTTCAGATGTTCGAGGAACGCTACCCTTTTATTGGGGGATCATCTCCCATAGATTTAAAGTGGTTATTTTATCGAAAAATTAGCAAAAAAGCAGGAGCAAATTCAAAAAACGGTATACTGGTTGGCCATGGAATTCTGACACATTTCACCTTTTGAAAATGTTAGGTTATAGTCATTCTGTCAGTTGAACAAGCAACGTTGCCATTTCTACATACAGGGTGTTTCACCATAAACTGGACAAACATATATAGCCGTGTAGACGACACCTGGGAAGTCATTTTTGCCCTATGACATGACATATACCCCGTTTTAGACACATAAGCGAGATACAGGGTGTTTGATGTCAACTTTGTTTTTTTACATGTTTTCAGTGAAAAAAAAATTTCGCCCATAATGTTTGGAACTTTTCATGGTTGAACTATCTTCAATTCGGAATACTTGGGTGAAAACAGAATAAAAAAATATCAATAATTGGTTTTCTTTTTGTAGCCTTCCAAAGATTACGCTCGGAGAACTTTCATAATTTTTATTGAGAAAAACTGGGGGCCGTACGAAGGCCAAATTTAGGCTAATGAGCTGCCAGAGTAACCCGGACGGAAATATGTATTTAGCTTTTACGACGAGATATGCACTTGCCGAATGCGCTAAAAGGCTCCGGTTACCATACGTCGCGTCGGCTTAATTCGGAAAGTGGGTGAAAATGAGATTATGATGCCTTTCGATTAATATGAATAGCGCGCATGAGCAGGAATACTTCTTATCTCCGAAAGTCAACTGTTTCATTAAGTATCTGCGAAAAATAAAACCCCGTAATTCCACCCCAACCAATCCAGCCTAACTCCTTTTTTTCGTTCAGAATCATTTAAAACTGAGAATTTTGGAAATAACTCCTATGATTCAATGTTCTTTCGGTGATACCTAAGTAGTTACATAAAATTGTTTGCATACACCCGGTGAAATATGAAAAAATCAGTTTTTCACGTTTCCTGAAAAGTAATAGGATTTGGAGTTACGCACTTTGCGAACTAAGCCGACGCATATCTCTCGATTCCTATGTATCCATCTCACTCCCTCTTCAAAAAGTAAACGGTTAGAGGCTGGCCTCGCGCGCTTCCTTGTCTAGCACGAAATCTTCGAGAATCGACTGCTGCGTCTGTCCGCTGTGGTAGGCGCGTTTATAGACCGATATGAGGCTAGATGGAGGCTAGCCTCAATTCGATTTCTTGGCCGGATATTCGTTCAGAAGTCGGCTCAGAGAAACCGTAGTAAAATTTCGATTGTTGTTTGACACAGGGAAAACTGCTCTGAATTCAGACGTTTGAATTATTATCGTATTTGATAATGCAGCCATAATTCAATTTTTTGAAAAGTTTCAGATTATTACGCAACTGACGAAGAAGATGGTGACTAAAATTGAGCTTTTATTTTTCTTTTCTCTTGAGATATTGGTTTTAGGAAAAAAATTAGAAATCGGAAATTGTGTTAAATAAAATGAGGATTTCAAGTTATAATTTTATTTCATGAAACTTCATCTCGAAAAAAAGGTTTCGAAATGAAAAAAAGTAAGGTTTGCTAAATTTCAACCCCGTATAATATAACAGGAGTATTGAAAAAATACCCGTGGTTAGTCGCGAGTGTACGAAAATACAGAATTTCAAGTTTCTAGCTTTACTGAATAAAGTTTCCACATTTAAGAGTTATATCTCAGGAAGGGGTGGGATGGGGAAATTTTGTTAAAGAAAATACCTATCTTAATTTTATACGAGCAATCACCTGAATTTTTTCGCATGAATTAAGAAACACCCTGTATGAGGCGAACCATTTGAAACTATGAAGTTTTTTCCCCCTGAAATTCCAAAAATTTAAGATCCTGCATGGAACATCCCATACAGCTGTGTAAGCTACGACTTGAAATTTTTTTTCTGATGTGCCTCACCACCCCAAACTATCACGAGCCGCCACTGTATCCTGGCGCGAAGCCTTTGTCGCGGGACACGAGACCGCATCAAAACGGAGAAGGACGCGAAACGCGAACGTGACACAAGAAAGTAATTCACACTCGCGTACGCGGTATTGGCGATTGGCCGAGGTTCTTGCCATGAGTGTGGAGCGGGCTACTGACTTTATTCGTTTTGAAATGAATGATTCATGTAGCAATGAAGTGGAATTAGATTAGATTCAGATTTAGATAAGTGGCATGAGAATTTCTTGATTATTATCAGAATGAACCCTTTTCATAGCTGGCTAAACAGGGGAGAAGACTTCGTAAACAGCGAGGATGCCGCGAACCAAAGTGCGAATATTTGTATGAGTGTGGATGACTTATTTGGCCGCGAATTCTTGGCCAGGTTCACGACAAGAATTTGTGGCGCGATTCGCGCCATGAGTGTGGAGCGGGCTTTTGAAATGAATGATTCATGTGGCAATGAAGTGAAATAAGATTAGATTCAGATTTAGATAAGTGGTAAGTGGAATGAGAATTTCTTGATTATTATCAGAATGAACCCTTTTCATAGCTGGCTAAACAGGCGAGAAGTCTTCGTAGACAGCGAGGATGCCGCGAACCAAAATGCGAATTTGTGTGAGTGTGGTGAATTCTTGGCCAGGTTCACGGCAAGAATTCTTGGCGCGATTCGCGCCATGAGTGTGGAGCGGGCTATAAGGAAAGTGCGGGGTCCTTTATTTCCACTACTCATAATCGGAAGTTCTCAGGCTCCAAAAATATTTTAGTTTTGTGGAGAATTTCGAACAATATCATAATCCCAATTTTCAGATTTCAAATAGATATCTCCTGAAACTTTTTATAGACACTCGAACTTTTGAAAGAGAGCAATACCTACTTTTTTCTTAAATCAAACAATATATAGCATAATAATTATAATAAGCTCTGCACGGCAGATTTCCCAAACACCTTGAGGGGGAACATGTTGATAAATTAGCTTCTTTGTCGTGGTTGAATGCGGGTCAATTGTATCCTGAAACTGAGGGATTCCTGACGGCTATCCAAGACCGAGTTATAAGAACTCGCAACAGTCGCAACTAGAAGAGAAGCACTGTTTGAAGCTGAACGTGGAGGACAAATGCAGGAAGTGCTGCGCGGTTGGCGAGTCTATTGAACATACGCTGTGTCCGTAAAGTATGGAACAAATTCATTTTTAGCTAAACAGGTCATTTTAAGAAATAATTCTGAAACACGTCGATTTTTAATGTTAATTTACCGTACTTTAAAATATTAATCTAATATACAGGGTGAATTACGTTGGAGTAATAACGTCACCGTCATTTTTTTCAAATGGAACGCCCCCATTTTGTCTCAATTTTCGGATTACTCTAGCTGAGCTCATTCCAAAAATGTATCACATGTTGATTCCAATTGATACAGGGTGGACAAAAATACAATAGTTTTGTGTGTGCTCATCTCGGTGCTCATAAAGTAACGCGTAACATTCTTTATTAGGTAAATTAACAATATTATCAAAAATACTTGTTGTCCAGCGGGCAGAATATGCTGGAATACATGACTTTTTTAAATGTTCGAACTGCAGCCCTTGCTGTATTTGACAGTAACCCAAACGGTGTACAAATTCTTGTTGAACCTTGTGTATATGGTTTCTTGCGTAATATTGTTTATTTCTGTCCGAATTCTCTCTTGTACATCTGCAATATTTGCTGGTTTCGTTTTCTAAATAACATTCTTCAGATGGCCCCACAGAAAATAAAATTCACCTAATGAAGAATGTTACGCGTTACTTTATGAGCACACACAAAACTATTGTATTTTTGTCCACCCTGTACCAATTGAAATCAACATGTGATACATTTTTGGAATCAGCTCAGCTAGAGTAATCCGAAAATTGAGACAAAATGGGGGCGTTCCATTTAAAATAAATAACGGTGACGTCATTACTCGAACGTAATTCACCCTGTAGGTATATTAGATTATTATTTTAAAATACGGTAAATTAACATCGAAAATCGACGTGTTTCAGGATTATTTCTTAAGATGACATGTTTAGCTGAAAATGAATTTGTTCCATACTTTACGGACACAGTGTATAATCGCCGGGTGTCGAGTTCTTGCCGACAACGCATATCTGGGCCGACACAACCAAGTAGCAAACATTGTTCACCAGCAGTTGGCTCTTTAGTCATGGTTTTTTGGATACTTGTCTGCCATATTATAAGTATCAACCTGCAGCAGTGTTGGAAACGGACGCAGCTGTTCTCTATTGGGACCACAGAAATATAATAAATACTAGAATGCTATTAGGTACGTCCGAGATTCAGTAAAATGACCCCACATAGCGAATAAACACCTACTACTTGTACATGCGCAGCTCGTCTTTTCTTGCCACGTCGTTGCCAAGCATTATGGTTTCAGATGAAGTTCGGAATAAATCTTATTGTGAAACCCCTTAGACAAAGGAAAGTTTCCTTGGTCTGAGTGAAACCCAGTGAATTCGGCAACACCGCTACGCGACGAAAACAAACACATCTTCACATCAGAAAAAGAGCAGTGTCGTATTTTAGGATTTGTTGATTCCCTTTGCTGTGTGCTTTCCTGTTTATTCATTCGTATAAATTCGCTTGCCTTTTCTTCTCCGTTTTCGGTGTTTCCTCGTTGTTTTCTTGAACATTGTGTAGTACTGATACTCCTTAAGTTTAGTTTTGTACTTGAGTTTTACTAGTTAATTTTGATAGTCGAGTGCTGTGACAAATTATAGACAAAATGAAGTGCATGGTCCTTTTTTGCGCAAATAAAGGAGAAACCCATTTTATGAAAGTAAGTTTAGTTTAAGTAAGATACTACAGCTATTTTATTATCTATTATTGCAAATGTTGATATCGACAACTTATTCATACCACATTCACAAAGTCAAAAATTTTAAGTCCTACCCTGATGACACGTTCACATATTGCGCAAACTCTGTAGTAGGTCAATTTTCCCTATGAGGTGCCAGGAATTGTGAACTGATTGGCGTTCTAGTATTTATTATATTTCTGTGATTGGGACAGACCCATAACAACAGATAGATCAGTGGACAAGTGATCTACAATAGACCGGACCTTGTATTCATTGAGAAGGAACAGAAATATGGGGTGATAATTGATGTAGCGGTACCATGTACTTATAACATCGGAAGAATGGACTCTGTACTATATTCAAGTAGTTCTAATGTACCTACTCTATGTTTCAATAAATTTAAGGTTAATATCTATGTAATATTCTTCTGTGATATTCATTACCATTACGATTGATGTCATGGCGACTAATGTAATACGTGATAATAATATAATATAATAATAATATAATCTTTATCAATGAATATCTTTAGTAATCAGCAAGTATGTACGTCTTATTGAACCTAATATATTATAGAGTCCGAAAAAATAACGAAGTACGAGAACTTGGTAAGGGAACTGAAGAATATGTGGCAATTGTCGAAAGTCACTATTATACCATTGGTGATTTCGGCTGAGGGAGTCATGTCCAAATCATTCAAGAAAAATCTCCAAAAGATCGAAATATCCCAGAGGATCGCCGGATATGCACAGCAGACTGTAGCTTTGCAAACTTGTCACATGGTGCGAAAATTCCTGAACTAGTAGAAGGAACTGAAATGTTTTTTCACTGGTTCATAGAAGTAATACCAGTTCGAGCTGAGATCGATGATGAAGAATAATAATCTGATCATGCTATTACATCACATACAGGGTCTTTCACGAGGAACCTCACCCATATTTATACGGGAAACTACTGAACGTATTTTCATGAAATTCAGCACTTATAAGTATTTCACGATGCTGATGAAATCTAAAATATTTTCAAGGCATGAGCACCTCCGGTTTTTCCGGAAATGACGTCAACTTCCGTTTTTCAAATTAGAACACCATTTTTTCATTGCAGAAATAGATTCCTTAGAAAATTTCAAGTTATTTTGATGTAAAATTTTTCAGTTTTGGTTGGCAAATTCTCTCTGATCGGGAAAATTCGAAAAAAAAATCGAAAATAGAGCTCCGCTGAAACAAGAATAACTTCGAGGTTTTTGAATGGAAAATTTTCATTTTTGAGATTTTTCAAGATGTAATCGAAATCGCGATTCATGATACAGGGAGTGAAAAAATCGCTTTCAAAGTTAGGGATGACAAAATCGTGAAAAATCAATTTTTTCAAATTAGAACCCCATTTTTTTATGGCAGATATTGAATCTACGTTAAAAAATAATGTGAGTGTATGCATCACACTCTTGCCCTGAAATGGATATTTTCTGAGTTAATATCCACTTTAGGGCAAGGGTGTGATGCATACACTCACATTATTTTTTAACGTAGATTCAATATCTGCCATAAAAAAATGGGGTTCTAATTTGAAAAAATTGATTTTTCACGATTTTGTCATCCCTAACTTTGAAAGCGATTTTTTCACCCCCTGTATCATGAATCGCAATTTCGATTTTTAAAGTGGATACATAAATCTTACATCTTGAAAAATCCCGAAAATGAAAATTTTCCATCCAAAAACCTCGAAGTTATTCTTGTTTCAGCGGAGCTCTATTTTCGATTTTTTTTTTTCGAATTTTCCCGCTCAGAGAGAATTTTCCAACCAACACTGAAAAATGTTACATCAAAATAACTTGAAATTTTCTAAGGAATCTATTTCTGCAATAAAAAAATGGTGTTTTAATTTGAAAAACGGAAGTTGACGTCATTTCCGGAAAAACCGGAGGTGCTCATGCCTTGAAAATATTTTAGATTTTATCAGCATCGTGAAATACTTATAAGTGCTGAATTTCATGAAAATACGTTCAGTAGTTTCCCGTATAAATATGGGTGAGGTTTCTCGTGAAAGACCCTGTATATGTTTGCACTTGTCAAGCAACTTTCAAAGTTACAACTAAAAGTAATATTACAAGTATCCAGATCGTACAAAACTGATATAAAACAAAAAATTTAAATTAGAAGATTCACAAGGGTCAACTTATATAAAGAAACATATTCACCATCAGAAAGTTGCCCAAGGAGAACAATCCAACATATCCAGTGCTACACGCTGGACCAAACCGTACCTGTATCGAAATTTAGGAATTCATCAACATCATAGAAGGCGCAATTACACAACATTCCCTTTAAAGTAAGCTTGAACCTATCTGGAGGCTGAACCCTGATGTGATTGGGAATTTTATTGACTATTTCACTCATTCCACTTTTAGTGAGGAAGTTTCCATAGCAGCATTCGTTTCTCATCGATAAACATGGAAACGGGCAAAACGAACAAGTTTGTTTGCAAGCGATGAAATTTTTGACGTTTGTCAAATTCATAGATAGCTTCGAAAATGAGTACTGTTCTGTATTCGCGTATGTGGTTCAACTACTTTTCGGAAGACCCGCATACTTGCCCAGATTACTATGAAGTCGTTGGGTACATGTGTCTGATGACACTTTTTACTTCCGAATCAATTGCGTTTTTAATTCGGTTTTTGAATGTTCCAAGAACACGAGTGAATTAGACAATATAACTGCCTCCGTCGCATCTTAAAAGTTTCTATCAAGTGCCACCGTCGCAATTTTAGAAATCAATCTCTACCTTATGATCAAGACTTTTATAGTTTTTAGTTTTAGTTAATAAGTTTAGTGTAAGCACATTTTTGGACTCTTCGGAGCGTTTCCCCTGCAAAGTGAACAACAGAATCCCAGGCTTCAAAGGGGCCCCTTCAACGGTCACCGACGAAGAACTCGTCTTAGAGGACATCGATCACTATATTCTGGTAAGTCTGGTGCAAGTATTGAATATACATATCTCCCTATTTCGGAGTTAAGGATTGGGTCGAACATTTTTTTGTACAGTCTACTTAGTGAACCACATACGAGCTACGGTCAAAATCAGAGGATTTCTTCCTCGGATATTTCACAAGTACCATAGAAAAAACAAACAACGTTCAGTTAGCCTATGATGAATACTTATTTGTCAAAGACCGCAATACGTGCCCAATATGACCATATTACCATATTTTCTCGTGAAATAGTCATGTCGAATACCACTCGAGATGAAATTTAAGCAGGTAAAATTTCATCTCTTGTGGTACAAGGGAGAAAATTTTTCCGGATATAAGATGGGAATGATTGTGTTTTGGAAAGACCACATCGTTCATATCTGATCAACTGCCTTCCACGCGTGGAGTAATCGTGATACGAGCCATTTACATTGTAGTTAGCCATATTTTTGTGAGCAAACATCAAAACTTCCAGCACATATAAAGATGGTAGAGTTAAAATTTTATTGGAAATAAATGCCGGTTTGCAATCATCCCTTTACTTACAAGACCAACCACTATCCTGAGAGCCCTCCGCTGCAGGGCAAAAATTCTCTTTCGTTGGGCACAGTTACCCATATGGAATGTTTGAAGAAATGGCGACAAGGAACAGATTGTATAAAAAAATCTGTTTTCCGCTCCAAATCTGAGTTTCAGCGAGGGAATGAATGTAAACGGGGTACCATACAATTCTGCGTGTGATACACGAGAACAAATAAAAACCTCTGTCTCCCCTCATGAGACTTTGGAGTTGAGATTCCGTAGACCTTATAGAGGCCTACCACACGCTCAAGCTTCACGACAGTTTGGCTTGCGCAAACCGGCTTGAACACTGAGGGAAACTGTATATAATTCTCCCAACCACACGCTCAGTGTTCAGTGTTCAAGCCGGTTTGCGCAAGCCAAACTGTGGTGAAGCTTGAGCGTGTGGTAGGCCCAATAGGGTACGTGTCCCTACGATTAGATGGTGGGTGCTTGGAATTCGTTATATTGAAACTTCGGAACCCTAAGTAATTGTATCGTGTAAAAGACAATATTGATCTGAATTGAATGTCATCAATAAACTCTCCAGAAAGAAAATTGGATATTGTGAGCTATGCTCAGAAGATCACGATATACAGCCGGGGACTGTATTTTCAAATATTTAGAAGACAAACAAAATTTCAGTGCATCATTTTCAATTATACCGAACTCTCTGCCCACCGTACGCCGAAAGGTGGACTGGGATCACATAAACAATATTTTCAATCTGAATTAAATTTCTTCAGAAAAAAAATTTAGCCTTCGCTTGAATTCAAATAATGCAATCACAAAAGTTTTATACTTTCACTCACCTGGTGTGTCTATTCCTGCTAGTTCTTTGAATAAATTCAACGACGTTTCAATTGTCATTTCATATAGGTACACAGGTTTGGAACATTCACTGTGGGCTGCCACTGATCTATAAATATCTCTGATGAAAAAATTATCTGACCATAACTGAAAGCAAGGAATATTCCTAATTGACAAACACATAAACATAAACTCTTTCAATAAAATTAAATATTTTCTCTATTTTAGAATCGTAATCAGTTACAGTTACAGTTACAGTACTAAAAACAGTGCTGTAATGAACTCATTACATTATTAGTTTTGGAACATACTATTATATCATGTTACCTTATAACAAAAGTCGACATCTGCTGAATCCGGATCTTGATCTCCGAAATAATATTCCATGATTTTCTCAGCCAATTTTTTCGATGCAAAGGACCATTTGTGTAGACCAAAGTATTTAGGAACCATATTTTCGATTTGAGGTATGATTTTCGTGAATGGTTTTTTTCCACTTCCATGAACAAGCATCCCTTCCCTTGAGTTATATCCCATCATCAAAGGCACAGGAATATATAGACCCCTTTCTAGAATATTCATTGGGTGTTCTATTAGGAATGGCTCTTCTTCTTGATCGGGGTCTTCTATAACGTAGCCAATAAAACGTTTTATACTCACATCCCAGGGCTTGAATCGGAAAAAAATCTCAAAGAATAGATATTCTCTAGTGCTTAGGCAGGATCACAGTAATATTTTACTGCCCATCGTGCCACCTGTGGTTCGAAACACACATACTTCTAAATACTTACATCAGGAAATGATTCTTGAATGGCGAAAATATCTTCGACTTTCATTTCCCTCAACTGCCGAAGTAGGGTTGTATCGTCAGCTTCCTCCATTTTGAGAGCTTTCGCAATTATACGCGTTACGTTTGCACCTTCAGCCCAAGCATTCAAGGCACATCCACTTTGTGCTATTGCTTTGTGGAAAAGGCCTTCGAAAACAGAATAAATCAAGATCAATATATTGATGAACAGTGTCGCATTGAATAAGAAACAGAGGTCTTTTCCAGTTGAAAAATCAAGATTTCCGAAGATCGCTCGGATCTGTTAATTTTGTTCATGAGGGGGAGGGGGACATTTTTACATAAAATCCCCCTGCGCATCAACGAACAACTTATATTCCAATGGGGAAGATAGGTCATGCGATATGTTGTTGAAAGGGTGTTTTCCTTCTGAATATGACAGTGAATTTTTTCTAGAAACGTGACTGTAGTTATCATCCATTTTATATAATCAATAAAATAAACTATCGGGAATCGGACAATATTTATTTTCTCCTTCATAAATTCTTCAGCCAACGTTTCTGTAGCACCATTGCTCCTTCATCAAGGCTACAAAAAGGTATAATATAATCTAACATATCAAAACGGTTGGTCTATCATAACCTCCAAAATTGAAAAATCAAAAAATTTAAAATTTTACAAAGACTGGCACATATTAAAAGTGGAAAAATATAATCAATGATAAATTACCTTTGAATATTCATTCACGGAGAGATCGCATATAATAAAAAGCAGGTCGCAAAAATCTCCACCATATACATACATATTTACAAATCATCAAAAATCTTTCAACAAAGAAACAAGTTAAAATACGATTTGACATCAAGAAGTGAAAAAGGACATCGAGGGTGTACCAACGGCACTACCAACTCTATCATCAAAAATTTCCCCGGAACAACAGTCATACCACACAACAAACTTTCTGGCTGAATAAAATACAATGAAAAACATGAAATTTTAAATTACTTTCAGAGATTTAAAAATACAAATAAAATCGAAAAACAAAAATGAACATCGAAACTACTAGCTAACAGTAATGACCAGAAACTATACATTATCGAAACAGACAAACTGCAATCACGTTACATCTAACAAACAATCATAAAAACAACTTAAGTTCTTTACATCGTCTCTGTAATTAACAGTATCAAACATTATGATTGAACCATTTCACTGATGTTTCTTTCATATAATTGTTTTTCCCCTCTCCATGAGTATCGAAAACCTAACGAACTCAATATTCTCATTATTTTCTATTATTATAAAAAATTTAATTGACGAACATTGCTCACCATTCAAGGTTAGGCTAAATAAGAACAAAAAGGCTGATTGGGTTTCGCCCTCGATTGTTCAGGCTGGTCGTGATCTTAGGAATTTGTTCTGGTTGCATAGGAATTCGAGAAGTAAACAAATGGAGAACATTTACAAAACGGCAAAAACAAGCTATACCAACATGCTAAAAAATGCGAAACACAGTTATTACGAAGACATACTGTCTAGATCTGATAATAGGTCTAAAACAGTCTGGAATTTGGCACGTAAGAATATGATAGTGCGCGAGGAAAAGAAGCGTGATATTGCCCTGAATTTGAACGGGGGGTGCTCTCGAGTCCTCTTGAGGTGGCTGAAGCGTTCGGCGAGTATTTGGCCACAGTCAATGAAAAAAGTCTTCGCGAATATTAATATTATCGAGATTCCATGTCCTCACATTGCACTGTACCGAAGATTTTAAATTCCAACTTCTTTTTCTACCCTACAACCTCGGAAGAGGTCTCTGGGGCCATTGTCGGGTTAAAGTCGACGAAGAGTACCGGGTGTGATTCGCTTTCTGTGAGAGTGTTGAGATGACTTGCTTCCCATTTGGTTGATCATCTTGCCCATTTATTTAATGTGTCAGTAGAGTCTGGTGTATTTCCCATTTTCCCACCTCGTTCAAGATCGCGTCGATTGTTCCGGTTCACAAGAAAAGTGATCCTGAAAATGTTGCAAACTATCGCCCGATTTCCGTGCTGAGTATATTTTCTAAAGTGTTCGAACGCATTATTCATGATAGGATGATGGGTTACTTGAATAAGTTTCACATTCTAAGATTTCTAAGTGAAAGCCAGCACGGATTTCGGAGGGGTCACTCAACACAGTCGGCGGCATATGACTTCATTAACGTCGTGTACAAATCTTTGGATGACGGCCTTCATGTGGCCGGATTATTTTTTGACTTATCGCGCGCTTTCGATTGCTTGAAAATAACATTTATATTAGAGAAGTTATATAATCTTGGTTTCAGGGGCAACTTTCTGGAGTGGGTGCGTACTTACCTGTCGAACAGATTATTTACTGTAAGGATAGCAGAATTGTTCGGGTGAATTCAGGACCAATTTAGGCGTTCCTCAGGGCTCCGTGTTGGGACCTTTGATTTTTATCATCTTTATCAACGACTTGCCAGAATATTTAAGAGCGGATATTGTAATAAATTTTTCATTACACCGCAGAGAAAACCCTATCATAACATGTAGATTTAGAACATCGAAAATGACTCTTTTCCGTGCGGCCGCACCGCAAAAAGTTTTAAGGTGCGCTGAGGCATAGATGCATCCTATGATTCCTATGCTGAGACACAGAGCAACGATTGAGTGACAATAGATGTCAGTGATTTGAATAATTATTGTTTCACAATATCGAAATGCTTTCTGCTGAAATATTTTTCCGTGTTATTGTTTTCAGAGAGGTGTAATGAAAAATATCGTTCATCACACGTCCAGAAAGGCTTTTTCCGTGCTTGCACGAGTTCGGCTCCGCCTCACACGAGAACACATCGCGCGCGCACGGAAAAAGCTTACTTTCTGGACTTGTAATGAAAATATGAAATATACTATTGTTGATGACACTTCAATAGCGATCTCGGCACCTAGCCTTGGAGAGTTGTCGAGAAAATGTGAACTGATGATGAACTGCTTCGTGGACTGGTGCCGTACTAATGGTCTGATGGTCAACGTTGAAAAGACCGAATGCTTATATTTTAGGATAGGGTATTGTAGGGCGGGTGAAAGTTTACATTTTTCTCACCTAGATGAAAAAATCGCTTCTGATAGCTCTGTTAAATTTTTAGGGCTCCATGTTGACGATACTTTGAGTTGGGCCAAACATATTGATGTAGTTTGTGGTAAACTGAGCCAATCTTATTTCGCGATCAATAGAGTTAAAAGCTGCTTTCCAATATCGACTCTGTTAGACATTTATTATAGTCTAGCGTATACCCATATAAATTATAACATCATTATATGGGGCAGTTCTATAGTAAAGTACAGAGAGTTTTTGTCTGTCAGAAGCGAATTTTGAGATGATTCTGAAACCGAGGGATTCCTGATGTAGACCCATATTTCTCGGGCACAATGTTCTCACGGTTCCGTGTATTTACTTGTATAGGTGCTTAATTAATGCAAGAGAGAATGTGCACAGAATAAAAAAGCTTTCTAGTCATCATGACTACGACACCCGACATGGTGAAAGGCTATGCATCCCGGGGCACAGAACATCAAAATATCAGTCATCGCCTTTTTATCAGGGAATCAAGTTCTATAACCACCTTCCTATCAAATTCAAAAACTTACGTTACGCCCAGTTTAAGAATGCCATAAAAAGTTTGTTGTTGTCAAAATGCTATTATACCATTTCTGATTTTCTGAGCGACTGTGATATGTGATATGTACTTGTGTGACTTTTATGAGATATTATATCTATAATCTGTTGTATAATTTTGTCTATAATGTGTTTATAATTTATTTATAGTTTGTTCATATCTTACATTCAACTCGTTACTTGTTGTATTTTCTGATTGTGTGATATTTTATTCTATTTCTTTCTGTATGACCTGTCCTATCTAGTAGAGCTAGCCTGAAGGATCAATAAATATTACTATTACTGAGAAAAAATTACGTTTCAAAGTTTATTTGAAGATGTTGTGTACCTGATTTAATAGCTTTCAATCCGATTAACCCCCCCCTCATGAAAAAAAGCTATATTCACCCTTGCAAACTTGCATTATGTCTTATAGTTATAGTGAAAAGGGGTTACAGTTCACTGTAACTATTATACTATTGTGCCCCCTATCAGAGCTGTTATCATCGCGCCTCCTACAGCTCGCCCTCAAGTTCCAGAGATTTGATGAAATCCATTATCTGGGATGGCTTCAAGGAGGGTAACTCCCCACTTCTACAAGTTTCTTGCCAAAGCACTCTTTCCTTTGGCTTGCAATGGCATATCATTCCGTAACCAGGTGAATAGGAGTTTCTTCCTCCTCCCCACAGAATCTACACTCATCAGTGTCCGATAAACCCATTCTCAACAGATGCTTCTTTAGGCGGCAATGTCCTGTGAGAAAGCCAGTGAGTAAGTGAAATTGGTTTTTACTGAGATCCAGATATTTTTTGGATCTAGCAGTTTCAAAGTTCCGGAGGAACTTTTTGGAATGATCCATCCCTGGGAGATTTCGCCAGAGTTTTTCTCTTTCGGTTCTCTCCTTTAGCATAAATTCCTTCTTATAGGCATCATGTCTTAACAACGACCGAAATTGTTTTCGACGTTTTCACCTAGAATAAAAAGCTGTAATGGCCTGTATTTCGACCTTTTCCCCATAAATTGATTTAAAAAAGTCAAACGTTTTACTTCCCTGTAACGCGAATTGTGCCATATTTGGCACATGACATAATATCAACAGTTTTCGCAGAAAAGTTGAGGCTAGAATTTTTCAGATATTTTTTATGGGTAAATACGAACCTAATACACAACATATAAAAAAATCAAGAAAAAATGAAAATTGGCCCGGTAAGGGGTTAAGACTTTCTTGTCGATCGGAAATCTGAGTTTTTGTTCTGCTTATCTTTTCTCCCGAAAGGGGTCGCGCTATTTTCCGTTGCCGCGGTAGCGCCACGAGCGATAGAATATTGCAGATTATTCCGGAAGTAGCACAAAAACTCAAATCTAGAATGTCGTTTTGTTCTACAAATTGCGGTCACGATTTTTAGTAAGGAGTCGTTACACCAGGTATTCTATGTATCTATAATGATACGAACGGTTTGACAGCTGTAAATTGAAGACGTCATTGTGGAATATGAAGATTCTGACCATTCATTTTGTTCGTGACATACCTAGTCTTACCTATAAAATATCACACGAGATTGAATTTTCCTCATAAGTCTATCTTTTATTTCCAAACTCAAATGAGTTGCTTTGAGGAACACCACTCGTCCTACGGACTCATAATGTTTCCGAGCAACTCATTTTCGTTTGAAAATAAATCGATAGACTTATCACAGAAATTCAATCTCTTGTGATATTACTACTGACTATTCGCTTACATTCGTAGAGAATACGCTGGCGTAATTCTTCGAAAGAGGCTCATTCTAAGGAATAAAAAAATCTAAAGGTACCGATCTGGATATCTGGCTGGTCAATGTATAGGACCCCTAGGCCAATCTTCCCCAATAAGGAGATGAAGGAAAGTATAAATAGTAAGGTGCATTCAATAGTACCTCCATAGTGAGAAGAAAAGGCGGGATACAAGCTGTGCTCTAGTATCAAATAGGAATTCACATTCTACGAACTGTCGCTATTACCTTTAGCCATAGGAGACAAAACTAAGAGATGGACCGATGCTGCACCAGCACTCTCCCCGAATATTGTTATATTGTCTGGATTCCCGTTGAAATTTTTTATGTTTCTTTTCACCCAGCGTAATGCCAACACCATGTCTTTAAGACCTGCGTTTCCTGGTACGCCCAAACTTTTGTCTTTGAAATTTGTGAAACCTGAAATGGCAATAATCCAGAATTAGTGAGGAAAAACATAAGCTGTTTAAATTCACAACCTAGAAATCCTAATCTATAGTTGATGGAAACAACAACCACATTTTCACGGATGAGATAGTCTGGACCATAAATTATCTTTGAGTTTGAGCCAGAAGTGTAGGCTCCTCCGTGGATGAAAAACATAACAGGTTTCAAATCATAACTGATTCCATTATTCTTATTCGACACAGGAAGCTGTAATGAATATAATTAGATCAGAAAATTATGTACCGGGTGATTGTTTATACTTTACCCAATGGCTATCTCAGTTAATATTAATATTATTTTATTATCCATGGCAACTTCAACTTCGATATAAAGAAATCACAGCATTCTCGAGTGGCGTTCTAAATATAACTGCCTTAGATTTAGAAGAAAAAACCTATATTTCTAGAAAACTACCAAAAATAACCTCTATAAAGTATATATTTTTGAAATCAGAAGAAAGAGCTCTACCAATTAGGAGAATAAAATATAGGGTGTATACCATTTAAAAAACAGTTCTTATTAAATTTCTAGGTAACGATGCTTTTATGCATTTCTTGGTACTGAATTCTGAATGCCCATAAAAATACTACAAATTTGCTCATTCAAACGTTTTGTACGATCAATATTAACTGAGATAGCTATTGAGTAAAATAAAAGCAATCACCCTGTACCTAGAATGTTATACGGAACAATAAAAAATAAACTGCTCGTCAAAAGTTGAGGATAATAAATTGATTTGAGTTTTTCAGGTTAGAGCAATATTTTCGAATAATAGATAATTTCGAAATTATTTATTGCCGAATAGTATACATATGATGGATTCGGACACATTTGTTTGTATTTATGGTTATGGTGAGTCTCGCAGAATGAAAAAGTCAAGAGTTTCTGAGCGCTCGCTCTCCAACCTTGTAAGTAGCTAGTATTTACTAGTATCTCATGACAAACTGTGTATGATGTGAGTACTTTAATTTTTAACATTGGAAATGTTTATGTTCGTATATTACAGGCAAGTTTCGAGTTTTCGTTCAAGGTCAAAAGACAAAGGTGTCGCTAGTAGACCAAAAAAGCATTCGAAAGTTATCGCGTGATATAGGTGACATAGGGTGTATTGGGCCAGCATACGAGAAGCGAGCATACATTAATTCTCACGAATGCCTAACCAATCAGATTGACTCGATCCGAGTGCTTCCGAATGCACCCGCGTGGAAGATCGTGAGAAGAAGCCGTTGCCCGTTATTCAGATCGCGCGTTTTGTCTTTTGTCGTTCTTCATAAACGAATCTGATAGTGAAATAGTTGAAAACGGTTGGAACTTCGAACAGTTTGATTTTTATTGAATAGAATATCTAGCAAAATCTATTACAATTTCTCATTATGGACGTTTCAAATAAATGCTCGACTTTATTGCAGAGTGAATCCACTTATTTGCATTTGCGGCATTTGTGGAAAAGAGTTATCTGTTAGAAACAGGCATCTCCGGATAATCCATAATGATGATTCCGCTAAAGTGGTGAAGAAGCAATATATTTTGTGTTCTCTTTGTTCTACTGATGAAAACCAGGAAACGTTTTCTACATATTATGATCATTTGAGAATAATTCATGGTGTTCTGTATGATTGATATTTCTTACATTTCCCCCATCCAAGAAAACTATGATACAACACACAGTTATATTGCCATATTTAAAAATACATATTCAAAATACATATATATATACATATCCTACTTAAATTCTCACTTTTGAGGTTTTTGTAAGCGCATATGTGCTTTTTTTTACAAGCTTTTATTTAGTTTCACCTGTCCCGGTGTCTGTCTGTCTGTCTGTCTCTCTGTAATCAAATCTTGCAAGTTAAATATGACACACTTCTAATCGTCCGATTGATTTGAAATTTGGCAGGTGTACATAATTCTGGTGACAATGCATCATGAAATATTTTTTATAGAAAAAAACAAAATGGCTGCTCCAAAATGGCGGATGAGTTTCGTAATTATCATCCGATTTCATTCAAAACAAAATTAGTATCTAGGGGTTTTTGGGTTCGACAATGATGATTCTTCTGTCAAAATTGAAAAATTCAAGATGGCGGCTAGAATAGGGCGGACGAGTTTCGTAATTATGATCCGATTCTATTCAAAATTGGTATCTAGGGGTGTTCTGGGTCAGAAATTACGATTCTTCAAAATTGAGGAATTCAAGATGGCGGCTTCACAATGGCGGATGAGGGTTGTTTTTATAAAAGATTGTTTTAAAAAATGATTTTTTTATTATAGCTTGTTCTAAATGCAAGGGCGGATATAGCTTTTTTTCATGGGGAGGGGGTAATAACGATTGAAAATCAGGTTCACAATTTATGAAATTTTTTTATGAGCACCACATTTCGTAACTTCTTCTAAGGACTTTGATACTCATGGGGGGGTAATTACCATAATATAAATCAAACTGTTCGAAGTTCCAAGTTCCAACCGTTTTCAACTATTTCACTATCAGATTCGTTTATGAAGAACGACAAAAGACAAAACGCGCGATCTGAATAACGGGCAACGGCTTCTTCTCACGATCGTCCTCTCGGGTGCATTCGGAAGCACTCGGAATCGAGTGAATCTGGTTAGGAATTCGTGAGAATTAATGTATGCTCGAGAATCGGCGACGGCGACCAGTGAGCCGCGGTGGAAGGTACGTCAAATTCGCCGCAACGTTGCCAGATTGGGCCGTTATTCCTGTATTTGAAGGATTGATTGTTTTATTTCCTTCATTAGCACTTCGAGTGTTTATTTTGTTGTTTCATCAAGTGAGATCTGGGCCGCGGTGAGTGGTCCGTCAAATTCGCCGCAACGTTGCCAGATTGGGCAAATATTTCGGTATTTGAAGAATAGGTCAATAGTTGATCCGAGTACATATAAGATTCATGAATTTTAGTAGAAACAGAATCCTTCTATCTGAAGCCAATTTCATGAATACCCAGATTTGCTAAAATCAAAATTCACTTCGAAAATATTGGACGGAGTGGACTCAGCTTCATTTGATTTCCTCCGAGTAGGGGAGGACGGGGGAATTCTGCGCATTGATATTATGCGACTCAGTTCAGTTATTTCAAAATTTAGATACAGCCACAGAAATAAAATAAACATATAAATAAATATTTTATTATATTTCTGTGGATACAGCGCACCATCTCGTATTTGCCTTGCCAACATCCTCCCGTAATTTAAAGATATTCATGTTTTTATTTTAAATTATGAAAGTTTGTGTGTACATACATAGGAAGGTTTTTGTGAGCATTTTCCCTAAGGTGCGTGGAATTCCCCCGTCCTCCCCTACATATAAGATTCATGAATTTTAGTAAAAACATAATCCTTCTATCTCAAGCCAATTTCGAGAATACTCAGATTTGGTAAAATAAAAATTCCCTTCGAAAATATTGGACGGGGTGGACTCAGCTTCTTCTGATGATGTTTACTCCGAGAAGGTACATATAAGATTCCTGAATTTTAGTGAAAACAGAATCTTTCTATCTCAAACCAATTTAATGAAAACCCAGATTTGGTAAAATAAAAATTCGCTTGGAAAATATTGGACAGAATGGACTCAGCTTCATCCGATGAGAGTTGATCTAAGAACATATAAGATTCATGAATTTTAGTAAAAACAGAATCCTTCTATCTCGAGCCAATTTCGAGAAAACTCAGATTTGGTAAAATAAAAATTCTCTTCGAAAATATTGGACGAGGTGGACTCAGCTTATTCTGATGATGTTAACTCCGAGTACATGTAAGATTCATGAATTTTAGTAAAAACTGAATCCTTCTATCTAAAGCCAATTTCATGAAAACCCAGATTTGCTAAAATCAAAACTCACTTCGAAAATATTGGACAGGAATGACAAGATGGACCCAGCTTCATCCAATTATTTATATCTTTATTTTTTATTATTATATCTTAAGAATACTAACTTTAGTAAGAACATTTTTGTTTTAAAATACGGTGACAAGTTTCCTCTCACATGTTTATGTTAGGAATTGGGAATGTTGATTGTTTCTTGCAATTATTATTGCTCATTATTATTATTGAAAATACTATTTTATTTTGAGTTCAAATGCAAATAAATGTTGGTAATATTCACATGTGGTGTTATCATTTCCAATGTCTCTGATGGTTGCAAGGATTGCGAAATCAGTAAATTTTTTAATTAAATGAGAATAGATGATCACGGTTAACTTCAAAATTTTTGAATAACTATACCCACATATTCAGTAAAATAAAATCTTAATCAAAGAAATATTACGCGACCTTTCCTCACCCGCTCACTGTCCTTTTATTTTAAATTAACTTCCAACAATAAACTCGCATTCTAAATTTGTGCCTTTCATTGCTTCAACTCAGTCGACGTTACCCTCCTTTTGCATCGACTTATTTGAAGTGTGATGTGACGATTCATCGGGACCGACCGTCAACGTTTCTACCTCGCCTCAACTGGCCGTCGTCAGTCTCAGTCTGTATCAGGGGGGTGAAGCGCCAGAACTAAACTAGGCAACACACGATCCATAATACACACATCTCCACTTTTAAATGGCTGCCAGAATCGTACGATTCGGCTACGACATACGTCGAAGTGGATTGAAATGACAATTTTGACGTATGATTGAATCAAATAAGTGGAGTAATGTTAACAAGTGGAGTGGAGAATTGAATGGACATAAATTGTGATTTAAGGATTAAAAGGATATAATAGAACTATTCTTTTTCAGGCTTATTTTCTTCTCGCGACTTGTAACGATATTATAGGTCGGAATTTTTATTTTGGATGAATGATTGTCTTGAAATATTTTCTCTAGAACCTACAGAACATACATTAATTATAGAGAATTCTATTCAAAAGGTGAGTTGTCGATCTAATATTTTCTGATTAAGAAGTAAATTTGGTTAATTTTGATGCAAAGTCCCTGTTTGAAATTATATTGGTCAAGCACTTATAAGTTGACTGACTTGAAATATAATGATCTGCAAATTCTGTTCATCTCAAGCTTGTATCTTATCCAGATATTTACAAATGTTCAAAGATAATTACTGACTACTTTAAACCATTCTCATTTAAAAAAACTGGCATATCAAGTCTCCAATCATGTTTTAATAATGAGTGTTACCGATTATAACATTACTTACCTGATAGAAAGCATCTCTCAAATGTTTGTTTCTCTAAAATTTTTGTTTGCTTTTTAGTGACATCAATGAACGTTACCTGTTTTCAATAAAAAAACAAATATATCCGTCTGTTTTTTGAGGAAAAACGAATTTACCTGACGATGACTTCCTGTATAGAAACCAATGAAAATGTGATCCCTGAACAATTGTGATGATTCATTGTGATCGTGATAGGGATAATTGTGATAATAATAATGCCAGAGAAGATATATTTCGACCTTCTTATGAATGTATTTACAATAATATTGTGAAGCTAAATAAATGAATTTTATGATAACTCAGTTTTCTTTGAAATAACAGAGAACATTTCACTTCCAAAGAATTTCCGTTACTTTTAAAATCAACGAAAAACATTGGAAGTGAAAATTTACAGAACAAAATCATAATTTAAATAAAGCTCAAAAGCCGAAACTTTTTGGGTCGGTAAAGAAGGTTTCTGTAATATCTTCAATTCTCCACTTTTAAATGGCGGCTCAAAGCCATTTCTGTGGTTTGAACTGTCATTGGTGTTGCCACAGTTTAGTAGGGAGGTAGCATTTCTTCATATATCTAATAATTCCTATATGGAGAATGAGCCAATCAAAACTGAAGCTGGGCTTTGGTAACAATCCAGATCTGCGCTTGTGCGGCAATATTGAGAATAAAAATATTTTTTTAATTCTATCTCTCTCTGACACATCGTATTATGTCGTGAAACGTATGTCATTCTTAACTTCATGTGAATAGTTTCGAGCGTAACCTCACAATTTAATGTGAAATGTTTCAATCGATTTATTCCGTTTTCTTCAAGTCCTTAATATCATGGTTAACTCCTATTCATATTCTAAAATTGAACTGAAATGATTTAAGTGACATATTTTCATTCTGGATATCTACTTTCTTGTTGTCTTTCAGAATAAACATAACCTCTAAATTTCTCGCAATTCTTGAATTTCCAGTTGACGCGAGCGTACAACTCAAGCCTTACCAAAGATTTGGCTTCACTTTGTGACTGTGAAAAGCAGGGGTATAATCCATATTGGTATTAGTAGATATATGCATTCCTTTTATTAGATGGTCTGTGGTCTGTATCTGAGTGTACCTGTAGTAGTACATATTTTGCCGGACTCCCTATCACGACATCGCCTTATGAACGTCTCGCCTCATATTTTGAAGTTTCAGTACAAAAATGAGGCGCCTCTTACAAACTCAATTTTGAGACGTGTACCACTCAACACTAGTTGCAACTCGGTAGAGAATGACTATAGTATATTGTATAATTAGTGGGAAAAGCATAATATTCCCAAACGACTGTGATAATTACCAGACGAGGAGCGTAGCGACGAGTCTGGTAACACAGGAGTTTGGGAATATGCTTTTCCCACGAATTATACATACTATTTTTTCTCCGATCGTCGATTTATATTTGAAAAAATTATTAAAAAATATTTCATTCAAGATGTAATCAAGTAAGTTTAAATAGGTTTCTCTATGTTCATATTTAAATATAGAAGTGGTAACTATGGAAATTACTTTGTTATGACAGAAGTAAAATAATTTTCAAGCCGATTTTGTTCGATTCGTTGTATTTTATAAGAAATTAAAAAAACAGTAGTAAACATGGACACTGATGGTGATTATTCGTTACCTTGCACGCCTCCTGAACTTGTAGAAGCAGCGAACGCGGCTTCACTTGATTTACTTCCGGCGAAATCCAGAGAGAAGTATGAACTTGCGTACCAACGCTTCATGGATTTTTGCAGAAAAAACAACAGTGTATCCTTTTCTGAGAATGTACTGATGGCGTATGTTGCTGAATTGGCTAAAACAATGAAATCTTCGACGTTGTGGGCACATTATTCCATGCTTCGATCAACTTTGTCTATTAAAAATAATATTAATATTGCCCAGTACCATAAACTGAGAGCATTTTTGAAACGTCAAGCTATAGGATACAAACCGAAAAAATCTAAAATTTTAACCCAGGAACAAGTTCAGAAATTCATTTTAGAGGCCTCAGATGACATATTTTTATCGACGAAAGTAAGTAGATAAAGATTAAATAGTATTACTTAAATTAAATGAAATACGAAATATACAATGTTCGATTAATTTTTAGGTGGCTCTGATATTTGGAATAGCAGGAGCCTGTCGACGAGATGAGCTTGTCCGAATAAAAGTTCAGGATATAGAAGATTTCGGTTCAAAAATACTGGTAAAAATACCAGAAACAAAAACAAATAGACCTAGATCATTCATCATCAACGAAACCTATTTAAATGTTTATAGAAAGTACGTATCATTCAGGCCTAATGATTTTGAAAATCCTAGATTTTTTTTTAAATTCAACAAGGGAAAAGGATGGAAGACAGTCATTGGAATTAATCAATTTGGAAAAATGCCGCAAATTGTTGCAAGTTATTTACAGTTGCCAAATCCGACAGAATATACAGGACATTGTTTCCGAAGATCATCGGCAACACATTTGGTAGATGCTGGAGCTGACATTCTTTCTTTAAAGCGCCACGGAGGATGGAAGTCTTCCCATGTGGCGGAAGAATATATTGACGAATCACTTAATAATAAAGTAGAAGTGGCTAATAAAATATTCAACACCCCTGCCTCGACTTCAAATGAAAATGATCGAAACGAGATAAACCAAACAACTAGCCATGCAGCTTCAACGTCTATAAATTCTCGTTGCCCTCCAGTACAATTTACAAATTGTACAAACTGTACAATAAATGTAAATATTAACAACAATTAATTGTGTTCAAGAATAACGTTATAAATTAGATGTTTCTTTTATTTATTTCATACCAAATTTATCAATATTAAAATGAAAACCATACTTTGTTTCATTTCATTGTAATAATCCATTTGTAACATTACCGCACGCTACAGCAGTGCGGTAATTATTACCGCACTGTTATTTTCTAATTGCTTAGCAACTGCCCACTGTTCTGGAATGTTGAGCTTTGCGCATAGAAATCAGGTCAAAATAGTGTCACTTTTCCCACGATCGGAGAAAAAACCAATTATCTCTCTACCCATCAGACATATTATTCTACTACGACTCAGCACAGGAAGGTGTTCAGTTCAGACGTAGTAACTATTGTATTATGGATACGCACGCGCCCATTCTCGTTCAAATTTGCTTTCTTTCGCAATTTTGCAATCCAGGTTCATACAAATAACAATAATATACGATCGCCAAAATTAGTTTATTGAACCACACTAAAATAAAAAATAATATACAGAGTGGCCACTTTTTCAATGGGATTGTTTTGGTTACTTTTAAACCATAAGAGTTAGAAGGTCGGTCAAATGGAGAAAAAGTTGCATTCATACAGGGTGCGGCACGGAGGATGGATGGTTTTAAAAAAATAATAAAAGCGTTAATTTTTACTCAAAAACACATTTATTGACAGAATCAGATTCTCAAGGAAATAGCATTTGAGACAGTCAAGTGTGGAAAATCACATCAGGCATGTGGTGGCCGAAATCGGTGATGCAGTGCTGGAGGCGCTGTGGGCTGTGCAGCGGTCTTTCGTGTAAGTGTTGCGGATTTTCATTAGCCCAATAACGGCAATTCTGCCGGTTAACCATGCCGTTGAGGTGAAAGTGGGCTTCGTCACTCATGAACAAAATGAGGTTCTCATTTTGATCGATCAGTGCTTCCATCTCACGTGCGAAGTTCATTCGTTGTGCATAATCTCCGGGGTGTAACTGTTGCACAATGGCCAATTTGTAGGGGTGAAAGCGAAGATCCATATGCAAAATTCGCCTCACTGAACGATCACTGAGGCGAAGTGCAGCAGCATGTTTCCGAGCAGATCGCGACGGACTGCGACGAATGGCTTGTCGAACGCGTTCAACATTTTCAGGCGTTCGAACTGTTCGCACAGGTCCTCTTGGTCTTCTGTTGATCAATAAATAAATGCTAGGAACACACGAGTCTAACGGCACCTTCCCCACTTCTCTCGTCTTCAGTGGGGGAAAGTTATGCCCATCTGAAAAACGTCCGCCCTCCGTGCCGCACCTTGTAGAAGCATTATCAAGCAGTTCAAACAAATCGAGATTATCAGGGCCGGTTATTGAGATATCATAGAAAAGTAAATTCTGTCATTTTGATTTTTCTTTTTTCCTCATTTTATTTCAAATATTATCGAAAAATGTTACAGGAATTTTTTATTCGACAGTAATTTATCGTCGAATTGACATAATCAGATTTCGTATCCAACGTTTCGTACTCTCTGGGCCAGCCTTAACCTCATTTTTTTCAATACGGACCTGCATATTGTAAGACTCTTTTCGAAATAACTGAAAATAATACATTCAATAAACCTAGAGTTGTGTGTATGTAAGAAAAAACAAGTGTATCAACGATATCAATGTTCTTATCGAAATGTATTGCAGATTACTTAAACTAAAGGTAAATGTAATACAGATCCGACCCAAAGAAATTTGGATAAGGGTCAAAATCACCTGAAAATCAACTGTGAATTACATTGTACGATATATCGTTAATCGTTGAATTCAGCGTTAAAAGTTATTTCAAAAAGTGTCATAAAATAATATGCAGGTCCGTATTGAAAAAAGAAAAATCAAAATGACAGAATTTACTTTTTATATGATATTTCAATAACCGGCCCTGATAATTTCGATTTGTTTGAACTGCTGGACAATGCTTCCATAAATGCAACTTTTTCTCTATTTGACCGACCTTTTAACTCTTATGGTTCAAAAGTTACCAATACAATCTCATTAAAAAAGTGGCCACTCTGTATAGTTCTATATTATACTAAAACGGTAACTCTGTGGTTCGGCACGGGGAATCTGTCGAAAAAGTGGGTCCGGAAGAATCTTAAAATCGCAGCGAAGCTGCGATACAGGATAGAAATTTTTACACGGTCGGAAAGAGGAATGATTGATTCGTACGTGGGCGAAATTTCGATCCTCTAGGCGATGTAGAAGTATTTTAAAAAAATTCGCGAAAATCGCGAAAAAAATCGGCAAAAAGGGCAATTTTAAACTCGATAAAACTTTTTTCGCAGATACCCTCGTCGTGATGTAAATATACGGATCGAAAGAGGAAGAGTCAACGCAAAATAGCTTGGTATTCATATTTTCCATAATTTCCCCATTTCTTCAGGAAAACTGATCAAAGTTTGACATTTCTCCTATAAAATCGCCCGATCTGCAGAGATCACAGAGAACTATTTGACATTGTAGCTGTAAGCTGTCAGAGATTGGCCACAGCCTTCTATAGAGAAAGCCCGGAACACAATCTGACAACTGCGCTCAGATTCCGCGACCGGAGGCCTACCGATATAGATAACTGTTTAAAAGGTAGATCTGCTGACCCATACTAGTAAATAATACTAATACACATTAAAATAACAGAAGTATAAATATCTCATTGAAATCTCATTAAAAAAGTAGCCACTCTGTATAGTAAATAATACTAATACACATAAAAATAACAGTAGTATAAATACAGTGAGTATCGCTGAAAATAATTTAAAACCACAGTAATAACCAGCTTGAATACGTTTTGCGCAGCAAAATAAACAACGTCTAACTTTTCTTCGGCTCACTGATGTTGGCTGTACAGACAGAAATGTTCTTACCCGCCTCGGGTAATTCAAAGCGAGCCATGTAAGTCACTTCTCCTTCGAATGAAATATGTAATTTTATTTTCAAACGTTTTGAATTTCACGAAAATTCAATATTCACTTTTGGATTGACATTTTCGATCGTTATAATTGAGTGAAAAATGGAACATTTGCCAAGTTACGGTTGTCTTGCAAAATTCATCTTTCGCAATACAAAACTTTTCCTGCCGCCGCGCCGAAGGGAAAGGTAAGCCATAGCAACTATTTCTCCTCCTAGGCGGAGAAATTGAGCTTTTCAATGATCCTGTCAGTCGAGTCGAAAAATGACGTTGTTATCGTACGTTTGGAAAAAAACATATCTTTTTCTCCAACCATCAAAAAATGTTGACATTTTTGTACTAATTTCAGGTGCGAAAGCCATCAATTCCCTTACCGTACAAAAATTTGCTCGTTGCTAAGCAACACTTTGAATCCTAGGATTAAAAACGCTACTTTTAATCCTAGGACTAAAAGCAATTCCATTTGAGCTCTCTAATTTAAATTTGAAGTCTACTGTCGTCTACTTGACAATCAGTATTTACCAACAATACAAGAAACAAGAAAAAATGGTATATGTACTCGCAATTTCGCATTCGCTCGGCTGCGCTGCGCTCCACCTCGCAACTGCAAATATTGCTCGTAAATAAAAAATGCACTTTTAATCCTTATGATATAATATACTATTTTCTCATATGAAAAGAGATGAAGGACACTAGAATCTATTTCAATTTTTCAAAAATGTTCAAACGAAATTATCACAAATTTGAAAAATACTCAAATATCGTCTCTTTCACTCCACATTACTAGAAGTTATCCTTTTCAACGTATTTACTTGTATTGTATTTCTATCCAAAGATCTTGTTTTTTTGCCTTGCTGCTTTTTCAGTATTTTCCGATCGTTTCATTCGAAACATATGCTTATTAATTCGTCAATAAATGTCATGATATTTTTAGTTCCATCCTGGAGAATATCTGCAGTTTCAAGATCATATTAATAAATTCAAGTATGTATATTGTAAAGGTATCAAAAACTGGGAAATATTTTTTCATATTCGCATGATTTTATCAAATTATTGTATCGCTCTTATGTAAAATAGTCAAGTGTTCCATTCATCGAATGGCAAAGGTTATCATACAGGTCCAAACATTTCGGTTTTCTGGCAACCGATAAAAGGAGAAATAACAAATTTTGTTACTTACCTTGGGTGTATAAACGTTCAAGTACAGACAATCTTCGGATCCTGATTTTTCATGCCAATTCATCATGTTTCTTGAGTAACATTGATCTGCATCTTCCTTCACTTCTTTGACTCCTAACCATGGTTCTATCGGTTGAGGCGCCTATGGAAAAATGTATTTAATGTTTCGAAGAATTTTGTCTGGTGATGATAATAATAATCATCTTTATTAGGCGAAATCTTGGCAGAATATTGCTATGCTGCAATCACCGGCAAAATAATCGATCCTCTCAAAATATGAATAAAGTTTGTTGATTAAAAAATTTTTCAATTTAAATTCAACTCGAATTTCTTTTTGTAGTTGTTTCAAGGGGTTCATTAGAATTCTTATAGCAACCGCTGTGTTCAATCTAGATGAACTGAATTTTCTTCATCAGCTTCATTATTCGGTAAACATCTGAAGTTTTTTTTATACAGAGTGTCTAATATAAATTCGCCAATTTACTTATGAATTGAATATGCAATGACTCGATTTTTTCAAATGGAACACCCTGTATTTCTCTCTTTCATGAAATTTTTTTTCGAATGTCCACCTCTTTTTAACTACAAAGAAATCTGTTTTTGAAAGAAAGTAAAATATCTCAAAAAAGAGCGGTTCAAGTATAGGCATGGGACATACTTTGTAAAAAAGGTAGACATTTGAAAAAAAAATTCATGAAAGAGAAAAATACATGGTGTTCCATTTGAAAAAATCGAGTTATCGCATATTTAAATTGAGTGAATTGGTAAATTTATATTAGACACTCTGTATAAAAAAAACTTCAGATGTTTACCGAATGATGAAGCTGATGAAGAAAATTCAGTTCATATAGATTGAACACAGCGGTTGCTATAAGAATTCTAATGAACCCCTTAAAACAACTACAAAAAGAAATTCGAGTTGAAAAAAACTACAGATGTTGACCGAATGATGAAGCTGATACGTTAGGCTAACTCCTGTAAAAATTTCGTTTATCTAGATTGTACACAGCGGTTGCTATAAGAATTTTGATAATAAACCCTTTAAAATACTAAAAATATCCTAAAAATACGAATTATGTGGCAACGCCGTGATTAAATTAAAAAAATGAGGTATAAGTGTAAAGCTGTTGTTGTTCTCGAAAGAATCAGGCCATGAAATACAGGGTGCTCCATTTGAAAAAAAACACATATTTTTCCATAACTTCTTTTTGACACACCCTGTATATGTAAAATTAGTTTTAGTTTGTAGCTTTTTGTCAACCTTACAACCATATTATATAAGTTTTTTTCGACACGGTATAGTTCAGGCGCAGTGGCGCCTTGTCCTATGGGGCAGGTGAGGCAGTGCCTCACCAAAGGACCCCGCACTTTTTATAGGTAAAGTGGCGACCGGTAAAATTTTCTGAAAAATTGGTTGTACCCGACTCAGTGGCCAAAAGTGTCAATGGGCCCAACCCAATCCTATGGCTAGTTTCCTTAATACGGGGTGTTGAAGTTGAGAATTACCCAGATTTTCGGATTTATTTTTTAATTATTAAAGTTAGATTGGATTTCTGTTGCATACCCACGTTTACTAGGTGTTCTGGTAATGAAATTAGTGGATACTTATGATTAAAAATATTTATATTTACAGGGTGATTCACGAATATATGACGGTAGTTTTTTGCCAAAATTCACTTTTTCTACTGTGACGTCAGAAAGGCATATTTTTGAAATGTTCTTTTCGATTTAGTATTATGACGACAAAATATTGCACAGTGCATATTTTTTATATAGGGTGTTTCACAGAGAGGACCACTAAAAATTATTTTTGTTTAGTATTAATTCTAAACCCTGTGTTTATGGATTGATTCTTGGGGAAAGTAATACCACAAACATATGTGATTTCTAATCTCCAAAATATTCATGATCGTTTATTCATAGAAAGGTATTCTATTTTGGGAAAAGTACAAAAAATATGAACAACCTGTATTCGAAAATTTCCCCGGTCAAGTGTAACTATTTTCTCACTACATATTGTTTTTCATAACACCCTCAAAGGTATAAATTCTAAACTTGAGAATTGGTGACCTTACAATAATCATACGTGAATGGGATGGTGGTGAAAAGGTCTGTTTTACAGGAATTAAACCTCCAACTTAGCCAACGTTTCGGAAATTATATTTCCATCATCAGGGCACTATAACAAAAGTAATGGCATTGGTAAAACCACGAAAATACTCGTACAGTACAGAGATACAAAATAACATTGATGGAAATTGCTGATGGTGACTTTTTTCTTTAAAAGCATTCCTTTTTTCTTTTTTTATAAAAATGATTAACGACAATAATAAATGTGACTTACAAAATAAACGTAAGGGTTCAATAAGAATGGAAACATCACGATGGGCAATTTAAAGTTGCACATCGTTTTACATTAAATGAAGGCAAGAGCAGGAAAACAAACATAGAGGAGAAGGTGGTATTATGGAACCCTGCTGCTAATATGGAACCCTCGGTTAATTCTGAACTGGCCGTGATATCTAGGGTTCAAAAAGTTGAATATCCTTTATCACTTATGGAACAACTTGTGTGGGAAACTGCAGCGTATAGTACGCAGCAGAAATCCAACAGTGAGGGGTTATGATGTGTGAATGGGTTAAACGAAACTTTGAAGCCGTGAATTCGTGTCAACATAAAAACGGTTTAAATCTGAGTTTTATATATTTTGGTATTCTGCCAGGCTAAAATAGGGCTTTTCTGTTGAAACCTAGTAGGTGATAATGCATTCTACGAGGTTCCAGAAAATTTGCCAAGCGATATACTGTAACATGTGTTTTTGATAATATGGAACCCCAAAGGTGATGGTACCACAACCTAAGAAAAAAATGTCGAACATAGGACGGAAAGCTTCATCTGCTGCAGTAATAACCAGCTCTCCTTACAAAATAGAATTGGAGACTTCAATTTCTGTGGATTCAGTATCTGATGTGCCATTTATGGGCACACAACGATTTTTCCGATTGGTGTGACTTCTGTCTTTCATAATCTTATTTTATGAATTATAAAATATAATTATCATAAGTGAGATAGATATTTTATGTTTATGCACCCAAAAAAGCATTTCTTCGAATATAAGTTCTCATTTCTCCAAAGGGTCCATATTACCAGCCTACTTTTTTGGGAGTCCAATTTTGAGCTTTTTGAAATAATTAAATGTATCTTGTTGAATATTGCTAGTATTCTAAATTCGTTCAAATAAACAAAAACTGAATATATATAGGGCCTTTTAATACAAGAAACAAGAAGATAAACACAAATCTCTTCGGATTATAAAATGAAAACAAACTGGGGTTCCATAATACCACCTTCTCCTCTACTATTAAAAAACATAATCGTGGCAAAACCGCCAAAATACACAATTGAAATAATTGAAGTGCGACAAACCGATACTTACAAGGTGAAATCGCTTTTCCCACAGTCATTAAAAACACTTACAAAATATAAAATTTCATTCAGTTCCACAACAATGAGATCGTTCATCAATCGAGATAAGTAGAATGACAAATCTAGGAGCAGAGAACAGGTGTCAAACGTAGGCGTATGGAACCGTAAAAACCATAGACGTATCGGTTAATCGGGTGTTATTTCTTAAGTTTTACTTTCTTCAATAAATTGTAGTAAGCTCGGGAAAGGTATTGAATGTCTGTTCTGGAATTTACGGAATTGTGAATTTTGATCTGTATCATTTCGTGCAACAAGCGTTTATTAAGTTGGGTATGTCTGCCTAGGATGTCGACATCATCAAAGTTGAAGCGATGGCCAGTGGATTCGCTGTGGTGAGCGAGGGCAGTTTTAGGGTTAGTGATGGGCAGACGAACCGAACGTTTATGCTCTTCAATTTTAGTTTTAAGGTATCTACATGTCTGTTCAACATAGACCTGTGAGCCATCACTGCATCTAATCATGTAAACAATGTCCGATTGGAAAGACGCTGGAGTTGTATCTTTAATGTAGGTGAAAAAGTTGGAACCCGCTGTGTTTTGATTCTTGAACGCTACATGATAATCGTTTGTTCTCAGTATCTGTGCTAGTCTCTCTGAGAGGGACCTTACGTAAACGAGTCCATAGAATCTTCTGATTTTGTCCTCCGTGTTATCTATGCTATGAGAGGGAACAGGGGCGCTGGGGGAGTCTTCGTTGAGTACGCGGTTCACGATGGACATAGGATAGCTATTTTTGACAAGGATTGTTCTAATATAATCTATGTTTTTCCTCCAGTGTATTTCGTCAGAGAGATGTAATGCTCTATATTTCAGATTCCGGATGATATTTATCTTATGCACGAGTGGGTGGTGTGAGAAAAAGTGTATATACCGTTCCGAAAAATTGGATTTGTGGTACCAATCAACAGTTAAAACATTAGCTTCGTCTCGTTCAATCTTGAGGTCCAAAAAACTCAAGTGATCATTGCTCTCATTTTCCAAAGAAAATTGTAAGCGGGGGTGGAAACTGTTGAAAGCACGAAGGACCGTGTCGTCGCTATCGACGGGTATTGAGATGAGTAGATCGTCTACGTATCTACGAAAAATCGGTATTTCGAAAGGTAGTTTTGCGATGCAGGTATTTTGTAACTGGGACATGACTATATCGGCGCATACAGAGGACATACAGCCACCCATACCGAAGCCAAAGATTTGTTCGTAAATAGTGTTATCGAAAGAGAAGTAGCTGCTTTCTACAATGAAGTTATAAATAGTTTTGAAAGTGAGAAAATCGAAAGATTCATTTTGTATGAGATGCCATCTATCTTCTATTATATTCAATGCCAGATCTGTGGGTATATTCGTGAAGAGGGAAATAACGTCCAAAGAAACCAATTTGTAACCTGGTGGTAACTGGTATTTGTTAATTGAGTTGAAAAGTTCAAAAGAGTTTCTTACATATGCCTCATCCTTAACGAAAACTGGACCAAGAGTATAATTTCCGAAACGTTGGCTAAGTTGGAGGTTTAATTCCTGTAAAACTATAGTGACCATTCGTACTGATTTTACCAGTACAGTACTGGTTTTCGGGCATAAGTCCTGGTTAGTCATTGAACAAAACCAGTACGCGAAATGTACTGGTTTTAGATCAGATTTCAAACTTAAAACATTGAAACAAACGGAATAACAAAGTCAGAATATTGGAATTAGAATTGGCAACCCTGCGCTCCGACCATTATAAAGAATTATTTTGAAAATCCTGAAACAGAATCTTGGCTTTCAGTATTTCATAACACAGTTTTAAAGTTAGAAGAACAGAATATTTCGATGTTGGAAACAAATATTATTTATAAGGATCTCAAAACCAGAATTGCGGACAGGATAGTAAATGTGTTTCTGCCCCTGCAAGTCCGACAAAATTTAAAAAGGCTGGAAGAAGACGGATTAGTTGAACCAAATATTTTCAAAGAAAAAGTGGTGGAATTTTACAGCACATGTCTTCAGTATCTGGAAGAATGGGGTGGCCACTTTGAAGGAATCGAAAAGTTTAATTGGATTACTCTAAACGTGAAACCTACGCATCAAATGGTTCAAGTATGCAGTGACTATTTCATTCAGCATTATCCCGAAACAGAATTACGAAGATGAGCTCTTTGATGAGATCTGTTTTATTCAGCGCTACACCACAGATGAGAAACTTGGGCATTGGAAAGAAAATTGTGACTCGGTATCCGATCGGTGGATTGAAATTTTTGAAAACTTCAAAGAAAATGATGTATCCTTCGCTAATATTGGCAAATCGGTAGAGTATTGCCTCTGCTTGCCAGGATCTAATGCACCTACCGAACGGGTTTTTTCTTTATTAAACAAAATCTGGACTAGTGAGAAAACCCAATTGAAAGTAGAAACTTTGAAATCCTTGTTGATTGTCAAATATAATTTAAATGCAACTTGTATGGAATTCTATGAAAATATTCAAAAAAACGAAAGTTTGCTGAAAGCAATTCATTCATCAGAAAAATACAAAAAACCAAACTGAATCATTTTTTTATTTGAATCATTAATGATTGAAATAAAAAAATGATTCAATTTGGTTTTTTTGTATTTATACATTACATAGTAATTACTATGTGATTATGTGAAAATATTTTATCATTATTATGTTTTATGATTTTATTATTATGTTTTGTTATTATATTATTATTTCGACTTATGTTATCATTTTATTTTATGTTTTTTATGTTTATTGTTATATTCTACAATCACATTTTATATTCATATTTCTTGTGTTCAAATAAATAAACATGTTCTGGTATCTAAAACCTTTTTAATTATACCTAGGTACAGGTTGGGCGTTGCGCCGTTGTGTGATTTTCTCATGAAATTTGAAAAATTTGGGAGTGGCTGGTCAAAATTCGTATTGTCCTGGTTTCAGATAAGAAAAAAATGGTCACATTATGTAAAACAGACCTTTTCGCCACCATCCCATTCACGTATAAATTCTAAATCCGATACTATGGCCAGTTTTCGAGATACAGGGCGAGAATTACTGATTTCTCGTTTCAATTATTTCAAAGCATAATTATTTTTGGCATGGTTGGCTATATGGCTCACCCTGTATGAAAAGTAATCATAATGAAGTATTTCAGACTCAAAATTGTAAACGACTAGGTATTAACTTCATGGAATAATTTCACCGTGACGAAACTGTAGAATTATCGAGTGTTTGCAAAAGCTATTGTGATTTATTCGTGAATCACCCTGTAACAGTAAATATTTCAGCTGAACCTTTCCATGCGCATCTTATCTGTACTCATATTGAACCTGTGGGCGCAACATAAAATCAATCCGGATTTTCAATTTGAAAAAAAAAACTGATGTTGTCATTTATTCTCCACTTTAACGCCCTGTATCTCGAAAACTGGTTATAGTATCGGATTCAGAATTCATACCTCTGGAGATGTTGTAGGAAACAATATATAGTGAGAAAAAAGTTGCATTTGACCGAAGAAACTTTCGAATACAGGGTGTTCATGTTTTTTGAACTTTTTCCAAAGTAGAATACCTTCCTATGAATAAACCACCATGAATATTTTGGAGATTAGAAACACATATATGTTTGTGGTATTGCTTTTCCCAAAAATCAATTCAGAAATACAGGGTTTCGAATTAATCCTAAAAAAAATGATTATGCCAAGTAGTTCCGTCTGTGAAACACCCTTTATAAAAAATATGCATTGTGCAATATTTTGTCATCATAATACTAAATCGAAAAGAACATTTCAAAAATTTGCCTTCTTGACGTCACAGTAAAAAAGTGAATTTTGGCAAAAAACTACCGTCATATATTCGTGAATCACCCTGTAAATATGAATATTTTTGATCATACGTATCCGCTTATTTCTTTACCAGTCAACGTGTTTATGCAACAGAAATCCAATCTAACTCTTAATAATTAAAAAATAAATCAAAAAATCTGGGCAATTTTCAACTTTAACACCCGGTATTCAGAAAACTAGCCATAGGATTGGGTTGGGCCCATTGAGACGTTTGGTCACTGAGTCGGGTACAACAACATACCAAACTTTCAGAAAATTTGACCGGTCGCCACTTTACCAATAAAAAGTTGGTGTCTATATACTCCATTCACTTTTATAAAGTATCGCGGTTTGCCATGAAATTTTGACACATTTCACCGTATATATTTTGAAAATGTTAGATTATGGTCATTACACTGTCAGATACGCCCACAACGTTGCCGTTTCTGCTAAAAAATCGTAGTAATTACGTATTTATCAAAATGTTCCTTTGGGAAATTAATGAATTTGAGAAAATATTATGTTAATTCAGAAGACATTTAACTACATTTTTGCACAACCTGAAATACTCCAGTATGAAAATGTAGTAGTTCTACGAAACCTGCGCCACAGTTAAATCGTCGAAGAACTAACTCCATTTACAAAGTTGAAAAAGAGTAAATAGAAAGTAGACCTGGCAATGTCGCTTAATTTTCACGAGTGCCAAACTGCGTCTGTTCTAGGGGAAAAAACTTGATAAACCTAAATCATGGCCAACCGCGATACTTTATAAAAGTGAATGGAGTATAGGTACTGTGCTCTACCAAACCACTTTTTGGCATCCATGTTGTGACGTACAATTAGCCAACACATACGGTGTTTACATTTGTAGTGTGTACGGTTTGTGAAGTTTTATTGGTTTCGTGGGTGAAAAACAGTACTTTTTGATATTATTTCAGTTCATTAATTAGAGTAGGACTCAAAAATAAAACATTGCCAATGAGTCTTGATGGAGAAAATACAAGAAAACTGGCTAGAACTATGTATAACCTTACCTTCCAAACGTAAATTTTTTATTGGAGAAACTGAGGAGATTGCATACTTCTCGTTTTCATTTTCGTAATCTGGGACCCAAACTTGGAGCGTACGCAAATAATTGCGTACTTGCCAAATATACGAGTAGTGAGTAGTGGGAATCCGCCTTTGGGCAAGTTCGAGTATATAATATAAATGTTGGACTACGGTACAGAAGACCTCTGCAACTGGTATCGAGTTATTGACACACAGTGTAGTTGGTGGCCTCTGATCTGCTAAGGAACATGAAAATTGGAGTAACGAAGACTGGAAAAATATTCTTTCAGCTGATGAGCCAAGGTTTTGTCTCAGATCACCGAATGGATGTGAAAGAATTTACCGGAGAGCAGGTGAACGTTTCTTCCAGTTAATTTTTGCCTTTAGCTAGTTCTGTAATAGTGTTCGGTAATAGTGTGGGGTGGTAGGTATAAGTTTTGAAACTCGGGCGGACTTAGTTATAATGAACAGAGGAACCATGACAGCCGATAAGTAGGTACATTAGATAAGGTATATATTGTACTTTTCGCACCGTTCATTTGAGCCGATTTTATACTGATGCATGAGAATGCCCGACCGCATGTAAGCGAGTATTCATCCGAGGTCGAAGTTCCTTCGTAAAATTGCCTGCACTAAGCGCAGTACCAAAGGGTAGATAGCAGTACCTTCCAAAGAGTGTCTACTCTTTGGCAGTACTAAACCCAATTGAGCATGTTTGCGTTGCTCTTGGAAGGAGATTACGATCTCGTTCGCCAAACCCTGCAAATTATCAGCAGCTTAGTGACGTTCTTATTTGAGAACGGAATCAAATCGACCAGGCTTACAAACTAGAAATGTAACTGAGGGCTTTTCAAGATGTCTGTGGTCGTAACGTTCTCCCACTCCGTCTTATGTCTTCTATGCTTTTCATATTTTCTTCAATTCGTTCGTTGTTAAGTTAGATTAGTGAACCTAATGTTATATTTCCACAGATAAATAATTAACTGAATCAAACGAAATTTGTACTTCAGTGTGTAATTTATTCATTGAGTTAGAACCAAGCGCTTTTTCGACCTACTAGGTCATCATCAGGGTTCCCTGGAAGGATAATATGAAATCATCAGAAATTTTTTTCAAGAACTGACAATTTAAATTGAGCAAATAAAAACCAAATACAATTACCCGTCCAGGAATCACACCGAAGGCATCATCAGATAAGAACAGGTACAGCGAGACAAATAGCCAGGAAAAAGTGAAAAAAAAATTCATGAAATAACAACAATTTAGCAAAAAATTATTAACAAAGGTTTCTTTCGGGAAAGACGCTTTTTCTTTATCTTTGTCAAGCGTCAAAGTCAAAACAATCACGACCCGCTGAAAGAGTAGTAGCGTAACCTCATGTAGCGATGAGCCAACACAGACCATCAAACTACGAACAATGTCAAATAATTATCGCATTCTTAACGATGAGCAAGGGTGGATTTACGAGAGGTTCTGGGGGTAACTACCCCCTCCCTCATCATGAGTATCGAAGACCTGAGAAAAAGGTGGTTCACATAAAATATTTCGTACATTGTGTACCCGATTTAGTGGTTTTCAATCGTTATTACCTCTCCCCATGATCGTTATTATCCTCCCATGAGAATAGCTATATCCGCCCTTGACGCTGAGAAAATAATCACATTCCGCTCACTATGTCAAATGAACAAACTATAAAATCTTTAACTCAGACTCCAAGATAGGGTCAGGGAGCTTTTACTCAACCTGAAAAACATATCCACCTATTTCTGATATAAACAATGAAACAGACAATATCTTCAACAATGGGACAAAACTACTATTGAGATTCACCTGAGTGTTAACTCCACTATTATTTGAGCGCATCTCACGAACGATCTCTAGGTCCTCAAACAGGTTTATTTTAATATTGTACCTATTACTAGTGATGTTGTGCAATATTCTTGAATTCCGATTAAGACTGAACTGATGCTTGAAGAAATTTAAATGCTGAAGAATGAGGTCACCTTATGTGCTCCTTGATGCGTTATTCAAGTCTTCTTCTGGTCTGACCAACATAAGAAACCTCACAGTCAGAACAATGTAATCTATATACGCCATTGTATTTCAGCTTGTTGACCCTATCTTTTGAGTTCATCAAAAGGGAACCCAACGAACACGTACTCGAATAGGAACACGAGATATACCATCAGAAAGATGACCAATATAAGGCGAAGAAAAATATCTTTCAATGGACCTAACCACACTTGACTGCTAGATACTAAGGTGCGCCGCTGTCTACCCTCTATATCGAATTTGATCCTATCCACAATACCCGGATCATACCATTTATTCACAGCGATTTGTCTTATAATGTTAAATTGTTCTCATGTTGGTCAGACCAGAAGTATGTAGTCTGTGGTGTTAATCTGGGGCAGAGTGGATCAACCTCAGCCTTCTGGGGCCACATCTGGACAGCTGCCTCGATTCATGGTTCCACCTTAGCAGATGTCATCCACGTTAGTACTCATCTACTGAAGTGATATGGATTATAATTTGAGTCCTCTCCTTCATCCCGATTCTTTATTCATAAAATCAATTGAATCATATTAAGAGCTTCTCTAAATTTCCATCAAAGGTTTAGCTTAGACTACTCCTTTATATTGAAAGCAATGAATTTATTGTTGAATATGTGAATCACAAGAGCAAAGTCAAATTCTACATTTCTGAACTGATCTTTAGACATATTACATTTCATCTGTTTTTTAGTTGAAGAGGAATGACCTGAAGCACTGTAGTGGAATAATGATCTTTTGAGCATTCGTTTTTGGCAGCTGTCAAATAAATCCTCCATGCACCCAAAATCTGATGTTACAGAAAATTTAAAGATCTAGGTACATAATTCACTAGAATTTTATTATTCTGGAAACGTGATCTGGACAAAATTTTGAGTTTAGCCTCAATACGATATCTCCAAATTTCGAACGGCTACATTTACGGAACCCCTAGTCGAACGGCATTCGAGATCAGAACCTTCAAAAGTTTCTAGGTAATCCTTTCGAGAGTTATCTTATAAACGGACGACCACGAATTCTTGATCGCTCAAGACCATTCCCGGCGCAGAATTCTAGAAATGCAGATATCTTGACAAAATGATATCGCACTCGATGGAGTCGAACGAGCGCTCAAGAAGAACAGGATTAGTATGGATTAAATGATTCAAATGTAGTTTTTTTCTCGCGATTGGTGGCAACAACGAGGTAGCGCCAATAAACAATTATGAATAAAACAATTTTTGTTTATTCATTTCTGATGAAAACAAAATCAATTTGATTTAAACTCATTTTTCCATCATCAGAAAACAAACGAATTGAAAATGACTTACGCCTTACGGAATAGTATTAAGAACCATGTATTCTTCTTTATTTTTTGGACTCCTAAAGCTCAATTTTAGTTCAAAAATGTATAAAGTTGACATTCACAATATATCCATAGGTTCATCAGTTTATCAAAACCGCTTACTATCGTATAGGTGATGATAATGGGAAAATAAATTCATCTGTCCAAATATTATCCATTGTTGTTTCATGGCTGATTCACAATGGACGTAAACCGTAACGACCGATTCACAATGGACGTAAAACGTAACAATGACGTGCAGAGTACTTAAAACGCAAAGTTGAAACTACGGAACTCATATTCACGATACGTTCCGTAATTTTCACGTTTACGTTCGAGTTACGATAGCCCGTAATCCGAACAAGTTGGACTAATCTCAACTTTACGTTCGAATTACTGGTGGTCTCTAGTGATATTCTAGGGATATCAGAAATTTTAAGTGGTTATGTTCAAATTGTGAGATATGTCACAAAAATCAACCTAACTAAATTAAATTCAATCACTATTTTCTAAATTTTGTTTTTGTTTCTTCAAACGACGACTCAATAAAAAAGTCCCAAACTCCCAATGGTCCATTCATCTCACGAAATAGAAAGATTCTTGAGAATTGCGAAAAATTCGAACAATAAACTATGTAATACTAATGTAATTGTTCAAAAAACTGGCAAGTAGCTACGAAATTCAAAAAGCGCTTGAAAACATGAAAGACTCTTTGATAAAAACAAAGAGTTTTGGATAAAAATGCTTTGACATGTCCTGTAACTTCTTCCTTTGAGCAATATCTATAATTTGATTTCTGAGCCTAACGTCCATTCTGAACACCATTATGGTCGATTCACAATGGACGTTATACATAGAAAACGTATACGAACCGAAAGATCACTTGTCAAGAATACGGGCCCAGACCCTGTGTGAGCGGGCGTGCAAGGCGTGCACCGCACAAGAGCCTTAAATATGAAGGAAATAAAGGATTCTATTTCATATTTCATTACGTTTACGGACGGATTACGTTTACGTGCTTGTACCTACGTCCATTGATCATTTTGAGGTGACGTCACGACAGATCCGCCATTTTGCGTGTGGGGCAAACAAACCGTTCCTCTCATTGTAAACAATAGAAAAGAACGATTTTCAAAGTGTGAATTATTTAAAATGCCGACGTTTTTTGTATTGTGGGGTGTTCTAAAAGGGCCGAAAGGGATCAAATTCGTTTTTTTAGAATCCCAAAGCCTTACAAAACCGAGGAGAAATGCTGGACGCCTTATCAAAAGAACGTCGAGAATGTTTGGTTAGGGCTTTAAAACGGGGCAATTTGAGCGATACATTCCTTAAAAATGCACGAATTTGTGCAGGTCATTTTGTATCAGGTAGGTAAATATTATCAATACATAAGAAATACAAAAATTATGATCCAAAATGTTTGAATTTATAGTTAAATATGGTGTTAAAGTAAACGTTTTCTTTTCAACTTTTTAGGAGAACCAGCCAAACTGGAAGAGATAGCCCCGATTGAGTCTCTTCTGTAAATATGGGATACATAAGCATCAAAACACAGGATGGCCAAAGTTTAAAAAGGCATGTCAGATTGGTTAAACGTCAAACAAAACATCTTAAAATGGTCAGTACTACTTTAAAAAAGTTGTATTCCCCTATCAATTCTTCATTTTCTTCAGGATGAAGCTAGGAATACTGCATTGAATATAGAACCCACAGCAGGTCCATCTACAGAAACCGAAGGAACTCCTGAACTGTGCAATGAACACGAAAGTCACAGGACTGCTAACATTCAAACGGATTTGACTATGGACCACTTAACAAGCTTTTTGGAGATCTCAATTTTGCTAATCAGAAAATATATGCTTTCGAAGAAAAATTGAATGCATCAGATTTAACAGAGGAGTCATTTAAGAACGATTCGAAAACATTGTACTTCACTGGTTTCGCAAAAGCTGAGCTGATGTTTCAAGTATTTAATAGGCCTACCACACGCTCAAGCTTCACCACAGTTTGGCTTGCGCAAACCGGCTTGAACACTGAACACTGAGGGAAACTGTATACAATTCTCCCAACCACACGCTCAGTGTTCAGTGTTCAAGCCGGTTTGCGCAAGCCAAACTGTGGTGAAGCTTGAGCGTGTGGTAGGCCCATAACAGTGTAGCTCCCTACTGATAAAATAAAAGTGTTCTGTCTCCATTTAATCAATTTATTTTGACATTAATGTAACATATTGTAGAAAAAGTTAATAAAATACGCAATACACACACTTAAAACTTGTAAGCCTGTAGGGACTTGTAGGCCTTCATCTGTTGTTCAGTATAGAAGCTGTGAGTTAGAATTAGGTAATCCACCATGTCCATAATGCTCACAGATGACAAAAAACTCAAATTTCTGGTCAGTTCACTTGCACCAAGAGAATAGGGATCAACATTGTCTATAATTTCAATTTTAGAGTCGTAACGCGATTTTACGTCTCCTTTAAAAGATAGGTAGTATTCACTCCAAGCCATATTGTAGAAAAAGGTAATGAATTATGCAATACACACACTGAAAACTCGAACTAGACAACTCAAAACTGCAGATCACAATGAAATTCTTATGGCAGACACGATCTTGTATGCCCCACCAGGCGCGGATCCATCAGGCCCGAATTTTGGGGGGGGGGAACTTTTAGATATTCAAATGCCAAAAGGTACTGGTATTTTAGGCAATGGTAAATCATTAGGTGGTCAGGGGCCATTTGGGGGGGAACCATAGAACTTATAGTACATGGAATGCCATTAGCCTTGCTGCTCAGCTTAAAAAAGTGGATAAACATCTCCAGTTGGAGGAATACTGAAATTTCCACGTTGCTATGGTTACGACTTGTCATACAGAATAGAAACACAGAAATACTATGAATTTAATCGTCAAGATCCGATTCACTGGGCATTTCGGCAAACATTTCTGTGTTTCTGTTCGGTGTGACAGGACGTATCCATGGGAACATGGAAATTTAGAGATTCCTCCAACTTGAGATGTTTACCCACTTTTTGATCTGGTAATAGCATTCCATGTACTATAAGTTCTATGGGGGGAACGTTCCCCCAGTTCCCCCCCTGGATCCGCGCCTGTGCCCCACACGCAAAATGGCCGCTCTGTCAAAGTCACGTGACTCAAAATGATCAATTGTGAATCGGCCATAATGGTGTTCAGAATGGAAATTGGGCTCAGATCAAATTATAGACATTCCTCGTATAAAGAAACGAAAGCAAAATTAAGAAAATAAAATGCAAACAAATAGCACTGCACAGATAGTTGGTTAATTGGATAATTATTCTTCGTCATTGTTTCAATCCCTGGGTTAAATTTAGTTTAGTTAGGTTAATTGATGTGACATATCACACAATTTAAACATAACAACTTAAAATTTCTAATATCCCTAGAATATTACTAGAGATTCGAACTCAACCGTAAAGTTGAGATTAAAAAAAAGGTTTATTGCCATTTGCAAAACACTTTGTATGAATTTTTTCAAATGTTCAAAATGATACATAAAGCTGAAATTTTTTTTCAGATAATGACTGAAAATATTTGGCTCAACTCTCTTGTATTTTGAAATACATTTTCATTGTTGTGTGTTGTGTGTGTAACTGTGTACCTATGCAATATTAAAATACTGAAATATCTCGAGAATTATGCCTTCGGATGTATAATGTCCCAATTTTATCTATATCAAAATTCATCACAGATTCCCATGATGCGACAATGAATAGGTGTATCGTTTGAATTTTAAAAGAACGAAGTTGGGGTCCATTTCTGGTATAGCTAGAAGTTGTATAAAACTGTGAATATTTGAGCTGAGAAGATTCTATTCAAAAATTCAGGTATATCACAAATTTTCAGAAAACTAGTATAACTTGAACATTAAATAATATTCAAAATTCAGTAAACTCCAGAAATGTTTCTACTTTCATCTGGCAACGCGGATTAGAAAGATTATTTCATATCTAGCGGGCTGACAAACATTCCACTTAATTGAATCGTTTTCAAACTGCTCTTAAGTAGAGTTACATATACTAGACAAAAATATGGTGTATACCTTGAAACGAAGATCTCCCAAAGGTGGTTTAGCATACGGAATCCCTCGAAAACAAAAATAGCTCTCCCCTTTATCGACATCATTTTCACAGATGTATCCCTCCAAAATTCCACCATCCACTTTCACCTGAGGATCCGTAGTCATCATCCGATTCTGAGCAATATTTCCACTTCCAACGTCCCTCTCACTCGGTCCCACACCGCAACCGCCAGCAGTCGACAAAGTAATAGATGTTTTTAGTGTTGCTAAATCGACTATTCGATAGGGATTTTATCGCATTTATTTTAATTGGGCCTCCGGACTATTGCATGTTTTCGTCAGAATCCACATGCCTAGTTTTCCTGAAGGACAGGTAGCGAGATTGAAACTGCGGGCGCTGTTGTCATATTTGCAAGTTTTCAGAAGATCATAGTTTGCTTCGTACGGAAAACTATTCGAAATAAGTGACTACACTGGCGCACCGACGGAGATGGGGTTATTTATCTAAAAGATAGATGAACGAGTGCTCAAAAGCTCCTTACCTCACGTCATAACATTAAATGACGAAGTTTTGTTCAGATCGGGCACAATAGAGAATAGACCTTAAGGTCGCAGTGGACTCTAACCCCTTTTCACTATAACTTCGTTCAGATCGAGTAATCGAAACCATATGAAATACTAGTGAATTATCGATAAAATAAAAATCATATATGTACATATCTAATGATATCAATATGGCTTATACCCCTACTATTCACAGTCACAGAGTGAAACCAATTCGTTGATAAAAATTTAATTGAGGCCGCAACGGACGGCGAGCGATAATATAATATATTTATACTGCGTTCGGTATTACCAATCCGGGAGAGTAGCGAGAGAAAACGGACACAGAAATATAATAAATACGGATCTCTCTTTCCCTCTTTCAGCCAGAGAGAGAGAGATCCGAATTATTATATTTCTGTGTCCGTTTTCTCTCGCTCCTCTCCCGGATTGGTAATACCGAATGCAGTACCTAATTATAGCTTTGCATTGACATATGTCATTTTAGTAAAGAAAAATATATTTATATTTTCATCCGAGCGATATATTACGATTTTTTTCTATACTTAAATGGCATATGTAAATGCAAAGCTATAATATACAGATGGTGTGGGCTTTGCCATTAAGAACGACCTTGTCCCAAAACTTCATGGGTTGCCGCAGGGAATCTCAGAACGCTTGATGACGCTCAAGTACCAACTACCTGACAGCACTTATGTTACCGTTATCAGCGCCTACGCACCAACCTTGACTTCAAATCAAGAAGCCAAAGACGTCTTTTACGAACAGCTCGAGACCACTCTGAGTTCTGACCCAGGTCCCAAAACATCATCGACTAATACTACTAGGGGATTTCAATGCAAGAGTAGGTAAGCAAAATGAGCTATGGCCTGGCATCATAGGCAAAAATGGTCTAGGCAGTGTAAACTCGAATGGTGAGCTGCTACTTGCCAAATGTACCGAACACGACTTGGTTGTGACAAACACTATCTTCAGACAGAAAAACAAGTACAAAGGAACCTGGCAGCACCCAAGATCTCGTCATTGGCACCTCATAGATTATGTGATCGTAAGACAGAAACAGATTGGAGAAGTTAAGATCACAAAGGCTATTACTTACGTAGAAAACTGGACTGACCACCGTCTGGTACTCTCTAAAATGTCAATCAAGCTCCAACCGAGGCACGTGAAATTCTCTAAAATTAGGCGCAAGCCTCGTCTTGATATCGATAAAATTACTAACCCGGATATAATTAATGATCTACAGAAAACAACCGAAGAAAATCTGGCTGTGTTGCAAACTTACCACGGGTCGAGACCTGAGACTCTTTGGCCGATGCTTCGTGACATAGTCTACGAGTCCAGCAAAACTATATTGGGCACAACTCAAGCACGAAAACAACCTGATTGGTTCAATGAGAATAGCGAACTAATCAAGGACATTCTCGACACAAAACATAATGCCTTTCAGTCACTACAGAACAACCCAAACGACGCAAATGCGAAGGCAAAATACAAAGAAGTCAAAAGACATGTACAGAGGGAAATAAGATCCATAAAAAATGCCTGGTGGACTTCTAAAGCAGAACAAATCCAGGCATTTGCTGACCGAAACGACCAGCGCAACTTCTTTAATGCAGTAAAGGAAACTTACGGTGTGTCAAGAAGAAAAGTATGCGCAATCAAGGACGCCAACGGTTTACTCCTTACTGAAGAGTCCGACATCAGAGACAGGTGGAAGGAGCACTATTCCACTATCCTAAACATGGAAAGCACAGTGGACAACGATGTCTTAGATAGAATTCCTCAATACACGCCCAATGAATCCTTAGACCAAGAAATTTCCACCGAAGAGATCAGGCTAGCAATAAATTCCTTGAAGAATCACAAAGCCCCAGGAAACGATAACATACCAGCAGAAGTCTACAAGGCACTCGGCGAAGTAGCTGTAGAACCCCTTAAGTTAGCTTTCAACCTAATCTGGAAAACTGAAACGGTCCCACAAGACTTCAGAGACGCAAAAATCGTAAATTTGTTTAAAAATAAAGGGAGCACCTCAGATTGCGGAAATTACAGAGGCATCTCGCTTCTCTCAACAGGCGGTAAAATCTTGGCAAGAATAATGTCTTCAAGACTGATGAAACATGTCGATTTGATTATCCCCGAATCACAGAACGGATTTCGGCCAAATCGAGGAACAACCGACCACATTTTCACGCTAAAGCAACTTCAGGAAAAAGTCAAGGAACAGCATGGCCAAATATACGTGGCATTTGTAGACTTGACCAAAGCCTTCGACTCGATAAACAGACAGGCATTATGGACTATCATGGAGCGGTTTGGCGTGCCCGGAAAATTTTTGAATGTCTGCAGAAGCCTCCACCAGAATAATATGGCCAGTGTTCTCCACAATGGTGAAACCACTGACGCCTTCCAGACAAATACCGGCGTTCGACAGGGCTGCGTCATGGCACCAGTTTTGTTTAACATCTTTGTGGCGGCCCTGTCCATGATTGTAGACAGTAAATTGCTTGCACGGGGGTTGGAAATTAGATACCGCTTCGAGGGTGGGCTGTTTAACCTGAAAAGGCTGAAAGCGAGAACGAGAACGAAATTCCTTACCGACCTTCAGTATGCAGATGACTGCTGCCTTACCTCGGACTCCGTCGATAGCCTCCAGGAAACTTTGAGGACGTTCAACTGGGCATATAAAGCTATTGGGCTGAGAATTAACTTTGCTAAGACTAAGATTATGTCTACCCCACAAAACGCTGAAAAGCCACAGTGAAGATCGATGACGCGGAGCTGGAATATGTAGATTACTTCAATTATCTTGGAAGCGTTGTAAACAACAAAGCCACCATCGACGACGAAATTCAAAATAGAGTCGGTGCGGCATCAAGGGCTTACTGGAGCCTAAGAGGAAGAGTATTTGACAATCACGACTTGTCAATCAGAACCAGAGCGGCAGTTTATCGAGCAGTCGTAATCCCGACCATGACATATGCGTGCGAAACGTGGACAACATACAGACGACATCTTAAAACACTAAACCAACTGCAGCAGAGGCACCTGAGGCAGATAACGCATATCAGATGGTTTCATAAGGTCTCCAATAAGGCTGTTCTCGAAAGAACTAAGTGCCAGAGCATAGAGGTCCTGGTCGGTAGAGCGCAGCTCAGATGGGCCGGCCATGTCCAGCGCATGTCCGAAAATAGACTCCCCAAATGCATATTATACGGAGAACTTGCGCACGGGCAACGAAGTCAAGGCGGGCAGCTAAAAAGATACAAAGACTCTCTTCACGAGAAACTAAAACAACTACATGTGCAGAAAGAATGGGTTGCTCTGACGGAGGTTAGATCGGAATGGAGACATGTTGTGAACAGCTACAACGCTGACTCGAGCAGACGTCGAAACCCATCAGCTCAAGGAAGTTTCGAGTGTCCTGAATGCGGCAGAGTTATAACCTCACGAATAGGCCTTTTCAGTCATCGAAGGACTCACAGAAGATAGTGTCGCCCTTAATAATGAAATAATAAATAATGTATAATGTAATAATATTTTGAATTGTAAATATTCCTTCTTGTGTATCTTTATACTCGATACCGAGTCACAGCAATATATATAATATATATAATATATAATAATATACAGGGTCTTTCACGAGGAACCTCACCCATATTTATACGGGAAACTACTGAACGTATTTTCATGAAATTCAGCACTTATAAGTATTTCACGATGCTGATGAAATCTAAAATATTTTCAAGGCATGAGCACCTCCGGTTTTTCCGGAAATGACGTCAACTTCCGTTTTTCAAATTAGAACACCATTTTTTTATTGCAGAAATAGATTCCTTAGAAAATTTCAAGTTATTTTGATGTAACATTTTTCAGTTTTGGTTGGAAAATTCTCTCTGAGCGGGAAAATTCGAAAAAAAAATCGAAAATAGAGCTCCGCTGAAACAAGAATAACTTCGAAGTTTTTGGATGGAAAATTTTCATTTTTCGGATTTTTCAAGATGTAAGATTGATGTATCCACTTTAAGAATCGAAATCGCGATTCATGATACAGGGGGTGAAAAAATCGCTTTCAAAGTTGGGGATGACAAAATCTTGAAAAATCAATTTTTTCAAATTAGAACCCCATTTTTTGATGGCAGATATTGAATCTACGTTAAAAAATAATGTGAGTTTATGCATCACACGCTTGCCCTAAAGTGGATATTAACTCAGAAAATATCCATTATCCATTATATGTCGTTATACCAGGTATTTCTATGCATCTAACATAATACCTACAATGTGTCAGAGAGAGACAGAATTAGTAGGTTATTTTTATTCTTTATATTACTGCACATGCGCAGATCTGGATTCTTTCCAAAACCCGGCTTCAATTTTGATTGGCTCAGTAGATACCCATATTGGAATTATTAGATATATGATAAAAATATGATCCGGGATAATTGACGATTTCTTTGAACCTGCTGTAATTATTTTTCCGGCTAAAAAATTTTTCAATTGATTTCTTGAGCAGAAAACTGCTAATCTACCTAAAAATCCCTAATAGGTGGTGGAGCACTCAGAAACTCCTGACATCTTCCCATATGAGAGGATTTTTCATTATTCAAAATTTTTTATTTGGGTTTACTTTTTGTTCATCATTTTAAATCGCCATTTATTTTTTGCAAGAAATAGATGTAACAATTGATTTCGAGATCATTTCTTAAATGCCATTATTTCGTTAGCAAAAGCAATTGAATTTTACGATTTAGACTGCCGACATGAATCGTAAAGTGAGAAGTAGGATTGACAGTGCATGTGCATGAATTGTAACTGAAGAAGGCCAAACAAAAATAGAGTTGTTGTATCGCAAAGTAACGTATCTCAGACATAGAATCGCCATCTCTAGAACAATTTTTTTCGACCAAGGAGTGGTAAAAGCAAAGATATTCATGACCCTGATAAAAATTGATAATATAAAATAAAAATTGTGTACTGTACTTTCGATCATTTTCAGAGATTAAACTAACAAATTCATCATAAAAATTGCTCAAAACGGCCGCCCCTGCTTTTTAGACAGGCAGTGGCCCTTATGACGACTTGTCTTGTAGCAAAAAAAAAATTTTTAGCGCTCGCGTAACGTTCATATTCGAACAACAATAACTCTCAAATTATGTAACTTACAGAAATGATATGGTGTTGTTTTGTAGCTGATATCCTTGCGTGTTAGTTAATTGAAAAAAAATATATACTTCATAATGTGCTGGTTTTTGTACTATTGAGGATATACTGAAAAATTTGGTAAATTTTTCCAAAAAACTTTTTTTTACATCAGTAGGACCTTCATGTCCAAAGAAATCGATATCATTTGAAAGGGTCAACTAAAATGAAAAAAATTATTTGAAATGACGGCTATTCCAAAAATAGGGGGGTTAACCCCCCAATGTGGGTGTTTTTGTCGATAAAATTAGGTATATTTGATGTCCTTAAATTATCGCTCATGCCCAAACACACTGTATACAGGGTGTATTTGAAAGTGAGGAACTGATCACAGATGGTAGAACTCGTCAAAATAAGTCATTTTACCAAAAATTTTTCTTATGAATTATGCCCCTGTTTCGAGGAAATGAAACTGGAATATTTTCAAGTTTCTAGGTGAATCTGAAAATTCCTCAGTCCGAACCTGCTCCTCCGTAGATATCAACATCTCTTGTGTTTGGTTTTCTTATCTAACAAATTTGCAAAAAATATTAGTGCGTAGAACAGATCATTTTGCCATATGCTGCTTTTTCATAAACTTTTTGAATTGAACATTTCATGTAAGAAATTTTTGGTATTTTCAATAGTTTTGTCACTTATCAAAAGAAAAGCCTCACCTTAAAAACACCCTGTGTCCGGGTAAATGTAGCAAATCTCTCGGATTCAGATAAAATATAAAAAAATAAGATGAAAAGTTTTCATCATTTTTTCCTAGCTGCCCTCCCTACGGAGATACGGCCTCCTAAATGAGGTCACTGGAAATCCATTTTACTGGAATAAATTTCAAACGACTTAATATAATTTAAAGAAAATTTGATGTGATGAACAGTAGTGAGGACCTCTTAAAATACTGCCCTCAAATTTAAATTTGCTCTTTCAGTTTACCAGGGAAGGACTAGGTTTTACATTTTAATGCTTACATTTTCAACACCCTGTATGATTAGGAGTAAAAAAAACAAATTTGGATAGCTTGAACACTAAGCTGAAAAAAAGGTACTCCTGTTCATTGTCGATAAAATGAACCGTTTTCGAAAAACAAAATTCAAAATTGGTATTCTGGGGTTTTTCTTGGTCGGAAATTACGATTCTTCGAAATTGAGGAATTCAAGATGGCGGCTTCAAAATGGCGGATGAGTGTTATTATGAAAGCTCGTCTTTCAAAATATTTTTTTTCACCTTGTTATGAAGAACGACGTGCTTTCGGAAATAAAGGGGGTGTGTATGTGTACCTATATAATACAAATATTTATAAATTTCATTAATATTTGAGAGGAATGGACTAACATAGATCTAATTTCCCGAAGTACACCGCTGGTGGCGCCACCGCAGGAGGATAATGACAGACTAGTTTCTGGCTTGTCAGCCGTTATCAGTGCCATGTAGTCCCTTCCTGCGGTAGCATGGTAGCAACCAACTGAAACGGCAGAATTTATATTTACGCTCTAGCCAGGCCCGGATCTACGATTTTTTCTGACCCTTCGAAGCCTTTTTCTGGCATCCTGTATAATATTTACTCATAACTTATACAAGAAGCAGCATCAGCGTACTTTCTGTTGTTCCACTGTTGCAGAACGAAATTCTTACATTTGGGGATATTGAATATATAAACACTAATTTGTGACACTCTTTCTGTCAACAAATTGGACAATCAGGATATAACCCAACAATCGCTTGAAGTGCTTACACATACAGAGTGTAACAGCCAAATGGAATAAATTCGATAACGAATAAATGAAGGCGTGTTGGGAAAAACGCTCGGACACGTCGATTTGTGATTTTAAATGCGCATAATTTTCAAGAAAATAATATTATATAGGGTGTTCCATGTGACCGTGGCCAATACCAACTTTCTTATTTCGAATGCAACCCCCTGTATATTATTTATTTTTTTGATTCTTCAGAGAATTTTAGCCACAATTCATGCACAATGTCCCATACCTATCTTTAACTATTTCGGAAGTATTAAGTGTTTTTAGATTCATTGCAAAATTCAACGTTTTAAATAAAAATTATTTTATTTCACGAATTCGGTACATTACACTTAAAACCTAATAAGTGATACTGATTATTTCTTAATTATTAAAAAAAAATAAAAAAAAACATTAATGTCAATGTAGGAAATGTTCAAAATGCTCGCCGCGAACGTCTTGGCAACATGCTAATCTGGTGTAGAATTGTCTTCTAACGTTACTCAACATTTCAGGCGTGACTGATCTAATCGCAAGCATGATTCGGTTCTTTAGGTCGTCTAACGGCCGTTTTCAATAACCGATCTATCCCTCGAAACGGCCGATATATAGGTACTAGAGATCGAGCAATCTCCCGTTTTGTACCTGTTTCCGTTTCAATATTGTATCTGCAGATAAGGATTCTTACTGGTCCTTGCGATCCATCCCTTGTTCCGAAAAGAGGTCAGATGGATAAGAACTTTCATTGTTTATGCGCCAACCTGCGTTTCAAAGAACTTTCAAGTTAACCACAGATAGCCAGAAATATCTCTAGTAGCTCTGTTTGTTTATCTGAGGAGTTCGAGCAGTAAGGGGTAGAGATAAGCGTTGAAAATTGTTGTTAGTGCAATTAAGCGTTGGTTTCTTGACTATTTAATTATAAATTAACTTTAAAAAATGGATTATTTGAGTAGCGACGACAGTGACATGGAATTATTAGAGATGATTGATGAGTTCGATGAAGAAAGTGAAAAGGAAGCATTTTATTTTTTTAAATTTATTTTTGAAGAAATGTGATTATTTTTTCTCAATTGATTTTCAGGAAAAAAGTGATAATGCAAACAGTACAACGTTCATGTAAAATTTTTACTGTTCTTCCACGATGTTGATAAATAAAATGAATAGAAAATTAGGAACGAAATTTTTATTTTATTTCACAATTCATTGCTAAAATACTATGAATCTAACAATTATTAAATAAAACAAGTAGAACAAGAAGAAAATGATCCCCACAAAGTTTGCTACTTCTGGATGGAGTCCAATTCTTCCAGCGAACCGCCTTCATCCATAGCTTCAGGATATCTGGTCGTTTGAATGGAAAACTGTACCAAATGAATTTACTCTTGCTAGCCAAGTCGCTAATTATTCATTAAATAGCAAAATCTAATATTATCAATTCACCCGTGAAAAGATATTTTCCGATAATCGTACTCGTTTTTGCATCCAAACGCTACACAAGACACCACCATTGTTTTTTTATATTCGAATTTCAAATATAGTTCAAATCGAAACTATTGCCGAAGCAATCAACAAATTACACTAACGCAATATGCTGCTTTACACGAGGAAGGAAACGAAACTAATAGCACAGTAGAACACAAAAAATGTATATCTTCACTAATATTGTACGTATTTAACAAAAAGAATCCCCAAACTAATTAATTTTCACTTAAAAGATAATTTATGCATACAACCGTAATTCATTTGACTGAGTAGGACATAGACAGGTTACCCTAAATAAGGCTATCTCTGTTTCAGCTGCCCCTGTCTCACTTTACGTTCAAAAGTATACAGTCGGATCCGTTCCAGGTACAGAGTTCAGTGGATCTGAAGAGGTTCCTTCCTATCTATCCTTGTCTTGAGATAGATCAGGTTAAACCATGATTGTGAAATGCAAACCACAGACAGATAACTACAAGGAAAGATAAGCCGACAAACCGGAGATAGCGATCTATCCCTTATCTTGGTTAGGTTATTGAAAACGGCCGTAAGTTTAAGATCGTGCTGGCCATTCTATCGATCCGCGCCTCCCTATCCACCTATTTGGAAAAATTTGGTTTAAGTACTGCCGGACATTGATTTGGTAATGGGGCGGTGCTCCATCTTGCTGAAACCGTATTATTTTTGTTTTTTTTAATTTCTTGTCAGTCATGGTTTTTGCTTACTTTCTTCATATCAAGAGGTAAATGGGAAATAAGTATTGAGTGTAATGTATCGAATTTGTGAAATAAAATAATTTTCATTTCAAATGTTAATTTTTGTAAAAAATCTGAAAACACTTAATATTCCCGAAAAGTTGAGGATAGGTATAGGACATTGTACATGAATTATGTCTAAAATTTTCTGAAGAATCCAAAAAATAAATAATATACAGGTGGTTGCATTTGAAATAAGAAAGTTGGTATTGGCCACGGTCGCATGGAACACCCTATATAATTTTATTTTCTTGAAAAATATGCGGATTTAAAATTACAAATCGACATGTCTGATCGTTTTTCCTAACACCCCCTCATTTGTTCGTTATCGAATTTATTCCATTTGGCTGTTACACTCTGTATGTATATCATACCTACATCAAATCAGTGCAGAATTGGACGAAGAATTCATATATGTATAAATATACAGGGTGTTACATCTGAAACGAAGTTTGCATTCGTTTCCGGTAGAACCGGAAGTAGATTCCGCTTGAAATTATTTGAGTTCATGTCATGTACTCATTTGTGTAATATAGGAATTCATCAAAGATACAAGAATAAAAATGAATGATGAAAATAAATACTAATAATAAGAAAAATATCACAAGGAAAGAAGTTAGATTTTTTTCTTCACATCTTCACGCGGCGCGCTCTTCTTTCAGCGAACGCATCCCTCATTGATTTTGAAGATTTTTGGCAAAGTGATTGTTTATCATGTTTCCATTCTACAGTTTCGATTAAAGCACTAGGAAATTAACTTTTTCCGAGAAAATCAAAAATGAAAAAAATTTTACCTCTGGTTGATTTTGGCGCCCCTTTAAGCCTGCGCCAGGGGCAAGTGCCCCGCTTGAGTACAGTTTTAATGTACAGTGCATCCCAAATTCGCTGTCCCCTAAGGGTATTTCTGAAACCGTTGGAGATATAAAATTTTAAGTATGGAATTTATGGTCTAGTTTTTCATGACTAATTCAAAGATGCCTTCAGTTCTTTGCTATATAAAAAACTTTGGAAGTTACAGGGTGATTTTTATATTATGAAAACTTTCTTCGACAGATATTTTTACGTAGAATTCATTGGCGTACACAAACAATTTTTTTGGGCTATCGTTTTTGAGTTATAACCCAAACTTATAGTTTCTTTCAAAGGTGACATCCGATATTTTATTTCACAATTGAATTTCATATTTTCTTTTTGATTGAAAGAATATATAATACTCAGTATCTAAAAATAATTTTCCTAATGAAAATTCGAATTTAATACTTTGTAGCAAGCGCGGATCCAGGGGGGGGGTCATGGGGGTCATGACCCCCCCCCTGGAAGGAACGAACCCTCAAATCTTGTGTGTTTGATAAAAAAAAATCAATTGGCGGGTATGTAATCCACCTGACCGTGACCCCCCCCTTTCTCGAGAGCTGGATCCGCTACTGCTTTGTAGTCGATTGATTCGTCAATCAAAGGTGCTTCGACAATTATTATTAAAATTATGATATTGACAGAAGTCGGTAATCAATTATTAGACAAAAATGGAATCGCGCAAAATATAGTCCATTGAATAGAGTAAACAGGATGCATTTTACAAAATTTTGAAAAGTGGGACCTAGTCAAGGCATATATTGACAGTGGCGGGAATTCAACTGTTGCTTCACAATTATATTTAACTGGTTAATCCATATAGTCGTAGAGTTAGTTTGATTTTCACCCAGAATTTTTTTTATTTAGATATCCTTAACGGCCAGCAAACAATTTTTGGGAGGCTGAAAAATAATCTCATTAATAATGGTGCATTCATTTGTCGGACAATTCCATTTTAATATTTCGTACGGTTATATCAACCGATTCTGAAAAAATCAGAAAGGTATTGATAATTTAAAGGAATGCGATTTTCAGTCGTGTTCATGTTGGTAGACATGCTCAAATAAGCCACACGATTTTTGTCGGACAATCATGTTTTCTCATTTCTCCCAGATTGTTTTCATGTATGTATTTTACAAAAAAAGAGTACCTATGTATGATTTAAAAAATATAATGAAAATATGGTCGACTTACGAGAGGTTTGCTGAAAAAAAGCCGCGACCACAAAAATTCTCACAGAATAAAACTGTGGTAGACTCTACCTAATTAAGCTATACAGAAAGTAAGAAATCTTTATTAAAGGTCGTCATACATCACAATTATCTTTATTAATAATCTGCAATTTGTCCCACCGGCACCCAGACTATACGTTCATTCATTTTCCTCTACGGTATTCGCAAGTACTGTTATGGTCCAAAATCATCTTTTCAAAATTCAAAGTTAATTCCGATCTATTGAGGCCAAATTACAATGAAAGATTCAGAAACATTATTTGAAGTTTGTACAGGGTGGCCAGATTTCGATGATTTAGTACTACAACTCTTTAACTATAAGAGATAGAGAAAAAGTAATATACATGTCATGTTCTCTTTTTTCGAGAAACCGAAATTGCTGAAAATCCGAAGTTGCTACGGCGTCTAGTTTCCGAGCTACAGGGCGATTCTGGAATTTGGCCAATTTTTATAATTGACTATAACTTCCGTATTACAGAATCTACGCTCTCGAAATTAACACATCTTTAGGGCACTTTTTACTGCTTTCCAGCGGTGCTATTGGATTTTTTGTATCTGCTCAAATTTCGGAGCTATAACAAAAAATTTTTTTTTTCAAATGGAAACCATAATGGGAAGTGATATTTCCGAATAGATCTTTCATCAAAGATTTCAAAAATATATATCATGTTATACTTCCAGTTCACTATATATCGAAAATTTCGAAAAAACACTTTTCGTTCAACAAAATCCAAGCAGGCTTTGATTCACTTCCTTCAAAACTGGGACGGTCATAGAATTTCATGTCTTATTTATTTTCACCTGTCAAATTCAATTCAGTTTCATCATTGTTGTATCGTCTGGCGCTTCTAAAATTCTTATAAGGTCATAGAAATCGATATCTCACATTTATTGTAAGCTGCCAAATTGATTCAGGAAATATTAGCTTTATTATTACTCAGACCAATAGAGGGGCTTCGCGAAACTTGTTGATTCTAGTATGATTTCTCTGCTAAATTGAAAAATGAAAAGCATTTGAATACTTATGTAACCCGTTGATAGCAATAATTAATGTTTCCATGAGGGGCAAAAAAAAGCTCCTTCAAGAAAAAATATAGATTTATTTGAAAAAAAGTATATTCACAACAAATGTTCAAATCGTTGTCCATTGGAGCGAGTCATTGGAGGAAATATATAAATTGCATGATGTGATATAAATAAGAACTTTAGAAGCGCTAGACGATACAATGATGAAACTGAAATGAATTTGACAGGTGAAAATAAATAAGACATGAAATTCTATGACCGTCCCAGTTTTGAAGGAAGTGAATCAAAGCCTGCTTGGATTTTGTTGAACGAAAAGTGTTTTTTCGAAATTTTCGATATATAGTGAACTGGGAAGTATAACATGATATATATTTTTGAAATCTTTGAAGAAAGATCTATTCGGAAATATCACTTCCCATTATGGTTTCCATTTGAAAAAAAAAATTTTTTGTTATAGCTCCGAAATTTGAGCAGATACAAAAAATCCAATAGCACCGCTGGAAAGCAGTAAAAAAAGTGCCCTAAAGATGTGTTAATTTCGAGAGCGTAAATTCTGTAATACGGAAGTTATAGTCAATTATAATAATTGGCCAAATACCAGAATCGCCCTGTAGCTCGGAAACTAGACGCCGTAGCAACTTCGGGTTTTCAGCAATTTCGGTTTCTCAAAAAAAGAGAACATGACATGTATATTACTTTTTCTCTATCTCTTATAGTTTAGGAGTTGTAGTACTAATTCATCGAAATCTGGCCACCCTGTACATAGAAAATAGATTCTGTGAATAATTAGGATTAGATTAAGAAAATCAAGGATGTAGAAGAGGTTTTGAAGGATGGAAACCAAGGAGATGAAATAGATAGAAAATCAAGAGAAAAGTCAGAAAATAAATTGGGAAAAATGAAGGGAAAATAAAATGAAATAATTGAAAATATAAGAAATAATTGGAATTGACGTAATCCTGAATACCAAATATTATTAATGAAGTTATAAGAAAACAGAAGAAATATAAAGAGAATAAAAAAAAAAATAATTGAAAATATAAGAAATAATTGGAATTGACGTGATCCTGAATGCCAAATATTATTATTGAAGCCATAATAAGAAAGAAGAAATATAAAGAGAATGTTAGCTTGGTGAAAACAAGAATATATTGTACGCACAATTATCATAAATACATAAGTAAGAGTAGTTTTATCTTATAGAATTAGAATAGGTTCTTTATTTTTACCCGAATAAGAATATTTTAGGAAGTTGATATTAGAATAAAAGTTTATATAAATCTCAATTTTTCATTTTGGACCCTCAATTGGGATAGAGTATACCGGGAATATCAAAATTTTAATTTTCATTGATTTGTTTGGTTCCAAATTCATCCAATTCGTATTATATATAGCTCACATATTGGGAATCATAACAGTACTTACTTTGAAGTCTCATGCAGTTCACCGTGAGAAGTTGAGTACGCCCGCAAGTCGGAATAGTCGAAATGGAGGGATATCGTCCCTGGGAGATAGAATTTTCCGTTCTGTCGTTTCAGTAGTTTGCCACAGCATGGAAGGACTATACAGGGTCTTTCACGAGGAACCTCACCCATATTTATACGGGAAACTACTGAACGTATTTTCATGAAATTCAGCACTTATAAGTATTTCACGATGCTGATGAAATCTAAAATATTTTCAAGGCATGAGCACTTCCGGTTTTTCCGGAAATGACGTCAACTTCCGTTTTTCAAATTAGAACACCATTTTTTTATTGCAGAAATAGATTCCTTAGAAAATTTCAAGTCATTTTGATGTAACATTTTTCAGTTTTGGTTGGAAAATTCTCTCTGAGCGGGAAAATTCGAAAAAAAAATCGAAAATAGAGCTCCGCTGAAACAAGAATAACTTCGAGGTTTTTGGATGGAAAATTTTCATTTTTGGGATTTTTCAAGATGCAAGATTGATGTATCCACTTTAAAAATCGAAATCGCGATTCATGATACAGGGGGTGAAAAAATCGCTTTCAAAGTAAGGGATGACAAAATCGTGAAAGATCAATTTTTTCAAATTAGAACCCCATTTTTTATGGCAGATATTGAATCTACGTTAAAAAATAATGTGAGTGTATGCATCACACCCTTGCCCTAAGATGGATATTTTCTGAGTTAATATCCACTTTAGGGCAAGGGTGTGATGCATACACTCACATTATTTTTTAACGTAGTACACAGTAGGTTTATACTAATGGAATAGGTCAAACATATGCTTCACATTTATCATTCACCTGTTCTAAAATAAGACACAAACTCCTGGAATATGGAAAAAGCCGATGTATTCTTGTTCAATATAGCCTATTTCTACTTTCGGCAAAGAAATGAAAGCTCCAGTGACACATTTCAATTCATCGGAATCTGCTCCGATTAGGTAGTAGTAGTAGAATTGAAATGTAGTAGTAGTAGGTGAATTCAGAAATTCACCTACTGTGGAATGCAAAATAGTCATATTTCTTCTTTTTTTTAGCTTTTTCGACGTGTTTTTCTTTCTGAAACGTGAAAACGATCAACAATAATCATTCAGAGACCGATGATGGCCATCCAGAACTCGTTTACTCACGGAAATCGTGCAATTTCATTCTGCAAGTTCTTTCCTCATAATTCCTCGAAAATTCTACCTGAACCATATTTTCCGGTCGCTTTCGTTAGAAGATCGTATAAGGAAGCCTTTTTTGTTCATTTACACATTCCAAATAAATTTTGAGCACCAAAAACGATACCGAAACTAACCAAACTTCTGAGGGACCGGAATTTCGTTTGAAATCTTTCAAAACGGCCAGATACCTAGAAAAAACTTCGTTATCAAGTGTAAAAAGGTCGATTAGTACTTACTTTCGCTTTATTTATGCTTATGAATCGATTTTTGGTCCAATTCAAATTTGCCGTTCGTACCATTGCCAATGTGAAAGGAAAAAATGACACTTGCACGAAACTTCTTCTGGACGACGAAGAACGGAAAAATAGGCGATTTCCTATCGATATTTCGCCCCAAAATCACCGATCGATTCGAACTAACAAAATGTGGAAAATCTTTGATACTTTTACTTTGATGTAAACAGAAAAACTGGCATCGTCGTTTTGTCATTAACGATATTTTATGTACGCGCACAGAATTTTCATCAGGTGCACCAACTCCTGAAAACGAAACCATGACCTCCTATGTGATTAAATAAAAGTGAATGGAGTATACCTATTGGTATTATACGCTTGTTCCGCATTCGAAGTGTGAATGGTTTCTCAGTTCGAGTTCGTCAGGCCAATGGCATAGCGCCACTCGCGCTTGGTGCGGTACGTGAGTACGGAATGTCTAAATGCCTACGGTAATCAACCAACATGTTAAATTGTAGAAAAAAGATTTTTTCTTCACAAGAGATTTTAGATTTTTCTTGTATTTGACATTTATATGGATTTTGAAGCAGTTTTATGGATGAACTGAATCTCCTATTTCAAATTTTCAGCTTGTAATCCTTGTAGAAAGGACTGTGGACTGTAGGGAAACGGACTTTCATTGACGAAATATGAATAGTAACCCACATTTATCAATTTCTCAATTCATCAGTATCAGGCAAGAAAGATTGAAGTGAAATGTGATAGTATTCATTGTTTCTTTTCTCTATGGTTTTTAATTTTTTTATTTTTTCATTGTTTATATTTTGCCATTTTTTCATTGTATGGGAAAAAATTAAGATTTATTTAGACATGTAGACATTCCGTACCTACTCACGTACGGCACCAAACGCAAATAGCGCTATGCCATTTACATGTTTAGAAAACGTACGAAATGATTGTACCCCATTCAAACTAGACGTTTCCATTTCATTGCTTCAAAATTGAAAAGCAATCGAGTGCGGGAAAGTACTTTCCGCTCAAGATAGGAACAATGTTTTTTCTACAACCGTATTATAAAATGAAAAAAAACTTCTGCACAACTCGAATATTCGTTTTGACACATCAATTAAGGAGTTTGGGATTCTATGCGGAAAATCATAGAGCATGACATGTATGCCAGTCATAATTTTTGAAGGATGTCAAGTTCTCTTTGAAAATGCAATAATTTTCCGAGTAATTTTCAAACGGAAATCTGCATTGATAATTAGTTTGACATGAATGTCCCAAATTCAACACATATTTACACTTGTGCGGGAAAGTGACACTTTCCGAATCGAAAACAATGCGGGAAAGTAGTTAGTTAGGCCCGGTTGTAGAAAAAATCTTTTTTCTACAATTTTACATGTTGGTTGATTACCGTAGAACAAATATCTGATTCCTGAACAGAGAAAATTCAATATATTTTTCTGAAGTGGGGCCGCAATAATTCACGATGCGGGCCGCGAGTTTGACATGCTTGCCTTACACCTATTAGTCTGGGTGCCGGTGGGACAAATTGCAAATTATTAATAAAGTTTTCATACTATCTGAATAGCTTAATTAGGTAGAGTCTACCACATTTTTCCTCTGTGAAAATTTTTGTAGTCGCGGCTTTTTTTCAGTAAACCTCTCGTAAGTCGACCATATTTTCAATTTTTTCAAATCTTACATACTCTTTTTCTGTAGAATGCAATCATAAGAACAATTTGAGAGAAATGAGAAAACATGATTGTCCGACAAAAAATAGTGTGGCTTTGAGCGTGTCTACCAACATGAACATGACTGAAAATCGCATTTTCTCAAATTATACATACATTCCTGATTTTTTCAGAATCGGTTGATATACAGGGTGTTTCACCATAAACTGGACAAACATATATAGCCGTGTAGTTGACACCGAGAAAGTCATTTTTGCCTTATGACATATACCCCGTTTTCGACGCATAATCGAGATACAGGGTGCTTAATGTCAACTTTGAGCAATATTCTGTGAACTGTGGTAAGTTATGCGTGATATTTGAAATAACGGTTCCTGATCACATCTTAGTATTTTTTAGAGCTCAATTGAATTGTGGTGTAGAATTTTGCAAAAAAAAATTCAAAATGGCGGAAAACCTGCAAAGTCGGAATTTTTTTTCCCGGTTGCCAATTTGGAAAGCATAATCTCAACGTACTCGATTTTCTAAGATTTTCCGTGAAAAAATTTTTTCAAATTTCGAACTCAACTTTTTTTTTACATGTCTTCAGTGAAAAAAGAATTTCGCCCAAAATTTTTGGAATTTTTCATGGTTGAACTATATTCAATTCTGAATACTTGGGTGGAAACAGAATGAAAAAATATAAATTGGTTTTCTTTTTGCAGCCTTCCGAAGATTACGCTAGGTGTACTTTCTTAATTTTTATTTGAGAAACTGGAGGCCGTACGTGGGTAAAAATTGTGCTGCTGGGCTGCCAGAATGACCCAGATAGAAATTTGAAATTATAACCAAAAAAAAATTTTTTCGAAAAAATTAAAAAAATTTAAAAAAAGAATTATTTTTTTTTTTATTTTTTCCAAAAAACTTTGGTAAGGTTCGAACTCTTCACTCTCGATTAACTAGTGTTGCTTTGGTAACGGAGATTTATAGGATTAGAATTAATCCAATTCATACTCGTAGAGTTCGATTCCTACCAAAAATTTTAGAAAACAAATTTTTTTGGTTTATAATTTCATATTTTTATCCAGATCATACTGGCAGCCCATCAGCACAATTTTGACCTCCGTACGGCCTCCAGTTTCTCAAATAAAAATTAAGAAAGTACACCAAGCGTAATCTTCGGAAGGCTACAAAAAGAAAACCAATTGATATTTTTTCATTCTGTTTTCACCCAAGTATTCAGAATTGAAGATAGTTCAACCATGAAAAATTCCAAAAATTTTGGCCGAAATTTTTTTTTCACTGAAGACATGTAAAAAAAAAGTTGAGTTCGAATTTTGAAAAATTTTTTTTACGGAAAATCTTAGAAAATCGAGTATGTTGAGATTATGCTTTCCAAATTAGCAACCGAGAAAAAAAAATTCCAACTTTGCAGGTTTTCCGCCATATTGAATTTTTTTTCGCAAAATTCCACACCACAATTCAATTGAGCCTTCAAAAATACTAAGATTTGACCAGTAACAGTTATTTCAAATATCACGCATAACTTACCACAGTTCACAGAATATTGCTCAAAGTTGACATTAAACACCCTGTATCTCGCTTATGCGTCGAAAACGGGGTATATGTCATAAGGCAAAAACGACTTCCCCGATGTCGTCTACACGGCTATATATGTTTGTCCAGTTTATGGTGAAACACCCTGTATGTAGGAGATATAAAAATGCAATTGTCCGACAAAAAAATTGCATTTTTATTGACAAATCGAAAACGACGCTTTTTTTGAGTTTTTAAATTCATTAATGTCGGACAAGAATGAATTTATTCTTTAGGGAGATTCCTCTAATAAAAAAAACAACTGTCCACCACTCGGTCCACCACATAAAATGCGGCAAATCTTCAGTCGGACAAAAAAACACTTAAAAATATTATTGTGTCGTTTCAGAATATTTCTTTGATTATTATTGAAATAAAACTATTGATTTTAATTGAAAGTGAATAATTCAAATTGTTTACTGACATTTTTATTCGAATCTAATAAAAAAAACAATGGAATGAGATGGTATTAGAGAGCAGAGTTGAGTGATAGTATCCAGCACATCCTTAAATTATCCTAAAAAATCAAATATTTATTAAAAACACAAGCAAAGTTATATCCGATAAATGCATATAGTCTATTCATACCCAAATTGGAGCATTGAATATTTAATTTTTGGGAGCTTCTACCACTTCGTGCAACTGATTCTGGGAATTCTTTGATAAATGCGAATTGAATTAGCTTCACGAAAGCCACAAAGAGTATAAAAAGGCAACTTTCATCGAAATATAACATATGATTGAAGATGTTAGTTATGAAAACGGAGTCTCACGAGACCACTTACTTTCATTCGGTGGACAAAGAAATTGCCAAACTTTTTTTGTCGGACAGTTTAATGATAGTATTCAGCACATCCTTCTAAAATGATCCTCAAATAATCAAATGTTTAATTATAACATGAGCAAAGTTATATCCGATAAATGCATATAAGTAGTCTATTCATACCCAAATTAGAGCATTGAATATTTAATTTTTGAATAAAAAGCCACATTTCTTTTGTCGGACAACTGATGCACTACATTGTATTTTCAAGGTGAAGAGAGAATTAAAAAAAACATTATGTATAATTTTTTTCCTCAAAAAATCGTCGTTTTCGATTTGTCGGACAAGAAAAGCGCCACATTTTTTTATCGGACAATTGCAGTTTCATATTTCATATGGTTATATCAACCGATTCTAAAACAATCAGGAATGTATGTATAATTTAAAAAAAATGCGATTTTCAGTCATGTTCATGTTGGTAGACACGCTTAAAGCCACACTATTTTTGTCGGACAATCATGTTTACTCATTTCTCCCAGATTGTTCTTATGATTGCATTTTACAGAAAAAGAGTATGTATGATTTAAAAAAAATGAAAATATGGTCGACTTACGAGAGATTTACTGAAAAAAAGCCGCGACCACAAAAATTTGCACAGAGGAAAATTGTGGTAGACTCTACCTAATTAGGCTATACAGAAAGTATGAAAACTTTATTAATAATTTTCAATTTGTCCCACCGGCACCCAGGGCCAGACCTTAATATTAGGTAAACGCCGTTTCGCATTCGAAGTGTGGCTGGTTTCTCAGTTCGAGTTCGTCAGGCAGAGCGATATTCGCGCTTGGTGCCGTACGTGAGTACGGAATGTCTAAATGCTTACGGGACATGGTTCATTCAAATCGCCCGATGTTTTCATGAACCAAATCAACCGGAGGTGATCGTGGGCTGCTTCGTAGGCTTTCGGGTTTCTTCGGTTTGTTATTATTCGTAGTTAGGGCGGATGTTTTCTGATGACAGCGGTACATTATTGACCGTAGATTTTCGTCGGTTCCTTGGGTTTCTATCTTTCTATTGCTCACAGATCAAGCGAAAGTTAAAAGAGATGGAATTTTTGGGTTCTCGCGATGGACTTTGAATAAAAGACTCCTCGTTTGTGTATTTTGTCCAAAGATATTCTACAATTGTGGAATATCTTTGATTTTGTCCAATAGGCGAAACCAAAGAAGCAGTACGCCCCCTATCGTTAACGTTTTCTATTTATATATTTCGGATTATTTGCGAATTCATTATCAAGTTTTCTGATATGATATTTCAGGGTACGTTTTTACTAACACCTGTGCGAAAGCTCTGAGGTGTATAGTTTTTGGTGCATTATTATATAAAATTCATTCGAGAGAATATTTAAAATCTTTACTTTTTGAAATAAAGAACTGTATTTGAAGTTATATTTTTCATTCATATTATCAAGGAAATACGAGTCGATTCAAAGCACATTTCATTCCAAATTTGAGGAACAAAAGAGAATATGTAGGTGAATTAAATCATATACTATTCATATTTCCCTTGTTGTAATAATAGCTATTTCAAATTGAATTCCGATTTGAGAACTCGCAAGGTATATACCTACAACTGTATTCAGACCTTTACACAATTGATGAATATGTTCATACCAGTTGAGGTGTTGGTCCACAGTAACTCCCAGAAAGCTGGTACTATACTTCAGTTGTATTTCTTTGACCAAAAATAGGATACTTTTGTTTTACGTAACTTGTGTGCAAAATGAACGAATTCTGTCTTTTCAGAGTTCAGTTTTAAATTATTCGATACACACCAAGAATTAATAGATGTAGCCACAGTATTAAGAATGTCCTAAAGATTTTCGTGAGCTTTCGCTCGAAGAAGGATGTTAGTATCATCGGCGTAATTTATAAAATATTCAGAGAGCTCCGGCAGAATATTTGGCATTTCATTAATATATATCAAGAACAATATCGGTCCGAGATGGCTACCTTGAGGAAGTCCTTCAACAATCTCGGATATTGCTGATATGTATTCTTTATACTGTACAGTCATACACACATACTGCGTACGTTCTTGTAAATAGCTCCTCATAAGTTGTAACTGGGTGCCTCTTGTACCATACATTTCTAATTTTTCAGTGAGAATATTATGATCAACTGTGTCGAACGCTTTAGAGAGGTCCAAGAAAAAACCAAGAAGCAGGTCATCCTCCTCCAGACCCTCAGTAATTATCTCTGCTGGCCTATAGAAGTGGAGGACAGCCTGCAGTGGATTGGGAATACCACTGACCGATGATACGACGCTTTATACATTGCATTTTGCAGATGACCAGGTAGTGGTAGCTCAGGACGCAGAGAATCTGGGCTTTATGGCCAGAAGATTATTTAGGGAATATAAGGAATGGGGGTTGTCGGTCAACAGAAAGAAGACGCAGTATCTGTGTGTTGGCGGCAATAATGCAGAGGATCTTAAAGTAGACGAACAAACCAGTATCAGCTCATGTAAAGAATACACCTACCTTAGAGCAAGAATAGATAAATGGGGTCGAACGAAAAAAGAGATAGAAGATCGTATCGTGAAGGGAAGGCAGGTCATGGGATGTTTGAATTCCATCTTGTGGGCTTAACAAATATATCTAGAGAACCGAAGCACCAGATATTTAATGCCATATTCAAGAGTATAGTGCTCTATGGCTGCGAGACGTGGCAAATGAATAAAAATAGTCGATGAAGTGCAGAAGAGGCAAATGGTTTGGTACGGCCATGTAGAAAGGATGCAGGAAGACCGTATTCCGAAAATGGTCCTAAAGTGGACGCCAACGGAAAAAAGAAGAAGAGGACGACCCAAACAAACATGGATTGCTGGAGTACACAAAGCGATGTCTGAACGAAACCTGCAGCCAGGAGACTGGAAAGATAGAAGAGGATGGAAACTAGGAATCGGAAGGCGTAAAACGCTATGAAAACCGATAAACGGGGCTATTCACTAAGCAAAGTTGTTATGGATAGCAACTGTGTAAATCGTCGTTATCCCATGTAATAAGCATGGGATAACGACGATTTACAGTTGCTATTTAAACAACTTTGCTTAGTGAATAGCCCCGATTATATATAGCCTATAGAGAGCCGTTTCCGTACTTTTCCCTTCTGTAAAACCATGCTGCTGTTTATTGAATATATTAAACTTTTCGAAGAAACTCAGAAGTCGATTACAAATAATCTTCTCAAATATCTTTGCAAAGTTGACTAATTGGACGGTAGTTATTTATATCGGACGGATCATTTGTCTTGTGGACTGGTTTCATTACAGCGATCTTCAACGATTTTGGAAATATCCCATATTTAAAGCTGTTATTTAATATTTATATAATGTATTGATAGCTCTTCTATAAAATTATGATTGCAGATTAATAACACAACTGAGTTTATCTGAAATAAAGTTTCTATTTATTATTGAAACCAGTGGCGCAGCCAGAATTTTCGTTCGGGGGGGGGGGGGGCGATGCAAATATTCAATATACCTACATTCAACTGTATCTACTGCGCCCCTGATTGAAACATACAAACATAATGAGAAAACCTTACCTGAAATAAAGAAACGACATTTTATGCTATTAATTACAATTATCTTCCAAAAATAAGTTTATCTGACAATCTCTTGAAATATGTAATTGACAAACAATAAACGAATACTATAGCAACGTACAACAGAGTAACTCGATTTCTAAAAGGAAAAAGGTAATTTTTCTTTTACATCATCCCTCCTGGGGAAGAAAAAAAAAATTTCACGACCTTTATCATAAATTTTTTTGTTGTAATTGTGCTTTTTGATCGTATTATTCAAAGCAACTTTCTTGTCCTGAATCCAGTTCTTAGAATTATTTTGCTTAAGCCCTCTTGGTAAAATTGTGACGTCTGTTCCAAACATCAAATAGGACGGTGCGTATTTTGTAACGGTATGTTCCATCCATCCATCCATCCATGGCTCTACAACCCGGGGTGGGTCTTGGCCGCCTCAACAATTCTCCTCCATTTATGTCGATCCTGAGTAATTTCTTCCCAGTTAAGGACTCCCATAGTATGCAGGTCCTTGCGGATATTATCTCGCCATCGAAGTTTTGGTCGACCAAGTGGTCTTTTGTTGTTAGGGGCTTCTTCCCAGACCATTTTAATTAGCCTTGAGTCATTACTCCTCTGGACATGTCCCAGCCATCTTAATCTGTTGGATTTAATTTCCTGTATTATACTTGGGCTCTTATACAGTTCATATACCTCATTGTTCGTGCGCATCCTATACCGCAATGTTTGTTGATCCCAGACTGCTCCATATATTTTCCTAAGGATCTTTCTTTCGAAACGATTGAGTAGTAGCGTGTCTTGTACCGTCATGGTCCATGTTTCGCTGCCGTATGTTACAACTGGTCTTATAATAGTTTTATATATCTTTATTTTTGTTTGCCTTGTCAGGGTCCTTGATCTTAATAAATGTTGGGTTGCATAATAGTATACGCTGTTTTATTTCTACTTTAACGTTATTATCTGATGTTATTAATGCTCCTAGGTATTGAAAAGTCTGTACATGTTCGAAGTTGTACTCATCCATAGTAACATTTTGACGTATTCGATCTCGTCCTACGTTTCGTGTCATATGCATATACTTGGTTTTCTCCTCATTGACTTTCAGTCCCATTTTCTTTGCCTCTTTTTCTAGTTTTATAAAGGTTTCCTTCACGCTAACTGTACTTCTTCCCACAACATCTAGATCATCTGCATAAGCTAGAATCAGGCAGGGTCCATTATGGCCGAAGATGTTCATGGTTAGTTCGGTTCGTCTTACTACCTTCTCCAAGGCTATGTTAAATAGAGCCGGCGACAGAGCATCCCCTTGTTTCAGTCCAGTTGTTATTTCAAAGATTTCGCTGTAGTGCCCTTCTATCTTAATTGAACTATATGATCCTTCAACACATACTTTTATCATTCTTATAAGTTTGCCAGGTATTCCGAGTTCTTCTAGTGCTGTCCATAAACTTGCTCTGATGATGCTATCATACGCTTGTTTAAAGTCTACGAATAAGTTGTGTAGATCTCTATTGAATTCCCAACATTTTTCTAACAGTTGTCTTAACGTAAAAAGTTGGTCTGTTGTTGATCGTTTCCTTCTGAATCCACTTTGGTACTCTCCAACTATTTCTTCTGCGTACGGTGTTATTCGGTTTTTAATTATGTTAGACAACACTTTATATGATGTGTTGAGGAGTGTGATACCTCGGTAGTTGTTGCATGCTAATCTATTCCCCTTCTTATGTATTGGTATAATAACTCCTTCCTTCCATTCGTCTGGCATCGATTCCTGTCCCCATATTTTCTGTATTAGCTGATGTATAGTCTCCACTAGTCTCTGTCCAGCTTCCTTTAGGCATTCCGCGGGAATGCCATCTCTTCCTGCTGCTTTATTATTTTTGAGTTGTTTTATTGCTCGATTTGTTTCTTCAATGGATGGTGGATCAACCCAGACCTCGGCCATATGCCGTTTATCCTCTTCTTGGTATGTCAGGTCTTCTATATTAAGTAATTTGTTAAAGTATTCTCTCCATGTATTGAGGATTTCTTGTTTGCTAGTCATAAGCTCACCTTCATTATTCATAAGCATTGTAGTGGTTCTTGGGCGAAATCCTTTTTTATGCGTGTTAACTTGTTTATAGAATTTTCTTATGTTCCCTTGTGCTCTGTTTGTTTCCAATTCCTGTAGTTGTTCATTTTGCCATTCTCTCTTCTTTTTTCTCGTAAGTTTTCTCATTCTGTTTCTTAGGTTATGGAACTTATTTATGTTTTCCTCTGATGGGTTTTGTAACATCTTACTTCTTGCGTCATATTTTTCTCCGTTAAGATCTTGACATTCTGCATCGAACCATAGCTTCTTTTTTGTATTTTGTTTTTCTCCAAGGATTTCTTTGCTGGCCTCTCGGATTGCTTTCTTTACTGTCTTCCACATCTCCTCTACTTCTGGATTCTGCATATTTATTTCTCTGCACTCTTGTTCTATTTTTTGCTGATACTGAATTTTAACTTCTTGTTGTTTTAGCTTTTCGATATTCCACTGTACTTCTTTCGTATGGCTCTTCTCTTTCCTTGCAGCTAGTCGTAGTCTAGTTTTGGCTCTAATCAAAATATGATCCGTATCTCCATCGGCTCCCCTGCAGCTTCTTACGTCTATTATGTTAGATCCGTGTCTGCTGTCTATCAGTACGTGATCGATCTGATTCCTTGTTTTACCATCGTTAGATATCCATGTCTGTTTGTGTATATCTTTATGAGGGAACATTGTAGATTTTATCAATAGGTTATTCGAAATTGCAAAGTCGACTAGCCTGCTTCCGTTGTCGTTAGAAGAAGCATGTAAGCTGTGCTTTCCAAACTGAAGTTGTGATGTTCCTTCTCTTCCTACTTTGGCGTTAAAATCTCCTAAAACCAGCATCATATCTTCCTTTGGTACCTCATTTACTGTTTGTTCCAGTAGTTCATAGAAAGCATCCTTGGTCCCTTCTTCGGCTTCCTCGGTTGGTGCATGTACTGCTATTAGTGATGTGTTGTACCATTTTCCACGCAACCGGATGGAGCATATTCTCTCATTTATGGGTTTAAAGGAGATTAGTTCACTCATCAGTTCCTCCCCGATAACAAAACCTGTTCCGAAATCATGCGTGTCCTCCTTGCCACTATATAGTACTACCGATTTACTGATCTTAGTGTTGCCAGAATTGAGCCATCTGATTTCCTGTACTGCTGTTATGTCCATTTTATATTTTTCCAAAACTTCAACAGCCAATTGGGCTGCACCTGGTCTATACCAGCTCAAAACGTTCCAAGTACCTATATTCAAATCCATATTCCGTTGCCGTTGTCGTCTCCGTTTATCAGTCCTTTTCCGAGGCTCTTGTTGAGGTTTCATAACAAGTGGGTTTTTACGAGATAAGGTTGTTAGCCTTATGCTCAACCCTCCTCCTTTATCCAGGCTTGGGACTGGCAACATGGTCGTGGGGCTACTCAATCCACCCCACCACTACATGCAGGCGGTATGTTCGGTATCATTATATTTTTCCACACACTCTTTAGCTATAGTGGTCCAAGCCTTTTTTTCTCATTTTCATTTATTTTGCATCTTATTTTATTTACCAGTGTTTGGTTTAATCTTTCATTTCAACCATTCGAGAAAGGCGAATCTACGGCAGTGAAGATTAATTTGATATTTTTCTCTTCCAGAAATTTTTTGAATTCATTTGAATTGATGCCTGGATACTGATCTGAGAGAATAGTTCCTACTTCTTCGGTTTCAGAGATGTTTTCCATTAGTTTGATGAAATCACTTGCATTTTGTGTTTTGGAAGTTAGGATAAACGCATATCTTGTAAAATGATCCACAAGTAGGTGTATATATTTTTTTGTTGACCGAGATCCTCCAAAACCACCTGTAATACCTGCGGTGGTGTTTCTAACACACCTGTTATCGCAATTGAAATTAGAGATCTTACCTTTCAAACCTTCACACTTTTCAAGCCGAAAGGGAATCTGGAATCGTGCCTTGAGCAAACGCAAGGTCTTATGAAAAATTAAATCCTCTTCTGAGAGGGAATGAAATAACAAAAGACCTTCTCATTAACATTAACAATATATTAAATTTAAAAAAAAAATTGTCTCTTCTACATTCAATAAAAAATAAAAGTGTTATTTCTCGGCATTTTCAAGAACCGAACAGTAAATAAAAAAAAATAGAACACAAAAAAAAACAAATCAAATGGAGAGTGACGTAGTACCTTTTTGTAACTTCCTACTCAAAATCGTCAAAAATTCCCATTTAGTTATAAAAAAGTTCTCTCTTACCAGACCGAACACTCACGAAAACACTTGCTGTTAATCACTCAATAAAACCAATTGATTTACTTCTGAATTACCTTTAAGTTACATTATTTTGGAGAACCGCGCGACCGAACTTTACTTCCACTCAACACAGGTACTTCCTACGATTCAATTCGCATTTTCCCTTCTGATGCATACCTCGTGCTTCTTTACTTCACGCCACTGTCGGAACTCCCTCAATTCCCGAAAATTTCCATATTTAAAGTAAAGTCTCCCCTGTCTCTTTGTCCCCTTGGGATATTCTAGAAAGAATTTGTCTGAAATGACGCGGTCTTTCACTATTGGTTAAAAAACCATAAAATCTGATGATAAAAAAAAACCGTTGCTTGCTCTCCCGTGGATCACGACCCCTTGGAATACAAGACCCTTGAACTTGTTTATCAAAGTTCCTAACTGATTTCGCCCGTCGAAATTTTTAATTTATGGATCTGGGAATTTTGGGATGATCCCACACATTTGAATGACTTTCCTCTAGAATTATGTTAATTTTGAATTTTTAAAGGCGGACTCCCACTGGCAAGTACGCAATTATTTGCGTACTTGGCAAGTAGACGAAGTTTCGAATTTGAATGACAAGATTAACAAGTATTGGCCTAGTGAACCACTCCCACTACATGCCAAATATAGGCAAGTGGCAAATATTTGCCAAATACACGAGTAGTGGGAGTCCGGCTTAAAATGTAATAATTTCTTTCCATTACCTAGGGTACTACACACCAATGGTATCGATCGACATAATTTCAAAAGGTTTCGTGGCTGGGCCCAGATGTGACAATAATCCTATTTTCTTTTCAACTCTAGATTTATTTTTCAAACATGTAGTGCAGTTTTTACATACTTTTTTAATATTGTTAGTCAAATTTTTTGCCGTGTAAAATGGTCCGATCATATTTTGCAATTGCCTGATTCCTATATGACATAAATCTTTATGTATTGTTTCGAAAAGTTTCTGATAATAGGTATGATTTTTTTCTTTTTTTCGAACTTTCTTAAAATAAACATTAAGCTTGGTTGTCAAATTTTTGTCTGGTTTTTGAAAACTAGGGTTTTTGCTCTGATCTTCTAGTACATCCTCTAATTTTATTAAATTGACTATTTTTAGTTGTTCCTCCTCGTTTTCTTCTGGTTCCAGAACAGGATTTCTGCTAAGGCAGTGGGCTTCTGCATTATATTTACCTGGAGAATATTTTACTTGAAAGTCATATTGTGAGAGATAGTATGACAGATCTCCAAGTTCTTCATCGGTCCTTGCTTTAATGTTCATATTCTCCAGAGGTTTATGATCCGAAAATACCGTGAATTTTCTACCAATTAATTTGTGTTGCCAGTATTTCACGCACGCCTTAATAGCTAAACATTCTAAATAAATGGCTTTTTTCCTCTTTTGCACCGCATTTAGCTTTTTTGAGAAATATGCTATTGGTTTTTCTTCTCCATCTTTTTGTGGTTGTTTTAGTACTCCACCTACACCCAACAGACTAGCATCCGTATAGATATGTATGGGTAAGTTTTGGTCAAATATTGTCAATACTGGTTGCGTGCACAATATATCTTTCATCGTTTCGAATGATTCTTGACATTCTCTGGTCCAAATGAATGCCTGCCCTTTTCTAAGGAGATTATGCAGAGGGTCTAACAGTTTAGCTATATTTGAAACGTATTTGTGATAAAAATGTATTTTACCCAAAAATTGCCTCACGTTTTTTTGGGTCTTAGGAACTGGAAAATTTCTGATTGCGGTTAAATTATCGTTTAACGGTTTAACCGAATTGTTCTGAATAATATGGCCTAGGTATTTAATTGAATCAGCTGCAATCTTGCATTTTACAAATTTTAACCTGAAGCCTTCTTCCTCAATTACTTGAAATAATTTCTTCAAATGTTCAATATGTTCAGAGAAAGTTTTTGAAAAAACCAAGATATCATCAATGTAACACACAGTAAAATTTGAAAGTTTATGTTTCCTTATAATATTGGACATTATTCTTTGTAGCTGGTGAAGTTTTTAGACCGAATGGTAGGCAAGTCCATTGAAAATGACCTTCCTGTGTGACAAAAGCAGTCTTGTATCTATCTGCGACTCGTAGCGGAATTGACCAAAAAGCTGAATTTATGTCCAGCGTTGAAAAAAATTCACAGTCTCTTGTTTTTTCGACTAAATCCTCAATAAGGGTAAAAGGTTGTGCCTGGGGGACTACAATTTTGTTTAGATCTCTGAAATCTATGCACAATCTTGATTTCCTATTTTCTTCCCGTTTGAACGCCAATGTTACTGGGGCTGCAAATGGACTGTACGATTCTTCTATCAATTTTCTGTTCAATAATTTTGAAATTTGTTCTTCGATTTCTCTTCTGTCATCCATCGTGCATCTATAGGGCCTCTTGCAGCAATACTTTTCAACCAATAAATCAATGTGTGCCTCATATCCTGATACAGTGCCGATATCGTATTTATCTTTTGCGAAAATGGATTTGTTTTCTGCTACCAATTCATCAATCTTTGATTTCTGTTCGTAACTTAAATGGTTCACATTAAGTTCAAAATGTCTTTCTTCAATACCTTCATTGAAGTTTACAGAGTATTTATCATCAATCATTTTTGAATAATTTTCAACTCCTTCTGAAATGAATATACTCTTTTCATTCTCTTCTAGATCAGAATTGATTTTAGAAATGATGTTTTCTTTTGTTGGAACTGCTTGGCTTATTCTCAAATTTTCATCTTGGGTTAGGTAAAAATTTTTGATACAATCCAGTCCAATCAGAAAATCATAATCAAAATTTGTTTTGTCTATTATCAATGCATTAATTTTTCTTTCTACATCGAAAATTTTTACATCCAATGTTACTACGCCATTTGATTTTTTTACGCCATTAATCGTTTTTAAGTTAGTATTATCATCTCTATTCTGGGCTCTTTATTAATCTTCAAAAGTCTTGAGTTCATTAATGAAACATTTGAACCAGAGTCATAGACTCCAAAAACTTCAAGATTTCTATTCAATACTAGCTTTATTTTGATTAATGGCGGTACAATGAGTTTTTTGAACCCTCATGATTTATTTCGCATTCTAATTCTGAATTGTTAACAAGTCTTATATCTTTATTTCTGTCGACAAGATGCTCTTAGCTTACCAATCTCATTGAATAGATCTTTTGTTTCGAAAATATCTTCTTTATTAATCTTATCAGTAATGAATGTTGGTAGACCAGCAGCAATTATTTGAATGAGAGTATTTTGATCAATAGTTCTACTCATTTCAAGCATTAATCTTTCTTTTCTTATAGCATAATCTAATAAAGAACCTGTTTGGTATTTAAAAGCTAATGCGTATCTACCAGCGGACCAGCCTTTTTTCTCAAAAGTTTGACAAAATGTTTGTTTCCATTCTGACCACTCAGATTGTAAAGTTAATTTCAATATCATAGAATTGTACCATTCTAAACAAGATTTATCAAGAAATATTCTAAATATTTCTATTTTTTCTTCATCTTCATTGATGTTAAATCTTAAACATTCCTTTTCGAAAAACTCCATCCACTGGTATGCATTAAAATTTGATTTACCATCAAATTTCTCAAGAACAAACCTCTCAGCAATTTTCCTCACATTTGGTTTCTTATGTTTCTCCCGATTTTCTTCTAGCTCTTTCAAGAATTTCATTCAGCATTTGATTATTTTCATCACTGATTGAATCAACGTCTGAATTCTTCACATTTGCTTCGTCCAGATACTCATCTTGAAAGATTATATTACCATCATCATCAAAATATGCTTTTTCCAAATCTTCTGTTAGGGAAATCCACACACTCCTTCGTTGATATATTTTCTTCAATGTATTTTTCACTCTTGCAAAATTGCTTGAAGTACATATTTCTTTGTGAAGAGATATGGACTGGTACTCTTCAGGTACCAAAAACGTTTTATTTTCTACAGTTTGAATCGAAGTTAAAGCTTTGAAGTTAGACTTTCCGTCCTCTGTTGGTTTGATTTGAAAAGAGAACTTCAATTTTGACATTTTTCTTGTTGCTTACAAAAATGTCGTTTTATAATGTATTGTAATGAACTTCGTCATTTTTATTCACTCAATGCCTATTTTCATATATCATTCCTCCCACAATTATGCACGATTTCAATGGGAGAAGGATTTAATTCAATAAGTTGTAATGAATTCCGTCATTTTTATTCATTTAAGGCCTATTTTCATATATTATTCCTTCCATAATTATTCACGATTTCAATGGAAGGAAGGTTTGATTCAATAAGTTCAATATTGTGAACAAAACCGCAAGTTGTAATGAAGTCCATAATTAATTTTCATTCATAAAGGTCCTGTTCTCATTTATCATTTTCCCAATAAAATATCCGTGATTCCAACAGAAGGAAAATTTAATTCGATAAATGTAACAATATAAACATCGCCGCAAGTATAAAAACGCTCGGGCACATGCTGAGCGCTGCGATAAGGGGCTCGTATCTTGGTTGATTTCACGTTTTTCAACGGCCGGGGATTTGAAAAAAACGGAGATGGAATTGTCGAATTTTAACATAGTATGAATTCTTTCGATTTATTTCTGGAACAATCTGACGTCAATCTTAACCAATCAGGGGACGAGATTGTTCCCCTCTTTCAAAATTTTCGAGTTTTCAGCGTGTCATGACCCCACCATTTCCGAAGGTTTTATAAGGGCGAAACGACCTGCAGAAGGCCTCTTTTGCTCTCTTTTGCGCTCTTTTGCTGTTTCACGCTCGTTTGAATTATTTTTCGCTTTTCCTCATTTTGAATATTAGTATAATTTTCCAGTTTGATTTAAACAGTTAGTAAATTCAGCATTGATTTCTCCGATTTAATTTTCCGTGAAAAGTAAAATCAGTGCTAGTGAAATTTGAGACAGGACTCCTATTTAGTTTGTGCAGTGCATACTTCAGTAGATCGGTAAGGCCCCGTTCATATTTCTTACATGGCATTATCCGTTAAATATCATTCTAACAATTGAATCATTGTGTGTTCCAATACTTTTAAACCATTTTCTTTATTATTTCTTCCCTGATTTACGATTTTATTTCCTTGGTGATACCTTAATCTCTGTAATTATCAGCAACCTTTTTGAGAATTGAGTTCGGCGAGGTCACAACGGGGTCAAGGCCGCGCTCCACCCTTGCTCAATTCGCTGAGGGTTGACGGATATACGAGAGACTTCGTCAAGTCGAGTGATACTCTTTCGCTGGGATCACTTACCTGGGCGTTGTTGGTCCACCACCGAAACCTGTCTGTAGTTTTTCCGCATCATTTTCGCAATTTCATACTGTGCTATATTTCTTCGTGATTCCTTAATCTCTGGATTTATCAGCAACCTTTTTGAGAATTGAGTTCGGCGAGGTCACAACGGGGTCAAGGCCGCGCTCCACCCTTGCTCAATTCGCTGAAGGTTGACAGAAATCCAAGAGGCTTCGTCAAGCCGAGGGGTTCCATTTTCTGGGACCACTTGTCTGGGCGTGGTTGGTTCACTACCGTACCCGACTTCTTTTCGGCCCCATCTTATTTTCAAGATTTCATCTTGTATTTTGATTCCCTGGTGGAGCCTTAATCTCTGGATTTATCGGCAACCTTTTTGGAGGATTGAGTTCGGCGAGATCACAACGGGGTCACGGCCGCGCTTCACCCTTACTCAATTCGCTGAAGGTTGACCGAGATCCAAGAGACTTCGTCAAGCCTAGGGGTTCCATTTTCTGGAGCCACTTGTCTGGACGTTGTTGGTTCACCTCCGTACCCAGTTTACTTTCGAGATTTCTTCGTGTATTTTGATTCCCTGGTGGGGCCTTAGTCTCTGGAGTTATCAGCAACCTTTTTGGGGGATTGAGCTCGGCGAGATCACAACGGGGTCACGGCCGCGCTTCACCCTTGCTCAATTCGCTGAAGGTTGACAGAAATCCCAGAGACTTCGTCAAGCCGAGGGGTTCCATTTTCTGGAGCCACTTGTCTGGACGTTGTTGGTTCACTACCGTGCCCAGCTTATCTTAGTTCCCATTTTACTCTCAAGATTTCATCTTGTATTTCGATCCCCTTGTGGGGCCTTAATCTCTGTATTTGCAAGCGACCTTTTGAGGATTGAGATCGGCGAGATCACAACGGGGTTACGGCCGCGCTTCACCCTTTCTCAATTCGCCCAAGGTTGACGAAAATACCAGAGACTTCGCCAGGTCGAGGAGTTCCATTTTCCTGGGGCTACTTGGCTGGGCGTGGTTGGTTCTCCACCGTATCCGATCCCCCTGCACTTAGCGGTGCTCGAAGATTCATATTTCACAGCGACGTCCTTGTGGGTTGACATCGGCGAGATCACAACGGGGTCACGGCCGCGCTTCACCCCTTGTTAACCCGCTGGACGTTTGCGGATTTACTAGAATCGCTTCGTCAGGTCGAGAGGTTCCATTATCTGGAGTCCCTTGACCGGACGTCGTTGCTGCCACCGCTGCCCTTGTTTCCCCGGTCATATCCGCCACAGTCTAAGTATTGTCCGATAATTTTTCCTCCATATTTGAGTGTGGAACACCCCATTGAGAAAGTTAGATTGTATGATATTTTCCGTGGCCTGCCGAATCTTGAAGTTTCGCTTTGTTACTCCCGTACTCCCCTGTTCAACGTCCAATTCTCGCTTTCGCTCACCTCGCCCGACCGTCTTGCTCACCCGATCACCGTTTCTTTTCTTAAATTTATTGATCACTGTAAAATACCGATACTTAAGTCATTTCTTTTAATTTCGATTCACATTGTATTAATAGATTGTTATTTCTGTTTGAGTTCAGTAAACTTAGTAAAATCCATTTTGGTGTTTTAAGTGAACCTCTAATTTTAGCAACATTTACGATAGAAACAGAACTTTTAATCGCTAACTTCCTAGATTAAACCGAACCCTTCTCCACTGTATAAAAGCTACCCTGGTAGAAGTGGAGATTTCAAGGCGCCACAACCTTGTTAAACCTATTGTGGCTGGCGCTCGAGCATTTATTTCCCGTAAAGGTGACTGCGCCCTTGAAGTACTCCCCCCAATTAAGGGATCTTCACAGTGGCGCCCGAGCAGGGACCGTTTCTTTCGTGAGAAAATAATTTATACTGCATTTTTTTTTGTCCGAACATTTTCGTAAGTGAAGTGTTGCTGATTTCTGAACTGTTTTTTTGAATATCTATTTTTGACATTTTTCGATCACAGCTTTTACAGTGCGACTCTTGTGAACTTTTAATTATTGACATTTTTTTTGGGACGATTTCGTGTAGAGGATTTTCAGTGATGAACGTGAATAGGTTGCGAGCTGAGGAACTGGTTTGGGAGTTGGAAGCCCGTGGGACACAGGCCTGTAGAACTGTCCATGAAAACAGGATCCTGCTACGGAGGGTGCTCAACCAGGGAGCGCCGCTCAGACGAACCCTAAGGATTACAAACGAGGAGATGGACGCAGCGAGTCGAATCTTGTGTGATTTGATTGAAAATCTTCGAGAATTCGATGAGGAGAACGCCAATAATGAGGGAGCCCGGATAGGAAGCCGTCTGGAACATGTCCGCAACAGGTTGGGGCTGATTGAGCCAGAGACAGTGGAAGAGCGAGAGAGGTTGGAGAATTTGCTGGAAGGTCTGGCCAATGCACATGAAGTGTTAGAGGGCATCCAGTTGATGGCCGGAGTACGACAGGTGGCGCAGGCGCCGCTGGTAGAGGGCGTCCCACCGCCCAGGATCACAGAAACAAATAGGTTTCCCGGAACTACCTTGCTGGAACAGGAAATTGAACTCATTTCATTTCACGATACACCGGCTGCCGTCCGAGGAGGGCGTCAGGAGTCCCCGAGTGCAATTCGGAATGGAACTGAAGGAATGCACTGTTCAGGTCCACAACTGGATGGGACCTACCGGAGAACAAGTTTACCAACTGACTTCCTGCAGCGAATGCGTGAAAGAGCCTGTGACGCAGTTCGTCGCCGACTAAATTTTACCAGCCCCCTATTGAACTCAAGAACTCATGGAAACGGAATTAGTTCTGCAGAGCCGTTGCCCATACAAACGAGACCGGTTGTAGCGGAGTCGACGCGACGAATTTCATTCCCCTTTTTGGAAAGTGAACGAACAACTACAACATCAAGAAGTAGTTCAGAACTAGGCGTGGAGGCACCTGAGATACCAAGGGTAGTGGAACAAATCCGACAACAGCCGATGAGTTCTGGACTGGGATTGCCATTACCGAATCGGACATCAAGTTCTGGAACCAATGGAGAACATACTCGACAGGAATCAAGGCGAGCCACCATAAGCAGTTCCAGAACTACCGGAGAACATGTTCATTCGCAACCAGATCAGCTGAACAGAAGCAGTTCCAGAACTGGACTCAGTGTACAGGAACAAGATGGTGGAGGACCGAACAGGTCAAATCCAGCAACGAGGCCGAACCAAACCGATCAGTTCATACCATGCCAGAACTGTGCTAATATCGGAACAGCAACGAAAGGCGAACCCATTTTCCGTGGCGGTCATTACAACAATTACCGGAATTGGATGAGAACTGTCGAAACAGACCTGGACATAAAGTAGAGGAGCAGAACTGGGTCGAGCGAAATAAATATGGGCCATTTTTACCGAACCATAAGGAAGCTGAGAACGGAACTGCTGGAGGAACATCCATTAATTCTCACTGGAATTATCACTCGGTCCCAATTTACAAATGGAACGTATATTTCGACGGTTCGAGTGGTGTGAATTCTTTCCTGGAAGAAGTGGAACAGTTAGCTGAGACCCGAAAAGTAACCCACCAACAAGTATTCGAGTCTATCTTCGAGTTATTGCGTAAGGATGCAAAGGACTGGTACATCCCCCGCCGAGGTTGCTTTCAGGATTGGCCAGATTTTAAGGAACAACTCCGTGAAGCATTCCTGCCTCCGGAATATGAAGAGAACCTACTCGAAGAAATAAGGAAGCGTACTCAAAAGATGGAGAAAAATTAGTCCTGTTTACAACACGAATGCAGAACTTGTTCTTGAAGTTGAACACGAAGCGACCTTCGGAAGAGGAACAAGTCAACATCATTAAAAGGCGATTAATCCCGTCACTTCAGAAGGCCCTCGCCTTCCAGGAGACAAGAACATACTCGGAACTACTGAACAAGGGAAAGGTGTTCGAGTTAGTTCAGTGGCAGGCAGACCATTATGTACCACCTCCTGACCGGCCAGGATTTATGGATGAACGACACCTGGTTTACAAAAATGTGAATCAGAAGTCTACTGGGAACTTGATGATAGACTCAAGCCATAGGACTCCCGTCGAACCATCACGTGTACCATCTACCAAGGAACCTCCGCCGTCCTCCGTACAGACGACTTCTACCACCGCACCGGAAAGACCTTCGAACGATAAATCAGGAACCATCCGAGAACCAGCAAGGGAGAAGCAAGTGAGATTTGCCGAAAGGCAACCACAATGCTGGCGATGTGGTACGATGGGACATATGAGGCGAGAATGCAGAGCCAAGCCTGTTATATTCTGCTCCCGGTGTGGGAGACAGGGTATACTGTCCCGGGATTGCAGATGTTCGGAAAACTAGAGCGAAACTGTCGGGATGGGAAGACTCGACAGTTTCCAACGCCTACTTCCCCAAATACATCGAAGTACCCATCAAAGGAGAATCGCCCCATGATCGCCGTCCGTATTGAAGATCTCAAATTCAGAGCCCTATTGGACACCGGAGCTTCAAGGTCATTTCTTAGCTCATCAGCGGCCGAAAGGTGCCAAGGTTTGGGAATCCTCACAACACCGGTAAACAACGTGTTGGCAACCGTTGCAAATGGAAGCTGCGTGGCAGTGCAGGGGATTTGTCGTACGTCACTTTCCTTGGGCGATATGGAGATCGATGTTCACCTGCTCCTGGTACCCCAATTACCGATAGACATCATACTTGGCATGGATGTATTAGCGAGGCATGACTTCCATATTAATCTAAGGGCTGCACAATGCTTCCTGAACGGCCGACTATTGGACCCACCGGATTTTGTATCGAAACCTCCCGAGAGACCCATGGTGAACTCCGTGGCTTCAGGACAGGAACAAATTTTGGAAGAGTTCTTGAGACCAGAACTTCAGAAATTTTCCGAAGTTCGGGGCACAACCACACTCATCGATCATGACATCAAGATCAAACCCGAAACCCAACCTCTGAAGCAGCGATACCGTCCCTACAACCCGAAGATGCAAGAAGTTATAAACCAGGAGGTGGATAAAATGTTGGAAGAGGGTATCGTGGAACCGTCAAGTTCACCATGGAGCTCAAGCGTCGTCATTGTGAAGAAATCCAATGGCGAACCAAGGTTCTGCATTGACTTCAGACCGGTCAACGAGGTTTCAATCAAGGACGCATACCCGTTGCCGCATATTGCTGGGATATTGGATAAGCTTCGGAGGGCCAAATTTATATCCACGTTGGATTTGAAACATGGATACTGGCAGGTTCCTCTGACCGAAAGAAGCAAGCCTGTCACAGCATTCACCGTTCCTGGAAGAGGACTGTTCCAGTTCAAAGTGATGCCTTTCGGTCTGCATTCCGCCGGAGCGACTTTCCAACGACTTCTAGACCGTGTCATCGGTCCGGAAATGGATCCTGTCGCCTTCGCTTATTTGGACGACATTGTCGTCCTGGGAGAAACATTCGAGGAGCATTTGACGAACCTGAGAGCCGTATTCCGCCGTCTCAGAGCAGCCAACCTGAAAATTAACCCGGACAAATGTGCTTTCGTGAGGAAATCACTCAAATATCTGGGTCACATAGTGACCGAAAATGGTATTGCAACGGACCCCGACAAAATCACCGCCATAAATTCGATGTCACCACCCAAAACCGTCCGAGAACTCCGAAGATTTTTGGGAATAGCTGGATGGTATCGCCGATTTGTGGAAGAATTCACCCGCATCGTTTCCCCACTCACCGCACTTCTGCGAAAGAAACAGAAGTGGAAATGGGATAACGAGCAGCAGCAAGCCTTCGATACATTAAAGGAGAAATTGACCAAGTCACCAGTCCTAGCCTGCCCTGACTTCAACCAGCCGTTTGTGTTACAAACCGACGCATCCGAAACCGGATTGGGTGCAGCCTTGACACAAGTGTTGGATGGGCACGAGAGGGTTATCGCATACGCTAGCCGATCGCTCAATGATGCCGAAAGGAATTACTCTGTCACCGAAAAAGAGTGTCTGGCCATAGTTTGGGCGATCGAGAAGATGCGACCGTATTTGGAAGGCTATCACTTTACTGTGATTACGGACCACATGAGCCTCCGTTGGCTACAATCCATCAAGTCACCAGCCGGCAGGATCGCCCGTTGGAGTGTTTTTCTGCAACAATTCGATTTTGAGATAAAGTACCGGAAAGGTGCTTTGAACCGGGTAGCTGACGCCCTGTCACGAGACCCGCTGCCCGAGGAACCGCAGTCTTGTTTGGTAGGAAGCACTTCATCGTGCTCCTGGTACAAGAGGAAATTTCAGGAAGTCGATAAGGACCCAACCGGACACCCTGACTACCAAATTCAAGAGGGCAAACTATATCGTCATTTCTGGGATCCTGGTGATTTTACCGAGTCGGAAATGGGAAGTCCTTGGAAACTATGTGTCCCTAAGGAGAACCGTCCGGCCATATTGGTAGAAAATCATGATGAACCAACCGCCGGTCACCTAGGTATTGCTAAAACGATATCCCGGGTAGCTCGGAAGTATTATTGGCCAGGGATGTTCAGAGAAGTTGCGCAGTACGTCCGGGGGTGTACGAGGTGTCAACGCTACAAGGTTAGCCAACAGAAACCTGCAGGCAAGATGCAGCCGTATACGATTACCGAGCCGTGGAATACCGTCAGCACCGATCTTATCGGTCCGTTGCCCAGATCTAGGAAGGGAAACGTTTTCCTTGTGATGTTCCAGGATAGGTTTTCTAAATGGATAGAGTGCAAACCTCTTAGGACAGCCACGGGTAGAGGAGTCTTCCAAGCCTTTTATGAGCAAGTAGTCCTGAAATTTGGTAGCCCATCAGTCGTGATCAGCGACAACGGCTCCCAGTTTGACTGTCGGCTATTCAAAGGCAACCTCCAGGAGTTAGGAATCAAACATAAGTTTGCACCCGTTTATTCTCCGCAGTGCAACCCGGTGGAAAGAGCTAACAGGACGATCAAAACGATGATAGCTCAGTTCTGCGAGGCTGACCACCGTAACTGGGATGAAAAGATCGGAGAATTGGCTTTCGCCCTCAATTCGGCGAAGCATGATTCTACAGGGTTCTCGCCAGCATTTCTCAACTTCGGCAGAGAGATTCACCCTCCAACAGCCAAGTTTCGAGGAAATCCCGATGATGAAGATCAGGAGGAAGCCGCCGTGGAACGCCCGGAAGATATAGCCCAGTATGCAAACCGTTTACGCCGCCTCCAGGAAACCTATGAATTCGTCCGGTTGCAGCTGTCCCGAGCCTTTTCACAGCAGCGCCATTACTATAACTTACGCCGTAGAGAATGGTCCTGTAGGTTGGGAGACAAGGTTTGGCGTAGAGATCGCCCGCTGTCATCGGCGGCAGATAATTTTGCGTCCAAGCTGGCTCCGAAGTATTCTGGTCCGTATACCGTGACGAAAGTCATCTCTCCCGTAGTTTACGATCTGAAAGACCAGTTTGGTAAACGCATCCGGAATATTCACATCAAGGACTTGAAACCGTGGCACGGAGATGGAGAGCAAGGTCCGTCTGTCTTGAACCCCGAATCCCGAAGAGAAGGGGTTGAGAATATCGACCGTCATCGCCGTTAAGCAGTTTCTGTCCGTCCGTCCGTTATTCTCCTTCGGTAACAGATCGTTGAGGTAGTCATAATCACGATCTTCGACTCCGGTAAGGACATGGTAATCGACACGATTGAACCGACGAGCTACCACAACGAACCTTTTCACCGACCCAAGTATCTATCCAGTGGGGAAAAAGTAATTTCATCGACGAATAACTGACCCGGATCCATTCAAAGGCCCAGGAATCGATCGCAGATCAGCAGGAGTTCAAAGTGACCAGCCGCCGACACCAAGACGAAGACATCAAGACGCCGACACCAAGATGCAGATACCAAGACGCCGACATCAAGACGCCGACTCCAAGAAGCCGGACAACACCGGATTCCTCTTGATGGGTTTCAGGCATTCTCTGAGACGTGTACAGTTAGAGTGAGGGATGAGTAAGTACGGTGTAGGTGAGGTGAGCTGTTTAAAAAAAAAACAATCTTTGATTTTTTTTTTGAGGAGGAAAGGGGGGTGTAATGAACTTCGTCATTTTTATTCACTCAATGCCTATTTTCATATATCATTCCTCCCACAATTATGCACGATTTCAATGGGAGAAGGATTTAATTCAATAAGTTGTAATGAATTCCGTCATTTTTATTCATTTAAGGCCTATTTTCATATATTATTCCTTCCATAATTATTCACGATTTCAATGGAAGGAAGGTTTGATTCAATAAGTTCAATATTGTGAACAAAACCGCAAGTTGTAATGAAGTCCATAATTAATTTTCATTCATAAAGGTCCTGTTCTCATTTATCATTTTCCCAATAAAATATCCGTGATTCCAACAGAAGGAAAATTTAATTCGATAAATGTAACAATATAAACATCGCCGCAAGTATAAAAACGCTCGGGCACATGCTGAGCGCTGCGATAAGGGGCTCGTATCTTGGTTGATTTCACGTTTTTCAACGGCCGGGGATTTGAAAAAAACGGAGATGGAATTGTCGAATTTTAACATAGTATGAATTTTTTCGATTTATTTCTGGAACAATCTGACGTCAATCTTAACCAATCAGGGGACGAGATTGTTCCCCTCTTTCAAAATTTTCGAGTTTTCAGCGTGTCATGACCCCACCATTTCCGAAGGTTTTATAAGGGCGAAACGACCTGCAGAAGGCCTCTTTTGCTCTCTTTTGCGCTCTTTTGCTGTTTCACGCTCGTTTGAATTATTTTTCGCTTTTCCTCATTTTGAATATTAGTATAATTTTCCAGTTTGATTTAAACAGTTAGTAAATTCAGCATTGATTTCTCCGATTTGATTTTCCGTGAAAAGTAAAATCAGTGCTAGTGAAATTTGAGACAGGACTCCTATTTAGTTTGTGCAGTGCATACTTCAGTAGATCGGTAAGGCCCCGTTCATATTTCTTACATGGCATTATCCGTTAAATATCATTCTAACAATTGAATCATTGTGTGTTCCAATACTTTTAAACCATTTTCTTTATTATTTCTTCCCTGATTTACGATTTTATTTCCTTGGTGATACCTTAATCTCTGTAATTATCAGCAACCTTTTTGAGAATTGAGTTCGGCGAGGTCACAACGGGGTCAAGGCCGCGCTCCACCCTTGCTCAATTCGCTGAGGGTTGACGGATATACGAGAGACTTCGTCAAGTCTAGTGATACTCTTTCGCTGGGATCACTTACCTGGGCGTTGTTGGTCCACCACCGAAACCTGTCTGTAGTTTTTCCGCATCATTTTCGCAATTTCATACTGTGCTATATTTCTTCGTGATTCCTTAATCTCTGGATTTATCAGCAACCTTTTTGAGAATTGAGTTCGGCGAGGTCACAACGGGGTCAAGGCCGCGCTCCACCCTTGCTCAATTCGCTGAAGGTTGACAGAAATCCAAGAGGCTTCGTCAAGCCGAGGGGTTCCATTTTCTGGGACCACTTGTCTGGGCGTGGTTGGTTCACTACCGTACCCGACTTCTTTTCGGCCCCATCTTATTTTCAAGATTTCATCTTGTATTTTGATTCCCTGGTGGAGCCTTAATCTCTGGATTTATCGGCAACCTTTTTGGAGGATTGAGTTCGGCGAGATCACAACGGGGTCACGGCCGCGCTTCACCCTTACTCAATTCGCTGAAGGTTGACCGAGATCCAAGAGACTTCGTCAAGCCTAGGGGTTCCATTTTCTGGAGCCACTTGTCTGGACGTTGTTGGTTCACCTCCGTACCCAGTTTACTTTCGAGATTTCTTCGTGTATTTTGATTCCCTGGTGGGGCCTTAATCTCTGGAGTTATCAGCAACCTTTTTGGGGGATTGAGCTCGGCGAGATCACAACGGGGTCACGGCCGCGCTTCACCCTTGCTCAATTCGCTGAAGGTTGACAGAAATCCCAGAGACTTCGTCAAGCCGAGGGGTTCCATTTTCTGGAGCCACTTGTCTGGACGTTGTTGGTTCACTACCGTGCCCAGCTTATCTTAGTTCCCATTTTACTCTCAAGATTTCATCTTGTATTTCGATCCCCTTGTGGGGCCTTAATCTCTGTATTTGCAAGCGACCTTTTGAGGATTGAGATCGGCGAGATCACAACGGGGTTACGGCCGCGCTTCACCCTTTCTCAATTCGCCCAAGGTTGACGAAAATACCAGAGACTTCGCCAGGTCGAGGAGTTCCATTTTCCTGGGGCTACTTGGCTGGGCGTGGTTGGTTCTCCACCGTATCCGATCCCCCTGCACTTAGCGGTGCTCGAAGATTCATATTTCACAGCGACGTCCTTGTGGGTTGACATCGGCGAGATCACAACGGGGTCACGGCCGCGCTTCACCCCTTGTTAACCCGCTGGACGTTTGCGGATTTACTAGAATCGCTTCGTCAGGTCGAGAGGTTCCATTATCTGGAGTCCCTTGACCGGACGTCGTTGCTGCCACCGCTGCCCTTGTTTCCCCGGTCATATCCGCCACAGTCTAAGTATTGTCCGATAATTTTTCCTCCATATTTGAGTGTGGAACACCCCATTGAGAAAGTTAGATTGTATGATATTTTCCGTGGCCTGCCGAATCTTGAAGTTTCGCTTTGTTACTCCCGTACTCCCCTGTTCAACGTCCAATTCTCGCTTTCGCTCACCTCGCCCGACCGTCTTGCTCACCCGATCACCGTTTCTTTTCTTAAATTTATTGATCACTGTAAAATACCGATACTTAAGTCATTTCTTTTAATTTCACGTTTAGTTCTAGATGAAATCAGTTTTAATTTCGATTCACATTGTATTAATAGATTGTTATTTCTGTTTGAGTTCAGTAAACTTAGTAAAATCCATTTTGGTGTTTTAAGTGAACCTCTAATTTTAGCAACATTTACGATAGAAACAGAACTTTTAATCGCTAACTTCCTAGATTAAACCGAACCCTTCTCCACTGTATAAAAGCTACCCTGGTAGAAGTGGAGATTTCAAGGCGCCACAACCTTGTTAAACCTATTGTGGCTGGCGCTCGAGCATTTATTTCCCGTAAAGGTGACTGCGCCCTTGAAGTACTCCCCCCAATTAAGGGATCTTCACAGTATTGATCAAAGATTATAGAGAAGGAAGATTGGAAACGAAGCGACAACATTGACGTGAGCGCCGTCTGGTGAGAAGAAAGTCTTGAGATAGATAATAGGTGGCTAAGAAAAGTGTTACCATGGTTACCACATATGGTACAATTCAAACAGACAAATTCAAATCAAATTTAGATTATTCTCCAGTTGAGTTCGTTTAGATTAGATCTACAAAGAATAATTAATAGTTGTATTCGTTAAGTTTAAGTTTAATTGAGTTTTCGTATTGTATTTGTGTTTTCGTTATAATTTAGTTTGATTCGTGCTTATTAGTATTCGTTCCTGTGTTTCGGTTGTTAAATATTTGAAAACAAGATGCCATCCGGAGCATGCTGCATGGCAAAGCAGTGTACTAATAATAAAAGGAATAATCCGAAATTATTCTTCTTTAAATTACCGAAGAAAATGGAAATGTAAGTATTGAAACTCGAAAGGGGTAACTCTGTTATTCATTGCATTAATTTTCAGTGCTCTGAAATGGATAGAGTTTTCTGGGCGCGAGGATTTAGATCTCAGCAGAACTTATACTATGTTTCCTCAAAATACCACATCAAATTCATGCGGGCATGGCGTCTGAATGGGATCTGATTAGTCCTTATACAAGTTTTACACCTCTAAAAGATGTTTTTTAAATTGTGATTTTGAATATTCTGTAAAAAATATGTTCTAATAATTCTGTAACTCAGATGTAAAGATATTTTTGACATGTATTCCAATTTAAAATTGTATGTATATTTTGAAATAAAAATATGTAAGCAAATCTATTTGGTGTGTTTAATTAGTATCAATTGAATTAATATGTAGATCAAAAATATAATCCTGAGCAGAACAGAAGCCCTGCTTTTGTTGTGTCACCCTGTATATTAATTATTGTCTGGGCTCGATAGGTGGAAATCAAAATTATTACTTATGGTGGTATTCAAATTTCGCGCTCTTTCCAGTAACAGTAATCTGTAATGAAAAAAACTACAGTCACTGTAATCTGTAATGAAAACGCCATCTTGTGAGTAAAAAGTCCCGATATATATATGCATAAAACGTAGTCGGTTTTTAGTACGAGAGATATGAGGGCGTTTCCTATCTTTGCACTCTATAATCTTTGGTATTGATAGCTCTTCTATAAAAATATGATTGCAGATTAATAACACAACTGAGTTTCTCTGAAATAAAGTTTCTATTTATTATTGAAACATACAAACATAATGAGAAAACCTTACCTGAAATAAAGAAACGACATTTTATGCTATTAATTACAATTATCTTCCAAAAATAAGTTTATCTGACAGTCTCTTGAAATATGTAATTGACAAACAATAAACGAATACTATAGCAACGTACAACAGAGTAACGCGATTTCTAAAAGGAAAAAGGTGATTTTTCTTCTACATGTAGGGGAAATACGTACAAAATGACATATATGGACAAAATGACATAGGCATCATAACTTGAGTTCGGAGGTATGGAATGCGGAACTGCCTACCACATTACACGACCCGAGAGGCTTCAATTAACCTCTGAAAATTAGCAAGAGCTACTCTGGTTCATTCGGTCGTTATGAGTGATAACAGAAATCAATAGGTCACGAGTTTTTTTTCATTGCGCCAAATTTCAAGAAGAAATGGCCAGTTTTAACCATTTTTCTCATTCAAATTGCATTCAATTCAAACTTTACTTATTTGCCATTGTATTCATGGAGCTTTTTGTATGTTGAATATACTTTTTGTATTAATTCGATACATTTCTAGTTTTATAACGCTATATGGACAAAATGACACATACAGTGAACGGACAAAATGACATAGGTATTCCAGCTGAATTAACCGTATCTACCGGACGAAACCAAGATAATCCATCTCAGGCTCCATCAGCAAACAAAGAATCAGGACTTGTCTTAACATATTCATAACAAAATCTTCATCTGCGGCTAATAAAGGCAATGCATCTTAACCTACTCTTGCTGATCCTATGAGGAGGTTTCTCCAATCCCTAAAGGACGATTTATATGTGAACCGAGGACTCGACACCTACTTAGTTTCAACTTCTACACCTAATAAGATTGCAATCAAATCAAAAAAGAACCAATACCTCCTCCAAAAACAAGGAGACAAGTCCCTAGGGCATTATTTAATGAAGACAATGAAGAAGAAAATGTTCCTAGCAACTTTCGAGATCATGAAGACGACTGTCCAGTGGGCAGTGTCCATCTATCTATTGTTATGAGACCTTTTTTCCCGATTTAGATCTTCTCCAGGATTAGCCCTAAAGAAGACTGGTTACGGTGCATGTATTGCTTGCATTGGGCTCACGCATCTTGTGCTGATGTTCCTAGAAGAACCAAACGTTTCATTTGTGAACTTTGTCAGTAGTTTTGTAACTATAAGTAAAAAATACAGTTGCCTGTTGCCGGTATGTCATTTTGTCCATAGCATGCGAGCAAAATGAATTTTGTTTATCCCAATTTATCTAAGAATATTTTATTTCTTGGTACTTCTATTTCATAAAGGTTGATTGGATTTTGTGAAGAAAGGACCAAAGATCAGAGGTGTCGAATATGACATTACTGTGATTCACTACTAACAAGTTATGCCTCTGAAATAAAACCCTATGTCATTTTGTACGTACTTCCCCTTATACTAATGGTTGAGTTGTTATAATATTAATTGTTTTTTTATGATCTAAATTGGAATACCGTCTTGACCGTAACACTTATTGTTAGGTAATTTTGCAATAACCCCGATGACCTCGTCTTCCGTTACTTCAAACATGAAAAAGGACCTCTCGTTGCGTACTATTTTGTTGTTATTTTGTGGTGGAGCAATAGACTGAGATCTTCGTGAGCCTTTGAAGTGAACATTGAAATCATCTACCACCGTCTGAGGGGCACCAAGCATACCAATTCTAGATTTTTTGGATTTTTTCCAGTTCTCTCATTTATTATATTCCGTATTTCCTTAGATTTGTTATCGAAATTGGTATATTTTGCAAAATAGTAATTTTGCCTGGATTTCGTCAGAACAAAACCATATCTCGATTTGAGTTTTTTATATGATTCCTGGAAAGCTTGATTGGTATTGGAAACGATATAGGCGAAGTCAAGGAGTTTTTCTCGACAGTGTATATTATTTACTTTTGTTGGAAATAGTTATTCTGTTTGTTGGAAAAAAATGTTCGAATTCCCTTTCATATAAATGAATGAATTTTTCCCATTGTGAATCAACATTTTCACCGGAAACACTGTACAATTCCTCCCAAGTCAGCAGAGATAACCGGTCGCTAAATTGGGACAAATTATTTTCATGTATTGGACGAATAACAAGAGAAGATTAATATTGAAATGTAACAATTTGTGGTAGGTGATCAGATATATGAGGCTGTTTGGTGTAGCCTGATACATTTTCAATATTCGATATTATATGATCAATACAGGAATTTTTACGAGTTCAAGGGCGGTCATAAGGGGGGGGCCATGGGGGCCATGGCCCCCCTCTCCAAAGGTGGCAATGCACTTAGAAAAAATTCTGCGTTTTCTGATTGATTTGGAATTGATGACTGATATTATGTAATTGTACAAAATGCCCCCCCCCCAGAATCAAGATATATGACCGCCCTTGTACGAGTTGGACTATTTATCACCAATGTAGCGTTGAACGATTCAACTATTGATAAAAACATGGTTTTGCTAGAATCATTTGCAGAAGCTTCAGTGTAATAGGAGAGATAACTTGAAAGTAATAAAATGAATATCTTTTTTAGAATTAGGACTCGAACATTTTCTTTTCCGTAATAATTCACCAGTATTTTCAACACCCTTCATTTTATTCGGGAAATCTCCCGAGAGAAAGCGCAATAATTTAATTGATCGATTTAAACTTCTGAAATTTAAAAGCCTTGTGTTAGAAAAATTATTGGATCGTTTATCAAGCCCACACAGGATATCTGTCGAGACGTTAACGACCGAAATTGTTGATTTTCAGTTTAAGTTTATTTAGAGAACTAAATGATAAATTATAATTGTCCCACGAATTTGGTTGCAATTACTGCACACGATGACAGAGATAAAATTCAACGCAGGCATTGTTGAGAATTGTCACGTAGCATTTCCCAAGGTGGGAAGCAGAAAAAAATCTTTAATTTGATTGCTTCATAAAAACAAAGATGGAAGAAGTTTTGGTTTGATTGGTTTTGAAGTACTGACGAAAGAAAAAACTTTAATTTAATTGGTTTCTAAAAGGAACAAAGAATAAGGTAGGCGGGGAAGTTTCGGACGAAAGTGAGTTCACTTATTCGGGAGACGAAAACGGCAGTTGCTGGTTAAACCTTAACGGGATAGGTTGCCAGGGCTCGCGAATATGGTTCGGGTACTAGGGTAGTACGGTTTCAGTTTAGGTACTTGAGTGTTAAGAAGTACGGTTTCAAAGTGGAAACGAAAATAATTAAAGTTGATTTGGAAGTTGCGGAGTAACTGCAGAAGTCTCAAACGGGGAGATTCTGAGTTGACTCGTTTGATATGTGTTTGATACGGTTTTAAGGAAAGTTTAAGAATTAATTTAGTTTCGTAGTTATTCGGAAGACGGCGATTGGATAACTCGTTGAATTTTTGGTTCCTTTAAAAAGTTTTGATAAGTCAGTCTCAAGCTGGGACATATATAAGAAGTGTTAAGTCGAAGTCAGTAAAGTTTCTAAATTATTTGGAATTATTTAGATCGCGTATCGTCGGAATATTCGGGAGTGAAAGTCATTTTGGCGAAAACGTGTGGGTGTTGTGTTTCGCACATAATCTGTCTGTTTCAGGAAAGAAGCATCGTCGTAGAACATCCTCCTAGGTTCATCATTCTTGGGATTATTGGTACCGGAAAAAGGTCAGATAAATTGTTTATGCTTAGCTATTTTTGAGGATTGGTAGAAAAGCCGCATGCCCGCCCAAAATATATTTATAGTCCAGAGTCCTGAAATCTTCTAAAAGTCATAGTTTCATAATTTTTTGTATCCTCTTTAAAGCGTATTATTATTTTTGTAATCACCCTTAAGTAGTCGAAGGTCTAAGTGGAGTTTTCTGTTGAGAAAACTCAGGTTCATTTGAAAGATCACGTGGAAACTATTGTTGAGTTCCCTTTTGTAAAATTAAAGTTTAAGAAGGATTATTTTTCGTCATATCATTTGGATATAGAAAATTTATCTTATACTGTAAATTCTTTTGAGATTGTTCATGATCATTATTTCTGGGGTCATTTTGACAAACCCTTTTCATTTTTGTTGATAATTTGAATTCATTTTTATATGATTTGGAATTCACATATAACTAACCAGTGTAAATTTGTTTGGGTTTGATTTGAATTTAATATACGTCTTAAATTTAATCTAAAAGGTTTCATTTACCATCCCTCTCCCTAGAAAATAATTTTAAACACCAAGACCCGACCCAAGTGCGTTGGGCCGATCCCACACTTTCTTCCGTCGGAAGAAAGAACTTCAAAATTTTAATTAACATCTTTTATTTTTTTTCTTTAAGTAATAACACCCTTGATTGGTGGAAAGCCGCTCTTCTGTCCAATCACCAAGAGGGTGCTTTTTACATATGGTGACAGCGGGGGGATGTGTTTAATTTTCCGGGGAAGAGTTTTTCTTTTGTGATACGTTGAATTTTCCGGTAGATAAAAGGTCCTTTTGGTTTTGTGTATGTTGCATCAGTGTGAATATAAAGATTACTAGAGTTAAATGTGTTAAATTTTCCAAGGGAGGTTTTTAGAGAGATTTTTGAGAAATTTAGAGAAATTTTGAGGTATAAGGAAATTTTATCCTGTTGTTTTATGGGTGATTGATGTAGTGTGTATTGACTTGTTGGAAGATTTCTGGATGAAGGTTTTCAGGTACCTATTGATTTTAATTTGAATTGGATTATTTTCTTTTGAATTAACTTATGCCTATGAATTCGAGTTTATGTTTTAAAAATTGCGATTGGTAGGAACAGAGTTCAGGTTTGAATTAAAGTAAAGTAAAATTATTGATCTAAAGACTTTTGTTTTTGAGATATTGAAGAATTGAGTAAATACAGTTGGTTTTTCTTTGAATAAATTCAAGTTTTTTTTTTTTTTGAATTATTATAGAACAGTTCATATTTCTGTGATGTTCCATCATTTTATGTGAAGGATTTTTGATAGAGCCAAGTTGATACCAAGGTTTTAAGACTTCAAGAAGTATTAGATTCATTGCGGTTTTATAAGGAAAGAAGGCATAAGTTTTTCTCTTCCAGGACATTGTTTTTCTTTCAGGACATTGTTTTTCTTTTTCAGGACGTTGAATTTTCTGATTGTTGAATGTGTATGATAAAGTTTTCTGTTTCAGGAGGGCTATGAATTTTTCTTTTGAATTTTGCTTTAATTGATTGCTTTCAGTAAAAATATTGATTGAAATTTTTTTGATTGATTTTCTTTCAGGGCGTATTGCGTGAAATTTTTTTTTTTTGGTTATTTATCCACTGTTCCGATTATTCGCGATTTCGTTTGACGATCGAAAGAGTTTGCTTTTATAAACTAATATCATTCGGTTTTGTTTTGAGTCTGACTTGGAGAATAATTGAACTTAGCTTTCTTTGCTCTAAGTCGACTTTGAAAGGACCCCGCACTTTTACTACGGGAAATGGCGTTCCGTCAAATTTTCTAAAATTTTGGTATAATGTAGTTCTCGACATACTGATCAAAAGTGTCCATGGCCCCAACTCAATCCTATGACTAGTTTTTGAGATACAGGGCGTTGAAGTTGAGAATTACCCACTTTTACTACGCCCGTATCTCGGAACAGAATCGAATGAACTTCAATTTTTCTCAAGAAACATTTCATTACCTCTCCAAGGAGCAAGCATATAGAGGAATATGACCGAAAATCGTTACGAATACAGGGTTATCCATAATTGAATGCATGCCCGATTTTGAAAGTATAAAATATGTCAGTTCCAGAGCGAGAACGTTCGCAAAATGAACTATTACACTAAATATGTTGTTGTTACATCGAAAAAGTCTGAAATACCCAGAATTTATACTGGGTGATCCATTATTATAGAAATTATTCTCAAGGAAGGTTAAATGGACACCCTGTATTTATGGGTTGATTCAAGGTGTTTGTTTAATGTTTTTAGAACATATCATCATGGACTTCAAAGAATACAGGGTGATTCAGTCATGAAATGAACTTTGAACCTCACGAAAATACCCAAAAACCACCTCTTTTTTTCATCACCCTCTATCTCAAGATTAAATCCGAGGAGGTGGGAGTTTTCTTTCACCACTGTACTTGATATAAATACATCAATACGGCTGAGAGTTTTTATCCACTTCCTATGACCAGATTTTTTTTTATGTAATATGAAAATTATTTATTTATGTTATTCTATTTATATTCCAGCTAAAAATCTGGTCATAGGAAGTGGATAAAAACTCTCAGCCGTGTTGTTGTTTTTATATCGAGTACAGTGGTGAAAGAAAACTCCCACCTCCTCGGATTTAATCTTGAGATAGAGGGCGATGAAAAAAAGAGGTGGTTTTTGGGTATTTTCGTGAGGTTCAAAGTTCATTTCATGACTGAATCACCCTGTATTCTTTGAAGTCCATGATGATATGTTCTAAAAACATTAAACAAACACCTCGAATCAACCCATAAATACAGGATGTCCATTTAACCTTACTTGAGAATAGTTTCTATGATAATGGATCACCCAGTATAAATTCTGGGTATTTCAGACTTTTTCGATGTAACAACAACATATTTAGTGTAATAGTTCATTTTGCGAACGTTCTCGCTCTGGAACTGACATATTTTATACTTTCAAAATCGGGCATGCATTCAATTATGGATAACCCTGTATTCGTAACGATTTTCGGTCATATTCCTCTATATGCTTGCTCCTTGGGGATGTAATGAAATGTTTCTTGAGAAAAATTGAAGTTCATTCGATTCTGTTCCGAGATACGGGCGTAGTAAAAGTGGGTAATTCTCAACTTCAACGCCCTGTCTCTCAAAAACTAGTCATAGGATTGAGTTGGGGCCATAGACACTTTTGATCAGTATGTCGAGTACTACATTATACCAAAATTTTAGAAAATTTGACGGAACGCCATTTCCCGTAGTAAAAGTGCGGGGTCCTTTTGGGAAACGTTTTGATAGAAGGAAAATTTTTAATTTTTTTTTTCAAGTTGGGTTATTTTGAAGGTTCAAGAATCGGGAAAAGTTTAAATTTGGTTAAGATTTTAGTAAAAGAGCCGCTGATCGTGACCTTTTGAGTTCCAGAAAAGTTAAATAGAATTATTCTTTATTTCAGGAGGTTTTGTGTATTTTTCTTTTTCAGGAATCCGACACTTGGTAATCTTTCTCGTTTTTCTTTGGGGTTGCATCAATTTTTTTTCAGAGTTTTCTTTTGAATTTTTTTTTTGGGTGTGTTGGTCTGTTTTTGAACTCGTTTTTAGGTGATTTGTTTTATTTTGGGTGTTTCGAGTAAGACTGTATGAATCGGAAATGTTAGGGTATCATTTTGCAATTTTTTTTTATTATTTGAGAAATTTAAAGTCGTAATTTTGAGAGTATTTCAGTCCTGTTGAAATTTAAAGTTGAAAATCTGGAATTATTCATTGATTTGGAAAGTAAATAATTTATTGAATACATTAAAAAATCATATTTTGGTTAAGTTAATTGGGTTTTGGTTAAATTTTTTGAAAAATGGCTCAACCAGCTGGTGCATCTAACACAAATGACCCTGCGGGTCAAATAACACCTATGTATTCACTAGGTATGCTCTCGACTACCTTGGAGAGTTTTTCCGGGAAAGACGCAACGAGATACTTTGAAAAATTAGAGTTGCGGTCAAAATTGGACGGATGGACTGAAAAAAATACCCTTACTCTTCTTAAACTTAAGCTTGTGGGTGAGGCTTATAATTTTTTCAAGTCCGATGTCACCTTGGACATCTTGAGTTATAAGGACTTAAAACAGAGGCTAGTTAAGAAATTTACGACGGTTAGGTTGCCGGGAGAAAACCAATGGAATTTGAGCCGATGCTATCAGCGTCAGGACGAGGATGTGTCCTCGTTCTGCACTAGATTACGCACGGTAGGAGCAAGTTTACTGAGCGAGGATCTGGCCGGGGCATTAATCGATGAGGAACCTGGAATAAGGAAGAAAAACCGGGAATTAATGCTGAATCAATTTAAGATAGGATTAAGGAAGGACGTAATGAAGGAAACAGGAATTTTGTTGTTGAAAGAGGAGAACCTGGATTTAGAAAAAGCGGAGGAACTTGTTAGGTTGCAGGAGACCACTAGTAGGATGTTGCAAGGGAGGTTGGCAAATATGAGGGTATCGACGGTTGACACCGAAAAAGTGTGTCAATTTTGCGAAAAGAAAGGTCATATCGCGAAGGAGTGCAGGAGTATAAGGCAGAATCGAGGGAATAGAGAAAGGAGTAATGTAAGGACATGTTACTCTTGTGGTCGAATAGGCCATGTCGCGAGAGATTGCCGGAATAATAGGCAAAGTGGATCAATGACACGAGGCGCGTGTCATAGCTGCGGTCAACAGGGACATTGGGCGAGGGAATGTCCTAGGAAAAATGTGGCTCGAGGACAGGGGCCAAACCCCCGTCCTCAGAATGGGCCGTGGAGAAGAGAGGAGGCGAACGCATCCTGGGGTCAACGTCCAGGTGATAATAGGAGTCCGAGGTATTCCAGTAATAGGGAGTACCTCGGTGCCTCGTCGAATGCGCCGTCCACCGGCGCAATTCCAAAACAACCACGACCGACGAATAACTTCCGAACGGAGAATTTAAACTTCGCGGGCCTGAGTCCAGCTGTCGGGGCGAAGGCCGGAGACTGCTAGAAAGACAGAGTAAGCGAGAGTCACCAACAAACAATAGTCTAATTTTTGCGTGTTACCGTGTTACAAACGGTTATAAACGGTTACGAGATTTTTATCTTTTTTGTATTTTTTCATAAGCGGTAATAGAGGGGAAGGTGTTATAACGTAATAAGGCTACGTCAAAATACCTTTCCCTTTATTACCGTTCACGAAAAAATACAAAAAATATCAGAAACTCGTAACCGATTGTAACACGGTAACACGCAAAAATTGGACTAAAGTACAGGAGGGGAATTCTAGACAGCGTTCGGTCATGATGATCCCGGAAGTGAATTCCGTAGGATCATATGACGCGGCACATATTTTACGATTGAATATCAATGGAAGGTCGAGTTTTTGTTTGGTGGATACAGGGGCAGCGGTGACTCTCGTAAAAAGGGGACTGATTCCGGAGAATCAGGTGAACGGCGACGATATAGGATTAAAATTGACCAGCGTGTCAGGACATAACTTAAGCACTTGGGGTACGGCAAATTTATTTATAGGACCAGAAGGAGAGCGATTGGGAGCGAATTGGACGGCAGTTATATGTGATGATTCGACGTTAGGGAACGTCCAAGTCATCCTGGGAAGGGATTTCCTTAAGGCCAATCAGGCCCACATCAGCTATGAAGAAAACCCATCAGTCTGGATGTGGGGGAGGAAATTTGAATTGTTGAGGAAGGAGGATATAGAGGAACACACCTGTATGGAAGGTGAAGAAGTGGAGGAGATTACCGGGATGGTACAATGGGGAAGGCAGGCTCTAGGAGGCCACTTCCCCAGGGAAGACTGTCATAAGGACAGTGGGAAAAAGGAACGTTTTTACGTGCAAAGGAAAGTCCGGGAGGACATTAAGGAAAAAGTAGAAAAGGTCAAGTTTGACAAAGCATTTAGGGAGTTCGGTACTCAGACCGAAGGTCCCTATGAAGTTAGGGATTTCATTAGGACTGGAAGGAGGAATACCAGTGTTAGCACCCAAACGGAGGGTGCAGAGGGAGCCGACAGCAATGGGCTGTCGAAGGGTGACACCATAAGGGAATGGAATGGTGACGTCACCAGGACGAAGGAGAATAACGAAGGGGAGCTTCGTTGGGATCGAAATTTACTTTCGATTCTGGGCACCGATGGGAACAGGAAGAAGGGCGGAGACTGCGCCGATGAATTAGGAACTAAGGAACACGCTAGGAGGGAGTTAACCATAGAGGAAGATGGTAACTGGGAAACCGAAGTTTTGCTGACGTCGGGGGTTACTATCCCCGCATATTCAGAAATGGTGGTAGAGGCCAAATTGAGGAAGGAGATAAAGGGGACGGACATAGACTGCGAACCCATGGATCTTCGATCTTCGAGGGCAAGGCGCCCTCCGGACCCAGGGAAGAACACTTTAGGAATACGGGTAGCGAGAAGGCAACTCTTCAATTGCCTTCCACGAGAAATGAATCGACTCCTGCCCATTTCGTTAGATTTCAAGGATAAACTAGTCGGGAAACGGGTAGCGAGAAGGCAACTCTTCAATTGCCTTCCAGGAGAAATGAATCGACTCCTGCCCATTTCGTTAGATTCCAAGGATAAACTAGTCGGGAAACGGGTAGCGAGAAGGCAACTCTTCAATTGCCTTCCAGGAGAAATGAATCGACTCCTGCCCATTTCGTTAGATTCCAAGGATAAACTAGTCGGGAAACGGGTAGCGAGAAGGCAACTCTTCAACTGCCTTCCAGGAGAAGTGAATCGACTCCTGCCCATTTCGTTAGATTCCAAGGATAAACTAGTCAGGAATTCGGGTAGCGAGAAGGCAACTCTTCAACAGCCTTCCAGGAGAAGCGAATCGACTCCTGCCCATTTCGTTAGATTCCATGGATAAATTGGACCGGAATTCGGGTAGCGAGAAGGCAAGTCATCGACGGCCTTCTAGGAGACATGAATCAACTCCTGCCCATTTCGTAGATTCCAGGGGCTCACTGGCCCGGAGAGCCACCGTCTGAAAAGGGTCCCTGTTCTGGGTTACGAACATCCCCCCCCCCAAATAATTTTAAATTTTCGAATTTCGCAACAGTTGAATTAAGTCTTTAAGTTTTTTATATATTTTTTCGAAATCTTTCTCTTCTAACAGATGATATTCAATAGATTTGAGGAATGAGCTGAAGTATAAAGTACGAGTTGCGGAAATTATTTTTGAAATAATCTTGATAAAATGTTGCGTTTTGTGTTCCACAACAAAAGGCAAATATGTGTGAAAAATTCGTGATATTCTTCCTCGGATGATTAGGAATGAATCATGTAACTTATCATAGGAGGACGAATGGGGAAGAAAAAGGGATTCATATTTATGTTAAGTTATGTCTTGAGATGTGAAAAGGATTCCGTAATACTAATTAGAAAAAATTGTGGTTTTAATTTTTTTTTATGTTGTTGTATTTGTAAATTTTATGTATAACAGGTTTCAAGAGGATCCAAATCAATTACCAGTATGGAAAAGGTACTGACCTAAGCCAGAGGAATGACCTTATTCGTAAAAGTAAACAGTGCTGAAACGCTAATCGCGTACGCGTGTGCGAAGATAAACATTGAGAATATAATCGCGGCGTCTATACGCGAATCCGACGAAGTAACAATTAAACAATCTGTAGACCGGCAGTGGCGGCAGTTTCGAGATAACTCGAGTGATTACGCATTGCGGGATGCATAGACGTAGCTTAATCATGGCCGAGGGTACGATAAGCTTTATTTACCGTTTAAAAGTCGTGGAGAACACCAATCAATGAATGGAAAACGTCATCGACGTGTAGCAGAAATGGAGACTTTGGAGACACCGACGAAATGAAAGAATTGGCCCACAACATCGCCAGACAATTATGGGGATGGTTTACCTACATCACCTGTTCATGGACGAACTCATGGGATTTCCATGCGATATTCCGAATCATAAAGTACGGGATAGGAGTCATATCAAACGACTGCACCTATATTATAAGGTATTTGGATATGAAATGATTCCGTTGGCCAGCCTGTGGAATACTTTGACATTTATTGGCCTGTGCTTCAACTACGTGGATTAGGAACCGATACAGGACCAGACAAGGGAACCTGGGAAGAAGTAAGGACGCAGAGGCGGACGTAGGCTACGACAACAAAGACGTACTACACTGAAAGTGAAAACGGAAATATGTGCAATGTAAGGGACATTTCTCGCGATATCAGATGGACTGTGCGCTACGCTAACGTAAACATTGACATCGAACTCGAAGTGCGAATCGCTGATTACGGTAGACTATATAGGCCGTTGTGTATTTTTGGAAGGTCGTTCTCGAGGCGAAGGTCAGTTCCGATCTCAGAGGAATGAAACATATGGAGATGGTCAGAGCCGGACTAAGGAAATTTTGTTGTGACCGTGAGTGAAATTTGAAATTTCGAAAAAATAAACTCCTTGGGAGAAGTGAAAGGTGAAAGGCAGGATTTGTTTAATTTTTCTTTTTTGAAGGACTTGATTTATGAGCATTATGTTTTGCTGCATTGAGCCTTGTATTTTTTTGATATTGTTTGTCTTGGACTTGGACTAATTAGTTGAGTAAGAATGATATGTAGATTTAAGGCATGCTGCATGAGAGTTAAGAGTTTTAAGTTTGGTATATTCGAGTTGTATAACTGTTAGAATGTTTTTAACGGAAGACAAGGGACTATTGGACTATTGAGGAATAAGGGTAAGGGAAAAGTTATGGCAACCGATGCCAAAACTTTTTCAAAGGGGAGGATATTTGTAATAGGAGAGATAACTTGAAAGTAATAAAATGAATATCTTTTTTAGAATTAGGACTCGAACATTTTCTTTTCCGTAATAATTCACCGGTATTTTCAACACCCTTCATTTTATTCGGGAAATCTCCCGAGAGAAAGCGCAATAATTTAATTGATCGATTTAAACTTCTGAAATTTAAAAGCCTTGTGTTAGAAAAATTATTGGATCGTTTATCAAGCCCACACAGGATATCTGTCGAGACGTTAACGACCGAAATTGTTGATTTTCAGTTTAAGTTTATTTAGAGAACTAAATGATAAATTATAATTGTCCCACGAATTTGGTTGCAATTACTGCACACGATGACAGAGATAAAATTCAACGCAGGCATTGTTGAGAATTGTCACGTAGCATTTCCCAAGGTGGGAAGCAGAAAAAAATCTTTAATTTGATTGGTTCATAAAAACAAAGATGGAAGAAGTTTTGGTTTGATTGGTTTTGAAGTACTGACGAAAGAAAAAACTTTAATTTAATTGGTTTCTAAAAGGAACAAAGAATAAGGTAGGCGGGGAAGTTTCGGACGAAAGTGAGTTCACTTATTCGGGAGACGAAAACGGCAGTTGCTGGTTAAACCTTAACGGGATAGGTTGCCAGGGCTCGCGAATATGGTTCGGGTACTAGGGTAGTACGGTTTCAGTTTAGGTACTTGAGTGTTAAGAAGTACGGTTTCAAAGTGGAAACGAAAATAATTAAAGTTGATTTGGAAGTTGCGGAGTAACTGCAGAAGTCTCAAACGGGGAGATTCTGAGTTGACTCGTTTGATATGTGTTTGATACGGTTTTAAGGAAAGTTTAAGAATTAATTTAGTTTCGTAGTTATTCGGAAGACGGCGATTGGATAACTCGTTGAATTTTTGGTTCCTTTAAAAAGTTTTGATAAGTCAGTCTCAAGCTGGGACATATATAAGAAGTGTTAAGTCGAAGTCAGTAAAGTTTCTAAATTATTTGGAATTATTTAGATCGCGTATCGTCGGAATATTCGGGAGTGAAAGTCATTTTGGCGAAAACGTGTGGGTGTTGTGTTTCGCACATAATCTGTCTGTTTCAGGAAAGAAGCATCGTCGTAGAACATCCTCCTAGGTTCATCATTCTTGGGATTATTGGTACCGGAAAAAGGTCAGATAAATTGTTTATGCTTAGCTATTTTTGAGGATTGGTAGAAAAGCCGCATGCCCGCCCAAAATATATTTATAGTCCAGAGTCCTGAAATCTTCTAAAAGTCATAGTTTCATAATTTTTTGTATCCTCTTTAAAGCGTATTATTATTTTTGTAATCACCCTTAAGTAGTCGAAGGTCTAAGTGGAGTTTTCTGTTGAGAAAACTCAGGTTCATTTGAAAGATCACGTGGAAACTATTGTTGAGTTCCCTTTTGTAAAATTAAAGTTTAAGAAGGATTATTTTTCGTCATATCATTTGGATATAGAAAATTTATCTTATACTGTAAATTCTTTTGAGATTGTTCATGATCATTATTTCTGGGGTCATTTTGACAAACCCTTTTCATTTTTGTTGATAATTTGAATTCATTTTTATATTATTTGGAATTCACATATAACTAACCAGTGTAAATTTGTTTGGGTTTGATTTGAATTTAATATACGTCTTAAATTTAATCTAAAAGGTTTCATTTACCATCCCTCTCCCTAGAAAATAATTTTAAACACCAAGACCCGACCCAAGTGCGTTGGGCCGATCCCACACTTTCTTCCGTCGGAAGAAAGAACTTCAAAATTTTAATTAACATCTTTTATTTTTTTTCTTTAAGTAATAACACCCTTGATTGGTGGAAAGCCGCTCTTCTGTCCAATCACCAAGAGGGTGCTTTTTACATCAGTATGAATATTGAAATCTCCCGCTACTATGGTAAAGTATATTCATATCGGTGAATTTTTGCAGAAGAGTTATCAATTTCTCAAAGAATACATCGATATTGCTGCTCCCTGTCGGCGATCTGTAAATTGATACGACAATAATATTATTGATACTTTTTACATTCACCGCTGAGCATTCGAAAGAATACGAAGATCCCATGCGCACAAATTCCCTAAATAGCCTTCTGGGATAGATCATGAAGCGCTTTCAGACGGTGATCGAATTGTTTTGAAAGTTTTTGGACTTCTTCAATAATTTATCCATCGCGCTTTGTTATTTAGAAGAAATTAATACAGTGAAATCAGCTGATCAGAAAATGAAGGGTCAATGATTTCTTTCAACAAAATGCGCTGACTTTTATGTCAACAGACATGCGTTGATGCGCGAGATGAATTTTTCAGGATCAAGGTCGATGCGTTTTAAAATTCTGATATTAAAATGGCGGTCCAGATGTTCGATTTCAATGGGGGACTTCGGTCCAAGTTGCCAACCCAAAAATTTCGCTTTTTTTCTACCAATGGGGAAGGGAAATTTCAGAACAAATTTGTAATGACATTGTTCTCTTTAAACAATGGTAATGATCAGCTTCACATTATTCATACATATCCGTAAACTTCGACTCGGCTCTGCAAACCAGGTAATTAGAACAAAATATCGATATTTGTAAAGATCATCTCTGATTGGCTGAAAGTTGTGTTGGATCTCCTGGTTCACGTCAACAGACCAATCCAACGATCTCTCACGATCAGCTGTTAAAATGGCTGCTGGGACAAACAAACAACAAACCGATTGTTTACTTCGCGTTTTTTCAGGCTATTGCTTCATTTCTGGCTTATAAAAGTATGCTATTATTCTGTCGTGTGGTTAATCTGGGAAGTAAAAAGCCTCTTGGCATTGTGTATAATTCCTGCTACTTCAATTTCACCCATAAAATACAACTAAATGGACTGCCTGTTGAGGAGATATTTATAAGCCATTTAAAGAGCTGATTAAACTGAGAAGAAATTGAAAAATACTATTGTATGTTAAAAACATTTTATTTTCAAACGTACGATAACAACGTCATTTCTCGTCTGACAGGATCACAGAGAAGTTCTATTTCTCCGCCTAGGCGGAGAAATAGTTGCTGTGGCTTACTTTTCCCGCCGGCGGCAGGAAAAGTGTTGTTATGCAAGGGGCTAATTTTGCAAGACAACCGTAACTATACAAATGTTACATTTTTCACTCAATTATAACGATCGTAAATGTCAATATTATTCAGATTTCCAGGAATTTCAAGATGTTTGAAAATAAAATAACATATTCCATTCGCAGGAGAAGTGACTTTTCATGGCTCGCTTTCAATTACAAACTCAAGCTCGCCATGAAAAGTGACACTTCTCCTCCTTATAAAATAATATACCTACTATTATTACAGTTAGAGGTACCTAAAATTTGTGAGTTTTGTATTCTAATTTAATATGTCCTCAATGTATGTAAAACTTTTTTATGTGTATGTATCATATTATAAACAATAAATCAGTTTACCTACATTCTGTAATTTTGAATTGCATTTTCCTATATTCACAAATTGCATAAAAAATTCACGTTCGCGTTCTTTATATACGTAGAAGTTTTCGGCGATATATTTGTGCTACAGCTACATCTTCAGTTTGCAATTTTACGAAATAATTACTCAATCAGGATAGTCCTTAGATATCACACAATGTTTATTCACTCAAAAATTGGTATCACAAGACTCCACTTTAGAGAAAATTATAGTTATAATAGAGTAACAGAAATACTGATTAGGAATGTTTGTTATTTGTTTTTCCCAGCAGCCATTTTAACAGCTGATCGTGACAGATCGTTGAACATTGTTGACGTGAACCAGGAGATCCAACACAACTTCCAGCCAATCAGCGATGATCTTCACAAATATCGATATTTTGCTCTAATTATCTGGTTTGCAAAGCCGAGGCGAAGTTTACGGATATTTATGAATAATGTGAAGCTGATCATTACAAATTTGTTCTGAAATTTCCCTTCCCAATTGGTAGAAAAAACGCGAAATTTTTGGGTTGGGAACTTGGACCGAACGACCGAAGTCCCCCATTACTGGATTTATATTTAAAAATCGATAAATCGAATTATAGGTAGGATCTCTTCAGGTGCTGTTCCATTCCATTGCGCCGTGCGCGATGTGGATACGGCACTCGCGCGAGTAAGTTTCGCTGCTAGTCAGTTTCGCTGCGAGCCGATACCTGTCGGTTTTTGACACAGAAATATAATAAATACTAGAACGCTAATCAGTTCTGCATTCCTGGCACCCCACAGCGCAAATTGACCTACTACAGAGTTTGCGCAATATTCGAACGTGTCATCAGGACAGGTCTAAAAAATTTTGACTTCGAGAATGTGGTATGAATGAGTTGTCAATATCAACATTCGCAATAATAATAAAATAGCTGTAGTATTTTTCATACTTTCATAAAATGGGTTTCTCCTTTATTTTCGCAAAAAAGAACCATGCATTTCATTTTGTCTATAATTTGTCACAGCACTCGACTATCAAAATTAACTAGTAAAACTCAGATACAAAACTAAACCAAAGGAGTATCAGTACTTCACAATGTTCAAGAAAACAACGAGGAAACACCGAAAACGGAGCAGAAAAGGCAAGCGAATTCATACGAATGAATAATTAGGAAAGCACACAGCAAAGGGAATCAACAAATCCTAAAATAAGACACTGTTCTTTTTCTGATGTGACGTGTGTTTGTTCTTTGTTTTCGTCGCGTAGCGATGTTGCCGAATTCACTGGGTTTCACAATAAGATTTATTCCGAACTTCATCTGAAACCATAAAACTTGGCAACGACGTGGCAAGAAAAGACGAGCTGCGCATGTACATCACGGGGGTGAAACGCTAGTACTAAAATTGGAAACACCAATCTGTGATCACACACCTGGAAAATGGCCGCCAATGCAGCTAGCGTCTGACAGATTACGTTCGATATCTGTCATCGGCGAAATCCGCGAAATTGAAATAACCTCAAACAAAAGAGTAGGGTTCACTGAAGCGAAAAGTCACTGCAGCGAAAGTTCATTCCCGCGAAAGATCATTGCAGCGAAGGTTCACTCGCGCGAAAACCACGCCCACTTCACCTGATTGGCCATCTAGCCAGTTCTCCGTTGTTTGTCATCTTCGTCTATCATTTATGCAGTTTGAAAATGGTTAGGCAACTTTTAACAGAAAAGTTGTTATTGTTTTTACATAAGCCAAAAAAAAGTGGGGTTTCGATGTAATCCAACGAAAACAGATTTGGACGTTTCTATATGTTCTATGACGAATGACGATTTTCTTGTCTAATTAAGTGAGCGTAATGATAATATGAAAATAATTCAATGATGAAATGCATTGGGAGTTTTTTAGGATACATTAAATATTTTTCCAATGATATACAAGGTGCGGCACGGAGGGCGGACGTTTTTCAGATGGGCATAACTTTCCCCCACTGAGGACGAGAGAAGTGGGGAAGGTGCCGTTAGACTCGTGTGTTCCTAGCATTTATTTACCAGTTGTCGTCATGGAGCCTTGGACGGTGGAGCATCGTGTTTTCGCCTATGATAGTTTCGTCCGAAATAATGAGTCAGTCACGGTCGTGCAGCGTGAGTTTCGTCGCCATTTCCACATTCATCGGAATAGAGCTATTCCCTCTCGAAACACCATCCTTCGTTGGGTTGAATCACTTCGCAGACGTGGTGAACTGATCAACAGAAAACCAAGAGGACCTGTGCGAACAGTTCGAACGCCTGAAAATGTTGAACGCGTTCGACAAGCCATTCTTCGCAGTCCCCAGATTTATCCATATGCGATTTTTTCTTATGGGGACACCTCAAGGCTAGAGTATACGAGACCAAGCCCCGAACTCTGGACGAATTGAAAAGGGCTATTCGCGTGGAAGTTGCCCAAGTTGAGAGAGCGATGTTGGAGAGAGTCTACGCGAACTTCCAAGAGCGCCTCCAGCACTGCATCACCGATTTCGGCCACCACATGCCTGATGTGATTTTCCACACTTGACTGTCTCAAATGCTATTTCCTTGAGAATCTGATTCCGTCAATAAATGTGTTTTTGAGTAAATATTAACGCTTTTATTATTTTTTTTTAAACCATCCATCCTCCGTGCCGCACCCTGTATAACGAATCGTACAAAATAAATATCCCTCATTTCCTTCAGTTTAATCCAATGCAACTGCTTTTTTTAGGTAGTGGTAGATGGTGAAAATACTCAAAATGAAAGTAGTATACAGCCGTATACTTCTCTTCTCAAAAAAATATACCAAGGTTTTCACATTAGTTAATGGGAACTGTTATCATAATGAACTTATAAATTTTACTTATTGAGTAAAATAAGCAATCTGCACCTGTGTTGGTCAATCAGCAATCTCAAGCTTTCAATATCAATGTTTCTATTTCACAAAAATGTTATTCAGAAAATTCAACTCACGCATGATTGGTTTCAGAAATTAGGTAGGTAATAAGGGGACCAGTGAAATAATGGATACCTTTGGAATCAACGTTACTTGGAGTAAATAGTAGATCGGTGATATAAATACCATAGATTACACAGATCTTTTTTCTGAGAACTTATTGGCTGGAAATTGTCCCTATTTATGAAATAGATAGACAGATAATGGGAGTGTGTAACGTATCCTTTTATCAAATATAAACTGAAAAATGAATTTTCATGTTGGTATTATTTATAGAATTGTTATGCCCAATAAGAACATTGATGATACATACCCATTGTATAGGATACATATTTTACCTAAACCAATATTTATTAGCTTCTGTTATGACCAGTTAACAATCTCAATTTATGAAATCCTTTCACATATTTTATCGATTTGAATGAATGTTGTGGATTGCAGAAGATAAAGTACTTACCTACAAGTAGAATCTGATTTTTTATAAAAAAAACATTAAACTTACTCTATTGTGTACCTATATTTAAGGTGGACACAAAAGAAGAGAATGTAACATTCGGTTTGTTCTTGATAATTTTTCATTCACACCCAAGAGAAAAAATAGCATTTAAAATATTTGTTTTGAAATACAACTGACTGAGTGAAATATTATTACTCTATAACTTTACTCGTTATATTTGAATATATATCAAAATAATGTATTTGTGGAATAAAATGACATATTATCAATGTTGAGTCTTAAACCAAATGTTAAGAACCTTGTCTTATAAATCAGACACGGGCAATTTTAATAGGATATATTTGTTCATATATTTACACTGTAGTACGACTAATGACGATAATAACGATACGATACGAAGAATGATGAAACTGCCTTGAGAGCATGTGGTCTCAAGGGCTGGTTACTCGAGTTGGGCGATCGGTGCTGCCCCAACTCGAACGACAACGATAATGCAATGCGAACGACGATGACAATGGTGCCATTGCAGGTACCATTCTACCCTCTAGACCCGATCAGACTGGTCGACGGGAATTTCTTCTTCTTCCTTGGCTTTGCTCCGGAATGAGCGATTCTGGCGTTAACAATCAAAATATTTGTATTTCACTTGAAAATTTGATCTGAACTATAATATTATATATATTAGGGGAAAGCGGGGTAATATCACGCATGTAAGCAAAATTGCTCAGAAAATCTTTATTTTTTAGAATATTACCATATCGTTAAGGGATATATTTCGATAATATCTCTTCTTTACGAAAGTATATGGGAAATTAGAATGGAATAACCCAATATTGAAATATACCCATACTTTCTAGAAATTAAATTTTATGGTATTACCCCATCCGGTGGGGCAATATTGCGCACCTCATGGGGCAAAATCGCGCATAACATTTTAGTTAGAAAATGGATCAATTAAAACAAAATTCAATACAAAAATATTCTATAATGAACTAAAAAAAGATAACAAAAATAAATTTCAAAAATAACAAACGAAACCGAAATGTTATACATTAATTACATAACGTGGGGTAATGCCGCGCACATAGAGAGAATACGCGCGGTTTTACCCCATATAGATACTGACTCACTTTTTCAACCTTAACTCCGGTACGAATCAAACGAATTCAAAATTTTAAAAAGAAAAGAATAGCTAAATATAACACTAAACTATAATATCCAGAAAATACAATGGTTTTCTGATATATTGATACTTATATCGCTTATTCTTCGTAACCCCAATGTTACAAGGAAACCCACCAAATACACACTCTGATCTCCAGCGTGCAACTGAACCCTCCGATGTTCGGTGGAACTATATTGGCATAGTTGTCACATTTACCTTATGATATGCGAGTGGTCAAACTTCTTCTAGAATGCTGCAAATTAGGTATTTTTTCATGCGCGATATTACCTCGATGCGTGGTATTACCCCGCTTTCCCCTATACCTATCACTGCGAATTTTCTGTGAGATTCAAAATTTTCTGTTTTTCTTTTTTTTAGTAGGCTGTTTAGTTTTTCATCTCCATTTTCTTCAATCAAGCAAAAAAACCATGTGAACGAGTGATAGGTAATGATTCATGGTTTCGCTCTGATCTTTCCAATCTTGAAGATGAACAACTTCTTACATCTTCAATACTCAAAAGACTCCGAATTCTGGTGTGAGTCTTTCAGGTCTTGGAAAGCAGGAAAACGTTTCTAGTAGGTATGAATTGTTCATAAGGATGTCAAATCATGGAGAATGGAACTCAGGTAAGCAGGTTGTTATGATTTTCCTGTTTCATTGGTTACAAGGAAGATTTCAAGTTTGGTTGTTGTACTCAAGAGTTTCCAATTCATTCCTGAAGAAGTCTCATCTCGAGAAGGATAGGATTAGGCTAGGTGGCAGCTGGTTTCGTATATGTTTAGAGCTTCGGTATCAGGATGATATATGATTCTACTAGGTATCACATTGTTCAAGGATCTGTCGAATCTTGGAGAGAATGGAACTCTGGTAGGCAGGTTGTTATGATTTTCCTGTTCCATGGGTTACTAGGAAGATTTCATTATTGGTTGTTCTCAAATCTTCATAAGCATATTTGGAAGTTTTCAGAGGATATTGTGTGGAAGTCTTGAATCTTGGAAGATATAGGATAAGGTAGCTGTTCCAAGGATGGGGAATTCAAAGAGCAAAAAAGCTGCAGAAATTGCAGCACATTGCTACGGCATTATATCTAAGATTCCTAGAATAATGGTGTAAGCACTCGTCAAATACTGAATGGAATGACGTCGACCAAATTGAGATTAGGGGCATTTCACGTGAAGCGGACAGCGAAAAAAAAGGGACCTTCTGAAATTTGTTCATATTCGGCTCAAATGTACTTCTAGTAGGTATGAATATGGACACACAGTATTTTTTTCGTATGATGTTCATTTGGCTAGTTATTGGCTTCTGAAGAATTGTCATTATGAAAATTGGAATTTTAAGTTGAATTTTTTTCGGAGTGAAAAATTTTTTTTCTAAATATCAAAAATTGCGAATCAAATAGAAAATTAGCTGTTCATCTCGAATACAAGATGAAATTGAATTTTTAATTTTTTTTCAATATGAAAAACCGGAAATAAACTTTTCAAATCCGAATTTTGGTAACTTCGACCAATTAAAAAATAAAATAAATTATTTCAAAATATAGCCTAGAGTGCATTCATAATACACCCGAAGTTTCAAAATGGGATCTGCAATAGTTCAGGAGATAAATGAATCAAAGTACATACGTATCGCACAGAGCGTCATACTCCAGCTCCATTAAGGATCCCCCACAACGACGCGGGACAGCGGAAGCGGGAGCGGAAGCGGGAACGACGCGGGATCAAAACATGTGGCGGGATATAGAAATACTCACTACGCCTGAGTGCGAGTACTTCTATATCCCGCCACATGCTTTGATCCCGCGTCGTTCCCGCTACCGCTCCCGCTCCCGCAGTACCGCGTTGGTGTGGGGGATCCTTTATGTCGACTGGTTTTCGCGATATCACACTTGAACGTTCCAATATTTATATTTTCTATCGTATTTGAGCATATTTAAAGCTCTTACAATGTTGTGGCTTCTCTATTACACAAATAAAATTATTACTCATTGAAAAATAGTAGCCTAAAAAACGAATTTTGTATTAAAATGACAAAAAGAAGATTTATATTTGATCATTGATTATAAAATAAATATACAATATTAATACTCAATGGCTAGATAGAAATATGACGCTAAGCCATTTCGTTTTTTACGTTTTTCAGTTCTGTTTCAACGTTTCAGTTCCTTGTGCACATTTGACGATAATAATGGCTCCTTACGGCGATCGATGTTTCAATCCATTTCGCTTGGTACTCCATCGAAAGTTCAAAAATTTAAGAAAAATATTTGGCTCGAAAGTGGAGATTTCCACTCGAAATTTATGTATGTGCCTCTTGTAGGAAAAAACTCTCGAATGAAACACCTCCAGCATTAACGCATGAAGACCTTGTAAAGTGCAGTCAAACATCGAGTGAACCTTTCCAAATCTCCCAAGATATACCGTTCATTCCTGAAGATAAGTTCTAACATAATAGAACCCAAACTGAAATAATACTAGAAAATCAATAAATTTTAGAGCAACTGAAAGAAAAATTCAATGATCCGTCTACTTCGACTTCTATGAAGACTATGATACTGACTATTGCGCCTAAGTCATGGAGTGAAAATAAACTTGCGGAAGAATTTGGTATATCCAGAAGGCAAGCCAAAAAGCAAAAGAACTTGAAGATCGTTTCGGTGTATTGTCATCTCCAAACCCACGTGGTGGTCGTAAACTACCAGTTGAAACTGAAAACTTGGTTAAAAGCGAAGGCAATCTTTATAAGACAAAAGTGGCATGGCAAATCCAGCAGTAAGGTTGGCATCCATTTAACATCAGCTTCACATTTTGAAGGTAAGTATGTAAAAAATACATACCATAATATGTGTTCCAGAGTCTCCAGCGAGAATACATTGCTTGGGTCTTAAAATGAAAAACTTTGTTAAGCCTACTCGGACGTTCAAATATTCGTCTTTGAACTTTTGATAAAGTTCATCAATGTTGCACATCAGAAGTTGTTTCTGTAGATGTCTTCTTTCGCCATCATCTGATTTAACAGATATAAAATCTTTTTTCCAGGCAATATTCGACTGATATCTTCTCGGAAATAAAAACTTTTAACCAAGTTTTCAGTTTAAACTGGTAGTTTACGACCACCACGTTGGTTTGGAGATGACAATACACCGAAACGATCTACAAGTTCTCTTGCTTTTTGGCTTGCCTTCTGGATATACCAAATTCTTCCGCAAGTTTATTTTCACTCCATGACTTAGGCTCAATAGTCAGTATCATAGTCTTCATAGAAGTCGAAATAGACGGATCATTGAATTTTTCTTTCAGTTGCTCTAAAATTTATTGATTTTCTAGTATTATTTCAGTTTGGGTTCTATTATGTTAGAACTTATCTTCAGGAATGAACGGTATATCTTTGGAGATTTGGAAAGGTTCACTCGATGTTCGACTGCACTTTACAAGGGCTTCATACGTTAATGCCGGAGGTGTTTCATTTGAGAGTTTTTTCCTACAAGAGGCACATACATAAATATCGAGAGGAAATCTCCACTTTCGAGCCAAATATTTTTCTTAAATTTTTGAACTTTCGATGGAGTACCAAGCGAAATGGATTGAAACATCGATCGCCGTAAGGAGCCATTATTATCTTCAAATGTGCACAAGGAACTGAAACGTTGAAACAGAACCGAAAAACGTAAAAAACGAAATGGCTTAGCGTCATATTTCTATCTAGCCATTGAGTATTAATATTGTATATTTATAATCAATGATCAAATATAAATCTTCTTTTTGTCATTTTAATACAAAATTTGTTTTTTAGGCTACTATTTTTCAATGAATAATAATTTTTTTTGTGTAATAAAGAAGCCACAACATTGTAAGAGCTTTAAATATGCTCAAATACGATAGAAAATATAAATATTGGAACGTTCAAGTGTGATATCGCGAAAACCAGTCGACATAATGGAGCTGGAGTATGACGCTCTGTGCGACACGTATGTACTTTGATTCATTTATCTCCTGAACTATTGCAGATCCCATTTTGAAACTTCGGGTGTATTATGAATGTACTCTAGGCTATATTTCGAAATAAATTATTTTATTTTTTAATTGGTCGAAGTTACCAAAATTCGGATTTGAAAAGTTTATTTCCGGTTTTTCATATTGAAAAAAAATTAAAAATTCAATTTCATCTTGTATTCGAGAAGAACAGCTAATTTTTCATTTGATTCGCAATTTTTGATATTTTGAAAAAAAATTTTTCACTCCGAAAAAAATTCACCTTGAAATTCGAATTTTCATAATGACAATTCTTCAGAAGCCAATAACTAGCCAAATAAACATCATACGAAAAAAATATTGTGTGTCCATATTCATACCTACTAGAAGTACATTTGAGCCGAATATGAACAAATTTCAGAAGGTCCCTTTTTTTTCGCTGTCCGCTTCACGTGAAATGCCCCATTATATTGAGAATATCGGCAAGATTTCGTTTTTTCCACTTCAGGTGCCGCTCTTCACTAATTATGTCATACAACGTCATTACGGACGGTCCTTTTTCCCTTGATCGATTTGATTGATTAATCAACAGCTGATCTGCCAAAGTCAATTATGACTTGACCATAGAATGACATTTTTATATGGTGAAAGTCTTATACTTTTCCTCCATACTGATATCATTGTTTAAACAATGCTGATATGAATTAAAATGTCAATAATATATTCCCAAATTATTGCTTGACAAAATTATCGGCTATTGACACAACATGTTCACCAGAATAAATTCGAATATTTGAAATAACTAATAAAAATCAGTCATAATTAGTGAAAAGCGCCGCCTGAAGTGGAAGAAACGAAATCTTGCGGATATTCTCAATTTGGTCGAAACAAAATCTAATCAGTGTAATCACCATGTGTTCAGTCATCGAAATTATATCGAAACCCCACATTTTTCTTGGCTTATGTAAAAACAATAACAACTTTTCTGTTAAAAGTTGCCTAACCACTTTCAAACTGCATAAATGATAGACGAAGATGACAAACAACGGAGAACTGGCTAGATGGCCAATCAGGTGAAGTGGGTGTGGTTTTCGCGCAAGTGAACCTTCGCTGCAATGATCTTTCGCGGGAATGAACTTTCGCTGCAGTGACTTTTCGCTTCAGTGAATCGCACCGAAACATGCAAACATGAAAATTTGGTGAAAGCGAAGATGAATAATTGTATGTGGATTTCGTTGTTTTTCAGATAGAGAGTATATGTTATTCAATTCTTTATTGAGGAATTATGTACAGAATTGGTATAGGAATAATAGGTAACGTATGCACCTACGAATGTTCAAAATGATTTAGAAGTTTCTGATAATCTAGAACTTTTATCGATTTCGAAAAATTTAAGGATTTTGATATCATTACAGATGGTACCATTGAAATTAATTTTGATACTGTAAAACTGGCAGAATATTCTTGGAGAAAGAGAAAACAGAATTGGCTGATTAGAATAAATTTAAACAAACTTTGGAAACCGAACGAATCACAAGTTACATTTTCACTTATTTAGGTAGAATAATAAGAAGAAATGAGATGAGATTTTCTCTTCCTTATTGATTTCATATATCCATAATGGAACCACTTATTCATTTATGACGGTGAGGTGATAGATTTATGCTATACTCCATTCACAATTATAAAATCACAACTCTGGCCATGGTTTCGTTTTCAGGAATTGGTGCACCTGATGAAAAATCTGTGCGCGTACATAGAATATGGTTAATGACAAAACGACGATGCCAGTTTTTCTGTTTACATCAAAGTAAAAGTATCAAAGATTTTCCCCATTTTGTTAGTTCGTATCGATCGGCGATTTTGGGGAGGAATATCGATAGGAAATCGCCTATTTTCCCGTTCTTCGGCGTCCAGAAGAAGTTTCGTGCAAGTGTCATTTTTTTCCTTTCACGAGTTTTGGCGTGAGTACGAACGGCAAATTTGAATTGGACCAAAAATCGATTTATAGGCATAAACACTCGACGCTAATATACGGTGGTAAAAAACATTGTCGACGGTTTTGAGGAAGGATTTTATTCATCAATTACACTTGTAGATCTCAGTAAAGCGTTCGATTGTGTTTCTCACAATCTTTTGCTGAAGAAACTAGAACATTATGGCATCAGAGGTCCACCTCTCCAACTAATAGAATCTTATCTCACAGGACGAACTCAATGTGTCTCTGATAACCAGAAGCTATCTGACTTACGTGAAATCAAATACGGCGTGCCCCAAGGGTCGGTCCTTGGGCCACTTCTCTTTATTTTTTATATTAATGACCTTTTTCACTACCTTTTTCCTAACACTATTGTCATGTATGCTGATGATGCGACTTTAATTAATAAAAACTCAGACTTACGCACCCTTAAATACATTGAAGATGAAGTGGAGCATATTGCAGATCACTGGTACAGAAATAATCTCCTTTGCCTGAACAGAGGTAAAACACAAAAATTGAACTTCTTCGTCAACCATACATTATCGGAAGGTGGTACTGCTAATCTCTTAGGAATTACTTTGGACGATAATCTGAACTGGTCCGCACATATAAATGAACTAAGCAAAAAAATCTCCAAATATATTTTCGTTTTACGTCAACTGAAAAAGTTTGCTAGCGTGGATACACTACTGAGTGCCTTCCATGGTCTCATACAATCCCATTTGAATTATGGTGTCATTCTTTGGGGAAATTCAAAAAGAGTCTTCATTGTTCAAAAGAGGGCTATAAGAGTCATAGCTAATGCAGGATATAGGGATCACTGTCGGCCGCTGTTTGCCAAGTATGGGATAATGCCCGTACCTTCTGTATATATATACCAGTCTCTACTACATATTCATAAAAACAAGAATATCTATTTAACTAATGCAGAGTATCATAGCCATAATACAAGAAATAAAAACATGATAAGAGAACCTAGACTGCATCTTAGTAAATCAGCCAGGAATTCGGCTGATATTAAGCTGTATAATAAATTACCTGAAAAAACTAGAAGCCTAAATTATAGACAGTATAAAGTAGAAGTAAATAAAATATGCTCTCACCACTGTTTCTACTCAGTTGACGAATTTATGGCCTGTAATATATAAGTTTGGTTTTTTTTATCTCTCTCATTAACTTATGACAGGTACTCACAGATTTGTCATTATTTTCCATCTTGGAATTTTGCCCATTTTGACGACTGCTATATACCTACCTACTTATATTTTGTTGTTTTAATCCGTATGTAATTTTTGTCATATTTAGTGGTACGTGCTTTATTTGCAAGGCCGTAGCCAGGGGGGGGTCCGATGGGGTCCGGACCCCCCCGAAATTTTTCTAGAGCTCAGTTCAACGGACACCCCCCTCCCCCCGAAATTTTTTTCTAGCTACGGCCTTGTTTATTTGTATATATACACGAAATGTACCCCATGACCTGCTACAAATGTAATGTTTTTTATATAACGTAGTTAATAAATATCTATCTATCTATCTATCTATCTATCTAAATAAAGCGAAAGTAAGTACTAATCGACCTTTTTACACTTGATAACGAAGTTTTTTGAGGTATCTGGCCGTTTTGAAAGATTTCAAACGAAATTCCGGCAAGGCCGTAGCTAGAAAAAAATTTCGGGGGGGGTCCGTCCGAGGCCGTAGCTAGAAAAAAATTCGGGGGGAGGGGGGGTGTCCGTTGAACTGAGCTCTAGAAAAATTTCGGGGGGGGTCCGGACCCCATCGGACCCCCCCCTGGCTACGGCCTTGAATTCCGGTCCCCCAGAAGTTTGGTTAGCTTCGGTATCGATTTTGGTGCTCAAAATTTATTTGGAATGTGTAAATGGACAAGAAAGGCTTCCTTATACGTTCTTCTAACGGAAGCGACCGGAAAATATGGTTCAAGTAGAATTGAAATGTGTCACTGGAGCTTTCATTCCTTTGCCGAAAGTAGAAAAAGGCTATATTGAACCAGAATACATCGGTTTTTTCCATATTCCAGGAATTTGGAATTTTAGAACAGGTGAATGATAAAAGTGAAGCATATGTTTGACCTATTCCATTTTATTTGTACAAACCCACTGTGGTAGTAATGTATGAATATTTTTTAATCCAATAAATTACTATACGATCAGAATATTTTACTCCTTGTTCATAAGATTAAATAAATAAAATGTCGTCAAGTCTTGAACTTTCAGTTCAAGGGGATGATAAACATTAAATCTTCACAAGCATGCATATGAAAATTATGTGAAAGCAATGCAATTTTTTCCATGGCGAAAAATAATATATTTCAACAGTGATCTCTTGTTCTTTCCATCCAAATAACTAGAAAAGGAATCCTTTCTATCAATTCATATAAACGTTAATTATTTTCGTCCATCACATCTTTTCCAATTCATTCACATTCTGAGAAAAACGCTAAGAATGTAGAAAGGGCAACATAGTGTTGACTTGGAACATAAAAATATTTTGAAAAACGTCATAACTTCGATACAGAGTGGAATGTGTCAAATTTCCAATGCCAGAGCTGTGATTTTATAATTGTGAATGGAGTATACATTGGAATTATATTATATTTGAAATTTTGTTTCATGAACTACTTTCATAAGCCAGAGGAAGATTTGAGTTAGAATAGGGTTATCAAACCTGTGATCCTGTAATTTATTTCTAGGAATATGCCCATTGTTGATATTGTTTGGATGTATTTACTTAAGGTCTTCCGAATCTAAATATTGTTATATTATACAGGGGAAAATTTATTTTTATTCGTTTTTTAGCATATGAATTGATTTGATATCATTTTTCTGTAAAAACATATTTATTTCATGTAAATATTTATTTTTCACATAACTATTTGTGACAAATGTAAACTATGAAATGTTACTGAGCCAGAGACTCAGTCTCTGACTGAGCACTATTTCAGTCAAGTTTCACTGTTGTCACTAAAACTCTTGACATACAAGGCTTTCCTTCTTGGAAACATTATTCGATCCAGTGAACTGGTACCTAAACAAAACATGTCGTCAGTGATTTGACGATATTCCTATCTTCCAAACTTCCAGTGCCAATGCCTCTGTCCTCATTTATTGAGTTATTAATATTTGACAGATGATGGATAATTTTTAAGTTTTCGAACTATAAGTTGTACCTTGAAAACATATATGTAAAGATCATGAAATCAATAAATCTTCCAGTTGAAATTGGTCTTTGAAAAGAAATCAACCTATTTCCAAGTGTAAGGTTATCGTTCACATTAAGGTTAAATATTAATAATGAGGACTTAACGTTAAATTATTTTCCAACGTAATATCCTCATTATTTATATTTAATCATGTGTTCGAGTCTGAAATCAAAGAAAATAATTCTCTGCACTAATTTCAAATATTCCCGCCACATTTTCATTCCTACACACCAGGAAAATGGCGGTCGCCAGCCATTCAAATGTCATTCGTGTTTCCATCGTTTTGAACCGCGTTTGCACTTCTCTAATATATATGTTCTGTGATGTACAAGTAGTAGGTGTTTTTTCGCTATATGGGGTCATTTTACTGAATCTCGGACGTATCTTATAGCGTTCTAGTGTTTATTATATTTCTGTGGTTTTTGACCGCGCAACAAAGAGAAAGAGAATGAATCAGGACGAATGTATTCGTCTGATCCAGATTTATGAGGGCTACCGATTTTTGTGGCGGGTGGCGGCTCACCCAATTTCGCGCAACTATTCGCCTCGTGGAAACGCGTCAGACCGAAACAGCGACTCGCGCATCAGCTTCGCGAGTGAATTGTGCGAGTCAAACTCGCGCAGTGGAACAGCACCTTTAGAAATATAATAATTGCATCAAATAATTCGAAAATCTGACGAGCTTCTATTGAAAGCGGGTACCTCTTTGACTACTCGATTGATTGGCGATCTTTACGCACATGCGATCAATTTGAAACTGCAATGATAATTTTGAATTTTATGATGAAAACGGTTTATATCCGGCTCGAAGGACCAAAATGTTGGCGAAAACGATAGCTCTCAATTTCAATAGAGATAAGTTTGGACCGAGGTTTGGACTGTATTTGAAATAAAGCGATGGTATCAGAAACCTTACCTGATGGATGGTGTAGCTCCAAATGTTCAAGTACTAGCGGTTGATTGGGCTCTTCCTCAAGCCAGCAATACAGCACAGTTGAATGCCTTGATACACAGCAGCACAGCACTTTCACCAATCACAGTGAAATAAAAGTAATAGCAAATAGAGAAAAGCAAAGATTAAAGTAGCGACAAGCGGTAGTAACAATATTCACGACCGACTGAATTGCCTTTTGATGAGGGGGGGATAACGAATTAGATTCCTGATACCAGATGAAAATAACGCGAATTTAGAGATCTAAGTTTGTTTCTCCAACAACTGCATATGCGCAGATCGGTATTCTTACCGAAGTCCGACTTCAATTTTGATTGACTTATTACCCATATTGGAATTATTAGATATTTGATTCGATCAAGCTACTTTAACTTAACTTGGTATGGTTTTTTACATATTGATTTCGGTTGACAAAAGATGCTGTCATGTGAAACAAGGCTTTCTGCCAACTACCTACAGCATAGTACACAATGAGACAAAAACAAATATAATAATTTTATTCAAAACAGTTGTTGTTACCATATAAACTTGTAATTGGAAAATAAATACAATGATCAAGATTTGAATAAAACTGGGTGGCATTCCAAGTTCTTCAAATTCAATAAACAAGCTTGAAACGTTGTTGCGAATTCTGGCAAGGACAACAAACACACTTCTTGTCCTTTGGGACCTAAAAAATTACATTAACTCTATGAAATTTATTATTATTTAATTTGCAGATTTTACACTTTCACAGTAAGGATAAACAGGGTGTCACATTGAGAATGAAACAGAGTTCTTATTTGGTGGAAAAATCGAAATTTTGGAAAGTCGCAGGTTGGCACTCGTGAAAGTCAAATATGTAATTCTAAGAGGCGTTGCCGAAGCTTATTTCTATTCATTCTTTTTTAACTTTGTGAATGGAGTTAGTTCTTTTAAGGTTTCGTAGTACTACTACATTTTCATAGTGGAGTATTTCAAGTCGTGCAAAAAGGTATTCAAATGTCTTCTGTAGGCTTATTACTTCAGAATTTTGAAAAGTGGAGAATTCCATAGATCCGTCTGTTCGTTTAGAAATGTAAATGTCAATACTTTGGAACGCAATTTGAACAAAATGCCCATAGTCCGAAACATGTGTGGAAGGTTACTGATGCTCAACAAAATAAATAAACTATAGAAAGTATAGTGGACGAAGATGGCACAGAAATAGATGAAGCAAATCAGATCGCAGACAAATTCAATACCAAATTTTGTAATGTTGGAAAAAGTCAAGCAGCAACACTGAGGAGGAAAAATACAAACTCTACCCTGAGGAGCCGAAAATGTGGTCCGCGGGATTCCTTCTTTTTCACACCAGTTTCTGAACAGGAACTAATAGGTCACATCCATACTCTAAAGAACAATGTCAGTAGTGGTGAAGACGGAATAACGACAGAAGTACTGAAATTATACCATGAAGTACTGTAAGAACCACTAATGCATATCATAAATAATATTTGATGCCGGGGTTTATCCCGACATTCTAAAGTCCGCTATTATAGTTCCTCTACATAAACAAGGAAATAGAAAACAGATGTCAAACTATAGCCCTATCTCCCTAATAAGTACACTCAGCAAGTTGATAGAAAAATATAACATAAGATCATGGTGTACTTAGAGAAGCATACAATCCTATCAGGGAACCAGGGCATTCAAGAAGAGGACAGGTACTGATGATATACTATGTAGTGTGACTGAACATATTATGACAGGCCTAAATGCTGGTGATAAGGTGATAGGGATATTTCTGGATTTGGCCAAAGCGTTTGACACTGTGGCGCACCCAATTCTTTTGAGGAGACTACATGATGTTGGAATTAGAGGGATGGCGAATAAACTGTTTGAGTCTTACCTGTCCGGCAGAACACATAGTGTCCGAATAGGTGACACAAGGAGTGTTTTCTTGGGGATGGCGAGCGGCGTGCCGCAAGGTACGGTGCTTGGTCCCTTATTATTTACTTCTTTAAATGCCTCCGCTGTAATTTTCACTTTGGATGGTAGATTTCATTTTCGTTTGTAATAGATAACGTACGTTTATTTTTATTTCTGGGATTTCGTTGTTAAAAGGATTACAAGTTTACTCATTATAAGTTTAGTTTCATCCTGGTGTTTTATTCGATTCATCAGACACTTTCGTGAAAGAAACATTTCCTTAATCGCTAACAACCTAGATTAAAACCGAACCCTTCTCCGCTGTATAAAAGCTACCCTGGCAGAAGTGAAGGGTTCTAGTCAAAGTCAAGGCGCTACAACCTTGTAAAACCTATTGAGGCTGGCGCCCGAGAATTTGTCGACCGAAAAGGTGGTTATACGCCCTTGGAGTCCTTTCCCTAATTAAGGGATCCTCACAAGGGCTATAACCAAGGGTAGGACCAGAGATAACCGCGGTTATTACTGGTCCTCCGCTTGAAATCGATTATGGTTTAGCATTATTTAAAGACTTCTCTTTAAATGGGTTAAGACTATATATCTACCAATATGGATTATACCCCTGCTTTTCGCAGTCACAAAGTGAAGCCAAATCTTTGGCAAGGCTTGAGTTGTACGCTTGCGTCAACTGGAAATTAAAAAATTTGCGAGAAATTTAGAGGTTATGTTTATTCTGGAAGACAACAAGAAGATATCTATCCAGAATGAAAATATGTCACTTAAATACTTTCAGTTCAATTTTAGAATATGAATAGGAGTTAACAATGATATTAAGGACTTGAAGAAAACGGAATAATGCGATTGAAACATTTCACATTAATGATTAAATTGTGAGGTTATGATCGAAACTATTCATATGAAGTTGAGAATGACATACGTTTCACCTCATAATACGATGTGTCAGAGAGAGATAGAATTAAAAAAATATTTTTATTCTCAATTAAGATGCCTAGAATAATGGTGTAAGCACTCGTCAAATTTTGAATGGAATGACGTTCAACCAAAACGAGAATATCAGCAATGTTTCGTGGCGCGCCGCAATGTCATACAACGTCATTACGGTCTTTTTTCCCTTGATCGATTTGATTGATTAATCAACAGCTGATCCGCCAGAGTCAATTATGACATTTTTATATGGTGAAAGCTTCGATGACTGAACACATGGTGTTTGCACTGATTAGATTTTGTTTCGACCAAATTGAGAATATCGGCAAAATTTCGGTTTTTCCACTTCAGGTGGCGCTATTCACAATTTATGACATATTGTTATTAGATATTTCAAATATTTGAATTTATTCTGGTGAACGAGCTGTGTCAATAGCCGATAATTTTGTCAAGCAATAATTTGGGAATATATTTTTAACATTATAATTCATATTAGTATGGAGGAAAAGTATAAGACTTTCACAATATAAAAATGTCATTCTGTGGTCATGTCATAATTGACTTTGGCAGATCAGCTGTTGATTAATCAATCAAATCGATCAAGGGAAAAAAGACCTTATTGACGTTGTATGACATTGCGGCGCCGCCACGAAACATTGCCGATATTCTCGATTTGGTCGAACGTCATTCCATTCAAAATTCGGCGAGTGCTTACACCAGTATTCTAGGCATCTTAGTGAAAGCTTAGAATAAAAAATTATTTTATATTCTATGGGTGAAAGTCTTATATTCGATGACTGAACACATGAGTCCACTTTTTGCGTGTTACCGTTTTACAAACGGTCACAAACGGTGGCGATTTTCTGATACCGTTTGTATTTTTGCGAGAGCGGTAATAGAGGGGAAGGTGTTATGACGTAGCCGTAATACTTCATCATTGTGCCCGTTGTTGAGAAATCTGTAACCTTGTTCCGAAGCAGGGAAACTGGAGCGGTTATAATCTAAATTCGCGCCAAAAACGAATATTTCGCATGATGCTTCAGTTGCTTCGTTTTTCATTTCAAAGGGTATTCAATTTCATCTCTAACACCAAATTAGCATGATGTGAAAGAAAGCCTTTAATTAAACAAAATAATAAATGTATTGTTTTTATATCTCCTATATTTCCTTATTTTCCAAATTATATTCTTGCTTCACTTTTCGACCGATCTTCATGCATAATTTCTAGAATTGCAGTTCTTCATAACGCTCCAACCACACGTTATGGTTCATGGTCAATCGGTGAAGGGGTTTTTGCTATTTAGAGAAGAGAAATTTGTTTAATTCATCTCCATCGCTTATCCAATGAAAAATGGCCGAGTCGCTTGGGAATACAAAATAATTGAACAATTTATACTATATGTGAATGAGATGCTGTCACTGTTGGACGAAGGTGGAGTCTACTGTTCTGCAGATGATACGACAATTATCGTTAGAGATAAAACATGGCAGGAGGTTACACTGAGAGCAGAGAGAGCATTACATATTTTGAGGACATGGCTTGAACAGAGTTTGCTTTCTCTCAACATCGAAAAGACCCATTTTATGGCCTTTAGTCTAACAAAGAGATGTAGTCCAACCTTAAAACATCTGAGGACACATGATGGTGATTGTGATGTGACAAATTGCAAATGTACACGGACCATTGCTAGAAAGGATTCACTAAAATACTTGAGTATATATTTTATTTATTAACGAAACCCTGACATGAGAGGCGCACATCAGTTATGTAACAAACAAGTGCCGAAAACTCATATATAAATTTCGAGAGTAAAGACACGTTTTGAGATGGGAAACACTGAAGAGGGTTCATTTGGCATTGGTTGAGTCAGTAATTGCATATGGGATAGTTGTGTGGGGAGGTGCCTGTAAAACAAAGGACCCCGCACTTTTACTACGGGAAATGGCGTTCCGTCAAATTTTCTAAAATTTTGGTATAATGTAGTACTCGACATACTGATCAAAAGTGTCCGTGGCCCCAACTCAATCCTATGACTAGTTTTTAAGATACAGGGCGTTGAAGTTGAGAATTACCCACTTTTACTACGCCCGTATCTCGGAACAGAATCGAATGAACTTCAATTTTTCTCGAGAAACATTTCATCACATCCCCAAGGAGCAAGCATATAAAGGAATATGACCGAAAATCGTTACGAATACAGGGTTATCCATAATTGAATGCATGCCCGATTTTGAAAGTATAAAATATGTCAATTCCAGAGCGAAAACGTTCGCAAAATGAATTATTACACTAGATATGTTGTTGTTACATCGAAAAAGTCTGAAATACCCAGAATTTATACTGGGTGATCCAATATTATAGAAACTATTCTCAAGGAAGGTTAAATGGAAACCCTGTATTTATGGGTTGATTCAAGGTGTTTGTTTAATTTTTTTAGAACATATCATCATGGACTTCAGAGAATACAGGGTGATTCAGTCATGAAATGAACTATGAACCTCACGAAAATACCCAAAAACCACCTTTTTTTTTCATCACCCTCTATTTCAAGATTGAATCCGACGAGGTGGGAGTTTTCTTTCACCACTGTACTTTATATGAAAACATCAATACGGATGAGAGTTTTCATCCTCTTCCTATGACCAGATTTTCTGCTGGAATACGAATAGAATCACATAAATAAATAATTTTCATATTACATAAAAAAAAATCTGGTCATAGGAAGTGGATAAAAACTCTCAGCCGTATTGATGTTTTCATATCAAGTACAGTGGTGAAAGAAAACTCCCACCTCGTCGGATTCAATCTTGAAATAGAGGGTGATGAAAAAAAAGGTGGTTTTTGGGTATTTTCGTGAGGTTCAAAGTTCAATTCATGACTGAATCACCCTGTATTCTTTGGAGTCCATGATGATATATTCTAAAAAAATTAAACAAACACCTTGAATCAACCCATAAATACAGGGTTTCCATTTAACCTTCCTTGAGAATAGTTTCTATAATAATGGATCACCCAGTATAAATTCTGGGTATTTCAGACTTTTTCGATGTAACAACAACATATCTAGTGTAATAGTTCATTTTGCGAACGTTTTCGCTCTGGAATTGACATATTTTATAGTTTCAAAATCGGGCATGGATTCAATTATGGATAACCCTGTATTCGTAACGATTTTCGGTCATATTCCTCTATATGATTGCTCCTTGGGGATGTAATGAAATGTTTTTTGAGAAAAAATGAAGTTCATTCGATTCTGTTCCGAGATACGGGCGTAGTAAAAGTGGGTAATTCTCAACTTCAACGCCCTGTATCTCAAAAACTAGTCATAGGATTGAGTTGGGGCCACGGACACTTTTGATCAGTATGTCGAGTACTACATTATACCAAAATTTTAGAAAATTTGACGGAACGCCATTTCCCGTAGTAAAAGTGCGGGGTCCTTTGGAGAAGCTTTTCATTGCACAGAAATTTATTATAAAAGTTATGCTGTTCAAGGAAAAGAGATTTCCAACTGAACTTTTATTCCGGGAAAGCCAATTGTTGACCTTGGAACAGCTATATGTAAAATTTGTTGTGAGATATATGACGGTTAAGCCTTATTACAGAAGCCCTGTTATGTCAAATACCAGAGGTTCACTCAGATGTCATCTATCAAAACCATATAGAAAGTTCTCACTTACACAGAGACACATTTGCTTCGTTGGTCCTATATAATGCTCTGCCTGTTCAATTGAGGAGAACATACAGAAAAGTCAAAGATCAGATAAGTGAATGGATCATGCGGGGGGTATACATTGGTCATTTGTAGTGTGTTTCTTTTATTATTTTATTTTTTGCTATAAAGATTACCAAAGAAGATAATAGTTCTGTTTAAGTTTGTTGTTAGTTTTTTATTTTTTATATTTTATTTTGCCCTTCATAACCTAGAAGTAAAATGTTTATTTAATGAAGGAGATGTGCACACACAGGCCTCGAAGCCAATTGTGTAGTCTCTGCATATTAGCATAGGTGTAAAGTTTGAATATACAGTCGAACTTCGATAACTCGAATCATGATCTGCCAAAAAAATCGAGTTATCAAGACTTCGAGTTATTGAAAAAAACACATTTTCTGCAAATCGTTTGAAATTCGACCGAATTCAATCAATTTTGAAAAAATCATTCATAAATGAATGAAGCTTTGAAATTCGGAATGAAATTGATTGCAGTACAATGGAAACGTATAAATGTTGAATTGTCAAACTTGATGAATATTAATTGTGGTATAAAATGATGATGAATTTCCCATTTCTGGGACTCCTCCAGAGCTGGTTGAGGCAGTGAATACTGCTTCATTAGTATTATTGTCAAAAAAAATCAAGAGAAAAGTTGGAATATGCATATGTAGAACACTGACAACTGAAAGAAATTCCCTACAGTAGGGAAATGAATATTTCCTAACAGTTGGAAAATCTTGACTTTTTCTATGAGAAATGTTATCAGGAATATCAAAACTTCCATGCGATTTGCGGAAAAATAGTATGTTCACCTCGTAGGACAAATTTCTGGACTATGTGTTGCTAAGTCTCGGCTCGCGCCATGTCTTGTTCATGTGTGTAAATAATGTTACATTTACCCAAGCTGAAACTGCTTCGAGAGCACTGGCGTACATTGGTTTTTCAAGCCGCACCACCACTTCCAACTGCACTGATAATTATTTCCCTTTTTTTCAAATATTAGATTCAGTGTTGGCTGGGACGCCATACTTTGAAGCTACATCTTTCTTTCGTGCACCACTTTCCACTTTATTTAAAAGTCTATGTTTTTCATCAAGAGATAAAGTTTTCAAAGTACCTACGTTTTGACGACATATTGTTAGCGATATTGTCGTGAAACCTCACAATTTACAACTGATGAACTGAAATAGGTTCACGGCATGAGGTTAAGCTATGAAACGATTCGTTAAAATCACAAGTAAACGAGGGATTATTCCAAAAAATTCGACTTATCGAATGTTATAGAAGTTCGACTTATCGAATAAAAATTACACCAATTTTCCATATTGGCGCTATTGCCAACCAATTTGAATCGAGTTATCAAAAATTCGAGTTATCGAAGTTCAACTTATCGAAGTTCGACTGTATTCTGAAAATATCAATCTTGTAAAATGTTGCCTGGCTAGTAAAAATTATTATTATTATCATCAATTTTTTCTGTCGGGTTATTCAAGTACTTTTATTTTTTTTCGAATGAATCATCACAAAGTAACGGACTATTCTGACCGTTATTCTTCAGTTAAATTTCAACACTCGATTCTTCATTTCCGTACAAGAAAATAGCATAACTGAATCTTCCAACCAAGTTAACAGAGAAAAAAGTTTCTTCAACATTCGCCAGGCCTTTGAGATTATTGAATTCACATATTTTCTCAAATTCATTACTTTCCCAAAGTAAATAAACATTTTGATAAATACGTAACGTTGCGTAGCTACTGACAGGAAAATGACTATAATATACAGTGGCGGCTGCTCAATAGGTGCACATGTGCACGTGTACCCCCAATTAATATCTTCATCTAAAGGAATTTACTTTTGTGTTTGACGTAAACGTAACGTTTTATATTTGGGTATGTATTCAATTCAATTTTTCATTTCCGATGTTCCGGTTCTGTATTTCTGACTCCAGACGGCAAGCGAACTTCGAACGCCAATGCAAATAATACGCATAGACTCGTAGACGCTAGACGGCAGTCGGTACACTGCACATCCGTGAGCCTTGATTGGAGCACCAGCGACCCCGCGCGCCCCAAACGTCCCGCTACAGTCCACCAGCGTTGCCAGGTGTAACATAATTATCAGATTGTAACATAATTTTTCGGGAAAATAGAGTTGACCAATAAAGTGTAACATAATCGATAATAGGGATGTTGACTATTTTTTGGAAATAATTTTAATTTGTAGATAAGCCCTATACAAACACGAAAAAAATATTTTCATGGAAAAAATATAGCAAATACCAAGAAAAAATGCGTAAATAAAAATAGTTTTCGAAATTGCCGCTGAAACGAAGTGATTATGATGACGTCACCATACGGTAAACAGACTTCGCCGTCTGTCAAAGCGAACTGATCTTGCGTGATTTCTCGCGAACAAATCGTTTGCGTAATAACAAATAATTGTGAAATAGTTCGCTGGTGATACGTTTTACTCTCTTCTGTTCTTCCTAAGTTCGTACTCGTGATGACAGTAAGGTTATAGGTTAGCTTATTTACCGAAAAGTGACGTCACGTATTCTCATTCGTGTTTGCAGTCACGTGATAAACTGTAATTGATTACACATTTTAAATCGATTTTTTTTAATTTAATGAGAGTAATTAGATCACTAAAATATTGTTTCAGTATTTCAAAAACTACCTTCAATGTGGAAAACCTCAATTTTTATGAATTTGTAACATGTGTCAACATCCCTATTGTAACATAATTTCGGGAAATGTAACATAATTGATAATTATTGTAACATAATTTAGACAGTTCAATGAAAATTATTTACCATATTTTCTGTTTATCAAAACTTCGGCAACAAAAATATCAGGCGTTTCTTCTATTGAAATTATTTTTCTTTCGAGGGAATTCAGGGCCGGGGATTGCGGGGAATCCCAGAATTAATTCTACACATTCGATAGACGTGATAGATTGACACGGAAATAATACCTTATTCACCCATTTCAGCCAGAAAACATACGGAATCCTCGATTTTGTTGAATATTCTACAAAATCATTATTATAGAAATATTTCAAGATGGTATTCCTCTCATTATTGCGTTACCCCACAGCAGGTAGATAGTTGGTCTTTTTCGCAGTTTTGCGGAAGAGACTGTGTCATAAAAGCCATCTGGGTACCAATTTACGCTTTGCTACATCAGTCGAGCGGTACTTTTTCTATTGCGTATCTGTAAATATGTAATTTTTTCTCTTTTTATTATGGGAATAGGGTTGAAATTCGAAAAACACAGTGCAATAATTATTGTAACATAATTTTCAGGAAAATCTGATAATTTTTGCAACCCCGTACCATAATTTCATTTCATTCATCTGGCAACGCTGCAGTCCACAAGATTTAGCAGACACATGCAGAATGTGTACGCGTAGGCATGGATAAAGAACTACGGTGCTACGATGTACCGATGTACGTCGTGTGTAGGTGAGATAATTCTTGATTTATGGGCGAGATGCTGTCTACCGTGTTTGTTGTATTCGCGCAATTATGACCGAAAAATTGGAGAATCTGATTTGCATAAGCGTACAATATTTAAAAACAATTCGTTTTTCTTTGCTGACATCAGAAGAAAAATAAAAAATCAAAAGTGCCGGTTGCCGGTCGTCCAAATATGAATTTATCGATCACGCCAGTGGCGTATTCAGGGGGGGGGGGCAGGGGGACCGGGCCCCCCCCCAAACCATATAACCCATATAATCACAGGAAAGAGGGTAGTTCTGCTTGAGAGTCTGAAGGCTTAGGATAGTATTAAAATTCAATTTGGGCCCCCCAAACTGAAATCCTGGATACGCCACTGGATCACGCATGTAACAAAATGTAAAACACGCGATTATAAAAGAACCTTTAAGATAGACACTTATGAAAAAGCCGAATCGTTATGTGGTTGTGAAATAAGTAACAGTCTTTATTGTTTTCCTTGTTTTTTATTTGCTGGTAATGATCAAACAGAATGGACCAGATCCGGTGTCAAGGATTTAACCCATTGAAAGGAAAAAATAAAAAATATCAAAGTTCCAAAACACCTCTCTGCCATGAAAATTAGGTTTTAATTTTTTAGGTAAACAAAATATTCGACAACAATTAAACAGTGCTTACCGACTGAATATCGAGAAACATTATGACCAAGTAAAAATAAAACAGATACATTTTATCGAAAATCATAAATTGTATTAAATTTTGTGGTGCTTTCGAATAAGCATTACGTGGCCATTATGAAGGAAATGATTCGATAAATCATGTATATTTAGGTCATACCAATTTTTCGGCCTTATTAGATTTAGCACTCAGGGATCATTTGAATGAATCCACGGTATTTAAATATGAAGATGATGAAACAAGTGACATTTCAAACATTTTCCAAATGGTTATAGTTTTCCCGGAAAACTTTTCCGTTATACTTTAACAGACCGTACTCCTTGTACTTACAATTTCAGATTTTTGCGCTAAACCCTTTCCTGAATATTATCCCGAGATAAGGCGAAAGAACGTCACAAAGTGCCCTGAAATGCAAGTTTTGAAGGTTAGTTTTCAAATTTTGTTCCTCCCCTGAACTCCCACATGTGCACTTCCAAAATAAAAATCCACGCGCCGCCACTGATAATATAACATTTTCAAAATAAACAGGGTGAAATGTGTCAGAATGTCAGGGCCAACCGGGATACATTATAAAAGTATATGTCAGAATATACACCTGTGGAAGAATTACGCCTGGAAATAATCGACGAATGTATCCGAATTAACCCTGAAATGCTCCAGAAAGTAAGGCAGAAGTTTGAACAAACTTTAAACCATTGTATGTATGAGCATTATCTGGTCAATGCTCAGATTGGGCATTTCTAGAATAAACTATTCAGTACACTCATCTTGTTTTTTTTTGCACAAATTCCCCCCTGTATTGCCTCTTTGAATTTGCTAATAATTTCATACTCCAAATAAATTGAGAAATGTTCAAAGCTGAAAATTACCTAATTCTGATATACAGAACCAGAAATATAGTGGAATGAAATTTCGTTCAGAATTAATAAATCATCCTGTATATAGGTAAGGAAAAATATAGGAGAGATTTCCAAGTGGCCATTTCATGATGCTGATGATAGACTTTATGTATGGTAGAATTATGTAAAGTTCCTAGTGGTACGGGGTGTACCACTAATATTAGCTGCATTTTCATCACAAAATTTTAGTGATTGTAAAATTGAGAAATTCATTAGATATCATTAGAGTGAAAAGAATTAAGGGAAGACTGATAAAAACATATTGAAGTTTTGAAAAATCGAATCTGAGCAATTTCTTATAAAATATTAAAATTCCTACACATAATAGTATTAGTAAAGTATTATTATTTGCTGTTTTTCTCGTGTAATATAGTGTAAATAGTACATTGTTTACCGAGTAGGAAACAAGCCGAGACTTGGCAACACAGAGTCCAGGAATGTGTCTTTTCCTACGAGGTGAACATACTATTTTTCCGCAAATCGTTTAAAATTCGACAGATTCCAATTGATTTTGATGAAATCGCGAATTATTTAATTCATAAATGAATGATGCTTCGAAATTCGTATTGAAATTGGTTACGTTACTATGGAAACGTATTCATGTTGAACTGTCAAAGTTGACGCATATTAGTACATTGTTTACCGAGTAGGAAAAGCGTAACATTCCTGGACGATTGTGAAAATTGCTAAGTCGAGGCGCAAGCCAAAACTTGGCAACACAGAGTCCAGGAATGTCTTTTCCTACTAGGTGAACATACTATTTTTCTGAAATCGTTTAAAATTCGACAGATTCCAATTAATTTTGATGAAATCGCGAATTATTTAATTCATAAATAAATGGTGCTTCAAAATTCGTATTGAAATTGGTTACGTTACTATGGAATCGTACTCATGTTGAATTGTCAAAGTTGACGCACATAATTAATTTGATTGCTAGTGTTTTCGAATTTAAAACAGTGTAAAATGATAAGTGATGATGAATTTGCTATTTCTGAGACTCCTCCAGAGCTGGTTGATGCAGTGAAAATACTGCTTCTTCAGAATAAGTGCTGAAGGAATCATGAGAAAAGTTCGTATATGCATATGTCGAACCAACTGTAAGGAAATATAATTTCCTTACAGTAAAGAAATGAATATTTCCTAACAGTTAGGGAATCTTGACCTTTTTCAGGCTTTTTCTATGACCAATTTTGACTGGAATGTCACAATTTCCTAGGGATTTGCGGAAAAGGTTATTGGGATACAAGCCTTATTCTGTTTTTCAGAAAAACTCTTTTTCCTTCTGCTCGAGCTTTCGAGAATTCAATTTATAATTGAGGTTTTTAAGTGGAGAAGATGGTAATTTTCTAGTTTAGGTCCCCCTCGATTTTTCGATGTTTTAATTTTTTTTCGTGAAAAACAAGTGATTTGGTATGATTTACTACTAGTTTCAATGCTGGCAAACAAGTAATTTTGTTGTTTTTTCAACGGGATCTGGAGTGGATAGGGGTGCTGGGTGGGTAAGATTCTTAGAGATTTTCTTAAAAAAACGACAATTTACGAAAAGAATTAGTCTTGCATAGTCTAAAAAGATCAAGATTTACCAAAATGTCTAGGTCATTGACCTATTTTTCAAGGACATGACCTTGAAAAGAATTCAAAATCATTTGAAAAATGTACAATTTCATTAGCGCTGAATCAATGAATATTTCAAATTTTCTCGAGTCTATAGTTTCTGAAAATTTCAAGAATAATTTATTTTTTCGAAATTCTCCGACAGTATCCGTTCATAAAAATATGACGACCAGGAAGCATATTTTCATAAAATCTAGATGCGATTGCTCCAAAAACGTACCTTTGAAAGGCTTGAAAGACAATGACAAGACAATGATCACATTTTCGGTATCCTCTTTTCTGTATTGTAACCGCAACTTGGAACACACACATTCAAATCTTCCTCTTCTTCCACACTTGAAGAAATTCTCACAAATTACTATTTTATAATCTGAGATGAATGAATATCTCGAATGAATTTTTAATTTTCAACTGTCGAATTATTTTTTTTTGATCTCTGTAGTAACGATTACCTACTCACGTGAAAATTTTGTTTGAATTGAATTCAGCGAACGATGCTTGTTGCCACGTTGAATCATTGCATCTTTATTGCTCATAATTTGTAACCGAAGTTTTCTACCAAAACGAAATCCATCAACGATATGTTGAATTTAAATATGTTATTATTATAGGAATGTAGGAATGGAACAATGTATAGAAAATAGATTGGACACATTTTATTCAAACGTCATTTCCCGAATGTAACATTGCCTTCTTGAGGTTTACGTTTACATCATAATATCAGTTGAATTATGTTATTATTGCAGTATATATTAAATTAAGCCATAACGAACTGACATAACCTAACCTAACTGCTGAAAAACGATAAGGCCATAAAAATCTCAGGGGGGGCGTAGCCCCCCCTGAACCCCCCCTTTGCTGGAGCCCATACCCTCGTTTGAATAGAACGAAAACAGTGCCGACGTCATCGGGAGACAAGGGGATAAATGTCTAAAGCCTAACTTGAACTTACCCAACCCAGTTGCTGAAAAACGATAAGGCCATAAATATCTCAGGGAGGGGCATGCCTCCCCTGAACCCCCCCTTGCTGGAGCCCATACCCTCGTTAAAATAGAACGAAAACAGTGCCGACGTCATCGGGGGACATATCTAATGGCTCATCTCTTGAAAATCCACCTGACCATGTGTGAAAGTTCTATGTCTATCTTGGTATTTAAGAAATTATTGAGATTTGGCAACACCGTCTGTTCGGGAAAAAATCACCTTACGGCATTTAACACTGCCGATGCGATTCAAATAAATATAAAGTCTAAACGCAGGTGGAAATATTCACAATCTTTTTTATTTTTTTTCTCTAAAACTACTCATTTGCCAATGCTGAAATTAAAACTGTAGTATCTTTTCAAAATTTACAATCACGAGACAAAATATTTTAAAAATCGGAGTGGGGGAGCTAAACTAGAAATTGACGAGAAGATTGATTGTTTTTATTGTAGAAATTGTTTTTTTAAGTGTTCATAATTAACAAATACAATAACTGAGACTCTCCATGATAGAGGAGGAGGTTTCTTTGACGTTGAAAACCTCAATTCCTTGCTCCTGATGAAGAGATAAATCAAATTCTCGAGCAGAAGGAAAAAGAGTTTTTTAAAAAAAAAACGGCTGATACCCAAATAACCTTTTACACCATAATAATATGAGGAATCTACTATTAAAACTCACCCTTCACTATCTTAGTCCCAAACTTTTCCTGATTTCCAGCAAAAAACAAATGAGGACAATCATCAATTATAAATGGATCCTCCCCATAGAAAGGAAAGCAACCTAATGTATCAGGGGCTGTTGGTGCCAAATGAGACCAATTCAAACAACTTTCAAGAGCATTTAGTGGATCTTGAATTCCAGAAAATCTCAAAATGTCCCTTATTGGTTGTCCTGAAGTACCTAATACTCTTATTCCACTTAATGAGCATTTATATGGATTTGTTACTGGATTCAACGACTTATATTTCGAAGATTTAGGAAACATACAATGATGTAAGGGCTGTTGGGGCAATATATGATTTGAAGGATCATTTTCACCAGGCATAATATCGACATCAATAATTTGACACAAACTAAAGAGAAAGTCGTCTAGAATTTTGACTGCATCTATAACATCAGCTGATTCTGGAATTCTAGACGTCATAGATATTGTTGGTTTAGCCTTCTCAGGTTTTATTCTAATGCTGTTTCCAGCTAAAATCACTCTACATATGTCTTTTGAGTCTATCATTTCATCCAACTGAATCATCCCAGAAAGCCAATGTACTATTATTTGTAATAAAATATTAGTCTTTTCCAAGTGAACTAAATCCAATCCACTTAATAACAAAACATAATGGTTCTGTTCGAATATTGGTCGTTCTATTTGTGGATGAAAATCTATGAATATATAGTCCTCAACATCGAATTTTCCTTTTCCAATATCTGAACCTAATAATGCACAAGTAACACCAGTCACAAGATTATCCTTCTTCAAACAGCCTAAAATGATCAATAAATTCCGTTAGGTCCATAGTTTTGAAGACTAGGACTAACAGTTTTTGAATGAGAAAAATATCTCACCTAAAATCTGGTACCTTTGCAATTCATCTTCAATCATCAAATTATCAGAATCATCAGTGAAATTAGTGAGTATAGGTTGGGGTACCAATTGGTTAGCTTCTGATAATTGTTTAACAATAGATGGTTTGAGCTTTTGATCCTTAAACAAGGTTCCAATGACTACGCACTTATCACAGTCTGTTTCTGAAAGTTTGTGCAAGTTGACAATAGGGTATTCTTGTCCCCATTTTTCCTTAACCTTTTCCATTAGAACATTTCGCATCTTTTCGAGGCGAGTTAGGTAAATGTTGCAATACTGCTTTTTGTAGTTAATGCTTAAAGTTTTGAATTTCTCCGTTTGATTTTGATATTCAACTGCCGTCCTACTTATATAGGATTCATCAATTTCAACTGGCATTTTCAAATGATCTAAAAAACTTGTATCAACCTTATTCGAGTCAAACCCACATTAATCTGGATTACTGGATTCTCTTCAATATCTTTATTTGCAAGAGAGACAGGCAGGACAGGCTGTATATGTTGATATTTTCGCGCATAAAATGACAGATGACCTAACCCACAGAACATCTAATAACCTAACTTCGATGACTGAACACATGGTGATTGCACTGATTAGATTTTGTTTCGATCAAATCAAACGCACCCGGCAAGATTTCGTTTTTTCCACTTCAGGTGGCGCTTTTCACTAATTATGACTGATTTTTATTATATTCGAATTTATTCTGGTGAACATGTTGTGTCAATAGCCGATAATTTTGTCAAGCAATAATTTGGGAATATATTCTTGATATTTTAATTCATATCAGTATGGAGGTAAAGTATAATAGGGCCCCTACACGATCATTCGGAATGACAGTCAGAGCGAAGATTGACATTCCGCTTGAAGGTGTAAGGTCTATACTGATGGAATGATGAATGGACTGACGGATTTTCAAATATTTTGGAATCCGAGGTTCAATCACGTTGAGTGGAGGGGAGACTGACAGTCTGAATGGTGGTGTAGTGATTCTATCACTCTTTTCCTCAGTCTTATTAATGCAATCAAAGGGTTGACGATCGAAACTGCCTTCAAAGGTTCAAAGTGTTTATGAATCTTTCCCCGAACTGTGGAATAAATCCCATCCCAGTTACATGAATAAATATAAAAAAATGTTGTATTGGAAAAATTCCTCGACATATTTAAAGAAATAAAGCCAAATGCCACAGTGAAAGACGTTTTATTGTCTTCTTGGTGCCCAATGCAAGGATAATGGCCAAACAAGCCTTATCTTTACTTTTTTTTTATTTGGAGACATTATACTAATATTAGAAGCGTACTATTTGGTGTTTAAATTTCAACTGAGCTGAAGTCTTTTCAATCAGACTGTCAGTTTGAATGATATGTGTAGGGGCTTCAAGATTGAAGGCAGGATTGACAATCTTATTGTTCAGTCAGACTGTCATTCATGATTGACCGTCTAGGGGCCGCTTAAGACTTTCACCACATAAAAATGTCATTCTATGGTCAAGTCATAACTGACTTTGGCAGATCAGCTGTTGATTAATCAATCAAATCGATCAAGGGAAAAAGGACCGTAATGACGTTGTATGACATAATTAGTGAAGAGCGCCACCTGAAGTGGAAAAAACGAAATCTTGCCGATATTCTCAATTTGGTCTAACGTCATTCCATTCAAAATTTGACGAGTGCTTACACCAGTATTCTAGGCATCTTAAACCTAACCAAAGAGCATGGGTATGAAACTCTAGTACAAATTTAGGAAGCAGTTTGTGATTGGTTGCCACCTAACATGGCCGCCAATCATGCGCATAATTTGCCGGTGGCCGGTGTCAACTGTCAACTGTCAGTCAGTTCTTGTTTACTTTTGCCAGGTGATTACGATAACGATTACGTTATTGTTTCCCAAGACCCAAAGTTTGAATATATCTAAAGTGAAATCATTATTTGTTCAAGAACCTGGATATAAGATTCGACGTAAGTTTCTTCTGATTGACATGATAAAGTTTATTTGAAAAAAAAATTAAACAAATTATGTGTTTCAGATCTCTTGAGCCCCCTTTTGTAATCGAGGATTGAAAATTGAAATCCTCCGAAATTTAATTGAAAGAGTGTTTGCATGGAGTGAGCTTTTTCTCGTATGCAGGTAATTAGTCAGGAAGTATTTATTTATACATAGTTAATATTATTGGTAAAAGTATCGTTCCTAGCCATTGATTCTAAGTCAATGTTCCTAAACTAGTTGACTGTTTTCTTAGTTTAATTTTATGCTTATGATTCCTCAAATATGTCTGGAAGTACAGTGAAGTCGTCATCTGTTCATAAGATTTCTTATTCTTGTAAATATCCGTCCTGCAATAGTGCCTTCAGAAGAAAAAAAATATTTTCCCAGAGATCCCTCAGAAGGAGGGACTTGGATGAAAATTTGTGGCTTAGATTTCAGAGTCAACGTTTCTGATTTCGAAATATGTCAGGATCATTTCAGATCTTCAAATTTCAATAATCCTAGGGAATCAATGTATCTTAAACACCTCTCAATTCTTAAACCTCCTATAAATCCACCTTATCATCAAATTCCCACTTCTAATTTTCCAAATTCAAATGCCAATATTTCATCCAAAGAATCAGTAACATTCAAAATTCCAAACGAATCTTCCATTGTGAGTTCTTTATCCAACTCGCCAATCTACATAACGCACCAGGTGGATGATTATCATCAGATATCAGGATTTGAAGATTTGGGTTCCTTTATTATTTCTCCAAAGATAGTGTAAAATACTGTGATTTAAAACTTCTAATACAAGAAATAATTGAGAAATTACAAGCACTAGGATTGAACATTATAGCAACAGTTTATAACGAAGGCAGTACGAATAAAACTGCCTTGAATTCCTTAGTGTCAGTTACCACCAATGAAAAACCTTCTTCCTTCCGCTTTGTAGTAAATGGACAGAGAGTTTTCGAAATATTTGATGTTCCTCATCTTTCAAAGTGTACTCGTAGCTCCATTATTGATGGAAAATTAGAGTTTGAGAAAGGGAAGTTTGCTTATATGGACCATATAAAGCAAGCATTTCTTTTCGCTGCAATAAATTGACAAGAAATAATTTTATTTTTCAGATTCCTACATGAAGATCAAGGTGAATGTGGCAGCCCGACAATTAAGTCACTCTGTAGCAGCAGCAATGGAGACATTCTGTGCATCAGGATATTTGGAGACAACTGCTTTACATACTGCTGAGTTTTGTAACTTAATTGATAATTCATTTGATTCGTCAAATAGTTCGCATGTCAGACAAGTTATTAAATGAAATAATTATAATAATTTAAAGCTTTTCACAAGTATTGTAATAATAATTTTATGTAGGTGTTTATTACTCATGTTGAAAATAACATTCATTCAATAAATTGATTTATCAACATTCTTGTTTTCATAATTTCCCGCTTTTATTCAAGTGTAAACAAACAGAAGAGATTCAAATCCTATTTGAATATTCCCGCCTTACCCCCTCTACTTAGCCACCTAACATGGCGGCCAATTTTGTTGCCAACATTTAGTAGGGAGTTTGCATTTCTTAATATTTGTGTTCTGTGCCAAAGAGTCAATCCAACGACCTGTCAAATATTTTTTGTGGTTAGTGCTTTGATCATGTAGACATTAAATTTATTTGCTGCGTTCGGGAGAGGAGCGAGCACAGAACATATATATTAGAGAAGTGCAAACGCGGTTCAGAACGATGGAAACACGAATGACATTTGGATCATATATCTACTAATACCAATATGGATCGCGGACTTTTTTCTTGACCTTTTATAGGAGTACAATACCGAGTACGATTTATCTCGGGGGTTCAGTCAGCGTTTGCAATGTAATTGCAAAAAAAATGTGTTTCTCTACAATATTATGCATGTATCGTACATATAAACCTTCCTCTTGCATCACTTTATCTATTAAAAAAAAGCGTATCAAAATCCGTTGCGTAGTTTTGAAGATTTAAGCATACATAAAGACAGATGCGACAGCGAAATCGACTTTGCTTTATACTATGTATATATGTAATGATTATCGCTCATCGTCCGTTGCGTCCGTATATAATAAATATTATTTATTATATTTCTGTCGCTTTTACCCAACAGTTGGCCAACTGTTGAGTCCGATGAACGCACCCACAGATATCCGTGGAACGCACCCATTAAGGGTCGTTTATACTGGCCCGTAACTTATCCCTTAAAATTTGTTCTCTTTAAGGGAATAAGTTAAAGTTCGAGTATAAACCATAGCATGAAATTTCTATCTTTCAACTCTTAGGGTAAGGGAAAAGTTTAAGTTACGGGCCAGTATAAACGACCCGTTAGTTGTTCGTACTTTTCTCCCTGTTCTGTGTTTTCTCCTTGGCGCGTCCATAGATAGCCATCTTCAACTTAGACTAGAGAAGGCCGTGGCGCGTCCGGCAACGCTGCATAACAGTAAATCACTAATCAGCAGATGTAAATTGTAAATGTATTTCCAGAATCCAGAGTTACCCTGGTATTTCATTCTTTCTGATTTGAATCTCGATCTCGAATCACTTCACTTATTATGCATAGTTAATATTAAAATCATTATCTGATTTACTTTTTAAATCCTATAATCTGGCTTAGAAACTTCATCACATTCATTTGGTGAATTTTTTCTGAACTAATTGTAAAACGCATTCAACTGATTCAACAACAAACAATTCAGAATTCAGGTGGTCATTTCCATATTTAAGTGAGTAAATAATGCAAAATCATCACCCAGAACTGAGTTGATCACATATACTGAATTTGGATTTATTTTGACAGGATGAGTGATACTATTGATGAAAGCCTCTATACTCTACCTCCTGATCAACCAATAGTGGGTTTAGAAGTCAAATCTGCTTTCGATGGATTGACTGACAAAGAAAAAAAATATGCCCATTTTTTGAGTAAAGCGTCTTGGGTTGGAGGTTTGGTTACAATGATTCAAACCAGTGTAGAATCAGGACCCATTTTTGTGTTATTACATAAACTGTTTTCGAAACAGAATTGCAATGATTTCAAAGTTGCTTGCCTAACTAAAGGCCTAACAGAACAGGATATAAATGCCTTATTTATTTATGCTTGTGGAGTTTTTGCAAATGCTGGCAACTATAAAGTGAGTTCAACTTTCATAAAGGAGTTCACATCCATTTTTAACCTTGAAAACTGCTTCAGTTTTATAGAATATTTCCTTAGAGCCGATTGCACCGAAGACAAAATTGTAGATTAAATCCAAAACCTCGATTAGTGTCTATGATAATCGTTGACACTAATGGAGGTTTTGGATTTAATCTACAGTTTTGTTGATGGTGCAATTGGCCCTTAGAAAATAAAAATTGATTTTCATTATATACCACCACAGATGTTCAAACTCCAAAATGAACATATTCATTTAATAGGCACCATAGCATAGTATAAAGAGGGGATAGTATGCCTATCCCAGTGTAAATTTCATTTGAGGCGATTTTGAGCGCCATCTGTTGGTTTTTGTACTCGTTCCCCAACGACTCAGTTGGTGGTGCCCTCATGAAATATGAAATTATTTTTAAGAACTAATATATGCAGACTGATAACCTGATGAAGAATTATATAACTTAAGTAAAAGTAAACTCTGAAACATTTGTTTCACTGTAGTTGGAGCCCATATCTTGTATCGCCATCTATTGATGGGATCCACGCCGTCAAATGAAAACCCCATAAGGTTGGCATACTATCCCCTCCTTATACTATGACCACATCCTCATTCATCAGAATGAATAGTTTGGTCCTAAGCTAATTTATAGATGTTGATTCTCATTTCAGAACTGCAGTGACTTAATTAGACATTCCTAATAGAGCCACTCACGATTCACAGATACAAAATATATATTTATATACCTTGGGAGTCGCTTGATTTGTTTTGGTTCAAAAATCCAGAATCTGTTTCATTTTTATGTAGCAGCACTCTCTCGAGAGCTTTATGGGAAACCAATACAATTCAAAGATAAAAATATGTATTAAAATATGAAACGTTGATTTGCGATTTTTGAAAGCATAAGAATATGTGAATGATTTCGAATAATGTCTATGCCATTGAAATTGATATTCTTTTTCAAAACAGTTTTTCCGCTTTTCAAGATATATTTTCCAGTATCAGATCATGAATTTTTTCAGAATTAATTACATATTTCAAAGTGTTATATTCATAAAAAATTAGAAGTATTTTCTTATAATTAATACATAGTTGTAATAATGGGTATCAAATCAATTCTACACAACAAAGTAGAGTTCTTCTGAGATTCTTATATGGTTTTGAGGAGCCAGAATGCCTACAACGTATTTCACATGCGCAGAATGGTTCAGGATAGTAGAGGTCTGATAATTCTAAGAACCATTACTAACCATTGTGATGAGAACTATTAAAATTTGTCTAGTTCTGAACTAAGCCAGTGGCGACATCTATGACATAGCCAAGAACTAGATAATTCTTGGCTATATTAGGTTGAATTGGCTTGTACATTCACTGATAATATGTAATTTTCATAGGGTTTTGGGGATACCAAAATAATTCCTAACATTGACTGCTCTACATTTGAAAAACTCCTTAAAGTGAGTATTATTTGGTCTGAGCTTGAACCAATATGGAATCAAATAAAATCAAGTGTGTATGACCTGGACAAAAGTAAAAGATGTTTGGGATGTTATCCTGAGGGTAGTACCACGTACTTGTCTAAAAACTGCAATAAAGAAGACAATGAAATTGTAACAAATTGGCTGAAGAGTAAGCATTTAGAATTATGGAATACAAGATTGTTCAAAACCATAACAGAAGATGGAAAGGTAGCTAACTAGATTCAGGTTGATAAAGAATATATTATTATGAATTACACTTTTCCTCCAGGTGGAATATGAGATTCGCTTAGCTTCAAAAGAAACCAAGGAATTGAAAAAAGAGACTGTGGGAAATATAACATATAGACTTACAGCTGGAGATTATTCACCGCTTATGTCAAAAATCTCTGAACATCTACAACAAGCAGTGCCTTATGCTGCTAATGACACACAGCAGAAGATGTTAGAAGCATATGTTTCTTCATTCAACACAGGATCATTAGATGAACATAAAAATGGGTCAAGATTTTGGATTAAGGATAAATCACCAGCTGTTGAAAACTACATTGGTTTCATTGAAACATATAGGTGAATAATTCACGTAATTAAATTTGGAAAAATTTTCAAATAACTTTTTTAGGGATCCTACCGGTGTAAGAGGGGAATTTGAGGGTTTTGTAGCTGTTGTTAACAGAGAAATGTCTGCAAAATTCAATACTCTTGTGTCTGAGGCAGAAAAATTCTTGCCATTACTGCCTTGGAACAAAAATTTTGAAAAGGACAAATTTCTCAAACCTGATTTCACCTCATTGGATGTACTCACTTTTGCTGGAAGTGGAATACCTGCTGGTATTAATATTCCAAATTGTGAGTTAGGTTATTCTGGAATATCTGCTTCATGTAACTAATTTAAAACTGATAAATGGGTTACTTGAAGCACTGACTTGAAGGTCAGCAGCTTTTGAGCTAACTTTTAGGTAGCATTGCATTTTTGACGGCTGTCAAAAAAATGTATAGCAGCTGTCAAAGAAGTCCTCTATGAAACTGAATATGATATTCATGGAAAATTTTTTGAGCGGTCCTTCTACACGAGAGCTATATCATTTCTGCAAGATGACTGATATTTTAGAATTTTGAACTCGATCAACTAGGTTAGAATCTTTGATCACGAATCCGTAGTAAAATCATCTCCCTGGGTATAATTCAATTTTGTCCGTCCGTCCGTAATCATTTTCGAACGGATATACCTAGATATTTAATATTCAGAGTAAATATTCGGATCTCGAATGCCGCCATTCGTGATCCGAACCTACCCTGAATATTCCAAGATTCTAGTTATCGTGTCAAAGGCCGTTTGAGACCATTTTCGACTTAAAATTCGAATAATACAAACACCGCGACGAAATCATAAAATATATCCCGTGTATAAAGAGCGCCCAAATATCCATTAAAATTTCTCAATTTTTTTTAAAAGCTTTTATTCAACTTGCATTGTATGTATGTTTGGGTGGAATCTTGCTACTCAATTTTGAAGCAGATATCTTCAACCGATTAAGCTGAAATTTTGTATACACGTTCAGTTTGGATGACAATACACGATAAGCTTAGTGACGTCATTCTATATCCAATATGGCGGACCATCCAAGATGGCGGAATAGTTTTTTGTGATGCATTTCTATAAAATGGGTATCAAATGAAAGAGCTTGTTGAGAGTAATTCGAAAAATACGGTGACGTCGTTTTAAATCCAATATGGCGGAACATCCAAGATGGTGGAATAGTTTTTTGTGATGCATTTCTATAATATGGGTATCAAATGGAAGGGCTTGTTGAGAGTAATTCGAAAAATACTGTGACGTCGTTCTAAATCCTAGATGGCGGAATAGTTTTTTGTGATGCATTTCTATAATATGGGTATCAAATGCTTGTTTAGAGTAATTCGAAAAATAATGTTGACGTCATTCTGAATGGCGGAACATCCAACATGGCGAAATAGCAATAACTAAAAAGTAAAAAATAAATTTAAATAAAAAAAACCTTTTTAAAAAAGCTTTTATTTAAATGCTCTAAAAACAAAAAAATAAAATTTTCCTTTTAAATTTTAACTATCAACTTATAACTTCATTATACACAATTTATATGATCATAAAAGCTTGTCGTGAGGGCGAGGTTTGCGTTTGTACCTATAAGTATTTAATTAAACTGAAAAAAAATTAAATTTAGCAGATTAAGATACTCAATTGAATAGGTACTAGTTTATTTGCACGAGTTAATCGCGCGACAAGCTTTTATGATCATATTAATTGTGTATAATGAAGTTATAAGTTGATAGTTAAAATTTAAAAGGAAAATTTTATTTTTTTGTTTTTAGAGCATTTAAATAAAAGCTTTTTTAAAAAGGTTTATTTTTATTTTAATTTATGTCTTTAGATGATGATATTCGTCAGACTGAAGGATTCAAAAATGTCTCTTTGGGAAATGTGATTCCTGCCAGCTACCAAGCAACAGTTAATCCATTCCTGAGTCCAGCTGATGGAGATTTACTACAAAAATATAGAATACCTGCTTTTGAATTACAGGTAAAACAGAAAATATTTGTTAGAAAGAGTGGATTAATATTTTAGTCACGTCACAGGAATTGGAATAAATAAATATGTGTATAATTTCAACTTTCACAGGTTGGTTTGCATGAACTATTAGGGCATGGATCTGGAAAACTTCTGAAGAAGGATCGTGATGGAACCTTAAACTACCCTTCTGACCTTTTAGATCCCTTAACAGGTGCTGTAGTGTCATCTCATTACGAATCAAGTGATACCTATGATTCAAAATTTGGTTCTCTAAGTTCAGCTTATGAGGAATGTAGGGCAGAGGCTGTTGGGCTATATTTGAGTCTGGAACCATCGGTTTTGAAGATATTTGGTCATGATGGTTCAGAAGCTGACGATATTGTATATGTAAATTGGCTCTCTCTGGTATGGGCTGGAGCTGGTAGGGGGCTGGAAATGTGGGCTCCAGGAAGGGGATGGCTGCAGGCGCATTCACAGGTATTGTGGTAATTTTCATGAGGAATACTCAACAATAAGTTTGTTCAAACTCCGTGTTTCTGCATCAAATTTCATGATGAATGAAAATAATTTGTTTACCTATAAATTATTATATAATGTAGATTCTGGGAATAGGAATATTGAAAGAAGTACACTATATCTCCTCTATTAGCGACGTTTCGCAACTCTATTGTTGCATTGACATAATTGTCTGTTGTCGAACAAGTACAGACAATTATGTATCGCGTTTTCTTCAGATCTGTTTATTTACCGTCTTTACTCTTTAATGAAGTTTACCTATGAAGGGTGGACGAGACACTAGCTATTCTCTGGAGCTTGAAAATGCAACAATAGAGTTGCGAAACGTCGCTAATAGAGGAGATATAGTGTACTTTTTTCAATATTCCTATTCCCACAATCTACATTATATTGAATATATGAGGAATACAACTACTGTTATCTATAAATTATTATTTTTCAGGCTCGCTTCGTTCTAGCTCAGGTTCTCATTCAAGCGGGAGTAGTCAAAGTTACACAACCTGCAAAGGATGATCTCTTGGTTATCCTTGACAGAACACAGATTAAAGGTGCTGGTAGGAATGCCATTGGTCATTTCCTGCTTCAACTACAAACATATAAGGCAACAGGAAATATCAAAGCTGCAGAAGAGCTTTTTAACCATTATTCTGAAGTCAAAGAACCGTGGCTCAGTTGGAGGTCTATTGTTTTGGCTAAAAAACAGCCAAGAAAAATATTTGTACAAGCCAACACCTTCCAGGAAAACGGAAAAATCACTCTGAAAAGTTATGAAACTGATGCAGAAGGTTTGATAAATTCTTGGGTTGAAAGATTCAATGATCCTGAAACTCTGTATCATGCCCTTTTAGATCTGTCAAAGAAGGACGCTCATCATTTTGCTTAAACACAGAATTGTTATCCTTTTTACACGTTATTGATCCTAATAATGCAATTATTGATTTTTTCAACATATTTGCAGTCAAATATAATATTTTATGCATTTATATTGCTACAAGTATAACTATTCAATCACCTTTCGTTGATGCAAGTATTTTACCAGGTGATTTTATTGAATGAATTTTTTGTTGTATCAAATTCATAAATACAAGGATATTGAAAGTTTGGTCTACTTCATTACAATTCCAAAAGAGTAGGGGAATATCCTTAAAAACTCGATAATCACAAAAAAGTGTACACACATGCAAGTATTGAGACCATGAGATAAGAGAAGTTCTTACACCCCACTTTACGAGTCCTTAAAACTTGTTGAAACCTGTTACTCAGATGTGTACCACCAATAGAAATTTTCAACAAATGATACAGGGTGAGGTTTTTGACTTCTACCTTTTTCAAATGAAATTTTTTTTTCACCCCCCATCTTTACCTACTAGGTCCGCTTGGTTGAGAAGATATATCCATTAAAAAAACTATCGGACATGATATTTTGGTATGGATTTAAACAACTGAAAGTGGTTATTGATTGAAAGATCAAGATTATTTGATCTGAATAAACGCCGTTGGCGGAAAACCTGCCAAGTTGAAATTTTTTCTTGGTTGCGAATGTGGAAAGCATTATTTCAACATATTGGACTTGTCTTCAACCCAAAATTGTTGGAATCTTTCAAGGTTAAACTGTCTTTCATTCTCAATACTGAGGTGAGAACAATAAAAAAATATCTATTGGTTTTCTTTTTGTAGCCTTCCTAAGATTACGCAGGGAGTACTTTCACAATTGCATTTAAAAAGCTGGAGGCCTTACGAAGGCCAAAATTGTGCTCATGGACTTCCAGAATAACCCAGAAAGAAATACGAATTTATAAACCTAAAAAAAATTCAAAAAACTTTGGCAGGAATCGATCTCTACGAGTATGAATTGGATTTATTCCATAACACTTACATTATTACGGAATGATAGTAGCCTTGCTGCTGAGCTTAAAATAATGGGTAAATATCTCAGTTGGTGGAACAGCTGGATTTTCATGTTTCCATTAATATGAGCTGTAGTATAGCACAGAAATACTATGAAACTAATCGTCAAAATATAATGAAGTGGTTTTCCCCAAAGGGTCTGCGGTATTCTATACCGATGGCTCGAAAACCGAAGATGGACGAGTGGGAGCCGGCGTACACGGTCCCTTGATCCAATTAGCCATACCTATGGGTTCTTGCCCTTCGGTATTTCAAGCAGAAACATTTGCCATTAGGGAATACGTTGCGCTGTGTACAAGACGCAACTACCGGAGGGCAAGAATATACATAATATCGGATAGCAAAGCAGCCCTGCTAGCGCTTGACTCCCCAATAGTTAGGTCAAAGTTAGTCTGGGAATGTAAAACGTCCCTCAACACACTCGGAGAAAGAAACCAGGTCAACCTTATTTGGGTACCTGGCCACTCCGGGATAGATGGCAATGAAGCGGCAGACCGACTTGCCAGGGAAGGGGGGTCTATTCCCTTCACCGGTCCAGAGCCATTCTGTGGCTTCCCAGCCAGCCATCAAGCGATGGCAGTTAAGAAATGGGAACAAAAGAGAAAGCTTACGTTCTGGCAAACGATCGATGGCCAAGTCATTTCTCTCCTACTCGACGAGCTGGACTAAAAAAGTTCTCTCACTCAGTAAACAGGAACTGAGGAAACTAACTGGCGCACTCACGGGACATTGTCCCGTGAGGTATCACCTGAAGAACATAGGTAAGTCGCTGGAAGACACATGTCGCTTCTGCCAAGAAGCCACTGAGACAGCCAAGCACTTGTTATGCGAATGTGAAGCTGTTCATCGGAAAAGACTACAACACCTTGGCTTCTGGTTTCTAAAGCCGGAACAAGTGATGGATGTAGCCCCCAGAAAGGTGATAAAGTTCATGGAGACACTATTGCCTGACTGGTAAACAGCGCGGGGATGCACAATAGATCTTTAGGTCAAGGTGCTTGCGAGTTCATATGATCTTCCGCCCCTCCTCTAATCTAATCTAATCTAAAATCGTCAAAATCCGATTCACTTGGCATTTCGACAAAAAATTTCTGTGGTTCTGTTCTGTGTGACATTTCATATATCCATGGAAACATGAAAATCTGGCTGTTCCTCCAACAGATTTCGATTCTCACCGATGTTTTTTGAAATAGTATATTTCATTACTAGGAGTTATAGCCTGATTGTCCAATTTGAAGACATAAATAGTGTCACAAATTAGTGTTTATATCTCCAAAATCTCCTATTATAAGAATTTCTTTTTGCAACAGTGGAACAAAAGATACTACGCTGAAACTGCTTCTTGTATAAGTTATGAGGAAATATTATGCAGGGTGCCTGAAAAAGGCTTCGAAGGGACCCTCAATAAAACTATGAGGTCTCATTTTTTTCAAGTGGTAACCATATAATTTTGAAATTCCGATCGATTGCTCGTCAAAAACTAGTAGGAGTGTGCCAAACATTTCATGTCTTCAAAATCAGTAGTTCGGCCGTTATCGAATAAATTCGAATTTCACGACTAAAGCCAGGTTTCTTTGTCTAGTCATAGGTATATTAAGAGAATTTTCAAGTAGGCTATGTCAATAGTTAGAAGATGTCAGTTCATTTATAATGCATTGTTGAGAACTACTGAGATTTTTTCATTTAGTCATCATTCTGTTGAATCCTGATGCTGTAATATTCCTTAACGTCAAGGCCGTAGCTAGAAAAAAATTTCGGGGGGGGTCCGTCCGAGGCCGTAGCAGGAAAAAAATTTCGGGGGGAGGGGGGGGTGTCCGTTGAACTGAGCTCTAGAAAAATTTCGGGGGGGGTCCGGACCCCCCCCCTGGCTACGGCCATGCTTAACGTTTCTGAGGAAGTAAGGAAACAGAGGTTATCCAAGCGGATAACAAAAACTGAACAAGAGAATCTCCTAGAGTCTAAACAGGAATTCAGAAAAAATGTTTTATGAGAATATGGCGAATCCAGGTATTCGCATGGTCAACGCAAATTTGACGTAGAGGAGAATTCTTTTCTAGGGCAATTTTCCAAATGAGTTTTCAATATATTCTTCATACATTCTGGAGGGTTGTCTAGAGAATCTAGATCACATAGATAGTCTTCTTCAACTGGATGGCACTGCTTCGTGGACCATTTCAATTCTTTATCTCGAGTGAGCATGAAAGGATTGGTAAATGGAAGGGTAAGATTTCTCTGGGGCAAAAAGTAAAACTTGTACAGATTATAGTTTTCTTCATAGACCGTAGGGATGGATATGCGAAAAAGTATTGGAATAATAGTATCATTTTTAACTATTTCCGGAAAACTTACACACCGAGCGGGAATCGAACACCGCGACTTCCACTTGCCGGGCGGATGCTCATTTGAAATTCCGGAAAAAGTTACACACCGAGCGGGAATCGAACACCGCGTCTTCCACTTGCCGGGCGGATGCTCATTTGAAATTCCGGAAAAAGTTACACACCGAGCGGGAATCGAACACCGCGTCTTCCACTTGCCGGGCGGATGCTCATTTGAAATTCCGGAAAAAGTTACACACCGAGCGGGAATCGAACACCACGTCTTCCACTTGCCGGGCGGATGCTCATTTGCAATTCCGGAAAAAGTTACACACCGAGCGGGAATCGAACACCGCGTCTTCCACTTGCCGGGCGGATGCTCATTTGAAATTCCGGAAAAAGTTACACACCGAGCGGGAATCGAACACCGCGTCTTCCACTTGCCGGGCGGATGCTCATTTGCAATTCCGGAAAAAGTTACACACCGAGCGGGAATCGAACACCGCGTCTTCCACTTGCCGGGCGGATGCTCATTTGAAATTCCGGAAAAAGTTACACACCGAGCGGGAATCGAACACCGCGTCTTCCACTTGCCGGGCGGATGCTCATTTGCAATTCCGGAAAAAGTTACACACCGAGCGGGAATCGAACACCGCGTCTTCCACTTGCCGGGCGGATGCTCATTTGCAATTCCGGAAAAAGTTACACACCGAGCGGGAATCGAACACCGCGTCTTCCACTTGCCGGGCGGATGCTCATTTGAAATTCCGGAAAAAGTTACACACCGAGCGGGAATCGAACACCGCGTCTTCCACTTGCCGGGCGGATGCTCATTTGCAATTCCGGAAAAAGTTACACACCGAGCGGGAATCGAACACCGCGTCTTCCACTTGCCGGGCGGATGCTCATTTGCAATTCCGGAAAAAGTTACACACCGAGCGGGAATCGAACACCGCGTCTTCCACTTGCCGGGCGGATGCTCATTTGAAATTCCGGAAAAAGTTACACACCGAGCGGGAATCGAACACCGCGTCTTCCACTTGCCGGGCGGATGCTCATTTGCAATTCCGGAAAAAGTTACACACCGAGCGGGAATCGAACACCGCGTCTTCCACTTGCCGGGCGGATGCTCATTTGCAATTCCGGAAAAAGTTACACACCGAGCGGGAATCGAACACCGCGTCTTCCACTTGCCGGGCGGATGCTCATTTGAAATTCCGGAAAAAGTTACACACCGAGCGGGAATCGAACACCGCGTCTTCCACTTGCCGGGCGGATGCTCATTTGAAATTCCGGAAAAAGTTACACACCGAGCGGGAATCGAACACCACGTCTTCCACTTGCCGGGCGGATGCTCATTTGCAATTCCGGAAAAAGTTACACACCGAGCGGGAATCGAACACCGCGTCTTCCACTTGCCGGGCGGATGCTCATTTGAAATTCCGGAAAAAGTTACACACCGAGCGGGAATCGAACACCACGTCTTCCACTTGCCGGGCGGATGCTCATTTGAAATTCCGGAAAAAGTTACACACCGAGCGGGAATCGAACACCGCGTCTTCCACTTGCCATCCGCCCGGCAAGTGGAAGACGCGGTGTGTTCGATTCCCGCTCGGTGTGTAACTTTTTCCGGAATTTCAAAAAATTTGTCTGCATGCCGTTACATCTTTCCCTAATATTTTTGATATTTTGCCTCCTACATTAATCAAACCTCGTTTTTCTCTAATTTTGTCATTTAAAAGCTCTTCTAGCGTTTTGACATCTATAGAATTTGAATGTTCTAAATATATTTGTAATGTGCTGTTTGAGAAAACCCTAGTTGTTGATTTTTAAAATTATCGTTCTTCTTCTGATATTTGCCAATTAGATTCTCAATTTGGTTCAAGTCAATATGATAAATTAATTGAATATGCTTTTTAGTAATATAGGCTTTGCCTAAGAGAATTGGAAGTACATTGTTTTCCAAGGGTATAATTTTCAGAGGGATTATTTCAGCAACTACTTCGAGTATAATGAGAAGAAATGTGATGATTCGCACCTTTATATCTGAAACAAAATATTCAACTATTTTCTCCGTTGTTTCAAAATTTTCTTATGATAAATGTGTTTATTTTTTATAATCTTGAACACGACAAGGGCGGTCCTAGGCTGATTTCCTGGGGGGGGTAATAATTGAATGAACAATTGAAAAGAATAGAAAATTTTTTTTTGTTAGTTTTTTCATAAATAAAATCGAATTGGTTGTAGGGGGGGGGTAATTACCCCCTTTCCCCCCCCCCCCCCGTAGGACCGCCCTTGGAACACGATGAGTGTCAATTTCTCGCCCATTTACCTTTTTGTAGACCGGATCTAGTTTACGTACAATTGGAGTTTTCAAATACATATGTGGGATTTTTATTTTTTTATTGGTCCTGTTTAGCAGACCTTTTCTGATTCAATTTTTCCAAGCGTTCAACATTTTTCTGTTGTTTATTCTCTAATTCATTCGAAATTTCACTTAAATTTTTCACGTAACTTCCAACATAATCTTGAATTTGTTCGTTATGTGTTTTTTCAATGGGTGAAGAATCATTTAGATCGGCTTTAATTATTTGCATTGGAGTCATATCTAGACTGGAATGGAATGAATTATTATAACTTGAAAGGGCTTGTGCCAATCGATTTCGGAAAGTAGAGTTATTACTATCAATGGTTCTTAATTGCTTAATCAACGTAGAATGAAATCTCTCTCTGCGATTGCATTTGAATTCCGATTGTAATTAGTAATATAGTGAATTTCTATTTTATGTATTTTACAAAAATCTTGAATAACATGATTTTTAAATTCTAATCCGTTATCACAAGTAATTTTAGAAGGAATGCCATAATGACTAAAATAGACCAATAATTTATCTAAAATTTCAGTACCTGTTTTCTAAAGAAGGGGATAACATTGTCTGAATCTGGAGAACGAATCGACAATAGTTAAGCAATACGTTTGATTGAATCTTATCGTATCACAATGAACATGACTAAATGGTTTAGAACCAAGAGGGTTGAGTTGAATAGGAGTTCTCTCATATTTACTCTTTTGACATATTTCACATGAATTAATAAAATTTAGTTCTTTATTCATATTCAGCCAATAAAATTTCCGTTTCAAACTTGTTAAATTTTCTTTGAGACCGCGATGTATCGTTTTGGTTTCATGGTACCTACTCCTGAATCCTGAGAACTTGTTCTTCTTTGTCTTCGACATCTTCTAAAATCGTTTTTGATATTTTTAGATCAAAGGATTTATAATCGAATTTTTCTTGCAATATTTTAATCAATGGTTTGTCTAACTCTTGAGATACAAAATAAAAGGTAAATGACTTTTAGGCTGGATATATTCTCTAACGAATGTGAACAAATCATTATCTATCGAATTAATCAAAACTCGAAATCTGAGTTTTTCTCCAAAAGGTTTGCTTTTCGTTACATTAAAATTCGGAGCTGTTTTAAATATAACTTGAAAAGAAGCTGAATTCAAACTTCTTTCTGTATAGGGAATCTCCAAAATGGGATTTTCAATACTACTGCGAATTGTTATATCACTATGAATTATAACATTTTTCAAATCATTTAAATTTTCGTTATCAAGAACAGGTAATTCATTATTTGGGTCAACAAGTTAATTAACACATTTTTCTAATTCGTCGTCGGAAACATGATTATTACCTATGTGTATCAGATAAAAAGTAAATAAGAATTTTCATATTCGATTCTGCGAATATGTATTTAATCATACTTTAAATTGTCGACCATTTTAATTGGTCTAACCCACAAGCAATTCTATAGGGAGAGCTAAATATTTATCTCCATTAAATTCACATATTTTTCTTAAATTAAATGATGTTTTAAATACCGTTTCGTATTCTGGTTTGCCATAAAATGATTCTTTCGTGATTAAATAATAAACATTTTTTTCATCGGTTTTAAGGAATGCTACTTCACCGATAGATTTATTTTGGGATTTAAGTTCCTCAACTTTACCATATTTATTTTTAAAATCTAAAGCAATACCTTGACACATCTTCAAGTCTTTAGAAACACAATGTGCGAATGAATAATTCTTAGGTGCTTGGAATAAGTCACCTTGTTTTTCTATCAATTTAAAAGAATTAGGAATATAATCATTTTCATGAAGTTTCATAAAATTTTCATAGTTTGAGTCTTCCGTTGAATCTAAAGTTATTCTGCTGAGTGCGTCCGCGATATTCATTGAACCTTCACGATATTGAATTTCGTAATTAAATTCCTCGAGTTTAATTCTCCACCTCCTAAGTCGAGAATTTGGCTCCTTTAAAGAAAATAGCCAAATTAGGGGTTTATGATCCGTATAAATAATAAATTTTCTTCCATAAAGATAAGGCCTAAAATAGAGGAAGAGCCAGTGACCAATTTTCATATGTCATTTCATAACTCACCAAAATTTACTTGTTTAGTATTCAATATCTGCTCGAAAATAAAAACCATTACTGCCAGCCCATAATGGCCGGAGTAGACTACCATAGGCGCTCAAAGAGGCCAGAAAATTAGGTTCATCTATGTCATACTATCATACACAAAACTTTCAGGAATTGTTATTGATAATATGTTGAATCCATAAAAAATAATGACAGAACTTTTTCGTCCCTCCTAAGTGTTGGCAGAACTCTTTGAAAATTCATTAAGAACAGCTGTAGTGCTGTAGTACCTACCTATGTAATTTCAGTACGCTTGAAATTTACAGGAAATAAAGAAAATGTGTCTATAAAGCGAATTATAATCATGACAGAATTGTTTACATCACGAACCATCTGCCAGAACGAGAAATGTTGCCGCGCAAGTGCGAGCGAAATGAGCTTCTTCATATTTGCAAGTCAGACCGAGAGCATGTATTATTGTCAATTAAAGAAATAAATTAAAGGAATTAGAGGTGTTTATTTTTAAAATTGCAACAATTTATTTAGTAATAAACTATCCAAAAAAATATGCTCTTCCTACGCTTCCTCAAAATTTTTTTCCTCATCGTAGTCATCTTGGTTGACATTTTCAATGAATGGCATTGTTTCTCACTCGAAGAATATTTTCCAACAATATTATAATAATTAGTTCTCAAAAAATGAGTAAAAATATTTTCCCCAACAGATTAATAACAAACATTGACTTTGTTAGAAGAATTTATGCTCGAATCTGAACTGAGCTCCAAGAATTTTTTGAATGGATTGAGGAGGTCTTGAGTATACCTGTGTGACTTCCGAAACATTCAAAGGAGTGTAAGATCTCATTCACATAAAGGGGTAAAAAATAAACCATCAGGGCATTTAAAACCCCAAAAGTTGGGTAGACTAAGAGTAGTAAAAGAGAGTATAAGACTTTCACAGTGAGCTTTAGTATTACGAGTACATAGCGAATACTCTTAACATCGGATCAGGTTAATGAAACTGAAAACAAATTCTAGAATTTCATAAAAGAATTTTAGCTTCCTCCACATAATTTCCTATCAACTTTTGATGAGTCTCGTAAATGCCCATGCGCTCTTGGTCTGACTTGCAAAATATGAATAAGCTCATTTCGCTCGCACTTGCGCGGCAACTTTTCTCGTTCTGGCAGATGGTTCGTGATGTGAAAAATTTCTGTCATGATTAAAATTCGCTTTCTAGAAACATTTTCTTTATTTCCTGTAAATTTCAAGCGTACTGGCAGACATAAGTACGGCTGTTAATGAATTTTCAAAGAGTTCTGCCGACACTTAGGAGGGACGAAAGAGTTAAAGTTCTGTCATTATTTTTCATGGATTCAACATATTATCAATAACAATTCCTGAAAGTTTTGTGTATGATACTATGACATAGTTGAACCTAATTTTCTGGCCTCTTTGAGCGCTCATGGTAGTCTATTCCGGCCATTATGGGCTGGCAGAAAAGGTTTTTATTTTCGAGCTGAAGGTGGATTTATACAGCAACTAAAATAAAATAAGAACTAAAATAAAATAAAATAAGAATGTTCACTTGATGCATTTCAATGACAGCGTTTATACAGGAAATAAGCTAAAATAAGGAATAAGAATAAGAATGAGAGATGGTCAACTTTTATCTTTTTCGCTTATTTTATTTGAAAAATGATAGTGCGCATGACCCAAATCCACTCCCCAATCTTTTCCGTATTGACACTTTTGACAAGTTCTAGTTTTCTAACCTAAAACTTATAATGAATATTTCTTTAAATCATTGATGATAATTATATTTAATATGGATGACCAGGAAATCATGATGGGAGCGATGTTGTTATTGATGACAAGTACTGCGATTATCGCCTTGAATAAAAGGCGAAAGTCATTGTCAAAAAATCTGCGATTTGATTGGTTCATTCTTATTTCTTATTTTATTCCAGTGATCTCTATAAACCTATGTTGTCTGCTCTTATTTCTTATTTTATTTTATTTTAGTTCTTATTTTATTTTAGTTGCTGTATAAATCCACCTTGACTCTTGGTCTAAAATGTTTACACGACCAAACGATAGCCCAAAAGTCCTTTTTCGATCGTACGACGTACTGTATCTAGTTTCTGCTTCATTCAGCGTTCTATTAGCGAAAGCAATGGTAAGATCGTTCGGACAATCACCTTGCGATAATACAGAACATACCGCAAATCCTGATGCGTCTGTAGTAAGAATAAAAGGTTCATCGAAACTTGGATATCTTAAGGTGGATTTATACAGCAACTAAAATAAAATAAGAACTAAAATAAAATAAAATAAGAAATAAGAGCAGACAACATAGGTTTATAGAGATCACTGGAATAAAATAAGAAATAAGAATGAACCAATCAAATCGCAGATTTTTTGACAATGACTTCCGCCTTTTATTCAAGGCGATAATCGCAGTACTTGTCATCAATAACAACATCGCTCCCATCATGATTTTCTGGTCATCCATATTAAATATGATTATCAACAATGATTTAAAAAAATATTCATTAAGTTTTAGGTTAGAAAACTAGAACTTGTCAAAAGTGTCAATACGGAAAAGATTGGGGAGTAGATTTGGGTCATGCGCACTATCATTTTCCAAATAAAATAAGCGAAAAAGATAAAAGTTGACCATCTCTTATTCTAATTCTTATTCCTTATTTTAGCTTATTTCCTGTATAAACGCTGTCATTGAAATGCTTGAAGTAAAGGTGGATTTATACAGCAACTAAAATAAAATAAGAACTAAAATAAAATAAAGTAAGAAATAAGAGCAGACAACATAGGTTTATAGAGATCACTAGAATAAAATAAGAAATAAGAATGAACCAATCAAATCGCAGATTTTTTGACAATGACTTTTGTGTACGTTTAGAAAATCGCCTATTCCGCCTTTTATTCAAGGCTTGTCATCAATAACAACATCGCTCCCATCATGATTTCCTGGTCATCCATATTAAATATATCATCAATAATGATTTAAAAAAATATTCATTCAATTTTAGGTTAGAAAACTAGAACTTGTCAAAAGTATCAATACGGAAAAGATTGGGGAGTGGATTTGGGTCATGCGCACTATCATTTTCCAAATAAAATAAGCGAAAAAGATAAAAGTTGACCATCTCTTATTCTAATTCTTATTCCTTATTTTAGCTTATTTCCTGTATAAACGCTGTCATTGAAATGCATGAAGTGAACATTCTTATTTTATTTTATTTTAGTTCTTATTTTATTTTAGTTGCTGATAAATCCACCTTGAACATTCTTATTTTATTTTAGTTCTTATTTTATTTTAGTTGCTGTATAAATCCACCTTCACTTGATGCATTCCAATGACAGCGTTTATACAGGAAATAAGCTAAAATAAGGAATAAGAATAAGAGATGGTCAACTTTTATCTTTTTCGCTTATTTTATTTGGAAAATGATAGTGCGCATGACCCAAATCCACTCCCCAATCTTTTCCGTATTGAAACTTTTGACAAGTTCTAGTTTTCTAACCTAAAACTTAATGAATATTTTTTTAAATCATTGTTGATGATTATATTCAATATGGATGACCAGGAAATCATGATGGGAGCGATGTTGTTATTGATGACAAGTACTGCGATTATCGCCTTGAATAAAAGGCGGAAGTCATTGTCAAAAAATCTGCGATTTGATTGGTTCATTCTTATTTCTTATTTTATTCCAGTGATCTCTATAAACCTATGTTGTCTGCTCTTATTTCTTATTTTATTTTAGTTCTTATTTTATTTTAGTTGCTGTATAAATTCACCTTTAATACGGGGTGATTTATCAAATTAATTTTACAAATTTCGAAAGCTTCAATGTATTTAGGATCATGAATATTAATTATCGCGTCTTTTTTTAAACAAACAGTTAATGGTTTCGTAATTTTGACAAAGTTCGGAATAAATTTCCGGTAATATCCAACTAGACCAAGAAAAGATTTAATTTCTTTCTGAGTTTTAAGGTGGATTTATACAGCAACTAAAATAAAATAAGAACTAAAATAAAATAAAATAAGAAATAAGAGCAGACAACATAGGTTTATAGAGATCACTGGAATAAAATAAGAAATAAGAATGAACCAATCAAATCGCAGATTTTTTGACAATTACTTCCGCCTTTTATTCAAGGCGATAATCGCAGTACTTGTCATCAATAACAACATCGCTCCCATCATGATTTCCTGGTCATCCATATTAAATATAATTATCAACAATGATTTAAAAAAATATTCATTAAGTTTTAGGTTAGAAAACTAGAACTTGTCAAAAGTGTCAATACGGAAAAAATTGGGGAGTGGATTTGGGTCATGCGCACTATCATTTTCCAAATAAAATAAGCGGAAAAGATAAAAGTTGACCATCTCTTATTCTAATTCTTATTCCTTATTTTAGATTATTTCCTTTATAAACGGTGTCATTGAAATGCATGAAGTGAACATTCTTATTTTATTTTATTTTAGTTCTTATTTTATTTTAGTTGCTGTATAAATCCACCTTTAGGAATTGGAAAACTTTTTACTGCTCGAAGTTTATAAGGATCTGGCTTTATTTCTTCTCGCGTAATAATATGTCCTGAAAATTCTATCTCAGATTCAAAAAAGTGACATTTGTCCAACTGAATTTCAAATTATCCTTTTTAAATGTTTCTTAAATATTAAGCTGCGTACAGATGTGCGAGCCGAACCTATCGCGAAGTGTTCGTGTCATGTTCGTTAATTTCACGTACACACTTGCGATCCGCTCGCGAACCAATACCGACGGATTAACGAAGTAACACTGGGCTCGCGTTGGGTTCGTGAAAGCACAGCCATCGTTAGAGAATATGTATTCTGTATACAGAAGGTTATGGTGAAAGGATCCGACTATCGATGGATCGGCGCGAACGGTTTGCGAGCGGCTCTATAGAGTTTCGACATGCCGTCCAAATAATTGTCGCTATTGGTTCGCGAGTGGTTCGCGATAGGTTCGGCTCGCACATCTAGACGCAGCTAAAGAATCCGACTATCGATGGTTCGGCGTGAACGGTTTGCGAGCGGCTCTATGGAGGTTCGACATGCCGTCCAAATAATTGTCGCTATTGGTTCGCGAGCGGTTCGCGATAGGTTCGGCTCGCACATCTATAGACGCAGCTTTATGAATATCGGCTAAATGTTGTTCGACTGTTTCTGAAAAAATTACAACATCATCCATGTAAACATAACAAATTTTTCCAATATAATCTTTCAAAACTTCATTAATCAATATTTGGAAAGTCGCTGGTGCATTTTTTAAACCAAAGGGCATACGTACAAATTCATAATGTCCGTTATCTACCGTAAAAGCAGTTTTTTCAATAGAATTTTCATCTTATTCAATTTGGTGAGAACCAGATGCAAGGTCAAGAGTAGTGAAATACTTTTTTTCCGTCGACCATAGAATAAAAGCTCATTTTAACGCTCCCGAAATCATCCATTAATGACCTATTTTAATGCATGATTTTTTATTAATGCATGATTATCATGGCAACCGAACATAAAATATTCAGTCTGGGCACTATCGAGCTTCGTTGGAAATCAACTTCTGTCAAGGAAGGGTATATTGACAACTCCATTCAAAATAAAATAGACTGCAGAAGAAATTTCAGGTGATAAAAGTTGCAAAGTAAATAATACATCAACCTCCATTTTCTCCACACGTGACACGTTCCTTATCTGATAGATATCATGGGTAATGATATAAATGCAAACTAAATGTTAACTATTCAGAATGTCACAACATGTCCAATATTCCCTCTATGAATTTTTCGAATTGTTCCATAGGGAGCATAAATATTAAAATATCTAAATGAACATAGAAATTCACATTATGTCAGATTTGTCTATTATGCAAAATAACAATTCATTTCTATCGAGAATTCATATTGAATTCGGGATGAGGTCGACGGAAAAATCTTGTAATCAACTCGTTTATTAATTCAGCGATTAATGGTCTCAAACATTAACGCGCTCGCTCCGCTCACGCGTTAAAATATTTCGACCATTAATCGCTGTCATTAATAAACTAGTTGATTAAATAACTATTTCTCCAACCATTAAAAAATGTTGACATTTTTGTACTATTTTCAGGTGCAAAAGCCATCAATTCCCTTACCGTATAAAAATTTGCTCGTTCCTTAGCAACACTTTTAATCCTAGGATTAAAAACGCTACTTTTAATCCTAGGACTAAAAGTCATTGCATTTGAGCTCTCTGATTGAAATTTGAAGTCAACTGACGTCTACTTGATAATCAATATTTACCAACAATATCAGATATTTGACTAGGTTGGAGAAAAAATAGTATATATCATACGGACTAAAAGTGCCTATTTTTACTTGCAATTTTGCATTCGCTCGGCTGCGCTGCGCTCCGACTCGCAACTGCAAATATTGCTCGTAAAAAAAATATGCACTTTTAATCCTTATAATATAAATATACTATTATTTCCTAATTTATCCAGAATAGCATCAATTTGAGGAAGTGGATACTTATCATCAATAGTTTTATCATTCAATTCTCTATAATCAATCGCGATTCGCCATTTTTTCTTTTCAGATAAATCTTGTTTCTTTGGGACAACAACAACTGGAAATGACCAAGGAGAAATACTAGGTCTAATAATTTTCTCTTCAAGCATATCTTGAACTTGTCTTTGAACTCCTTCCTGATGTACTTCTGGATATCGATATATTTTACAGTGAACAGGATTTTCATCATTAGCGGCCCACACACACGACCACTTCGGAGCGCACATCAAGCATTTGGCATTCCGGAGCGTCACTCCTGAACGATACACGCAGGAGTGTCGCTTGCCCACTAACGTACACAAAACAAAATATCTTGATTCTGATGTGACAGTATAGAATGTCACGTTCAAAAGTGATGGTTAGTGGGGTAGAAGTTTCCAAAATTGAAAGGTTTGGAGTGGCTCGTTGAGTTTTAGAAATTTTAAAACTTTGGAGCGTCACGCCAGAGCGCCACGTCAGAGCGACACGCCAGAGCGCCGCGCCAAAGTGAAACGCCTAAGGCGCTGGTCTCCCCGAACCGCGACCGACGACGGACGCGGGTCTGCCTCGTAAAACTTCCTAGTGATACATTTGGAAAACCATGGATACGACCGTATCCACGAAAATTGTACGGGGCAGAAACGCGACCGACGACGGACGCGTTTCAGGGAGACTTGCGCCTAAGGCGCTGGTCTCCCTGAAACGCGTCCGTCGTCGGTCGCGTTTCTGCCCCGTACAACTTCCTAGTGATACATTTGAAAAACCATAGATACGACCGTATCCACGAAAATTGTACGGGGCAGACCCGCGACCGACGACCGACGCGTTTCAGGGAGACCAGCGCCTAACCTTGGAGCGTTGATCGAACTAACCAAAAATTTTACACGGAAGTTTGGAACGGCGCGCATCGCTCCGAAGTGGTCGTGTGTGGGCCGCTATTAGTACGAATTTTATGTTTAATTTTATTAGAAAAGTTCAATGGTTGACCTGGTAATTGTTAAGCATCTTCATTCGTTATTAAAATTTTCATCAATTGATTGCTTATTTTGGGTTCCAAATGCCCTAATTCAAGAGGTATAACTGGCATACTTGTTGAAAATTGAAAGGAATTCTACAATATTGTGAGGATCCCTTAATTGGAGGAAGGTCTCCAAGGGCGTAACTACCTTTTCGGTTGGCAAATTCTCGAGCGCCAGCCACAATAGGTTTTACAAGGTTGTAGCGCCTTGACTAGAACCCTTCACTTCTGCCAGGGTAGCATTTATACAGTGGAGAAGGGTTCGGTTTTAATCTAAGTTGTTAGCGATTAAGGGAATGTTTCTTTCACGAAAGTGTCTGATGAATCAAAGAAAACAACAGGATGAAACTAAACTTATAATGAATAAACTTTTAATCCTTTTAACAACGAAATCCCAGAAATAAAAATGAACGTACGTTATCTATTACAAATGAAAATGAAATCTACCATCCAAAATGAAAATTACAGTGAAGGCATTTAAGGAAGCAAATAGATATGTACAAAATGTGAAAAACAATAACGGGTTACGATACGTTAAGGCGGCAGAGCGAGGTGAGCAGGCGTAGCGACGGAATGGAATTGAAGGGGGCGGCAATAGCGAAGTAAAAATAGGGAGAATCGGCAGGGCGCGGTGAAACATCGTAATGCTGACAACGGACCTGATGCCGGCGTGTTTCGCTCTAGTCGTTCAGATCTGACCAGGGTCAAATTAACAGTTCAAACGGGGGTGAATGGGATAAGGTAAGGTTGTGCTGCCCACAACGCACAGGAGAGTGATCCTAGTATAGAATCCCTCAATCTGACGTAGTGCCCTCGATAAACCTGCAAACCTTCAGTAGATTGACTGAGGGTGACACGGTGCCTTGACAACGCTATATAGTCTCGCCGAAGTCAATCCAGATGAAAATCGCAAGAATTATGAAGTATGCACACAACGGAAGGAAAAGAAATGAGAAAGTACAGTGATGCCAACAACACCGTCCGGAAAAGTGGTTTCAACAACGAAACCCCTCAACCTGGCGGAGTGCCCTCGATAAATCTGCAAACCTTCAGTAGATTGACTAAGGGTGACACGGTGCCTTGACAACGCTATATAGTCTCGCCGAAGTCAATCCAGATGAAAATAGCAAGAATTATGAAGTATGCACACAACGGAAGGAAAAGAAATGAGAAAGTACAGTGATGCCAACAACACCGTCCGGAAAAGTGGTTTCAACAACGAAACCCCTCAACCTGGCGGAGTGCCTTCGATAAATCTGCAAACCTTCAGTAGATTGACTAAGGGTGGTACGGTGCCTTGACAACGCTATATAATCTCGCCGAAGTCAATCCAGATGAAAATCGCAAGAATTATGATGTATGCACACAACGGAAGGAAAATAAATGAGAAAGTACAGTGATGCCAACAACACCGTCCGGAAAAGTGGCTTCAACAACGAAACCCCTCAACCTGGCGGAGTGCCTTCGATAAATCTGCAAACCTTCAGTAGATTGACTAAGGGTGATACGGTGCCTTGACAACGCTATATAATCTCGCCGAAGTCAATCCAGATGAAAATCGCAATAATTATGAAGTATACACACAACGGAAGGAAAAGATATGAAAGGAAACAGTGGTACCAACAACACCGTCCGGAAAAGTGGTTTCAACAACGAAACCCCTCAACCTGGCGGAGTGCCTTCGATAAATCTGCAAACCTTCAGTAGATTGACTAAGGGTGACACGGTGCCTTGACAACGCTATATAGTCTCGCCGAAGTCAATCCAGATGAAAATCGCAAGAATTATGAAGTAGATACGCACACAATGAAAGGAAAATTTTAAGAATATTCATGAAACACAGAAAAATAATGTTAGAACGATATTTCAGCGGAAACAATCAGCATAAAAGTGATGAGAACGGAGGCCTTACCGATTCCGGAAATTTCCCACTTTTCACTTTTTAAAACGGAGTCCTATCTCACTTTCACTGACCTATTTAAATTAATTTATAACGGTCTTCGAAAGACAAATGGAAAACTTATCCAACAAAATCTCAACTAATTCTTCGAAAATCGGCAAGACACAGTGATTTATTTCCACGGAAAGAGCAAATCAAAAAGGATGTTCTTAAATCGGGAAAACGTATTCAAACAGTTCAGACGGCAAAATGTAGGTAAAAGATGCTGTATCAGCTCCGATGACCCTTTTTAAAACCTCCGAAAAAGTGGGGTGATGACGCGTGCGAAAATTCAGAATTTCGAGAAGAAGGGAACTAAGACACCATCTGATTGGCCGTCATGACATCACGTCATTCAAAAAAGGAATTAAAACGTTACCTATACTCCATTCACTTTTATAAAGTATCGCGGTTTGCCATGAAATTTTGACACATTTCACCGTATATATTTTGAAAATGTTAGGTTATGGTCATTACACTGTCAGATACGCCCACAACGTTGCCGTTTCTGCTAAAAAATCGTAGTAATTACGTATTTATCAAAATGTTCCTTTGAGAAATTAATGAATTTGAGAAAATATTATGTTAATTCAGAAGACATTTAACTACATTTTTGCACAAGCTGAAATACTCCAGTATGAAAATGTAGTAGTTCTACGAAACCTGCGCCACAGTTAAATCTTCGAAGAACTAACTCCATTTACAAAGTTGAAAAAGAGTAAATAGAAAGTAGACCTGGCAATGTCGCTTAATTTTCACGAGTGCCAAACTGCGTCTGTTCTAGGGGAAAAAACTTGATAAACCTAAATCATGGCCAACCGCGATACTTTATAAAAGTGAATGGAGTATAGTTCTCAGAGCTCGGTGCCGTCGCCTGCGACGCTCCCCACTCCTCCTCATACCCGTTGATTTTTCAATCGGTAATTAAGTGTTTGACAATCAGCTGTTTACGACAGCGGAGATCTCAAATTGGTTATGTTTGTGGCAGAAATCCATTGTGTAGTTGGAATATTTCAACGACGAAAGGGGCGTGTCGCGACACATTTTGACAACCAGAAATGGAAAGGAAGGGGTAAGGGGAAGTTTTGTTTACATGCTCTGATTGGTTGAAGAGGTGTCGCAGGCGACGGCACCGAGCTCTGAGAACTAGGCAATAGAATTCGGTGTCCGCCGCTGTTTTTTGGATCCGCGGCCGCTTGAAAAACATAAAAATTCGCGAATTTATCGGACCTTATCAGCGGCCATATGCCACCGTATGGGATTTCTTTTACACGCGGATTGAGAATATTCGATTTATCGGGTTTAATTTATCAGATCGAATTTATTGAATGAAAATAAGGAAACTCGATCGAAAAATTTTTCTATGGGACAGAATACCCCCGGCAAAAAAAGTAACTTCGTTACAATATTCATTAAAGATTACTTGGTTTTTGAAATCCAAGGATAAACAATATTTATTCAGGAAATCTGCTCCTGTTGATCCGTCATAATTTTTATGAAATTTGTAAAGAGTGAAAATCATCAATATTAAATTCGGAAAATAAAGGTATCAATACTTTCTCATCAGAAGTTTCTTGCTTCATACACGCAGTTAATGTCGTGGATTCATTGAAAATATTCTTTTGAAAATTATTGTAAGCAAATTTGGGATCTATCGAACATACTGAACACAAGGGCGCACCCAGGATTGAATTTCCGGAGGGGGGGGGCTGAATTGAAATGCAACTTTGATATAAGATATAAAATATTTCATTTTTCTATGGAGATATTCCAAAAATGCACGGTGGCGCCTCTTTCGGATGAGTTTTCCTTCTCGCACTGAACGGCGACCTTAACGAATCATTTTTCGCATGAATTTCGTGAAAATTTAAATTACAATCACTCAATTACATCCAGCTGTATTTAATTCCGATAGTTAGTAATTTTACTCACTCTGGGCATAAATATAACTCAATCTTGCTTCTTGAACACAAACCAAAGAAAATGATCAAATATTCCACGTAGGGGAAGTACGTACAAAATTACATAGGGTTTTATTTCCAGGGCCGGACTGATATGGTGGGGGCCCACCGGGAAAAATTTTTTGGGGGGCCCCTGAGCGCTTGTCGCGGGTGCCTCCAGAGGCTAAAGACCCCAGCGTACTGGTTCAGATTCTGAAAGAGTAACGTAATTTGAGGTGACCCTGGAAAAAAGTAAGAAAAGCAACCTTTCTAAAGATGTGCACCATAGTCGAGTTCGAACATTGGATACTAGGAATTGGTTTTTCAGAATAATCCCCAACCCCAAATTCTACATTAAATTCTGGAAAAATCCCGTTTGACGTTTGACAAAAGTACAAAAATACAACACATTCGAATTAGATTGTATAATTTAATACAAAATATATAATCAAACAAAAAAAAAGCACTTAAAAAAAACGAAGAAAAGACGAAAACATAGTCACCGTCAAAAAATCAGTAGAGACACATTCTTTGGCTGGAGCATGTTTTTAAAAACATGGTTCATGCTTGAAATATTTATTATTGTATCGTTGTCATAACCAGTCATATCACTTTCCACATTCATTAACACTAGTTCTCCAAGAGTTTCCTGAGCAATGGTGGAACGAATTCTGGATTTTGATAATTTTAATTTGGAAAATACCGTTTCACATTTAACCTGCGTACATGATGTTCATTTTTTTCAATTCTAAATGACAGCAGCTTAGGCACCCTAGACATCGACAATTAACAGATATATTTTGGCAATTTATATTTGAGTCTCTTATCATTTCTGGAAATATTGCAGAAAATGAGCTCAATTTGGGGATCAGGTCTTGTTTATCAACATTTAAAAATTCAGAAATCGTGGTGAAAGCCTCCGTAAATGTTAACAAATCTTCCCGCTTTCGGGGAAAATATTTTGGGTCAAACAATTGAAAGTTTTTATAATGTGTTTCATTATTAGCAAACCTATTTGAGGTACTTCGAGAAATTTGGTTTATAATAGTTTTGTAAGTTTCCACTTCAAACCTTTAACAAGCATTATCAAAAATAAAGTCATCCATCAATTCCCCTGACATTTTATTTTTTTTATTGCCTTTTTGAACTAGAATTTTTCTCAATATCAATGTCATGTCCTTCTTCTTCCAATTTTCTGTTAATAAAATATATGAATTTGTCTGTTCGGCTTTTTACTTGTCCAAATTTTTCAGATAAACTTTCAATACCACTCTTGGCATGCATAACCATATTTTATGATTGAACTTAGATCAATTCCATAGGTTTGAAGGTACATTTGGATGCTGGTGTGAGGTATGAAAAACACTGCCTCATTGTAAAGGACAATAAAACAGCATCAAAAGTAATTCTGAAAAGCTGAAGCTTCTCATCTAGTCTTGGAATCAAATTTATCAGAAGTTTCAATTTTTTCCAGAACAGTCAGCAGAGTTGAATATAGTTCGTCCTCATAATATTCACCTCGTTTAATTCCGAGTAATTTTTGCACAGCCAGGCCCTTACTCCACCATCGGGTGTCACATTTTCTGTTGACTTTTTATTACATTTAGAATTTTCATCCTATACCTCTTTTTTTGCGTTTGGTTTTCGATTAATAATTATGAACCATTTTTATTTAAGTGTAAGTAACATAAGTTACACATATCAATAGGTGTTGATATGAAAATGGAAAAATTAAACAAACACCTTGTTAGTACAGCCATTAACCGAAATAAATCTGATATGATTCAGTAATAAGTAGCACCGTTTTACACGAAGGGCCCCCATAAACCACAAAAGGGGGCCCACCGGGGAATTCCCCGGTACCCCGCCTGCCCAGTCCGGCCCTGTTTATTTCAGAGGCATAACTTGTTAGTAGTGAATCACAGTAATGTCATATTCTACAACTATGATCTTTGGTCCTTTCTTCACAAAATCTAATCAACCTTTATGAAATAAAAATATCAAAAAATAAAATATTCTCAGATAAATTGGGATAAACGAAATTCATTTTGTCCGAATGCTATGGACAAAATGACATACCGGCAATAGGCAACTGTATTTTTCTACTTATAGTTACAAAACTACTAACAAAGTTCACTAATGAAACGATGGGTTCTTCTAGGAACATCAGCACAAGATGCGTCAGCCCAATGCATGCATCATGCATCGTAACTAGTCTTTTCCAGTGCTAATCTTGGAGAAGACTGGTTTTTTCCGATCTGAATCGGGAAAAAAGGTCATAACAATAGACAGTTGGACAATCGTCTTCATCATCTCGAAAGTTGATAGAAACATTTTCTTCTTCATTGTCTTCTTCAAATAATGCCCTAGGGACGTGTCTCATTTTCTTTGGAGGTGGTATGGGCTCATTTTTTGATTTTATTGCAATCATATTAGGTGAAGAAGTTGAAACTAAGTATACGTTTAACGTGTCTTCGGCTCACGTTTGCCTTGTCCACTTATGAATCGTCCATTAGGGATTGGAGGAACCTCTTCATAGGATCATCAATGCATCTTAATCGATGCATTGCTTTTATTAGCTACAGATGAATATTTTGTTATGAATATGTTAAGACAAGTCCTGTCTCTTTGTTTGGTGATGGAGCCTGGGATGAATGGTCTCGATGTTGTCCGGTAGATACGGTTAATTCAGCTGAAATACCTATGTCATTTTGTCCGTTCACTGTATATGTCATTTTGTCCATAAAGCGTTATGAAACTAGAAATACACCGAATTGACACAAAAAGTATATTTAACATAAAGAAAGCTTCGCGAATACAATGACAAATATGTATAGTTCGAAATGAATGCAATATAAATGAAAAAAATAGTGAAAACTGGCCATTTATTCCAAATATTTGGCGCATTAAAAAAATCTCGTGACCTATTATTTTAAGCGCGTTCGGCATTAGCATCCGAGAGCGGACGGATTTTTTAGTCACGTGATCACAGATTGTACAGATTTGTCAGATTTTTCTGTAAATAACGAACGGTACGGAGCTTTCAGATCGTTTTTTCTGTTTGTCAGATATTAAATTAGTGATTAAAGGTCTATTCGGCCGTAGAGGTAGTCTGGATTCTATTTCAATTCTTTCTCCCAACACTTCTACCCCTTGGTTGAAATGATTCAATATTTTGAATCATTATTTTTTTATCAAACGACATTTGTTATTTATTACTACACAACAAATAACATAAGACACGAAATTTTAACAGACTGTTCAAGAATATTCGTAGCAGGAAACTCATAAATGCAGATAAAATCCATTGACAAATGCAGAAAAGTAATTTCTGAATTCTGTTTCTGTTCTGTTGAAAAAATCCGTTTGCTCCGTCGAAATACAGCGAGCAAAAAGATCTACATCCGATTGATCAGATTTTTTTGCCGAACGGTCCAGATGTGTACTCCCCTCAATCTGGATGTAATAAACGAACGGTTCAGATCAATCCGACCAGTCAGATGTCATTGCCGAACGCGCTTTTTCTGTCATCACTCATAACGACCAAATGAACAAGAGTAGCGCTTGCGAGTTTTCAGAGGTTAATTGAACCCACTCGGGTCGTGTGATTTGGTGGGCAGTTCAGCATTTGATACCTCCAAACTCAAGTTATGATGCCTATGTCATTTTGTCCATATATGTCGTTTTGTACGTATTTCCCCTACTTCCTTCCGTATTTCAGAATTTTCCAACGGGGGGCTTTTTCTTAGACCATAAACAGAATTCTCTCGTCCCCGAAAGATTGACATACGACCAACAGCGCCAAATACCGGCAATACCGCACATAATATTGAATAGGTAAAATAGGTTCAAAAAAGAAATCTTCTTTATGCAGTTACCTGTAATGCGTTATCTAAATAAGTTCATGCATTGTTTAAACAATGGTTCATGTTTTGGGGAACCTCCCGGAAGGATATCTCTGGTAGTGTTTTCACGATTCTCAGTTATGCAGTTATGCACTTTGAATTTGGGGTGGCGGGGGGGATACGCCCCCTGCTCTGGGTGCGCCAATGACTGAACATCCACTATCTATCAAAAGTTTACATTTAGGATTTTGAAATTCAATAAAAGGTAATTGATTAGTGTACCCTATCAAGGGTAGAATTTAAGTCAATTTTTCGTTTGAGGCGTTTCCTCGAAAATTCCTCTTAGTGTCGTAACTCGTGCTTGCCTGAGCTTTGAAAGTTGAAGGTTGCTCTAAATGAGTCAATTCTTCAAAAGTATTAGGTTGGGGAAAAAGTAATTTCGTATTTTTCTATTTATTTGAATGCTCTATAAAAAGTGTTACACTCATCTAATTTAAGTCAAATATGAGCCATTGTCTTTGACTACTTGTTTCCAACGGAAATCTAACTTCATGATGCCTCTCTCATAAAAGCCCTTGTCCCTATTGGCAATGAACTCGGACAACCAATTTTCACAGGCCTCTATTGAGGCCAAATTTGTACCCCCAAACACGTTTGCCATCGACAGGAAAAGGTGATAGTCACTTGGTGCCAGGTCCGGACTATAAGGTGGATGCATAAGAACTTCCCATCCGAGCTCCCGGAGCTTCTTGCGTGTCATCAAAGAGGTATGCGGTCTGGAGTTATCCCTATGAAACACGTCAGCTCGTTGCTGTACCCAAACATCGAGCTTTTTTTTCAATCCAGCCTTCTTCAAATGATTTAAAACGGTTTTGTAATCGATATTCAGCTCCTGTGCGATGCTACGACTGCTAACATGAGGGTCTATCTCGATATGTTCCATGATTTTTTCAACATTTTCGACGACAGGCCTGCCAAAGCGTGGTGCATCTTTAACATCCACTATACCAGAACGGAATCGCTCAAACCAGTGTTGTGCAACACGAACCGAAAGAGTGTTGGCCCCGTATACATCGCAAATTTTTTGAGTTGCTTTTGAAGCGTTTTTTTCTTTCAAGAAGAAAAAATGTGAGAGATGGCGAATATCTTCTTTCGTGACCTCCATACTCAACGCACGATAATCCACGACTGAACGGACCAGCTCAAAAATGTCAAATAAATGTTTGTAGATAGATGCATAGAATACCTGGTGTTGGAACTGATTAGATTTTGTTTAAGACTTTCTTGTCGATTGATCATGTGATACTTTGTGCGGCTTTTCATTTCTCCCGAAAGAGGTCGCGCTATTATTCCATAACCACAATCTTTATGACATTCGAAATTAATACATGTTTTGAAGTTTTGATCAGAGACAACTGTCATTGTGTCATTTCTCTAAAAACATAACATAACCTATATCATACTGATCATCGCGCCACGACCGATGAATATTGCGGATTATTCCGGAAGTAGCACAAAATTTCAATTGTTTTGATCTACAAATTTTGTTCACGATTTTTACTTAGGAGTCGTTTCACCAGGTATTTCTATGCATCTATGTTTGTAGTATACACTAACACCACAGAATACCTAATTCTGTGCTAACACCTCGACAACGCGGTATCATCTGATCCGATGTGACCAATAGAGAACAAGATATAGGTACTCAGTTGAAATAAAAGGGAGCGAAATACGAAATTACTTTTAATATAATGGGGACTTTGATTGTTGTCGTAAAATTTTCTTTGCGGATTTGGGTTAAATTGAGTAGACTAATTATTCCGCTTCGAGGATAATTTCTTGTTTGAATGGGCATTTTCTCTGGAGGATTATAATTTCTATAATTTGGATTCGGTTTAAAAACATTCGCATTTTGATTATGAGAGGTACTTGGTTTCTCAAATAATAATAATAATAATAACCACGGGTGTGGTTTGGTTTCTGCCACGCCACATGGGGGGTGACGTCCCCACGGCTCGAGTTACCTGGACCACCAAGGGTAAATGATGGAAAACCCATGAAAATGAAGACCAGCAACGAGAAGTGGAAACCGATATCATGGCAGAAGATCGAAATGCCACTCCACCTGCTGGCTCGACCACCGTGAGGAGGACTGCCCGCAGGGGAGCTCGCAACGCACGTATCAAGTGGAGCCGCGAAATGAATATTGAAGTAATGCGAGCTTTTTATCACTTGAACAATTGCGAGGACGAATCACTTCCTGGATAGAGATACTCCCTCTATGACGAGTTCACCGGGAGGCATCCGGAACTTCAGCTGACGCAAGGGAATCATACAAGAGAAATCTTCAAAGGATCGAATTATCACAGAGGATCGCGGGATATGCACAGCAGGCTGTGGTTTCGCAAACCTGGCACATCGTGCGGAAATTCCTGAACTAGTGGGAGGAACTGAAATGTTTTTTCACTGGTTCATAGAAGTAATACCAGCTCAAGCTGAGAACGGGAGACCGATGAAGAATAATAATAATAAGCAATAAAATGAAGGATATGATTGGGGAACTTCGTTCCATACATCCGTACATCGTACAGTAGACTTGCCCACAGTCCATCTACTGAAGCAGAAAGCTGTAGATAAAATAAGATCACTTGCTCAGCGCGAAAGCGAAAGAAACTGATAAAAAGGCAAAAATGGATTGAAGATATTAGACAAGCTCTTAAGAACAAGCGTGATTTCACAGCACCTGGACTGGACGGTATTCAGAACTACTGGTGGAAGAGATTTCCAGCTACATATCAACACCTGGCAAGATTATTCAGCGGGATGCTGACTAGCCGTGAGCCCATTCCGTCATGGTTGGTGGGTGGTAGAACAGTGCTGATACCAAAATCAGGTGATTTAGGGCAACCCAAGAACTATCGCCCAATCATTTGCCTCAATACACTGTATAAGATCCTCACAAGTGTAATTCAAGATCAAATACTGAGGGCTATTGGACCAGTGTGGAACAGTATCTACGAACAAAGGAGAGCAAAGAAAGGAGTGCAAGGATGCAAGGACAACTTGCTCATAGACAAGAGCGTATGTCTAGACGCCAGGCACTACAAGCGCGACCTACACACATCATGGTTGGACTACGCGAAAGCATATGACACCACGCCGCACGAACTGATAGTACGGTTATTAAAAATGCTGAAAGTCTACCCTAACATCATCCACGCGATAGAAAACATCATAGAGCTGTGGAAAACGAAGTTTGCCGTCCGAGCAGAGGGTCGAACCGTTTATACGGGATGGGTGAGATACAGAAGAGGAGTTTTCCAGGGAGATTCGCTAAGCCCGTTATTATTCTGCATAACTCTAATACCACTAACAATTGAGTTAAGGGAGAGCAAGATAGGATACAAGGTCGGACCACCAGGCAGAAGGAACCACCTGATCTCGCATCTCTTGTACATGGACGACTTGAAGCTTTACGCTCCCTCCGAGTCCGCACTACGGCAACTACTGAATATAGTTTCAGACTACACAATGGGAATGTCGTTCGGTTTGGACAAGTGTGCTGTTTTTCATCTGCGCAGGGGAAAAGCTTAAGACGCAGGAGAAGATATTCGACTGTAAGATGGAATGACTTTTCGACACCTCGAAGACGGAGGACTTATAAGTTTCTTGGGATGAAACAGAGGGGTGTACTGGAGACAACCCAGATAAAGGATGCCTTAACAGCCAGCTACAAAAAGAAGCTGAGGGACATTTGGAAATCGCAGTTGTCGGGAAAGAACAAAGTATCTGCTACAAATATGCTATCCATCCCGATTCTCACCTACTCTTTCGGGGTGGTGAACTGGACGGTGAACAAACTCCTCGATCTTGGTAGGTCAACAAGAAAAACGATGAACATGAATCGTAGCCTACATCCCAACAGTTCAATACAGAGGATATACCTTCCCCGAAGCCAGAGGGGTAGAGGATTGCAATGTTTGGAATATCAACACTATCAACAAACATTGGAAATGGCAATAAGGATTCTAAGAGGGAAGATACGTTTCTGAAATTTGTTGCTCAGCATGAAATTGCGAACCATGGAGCCTTCCTATTCCGAGCTGCACAAAGGGCCGTGGAGAAGATCAGCATAACCAGCGTATCGATCAATCCTGAGCTCGCTGGAGCACCGATCACTCAGGCGGACCAAAGAAGCCTAGCGAGACTGATCCAAAAGTCTCAGTCGGATAAATTACTCGAACATCATATGAGTAAAAACTTGCACTCCATTTATTTCAGGAGTTTAAAAGACCAGGACCTGTCTTTCGCCTTTCTGAAGTCCACTAGCCTCAAGTCAGAGACGGAGGGATTTGTGATGGTTTAAAAAAAAAACATAATGAAAATGGACACCCCAACAACTTGCAGGGCTTACCATAGGCAACAGGAAACAATTATGCACATCCTTTCCGCCTGCAGAGTCCATGCTCCATCAGGGTATGTAGAGAGACACAACGCGGCTCTCCGCATTCTATACTTCCATCTGAGAGCCGCGTATGAGATAGACAAGGAACCGGTGCTACCATATGTGCCTCTGGAGATTGAAGCGGTGGCCCAGAACGAAGGAGTTATTTGTCGTGGAATTCTCCTCCCTTGCTGAAAATAATGTTGTGATGAAAGAGAAAGAAGAACAGAAGAGGCAAAAATACAAAGATCTTATGTTCGAGCTTGGAACTTTATACCCAGGTCATAAAATTAGGATGGTCGTACTAATCATAGGATGTCTCGGTGGAATGAGAGCCAACTACGTAGATGAACTGAAGATTATCCCGGCCTGTAGAACACTGGCCGAGGTATTGGCGCACAGAATGCAAAAAGCAGTGTTGCTCGGGTCACTCCATATCATCAGGTCTCGTGAACTCTAGAAGCCACTTGCAGCTCATATCTTTTGTTAAGGGACGCTACGAGGGCAGGATGAAGAACTCCTCCATTTAAGTGCGAGGGGTTCTTAGTGAGTAACCAAACAAGATCTTGGATTCTCACACTACCGAGAGTGTGGACCCTCTCGGTGCCCATAAAGGGTTTTCCCCTCACACGGACGTAAAAAAAAAAATAATAATAAGAGACGCTGGGCATGACAGCATGCGATCCGTCGGTGGCAGGGTGCTGAGGAAGCGGGCTCCTGCCATACAACAAAATACAGCTCCACCAGAACATCGGGAAGTGGAATCCCAAAACATGGCAGGAGATCAAAATGCCACTGCACCTTCTGGCTCGACCACCGTGAGGAGGACTGCCCGCAGGGGAGCTCGCAACGCACGTATCAAGTCGAGCCGCGAAATTAATGTTGAAGTGATGCGAGCCTTTTACTACGTGAATAATTGCGATGACAAACCACTTCCTGGATGGAGATACTCCCTCTATACTGAATTCGGGAAGGGAACATTGCGGATCGTAAAAATGTTATTTTACGAAAAGACTACTTGACAAGACAGGAACTAGATGAGATCAAGAGAGAAATGGGCTACACAATCAATCAAGAACAGATTGTCGGAAGTCAGAATGAAGAACCCACCGAGCCGTTGGAGAGACCAGCAGATACGGCGAGGGTCCTGACTCCCCAAAATATCGCCAACTGTATGACACCTTCTATAGTCAGGCCCGGATCTACGCAAATAATTTTTTATTATTTTCAATTTGCTGAAACTGCTTTCACATCTTGCAGACGTGGTAGGGAATGTGCACTATATTCTATATAATGTCAGCTATACTGACATTATAGGGAAAGCATCTTTCAGATCTTGCCTGTGAAGAATTTGTAGCAGGTCTAATGAAGTCGATCTTTCACTTATTTCAGGAACCAACATTTTGAAAACCGCAAGTTCCTAATAAAATTCAACTGCATTCAAGTCTCTTCAATATTTTTGCGCTAAAAGGGTCCCATTTTCTGCAGATCCTCTTTTCGCATGTTTAAAAGGGCATGGCCATTGAGGAATGAGAAATTAGTATGCAGACTCTCTGCGCTCTCTAATCTTTATTTGATTTCTGACAATAATGTGTCGAAAACAACCTTCATTTCCTCGGAAAATAAACCAACTAGATCCGTTCTTGACTCATCATCGCACATTTCGTCAACCTGCTTTTTCTTCTTGGAAACACGTTTATTTCTAAGAATTGGCTTCACATTCAATTCTTCTGAAAGAAAGGTAGCTTCCGAGATCCAGTTTTCAATAAGTTTTTCTGTCATTCCTTGCACGATCTTCATAAGTCCTTGCATGAACGATAATGAACGTGAAATAACTATATCTCCTTTCTGAATTTCCACGTTGACCATATTGATCTCTCGCAGAATATTATCCCAAATTGTTAGGTTCAGTATGAATCTAAAATCCATCACAGCATGAAGCAAATGACCAGCTTCATACTTGTATTCTGCGACTAGTGAGGATTCTTTTATTTCTTCCACATCCTTCACAACTCCCGGTAAATTATTGAGCAGGCGAGCAGGGCATAAGCAGCTTGATGTTTAGTCCATCTAGTTTGGCTACTTCCTTTAAAATTTGTTTTCGTCCACTTTTCCATAATTGTCCGTCGTGTGGTTGAAGTAACAAAAAAACAATACATGATAAAGACGAATGGACACCCACAAGATTCAGAGAGTGTAGAATTCTGGATTGGACTCCTTTATATATATGCCAGCTTGTCAACTTCTAAGAAGTCAATAAAACTTTCCTTTATTTTTAGTATTATAAGTGTTTGCCTTTATCTCATATCCAGACTACGTTCTCTTTAAATATCGTATAACGTGGTTCATTTGTTCTGTGAGAGATACATCTGGGTTACAGTCGAACATAATAGTGAAATAGTTGGCCTCCTTGATTTCATTAATAATGCTATTCCGAACTTTGGTGGCCATTAAATCGATAATTTCATTTTGCGTATTTTTGGTAAGATAGGATGTTTGTCCTTTTTTTGAGTGGTCAAGATGGCACTTCAGAGTCGGGTCATATTTAATAATAATATTTTTTTCCGAGAAAATCAAAAATAAAAAAAATTTAACCTGTGGTTGTTTTAAGCGCCCCCTTAAGCTGGCGCCCAGGGCAAGCGCCCCGCTTGCCCCACCCTAGATCCGGGCCTGTCTATAGTAACCTGGCTGGCGCAATACGAATTTACCGATCCGCTCAATCGCCCCATCCTCCCAAAATTGAACTTTAACTCTACGGCCAAAAATAACATCGAGAGGCTCAAAGAAATATTGGCGGAACACCTGAGCACTCAATGGACGTTGGAACAAGTCCACTCATTTCTGTACTGTGCTGCCATCACAGTAATCGGACAAAATGGGCAAAAGATCTACACCCCCAGAACTAGCGAACAGAAAGTTAAAAATCAAACTCCTGCCTGGAAAAGAAGATTAATGCAGGACGTCGATAAACTTCGAGGAAAAGTTGATGTCTTGGATGAGTTCCTGAAGGATAATAAATCGCGTAAAGTACTGAACAAAGTGCGAAAAATAGCCACATCATTAGGGCTGGACCTGGAGTCTAGAACATAGAGTTCATAGTTGTTCTGAAAGATCGCTTGAGACAACAAGCTAAAGCGGAAGGTGCTCGCCTGCGAAGATACAATAAGTTAACAAAGCGAAAACAACAAAACGCTGAATGTATGAGAGACAGAAAGATGTTCTTCAGCAGTCTTGAAAAGCCCTCCGAAATCTCCACCAATCAGCAAGCTAACATCAACAATGACGAATTTCGGCAACATTGAAGTTTTCTATGGTCGGAGAGTGGTCAATTTCAGAGGATTACTCGCTGGCTTACGGACATTGAACACCAGGCCTCAGAAATCGTTGAGATGATGACTGATCTTTTCACAGTCGAAGAAATTTCCAACATTGTCAAAAACACTAGTAACTGGAAGGCGCCAGAACCCAACCGACTTCACAACTTCTGGGTTAAACAATTTCCAGCATGTTTCCCAAGACTGGCTAGATGTTTTTCGTAGGCACTAGAAGATCCCTTCAAGATACCTACTTTCCTCACTCAAGGCAATTCCTATATGCTTCACAAAAGAGGAGATGGCAGCAAGCCAGAAAACTACCGACCCATAACGTGTTTGTCAGTGGTGTACAAGCTGTTCACGTCGCTTTTGAATAATACGATATATCGTCACTGTGAAGCCAACAACATTCTGGAAGAAGAACAGAAAGGTTGCTCTCGAGGTTCGGCATGATGCAAACATCAACTCACCCTAGACGCTGTAGTGTTAAAGCAAGCCCAAGCGAGAAGGAGGAATTTAAGTCTATGCTATATCGACTATCAGAAGGCCTTCGATACAGTGCCCCAAGATTGACTTCTGAAAGTACTCGAGGTTTATAAGATCTGCCCGAAAATAAAAGCCGTGCTTCAACATCTTATGAGTACATGGAGAACAAATATTCTAATGAACAATATCAATGCTGGAACCGTAAAAATATCGAGGGGGATATTTCAGGGAGATGCCCTGTCACCGATGTGGTTTTGTATGGCACTGAATCCTCTTTTTACTCTTTTGAAGAACACTTACATTGGGTATAGACCTCCGATGAGGAATCCGCGAAAACTGCCCCATTTGTAGTATATTGATGATCTCAAACACTATTCGGCGAGAACCAAAACCAACTTCACTCCCTCATAGACATAGTGCGCTCCTTTAGCAGAGACATTGGCATGTCTTTTGGTCTCGATAAGTGCGCCATAGTCAGCATCAGGAAGGGTAAAAAGGGGGAACACTCAGGAACAATTTCAGGACATCTGCAGTATGTTGCCAGAAGAGACCTACAAGTATCTGGGCATTCCTCAAAATCAACGGATTGAACACACCCGTTTGAAAGCTGAGTTCACTGGGAAATATAAAAACAGGGTTACCAAAGTGCTCAACACCAAGCTGTCTGCTAAAAACCAGATCGATGCCTTGAACTCTTGGGCCACGCCAGCACTGACCTACACATTAGGAGTCTTGAAGTGGTCAGATGCTGATCTGACTTTCCGTACGGAAAGGCCTGAAATAGGAAAGAGCGAAGTAAAGCGCGTATGTGTAAAGGATGCACTTGGAGGGCAGGATTGCGTTCGCAGAATTATTGCAGGAAAGCGCGGCAGTCTAGTCTTGGTCATCTAGGGAGACACTACGCGCTTTCCGCCCCGCCGCACAATTGCGTAAGCGTTCAGAATTGAAATAAATAAATAGATCATGGATGTTCGACTGTGGCCAAAAGAACTCATAACAGATTTCATCAACCTTTACAAATCTAATCCGTGTATGTGGAGAAATAAGAGCGACGAATACAAAAACAAAAACCGTCGTGATAGTGCCTTCAAGGCAATGGTGGATTTTTGTAAAGCACGCGGATTCCCTGATGCAAATAAAGAATTCGTGTCAAAAAAAATTCAGAGCCTTCGTGGCTCCTTCCGAAAGGAATTAATAAAAGTGCAAGATAGCGATAGAAGCGGTCGTGGAACTGATGAAATTTACGTTCCAACGCTATGGTACTTTGATCTTTTGCTATTCACAAAAGATCAAGAAGTGCCAACACATAGCATTTCTAATATGGACTCAGCTGATTTTGGACAAGAGGACGTTGAAGTGGAAGAAATGGATAGAGGCGAGACAGAAATGATACAAGAAGTGAGTTACAATTATTTAATTCATTTGTAATATAAGAGAAATTATTATAGGAAAGATATTACAAGTAGAAAATGTCTATTCGATTTATTGTTTACGAAACTTAATCTAATTCAGGTATTCTTTTCATGATTCATAATTCAAAAATCACATGTTCTAACATTCAAGCTCTTCCTTGATCTATAATATCATCTTGCCAATCTACTCTCCCATCGGAAATAAAATAATTCAAATAGTTTTCTCGGTTTTGTTTGGCTTCTAATGTAACTTGTCTATTAGTTGTTGGATTGAGATTTACCAATTCGACTGAGTTATTATGCCAGTCGCCTTTTCGGGCTGAACTTGTATCAACTTCTTCTCTGTTCGGTGCAGTAGGTGTTGTATATGAATCGCTGGTTGCACGTAAATAATTATGTAAAGCACAAATTGCCAGTACGATATAGCAAACAGTTTCGGGTTTCAAATGTATAGCCGTATGTAAAACTCTAAATCGAGATGATATAATTCCAAATGCATTTTCTACTACATTTCGAGCACGTGATAACCGGTAGTTAAAAATTCTTCGGTTGCGGTTCAGCTCACGTTTAGCAAATGGACGAAGAAAATGTTCGGATAATCCGAAAGCCTCATCTCCAAGAAATACAAAATTGAGGTTGTTGACAGTTTCACTGTTGTCTGGCAACTGAAGTTGTTGCCTCATGAGTTTTCGATAGAACTCTGTGTATTCTAGCACTCCTCCATCTGAGTGTCTTCCATTTTTTCCCACGTCAACATACAAGAACTCGTAGTTGGGGCCTACCAATGCTAATAAGACGATGCTGTAAAAATGCTTGTAATTGTAGTAATGAGCCCCTGAATGCGGTGGTGGAATAATTCGTATGTGTTTCCCATCCAACGATCCTCCACAATTCACAAAGTGCCATTTCCTTTCAAATTCAGATGCTATTTTGGCCCAGTCGTCTTTAGACGAAGGAAACTGTAACAAAATAATATTCTAATTATTATATTATTTTATTGTTATAATTACTGCTGCAGGTAAAGTAAAATCTCTTTATGACGCTTTTCTTGGTGACATTTGTTTCTCGACTGCATATCACAGTAGGAAATTGAAGAAATAAGGAGAAAACGTTGAAAGACGAATAACGAGAAGGGTTATAACAAAATTTACTGTATCTAGGTTTTCACGCTTTTTCCCCCCTCCTCTCACATTATTGACTGTATTTATCAATTAATTTTTTACTTTTACAGGCGCCCGAGTCACCTCATGTAAAAGCGAGAACCAGAAAAAGGAAATTGGACCCTCAAGGTGATTTCATCAAACTATGCACTTCAGCGTTACAGGCAAATACACGCCCAATAAGCGACTTCTAAGCTGTAGGTATTAATCTTGCAAGTAAATTAGTGAAGATGGAACCATCACAGGCAATTTATGCTGAGTACCTAGTGAGTGACATCATCAAACGAGGTTTATTCAATAACTTGTCTGAAAACACCGATATTTGTGATAACGGGTGCAATAAAATAAGATCCACATGGACAAGTTTACCTTCCACCTCAACATCACGAAGTTCATGGAATGAAACAGCACAACCGACAGAGGATCCTGAGGGCTTAGGCACTCTCTTACAGTTACATTGAACTCGATATTTTTTTATGTACCATCTAGTTTTTTCGGAATATTTACTGAATGACATTTACTTTATAAATAAATAAATACTTAAGCCGGACTCCCACTACTAGTGTATTTGGCAAATATTTGCCACTTGCCTATATTTGGCATGTAGTGGGAGTGGTTCACTCGGCCAATACTTGTCAATCTTGTCATTCAAATTCGAAACTTCATCTACTTGTCAAGTACGCAAATAATTGCGTACTTGCCAAATATACGAGTAGTGGGAGTCCGCCTTTATATATGGAAATAATGTATAATAATTAATTAATATTAGCTAGTATTAATTTCTTACCTTCATGTAATCATCCTTTAGTACTTTGTATATGGCTTCACATGTTTGTGGTATGATTTTAATCAATGAAGGAGCAGATATCCCGGTAGAAAATTTCAAATCCTCGTAGGATCGTCCTGTCGCCAAAAATCTCAGAGTTGCTGTTAAGCGTTCTTCAACGCTGATACTTCTCCTCATGGGTGTGTCTTGTTTCATTATTTTAGGTCTTAGGTCTTAGATCCATCATACACGCACAATCACATAAGCAACACTGAGTTGAACCGACAAGCCATCAAAACTGTTCGTCTGACGACCACTCCAAGCGTCGAGGATTGCGCGCTAGATTCGCCCTCTTTTCGTTGGCTCCAACAAGTCGACACGCTTTCTTGGAAGAAAGCGCAGTGTCATATTTTTCGCTACACACGCTTTCCCTATGGATTTGCGCGATGGTATTACTCGCACGCTTTCCTCGAAGTCCCAGGAGTGTGGGAAAGCGTGCGAGTTTGACCGACTCACCCGTCGCCTAATAGCGGCCTTTACACATACACGCTTTCCCACACTCCTGGGACTTCGAGGAAAGCGTGCGAGTAATACCATCGCGCAAATCCATAGGGAAAGCGTGTGTAGCGAAAAATATGACACTGCGCTTTCTTCCAAGAAAGCGTGTCGACTTGTTGGAGCCAACGAAAAGAGGGCGAATCTAGCGCGCAATCCTCGACGCTTGGAGTGGTCGTCAGACGAACAGTTTTGATGGCCTGCCGGTTTAACCATTGTTGCTTATGTGATTGTGCGTGTGTGATGGATCTTCAAAGAAGACAAAACGTCACTCTGGCCATTATTGGATTGATGACAACAGTTGGGCAAATAAAAAAAATAAAAAAGAGGGTTTGGGTGAAAGAATATAGACGTCGTTATGGTCATTTGCCGTTGATATACGAGTTACGGGAAAATCACCCAGAAGATTTCATAAATTATCTGAGAATGAGCCTCATCATTCGAATTATTAATTGAAAAACTAAGACGTAAAATAGTGAAACAAGACACACCCATGAGGCTATGTGTTGGCACTTCTTGATCTTTTGTGAATAGCAAAAGATCATAGCACCATAGCGTTGGAACGTAAATTTCATCTGCTCCACGACCGCTTCTATCGCTATCTTGTACTTTCTTTAATTCCTTTCGAAGGCTCTGAATTTTTTTTGACACGAATTCCTTATTGGGATCAGGGAATCCGCGTGCTTTACAAAAATCCACCATTGCCTTGAAGGCACTATCACGACGGTTTTTGTATTCGTCGCTCTTGTTTCTCCACAAACACGCATTAGATTTGTATAAGTTGATGAAATCTGTTATAAGTTCTTTTGACCACAGTCGAACATCCATGATCTATTTATTTATTTCAATTCTGAACGGTTACGCAATTGTGCGGCGGGACGGAAAGCGCATAGTGTCTTCCTAGAGTACCAAGACTAGACTGCCGCGCTTTCCTGCAATAATTCTGCGAACGCAATCCTGCCCTCCAAGTGCACCCTTTACACATACGCGCTTTACTTCGCTCTTTCCTATTTCAAGCCTTTCCGTACGGAAAGCGTGTATGTGTAAAGGCCGCTAATGACAAAATTCCGATGTCTGCACACCAATGCATCGGTGAAAAGGATTTATCTATAGACTGCAGAACCCAGGAGAAAAACTTGAGGCAGCGACTGCTCGAGTCTGAAGATAGCCTGATGAAATTGGTGACAACAGAAGATAAGGGATACACATCCTCTGAACCTACAACACAGATGACTGACGTTCGATATCACTACCAGAAGAGGAGATAGAAGTCTATGGCGAGAACAAGCATTGCACGGCAGATTTCCCAAGCACCTTGAGGGGGAAAATGTCGATAAATTAGCTTCTTTGTCGTGGTTGAATGCGGGACACTTGTATCCTGAAACTGAGGAATTTCTGACGGCTATCCAAGATCGAGTTATAAGAACTCGCAACTAGGAGAAACACTGTTTGAAGCTTAACGTGGGGGACAAATGCAGGAAGTGCGGCGCAGTTGGCGAATCTTTTGAACATGTAATCACTGGTTGTCGAGTTCTTGCCGACAACGCATATCTGGGCCGACACAACCAAGTGGCAAATATTGTTCACCAGCAGTTGGCTCTTAGACATGGTTTTTTGGATACTTGTCCGCCATATTATAAGTATCAACCTGCAGCGGTTGGAAACGGACGCAGTGGTTCTCTATTGGGACAGACCCATAACAACGGATAGATCAGTGAACTACAATAGACCGGACCTTGTATTCATTGAGAAGGATCAGAAGTATGGGGTGATAATTGATGTAGCAGTAACATTGACTCATAACATCGGAAGAACGGAGTCGGAAAAAATAACGGAAGTACGAAAACCTGGCAATGGAACTGAAGAATATGTGGTAATTGTCGAAAGTCACTATTATACCATTGGTGATTTCGGCTGAGGGAGTCATGTCCAAATCATTTAAGAAAAATCTTCAAAAGATCGAAATATCCCAGAGGATCGCGGGATATGCACAGCAGGCTGTAGCTTTGCGAACCTGTCACATCGTGCGGAAATTCCTGAACTAATGGGAGGAACTGAAATGTTTTTTCACTGGTTCATAGAAGTGATACCAGCTCGAGCTGAGAGCGGGAGACCGATAATAAAAATAATAATAACAGCTCTTTATTTCATAACTTCAGGCTACACAGAATAACATGAACATGAAAAGAAATAGTGTCAAAAAAACTCCAACTAACACAAAAAATCATCAAGGGTATACGGTTCCATATTTAGCAATAAATGAAATATTTTATTTTTAAATAACTTATAATCTGCAATTCTTTTTATATCGTTTGGCAATTTGTTCAAAAATGTCAGACATCTATATTCAGCTTGTTTTTGAGTTGTTGTTAATCTACATTTTGGAAAGTTATATACAAGGTTCCTTGTATCATATCTTAATTTCATATTTTTATGTCGACTGAATAAGACTTTTTTTATGTACAAATAACAAACATTCCTGTATGTACAATGCATATAAAGTAAGAATACCTTGTTTTTTGAAATAGCCCCTACAAGACTGTTTATGTGTTAAACTGTTCCAAATAAACATTGCCTGATCCATAAAATAATAAACCAAATCTTAATTTTGACTCTATGCTGGCATGATATACTACTTTTATGATATTTGAACTCAAATATTTAAAGACTATCCGAAAAGCATAAATCGATGAACCCAATTTTCCATTAAGGTTGGTTATGTGTTCTTTCCAACTCATGTCTTCCTCGATGTAGAGTCCCAAAAATTTAGTGGAATGTGCTGTATCAAAACGTGTTGCCCCCAATCTGACAGTGCTGGAAATCTCCATGTCAGAGTGTGGAGGATGGAAAAGGATCAAGTTGGTTTTATATCTGTTGAGGATCATGTTGTTATTCGCAAACCATGTTTCGGTATGTGTATTCTAGAACTTGCTGTGCTGTCGCTTGGAGATCTGGCCAAAGTGAGTCAACTATTAGTCTCCCAGAGTTAATGCCTTGGACAAATCGAGAAACAGTCCAAGGGGCAGGTTGTTGTTCTCCAATGCATCAGTGATTCCCTTAATAAACTGGAATATGGCCGTTTGAATGGATCTTCCCTTCAGATAACCATGTTGGTTGACTGTGAACAGTTTGTTCTTCACCAGAAACTCCATAATTCTATTGCAGAAGGCTATTTCAAAGATCTTTGAGAGTGAAGATAATATGCTGATTGGTCTATAGTTTCCATACTCATTTACATCACCTTTCTTATAAATTGGTTGGACTATTGCAGATTTTAACTCATCAGGGAAAACTCCCTGCCTCATTAGCAAGGCACACACGAAAGGGAAATCTTTGAGATCTGATCCGCAGTCCAGATTTGTTACAAATCTGGATTGCGGATGGGATCGCTCCCGCCGATCTGGTCTGTCGCGGATCATATATCTCAATGATCCCGACAGACCAGATCGGCGAAAGAGATCCGATCTGCAGTCCAGACCTGTAACGAATCTGGACTGCGGATCAGATCTCACAGATTTCCCTTTCGTGTGTGCCTTGCTATTGAATTGTTTAAGATAATTTGTATGGGTTCTATGATCTCATCCGAAATTTTTTTGATGATATTATCTGATATACCATCAACTCCACTTGTGTGTTTATTCTTTAGGGATTTCATTATAGTCTTGAGTTCTTCTAAACTAACATATTTCAAATATAGAGATTCATTTACCATAGCGACTTCGTCAAACGGGATATTATCCTGGGGTATATTCCTTGTTAATACTGTTGCAATGTTAACAAAATATTTATTCAATTCATTTGAAATGTGTTGAAGATTACCTTCAATTGGAAACTTATTTTCATTATCTCTATTTGTTAGTGATTTGACAATTGACCAAGTTGTTTTATTTTTATTATCCGAGTTTTCTATTTGATTTTGAAGAGAGAGCTTTTTACGGCTGATAAGTGATCTTTCATACGTTTTTTTTCAGGACAATGTATTTACTCTGATATGATGGATCTCTTCTACTTAACACCAACAATACGTCTAATTTCTTTTTTATTTCTTCTATATTTGGATCAAGGTCAGGGGCGGCTCCAGGATTTTCGTTTTGGGTATGCCCAGTTTTTTTTTTGGGTAGGCCCGGTTCAGGAATTAGGAATTACGTCAGTTCACCACCCCGTGCAAAACCGAGGAGGTCCACTAGAATAAATATGAAATTTTTGGGTAGGCCCAGGTCCACCCGGCCTACCCGCTAGAACCGCCACTGATCAAGGTCTTAATTTTTATAGGCATATTTTCGAATTGGTAGCTTTTTCAAAGGGCAGGTCCTATTAAGACATTCCTCGAAGATGGAGAGAAAGTTCTTGAACTGTACATTGATGTCCTCATTTAACTGTAGAAAGCACCAATCCTGGTTCCTCAAGAGAGTTTTCAAATTTCTCAGATTTTCTTCCGAGTATATTCTTTTCCAAGTGTATGTCTGTCTTGACGTGTTGCCACTGAACGTAATTGTCTGTGCCGTGGATTACCATCAAAATGAAATGTTCAGGTCTGCAATTCTTCTTTTTGTCTTCAGAAGCTCCAGTTTGATTCAAATTATCCATCCAACATTTGATTGTTTTGCGGCTGAAGAAAGAATCGTTTCGACAAAGGTAAACCCGAGGGTAAACCGTAGAGGCAGAGCGCGCTGAGGCTTGATCGACGACTCGCTATTTTGAAACACTTTACAACGAACGTCGTTGTCTACTCGACCACAGCATATTATAGTTATTTATAATGAAGGCCTTTATACTTCAAAATAATTCATTACAATGTAATATAAATAGGGCCGAAATTTAGTCCGCATGATCCTAGGAAAATACAATAGTTACAATAGGAATTCATAATCTACCTATACAAGTCATCCGTCCATTCTTCCACCTAACCCTCTGGCCTCTGGTGATTGGAGTTACACTGAAAATGAAAAATTCTCGAGCATAACATGACAAAAAGATATTTCCAAGTCTATTAATATGTAAATAAGCCCACCATTGCCTAAAATGATATATGAATCAAGAATCAACTCACTTCAGTTCGTCACACCACAGTATAGACACTAAGTGTCTATACTATGTATACTATGTATAGACACTAAGTGTCTATACTGTGCATCAACTCACACAACCTGTTCCGTACTCAACGTATTACCTACGTAAAGCGAGTTTGGAGATGGACTGCAGAAGGTCTGAACTTAAAAGGCCTTACCAATATGATGATATAGTTCTGGTTTCCTTGTAGTCGGCTGGAGGGATCCTCCGATTGGGCTGAGTGGCTCATCCACGATGAACACTCTGTTTCCGGCAATCACTGTTTCTTGATAACTAACATGCGTTAAAATGCGGAGCGAAAAGAGCGTAATGTCATTAGAAAATCAATTTCTATCGCCATGGTTCCTCCCCCAATATTTAATGTTTTTCGACGCAAACCCATAATTCGTCTGCATCATAGAACTTATAGTACCATGGAATGCTATTACCAGATCAACAAGTGGATAAACATCACAAGTTGGAGGAACAGCGTTTCCATAGATATGACCTGTCACAACTTTGAGCAATATTCTGCTTTGTGGTGAGTTATGCGTGACATTTGAAGTAACGGTTACTGGTCACATCTTAGTATATTTTAGAGCTCAATTCAATTGTGGTGTTGAATTCTGAAAAAAAAATTTTAATGGCGGAAAGCCTGAAAAGTTTGAATTTTTTTTCTCGGTTGCCAATTTGGAAAGCAATATTTCAACGTACTCGATTTTCTAAGATTCTCCGTGAAAAAATTTTTTCAAAATTTTTTTTACATGTCATCAGTGAAAAAAAAAAATTCTCCCAGAATTTTCGGAATTTTCCATGGTCAAACTTCATTTCTGAATACTTGGGTGAAAACAGAATAAAAAAATATCAATTGGTTTTCTTTTTGTAGCCTTCCAAAGATAATGCTCGGAGTATGTAGGTACTTTCATAATTTTTATTTGAAAAACTAGAGGCCGTACGAAGGCCAAATTTAGGCTAATGAGCTGCCAGAGTAACCCGGACAGAAATATGAATTAAAAAACCAAAAAAATTTTTTTCAAAAAACTTCGGTGGGAATCGAACTCTCCACTTTCGATTCACTAGCGTCGCTTTGGTAACGGAAATTTATGAGATTAAAATAAACCCAATTCATACTCGTAAAGAGTTCGAATCCTACCAAAGTTTTTTCAGAAAATTTTTTATGGTTTATAAATTCATATTTCTGTCTGGGTCATTCTGGCAGCCCATTAGCACAATTTTGGCCTTCGTACGGCTTACAGTTTTTCGAATAAAAATTATGAAAGTTCTCCGAGCGTAATCTTTGGAAGGCTACAAAAAGAAAACCAATTGATGTTTTTTCATTTCGTTTTCACCCAAGTATTCATAATTGAAGATAGTTCAACCATGAAAAATTCCAAAAATTTGGGGCGAATTTTTTTTCACTGAAGACATGTAAAAAAAAGTCGAGTTCGAATTTTGAAAAAATTTTTTTCACGGAATATCTTAGAAAATCGAGTACGTTGAAATAGTGCTTTCCACATTGGCAACCGAGAAAAAAAATTTAAACTTTTACTAAGATGTGACCAGTACCTGTTATTTCTAATGTCACGCGTTACTCACCGCAGTTATCAGAATATTGCTCAATGTTGACATTAAACACCCTGTATCTCGCTTATGCGTTGACAACGGGGTATATGTCATAAGGCAAAAAATGACTTTCCCGGTCACCTACATTGCTATACAGGGTCTTTCACGAGGAACCTCACCCATATTTATACGGGAAACTACTGAACGTATTTTCATGAAATTCAGCACTTAAAGTATTTCACGATGCTGATGAAATCTAAAATATTTTCAAGGCATGAGCACCTCCGGTTTTTCCGGAAATGACGTCAACTTCCGTTTTTCAAATTAGAACACCATTTTTTTATTGCAGAAATAGATTCCTTAGAACATTTCAAGTTATTTTGATGTAACATTTTTCAGTTTTGGTTGGAAAATTCTCTCTGAGCGGGAAAATTCGAAAAAAAAAATCGAAAATAGAGCTCCGCTGAAACAAGAATAACTTCGTGGTTTTTGGATGGAAAATTTTCATTTTTGGGATTTTTCAAGATGTAAGATTGATGTATCCACTTTAAAAATCGAAATCGCGATTCATGATACAGGGGGTGGAAAAATCGCTTTCAAAGTTAGGGATGACAAAATCGTGAAAAATCAATTTTTTCAAATTAGAACCCCATTTTTTTTATGGCAGATATTGAATCTACGTTGAAAAATAATGTGAGTGCATGCATCACACCCTTGCCCTAAAATGGATATTTTCTGAGTTAATATCCACTTTAGGGCAAGGGTGTGATGCATACACTCACATTATTTTTTAACGTAGATTCAATATCTGCCATAAAAAATGGGGTTCTAATTTGAAAAAATTGAGGACAGCCTCTTACCTTTTACTTATTGAAGAAAAAGTGAGATGGATACACAGGAATGGAGAGATATGGAAACGCGGATACTTTTAGCGCGTTCGGAAAGTACATACATATTTTTTATTCGTTCTCAATACATGCATCCTCTGTGTGAGGAAAATATGTGTCGAGAGAATAACAGCACAAAAGTTGGACTTGTCTGTGCTCATATGATTTTCTAAGCATGGGACGGGGTGAAATAAGTGAAAGGATATGTATTGCCGGAAGCGCAATCATTCTGTTGAATAAAACGAAATTAGGGGATATAACGTTGTAGATGAAGAATGGAAAAACATGCGAAATTAATTGTGACAGGAATTACAGTGATGATGGAATCAAATAATAACATATTCGATCAATTTTTCAAATTTTTTGGTGAGGACAAGCCGCCACTGATTATGAAGTGACAGATCGAAAATTGATAGAAGGGGGTTAGTAAACATGGAGCATTACAGGTAGAAAAACGCGTACTGATTGTCAAAAATCGTAGAAATTGATGCAGTAACGGGGAAGCTATTGATGACATGTGGTTTTAGTAAGACTGTGCCATATGTTATACCAACTTGTAACATTTTGGAAAATGTCTTCGTCTCCGTAAATGAGAAAATTCTGGGAGATTTTTCTATGCTATATCAGCAACAACGTTGATTTCCAGCTTGAGTGCCTCGATTTTTTTTTGAAAGATTCAATGGAACTTTCATTGATGCATGCTCGACAGATGAATTGAATGCTGAAAATGGCGACCCACCAGTCTCCACAAAGGCCCTCAACTTTTGTGTTCTGATTTCAGCCAGACCCTGTATAAAGCTTATTGTTCAATTTCAACCCAATATCCGCAGTCCAGATCTGGACTGCGGATCAGATCTTACAGATTTCCCTTTCGTGTGTGCCTTGCTAATTGAATGTTTAGTTTCTGAATCACTGAGAAAATAAAAATGTGTGGAGCGCATTTGCCCGGGGCACTTTGACTAAAGTACCCTGAAAATTTCACGTCTCTAGGTTGTTTCTTTCAAAAACTATCGAGTTTACCACAGGATGGTCGAACAGACTGGCAGAATTGAGTGCAACCTAATCGTTTTATTTCATTTTCCGCCCGATGTTTCTCCATTACAGACATGTGTGCTAAATAATAACGATCCTGTCCATAGGGACAAGGGCGAAAAAAATTGAAATGATGATATAAAAGGAAGTCTTTGGATAGATATATATATATATATTATCTTTGATTTCAGTCTATATCTATACAAATTTCACTTCAATATAGGTACAAGTGATAAAAACTGTGAAATGTGTACATAGTTCCTAAAACTGAAAGATAAAAATATCTTAGAATAATGTATTGTCACAAGATTTGAGTATGTTATCATATAACATCAATACTGAAGGTTAAGGAAGACCATAACATATACTCATTGATAGAACTAGTTAATTAATTAAAATCAAGTATAATTTTTTTTAGACATTTCATCATTAACTACTTCATTTATCAGATCGAGCATAATATGCTGTTATACTCCATTCACTTTTATAAAGTATATCGGTTGGCCATGGAAATCTGACACATTTCACCGTGTATATTTTGAAAATGTTAGGTTGTAGTCAGTCTTCTGTCAGTTGAACAAGCAACGTTGCCGTTTCTACATAGAGGTCGTAGTAATTAGGTATTTAACAAAATGTTCATTTACTTCGGGAAAATAATGAATTTGAGTAAATTATCAGGGTAACTTTTAGAATTCACAGATTTTAATTCTAAATAGCACTTCCTGATACTTAGCCTCTGTTTTCTCGAAACTACCTTCGACATTCTTAGTTTCCAGGCTTGATAATTAATAATTATTAATGAGAAATAAACGTCGGCAACGTCTACGAGATTTATTCATTGACGTAATGTCATTCACAAGGGCCAACCTTCGATTTTTTCAGGTAAAGAAACTTGATAAACCTAAAACTTGGCCAACCGCGATACTTTATAAAAGTGAATGGAGTATACTTGTAAATGTCACAAAAATAAAGTCTATACGAGAAGTATAGTAGAAGTTTTGAACACCTTTGGAAATAACTATGATACAGTAATCAGGACATATCAACATGATAAAAAAAAATTAAATTTTATTTAGTTTATGTACTTTTTCGAGCTATTTCCATCGTTTATAGGATTTATTTAGCCCAAAAGAACCAAGATTTTATTCTTCAATACCACACAATCATATATGATTGGAAAGTTACGTTTCCAATCTGACATATGCCATAAGCAAGCTTCTTCTCGTTCACAGTTTTGAAATATACTGCGATGCTATATGCACATTTTCTCCACTCGAACGTCGTTGGCTTATTTTTCTCCTATCTCAAAAACGCAAATTCGGTTCCAACAACAGATGTAACTGAGTGTTACTCACAAATTTAAGACTGTTGGATTTTCAGGAACAAAATCATAGTGGATTTGTTTATTGATGGGGACCGGTGAAAATTTCCAATCGTACATATTATCATACTGTATTCGTTACCAATTTCTGGCATTTTTGGTCTATCTTTCATTTGTTCAATGATTTGTGTGAACTCCATACCATGTGGAACAAACATTCGATATGAATGTTGCTTAGCAAAAATCACACAACACTCCTGTTATAAAGAGTGTAATACACTGCATAGGGGAGAGAAAGAAGCATAATACACCGTTCATTGAGATGTGAAAATCTTGCTATTCGCACTGCTTTGAGCATGTTTTGCCTATCGAACGAAAATTATGCCTCGACTTAATATCATCATTTGTATGGACTCCGATTGAGAATGACCTACAAAAATAATCATATGAACTAGGTAGTCTTTCGATTGCTAGTAAAACGGAAGCGAAAGCTGATTTGTTATTATTATATATATAAGCCTGTTGTCTTCACATGCTTCAAGAGTATTTCCTCGAAAAACATGATTCCTTGGAGCGCACTGGTGGGGGAATTATGGTTGAATCGATCAAAGAATAAAATCTATCTTGAACTCTCAAATATCCCAACCTAGCGTAATGACAAGAAATGTGAAAAATCAATGCATATTAAAACCAATATAAAAGGCTTGCCATTTCAGAGATGAAAGTATTGGGACAGAAACAGCCTGAAAATATACAAGATGATTTGCAGACCTCTGCTAGAATATAGACAAATTCTGGGAAAATGCAACAAAAGTACCTTCAAAATGATAGAAGAAGCTGAATGCACTAGTCAACAAAAGATTACCAAAATAAGATATCCAAACAATCTGCTACATAACCCAGCCAACCAACATCTTTACGAGAAAACCAAAATATAACCAATAAGTGGAAGAATACAAAGACTAAACAAGAAATTCATCAGTCAACAACACAACATTAATACAAGAGAAACACTAATACATAACATATCCCACCTTGGAAGACCTAAAAGGAACAACCAATATTTCAGTACTTCTAAGCCTACTAATATTCTAGACACTATATATTTCGCAGACTCAGACTTCTCGCCCTTTTACATACAATTAAGCCCGCAACGGACGGCGAGCGATAATATAATATATATTATAGCTTTGCATTGACATATGTCATTTTAGTATGGAAAAATATCGTAATATATCGCTTGAATGAAAATATATATATATATATATATTCTATACTAAAATGACATATGTCAATGCAAAGCTATAATATTAATATTATATTATCGCTCGCCGTCTGTTGAGGGCTTTATGCTGGGAAACATAAATTGTACAAGGGCAGGGAGACCTCGGTCGATAGCTCTTTGAAATGTTTTTCCAATAAAGTTATTTTCTCCCTCTCTGACTGTTTGTTCCCATGTACAATCAGAAAATATTTGGAAACTTCTTGTTCTTTCCAAAGCTTCTTTCAGTTCTCTAAATTCTTAAAATGAATTCTTTCGATGATGGAAACTGCTCAAAGAACTACATAAACAATATTCCATCGTTTAACCAAGAAAAAACTTGAACATCAAGTTCCGCGGTGCTACAAACTGATAGAATATACAATAAGCGAAATTATTTATATTGAATACATTATTAATTTCAAATACATGTCCAACTTTTGTCATTTCTATGAAATATCCACAACTTGTACCTTGACAACGGTTAATTTTTAAGGCCATTGTTAATACATCACGAACTAGGGGAGAACAAAAATGATAAGTGATGCAAACTTACCAATGCAAGACTCCATTTAAATATATAGGTGAACATAATGAGCGGATGCAAGGTTAAGGGGTAGTGAGGCAATTTTACACAAGAAATGATGATCCAGTGAAAAAATAAATGAAAAATGCCGACGCCAAACCCTTGCATCCGCCAAAATGGCAATGATGATAAATTCTTCACCATTGGCTAAAATATATACTGGCACAACCTTCCAAGCTCCAAATTTCTTAAATACCAATAAATTAAGTTTTATCTATAATATTTGTATAACGATGAATAGTTAATTGGAGTCAAAAATGGTCAACATATATCTTGGAAAGTTAAGTTCTAATTCATAGTCTAAAAGAAAGCAAACTTATAACAGTTTTTAAGGCAAAATTCATTTTGAATGAGTTCTACAAAGGTTTCCTTAAATATTTAACCATATATACAAATTTCAGGACATAAATAAATAAATAAAATAGAGATATTATTAGGGAGAAAGTTGCAGTAGGACACTTAAAACATTTCAAACGTGATTTTTAGAAATAATTAAAAAGCGTAATACACTGAATGGGAAACTTACTTCCATACTGTTGGAAAATAATACATGGCTTTTATGAACTTTCAAATCATCAGAAAATTTTCAACTTGTATAATTTGAAGGAAAATTAAAATGAATATTCAATTCAAAATTCGTGAATACCGGGTCGGGTTTCAACTGCCATGTGACCTTGAAGTTGTGGAGAAATTCGAAACGAATGCTTAGATGGTATCTTTGGTTGATCTTATTATGTACTCTTAACATACGCTAAGATCGTCTGAGGAGAGAATGTCTTAACGGTTTCTCGAGATAATCTTGGGAGTATGATACGGATTAGATATCACTGATGATTTTTCATAACAACGAAATGTTGTTGTGGCATTATTCCAATATTTGTAGGAACAATTTTTTGCTTCAAGTATTATGATTGTTGAAATGATGTTTTGCAATAATCTTCATATAACGGAAAGAGATAAATATGTAAACGTTTGCAGAATATGCTATTTTTCCAATTTAGCAATAAATAATCCTAAAAAACATACTCTCTTCAGAATTATGTAAATTGAGATGTTAAACTTGGTGTCTAAATACGTTCATGATACTTTTTTACTATGAACAATTGCCGGGACTAATGATAAGTTGAAATCACTTCTACAATAATCATCTTTAGAAAACTGCTTTTTCCAAAAATTAGAATCGCACTTTTGCTTTCATTCAAAGATATCAAGACGATTTCACTTATTGCACATATTTGAACTTCACCACCTCACATCTTAACACGTACGGAAAGGCGTTGTAGAGGAATAAGAAACTTCTTGCATCTCTTTCGTCAGAAATATATCACCTCCTCCTCTGTGTTTTGTTGCTGTTTTTGATGTTGTTGCTGATTACTGCTTCTAACTCGAAATTTGTCCGGGAACTTTGGGTACGTGTTAGTGCGAGATGCTTTATTGCTTGGACTTTGTGGCACACTCTGAGAACTTTGACCAGTGGGAGACGAACACTGTTGTATGAGTGCTGGACTAGATCCGGTTCTGCTATGGGCATGTGGTAACGTCGGGGTCTGTATTCGGGAAGAAAGGAAATTAATTTGAGCCAAGTACTTATCATGGATGCTTTTAGATTCGCGAAAATGCGTAATTTCAATAAACTAAACCACATCATATTTGAGAGGTCTCGATACCTAATAAAGCCATAAGATTCATTTTATCATGACAGATCGGCTGAAAAATTTCCCGGTATAATAAAGAAGATGAAACTATTCGGTTATATTCGATTTGAATCATCAACATGTCTCATTCAACTGTGATACAATCGTTCCAGCGCTTCTCTAACATTTCGATACCTTTCTAGAAAGACGATTAATCATTGACGTCAAATTGGACTATTATGCCGGTAATCACCCCCCCAGTCGTCCCGAATCTCTTTCCGGTGAACATTTCTAGCATTGCAAACAGGTAAAAGGCACTGGGACTAAATCTGAGGAATAGGGTGGGTGCGGAAGTAATTCGTACAATTTTGCCATCGTAGCATCAAAGACTCTAGACACGGAGCATTGTCTGGGTGAATTTTCACTTTCTTTCTTTGCTTGTTGAGCAGTTTTTTCGAAATTCCCTTGTTCAGACAATCCAGTTAGGTCTTTAGGGATATCTATTGACTCTACAGATGTGTAATGGTTCGCCCATCGTTGCCTAACCTTTTCAATTACGCCAAAACAGCCCCAAACAGGTGTTCGGAATAATTGACTCTTTACGGTATACGCGGCACCCACTCCGAAAACAACATTATCGAATGAATTTTGATGTGAAATAAAGCCTTTATTTTACTTACGTATACATATAGTGGGTTTCACAAAGCGCAATCAGCGCTGATCAGAGAATCACGGACTTGATCGGGGAATCAACTCGATTTGACAGTTCAAAATTCACATTTGATTTCAGAGCTGACAAACCTTTGTGAAACTCACCGATAGTGTCAGCTTTCTCCCGATACTTCACTTTACGGTTAACCAAATCGGTTTTATAACCACCACTTTTGGGCGATGACAACGAGCCGCTATCATTTCTTGTACTTAGCCAAGCTTTAGTTTCAATGGTGTTTTCCTATCAAAAAGCAATGTTTAATCACGAAATTCTTTCCCATTGTGTTGAAAAATAAAAAAGTTGTTTCACTAAAAGCACTGAAACTTTCTAACCAAACGTCAAATCTTCATGACTTTTACATTAGATTTCCAAAACCATCTTGCCAATTTTTGAATGCATTGATATTCGATCAAACCGAATGTAAAATTTGTTTCGTGGCGGCGCCGCAATGTCATACTTGTCATTGCGATGTATTGCCCAGGGAGGTAGAAACTCATAATTTCATGGTTTTTTCCGTTGATCATAGATGCATAGGATACCTGGTGTTGGCACTGATTAGATTTTGTTTGAGACTTCCTTGTCGATCGAAAATCCGAGCTGGGGTCGTAGTTTTTATTTCTCCCGAAAGGGATCGCGCTATTTCTCATTGCCGCAGTAGCGCAACGACCGCGAAATATTGCGGATTATTCCCGAAGAGTGCCGTTTTTGATCTACAATTTTTGTCACGATTTTTAGTGAGGAGTCGTCACACCAGGGTTTCTATGCATCTACCGTTGATCGATTTGATTGATGTATCAACAGCTGATTCACGCAGGTCACGCAGGTAAATCTTGACAAAATGGCATTTTTATGCAATGAAAGTCTTGAACCTTTCCTCAGAACTAATAGAAATCAAAATGTCACGAATATAAACACAAATTATTGCTTAAGAAAACTAAAAACTACATATTAACACAACACGTTCACCAGCATGAATTCAAATACATATGTATTTGAAATAACTAAAAAGAATTAATATAATATATAATTTGTGAAAAACTCCACCTGAGTGGTTAAGGACGAAATTTCTCTCATATTCTCAAATTTGGAAAATCTTCACCATTTTCGGGTCCAAAACTTAAAACTATTTCGAAAACATGTGAACATCACCAGTTCGTTTAACGCAAAATGTCACAATTTCAAAACGGTGACGTCATCATAGAAATGTCAATTCAATTTATAAATTCATAAGTTGGAAACACCATACACGCGCATAATAATAATATTAATCATTCTGGTGTGTGTTTATTGTTTTAATTTTTTTCCTTAGGATAACTCATATACATAGTATATTTTCGAAATGGATTCCAATCTACGATTCGGAAGTTCTCGCACTGATTACCGAGTAGCTATTAGGAAGAATATATGCAAAAATATGCAATATATTCTTGTTATTTGAATGGAGAGGAAGAACCAGTAATATCAATTTTGATAATTTGAACATACATTTTTCATGAAACAAAAAAATGTTCAAAATAAAAACGGTGAAAACAGAATAAATCCAGAAAACAAAACCAATATTCTTCAATAAGCTGATTCCAGAAGCTCTAAAAACGTTCGAACTACCCCAATACCTGTTTTCAAACCGTTTCAAATTATTTCGAACCATTTGGTACGTGACATCACCAGTTCGACGCGAAAATACGAATATTTCAAAACTAACCAAACAGTTTTGAAATATTGTCACCATTGAACATATAGTAACATGGAATGCTATTACTTCGATGACTAAACACATGGTGAATGCACTGATTAGATTTTGTTTCTACCCGCTACCGAGAATATTGGCAAGATTTCGTTTTTTCCACTTCAGGTGGCGCTATTCACAATTTATGACAGATTGCTATTAGTTATTTGAAATATTTGAATTTATTCTGGTGAACATGTTATGTCAATAGCCGATAATTTTGTCATATATAATACCACTAGAGATGAAATTTTGCCGGCAAAATTTCTCGATGTAAAATGAAAGTTTGTTGCTTTCGGCAATTTCGCGAATGATATTTGTATCAAAATCACGAGCCGTCAGGCGAGTGATTTTGGAAAAATGTCATGAGCGAAATTGCCGAGAAGCAACAAACTTGAATATTACAAGAGAGAAATTTTACCTGCTTAAATTTCATCTCGAGTGGTATTCGAAATGACTATTTCTCGAGAAAATGTGTCTGAAGATGGTCACATTGGGCTTGTATTGCGCTATTTGACAAATAAGTATTCATCATAGATCAACTAAACGTTGTTTGTTTTCTCTATGGTATTCATTCCCGAAGCTATCTATGAATTTGAGAAACGTCAAAAATTTTGTCGAACCAAGTTGTTGATTTTGCCGTTACCATGTTTTATCGATGAGAAACAAGTGTTGCTAAGGAAAATTCCTCACTAAAAATGGAATGAGTGGAATAGTCAAGCAGAAATTTGGGAATATATTCTTGACATTTTAATTCATTTAAGTAGGGAGGAAAAGTATAAAGGTGAATACAGACTATTCTGACGTGACGTGGTTACATGTGGGTCCACGTCAAAATGTGCGTGATATAAAAATGCAAAAAAATGCAACACATCGTTCTGTGCGTTCACGTTCATATTATGCCAGTAAGCACTGCACGTGACGTGAAATCACGTCACGTCAGAATAGTCTGTATTCACCTTGAGACTTTCACCATATAAAAATGTCATTCTGTGGTCATGTCATAATTGACTTTGGCAGATCAGCTGTTGATTAATCAATCAAATCGATCAAGGGAAAAAAACCGTAATGACGTTGTATGACATTGCGGCGCCGCCACGAAACATTGCTGATATTCTCGATTTGGTCGAACGTCATTCCATTCGAAATTTGACGAGTACTTACACCTAGAAGCATAGAATGAATGGAGGGAAGGCTCCGCTACAAAAATGAACTGCCAAAAACGTCCGCACTTGTCAGTTCGCCGCAAGGTTATGAGATGGCGCCAACGTCGTTCGTGGCTCCAGCATGGCTATAACGATACATATTCAAAATGAAATTCGTTTTGACGAATTTATTTCCGATCATAGAATTTCCATATAATTGCGCATAAATAATTGATTAGAATGCGGTGATATGTCAACAATATTGTTATGATCAAAGATCTTTGGTTATGATTAATATTTGGTGTTATTTTGAAGGGTGAGACTTAAAAAAAAATCTTTTATTTAAGTAACGTACAGGTCTTCTTCTAGAAGCTGAAAAAAACGGAGATGGAATTGTCGAATTTTAATGTAGTAAGAATTTGTTTCGATTTCTTCATATGGAACAACCGGACGTCATTTCAAGTCAATTAGAAGGCGTGATTATTCTTTCTTCAGAAATTTTGAATGCGTCATGATCCCACCGAGGCCTTTTTGGCTAAAATAGGTAATAATAAAATTGTTCAATATGTTTTGATACTTGTCAATAAAAATTCAAACTGTTTACCTTGTTTTTTCATTCAATAATTATATAGTAGGTACATAGCATAATAAATCACACTATATCAATTAAAAATATTATACTTAGCAACAAACGTTGAAATGAACAAAACCAACAGGTAAATTAGATAGTTGAAGCCGCAGAAATGTTTTTTTTTATCGAAGCCGATTCAATTCGTATATTATAGTAACTTCAAACAATATTCGAATTCAATACAATTTGTTTCGACCTCCTTTAGTCCTTTCAGTCAACAACAAGAAGTTTTATTATTCAATCACTTTGGTGTTGGTCGTAAAAATGTATCAATAAAAATGACAACCACATAATATTCTTTGCAACTGTAGCGCCACAGAACAAGACATATGTGACATATAGCCCTATTTGCGATCACAGCGTTATCTATCGGGCGCCACACGAAACTCTAACCTCCGCCGAAATTGGAAGTTCAAAATGATCTGTCGAGCGTATGAAGCCTTCCCTCCATTTATTCTATGCTCCTAGCTTACACCATTATTCTAGGCATCTTACCTAATAGCATTCCATGTACTATAAGTTCTATGATTGTCACGCGAAAATATGACTCTAATCCGTGCTTACACCATGTTTTTGGACATCTCACTTTTAAAGCTATCTTTTGAAGGTTAAGGTCGCCGTTCAGAGCGAGTAGGAAAACTCAGCCGATAGAGGCGCCACCGTGCATTTTATGGAATATCTCCATAGAACTTACATTATCTCTATGAGTTCTATGAATATCTTTCTAACTATGAAATTAGTGAATATGTGGGTAAAGCAGGAACTTTTTCCCGACATATATTCGAATTTGGCCATTCTCTGCCAATTCCGTATTTCAAGTTGTTTTTCTGAATGATATCATCTGTAGATTCACTTTTAATCGGAAGTTGAACGATTTTTATGGGTCTTTCGTTTGAAATAAAACAGAAGCATGAGTTGGCTTACTTTCTTCTATTTTTGAAAGAAAAAAAATTAACTGTTGAAATGAAATAAATCTCATTAAGGACTCCAATCATTTCTGAGTTTACCCACAAAATTCCAGTTCTCAAAGTGAAACCATTTTCAAATGCAACTTGAAATAAAAACACACTACATTGAACGCCCACCTTAATACTGCAAAAAATATGAAAGCTGTGTCTCAAACCGGAATTTCATACACCAATGAAAGATTTCGAGGATTTCATCTACACTGATCCAGACCACGAAATCCCAAAATTAACAAATTCATATAAGAAATAATGAGTTTGGTTTATAAAAATTAATAGTTGTTGATTTTATTTTGTGGAAAACCATCCTAACACAACTTTATAAAACTCTATTTTATCTGTTTCCACTATTTATTAATTGTTCTTGTACGACCGGTTTTGGTAATAACACCATCATCAAGTAACAGACTGTGAATATATACACAATTGTCTGCAATATGGTTAGTATCGTATGTTCAAAATAAATTCAACAAAGTAGATCGCGACATCTCTAATTGGCTGTTTAAGGTGTTTATTTCTGTGGATTTATTGATTCTGTTGATTTCCAAATACTCAAGAAGGTCCATTTTTCTCCCTTTATCACAAACATGAAGAACTTCAAGGTCATTTGTGTCTATAGGGTGGTTGTAAGTACCTATACAGAGTGTAACAGCCAAATGGAATAAATCCGATAACGAATAAATGAGGGGGTTTTAGGAAAAACGCTCGGACACGTCGATTTGTAATTTTAAATGCGCATATTTTTCAAGAAAATAAAATTATATAGGGTGTTCCATGCAACCGTGGCCGATACCAACTTTCTTATTTCAAATGCAACACCCTGTATATTATTTATTTTTTGGATTCTCCAGAAAATTCTAGACATAATTCATGTACAGGGTGGGCAAAATTGGTGCTACATGAACTAAAACTTTTTAACTCGAGGAGATAGCGAAAAATGAATGTCACCTTATAGTCCTCTTTTTTCGAGAAACTGATAGTGACATCAACTGCATTCCTCTATCTTCTTTCGTTTCCGAGTTATAGGCCAAAATTGAAATTTGGGCGATTTCAACTTTGGTCATTATCTCCGTTTCTGTTTATGCTAGGATGTTGAAATAAAAACATTATACAGGCACTTTTCTGATAGCAATCCAGTGGCGTACTCTGATTTTTTCTAAGAGGTTTATTTGCTGAGTTATAACATGAAGTTGTGTTTTTTCTTATGGAAACAGTAGTTTGAAATTACTTTAAAAGAATCTCCATTTTTTTCTTGTTTCAGAAATGTATCATATGTCATACATCGCCCTCAGATTCGTTAAGATATTATGAAAAATATGGTTCGTTTATGGAATTCAAATTATTGAGTAGGCTGAATCATAGAATTATGTGTCTCTACGCATCGTGTAATTATTATTTCACGGTTGAATACTTGATGGTGTGATCTCTGTTTGAAACAACTGTCAGTTATTAAACTTGAATTTGTTCCTGTTATTCTCATGAGCTATGAGCGGAAATAAAACATTTAACATATCATGTTTTTCGAATATTTTCATAACGCCAACGATGACTTCAAACTCTTATAACTGACAGTTGTTTCAAACAGAGATCACACCATCAAGTATTCAACTGCGTGAAATAATAATTACACCATGCGTAGAGACACAATTCCTCGCATAATTCTATGATTCAGCCTACCCAATAATTTGAATTTCATATAGGTACAAACCATATTTTTCATAATATCTTAACAAATCTGAGGGCGATGTATAACATATGATACATTTCTGAAACGGGAAAAAAATGGAGATTCTTTCGAAGTCATTTCAAACTACTATTTCCATAAGAAAAAACACAACTTCATGTTATAACTCAGCAAATAATCCTCTTAGAAAAAATCAGAGTACGCCACTGGATTGCTATCAGAAAAGTGCCTGTTTAATGTTTTTATTTCAAAATCCTATCATAAGCAGAAACGGAGATAATGACCAAAGTTGAAATCGCTCAAATTTCAATTTTGGCCTATAACTCGGAAACGAAAGAAGATAGAGGAATGCAGTTGATGTCATTATCAGTTTCTCGAAAAAAGAGGACTATAAGGTGCCATTCATTTTTCTCTATCTCCTCGGGTTAAAAAGTTTTAGTTCATGTTGCACCAATTTTGCCCACCCTGTACAATGTCCTATACCTATCTTCAACTTTTTCGGAAATAGTAAGTGTTTTCAGATTTTTCACAAAAATTAACATTTTAAATGAAAATTATTTTATTTCACAAATTCGATACATTACACTCAATACTTATTTCCCATTTACCTCTTGATTTGAAGAAAGTAAGCAAAAACTTACTGAGAAGAAATGTTGAGTAACGTTAGAAGACAATTCTACACCAGATTAGCATGTTGCCAAGACGTTCCCGGCGAGCATTGAACATTTCCAACATTGACAATAATGTTTTTTTTTTTTTTTCTTAATAATTAATTAATAAATAATCAGTATTACTTATTAGGTTCTAAGGGTAATGTACCGAATTTGTGAAATAAAATAATTTTTATTTAAAACACTCAATACTTCCGAAATAGTTGAAGATAGGTATAGGACATTGTGCATTAATTGTGTCTAAAATTCTCTGAAGAATCAAAAAAATAAATAGTATACAGGGGGTTGCATTTGAAATTAGAAAGTTGGTGTTGGCCAAGGTCACATGGAACACCCTATATAATATTATTTTCTTGAAAAATATGCGCATTCAAAATTACAAATCGACGTGTCCGGGCGTTTTTCCCAACACGCCCTTATTCATTCGTTATCGAATTTATTCCATTTGGCTGTTACACTCTGTATATGCACACACTTACTCAGTCATTGATTCTGCGGATTGAGACAAATGGATCAGATCGACATCGACTATCAATAACTTTCCTTTTGCGCTACAATTGACACGCAGGAATTATCGTCAATATGGCAATATTATTGACTCCTCACTAAAATATTATTTGAATACTACCTTAGACTATGGTCCAAGAATATCGGATAATATGGCAATATAATTGACTCCTCACTAAAATATTATTTGAATACTACCTTGGACTATGGTCTAAGAATACTACCGATTGACGATTATAATATTAGTTTACTCCGTTTAACGGATAGGTCTAAACAATTTCTCAAAAATTTTGGACCATTCAGACGACGTCTATCAAACTGTCACGATCGCATATGGCAATAGTCGCATTCAGCGGACGAAGCGCAAAGCGCTGCTGCTATCTATCGGTAGCGGTAGCGGTCGGGAACGTGTTGAACGTTCGCCGTTTTCAATTTCTGTCAAGTGCTAGTTTTCGACAGGTGTATTTTGACATAAAGGTTATTTTGGTTGCTTTTTTTTCATCCAAACAAATAATTCTTTTAACTCAAGTTTTGTGGTGAATGCTGTGGTTATATTTCAGTGTGTGTTGAAGAATTACGATGGGTATCGTGTGAACATCGCTCATCCTCTTTTACATGTACATAAAAATGGACTATCAAAATTATCATGAAGTTTCTATACAGAGATATGAGGGAATCTTATTCTTAGAACATTTTCACTTTATTCTCATACGCAAACACAAACCCAATCATTCTTCCTCCAAGTATTAACGCCTATCTGGTCTGGTCTGCCCTTTACATCACACTTCAACTTCCCGCTACCGCTACCTAGCACAAATCAAATGCGCAGAATGCGCTCCGAAAAATGGCATCCGCTCCAGAAGGCGTTGAGTGAGTAACGCATGTGCCACCGAGCGATTCCGCTCGTATTTTGTAACAGTTGCCCAACAGTTTCGTCCGCCGAATGCGACCTATGCTAATGGTAACGGAAACAGCATATTGTAGTATCATGCAGCATCGGTAGACGTCAATCAGTACTCTAGAGAGGCCATAGAAGCATTTTTGAAAGTTCGTAGATTTCATTAAAAAGGTCCTAGATAAAACTGCATTAAAACTCACCGTTTCTCCAGAAGTAGGACTGAAACTATCCGAACCCAGTCTCTGGTAACCGGAAGTACTTGTTCTACGCTCTTTTTCATCGTGCTGACTGAGCTTCAGAGGCAAGACTTGCTGAACTCCCATCGGACTGTTTCCTGTTACGGTGTTTATGCTTCCTGTACTCAACCTCGAAGCCAATTTGAGAGGTAACTGTTGCTTGACTGCGTTCTGAGAGATTTTGTACTGATTCGTGGTACTCATTAGGTTCATCGGTAATTGGGATTTCATCACGTTTCCTTTGAGAGAAGAAGCGATGTAAATAGTTTGCCATTCATAAAATGTTCACATTTATCTCACTGAGTTGCAGTGAGAAGAGAATCGTACGCAAAGGTAAAATGACGTTACCGGCATAAACCCACCTTGCTGTTGCGCCTATGGTATTTCAAGTAATTCAATTCGCCATATGTCAGTTCTGAATTATTTAAAGCGCGCATATGTGATGCAACAGCTCTTAAGTTGATTGATGAAATCACAAAATTGAGTTCTTTCATCTTTTGGAAAGGAAAATCATGTATAGTATAATTTTTGGATCGTGTTAAATCACTTTTAATCATCAAATATTGTGTAATATTGAAGAATATAAAAGTTTCACTTCAAATCTAGAGTATTCCGGGTTTTTAGACGTGGTCCAATAGAAATTTCACCTAACGTTTCGCCTGCAACTGCGAAAGGCATCTTCGGAGGTTCCTCGGTCGTTAGTTATACCCCGACGAATTACCGCTCAGATTTGAAGTTGAATCCGGCCGTGAAAGGCTTCATCAATATAATAGTTTTTCGGTATTTCAGTGAAACTCAATTTCAAATGGGGTGAAGTAACGTCCAATATTTGAAGTTGACTCTTAATTATCTCCCCCCCCCTCAACCTGGCACGAAAAACAATGATGCATGCTCAGTTCCGAAATTATTTTCTGAATTCCTTGTCTTTTACTATTATGAGCTTCATCCATAATGAAAAATTTCTCAATATTCATTGGAAGTCTGTGAGTTCAAAAAAACTATTTTCGGGCGTGTTGCGGACAATATTTCTTCGGCAACCGTGTAGAATTACAAATCAATGAGACGAGTGAGACGACACATTTCTTCATTATACATTTTGATTCTTATTTGAATTAAACGAAACAGAACTTTCATCCGTTATTTCGTTGGTATTGTGATGATCATAACAACGACAACAACGACGTGATATTTTCCGGCCTAGTCCGGAAAGTACGTACTTTCCGGACTAGGCTTTGTGGCGGCTCGTTAACTTTTATCTTGGGTCGGCAGATATACAGGGTGTCCCACTAGTGCCGCAATGGACGATATACGCGTAACGGACTGAGTTTGTCAAAATTTTTTGATACAGACTTGATATACTCCAAGAAGAGTACATCCTAAAAATATTTTCGAATATATCGGGTGGCCAACAAAAGAGGAATAGCGGGTGACTTTGTTTTTTCAAATGGGACACCCTATATTCAATAGTGTTTTTCAATTCTCCTCTGAAACTTCCTGCATGCTTTCGTATACTTTTCACATATTTTTATTCGATAGTTTTCGAAATATTGGCCATTTTGACAAAAAATGATACTTGTAGAGGCTATGTTATCCAATTATATTGGACGAATAAAAATTATTATTATTATTATTCTTCATCATCGGTCTCCCGGTCTCAGCTCGAGCTGGTATTACTTCTATGAACCAGTGAAAAAACATTTCAGTTCCTCCCACTAGTTCAGGAATTTCCGCACGATGTGACAGGTTTGCAAAGCTACAGCCTGCTGTGCATATCCCGCGATCCTCTGGGATATTTCGATCTTTTGAAGATTTTTCTTAAATGATTTGGACATGACTCCCTCAGCCGAAATCACCAATGGTATAATAGTGACTTTCGACAATTGCCACATATTCTTCAGTTCCATTGCCAAGTTCTCGTACTTCGTTATTTTTTCCGACTCCGTTCTTCCGATGTTATGAGTCAATGGTACTGCCACATCAATTATCACCCCATACTTCTCATCTTTCTCAATGAATACAAGGTCCGGTCTATTGTAGTCCACTGATCTATCTGTTGTTATGGGTCTGTCCCAATAGAGAACCGCTGCGTCTGTTTCCAACACTGCTGCAGGTTGATACTTATAATATGGCGGACAAGTATCCAAAAAACCATGTCTAAGGGCCAACTGCTGGTGAACAATTTTTGCCACTTGGTTGTGTCGGCCCAGATATGCGTTGTCGGCAAGAACTCGACAACCTGCGATTACATGCTCAATAGACTCGCCAACTGCGCCGCACTTCCTGCATTTGTCCTCCACGTTCAGCTTCAAACAGTGCTTCTCATAGTTGCGAGTTCTTATAACTCGGTCTTGGATAGCCGTCAGGAATCCCTCAGTTTCAGGATACAATTGTCCCGCATTCAACCACGACAAAGAAGCTAATTTATCGATATTTTCCCCCTCAAGGTGTTTGGGAAATCTGCCGTGCAGAGCTTGCTCCCGCCATATACTTATATCTTCGCTTCTCGTGGTGATATCGAATGTCAGTTCTCTGTGTTGTAGGTTCATGAGGTGTGTATCCCTTATCCTCTGTTGTCACCAATTTCATCAGGCTATCTTCAGACTCGAGCAGTCGCTGCCTCAAGTTTTTCTCCTGGGTTCTGCAGAGTTTATAGATGTTCAACAGACCTCGTCCGCCATCTCTCCTGGGTAGATAGAGCCTTTTCACCGATGCGTTGGTGTGCAGACATCGAAACTTTGTCATTAGGCGGCGGGTTAGTCGGTCCAACTCATTCAGATCAGCGTCTGACCACTTCAAGACTCCAAAAGTGTAGGTCAGAGCAGGCGTAGCCCATGAGTTCAAGGCATCGATCTGGTTTCTAGCAGACAGCTTGGTGTTGAGCACTTTGGTTACCCTGCTCTTATATTTCGCAGTGAACTCAGCTTTCAAACGGGTGTGGTCAATCCGTTGATTTTGAGGAATGCCCAGATACTTGTAAGTCTCTTCTGGCAACATACTGTGGATGTCCTGAAATTGTTCCTGGGTATTCTCCATTTTACCCTTCCTGATGTTGACTATGGCGCATTTATCGATACCGAAAGACATGTCAATGTCTTTGCTGAAGGAGCGCACTATATCTATCAGCGAGTGGAGTTGTTTTTGGTTCTCGCCGAATAGTTTCAGATCATCCATATACAGTAAATGGGTAAGTTTTCGCGGATTCCTCATTGCTGGTCTGTACCCTATGTTGGTGTTTTTCAAAAGTGTAGATAGAGGATTCAGCGCTATGCAAAACCACATCGGCGACAGGGCATCTCCCTGAAATATCCCCCTCGATATTTTCACGGTTCCAGCATTGATGTTGTTTATAAGAATGTTTGTTTTCCATGTGCTCATTAGATGTTGGAGCACGGCTTTTATTTTCGGACAGATCTTATAAATCTCCAGTACTTTCAGAAGCCAATCGTGGGGCACCGTATCGAAGGCCTTCTGATAGTCGATATAACATAGACTTAAATTCCTTCTTCTCGCTTGGGCTTGCTTTAATACTACAGCGTCTATGGTGAGTTGATGTTTGCATCCTGCCGATCCTCGAGAGCAGCCTTTCTGTTCTTCTTCCAGAATGTTGTTGGCTTCACAGTGACGATATATCGCATTATTCACAAGCGTTGTGAATAGCTTGTACACCACTGACAAACACGTTATGGGTCGGTAGTTTTCTGGCTTGCTGCGATCTCCTCTTTTGTGAAGCATATGGGAATTGCCTTGAGTGAGGAAAGTAGGTATCTTGAAGGGATCTTCTAGTGCCTCCGAAAAACATCTAGCTAGACTTGGGAAACATGCTGGAAATTGTTTAACCCAGAAGTTGTGAAGTCGGTCGGGTCCTGGCGCCTTCCAGTTACTAGTGTTTTTGACAATGTTGGAAATTTCTTCGACTGTGAAAAGATCTGTCTTCATCTCAACGATTTCTGAGACCTGGTGTTCAATGTCCATAAGCCAGCTAGTATTCCTCTGAAGTTGACCACTCTCCGACCATAGAGAACTCCAATATTGCCGAAATTCATCATTGTTGATGTCAGCTTGCTGATTGGAGGAGATTTCGGAGGGCTTTTCAAGACTTCTGAAGAACTTCTTTCTGTCTCTCACATATTCAGCGTTTTGTTCTTTTCGCTTTGTTAACTCATTGTATCTTCGCAGGCGAGCACCTTTCGCTTTAGCTTGTTGTCTCAAGCGATCTTTCAGATCAACTATGAACTCTTTATATCTTGGAGATTCCAGGTCCAGCCCTGCGGATGTGGCTATTTTTCGCACTTTGTTCAGTACTTTACGCGATTTATTATCCTTCAGGAACTCATCCAAGACATCAACTTTTCCTCGAAGTTTATCGATTATTATTATTATTATTATTATTATTTCACGAACCCTTGCATATACCAATAACAGTTTTATATGGATTGAAAGACAAGACTTCAAAGTATCCTACCCAGCTATAATAAAGCATCTCCAGCATATAGAGTCCACAAAAAGACTATCAACATGACGAATTTCAAATCGATTTTTCTTCATTTTTCAAATGCCTTGCATATTATTTTTTTCTGCATTATAATCAACCATTCATTTTACTCCATTTTTTGTCAAATACATGATTTATGCACATCTCTAACAGAATAGGAATTTTTTGAGATCGCGTAAAATAATTAATTTCCTGGAAGAAACGATCCAACCACTCACCCCGTTAAGAACCAAACAAACGAACACTGAAGGCTCCTGTAGCCGCATCCCGCAATACAAACGAAAACAATCCCCGATCCGATCGTTCCTGGTGTATTAATACGAGTCGAGGCATTTCAGGTACGGCATAATCCCATTTGCCGACCCTGCGATGTGTTGAGCCTGCTATAAGAGTTTAGCGGCTACTGTTCAGCATTTTGTTTCTCGGCTAAAAATTTCGGGAAATAGTGGAAATGGGCGGAAATTCATATAATTACTATCATATTCGATATCCTCGTCTATAAAAGTACGAAATACGACAAAAATTCGTTTTAAGCAACATTTATCTCTTAAAATTTGTGAGGTGGAACGAACAACGAAAACATCGCATTTTCGATTTTGAAAAAGCATTAACTAGGAGGCGAATATAATATTTATCATTATCTGAATAAAATTCCAACAGAAAACAGTCGAGTTAAAATTGTTTCGCCTCATTCGTATTCGCATTTCATTGAAACGTCGAATTAGGACCGGCAGCGTATTGGCATTGTTTACTACGGTGCAACGCATACATGGTGTTGGAACGCGGTAAAGAATGGCTGAACTAATGCTCTCTCTACCCAGACATATCTTACTACGACTCAGCGCAGCGTGGTGTTCAGGCGTAGTAACTATTGTATTATGGATACGATTCGTGAAAATTATGATCATATTTTAAATGATTACATTTTTAAAAAATATGATAATATTCAAGCTCATATAGCCAATTATTGGGATCGAATGAAAGAGTGGGCTTTGGCATATATAAAAGTCATTCATTAACACGAGGAAATAATACGAACAATTATGTACATAGAAGCTATTATTCGCATTTTTAAAGACATTGTTCTACAAATATGTAAAGCGTTCAATGCTTTTGCCTTGGTTGCCAATGTTTTCGAGTCCTATCCTATCAAAGACGTCACTCGCTGTCATTTGCCTGTTTCCGGAACTCAAAGAATGGGATACTCTTTAAAAAAATGTCACATTGTGCTTAGTCTCCGTTGGAAGAATCCACGAGAATGCCTTTTTAGTTTCTTCGGAAACCGATGATAACATGTTTTATACTGCATATGTAGATATTGCATTTTGCGGCTGTGTTTTTGGACAGGGTGGAAGGTATTGTAAGGACCTTTGCGCCATTCAAAATAAGTATGGAATTACTTTCAGGACCTGTATGCGAATAAACGCTAAAGACAGAAAAGAAGTAGCAAAATTAGCTCTAGGAGAAAACATATCCTCAGAACTTTATGACGACATGTCAACTGATGTGGGTATAGAAAATGACTTGCCAATTACTACAAAGCAACAAAGTAATGTTTCTACCCAACAAGATAATTTTTCTGTAGTACCAATAAACACTGTCGAGAATGCCAATGAAACAAATTTAGGAGAAGAACGCAGCTGCAGTAGAACTAACAGAAAATTTTGAACGCATTATTAAAATAGCCTGCGAAAATAAATCGGTTGATATGGTTAATGCCATGAAAAAATTTAATCAGACTTCAAACAAAATTGTTACACCATCCGACTCATTAAATTTCATTCTTGCATCAAAAAATATCTCACGAAAAAAGAACATTACTGTTCAGCCAACATCAGTGAGCCAAAGAAAAATTAGACGTGGTTTATCATGCGACGCAAAACGCATTCAAGATCTTTATGCTTATGTATATTATTACGCAATAGTTAAGGTAACATTCCTTAATAGTAATATGATATAGCTTGTAGTCAGCATTTTCCATTAGATGGACAGTTCGCTTCGCATTAGAATAATAATTCAATTCATTGTTAACTAGACTTCGAAAGAATAAACTTGCTTCCAAGATTCCTTTGTTTTTTTAAAAAAGTGATTTAAGAGAGGAACAAAATAATTGGCGACGAGGATGGGATGTTGCTAGTGTGTTAAGGCAAGATCAGAAAGACGTTAAATTCTTAAGAAGAAAAAACCGATCCAGATCCAAGAGGCACACGTGGAATTCATTCCTTTGAGCAACAACCGAAGAAGAGAATCATAGGTACGACGTGAACCAAAGGAAACACCGAGCACCCGATTCAAACAAGTGCAGTGATCGACCAGCCAAGAAGAGTTGTTGAATCCCAGACCGAAGAGGTAGAGGACCAACCCCGACTGGAGCGACGCGAGCATCCCCTCACGAATCACCCTGTGGAGTTTGGACGTAGCACCCCAAGCACCAGGTTCAAACAAAAGGTTCAAACAAAAGGTCAAAAACAGAGTAAGTGGAGAATCTCGTTTAACAATCCCAGTTTTTCCTATCCCTGGCCCAAAAGATAGAGAAAGAAGTGAAAATCACACAAAAATTTAAAAATTAAATTTAAATTAATTCTTTTTCAATTTTAAAGAAAAAATTGATTCCTTAATAAATAAATTCGATTCTTTGAAAATCGATTTCTCGAAAAAGTCAAAGAAAATGGCAACCCAAGGTAATTCAAATACAACCCAAGGTAATTCATCAAATTCCAACACAATAATTATTGATTTGAATACAGTAAAGTATTTTGGAGAATTACTCCCTAGATTTAATGGAAATTCACATGAATTGCAGACATTTTTAATAGAAGTTGATACTTTCATGAGCCAATTCGGAAGTACAAATAATGTATTGATAAATCAATATTGCTTCGCCATGGTAAAATCAAAATTAATAGATCATGCAAGAACCGTTGTATATTCTGGACCAAGTTGCAGTAATTGGACTGATTTAAAACAATTATTGAATAATAAATTTGGTTTCAAAATTAATTTTGATGTATTGCAAAGTGAATATCAATATATGAGAAAACGTGCTAAAGAATCGTTATCTGAATTTATTGATAGAGTTAAGCAGACCAAACTGCAATACGACTACCAAATTCAACTGATTGGACTGAGTCCCACAGAATTAAGAGTTTACAGAGATTTATCAGATAAAATCGGTAACACGGTCTTATATAATAATGTTGATGAAAATTCTCGAAATCTATTGGACTTACAACCCCAATCGTTTGACGAAACATGTAAATTATTAGAAAATCGTGAAATTAAGAGACAGCAATTATATTTGCAGCCATTTCCAAAATTAACACCTACAATTCAAATTCAAAATAATATACCACGTACGTTTACAAAAAATGAAATGCCCTCTACTAGTCAAATCAATAATTTTCCATCACAACCTATTCAATTAAAATTTAACCCCAAAAAGCAGGAAGCAAAATTTACTACCAATAGTCAAGTGTTTGGTAAACCAATAGATGTTTTCAAGCCAAGGCCCAATGCTCAAATTAATTATCCAAAACCCGAACCAATGTCGATAAGAACCCGAAATTATCCGGTTAAAAGACCTGCAAGTACCCAATTTAGACAGGAACCTCCAAACAATCGACATTTTTTCAAAAGAACAGGTCCCGCTAATTTTTATTCTGAAGAACTCACAAACACGGAAGAAGTTCAAGCGGTAGATGATGAACAGAATGAGGAATTCGAATATAAGTTTGACGAAGATCCAGAAAATGAAGATTTCAGCTCATTTGAAAATGAAACGGAAAATTTTCATACGGAAGCGCTTCAAAATTACAAGACCTAAATTTCAATATGGATCATTTAGCCACTTTACCATATTTAGAATTAAATGACCCTCCAATAAAATTATTGATAGATTCAGGAAGTTCCATGTGCATAATTGACCCGGCAGTAGCTTTCAATTTATTTCCAGAAAACATCTATGAAGAACGCACAGATTTCAAGACAGCTATCGGAAAAGATTTCAGCCGATATAAAGTAGAATTTCCCCTTACATCTTTCGGATTTGATAATACCTATCCTTTTGTAATCTATAAATTTCACACTCAGTACGATGGTGTTATAGGCGCAAATTTGTTGAAAGACTTAGAGCTAAATTTTGATTGGCAAAATCAGGAATTGAGTAACAATGTCAAAACTCAGAAATTTTATTTTCAACAAACTCATCCTAATGTTAAACTTCCCGTCAAGTTAGATCATCTTGACCAGAATCTCAAAAATCAACTCACTAAAATTTTACAAAGTAATAAAGAGGCTTTACAACTTCCAGATCAACCCTTAAATTTCACGAATAGAATCAAGCATAATATCAGAACAATGGACGATAACCCCGTATATGTCAGGCGTTACAGATATCCAGAGGTGCATAAACAAGAGGTGAAAAATCAAGTGCAAGATTTATTGAACAAAAATATCATAAGACCTAGTAACTCTCCATGGTCTTTTCCAATAGTTATGGTTCCCAAAAAATCAGATCAATCTGGAAAACAGAAATGGCGAATGGCCATTGACTTTCGAAAATTAAATGAAAAAACCATTGATGACAAATTTCCAATACCAAATATCGATGAACTTTTAGATCAATTAAAAAACGCGAAATATTTCAGTGCATTAGATTTAGCCAGCGGTTTCCATCAGATAGAGTTAGACCAAGATTCAATTGAAAAGACAGCATTCGCAACAGACGAAGGTCATTTCGAATTTCTAAGAATGCCGTTCGGACTGAAAAACGCTCCGTCAACTTTCCAACGGGTAATGAACCAAATTCTCAGACCGGTAATAAACAGAATTTGCGTTGTGTACATTGATGATATTTTAATTTTTTCAGACACACCCGAAAAACATCTTGCAGATATTCAAACCGTTTTACAGCTTTTGAGAAAGGAAAACTTGAAGATTCAATTAGATAAGTCGTACTTTTTCAAGAAAGAAGTCGTGTTCTTAGGATACAAAATATCGGAAAGAGGTGTAGAACCGAATCCCGAAAAAATTGACGTAATCAAAAATTTTCCTCTTCCAAAATCAGTGAAAGAAATTAAGTCATATTTAGGTATGATCGGATATTACCGAAAATTCATACAAAACTTTTCCAAATTAACAAAACCAATGACTAAATATTTGAAAAAGGACAACAAATTAGATATTAATGATACGGAATATATTGAGGCATTTAATTGCACCAAAAATATGTTAATTAATTATCCAATATTACAATATCCTGACTTCGAAAAACCATTTGTATTAACGACAGATGCTTCTCAATACGCTATAGGAGCGATATTATCACAAGGAACACCCCCGAATGACCTGCCAATAGCATACGCAAGCAGAACATTGTCAGAGGCAGAAATAAAATATTCTACAATCGAAAAAGAGTTACTCGCAGTTGTGTGGGCTACGAAACATTTTAGGCCTTATTTGTTTGGTAGAAAATTTACAATTTTCACAGACCATAGACCTCTTACATGGCTTTTCTCATTAAAAGATGCATCATCACGTCTCATGCGATGGAGAATTAAATTAGAAGAATTCAATTTCGAAATTAAATACAGAAAAGGTGCAAATAACAATGCAGATGCTATATCACGAATTAAATTAGAAGAATTAAATATAAACGAAGATTCCGACGACGATTTACAATCAATCATACCACAAATATCACATGAAGAGCTGGAATTAACCCAAAAAGAACTTGAAGATTTAACTCAATCATGTTTACCAGATCGAGATACAGAATCCACAGTTCACAGTAATATAGAAGATCCTATTTTAGAAATTCCCTACTCAGAACGTACACTAAATACGAATATGAATCAAATCGTTTTTCAAAAAGCCAACAATTTCAAAGTAGAAAGATTGAAACTACATAAAAACAGTCGTTTGAGAATTATTGTTTCAATCAACGACCCGGAAGATTTTTCCAAATTCCTGAAAGAATATATCAAACCGAAATGTCAATACGGTATCCATTTTAAACAAAAAGAATTAGAGTCACCATTTATAAAGTTCGCACAAAACTTGTTCAAAGCTAAAGCGTTTTTATTCAAAATTCATAATGTATTCGTAGAAGATATAGAAGCAGAGGAAGATCAACAAGAAAAGATCAAACTCTTTCATGAAACTAAAACGAAACACCGAGGTTTTCACGAAAATATAGAAAGCTTGAAGAAAAGGTTTTATTGGCCCAAAATGGACAAAGATGTGCAAGCATACATAAATTCGTGCGAGATTTGTCAGACACAAAAATATGAAAGACAACCAAATAAACTCATTTTCAAAAGTAACCCGGTTGGCGAACGACCTTTCTCACATTTATACATCGATACAATCGTTATGGAAAGAACACCTTGCTTAACAATCATAGATTCTTTCTCTAGACACGGTCAATGTTATGTTTTGAAAACAAAAACTGCAATAGAAATTGCAAATCAATTAACTCAGTATTTTTCAAATCATGGAATCCCAGAAAAAATTACGTTTGATAACGGCACAGAATTCAAAAATCAAATTATTCAAGATTTGGGAGAAACCCACAAAATTGCCCTTCATTATATAACAAATTATAACCCCACATCTAACGCATTAGTTGAAAGATTTCACTCAACTTTAATTGAGCAAATAAGAGTAATAGTAGACCAGAATATTTCTTTGGGAGAAAAATTAAATAGAGCTCTCCTGAGCTACAATAATTCTATACATTCATCGACTTCATTTACCCCATTACAAATTATTAAATCAGATATAAATTATAGTGTCCCAGTCGAACGCACCACTCAAGAAAAGATTTCGAATTACATTCAGCAATACCGCGAAAATATGAAGGAAATTTCAGAGCACCTAGGCTCACAGAAAAAGAAACAGGAAGAAAAACTTGACAAAATTAATCAGAATAGAGAACCCGATAAGGAATTAGACGAATCAAAAGCAGCTTATTTAGCTATTCCTAAAGGAGCAAAACTCAACCCAAAATTCAAGAAAACCCAGATTAAAATCATTGATAACGTCTTGATCAAAAATCCTGATACAGGAAAAGTTTATCATAAGAACAAAATAAAACAGAGAAAGTAATAAATTCTTCTTTTCTCTTGCAGGAAAATGCGACCCTGTCCAATTCTGATAATTCTATCAATGTTATTCATTCATTCTTCCGTTCAATTGAAATTCATGGAAATCAAACATAATATTCTTCCATTTTACGTAGGAAAAACGTATATAAGCCAATCGAAGCATATGTTGATGTATCATTATAACTTGACGAATTTCAGAGAAATATTACAAGTTCATTCAATTCTAATTGACCAGATAAATGCAGTCAGTTCAAGTAAAATTTTGAAAATTTATGTGGAAAATGTAAAGCATCAACTTCAGCAAAATTATATAATTTTGGATAACCTGTCAGTTACTAGAAGTAAAAGAGGTTTAATTAACGTAGGTGGACATGTAGCAAAAGTATTATTTGGTACTTTAGATAGTGAAGATGAATCCCTTTATTTGAACTACTTTCAAACCATTCAGAAAGATCTTCAAATAATGAAAACCAATCAAGACAAAGTAATTAATATTATCAGATCCATGACCAACCAATACTCTAATGTAACTAATCAGATCATTAAGAATTACAATCAATATCGATTAGTGCAAAATGATATCAATCGAATAATTTTAATTCAATTTGAACAAATCACCATTAATCGAATCTTAAGTGAAATAAATACGGCAGTTACCTTTGCCAGATTACATGTTTTACATGAAAGTATTCTTCCTATGAAGACATTCCAAGAATTTGTGAAATCAGTAGATATTATGAATCATTTACAGTTTTTAAAAGATTTCTATTCTATCTGTTATACTTCGACCAAATTTCATAACGGAAATGTGATTTTCATCATTGAAATACCCATCATTTCTCCAAACTCGCTAGATACCTACCATCTTCATTATATCCCCTATAAAAATGTGACCCTAATCGAGAAGTCTCCATATCTGTTGACTGAAAATGAACATGCCCGATGGTCCATAACACAAGAATGTCCAAAAATCGAGGATTGGTGGATTTGCCCTCAGAATGCTCTACGACCAGTTCCTGTTTGTATGAAAAACCTAATTTCCCACAAGTACGAGAACTGCCCGAGAAGACGTACCCAAACCAGTGACGATCTCCTGATGTTATCACCAGGAAAGTTTTTATCAGTGAACAATGTCGAAATAAGTGAAATGTGCAGTGAACATACTGAGTATTACAAACTAACAGGGATATACTATATTGAAACACCCTGTAATATAACTAATAGTTTTAAGTATTTTTATAACGATAAGATTTCGACAATATTTTACCATGTAATGCTTCCAAATATGAAAACCGAAAATATTGATAATTTAACGATGCCTAATTTATCATTTGATAATTTTACAACACAAGAATTAATTTTCAATTGGAAAATGCATCCAAACCATATTTCATCGATTTATTTCATAATAACCATTGTTTTGATCCTCATAGTAATTTTTGCATTATATAAAACTTTTTTGTTCAGATTTTCCAAAATTGTGGAAAAACATAAAAATAATTCAGCCCCAAAAGCTGAACTCATTTCTTTAAAAGGGGGAGGTATTACGCAATAGTTAAGGTAACATTCCTTAATAGTAATATGATATAGCTTGTAGTCAGCATTTTCCATTAGATGGACAGTTCGCTTCGCATTAGAATAATAATTCAATTCATTGTTAACTAGACTTCGAAAGAATAAACTTGCTTCCAAGATTCCTTTGTTTTTTTAAAAAAGTGATTTAAGAGAGGAACAAAATAATTATATGTATTATTTTCTAATAATATTTTTTTTATTTTAGTGTGGTTCAATGAACTATTTTTGGCGATAATAAAATATTGTTATCTTTATGAACGCGGGTTGCAAAATTGCGAAAGAAAGCAACTTTGAACTTAGTTGAGTTGGAAAGCGGTGAACAATGAGACCCGAGAAGAGACGCGTATCCATACCTAATATTTACAATAGTTACTACGCCTGAACACCCTGCTGCGCTGAGTCGTAGTAAGATATGTCTGAGTAGACAGGGCATTCGGTTCAGCCATTCTTTACCGCGTTCCAACACCATGTATGCGTTGCACCGTAGTAAACAATGCCAATACGCGGACCGGCATGCCGTACTTGGTCGCTAGAACCAAGCTTGGCGCTCTCGTCTTGCCGTACACATTTCAATTCTCGGACTGATTTGAGTAGACGGAAACGGCGCGGCGTTGAGATTGGAAGAGCGTATTTCCAAGAAGTTGAAATATATCAGTGATATACAAATATGATTTATAGAATTTTATTTACACAGGTCTTGGAAATACAATAATTATAATAAATTTGGTAATTCAACAGAAGAAAGAGTAATTTAAATTTTGGCTGGACATAAAATATATAGGGTCGGCATTGCCGACCCTGCCGTCCCTGACGAGCCGCCACTGCTAGGCTACTTTCTCAAAGAGAAAGCGTCCGGGAACTAGGAAGTGGGTACATCCCGGACGCATATTCATATGTTACCGACACAACCAAGCACGTCGAGAAGCCGAATGATTTAATATAAGTTACCGACGTAACTTTAGGATTCTGTCGGTAACTTATACAAGCAACAAGTCCATCGGCACCTTATACAGGGTGGGGCAGAAAAACCTATCCGATTTCAAAACGTTATAAAATTAAAACCACTCAGCTTGTCAAAAAATTTTTTTTATTAACATATCGCAAATTTTATGCCATTTTTAAATTTAAGTTTTGAAAAGCACATCACTCAAATGTCGTCCTTGGGAGCGGATACACTTATTTAGGCGCTCGCGGTAGCTTTCCATGACTTTCACCGTCATTTCCACACAGGTTCGTACGGGTTTCAAAATCCCTTTCACTTAATTTCTGTGCAACAACCATTTTGTAGGGATGCATTTTGAGGTCCCGGTGCAAAATTCGCCGAATACTGCGGTTGGAAATCCCCAAAGCGAGCGAATGTTTTCGCGCCGAACGACGCGGGGAACGTTCAATCGCGGCTCTCACATTGGCCACGTTTTCAGGTCCTGTTGCTGTCCTGGGACGTCCAGGCGACTTCTTTTTCAATGCTGAACTCGTCTGTCTAAAATTTGACACCCACACTTTAATCGTAGCGTGATGTGGAACAGGATCATGACGCCCGAGTCCGAAATGAATTCGAAAAGCACGTTGTGTAGCAATTATCGAACCGCCGCATTCGATAAACCGCTCAATAACAAAAGCACGATGTTCACCAGACCAAGGCATGTTGACTAATGACAAATGGCATAAAACCAGCTTTCTAACGGTTTTTACCCCACTACTCTACCTGCTCTCTCTTCTGAGAAAAAGGGATTTGAAATCGGATAGGTTCTTCTGCCCCACCCTGTACATATAACAGGTATTGAAAAAAAAACTTTATATATTAGCGAGGATGATTGATTATTACAGTCTGAACAAAATATATGTTTCCAGCCTAAGAGTTCACTGGATAAAACCACCACTTGTATAATCGTTAAGTTACAAACAAACTAAGAATTACGTCGGCAACTTATTATGATTATGATTTTTTTATAATTATTGAAGTTATAGTAGGTATGCTTAATTTTTTCGGGTGAAAAGTATAGCCTATGTCACTAAGGGATAATGTAGCTTTCTAAGCGTGAAAGAATTTCTGAAATCGGTCCAGTACTTTTTGAGCCAAATCGTATCAAACACACGAAAATGCAAATCTTTCCTCTTTATAATATCAGTATAGATTACCCTCAGTAGAATATTGGTAGAGTTTTGGTAAATTCTCTAAAGTAACTAGGTTACTATTTTATCATTTTGGTAATGAAATAAGCAGTATTAAAAATATGCAATATTGCTATAACTGAATGCACTTGTTTGATAAAACCACTACTCGCATAATAGTTAAGTTACAGACAAACTAAGAATTACGTCGGCAACTTATTATTACGTGTTCGGCATCGCTCGGAAAACCGATTGTGTGTTTGTGTCGGTAACATATGAATATGCATCCCGGACGGTTGCCGAAAAAATGCAGTTGTATGTTATGACATAAAAGTTTCGAACCTGACATAATTCCTCTTCATGGGGGTGTCACCCCTTCGATTTTTTCAGATGAGAAATAGTGCATCATGCGACACCTCATTTGAAACCTATTGAAACACTGACTTCATAAACGTATAACACTTTGGTTCAAAAATTTACGCAGTCTGAGTTATTGGAGAGTTTTAAACTTACCTTGCAAGAATTCAATGAATTCTGATGGCTTGACGGTAGGTTTTTTCATTGGAGGGTTGGAAGTGTTTTGTCTTTGAATAAATCTTTCGTACGTTGTAAATGTTCGTAACTGAATTTAATCATTTAATGTAATAAATTACAAGTAACAACGAAGGGTGTACTAAATAAATTTTAAACTCAGACTCCGTTAATTTTTGAACCAAAGTGTTATACATTTTTGAAATCAGTGTTTCAATAGGTATCAAATGAAGTGTCGCATGATGCACTTTCTTATTTGGAAAAATCGAAGGGGTGACACCCCCATGAAGAGGGATTATGTCAGGTTCGTAATTTTTATGTCATAACATACTACGTTTAATATAAAAATTGACCTGTTTGAGCTTTTTCCTTAAGATATAAAAATAGAGTAGTGGGGGGGAGGTTACACTTATTCCACCGCACTGTATGAACTGTATGTCTGCAAATGAAAATAAAAGATCCTCGAGATCTTAGGGTTATATCGTAAGCACTGTTACAAGTACTCGTGTCCCCACCGAAACCGCTAAATTCCGCGATATGAGCACTGAGCAGCGCATACACGATGCCAGCTACTTGAAGCCAGAGGAATGGCCCGACCTTAGACAAAGGAAAGAGGAGACGTGGTATAGGATGATAAATCTTGAAGCCAAGATGCCACATAATGAAGAACGAACTGGACGACTCTATTACTACAAAACGAGAATTACGCTAAGATCTGAACGACGTTGTCACGTTGTCTGAGATTTTCGATTCATTAACGTCGAATCCTTCCAGAATGGCCATTCACGTGATTACCTGGTTCCCAACTTGACAACACCGGTTGTTTCAGTTTCATTCATAATATTGTTCTCGACCAATCAGCGAAATTGGCCTACGATTTGACATTTCATGTTTGATACACGTTGCCATGCCGCTATCTAGTTCAGTTGTGTCAAATAATTGAATTTCTGAGACATTTCTGAATATCTTGAGCAAAATATCAAAGAGTTTTTCGAAAATACGTTAAAATAATGGTTCGTAAGTGTCAAATGTTTGGCAAATTGGACTCTCGCAACCCTAGTTTGAGTTTTCACAGGTTAGTTTCATGTTTGCAGATCAGTGGCGTAGATTGTCCAATGTTTATAATTTAACTTTCAGATTTCCTTCTAATATTGAGAGAAGAAATATATGGCTTTCAATTTCGCACTTGGTTGATGCTGAAAACATGCCTCAAAATCTGTTCTTATGTTCGGAGCACTTCGAATCCAAAGATTTTGGTTTTCAAGTGAATGGTACAAAATATCTTAAAAATGATGTCAATCCTGTTCCAACTCTGGGAACTTACGTCTTCAAGGTAAGTTTCTGTGGGAAGTTCTAGAGATTCATATTTCAATTCAACCTGTTTGAATATAACTTCATTAAATAGAGTCAGAATATGTGTCAGTAAATATTGTTATATAATAATATTATATTATTTTTTACAAAGTACAGGGTGGGGCAGAAGAACCTATCCGATTTCAAATCCCTTTTTCTCAGAAGCTTTTTCGACGTGTTTTTTTTCTGAAATGTGAAAACGATCAACAATAATCATTTAGAGACCGATGATGGCCATCCTAAGAACCCGTTTACTTACGAAAATCGTGCAATTTCATTCTTGCAAGTTCTTTCCTCATAATTCCTTGAAAATCCTACCTGAACCATATTTTCCGGTCGCTTTCGTTAGAAGATCGTACAGGGTGGGGCAGAAGAACCTATCCGATTTCAAATCCCTTTTTCTCAGAAGAGAGAGCAGGTAGAGTAGTGGGGTAAAAACCGTTAGAAAGCTGGTTTTATGCCATTTGTCAGTAGTCAACATGCCTTGGTCTGGTGAACATCGTGCTTTTGTTATTGAGCGGTTTATCGAATGCGGCGGTTCGATAATTGCTACACAACGTGCTTTTCGAATTCATTTCGGACTCGGGCGTCATGATCCTGTTCCACATCACGCTACGATTAAAGTGTGGGTGTCAAATTTTAGACAGACGAGTTCAGCATTGAAAAAGAAGTCGCCTGGACGTCCCAGGACAGCAACAGGACCTGAAAACGTGGCCAATGTGAGAGCCGCGATTGAACGTTCCCCGCGTCGTTCGGCGCGAAAACATTCGCTCGCTTTGGGGATTTCCAACCGCAGTATTCGGCGAATTTTGCACCGGGACCTCAAAATGCATCCCTACAAAATGGTTGTTGCACAGAAATTAAGTGAAAGGGATTTTGAAACCCGTACGAACCTGTGTCGCGATCTCCGAGAACTGCCAAACGACGATGTTGTGCTCTTCACGGACGAAGCCCATTTTCACCTTTGTGGCGCCGTAAACAGGCAGAATTTTCGATATTGGAGTGACGAAAATCCTCGGGAAATCCATCAGGAACCCCTCCATAGCCCAAAAGTGACTGTGTGGTGTGCTCTTTCCCGCCTAGGCGTCTGGGGGCCCTATTTTTTTGAAGAAAATGGGCAAACCGTAAAGGTCAACAGCGAGCGCTATTGTTTCATGCTGGAAAATTTTCTAAGACCCAAAATGGAAGAAAATGGCGTGGAAAATGTGTGGTTTCAACAGGATGGTGCAACCGCCCACACATCGCGATGATCAATGGACATTCTCAGGGAACTGTTTCCCGGTCGACTCATTTCTCTGAGAGGTGATGTTGGCTGGCCGCCGCGCTCACCGGATCTCACTCCATGTGACTTCTTCCTTTGGGGTTACCTCAAATCGAAGGTTTACCAACATCGACCAAGGACCCTTCTTGCTTTACGAAGGGAAATTGCTCGGGCAATTGAAGAAATTCCTGTGGAAATGACGGTGAAAGTCATGGAAAGCTACCGCGAGCGCCTAAATAAGTGTATCCGCTCCCAAGGGCGACATTTGAGTGATGTGCTTTTCAAAACTTAAATTTAAAAATGGCATAAAATTTGCGATATGTTAATAAAAAAAATTTTTTGATAAGCTGAGTGGTTTTACTTTTATAACGTTTTGAAATCGGATAGGTTTTTATGCCCCACCCTGTATAATTCAATACATTAATTGAGAACTTTTTTGCAGCTCAAGCTCAACTGTCACTCCCCAAGATGATAAAAGTTATAATTTGCCGTTTGACAATGAATATTCAAAGAAATATATTTGCAGAGATCAAGTTTCATTCCTCGATGCAGAAATTTACCAGATTATACGCATACGATGAAAAGATCTATTCTTGGACTGACATTGAAAGGGATACCTATTACAAGAAGTGGAAGAAAAACAGGATTTTTAGGTTTCTTGATCTGCATTGAAAGTTTGGAACAAATGTATAAGAAATATGTCATTGAAGCAAAAATTCCTTAAATATCTTCTCACTTATAAACTGTCGCAGGACATTGTTAGAAGTAAAACTGGACATAACTATAACCCCACTGCAAGACAGTTCGATGCAGCATACAAAAGGTTGATTGTTCACTCACAAATATCCGCTTCTGATACCGGAAATGCCATCAATCAGGTATCCATCAATATCCTGACATTCGAATCTGCAGTTAGCATGCAACCAATATTGAAAAAAAAGAACAGTTTGCTTCAGTCGTGGAAAGTGTTTTTACAGATATGGATAAATTTGAGTATGCAACTTCAACAGCATGGAATCTCACTACATATTCAGAAGATATTGTAGGATATGTTGCTCGGATACTTGACAAATTTATTTCATGTCGAAAGTACCTTGATCTTTTGAGAAATGAAGTAGATGTTTCACTTCTCCAAAGAAGAAAAACATGGAAGATTAATTAGGGCTAGCCAATTTGTAATTGATGTTTGTAAAGAGGGCGAAAAATTGTTCAAATTCTCCCATAAAACTTCAAATATTTTCAATAGAACATTTGTTACCAGTTCTGATCAGCAAAACTATGTTTAATGTTAATTCATCCATTTTACACCATTTTGAAAATCATCTTTTTGATGGAAATTTCATTGATGGACATGCTGATCATAATTCATAATGTTTATTAATTCAAGAGCTCATTGCTATAAAAAATTGTACAATAAAGGTTGAATTCGTCAAATTTATTTTTTCTTGACACAATCAAAGTATGGTATTGAAGATTATTTGGCTATGAATATTTTATGACTCATATTTAGATCTTACATTCTGTATGTCTAATAAATGCTATGTTCTTATTTTTATCAGTATATTGACTCCCCATGTATGATTGATGGGTCGAATATTGTATGCAGTACAAATATACGAGAACATTGAACTATTGATTATTTCTTTCATTCAAAAAATTCCTTTAAAGAATATTGCTCACATTGAACAAGCATTTTTAATAAATTAGTCTTTAAAATTTTTTTATTCGAGGTAGAGGCAGAGCATTGAACAACTTAAGACCCATGTATAAGGAAGACTTTTCTGTAAGAGACAAAGTGTGACACGGATACAAGTAAGGCTCAATGTGCCTTGTAGTTCTTAAAGTAATCAGAATGATGAGCCATGAAAACAAGTACTCTGTAGAAATATAAGCCATATCATCATATGTAGTTAAAATGTTATTTTCCTTGAAGTGATCTCTACAAGATTCTCTGAAGCCCAACTTTAACATGACCCTCAAAATGAATTTTTGTCTCAGAAAGACAGATTATCAGTTGATAAAATTTATTTTAGAATAAGGATCCATCATGAAACAACTAAACTCTTAGATGAGTCCAAAGAAAATAGATCAAGATCTATGAACACAAAACTTATATTGTTTAGGAATGAATAATTTTACTATTTCAATGTAACTATTAATTGTTACCATTCGTTTTGTAACTATTTGTGAAATAAATTTGAATTAATGTGCTATTGTGGATTGTGATTTAACTATAATTATTGTTTCAATAAAACACCTTTGGATTATTATTTTGATATTTTATTGGGTAATTCATTTTCTGTAACATGATTAAATCTTCTGAATCAACATATTTTCGTGAATTTTATTGAGTAAATTCAGGTGAGCTCATTTTTTTCTTCAACCGGTTCATCTTTGAGGCGAATTCTTCGGCAAGTTCATTCAGTTAATATACATGTCAAATTGGAACGAAATTTCAGCTAATTGTGATTGATAGTTCCGAAGATATTGAGCTCCGAAGCAATAATTTTCAAATGTGAATAACTCCAGAACCACGCGAAAAAATTGGCCCATAATCGGACAATGTGAGTATATACATTTTTTTCCGTCGAAATAAATTGAATTCTGATTTCATCAATAAAAAGTTATTTACCTAACGTGCGCATATCAAATTGGAACCAAATTTCAGCTAATTGTTATCAAGACTTCGAGTTATTGAAAAACAATAATCTTCAAATGCTGTTGCCAACCAATTTGATTCGAGTTATCAAGAATTCGATTTATCGAAGTTCGACTGTAGTTCCAAAGATATTGAGCTCCGAAGCAATCATTTTCAAATGTGAATAACTACGGAACCCCCTAAACAACACGGCAGATCCACGCCACTGGCGGCAAACGAATTCACGCGAATCTAGTTTCTGCATTGTTGCCAGCGCGATATCCGTGGAACAAGGACAGCTACGTCTGTCCTTGTTCCACTCATGGGAAATTGGTCGGGATGTTGGCTTCAAAAGTTCCTGAATTTATGAATGACATCCCAGGTCTCCTCTTTCCTTGGTCTGAGGGCCCGACTAACTAGCATCAGCACCGTGTCAACTAGCGCCAGTCAGCTGGACTGACCACTGACACCGTATGAACGCGACATAAGGCAGCCCAAGTAGCTGCACGCGTGACCGTATAATACCCATATAAACAAATTTATTCATTTTAAAATATAGAGGGAGAATTGACAGAAAGACGACGAATTTTTTTAAATTCCGGAAAAAGTTAACTTTTTCTAGTTATTATCACAGCCGTTAAACCCATTCATACATTAATTCTCGACATAGTATTTCATTATTGATCAGAATCCATAATGCGACCCTCACTGTAATAAAAAAAATTCGATCAGTGCTCCGCACCTGGGAGCTCCCCTGTCACCATGTATGAGCTGAACCCATAGAACATAGAGTAACATGGAATGCTCAGCTTAAAATAATGACTAAACATCTCAATTGGAGGATCAGCGAGATTTCCATGTTTCCATTGACATGACCTGTCACACAGACATGAAACTAATCGTCAAAATCCGATTCTCTTGGCATTTCGGCATAAATTTCTGTGTTTCTGTTTTTTGTGAGTAGATGGGGTGTTTCCGATACACTCCTGCAGAAAGGAGTGGATGAGATCCTCCCTCATCTACTGAATATCACAAGAAGCAGCTTAGCATTGGGTCAAATACCTGAAAAATGGAGAAGGGCAAAAGTAACCTTCATTCCCAAATCAGGGAAAAAGGACGGGACTTCGCCTAACATCGTTTCTTCTTAAAACGATAGAGAATGTCGTAGATAATTACATATCTATAAGAACGGAGCATCTGGAGAAAACACCACTTCACAATGGTCAGCATGCTTACAGGGCGGAACGTTCAACGGAGACCGCTCTGTATCAGCTGACTGAAGTCATCCAGAGAACTCTGAATAACAAAGAACTCGCCATGTGTGCCTTCCTGGATGTATGGGGGCCTTTCACGACACATCACACGTGTTTCTCAGAGATGCACTTGAGAGGCGAGGAATGAATAATACCATCTTAAAATTGATGTATGAGGTTTTAACGACGAGAATAGCTGAGACATCGATGGGCGAGGAATCCGTATTCGTCAAAGCTGCTCGTGGAACACCTCAGGGTGGGGTGTTATCTCCCCTCTTATGGAGCCTGGTAGTGGATGAACTTTTACATAGGCTAACGGAGCTTGGCTTCGAATGTGTAGGCTATGCTGACGACAAAGTCCTAATAATTAGAGGCAAATTCGAAGGCACTCTCTGCGACCTATTGCAGAAGGGCCTTAGAATTAATGAGCAGTGGTGCTTGTCAGTGGGGCTGAACATCAACCCAACCAAGACCATTTTAATTCCGTTCACTCGGAAGAGGAAACTTCCAGCCATGAAAACATTAAAAGGAAATATCTTGGAGTAGGGGTTTGAAGTCAAATACCTAGGAATAACCCTGGATAGCAAACTTCCGTGGAATAAGCATGTTGATAATGTTACTGGCAGAGCTACAAGAGCTCTGATTGCGTACAGGCGTCTATAAGGCAGGAGTTGGGGTTGTAACCAAAAATAATGCGATGGCTGTACGTCATGATTGTAAGACCTATAGTCACATATGGGACAGTAGCCTGGTTTGCTAAGACAAGTCAGGTAAGTACAAGGAAAATGCTCGGCAAAATACAAAGGCTTGCCTGTGTGTGCATCACGTGAGCTATGAGAACGTGCACAAATAGGTCGCTTGAGATCATCACAGACCTCACACCTCTACATCTAGTGATTGATAGGGTAGCCCATGAGGTCATCCTCAGAGTATCTAAAGAAGGAGCAGGCAATGAGAGAGTCAGGAATCAGAGAGTTTGGTTCTCCCTGAATGACTACACCTGCAAACCTTCCAATGATGTAATGATCAACAAAGTAAGCACTAAGAAAAACTTCAGTACAATGCTTAGCAAAAGAGAGGATTAGGAAAGGGAATACACCCGACTATAATCCCAAACAAAATACAATAAAATGGTAAGCAGATAGTTCTGAAACCGCTACAGAAGCTGGCGCTGGGATTTACAGGACAAGTACCAAGTGTGCACTATCGTTAGGCTCCTGTACAAGCGTCCTTCAAACGGAAATATGTACGTGCAATCGGAAGATGTCTAGATATAAATCTAGAAAGAAACTATCAATCTTTCAAATACTCCCTAATAAACCTAGTACACCCTGTATCTCGAAAACGAAACGTTTGCGACCCCATGTTTATGGGACTTTTTTTTCTTAAAATTACTTAAGGAATCTCCCCTTTTCGTTTGTACGTTCAATTTAGGAACATATGTATATACTAAATTGCTTTTCCACTTACCCTTATTCCATTTAGAATCCTTTCTCCTTTCGACAGTCGAGGTGCTATATGTACTGCTCGACAGAGAATTTGAGTTCGAAGTTGAACTATCTGACTGTGGACTGTTTTCTTCAGAAGTTTCTTTGCTACTGTCATCTATCTGCCCCGTAACAGGTAATGCAATATTCGGAGAAATCAATAGGCCCTGACTGGTAAGTATCTCCATTTTTCTATAAAGTTGATCTCTCTGTTGTTTGATGTCGTTTTGCTCGATCTTAATTTGATCCTATATGAAGAATATTCTAATGAGAAAATTTAGTATTGAATTGAAAACTACCCCACTTTTATAAAGTATCCCGGTTGGCCAAAATTTAGGTTTATCAAGTTTTTTCACTTAAAACTTAGGGTTACCGATCTATCCTACTTTTTTTCATTAATTCCGTAAGCAATTTCATTTTGTCCTAGTTGCATTAGAGTGAGTAGTGCTTCTCATACGAAATATTTATTAGAGTGAGTTATAGGCGTGAGTTATAACAACTCATGATATTGGTTTGTAGATACTGTTACAGCTCAAAATCAGTTGAATGATGGATATATTATTCTATGGGAGTAGATATAGAGTAAGAAATAAACAATTTGTTAAATACGTAATTTCTACGACATCTATATATGTAGAGAGGGCAACGTTGCGTAGTTATCGGGATACTTTATAAAAGTTAATGAAGTATAGTTCATGCAACTTTATACAGGATATATAAATGGGTTTTAATGTCTGTGAAATTATTAAAGAGAAAGCGTTAACGGCATGCATCTCTTTCATACAGGATGTCTCACAAGGAATGATCCAAATTGCACCAAGAGAGGAAATACAATCAATATCCCCATACCACTGGTCAAAGCTTCTTAGTTTCCGATTTACAGGGTATTTCATGATCTTTGCCAAAATTTTGATCCGCATTATTTCTTCAATGTACGAATCTCATCGACTAATATTTTGGACATGTAAATCTGTACTGGATGTTTTCTCATTATTATTGGTGCGGAACAAGCATCTTGTGAAGAGTTTTGAAAATAAAAAAAACGGCAATGAAGAAGATGAAATCCGGAACTCTTTGGGCACCATAATTACAAAGGGTTTATGCTATTCAAATTTGTCTCTTTTGAAATATCCACCTCATATATTACCACTAAAAAAAATCAATATTTGCTTAGAAGGGATTCCACCACATTAAAAATATGCTCCATCCCAGAGAACAAGAAAATAATAATAATTCCCAGATCCTTCGATTTTACATAAAAAACAATCGTTTGTTTCTGTAGTCTCGGTAGTGGGCCACCATTTCACTGTTGGGTCGAAAAAGAGTGCTGTGCCTAAGGTGGCGTAAGGACACAATAACAAAGTCTACATAGAACACAACTGCTTCTCCGAACTCGTACAAGTTATAAGCTTCGAAGCTTGAAGTTTCTGAGGGGTCTCCTCGGGAGACCAGGGAGTTATTAGTATAATCAATATCAATATGACTTCCCTGCTTGCTTCACCTATGAAAATCACCCAATACCTAAACGTCGAAAAATGAAGAAAAATCGAAAAATACATTGGCATCGTATCTCTGCAACACACATTTTATCATATACAGGGTGTTTCACCATAAACTGGACAAACATATATAGCCGTGTAGACGACATCGGGAAAGTAATTTTTGCCTTATGACATATAACCCGTTTTCGAGGCATAAGCGAGATACAGGGTGTTTAATATCAACTTTGAGCAATCTTCTGATAACTGTGGTGAGTTATGCGTGACATTTGAAATAACGGTTACTGGTCACATCTTAGTATTTTTCGAGGCTCAATTCAATTGTGGTGTAGAATTCTGAAAAAAATATTTCAAAATGGCGGAAAGCCTGTAAAGTTTGAATTCTTTTTTCTCGGTTGCCAATTTGGAAAGCACTATTCCAACGTACTAGATTTTCTAAGATTTTCCGAGAAAAATTTTTTTCAAAAAACTTTGGTGGAAATCGAACTCTCTACTTTCGATTCACTAGCGTCGCTTTGGTAACGGAAATGTATAAGATTGAAATAAACCCAATTCATACTCGTAGAGGGTTCGAATCCTAGCAAAGTTTTTTGAAAAAAATTATTCATATTTCTGTCCGGTTCATTCTGGCAGCCCATTAGCACAATTTTGGCCTTCGTACGGCTTCCAGTTTCTTGAATAAAAATTATGAAAGTTCTTCAAACGTAATCTTTGGAAGGCTACAAAAAAAACCAATGGATATTATTTCATTCTGTTTTCTCCTGAGTATTCAGAATGGAAGATAGTTCAACCATGAAAAATTTCAACAATTTCGGCCGAATTTTTTTTCACTGAAGACATGTAAAAAAAAGTTGAGTTCGAATTTTGGAAAAGAATTTTCACGGAAAATTGAAAAAGTTGAAAAAGTGCTCTCCAAATTGGCAACCGAGAAAATAAAACTCCAACCTTGCAGGTTTTCCGCCATTTTGAATTTTTTTTTTCAGAATTCTTCACCACATTTGAATTGAGCCCAAAAAATAGTAAGATGTGACCAGAAATCGTTACTTCCAATATCACGCATAACTCACCACAGTCATCAGAATATTGCTCAAAGTTGACATTAAACACCCTACACGGCTATGTGTTTGTCCAGTTCATTGGGAAACTGCACTAGTGGGACACCCTGTATATACAGTATATATACCCTGTATATACAGGGTGTCCCACTAGTGCCGCAGCGGACGATATACGCGTAATGGTCTGAGTTTTTGATGCAGACTTGATATACTCCAAGAATAGCACAACCTAAAAATATTTTCGAATATATCGGGTGTCCCTCAAAAGAGGAATAGACTTTGTTTTTTTCAACTGGGACACCCTATATTCAATAGTGTTTTTCAATTCTCTGAAACTTCCTGCATGCTTTCTAATAATTTTCACATATTTTTATTCAACAGTTCTCGAAATATTGGCCATTTTGACAAAAAAAATGATACTTGCAGACGCTATGTTATGCAATTGTATTTCATGAACCCTTGCATATACCAATAAGAGCTTTATATGGATTAAAAGACTTCAAAGTATCCTAGCCAGCTATAATGAAGCAGTTCCAGCATATGGAGTGTCCACAAAAAGACAATCAACATGACGAATTTCAAATCGATTTTTCTTCATTTTTTCAAATGCAATGCATATAATTATTTTTCATCATTGTAATCACAATTCATTTCACTTCATTTTTTGTTAAATACATGATATGCCGCCTATTTTCAACAGGATAGGATTTTTGAGAGCTTTTTCGAAATGTTTCCCTAAATTTCACATTCATACCTTCGAATTCAAATAGCAGATTTGGCTTGTCTGTGGTTATTGAGAACTGTCAAATTATTCCACTGAGAATAAGCATCATTGAAGCTTCAATTTATATTTTAGCGAAAAGAGGAACTAGAAAGTTTTGATGTATCTACTCAAAAATGTGATTAAATCAGTTACTGAAGACAGAAACTGTCTGTTCCCATTTTTTGAAATAAATTTTTGATAATTTTCCATGTTTCTTCTTGAAGAGTCGAATTTTGCAAAAATTTCAAACAAGCTTCAACCTTGGCAGCTTGAAGATCTGCGTGCATGCTTGTGAAACTTATGAATATCATTTTTTCGAAGGAAGTTGTATAAGAATAAGCGGGGGCACTTTTTTGTATCCTAAAGTTTCGAAACTCGTTTTTTTGTATCATTCATAACTTCTACATTCAAACTCATTGGTATTTTTTTTTTAAGTTTTTACATCATTGTATGAAGGCGAGTTTATACAGCAACTAAAATAAAATAAGAACTAAATAAAATAGAATAAGAAATAAGAGCAGACAACATAGGTTTAAAGAGATCCCTAGAATAAAATAAGAAATAAGAATGAACCAATCAAATCGCAAATTTTTTGACAAGGACTTCTGTGTTTTGTGCAAGTTTAGAAAATTTAGTTCTATGTAAGTACAGTACATAACCTCAACCTCGCTATTTTAGTTGTCATTTCATTTATATTTTTCAAAATTTAATTTCCCGATTAGAATCACTATAGAAAATATCATTAGTAAAATGGATGATGGCATTTTGATCGAGCAGGTATCAGCCTTTCCTCAGCTATTTCAGACTGATTTATCTCAGATTTGGATCATGCCATGCCGCATGAGCACTATCATTTTCCAAATAAAATAAGCGAAAAAGATAAAAGTTGACCATCTCTTATTTTTATTCCTTATTTAAGCTTATTTCCTGTATAAACGCTGTCATTGAAATTGAAATGCATCAAGTGAACATTCTTATTTTATTTCAGTTCTTATTTTATTTTAGTTGCTGTATAAACTCGCCTTGAGTATTCATCCAATCCGTAAAAACTATGATGATATGAATTGAAGCTGCAATGATGTTAATTCTGAATAGAATTATTTGACAGAAAAGCCAAATCTGTTTTTGAATTCGGAAGTAAATGTGATTTTAGGAGAAAAACTCTAACAACTTTAACAAGAGATGAGGTTAAATGAATGGTGATTACAATGATGAAAAAAAATTAAATGCATTGCATTTGAAAAAATGAAGAAAAATCGATTTGAAATTCGTCATGTTGATAGTCTTTTTGTGGACACTCCATATGCCGGAGATGCTTTATTTATAGCTGGCTAGGATACTTTGAAGTCTAGTCTTTCAATCCATATAAAGCTCTTATTATTATACAAGGGTTCGTGAAATATAATTGCATAACGTAGCCTCTGCAAGTATCATTTTTTTGTCAAAATGGCCAATATTTCGAAAACTGTTGAATAAAAATATGTGAAACGTATACGAAAGCATGCAAGAAATTTCAGAGAATTGAAAAACACTATTGAATATAGGGTGTCCCATTCGGAAAAATAAAGTCACCCTCTATTCCTCTTTTGTGGGCCACTCTATACAGGGTCTTTCACGAGGAACCTCACCCATATTTATACGGGAAACTACTGAACGTATTTTCATGAAATTCAGCACTTATAAGTATTTCACGATGCTGATGAAATCTAAAATATTTTCAAGGCATGAGCACCTCCGGTTTTTCCGGAAATGACGTCAACTTCCGTTTTTCAAATTAGAACACCATTTTTTTATTGCAGAAATAGATTCCTTAGAAAATTTCAAGTTATTTTGATGTAACATTTTTCAGTTTTGGTTGGAAAATTCTCTCTGAGCGGGAAAATTCGAAAAAAAAATCGAAAATAGAGCTCCGCTGAAACAAGAATAACTTCGAGGTTTTTGGATGGAAAATTTTCATTTTTGGGATTTTTCAAGATGTAAGATTGATGTATCCACTTTGAAAATCGAAATCGCGATTCATGATACAGGGGGTGAAAAAATCGCTTTCAAAGTTAGGGATGACAAAATCGTGAAAAATCAATTTTTTCAAATTAGAACCCCATTTTTTTATGGCAGATATTGAATCTACGTTAAAAAATAATGTGAGTGTATGCATCACACCCTTGCCCTAAAATGGATATTTTCTGAGTTAATATCCACTTTAGGGCAAGGGTGTGATGCATACAATCACATTATTTTTTAACGTAGATTCAATATCTGCCATAAAAAATAGGGTTCTAATTTGAAAAAATTGATTTTTCACGATTTTGTCATCCCTAACTTTGAAAGCGATTTTTTCACCCCCTGTATCATGAATCGCGATTTCGATTTTTAAAGTGGATACATCAATCTTACATCTTGAAAAATCCCAAAAATGAAAATTTTCCATCCAAAAACCTCGAAGTTATTTTTGTTTCAGCGGAGCTCTATTTTCGATTTTTTTTTCGAATTTTCCCGCTCAGAGAGAATTTTCCAACCAAAACTGAAAAATGTTACATCAAAATAACTTGAAATTTTCTAAGGAATCTATTTCTGCAATAAAAAAATGGTGTTCTAATTTGAAAAACGGAAGTTGACGTCATTACCGGAAAAACCGGAGGTGCTCATGCCTTGAAAATATTTTAGATTTCATCAGCATCGTGAAATACTTATAAGTGCTTAATTTCATGAAAATACGTTCAGTAGTTTCCCGTATAAATATGGGTGAGGTTCCTCGTGAAAGATCCTGTATATTCGAAAATATTTTTAGGTTGTGCTCTTCTTGGAGTAGAACAAGTCTGCATCAAAAAATTTTGCCATACTTAGACCGTTACGCGTCCGCTGCGGCACTAGTGGGAGACCCTGTATTTAATATAAAAATTATAAATATTTATAGAAATAGTTCATTTTGCGAACGTTCTCGATCTGGAACTGACATATTTTATACTTTCAAAATCGGGCATGCATTCAATTATGGATGACCCTGTATTCGTAACGATTTTCGGTCATATTCCTCTATATGGTTGCTCCGTTAGTTTTTATTTGAAATAGTATTTGAAGTATGCTATGTCTTTCTATGACATAGCTAGTTACCTATGATCGTATTTGATTCAGAATGCAAAAGATGCTAAAGGTGTATGGACAGCTCTTCAGCAAGCATTCGATGATAGAGGACTTACCCGAAGAGAAGGACTTCTACAAACACTCATAACAACTAGACTAGAAGATAGTGAATCTGTTGAGGATTATGTCAACAAGATAGTTGGCAACGCACACAAGCTTTCTAGTATTGGTCTCAAAGTGAGTGATGAATGGGTTGGAACCATATTATTGGCAGGTTAACCAGCAGAATATGAGCCAATGATAATGGGTACTGAGAGTTCAGGAGTTGCGATAACTGGTGATGAAAATGAAGTTGATTCAGGATGTCGAAAGATGGAATTGCAATGTATGGCAAGAAAAACTCAAGAAATCAGAATCGTAGCAATAACACTAAAGGACATTTCGAAGGAAAAAGTAAAATTCTCTGCTTTCAATGCAATAAATTTGAACATTATGCCAAAGTTTGCAATAAACCAAGGAAAAATTACAAGGACAAAGACAATAGTAATAAAGCTAGTAGTAATATTTCCATGTTTTCAGCCTTGTCAGTAGAATCAAGTGTAATTGACGAAACTTCTTATGGACGAGTCCAAAAGTTTATGGCAGAGCGAGCAAAGCGAGCGAGGTCAATAATTTGGGCAAGTCCATAAGTCTTATTATGTACGAGTTGCATACAAAGATTTATGTTTGACTGCAATGCAGAAATTTTATTTTCTGAAAATATGGCTTTTAATATATTCGTCGCTTTATTACAAAGAAACATTTTTTCTTACTTTAGTAACCATCAGCGACCTTAGCAACCTCACCGAACAAAGTTGTTTACCCCGTTAATTCCTTGACAAACGTCATAATAATCCACAAAATGGATAGTTCGGGAGAGGAAAGAGTAGAAAATTTAGCCGCAAGCGCCAAAGAATCTGTATGTGGCATTGACAAGTGTGTGAAACGAAAATAATTGCAAAATCGAGAGAAGACTGAGACAGTTGAGTCCTAGAAAGTGGTGTCCAATAAAGTAGCCAATTATGGACACTTAACAAATTCATATAAATCAAGTGTTTATGAGGCAGTCGAACATAAAAAGTTTCACGATGAGACACAGGGCAACTATTGCGTGAGAGTAGATGTCAGTGTTTTGAATAATTATTGTTTCACAATATCGAAATGCTTTCTGCTGAAAATTTGTTTTCAGAGAGGTGTAATGAAAAATATCGTTCAGAATAGTAATTTACGTAACAAGTCCGGAAAATAGGTTTTTTTTTGGACGAATAGACAAGATTCTAGGACTAGCCGGAGGCGGGTCCTGGGAGTCTGTGAGTTCAAAAAAACTATTTTAGGGTGTGTTGCGTACAATATTTCTTCGGCAACCGTGTAGAATTACAAATCAATGAGACGACACATTTCTTTATTATACATTATGATTCTCATTTGAATTTATGGAGGGTAGAGGTAAGGAGAAGTAACTCCGTGTATTAGAAAGTGGCCAAAAACTGATACAAATTAGGAGGCGCTGGTGTCGCAAAGGGGTGAAAATTGACATAGACACAAATATCATATTATCTTCAATTCGTTCCGTTCGTCCGTGATTTCTACACTCTTGCTATACTAGCGCCACTCTATTTCTTCCACTCCGCTGGACACTTTTCGATCAGATGCGCCATAAGAGATTGTTCTGCTTCCCTCTACCCTCCATAATTTGAATTAAACGAAACAGAACTGTCATCCGTTATTTCGTTGCTATTCTGATGATCATAACAATAACATCATCGACGTGAATTTTTTCGGCCTAGTCCGTACGTACTTTCCGGACTAGGCCGGAAAATGCTACTTTCTCAGAGAAAAAGCGTCCAGGAAGTAGGTTCATCCCGGACGGTTGCCGAAAAAGGCTTTTTCCGTGCTTGCACGAGATCCCGTGTTCGCCTCACACGGCAACTCATCGCGCGCGCACGGAAAAAGCTTACTTTCTGGACCAGTAATGAAATAGTTATTTAATCAACTAGTTTATTAATGACAGCGATTAATGGTCGAAATATTTTAACGCGTGAGCGGAGCGAGCGCGTTAATGTTTGAGACCATTAATCGCTGTCATTAATAAACGAGTTGATTACAAGATTTTTCCGTCGACCTCACCACGAATTGAATATGAATTCTCGTAAGAAATGAATTTTTATTTTGCATAATAGACAAATTTGACATGATGTAAATTTCTATGTTCATTTCGATATATTAATATTTATGCTCCCTATGGAACAATTCGAAAAATTCATAGAGGGAATATTGGACATGTTGTGACATTCTGAATATTTACATTTAGTTCATATTTATATAATTATACCTATGATATCCGATAAGGAACGTGTGAAGAAAGTGGAGGTTGAAGTATTATCTACTTTGCAACTTGTATCACCTGAAATTTCTTCTGTAGTCTCTATTTTATTTTGAATGGAGTTGTCAATATACCCTGCTATGACAGAAGTTGATTTCCAACCAAGCTCGATAGTGCTCTGACAGAATATTTTATGTTCGGTTGCCATGACAATCATGCATTAATAAGAAATCATGCATTAAAATGGGTCATTAATGGATGATTTCGAGTGCGTTAAAATAAGCTTTTATTCTATGGTCGACGGAAATATACTATTATATTGGCGCTCAACTAGGGGCAGGAAAAGCTAAAAAATTCGTGTGTGATTCTTACGGTCATTCGAGTGAAAACGGTGCGGGAGAATTTCTTTCGTTATCGGTTTTCGACCGATTCAAGGACGTGAAATACCTTGTGAAGTTAACACTGTGATTCTGATGACTCGTTAATTGTGGAATTCTCACTTTGTTGATTCGGTGTTTTGTCTGATTCACCAAAGGAACACAAGGAAGAATTATTCGTTGTACGTTGTAAGTGGATAAAGCTTATGGTTGTTGCAGCAAACTGTAATTACATCCTTTCCAATGTACTTGTCGGAGTTCGTGGAAACCAAAGAAAATCACGGAACAAAAAGGTGGTCACCGATATTTTCTGCGTTCGCGTGAACAATTGCAAGTGGAAGAACAAGGAAGTAACAACATGTCGAACGTGGTGTTAACTAGTGAACAATTCGCCGAACTGATGTCGCGATTAACAGTGGCGGGTATCACTACACAGGGTGTTGCTTCCGCCGGGAACTTTTCGAAGTGTTCGTCACGATTCGAAGGTTCTAAAGACTCTGATTTGAATGCTTTTATCGACGCGATCAGCATTCACAAGGATTGTGTTCAGGTATCTGATTCGAATGCTCTCAAAGGACTTCCGATGTTATTTGATGGATTCGCCGCGAAGTGGTATCAAGGTGTGAAGACTACAGTGAAAACATGGGATGAAGCACTAGCCCTCTTGAGAACCACTTTCGGACCGCAAAAACCTCCTTATAAAGTTTACCGCGAGCTATTCGCGAATAAACAGAGCTCCGATGCTCCTACCGACATCTTCATCTGCAAGGTGCGTTCGATTTTAGCGCAACTTCTTCCAAATACTTTGAATGAAATAGTCCAATTAGAAATGGTTTATAGTTATATGAATCCATAGCAGAATTAGGGAAAAACTTCCCAGGGATAAAGTGGAAACTTTCAATGAACTTTTGTAACAATCTCGATTGATTGAAGAAACATTTGAGTTCAGATTTGTGTCAAATGATCTTGAAGACAATAAGAAACGTGCACGCTGTCAGAACTGCAAGAACGTCGGACATACCAAAGATGAAAGCAGGAAACTGGGGAATAAGAATTCGAAAGACAAGTCCAAAGAAACAGCGCAGGCGCAGGAATCCATAAGGGATTCAACCAGTTCTCGAACGAAATCGTCGTTTTCAACAACAGCTAGAACAAGCAACAGACTTCTATCAGTTCTCCAGGGCGGTGCTATGGATGCGGTAAACCAGGTTACATACGTTTCAACTGCCCTACTTGTAGCCATGTAGAAGCGTCTTCAATAGAATTCTTCAGTATGGATACCCTTATTGCTTCACGCGCAAGACCAATCATTCATGTCAACATTCTAGGACATCAAGATCAAGGTCTGATAGATACAGCAGCGAAGCAGAGTGTTGCTGGTAAATCACTTTATGACATTTCGAACCGTGAAGGTCAAACATTCCTCCAAGAACATATTATGATTAAGTTTGCCGATGGTCAAGGTTGAATGGAAAATGTTCTTGTCACAAGAGTTGATGTCAAGCTCGAAGATGAAACTATACCTAACAAATTCATAATTTTTCGGGATGCTCCTAATAAAACACTTTTCGGAATAGATTTCATTCATGACGCCAAACTCATCTCAGATGTTCATAACAAAGAGTGGTATTTCTCCGCTATGAATTGATATTCGAAAATACTAACAAGGTTCCAAGAATCGCTTCATGCTCAACTCCAGTAAATCAAACTTGTGAAAATTTGAGACCAGGAGAAGGAACCATGCTGACAGATGACCAACGTCAGTCTCAACGTTTTCCTGAATCAACATGAGAATATATTCAGTCTGGGGGGAGAACCAACTCCCTACGCAGAGCATCATATCAACATGGGTGATCATCCTCCTATTGCATTACCTCCATATCGAATGTTGCCATCTAAAAAGACACTTTTGAAGGCCAAATTGGACCGACTGCCAGCTGGAGGAATAATAGAAGAATGTGGAAGTCCGTGGGCTGCTCCAGTAGTAGGTACTCGTTCCAAAGAAAGACGGTGGCATTCGGTTATGCGTTGACTATCAACGGTTGAACGTCATAACAATCAGTGATTCGTATCCTATGCCGAGCATGGACGATCTGCTTCACACAGCAAAACGAACATTTTACATAACAATGATTGATTTTCGATCAGGTTATCATCAAATTACAGTAGCTGATCGCAACTTCTTTCGTAACGCCGCGCCGTGTGGAACTTATCGTTACCTCTATATGCCATTCGGACTGAAAGGTGCTCCGGGTACCTTCCAGAGGCTGATGGACCATTTTCGCCGTGGCCTTGGCAGTGTCGTGATTCTAAGTTACTCAGACGATTTGATTGTTTTATCAAGTACTTTTGACGAACATCTAGAATACTTAGGACTTGTTTTTGAAAGACTTCTACAATTCAAACTGCGCGCCAAGTGCGTGTTCGCGTGTGCGCAAGTAAAATACGTTGGACATTTCATTACGCCGCCGGTAGGAATTTCGGTCGATCCAGAAAAAGATTTCTGCCATAAGTAAGCGTTTGCATCCGCGAAACACAAAAGAAGTGCAATCCTTCCTCCAAACTGCTAGTTGGTATAGAACCATATATCTATAACACCAATATGGATTATACCCCTGCTTTTCACACTCAGAAAGTGATGCCAAATATTTGGTTAAGATTGAATAGGAGTTAAAAATTATATTCAGGAGCTGAATAAAACGAAATGAAGCGATTGAATCATTTCACAGGAAATTGTGAGGTTATGATCGAAAGTATTCACATGAATTTATGAATGACATACGTTTCACGGCATAATTCGATGTGTCAGAGAGAGAGACAGAATTAGAAAATTATTTTTATTCTCAATATTGCGCAGATCTGGTTTCTTACCAAAGCCCAGCTTAAGTTTTCATTGGCTCATTCCCCATATAGGAATTATTAGATATGGTATAGACGCTTCATTGCTTCATAACGAACTTTTTCGAAGTATCTCGGGCGCTTAGCGATTTGACGAAAAAGAAGACACTCTGGCAATGGCATCCTGAATGTCAAGCAACCTTCGATAAACTGAAAAAATTATTGTGTCCACTCCCATCATACTGAGACAAAGTGACGAGAGTAAACCGCATATAATACGCACTTACTATGTTCTAGGTGATGTGTTACTACAAGGTGAAAGAAATTATTATTCTACAACGAACGAGAAGCCTTAGCCGTTGTGTGGGCACACTAGAAAGGTTCTCCGATTATAGTACAAACCGACCATCAACCACTTCGATGGCTACTCAGCTTGAAATCGCCAACGGGAAGGTAAGCGCGATGGGCTCTAGCAATACAAGGATATGATATATATGAAAGAAGAGAAAAAAGTCCTTAGATCCCACAATCTTCATTTTTTGACGACTAGTTTCGAGACTTTAAATTGGTCTCAAATTATTTCAAATTAGGTGTAGAGGTCACAAATTATAAAATCAATTACACTTACATACAAGCTACTACTTTAAGATAACACAAATAAATATATAATACAATAAAGAAAGGTCTTTATCACGAAACAAATGAACAAGATGGAGTCAAATACCAATTCTAATCAAAAAAACACCTTCACAACAAAATTACGATTTTTGAAAAGACTAATAACGCGACATCTAGACTAAGGAACGAACAGGTGTTGATTAAATATGCAGAACAGGGACAGTAAACTGTGATCAAAGTTGAAGAAAAGTACTCTCCTACACAAGATGTCGTTCACAGTAATGAAATATAGACACAACCAGATTGTTTATTTAAAATATTATTATTATTGTTTTTATGACCTTTCAGGATTTCCATGCTCTCCAAATTATCCAACAGTAACCACCAGTTACCAAGTGTAATATGGTGAAATTTGTGTGCATGTCGAATGTGTGACGGGTGTCGATAAGGTGCTTAGCAAAATGTGAAAAGCCAGTTGAATTCGGATTCAGACAACTTAAATGTTTCCTTAACAGAGTTTTAGCGTTCCTGAAAGTTCTCCCTATGTAAAACGCGTCACAAGAATTACAAGAAGGTCTATAGACTCCACTGCGATCCACCGGTGCAATTGTATCTTTGTTTTCTCTCTAAACTATCAATGGCCTTGAATGATAATGAATTTGTAAGAGAATTTATTAATGAAAGCATTATCAGTTCAACTGTTCAAGTAAATTTTCATTTAAAGAGTAATTAAAAAACAAAACTCTTCAAATGAAAATTCTGTATACTTGAACAGTAGAACTGATAATGCCGCTTTACAGAATGAAATACCATACAGATCGTTAACTTTCATTAATAAATTCTCTTAAAAATTAGCGAACATCCTCAAACCTTTCGTAAAGATATCATTCAAGGCCATTGATAGTTTGGAGGAAAAACTAATTAATAACAAAGATACAATTGCACCTGTGGATCGCAGTGGAGTCTATAGACTTTCTTGTAACATATCTCTAGTGACGCGTTTTACATACGGAGAACTTTCAGGAACTTTAAAACTCGGATAAGGGAACATTTAAGTTGTCTGAATCTGAATTCAACTGGCTTTTCACATTTTGCTAAGCACCTTATCGACACCAGTCACACATTCGACATGCACACAAACTTCACTATATTACACTTGGCAAATAAGGGCCCCCTGTTGGATAATTTGAAGAGCATGGAAATCATGAAAGGTCATAAAAACAATAATAATAATATTTAAAAAAAAACCATTTGGTTGTGATTTCGCGCCTGTCTATATTTCATTACTGTGAACGACATCTTGTGTACGAGAGTACTTTTCTTCAACTTTGATCACAGTTTACTGTCCCTGTTCTGTATATTTGATCAACACCTGTTCGTTCCTTAATCTACATAGATGTTATTTGTCTTTTCGAAAATCGTAATTTTGTTGTGAAGGTGTTTTTTTGATTGGAATTGGTATTTGACTCCATCTTGTTCATTTGTTTCGTGATGAAGACCTTTCTTAATTATATATTATTTGTGTTTTCTTAAAGTAGTAGCTTGTATGTAAGTGTAATTAATTTCATAATTTGTGACCTCTACACCTAATTTGAAATAATTTTTTGTAGCTCTAGAAGACTTGAGAATGAGACTAATTCAAAGTCTCGAAACTAGTCGTCAAAAAATGAAGATTGTGGGATCTAAGGAATTTTTTTCTCTTCTTTCATGATGAGTCACCCACATTTGTCAATCTTCAATTTTATATGATATGTATGATTGTTGCAGACTTGTCCCGACCACCCTGCGATCATGAAGTACCAGAGATTTGCTAGTTGTGTGAGGTTATAATAGAATTGCCTCGCAGGAAGGCTGACGAGACAAGAAGAGAGTAAATGAAAGATCCAGAACTTGTGGAAATAATTACCAGTTTTGAAGATACATCTGATAAATCCTTCACCAAGAGGACAGACCGAGGCTAATCTTGTCCCAAGGGGTTTTGTACCACTATTCACCCGAAGATGATGAAGAAAATGAAAAAGCATAATTGGTGGTACCTAGCCATGAAAGAGAAAGACTTCTCAAGGAATATCATGATGCCCCAGAAGCTGCTCATTATGGTATTGAAAGAACACTTCAGCGCATTGCAAAAAGGTATTTTTTCACTGGAATGCGACGATACGTAATAGACCATGTTGACAAGTGTCTTGAATATCAGTGTTACAAAGTGACAAACCGAAGCCAGGTGGACTTCTCCTAACTCACAAAGATTTGAAACTCTAGCAATAGATCTATACTCACTTAAAACTGACGTAGGTTGGCACTCGTGAAAGTCAAAATAATTTTAGAAACGTTGCCAATGTGACACAGGTTTTGATCTCTGTGGTCGTCGAGAATCGAATCGCGTAGAAAACGTCAAAAATTCACGTATTCCAAATGCCATTTTTGGCTATTCAGATCAGAGAAAATGTAGAAATTCATTTCGTGAGCAATTTCATTTTTCCTATTTGTATTAGAGTGAGTGCTTCTCAAACGATATTTATTAGAGTGAGTTATAGGCGTGAGTTATTATACCTCATGCTATTGGTTTATAGATACCGTTACATCTCAAAATCAGTTGAATAATGGATATATTATTTTATGGGAGTAGATAAATGAACATGTTGATAAATACGTAATTACTACGATCTCCATGTAGAAACTACAACGTTGCGTATGTATCGGACGGAATTATGACTATAACCTAAAATTTGCAAAATATACACGGTGAAATGTGTCAGAATGTCATGGCAAACCGGGATACTTCATAAAAGTGAATGGAGTTTATTCGGGCCATTACCTGAAGGACCAGGTGGAAAAAAATTGATTTTAATCGTAGAAGATATCTCTACGAAGTTGGTGGAATTATTTGCTTTGATACGTACTACGGCAGAAGAATGTGTTCTCACCCTAAAGAATGAGGTGATTTTCCATTATGGACTCCCACGAAAAATCATAAGCGACAATGGAGTTACCTGCTGTTATGCAACAGTTATGCTATATTCTAGATATAAAAGAAGAGTTCACTCCTCTATATCACTCATCAGCCAATATGGTGGAACGAAAGAATCGTGACCTCAAACCAAGACTTGCTATTCTAGTAGTTAATGATCATCGATCGTGACCAGAAAAGCTAGCTACCACTCGATTTGCTATGAATTCTGTGGAATAACAGGAAAGACTACTGCCTACCCTCTCTCACTACTGCCTACTTGACACTTGACGATGTCGAGTATGCACCCGACATCTCAGGATCGTAACAGAAACAGAAAGGCACAAGATCGTCAGAAGCTTTACGCCGATGCCAGAAGAGTATCACCAATGTTGAAAGGGTTTATATAAGCCTACTGGGGGGCACAATAGACCTTAAGGTCGCAGTGGACTGTAACCCCTTTTCACCTCGCTTTTCACTATAACTATACACGTACTGAGTAATGCAGCGGAAGGTCTCACCGCTAAATTTCATCCAAAACGAGATGGACCACACAAGATACTGAGACAGGTATCTCCATTCAGCTATGAAGTTGCTTAGCTCTTAGTCCTGCCAAAGTGCCAAAGCCAGCGAAGAGCAACAACTTACATATGGTGTGAAAAAAAGGGTACGACCTCCGAAAAAAGAGGCGACCAATGTAACTCCTGTCCTTCCTCGAGGCGAGTTCGAGACCAGTGGGGGGGGGGCAGACTGTAACAAACCACCCTTACGCCGGCCCTGGCGTAACAACCTACCATATCCACCTAGTATCCGAGCCCTGTCGTAACAAACCTGAGGGCTCTACTTTATCCACCGAGCAAGTTAGGCGACGCGTATCGCTACCAAATAGTTTTCGCTCGTGTTATACTTGAGTTCAATGAATAAAGTTGTGCACATGCACGTTTTGCTCATTAACATTTATGAATTCGTTTAGTGTCCATAATTGACAACTTTATTGGACCACACATTATTGGACTCAACTTTCTTCTCTTGATTTTGCAATTTTCTTCGTTTCACACCATTTGTTATAGGCCCCATACTAATTTTCATGAGCACTTTTAGAGAGATTCTTTGGCGCTTGCGGCTAAATTTTCTACGCTTTCCTCTCCCGCACTATCCATTTTTTGGATTATTGTGACGTTTGTCACCAAATTTACGATGTTCAGTGAGGTTGCTAAGGTCGCTGATGGTTAGTGAGGTGAGAAAAGCAAAATCAGTTTTCTTGAAATAAAGCGACGAATATATTAATTGCTATTTCAGAAAATAAAATTTCTGCATTACAGTCAAACATAAAGCTTTGTATGCACCTCGTACATAATTAGGCTTATGGACCAAATTATTGGCCTCGCTCGCTTTGCTCGCTCTACCATAAACTTTTGGACTCGTCCATTAATACCTAATTTCTGTACTTGCTACATAAATAGCTATTTCCGTCGACCATAGAATGAAAGCTCATTTTAACGTACTCGAAATCATCCATTAATGACCTATTTTAATGCATGATTTCTTATTAATGCATGATTGTCATGGCAACCGAACATAAAATATTCAGCCAGAGCACTATCGAGCTTGGTTGGAAATCAACTTCTGTAACAGAAGGGTATATTGACAACTCCATTCAAAATAAAATAGACTGCAGAAGAAATTTCAGGTGATACAAGTTGCAAAGTAGATAAAACTTCAACCTCCACTTTCTTCACACGTTCCTTATCGGATATCATAGGTAATTATATAAATGTGAACTGAATGTGAATATTCAGAATGTCACAACATGTCCAATATTCCCTCTATGAATTTTTCGAATTGTTCCATAGGGAGCATAAATATTAATATATCGAAATGAACATAGAAATTTACATTATGTCAAATTTGTCTATCATGCAAAATAAAAATTCATTTCTATCGAGAATTCATATTCAATTCGTGATGAGGTCGACGGAAAAATCTTGTAATCAACTCGTTTATTAATTCAGCGATTAATGGTCTCAAACATTAACGCGTGAGCGGAGCGAGCGCGTTTAAATATTTCGACCATTAATCGCTGTCATCAATAAACTAGTTGATTAAATAACTATTATAACCTTATATAGGGTTGCGCATGAATCGTGCTACAGAATAAAATGAAAAAACTTTTTTTCTGTGTGAGTAATCGACATATTTTTTTGTCATTTTGAAGATTGATAGATAGATAGATTATTTAGTCCTTTAGATGTACAAAAAAGCTGTACAGATAGAATAAGTCAGAATTTACAGAAGAGTAGATTTGAAAAAGAAACAATGAAATTACAGGTAGACCTGGCTATAGAGCCGCAAGAGACGGACAGTGCATATATAAACAGACGTGCACACAATATATAAAAATCAAAATAAAAACTCAGAAAAAATAGCCTACAAAAGAGGGCTGCGATACCCGATATAAACAGACATATATAAGGTAGGGGCATACAAAACCCAATGTAATAAGCAAACATATAACATATAACAATAAGCCATTGTCGTGAGGGCAGCCATATATTCCTTTGTGGAGTAACATGCTCGAGATATCAAGAAGTCCTTCAGATATTTTTTAAATTTGTGCTGGTTCATGTTTTTTACGAATGTTGGTAGTTTATTGTACAGGCTTACATCAAGAGAGTTTCTGGTGGATTTCTGCAGTCTCATTCTGCTCGGCTTGATTAATTGGCTACACCTGGTGAGATAATTGTGAAAGTCCGAATTTATTTCCTAGTTTTCTCTATTTTTGTGGATTTCTAGTAGAAGTTGGTACACATATTGTTACGTGTCATTTCTAACACTGTAACAATTCTGAGCCCTTACAGTACCTCCGCCTATGTCTTCGTTCAGTATAGGTATCGGAACGGGATAAATTTCCCGATTTAAATATGTTATTAGTTTTAAGGGTCATATGTGAAATCTTGTTGAGAGAATGAGAGGAAAATGACTGGGGAATTTGGCTAAAATTGTTAAACCTGTTTTTGGTGAGTTCTGCATTACTGGGTTAATTTGCGCATGACAAAAAAAAGGGAACCAGTTATTCTTATTCACGCCATCTTTGCGAGACGTAATTCGGAATTTTTCGAGACTGGAAATTTGAGAAATTAATATTATATTCTCTCCAAATATTTGGGATTCATTCCACGGAAATTCAAAGTGTTTCCAAGATTGCCGTGTTATCGTTTGGAGTTAACTGCGGAAACACATACGTCGTAAGACGGATTCACCGTCGTTATTCAAAGAGACCATTCACCATCATTTCTGGGTCCTGGCATAGTGGAATATTAACCCGACCATCGAGGATATTTATATTCACCATCATTAACCATAACCACCAACCAAGGAACCGCCTAATCAAATTAGACCCTCTTTTCCACCTACACGAGGTAATCATATTATACAACTCACTAATCATATTGAACTATTTCGAACGTCATTCTGAAATTTCTTTTGAACTGTGTATTTTAGGGTACTAGTACGCCCCATACTTATATTAGTGGTCCAGGCAATTGAACATCGTAGACGTAGGGATTCAACCCCTAACCTTTGCAAGCCCTGCCTTGCTGCCGTTGAAGTTGGTAGCCTTCAGGATAGAGGACATAAAGTGTGGTGAATCGTTAACTTATTTTAGTTTCAACCATATAGTTCGAGATATTTATCTTGACGATAGTAATTACCACTTATATTTATATTGTGTATTGAACCTGTGCGCCATATATAGGCCTATATACGGAGGTACCATCGTCCACTAATTTCGAGGCGAGTATATGTAGAGTCTGTTTGATTAAATTAAGATTTTCTCATTTTCGTGATTTTTATGAATTCAAGCATATACTGAGTGTATTAGAAATCACGTGGCGCCCCTTTTATATTTACATCAAAACCCACACCCTTCTCCACTGTAGTTGCGGGAACACTCAGTATAACCTAGAGCCTATATATATTTTGCCACAAGGAAAGTTGGTAGCAATATATGGATGGTAATGTCATGATTTCAAGAGATGAGAAAAGCGGTCTACAGGAGTCGGTGTAGCCGGCACCAGCTATTATTCTTATGGCTTTCTTTTGAAGGAGGAAAACCTCATTAGCCCTTGTGCTATTACCCCATACAATAGTTCCATATGAAATATTGGAGTGGAAAAAGGCATACTAAGAAGTTAGCAAAGCGTGTAAGCCAATTATGTTTTTCATTTTTCGAAGTAGAAAGATGTATTTTGAGACCTTGGCGCACAGCTGCTCCACGTGAGCCGTCCACTTTAGCGAGTCATATTATTCGATGAGAACAGTATTTGTTGCATTTTACTTGCGTTTAGCATCAGGTTATTTCCTCTAAAATATATTTCTGCTTTTCCATGGGCTACATTAATTTTATTTAGAGTTTCCTTCACCACCTTTCCTGAGGTAGCGAGAGTTGTATCATCGGCAAATGCAATACATTCTATGAGTGACATTGACATGTAAGCAGAAAGGTCATTGATGTAAATTATAAATAGAAGCGGACCTAGCACAGAGCCTTGCGGCACGCCACATGTAATGGGTTTCAAATTGGAGATGTCAGAGTCAAGTACAACACATTGCTGCCTATTACAATGATGAGAACAGATGATATACCATATGTCTCCAGTTTCTCCACAAGTATTGTATGTGAGACACAGTCAAACGCTTTGGTCAGGTCACACAGAGCAGCCACAGTGTGCTCATCCCTCTCAAAACCATCTATTATGTTGTCCACAACTTTTTTTAGTGCTTGAGCCGTCGATGTAGATTTTATGAACCCGAATTGGTTTGGGTTGAATAACTTGTGCTTTAAGAAGTAGTGATAAAGCCTATTTTTAAGAATAATCTCAAAAATCTTACCAAATATGGGGACTATTGAAATCGGTCGGTAATTTCCAATTTCATTTTTATTTCCTTTCTTGAAGATGGGGGTGACTCAAGATATCTTGAAATCGTCCGGAAATTTACCCTCCAGAATGGAAGCATTAAATAGATCTGTTAGTGGTTCAATCAGATATGTTACTGTTCCCTTTATAATTTCAGCATTGAGGTCATACACATCAAAAGAGTTTGAGTTCATCAGTTGACAAATTGCGTTTGTTGTATCTGTAGTTGTGATGGACTCCATAAAAAATGATCCAGGCGTTTTTGGTCTGTCAATTTCAATGGGTGTGATAGAAATCGGGTTGATCTGTGATAATTTTTCTGTTATTTCAGCTCCAACATTTGCAAAGTACGAGTTGAATTAATTAGATGTAAATTTATTTTCCTTCACATTGGTATGATCTTTGTTCATTTCAATTCATCATCTGTGACCTCGTATCTTGTTTTTAGTGCCTGTACTTTGTTTTTTTATGCTCATTATTTGATCATTGATCCAATATTTTTTATTCTTTCCTCGACCTGATATTTTCCTGTGGGAAAGTGGTCATGTACAAGGCTTGTATAGCAGTTTAGTAAACAGCTTGTCTTGTCTTTAACACTGTGCAGGATATAGAATTAATCCCAGATTACTTCACCCAAAGACTTTTGCAAACTTTGTAGGCCGACTTCAGTGATATGTCTGATTTTGAGAGGTGTTTCCTTGGCAGTACCTGCACTCTTAAATTTTATAAACTGGCCATAATGATCGGTTAGACATGGATTGGATACTCCAGTCTCATAGTAATTTATTCTTGAAAGATTTGTGATGATGTTGTCTATGCAACTACTTGGTTCGAAATGTATTCCAAGTCATTTATGCGCAAATTTAATAGTGTGCACTCGAGATTTAGACACTCCACTTCTTTCTTTAGGAGTTTAGAATTATTACAGTTCTCGACACTATCGCGATTTTAGCAACACACGATGTCTCCTGGGTTAACATATTTATCAGCCACTGAAATTGATGGTGTAATTTCCAGGGCTTTGGCCTCCTCAGACTCTGCCAACTTGGATTTTGGAGCCTCGATTTCCAGGTCTTTAGACATGATAGCATCTTTGACAGCTTTGTTCAATTATTCGTCGCGGCCATTTTTTGCACAGGCTGGACATTGAATAAGTGATTTACTACCACTGATCACTAGCATTCCGGTCATCCTTAGGGAATAGGATTGGTGATACAGCACCTTGCACGTAGGTATAACACTTAACACATACTTAGCTACATTATTTTCGCAGTATTTGCATTTTCTCTCTGCAGCTTCCAACGGATCATCTTCACTCGGCGCCATATTGACATATAATGTTGAGGTTACTATTTAGATTTATAAAAATGAATACTTGGGATACTGGAGAAAGAATTTGGAAAGTGCAACGGTACCATGCTTTGCAGTCCGTGATTGCCGTCCAAAGTGAATCAAGTCGTGAGTTAGGCGGTTAAAATTGCCTTATATGGACTGAATCTAATCCAGAAATGCTTCATGAGACGGAACTGCACCCAGAGCGAGTCACTGTGAGGTGCGCAGTTTCATCAAGATGTTTTGTGGGGCCATACTTCTTTGGAGAAAACGAAGAAAACAGTAACTGTCAATGAGAATCGTTATTCAAAGATGTTGAAGGATTTTTTTCACCCAGAACTGCTCCGAAGACGTGTCCTATTCAACAGCATTTGTTTTCAGCGAGATAATGGGGCAACTGCACATATAGCCAGTTATTGCGGAACTCCTAGAAAAAAATTCGCAAACAAATTGATTTCCAGGAACTCCACTTTTCGCTGGCCCCCAGGGTCACCTGACCTGAATGAATTAGACTTTTTTATGGGGTTATGTCAAGCAGGAGGTCCACAAAACGAAAACCAGGAAATTGACTGAATTAAGGCAGTCCATTACGACAATAATTGAGGCGATCCCAACTTCAATACTTCAGATCAGGCCGCAATGAACAATTTTTTGATCAGGTGCCGCATATGCCTGGGTAAGCGTGGAGGTCATTTGCAGTCTATAACCAATAATCAATTTGAAATAAAATTTAATTTTCTATATAATGAAAAATAAATAAATGAAATACTTCGATTAAAAAAAAGATATTTGAATTTCTTATTGTAGCACAATCGGTGCGCCACCCTTTATTATGATCGAAATTAAATATTAATAGGTATTATTGATTTGTATATAAAAAAAAAATTATTAATACGACCATAACTAAAATAAATAACGTATTTCAGTGGTAATATGATGTGGATATTTTCCAAAACGTAACTTGAAATCGCTCCAAAAGGAAATAGTAATAACAATAATAAATCAGAAACACCGCGTCCGCTGATGAGGTTTGTGGCAAGTTCCGGTCAGACATGTGGCGTTGGTTGAAATTTATTATTGTTACTATAACTTCGAATATTAGTAGCCCCTTTGGAATTTGGAATTATGGTACCCAATGAATTGGGGACTGTTCAATTGAATGTTCAGAAATTTGTTTACCTAATTTTAGATAACTTCGGTCCGATTCTGGTTTTCAGTTCGTTGTTACTGCGGATTTACAGAGATCACACCCAATGCGAAAATTATTAGATTTCATTGAACCATTGAAAAAATTTGTTGAAACAAAATTTCGGCATAAATCATCTTTTATATCGGAAATGACGAAATTTAGACCATTGATATAAGGGTTATATTCAATCATCTTGATGTGTTCTATTTCAAAGTGCAGTTTAGTATATTTGTATATTTCAATGTTAAGGGTTGAATGCATCCATTGCAAGGAAACGTATATAATTATTCAGAACAAGGAATTCTACCAAAATTAAGTGGATAATATTTAAATTTTCCAATTGTATTATTTTCAATCTTACTTGAATCCTTTGCAGTTCCTTTTTCTTTTCTTCCAACTCTTGCATCTCCTGTTCTTTTTGAGTGGTCCACTCTGCCTTCTCTTTGCTCAACCTGTCTTGCAAATTCCGCAATTCTTCCAACTGCTGGTTATGCTTGTACTGCTTTGAACCGTCCGTGTTTTTAATCGCCATTGCTTCAGCCTGTAGACATTCATTGGTGGTCATGAGTTGTGAAATGATACACAGCAAAGTGTAAACGTAATGTGATAACTGAATAGCAGCATACTGTTGTTCTCTTCCCAATGATAACAGATTAGCATCTGACGGTGGGGCAGGATTCTGAGCATTGACCTCGTTGTTGTTTGAATTGCCATTTGTTATGGAGGTGCCACTGATAACATAGTTTCGGAAGGGTAGGCTCTCCTGAAAATTTTCTTTCTTAATTCATAAACAACTGGAAGATAAACTGCTCGTCAAAAGCTCAGGATATTGAATTGATTTTCGGGATTTTTGTCAAAAGCTTGCAAAATATAAAATTTGTTCCATAATCGAACTCTATGTAGAGTTTTTCAAGTTTGAATAATCGGATTCCAAAGGAACCATATCTTTACAATAATAAAAATACAAAATTTGAATTGAAAAATAGTCTTCTATTGGCGTGATATCACACTTTAGCTAACACTGAAGAAATTGGCCACTTGCACTTGTGTTTGATTAGTCTGAAGTATCCCCAGGGCTCCTTGGCATCGTCATCGAATAAAAATTGCCTTGGGAATAATGTGAATTCGATATTTAATTTCGTAGAACCGTTTGGTCTTTTTGAACTTGTTTAACACTTGTTCCACGATGAACCAGAAGATGTTTCTTCAGTCGTTATGTCATCGCAAAAAAAAAAGAAATGATATGGAAAATTTACATCTTCGGAAAATATTGATATCCTTAACTTCTGACGATCAGTTTATTATTCAAGATATTCATCAAGTGACTGTGGACTAGTGTCCTTATGGCTCAGGTCAATTAGTTCTGCTAATCTTAGATCGTTATATTCTTGAATCGAACTGAAGATCATAATCGAAAATTATGTTTTAAAATTGGCAACAAAATAGGACTCTGCTAGTCCCTATAATAAAACTTCATCATTCTTACCAATAACTTTGAGTCATGCGGCTTCAAGTTGTCAAATTCGCTCTTAGGCGAATTATCGTCCGGCGAATGTGATTTCTTATTGAACAGTCTGAAGGCCACTTGATTAGAATTATCAAAACCGCCAAATGTTTCAGCTCTCTTTGGGAGTACTGGTGAAACGTAAGTGTCACTATGGTGTTCGCCTGCCGAACTAACACTTCTCGATAGATTTGTACCGGTGGTGTACAGTGAACTCGCCAAGTGGGTTACTTCCTATAAATAGTCTACTGTGATCATCATCAAAGTTTTTAATTTGTTCAGAATATACCTGAACTGCCATAAGAACTTCTTTCCACATTTTCTCCGTATTAGCTGTCTCGTTAACTAGATGTCGATAGGATGGAGGTGACGGTGGATCTAATCCTGCTACAGCCATTAGACGTAACTGGAGGGATATTTTTTCTTCCAATAGTAACGCCTGCTCTACATCTTTCTGTCTCAATAAACCTACCAAAATATATTTGCGTGAATTGATATCAAGAATAATACAACGGTTTTATATAGATCGTTCATTTCACAAAGAACTGAATATTTTAATAATTTCTTCAACAAAAAATTGAGACATTGTGGAAATAAATACAGTGCTTCAATTAGATTATTGATTCAGTTCCGGAAGCAGTGGGCCTTTTTTGTAAACAATTAATTTTTGCAGAAAAATGCTTAATTTTTAAGTTACTCAACTTTTCATGTAGGTATAGGTAATGGGCGTTTCCAGTGATTTTCAGAAAAAATCATTTCGGTAATATTTGACCCTCAGAATTTCGTATCAATTTTTTTTTCTGTTGTCTATTTTTCGAGAAAAAAATTATTGAAAATACCAAAACGAACGTCAAAATCAAACGAGTATAAATGGCGGCAATCATAATTTGATTGGTTGGAACCAAGGCCGTAGCCAGGGGGGTCCGGAACCCCCCCCCTACCCCCGAAATGTTTTCTAGAGCTCATTTCAACGGACACCCCCCTCCCTCTGAAATTTTTTTCTAGCTACGGCCTCGGACGGACCCCCCCCCCAATTTTTTTTTCTAGCTACGGCCTTGGTTGGAACAGTACAGCGTTGCCAGGTCGCCATCCTCCTAACTATACGTTCCTCTCTATCACGGAAGATTCGTTCTTATCATGGTTCTAATTCAGTGATCACAGTTCACATAAGCGGCTGACAAGCTGACAACGACATGAGTGCATTGATAGGTGTTTGTTAATTTGTATTCTGTGGTTTTATTTCTCCTATTTTAGACGACAAAATAGAGTTAGCGGAACTACGCCTTCTTGATAGCTTTCATCACAAATTAGATTGGTCATGGATGTGTACGTCATCACGGCAGTGTCCAATGAGGTTCCGAGGATAGCTACGTCATCATGGCGCTAAGCTAATTCGAATTTCAATATTTTATTAATGATAATAATAGAAAAAATGCGCAAAATTGAAAGTGAAAAATTGGTTGGGATTATGTTTTGGACTACTCTCAATGTATTTATGTAAAAAAATTGGATTTTTTTTAATGTACTGGAAACGCCCAATTGAGAAATTTGTCATGCTACGAGAGATATAGGACAAGTCCAAATTTTTGTGCCAGTAATGGATGGATCTTGTTGATGATGATTTTATCCAATGATGGGTTTTTTTTATCAACCCTTTTCGGGCGTTCGTTCTACCTAAACGGTGGATGTATCACTTCGTCCGGCCTTCCGTCCGTGAACACGAAAACTTTTCAGGGTATGTTTGGGCCTCGAAGGCCACGGTTGAGTTCGTTAATGAAAAGAATTCGACGAGGGATTGCATGAATAAGGCCCTGTTTTCCAGATAATTCAAAATTTCTGTCGAAGAGGAAGAGTAAATAACGTAACAGCCGTTATGAATGTTTGAGTTCATTTCGGAATTTTCCAGTGTATCTTTTGTATCTACTTTTGAAGTTCATTTTGCGTTAGTAGCTTTTTCAAGATCAAAGAAAATACAGTTAATGTGACATTTCCTATTGCAATAAAACTAAGTTTTGGATCTGAAAATATGGAAATTTTATATGATTCCTGTTATGCGATCTGGATCAAATTCTGAAAGTAGCTTGAATGCGTGATTCTCCATCCAAATGCAATCCGTAAAGTTTTGAATTAATCGGCAATACTAAACTTCGAATGGCCATGTTTACGGAACTACTAGTAGCATTTTTTCTATTAACGAACTCAACTTCGACATCCGAACCTACCCTGAAAAGTGAAAATTATCTGTGCATCCGTTCGAGAGTTTATGGTCGCATTCAGCGGACGAAGCGCAAAGCGCTGCTGTGCTGCTATCTATCGGTAGCGGTCGGGAACGTGTTGAACGTTCGCTGACAGGCCGTTTTCAATTTCTGTCGACAGTCAACTGTTAGTTTTCGACAAGTGTATTCTGACATAAAGGTTATTTTGGTTGTTTTTTCATCATCCAAACAAATGATTTTCATTAAACTCAAGTAGGTATTGTGGTGAATCCTGTGGTTAATATCTCAGTGTTTTCGTAAAGAATTACGAGGTGTATCGTGTAACCATCGCTCATCCACTTTTACATGCACATAAATATTAAAAATGGATATTATAATTGAAAATGAAATTATGGAGATTAATTTTAATTTAGATTTACTTGGTCAAATAGCTTTGGAATTAGCAGAATCAATTCGATTATTTAAGGATAATGATGCTGTTAAACTAGAGCACTATAAAGATAGGTATGCTAGATAGACCTGGCTCTATGGTTGATTGGGTCCAACCATATACTCGAAAATTACAGGACTCGCAACATTTTCATCGCCATCTATCGGGGTGATACACCAACATAAACAATAAATTATTATAAATTTGACTATTAGATGCCGCGGCATTATTCTAACACCACGAACCTAACCAATAGGTTAGGAAATATCCAATGTTTTTCATGTGAGCATGCCGAAAAAAGTCATCACAAGATCTCTCATTCCAAAAATAGGCTCATTGGATTACAGATTTCATTTCTTTTGATTACAGATTTCATTTCTTCTGATTACAGATTTCAATTCATGTCTGTAATTTTCGAGTCTATGATTGGACCCAAAATGGCGGTTTCTTGTATACTCCCCTTTATAGAGCCTTAGTTAAACGTGTGATACCACAAAATCAAAATTATTATGAAGTTACTATTCAGAGTTATGGGGGAATCTTATTCTTAGAACATTTTCACTTCATTCTCATCCGCTCTTTACATTACACTTCAACTTTCTGCTACCGCTACCTAGCACAAATCAAATGCACTCATGGCAACCGCTCCAGGGTAAGTAGCGCCTGTACCACCAAACGATTCCGCTAGTCGGTTAGTGTTTTGTAACAGTTGCCCAACAGCTTTGTCCGCTGAATGCGACCATTGTGTTTATGGGCGGACGGGTATGCCGGGTACTTATTGTTTAAAAATAAGGCCTGCGATTCCAGCACTACAAGACGTGCAACTTATATACATTTAACGAATTCAGTCACCAACAGTATACATACTAAACACATTGTAAATAATACAGGGTGGTTCAGAATACGGGACCGTTAATTCGGGATCTTAATCCTTAGATGATTTCATGATATAAAGTTCCTATGGACTATAGGTCCCTGACGCACTGTTTCTGAGATACGGGGTGTTTTATTGCGTACTCATATCCTAAATTGAACATCATTTTGTATAGGAAAAAATTTACAGATTTCGCAATCCTTGCAACCATCAGAGACATTGGAAATGATAACACCACATGTGAATATTACCAACATTTATTTGCATTTGAACTTAAAATAAAATAGTATTTTCAATAATAATAATGAGCAATAATAATTGCAAGAAACAATCAACATTCCCAATTCCTAACATAAACATGTGAGAGGAAACTTGTCACCGTATTTTAAAACAAAAATGTTCTTTCTAAAGTGAGTATTCTTAAGATATAATAATAAAAAATAAAGATATGAATAATTGGATGAATTATCCTGTCATTCCTGTCCAATATTTTCGAAGTGAGTTTTGATTTTAGCAAATCTGGGTTTTCATGAAATTGGCTTTAGATAGAAGGATTCAGTTTTCACTAAAATTCATGAATCTTACATGTACTCGGAGTTAACATCATCAGAATAAGCTGAGTCCACCTCGTCCAATATTTTCGAAGAGAATTTTTATTTTACCAAATCTGAGTTTTCTCGAAATTGGCTCGAGATAGAAGGATTCTGTTTTTACTAAAATTCATGAATCTTATATGTTCTCAGATCAACTCTCATCGGATGAAGCTGAGTCCATTCTGTCCAATATTTTCTAAGCGAATTTTTATTTTACCAAATCTGGGTTTTCATGAAATTGGTTTGAGATAGAAAGTAGAAAGATTCTGTTTTCACTAAAATTCAGGAATCTTATATGTACCTTCTCGGAGTAAACATCATCAGAAGAAGCTGAGTCCACACCGTCCAATATTTTCGAAGAGAATTTTTATTTTACCAAATCTGAGTATTCTCGAAATTGGCTTGAGATAGAAGGATTATGTTTTTACTAAAATTCATGAATCTTATATGTAGGGGAGGACGGGGGAATTCCACGCATCTTAGGGAAAATGCTCACAAAAACCTTCCTATGTACACACAAACTTTCATAATTTAACTGCTGAATCATGAACCCATTTGGAACTTTTTCATCACAAGGAAAAGGTTCAACTACCTATACCAATTGAGAAAAAAAATAATTCTGAAAACTGTCTTTTCGCGGTCTTCCCCCACGTACTGGGTAATACCGCGCATGCGATGGTATAATTATGCGCATATATTGAACAGCTGAAAAACTCGAAAAAATATTTCATTATTTAGGTAATAACTAAGTACAATGTAAATTAAACAAATTTCCAGGACTGTACAAAAAATATTATTGAAGAATTACCCCGCTACAGCTGCGCGTTATTCTCCCAGTGTGAGTCACCTAACCTAACTAATCACTGACATAAGATGACGAAATACAATTATGTAATTGTTCTTTTGCATTAAATAATCTACACATATGAAGGAAAATAGTCATGCAATAGATTCATTAGAAATTAATAATAGAAGTACTTTCCACGATTCCAATTTCTCTCGAAAATTAGATCATAGCATCGTGAAACGAACAATCGGCTCCCTGGTCTAAAATAAAAACACGAATATCTTTAAATTACGGGAGGATGTTGGCAAGGCAAATACGAGATGGTGCGCTGTATCCACAGAAATATAATAAGATATTTATTTATTCATATGTTTATTATATTTCTCTGGCTGTATCTAAATTTTGAAATAACTGAACTGAGTTGTAGAATATCAATGCGCAGAATTCCTCCGTGCGCGGAATTCCCCCGTCCTCCCCTACTCGGAGGAAATCAAATGAAGCTGAGTCCACTCCGTCCAATATTTTCGAAGTGAATTTTGATTTTAGCAAATCTGGGTATTCATGAAATTGGCTTCAGATAGAAGGATTCTGTTTCTACTAAAATTCATGAATCTTATATGTACTCGGATCAACTATTGACCTATTCTTCAAATACCGAAATATTTGCCCAATCTGGCAACGTTGCGGCGAATTTGACGGACCACTCACCGCGGCCCAGATCTCACTTGATGAAACAACAATATAAACACTCGAAGTGATCTATCCTTCAAATACAGGAATAATTGCCCAATCTGGCAACGTTGCAGCGAATTTGACGTACCTCTCACCGCGGCTCACTGGTCGCCGTCGCCGATTCTCGAGCATACATTAATTCTCACGAATTCCTAACCAATCAGATTCACTCGATTCCGAGTGCTTCCGAATGCATCCGAGAGGACGATCGTGAGAAGAAGCCGTTGCCCGTTATTCAGATCGCGCGTTTTGTCTTTTGTCGTTCTTCATAAACGAATCTGATAGTGAAATAGTTGAAAACGGTTGGAACTTGGAACTTCGAACAGTTTGATTTATATTATGGTAATTACCCCCCCATGAGTATCAAAGTCCTTAGAAGAAGTTACGCAATGTGGTGCACATAAAAAAATTTCATAAATTGTGAACCTGATTTTCAATAGTTATTACCCCCCCCCATGAAAAAAAGCTATATCCGCCCTTGCATTTAGAACAAGCTATAATAAAAAAATCATTCTTTAAAACAATCTTTTATAAAAACAACCCTCATCCGCCATTTTGAAGCCGCCATCTTGAATTCCTCAATTTTGAAGAATCGTAATTTCCGACCCAGAACACCCCTAGATACACATTTTGAATAGAATCGGATCATAATTACGAAACTCGTCCGGCCTATTCTAGCCGCCATCTTGAATTTTTCAATTTTGACAGAAGAATCATCATTGTCGAACCCAAAAACCCCTAGATACTAATTTTGAATGAAATCGGATGATAATTACGAAACTCATCCGCCATTTTGGAGCAGCCATTTTGTTTTTTTCTATGAAAAATATTTCATGATGCATTGTCACCAGAATTATGTACACCTGCCAAATTTCAAATCAATCGGACGATTAGAAGTGTGTCATATTTAACTTGCAAGATTTGATTAGATAGAGACAGACAGACAGACACCGGGACAGGTGAAACTAAATAAAAGCTTGTAAAAAAACACATATGCGCTTACAAAAACCTCAAAAGTGAGAATTTAAGTAGGTAATTTAGCATATGTATTTTGAAATATGGCAATATAACTGTGTGTTGTATCATAGTTTTCTTGGATGGCGGATGGGGGAAATGTAAGAAATATCAATCATACAGAACACCATGAATTATTCTCAAATGATCATATGTAGAAAACGTTTCCTGGTTTTCATCAGTAGAACAAAGAGAACACAAAATATATTGCTTCTTCACCACTCTAGCGGAATCATCATTATGTATTGGAACTTAAGTCTAAGTGGTACCTAGCAACGAGGAACTTTTAAGGGTAAGCGGTGCAAACAGGCGTTAGAGGCCGATTTGAGCATGGGCGAACAGTGTCATAAGCGGATTTTGTTGCCAGACTGTGCAAATCCGTTTCTTCAGTGGATCAAATAACGAAATAATTGCCCAATCTGGCAACGTTGCAGCGAATTTGACGGGCCGCTCACCGCGGCCCAGATCTCACTTGATTAAACAACAATATAAACACTCGAAGTTCTAATGAAGGAAATAAAACAATGATCTATCCTTCAAATACCGGAATAATTGCCTGCGACGAATTTGACGGGCCGCTCACCGCGGCCCAGATCTCACTTGATTAAACAACAATATAAACACTCGAAGTGCTAATGAAGGAAATAAAACAATGATCTATCCTTCAAATACCGGACTAAGTGCCCAATCCGGCAACGTTGCGGCGAATTTGGCGGACCTCCCACCTGAGTCCCACCTCGGCGCAGTTCGCCGATTCTCGTATGCTGGCATATGCTGGCCCAACACACCTACGTTAATGAATCACGCGATAACTTTCGAATGCTTTTTTGGTCTACTGGCGACACTTTGTCTTTTGACCTTGAACAAAACCTCGTAATTTACCTGCAATATACGAACATAAACATTTCCAATGTTAAAATGTGTCTTAATGCGTACTCATGACCTACCAAAACGCAAAAAAAATCGTGTACGGTGTAGAAAATGATTTCATAAAACCAATTTTTTGTTGAATTTCAACACCTCGTATCTCAGAAACGCGCGTCAGAGAGCCATAGTCCATAGTCCGAATTCACGAAAACTTATTATGAAAATGAGTACGCATTTAAACACATTTTTTTTCTCAGAAAGTATTTGTCGCAGGTAAAAAACTCAAGAAACCATTCTTATTGTAAATTATGTTGTTTTTACGAAAAAAATTTAAAATTCGAGAAAAATTATTGGCGTACCAATTTTTTCACCGAATTTATTCGGACAGAAGTCTGTACGGACGCCACAGGTGAAAATTTAACATCATTTTGTATAGGAAAGAATGTGTCTTAATGCGTACTCATGACTTACTAAAACGCAAAAAGAATTGTGTACGGTGTAGAAAATAATTTCATGAAACTATTTTTTTTTTAATTTCAACACCCCGTATCTCAGAAACAGTGCGTCAGGGACCTATAGTACATACTTTATGTCATAAAATCATCTGAGGATTAAGTTCCCGAATTTACGGTCCGTTATTCTGAAACACCCTGTATAGACGTATCGTTTCAGTGCAAAGAAACTATGAGGAGAAAAACACCCAGTGTACATATTTATTCAATAATTTTGTGTGTACAAGGACACACACATTTCTTTTGTTAAATTATTAGTTGAGAGGAATCGAAATTCTTGTTTGCTATTTCGGAGTTGAGCTTTGACTAGGAAGATTACTCCTTGTAAATATTTTGACATTCGTCGTGACACAAACTTTCGTTTTTCAAATTGATTGTCCTATATTTTATCATGGTTTCTTCATGAAATTCTGTGTTGTTTGAACGTAAAATTTTCGATTTTAGGATTGGTTCATAACTCAAAATCTCAAAAAAAAAATCTGGGATAACTGCCATAGCAAAACTGTCGTTATCAGGCTTCCGTGAAAGAATAATAGTGATGTTTCTGATGCAAGAGTCCAAATTGCGAATGAGGAAGCCTCAAAATCTTCATCAATCTGGAAATACTGAAAACCCAATAGGTATTATGCAATCTATCTCGAGAAATAATGTTGGAGCGGAAAAGGAACCACTGCAGTAAAATGCATTTTGTCAGATATTCAGAAGAAACAATTCTTCAATTCTTCTCACAGATTGAAGCGAATGTGCAAATATCCTTCATATGTTCAATTTTGAATGAATGTTCAATAAATTCTCCATTCTTTTCAAGACATTTCAAAATTCGATTTTTGGACTACGTTGACTTTCGAATTTCGACGGGCCCTTAAAAGCAATCGAAATAGAACAAAAAAATACATCGGAGTAGTCCTTCCATCAATCTATTCAATCAGCTTATTATAAGTGTTGGCCGCCCGTTTCCAACGTCGGGAAATAACTGTCGCAGTAGCATGATACTATTGACCGTGGTGGAATAGCAGCGCTTGGAGCTGGCCGGCCGGGAAATGCTTCGCATATTTTGATTCGCAACTGTTCTCTGTTACGTTCTCATAAACTTTCTCCTTAATTCTACCCCATAAATACAAATATAGTGGGGTACGATGTGGAAATCGAATCGGTCAAAGAAATGTACCCATATTCTCACAATAACTATCTTCAAATAATTCAGTTAATTTCTGACGAATCCTTCTTGAATGGACTGGGGCGCCCTTTGGTCCGAACCACCGATTACAAGGGACAATTTACCCAAGAAATTTTCGAATAACTCAACTAAAATTCTGAAGAACCCCGCAGCGTTTGATTTTTTTTAGTCATCCATTACTAGGTGAAATAGTACATTCAATCGAAACTGACATTGATTTTTAACTTCTTTGATAGGATTTTTCCAGACTAAAATGCTCATTTCGACGATAAGATATTCCTAATTGGTAAAATATCACTTCGTCAGACCTAATAAGCTTCTTCAAGAAGTTACTTTGTTCTTGAATTTTTCAATGAAAATCCTTCCCAAAAGTCTCTCCTTCGTAAATTATCACCTGTCCAGTGGCGGCTGGTGAAATTATAACGTGGTGAGACACACCAGAGAAAAATTATTGTTAATTGACTGGCCTGGAATTGACAACATTTTCCTTAATCTTTCTTACCCAACCTGTGTTTGTTGATTGGATGCATTTATCGACCTCGTCCATGTGGGTCTGACGCCAAGCTTTGTGAATACCTATCCACAATTTCCCTTCACACAGAGAATGTTCTCGTTACTTGCGACTTCAATTGTCCGGATATTAGGTGGCCTTCGGGGCAATTGCTCAATTGGATCTCCTTCACATCAATATGCCAAATTATTGCAAGAGTCCAGCCTTCAACAATTGATTTCAGATGCTACTAGATATAGGAATGGTCAAACCCCTTCTACATTGGACCTGTTCTTCACCAACGACCTTAATTTACTGTCCTCAATTAACTATCTACCACCCCTAGGCAGATCTGATCATGTGGTATTACTATCTGAACTACAGTTCAGCATATCAAGCTCTCCTCAATCCACAAATAAAACAGTGACGAGAACAAACTACGAGAGTCAAGGTGCTGCTGTTTAGGGAGAATTTGCGTGACGTTTTTCCTGAGGGCGCTGATGTCGATACGTTGTGGACAACATTCTCGACAATTTTCAGCAGAGCATTGAACTCTAGTTCAGAAGTGAGAAACATCAGGTCGAACACCTTGAAACCATGGATCACTGGGAAAGTCATCGGAATGATCAGACAAAAGAAATCCTAATGGCAGAGGTATCCCAAAGACCAAAAAAAGCTCTTCAAGTACCTGAGATCATCATCTAATGTATTCCCGGATATATTTTCTACTGCGTTCACTGACGAACCTACAGGCCCAGTTCCGTCTCCACAGACATCCCGTGAATCTTCTGAACTAAATAACATCCTATTTAGTGAAGACCTTATCAGGAAACATCTTTCGAAACTGAAACCCTCTTCGGCACCTGGTCCAGATGGCATTTCCTCGTTCCAGTTGAAACAATTCTCAGAGGCACTTGCACTTCCTTTGTCCATCATTTTCCGACAATCATTTTCTTCCTCTAAACTACCATCAGCTTGGTTGTCCGCCTCCATAACTCCTATATTTGAAAAAGGAGATAAACTGGATCCAAAAAATTACAGACCTATCAGTTTAACATCAGCCACTTGTAAGGTGATGAAGAGGATTATTTGTGATGCCATTCTAATTTCTGCAGTTGCTCGTAAAATTATCCCTAGTCAGCAACATGGGTTCTTACCTGGACGGTCTATCCTTACCAATCTTTTACCCTGTATCGATGATTGGACCAAGGCATGTGACACTGATATTTCCTGTAGATATCATCTACCTTGATTTCGCAAAGGCATTTGATCGTGTGCCCCATCGCCGTCTCATAGCTAAGCTCGAGCATTTGGGTGTGCGGGGTGCTTGTCTATCGTGGGTTGAGTCCTTCCTGCACAACCGGAAGTTCCGTGTCAGAGTTGGTGAGAGCATATCATCTGAATACCAGGTCACCAGCGGCATTCCACAGGTTACAGTGCTTGGCCCTATTCTCTTCCTTTTATTCACGTCGGATCTTTCATTCTCTCTTCGGTCAAGATGTGCATTATTCGCACGATACGGACCTGAACAATTATCCTCTCAATTGTACTGACGTTCTCAGGGACGACCTGAAGACTGAGTATCTGGTGCAAGCAATGGATGTTGCCCCTTAACGTGGACAAATGCTGTGTACTCCATGTGGGCAAAAAAATCCCAAAATCGAATACTTCATATAATATATCGTTGGAGAGTGTTGAGGAGCACTGTGATTTGGGATTACAGTAACATCCAATTTTTCCGGTCCAGTCATATAACATCAATATGTGATAGAGCTAAACAACTATGCTATTCGTTATATCGGTCTTTTCATGGATGCAGGTTACAGACGTGTAAGCTTCACTATTTGTCCTATGTTCACCCGATGCTTGAGTTTGATGGCCCAGCATGGTGGCCTTCACTAAAGGGTGATATGGATGCATTGGAGGCTATTCAACTTGTACTCGGCTCCCATATGGTCGCATCCGCCCATTGACTATTGTACACGACTCCACCTCTTGGGCATCCCCATGTTCGAGCGGCGACGTGAGCGAGGTGATCTCATTGTTACCTACAGGGCAGTCCATGGTTATGCTGATACTGATAAGCAGGTGATGTTCAAGAGAAACCAGAATCATTTGCGAGGCCACCCTCACAAGCTTGCCAAGGAGAAGTTCAAGACTACTGTTCGACAAAACTTTTCATCAAACAGAATATTTGAGAGCTGAAACCGATTGCCACCTGACGTAGTGACTGCACCATCAGTTAATGTTTTAAAGAATCGCTTTGATAAATGTATTTCAACTCTTTAATTCAATTTTTCATTTCAGTTACTATTTACATATTTTATTAAGTTAATGTTTATAGGTATATTACCTCAACTCTTATAGTATTGAATAATAATAATAATAATAATACACACGGGTGTGGTGTGGTTTATGCCATGCTACATGGGGGGTGACGTCCCCACGGCCCGAGTTACCTGGGCCACCAAGGGTAAATGGTGGCGAACCCATGAAAATGGGGAAAATGCCAGCAACGAGAAGTGGAAACCGATATCATGGCAGAAGATCGAAATGCCACTCCACCTGCTGGCTCGACCACCGTGAGGAGGACTGTCCGCAGGGGAGCTCGCAACGCACGTATCAAGTGGAGCCGCGAAATGAATATTGAAGTAATGCGAGCTTTTTATTACGTGAACAATTGCGAGGACAAACAACTTCCTGGATGGAGATACTCCCTCTATAACGAGTTCACCGGAATGCATCCAGAACTTCAGCTGACGGAAGGGAATTATTCAAGAAAATGATCGAATTGTCCCAGAGGATCGCGGGATATGCACAACGGGCTGTAGGATTGCAAACCTGTCACATCGTGCGGAAATTCCTGAACTAGTGGGAGGAACTGAATTGTTTTTTCACTGGTTCATAGAAATAATACCAGCTTAAGCTGAGACCGGGAGACCGATGAGGAAGAATAATAATAATACCGCACGGGTGTGGTTTGGTTTCTGCCACACCACATGGGGGGTGACGTCCCCACGGGTCGAGTTACCTGGGCCACCAAGGGTGAATGGCGGCGAACCCATGAAAATGGGGAAAATATTAAGTCAGCAACGAGAAGTGAAAACCGATATCATGGCAGAAGATCGAAATGCCACTCCAGCTGCTGGCTCGACCACCGTGAGGAGGACTGCCCGCAGGGGAGCTCGCAACGCTCGTACCACGTGGAGCCGCGAAATGAATATTGAAGTAATGCGAGCTTTTCATTACGTGAACAATTGCGAGGACAAACCACTTCCTGGATGGAGATACTCCCTCTATAACGAGTTCACCGGGAGGCATCCGGTGACTTCAGCTGACGGGAGGGAATCATTCAAGAGAAATCTTCAAAAGATCGAATTATCCCAGAGGATCGCGGGATATGCACAACAGGCTGTAATATTGCAAACCTGTCACATCGTGCGGAAATTCCTGAACAAGTGGGAGAAACTGAAATGTTTTTTCACTGGTTCATAGAAATAATACCAGCTCGAGCTGAGAACGGGAGACCGATGATGAAGAATAATAATAATACGGGTGTGGTGTGGTTTCTGCCATGCCACATGGGGGGTGACGTACTCACGGCCCGAGTTACCTGGGCCACCGGGGAAATGGAGGCAACCCCATGAAAATGGTGAACGAAGTGAGCCTCGGAAAAGAGTCGCTGCCTGGGGAGCGCCAGGGCATGTCCGGAGCCGACGCTGGGCATGACATCATGCGATCCGTCGGTGGCAGGGTGCTGAGGAAGCGGGCTCCTGTCATACAACAAAATACAGCTCCACCAGAACATCGGGAAGTGGAATCCCAAAACATGGCGGAAGATCAGAATGCCACTCCACCTGCTGGGTCGACCACCGTGAGGAGCACTACCCGCAGGGCAGCTCGCAACGCACGTATCAAGTGGAGCCGCGAAATGAATGTTGAAGTGATGCGAGCTTTTCACTACGTGAACAATTGCGAGAACAAACCACTTCCTGAATGGAGATACTCCCTCTATACTGAATTCACCAAGAGACTGATCGTAAAAATGATTATACGAAAAGGCTACTGGGCAAGACAGGAACTAGATGAGATCAAGAGAGAAATGGGCTACACAATCAATCAAGAACAGATTGTCGAAAGTCAGAATGAAGAACCCACCGAGCCGCTGGAGAGACCATCAGATACGGCGGGGGACCTGTCTGTCACACGAACAGCTCACGTGCTCACCAAGACTCTCAACAATATCGCCAACTGTATGACACCTTCTATAGTAACCTGGAGCAATAGGAATCTACTGATCCGCTCAACCGCCCCATCCTTCCAAAATTGAACTTCAACTCTAAGGCCAAAAATAACATCGAGAGGCTCAACGAAATATTGGCGGAATACCTGAGCACTCAATGGACGTTGGAACAAGTCCACTTATCTCTGTACTATGCTGGCATCACAGTAATCGGACAAAATGGGCAAAAGATCTGCATCCCTAGAACCAGTGAACAGAAAGTTGAAAATCAAACTCCTGCCTGGAAAAGAAGATTATTGCAGGACGTCGATAAACTTCGAGGAAAAGTTGATGTCTTGGACGAGTTCCTGAAGGATAATAAATCGCGTAAAGTATTGAACCAAGGGCGTCGCCAGCCTTTGAGCTAGGGGGGCGGCTAAAAACAATCAGAATAGAAAAAATGAACTTATTTTCGTATATTATGCATGTTTCCCAAGTCAGGCTAGATGTTTTTCGGAGGCACTAGAAGATCCCTTCAAGTTCAAGATACCTACTTTCCTCACTCAAGGCAATTCCTATAGGTATGCTTCACAAAAGAGGAGATCGCAGCAAGCCAGAAAACTAGCGACCCATAACTTGTTTGTCAGTGGTGTACAAGCTATTCACCACGCTTGTGAATAATGCGATATATCGTCACTGTGAAGCCAACAACATTCTGGAAGAAGAACAGAAAGGCTGCTCTCGAGGATCGGCAGGATGAAAACATCAACTAACCATAGACATGTAGTGTTAAAGCAAGCCCAAGCGTGAAGGGGGAATTTAAGTCTATGTTATATCGATTATCAGAAGGCCTTCGATACGGTGCCCCACGATTGGCTTCTGAAAATACTGGAGATTTATAAGATCTGCCCGAAAATAAAAGACGTGCTCCAACATCTAATGAGTACATGGAAAACAAATATTCTCATAAACAACATCAATGCTGGAACCGTAAAAATATCGAGGGGGATATTTCAGGGAGATGCCCTGTCGCCGATGTGTTTTTGTATAGCACTAAATCCTCTATCTACTCTTTCGAAAAACACCAACATAGGGTACAGACCAGCAAGGAGGAATCCGCGAAAACTTACTGTATATGGATGATCTGAAACTATTCGGCGAGAACCAAAAACAACTTCACTCGCTGATAGATATAGTGCGCTCCTTCAGCAAAGATATTGACATGTCTTTCGGTGTCGATAAATGCGCCATAGTCAACATCAGGAAGGGTAAAATGGAGAATACCCAGGAACAATTTCAGGACATCCACAATATGTTACCAGAAGAGACCTACAAGTATCACATCCGTTTGAAAGCTGAGTTCACTGCGAAATATAAGAGCAGGGTAACCAAAGTGCTCAACACCAAGCTGTCTGCTAGAAACCAGATCGATGCCTTGAACTCATGGGCTACGCCTGCTCTGACCTACACTTTTGGAGTCTTGAAGTGGTCAGACGCTGATCTGAATGAGTTGGACCGACTAACCCGCCGCCTAATGACAAAGTTCCAATGTCTGCACACCAACGCATCGGTGAAAAGGCTCTATCTACCCAGGAGAGATGGCGGACGAGGTCTGTTGAACATCTATAAACTCTGCAGAACCCAGGAGAAAAACTTGAGGCAGCGGCTGCTCGAATCTGAAGATAGCCTGATGAAATTGGTGACAACAGAGGATAAGGAATACACACCTCTGAACTGACATTTGATATCACCACGAGAAGCGAAGATATAATTACATGGCGGGAGCAAGCTCTGCACGGCAGATTTCCCAAACACCTTGAGGGGGAAAATGTCGATAAATTAGCTTCTTTGTCGTGGTTGAATGCGGGACAATTGTATACTGAAACTGCGGGATTCCTGACGGCTATCCAAGACCGAGTTATAAGAACTCGAAACTATGAGAAGCACTGTTTGAAGCTGAACGTGGAGGACAAATGCAGGAAGTGCGGCGCAGTTGGCGAGTCTATTGAACATATAATCGCAGGTTGTCGAGTTCTTGCCGACAACGCAAATCTGGGCCGACACAACCAAGTGGCAAAAATTGTTCACCAGCAGTTGGCTCTTAGACATGGTTTTCTGGATGCTTGTCCGCCATATTGTATCCTCTATCTACTCTTTTGAAAAACACCAACATAGGGTACAGACCAGCAAGGAGGAATCCGCGAAAACTTACCCATTTACTGTATATGGATGATCTGAAATTATTCGGCCTTTAGGAGGGCGTCTTCTCAGGGTCATGTCGGGTCCCTATGATGAAGATTAGAATAACGCGCTAGACGAGGAAGTGCGAGGCCTTGCCTCTGTCGTTCACTGGGAGATGAGGAAGTGAAATGGATACACAGAAATCGTGAGATAGTGAATCGTAAACCTAGGGCCGTATTTTATGGCTATATAATGAAGAGAAATCTCGATATAAATGCGTATGGATGCAGATAATTGAAAAATGTGGAATAATGAATAAAATATGAGAGTAATAGGTACGTGTAATTTTCGACATTTATTGGTGAGGCACCTGCCTCATAGGACAAGCCGCCACTGCACCTGGCTGCAGCTCCTGAAGTTTCATGGATTTCCAGAGACGGTTATACTATTCATGAACAAAATTCATTTGAACTGGCAGAAGACGAATTCCTAAATTATAAACAGCTGATCTGATCGATGACCGCGAAGGAGTTTGGAAATATCCTCGGAAATAACCCATGATGTTAATTTGGTTTTCTTCGTTTCCACTAAGGATTTAGCCTCCATGTACCCCTGTACGGCTAACTATTTTCCCATGTCCATCAAAATTTCTCTCGATTCTGAGAATTTAACATTCCTTATCCTGAGTACTCGTAATATTTATATCGAAATTTCGAGTTCGTTCTATCGACAAATCTACCATAAACGACAAATAACATCATCTCCTCACCAAACCCGCAATAGAAATATTTCTGGCACACTGAAATTCTTTTCTTGTAGAAAATTTAATACCATTTCCGAATATGTGATCGAATTCGATGAATCTTCAAGCATAACTGATAATATTAAAGATTTCATGGAAAAAATTGAAATATTTCGTGAAAACGAGAAATGTTAAATTGAAGAATATCCGTCAGTATTTCGACCATGTGTTATATGAAATTTTTTGTTGCAAATCACTTGAATAATCTTCCCTCGAAGTTTTGCCGTTTTGAAACTAGACACCCTGTATATGGCGGGAAAATGTTACTGCTCTACCCACATATTCATTAATTTCGTTATTCAGCAATTTTCAGATAGAGAGCGCCATTGTACATTTCATTCATAATTTGGGAGATATTCATAGAACTTATAGAGATAATGTAAGTTCTATGGAGATATTCCATAAAATGCACGGTGGCGCCTCTATCGGATGAGTTTTCCTACTGAACGACGACCTCAATCATTAGAACGTATTTATAAAAAGAAGCCGTACCTTTTACTTTCAAAAAATGAAGCAATTCCTTCAAAGCATATGCATAAAAAGAATTGAAGGAAAAGGTTTTGCTTCGAGGAGTTTGCTTCGAAGTGAAAGGTTATACGTTCGCCGTATTTATAAAAAGAAGCATTTGCTCAAAAACTAAAGGATTTGCTTCCAGAAATAGGAATCTAGGTTCACAACAACTTTTCTTCTGATCTTCTGGTGATTGTACCGGGTTTTTCACCATAATTTGACCTCCCCCTTCAACTTTGTTACTGAAAGAGGTACAGAAAAATGTTTTTCACAAAAGTTTCATGAAATCGAGTAATCGACTAATGTTTTTTAAAATGATTTCGCAAAATGAAATATATACAGAGTGGGCAACATATTGATTGCAACTTCTTTTTTTCAAATAGAACACCCTGTATACTTTTCTATTTTTGGCAAGTTGTTTTTCCCCTTATTTCGAATATATCATATGTTTGGTTTTTCTCTTTTATTCTGAGTACCACAGAGTTTGAAATTTCAAGAACCAATTTCTTTAGTTGATATTATTTATTCTATTCTACCATAGTTCATTAATTTTTTAATTTTTTATTGGGTACAGCTAGGTATTCCTTGAAAGAATATTGCTTTCAAGTAAATTATTCGAATATGAAGAATTTCGGAATGATTTCTCATATGATTTTTTTTTCCGTAGTTTCATTTCAAAACTTTGAAACCAAGGGCGGATATAGTTCTTTTTCATGGGAGGGGTGATAACGATCATGGGGGGGTAATAACGATTGAAAACCATTAAATCAGGTACAAAAACCACCTTTTTCTCAGGTTTTGGATACTCATGGGGGGGGTAGTTACCACCAGTACCCCCCCCCCCCCCCGTAAATCCGCCCTTGTTTGAAACTCTGGAAATAAAAGAGATAGACCCACATACGCATATATATTTGATATCAGGAGAAAATGAATAATTAAAATATGGAAGAAAATACAGAGTGTCCCATTTGAAGAAATGTAGTTGCATTTAATATGTTGTTCACCCTGTATATATCCCAATTGACGTAATCATTTTCGAAAAATGTATTTGATTTCGTACAATTTTCGTTTGAAATGTTTTTACGTATCTGTTTCTGTAACAGAGTTAGAGGACCAGAGGGGGGACAATTCATAGTGAAAAACTCGGTACAACACTGAAAATCAGATCATGTAGGCCAAAGAAGTGGCTGACCAGGTTCCGTTTCCTAACAGCTATTGGCGTTGTTGACTGCACGCACATTCGTATTGAAAAGCCAGCCCAATTTGGAGACGAATACGTTAATCGGTGTACCTTTTACTTCACTTATCCGAAGCATTTCCTTGCAAGGAAAAGAGAAGATTATGAATACGAATAGAAGCAAAACCTTTAACTTCTACCTTTTACTTGAGAGGAAATGCTTCATTTTTATAAATACGGACTATTGTATGAACAAGGGTAACATCCATATTGGGCAAGTTTAACAGAATTTGTCAGCAGTCAATCCTACGATGACGCATATGAGGCTATGAGCTCAGTTACGCTCGAAAAATCTCGAAATTAGCGGCGTTTCCGGATTCAAACCTCAATCAGTTGATCGTTGTATTTGATAGCACGCATTTAGTTTGTGAAACCGGATCAGCGTTGATTCGATGTTCAAATTTTGATTCTAAATCAACTGATTTCAGATTTGAAAGACCTTTGTGAAACCCACCGAAACAAATTTCGGAATGAAATAAAAAAATAAAAATAACGCAGACTGAATATTATGGCGACTTACACACCGAGTGACACGCGAAACAAAACATTGGTTGCTCATAACGAAACCAGGAAAACGAACAGGAGCTTACAAACCAAAGACACAACTTTTCGATGCAACGAGTGTCTAAGCCACCTATCAGTTGAATTGATTAATTTACACAGTAATTGTATTTCGGAGAAGAATGAGATTCGAAATGTGTTTCTTCTGAATATCTCGGAAAAGATGCATTTGAGGGCAATGATGTAATTCCGACAGCTGCATTATTTTGCCACGTAGATTCCCTTATGGTCATAAAAATGGGATTCTACTTTGGAAAAACTGAGTTTCCACGTTTCCGAGGTTGCCAAATTCGACAGCGATTTCGTGACCTCCTTTATCATTATTTGTAATGTGGCCTATCATTTGTTTTCCTCAAGAAAGCCTAAAGACGACTATTTGGCAATGGAAAACCTTGAAGTGATCCATGATTCAATAGGCCATAATTATAAAAAGAAGCCTTACCTATTACTTTCAAAAAATGAAGCACTTCCTTCAAGGTATATGCATAAAAAAAATTGAAGGAAAAGGTTTCGCTTCGAGGAGAAAAAGGTTATACGTTCGGCGTATTTACAAAAAGAAGCATTTGCCCAAAAAAATTGCTTCCAAAATAGGAGTCTAGGTTCACAACAACTTTTCTCACTCTTTTCAGTATTCGTATTGAAAAGCCAGCCCAATTTGAAGACGGATACATGAATCGCTGTACCTTCTACTCCACTTATCCGAAGCATTTTCTCGCAAGGAAACGGCGGAGATTATAAATATACTCCATTCACTTTTATAAATTATCCCGGTTAGCCCTAATTTAGGTTTATCAAGTTCTTTCACTCAAAACTGACGCAGGTTGGTACTCGTGAAAATCAAGCGACATTGCCAAGTCTACTTTCTATTTACTCTTTTTTAACTTTGTAAATGGAGTTAAGGTGAATACAGATTATTCTGACGTGACGTGATTTCACGTCACGTCAGGACCGTGCAGTGCTCACATTGGCCTAATATGAACGTGAACGCACAGAACGATGTGTTGCATTTTTATGCATTTGAATATCACGCACAATTTTGACGTGGGCCCACATGTAACCACGTCACGTCAGAATAGTCTGTATTCAGCTTTAGACAGACTATTCTGACGTGACGTGTTTACATGTGGGCCCATACGTCAAAATGTGAGTGATATAAAAATGCCACACATAGTTCTGTGCGTTCACGTTCATATTAGGTCAATGTGAGCACTGCACGGTCCTGTCGTGACGTGAAATCACGTCACGTCGGAATAGTCTGTATTAACCTTTAGAGTTGTTACGTTTTACGTCCATTGTGAATCAACCATAAGGTTTAACTGTGACGCATGTTTCGTAGAAGTACTACATTTTCATACTGGAGTATTTCAAGTTGGGCAAAAAGGTATTTAAATGTCTTCTGTAGGTATTTCTCGTGAATTTTGAAAAGTGGAGGATTCCAAAGGTTTTTCTGTTCCGTTCGTTTTTCTGGGTTACTCGAATACTTTTATTCTTTTTCCGAATGAACTATCACAAAGTAACGGACTATTCTGTCGTTTATTTTTCAGTAAAATTTCAACACTCGTTTCTTGATTTCCGTATGAGAAAATAGCATAACAGAATCTTCCAACCATTTTTATATGTACGTAAAATATTTCCAGTTTTAACAGAGAAAAAGTTTCTTCAGCATCCGCCAGGTATTTGAAATTACTGAATTCACAAAATATTTTCTCAAATTCATTAATTTCCCAAAGTAAATGAGCATTTTGATAAATACGTAATTACTACGATTTTTTAGCAGAAACGACAACGTTGTGGGAGTATCTGACAGTGGAATGACCATAACCAAACGTTTTCAAAATATACGCGGTGAAATGTGTCAGAATTTCATGGCAAACCGCGATACGAATTAAACTAAACCTCATACTTCTAGCTTTTACTTGTAAGTAAATGCTCCATTTTTATAAATACGGACTAATAGAGCATCATTTTCAGATTTGTTTTCGTAATTTCACACTGAAAAACAGTTTCCTGGCAAGAATTTGAAAATATGGCATTCAAACTCAGAATTTGATGAGAAATTAATTTTCATAATGAAATACAGGGTGAGTCTTTGACTTGCACATATATATTCCAACTGTAGATTCCTCTTATCGAACGAAACACTTTTTATCTATACAATTTTTCAGAATTCGGTTCCGATCGAAAGGTACAGGGCTGTGAAAATCCATTAAAAAAAACATTTCTCTTTTCTCATATCTTCGGAACTAATATTTCAAATGAACTGAATTTTCGTTGATTGTTTCTATTCATGGTGCATATTCCTCAATCGAAATTTTTGCTGGTATGAAAGTTACAGCGTAGCCAACTCATAAATCCACGCAAAAATACTAATAAACCACTTGAAAAAGATAAACGGTTCATATTGTCGAGAGAATCAATCATTTTAATATATATAAAACTTGGAACCAAATATTTTTTCTTGTCGACCATTCACACCGGGAAAGAGGATCAATGACTGCAGGTAATATTTGATTCCTCAGTAACTCTAGATAAGAGTCACTAGACTAATTTATTTCTATGAAAGAATGTCCAATAATATGATGGCCAATTGTGCCCAACCACACATTTAATTTCTTTGGATGTTCGTGTGAACTTTCTGCACCCAATGAGGATTTGCTGTGGACCAGAAGCGACAATTATGTCTATTGGCAGATCCATTGACGTAAATCATAGCTTCATGCTTCATTTCTCGATGAAAAGGTATCATTCTCATTGCATCTCTTCTGCATAACTGCACAAAACTGCGCTCGTCGGTCGAAATCGTCAACAGATAATTCTTGTGTGCTTTGAATCCTGTATGGGTGAAACTTAGTTTTTCTAAGAGTACCAACTGACTGCTTACTCACATCGAATTCATCGGCCAGTTTTCGTGTAGATTGTTTCGGATTTTCTTCTATGGAAAGTAATATATCGAGGGCCTTATCGCCACATGTCGTAGTTGAAGGTCTACAAGATTTCGAAGAGTTTTAAACATTTCCAGTTTGTTTAATGACAACCAGTAGTTTTACTTATAAGATTTTTGTCTTGATAACACTCATTTAAAATTTCGCACACTTGTTCGTAGGTCCGCTCGCGACCCCCATGTCCCAGAAATATCAAGATTTCCATTCGCTGCTTTTCACTCAATCAATTGATTCATATCGAATGGGAAATATCAAATTCAAAAAAGCACAGGATAAATTGCTTAGGAAATTAAAAATCGACGGGTGCGAGGATTAACCTTGATAATTCTTCGTACAAGAATTATTGACGAGTTACGTTACTTTTTTGGCACGCTGTATCCTCCAGTCATAATCATCTGCACAAAAAATTATCGATTTAAAATAATTATTGTTGGGTGTTTTTCGATACAAATTATGAATCAAACTATACAAATCTGGCATAAAATTCACCATCCATAGGATTTTAACGATATTCACTCAAACGGTTCGACCGTCACAAAACGAACAGAATAAATACGATGGTTTATCAAGTGTTCAATTGAACTCCTGTAGAATATTTTTATTTCCTGAAGACTGGCATTCGATATGTATTATGTAAGTGAGAAATCATTCTTTTTGAACACTGGAGCAACAGCGAATGTCCGTTTTATTATGTGCTCAGTTGGCACGAAATGAATGTCAGATTTGTATACAGCTGCAATTCAACTAACATTTCACTTAGTCTACTGGGGAAGATTCGTAAAGCATGCGTAAACATCAATTACCTTCGATATCCAATTCCGACTCTGTTAAATACAACACAAATTCACATTAAAGAAATTCGATGAGAAGACTATTCAACGACATGTAATAGTAGAGTCATACTACTCCATGCTAGTTGAACATGAATGTGGAAACTTTCAACTTACCCACAATATGTTTGATTTGGTTTTGTTTATGAAGCAGAACTAGTTTTTCGTCTGAACTTAAAGCCAGTTCTTCTTCATCATCTTCTGGACATGTTTGAACTGCTTTTCTGGAAAATACAAAAGTAACCAACTTAAGTTTAAACCCTGAGAGTTCTAGGAGAGTAGTGCGAATGGTATATCTTAGATTCAGTAGAAGTAAATAACTTGAGTTTCATACCTTATTGCTTGAATCCAAGTCTGCTTATCTTTTGGTTTGTGAATCTTCAATTCAAACATTTCAGGCTCCGCAGGATTCGATGAGATTAGATAAATTCCCCTAGAGTCTTGGCCAGCTTTCTCTCTGACCAATAATTTTTGCAGTGACACTACACCTGCCTGAAAATGTTTTCCAAAAAGATTCAATTTGTATTCATAATTATGTAGTTGATGAATATGCTGTTTATCGGAATATGTAATTTCAGCAATATACAGGGAGGCCAACGTAGCACAGCCTTTTTCATTAAGCGCGCCAACTTTTAAGAAAAACGCTCTTTTCTGGCATTTTCAACAACATTCACTGTAAATTCAGTATTTTTTGCTTGCATAGGTTTGTGGTTTTCAATGCAAAACTCGGACAACGAAAAAAAGGAGATCCATTAAATATTGGAAATTTTGGTTTGGGGCGTCGCAATGAGAGAGGTGAGAAATTGATAGAATACTTACAAAGCGAACAACTATACTGCATGAATTCATTCTTCAAAAAACAACCCCAAAGAAGATGGACATGGAAAAGTCCAAACGGCTGCACAAAAAACGAGATCGATTTTATCCTTACCAACAAGAAAACATCTTGCAAAAACGTATCCGTACTTAATAAGTTTGACACGGGCAGCGACCATAGATTAGTGAGAGCCACCTTCCAGATAAACTTAAGAAAAGAAAGGAAAAATATGGTAAGAGGATCAGGATGCAAAATACCTACTTTAAATATTCTCCAGCAGAATCAACAACAAATTCAGGAAACATTAAAAAACAAACTGGAGCCGTCAAATTCCCTGAAGACCATGGATATAGACCAACTAAATGAAAAGATCGGGACCAGCATACACACCGCTACTAAGAAGATACTATTCCAAAACCAGAGAACAAACAAATTCAGTGCCAATACATTAAAACTTTTCGAAGAAAGGAGAACAACAGAAAGAAACTCGCAGAAATATAAAGAGATAACAAAGAAAATAAGGAAAGATACTAGAAAGGATGTAAGAAAATATAATACTGAATTAATTAACAATACCATAGAAGAAAACAGAGGTATGAAGGTACTAAAATCCAAACTGTCCCAAGGAAAGACTAAAATAATAAAACTGCGAGATAAATCGGGCAATCTTACCACAGAAAAAGAAGATATAGCGAAAGTAGTAGAACAATTTTACACCGAACTTTACTCGACCACCCTTCCAAACCCAATCAAAGAAAGGAGACAAATTCTTAACATAGGCTCCGAGGAGATTCCAGAGATAACTCAAAACGAACTAGAGATGGCCTTGAAACAGATGAAAAACAAAAAATGCCCAGGGGAAGACGGAATAACCACTGAAATTCTAAAAGTAGCAGGAAACGAGCTATGGGAGGCAATAAGAACCCTACTTAATAAGTGCATTGAGGAACAAAGGATACCCGAACACTGGCAAAGAAGCGAGGTAATCCTTCTCTTTAAAAAAGGTGACCAAGCGGATCTCGATAACTACAGACCAATCAGCCTACTCTCACATCTATACAAGCTCCTCACTAAGATTATTACAAACCGTCTAACAACTAAATTGGACTCCTACCAGCCAGCGGAGCAGGCCGGCTTCCGTAAAGGCTACAGTACGACCGATCATATACAAACTCTTCGTTTACTGATTGAAAAGGCGAACGAATACAACATCGATATCCACTTAGCGTTTGTCGACTACAAGAAAGCCTTTGACTCGGTGGAACATTGGGCAATCATGCATTCCTTAGATAACGCCAGGGTAGACTCAAGATATACAGGACTCCTCAAGTCTATATACGAAACATCAGTAATAATAGTTAAGTTAGACGAAGATCTGAAAACTGAACAAATAAAAGTAAAAAAAGGAGTAAGACAAGGTGATACCATCTCACCCAAACTATTTACTCTGGCGTTGGAAGACGTGTTCAAGGGTCTGAACTGGGAGGGGAACGGAATTAAAATTGACGGCGAATATCTCCACCACCTGCGTTTTGCGGACGACGTGGTTCTGATAAGCGAAGACCCATTGGAACTGAAGACTATGATCGAACAACTACACCATGCCTCTCAAACAATAGGACTCCAGATTAACATCACAAAAACAAAAATCCTCAGCACACAAAACATTCAACTCTTAATCGACGGAAAAGAGATCGAGAATGTGGACGAATATATATACCTCGGACATAAACTCAAAATTGGTAAAGAAAATCAAACAGCAGAAATACCGCGAAGAATAGGTCAAAGTTGGGCTGCATTCAAAAAATTAGGATTCATACTCAAGAACAGGGATGTTCCTACGAACCTAAAAAAGAAAGTATACGATAGCTGCATACTTCCGGTAATCACTTACGGGCTGGAAACAATGAGCCTCACAAAAGACAGTCTACGTCGCTTACAATGCACGCAGCGAGCTATGGAGAGACAAATGATAGGGGTCAGTTTGAGAGATCATGTGAGAAATGAAGAAATCAGAAAAAGAACCAGAGTAACGGATATAACAGAGAGAATAGCCAGACTGAAGTGGCAATGGGCAGGACACGTGGCTAGGATGGATGGCAGCAGATGGACATCTAAAGTGTTGAAGTGGAGACCCTGGGAAAATAAGCGAAAGTTGGGTAGGCCAATGAAGAGATGGGCCGACGATATTAAAACTGCAGCGGGAGGTAACTGGACACGAAAAGCGCGGGATAGAGATATCTGGAAGGAACTTGAAGAGACCTATCTCCAGCAGTGGAGAAAATACGGTTTATGAAGAAGAAGAAGGTTTGTGGCGATTTGGTATTACTTTTGTGATTTTTCGTATTTCGAAGTGTACATTATTTGTTTTTGAAAATAAAATATATGTAAGACAAGGTGATTCCCTAAGCCCTTTCATATTTAATTTAATTTCGAACAGGATAACAGAGCGACTGCCAAGAACAGCAGGATACAAAATGGGGAATGTGTATTTTCATTGTGTCTCCTATGCCGATGACGCCGTATTGATTTCTGACTCTGAAGACGATCTACAGAGAATACTTCACGCTTCCAACCAGCAAGCCAAGTCATTGAACATGTAAGATGTGAGATGTAAACTGGAGATTGATGGAAAGATGGTGGAACAGGTGAGAGAGTTTACATACTTAGTAGCAGACATCACTAGCGACGGAGACCTAAAGCGAGAAGTAAGAAATCAGACAATGAAAGCGCCGAGGATATCAGGTTGTCTTCTTCTCTTCTTCTTCTGTGCGGCGCCTTTGGTCGGCAGAACGTAGGCCTTGTGGCCCATTGTTCATTCCGCATCTTTTGATACTAGAGAGACTCAGACCCGAAAGCACGCTGACAGGAATGCCGCGAGCCGACAAGGAGGAGTCCCTCTCACCATAGAGATGGAAGGTGTACGGTTTCCTAGGTGTGTTAACCTTAGTACAGAGAGATTGTCGCACGTGAACAGTATATGTTCCGCCGTTTCATTGGCGTTCCTGCACCAACGGCACAGGGAACACATGGCCAGTTAGAGCACCAGTCACCAGAGATAATTGCTTCCTCTCGAGAATCAAGAGTTTTTTTGACCTCCGGCTTAGAAAAGGCCCCTTGATGAGGAGTCTCAACTGCCTGAGATCCGTTCTCATGTTCCATTCAGAGGAGAATTTCTCATCAATCCATCTCTTGAAGAGGTTTTTGATATATGTGGGACAGATAGGAAGCGCGGGTTCCGGCCCAGTAAAAGTCGAGCGAGCCCCTTGTTTGGCTAAGCTTTTGTATTGCCAGAGATCGTAGGAGGCGCGATGATAACAGCTCTGTTAGGGGGCACAATGGACCTTAAGGTCGCAGTGGACTGTAACCCCTTTTCACTATAACTATTATTGCCAGAGATAGACGCATGCGCCGGGCACCAGATAACCTTGAGAGTGTTATTCGAGCCTAGCGCGCGAAGAGCCTCTCTACATTCATAAATCAAGTTAGAGGTTACTTATTTCAGAGAGGGTTTTCAGTGTACCCTGACTGTCGCAACATATATACCTATATGTGTTTCCCAGAGTAACCTCTGCGGATACTCTCTACCGCACATGCCAAGATAGCTATAGCTCTGCTTGTGCTATTGAGCAGTCTTTTCCAAGGGGAATAGACCACTTTGTTCTGGGTCCAACAATCCCAGCACCGGCACCCGTGTTACAAACCGAGCCGTCGGTGAACCAGGTGGGGCCCTCAGGTTTACATCTGGTTTACATCACTGATCTCTGTCAGGGACAACTACTTTGTAGGGCTCGTCGAAGCAGAATCGGGCGCACGCACGGTCCCCTCTGCGGAGGAGGGACGGGTTATGGTCCCCCACCATCTTGAGAGCCATGGCGTGCCCCCTGAATCCCCCACGATCACGCCATTGTCCCTGTTCCCAGATTCTGAGCGATGTTTTCATAGCCACCTCAGTGATGGTGAGGTGTATGGAAGGGATGCCCAACATGCATTCCATTGATACTGTGGGAGTAGATCTTAGAGCGCCTGTTATACTGAGACAAGCTCTCCTCTGGCATCTTATAAGGATGTTTCGGTTGTTGGCCTTCTCTAAGGAAGTCCACCATACCACAGATGCATAGGTGAGGATAGGCCTCACTACCACAGTATACAGCCAGTGTATAATATGTGGTCTGAAGCCCCACCCCTTGCCGAGCACCTTACGTGTAGACCAAAATATTATATTGGCCTTATTCGCTTGAGCTTTGATGTGTTTGTTCCACAGAAGTTTGCGGTCCAATATAACACCGAGATAACGGACCTGGTCATATAAGGTGAGCCCCATTCCAAACAGACTGGGAAGTCTAATGTCGTTAGACAGCCTTTTCCTCGTAAAGAGAACCATTTCGGTTTTCTTAGGGTTTACTGAAAGGTCGTATGTTATGCACCACCGGTCGATTATCCGCAAAGCATTTTGCATCAAATCGACGACAACGCTGAGTATCCTACCTCTAATCAGCAGGACAAGACCGTCCGCATACGCTACTGCGACGTGGCCCGCATCCGCCAACTCAACCAGGAGCCCATCCAGGACGAGATCCCACAGCAGCGGTGAGAGAACACCTCCCTGCGGACAACCCCTCCCTGGTGTTCCCCCTATGGTCGAGTAGCCCAGCTTAGCCACGATATTGGGAGCCGCGAGAAGCGATCCCGTCCAGCGACAAAGTGTAGGCGAGATTCCGTGTCTTACGACAGCGCTGTTCATTGCACCGAATGCAGAGTGGTTGAAAGCTCCTTCTATATCTAAAAATATAGCTGGGGTATATTCTTTGTAGTGCAAACCGTCCTCGATGTAATTTACAACTGAGTGAAGAGCGGTGTCTACAGATTTACCAAGTACATAGGCATGTTGAGAGGGATGCAATGGCCAAGCCACTAGTGATGTATCCCTAATATGTCTTTCTACCAGTCTCTCGAAGGTCTTCACTAGGAAAGAGGGGAGACTTATTGGTCGAAAGTCCTTCGCGTTTGTGTGCGACGGCCTTCCGGGTTTGGGTAGAAATATAACGCGAACCTTTCTCCAGGACATAGGTATATGTCCCAGAGCCAGACTTGCTCGAAATATATGAAGCAGTGAGGAAGAGAGCAGATCCAACCCTCTAATAAGGAGAGCCGGAAATATGCCGTCCTCCCCTGCCGCCTCATATGGCTCGAATCCCTTGATGGCCCAATGGATCCTAGAGTGAGTTACCACCTGAGACTCAATTGTAGGCTTAAACGGAATATGAATTTTTGCTGCCAGAAAGTAGTGGTCTGAGCCGCAGTCAATGCCCCGGTATACTCTGGTATCTCGAACTTCCCATTTCGTATTCTGTTTGATTATAATATAGTCGATGATTGATTTCAAGCCTCTAGTATCTTGGTGCCATGTATATTTGTGTATGTTCTTATGTTGGTGATAATTATGTTGGTGATAATCATTCAATATTTCCAGTTCATGTTGTTCGCAGACCTCTATCAGTCTTTGGCCATTGTTATTCACCGTGCTCTCGCCATATTACACCATCATTACACCATCATTATCCTTTCTTCCCGTTGGAGCATTGAAGTCTCCCATCAAAATGATCTCACGCTGCCTTCCAACGTTGTTGATCGTTTCGTTAAGTTTGTCGAAAAACTGTTGTTTCTCTTCTTCCCGTAGATCCTCATTTGGACCATAAACAGTCACAATTGACACCCGATGCCCCCGAATATTCAGATTTACAGTAGCCAATCTCTCATCAATTGTGTTCCAGTTAGTAAGGCATTTCTGGAACTTCTTCCGTATCAATATTGAAACGCCCCTACACGCCCTACTTGACTTTGGTACGCCACTATATACGTGTAGATAATTACTAGCGTCTTCGATTCCGTTTCTCTTTCTCTTTGTTTCAGACAGTACTACTATATCGGCCTTCAGCTCTTGTAGACCTCTTTTGACGTCTTCCATTTTTCCTGCTAATCCCCTCACATTCCACGTTGCCAATATCATCTCCCTTTTTCGTTGCCATTTTCGTCTCCGTATGTATCCGTCCGAGCACAGACCAACAAGACATTTCACTTAACCCATCCCGCCAAATCTGCGAAACTGTCCTTGAGGAATTGTGGGGTGGTGAAATTCGTGGTGGGAGCAAATCAGACGAAGCGAGAAATTCAAATCGAAATAACATAACCTCTAACTGTCATTGGGAAACGATTCGTTTCTGTTTTTCTAGTAATTTTGAATAAATATCTAATGTTGTTCTTAACTTGATTTGATGAAATGTGACAGCAATGATCCCTAGATCTCTAAATTTGGTGCTGAATTCCTGGAATATTCTCAGTATTCAAGACTCGTCTTTAGAATAACCAATTTCCATTTCCAAACAGTATATCCTCAAATTGAATATGTTCTAATATTTGACAAGTTATAATATAATTAATGTTAAACTTATCTCTTCGGAATAATCAATATCCAAACAACACTAATTTGAATTTTCAATGTTGAGAAAAACGAACTAATCTTGCATACAAAAGATGGTACTTAGGTTCTGCAATTAAAACTTTCCAAACCGAATGTATTCCTTGACAATCCCTGAAAAGCTGTAAATAAAGACCGAGGACAGCACGAAAATTAAGAATAGAAGATAATTATTGCATGAATTCCCAACAACAAAATTCCCCATTCGAGAATTTTCATTATATTAGCGAAATAGGTAAACATAATTGACATTACATCTTCGCCAATCTTCGCAAGGAACACGTGGGCTGATCGGCCTTATTCGGTTTTATCTGCGCTCTGATTGGCGGCCTCCCAATTTTAATCGTTTTTAATGCTATCAAATGTAGAAAACGGGCGGCTTAGACAAGGACACAAAATACTCAAGGTTGCAAAGCACGCAACCAATAGCTGGGAACTAAATCGTGTGAGTGCCAAGTCTTGTTGGTCTGTGGTCCGAGTGCCGAGGTTTTTAGCTGAATAGTGTTTTACAAGTAACGGATAGCTAACCCGTTGCCAAAACCCCCATCCTGGAGGGCCAGAATTTGTTATCGAGGTTTTTTCCTCTAGCCTCTGATGATCCAACATCTTGACTACAAGGCAGTAGCTTTTTGCTAGTTTTGGTCCACCCTGGCTATTTAATTTCACCAGTACCTTTGATATCTGGAAGGCATTCCCCTATCCGCCACCTGGGGAGGCGCTCGATGGAGGACTAGCAACCTCGCACACCTACATTAAGTGTAGGTAGATACGTGGAGAACAGGAAGTCTGCCAGCGCCTCTCCTCTGGGGTTGACGTCTGTACTGACCCACAATACGTGTTGCGCGTTCGCGTCACAACCAACCAGCAAGGGCCAGCCCTTCTGTTCGCAGAATTTCACTAACTCTTCTAGTTGTTGTCTTCAGGATATTGTATGGCGCAATAAATATCTTAACTTAGACAGCAAAGTGAGAATATACAAGACAGCCATCCGACCCATCATGACTTATGCTGCGGAGACAAGACCAGATACGGCAAGGACAACACAAATGATGAGAACGACAGAAATGGGGATAATAAGGAGAATACATGGAAAGACTTTACTTGACAGGGTAAGAAGCGAGGAACTCAGGGAACGAAGCGGGATTCAAGATGTGGAAAAATTTGTAAGGCAGAGGAGGAAGTACTGGAATAAACACATGGAGAGGATGCCTGACAGAAGACTGGTAAAAAGGGCAAGGCAAAGTAAACCCACAAGAAAGAGAACTCAGGGGAGACCACCGAAACGTTGGAGAGAATGCTGGACATCTACGTCGGAAGAGGCTGAATAACTATCAACAGGCTGGCGCCTACCTATATGACCTACCAGCTCATATAAGAAAGATGAAGAGAAAATAAAATACTATGCTTTTTCACATTGCGGAGAGAGTAGATAGTAGTTAGCTCTACATTATGAACAATAAATATACGAAAAAAACAGCTCAGGTATTTAAAATGTGATTTTTTCCAAAGTGGTGGCCAGAAAATTGTGAAGAAAAAAAAACGATATTTTGAAAGAGATCTTGCTCGACCCACCCCATGCTACTAAAGATTTTGGGGTTATTCTAACCCTCTCTTGGGGAATCTGAGCGGTTTTCTGGAATGTTGACACAGTTGCCGAAAATTGATGTTTTCAGATTATTGCATAAGAAATGAACGGTAAAATCTCTTTCTCAAAGGTATTTATACTTTTATTTGTGGATATTTTTGAATTTTTTTGGCATTCCTAATCAGGCAATCCACTGACCGATTTTTGAGGTTAGTACTGGTGCAATGGCATCGTTTATTTGCTGAAAAATTGTTTCATAGAGCCATTTTTTACCTAACTCCCAGAAATTTCAAAGCAGTAAAAATTATCAAGAATAGATTCGTATTGAAGGAACACCCACTGTGAGTTACTCGGTATATTAGTGTCCGTAGCCCAGTGCTTAGGGTGATTGACGGCTGACGCTGGCGCCGAAAGTAGCGAGTTCGATCCCGAGGCTAGGAAAGAAATTTTCTAGTCTCGGTGAAGGCCACCATTTCACTGTTTGGTCGAAAATTAACAGTGCTGTGCCTAAGGTGGCGTAAGGACACAGTAACGCCTACACAAAACACAACTGCTTCTCCGAACTCGTAAAAGTTACAAGATTATAGTTCCAAATGGGTCTCCTTGGGAGTAATCAGTATAAACAATATATCTATCAATTAGCCGGATATCAAGTGTCTAACTAGGAAGAGAAGGAAAATATTGCAATCTTCAAGATTCATCAGGACGTAACAAAATAGAAGATAAGAAACTAAAGAGAATATTTCTTGATAGATACCAAGCAGTATATCTGCAAAACTGAAGAATATTATAATTTGAAAAAAAGAAGATGCATTTTGATCTGAGCTAATGAATATTTTTTCTCTAAATATTGCTCTACAATTTTCATGCCAGTTCCTGATACTGAAAGTCGTGATTATTTGACTAAGCAAAATGTCTTCCTCAGTATTCTTTCAGACTAATTTCTTATAACTCCAAGCGTAAAAACTTAATGCTTCACTCAGAAATGCATAAAATTAATGAGCTTTTTCATCTTTATCAGTGACCACCAATCTGCCGAAAGCTTTCAAATTTAACACCGGTTGAATAATCAGGTGGTTCGGAATTCGGATTGCCGAAGTTATATGTATTTCGTTTTTTTCAGATTAATGAACCATGAATTATTGTTCGAGAAAGGATTATTGTACCTATGTATTCAATTCTAAGATCATATAATAAAAAGATTTTCGAAATAGAATAAATTGTAAGAGAAGAAATCATGATAGCTTTCGATTATATAGACGAACATTACTATAAAAAACAAGGATTAATAAATAGAAGTACTTAACAACGTAAACATGAATTTGAAAAAGAACTAACCTTATTATCAGGTGTGAAGAAAGAGTATTTATGTGAATTCTCTTGAAGGAAGAAGAGCACATCCGATAATACAATAACCAAGACCAACTGCATCTTCCCTCTACCTTGCATCAGCATAGAAAGTCCCTCGAACCTCAGAGAGCGATTTCCTTGCAAAATATCAGACTTCTTGAACTTATGTCCCCTGTGGATAGTGTAGGATTTTGCATCGATCCTATTATAAATTTCCAACTTTCTATCTTCTTGTTCTTTTTCAGCCACCTGGGCATTTACTTCGACTAGAATCTCTTTCACAAAAGCTAAAGCTTTTTGCAAGGTTTCTTGTTCTCGCTTGTTGTCTTTACTGGTCTTTATCAGTGGTTCAATCAATAATGGATATTTAGTGAGTCTATGTGTAACAAATAGAATACATTCAGAGATACCCCTCTTTTTCAACAAAGGATTCTGTTGGCAATGTCTGACAAACTGACCGAACCTAGGGTCATTCTGCATATAATACTTGTTAATTTCCAAAGCATAACCGTGTCTACTACACAATTCACCTAGAAAGTAATTTGACTTGAAAATCAAAATTTACCAGTGAAATCTTCTTTGCTTACCATACGCTGATTTCAATTTAGTAGCATAAGAACCAGAAAACATATCCAATAGAATATCTGCAATAGAATTTACGATTGGACCTTCACTTTGTTTTTGCCTTAATTTTGACAGAAATCCAAGGTGTAACTCTATAAGATCAGCCAGACGAGGAAACATCCGTTCCAGATTCGGCCCTAATTGAAAGTGTTTTTGCAATCCTTCCACGAAAATCTAAAATTCCAATTAGTAAAACAAAGAAAACCGAAATAATTCATTTTACCTTTTGCATGACTAGAAGTATCATACAGTGGTGTTTTTCAGTCAATATAAATTCGTATATATGCTCTTGTCTTTTTATTTCTTTCTCTTTGAGTTTTTTAGAAATTTCCCTTCCAACACACTGACTCCATGATTCTGGTTCGGCATCGCGGAATCCTAAAGCATAGTCACTGCACAAATCTGTGGCAGTCAGAGGAGAATCTGACAAAAATTCTAACGGAACTAATGGTACATCATCCGGGAAACTGAAAATGAAAAAGGTACTTTATCAAATAGGGCAATCATAGATGATGATCGAATGAAATAATTATATAATTTGAATCAAGGAGGTTATATGAATAATGAAGATTGCAATGGCCATTTTCGAGGTAGAAACGATTTTGGATCGTTGTGGTGATGTCAAAGTTCGCTAAAATACAACCCCTCAGCACAATTTTTATGTATGGAGATAATTACCCTCCTTTCCTTTGCTGATAAGTAGCATCAAGCAAGGAGCATAATTCTCTAGTTTCATTTTTCAATATGTTGGTGATATGGGGGTTGCATATCTCCAATATCCCTTCCACTTGAGCGCATTTTATTTCGCCATGTCATCTCCATTCTTCTTCTTTACTCCAAGCTTTGAATATCGAATATACAATTTATATAATTGAAAGAAATAAGACACAAATCATTTGCCATTATGAATAATGACAAATGAAATGTGAATACGAACTAGGTCTCCGATACTGTTCACCCTACCAGACCGAATGGTCCAACGTCGACTGAGATTCGCACCGACTGCAGTTTCGTCCTATTTAGGACTCATCAGGGTGGAATATCCCAAAGTCGACGCTGGATGGAAAATCTTTTCGTCAAGATATGATATGAGATATGAACGACATCTATCCACCTTCAGAAAAGACCCCCCCCTCGGTGATTGAATGAACAATAAAGGAAACTTTCTTCCAAATTGCAACACCAGATTGTGAATTTCAAAGTTAGTGAACGCTATAATCGATTCACCTGGGATTTCTTTCAATTATATAGGTAGCTGCCTTCTCAGCTGATGATTTTATATTATCATTTTCTCTGTTAATCATTTTGGGTTTTGATAACCTACTAACTGCGAACGTCTCCGCGCTTCCCAGGTGAATTGATTATAAAGCGTTCTCTAACGTTGAAATTCACAATCTGGTGTTGCAATTTGGAAGAAAGTTTCCTTTATTGTTCATTCAATCACCGAGGGGGATTTTCCATCCAGCGTCGACTGGGATATTCCACCCTGATGAGTCCTAAATAGGACGAAACTGCAGTCGGTGTGATTCTCAGTCGACGTTGGACCATTCGGTCTGGTAGGGTGAACAGTATCGGAGACCTAGTTCGTATTCACATTTCATTTGTCATTATTTATGAAGACAAATGATTTGTTATCTCAGAGGGTTATGAGGCCGGAATTACATAAACTGAGATTCGTCAAGTATAACGCGTCAACTGATTCTATTTTAGCTCTGATCATTCTACACGTTAGCTTCTTGTTTTCTTGTATCATGGGATGTGGTATTTTTTATCCAACTTTGGGCGCATGTACAAGAAAATTTCTTAGTTGTATGTTTTGGCAGTGAACTCTATACCCACTACCTGGAATGGATCCGACCGCATAGTTTTTAACGTAAAGTGTTAAAAGGTCAGCTGAAACAGAGATAGCGGTCGTTCCATTTACCGACATAAGTTAGAAAGAGATAGGTACCCCAAACAAGCAACTGAAACATAGATAGCGGTGATTCCATTACTTTCATTAACTGACATGAGTAAGAAAAAGATAGGTACCCCTAACATAATTTTGCCTCACTTTTCGCTCAAGGCGGATCCATTTCAGATAGTATAGAGTTCACTGTGTTTGGTGAAGTAGAAATTTTATCTTAATTATAATTGAGAACTTACTTCACTGATTCGTGATGTCCATGGTGGTCGTTATCCTTATCATCTCCCATAAGTATTTGGCTGTAAAAAACGAAACATTCAATTTGGTGCAAATAATTTCCCAATCTAGCCCACTGCGAAGGTCAAAGATGAAGAATACTGCTGCCACAAAATACACACTGCTCTTCTGATGACAGAACGTAGGAACAATTTAGCGCAAATTCAGCAACTTACATAAGAGAGGAAACTCGTGCAAAAGTAAGCCATGAAAAACAGATAAGCAGAAAATCAGACAATATAAACGAGTTGATATTGGTCCAGCTATGAGAGTAGTATGAGAGAAGAGGATGAAGTAGCTTTGTGTGAGAAAAAGTTGATGTCAGAAAACATTGGGCTACAATATAAAGGGGAGGGACTTACTTCACTCCCAGTTTAGTGGCAACCCGTCGCCATGGAGAATAGCACAGTTGACTCCTCCTATTGCGGAGTTGACCAGGCAAAAGGTTAATTGTGTTAGCCAATCCATCAAAATTAACAACACTTAAATGATCCAATGGGTGAGGTGACGCGAAATTTTGCAATTTTGATTTTGAATTTAATCAATAGAGTTTTTAAGGCATTTGTTTCGTGGACATGTTTACCGTATAAGTGCTGTATTATTAATTTATTGTGTGAACCCAAAAATATGCAAGCAAAAAGCAAAAGAGATATGTTATTGAAGCGAAGCAAAAGAAATCAGTTTCTTTATAGTCACGACAAAAATTGATGCATATCTACAGCTATATACACAATATCATTATGTTTTTTTCAAGGAAACCTTATTAGCTAAGTTTTTATAATATGAAAGAACTGTATCTCAAATATGTAAATGAAAATTGATCATGAATTAAAACCAAGTAAATTTTCAGTTAGATTAATAAAATTTGATTTTTCCAATTGCAAAATATCCTCTAATAACATACTAATGTACAAATCTGATGTATATTTCTTTTTAAGTCATTAATCCCACTGAATCGGCATGAAAAATCGTAGAGAAACGTTAAATTTTATTCTGAAAATTGACATGCACATGCTCTTATGGGCATGACAATAATTGAAACAACATACTTATTCAACTTTCCTATGTACCATCCGTGGATTGAAAAATGCCAATTTATAGGTGCAAAAATCGAAAACGTGCTTCATTTTCTAGGTGTGCAAAAAATTATTCTAAACTCTGGTTTCCCGATAAAAAACGAATTCTTATTTTTATTCGATCGAATAGTACCTATTATTGGCTCTGCATAATTCAGTTTTCGGATCTATCAGATCCAAAAAATCGTTGAAAGGTTATTTTTTTCGGAGGAATAGTATGTTTTCCACAGCCCTAACTCAACAAATATATATCATTATAGAAAATATATCCAAGTCTATAAGAGCAACATAAAGTGAGACTAAATCCGGCCCCGTTTCGAAAACCACTAGCAATTATTATTGAAGATTATTCAAAGTTCCAGCTGATTCTTGAGTCATTGCCAGATGGATTATCTAAAAACTTAGACTAAAGAAAGAGGAGACGTGAAGCCAATTTTCAGAACCAAACTGGACAACTGTACTATTACGGGATCAAAATGTAGTACAAAATTTTGCAACGTTGTGATGTTCTTTGCGTTTTCTAATGAATAATCACTCAACTAGTAATTTGGATTAAAATTCATTTACTCATTAGTACATGAATGATAGAAGTTCTTGTTTCTTCAAATGTTGTGAATTCTTCACTTTACATATACTTAAGTATCGAAATGTTCTTGAAACGGTTCGTCTGTTTTAGCCTCAGATAATGGAAGGGCACGTTATGGCAGCACCGTTTTTAGAATCTGTGTTACTATTGACATTTTGAGCAGTGTTGTGGTGTCAATGAAAGTGAGTTTTCGTTTTACTTCTGAATATAATCAGCGAAATATGTTGAAAAAAAGGTTCGTATGTGTTTTTTTTGTGGTAAATTGGACTATTTGAATCCTGATTTGAGTTTAAGCAGGTATGTTCTACTCTTATCATTCTGAGTAACAGTGGCGTAGATTATTGGATTTTCAGAATTTCACTTTTCAAATTCTCGTCTGGTATTGAGAGAAGAAACATCAATTCTGAATTTAGCTGACTCTTTTTACCTAACTCAGAATCTGTTGGTGCCAACTTTACGCCGGCTAAAAAACAACAGTCAATTTCTCAAAAACTACAAATGGTAGAAATGTCATTTATACGACACAAATTGGGCACAAAATATTGGCATCAAAATTTTTTCAAAGTTGGAATATGTTGGTGCTTCGATGACCAAACACTTCTAGGCACCTTAGTTGGTGCCATATCTCAAAAACTACAGATGGGATGTCATTTGGACGGCAAAAAATATTGGCATCAAAATTTTTTCAAAGTAGGAATATGTTAGTGCTTAGAGTGAAACTAGCACTAAGATATTCAATTTGAAATAACCCAAAAAAAATACAATTGATAATGAAATCATTTAAATGTCATATATTGGCACAAATTGAGCATTAACACGTTGAGTGCCACCATAACTTCTGAAAAAACTGACCCAGTGGCCACGATTTTTTTTTGCATATTCATCTTCTCTGGTGTTCAATTGAATGAAATTGATATATGGAACATCAATTTTCTAATTTTTTTATGTACTTTTGAGTCCGATTATTGGTGATGATTCAGCAGATGAAAATAACATCCAGATGAAGATACGTCCGATTCCGAAATGGATACAGCTCTGCCAAAATAAAAAAAATGAGGAAAAATGCACAAAATATAGATACGGCAATAGCAGGCCATGCTCTACTCTATACATCACTTTCCACCCGTAAACGTGAGACCCCTGGAGAAATACGGGATTTAGATATGCGTCGTTGGTCGTGAGACCAGAGTGGTCTCACGCGGCTTGCCGCTTCCAAAAAAGTGTGATACCTATGTGGTCTCTCATGGCACTCAACGTGTTAAATATCGGCATTAAACTTTTTTACAAATCAGAAAATGTTGGTACCAAGTGTGAAGCTAGCACCAAAAACTCGAATAACTTGAAAACTATTATGGTGCTTGAATTGATTCAAACGGCACAAAAACGCACAAATTGGGCCCTAAATATTGGGGTTTATTTCAGAACTTGTGCCGCTTTTTTTCGCTAACTTCACGGGGCCAATTGATAGGGATTGAGGGGCAATTAACATCAAAATACATCTGTTTTCAATATCAATGTTGATTGAGATAATTAATTCAGTAAATAGTTTATGGTTTCATGAATGTGTTATGTAGTCCTCGTAGCCACTACCCTTACTACATAATATTTATTATATTCATTTATGGATAAGCTTGATATATGTTTTCATCCAAGGAATCAAGCTTCATCTTTTATAAAGATAAATAAAAGATTCATTTTAGCTCCCTTTCATTTCGCAGATTTGAATACTTTAAATTTCGAGTATCCTCACGAAATTGGTACATTACACGAAGGGTGGCAATTGCCTAGAGTCTAGACCATAGTCTGAGCAAATTACCGAGCGAACGGCATTCATAGAAATACTATGTATACACGGCAATTCCTGCCCCGTGGATTTTCATCCTGAATACTGATGACGCTCTTTAAAGCTTTCAACTCCCATCACTTAACATATTTGTATTACTGTCCAATATCGATAAGACACATCAAATTTAATTTACAATCTCATGAAGAAGAAAACCTAATAACTCCTGATTCACATAAAATTACACATTCTCATCAACTCAATTTTAGCTGTGAATGGACCGTGTAATTCATTTTATGAACCTCAATTGTTTCCATGAAGAATCAATAGTATTTCAATGATTCTACATAATTATATACTAAATTTTGCACTATTTCCGAATCTTCAAAAATATTAATATGACAAAATAATTCCACATTTCACTCAGTACCAATATTGTATGACTTCGCCATAAAAAGATAATTCACTCGTAATTTTATTTCGATTCGTCAATACCGATAACACCATGCCGCTGGACCTTTCAAAGTCAGATTCTGCAATGTGGCCACCACGGTATCAAATGGTATCTTCGTTCCACCCATCGAAAACTGACTCAATTTCACCAATTCTCGAATTCATGAATGAGATGCTGGGTCTCCTCTTTCTTCTGTCTAAGGCTAAAAACCTAGTGTATGCACTGATTAGATTTCGTTTCGTCTGATTTGAGAATATGAGATAAGTCTATAGTTTTTCAAGCAAACATTTGTGTTCATATTCTTGAGATTTTGATTTCTATTAGTTCTGATGAAAATTAAAAGACTTTAATTACATAAAAATGCCATTCTACGGTCATATTATAATTGACCTTGACAGATCAGATGTTGATACTTCAATCAAATCGATCAACGGAAAAAACATCGCAATGATGAGTATGACATTGCGGTGCCGCTACGAGACAAATCTTATATTTTCCATTCGGTCGAATGTCAATAAAAAAATTGACAAGTACATACACCATATTTTTAGATCAATAGAAATCAATCAAAGATGTCTAAACACATTTTGAATCAAGCATATTCGATTTCTATGATATACAGGGGGCTGTATCTCCGGCAGAGGAGGCTACCGGGCAAATATTAAAAATAGAGGTCTCCTTATTTCGTCTCCAGAACTGTGAGTACTGTGACCGTAATCGGCCAAGCTATACCGCGTTCGGCATATACATATCCATCTTCTCCATACTCTCCGTCCCACGTGTGAACGGATAATTATGTATTTGCCGAACAAGCCTTCAGAATAATATAGCCATTAAAGATATTTGCAAGGTCCGTGACTAACATGAATTTTATGAATTGAAACAACTGAAATGTGTTATTTTTCTATTTAGAATATGTTGATACTTGTATGAATTACTCCAGTATTAATCTTGTTGGAATAAAAATGTTCAAAGAACAATATTTCGTTTGTTCGATTATGTTTGAAATTGAAATGCAATAGTTTTTCCACCAAAAGATTCTTCAATTTTTCTCAAGCGTAGATTGTGAACGTTAATAATTTGTTCATATCCACTCAAAATAATCTGATAAACAAAAGCTTTCCATTTGAATTCATTAATGATGATATTGAACCTATACGTTATTCACATAAACATATAAATTATATGAATACTTCACGTTGTTTCGCAAACCATTGATATATAATATTGTCAAATTTCATGCCGTTACTGTATTCAAGACAACTAATCTAGACAAGAGAGCAGTTATTGAGTTATTATACTCAGATTTTATAATAAAAAGGTTATGTCCTTTTATTATATCAGTCCTGAAATATTTTGAAATAATGGGTGTGTTATATTCATAATGTAATAGAAATGGCATGCATGCATACCAGCACACCAATTTTCCTGATGATTTTAACCGTTCTATTTCCAACCATTATTGGAAAATTCAAAAAGATGAAATTCAAAGATCCACAAACCTGGATGAATTGTACATTCCTGGAAGCGTACCCGAGCCTCGCTTTGACATTGAATTCTTATTGTTAGGAAGTGTCACTGAAAACCCTCCAAGTTTTCCTGAAGACTTAAGATGTAGGTAGGTATAGTTATCGATAGACAATAAAATGATTAATTTTTCTTACTTTCATTCCTTTGGGTTTCGTACATTCTATTATGTTATCCTTGCAAGTATTTTGGTGGACAGTAGTACCACAACCTGAAATCATAATAATTTTGAATTCAATTTTCTATTGAGACGCAGATCTTGACAATAATCTCGACAATTCAAAATTCCTTAAATGTGTACTTCACTTTGAGTGGCCAGTAGACCGATTTAAATTTTGTTTCAGCTAGATATACGCAAAGTGCAATTTGCACACGCTCCAGTAGCTGGTCCATTGAGGTAATTCGGTAATTGGATCAGAGATTGAATTTTTCACTGAACATATAACATATTTACCATACACTGTGTCCGTAAAGTATGAAACAAATTCATTTTTAGCTAAAAACAGATCATTTTAAGAAATAATTCTGAAACATGTCGATTTTTGATGGTTATTTACCGTATTTTAAAATAATAATCTAATATACAGGGTGAATTACGTTCGAGTAATTACGTCACCGTCATTTTTTTTTAATGGAACACCCCCATTTTGTCCCAATTTTCGGATTACGCTAGCTGAGCTGATTCCAAAAATGTATCACATAATATTGATTCCAATTGGTACAGGGTGGACAAAATTACAATAGTTTTGTGTGTGTAACAATATTATCAAAAATACTTATTGTTTAGCGGCAATTGGTTTAAATTGGTTTAAATAATGTAACACCCCGTAGTTTGCTACATGTTTAGAGTATTAAAAATGAGATGTTTCCAAACATGTTACTTCATGAGCACACACAGAACTATTGTATTCTTGTCCACGTTGTACCAATTGGAATCAACATGTGATACATTTTTGGAATCAGCTCAGCTAGAGTAATCCGAAAATTGAGACGAAATGGGGGTTTTCCATTCTTCCCTTTGAAAAAAATGACGGTGACGTCATTACTCGAACGTAATTCACCCTGTATATGAGATTATTATTTTAAAATACGGTAAATATCCATCAAAAATCGACGTGTTTCAGGATTATTTCTTAAAATGACCTGTTTAGCTGAAAATGAATTTGTTCCATACTTTACGGACACCCTGTATAGCTGCCGCTCGGAAATACTCCATGTTTCTAGACCTTAAAGGCTAGTGCGCTTGAAGCTGGATTCTCATACATCCGTCATCCAATGATACGATCGTATGAGAATCCAGCTTTAGTCGGCAGCGGACCGGAATGATTAGCTAGGCACTCACGAAAGGGAAATCTGTAAGATCTGATACGCAGTCCAGATGTGTAAGAGATCTGGACTGCGGATCAGATCTTACAGGTTTCCCTTTCGTGTGTGCCTAGCTATAGGGTACTGAACAGAAAAATTCAGTGGAATAATCATATCAGGGCCCGTATTCTCGGCGAGTTATCTTTCGAAGCGTCTACGTTTGCCATACATAATAAAACAGATAACGTATACGCACCGAAAGATCACTTGCCGAGAATGCGGGCCCAGCCGAATGGCAGAGGACCGAATCGTGAAAATTGCTAGGGATAGGTCACCGCTTGAAAAACGAAGCCCAGGAATACCTCGAAAACGATGGATGGATAATCCATCTACATGGGACGAATTGCGAAAGAGAACAGACATTGGGTGCGTTCATCGGACTAAGCAGCTACCGCTACGATCCATCGGTAACAGTTGAGTAACATCCGAGTTTTATGAACGACCTTTTCGCTACATGCTCCTTCAAACGTCAAAACCATATGATTCGTTCGATTCGTTATGACAAATTAGTTTTAAGGTTAAATTGAAGTAAATAAATAAATATGAATCGCGTATTCCAAATATTATAGTCTAATTTTTGCGTGTTACCGTGTTACAAACGGTTATAAACGGTTACGAGATTTTTATCTTTTTTGTATTTTTTCATGAGCGGTAATAAAGGGGAAGGTGTTATAACGTAATAAGGCTACGTCAAAATACCTTTCCCTCTATTACCGTTCACGAAAAAATACAAAAAATATCAGAAACTCGTAACCGATTGTAACACGGTAACACGCAAAAATTGGACTTTTGTTTCAAGAATTATTGGAGAGTATTTATATATTGGAAGGGATCATAAGCTGCTTTATTATATAGAACCTGCATCAGAAAATGTTTTGATATAGTTCCGAGGATAGAATTGCCTAGAAATGGAAATTTGTATGAGGAAACTATAACACTATCATAGGAGATTCATTTAGACAACATTTCAGATTAAACTGAGGCCAAGCAGAATCTTGGTGCTGGCTAAACCAGAATCATTTTTGAAATGTGACTTTGGTTCTGAAATCATTACAGCTCGTATAATAATAATAATAAATAGCCATTTATTCTCAGAATTCAAAACGCAAATGAAAAAGAGATACAGTCTATGCAAAAATAAACACAAAATAAAATTTTAGAAACCTAGAAAATGATCAGACCTCCATGGAATCTAGATTTGTTTCCAAGAACTCTCGAACAATGTATGGTTCACATAGAATAAGCAATTTAGTTATTTGCCTCTTGAATATTCCGTCACTATCAATGGTTGGCTACCGCTTAGGTAGTTTATTGAACATCTTAATAGACAAATATTTAGTTTATCTCTAACATATAGTAGGAGGATGTAGGTGTAAATTAAAAAACATCATTCCTCTAGTAGAGTTGTGATTGATATACGATTTAAAATATTGTGGATTTCTCCTCACAAATACTGAACATCTACAGATATATAAACCTGCTAGGGTTAGCATGCCCAGCCTTTTAAAACAACAAATTTCGTACCTTGTTTATATTTAATGATGTTATTATCCAATACAATATGAGATGGAGCATTCATATTGCTGGCGGTGAATATTAGACACTCCGTACTATAATATTTAATAATTACGGGAACTGCAGTGAAATTAATAATGTTCACAGTTGGGTGTAATGAGAAGACAAAATCTCTTTTGAGAGTGATATAACATGTATCTTATAATTGTAGTGATGTCACTGGGTAATTGTCAGTTAACCGATGTTGAAATATATCTTCAAAATAATAAAATTCTTTCATTTCCTGTTTACCATGTTGAATTTATCTTAACCCTTGAGTATCCCAGCGGACTGGAAAATCCTCTACCTATTCATTGCATGTAACACTACAGTTCACCACATTTTCAAATGTGTGTGAAAAATGATGAAAATACTTCTCAAATATCTCATATTGCAGTGAAGAATATATATTTATTTGTACTTGTTTTGAGGCATGTGAATTCCTGATGATGAAAATTAAGATAAGGTATATAACAAAATGCACATTTCCTCATGTAAAATAAAAGTCCCATGCATGATGTGAATATAAAAGGAAATAATATTTGTTTTATGTTGATTTTTTTCATTCTTCTATATATACAGAAGATCGGTTAACATCAATATAGCTGATTGGAAGTCATAAAGAATTATTTTCAATTTCAATTATTTATTAAATATTCTACTCTTCGTCTAATCCCCATTTTTAAATTTGACACTTCAGACTTCTAATGTAAACAAACTTTACGCTTTTGACAGATAGCTCAGCATGCTTCTGAATTGTAGCAAAGAGTCTTTGATTGTAGCATAAGAATAGACCGCTCGAAAAAATGGCGTCCGCTCCGGAAGTAGCGCTAAGGTAGCATAGTCGTTCATCCGACTTTTCCACAACAGTTGGCCAACTGTTGAGTCCGATGAACGCGCCCATTGTGCCTATTTGGACGATAGAAGAAGAAGAAGAAATGTGCGATATATTTTGAAAAAATTCCTTTCAGTGGACAGTGGTAGATTTTGGATGAAAAATCAACCCATATTCGAGATAAATGCGATCGAAAATTGTTGAACATGATTTTTGCTCTGCGATAGCATGCCATTCAATATATGTTTTGAGACTGAAACTGAATAGGGAGAATTTATGACGCTCCAACAATAATACCATTATTTATTTTCGTAGAATATCCACTTTTCATCTATCAACAAGTCGCATGTAAATGCAGAGGAGTTGTGACGTTCTTCCTCATCATTGCAATTACTGTCCATAATGACGGCCGCTAAATAAAATTTGTGCACGCACTCGACCATTCCCAGAACTCTACTTACATTCACAATACAAAGCCGGTTTATTGTTAAGTTCCTTATTGCAAGAATCGCAAACTTGGGACGAGCCGTAGCATGCAGAAACCCATTGGTGTTGCTTCTTGCTCTTGTCCTGAAAATAATATTGGGGTAAGCGTTGATTTAAAGCGGGTCCCGTGATCCAACTACGAACCTTCTTCTTCCTGAAGAATAGACTTCCTCTTTTCCTTCTTTTTTCTGAGTGCCTGTCGTAGCCCACTCTGCAAAATTGAAAGATGTCAAGTACTTGTCAAGAATTCATCGATGTAGGTCAGAAAGTGGTGGTCATTCAGAGAGAGGTGAGAGAAAAAATTTTGATTCTCATCAAATGGGTATTAACCGTCGACGTTTTCGCAGATATTTAAGTGGCTATCGACTGAAACGAAATCATTGCACAGAATAAAACGATTACTCCCCTTCGATATCTATCACAGTGATTAAAGAACCAGAATGCATTTATGCGGTCAAGTTTCTTTTTTTGGGAACAGGAACTTTTCGTCTGTTCGAGGGAAGCCAGAAAATTTAGAGTTTGAAAGTTCTCCATATATCGGTGACAAGAACGCTTTTTGATACTTCCATCCAATATGACTTGGTAAGTGAATAAAATTTTGAATCTAGATGATAAATTCCTGTCAGGGATCGGATGGTGAAATCATACTGCAAAATTTGAAATACCTGCCTAGGGGGATGGCAGGGGAAGGCACAAAAAACTTTTCACAAAATATGTTTTTTAACTAACCTAACTTGCACAAAAATGATACAGGTGATAGAGCAGAACAGGCACAGGCGTGTCGAGTACTCACTTGTGTATGATGTGCGAATTATATGTTGCTCTCACTAACTGGACGCTCTCTTCCTCTGTCTCGCTCTCTGTACAGCTAGGCCGAGTCCTACACAACAAGCTAAGCACATGCACTACACCATAATATACACAAATACAACAAATAAGTGAAAAAAATATCAACGTATACAAGGTAAGGCAACGAATAAGACACTCCCTTGATTTATTCAACAGTCCACATCATAGGAAAATGGCGAAACGTTGAAAACCAGAAACAAAAATGTTTATTTCCAAACGTTCGATAACAACGTCATTTCTAGACTGACAGGATCACAGAGAAGTTCTATTTCTCCGCCTAGGCGGAGAAATGGTTGCTATGGCTTACTTTTCCCTCCGGCGGCAGGAAAAGTGTTGTTATGCAAGGGACTAATTTTGCAAGACAACCGTAACTATACAAATGTTACATTTTTCACTCAATTATAACGATCGTAAATGTTAGTATTATTCAGATTTCCAGGAATTTCAAGATGTTTGAAAATAAAATAACATATTTCATTCGAAGGAGAAGTGACTTTTCATGGCTCGCTTTCAAGCTCGCCATGAAAAGTGACACTTCTCCTCCTTATAAAATAATATACTATTTTGTCTGAAATACATTTCTCCTATGGGAACAGATGAAGAAATAAAGGAGGGTCTATCTCTGCGCAGCGTCAGACGGATTAATTTGTATAATCTTGGTCATTACAAAAAAAGGGAAAATAACGAACAGAACTAAAATGATGAATATTTGTTCGGAGGTTTGTGTCAAATTGCCGAAATCTAAAATGGATTTATCAGAAAAACTGATACCTTAAGCATGATAAAAACAAACTTTGAGGACATTACATTCAGCGCTATTTTTTCTCAACTGGTGTAATCAATAAAATCATTGTCATCCAATAAATAGAAAAATCATTTGATGAAAGTATGTTTCGATTCCCATAATTAGAGTTTCTTCAGTAGTTGCGAATTAATCATTTTGTACAATTTTGATGTTATGTCTTCGTCAATTTTTGCTGAATGCGATTAAATGGTAGGTAGGGTATACACACTATTGTTCTTAAAACTATCCCACCATTCCAACCACAGATTCCCGAAATTGAGTTGTCAACTGAAAAGCATAATTTCACTGACACCCGGTGTATATAATCCATTAATATGAGATTTATCAAACATGTTGGTGATGGAAATGGTGCTTTGGTGATATGTACAGGCAACGTGGTGGTAGAATAAAACTTTTTGAAAGTCGGTGCATTGAAGCTTCAAACCTAAGCAAACGTCCAATTCTACTTAGAATCGATTCTTACATTGGAAGTGTCGGTTGAGCGCCAACAAGAGTAGGTTCGACAGCGAGATCACCTGCAGCTATTATCGATGGGGTCGAAATGGATTTCTGCAGGGGAAGCCTTTGGGGTGATAACCTCAGTTGCTCCGCATCCCTTTTGGCTTTCACCTTGTTGAAGTCATTCTAAAAATGCACAGGAATATTTAAATGAATATTGATGTGAGATATGAGATAACAGTAAAGGTGAATACAGACTATTCTGACGTGACGTGGTTACATGTGGGCCCACGTCAAAATGAGAGTGATATAAAAATCCATAAAAATGCAACACATCGTTTTGTGCGTCCACGTTCATATTAGGCCAATGTGAGCACTGCCCGGTCCTGACGTGACGTGAAATCACGTCACGTCAGAATAGTCTGTATTCATCTTATGAATTGCATTGATAATGATACGACACAGAATATGAATATTTGACAAAAAAATTGAATTGTTGAATTGAGGTGGGAAATATTCGGAACACAATTATTCAGTACTTTTCAGCCTTTTTCGCAAATAAATTCAGTGTAGTGTTTTTCGGTAGTTGTTGAATGCATTTATTCGGTGATGAAATATCTGTTAAAAAGCTACCTACAAAATTATATTCCCAGCGATGAAACATAACTCACTTGCAAATCGGCTTCATTAAGTGAGTGAGTGCTAGCCCCACCTCCAGATGTTCTTTTAACCCTATGCCTTACAGATACTGGCCTCTCTGGTCCAAGGAGGCGAACAGTGCTGCCATCTACATTGTCCCATATGGAGTCGTCTGCTTCCGACTCCATGCTACTGAGTGAAACGCTACAAGATGGTAAGTGAAATATATAATGTGACAGCTTGTAGTTTCTTTACCTCCTCTGTCTTCTTTGCTTAACCTTCTCTCTACCTTCGCGTAGATCTTCGAGTGCTGTCCATGACCTTCTTCTTTGTTTGTTGGATTCCGGCTGACATAGCCAATCTTGTGCACCTAGAAGAAAATAAGGTAAAAGTGAAACTGTTTATTTAAAAGGAAATAAATTTGCAATTGTGAACACAGAAACACTGATGGATAGAAAGGAAAATAGGAAAATCGCAGAAATATATTCATACAAGATGCTACATAAAGGAACAGCTAATGGGATAATGATAAAATAACAAAAAGAAGAATCATTCATACTAAAAAAAACTCATCATTATTTCATTGAAGTCTTTAGACATATAAAATAAATATACTTTTATCCCATTTTGACGTTTAAAGACGACAATATTCAACCCATTGCAACAAGGGTAAGTTGACGTTTTTCCACTAAGGGCCGATTGCACCGTAGACAAAACTGTAGATTATATCTTAAACCTCGATTAGTGTCTATGATAATCAATAGACACTAATCGAGGTTTTGGATTTAATCTACAGTTTTGTTTACGGTGCAATCGGCCCTGAGTGAATTAAAATTTTGTTGATTCACTAGTCAACTAGTGGAATAAAATGTTCACCACTCACTTTCTGGAAATTATTCTTTCCACATACAATGCACCTAAAACTCATTTTAAAGTAAGTTTATTAAAATTTATCAAAAATTCTACATTAACAGTCATTTCTATCATTAAAGTAAAAATTACAATTATTAATATTTTGAAAATGGAACTGGAAACCTGCACCTCCTACAAAGGAAACACGCTCAGTCGTTATACAGGGTCTTTCACGAGGAACCTCACCCATATTTATACGGGAAACTACTGAACGTATTTTCATGAAATTCAGCACTCATAAGTATTTCACGATGCTGATGAATTCTAAAATATTTTCAAGGCATGAGCACCTCCGGTTTTTCCGGAAATGACGTCAACTTCCGTTTTTCAAATTAGAACACCATTTTTTTATTGCAGAAATAGATTCCTTAGAAAATTTCAAGTTATTCTGATGTAACATTTTTCAGTTTTGGTTGGAAAATTCTCTCTGAGCGGAAAAATTCGAAAAAAAAATCGGAAATAGAGCTCCGCTGAAACAAGAATATCTTCGAGGTTTTTGGATGGAAAATTTTCATTTTTGGGATTTTTCAAGATGTAAGATTGATGTATCCAGTGTATCCACTTTGAAAATCGAAATCGCGATTCATGATACAGGGGGTGAAAAAATCGCTTTCAAAGTTAGGGATGACAAAATCGTGAAAAATCAATTTTTTCAAATTAGAACCCCATTTTTTTATGGCAGATATTGAATCTACGTTAAAAAAAAATGTGAGTGTATGCATCACACCCTTGCCCTAAAATGGATATTTTCTGAGTTAATATCCACTGATTTTCTTTGATTGAGTACATGAAATACACATCAAATTGGAATATCACATTTCTTTCTTGATTGACTTCCTCTCAGGTTCAGAATCATTAAAAGGATCAATCTACTCCATTTCTATAGCAATATTTTCTTTAGAGTATATCCGAAGTTTCCTATGACTAGAATTACCAAATTATAAGCTAAGCAACTTGGAAGTTTGAAGAAAAGTAATCCTTTTCACATCTGAAGCATTCAGCATTTTCACAACCCATTATAATGAACATGCACTTGTACTATGTAGGTAATTGAAATTATTAAAAATCAAGAAATCCTACTAGAACGTAGTGTGTACTCCAGCAATACGGGGAAATTTGGTCACTCTATAAAACCTTTTCCTTGTCAGCTGTAACTCCTGTTGATGATGATGAAATAAGCATAGAATACGTTTTGATATTGTCAAAAGTTCTAGATATTTCTCAACTTTCTTGATTTTTTTCTGATGTTGATTTATATAAATACCACAAAAATCTTCAAATAGGTTAACAACTCTGAAATATTCCAGCCAATTATAGGTCATTTTATCCTACCAATAAAACAGTCTTTTTATTTAAGTCTCATTCTGCACCACTTTTTTTGGGTCGGCTATCCTGAATCTTATTTCTCGAAGTATTTTGGCACGTCTTCTTATACCATGTTTGGATAAATTCAATATTCGCAGAAAAAAATGAGAAAATTCGGTTGTTCCAGCGAGGCCCCTAAGACGTTTATAATACCGAACTTTTTTCAACCCTCATTTTGAGTAACTGCCGATTGAATGTGCCTTTTATAATACCTGCTCTTAGGGCAAGTATTATAAAAGAAATTCAATTCTCGATTAAGCCCACATCCGCGGTCGACTGTCGATTTCCGTATTATAAACATCCTACCTCAGGTTCAGCCCGGGATTGGCTCAAACGGTGAAGATAGCTCCGTTTGAGATTTGAACCTGGGATTGAATAGTTCGACGTTTCTCGATGGCTGACAACTAACCTCCTTTTACGTGTTCAAATACAAAACAAAACATTTCGTTTTTGCACATTGATTTTGCCTGGAATGAATGTACAGGGTGTTTCACCGGTGACGCGGATCTCGATTACGCTTAATCTGTAGGTACTTGTAGGGGGATTACTATAGACTATATTTTTGATGCAACCCCACAAAAAAATCAATTGGCGTAAGGTCGGGAGACCTAGGTGGCCAAGCATGCGGCCTTTCTCTTCCAATCCACCTATTTGGAAATTTCATATCCAAAAAGCTCCTCACTTCTCTAGCAAAATGTGCAGGAGCACCATCTAATTGAATCATCATGCGGAGTCTAATACTTAATGGAACGATTTCCAAAAGTTCCCATAAATTTTCTTCTTAAAATTTCAAGAACCTCCTTCCGTCCAAATGGCATTCAAAAAAATATGGCCCAATAACTCGGTCACCTAATATTCTTCCGAAAACATTCAAACTCGATCACTTCTGACGATCTTGCGTATGGAACACGTGGCGATTTTCAGTTCCGTAATAATGAAAGTTATGGCGATGTAGGTACTCCAGCATTATTATCAAAGTGGCACTCGTCTCATGTCTGTAAATAATACATTATCGAAATAATCCCTATTTTCACTCAACCTCTCTAACGCCCAAGAAGGAAAATCTTTGCGTTTTTGAAAATCATTTTCATAAAGGTTCTGGTGGATTTCAATGACGTAACGGTGGTATTTGTGATTCTTAAAAATCCTGAATACACTTGATGTGCTCAAATTATCGGTTTCCTAAGCTATAGCTCTGAAGCTAATGTTCGGATTTTCGATAATCCCAGTACCATTAACTGATTGTCTTCGGTTACTAGTTTGAGTATTTTATTTTTTGCGTATTTAACACTACCAGTGTAACTGAATGTTCGGAATAATTATTCAAGAACCCTTTTATCAGGATGTCGTCTACTAGGAGACTTTTGGACATAGACTCTTGCCGCCAATAAATAATTTCCTAGACATTCACTTATTACGCCAATCATATCCACCCGTTCTTGAACTGAATATTTCATTTGGAGAAATTATTTCAATTAATGAATAACTACCACACCACTACAACTTCGATAATAATCAAATATGGATAGAAGAAGAAAATAGATCTAGAACTGAAAGAACTAGACCAGAAAGCCCCCATAACTTTTAAAGGCAATAAAATTCGCTATCGAATGAAAAAAAAATACAGGGTGAAGCTTGAAATTATATTTTGAATATGTTGTCAATGCGTTGTCCCATTTTGAACACCTAGAAGAGTTTTGAATAATTATGATAGATGCAGTATCTATTACCACTATTCTAGTTTTCACGGCCAAAATCCCATTTCAGCAGATTCATTCTAGTGGAAGTTATCGAGTATTTTCAAAGATCCCCAAACTACCAAAAAAGCGAAAATATCTCAGAAACGGCAAATTTTAAGCATATGAGATGACACATAAACTCAGTGTTATTTTCACATTGCTTTCTAAATATGCAGTAAAATACAGGGTGTTACATAAGGAAAAACATATGTTTGGTTCCTACCACTTTCCTGAGACACCCTGTAAGGCTGTATGTTTCAAAACAATTTCAAAATATAGCCCTCATTGACGTAAAAACTCCACGTCGAAAAAATTTATAAAAATCCAACAGATTAAGCGTAATCGAGATCCGCGTCACCGGTGAAACAGCCTGAATACTGCTCCACAAGAGTTAGGGATATCGTATTCAATCGGTTTTAAAAGTATGTAATCTTCGAGAAAATCGCTGTAAAATCATTTAAAACTCAATAACAACTTGAATCGATCCAATAAAAATCAGTATGAGACATTCCGTCAATCTGGTCGCCTCTTTTCTGAAGTTTGGTTCTTTGCATATGCTTCATGAATGTTCTTATTTTGAACCTGATATTAAACAATCTTCTGTGGGTTGGCTATGTATTAATAATTCATCTTTGGTGTTTGGAAAGATATTCTTGAATTGAAACTGAATTTTTGTGCCTTATCTTCGAGGGATAGAACTGCCAGGTACAGGTTCCTGTGTGAATATGAGATCGAAAATGACTCTAATTATGATAATAATGAAACAACCGCAAGGCATTCAAAAGATAGTAACGAACGATAGTGAATGAGAAAGATACCAATCGAGTGATTTCACATTTCCTTTCGACCAATTCAAAGATGGCACGAAGACGAGATTTTGGTCAAATAAAAAACTCTTTTATCGGGTGGATGAAATTACTCTGAATAAGCTGAATTTTTTCAGAGTTGTTGACATATTTGAAGATTTTTGTGGTAGTCATAAATCAACATCAGAAAAAAGTCCGAAAGTTATGAAATGTCAAGAACTTTTGACATTATCAAAAAGTATTCTAGTGCTTATTTTATCATTCTATCAAAATGCCAAGCAATCAACAGAAATAACAATTAAGAAGGGAAAGGTTGTATTGACTGACCGAATTTCGGTGTATTAGAACCGTGTTGTTGGAGCACACTCACCTAGAAGGATTTCTTGATTATTATTACAGTACAAGTGCAAAAACGCAAAAACGTTTATAATACCAGCCCTAGAGCAATGGCGACTGCTCAATGAGTGCACATGTGCAGGTGTACCCCTAACTAATATCTCCATCTGAAGGAATTCACTTTTGTGTTTGACGTGAACGTAACGTTTTCTATTTGGGTATTTAATTTAATTTTTCATTTCCGATGCTCCGGTTCACGGTTCTGTATTTCAGACTCCAGACGGGCGGCGGGCGAACTTTCAACGCAAATGCGGCCACTGCAAATATACGCGTAGCGTAGACCAGGGGTCGGCAACCTGTGGCTCGCGAACCATATGCGGCTCTTTGAATGTGAAGCTGCGGCTCTTTAAGTCCATTCGCCAGTATTATTTATTTTATCATCATCTAATAATGTACAGGGTGTACAATTGGAGGTTCAAACGAAGAGGGGAGATTAGATTAGAGTTCACACCATGTGATATGCCAATTTCGATTGCAAATCCACAGAATGATATTTTTTCTGGAACACCATCCTGTTTTCCACTAGAACTTCTTTTCTGATGAGCCACTGCAAGTTTGAAATTGTAAAAATAAGCTCTGTTGTTATACTTAACTTCAAGGTCTCTTATATAGTTTTGTCGTATCTGCTACCGATTTGGAGAAAAACGATTCTTCCGAAAACCTGACATTAGTCATAGCCCGCCAGAACCCCAGACTCGAATAGTTCTGATTTCTTTTTATACTAACTGGATTTTTATGATTATATTGATCTTTCTGAGTAATAGTCCGGAATTTTTTTTCGAAATCGGTAGCAGATACGAAAAAACTACAAGAGACCATCAAGTTTAGTATTGCAGCCGAGCATCTTTCTACTATTCATGCATCAAACTAACAGTGACTCCAAAAAGAAAGGTTCTGGGGGAAACCAGGGGACAGTATTCCAGAAAAAATATCACCCGGTAGGTTTGCAATCGAAATTGGCATGCCACATGGTGTAAACTCTAAATTGTGATATCTATGCCGAATTTCAGTCGAATAAGTATCTTGTGACATGCAGATACTATGAGAAGAAACACCCAATATCTCGAAACGAAACGGACACATTTTTATGGGACTATTTTACTCGAAATTATTCATGTAATCTCCCTACTTCATTTGAACCCCCAATTAAAAAACACTCTGTATATGCCAATACTGTTTATTGCCAAGAAAAAAATTTGTGGCTCTTGAAAAATTTGGAAATATTCTAAAATGGAATTTTTGACTCGCGCCCCAAACTTCCCGCAACAGTCCACACTATTCAGCTGACACAGGTACACATTCAGTATGTCTACGCGTAAGTGACGGCATAGGTAAAGAACTACGGTGCTACGATGTACGTCGTGTGTAGGTGAGATAATTCTTTATCTATGGGTGAGATGCTGTCTACCGTGTTTGTTCTATTCGCGCAATTATGGCCGAAAATTTGGAGAATCTGATTTGCATAAGCGTACAATATTTAAAAACAATTCGTTTTTCTTTGCTGACATCAGAAGAAAAATGAAAAATCAAAAATGCCGGTCGTCCAAATCTGAATTTATCGATCACGCATGTAACAAAATGTAAAACACGCGATCATAAAACCTTTAAGATAGACACTTATGAAAAAGCCGAATCGTTATGTGGTTGTGAAATTAGTAACAGACTTCATTGTTTTCCATGTTTGTTATTCGCTGGTGATGATCAAACAGAATGGACCATATCCGGTGTCAAGGATTTAATCAATTTTAAAGAAAAAATTAAAAACATCAAAATTCCAAGACACACCTCTCTGTCAAATAAGGTTTTGATTTATTAGGTAAACAAGATATTCGACAACAATTAAAGAGTGCTTAACGACTTAATATCGAGAAACATTATGAGCAAGTGAAAAAGAGCAGATACATTTTATCGAAAATCATAAACTGTATTGAATTTTGTGGTGCTTTCGAATTAGCATTACGTGGTTATTATGAAGGAAATGATTCGATAAATCCTGGTATATTTAATAAAGGTCTTATCAATTTTTCGGCTGAACTAGATTCAGCACTCAATGATCTTTTGGATCAATTCACAGTATTTAAAGGAACATCCAAAGACATTAAAAATGAATTATTGGACTGTATGCTTTCTGTCTGTCATGCACACGTTAAAAAAGACATTGCTGCCTCAGAATTCGTGTCCGTGATGACTGATGAAACAAGTGACATTTCAAACATTTTCCAAATGGTTATGATTTTTCGTTATACTTTCGAAGACGGTACCCCTTTTACTTACAATTTCGGATTTTTGCGCTAACCCCTTTTCTGAATATTATCCCAAGATAAGTGGAAGAACGTCACAAACTGCTCTAAAATGCGAGTTTTGAAGGTTAGTTTTCAAATTTTTTCCTCCCCCGAACTCCCACATGTGCACTCCCAAAATAAAAATCCACGCGCCGCCACTGCCCTAGAGCCATATTTTCGTAGATAACCGTACTTGGGAGCTGGGCACGGATACTCAAACACTTGAGTTTCCGTGGGAGCTGGGTTGAGAAGTGAGGTTAAATAGTCTCGATTTTCGCGCGATTCAGATAACTACATTCAAGCGCAAGTTGGTTATTCGCGGTTCTTCCTGAAGGGTTATAACCAAGGGTAGGACCAGAGATAACCGCGGTTATTACTGGTTCTCCGCTTGAAATCGATTAAAATCTTAAAACTATTTCGTCCGTTTTGAAATATTCGTGTTTTCGCGTCGAACTGGTGACGTCACGAACCAAATGGTTCGAAATAATTTGAAGCGGTTTGAAAGCAGGAAGTGGAATAGTTCGACCTGAAGTTTGGAATCAGCTGATTGAAGAATATTGGTTATGTTTGTTGGATTTATTTTGTTATCACCTTTTTTGTTTTAAATATCATTCGAATATAACAGCTTTGTTTTTAGAATGCATTGTAACCTGTGAAGTAATAAATCATTTCTAGTGGAGCAGACCTTTATTTGAGAATTGTGAAGTATTATTCAGTTTTAAAAATGTATGTTCAAATTCTTGAAATTGATATTACGACTTATTCCTCTTGATTCAAGCAATAGATATGAATATTGCATATATTTCGCCAATAGCAACTCGTTAATCAGGACGAGAACATTTGAATCATACATAAACTGATTGAAATCCTTTTTAAAAATACAGGATTTATCCTAAGGAGGAAAATTATACCATTAAACACATAAAATTATAAATATTATTATGATTATGTGCGTGCATTGTATAAACAATGGTGCGTGTATGTTTCTAACTAATAAATTTATAAATTGAATTGACATTTCTATGATGACGTCACCGTTTTGAAATTGTGGCATTTCAGCGAAGCACGAACTGGTGACGTTCACTTCGAAATGTTTTCGAAATAGTTTTGAACCGTGATTCACGCGAAAAAATGGCTTAAGTCTGTTAACCTATGTTGGCATGACGTCCGCATAGAGTTTATTCTTACCTGCACCAGCTTCTCTGATCTCAACAATTATTGCTGGAATTATCGTCGGCAAAATGGTAGAGATATCAGAGAAACTAATAAAAATATAACCACATCCTCAAAAGTCTTGTCCTCCCCTATTTTTTGTGTGTGGAATTTTCTGATTACTTAAATGAAAACGATGAAACAGCAAGAAAATATTTCTTATTCGAAGTTATCTATGCAGGGTGTTTCACCATAAAGTGGACAAAAATATATAGCCGTGTAGTTGACACCGAGAAAGTCAATTTTGCCTTATGAAATATACCCCGTTTTCGACGCATAAGCGAGATGGTGAACAATGTCAACTTTGAGCAATATTCTGTGAACTGTGATAAGTTATGTGTGATATTTCAAATGACGGTTTCTGGTCACATCTTTTTCTTTTTAGGGCTCAATTCAATTGTTCTGTAAAATTTGGAAAAAAAATTCAAAATGGCGGAAAACCTGCGCAAAGTTGGATTTTTTTTCTTGGTTGCCAATTTGGAAATCACTATTTCAACGTACTCGATTTTCTACGATTTTCCGTGAAAAAATTGTTTCAAAATTCGAACTGAACTTTTTTTTTAACATGTCTTCAGTAAAAAAAATTTCGCCCAAAATTTTTGGAATTTTTCATGGTTGAACTATCTTTAATTGTGAATACTTGGGTGGAAACAGAATGAAAAAATATCAATTGTTTTTTTTGTAGCCTTCCGAAGATTACGCTCGGTTTACTTTCTTAATTTTTTTTGAGAAACTGGAGGCCGTACGAAGGTCAAAACGAGTATGAATTGTAATGAATTATAATCCTATATAAATCTCCGTTACCAAAGCAACACAAGTTAATCGAGAGTGTAGAGTTCGAATCTCACCAATGTTTTTTGGAAAAAAGTAGAAAACATTTTATTTTTTTTTATTTTTTCGAAAAAATTTTTTTTGGTTTATAAATTCATATTTCTATCTGGGTCATTCAGGCAGCCCATCAGCACAATTTTGACCTTCGTACGGCCTCCAGTTTTTCAAATAAAAATTATGAATACTCCGAGCGTGATTTTTGGAAGGCTACAAAAAGAAAACCAATTGATATTTTTTATTCTGTTTCCACCCAAGTATTCAGAATTAAAGATAGTTCAACCACGAAAAATTCAAAAAATTATGGGCGAAATTTTTTCTCACTGAGGACATGTCAGAAAAAAGTTGAGTTCGAATTTTGAAAAAATTTCATAGAATTTCCTAGAAAATCGAGTACGTTGAGATTATGCTTTCCAAATCGGAAAAAAATTCCAACTTTGCAGGTTTTACGCCATTTTGAATTTTTTTGCAAAATTCTACACCACAATTCAATTGAGCTTTCAAAAATACTAAGATGTGACTAGAAACCGTTATTTCAAATATCACGCATAACCGGCATAACTCATCACAGTTCACAAAATATTGCTCAAAGTAGAATAGACACACCGTGTATGTCGCTTATGCGTCGAAAACGGGGTATATGTCATAAGGCAAAAATGACTTTCTCGGTGTCATCATCTAGAAGGCTATATATGTTTGTCCAGTTCATGGTGAAACACACTTTAAAAGAGAATAATACATACTTTTTTCTCAGATCAAACAATATAAGGCATGTGTGAAGTTAATCGATTTTCAGCGAGATTTGTAACATTGAGAATATTCCGTGGAAAATGCCGGAACATCCAATTTCTTAGTTTGACTGGACAAGAATAGTAACCCTACATCAAGAAGCTTTGTCGAACTACCAGATTGCGCAACATTTGAATATTACACGAATTTCATTTATCGGGAAAAACGCCCCACGAAGGTTTCAAAACATTCTTCGAGAGAACAATATCCAGAGAATGAACTTGCCAGCAATATAACCGGACATGAATCCAATTGAGCACGAACCTAACCTACCCAAACATAGGGATAGCAAAATCCAATCCTGAAAACCCACCTTCAACTTTGCAGGAATTTGAATTTAGCCCGTTAGAATGGAACGATATGACTGACTATTTCCCTCGTCTTAATTTCCACCAATCAGAAACGCGCAATTTTGAATCACAAATGGTTTCTAGATGGAAAAATTGTTTGGCAGCAGCTGTCAGCAGTTTTTTCGGGTTTACCCGCGGCAAAACTTGACAGTTGTTGTCAACGAAAATTAATAATACATACATAGATGCATCCAGAATAATCTGTTACTCAAGAAATAGTCTTGTCAAATACCATTCGTGCATCTAATTTTTTCTGTGAAAAAAATCGAAAAAACACAGTGCGAAGTAATATTTTTTTAACAAAAAGCATTCGTGCAGGTGCAAAAATCCTCGTCTTCGACTCGGATTTTTGTTGCCACCTGCACTCATGCTTCTTGTTAAAATATTACTTAGCAACGTGTTTTTTCGATTTTTTTCGGAAAAATTGGATGCACTTATGATATTACTTATGACTATTTCCCTCGTCTTAATTTCCACCAATCATAAACGCGAAATTTTGAATCACAAATGGTTTCTAGATGGAAAAATTGTTTGGCAGCAGCTGTCAGCAGTTTTTTCGGGTTTACCCGCGGCAAAACTTGACAGTTGTTGTCAACGAAAATTAATAATACATACATTAGCCGCGTTCGGCATTGACATCACAGATCAGAGAGATTTTTTGGCACGTGACTGCAGATATGTCTGACAAATTTGGAATTATCGAACGATCTAGATAAAAAATTGACAAGTATTTGTTTATAACTACAAACGTCATTTTGAAAGATTTCCCGGGACGGTGTTTATTGTATTATGGCTGGAAGTGGAATTAAAAGGGATCTTAAACTTGCCATTCAGTGGCAAATGGCAATTTTTTGTTTGATGAGGATGAAGCTGATGTAAATATGAAAGATAAAGTCAATAATTTTGCTGAACTGATCGTGCCTCGGTACGCTGGCAGGGCTTGGGCATTCTATCAGAGACAGTTCTACACTTCCAATATATGGTGTTTCAAACACATCTAGAATTAAATGAATGTTTTATGAAGCTATTGGCATAAGGTTGGTTAAGTGGATGAAAAGTTGAGTACTTGAATGCCCAAAAATAACAATCTCTTCTTAGCAATCTTTAAAAATGCTTCAGAAAAACAAAAAGTGACAAAGTTGAACGCATGAAAATTTCAGATTGTGAGTGAGAGATGATAAATCTACTAACTAAAAATAAATTGAAAAAAAGGGCTACTCTGTTGTTGGCTGATAGCCAAAAGCATATTTTTCTTGTTTTTAATTTATTGAATTGGGAATAAAATGCTAGTGGCAATTGGCGACGTCGATGATTTTTTAGTTTCTGTCTACCCTCAAAAGCTGCTCTTCATCCCGCAGTACATACACGGGGAGACGGAGTTTTTTCAGAGGTTTTTATCTGTTCTCGTGTATCATACGCAGAATTGTATGGTACCCCGTTCACATTCCCTCTGCTAACACATAGATTCAGAGCGGGAAAAAGATTTTTTTAAAACCATCTGTTCCTTGTCGCCATTTCTTCACACATGCCTTATGCCATATATTGTTCGATTTGTATTACTTTCTTTCAAAAGTATATATTTATATTTGAAAAGACATCTCGATATCAATAGTTAGAAATTAGAATACCCAGCAAACAAATAAAAACCTGAACCAAAACTGTCATCTGCTGACATTAACCGATTAATCTGTTCGATCCGTCTTTCGAGGCCGAGCAAAAAGATTTCATCCGGATACTTCAGACGTCAATTGCCGAACGAAACAGATTTACCTCCCCTACATCCAGACGTAATTATCGAACGATAAAATTATGTCAGACGAATCCGATCGCAATGCCGAACGCGACTATAGATGCATCCAGAATAATCTGTTACTCAAGAAATAGTCTTGTCAAATACCATTCGTGCATCTAATTTTTCCTGTGAAAAAAATCGAAAAAACACAGTGCGAAGTAATATTTTTTTAACAAAAAGCATTCGTGCAGGTGCAAAAATCCTCGTCTTCGACTCGGATTTTTGTTGCCACCTGCACTCATGCTTCTTGTTAAAATATTACTTAGCAACGTGTTTTTTCGATTTTTTTCGGAAAAATTGGATGCACTCATGATATTACTTATGAAAATTTCATTAATGACTTGATTCGTGGGATGCCTAGACGTATTAGCCTAGTTTATTGAAAGAAGAGGTGGTAATACGGACTATTGAATTTGGATTAAGTTGCGGAATAACTAACTATAATCAATAAAAATAAATGATAAATTTATAGTTTTTCTCATTTTTTTACATCCTGCATAATGCAAGGAATAACAAACTAAGACTTCTATCATATATATTGCAGTTGAAAAAGAGGAAAATATTCATCCCACTTCCAGACATAGATTGTTTATTTCTTGAGTAAAGAGGCCAAGACTTTTGACGATGTGTGTTTCTCGTGAAAACGTTGAAATTTACTTGAAAATACTTAGTTTTATTTTTTTTTCGAATATTCGATGATTTTGCCACAACCTCCTCAACGGATAGAAAAGATATCGAATAAAACATACTGCTATTTTTCCTGCTCAGAGGCGTCGCATGTATTGGCGAAGATCCCAGGGATCCCCCCAAAGTCTCCAGCTCCGTCATCACTTCGTTGAGGGCAGGACAGCTGGCACTGAGTCTGGCCACCTGCGCCAGGAATGGGTTCAAAGCCGACACTGGTATCTCTTTTATTGGTGGTACAGTAGAACCTGGAACAACAAGAACAACGCTAATTCACGAGATTCGCCTCTTTCGCACCATAAAACAGTTCTTGGTATAGGCGACGCATTCGGACTGAAAATTAAAATCGAAACTTTCTTTCTGGTAGGCGTAATGCAATAGTTATGACTGACAGTTTAACGAGTGGTGTAATTAAAGAGCGATCATGCCTCCCTAAGAATTCATTCACGGAATTTCAATCGATTATGATTGAATGTGATGTACCTATGCTGATGAACCAGTATAGTTCTCAATTTGATTTAAAAAATGACAGGCTTCCAAACAATTATGATCTTTTTCGATTAAGCTGATTTGAATAAATGTGAACTTCAAAAACGCGCGAATCCAAAAGTTGATACCCAATCCCCTAGTCAACTAGTGGATCCAGACAGCTTTTCAGGAGGAGGCATGAATTCTTCAAGGGGAAGGGCAGGAATTGCTAGAAATTTTCTCCCAACATTCTAAGAGTTATGGACATAAAATTAAATTTTTTTATTGAAAATATTAGGAATCGATTGAACTACTATAAAGGTTACTTTAGAAATAAATTCTTCCATAGTTTGTTCTATGAACGAATAAGTAGAAATTACAAGGAAACACACAATATTTTAATTCTTAGGCGATCGATTTCGGATAATTATTCCATCATCAGGCCAGCTGAAAATACACAAGGATACAAATATACATTTAAGATTTCTTCAGAAATAATAATATAATAGGATGTAAAAACAACCCCCTTCAGAAATATGCAAAAAAAGTTAACAGTACATCAGGCCAGCTGAAAATACACAAGGATACATACAGAGTGTAGCAGCCAAATGGAATAAATTCGATAACGAATAAATGAGGGCGTGTTGGGAAAAACGCTCGGACACGTCGATTTGTAATTTTAAATGCGAAGAAAATAATATTATATAGGGTGTTCCATGTGACCGTGGCCAATACCAACTTTTTTATTTCAAATGCAACCCCCTGTATATTATTCATTTTTTGGATTCTTCAGAGAATTCTAGACACAATTCATGCACAATGTCCTATACCTATCTTTAACTATTTCGGAAGTATTAAGTGTTTTCAGATTTATTGCAAAAATCAACGTTTTAAATAAAAATTATTTTATTTCACAAATTCGGTACATTACACTTAAAACCTAATGAGTAATACTGATTATTTCTAATTATTAAAAAAAAACAAAAAAAAACCTTGATGTCAATGTAGGAAATGTTCAAAATGCTCGCCGCGAACGTCTTGGCAACATGCTAATCTGGTGTAGGAATTGTCTTCTAACGTTCCTCAACATTTCAGGCGTAACTAATCTAATCTAATCGCAAGCGTGATTCGGTTTTTTAGGTTGTCTAGGTTTAAGGGTTTCGTTTCGTATAAAATATCTTTGGCATATCCCCACAAAAAGAAGTCTAATGGTGTCAGATCAGATCAGGAGATCGTGCTGGCCATTCTATCGATCCGCGCCTTCCTATCCACCGATTTGGAAAAATTTGGTGTAAGTACTGCCGGACATTGATTTGGTAATTGGGCGGTGCTCCATCTTGCTGAAACCATATTATATTGGCAGGAACTTGTGGATTTGCTGGATCAGGATATAAGTTTATCAACGTTGGTACGACATTATTTTGGAGCTGTTCTAAATATTTTTCTCCATTCAAGTTGCCGTCAATGAAAAAGGGACCTACGATATGATATCCAACAATTCCAGCCCAAACATTAACATTTTCAGGATATTGCGTATGCGTATGTTCTTCTCTCATCCAGTGAGGATTCTCTTCAGACCAATAGCGGCATTTTGACGATTAAGATGACCGTGTATTTCTTGAAATAAGCGAGAAACTTCCATTTGTGTCCGTGTGTAATCTCCATAACCAATCATTTGAAGAATGGTTATTTTGTGCATTTCTGTTAAATGAACCATTTTTCTAATATTATTACGTACAGTTATCGAAATTCAAAAGACAATAGCACTTACACTGATCACTTATTGTCATGCAAACAGACAACGTGTTACTAAGGCTATGAGGTTGAACAAATCTGTTTTTGTTTTTTTTTTAATTTCTTCTCAGTAATGGATTTTTCTTACTTTCTTCATTTCAAGAGGTAAATGGGAAATAAGTATTGAGTGTAATGTATCGAATTTGTGAAATAAAATAACTTTAATTTAAAATGTTAATTTTGTGAAAAATCTGAAAACACTTAATATTTCCGAAAAAGTTGAAGATAGGTATAGGACAATGTACATGAATTACGTTCACCTCTGATAGATAAGTAAATCTTCTATGGAATTCGTGGCTGTTCAATGCTGTCTCTCTCACTTCTCCTGTTTGGGGTCTCATTCTCGACTGCATCAGTGTGTTCTTCTCCTCAATCAGTTTTCTAAGCTTTGCTCTTTCCTTTCTGTCCGATTCGCAGTTTGAATAGTATATGTCTTCTTCCAGTTTTTCTATCAAGTTTTGATATTCTATGGTATGGTGTTTTAGGAGGTAGTGGTGTAAGAATTTCAACTTCATGTCGATTATCCCAGATTGCCGATATTGTCTCCTAATCTCTCCTTTGAGAAGTGTTTTCTGTATTCTTTCTTTGTTGCATTTTGGTGGTAGTTTGAAAATTAGGAATTTCGGTGTGATCTCATTTAGTTTGCATTGTTGTAGAAAATATGGCTGTTAACTCGATGTCTCTTGTCCATTGTGTACTTCAGGTGACGGAAGACCTTGGATATCTCCAATTTTTCTATTTTAGAAATAAATTTTTCCATAGTATGTTCTATGAACGAATAAGTAGAAATTGAAAGGAAACACACTATATTTCAATATATTTTAATTCTTAGGCGATCGATTTCGGATAATTATTCCATCATCAGGCCAGCTGAAAATACACAAGGATACAAATATACATTTAAGATTTCTTCAGAAATAATAATATAATAGGATGTAAAAACAACCCCCTTCAGAAATATGCAAAAAAAGTTAACAGTACATTGAAAACAACACTTCTAACATAACAGAAATTCAACGAGACAATTCACACATTAAAAGAAAAGAACCCACAAATTCCAAGGATGTATAGTACGATCAAACTTCATAAACCTGAAAAAAGCATAAGACCAATAACATCGGCAATATCATACCCAAATCAAGATCTCTAAATTCATTAATAATTTTTTCAACAGTAAACTTAAATACAGGATGGGGCAGAAGAACCTATCCGATTTCAAATCCCTTTTTCTCAGAAGAGAGAGCAGGTAGAGTAGTGGGGTAAAAACCGTTAGAAAGCTGGTTTTATGCCATTTGTCAGTAGTCAACATGCCTTGGTCTGGTGAACATCGTGCTTTTGTTATTGAGCGGTTTATCGAATGCGGCGGTTCGATAATTGCTACACAACGTGCTTTTCGAATTCATTTCGGACTCGGGCGTCATGATCCTGTTCCACATCACGCTACGATTAAAGTGTGGGTGTCAAATTTTAGACAGACGAGTTCAGCATTGAAAAAGAAGTCGCCTGGACGTCCCAGGACAGCAACAGGACCTGAAAACGTGGCCAATGTGAGAGCCGCGATTGAACGTTCCCCGCGTCGTTCGGCGCGAAAACATTCGCTCGCTTTGGGGATTTCCAACCGCAGTATTCGGCGAATTTTGCACCGGGACCTCAAAATGCATCCCTACAAAATGGAAGAAAATGGCGTGGAAAATGTGTGGTTTCAACAGGATGGTGCAACCGCCCACACATCGCGACGATCAATGGACATTATCAGGGAACTGTTTCCCGGTCGCCTCATTTCTCTGAGAGGTGATGTTGGCTGGCCGCCGCGCTCACCGGATCTCACTCCATGTGACTTCTTCCTTTGGGGTTACCTCAAATCGAAGGTTTACCAGCATCGACCAAGGACCCTTCTTGCTTTACGAAGGGAAATTGCTCGGGCAATTGAAGAAATTCCTGTGGAAATGACGGTGAAAGTCATGGAAAGCTACCGCGGGCGCCTAAATAAGTGTATCCGCTCCCAAGGACGACATTTGAGTGATGTGCTTTTCAAAACTTAAATTTAAAAATGGCATAAAATTTGCGATATGTTAATAAAAAAAATTTTTTGACAAGCTGAGTGGTTTTAATTTTATAACGTTTTGAAATCGGATAGGTTTTTCTGCCCCACCCTGTATAAATCAAATTTCGCTATAAAGAATTCGACAGAACTCGTAAGGAACATACAATCACGAAATCTTGAACTGGAGAAAACATATAAAATTATATCATTTGACATGGTTAATGTTTACACTAATGTTCCCATCGAAGAAACTCTCACTTTACTTAGAGAACAATTAATACAACATTATAACACAGAAAACAACATGAATTTAAATAACTTAGATATTGATAACATAATGAAACTTTGCCAGGTAAGGTAATATCCGAACAAATTTTTTTCATATTTAACGACAATATTTATTACACCAAAGACGGGTTACCGATGGGTTCACCATCTAGCGGATTAAAAGCGAACATATATGTAGACCATATAGAAAAACAAATAATGCTTTTACCATCTCAGTAAACACATAGTCTTTTCGAGAAGATACGTCGACGACATCTTTTGTATATGGTCGGGAACAGACATAGAATTAGAAAACTTTTTTCAAAAAATTAACAATGAATTCAAAATTAAATTCACCTTAGAACATTCCATTTCAAACACTCTAAACTTCCTAGATTTAAAAATAACATAAAACAACGATAACACTTTTTCTTTTGACATATTATATTATATTATTATATTATATTATATATAGATTGGTTATCGACTGTCTAAAAACGAGAGTGACAAAACTAAGCCACCACAAATTTAAAGACAAGAACCTAAAGATTTTACTTGATATCCTTAAAGAGAATGGCTATCCTCATAGATTACTTAAAAAGATACTCTTCAACACCCCCAATACTGTCGAGAACCCACAAAGAACTGAACCGATACCAGTAGAAAATGAAGATGAACAAACCAGAAGAAAACAATATATCACCCTTCCATATGTTGAAGAACTAACTCCATTACTCAGAAAATTGATACCACAAGAAAAATTTTTAACAGCAACAAGGAACGTCAAACAACTAAAAACGATTTTCACCAAACTGAAAGACCCCACACCAGCGCTACAATGCAACGGGGTAGTATACAAAATTCCATGCCAGGACTGTGAAGCAACATACATAGGGCAAACGTCAACCACCCTCAAGCAACGTCTCTCCAGCCATAGAAGCGATATCAACACCAATAAAAAAACCTGTGCCCTAGCAATACACGCAATTGAAGAAGAGCATCACCCAAATTTTGAAGAGACAAAAATATTAGACAGAGAAAAAAACTTAGAAAAGAGGCTATTCCTAGAAATGGTCAGAATTTCACAAGAAGACCACAGTGTGAACTCAAGGAAAGACATCTCAAACCTGAGTAACATTTACTCACTACTGATTGAATGGGACAAGAACCAAAACACTGTTCAAACAAATTTTAATTAATAGTAATATCTTACACACCAAAAATCAAGTTACCATCACAATCAAAACAAGATCAGAAACGACATAGGCAACCCCGCAAATGGAATCACGAATTATATTACCCTCAGTATGTAAGATCCTCGATGGTTGCGCGTCACATGTCAATTTAGATAGTCTGTGATTCTACGCGACAGACGAAACGCGCGAAAGATCCAACGCGCCAAACCTAACCTGATACCAAACAACATAAATGTGATATAATATTATTGATATAAATTTTCTATATACTTAATGCCGTCCAAAGTGGTGCTTCTCATAGGAAATCCTACCGATTTTACCCGATTCAAGAGGTTGTACGATTTCTCCCAACTCTAAAGTACACCTAAAACGAAACCTCAACTCGTAAGTTTGGTGGAATATGTATTTTTTCTTATAAGTACCACGAACATAAGCATTTTTTATTATATTGTAGCTGCTCCTGATGAAGGAATAAACATATTCCGAAAGCTCGAGCCAAAGGAAAAAGAGTCCTCCTTGTTTTTTTGACTGCCTTCCCAATAAACCCAAACCAATATTATATTATATTATATTATATTATATATTTTTTTTTATATTATATTATATACACTAACACAAGAAAACTATGAAAAAGAGGTCAACATCGTACAACAGATAGGAATCAATTACCAATATTCAATACAGTACAGGGTATCCCATTTTGGGCACTTTTACGGGATATCTCCGTTATTTTTAAAGTTAGCGGGATACGGTTTTCGCGACAGTGTGCTACTTTTTTTGTGAAACTAAAGATGGCGCAATCAGTTTCTGCATAGCCCTCTCAGTTTTTGCTATACAGGCTGGAAATGAAAAGTATCACTTTTTAATCACCCTCCTTATCTCAGTTGTGCTTAAACTTGGAGAAATGGTTGAAACGCATTCTTATAGATTTTCTTCCGTAGAATCCAGTGGCGTAGTCAGTTTTTCAATTGAACTTTCCGTTTTTGAGTTATTGAGCAAACATATGTTTTTTTGAATCGGACACCCTGTATATTTTTTTTATTCTCATTAAGCACATTCTCAGCTTTTCAAAAACATATTATTTTATGCATTTATTTTCAAAACCAAGCTCAGAATTCAAGATTTTGTAATTCAATTGTCAATAACTAAGTAGTAGGCTCTATGAATGTTTATTAAAAACAAAAAATAAATGTCAAGATTACGTTAGAAATCGAAAATAATGTCAACATAATATCTACATCACATGATCTAATATTTAACTTAATTTAATTTGCAATTCTTTGAAAATTCAAATAATTGATTACCTATAAATACTAATTATTAAATGTTCATTAGGGAATCCAAAACAATAACAAAATTTTGTAATTTTGTTTTATAGATGCTGTTCGAAATGACGGCCATTTTCCCGTAGTTATCGACAATTGAATTACAAAATCTTGAATTCTGAGCTTGGTTTTGTAAATAAATGCATAAAAAAATATGGTTTTGAAAGCTGAGATTGTTCTTAATGAGAATAAAAAATAATATACAGGGTGTCCAATTTAAAAAAACTTATGTTTGCTCAATAACTCAAAAACGGAAAGTTAAATTGAAAAACTGACTACGCCACTGGATTCTACGGAAAAAAATCTATAACAATGCATTTCAACCATTTCTCCAAGTTTAAGCACAACTGAGATTAAAAAGTGATACCTTTCATTTCCAGCCTGTATAGTAAAAACTAAGAGGGCTATGCAAAAACTGATTGCGCCATCTTTAGTTTCACAAAAAAGTAGCACACTGTCGCGAAAACCGCATCCTGCTAACGTTAAAAATAACGGAGATATCCCGTGAAAGTGCCCAAAATGGGATACCCTGTACATGAATGAGATATTTACTTCAATAAAAAGAAAACAAATAATAAATAGAATATACAGGGTCCGGCAAAAAAACCTCCCTGATTTCAATAGGCATTTGCAAAAAGAATAAGAAACATATAGAACATTTACTTATATTTGTGAATAGCCTATATGATGCCATTTTACATCACTTAGTACACTTTACTTGGTTTTGAAAATTATGTCTGATAAATGAAGTCCCCCATTGTTAAGACATTCACGAAGTCTTGGGTCGGAGAAATGTCTCTATCATATGACAATAGCGATCGGTATTGACCGTTACTGTTTGTCCTTCTTCTTCAAGAAAGTACGGTCCCCACACACCAAATTCCGCAACTGCGCACCAAACTGTGACTTTTCGGCTGTGTAGTGGTTGTTGGTGCAGTTCCCTAGGATTTTCTGTAGCCCAGTAGCGTGAATTCTGTTTGTTAACAGTTCTGTGATTTCTTTCTGTGGGGGTACCTAAAGGCTGAAGTGTACAAACATCGTCCCAGAACTCTGCAAGAACTAAAAGATGCCATTAGGCAGGAAGTGGCAGCCATTCCAAGGGAAGTTACACGAAGAACTATGGACAACTTCAGGGAAAGACTTCGTGAATGTCTTAACAATGGGGGACATCATTTATCAGACATAATTTTCAAAACCAAGTTAAGTGTACTAAGTGATGTAAAATGGCATCATATAGGCTATTCACAAATATAAGTAATTGTTCTATATGTTTCTTATTCTTTTTGCAAATGCCTATTGAAATCAGGGAGGTTTTTTTGCCGGACCCTGTATATATAACAACCAGAAAATGCACAAATTGTCCCTCATTTACATTTTACATAGGAATGACTACACGTAGCGTAGAAAAAAGATTCAATGAACATAGACCTCATTCAGCCTTAGGTTTGCATATTGAAGATTCAAAACATATAATAAACTACGACAACCTGAAAATACTACACAGAGAAAATAAATATTTCGAATTAACCTTACTAGAACAACACGAAATCATAAAAAATAAAGATATTCCGTATTCATTGAATGATAACATTGAATTTAACGGAAGAAATATATTCAAACTTATAGATAACTGAAAAACTAAAAAAAAATTAAATTTCCCGCTCGCAGAGCATATGCACGAATGTGACGTTGAGAGCAGACCATAACCGTTTCCTATTCATGTCCGACTGACACCACGCTACTAAGAACAAGAAATAAGAGATAATCATTCATAATTCCAATCGATTTATTGAAACATCTAAAGAACAAACCAGACATTCAGCCGAAAAATATCAGAAATCATGAATAATAGAGAATGATTGATCCATATTGACTTCCATACGACAGTAAGTTTTATAAGTTGCATACTCTTAACCTAGAAAAATATCCATCCTCGAAAAGAAACTAATAAATGTAATATAATGTAATGTAAAAGAAATCTTAAATGTATATATGTATCCTTGTGTATTTTCAGCTGGCCTGATGATGGAATAATCATCCGAAAGTGCATAAATAATGGAGGCAAACAATTCGTACATTTATTGTAGTTTTTTTCAGAATTTATTTGTATTAAAGTTTTTATTCGATTGATGTTAGTTTTTCATAGAATCGAAATTTTCAGGAAATATCGTATTCTTCTATGATATCTATTCTTTCATTCAAGAAACACAAACTTTTGTCTCTAGCACATGAACGGCGAATAATTTTTCGGATCGGATGGAAGCAGCGTATAAGCAATAAAAATTACAAAAGAAAACTTTCTGGAATTTTCGTGATATCTCCAACAGAAAACGAGATATAGCGAAATACTTGAAACAGCAATTTTTCAGAAACGCCCTGTATCTGTTTGCTGGCAATTGATTATTTTGAAAAAAGAGATCGAAAGTCCTTGAAAGTTTTTTCTCTAACCCTTATGCTTCTCGAGATGCTCTCAGTGATCATCGAATTTGGGGCACCTTGTACATAGTAATGAAAACGTCAACTTAGGAAATCGAAATTGAAATCATATAGTTTTTATATTGTTTTCAGTAGGAAGTAATAGTGAGAATTCGGGAGCAAGGAATACTTCGATGTGATATGCCGTATGTATGTACAATGTCCACATTGTTATAATAAATGTTCCGTCTGCCACCTTTATATGTATATATACTCTCCGTGACGGAAGAACGCTTTCTTCTGTAGTCGCGCTTGACACAGATCGGAAAACTTTGAAGCAGCTTGCTTGCTTCAAGATTTCTGATTGACAACCCCAGTAAAAATCCAACGTCGTAATTATTTCGTGGCATTTTCGAAGTTGAGAATCGTTCCAGATAAAGACAAAACCGTAACGAAATGACCAAACTTTTGAAGTGAATAACAGTAAGCGAAACAATTATGTTTAAACGAATACTAGATGTTGTTCTTACACGATTCTCAGTCAAAGAATCATATGTACATCAACACAATAGGCGCGTTCGGTATATACATATCCGTCAGCTCCTTTCTATTCGCTTGCTCCGTTGGCGTTCGATAATTCAGTCTGTTGACACCAAGTTGACACTTTCCTCTCTGTTCTGAGCTCCGAAGTCACGTGATTGTATATCCGTTTGTATCCGTATTCTCTCGCTCCACTCCGGGAACGAAATAACGAACCCAGTAATTGAAGTAAGATGCATAGAACACCTGGTGTAACGACTCCCTACTAAAAATCGTGAACAAAATTTGTAGATCAAAACGGAATCCTAGATTTCAGATTTTGGTCAAGTTCCGCAATAATCCGCAATAATTCACAGTCCTAGCGCTGCTGCGGCAATGGAATAATAGCGCGACCTCTTTCGGGAGAAATGAAAAGCCGCACAAAGTATCACATGATCAATCGACAAGAAAGTCTTAAACAAAATCTAATCAGTGCCAACACTAGGTATTCTATGCATCTATCATTGAAGCATAGATAATAAAATGAAAACAGTTTTCTAATGTTTTTCAGAAAGCCCCTACTTCCAGGCACACATTCAGAGGAGAAATTATTTATCTAATTGCAAAAATTTTGAGTTATCCGGATGTATTGTGCAATCTGTACCACATAATGATTCATCATCACATTTCACAATGAAATTTGAAAGTTGGATATCTTGCTTCCGAAAAATGACGTCTGTTATGCATACGGTTTTCGGCATATCTATTGGTATTTTAATGAAGAATCAATGATAATAATATAAATGAATTTTAACGTCTGTGTGAATAATTAGGTAAAGATTTAACGGCATGCAGACAAAGGACCCCGCACTTTTTGTATGAAAAGTGGCGACCGGTCAAATTTTCTGAAAGTTTGTTATGTTGTTGTACCCGACTCAGTGACCAAAAAAGTCAATGGGTCCAACTCCTATGGCTAGTTTTCTAAATACGGGGTGTTAAAGTTGAAAATTGCTCGAATTTTAGGATTTATTTTTTAATTATTAAGTGTTATATTGGATTTCTGTTGCATACACACGTTTACTACATGTTCTAGTAAGGAAATTAGTGGATACGTATAATCAAAAATATTTATATTTACAGGGTGATTCACGAATATATGACGGTAGTTTTTTGCCAAAATTCACTTTTTCACTGTGACGTCAGGAAGGCATATTTCTGAAATGTTCTTATCGATTTAGTATTATGACGACAAAATATTGCACAGTGCATATTTTCTATACAGGGTGTTTCACAGAGAGAACCACTAGACCTAATCATTTTTTTTTAGGATTAATTCGAAACCCTGCCTTTTTGAATTGATTTTTGGGAAAAGTAATACCACAAACATATGTGCGTCTCTAATCTCCGAAATATTCATGGTGGTTTATTCAAAGGAAGGTATTCTATTTTGAGAAAAGTCCAAAAAACATGAACACCCTGTATTCGAAAATTTCCTCGGTCAAATGCAACTATTTTTCCACTATATATTGATTCCCACAAGATCTCCAGAGGTATGAATTCTAAATCCGATACTATGACCAGTTTTCGAGATACAGGGCGTTGAAGTGGAGAATAACTTATTTCCTCAGTTTTTTTTTCAAATTAAAAAGCTGGATTGATTTCATGTTGCGCCCATGAATTCAGTATGAATACAGATCAGATGCGCAAAGAAAGGTTCAGTTGAAATATTTACTGTTACAGGGTGATTCAAGAATAAATGACAATAGCTTTTGGAAACACTCGATAATTCTACAGTTTCTTCACAGAGAAATTATTCCATGAAGTTAATACCTAGTCGTCCACAATTTTCAGTCTGAAATACTTCATTATGATTACTTTTGATATAGGTATAGGTTGAGCCATAAATAATATGCTTCGAAAGAATTGAAAAGAGAACTTTTCTGGTGAATTTTGAATAACTGTCTAACATTATAACAAGTAAGCATAACCGTAAGAATTTTTAAATAAATAAATATACAAGGTGATTTAGAAATAATCTTATACCAGAATTATACATTTCTTGCATGCGTAGATCATCCTGAATATTTTTCTGGTGTTAAAAATATATTTATAAAATAAGAACCGAGGTTATGACTATAATAATATTGAAACTTTTCAATATTGGGAAAAGTAGAATTCGATAGGTGGCGCTCTGAAATGTCAATGTCATCTTAGCAACGAGTAAAACAAATCAGATGTCGTATGAGCCCTTTGATATTGAAGTGGTTTTATTTTGCTGTTTTAGTTATTTTCAGTGTGTGTTTTGTAAAACTTTTGGTATTTATTTGATTGTGCTTTAGTGCTTTGTGTTGTTAATCTAAATTTTGACTCCCAATATTTTTATTTTTGGAGTAATAGGTATGGTTGATGTTTGTGAAAAGTACCACAAGCGTTCAATTAACTGTTTAGTTTTAGGTCTGATTTCGTGTTTTTATTTCATTTTTGATATAGTCATATCTACAAAAGTTGCAGGGAAGGTACGTTTGTATTGAGTATCATTTGAAATTTTTAATACCGACTTATTTTCTCTTCGTTTTCTGGAACATACTTCGTGGCTTGACTGTGGTAGTTTTAAGGAAGGTAGGTACTGCATTTAAAAGAAGATACTTTTTTTTACTAAGACCTGAAGAATATGTTACTCATTTATATATTGTTCACCTTCAGAAATATAACCTATACCATCCACTATTAACTTATAACTATGTATTACACACTTGGTACTAACCTTGACTAGTCTTCCGTTTTAAAATGTAAGGAACACACGGACATATTAGGTATCTATAACTGGTTTCCCCATTTTTAGTTTCATTGCCTAAGCCTTTTGAGATATATTTTCCCGAACTCCAAACGCATTTTCAATATTCACCATTCTTCCCATGGGAGGAAATTTATGGAAATATAAATCGGGATTTTTTCCCTTCACGGCTAGTGCAACCAAATACAGAACAGTTTCGATGATGCAGCGACATAATTCAAAGTATAAAACTTTAAAAAAGGTAAAAAAAAATCAATCTTGATCTGCAATGAAGACAAAAAACAGAATAAAAACAATGCAATACGAATTATTTTACTCGTTGCTTCAATTACATTTTTTTTCCGCCAGAGGTCTCATTGAATTCTACTCCGCCGAATACATACCTACTTATAATTCGCTCTACACGAATATTGTGGACTGTGGAGTACCTACCTATAAAAATAGGTTCGTATTCTACCTACACAAGAAGATGGTTTATTTTCTTTTTTTTTGGGTGATAGCGCAGTTAGTGAGCGCGCTCATAAAGATACCCAAAATTCACTAAAAAGTTTTCAATTCAAACCATAAGTATTTTTGGTATGGTTGGCTGTATGGCTCACCCTTTATGAAAAGTAATCATAATGAAGTATTTCAGACTCAAAATTGTAAACGACTAGGTATTAACTTCATGGAATAATTTCTCTGTGACGAAACTGTAGAATTATAGAGTGTTTGCAAAAGCCATTGTCATTTATTCTTGAATCACCCTGTAACAGTAAATATTTTAACTGAACCTTTCTTTGCGCATCTGATCTGTATTCATACTGAATTCATGGGTGCAACATAAAATCAATCCAGCTTTTTGATTTGAAAAAAAAAAACTGATGAAATAAGTTATTCTCCACTTCAACGCCCTGTATCTCGAAAACTGGTCATAGTATCGGATTTAGAATGCATACCTCTGGAGATCTTGTGGGAATCAATATATAGTGAAAAAATAGTTGCATTTGACCGAGGAAATTTTCGAATACAGGGTGTTCATGTTTTTTGGACTTTTCTCAGAATAGAAAACCTTCCTATGAATAAACCACCATGAATATTTCGGAGATTAGAGACACACATATGTTTATGGTATTACTTTTCCCAAAAATCAATTCAAAAAGGCAGGGTTTCGAATTAATCCTAAAAAAAAATGATTAGGTCTAGTGGTTCTCTCTGTGAAACACCCTGTATAGAAAATATGCACTGTGCAATATTTAGCCGTCATAATACTATAAACCGATAAGAACATTCCAGAAATATGCCTTCCTGACGTCACAGTAGAAAAAGTGAATTTTGGCAAAAAACTACCGTCATATATTCGTGAATCACCCTGTAAATATAAATATTTTTGATTATACGTATCCACTATTCCACTAATTTCATAACTAGAACATGTAGTAAACGTGTGTATGCAATGCAACAGAAATCCAATCTTATACTTAATAATTAAAAAATAAATCCGAAAATTCGAGCAATTTTCAACTTCAACCCCCCGTATTCAGAAAACTAGCCATAGGATTGGGTTGGACCCATTGACTTTTTGGGTCACGGAGTCGGGTACAACCACATAACAAACTTTCAGAAAATTTGACCGGTCGCCACTTTTCATACAAAAAGTGCGGGGTCCTTTTTTGAAATTCCGAAAAAAGTCACACACCAAGCAGGACTCGAACCTGCGGCCTTCCACTTGCCGGGCGGATGCTCTCCCTCTGGGCTTCCAGTGTGTGATACCTTTTCCGGAATTCAGTAATACGGTTCACCTCGTAGGTAGTGAGAGGGGGGGTTCCTAGGTGGGGAGCACTGATTCGTCATCATTAGCCAGAGGACTCCATTTATCCTTCACTTTACGTCATCGAATTTTTCGATTTCAGTTTTAGGTCGGATGTTGGATTCCGACCAATGATGAAATACTAAGCCGAGAATTAATATATAAATTAATTTTAACGTCTGTGTGAATAATTAGGTAAAGATTTAACGGCATGCAGACAAATCTTTTGAAATTCCGGAAAAAAAATTGTCTGCATGCCCGGCAAGTGGAAGGCCGCAGGTTCGAGTCCTGCACGGTGTGTGACTTTTTCCGGAATTTCAAAAAATTTGTCTGCATGCCGTTAAATCTTTACCTAATAATAAAAATCTTCGATTATACTAACTTTGTGAGGCGGACTGGTGTCGCATCTGATGCACGGTCTCGGATAGGTCCCGTACCTGCCTCAAGCTATCTTCTAGCACGGGGTAGGTCTTGTTTGCGGGCGAATGGGGTGTCACACTGATAGTGGGCAGAGGGCCGTGGGCACCCTGCCCGCTGCCAGGTCTCATTCCACTTGCAACAACGGAAGCGACTTGGTACTCTGTCACAATGTCCTCGTCACTGTCTGCCTCACCGCCGCTGCCGCCGCACTCATCTGAAAAGAATAAGGCAAGACATGTTATGGTCATTATTTACGAGATAGAAAAGGACATAACATGGATTGGCATCACCCTTTATCTGTATATTTCCGATGTGATCTGTATATCTATAAAAAAAAACACGAAACTATTGCAACATCCTAGTGGTTATAGAAGTATATTTCAACGGCCACTATGATGTTTTATAAACACCCTGTGTAGTGAAGGGTTTTGCATAGATAAATACCTGGTGTTGGCACTGATCAGATTTTGTTTAAGACTTTCTTGTCTATCGAAAATCTGAGTTCTTGAACTACTTTTCATTTCTCCCGAAAGGGGTCGCGCTATTTTCCGATGCCGCAGTAGCGCTACGACCGATAAAATATTGCGGATTATTCCGGAAGGAAAACGAGAACTCAAATCTCTCTAGATTTGAGTTCTTGTTTCGATCTACAAATTTTGGTCACGATTTTTAGTAAGGAGTCATTACACCAGGTATTTCTATGCATCTATGGTTTTCCAATAAGAAATGACAATGTATTGTCAGAAGTTTTTTTCAAATTTGCTCTTGATTTTTTGCTTAGTTTTCGATGAAAATAACGACTGCAAATCTATGGGAGATGATCCCCCAACATAAGGGGCCTGTAGCGTTCCTCGAACACCTGAAGAACAGAAAAATTATCATTTGAAAGATCGGACTTGATCGAAAGATCCTCCCGATCCAATAGAGAGTTAGGACTTCGTGAAAAGGCTTTTTTAGCTGGTGAAGTATTTTTTACTGCTTCCTTCTCGGCTTTCCTTCTTCGTTCATGTTACAGATATATTTTCAAGATACTTGCATCCAGTTTGATGAAAAGGCTAGTTTTCAAGTACAAGAAGTTCTGTAACATGGATATCAGCATATAGGGGAGACATAGTTTTTTCAGAGGTTTTTATCTATTCTCGTGTATCATACGCAGAATTGTATGGTACCCCGTTTACATACCCTCTGCTAACACTCAGATTTTGAGCGGGAAACAGATTTTTTTATACAATCTGTTCCTTGTCGCCATTTGTTCACACGTAGGGGAGAACGGGGGAATTCCGCGCACCTAAGGGAAAATGCTTACCAAAACCTTCCTATGTACACACAAATTTTCATAATTTAATTGCTGAATCATGAACCCATTAGGAACTTTTTCATCACAAGGAAAAGGTTCAACTACCTATACCAATTGAGAAAAAAAAATAATTCTGAAAACTGTCTTTTCGCGGTATTCCCCTACGTACGGGGTAATACCGCGCATGCCATTTGGTAATTATACGCATATATTGAACAGCTGAGAAACTCGAAAAAATATTTTATTATTTAGGTAATAACCAACTACAATGTAAATTAAACAAATTTTCATGAATAGGTACAAAAAATATTATTGAAGAATAACCCCGCTGCAGCTACGCGTTATTCCCCCGGTGTGAGTCACCCATCCTAACTAATCACTGACAGTAGATGACGAAATATAATTAGTTGTTCTTTTGCAGTAAATGATCTACACATATGAAGGAAAATAGTCATGCAATAGATTCATAAGAAATTAATAATAGAAGTACCTACAATGATTTCAATTTCTCTTGAAAATTAGATCAGAGCGTCGTGAAACAAACAATCGGCTCCCTGATCTAAACTAAAAACACGAATACCTTCAAATTAAGGGAGGATATTGGCAAGGCAAATACGAGATGGCACGCTGTATTTAAATTTTGTAATAACTACACTGAGTTGCAGAATATCAATGCGCAGAATTCCCCCGTCCTCTCCTACCATATACCATATCCTCGTTAAAACCCGAAGAATGTGTAACTCCCAATTTAATCAAGAAGGAGATTTCGGTGCCATCTCTTAGCGGTTTTCAAAATCTACAAGCTCAGAAATTTGTGTAGTTCCATCTAACAGTTAAATATTTTTCCCGCGCAAAATAGATAAGGGAGTACAGGCAATAAAAAAAAGTTTTTTGCCTCTCTTGTACAATCAGCTAGAATGAAGTTACACATTTTTCGGTTTCTAACGACGATATATTGTTTGATTTAACAAAAATATATATTTTGAATAGCCCGCTATTTCGGTAGATGTCACTTTTGAAGCTGTCATTTTTGACATTTGACAAGTAGAAAGTACGGCATTAATAAAAATGGAACGATACACGCTCATAGAACTTATAGTACATGGAATGCTATTATCAGATGGAGGAATCTCTAAATTTCCACGTTCCCATGGATACGACCTGTCACCTGTCACACCGAACAGAAACGCAGAAATGTTTGCCGAAATGCCAAGTGAATCGGATGTTGACGATTACATTCATATTATTTCTGTGTTTCTATTCTGTATGACAAGTCGTAACCATGGCAACATGGAAATTTCGGTATTCCTCCAACTGGAGATGTTTATCCACTTTTTAAAGCTGAGCAGCAAGGCTAATAGCATTCCATGTACTATAAGTTCTATGTACACGCTCCAACAACGCATTGAAATTATTAAAATTTAGATACTATAAAAATGGTGAAAATTTGGCAGAGACGGTTCGTGAAACTCGATCATTCTTGGGTCGTCGTGAAGCACCATGTCGAAGCGCTGTACAGAAATTGGAGAAAAAAATTTGAACTGTTGGGACAAGTAAGAAATGTGAAGAATAAAACCTGTGCACGTCGCTCAAGAACAACCGAGAATATTGCTTCTGCAGCCGAAAGTGTTGAAGACAACCCAGGCGCTACGTGCTACACAAGAAACGAAACCATTGATCTTTCAGGGAAAAAGTTTCCGGACCGTGTTATCTCTCGAAGAGGTGATCACAATAGGCCACCGAGATCTTTTGATTCAATACCTTGCGACTTCTTCCTTTGGGGCCATGTGAAAGAAAAGGTCGACGCCAAGAGCCCAGTGTCGATTCAATACCTCAAAGATGGAATTCGTGAGGCTATCGACGACATATAGGGCGGTTATGGAAATTTTCATGAAAAGGATACGGTCCTGTAGTCGTGATCGTGGTGGTCATTTGGCTGATGTTATTTTCTATTATTAACGGCATACCTTTCTCTTTATAATGAGATAAACATCCGATCATTCATCTAAAAAAGGCATTTTTCTTTCAATGTCGAAATATCACCTCTTATTGGAAAGGAAAACCCTACATTACAGCATTTTATGTATTGGATAGGAGCTATGTATGCATTGACCACCAAAATCTTTTGGGGTTCGGGGTAGGATCCCAAAACCATTATTATATAATACTAGCTGGCCCGGCGAACTTTTTTTCGCCTAAATGACACCTACTTAAGGTAGATTTCACAAATCGTTATCACCAGTGATCGGAGATCAACGGCTTGGTTGGATTTTTGAACCGTAAAATTGAGTTGATCGCCATCTAGTGGCGATAATATCAAATATAGTACCCTCACGACTGCGCTACTGTGTCTAGTCTAGATAAGAGCCATTAACCGTAGCGACACCTAGTGGCCTTATTCAAAAGAAGGGAAAGCATTTCCTTCATGAGCATATTTTCCATCAACATAACAAACAATCCATCCAATCTCGAGTTATAAATGGTGTAACCAACAAGTTTGTTTTATATTTAAAGAAGATATCGAAATAATATCCGCAATAAACGCAATAAACACGATACATTTCTGTAACTTTTTTCAATATTAGATATAAAGTGTAGAAGCCTCATAAGTCAAATAGACTCGCATCATATATCTAATAATACCAATATAGATAATAAGCCAACGAAAATTGAAGCTTGGCCTCAATCGGTTAAGTGTATCTACTTTTGGAATCAGAACATATTCCAAAAAACGCGTTGATAATTTTTAATTTATCAGCTGTACAGGGTGGGCAAAATGAACATGCTGCATGAACTAAAGCATATGATACATTTCTGAAACGGGAAAAAAATGGCAATTCTTTCTAAGTCATTTCAAACTACTGTCTCCATAAGAAAAAACACAACTTTTAGTTATAACTCAGCAAATAGACCTCTATTTAAAAATCACAGTACGCCACTGGATTGGTATCAGAAAAGTGCCTTTATAATGTTTTTATTTCAACATCCTAGCATAAACAGAAACGGAGATAATGACCAAAGTTGAAATTGCTCAAATTTCAATTTTGGCCTATAACTCGGACACGAAAGAACATAGAGGAATGCAGTTGATGCCATTATCAGTTTCACGAAAAAAGAGAACTATAAGGTGCCATTCATTTTTCTCTATCTTCACGAGCTAAAAAATTTTAGTTCATGTAGCACCAATTTTGCCCACCCTGTACACAGTTATCATCTTTGAATAACTCACAGTTTTTCTCTGAGTTTATCGACCTTGTAATACATTACTGAATAAACTCTTTATTATTATTATAAAGGATGAACGAATTATTTTCATGAAGAGAATCTGTATCAATATTGAAGTGAATAAGGAAATTGTGATAATATGAAATCACCATATTATATCTAATAACATCAATATGACGACAAGGAACTGATTGTTTAAAGAAATCTGTTTTCCGCCCCGAATCTATGTGTTAGCAGAGGGAATGTAAACGGGGTTCCATACAATTTTGCGTATGATACCTGTCAATTACACTTAGCCCACTTCCACGGCAGGGAGCAGGGAAATGAGCAGGATGAGAATGTAATCACTTCACTTCTGCTGCCAGTGGCGTATATAGGGGGGGGCCCAGGGGGCCCGGGCCCCCCCCCCCCCGAAATGGATAAAGAAAACTGAACTACTATAATAAATTAAACAGGCTCGAGAAGCATTTGATGGTGTAAGCATCACGGGCCCCCCCCCGAAAATATTTTCTATATACGCTACTGTCTGCTGCCATTCGCGGCCGCGTGAAGTTGGCGAAAAAATGTCGGCACAAATTCTGAAATGATCCCCAATATTTAGTGCCCAATTTGTGCCCATTTGTGCCGTATGAATCAATTTCAGCACCATTATGGTTTTCGAGTAATTCGAGTTTGAAGTTTTTGGTGCTAGCTTCACACTTGGCACCAACATTTTCTGATTTCGAAAAAATTTTATGGCCAATATTCAGTGCCCAATTTGTGTCCATTTGTGCCGTATAAATGACATTTCTACCTTTTGTAGTTTTTGAGATATTGACTGTTGTTTTTTAGCCGGCGTGAAGTTGGCACCAACATATTCCAACTTTAAACAAATTTTGATGCCAATATTTTGTGCCCAATTTGTGCCCATTTGTGCCGTTTAAATGACATTTCTACCATTTGTAGTTTTTGAGATATCGACTGTTGTTTATCAGCCGGCGTGAAGTTGGCACCAACATATTCCAACTTCGAAAAAATTTTTCCGCCACTATTTAGTGCTGAATTTATGCCAATTTGTGCCGTTGAAATGGCTTCGATATCTTTGATAGTTTTCGAGTTATGAACAATATTGTGTTTTATTAACGGCGCCATCTATGAGAAAAAGCAAGTATTGTTTCGCTTCGTTATAGGTCAAATATGTCGGCCTTACATATGTGATTTCTGTTACATAATAACTTCCCATCAACTTATAAATAGACCTCTGATTATTTAGCAAACAATTCCTTGCGTTAATCGAACAATCTATCGTTTTCAATGGTGAAAATATGTTGAATCAGGAAAATTGTTGAGTAATATTATTTCTAAATAATATATCTAATATATCGATATGGAATTCCAGATTTAATAATAGTATAATGATTTATGGTCTATGAGCGGTAATGTAAGTCATAACACTCATAACACACGCAGATGAATTTCCTGGGGTGCTTCGGGACTTTTAACTAAAATTTGTGTCACAGTTTTAGAAAAACTGATTTTCAACCCGGTTCAATATTCGATCTTCAAACTGGCTAAATTCGATTTCAATTGATTCAGAAGGTCCGTAAATTACCAAAGTGAATTAAATTCACCAATAAATGTCAAATCAGAGAAATCGCCTAATGTGCCGTAGATGCCATATCGGAACGTCCTTTTAATAAAAAACTGACGCTCACAAAGCAGCCGTTTCAACTAGCCAAGCACGTGTTAGATCGTCCCGTTTGATGTTTGCCGCCACACGCTATCTGCTATTATGCAGGAAAGTGAATCTGTGAAGGAATATATTTCTAATCGTATTTATTAAATTTGGAATTCCATATCGAAATATAATATTATTTAGAAATAATATTACTCAACAATTTTCCTGATTCAACATATTTTCACCATCGAAAACGATAGATTGTTCGATTAACGCAAGGAATTGTTTGCTAAATAATCAGAGGTCCATTTATAAGTTCATGCGAAGTTATTATGTAACAAAAATCACATATGTGAGGCCGACATATTTGACCTATTATGAAGCGAAACAATACTTGCTTTTTCCCATAGATGGCGCCGTTAATAAAACACAATATTGTTCATAACTCGAAAACTATCCATGATATCGAAGCCATTTCAACGGCACAAATTCAGCACTAAATAGTGGCGGAAAATTTTCTTCAAAGTTGGAATATGTTGGTGCCAACTTCACGCCGGCTGAAAAACAACAGTCAATATCTCAAAAACTACAAATGGTAGAAAGGTCATTTATGCGGCACAAATGGGCACAAATTGGGCACAAAATATTGGCACCAAAATTTTTTCCAAGTTGGAATATGTTGGTGCTAAGTGTGAAGCTGGTACCAAGACATTCGAACTGAAATAACTAAAAAACTACAAGTGATAATGAAGTCAATAAAACGGCACAAATGGGCACAAATTGGGCACTAAATATTGGCATTAAAAGTTTTTCGAAATCGAAAAATGTTGGTGCCAAGTGTGAAGCTAGCACCACAAGCTTCAAATTCGAATAACTCAAAAACCATAATGGTGCTGAAATTGATTCATACGGCACAAATGGGCACAAATTGGGCACTAAATATTGGGGATTATTTCAGAATTTGTGCCGACATTTTTTCGCCAACTTCACGCCGCCGCCATTCGCGATGCCGGTCACTCCCTAAATTAGCGGTTTTTCGTGCGGCAGTCAAATGCCTCAATTACACTCAGCCACTTCCACTGCTACTCGCGCTGCCAGAAATATGAAAGTGTAATAAGAGTCATAGCGCTGAGGCTGCAATTTCGTCGTCCGCCATTGCTAAAACTTGATCGCGAGAGAAATATTTGAGCTGAGTGTAAATACTGACTGCTTTTCCATACTGCCGCAGAAGCATTCCAGGAAATATTTCCGGCAGCGCGAGTAGCAGTGGGAGCGGCTGAGTGTAATTGAGGCAATACACGAGAACAGATAAAAAACCTCTGAAGAAACTCTGTCTTCGGAGATTTGAGAGGGCGTGAGGCAATAACTTAGATATCAGAGAAAATAATCAATGAATTAATGTTATACATTCAAAACAACGGTTCTGTAGATATGGGAAAAGAACTTCCTTTTTCATATATCGGAAATATATAACCAAATCCATCCCAGAAAATACAAGTGAATGTCCCGAATGAGTGCCTTTCTGTAAGGATCTGTAACTCATTGAACATTTAGATGTATGTTTAATTGCATATCTTTGGTTTTGCTCGGTATCTGAATTTCCCACTTCCCATATGGGCGCAAGATCGGTATCCTGCGGTCAGTCGATTGATTAAATTAAGAGAGTGTGTTCACGAAGTTTTATAATAATAAAACATAAAAATCTGTTTTTTTCTGGAATAAATCAAGCAACGTAGAAACGTTACATGGTGTCAGGTCATCAAGAACTCTAATATTAAGATGGATGGATTAAGATTACCACCCGTCATGGATTTTTCCGGCAACATGGCGAGAAATTGGTGCCTTTGGAAACAACGGTTCCAGATGTACATGTTGGCTGCCAGTAAAACCAAAGCTGAGGAACAGGTCAAGATTGCTGTATTTCTAAATTTGATAGGTCATGAAGGTGTGGAAATATACAACACTTTCAATCTGCAAATTGAGAAGACCACGTTGAAAGACGTAACGGACGCCTTTGAAAAGCATTGCCAGCCGAAGAAGAATGTAGTGTATGAACGCTACAAATTTTTAAGCTGCAACCAGAAGGAAGGTCAATCAAGGGGGAGTTTCATCACGGAATTGAAGACAATGGTGAAAAATTGCGAGTACAAATCTGAGGATGAGATGGTACGTGACAAGATAGTGATGGGCATCCTAGAATCTAAATAATATTGTTCGAGAACGCCTTTTGCAAAACGAGGCCTTGTCCCTGAGAAAGGCAATCGATGTATGTCAAATAGCAGAAGCTAGCAGACAAGCAACAAATGGATGAGATGGCAACGAAGATGGATGGCACGAGCACCAGGGTGGACTCCATCAACACGTCTAAATCTAAGATAAATACTTTTGTAAAAAGAAATATAAAAAGTTCTGTTAATAATCCTTATAATTGTAAAAAGTGTAATACTAAGCATAATGCAGGTCAATGTCCAGCTTTTGGCAAAGAATGTCATTACTGTCATAAATTGAATCATTTTGAAGCAGGATGTTTATTGAAAAAGTCAGGTAAACAGTCAAATGAAGGTAAAATGAATTATTTTGAAAAGAAATTGCACTCAGTTGAAACTGAGAATTTAGAAATAGTTAATGATGATTTTAATGATATGTTAATTGATAGTATACTACTAACAAAAGTGAAATATAATAGTTTAGTTAATACTGATAAAATATTAACCGAAATATGGAATATTAATGGTTCTGACATTTCCTTTAAATAAGATACTGGAGCTGATTGTAATTTACTGACATCAAGAATATTTCTCCAAAAAATGCCTCCTAAGAATATTCAAAAGTTCAGCTTTTTTCATTGCTTTTGGCGGTAAAAGGATTCCAGTTGAGGGCTCAGTGAGGATTAGGTGTTTGGTAAGAGGTCAAGAACGTAACATAACCTTTTACATTGTTGATACAGTTGACAAGCATATATTGGGTCTGGAAAGTTGCCTAGAATGTCAGTTAATAAATAAGATTGATTTGGTAGAAAAAAATGTCTCAAATTTTCAATTAATCTCTAAAGATTCAATTTCCAGGACGGCCATGTAAATTATTTCTAAAAGAGGGTGCTGACCCTGTACTGCATGCTGCTCGTAGAATTCCAAGAAGTTTAACATCTAAATTTGAGTCAACATCGAGGTCAACATTAGAGTTACTAGAAAAAGCCAATGTCATTTGCAGAGAAACCAATCCAACTGATTGGGTTAATAATGTGGTAATCACAGTGGCGGCGCGTGGATTTTTATCAAGCTCAAAAATCTGTACAAGGGGTACGGTCTGTTAAAGTATAACGGAAAACTATAACCATTTAGAAAATGTATGAAAGGTCAGTTGTTTCATCATCTTTATATTTAAATACTGTGGATTCATCCAAATGATCCCTGAGTGCTAAATCTAATTCAACCGAAAAATTGATATGACCTTTAAATATTCCAGGATTTATCGAATCATTCCCTTCATAATGGCCACGTAATGCTAATTCGAAAGTACCACAAAATTTAATACAGTTTATGATTTTCGATAAAATGTATCTGTTCTTTTTTACTTGTTCAGTCGGTTAGCACTGTTTAATTGTTGTCCAATATTTTGTTTACCTAATAAATTAAAACCTTAATTGCATGGCAGACAAGACACACCTTGTCTTGTTTTTTCTTTTTTTCTTTTAAATGGATTAAATCCTTGACACCGGATCTGGTCCATTCTGTTCGATCATCACCAGCAAATAACAAACAAGGAAAACAATGAAGTCTGTTACTTTTATCACAACCACATAACGATTCGGCTTTTTCATAAGTGTCTATCTTAAAGGTTCTTCCATAATCGCGTGTTTTCCTTTTTGTTACATGCGTGATCGATAAATTCAGATTTGGACGACCGGCATTTTGGATTTTTTATTTTTCTTCTGATGTCAGCAAAGAAAAACGAATTGTTTTTAAATATTGTACGCTAATGCAAATCGGATTCTCTAAATTTTCAACCATAATTGCGCGAATACAACAAACACGGTTGACAGCATCTCATCCATAGATAAATCTCACCTACACACGACTACAGTGGCTTTATACAGGACAGTGGCGACAATAGACGTTCACGTTTTGATTGGTCGTACTGTTTTCGACCACTAATGGCGGACTTTCATTGATTTGTTGTCATGTCATAGTTAAAGCTCAAAATCGAGTCAAATGTCAAACAGCACTCAAATGTAAACAAATATCCGCCATGTTTGTGCAAAAACGTCTTCTATGACCCTATTGTCGCCACTGTCTTGTATAAAGCCACTGTACACACGACGTACATCGGAAATGAAATATTAAATTGAATACCCAAATATAAAACGTTACGTTTACGTCAAACGTAAATTCCTTTAGATGAAGATATTAGTTGGGGGTACACGTGCACATGTGCACTTATTGAGCAGCCGCCACTGGGTAATCACTGAAAAAAAGGACGGAAAATTACGTGTGTGCTTAGATCCTAGAGATTTAAATAAGAATTTAAAAAGGGAGCATTTTCAGATTCCTTCGCCGGATGAGATACTGACAGATTTGAGTGGTAAAAAATATTTTTCAATATTAGATTTAAAAGACTCCTATCAAATATGTTTAGATGAAGATCCTTCAAAATTGTGTACCTTCACAACTCCATTTGGAAGATATCGGTTCAAACGTCTTCCCTTCGGTATTAATACTGCGGCTGAAATATGTCAGAGAAAGAACACTGAGATATTTGGCAAGATTGTACATAATGGCATTTATATAGATGATATAATTATAGCAACAGAAACTGAAAGAGAACACGACTTAAAATTAAGAAACGTTTTAGAATCATCTAAGGTTAACGGTATAACAATTAACGCAAATGAATTCCAATTCAAAAAATCTGAGGTTAAACTATTAGGTTTCATAGTTTCTAATAAAGGAAATTGAGATAGATCCTGAAAGAGTAGAAGCAATAACCAAAATGGAGAACCCATCAGAGAACAAAAAAGAATTGTTGAGATTTCTAGGCTTGGTTAAGTACTTGGGAAAATTTTGTCCGAATTTGTCATCAGTAACGGCGCCTTTGAGACAACTAACCCAACAAAATATATAATTGCAGTGGGAGCAAATCCACACAGACACAGTTATTAAAATTAAGAAAATTCTCGTAGAAGCACCCATTCTAGTTCATTATGATCCAAATAAACCTTTGACAATACAATGCGATGCAAGTTTAAATGGCTTTGGTGCATGCTTATTACAAGAGGGTAAGCCAATTGCATACTCCTCCCGAACATTGATAGATGCGGAGAAAAGATACGCCAATATAGAACGCGAGCTTTGTGCTATAGTATACGCCGTAGAAAAATTTAATTATTTAGTATATGGAAGAGAAGTAACTGTCAACACTGATCATAAGCCATTAGTTAGTATTTTCAGGAAAGATATCAATAAGATAAGATTTCAACAAGATTACAGAGCTTACTTTATAGGTTGTTGAAATATAGTTTGAAGATTGTTAACTTACCAGGAAAAGACATAGCTGATACTTCATCACGAGCAAGTATAAATAATCAGTCTACCACCGAAATAGAGGATATCAGAGTTCACAGTATAGCCGAATCATTACCAATGTCTAAAGCGGCCCCTAGACGGTCAATCATGAATGACAGTCTGACTTAACAATAAGATTGTCAATCCTGCCTTCAATCTTGAAGCCCCTACACATATCATTCAAACTGACAGTCTGATTGAAATGACTTCTGCTCAGTTGAAATTTAAACACCAAATCTAGGAGCATAGAATGAATGGAGGGAAGGCTCCGCTACAAAAATGAACTGCCAAAAACGTCCGCACTTGTCAGTTCGCCGCAAGGTCACGAGATGGCGCCAACGTCGTTAGTGGCTCCAGCATGGCTATAACGATACATATTTAAAATGAAATTCGTTTTGACAAATTTATTTCCGATCATAGACTTTCCATATAATTGCGCATAAATAATTGATTAGAATGCGGTGATATGTCAACAATATTGTTATGATTAATATTAGGTGTTATTTTGAAGGGTGAGACTTAAAAAAATTCTTTTATTTAAGTAACGTACAGGTCTTCTTCTAGAAGCTGAAAAAAACGGAGATGGAATTGTCGAATTTTAATGTAGTAAGAATTTGTTTCGATTTCTTCATATGGAACAACCGGACGTCATTTCAAGTCAATCAGAAGGCGTGATTATTCTTTCTTCAGAAATTTTGAATGCGTCATGATCCCACCGAGGCCTTTTTGGCTAAAATAGGTAATAATAAAATTGTTCAATATGTTTTGAAACTTGTCAATAAAAATTCAAACTGTGTACCTTGTTTTTTCATTCAATAATTATATAGTACATAGCATAATAAATCACACTATATCAATTAAAAATATTATACTTAGCAACACACGTTGAAATGAACAAAACCATCAGGTAAATTAGATAGTTAAAGCCGCAGAAATTTTTTTTTATCGAAGCCGATTCAATTCGTATATTATAGTAACTTACTTCAAACAATATTCGAATTCAATACAATTTGTTTCGACCTCCTTTAGTCCTTTCAGTCAACAACAAAAAGTTTTATTATTCAATCACTTTGGTGTTGGTCGTAAAAATGTATCAATAAAAATGACAACCACATAATATTCTTTGCAACTGTAGCGCCACAGAACAAGACATATGTGACATATAGCCCTATTTGCGATCACAGCGTTATCTATCGGGCGTCACACGAAACTCTAACATCCGCCGAAATTGGAAGTTCAAAATGATCTGTCGAGCGTATGAAGCCTTCCCTCCATTCATTCTATGCTCCTAGACCAAATGGTACGCTTCTAATTATTGTTAGTATAATGTCTCCAAATAAAAAAAGTAAAGATAAGGCTTGTTTGGCCATTATCCTTGCATTAGGCACCAAGAAGACAATAAAACGTCTTTCGCTGTGGCATTTGGCTTAATTTTTTTCTATATGTTGTGGAATTTTTCCAATGCAACATTTTTTTATATTAATTCATGTAACTGGGATGGGATTTATTCCACAGTTCGGGGAAAGATTCATAAACACTTTGAACCTTTGAAGGCAGTTTCGATCGTCAACCCTTTGATTGCATTAAGACTGAGGAAAAGAATGATAGAATCACTACACCACCATTCAGACTGTCAGTCTCCCCTCCACTCAACGTGATTGAACCTCGGATTTCAAAATATTTGGAAATCCGTCAGTCCATTCGTCATTCCATCAGTATAGACCTTACACCTTCAATCGGAATGTCAATCTTCGCTCTGATTGTCATTCCGAATGATCGTGTAGGGGCCCTATAAAGACAGACTTAATGACTTCATTCTAGCTACTGAAAATGATGAAATGCTAAGGCAATTGAAATTTTATCTTACGAATCGTTGAAAAAAATGTAAAACGTTACCTCATGATCTTAAAATTTATTATAACATTAGGAATGAAATATCAGAATCTGATGGTTTGTTGTTTTTTGGTGATAGACTGATTGTTCCTGAATCCAAACGTAAATTTATTTTGTTAAAAATACATTTGGGAATAAACAAATGTAGAGCCCCAAGTGAGTCTTTATTGGCCTAATATGTCGAGGGATATACATGACTTAATGATGAATTGTGAAATATATGATAGATTCAGCAAAAATAATGCCAGGTTACCAATGTTGTGTCACGAGATACCTGATCGACCGTGGTGTAAAATAGGAATTGACATTTTTGATTTCGGTGGTAGTTCATATATTGCAGTCATGGATTACTACTCTAAGTGGATCGAATTCAAAGTTTCAAAAAATAAATCAATTAAAGACGTGATTGAGAAATTAATGGACATTTTTGCTTCATTTGGGTTTCCTGATAAAATTGTATGTGATAATATACCATTCAATTCGTATCTGTTTAGAGACTTCACTATGAAGTATGACATCAGTATATGCAAAGGAATTTAAAAAAAGTGTGCATATGAAAATGGCAATTTACAGATTTATATGTTGAAGTATAGGAATAGTCCGATACCGGATATAGGTTTGTCACCTGCTCAGTTATTTCTCAGTAGACGTCTAAAAGATAATATACCTTCACTGAGTACTCTACTGAAACCGAATTTAGTGAATGAGAATAAATTGATGAAAAATTTTAGTTATAGGCAGAGAAAACAAAAATATTTTTATGATAGAAATACTAAAATTTTAAAAGAAGGAAATGTAAATGATGTAGTTAGATATAGATTGAATAATGTATGGAACAAGCTATAATGAAAAACATTTTTCAAGACAAGCTTTTATGATAACAACATCCATTTTGAAGCCGCCATCTTGAATTCCTCAATTTTGAATAATCGTAATTTCCGACCCAGAAAACCTCCAGAGTCCAGATACCAATTTTGAATAGAATCGGATCGTTATCACAAAACTCGTCCGCCATATTGTAGCCGCCATCTTGAATTTTCCAATTTTGACAGAAGAATCATCATTGTCGTACGCAAAGACCCCCAGATACTGATTTTGAATGGAATGGGATCATAATTACAAAACTCATCCGCCATTTTGGAGCCGCCATTTTGTTTTTTTCTATAACAAATATTTCATGATGCATTGTCAACAGAATTATATACACCTGCCAAATTTCAAATCATCATCATCAGACCATTAGAAGTGTGTCATATTCAACTTGCAAGATTTGATTACAGACAGACAGACACCGGGACAGGTGAAACTTAAGGTCGCCGTTTGAAGCGCGTAGGACATGTCAACCGATAGAGGCGCCACCGTGCATTTTACGGAATATCTCCATAGAACTTACATTATCTCTATGAGTTCTATGAATATCTCTCTAATTATGAATGAAATATACAATGGCGCTCTCTATCTGAAACTCGCTGAACTACGAAATTAGTGAAAATGTGGGTAAAGCAGGAACTTTTTCCCGCGAAAATTTGAATTCGGCCATTCTCTGCCAATTCCGTATTTCAAGTTGTTCTTCTGAATGAAATTATCTGTAGATTCCCTTTTAATCGGAAGTCGAACTATTTTCATGGGTCTTTCGTTTGAAATAAAACAGAAGCATGAGTTGGCTCATTTTCTTCTATTTTTCAAAGAAAAAAAATGAACTGTTGAAATGCAATTAATCTCAATTATCTCATTAAGAACTCCAATCCTTTCTGAGTTCACCCACAAAATTTCAGTTCTCAAAGTGAAACCATTTTCAAATGCAACTTGAAATAAAAACACACTACATTGAACGCCCACCTTAAGGTCGCCGTTTGAAGCGTGTAGGAAAAGACGACCTATAGAGGCGCCACCGTGCATTTTACGGAATATCTCCATAGAACTTACATTATCTCTATGAGTTCTATGAATATCTCTCTAATTATGAATGAAATGTACAATGGCGATCTCTATCCGAAACTCGCAGAACTATGAAATTAGTGCAAATGTGGGTAAAGCAGGAAGTTTTTCCCGCTAAAATTTGAATTTGGTCATTCTCTGCCAATTCCGTATTTCAAGTTGTTTTTCTGAATGAAATTATCTGTAGATTCACTTTTAATCGAATGTCGAACTATTTTCATGGGTCTTTCGTTTGAAATAAAACAGGAGCATGAGTTGGCTCATTTTCTTCTATTTTTCAAATAAAAAAAATGAACTGTTGAAATGCAATTAATCTCAATTATCTCATTAAGAACTCCAATCCTTTTTGAGTTCACCCACAAAATTTCAGTTCTCAAAGTGAAACCATTTTCAAATGCAACTTGAAATAAAAACACACTACATTGAACGCCCACCTTAAGGTCGCCGTTTGAAGCGCGTAGGAAAAGACGACCTATAGAGGCGCCACCGTGCATTTTACGGAATATCTCCATAGAACTTACATTATCTCTATGAGTTCTATGAATATCTCTCTAATTATGAATGAAATGTACAATGGCGATCTCTATCCGAAACTCGCAGAACTATGAAATTAGTGCAAATGTGGGTAAAGCAGGAAGTTTTTCCCGCTAAAATTTGAATTTGGTCATTCTCTGCCAATTCCGTATTTCAAGTTGTTTTTCTGAATGAAATTATCTGTAGATTCACTTTTAATCGGATGTCGAACTATTTTCATGGGTCTTTCGTTTGAAATAAAACAGGAGCATGAGTTGGCTCATTTTCTTCTATTTTTCAAATAAAAAAAATGAACTGTTGAAATGCAATTAATCTCAATTATCTCATTAAGAACTCCAATCCTTTTTGAGTTCACCCACAAAATTTCAGTTCTCAAAGTGAAACCATTTTCAAATGCAACTTGAAATAAAAACACACTATGTACATTGAACGCCCACCTTAATGAAAGTTTGTAAAAAGGGTAGAATTTTAAAAAAATGTGAAGAGCCTCGTTCATATTTGATACAGGATGGTAATAAAATACGTCGAAGAACTAGGGAACATATAATTTCAAGTGATCTTGTAACTAGTTTCACTGAAAATCTTGGAAATGAAAGTGAAAATACTGAAGATGTTAATGTTGATAGATATAATTTGAGAGATAGAAAATTAATTCAGAAACCAAACTGGTTAGGTGTTTTGTATCATAAATAAATTTGAAATATTGTATTATAGATTTGTACTTATATTGTATATTGAGATCATGTATTTTGGCGAGGTGATGTAGGTTGTTGTGAACCAGCTTGGGAGGGGGGATGTAAGGATATTGAGCAACTCATTAAACATTTAGATGTATGTTTAATTGTATATCTTTGGTGTTGCTCGGTATCTGAATTTCCCACTTCCCATAAGTGCGGTTTACACGGGTAGAGTAGATGGTAGAGTACGGTGGTAGAGTACTTACTATCCCCCTACTAGCTACTAGCATAATGTAAACAGGTTGAGCTAGTGACAGTAGACAGTAGAGTACTAAAGATAGTGCACGGTAGAGTAGAGTGGATAGTACACTCGACTATCCCATCCCCACTTCCACAATTCTACTCTACTCTATTGGTTTGCTAGTTGACTATCCCAATGTAAACAGACACTTGACCGGTTTCAGTAGAGTATAGTGCGTGTTCCTAGACTTCCTAGTGTTAGTCGGCCAATTTTCCGTTTTTTTAGGTACAAGCGAAAATGAAGTGAACAGAAAATGAAACCATGAAATTAGTCTCAGTGTACAAAAATTACGAATGTATATGGAACATTAGCAGTCCTGATTATAGAAATAGGGCAATGAGATCAGCCGCCTATGTCGAAATTGTCAAATACAAATAAATGGCAAGAAAAAATTTTGGTGTTGCCGAATTGAAACAAAAAATTAAAAACTTGAGATGTACATATAATCAAGTTATCGAAGAAGTAGGGAAGATCAAAAAATCAAAAGAGTTCAGAAGTTTCAAAACTTTTATGTGCCATATCAAGCACATTTCTTATTCTTTTGGGTCTTCCGATGCCAGTTCTCTTGAAAGATTAGCAGATTCTTCCAATTTATCACGTCTCTCAATTCAATACCTTGCCCAAATTCTTTTTTCCCATCTATTTTCTTCCTCCATAACTTCATTTAATAAAATATTTGCCGCTTGCACTGAACATTTTCTAATAACGCCGCGATTTTTTTTGCCTAATCTGCTTGTTCATTATTAGGCACGTAAAATCGAACTATCCTTTCAAATTACTAGCAACGTGTAAACAGTTACTCTACTGAAATTAGTAGAGTATTTTCGTAAAAAAGTATGCTAGTGAACTCTACCATATTTACTCTATCCGTGTAAACCGCACTATATGGTCGCAAGATCGGCATCCTGCGGTATCGACAGTCAGTCGGTTGATTAAATTAGGAGAGTGTGTTTACGAAGTTTTATAATAATAAAACATTAAAAGGAAAATCTGTTTTTTCTTGAATAAATCAAGCAACATAGAAACTTTATTCAGCAAAACAGGCGTGCGAACTTCGCTTTATACGTATCGTTTCCACAAATGATTAAAAAAGTTGAACACCATGAAAATCTGACGTCAATGAACATAACCGAATATTCTAGTCGTTTATTTTAGACAATCATCTACCCACCAGAACATGTAGAAGACACCAAAAATGCACGGTCTGTGGTTCGAATTCGAAATACCGAACTAGCTAACTGCATCGCATCGCTGTTATTTTTCACGGTGCGCTTGTCCATTTCTTGTAATAAACCGTTTATGCCTTCTTTCCGTGCCTTAATGTGGGTAAACTGTAACAATGATATGACGAGGTATACCAAGAATGTTCCCTGTACCATATCCGTAATTAACGGATACCCAAAATAAAAGTTTGTTGCTTCCGGTTTCAGATGAACTCTACAATGTGGATTCAAAACGACGAAATAACAGGAAAAAAAAATATAGTTTCAATTCGTATTTCGAACCCCGCGTTTTTTGATGGGCGGAATTCCACTGCACCATTTCCAAGTGTATTTCAGAAGGCGTCAATTGTATTTCAGAAAACATCACTTGTATTTCAGATTAGTCAATTGTATTTCAGAAAGCGTCAATTGTATTTCAGATTAGTCAATTGCATTTCAGAAAACATCAAATGTATTTCAGATTAGTCAATTGTATTTCAGAAAGCGTCAATTGTATTTCAGATTATATCATATGTATTTCAGAAATCATCAATTGCATTTGAGAAAACATCACTTGTAATTCAGATCAGTCAATTCACTTTCGGAAATGGTCAATTGTATTTGGGAAATGGTCATTCATGTCCCGAGACTGAAAGCGAGATGACTGTGATATTTGGAGAATCGGTTTAAGATGGCACCAAAAAGAAACTGTAGAAAACTTTTATTCGAGCATTTTTCAAATATTCGCCACAACTGTTTTCTGGAAGACTTAGGGGTTCGAGGATGATTCATAGAGCATGGGGGGATTGCCTCTGGTAGATATCGAACGAAAAACCGAAGATAGAATAGGATTAAAGCAGTCCTACAGTCAATCAGGAATCTGAAATACATATGATATAATCTGAAATACAATTGACGCTTTCTGAAATTCAATTGACTAATCTGAAATACATTTGATGTTTTCTGAAATACAATTGACTCATCTGAAATACAATTGACGCTTTCTGAAATTAAATTGACTAATCTGGAATACAATTGACGCTTTCTGAAATTCAATTGACTATTCTGAAATACAATTAACGCTTTCTGAAATACACTTGGAAATGGTGTAGAGTTTGCGTGAATTAGGACGTTCTATTTTGTCTTTCAATTTCAAAACTTTTCCATGGATATGGAATTTCTCATTTAGATAATTGAAAATTTTTTTCCAGATCAAGTACCTAACCAAAACCGCATATGATCAGTGAAGTTGTAAAGTCTTAAGGTGAATACAGACTATTCTGACGTGACGTGGTTACATGTGGGTCCACGTCAAAATGTGCGTGATATAAAAATGCAACACATCGTTCTGTGCGTTCACGTTCATAAGGCGCATTCGGTATTACCAATCCGGGAGAGGAGCGAGAGAAAACGGACACAGAAATACAGGGTGCGGCACGGAGGATGGATGGTTTTAAAAAAATAATAAAACCGTTAATTTTTACTCAAAAACACATTTATCGACGGAATCAGATTCTCAGTAGTAATATCACAAGAGATTGAATTTCCGTGATAAGTCAATCGATTTATTTTCAAACGAAAATGAGTTGCTTGGAAACATCACGAGTCCGAAGGACGAGTGGTGTTTCCTTAAAGCAACTCATTTGAGTTTGGAAATAAGAGATAGACTTATGAGGTAAATTCAATCTCGTGTGATATTTTATAAGACTATTTCAGGAACAAAATGAAAGGTCAGAAACTTCACATTCGAGAGGAAGCATTGAAAAACATGCAATAATAATGAATTTATTCCAAGAAGGTATCACAAACTGAAATAATTTGTAACAATTATTATGCGATATGCTTAACAATAAACAATTTTCATAAATACGAACAAAATACCTTATTCTCGACTATAATTATTATAAATTGTGCAATTGTAAAAATTTTGAATAGTAATAGCAGCATTAGGTGGATGGTTGTTGCTTGATGTAGTTGGAGTATTTCTGAAAGTATTCACTATATTTTGATGATGTTCGGTACTCAGCTGTATATACGGTTTCATTGAGTTCGAATTTCCATGTCCAGTGATTTTCATGGTTTCTTGTTCACTTACGCCAGATTTTAGTAACTGACTTACTGCAGTGGCACGATTAGAGTGATTTGTTATTTTTACTTTTTTAGTGTCCAATCCTATCTTTTCTGCAGACAGTCTTGTCCATTGCGATATTTTATTAATGCCGATCGGACAATTTTTATACCAGTTACTACCATTATATTTATTCCACTTGCCATTAACAGTGAGAAAAAGCCTGTCATTAGCGATAACACCCCTTTTCGATATTAGTTTTCGGTATAATCTCACAGGACACAATTCAGGATTTTTTAAATTTTGGGCCAGCCATTTAGTATCTGCACAGTTTTTATCTCCACCTTGGCGAGTTTTGGAGAATATAGGGTTATATGCAAGCCTATTCGTCAAATAGCCTTTGTTGTCCAATTCTTCTTTGAAAAAATGCAACATGGCGAAAGCTGCTTCGTTTCCTCTCCAAGCTAGTTCAACTGCAGCTATATGATAAAACTTTTTTTGAAGTCCCTCCGGCGTGTCCTCATCCCATTGCAAACACATATTTTTATGTTCGTCGGAAGTCAGAGCTACAGAACTAATCTTCCGTTTTTCGGGTTGAACTTGTAAAATCTTTCTTTTACTATCACGAGCCGCTCTCGCCTCATTGAACATTATATCTCTAAAAGGATCCAGAATTCTCTGGTATTCCTTGAAATATTTTTCCTGCACCAATTTTGCAGTGGTATTCCATATAGTTTTGATTACACTCTGTTTGTAATCAGTGCCATCAATTCGTCTCATATTGAATGCCCAGTCCTTCAAAATGAACGCTAGTTTTTCATTAGTATTATCTGCATCTAGCTTGTAGTTTCGTTCCCCGCAGAATGTCATGAATTGTCTCCATATATAAGATTTTGATTTTTTTGTATTTCTTGGTATATTTATATCGATATTTTGGTTGATATCTTCGTTCGAAATCTCACCGAAGCGACTCATGTTGACGTCTACAATTTATATTTATTAGTTGTCAAACCGTTTCCATAGTTCCATCACATCATAGAACTTATAGTTCTATTGGTTGAATCGTTGAAAACACCGAAGCTGTCAGGCCAATCAAAATTCAGAGACAGTTGGTATTATCGCGATAATACGAGCTGTCTTTGGACTGTGATTGGTCAGTTTTTAAAGTGAGTGGAATAGTCAGTAGTAATATCACAAGAGAGTGAGAATAAATTGAAAATAATTCGACAGATTTTAGAAAACTTGTTGCCAGGCAATAGACACGAAAGCCCGAAGGGCTCGAGTGGTTATTGCCAAATGGCAACAAGTTTGAGAAAATGCCTGGAGAATTATTATCAAATTTATCGAACTCTCGTGTGGTATTCGATGGATTATTTTTTGACGTTATTCTCTGACGTTACAATCGAAATCATTTTTAAGATTTTATAAGTTTATTCAACAAATTTATATTAATCGACTTAATATACACAGAATGAGTTATTCAAATTAGTATGTATTGAAGTTTTGAACATGAAAAATACAATTTCTTCTGGAAGCCAGACGGTGTGTTTTCGTCGTTGAGTTTTATCATGTCCAAGATTTCTCCTTTGCTCAAACATGCAGAACTTTATTTCCTCTTTTAGAGCTCTTTTTCTGTAAGAACTTACGCTTTCGCTTGGTGTTTTTTAGCATATCTGGTGGATTTGAATTCGATATCATTGAATGGGTCGAATCTTCTATTTATTTGGTCGTAGTACAACTCTTGCATTAATTTGGCGGTTCTATTCCACGTTGTCTTCTCCATTATGTTTCTCCATATTGAACCCATAGTCCTTCAAAATAACGGCTTGTTTTGTTGTTGATGTCTTCTCTTCCAATTTGTAGCCTCTCTCGTCGCAAAATAATTGGAATTGTTTCCAAATCGATGCGCTGCTTATGTTGGTATTCTAACATGCACTTTCAATGATCATATCATTTAAAATATTATCGACTGATGATTCACTAAAACGTTTGGGATTCATTTTACGAATTTCTTGAAAATTTACGGCAGACACGTCAAATCAAGAAAATCCGTTGTCATGTGATTGTCATTCGATAAAAACAATGTACATGGAATTATTCTCGCTGGAATAATGTAGGTAGATTATTTCCACTATAATAATGTTTTGATTGGCTAGAACGTAAAAGAATTACTGAAATTGAAGATTTCTATTGGTTTCGAGAAACGTCAAAAAATAATCTAATTTATCGAACTCTCGTGTGGTATTCGATGGATTATTTTTTGACGTTATTCTCTGACGTTACAATCAAAATCATCAATTTTTGAGATTTTATATTTTTATTTCAACAAATTTATATGACTCTACTCAATATAAACAGAATGAGTTATACAAATTAGGATGCATTGAAGTTTTGAACATGAAAAATACAATTTCTTCTGGAAGCCAGACGGTGTGTTTTCGTCGTTGAGTTTTATCATGTCCAAGATTTCTCCTTTGCCCAAACTCGCAGAACTTTATTTCCTCTTTTCGAGCTCTTCCTGTAATAACTTACGCTTGGTGTTTTTAGCATATCTGGTGGATTTGAATTCGATATCATTGAATGGTTCGAATCTTCTATTTAATGGGTCGTAGCACAACTCTTGCATTCATTTTGCGGTTTCATTCCACATTGCCTTCTCCATTCTGTTTCTTCATATTGAACCCATATTCCTTCAAAATAACGTCTTGTTTTGTTATTCTTCTCTTTCCATTTGAAGCCCCTCTCGTCGCAAAATAATTGGAATTGTTTCCAAATCGATGCGCTGCTTATGTTGGTATTCTAACATGCACTTTCAATGATCATATCATTTAAAATATTATCGACTGATGATTCACTAAAACTTTTGGGATTCATTTTACGAATTCCTTGAAAATTTACGACAGACGCGTCAAATCAAGAAAGTCCGTCGTCATGTGGTTGTCATTCAATAAAAACAATGTACATTGAATTATTCTCGCTGGAATAATGTAGGTAGATTATTTCCACTATAATAATGTTTTGATTGGCTAGAACGTAAATGAATTACTGAAATTGAAGATTTCTATTGGTTTCGAGAAACGTCAAAAAATAATCAAGGAAATAGCATTTGAGACAGTCACGTGTGGAAAATCACATCAGGCATGTGGTGGCCGAAATCGGTGATGCAGTGCTGGAGGCGCTCTTGGAAGTTCGCGTAGACTCTCTCCAACATCGCTCTCTCAACTTGGGCAACTTCCACGCGAATAGCCCTTTTCAATTCGTCCAGAGTTCGGGGCTTGGTCTCGTATACTCTAGCCTTGAGGTGTCCCCATAAGAAAAAATCGCATATGGATAAATCTGGGGACTGCGAAGAATGGCTTGTCGAACGCGTTCAACATTTTCAGGCGTTCGAACTGTTCGCACAGGTCCTCTTGGTCTTCTGTTGATCAGTTCACCACGTCTGCGAAGTGATTCAACCCAACGAAGGATGGTGTTTCGAGAGGGAATAGCTCTATTCCGATGAATGTGGAAATGGCGACGAAACTCACGCTGCACGACCGTGACTGACTCATTATTTCGGACGAAACTATCATAGGCGAAAACACGATGCTCCACCGTCCAAGGCTCCATGACGACAACTGGTAAATAAATGCTAGGAACACACGAGTCTAACGGCACCTTCCCCACTTCTCTCGTCCTCAGTGGGGGAAAGTTATACCCATCTGAAAAACGTCCGCCCTCCGTGCCGCGTGCCGCACCTTTTATAATAATTCGGATCTCTCTCTCTCTGGCTGAAAGAGGGAAAGAGAGAGAGATCCGTATTTATTATATTTCTGTGTCCGTTTTCTCTCGCTCGACTCCCGGATTGGTAATAACGAACGCAGTAATATTAGGCCAATGTGAGCTCTGTACGGTCCTGACGTGATGTGAAATCACGTCACGTCAGAATAGTCTGTATTCATTCACCTTTAGTTGAGTTCTGGTCGAAAATAGGGATTCGAGTTATATCGGTATGATATGAGGAATATTACACGATTTAGGAAGTTTTTTGTGTCTACTGAAAGCCTCATGTTTTACAACTTAAGTAGACGGTTTTGAGGTGAATGCAGACTTTTCGTGAAAACACGTCACGTCAGACACCGTGGAACCACGTCAAACGTGAAGCGGTCCTCACATTGGCCTAAAGGTGAATACAGACTATTCTGACGTGACGTGAAATCACGTCACGTCAGGACCGTGCAGTGCTCACATTGGTCCAATTTGAACGCTAGGAGCATAGAATGAATGGAGGGAAGGCTTCATACGCTCGACAGATCATTTTGAACTTCCAATTTCGGCGGAGGTTAGAGTTTCGTGTGGCGCCCGATAGATAACGCTGTGATCGCAAATAGGGCTATATGTCACATGTCTTGTTCTGTGGCGCTACAGTTGCGAAGAATATTATGTGGTTGTCATTTTTATTGATACGTTTTTACGACCAACACCAAAGTGATTGAATAATAAAACTTTTTGTTGTTGACTGAAAGGACTAAAGGAGGTCGAAACAAATTGTATTGAATTCGAATATTGTTTGAAGTTATTATAATATACGAATTGAATCGGCTTCGATAAAAAAAACATTTCTGCGGCTTCAACTATCTAATTTACCTGATGGTTTTGTTCATTTCAACGTGTGTTGCTAAGTATAATATTTTTAATTGATATAGTGTGATTTATTATGCTATGTACCTACTATATAATTATTGAATGAAAAAACAAGGTAAATAGTTTGAATTTTTATTGACAAGTATCAAAACATATTGAACAATTTTATTATTACCTATTTTAGCCAAAAAGGCCTCGGTGGGATCATGACGCATTCAAAATTTCTGAAGAAAGAATAATCACGCCTTCTGATTGACTTGAAATGACGTCCGGTTGTTCCATATGAAGAAATCGAAACAAATTCTTACTACATTGAAATTCGACAATTCCATCTCCGTTTTTTTCAGCTTCTAGAAGACCTGTACGTTACTTAAATAAAAGAATTTTTTTAAGTCTCACCCTTCAAAATAACACCAAATATTAATCATAACATAGATGCATAGAATACCTGGTGTTGGAACTGATTAGATTTTGTTCAAGACTTTCTTGTCGATTGATCATGTGATACTTTGTGCGGCTTTTCATTTCTCCCGAAAGAGGTCGCGCTATTATTCCATAACCACAATCTTTATGACATTCGAAATTAATACATGTTTTGAAGTTTTGATCAGAGACAACTGTCATTGTGTCATTTCTCTAAAAACATAACATAACCTATATCATACTGATCATCGCGCCACGACCGATGAATATTGCGGATTATTCCGGAAGTAACACAAAATTTCAATTGTTTTGATCTACAAATTTTGTTCACGATTTTTACTTAGGAGTCGTTTCACCAGGTATTTCTATGCATCTATATCATAACAATATTGTTGACATATCACCGCATTCTAATCAATTATTTATGCGTAATTATATGGAAATTCTATGGAAATAAATTTGTCAAAACGAATTTCATTTTGAATATGTATCGTTATAGCCATGCTGGAGCCACGAACGACGTTGGCGCCATCTCGTGACCTTGCGGCGAACTGACAAGTGCGGACGTTTTTGGCAGTTCATTTTTGTAGCGGAGCCTTCCCTCCATTCATTCTATGCTTCTAGTTGAACGTGAACGCAGAGAACGATGTGTTGCATTTTTATATCACTCACATTTTTGACGTGGGCCCACATGTAACCACGTCACGTCAGAATAGTCTGTATTCACCTTAACGCATTTCGTAGTTTATTCCAATTTTCTTTATATTCATTACCCAGAATGAAGAAATATTTTCATTATTTTAGAAAGTAAACAGGCTTTTTTCATTGTTTAAAGGTATTTGGCAACTGGAAAATTCTTACAGAACATTGGGTTCTCTTTCCGAATTAGATTGTCAACAATGTCAACTATTGGAAAAATCGTTAAAGAGTGTAGCGAGGTTATTTGGAAAATTCTACAACCTCTTTACATGCCAGAACCAAGCAGAGACGAATGGAAAGAGATCGGCAAAGATTATGATGAGAAGTGGAATTATCCACACTGCATAGGAGCTTTGGACGGCAAGCACGTTCAAATGCGATATCCAGCTGGTACTGGTTCATTGTACTACAACTACAAAGGCAGTTTTATTGGCTTTGGTAGATGCAAATTACAAATTCACGCTTGTTGACGTTGGAGCTTACGGCAAAAGTAGCGACGGAGGAACTTTTAAGCGATTTGAGATGGGAAAAGATTTGAAAGCTCCTTCCAAAAGACCAGGACCTACTACGAGCAATGGGATTCCATTGCTCTTTGATAAATTCAGTAATATTTATAGTACTATTGAAACATATGGAAAAAATATCTGTTTTGCTAAGCTGGAATGCCGATTTTTTCTCCTACTTCGTCCCAAGCCTCTTTCCTGGAATGCTGATTGTGATATTCACGGTTTGTAGGATCATACAACACCGGATTTGACCGAACGAAGTCAATTATGTTCCTCCATCTTCGAAAAATCACTGGAGGCGTGCTGTGTCAGATTGCATGATCTGACGTGATATCGTGTCACGTCAGCTCAATATGAACCTTAACGCACAAAACGATGTGTTGCATTTTTATATCACGCGCATCACGTGGGCCAAAATGTAATCCACCTACAAGCTGGATCTAATTACAAGACCGATCTACTTTCCAGATGGATGTGCGCTCAAGCGCTGCTGATTTCACGTTAGTGGTTTTGGTAGCCTATTTCTCAAAAAATATCTGGGCTAATACGTGTCTGGATAAGATTTTTTGGTATGAATTGAAATAACTCAAAAGTATTAGTTTTCGATTTGACGATAGTACTAGGAATTACTACATGGAGTAATTCTGTACTGCAATACTAACCTTATTGTAATAAAAATATTGATTAAACGATAGTTCGTAATAGAAAAGAATTCTGGGAATATCGAAACTGTCGGAATACCAAACATCTATAATCAATCAATTCAGAAACTAGAGCGACATCAAAACAGCTATCCCTTCGATTTGGATCCTTTTCAACCAGATATCAACGATTCGACAATAAAACACCTTAACATATCTATGAACCAGATGTGTCGATCGTACTGATTCGGATAATGTGGACGCACTGGACGCCTTCTTTTCGATTCATGTCGTCGGCGACATAAATCGGCTGGGTGGCAACTTATGGAATATCCCGTCCACATTTATTCAATTCTGTCAACACGCCGTGGCGAAATGGCCGAAACGGTATAGTCTGGAAGCGCCTTTATACCTACGCTGTAGACTGTATAGCAAAAATATCACCAGTTGCAATATGATCATACAGCTTCAAAATCCTTCTAAATTTATGCACATAGCTGCAATAAAAATGGCTTAGCTTTTTAACGTTCCTGAGTTTTCAGGGAAGAAACCTGTATAAACGTGTGTGTCCCGGGAAAGGGAATAAAACCTAATGGAATTAACGAGCGATATAAATCTTTATTTCGGCGTAACACAGCCATGAATAATGTAACGGCTGGTACGATAATATATTTTCATATGGATTCTCGGACGGACTCCCTTGAATCACAAGGATCCTCATGAAAAGGAATGTGCCATAATCGAATTAATTTTTCATCGGAAATGTCTAAGGTTTCCCATCCTCAGAAAATTACATTGTCGTTTTCCGTGAAAACTACCACAATTATAAGTTTTCAGTGTTGTTTATTCCCGCAACTAACACTCTTATATGCTACGTTTTATTTATATGTCATTTCACTACAAGTGGAATTCCAGAAACCTTAAATTGTAATTCAGATTAGTCACATTCATTTCAGAAATTATCAATGGGGATTTCCAGTACCTCAAAATATGCACTTTTCTTCACATGACCTAAAGAAGGGCAGTATCTATATAACACGTTTGTAATCATTTATTCACTCTGAATTTTGAAGACCTGATTAGTTATTCGATTTTGAAAATGTGATTTCAACACGTGTGAATTCAAACGTCCCTCTGCTGAGTAGTCAGTGGCTCAATTTGTAATAGTAATGGTTGGAGTTTGTGGTGGAGGGGACAAAGCCCAGAGTAACTGAGAGACACGCCGCTGTTGTCAAGTCTTTGTAGAATCTCTGAATTTATTCATAAATATATTCACTAATCGTATTATATTTGATGTGAGTTTTTTCAGAGGTTTTTATCTGTTCTCGTGTATCATACTCAGAATTGTATGGTACCCCGTTTACATTCCCTCTGCTAACACTTAGATTTGGAGCGGGAAACAGATTTCATTCTTTTATATAACTTGTTTCTTGTCGCCATTTCTTCACACGTGCCATATGCCATGTATTGTTTGATTTAAGAAAACAGTATGTAATTCTCTCCTTCAAAAGAATATATATACAGGGTGAGTCTTCGACTTGTACATATATTTCAACTGTAGATTCCTCTCATCAAACGAAACACTTTTTTCCATACCATTTTTCAAAATTCGGTTTGGTTTCGAAGATACAGGGTGTCGAAAATCCATGAAAAAAAAAACTTTTCTATTTATATCTTCGGAACCGTTATTTCGAATGAGCTGAATTTTGGTTGAGTTTTTACTCTATTCATGGTGCATATTCCTCAATCAGAACCTATTCAATATCTCCACTAGTATACAAGTTACAGGGTAGTCGACTAACACCAACCTGAATTCTGCAACTCAAAATATTACTGAATGGGCATTACCAACACAGGGACGGACCTAAGGGGGGGGACGATCCCCCCCCCCAATGTTGAACAGAGTTGGCAAATTTTAAAAGCAGTTGGAATATTTTCGAAGCAGTTGGAAAAGTTTCGAAGAAGTTGGGAAAATTTCGAAGCAGTTGGGAAAATTTCGAAACAGTTGGAAAATTTGGAAGCAGTTGGAACGATTTCAATTGAGTTGGAATACATATTTCTACCAGTGGCGTAGTAACGCCACCCTCCCTATGAACGCTAGTCGTCCCAAGCTCCGGGCCCCTTATAGGGGCACGGGCCTGTGTTCTTCGAACACGCCGAACACTGGTCACTACGCCACTGATTTCTACAAAAGTTGCCTAAAATGTGAATGAATTAGACTTTTTTTTTAAGAAGTTTGAAATTAATGCTTATTAAACCGGTAGAACTAAGCTCACGTTTAGCCGGACAAAAGCATGCAGAGAATAGCGACAATTGTACAAATTCTTGTTAGAGTATATTCAGAGTATTTGGTAGATTTGGCCCAATGTGCAATGTGTATAACCAGCAATAAATGATATTTATTCCGATATTGCTACGAAGTGTTTGAAAAGATGAACAATTTTTCATCTTTTACTTTATCCCTCAGCAGGTAGTTGTGAATTTCTCAGTTTGGCCGCATCGACTTTGTCATAAAAAATCATCTGGTACCAATTTGCGCTATTTCTCTCGGTCGGGCAGTGCAGTATTTTTTCTCATTCTTAATTATTCTATCGAATCCCCGTTCAACAGGTGAATCTGTTGAGGGGCCGTTATACTTTGGCCGACGGCACCGATTCTCCATTCAAAAAGTGCCTTTCATTTTTCCAAGTTCTTCCCCTCAATTTTCCACCTGAAAGCTTGATTTTTTTTCAATTCTCCTGGAACTTCAGACAGTCCTCTGCGATTTCACACTTTCGGGAAGTCTTTTCAGTATTTCCATAATTTTTTGCATTAATGAAGCGCCTTTACAAATGAAATTTTTTTTAAATATAGAAAATTGGTTTGTCGAGGGCACTCCAATGAATTAAAAAAAAATTGATGAACAACCGCCGAAAAAGGATTATGAAGTCAATTTCCATATACTCTCAAATTCAACCCAATTTTTTCATGCGAAAAAATAATTTTTTCAAAGGGAAGAAATCGGAGTGCCCTCAAGACATCCCTTAACTTCAATTTAAAGAAAAAATCTAGCTTTTAGGTTAAAAATTTAGGGCGTAAACTTGGAAAAATGAAAGGCACTTTTTGAATGGAGAATCGGTGCCGTATCCGATTTTTTCATGCGAAAAAATAATTTTATCGAAGAGAAGAAATTGGAGTGCCCTCAAAAAATCCTTCAACTTCAATTTAAAGAAAAAATCAAGCTTTTAGGTGAAAAATTGAGGGAGCGAACTTGGAAAAATGAAAGGCACTTTTTGAATGGAGAATCGGTGCCGTAGCCGTCGGCCGAAGTATAACGGCCCCGTAAGTACGCAAAAATGGACCGAAAAATATTCAAAGTGAAGTGTGTGGTATGTGGACTTTTTTCAGTACACTTGAATAAATCCTTTATTTCTCTTCGGAATTGAAATTAAAAATTGAAACATACAAAATAATGATAACAGATGCTGTGTAATCCTGAAGAGTGTGGAGTGTGCAGAATTTAAAAAACTACATGCACTACAAAATTTTCTAAATATTTTTAATGCTCTCGGGGAAAACATTGACTCGCAATCCAAAATACCACCCCCCTTCAACCATTGGTTTTCTAATCCTTTAATGCACAGTTGGAAAATTCTCGAAGCTATCCCCCCCCCCAAAAATTTGGCTTCGGCCCTTCCCTGTACCAACATAGTTTCGATTTTCCAAAGCCCCCCGAGGTGTCAATCATTCTTGGATGGACTAAATGTTTCGTAACAAATCCTTAACCTCAATGAAAATATCAGCAAGCTGACATCATTTTCTTGAAATTTCTGTGCAAACATTCACGGAATGGATACAAAATAGATTAGGTTAGGTGTTTAATAATAAATTCTGATGTTCTGGATGAAAAGTCTTTTTTCATGATATTGTTTGGGAATTTTGTGGAAAATATGAACAAGTTATTAGTGTTTACAAACTAATCTGCAGAAAAATCGAAGAAGGAACTTATATTGGTGTGAGAAATGTGGCTTTTTAGTTGCAGATATAATCCGATGAAACTAACTGTTTTTGTTGAAATGATCGTGTTTGCAACATTTTTATTCCAATAAGGTTAGTACTTGAGTATTTCCCAAATGTATTAACTCAATTTCTATCGAGAAATATGAACTTTGCATCAATTCCAAAAGATCATTTCAGAGGCGTAGTCAGCCTAATTTTTTTTTGAAATGGCCATATCTTTTTAACAGAGCCGAATTCGGAAAAATGGAAAATGAAAAAAAGGTTTCTTTTAACCTCAAGAATGTTCAGTTGAAATATATGTACAAGTCAAATTCTCACCATCATTCAATGATGCACTTAGTGCATCATTGAATGATGCACTAATCACTTATGAATTAAAATTGACATTTTCTGAAATAATATTGCAGATTTCTGAAATAAATGAGCATACATAAACATAATTTCAATCGATCATTTCTGAAATTGAATTGGCTAATTTGAATTACATTCGATGTTTTCTGAAATACATTTGACATTTGCCGGAATAAATGTGACTAAACTGAATTCAAAATGACTATTCCCGAAATGAAATTGACAACTGAATTGCATTTCATATTTTCTGGAATAAACTTGACTAATCTGAAATACAAGTGATGTTTTCTGAATTTAACTCCTTTTTTGGCCAATGGTGAAATGGCAGATGTTCTTTTTCGTGCCCTTTCCAATATTTTTCGCAGATGCTGCTGTCCATTTTAATATTGGATTCATTCCTAAAATGGCATGTTTTTGTACCGAATTCCTCTTTCCATATTTGGTTGTGTAGTCAGAAATAAGGGATGTCAATTGGTACATTTGGATTCTTATCGATGTTTCTACATGAGTTTGATTCGAAAAGTTTTGGAACTTGATTTTCATTTATTGGTAAAGTTTGCAGCTTTTCACGCTTATTATCAGCAGAAGGAGCTGATTTGAAAATTATGGCTTAGGACGGATCTCTCATTCTATTATATTCTTTGGAAAAATGCAGTGGTATTCCATGAAGATTTCACACTAGATTCTTTATAATCTTCGCTGTTTTTCTTCTTCATATATGAAAGCGTAATCTTCTAACATTTTTGAAAGTATTTCTGAAGTAGTTTTTGTCCAGCAGGAATTCCGAAAACTGATTCCACGCAGACGTTCTTGTTTTCGCGATATGAACCTTTTTTGGTTTCATTAATTTTTCGCCAGTGTTTTAATCTGAATAATACTGCTGATGGGATAACTAATTACCATGTTGCATTCATCAGCCTCAAAATGGTTCGAGTAGGACGCCATTCGAAATTTTTTCAAGTCTGTTTTGAGTCTTGATGTACGAATAGGACTCTAAACAATAAACGAGGCTTTGCCGATTCTATTCTATTCCTGTACAACCTAATTGGTACACAATCTTTTCTACATCCACTAATTCTACTTTTATGAAAATTCGGCTTTCAAGCAACACCTCTTATACCTCAAATATAACTGAAAGTTTTACGATCTGGAAAAGAAAGTCTCATAAAGCATCGATCGGTCAAACATTTCAACATACCAATGAAACAATTAAACGCACTAATAGTAGTAGTTATATGTCGAGTCATTTTTAGGTATAAGAACGATAACAGATTGAGAAAATAACACTATTCAACACTAAAAACGCAGACAATTTTTCAGTTCGCGTAACAACATAGAAGTGCCGGATGAGCCCACAACAAGTATTTTTTCCAGTCGAACGACTCGCCGTAAACAATTCCCAGCGGGCCGTGAAACTGATTAGCAAAAAAAGTGAAACCATTTTATTGGTCCATTTCGAATCGATTCTGAGAAAGTTTTATGCATGGAAGCTCTTCGACCTGTGGCAGCGCAAATGAAAATCATGCTTATATTTTCATGTCGAACAATATCAGGAAAAGGAGTAGACAAGAATTTTGTTATCTAGTGGCGTGTGCGAAATATTATTCAGGCTCAGAAGAGGTCGGGGATCATTGTCCAAATAGTTTGAATAATCATAATAAACTCCAACAATTTAGTCGAAGCAGAATAATCTAGTTTCACTATACAGGGTCTTTCACGAGGAACCTCACCCATTATTTATACGGGAAACTACTGAACGTATTTTCATGAAATTCAGCACTTGTAAGTATTTCACGATGCTGATGAAATCTAAAATATTTTCAAGGCTTGAGCACCTCCGGTTTTTCCGGAAATGACGTCAACTTCCGTTTTTCAAATTAGAACACCATTTTTTTATTGCAGAAATAGATTCCTTAGAAAATTTCAAGTTATTTTGATGTAACATTTTTCAGTTTTGGTTGGAAAATTCTCTCTGAGCGGGAAAAGTCGAAAAAAAATCGAAAATAGAGCTCCGCTGAAACAAGAATAACTTCGAGGTTTTTGGATGGAAAATTTTCATTTTTGGGATTTTTCAAGATGTAAGATTGATGTATCCACTTTAAAAATCGAAATCGCGATTCATGATACAGGGGGTGAAAAAATCGCTTTCAAAGTTAGGGATGACAAAATCGTGAAAAATCAATTTTTTCAAATCAGAACCCAATTTTTTTATGGCAGATATTGAATCTACGTTAAAAAATAATGTGAGTGTATGCATCACACCCTTGCCCTAAAATGGATATTTTCTGAGTTAATATCCACTTTAGGGCAAGGGTGTGATTTAAGTTGGTCTTATCCTCGTCTTTGTATCTGAGGTTGCGCCGCGCTCTCTCTAAGCGGCCCCCAGACGAGCAACTTTGTTGACAACTATGTTGTCAATAAGCCGTGTTGACAACCAAGTTGATCGTCTGTGGGCCGGTTGGTGGTTGATACTCCAGATTGACAACTATGTTGGTGAGAGATCAAATCGGTTTGATATTCGATGGGCGGATACCGATGTTGTCTATTAGATCACTCGACGGAAACCTCCACTGAAATGATGTTTACAACCTGGTCGACAACGACAACCGCTATCTTCTCTCTCGTATGGTATAAAACATTGTTGCCAACATGTCAACTAAGTTGTTCGTCTGTAGGCCGATTTAAAACGACTTTTTGGAGACATGTTAAGGAATGGTGAATCTGGCAACATCGCTAAGTTTGATGGTTTTGTCGGTTTCTGTAATTTGAATATCATGTGGAACATGGACCTGCGTTCATTGCCAGTAGGAAGTGAATGGAAAATAAGAGATAAATAAAATTAATCGTAACATGTATTTTGTTCCCAACCTCAATAAAATATTTTCAACGTTTGTGTGATGGTTTTCTGTTCACAATATAATTTGGAGGAATACATATAAGTTTATTTCGATGATTGTAATTCATTTTATTCATATTAAAAAATTATAAATTGAAGTATGAATTAATGAAGTCGTTTCATACATTAATTCTCTCATTTTCACCAGATGAATGTTCAGGTATTTGTCCAGCATCTATCATTACTTGGGGTAAGAAAGTAGCATCTATAGCATAACCACAAGAAACCGAAATCCCCTAAAAAAAGCCAATTCGTCCATCAGCTTTATATTCAATTGCAAATGTATTGGGAAAGCCAAAATAATTTATTTCCAACATATCTAAATCGTCCTCATATATGTCATAGATTTCATTCAACCTATTTATAATATCCATATTTTCCATCATTGAATACCACAATCACAACAAATAACACGATGATGCGGCGAACTGTTAGATAAGTTGTTTTTTGAGGTTATGAATGTTTAAGGCGGGCCTGAAGTGGCTTAGGAAAGATTAAGCTATGAAATATGACGGCTTAAAATGAGATGGACTTAACCTGTACTTGATCTGCGGTGCAAAAGAATCTGTGTCACAACCCTTACTTGAAATTAAAGATCACCTTAACGCAGGCTCAGATTCGACGGTGCAAGAGGGCATTAGGAAGTTATTTTAAGCAATACAGCATTGATCCTTATCCAATTGAATACCTTGAATACTTTGTCCATTCAATATAGAGCAATATGGCGCTTTACTACAATATGTAATTTGAATGAATATTTTCAAAGATACTACCGATTTTAAATGCAGGGACATAGCGGTGCGGCGCCGGCACTACCGTTGTTTATAATGATTGCATTGCATCCGTGCGAAGCCGGGGCGGGCCTCTAGTCGTAGATAAAACAAACCATTCGTTTACATTTGAGTGAGGCGGAGAGGCGACGAAACTGCTGTACTCGCCAAATACACAACTATTTGCCGGATACCGGACTAGTCAAGTAGTGAGAACACCGTTCTTGTCATTCAAGTTCGAAACTTGGTGAACTTGCCAAATACGCAAATAATTGCGTACTTGCCAAATATACGAGTAGTGGGAGTCCGCCTTCATCCTAAATTCCACTGATAAAGAAAAATCTAATATTGTGGTTCAGCGGCTATTTTTTCATTTCATAGTGAGTTATCATGCCTTCATGCTATATTGTAGACAAATGCACAAAAAATTGCTCGAAAAGACGAGGAGAGGCAGATAGATATTCAGATGTTGTCAATCGTGCACTCTACCAATAATCCACTCCGAGTTGTAGCTGTCTACGTCTTTTCTAAACAAAATAGTTTTAAAGGCATCCACAGACCACAGTGACTCAACTTGCCATGCGTGGATGTTCTAAAGGGTTTTTCAATAAGAGGTGTTATTTTGAATCGCTATTTAGGAAGATGTCACTTTTGAAAGTGTCATTTTTCGACATTTGACAAGTAGAAACTACACCATTAATGAAAATGGTGGAAATTTGGCAGAGACGGTTCGTAAAACTAGAACATTCTTGTATCATCGTGATTCGTGAAGCACCTTGTCGAAGCGCTGTACAGAAATTGGTGAAAAAATTTGGTTCAATTTCTAGTTTATGTCAAAATTGATTTTTTGGGCAACCGTCCGGGATGTATTCACTTCCTGGACGCTTTTTCTTTGAAAAATTAGCCTCCACTTCTTTGTTGTCATTTTTGATCATTTCCATTTACCATAGCAACGAAATCACGGCAGACAGTTCTGTTCTGACTAATTCAAAAAAGAATCAAAATGTATAATAAAAGAAATGTGTCGTCTTATTGATTTGTTATTCTACACGGTTGCCGAAAAAAAATTGCACGCAACACGCCCGAAAATAGTTTTTTTGGACTCACAGACGAACCGTAGGCGAGTCCTAGAATTTTGTCTATTCGTCCAAAAAAACCTATTTTCCGGACTTGTTGAGTAAATAACTATTAAGTAGGTATCTAAGTATACTCAGATCGCTCACAAAATTCGAAAAATAGTGTTCAGTAAAGAGTATCATGGCCTCCTCGCCTTTGCAAACTTCCGATCAGATTGTTGAAGTAGCCTAGATCAATTAGCATGAATATGATCTGAAAAGAGGATATTAAAACTTGAATTTTGTAATAAAAATTTCTTCAAAAGTAATACTGCGAAAATAAATTGACGTTTAAAAAACCTTTATATAGTTATAGTGAAAAGGGGTTTCAATCCACTGCGATCTTGAGGTCTATTGTGCCCATCGCTGTTACCATCGCGCCTCCTACAGCTCGCCCTCCAGTTCCAGAGATTTGATGAAATCCAGTATCTGGGACGGCTTCAGGGAGGATAACTGCCCACTTCTACAAGTTTCTTGTCCAAAGCACTCTTTCCTTTGGCTTGCAATGGCATAGCATTCCGTAACCAGGTGAATAGGAGTTTCTTTCTCCTCCCCACAGAATCAACACTCATCAGTGTCCGATAAACCCATTCTCAACAGATGCTTCATCAGGCGACAATGTCCTGTGAGAAAGCCAGTGACTAAGTGAAGTTGGTTTTTACGGAAATCTATAGGTATATTTTATGGATCTAGCAGTTTCAAAGTTCCGGAGGAACTTTTTGGAGTGATCCATCCCTGGGAGATTCCGCCAGAGTTTTCCTCTTTCGGTTTTCTCCTTCAGCATAAACTCCTTCTTATAAGTGCATTTTCCTATACCACAGAAGGGTTCTGGGCCAGTGAGTGGCGTTTGTGCGCTCTTTCTGGCCAGTGTATTGGCCCCTTCGTTTCCTATGATTCCCGAACGAACGGGAACCCAGATTAAAAAGACCTTGTTCTTCTTGCCTACCTCATTGAGTTTGTTCCGGCACTCCCAAATTAGCTTTGAGTCAATGACGTAGGAGCTCAGTGCTTTAATAGCAGCTTGACTATCTGTAAGAATAGCTATATCGCACTTCTGATAGTTTCTTTCTAGATTTATATCTAGACATCTTCCGATTGCACGTACATATTTCCGTTTGAAGGACGCTTGTACAGGAACCTAACGATAGTGCCCACTTGGTACTTGTCCAGTAAATCCCAGCGCCAGCTCCTATAGCGGTTTTAGCACCATGTGTATACCATTTTATTGTATTTTCTTTGAGATTATAGTTGGTGTATTCCCTTTCCCAATCCTCTCTTTTGCTTAACATTGTACAGAAGTTTTTCTCAGTGCTTACTTTCTTGATCACATCACTAGGAAGATTTGCAGATGAGGTGTTGTCATTGAGGGAGGACCAAACTCTCTGAAACCTGACTCTCTCATTGCCTGCTCCTTCTTTAGATACTCTGAGAATGGCCTCATGAGCTACCCTATCAATCACTAGATGAAGAGGTGTGAGGTCTGTGATGATCTCAAGCGCCCTGGTTGGGCACGTTCTCATAGCTCCCGTGATGCACACACAGGAAAGCCTTTGTTTCTTGTCGAGCATTTTCCTCGTGCTTGCCTGACTTGCCTTAGCAAACCAGGCTACTGCCCCATATGTGACTATAGGTCTTACAATCATGACGTACATCCATCGCAGTATTTTTGTGTTACAGTCCCAATTCCTGCCGCATAGACGCCTGCACGCCATCAGATCTCTTGTAGCTCTGCCAGTAGCATTATCAATATGCTTATTCCACATAAGTTTGCTATCTAGGGTTATTCCTAGGTATTTGACTTCAGACCCGCACTCCAAGATTTCCGTTTAATGCTAACGTTTTCATGGCTGGAAGTTTCCTCTTCCGGGTGAACGGAATTAATGTGGTCTTGGTTGGGTTGATGTTCAGCCCCACTGACAAGCACCAATGCTCAATAATTCCAAGCCCCTTCTGCAATAGGTCGCAGAGAGTGCCTTCGAATTTGCCTCTAATTATTAGTACTATGTCCTCAGCATAGCATGACAACCTTTATCCAACTGTTAAAAGGTTAAAAGCATTTAGTTCAGCCATTCCGAAGATCAGCCTGAATGAAAAAAAAACAGGAAAACTTGCAGATCTTGAAAGACCCGAAAAGATTGAGTAGATTAATGCCACAATTTGAACACTAGGAAGTCCTATGTCATTGACTCAAAGCTGATTTGGGAGAGCCGGAACAAACTCAATGAGGTAGGCAAGAAGAACAAGGTGTTTTTAATCTGCGTTCCCGGTCATTCAGGAATCGTAGGAAACGAAGGAGCCAATACCAAAGAGTAAAAACAAGAGACCTCACTCCCCCTATTTATGAAAGAAATCGCGAACATCGTTTGTTTGACCTTGAAAGTCATATGTGAATGACGAGGTCTAATCGAGGGGTGCCAGTAACAGCCCAGCTTGTTGTAGTTAAATTCAAGGTCGACGAACCAATGTTTCGCGCCAAGCCGAAGTGATCTCTCTTGTATCTACTCTTTGCCAATACACTGGCCAGAAGGAGCGCACAAACGCCGCTCACGGGCCCAGAACCCTTCTGTGGTATAGGAAAATGCACCTATAAGAAGGATTTTATGGTGAAGGAGAAAACCGAAAGAGGAAAACTCTGGCGGAATCTCCCAGGGATGGATCACTCCGAAAAGTTCCCCCGGAACTTTGAAACTGCTCGATCCAAAAAATATCTGGATCTCAGTAAAAAGCAACTTTACATACTCACTGGCTTTCTCACAGGACATTGTCGCCTAAAGAAGCATCTGTTGAGAATGGGTTTATCGGACACTGACGAGTGTCCTATTCGCCTGGTTACGGAATGCTATGGCATTGCAAGAAAAGAGTGGTTTGGACAAGAAACTTGTAGAAGTGGGGAGTTATCCTCCTTGAAGCCGTTCCAGATACTGGATTTCATCAAATCTCTAGAACTGGAGGGCGACAATAGACCTTAAGGTCGCAGTGGACTGTAACCCCTTTCACTATTAAACTTTAAAGTCGTATTTTTAAAAATTTCATACAAACCATTCATCTTGTAGGTAGATTCGCATTCAAAAAGTCTTTAAAATTTGTTTTGGCAGCTAAACCGATCCGGACCAAACTTTCCAGGTAGCTCTAATATTCCATTCTCCACCTAATTGTTAAATGACGTATTGATCGATTCTGTAGTTCTAAAAATATCAGGACACCAAATTTTGAACGTTCATTTTGACTTGAAGCATAACAAAGTGTCTTTGGTATAAATGAGGATGCACCTTCATATTGGTTGGTCACCAGACCATATGTAGGTATCATTTACCTCGTGAGATGACCATCGCTTCCCCCCGAACTGACTCCCTTAGATTTTTTCTGTGGGGATATTCGTAAAAAAAAATAATGAAACACGAATTTTGAATTACGAAAAAAGGTGCCATGAGAGAAGTCACTATAGATTACACATCTGCAAACGTGTTGTTAGAACGGGATGTATGGCAGTTCCGACTAAATGTTTTTTATTATACCTAATCTCAATTATGAAATGGATAATATATTTGTTCTCTTCTGATCTTATCTAGTTCCCCCATTTTATCTGCCACAGATAAGGAAAATTATACAATAAAATTTTCTCTAGTGGGAGAATTTCTTCTCATCATGTTAGATCTACAAAATTGCGTGATTTACAAATTAAACCATCACACCATCACCTCTAGAAATCTGCAACAGATTTCGAATATTAAATTTTTTCAATTTTCGATCATAACGCAAAATTTTGTTCCCGACATCACCATACTAGGAACGAATTTTCACTACGCTATGAACGATCTTCAAGAAATTTCGTATACACTCAAAAGTAGTTATTTTACAGATTGGAAAAAACTCCATTACCTCTGGATGGATTTCACCCATTAAATAACTTATCCGGCTCATTTATTTTGTAATTTTTTATTTATTGGTGTGTAATTAGCTTTCGACACTTTGCTTATTGCTGAAAAAAAGGTGGTTTGTGTACCTGATTTAAAGTTTTTCAATCGTTATTACCCCCCCATGATTGTTATTACCCCTCCCATGAAAAAGAACTATATCCGCCCTTGGATGCATAGAATATCTGGTGTTGGCACTGATAAGATTTTGTTTAAGACTTTCTTGTCGATCGAAAATTTGAGTATTTGTGCTGCTTTTCTTTTATCCCGATCGCGCTATTTTCCATTGCCGCAGCAGTGCCACGACCGATAAAATATTGCGGATTATTCCAGAAATATCACAAAAACTCAAATCTAGAGTGCCGTTTTGATCTACAAATTTTGGTCACGATTTTTAGTAAGGAGTCGTTACACCAGGTTTTTTTTTTCGGCTCAAAATGATAAAACCTCGGATAAAACTCTAGTATAAAAAAAACGCACAAAAAACCCTACATATTTGAAGCTGTTGTGAAGATTTTTGTCATCCACAGTTAAACTATGATTTCGAAAGAATTGCAATCAAAATCTTCATTTATGTTATTCACCCAAACAAAGATAATTCCCTTGTTGTTTCAACTACATACATGAAACATACAGGAAAGCAAAATATACAGGGTGAGTCTTTGGCTTGTACATATATTTTAACTGTAGATTCTTCAGGCCAAAATAATCTTTTTTTTTTCATTTTCCATTTTTCCGAATTCGGCTCTGTTAAAGAGATATAGCCATTTGAAAAAAAAATTGTGCTTAATGCGTGCCTGATATTATTCTCTACAAACACCTCAAAGCTCATATTTTTCGATTGAAATTGATGTGATTAGATATTCTTGGTGATACATTCAAAAAATACTCAAGCACTAACCTTATTTGAATAAGAATGTTACGAACACGATATTTCCTAACAAAAACGCTAAGTTTTGTCCCATCATTTCTACAATTGAAATTTGAAATGCCATATATCTCACACCAAAATAAGTTCCTTCTTCGATTTCCCTGATGATAAGTTTGTTAACACTAATAATTTGTTCATATTTTCCTCGATATTCTGGTCTCTGAAACGATCTCATAAAAATTGGTTTCTCACTAACCTATCCTAACTCCATCAATCTAAGTCATTAGTCTTTGGTCATATGATTCGAGGTCAATGACCTAACCTAACTCATCTTCTGTGATATGATATTCCACATCCACAGAACTCTAGATAAGACGATGCCAGATTGCCGATTTTCTCTTCAAACAATAGTATAGGCGAAACCAAGGGAGCGGTACGTACCCTATCGTTAACGGAAGAACTATCGCAAAGGCACTAGTTTTGTTTACTTTTCGCTAAAGGCGTCTAGGCGTTGCTCTTCGGAAACGCCAAACGAGTAGTTCTGATTCTCGCCGATATAGCAGTCTTTGATATAGCGCTACGTTCTTAATTTCAGTCTAGCATAACGGTGCGATGTAGCACGGCCTACTCTTCAGTCTTCCCTTCTGAAGGCTGTGGAATGTGGATGTAGCCGCCACGCAAGACAAACCGTGTTTCTGTGTCTCCAACCTCCAACGTTAGTCAGTGACTTCGATTTATTTATTTATAGAGAATAAAGCAAAAATGTGATGATTATGTAAATGACTTTTGGTGAATTGATGTAGTGTCGTGTGGTGGCGAGTTATATTGTTTTGATAAATTTTTTGCTGAAGGACCGGTAACAATGAATTTTCTGAAGGAACGGCCTATAAAATGTATAATTTAATGCTTCTTAGAATTCAATTTCATCTCTCACATTTGTGGGATTTTATTATTACATATCTCTACATCAAACGTTTTTCATCATCGAGATTTTCGTCTTGACAAAGTTTATAAACTGATAATAATTCTGACAACATTCTTAACATTTTGAGAGACCAGAGAAGAAAATAATATTCGATGAGATTCAACTCAGGACAGCATTCAGATTATTCTTGAAATTCATGATTTTTTCTTCAAATTTAATCCTATACAATTAGGAATAACTTGAGAACGAAACGTTTTATTGAAAAAACATAAGAATACTTTTGTTTTCTAAAATAATTGATTCTTTGGAAAACATGAATCGTTTATCTTTTTCAAGGGGTTTTATAGTATTTTTGCGTGAACTTATAAGTCGACTACGCTGTAACTTTCATACCAGGAGGAATATGGAATAAGTTTTAATTGAGGAATATGCACCATGAATAGACTAAACAATCATCCAAAATTCAGTTCATTCAAATATCGGTTCCGAAAATATGGAAAGAAAATTGTTAATTTCATGGATTTTCGACACCCTTTCAAACGAAACCGAATTTTGAAAAATGGTATGGGAAAAAAGTGTTTCGTTTGATGAGAGGAATCTACAGTTAAAATATATGTACAAGTCAAAGACTCACCCTGTATAATAAAAAATAACTTCCTATCAGGAATATCTTCTTTTTTGAGAACAAATATGGAAATATGTTTTTCTTAATGGCCACATTTTTTTTCGATGTTCTAGTAATCTAGTAGATGAGCATCCTGAAACTTTCAAACCACACTTAAAACAACCGTAGTACTCCAACACATTTACCCACAACAAAACAGCTAATGCCCATTGCGGAAACCAGGACGTTCTTCATGCTGCTCCAAAATCGGCACCCACCTCGGGGATGTCCCGTCTGGATCATCTCATCCCCATCGCGTTAAGCACATCCCACACACGTTCGTGACGCGAATCTCAACGGGTTCCTCGACGGTCGTGAGCACGGCACTACGAAAGATCGAAGAACGGCGGGACCGTTCCATCGCGATAAGCAGTCATCATCTTCGCATGGGTTCCGTCATATACTAACTTCCATACTTCCAACTTCGATTCAGAAACAATCACAGAGTGAGAATGCGTGGCGACCAAGAATTAGGAATCCAGTGGCGGCGCGGTGTAGGTGGTATAGATGATCACGAATAATTTTTAATAAAAATGAAAGATTTAGATCCCAAAGCTGTAAAGGCAATAATCTCTAGAAATAATCAAACGTCAGAAGTATACAAGGGTATTTAGCAGTGGTCTCCCTACCATATTGTCCACATTCAATGTATTGAACGTGTGCATAGGAAATTTTCGAAATGGCTATCTTACAAAACCAGAGTGTCCATGTCATCCGAAAGTTATAACCAAGAGATAATCGGACTGCGATCTTTAGATTCGAGAAGGGATAATTTCTGTATAATGGTTATTTTCAAGCCGGTGAATAACCTCATTGATTGTAATTATTTGATGTGTAAAATAAATCTCAATAGTAGCCCAGCTCTCCTTAGAACTCGAGAGGTCCAATTATATTATTACAGTCCCTTAACAAGAGCTCAGCGACTGACAAACAAAAGTCAAGCTGATATGTTTTCAGTCTCGATTTTCGCACTGAAGAATCACTGCGAATCCCAAGCTCTTACTAGATCGCTAGCATCTTGATATCTGATTTGGTGGTTACCCAATACGATTATGAGATTTGGTAATTTTTACATGCTTGATAGCATATACTTGGTGGATGAGTGCTCGTTGCGCTTTATGATTATATTTGTGTTTTTATTTTTCTTTTTTGGTGTATCTTTATATTTAAAAGTTTTTCCATCTCTCTGCTGTCTGATCGAATAAATGAATAAATAATGGGGAATAAGACATAAATCATTTGCTGATATAAATATCAACAAATGAAGATGTGGATTCGAACCAAGACGCTCATACTGCTCAGCACTCTACCAGAGGTCCAACTTCAATCGCAGTTTCGTCTTCTGCAATATTAGATAAAGGAGTAGTTGTAATCGAAGGGTAAATATCGAATCATATTGAGGAACGAAATAGCAAATTCAACCCATTGGAGCAATCGATTTCAGATAACCAAAACGTAATAATGAATTCGGTGACATTTAAAATGTGAGGAAGTTTTCGAATTAATCGTAAAATTTAGGACAGGGTGAGTTTTTGGCTTGTGTATAAAATTAATATTCTTGGGATTAAAGGAAACCTTCCTTCATTTCCCATTTCTCGAAAAAAAATGAGGAAAAACTAGTTTGACGACGAATGTGAGAAAGTTTTGAAGTTGAGGAGTCAGGATCGACAACGAACGCTTTAGGATCAAAATAAAAAAAATTCACAGAATTACAGAGAGTTTATAAAAATGGCGGGAGAAACAATACGAGCCAAAAGCCTCAAAGCACAGAAGTGAAGTGATCACCTTTTGATGGCTCTTCCATCCACTTTGTATATTCATTTGCATTTGCCAGTTCAAGAAATCACTGGCAAACTATTCAAACATCTGTCAAAAATAATAGTTAATAACACATCAATTATAGAAACTAAATTTCAAATCTCTAGGATTATCCCTTCTCGAGTTATCGTGTTCACAGACGCCGGACAGAATTAAATTTGACCGTTAATAAGTGAAACCTCATCGTATGAGACCATTCCTAGGAAAAAAATTAATAGACGTCGTGAAGAAATTATTAGGCCTTTTATAGAACGAGGTCGAATTAGGACTTCAAGGGATCAAAGGAATAAGTTTTTATTTCAGATGTTACTTATTCTGGAGGTACAAAACGCCAATATTTACTAAATGCAATTTTTCCACACAACAAAAAAAAACTATAAATTCATAACGGGAGTTACACTGAAAGTTCAGACGCCACTGGGTCCAATTCACTTCAATGGTCTTGTGGTCGGATCCAGATAGCGCGATACCATTGTTGCTCTTTTCACACCGCGGTGCTTTCCAGATTGATAAAAGCAGCGGAGCACAGGAGAAAATGTTAATAAATTACACAAAGTCGATTAAATCCGCTCTTTTGCGAGGCGGAGACGACCCACCATCTTCATCCAAGAAACTGTTATAATGGCATATTGTTGCCGCTAAATACACTAATTTCGATTGAATTAAAGATTGCAGTTTTCCTAGATAATAAGTTTCGAAAAATTTTAAAACTGTTTTGCAGATAGCTAGATTATAGTGGAATTGCTCATCCACTATTCCAACAATTTAAATGGTGCATTCTCCTGTTTTGGAAAAATGTATACCTCATCCAAGTATTTGGAAATATTTCAACTCTTAGACTATACCCCTATATATAGGGTGATTTTCTTAAGTGTTTCAGTAGACTTATTCGAAGAAGGAACTTTGATGTAAATTCAAGACTCTGTATTTTTGTATTAGAATACTTGAACTCAAATTGTAAAATATTTCGAAGCGAAATATACTTCCGGTTCTACCGAAAACGAATGTACACCTCGCTATTTCAGAGGTAAAACACTGTATATTTATACATATTTGAATTCTGCACTAATTTGATGTATGATATGCGCAACCACTTCGAGCGATTTTTGAGTTATAGCCTGATTGTCCATTTTGTTGACAGAAAGAGTGTCACATCAAACAAGTGTTCATATCTATAAAATGCCTCATTGTGAGGATTTCTTTTTGCAACAGTGGAACAGAAGAAAGCACACTGATACTGCTTCTTCTATAAATCCTGACGAAATATTATAGAGGGTGCCTGAAACAGGGCTTCAAAGTGAGCCTCAATAAAACTATGAAGTCTCATTTTTTTCAAATGACAACCATATAATTTTGTAATTCCGATCGATTGCTCGTTAATAACTTTAGTTAGGGTGTGCGAAACATTAAAATCAGTAGTTTTGACGTTATTGAATAATATTCGACTAAAGCCAGATTTCTTCGTCTAATCATAGTATTAGAGGCTATGTCAATAGTTAGAATATGTCAGTTCATTTATATTGTATTGTTGATAACTACTACTGACAGTAGATTAAGTTCGTAGAAGAATTAATAAATGTATAGAGGAAGAGGGGGCTAACATTTCGAAAATTTATTTTAATAGATTTCATTGAATTTCTGTCAAAGTTTTTTGTTGTTAGTGTAGTGTCCTGCCCTATATCTCAGTTTCTTATAACTAGGGTCACTCAGTATAACACTAAGAACAAAGATTATAGAGAAGGAAGATTGGAAACGAAGCGACAACATTGACGTGAGCGCCGTCTGGTGAGAAGAAAGTCCTGAGATAGATAATAGGTGGCTAAGAGAAGTGACATTATGTTACCATTGTTACCACATATGGTACAATTCAAACAGACAAATTCAAATCAAATTTAGATTATTCTCCAGTTGAGTTCGTTTAGATTAGATCTACAAAGAATAATTAATAGTTTTCGTATTGTATTTGAGTTATATATCGTGTAGTGTTTGAGTTTTCGTTTAATATTTGTGTTTTCGTTATAATTTAGTTTGATTCGTGCTTATTAGTATTCGTTCCTGTGTTTCGGTTGTTAAATATTTGAAGACAAGATGCCATCCGGAGCATGCTGCATGGCAAAGCAGTGTACTAATAATAAAAGGAATAATCCGAAATTATCCTTCTTTAAATCACCGAAGAAAATGGAAATGTAAGTATTGAAACTCGAAAGGGGTATCTCTGTTATTCATTGCATTAATTTTCAGTGCTCTGAAATGGATAGAGTTTTCTGGGCGAGAGGATTTAGATCTCAGCATGGCATCTGAATGGGATCTGATTAGTCCTTATACAAGTTTTACACCTCTACAAGATGTTTTTTAAATTGTGATTTTGAATATTCTGTAAAGAATATGTTCTAATAATTCTGTAACTCAGATATTTTTGACATGTATTCCAATTTAAAATTGTATGTATATTTTGAAATAAAAATATGTAAGCAAATCTATTTGGTGTGTTTAATTGGTATCAATTGAATTAATATGTAGATCAAAAATATAATCCTGAGCAGAACAGAAGCCCTGCTTTTGTTGTGTCACCCTGTATATTATTGTCTGGGCTCGATAGGTGGAAATCAAAATTATTACTTATACTTATGGTGGTATTCAAATTTCGCGCTCTTTCCAGTAACAGTAATCTGTAATGAAAAAAACTACAGTCACTGTAATCTGTAATGAAAACGCCATCTCGTGAGTAAAAAGTCCCGATATATATATGCATAAAACGTAGTCGGTTTTTAGTACGAGAGATATGAGGGCGTTTCCTATCTTTGTACTCTATAATCTTTGACTAAGAAGGTCAGAAGAAAACACAATTTACTTTTTTCTACGCTCACCGTCAAAGGTAGAATCTGACTGACAGCCAGAGCTGTGCCAAAGCATTGTGCTTTGTGCTCGTGAAAGTACTCGGAGCCCTTTTGTGCTCCCGAGCACTGTGCTCCCAAGCACTTTTCAAAAGCAGTGCTTAGTGCTTAGTAATTTGAGTGCTTCGGCCAAAGGCTTAGTGCTTAGTAATCCCAAAAGTGCTCCCGAGCACTTTTGCGGATTACTAAGCACTAAGCCCTGAGCCAATTTGTACTAATTCATTTTTACATTAATAAAATCTAAAATCAACATTTCCTAACATGACAGTAACATCCCAAAATTGTTTGGATTGCAATTACAGAGAGATGATAATGGGGAAACTTGATCATTATGAAAGGAAAATTTAAGGGCCCATGTGTATTTTGTTATATGGTAATTTGTGCGTTGACAACTTAATATCAATAGAAAAAGCAAAAGCCACGATTCTGATTTTTTTAAGTTTTCATCTGACCAAAGAGTCTTATATAGACAACATCAAAACGTTTTACGTTACACAGTTCATTGAGTTCTAATTTCGATACTTCTTCGTTATTCGTCACGCAACAATGTTTTGCAACTGGTTTGCTCCTGACAAATCAGTGCAAGAATTGACAGAGGAAAATTTCCATTTTCAATTTAATTTTGTTTCAAGGACTGGGAGTTTTCAGAAAAAAAATGAACTTCAGTAAATTTATGAATATTATCAAATAGAGAGATCCAGGAGCGAATAGCATTTTTCTCTTTCATTACCAATAAGAATTTATTAGGTATATACGATAGTACCTATATATTATATTGAATCGAATTCAAAATTTTCAATATCACATACCTATGCCAACTTACAATTTCTTTTCCGATTAAAATAACCTAATTTTCAATATTTCCTAAAAAAAGTGCTTAGGGCTTAGTGCTCGAAATGTCGAATTACTTTCACAAAGTGCTTAGTATTCACGAGCCTTTTGTGAAACTAAGTGCTTTGTGCTCGAGACTCGGGAGCCTTTTTATTCAAGTGCTTAGTGCTCAGTGCTCGAAGCACTTTTCTTCAGTGCTCGTCACAGCTCTGCAGTGACAGCTATTCGATACATCTCTATGATATCGAATCCACTGATTCATCATATTCGTTCCTTTGACGGAAACCGATATTTTATTATATAAAAACTACAACTCATATGGTGCAGTTAGGAGTATTGTTGGCCTAGTTTCAAACTAAGATTTTTTTATTTAGTCATCATTAATTATCTGTTTCGTTTATTTGTCACATTCGCCGCAAAAAAGAACATACTTGATATATCATTCTAGTGCATCTAATTATTATTGCATGTTCTACATAGTGCTTGATCAATAAAAATTAGTACGAATGACAATATTCCTAACATTGCCTACTCAAAAAAAGACGAGCTTTCGAATTTTATACGATAACGGCAAAACTACTGATTTTAAAAACATGAAATGTTTGGCACACTCTAACTAGTTTTGGACGAGCAATCCTTCGGAATTACAAAATTATAAGTTTACCATTTGAAAAAAATGAGATCTCATAGTTTTATTGTGGCGCACTTTGAAGCCCTGTTTCAGACAAACTCTATAAGATTTCTTCATAATTTATACAAGAAACTGTATCAGCGTACTTTCTTTTGTTCCTATGTTGCAGAAGGTAATTCTTTCAATACGGGATCACCAGAGGCGTACGACAAAAGCAATTGAATGGTTGATCCCCCGAAATTTTACGCCACCGACAGAATTGCAATTTTATCACAATTTTTCGATTCTTCAATAATTTCTTCCTAAATATCGTATCCATCGTTCGTAGCGATTGAGGCACTATTTCTCGTGTTATTTCAAGTTAAACATGAAACTGCACGCATGTTCGATTTGCGTAATTACTGCAGACTAATTAATAGTCTTAATTATTTCGGTATTTTCGATCATAAGTTTGCAGTAATCAATCACGCACACTGAACTTCAATCCGTATTACCAAAAAAAGCTATTTATCGAGATTTCTTGAAATAATGATGATAATTTTCTAGCCACTTAAACGGAGCGTCCCAGTGTTGGGAATTATGATATGTTATTGGAAAATCAATGTGGCACAGAAGTATACTCCATTCACAATTATAAAATCACAACTCTGGCCATGGTTTCGTTTTCAGGAATTGGTGCACCTGATGAAAAATCTGTGCGCGTACATAGAATATGGTTAATGACAAAACGTCGATGCCAGTTTTTCTGTTTACATCAAAGTAAAAGTATCAAAGATTTTCCCCATTTTGTTAGGTCGTATCGATCGGCGATTTTGGGGAGAAATATCGATAGGAAATCGCCTATTTTTCCGTTCTTCGGCGTCCAGAAGAAGTTTCGTGCAAGTGTCATTTTTTCCTTTCACGAGTTTTGACGTGAGTACGAACGGCAAATTTGAATTGGACCAAAAATCGATTTATAAGCATTAATAAAGCGAAAGTAAGTACTAATCGACCTTTTTACACTTGATAACGAAGTTTTTTAGGTATCTGGCCGTTTTGAAAGATTTCAAACGAAATTCCGGTCCCCCAGAAGTTTGGTTAGTTTCGGTATCGATTTTGGTGCTCAAAATTTATTTGGAATGTGTAAATGGACAAGAAAGGCTTCCTTATAAGATCTTCTAACGGAAGCGACCGGAAAATATGGTTCAGGTAGAATTGAAATGTGTCACTGGAACTTTCATTCCTTTGCCGAAAGTAGAAAAAAGCTATATTGAACCAGAATACATCGGTTTTTTCCATATTCCAGGAGTTTGTGTCTTATTTTGGAACAGGTGAATGATAAATCGGAAGCATATGTTTGACCTATTCCATTTTATTTGTACAAACCTACTGTGGTAGTAATGTATGAATATTTTTCAATCCAATAAATTACTATACAATCAGAATATTTTACTCCTTGTTCATAAGATCAAATAAATAAAATGTCGTCAAGTCTTGAACTTTCAGTTCAAGAGGATAATAAACATTAAATCTTCACAAGCATGCATATGAAAATTATGTGAAAGCAATGCAATTTTTTTCCATGGCGAAAAATAATATATTTCAACAGTGATCTCTTGTACTTTTCATGCAAATAACTAGAAAAGGAATCCTTTCTATCAATTCATATAAACGTTAATTATTTTCGTCCATCACATCTTTTCCAATTCATTCACATTCTGAGAAATACGCTAAGAATGTAGAAATGGCAACATAGTGTTGACTTGGAACATAAAAATATTTTGAGAAACGTCATAACTTCGATACAGAGTGGAATGTGTCAAATTTCCAATGCCAGAGCTGTGATTTTATAATTGTGAATGGAGTATAGGTATGCTCGCTTATACAGGGTGTATTTCAAAGTGAGGCTTTTCTTTTGACAGGTGATAGATTTAATCTAAAAAGGTCATTTTACCGAAAATTTCTTATATGAAATGTTCTATTTGAAAAATTGATAAAAAAGCGGCATATATATGACAAATAACAAGAGGTGTTGATATCTACGGAGGAGCAGGCGAGGGACCAGGTTTGGACTGATGGATTTTCAGATTCACCTAAAAACTATGCAATATTCTAGTATCATTTTCTCGGAACAGGGGCATAATTCATAAGAAATTTTTTTTGTAAAATGACTTATTTTGATGAGTTCTACCATCTGTCAAAAGCCTCACCTTAAAAAACACCATGTATTTTGTGAGCAAATGTGAATAGATTCCATTAACGCCCACAGCAATTGAATCCATACTTTAGCTCCACTAGAAATCATTGTTCGATTATCATCAGTATGATCACATATCAATCGCAATCTGTTGAAAAAACGTTGGTCCGTTCGAAAGAGAAACAATAACTAGTAGACTAAAAACCCCGTTTCTTATTCTACGATCGCATAAGATCCCCTGCTATTGTTTCATCTCGACGTGTGCGGTAATTGAGTATTCAATTTCAACGGAATTTAATACCGGTAGTCCGAACAATGGACAATTCAATTCGTTATTTGTGAAATCTTATTCTTTCTGGGTTAAGTGGAACGACGAATGTACTAATGCTCCCTTTAGATTGATTAGGGGGATAAATAACCTGAATAGAACGGAAATCGGTTTTTTCAAAAGACGAAGAAACCGAAGACTAATATTTCGAGTTTTCTAAAGACATCTCTTAATTTTTTTCATTCTGTCGATTCCTACCGGACAGATTTCATATTATGTTCTGGAAGAAAACGTCTCCTACAAATCTTCTTGATTTTATTCAACGAAGTTCTCAGTATTTCGTTATAAAAAGAAACTACCCCGAAACACAGAACAACCAATTTGACAAGTCCCCTTCATATCAATGTACAAGAAAAGAAGCCCGTCCCAGCTTCGCCCGGATAGAAATTTGTTTCATTAACATTTTGCGACGAACTTTGAGTAACTCTACAACATTTATTGTGTTTATAATAATAATAATAATCTTTATAAAGCCAGCAACGAGAAGTGGAAACCGACATCATGGCAGAAGATCGAAATGCCACTCCACCTGCTGGCTCGACCACCGTGAGGAGGACTGCTCGCAGGGGAGCTCGCAACGTACGTATCAAGTGGAGCCGCGAAATGAATATCGAAGTAATGCGAGCTTTTTATTACGTGAACAATTGCGAGGACAAGCCACTTCCGGGATGGAGATACTCCCTCTATAACGAGTTCACCGGGAGGCATCCGGAACTTCAGCTGACGGAAGGGAAAAGCATTCAAGAGAAATCTTCAAAAGATCAAATTATCCCAGAGGATCGCGGGATATGCACAGCAGGCTGTAGCATTGCAAACCTGTCACATCGTGCGGAAATTCCTGAACTAGTGGAAGGAACTGAAATGTTTTTTCACTGGTTCATAAAAATAATACTAGCTCAAGCTGAGACCGGGAAACCGATGATGAAGAATCTTTATTGATCCTCTAAGACATATAACATTCATGTATAGGATTGGTCAGAAAAGAAATATACATAGAAAATCGCGTGTCTGAAAGTTGATCCACGCGGCTACTTTTTTATAGATATGCATTTCCCCCTCTCTAACTTTGGTGGCCTCTCCTACCCGCATACCTAGCACGGAGACGCAATTAGGTCCGGTCGCGCGGTTTCATCTTCATCACATCAACCTACCATATCTTTTGATGTACTCGATGTATGTAATTGTATGATGTAAGGGGTAATTTCGTTCTAAATTGAAAACTGGGGATAAATAACGTATTAAGTTGGATGAGGATCAATACCCTATTCAAAAAACGCACTCTCAAATAGTGCATAATTTTGGAAAACATCTGATTACCATAAACAGGTTATAGCAAGTCAATCTTGATAGATAGATATATGCTATCGCGGACTTTTTTGTAGAACTATTTGAGAGGCACATTTCCGTCATACATTGTATCCACGTAAGTCTTACGGTTTTTGCAGCGCACGTGAAAATAGTTATAGTAGGTATCCGGGTGGAAAGTATAGCCTATGTCAATCAGGGGTAATGTAGCTTTCTGAGGGTTAAAGAATTTCTGAAATTGGTTCAGTAGTTTCTGAGCCAAGTCGTATCAAACACACAAAAATACGAATCTATTATAATATTAGTATAAATAAAGCTATTATATTATATTTAATCGTCTCTAGAAGTATGCAATCTGTGAGTTTTGGGGAGTTTAGGAATGATGTTAAGAAAAAACTCTTAAAATAAACAAATTATCAAAGAAACAAGCTATAATAAAAAAATCATTTTTTAAGACAAGCTTTTATAATAACAATACTCATCCGCCATTTTGAAGCCGCCATCTTGAATTCCTCAATTTTGAAAAATCGTAATTTCCGACCCAGAAAACCCCCAGATACCAATTTTGAATAGAATCGGATCATAATTACAAAACTCGTCCGCCATATTGTAGCCGCCATCTTGAATTTTTCAATTTTGACGGAAGAATCATCATTGTCGAACCCAAAAACCCCCAGATACTAATTTTGAATGGAATCGGATGATAATTACAAAACTCATCCGCCATTTTGGAGCCGCCATTTTGTTTTTTTCTATAAAAAATATTTCATGATGCATTGTCACCAGAATTATGTACACCTGCCAAATTTCAAATCAATCGGACGATTAGAAGTGTGTCATATTCAACTTGCAAGATTTGATTACAGACAGACACCGGGACAGGTGAAACTAAATAAAAGCTTTTAATAATTTAAAAATGGGTCCCCTAAAGTACTGACGTCAAATCAGGAGCTTTTGATCGCTCGTTCGTCAACCTTGTGAACAGATCCACCTTGTAGATAGATTTGCATTCAATAATTCAACAGAAACATATTTTGAATATTGTTGAAAAAAATTACCAAAATAGGTGGGATTAGTCATGTCCACTTTTAATTATATTGAATTTGAGAATTCGTGGCTACATTGACTATCCTAGAGGGAAGGAATTAAACTCAGCTGAATTTCGTCGACGTTTCGGACATTTATTGTTTGATAACACACAAAACAATGGGGTTGTCCTCAATTATGACTAAAAGACAGCAGCTGTTAAAATTATATCTAACTTATGTATACAAATACTTATGTATATAAATACCTCATTCATTTGAGTTGTCTGAAATTAAAAACATGCAATCGTCAAACCGTTTAGATCATCAACAAAACTTGCTATAAAGAATGATCGAAATTTAAAAACTCTGAAAATAACTTTCCTCCGCAATCTCGCCCCAAGTCTACAATTATTACGAATGATAATGAATAATCTATTGAAGTTATTTGCAGTTTCCCTTACTTGAGAGGGCTCACAGAAAGAATAAATATCATAGCAAAGAAACATAATTGCACCTTAGCCTGCTATAAAAAAATACCCTGAACAACTTCTACACTAGACTTCAAGTTATTTTCAGAGTTTTTTAATTTCGATCATTCTTTATAGCAAGTTTTGTTGATGATCTAAACGGATTGACGATTGCATGTTTTTAATTTCAGACAACTCAAATGATTGAGGTATTTATACAGGGTCTTTCACGAGGAACCTCACCCATATTTATACGGGAAACTACTGAACGTATTTTCATGAAATTCAGCACTTATAAGTATTTCCCGATGCTGATGAAATCTAAAATATTTTCAAGGCATGAGCACCTCCGGTTTTTCCGGAAATGACGTCAACTTCCGTTTTTCAAATTAGAACACCATTTTTTTATTGCAGAAATAGATTCCTTAGAAAATTTCAAGTTCATTTTTTTTATGGCAGATATTGAATCTACGTTAAAAAATAATGTGAGTGTATGCATCACACCCTTGCCCTAAAATGGATATTTTCTGAGTTAATATCCACTTTAGGGCAAGGGTGTGATGCATACACTCACATTATTTTTTAACGTACATTCAATATCTGCCATAAAAAAAATGGGGTTCTAATTTGAAAAAATTGATTTTTCACGATTTTGTCATCCCTAACTTTGAAAGCGATTTTTTCACCCCCTGTATCATGAATCGCGATTTCGATTTTTAAAGTGGATACATCAATCTTACATCTTGAAAAATCCCAAAAATGAAAATTTTCCATCCAAAAACCTCGAAGTTATTCCTGTTTCAGCGGAGCTCTATTTTCGATTTTTTTTTCGAATTTTCCGGCTCAGAGAGAATTTTCCAACCAAAACTGAAAAATGTTACAACAAAATAACTTGAAATTTTCTAAGGAATCTATTTCTGCAATAAAAAAATGGTGTTCTAATTTGAAAAACGGAAGTTGACGTCATTTCCGGAAAAACCGGAGGTGCTCATGCCTTGAAAATATTTTAGATTTCATCAGCATCGTGAAATACTTATAAGTGCTGAATTTCATGAAAATACGTTCAGTAGTTTCCCGTAAAATATGGGTGAGGTTCCTCGTGAAAGACCCTGTATATTTGAATCTTTTCGAGATTCGAATCCGAACCTATCCTGAAAATTTCAAGTCTCTAAGTTCGACCCGTTCGAGAGTTATCGAATAATACAGTTTAGAAGATCAATGCAAAACTTGACTTGGTCTAGTAACCAAATTAGGGAGAATTCCGTACTGCAATCGGAAATAACAAACTCTCTTGTTAGAATCTGCAGAATTCAATCAAAAACCATTCGTCCTATCGATCATACAGCGGAATAGTAACAACTAGAATGCAAACAATAAACTCCCTGCCATATATCAAGTCAAGGTCTTGCAAGGCTTTCCGTGAAAGTCACACTGAGAGAGCAGCAGATAAGCTCACAGAAATGTTTTTAGGCGATCAGGTGTTGCGAAACATTGTTCGCGTTGACATTTGACAGCTTTACCTATCGACAATCGAAACAATGGAGATGGGCGATAAAAGACGTGTGTTCACATACCGTGGTGTTGAAAAATAATAGGGTATGAGAATATGTAAAAGGATTTCGAATTATTGCATGTTCTCTTATTCGATTCGTATGTGTACAATATTGTGAATATTTCCATAAAATTGAAAAAAGTACACTTGAGATTATTTTCCCATAAAATGACAACACCTACTCACAGGATTTACAGCACATCTATTTTTATATTTCATGAAGACTATTATTACACGTTCATGTTATTCTTCGTGAGTAATATCATAAGGGCATCTGACTTTTCCGAAAAAAATTGAATAAACACGTTTAGCAATATTTTAACAAGAAGCATGAGTGCCGGTGGCAACAAAAATCAGAATCGAAGACGAGGATTTTTGCACCTGCACGAATGCTTTTTGTTAAAATACTCGTATACTCCATTCACTTTTATAAAGTATCGCGGTTTGCCATGAAATTTTGACACATTTCACCGTATATATTTTGAAAATGTTAGGTTATGGTCATTGCACTGTCAGATACGCCCACAACGTTGCCGTTTCTGCTAAAAAATCGTAGTAATTACGTATTTATCCAAATGTTCCTTTGGGAAATTAATGAATTTGAGAAAATATTATGTTAATTCAGAAGACATTCAAATACATTTTTGCACAACCTGAAATACTCCAGTATGAAAATGTTGTAGTTCTACGAAACCTGGGCCACAGTTAAATCTTCGAAGAACTAACTCCATTTACAAAGTTGAAAAAGAGTAAATAGAAAGTAGACCTGGCAATGTCGCTTAATTTTCACGAGTGCCAACCTGCGTCTGTTCTAGGGGAAAAAACTTGATAAACCTAAATCATGGCCAACCGCGATACTGTATAAAAGTGAATGGAGTATATATAACATTGAATTGTGTTTTTTCGATTTTTTTCACGAAGAAAAAAATTAGATGACCGAATGGTATTCCATAAGACTATTTCATGAGTAACAGATTATTCTGCATGTATTATGTATGGGTATAAATTTGAAAACTGAAAAACAGCTTATTTATTCAATGACAAAATACTACTGCGAGTTTCTGATTGGTGGAAATTAAGACGAGGCAAATAGTCGTGAAAAACACATTTTTACTAGGGATTTTTTTTGTATTTTTTTTTTCGGGGCATCCAATAGATCTAAATGTGCTTCAGGCACATCCGTTCATTGTGGGATACCAGATAAACATAATCCTATGTACAGAACCCTAAGAATAGTCCAATTCATTTGTCAAGATCTCAGGAATAATATATGTATAATAAATAAAAACTAAAAAAACTGGTATTCGATCAATAAGGAGACTAATAAAATGTGGACTTAGTCCATATAAATATATCCGCAGTTCATTTGTTGGCGTTCTAACATTAAAATAAACTGATACACATGAGTTGATATTGACTTAAATTGTAAAAAAATATAGTTGAAATAAGATTTTTGTGATGAAAATTCATATTAATATGATTTCAAGTTGCAAATCAATTTTAGCCTGTAGGTCGGCAGCGTATACAGGGTGGTTAAGAAAAATCGAGTAAAATAACGAAATTTTATTCGCAGAGAATTCAAACATTTTAAGACTATCAATACAATGTATGGCCTCCACGGGCATCAATAACAGCTTGACATCTTCTTTGCATACTACACACGAAGTTGTTGAACATTTCTTTAGGAATTGGGTTCCATAAACGGGGCAGAAGCTCTCTCAGATCATTTAAAGGCCAATTCTCACTTTCGTGCAAGCAACGCGCTCGGCACAGGCAAGGCACCGAATCGGCAAAATATCTTTTTCATTGATCATATGGTTTTTGTGTGGTTAAATTCACATTATGCCGGCAACGTCTCGGCAAGCGACGGCCCCTGCCCGCCCCATATGATCAATGAAAAAGATATTTTGCCGATTCGGTGCCTTGCCTGTGCCGAGCGCGTGGATTGCACGAAAGTGAGAATTGGCCTTAAGGATTCTGGGGTAGGTTGATGATTATCTAATCTTCTTTGGAGCATATCCAATGCATGTTCTATGCATTTCAAATCTGGTGAGTGCGGAGGTATTGATTGGTAAATGTGGAATACCAAGCTCCTCGCGCTTTTCTCAACTATGGCTGCACGGTGCGGTCTATCGTTATCGTCTAGAAATTGAAAAGTTTCACCAATAGCAGCGTGAAAATTTGGCACAACATTGTCAATGACATGCTCCCCATAGTGTAAGGCGGTCATATTGCCAGGACAAATGTGTAGATCTGTGCGCTCGTTGAAACATATCCCGGCCCATTCCATAACAATACACCCTCGGAATGGATGGACTTCTTGGACATAGCGACGATTGCGGGGTATGCGTGGGATTGTCCATACCCTTATTCTTCAAGAATCTGAAAACCGTCCATATCCGGATTCATCAGTGAAAAGGACACTACGCCATTGACCGTCCCAATTGATATGTTGCTTTGCCCATTCCAGTCTTTGACGCTTATGGTCACATGTTGATGGAACTCCTCTTAATGGACGTCTAGATCCTAGATTCACCTCTCTCAAACGTCGTCTGATGGTTTCGATGGAAACTTGGACCCCATATGCATTTTGAAGAGTATTCCGTAGCATTCTACACGTAGATGTAGGGTTTCTTCTCGCCAAAACGGTGATGAAACGATCCTGAGCAGGTTTTGTTTTTCGTCGCCCACCAAGCCTTTGTCTTTCCAACACGGAACCTGTCTTAGAGCATTTCCGCTACAACAACCTGAGTTAGGCCACTCTGTAGCATTCCGATAGCCCTATTAGCCTCAGCGTTTGTTAATTTACGTCTTGGCATTTTCAGAAAACTCGTTTCAAATCGAAGCCGTTGATAAACTGACTTCATTTCAAAATAAGAACATTCATGAAGCATATGCAAAGAACCAAACTTCAGAAAAAAGGCGACCAGATTGACGAAATGTCTTATACTGATTTTTATTGGATCGATTCAAGTTGTTATGGAGTTTTAAATGATTTTACAGCGATTTTCTCGAAGATTTCATACTTTTAAAAACGATTGAATACGATATCCCTAACTATTGTGGGGCAGTATATGTAAAGATGCATAGAAACTCTGGCGCAGCAACTTCTAACTGAAAATCGTGACCCGAAATTGTGGATATGTACGGCACTCTTGATTGTAGTTCTTGGTCTAGTTCCGGAAGATTCCAAAAGATTTCACGACACGGTCCTTTTTGTACCTAATTTAGATTGAAACGAGTCTCTTAGAAAACCGTTGATTTCCTAAGGCCGGCCACTCACGTACAGTCTAACTGTCAGTTAGACTGATCGCAGTTGGAATTGTCAGTCTAAACTTTACGTGAGTGGGCATTTCAGTCTCAGTTTAACGCGATTTTGCCAACTGTTCAGTCTAACTGAGAGAAATGAATTTTTTCATATTTTAAACTGAAAGGACTACCTGAAATGACCGTGTGTGGGGGTTCGGACTGTTCAGCAGTGTTGCATATACTATTACTATTGTAATAGTTCTATTACTTTCGGATCCCATCTATGACGCTATTACGTACACTTTTAAAAAATGCCAAATCTATTACTATTCCAACGATGAAAGATATGCAACTACTGAAGTTTAAAGTTCTGTGCATGCAATATGAATCACGGACTTTTGCACATGATCTGTGAGTTCTGTGACATTGAATATTGACATTTGACTGATTTGACAATTTTGACATGTATTTTCCCGGTTTTCCGGTTTAGAAATTAGAATCCGATAGCTGAGATACAGGAGTGACCTCTAGCATTCGGAAACAGTACCGTTTACAGGTAGTTTAGCGCCACTAGATGCGCGTGGGTGGTCCTGGTTTTGGATCAAAGATAATAAACTACATACCACAGGCACTGAGACTACAAAACGTAATAGATTTCGAAGAAATAGTAATAGATTGCTAAAAAAAAATTCGCCTGCGGCGCCGCGGCGGCCATCTTTCTTCTGACAGAATCAGTATGTTACTATCTATTACTATCAGCGTTGCCAGGTGTAACATAATTATCAGATTGTAACATAATTTTTCGGGAAAATAGAGTTGACCAATAAAGTGTAACATAATCGATAATTGTAACATAATTTCGGGAAATGTAACATAATTGATAATTATTGTAACATAATTTAGACAGTTCAATGAAAATTATTTACCATATTTTCTGTTTATCAAAACTTCGGCAACAAAAATATCAGGCGCTTCTTATTCTATTGAAATTATTTTTCTTTTGAGGGAATTCAGGGCCGGGGATTGCGGGGAATCCCAGAATTAATTCTACACATTCGATAGACGTAATAGATTGACACGGAAATAATACCTTATTCACCCATTTCAGCCAGAAAACATACGGAATCCTCGATTTTGTTGAATATTCTACAAAATCATTATTATAGAAATATTTCAAGATGGTATTCCTCTCATTATGTATTGCGTTACCCCACAGCAGGTAGATAGTTGGTCTTTTTCGCAGTTTTGCGGAAGAGACTGTGTCATAAAAGCCATCTGGGTACCGATTTACGCTTTGCTACATCAGTCGGGCGGTACTTTTTCTATTGCGTGTCTGTAAATATGTTATTTTTTCTCTTTTTATTATGGGAATAGGGTTGAAATTCGAAAAACACAGTGCCATAATTATTGTAACATAATTTTCAGGAAAATCTGATAATTTTGGCAACCCCGTACCATAATTTCATTTCATTCATCTGGCAACGCTGATTACTATTCTGTCTTTGAAAATATTACTTTTTTTTATTTGACATATGCAACACTGGTTCAGTTCTCAGTTCAGTGTGAGTCAAGGAAGGGAGCATATCACGATGTCGCGCAATCATTACAGAAGAAACCAAGTTTCACTCGACTTCATCGAGATTTTCCGAGTGCTTGAGGAGATATTCTTGTAGAAAATTTTAGGCACTCGTACGAACGTCCTGTGGCTAAAAATCTCAGGGTAGCAGTCAACCTTTCATTTGGAGATATTGCATTTCTCATGACTGTATCTTTTTTCACAATCAATGGGGAAACCAACGATAGCAATTTTTGGTACACCGGTTGAGTCATGCGCAAATAATTGAGAAAATCTAATGGTTCTTCCTCCAACTCCCTCAATAAGTTTATGTGGGAAGATATTGCGTTTTTGTAGCCACTTCTTGCACCACTGTTTACGTTTTCTCTTTTTTATTCTTGGTAAAATTGCAAAAATCAAACCGAGGACAGCCAAATCGTCGGACCTGCTCGAATCCATGATTGGAACAAACTGAAGGATTGAACTGCTCATGTGTGTACATCTCAGTCCTCAGTTAAGACTGACAATTTCAACTGCGATCAGTCTAACTGACAGTATCTATACGACCTGAAATTTATTTTTGCATCAGCTTCTAGGATGAAGCTTATTTTATGGTTACTGGCTCTAATGAATGGTTTATTCTGCATGGAGAATAATTGGGTAGTATTTGTATTCATCATTTGGAGATGATTCAAACGTTCATGGATACAAAAAGATTGAAAAAAGGTCACAGTGTACAAAAATATTAACTAACTTTTTGTGATGCATAATTCTAAGTATCTATAAACTGCAATAAACTATTATAGGTTGATAATTAATTACTTAGCATCAACATTATTCGAAAAACTGAAACAAGGTCTATATAATTACACCAGCAAAACCAAACAGTTCATTGCCAGGATGTGTTATTTCTTGAAATAGAGAAATATCTGTTGGCAATTGGTGAAAACTTCGAATGTATATGGATATACTACTTCATTCACTTTCATAATGTATCCCGATTGGCCCTGACATTCTGACACATTTCACCATGTATACATTTAAAAATCTAAGGTTATAGTCATTTTCCTGTCAGATAACTAAGCAACGTTTTTCTCTCTGTTAATACTGGAAATATTGCACGAATATAAACATGGTTGGAAGAATTAGTTATGCTATTTGCTTGTACGGAATTCAAGAATCGAGTGTTGAAATTTCACTGAAGAATAATGAACAGTCCGTAACTTTGTGATAGTTCAAGAATAAAAGTACTGGAATAACCTGACAGAAAAACTTCTTAAGAGACAGACGGACCTATGGAATTCCCCACTTTTCAAAATTCTCTAGAAATAAGCCTACAGAAGACATTCGAAAAACTTTTTTGCTCAACTTCAAATACCTACCTTTTTGCTCAACTTTGAATACTCCAGTATGAAAATGTAGTAGTACTATAATACCTGTGTCACAGTTAAACCTTGAAAGAACTAACTCCATTTACGAAATTAAAAAGGATTTGATAGAAATAAGCTTGGAGATTAACGTCTGTGAAATATATAAGACTATTTCCCTCATCTTAATTTCCACCAACGCGCAATTTTGAATAACAAATGGTTTCTAGATGGAAAAACTATGTGGCAGCAGCTGTCAGCAGTTTTTTTAGAGCTCACCTGCGGCAAAACTTGACAGTTCTTGTCACCAAAAATTGCAATAATAAAGTTCGTAGTATTTTGCCATCAAATAAATTACCTGTTTTTCAGTTTTCAAATTAATACCTTACATAATGCATGCATAATCTCTTACTCATGAAATAGTTTTGTCGAATACCATTCGGGTAATTTTTCTCGTGAAAAAAGTCGAAAAAACACAATGCAAAGTAATATTTTTTCAACAGAAAGCATTCGTACAGGTGTAAAAATCCTCGTCTTCGACTCGGATTTTTGTTGCCACCAGCACTCATGCTTCTTGTTAAAATATTACTTAGCAACGTGTTCTTTCGATTTTTTTTTTCGGGAAAATTAGATGCCCCCATGATATTACTCACGATTTTTTCCGAAATTCAAAAATCCGTCTGAATACCGATTAACGATTTTCTCTTATACAGGGTGGCCCACCCCAGACGCGGTTCTCATTTTGAGGCAGTAAATGAAGACATTTTGAAAATTTTTTTTCGTGAAATGTAAAGGACAATCAGATGCACAATTCAAAATTGTTTTCACACATACAGGGTGTTCGATAACAAAGATATAGACCATAGTTACACTTTTTCAAATGGAATACCCTATATATGAATTCAAAAATTGAATGGCAAGCTCAAATAATGATGAGTTTATAAAGACCATTTTATGCCTTAGAAGAACCATTGTAGAGAAAATGGCGAAAAATCGAAAAAAAGGAGTACATATTTTCAATTTGCAATGAATGAATAAACCCTTCAAGCCAAGGCCAACGACATATTGGCTACCCTTATGCAGAAGAAAAAAATTTAACTCTGGAATATACTATACAGGGTCTTTCACGAGGAACCTCACCCATATTTATACGGGAAACTATTGAACGTATTTTCATGAAATTCAGCACTTATAAGTATTTCACGATGCTGATGAAATCTAAAATATTTTCAAGGCATGAGCACCTCCGGTTTTTCCGGAAATGACGTCAACTTCCGTTTCTCAAATTAGAACACCATTTTTTTATTGCAGAAATAGATTCCTTAGAAAATTTCAAGTTATTTTGATGTAACATTTTTCAGTTTTGGTTGGAAAATTCTCTCTGAGCGGGAAAATTCGAAAAAAAAATCGAAAATAGAGCTCCGCTGAAACAAGAAGAACTTCGAGGTTTTTGGATGGAAAATTTTCATTTTTGGGATTTTTCTAGATGTAAGATTGATGTATCCACTTTAAAAATCGAAATCGCGATTCATGGTACAGGGGGTGAAAAAATCGCTTTCAAAGTTAGGGATGACAAAATCGTGAAAAATCAATTTTCTCAAATTAGAACCCCATTTTTTTATGGCAGATATTGAATCTACGTTAAAAAATAATGTGAGTGTATGCATCACACCCTTGCCCTAAAGTGGATATTAACTCAGAAAATATCCATTTTAGGGCAAACCGGAGGTGCTCATGCCTTGAAAATATTTTAGATTTCATCAGCATCGTGAAATACTTATAAGTGCTGAATTTCATGAAAATACGATCAGTAGTTTCCCGTATAAATATGGGTGAGGTTCCTCGTGAAAGACCCTGTATATCATTCAAATCAAACTGCCAGAATGCATTGAATTGATGATGAAACGATGGATTGACTATTATGGAACCAAATTTATGCAACTTTTATGAAAATAGAAGGAAAAAATTGGTTTTCTTAGGGTTTTATTAACATATATAAAAAGAAACCAGTCAGTTAAAAATACTCCACACAGTTTTTCGGCCAATAAATCTCATATTTCCCAATTTCCTTCATCTTCTGAATTTGGGGATAATTCACTATCAACAGAGCTTGCTATTTTTTTCTGGAGAAGGCAGCAGCTCTGGCAGTATCATATTCAAAACTGAAATTGTTTCCCTTTTTCTTTTTGGAAGTGATCTATGACTTGTTATAATCGTGTCAGATGAAATCAGAAGACGACAAAATATGTCTTGATTGGTCTTGACTCGATTACATTTTCTTGAAAATGAGGACAACCAAGTCCATCCTAGACATTTTCAGAGTTTTCTTTCGAGAACCTGACACCATTTAAAAAAATTACTATAATCCTTTTCGAGTACAGGTATCAATTTCATAGCTAATAATTTAAGAAGGGGCAAAAAGGGGCAGCTGTTAGGGAGCTGATCTTCTACTAGAAACCCAAGAGAATCGTTATTAAAAAAAAAGGTTATTTTGAAGCTCATGGAAAGTTACTTTTACATCATTATTCCATCTTTCAATGGCAAAAAAAAAAATCCGAACAGGACAACTTTCAACGCAAATGATTAGACTTTAAACAAAATATTATATTGAAAATATATAAACAAAAACGAAGTACATAGGTTCAGATGAATCCTGCAAAGCGTGCATTTGAATTCTCTGATCACAGAAGAAACTATGGTCAACAACAATACATAATAATTATGTTATTTCCGTCGACCATAGAATAAAAGCTCATTTCAACGCACTCGAAATCATCCATTAATGACCTTTTTTAATGCATGATTTCTTATCAATGCATGATTGTCATGGCAACCGAACATAAAATATTCAGTCAGAGCACTATCGAGCTTGGTTGGAAATCAACTTCTGTCACAGAAGGGTATATTGACAACTCCATTCAAAATAAAATAGACTGCAGAAGAAATTTCAGGTGATACAAGTTGCAAAGTAAATAATACTTCAACCTCCACTTTCTCCACACTTTCCTTATGGGATATCATAGGTAATGATATAAATGCAAACTGAATGTAAACTATTCAGAATGTCACAACATGCCCAATATTCCCTCATGGTGCCCAGAATGCAACATCTGAATCTATAAATACCAGATCGAAATGCGAATCCTGCCTTCCGTTCAACTCCATTTCTCAATAATCCGTCACAGGGTGAAAATTACATGTCAGGACGCAATCCTTATCCTAAGTCAATCCCCTCAGATCCCCTTCATGCACGGAGACATGAATCGAACCTTCTCCTGTTCAGAAGATGAAGTTTCATAACTCCATTCGAAACGGGAAAGAAGAATCCATGCGAAAACTAATAAAAGAGTTTTATATCGAGGGAACTACAGAAGAAAGTATTCGACGACTTGATCCATTCTTAATTGTGTGAGAGGTCCCATGTTCGGTTGTGATCATTATTATAATATATCTTGGTAGTTATTATGAATGAAGGTGTTATAGTTTTTTTCTCGGTCGATGTTGAATTCACCTAATATCATGATTATTTGGAGCACATCACCATTTACCGAATCCCACGCATACATCAAAAGATCATGAATGTTTTTCTCCGGTATATTCATAACTAGCTGGCCCGGCGAACTTTGTTTCGCCTAAATGATACCTATACCATAGCCATCTTTATCTTAAGAAGGCCGTGCCTATACTTACTGTGGATTTCACAAATCGTAATCACCAGTGATCGGAGATCAACGGCTTGGTTAGATTTCTGAACTGTCAAATCGAGTTGATTCTAGATCAAGCTCCGATCACCGGTGATATGCATTGTGAAACCCCCGTTTAACTTACCATTGCTATTTTTTCAAGCAGGAGATAAATTAGGCATAATAAAAGTGCTGTCAAATGTCATCTGTCAAATGTCATCTGTCAAATGTCATCTGTCAAATGTCATCTGTCAAATGTCATCTGTCAGATGTCCTCTGTCAAATGTCATCTGTCAAATGTCATCTGTCAAATGTCATCTGTCAAATATCATCTGTCAAATACCATCTGTCAAACGTCATCTATCAAACGTCATCTGTCAAATATCATCTGTCAAATGTCATCTGTCGAATGTCATCTGTCAACCGTCATCTGTCATCTTTTCCACGGATATGAACTGTCACACAAAACAGACATACAAAAATAATATGTCAATTACTAATTATGGTCAATTTTGAATTCAGTTACTTCCGCAAATATATTCATTACCCAAACATAAATCAAAAACATTTCAGAAATATAGAGAGAAAATGAAAATGGACAACTCACGATTGATGCTGATCGTCACATTTACTTTACAATCCGGTGAAAATTCACTGTTCCACCAACTTAAGATCTTTACCTGCTTTTGATCTGATTATAGCCTATGAATTTAATCGTCAAGATCCGATTCACTTGGCGTTTCGGCAAACATTTCTGTGTTTCTGTTCGGTGTGACAGGTCGTATCCATGGGAATATGGAAAGTTCGGTATTCCTCCAACTTGAGATGTTTATCCACTTTTTCATCTGGTAATAGCATTCCATGTACTATGAATTCTATGATTAATCCCCATGGAATATTCTTATACCGTTGGTAAGACCTACTGCACTTTTAACTATTCACTTGACATGCGATTCTGTGGAAGAAAAACTAACCTCCTTCGTCCAAATGTCAAAACCTATATAAGTACTCTATGATTGCTCGATTGGTAGTAACACATAATTCTATGGGTGGTAAGAAAAAGGAAGGCTTTTTTCTCTTTTCTGTAGGATTTTTTTGGGAATATTTTGTTATATAAACCTTGCCCTAACAATAATAAACACAACAAAAAAAGAATTGTCCAATTTGGTGCGATCGTTTGAACAATATGGCATTTCGAAGTTTTGAACCAACCATAGATCGCCTTTTATTAATATAGATATGCAATTCAAGTAATAATTCTAATCCCAGAAAGAAATTTTGCATGTTACAATACTCAGTTTTCACTGACCGTGGGATACCGCTGTTATAAAAAATGTTGATAGACCAGCAGATTACAGGGTGAGTCAATAGAGCTCGATAAATCTTGGAGATTTTGGGCTAGGAGAATGATTCAAATTTAAAGGAATTAAGGAATCGAACTCAGCGCATAAGCTTCAATTATTTTCGACTCTACAGGCTAGTCCGAAAGTGTTGAAAAACGATAGTTAGTATAGCTTGCGGCATTCCTGATTCTCACAAGAAATGATGCTCTTCAATATAAATATCAAGTAATTGTGATCACAAATTCAATATCCCTCCCCTTATAGGCCTACCACACGCTCAAGCTTCACCACAGTTTGGCTTGCGCAAACCGGCTTGAACACTGAACACTGAGGGAAACTGCATACAATTCTCCCAACCACACGCTCAGTGTTCAGTGTTCAAGCCGGTTTGCGCAAGCCAAACTGTGGTGAAGCTTGAGCGTGTGGTAGGCCCATTATACGAGGATGCGGAGTTCTTGCTGAGATTTTTATCTGTGCTTTTGTATCATACGTAAGATTGTATGGTGTTCCTTAGTCCAGTTATGCATTTTCTCTGCAAATTCTGAGATCAGAAGCGGGAAACAGGTTGAAGTCTGTTTTGAAGATCCTTATTGGATGTTTGATTTTATTCAAAACTTATTTCATATAAGAATATAGAGGGTCCCGTAGCAGTAACCCTATGTTCCTTATGTCTATTTGGAAAACAGATAGGAATCTATTTATCTACAATGTTACCTTATTGCTCGAGCTCGACAAAATATAAATAATTTCGGTCACAATAGTTATTTTTGTATCTAGTGCGCGAAATGATACTTTGGTGATCGAGAACTGATTTTTTTTAACGAGGCGCAGCCGAGTTAAAAAAAATAGTCGAGATCACCAAAGTATTTCGCGCATGAGATGCAAACAAAATTTTTTCTACAAACGACAAAAATATTGTTCTAAAATAAGTAACATGCTTAGCTTAATATGAAAAATAGAATTGAACTGGCTTAAACTGTTTTTCCAAATCAAGTAATTACTGAACTATGCCATGGAAATAAAATGGCATTTGTTGACAATCATTTCAATGTGACAGTTCTTGATAATTATTTTGGAGTGACTTTTTATTCGCCTCAATTTCGTGCGTGATATTTATAACAGTAAAATAATGGAAATTTCGAGCGACGAAGAAGTAAGCAGTACCCCACCTAACTTGACAGATGCAGCCAATTCAGTAATTTCGAATCTTTTACCGGAGAAATCGAGGCGTCAGTATGAAAATGCATATAAGCAATTCAAAGAGTGGTGTGAAGCAAATAAAGCCAGAAAAATATCCGAAAATGTGCTGTTGGCATATTTTGCAGAGAAGTCTAAGATGCTGAAGTCTTCCACGTTATGGGCAATATATTCTATGTTGAAAGCAACACTCAATGTTAAAGAAAACGTGGATTTTATGAAATTTACCAAGTTGGTTCCATATTTGAAAAAATTGTCAGTTGGAAACCATCCTAAGAAATCTAAGGTATTGACCAGAGAGGAAGTTGAACAATTCCTAAGAGAGGCAGATGATGAAACCTATTTGTTGGTTAAGGTAGATTTTTGATGATTGTTTAATGTGTTTTTTAAACTACTGATTTCCTTTTAGGTTGTTTCAATACTGGGTATTTCGGGTGCTTGCCGCCGTGCGGAACTCACTAAAATGACGGTCGATGACATAGAAGATAAAAATTCCATTTTGATTGTTGAAGTACCCGATACAAAAACGAATATCCAACGAATTTTTACAGTTTCAAATTTAGATTACATTGACATTTACCGAAAATATGCGGCTCTTCGTCCAAGTTATGCTACCAGTCGCCGATTGTTTTTGAAGTATCAAAATAAGAGATGTTTTAACCAAGTTGTTGGAATAAATAGTATTGGAAAGATGCCTAGCTTAATAGCAAAACACCTAAAGTTACCAAATCCTGATGCCTACACGGGCCATTGTTTTCGGAGAACATCAGCCACACTCCTTGCTAATACGGGGGCCGATATATGTGTTTTGAAGCGCCTTGGAGGATGGAAATCTTCGACTGTGGCCGAAGGATACGTGGAAGATTCTATCAACAATAAAATTCAAATATCAAATAAAATTTTAGACTGTGAAATTTCAGGATCAAGTGCTGATATGCAAGCAACTGCCGTAGTTGCTTGCAAATCAAAAACGGATAGTCTTCCAACTCCCAAAACTACGATATCACGAGCTGAATCTGAGTTATCTGGTTTAGGAATAAATATTGGTTCGTGCACTGGCTGCACCATTAATGTTAACATTGTAAATAATAAATAAAATTAGGTAGTGTTAAATTTCCTCACAATTTGAAAGCCTTAATTATTGTTATACATTAATAAATAAATGATTTCTTGGATTTTTGCTTGATTGAGGAACATAAAGGTCAAAATATAAAAATCCCATATAGTTTACATGCAGTGCGCGAAGTAAGTATTTCGCACACTACTTCGCGCACGGTGTCATGGTAACGAAGGAAAATGAAAAAAAGGGTCACTTCGCATATTGTTGTCAATGCGCGAACCTTGTCATTTTTTGACGTTTGTAGAAAAAGGGTTTTTCGTGGGCGAGTCTCGACTTTGATTTTTTTCAAATGGTAACCTGTGTTTTTTATCCCCCTACTCCATGTCTATCTTCATTTCGAGAATATTAACGGTATTCAAATAGAAGTTTGCTTGCACCATTTTAGTATACCTACTTATAATCTCAGTGTTCGTAAAAGCTTCAGGCTTCAGCGGCATTGTTTTTAAAAGGAGACCTTATCACGGAATATCGGAAGCTAGTGGGAAATGATCCTCAGGATTCCTCCTCGCACAGACGGACTGGTTCGCTCCTTTTTTTAGTCGACTAATTGAAACTTCCGCTAGCTGGAGAAATTCAAAGGTCAACGAAACTAAATATCTGCGCTTGAAAGACATCGGCGATCGCAACTTTGATTCGCCATAAGAACTTTATCCCCAACAATGATCGCGTACTCTTGGAAGATTGATACCCGACACGAACAAAACTAATGGACGAATTAATTACAGCCCGGTCTGTCTATCTCGGCCTCAATGGCATTTAAGGAGCATTATCATTCGTTTTATTGATGTGTTTATTATGCCTGGCGCTCGATGTAGAGATGGGTTATTGTTGTCTTTTCTACATTCTTTGTTTGTTGATGTAAAACGCCTGTTTCTATCTATAAAACGTCGGTACAAAAATGCTGCGAAATGTATGTTTTATTTTCGAGGAAGGAATTGCGATACAAAATTTTGTATTTTTGTTTGAGAGTACATGAACTCAATTTGAAAAATATTTTCAAGCGGAATCTACTTCCGGTTCTACCGGAAACGGATGTGAACTTCGTTATTTCAAATGGAACACCATGTATATCTATACACATCTGAATTCTTCGTTTAACTCTGCAATGATTTGATGTATTATTTGCGCAACCACATCAAGTGATTGTTGAGTTATTGCCTGATTCTCGAATTATTTGACAGAAAGATTGTCACAAATTAGTGTTTATATCTTCAAAATCCCCTTGTTGTAAGAAATTTTTGTTTGGAACAGTGAGACAAAAGAAAGTACGCTGATACTGCTTCTTGTATAAATTATGAGGAAATATTATACAGGGTGCCTGAAACAGGGCTTCAAAAGGTGCGTTTGAGTTGACGATCGGCGGAGCGAGTAGAATAGTGAACACAGTAGAAAGAGGAGATCCCGAGCAATTTTGTCAAATCGAACACGGTGGAGTCAAAGCTTGCTAACCTAACCTAACGGAAGAATTGTATTGTGACAGAAATTCGAATTTATTTTTGAGAAATAAAACTTTAAAGTAGACGTGGAGTGCGCTCGGAGCATTTCGACCGTCAACTCGAACGCCCCTAAAGTGAGCCTCAATAAAACTACGAAATCTCATTTTTTTTTCAAATGGGAACCATATAATTTTATAATTCCTATCGATTGCTCGTCCAAAACTAGTTAGAGTGTGCCAAACATTTTATGTCTTTAAAATGAGTAGTTTCGCCGTTATCGAATGAAATTCGAATTTCACGACTAAAGCCAGGTTTCTATGTCTAAATATCAGGTTTATCTAGATAATTTTCAAGTAGGCTACGCCAATAGTAATAATATATCAGTTTTAAACTAAAATTTCTTTATTTAGTCATCATTCATTATCTGCTCTGTTTCCTTGTCAGGTCACATTCCTCCGCAAATAAAGAACAGACTTTTGATATATCATTCTGGTGTACCTTATTATTATTATTAGAATAGAATATAGAATAGAATAGTGTTCATTTTCTAATTGACAATATAAATTGTGTAGGAACAGTCGAATTATTGCTTGTTTTGCATAGTGCTAAAGTGCTTGATCAATAAAAATAAGTAAGAATGGCAATTCCTAACATAGCCTACTTTGAAATAGACGAGCATACCACTAAATTCGACAGAATTTCATGAATAAAGCCAGTTTTGTCCCATCATTCAAATTCAGTGGTATGCTCGTCTATTTCAAAGTAGGCTCTGTTAGGAATTGTCATTCTTACTTATCAAGTGACTATGAAAAACAAGCAATTATAATAAGAAGGTACACTAGAATGATATAACAAAAGACTATTCTTTATTTGCGGCGAATGTGACAAATAAACAGAGCAGATAATGAATGATGACTAAATTAAGAAATTTTAGTTTAAAACTGACCTTATTATTACTATTGGTATAGCCTACTTGAAAATTATCTCGATGAACCGGATGTAGAAACCTGGCTTTAGTCGTTAAATTCGAATTTAATTCGATAACGGCTAAACTTCAATTATATCCAACAAAATACAACATCCAAATGAAATGTTCAAAATGCAATCCACCACAAGAAAAAATCCATCCTGGCATTTTGAACATCTCATTTGAATGTTGTATTTTGTTGGATATAAGTTATTCTCTTACTGAAATGAAATAATAATTTTTGTTCAACCGCCTCTTTCAGGATTTTTATCAAAGGTACATGGCTTGCGAAATATCGAATTTGTTCCATGATTTAGCCGCATACTGAGAACAGTACCTACATATTCCTAAAATATTGTGTGTAACACGTGCCATAATCATATTTGCTGCACATGCAACAGAAATACCTATTTGTGAGTCAAATTCACGAACCGGTTCGGAAAAATCGTAGATCCGAGTCTGCATGGCATTAATGTCGCCAAGAAGATGATGACACGCATTTACGGAAGGCTTAATGGCATGTTAATGTTCCGGAGTCAGTCTGGGTGAAACCAAATACGCCCAATAATTAACAAATTGTAATAACACTGCATAGACTAATACGATGAGAAGTGTAGGTCACAGAACTTATAGGAGAAGATTGGTGCGAAAGTACTGAATATGCAGTTATTACAGTTACTTCATCATGAATCCACTCAGGACTGCATATTTGGAGGGATAATCGGATATGATCAATCCAATGAGTAGACTACATGCAACCCCTATACTAATTCGATAAACCATTCAAAACACAGCTCGACTGGAACAGATGGGACTCGAGTATAGAATCACAACCATCTGCAGAAATAGTCTGGTACACAGACGGTTCAAAGACAGATAAAGGAAGAGGAGCGGGAATACATGGAGTGAGGCCAAGAAGGGATTATATAATACCTCTCGGCAAACACGCCACGATATTTCAAGCTGAAACACATGCTATTAGAACATGCATACAGAAGAACCTGGAAAGTGGCTACCAAAGAAAACACATCCACATTCTCTCTGACAGCCAGAGCGCCATCAAGGCCCTCAACTCGACACAGATAAAGACTAGACTCGTCTTGGAATGCCTCCAGGAACTTTAGGAGCTGGCAGAACACAACAAGGTCACTTTGATGTGGGTGCCAGATCACAAGGGAATAGCGGGCAATGAAAAATCAGAACAATTAGCAAGACAAGCATCTGAAACGCCATTCACAGGGCCAGAACCTGTGCTTGGAATCAGCAAAAACCGATGCAGGACCCTGATTGAGGAGTGGATAAAACAAAGACACCGACAACACTGGGAACAGAGCGACGGGCAAACACACAGCAAAGTCATGGTAGGACACATAAGCCAAACCTTGACGGCTGACTTTTTGAATCTAAACAGAACAAAGGCACGTATAATAGTAGGTCTGCTGACAGGACACTGCGGCCTAAGGAAACATCTGAACACCATAGGAATAATTGACGAACCTGTGGATTGCAGACTTTGCGGTGAAGAGGAAGAAACAGCCTCACACATAATCTTTGAATGCGACGCCCTAGGAAGAAGGCGTCACATAATCTTCGGAGAAATCAACCCAGAAATGGGAATGAATCCGAAAAACCTCATAAATAGGCTACTGAACCTGATAAAGGACACGAACCTATTCTCGAGAGGAACCACTGACGAAAGAGTGATACAATAGACCCAAGCTGGTCGTAGTGTCACATGAGGAATAATGACATTCAGTCAGGAACTTCGTGATTTGATTGAAATTATGGGAGTTGATTCTGATTCCCGGGATACACCTGCAATTTCGGATAAAAATGAACCTAACCTAAATTGGAATATGGATGAAATACTCAAAGGCAATATTAAGGTATTGGAAACAGAATTGCACTATTCTAAGAGAATTAATTGAAGGAAGTGGCAGAAATAATACAGAGAAGAATTCTAATAGTGAAGGATCGAAGAAAATCGATTCAATTCCTGAATATAAGGCACCAATCAAATCAGATAATATCCAGGATGATTTCGAAGCATTAAAGAACCCTGTTATTCAGCCGGAAGGGAGTAGGGTTAATCATTTTTTTACTACATCTATCAAAGAGGAAAAAAGCCTTTTAATTGATCGATCTTTGAATCTTCTTGAGGAGAAATGTAATTCGGAGTTGTCCAACCTAAAGGAGTGGTGAATCTGTCCAAAATGAACTACATGGTCTTTCATAATCCTCAGCGAACAGAGGATCTTAACTTGAAGATAGGTATTGATGACGTCAATATAGCCAGATCCCATAGTGTTTCCTTCTTGGGAATTATTGTTGATGACACTCTCACTTGGAGATCCCACTGTGAACACCTCACGTCTAGGATCAATAGTGCATGTTACCTCTTACGCAGCCTTAGGAGTGTTCTGGACCAAAGTGACTTGATTGGTCTTTTCCATGCACAAGTGATGTCGAGACTTAGGTATGGTGTCTGCTTTTGGGGAATATCGGCGGAGGCGTATTTAGGGCGCAGAAGCGTGCTCTTAGGGTGATGGCTGGGGTTAATCCGCGGGCATCGTGCCGAGACCTCTTTAAGAGATTATCAATTGCCACTCTGCCTGGACTATATATAATCGAGTGTGGTGTGTATGTGCACAAAAATGAGTTTGTCACTAATGGATTTTGTCATGATTTAAATACCAGATCACGAAACAACCTGAGAATACCTGCACATCGACTTTCGAAAACCCACAACTCTTTCCTCGTAATGAGTATAAAAATTTATAATACGATACCAGCCGATATAAGAAACATCTCTGATCTCGAACGTTTCAGGAGGAAACTCAGTAGACTTATTGTTGGTCAATCCTTTTATAACTTGGATGAATTCTTTGTAGCTAAGCTTTGAACAGAGAGACTGTGTATTACCAAGCTAATTTTTTTGTTGTTTTTTGTTTGACTTGTTCTATACCGAAGTTTTGGTCGATGGAAAATAAAGGCATTCTATTCTATTATATTCTGTATTGATTCACCAGAATATATACAGGGTGGCCCACCCCAGACGCGGTTCTCATTTTGAGGCAGTGAATGGAGACATTTTGAAAAATTTTTTCTCGTGAAATGTGAAGGACAATCAGATGCACAATTTAAAATTGTTTTCACATATACAGGGTGTTCGATAACAAAGATATAGACCATAGTTACACTTTTTTAAATCGAATACCCTATATATGAATTCAAAAATTGAATGGCAAGCTCAAATAATGATGAGTTTATACAGACCATTTTATGCCTTAGAAGAACCATTGTTGAGGAAATGGCGAAAAATCGAAAAAAAGGAGTATTTTTAATTTGCAATCAATGAATAAACCCTTCAAGCCAACGAGACAGACAATGTTTTTTCGTGTGAACATATTGGCTATCCTTATGCAGAAGAAAAAAAATTAACTCTGGAATTTACTGAGTGATCATAATTAATGTTCAAACATTAACTACGAATAAGGGTCAAAAACTTTCTTATTTCAAATGGCACACCCAGTATTTCTGTACCTTGTTGAACGTAAAAATTAATATCGAAACTATCTTCATTGGGTTTCCCTATACCTAAACCTAATAGTTTTCAAGTAATTTTCGATTTTTAATTCAACTAGTTAACCTACTATTATGATTAGCGATATTCATAGAAATACTTGGAAATATTTGTGGGGAGATGCTTACAATATTATTTGAAATCTGAAAAACTCATACGAAGATCTCAATAATGGTGTTGCAGTCACGCAAGATTTATTATTCCTTTATAAATGATTATCTACTGTTTTTCTGAATATCAATTCTCATTTCAATTATTTTCAAATTAATTTCGCCTAGAAGGTATTGAGTGTCATCATCATTCAATCTATTCCGGTAGATGCCCTCAAATTTTTCTTTATTCTTATCGTTTTGAAGTTAAGCCATACGTTCAAAGAATCATGTAACAAACGATTCATTTAAAAGAATATTTGCTTCTTCTGCATAAGGATAGCCAATATGTCTACACGAAAAAACATTGTCTGTCTCGTTGGCTTGAAGGGTTTATTCATTAATTACAAATTAAAAATACTCCTTTTTTTCGATTTTTCGCCATTTCCTCAACAATGGTTCTTCTAAGGCATAAAATGGTCTGTATAAACTCATCATTATTTGAGCTTGCAATTCAATTTTTGAATTCATATATAGGGTATTCCATTTAAAAAAGTGTAACTATGGTCTATATCTTTGTTATCGAACACCCTGTATATGTGAAAACAATTTTAAATTGTGCATCTGATTGTCCTTTACATTTCACGAAAAAAAAATTTCAAAATGTCTTCATTTACTGCCTCAAAATGAGGACCGCGTCTGGGGTGGGCCACCCTGTATACAGTCTATTGGGAACTGTCTGACTGGACTCGAATTGTTATAATAATAAAGCTTCCATAGTTGCTATAACTGAGCCCTGGAAAAATTCTGTAGAAATTAGGTAAGTATATAAAATTCAGGGATTCAATTAAGTTTTCAAATTTTGTAGGGAATCGTCGATTCACGGCGGGTCTGCGATTTATTGTCGAAACGGATATTTATAATTGTAAGGAGCGTTCAGATCTGGCAAGAATGATTGTTCCCCATGTCTTGTCTGTGAGTGCTTGGCGAAAGAATCACTTCTTTCGCCAAGCACAAACAATCGCAATATGGTCATTGTAAGTATCTATCGACTCTGGCGCCAAAAGTCACGAGTTCAATACCGAGGCTAGGAAAGAAATTTTCTAGTCTCGGTAGGGGCCACCATTGCACTGTTGGGTCGAAAATTAACAGTGCTGTGCCTTAGGTGGCATAAGGACACAGAAATAAAGCCTACATACAACACAACTGCTTGTCCGAACTCGTACAAGTTACAAGCTTCGAAGCTTGTATATATATACTTGAGATAAGAGATAAACAGGTATAGCTGATAAAGATCTATTTAGAAAACAGAACGTTATGTTGTTAAAGGGAGAGCGGCTGCTCAATAAGAGCATATGTTCACGTGTACCCCCAACTAATATCTTCATCTAGAGGAATTTACTTTTGTGTTTGACGTAATTTTTCATTTCCGATGGTCCCGTTCACGGTTCTGTATTTCAGACTCTAGATGGCGGGCGAATTTTGAACGCATATGCGGCCATCGGCCAAGTAAACTTCGGACTGCTGCTCCAATCAAGACTCATTTCCCGAGAGCAGTGTACGTGCCGACAGCCGTCTTGCGTATGCGTAATGCGTATGTTTGCATTGGCCGATGGCCGCATTTGCGTTCAAAATTCGCCCGCCATCTAGAGTCTGAAATACAGAACCGTGAACGGGACCATCGGAAATGAAAAATTACGTCGAACACAAAAGTAAATTCCTCTAGAATCTAGATGAAGATATTAGTTGGGGGTACACGTGCACCCGAAGTATTTAGCTGCCATAGGTACACATGCAGTATGTGTACGCGTAGGCTACGGCATAGGTAAAGAACGTCGTGTTTAGTTTAGGTGAGATAATTCTTTATCTATGGGTGAGATGCTGTCTACCGTGTTTGTTCTATTCGCGCAATTATGGCCGAAAATTTGGAGAATCTGATTTGCATTAGCGTACAATATTTAAGACCAATTCGTTTTTCTTTGCGGACATCAGAAGAAAAATAAAAAATCAAAAGTGCCGGTCGTCCAAAACTGAATTTATCGAATACGCATGTAACAAAATGTAAAACACGCGATTATAAAAGAACCTTTAAGATAGATAATTATGAAAAAGCCGAATCGTTATGTTATGTGGTTGTGAAACTAGTAATAGTCTTTTATTGTTTTCCTTGTTTGTTATTTGCTGGTGATGATCAAACAGAATGGACCAGATCCGGTGTCAAGGATTTAATCCATTTGAAAGAAAAAATTAAAAAACATCAAAGTTCCAAGACACACCTCTCTGCCAAATTAGGTTTTGATTTATTAGGTAAACAAGATATCCGACAACAATTGAACAGTGCTTACCGACTGAATTTCGATAAACAAGAAAAAAAGAAAAGATACATTTGATCGTAAATCATAAACCGTATTGAATTTTGTGGTGCTTTCGAATCAGCATTACGTGGCCATAATGAAGGAAATAATTCGATAAATCGTGGTATATTTAAAGATCTTATCAATTTTTCGGCTGAATTAGATTTAGCACTCAGGGATCATTTGGATCAATCCACAGTATTTAAAGGAACATCCAAAGACATTCAAAATGAATTATTGGACTGTATGCTTTCTGTGTGTCATGCACACATTCAAAAAGAAATTGCTGCCTCAGAATTCGTGTCCGTGATAAGTGATGAAACAAGTGACATTTCAAACATTTTTCAAATGGTTATATTTTTCCGTTATACTTTAGCACTTGTACTTACAATTTCGGATTTTCGCGCTAACCCCTTTTCTGAATATTATCGTAAGATAAGGCGAAAGAACGTCACAAACTGCTCTAAAATGCGAGTTTTGAAGGTTAGTTTTCAAAGGACCCCGCACAAATTGAATGGGAAATGGATCCCAGTCGAATTGGCTGAAATTTGGATATGTTGCAGTTTATACTTTTCTGATCAATAGTCTTCATGGGCCTGACATCTAAAAATGGACAGTTTTTTCGGTATCGCAGGTCGAAAGTTGTAACTAGTGCACGCAATCAAAAATGAATTCCCATCTTTTAGGTACTTTGGGCGACGGCATACATACGTGGCATGAAATTAAAATATGTATTTAAATGTGAATTACTGCAGGGTTTGAATTTTCTTGTTGTGTTCTGTTTCCGGCATCTAGCACTTTTTGAATTAGTATAGTTGAAGGGTAGCGAATAGCCTGATAACGTGCGTAATAGATGGGAATTCATTTTTGATTGCGTGCACTAGTCGCAACTTTCGACCTTCGATACCGAAAAAATTGTCCATTTTTAGATGTCAGGCCCATAAAGACTATTGATCAGAAAAGTATAAACTACAACATATCCAAATTTCAGCCAATTCGACTGGGATCCATTTCCCATTCAATTTGTGCGGGGTCCTTCTTGTGCACTCCCAAAATAAAAAATCCACGCGCCGCCACTGGGGAGAGAACCAGTACCTGTCAGCTGAGCTCATACGAAATGTGGACGTCCCTCAGGGGGGTAAAATAGGTCCACTATTATTCGTAATTCACGTCAACGACCTGAATATTTTCCTGTTGATTCCCTTCAATATTATAATGTATGCTGATGATACGAATAATGCTTTAATTCCATCTGCAAATGTGGCAATGGGAGTTGACCAATTCCTATTACAGCAGAGGACCTCTGTGACCCTCGTCAGAATTCGGAATTGGTTTGAGCGTAACGGCTTGATACAGAAAAAATTGATCACCTAAAGTACTGACGTAAATTCAGGAGCGTTTAAGCGCTCGTTGATCAACCTTGTAAGTAGATTCACCATGAATGCAGATTCCATTAAAGAATCCAACGAAAAAAATTTTTGACGTCTGTCAAAAAAATTGCCATCAGGTCTCAAATGAATCGTCCCGAATCTGATCGAATCGAATACATGAATTTATCGGAAAACAAATTCGAACGTCCACATTTACGAAACCACTGATCGAATTCTGCTACCCAGAAAACTTCCAAGTTTCTAGGTTCAACCTTTAGAGAGTTTTAGTGTTTGAGATAAAACAAGAATTCAACAGAAAATTATTTTTGACAGCTGTCAAACAAATTTGGCCGCCATTTGAACGGTACCGTCATTTATAGAATGACCACGGTCTTCTTTATCTCACACAAGGAAAACACAATATAGCATAAGGACAACACACTGTTGTAAATAGTAAAATCTTAGGTTTAATTTTCTCTCGAATCTAATTCTCCTTTACTAAAGCAGTTTGAATTGTATTAGCATTGTTTGCACGATTTGCAAATGATCTTCATTTTACTACTCAGTATAAATTACTGCTTTGGGCGTCCACTTATGAGCCACCATGTATATGGAGTTTGGTGTTCCAATGAACAAATCCAAATTTTCAAGCTGAATTGTGTTATATTTCAAAGGGAAACTACAAATCTGATCGCACTTGACAAATCATTCCATTCTATTTGTTTATGGTCAACAGTTCCTTGAAATGAAAAGAATTCTCAAGGGTTCCACAGCCAAAAAAGTTTCAAAATCCAGGTTCATCATATCAAAAATTTTCTACCCACAAACAACCTTGGTCTTTTTTCGCACCATACAGATTGTTACGCGTCTTTGAGTCACAGGACGAGAAAAATTCCTTATTTTTCCTCACCGTGTATAGCATCAAAATGATTTAAAAGAATAAAGCTGAAATTCCTATCCCGATTTCGACTTCCCGCCTAAACAGGCCAACGGCGTAGGGAAAATGGCCATCGGGCCGAGCGCCCCACTTGAAACTTGGAAAAATACCTGTTGTGCTCCACTAAGCGGCGAGGACGCTGGTCGCGAAAACTCGAAGATAGACAGGTCTTTTCGACGTGCCGGGTGCCCCGACGTGACTGCTTCGGTACGGCCGGGAGAGGCGCCGCAACGTCCGATCGATGGCCGACGCTGGCGCAGGATGCAACGGGAATCCACCGTAGGCTGAACGCGTACGGTATTGGGAAATTCGATGAACGCCTTATTTACATAACGGGGCAATTTATAAACCCATTATCAACTGGTGAGCAGCAATAACTAATGTTCCGGTTTTTCCTTCCATATAATGGATGAATACAGGATGGTGATATAAAACACAAGGACTCAAAGGATGCATCAACCAAAATACTGATTATACATTATTTGAGTGACAAAATATCATTTTCCATTTTTTCTGTGAGTGGCACCACCTGGGCAGCCCTGTGACCTGTGTCGACACCAGGTTACTCCTGTTCCAAAGAAGCAAAAGAAATGTACCACTCAATGTCGAAACTATTGATTCAGAATATCAAAACACTGAACTTAAATTCCATACGAGGCGGTTGAAAAAAAACAAGGCGAAACCGCTGACTAGATTTTCACTGAATGACCTCAACACAAAATATTGCTATATGAAATATTACACTCAAATACCAACATTAAAATTTCATTATAAAGCCAGGAAAATCATCACTTTGAATATTACAAAAAACCATCAATAACACTCAATATTCCGTAAATTTGGCTTGATTTATGAGAAAGGACTCAATATAGGGTACAGTTTTCGAGAACCACCCGAGCCAGTATCGGCTACACCTACTCTTTCCTCTTCATTTCGCAAGCCCGAACCAGATAATGAAGTATGTGACTTAGATCCGTGCGAAAAATTAACTTAATTCGTTCTACACATACACGAGGCCAGCAGACAAGCAGATATATGTCTCGAGCCAGCATCAACGATTCTTTGAGTGTTTAATTTCTGAGAGCATCTTTAGTAATGGAATGATTACTGAATACGTCTCGTCTTGTTTGAAATCAAATAATCTTCAAAATAATGCTCATTCTTTCGTTAGAAATCAAGACACCTGAATATGTATGAATTTTTTCAGTAAACGGTCTGAGGAAGTATGTATGTAAGTCGATTTGGACTACATTTTAAGAATAATGACATTCATACAGGCTGCTTGAAGAGAGCGTGACATATCGAAGTTATGTTTTTTTAAATGGAACACCGTGTATTTTCTTGCATTTTTGAATTGTTCGAGGAAAAAAGTATCCATATACTTAATTCTCTTCTTTTGCGAGATATTCAACTATGTAATTTCTCAAAAAGAAATGTTGTCAAAAAAATTCAATATCATTGGAATTTGCAACGGCAGGTGTAAAAAATTTTGTCCGGTCCCTTAAATGCCTTTCATCTAAGGACTGAACGAGAATAAATTCGCTATAGGCATCTGAACATAAGCGCTACGCCACCTGGTGATAATCAAGAGTATCTAAAAATCTTGACATAGTTGTTGCAACGTGCTTTGTAGCCTTTGTGTTTGTGTGATATTCTACAAATATTTATAGTTTCAAATCATATTAATTGTTATGAGTCGTTCGAATCGCTATTGTTCAGTTCCTCAGTGTTCTTCCTGGGAAAAAAAATCAATTTCCATGCTTTCCCTCAAACTGGTGATAAATATCGTGTTTGGGTGGAAGGGAAATTGGGGATTAAATTGCTGATGGATCGACAAAAAGCTTGGCAACTGAAACTCAAAATCGGTAAACCAGTGACAAAAGTATGAAAATATATATGTACCCTGCATTTTATCGAAGATGATTATTTTTATCGAGGTAAGCACGGATTACACATGAAATTTTAGGTTATATTTATGGGGATAATCTTTTACAGATCCCAGTTCCAAACAAAGAAAGTTTTTGAAAAAGACTGCTGTGCCTCCCAGAAATCTCCCTGTTGGATCTACTATCACAAAGGAACAACCTGAATGTTCTAGTAGTAGATCTGAAAGATTGAGACAAAGAAATATCAACAAAGAAAAACTTGTTGCTGAAAAATGCTCTTGTGAAGAAATCGAACCTGCTTTACAAATACAAACTATTTCTCAAGATGAAATGGAAGCTGCACAAGGTCTATTACAGCTTCTCCAGGGTCAGCCGGATTATAATGTTCCTAAAACTTTCGGGGATTTTGAAGTGCAAGTGAATACTCCTAAAGTGTCTACATTGTGTGACCTGATAACAACAGATAGTGCTCTAAAAAGTTTTACTGGTGTCAATAATATAAATCTATTAGATACAATAGTAAAAGCAGTACAATCTGTTTACAGCGATCAAAGATCACATCGTTTTTTCAATCAAACAACGTATTAGCGTGTTAGTATTGACAAAATTGAAATGTGATCTTATATTTATGTCACATTATCCATTTTATTTGGCATTTCACAAGAATTGTGCCAAAGGTACATTTATGAAATGCTACCCATTGATCAGGCCACCCTTTTTCAAAGATAAAGAACAGTTGAGTACTGAGGAAGCATTGTTGAATGCTAAAATAGCAGCTGCTCTAGTACATATTGAAAGAGTTAATCAGCGTATTAAGATATTCAAAATTTTAGGAGGTAAATTGCAGTGGTCTCTTGTGAAGAAAGTTAAAGATATATTTACAATTGCTTGTTGCTATAACCAATTTGTCCCGTTCAATATTTGCAGAACATAGATTTCCAAGGAATTAGATTATTTAATGAAATACAGTATTTTCCAATAATAATGTAGCAAACGGACTAGTTCATAAATTGATTTCTCAATAAAGTAATTCATTATAGACAATCAAAAAATCATACTGAATTTTTTTGTTTCAGAGTTTTCAAAACTAATGTACCTTCATTTTTCATAACATTGGCAAAATTCCTTGCAAATATTTCATTTTATTCAGGGCATAATGATGATATCTCTCTATCATTTTAATTTTTTCAGAATAGTGGTATAATGTGCTGAATATTTTGTCGAAATAAATTATGTATATGTATTTATTCAATACATACAATATAAGTACATACCTACATACATAGAAGAGTTTATTACTTAAAGTAATCTGTAATGTTTGTTTGTATTTGTTTGCTAGTTGCTGAAACTTGTTTCTCGATGGAATAGATTTGATAAAAAATAGAATTATGAATATCTGACATCTCAAAATACTTGTGTAAAATTTCTAAAGCTTCCATCGCCTCACGCTTTGAAATTTTTACTGGAGTCTCTTCAGATGCCGATTGCGTGCTATATTTCCTTTTGGACATTTTGTACGCTTTAACTCCCTTGTTTGGAGTCCAAACCGGAGATGATACTGACGAACAAATCACGTGCGAAAGAAATTGAAATGTTTGCGAGCAAACGTGTCGAATTTTGCGGAAACCTGATAAAATGTCTCTTATACAGGGAATAGCGCTGCGAAGTCCCAATTATAGAGGTAAATGTCGGAAAAATACTACAAATCAAATCTCATTTAACCAGGTTCGAAAAGTCCCATTAACAGAGGTAATTCGATGAGAAAGTGCCGGGACCTCATTGGAATTATCAATAATAGAGGTTTCCCATTTATCCAGGTCCCAATTAATCAGGTTTCACTGTAATTCAATAAGTGAAATATTTTCAATGAAATTTTCATTATTTTTGATGATTCATGGGTCAAGCCATAATATAATTGGATAACTAGGTATCAATATATTTAGTTTTAAGTGACATACTCATATAAATTTATTTTTAGAAACATCTTATGTAAATTGAATTAACTTCTTAATAAATAAATAAAAAGTGGATATGTGATTCTTTAGTATTCCTGAAAATATTCAATATATTAGTATTTGTAATTCTTCACTGGAACTATAAAATTGAAGGGTAATATTGTTTAATCAAATTTTTATACGAAAATACACACAGAACTAACACAACACAACACTCTAATGTCAATAAATCTAGTTCCACGATTGCCCACCTTGGCGCTGCATTCTTAAAGTCAGATGCCTATCACAAAAACGCTTATATCTTTTGAACCACTGGACCGATTTCGAAAATCAAACTCATTTTCGAATCATCTTCTTATTCTAATGAAAACTGTTTTTACAATAAAAAAAATCAAAACTCTTTTTTACAAAATTCATGGATTTTTTCTGGAATTCTTCCCATCATGCTTATTATAGTGTTCTGAGTCACTTTCTCGGATGCTGTCTTCCACTTTTGCTTGAATTCCGCTAATGTTTTCGTTGATTAGTCTCCTTCAATTCTCTTTTTACTAGGGCCCTATATCTTTCGATTGGCCTGAGTTCTGGGCAATTTGGTGGATTGGCCTCTTTGGGGACAAAAACCACCTCATTAGCTTCGTACCATTCCTTGGTGGCATTGCTGTAGTTGTAGTGGCATGAAGCTCAATCTGACCAAAAGATTGTTGACACATCGTGCTCACGTAAAAATGGTAAAAGTCGCTTCTTCAAGCATTCCTCGATGTATATCTTCGAGTCAAAAGAGCCTTGGCCAACGAAAAAGTTGCTCCTTTCCCCACAAGTGCAAATTGCTTGCCAAACCAGGAATTTTTCAGGAAACTTTGCTTGTATCTTCACGCGAAATTGTTCGTCAACATTTCCACGAGAATCTGCAGTATAAAATTCCTGACCAGGAAGTTGCGAGAAATCAGCCAAGATATAGGTTTCGTCGTCCATCACGCAACAGGAAGAAATTTTTCAAGAAATCTTTTTTTAATTTCTTTGCTCTTGATTTCGCTTCTTGATTCTTCACAGCATTTCTGTCTGGCACTTTCTGCACTTTGTCTGTTCTAAGCCCAAAAACTCGACTTGATTTTCTGAACGGTTTGCTGCGAACAACCCACTATTTGGGCCACTTTCCTTCCGGTTTTCTTCACTTTGTTTGGGCTATGAAACCTCTTTTTCCTCCCGGTTCCTTCCTTGCGGTTAATTGTAAGATCTTCGTTGAAGCGCTTAACAACTCTTGATACCGTTTCCGGACGAACGCGAGCCTCTTTTGCGATTCTTTTGAAGCTCCATTGTTGATTATTTTGAAGAAGTTTCACTATAATTTATCGTGTTTTCACTTTGCTTGACATTTTGCGACAGAGAAAAGGAATAGCTATGAAGATAAATGCATAGAATACCTGGTGTTGGAACTGATTAGATTTTGTTTAAGACTTTCTTAGGGCCACTTGCACCGTATTGGTTCTAAGCGTTAGTTAGTTAAGCGTCGATTAATTTATTTAATCCAGGATCAAATATTTGGCTTGCACCGAGGCTGAATGTAACTAGATTGAAGTTAATCCACAAATCTGGTTATTTTTACGTAAATTGGTACTTGTGCCTATTTTTCACGTTGTTTACTTTATCCCTTTCTGTGCTTTGACAGTTTCTATGTTTAGACATTTTTTGATATCGAGCGTTTCGCAAATTGAAAGGGTTCGTAATAACGAATTTCTTTGGTAAAAACCGATGCAACATTCATTGCACAAGTTGACATCTTTCTTTGGAATGTTCTACGTCCTTCACAAATGAAAATATACCTGGTTCGAAACTCTAATTGTCAAAGCACTTACCACTTCAGATTCGGATGTAAAATATGATAAACTCATGGATTCTCGTATGGAAATAACAGAGGCAAATAAAAAAGAAATGATCCAAAAGCATGAACAAACCTGATTTTCGATAATAGGCAAACATCTATAAGAAAATATGTGTTTTTTTCAATAAACATGCATCTTGGAAAATTGTTGATATTTATTCACTTTCATTTCAACACATTGGTAATAATATTGGTTCCGATTGAATGATACCATGTGTCACAGTGAATTAAAGAATAATTCTACATATCAGAAGAACTGTACCTCCAACTTTATTAGGCAGGTATGGATTTGTTCAGTTCGAAATATTCCTCGACCGTTAATATTTAGTTCAGTTATTCATTCTTGTGTGTGTTTTTCATTTCACACCAATTTGATCTTTCATATCTACGCCTAGGAAAACCAAAATCGATAATTTCTACTTCAGTCATTATTCTTTTCAATTTGATTTATAATCAAACATCAATTTTGAAACAAGCCTGACTTGTGTCATCCATGAATGTAGGGTTAGAATTCAAAGTTTATCGTTAAACTTTTATTTAATCCTCCCAATTCGGAGGATTATCTTTAAGCGTTAGTTAGGGTTGTTAAACTAGGATTACGACACGGCGCAAGAGAATCATAGACACTAATCGAGGTTTTGCATTTAATCTGAAGTTTTTTCATACGGTGCAAGCGGCCCTTAGGTGCGTTTGAGTTGACGATCGGCAGAGCGAGTAGAATAGTGAACACAGTAGAAAGAGGAGATCCCAAGCACTTTTGTCAAATCGAACACGGTGGAATCAAAGATTGCTTACCTTACCTTACGGAAGAATTGTACTGTGACAGAAATTCGAATTCATTTTTGAGAAATAAAACTTTAAAGTAGACGTGGAGTGCGCTCGGAGCATTTCGATCGTCAACTCGAACGCCCCTTTTGTCGATTGATCATGTGATACTTTGTGCGGCTTTTCATTTCTCCCGAAAGAGGTCGCGCTATTATTCCATAAAGATTTATGACATTCGAAATTGTTTTGAAGTTTTGATCAGAGACAACTGTCATTGTGTCATTTCTCTAAAAACATAACATAACCTATATCATACTGATCATCGCGCCACGACCGATGAATATTGCGGATTATTCCGGAAGTAGCACAAAATTTCAATTGTTTTGATCTACAAATTTTGTTCACGATTTTTATTTAGGAGTCGTTTCACCAGGTATTTCTATGCATCTATCTATGAAGTAAATGTTCCACATGTTTCTGACGTTCATAACAAAGCTAACTATGATCAAAATTTGATTTTTTCTCAATTGGTTCAAGAGATATAGGCGTTTTTGTGATAGCGAATTTATTCTCGTTCAGTCCTTAGTTACTGTGCCTTGAGTGGACGATCAATAGTATACAGTGTGTTTTATATTGCCAAGAACATTTACCGCATATTTGAACTCCAATAACTTTGTTATTTCAAATGAAACATCCTATATTTTTCCACATGACAAGATTCGGTTTTTCGTTTCCTTCCAAACGACCAAACCATATATCATTTCCCTATACCTAAATGTACTACTGCTTTAGGAGTTATCGAAGCTTCGCCGAAATCCGATGAATTTTTTTAATTAATATTGTTTCATCTACTTGAATCTACTATTTTGGGGTTACTGGTTTCTATTTAAATAAAAATACACTATGCGATGATTAAAGTTTAAGGAAAAATTGAAAAAATCATAATACATCTTCGACATGACCACCATGCTTCAATAAAGCGTGTAATTCTTTTTCCGAATGAGCTTCTAACATTTTCAAAATAATTGGAGTAACTGTTTGGAAGTCATTTTTAATCCTCATTTTCATATCATCAGGAGTACCTAGTTGGTGGTGTACTGTGAACAATATTCTTGATATATCCCCATAAAAAAAAATTCAATGCTGTAAAAGCAGGTGATCTCGCTGGCCAGTTATAAGGACCACTCCCTATCCATTTATCTGTAAATTTTCTGTCCAGATAGTTCCTGACAACATGTTTAAAATGTGCCGGAGCACCATCTTATTGTAGCGGATCTTCTGTCTCACATTCAAAGGAATATTTTCTAGAAGATTCCAAAAATCTGCTTTTTTGCAGAAAACCTCTCGTAAGTCGACCAAATTTTCAATTTTTTTTTAAATCATACATACTCTTTTTTTGTAAAATGCAATCATAAAAACAATCTGGGAGAAATGAGAAAACATGATTTTCCGACAAAAAAAGTGTGTCTATGAACATGACTGAAAATCGCATTTTTTCAAATTATACATACATTCCTGATTTTTTCAGAATCGGTTGATATAACCATATGAAATATGAAAATGCAATTGTCCGACAAAAAAATGTGGCGTTTTTCTTGTCCGACAAATCGAAAACGGTGATTTTTTGAGGAAAAAAAATTATGAATAATGTTTTTTTTTTCTTATTCTCTCTTTACCTTGAAAATACAATGGAGTGCACCAGTTGTCCGACAAACAAAATGTGGCGTTCACTCAAAAATTAAATATTCAATGCTCTAATTTGGGTATGAATAGACTATACAGGGTCTTTCACGAGGAACCTCACCCATATTTATACGGGAAAGTACTGAACGTATTTTCATGAAATTCAGCACTTATAAGTATTTCAGGATGCTGATGAAATCTAAAATATTTTCAAGGCATGAGCACCTCCGGTTTTTCCGGAAATGACGTCAACTTCCGTTTTTCAAATCAGAACACCATTTTTTTATTGCAGAAATAGATTCCTTAGAAAATTTCAAGTTATTTTGATGTAACATTTTTCAGTTTTGGTTGAAAAATTCTCTCTGAGCGGGAAAATTCGAAAAAAAAATCGAAAATAGAGCTCCGCTGAAACAAGAATAACTTCGAGGTTTTTGGATGGAAAATTTTCATTTTTGGGATTTTTCAAGATGTAAGATTGATGTATCCACTTTGAATATCGAAATCGCGATTCATGATACAGGAGGTGAAAAAATCGCTTTCAAAGTTAGGTATGACAAAATCGTGAAAAATCAATTTTTTCAAATTAGAACCCCATTTTTTTATGGCAGATATTGAATCTACGTTAAAAAATAATGTGAGTGTATGCATCACACCCTTGCCCTAAAGTGGATATTAACTCAGAAAATATCCATTTTAGGGCAAGGGTGTGTTGCACGAAGTGGTAGATGGTATACCTGGGGTTATGAAAAGAATGTTTATAATTGTTTATACTTGTAGCTACATATTTACTTGAGTTCTTTAAGGCTCAAGCTGTAATAATAAATATGAGAAAGTGGACTAGCGAAATAAAAATGCACAAACTGAATTTTAGTCTATTTGACATATTTCCGTTGTTGTCATAGGTACTCCAAGAGTTAAAAAGGTATCAATCCGCAGAAATAAATTCATCTCTGGCTGACATAACAATATTTGATGGATTTCATCTGCTACACTCGATGAAAAAGCTTCCAGAAAGATATGCACAGATTTCCAAACATATATTCAAATTTTTAGTGTTTGAGAAAAAGGAAGTGCACAAAGTGTTCGATGAATATAACATTCCTTGTATCAAGGACTATGAGCATCATATAAGGGAAGAAGAAATTGGGAATCAGTATGATATTAAAACTGAAAATAAACGCCCTTTAGAATTCCGTAAACTATTGAAGAGCAGGAATTTCAAAGAAAAATTCGTCGCAGACTGGGCGAGTGATGAATTAATTCTCTTGTGTAGTGGAAAAATAGTTGAACTTAATTACGATGTCTGCTATCTTTATGAAGTCGTTGATAATCAGATGAAGCGAACTATCGATTATGAGATGTCCTGCAACCAGGAGGAATCTGACACAAAAATTGTTCATCATATTAGCCAATTAAATAAAAATTATCGAGTGACTGTTCGATGTAGGTACTGATTCAGATATTCCAGTTTTAATGTAATCGAATATATGAAATATTTGAAAGCAGATGATAGGGAAATAATGCTGACAGTAAAGTTGAATACAGACTATTCTGACGTGACGTGGTTACATGTGCCATGTGGGCCCACGTCAAAATGTGCGTAAAATAATGCATAAAAATGCATCACATCATTTAGTGCGTTCACGTTCATATTAGACCAATGTGAACATCTCACGGTGCCTGACATGACGTGAAATCACGTCACGTCAGAATGGTCTGTCTTCACCTTGAGATTTTCAGTAGTAATATCACAAGAGATTGAATTTCCGATATAAGTCTATCGATTTATTTTCAAACGAAAATGAACTTCAGAAGCGCCAGACGATACAATGATGAAACTGAAATGAATTTGACAGGTGAAAATAAATAAGACATGAAATTCTATGACCGTCCCAGTTTTGAAGGAAGTGAATCAAAGCCTGCTTGGATTTTGTTGAACGAAAAGTGTTTTTTCGAAATTTTCGATATATAGTGAACTCGGAAGTATAACATGATATATATTTTTGAAATCGTTGAAGAAAGATCTATTCGGAAATATCACTTCCCATTATGGTTTCCATTTGAAAAAAAAAATTTTTTGTTATAGCTCCGAAATTTGAGCAGATACAAAAAATCCAATAGCACCGCTGGAAAGCAGTAAAAAAAGTGCCCTAAAGATGTGTTAATTTCGAGAGCGTAGATTCTGTAATACGGAAGTTATAGTCAATTATAATAATTGGCCAAATTCCAGAATCGCCCTGTAGCTCGGAAACTAGACGCCGTAGCAACTTCGGGTTTTCAGCAATTTCGGTTTCTCGAAAAAAGAGAACATGACATGTATATTACTTTTTCCCTATCTCTTATAGTTTAGGAGTTGTAGTACTAATTCATCGAAATCTGGCCACCCTGTACTACCTAGCATGGCACAAGCGTCATCAAATAAAGTGACGCTTCTGTGTAGTTAGGTATTCTGTGACTAAACTGGGTAGCTATACCACAGAATACCTAACTACTTAGGTATTCTGTGGCTATACTACTACGGAATCAAAATGTAGTAAAAATGTTCGCAACGTTGTGACGTTCTTTGAATTATTCACTCGTAATTTTATTTCCATTCTTCAAAATCAATAACTCCACGCCACTGGATTTTTCGAAGTAAGATTCTGCAATGTTGCCACATAAAGGTGAAATGATAATGCTATCCTTTATGCTATCTTCCTCCCACTCATTGAATACTGACTGAATTTTGGCTTCATCAATTCCCGAATTCATGAATGAGATGCTGTGTCTCCTCTTTCTATGGTCTAAGAATGTTGACGTCTACAATTTAAATTTTGTTGTCAAACCATTGGTATTCATAGTTCAATTACAGATTAGTCTGTGGCTCAATGGCTGAAAATACCGAAGTTGTCAGACCAATCATAATTCAGAGACAGTTGGTATTATCACAGAATACCTAACTACACAGAAGCGTCAGTAAGCGTCGGCACTTTGATCTTCAAAGGGCAAATTTTCGTGACCTTCATTCTCTGTTAGGTAGTACATATGTCACTTTTGAGCGGCAAATTTGATTTGAATGGTCAATGGTTCACATAAGAAGGGATTTTTAGTTTTTGATTTATCAACAATCAGAATCATACAAAAAAAAACAAACTTCAGCGGTCCATCGGGAAGTTTAAATTTAATTTTGTACTACCTAGCATGGCAGAAGCGTCATTCCGCCTTCCCGCCAAAACTTTATTTGTTGACACTTGTGCCATGCTAGGTAGTACATAATATGTCAAGGTGAAATTTAAACTTCCCACTGGACCACTCAATAGTGACATATGTACTACCTAGCAGAGAATGAAGGTCACGAAAATTTGCCCCATGAAGATCAAAGTGCCGACGCTATGAACATTTGTTTTTGTATGAGGACCGGAATTGCTTCCATTCGCCTCTCATCTCATTTTCCACTTTTTTCTACTGTGTTTAATTGAGAAGTTCACTTCTCGTTCATTTATTGTTAGCTTCTGGATTCATCGGTAGTTGGCACTGCCCGAGGTACTTCCTCTTGTCAGTCTTTCTGTATGGTTTCTTCAATATCGCTTTTATTTCCTTGTTATCATGCTCTTTCATATCTTCGATCATCTTCTTGGCTTGTTTGTTTACTATTTCCTCTATAGTTTCGATTTTCAGTTCTTCTCTGATCTGTATATTACTCATATACCATGGGGCACCTATTGCTGTCCTTATTACTCTGTTCAATGTTCCTTGTAGCTCTTTCTTCCTATAATTATTTTCAACATTGTACCAGGAGACGCCTGCGTACGTTATGCTTGGTATAATCACTGTTTTAATTATCTTCAGTTTATTTTCCAGAGACAGTTTGCTGCTTTTATTTAGGAGCGGGTATAAACACCCGTGAAGTTGCCTAGTCTTTTTCCTGTTTTCTTCCAATTGCTTACTGAAGCTTAGTTTTTCATCTAATATTACTCCTAGATATTTCACTTCTTCTTTCCATTCAATGTTCTGGTTTGCTATCGTGAGATTTCCAGCTTTTTCTTTCTTCGAGTTCGTTCCGTTAAAGAAGACTGCCACTGCCATCTTAATTCTCCATTTTTTGAAGTATTTCATCATTCGGTCTATATCTGTTTGCAATTGTTTCGTAACCGATTTACACATTCTTGAAGAATAGTAAACGGCAGTATCATCTGCGAACTGGGCTAACTTGCATCGTATCATTTCTGGTATGTCCGACATAAAAATGTTGAATAACAACGGTCCTATGACCGATCCTTGTGGTACGCCGGCTTCAATCTTTCTTCTTGTGGATCTTGTTCCATCTATATTTACTTGGAATTTTCTTTCTTCCAGGTATGATTGAATGATTTTGATCAATTTGGTCGGAAATTTGTGCATCTTCATTTTGAATATCAATCCTTGATGCCACATCTTGTCAAAGGCCTTTTCTATATCCAGAAAAACGGCTCCGGTGTTAGTAGATAAATTCATTTTTTCCTTTATGTCTTCTATTATTCTAACCAGTTGTTGTGTTGTAGAATGCTTTTTGCGGAAGCCAAACTGGTGATCAGGTATAATCTTATTGGTTTCTGCGAATTCCGCCAGTCTTCTGTAAATTACTTTCTCTATGACTTTGCTTAAAGCCGATAGTAGACTTATTGGTCTGTAATTTGCTGGGTCATTTTTGTCCTTTCCTTGTTTCCTTCTCAAAATTGTGTCTGCTGTTTTCCATCTTTCTGGAAAGTATCCTGTTTTCATTAGAGCCCTGGCTATTTCTGCAATTTCTTCGAGCGTTTCCTCTGGCAGGTTTTTGAGCGCTTGATTCATTATTCCGTCTGCTCCGGGTGCTTTTCTATTTTTTAGGTTCCTGATAATGTCGTTTATTTCTTCTTTGGTTACTTCCTGTAGTTGTTCATCTGGTTTATCCGGGCTTTCCGTTTTCGCTACCTCTTCTACCAGTTTGTTGAATCATTTGCATTTTGCATTTTGACTATCAATACAATGTATGGCCCACTGGCGGATACAGGGGGGGCCATGCCGCCACCCCCCCCCCTTGGACCTCAAAATTGACAATAATCCCTTTATAGTGCCTAAGCATTGTTAACAGCGCACAAATTATTTCGCACTAGATAATTAATCCTCTCTAATATAATGACGCTTTCTTTTTTATCACTAGGACATTTTTCTAGTATTTAATTTTGGGAGAAAATAAGTATATTTATCTTATTACCATCAACATTCATTATGAACTTTTGATATCTATGAAGTTTGATATTCCGTACCTAAATTATTATACGCATACCTATTAGAATTATATAGGCAATGAGAAGCATGAAACGTTCGGTTCTTTCCATATAAAGAAACATTGGCTGAAACCAGATTTCAACAAGTGTTTTGGGGGTGAGAAATGTAACAAATGTTTATGAAAGCACGCACCATTGATATTTTATTATTTTATGATTGGTCATCTGTTGTACGACTGGACTAGGTTACAGGGACACTAGGTACGTAGGTACATTCAGTTGCATTCGAAACTGAATCTTATAACACGCAAAAAAGTTTTGAAAGATAGAGTCGTTTGAAATTTTAGTAGAGGAGAGGAGCAGTGCAAGTACAATTTTTCTGTGTCAAATTTTTGTGTTTGGAAAGGTAAGAATCTAGCTTTCGTTGAGTATATTTTTTTGTTCGAACAAAATTTTCGAAACATTCATCTGATTGAGATATCTTACTTTTGCTAATATTCCAGATGGCTAAAAGGAAGATTGATTCTTATTTTCTTCCTATACAAAAAAAGGTGAAAATTGAGGAAACATCTCAAATGAACCCAGTCAGAGAAGCAGGACCGTCATCTTCTTCTCTGGAGCGGTGTTTGGAATCAGCAGAAAATGAAAATGTTTTCGACATAGGCAAAGCGGTGGGTCGAACATTGAGCGATTATGCAAAATACAATTTCATAAAAAATACTTGGAGTCCTCCTCGTCATCATTCGCTGCCGTTTTCAGTACATAATAAGAACAACCGAGAAGTGAAACGGTATTTGAATCATGATCATTTATCAAAATATGAGTGGTTATCGTATTCGCATATGCATATAAGGGACTTTATTGTAAATACTGTGTTATTTTCGCTGAAATGAAGAATCTGAAAATCCTTGTACTCCTTTGACAAAATTTGCCAAACTCTTTGGTAAGGATGGTGCCTTGGATGTTCATGATTCAAATAAGTATCATAAAGAAGCAATTCTGACAACGAATAATTTTGTGAACTGTTACGAGAAACCAAATTTGGATATTCGAAATCAGTTATCGTAAAGTAGGAATAAACAAATTGAAGATAATAGAAAAAGGTTGGTTCCTATTATTCGAAGCATAATTTTCTTGCCACGGCAAAATATTCCATTTCGCGGGCATAGAGATGATGGGGATTTATTCAACATAAGCATTGAGTTTAAATATATATTTAAACTCAATGACATAAGTCAAATTAATGAGGGAAATTTCAGAGAACTACTACGTTTTCGAATCGAAGCTGGAGACCGAATGTTAGAGGAGCATTTGAGATCGACTTCATCTAAGGCAACATATATCAGTAAAACTACCCAGAATCAATTGATACATTTTTGCAGCGAAGAAGTTATTTCTACGATAGTATCAAAAATAAATTCTGCCAAATTTTATAGCATAATGTTTGATGAGACGACAGATGTATCTCATGTTTCTCAAATCAAATGTCTTTAGTAATTAGATACCTTGAAGGAAGTGAGGTGAAGGAAGACTTTGTGGGATTTGTAGACTGTCATGCTGAAAAATTAAGTCTAGATCCGGACACAATGGAGCCTGTACTTACAGGGGAAACTCTTGGACAAATAGTGGTGGGGCAAATAAAGAAACTGAATTTGCCATTCACAAATTGTGTTGGGATTTGCACAGATGGCTGTAGTGTCATGACTTCTAAGCAGAGTGGTGCAGTCCAAGAGGCCCAAAAGGTGCTGATCTCGGCCGTCCGTTGTCCTTGTTTAAGTCATGCATTGAATCTCAGCCTCTCAAAATCATCGTCTGTGCAAAGCATTAGAAATTCTATGGGTGAAATGAAGGAAGTTATATCATTTTTCACTGCGTCCTCCAAAAGAAATTTCGTTCTTAAACATATTCTGCAAGGTCAACTTCATTCCCTTTGTGAAACACGATGGGTAGAGCGTCACGACGCGGTATTGCAGTTTCGAGTATCCTTGTCCAAAATTGTACAATCCCTCGATACAATATCGTCTTGGGAAGAAAGAGACTCATCGAGCAAGGCACAGAACTATGCTTCGGCTCTGAGGAATAGTAACTTCATTGTTAGTCTTTTTTGTATGTCTGAAGTGTTTTCTATCACAATGCCGCTCAGCAAGTTGCTCCAGAAAAAAAATTTGGACTTGAGCTCTGCCAATGATGCTGTTCTGAATACACTGAGTAAACTCAGAACTACTGGAGTTATGAGACATCGACCAAATCCAAACAGTGAATCCCTAAAAGACTACTTTAGGCAGATTATATACATACTGTTGCTCGACAATGTTATCACAGATTTGGAGAATCGATTAGGTCCGGAAACAACAAGTTTATTCAACTTGCACATTTTGATACCATCAATAATTAAAGAAATAACTTCAATTGAACTTGAATCCCAAGCACGAGCTTTGGTAGAAAGATATGGAAAAGTTCTGAATGAACATCAGAAAGTTCTGTTCACGAAATTGAAGAGTGAGCTGACGTTATGGAGAGTGAAGTGGATGAAATTCTCCAATGAAGACCTTCCTGCTCCTAGCGATGCGTTAGGAGCTCTTATTCACTGCGAGGAATAACTTTATCCTACAGTCAAAACACTCCTGGAAATATTAATTGCTCTTCCTATAAGTGTAGCCTCATCAGAAAGAAGTTTTTCATCATTGAGAAGGATCAAGACTTGGCTCCGATCGACTATGACTGAAGATAGATTATCTGGCCTAGCCATTATAAACGCCCACTCCGACATTGTAATCAGTGAGCAATCTGTTATTGACAGATTCGCAAATAGTGGCCAAAGAAAGATGGATTTTGTTATATAAGCACTAATTTGAGGATATTTATTCATTTTTGTATTTTGAGAGTTTATTTAATTATAATTGAAATGATATCAGTTTGTTGCTCGGTTTGTTGTTGTTTATTAAAATTTAAAAAAAAAATCATTTTATGTCTTTAACTCCTATATAATGTTGATAGAAAATTTATTTCTATCAATTCATGGCCCCCCCTGGAAAACTGTCTGGATCCGCCAGTGGTATGGCCTCCATGGCTGTCAATAACAGCTTGACATCTTCTTTGCATACTACACACGAGGTTGTTGAACATTTCTTGAGGAATTTGGTTCCATAAACGGGGCAGAAGCTCTTTCAGATCATTTAAGGATTCTGGGGTAGGTTGATGATTATCTAATCTTCTTTGGAGCATATCCCATGCATGTTCTATGCATTTCAAATCTGGTGAGTGCGAACTGCGGAGGTATTGGTAAATGTGGAATACCAAGCTCCTCGCGCTCATTCTCAACTATGGCTACACGGTGCGGTGTAGCGTTATCGTCTAGAAATTGAAAAGTTTCAATGAAAGCATCGTGCAAATTTGGCACAACATTGTCATTGACATGCTCCCTATAGTGTAAAGGCGGACTCCCACTACTCGTATATTTGGCAAGTTCGCAATTATTTGCGTACTTGGCAAGTAGATGAAGTTTCGAATTTGAATGACAAGATTGACAAGTATTGGCCGAGTGAACCACTCCCACTACATGCCAAATACAGGCAAGTAGCAAATATTTGCCAAATACACGAGTAGTGGGAGTCCGGCTTAAGGCGGTCATATTCCCAGGACAAATGTGTAGATCTGTGCGCTCGTTGAAAGATATCCCGGCCCATCCCATAACTCTACCCCCTCGGAATGGATGGACTTCTTGGACATAGCGACGATTACGGGGTATGCGTGGGATTGTCTATATCCTTATTCTTCGAGAATCTGAAAATCGTCCATATCTGGATTCATTAGTGAAAAGGACACTACGCCATTGATCGTTCCAATTAATATGTTGCCTTGTCCATTCCAGTCTTTGACGCTTATGGTCACGTGTTAATGGAACTCCTCTTAATGGACGTCTAGAACCTAGATTCACCTCTCTCAAACGTCGTCTGATGGTTTCGATGGAAACTTGGACCCCCATCTGAATTTTGAAGAGTATTCCGTAGAATTCTACACGTAGATGTAGGGTTTCTTCTCGCCGAAACGGTGATGAAACTATCATGAGCAGGTGTTGTTTTTCGTCGCCCACCAAGCCTTGATCTTTCCAACACGGAACCTGTCTACCTGAACCTATTCCAAAGTCGAGATATCACACTTTGGCTGACTTGGAGCGTTTCCGCTACAACAACCTGAGTTAGGCCACCCTGTAGCATTCCGATAGCCCTTTTATCCTCAGCGTTTGTTAATTTACGTCTTGGCATTTTCAGGAAACTCGCTTCAAATCGAAGCCGTTGATAAACTGACTTCATTTCAAAATAAGAACATTCATGAAGCATATGCAAAGAACCAAACTTCAGGAAAAAGGCGACCAGATTGACGAAATGTCTCATACCTACTGATTTTTATTGGATCGATTCAAGTTGTTATTGGGTTTTAAAATTTTAAATGAGGTGGCTCTATTCACAATTTATGACAGATTGTTATCAGTTGCTTCAAATATTTGAATTCATTCTCGTGAACGTGTCGATAATTTTGTCAAGCAAGAAATTGTAAATATATTCTCGACATTTTGATTCATATTAGTATGAAGGAAAGGTATGAGACTTTCATCATATAAAAATGCAAACATTTGGTCATGTCATAATGGACCTTGGAATATCAGCTGTTACACATCAAGATTAATTCTGTAAACTTATAACATTGTTGCTTGGGCTCTCAATATGATTAAGTTATTTTTACAAGCTTTTATTTAGTTTCACCTGTCCCGGTGTCTGTCTGTCTATCTGTATGTCTGTCTATAATGCAATCTTGCAAGTTGAATATGACACACCTCTAATCGCCGATTGATTTGAAATTTGGCAGGTGTACATAATTCTGGTGACAATGCATCATGAAATATTTTTTAAAGAAAAATTCAAGATGGCGGCTACAATATAGGTCCCTGACGCACTCTTTCTGAGATACAGGGTGTTGAAATTAAAAGAAAAATTGGTTTTATGATATTATTTTCTACACCGTACACAATTTTTTTGGTAGGTCATGAGTACGCATTAAGACAAATTTTTTCCTATACAAAATGATGTTCAATTTTCACCAGTGGCGTCCTACAGACTTCTGTCCGAATAAATTCGATGACAAAAATTGGTACGCCAATGATTTTTCTCGAATTTTAAATTATTTTCGTAATCACCATATAATTCACAATAAGAATGGTTTCCTGAGTTTATTATCTGCGACGAATACTTTCTGAGAAAAAAAAAATAAAATGCAATTTCATCATGTGTTTGAATGCGTACTCATTTTCACAATAAGTTTCCGTGAATTCGGGGTCTTAACGAGGGTCTTAATCTTCAGATGATTTTATTATATAAAGTTCCCATGAACTATGGCTCTCTGACTCATTGTTTCTGAGATACGTTGTGTAGAAAATTGGAAAAAAAGTTTTCCGAAGTTATTTTCGGCACCGTACACGATTTCGGGAGGATATGAGTAAGCAAAAAAACACATTTGTTGAATTTCGTGAAAAAAGGTACGCCATTGCTTTTGATGTATAAAAGTTTAACTATTTCACTTATTAAAACAGAAATGCCTTCCTACTGCCACTAAAACTAATAATGCAAAATTGTTAAATTTAAGAAGCAATAAGAGATCTTCAAAAATGAACAAGATGAACCAAACCGAACTTATCACTATATCAGTTGTTGAAAATGACCACCACCAGCAAGTATGCATGCCTCAGCCCGCCTTCTCATCGATTCACGTACTCTTTGAAAAATTCCTGGAGTATTCCGTATCTCTTCGCAGGAAGTTACCTTTTATTCGGTTTTTCAACTCCTCCAGAATTTGCTCTAGATTACAAAAATATGAAAATGTACAAGATTTTCAATTTGAAAAACTAAAACTCAGATCATTTCTGGCGGAACCGAAAGTACTCCAGAATTAATTTTCATCTCGAAAAATCACATGTTAGTTGTTCAATAGCCCCCTAAATTTTCGTGCTTTGAATCGAATTATTTCTCTCAAAAATAGGGGTGCCCCATGTCTCACCCGGTATATAATTATATACAGGGTGATTTTTAAGTGTTTCATCAGAAGATTTCGAAGGTCCTTGACGCACTGTTTCTGAGATACGGGGTGTTGAAATTTAAAAAAATTGGTTTTATGAAATTATTTTCTACACCGTACACGTTTTTTTCTTGCGTTGTGGTAGGTCATGAGTACGCATTAAGACACATTATTTCCTATACAAAATGATGTTCAATTTTTACCAGTGGAGTCCCTACAGACTTCTGTCCGAATGAATTCGGTGAAAAAATTGGTACGCCAATGATTTTTCTCGAATTTTAAATTATTTTCGTAATCACCATATAATTCACAATAAGAATGGTTTCTTGAGTTTTTTAGCTCACTTTGAAGCCCTGTTTCAGGCACCCTGTATAATATTTCCTCATGATTTATACAAGAAGCAGTATCAGCGTACTTTCTTTTGTCTCACTGTTTAAAAAAAAAATTATTACAATGAGGGATTTTGAAGATATGAACACTAATTTGTGACAATCTTTCTGTCAAAAAATTTGAGAATCAGGCAATAACTCAACAATCGCTTGATGTGGTTGCGCATATCATACATCAAATCATTGCAGAATTAAACGAAGAATTCAAATATGTATAAATATACAGGGTGTTCCATTTGAAATAACGAAGTTCACATCCGTTTCAGGTAGAACCGGAAGTAGATTCCGCTTGAAAATATTTTACAAATTGAGTTCATGTACCTACTCTAAAATAAAAATACAAAATTTTGAATTCGTATCGCAATTCCTTCCTCGATAACTTCTTATGAAACACTTAAAAAAATCACCCTATATAATTTTGTTATTCCGATCGATTGCTCGTCAAAAACTAGTTAGAGTGTGCAGAACATTATGCCTATAAAGTTAGCAGTGCCACTTGCGAGAAATTTAATGAAACCTATTGCATTAATTGTCGAATAATTGTCGAGAATTTGTCGTGAAAGAAAAGAATTTGTCGCGTCCTTAGTTTTTTTCTATGGGGTGGCTTTGCTAACTTAACGTTAAGTTAGCAGAACCACTTTCTCAATATCGACCAAATACCATGAAAATGGTTATAAATAATTGTCGAGTAATTGTCGAAGCCCATATGAAGTAAAAAAATACAAAAAATCCATTCCTTCTTGATTATTTTACGTCTTTTTCCCGCGAGTTCGTGATATTTCTGGAATTATCGCATTTTTGGCAACAGCTCATTTGTAATTGACTCTTTTTCTATTGCATTAATTGTCGAATACCCGTCCCGAATTTGTCGTAAAAGAAAAAAAAATTGTCGCGTCCTTAATTTTTTTTCTACGGGGTGGCTTTGCTAACATAACGTTAAGTTAGCAGAACCACTTACTCAATATCGACCAAATATCATGAAAATGGTTATGAATAATTGTCGAGTAATTGTCGAAGCCCATATGAAGTGAAAAAAACACACAAAATCCAATTCCTTCTTGTTTATTTCACGTCTTTATCCCGCGAGTCGTGATATTTCTGGAATTATCGCATTTTTGGCAACAGCGCATTCGTAATTGACTCTTTTTCCATTGCATTAATTGTCGAATACCTGTCCCGAATTTGTCGTTAAAGAAAAAAAATTGTCGCGTTCTTAATTTTTTTTCTACGGGGTGGCTTTGCTAACTTAACGTTAAGTTAGCAGAACCACTTTCTCAATATCTACCAAATATCATGAAAATGGTTATAAATAATTGTCGAGTAATTGTCGAAGCCCATATAAAGTAAAAAAAACACAAAAAATCCATTCCTTCTTGTTTATTTTACGTCTTTTTCCCGCGAGTTCGTGATATTTCTGCAATTATCGCATTTTTGGCTACAGTGCATTCGTAATTGACTCTTTTTCCATTGCATTAATTGTCGAATACCTGTCCCGAATTTGTCGTGAAAGAAAAAAAATTGTCGCGTCCTTAATTTTTTTTCTACGGGGTGGCTTTGCTAAGTTAACGTTAAGTTAGCAGAACCACTTTCTCAATATCTACCGAATATCATAAAAATGGTTATAAATAATTGTCGAGTAATTGTCGAAGTCCATATGAAGTTAAAAAAAACTCGAAAAATACATTGTTTAGTTTACGTCTTTTTCCCACGAGTTCGAAATTTTTCTAGAATTATCGCATTTTAGGCAACAGCGCATTCGTAATTGACTCTTTTTCTATTGCATTAATTGTCGAATACCTGTTCCGAATTTGTCGTGAAAGAAAAGAAATTGTCACGTCCTTAATTTTTTTTCTACGGGGTGGCTTTGCTAACTCAACGTTAAGTTAGCAGAACCACTTTCTCAATATCGACCAAAAATCATGAAAATGTTTATAAATAATTGTTGAGTAATTGTCGAAGTCCATATGAAGTAAAAAAAACACAAAAAATCCATTCCTTCTTGTTTATTTTACGTCTTTATCCCGCGAGTTCGTGATATTTCTGGAATTATCGCATATTTGGCAACAGCGCATCCGTTATTGACTCTTTTTCCATTGCATTAATTGTCGAATACCTGTCCCGAATTTGTCGTGAAAGAAAAAAAATTGTCGCGTCTCTAATTTTTTTTCTACGTGGTGGCTTTGCTAACTTAACGTTAAGTTAGCAGAACCACTCACTCAATATCGACCAAATATCATGACAATGGTTATGAATAATTGTCGAGTAATTGTCGAAGCCCATATGAAGTGAAAAAAACACAAAAAATCCATTCCTTCTTGTTTATTTTACGTCTTTATCCCGCGAGTTCGTGATATTTCTGGAATTATCGCATTTTTGGCAACAGCGCATTCGTAATTGACTCTTTTTCCATTAACTTAATTGTCGAATACCTGTCCCGAATTTGTCGTGAAAGAAAAAAAATTGTCGCGTCCTTAATTTTTTTTCTACGGGGTGGCTTTGCTAACTTAACGTTAAGTTAGCAGAACCACTTTCTCAATATCTACCGAATATCATGAAAATGGTTATAAATAATTATCGAGTAATTGTCGAAGTCCATATGAAGTGAAAAAAACACAAAAAATCCATTGCTTTTAGTTTATTTCACGTGAGGCTTTTTTACGCGATTTCGTGATATTTCTGAAATTATCGCATTTTTGGCAACAGGGTTTTCGTTATTGACTTTTTTTCGATTGCATTAATTGTCGAATACCTGACCCGAATTTGTCGTGAAAGAAAAAAATTTGTCGCGTCCTCAAATTTTTTTCTACGGGGTGGCTTTGCTAACTTAACGTTAAGTTAGCAGAACCACTTTCTCAATATCAACAACAAAAAAATGGGAATGGTCAAAATGAAGTAAAAAACACAAAAAATCAATTTCTTTTAGTTTATTTCACGCCTTTTTCACGCGATTTCGTGATATTTCTGGAATTATCGCATTTTTGGCAACAGCGCATTTGTTAAATAAACAAGAAGGAATGGATTTTTTAAGTTTTTTTAACTTCATATGGACTTCGACAATTACTCGACTTTTATTTATAACCATTTTCATGATATTTGGTAGATATTGAAAAAGTGGTTCTGCTAACTTAACGTTAAGTTAGCAAAGCCACCCCGTAGCAAAAAAATTGAGGAAGCGACAATTTTTTTTCTTTCACGACAAATTCGGGACAGGTATTCGACAATTAATGCAATAGAAAAAGAGTCAATTACGAATGCGCTGTTGCCAAAAATGCGATAATCTAGAAATATCTCGAACTCGCGGGAAAAAGACGTAAGATAAACAAGAAGGAATGGATTTTTTGTGTGTTTTTTACTTCATATGGACTTCGACAATTACTCGACAATTATTTATAACCATTTTCATGATATTTGGTTGATATTGAGTGAGTGGTTCTGCTAACTTAACGTTAAGTTAGCAAAGCCACCCCGTAGAAAAAAAAACTAAGGACGCGACAATTTTTTTTCTTTCACGACAAATTCGAGGCAGGTTTTCGACAATTAATGCAATAGAAAGAGAGTCAATTACGAATGCGCTGTTGCCAAAAATGCGATAATTCTAGAAATATTTCGAACTCGTGGAAAAAAGACGTAAAATAAACAAGAAGGAATGGATTTTTTGTGTTTTTTTCACTTCATATGGACTTCGACAATTATCCATAACCATTTTCATGATATTTGGTCGATATTGCGTAAGTGGTTCAGCTAACTTAACGTTAAGTTAGCAAAGCCACCCCGTAGAAAAAAAATTAAGGACGCGACAATTTTTTTTCTTTTGGGACAAATTCGGGACAGGTATTCGACAATTAATGCAATGGAAAAAGAGTCAATTACGAATGCGCTGTTGCCAAAAAATGCGATAATTCCAGAAATATCACGAACTCGCGGGAAAAAGACGTAAAATAAACAAGAAGGAATGGATTTTTGTGTTTTTTTTTACTTCATATGGGCTTCGACAATTACTCGACAATTATTTATAACCATTTTCATGATATTTGGTCGATATTGAGAAAGTGGTTCTGCTAACTTAACGTTAAGTTAGCAAAGCCACCCCGTAGAAAATAAACTAAGGACGCGACAAATTTTTTTCTTTCACGACAAATTCTCGACAATTATTCGACATTTAATGCAAAAGGTTTCATTAAATTTCTCGCAAGTGGCACTTTATAGACATCAGAACATTTCATGTCTTCAAAATCAGTAGATAGTTCTGCCGTTATCGAATAAAATCCGAATTTCACGACTAAAAAAAATAGGTTTGGCTCTGTCAAATTCATTAATACGGCCTTTTTTTCAAAGTAGTTTTTTGAAGGAGTCATATTTAAAATAACGAAGATTGCATTCGTTTCCGGTAGAACCGCTTGAAAATATTTTACAATTCAAATTGTATACTCTCAAACAAAAATACACAATTTTGAATTTGTATCAAAATTCCTTCCTCGAATGCGTCTAATGAAACATTTAAAAAAATCACCCTATATATATATATATATATATATATATATATATATTTTCAAAGCTTTCAATTTTCATATTCAACCTTGAGGGGGGGGCATCATGAATTTTTTTCCCGGTCAGAAAAAATCGTAGATACGGGCCTGACCTACTCTTTAAATTCATTTCGCATTCGGTGCATTCATTACGGATTTAAGGACAAATTAATACTCCAGTTTCTTGATTCATGTAGTTCGAAAGCCTTGCTCATTCTCCTCAGTACATATTTCACAAACTCTTCGATATTACCAATGAAAGTTAGGAACCACATCGATTGTCCGTATCAAAATTGACATAAATTGCGATTGTAAATTTTAGGATAATGAAACTCACCAGAAGAAAAGTGAAGTGTATTTCTTGAAGAGGGGTTTTCCATGATTGCCAAATAGAACATAAAATCCACTGCACTAGAATCTACACTATTTAAACTAAAACACAAGAATGAGGATTCTTATGTTTGTAAACATCAACATGTTAGTAAACAAAGAAAGAGTAATAACATTCTGAATGATCTGGATCAACTGAAAGAAATTGATTGAAAGTTCCTACTCAACATCTTTCATATAATAACTTCACAATTAATTTCTTGACTTCAAATAAAAGTTTTGAGTTTTGACAACAAGACAACTGTTGCTTCACCACACACCAGTGCCATTATATTCGCCAATCACCATACCACCACACAGTGATGCCAGGTCTCATGCTTTCGAAGCCAATCTCATGCTATCTATAATATTCTACGAAATGTATGCTTCTTAGCCCAGAAGATGAAATTGGTGGAAACCCACTAAAAGTCGAAAACTGTAAACAGGTACCTACGTAACTTTTTCCGGAACTTCAAAAAATTGTCTGCATGCTGTTAATTCTATCTCTAATTAAATATTGATGATCTGTGTGCTGCTCTCCGGCATTCAGAGGAATAGGGTATATTATCCGAAAGACCGAAATGAATGCGAAGCAATATTGATATAACTAATTCATTTAAAAAAATGTACTCAACATTCCGAACCTAAATTTAGGATAATTTTATGTATGCATTACGAATTTCGATATTTTTTTTGTTCGTTGTATAGACGACTGATTTATTGACAATTAAAAAACAAATATATCAACAAAAATATAAATTCTTCTGAATTTATGTTTCCTTTTTCTCAAGGATTTCCCATTGTGAATGACTTTCGGTGGCTGCAGAATGTTCGGCAAATACTTAACATCTCGGAAACAAATAAAACTTTACATAAAAAGATACGATCGAGTTTAGCAATGGGCAACTGTAACGAGCCCAATAAAGTGCGTGGTCAACAAGACAGTCGGCTTTTTCAAAATATAGATTATACCCAATAGACCCATGTCACCTACATTTGAATTCATTTCATCCTATTATAAATTTATTATTGCATTTATTCATTATTGAATACAAGCTAACCGATTCAGATTTGAAAGTCGATGCTCATACCTACTAGACCATACATTATACGAGCTCATTATATTTCTAAGTTTGGAAATATTTTTATTTCCAAACGTTCGATAACAACGTCATTTCTAGACTGACAGGATCACAGAGAAGTTCAATTTCTCCGCCTAGGAGGAGAAATAGTTGCTATGGCTTACTTTTCCCTCCGGCCGGCGGCAGGAAAAGTGTTGTTATGCAAGGGACTAATTTTGCAAGACAACCGTAACTATACAAATGTTACATTTTTCACTCAATTATAACGATCGTACATGTCAATATTATTCAGATTTCCAGGAATTTCAAGATGTTTGAAAATAAAATAACATATTTCATTCGAAGGAGAAGTGACTTTTCATGGCTCATCGCTTTCAATTACCCGCCTCACTAGCTACGTTCGGCGGGTAAACTAAAGCTCGCCATGACAAGTGACACTTCTCCTTATAAAATAATATACTATTATTTCCAAACGTTCGATAACAACGTCATTTCTCGACTGACAGTATCACAGAGAAGTTCTATTTTTCCGCCTAGGCGGAGAAATAGTTGCTATGGCTTACTTTTCCCTCCGGCGGCGGCAGGAAAAATGTTGTTATGCAAGGGACTAATTTTGCAAGACAACGATACAAATGTTACATTTTTCACTCAATTATAACGATAGTAAATGTCAATCCAAAAGAGGATAATATTCAGATTTCCAGGAATTTCAAGCTGTTTGAAAACATATTTCATTCGAAGGAGAAGTTACTTTTCATGGCTCGCATTGAAAAGTGACACCTTTTATCCAAAGTTTTAACACAACAAATTACCAAAACAGTTAACATCTCACAACAAATAACATTCGCAAGAATTAAACAATTCGAATATAAGGTATGATACCACTGACATTTGTTGAAATAAGACCGCGTTCAAACGAAAAAGAGATGATATCTACCAGATGTATATTCAATTAAGGAGCATCTTAGGTTCTTAAGGTTTAAAAAAATTAACAGTATTTCTCATGCTAAATATTTTTCTGACCTGGCAACAGGGGGATGAAACTGAAGTACAAATTTAGGAAGCAGCTTTTGATTGGTTGTAACCTAAGATGGCCGCCAAGCATGCGCAGAACTTTTAGTGCCGGTGTCAACTGTCAGTCAGTTCTTGTTTACATGATGTTTACCAAAGTTTACTAAAGTGAAATCAATAAATTATCATTTGTTCCAGAACCTGGATATAAGATTCGACGTAAGTTTCTTCTCATTGACATGATAAAGGGTAATTATTTAGAACTAAAAGAACTGAATCTTAATTGAAAGAGTGTTTGCATGGAGTTGGCCTTTTTCCCGATGTATGCAGGTATGTAATTATTCATGTGAGTATTTGTGGCAAAATTTCTTTCATTTTCCAAGAGAAACTTGGATGAAAATCTGTGGCTTAGATTCCAGAGTCAACGTTTCTGATTTCAGAATATGTCAGGATCATTTCAGATTTCAATAATCCTTAGGAACCAATGTATCAAGATTTGGGTTCCTTGGACCTTGGGTCGAACATCTAACCCAGCAAATCATGCTCTGGTTTTGTGATAAAGGGCATGCAAAAAAATTTCTAAATTTCTGTTGCATATTATTTCTCCAAAGATAGTGTGAAATCCTGTAATTTAAAACATCTAATAGTTTAAAATTTAAATAATTGAGGAATTACAAGCAATAGCTTTGAACATTATAGCAACAGTTTGTGACCAAGGCAGTACGAATAAAACTGCCTTGAAATCCTTAGTTTGGGATACCACTGATGAAAAACCTTCGCCCTTCCACTTTGTAGTAAATGGACATAAAGTTTTCCCAATACATATTCGATGTTCCTCATCATTCAAAGTACTTGTAACTCCATTATTGATGGAAAATAAGAGTTTAAGAAAGGGAAGTTTGCTTGTATGGACCATATAGGTACAGCAAGCATTTCTTTTCGATAATTCTAAGAGAACATATAGATGCTGCAATAAATTGATAGAAAACAATTTTAATTTTTCAGATTCCTACATGAAGATGGAGGTGAATGTGGCAGCCCTACAACTAAGTCACTCTGTAGCAGCAGAAATAGAGACATTATGCGCATCGGGGTATTTGGAGACAACTGCTTTACATACTGCTGAGTTTTGTCGCTTAATTGATAATTATATTGAATTAAATAATTATAATAATTTAAAGCTTTTCACAAGTATTGTAATAATAATTTTTATGGAGGTGTTTATTACTCATGTTGAAAATAACATTCACTCAATAAATTGATTCATCAACATTCTTGTTTTCATAATTTCCCGCTTTCATTCAAGTGTAAATGAACAGAAGAGATTCAAATCCTATTTGAATATTCCCGACTTACTCCCTCTACTTAGCCACCTAACATGGCGGCCAATTTTGTTGCCAACGTTTAGCAGGGACACAGTATAGACCTGGTATCTAAACTGTGGTAGGGAGTTTGCATTTCTTAATATTTCTGTTCTGGGGTAGGGAGTAAGATGCCTAGACTCCATTCACTCTCATAAAGTATCGCGGTTTGCCATGAAATTCTGACACATTTCACCGTGTATGTTTCGAAAATGTTGGGTTATAGCACGGCCTTCTAAAGACAGTAGTAGTAGTTGCCCCAGATAACATCTGCTCATTTTTACCAATCCTAAACATTATTTCGAGACCCTAACGATAATTGCTCTCAGATGGTAGTTTTTTTCGATCTTTTCATCCCGTTCCTATGAAGCAAGAATTCCATTGTTTCTTTTTCTTGTTGGAGGGGAAAGAGGAATATTTGATTTGACAAGATTGAATAATTCAGTTTCATTGAATTTTTTTTGTCGTATCATTCAAAATTTGGATGATTAAAGTAATAATCAGTGGCGTGTCTAGGATTTATGGGCCCCCCGCGAGAATTGTACCAAGGCCCCTTGTTTTCAGGTATATATATATATATATATCAGTAACATCAGGGCCCCCCGCGACGCGGTGTTTCGCGGTATAGTAGAACCGCCACTGTCAATAATTAAAAACAATTATCTCTCTAAGATTTGTTGAAAATCATATTTTTACAAAGTGACATATAAAGGAGGCGGCCTGCGGCCGCCCCTACAATTTGTCCGCCCGCGTGCGGGGCACGCGCTGCACATCTGCTAGGATCGGCCCTGCTTTAAACGTCCATAGACCAATCCAACGATCTGTCACGATCAGCTTTTTCAAAATGGTTGCGGAAATAAACAAATATCAAACCGAGGATATTCAGTTACGAGGTACGTGTTTCAGGGTAGTTTCTGTTGGTTTCTCAATTTTCAACTTCAATGTCTTCAATTATGCCATGTAAAATGATAGTTATAATAGAGAAACACTATTTCAGAAATGTTTGTTATTTGTTTGTTCCAGCAGCCATCTTGAAAAAAGGTGATCAGCTGTTTTGTTGGATTGGTCTATTGTGAATCGACCTTCAAGTTTAAACTATAGGCATCTGAATATAAGCGCCACGCCACCTGGTGACAATCAAGAGTAACTAGAAATCTTGACATAGTTGTTGCAACGTGCTTTGTGTTTGTGTGATATTCTACAAATATTTATATTTTAAAATTATTCAAATAGTTATGAGTCGTTCGAATCGCTATTGTTCAGTTCCTCAGTGTTCTTCATGGGAAAAAAAAAGTTCAGATATCAATTTCCATGCTTTCCCTCAAACTGGTGATAAATATCGTGTTTGGGTTGAAGGGAAATTGGGGAGTAAAGTGCTGATGGATAGACAAAAAGCTTGGCAACTGAAACTCAAAATCGGTAAACCAGTGACAAGAAATATGAAAGTATGTTCCCTGCATTTTATCGATGATGATTATTTTTATAGAGGTAAGCATGGATTGCACCGAAAATTTTAGGTTATATTTATGGGAATAATCATTTACAGATCCCAGTTCCAAACAAAGAAAGTTTTTGAAGAGGACTGCTGTGCCTTCCAGAAATCTTCCTGTTGTATCTACTATCACAAAGGAACAACCTGAATGTTCTGGTAGTAGATCTGATAGATTAAGACAAAGAAATATCAACAAAGAGAAACTTGTTGCCGAAGAATGCCCTTGTGAAGAAATCGAACCTGCTGTACAAACTACTTCTCAAGATGAATTAGAAGCTGCTCAAGGTCTATTACAGCTTCTTCAGGGTCAGCCGGATTATAATGGGCCTAAAACTTTCAAGGATTTTGAAGTACAAGTAAATACTCCTAAAGTGTCTACTTTGTGTGACCTGATAACAACAGACAGTGCTCTAAACAGTTTCACTGGTCTCAATACTATTAAGCTGTTAGATACAATAGTAGAAGCAGTACAATCTGTATACAGTGATCAAAGATCACATCGTTTATCGATTAAAGAGCGTATTGTGTTGGTACTTACCAAAATGAAATGTGATCTTACATATGTGACATTATCTGTTTTATTTGGAATTTCACAAGAATTGTGCCAAACGTATATTTATAAAATGCTACCCATTTTAAGTAAGGTTCTAAGTTGTGTTATAAGATTTCCAGATTTTGCTGAAGTACAGAGAAATATGCCAAAATGTTTTGAAAGTTTCCAAAATGTTAGAATCATCCTAGATTGTACAGAAATTGTTATACAAAAACCAAAATGCCTTTGCTGCCGAATAAGATTTTACTCCCAGTATAAATCAAATAATACAGTTAAATTCATGACGGGTGTTTCCCCTGGAGGTTTAATAACTTTTGTCAGTGAACCATATGGCGGAAGAGCATCTGATAAAACAATTTTTCAACAAAGTGACTTGATTTTGAAGTTAGAAAGTTCACAGGATGCTATTATGGTGGACAAAGGCTTTTTAATAGATGATATTTGTCATCAGTTTAAAATAGAGTTGATCAGGCCTCCCTTTTTGAAAGATAAAAAACAGTTGAGTACCGAGGAAGCATTGTTAAATGCTAAAATAGCAGCTGCTCGAGTACATATTGAACGAGTCAATCAACGTATTAAAATATTCAAAATTTTAGGAGGTAAATTGCAGTGGTCTCTTGTGAAGAAAGTTAAGGATATATTTACAATTGCTTGTGCTGTAACCAATTTGTCTAATTCAATATTTGCAGAACATAGATTTTTAAGGGATTAGATTATTTAAAATAATGAAATACAGTACAACTTCAGTAGTTCGGACACTTGCTAGCCCGGGCACTGCTATGATTCAGGCAGTTTGAAATTTTCACCTCTGAAATTCATATGCAAAACAATATAATTTTCTTATGTAAATTGAATTAATAAATTTTAAAAAAGAGGATATGTGACTTTTTGTAATATTCCTAAAAATATTGAGTACATTAGTATTTGTAATAATTTGTTGGGACTGTAAAATTGAAGGGTAACCTGGAATCATCAATTCGAATAAGTAAAAAACCTTTCAACTAGAGTTTATTAGTGTTACAAACAACATGCAACATTTTTTCGAAAAAGTTTTTCTTTGTCTTGGTTAACAATTTTTGTGTGAATCCATAATTGAAATCCAATTTTAATATTTCTATACTATTATCAAAGGAAGCATATAATGCGAAATAACAAGTCGATAAATTGAGTAAGGCCATGCCCAACTGAATTTGAGCATAATATTTATGCTTTTCTTTTAAATAATATTTATTTTCTATTTTTTGGATAAATTTACAATTTTGCAGCACTTCATTTATGGTCCTGGTAGCACCTGAAAAATAAAGTTTCAATCAATAATTCGATTGCATTCAACATACATTTTAATCTATCATTCTAAACATCAGGTGTTAATTCCACTTCATGAAAATTCTAAGGGAAATCACCTTCATATGGACATTTCACTTCCAGTAGAGCAACAGGTATGTTGTCCTCAAAAATAACACCATCTGGAGAAAAACCCAGCCATGGATTTGAGTGTGAGACAACCATACCACAATCCACAACTTGCAAAGATGTTCTAGCAATAAAAGCTTCTTTGGCATCACCTTCATACTTGACTCCATGTTTGGTGTACTTACTACTGAAGCCTTTGCCATAAAAATATTTAGTGGCTTTGTTGTCCCACTCTGATTTGGAGTACGTAAAAATCTCATATATTCGTGAACCTATAAATAAATATAGTTTAGTTTTAAACAAAGATATTTAAGTTGTATAAAATTTTACCTGTTACTCTATATTTCCTCTGTTCATGCCACTCTTTGGATTGTTGACGAATATTGATTATTGTATCAGGAACTTCACTGAAAAGTTCCGAACACAATAATTCACAACATTCGTTATCATAAAGTACTGGTACAGTTGAGGTTTCCAACATGATAACCGACTGACAAGCATTATCCAAAATTGCTTGGAGATCATTATTGTCAGGCCCAACTTTTTTTTCCAAAGTTTTATTACTATTATTAGTATTATTCCTTCTTCCAATCCTAAAAGCATAAATTACGATGTTTTAATTTTACCATCCATTACTTAATTCAATCTGGGCTATATTAAACCTACTTATGTGTAGAAACTGCAGATTCAGGTGATTCCCTTATGAAAAAATCATATAGTTTATCACTATCAATTTCCAATTCACAATCCTCAATTTTATTTTGGAAACATGCTATATCTTTTATTGGAACGGCTTTATATTTTTCACTCATTATGTGCTTTTGAGCAGACCAAACACATTTCATTTCTGTTTGAGAAATGATCTCAAGATCTTCAAGATTTGCCCTAAAACAAAACAAAAAAACAGCAGAAAAAGAACAGAGACAATAAGCACATAATTCATTCTTATTAAAAATTAACTTGGCACGATAACGCCTTTCTGAATTAGTAAAATGATACACCTTGTGCACTTGATTAAAACAGCAGAAATGTGTTTACATCTACCGCTATTTCCAGCTTTGCACGAACACAACATTGACTTTATTTCAATGCCCCCTTTCTCTAAGTTGCAATGAAGTTCTCCTTGAATTTGATGCGGATCTGAATTAAGTGAGCTACTCTGTAAACACAAAGCACAAATCTTCACTTTTTCAGAAGTGGAAGAATTCAACCTTCCACATAGGATTATGTGGCCAGCATTCAAAACTTCTTCCCCTTCATATACACATCTAGAAGTGTTCGTGCCTTTCAGATACTCCAGGTACTGAACTAAACTTAGTCTCGCCATTTGGACCTAAAAAAAAGGTACTATAAGAATTCTGTAGCAAAGACTATTTGCCTGTAGTATATTGATTGAAACATGTTATATGCACACGAATGTTATTCTTCATTTTTTGAAGTCTTCTAACCTCGCATAACATTCAATATAACTAGACTGATCTGAAACAAATGATGATTCCTACCTTCTCTACCTAAAATAAAATTATATAAACAATAACACACTCGTTCACAATGGAAGTCTAAAATTTTATTGTTTATTCAAATTTTTACAACGAAAATATACACTCAGAACTAACACAACACAACCAAACACAACAATCTAATGTCAATATTTGTAGTTCCACGACTGCCCACCTTGGCGCTGCATTCTTAAAGTCAGATGCCTATTGCCGAACGCGCTTATAGAGGGTATGGTCCGTATATCAACCAATGTACCAAACAAACAAACCAACGTTTTCAGAGCGGTTACGTCAATTTCTGACAGCGGTACATGTCAATTCATCAACCAAAGCTGTATTTACGGGACGCCCGGTGATGAACCATTTGTTTTTATTGTGGACTTAGAATATTTTTCGTCAATGGAATGGGTTCATTCCAACTTGAGAAACTGATATTGTGCAAAACATTGGATTATGGAATCGTATCGCATTGTTTTGGCTATTCGATTTATTCAAAATATATATTGTTTGAAGCTTAAGCTTTAAGTCTTGATTATCCGGTGGATCTCTTCCTAGAAATAATATGCAGGAAAAAAGATTTTCTGTATGAAGAAGGTAATTATCATAGGTTCATTCAAAATTTCACACTTTGAATTTTCCTATCCTACTCCATGGGCTTGACGTTGGACTGCTACCTGGCCTCACTGAAACCAGTTGAGCCACAATTCATAACTGTATTTTTCGAATAATTTATTATCCATATGTGAAACATTCAATGTTCGTATAGCAGCAGCAACATTGTGAGGAAAGTTAAAGATGTAATGGTGTTTTTAAGCCTCTAGTATCGGTGAATGGCCCACTGACAGATACCTTAGATTGTTGATTCTTCGTTTCACAGAAACACTCTTTCCTAATTTATTGACAATATGCATGTAAGAAAACCAAAGGACTGTTTGTATCGTATATTCACATAATTATTTGTGAACAATTTTTTTAGACCATTTACGATCCTAAAATGAAATTTATTCATTCACCCAGGCAGAGTTGGTTCAAATCATGAAGCGTAGTTAGATCTGGACCTTCATGAACCCTATGTTGGAAAATTCTCGATAATACTCTGTTAGTTGGGGATAAGACTTACTTCTCTTTACCAGAATTATTAACTATAAAAACAATGATCATTGAATAACGTCCAAAAAAAACTAATTTTTATGGTCAAAAACAAGAACCATAATAGAATTCTGGAGAAGGACTATGCAAGAAAGGGGGTGAGGTATATCAACCATTATTTATATTGCAGTTGATATAGCAACTTGTGTGGAATTGGTGGTTGCAGTTGAATGGTTTGAAGAAAATAAACTCTTGTTAATTAAAGACAACCCAAACATTGACTTTCTCTCCTCAACACTCAGACAGACTCAGTTGACGATATTTTAAGAGTATTATTTCAACAAGATCAGAAATGGAGTGAACATTTAGAAGAATTATTCAAGAAGCTGTTCTGAGGTATTTTCACTATATGTAGAATGATGCACATTGGAAATTAGGAAAAAAGCCATGGCTGCTTACAGAGCCAACTTCCGTAGTTGGGCCTCATATATTATTTATTTTTTCACACCTAGATGCTGAACATCTATATTTATCACATGCAACCTCTAGTTTTCTCCAAAAAAAAAATAGGATTCATTCATTAGGACAGATACATAAAACTCCTGTAATTTTTATGAACAAATTCATGACATTCTTAAGTAAGAATCTCGAAGGTCTATATAATATAAATAGATTCAGTATACTAAGTGTCTTTGTTGAATAGAGAAGTCTTGTAGTATATAAACTGATGACATTTTTTATTACTTTTGAAAAGTATGTATATGCGATTCCTAATTTATATAGTGTGTTATATAAAGACCTCTCCATATGAGTACATATACTGTATCTGAGTATTGATTTGGCTAGGGATTAATAAACTAAGATAAGCCAGTCTCTTTTTAGGATGTTCTTAATACAGTAAAATAAGTATATGTACAGATAACTGAATATATTTGACAGAGATTTGATATGAAAATTCCATTTGAGATGTTTAAAGAAAATGAGGCGTAGATATTTATGATTGTCTACTTTGTTCATTTCCAATATACATAAATAAATGAAAACTTGGGGTGTGTGGCCATTGTCTAGAAGAATGCCATATACTTTTTCTTTATATCAAGGGACAGTTTTGTTTGTGATGCCATATTTAAATTTTTTCCATGGTTCTACTCATGTAATTTTTCACCGCAGGCCAACTGTTACCTTTCGTGATCAGAGATGTATCATCAGCATATGATGAAATTGAATGAATTTCTTTGTCTGAATTTAGGTATAAAATTAATACAATTGGACCATGAAGTTTTCCTTGTGGTATTCCCATCTTTGCAATTGTTTGGCGAACAGTCCACAGCTTTTGTCGGTACTGAGAGATGTGTTCAGATTATTTGATATATTTCTACTTCAATACTGAATTTAGATATAAAATAAAAAGAATTGTTCTAAGTACATATTTCAATACAGATATATAAAATAAATAGAATTGTACCAAGTATTTCAATACAGAAGTGGATGGATTTATATGAGTACTTATTTGTTACGCTATTTAAATTTTTTTATATTCCAATAAATTTACTCGTGGAAAGCTGGATGATTTCATCATTGTTTGAACAATGATTCTATTTACCTACACATTCTCTTTTGTTCCTCAAATTTGGAATGAAATGTGCTTTGAATCGACTCGTATTTCCTTGATAATGAATGAAAAATACAACTTCAAATACAGTTCTTTATTTCAAAAAGTAAAGATTTTAATTATTCTCTCGAATAAATTTTATATAATAATGCACAAAAAACTATACACCTCAGAGGTTTTGCACAGGTGTTAGTAAAAACGTATCTGAAATATCGTATCAGAAAACTTGATAATGAATTCTCAAATAACCCGAAATATATTAATAGAAAACGTTAACGATAGGGGGCGTACTGCATCTTTGGTTTCGCCTATTGGACAAAATCAAAGATATTCTATCTTTCTATCTAGAATATCTTTGGACAAAATACACAAACGAGGAGTCTTTGATTCAAAGTCCATCGCGAGAACCCAAAAATTTCATCTCTTTTAACTTTCGCTTAATCTGTGAGCAATATAAACCCAAGGAACCGACGAAAATCTTCGGTCAATAATGTACCGCTGTCATCAGGAAACATCCGCCGTAAATTCGAATAATAACAAACCGAAGAAACCCGAAAGCCTACGAAGCAGCCCACGATCACCTCCGGTTGATTCGGTTCATGAAAACATCGGGCGATTTGAATGAACCATGTCCCGTAAATATCCGATTTCCATGTACCAACCGAACATATTTCATTTACGGAACGGCATGACAGCCACCAACCATAGATTCTCATGAACCAACCGAACTTGGTTGATATACGGACCATACCCAGAATATAAAATAAAAATTTAATTTTATATTCAAGTATGTCTTTGACTGTGTTCTGTGGTTTCATCCCCGTGATTGAAACGAAACAACTTCTGCAACTTATGGTCGATTCACAATGAACGTAACTGAACGTAATGTCACAGAATACCTAACTACACAGAAGCGTCACTCCGCCTTCCCGCCAAAACTTTATTTGATGACGCTTCTGCCATGCTAGGTAGTACATATGTCAAGTTGAAATTCAAACTTCCTGCTGGATCACTCAAAAATGACATATGTACTACCTAACAGAGAATGAAGGTCACGAAAATTTGCCCCTTGGAGATCAAAGTGCCGACGCTTAGTGACGCTTCTGTGTAGTTAGGTATTCTGTGGTAATGTGGACGTAATCCACAGAAAACGTAAGAACATTTGTCAAGAATACGGGCCCAGGCCCGCTGTAAGCTGTAAGCTGGCGTCACTTCGAAATGTAAATAATCCATTGACTTAGAATCTAATCTAAGTAAATTTGGCCTCTGTTGAAAGTCTATGCGCGCACCCTCTTGATCCAGGAATACATGAAAATGTATTCATTTTAATTAGATGTTCTATAAGGCGTCTGAAATTAAGATCGTAGCGCCACATCGGCGAGAATCAGAACTACTCTCTGAACACAACAAATACATGTTTACAAACATGTATATATTCAAGTGAAAAATCACTGTCATTTTTGGTCCGTTATTCATGATCTCAGAACAAAAATGAAACAATAACCGAAATCCGAATAACCTAACACGTAATTCAAACTGTAAACAAAACTTTTGTAGTGTCTTTGCGTTAGTTCATTCGTTAACGCTAGGGGGCGTACCGCTTCCTTGGTTACGCCTATTCATCAAGACATCAACTTTTGCAGAGTTGCCTAGTTGAGGTGAGTTCACGGCTAAATATGACACATGTCAGTTATAAGTGATTTAATCTTCTGTGCTTTCCATTGTCGCAAATATGTCAATCTATGATTATACTTTATTCTATGGCTTATATATTTCTATGGAGAAAACCGTTGACTGCCGTTAATTGAAATGAAATTGAAAATCGAAGGCTGTTTTTACTGTCAAATTTGAAAATATTCTTTTAGCAGTGTTGTATACAAAAGTTTTTAAATCTAGGACAAAAATCACCTTCAAGGGTATGTAAATTAATAATAAAATTTACAATTTGATGCATTTACGCCATATTTGATGTTACAAAATGAGTTTCAAAACTACCTCCAGTTATTGAAAGTAACTTACTTTCAAATAAGAGCTGTTTTTTGGCCGATATTCAAATTATTGTCAAAATTGTTCAAACTTGAATAGGGATAAGGCCGATAATATTTCAAATGATGAAATTAATTCAATGACTAGTGCAATCGGTTCGAAATATTTGCATTCAAAATAAGTCTTTTGAGCATGTTCTTTCTTCAAAGTAATTGATGCATTTTCTTGAATTACGGCATTGTATGAAAACTCGAGAGAATAAATCTGTGGTATCAGTATATAAATATCAATATTATTGTATAGTAATTGTATTATGAACAAAGAGTTGAAGATACTAGTACTTTTAGGTGCCCATTTGATTGTACCTTAAATTTTATGATAATCAATTATTCCTTTAGTTATACAAAAACAGAAAAATAGTGCATATGTCTGAGTGGTATGTATTATTTCAACTAATGCTACTACTGTTATACCTATATCAATACTAATGATTTGAAGCTTTATTATTATTCAAATACGCAAATATACATACATATTATGTATTTCAGTTATCAACACACATATGTGTTCTTTGAAAAAATCTGGCTGTGATATAATTTTTGGTTAGCTTCTATCCACTATCTGTAGAAGTGATCAAGTACAACTATAGGAAAATTATTTAAATTTTTTCAGATGGAAGCAAGGAGAATAGGTCTGTCCGTTAGGACAAATCAACAAGAAAACGTGGCTTTTGGAAAAAAAATTGATGCAAAGCCAAAATACCCAAAAGCAAGACCAGCTCTCAGAGATGTCAGTAATAAAATTGGATCTCAATTACCTAAGGATGGAGCTCAGAAAAAGGTCGTTCCTCTACAAAAACCATTGTTTGCCCCAACCATTGCCTCAGCTAAGGATAACCTTAGTAAACTTCAAATCTCATCTAATCAAGTTGCAAATAAAGTTCCAACGTTGAACAAACAAGACTCAATAGTGGCAAAAATTTATGCTTATTCATCAAAGCAATTGATGATTTATGACCCTGATGAAAGTTCCAAGGATGATCCTTCAGCAGTGACAGAATATGTCCAAGACATATTTTCTTATCTCCATGAAATGGAACAAAAATATGCTATAAAGAAGGATCATTTGCTGGAGCATAGGACAACCCCTATTATGAGATCAACAGTGATCAACTGGCTGGTTGAACTACAGGTCAGTTTCAAATTGACTGTGGAGACATTGTATATGTGTGTTTCACTATTGGACAGATATTTAGATTTGAATAATGACATAGGCAGAGAAACACTTCAGCTTGTTGGGGTTTCTGCACTAATGATCGCTTCCAAATATGAAGAGATCTATTTACCAGATATTAATGATTTTGTTTATGTATGTGATGACTCCTTCTCGGCCAAACAGATCTTAGCAATGGAAAGGGATATTTTAGCCTCTCTTAAGTTTCATTTAGGAAAGCCGACAGCCATTCAGTTTTTGAGGAGAAACAGCAAAATTGCTAGAGCCAGTTCACTACAACATTGTCTGGCCAAATATCTTCTAGAATTAGCACTACTAGACTACCAAATGTGCAATTACCTACCGTCATACCAAGCTGCAGCAGCCTGTTGCCTAGCAATTGGTATTTTAACTGAAGAAATGGATCTGTCAAAAATCTGGTCCCCAACACTTGTTCATTATACCACTTATAAACTTTCTGATATCAGACCAGTAATGAGAAGGTTGGCTATGATCTTAGAAAAAGAAGGTAAAAGCAAATATAGAGCGGTATCTGAAAAGTATGCTGAAGCTTCTAACAATAAAATGAGTACAAATCCAAAACTGAAAGGTCGACTTGTGATGAAATTGATTTCAGAATGCAAATGAGTAATTTAATTTTTATATACATAACTTTATTACAATATATTAATATTTGCATTTTTACTGTGTTATGTGTGTAGTTGTACATTATAATTTTTTCATAACTATTAATAAAGGTTAAATTACCCCTAAATGATCATCTTAATTTTTGATCTAAGAATCGCACCTAAATGAATGTTGACATTATGTCTTTAGCTCAATATTCATAATTCAGAGAAAAGTTTCGTGTATTGTAATTATAATTTCCAGATTAATTTAATTTTAAATATCTACAAAATAGGTTCATTATGTTGATAATGATAGGTAATGAAATAAATTATTCTAGAATTTTTCAATAAAAACTTGTATTGTTCATTGATAAATTATCACAGCTTTTATTTTTAATCTCAAATAGATGACATTTTAACAATAATGGCATTTTATTTCACATATTTATTATGAGGTATTGTTTGCTTTTCATGACATTTTCCCAGAACTGTTAACTTTCATTACTTGAGAACAGAAGCACTAAGGGGCCAGGCAGATCTCAGTTGCCAAAAATTCTCAGCTGATTCTTTGTGAAGAAAAAAAGCTATTGGTCCAAAGTGAATCCATTTTGGCTGCCGAAGATGTTCTATAATTCAGTTCAGAGTTCATAATTACTTGACGACATATCCAACATTCCTCTTCTAATTTCAATTTGGGCTAAAAATCCTTCGGAATCGAAATGATCATGTCAAGACATAAATTCTATTAGCACAAAGTTCATCCTAGTTCAATCACATATAACAATGGAATACGATTCTTGCATACGGTACGCACGACTCACGAGTACTACCAACGGAGTGCGCTGATGGTAACTAGTTCCATTTTGGGAGAATATAATAATGAAAAAACATATAATCACCCTGAAAAATGTTTAACTATAATTCTATGGATTTTTTTCCGTAGGTATAGTATAACCCCAGATACTGTCGAATTGTGTAGTTGATCCAGAGTAAAGGGTCGTTTATACTGGCCCGTAACTTATGCCCTTAAAATTTGTTCTCTTTAAGGGAATAAGTTAAAGTTCGAGTATAAACCATAGCATGAAATTTCTATCTTTCAACTCTTAGGGTAAGGGAAAAGTTTAAGTTACGGGCTGTTCAGCCTGGTCAAAGATCTGCTGAACTAGTATTTTTTAATAATAAGTCGGACGTCCTTTCAATCTTTTTTTATTCAATCTTGTCACAATACTGTCAACCCTCTTTTTTTCAAATACTAACTATGATCATTATTCAACAATAGTAAAAACAAACTAAGGTAATTCTAACAGGCCAGTATAAACGACCCGTTACTTGAAGGTGTTATAAAAACTGTCACAGATGTTCCTTTGAAACCGGAAAAATATCAAAGGAACATATATTGTAGAATGTACTTTCGCTTCAACTTCAGTGCTCGATCCAGAACAGTAAATTTGGGGCAATCAATCTCTTGGCTTTCAATCTCCGACCGAGATATCTCTGAAGATGAATACTGTAGTTGTGAGAAAAAAGTTAGGTGAAATTCCTACAAACCACTGCTAGAAAACTTGGAATTTTGTAATTGATTGATATATCTGTGTGAAATTTTTTATGACTCTCTAAGTAACTTTGGATCAACTATACCTGAAATTCTCCCACCTAGCTTGATCATATTTCTGTTTTGAATGTTCAACATTGTTGCAAGATCGTCCAAAATGTTTATTGAGATACTAAAATTGATAAGATGAATTGTGTGTTGCAGCGTTGTGATGCCAAGAATGTATGTATTAAATTTTTCGGAATTTCTTTCGACTTATTGAATTCAGAATTAATCATGCGATTACTGTTATCGCCATTCAAGATATCGACTGGATATTTCTTTAAACTATAAGATGATTCTAAAAGCATACTGAGTGTTTTCAAAGACTAGTCTTTTTTATTAATCGGAGGTAGAACTCATCAAAATAAACCATTTCACCAGACATCAAATATACCAAAAATGATGCAACCGTGCATCAGTACTAGAATGTCTGACCTTGAAACGGTTGTGCTGTGCTCTCAGACCGAGCGCGATGTTTTTCAGGAATAGATCAGTTCCGTAATTTTCAAGGGATATAATTAAATTTCATTGACTAAAAAGTTCGCCAAACTGAATTTTTCTATATAGATAGTTCTTACTGGCTTGCATTATTTTAATGAGTTCTACCTCCTGTTGAAAATAAAGACTCATGTAAACAGTTCCGGTTTTCTGAATGCAATTATCATTACATTACATAATTCTTGTTTTTAGAAAGAGCTACTGACTATTGAATATACCTCACTTTGGTCGGGTTTCTACAATGTTACATTTTTAGTCTCATACCTATAGTGGTTTGTGACTTATGCCAATTGATCTATTTACACTGCATCGTGCATTAAGCCAAAATTTATGAATTCAGAACAATTCAAGATGTAAGTTATAACCAACTTTGTTACAGCCATTTCCTCATGCTTCAATGCATCTTGTGGTATGTGAGTTAACTCTGAGTGGAAATTCCATAACCTTCTACTATTCTTTGGTGGCAATAACTCGACTTTTTCCTATATTTCATTGTATGGGGATACAGCCACTAGAATTAAGGTTATTGGGTAATTGATCGTATTGGAATTCCCAATTAAATACACTTTATGAAACCAGTAGAATAAGTAAATTAACAGATAAAAGCCACTAGAATGTTACAATAAATTATAAAGACCAGGATTCAAATTACGAAGTATGGATTTTTCGAAAAAAAAAAGAAAAAGTATCAACCAAATAAAATTATAATGAAAACCCAAGAATCTATACTACAGGAAATTATTCTATAATCTTCACAATAATAGAAACTGAGTAACCAGAGTCAGTGTAAACATTTTGAGGAAGGACCACTAAAAATGCTTAGATAAAATCATGTTTTACACACCAGCAGATAGACTTTACAGGGAATGAGTCTGAACTCCAGAATGTTCCAACAAATTAATGGACTGTTTTTCATATTTGCAGTTGTTTGACAATGTCTGAGAACACTTTCCTTTATGTAATTAAAAGGAAAGAATCAATAGAATAGTGTTAACGAAGATGATATGATATTGTTTGTCATTCAGCACCTTTTGCAATAAAACTCCCAGTCTTTACTACAAATTAGACCCCATTGACACTATACCGGTAAACATCTCTCAAAATGCAATAGAATGGACTCTATAGCATTCGAAAAAGTCGATTTATTATAATTTGTCATTTTCAAAAAATCGTTAATTTAGTTATCTTGATTGGTTCTGAAGTTTGCTTTGGCTCAAGGCACTACTTAATTTTGAAATATTGATTTGATAACAGAGTTATTTGTTTACATTACCCTACAGATACTTCTACTACCCTTCAGACCATATAGTATAGACTAATTAATGTTCTCAATTAAAAAACAAAATTCAATCGTATTGGGCATGACCATGAAATAATACCAGACCTTCTTAGAAGCATACTCATTTGGTGATTTTTATGCTTGTTTGAATGGCCCTAGTTACTGTAGGTAAATAAAATGAGAACAAGTCTGAGAAAGCTGTTTTCCAGCACTGTTATGCCCAAGAATAACTTTGATAAAGAGGAAAATTTCATTCATTCTCTCCGGATAAAAATATCAAAGAGTTATCGACAGGTAACAGGTAGCTAAAGTGTTTAAAATAGCATCTCAAATTTTATTTGTGATGTGTTGAAAAAAAAAATCAGGTCGTCCATTGTCAGACACTTAGTATGGTTTCAACCCACTAAAATAAATGATCAATTAACATTTTGGAACTATTGCTTTCTATTTTAAAAGTATTGCATCTAAAAGTACTTATAATAGGAATTTTCGATTTTAAACTAAATTGAATACAAGAAAGGCAAGTAAATGTACCCTTTAAAAAACGTGATTACCTAAATCAATAAATGGTCTGCCATTATTTGGGAATTCAATGAGACCCATCCCCCAACCTTCATCATGAATATACTTTCAGCACCTACTTGGTTATGTATTCAACTTGGAATTCTGTACATACTGCTGTTGAAATACAGAAATACTTTTTCTGATTGCTGATCAATAAACATAAAAAACAACTTCAGGGACGAAAGCGCCTTCAAACCAACTTCCATTTCGAAGACGATTGGGCGATAAATCACCCCAACAAACCAAATGTGTCGATTGAACCGATTCAGAAAGTGTGGACGTCGTTTTTCGAATTCGTGTCGGCGGCGACATAATTCGACTAGGTACTAGGTAGCAACTTATACATAGAATCGCCCGTCCACATTTATTCAATCCAGCCATGAAGTCGAGATGAAATGGCTGATTCGGTATAGTCTGGAATCTGGATGCACGTTTACATTTTGTTGGGCACATTGAAGTTCAAAGTCTGCCGGACGTAAATGCGGGTGCCAGTGAAAAAGTGCGTGGTATATTGAGATCTTTAGGTGGGTATTTTTTATTTACTTAGGAATATCATCTAGTTTAGATGTGTAGAACTGCGTGAAAAGTTCATTTTATATAGGTACGTAATTATGTACGACAATGAAATTATTTTGCAAAAAATATTGATTCTTATGTCAATGAGTAGATGAACCGAAAGCTAATTTATAAATCAATAATAATGTTTCATAATGATTTTGCTACAGAAGTAGTAGTAGAGTAGGATTGAACATTTACTAAGTGTCTGATATTGGGTGAATTTTAATGTTATCACTAGAGACTATATGCAGCATAAAAAGGTTGTTATATGCATGAAAAATGCACAAATATAGGCATAACATGCACGAAAATATGCAAAACTGAATAATGAGTTTTGGGAACTAGAAGAAGGAGAAAAGTTATTTCTATTTCAAAATCAGTATATCAGTAACTCTTAATAATATGGTATTGAAATTTTTTAATGTTTTTGTAAACGTTAACAATCAAGTATTGCTCCAGATGTTCAATTTTGAGATTGTCTCTTCGATCATTCAGGATATTTTTATATGTGGAAAAGGTTCGCTGCACATGCACGGACGTAACTGGGCGAAATTTGAACTTCGGTGCTACATTCTCCATTATGTTTTCTGGTAAAACTTCTGCCGTCCGATGGAAAAAACTATCGATTAGACACAAACTTTCAAAACCTGGATTTCCTTTCGATATGTTCTCAAATTTTACTTCAAGTTTATTTGGCAATGCCATAGGCAACGAGGAGTTCATTTGGCGTATTTTACTCTTTATTTGGATATATGTATTCAGTTGAGACCATACCTTGAGTTTCAAGCTTCCTAATGCTGCCAGGTAAATGAGAAAAATGAGTGCAAATATTTTTCTTTATTGAAAAATTGTCAAATGCTAGAATGACAAACTCCTAGTGAGACGGCACTGTCAAAGTCATTTACTAAACCGTTGATAGCCTCAAAATGTTCATTGTAGGTAGAACATTGCTTCGATCCATGTTCCCCATCGAGTTATGACTGGTTCGGGAGTACCATGTATTGTTTTAAGGTCAGAAATAAAGGAATTTATTATTATTATTATATTGGCAAATTTGGTAATTTTTCTTTGTAGGCTTTATTTTGGGAATATTTTGTGGGATACGCGATATCATCACTTTTATCGCATTTCAGAACGCAGGGAAGAAAATATGTACCGATAATATGCATAATAACTGGATCTTAGCTAAAATATGCAAATACCGCTGAAATCGTCATAAATATGCAGATGCATATAATCCGTTCTCTAGTTATCACGAAGAAAATATATCAAAAAATCTTCAACGAATTTCGGGTGTCATTTTATAAAACTTTTCAAACCTGTTACCTGCCAATGCCACCATGATCCTAACTTCATATACGTGCGGGGATCGTTCTTACCGTTATTGGAAACATATGCAGAGAAACTTTCATGAAATATCAAAGGTCTGATCTTTTCCACATGTAAAAATTTTGTATATCAATATATTAATTTATGACTGGTTGTAAAAGGCAATAACTCCAGTAAAATCAATAGAGAATAATCTGTCCTTCATAGAGAAGTGACTGAGGCAATCCTTTCATATTTTCCAAATTGTTATGAAGAGTTATTTTGTGCTATGGTTCTTGTGTTCCATATTCTAAAGAACCCTTCTCAAATCGGATTGACACAAATAGGAAGAAATATAATACTTTTCAAGTATAATCCTCTGAAATTAATCCACAATTACGACCAAATCCTTTTGAAGTTTTTGAAGACACATATTATTTCTCTGAAGTATCATTTCGATCAATTTCTGCAGCGCCCAAAAGTCCATCTATTTTGCTAAGTCCATTTGTTTGTTCATCCACAGTTTCTGCTGTATCAGCTGGTATTGTATAGTTATTTTCGACAATTTCTTCTTCTGCTTGTCCTGTTCTAATCATAGCAATAGGCAATAGATTTTTGGTATTATTCACATTATTGATACAATTTTCAGCTTTGTCATCTGTTACCATATATATCTGTACAACTGACTGACCATCAGAGGATTCAGAAGAAACAACCATTAGAGAACCAGGTTTTTTAGGGGACTCGATTTCATGATTTGGCTTACGTATCTTTTTTTTTATTACTAATTCTTCCCAATCATCGTTTTGTTCGTCAATTTTCCTTGGTTTTGTTTTTCTACCATATCTTGTTGTATGAGTTGAGCTTAGCATGAATGATTCTTCAGACTCTTCAAATGAATCTAGATCGCTATCACTCAGAGCAGTAAATATATCCAGTTTCTCTGGATGCTTTGGCAGTTTTGATTTTCTTTTCCTTTTCATCTTCATTGTTTTTTCACCTACACAACCTTCTGTTTTAAAATCACTGGTATCTTCTGTATTATCATTTGAAATCTCTTGTGTTAATTTCACAAATTTTTTTCTTTTTTCATTTTGTTTTCCTTTAGACATCTTCTTCTCATTCTGCTGTCGCTCTATTTCAAGTGCCTCAATTTCCATCATTTCAAATTCAGATTTCAATTCTTCAAAATTAAAGCTACAAGGTTTCATGATGGCTTGGTCTATGAGATTTGGATTTATTTTTTCTTCTTTTTTAAATTTCAGCTTAAGATCTCTTCTTGTTCTTTTTGGGAACAATTCATTCATTTGTGCAAAATCCGTTCCAATTGTGTTTAAGGCCCGATAAAACTGTAAGGTATCAGTCTGTGTCCATTTGGATCTCTTGAAAGTCTTGCGAACACCATAAGGTCTATCTTTATCCCCATCAATAGCCACCGAATTTTCTATTGCTTCTAAAGCCTTTTTTGTTTTTTTATTTTCGATGACCAAGCTCTTTTCATCCAAAACAATCTCACCAGTAGGTCCTATTTTTATACGTGGGGCTATTATTTGGTCTTCATCGTCATCACTTTTGTTAAGGTCCTCATCTTCTTTGGATGAATCATCATCTCTTACTTCTGTTGGATTATCTACAATTTCTTCAGTTTGTTCATTTGCCTCAGTAATTTCTGCAGTAGAATTTTTCTTTTTGTTTCTGAAAAAACAAAATCATCCACACATCTTGTTGAAATGATCTATAACTACAAGAAAAATTTAAAAACAGTGAGAACTCACTTGATAGGATTTGTGGTAGGATTGTAAAAAATAAGATCCATCATAGTTAACTTCTTATGATCCGGTTTTCCATCAACATATTTCTTAGAGAATTCTCTTCTAGCCTCTGCAATTTTTCTTGATCCCTCTGATTTTTTTATCTTTTTTTTAACTTCAAAATTCGATACGGATTTTTTTTGAGTGGACGGTTCCTCGAATGGTCTTTCCTGAATGCCCGAAATATTTGAAGATTGCTAAAATTGAAATTGATTAGTAATAATCAGATAATTCAATGCATGTATAACAGCATTCAATCAGAGATAATACATACAGATTCAGTTCTTATTCTACTGGTAGAACTTTTTTTGCTATTTTCCTCTGAATCACTTATAGAGTAAGTTCTTCTGTGACCTAATATAGGGACTGCTTTAATTTTGCTCCTACATATTTTGCTAGGACTGGTTGCAGTAATGAGACCACTCTGATGAATAACATTTTCTGGGACTGAAGAATTTACTGACAAATCTGATGAAGATTGATCACATGGAAGGCTCAGAGTCTCCTGAAAAGTTATCCTATTATGGAAATTTTTTCTGTGTGTTATACAAAAAATATGTTAGGTTTGATCAAAATATTTCTGTGCATTCTGAAATTTTCTGTTGATTCTTGCCTCGTCATATTTGAAAGGATTTAATGAGCATTAATTGAAAATAGATTTTGTTAGTTCTCATCCATAATTTCAAAATCAAAGACAAATTATCAGGTAACTGGATATATTTGTAAGAATAATTTCAAACAATTGCCGACGTTTCGGGAACTATTTGTCCCTTTTTCGAGGCTAAAATATAAAAATAATACATCAAAAACCTATACTCCATTCACAATTATAAAATCACAACTCTGGCCATGGTTTCGTTTTCAGGAAATTGGCGCACCTGATGAAAAATCTGTGCGCGTACATAGAATATCGTTCATGACAAAACGACGATGCCAGTTTTTCTGTTTACATCAAAGTAAAAGTATCAAAGAGTTTCCACATTTTGTTAGTTCGTATCGATCGGCGATTTTGGGGAGAAATATCGATAGGAAATCGCCTATTTTTCCGTTCTTCGGCGTCCAGAAGAAGTTTCGTGCAAGTGTCATTTTTTCCTTTCACGAGTTTTGGCGTGAGTACGAACGGCAAATTTGAATTGATCGATTTATAAGCATAAATAAAGCGAAAGTAAGTACTAATCGACCTTTTTACACTTGATAACGAAGTTTTTTTAGGTATCTGGCCGTTTTGAAAGATTTCAAACGAAATTCCGGTCCCATAGAAGTTTGGTTAGTTTCGGTATCGTTTTTGGTGCTCAAAATTGATTTGGAATGTGTAAATGAACAAAAAAGGCTTCCTTATACGATCTTCTAACGAAAGCGACCGGAAAATATTATGAGGAAAGAACTTGCAGAATAAAATTGCACGATTTTCGTAAGTAATCGCGTTCTGGATGGCCATCATCGGTCTCTTAATGATTATTGTTGATCGTTTTCACGTTTCAGAAAAAAAAAACACGTCGAAAAAGCTAAAAAAAAGAAGAAATATGACTATATTGCATTCCACAGTATAGGTGAATTCAGATTTCGATGAATTGAAATGTATCACTGGAGCTTTCATTCCTTTGCCGAAAGTAGAAAAAGGCTATATTGAACCAGAATACATATCCAAATTCCAGGAGTTTGTGTCCTATTTTAGAACAGGTGAATGATAAATGTGAAGCATATGTTTGACCTATTCCATTTTATTTGTACAAACTTGGTAGTAATGTATGAATATTTTTCAATCCAATAAATTACTATACAATCAGAATATTTCACTCCTTGTTCATAAGATCAAATCAATAAAATGTCGTAAAGTCTGGAACTTTCAGTTCAAGAGGATAATAAACATTAAATCTTCACAAGCATGCATATGAAAATTATGTGGGAGCAATGCAATTTTCTTCCATGGCGAAAAATAATATATTTCAACAGTGATCTCTTGTACTTTTCATGCAAATAACTAGAAAAGGAATTCTTTCTATCAATTCATATGAACGTTAATTATTTTCGTCCATCACATCTTTTCCAATTCATTCACATTCTGAGAAATACGCTAAGAATGTAGAAAGGGCAACATAGGGTTGACTTGGAACATAAAAATATTTTGAAAAACGTCATAACTTCGATACAGAGTGGAATGTGTCAAATTTTCACGGCCAGAGCTGTGATTTTATAATTGTGAATGGAGTATAGTGATATTGTATGTTAGGTCATACACACCTGGTGTCAAATATTTTAATTTTATGTTGAGAAGAGAAAATTCGACATCATCCAGCCTTGCGTTCATAAAATCATAAACTTACTCCAGTGAGTAGAGAAGACTCGAGAAGAGTATGATCACGTTATTTCTGAACGTAAAAGCACTGGTAGAGTAAATTTATGAACGCTTCGGTGTAAACTATCCTTACTCTGAGTAAGTTTATGAACGCAAGGCAATGCGATTAACATAGAGTATAACTTAACCTAAAAGATGTTCTCTATGACCACAGAAAAACTCAATCACTACTTCGGTTCTTCTTATTTTTGTTAGGTCTTCAAGTAATCAAAATTCAAAAGTAATACAGAACCATCAAAAACATCTTTCATGTTTCCATTGGCGATTCGAGTTCTTCTCCCAAGCTCCCTTGCGGCAGAAACAGCATTAACGGGAGTGGGGTGGTTTGTAGGTTAGTATATGTTATTTACCGGTCAATTTTTCTATTTTAGTGAAGTGAATTAGAAAAATTGTGTTCCAGATTCTGTTTTATATACGTTTGAACATTGTGATAAGTGATTACTGCCCTGAAATATCGAAATCGCATGCGTTTTGTTGCGTTTTTGCGGTTTTTCCGGAAATGACGTCAACTTCCGTTTTTCAAATTAGAACTGTTGGAATATAAACAAAATTACATTTGAGAATTATTATATTCAGTTAGAGCCTTGTGGCGCCACCTACCCTCGCACAGTTCTTTTATTCATTGCTCTATGAGAGTTGCAGATATCTATATATGGGCGTGGCCCTTCTTAGTTTAGTTTCTCTATGAGACGGTGGTCTCCCGATATTCTAGGCATGTGCATGTATGTAGTCACGTAGTCAGTACTCCGGTTGTAGTTGTGAGGGACAGACGTCCGGTTGTCCGGCTATGCTCAAGCTTCGATCATTTTCATTCAATACACGTTATTAATAATAAAGACTTGTTATTACCTAAATCACCTGTTTACCACAACAAGAACACCATTTTTTTATTGCAGAAATAGATTCCTTAGAAAATTTCAAGTTATTTTGATGTAACATTTTTCAGTTTTGGTTGGAAAATTCTCTCTGAACGGGAAAATTCGAAAAAAAAATCGAAAATAGAGCTCCGCTGAAACAAGAATAACTTCGAGGTTTTTGGATGGAAAATTTTCATTTTTGGGATTTTTCAAGATGTAAGATTGATGTATCCACTTTAAAAATCGAAATCGCGATTCATGATACAGGGGGTGAAAAAATCGCTTTCAAAGTGAGGGATGACAAAATCGTGAAAAATCAATTTTTTCAAATTGGAACCCCATTTTTTTATGGCAGATATTGAATCTACGTTAAAAAATAATGTGAGTGTATGCATCACACCCTTGTCCTAAAGTGGATATTAACTCAGAAAATATCCATTTTAGGGCAAGGGTGTGATGCATACACTCACATTATTTTTTAACGTAGATTCAATATCTGCCATAAAAAAATGGGGTTGTAATTTGAAAAAATTGATTTTTCACGATTTTGTCATCCCTAACTATGAAAGCGATTTTTTCACCCCCTGTATCATGAATCGCGATTTCGATTTTTAAAGTGGATACATCAATCCTACATCTTGAAAAATCCCAAAAATGAAAATTTTCCATCCAAAAATCTCGAAGTTATTCTTGTTTCAGCGGAGCTCTATTTTCGATTTTTTTTTCGAATTTTCCCGCTCAGAGAGAATTTTCCAACCAAAACTGAAAAATGTTACATCAAAATAACTTGAAATTTTCTAAGGTATCTATTTCTGTAATAAAAAAATGGTGTTCTAATTCGAAAAACGGAAGTTGACGTCATTTCCGGAAAAACCGGAGGTGCTCATGCCTTGAAAATATTTTAGATTTCATCAGCATCGTGAAATACTTATAAGTGCTGAATTTCATGAAAATACGTTCAGTAGTTTCCCGTATAAATATGGGTGAGGTTCCTCGTGAAAGACCCTGTATTGTTCTTTGTCAAAGGTGCACCCTTTCCCTCCTGGTGACTGACAGTCGACAGACTTTAAATGGTATATAGACGTAGGGGGTCACTGGGAGGCTGGGGCGCAGCCAGGGGGGGCCCGAGCCCCCCCCCCCCCCCCCCCCCGAGATTTTTCTGCATGCAAACTTCTCTACCCGTATATCAGTAGATACAGTTGAATATTTGCGTCGGGCCCCCCCCGAACAATTCTGGCTGCGCCACTGCTGGGAGGGAGATGGTTTACCAAGTATAATTATATGTAAACATTGACTGATTTTAACGTTTTGTGACTTCGTTAGGATAAGCAAACAGCCGAATGTGACTGTTTTGATGTTGTACAGCCACGGTATAATCAACAAGAAATGTGACATTGTTGCCGTCTTTGATACGGTTGTTTTATGAATTTGTATGTACTTTAAGATCATTTGGTGTCAAAGGTGGATCCTTTCTCTCCTGGTGACTGGCAGTCGACAGACTTTAAATGGTACGTGGGGGTCACTGGGAGAGAGATGGTTTGCCGTATAAAACTATATCTGGAAACGTGAAAGATGTTTTTGATGGTTCTGTTCTGATTACTTGAAGACAGGTTGATACCTAACAAAAATAAGAAGAACCGAAGAAGTGATTGAGTTTTTCTGTGGTCATCGAGTTACACTCGATCACGTTTTGTTAATCGCATAATTCCTGGATGATTGGTCGAATTTTCTCTTCTCAACATAAAATATTTGACAATATACCAATATACACTAACCAGGTGTGTATGACCTAACATACAATATCACTAGGTTTTTGATGTATCATTTTTATATTTTAGCTTCGAAAAAGGAACAAGTAGTTCCCGGAACGTCGGCAATTGTTTGAAATTATTCTTACAAACAAGGGCGTCGCCAGCCTTTGAGCTGGGGGGGGGTCAACAAACACTGCTCCCCCCTAGAGCTCAAAAATCCCTTAAAAACTTATGAAATAATAGCATAATACAAGAAAATCAGTTCATTTTTTCTATTCTGATTGTTTGTTGCCCCCCCCCTAGCTCAAAGGCTGGCGACGCCCTTGCTTACAAATTTATCCAGTCCATTCAATTTTATAGAGTATCGCGGTTTGCCATGAAATTCTGACACATTTCACCGTTTATGTTTTGAAAATGTTGGGTTATAGTCATTCTTCTGTCAGTTGAACGAGCAACGTTGCCGTTTCTGCTAAAAAATCGTGGTAATTACGTATTTATCAAAATGTTCCTTTACTTTGGAAAAATAATTAATTTGAGAAAATATTATGTGAATTCAGAAGACATTTAAATACATTTTTGCACACCTTGAAATACTCCAGTATGAAAATGTAGTAGTTCTACGAAAACCTGCGCCAGAGTTAAACCTTAGACGAATAACTTCATTTATAAAGTTGAAAAAGAGAAAATAGAAAGTAGACTTGGCAATGTCGCTTGATTTTCACGTCCGTTTTAAGTGAAAGAACTTGATAAACCTAAATCATGGCTAATCGCGATACTTTATAAAAGTGAATGGAGTTTACCTGATAATTTGTCTTTGATTAATTGAAAATTATTATTTTTCAAATAATTTTTCATTTTAAAATTTTATCTTAAACTTCATTTTCTATCATGTTCAACGTGTTTTCTTCGCACTGATCATATGGTCATGCCCATGCGTAGATATTGTTTAGTACCTGACCCTGCTACAAATACCACAATCGAGATTCGAACCAGGGGGATGAAGCGCCAGTTCAAAACCTGGCAAAACGGATATACTAGGACATACGGTGCCACTTGAAGCAAATGTTGAAAGAAAACATATTTCCCTCTCACTCTCATTCAGCATCGTATGTCGTTGATTCGTTGGGACCGACGAATGTCAAGATTGTCAGTTGTCAGCTATTTGTAATTTGGCGATTCAAGTTCATCTCTCAAGCCACCTTGCGGCAGAAACAGCATTAACGGGAGTGGGGTGGTTTGTAGGTTAGTATATGGAAAACTTCGATTTCTACATTATTTACCGGTTAATTTTTCTATTTTAGTGAAGTGAGTTGAAAAAATTGTGTTCCCGATTCTGTTTTATATACGTTTGAACATTGTGATAAGTGATTACTGCCCTGAAATGTCGAAATCACATGCGTTTTGTTGCGTTTATGGATGCAATAGTAAGGGCTCCAATAGACACAGCTGTTTTCGCCGGATCGACTCCTGTGGGACGAGTCGGCTTGAGCGGCGGTGTGTGGTTTCATAGCGCAAAGGCCAATTCCGCCGACTCAGCGATTGTCTCGGCCGCCGACTCGGCGAAAACCGCTGTGTCTGTTGGAGCCCTAAAGCCAACAGGGGTCCAGTCTCATTTCATTATTTTCCCAAGTACAAAAGTTGTAAACAAGAAATAACTGTAATTTTATAGGTAGGTACCTCATTTTGCTCATTACCAGAACGTGTTTTAAAGTTGTCACAAAAATGTGAAATCTCAACGTCGATTTTTAATTATTGATTTGTCAATTGCATTTCTAACAGTATTCAAATGATTTCAAATTCTACCAATGAAAAAAATTGTGTAAAGTATTCGTGGATAACTGGTCTTTAAAACACTTTCTCTATTTCCGTTCCTAAAGAGTAAAGACCTTAATATCCACTTATACTTTAATATACTGTTATGATAAGTAGCACAATAGACCTTAATGTCGTTGTGGACTGTAACCCCTTTTTACTATAACTATACATATTATATGGGTTGAAATTCATTTGGGATATCAGTCTATTTAGTAAGTGTACTCTTTTTTCCTTACGTCTCGAGCTTTCAAGATTTATTTATCTCTTCTTCAGGAGAGGCTACAAAAAACAATGTTGAAATATGAAATGGTACAATATAAACTTATCTTACGAAACATGAGATAAATAAATCTTGAAAGCTCGAGACGTAAGGAAAAGAGAGTACACTTACTAAATAGACTGATATCCCAAATAAATTTCAACCTATCCATAATCCAGTCAACTACCTCATTCCTAAATATACATATATGTATATCATAAATTTATATTGCCAAGTGTAATGATTAGTTTTCAATATCCATGTATAAATTCGTTGTTTGTAATCCAATGTTATCAAGTTATCAGGATATGTTAATATAATAATATAATAAAAGTTTTTATAGAATAGAACATGAATTTTATTTATAAATATTTGGTGAAATATTAATAATAATTAATAAACATACCTATATTTCTTGATAAAGAGTAAAACCTTATGCAATACAAAATACCTAAGTACACCTTCCTTCAGCTATCTGAATTCTTTTAAAATCTCAACGGTACTCATTCCTTCAGACCCAAAGAGCCTTTATACTATTTGGAGTTGCTTCCAAATATCGGAAATATTCGCGTATGCTCAGAAAAACACTCTTTTCACTTTATTTTTTCCCCGCAAATTACCTTATGTCAGAACTAATGTTTACAAATCTACCCACTCCCGTATACACGTCTAGTAGAGGGCGCTGCCTTCCCCTGAATCGCGAATTGATTAACGTGGTGATATCGAAGAAGTTTTAGAGATGAGACAAATTTAAGTTAATGATGAAAAAATGAAGTGAATCTTAATACAAAATTACTGTTGTACTATTCTTAAGGTAATATGTCTGTTATTTGAGGATACTATTTGTTGGAAATGCAATTTTTTCATGTTACCAATAATGCGAACATCTATAACAATATTAATTTTTGTAGGAACTGATGATCAACATACAAATTTTGGGATGATGGCAATAATAGATCAGTGATGAGAGCATGATATTAAAGCATATTCGAATTCATTTCTGGTAATTATTATTAATCTTCATATAATCAAGTATGTATATTGAAAATCCATAATTGAATTTATTTTTGTAGGATCCAAAGGACATAGGATGCGATGTGATCACTTTGCAGGCTAATGAAGATATAGTTGAGAACTGCATATCGTCGGCTTACAATGAAAAAAGCATAAGTCCAATATTCAATTTTGCCATTTGCTGGCATCTGCTAGCTGTACCTCTACAGTTGAAAATTGAGTTTTCAGTAGTAATATCACAAGAGATTGAATTTCCATGATAAGTCTATCGATTTATTTTCAAACGAAAATGAGTTGCTTGGAAACATCACGAGTCCGTAGGACGAGTGGTGAACTCCATTGTCGCTTATAATTTTTCGTAGGAGTCCGTAGCGGAAAAACACCTCGTTTATTAGTGTTAGAGCACATTCTTCTGCCGTAGCACGTATCAGGGCAAATAATAGGTCCATTGCAAGAGTCTGAAATCTTTGTGCGTATACGGGAGTTAAGAGAAGTCCACCTGGCTTCTGGTTTGTAGCTTTGTAACGCTGACATTCAAGGCACTTGCCGACCTGGTCTGTTACGTATCGTCGCATTCCAGTGAAGAAATACCTTTTTGCAATGCGCTGAAGTGTTCTTTCAACACCATAATGAGCATCTTCTGGGGCATCATGATATTCCTTGAGAACTCTTTCTCATTCATGGCTAGGCACAACCAATTGCGCTTCTTCTTCATCTCCTTCGGGTGAATAGTGGTATAAAACTCTTGGGACAGGATATAGCCTCGATCTGTCCATTTGGTGAAGGCTTTATCAGAAGGATCTTCAAAACTGGTGATTATTTCCACAAGTTCTGGATCTTTCATTTGCTCTATTCTTGTCTCGTCAGTCTTTCTGCGAGGCGATTCTATTATAACCTCACACAACTCGCAAATTTCTGGTACTTCATAATCGCAGGGTGGTCGAGACAAAGTATCTGCAACAACATTTCGTTTTCCTGGCAGATATTCTATTTTGATGTCATATCCTTGAATTACTAGAGCCCATCATGCTAACCGTCCAGTTGGCGATTTCAAGCTGAGTAGCCATCGAAGCGGTTGATGGTCGGCTTGTACTTTGATCGGAGAACCTTCTATGTAGCCTCTGAATTTTCCTAGCGCCCACACAACGGCTAAGGCTACTCGTTCCGTTGTTGAATAATTTCTTTCCGCAGCATTCAGTAGTCGGCTTGCGTACTCTACTGGGTGCTCATAATCTCCTTCACCTTGTAGTAACACAGCACCTAGAGCATAGTTACTGGCATCAGTGCGTATGTTATGAGGTTTGCGCTCGTCACTTTGTCTCAGACAATAGTATTCATATTTACCAGCAGCTAAATTGCCAGCATCTAGCGTGACAGACACTAGCAAGGTCTAACGTAACCTTAGATAAAGATATGTTGGTGTCTGCCGCGCTTACGGTTACACCTTTTCAACAGGTGCTGTAGTGTATATTCACTATGTTTCACAATTGTTCGATAGAAGAACTAGCCGTAATGGCAATTCTTATGATAACAGCTCTGTCAGGGCGCACAATAGACCTTAAGGTCGCAGTGAACTGTAACCCCTTTTTACTATAACTATAATGGCAATTCTTTTAGAAAATGAATCGAAATCCTTGGAAGGAACAACCGAGAAAAAGAAGGTTTACTGTACATCCCATGAACACCAAGCGAAAAAAAGAGCGAGAATTTTACACATTATGAAAGGAACTCGTGGATGATGAAGATAGATTTTTCAATTATTTAATAATGAGCAGATATGAATTTGAAACTATTGTTTGTGAAACCAGTCATATCTAAACTAGATTCGTAGTTGAAACAATCTTTATCGCCTCGAGATAAATTAACTGTCTGTTTGAGGCACTTAGTTTTTATTTTTGGAATAGAAAAATAGAAATTATAGTATATTCTTAAAAGGATGATATTTTATGATATAATTTTTTTTTCATTTCGTTACATATCTCCGTTTCCTCGTATGGTGCGGTACAGACGTGTCTCGATTGTGTGATATTTCAAAGTATAAAGGAAAGGGAGATATCAGTATACAGTTGTGAATGGTGTAGCTAGTGAAAGATCACCTGTGAAAGCAGGAGTTCCACAAGGGAGTGTTCTGGGTCCACTACTCTATCTATTATATGTCCATAGTATGAAATATCTACAATTGAACGCCAAATATGTCACATTTGCTGATGACACAGTTTTAATGTTTAGCGGGCAGAGTTTGGAGGATCTTGGGATACGAGTGTGTGAGGGTCTTAAAATCTATGCCCAGTGGCTGCTCCAGAATAGATTGAGCATCAATATGGACAAAACGGTATATTTACTAATAAAAAACAAGAATAAGAAAGTAAATAACAACATCAATATACAAATTGACAACACTGCTATAAAACAGGTAAATGAATATAAATACCTTGGTTTGACTATTGATGAGAAATTGAACTGGAGTAGCCACATAATGTCTGCCAAAAACAAATTAGTACCATTGATAGGAGCCTTGTATAGGTGCTCAAACCTTCTAAGCCCCAACACTAAAAAGAGTGTTTATCATGGACTCATTGAATCCAGATTGAGGTACATGATTCCATGTTGGGGTAATGGAGCTGATACGTATGTGAGACAGTTGCAGATTGTCCAGAACAAAGCCATCAAAACCATATTTGGATATGATAGACTCACAAGCACAGACATAATATATCAAGAAACTGGCCTTATGCCCATCAGTAAAATACATCATGTAGAAGAGGTTAAAATGATTCATGGTATAATAAATAAATATTTCAAGACAACGCAAGTGGTTCAATATAATAGAGGAGCACATGAACATGGAACAAGATCTCAGGACCTAATTAGAAGACCACCGAAAAGAACTAGCCTGACTCAACGTTCACCAGTATTTGTTGGAAGTCTGATGTTTAATCAGCTTCCGGAAGAAGTAAAGTCTGTGATAAAAAAGACTAAATTTAGTAAAGTTCTTATGGACTATGTAAATAGTATGTGATATTAAGAGACTATTTAATTTTTGAGAATATTCTCTGTGATATATGTTTTGTTTTTTGTATGTTTTTTATATGTGTATTATTTTTTTGTTTGGAGTTCGTGGTCAACTGACCAATATATGATGTACCTGTAGGCCTTGTCATCAGTTCGCAGGAACTGTTTTAAGGTCAGCTGTAAATTGCTTAATAAAAATAATAAATAAATAAATAATAGTGTGATTAATCCGGCAAATTTTAATAAAATTTGGCGACATGACTAGTAAAACCCGAAGTGCTTCGGAAATGAAATCATTATTAATTGATGTTCTGAACAACAGTGAATTTCATAGTTTATTTTCACGAATTGTTGGGGACAACATCGAACATTTAATCAAGACTGAAGTCTCTCACAAGCTAGAAAACGCTACTAAAGAAATAATCGATCTAAAGAATGAAATAATAATTCTGAAAAATGAAATTATTGAACTGAAAAGTGAAAGATCCAACATTTTCACTTCAGATCAACCAAAAAAATATACAAACATGAATTCACAATATAAACAAACGCCTTATGATAGCGATGCGTCAAGTGGAGTCGCGAAAATGCAATCTTCGTCATATGCGGCAGCCGTAACTGGCGATCTTCGTACTCCGGTGTCACCGCTACCTCCAGGCAACGGAAAGGAAATGGCTCCTAAATTCTCGAAGCCAAAATATATCAAAGCAACTCCTGTTGATTCTGATGTAAATAATTCTTCAATGAACAAACTACCGAATAATGAATTCAGAACTATAACTCACAAAAGGCGAAGTAGACCGAAAATTCAGGGAAAGAATACTAGTTCAAATCTCAAAGGGGTTGCCAAAATGGCATCTGCATATTTGAGTAGGATAGATGCTGCAAGCACGGTTGACAGTGTAAGTGAACACTTGAAAGAAAATGGTTTCCTGAATTTTGATGTCAAATTAGGAAATTCAAAATACCCTGAACTTTACAAGTCCTATATTATAACCGTTCCTGAGACCAAACTCAATGAAGTGAAACAACCTGAACTATGGCCAGAGGGTGCTTGTGTGGGTAATTTTTTATACCATCTGGCGAAAATCAGGGAAAGGAAGGAAATGGACCTGACCAAACCACAAGCGTCAAACCACAAAGTGTCGAGTTAAATTCATCCCGTGATCCTGCGATTACAGAATGCAACATCAAAATAGTGCAACTAAACATCCAATGCATTACAAACAAACTGAATAATTTAAATGTTTTCATGGTTGAAGAAAACCCAGACGTCGTTAGCATCGCTGAACATTGGTGTAACATTGGAAATATCGGGATGATGTCCATACCTGGTTATATACAGCCCGCTTCCTTTTGCCGGCCCACTAGAAAACATGGTGGTACTATGATTTTTGTCAAGACTGACCTCCAAATTAAAAATCTGGATATTTCCGCATTCTCAGAAGAAATGCTGTGTGAGGTTTGCGGAATTAAACTATTGGTTCATGGACTCAGAGTGGGTGTCATCAGTGTCTATAGACCACCGTCAGGTGATATTGTATACTTTTTAGATAAATTAGCTTTCATATTGCAATATTCTTCAAAAATTGTTGATCGACTTATTTTATGCGGCGATTTTAATATCAATCTTCTGAAAACTGACTGTTCGAATAGAAAATTGCTCTTAGATCTTTTTGATTGCTTCGGACTCAGGGTTACCTATCAGAAACCAACCAGAGTATTTACCAATATTCATGGTCATACATCCAGCTCGTTAGTTGATAACATAGTTACTAATATAGAATTGAGCTCTTGTAGATCTTATATGGCAGAAACTACTCTTAGCGACCACAGAACGCTCGTTTTAGGGTATTTTTTCGATGATTCATCAAAAGATACTGTTTGTCATAGATCTGAGATGAAGTATGTCAGAATAATTTCTACAAATACCTTGAATAGATTCGTATTAGCACTTTCTAACATACGCTTTGGTGTCATATGCGAGGATTCGGACATTGATACAGCCTTTCAAGCTTTTGTGAGTGTTTTGAGGTTTTTGATGGATCGGAGCTTTCCCTTGAAAAAGGTTAACGTTACTGACGATTCTGCTGCATGGATTACTAGAGAAGTAAGAGTAGCTAGCTCCAATTTGAAAAATATATACTGGCTCCATGCTAGCTTAAAATCTCAGCAATCTCTGGATTTGTATAAAAAGGCCAAAAAAGATTATAATATCTTATTAAAAAAAAACGAAGCTTTTATATCATGAGAATCTTTTGGAGACGTCACATAATAAAAATAAAACTGTATGGAACATTGTCAAAAAAGAAACCGGTAAATATACTAAAAATGAAAATATAACGGTGAACATAGAGGGGTCTTTGTTCTGAATCAATTAAAGTTGCTACAGCCTTCGCTGAACATTTTTCCACAATTGCAGCACTTGGTTTACAAGGTTATTATGGCACTGTTATATCGCAGTTATGTACAACGGCCCCAATGCTGAACCATACATTTTGTTTCCACCCAGTTCTTGTGAATGAAGTCATTGATAACATCAGAAACTTAAAGAATAAGAAAAGCGTAGGAACTATGATTACATCTCTTCCAAAATTCTGAAGGTCTCAGCTGAATATACGAGTATTGCTGAGCATATCGCGGATCTCATAAACCTATCGGTATCATCTGGAATATTTCCATCGATTCTTAAAACATCCATTGTCATTCCAGTGTTCAAGAAGAATGACGTTAACGATATTGCAAACTATCGACCTATATCGATACTTAGTGTTTTGTCAAAAGTAATAGAGAGAATTGTCTTCACGCGTATTGTTAATTTCACTAATAAATTCAATATAATACCTGACTGTCAGCACGGATTTAGATCCGGTCGCTCTACTGAGACAGCTGCATTATCGTTTGTGGAATTCATATATGAGTGCTTGGATAAGGGTCTGATGGTAGCAGGATTGTTTTTTGACCTGTCCAATGCTTTTGACGTACTTTCTTACAGGTTTATGATATCTAAGTACTATAATCTTGGCTTTCGTGGAGTCTTTTTAGACTGGCTTCATAGTTTCATTTCGGGTAGGACGATGAAGGTTCGTGTTCAAGATGCTTGGTCCTGTGAATATAATATCACTTCAGGAGTGCCTCAAGGTTCAGTATTAGGACCACTATTGTTTATTCTATTTATAACTGACTTATCCAGTTACATTAACGGTAGTAAGTTGATATTATTTGCGGATGACATCTCTGTTGCCGTGTCAGCAGAATGTTTTGATGAGCTTACATCCTCCTGTAGCAATCTTGTTCAGGAGTTTTCTGACTGGTGCCAGCGTAATTCTCTCATTGTCAACCTTAAAAAAACTAATTGCATCTACTTCGGAACCACCAATATTATTAGAGAGCAAATCGTAATCAGTTGTCCACAAGCAGTAATCAAATCACAGGACTGCATAAAATTTTTAGGTGTATATGTTGATAAGTGTATAAATTGGTGCCAACATGTTGACACACTATGTAAAAAACTTAATAGTGCATATTATGCAATTAATCGTGTAAAGGATTCTTTTCCTATCAAATCGCTCTTGAACATCTACTATAGCCTGGCTTATAGTCATATAGCCTATAATATTTTACTCTGGGGGTCTTCCCCCGATGCAGGTAGAGTACTTATAGCACAGAAAAGAATCCTCAGATTGATATTTAATTGTGAACCACGATCATCATGTAAACCTTTGTTTATCAATAATGATATTTTAACTGCACCATGCATATATATTTATAAATGCCTTCTGTTTATAAAGAATAAACAAGATAACTTGGCAACTCTATCTAGTTATCATGAATATAATACACTAACCTTCTGTCCTTGCCAAGACACCGAACCAGTAAGTTCGAAAATTCTCCCACTTATAGGGGTATGAAACTGTTCAACCATCTACCTAACTGTATAAAATTAATGAATAAGGTTAATTTCAGGAAATCTATCCGTGAGTTATTGTTAAGTAAATGTTACTATAGTGTAAGTGAATATTTAGGAGATAGTTTAATTACCTAGGTTGTACATTATTCGACTTGTCCTATACATCTTCATGTCAGAATGGGCCAATAAATCTATTATTATTATTATTATTATCCACAAAAATAATCGTGTTCGTTAAAGTCATCCTCTGCTGTTTCATCATGGGGGCTTTCGAGGCCTTGAATTTCGTATTCTAATTCTATATTGTTATTTGGAGTGCTTTTGCAATTTCCTTCCATGCGTTACTTTTTTATTGTTGTCACTGTACCTACGATCACTCATATCATACAGAAAACAATAATCTCCAACTTCTCATTATTCATTTTTCTTACGACTCCGAATGTCCCTACTTTACGCTTGCAGTCTGTCCGCACCGTGTACACACGACTGATGAGATGAGCGATGTTTTGTTTTGATTTTGAATTCAACACCACACAGACACGCAGAGACATCGGCGACAAGGATCGGCGCCGACAAAACATTCTCGCCGAGAATGTCGCTCACTGCTGGCCTGTGCCGGCGCGGCCACGCTACGTTCATACGAGGTAAATATGAATACGTCCATATGAAATGTATGCAATCATATTTCTTGGCCTGTGCTGGTCCGTGTCTGGCACGTACGGTGTCGGTAAATATGAATGGACCTTAAAGCGTCTATACCAACTAGCAGTTTGGAGGAAGGATTGCACTTCTTCTGCGTTTTGCGGAGGCAAACGCTCACTTATGGCAGAAATCTTTTCTAGATCGACCGAAATCCCGTCTGGCGTGATGAAATGTCCAACGTATTTCACCTTCGCACACGCGAACACGCACTTTGTACGATTGGCACGCAGTTTAAATTGTTTAAGTCTTTCAAACACCAGTCTTAGGTCTTCAAGATGTTCGTCAAAACTACTTGATAGAACAATCAAATCGTCTAAGTAACTTAGAATCACGACACTGCCAAGGCCACGGCGAAAATGGTCCATCAGCCTCTGGAAGTTACCCGGAGCACCTTTCAGTCCGAATGGCATAAAAAGGCAACGATAAGTTTCAAAAGGCGTTACGAAAGCAATCTTTTCTTTGTCGCTATCAGCAACTTTAACTTGATGATAACCTGAGCGTAAATCAATCGTTGTCATGTAAAATGTTCGTTTTGCTGCGTGAAGCAGATCGTCCATTCGCGGCAGAGGATGAGAATCACTTAGGCCCGCCGCAAATTGAGCACAGGCCACGGACAGGCGAGGCCCATGCGACGCGTGGCTTGTTTTGTATTACATGGTTTTCAATGGAGTGCCGCAAATTGAGCCTAGGCGACGGCCATGCCGGTGCCAATTCATTTTCGCGTGGCTCGCGCTGTGCTAGCAACACAGTTTTGTAGCCGTGGGTGCCCACGTTTGTTAGTTTATCTGCATATAATGTAAATAGATGGACGAAATGGAGAAATTCATCGAAATTGTTTAATCAATTCGTGAATATCGCTAAACTGTCTTCTATTCAACCGAAAAGATTCCCTAAATACATTATCTGCAACTTCACTGCATAGCTTAAACTCTCCATGACTCTCTCTTTTTCTTATATATTCACTCGTTTCACCTCTTTTTCTTCTCTTGCTTAATAAGTGTAATAACATCAATCTTTCCTCCTCCTCAGATTCAGATTCTGAATCGAGATGATCGAGTAATTTTTGCTGTTCATCCATCATATTGCACATCGGAAGACCTAGGAACTAATGAATATCTGGATGCGAGCGTGGCATCGCCTGTGCTCAATTTGCGTTACTCTTGAAAAACCTGTGCAGGTGCTTGGCATGGGCAGCACATCGCATGGGCCTCGCCTGTCCGTGGCCTGTGCTCAATTTGCGGCGGGCCTTATTGTTATGGCGTTCAACCGTTGGTAGTCCACGCACAACCGAATTCCACCCACAGAAATATAATAAATACTAGAACGCCAATCAGTTCACAATTCCTGGCACCTCATAGGGAAAATTGACCTACTACAGAGTTTGCGCAATATGTGGACGTGTCATCAGGGTAGGACTTAAAATTTTTGACTTCGTGAATGTGGTATGAATAAGTTGTCGATATCAACATTTGCAATAATAATAAAATAGCTGTAGTATCTTACTTAAACTAAACTTACTTTCATAAAATGGGTTTCTCCTTTATTTGCGCAAAAAAGAACCATGCACTTCATTTTGTCTATAATTTGTCACAGCACTCGACTAGCAAAATTAACTAGTAAAACTCAAGTACAAAACTAAACTAAAGGAGTATCAGTACTACACAATGTTCAAGAAAACAACGAGGAAACACCGAAAACGGAGCAGAAAAGGCAAGCGAATTTATACGAATGAATAAACAGGAAAGCACACAACAAAGGGAATCAACAAATCCTAAAATACGACACTGCTCTTTTTCTGATGTGAAGATGTGTTTGTTTTCGTCGCGTAGCGGTGTTGCCGAATTCACTGGTTTCACAATAAGATTTATTCCGAACTTCATCTGAAACCATAATGCTTGGCAACGACGTGGCAAGAAAAGACGAGCTGTGCATGTACAAGTAGTAGGTGTTTATTCGCTATGTGGGGTCATTTTACTGAATCTCGGACGTACCTAATAGCATTCTAGTATTTATTATATTTCTGTGATTCCACCGTCTTTCTTTGGAACGAGTACAACTAGAGCAGCCCACGGACTTTCACATTCCTTCAGCTAGCAGTCGGTCCAATTCGGCCTTCAACAATGACTTTTTAGCTGGCGACATTCGATATGGAAGTAATGCAATAGTGATCTGATGCTCTGCGTAGGGAGTTGGTTCTCCCCCCAGACTGAATATATTCTCATGCTGATGCAGGAAAACGTTGAGACGAAGGCTTTGGTCATTTGTCAGCATGGTTCCTTCTTCTGGTCTCAAGTTTTCACAATTTTGATTTTCTGGAGTTGAGCATGAAGCGATTTCGGAAACCTTGGTTGTATTCTCGAATATCATTTCATACCGGATTGTTTCTTCATCAGAGAAATACCATTCCTTGTTGTGAACATCTAAGATGAGTTTTGCGTCATGAATGAAATCTATTCCGAAAAGTGTTTTATTAGGGGCACCTGGAAAGATTATGAGTTTGGTAGGTATAGTTTTGTCTTTGAGCTTGACATCAACTCTTGTGGCAAGAACATTTTCCATTCTACCTTGACCATCGGCAAACTTAATCATAATATGTTCTCGAAGAAATGTTTGACCTTCGCGTTTAAATATGTCATAAAGTGATTTACCAGCAACACTCTGCTTCGCTGCTGTATCTATCAGCCCTTGACCTTGATGTCCTAGAATGTTGACATGAATTATTGGTCTTGCGCGTGGAGCAATAAGGGTTCGCTGCTACGTTGCTACAAGTAGGGCAGTTGGAACGTATGTAACCTGGTTTACCGCATCCATAGCACGAAACTGGAGAACTGATTGAAGCGGATTGAAGTCTGTTGCTTATTAGCTGTTGATGTTGAAAAAGACGAGTTGGTTCGAGAACTGGTTGAATCCCTTGTAGATTCCTGAGCCTGCGCTGTTGATGGTCTTGTCTTTCGAATTCCTATTGACGAGTTTCCTGCATTCATCTTTGGTATGTCCAACGTTTTTGCAGTTCTGACAGCGCGCACGTTTCTGATTGTTTTTAACATCATTTGACACCATTCTGAACTCAAACGTTTTTCAATCAATCGAGATTGTGTTAAAAGCTCATTGAAAGTTTTCACTTTATCCCTGGGAAGTTTTTCCCTAATTCTGCGATGGTGTAATCCATAGACCATGTTCAATCTATTTCATTTAAAGTATTTGGCAGAAGTTGCGATAAAATCTAACGCACTTTGCAGATAATGACGTCGGTAGGAGTATCGGAATTTTGTTAATTCGCGAAAAGTTCGCGGTAAACTTTATAAGGAGGTTTTTGCGGTCCGAAAGTGGTTCTCAAAAGAGCGAGTGCATCATCCCATGTTTTCACTGTTGTCTTCACACCTTGATACCACTTCGCGGCGAATCCATCGAATAACATTGGAAGTCCTTTGAGTGCATTCGAATCAGATACCTGAACACAATCCTTGTAAATACTAATCGCGTCGATGAAAGCATTCACATAAAAGTCTTTAGAACCGTCGAATCGTGACGAAAACGAAAATTTACCTGCAGAAGCAACACCCTGTGTAGTGCTACCTGCCACTGCCAATGGCGACATGACCTCGGCGAACTGTTCATTAGTTAACACCACGTTTGACATGTTGTTACTTTCTTGTTCTTCCACTTGCAATTGTTCACGCGAACGCAGAAAATATCGGTGACCACCTTGTTCTTCCTACAGTGGCTTTATACAAGCAAAAACTGTTCTATGACCCTATTGTAGCCACACAATAGGGTCATAGAACAGTTTTTGCACAAACATGGCGGATATTTGTTTACATTTGATTGTCGTGCTGTTTGACATTTGACTCAATCTTGAGCTTTATGTTCAGATACATGACAACAATACAATGAAAGTCCGCCATTAGTAGTCGAAAACAGTCCGACCAATCAAAACGTCGCCACTGTCTTGTATAAAGCCACTGTAGTTCTTCCGTGATTGTCTTTGGTTTTCACAAATCCATAGAACTTATAGAACATGGACTGCTATTGCCAGATCAAAAAGTGGCTAAACATCCCAAGTTGGAGGAACACTGAAATTTCCATGATGACATGGTTACGACTTGTCATACAGAACAGAAACACAAAAATGTTTTCCGAAATGCCAAGTGAATCGGATCTTGACGATTAAATTCATAGTATTTCTGTGTTTTTGTTCTGTATGAGTATGACAAGTTGTAACCATGACAATATGGAAATTTCAGTATTCCTCCAACTGGAGATGTTTATCCATTTTTTAAGCTGAGCAGCAAGGCTAATAGCATTCCATGTATGTACTTACAGTTTGCTGCAACAACCATAAGCTTTATCCACTTACATTACAACATACAACGAATAACGAATGGTAATCCCAACGAATACTTTTCCTTGTGTTCCTTTGGTGAATCAGACACAACCGAGGACACAACACCAAATCGAACAAAAGTCGATTTCAAGCGGATAACCTGGTCCTAAGTGGTAAATACCGTTGATAACCAACTTCATTCAAGCGCTTTTGGTCCTTGTTGGTTATAATCATGTGACGTCATGAATTAGCCCTTCAACGTCATCGTTTGGACCGCAGATAACCGTACTTGGGAGCTGGGTTGAGATTGTGGTTATAAGAAAAAGAAGTGAGGTTAAATAGTCTTAATTTTCGCGCGATTCAGATAACTACATTCAAGCGCAAGTTGGTTATTCGCGGTTCTTCCTGAAGGGCTATAACCAAGGGTAGGACCAGAGATAACCGCGGTTATTACTGGTCCACCGCTTGAAATCGATTAAAGTAGTGATCCACAATTAACGAGTCACCAAAATCACAGACAAGCACGTTAATGTTTCAATCTCGAAAAATGTTGGAAGCGATACGCGTAGCCTTGTCGCCTAACATTCGAAGATCGACTGCCCTGGACCACAGACCAACATGACTTGGCACTCACACGATTTAGTTCCCAGCTATTGGTTGCGTGCTTTGCAACCTTGAGTGTTTTTGTCCTTGTCTAAGCCTCCCTTATTCTACATTTGATAGCATTAGAAACGATTAAAATTGGGAGGCCGCCAATCAGAGCGCAGATAAAACCGAATAAAGCCGATCAGCTCACGTGTTCCTTGCGAAGATTGGCGAAGATGTAGGGTCAATTATGTTTACATATTTCGCTAATATAATGAAAATTCTCGAATGGGGAATTTTGTTGTTGGGAATTCATGCAATTATTTTCTTTTCTTAATTTTCGTGCTGTCCTCGGTCTTTATTTACAGCTTTTCAGGGATTGTCAAGGAATACATTCGGATTGGAAAGTTTTTTTTGCGAAATTGGCCTTAGATTCGACATTTCATGTTTGATACACGTTGCCATACCGATATCTGCCGATATCTAGTTGAGTTGTGTCAAATAAGTGATTTTCTGAGACATTTCTGAATATCTTGAGCAAAATACCAAAGAGTTTTTTGAAAATACGTTAAAATAATGGTTCATAAGTGGCAAATTGGACTCCTACAACCCTAGTTTGAGTTTTCACAGGTTAGTTTCATGTTTGCAGATCAGTGGCGTAGATTGTCCAATGTTTATAATTTTTTACTTATAGATTGCCTTCTAATATTGAGAGAAGAAATATATGGCTTTCAATTTCGGACTTGGTTGATGCTGAAAACATGCCTCAAATCTATTCTTATGTTCGGAGCACTTCGAATCCAAAGATCTTGGTTTTCGAGTGAATGGTACAAAATATCTTAAAAATGATGTCAATATCCTGTTCCAACTCTGGGAACTAATATCTTCAAGGTAAGTTTTTCTGGGAAGTTCCAGAGATTCATATTTTAATTCAACCTGTTTGAATATAACTTCATGAAATAGAGTCAGAATTTGTGTCAGTAAATATTGTTATACATATAATAATACTAGCGACCCGCCCCGGCTTCGCACGGAAGCAATGCAATCTTTATAAGCAACGGTAGTGCCGGCCCGCACCGCTAAGTCCCTGCATTTTGAATCCGTAATATTCATTTAAATTACATGCTGTGAAGGGCCATATTAATGTATATTGAATGGGCAATATATTTAAGGTACCTACACACTTAATTGGATAAGGATTGATGCTGTATTGCTAAAAATAACTTCCTAAAAAAGCCATTTTTTCCCGTAAAATGTGAAGGATAAAAAATGGTTATCGTGAGTTATCCTTGAGAGATAGACATATACCATCGCGGACTTTTTTGTAAGCGCAAAAAAAGTGTTTATTTAAGACATCACATTAGAAACCTGTAAATTCATAGGTGTTTCTCTACAATATTATGCATGTATCATACATAAAAGGGCACAATAGACCTTAAGGTCGCAGTGAACTGTAACCCCTTTTTACTATCATACATATAAACCTTCCTCTTGAAAAAAAAAGCGTTTCAAAATCCGTTGCGTATTTTTGAAGATTTAAGCATACATAGGGACAGACAGCGAAAGCGACTTTGCTTTCAAAAAGTTCAACAATTTCGGCCGAAATTTTTTTTACTGGAGACATGTGAAAAAAAGTTGAGTTCAAATTTTGACAAAATTTTTTCACGGAAAATCTAAGAAAATCGAGTACGTTGAAATAGTGCTTTTCAAATTGGCAACCGAGAAAAAAAAATTCAAACTTTGCAGGCTTTCCGCCATTTTGAAATTTTTTTTCAGAATTCTACACCACAATTGAATTGAGCCCTAAAAAATACTAAGATGTGACCAGTAACCGTTATTTCAAATGTCACGCATAACTGACCACAGTCATCAGAATATTGCTCAAAGTTGACATTAAACACCCTGTATCTCGCTTATGCGTTGAAAACAGGGTATATGTCATAAGGCAAAAATGACCACTTCGGTGCCATCTACACGGCTATATATGTTTGTCCAGTTTGTGGTGGAACACCCTGTATATAAGTGTTGAATTGTTATTGTTTTTTTTTACTTTTCTTCTGATTATAATTTGATAAGCAAGTGAATATAATATACATGAAATTAAGGATGAGCGATAGTTTATTCACTGTGATTAAATCACTGCTATCTCAAAGTCACAGGTAGTCACTGTTCCGTACCAGTAATGAAGAGCGTAGCTGGCATCAAAGTAACAATGAAGTGATATCTGTTTGGACGGTGAATTTCGGTATTCACTTCACTCCAAATATGAACTTAAATCTCTGTTAGGTACTATTGGATATTTCACTGCGATCGCCCCGCATCATCAACCAACATCATTGTCAGAAATGACAATGAAGCGTCAGAAGTTTTTTGAAATTGCTCATGCTTTTTTGCTAATTTTTCGATAAAATAACCACTTTAAATCTATGGGAGATGATCCCCCCAATAAAAGGGGCCTGTAGCGTTCCTCGAACACCTGAAGAACAGAAGAATCATCACTTGGAAGATCGGACCTGATCGAAAGATCCTCCCGATCCAAGAGAGAGTTAGGACTTCGTGAAAAGGGTTTTTAGCAGATGAAAAAGCTTGTTTTCATCAAGTACAAGAAGCTCTGTAACATGGAAATCATTTGAACAAATTCAGCATCACTACACATATACGGGGAGACAGAGTTTTTTCAGAGGTTTTTATCTGTTCTCGTGTGTCATACGCAAAATTGTATGATACCCCGTTCACATTCCCTCTGCTAACACTAAGATTTGGATCGGGAAACAGATTGTTTTTTTTATACAATCTGTTCCTTGTCGCCATTTCTTCACACGTGCCTTATGCCATATATTGTTTGATTTAAGAAAAAAGTATGTATTACTCTCTTTCAAAAGAATATATATATATAAGGATCATTTTCCTATATTACCGTTAGAATAACATGGGTGACACGCGAATTCGCGCCTTATGACATGCACCAAAACTATGAAAATACATCACATTAGAAACGTGTAAATTAATCAGTGTTTCTCTACAATATTATGCAATCATCATACATATAAACCTTCCTCTTGAATCACTCTATCTATTAAAAAAAGCGTTTCAAAATCCGTTGCGTAGTTTTGAAGATTTAAGCATACATAGGGACATACACACAGACAGCGAAATCGACTTTGCTTTATACTATGTAATGATTATATTATTTTTTCTACAAACGTCAAAAAATGACAAGTTTCGCGCATTGACAACAATTTGCGAAGTGACCTTTTTTTCATTTTCCGTCGTTACCATGACACCGTGCGCGAAGTAGTGCGCGAAATACTTACTTCGCACACTGCATGTACCTAAACTATATTATGGGATTTTTTTAAATTTAACCTTTATGTTCCTCAATCAAGCAAAAATCTAAGAAATCATTCATTTATTAATGTATAACAATAATTAAGGCTTTCAAATTGTGAGAAAATTCAACACTACCTAATTTTATTTATTATTTACAATGTCAACATCAATGGTGCAGCCAGTGCACGTTTGCAGAAAAAATTTTGTTTGCATCTCATGCGCGAAATACTTTGGTGATCTCGACTATTTTTTTTCGCGCACTAGATACAAAATAGTTATTTTTGTATCTAGTGCGCGAAATGATACTTTGGTGATCGAGAACTGATTTTTTTTTAACGAGGCGCAGCCGAGTTAAAAAAAATAGTCGAGATCACCAAAGTATTTCGCGCATGAGATGCAAACAAAATTTTTTCTACAAACGACAAAAATATTGTTTTAAAATAAGTATCATTTCGCGCACTAGATACAAAAATAACTATTTTCTACAAACGTCAAAAAATGACAAGTTTCGCGCATTGACAACAATTTGCGAAGTGACCCTTTTTTTCATTTTCCTTCGTTACCATGACACCGTGCGCGAAGTAGTGCGCGAAATACTTACTTCGCACACTGCATGCACCTAAACTATATTATGGGATTTTTTTAAATTTAACCTTTATGTTCCTCAATCAAGCAAAAATCTAAGAAATCATTCATTTATTAATGTATAACAATAATTAAGGCTTTCAAATTGTGAGAAAATTCAACACTACCTAATTTTATTTATTATTTACAATGTCAACATCAATGGTGCAGCCAGTGCACGTTTGCAGAAAAAATTTTGTTTGCATCTCATGCGCGAAATACTTTGGTGATCTCGACTATTTTTTTTCGCGCACTAGATACAAAATAGTTATTTTTGTATCTAGTGCGCGAAATGATACTTTGGTGATCGAGAACTGATTTTTTTTTAACGAGGCGCAGCCGAGTTAAAAAAAATAGGCGAGATCACCAAAGTATTTCGCGCATGAGATGCAAACAAAATTTTTTCTACAAACGACAAAAATATTGTTTTAAAATAAGTAACATGCTTAGCTTAATATGAAAAATAGAATTGAACTGGCTTAAACTGTTTTTCCAAATCAAGTAATTACTGAACTATGCCATGGAAATAAAATGGCATTTGTTGACAATCATTTCAATGTGACAGTTCTTGATAATTATTTTGGAGTGACTTTTTATTCGCCTCAATTTCGTGCGTGATATTTATAACAGTAAAATAATGGAAATTTCGAGCGACGAAGAAGTAAGCAGTACCCCACCTAACTTGACAGATGCGGCCAATTCAGTAATTTCGAATCTTTTACCGGAGAAATCGATGCTGAAGTCTTCCACGTTATGGGCAATATATTCTTTGTTGAAAGCAACACTCAATGTTAAAGAAAACGTGGATTTTAAGAAATTTACCAAGTTGGTTCCATATTTGAAAAAATTGTCAGTTGGAAACCATCCTAAGAAATCTAAGGTATTGACCAGAGAGGAAGTTGAACAATTCCTAAGAGAGGCAGATGATGAAACCTATTTGTTGGTTAAGGTAGATTTTTCATGATTGTTTAATGTGTTTTTTAAACTACTGATTTCCTTTTAGGTTGTTTCAATACTGGGTATTTCGGGTGCTTGCCGCCGTGCGGAACTCACTAAAATGACGGTCGATGACATAGAAGATAATAATAATAATAATAATAAAGGTCTTTATTATCGATCCATCTGGTAATAGCTCAATTTATACAATTAAATAGGGCGAGGTTCAGTGCGGGAAATTGGACATTACTGCACAACCCCCGCCTGTTCTTACACCTAACCCAAGATTCGAGGTGGTATTCAGAGAAGGTCGTTACAAAAGAAATTTAACATATACACAATTTTCGCATAAAAAATGAATCAATCATCAATGAGTTTATCAAATAAATAAGATCTGAGCCTGGCCGGGGAAGACATCATGATAACATAAGGCAGAGGGTTTACTACTCGAGTAATTTGGTATGTAAAGGAAGACTTGAATAATTCAGTTGAGTGCAAGGGAGGAGTGAGAGTATTCTTGAACCTCACATTGACATTATGCACGTCTGTACGAAAAGTTATCTTGTTATATAGGTAAGGAGGTTTGTGACTCTTCAAAATTTTCTGATACAAACAAGCACGATGTACATACCTTCGACTTTTCATATTTAGCCAATTGTTTAATTTTAGGGTGTGTGAAATTGGTTGGTACTTCCGTATCCCATATATCAGTCTCAGACAACAATTCTGCAACCTCTGAATCCGCTTTCCATCCACAACACTTATGCAAGAATCATATACCACATCGCAATAGTTCACATGAGACAGGACTAAAGAATCACAAAGCATTGACTTAGTTTTCCGAGACAGTACCGATCTATGCTGATAAACTAACCTCAAGGCGGCATAAGCCTTCTGCAATGATAAGCCAACATGATGAGCATATTTTAAGTTTTGATCCATCCAAAGCCCCAGATTCCTTACTTCATCAGTGAAGGGGATAATATCAGATACAAGTGTAATTTGGTTACTGAAGTTATTGAGAAATATATCCCTGTTAGTTTTAGAGGCAAGTAGTATTGCTTTCGTTTTGTTTGTGTTTAATTGCAAGCAATGCGTTGTAGAAAAAGAATACATATTAAATAGGTCATAGTTGAGTGCTGCTATTGCTTGTTTCGCCTCTTCCAGAGTAAAAGATAAATATACCTGCGTATCGTCCGCGTAATAGTGCTGCATACAGGAAAGAAACCGTAGGGGGAATTGGGAAATATAAATGCAAAATAAGAGAGGTCCCAGAATGGAGCCCTGAGGAATCCCCTGAAACACTTCATTGAAGTCCGAGACCAAATTGGCGTATTTTACAGCTTGGTATCTTTGACTCAAATAGCCAGAAATAAGCTTGATTGCTCCATCAGTCAACCCTATGTAGTGCAGCATTGAAAGCAAGACATCATGATTCAGGGTGTCAAATGCTTTCGAATAGTCCAGCAACACGAGAACCGTCAACTTGTTCTTGTCTAAGGCTCTGTATATATCATCTGTGATGTTTAATAGTGCAGTTGAGCAGCTATGTCCCGGTCTGAATCCGGACTGAGATGGTGGTATAATGTTGTTTTTATCCAAGTGATTCTGTATCTGTACATGAATGACTTTTTCCAAAATTTTAGAAAGGGTAGGTAAGATGCTAATTGGCCTTAAATCATTGAAATCTTGAGGGTTAGCTGTTTTAGGAACTGGAATAACATGCGCTTTTTTCCATTTAGTAGGGAAAGTCGAATTTTTTAAACATTCATTAATTATATGTGTAATATATGGCAACAAGAAAGGTAAACAAAGTTGCAATGTGGCTGAATTTACTCCATCATGTCCCACTGAATTATTTTTAATGTTTGTTATCATCCTAAGAACCTCAATCTCATCAACTGTTTCGAAAACCAATTGCGATCGCACTTTGTCATTCACGTTATTGTTATAGTAATCTATAATTTTCTCATCCGGTGTTAAATTTGGAATAGAATTAATGAAATGGTTATTTATATGATCCACATTGTCAAGGTGATCAGGTAATTGAATATGATGCCTATCGTGATCATTAAAAATGGTCTTCACAGTACCCCACACATTTCTGGAAGATCTACTTTTTTCGATATTAACTTCATAAAAAACCTTTTTTTCATGCTTTATTGTTTTGGTAACAAGGTTCCGAAATTGTTTATACTGATTCCAATGTTGTGCAGTTTTTGTAATTTTAAATTTTCTCAAAGCCTCATCCCTATCCCTCATCATTGCCTTGACGGAATTGGTTAGCCAAGGGGCATACTTTTTAGTTATTCGCAATGTCTGAAATGGGGCATGAATATCCAAAAGTGCACTCATACTGTCAGAGAGGAAATCTACTTTACTGTCAATATCATTCAACTGATATATGGTATTCCAAGGTATACTTCTAAGATCAGAGTCGAACTGATCATAATCAAAATTTTTGAAATTTCGAGAGGTCTTATATTTAATCTTACTCGGTGTATGCCCCACTTTCAGATTAAGAAATATTAATTCATGGTCACTCACCTCAGGTACATGTTTTGTACCAACATCCCTTACCATGCTCTGTCTTGATACTAGTGCATAATCGATTAAAGTTGCGGATTTATCAGTTATTCTTGTAGGTTGCCTAACAGTTTGGACAAGCCCCAAACTTTCCAAAGCTTCAATAACAAAGTTTGATTTTTTACTGCCATAATCCAGTAGATCAACATTAAAGTCACCTAAACACAGAACATTATCAACAATCGTCGTGATTGCCGAAACTGTGCTTTCAAATATGTCAAAAAAGTTACCTAAATCAACATTAGGAGGACGGTACACAACGCCCACAGCGAGAGTTTCAGACTTCAAAATCAATTTTAACCATAATTGTTCAATATCGCTACTAACCACAACCGATTCACATTTTATATTATCCCTTAAGTATATACCAACACCCCCTCCCCGGCTCAACCTATCAAATCTCTTAAAAGAATAACCCCCGACGCCAACAAACTTATCTGGAATATTCACATCCAGCCAGGTCTCACTAACACACAATATATCTAAACTGTTAGAAAAAATTAAATTTTCAACCTCATTGATATGTGGAATCAATGATCGAACATTCAAATGTGCACATCTCAGTGAATTGAATTTCATATAAACTAACGAATGATCCCAATTGATGAACCTCCCCCAGATTACAACAATATAACTACAATAAGAAAATAGTACTGCAGCCCAATGAGACAAAAAAAAATGCAAATGCAGTGAAAACAATGTAAATGAAAATAAAAATCATCACAACCATGATCCCTTACATAATTAAATAATTAATATTATATTATTTTTCTTTTTTCCTTTTTTTCAATACATTAGTAGTAGATATCCATTTACACAATTGTTCTCTTTATTTTACAAAGGATACTTGCAACTTATTGACGAAAGAAGAAAACAGTTTATGAAAATTTGAGGTTATATAGAAGTCATATCTGACAAATCTACTTCAGATTTAATCAACTTTTTGTTATCATTCATGAGTGCATAAATATTACCTCGCAATGTCCAGCAATTTTTTGACCCTACAACTAATCTCACTTTCATGAATAAATCACGCTTTTTACGAGACATCATTTCGCCAAGTACAAATGGAGATCCTTTTAAACATTTCTTCGCTCCATAAATTTCTTCCTTGAACCATCTATTGACGAAAACAATGGATATGGGTCTGGGTTTTTTGTGATCAATACGCTTCTTTCCAATGCGATAACAATAATTGATATCACCGGGAGCAGCTGAAATCTTGAATTTACTTTCCAGGATGTTTACAACTTCAGGAATTAGTTTCTCCTTCCATTTCCATTTTGATTGTTAAAGTACCCGATACAAAAACGAATATCCAACGAATTTTTACAGTTTCAAATTTAGATTACATTGACATTTACCGAAAATATGCGGCTCTTCGTCCAAGTTATGCTACCAGTCGCCGATTGTTTTTGAAGTATCAAAATAAGAGATGTTTTAACCAAGTTGTTGGAATAAATAGTATTGGAAAGATGCCTAGCTTAATAGCAAAACACCTAAAGTTACCAAATCCTGATGCCTACACGGGCCATTGTTTTCGGAGAACATCAGCCACACTCCTTGCTAATACGGGGGCCGATATATGTGTTTTGAAGCGCCATGGAGGATGGAAATCTTCGACTGTGGCCGAAGGATACGTGGAAGATTCTATCAACAATAAAATTCAAATATCAAATAAAATTTTAGACTGTGAAATTTCAGGATCAAGTGCTGATATGCAAGCAACTGCCGTAGTTGCTTGCAAATCAAAAACGGATAGTCTTCCAACTCCCAAAACTACGATATCACGAGCTGAATCTGAGTTATCTGGTTTAGGAATAAATATTGGTTCGTGCACTGGCTGCACCATTAATGTTAACATTGTAAATAATAAATAAAATTAGGTAGTGTTAAATTTCCTCACAATTTGAAAGCCTTAATTATTGTTATACATTAATAAATAAATGATTTCTTGGATTTTTGCTCGATTGAGGAACATAAAGGTCAAAATATAAAAATCCCATATAGTTTACATGCAGTGCGCGAAGTAAGTATTTCGCACACTATTTCGCGCACGGTGTCATGGTAACGAAGGAAAATGAAAAAAAGGGTCACTTCGCATATTGTTGTCAATGCGCGAACCTTGTCATTTTTTGACGTTTGTAGAAAAATAACTATTGTAATATAATTCAATACATTAATTGAGAACTTTTTGCAGCTCAAGCTCAATTGTCACTTTTCAAGATGCTAAAAGGTAATAATGCAGTTATAACTTGCCGTTTGACAATGAATATTCAAAGAAATGTATTTACAGAGATCAAGTTTCATTCCTCGATGCAGAAATTTACCGGAATATTGCTTCTATTCCTTGTTCTCCAAAAAGAAGGTAAGACCTGAGTGTCATTATTGGCACATTCTGATTAACCATATTTGGTGTAATTTTGTTACAGTGAAGAAAATGTGAAATCAACTGTTGTAAAACTGCAGCAACCAGTGGAGAAATTTGATTCGAAGCCTTCCATCTCTACCGAAGAACCATCTACCTCTAAAATTAGAAGGGGAAGGTAAATATTTCTTCAAACGCTGCCCACATGGAATTATTTTATAAAGTTCAAGACTAATTATTCTGTTACATTACAGAAAGAGAGATTTCGTAGGTGATTTACATACCAGTGATTTTTCTACACCTGAGAAAAGGAAAAAGAGTATGAATATTATCAGAAGGAGAGTGCAGGGTCAAAGCAAACAGATACGCATTTTAAGGCAGTCTGTTCGAAGGATGAAGAATAAAATCACCTCGATGAAAACATTGATGGATTGTTTGAGAGAAAAATTGCTTATATCAGAAGCTTCAGAAGCAACCATATCTGTATGTTTCCTTTTTGTTTTTGGTGAAAGTATAATAGCATGTAACTCAATTTTGTTATGATTCGGGATATCGGAGCCATTAGATTTTAAATAGTGTTGTGCATAGCTAGTAACAACATTTATGTTGTTACCTTATCTTAGAAGTGGAAATCAAGTATGTACAACGTATCATAACTTCAGAAAGAAGATTACATTTTTCTGAGAATTAACACGTTACTCGAATATGAAGCTGGTCTAATGTTCTCATTTGACCATGGTATTGCACAGTCAAAGATGAAGTATAGAAACATTTCGAGACAACCAGATTTTTTTTCAGGCATCTGTCAATCCTGGAGCTGCTACTGATTTATTCGAGAGAATGTTGAAAGGATCGAGTAGGCAAAAATTTAACCCAACATTGAGAGCCTTTGCTTTAACTTTGGCATTTTATTCACTGAAAGGATACAAAGTAGATGTCTCACTTCTCCACAGAAGAAAAACATATGGAAGATAATTAGGGCCAGCCAATTTGTAATTGATGTTTGTAAAGAGGGAGAAAAATTGTTCAAATTCTTCCATAAAACTTCGAACATTTTCAATAGAAAAGTTGAACATTTGTTACCAGTTCTGATCAGCCTATGTTTAATGTTGATTCATTCACTTTGGACCATTTTGATAATCATCTTTTTGATGGAAATTTCATTGATGGACATGCTGATCAGTGATCAAAATTATTTTAGAATAAGGATTCATCACGAAACAACCAAACTCTTAGATGAGTCAAAAAAAATAGATCAGGATCCTGATCCATGAACACAAGACTTATATTGTTTAGGAATGAATAATTTTACTATTTCAATGTATTGTGGATTGTGATTGACTATAATTATTGTTTCAATAAAACACCTATCGATTATTATTTTGATATTTTATTGGGTAATTCATTTTCTGTAACATGCTTGAAGCTTCTGACTCATGACTCAACCAATGGCGGATCCAGCTCTCGAGAAAGGGGGGGGTCACGGTCAGGTGGATTACATACCCGCCAATTGATTTTTTTTATCAAACACAAGATTTGAGGGTTCGTCCAGTCCAGGGAGGGTCATGACCACCATGACCCCCCCTTGGATCCGCGCTTGGAGGCATAACTTGTTAGTAGTGAATCACAGTAATGTCATATTCTGCACCTATGATCTTTGGTCCTTTCTTTATAAAATCTAATCAACCATTATGGAATAAGAGTACCAAATAATGAAATATTCTTAGATAAATTGGGATAAACGAAATTCATTTCGTCCGAATGCTATGGACATAATGACATACTGGCAATAGACAACTGTATTTTCCTACTTATAGTTACAAAACTACTGACAAATTTCACCAATGAACCGCTTGGTTCTTCTAGGAACATCAGCACAAGATGCGTGAGCCCAATGCAACCAATGCATGCATCGTAACCAGTCTTTTCCAGTGCTAATCCTGGAGAAGACTGGTTTTTTCCCGATCTGAATCGGAAAAAAGGTCATAACAATAGACAGTTGGACAATCGTCTTAATCATCTCGAAAGTTGCTAGGAACATTTCCTTCTTCATTGTCTTCTTCAAATAATGCCCTAGGGAAGTGTCTCCTTTTCTTTGGAGGAGGTATGGGCTCATTTTTTGATTTGATTGCAATCATATTAGGTTTAGAAGTTGAAACTAAGTACGCTTATCGTGTCTTCGGCTCACGTTTGCCTTGTCCACCTATGAATCGTCCATTAGGGATTGAAGGAACCTCCTCATAGGATCATCAATGCATCTTAACCTAGATGCATTGCCTTTATTAGCCGCAGATGAATATTTTGTTATGAATATGTTAAGACAAGTCCTGGCTCTTTGTTTGGTGATGGAGCCTGGGATGAATGGTCTCGGTGTTGTCCGGTAGATACGGTTAATTCAGCTGAAATACCTATGTCATTTTGTCCATAAAGCGCGTTATAAATCTAGAAATATATAGAATTGATACAAAAAGTATATTTAACATAAAAAAAGCTTCGTGAACACAATGACAAATAAGTAAAGTTTGAAATCAATGCAATATGAATGAAAAAAATGATGAAAACTGGCCGATTCTTCTGAAAATTTGGCGCAATAAAAAAACTCGTGACCTATTATTTTCTGTCATCACTCATAACGACCGAATGAACTCGCACTCGCGAGTTTTCAGAGGTTAATTGAATCCAATCGGGTCGTGTGATTTGGTAGACAGTTCCGCATTTGATACCTCCAAACTCAAATTATGATGCCTATATCATTTTGTCCACAGGGTCTTTCACGAGGAACCTCACCCATATTTATACGGGAAACTACTGAACGTATTTTCATGAAATTCAGCACTTATAAGTATTTCACGATGCTGATGAAATCTAAAATATTTTCAAGGCATGAGCACCTCCGGTTTTTCCGGAAATGACGTCAACTTCCGTTTTTCAAATTAGAACACCATTTTTTTATTGCAGAAATAGATTCCTTAGAAAATTTCAAGTTATTTTGATGGAACATTTTTCAGTTTTGGTTGAAAAATTCTCTCTGAGCGGGAAAATTCGAAAAAAAAAATCGAAAATAGAGCTCCGCTGAAACAAGAATAACTTCGAGGTTTTTGGATGGAAAATTTTCATTTTTGGGATTTTTCAAGATGTAAGATTGATGTATCCACTTTAAAAATCGAAATCGCGATTCATGATACAGGGGGTGAAAAAATCGCTTTCAAAGTTAGGGATGACAAAATCGTGAAAAATCAATTTTTTCAAATTAGAACCCCATTTTTTTATGGCAGATATTGAATCTACGTTAAAAAATAATGTGAGTGTATGCATCACACCCTTGCCCTAAAATGGATATTTTCTGAGTTAATATCCACTTTTCCAACCAAAACTGAAAAATGTTACATCAAAATAACTTGAAATTTTGTAAGGAATCTATTTCTGCAACAAAAAAATGGTGTTCTAATTTGAAAAACGGAAGTTGACGTCATTTCCGGAAAAACCGGAGGTGCTCATGCCTTGAAAATATTTTAGATTTCATCAGCATCGTGAAATACTTATAAGTGCTGAATTTCATGAAAATACGTTCAGTAGTTTCCCGTATAAATATGGGTGAGGTTCCTCGTGAAAGACCCTGTATGTATACGATCGATAACCACTGGCTCCCATACGATTCAAATATTCATTCGCCGTTCTGTCATTCTCGTTAAGAATATTTATGTTTACATCCCCTATAACTACCTCCGTAGAATTATGTTCAAGGTCCATGAAATATTTCTCGATTTATTTGAGAAAAAGATTCAGATTAGTTGATGGTGGCCTATAAACTGATGTTATACCTAAGATAGTTTCGTTCAGTGTGATTTCTGCTAGTAAGATATCAGTTTCACTCAGATGTATCGTAAATTACAGGCTTTCATGTTTAAATGGTCCCGAACAAAAATTACCACTCCATCATTCTTATTATGAACCGAATTATGGTAAAATGTGTTAAAGCCTTTTATTGAGTAATGTTCAATTTTCCATATATAATACCACTAGAGATGAAATTTTGCCGGCAAAATTTCTCGATTGTAAAATGAAAGTTTGTTGCTTGTCGGCAATTTTGCGAATGACATTTGTATCAAAATCACGAGCCGTCAGGCGAGTGATTTTGGAAAAATGTCATGAGCGAAATTGCCGAGAAGCAACAAACTTGAATATTACAAGAGAGAAATTTTACCTGCTTAAATTTCATCTCCAGTGGTATTCGAAATGACTATTTCTCGAGAAAATGTGTCTGAAGATGGTAACATTGGGCTTGTATTGCGCTATTTTACAAATAAGTATTCATCATAGATCAACTAAACGATGTTTGTTTTCTCTATGGTATTCATTCCCGAAGCTATCTATGAATTTGAGAAACGTCAAAAATTTTGTCGCTGAAAAACCAAGTTGTTGATTTTGCCCGTTACCATGTTTTATCGATGTGAAACAAGTGTTGCTAAGGAAAATTCCTCACTAAAAATGGAATGAGTGGAATAGTCAATGTTAAAAGTTTCCGAAAGTATTATTATATAAATTTTTTCCAAGTCAATACCCTCCAAGTCTACCAACGATTCATCGAAATTTTCATTTATGCTTCTCATGTGAAAATGAATTATTCGAATCCGCGATGAGCCCCCCTCAAAACCTTCCTCCGACCCAAGATCACCCATACCACCACCGTCCCCGGCATCCCATCCAGCTCCAATGTTTCCAGTAGATACGTTCATCCCGTAGGAAAATACCAAAAACTGAAAGAATGACTTTCGAGCTCTACGACCAAATTACAATGTGCTATGTATACAGGGTGTCCCACTAGTGCCGCAGCGGACGATATACGCGTAACGGACTGCGTTTTGCAAAATTTTTTGATGCAGACTTGATATACTACAAGAAGAGCACAACCTAAAAATATTTTCGAATATATAGGGTGGCCCACAAAAGAGGAATACAGGGTGACTTTGTTATTTCAAATGGGACACCCCATATTCAATTCTGTTTTTCAATTCTCTAAAACTTCCTGCATGTTTTCGTATACTTTTCACATATTTTTATTCGACAGTTTTCGAAATATTGGTCATTTTGACAAAAAAATGATATTTGTAGAGGCTATGTTATACAATTATATTTCACGAACCCTTGCACATACCAATAACAGTTTTATTTGGATTGAAAGACAAGACTTCAAAGAATCCTACCCAGCTATAATAAAGCATTTTCAGCATACAGAGTGTCCACAAAAAGACTATCAACTTGACGAATTTCAAATCGATTTTTCTTCATTTTTTCAAATGCAATGTATATAATTTTTTTTCACCATTGTAATCACCATTCATTCTACTTCATTTTTTGTCAAATATGCATATCTCTAACGGAATAGGATTTTTTTAGAGTTTTTCCTCCAAATTATCATTTACTTTCGAATTCAAAAAGCAGATTTGGCTTTTCTGTGGTTATTGGGAACTGTCAAATTATTCTATTCAAAATTAACATAATTCCAGCTCCACTTCAAATCATCATAGTTTTTACGGATTGGATATGAATACTAACACATTATTCAAAAAATACCAATGAGTTTGAATGAACAAGTTATGAATGCTTCAAAAAAACGAGTTTCAAAATGTCAGGATACAAAAAAGTGTCCGCTCTTATTCTTATACAACTTTCTTCGAAAAAATGATATTCATAAGTTTCACAGGCACGCACGCAGCTCGCAAGCTCAAAGCTTGTTTGAAATTTTTGGAAGATTCGACGTTCCAAGTAGAAACATAGAAAATTATCAAAAATATATTTTGAAAAATGGGTACAGAAAGCAAGTTTCTGTCTTCAGTAACTGATTTCATCACATTTTTGGGTAGATACATCAAAACCTTCTAGTTCCTCATTTCGCTATAATATGAATTGAAGCTTTAATGATGCTAATTCTGAGAGGAATAATTTGACAGTTCTCAATAACCACAGAAATGCCAAATCTGCTATTTGAATTCGAAGGTATATGTGAATTTTAGGGAAACATTTCGAAAAAGCGCTCAAAAATCCTGTTCCGTTAGAGATATGCATATCATGTATTTGACAAAAAATGAAGTAGGTGAAATGAATGGTGATAACAATGATGAAAAAAAATTATATGCATTGCATTTGAAAAAATGAAGAAAAATCGATTTGAAATTCTTCATGTTGATAGTCTTTTTGTGGCCACTCTGTATGCTGAAGATGCTTTATAATAGCTGGGTAGGATACTTTGAAGTCTTGTCTTTCAATCCATATAAAACTGTTATTGGTATGTGCAAGGGTTCGTGAAATATAATTGTATAACATAGCCTCTACAAGTATAATTTTTTTGTCAAAATGGCCAATATTTCGAAAACTGTCGAATAAAAATATGTGAAAAGTATACGAAAACATGCAGGAAGTTTCAGAGAATTGAAAAACACTATTGAATATAGGGTGTCCCATTTGAAAAATCAAAGTCACCTGCTATTCCTCTTTTGTGGGCCACCAGATATATTCGAAAATATTTTCAGGTTCTGCTCTTCCTGGAGTATATAGAGTCTGCATCAACAAATTTTGCCAAACTCAGACCGTTACGCGTATATCGTCCGCTGCAGCACTAGTGGGACACCCTGTAGAAAAAAGTGCATTGAAATTTGAAATAGTATTTTAACAAAAATACAGCTATTTTAATTAACTCAATAGAAATCACAGATTACTTGCTAGAGTTCCAGGTTTGTTTATCTTTATATTCTTATATATATTTTTTTCTTTGTATTCTATTCCCGTTATATTTGAAACATCCCACATCACTTGCAATCTACGCAAAAATTAATAAATTTTCATAATTTTCTCAAGGTTATTACACGAATTCTAATTGCATATTGATGAGATTATAAACAATCGAGTGTTTCTTCCCCGAAAAACATTAAAAGAGTTAAAATAAATGAGTATATGCACCATATGCCCAAATGAAAATGTTTACAATATTTCGTAAAACATATATCGGTATCTATTATTCCGTGTCCAGTATTTAGTCACTCTGAATTCATTTATTTCACTTTTGCATTTATTTCCTTAACTATTTCATATATTTCTGAGATGTTAGTGATTTTTGTCACCCCGTTCTCCGTTTTAACAAAGACGTTTCCGCCTCGTATAATCACAAGTGTTTTATCTTCTAGTTTTTGACGGAGTATACGATGGAGATCAAGACGACTTTTCATCAGATCTTCAGTTAGCTCTATTTTCGTGCCCCTCAGGTTTCCACAGTTCTTTAATATTGCTATCTTCGTATGATATCGTACAAAACGCATTATAACCGTTCGGGATTTTTCAGATATTTTACCCACTCTGTAACACTTCATGATGTCATCCTTTACCTTTAGTTTTTCTCTGAATAATTCAACAGCGTTTTCCATCAAGTTTTTCCTTTCAGATTCTATGAGGTTGTAAACACAAATGTTGTTCATTCTTTCCGCCTGTTCTAGGTTATCAATTTTCACATTGATTGCCTTTATTTCTTTGGTGTTATTATTTGTATTAGTTTGTAGAATCTCCAGTTTTTTATTGACCTTGATGAGCAGGTTGTCAATAAACGTATCATCACACATAATTTCTCTAAGAGATTCTCTGATTGCACTTTTTATGTCGATATTAACTTTGAGACCCATTTTCCTGCAGAAATCTTGGGAATTTTCAGCAATAGTTACTTAATAGTTTTGATTTAAAATTTGTTGGTACTGTTATGTTGTTCAATTTGAAATTTTCGGTCGGAGCGATGCGGCTACGATCTACATAGATACTGTGCGCCATACGTGAACCATCAAACATAAATTTCTGAATAAGCGATTTATTCATAAGTAATATCATAAGTGCATCCAATTTTTCCGAAAAAAATCGAAAAAACACGTTGCATGAGTGCAGGTGGCAACAAAAATCCGAGTCGAAGACGAGGATTTTTGCACTTGCACGAATGCTTTTTATTAAAAAAATATTACTTTGCACTGTGTTTTTTCGATTTTTTGCACAGGAAAAATTAGATGCACGAATGGTATTTGACAAGACTATTTCATGAGTAACAGATTATTCTGGATGCATCTATGTATGTATTATTAATTCCCGTTGACAACAACTGTCAAGTTTTGCCGCGGGTAAACCCGAAAAAACTGCTGACAGCTGCTGCCAACAGTGGCGGATCCAGCTCTCGAGAAAGGTGGGGGGTCACGGTCAGGTGGATTACATACCCGCCAATTGATTTTTTTTATTAAACACACAAGATTTGAGGGTTCGTCCAGTCCAGGGGGGGGTCATGACCCCCATGACATTTTGTTCTTCAACCGGTTCATCTTTAAGGCGGATTCTTCGGCAAGTTCATTCGGCTAATATACATGTCAAATTGGAACCAAATTTCATCAGCTAATTGTGGTTAATAGTTCCAAAGATATTGAGCTCCGAAGCAATCATTCTGAAATGTGAATAACTACGGAACCACGCGAAAAAATTGGCCCATAATCGGACAATGTGAGTATAATTATTTCTTTCCGTCGAAATTAATTGAATTCTGACTTCATCAATAAAAAGTTATTTACTTAACGTGCGCATATCAAATTGGAACCAAATTTCAGCTAATTGTGGTTAATAGTTCCAAAGATATTGAGCTCCAAAGCAATCATTTTCAAATGTGAATAACTACGGAACCCCCAAACAACACGGCAGATCCACGCCACTGGCGGCAAATGAATTCACGCGAATCTAGTTTCTGCATTGTTGCCAGCGCGATATCCGTGGAACAAGGACAGCTACATCTGTCCTTGTTCCACTCATGGGAAATTGGTCGGGATGTTGGCTTCAAAAGTTCCTGAATTTATGAATGACATGCCAGGTCTCCTCTTTCCTTTGTCTAAGGTTTGTTACAATATTATATTATCCCTCGTCGTCCGTTGCGGCCTTAAGTGTCTGACAATGGACGACCTGATTTCTAATATCATTCCAAATAAAATTTGAGATGCCATTTTAAACACTTTAGCTACCTGTCGATAACTCTTTGAAATTTTGATCTAGGAGAATGAAATTTTCCTCTTTATCAAAATTATTCCTGGGCATAACAGTGCTAGGGGAACAGGTTTCTCAGACTTGTTCTCTTTTTATTTACCTACAGTAACTAGGGCCATTCAAACAAGCATAAAAATGACCAAATGAGTATGCTTCTAAGCAGGTCTGGTATTTTTTCATCAATACATAGTTTAAAGCAAAGTCGCTATCGCTCTCTGTCCCCATGTATGCTTAAATCTTCAACACTACGCAATGGATTTTGAAACGCTTTTTTTTATAGACGGAGTGATTCAAGAGAAAGGTTTATATTTAGGATACATGCATAATATTGTAGAGGAACACTGATGAATTTACAGGTTTCTAATGTGATGTCGTGAATGAATAGATTTTGTAGCGCTTACATTGCAAACGCTGACTGAACCCCACGATATAAATGAAAATAATGTACTCGGTATTGTACACCTAAAGAAGGTCAACAAAAAAGTCCGCGATGGTATATGTCTATCTCTCAAGGTCAAGGGTAACCCACATTAACCATTTTTTATTTGCGGGCTAAGATTTGAGCGTTGACTGTTTTTCTCATGGTCAATTATATGTCGCTCTTTCAAGAGTAAGTTCTAAACAAAATATGTTTGTTTTGTCTAATGACAAAAAAGCTGTGAACGTTGTTTATAAGGACATTCTGTGGTAGGTAGGTATGTCATTTAGTATCAGCATTGTATCCGTGCGAAGCCGGGGCGGATCGCTAGTGCTCAATAAGATTGAATTTTGTTTTTTAATTGAGAACATTAATTATATACAGGGTTGGTGTTTGAAATCGAATCATAGATCGAATAATAATGTGAATGTTTTCATAATTAAAATTTATAAGAAGGCGAGATTGACTCCCTTCAAAGGAGAGTTTTTTACAATTGTAGAAAGTCAGTCATTATATTCAAACAAGTAAGAACTCAAGTATTTCTTTATCAAAAATTAGGGGATAAAGCCCCACAAATTGGTCCTTCGAGCCGGATATCAATCCGTACAAGAAAATCAAGAGCAATTCAGCAATTTCATTTCATCTCAAGAACATTTCCAAGACGTACACGTCGAACGAGGAAGATTCATCATTCTCATAAGAAAGGAGCAGATTCAGATTCAAGGAGATCAAATTCAAAGAATTCAGATTCTAAACCATTTGGAAGGCAGGTCTGTCTTGAAATACGCAAACTTCATTTTGATTTGTGTCAGCAATCATTTTTAAAACATCATGAGTGAATTTCAGAATTGCATCATAACTAAAGAAACTCTTGAAAGTCAATTAGTCAGATTTCAGCAATTTTTAGAAAAACTATACGATAACAACACGTTGATTAACCAACTACAAATTAGATTAGACAAAATTCAAAATCTTCTTAACAGTTACAGTAATATTCATATCAAATTGGTTGCATTAGACCCAGACAATAAGGAAACTTACAATACAGAGTTTGAGAAATTTGAAGAATTATACTTTACGGTCACTGCTGCTGCATCTGATGTATTAGAAAATGCAGGTCTTTCTCAAGTGCAACTAACGCAAGTTGTTCATGAAACAAATTCATCGTCAAATGCCATTAATTTGCCACAAATTGATCTTCCTACATTTGCGGGAGATAGTAATCAATGGTTAGAATTCAATCATGTTTGAAAAAGGACGCTGAAGCAGTAATTCATTCTTTGAAAGTTTCCAATGATAATTACCCAATTGCATGGAATCTTCTTAGGGAAAGATATCAAAATGACAAATTAATTATTAATAGTCATATTCGAGCACTCTTTGATCTACCATCAATTCCAAAGGAATCCTTTGCAGCATTAAGAAAATTACTAGACGATGTTAAAAGGATTTTGAGAGTGCTGGAAAGTTTCAAACAACCCGTCTCTCAATGGGATTTGTTGCTTATTCATTTGATTAGCGGTAAACGAGATTTTCAAACACGCAAAACATGGGAATCAGTAAATATCACATCTAAGTTGCCAACGATGCCAGAACTTTTAAATTTCTTGAAAGAAAGGTGTTCATTATTAGAAACTTTAAATGAAAACTCATGTTACAAAACAGACAAATTCAATATCAAATCGACCAACTATAAACCAAATAAAAAAACCTTTTTATCAACAAATAAACACAACAAGCACACTTGTCAGTTTTGCAATGAAGAGCATTTATTGTTTTATTGTAAAAAGTTCCTGGGTTTATCAGTTGATTCTCGAAGAAATGAGGTCAAACGTTTGGGCTTATGTTTTAATTGTTTGAAGCCTAATCATAAAGTGAATTCTTGCTCTTCAGTGAATTGTAAGAATTGTGGTCAGAGGCATAATACTCTATTGCATATCAATAATCAGCAAGAGCATAACAGGGTTTCACAAGAAAGGGATGTCCAAAATAACTTGGCTGAACAGTCGAGAGAAAATCAAACAAGTCTCTTGTCAGTCATGTCTTCATCAAAATCCAATGATGTGCTATTGGCAACAGCAATTGTTGACGTAGTTGATCACAGGGGAAATTTCATTCAAGCTAGAGTATTGCTGGATTCAGGATCTCAAACGAATCTTATCACAAAGGACTTGGTTAATAGACTGCAATTGAAGACCAAAAAAGTGAATGTTCCAGTAGTTGGGATCAATCAAGGATGTTTCCACATAAATGAAATGGCCAAGATTAAATTGAAGTCAAGGTTCAATTCATTCCAGGCTGAATTATCATTTTTAATTATAAATAAAATAACAGATGATTTGCCGTCTTCTAAAATTACCTTCGAAATTCCATCCAACATTAATTTGGCAGACCCCACTTTTTGTTCTCCAGGGAAAGTGGACATGCTATTGGGCGCTTCAATATTTTATGAGCTCATGTGCATTGGTCAAATAAAAAGTGGTGAAAATCGTCCTTTGTTACAAAAAACCAAATTGGGTTGGATTTTAGCAGGTAACACAACCTCGAATTCAACTCAATTAAAAAAAAGCTGTAACTTAGTCAGAGACGTGAACTTCGACTTGAAGAAGTTTTGGGAAATGGAGGAATGTTCAAAAGGGAATTTCACAAGTCAGGACCATCAAGAATGTGAAAGGGAATTCACAGAAAAACATAAGAGGAATGAGACAGGACAGTTCATTGTGCCATTGCTATTCAAGGGAAACATTGAAGATATAGGTGACACATATCAAACAGCTTTAAAGAGGCTCAAAAACATGGAAAGAAAATTCTCCAGAAGTAATATTCTGAAAGAGTATTACATCAATTTCATGGAGGAATATGAAAGTCTAGGTCATATGACTTTGGTGAAGGAGCCAACATCAAAGGAAACGTTGGTTAATTATTTACCTCATCACGGAGTTTGGAAGGAAGACAGTTCAACAACTAAATTGAGAGTAGTCTTCGACGGTTCATGCTCTTCTAGCACAGGAATCTCACTGAATGATCGTTTGAAAGTAGGTCCAACTATTCAACAAGATCGTTTTTCTATTTTGGTCAGGTTCAGGAAAAACAATGTTGTGTTATCAGCAGACAGAAAAAATGTAAAGTTCTTGTCCAAAAAGGGCATCAAGACTTGCAAAGAATTCTCTGGAGATTGAATCCTAATGACGAAGTCAAGGAATACAAATTGAAGACCGTGACATATGGCACGTCATCAGCTTCATATCTAGCAATACGCTGTCTACATCAAGTTGGCATAGAATCAATGGAAACAGAACCATTAGCAGCAAATATAATTTGCAAGGATTTTTATGTCGACGATTTATTGACCGGAGCCAGTTCAGTAGAAGAAGCAACAAATATCAAAGTGATACTCCAGAGTATATTAGATAAGGCTCACTTCAACCTCCGCAAGTGGTCATCAAATATTCCCCAAATTATAAACAACAGTAATGATAATCCAAGCAAGCATTTAATTCCAGAGGATGGAATCAAGAAAACATTAGGCTTGCTGTGGAATTCAACTGAAGATATTTTACATTTCACTATTCACCAATCTCCAGTTGAAAGAAGAGTCACCAAGAGGAAAATCTTATCAACACTGTCAAAGACATTTGATCCTCTTGGATTGGTAGGACCTTGCACGATCAAAGCCAAATTAATTATTCAGACATTGTGGAGATTGAATTTGTCTTGGGATGAGTCAGTTCCAGCTGATATTCATTTTGAATGGCTGAAATTTCAAGAAAGGTTTCTGAAACTGAAACACATCAAAATTCCCATACAAATAATTTGTCAAGTATCAGTGGAAGTACAGATCCATGGATACTCTGATGCTTCAGAACAAGCCTATATGTGTATATGCACGTTCCACTGCATTGGATGGCACTCATTACATCCAATTGATCTGTGCCAAATCAAAAGTTTCTCCCCTGAAGTCTATTTCACTACCAAAATTGGAACTGTGTGGTGCATTATTATTGGCTCGGTTAGTTCATTCAACTGTGAGCGCAATGGAACTTGATATCAACCGCATTACATATTGGTGTGACTCCCAAATAACACTTGCTTGGATATCAGGAGAACCATACAAATGGAAAACTTTCGTTGCCAACAGGGTCTCAGAAATACAAGAATTGACAAATATTGACCAGTGGAAGTACGTAGCAAGTAGAGACAACCCAGCAGACATTATCTCTAGAGGACTCGCACCTGATGAGTTGGAAAAGTCGAATCTTTGGTGGAAAGCTTCATCATGGCTTTCTGAAAATGAAGAGTTTTGGCCAGAAGGTTCATCAACTGTTCCTGAAGAGATCCCTGAATGTAAACCAACTATGATAAATTTAGTGAAATCGGAACAAAATTTAGAGTTTTTCAATAAATTCTCTTCATTGTTGAAATTGCAAAGAGTTACAGCTTACATGTTCAGATTCGTTCAAAATTGCAAAGTCAAAAGTGAAAAACTAAAGAAAGAATTCATAACAGTCGAAGAGCTCAACAGAGCTATGAAATTTCTAATAAAAACAGCTCAAATAGAATCATTCTATGATGACATGAATGCGTTGATAAAAGGAAATCCCATTTCCAAGCGAAGTAAAATATTAGCTCTTAATCCATTCATAGATGATGAAAGAATCTCAAGGGTTGGTGGCAGATTGAAAAATGCTACTGATATGATATTTTCACAGAAATTTCCAATCATTTTGCCACAAAATCATAAATTAACAGAACTAATCATCCAGTCATTTCATTATAAAAATTTGCATGCTGGTCCATTGGCACTTTTATCAATAATCCGTCAGCAATATTGGCCAATTTCAGGCAAAAATAAAATAAAATCAGTGTTAAAAAAATGCATAATTTGTTTTAGAGCCAAACCTCTTTCCATGCAACAATTAATGGGGAATTTGCCGAAAGAACGAATTACGGCAACTCGTCCTTTCCTTTTTTGCGGAACAGATTTTGCCGGTCCATTCAATATCAAAGCCAACAAATTGAGAAACACAAAAATAATAAAGGTGTATTTATGCATTTTCGTGTGTTTCGCGACTAAGGCTACTCATCTAGAATTAGTGAGTGACATGAGCTCGGATGCTTTTCTCAATTGTTTGAAGAGATTTATTGTCAAAATATTTTCCGACAACGGTACAAACTTTATTGGCGCAAACTCTGCATTGAAAGATTTCTTGAAGGTCTTGGGCGCAGAACAGAATAAAATTGGCAATCATTTAGCATCTGAGTCGATTCAATGGAGTTTCATTCCAAGCAGATCACCTCATCAAGGTGGTATATGGGAATCTGCCGTGAAGGCAGCAAAATTTCATTTATATAGAATTCTTAATGTAAACTTTACACCAACTTTTGAAATGTTGCACACATTAGTAGTTCAAATAGAAGCTTGTCTCAATTCAAGACCTTTGACTCCCCTGTCTTCTGATCCTCAAGATATTCAAGCCCTAACACCAGGTCATTTCCTCATTGGTGCATCTTTATCATCAATACCAGAGCCTGATCTAGAACAAACCAAAGTCTGTCGTCTGACCCAATATCAACAAATCACTCAGGCGATGCAACGATTTTGGTCAAGATGGTCATTAGAGTACATCTCCACACTACAACAAAGAACCAAATGGAAGACAACGAACAAAGATGTGTTGAAACCAGGATTATTGGTTATCTTGAAGGAAGATCATCTTCCCCCTCTCAAGTGGAAATTGGGCAGAGTTTTAAAGGTTTTCCCAGGATCAGATGGGATCATTCGAGTGGTGTCGATAAAAACACAGAGTGGTGAAGTAACTCGTGCCGTGCAAAAGATTTGTGTGCTTCCGATTGAAGACAATTTCATTAGTTAATAAGTAACACATTTATAATTTAGCTATATTTCAATCAGTTTGTAGATTTATCATTTCTCATTTTTCGTTTTGTTGAAACTATGAAGTTTCGAGGTGGGCGGAATGTTTGAAATCGAATCATACATCGAATAATAATGTGAATGTTTTCATAATTAAAATTTATAAGAAGGCGAGGTTGACTCCCTTCAAAGGAGAGTTTTTTGACAATTGTAGAAAGTCAGTCATTATATTCAAACAAGTAAGAACTCAAGTATTTCTTTATCAAAAATTAGGGGATAAAGCCCCACAGTTGGGATAAAGTTTGGCACCAAATTAATATCTTTAAAACGAAACGGGCGATATTTTTGAAATTTGGCAGCTGAGTGTAATAGACCACAATGCATCTGATGAGCATATTTTCATTAATGAGATACTTCCGGTTCAACAGGAAATGACAAAAAAAAATTTATTTAAATGGGACACTGTATATTTCTGCAGATTCTGAAAGTGCACCTTGTTTCGGATCTGTCCATATCGGTTTCCATGTAAAAATTCTCTGTAAAAAGAAGAAATTCAGTCTTTTTGTACAGGGTGGGCAGAATTGGTGCTACATGAACTAAAACTTTTTAACCCGAGGAGATAGAGAAAAATGAATGGCACCTTATAGTCCTCTTTTCTCGAGAAACTGATAATGCCATCAACTGCATTCCTCTATTTTCTTTCGTTTCCGAGTTATAGGCCGAAATTGAAATTTGGGCGATTTCAACTTTGGTCATTATCTCCTTTTCTGTTTATGCTAGGATGTTGAAATAAAAACATTATACAGGCACTTTTCTGATAGCGCACTCTGATAGGCGCACTCTGATTTTTTATAAAAGGTTCATTTGCTGAGTTATAACATAAAGTTGTGTTCTTTCTTATGGAAACAGTAGTTTGAAATGACTTAGAAAGAATCGCCATTTTTTCCCGTTTCAGAATTGTATCATATGTTATACATCGCCCTCAAATCTGTTAAGATATTATAAAAAATATGGTTTGTATATGGAATTCGAATTATTGAGTAGGCTGAATGCTGAATCATAGAATTATGTGTCTCTACGCATGGTGTAATTTATTATTTCACAATTGAATCACTTGCTGCCCCACTTTTCTCGTTCGCTAAAATGAAACATTTCAACATATCATATTTTTCGTAATTTTGGAATATCGCCATAATGCCGCCAACGATGACTTCAAATTTTAATAACTGACAGTTGTTTCAAACAGAGATTGCACCATCAAGTATTCAAACGTGAAGTAATAATCACACCATGCGTAGAGACACATAATTCTATGATTCAGCCTACTCAATAATTCGAATTCCATATACAAACCATATTTTTCATAATATGTTAACGAATCTGAGGGCGATGTATAACATATGATACAATTCTGAAACGGGAAAAAAATGGCGATTCTTTCTAAGTCATTTCAAACTACTGTTTCCATAAGAAAAACACAACTTTATGTTATAACTCAGCAAATGGACCTCTTAGAAAAAAACAGGATACGCCACTGGGTTGATATCAGAAAAGTGCCTGTATAATGTTTTTATTTCAACATCCTAGCATAAACAGAAACGGAGATAATGACCAAAGTTGAATTGGCCCAAATTTCAATTTTGGCCTATAACTCGGAAACAAAAGAAGATAGAGGAATGCAGTTGATGGCATCATCAGTTTCTCGAAAAAAGAGGACTATAAGGTGCCATTCATTTTTCTCTATCTCCTCTGGTTAAAAAGTTTTAGTTCATGTAGCACCAATTTTGCCCACCCTGTACATTTGAGAAAAAATCCATTCAAATAAATAAATCGTTGTTATTTGTATCAATAGTGAGAAATAAAACGAAATACTTCGTAGTAGATAACTCTTTCTGCTTTTCATGATGTATTTTTTATGAAAATCTATGAAGAGAAGAAATACAGGGCTTTTACTAGTAGAAAAAATTTATAGAAAATAATTAAGAAAAAATCATTTTAAATGTTCGAAGTGCTTGCCATTCACCTCCTGACAATGTGCCAGTCTATCAACAAATTCTTGAGTAACTTTTCTCAAGACTTCTCCATGTATTGATGCACATTCATCAAGAATCCGTTGTCTCAATTCCTGCAAGCATGCTGGTCGATTAACATAAACACGTGATTTTAGATAACCCCAAAGAAAAAAGTCTAATGGGCTGAGATCTGGAGAACGAGCAGGCCACTCTATGCGTCCTCTACGTCAAATCCATCGATTTGGAGTAGCATCTAGAAAATTCCGAACCCGTCCATCATAGTGAGGAGGTGCTCCAACTTGTTGAAACCAAACGTTCGGTGGTATCTGCCCGTTCTGTTGGAGTGCAGGAGGAATGATATGATATGATATATTGTTTATCCTGATTACTCCTAGGTCTGATTTGATTATTTAGTAAATCTAGATACTTTTCTCCATTTAAGTTCCCGTTTATGAAAAATGGGCCTATTAGCCTATTTTGTACAATTCCCATCCAAACATACAACTTTTCTGGTCGCTGGGTTTGTGCTTCATCAATCCAATGAGGATTCTAAGTTGACCAATATCTTGAGTTATGGCGGTTAACTGTTCCATTCAAACAAAAAGTTGCCTCATCAGAAAACACTACATTGAAAGCAAAACGTTCGTCGTCATTACAGATGTTCATTAGCCGTTCGCAAAATTCGAGCCGTCGATCAAAATCATCCTCTGACAATTCTTGGATTAATCGTACCTTATACGGATAAAAATTTTCCTTTTTTAATATTTTCCCTACGGAACGTCGACTTATGCCGTAGTTCCGCGCCAGAACTGTGATAGAAGTTTGAGGTGATTGCTCTAAATCAATGGCAATATTTTGCCTCATCGCTTCGTTCGTTACGTCCCGTGGTCTTCCAGATCTTGGACCATTCCAGATGCATTAGAACGTTGTAAAGTTCTAGTAACTGTTGATCGTGATATTGGATTTTCTTCAGGAGGCAAATCATTAAAAATATGACACACTTCTTCATGAGTTCTAATATGATCACCATAACCGATCATCATTAATATTTCAATACGATCTTTTTCACTCAAATTGACCATTTTCAAACGTATTCACGATTTATTTTCACAAACTAAACTTCAAAAAACGTGGAGACAGTTACCTACTACAAAATATTTCGTTTTATCTATTACCATACGTATCCATATGGATACGAACAACATCAATTTATTTTTCCGCAAATCGCTAGGAAATTTTGACATTCCAGTCAAAATTGGTCATAGAAAAAGTCAAGATTTCCTAACTGTTAGGAAATATCCATTTCCTTACTGTAAGGAAATGATATTTCCTTAAGACACATTCCTGGACTCTGTGTTGCCAAGTCTCGGCTTGTGCCTCGACTTAGCAATTTTCACAATCGTCCAGGAATGTAACGCTTTTTCTACTCGGTAAACAATGTACTATATCTGAACGACTTTTTCCTCAATTGGACAAAAAAACTGTATTTCTTCTTTTTACAGATAATTTTTACATGGAACCTAGTCTGGACAGATCCGAAACAAAGTGCTCGTTCAGAATCTGCAGAAATATACAGGGTGTCCCATTTAAATAAATTTTTTTTTGTCATTTCCGTTTAAACCGGAAGTGTTTATCTCATCAGATGCATTGTGGTCCATTACACTCAGCTGCCAAATTTCAAAAATATCGCCTGTTTCGTTTTAAAGATATTAATTTGGTGCCAAACTTTATCCGAACCCTGTATATCTATATATGCTCTGAAGGGTAGTAGAAGTATCAGTAGGGTAATGTGAACAAAGAACTCTGTTATCAAATCAATAATTTCAATAACTTCAGAACCAATCAAGATAACTAAATTAACGATTTTTCGAAAATGACCAATTATAACTTTTTCAAATGCTATATTCCATACAATTGCATTTTGAAAGATGCTTACCAGTATAGGGTTAATGGGGTCTTATTTGTAGTAAAGTCTGGGAGTTTTATTGCAAAACATGCTGAATGACGAACAATATCATATTATCTTTGTTAACACTATTCTATTGATTCTTTCCTTTTAAATTACATAGAGTAAAGGGTTTTCAGACATTGTCAAACAACTGCAAATAATATGAAAAACAGTCCATTCATTTGTTGGAACAATATATTCTATAGTTCAGACTCATTTACTGAATAGTCTATATGCTTTTGAGTGAAACATGATTTTATCTGAGCATTTTTAGTGGCCCTTCCTCAAAATTTTTACACTGACTCTGATTACACAGTTTCTATTATGGTGATGATTACTAGAATAATTTCCTGATGTAGATTCTTGCGAAATATCAAGAATAACATTACTTATTCATTCTATCTCACTCGGACACATTGCATTAAGTTGTGGAACAGATTTCATTATTTCATACAATTCCATGTAATATTTTTCAATCCCATACTTGCCTTCATGAATTCAAGTAACATTACTCAGTGTTCCCAATATTTGATAAGTAAAATAGATGAAAACTCAACATACTATTTCATAAACTATTTTTTGCATCAATTAGTACCAGAATTGCTCACCTTAGTTGTATTTTTCTTACTATTGGTCGTTTTCTCCTCATTGTCTGAAAGTGTTATACTAGAATCATTCTTTCTGTCCCTTAAAACTGCTTCGATTTTCCTTCCATTTGATATTCGATCACCTGATGGTACAGATGTTTCTAGTCTAATGGAATCAGCCTTCTGAAATGAATCAGATGGAACTGGGGTCTTTGCTGAGACTTCAGATTTTCCTGTTGCCTCAATATGTATGGATGGGTTATCATTTTCCGATGTTTCGAAACGTGCTTGTGGCTCTATAGGAGATGTGATTTTAGATATAGAATCCTCATGTATATCAGTTTTGATATCGGAGGGCACATGTGAAGTAATATTTGCTCCAGAATTATCTAAAATATAATATGAAGTTATTTAAATTCCATAGGAATGGTTAAGAAAACTACCAGCTATATTTCCTATTGTATTTCGAGAAGAGTCGGTCTGTTTTCTTCTCCCTACACAAATTGTAGCTTTAACTTTAGCTCTCCTCATTCCTCAAGGAGCTATAGAATTTTAAATGGAGCTCAGATTTTGCAAATTAGATTACATGAGTATTTTTATATTTTAGAGCAAGGAACTAATACAAAAGACTGCTGTTTCCTATTACCAGATGATCAGATTGTGCTAATACAGCCAGACAGGACATATAAATTCTAGGATCTAGACCTATGGCCTATGCACAGGACAGATCACAGAACATCTCATAACATAACCCATATATTTCGGACAGAAATTTTACAGGTTATGTATATCACAGAACCAAAGATATTCTACAAACAATAAGCGCGTTCGGCATTAGCATCCGAGAGCGGACGGATTTTTTAGTCACGTGATCACAAATTGTACAGATTTGTCAGATTTTTCTGTAATAAACGAACGGTACGGAGCTTTCAGATCGTTTTTTCTGTTTGCCAGATATTAAATTAGTGCTCAAAGGTCTATTCAGCCGTAGAGGTAGTCTGGGTTCTATTTTAATTCTTTTGTTATAGCTGTCAACACTTCTACCCCTTGGTTGAGATGATTCAATATTTTGAATAATTATTTTTTTATCAAACGACATTTTTTATTTATTACTACACAACAAATAACATAAGACACGAAATTTTAACAGACTGTTCAAGAATATTCGAAGCAGGAAACTCATAAATGCAGATAAAATCCATTGACAAAGGCAGAGAAGTAATTTCTGTTTCTGTTCTGTGGAAAAAATCCGTTTGATCCGTCGAAATACATCGAGCAAAAAGATCTACTTCCGATTGATCAGATTTTCTTGCCGAACGGTCCAGATGTGTACTCCCCTCAATCTGGATGTAATAAACGAACGGTTCAGATCAATCCGACCAGTCAGATGTCATTGCCGAACGCGCTTAATAAGCGCGTTCGGTAATGACATCTGACTGGTCGGATTGATCTGAACCGTTCGTTATTACATCCAGATTGAGGGGAGTACATTCGGCAAGAACGGGAAAGGAGCGAGCACAGAACATATATATAATAATTCTTTGATTTCAATATCAACTTCATTAAGTTGAATGTCCTTTGAAGGTCCTCCGCCAGTGCCCAGCGCATAACACTTCTCCTCAGAGAATTTCTTTTTTGTTATTTTTTTCATGTTGTCGTATTTTTTTTTCAAACAAAGAGAGTCTCTGAATACTACCCCACTTTCATTATTGAACTCCTGTTCTATTCTCTTCCAATATTCATTTTTCATTTTATTTACATTGCTGTCCGTTTTTTTATTTTCAATAACATGGCTATATTTCTTCACTAAACTAATTAAAATATTTTCTTCAGAATACGTAAAATTAACGCTTCGTTTAACGTCCGACATGATTCTCGACACTAGAAAAATTTTTAATCACAATCACCAACTAATCTTGTTTAAAAAGGAACAATTCAAATTTTTAAACTTATATTCGCGCTCTTGTCATAGAATAATATCATACTTTTTGTTACTCTTCTTTCCATTTGTCCAAAATTTGACACAATTCTTATCGAAAACGCATGTCTCAAAGGAAGCGACGTTGCCATTTTCTAAAGAATTGCACTCAAGGAAAGTTTAGTTGAACTCGCTTCAAAGATAACCTGTACAACCGAATGACATATCTGAACCTAGCTCAAGAGTGAGCCGAGCTCAGTTGAGCGTGGATTTGAGCTAGGACTGTACAACCGGGCCTAAGGCCCGGTGCCGGTTGTACAGTCCTAGCTCAAATCCACGCTCAACTGAGCTCGGCTCACTCTTGAGCTAGGTTCAGATATGTCATTGGGTTGTACAGGTTATCTTTGAGGCGAGTTCAACTAAACTTTCCTTGAGTGCAATTCTTTAGGGAATGGCAACGTCGCTTCCTTTGAGACATGCGTTTTCGATAAGAATTGTGTCAAATTTTGGACAAATGGAAAGAAGAGTAACAAAAAGTATGAAATTCTTCTATGACAAGAGCGCGAATATAATTTTCAAAATTTGAATTGTTCCTTTTTATACAAGATTAGTTGGTGATTGTGATTAAAAATTTTTCGAGTGTCGAGAATCATGTCGGACGTAAAGCGAAGTGTTTATTTCACGTATTCTGAAGAAAATATTTTAATTAATTTAGTGAAAAAATACAGCAATGTAAAATTGAAAATAAAAAAACGGACAGCAATGTGAATAGGATGAAAAATGAATATTGGAAGAAAATCGAACAGGAGTTGCTAAATTAACTGCTTCCACAAAATCTTCATCATCGGTCAATTCCACAAGATTATTGTAGAGTTGAAAATCCATTTCTATCAATTTGATGGACAAAAATCTCTGTTTTTGAGTGAAACTGTGAAACACAACTCATTCAAGAAAATGAATAATCTCACAACACAACTACTTGACAGTCTTGACACTTGACATATAACCTATAAATTGGTAATTTCACAGACCAACCAAGTTGGTCTTTGGCAGTGAACTCTATATATTAGTATAGAACTCTATATATTAGTATAGAGTTCACTGGTCTTTGGTAATCGAAGTGACATTTCTGCTGAACCAGGCTTTGAGGCTTAAGCGCCCGATTTCGGAAGCTCAAGTTGAGGATCGGTTTGAGCGAAGCTCAGGCTTGAACTCGCACTGTACAACAGATATTTTTGGTTTGAGTAGGGATCAGTCTTGAACTCGGCTTAAACTCGGACTGTACAACCGGGCCTAAGGGTATGGTCAACCAAGTTCGGTTGGTTCATGAGAATCTATAGTCGATTTCAAGCGGATATCCTGGTCCTAATTTAGCGCGGATCCAGGGGGGGGGCATGACCCCCCCCCTCTGGACTGGACGAACCCTCAAATCTTGTGTTTGATAAAAAAAATCAATTGGCGGGTATGTTATCCACCTGACCGTGACCCCCCCCCCTTTCTCGAGAGCTGGATCCGCCCCTGGTGGTAAATACCGTTGATAACCAACTTCATTCAGCGCTTTTGGTCCTTGTTGGTTATAATCATGTGACGTCATGAATTAGCCCTTCAACGTCATCGTTTGGACCGCAGATAACCGTACTTGGGAGCTGGGTTGAGATTGTGGTTATAAGAAAAAGAAGTGAGGTTAAATAGTCTTAATTTTCGCGCGATTCAGATAACTACATTCAAGCGCAAGTTGGTTATTCGCGGTTCTTCCCTCGGTTCTTCCTGAAGGGCTATAACCAAGGGTAGGACCAGAGATAACCGCGGTTATTACTGGTCCACCGCTTGAAATCGATTCAAGGTTGGTGACTGTCAAGCCGTTCCGTAAATGAAATATGTTCGGTTGGTACCACCAAAGACTATATATAATTACGTAGCCGCACCCCATATTGATAGGATGAACCTCCTTATCTTCTTCATAAGCTCCACATATGACCATGTTGCAGCTTGCTAAGTCAGCATCGGACACCTGCGATGCTGAGTCTCATTGAAGATAAGCCGTTCCTTTATAAACGGCTTCATCCGTATTATTCATTAATAATTAAGTTTGCTCTCTTAAGAATTAGACTTGTTTGCTCTCTAAGTATCTATAGATTTATTCATAAAGTGTTAACTAGTCTGTACCATAAGTTGTATTCAGTAAATAAATTGTTTTTAAAAACAAGGTCTTCAACTCAAAATTTATAATTGGCGACGAGGATGGGATTGTGCAAGTGCTAGAATTCTGCGTGTGTGCCCCTGAAGAAAAGAAGAGGTCCATCCAGAGAGTCCAGCCACTTTCAGTTTCAACTGTTGAGCGCAATCGAACTACGAGAAGAAGACGAGAAGCCCGATCACCTGAGTAGCGCCCCGTGACGACTTCAGAGAATACACTTTGGGTGAGCATTTCCTAGTTCTTCCCAGTTTCCCTTATTCTGGTTAAAAAATAGTGTAAATTTGTATAAGTTTTTCCTAGGTTTCTTCATAAAACCGATTTTAAAGTTTTCTCTAGGTTTTTCTTTTCTAAAAACCGACATAAAGTTTTCCCTAGGTTTCCCTTAATTGAAAAAACCGAATTCAAGAGTATTTACTTATATTGTATACTCATTTATTAAAATTACTTCGATTAAACACTTTCGTAATAAAAGAGGCAAAAGGCCCATTCAATCAGAAACAATAATGGCAAACGAAAGGATCGATTTATCTATCGCAGAAAAGTTTGGGATGCTTTTACCCCGCTTTTCCGGCATTGAAAATGAGTTACATACATTCATCAAAAGTGCGGAAAATTACCTTTTGATGTTCGCTAATGAACAACCAATGATTAAAAATTATTGCTACGCTGTTGTCAAATCGAAATTAGTTGACAGAGCCCTAGCTGAAGTTTCGACTTCTGATATACCCGATAATTGGGAGATACTGAAGAATTTCCTTTACAACAAATTTGGTGATCAGATCAATTTAGACGTTCTGATACATAATTTGCAATTTTTAACAAAAAGACCTAATGAAGATTTACTGTCCTTCATCGAAAAAATTATTTCTATGAAAATTAGAATCAATTATAGGATCGATGCTGATCTAATGCCTGATCCTGAAAAACAACTTTATAAAACAAATATTCTCAAGATTTGTAAAACAGTATTAATTTCAAATGCCCCTGTAGAATTGCGAACGTACTTAATCACAAACAATGGTCTTTCATTCGATGAAACTGTTAACGCCGTGAAAGATTATGTTAGTAATATGGCACAGTATGAATTACTAGATAGGAGCCGTCGAAATAAAAATTCGCAACCTTTCTTAAAGAACAATTCGTTGATTCAACCCACATACAGGAATAATCATTTTAATCATCAACCCGTGCAACGAAATAATAATTATAATCAAAGATTTCAGTCTAATCAACATTTTCCTTCGCAACCAATTCAATTTCAACAAAGGAATGTGAAACCGCATTATCCTACGTATCGTGAAGTTTTTGAGAGACCCTCTCATAATCAAAATACGAATGTTTTTAAACCTAATCCAAATTATAGAAATCATAATCCTCCAGAGAAAATGTCTATACAAACAAGAAATTATCCTCAGAAAAGGAATAACTATTCTACGCAATTCAATCCAAATCCGCAAAGAAAATTTTTCGATAATAATCAAAGTCCCCATTATACTTTTGAAGAATTGACTCATTTAGAGCAACCTTCAACTTCTAAAGCTCAAGCAAGTACGAGTTACGATACTAAGAGAAATTTTCGAGGAAACGCCTCAAACGAAAAATTGACTTAAATTCTACCCTTGATAACACTAATCAATTACCTTTTATTCAATTTCAAAATCCTAAATGTAAACTTTTAATAGATAGATAGTGGATGTTCAGTATGCCTAATAGATCCTAAATTTGCTTATAATAATTTTCAAAAGAATATTTTCAATGAATCCACGACATTAACTGCGTGTATGAAACAAGAAACTTCTGATGAGAAAGTATTGATACCTTTATTTTCCGAATTTAATATTGACGATTTTCACCCTTTTATTCTTTACAAATTTCATAAAAATTATGACGGATTAATAGGAGCAGATTTCCTGAATAAATATTGTTTATCCTTGGACTTCAAAAACCAAGTAATCTTCAATGAATATTGTAGAATCCCTTTTAATTTTCAACAAGTATGCCAGAAGAATACGGTTATACCTGTCGAATTAGGACATTTAGAACCTAAAATAAGCAATCAATTAATGAAAATTTTGATCACAAACGAAGATGCTTTACAATTACCTGGTCAACCATTAAATTTTTCTAATAAAATTAAACATAAAATTCGTACTAATGATGAAAATCCTGTTCATTGTAAGATATATCGATATCCAGAAATACATCAGGAAGAAGTTAAAAGACAAGTTCAAGATATGCTTGAAAAGAAAATTATTAGACCTAGTATTTCTCCTTGGTCATTTCCAGTTGTTGTTGTTCCAAAGAAACAAGATTTATCCGAAAAGAAAAAATGGCGAATCGCGATTGATTATAGAAAATTGAATGATAAAACAATTGATGATAAGTATCCTCTTCCTCAAATTGATGCTATTCTTGATAAATTAGGAAATAAAAAGTATTTCACTACTCTTGACCTTGCGTCTGGTTTTCACCAAATTGAATTAGATGAAAGTTCTATTGAAAAAACTGCTTTTACGGTAGATAATGGACATTATGAGTTTTTACGTATGCCCTTTGGTTTAAAAAACGCACCAGCGACTTTCCAAAGATTAATGAATGAAGTTTTGAAAGATTATATTGGAAAAATTTGTTATGTTTACATGGATGATGTTGTAATTTTCTCAGAAACAGTCGAGCAACACTTAGCCGATATTCATAATATTTTAGAAACATTTAAAAACGATAATTTGAAAATTCAGTTGGACAAATGTCACTTTTTCAAAACTGAGATCGAATTTTTAGGTCATATTATTACTCGAGAAGGAATTAAGCCAAATCCTAATAAACTTCGAGCAGTTAAGAGTTTTCCAATTCCTAAAACTCAGAAAGAAATTAAATCTTTCCTTGGTCTAGTTGGATATTACCGGAAATTTATTCCGAACTTTGCCAAAATTACTAAACCATTAACTATGTGTTTGAAAAAAGACGCGAAAATTAATATTCATGATCCTAAATACATCGAAGCTTTCGAAATTTGTAAAAGAAATTTGATAAATCACCCTGTATTAAGATATCCGAATTTCAATGAACCTTTTATTCTTACTACAGACGCATCAGGATTTGCGGTAGGTTCTGTATTATCGCAAGGTGATTGTCCGAACGATCTTCCCATTGCTTTCGCTAGTAGAACGCTGAATGAAGCAGAAACTAGATATAGCACGATTGAAAAGGAACTTTTGGCAATCGTTTGGTCTTGTAAACATTTTAGGCCTTACCTGTATGGAAGAAAATTTATTATCTATACGGATCATAAACCCCTAATTTGGCTATTTTCATTAAAGGAACCAAATTCTCGACTTATGAGATGGAGAATTAAACTCGAGGAATTCAATTACGAAATTAAATATCGTAAAGGTTCAATGAATAATGCTGATGCACTCAGCAGAATAAATTTAGATTCAACGGAAGACTTGAATTATGAAAATTTTATGAAACTTTGTGAAAATGATCATATTCCCAATTCTTTAAAATTAATAGAAAAACAAGGTGACTTATTCCAAGCACCTAAGAACTATTCATTCGCACATTGTGTTTCTAAAGACTTGAAGATGAGTCAAGGTATTGCTTTAGAATTTAAAAATAAATATGGTGAAGTTGATGAACTTAAATCACAAAATAAATCTATCGGTGAAGTAGCATTCCTTAAAACCGATGAAAGAAATGTTTATTATTTAATTACAAAAGAATCATTTTATGATAAACCGGAATACGAAACGGTATTTGAAACATTATTGAATTTAAGAAAAATATGTGAATTTAATGGAGATAAATATTTAGCTCTCCCTAGAATTGCTTGTGGGTTAGACCAATTAAAATGGTCAATAATTTTAAGTATGATTAAATACATATTCGCAGAATCGAATATGAAGATTCTTATTTACTTTTTATCTGATACACATAATAATCATAATTTTGATTTTAACGCTATTGAAGATGATAGAATATCATTAGTAAATCACATTTCCGATGATGAATTAGATGAATGTGTCAATTTACTTGTTGACCCAAATAATGAATTACCTGTTCTTGATAATGAAAATTTAAATGAATTAAAAAATGTTATAATTCATAGTGATATTACAATTCACAGTAGTATCGAAAATCCCATTTTGGAGATTCCCTATACAGAAAGAAGTTTGAATTCAGCTTCTCTTCAAGTTATATTTAAAACAGCTTAGAATTTCAATGTAACGAAAACAAAACCTTTCGGAGAAAAACTCAGATTTCGAGTTTTGATTAATTCAATAGAAAATGATTTGTTCACATTCATTAAAGAATATATCCAGCCTAAAAAGTCATATACATTTTATTTTGTATCTCAAGAGTTGGAGAAGCCATTGATTAAAACATTACAAGAAAAATTCGATTATAAATCCTTCGATTTAAAAATATCAAAAACATTTTTAGAGGATGTCGAAGACAAAGAAGAACAAATTCTCAGAATTCAACAGTACCATGAAACGAAAACGCGATACATCGCGGTCTTAAAGAAAATTTAATAAGTTTGAAACGGAAATTTTACTGGCCGAATATGAATAAAGACGTACTAAATTTTATTAATTCATGTGAAATATGTCAAAAGAGTAAATACGAGAGAACTCCTATTCAACTCAATTTTAAACCTAACCCTCTTGGTTCTAAACCATTTAGTCATGTTTATTGTGATACAATAAGATTCAATCAAACATATTGCTTGACTATTGTCGATTCGTTTTCCAGATTCGGACAATGTTATCCCCTTCTTCAGAAAACGGGTACTGAAATTTTAGATAAACTATTGGTCTATTTTAGCCACTATGGCATTCCTTCTAAAATTACTTGTGATAACGGATTAGAATTTAAAAATCATGTTATTCAAGATTTTTGTAAAATACATAAAATAGAAATTCACTATATTACCAATTATAATCCGAATTCAAATGCAATCGCGGAAAGATTTCATTCTACGTTGATTGAGCAATTAAGAACTATTGATAGTAAAAATTCTACTTTCCAAAATCAATTAGCACAAGCTCTTTTAAGTTATAATAATTCATTTCATTCTAGTCTTGATATGACTCCTATGCAAATAATTAAAGCCGATTTAAATTATTCTTTACCTATTGAAAAAACGCATAATGAACAAATTCAAGATTATGTCGGAAATTACGTGAAAAATTTAGGTGAAATTTCAAATGAATTAGAAAAGAAACAACAGAAAAATGTTGAGCGTTTAGAAAAATTGAATCAGAAAAGGTCTGCTAAACAGGACCATCCTTTAAATAAAAATCCCACATATTTGAAAACTCCAATTGTACGTAAACTAGATCCGGTCTACAAAAAGGTAGATGCGCGAGAAATTGACACTCATCGTGTTCAAGATTTGAAAAATAAACACATTTATCATAAGAAAATTTTGAAACAACGAAAAAAATAGTCGAATATTTTGTTTCAGATTTAAAGATGCGAATCATCACATCTCTTCTCATTATACTCGAAGTAGTTGCTGAAATAATCCCTTTAAAAATTATACCGTTGGAAAACAATGTACTTCCAATTCTATTAGGCAAAGCCTATATTACTGAAAGGCATATTCAATTGATATATCATATTGACTTGAACCAAATTGAGAATCTAATTGGTAAATATCAGAAGGAGATTGATAATTTTAAAAATCAACAACTAGGGTTTTCTCAAACTGCATTACTGCACATTACAAATATTTAGAACATTCAAATTCTATAAATGTTAAAACGCTAGAAGAGCTTTTAAATGAAAAAATTAGAGAAAAACGAGGTTTGATCAATGTTGGAGGCAAAATATCAAAAATATTATTTGGAACACTAGATTCTGATGATGAAGCACTTTACAAAAGCTATTTTGATAGTATAAACAAGAATGAGGAATCACTCATGAGAAATCAGAAACAGATTGCCACTATTGTTAATGATTTGAAAAATAAGTATATTGATAAATTTAAGCAATTAATGAATAATTTCAAATTACTTCAAATCGTACCGGCATTACAACATGTTGAACAAATGCATCTCATGACTTTTGAACTCAAAGATATAAAAAACGTTCTTGATGAAATCCAAACAGCAGTTAGCTTTGCAAGACTTCACATTTTGCATGAATCTATTTTACCTTATACAAAATTCGCGGAAATAGTTAAAAATGATACTATTATTCCAATACACCATTTGAAAGATTATTTTCAATTGTGTCATACTAAAGTTTTATTCAAAGATAAAACATTACTTTTTCTCATATCCATCCCTACGGTCTATGAAGAAAGCTATAATCTTTACAAGTTTTACTATTTGCCCCAGAGAAATCTTACCCTTTCTTTCACCAATCCTTTCATGCTCACTCGAGATGAAGAATTGAAATGGTCCACGAAGCAGTGCCATCCAGTTGAAGAAGACTATCTATGTGATCAAGATTCTCTAGACAACCCTCCAGAATGTATGAAGAATATATTGAAAACTCATTTGGAAAATTGCCCTAGAAAAGAATTCTCCTCTACGTCAAATTTGAAGACATTGGAAGATGGAAGCATTTTGTCCATCAATAACTTGGAAATACAAGAAAAGTGCCCTCAACAAACGAAATATCATTTCACTCCGCCAATGGCGATAATCCAATCAAAATGTATAATTAGCAACTACCAGAAAGAAATCTACCCCATTCAAATAAGGAATGAAGAAAAATATGTCATTCTACCCAAACTACCATTTTCAACGTTGGACAACCGATCCAAAGAAGAAGAAGAAGACTTCCCAGATGAAGAAACTCCCAATATTCTACTAGAAGAACTTGAAGAATGGAAATGGAATTCACCATTATCCACATTCATGATTGTTTTAATTGTTTTGATAATTTTTATAATATTTTGTACAATTTTAAGAATTTTGCAGCTTAAAGCTACACCTCATTTAGGTGATACCTTTATCCAAAGGGGGGAGGAATTACGTAGCCGCACCCCATATTGATAGGATGAACCTCCTTATCTTCTTCATAAGCTCCACATATGACCATGTTGCAGCTTGCTAAGTCAGCATCGGACACCTGCGATGCTGAGTCTCATTGAAGATAAGCCGTTCCTTTATAAACGGCTTCATCCGTATTATTCATTAAGAATTAAGTTTGCTCTCTTAAGAATTAGACTTGTTTGCTCTCTAAGTATAGATTTATTCATAAAGTCTGTACCATAAGTTGTATTCAGTAAATAAATTGTTTTTAAAAACAAGGTCTTCAACTCAAAATTTATAATTATATATTAGTCTTTGGTACCACAGAACATATACAGAGAGGGCCATTGAACGAAACAGCGGCTCTGTAGGTCGGCAGAACCGAGTTATATGAAAACGCTCGAACACGTCAACAACATTTTCGAGGGGGTCATCGTTCGCGATGAAATTCACCCAAAATGCATTTCATCCCTCGGAGCTGTGACCGCCACCCCTAAATTTTTAAATGGCAAGTGATACCTCATTTGAAAGCTAGTTTCCTTCTTAATATCAAACAACAAAAATAAACTAATTCTATCGATTCATTTTCGAGATATAGGAACTTGAAGTTGGGAAATAACTTTTTATTCGCTCAATCAATAAAAATAAGATCTAACATTGAAACTGTTCAAAGATCTCCAGATTTAACCCCATTCGACTTTTAACTGTGGGGTCACTTGAAAAACAAAATCTAGGCAACCGAACCAGAATCTCTGGAAGATTTACGACGTAGAATTATTGAAGAATGCCGTCGAATAACGCTGGAAATGCTACGAAATGTGAGGTCTCATTTTGAACAGAACTTGTACTATTGTATGGAAATGGGTGGTAGACAGTTTGAACATTTAATTCATTGACAATGATAATCTTTAAACAGATGCATTGTTAGATCTTATTTTTATTGATTGAGTGAATACAAAGTTATTTCCCAACTTCAAATTCCTATATCTCGAAAACGAATCGATAGAATTAATTTATTTTTATTGTTTGATATTAAGAACGAAACTACCTTTCAAATGAGGTATCACTTGCCATATGGTGCCATTTAAAAATTTAGGGGTGGCGGTCACAGCTTCGAGGGATGGAATGTATTTCGGGTGAATTTCATCGCGAACGATGTCCCCCTCGAAAATGTTGTTGACGTGTCCGAGCGTTTTTTTATAACTCGGTTCTGCCGACCTACAGAGCCGCTGTTTCGTTTTCAATGGTCCACTCTGTATATTAAAGTGCGTTCCACTTGGTGCTCACAACGATCAAAATGCTCCATTAGCCATTCCACATAGCGACTACGGTCGTTGTGAACGCGGCGAATACGTCACTCATGACGTCATTGTTTTCGCTCACGCCAAGCTCACAACGACCCATCCGAAGACGTGGGTCTTTGCGGTCGTTCAAGGAGTGGGGATGATAATTTGGCATTCGAGATCCAGATTCAGAGGTTGGGTTATTTATTTTATTTTTTTCAGAGAAGTTAGAGAAATACTAAATTTTCTAAAATTGCATTATACTCTTCATCCGAACTTGACGAAGTACTTTCTGAATCGTTGCAACTCATCAAATATCCCACAACGGCATCGTAAGACATTTCAGGTTGCATTCGATTTTGAGTTTATCAGAGAATTTACCAAAAGATTTCATAACTGAGTTTTTAATGAATGAAAAACTTCAATAGTCGCGTTCGGCATTGCGATCGGATTTGTCTGACATAATTTTATCGTTCGATAATGGCGTCTGGATGTAGGGGAGGTAAATCTGTTTCGTTCGGCAATTGACGTCTGAAGTATCCGGATGAAATCTTTTTGCTCGGCCTCGAAAGACGGATCGAACAGATTAATCGGTTAATGTCAGCAGATGACAGTTTTGGTTCAGGTTTTTATTTGTTTGCTGAGTATTCTAATTTCTAACTATTGATATCGAGATGTCTTCTCAAATATAAATATATTCTTTTGAAAGAGAGTAATACAAATCGAACAATATATGGAATAAGGCATGTGTGAAGAAATGGCGACAAGGAACAGATGGTTTTAAAAAATTCTTTTTCCCGCTCCGAATCTATGTGTTAGCAGAGGGAATGTAAACGGGGTACCATACAATTCTGCGTATGATACACGAGAACAGATAAAAACCTCTGAAAAAACTCTGTCTCCCCGTGTATGTACTGCGGGATGAAGAGCAGCTTTTGAGGGTAGACAGAAACAAAATAATCGTCGACCTGGCTAATTGCCACTAGCATTTTATTCCCAATTCAATAAATTAAGAAAAAAAGGAAAATATGGCTATCAGCCAACAACAGAGTAGTCCTTTTTTCAATTCATTTTTAGTTAGTAGGTTTATCATCTCTCACTCACAAACTGAAATTTTCATAAGTTTAACTTTGTCACTTTTTGTTTTTCTGAAGCATTTTTAAAGATTGCTAAGAAGAGATTGTTATTTTTGGGCATTCAAGTACTCAACTTTTCATCCACTTAACCAACCTGATGCCAATAGCTTCATAAACTTTTATTAAATTCTAGATGTGTTTGAAACATCATATATATTGGCAGTGTAGAACTGTCTCTGTTAGAATGCCCAATTGCCCAAGCCCTGCCAGCGTACTGAGGCACGATCAGTTCAGCAAAATTATCGACTTTCTCTTTAATATTTACATCAGCTTCATCCTCATCAAAAAATTGCCATTTGCCACTGTAAGAATGGCAAGTTTAAGATCCCTTTTAATTCCACTTCCAGCCATAATACAATAAACCGTCCCGGGAAATCTTTCAAAATGACGTTTGTAGTTATAAACAAATACTTGTCAATTTTTTATCCAGATCGTTCGATAATTCCAAATTTGTCAGACATATCTGCAGTCACGTGCCAAAAAATCTCTCTGATCTGCGATGTCAATGCCGAACGCGCTAAATACATAGAACTTATAGTACATGGAATGCCATTAGCCTTGCTGCTCAGCTTAAAAAAGTGGGTAAACATCTCCAGTTGGAGGAATACTGAAATTTCCATGTTTTCATGGTTACGACTTGTCATACGGAATAGAAACACAGAAAAACTATGAATTTAATCGTCAAGATCCGATTCACTAGGCATTTCGGCAAACATTTCTGTGTTTCTGTTCGGTGTGACAGGTCGTATCCATGGGAACATGGAAATTTAGAGATTCCTCCAACTTGAGATGTTTACCCACTTTTTGATCTGGTAATAGCATTCCATGAACTATAAGTTCTATGGCTAAATATCAAAATCCTGAAATTCATTTCGATTGACAATGTCATAAATTTGTCTGGATTCAGGATTGCGCTTGTGCAAAGCTTGTCCACATATTGGAGAAGTGCAAACGCGGTTCAAAACGATGGAAACACGAATGACAGTTGAATGGCTGGCGGCCGCCATTTTCCTGATGTGTGGGAATGAAAAATGTGGCGGGAATATTTGAAATTAGCGAAGAGAATTGTTTTCTTTGATTTCAGACTCGAACACATGATTAAATATAAATAATGAGGACGTTGAAAAATAATTAAACGTCCTCATTATTAATATTTAACCTTAATAATGTGAACGAGAACCTTACACTTGGAAATAGGTTGATTTCTTTTCGAAGACCAATTTCAACTGGAAGATTTATTGATTTCATGATCTTCATATTATCTGTTTTCAAGGTACAACTTATAGTTCGAAAACTTAAAAATTATCCATCATCTGTCAAATATTAATAACTTAATAAATGAGGTCAGAGGCATTGGCACTGCACTGGAAGTTTGGAAGATAGGAATTTCGTCAAATCACTGACAACATGTTTTGTTCAGGTACCAGTTCACTGGATCGAATAATGCTTCCAAGAACGAAAGCCTTGCATGACAACAGTTTTAGTGACAACAGTGAAACTTGACTGAAATTATGATTGAAATGAATGTCTATAGTGCTCAGTAAAATTTCAAAGATTACATTCGTCACAAATTGTTATGTGCAAAATAAAATATTTATACATATGTAGGTATTTACATAAAATACATATGTGGTAATTATGCAGAACTAAAAGAACTGGTTCAGCGCAGTGAAAAAATTAGTACTCACTAATTTTGGGTCCCAGAATGCGAAAATGAAAACGAGAAGTCTGCAATCCTCTTATAGTTTTTCCAAAAAAAAATCCCAAAGTTTCCGTTTGGAAGGTGAGGTTATATATAGTTCTAGCCAGTTTTATTGTAATTTCTCAATGAATACTCATTGGAAATGGTTTATTCAACAATCTCTGAGAGTTTCCAGCAAAATAAAGCTTTCATTTCGTCGAAATCGACGATTTTGTTCGTTGTGAGCGCCATATTTCGACCTTGAAACTGTCAATCGACGCGAATTCTGCAACGTTGCCAATGTTTCAAGCTCGTAGTTAAGTTTACGTTGAGTTCATTCATTATCACGAAAGGTAACAGTTGGCCTGCGGTGAAAAATTACATGAGTAGAACCATGAAAAAAATTTAAATATGGCATCACAAACAAAATGAAAATTAGAAATGAACAAATTAGACAATCATAAATATCTACGCCTCATTTTCTTTAAACATCTCAAATAGAATTTTCATATCAAATCTCTGTCAAATTCAAATTCAGTTATCTGTACTTATACTTATTTTACTGTATGTATTAAGAACATCCTATAGGATAGGAGACTGGCTTATCTTAGTTTATTAATCCCTAGCCAAATCGATACTCAGATATGGTATATGTACCTACTCATATTGTTGAATTCAGCGTTAAAAGTTATTTCGAAAAGTGTCATAAAATATGCAGGTCCGTATTGAAAAAAATAAGGTTGAGGGTGGCCCAGGAAGAACGAAACGTTGTAAACGAAATCTGATTATGTCATTTTGAAGATAATTTACTGTCAAATAAAAAATTCCTGTAACATTTTTTGATAATATTTGAAATAAAGTGGGAAAAAAATAAAAATAAAAGAATTTACTTTTCTTATGATATCTAAAAAACCGGCCCTGATAATCTCGATTTGTTTGAACGGCTTGACAAATGACAATGCTTCTATGAATGCAACTTTTTCTCCATTTGACCGACCTTCTAACTCTTAAGGGTCGTTTATACTGGCCCGTAACTTATTCCCTCAACTTATGCCCTTAAAATTTGTTCTCTTTAAGGGAATAAGTTAAAGTTCGAGTATAAACCATAGCATGAAATTTATATGTTTCAACTCTAGGGTAAGGGAAAAGTTTAAGTTACGGGCCAGTATAAACGACCCGTTATGGTTTAAAAGTTACCAATACAATGCCATTGAAAAAGTGGCCACCCTGTATAACACACTATATAAATTAGGAATCGCATATACATACTTTTCAAAAGTAATAAAAAATTTCAACAGATTATATACTACAAGACTTCTCTATTCAACAAAGACACTCACGGTGGGTTTCACAAAGCGTAATCACCGGTGATCCGAGCTTGATCTAGAATCAACTCGATTTGTCGGTTCAAAAATCAGAGAATCAAGCTGTTGATCTCGAATCACCGGTGATCACGCTTTGTGAAACCCACCGTTAGTATACGGAATCTATTTATATTGAAAATCTGCTCCTTCGATCATAAAAATAGACCTTCGAGATTCTTACTTAAGAGAATGTCATGAATTTGTTCATAAAAATTACAGGAGTTTTATGTATCTGTCCTAATGAATGAATCCAATTTTTTTTTGAGAAAACTAGAGGTTGCATCTGATAAATACAGATGTTCAGCATCTAGGTGTGAAAAAATAAATAATATAGGAGGCCCAGCTACGGAAGTTGGCTCTGTAAGCAGCCATTGCTTTTTTCCTAATTTCCAATGTGCATTCTACATATAGTGAAAATACCTCAGAACAGCTTCTTGAATAATCCTTCTAAATTTTCACTCCATTTCTGATCTTGACAACATATTACTCCACACTAGTTGCTATATTATATCAACTGCAATCTTTTTTGTATCAATAAAATAATGGTTGATATATCTCACCCCTTTCTTGCATAGTCCTTCTCCAGAATTCTATTATGGTTCTTGTTTTTGACCATAAAAATCAATTTTTTTTTGGACGTTATTCAATGATCATTATTTTTATAGTTAATAATTCTGGTAAACAGAAGAAAGTCTTATCCCCAACTAACAGAGTATTATTCGAGAATTTTCCAACATAGGATTCATGAAGGTCCAGATCTAACTACGTTTCATAATTTGAACCAACTCCGCCTGGGTGAATGAATAAATTTCATTTTATGATCGTAAATGGCCTAAAAAAAATTGTTCACAAATAATTATGTGAATATACGATACAAAACAGTCCTTTGGTTTTCTCACATGCATATTGTCAATAAATTAGGAAAGAGTGTTTCTGTGAAACAAAGAATCAACAATCTAAGGTATCTGTCAGTGGGCCATTCACCGATACTAGAGGCTTAAAAACACCATTACATCTTTAACTTTCCTCACAATGTAGTTGCTACACAGGGTCTTTCACGAGGAACCTCACCCATATTTATACGGGAAACTACTGAACGTATTTTCATGAAATTCAGCACTTATAAGTATTTCACGATGCTGATGAAATCTAAAATATTTTCAAGGCATGGGCACCTCCGGTTTTTCCGGAAATGACATCAACTTCCGTTTTTCAAATTAGAACACCTTTTTTTTATTGCAGAAATAGATTCCTTAGAAAATTTCAAGTTATTTTGATGTAACATTTTTCAGTTTTGGTTGGAAAATTCTCTCTGAGCGGGAAAATTCGAAAAAAAAATCGACAATAGAGCTCCGCTGAAACAAGAATAACTTCGAGGTTTTTGGACGAAAAATTTTCATTTTTGGGATTTTTCAAGATGTAAGATTGATGTATCCACTTTAAAAATCGAAATCGCGATTCATGATACAGGGGGTGAAAAAATCGCTTTCAAAGTTAGGGATGTCAAAATCGTGAAAAATCAATTTTTTCAAATCAGAACCCAATTTTTTTATGGCAGATATTGAATCTACGTTAAAAAATAATGTGAGTGTATGCATCACACCCTTGCCCTAAAATGGATATTTTCTGAGTTAATATCCACTTTAGGGCAAGGGTGTGATGCATACACCCACATTATTTTTTAACGTAGATTCAATATCTGCCATAAAAAAATTGGGTTATGATTTGAAAAAATTGATTTTTCACGGTTTTGTCATCCCTAACTTTGAACGCGATTTTTTCACCCCCTGTATCATGAATCGCGATTTCGATTTTTAAAGTGGATACATCAATCTTACATCTTGGAAAATCCCAAAAATGAAAATTTTCCATCCAAAAACCTCGAAGTTATTCTTGTTTCAGCGGAGCTCTATTTTCGATTTTTTTTTCGAATTTTCCCGCTCAGAGAGAATTTTCCAACCAAAACTGAAAAATGTTACATCAAAATAACTTGAAATTTTCTAAGGAATCTATTTCTGCAATAAAAAAATGGTGTTCTAATTTGAAAAACGGAAGTTGACGTCATTTCCGGAAAAACCGGAGGTGCTCATGCCTTGAAAATATTTTAGATTTCATCAGCATCGTGAAATACTTATAAGTGCTGAATTTCATGAAAATACGTTCAGTAGTTTCCCGTATAAATATGGGTGAGTTTCCTCGTGAAAGACCCTGTATGAACATTGAATGTTTCACATATGGATAATAAATTATTCGAAAAATACAGTTACGAATTGTGGCTTAACTGGTTACAGTGAGGCCAGGTAGCAGTCCAACGTAGGGCTGTATCTAGGGTGTGGCCAAGTGGCCCCCGCCACAGGCGCAAGGTCCGCAGAGGCGCCGAAAAATATCAAATGAAAAAAAAAATTTATATAAATATATCGGTTTTCATAGCGTTCTACGCCTTCCGATTCCTAGTTTCCATCCTCTTCTATCTTTCCAGTCTCCTGGCTGCAGTTTTCGTTCAGACATCGCTTTGTGTACTCCAGCAATCCATGTTTGTTTAGGTCGTCCTCTTCTTCTTTTTTCCGTTGGCGTCCACTTTAGGACCATTTTCAGAATACGGTCTTCCTGCATCCTTTCTACATGGCCGTACCAAACCAATTGCCTCTTCTGCACTTCATCGACTATCGTGTTTTCCACCGGTCCACCCCCATAATGTTCCTTATTTCCTCGTTCCTCACTCGTTCCAATCTCGACTTACCAGCTGATCTGCGCCAGAAATCCATCTCTAGGGCCATCAGGCGTCGTTCTAGATTTTTATTCATTTGCCACGTCTCGCAGCCATAGAGCACTATACTCTTGAATATGGCATTAAATATCTGGTGCTTCCGTTCTCTAGATATTTGTTTAGCCCACAAGATGGAATTCAAACATCCGATGACCTGCCTTCCCTTCACGATACGATCTTCTATCTCTTTTTCCGTTCTACCTCCTTTATCTATTCTTGCTCCAAGGTAGGTGTATTCTTTACATGAGCTGATAATGGTTTGTTCGTCTACTTGAAGATCCTGTGCATTATTGCCGCCAACACACAGATACTGCGTCTTCTTTCTGTTGACCGACAACCCCCATTCCTTATACTCCCTAAATAATCTTCTGGCCATAAAGCCCAGATCCTCTGCGTCCTGAGCTACCACTACCTGGTCATCTGCAAAATACAGGGTGGGGCAGAAGAACCTATCCGATTTCAAATCCCTTTTTCTCAGAAGAGAGAGCAGGTAGAGTAGTGGGGTAAAAACCGTTAGAAAGCTGGTTTTATGCCATTTGTCAGTAGTCAACATGCCTTGGTCTGGTGAACATCGTGCTTTTGTTATTGAGCGGTTTATCGAATGCGGCGGTTCGATAATTGCTACACAACGTGCTTTTCGAATTCATTTCGGACTCGGGCGTCATGATCCTGTTCCACATCACGCTACGATTAAAGTGTGGGTGTCAAATTTTAGACAGACGAGTTCAGCATTGAAAAAGAAGTCGCCTGGACGTCCCAGGACAGCAACAGGACCTGAAAACGTGGCCAATGTGAGAGCCGCGATTGAACGTTCCCCGCGTCGTTCGGCGCGAAAACATTCGCTCGCTTTGGGGATTTCCAACCGCAGTATTCGGCGAATTTTGCACCGGGACCTCAAAATGCATCCCTACAAAATGGTTGTTGCACAGAAATTAAGTGAAAGGGATTTTGAAACCCGTACGAACCTGTGTCGCGATCTCCGAGAACTGCCAAACGACGATGTTGTGCTCTTCACGGACGAAGCCCATTTATCCGCTCCCAAGGACGACATTTGAGTGATGTGCTTTTCAAAACTTAAATTTAAAAATGGCATAAAATTTGCGATATGTTAATAAAAAAAATTTTTTGACAAGCTGAGTGGTTTTAATTTTATAACGTTTTGAAATCGGATAGGTTTTTCTGCCCCACCCTGTACAATGTATAAAGCGTCGTATCATCGGTCAGTGGTATTCCCATCACGGAAAAAAATAAAAGCTTGTTTCAAAGCAATACCTTTCAATTCAAGCTGATGTTAGATTTGTATATCCCCGAGAGGATATCTATTTCAATTTAGATTATCATATTCTCAAAGCCTCAGCTTCTAATGTAGCAAATGATTTTTTCAATTCAAAGATATTTGGATGCTCACGCGAAGAGTAATTTACTACTCAATCTATGAACACGTAGTCTAAAATTGAATAAAATCCAATACTCAATTGTAGTATATGGCAAATAGAATGAAGTATACTATCTGATTATTCAGAATATATGGTAGGATCATATTGAGAATATGGTTCGTAGAAGGAAATTCACAATACTTACATTGAGAATTTGAAAAGCTTGTATCAAGTTTATACATTCTTAAAGTGAATCATTGTTTTCTCTGCTCATTTAGAAATATGATTGTTTTGAGTATATTAAAGATGATTTCATTTCAATTGAAGAATATTGATAATTTAGAAATGAAAAGATATTGCTTCGATGCAAATTACTCGATATTTGAATTGATATTTTGATAACGTTCATTCTGAAATGCTAGTTAACTATATATTATCATGCATATTCTCAAAATATTTCCCTCCGAATATTTTAATCTCATCTTGAAATTGGAAAGGTGGAGAGAATTTAAGAATTATTAAGCATATCTATTTGTAGGTTAATTATTGTAGTTCAATCCGAAATATTTGGCCTTTGGCTTCATTCTGCAGATTTCGAATAAGGGGTGGCATGCTGAAAAAATCAAGGAGTACTCATCAAAAATAGAATATTCATTTGAAAAATATATTCTAAATAACATAGTTCTCAGATATAAAATTGAAGATATTTATAAAATATTCATTAGAATTATGTGCCACTGTATTCTTTCTACATTGCAGAAGGTGTTTCTTCATTTTTCTATGACGTTGGTCCAAGGTTCATCGTTAAGTTGCAGCCAAACAATATCCTCGTTATTCAAAGCTGAAAAATACAATTTTAAAACAAGCTGCACGTTGAGGCTTTCGATAATATTTTCTTTTCCCCATAAAGAAGGGGTTGCTACAGTAAATCTTATAACCATGATGAACACATTTAAATCAATAGAAAAATCCCGCAATTCTGAACTGAGTAGGTTATCTGAAATTTCCGGAATCCATAGAAAATGGCAAAGTTGAAAATTAGAAATATTTATAAATGGGTTTTCACGTCTGTGAAATAATCATACAGCAATCGTGAACGGCATGCATTAGAAATATTTTTTGTAAATGTAAATTTTCAGCAGAAAATTATGACTAGTTTTCGAAATGAACGTCTAATAGAGCTCTCGCAGTGAATCGCCCTAATACTCTCAGTGCGCTTGATTCAATTTGAAATTTATTTCTTGAAACTACTAAGAACATCCCTGACAATATGTTAGATTGAACAAATTCACTTACCTTTGAATACTTCAATAACCGATTCCTCACAACCCCATCAATCCTTTAGAACATCACCAATTTCCACCTTCGAAGTGTTCTACATCATTCCGTGAAACGCATTGAAAATGAATAACCAGAAAAACTCAAGTTTTAAAAATTTCAAAGTTTCTCCTCCATTTTGAACTAGATAAACTCAACGTGAACGAAAGCGAAATGAATTTCGACACAATGCTTCGTAGCTCGTACTTCGGCGAATATATTCGCCGAAGTTATTCTATAGAATAAAAAGATAGGTCTGGACCTGTCCAACGATTATGCCAAGAAATATACAATATACATACTCAATTTGAGATTGGAGAACGCGATTGAATCTCAAACAGAGAAAGTATACATACAAATCGAGGGAATCAGAGAAATTTGAACTTAACTTCGAGCTTCTCATCAGAAAAATATCATTATATTGAACATTCCATTTAGCGTTATGAAGAATATTTGAGATTCAATTTGAGTTGAAGAGTTTTGTTTTTACCACTCATGAAATGGAGTAGTGTTCTTTTAAAAATATGGTATATATGAATGGAATCTGTTGAAAACTCAGTTTGAGTGAAATGATATACTCAGAATGAGGTGTTATAGTCTCATTTAAAGAGCACGCGATTTTCATCCTGAAAATCTGTCGAAAACTCAGTTTGAGTGAAATGATATACTCAGAATGAGGTGTTATAGTCTCATTTGAAGAGCACGCGATTTTCATCCTGAAAATCGTTCATTTAACTGAATAGAGATAACCAATACTTGAATGGAATAATTTTTCAAGTTTGAATGAAACATATTTACTTGAAGTGAAAATTTATGTTGAGAAAATGAATATTCACATTTGAACATTTCAGGATTTTCAATGCAAAACTATTTTCATCAAATGAGAATAAAAACTCTCAGAACAAGGTGAAAGAAATAAGAATATTCAAATATTCCTTTTGAGCATTCACTTTTTTCTGTGGCATTCCACTGCAGGCTGTTCTCCACTTCTTTAGGACTTCGTTCAGGTATATTTTGAATAGTGTTGGGGAGAGGCAACATCCCTGTCTAAGGCCTTTAGTTGTTCTAAACCTGTCTGAATGCCTATCACCCACCTTAACCCGAGACACAGAGCCATCATAGAGTTGTTTAACAGCTTTTATTAAGGTGTTATCTATAGGAGAATGTTCCAAGACTCTCCAGAGCTTCTGAACCGGAACCGTATCATAGGCCTTGGTCAAGTCCACGAAGAGTAGATGAACTTCCCTATTTGTCGCCACTTTCTTCTCATTTAACTGCACTAGGCTGAAGATATGATCAATGCAGGATCTACCAGCCCGAAATCCCGCCTGCTGCTCTATCTCTTGAGGACCATATTCTTTTTCGATCATATTTCTTAGAACTTTTCCGTACAAGCGACTCATGGTACTTGTGACAGATATACACCTATAGTTATCACAGTTGTCTCGTGGTCCTTTTTTATGGATGGGTGTTATCCATGCTTCCTTCCAACATGATGGAATTCTGTCCCCGTTTATGTATCGGGTGAGAAGCTGTTGGAGGCGTTTAATTAATTTCTGTGTTCCATTTTTCAAGAGCTCAGCAGGCTGACTCTCCGGTCCCGCAGCTTTTTTATTTTTCATGGATTCAATTGCTTCTCTTATCATATCCTCAGTAACATCTATGTGTTGACCCTGTATGCTGTACTTTGTTGGAGAAGTGGTTGTGTATTCTGGCCTATCTTCTGCAAGTTCTTTCGAGTAGTGTTGTAGCCAAGCCTCCATCTGAATTGGCGATATTCGGGTTTTTGGATGTGTTAGATCTCAGTGCTTTTATTAGTTTCCACGCCTCCGAGGATCTCGTACCGCCCATTAAAGAGTTCAGTTCTCTCAGTTTATGTTCCCAAGTCTCGTTTTTACTGTGATTAATTAATTTTTTATAATCTGTTTGCAATTTCTTATATAGGAGTTTATCGCTTGGGTTTTTACTGCTTAGCTACTGTTTATAAGCTTCTTGTTTCCTTGTTCTATGTTCTTCAAGAGTTGCATTCCATGTTATATTTCTGTTCTGTGTTGTATGTTGTCTGCTCTTCTGACCTACAGCCTCACACAGTGCATCGACTCAGTTATATGTTTGTACAGATGGTCCGCCTCATGGGTAAGATACTCGTCCTTCAGTTCACTATCAAGTCTAGACTGGTAGAGCTTTCTGGTACTCTCGTCATACAGGCCACAAAGGTTGTATTTGGTTGGATCTATTTTTTGATCGTGTGGTTGATCGTCTGTCCTGCAACTGTTAGTTTTGAACGGAATTCGTATTCTTGATGTGAGAATGTGGTGGTCTGATCCACATTCTATGCCCCTGTATACTCTGGTGTCTTGGACAAACTAACTTGTTTTCTGTCCTATAATGACGTAATCAATGATGGATCTCAGGCCTCTTGTATCTTGGTACCAAGTGTATTTATGTATGTTCTTATGTTGGAAGAAGCCATTTACTATTTTGAGTTTATTTTCTTTACACACATCTATTAATCGCTGACCATTATTGTTCAATGTTTCCTCGCCGTATTTGCCAACCACGCAATCGTTGTCCCTGTTTCCCGTTCGAGCATTGAAGTCTCCTAGTAGTATGATCTCTCGTTTAGTTCCTACTTCGGCGATTGTGTCCCCAAGTAAATCATAGAACTCATCTTTCTCGGTTTGGTTTGCGTCTTCGTTGGGAGCATACACACCTATGACCGATACTCTGTGTCCTCGTATTTCAAGATTAGCTGTGATAATCCTTTCATTTATTGCCCTCCAACTACTGAGCCATCTCTGATATCTCTGGTTTATGATAATTGAGACCCCTCTGCATGCTCTGTTTGATTTTGGTACTCCGCTGTAAATGTGTATATAGCCCGCGATATATTCGATTCCGTTTCCTTTCTTTTTAGTTTCTGATAGTACTGTCATGCCGATCTTCGCTTGCTGCATTCCCTTGAGTACATCATCTGCTTTTGTTCTCAATCCCTGAACGTTCCAGGTTCCAAAAATCATTTCCTTTTTCCGTTGCCGAGGTCTTTTCCATTTATATCCGTCCAAATTCCGAGGCTGTTTACTAGGATTTTTAGCAAAAAAATTTGTTTTACACGTAATGGGTAGCTAACCCATTGCCGAAACCCCCAACCTGGAGGGCCAGGTAATTTGTCGTCAAGGTTGTCTTCCTCTAGTCTTTGATGAATCAACATCCTCCTACAAGACAGCAGCTTTGCCGTTCCCTGGCGGGGGCCCTAACAGGAACAGGGTGCTATCATCCGGGCTAGATGAACCCTGGTTTTTTACCGAGGTTGGTACTCCCCCTCCTCCTTTCTCCTCTCTTTTAAGGAGACCCCAGGCTTGGGACTGGTATAGCGGAGTTAAAAAAAAAAATTTGAGCGCCAAAAAAATTCAAAGAATAAAATATAGAAGCACCAACAAAATATTCGAGATAACATGTCACGGTTTTCATGTATACGCCAAAAATATTTTTTTGCGTAAGGAGCGCCAATTTGGGGGCGCTGAAGAAAATCTTGCCACAGGCGCAGTAGTACCTAGATACGGCCCTGAAATAGGTACAATGTAAACACCGTATCTGTTGGCTAAATGTACGTCACAACCATAGAATATATATATATATATATATTTATTCTAAGGTCACAACATGGATGCCAAAAAGTGGTGGGGTGAAAGGGCACTGACCGTGTTAGCACATACATATAATAATTCTATACCTATAATTTGATCCTTGAAATTAAAAGTGAAACATCTAAAGGGCTGTGCCTAGGGTCAGTGAGACTATTGAGCATGTGCGATAAAGGAGAGTCGAAACATAGGGGCATCGTGGCGATCAGCGGATGCAGTTTCTTTATTTGTCTCTGTTTGTATTGAGCCACATATGGTATCCATGGATACATAATTACATGTCCCTTCTCTTCTCCCTAGGCATGCGTATAGCGATGACTGACCCTGGATTTAAGGGGAACGATTGCCACACTTTTGTATAGGTACTTATTAAACACTACGCTCAAATTCTATATTTATAATTCTATGCGTGTTAGAGTATCCGTGGTGTAAAATACGTTTAGTATATAGAACCAAAGAGTCTTTGAAAGAACAACCTAATCTAATCTATTTTGTATCGATTCTGTGAATGTTTGCACAGAAATTTCAAGAAGATGTTGTCAGCTTGCTGATATTTTCATTGAGGTTAAGGATTTTCTACGAAACATATCTATGAATTCTATCTCTCATCTATGAATTCTGCCGTTTCCATCATAAATCGACTTTGCCGCGAAATTTCTCCACGCATGCGTATAGCGAAAACCGACAGATTGGTTGTCTCAATTACCCTTGGAGGCCAACTATACTCCATTCACTTTTATAAAGTATCGCGGTTGGCCAAGTTTTAGGTTTATCAAGTTTTTTTACCTGAAAAAATCGCAGGTTGGACCTTGTGAATGACATTACGTCAATTAATGAATCTCGTAGACGTTGCCGACGTTCATTTTTCATTATTAACTAGCTGGCCCGGCGAACTTTGTTTCCTGTTTGTTGTTGGTACCTATACCTACCTACGGTGGATTTCGCAAATCGTAATCACTAGTGATCGGAGATCAACGGCTTGGTTAGATTTCTGAACTGTCAAATCGAGTTGATTCTAGATCAAGCTCCGATCCCCGGTGATATGCTTTGTGAAACCCACCGTCAAAGTTGTATAAACTTACCTGTCTACTGTCAAATGTCATCTGTCAAATTCCATCTGTCAAACGTCATCTATCCACTGTCATGTTTTCCATGGATATGAGCTGTCACATAAAACAGAAATACAAAAATAATATGTCAATTACTAATTATGGGCAATTTTGAAATCAGTTATGTCCGCAGATATATTTATTACTCAAACATAAATCAAAAATATTTCAGAAATATAGTGAAAAGATGAAAATGGACAACTCACGATTGATGCTGATCGTCACAATCCGATTTACTTGACATTCCGGTAGAAATTCACTGTTCCTCCAACTTGAGATGTTTACCCGCTTTTTGATCTGATAATAGCCTACCATTTTATTATAAGTTCTATGCAAATTACACAATAATTGTATACATCGCCATCTAGTGGCGATAATATCAAATATAGTACCATTGTTTAAACAATGAAAGTACCTTCACGACTACGCTACAGTGTCTAGATAAGAGCCATTAACCGTAGCGACACCTAGTGGCCTTATTCAAAAGGAGGAAAAGCATTTCCTACATAAGCACATTTTTCATCGAATTTTTCAGAGTTTTAATGTATTTTATAATAACCAGGCCCTAGACGAATCCATAAATGAAGTTTCATAACAAACAGTCCATCCAATCTCGAGTTTTAAATGGTGTTACCAATAACTCTGCTTTATATATATAATTATTTTGTTCCTCTCTTAAATCACTTAAAAAAATAACAAAGGAATCTTGGAAGGAAGTTTATTCTTTCGAAGTCTAGTTAACAATGATTTGAATTATTATTCTAATGCAAAGCGAACTGTCCATCTAATGGAAAATGCTGACTAAAAGCTATATCGTATTACTATTAAGGAATGCTACCTTAACTATTGCGTAATACCTCCCCCTTTTAAAGAAATGAGTTCAGCGTTTGGGGCAGAAATATTTTTATGTTTTTCCACAATTTTGGAAAATCTGAACAAAAAAGTTTTATATAATGCAAAAATTACTATGAGGATCAATACAATGGTTATTATGAAATAAATCGATGAAATATGGTTTGGATGCATTTTCCAATTGAAAATTAATTCTTGTTTAGTAAAATTATCAAATAATAAATTAGGCATTTTTAAATTATCAATATTTTCGGTCTTCATATTTGGAAACATTACATGGTAAAATATTGTCGAAATCTTATCGTTATAAAAATACTTAAAACTATTAGTTATATTACAGGGTGTATCAATATAATATATCCCTGTTAGTTTATAATACTCAGTATGTTCACTGCACATTTCACTTATTTCGACATTGTTCACTGATAAAAACTTTCCTGCTGATAACATCAGGAGATCGTCACTGGTTTGAGTACGTTTTCTCGGGCAGTTCTCGTACTTGTGGGAAATGAGGTTTTTCATACAAACACAAGGGCGTCGCCAGCCTTCGAGCTAGGGGGGGGCAAAAAACAATCAGAATAGAAAAAATGAACTGATTTTCGTATATTATGCTATTATTTCATAAGTTTTCAAGGGATTTTTGAGCTCTAGGGGGGGGCAGCTGCCCCTCCCTGCCCCCCGCTGGCGACGCCCTTGTACAAACAGGAACTGGTCGTAGAGCATTCTGAGGACAAATCCACCAATCCTCGATTTTTGGACATTCTTGTATTATGGACCATCGGGCATGTTCATTTTCAGTCAACAGATATGGAGACTTCTCGATTAGGGTCACATTTTTATAGGGGATATAATGAAGATGGTAGGTATCTAGCGGGTTTGGAGAAATGATAGGTATTTCAATGATGAAAATCACATTTCCGTTATGAAATTTTGTCGAAGTATAACAGATAGAATAGAAATCTTTTAAAAATTGCAAATGATTCATAATATCTACTGATTTCACAAATTCTTGGAATGTCTTCATAGGAAGAATACTTTCATGTAAAACATGTAATCTGGCAAAGGTAACTGCCGTATTTATTTCACTTAAGATTCGATTAATGGTGATTTGTTCAAATTGAATTAAAATTATTCGATTGATATCATTTTGCACTAATCGATATTGATTGTAATTCTTAATGATCTGATTAGTTACATTCGAGTATTGGTTGGTCATGGATCTGATAATATTAATTGCTCTGTCTTGATTGGTTTTCATTATTTGAAGATCTTTCTGAATGGTTTGAAAGTAGTTCAAATATAGGGATTCATCTTCACTATCTAAAGTGCCAATTGCCAAATATTACTTTTGCTACATGTCCACCTACGTTTATTAAACCTCTTTTTTCCTACGAAAAATGGAAGAATGTTTGATTTCCATGAATTTAATTTCAATTCAACGGAAGAATGAATAAATAACATTGATAGTATTATTAGAATTGGAAGACAGGGTCGCATTTTCCTGCAAGAGAAAAGAAGAATTTATTACTTTCTCTGTTTTATTTTGTTCTTATGATAAACTTTTCCTGTATCAGGATTTTTGATCAAGACGTTATCAATGATTTTAATCTGGGTTTTCTTGAATTTTGGGTTGAGTTTTGCTCCTTTAGGAATAGCTAAATAAGCTGCGTTTGATTCGTCTAATTCCTTATCGGGTTCACTATTCTGATTAATTTTGTCAAGTTTTTCTTCCTGTTTCTTCTTCTGTGAGCCTAGGTGCTCTGAAATTTCCTTCATATTTTCGCGGTATTGCTGAATGTAATTCGAAATCTTTTCTTGAGTGGTGCGTTCGACTGGGACCAGTGGCGGATCCAGCTCTCGAGAAAGGGGGGGGGGGGTCACGGTCAGGTGGATTACATACCCGCCAATTAATTTTTGTTTATCAAACACAAGATTTGAGGGTTCGTCCAGTCCAAGGGGGGGGTCATGACCCCCATGCCCCCCCCCCCCCCTGCATCCGCGCTTGACTGGGACACTATAATTTATATCTGATTTAATAATTTGTAATGGGGTGAATGAAGTCGATGAATGTATAGAATTATTGTAGCTTATTTGCTCAATTAAAGTTGAGTGAAATCTTTCAACTAATGCGTTAGATGTGGGGTTATAATTTGTTATATAATGAAGGGCAATTTTGTGGGTTTCTCCCAAATCTTGAATAATTTGATTTTTGAATTCTGTGCCATTATCAAACGTTATTTTTTCTGGGATTCCATGATTTGAAAAATACTGAGTTAATTGATTCGCAATTTCTATGGTTTTTGTTTTCAAAACATAACATTGGCCGTGTCTAGAGAAAGAATCTATGATTGTTAAGCAAGGTGTTCTTTCCATAACGATTGTATCGATGCATAAATGTGAGAAAGGTAGTTCGCCGAACGGGGTTACTTTTGAAAATGAGTTTGTTCGGTTGTCTTTCGTATTTTTGTGTCTGACATATCTCGCACGAATTTATGTATGCTTGCACATCTTTGTCCATTTTGGGCCAATAAAACCTTTTCTTCAAGCTTTCTATATTTTCGTGAAAACCTCGGTGTTTCGTTTTAGTTTCATGAAAGTGTTTGATCTTTTCTTGTTGATCTTCCTCTGCTTCTATATCTTCTACGAATACATTATGAATTTTGAATAAAAACGCTTTAGCTTTGAACAAGTTTTGCGCGAACTTTATAAATGGTGACTCTAATTCTTTTTGTTTGAAATGGATACCGTATTGACATTTTGGTTTGATATATTCTTTTAGGAATTTGGAAAAATCTTCCGGGTCGTTGATTGAAACAATAATTCTCAAACGACTGTTTTTATGTAGTTTCAATCTTTCTACTTTGAAATTGTTGGCTTTTTGAAAAACGATTTGATTCATATTCGTATTTAGTGTACGTTCTGAGTAGGGAATTTCTAAAATAGGATCTTCTATATTACTGTGAACTGCGAATTCTGTATCTTGATCTGGTAAACATGATTGAGTTAAAACTTCGAGTTCTTTTTGGGTTAATTCCAGCTCTTGATGTGATATTTGTGGTATAATTGATTGTAAATCGTCGTCGGAATCTTCGTTTATATTCGATTCTTCTAATTTAATTCGTGATATAGCATCTGCATTGTTATTTGCGCCTTTTCTGTATTTAATCTCGATATTGAATTCTTCTAATTTAATTCTCCATCGCATGAGAAGTGATGATGCATCTTTCGATGAGAAAAGCCATGTAAGAGGTCGATGGTCTGTGAAAATTGTAAATTTTCTACCGAACAAATAGGGCCTAAAATGTTTCGTAGCCCACACTACTGCGAGTAACTCTTTTTCTATGGTAGAATATTTTATTTCTGCCTCTGACAATGTTCTGCTTGCGTATGCGATTGGCAGGTCATTCGGGGGTGTTCCTTGTGATAATATTGCTCCTATAGCGTATTGAGAAGCATCTGTCGTTAATACAAATGGTTTTTCGAAGTCAGGATATTGTAATATTGGATAATTAATTAACATATTGTTGGTGCAATTAAATGCCTCAATATAGGGGAGAGTTCCTTTGAATTGGACAGCCCATGAACCGGACACTATAGTTTTCTACTACACCCGATAGTAATTGAGCATACTTTACGTAAATACCATTTTCGCAACCTTGAGCCACGTCTCTTGGAAAATGGCTGAATCTGTGGCTCGCGTCTTGTGGACGAGGCATGCATTGAAAAATCCGTTGCCGGTAAAGTAAATATGTACGTACATTTGCGAAGTGAATAGCTACGTTTCTAGTGACGATAAGTTGCCGATTTTTTCATATAAACATCAAGTGATTATCCCTTATCAGACAGATATGTTGAATCATTGATATAACGGTTTGTAGAAATTATATTTTCAGGTTCAGGCTGCAATGTTTAAGATTCGAGGGAGATTTGAAAATATGTTATGTAATTCAATAATTAACATGGAAAATACTGTATGTTTTCTCTGTTTGGTACTACTAAATGATTTTAACTATTCTCCTAGAACTTTATGACAGTATTCTATTGTTTTTGTATCTACCATTGTCCACTTCATGGGAATAACTGTCCATAACAAGGGCAACATCCCATGAAATGGACATTTTATAAAACAAAGTAAGACTTATTTTTTCGAGTGACTAGCTTTTCTTTTTCTAGCTTTTTCTGAAAAAGTGAATCCACAAACCTTATGCTCATATTATGACGGTACAATTTGAAACTTTTCCATTTGAAATAATATTTCACAACGAAAATAATAAAATTGTCCGTTTCAAGGGAACTCTTCCCTATTCCGTATCATTGATATCTAATTTGTTGTCCTTTTTCAAATATTTAGTCATTGGTTTCGTTAATTTAGAAAAGTTTTGTATGAATTTTCGGTAATATCCGATCATACCTAAATATGACTTAATTTCTTTGACTGATTTTGGAACAGGAAAATTTTTTATTACGTCAATTTTTTCGGGATTCGGTTCTACACCTCTTTCCGATATTTTGTATCCTAAGAACACGACTTCTTTCTTGAAAAAGTATGACTCTAATTGATCTTCAAGTTTTCCTTTCTCAAAAGCTGTAAAACGGTTTGAATATCTGCAAGATGTTTTTCGGGTGTGTCTGAAAAAATTAAAATATCATCAATGTAGGTACACAACGCAAATTCTGTTTATTACTGGTCTGAGAATTTGGTTCATTACCCGTTGGAAAGTCGACGGAGCGTTTTTCAGTCCGAACGGCATTCTTAGAAATTCGAAATGACCTTCATCTGTTGCGAATGCTGTCTTTTCGATTGAATCTTGGTCTAACTCTATCTGATGGAAACCGCTGGCTAAATCTGATGCACTGAAATATTTCGCGTTTTTTAATTGATCTAAAAGTTCATCGATATTTGGTATCGGAAATCTGTCATCAATGGTTTTTTCATTTAATTTTCGAAAGTCAATGGCCATTCGCCATTTTTGTTTTCCAGATTGATCTGATTTTTTGGGAACCATAACTATTGGAAATGACCATGGAGTGTTACTAGGTCTTATGATATTTTTGAGCAATAAATCTTGCACTCGATTTTTCACCTCTTGTTTATGAACCTCTGGATATCTGTAACGTCTGACATATACGGGGTTATCGTCCATTGTTCTAATATTATGTTTGATTCTATTGGTGAAATTCAAGGGTTGATCTGGAAGTTGTAAAGCCTCTTTATTACTTTGTAAAATTTTAGTGAGTTGATTTTTAGGATTCTGGTCTAGATGATCTAACTTGACGGGAAGTTTAACATTAGGATGAGTTTGTTGAAAATAAAACTTCTGAGTTTTGACATTGTTACTCAATTCCTGATTTTGCCAATCAAAATTTAGCTCTAAGTCTTTCAACAAATTTGCGCCTATAACACCATCGTACTGAGTGTGGAATTTATAGATACAAATGGATAGGTGTTATCAAATCCGAAAGATGTAAGGGGAAATTCTACCTTATATCGGCTGAAATCTTTACCGATAGCTGTCTTGAAATCTGTGCGTTCCTCATAGATGTTTCCGGGAAATAAATTGAAAGCTACTGCTGATGGATCAATAATGCACATGGAACTTCCTGAATCTATCAATAATTTTATAGGAGGGTCACTTAATTCTATAAATACGGTAAAGTGGCTAAATGATGCATATTGAAATTCAGGTCTTGTAATTTTGAAGGGCTTCCGTTGGAAAATTTTCCGTTTCATTTTCGAATGGGCTGAAATCTTCATTTTCTGGGTCTTCGTCATACTTATATTCGAATTCCTCATTCTGTTCATCATTTACCGCTTGAACTTCTTCCGTGTTTGTAAGTTCTTCAGAATAAAAATTAGCGGGACCTGTTCTTTTGAAAAAATGCCGATTGTTTGGAGGTTCCTGTCTAAATTGGGTACTTGCAGGTCTTTTAACCCGATAATTTCGGGTTCTTATCGACATTGGTTCGGGTTTTGGGTAATTAATTTGCGCATTGGGCCTTGGCTTGAAAACATCTATTGGTTTACCAAACACTTGACTATTGGTAGTGAATTTTGTTTCCTGCTTTTTGGGATTGAATTTTAATTGTGATGGTTGTGATGGAAAATTTTTGATTTGACTGGTAGAGTGCATTTCATTTTTTGTAACCGTATGTGGTATATTATTTTGAATTTGAATTGTAGGTGTTATTCTCGGAAATGGCTGCAAATAATTGCTGTCTCTTAATTTCGCGATTTTCTAATAATTTACATGTTTCGTCAAACGGTTGGGGTTGTAAGTCCAAGAGATTTCGAGAATTTTCGTCAACATTATTATATAAGACCGTGTTACCGGTTTTATCTGATAAATCTCTGTAAACTCTTAATTCTGTGGGACTCAGTCCAATCAGTTGAATTTGGTAGTCGTATTGCAGTTTGGTCTGTTTAACTCTATCAATAAATTCAGATAACGATTCTTTAGCACGTTTTCTCATATATTGATATTCGCTTTGCAATACATCGAAATTAATTTTGAAACCAGATTTATTATTCAATAATTGTTTTAAATCAGTCCAATTATTGCAACTTGGTCCAGAATATACAACGGTTCTTGCATGATCTATTAATTTTGATCTTTCCATGGCGAAGCAATATTGATTTATCAATACATTGTTTGTACGAATTGGTTCATGAAAGTATCAACTTCTATTAAAAAGGTCTGTAATTCATGAGAATTACCGTAAAATCTAGGGAGTAATTCTCCAAAATACTTTACTGTATTTTCCGTCGACCATAGAATAAAAGCTCATTTTAACGCACTCAAAATCATCCATTAATGACGTATTTTAATGCATGATTTCTTATTAATGCATGATTATCATGGCAACCGAACATAAAATATTCAGTCAGAGCACTATCGAGCTTGGTTGGATATCAACGTCTGTCACAGAAGGGTATGTTGACAACTCCATTCAAAATAAAATAGACTGCAGATGAAATTCAGGTGATTCAAGTTGCAAAGTAGATAATACTTTAACCTCCACTTTCTTCATACATTCCTTATGGGATATCATAGGTAATGATATAAATGCAAACTAAATGTGAACTATTCAGAATGTCACAACATTCTTCTTCTTCTTCTCTCCTTTATCATGTGCCTGGTTGGTCACCATCTACACATTAAACTCTCGTCTTCACCAAGTGGTCACCTGGCTGTACTCGTCGAATTAATCATCTTCCATTTATATATATATATATATTTTTTTTTTTTACTTCAATATGAGGTTTGGTCAAAGTGACCTCAAGATCTCAGGGCAAGGGAGAGGAAATTCCGTCGGGACAAGACACCCAGAAGGATAACTACAACAGGTACAGGAGAAACATGAAACACAGGAACACAAAAACATTTATTCAAGCAAAAAGGTGAAGACGATAAAACAACATATGTACAGTACAGCACTGAAGAACCCATTTTTAAGGAGCCGAGACAAGCTAAAGTTTGATATTCGAAGCAGCCAAAAAATTACATAGTAACCTATATACCGTGATGTTATTTGAAAAGAACAAATCGTATATACCAATTGGTCTAAAAGTGATATTTTCGATCTTAGTTAGGTCGCTATACAGTTTTAGACAATTGAGCTCGTTACCGCTACATCCGAAAAAAACGTGCATGAGGTCGACTCTCTCTCCACAATCACACAAATCGGTATCTGCAACATTAATCCTGTATAAGTGAACAGGAATGCAACTATGGTTAGATCTTAGCCTATTCATGGTAGTAATGGTACCTCTTGGGAGGTCTTCTTTAAGAAACCACGGGAAGTTATTCAATTGATCGGGCCTAACGAATTGAGCAAATATTCGCCCCCTTGATCTGGTTTCGATCTCCCATTCCAGCATCCATCTCCTCCATATCATGCGTTTGTAACCCGCCCAAAAGTCCCGGACATCTGCCTTGAGTATTATTTTTTCTGAACTCCTGGCACCCACCTTAGCCAGATTATCAGCAGTGTCATTGCCTAGGATATTCGTGTGACTTGGGATCCAAATGAGCTTTATCGAGAAACCTTTTAGTGTCAGATTATGCAGATTAGCTCTGATGGACAAGCAAATGTGGTCATTTTTAGCGGATAATCTCCAGTTGGAAATTTTTTCCAGTGCACTTTTGGAATCCGATATTATCATACATCTTCTGATGTTTCTACAATTTATTTCCTTAGTCGCCTCTAGGATGGCTATTAACTCAGCCGAACAGATAGGAAAATAATCCGGGAGACGTCGTGAAACAGATATGCCCACCGGGCTAAATAACCCGAATCCCGTTTGACCGGGGCTCTTCGATGCATCAGTGTATAGTGGGGTGTATCCCGGAAAACGCTCCGAACATGCCACGCGAAAAGCCATAGAGTTATCTAAGGCAGACTTTTCTAGATTTAATGTGGTGTAATCCATATGTTTTGTGTGAACGATCAGTTCCTGTGAGTAGCAGGGTAGCTGGTCAGAGACAAAGAAGTCTTCAGCATTGGACATCATAGTCATAGCAGTAACCACGGGCGGGGCCTTCTTACCCAAAGTCAAGGAATGCCAAAACTTAAGGGGAGCCAATTCAAGTAAGACAGGGTCCGCAGAGAGCCTATGTAATTTGGAAACAAATTTAAGTGCGAGCCAGGTACGACGATGTTCGAGAGGAAGTTCACAGCTTTCGGCTAAAATTATGGGGATGGGTGTGGATTTCATGTAGCCTAGAGCCACACGTAGAGCTGCATACTGGGTACGATCTAATTTCAACAACAGGGACTTTGGACAACTTCCGTAGAAGAGGGATCCATAATCCAAAAAGGGGCGTATAATGGCCTTGTACAGCAACAGGAGTGTTGATGGGTGGGAACCCCACCAAGTTCTGCATAGTGCTCTCATCACATGTCACAACATGTCCAATATTCCCTCTATGAATTTTTCGAATTGACCATATTCATCAGCTATCGGTGGCAGCTTTTTGAGCGTTCTTGGGTTGGCAACAATAATAATAATATGTCATTACTGATTTGAAATGAGCCCGCCAATTCATTAACATTTAGGTTTCATTATATTCTTTATCAAATTTAGGTGCACACAAGATGTACTTACACCTTTTTAGCGTCCATTTTTACCAAAAATTGTTTTTGCTCTATCAAAATTCAAAATAAATAGCACGTTCAAAAGTAAACAATCAAAGACAATTGACATTAATGAGGTTTGACACTGCACATTGACATTGATGACACACTGGTACCAACCCGAAGACGCTCAAAAAGCTGCAACCGATAGCTGATGAATATGGTCAATTGTTCCATATGTAGCATAAATATCAATATATCGAAATGAACATAGAAATTTACATTATGTCCAATTTGTCGATTAAGCAAAATAAAAATTAATTTCTATCGAGAATTCATATTCAATTCGAGATGAGGTCGACGGAAAAATCTTGTAATCAACTCGTTTATTAATTCAGCGATTAATGGTCTCAAACATTAACGCGCTCGCTCCGCTCACGCGTTAAAATATTTCGACCATTAATCGCTGTCATTAATAAACTACAGTGGACTCTCGATAAGTCGAACTCCCAGGGACCATAAAAAACATTTCGACTTATCTATAGTTCGGCTCACCAAACGTTCGAGTTGTTGAGGCCCGGAGTTCGACTCATTGAGGTCTTGTTATCTCGAAATCGTCGGTAGTCAATGGAAAACAAGCGTTTATTTTTACATGCCACTTTGTTTTTATGATTGTAGACAGTGTAGTATATTCTAAAACTAGTTGCAGAATGGGCTCCTTTTCCAATACGAATGCAAAATTGGAATTGCTTTCTGCAACGAGTATTAGACGATATTTTCTCTATTTCAGTCAAATTTCGTTAAAATTCAATGAAAAATTCAGATTATACGTCCTAGTTACTTTTGTATTGTATCTTGACAGTTGATGACTGTTACGAAATTGACATTTTTAAATTGACGTGTGTTAAAAATTGAAAGTGCTGACAACCAAAAAACGAAAAATATAACTGAGAACAATGCTGTAATGAGTTCATTACAGCACTGTTTTAAGTAGGTACTGTAATGAACTCATTACGATACTGAAATAGAGAAAAAGGTTTTACTTTTTTCTCCTTTCTCTACTTCCCGAATAAGTTCGAGTTTCTCTGCTACTGATAAAATTTTCAGTTTACGCGGAGGCATAACTTATAACGCTCTCAGCACACGATTGCACGGTAAAAAAATAACGAATGAATAAACAAAATGGCTTTAGCTGTTGAAAAATGCATAATGATGGCTTTCCATGCGGTGATTGGTTTGCCTACAGCTTTCATTCGTCAGATCAAACAGTTCGACTCATAGAGGCTCTGGTAGTTAGGAGTACGACTAATAGAGGTGTTGATTCTCGCGAGGACCCTTCCAGAAGTTCGACTCATCTACTAGACTCTCTCGTCTCAACAAGACTGTTCGACTCATTGAGGTGAAAATACACAAGATAAGATACGCATGAATCGGTTGGGGTTGTAAGTCCAAGAGATTTCGAGAATTTTCATCTACATTATTATATAAGACCGTGTTACCGATTTTATCTGATAAATCTCTGTAAACTCTTAATTCTGCGGGACTCAGTCCAATCAGTTGAATTTGGTAATCGTATTGGAGTTTGGTCTGTTTAACTCTATCAATAAATTCAGATAACGATTCTTTAGCACGTTTTCTCATATATTGATATTCGCTTTGCAATACATCAAAATTAATTTTGAAACCAAATTTATTATTCAACAATTGTTTTAAATCAGTCCAATTATTGCAACTTGGTCCCGAATATACAACGGTTTTTGCATGATCTATTAATTTTGATTTTACCATGGCGAAGCAATATTGATTTATCAATACATTATTTGTACTTGGTTCATGAAAGTATCAACTTCTATTAAAAAGGTCTGTAATTCATGTGAATTGCCGTTAAATCTTGGTAGTAATTCTCCAAAATACTTAACTGTATTTAAATCTATAATTATTGTGTTAGAATTAGATGAATTACTTTGGGTTGTTGTTGAATTACCTTGGGTTGCCATTTTCTTTGACTTTTTCTGGAAATCGATTTTTAATGAATCGAATTTATTTATTAAGGAATCAATTTTTTCTTTCAGATTGAAAAAGAATTTATTGAAATTAACTTTTGAATTTTTGTGATTTTCACTTCTTTCTCTATCTTTTGGGCCAGGGATAGGAAAAACTGGGATTGTTGAAAGAGATTCTTCACTTACTCTGTTTTTTGACCTTATGTTTGAACCTGGTGCTTGGGGTGCTACTTCCAAACTCCACAGGGTGATTCGTGAGTGGATGCTCGCGTCGCTCCTAGTCGGGGTTGGTCCTCTACCTCTTCGGTCCGGGATTCAACAACTCTTCTTGGCTGGGCGATCACTCTGCTTGTCTGAATCTGGTGCTCGGTGTTTTCTTTGGTTCACGTCGTGGAATGAATTCCACGTGTGCCTTGTATCTGGATCGGTGTTTTTATACTTGAGAATTTAACGTCTTCTGATATTGCCTAACACACTAGCAACATCCCATCCTCGTCGCCAATTATTTTGTTCCTCTCTTAAATCACTTTTTGAAAGAAACGAAGGAATCTTGGAAGCAAGTTTATTCTTTCGAAGTCTAGTTAACAATGATTTGAATTATTATTCTAATGCAAAGCGAACTGTCCATCTAATGGAAAATGCTGACTAAAAGCTATATCGTATAACTATTAAGGAATGCTACCTTAACTATTGCGTGATAATATAGATTATCAAGCCCGGAAACTTAGAATGCCGAAGGTAGTTTCGAAAAAGCAGAGGCAGAGTATCAGGAAGTGCTATTAAGAATTGTAGAATTGAAATCTGCGCATTCTAAAAGTGACCCTGATAATTTTCTTAAATTCATTATTTTCCCGAAGTAAATGAACCAAGAGCGTAGCCAGGAATTAATTTCGGGGGGGGTTTTGAAATGTTGGCAATTGACTTTGTAATTGCCGGGAATTGTGAGGGTCCGTTTCTGTAGCAAGTATTTGTTGCTTTTAAGAATTCAATAATCCTTTTCCTACTTCTGAGAAACAATATTCAACATATAGATATTCCTGATTAGGTTAGGTAAATAAATTTTTTAAATATGCTTCAGAATTTGATTTTTATTCACTCAAACAAAAACTTAAAAAACAATATTTATTTCCCTAACAATACTTACAGGATGAATCAATCTCGGAATCAATATGAAATAAGTGTGGATGTGTTCTTTCGTTGGAACTAAATAGAGTTCTTTTTATGTTTTATTCCAAAATACTGCCAACAACATATAAATAGGTATTAAAAATGAAACAGTGAGGAAACTCAAACAATATTTCATTATGATGAATTCCTTCAGTTGAAAACTTATTCGTCTTTTTTTTCTAGCAAATTGGTCAACCACTTCATTTTCATCAATTTTCACACTATAATGAATATTCATAAGCACCAACCCATTCAATCTAGTTTCACTAGAAGAATTGCGCAGGTAATTTTTAATTCTCCTCAAGCTGGAAAAACTTCTTTCTGGAGTAGCAGTAGACACTGCCGATACTGGAATCGTAGCTAAAATTTGTGTTTGTGGTAGGATTTAGATGTTCGGATAGATAGATAGATAGATAGATAGATAGATAGATAGATAGATAGATAGCTAGTTTATTCTAGTGTCTTACAAGTTACAATATCTTTCATTGTTCACACACGTCATAGTAAAATAGTTAAATCACTTTTTTAAAAAAACAAAGGAATCTTGGAAGCAAGTTTATTCTTTCGAAGTCTAGTTAACAATGAATTGGATTATTATTCTAATGCGAAGCGAACTGTCCATCTAATGGAAAATGCTGACTAAAAGCTATATCGTATTTCTATTAAGGAATTAATGCTACCTTAACTATTGCGTAATACCTCCCCCTTTTGAAGAAATGAGTTCAGCGTCTGGGGCTGAATTATTTTCATGTTTTTCCACAATTTTGGAAAATCTGGACAAAAAAGTTTTATATAATGCAAAAATTACTATGAGGATAAATACAATGGTTATTATGAAATAAATCGATGAATTATGGTTTGGATGCATTTCCCAATTGAAAATTAATTCTTGTGTAGTAAAATTATCAAACAATAAATTAGGCATTGTTAAATTATCAATATTTTCGGTCTTCATATTTGGAAGCATTACATGGTAAAATATTGTCGAAATTTTATCGTTATAAAAATACTTAAAACTATTAGTTATATTACAGGGTGTTTCAATATAGTATATCCCTGTTAGTTTATAATACACCCTTGCCCTAAAATGGATATTTTCTGAGTTAATATCCACTTTAGGGCAAGGGTGTGATGCATACACTCACATTATTTTTTAACGTAGATTAAATATCTGCCATAAAAAAAATGGGGTTCTAATTTGAAAAAATTGATTTTTCACGATTTTGTCATCCCTAACTTTGAAAGCGATTTTTTCACCCCCTGTATCATGAATCGCGATTTCGATTTTTAAAGTGGATACATCAATCTTACATCTTGAAAAATCATAAAAATGAAAATTTTCCATCCAAAAACCTCAAAGTTATTATGTGAACTGTGAATTCTGTATCTCGATCTGGTAAACATGATTGAGTTAAATCTTCAATTCTTTTTGGGTTAATTCCAGATCTTCATGTGATATCTGTGGTATAATTGATTGTAAATCGTCGTCGGAATCTTCGTTTATATTTAATTCTTCTAATTTAATTCGGGATATAGCATGTGCATTGTTATTTGCGCCTTTTCTGTATTTAATTTCGAAATTGAATTCTTCTAATTTAATTCTCCATCGCATGAGACGTGATGATGCATCTTTTAATGAGAAAAGCCATGTAAGGGGTCTATGGTCTGTGAAAATTGTAAATTTTCTACCAAACAAATAAGGCCTACTAAAATGTTTCGTAGCCCACACTACTGCGAGTAACTCTTTTTCGATTGTAGAATATTTTATTTCTGCCTCTGACAATGTTCTGCTTGCGTATGCGATTGGCAGGTCATTCGGGGGTGTTCCTTGTGATAATATTGCTCCTATAGCGTATTGAGAAGCATCTATTGTACAAATGGTTTTTCGAAGTCAGGATATTGTAATATTGGATAATTAATTAACATATTTTTGGTGCAATTAAATGCCTCAATATATTCCGTATCATTAATATCTAATTTGTTGTCCTTTTTCAAATATTTAGTCATTGGTTTCGTTAATTTAGAAAAGTTTTGTATGAATTTTCGGTAATATCCGATCATACCTAAATATGACTTAATTTCTTTGACTGATTTTGGAAGAGGAAAATTTTTGATTACTTAAATTTTTTCGGGATTCGGTTCTACACCTGTTTCCGATATTTTGTATCCTAAAAACACTACTTCTTCCTTGAAAAAGTATGACTTATCTAATTGAATCTTCAAGTTTTCCTTTCTCAAAAGCTGTAAAACGGTTTGAATATCTGCAAGATGTTTTTCGGGTGTGTCTAAAAAAATTAAAATATCATCAATGTACACAACGCAAATTCTGTTTATTACTGGTCTGAGAATTTGGTTCATTACCCGTTGGAAAGTCGACGGAGCGTTTTTCAGTCCGAACGGCATTCTTAGAAATTCGAAATGACCTTCGTCTGTTGCGAATGCTGTCTTTTCGATTGAATCTTGGTCTAACTCTATCTGATGGAAACCGCTGGCTAAATCTGATGCACTGAAATATTTCGCGTTTTTTAATTGATCTAGAAGTTCATCGATATTTGGTATCGGAAATCTGTCATCAATGGTTTTTTCATTTAATTTTCGAAAGTCAATGGCCATTCGCCATTTTTGTTTTCCAGATTGATCTGATTTTTTGGGAACCATAACTATTGGAAAAGACCATGGAGTGTTACTAGGTCTTATATGATATTTTTGAGCAATAAATCTTGCACTAGATTTTTCACCTCTTGTTTATGAACCTCTGGATATCTGTAACGTCTGACATATACGGGGTTATCGTCCATTGTTCTAATATTATGTTAATATATGTATGATTGTTATTTAAATCTATAACTATTGTGTAAGAATTTTCAAAGAATCGAATTTGTTTATTAAGGAATCAATTTTTTTATCAAATTGAAAAAGAATTAATTTAAATTTAATTTTAAATTTTTGTGATTTTCACTTCTAGGAAAAACTGGGATTGTTAAACGAGATTCTCCACTTACTATGTTTTTTGACCTTTTGTTTGAACCTGGTGCTTGGGGTGCTACTTCCAAACTCCACAGGGTGATTCGTGAGGGGATGCTCGCGTCGCTCCAGTCGGGGTTGGTCCTCTACCTCTTCGGTCCGGGATTCAACAACTCTTCTTGGCTGGGCGATCACTCTGCTTGTCTGGTGCTCGGTGTTTCCTTTGGTTCACGTCGTACCTGTGATTCTCTTCTTCGGTTGTTGCTCAAAGGAATGAATTCCACGTGTGCCTTGTATCTGGATCGGTGTTTTTCTTCTTGAGAATTTAACGTCTTCTGATATTGCCTAAACACACTAGCAACATCCCATCCTCGTCGCCAATTATTTTGTTCCTCTCTTAAATCACTTTTATAAAAAAACAAAGGAATCTTGGAAGGAAGTTTATTCTTTCGAAGTCTAGTTAACAATAAATTGGATTATTATTCTAATGCAAAGCGAACTGTCCATCTAATGGAAAATGCTGACTAAAAGCTATATCGTATTTCTATTAAGGAATGCTACCTTACTATTGCGTAATAATATACATATACATGATAGCAATAACAAATAAATAAAAAATTCAATCACAAAGTCATACGAAATGTTCTACAAAACACATACAAGCAAAGAGAAATTTAGCCGGCAATATATGGCGAAATCAATATCATAAAATTCCTGTGTTGAGTAAAAAGCTTCACTTATTAACATATCCCTCATTTTCGTCTTAAACTTTGGGAAAGGAAGAAGTTTGAAATTTGTTGGCAACAGATTATAGAAGTTGGGTGCATCAAAATTTATTCCTGTCTGAGATTTAAAAAGTCTAAAATATTCCTTTCTTATATTTTTCTTTTTCCTGGTATCGTGATCATGAAAACTAGCTTGTGATTTATATCTTTGCAAATTTCTGTGCACATATGAGACGCATTCCAACACATACAATGAAGGTAAAGTAAGAATATTCAGTTGTTTGAATTTTTCTCTACAACATGCTCGATAATCCATACCCAACATGGCTCTGATTGCACGACGCTGGACTCGAAACAGAATCCCAACATTAGAACAGCCTCCCCAAGCTAAAATGCAACAATTAAGGTGGAAGTGTATGAGCGAAAAATAAACCCTCCTGATGACTCCCACAGAAACCGATGACCTAAGATTTCTAAGAACAAAAATATTTCTGCTAATTTTAGAAGAGATGCAATCAACATGAGCCCGCCAAGTCAGCCCAGAGTCCAACATCAATCCAAGGAATCTCACTGGCTCCTCATCACGAAGACCATTTGTGTGTCGAAGTGTGAATAACATCTCCTGCGTTTTACCACAGACCAACAAGACATTTCACTTAACCCATCCCGCCAAATCTGCGAAACTGTCCTTGAGAAATTGTGGGGTGGTGAAATTCGTGGTGGGAGCAAATCAGACGAAGCGCGAAATTCAAATCGAAATAACATAACCTCTAACTGTCATTGGGAAACGATTCGTATTCTGTTTTTCTAGTAATTTTGAATAAATATCTGATGTTCTTAACTTGATTTGATGAAATGTGACAACAATGATCCCTAGATCTCTAAATTTGGTGCTGAATTCCTGGAATATTCTCAGTATTCAAGACTCGTCTTTAGAATAACCAATTTCCATTTCCAAACAGTATATCCTCAAATTGAATATGTTCTAATATTTGACAAGTTATAATATAATTAATGTTAAACTTATCTCTTCGGAATAATCAATATCCAAACAACACTAATTTGAATTTTCAATGTTGAGAAAAACGAACTAATCTTGCATACAAAAGATGGTAGGTTCTGCAATTAAAACTTTCCAAACCGAATGTATTCCTTGACAATCCCTGAAAAGCTGTAAATAAAGACCGAGACAGCACGAAAATTAAGAATAGAAGATAATTATTGCATGAATTCCCAACAACAAAATTCCCCATTCGAGAATTTTCATTATATTAGCGAAATATGTAAACATAATTACATCTTCGCCAATCTTCGCAAGGAACACGTGAGCTGATCGGCCTTATTCGGTTTTATCTGCGCTCTGATTGGCGGCCTCCCAATTTTAATCGTTTTTAATGCTATCAAATGTAGAAAACGGGCGGCTTAGACAAGGACACAAAACACCCAAGGTTGCAAAGCACGCAACCAATAGCTGGGAACTAAATCGTGTGAGTGCCAAGTCTTGTTGGTCTGTGGTTTTACCGCTGTTTATACCAAGGCCATTTATCGAAAACCACTCCATCGCTCTCGACCGCGCCACACACGACAACTGTGCCACCTTCTCCAGTTCTTGTCTCCCTATACAAAAAGCAGTGTCATTAGCATATAATGTTGTAAAAATGTTTGAAGTTTTCTGCTTCAAGTATTTGGGAAAATCATTTATAAAAATAAGAAATAGTACCGGACCCAGAATGGATCCCTGCGGCACACCATAGTTAACATCCAGTTTCCCTGAATTTTTTCCGTTGCAGTAAACAATCTGTCTTCTTGTCTTCAAGAACTTTTCAATTAAATTAACACTTTTGTCGTCAAATTTATAATACCGCAGCTTGAAAAGAAGATCATCGTGCACAACGCAGTCGAAGGCCTCTTGTAAGGTCCAGAAAAACCGATAATGAATGAGAACCAAGTTCAAAACAGTCAATCGCTTTCTGAATGAATTCCAGAATGGCGGCACTCGTGCTTTTTCCCCGTCGAAAACCAAACTGCTATCAAACAATGCATTGCCCTCAAAATATCCGATAATCTGCTTAGCCAGCAGTCGCTCCATAACCTTAGAGAATATTGGGACCAAGGAAATTGGTCTATAGTTTGATATATCATTTTTATTACCTCTTTTATGAACCGGTTTGACCTTAGATATTTTGAGACATTCAGGAAAAATGCAATCAGTACCTAATGCATCTGTTTATCAGCATCGTGAGAGGCGATATGATCGCATTTATTTCTTTTAATCAATGAAACAGAGAGACCATAGAAATCAATCTTTCAGTTTCCTGACAGCATCCCTCATATCATTGTGAGACACTTCACCGAAAGTGAACTCCAACTCAGCGGAAACAGGCCTAACAAATAGATACATCCCCAACATTCCCATCGTAACAAGGGATATCACTCATAATTTTGTCAGGAATGGAAATGAAATATTCGTTGAATGAATCCGAGGATAAACTATCAGGAAGACTGTCACGTGATTCACCTCTAGCCTGGTTAACGATGCTCCACGATGTTCTAACCTTATTAACAGAGTTTTTAATTAAATTATCGTTATAACTAATCTTTGCTCTCTTCAATGATAATCGGTATACATACCGCAACTTATTTCGGGTAATTCTAAGATCCTCCAGACCCAAACGATCATACATCTCCCCCACAACACGAAGCTCACCTCTCATCTACCCGAGTTCAGGAGTGAACCACCCACCCTTTGATGATCTATCAGTAATGCATTTCCTTCGCTTCTCCGGAAAAGCAACCATGAAGCTGCCCACAAAATTTTTGTGGAATCTATTGAAAACCTCCTCACAACTTAGAGTGGAGTCACCTACATATTCCCACTGATGACTCTCTAGTAACCTGTGCATATCATTGAAACCATGCTGGGTAAGCGGTCGATGCCTGAAATAAGTGGGTTTACTTTTATTCTTAGCAACACTAAAACGCACGCTTTGGGCGATATGATCAGAAAACCCGTGCATCTACCCCCGACAGAGAAAAGTTTACAAGAACGTTATCAATGCACTTATCACCCCTAGTAGCTTCAACTATTGTTGTGAAGAAACCGCAGGTATACTCATCAGCTTACAAAGCTCATTGGCTCTCTTATTATTTGAACCAAACCTGACATTAAAATCACCACATACTACAGCTTTTGACAGCGAATTAAAATTAGCAAACATACTTTCAACGATATTCAGAAATGATTCGAAATCCCCCATTGGGAGCCTATAAATACATACAATGCAAATATTATTCACATTATCACGAACTGACGATATCTCAATAATACCTTCCCTAGATAAAGCACTGATTTTACCAATCTTGCTGTAGTCTCCATCATTCCTGGTTAGTATCATTGATCCCCCATGGGTGGTTAGAGATCTTGTGAATGCATCTACAACATTCCATCCAGCGATCCAGCTGTCAATTTATTTCTAATGCTCCGAGCATTTATGTGAGCGATGGTACAGTATGGTGGCTTCAGAACTATCATCCTTTGCCCCCAATAATTCGACTACCGGTTTCATATCTAGGTAATCACAGTTGTTTCCTTGTGCTTTTGAAAAAAATAACGTGCCACAAGGGCACCATTAGGCCATAGACTGGTATCCTTCACCTTTTCCAGATTATTGGCATTAAGGGTGACTTAAAAGAAATGTAAACTTCTGGATACTTGGATTTTAGTACCTCGCAAGAAGCCTCGGAAAAATGGGATTTGACCATATTTGTGAAGCTTTCAACACTCGTGTCCGCTTAAATACGAGAAACAAAAATGTGAATTTTTTTCTCACTCGCTTTTTACGGGGTTGTTCTCTGCTGCACCGGTAATGCACCACGATTTACGTTTGTTTTCATTTTTACTTGATTTTTCTTTATTTGATTGTTTTGACATTTTAGAATCGTTATTATTTGAACTATTTATTCACAATGTGTCTTCTTGCCCGACTTTTGTTTGTTCTCTCTTCTTACGTTCTTTCATTGTCCTTGTCTGCCGGAGTAGTTTTCCGGATGCGTCCTTGAGCTGGCCAAGGGCGGATATAGCTCTTTTTCATGGGGGGGGTAATAACGATTCAAAACCATTAAATCAGGTACACAACATTTAATATCCTCAAATAAACTTTGAAACGTATTTTTTTCAGAACGAAAATAAAAAAATAAAATGTAACATCTACAAGTAAATAATATAATAAATTAATAAAATAAATAAAATATTTCGAGGAAAAAAAACAAACAAATGGAAACATCTCCGTCAACGAGATAACAATTAAACAACAAATAATAGCAAACATAGAAATCCCCTTATTCAGAAGATAAAAAAAAGGGAAAACCAATACATCAGGTACACAACATTTTTTAATGACCAAAAATAAAATGAAATATACATTTTTTCACAACCAAAATACATCAAAAAATCAAAATACATACGTACATCAGAATACAAATAATAAATAAAACATTTTGAATTAAAAATACGAACAAATAAAAATATGTTTTACAGCCAGATAACAAAAAATAAATAGTTTCAAAAATAAAAATCCTTTTATCAGGCACGTAGCCAGGATTTTCTTTCGGGGGGGGGCCACAATTTCGGGGGGGGGGCCACAATAAGTAAACGTTGCAAATTTTGTCAAATATACATGCATTTTTTGATATATACAGGCATTTTTTGATATTTCGGGGGGGGCACAGGCCCCCGAGCCCCCCCCCCTCGCTACGTGCCTGCCTTTTATCCGATTATCAAGGAGTGATATGGACTAATAAAATTAAAGGATCATCTTAAACGTTTTTATAAGACGAAATCGGTCACTCGTCGCCGGCTATTCGCAAACCATTCGATTATTTTATCTTCGTTCAAAATTATTTCTTTATGCATATGCATAAGAGCCAAACCACATAATCTCTCCTGCGTCATGTTTGACCGAAGCCACGTCTTTAGTCGTTTTAGAGCCGAGAATGATCTTTCTGCTGACGCAACGGTCACTGGAAATGTCATTAAAATCTGAAGAATCATTTTCACATTAGGAAAAAATATTCTTCATCACACTGAGTGTAAAAAAAATGAACCGATTCTTCTATGGACGTGTCTTTATTCTCAAAGTTTTTGTGCCACAATTCAAGTTCAGCTTTCAATTTTATTTCCAATATTACCTGAGAGTCTATACTGAACTCGCTGAGAAATGCAGATAAATTCTTCAACGAAGTATGTACCTCATCTGCGCATAACTTTGAGAACACTGACGGTAACGCAATATTAAAATTTAAAATATTCATGAAATCGTTGTCAAATCTATACTCCAAATCCTCTATTAAAAAATCTAATGTAGGAATGTATATTGTAATTCGGTAATAGTCTTCCAGATTCTCTGTTTGGACATTTATTCTATGTTTTTGTCTCCCTACTACACGGGGTTTAGATAAATTCACATCGAGCTTTTCATGCAACAAGGCAAGGGCAACTCTACTGAAAATATTTGAAAAATCGGTTTCTGGTGCGACTCGTTTATCTTTTAATTTTTTCAACACATTACTGACCATATTTTTAGCTGTCACCTTATTTGACCTTATCCATTTTAATACTTTGCAAAATTTTGCTCAAATTTGCTGTATAAGAAAAAATTTCCGAAAGGCAGAAAATTGTGATAATGAATTCTGTATTTAAAAGGGAATTTCGAAGTGTATCAGCTTTAGAAGAAGAATCAGGGTCTTTCCAGTTTGAGATAGTATCCAACGCTGATATTATTGACTCAAAACAACTACAAAACCGAAAAATGGATTCATGACGCTCTACCCACCGTGTCTCACAAAGTTTAATGAGATTTGAATCACAATATTTCTTAAAAATTATCAAACGCTTTGGCGATGCGTTAATAATGGTTATTTAATCAACTAGTTTATTAATGACAGCGATTAATGATCGAAATATTTTAACGCGTGAGCGGAGCGAGCGCGTTAATGTTTGAGACCATTAATCGCTGAATTAATAAACGAGTTGATTACAAGATTTTTCCGTCGACCTCATCTCGAATTGAATATGAATTCTCGATAGAAATGAATTTTTATTCTGCTTAATCGACAAATTTGACATAATGTAAATTTCTATGTTCATTTCGATATATGTATTGATATTTATGCTCCCTATGGAACAATTCGAAAAATTCATAGAGGGAATATTGGACATGTTGTGACATTCTGAATAGTTCACATTTAGTTTGCATTAAATGATATCCCATAATGAACGTATGAAGAAAGTGGAGGTTGAAGTATTATCTACTTTGCAACTTGTATCACCTGAAATTTCTTCTGCAGTCTATTTTATTTTGAATGGAGTTGTCAACATACCCTTCTGTGACAGAAGTTGATTTCAAACCAAGCTCGATAGTGCTCTGACTGAATATTTTATGTTCGGTTGCCATGATAATCATGCATTAATAAGAAATCATGCATTAAAATAGGTCATTAATGGATGATTTTGAGTGCGTTAAAATGAGCTTTTATTCTATGGTCGACGGAAAAGAAATTTATGGTTTCTTTCATCTTGCCAACTGAGTTTCTGACACTTTGAACATTTGTTGTTTTCGAAACAGACAAATTTAAAGCGTGGTTATAACAAGGTGATTTGAAAGCATTCTTCAATGTTTTTTTAAGCGCCTGTACTGCACCTTTTTTTTCTCCCAACATTACATTGCACCCATCTGTGCCAATACCTATACAGTTCGCGAAATTAAGAGCATTCATGATTTTCAAAATAGTGTCCGCTAAAACCTTTCCTGACAAAATGGGCTCTATAGTCACATCACTATCTTTATATATTTCTTGATTGTGACACTGTAAAAAGCATAAAAAGTCCTCGTGAATTCTATGACTATCAACGCCAACATACCGAACGAAAAAAGTCATTTGACTGGTATTAGAGAGAGAGAGAGAGATTGTTCTTTATTGACTGAAAACAGACAATGAGCCATTGACCTTAGGTCCTTCAGCTCTTTCAATTTAATATTACATTATGTATTATTGAAAAAAAAAAAACAGAAAACATCAATAATATTTATAAAACTATGGTATATTTCTAAAATTTTCCATCAGCTTCTCGATGGTTGTTGCTTGTGGGTATTTTCTTTTGGTATTTGTGTGTGGGTCTTCATGAAATAGTTCCATAATATCAGGCATTTCTTGCAATCTTTTATAAAATTTGTAGTTCAGTTGAATGTGTCTTGATCCTATTGGTTCAATATTTGTCTTCATGTAAAGTAGGTCGTTTGGTGGGTTGTGTAGTTTGTTAGCAGGGTGTCTTAATCTAGTTATTTTTCTGAGTGATGTTGTTTCTGCTACTTCCAAGTTTTTGATAGCTGGTTTTCTGCAGTTAATTAAAATTGGGTGTGCGTATTCTAGTAGTGGTCTGCATATTGTCTTATATATTTTGGTAGCACTTTTGATGGATAGGCCTTGGTTTCTTATTATAAGTTTGGAGAAATGATTAGCTCGAGATATTGTCTTCTTTTTCATTGTCTTAGTATGTTGGTTAAAGTTCAGTTTGTTATCTATAATTATTCCCAAGTATTTTATAGCTCGCAGGGGTTGTATTTGTGTACCACATATAGAGATTATTGGAGAGGTGGTTGTTTGCCTGTGGTTGAAAATTATGTATTGTGATTTGTCTGGATTGGGCCTCAGGCGCCAGGTTCTGAACCAGCATTCTGTCTATTCCATTAATCTTTGAAGTTTTTCTATACATTTCTTTAGGTTTTTCTCATGAGATATTAAAAGGGTGTCATCGGCGTATTGTAGGATATATTGTCTCGAATTTTTTGGTGTGAATAAGTCGCTGCAATAAATATTATATAGTAATGGAGACAGGGGTGATCCTTGTGGTGAACCCTGCTTTGGGGAGAAAGTGTTTGATGTTGAGTTGTTTATTCTTGTGAATAGTTTTACAGTAATTCATCAAGGCATTTTGTGTATTAGAAACTAGTATTGTTAATGGGTGAGTTGTAGACTTTTTCTCTCTGAATCCAAATTGAAAGTTGGGTATTATACTTTGTAGATGTTCGCCAATTTTTTCTTTAATAATTTTTTCAAATATTTTTCCCAACACTGGTAGAAGCGTTATGGGTCTATAATTTTTAGTCTTCGATTGGTCTGAGTTCGGTTTAGGGATTGTTATTATGCAGCCTTTTTTCCATTCTTTTGGGAAGATTTCTTGGTTGAGACAGTGTTCGTAGATTTGTATGAGGTGTTCATGTGTTTCCTCATTTAGCTGTTTAATTATCTTCCATGGTATGCAGTCACTTCCTGGGGCGCTGTTTTTTGCTTTGTTTATTATTTCAAAATACATTTCTCTGTCGATTTTCTCTTCTTGGTTGTTCGTTTTTTTTGGTTTGCTGAAAAATTCTTGGTACCATTGATTAACTATGTTTTCTTGGGTTTTGTCATAATCTTTATCTTCCTCATATTGGAAAGCGTTTTCGTAATGGTTGGCGAATAGTTCTGCTTTTTCTTGATCATCCGTGTATATTTTGTTGTTTTCTTCCAAGGGTGCGATTCCATTTTTCTGCTTGTACTTCGATAGTTTTTTTACTTCTTGATAAAATAATCTTCCTTTGGATTCATTTATTTTATTACACGCTTTTATCCATGTATGTTCCCTGTACTGTTGGATCATCTTTTGTAGATTTTTATTATATTCATTCAATGTCCTTTTGAAGTGTATATTTTTATTTTTGCAGTAGTCCCTATACATCTTTCGTTTGTTTTTGATGAGTCTGATTATGTATGGGGGCAGTTCATGTTTGAAGAATTGAAAGTTTGTTATAGGGGTATTTTTCTTTATGGAGCTCGATAAAATTTCATTTAAGGATTCTATGTATTTTTCATCAATTCCTTGTCCATCATTTTGCCTTATGTATTTGTTTATTTCTTCATTCACTTTCTTGATATTGCATTTGTTGTAATTATAGGTAGTGGGTTTTGCTTCTTCTTGTGGTGCTTTTTCAATATCAAATCCAATAAGGAATGCCAGATGATTGGAGCCTAAGTCTGTGATAAGTTCGGTTTTGGTGAAATTTTCTCTTAAGTTAGATGTGTGTATTATAATGTCTGGAGTGCTGTCTGTATTGTTATCCATCAGGAAAGTGGGAGGTGTTATTATTTTGGTAAATTTTTTGCTTTGCAAGAAGTTGGATATTTGCTTGTTTTTTCCCTTGTTGACATTGAAATCTCCTATTATTATTGCATATTTACATTGTGACGCTTTGGTGAATATGGTTTCTTCAATTTTTGACAATGGGTGGATATATACCAGGAATATGTGCAGTTTTTCTTGTTTGAAAGGTATCGTGAAATGTAGGACTTCATTTTTAGGGTTATTTATTGTTGGTGAGTTTGCTTTTCCCATGTTTAAGCATGGGTGGCATTTAACAAGACTTCCCCCTCTTACTCCGATATCTTTCTGTCCATAATGATTGAGTATATTCCAATCTCTGTATTTAATTTCTTGGCTGTCTTGTATTTTTGCTTCCACAAACATAGCACATTTTATTCGATTTGATTCTATGAAATTATTAATTAGGTGTCTCTTCGGTATGTAGCTGTTTATATTGTTGTATAAGATTTTTATTTCAGAGTTGAATTTGCCTGTTATTATTATTGTTTACAGGTTCTGTAGGTGAAATAGCCTCAGCGTCTTCGTTGTCGAACATAAGGATGTAAATCCTGTTTCCTGAAAATATTGCTGTTGTGTCAATATTGTATTGACTTATTAAACGTTTTTTCAGTTTTTGTAAGAGTTCTTCTCTGTTGATATTTTTTGGTTTGTTGATTTTCCTTATGTATGTATTTATGATATCATCGTGAATTGTAATTGGAGAATGGATTCTTGTTTGTTTTTTTTTCTAGTTCTTCAATTTCTCTGGATGTTTTATTGAGTGGTTTTATGTTAGCGTTTGGAATCCCTTCTAATGGTTTTTTTGGATGATTTGGACATTTTAGTGACCAGGCTTGATGATCCTCGGCTCCGCATGATGTGCATTTTGGTGCTTGTTTTGATTTACACATAGATGTTTTGTGTACTCCCTGGCATTTTGTACATTGGAGTGTGGCGTTACATTTGTCCGTTGTGTGATCAAATTTGAAGCATTTGTTACAAGGTATTGGTGTTGGTTCTGGTGGGTTACTAGGATATACTGAATAGTGTCTATTTTTATAGAATAACCCATTGTTTAGGAGTTCTTCGAAAGTTTTAGCCTGTCCGGTAATTATTCGGACATAGCCAGTTGCTGAATTGAAATTTCTCGATATTATCCTTTTGCAATATCTGTGTTCCAACTTATTTTTGCTCCAATATTCGCTGATTTCTTCATCCGTTATATTTTTTTCCATAGCTGCAATAACTATGGAGTATGTTAGTTCTCTTTCAGTTCTTTGTATTTGGTTGTTTTTTGTTTTGGTTTCTTTGAATGATATTATCTTTTTTTGTTCTTGTAGTTCTTCTAGTATTTTCTGTATTTTTTCTTTGTTATTATTTGATTTGAGTAGGTATCCTAATTTGGTTTTTAGTATTACGTCTGTGTTTTTGGTGTTTTTTGTGTTCCATAGATCTGACATTTTGATTCTATCACTTATTTCTTCGTTATTTACCATTATGTAGAATAAATTGTCATATTCAATATTTTGAATTTCCCTCATTCTGGCGGAGAAATTTTTGTTTGTTGTTTTGTTTGTGTTGTTTACCTGATTTTCAGTTGTATCAATATTTTGTTTCTGGAGTGTATGTGTATCATGTTTTGTTGCGTTATACGTTTGTTTGGACGTATGTGCTTTTTGTGGGATGATTTTCTTATCTTTTGTTTGGTTTGTTGTGTTCTTTTGTATTCCTTTAATCTCTTCAATTTCGCTTTCCGTGAAAGATTCTTCTGGATTATCATTTTTTAACCTTTTCCGTTTATTTCTCGCTTTTGGTTTGGGTGTTGTCCATTCCATACCTTCATCGTCAGCATCGGTCGTCTTCATAACACTTGTTTTGATATTATCTCGCGGGATTTATCACCTGTTTTATTTACGATATTGCAGATGTTGCCTCGTCCGTTGTCCAGACGCTACGATGTGGTATTAGAAATATCCGTAGTTTCATCGAATATTATACTGTAAAACTTTGCTTTTCCAATTTTTTCTATTACAATACCGGTAATTTCTTCCCCAATAGTCGTTATCAGTTCGTTTTGAATTGTCTTACTAATATAAGTGGATCTTGACGTTGCAGTCATTAAATGCTTTTTCAAAATAGGATCTCCTTTGGCTCGGTATTCCAAAATAGCTTTAAAATTACCGCGATTGACGACAGAATCTTCTGCGGGTTGTTTTTTCTCATTCTCTTCTTGTAAGTTTATTAAATTAGGGAAACCATCATCGCGATGAGACCTGAAAGCAATGTTTTGCTGTCCTAATAAAATAACGCCCTGGATAATGGGTTTCAATCTTTCCCTATTTTCCAAAACTTGTTGCTTCCTTTTTTGATCCAACAAATTTTCAATTGACTGTTGAGGATTATTAATTTTTTTTTAAATCAACTGCGCTTGCTCTGCTGCCTCCTTATGATATTTGCGGATATTATGTGTAACTAAATCCCCATCTTTGCCCAGAAGCTTAGAATATTTTTGTAAAGGAGATTTGACCAATTTATTCAAATTTGTTTGTTGGTATACACCGCCTTGATTTGCAAATAAAAAACAAAGTTTACAAAATAAGCCCTGCAAATGACATGAATATGTAAGCCAACGAAACTGATCAAAATGTTTTTTTGACACATAACATTTAATGTCCTTGTTGTTTTTTCTGTGACTGCTGAACGGATATATAAAACTTTCTGGAGGCTCCCAGGCGTTTTTTAACACATTAATTTTTTCCGCATCACTCAAATTTGTGTTGGCCACATAAAGTCCAACATCAACATTACGTGTCTCAGAATTCAAGGCTATGCTGGTCATAGCCCTATTTTCAAATACCTGATGTGCAGTCCCAGTGGTCATACTGCTAGTGCTACTGCCACAAGAAGTGCTTGCTGTGGGGACTTCGATTTCTGGAATATCACCATCACCTACTTCACAAGATACAGCGGAGGATGAAGATGTAGCAGATGGGTGGCTCAATTTAGTTTTCTTTTTTTCGATGAAACCTATTAGAGTGCTTTGTCTCTTGCTCATTTTGAAACTGAAAACGACCATAAGTTTTGTTTTATTTACTGTTATATTTAATTGAAATGAAAGTTATTCTTACCTCAGTGCTCAGTATTTAAAAAACTTTCACCACGAACCTCACCAATACTGTTAATTTTTCGGGAGAAATACAATAATTTATGTACACGCTCTCGCCTTTGCGACAAATGTTTATACTTGTAACACAAAAAAACAATCTGAATGCGAATGCGAAAAGCACTTATTTCATTCGTATGCGCGTTCGAATCTTATTGTAATGAAGGGTAGGTAACTACTGTACGAGATACGAGAAGAATCTGAAAACTGTGCTCTCAAACTTGCCGAACATTCATACAATTATTAGATATTTAGATAAGAAGCGGCAATGTGCAATTATGCATCTGTAGCACTGAAATATCCATCCCTCCAGGGGCGCAGCCAGGGGGGGGCCGAGGGGCCCGGGCCCCCCCCGAGATTTTTCTGCATGCAAACTTCTCTACCTGTATATCAGTAGATACAGTTGAATATTCGCGTCGGGCCCCCCCCGAACAAAAATTCTGTTGAATATTCGCGTCGGGCCCCCCCCGAACAAAAATTCTGGCTGCGCCACTGCATCCCTCAATCAGTCCAAAGAAAATATAATCTGCGGGGTCGTCGGTGAAAACAGAACGTCCGTATAGATGCATTTTTGCAACAAAACACAGATTATGTTTATAGTATAATTTTTGCGTGTTACCGTGTTACAAACGGTTACGAGATTTTTATCTTTTTTGTATTTTTTCATGAGCGGTAATACAGGGGAAGGTGTTATAACGTAATAAGGCTACGTCAAAAAGCCTTTCCCTTTATTACCGTTCACGAAAAAATACAAAAAATATCAGAAACTCGTAACCGATTGTAACACGGTAACACGCAAAAATTGGACTTTTGTATTCATTTGGTCCGTTTCCCGGTTGATCGAAATCTACAATGGCTGAAAATTGTCATTGTTTGAAATATTTGGGAAATTACTATAGTCTAATTTTTGCGTGTTACCGTGTTACAAACGGTTATAAACGGTTACGAGATTTTTATCTTTTATGTATTTTTTCATGAGCGGTAATAGAGGGGAAGGTGTTATAACGTAATAAGGCTACATCAAAATACCTTTCCCTTTATTACCGTTCACAAAAAAATACAAAAAATATCAGAAACTCGTAACCGATTGTAACACGGTAACACGCAAAAATTGGACTTATGTAATTTAAAATTATTGTATGAAATAGTTTATGTGCACCATGTTACGTAACTTTTTCTCAGGTCTTCGATATTCATGGGGGGGTAATTACCCCCAGTACCCCCCCCGTAAATCCGCCCTTGGAGCTGGCTCTCTCGAAATTCCTGCGGTTGCGCATCTGATTCCGCGAATTCGGTAAAATTGTAAACTTTTTTTTGGTGGTGAATATATTATTATTATTATCCAGAGATCCCATAAAACAGGACTTCAGTTCAGCGTCAAACCAGCTCTATCTCATCGTGAATTCTTCAGAATCCAATGGGGGTTGATAAATCTAAAGGATAGCAGTATATTTGATACGTATTTCTATATTTTTCTCAATTGAAATTTCTTACTCTCAGTCTTTCAAAAATCTAACAAGACCAATCCAACATAACAACAATCTGGCAAAAGCAATCGGAATTCTCGGCTTACCAAAATCTCTACTGATAACAACCGTTATTCACTCCGTCTTCCTCAAGTTAATTTTTCTAAAAGAAAGAATCATTTGCGACACCCGAATGTAAATACAAAAAATTATGTTTCGTATCACATGCGTATCGACATTCGATAACTATACGTACAATGGAATATTAAGGAATTATAATAATCTAAGCATAATGAAAAAAATGTAAACAAATCATAATTTTGAATGATTTAGGAAATGTTTCGAATTTATAACTTGAAATTCAATACCGTAAGAAACAGGTTGTAATACAAAGAGGAAACTTTAGAAGCACCACTGAGTTCACACAACCAAGCCCAGCGAAATGCAAAGTTCTGAAACAAAAAAAAAAACAAATTTGAGTTTAATCTAGTGTCTTATCCGGTTTAAATTGAGAAATATGCCAATTTCCTCTGGAAATTCCAGCATCGTCAAAAACTTCATATAAGTATTAATACCTAACCTTTTTCCAATCCTATATGGACCAACATACTTGTCGCCTAACTTAGCACTAAAATTCTTTATATTGGATGATAAATTATGTGACTTAACCCATGCATAATCATTCATTGAATAGTGTAGTGGTCTATGTCTTAAGTTATAGGAGTGTTTAGATCTTTCATGGCAAGTTTCAATTTTGCTTTACGAATGATATCAACTCAGCTAGTTTTTCCAAGCTATTAAGTTTTGTAGCGTAAGGATTTTCTAATTTAAAATAAACATCCATTTTTTCTCAAAGAGACTTTCCAGTTTTCAACAAGAGGAAATTGGGAGTACACAAAGTCCAAGCCTCCTATGTATCAAAATTTATTGGTGGTTACACGTGTTTCGCCCTTACGAGCATCATCAGACCTAAAAAAATTTTAACAATGTTCTATCGAAACAACAAGAAAAAACAACACAGGAACATTAAAAATCATTATAAATTATTTACCCAAGTAACTACAATCAGTTCCACACAAGGGCATAAAATACGACAGGAAAAGTCGATCGTCAATAACTCATCATAAACAAACAATAAATGATGAAGGTTAGAACCGTCTACGCGAACATAACAAAAAAGGGGGGAATGGAAAACCAAAATAAAATAAAAATTATAGCGGATGGAATGAACACGGGTTTTTAACGTAGGTAGAGGAAAGTCAACCTCCGAGCTGCAACGGCTGGCGGTAATTTAAAAAGAAAAATGATACAAATAGCCTCAAACCGATTGGAGATTATTGAAAATAAGGTTAGGTTCGAAATTGTAAATATCGTTCACACAAATCTGAGTATGACCTCTCTTGGCCCGTGTAATCTCCAATACTCCAAACAGCGGATATTGATGACAAAAATATTTTAAGAGCCAAAATAATAACTTTTCTTAATTCGGATACGGTCAACAATGGTAATTCCATTAATTACAATAATAGATATTTAAAATCTTTAAAGAACAAAATAAGATCACATGACCTCGTAGTGACAAAGACCGACAAAGGATCTTGCTTAGTTATTATGAAGCGTACAGATTATGTGGACAAGGTTCTGGGTTTCCTTGGTACTGAGGATTTTCAGGCCTTGTCGAGGGATCCTACAATTCCATTTTTCACAAAAATGAAGAGTGTGCTTGATAAATCTCTGTTAACCCTAGAATATTTCAACACTAAAAAAGACAAATTATATCCCATGAATCCTAAAACACCATTACTATACGGTCTGCCTAAAGTTCATAAGGATGGCCAGCCAATCAGACCGGTTGTTTCATTCGTGGGCTCCCCTTGTTATAAACTCTCGTCATGGCTCAATAAGATTTTGAAGGAGGTAACGGGCTTCCGGAGTTCTTTCTCTACTAAGAATTCCATCGAATTTGCAAACTATCTGAAGGACATTAGAATACCAGATGGGGCAACGTTGATTTCGTTGGATGTCAAGAATCTATTCCCCAGCATTCCACCTGCTGAGTGCATTGAACTTGTCGAATCACTTTTGACTAAATCCAATCTGCCTAGGTTGATTTCATTGGACCTTACTAACTTACTGAAGACAGTTTTGAATCAGGACTTCTTCTCATTCAATGGTAGAATATTTAGGCAGAAGGCAGGCTTGGCCATGGGGTCTTGCCTTTCACCTTTTTTAAGTGAGGTTTTTATGAATCATTTGGAGACAAAAATTATGAAGAGTGCTCTCAGCAAACACCTTATAGCATATAAAAGATATGTTATATGTAGATGATATATGTGTTGTTTGGGGAGGAAGAGAGGGAGATTTGGTAGATTTCTTAGACTACATAAATTCATTGCACAACAGAATTGTATTTACGGTGGAAAGAGAGCAGGATGGGAGTTTACCTTTCTTGGATCTTCTGTTGAAGAGGTCTGATAAAAATAATATAGAGTTTGAAATTTACAGAAAGTCATCTACCACAGATAATATTATCCAGTTTGCTTCCAACTCTCCATACTCGCACAAGTTCGCTTCCTTTAATTCTCTGTTTTATAGAATGTTTAAGCTTCCCCTGTCTGAGAAATCTTTTTATAGTGAATTTCAGGTGATCAAGCAATTGGCAGTGAACAATGGTTTTTCATTGAGCACAATTAATAAAATATATTTCAAGTTTATGAACAAGTACAAGTTATCCTATAATATTTTACACGCGGCACCAACAGAAACGAAAAAATTCAGATGTTTGACTTTTTTCGGATCAATATCTCTCCAAATTGCTAATTTCTTTAAAAATCTTGATTTAAAAATAGCTTTCAAAACGAAAAACACCTTGAGAAAACACTTAGAAGGATAGGACTCAGAAGCTGTTGAAATCGGGGGTCTACGCTTTGAACTGCGGTGAATGTACAGCGGTATATGTTGGTCAGACCGGCAGAAGGATTTCCACTAGGGTGAAGGAACATCTCAGTCTTTTTAACTCCAACAAAAATACTGATATTAGGGAAACGGAGTCTGCTTTTGCTAACCACCTCTTGTCATCGGGACATAAATTCTTAGATGATGTTAAATTACTACAATGAGTGTGATAAGGGTAGGAAGTTGGATCTTCTTGAGAAGATGGAGATTACACGGGCCAAGAGAGGTCATACTCAGATTTGTGTGAACGATATTTACAATTTCGAACCTAACCTTATTTTCAATAATCTCAAATCGGTTTGAGGCTATTTGTATCATTTTTCTTTTTAAATTACCGTCAGCCGTTGCAGCTCGGAGGTTGACTTTCCTCTACCTACGTTAAAAACCCGTGTTCGAATCCATCCGCTATAATTTTTATTTTATTTTGGTTTTCCATTCACCCCTTTTTTGTGTCTGTTCGCGTAGGCGGTTCTAACCTTCATCATTTATTGTTTGTTTATGATGAGTTAGAGCCGTTTCACATGCGACTGATGGTCGGTCCTGATGGTCAGTCGGAGCCGGCGTTTGAACTGAATTTTGGAATCCTTTCACATGCATGCGTATCATCAGTCGACCGATGGAACAAGCACGAGCATCGGTCCAGCCCGCTGCGTTTGCGTGTCGTCGGCTCGAGCCGACAAAGGTGGCTTTCACATGTATGCGCACCATCAGTCCGTATGCGATTGCGGTGTTGCGCATGTTATTGAATATTCTGAGGATTTTTTACGTCTTTACGAATGGGTAGGAAAAAGTTAATTCAGAAACTGAAATGCTGATTAGTGTCATGAAGAAGCGAAATTCTGGGATACATCCTCAGAAAATTATAAAAATATAGATTTGAATATTGGGAGGATGCGGCTCAGATTTGTGCTTTGCAGGAAGATTTCAAGAATTTTTTTGAATGACAACAGCAAGAAGCAGAATGTTTGCATATTCATCAACAGATTGATCGTCGATAATGTCCTCGCTCCTCATATTTCGTCTGAGGTCCTTGGGTTTTGAAATACAGGATGATGGAATGGAATTTAAAAATTCAATAAAACTTGAACCAATTGAGCAGATTTCCCATATAACTTTTCAAACAAAGAATTCTGATAATAATGAGAATTCCCAATATAAAAATTTCGGAATACGGAATACTTCGTGCGGGAATCGGACGGTTCTCGCACAAATCGACAACAGTGTCACGTTCCAAATCCATAGCGGTAAATGGTCTTTGATAGCGGCGACTGACGATACGCATCCATGTGAAAACAAATACCGTCGACTGATGATCAGTTCGACCGATCATCAGGACCGACCATCAGTCGCATGTGAAACGGCTCTTATTGACGATCGACTTTTCCTGTCGTATTTTATGCCCTTGTGTGGAACTGATTGTAGTTACTTGGGTAAATAATTTATAATGATTTTTAATGTTCCTGTGTTGTTTTTTCTTGTTGTTTCGATAGAACATTGTTAAAAATTTTTTAGGTCTGATGATGCTCGTAAGGGCGAAACACGTGTAACCACCAATAAATTTTGATGCATATGAGGCTTGGACTTTGTGTACTCCCAATTTCCTCTTGTTGTAAGGATTTTCGTTTAGCGATTCATCAATGACGGATTTACGGTCTCTATCAAATTTATAGTCATTATCATCCATTTTCATTTCACAACCAAAATTAACATAATATGGTGTATTCTGAATAACTTCGTGCCTGGCTTTTCTATAAGCACATCCTAATTGGGCAAGATGTTCATCCCAAGTTTTATGGTTTGATTCAATATAGCTAGAAATCATAGTTTTAATTAATCTATTGGTACGTTCGGTGAAGTTCGGTTCAGGATGGTAAAGGGGGTTATAATAAACTTTGACATTATAGCTTTCGAGTAATTTGTTGAACTCTTTACTTTTAAATTGACTCCCATTATTACATTGGATAATTTCGGGAACAGAAAAAAGTAAGAAAATTTTTTCTTCAAGAATCCTAACAATTGCTGGTGCTGTAGCGGTTCTTAGTGGAAAAAGTAAGGTGAATTAACTGAAGTAATTGCAAACCACATGGTTTTGATCCCATTTCTCCGGCTTCTCGTGTCTGTTCTGGTTTATGTGCGGCACATACTGTACATTTTTCGACATATTGATTTACATCGCATTTCATTCCAGGCCAAAAGTAATTTTCAAAAATCTTATAGTATGTTTTATAAATGCCTAGATGACCACCAGTTTTCGGTTCATCATGAAATTTTCTTAAAATTTCTTTCCTTTGATGTTTAGAAATTATGGAACTATACTAAGAACCTTGAATAGGTATTATTACTACGTATATTATTAAGTTCGTAAGTTTTTGGAATTGCGCGACTCAGACAATCTGGTACAAGATGATTTTTACCAGGCCGGTGTAATATTGTATAATTGTATTGTTGTATTTTCAGTGCACATTTTCCTAATCTACCTTGGGTGCATTTTAAGTTGTTCAACCAAATTGAACTATGATGATAAGTTATGATGGAAAAATGTGGAGCACCTTCAATATAACATCTCAATCGTTCTACCGACCAAAGAGCACTTAAACATTCGAGCACTGTCGCTGTAATGGGCCTACCACACGCTCAAGCTGAAGCTTGTTTGCGCAAGCCAAACTGTGGTGAACCACAGTTTGGCTTGCGCAAACCGGCTTGAACACTGAACACTGAGCGTGTGGTTGGGAGAATTATATACAGTTTCCCTCAGTGTTCAGTGTTCAAGCCGGTTTGCGCAAGCCAAACTGTCGTGAAGCTTGAGCGTGTGGTAGGCCTATAAAATTACGTTCTGAACGCGTCAAACTTCTTGAGAGGTAACAGATCACATATGCTCTCTACCTTCATAAAATTGCGACAAAACACAGCCTAACCCGTAACTACTTGCATCACATTGTGAAATAAATTCATAATTAAAGTAAGGACAATTTAAAATTGGTGCAGTTACTAAGCAATCTTCAATCTTTTTAAATGACTGTTCACATTCGGGTGTCCAATTGAACTTTACGTTTTTTCGGGTTAAATTAGTTAAAGGTTCTATAATAGTTGATAAGTCAGAAATGAATTCACGATACCAAGTAGTCATTCCTATAATTCGTTTAATATCCCTTGTTTTTTCAGGTCTAGGTAAGTCAACAATAGCTTCTACTTTATCTGGATCCACAGAAAGTCATTTTTCTCTATTTAATATCAAATTTGCTTTTAACAGTTTTCGAAAAACAGATTTTAATAATTGAAGATGTGTAGAGAAATCAGCAGATTCTATTATTATGTCATCAAGATATCGAAATCTTTGACTATACCTATATAGTCTAAGATCGAAATACACTTTTTGAATATTCGGGGCCGAATAATAGATCAACAAGTTTTTGGATAGTACCTGGGGCATTGCATAAGCCAAAAGCCATTCGTTTAAATTGAAAGAGACTACGACCGGGAATAGTAAAGGCTGTATATTGTTTACTAGTTTCCGCCATCCTAACTTGCCAACTTGCTTTTTATATCTAGTGAACTTAAAAATTTGGCATTTCCTAAACTATCAAGAACAGAGGAGATATAAGGTGATGGATAAGCACATTTTTCAGTTACTGCATTGAGCTTTCGAAAATCAACCACAAATCTGTAGGAATTATCTTTCTTTGGAACCATCAAAATTGGTGAACTCCAACCAATAGTTGACGGTTCAATAACATCAAGTTGTAGCATTCTATCAATTTCTTTGTCGATTCTTTGTTACATATAGGTACGGGCTTACATATCTTTAAAAATAGGAAAATTTGCGTCCGTTAGGACCGTCCACTAGGGACATATAATAATGAGAGAAATGGACTCGCAAAGATCTAATTCAAGAAGTAAATCGCGGTAGCAGCACGTTCCGGCGATTTACTTCTTGAATTAGATCTTTGCGAGTCCATTTCTCTCATTACATATCTTTGTTTAATCGGTGGACTATTGGTTTGGATTTCATGTTCAACTGAACTGGTACAACCTAACTCAACATCTTTGACTGTTTCGAATTATTCATCTATAACCCGATTAACCTGCAAACGCTGATTGTGTGTCAATTCTTCAGTTGTTTGAATAGAATTTTAATGTAAATTTCAAGAATTTATGCGATTGTCATCCTCAAAGTACCAACAACCCTTTCACAAATCTGGTATCAAATTCATTTTAATCCAAAATATCGTGCCTAGTACTAAATTATGACGTAATTCCGGTGAAACATAGCAATCCAAAACATGTTCTTTATTTTATTACTTTATTGGAACAGTTACTTTACCTAAACATGGTGATTCAGTGATAGCAATAGTGCAAGAAATATTATTTTGTGGTGTTAATTTTATTCCTAAATTTTTGAGAAATTCAAACGTATGTTTATTGATTACCATTTGGGTCAATTCATAGTTTAGGTCCCCCTCACCGATTTTTAAAATATTTTGTCTCGTGATTGTATATGTTGAAGACATCCTGCAGTTTCAATTTCAGCATTGGCAAACAAGTAGGTAGTTTTGGAGAAAAAAAAAATAGAAAAGATTGTGAATATTTCCACCTGCGTTTAGGCTTTATATTTATTTGAATCGCGTCGGCAGTGTAAAATGCCGTAAGGTGATTTTTTTCTCGAACAGACGGTGTTGTCAAACCTCAGTAATTTCTTGAATACTAAGATAGACATGGAATTTCCACATAGGGCAGGTGGATTTTCAAGAGCTGAGCCTTAAGACATTTATCCCCTTGTCCCCCGATGATGACGTCGGCACTGATTTCGTTCTATTCAAACGAGGGCATGGGCGCCCACAAGGGGGGTATATTAATGACCTTCGGTAACAATATTTTTTGAGCAATAATAATGCATTGATTGAACGTGGCAACAAGCATCGTACGCTGAATTTTCATTGAATTTAATTCAAACAAAATTTTCCCCGTCCAAATCACGAGCGTAGGTAATCGTTGCTAGGGATATCAAAAAAATAATTCAACAGTTGAAAATCGAAAATTCATTCGAGATATTCATTCATCTTTCCTCAGATTATAAAATAGTTATTTGTCAGAATTTCTTCATGTGTGAGTGTAACAATGGAAGTTCCAAGTTGCGGTTATAATAATTGCAAAAAAGAAGATACCGAAAATGTGATACTTCAATGTCTTTCAAGGTAAGTTTTTTAGCAATCTCATCTAGATTTCATGAAATATGCTTCCTGGTCGAAATATTTTTATCAACGGATACTGTCGGAGACTTTCGAAAAAACAAATTATTTTTGAATTTTCAGAAACTATAGCCTCGAGAAAATTTAAAATCTTCATTGATTCAGCGCCAATGAAATTTTAAATTTTTTGAATTCTTTTTTAGGTCAAGTCCTTGAAAGAATAGGTCAATTACCTTGACATTTTTGATAAATTTGATCTTTTTAGACTATTCAAGACTAATTCTTTTCGTAAATTGTCATTTTTTTTAGAAAATTTCCAAAAATCTAACCCACCCAGCACCCCTATTCACTTCAAATCCTGTTGAAAAAAACAGCAAAATTACTTGTTTGCCAGCATGGAAACTAGTAGTAAATCATACCAAATTAAAACATCGAAAAATCGAGGGGAACTTAAACTAGAAATTCACCAAAATTTGGTTTGCACCAGAATCTAATAAACTTCTAAATGTTTTGCCATAAACTTCAATTACAATATACGGACATTCATTTTCAGAGGATTTTTCCAATAGAAAATCTAGTATCGGTTTATGTTTTTTTGTGTAATCATCAATTTCGGACGTTGAGCATTGAAAAGTAATGTCATTATTGAAATCAAAAAGATCTGTAGAATTAATATGAAAATTATTATGAGATTCAGTTTCTAATATGACCGAAGAATCGTTAAGGTAGCATTCGGATCTAGGCAGTCGCGACCCGGCAGCCGCTTCCCGGAAGCCACGACCCATTGCCACTGCTGGGCGGCGCTGCCACAAGCTTACGGATACCAGCGACCCGGCGGCGGCTGCCACAGTGTCAGCAAGAAACCAGTGCGAACAATTGTGCATTTCGGTCCTGTTTGAATAGCAAAATTTTCATGAATCAACTTCAATTAATTAATTTTAACTATGTCTGACAATTTAAGCAAACGAAAGCGTTCTATTGAGTTTTTTTTCCAATATCCTCCCATATATTATCTCGAATAACATTATCTTTATATGTTTTGAGTCGAGAATCGTAAAGCGGTGGATTCTGGGAAATTAGTTCTACTAGGAACTCGTCATTTTCTTCGGTAAACAATCAAGGCAGCGCGACCATACTGCTCCCAGAGCGGTTCGGCGGCGCTGCCGAAGTCGCGCTCTGGCCACGCCTCCCGGCAGAGCCGCCGAGCCGCTTGGATCGCATAGAATTATAAATATAGAATTTGAGCGTAGTGTCTAATAAGTATACAAAAGTGTGGCAATCGTTCCCCTTAAATCCAGGGTCAGTCATCGCTATACGCATGCCTAGGGAGAAGAGAAGGGACATGTAATTATGTATCCATGGATACCATATGTGGCTCAATACAAACAGAGACAAATAAAGAAACTGCATCCGCTGATCGCCACGATGCCCCTATGTTCCCACTCTCCGTTATCGCACATGCTCAATAGTCTCACTGACCCTAGGCACAGCCCTTTAGATGTTTCACTTTTAATTTCAAGGATCAAATTATAGGTATAGAATTATGTGTTGGATCGGAAAGCGTTGCATTGAATTGCATTGGAGCGGTGCAAGGCGACCACGGTCGTGACTGCCGGGAAGCGGCTGCCGGGTCGCGACTGCCCAGATCCGAATGCTACCTTTAGAAGTTGTAGTTCGGTCTGCACTAAACTTCTCATTCAGTTCAAAGAACATTTTGGACAACTTCCCTTTGTAAAACCAACTAAACCGCAACTGAAACATTTGATTATTGAGGAAGTACAGTTTCGTGCATAGTAATTTAATCCATTACAACTAAAACACAATACATCAACATCTCTTGAGCTACCACGTATTCTACCATTATAATTATTCGTAAAATCTTTTGCATTTGGAATCAGTGGATATTGTCTAGCTGTATTTGTTTGATTCATTTGACTTTTATTGCCTAACAACTGATTTCTTGAGGTTGATGGGTCATTTGAAAAGCGATTTGTATTATATTCATGAGAATGTGGATTTGGTCTAGTTCGATCTCTACTTACAGAACGGTCTCGAGAATTTATATGAGAACCAACAGTATGAGCTCTATTAGGTGATCTGCAGTGGCGGCTTTGACAGTTTGAGGTGGTGAGGTGAGGCACATTAGAAAAAAATTTCTAGTCTTGGCGTTGCCTACACAGCTGTATGGAATGTTCTAACCAAGATCTAAAATTTTTAGAACTTCAGGGGGGCAAAACTTCATAGTTTCAAATGGTTCGCCTAATAAGGGTGTTTCTAAACTCATGCGAAAAAATTCAGGTGATTGCTCGTATGAAATTAAGATGGGTCTTTTTTATAACAAAATTTTCTCATTCCACCCCGTTCTGAGATATAACCCTTAAATGTGGTGACTTTTCTGAAATTTCAGTAAAGCTAAAAACTTGAAACTGTGTATTTTCGTGCACACGCAAAGTATAAACCTTGGGTATTTTTTCAATACTTCTGCTACATTATATGGGGTTGAAATTAACAAACCTAAATTTATTTCATATCAAAACCTTTTTTTCGAGATGATTTTCATGAAATAAAATAATAACTTGAAATCCTTATTTTATTCAAAACAATTTTTCATTCCTAATTTTTATCCCAAAACCAATATCTCAACAGAAAAAAAAATATAAACTCGATTTAAGTCCACATTTTGAGCGTGATATCTCGGAAAGTGGTGGGCTGAGGAAATTTTGTTACAGAAATGACCCATCTTAATTTAACACGAGCTATCACCTCCTGAATTTTTTCGCATTAATTCAGAAACACCCCGTATAGTCTAAGGAAGGTATATGAATGAGTTATTCTAGTGAACTCTCCTTTTCATCAGCTGCGTAATAATGTGAAATTTTTCAAAAATTGAATCATTGCTTGTGATATTATCATAATGGCTGCATTATCAAATTTGTTTCTACCTTTTCTTTGAAAGAATCAGTCCCTTACTAGTAACGCCCCAAAAGATAGAAAGTCTGTATTGAAAATATTCTGGGTAGTTGAGCTTGTTTCTCGATCTCTTTTTCGAAATATACTCAAACTCATTGCTTCAAATTTGAAAATTGGGTTGTATCTGGATCTGATAGAAAATGAAAATGCTCACGAAGTATATGTAAATCCGACTACTGCTAATTTTCTAAAATGCCAAATTACAAATCAAAATTTCAAACGGCATGCAAGGAGGTATACGGTTGAAGAAAAAATACTAGCCTTAGCTCTGTACGAATCAAGCCCTAAGAGCTATCGTTAACTAAACAAGATATTTGGCCTTCCTTCAAGCAGAACTTTACTGCGGCTGCTTAAAAAATTACCTTTTGGTCCAGGTATAAATAACCATATCTTCAAACAACTTGAAGATAAAGTGAAAAGAATGAAACGTCAAGATAGAGTTTGTGTTTGTGCTCTTATCTTCGACGAAATTTCATAATCCACAAATATTTATTACTAGCTGGCCCGGCGAACTTTGTTTCGCCTAATGATACCTATACTTACGGACCTTACGGTGGATTTCACAAATCGTAATTACCAGTGATCGGAAATCAACGGCTTGGTTAGATTTCTGAACTGTCAGATCGAGTTGATTCTAGATCAAGCTCCGATTACCGATGACATGCTTTGTGGAACCCACCGTTAAAGTTGTATAAACTTACAATTGCTATTTTTTCAAGTAGGAGATAAATTAGGCATAATGAAAGTTCTGTCAAATGTCATCTGTCAATAGTCATATGTCAAAGGTCATCTGTCAACTGTCATCTTTTCCATGGATATGAGCTGTCACACAAAACAGAAATACAAAAATAATATGTCAATTACTAATAATGGGCAATTTTGAATTCAGTTATTACCGCAAATATACATATTCATTTCCCAAACATAAATCAAAAACATTTCAGAAATATAGAGAAAAGATGAAAATGGACAACTCACGATTGATGCTGATCGTCACAATCCGATTTACTTGACATTCCAGTAAAAATTCACTGTTCCACCAACTTGGGATCCGTACCCGCTTTTTGATCTGATAATAGCCTTCCATGTTATTATAAGTTCTATGCAAATTACACAATAATTGTATACATCGCCATCTACGCTACAGTGTCTAGATAAGAGCCTTTAACCGTAGTGACACCTAGTGGCCTTATTCAAAAGGAGAAAAAGCATTTCCTACATAAGCAAACCGAAGCGACACCTAGCGGCCTTATTCAAAAGGAGAAAAAGCATTTTCTACGTAAGCAAATTTTTCATCGAATTTTCAGAGTTTTAATGTATTTTATAATAACCAGGCCCTAGACGAATCCATAAATGAAGTTTCATAACAAACAGTCCATCCGATCTCGAGTTATAAATGGTGGAACCAACAACTCTGTTTTATATACAGGGTGTCCCACTAGTGCCGCAGCGGACGATATACGCGTAACGGTCTGAGTTTGGCAAAATTTTTTGATGCAGACTTGATATACTCCAAGAAGAGCACAACCTAAAAATATTTTCGAATATATCGGGTGGCCCACAAAAGAGGAATAGCGGGTGACTTTGTTTTTTCAAATGGGACACCCTTTATTCAATAGTGTTTTCCAATTCTCTGAAACTTCCTGCATGCTCTCGTATACTTTTTACATATTTTTATCCGACAGTTTTCGAAATATTGGCCTTTTTGACAAAAAAATGATACTTGTAGAGGATATGTTATCCAATTATATTTCACGAACCCTTGCACATACCAATAACAGTTTTATATGGTTTGAAAGACAAGACTTCAAAGTATCCTACCCAGCTATAATAAAGCATCTCCAGCATACAGAGTGTCCACAAAAAGACTATCAATATGACGAATTTCAAATCGATTTTTCTTCATTTTTTCAAATGCAATGCATATAATTTTTTTTCATCATTGTAATCATCATTCATTTTACTTCATTTTTTGTCGAATACATGATATGCATATCTCTGAAGGAATAGGATTTTTTAGAGTTTTTCCTTCAAATTCACATTTACTTTCGAATTCAAAAAGCAGATTCGGCTTTTCTGTGGTTATTGGGAACTGTCAAATTATTCTACTCAAAATTAACATCATTCCAGCTTCAATTCAAATCATCATAGTTTTTACGGATTGGATGAATACTCAGGCCGGGTTTCACCAAATATTTTAATCTGGTTTAAGGAGATAACTGAGATTACCGATGAATTTTTGACTGGAAAACCACAGAAAATTATCGTTTAATGCCTTAAACGAGATTAAAATCGTTGGTGAAACCCGGCCTCACACAATGATGTAAAAATTCAAAAAAAAACCAGTGAGTTGAATGTACAAGTTATGAATGTTGAAAAAAAAACGAGTTTCGAAACTTCAGGATACAAAAAAAAGCCCGCTTTTATACTTATACAACTTTCTTCGAAAAAATGATATTCATAGTTTCACAGGCACGCAAGCAGATCTTCAAGCTCGCAAGCTCAAAGCTTGTTTGAAATTTTTGGAAGATTCGACGTTCCAAGTAGAAACATAGAAAATTATCAAAAATGTATTGTGAAAAATGGGTACAGAAAGCAAGTTTCTGTCTTCAGTAACTGATTTCATCACATTTTTGAGTAGAAACATCAAAACTTTCTAGTTCCTCATTTCGCTATGATATGAATTGAAGCTGCAATGATGATAATTCTGAGTGGAATAATTTGACAGTTCTGAATAACCACAGAAAAGCCAAATCTGCTATTTGAATTCGAAGGTATATGTGAATTTTAGGGAAACATTTCGAAAAATCGCTTAAAAATCCTATTCCGTTAGAGATAAGCATATCATGTATTTGACAAAAAATGAAGTAAAATGAATGGTGATTACAATGATGAAAAAAAATTATATGCATTGCATTTGAAAAAATGAAGAAAAGTCGATTTGAAATTCGTCATGTTGATAGTCTTTTTGTGGACACTCTGTATGCTGGAGATGCTTTATTATAAATGGGTAGGATACTTTGAAGTCTTGTCTTTCAATCCATATAAAACTGTTATTGGTATGCGCAAGGGTTCGTGAAATATAATTAGATAACATAGCCTCTACAAGTATCATTTTTTTGTCAAAATGGCCAATATTTCGAAAACTGCCGAATAAAAATATGTGAAAAGTATATGAAAGCATGCAGAAAGTTTCAGAGAATTGAAAAACACTATTGAATATAGGGTGTCCCATTTGAAAAAACAAAGTCACCCGCTATTTCTCTTTTGTGGGCCACCCGATATATTCGAAAATATTTTTAGGTTGTGCTCTTCTTGTAGTATATCAAGTCTGCATCAAAAAATTTTGCCAAACTCAGACCGTTACGCGTATATCGTCCGCTGCGGCACTAGTGGGACACCCTGTATATAGATAATAGATCGGAAGATAATATGGTTATTGGGTTAGAGGACTACGGTAATGAAAGAAATCCACGTTTGGCTAATCATGCCAATGTTTAATGTTTTTTTTGAAGGGTTGCGTAGGCAATATAAGCAGCCTATTGCTTTCACTTTCAGCAGAGGACCTGTGAAATCGATTCAATTGAAAAACTTCATAAAGTCAATAATAGAAGAGTGTCAAAATATTGGTTTGGAAATCCTGGTCACAATCTGTGATCAGGGTTCAACAAACCAATCGGCATTAAAAAAATTATTGCTGCAAGAAAGAAGAGAGATTTGTTTGAGGAAAGGAATAGAGGACAATTATCTAGGTTTTTTAATAAACAGAAGGGAGGTTGTGTCCTTATTCGATACTCCCCATTTGTTCAAAGGACTGAGAAATAATCTTTTGGTGAAAAATGCGCATTTTTCACTAAATGGGGAAAAAAAGTCGCAAAATGGGAATTTATCGAAATGTTTTATAACCTAGATCATTGTGACCCCTCTTCAAGGCTTTGTACAAAATTGACTGATGCACATGTGTTACCTTCTAAGATCAATAAAATGAAGATGAAACTGTGCACACAAGTCTTCAGTAATACTGTGGGAGTATTAATGAAAAGAATTTCAAGATGGGGTAAGTTGGCTGAGGTTTTAACAGAATTTAAAGGAAATAATTGTAAATATGCACAGCAAATAATTTCTAATTAAAAGTATATTGAATAAAGTTTCTTCTTTCTGAAAAAAGAAAGTGATAGTAATACATATATTTTTCATTTCAGATATAAACACCGACTTCAAGCTACCCCCAGAAGCTGCAGACACGGCAGACTTAGGTAATACTATTTCTGGATAAATTGTTTGATTCCTTGAACGTTAGCGTAGCATATGGGCCAACAGCAAAACCTTTGAAGAGGGAAGTAAAGAGTAATTCGAATCATGATAGTTTCTGGCAGCATGCTATAGAAGTCTTGAATATCATGACTTTTTACTGTCCCTCGAAGAAACGTTTTGTTGTTGTGCCCAGTTACGACCAAAACTTCTGAACAGAAAGGGTTTTAGCTACATCTTGACAAGGGCTTTTAATCAAGATTGTCTGGAAAATTTTTTTGGCTACATCCGATCTCATGGGGTAAGGAACACCAATCCAGATGTTGCACACTTTACTATGTCATTTAAAATTTTACTAATCAATAATTTCTTATCTGTACACTCTGCTGGCTCAAATTGTCGGGAGGATTTGTCCACAGAACATTCCATCAGCAGTTAGTGCCCCATCAACTGTTGATGAAATATCTGTGGTTATTCCTCCAGGCGTAGCACTTTATAAAAGAAATAAAATTGGAAGATGCACTCTTGTTTATATGAGTGGTGCAATTTGCAAGATTTTTCTAAAAAATAAATTCATTGAGGACTGTAAATCTTGTAGGAATAACCTGCTCAGTAATAATGAGTTGGGAAAAGATCTAGATTTTATTGATTGTAGAGAGTAAGAGTTTGGGCATTCAATCAAACCAGGCCAATGCACTCCTTTCCTATTCACTCATTCTTTCAATTATTTGTTTTATTTAATCCCTAGAAACAAAAAATATTTCAAAATTACTTCAAAAAATTTACAGATTTCGCAATCCTTGCAACCATCAGAGTCATTGGAAATGATAACACCACATGTAAATATTACCAACATTTATTTGCATTTGAACTTAAAATAAAATAGTATTTTCAATAATAATAATAAGCAATAGATAATAATTGCAAGAAACAATCAACATTCCTAATTCCTAACATAAACATGTGAGAGAAAACTTGTCACCGTATTTTAAAACAAAAATGTTCTTTCTAAAGTAAGTATTCTTAAGATATAATGATGAAAAATAAAGATATAAATGATCGGATGAAGCTGGGTCCATCCTGTTCAATATTTTCGAAGTGAATTTTGATTTTAGCAAATCTGGGTTTTCATGAAATTGGCTTTAGATAGAAGAATTCTATTTTTACTGAAATTCATGAATCTTATGTATACTCCATTCACTTTTATAAAGTATCGCGGTTTGCCATGAAATTTTGACACATTTCACCGTATATATTTTGAAAATGTTAGGTTATGGTCATTACACTGTCAGATACGCCCACAACGTTGCCGTTTCTGCTAAAAAATCGTAGTAATTACGTATTTATCAAAATGTTCCTTTGGGAAATTAATGAATTCAGAAGACATTTAACTACATTTTTGCACAACCTGAAATACTCCAGTATGAAAATGTAGTAGTTCTACGAAACCTGCGCCACAGTTAAATCTTCGAAGAACTAACTCCATTTACAAAGTTGAAAAAGAGTAAATAGAAAGTAGACCTGGCAATGTCGCTTAATTTTCACGAGTGCCAAACTGCGTCTGTTCTAGGGGAAAAAACTTGATAAACCTAACTAAATCATGGCCAACCGCATACTTTATAAAAGTGAATGGAGTATACTCGGATCAACTATCATCGGATGAAGCTCAGCTCATTACATCCTGTCCAATATTTTCGGTGCGAATTTTTATTTTACCAAATCTGAGTTTTCTCGAAATTGGCTTGAGATAGAAGGATTCTGTTTTCACTAAAATTCATGAATCTTATAGGTACTCGGAGTGAACATTATGAGAAGAATCTGAGTCCACCTCGTCCAATATTTTCGAAGAGAATTTCGATTTTACCAAATCTGGGTTTTCATGAAATTCAATTCAGATAGGAAGGATTCCGTTTCTACTGAAATTAACGAATCTTATATTATGTACTCGGATCAACTATCATCGGATGAAGCTGATTACATCCTGTCCAATATTTTCGAAGCGAATTTTTATTTTACCAAATCTGAGTTTTCTCGAAATTGGCTCGAGATAGAAGGATTCTGTTCTTACTGAAATTCATGCATCTTACATGTACTCTGGGTAAACATCATCAGAAGAAGCTGAGTCCACCTCGTCGAATATTTTCGTAGGGAATTTTTATTTTACCAAATCTGAGTTTTCTCGAAATGGGCTAGAGATAGAAGGATTCTGTTTTTACTAAAATTAATTAATCTTATCTGTACTCGGAGTAAAAATCATCAGAAGAAGCTTAGTCCACACCGTCCAATATTTTCGAAGGGAATATTTATTTTACCAAATCTGAGTTTTCATGAAATTCGCTTGAGATAGAAGGATTCTGTTTTTACTAAAATTCATTAATCTCATAGGTACTCAGAGTGAACATTATCAGAAGAATCTGAGTCCACCTCGTCCAATATTTTCGAAGAGAATTTCGATTTTACCAAATCTGGGTTTTCATGAAATTCAATTGGAATAGGAAGGATTCTGTTTCTACTAAAATTCACGGATCTTGTATGTACTTGGATCAACTATTGACCTATTCTTTAAATACCGAAATGATTGCCCAATATGGCAACGTTGCGTTGAATTTGACGGACCACCCATTGCGGCCCAGATCTCACTTGATGAAACAACAATATTAACACTTGAAGTGCTAATGAAGGAAATAAAGCAATGATCTATCCTTCAAATACCGGAATAATTGCCCAATCTGGCAACGTTGCGGCGAATTTGACGGACCTCCCACCGCGGCTCACTGGTCGCCGATTCTAGTGTGCTGGCCCAATACACAGGATACATTGAATGACGAATAGGCACGAGAGTTGCGGAATGCCGATGTAAGGCAAAACTTGACCTGCGCGCTGGCCGGTTTCTCATCGCATCGCCAACATCTGATTTTGACAGTTTGGCACTGACCTGTCGTCGGTCAGAAATACAATGTTGGAAACGAAAATGAAAATAGAAATAATAAACATTTCAGATTCTGGAATACTACGCGAAATCAATCAATCCCTTCCCCACTGAAGTATTATTTCAACACGTTTTACCGAAACCGTGAGTGAATTAGGTCTTGGATCAATTGAATTAAGTTATCTGTTGAAATTGTAACCTGATTCAATTTCAGCTGTACACGTTATTAATCGATCAAATTTCTCTTAATGTGAGAACCGATTACTGAAAATCATTTCTCAGCATGCATTTCACTATGGTACAGTTCCAAGCATTATTCGCTCCTTTGAAATTAGAATTTTTACCTAATTGAATTTCGATCCAATTGCCATATTATTTTTCATGTTTTATTTAAGAAACTAAAGGTGAATACAGACTATTCTGACGTGACGTGGTGGCCCACGTCAAAAATGCGTCAAAATGTGCGTGATATAAAAAAGCATACCTAAAATTGCCCCACATCGTTCTGTGCGTTCACGTTCATACTAGGCCAATGTGAGCACTGCACGGTCCTGACGTGACGTGAAATCACGTCACGTCAGAATAGTCTGTATTCACCTTTAGAATTTTATCTGCATAGTAGGTAAGATGTACTTAGTGGCTACACAATAATAATCTATTTCAATTCCTTTCGCAATTGAAGAAATCAATATGATATTGTTCCATTTTAACCCCTAGAATCAGGAGGGAATAGGTATGCATTGTAGAATTCAAAATAAAAGAAAAAATTTTTTCACCAACATACATTACTCATTGTTTTGATTGAGATCAATGAATATATAATACGAAAACAAAAAGAAAGTGTTTGCTGAGGTTGGTGCAATGCTTCTCTCGAAAGAGAAACCGAGCCTTCTCCAAGATACCCTGAGTTTAAATCTGATAAGAGAAATGCAAGAGCAGAAAAATGAACAAAATAATCTCTTCAACATGCTGGCTAAGTAGTTTCCTGGAAGATGATTCAGTAAAACTCTGAAAATATTCCACAACTTCAGTCGAAGAAATTTTACTATAGAACACTTTAAAAAATATTCTATTGTTTGCCCGGATACAGTGGCGGATTTAGGGGGGGGGCGAAGGTGGTTTCGCCCCCCCCTCGGGATTATAATTCGTTCTGTGATAATATAATTTTTGCTGGTTTATCCGAGAATTATTACTGTGTTACTTTGGAATCGCCCCCCCCTCAAAAAATTTCTAGATCCGCCCCTGCCCGGATATGTATGCTTTGCTATTCCCCCTCTTTTGCAAATTTCACCTTGGATTTCTGTGCAAGACATGTGTTTAATTTCTCCCCACAATTTAATTCTTTCATTAATTCCTCATCAGAAGGGTATGAAACACTACCAAATATTCAAGAGAAAAACTCGAAACAGTTTGAACTGCATTACATTTTCATCGTAACAATTAAATGACCGTGAACTTTCTGGTTTGGATGCTAATTCTTCTATGAAGAATTTCACATCATCCTGGTATGCCAATCTTCATCTGAAACAGAATTCCTTCTTTCTTACGAACATTCTCCAAATTTTCTTCAATCATGAGGACATGATGTGCTTCCACAGTAACCCTATAATAGAATAAAATTACATTTAATATTTGTTTGCATTTGGTCTTTCTCTGTGAAGAATTTGTTCCCACATTTTCACATACGCTATTTGGTCCAATTAATCCAATAGCTTTTCTACCCTAAAACAAAGCAATATTCAACGAGGATCTCAAGTTATAACTAGAAAACCATAAATACCTTATATTCTTCTTTCTTCCATTTTATCGTATTTCAAATATTAATTTCAACTTTCTATTATAGCCATATAGGTATTTATTCCAGCTCCTTTTCTGCCATAGAACAAAATGGCCTCTCTTCCACTCAATAAATTTGAGAATAATACATAGATTGAAGAACTATAATATAATAAACACAAAGTTCTCAATCGCTGAAGAATCGAATAACATGACAGCTAGAACATTGTTTATAAACAATGTGCTTCGGAATGCGGATCGTAGTGACGAGTGTTGCGGTATTCAAATGCCGTGTCGGAGATTCACGAACTGATCCGAACCTTCCCGATACAATTTGTCATTTAATGTATCCTCCCAATACACCTATCTTAATAAATCACGCGATAACTTTCGAATGCCGTTTTGGTCTACTGGCGACACTTTTGTCTTTTGACCTTGAACGAAAACACGTAACTTGCCTATAATATACGAACATAAACATTTCCAATGTTAAAATTCTTTTAACAAATTTCAATTTTAAAATTATTAAATGCCCAACACTGTGAAGATCCCTTGATTAGGGGGAGTACTTCAAGGGCGCAGTCACCTTTACGGGAAACAAAATGCTCGAGCACCAGCCACAATAGGTTTAACAAGGTTGTGGCGCCTTGAACTCTCCTTGAACTTCTACCAAGATAGCTTTTATACAGTGGAGAAGGGTTCGGTTTAATCTAGGAAGTTAGCGATTAAAAGTTCTGTTTCTATCGTAAATGTTGCCAAAATTAAAGGTTCACTTAAAAATCCAAAATGGATTTTACAAAGTTTACTGAACCCAAAGAGAAATAACAATCTGTGAATACAATGCGAATCAAAAATTAAAACTGATTTTATCTAGAAGTAAACGTGAAATTAAAATAAATGACTTAAGTATCGGTATTTTACAGTGATCAATAAATTTAAGAATAAACGGTTATCAGGTGGGCAAGACGGTCGGGCGAGGTGAGCGAATGCGAAAATTGGACGGTGAACAGGGAAGTACGGGAGTCACAAAGCAAAACTTCAAAATTCGGCAGGCCACGGAAAATATCATATAATTTAACTACTTGCAATGGGGTGTTCTACACTCAAATATGGAGGAAAAATTATCGGACAATACTTAGACTGTGGCCGATATGACAGGGGAAACAAGGGCAGCTGTGGCAGCAACGACGTCCGGACTCCAGATAATAGAACTTCTCGACCTGACGAAGCGATTCTAGTAAATCCGCAAACGTCCAGCGGGTTGACAAAGGGTGAAGCGCGGCCGTGGCCCCGTTGTGATCTCGCCGATGTCAACTCACAAGGACGTCGCTGTGAAATATGAATCTTCGAGCACCGCTAAGTGGAGGGGAATCGGATACGGTGGAGAACCAACCACGCCAAGCCAAGTAGCCCCAGGAAAATGGAACTCCTCGACCTGGCGAAGTCTCTAGTATTCTCGTCAACCTTGAGCGAATTGAGAAAGGGTGAAGCGCGGCCATAACCCCGTTGTGATCTCGCCGATCTCACTCCTCAAAAGGTCGCTTACAAATACAGAGATTAAGGCCCCACAAGGGAATCAAAATACAAGATGAAATCTTGAAAGTAGAATGGGATCGAAAATAAGTTGGGTGCGGTAGTGAACTAGCAACGTCCAGACAAGTGGCTCCAGAAAATGGAACCCCTCGGCTTGACGGAGTCTCTTGGATGCCCGTCAACCTTCAGTTAATTGAGCAAGGATGAAGCGCGGCCGTGACCCCGTTGTGATCTCGCCGAACTCAATCCTCCAAAAAGGTTGCTGATAAATCCAGAGATTGAGGCCCCACCAGGGAATCAAAATACAAGATGAAATTTCGAAAGTAGGATGGGTTCGAAAAGAAGTCGGGTACGGTAGTGAACCAACAACGTCCAGACAAGTGGTTCCAGAAAATGGAACCCCTCGGCTTGACGAAGTCTCTTGGATTTCTCTCAACCTTCAGCGAATTGAGCAAGGGTGAAGCGCGGCCGTGACCACGTTGTGATCTCGCCGAACTCAATCCTCAAAAAGGTTGCTGATAAATCCAGAGATTAAGGAATCACGAAGAAATATAATACAGTACGAAATTGAGAAAATGATGTGGATAAACTACGGGCAGGTTACGGTGGTGGACCAACAACGCCCAGGCAAGTAATCCCAGCGAAATTGTATCACTCGACTTGAAGAAGTCTCTCGTATATCCGTCAACCTTCAGCGAATTGAGCAAGGGTGGAGCGCGGCCGTGACCCCGTTGTGACCTCGCCGAACTCAATCCTCAAAAAGGTTGCTTATAATTACGGAGATGAAGGTATCACCAACAATTTCAGGAAATCTGCAGTATGTTGCCAGAAGAGACCTACAAGTATCTGGGCATTCCTCAAAATCAACAGATCGACCACCACCACCACACCCGTTTGAAAGCTGAGTTCACTGCGAAATATAAAAACAGGATTACCAAAGTGCTCAACAACAAGCTGTCTGCTAAAAACCAGATCGATGCCTTGAACTCTTGGGCCACGCCAGCACTGACCTACACATTCAGAGTCTTGAAGTGGTCAGATGCTGATTTGAATGAGTTGGACCGACTAACCCGTCGCCTAATAACAAAATTCAGATGTCTGCACACCAATGCATCGGTAAAAAGGCTTTATCCCTGTTGGAATAATGTACTTTAATGTTAAGAATAAGAGTTTATTTAGTTTACAATGAAGTTCTATGATTAAATATAGGTTATGTGGGTAAGTCAAGGATTATTGATTCTATGTCATGTAAGACGCTCACGTAAATGGATAATTAAAAATTGGAAAACTGTTATGTAGAATACAGGAGAATAAAAATACAACTTCAAATTATTTGTATTATTTAATATGGTAGCAGAGCGTGGTTACGTGGTAAGGGATTGAAAATTTGGAGCTGGATAGCCATGGATACACAAATTCCAATTCCGATGTTCAAGCCACATGGAGGTGAGCCGTATGATTCATGGAAATATAAATTTATGCTGCTGCTGGAGATGAAAAATTGTAAAAGATGCGTTGAATGTAGAACTAAACCGGAGACAATCACAGCTGAAGACTGGTTGAAAATGGAGGTAAAGACAAAAATGTTGCTGGCGTCCGCAGTAGATGTAGAATTAATAATGGAATGTGGAACTGCATATGACATGATGAGAAAGTTGGACAATCTATATCTCAAACAGAGTGAAACTAGACAGGCCCTGGTTGAAAGAAAATTGAGCAGATTACGTTTCAATGAAAATGAAGAAAATCCTGAAAGTTTCTTTGAAACATTTGAAAGATTAATCAAAGACCTAAAAAACGCAGGAGCAACTGTAGATCGAAAAAGGAAACTGGGATATCTAGTGATGGCTTTGCCTGAGAGCTTAGATCATATAACCGAAACATTAGATCTTCTACCCGAAGAGAATCGTAACGTTGACTATGTAAGGGAAAAATTGCTTCTAAGAAGAGAAGTCAAGAAGGAAGAAAATAAATCAGGAACAGAGCAGAAGCATGAAAGTCAGGTTTTGCAAGCCACTGTAGACAAAACTTGTTATCGATGTCATCAAAAGGGGCACATAGCTAGGGATTGTAGAAATAAGGAAGATCTGAATAGGAATAGAACGAGGGACAACTACAGAAGGAATGGAGATAGAAATTTTGGAAATGGAGGTAATCATCAAGGTAGTTACAGAGGAGGCAGACAAAGATACAGAGGACATCAAGAAAACAGAAGACATGTGTATTCAAGGAACTATAATTCAGAGGTAGACGATAACAGCGAAGTCAATGTCAACAATTTCATGGTTCAGATAAATCAGCAGAAAACTGTAAGTCAAAATCGTTATTTAAAGTGGATTTTAGATAGTGGCTGTACAAGTCATTTAGTAAATGATAGTTCTTACTTCTTTGAATCTGTAGATTTAGAAAATAAAGTATTTATTAAAGTAGGAAATGGTCAGAAGGAAATAGCTACTAAGATAGGAAATATAAAGTGTAATTTTGGTGGAAAAGTTGTTTTCATAAATGATGTTTATTATTCGGATAGAATAGATAAAAATTTGCTTAGTGCTTCATGTATTATGAAAAATGGGAACACTATTTTATTTAGAAATAAGAATGCAGAAATTTACAATACTAAAGATGAATTATTAACAACTGCCAAAATGGAAAATGGTTTGTTTGCAATCACTTGTAATGTAGAAAAAGAATAGTATATTGTATAATTAGTGGGAAAAGCATAATATTCCCAAACGACTGTGATAATTACCAGACGAGGAGCGTAGCGACGAGTCTGGTAACACAGGAGTTTGGGAATATGCTTTTCCCACGAATTATACATACTATTTTTTCTCCGATCGTCGATTTATATTTGAAAAAATTATTAAAAAATATTTCATTCAAGATGTAATCAAGTAAGTTTAAATAGGTTTCTCTATGTTCATATTTAAATATAGAAGTGGTAACTATGGAAATTACTTTGTTATGACAGAAGTAAAATAATTTTCAAGCCGATTTTGTTCGATTCGTTGTATTTTATAAGAAATTAAAAAAACAGTAGTAAACATGGACACTGATGGTGATTATTCGTTACCTTGCACGCCTCCTGAACTTGTAGAAGCAGCGAACGCGGCTTCACTTGATTTACTTCCGGCGAAATCCAGAGAGAAGTATGAACTTGCGTACCAACGCTTCATGGATTTTTGCAGAAAAAACAACAGTGTATCCTTTTCTGAGAATGTACTGATGGCGTATGTTGCTGAATTGGCTAAAACAATGAAATCTTCGACGTTGTGGGCACATTATTCCATGCTTCGATCAACTTTGTCTATTAAAAATAATATTAATATTGCCCAGTACCATAAACTGAGAGCATTTTTGAAACGTCAAGCTATAGGATACAAACCGAAAAAATCTAAAATTTTAACCCAGGAACAAGTTCAGAAATTCATTTTAGAGGCCTCAGATGACATATTTTTATCGACGAAAGTAAGTAGATAAAGATTAAATAGTATTACTTAAATTAAATGAAATACGAAATATACAATGTTCGATTAATTTTTAGGTGGCTCTGATATTTGGAATAGCAGGAGCCTGTCGACGAGATGAGCTTGTCCGAATAAAAGTTCAGGATATAGAAGATTTCGGTTCAAAAATACTGGTAAAAATACCAGAAACAAAAACAAATAGACCTAGATCATTCATCATCAACGAAACCTATTTAAATGTTTATAGAAAGTACGTATCATTCAGGCCTAATGATTTTGAAAATCCTAGATTTTTTTTTAAATTCAACAAGGGAAAAGGATGGAAGACAGTCATTGGAATTAATCAATTTGGAAAAATGCCGCAAATTGTTGCAAGTTATTTACAGTTGCCAAATCCGACAGAATATACAGGACATTGTTTCCGAAGATCATCGGCAACACATTTGGTAGATGCTGGAGCTGACATTCTTTCTTTAAAGCGCCACGGAGGATGGAAGTCTTCCCATGTGGCGGAAGAATATATTGACGAATCACTTAATAATAAAGTAGAAGTGGCTAATAAAATATTCAACACCCCTGCCTCGACTTCAAATGAAAATGATCGAAACGAGATAAACCAAACAACTAGCCATGCAGCTTCAACGTCTATAAATTCTCGTTGCCCTCCAGTACAATTTACAAATTGTACAAACTGTACAATAAATGTAAATATTAACAACAATTAATTGTGTTCAAGAATAACGTTATAAATTAGATGTTTCTTTTATTTATTTCATACCAAATTTATCAATATTAAAATGAAAACCATACTTTGTTTCATTTCATTGTAATAATCCATTTGTAACATTACCGCACGCTACAGCAGTGCGGTAATTATTACCGCACTGTTATTTTCTAATTGCTTAGCAACTGCCCACTGTTCTGGAATGTTGAGCTTTGCGCATAGAAATCAGGTCAAAATAGTGTCACTTTTCCCACGATCGGAGAAAAATTAACCTTAATTCTCATAGTATATGGTCCAATAAAGAAAAATTGCATAGAATACTCGGTCACGTAAATTTTAAAGATTTGGCTATAATGTGTGAAAAACAGATTTTGGATGGCTTACCAAAACATTTAAATTCTTCTTATATAAATTGTGAAATTTGCCTTAAATGTAAAATGACAAAGAAAGCTTTCAACAATGGTAGAACTAGAGCTGATTCAATACTTCAAATTATTCATACAGACGTTAAAGGACCATTTGATGTAGAAGGTTTTGATGGTTCTAAATACTACGTATCATTTATAGACGACTATAGTCATATTGCTCTAGTGTATTGTATTAAAACTAAATCTCAAGTATTTGATTGTTTTGAGAAATACTGCAAATATGTCATGAATCTAACGAAAAAGAAAATTTGTGAAGTTAGGTGTGATAATGGCACCGAATATCTGAATCAGAAATTTTATAACTTGGCCCAACAACTTGGTTTTAGGTTACGTCCATCACCACCTTATGATCATGAGTTAAACGGTACAGCAGAGCGCTATAACAGGACTTTGATGGATAGAGTAAGGTGTTTGAGGAAGGAGTCAGGGTTAGAAAAGAAATATTGGCCAGAAATAGTGCAGGCTGCAGCTTACATAGGGAACAGATTGATTTCTTCATCAACTCGTATTCCTTTGTCACCATTTGAAATTTTTTTTGGAAAAAAACCTTCGATTGAAAATTTGAATATATTAAGGAGTTAGGTTTCCGAAAATCAAGAAGTGATCAGTGTCTATATATCAATTATGAAGAGGATATCTATTTGATTATTTTTGTCGATGATATTTTGATTTCTGGTCCTAATGAGATGGGGATCAAGAAAGTTAAATTTAAATTGGCTGAAAGGTTTCCTATAAAGGATTTGGGGAAAATATCCAAATACTTGGGTATTGAAGTGGATTATGATGAAAGGAGAGGAATGATGTCTCTTAATCAAACTGGTTACATTGAGATGTTGGCTCAAAGATACCAGGTGTTGGATTCTCACTGTAAATATACACCTATGGAGGCTGGCCTTAAAATCGAATCAAATCAGTTGTCGGAATCATCTTTGAAGTATAGAAATTTATTGGGAGCTCTTTTATATATTGCGAATGGTACAAGGCCTGATATCGCCTATCCTGTAAATTTTCTGAGTAGATTTCAAAGTTGTTATAACGAGTCACACTTCAAGTATGCACTTCGAATTTTGATATATGTTTACCATTCAAGAAATATCAAACTACATTTCGAAGGGAGGATAGATTGTAAACATATACAGGCATTTGTAGATTCTGATTGGGCAGCGGATCTTACAGATTGTAAATCAACAACAGGGTATGTCGTTGAGGTTTTCAGTTGTCCAGTTATGTGGAAGACTCAGAAACAGAAAACCGTCTCTAGAGCTTCTACACACGCAGAATACTATGCGCTGGCTGAGTGTGTGGAAGAGGTCCTATGTTTGAAAAATCTTTTGGTAGACATGGGCTTTACTGAAGATTTGTTGTGTCCAATTCCTATTTTTGAAGACAATGCAGGTGCTTTAGCATTAGCAAAGTTCGGGAATTTTTCTAAGAATTCAAGACATATTTTAGTATCACTCCACTTTGTTCACGATCTTGTAGAAAAGAAAATTATATCTGTGAAAAAAATTCTTGGAAAATATAATAAAGCCGATTTACTTACTAAAGCATTACCTCGGTTAAAACATGAAGAGCATAGACTTAATTTTAAGTTAGTTTAGTTTATGATACCTAAATGATGTAACATTAAAGTAAGGGAGGATGTTGGAATAATGTACTTTAATGTTAAGAATAAGAGTTTATTTAGTTTACAATGAAGTTCTATGATTAAATATAGGTTATGTGGGTAAGTCAAGGATTATTGATTCTATGTCATGTAAGACGCTCACGTAAATGGATAATTAAAAATTGGAAAACTGTTATGTAGAATACAGGAGAATAAAAATACAACTTCAAATTATTTGTATTATTTAATAATCCCCCTAGAAGAGATGGCGGACGAGGTTTGTTGATCATCTATAGACTCTGCAGAACCCAGGAGAAAAACTTGAGGCAGCGACTGCTCGAATCTGAAGATAGCCTGATGAAATTAATTGGTGACAACTGACAACAGAAGATAAGGGATACACACCTCTGAATCTACAACACAGTGAACTGACGTTCGATATCACTACCAGAAGCGAAGATAGAAGTCTATGGCGAGAACAAGCATTGCACGGCAGATTTCCCAAGACTCTTGAGGGAGAAAATGTGGATAAATTAGCTTCTTTGTCGTGGTTGAATGCGGGACAATTGTATCCTGAAACTGAGGGATTTCTGACGGCTATCCAAGATCGAGTTATGAGAACTCGCAACTACGAGAAACACTGTTTGAAGCTTAAGGTGGAGGACAAATGCAGTTGGCGAATCTATCGAACATGTAATCACCGGCTGTCGAGCTCTTGCCGACAACGCATATCTGGGCCGACACAACCAAGTGGCAAAAATTGTTCACCAGCAGTTAGCTCTTCGGCATGGTTTTTTGGATACTTGTCCACCATATTATGAGTATCAACCTGCAGCAGTGTTGGAAACGGACGCAGCGGTTCTCTATTGGGACAGACCCATAACAACGAATAGAACAGTGGACTACAATAGACCGGACCTTGTGTTCATTGAGAAGGATCAGAAGTATGGGGTGATAATTGATGTGGCAGTACCATTGACTCATAACATCGGAAAAACGGAGTCCGAAAAAATAACGAAGTACGACAACTTGGCAATAGAACTGAAGAATATGTGGCGATTGTCGAAAGTCACTATTATACCATTGGTGATTTCGGCTGAGGGATTCATGTCAAAATCATTCAAGAGGAATCTTCAAAAGATCGATTTATCCCAGAGGATCGCTGGATATGCACAACAGGCTGTAGCTTTGCAAACCTGTCACATCGTGCGGAAATTCCTGAACTAGTGGAAGGCACTGAAATGTTTTTTCACTGGTTCATAGAAGAAATACCAGCTCAAGCTGAGACCGGGAGACCGTGAGACCGATTATGAATGATAATAATGGAAAATTCTGCCTTTTGACGACTCCGGAATTGTGGAAGGTTGCTTCATCACTGAATAAAACAAAATCAAAAAATGTAGGGTTCTGTTCAATTTGAAAACTTGCCCAGTTACAGAAATTCAGACGGTTTTCAAAATCTCTATCGGTAAGCGCCTGATGCATCTGAATGTGGTAGGCATGATACTTATTTTTTGGAGGATTCTTTGAACTGAACGCTCACTTATACTTCAGGCTACACCAAGCTCCCTTTGGCTTGTGTGTGGATTTTTTTCACATGCAGTGAAGCCTCGAGCTCTTTCTCCTCGGTAGTGGCCGATTTTATCCTCTCTTCTTTTTACAAGCTTTTATTTATATTCACCTGTCCCGGTGGCATTTTCAGTAACAGCAGACGCGCTAGATCATCGGCAGTGCTTCGGCTTTTTTCGGCTTCCAGTGTTTGGCTTAGGTGTTGCTGCTTTGTTTGAAATCTTACCTATTAAAGTAGCTCCTTCGCCTAATGATGATGATTTAGGTGAACGTAATATTCTAAAATTATTTTGGCCCAATTCTACATTACTTTTATGCTCATTCCACGTTTCAAAGGCGTGTTGGAAGTGGATTCAAATTTCTAAACATGGGATTCCCAAAGAAGAATCGCAAACACCATGCAATATTTCGCAATATTCTCACCGCTCGAACAGAAGAAAACTTAAATGATGCGAAAAAGCAGTTCGAAGAATTTTCCAAATATCCAAAATTTACTCAATATGTGGAATCAATGATAGAACGGATCGAGTTATGGTGCCTATTTTATAGACGTAACTTGATGATTCGAGGAACAAACACAAATAACTACATTGAAGTTACATTCAGGTTGCTGAAAGATATAGCGTTAGAAAGAACTGAAGCCTTCAATTTAACGCAGTTGTTGATTTTATAGTAACTAATTTTGAATGTTATTATAAGCAACGGCTTCTAGATGTGGTTTCAAACTGAGTGACAAAGTCCACAAAATTACGGTACATCCATGATGATGAAGATGTTTTACCGTCAAGTATTGTCAAAAGAGGTAATTTGGAGTTTAGCGTAACTTCTTCTAAAAATAAAGATGTTACATACATAGTTGATATGATGTCTTTCCAATGCAGTTGTTATGTGGGATACAATGGAAAGCACTGCAAGCATCAGGCTGATGTGGCAAAAAAAAATTATCTCCTGTGTGAACACCTTATATCTTGACATGAAAATGAAGCTTTATGAAGTAGCATGTGGAGATAATCCAAATCCAGAGCTATTTCTTCCACTTCAAGGTGACAATGTGGATACTTTAAGTATAAACCAGCCTACACCAAACAGCCTATCAATGTTCCCACGACCAAGGAACTCGATGATTTAAATGAAAATTGTAAAAATTTTCTAATGAAATCCTGACACGTCTTGACAATAATCCGATAGAATTTTATCCTGCAATTTCCACTTGAAAATCGAGAAAAGTGTGCTAAAAGTAGCAACTCTCTTATATCAGGGTTGCATAATTCACCTGTCCCAGTGTCTGTCTGTCTGTCTGTAATCAAATCTTGCAAGTTAAATATGACACACTTCTAATCGTCCGATTCATTTGAAATTTGGCAGGTGTACATAATTCTGGTGACAATGCATCATGAAATATTTTTAATAGAAAAAAACGAAATGGCGGCTCCAAAATGGTGGATGAGTTTTGTAATTATCATCCGATTCCATTCAAAAATAGTATATGGGGGTTTTTGGGTTCGACAATGATGATTCTTCTGTCAAAATTGGAAAATTCAAGATGGCGGCTACAATATGGCGGACGAGTTTCGTATTTATGATTCTATTCAAAATAGGTATCTGGGGTTTTTCTGGGTCGGAAATTACGATTCTTCAAAATTGAGGAATTCAAGATGGCGGCTTCAATTGGGCGACTGAGTGTTGTTATTATAAAAGCTTGTCTTAAAAAAATGATTTTTTCATTATAGCTTGTTTATACTTGATATCTCCTGTCTCTACAAATCTGTTTAAAAGCCTCCAAAATCTCGATTCATGTGGATGTCTTCTTTCGGGATATTCGACAGCCAAGGGCGTCGCCAAGGGGGGGCAGGGGGGGGGGGGGCAGCTGCCCCCCCCTAGAGCTCAAAAAATCCCTTAAAAACTTATAAAATAACAGCATAATATACGAAAATCAGTTCATTTTTTCTATTCTGATTGTTTTTTGCCCCCCCCTAGCTCAATTGCCCCCCCCTAGCTCAAAGGCTGGCGACGCCCTTGTCGACAGCATAGGATCTACTGGCTAATAAACAGTTTCTGTGGCACTTCCCCAACACGAAAATCATATCAACCATTTCATCTTTACCATAATTCATCTCAATTTATTGTATTCGGAAATAACTTTGAGCTCTGAATAACAATATTTTGATCAATAATAATGATCGATGGACCTACTCCATAACAGTTTCTGTGGCACTGCTGCGACATGAAAATCATATGAACCATTTCATGAATAATATTTTTTTTGGATGCCGATAAAACTCTGTAATCGTTAGAATACACATGTTACCAATAATAGGTACCTGTGTATGTGTTACTTATTCGGACAAACATTCGGGGCTATTCACTAAGCGAAGTTGTTATGGATGGCAACTGTAAATCGTCGTTATGTTCACAGCCAGTTGCTAAGCGTGAAATTGGTATTCACTATTTCTGTAAGTTACTATGTATAACAACCAGTGGCTATGAGAAGTGGTTCACTGGCAACAGCTTTAGAGGTGTTGTTAACGAAAACCACGTGCGTTGGGCACTATTCTGGAATGTTTTTCTGTATTTGTGTGAATAATTAAATATTTTAAATCTATAAAAATGGCATTTCTCGTGCAGATGGACTTTTTAATAATTCATGAATTAATACAAAGGTGTGTGGTGCATAGATAGTAGGTACCTACTCATATCTCATATTGCAATCATTAAAATCCTCCAGAGAATAATGAAATTCTCCCTGGCTGTTTATTATAACCGAAAGGAGAATGCTAGTATAAGTATATGTAACTTCAATAATAATAATAATAATAATAATAATAAAGGTCTTTATTCACATTTAAATTACAAAGAAAATCATTTGAACAATCTGTGAATAGGCGAGATTCAGAACACTATAAAAGTGTACTGTTCCAATAAATACTCGTTGTTAACTCATGATGCTGCTATATGGCAAATGTCCTTCATCAGAGAAAATATGAAGCAAAAATATTTTGAAGGTAAAACAAATATATGGCTTCTAGGAGATTCTTGCTATCTCCTGTACATGTCATATATCATAATAAGAAATCATCTTATTCAACATAGTAACAAATGTAATCTTATTTTTCAAATAATCTAGTTAGTTTTCAAATTCACAAAATAAAATTCTATTGGAAATTTGTGTTTTTTTGCTAACTCTGGGTATATAAATTGTTAGAAATTTAAGTCAGCATAATCTCGATAATTTTGTTCATTGTATTTCGCAGTGTGATTTTACAGATGTTTACAAGTTCCAAAACATAAATCAATGTTTTGGAGCTTTCTTCAATATTATTCGGAACACTTTCGAAGATTGTTGTCCACTCAAAAGATGCTCTGGTCTGGTCCAGCATAATAAAAAGTGGATATCTTCTGATGTTATTACTGCTAAACGTAAATTAGATGATCTTTATTGGTTACACAGAAATTTCAATAATGAATCCACTTATGGCATATATAAGAAAGCCAAATCTTCTTATCATCTCCTTATTAAAAGAACAAGATTTAATTTCAACAAACAACTAATTGAAATATCAGAGAATAAAAATAGAACTGTCTGGGATATGGTGAATACTATGACTGGTAGAAATATGAAGAATCATAAGTCAATCTCGCTCACAATTGATGGTGTTTCATTTGATGATCCCAGGGAGGTTGCAGAGGTTTTTAGTAGATTACTTCACCACGATTGCAGAGACTGCTCTCAGCAATTATTTCAAGGGTTCATTACACCCCTCTTGTACCACCTCCTCTATTTTGCACACTAATTTTTTCTTTTATCCTGTTCTTGGCGAGGAGGTGGTTGATGTTGTTAAATTGTTGAAGAAGTCCAAAGGTTCTGGAGTCGACTTCATGTCTGTTCGGATTTTGAGGCTGATAATAGATGAGATAAGTACACATTTGGCAGATATTATTAACCGTTCTGTAACCACAGGAGTATTTCCTAACCTCCTCAAAAAGGCCTGCGTTATTCCTGTCTTCAAGAAAGATGATGTGGATGATGTTTCGAACTACAGACATATTGCCATCCTGAGTACCTTCTCCAAAGTGTTCGAAAAGACAGTATTTAATAGAATGATGGGATATCTTGACAAATTTCAAATTCTGGACGGGGCTCAGCATGGTTTTAGATCTGGCCGCTCAACTCAAACTGGAGCGGTGAACTTCGTTGAATTTGTCTATGAGCACCTTGATCGTGGCGCACATGTTGCTGCTCTATTTTCTGATTTATCGCGAGCATTCGATAGTCTCTCGCACCAGTTCATCTTAGACAAGCTCTATAATTTGGGATTTAGAGGTATCTTTCACGATTGGATTCGAAGTTATCTCGGGAACAGAGTGGCGTCCGTTCGTGTCGACGATTGTTGTTCAGGTAGCGAAACTTAAAGTTGGGAGTACCTCAAGGCTCTGTCCTTGGACCACTCTTATTTCTCCTGTTTATAAACGATCTTCCTCCAAACCTGAATAATGTCTTCAACGTGTTATCCAACCTCAATAAACCACTACATCAGGTTATCAGGATTATATTGTTTGCCGATGATTCCTCCATAGCGGTCTCAGCAGAGACGATTGAAAAATTACAACATTTCTGTGAACTCATCATGCAAAGTTTCGCTGAATGGTGTCAAAGAAACAGAATCAAAATGAATGTCAATAAAACTGAATGCATTCGTTTCAGTTTGTCTAGCGACGGTGCAGAGACATTTCTTGTTCGGCATTTGAATACGGTAATTACATCTACTGACCATGTAAGGTTTCTAGGGATACACATTGACAGGCATCTGAAATGGCATTCGCATATTGATGTCCTATGTAAAAAACTCAACAGCTCCTATTTCGCGTTAAGTAGAGTTAAAAGTTCTCTTCCCTTAAAATCTTTGATTGACGTCTACTATTCTTTAGTTTATAGCCACCTGTCTTACAACATTCTGCTGTGGGGAAATTCTTCAGATGTCGATAGAGCTTTTATTATTCAAAAACGAATAATTCGTTTAATGTTTAATTGCCATCCGCGGTCCTCTTGCAGACCTCTCTTCAAAGGAAATGGTATTCTCACGTTGGCCTCTTTATTTATACTCAAATGCCTTATATATGTGAAGGAAAATGAGAATAATATTTTGAAGCTTTCCAGTTTTCATTCACACGATACTAGAAACAAGAATGAATTATATTTTCCCATTCATAGGACCGCTAAATTTGAAATGTCCCCACATTATCAGAGTATAAAAATGTTCAATCATCTTCCACGATGCATTCAGGGTCTTCATACTAATACATTTAAGAAGATAGTTAAGAATTTGTTATTGAGGGAATGTTTTTATAGTGTTAAGGATTATTGCAGCTTTAAATTCAATGAAAGCGGCTGTATGTAATTTTGAGTGTATGTATTCATTGTAAATATTATTATGACTTGTCCTATACATGTAGGTAATATTATATGTCTTACAGGATGAATAAACTATTATTATTATTATTATACATATTCAAACAAACCCAAGTAATAAAATAGAATGAATCAACACGTTAAAAAAATAAAACTCAATCCAGATCGAAATATTTAGTGCAGGTCCGAAAGCTGAAACATTAAACATTTAGATTATTTAGAGGTTCCAACCACCGATGAGTGCGCTGCTGACTATAAACAAACATGGCGGAATTCCAGTAACCTCTTTTGGAGCAACGTTGTTTTGATATGTAAGACAGATTATTTTACGTTATTTTCTTAGTTCTCGTGATGATTTTGTGGAGAATTTCAGTGAATTAATGTATTATTGACAGTGCAGTGTCGATTTTATAAAAAAATTTTATACAAGTGGGCTTTTTTCCATTCTAATTGGATCGACAATTCACGAAGTATTCGATGGATCAATTTCATAATCATCTTGTTGATAATTATGGTATTATCCTTCCTCAGCAGTTAAAACTAATCCAGACACAAGACGCCTTGTAACCTAAAATATGATAACTTTGTGAATAATATTTTAAATGAATAACACTGATATAAATACCTGCTAATTTTTATTTAAATACTAATTTATCTGTTCAGAATACTATAAAACTTCGGAATATCAATCAAGAATACCTGGATATGAAAAAAAATATTATAGCTTAAAAGCACGTGAAACATAGACGATCTCAAAGAATTACTGGTTCCGTAGTTTGGAATTTTTTCCGAAAGGGGGCGCTTTGTTCTTTGGATTCGCCATTCTCCGCACCAAAGACATACTTTTTTAGTAATTTTAGATCTATGAACAGTACATTCGAACTATTCTGCGGTGGTGCCATGTCTATCTTCACGGAAGGTTGTTATGATAACAACAGTTGACAACCGTTTATTAGAGAATACTGAAAGTGGTCACCAGTGGTTATCAAAAGTTGTTATCAGAATTGCTATGGTTAGCAACTGTGATAACCACTTCACTCAGTGAATAGCCCTGATTATCATGTTCATGTTGATCTTCAAGGATTATGATTTTGGAAGGGTTTTAAAGTTTTAAAAAAATTGGTCATTCAGTTTGGTTTCATTGTGTGACACATTTAAATATCCGTTAGTTATTATGTTCATTATTCCTGAAATTTTTCGTGGAAATGTCATTTTTCGTGTCTGCTGGACACAGGAGTGAAAATAATCCTAAGGTTACTTCTGAAAAAATGTAAGGTTTTAAACTGTGTACATCATCATGGGAAAAATACAGGGTCTTACATTTGAAAAAATCGAGAAAAAATAATTTCAAATTCTTCATATTTGGACATTGATAACGGACACCCTGTATAAAAAAGGTTGATCATTTAGGAACGATGATTACTGATTAGGCAAATTCTTAAGTTAAAAGAAATTCTGACCAAAATGTTTCTATCGCTTCTGGAAATCGGTAGAGGGCTTTCACCGAACTACTGTTTCATAGAAATTTTGCAGTTTTTTCTGAATAAGATCCGTACCGTTGAAAAAATATCCCTTATATTCTGCGTCATGATAGAGGTATTGAAGAAGAGAATTCAAAATATGCGAAAATATATGGTGTGTTCCATTTGAAAAATCACTCATTTGTTCGATAATTTTTTTTGGGAGCACCCTGGATATTAGAAAATAATTTCCTGAGATGCAGAATTGAAATTACAATTTCTAAAACGTCTGGTTTGGCAGCTATGAAAGCCTAACGCACTATTGCAGGACACTGTATATGATTTGAAGTGTGTTGAGATCAGTAAAAAACATTCAATTGATCTGAGGTATGAGAAACAACAGAAATTCAGAATATGTATATTTATCAGTAGATTTCCGTTAGTTTCAAAAAATTATCAAAAATTAAAATTCTGAGCACTATATGGTAATTGACCTCCAAGGATATGCGTATAGTGAGGTGACATCTGGGTGTGTTGAGAGTAGAGTTCATGATGTTGTCCTTCTGGATGTACAGAAAATATAGGATGCAAATTTAGAGATTTTTTTGATCCTGTCACGCTGATCGTGTCACCAAGATGAGCTGTACTGATGCCACCTAGAATTGAAGAAAATAATAATTATCATCATTATAAAATGAATGAGAGTTGAGTTTCATAACCAATATATTAGGTTAGGTTTTCCTATCTCTATTGATCATTTTGAGTAACGTGACTTTGACAGAGCGGCCATTTTGTCCGTGGGGCACACAAGAGCGCTTCTGCATAAAAAAGGCGCAAGTCTCCCTGAACCGCGACCGACGACGGACGCGGGTCTGCCGCTAGCAAGAGTGAATTCATTTGGTACAGTTTTCCATTCAAACGACCAGATATCCTGAAGCTATGGATAAAGGCCGTTCGCTGGAAGAATTGGACTCCATCCAGAAGTAGCAAACTTTGTGGGGATCATTTTCTTCTTGTTTTATTTGTTTTTATTTAATTCATAGTTTTAGCAATGTATTGTCTCTGAGAGGAACCTCTTTTTTTCTGTGTTATGAATCATGACGCGCTTTTCTTCATAATTATTGTGTTATCATTTTCCGAAAACATCAATCACCTAAAGTAGGTATTATGTATATGTTATTCGCAATAGCCGAAATCGGCCACTGTCCGAAATTTTTGCTCATAGCTCGTTATGAGTATCCAAATTTACCCACGATGCGAATATATGTTTTTTTTCGAGCACTGAGTAAAGTGGAATACCCAGAACGCGTTGTGGGTAAATTAGATAATCCACAATGCGAATCCAATTTTAGCGCGCTTTCATTCTGCGTTGTGTACAATTCATTTTACCCACGTCGCGTTCTGGGCATTGCACTTTACCCAGAAAGCGGTGAACAAGAATTTGTCGTCGAAGTCAGCCTGCTGTAGGTTGTGTACTGACATGTAGGTACGAGTAGCGAGTATTACGAGTAGCATGAATACTTACCACAGTGCCTGGATACCTTGTGATTTCTCGAAATTGGTTTGACTGTATTTTGGTTTTAGTGCGTGTTTTCGATAATATTTCAATATAAAAGCTGAATTCGAACCAAAATTAAGTGAACAGGTCGTTATTATTACCAGACGAAGGTCATTTAGATATTATGTCTGAAACCAAAGTGACACTATGAAGAAAACGGGATTGACTTGAATTACCATTCAAAAAATATCGTTGGTTGACCGGTTTGATCCATTAATTGGTGGAGAAAAGGATAAACTTGTTAACATAAAACGTTTAGCAAACCAATCCAGTGGCGTATAGTGACCAGTGTTCGGCGTGTTCGAAGAACACGGGCCCGGGCCCCTATAAGGGGCCCAGACGCTTGGGACGACTAGCGTTAATAGGGAGGGCAGGGGCCCGGAAAATATCTTGAACACAGGCCCGTGGTGGCGTTACCACGCCACTGAACCAGTCTGCCCTAGATTTTCAATGTGCAGCAAATGAAATGTGTGATGTAATACTGATAACTCATTGAAAAATTGGATACAAAAGAGAAAAAGCCATCTGTCCATTTCGCTTCATCCAAAATACGTTTCAAGTAGAACCATGATTACAAAAAACCGTATATTGAAAATTTATATAGGTAAAACAAAACGCTCACACCAAAAAAGTCGTCGTTCAGTTGGACCAAACGATGAGATTAATAACTGAAACCATAAAACCAACTCCAGTGAGGTGGCTTTCAACTCTGAGTAAAATCGCCCCGCCGGATATACGACGCTCGGCAGCATTGGCTAGAGAACATCGTAAAATCATGTCAAACGAGCGCCTACCGATTCATGAAGAAACCTCACTCATCTGACTCATCAATCATCACACAAGGACGCCAAAGGCTGAAATCTAGACAACCTCCTATCAGAAGCGCCTCCGAAATGACTAATGAATTCAAATACCAGAGAACAATGGACAGCAAGATGGCTAGATCTACAGAATCTGACTACACCCAACCTACAGGACTTCGCAGAGTGCTCTCAAGGCGCTTTCGAGTGGCTGTGCAGTTTGGACATTAACGTATACTTTATCTTAAGATCTACGGTGATATATTGTGATATGTCTATGTACTTTTACCTTTACTTATAATTTCTTCCTATCGTATTGTAAAGCATCCATACGCTAAATAAATAAATAAACGATATATAAACAACTTATTAGAACTAAAAACAAATAGGTATTATTTATTTTCACAAGTACTTTTATGACATCTTGAATTACATTTTATATTCCACACATGCACACGCCATAGTTTGACATCCTTTCAAACAATCGAGTTTTATAAAGCCAGATTGGTTTCCTGAACGTTCCTTTGTTGACAAGTTTATCTTTTTGGCCAACTGTTTATAAATCATATCTTTTCAATCTTCGATATTTTTTGGATGATAATTCGAGCCCGTTCCGTTTTTTTTTCGTAGTGCCACTTTGGTTTCATTTACTAACTTCACATAACGTTCGTCCGATAATAACAATAACAACGACCACTCTTTTTTTCTAGCATAAGTTCACTTAGTTTTTGTTCAAATTAGGTTTTTATATTGATATAATTTCGAAAACACGCACTTCAATCAAACTTGAGAATTGACAGGGTGCGTAATCTATTCACGCTAGGTACTCGTAATACTGGCTTCTCGTACGTGCCAGTACACAAACCTACAGCACAACTTCGACGACAAATTCTGGTTCATCGCTTTCTGGGTAAAGTGCAATACCCACAACCAGTCGTGGGTAAAATGAATTGTCCACAATGCAGAATGGAAGCGCGTTAAAATTGGATTGCCATTGTGGTTTATCTCATAGACTTATCAATAATATATGTCTATGGTTTATCTAATTTACCCACAACGCGTTCAGGGTATTGCGTTTTACACAATGCTCGAAAAAAAACGACCTGTATGTATCGTGGGTAAATATGGATACCCATAACGCGTTGTGAGCAAAAATTTCGGACAGTGGCCGATTTCGGCTATTGCGAATGACATATACATATACCTTATGAAAGATGATCAACAATTCTCTGTGTATATTATATTCCTTAATGTCAATTAATCAGTGGAAAGTAGTCCATTCTCAAAGTCGAGTGCAAATATTATATAATTGAAAATTTGAAACACCAATGTCTTCTCCACTACCCCACACAGCACATGTACGTACAATGGACGAACAATGGATGTTTATTATGGATGTTCGAAACATCCATTGGATGTCCAGAATTGGTACATAGTACATCCAAAGGACGTTCATGGGACGTCCAGGACACCACTTTGGACGTACAATTCAAGTCCAGATAACGTCCAATGGATGTACATTGTGCCTATCTTGGACATCCATTGTACGTACATTGGATGCACATGTACGTACATTGAATGAACAATGGACATTTATTATGGATGTTCGAGACATCCATAGGATGTCCAAAATTGGTACATAATACATCCAAAGGACGTTCATGGGACGTCCAGGACACCACTTTGGACGTACAATTCAAGTCCAGATAACGTCCAATGGATGTACATTGTGCCTATCTTGGACATCCATTGCATGTCATATGTACGTACATTGTATGAACAATGTTTATTATTATTGTTCATAATATAAAGAAATATTCAAAGCAATTTAAATCCAGTTAATTATTTAGTAACACTGAAATTAATCAGATACGGCGTTACTAGATGATATCTAGTGTTAAAGGTATATCTATATCTAGTATTTATTTAGTAGAGGTAGATATACCTATAACCATAACCTATAACTTGCTATAACATCATCAGTCATCACACGCCTTGGGATTTGACTCGTTCTAATCAGCTTGTCACAAGCCACAATGCCACACATCATCATCCAGGATCCTAACGAATGTTCCAACAACATCATTTCATGATCTTGTACGGATCAACGGATCTATGCAGCGGAACGAAGGTCCTCTTAAAACAAAACGGAAGATCGTTCTGGGGGAAGACTACCGCATGGCGACATCTAGTTATGAATTAGACAAACAATTCGCTCTCGAAGTTACGCGGTCGAAGATAGATGGCATATCTCTCATTTTCTCCTTCCAGTGACTACATGGTAATATAGTCACTGTATCTCCTCAGCAAGCAAGCATGTGAGTTTTCACAAAAGAAACATGAAGGCGGGAGCGTGAGAATCGTACATAGTTATCGATATGTCCGAAAATAATAATTATCCAACGAAAGTTTATTCTAGAAGGAATTATTCCAAAAGGAAAAATTAATCAGTAAAACTGAGATTAATCAGATATCAGTTGTTGATATTTATATCAATGCACGCGGTATCTGATTTATCTCAGTTTTACTGATTTATTTTCTTTTTGGAATAATTTCTTCTGGAATTAACTTTCGTTTCGATCTGAAACATGGCCGATATGGCGCTCATCTGCGAATCGTCTATAATGTATCTGAATTGGACGTACAATGAATGTTCACTGTTGGATTTACAATGGACGTCCAGAAATGTACATTAACTGGACGAACAAAATATGCACCATTAATAATGTATCTGAATTGGACGTACAATGAATGTTCACTGCTGGATGTACAATGGACGTCCAGAAATGTACATTAACTGGACGAACAAAATGCACCATTGAACAAATTTTATTTGAAGATTGTGTTTGGAAATACTATTGATTTTCATTTGGAACAGGGAAAATAGATGAGTTTCAAACAGAAAATTCATATATATTTTTGGACATTATATGTATGTTCAATGGACGTACGTTCGTAACAACCAATGGACGTCAACAATTGTAAGTACAATGGACATCCATTCAACGTCCATGGACGTTTGGACTTGATATGGTCGTAAAATGGACGTCCAATGGATGTCGTGTGCTGTATGGGACGGTATAGGGGAGCGCGGGGTAATGGGAGCGGTCGGGAAATGGGAGCTATGGTGATTTAACGGAATGTAGGCAAATTCAAGTGATTGTAAACACATGGACGCCTTCGCCAACCTTAGAGAAACTTCGCCTGAGCTGTACGAGCCCTTAGTGTCCAGCGTTCAGTCTGGGGGGACAATTGTTTGTTATTCGCTCCGCGCTTATACAAAACTGTGGATTTCCAACGCCAAGGAAAGCATGAAATTTTATTCTCATTTTATTATGTTTATATTAATTAAATCCGTAGATTCATTCACCAACTAAAGCTATTTGTTCATTTGCGATTGAAATTAGAGTTACATTATTTATATTATTACTTTTCGGAAATGGTAGTCAGCGGGAAATGGGAGCCAAGGATGGCTCTCACTCAAAAAGTGGGGAGATGTGGTACCGATGCAGAAATTGTGGAAAATGGGCTCATGAGGAATGTTCCGGAAGTGATAGTCCAGCTTCTTATATTTGTTTCTTTTGTTTGGATCCGTAGGATCTGGGTCATATTTCCTTTTTCAATAATTTTGTTTTTATTTTTCTTGTTTTTCTGAAAGATTATATTATTTTATTTTTGTTACAATGGATAGCTTGTAGTAACTAATAAAAATCACATTCAAAGTGTGTTTAGTTCAACTTTGGCGCAATAATTGGTATTATGGCTCCCATTTCCCATGTGAGCGTGAAATGAGCTCCCATTACCCCAACGTGTCGGGTTATGAGAGCGATTGACTTTTTTCGCAAAATCGTTATTCTACCCTAATCCATGACTGTGATTTATACTAACCATGATTAAAACATACCTGTATTCATGTTCTAAGAGTTCCTTATCGAAAATTATAAGAAGGTTAATAAATATGGGTTTTATGAAAGTTTTCCCTTAGTAGGCTCCCTTCACCCTACGCTCCCCTAATGAAAGAAATTATCATTCAATCAATTGTAAGCATGTTTCGAGTGGAGGACCACCCATCTTCAGTACATACAGCTGATACTACACAAACAAAACATAATATTGTATAACAAACAAGTTGATCTTACTTACAAAATGAAATGTCAACAAGGAAACAAATCAACAAAATTCAACAGTGTTCCCCTTCAAAGTAATTAATCAATAAAATATTCGAACAAATCAGGAAAATGATCGAACATTTACCAAGTTGGTCTGCTATAAGATGAATGAAAAATATTCAAAGAAGGAAACCACACAGCGAAAGCGAACTCTCAAAGACCATGGCGGGAAAGAGGCGAAGAAAACTGCAACGAGAACAAAACAAACTGTACGCAACACAAATTACTATAAAATTTTTCAGGTAGGAGGAAACAGTCAACTGAACGTAAAAACAGACAATAAAAAACTTTAAAATCTTATAGAATTAAAAAAGCCAAGGCATTCAAAGTGAATTTGGTCGTTCAAAGACACCGTCCGCGGACAAGTCACAAAATTATTAATGAAGAAGATCTCAGTTATGTTCTTAACTCATAAGCATTCCCTTGTCCCAAAACCGTAACAGTTCCATATCCGTATAAGGATTGAAACTGTGATTAGGTACTTTTCACAACGTGATTTACGAAAGAACTGTCAGTTTCAACATCGTTGGAATGATCATGGTTTCTATATTTCTGAATTGCTCTTGTATGTTGACGAATTCTGATATTAAATGACCGGCCTGTTTGTCCAACATAGACTGCTGAGCAGTCAGGCGTAGAGCAAGATAATTTATATATGCCGGACTTTTCTAAAGTAGGAACCCTATCTTTGTTATTGATTAAGAAGCCTCCCAAAGTATTATTACAATTAAAAGAGACTTTGATATTATTACAATCAACCTCAAGCAATAAATTCTTAATTAATCGTGTTAGAAACTTTCCCCAAAAACAGGATGGAACAAAAACGGGGAGATGGATCGTGTTACAATAAATTCAAGTTAACAGATCTGCAGATAAAGCGATGATACAAACGTTCAATCATTCGGGAGGGAAAACCATTGTTCGAACCTATCTGTCTAATTATATTCAATTCTCTATCAAAATGGAAGGGGCCCATAGGAACTGAAAAAAGCCGACAAAACAAAGAGTGAAAAGCCGCTACTTATGTGGCATAGGATGGTTGGATGAAAAGGGTATAATGGAATCCGTATGAATAAGCTTCCTATGAACTTAGAACTGAAAATGGTTCCCCACTCTCCACTCTCTGAACAAACAGGTCGAGGAAGGACAAACCTCCGTCTGTTTCAATCTCCATTGTGAAAGAAATACTATCATGAAGCGAATACAAAGAGTCAAGTAGATGCATAACCCAAATAAATATTGCCCTTGAGAGGTTACAAGGAAAGCGTAATGAAAATTCTATGAAGCAGATTTTCGAAAAACCAAAGGCACTCAGAGGAATACCTTTTGACCGAAAAAAAAAATTTGAACGCAGTTGAACTATTCGAAAAATATAAACGTTTATTTCATGAAATTTTAGATTGTATCATTCACCTAATAAAAATTAGGTTCGAGAATCTGAGTGAGATTAAATTTTTAGGATTACTTGATATGACCAATTATCAATTATTTCCATCAGAGTTTCCTTCCACATTGATGAATTCATTAACAGGGAATTATCGTGACGTATTTGATGAGGACCGATTGAGAAATGAATTAAATATAATTTATAAAGATTAACAATTTCATAATGAAGATATATACGGCACCCTCAAATTGATAAATAATCTTGGCATGGTTTCAGTATTTTCGGAGGTTTATAAGCTTGCAACATTAATTGTGACTATCCCTATTACAAGACAGTGTTCAAGCTGAAAGAGATTTTTCATGTTTGAAACCGTGAAACGCGTTAAACGTTAAATCATATTTGCGGAATACGATATTCCAAGATAGACTCTCGGCTCTCGCAATGATGTCAATGAAGAAAGCAATGTTAGTCGCCATCAGCGAAAATAGTGGTCAATTTTTTGAAGACATAGATAAATTTAATTTATAAATAGTGATATTATGGCGCATTTCCGAAATTATCATTTTTCACCTTTTATTTTTTCAAATTGAATCTACTACTGAGTAGGAACACCTCTGAGGATTTCTCAATAAAGAAGTAACTGTAATTGTGCTGAATAACATAACTGTTCTTTCTCAGTAGTTAGATATGAAAATTATGTTGTAGTCAACCACTATGTATAAAATATGAGGTTCACCTCATATGTTGGTGAGAGGATATTGAATTCCGGGAAAAGTATCGTATATACCGTTAGCCCAGTGGTCAAGGCCCGGAAAGTAGGGAGACGCAGGTTCGATTCTTGCACGGTGTGTGACTTTTTCCGGAATTGCAAAAAATATTCAATAGTCTGCATGCCGTTATTTCTTTCCTTGATTATATTTACAGACGTTAACCTATTCTCATGTATTATTCTCGGCTTATTAATATAACATCATTGGTCGGAATCTGAAATCCGATCTTAATACTGAAATCGAAAAATTCGATGACGTAGAGTGAAGGATAAGTGGAATCCCCTGACTAGTGATGTTGAATCATTGCTCCCCACCTAGGATCCCCCTCTCATCAACATATGAGGTGAACCTCAGGATATTGAATTCCAGGAAAAGTATCATATATACCGTTAGCCCAGTGGTCAAGGGCCCGCCCGGAAAGTAGGGAGACGCAGGTTCGATTCCGGCACGGTGTGTGACTTTTTCCGGAATTTCAAAAAATATTCAATAGTCTGCATGCCGTTATTTCTTTCCTTGATTATATTTACAGACGTTAACCCATTCTCATTTATCTTTAATGTCTTTAAAAAATTTACCACTATTTTCGCTGATGGCGACTTACATTGCTTTCTGTATTGACATCATTGCGAGAGCCGAGAGTCTATCTTGGAATATCGTATTCCGAAAATATGTTTTAACGCGTTTCAAACATGAAAAATCTCTTACAGCTTGAACACTGTCTTGTAATAGTGATAGTCACAATTAATGTTGCAAGCTTATAAACCTCCGAAAATACTGAAACCATACCAAGATTATTTATCAATTTGAGGGTGCCGTATATATCTTCATTATGAAATTGTTCATCTCTATGAATTATATTTAAATCATTTCTCAATCGGCCCCCATCAAATACGTCACGATAATTCCCTGTTAATGAATTCATCAACGTGGAAGGAAACTCTGATGGAAATATAGATATAAATGTCTCTTCTTCATACATTTATTTATTCTATGAGCTGATTTAATACATGCAAAACATAATTCTTTTGATTTAACAAATTTCCACCGGTCTTCAGGAGATAGATCTTTGAATTTTTTACATTTGCCTGAACTATGCTCATTGCTCACCTTTGCATGATATACATAATTTACTATTTTTGTCGATTGCAGTCACAAGAGTAGAATTTATTTTATTTCTGTTTCCAGAAAGGTTTGATGGTTTAAAAGGATTCAGGGTTCGTAAAAAGTTAACAGCTTCTGCTTCGTGGAAAATCCAATTTTGAAAATCATCTAGACATTGTCAGAAATGACAATGAAGCGTCAGAAGTTTTTTGAATTTGCTCCTGCTTTTTTGCTAATTTTTCGATAGAATAACCACTTTAAATCTATGGGAGATGATCCCCCAATAAAAGGGGCCTGTAGCGTTCCTCGAACACCTGAAGAACAGAAGAATCATCACTTGGAAGATCGGACCTGATCGAAACATCCTCCCGATCCAAGAGAGAGTTAGGACTTCGTGAAAAGGGTTTTTTTAGCAGGTGAAGTATTTATTTACTTCTTCTTTCTCGGTTTTTCTTCTTTTTTCTTGTTACAGATATATTTTCAAGATACTTCCATCCAGATCGATGAAAAAGCTTGTTTTCATCAAGTTCAAGAAGCTCTGTAACATGGATATCATTTGAACAAATTCAGCATCACTACACATATACGGGGAGACAGAGTTTTTTCAGAGGTTTTTATCTGTTCTCGTGTGTCATACGCAAAATTGTATGGTACCCCGTTCACATTCCCTCTGCTAACACTAAGATTTGGATCGGGAAACAGATTGTTTTTTTTTATACAATCTGTTCCTTGTCGCCATTTCTTCACACGTGCCTTATGCCATATATTGTTTGATTTAAGAAAAAAGTATGTATTACTCTCTTTCAAAAGAATATATATATATCTAGACAATTTGTTGATTGCTCACTGACACTGACTTATCTTTTTCCCCAAGATACTTGCATAGAATATGGTAATTCAGATAAAAGATCTTCCAAGAGCTGCGGACAGGACAAATAATTATACATGTTGAATTCCTTCAAAGTTGAAGTCAAATTTTGAGGTTTGTCAGAGTTAATGCTAAATTATTAAAATCATAAATCTTCATGAATGGTAAGGACTTGATCTCTTGAATTAACACTCTGGTCAATTTCTAGTTTAGCTGCCCCTCTCCGAGTTTTAAAATATTTTGTCTCGTGATTGTAAATGTTTTGAAGATACTACAGTTTTAATTTCAGCATTGGCAAATGAGTAGTTTTAGAGAAAAAAAATAAAAAAGATTGTGAAAATGTCCACCTGCGTTTAGACTTTATTTTTATTCGAATCGCATCGGCAGTGTAAAATGCCGTAAGGTGATTTATTCTCGAACAGACCGTGTTGCCAAATCTCAATTATTTCTAAAATACTAAGATAGACATAGAACTTTCACACATGGCAGGTGGATTTTCAAGAGATGAGCCTTTAGATATGACCCCCGATGACGTCGGCACCGTTTTCGTTCTATTCAAACGAGGGTATGGGCTCCAGCAAGGGGGGGTTCAGGGGGGCATGGCCTCCCCGTAGATTTTTATGGCCTTATCGTTTTTCAGCAGTTGGGTTGGGTAAGTTCAAGTTAGGCTTTAGACGTTTATCCTATTGTCTCCCGATGACGTCGGCACTGTTTTCGTTCTATTCAAACGAGGGTATGGGCTCCAGCAACGGGAATCAGGAGGGGCATAGCCCCCCCTGTGATTTTTATGGCCTTATCGTTTTTCAGCAGTTAGGTTAGGTCGCTAGGGCTAATCGAGTAGCAGGATGTTTGAACAACACGATCTGGAAGAACAGAAATCTCCGAATGGAAACAAAGACTCGCATTTACAAGACGACCATCAGACCAATCATGACATACACCGCGGAGACGAGACCAGACACATCCAAAACTAGACAACTCTTGGAGACTACAGAAATGCGGGTTCTAAGACGAATAACAGGCAAAACATTGAGAGATAGAGAACGGAGTGAAAACATCAGAAAAGAATGTAAGACAGAAAATATTAACGAGTGGGTGAAAGGAAGGAAAGTAGAATGGAACCGACACATTGGACGAATGACTCAGGACAGATTGGTTAGAGTTGCAAGAGATAAGTCACCAAGTGGAAGGCGAAGTGTTGGGCGTCCTAGAAAGAGATGGAGTGATGACATCGACCTGGGATGAGGTGGATTCATTCGATGAAAGAACAGGCCTTAGGCCTATTATGGAAGACAGAAGAAGAAGAAGAAGAAGGTTAGGTTATGTCAGTTCGGAGTCCTATGGCTTAATTTAATATATACTGCAATAATAACATAAGTCAACTGATATTATGATATAAACCTCGAGAAAGCAACGTTACATTCGTGAAATGACCTTTGAATAAAATTTGTCCAATCTATTTTCTATATCATGTTCCATTCCTACGAGATATCGAATATATAATAATAACATATTTAAATTCAACATATCGTTGATGGGTTTCGTTTTGGTAGAAAACTTCGGTTACAAATTTTGAGCAATGAAGATGCAACGATTCAACGTGGCAACAAGCATCGTACGCTGAATTCAATTCAAACAAAATTTTCACGTTTCAAATCATGAGCGTATAGGTAATCGTTACTACGGAGATCAAAAAAAATAATTCGACAGTTGAAAATTAAAAATTCATTCGAGATATTCATTCATCTTCTTAGATTATAAAATAGTAGGGGAAGTACGTACAAAATGACATAGAGTTTTATTTCAGAGGCATACAATGGCAGATCCAGCTCTCGAGAAAGGGGGGGTCACGGTCAGGTGGATTACATACCCGCCAATTGATTTTTTTTTATCAAACACAAGATTTGAGGGTTCGTCCAGTCCAGGGAGGGTCATGACCACCATGACCCCCCCTTGGATCCGCGCTTGGAGGCATAACTTGTTAGTAGTGAATCACAGTAATGTCATATTCTACACCTATGATCTTTGGTCCTTTCTTTATAAAATCTAATCAACCATTATGGAATAAGAGTACCAAATAATGAAATATTCTTAGATAAATTGGGATAAACGAAATTCATTTCGTCCGAATGCTATGGACATAATGACTTACTGGCAATAGACAACTGTATTTTCCTACTTATAGTTACAAAACTACTGACAAATTTCACCAATGAACCGCTTGGTTCTTCTAGGAACATCAGCACAAGATGCGTGAGCCCAATGCAACCAATGCATGCATCGTAACCAGTCTTTTCCAGTGCTAATCCTGGAGAAGACTGTTTTTTTCCCGATCTGAATCGGAAAAAAGGTCATAACAATAGACAGTTGGACAATCGTCTTAATCATCTCGAAAGTTGCTAGGAACATTTCCTTCTTCATTGTCTTCTTCAAATAATGCCCTAGGGAAGTGTCTCCTTTTCTTTGGAGGAGGTATGGGCTCATTTTTTTATTTGATTGCAATCATATTAGGTTTAGAAGTTGAAACTAAGTACGCTTATCGTGTCTTCGGCTCACGTTTGCCTTGTCCACCTATGAATCGTCCATTAGGGATTGGAGGAACCTCCTCATAGGATCATCAATGCATCTTAATCTAGATGCATTGCCTTTATTAGCCGCAGATGAATATTTTGTTATGAATATGTTAAGACAAGTCCTGGCTCTTTGTTTGGTGATGGAGCCTGGGATGAATAGTCTCGGTGTTGTCCGGTAGATACGGTTAATTCAGCTGAAATACCTATGTCATTTTGTCCGTTCACTGTATATGTCATTTTGTCCATAAAGCGCGTTATAAATCTAGAAATATATAGAATTGATACAAAAAGTATATTTAACATAAAAAAAGCTTCGTGAACACAATGACAAATAAGTAAAGTTTGAAATCAATGCAATATGAATGAAAAAAATGATGAATACTGGCCGATTCTTCTGAAAATTTGGCGCAATAAGAAAACTCGTGACCTATTATTTTCTGTCATCACTCATAACGACCGAATGAACAAAAGTAGCGCTCGCGAGTTTTCAGAGGTTAATTGAACCCAATCGGGTCGTGTGATTTGGTAGGCAGTTCCGCATTTGATACCTCCAAACTCAAATTATGATGCCTACATATCATTTTGTCCACAGGGTCTTTCACGAGGAACCTCACCCATATTTATACGGGAAACTACTGAACGTATTTTCATGAAATTCAGCACTTATAAGTATTTCACGATGCTGATGAAATCTAAAATATTTTCAAGGCATGAGCACCTCCGGTTTTTCCGGAAATGACGTCAACTTCCGTTTTTCAAATTAGAACACCATTTTTTTATTGCAGAAATAGATTCCTTAGAAAATTTCAAGTTATTTTGATGTAACATTTTTCAGTTTTGGTTGGAAACTTCTCCCTGAGCGGGAAAATTCGAAAAAAAAAAATCGAAAATAGAGCTCCGCTGAAACAAGAATAACTTCGAGGTTTTTGGATGGAAAATTTTCATTTTTGGGTTTTTTCAAGATGTAAGATTGATGTATCCACTTTAAAAATCGAAATCGCGATTCATGATACAGGGGGTGAAAAAATCGCTTTCAAAGTTAGGGATGACAAAATCGTGAAAAATCAATTTTTTCAAATTAGAACCCCATTTTTTTATGGCAGATATTGAATCTACGTTGAAAAATAATGTGAGTGTATGCATCACACCCTTGCCCTAAAATGGATATTTTCTGAGTTAATATCCACTTTTCCAACCAAAACTGAAAAATGTTACATCAAAATAACTTGAAATTTTCTAAGGAATCTATTTCTGCAACAAAAAAATGGTGTTCTAATTTGAAAAACGGAAGTTGACGTCATTTCCGGAAAAACCGGAGGTGCTCATGCCTTGAAAATATTTTAGATTTCATCAGCATCGTGAAATACTTATAAGTGGTGAATTTCATGAAAATACGTTCAGTAGTTTCCCGTATAAATATGGGTGAGGTTTCTCGTGAAAGACCCTGTATGTATACGATCGATAACCACTGGCTCCCATACGATTCAAATATTCATTCGCCGTTCTGTCATTCTCGTTAAGAATATTTATGTTTACATCCCCTATAACTACCTCCGTAGAATTATGTTCAAGGTCCTTGAAATATTTCTCGATTTCTTTGAGAAAAAGATTCAGATTAGTTGATGGTGGCCTATATACTGATGTTATACCTAAGATAGTTTCGTTCAGTGTGATTTCTGCTAGTAAGATATCAGTTTCACTCAGATGTATCGTAAATTACAGGCTTTCATGTTTAAATGGTCCCGAACAAAAATTACCACTCCATCATTCTTATTATGAACCGAATTATGGTAAAATGTGTTAAAGCCTTTTATTGAGTAATGTTCAATTTTCTCAATGTTAAAAGTTTCCAAAAGTATTATTATATAAATTTTTTCCAAGTCAATACCCTCCAAGTCTACCAACGATTCATCGAAATTTTAATTTATGCTTCTCATGTGAAAATGAATTATTCGAATCCGCGATGAGCCCCCCTCAAAACATTCCTCCGACCCAAGATCACCCATACCACCACCGTCCCCGGCACCCCATCCAGCTCCAATGTTTCCAGTAGATACGTTCATCCCGTAGGAAAATACCAAAAACTGAAAGAATGACTTTCGAGCTCTACGACCAAATTACAATGTGCTATGTATACAGGGTGTCCCACTAGTGCCGCAGCGGACGATATACGCGTAACGGACTGCGTTTTGCAAAATTTTTTGATGCAGACTTGATATACTACAAGAAGAGCACAACCTAAAAATATTTTCGAATATATAGGGTGGCCCACAAAAGAGGAATACAGGGTGACTTATTTCAAATGGGACACGCCATATTCAATTCTGTTTTTCAATTCTCTGAAACTTCCTGCATGTTTTCGTATACTTTTCACATATTTTTATTCGACAGTTTTCGAAATATTGGTCATTTTGACAAAAAAATGATATTTGTAGAGGCTATGTTATACAATTATATTTCACGAACCCTTGCACATACCAATAACAGTTTTATTTGGATTGAAAGACAAGACTTCAAAGAATCCTACCCAGCTATAATAAAGCATCTTCAGCATACAGAGTGTCCACAAAAAGACTATCAACTTGACGAATTTCAAATCGATTTTTCTTCATTTTTTCAAATGCAATGCATATAATTTTTTTTCACCATTGTAATCACCATTCATTTTACTTCATTTTTTGTCAAATACAGGATATGCATATCTCTAACGGAATAGGATTTTTTTAGAGTTTTTCCTCCAAATTATCATTTACTTTCGAATTCAAAAAGCAGATTTGGCTTTTCTGTGGTTATTGGGAACTGTCAAATTATTCTATTCAAAATTAACATAATTGCAGCTCCACTTCAAATCATCATAGTTTTTACGGATTGGATATGAATACTAACACAATGATGTAAAAATTCAAAAAATACCTATGAGTTTGAATGAACAAGTTATGAATGCTTCAAAAAAACGAGTTTCAGAATGTCAAGATACAAAAAGTGTCCGCTCTTATTCTTATACAACTTTCTTCGAAAAAATGATATTCATAAGTTTCACAGGCACGCACGCAGCTCGCAAGCTCAAAGCTTGTTTGAAATTTTTGGAAGATTCGACGTTCCAAGTAGAAACATAGAAAATTATCAAAAATATATTTTGAAAAATGGGTACAGAAAGCAAGTTTCTGTCTTCAGTAACTGATTTCATCACATTTTTGGGTAGATACATCAAAACCTTCTAGTTCCTCATTTCGCTATAATATGAATTGAAGCTTCAATGATGCTAATTCTGAGAGGAATAATTTGAAAGTTCTCAATAACCACAGAAATGCCAAATCTGCTATTTGAATTCGAAGGTATATGTGAATTTTAGGGAAACAATTCGAAAAAGCGCTCAAAAATCCTGTTCCGTTAGAGATATGCATATCATGTATTTGACAAAAAATGAAGTAGGTGAAATGAATGGTGATTACAATGATGAAAAAAAATTATATGCATTGCATTTGAAAAAATGAAGAAAAATCGATTTGAAATTCTTCATGTTGATAGTCTTTTTGTGGCCACTCTGTATGCTGAAGATGCTTTATAATAGCTGGGTAGGATACTTTGAAGTCTTGTCTTTCAATCCATATAAAACTGTTATTGGTATGTGCAAGGGTTCGTGAAATATAATTGTATAACATAGCCTCTACAAGTATAATTTTTTTGTCAAAATGGCCAATATTTCGAAAACTGTCGAATAAAAATATGTGAAAAGTATACGAAAACATGCAGGAAGTTTCAGATAATTGAAGAACACTATTGAATATAGGGTGTCCCATTTGAAAAATCAAAGTCGCCTGCTATTCCTCTTTTGTGGGCCACCAGATATATTCGAAAATATTTTCAGGTTCTGCTCTTCCTGGAGTACCTATATAAAGTCTGCATCAACAAATTTTGCCAAACTCAGACCGTTACGCGTATATCGTCCGCTGCGGCACTGTTCACGCCAGTGAACGGTTAAAATAAAATATTCAGAATTTTCAAAATTCAAATAATTAAATTAATTTCTTCATGCTTGGAATCCCCATATGGATTTATCATTGTTTAGGTGCGAAAAGAATTCGCGTCAGCTGTGGAGCACATATGTCGTATATTTGTTTCCTTTTCATATTTAATTCAGTTCATTGATTGACTTCATGAAATATTCTGCTTCCGTATATTGATAATTCTCTGCTTCCTCTTCGTGAATTCGGAAAAGTTTAGTTTTCCTGTGATTCGCAAGTTTTAGTGATTTCGATTCAATCGAATTACATTCTTTTAAAACTTTCATTTGTGCGAATTATTTCGAACAAAAAAACTGTTACCAGTGGCGTGGTATTTTATAATACCGCAAGGATAAGTGTGCCCAATTTGACATTTTTAGCAGCGGATTTTCACGTCAGCTTCATTCCATATTCGTTTGACGAGCTCGTGCAATCTTTATATGGGATAGGAGTCATCGACAGGATCCTGTTTGCTGATATATAGGTAACTATATTTCATCTGTTATTTTTGAGTGCATTTATCCTTTCATTTGTGTTGGGTTTCAATTAATTACATATATATTATACAGTCCACAGCTCTATCTCTTTCTCACTCAAAAAATTATATTTCGAAAAATAAAACTTAATGATTGAACCACACTTTCAGTTGGTTAACTGAAACTCGCCCCAACACGTTTTGGTCCTTCGGGCCGGATATAAAGCTCAATTTCAAGCTCGTTTTATTAAAATTTGAGAGTTCTATTCAAAAATTCAAAAATCCTCATTTTTTAGCGGCCATTATATATTCAAATATACGACGATCAGCACAACCTGTCGACAATCATTCCACATCTGACAGATCGCATACATCTGTTTCCATCGAAGTATTCAATTTCATCACTTTTTAGTTCACTTTTACTGTTTGTATCTGTTTCTTATTCGATTTCTTCATCACAATGCCACCGAAGACAGATACAGGCATTAAAGCATTGGATAAGTTGGTCGAAAAAAGGACCAACATATTTTCTACGATCACCGGAATTTGGCATCGGGTAAAAGACTACGATGTTACAAGGTTGTTTGAATTACAAGCATACCGAGAGAAAATTTCTGGGTATGAGGCTAAATTTGAAGCAATACAGGAGGAAATAGTTGAGTTCAATTGCGAATTATCGACCGAAGATCGTATAGATACGGCGAAGTCGGAGTTGGCGTTTGCTGAGATAACAGCTCGAATAACGGGACTGTTTTTGTCTTTAAAACGACAAGAAACATTATCAACGCCTGCATCAAATTCGCAAACTTCGAATTCAAATTTCGAATCCTTTTTGCTCCCCAAAATAAATATTCGCCCCTTTTCTGGCGAAAGCGCTGAATGGCCTGAATTCTTTCAGTTATTTAATTCTTTGGTCCATGAAAATAACAGTTTAGCTCCCATACAAAAATTTCAACTTTTGAAATCATATCTAAGAAATGATGCTCTCTCGGTCGTTTCAGGGCTGCAACTGTCAAATGACAACTATGATTTGGCATATCAGGCATTGAAATCACGCTTTCAGAATCCTCGTCTGTTAGCAACAATGTACTTGAACGAAATTCTGAATTTCAAATCTTCAAGTAATAATTCGGTCTCGCATCTTAAAGAATTCTTAAACTGCCACCAAAATTCTGTAAATGCAATGAAAGCGTTGAACATAAAGGACTTATCAGATTTTCTTCTATTTTCGATAACATTGCGTAACGTAGACCCATATACAAGAAAAGCTTTCGAGAGTCAACTCAATTCATCTGAAATTCCCGAATATAGTGCCTTGATTGAGTTCGTAACGCAGCAGTTAAAGGCTCAGGAATTCTGCGAACAAAGTTCTCCCAAATCTGCAACCAAATCAGCACCATTCAATTCAAATAATTATGGTAAGAATAAAACAAAAAATGTTTTACTCGCAAATTCTGCATCCACCCCTCAAAGCTATAATGATTCACGTAGATTCCCGAATTCCAGAACGTTTCGTTGTCCGAAATGCTCTGATTCGCATCCATTATTCGCCTGTGCCTCCTATTTAAATTTGTCCAGACAAGACAAATTTGAATTTTTGAAAAATTCCAAGCGCTGTTTTAACTGCCTTGGTCTGCACAATTTCAAAGATTGCGCTTCCAAAAATTCCTGTAGATTGTGTAGATCAAATCGTCATCACACCAGCCTCCATCCCGATAACGAATCTTCTTCCAGTAACGGATCTGCCAATCAATCTAGTGGACCATCTCAAATTCCAAGTAAAACAAATCACGTTGAAAATCAGCCTTCAACGTCTCATTCCATTCCCTCAAATGATGTGATTAATTCCTATCACATCAATAGGAAATCGGTCTCCGTAAACCAAGTACTTCTTGGTACTGTTCAGGCAAGAATAGAATCCGCTGACGGTTCGATGATATCTATAAGAGCTGTTTTGGACCCTGGATCCCAGATTTCGGCCATAAGTCAACCCCTTGTCGAAAGATTAGGTTTGAAAATTGATCCTGTCAATGTATCAATTTCTGGCATTGGTCAATCAAATACTCGACCGTTAGGTTTGGTAGAGTGTAGGTTGTATCCTAGATTGAGATCCGAGTTTCTACAGGTGGATGCCGTTGTGTTGCCGAGAATCACGAATAATATTCCTTCTGTTCCCTTGTCACACGAAGTGTTGAAGCACTTCCAACATTTAAATTTGGCTGATGAAACTTTTCATCTTTCTCAACCAATAGATGTGCTATTGGGCGCTGATATGTATTCGCTGATTTTCGATCGCGACGGCCGAATTTCGTCTTCCGAGTATCCTACAGCCGTTAATACATTTTTCGGTTGGACTATCATCGGCCCTATAAAGGAATCTTATTCTAAATTCAAATCGGTTCTATTCGCCCAATCTGCCCTCAATGATCAGCTACAGAAATTTTGGTCATTGGAAGAGGTTCCGGATACCTTTGTTAGAGATCCTATAGATGATTATGTAGAAAAACATTTCCTGTCCACTCATTCTCGTGATGGAAATGGTCGATACATTGTTTCCTTACCTTTCAAATTGGAGGATACGTCTCCAGATCTCTCTTATAATTCGAATAGGTCGTTCAAATCATATTTGTCCCTAGAGAAGCGATTAATGAAAGATGTTGAATCTTACGATACTTATAAGAATTTCATGCTTGAGTATCTAAAACTTGATCACATGTCACCTGCTAGCACCTCTAATAAATATGTGATACCACATCACGTCGTTCGCAAAGATTCAAGTTCGACAACAAAGCTTCGAGTTGTTTTTAATGCTTCCGATATTGATATGTCCGGTTCATCATTGAATGACAGACTATTAGGTGGTCCTAAACTTCAAAAGGACATTCGCATAATCTTACTTTCATTTAGAATGTATCCCATAGCTATTTGTGCCGATATTGAAAAGATGTATAGGCAGATTCTATTGTGTCCATCTGATCGCAGATATCAGCATGTCTATTGGCGTTCATCTCCTGATGAACCTGTGACCGAATTTGAGTTGAATACGGTCACTTATGGTTTGAAACCTTCGGCATTTCTGGCAATTCGAGTCTTGAATCAGCTCGTTTCTGATGAGGGTGAAAATCATCCTAAGGCATCGCAAGTTATCCTCAATGATATATATGTCGATGACATTATTACCGGTGCATTCGATTTTCAACAGGCGGTGAAATTGCGTAATGAACTTCGTGAATTGCTTAACAGGGGCGGTTTTTCATTGAAAAAGTGGTCTAGTAATTGTCCTGATATCTTGGATGATTTGCCGCCAGACCACATTGAATCACAATTAAATTTCGACGACGATTCAACGGGAATTAAGATTTTGGGTTTAACTTGGATTCCAAAAATAGATTCATTCGGTTTCAATGTAAAGGAATTCACTGAAAAGCCAAGTAAACGAGCCATTCTTTCATACATAGCCCGTATTTTTGATCCAGTTGAGTTTTTGGCTCCAATTGTAGTTTTAATGAAACTGTTGATGCAGAGGTTGTGGTCGGAAAAATTGAATTGGGATGAACCCTTACGTGGTTCTCACTCTGACGAATGGTCGAGAATCGTCGGTGACATTCAGGCACTTTCAATGTTCAGGATTCCTCGGTCTGTCATTTCTTCACACAAGTGTCATATCATATTGGCGGGTTTCTGTGACGCATCTGAGAAGGCATACGCAGCCTCTGTTTATCTTTCGGTTACATTTGAAAATCGCATTTCATCGCACTTGTGGGCCGCCAAATCAAAGGTAGCTCCATTGAAAACACTTTCGGTTCCTCGATTGGAACTATCTGCTGCGGTTCTGTTGGCTAAATTGGTCAGAATGATTCTGAACAATAAATTTCCCCTTAGAATATCTGAAGTTCGCCTGTTTTCAGATTCTCAAATTGTGCTGTCATGGTTGACAACACCCCCTCATCGCCTCAAAACTTTTGTAGCTAATCGTGTAGTCGCCATAAACGATTTGGTTCCTGACGTTTCATGGCATCATGTGTCCACCGAGTCAAATCCAGCTGATTTGCCATCTCGAGGTCTCACGCCTCAGCAATTCCTTACCCCAAAATTTCACCATTTTTGGCTTCATGGTCCTGATTTCTTGGTTACTCCAGTTTCCAATTGGCCACCACTTTTCACCGGATGTGATCTGGATTCATCTCCCTTAAATGAGTTGAAAACTAACATTAATGTTGCAACCGCAAATGAGCCTCCAGTAAATCCGCTTTTAATGGTTATCGAGAATTTTTCAACTTTAAATAGGGTAAAAAGAGTCTTCGCCTATATTAGAAGATTCATTTCCAATTGTCGCCAAAGACACAATTCATCGTCACGATTGTCCGGTCCAATTTCTCGGGATGAGCTTGAGGAAGCTCTTCATTCCGTAGTCTTGGTCACACAGCATCATCACTTTGATCAATTGCACCAGAATTTATTTAAAAAAAAATCAATCGAGAAATCATTTCGTACTTTAAATCCATATATTGATTCTGCAGGATTGATCAGGGTGGGAGGTAGACTACAATTCTCTTCCTTATCACAGAATGCCAAGCATCCAGTTTTGCTTCCTAAAAATTGTGCGTTGTCGCGTTCAATATGCCTCCATTTTCATTTGATCTCGCTCCACTCCGGGCCTAACACGACTATGTCTTTAATTCGGCAGAAATTTTGGATATTGTCTGTACGAAATTTGGTACGGGAATGTATCAGAAAATGCATCACATGCACAAGATTTCGAGGTACAACCTATCAACCCTTCATGGCTCCTCTACCTGCACCCAGAGTAAATATTTCACGTCCTTTTAGTAAGGTGGGTGTGGACTTTGCTGGCCCCTTTTCCTATCGGTCAAATAATTCACGCAAACCAACAATGATGAAAGCATATCTTGCTCTCTTCATTTGTTTTGTTACCAAGGCAGTTCATTTGGAACTAGTCTCGTCCCTTACTGTGGAGGCTTTCTTATCGACTTTGGATCGATTCATCGCTAGACGAGGCCTACCCCAGGAAATTTGGTCCGATAATGGTAGTAATTTCGTCGGAGCTTCACGCTATCTCGATGAGGTTTCTCAATTCTTGAGGTTAAATAATGTCGATATATGCGATAATTTGTCGACTAGATCCATTAGATGGAGGTTTATCCCTCCATATGCCCCTCATTTCGGAGGTTTGTGGGAGGCGGGTGTCAAGTCTGCAAAGCGTCTACTCCTCAAATCTCTAGACTCTACTGCTTGTACATTTGAGGAACTCGCAACGATATTCACTCGCATTGAAGCGGTTTTAAATAGTCGACCAATTTGCCCTTTGTCCTCCGATCCTTCCGAATGCGCAGATTTCTTAACACCTGGACATTTTCTGATAGGCGCCCCATTGTTGTCTATTCCCGAATTGATGCTCGACGATGTTCAAACGCCCATCAAACGTTGGGAGCAACATAAAAAATTGTTTCAACAATTCTGGAAACAATGGTCACGCGAGTATCTCCACACATTGATTCAGCGTAATAAATGGGAAACTCAAAACGGTTGTCCATCTATTGGAGATTTAGTTTTGATAAAGGGCATAGATTCCAAACCTGCCACTTGGCCGATCGGACGTATAGTCGAGTTGCATCCGGGACCCGATGGTACGATACGAGTTGCGTCTATAAAGACCGCCACCGGTCAATATACGAGAGCACTAACAAGATTGGTGCCTCTCAATATTTAATTCTGTTCTCTGTGCGATCTCTTCAAATTTTCTCAATTTTCAATTCATTAAATTGAACTCAACTGTTTCCAAAGTTCTGTAAAATTCACAATTTTACGGCGGCCTGTTTTGTTCACGCCAGTGAACGGTTAAAATAAAATATTCAGAATTTTCAAAATTCAAATAATTAAATTAATTTCTTCATGCTTGGAATCCCCATATGGATTTATCATTGTTTAGGTGCGAAAAGAATTCGCGTCAGCTGTGGAGCACATATGTCGTATATTTGTTTCCTTTTCATATTTAATTCAGTTCATTGATTGACTTCATGAAATATTCTGCTTCCGTATATTGATAATTCTCTGCTTCCTCTTCGTGAATTCGGAAAAGTTTAGTTTTCCTGTGATTCGCAAGTTTTAGTGATTTCGATTCAATCGAATTACATTCTTTTAAAACTTTCATTTGTGCGAATTATTTCGAACAAAAAAACTGTTACCAGTGGCGTGGTATTTTATAATACCGCAAGGATAAGTGTGCCCAATTTGACATTTTTAGCAGCGGATTTTCACGTCAGCTTCATTCCATATTCGTTTGACGAGCTCGTGCAATCTTTATATGGGATAGGAGTCATCGACAGGATCCTGTTTGCTGATATATAGGTAACTATATTTCATCTGTTATTTTTGAGTGCATTTATCCTTTCATTTGTGTTGGGTTTCAATTAATTACATATATATTATACAGTCCACAGCTCTATCTCTTTCTCACTCAAAAAATTATATTTCGAAAAATAAAACTTAATAATTGAACCACACTTTCAGTTGGTTAACTGAAACTCGCCCCAACAGGCACTAGTGGGACACCCTGTAGAAAAAAGTGCATTGAAATTTGAAATAGTATTTTAACAAAAATACAGCTATTTTAATTAACTCAATAGAAATCACAGATTACTTGCTAGAGTTCCAGGTTTGTTTATCTTTATATTCTTATATATATTTTTTTCTTTGTATTCTATTCCCGTTATATTTGAAACATCCCACATCACTTGCAATCTACACAAAAATTAATAAATTTTCATAATTTTCTCAAGGTTATTACACGAATTCTAATTGCATATTGATGAGATTATAAACAATCGAGTGTTTCTTCCCCGAAAAACATTAAAAGAGTAAAAATAAATGAGTATATGCACCATATGCCCAAATGAAAATGTTTACAATATTTCGTAAAACATATATCGGTATCTATTATTCCGTGTCCAGTATTTAGTCACTCTGAATTCATTTATTTCACTTTTGCATTCATTTCCTTAACTATTTCATATATTTCTGAGATGTTAGTGATTTTTGTCACCCCGTTCTCCGTTTTAACAAAGACGTTTCCGCCTCGTATAATCACAAGTGTTTTATCTTCTAGTTTTTGACGGAGTATACGATGGAGATCAAGACGACTTTTCATCAGATCTTCAGTTAGCTCTATTTTAGGTGCGTCAAGTTGGTGACACACCCCCCGAATTTTGGTATCGAATTGTTTTGGGAATTTTGTGCCCATTTTGTGCCAATTTGTGCCGTATGTTATGAATTTTGTGCCCGTTCCGTTTTCGAGATATTTCAAGTTTTCCAAGTGTGTCACCAACTTGACGCTGTGACACACTTGTGGAAATTTGAAATTTTTTTTCCTTCGATAAATTGTGCCCAGTTTGTGCCAATTTGTGCCGTATGTTTTGAATTTTGTGCCCGTTCCGTTCTCGAGATATTTCAAGTTTTCCAAGTGTGTCACCAACTTGACGCTGTGACACACTTGTGGAAATTTGAAAATTTTCTTCTTTAGATGAATTGTGCCCATTTTGTGCCAATTTGTGCCGTATGTTACGAATTTTGTGCCCGTTCAGTTCTCGAGATATTTTGAGTTTTGTTTGTGAGGAGCGTCAAGTTGGTGACACACCCCCCGAATTTTGGTATCAAATTGTTTTGGGAATTTTGTGCCCATTTTGTGCTAATTTGTGCCGTATATTATGAATTTTGTGCCCGTTCCGTTTTAGAGATATTTCGAGTTTTTCATGTGAGTCACCAACTTCACGTTGTGACTCACATAAGGAAAGCTGGAAATTCTTCTTTGGATAAATTGTGCCTATTTTGCGCCAATTCGTGCCGCATAGTATAGATTTTGCATGCTTGCAGTTTTCGAGATATTTGAAGTTATTCCTGTGAGATGAATAGATGTAGCAGAATTCAAAGAGGAGCGTTAATTCCATGTCATAGTTTTATGTGATCATTTTAAAGTATGAGTTGTTGAACTTGCAGACATTCGGTGAAAACAACCAAATTTCAATGATTCGACGACCTTTTCACTTAGAATAATCAATTCAATATAATATTTGAGTTGATGAATTAATAATATAATATAGGTACAGGTTTATCGAATACGTTGGCACATCCTCAGTTTCAATTATACAGGGTGTTTGGTAATTTGACGTGAACCTTGTAAAGGGATATACTAGACGTCATTTGCAGTCAATTGCGTCGAGTGAAGCATGGTCCGAAAATCTATGGTTACGAAGATATCGCGATTATTCGACTTTTTTGAAATTTTATGCTTCGTTATAATTAATTTTGTGAAAAGTACTCGACTCTAAATATTCAATGAATATTTTTTTCAAAGCTGGAGAAATGGTCCTCGTTGCTGCGAAAAAGTATTTTCACTAAAAATTCAGATAACCCGAGATTAGAGGGTCATGGCTGCACCGGTTTTCCTCATAAAATCTTGATAAAACAGGTGAGAATTACTTGAAAAAAGTATTATGGACTTGGTGTACAAATCTCAAGAAAAACTTCCCTGTCTCATCAGCTTTCCAAAAAGGTACATATGTCAATAACTGCTTCATGCAATCTAAGTCCTTTATTTCACTCGGCGTGATTCGTAAGCCGTAAGCGGAGCGGGCCATGGTTCGATCACTCGGAATAGTTGACATGATATGACAGATCATATATTAAATTATCAAACTGTTAGTTGCTTGCAGTTACAACAATGAGAAAAGTTAATTTTTCCTGAATAGCCGTTGAAATCTAAATCTTCAACAATCGATTGAAAGTACTCCAATGGCTTGTTGTGGAAACACAGAATATGCTGACATTTTGTACTTTTACGGATTGCGTGATGGAAATGCTATTGAAGAGGGAGATCCGGTCCGAAGAATGGACTTTTGTCGGTTTCTTCTCAATTGCGATATCGAGGGTCCCAATTTCTTGAAACACATCTTATGGACAGATGAATCTGAATTTAACCAAGACGGAATAACAAATTTCCATAATGCGCATTATTGGGCGCCAAAAGGTCAGAATCCCAGAAAATGTAAAGAAAAGATTTTCTTTCAATGTATGGATAGGCTCCGTCTACATTTGTATTGTTGGACCAGTTTTTTTACCTGATAACCTAAATGGGATCTCGTACGAAAATTTTCTGCGTGACGAGATTAGGTTGCAATTATAGAAGATGTACCGCTGACAGTTCGATCACGAATTATTTTTCAGCATGATGGCTGTCCAGCTCATTACTTCAGAAACGTGCGGTTGTGGCTAGACCAAAACTATCCCCAACGTTGGATAGGACGTGGTGGGCCAATTTCTTGGCCGGTCAGATGTCCGGACCTGACCCCATTTGTTTTTTACATTTGGGGTCACATGAAACAGCTAGTGTATAGTAGGTACACCAGTGACGACAGCTGAAGAATTCAGGGAGCGAATTTTGACGGCTGCTCAGCATGTAAAGAATAACTTCTCAACGCGGGTAACAATTTCTGAAGTACGCCGTAAACTGCGTGCATGCATAAGAAATCGAGGGCGACAACTCAAGCAGGATCTCTAGTTTTGTTAATTTTTTGTTTATGTTTATGTCTATGTTTATGTTTATTATACGGATTTGTTTGTGGTTAGTATCATTAAAGCAATTAACAGTTTGGTAATTTAATTTGTGATCTGTCATGTCACCTATTCCGAGAATAATTGCTGAAAGTGATCGAACCATGAACCGCTTACGAATCACGCCGAGTGAAATAAAGGATGATAGGATATCTAAATGACTCGAAAAAGTCTGTTGTCTGCTTGGTTTTCCGGCCATATTTTTTGATTGCATGAAGGAATTATTGACATATGTACCTTTTTGGAAAGCTGATGAAACAGGGTAGTTTTTCCCTACATTTGTACACCAAGTTCATAATACTTTTTTCGAGTAATTCTCAATTGTTTTATCAAGATTTCATGAGGTGCAGCCATTTATGACCCTGTATATCTCGGGTTATCTGAATTTTTAGTGAATACTTTTTCGCAAGAAATGAGGACCATCTCCTCAGCTTTGAAAAAAATATTCATTGGATATTTAGAGTCGAGTAGTTTTCACAAAACGAAGCAGAAAATTTCAAAAAAGTTGAAAAATAGCGATATCTTCGTAACCATAGATTTTCGGACCATTCTTCACTCGACGCAATCACAGAATACTTAACTACACAGAAGCGTCACTCAGCGTCGGCACTTTGATCTTCAAGGGGCAAATTTTCGTGACCTTCATTCTCTGTTAGGTAGTACATATGTCACTTTTGGGCGGTCCAGCCACTTATTTCTATACTATATTCATAATTCTATGGGTCCAGCGGGAAGTTTAAATTTCACTTTGACGTATGTACTACCTAGCATGGCACAAGCGTCATCAAATTAAGTTTTGGCGGGAAGGCGGAATGACGCTTCTGTGTAGTTAGGTATTCTGTGACGCAATTGACTGCAAATGACGTCTAGTATATCCCTTCACAAGGTTCACGTCAAATTACCAAACGTCCAAACACCCTGTATAATTGAAACTGAGGATGTGCCAACGTATTCGATAAACCTGTACCTATATTATATTATGAATTCATCAACTCAAATATTATATTGAATTGATTATTCTAAGTGAAAAGGTCGTCGAATCATTGAAATTTCTGCAAGTTCAACAACTCATACTTTAAAATGATCACATAAAACTATGACATGGAATTAACGCTCCTCTTTGAATTCTGCTACATCTTCCTTATGTGAGTCACAACGTGAAGTTGGTGACTCACATGAAAAACTCGAAATATTTCTAAAACGGAACGGGCACAAAATTCATAATATACGGCACAAATTAGCACAAAATGGGCACAAAATTCCCAAAACAATTTGATACCAAAATTCGGGGGGTGTGTCACCAACTTGACGCTCCTCACAAACAAAACTCAAAATATCTCGAGAACTGAACGGGCACTAAATTCGTAACATACGGCACAAATTGGCACAAAATGGGCACAATTTATCTAAAGAAGAAAATTTTCAAATTTCCACAAGTGTGTCACAGCGTCAAGTTGGTGACACACTTGGAAAACTTGAAATATCTCGAGAACGGAACGGGCACAAAATTCAAAACATACGGCACAAATTGGCACAAAATGGGCACAATTTATCGAAGGAAAAAAAATTTCAAATTTCCACAAGTGTCTCACAGCGTCAAGTTGGTGACACACTTGGAAAACTTGAAATATCTCGAAAACGGAACGGGCACAAAATTCATAACATACGGCACAAATTGGCACAAAATGGGCACAAAATTCCCAAAAAAATTCGATACCAAAATTCGGGGGGTGTGTCACCAACTTGACGCACCTCTCTATTTTCTTGCCCCTCAGGTTTCCACAGTTCTTTAATATTGCTATCTTCGTATGATATCGTACAAAACGCATTATAACCGTTCGGGATTTTTCAGATATTTTACCCACTCTGTAACACTTCATGATGTCATCCTTTACCTTTAGTTTTTCTTTGAATAATTCAACAGCGTTTTCCATCAAGTTTTTCCTTTCAGATTCTATGAGGTTGTAAACACAAATGTTGTTCATTCTTTCCGCCTGTTCTAGGTTATCAATTTTCACATTGATTGCCTTTATTTCTTTGGTGTTATTATTTGTATTAGTTTGTAGAATCTCCAGTTTTTTCTTGACCTTGATGAGCAGGTTGTCAATAAACGTATCATCACACATAATTTCTCTAAGAGATTCTCTGATTGCACTTTTTATGTCGATATTAACTTTGGGACCCATTTTCCTGCAGAAATCTTGGGAATTTTCAGCAATAGTTACTTAATAGTTTTGATTTAAAATTTGTTGGTACTGTTATGTTGTTCAATTTGAAATTTTCGGTCGGAGCGATGCGGCTACGATCTACATAGATACTGTGCGCCATACGTGAACCATCAAACATAAATTTCTGAATAAGCGATTTATTCATAAGTAATATCATAAGTGCATCCAATTTTTCCGAAAAAAATCGAAAAAACACGTTGCTGAGTAATATTTCAACAAGAAGCATGAGTGCAGGTGGCAACAAAAATCCGAGTCGAAGACGAGGATTTTTGCACTTGCACGAATGCTTTTTATTAAAAAAATATTACTTTGCACTGTGTTTTTTCGATTTTTTGCACAGGAAAAATTAGATGCACGAATGGTATTCGACAAGACTATTTCATGAGTAACAGATTATTCTGGATGCATCTATGTATGTATTATTAATTCCCGTTGACAACAACTGTCAAGTTTTGCCGCGGGTAAACCCGAAAAAACTGCTGACAGCTGCTGCCATCAGTGGCGGATCCAGCTCTCGAGAAAGGGGGGGGGGTCACGGTCAGGTGGATTACATACCCGCCAATTGATTTTTTTTTATCAAACACACAAGATTTGAGGGTTCGTCCAGTCCAGTCCCCCATGACCCCCCCCTGGATCCGCGCTTGGCTGCCATACAGTTTTTCCATCTAGAATCCATTTATGATTCAAAATTGCGCGTTTCTGATTGGTGGAAATTAAGACGAGGGAAATAGTCAGTATAATAATGAGGTCAATTTATACTCGAAGAAAATAACTGAATAACTAACTTCTTAAAAGGAATCATATCTGTTCCCTTATTCATAATACGGAATATGCCGATACGATAAGTATCAAGTTACATATAGGATAAGAATTAAATCTGTCACCATATGCCATATTATCTACTAACACCAATATGGATTATACCCCTGCTTTTCACACTCACAAAGTGAAGCCAAATCTTTGGTGAGGCTTGAGTTGTACGCTTGCCTCAACTGGAAATTCAAAAATTGCGAGAAATTTAGAGTTATGTTTATTCTGAAAGACAACAAGAAAATAGACATCCAGAATGAAAATATGTCACTTAAATACTTTCAGTTCAATTCTAGCATATGAATAGGAGTTAACAATGATATTAAGGACTTGAAGAAAACGGAATAAAGCGATTGAAACATTTCACATTAAATTGTGAGGTTACGATCGAAACTATTCACATGAAGTTAAGAATGACATACGTTTCACAACATAATACAATGTGTCAGAGAGAGATAGAACTAAAAAAATATTTTTATTCTCAATATTGCCGCACAAGCGCTGATCAGGATTGTTACCAAAGCCCAGCTTCAATTTTGATTGGCTTATTACCCATATAGGAATTATTAGATATATGCCATATACTTACACTTTACTGTGGATTAGGCATAAACCGAATAACGAATGAAAATTGAACCCAATTTATGATCAATCGTTCTGTGGGAAAATAGATTTTTTTCGCTGTGTATATTTCAATATCTCCCAAAAACGATTTCTAGGAGGTCGTCCTACCCTCTTTGGTTTTTGAACTAACTTCATTCAGAGATATGAGCTGAGACTGATTCATCAGCTGATCTATCCAAATTTTGGTTTTATTTAAATACATTCTGAAGCATCATCTATTCCTGGTTCTATGGTTTACGGTGATGGTGATCGCTAATTGTTGTCTCCGCAGGACATAGTTGGTGCCTTTGCTTCATATTTTGAGACTGCTTCATAGAACTTACATTATAATGGAATATTTACCTTGCTGTTCAGCTTAAAATAATGGTTTATAAACACATAGACTTATAGTAACATGGAATTAAGATGTCTTAAATAATGGAGTATGCACTGATAAGATTTTGTTTCGCCAAAATTGAGAGTATTAGAAAAAGTTTCGTTCTTTCCTCTTCAGGTGACGCTATTCACAAATTATGGCTGATTTTCATTATTTCTTTCGAATATTTGAACTTATTCTGGTGAACATGTTGTGTTAATGGTGGATAGTTCTTTCAAGCAATGATTTGTGTTTATATTCCGGACATCTTGATTCAGTTCTGAAGAAAAGACTTTCATTACATGAAAATGTCATTCTGTAGTCATAATTGAACTTGGAAGATCAGCTGTTGATACATCGATCAGATCGACAACGGAAAATACACTGGAAAGACATTGCGGTGCCGCCACGATACATTTTTAATATTTTCGATTTGGTCGAATGACTCGAATGTCATTGCTTTCAAAAATTGACGAGTGCATACACCATGTGTTTAGACATCTTACCTGGATTGCTATTAGCCTGGCCTTGCTGCTCAGCTTAAAATAATGGGTAAACATCTCAGTTGGATAAACAGCGAGATTTCCATGTTTCCATAAATATGATCTGTCACATAGATCAGAAACACAGAAATTGTTTGTCAATTACTTACTATCTATGGGCAATGTCGGTATCATTGAATTCTGAAAATTCATTTATTTCACAAACAGCAATTGAAAAACATTCAAAAAATGAAGGGAAAAGATGAAAATTTACAACTCACGATTGAAACACATCGTCTAAATTCTATTCTCTTGGCATTTCGGCAAAATTTATGTGTTCCCTGTGACAGCTCATATCCATGTTAACATGAAAATCACGCTGTCCCTCCAATATATACCCATTAGGGTAGAGCGAAAACGGCCAAAAAATACATTTTTTTGTTTCTGATTTCTTATAGTTTGACAAAAAGTTGCTTAGTTGTATGGTCTCAAAAACAAGATTTGAAAATAAAAAAAAATAAAATTTTTTTGAGGGTCCGCTAGCGGTTTGAAAAATCATATTTTAAGGAAAAAAGGTTATTTCTTTTCAGACGAAATGAAACATGTTTTTACTTATTTTTGTTTTTCAATAGTAGAGAACCCATAGAAAATGAACATCGCTACATAGCAAAATTAGAGTTCTAAAGAAACATTAACATCCACAGGGTCCGCCAAAAGTAACAATATTCATGTAAATAGCTATTTTACATGTCCTTTTTATTCTATTTTGGTTTCAAAAGTTTTATTATTATTCCTCATCGGTCTCCCGGTCTCAGCTCAAGCTGGTATTATTTCTATGAACCAGTGAAAAAACAATTCAGTTCCTCCCACTAGTTCAGGAATTTCCGCACGATGTGACAGGTTTGCAATGCTACAGCCTGTTGTGCATATCCCGCGATCCTCTGGGATAATTCGATCTTTTTCTTGAATGATTCAGCTGAAGTTCCGGATGTCTTCCGGTGAACTCGTTATAGAGGGAGTATCTCCATCCCGGAAGTGGCTTGTCCTCGCAATTGTTCACGTAATAAAAAGCTCGCATTACTTCAATTTTCATTTCGCGGCTTCACTCGATACGTGCATTGTGAGCTCCCCTGCGGGCAGTCCTCCTCACGGTGGTCGAGCCAGCAGGTGGAGTAGCATTTCGATCTTCTGCCATGATATCGGTTTCCACTTCTCGTTGCTGGCTTTTCATGGGATTGCCACCATTTATCCTTGGTGGCCCAGGTAACTCGGGCCGTGGGGACGTCACCCCCCATGTGGCGTGGCAGAAATCAAACCACACCCGTGCGGTTATTATTATTATTATTATTACAAGAAAATTAGAGCTGAGGTTATCACCTATGAAAACTCAGAAAAACAAAAACAATGAACAAAAGAGAAATACATCGCATAAACTATAAACTTAAAAATACAAAATAAGGACTGTAATTCCGAACATCGTTGAAGTTGAAAATACCTAAACTAAATGAATAAATCCAGAATACAAAATAAATATAAAGTATTACTACGTAGTCAAACGTTGAATGCACCATTGTAGTATGTTGAACACACTGTATATTTCGTACGTGATATAATAAGATTAGTGCGACCTCCCTTTAAGACCTACAGCGGCACGTAAAGCCAGAGCTCTAGGTCTCATCATTGCCAGTTATGTTTATCAAATATAATGTTATTTAAAACAAGTAAACATTTATAAAATATATATAACAATTGGCTAGGGAGAGTCATTGAGAGATTCGGAGTGATTCATTCAGAAGCGTGTACGTATTGACCGCTTGTTAGTCAACAGCGAGAATCTGTAGTAAACATATATTCAATGTAAGTTCAGTGAATTAAATCCCTTTGATGAGTCTGCCTGGTATTATGTATTCTTCACCATCCTTAACTGCATAACGATTGGTCGAACCTACCCTAGCTGGGTACATCACATGGCGATCCTGCCAGTTCGATGCAGTTAAAGGTCCAGAATCCAGAAGGTTTTCATCAGGATTTGGATATGGGTATGTAATTCCAAGTAGTTCAACCAACAAGCAAGATGGGATTAGGCCATTCCAAGCAAGACGAGATCATCTTTGGCCAGAGATCCAAGAAACTATGGAGCCGACTGTACAACTCGAGGAAAGGAGAAGACACCAGGAGGATGTAGTGTAAGAACTATTTCTTTTTTCCTGTTATGTCATGTCGTGAAGTGAAAAGTGATGAACTAATTGATGTGAAAACATCAAAAATGAGCCGCGAGAACATAGTGAACGGGCCGATAGTGTAAATAATGAATTAATCAAGATTTTAAATTTAACAAATTATGTAAATTGTCAAGTCGGAACCAAATTTTCTCAAAGCATCGCAAATGAATCATAGTAATTTTAATCAGAAAGAAAATTCGTACCATTCAAATCGAGGTCGTGACCGCAAGGAAACAAAATTTCATGTCAGCGTAAGAGAGTTACGCACAAGGTCACGGTCGAGACAGTTCACGAATTATTCGGAAAACAATAACACCTCGGAATTATTTCTTCAATATGACTAATCCGTCTAGTAGATTAACAGAATTCCGTTTGATTTTAGAAAAGTAACTTCACGGTTCATTATGTAAAAGTTTCAGGAAATTTTTTCAGCACATGCCTTATCGCGTATTAAAAATAAAGTAGAGACGAATGCCTTCGATGGCGAAAGGATTGATCACCTTGTTGTTGTCGAAGTTTGAAACGTCCAGTGAAAAGTATTGAGTAAAGACCACTTTCAGAAAAAGAATTTCATAATTTGAAAAATCAACATTCAGAGGATTACAATGAGAATTTAATATACAGGGTTTTCATTTAAAAACTTGCCACCCCTATTATTTCCATATATATATATTTTTTTTTAAATCGCCGAGACCCGTCAATTTTGTTTTGGAGGGGGAACAATTTTGACGTATAAATTAGCTCTCCCCCTTTAACCCCCTACCCTCTAGAGCCACCCCTACAAAAATCTTAAATGAGAAAGGGGGTCGAGTGATACATCATTTTAAAGGGCTTTTTATTCTCTATATTTCGGCATATTATTTTTCAAATTTGGGTGTTGTTGGTTTGTTGCGTTAGGCGCAAGATCGCGTTGATGCATCGAGTGAGCTCGTACGTAGAGTGTAAGTAAGTATGCGTACGCTTATCAGACGCATAAAAAAACAATTTTTTTTGTCGAAAATATTTATCTACATGTATCGTCGAGTTACAAGAAAAACATATTCTCATTTTTTGCTGTTTTATAAAAATAGTGTAATAATAGGTGGTGGGAACTTTTCAAATTGACACACGCCTAACTCGGCAACGCAACACCCAAATTTGAAAAATAATATGCCAAAATATAGAGAATAAAAAGCCCTTTAAAATGATGTATCACTCGACCCCCTTTCCCATTTAAGATTTTTGTAGGGGTGGCTCTGGAGGGTAGGGGGTTAAAGGGGGAGAGTTAATTTATACGTCAAAATTGTTCCCCCTCAAAAAAAAAATTGACGGGTCTCGGCGATTTAAAAAAAAATATATATATATGGAAATAATAGGGGTGGCAAGTTTTGAAATGAAAACCCTGTATAATGTGAATTCACAAATTATTTTCAATAACCAGGACATCCGATCGGCGTAAGACTTAGGTACATCGTTGAGGAAACTGGAAAATTTATGCGCAGAAAATAATATATTAGAATTGTTCCTCATAAAGCTAGCTAGCAATATAAAATGTTCGAATATGTTGTCAAATTATAAGAATGAAATTCTAGCAACATCCTTTAAAATTAATGTAACGCGTATAAAAGATTAAGGCAAATAATTCTGAACGATGTTCACATGCTTCCAACCGGTGGACATCCAGACATGTTTAGTTTAATTTTCAGAAACCTAGTAGATTATTTCCTCAAAAATTTGAAAAACCGTGTAGATCCAGTTTACAATTTTGACAAACGGCATAGAAAGATGCTAGAGAAAACTTGGTGAAGGTAAAATCGGAAAGAAGAGAAATTTTCGACAAAAATTGTAATGAAAAATTAAATACTTTGGAATATCGTATTAAACTTTGTAGATGTAAGACCCATTGAGACTGATATTATAGATATAGATATTAAGCTATAGATAAGTCAAAAAAAAATATTTTTACATTGTATAGCAAAAAATTTTTTTCTCTCAAAGAGGGAAGGTGTAGTATGTTGAACACACTGTATATTTCGTACGTGATATAATGTGCGACCTCCCTTTAAGACCTACAGCGGCACGTAAAGCCAGAGCTCTAGGTCTCATCATTGCCAGTTATGTTTATCAAATATAATGTTATTTAAAACAAGTAAACATTTATAAAATATATATAACAATTGGCTAGGGAGAGTCATTGAGAGATTCGCAGGGATTCATTCAGAAGCGTGTACGTATTGACCGCTTGTTAGTCAACAGCGAGAATCTGTAGTAAACATATATTCAATGTAAGTTCAGTGAATTAAATCCCTTTGATGAGTCTGCCTGGTATTATTCTTCACCATCCTTAACTGCATAACGATTGGTCGAACCTACCCTAGCTGGGTACATCACACCATGAGTCATATCTAGATTTGAAGGTGTTCACTGAAGGGGCTCCAACAACACTAACCGGCTCCACACGTCAAAAACTCGATTTGGCGGAAAAAGTTGTCTTGCTGATGTTCTGAAGACCTTTTTTCGTAGCTTGTATTCATGCCCTCGCAGGTGGTTTCGGTTCAGCGGAAATGTGTCCGAGGTATCCAAGCCGTAGAGCATCTGGTGCATAGCCCTATAGGTAATAATGAGATCGCCCCTCAAGCGCCGATCTGCAAAATATTGGATTCCGAGCAGCTTGAGACGATCAGGATAAGTTGGCCTGTTCTGACCATATGAAATGCGGGTAGCCCACCTCTGCACTCTTTCGAGAGCATCGGAATCTCGCACCAGATGGGGACTCCAAACAGGACCGGAAAACTTAAGTATGGGGCGAACGTAAGTGGTGAAGATCTTAGAACACACTTCAGGGTGACATCCACGAAAGGCTTTGCTCATAAGAAGGTGGTCCTCCTTGCTCTGGATACAATATGCTCCACATGCCTCGACCACGAGAGATCCTCAGAGACGATAACTCCCAAGTCGCTGTGATGGTCCGTTGTGTTCAAAACGGTGTTCTCAATTGAGTAATTCAGTCTTGGATTACTCTTCCCAACATGCAGGACCACACATTTCTCAACGTTAAGAGGAAGCAACCATACATAACACCACTGCGATATCGTATTGAGATCCTCCTGCAGATCATTGCGATGAAGACACGGATCCACATATAATTTAAGATCATCAGCATACTGTGAGCAAGTGGACTTCAGCAGAGATGGAAGGTCGGATACATATAGTAAAAATAGAAGTGGTCCCAAGACGGAACCCTGGGGGACACCACTATGGATTGATCTTGCCGAAGACAATTTACCGTTGATACGAACCTGATACTCCCTGCCGCTGAGAAAAGAAATTATCCAACGAAGCAGATCCCCCCTGACACCAAAATGCTCTAGTTTATGGATGAGCCGAAGAAAGTTGGCATTAAAATTTGGGACTTCAGTTTGGCTTTTATAAAGCCATCTCGTCTACTGGGTCCATTCACCAATGAAGAAGCCTCAGTTACAAGCTTAATGTCCCATTCGACTGCTTGGGTGTGGCAAGGAAATGTCGGGATCTCAAACATTTGTTTCGTTCGAATCGCGTCTTCAAGATCTGCGTCTGAAATATTACGAAAAGGAGGTGGTTCAGTTATAGTCAGGTTCTGCCAGAAAGTCATCTCCGTGTAATCTTTTGCGTCAAGTTAATTGTAGATATTTGAAAGATTCACTTGATTCACTTTCTTGGGGCGTCACTTTTCTTGCTTTTAGTATCCTTCGCAATCCCAGTTCCCTAATATGTTCCCTTGGATCTGTTACCATAGCCAGAAGAACGTTTTCTGCATGTGCAAAAAAAGCATTGTGCTGAATGACAGGATCGATGAGCTTCAAATGTTCTTTCTTCATATATCTAGAATATTTGTGAGCTTCCAAAGATTTCGTGCACCATCAGAGCATGAATCGTTTTTCTTTATAGTTGATCAAAATTCAAACTGGTGCATAAACTTTCACAACATATTCCGTTAAGACTATTAAGTTCTGTGAAGGATTTTCAGTTCCAACATATAACCTTAATATGCGATTGGCAAATGTTAACCAGCGGGCGTGGTTTAGCTTTCCAGGTGATCTATTCGCTAAGTCAGTTGGACATTCCTACGCCACTCACAACTGCATGGCAAATTTCCAACAGGTATCTTTGGTCGGTACTTAGGTCTTTAACATCCAACGAAGGCAAATCTATTTCTGTTTTAATAGACTTGTATTTGATCAGAGGAAAAGTTTCACATTTCTGCAGTAAAAATCCAATCGGTCCACTAAAACTTTTTGGGCCTGTGGTTTGTCCATCTAAATTCTGAAGAAACAAGTGCCGCAAAAGAAGTTCATTTCCGTGTAACTGGCACACAAACCAGTGAAGTGATCGTCCTAGTCTCGTCTCGATTATGCGAATTATTCCACCTTTTACACCCGTAATGGTTGGGGTGCCATCACATCCTAAAGCCACCAGCTCCGATAAATCAAATTTTTCTACCAAGTGATCCAGAATACTTTCAGCACATTTTAAGGCAGTGCTGGAATCGGGAACGACCATAGTATAATATTCATTGCTTATTCCTATTATAAAATTAAGACGGAAAGAATGCAGGCATATAGAAATTTGAAAAAGTTGAAATTTTTAGTATAATCCTTGTATAATCCAAGCGACAACAATAAAAATTGGTATGGTTAATATGCGATTCTTAACACAACTTTTTGTTACTATTACATTATGGAAATAAAAAATTTTTTTTTCACTCTACCCTAATACCCATGTAATAAAATATCAAATTTTTCACCTTCACGACTACGCTACAGTGTCTAGATAAGAGCCATTAACCGTAGCGACACCTAGTGGCCATATTCGAAAGGAGGAAAAGCATTTCCTACAAAAGCAGTCCATCCGATCTCGAGTTACAAATGGTGTAACCAACAACTTTGTTTTATATTTAGATTACAGACTATTAGTTGACTTTATTTGGCTTAGCAGTCGGTAATAAAAGAAACTCTCTTTTTTTCCTTGTTTCCCAAGCTTTCGGCTTTATTTAAGCCTTCTTCAGGAAACGCTACAATATATTAATAATCAGAAATGTAGAATAAATACTTACTTACGAAGTTGAGATTATCTACATATTATAAGAGGATTCCTAATGAAACAAGGAGGTTGACAAGCGAGCACTGCGAAAGGCGATTTTTAAGGCAACAACGCAGAGAAATAGAACTTTCTGATATGAATAAAATAACCCTAGAGACATGGGGAAATATCTACGGGAACTATACCCGGACGGAATACAAACTGAACTGTTGAAATGTTGTGGGGAAACACTCCCAATAGAACTAAAGAAATTAACTTATCCAGAAGATATTTCATCAATGCAGGGTACCATGCACAACAATGGAAAACCTGCATATATGTAGTTGTACCGATGTTCAAAAAGGGGAACAAGCGCCAACCAAATAATTACAGGGATATAAACCTGCTTGATGCTACTCTGAAACTCCTCACAAAAATAATAACCATCAGGATTAGTTCGAGCACTTCACTGTCAGAGGAGCAACAGTGATTTAGATCTGGGAGGTCTTGTGTTGAAGCAGTATTTGCATTACGACAGGTGGTGGAATCGATAGAATACAACAAGCGAGCGTATATGTGTTTCATAGACTTGAGACTTAAGAGCACCCTAAAATCTGGACATATCTTACACCAAAACAATTCAGATAACGGTCACAGCCAAGGAGTGGCTTTTATCGTCAACAAAAAAATAAAACACCTAATAGTAAAATATGAAGGAGTGATATCCTACCTAGTCTTGAAGTTGAATAAATGTTACCTATAACCTCCAGGTAATACATTGCTATGAACCGACTTCTACTGCAGAAGATGAACTAGTGAAGAAACTCCATGAGGATATATATCATATAATCACGATGAATAATTGATTAGATGTGTAGATAATGGCTCTGTAGAATAATGCGATTTTCGTGCTAATTTGCGAATACTCGGAATTAAAATTTTGAACTGAGTGAATTTAAAGACTTTTTCAATGAATGAGTGACGGACTTTGAAGCGAATCATTCAAGATTTCGGAAAATTTAGCTGTTTATTGGCGAGAATATTTCGGAGCGAGTTTATATTTTTTGTCATCATTTGTTATCACAAAGCAGATGCTGAGTATAGACATTCACGTGTAAGGAGTTCCATGCACTGCCAAGACTTTCAGTTCGAACATCCTTGGATGGTGGTTTTATGAGATTTGGGAAATTATAATTTTTTTCCCCTAAAACAAGCAAGTACTGGTAGAGTATGAACTACACCTATGAATGTTGCAAAAAGAAGGAGAACAGTCATACTGTATTTATGAGCTGTTTTGGCCATTTTCATCTGAGCTGTTTGGAAAGGAAGAAATCAGCTAAAGTAGTCGAAGGAGGAAATTGTTTGTGCTCTTTAGAATGCCAGAGAAGTTACAAGCGTGAGGAGGAAGAGAAAATTTTACAGGTGAGGAAACTGGAGGAGTATTCCCAGAAAATTAAGAACTTGGAGGAAAAAATTTTTCATATCGAAGAGGAAGGTGAGTTAAAGGTGAAAAAGCTGTCAGATCATTAGAGAAAATGAGTCTGCTTAGTGTTGAAAGAGAGAATCAAATAAGAACTCTAAGACGAAACAGTGAAACTTTCGAAAACGAAGTTTTTCTATCAGAGAGCGAATATGAGGAGAAGATACAGGCATTGGAGAAGAGTGAGAGAGGATTACATGAGAAATTGAAAGCTTCTGAGAATATGGTCGCTAGTATTCTGGAGGAGTTGAATGCCAGCAAGGAGATTGAAAGGGTACTTAGAGACGAGGTGAACAAATTAAAGACCACAAATGAGGCACTTGTTGGTGAAATGAAGGATCTTAGAGAAGAAAACCATAGAAATAAAGAAGATATACAAGCCGAAACAGAGGAGCTTGCTAAACTTAGTGAAAACATGAAACAACTCAGGAAGGAAGAACAGAATCACGAGATGGACTTAATCCATAAAAATGATCAAGAAGAACATGTTTATGAGAAATAAATTTCAGACGAGAATTTGTTGAATCTAGAAAGGAGACTATATGGAAGATTACTTTTTCAATTACGAGAGAGTCTATTGCCTGAAATGGAAGGTAAGAAGACACAAGCAAAGGATGCGAATGACTACACTGCCTCTTTGAAAGATAGAGACGATAACAAAAAATCCCAATCTAAACAGAAAGATGACGGAAAAAAATTACAAACTAGAAACTATGCTGATGCGGTCAAAACATCTGGGCCTTCCAAAAATGATAAGAACAAACAAGGATATATCCCCACGAATAGTTATAAACGAGCATCAGACTGTTATAACTGAAAAAGATGAGCCTGTAAGGGAGAAGGCTAGAGACGATGTATGGTCAACAATGAGGAACCAAAGGAGGAGGTTACGAGATAAGAATTTAATAGAAGGAAATAGCGACATTGTTAATTTACCAGCAGATGCAGTTTTCACTAGTGCTGAAAGGAAGGCGTGGATGTACGTGGGTAGAGTGAGCTTGAAGGCAAACGAAGAAAATATCAAAAATTTTCTCATCCAAAAGTTTCCAGACAGGAAATTTACAGTAACTATGTTGCCCAAGAGAGAGAATGCTGGCAGTATTGCTTTCAAGGTTGCAGCCGACATTTCCCTAATCAGCGAATTACAGAAACCAGAAATGTGGCCTCAGGGTGTTCTCGTCAGGAGATATCAGTTTTTTCGGCAGAGAATGTCCAACAACGAATTGGAGTAGTGTTGATTTGTCGTCTAAATCTGATGAAGCCACAGTTTTGGAGAATGAGCTCATTATCACGTCACAAGATGTCCGCTCTATTGCTGAGGCCACTAGCAAGCCGAATATTATGCTCGGGCAGCAACAGGTTGATGAGTCTCCAAACATCCAATCACAGCCAAGAATACACACAGGTTTGTCCATGATCACTCAAAATTTACAGTCGCTTAGTACTTCTTTTAATAAACTCGTTCAAATGATATCTGACCAAGATGCAGATTTAATTGCCATAACAGAGCACTGGCTCTCAAAAGAGGAACTTCTTGCATATCACTTTAATGGATATGAGCTTGTCTCTAGCTGCTGTAGACCAGAGGGAAAGCATGGTGGAACTGCACTATATGCAAGAGACCACCTTAGAATGGGTGAACGTTCAGATCTTACGGCATTGAGCATTATGAATGTAGTTGAGTGCTCCGCTGCTCAGATATTTGTTGATGGTGTGAGGGTTGTCATTGTTTGCATATACAGGCCCAATACCCCTCCTTTGAGTAGCGTTCCACTGTTTTTATCAAGGCTTAGAATCATGCTGAAGATCTGTTGCGAAGAGCAGGTTAGAGTGATGATTGCTGGCGACTTTAATGTTGATATGGTTTCTGGAGGGAGAGACTCGGCTGAATTCACAGCCCTGCTGGAGGAATTTAATGTCGGTGTTACCAACACATTACCAACACGTCCAGTTTCGGGAAAATGTCTTGATAACGTTTTAACAAACTGTAGTAGTGTTTCAACAATATTAGAATATCACATTTCAGATCATGTAGCAGTTAAATTTATTACAGATGATCTTTATAATTTCAGACCGCAGCAAAAGGTTTCTTTTCGACTTATAAATGCACAGTCCAAATCTGCCTTCACACAGGGTCTAAGATCTATCGATTGGATATGCGTGATGTCTTCTAATGGTGATGTTGACCAAATGTGGAGTTGCTTCTTTGACAAATTCAAGAGTCTATTTGATGAGTGTTTTGTGAGGGTTACACGACTGAAGAAGAATATGAGTGTGCCATCAACTCCTCAGCTTACCTACTTGAGGAACTTATTAGATTACTTTTATGTTGCCTCTACACGAAATCCAGAATATAAGGATACTTACAGAAAAATCAAGCTTTATTACGATACAGCTCTCACAGGTGCCAAGAGAAGCTACTATGACAAAAAGATTCTATCGTCCAGCAATAGATCAAGAACAGTCTGGCAGATCATCAACTCACTGACAGGAAAGAAAACTAAGAAAGATAACCTTCCACAATCAGAGGCTGACTCTGAAGTCCTGGCGGATAAATTCAATGATTTTTTTGCGAATAACTGCAGGGAATTTGCTGAATGTCCTTTGATCCCAAATACTTACTTCAGTCCATCAAAGAGAGTACCTAATAGTTTTTATGTTATTGAAATCACAGTGGCAGAGATTAAGTCGACAGTAAGAGCATTGAAAAATAATAATGCATATGGTTGCGATGAAATCCCTCTAGGAATAATCAAGGATAATATTGATATTGTAGCGGCACCAATAGCCCACATTATGCAGAAATCTTTTGTGGAGGGGATTTTTCCTGACCAACTCAAGACATCTATTGTCAAGCCGCTATACAAGAAAGGCAATGTAGAAGATCTAGCTAATTACAGACCTATAAGCTCTCTCACCTCATTTGCAAAGATTTTTTAAAAGCTGTTGGCAAATCGACTTCTGGATTTTTTTAGAAAATTTAATGTCTTGGCAAGAGAGCAGCATGGGTTTTTGGGAGATCGAAGCACAGAAACTGCAACATTTGAGCTGGTGAGCACTATAGTTGAAGCTTTGGATAGTGGTGATGTTCCATTTGCTCTCTTTTTGGATCTCACTAAGGCATTCGATCTAGTTGATCATTCGATATTATTGTCTTTGCTTGAACATTATGGCATAAGAGACAGCCAGTTAGGGTTACTACAAAGCTACCTTTCTGATAGAAAACAGAGGGTACAGATCTCTGAACAGGGAGTGAGCCGTTTCTCTGGGATAGCAACTCTGAAGACCGGAGTTCCTCAAGGGAGTGTTCTCGGTCCTCTTCTCTTTGTGGTGTTCGTCAATACTCTTCCTGGTGCTTGTCGTGACCTCACCTGTAGACCGGTTATGTATGCTGACGATACAAACTTCCTTTTGCGTGCAACAACTATACATCAGGTGCAGTCAGCGGCAGTGCGAATTCTTGCAGATGTAAAGCAGTGGTGTGCTGAACACAGGTTACTTTTGAACATGAATAAAACAGAGGCTATGATTTTTCGTTCAAGCTGGAGTAGGAGAGATTATCCGGATACAATGGATGTTGGAGTTACTGAGATATCAATTAGAGATTCTGTTGTTTTTTTGGGCCTCACTATTGATGAGAGTTTGAAATGGGAACACCATATAAAGCATCTGAGAAGCAAATTGAATAGTGTGATATATACGTTGCGAATGATGAGAAAACAGGTTAGTTTGCGTACACTAAAGACCCTGTACTGCAGTAACTTCCAGTCGTTGCTGTCATATGGGATAATTTTTTGGGGCGCTTCTTCTTCTGCAGAGGTATTGTTCATATCACAGAAATGGGCAATTCGCACTATTCTCGGCCTTGGGTATAGGCAGTCCTGCCGAGGGCACTTCAGGGGACAGGGTTTTCTCACCCTCTATGGATTATTTGTGTTTAGAGTTTTGGTTTTCTTCAGGAAAAATGAATCTTATTTTTCTCAGGATAAAAATCCTAACAATATGAGAGGAGTTCTACCTTATTATATGCCCAAGCATAGGACATCAATGTTTGAAAAGAACATTTATTATATGGCTATTAAGTTGTTTTCAGCATTGCCTAAACACCTTCAATCAGCAAGCAACTTTAGAAAATTCAAAGAAAAGACTTTTAGATTGATTTTGGAATGTGAGCCATACAGCGTAGAGGAATTCCTTGATTATCTGGGGAACCATGGGAAATAATATCGTTTTGAGAATTTTGACTTGTTTCAATTTTATTTATGCATCCTATTTAGTTTTTTGTATGAATATTTTTTGAAATCAATAAATATTATTATTATTATTATTATAACACATGCAAGGAATTTAGAAAAACCCCACTATGCCGTCGTCACAGGAGACTTCAATGCCAAGATTGGAGAGAGAAACTGACTACTCAGAATACATAGGGAATTTCGAGCTCGGAAGTAGAAACAGCAGAGGAGAAAAACTTTCTAATTTTATGAATGCCGAATAACTGTTCTGTTTGAATACTTTTTATGAAAAACAAAAACAAAGAAAGTGGACTTGGTGTAGTCCAAATGGGCAGGTTGAATACGAAATAGACTTCATCCTCTCAAATGACAGATCAATATGCGGAGACGTATCTATACTCAACAGATTTAATACTGGCAGTGACCACCGATTGGTTCGTGCCCCCCTCCTGCGGGCGCCCATGGTGCTGAAGTCGAGCAGATCCATTGTCAGACAAAGTATCATGGGGCAAACATTGCAACAGAAATTAAACCTTTTTACGAGAAACTTTATAAATCCATCACAATATCCAAAATGAACACCGTAAACATATCCTGAATGTACGCTCAGAAGATCTTCCTGAAATAATGTCAGATCTGTTATCCATCTTATTCATTGGAGGTTTTCAGATATAAAAAGGAAACCTTCGTGTCTGCTCCAAAAAGTTTTATTAGAACTGCTACATATGTTTCGACCCTCTCAAAATAAGGTCTATCAACTAGATTGTTCATGTGGAAATTTCTACATAGGCTGATCCTTTAGAAGCATCAAAACAAGAATTGATGAACACTTCAGAGCCATAAGGAACAACAACCAAAACAAATCCACTTTCGCAGAGCACATCCTCTCGAACTACGGCCACGTTCTCTCGTTGGAGCCCTGCATCCTGTCTCTCCCTCATGGCAGAAGTTTATGCGACACTTTGGAAAAATACATATTACAAAAGCAAAACACAACACCCCAAGTAACCTTCTGAACACCCAGCAAGAATTCCCTGAACTTCTAGTTTGCCCGCATTTTCTCGACCTCCTCCCATAATGTTGACTCCATTCCTCCCCTTTTCCCAGTTTTGACGTTCAACTTTTAACTCTTTTATTGACACTCAGCAGGAATTCAGTCATTTCGGCGGTTTCTGTATTATTTCTGTACTTTCTGCTCGATCTGTCTGCCTTCTTGATAAGGTGTTTATGTTTATCGTTCACTATCGGCGAATAATTTTGTTTAAAAGTTTCTAACATGTAAGTTATTATTTTTTCAAATTCTATTTACAATCAACTGTTATTGTATGTTAATTGTCATTTGATCTTCATACTTGTGTTCTCTCTTTCGTATATTTTTCTGTTGTTGTCTTTTGTTGTTTTATGACCGTTTTCGTACATACTTGAATTTTGTCTGCAGATGCCTGAAGATGGCCCTAATTTTGAGAGGGTCGAAACATAATATGTAGCAGATCTAATAAAACTTTTTGGAGCAGACATGAAATAATATCATTCGAAATTGAAGCTGCTCTCAAACAAATGAAAAACAGAAAAGCTCCAGGAGTGGACAAAATAACTACGGAGATGTTGAAGCTTGGAGGAACCATTCTGGAGGAAACGATCCGAATATTGCTCAGTAAATGCTTGATGGAGGGACAAAAGCCAAAATCATGGGAAAATGCTGAGGTTATTCTGCTTCACAAAAAGGGGACAATACAAATATCGAAAATTACAGACCGATAAGCTTTTTGCCCCACCTTCATAAGTTATTAACAAGAATAATAACAAATCGATTGACAGCAAAGCTGAATCTAAACAAGACAAAAATAAAGAGCCACAGCACAGTCAGGAAAATATTATCATAAATAATAATAATAATAAGAAACTCAGCTTAAGAGGGGTTTATAGTGCCCAGCTTTCTTAGCGTCCGTCAAAGTCTGCCTTCTTCTCACCCCTCACCTCCCCTAAGAAATCGTCGATTTTCAGTACGTCCGAAGATATCTCAGACATTCCTCGTATTTACCGCCCTTTTTTTCCACATGCGAGATTTCTGTTACGTACAGCCTTTACCTAGGGGAGGGCGGAAGTTGTCGAATGCCCTCGTATATTCACGAATGAATTGGAATTATTTACGAAACTGCTGACAACACTGTAAATTCATAGGAGGTAGACGTTTTGGCAGATGGAAATAAATAGTTGGGATGGGCCCCCAATAAATTCGTACACCCTTCTTGGTTGTACGAATTTATTGCGAATTTCTGTTTTGGTTGTAAGTTAGATTCGGAAAAAATCATCCACATCTACAGTAAAAAAAAATTTGATTGAGACTCAAAACCTAAACGAATTTTTTTTTATTAATTTAAATTTGTTTTTTGTATGAGATGCTGTATCAGAGGAATTGTTTTATGATTGCGTTTAATCGTGCGAAAAAAATGATAGTTCTCTAAGTTTTTTCATTTTTTTTTATTGGAGTAAAATCATAATTTTTCTTTGCAGAATCCAACGCAATCATAAAGAATATGGTTCTAGTTCTAGAAAAATATAAGTTATGGCCAATTTTCGATCATAGTTTTCGACACAAAATTTGAAACACCCTGTGATGATTATTCTGAACTTCACAAGATGCATGGCCTTTCCACATTCTTCTACTCTGATGTTATGAGGACTGTTTACGTTGAGGATATTGAGAATAAGAAAAATGAACATTATACTGACTACGAGTATTTGAGTATTTTACTTTTATTCCGGTTTTTTCTCGATATTTTGAAAACTATGGTTTTAACAGAAATGTCTAATTAATTAATAATAATTCAGAATTGAATACTTAACAAAGGAAAAAATTGAAAAAAAATCTTTTCAACAAATCTATTTTTTTCACTTGTTGTATAACCAAGAGCGCTCATGCTACAAAAATATTTTAGCTCAGTAGAAAATTTCGAACAATATGATCTCAATTCTCAGATTTCTAATATGTCCAGTTCTCCAGGAAGGTCTAATAGGCACTCGAACTGGATAATAGTCATATATTTTTTTGATATATGTAATTCATTTGAAATAGCTTTTTTTGATGTTAGTGACTATAATATCAAGAATTTCGGAAAGTTTTTGAAATTGAATTAGTTTTTTCATGAACTCAGATCATGGATCAGAAAATATCATTTTATAAAATTGAAACGATAAGGTAATTCAAGAAGGAGGAAGGATTGTATGAAATTCTAGAAGATCTCGAGAATTTTCTGATCCCATCATAGCTTGTCATGTAAAAAAATTTTATGTAGGATAAACATCACATAACAAATGTGCGCAGATTTTTGCGTTTATCACTAAATTTCCTACTCATCTTCAAAGTAATTGAAACAAATAACACAACACTTCCAATCACAAGAAAAAAAAATCAAGTGAAAATTTACGACCCTCGTCTCTCGTCACAAGATCTAAAGACGTAGGGACCGAACGAATGTGCTTTCGGCTTGCCTGTCCAACAGAAGTAATAAAGAACATGTTTTTACACTTTTACTTTTCACTGATAACAGACGCCTTACAATAAAACAATAAATATTTGCCACTGGGATTTACCGAAAACCCCAAAGTGCAACCTAAAATGTGCAGTATTGCCAGATAGATGGAACGATCAGTAGAAGATGGAAATAGCCAAGTTCGTCGATTAGGTGGCAGCACTTTGCGATCGTTTGATTTTAATTTTACTGAAATCGGTTTTTGAGCGATTGGAGAAAACTTTTTGTGTTAAATTTTTCGTGGGAATTCATAAAAAAAAATAGTCTAGGTTGGAAAGTTAGAATTATGCATATAAAGTCACTAAGAAGGGAAAAAAAATTTTTATTTTTTTTTCACTCGACGAAAAAAAAAATTATGAACTTTCCAACTTGAAGAACTCTTCAAATTGAATAACAGTGAAAACCCCATATAAATCGGTAGTCTCTATCGTGAGTAATCCCGAATCGCGTTTTGAACTGAACGCCAGAACGGTATAGGCCCCTCTTAACCGGCGTATCGATCAATCCCGAGCTCGCTGGAACACCGATCACTCAGGCGGAACAAAGAAGCCTAGCGAGACTGATCCGAAAGTCTCAGGCGGATAAATTACTCGAACATCATATGAGTAAGAACTTGCACTCCATATATTTCAGGAGTTTAAAAGACCAGGACCTGTCTGAGGAATTGTCTTTCGCCTTTCTGAAGTCCGTTAGCCTCAAGTCAGAGACGGAGGGGTTTGTGATGGCGTGTCAGGATGGAGTACTAAATACGAGATGGTATAAAAAGAACATCATGAAAATGGATACCCCAACAACTTGCAGAGCTTGCCATAGGCAACAGGAAACGATTATGCACATCCTTTCCGCCTGCAGAGTCCATGCTCCATCAGGATATGTAGAGAGACACAACGCGGCTCTCCGAATTCTATACTTCCATCTGAGAGCCGCGTATGAGATAGACAAGGAACCGGTGCTACCATATGTGCCTCTGGAGATTGAAGCGGTGGTCCAGAACGAAAGAGCTCGCATATGTTGGAACTATCCTGTCTCAACAACACGACAGATCAATGCTGTTAAACCAGACATACTTCTTCTGGACAAGGAGCTGAAGGAGTTATTTGTCGTGGAATTCTCCTCCCCTGCTGAAAATAATGTTGTGATGAAAGAAGAACAGAAGAGGCAAAAGTACAAAGATCTTATGTTCGAGCTTGGAACTTTATACCCAGGTCATAAAGTTAGGATGGTCGTACTAATCATAGGATGTCTCGGTGGAATGAGAGCCAACTACGTGGATGAATTGAAGATTATTCCGGCCTGTAGATCACTGGCCGAGGTATTGGCGCACAGAATGCAGAAAGCAGTGTTGCTCGGGTCACTTCATATCATCAGGTCCCATGAACTCTAGAAGCCACTTGCAGCTCATCTCTTTTGTTAAGGGGCTACGAGGGCAGGATGAAGAACTCCTCCATTTAAGTGTGAGGGGTTTTTAGTGAGTAACCAAACAAGATCTTGGATTCTCACACTACCGAGAGTGCGGACCCTCTCGGTGCCCATAAAGGGTTTTCCCCTCACACGGACGTAAAAAAAAATAATAATAATAGTTTCCTGTTAGACATTTTACATGTATAGGACAAGTCAATTATTCAACACTCACAATTTATCGGAAAAATATTCACTAACTGAGTAATAACATTGTTCTAACAGTTTAACTTTAACTACTTTCTTAAATTCCTTAAGACTAAGCAATTGCATTCTGCTTGGAAGATGATTGAAAAGCTTCACACACTGATATAATGGGGACATTTCAAACTTACTTGTTCTGTGCTTCGGAATGGACATAGTTGTTTCATTTCTGGTGTAATAATTATGAAATACTGACAGTTTCGTTATACGGTGTTCATTCTCTTTTGCATACAAGAGGCACCTAAAGATGAAAATTGATGCTACAGTTAAAATACTGTAATTCTTAAAATAAGATCTGCATGAGGTTCGAGGTGCAATACCGAATATCATGCGCAAAATACGTTTTTGAGCTATAAACACTCTACTAACATCAGATGGATTACCCCATAACATTATATTATAAGAGATGTGGCTGTACACTAGACTGTAGTATACATTCATTAGTGACTGTAGGGGAATCGAATTTCTAATTCTACTCATGGCATAAAAGGAGCTATTCAGTTTCTTGCAGACATAATGTACATGCGGGGACCACTTCAGGTTCTGGTCTAGGTATATTCCCAGAAATCTGGAACTCTGCTTTGCTTCTATTACACAATCCGAGTACCGTAAAGTTAATTTATTGATAATATCATTCATGTTTTTGAAGTGAATGCATTCTGTTTTGCTGATATTGATCATTATGTTATTTTGACGGCACCAGTCCACAAAACACTGTAACAAAAGTTGACATAGATTCTGCAATTCAACGAACGCTCTGGCAGTAAGCACAACCAAAGTATCATCAGCAAACAAAACTAATCTCAATATGTTCATGAGATGATTGAAATCTGTGTAACCTGATAACGAGAAAAGCATGTTCTTTAAATTGACAGGTAAGTCATTGACAAACAACAAGAAAAGAAGTTGCCCAAGTACAGATCCCTGAGGTGCGCCCAAATTAATGTTCTCTTCTTGTGAGAAAGAGTTGCCGACCCTGACAAGTATAGTTCTACCTTCCAGATAGCTACGAATCCATGCAAGAAATATACCTCTGACCCAATATTGTAGCATTTATCGATGAGGAACTCGAAGGAGAGGCTATCGAAAGCTCGCGACAAGTCAAAAAATAGACCCGCGACAAACAGGTCTTTATCGAGGCAATCATGCACAAACTCAACGAATGATAAAGCTGCTGTGCAAGTCGAGCGACCCCAACCTAAAACCGTGCTGTGCACTGTCCAATATATTGAACTTGTCTATATAGTTCATCATTCGGTTATAAACAATTTTCTCAAACACCTCGGAGAAGGCACTCAGAACTGAAATTGGCCTGTAGTTAGCAATATCATGAATATAATTTTTTTTAAAATGGGCAAAACTATGGCTTTCTTTAAAAGATTAGGAAATACGCCTGTACTTATTGATAAGTTGATGATATGGGCGAAATGAGGTGCGATTTCAGTTCCTATCTTTTTCAATACACGGGTTTAGAAATATTATCAATTCCAGAACACTTGTTATTTTTCAAGGTATTTATTACATTGATCACTTCGTGGTCCAAAACTGGCTGGAAAAAGAAGTTAAAATTCAAAACTGAAGAGGTTGTGCAAGCACTGGATGAAACAGAACCATAATATTTGCTCAGGGCACTTTCCGTTACCGAGGAAAAATATTCAGCAAATATAACCGCCAGATCTTCATGGTCGGCATAAGATGTACCATCAATAATCAATTCAATAGGCTTGCAATTTTTCCTCGTTCGGTTAGTTTGGGTATTCACGATACTCCACACGGTTTTGTTTCTGTTGTCAGATGTTTCAATCAGGTCGCTGTAGTATTTATACTTTGTTTCCTTAATTAATGAGTTATAGGAAGATTTAGCTTTTCTATAATTATCATGAGTTGATTGGCATTTCATGTTGCTATACAACCAATATAGATTATTCAGATTGCACTTTGCCAAGTGAATCGCGGAAGTGATCCACTGCTTATCATGTTTAGCATGATTAGAACACACAATTGAAGGGCAAAATCTTAGGAAACCTTTCTCAATAAGAGACATGAATGCACCAAAGCATTCATCGACATCATGAGAACAATAAATAAATCGATAATCACAGTTTTTAATGAAATGGTAAAAATTGTCAAGATTCTGCGAGCTCAAATCTCTGACCACTTTATGTGTATTATTAGTTTTCTCAGGAATGAACCTCACTGGAAACTTGAGTGAAAGAACCTTATGGTCCCCAATGTGAGCCTCATAAACCTCACCAACATAGAGAAGGTAGAACAATATACAGGGTGAGTCTTTGACTTGTACATATATTTCAACTGTAGATTCCTCTCATCAAACGAAACACTTTTTTCCTATACCATTTTTCAAAATTCGGTTTGGTTTTGAAGATACAGGGTGTCGAAAATCCATGAAAAAAACACTTTTCTGTTTATATCTTCGGATCCGTTATTTCGAATGAACTGAATTTCGGTTGAGTTTTTACTCTATTCTGGTGCATATTCTTCAATCAAAACCTATTCAGTATCTTTACTAGTATAAAAGTTACAGGGTGATCGACTCATCAGTACACGCTGAAACACCATAAAACCACTTTAAAAAGACGAACGGTTTATATTTTCGAAAGAATCAATCATTTAAGAAACTAAAAGTATTCCTATTTTTTTCAATAAAACGCGTCGTTTTCGAGTTATTCCCAATTTTACCCGGAGAAATTTGACGAAAAAATCATTGATTTCCAGAATAATCTGAATGCGTCTCTGAATTAAATATCATCGAATATTATTCCTTCTCTGGTCTAAACGAGTTCACAATGTTGTCACAATATTTATCAACTTTAGGCGCGTTCGGTATATACATATCCGTCAGCTCCTTTCTATCCGCTTGCTCCGTTGGCGTTCGATAATTCAGTCTGTTGACACTTTCTTCTCTGTTCTGCGCTCCGAAGTCACGTGATTGTATATCCGTTTGTATCCGTATTCTTTCGCTCCACTCCGGGAACGAAATAACGAACCCAGTATTTGTCGAGATATTCAAATAATAAAATCCCACAAATGTGGGAGATAAAATTGAACACCAAGGAGGATTTAACACGCACAGTTTCTATTGAAAATTCATAGTTACCGTTTGTTGGGGCGAGTTTCAGTTAACCAACTGAAAGTGTGGTTCAATTATTTTAGGTTTAACTTTCTGAAATATAATTTTCTGACTGAAAAAAGGATAGAGCTTGTGGACTGTATAATATATATGAAATCAATTGAACCCAACACAAATGAAAGGATAAATGCACTCAAAAATAACAAATGAAATATAGTTACCTATATATCAGCAAACAGGATCCTGTCGATGACTCCTATTCCTATATAAAGATTGCACGAGCTCGTCAAACGAATATGGAATGAAGCTGACGTGAAAATCCGTTGCTAAAAATGTCAAATTGTGTACACTTATCCTTGCGGTATTATAAAATAACCACGCCACTGGTAACAGTTTTTTGTACGAAATAATTCGCACAAATGAAAGTTTTGAAAAGAATGTAATTTGATCGGATCGAAATCACCAAAATTGCGAATCACAGGAAACTAAACTTTTCCGAATTCACGTAAAGGAAGCAGAAAATTTGGAATTAACGGATGCAGAATTATTCTCGATTAAGTCAATCAATGAACTGAAATTAAATATGAGAAGGAAACAAATATACGACATCTGTGCTCCACAGCTGACGCGAATTCTTTTCGCACCTAAACAATGATGAATCCATATGGGGATTCCAAGCATGAAGAAATCAATTTAATTATTTGAATTTTGAAAATTCTGAATATTTTATTTTAACCGTTCACTGGCGTGAACACCGTTCCATATTGAAGTTAAATGTCGATGTTAAACAAAATTCGGATATGAATGATGAATCTCGATACAAAATACTTATTAAATTGAAATTAATGAAAACTGAAATGATACCTTATAATCTGTGTCGATGTTTTCATCTAAACAATATCCTCCTGGAATTTTATAAACTAGACACGGTTCAGATTCTATTGAATCACTCACATAATGAATCAGATTAGAACAATAATTCACTGAATGTATTCAGAACTTGAAATAATGTTTACAAAGACTATGGTTTGTTATTGTTTATAGTTGGCCTCCAGATACCTAACCAATCTTTCAGTTTTCGCTCGACGCATGCATGGTAAAATTGGCGGCAAACTCGATTTATGATGGAAACGGCAGAATTCATAGATATTTATACCTAGCTACACAAGTGTATCGTGATTTATTCTATGGTTCGTAACAAATCCTTAACCTTAATGAAAATATCAGAAAGCTGACAACATTTTCTTGAAATTTCTGTGCAAACATTCACAGAATGGATACAAAATAGATTAGGTTAGGTTGTTTAATAATAAATTCTGATGATCTGAATTAAAAGTCTTTTTTTTTTCATGATATTGTTCGGGAATTTCGTGGAAAATATGAACAAGTTAATAGTGTTTACAAACTAATCTGCAGAAAAATCGAAGAAGGAACTTATTTTGGTGTGAGAAATGTGGCTTTTCAGTTGCAGATTTAATCCGATGAAACTAACTGTTTTTGTTGAAATCATCGTGTTTGCAACATTTTTATTCCAATAAGGTTGGTACTTGAGTATTCCCTACATGTATAAACTCAATTTCTATCGAGAAATATGAACTTTGCATCAATTCCAGAAGATCATTTCAGAGGCGTAGTCAGCCAAATATTTTTTTTCCAATGGCTATATCTTTTCAACAGAGCCGAATTCGGAAAAATGGAAAATTAAAAAAAGGTTTCTTTTGACCTCAAGAATCTTCAGTTAAAATATATGTACAAGTCAAAGACCCACCCTGTATATACATATATTTGGGGCATATTATCAAAAATAAAAAAAAATCAAGTATTGGAAATTGGGAGAAGAATACGCCTAACGTGAGCAGCATTCGGTAAACTGAGTTTCATCTTCAGAGACAAAAATGTTCGTCTACACCTAAAACGCAAAGAGTACGATAGCTGTGTAGTGCCAGTGGCGACTTATGGCCTAGAAACTAAGGCAATAACGAAAAAAGTGGCAGAACAACTGAGAGTAACTCAAAGAGCCATGGAGAGGGTTATGCTAGAGTAAGACAGAATTCCGAACAGCGAAATAAGAAAGAAAACCAGAGTTACAGAGATCATGAAAAGAATAGTGAAACTTAGGTGGCACACGTGTGGAAAGATGGTCGTACAGGGTGACATTTTGGAGACCTAGGGAAACGAAAAGAAGCATGGGAAGAGCTAGAAAAAGATGGATAGACGATTTGGTCGCTTCAGCCGGAAAACAATGGATGAGAAAAGCGAAAGACAGATAAGCATGGAAAAAACTGGAAGAGGCCTATATCCGACACTGAATGAAAGAGGGCTGATGAAAAAGAAGACTTAATACAAGATTTTGATCGCGTGAAACTTGAAGACGTACTACACCTCTCATATAATAGAAATATTTATCAAATGTCATCGAAACGATAGAGGACATATATTGAAACAATACAGAGACAGCGCGAATCAACGGCCTACTAACAAAGGAAATCCCAATACCAGACAAGGCGAGTCATTGAGCCCATTAATATTTAACATCCTAATGGATGAAATTATCAAAAGACTGCGCGAAGGAAAAGGCTACAGAATGGGTGACAAGGAAATCCGAATACTTTGCTATGCAGATGATGCAGTGATAATGATTTAGAATGCATAATCTTAAAGCATCTGCAAACTGGAGGTTGATGGTGAGGTTATCAAACAGGAGTCATAGTTTGGATACCTAGGTGTGAGTTTGACAATTTATGGAAACGTGGAAGTGAGAGTAAGGCAGCAAGTCGCTGAGGCCAGAAGGATGGCAGAATGTTTGAACAACACGATCTAGAAGAACAGAAATCTCCAAATTGAAACAAGAACCGATTTCAAGTGAATAACCTGGTCATCAGTGGTAAATACCAACTTCATTCAAGCGCTTTTGGTACTTGTTGGTTATAATTATGTGACGTCATGAATAAGCCATTCAACGTCATCGTTTGAACCGCAGATAATCGTATCGGGCGCATTGTGGTTATATATTATAAGGAAGTGAGGATAATAGGCTTGATTTTCGCGCGATTCAGATAACTACATTCAAGCGCAAGGTGGATATTCGTGGTTGTTCCTTAAGGGCTATAACCAAGGGCAAGACCAGAAATAATCGCGGTTAATACTGGTTATCCTCTCGAAATCGATTAATGACCCGCATTTACAGGACGACCATCAGACCACACATGACATACCTACACCGCGCAAACTAGTCAACTCTTTGAGACTACAGAAATGCGGATTCTAAGACGAATAGCAGGCAAAAACGGAGTGAAAACATCAGAAGAGCATGTAGAAAATATTAACGAGTGGGTCAAAGAAAGGAATGTGGAATGGAACCGGTATTAGGACGACTGACGGAGGACAGATTGTTGAGAATTGCATGAGATAAGTCACCAAGTGGGAGGAAAAGTGTTGGCCGTCCTAGAAAGAGATGGAGTGATGACATCGACCAGGGATGAGGTGAATTCATTCGATGAAATAACAGGCCTGTGGTCTAATTTGGAAGATAGAAGAACAAATGAAGATAAATTCGAATCTAAGTATTCACTAGCTATATTTTATGGTATCTTGGTAATTACAAAAGCTTTATAAACCTTAGGTTTTCAGTTTCGCCGAGCTGCACTATGTAGCAATGTTTATGCACAGTTCATGCCGATGCTTATGTATCCAGTCTTCCTTATCTCTATAAACTCACCATCGTACAAACTATTGGAATCCTTGTGGAAACGTAAATGGCGTGTAGCAAGAGTAAATGCTAGAATGCAGAGAATGAAACCATCTAAGCTAGATATTACTGCTAGAAGGTAACCCCAACGGAGTTCACATCTTCCGAGACAAAAAATGTCGGAGTTCAAACAAAGTCGCTTTACGTTGATACCATTCCATCCCATTGGGTAGATCAGGCAGCCTGACATCATGGAGATAGCTGAAATATAGATAAACATCAGAATAACTAACAGAATGCCGTGTTTGGAACAAGAATGAGGTTACCACTTGGAGCTTGGAGGAGGCCCTTTTTGAGGTAGAAAGCTTTTTTCGCATTTTGTTGCCAAACAATGAGAATATTGAAATCGGACTATTTTGTTTGGGGTAATTGATGAGTGAATTTCATGTAACTTCGATCACTGCAAAAGGGTGAGTAGGCACTTATAGGAAGTATTGCATGCCGAGAACCCCCTTTTTTTCTTCAATCATAATCATAATCAAATTGCATTGTCAACCTGCACATCGTATGTGGTTGCATTTTCAGTTTCCTTCATGTCTCGGTCCTTCATGTCACGTCTTACCTGTATTTTGAAGCGACGCTGTTTTACATGTTTTATGAGTGGACAATAGGAGTCAACCGATGATGTGAGTCACCATTTAATATTTTTTTTTTAAAAACACCTTTTTTTCAATAATACTTGATGTTAGGAAAATTCGTTATTCACTAGTTCAATTGTTTCCTATATTGGATCTTTTCATTGTTAGTTAATTTATTTCGTTTATATGGTCAGATAGGTATCCTTTATACAATCGTCTATTGTTCATTATATTTTAAATAATTGTTTTTAATTGGTAATTGTTCAGGTTCGGGATCCCTGATTTCTAGTTTTTGTTTTGAGATAACCTCTCTATATCGTTGTATAATGTCCTTGTATTGCTCTTTCAGAGCCCCGAAGATGATTTAAATATAATCGAAACGTCGGCAGAATTTTCATCTAATTGATTTCCTTCAACCCTGACCTCAACCAATTAGCAACACTAGACTTATAGGAAGTTTCATAATTTTCAAAAAAATATCAATGCTGTAATCGAACTTTTATTTTCGACTATATCAAACTTTTGCGTTCGTGTTGAACTGAGTAAAAGTTTGGTGCACTGGTCAATTCTGACAGCTCAATGCACTCCAACCGCTCCAATTCCCGTTTTCTTGTTATGAAGGTCTACATCAGTGAGGTATGGTTACAACGAGAGTAAAATAAATTTAATCTGAAGATGGTTCACTTCCTTCTGGTATCATATTCATATTGGGTAACAGGAATTAGGAATTCAGTGGTATAGATCAACAAACCATAGCTAATATGCCAACGTTTCGCAAAAATATATTTGCTTCCTCAGGGCTACAAAAAATTTAAAAAAGTTACACACAGACAAAGAGCTTAACAAAGAACCACAGGGTTAACGCAACGTTAAAAAACAACAAATTTATTCAATTAGCATAAGTCTCGCAAAATAAAATTATTAATCTACCCCTAATTTCAGTCAACAATCATCAAGTACTAAAAAATCCAATGGAATCTGAACATCTTTGTCTGCGTGGCATCATTAACATCGAATTCCGGAAAAATGAGTAGCTTCGGTGGTGTAGTTGGTAAACATCTCTGACCGGAAATCAAGAGGACGCTGGTTCAACTCCCGCCTGAGGTGAAAAACTTTTCCGGAATTCGAAAAAATCCGTCTTAATGCCGATTAATCATTTTCTCTTATATATTTCACAGACGTTAATCTCCAATTTATGTTTACAAATTTTCGGTTGTATTGTTCATCGGTCGGAGACCCGAAGTCCGACCCCTGCTGATGTCGACAAAATATCGATGACGCAAAGGAGAAGGATAGAGTGGGGATCCTTTGACCGATGAAAGCGAATGAGTTTCCCCCCACCTATTAACCCTGCCAAAAATGTCTCATAGAAACTGATAGAAAATGTGTGTATGAGAACTTATGAGATCCTAATTGGATAGTGAAACCGCAAATCCGTATAAAACCATATACGATATTCATCAGTATTTAATGGAGACTACAGATACACATTGCTTCAGTTTCTAATGGCATTTCCTAACGTAAATCATATCCGTTTCTATAAGCGATTCCTACATTGAATTGTCCTTGTTCCTACGAGTTTTTATAAGACTCTATAGTTTTCAAATGTGGTTTTCACATAACTCATACCCGTTCCTACGAGTTTTGATGAGAATCTATAGTTTTCAAATGTGGTTTTCACACACAATACCTACCTGTTTCTAATGTGTTTCCACAGATAACTTATATCCGTTTCTACGAGTTTCTATAAGAATCTATAGTTTTCAAATGTGGTTTTCACACACAATACCTACCTGTTTCTAATGTGTTTCCACAGATAACTCATATCTGTTTCTACGAGTTTCTATAAGAATCTATAGTTTTCAAATGTGGTTTTCACACACAATACCTACCTGTTTCTAATGTGTTTCCACAGATAACTCATATCTGTTTCTACGAGTTTCTATAAGAATCTATAGTTTTCAAATGTGGTTTTCACACACAATACCTACCTGTTTCTAATGTGTTTCCACAGATAACTCATATCTGTTTCTACGAGTTTCTATAAGAATCTATAGTTTTCAAATGTGGTTTTCACACACAATACCTACCTGTTTCTAATGTGTTTCCACAGATAACTCATATCTGTTTCTACGAGTTTCTATAAGAATCTATAGTTTTCAAATATGGTTTTCACTCTTAATACCTACCGGTTTCTAATGTGTTTTCACACTCACACATGCTTAATATCCGTTTCTATGAGAATCTATAGTTTTTCAATGAGTTTTTCACACGTAATACCTACCTGTTTCAAATCTGTTTCTACACAAAATTAATTTCTGCTGTATGTTTGTTAATGAGGTTTGAAAATAAATGAGAATGTTTAAGATTTAATATCAGTCACAAGTTATAAGGATCTATAGTTCTCAAATGTGTTTCTGATGGCAATTCAGAAAATTAGTACAATTAGATAATAGAACGAATGTATAACATTGAAGTTAGAGTGAAAATGTAAATTCATATCGTACCCGAGATCTTACCATCACCGATATTCGCCAGAAATCATTATAATTCACAGTTAATCATTCGCTAATGAGAATTTGACAGTTTAAACGTTTAGTTAAAATATCTTCCATATGTTTCTGACTGAAATTCCTAGGATTATAATAAAACGTTTCATATACCTGTATGTTCGAACTATTGGTTGGTGGATTTATACAGTTGGAGACGTTGGAGTGAAAGAATTCATAGCGGCTTAAAATGTTTATTTCTGATCCGTTTTGACATTTCATAATTTCATTGAGATTGGGGACAATATATGGAATAATTTTACAGAAGTAACTTGAGAAGAACACATAATTACGGAAAACCATACCTATTCATATAATTTCCACCATATTCCAACTTGTTTCTGCAGAATAACCTCACTTAACACAAAATACAATGTTCTCTTTAGACCGAAAACACATAATAGTCTTTCATAAAGGCACTGATCCATCACATTTTTCTTCTAGAAAGATATAATTCACATCAGATTCCAGCTTGTTTCTAGTTTTCTACAATATAACATTATAACCCCACTTCACACAAAAACATCAATGTTCTCTTCAGACCGAAAACACATAATAGACTTAGTGATGTTATCATTCGAATGAAAAATAATCGATCATTCGATTATTGCAATAATCGACATCATTCGATTATTAAAATGGATCATTCGAATGAAAAATAATCGACGCAGAACTGAAATCCCGTTTTGTGCGCATGAATCGAATGATACGTCTGATCTCGAATGAAATTTAATTCGAATGATAAATCGAGCGATCGCTCGAATGATATCTCGAATGAAATTCAACTCGAATGATAAATCGAGCGATCACTCGAATGATACGTCTGGTCTCGAGTGAATTTTAATTCGAATGATGTAAAACACATCCTTTCAAATCGAGTGCTCGAATATTACGATTTTTGAAAAATGGGTTCGATGAATTGATTTTATGAATATGTATTTATTTGATTTAGGTGATGATGAATGTTTTTTACTTTTTTAGAATTCACTTTCTCGCGGTATGAAGTCACAAGAAAAAGTTTTGATTTTGATTCATGGTCCTTTTTGTACCCCTTCAATATGGTTGTTCGAATATTTCAATTTCGTGAAATGCATGGAAGTATTTATGAAGTAACTGTAGGTATTATTATATCTTTTATTTCAATTTATGATTTCTGCACCTTAGTCGGGGGTTTCAATGGTTTTTTGAGAATTTTTATATTGAAAAATAATGGACAAAAAAATATTCTTCAATAAATAGAAATTTTGATGTGAGAATATAGAAATATTGAAAAGGAATAGTGGGAAAAGCGAAAACTCTGCGTATAACGCCGATACAAGCAGAAAACAGATGTTCGACCATTCGATTATTTTTAATTCGAATGATCATTCGATTATTGCAATCACTCGAATGCTCATCATTCGATTATGAACAACACTAATAATAGTCTTTCATAAAGGTACTGATGCATCACATTTTTATTCTAGAGAAGTGAAATGAATTATTATTGCAATTTCCCAACAAATAAGAAATAATTCGTCAATTCTCAATTTGCATCACACGTGCAGTGCCCTGCCCTGCCACCCGATCTTTCTGCATTCGAAGCTTAGGTCCCCGGATACAGAGAGAGAGAGGGGCAATCTGGAGGCTCTGACTAAACAGAGAGGTATATAGTTTGCCTACCAAACTGGTAGGCAAGAAGCAATTTGGAAGGCATCAGTGTTGCCGCTACAACAGAATTATCGTCAAATTTACCGAATTGTTCTGTTTTTTTCTTTACTTTGTTGATTTCGTGTGATTTTTATGAAATTACTAACTTTTGCGAATTTATTGAATAAATGTTCAAATTGAAAATTTATGTTTGAATGGTTCTTTCATACAATTTTCACATTTAACATTTAAACGAATCTCAGAAAGTTGGGTTTAATTTATTGGTAAAAGCGGCAACATGGTTGTAAATCATATGACAAGGATGACGATACATCAGTCTGTATGCTGGGACCTAGCATTTTTCCGAGTGGCTCGTCCATTTTGTATTATAAGTCTATGCGTCCGCGTCGACCGCGTTATAACACAGTATAGAAATGTGATTTCTATACTGTGGTTATAACCTGAACTTTCCGATGCCCGCGCCGGCTGTCGAATACTGAAATGACTGTCCACTCTGTAGGTAGGTACACAACAACATTCTCATTTCAATTATTCAATTGAACCTGTGAATTTCTACACATGGGAACTGAGGCTGTTGATGGAAATATCAATGTCATTGAAATTGGAAAACCATATTGAATCTCATAGCCGCCTCAAACTAACACTGTTATCTGTGGATACACATTAGAAACAGGTAGGTATCGTGTGTGAAAACCACATTTGAAAACTATAGATTCTTATAGAAACTCGTAGAAACAGATATGAGTTATCTGTGGAAACACATTAGAAACAGGTAGGTATTGTGTGTGAAAACCACATTTGAAAACTATAGATTCTTATAGAAACTCGTAGAAACGGATATAAGTTATCTGTGGAAACACATTAAAAACAGATAGGTATTGTGTGTGAAAACCACATTTGAAAACTATAGATTCTTATAGAAACTCGTAGAAACGGATATGAGTTTTCTGTGGAAACACATTAAAAACAGGTAGGTATTGTGTGTGAAAACCACATTTGAAAACTATAGAGTCTTATAAAAACTCGTAGGAACAAGGACAATTCAATGTAGGAAACGCTTATAGAAACGGATATGATTTACGTTAGGAAATGCCATTAGAAACTGAAGCAATGTATATCTGTATAGTCTCCATTAAATACTGATGAATATCGTATATGGTTTTATACGGATTCGTGGTTTCACTATCCAATTAGGATCTTATAAGTTCTCGTACATACATTTTCTATCAGTTTCTATGAGACATTTTTGGCACCCCCCCCCCCCCGTAAATCCGCCCTTGCGGCTTGATACAGACTCTTATAAACTCGACATTCCTCATTGACACTTGTGAATTCTCAGTTAATTCGAGCCACATTGAAACTCATAAGATCCGCATAAAATTACATGAGGAATTCCTGATACATTCCACATATTTCTCATAGGCTTTCAGGCTCGTGAATGAGGATAAAACATAATAATGATTGAAATTGGAATACACTATTGAATCTCGTAGCCGCCTAAATCTAACAATGCCTGATACAGACTCTTATACTTCACAGCCGAGCTTCCTCACTGAAACTTGTGAATTCTCAGTTAATTTGAGCCACATTAAAACTCATAAGATCCGCATAAAATTACATAAGGAATTCCTGATACATTCCACATACTCCTCGTAGGTTTTCAGGCTTGTGAATGAGCATAAAACATTATTATGATTGAAACTGGAATACCGTATAGAATCTCATAGCCTCCTCAAACGAATCCTACCTTATAGAAACTCGTACACCTTGTATTCGGGTATGCTTATAAATTACATATACTTATAAATCCTCATAAAAACTTATAAGAAGTTTACATGTCTTGAATAACGTACGTATAGGATACAGTTTCTTCTCATTGATCCTTATGAAATCTCATAAATTGTCTATATGTTCTTATGAGATTTCATGCGGTATTTTTGGCAGGGAACCTCCTCACCCGCGCAGACATCTTTGTCTGCGTGGCATCATTAACATCGAATTCCGGAAAAATGAGTAGCTTATGTGGTGTAGTTGGTAAACATCTCTGACCGGAAATCAAGAGGACGCGGGTTCAACTCCCGCCTGAGGTGAAAAACTTTTCCGGAATTCGAAAAAATCCGTCTGAATGCCGATAATCATTTTCTCTTATATATTTCACAGACGTTAATCTCCAATTTATGTTTCTAATTCATAATAATTAAACGAAACTATCATTTAATGAAAGACAAATGAAATGATTATTCGAAGGTAAATGATGAACATTAATGACGTAAGTGTTCGAAATTTCCAACATTTTGTAAAAACAACTTTGAATGACATTGTATGATATATCGTTGAATTCAGCGTTAAAAGTTATTTCGAAAAGTGTCATAAAATATGCAGGTCCGTATTGAAAAAATAGGGTTGAGAGTGGCCCAGGAAGAACGGAACGTTGGATAAGAAATCTGATTATGTCATTTTGAGGATAATTTACTGTCGAATAAGAAAATTCCTGTAACATTTTTTGATAATATTTGAAATAAAGTGGAAAAAAAAATAAAAATCGAAATGACAGAATTCACTTTTCTTATGATATCTCAATAACCGGCCCTGATAATCTCGATTTGTTTGAACTGCTTGACAATGCTTCTATGGATGCAACTTTTTCTCCATTTGACCGACCTTCTAACTCTTATGGTTTAAAAGTTACCAATACAATGCCATTGAAAAAGTGGCCACCCTGTATATCATTTCACGGATATTGCGTTTAAGTTGGTTGCATTCATAAGCAAGTACAGAAACATTGTCGAAATCGAACTCATGATTCTCCTGAAAATGATGGTGTGCTAAGGCTGTCTTGTTATCACTGAATCTGAAATTTCTATTACAGTTTACAGTCATATTATTGTGTTGTTTTATTCTTTTCTCTAAAAGTTGCCTCGTCTGGCCAACATAGCATTTTGGGAAATCAATGCTTGGGATTTTATATACAAGACTGCTACTCTGTAGAATTGATGTTTGCAAGAAAACAAACTATAAAAAACGAGTTTGACGTCTCCTGTACACTGTCCCACGAGTCTGGAGATTTGTTTGTTGAGACCTGGCAAATATGGGAACTTTATGTATCTCCTGTGTGTTCCATCTACTGTGTCTACCTTAGTTTGTTCTCTTGTTGGGTTGAAGTTATCTATAATTTTATTGGAGAAAGATGGAGGGTAATTTTGTTAAGTTTCAATATTTTCTTTATATATATCACGGATTATTTTACAGCTGACGCCGTTTCTCCGTCCCCAACTTCCATATTTTTCTGTCGTGACATGTATCCTCTTCCAGATCTCTGGCTGACATCGCCTCTTCTACATCGTCCCTCCAACTTCTCCGTGGTCTTCCTCTCTTCCTCCGTTCTGGTGGTACCCATTCTAGAATCCTTCGGGGCCATCTGTCGTCTTGCATTCTCTTTACATGCCCGAACCAAATCAACTGCCTTCTTTCAATCTCCTCTGCTATTGACCGACCTATATCCATTTCTGCTCTTATAGTTTCATTCCTAACTCTTTCCAACCTTGATCGTCTGCAGCTTCTTCTAAGGAAATCCATTTCAGTTGCCATCATCTTTCTCTTATTTACCTGTGATACATCCCAAACTTCTGCCCCATATAATGCTACACTTTGCACCATACTCCTATAAACATGTTTCTTGGTACCCTTAGTTATATTCTTGTCCCACAGCAGGGAATTAAGTGAACGTGTAACGGTTCTTCCTTTATTAATTCTTTCCTGTATTTCGTCCTTACTGTTCCCGTGTTTATTCAGAATGGCTCCCAAATATTTGCACTTTTTTACTCCCTTGATTATTTCGTTATCTAGCTTCAAATGTTTGACTTCTTCATTGCCCACTATTAGATATTCACATTTTGACATGTTCAGGGTCAATCCTGCCAGCTCATATTCCTCCTTTAGTTTTCGGACCATATATGCGAGGTCGTCTTCGTCTTCGGCTACCACTATCTGATCATCAGCAAAGTACAACGTAAACAAGCTATCATTTCCCACTTTCATTCCCATATTCCTGCATTTTCTTGTCCATCTTACTAGGGATCTGTCCAAATAAATCTTGAAGAGAGTTGGGGATAAACAGCAGCCCTGTCTTAGGCCTTTTGAGGTTTCAAATGGGTGAGTCAACTTATTCCCGAGTTTTATTCTGGTATGGTTCTGTTTGTAGTAGTTTTTAGCTGCACTTATCAGATTTGCACCTATCTCCAGCTCCTCCATTGCCTGCCACATTCGTGATACTGGTACGCTGTCGTACGCCTTTTCAAGATCGATCAGTGCTATGTGTGTTTCTCGACTGCGTTGTACCCTCTTCTCTGTAGCGGTTTTTATTGTGAAGATGTTGTCCACTGTCAACCTTCCTGCTCGGAATCCAGCTTGTTCTTCGGGTAGTTTATCCTCTATCTCTTCCTCAATGAGTTTTTTTAAAATTCTGGAGTACACTCTTCCAATGGTAGGGATCACTGCGATTCCTCTGTAATTTCTAGGATCAGATTTTGCTCCTTTTTTGTGAATTGGTGAAATGTAAGATGTTCGCCACTCTTCTGGGGGTTCTTCACCATTAAGACAGCGTTCGAATATTTTTCTGAGCATTTCAAACAGTTTGGCAGGGCCGTACTTAACCAATTCCGGGTTTATCCTCCTGGACCTGGTGATTTTTTGAGTTTTGTAGCCTTTATAGCTTGCTGAACGACCTCAATATTCAAATGAATGTCTTGTGTTACCTCCATTCGGGATTCACCAGGGATGAAACTGTCTCTTGATTCTACCAATATTTTCTTTATTTTCCTTAAATTTTCCACATGAAATTCTGGGCTACTCAAATTTGTGAACCGATAAATTAAATTCTTAATTGTAGAGACTTTGTATGCGAGGGCACACTCCGACTTAAAATTCAAAATCCTTCCAGAACTCGAAGGCTTAGTGTACCAACACGTTGTGAGAGATCCATCGTCTCGTCTATTAACTAAGACGTCCAAAAAGGGCAATGACTTATTATTTTCTTCTTCTTCATCGTAAGTTAGGACTAGTCCTGTGTTTTCATCAATGGTTTTCTAGCTGCTGCTGGGATGACGAAGACCAGCTTTCATACCATCTTGTAGGTGGTCGTCCTGGTGGTCGGGATGTATTTGGTTTTTCTTCCTTTGCGATCTTTGCCAAGCGGTCATCGGACATTCTGTCCACATGGTCTCTCCATGCTCTTCGCCGTTTTCTTGCCCATCTCACCACATCCTGGATGTCACATATCTCTCTAATTTCTTCGTTTCTTTTGCGGTCAAGTAATGTGTATCCCGCTATAGATCTTAGCGCTCGCATCTCAGTTGTTCTTAGAAGACGCTTAGTTACAGTGTTCTCTGCTCTGGTCTCGATCGCGTATGTCATCACCGGTCTCACACAGGTCTTATATATTCTATTCTGACTTTGCTCCTGGTGCTCATATATTTATTTCGCCAGAATACATCTCGCAAGTACCCCGATATTAATGATGCCTTCGTTGTTTGAGCTTTCACTTCGTTCTTCAAATTCCTATTACTTGTTATATTCGCGCCTAGATATTTGAACGACATCACTTGTTCTACACTATGATCGTATATCGCGAGTTTACATATTCTTGGTTCTTTAGATACTGTAAAAGATTTTGTTTTCTTCACAGATATTTGCATGTTGAAAGCTTCGGCTATTTGTTGGAACTTATACAGGAGCCTTTGCAAGTTATCTTCGTCTTCTGATATGATCACTGAGTCATCGGCATAACATACGATTTTTATTTCTTTATTTCCCATTCGGTATCCCCTTCCAACCTTCTTCACTTCGTTTATTATCTCATCCATTATGATGCTGAACAAGATTGGGCTGAGGCTGTCTCCCTGTCTGATACCGGCTGTCACAGGAATTCTATTGCTCAATTTATTCTCAATTCTCACATATGTATAATTATCGGTGTTCAGGTTCTCGATTACTTCTATTATGTTGGGGTGAATCTTTCTTTTCTTCCGTAACCTTTTTACATCTCGCAATCTTACCCTATCAAATGCCTGGGTGAGATCAATGAAGCACATAAAGGCTGTCTTATTGAACTCTATAGCCTTTTCCGTAATTTGGCGAATCACAAATATATCTATAGCAGACCTGTTTGCTCTGAACCCCTGCTGTTCCTCAGAAATCCCAGACGACATCACCTCTTGCGCTAGAATTTTAGTGAAGAGTTTTTGCACTGCACTCATCAAGCTGATACCTCGATAATTTTGTGGATCACTTTTTTCTCTCCCCTTTTGAAGACCATTCTGATGGTACACTATTGGTGTCCAGTATTTTATTGAAAAAAGTCTGCAATTCTTCGTGTAACGTGTTCCCTCCACACTTGATCATCTCGTTCGATATTTCATCAATGCCTTGAGCTTTTCTGTTTCTCAGTTTAGTGACCATTTGGTGTATTTTCTCCAATGAAATGGTCCACCTCTGGGTTTGAATATCACTCTGTGCTAGTCTGAAATAGATGATTTTATCATAGTTGTTCATGTCATAATAATAGTTAATGTATTGTCAGTCAGAATAAAAAGGCAGCAAGTTTCAGTAGTTTTGGCTAGTAAATTCGTATATCTATACCTAGAAGCATAGAATGAATGGAGGGAAGGCTCCGCTAAAAAAATGAACTGCCAAAAACGTCCGCACTTGTCAGTTCGCCGCAAGGTTATGAGATGGCGCCAACGTCGTTCGTGGCTCCAGCATGGCTATAACGATACATATTCAAAATGAAATTCGTTTTGACAAATTTATTTCCGATCATAGAATTTCCATATAATTGCGCATAAATAATTGATTAGAATGCGGTGATATGTCAACAATATTGTTATGAATAATATTTGGTGTTATTTTGAAGGGTGAGACTTAAAAAAATTCTTTTATTTAAGTAACGTACAGGTCTTCTTCTAGAAGCTGAAAAAAACGGAGATGGAATTGTCGAATTTTAATGTAGTAAGAATTTGTTTCGATTTCTTCATATGGAACAACCGGACGTCATTTCAAGTCAATCCGAAGGCGTGATTATTCTTTCTTCAGAAATTTTGAATGCGTCATGATCCCACCGAGGCCTTTTTGGCTAAAATAGGTAATAATAAAATTGTTCAATATGTTTTGATACTTGTCAATAAAAATTCAAACTGTTTACCTTGTTTTTTCATTCAATAAATATATAGTAGGTACATAGCATAATAAATCACACTATATCAATTAAAAATATTATAGTTAGCAACAAACGTTGAAATGAACAAAACCAACAGGTAAATTAGATAGTTGAAGCCGCAGAAATGTTTTTTTTTTATCGAAGCCGATTCAATTCGTATATTATAGTAATTTCAAACAATATTCGAATTCAATACAATTTGTTTCGACCTCCTTTAGTCCTTTCAGTCAACAACAAAAAGATTTATTATTCAATCACTTTGGTGTTGGTCGTAAAAATGTATCAATAAAAATAACAACCACATAATATTCTTTGCAACTGTAGCGCCACAGAACAAGACATATGTGACATATAGCCCTATTTGCGATCACAGCGTTATCTATCGGGCGCCACACGAACTCTAACCTCCGCCGAAATTGGAAGTTCAAAATGATCTGTCGAGCGTATGAAGCCTTCCCTCCATTTATTCTATGCTCCTAGTCTATACTCCATTCACTTTTATAAAGTATCGCGGTTGGCCATGATTTAGCCCAACTAGCAAAGTAGTCCCCTAAAAGAACGAAATTATTTCATAATCATTATATTGCGCAAATTGAAACAATAAAATTATTTTTTAATGCGTCCAATACGACAATTTCATCATAAGATATGAGTATTTCTATAATGCGGTTGTATAGACGTTCTCACAACTCATATCATACGATAAAGAAATAGTCTGAGTGAACAAATTTTATAACAGTTGCATAACGTCCTATAAAATTCTTATAAAATAATTTTAAAGCAGTCTTATACAGATTATAATACGGTTGCATAGCTATTTTGTTACTTATAATAGCGGCGTTAAAAGCTGGTTGTAAAAGGATCTGTATAGATAGTTGTATTAGAGTTCCATAAAATTCTTATAAAATAATTTCAAAGCAGTCTTATACAGATTATAATACGGTTGCATAGCTATTGTGTTACTTATAATAGCGGCGTTGAAAGTTCGTTGTAAAAGAATCGTATAGATAGTTGTATTAGAGTTCCATAAGAAAAGTAATAAGATTGTTGCTTTACGCAGAAGTAGAACATTACACAATAAATCTTAATAGATTTCATAATCGTCTGATAACTACTAGAGAATTCTCTCGAAGAGCTTATAGAATAAAAATGTAGTTCCCAGGAATGAATTTATCTCAAGTCATGCGCTATAAAATAACTTTAAAATCTCCATATATCTCTACCTACAAACATATATGAACATCACATACATACTAGAAAAATTACGCGGGTTTTCTAGCAGGTTTCGTTTACAAATTAATTCGGCAATATCTGATTGTGAGTGGAAACGAATAATAAAGAGTGGTCATTCTAAAAGATCAGTTAAAAAGATGTACCATGGAATACTTCAGACACAGAGTGCGCGTGGAAAAATATCCTCGTATAAAATCTATTTCTTTAAATATAAACATGGACCGGCTGCGATTTGCGAACAGATGAGGGTTTCCGAAATAGAAAAAAAATGGAAAACATCATGAAACTGAAACTGCACTAGAGGAATTGCAAATAGATATATGGGAGAAGATTTTCCTGTAAGGTATTCCTTACATTTCATTGATCTAGGTGTAATGAAAAGATGTCTAACATCAGGGTGGAGAAATATGAATTTTAGATACTCCACAAAATGGTGTGCTTATGACATTAAAAAAGTATCAAGACTTTAAGAAAATTGTGAGATGCCTTTCCAAATAATCTGTATACAGAAGTTATTCGAAGCTCAATATAACTGACTGATTCTTTACTGTCGTACCACAAGCCAGTAAGCGATAATTCTGTTCTATTATGTATTTTGCCAACACGCTATAGGAAAACGCGGATATCTCACGTACAGTGTTGCTGGCTTTGGCAGTTAGTAGTTATATTTTACCAACAGGCAACATTCATAATATAAGGTGCACTAAATAGGAAGTGGACTATTTATTTTATTATGATGCATCTTAGAGTTCAAAATATTTTGCAATTCAATTGAAAAAGTCATCTCTTACTAGGACAACATTTTTTTAATAATAACTGAAAAAATATATTTTTGCACGCATCAATGTGTTGAATCATTCATCATACATAGTCGTGGTTTGTTGTATAAAATCTGGCAACATTTGAAGGTGCTCAAGAATCAAAACATAGCAATGACTCTTGGGACTATCAAAAGCAATGATATGGCGCTGTGATAAACAACATAATAAAACTTTAATATCGTATAGAGCTCAGAAGGAAAAAGAATCATTGTATAAGGTCTCTTAAGTGTGTTGTATAATATACGCCATTTTATTAAACGGTCGGCTATTCAGAAACCGCCGCCATTGTGAAAAAATCACACATAAACGTAAAAAGGTGAAATAAAAATTGATTTTTCAGAGAAATGTAGAGATTTTTCCCTGCTTTAACAACAGCCACAATATATATGTTTCGGTCTTAGTTGACAATTAAACAAATGAAACATGATTTGTTAATTTTTATCTTTTAATATTACCAATAAATGTATACTAAACTGAGGCGCTTTAATTTTTTATCAACAATATATGCATATATTATCAGAAAAGTTAGCTGCGCAAATAAATTTAGCCCCTGGAGTGGCGATAAAGATCCTTAATATGTTCAATATGATTAACAACAGATACAATACCTCCATTACCCACCGCCATATAATGCCTGTGGCATTATGATATTGTCTCTGTCATGACACAACGCAAACGTTGACCTAATAAAATATTCTTATGACAATTCTATTCCGAATTTCAACAGTAGAGAACAAAATTATTTTATTAGCGATTCTTTCTGCATTATAAAATACTTTCTTAGTAGTTCTATAAATGTTCGTTGAATACTGCTATTCAAAAGTTTCATAGCAGTTCCCAAATGGTTTTGTAAATGCATTGTATAAGTAATTTCGAAGACATTCTTATAGGACAGTTTTATAGTGATTATCTTATAACGGTTGTATAGGTTACTAAAGAATTGTCCTAAAAGAACTGATCTGTTGTATAAACTGGGGCCCTTTTTGGTTGTAAAGACATTGTATAGTGGTTTATAGCCACATAATAAGATTTTCACGGTTCTATAAGATATGCTGTATAGCATTTCTCACAGCCTTTATGGAATTAGTTTTGCTAGTTGGGAGGTTTATCAAGTTTTTTCCCCTAGAACAGACGCAGGTTGGCACTCGTGAAAATTAAGCGACATTGCCAGGTCTACTTTCTATTTACTCTTTTTCAACTTTGTAAATGGATTTCTTCGAAGATTTAACTGTGGCGCAGGTTTCGTACTCGTAGAACTACTACATTTTCATGCTGGAGTATTTCAGGTTGTGCAGGTTTTTGAACGCGTTCAATAAATGTCATTCATTTATCTTCAGATGACGTGTGTCAGTATCGTCCAATGTGTAGATATTAATATGTTTTGGATGTTGCGGAGGAAAGTTATTTTCACATTTTTAAAATTTCGATCATTGTTTATAGCAAGTTTTGTTGATGATTTAAACGGATTGACGATTGCATGTTTTTAATTTCAGACAACTTAAATGAATGAGGTATTTATATATTTGTATGCGTAAGTTAGATATAATTTTAACAGCTGCTATCTTTTAGTCATGATTAAGGACAATACCATTGTTTTGTGTGTTATCAAACAATAAATGTCCGAAACGTCGACGAAATTCGAGGGTTTAATTCCTTCCCTCTAGAATAGTCCAATACAGCCACGAATTCCCAAATTCAATTATATTTTCATATCAATTCGTTTTTTAGGACAATAAGGTTTATCTTACAAACAAAATTATACTAGAAAAATCGTTCATACGCTATTATTTGCAATAAGAGCCATTCATCTCATTCAAAAATTCAAATCGTTGGCTAATTTGACGTCATCACATGTTAGCGAGAATGGAGGGGATGAAAGAGCGCTGACCGTGTTACGGGTCGTTTATACTGGCCCGTAACTTAAACTTTTCCCTTACTCTAAGGGCGGACTCCCACTACTCGTATATTTGGCAAGTAGGTACACAATTATTTGCGTACTTGGCAAGTAGATGAAGTTTCGAATGTAAATGACAAGATTGACAAGTATTGGCCGAGTGAACCACTCCCACTACATGCCAAATATAGGCAAGTGGCAAATATTTGCCAAATACACGAGGAGTGGGAGTCCGGCTTAAGAGTTGAAACATAGAAATTTTATGCTATGGTTTATACTCGAACTTTAACTTATTCCCTTAAAGAGAACAATTTTTAAGGGCATAAGTTAAGGGCATAAGTTACGGGCCAGTATAAACGACCCTTTAGAGTATCCGTGGGTGGGATGATAGAGTGCGGACTAGTCTATGGTGCGGACCGGTGTTTGAGTGTCCTTCATAGAACTTATAGTACATGGAATGCCATTAGCCTTGCTGCTCAGTTTGAAAAAGTGGATAAACATCTCCAGTTGGAGGAATACTGAAATTTCCATGTTGCCATGGTTACGACTTGTCATACAGAATAGAAATACAGAAATTCTATGAATTTAATCGTCAAGATCCGATTCACTTGGCATTTCGGTAAACATTTCTGTGTTTCTGTTCGGTGTGACAGGTCGTATCCATGGAAATAGACCTTTCCAGAATTACCTGTGCAGGTGAGAGTTGCGCGCGTCTTTTGTGGGCTAAGAATTAATATTATTGGTCGTCAAAATTTCCCCCCTCAAATCGTTGACATTTGACAATTGATATTATTATTTTACGTAGTCGACGTTTTGGATGTGGATGTTATTTGTTGTATTGTTTATCGAAAATCAAAATTTTATTATGCCTCAACAATGTTGTGTTCCTAAGTAAGGGTCACGGTAAGATTGCTTCCCTCTCTCTCTTTCTCTTCTCTCTCGCACTAAGGTTTGCGCATCTTTTAAAGCTGCCCACAAGTTGCTCATGAAATATACCTGTTTCTCTCTCATTCTGGTTTAGTTCACATCTTTCATCTTTGTTCTACGTATTCTGGAAAGGTCTATTTAGTGATTCCTCCAACTTGAGATGTTTACCCACTTTTTGATCTGGTAATAGCATTCCATGTACTATAAGTTCTGTGGGCATGGGCAATGGCTCGAATGGTCACTGAGAACCGCGTGGAACTGACGCGTCCCGTTTCCATGGCAACCGGTGATTTAGCTTAGGCGTTCGAGATTCAGCCCAGCATGGTGCGCTTTACGCTCTTCATTGTGAAATACAGATGGTTCCTACGGCTAGGTGAAAATTATTTGAATTTAATTGTATCCAGTTTGAGGAGAAAAGCACGGCATTTTTCTAGGGAGGGCGGCGCACCGCAGCCCCTGTTTATCATTGGAGAAGTTACATACCTACCTAAGTTGATGAAAAACCCGTCATTGAATGATTTCAACTCCTCGAATCTATTCTTTAACGAATTGTTCGATCTAGGATCCTAAAATAAATCTACACTCTCTATTTAGTTTTTGGCTCTACTGAAACTTCATCACTCCATGTTGAAATTGAATTGGTTTTCCATTTTCTCGTATTGTATTAATCGGGGGGATAGTAATTTACGTAACAATTGCGGAAAATAGGGTTTTTTTGGACGAATAGACAAAACCCTAGGACGAGCCGGAGGCGAGTCCTGGAAGTCTGTGAGTGCAAAAAAATTATTTTCGGACGTGTTGTGTACAATATTTTTACGGCAACCCTGTAGAATAACAAATCAATGAGACGACACATTCCTGAAAGCATTTGTAGTGTTCAAAAAGAGTTGTTTCATTTTATTCGTTGCATATAGGTACTGATTCGGAAATAAAAGTAGTAAACATGGCCACTACAGCGTTAACGAGTGGATGAATATTGTCTAGTGGCCCAATAAAATAATCAAAACCCTCGGCGCGATACAACAACGAATAAATGACTGACCCCACTCAATGGCATAGGAAATGCATCGAGACCCGAGAGAGTTCAAATCTCCCCCTCTCCAGTCCAGACTCCTATGACATTGAGTGAGATCAGTAATTTTTTCGTTTGTTTATCCCATCAGTAGCTGATTTCTTCGCTGACCGTAGAGTCAGGTAGGTTTCCGTCAAAAAATTGCGCTGTTGCCAAAATCATTTGCACAGGCGAATGATGAAGTTCGAGCGATTTTGCGAGGGGTTGCCAAGAATCGCATTTTTACGAAGTATTCGCAAATTGACCCTTCGCATACCTTCGTACAAGCAGACTTGCGAATGATGTCAAGAATAGCGCCCCAGACCGAATATGGTTCAACGTCAACTGAGAATCTCACCGACTACAGTTTCGTCCTATTAGGACTCATCATGGTGGAATATCCCAGAATTGATCATCCGAAAACTCTCTAGTCAACACAGAAGCCCCATGACCTTTTTTCAAATATGTTTTCGTTTTTTCAAAGTTTCATTCTTTTGTTTTTTTTTTGTTTCAATGAATACAAAGAAAAAAACTCGTCATCTGAATCGGACTCAGAGCTCATTTCGAAATAATCCGACATAATATTTTCTAAAGGTAATTGTAGTACCTCACTTCGTCACTTTTCTAACACGACTGCTAACCAATGTGCGCTAGTAACTGTGTCACACTTCACAAAGTTCATTTCCCTGTGCTCCGCTTGAATACGCAGCTTTAGCAGAAACTTGTTGAATTTCTCATTACTTTCTTGCTTAATTTGTTGAATACCGTGTTTTTCGTACTTTTTACTTTGTTTCGGACAAAAATAGGTATCTAGTTTCTTCAATGCATCTTTGAAAACATCCACTTCCTCATCCGAACTGTTAGATGTATCCGGCAAATCAACATAAATCTCTTGAAGTGTTTGACTGCCTGAGTGCAGCAACAATGTTGCTTTTTCCTATACGTATCAATGAGCCAGATAAATGAGCAGGTTTCTCCTTCCATTATTCCAACCGAAGGCTCACAGACGTCGGTTCCCCAATGCAATCGAAATTTTCCATGTACCAGCTGGACAATTATATTCACACATACGTGAAAATTTTCTTATTTCAACATACGGGGTCCGGCAGAGAACTCGGACGTTTTTGAAAAATCATAATCTTGATAATTGTTACTCAAAACTATTTTTAGTGAAAAATATGGATTCAGAATTTCAAAGCATTTTAGAATACCATGTGTGAAAAATCAGATGGCGTTACACTCCTGCAGTCTTTCCGAAAACTGTTTTCAACGTTTTCAACAGCGCCGCGGCTTCCACGTGAATTGCTTCCTTCATTCTTCATTCCTACATTATTCGGGGCTTGTGTTGCCGTGTTGGTAAACTCGTGCTTCGAAATGTCCCTACCGAAAAAGTCGCAGATGGCCAAATCTAGAGACCAAGCCAATGAACGTCACCAAACCTGGAAATAAGGCGTCCAGGGAAGAAGGAAACAAATAACGTTCATTGTTTCTCTGGCTGTGTGGGTGGTCTCTTCCTCATTAATTCACCATCACCTCGTGTGCGAAGCGCTTCAACCCTACGAAGAATCAGGTAGTCTATGCGAAGAATGGTGTTTTTCAGAGGAAACATCCCGCATGGCCGATTCTAGCAGGTGTGCAGCGCGTGCCCCGCACGCGGGCGGCCAAATTCAAGGGGCGACCGCAGAGATAATTGTTTTCATTTATTGATTATTAATGTAATCATCCAAATTTTGAATGAGACGACAAAAAAATTCATTGAAACTAGATTTCTCAATATTTTCAAATCAAATATTCTTTGTTTCCCTACACGGAAAAAAAACAAAGGAATGCTTGCTTCAGAAGGACGTGATGCAAAGATAAAAAAACTACTATCTGAGAACAATTATCGTTATCGATGGGGTTTCGAAATAGGAATGTTTGGGATTGGTGCAAATAACCAGATCTTCGAATTGAATCGAGTCGTTGTTAAAACAAATACGGATGGGGTGCAATTATGATGGTTTGTAATGATGCTTTCTGCAGTTACTGTCATAGCTTCATGTTTTTATTTCTCGTTGCCACCGTTCTGGGTTCCGGTATCTTCCGTGTGAAAATTTATAATATCCTCCTGTTACATACCTAGTAATAAACAAATTTGAGTGTGGAAAGTGTTTTCTAAGGTTAAAAAGGGTATACAGCCCAAGGTAAGTGTCATTGAAATTTTTAGATCCATTCAAAACTCAATATTATTATACTGTTTTTTAAATTTGAGACGACCGCGGTTCGCCGCAGTAGGAATGTGGCGTTGTTTGTTCAATAGAGATGGGCTTGTGTGAAATCTTCCTCACAGATATTAAGCCATAAAGCTATCAACAAATTATATTGTTGTCAGTTCCTATTCTTTCATTTTGATTTTTTTAAATGAATTTCTCTGACTATTTCACTCAATTCGAAAACTGACCAATCACAGTCCAGAGACAGCTCGTATCATCGCAATAATACCAACTGTCTCTGAATTATGATTGGTCTGACAACTTCGGTATTTTCAGCGATTGAACCACAGACCAATCTGACCGAATCTGTGATTGAACTACGAATATCAAGAGTTTGACAACTAATGAATATAGATTGTAGACGTCAACTTAACATGTTTTTCATTGCTTTTCACGAATATGAAGTTTCTGGCCTTTTATTTTGTTAGTGAAATAGTCTTATATATCAAATGAATTGCTTTTTATATAGATGCATAGAATACCTGGTGTTGGAACTGATTAGATTTTGTTTAAGACTTTCTTGTCGATTGATCATGTGATACTTTGTGCGGCTTTTCATTTCTCCCGTAAGAGGTCGCGCTATTATTCCATAACCACAATCTTTATGACATTCGAAATCAATACATGTTTTGAAGTTTTGATCAGAGACAACTGTCATCGTGTCATTTCTCTAAAAACATAACATAACCTATATCATACTGATCATCGCGCCACGACCGATGAATATTGCGGATTATTCCGGAAGTAGCCCAAAATTTCAATTGTTTTGATCTACAAATTTTGTTCACGATTTTTACTTAGGAGTCGTTTCACCAGGTATTTCTATGCATCTATCTTTTTATAAACACCACTCCTACAGACTCGTGATGTTTCCAAGCAACACATTTCCGTTTGAAATAAAAGAGAGACTTATCACGGAAATTCAATTTCCTGTGATATTACTAATGAAAATTCAATTCGAATTTTTTTTCATGTAAGTGTTATCGTTATTGTATTAAATCAAAGATATTCTAAACTAAGTTTTTTCGAAACTCTCTAATTCGCCAATTTTTTTCTGTATTAAGCTACCCGAGTTAGTTGTATTTTTATAGATGTCTTCTAGAAAGACTAAAAGGCAGTCTAAGCTGGAGCGTTGACAACATTTTTCAGATCGACTTATACTGAACCTAACGAAACAGAAATAACCAAATCTCAGTTTGACTATTCGCAAGCTCAACCATCGATATCCGTCCACCACTACTGATATTCCTGTAGACATCGAACCTATGGATGCTAAATTCGAAGAAACTGCAAGATTGTCGCCATCACCAATATCTTTGATCTATTTTAGTAACCCAGAGTCTGAAATTGAAGATATGATATGATATATTGTTTATCCTATCATATCTTCAATTTCAGACTCTGGGTTACTAAGATAGATGACATCAAGAAAGAAAAAAATTTTTCTCGAACGGCACTAAATCTATGTAAAAGAGGGAAATATTTTTGCCATGATAAAACGGATATGTCTTGAAAATTGGAACTTGAACGTTTTCTTTCCTGAAATATTCAACCGGTCTTTTCAACACCCTTTATTTTACCCTGAATAGAAAGAAAAGCGTAATAATTTGATTTATCGGTGTAGACTTCTGAAATTTGATATCCTTGTGCCAGAAAAGTATTGAATCGTTCATCAAGCCCACACAAGAGGTCTGGCGAGACGTTAACGATTGAAATAGTTGATTTTCGGTTCAAGTTGCAATAACTGCGTGTGATGGCAGAAAAATTCGAAATTAAAATCGTGGGATTTGCAACGCAGCATTTCCCGAACCGTTTCATGAGAAACTGCATTATCTCAATAAGGCCCTACCTACGAGAGGTAGGAAGCAGAAAAGTCTCTAATTTGATTGGTTCGTAAAAACGAAGATGAAAGAAGTTTTGATTTGATTGGTTTTGAAGCATCGACGAAAAAAACCTTTTTTAATTGGTCTCTGGAGAAAAACGAAGAATAGGGTAGCAGGGGGAGTCTTGGACGAAAATGAGTCAGTTATCTCGGCTCCGGTGTTAGAGAAACTCATAGGTTTTGGTTTTATTTTTGAAAGGTCAGTCTCAAACGGAGACAGAAAAGTGTCAAGTCCAAATTATAAGATCTCTGGAATTACTTAGAATTATTTAGACTGCGTCTCGTCGGTAGAACGGGAGTGAGATTAATCTGCGAAAGCGAGTGGGTGACGTGTTTTTGTGTTTCTTTTATGTTTCAGGAAAGATTCATCATCCCTAGGATTTTTGGTACGAGAAAAAGGTCAGATACTTTCGTTTATGCTTAGCTTATTTTGAGTGTTGGTAGGAAGCTGCATGCAAGCCCAGATATCTTTTATAGTCCAGAGTCCCGAAATCTGCCACAAGTCGTATTTTCTTTTGAAAGTGTATTATTTTTTCTGTAATCACCCTTGGGTATTTGAAAGTATATGTGGAAATTATTTTTGAGATTTCCCTTGTGTATCTGAAAGTTTAAGTGGAATTATCTTTGAGATCTCTCTAAAGTATTTGGAAGTTCAAATTGTATTATTTTGAGATCACCCCATGTTTACGATTTTGGGGTTATTTTGACAAACCCCTTGGTTTTTTGATAATTCGATTCAACTTTTATAATTGGAATTCACACTGATGCTTGATTTGATTTCAATGATTAGATTTTCTTTAGTGATTTGAAGATGATGTGATAATTTGACTTGGTATGATTAATGTCATTTGATTTGAGAAATTATCCGAATACTTTGATAATTTGGTTCTTTGAAATATAAGAAACGGGTGTAAAATTGTTTATTTTGCTTTGGTCCTAATATACGTCTCAAATTCAAACTCAAAAATTTTCATTTATCATCCCTCTCCCTAAAGAATTCTTTCAAAACACTAAGTCCCGACCCTAGTGCGTTGGGCCGATCCCACTCTTTCTCCCTTTTGAAGAAAGAACCTCAAAACTTTAAATAACATCAATTTTCTTTTTCTTTAAGTAATAACACCTCTGATTGGTGGAAAGCCGCTCTTTCGTCGAATCACAAAGGGGGTGGTTTTTACCTCTAGATGTAGAGGATCCAGGTACCTACTTGGCCAACTCTTTCAACACTTTCAACTCACTCGTGGATTCAGACAGTTTTTCAGGAGGGGGGGGGGCATTAATTCTTTCATTGGAGGCAATGAATAGATATAGACATTTTTCACCAACGTTATAGGACTATCTACTAATAAGGGGATTATTGTCAATTTCGAGGTCCAAGGGGTGGTGGCATAGCCCCTACTCCCTCCCCTGTATCCGCCAGTGGATTAACTGTGACAGGTTTCACAGTACTACATCATTTTTATACTGGAGTATCTCACGTTGGGCAAAACGGGATCCAAATGTCTTTTGTTGGCTTATTTTTCGAGAATTTTGAGAAGTGGGGAATTCTATAGGTCCGTCTGTTCGTTTGAAAGTTTTCTGTCGAGTTATTCGAGTACTCTTATTCTTTTTCCGAATGAACTATCACAGAGTAACGGACTATTCTGTCCAGTATTTCTCATTAAAATTTCATCACTCGATTCTTGATTTCCGTACAAGAAAAAAGCATAACTGAATCTTCCAACCATGTTAATATACGTGAAAAATTTTCAGTATTAACAGAGAAAAAAGTTTTTTCAACATTCGTCAGGTCTTTGGAATTATGATTCCACATAATAATGTGTCAAATTCATTATTTTTCCAAAGTAAATAAAAAATAAACATTTTGATAAATACGTAATTACTACGACCCTGATATAGAAACGACAACGTTGTTTAGATATCTGACAGGAAAAAAAGTTTTCTGAATTCGTATTTATATGTGAATATAATTTAGAACACATTTTGCTTCCTAAAGATTTTGTGGCCTATAAGTACCCAAGCTTTCTTTTAATGAACCGAATGAACGTACATAAACATAGGTACATGAAAACGAAACAGACGAGATTACAGACGAAATACATTTTTTCGATAGAAATGCTCGGACAGGTCGATTTATGTTTCGAGGGGGACAACTTAAGATGTAGATTATGGACGCATAGCGCTTCAACCCTTGCTACTACAACCCTCACCCCCAATTTTTGAATAGGGAAGATGGGGTGAGTGATACCTCATTCGAAAGGTATTCTTATACTGATTTCAGCACAGTAATTGTTTTTTCATTTTATGCATTAGTTCTCGAAATATTCTTAACTAAGTATTTGAAAATGAAGTGGTGTTTTCATGGCACTTGTAGTGTTTTTTTGTGAAAAATCGACATTTTGAGCTTCAAAACAACCATGACTGTGGCTCCCTTCCTCCAATCCACTGACATAGAAATCTTTAATCAAGATGTCGATTTTTCACAAAAAAAACACTACAAGTGCCATGAAAACACCACTTCATTTTCAAATACTTAGTTAAGAATATTTCGAGAACTAATGCATAAAATGGAAAAACAATTACTGTGCTGAAATCAGTATAAAAATACCTTTCAAATGAGGTATCACTCACCCCATGTTCCCTATTCAAAAGTTGGGGGTGGGGGTCGTAGCAGCAAGGGTTGAAGCGCTATGCGTCCGTAACCTACATCTTAAGTTGACCCCCTCGAAACAGAAATCGACCTGTCCGAGCATTTATATCGAAAAAATTTATTCCGTCTGTAATCTCGTCTGTTTCGTTTTCAAATGGCCACCCTGTATAATGAAAATAGATTACTGGAATTTATACCGCGTTTACACATGCAATGATTTACCGGCGCCGGTGACTTCTGGCGCGCCAGTAACTTTGAAATGCATATGTAAACACTTACTGGCGTGCAAGCGTTATCCAGGCATGCATGGATTAAAAATTTTGGTCGCTTCCAAAATTTCATGCGCCAGTATCTTTTCTTGCGCCGGTGAAATTACAACTTGCAAATGTAAACACATTCCGTGCACGCCGATGAATATTGTTTACGCAGCGGAAAATCACTTTTAAGGTGATTTCGAAAGCTTTGGGGGTCTTCCATTGAAAGTTCTTTTAAAAGAGTATTTGAAGCACCCATCATTGGCCTCTGGGAAATCCAATTGCGTACCCATAAGCGACCTTTTCTTTTATGTCGTTTCTTCCGTTCTAAATCTTCAATAATACTATCAATTATCGATTTTGTAATTTTTCGACAATTTTTCACAAGCTCCTTTCGTGACATGACGTAGGTACCTACTATAACGAGAGTATCGAGCAACTGGCGTGCAAAACACTGGAAACTGTTTAAAACCCAATACTGCCTATGATATGATATTTCATATACAAGAACACCGACACCTTCAAGTCGTGACACGTCTAGCGGTCTCTCAAAATTGACGATTTTGTTTGTCTCGATCATTCATTGTGAGTGTATGTGTGTGTTAGTGCTATAAAAGCCGCCAAATCTACGAACAGATTTGCACAGTTACCGTTGAAATTCACGTTACAAATATTTCGAGGTGTCATGTAACTAAGGTAAGATTATGTTTTATTTTATTTTGTTGAGAAACATTTTTTTGTCAAGTCATGAGCAGATTTTTTTTATCAATACCCTCCACTGTAGAAATATAACAAAACAAGTCAAATTTCCTCTGCAGTTTTTTAAATATTTGAATATTTCTTCAGCATATGAAATATCATATCATAGGCAGTACAACATATATTCTTGTTTCAGGAAGAAATTTTATAATCCTGATAATCCACAGGACGCTGAAGACCTGATCAGTTACATCAATGAAATATCGGATAGTGATGAAAATTATGATACTTTATGATAATCTGATTACCATTACTTTGATTTATTACCTCCAGATGATGGTAAATGTGATGAGGAAGAATTTGAAATAAATGATTCAGGAAATGATATTTTGAAACAACTAGTTGAACTTTAGGATGTTCAAAATGGAAATAAGGAGAAAACTGAAAATAAACTAGGTTTTGAGAGTTCGACATTTACTTGTGCTTACACAGATGAGGACGATAAACCACATGCTCTTTTAGCTAAAAGAATGAAAAAAGATGATATAGGCAATATACCTAGCAGCAAGAATGGTCATGAGGAATCAGTTAAAAGAAAGGACAGAAGGTGGCAAACAAAATTACTGAACCCCATTGCAGATAAACTGAAATTTTCCAAAAGTCCTCTGCCAAATATCACAGATACAACGAAGAACGACGAATTAGCACCCGTAAAGTTGTTCAAAACTTTTTTTTTTAGAAGAATACGTTCAACTCCACTGCGATGAAACTATTAAATATTATTCTGCTTTCAAAGGTGACCATACCTTCTTCGTTTCAACTGGAAAATTTACTTATATTTTGGAATTCTAATTTTATCTGGGTACAACAAGTTGCCTTCCAGAAGAGTGCAATATTTGAACTGCGATGCCTATGATATGAAATATCATATGTTCAAAATGAGAGTGTTATCAAATATAATTTTCTTCTTTATCAATTTTGTTTCACTTCTTAAGTCTTTTGGACAATGTTTTCACCAAAATTATGAATTTTGCAAAAAAAAAATTACTCAGGCATTAATGGGACGCTTACTTGCGTGAAAGTTGAACTGGCGTTAAGACTGGCGCCGGTAAATCCATGCATGTGTAAACTTACCATTATGCAGTTTTTCGCTGTCCTTTTACGTTTACCTCAGTTTCAATGGCGTACCCAGACATTTGTCTTGGGGGGGGGGGTTGAAACAAATAATGATAATATTTTTTCAATTGCAAAACAAGAATAAATCTTTATCAGAAATTTTGGTTTGCTATTATAAAACAAAGTAAAGTCGCCTTGGTTTTCTTGCTAGATCATCAATGATTTTACTACGGAAATTTGGCAACTCCCTGTGTATAGACATCATGGCTAGCAGGCTATCGGATTCCAGCAGCCGAACTTGTCGATTTTGTTTCGCATTCATCAATTTTTCATCGTTTGATGAAGTCCGCCAATGAAGTTTGTTTACTCATGATGATTTTTTCTGGACATCTATTAAAAAAATACAACACACCTGTGCGACAATTAAACGAATTATGATGAATGGAAGCCAATATCAACTCAGGACAAATTCCTACAGGTCGTCTAAGGGGCCGTTATACTCTGGCCGACGGCACCGATTCCCCACTCAAAAAGTGCCTTTTATTTTTCCAAGTTCACGCCCTCAATTTTCCACATGAAAGCTTGATTTTTTTCTTAAATTCTCGTGGCATTTCAGACAGTTTTCTGCGTTTTCACACTTTCTGGAAGTCTTTTCAGTATTTCCATAATTTTTTGCATAAATTGATTTGTCGAGGGCACTACCGCCGAAAAACGATTATGAAGTCGATTTTCATAGACTCTCAAATTTAACCCGATTTTTTCATGCGAAAAATTTTTTTTCAAAGAGGAGAAATTGGAGTGCCCTCAAGACATCCTTTAACTTCAATTTAAAAAAAAAATCAAGCTTTTAGATGAAAAATTGAGGGCGTAAACTTAGAAAAATGAAAGGCACTTTTTGAAAGGAGAATCGGTGCCGTAGCCGATTATTTAATGCGAAAAAATAGTTTTATCAGAGAGAAGAAATTGGAATGCCCTCAAGACATCTTTCAACTTCAATTTATAAAAAAATCAAGCTTTTATGTGAAAAATTGAGGGCGTGAACTTGGAAAAATGAAAGGCACTTTTTGAATGGAGAATCGGTGCCGTAGGCGTCGGCCAGAGAATAACGGAATGGAATAGAAAAATGTCTACTCATTTCCTTTATACCAGTAAACAAAATATCTACTGATCCAAGTGCGAATTTAATGCAGTATTATCGGCCGACAAGGGGATCTTGAGCTGAAAGCGCCATGTCTCGATAAGATTTATACATTCTTAATCGCTTGTTTTGGTATGCCGTCATTCGCTGCGATAGTTGCGACACTCGGAAGGCTTCATAGATGTCATTCATTTTTTATTAATAATTTGGTAAACAGTGACGGAAGCGAATATATAGTCCATCCAAGAATGATTGACATCAGAGCAGGCCTTGAAAGTCCAGTCGCAGCTTTATTTCTAGTTACAAAAAAGTAACTAAAAATTTTCTGTGCTTTCATCATAGATATAGAAATAACCTAAAAATTTAACGATATTTAAGAAAGGAACATGAACACGAAAATGTTCCCAATTTTCACATACGATTACCAGCGTGTGAATCTGTATACCAGCAGTATATTATTTTCATCTTGTATTGATACATTTTCGATCTTACGATCAATTATAGGAGCATACAGCCTGGAAATTCTGGTTTGATAACGAAAAATATCGTGGGTGATTAAATAGCACGGTACTTTTCAATGTTCAATATGAATATTCGCTAAACCGAAAAAATCTAGTTGATAATTTGAAGCGTGTTACTGCAATGTGAATGGATTGGGAAATTTGTAATAGGTAGATATCGAGACAGAAACAAAACTTAACCAATGGATCTATTTAATATATGAAGAATTTTGTCATGACATTGTAACATTCAATATTTGTGAACAATGAAGGTGTAAAATATGGAATATGAAAAATATAAATATTCCTATCATTCTGTTTCAACAACCACAACATGTTTATTTCCTCATCTGGGCACAACTCGTCATGTTCATAATGAAAGGTTTTGTCAGCATTTCATAACATTGCTTAGGTATATTTTGACTAATCTCCTCTCATTTCTTTTTCTACTTGCTCTGTGCAGGCTTTCCATTTTTTAGCTGTTCACTCTTCAAGAGCCTCATTTCAAAGAGATATTTATTTCACTTGCTCAATTTTTTGCCAAATTCCGAAACATTGATGACAGAACAAAATGTCAGTGATATTTCCAACACCAACCTAAATTCTGCAACTCAAAATATGAATGGCATTACCAACATAATTTCGATTTTCCAAAGCCCCCCGAGATGTCAATCATTCTTGGATGGACTATATAAAACTATCAGGAACTTTACAACTCTCTTGGATTTCACCTTTTAAAGTGATAATGTTTATATTGATGAGGGTCTTCACATTCACAAATACTATTCACTGAATTTATTGATTTATTAATAAAACTACAATTAACAAAGTGCAATCTTTAAGTACCGCCATTTCATTTTCTTTCACGTCACATTTCATTGCTACCAACTCTAGCATGCATAACTATAGAACGTTAGTCATAGAATAAAATATCTTCTTCTTCTTAAATTATCTTAACATCCCCTCTCGATTTGAAATGGTTAACAAAACATAATGAAAATCGTCTCATCTAGCTTAACTTATTACATTATACAAGACTTATCTCTTAAATTAACAAAGGACTCTCTTGGTAATGCTTTTGTAAGAATATCTGCCAAGTTTTGATCAGTTGACACATATTTGATTTGAATATCATCATGTGATACTAGATCTTTTATAAAATGAACTTTAATATCAATATGCTTAGCTCGTTTTGAGTTTTCATTGCTTTTGACCATCAAAATAGAACTTCTGTTATCGCAATAAAGTATAGTTTTATTATTCAATTTGAAGTCACTTAAAATTCCCTTTAGGTCGACAAGATCTTATGCACAGGCTGCTGCTGCTACATATTCAGCCTCTGCCGTTGAAAGGGCCACACAGCCCTGTTTTTTAGAAAACCATGAGACTGGATTTTTGCCGTAAAGAATTAAGCATCCGCTCACACTTTCTCTATCTATTTTATCTGCAGCCCAATCTGCGTCTGTATATATCCGTTCAATATTGACTCTTCCTGATTCTTGTGGTATGTTAGTTCCATATCCTTGGTTCCTTTCAAATACCTAATTATACGCTTTCCAGCATTCCAAAGCTGTGCTGTTGGCATATCTAAAAATCTGCTTAGATATCCAACTGCATATGTTATGTCTGGTCGGCTTGTTGTACTCAGATACATAAGACCTCCAATTAATTGTCTATATGGTACATTTATTATTTCCTCTTCTGTATTGTGAACTCCCTTTTCCATTGGCGTTTTCTTAGGATTACATGATTCCATATTGAAATGTGAAATTAATTTTTCAATAAACTTGGTTTGTCGAATCTCTATTTTATCTTCAAATCTGGTAACTTCCATACCGAGAAAATGATTTATTTGACCCAATCTCTTTGCATTGAATTGTTTTTCCAACAATAATAATATCTCTTCCACATCCTCTGGTTTTCCAATGATTAAAATATCATCGACATAGATTAACATCCACGTTTTTCCATTTGAATATAAACAGCAATCATGTTGTGATCTTTTGAAATTGTTCCTCAATGCAAATTCATTAAATGTCTCATTCCACACTTTTGGTAATTCTTTCAGTCCGTAAAGAGCTCTATTCAATTTTAATACTGGTGACTTGCATGTCAATCCCTCTGGTTTTTGTATAAAAATTTCATTTTTCAATTTTCCATTTAAGAATGCAGTAGGTATATCTAGTTGCATTATATCCCAATTTTCCTGTAAGGCAATAGTTAAAATTAATCTAATTGTTGAAATTCTGCAACCGGTGAATAAATTTTTTCAAATGGGTTGTCGTCTTTTATTTGGAACCCTTTTGCAACCAATCTTGCTTTTTTAGTTCCATCTTGTTTTGTTCTAAACACCCATTTTGTTTGTATAGCTGTCTTTCCTTTAAGTAAATCTGCTTCTGTCCAAGTATTTATACGTTTATGAGAGTTAAGTTCTTTTTCTATAGCTTGTCTCCATTCTTGTTGTTTTATCGCTTGATTATAATCTACTGGATCTTCTTCAGAATTGATATCAAACAATATGCAGTGTAAACTTCATACTCAGTAAGATGTCGAGGTGCATTGACTTTTCTTCCACTTCTGGTCATTTTATCATCGGTAGATACTGACTCTTCAAGATTTATTTCTTCCTCACTATCATTGTCCATGACCAAGCGCGGATCCAGGGGGGGGGTCATGGGGGTCATGACCCCCCCCCCTGGACTGGACGAACCCTCAAATCTTCTGTTTGATAAAAAAATCAATTGGCGGGTATGAAATCCACCTGACCGTGACCCCCCCCTTTCTCGAGAGCTGGATCCGCTACTGTCCATGACTTTCAGCTCATTTATCCCATTTACTGATTTTTCAAATTCAACTGTTCCTTCTTTTTCAGCTTGTTTTATATGATTATAATCTGATTGATCTTCATCAAATACTACATCCCTTGAACAAAATATCTCATTGGTTTCATAGTTCCATAATCTGTAGCCTGTTTTATTGTATCCAACCATTATGCAAGATTGTGCCTTCTCTTCGAGTTTGCTACCTCCTGGTAAAATTACTCCAAGCTCTACTTCCAAATACCTTCAATCTCGATAGGTCATTGTTTTTGTACCATCTCATAGCTGGTGTTTCTCCTTGGTTAGCTGCTGTAGGTGATCTGTTAATTTCGTATGATGAACTTAAGATAGCTTCTCCCCATAGTTCCTTAGGTAAATTTGTCTCTGCAAATTTAGTCCTTGTTTTATCTAATAGTGTTCTGTTCATTCTTCCTGCTGTTCCGTTTTGCTGTGGACTGTATGGTACAGTGTTCTCCAGTTCAATGCCTTTCGACTTACAAAAAGTTTTGAAATTATTTGAACTAAACTCACCCCCATTATCTTATCTGATTCTTTTTGTTTTAAGCCCATGCTGAGTTTTAATTAATTTAATGAAGTCTATAACGTTTTGCTGCGCTTCATATTTGTTCTTTAGCAATTTAACAACTGAGAAGTGAGAGAAATCATCAATCAATACCTAAAAGTACTTATGACCATCAAATATCGGTGTTGCAATAGGACCCGATATATCTGTACGTATCAACTCACCAATCTTGGCTGTATGCTTAATTTGTTTATGAAAGGGTTTTCTTGAACTTTTACCTTCTACACAATATTCACAAATCTTATTACAATACGGCAGTCCTAATTGTTTTAAACTATATCTATTAACATGTCCAAGTCGTCTATGCCAGAGATTATCATTATTATTCGACTTTTTAATATTATTTGCGACATTACATTTTTCAAAATTTATGTTAATATCTAAGTCTAAGAGAAATAAACCATTCAATAATTTACAGTAAAATGTTGAATTGTTTTTGGTAAGCATTCCATATTTATTTCTAAACTTGTCAGTATGAAAAATAATTTTAAAATCTTTACTAATTAGGTTTGATACAGATAATAAGTTGTGAGACATACCTTCGACTAACAACGCTTCTATCTTTATAGGTTTACCTTGACATATCGCTTCTAGAGTGCCCTTCTTCTTGGTCTTCAATACTTCCTCGCTTTCTGCAGTTCCTATCTTGACTTCCCTTTTCAACTCTTGAACGTCCGTCATGTACTTTTCCATTGTTGCCATCACCATGTGCTGAGTGCACCCTGAGTCCAATATGAATGTGTTCTGACCTTCCTCCACCTTTTCAGTTGGGCTTGTTAAGGCAATGAAACTGATCTCGTCTGCTGTATTAACTTGGTGCATCTGGTTTGAGTTGGGATTTTGACCCCTGTGTCCATAGCCCCTTCTTCCTTTTCTGCCTCTGAACGCTCCTCGCTGTGGATTATTCAGTCTGCAGTCAGCAATTTTATGACCTGGTTTTCCACATTTAAAACAAACAATTTGGTTTGCCTTGAAAGATACTTCATCTGCTGTCTTATGGACAGGCGCGGATCCAGGGGGGGGGGGAACTTCCCCCCTCCAAATGACCCCTGACCACCTAATGATTTACCATTGCCTAAAATACCAGGACCTTTTGGCATTTGAATATCTAAAAGTTCCCCCCCCCCAAAATTCGGGCCTGGATCCGCGCCTGCTTATGGATTGTTCCCTGCTTTGTTTTAAATTTTAGCTCCTCATCTAATAGTCGGGACTTGACAAAATCCATTGTAACGGTTTGATTCAACGTTTCAATAGCTGTTATAACAGGTTCGTATTCATCGTTCAGTGTCAATAGTAAGTGACATACCTTATCTTCTTCCTCGATTTTTGAACCAGCATTTTCGAGTTCCCTTAAGAGACTGTCGAAGTTGTGAAAATGATCCTCTAACTTTTATCCCTTTTTGTGTTTCATCGTTAATAGTTTCCTTTTTTGGGTTAACTTAGTAAATATACTCTTCCTTTGAAAAACATCTTCTAAACATTTTAGCATTTCTTTCGCAGATTTTCCATCCATGATAATATCTAGATGTTTGTCACTTACGCATTGTATCAGTAAAGATTTTGCCTTCGAGTCTCGTAAACGGAAGTCCTGCTTCTTTTTGTCATCTTGAAAATCTGATAACGTTTTCTCCAGGGTATCTCTTAATTGTTTTTCTTCTAGTAGAGCTTCCACTCTGAACTTCCAGTTACAAAAGTTTTCACCGTTTAATTGAGGCAACGTGGTCGGATTCATCTTGTGAATTTTGATTTCAACTCTATATTCTATATCACAATATTCTGGAGCTCTGGTCCCATAACCTGATAATGTTTATATTGATGAGGGTCTTCACATTCATAAATACTATTCACTGGATTTATTGATTTATTAATAAAACTACAATTAACAAAGTGCAATCTTTAAGTATCGCCATTTCATTTTCTTTCACGTCACATTTCATTGCTACCAACTCTAGCATGCATAACTATAGAACGTTAGTCATAGAATAAAATATCTTCTTCTTCTTAAATTATCTTAACATAAAGGAGAATTCGCTTTTATCAAATCACACACTTTTGGATCTTCCTGGGGGGAATATATCCCCCCGCGGATACGGCACTGCTCAGTTTAATTTTCAGGTAGAATTTTATAAGTGTAACTCCACCAGAACAAAGTTAATTTGTTCCATTATGAGAGAAATTGACTCATTGACTGGCCAGTAGGTAGATACTGACATTCGAATTGCGGAAGGAATTTCAAGACCTGAGAGATAATCTGCGAAAGGCAATCCTTTATACCTAATTTTCTTTGTAAAATTGATTGCCATTTTATGTTTTTATGTATAGACGCAGTAGGTATAACGCAATACAACAGGAATAAGAAGTATGTGCACTTTGACTTACGGTATATGATTACATGAAAATCAATATCTTGGGACTAGTAATAATTCTTTTAGAATGAATAGCCTCATGGCGTTTGACATAACTGAATAAGTTTACTTTACTTACAAGGAATTTACTTCCATATAATGATCAAATTACGGTTGGTGCACATTTAATTAATGATAAATATATTCAATAATTCTAATGCGTTTGGAACGAATTGAAACCGGTTGAAATTTTTAAAAATTTAGTCTCCATATGTCCGTGATTTTCTATTCCGAAGGTGTTACCTAACAGACCGATTAATATTATCTTTTATTCACACTTTCGACCGTTTCGAATTCATACATTTCTCGAATTCACAGCAAATAAATTTTCTCTCTCATTACAATTGGAAGAAAATCGCTCTGAATATAACCTGCTCGTCAAAAGTTTAGGATATTGATGTTTTCGAAGAATAATTTAATAATTTCGATAAACTCATAACGATTTTAGAAACATATTTTAATTCATCCTGAAGAAAGTTTTATCAATCGCATTTTTATTATGCCTTGACAAGTTTTTGCTGATTTTCATGCCAACAGAGCCTTTGGGATGCTTCAAGCTGGTCGACCACAAGTGAGAGAAGCCAATGTCTTCAATGTTATTCAAAATGTGATATAACTTTTACCCTCACCGTGTTCCAACTCTTTCCGTGAGGAAAGAGCCTCTCAGCACTTGCAAAATGGCAAGTCAACGTCTTTGAGCTGCTATAGAGGTATACAGGGTGATTTTTCAAAGTGTTTTAGTAGACGTTTCGAAGAAAGAAATTTGATATAAATTCAAGATTCTGTATTATTGATTATTGTTTGAGAGTACATGAACTTAAATTGTGAAATATTTTCAAGCGAAATCTACTTCCGGTTCCACCGGACACGAATGTAAACTTCGTTATTTAAAATCATCTATATTTTATCTATGTTTATTAATTTTATACAATACAATACAAATAATTTTTCTACGAACCCCATCTACTGTAGTAGATCTCTACAATGCATTATAAATGAACTGACATCTTCTAACTATTGACATAGCCTATTTGAAAATTCTCTTAATAAACCTATGATCAGACAACGAAACCTGTCTCTTGTCGAATATTATTCAACGCCAAAACTACTGATTTTAAAGACGTTAAATGTATGGCACATCCTTGCAAGTTCTTGGCGAGCAATCGATCGGAATTACAAAAATATAAGGTAACCATTTGAAAAAAAAGACATCTCATAGTTTTATTGAGGCACACTTTGAGGCCCTGATTCAGGCACCCTGTATGTCATTTCCTCATAATTTGTATCAGAAGCAGTATCAGCGTACTTTCGTTTGTTCCACTATTGCAAAAAGAAATTCTTACAATGAACAATTCCGGATATATAAATACAAATTTGTGACACTCTTTCTGTCAACAAATTTGACAATCAGGCTATAAGTCAACAATCGCTTGAAGTGGTTACGCCATAGAACTTATAGTACATGGAATGCCATTAGCCTTGCTGCTCAGTTTGAAAAAGTGGATAAACATCTCCAGTTGGAGGAATACTGAAATTTCCATGTTCCCATGGATACGACTTGTCATACAGAATAGAAACACAGAAATACTATGAATTTAATCGTCAAGATTCGATTCAATGGGCATTTCGGCAAACATTTCTGTGTTTCTGTTCGGTGTGACAGGTCGTATCCATGGGAACATGGAAATTTAGTGATTCCTCCAACTTGAGATGTTTACCCACTTTTTGATCTGGTAATAGCATTCCATGTACCTACTATAAGTTCTATGGGTTACGCATATCGCATATTCGAGAGAAGAATGAATTGATTTCAATACAACATGAATATAAAACACGAAACAAAAACTTCACTTCAGTACCTAGTAAAAAAAATTAATAAAACAGCAAGTCAAAGACATTTTACCTGCTTAGCACCAAAATTGTTTAACTGTTTATCCCCCGAACTAAAAGAAGTTAACACTTAGGTACATCTCGATTAAATATAAGCTGACGATTTGGATCCGACAGACTCCAATTAGAGTCATCTCGAATTTTTTCAACACTGGAACAGAATATAGATTGATCGGTCATTCGGAAATCGTAGGAAACGAAGAGGCTAATACATTGGCCAGAGAGAGCGCACAAACGCCACTCACTGGCCCAGAACCCTTCTGTGGTATAGGAAAATGAACCTATAAGAAGGAGTTTATGCTGAAGGAGAGAACCGAAAGAGAAAAACTCTGGCGGAATCTCCCAGGGATTAATCACTCCAAAAAATTGCTCCGGAACTTTAAAACTGCTATAGATCCAAAAAATATCTGGATCTCAGTAAAAACCAACTTCACTTACTCACTGATGGCTTTCTCACAGGACATTGTCGCCTAAAGAAGCATCTGTTGAGAATGGGTTTATCGGACACTGATGAGTGTAGATTCTGTGGGGAGGAGGAAGAAACTCCTATTCACCTGGTTACGGGATGCTATGCCATTGCAAGCCAAAGGAAAGAGTGCTTCGGACAAGAAACTTGTAGAAGTGGGGAGTTATCCTGCTTGAAGCCATCCCAGATAATGGATTTCATCAAATCTCCGCAACTGGAGGGCGAGCTGTAGGAGGCGCGATGATAACAGCTCTGATAGGGGGCACAATAGACCCTAAGGTCGGAGTGAACTGTAACTCATTTTCACTCTAACTAGATTGATCGACTATCAGAGTTAAAAATCTTTAGGAATTACCTATACAGAAATACTTACATCTTGGCGACTCCCTGTGTAATTTATTTGTGAACAATTTATGTTAGAATCAGTTTTGTTTTTGTGTTGAATGTGGAAGGAATTATTGTTAACGTAGGATATCTATATTAATAGTCACTGAATTTATGTTGGGTAGGATTTAGGCATGATCCCACACACAAGGATACTTTTGTGGACAACTTGTTTATTCACTGGTCGGCATATTTTCTCTGATATTTAATTATTGTACACTCTATTATGGTGAATAACAGTTTATGATTATATCATATCATACCTACCTCAAATCAGTGCAGAATTGAACGAAGAATTCAAGTATGTATAAATATGCTGGGTGTTACATTTGAAATAACGTTTCCGGTAGAACCGGAATTAGATTTCGCTTGAAAATATTTCACGATTTGAGTTCATGTACTCTAAAACAAAACTACAGAATCTTGAATTCGTATCAAAGTTCCTTCCTGTGATACGTCTAATGAAACACTTGAAAAAATCACCCTGTATTTATTGGATTCTGAAATTTTTTCTCAGGATATTTATTCCTGTTTAAATAATTTTTTTCTATTTACATTATCTATATTTTGATCAATATTATCCACAAATTTCTCAAAGCAATATAATAAATATTTCATAGAATTACTTTTTTAACGGTGCGGGAACAATGACGGCATAAATGGCGAAATTTCATTTTTCTGGATTATTATGCACTGTCACATATTTTCCATCAATTGATAACTCTGCTAGAGAAAACGAAAGTATTCCACATCGCCCCCAAGACTCCCTGACTTAAATCCTGTCGAGCAGGCGTGGGGCCAATTACAAAGAACCCTTGATGCCCACAGACCACAGCAGAAAACTCTTAGTTCCTGAGATTTTTGCCACGATGGTGGCAACATTGATGGTCATACTTTGCATCGAGGGTGAATACGGGTTTCATACCTTTTTGAAACTTTCAGAATTTCTGTTTTTCGAAAAATTTAATACATTTTCAAATGATGATTCTCGATATGGTGAATAATTTCTTTGAAATTTCATTATTCTAACCTGGTAAACTCCACATATTTTGGAAGAAAATTGGGTTTTTCTAAAGAGAAAACACAAACTAATTCAACATCATTAACTTTTGTTGGCCAGTTTATTACACAGATACGGAAGGTATGCTCATCCAGATATGTATGAATATGTATAATATTCATTCACTTTCACTGACTTAATACAAATATCGACTACCTTGTTACTCATACAGAAAATGATAGAAGATGGCTTATTTGTGGTCATAGATTCATAATTTCCGTGATATCTTGTGGGAATAAAATTTCCTCAACTCTAACTATAGCTACAAGAAGAACTTCAAAAGTACAACTCCTATAGCAAATTCCTAAACGGAATATTATATGAAAACAAAATAGATGTATACAGGGGGATTTTTTAAAGTGTTTCATTAGAAGTTTTCGAGGAAGGAATTGCGATACAAATTCAAAATTTTGTATTTTTGTTTAAGAGTAAATGAACTCGATTTGTAAAATATTTTCAATCGGAATCTACTTCCGGTTCTACCGAAAACGGATGTGAACTTCGTTATTTCCAATGTAACACCCTGTATATTTATACATATTTGAATTCTTCGTTTAACGGTGGATTCCATGCATCCGTCATCCGATGTCCGATTCGGATATCGTATACATTTTGTCGGACGGATGAAACTGTCGATTTCCATGCATCCGTCATCCGATGTCCGATTCGGATATCGTATACTGCATTCACAATCATAAAATCACAGCTCTGGCCTTGGAAATTTGACACATTCCACTCTGTATCGAAGTTATGACGTTTATCAAAATGTATGCAATGCATGCTTGTGAATGTTTATTATCCTCTTGAACTGAAAGTTCAAGACTTGAAGACATTTTATTTATTTGATCTTATGAACAAGGAGTAAAATATTTTGATTTTATAGTAATTTATTAGTTTAAAAAATATTCATACATCACTACCACAGTAGGTGTGTACAAATAAAATGGAATAAGTCAAACATATGCTTCACATTTATCATTCACCTGTTCTAAAATAAGACACAAACTCCTGGAATATGGATATGTATTCTGGTTCAATATAGCCTATTTCTACTTTCGGCAAAGGAATGAAAGCTCCAGTGACACATTTCACTATACTGTGGAATGCAATATAGTCATATTTCTTCTTTTTTTTAGCTTTTTCGACGTGTTTTTTTTTTCTGAAACGTGAAAACGATCAACAATAATCATTTAGACACCAATGATGGCCATCCAGAACCCGTTTACTTACGAAAATCGTGCAATTTTATTCTGCAAATTCTTTCCTCATAATTCCTCGAAAATTCTACCTGAACCATATTTTCCGGTCGCTTTCGTTAGAAGATCGTATAAGGAAGCCTTTTTTTCCATTTAAACATCCCAAATAAATTTTGAGCACCAAAAACGATACCGAAACTAACCAAACTTCTGGGGGACCGGAATTTCGTTTGAAATCTTTCCAAACGGCCAGATACCTAAAAACACTTCGTTATCAAGTGTAAAAAAGGCGATTAGTACTTACTTTTGCTTTTTTCATGCTTATTAATCGATTTTTGGTCCAATTCAAATTTGCCGTTCGTACTCACGCCACAGAGTTGTGATTTTATAATTGCTAATGGAGTATAGGTACATTTTGTCGGACGGATGAAACTGTCAATTTTCCATCCATCCGAATTCTCAAAACGTTGTCGTGAGAAAAATGGTAACATTTTGTTGAATTATAGTAACTGTGATGTTAAATACTAACTAGTGGCACACCTGAAATATGTAGTTAGAGGCCTACCACACGCTCAAGCTTCACGACAGTTTGGCTTGCGCAAACCGGCTTGAACACTGAACACTGAGGGAAACTGTATATAATTCTCCCAACCACACGCTCAGTGTTCAGTGTTCAAGCCGGTTTGCGCAAGCCAAACTGTGGTGAAGCTTGAGCGTGTGGTAGGCCCATTTGGGTGTTTTGTGCTAGTGTAGTGGCTGAATGTACGCTTGTGCAGGTTAATAAAAACAAAACATTGTGGAAGGGCTCGTATATGGTACATTTTTGTGAGAGATGGTTCAACAATACTCAATAATTTGTCCATTTTCCGGTCAATTTAACTTTTTGAGTTTTTCATGAAGTTCAGACGATTACCTACCTTATGGTATGAGAAATAAGGTCAATATCAATATCCAATTAGGTTGAAAAGCCGTGCACGAAAAACTGCTTTGTACCCAGCAGCAAATCTAGACAACGAAAACCTGCTAAATCCTTCCGAAGCCTCAGTTTGGTACTGACTACGGACGTGCATCTTGCTTCGCCGCAGATTTTGCCATTCAGTGATCTACCTCAGAAGTAGTTTTTGTTACTTATTCATCATGGTTTTAAATTAAGTCTCTTCAGAAATTGTTTTTGGTTAAGAATTATATTTTTTTTCAGAATATTAGATAGCGTATCACGTTACCGCTGAATTATTCCAATCTTTTAACAATTGAATTATTGGTTTAATGAAATATTGTTAATGAAATACTCTAAACTGCTGTTCCTTTTTTAAAGATTGTAAAGTTTGATTTCAACCCGTAAGTACTACTACCCAATTGTAATAACACAAGTACTAGGTACTACCGGGTCCTTGGAACCCACGAAAAATAAACTCCAAAAAACTGAATGCAAATAGTAAGTCATTTTGTTCGATACACAAACATAAAATTGAATTTGTTTGCAATGATTTCTTATGAAAAATCTACAGCTAAATGCAGTTTGGACATAACAATGAAGCACATTCCAAACAAATTGAAATTTTGCACTGTGAACAGCAGTTGTTCGTTTTTCTGTCTTTTGCATTAGGACAAATTCCACATGTTTCGACGTGACAAGCTGTTGAGGAGGTACCTACTTGGGGAACCTACTTCTCCAAGTAAATTTGCACATCTTTAGCGAAGTTTTCGAGGTACATGAATTATGTTTAGGCGCATTCTCAAATATAGTTCACATAATTGTTGAGCCAGTGTTTTCATAAATGAGTATCGAGATATTTTTTTGTTATTATTGGCTAACATGTAGATACAAAACACTGCTATCAACACTACCAATGTTGAGACAAGCATGGGAAAGTACAATAGGCCATCGACAGGTTCTTCTGGATGTTGCACATTTTACGTCCAGTGATGCTTCTATGAAAAAAGGATGATGTGGGGTTTCTTTTTTATATGCTCTTCCACTTTGATGTCATGATGCATACCTGACACTAGAATAACTGCTTTTCCTTGTTTAGGGACATATGACACCATGGTGGTTTGTGCTGCAAAAGCGGATAGCGAAGATTCTACAGGACGCATTCGGTTTGGCAAAAATTGTGGAATTATAATGTATCTTCAATAAAAGCAATTGTAGAGAATTTGTTGACAGTTCTATATTTTTTATTATCTGAACAACTGCTATGTATAATATTTGAATGTCGACTACTATTATAATTTATAATTATGTTTTCTGTGACTGTCACAAAATATTTCATCACAGAATATTGAACCTCTACATTACTCCCCTCCCAGGAGCTGCAATTATTAGTATTTACAGAAAAATTATTGCAAGTGACGATTAAAATACAATGAACTAAAATATGTTAAATTTGAGAATATTTACTACTTAAAATTATTAGACAATTTTTATGGATACCATATCATTATAACGGACAGGAAAATGTACGTGTCGTCCACTTCTAGTCGTATATGATGAAGGAAGAACATTGGAAACATCAGGAAATGCGTTCTCGTCAGTCAAGTCTGTCAGTACATACGCTGGTTTCAGTCTGTCGATTGAAATAGTGTCCTGTTTACCTTGAATTTGAACAGTAAAATATTTTTTTGATCGTTCGATTACCAAAAATGGACCTTCGTAAGCAGGTTCTAGGGGTTTTTTAACCCTGTCTATTCGTACAAAAACATGGGAGCATACCGACAAATCTTTATGGACAAAGATACGTGCCTTATTTTTCTGCTGTATGCTACACGGTCTCAAAGTACGCATTTTCATTTGTAGATCTGTTACGAACGATTCTGAGTCGATTTTAATACTAGAATTTTCAAAAAATTCACCTGGTAAGCGTATTGAAGTTCCGTAAACCATTTGTGCTGTAGTGAAATTGGAGTCTACTTTCAGAGAAGCTCGAATACCTAACAACACTGTTGGCAAAGTATCGGTCCATTTAACGGAATTATGTGCCCTTATGGCTGTTTTGATTGTACGGTGCTGCCGTTCAATTTTTCCATTGCATTGTGGGTGATAAGCTGTGGTATGACAAAGTTTCACTCCACAAAGGGAAGTAAGATGATGAAAAAGTGAGGATGTAAATTGACTTCCGCGATCGGTTATGACACATGATGGTGTTCCAAATCTAGTAATCCAATTCTGGTAAAAAGCACGAGCTACTGTTTCTGCAGATATGTCCGGTAAGGGAATTGCTTCAACCCAATTAGTGAATCGGTCTATAAGAGTTAAAATGTATTTTTTACCATCTGAGACAGGTAAAGGTCCTACAAGATCTATATGAATAACCGAAAATCGTTCATCGGGATCAGAGAATTTGGATATTTCGGATTTTGTATGTTTGGAAATTTTAGTTTTTTGGCAATTCATGCACGATCGTGTCCAATTCTTAACATCTGTCCTGATTCCTGGCCAAACATACCTGGCACACATGTTTTTAACTGTGGCTTTCACTCCTTGATGAGCATAACCATGAACGTGCTCAAAAATTGTTCTTCGAAATTTTCTTGGAATGTATGGTCTAATACGCTCCGTTGAGGTATCACACCATAAAACTATTCCGGTTTGAAGCTGGTGTTGTTTTAGCTGTAATGCAGTACTGTTCTTTCTCAGCTCTGCCAATTCAATGTCAGTCTTTTGTGCTTCTGCGATTTTCTGAAAATCAATTGCTTCGATGCTATCAATTCGAGACAACGCATCTGCAACGACGTTGGCGTTGCCGCTGATGTGTTGAATATTTGTGGAAAATTCTGATATGTACTGGAGTTGTCGTAATTGCCTAGAATTGGCCTTTTCATTTTTTTGTCGGAAGGCATACGTCAGAGGTTTATGGTCTGTGTATATGACAAATTCTCTACCTTGCAGTAGGTGTTTAAACTGTTTGACTGCCAAATACACACCTAATAGTTCACGGTCATACGTACTATAAACCTTTTGAGCCGAACTTAATTTTTTTGAAAAAAATGCTAGGGGTTTCCACTTTGATCCGTCATACTGCTGCAGAGCTGCGCCTACTGCGCAATCTGATGCATCAGTAAATAATGCTATCGGCATTTCTGGATCAGGAATAGTTAATAGGGCTGCGTTAGCCAGATCCGATTTGCATTTTTCAAAATCTTCTTCTAATTTTGATGTCCAGATAATCGGTCTGTTATCTTTTTTACGCGCACCCTTAAGCAGTTCATTCAATCCAGCTTGGGTGTGAGCGGCGTTTTTAATGTAAGGCCTGTAAAAATTTATTATGCCTAAAAATTGTCGCAATTCGTGAATTGTCTTTGGTCGTTTCAACTCAACAATAGTTTTTACTTTATCAGGTAGTGGTTTTGATCCATCTGGAGTTATAAAATATCCCAAAAATTCAATTTCTCTGATGCCAAATTTTGATTTTGTTACATTAATTTTAAGACCGAATTTCGAAAGCCTGTCTAAAACCAATTTTATGTGTTGCATGTGTTCATCTTCAGAGGCAGACGCTATAAGTATATCATCAATATAAGAAAATACGAATTCCAAGCCTCTCAAAACTTCATGAATAAACCTTTGAAAAGTAGAAGGGGCATTTCGTAGCCCAAATGGCATAACTGTGAATTCAAATAAACCAAATGGAGTTGTAATGGCTGTTTTATGCCTATCTTCTTCGGCTATCGGTATATGGTAGTAAGCTTTTTGAAGGTCAATTTTTGAAAAAAATTGTTTTTTACCTAATATGTGATTGAAATCTTCGATCCGAGGAATGGGATATCGGTCAGGAAGAGTTCTCTCATTCAATCGCCTATAGTCTCCACAAGGACGCCAAGAGCCGTCTTTCTTTTGGACCATATGTAAGGGACTAGCCCATTGTGACTTGGATGGTTGAATAATACCATTGTCTAACATAAACTGAAATTCTTTTTTAGCTATACTTAATTTTTGGGTGTCAAGACGTCTGGGTTTGGAAAATACTGGCTGGCCTGTTGTAACGATATGGTGTTTAACATTGTGCTTAACATTAGTAGGAAGAAAATTTGGTCGAGTTAACTCAGAATAATTGTTCAATAGTGCACTGAATTTATTAAGATTTTCACTGACTAAAGTACTCACTACATCTTCTGATGTGATGGATGCCAATTCACCTTTTTTAGAAAGTTTTGTGTCACCATCCACCAACTGTTCCCTCTTCAGATCGACGATTAGGTTGAATTTTCTTAAAAAATCAGCACCCAAAATGCCTCTTGAGGTTTTGGCGATGATGAATGGCCATTTGAAGGAACGTCTCAGACCTAGATCTATCTCCATGATTTTTGTACCATATGTGGGTATTCGAGTACCATTAGCAGCATACAGATAGTAGTTGTCATCAGAGTTAACCATGGATTTGTGGTTATATGGAACAATTGACACATCTGCACCGCTGTCTACCAAGAATTGCAATCCCGTGTTCCTGTCTACCATGAATAAACGAGAGTTGCAGCAAGTGACTGAATCAGTAGTAGGAGTTGCTGCACTTTCCACTACTGACTGAAGTTTTCCGTCTTTTTCCATGCACAAGGATCAGTACATTTTTCGGGTCGGCATTTTTTACCATTTTTTTTACTATTATAATTTATAATTATGTTTTCTGTGACTGTCACAAAATATTTCATCACAGAATATTGAACCTCTACAGAATCTGCAGTTTATTATTTTTTCAGAGTATCCAAGTAGGTTAATCCACATTCTTGAAGCGCATTTTTGATAGGTTCTATCAAGCGGAGCATGACTTGGGATGGATAAGACATTTTGTTTTCATAAGCTTTAGAAGTATTCTCCATGCATACCAAGGCCGTAGCTAGAAAAAAATTTCGGGGGGGGTCCGTCCGAGGCCTAAGCTAGAAAAAAATTTCGGGGGGTGGGGGGGTGTCCGTTGAACTGAGCTCTAGAAAAATTTCGGGGGGGGTCCGGACCCCATCGGACCCCCCCCTGGCTACGGCCTTGATGCATACTAATTTCTTTTCCTGTGTACCTCTGCATATCATGTAGTGAGTCTCTGAATCAGCTGAAATTTTAACCTTCAACCCATATTCAGCCGGTTCATTCGAGATATACATCCGAATAGAACACCTACTGACTGCAATACAGTGTTCATAAAAGTAACACTTCAACTACTACCGGGTCCTCAGGACCCAAACTCGTAAAAAGGAGCAAATATAAAATCTAGATGTACACGATCTTCAGACGGCATGTCGCCGGTAGCATAGCTAGCCGCGCAGCACTGTCCTCCACAAATTTTTCAAAATATTTGAAAACAAATAAATGCACGGGTCCTCACGACCCAGGTAGTAGTAGATACGGGTTGATAATAAATTTTCTGATATAAACAGCCTAAATTGACTATTATCATTATTATAAACCTTTACTGAATATCCCGTCATTTCCTGCAAATTTATGTGTGAAAACTGTCATGTCCTCAATCGAATTTAATCCCCAACGAAAAGCTGCTAAGTACCTCATTTTCCTTTTTTTCTCAACTATGCCTAAGATATTCCACCCTAACCACGCACAAAATATCTAGAATCAATGATGGAACAAACGGGATTTTCAATTTTCCGATATGCGAAATAGAAAAGTTTTAATTCAGTTTTTTGCTTCTCCTGAAAACTTAGTAGAAATGGATTTAGCAGGTTAACGAATTAGGCCAACGATTTCTTGCACCAAGTTGTTATACATTCCTTGGGTCTTTCTGCTCTTAAAAATATCTTTCACTTCACCCATAATATCGGCGAACTGCGTTTTCTTTCCTTTCTTTTTAATAAAAGAATCGAGAGCAACAACAAATTCTTCATTGATACCTATTTATATTCTCCTCCAAAAGAAGAGAACGCCAAACATTCAAAAAGTTATGTCAAATCTGATACGAAAACGGACAAAAGTTAAATATTTTTCAACTGTTTCCGATAACGGAAGAGAGTTGAATTTTTATGCATTTTTGAAGGATTTTTGTTGCCAAATATTTATTTTCTGAGAAAATGAATTTGTTCCATAATTTTGACGCGCACTGTATAATTATAGAATTATCAAATTACAAACCTTAAAGTCAAAGCTATAGTCTTTCACCTGGTGAGATGGGTTCTCGTATATGGTACATTTTTATGAGAGATGGTCCAACAATACTCAATAATTTGTTGAATGTGATGTGATATTACTCAATTGAAATACTGCCCACTATCAGACAATCGCATTTCTTCAACCAAATTGTTGAACATTCCTTGGGCCTTTCTGTCCCTAAAAATATCTTTCACCCATAATATTGGCGAACTTCGTTTCCTTTTCTTTCTTTTTAATAAAAGAATCGAGATCAACAACAAATTCTTCATTGATATCTATAATTATATTCTTCCCCAAAGAGAAGAGAACGCCAAACATTCAAAAAGTTATGTCAAATCTGATACGATAACGGACAAAAGTTAAATATTTTTCCGATAACGGAAGAGAGTTAAAACTTTCGGACGAATGTTTGGCGCTCTTTCAATTTTGAATATTTCCGCCAATCACAACACTTTCGGACGATCGTATCATCGGATGACGGATGCATGGAAATTCACCGTAATTCTGCAATGATTTGACGTATGATATGCGCAACCACATCAAGCGATTGTTGAGTTATTGCCTGATTCTCCAATTTTTCGACAGAAAGATTGTCACAAATTAGTGTTTACATCTTCAAAATCTCTCATGGTCAAAATTTTTTTTTGCAACAGTGAAACAAAAGAAGGTGGTACGCTGATAATATAAATTATGAAGAAATATTATACAGGGTGCCTGAAACAGGGCTTCAAAGTGAGCCTTAATAAAACTATTAAATCTATTTTTTTTTCAAATGGGAACCATATAATTTTATAATTCCGATCGATTGCTCGTTAAAAACTAGTCTTTAAAATGAGTAGTTTCGGTGTTATCGAATAAAATTCGAGTTTCACGACTAAAGCCAGGTTTTATCGGGTTTATCAAGATAATTTTCGAGTATGTAGGCTATGTCAATAGTAAGAATATGTCAGTTTTAAACTAAAATTTCTTTATTTAGTCTTACCTGCTCTGCTGATTTGTCATACTCGCCGCAAATAAAGAACATACTTTTGATATACTCTCTGTATAAAAAGTACCCGGAAAATATTATTTAAATGAACCGCCAAAAAGGAATCGGTAATTTTTTTTTTCTTAAAGTTGGTAGGACCTTCCTTTATTACCAAGCCAAATTTGAGCGCGATCTGTCAACTAGTGTGTTTACAACAGCTGTCAGTATCAGTCGACCTCAAAAGTGCTCTGCGAATTTTACAATGGAAAAAATAGTTGATCAAAGAGTTTGCCTCAAATTTTGTCTTGCAAACGAATTTTCTTGTGCCGATTCATTGAAAATGTTAAAAAAAGCCTTTGGTGATAATTGTATGTCAAAAACACAAGCATACGATTGGTACAAATCATTCAAAGACGGTCGTGAGGTGGTCGAAGATTTGCCCCGTTTTGGACGGCCTTCAACGTCAACAACCGACGATAACATCATCCAAATCAAGAATTTAGTGCTCGAAAATCGTCATTCAAGTGTTAGAGAGTTGGCTCGAGAGTTGAGCATTGATAAAATGACCGTTCATAACATTTTGACTAATGTTTTGTGTATGAAACGCGTCGCAGCAAAACTCGTTCCAAAAGAGCTGAATTTTTTGCAAAAAGAGCATCGAAAGCAGGTCTCTGAAGACATGGTTTCTCGAGCTGCTAGTGATCCAAATTTCATGAAACGAATCATAAGTGGCGATGAGACATGGGTCTAAGAGTATGACACGTTAACAGCTCAACAATCGACCGAATGGCGCCTACCAAACGAGCCGAATCCGAAAAAACCACGTCAAAGTCGATCGAAAATTAAAGTTTTGCTCACTGTTTTCTTCGATTATCGTGGTGTTGTGCACTCAGAATTTCTTCCTGAAGGACAGACAGTGAATAAGGAGTATTACTTGGGTGTATTGAGGCGTTTGCGTGAGAATGTTCGTCGTAAACGGCCAGATTTATGGAAAGACAATTCGTGGATTTTGCATGATGATAACGCGCCGTCGCACCGAGCCATAATTATTAAGGAATACAAGACCAAAAACTCAATAAATACCATCGAACAACCGCCGTATTCACCTGACTTAGCTCCGTGCGACTTTTTTCTATTCCCAAGACTCAAATTGCCCCTACGTGGAACGCGTTTTGAGTCCATTGAAGCCATCAAAACAAATTCGCAACGAGAACTGAAGACCATACCTTTGGCGGCGTATGAGCGGTGCATGCATGGAAAAGTGGGTTCGCCGATATCATAGTTGTATTGTAAGCAATGGGGACTATTTTGAAGGAGACAAAATAAATATTGATGATTAAATTTAAATTTATGTGTTTTTTTTTACAATTCCGGGTACTTTTTATACAGAAGGTATCATTCTAGTGTACCTTATTATTAGATATTATTGCTTGTTTTGCATAGTGCTTTATCAATCAAAATAGGTAAAAATGACAATTCCTTACATAGCCTACTTTGAAATAGACGAGCATACCACTGAATTTGACTGATGGGACAAACCTAGCTTTATTCGTGAAATTCTGAAGAAGGCTATGTTAGGAATTGTCATTTTTACTTATTTTTGTTGTTCAAGTTACAAGTACTATGCAAAACGAGCAATAATAATAATAAGGTACACTAGAATGATAGATCAAAAGTTCTTTATTCGCGGCGAATGTGACAAATAAACAGAGCAGATAATTGATGATGACTAAATACAGAAATTTAAGTTTAAAACTGACATATTCTTACTATTGACATAGCCTACTAGAAAATTATCTTGATAAACCCGATGTTCAGACAAAAAAACCTGGCTTTAGTCGTGAAATTCGAATTTTATTCGATAACGGCGAAACTACTCATTTTAAAGACATGAACTGTTTTGCACACTCTAACTAGTTTTCGACGAGCAATCGATCGGAATTATAAAATTATATGGTTCGCACTTGAAAAAAATGAGATTTCATTATTTTATTGAAGCTCACTTTGAAGCCCTGTTCCAGGCACTCTGCAAAATATTTCCTCATAATTTATACAGAAAGCATAATCAGCGTACTTTCTTTTGATTCACTGTTGCAAAAAAAATCTCACAATGAGGAATTTTGAAGATATAAACACTAATTTGTGACAATCTTTCTGTCAAAAAATTTCAGAATCAGGCAATAACTCAACAATCGCTTGATGTGGTTGCGCATATTATACATCCAATCATTCCAAAATTAAAAGAAGAATTCAAATATATATAAATATACAGGGTGTTACATTTGAAATAATGAAGGTCACATCCGTTTCCGGTAGAACCGGAAGTAGATTCCGCTTGAAAATATTTCACAAATTGAGTTCATTTACTCTAAGACAAAAATAAAAAATTTTGAATTTGTATCGCAATTCCTTCCTCGAAAACTTCTAATGAAACACTTAAAAAAATCACCCTGTATATCTTCAATTGAATGGCCGTATTTCAAAAGATTGACGTGAAAAATATATTGAACAAGCATATTATGGTGGTTATTATTTACAAGCATGAGGTTTTCCAGGCGAAACGAAGTCGAGTTTGGTAAATCATTCATTGAAATTTGAAACGTCGCGAGGACATTTTGTTCGTAGAAATTCAAAGTGTATTAGTATTGAAGTTAGAGTGATGATAACTTCGCTATCTTGAAAGTTTTATTATTATTATTGTATCCACTTTAAAAATCGAAATCGCGATTCATGATACAGGTGAAAAAATCGCTTTCAAAGTTAGGGATGACAAAATCGTGAAAAATCAATTTTTTCAAATTAGAATCCCATTTTTTTATGGCAGATGTTGAATCTACGTTAAAAAATAATGTGAGTGTATGCATCACACCCTTGCCCTAAAGTGGATATTAACTCAGAAAATATCCATCTTAGGGCAAGGGTGTGATGCATACACTCACATTATTTTTTAACGTAGATTCAATATCTGCTATAAAAAAATGGGGTTCTAATTTGAAAAAATTGATTTTTCACGATTTTGTCATCCCTAACTTTGAAAGCGATTTTTTCACCCCCTGTATCATGAATCGCGATTTCGATTTTTAAAGTGGATACATCAATCTTACATCTTGAAAAATCCCAAAAATGAAAATTTTCCATCCAAAAACCTCGAAGTTATTCTTGTTTCAGCGGAGCTCTATTTTCGATTTTTTTTTCGAATTTTCCCGCTCAGAGAGAATTTTCCAACCAAAACTGAAAAATGTTACATCAAAATAACTTGAAATTTTCTTAGGAATCTATTTCTGCAATAAAAAAATGGTGTTCTAATTTGAAAAACGGAAGTTGACGTCATTTCCGGAAAAACCGGAGGTGCTCATGCCTTGAAAATTTTTTAGATTTCATCAGCATCGTGAAATACTTATAAGTGCTGAATTTCATGAAAAAACGTTCAGTAGTTTCCCGTATAAATATGGGTGAGGTTCCTCGTGAAAGACCCTGTATAGCCTTATACCGCGGTGGCAACCAACTGAAACGGTAGAACTTATATTACTCCCTAGCAGGTACCCCTAGTACAGTTAATGTACAGTGTTCCACCTTGCGGCCTTCATCCTGGAGGTCCCCTCAAAAACTAGATCTTTACGTACATTCGTTCTCTTCCCATATGAAATTTCGCAGCAACTCACTTTGCAGTTTTATCACAGTATAGACACCAACCAGTAATCGCACTTCGAGGATTTTCTTACTCCGATTCCGACACGCGCATCATTTCGGTGCGCATCATTATGCCCAATATTTACGATACTGCCGGTTGGCGGTAAAATGTCAATTCATGAATTCAAAGGTCCCTCTAAATTTCTACTGCGCACAGAAATGGTGCGCGAGTTCTCGAGAGAGTAAAGATTTCAGTTCATTTACTTCATTAATCATTTTATCTGGAGTGCGACTACTGGTTAGTATCTATACTGTGGTTTTATGCAGTGTACCGAGGGAAATCGAACACGCCCGTTCATACGGTTTCGGAGTCCGCCAGTAATATACCAATCCAACAAAACAGCTGATCACCTTTTTTCAAGATGGCTGCTGGAACAAACAAATAACAAATATTTCTGAAATAGTGTTTCTCTATTATAACTATCATTTTACATGGCATAATTGAAGACATTGAAGTTGAAAATTGAGAAACCAACAGAAACTACCCTGAAACACGTACCTCGTAACTGAATATCCTCGGTTTGATATTTGTTTATTTCAGCAACCATTTTGAAAAAGCTGATCGTGACAGATCGTTGGATTGGTCTATAATAATAAGCGCGTTCGGCAATGACATCTGAGCTGACTGGTCGGATTGATGTGAACCGTTCGCTTATTACATCCAGATTGAGGGGAGTACACATCTGGACCGTTCGGTAAGAAAATCCGATCAATCGGATGTAGATCTTTTTGCTCGGTGTATTTCGACGGAGCAAACGGATTTTTTCCACAGGTCAGAAACAGAAATTACTTTTCTGCCTTTGTCAATGGATTTTATCTGCATTTATGAGTTTCCTGCTTCGAATATTCTTGAACAGTGTGTTTAAATTTCGTGTCTTATGTTATTTGTTGTGTAGTAATAAATAAAAAATGTCGTTTGATGGAAAAATAATGATCCAAAATATTGAATCATCTCAACCAAGGGGTAGAAGTGTTGAGAGCTATAACAAAAGAATTAAAATAGAACCCAGAATACCTCTACGGCCGAATAGACCTTTAAGGGCCGGTTTTATAAAAGGCGAACCGAGGATTCAACCGTGCGCCAACTACCAGATAATGAGGAATTTGGTTGTTGATGCAACGGTTGAATCCGCGGTTGGCCTTTATAATATCGGCCCTAAGCACTAATTTGATCTGGCAAACAGAAAAAACGCTCCGTACTGTTCGTTTATTACAGAAAAATCTGAGAAATCTGTACAATCTGTGATCACGTGACTAAAAAATCCGTCCGCTCTCGGATGCTATTACCGAACGCGCTTAATGAAAATGAGGATCAACATAATGAGGGTACCTCTAGGATGAAGCTTGTAGGACGAGATCATTCCAAATAAGATCGGATATGTATAGGAGAAACAAAATTGTTTCCAATACTGACCCTTGGGGAACTCCGCTTCTAACATGCCTAGAAGTGGAAAAAGAACAAAGACATAAAATTGACGTTCAAACAAAAATGCCCTAATCCGTGAAAGGAAACCTCCTAGAATCCGAGATTTTTCATCTTGAAAAGCAGACGTCTGTGTAACCTTATCAAATTCCTGGGCAAAATCAAGATAGATAACAAGATAACATCCATTGTTATACCGGAATCGAGTGCTCTTGTACAATCGTCTAAACACTTGACTTCATTTCAGGGGATGGAAATCTATGTTGGTTCCTTGGGATTATATTATTTTCAATGGCGAATTTGAGAATCTCCGACACTATCATCCTCTCGCATACTTTGGCAATGAGGGACTCCAGGCTTATTGACATAATTAGAGGCAGATGTCTCGGAATCCTTCTTGAAAATTGGAGTGACTGATGCGATGAGCCATTCTCTAGGTAAAAATGATGCTTCGAAAGAACGGTTGAAAATCAATGAAAGTGGAAGAGCAACAACTGAAGACCAATTCATGAGAAAATATGGTGATATCCCGTTAGGCCCAGGAGCAGATGAGGTATATAAATCGTTTAGGTATCTCTCAACATCCTTCCCATGAAAATACACCCTGATGAGCTTCACCGTAGATCTGGGTGCCGAAAGACTCAAGGTTCCTCGGAGAAAGATGAGGCGAACCGCGAACGCATCCGCTAAAACTTCGGTTGATTGTTTCTCATTCTCAGTTCTCACTGTGGTTCTCACACAAATTTCCCAAAGACTCGCATACAAAAGAAATGGGAACTTTATTCTTCAGGGTAATGAAATTTGATCCACAGGAATAGGACTATTGGAATTGAAGCTACCAATTTAAGCTAACTTGACAGTTAGTTCAGACGGTGGAAACAACTAAAATAACAATAAATACAGGGTGAGTCTCTGACTTGAACATACAATTTTAACTGGAGATTTTTGAGGTCAAAAGTAAGTTTTTTTCCATTTTTCCGAATTCGGCTCTGTTAACAAGATATAGCCATTTGAAACAAATTGGGCTAATTATACGTGCCTGATAAGATACTCTGGAATTGATTCCAAAGTTCATATTTCTAGATTGAAATTGAGTTTATACATTTAGGGAATACTCAAGTGGGTACTAACCCTATTGGAATAAAAATGTTACAAACACGATATTTCTTAAAAAAAACACTACTTTCATCCGATTATATCTGCAACTAAAAAGCCATATTTCTCTCATCAAAATAAGTTTCTTCTTCGATTTTCCTGAAGATTAGTTTGTAAACACTAAAAACTTGTTCATATTTTCCTCCATATCCCAAAAATATTCTGTAAATAATGGTTTTCAATTTGATTAATGATGTTGATCAAGCTATAACCTATTCAAAACAATCATCTATGAAAAAAATTCACAGAACTTCGAAGTGTACGTTGCCAGGTTCACCAATATTCCTTAAAAAATGAGAAAATTGATGTTCCATATATTTATTTCATTCAATTGAACACCAGAGAAGATGAATATGCAAAAAAAATCGTGGCCGCTGGGTCAGTTTTTTCAGAAGTTATGGTCGCACTCAACGTGTTAAATGATTTTACAACGATTTTCTCGTAGATTAGATACTTTTGAAAACGATTGAATACGATATCCCTAACTCCTGTGGAGCCAGTATATTAGGTCCGTTTTTCCAAATGAAAATTCAACAAACATTCTGGCAACATTGTTAACTTTGAATTTGATTACAGAATCCTAATACATCTTCGATTCGGTGATATTATAAATACAGGGAAGCATCCAGATTATTCTTATGATTTTTTATTTTTTCGTCAAATTTTGTCGGGTAAAATTGGGAATAACTCGAAAACGACGACGCGTCTTATTGAAAAAACTTGGGAATACTTTCATTTTCTAAACTGATTGGTTCTTTCGAAAATATGAACCGTTTGTCTTTTTCAATTGGTTTTATAGTATTTTGCGTGGATTTATAAGTTATTAACTTTCAGAGCGGGAGGAATATTGAATAAGTTTTGATTGGGGAATATGCATCATGAAAGCAGTGAATACTTCACCAAAATTCAGTTCATTTGAAATAACGGTTCCGAAGATATGTGTGTTTTTTTTTGTGGTTATTCGGAACCCTGTATCTTCCAAACGAAACCGATTTTGAAAAATGGTGTAGGAAAAAAGTATTTCGTTTGATATGAGGAATCTACAGTTGAAATTATGTACAAGTCAAAGACTCACCCTGTATATCGAGGAATTATCGACTGTTTGGCAAAGTTTGATTTTTAATTGTGTACACCCTCTGTAATCAAGTTTGTAAAGAACTATTGTGCTCGACTTGAAGAACTTGTCTTGATAAAGATAGTCTAAATATACAGGGTGAGTTTTTTAAGTGTTTAAGTTTAGAGTACATGTACTTCAATTGTAAAATATGTGAATGTGAACTTCGTTATTTCAAATGCAATTTATATTTATACATATTTCAATTCTTCGTTTAATTCTGCACTGATTTGATTTATGATATGCGCAACCAGTTCAAGCGATTTTTGAGTTATAGCCTGATTGTCAAATTTGTTGAGAATATCAAATTAGAGTTAATATCTCCAAAATTCCTGAAGATGCCAGACGCTCGAACTGGCGAAACGTCGAAATTAAACAAACCATGACGGCCGAAATGCTCGCAAAAAAAACAGATGACATCAAACGATGGCCGCGAAAGCTTCAACGAATTCTTAACAAATACATTATCAATTCCTGGCGTTGCAAGGGAGTTTACCGCTATCGTGAAATTGGAGCATATTGATGAATGTATACCTACTTCATTCACTTTTAAAAGGTTATCAATATTTTCCACTTTAAAACTGACGCAGGTTGGTACTCGTGAATTATCGGCAATGTCAAAATAATTCTCAGAGACATCGGCAATGCTAATTTCTACTCTCATTTTTCTGTCGGGTTATTCGAGTAATTTTATTATTTTTCGAATAAAGAAGAATGAAGAAGTAACGGACTATTCTGTCCATTATTTTTCAGTTAAATTTCAACACACGATTCTTGATTTCCGTACAAGAAAATAGCATAATTGAATCTTCCAACCATGTTTATATGTATACGTGAAATATTGCCAGTATCAACAGAGAAAAAAGTTTCTTCAAGTGCAATGGAACAAAATGCATCTGATCTGATGTACATTTTTCTGTACGGATCATATATCTCATTGATCCGCGACAGACCAGATCGGCGGAAGCGATCCGATCCGCAATCCAGACCTGTAACCGATCTGGACTGCGGATCAGATCTCACAGATTTCCCTTTCGTGCATGTGTGCCTTGCTATTATGTAATATAATTCCGGTTCAACCGGAAATGCCATCAACTTTACAGATTTTGAAAGAGCTTGTTATTTTGAATTCATACATACTGAGTTTGGTGTGGAAAATTTGTAAAAACGAGGTATTGGTCAAATGGAAATCCTCATTGGATTTATGAACCACATACCCAGCATCCACAGAAGTTGAATGTTTGGATGGGAATTGCGGGGAATTGTCGAAAATAGACTTATAGCCTCTTATAGGCCCATTTCTTATCGACGGAAACTTGAATGGTGACAAGTATTTGGATCTACTAAATAACGAAATTATTCCTGCACTTCCACAGAATGGACAATTGCCACAAAATGGTTGATTTCAACAATATAGGGCACCTCCCCACTATGATTTTTTTACATTAAACTACGTATGTATGAATTCAAAATAACAAGCTCTTTCATAATTTGTAAAAATAAATAGGGTGTCCCATTTCAAATAAAGAAGTTGATGACATTTCCGGTTAAACCGGGGGTATATTATTAACAAAAAAATGTACATCATTTTGTTCGATTGCACTTAACTGCAAATTTTCTTAAATATCGCTCTTTTCGTTTAAAAGATATTTACTTGGTTCCATACTTTATCCCACCCTGTATAACTATAAAGAGTCAGGTATGGTTGGCGGTAGCCAAGTCTTCGTAAGAAATATTATATTATAACTGGTTTATGCAATTTAACGAAGGTACAGTGTATATTCGTATAGATGGAATTCCATTGATTATTTGTAAGAGATTTGTCATTATCTAGTTTTAATGTACAGTGCATCCCAAATTCGCTGTCCCCTAAGGGTATTTCTGAAACCGTTGGAGATATAAAATTTCAAGTGAGAAATTTATGGTCTAGTTTCTCATGACTAATTGAAAGATGCTTTCAGTTCTTTGGTATATAGACTTTGGAACTTTGGAAGTTACAGGGTGATTTCGAAATTAAGGCGTTTTCGGGCATACTGTGTATCTCGATAACCTCTTATGATATTTTCAAGATGAAACCTGCATTTGACAGATATTTTCAGGTAGAATTCATTGGCGTACACAAACAATTTTTTTGGACCATCGTTTTTGAGTTATGAACCAAACTTATAGTTTTTTTTTAATGGGACTCCCTTTATATCATTTCACCATCGACTTGCATATTTCTTTCTCATTGGAAGAATATATAATACTTGGTATCTAAAATAATTTCCATAATTAAAATTCGAATTTCATGTACTGCCATACTCATAAAAAACTGTTAGTTTGAGTTATAACTCGAAAACGATAACCCAAAATTTTTTTTTGCGTACGCCAATGAATTCTACGTCAAAATATCTGTCAGAGACTGTTTCCACCCATGAAATATAATAAGAGGTTATCGAGATACACAGTATGCCCGAAAACGCCAAAGTTTCAAAATCACCCTGTAACTGTAGTTTTTTATATACCAAAGAACTGAAAGCATCTTTGAATTAGTCATGAAAAACTAGATCATAAATTTCTAACTCGAAATTTCATATCTTCAACGGTTGCAGAAATACCCTTATAGGGGACAGCTAATTTGGGATGCACTGTACATATTCAGTTCAGAAGGTTAGCAATGTACAGGGTGGGGCATAATGGACGGGCGTTTTTACAGCGGCAAGTACAGGCGAACGGGTGGGAGTAGACTAGTAGAGCCCCCGGTTGACATCGTTCGATTCAGGCAAGCTTACCATTTGTTAGTCACAATGGTTATCTCATTTTTATTTGTGCGGTTCTGAACAAGCAGAACTGCCGATATTGGGCAGCAGAAAACCCCCGTGAACTGCATCAACGCCCACTTCACAGTGAAAAAGTCACCGTTTGGTGTGCAGTGAGTCGTCTTGGAGTAATCGGCCCTTATTTCTTCGATGATGCACGAGGAGCAACCGCAACTGTAAACTCCGAGCATTTTCCCTGGACACGTACGTAATCTCCCGACTCGGTGATGTGCCATGGCCCGCTCGTTTCCCTGATCTCTCAGCTGCTGATTATTTTGTTAAAGAATGAATTACAGCACAAATTGGGGCAATTGACATCGACTTGTATGCGAGGGTGATGCGGAACTTTGAGGAACATACCCTGTACATATATATATTTTATTGATATTTTCTTTCATCAGTGATTTTCGGTGACATGCTTTATTTTGATGTGTTTTCTGTTGAAAAGAAATGGACTGCCCCTGCCTCTACATAGTCCATCCAAATATTATTGACATCAGAGCAGGCCTTGGAAATCCAGTCGCAGCTTTATTTCTAGTTACAAAAAAGTTAAAATTTTGTGTGGTTCAATCATAGCAATAAAATATGTATATAAATATAATCTCGAAATTAAATGGAATTTTTGGAACGCTAAACAAGTAACAAACAGAAAAATCTAGTTGATGATTTGAAGCGTGTTGCTGCAAAGTGAACGGATTGGGAAAATTGTAGAAGATATCAAGTAGAAACAAAACTTAACGAATGGATCTATTTAATATATGAAGGATTTCGTCATGACATTGTAACTTCCAATATTCGTGAACAATGAATGTGTAAAATATGTAATATGAAAAATGTAAATATTTCTATTAATCTGTTTCAACAACCACAACTGTTAATATTTCCTCATCTAGGCAGACCTCGTCATATTTGTAATGAAAAGTTTCATGTCGGCAATATCATAATTTTCCATATTTTCTGTATCATCTTCTCTTATTTCTTTTTCTGGATGCTCTGTGCAGGATTTATATCTATTAGTTGTACAGGGTGGGCATTAGGGTGGGGCGATTTTCTCAATTTTATAATTTGATGATGCCTGGTAACGGAATGAATGTCTTTTAGGGTGAGTATAGAACAAAAAAAATCTCACTCTTATCGGACTTAATCTTCAGGTTCCTAGAAGGGGGGGAAATTTCTCATTATCAGTAATTTTTTTATCTTCGAATTTTTTTAAATCTATAAACATATATTTATTATAGTCTTTTAATCCCTTGTGTTACAATTTATCTTATTCTTTTCTGAAAACTCATAAAAAGACCCAAGGGCGTCGCCAGGGGGGGCAGCTTGCCCCCCTAGAGCTCAAAAATCCCTTAAAAACTTATGAAATAATACCATAATATACGAAAATCCGTTCATTTTTTCTATTCTGATTGTATCTTGCCCCCCCTAGCTCAATTGCCTCCCCCCTGGCTGGCGACGCCCTTGAAAAGACCTGTGCCACTTACTGATTTATTTTCAAATTCCTTTCAGTCATCCAAATATAATAATTTACCTTTTTTTCACTCTCTTACTAGTATAATAATTACTTATCTGGAAAACTACTACATTACGGAGTTTATATATTACTCAATATACATTAATTACGTTGAGTTTGTTATACCTATAGGCTCTAAGTAAGATTGAGAAATTGGTCATAAAATTATGAGGCACTTGTCAATGTCCAATTTTCAATTTTTTCTAGATAGAGTAATCCGATAGCTCAGCAATCTAAAACACGTTCCTTTTGGCCTTTAGCCAAGCAACGAGCTCGAGAAATTGATCATGAAATTATAACAGTGCCGGTTTATCCACTGGGCGCTTGGGGCGGGCGCCCAGGGGCCCGGGGCCCGAAGGGGCCCGGAAGGGCCTGGGCTCAATAAAAATTTCAGTTCAGTGGGCCCGTAAATCTCCTGCGCCCAGGGCCCGAAAGCACCTTAAACCGGCACTGAATTATAAGGCACTTCTCAATATCCAATTTTCAATTTTTTTTAGATAGAGTAATCCGATAGCTCAGCAATCTAAAACACGTTCCTTTTGGCCTTTAGCCAAGCAACGAGCTCGAGAAATTGATCATGAAATTATAAGGCACTTCTCAATATCCAATTTTCAATTCAGCAATCTAAAACACGTTCCTTCAGGCCTCTAGCCAAGCAACGAGCTCGAGAAATTGGTCATAAAATTATGAGGCACTTGTCAATGTCCAATTTTCATTTCTTTCTAGATAGAGTAATCCGACAGATCAGCAATCTAAAACACGTTCCATTAGGCCTTTAGCCAAGCAAAGAGCTTGAGAAATTGGTCATAAGATTATGAGGCACTTGTCAATGTCTAATTTTCAATTTTTTCTAGATAGATTAATCCGAGAGCTCAGCAATCTAAAACAAGTTCCTTTAGACCTTTAGCCAAGCAACGAGCTCGAAAAACTGGTCATAAAATTATGAGGCACTTGTCAATGTCCAATTTTAAAGTTTTTCTAGAAAGAGTAATCCGAAAGCTCAGCAATCTAAAACACGTTCCTTTAGGCCTTTAGCCAAGCAACGAGCTTGAGAATTGGTCATAAAATTATGAGGCACTTGTCAATGTCCAATTTTAAATTTTTTCTAGATAGAGTAATCCGAAAGCTCAGCAATCTGAAACACGTTCCTTTAGGCCTTTAGCCAAGCAACGAGCTTGAGAATTGGTCATAAAATTATGAGGCACTTGTCAATGTCCAATTTTAAAGTTTTTCTAGAAAGAGTAATCCGAAAGCTCAGCAATCTAAAACACGTTCCTTTAGGCCTTTAGCCAAGCAACGAGCTTGAGAATTGGTCATAAAATTATGAGGCACTTGTCAATGTCCAATTTTAAATTTTTTCTAGATAGAGTAATCCGAAAGCTCAGCAATCTGAAACACGTTCCTTTAGGCCTTTAGCCTAGCAACGAGCTTGAGAAATTGGTCATGAAATTATGAGGCACTTGTCAATGTCCAATTTTCATTTTTTTCTAGATAAATTGGGAGAGCGGGAATGGGTGGAACCCGATTTGCAACCACCTCCCCGTGGTGGGTTCTGGGTTGGTCTTTAGCGAAGAAAACCAAGCGTAGAGCTGTAACTCGTAAAATAAACCAAATTAGTTGGTTATTTATACATTTTTATTTTACGTAAATTTTCGGGGTCATCTAGGAACCTGAAGACGTCACATTTAGGAACCCAGATTTTGCCATTTCATTAACCACATAAAAAGACACCAATCGAGCACCCAGGTCAAAAGAAAAATTGAAAATAATTTTTTCTTGTATAAAATCGCTCCGCCCTAGTGGGCATATTTCGATGTTTTAGCACTACAACTTTTAAACCAGAGGAGATAGACCAAATCTAATACCCCATTCTCTATATCTTTTTTGAAGAAACTAACAAGAGTAGTACCTATTCATTTTCGGCTACTTTCTTTTGTTTTCGAGTTATAAGCGAAGAATTGGAAAAATGGCGATATCGAAAAAAATTTATATCTCCGCTAATACTGATGATAAAGCTTTGAAATTAAAACATTACATAAGCATTTTTTCACGTAGAATTCAGTGGCGTGCTCGTCTTTTTTGCACCATTTTTAATTACGAAGCTATGACCCAAATTTGAGTTTGTTGGAAGGGAACACTAGATTTCTGTGCCATTTTCTGATAGCTTAATTTTTTCTGATTTCAAAAATATATTAACATCGTATGGTTTGTATCAATATGAGTATAGAAATTTCCATTTAAGTCTCAATATTTTCTATGGTTTCAACTGTTGATGAGCACAGATAAATGGAGCTTCCTATAACAAGCGCAGTCTCCCTCCGTCAATCTCATTATTTCTATGCTTTCAACTAATTTCTACAAGATCCAAGAATAATGGACTGGTGTGCTGTCATAGAGATTCGAGCTTTTGACTGTCAAATAATTCGAAAGTTTGAATTCAAATCAACGATATCATTGTTTCGAAAAACGTATATATTTTTTCATTTTCGCTTATAACTCGAAAACAAAAGAAGGTAGCCAAAAATGAATACTACTCTTCTCAATTTCTCAGAAAAATCGAGAATGGGGTATCAGATTTTGTCTATCTCTTCTGGTTCAAAAGTAATTGTAGTGCTAAAACAACGAAATATGCCCACCCTGTACGCTCTTCAAAAGCTCTTCACTTGCTTAGGGCCGATTGCACCGTAGACAAAACTGTAGATTGAATCCACAACCTCGATGAGTGTCTATTGATTATCATTGACACTAATCGAGGTTTTGGATTTAATCTACAGTTTTGTCTACGGTGCAATCGACCCTTAATTATTTTCCAAATTTGTTCGAAGATTAACGACAGAACAAAATGTCAGTGTTATTTTCAACACCAACCTGAATTCTGCAATTGAAAATATTACTGAATTGGGTATAAACAAGCTAATCTTGATTTTCCAAAGCCGACCGAAATGTCAATAATTCTTGGATGGACTATAGGTCATTATATCAGATTCATTAGAAGTTTATAAAGCACTGAAGAGACATCAGTTTAAAATCTTGGTTGACGCTATGACAATATTTTCTGTCATAAATCTCTAAAATTTAATGAGAGATAGATATACCTGTTTTTGGCACTGATTAGATCTTGTTAGAGACTTTCTTGTCGATCTTTTTTCCCGAAAGTGGTCGCGCTGTTTTCTATTTCCGCAATAGCGCCTCGACCGCGGAATATTTCAGATAATTCCGGAATTAGGACCCGATCTACAATCTAGAGTGCCCTTTTGATCTACAATTTTTGGTCGCGATTTTTAGTAATAGTCGTTACACCAGGTTGTCCATGCGTCTATAATGAGAGGATATGAATCTTTCACTTTCAAATTTGGGAACAACTTGAGTTTTTTTATGCTTCAAGAGTTCTTTATTGTAAATTATGGACCGAAATTAATTCAAACATGATAAGAGAACAAGTTCTAATACCAATGATACAAAGGTTAAAATATGCAAATATCGTATAAATTGATAAATTGTTGCACAAAAAGTGAACCTCCGAAGAGACATTATTTATTGGATTGGTAAACGGCATAGAATGATATCCAGTCCTCTGTCCTCATGAATATTCAGAGTAGAAACAAGAGATTTTGATCGCAAAATTATCATAACGTATGGTCCTAAAGTTTTGAGAAAAATTTCACTTGGTCTGATTGAGAAGCAACGTGTCAGGGGAATTATTAGGCAAATCGAAAATAATGGTCCCTTTTCTGTTATTTGAATTTTGATTTATAATAAGGATAGTTAAGTTAAATTGTTGAATAATTTGATGAAAATATAAGATTTTTTAAGTCAGAGTTATATGCTTTTGAAATTTTTCCCAAAACTTCAGGACCATACGTTACATACCTAGGTACTGATTTTCGAATATTTGAATATAGGTGAGCAAATTATAGAATTTTCGCATTGAATTATACCGTTTTTGATTTGAACCCTTTCGCCATGAGTTAACCCTTTTGCACTTTCAATTAAACCTTCTCCTTATTCAATTTCACTTTCAATTCAACCATCTTGTTTTACTTAAACGAGGGCTGAGTCATTTCGTCACGATGTCTGTATTTTCGAATATCAAGCTGAAAATGGTCTCAAACCATTTCATTCAATTATTCCATTCCCTGGTGGTCAAATTCCATTCGGACCGTCCGGACGTAAAAACGATAACTCTCGGACGGAAAACCCTGAAAACTAGAAAATTTCAAGGTATACTCCATTCACATTTATAAAGTATCCCGGTTGGCCAGGTTTTAGGTTTATCAAGTTTTTTCCCCTAGAACAGACGCAGGTTGGCACTCGTGAAAATTAAACAACGTTGCCAATGTTAATTCGCTAATTCATCCCCTCTTCTTGAAGTCTTCAAATTATTTAATTAGTGTGCTGATAAGAGAAATGTCAAGTTTGATTAATGAACAATAAAAGTCTGATTCACTTGAAAGATATTTCGCTTTCTGAAATAAAAAACTATAAAAACTGTTCGGTAAGGGTTGATCACATTTACTTTAACAAATATAAATATATTCATCACGCCAGGAAACTAAAAATGCCGAAGGTAGTGGCGGAAAAGCAGAGACAAACTATGAGGAAGAATTGAAATCGGCTCATTCAAAAAGTATCAATTTGGAATCAACACTTTATCATACCAGCTATCCAACATTTTTAACGTATGTGTGTAAAAACCAAGGTATTATATTTTATGAGAATAGATATTTATTTTTTAGCTGCACATAAACACAAACAGGAGGATTTTAAGTGAAAGAGACGACAAAGAATTTCCTTCTATTGGTGCACCAAAAAAGACATTGACTGAAGACTTCATTTTGAAAAAAGATCTGCAACGACAAATTTGGAATTATAATTCGAAACATGAACATTTTTCGATTGATAATCTACTCACTTTTGCAAAATAACATTTGGAATATAACGGAGGACGGACATCACTTAAATCATGAAATCAATGGGTTACAAATACAAAAGGTAAATGAACGCAAAATTTTATGTGAACAAAAACATGTTGCAGACAAAATTACTGTCCTGCGCAAATTTTGATTTGTGTTTCTACATGAAACTTGGATTTACCAAAACGATACTTCAGTTCGTCGCTGGACACATGAATCGGATATGATGAGTAATCCATCCAAAATTGAATCAGAAGGAAAACGTTTCACAGTTCTACACGCAGGAAGTAATTTCGGGTTTTTAGAAGGTTCTGATTTCATTTTAGATTAAAAAACAATGACCGTGACTATCACAAGACAATGACCAGTGAAATTTTTCAGAATTTGGTCATTAATCAACTGATTCCATCTTTAGCTAAGATTCCTGTGAAATGTGTGGTGGTAATGGACAATGCACCATATCATTCGGTTCTATTGGATAAACCACCCACCTTTTCCAGCAAAAAAAGCGAGATGCAGGATTGGTTGATTAAAAACAAGATTGATTTTAATCAAAATTTTACCAAGAAACAACTTTGGAATTTGATATTACCTCATCGAACTGACAGACAGAGACGATATGTGTTGATGACCTTTTGAAGGAGCATGAGGTTCTTAGATAACCCCCATACCATTGTCAGTACAATCCTATTGAAATGGCATGGACGTTTTGTAAGAACTTCTATAACAAAAACATAAATTCGCATCCCTATACAACGGATATAGTGTTGAATTTATGGAGTCTGGCTCTTTCAAAATGTACATCAGATATGTGGCAAAATTTTTATTTACATTGTGAAAGAGTCAAAAACTTATCACAGAGGACTGGACGAAACACATGGGTAATCTTCCAATGGCAGATATTCCTCCATTCGTTATTTCATTGGGAGAATCTGATTCAGATTCAGAATTTTCTGAGGGTTACTCTGACTCAAACAATGATCTAATGGATATGGAATAATATGTAGAGGAAATTCTGAGAACTCGTCTCTTCCACTTAAAATGGGGAGTTCAAAATGGATGGAGGTTCAAAAACTCCAAAAGGAACATCACTAGTGTAAGTTCAACAGAACCCTTTATCCGGCAGTGTGAAAGACCTAACGTTTGGATATTCTAGTAGTGCAATAATGTCGAATACCCTCCTTATTCAACTAGTACTGTATCGAAGATTTTCTACGATCAAGGAGGTTCAACTGAATCAAACAAAATGACAAAAAGCCTATACTATGGAAAAGGAAGTTGCTGCAAACCACCTAGATAGAAAAATAACCAATCAGGAATCTGGAAAAGAATTGCTTGGAGGGCCAGATCTGGTCAGAAGACCTTCGTTGTCAAGGACCAAATGTAGGTTATATTATTTATTATTTCCTGATGATTTTCTATCTCCTTTTCTGTTGCAGATATGATTTCAAGATATTTTGTCAGTCTCAATCCAAAAGAAAGATAAAATGTTGTTCCTGAAGAAGATTCCATCCATTATAAATATGTCAGCCTATTCTTTGAAAAAATTCCAAAACCTCTATACTTACTCAGAGAGGTTTTTATCTTTGTGCTCTTGTATCATAGTTAAAAATGTATGGTGCCCTGTTCGAATCTGTTTTGCTATTACTGTAATTGCTTTGAACATGCTATAATGTTTGATACATCAAATAACCTAACCTTTCTTTTCTCAAAGAAACATATACATGTAACAATGTTAGAAAATAATGTTTTGTGATTGAAAATTATGGACGTTTTATATATTCAAATCCAATTTCTTTATTGAGTTACCGTTTTCTCAAGTTTTTGTATCCAATCATTATATGCCAGTTTGAAAAAGAATCTTTATTAATGATTGTATTCATAGCCTCCATGAGTAGACCTTTTTGAATTCAATATTAGGTACTAACTGCTTACATCAGAAGTTTTCACCTGAACTCTTCCATGTGTGCAATTCTCTTGAAAAATTACTAATTGAATATTGTTAAAAAATTATGTCTTAAGCTGTAATGCCATTGAAATTATGTATAGAAATTACATTATGAATTATACTGTATATATCTTATTTCATCCCATTGTACTGTGATTTTTTTTTTCGAATAAACTATCACAAAGTAACGGACTATTCTGGCCATTATTTTTCAGTGAAATTTCAACACTCGATTCTTGTCTTCCATACAAGTAAATAGCATAACTGAATCTTCCAACCATGTTAATATATGTGAAATATTTCCAGTATTAACAGAGAAAAAAGTTTCTTCAACATTCGCCAGGTCTCTGGAATTATTGAATTCACATAATATTTTCTCAAATTCATTATTTTCCCAAAGTAAATAAACATTTCGATAAATACGTAATTACTACGACTCTTATGAAGAAAGGGCAACATTGCTCAATCATCTGACAGAAAAATGACTATAACCTAACATTTTCAAAAAATACACGGTGAAATCTGTCAGAATGTCATGGCCAACCGGTATACTTTATAAATGTGAATGGAGTATAGGTTAGGATCACAAATGCTGCGGTTTTATTCGTTATTCGAAAGGGCTCCATAAATATGGCTGTGTGAAATTTTGAATTCCTGACAATAATTTCAAACTACGGATTCGATCGAGAATTTGTTTCTAGTTGAATAATGAAGTATATTCAAGCTCCATTCGAAATTTTGAATGATGAATATGCAATTCTAGGGAATTATCGCAAAACAAAATCCAATACAACAGATTCTCATGTTCCTATCTAGAAAACGAACTCACAACAATGGGTGCGTTCATCCGACTAAGCAGCTACCGCTACCGCTCCTTCAAACGTCAAAACTATATGATTTTTTTGATCGAACAAATCATATGGTTTTGACGTTTGAAGGAGCGGTAGCGGTAGCTGCTTAGTCGGTTGAACGCACCCATTGATATCATAGTGAAGGACCCCGCACAAATCAAATGAGAAATAGATCCCAATCGAAGAAGCTGAAATTTGGATATGTTAATACCATACACCGAAAGGTAATAATGGGATAAAGATTATATATATATATATATATATATATATATATATATATATAATACTTTTCTGATTAATAGTCTCTCCATGGGCCCGAGACCACGGATACTCTAACACTAACTCTAGAGTATCCGTGGCCCGAGACCTAAAAATGCTCAGTTTTTTCGGTATGGCAGGTCGAAAGTTGCGACTAGTGCACGCAATCAAAAATGAATTCCCATCTATTAAGCCGGACTCCCACTACTCGTGTATTTGGCAAATATTTGCCACTTGCCCATATTTGGCATGTATAGTGGGAGTGGTTCACTCGGCCTATACTTGTTAATCTTGTCATTCAAATTCGAAACTTCGTCTACTTGCCAAGTACGCAAATAATTGCGTACTTGCCAAATATACGAGTAGTGGGAGTCCGCCTTTACTTTGGGCGGCAGCATGCATACGTGTGCATGCCGTCGCCCAAAGCAATATTTTGATACTGATAGAAATAAAACTGAGGTCAGGAATTTCTAATCCTTGAAATAGGTTGAACTATAGATGAGCAAGGTCTCTGAAGATCATTTATGACTCCAAGTCAGGGCTTTTCTCGAATTTCCATAATCGAACTAAAGGGTTTTCCAATGAAAGGTGATATTTTAAATAGTCCGCTATTTCGGTAGATGTCACTTTTGAAGCTGTCATTTTTTGACATTCGACAAGTAGAAACTACGTCAATAATAAAAATGAAACGATACACGCTTCAATAACGCATTGAAATTTATTAAAATTCACAATAAAAATGGTGAAAATTTGGTAGAGACGGTTCGTAGAACTCGAACATTTTTGGGTCATCGTGAAGCACCCTTGTCCAACCTCAATACAGAAATAGGTGCAAAAATTTGAGCTGTTGGGACCCTGTGATTGTAATGTTGAAGTTTTAATTTCAGCATTGGCGAACAAGTAGTTTTGGAGATAAAAATAATGAAATTGTACATTTTTCAGTTAATTTTGAATTATTTCAAGGTCATGTCCTTGAAAGAATAGAACAATGAGCTTGACATTTTTGGCAAGTTTCGCTCTTTTTAGACTATTCAAGACAAATTCTTTCGTAAATTGTCAGTTTTTTTAAAAAATTTCTAAAAATCGGTGTCTTTCAGCAAAAGAGAACTATTTTCCATTAGATTCTGCCTATTTATAGCAATCCAACTGATAGGATGTTGGGAGAGGCAATTACAACAAATATAATGTTTTAATTATAATATCAACGTTAATTATGATAATAAATTCAGTATAATGTCCATGTGTAGTTATCAGGTTTTTCTATATTATGTCCATTCATAGATAAGATTAATTTTTGATTTTTTTTTTCAAGGAATTATGCTTCTATGATACTTAATATGTTTTTCGACCATATGTCTAATAACATCAATATGAACTTTACCCCTGCTTTTTTCAGAAAGTGAAGCCAAATCTTTGGTAAGGATTGAGTTGTATCTACGCTTGCGTCAACTGGAAATTCAAATATTGCGAGGAATGAAGAGGTTATGAAATTTTGAAAGACGACAAGAAAATAGATATCTAGGATGAAGATATGACCGTTAAATATATTGCATTCAATTCTAAAATATAAACAGGAGTTGACAATGATATGCAGGATGCAAAGAAAACGGAATAAAGCGATTGAAAGATCTCACATGAAATCGTGCGGTTATATGATCGAAAGTATTCACATGAATTTATGAATGACATATACGTTTCACGACATAATACGATGTGTCAGAGAGAGACAGAATTGGTAAATTATTTTTATTCTCAATGTTGCGGCACAAGTGCAGATCTGGATTCTTACCAAAGCCCAGCTTCAGTTTCTATTGGCTCATTCCCCACATAGGAATTATTAGATACATATATGATTTCAGCCCTCTAAAGAAGACCACGGAAGTGTGTCGGAAGCTAAGTGATTAATAATAAAGAACGTAAAAACTAAGACCTAGTTGACTTCAAGAACCACTTACCTATCCTAAAAAAAGCATAGGGACAAATTTTGCAGGTATGCAATTGTATGGTCTAAAAATTTTCTTATGATAAGACTCAACCTTCAAGGAAAAATGCAAGAAAACCATATTTTCGCCCTTTGACCTTGAATACTTTTTTCAGCACGCATAAGATCGGCGGAGACCCATGGTAGCCCTGCCCTATGGGAATTATTGTTAATTGAAATGTCGATTAGGCCGGACTATACAGGTTATATCGAGTACATCTTTAAGCGAAAGAGGCAAATTGGGTTAGTTTTGAATGCTTACCAGAAAAAAGCTGCATCCAGCCACAAGTAAAAAATACAGTGCTCGAATGGCAGCATAGAAAGAATAACATGGCACAAAAAGAGAGTAAGGCGGAAAAAACCGACAGTCCAACAAATACAGTAGCTGTTTGAAAAGCCTTCCCGGGAAAACTCATAAAATTCTCTAACTTTCCGATGCACACTTCCCTATTATCCTCTACCACAGCACACACCGACCACAATCCAATGCTCCCGGAAGAAGAATCTTCATAAGGTGCTACCCAGTCCGGCGTGAGGAAGGCGGTCATCCCAATAAAGCTGTAGCAGAAAGTGAAAAACGCCCATAGGATTCCTATAGCTTTAGAGTTCCTGGAGTAGGTGGTTTTTGAGGAATTTTTCGCGTATGCCAAGTTCGATGCCATGTTTATCTCCACAACGAGCACAATCAGGAACTAGGTACCATGTTTATGGTAAGTGCGTTTGCATCTTTTAAAATTCGTGTCCAGAGCAAGTCTACATTCTCTGCTTGTTCACTTTATCACGTTCACCTGCACTCTGATTTATTCGCCGGTGATTTGTGCCACTTCCACTTTTACGTTTGATGAATGGATTACGAAATGTCGTAACAGACAGATAGGCTTTGTAATTTGTGATTTTGCATAATTGCCACTTTGTAATCGCGATATGTATCTATAGGAAAGACCTTTCCCTAATTCACGCGGTACCTATTGCGGCGTACTCAATAAATAAATAAATTACAATTCATTGTTTGTGTTCAAAGTTCCTTCAGAAATTGAAATTTTTTATTGTGTTCTTGCTGAAATTTCCTATAATTTCGAATTCGACATAAATTGACATTTCTTCAAATTGAGAATGAGATTTCTACATGAAACCCAGTTCGAGTTACAGTTCCAAGCTTCAGCTTTTTGAATAGAAAGTATGAGCATGTTATAAACCCATATATACTCCATTCCATGGGCGTCGTCAGGAGGGGTGGCGGGGGGCAGCCACCTTCCCCCCTAGAGCTCAAAAATCCGTTAAAAACTCATAAACTAATAGCATTATATACTAAAATCAGTTCATTATTTCTATTATGATTTTTTTTTGTCCCCCTCTAGCTCAAAGGCTGGCGACGCCCTTGCTCCATTCACTTTTATAATGTATCCCGGTTGGCCATGAAATTATGACACATTTCACCGTGTATATTTTGAAAATGTTGAGGTTATAGTCATTATTCAGACTACGCAACGTTGTCCTCTCTACATATGTACAGGGTGGCCAGATTTCGATGATTTAGTACTACAACTCTTTAACTATGAGAGATAGAGAAAAAGTAATATACATGTCATGTTCTCTTTTTTCGAGAAACCGAAATTGCTGAAAACCCGAAGTTGCTACGGCATCTAGTTTCCGAGCTACAGGGCGATTCTGGAATTTGGCCAATTTTTATAATTGACTATAACTTCCGTATTACAGAATCTACGCTGTCGAAATTAACACATTTTTAGGGCACTTTTTTTACTGCTTTCCAGCGGTGCTATTGGATTTTTTGTATCTGCTCAAATTTCGGAGCTATAACAAAAAAAATTTTTTTCAAATGGAAACCATAATGGGAAGTGATATTTCCGAATAGATCTTTCTTCAACGATTTCAAAAATATATATCATGTTATACTTCCGAGTTCACTACATATCGAAAATTTCGAAAAAACACTTTTCGTTCAACAAAATCCAAGCAGGCTTTGATTCACTTCCTTCAAAACTGGGACGGTCATAGAATTTCATGTCTTATTTATTTTCACCTGTCAAATTCAATTCAGTTTCATCATTGTTGTATCGTCTGGCGCTTCTAAAATTCTTATAAGGTCATAGAATTCGATATCTCACATTTATTGTAAGCTGCCAAATTGATTCAGGAAATATTAGCTTTATTATTACTCAGACCAATAGGGGGCTTCGAGAAACTTATTGGTTCTAGTATGATTTTTCTGCTAAATTGAAAAATGAAAAGCATTTGAATACTTATGTAACCCGTTGATAGCAATACTTAATGTTCCATGAGGGGCAAAAAAAAGCTCCTTCAAGAAAAAATATAGATTTATTTGAAAAAAAGTATATTCACAACAAATGTTCAAATCGTTGTCCATTGGAGCGAGTCATTGGAGGAAATATATAAATTGCATGATGTGATATAAATAAGAACTTTAGAAGCGCCAGACGATACAACAATGATGAAACTGAAATGAATTTGACAGGTGAAAATAAATAAGACATGAAATTCTATGACCGTCCCAGTTTTGAAGGAAGTGAATCAAAGCCTGCTTGGATTTTGTTGAACGAAAAGTGTTTTTTCGAAATTTTCGATATATAGTGAACTCGGAAGTATAACATGATATATATTTTTGAAATCGTTGAAGAAAGATCTATTCGGAAATATCACTTCCCATTATGGTTTTCATTTGAAAAAATTTTTTTTTTGTTATAGCTCCGAAATTTGAGCAGATACAAAAAATCCAATAGCACCGCTGGAAAGCAGTAAAAAAAGTGCCCTAAAGATGTGTTAATTTCGAGAGCGTAGATCCTGTAATACGAAAGTTATAGTCAATTATAATAATTGGACAAATACCAGAATCGCCCTGTAGCTCGGAAACTAGACGCCGCAGCAACTTCGGGTTTTCAGCAATTTCGGTTTCTCGAAAAAAGAGAACATGACATGTATATTACTTTTTCTCTATCTCTTATAGTTTAGGAGTTGTAGTACTAATTCATCGAAATCTGGTCACCCTGTACCTATATAGAGTTCATAGTACCTAATAACGTATTTATCAAAATGTTCACTTACTTTGGGAAAATAATGAATTTAAAGAGAATATGTATTATGTAAATTCAATAATCACAGAGACTTTGCAAATGTTGAAGAAACTTTTTTCTCTATTAATACTGGAAATATTTTACTATACAGGGTGAGTCTTTGACTTGTACATATATTTTAACTGTAGATTCCTCTCATCAAACGAAACACTTTCTTCCTATACCATTTTTCAAAATTCGGTTTCGTTTGTAAGATACAGGGTGTCGAAAATCCATGAAAAAAACAGTTTTCTGTTTATATCTTCGGAACCGTTATTTCAAATGGACTGAATTTTCGTGAAGTATTCACTCCCTTTATAATGCATATTTCCAAATCAAAACTTATTCAATATTCCTCCCGGTATAGAAGTTACAGCGTAGCCAACTTATGAATCTACAAAAAAATACTATAGAATCACTTGAAAAAGATAAACGGTTCATATTTTCGAAAGAACCAATCGGTTTAGAAAATAAAAGTACTCCTAAGTTTTTTCAATAAAACGCGTTGTTTTCGAGTTATTCTAAATTTTACCCCATAAAATTTGACGAAAAAATCAAAAATCATAGGAAAAATCTAGATGCAACCCTGGCGTTTCAATATCACAGAATGGCTCAAATCAAAAAACTCTATACAAGGTAACAATGTTGTCAGAATGTTTATCAACTTCGTCAAGACTAAAAAATTCGGATATTACCGATGAATTAAATCACGTATTAAATTGAAATTAATGAAAAATACTATGATAGCTACCTGATAATCTGTGGCGATGTTTGGTAATCCTGTTGTTTAATCAAGTGAGATCTGGGCCTCGTTGAGCGGTCCGTCAAATTCGCCGCAACGTTGCCAGATCGGGCAAATTATTCCGGTATTTGAAGAATAGGACATAGTTCTCTTCTTCATAGCATTTTTTTCCGATAAAAATATGGTTCAATCAGACAACTCTTCCAAAACAATTCCAATTGATCAAATTAGAATTTCTCAATATCTTTATTACGTGACAATAGATATGATGGCAATTGAGTTGAATATATTTTTCCTTTGCATTTTATTTCACGCCGAGGTGTATTTCAGAAAATAAATGGCAAAAATAATAGATTGTCTAAGAAGTGAAAAAAATTTAAAACTACCAATTTCAAAATTAAGACTCAAATAGATTCATTCACACAAAAAAAAAGCTAACATTTCGACAACTGGGCCAATATTTATTGATACCTACTCATATTTTTTTTCAAATGCAGTTCGTTCATTAAGACAAATTTCATCAAAATGATATTCCTAGGTTAAGCTACCTTCCAATGAATCGCCAATAAAAATTACTCTTCCTATTCCTGAACGAAGTTATTCCTTTTCTGCCACATTACAATTCACTCTAGAACAGTATAAAGAAATGGATTCGCACAATCTGGCAACAAAATCCACTTATGACGCTGTTCGCGCATGCGCAAATCGGCCTCCAAATCTCACTTGATTAAACAACGGGATTACCCGATGTTTTTTCTATCTAAACAATATCCTCTTGGAATTTTATAAACTCACTTCACGGTTATTATCATACTTATTACATCATTACATATTTCACTTTCACTGATAATCTTTTCACATCAACTTTTCCGTTTTCGCATTATCCATATCCACTGTGAATAAACAATAACGTCAATAACAAATCGACAAATCTCCATCAAGCGGCTTCACGCATGCTTACTTCAACAACCACAGCCGTGTTCCACTGTTCGGTTCACGGAACAACGGTTGCGCATTAAGATCGTAGCGCTCTATCGGCGAGAATCAGAACATTTCCAAAAAGGCACGAAGACGCCATCAGCCAAAAGTAAACAAAACTAGTGGCTTTGCGTTAGTTCATCCGTGATAGAGGACAATTGCTTCCTTGTGGAGAAATTCAACACAATCTGGCATCGTCTGCTCAAACGGTCTATGCTCTAGAGTTCATAGAATATGGTTCGATGGGTTAGGTTAGGTCATTGACCTGTGACCTCTAATCATTCGACCTAATTTTATGGAGTTATGTTCGATTAGTGTAAAAACAATTCTTTTTGAGATAGTTTTGGGAGAAAGAGGAAAATATGAGCAAGTTATTAGTGTTTACAAACTAATTTTCAGGAATATCGAAGAAGGAACTTAATTCGATAGAAGACATATGACTTTTCAATTGCAGAAATAATCCTTCTAAATTAACTGTTTTTGGAAATATCGTGTTTTAAACATTCTTATTCGAATAAGGTTAGTATTTGAGTATTTCCTAAATGTATCAACTCAATTTCTATCGAGAAATATGAACGTTGCATCAATTCCAGAAGATCTTTTCAGGAACGTACTGAGCCCATTTTTTTTTCAAATGGCTATATCTTTTCAACAGAGCCGAATTCGGAAAAATGAAAAATGAGAAAAAGGTTTCTTTTGACCTCAAGAATCTTCAGTTAAAATATATGTACAAGTCAAAGACTCACCCTGTATAAATATGTTTGGAAGATTCAGTTATGCTATTTTCTTGTACGGAAATCCGTTAATTTATGATAGTTCATTCGAAAAAAGAATAAAAGTACTCGAATAACCCGATAGAAAAACTTTTAAACGAACAGACGAACCAATGGAATTCCCCACTTTTCAAAGTTCTCAAGAAATAAGCCTACAGAAGAGATTTAAATACCTTTTTGCACAACTTGAAATACTCCAGTATGAAAATGTAGTAGTGCCTACTTCGAAACCTGTGTCACAGTTAAACCGTAAAAGAACTAACTTCAGTTACAAAGTTAAAAAAGTGTTGGCGAAAACGATAGCTCTCAATGTTATAGAGAAAAGTTTGGACTGTATTTTGGAAATTATGCGATGGTATCAGAAACCTTACCTGGATGGTGTAGCTCCAAATGTTCAAGAGATAGCGGTTGATTGGGCTCTTCCTCAAGCCAGCAATGCAGCACAGTTGAATGCCTTTTAATGCACAGCAGCACAGCACTTTCATCAATCACAGCGAAATAAAAGTTATAGCAAATAGAGAAAAGCTAACAAAAGCGACAAGCGGTAAAGCGGTAGTAACAATATATCTGAAGCAATTGTCTTTAACGACTGACTGAATTGTCTTTTGATGAGGGGGGGGGGATAACGAACTAGATTCCTGATACCAGATGAAAATTACGCGAATTTAGAAATCTAAGTTTGTTTCTCCAACATCCTGCCCCGGGAAAATGAAGTATGAATTTTAAAAATTACGGAAAAAAATTAGTTAAACTTGAGTGAGAAAAAAATCAATATGATCGTTGATCGCAGATGCGTAGAGAGAGAATCATTTTATAAAAAAAAAAATTTAATCAAAAAAAATTATAACATAAGATACCCAAATTTGATGCAATTATTTGTCGGTTTGCTCACTGGGAAGTGGGCAAAGTTTCACAAGCGGGCGTTTTAGCGAACCAGTAGAGGTTTTAATGGTGGCGACGCGAGCAACCTTATCGTCACCAGGGTGCAAATCAAGGATTCTTCCTAAAGTCCATTTGCCCGGTGCTAAATTGTCATCTTTTATTAAGACCACCGTGCCAATTTTAGGGGGTGAAAGTGGGTCTAGCCACTTGTTACGTTGTTGGAGCGTATGTAAATACTCTTGACGCCAGCGACGCCAAAAATCTTGATGAATGCGTTGTAAGAGTTGCCATCTCGATAAACGGTTTAAGGGTAGATCAGAAAACTCTGGAGTGGGAACTGCAGAGGGCGGTTCCATCATGAGAAAGTGTCCGGGCGTCAAAATATCAACACTTTCAATGTCTGAGGACAGCGGTGTCAGTGGACGCGAATTCAAACTGGATTCGACCAAAGTCAAAATTGTGTTCAACTCTTCGTATGAAAGAATTTGGTCACCAATCACTTTCGTTAGATGGAGTTTCACGGATTTTATCCCAGCTTCAGCTAGTCCATTGAAATGGGGACCAGAGGGTGGTGAAAACTTAAAATTTATAAATTCTCGTTGAGCTGCAGTTTGCATAAGTTTTAATTGTTTACTTGCTCCAACGAAGTTTGTGGCGTTGTCACAAAAAATTGTTTGAATTCTTCCTCTTCTTGCGATGAAACGCTGCAAGGCAGAAAGAAACGTTTCAGACGACAAATCGCTAGCTAACTCTATATGCACAGCTTTCGTAACAATCGTAACAAGGCATACAAAAACGCATATATAAGCTTTGCACGATTTGACACCACGATGACGAGTCAAAGTTATGTAATAAGGACCTCCGAAGTCAACAGCAGAATTAAGAAAAGCTTTAGCTCGCGTAACTCGACTTTCCGGTAATGATGCCATAGGGGGTTGATAATGTTTAGGCGCAATTTTCCAGCAACGAACGCATTTGGAAATAACTGAATTTATGGCGCGTTTACTAGCTAGAATCCAGAATTTTTGGGAAATTAAGTATTGGGTGGTGCGGCACCCCGCATGCAAATAGTTTTTATGGTAATGATCTATGATCAAAGACGTTAAACGGCCCTGACGCGGCAAGAGCATTGGAAACTTCGCGTCATGTGGCAGGTGAGCGTGTTTTATCCTTCCTCCCACTCGTAAAACACCCTCAGAATCAATGAATGCGTTCAACTTTCGAAGAGGAAACGAAAACCTTTTGCTTTCATATTCCTGCGCAAAATACTTATGTTGGGTGAACTTGATAAGCACCAAAAGAGCGGAGTACATCTCACTAGAAGACAGGCTATCAGCAAATTTGTTGGACCGTTTCCTTACATTATTTATAAATCGCAGAACATACGTTGTAACACGTAACAAGGTATTGAATGACGAGAATCTGTCCAGTAAATTGTCAACTAAATTTTCATCATTGGGGACGTTCAAAAGAACTAATTTACGTTGCTCCTCCACTGGATATGAAAAGGAAGAGGTCGGTATGAAACTTGATATTTCGCGTTCTTGCAACAGTGGTGGACCGGTAAACCACCAACTTACCGAGAGAAGACGAGAAGGTAGTACACCTCGAGAAGCGATGTCTGCAGGATTATTTTCTGTATTAATATAATACCATGAATTTTGAGGCAAATTGTTTTGTATGAAAGAGACACGATTGGCAACGAACGTTTTCCAACGAGTAGATTCGCCGTTTAGCCAATGAAGTACGATTTGCGAATCTGACCAAGAGACCACTTTCGTTATATTTATGGTCGGTTCCAAGATTTTGACAATAAATTTCATCAATTTGCTCAGTAAGACAGCAGCGCACAGTTCGAGCCGAGGAATAGTTATCTTCTTCAAAGGCGCAAGTTTTGATTTTGCACATAAAAAATGAGTAGAAATCGAAAAATCATTCAGCGCTCTCAAATAAATGACACATGCGTATCCCTTCTCACTAGCGTCACAGAACCCATGGATCTCGTAACAGGAGACTTCAGTTGGAATAATAAGGCGTGGAATTTTCAACTCCGAGAGTAACGGTAATTCTGACTTATATTGCTGCCAAACACGAGTAATGTCAGGGGGCGGCGTCTCATCCCAATCAGTTTTCGATATCCAAAGTTGTTGGATTAAGTTTTTTGCGAGGAAAATCGTAGGTGCAACAAATCCGAGGGGATCATACACTTTGGCTAATTCAGAGAGCATAATCCTTTTCGTACATAATAAACCCTTAATTGGTTTACAGAAAAAACTAAAGTAATCATGGCTGGGATTCCAATTTAGCCCCAAAACTTTCAATGAGAACGGTTGTGACCCATTGTCAAATGATAGTGAATCAACGGACAAATGCGATGCTGGTAAATCATTCAGAAGTAATGGCTCATTACTGCAAAACTTACGCAATTGAAAACCAGCCTTCTCTAACAAAGAAATTAAATCATCGCGGAGTATTCGAGCGTCTTCAATAGTGGGTGCGCTAAATATGAAATCATCGATATAGGAATTATTCAAAATAATTTCGGCTGCATATGGATGATTCGATTTTTCATCTTCAGCGAGTTTACGCAGGACTCGAAGCGCTAAATATGGGCTCGATCTCAGTCCATAAGTGACGGTTTTCAAGCGAAAGTCTTGAACCTTATCATTCAATGAAAAGCGAAAGAGAATTCTCTGAAAATTACAATGACTAGAGTCCACCCAAATCATACGATACATTTGGCGTATATCACAGCATAACATATAACAAATGGAAAAAGTCGAAAACTAGTTATGATTTTGGAAATATCGGGTTGCAATTTTGGACCTGTCATAAGATGGTCGTTAAGGGTTTTTTGAGAGTCAAATTTATAAGATCCGTTGAAAACAACTCGCAATTTGGTTGAGATGCTTTCAGGTTTTAGTACGCAATGATGAACCAAATAGTATGAATTCGATTGTATTTCATCGGAAGGAATAACTTCCATATGATGATTTGATTTAAGGTAATCCATCATAAATTCTTTGTACTGTGCATGCAACTGCGGATTCTTTAATAGACGGCGTTCAAGTGAGTAAAATCGAGATAAGGCGAAATCACGCATATCCATAAATTGTGGTGTTGAATTATCAACAAAAGGCAAAGAGACAACAAATTTTCCGTCATCGGCGCGAGATACCGTTTCAAGAAAATGCTTTTCACAATCAACTTCTTCCCGACTGACATGTTCGACCTCGGGGACAGTTTCAGCTTCCCAAAATTTTTGTATGTCACAGTCGGGCACATTTTCGAATGAGTTTATGAAAAACGAAGAAACAGGATGCGGAAAACTGTTATTGATTTTACCAAGTAAAATGTACCCGAATACAGTATTTATAGCCACGGGTTGATTATCATTAGCAGTAATGCAGTCGGACAAAATAATTCGAGAAAACATTTCTGCTCCCAAAAGCAAATCTATGGCACCGGGACGATGAAATGATGGATCAGCTAGGGGTAAATTACGAATATGGTTCCATGAATCAGTACACACTGGATGTACAGGTAAATTTTCACAAATTTTATCAATAACTATAGCATCCGTGCATAAAATCGGATTATTCGACATTACTGGTTTCAATGATAGTGACACTGATCCACCACTCAATTTTGAATTCATGGATCCAAGTCCTCTGACTTCAACAGAATTAGGAACTTTACGCAAGTTCAAACGTTTTACCGCCTTTTCCGTGATGAAACAAGTCATACTACCCGAATCTATTAAGAGGGGCCTATACCGTTCTGACGTTCAGTTCAAAACGCGATTCGGGATTACTCACGATAGAGACTACCGATTTATATGGGGTTTTCACTGTTATTCAATTTGAAGAGTTCTTCAAGTTGGAAAGTTCATAATTTTTTTTTTCGTCGAGTGAAAAAAAAAATAATTTTTTTTTTTCCCTTCTTAGTGACTTTATATGCATAATTCTAACTTTCCAACCTAGACCATTTTTTTTTTATGAATTCCCACGAAAAATTTAACACAAAAAGTTTTCTCCAATCGCTCAAAAACCGATTTCAGTAATATTAAAATCAAACGATCGCAAAGTGCTGCCACCTAATCGACGAACTTGGCTATTTCCATTTTCTACTGATCGTTCCATCTATCTGGCAATACTGCACATTTTAGGTTGCACTTTGGGGTTTTCGGTAAATCCCAGTGGCAAATATTTATTGTTTTATTGTAAGGCGTCTGTTATCAGTGAAAAGTAAAAGTGTAAAAACATGTTCTTTATTACTTCTGTTGGACAGGCAAGCCGAAAGCAAATTCGTTCGGTCCCTACGTTTTTAGATCTTGTGACGAGAGACGAGGGTCGTGAATTTTCACTTGATTTTTTTTCTTGTGATTGGAGGTGTTCTGTTATTTGTTTCAATTACTTCGAAGATGAGTAGGAAATTTAGTGATAAACGCAAAAATCTTTGCGCACATTTGTTATGTGATGTTTATCCTACATAAAATTTTTTTACATGACAACCTATGATGGGATCAGAAAATTCTCGAGATCTTCTAGAATTTCATACAATCCTTCCTCCTTCTTGAATTACCTTATCGTTTCAATTTTATAAAATGAATTTTTCTGATCCATGATCTGAGTTCATGAAAAAACTCATTCAATTTCAAAAACTTTCCGAAATTCTTGATATCTATTATAGTCACTAACATCAAAAAAAGCTATTTCAAATGAATTACATATATCAAAAAAATATATGACTATAATCCAGTTCGAGTGCCTATTAGACCTTCCTGGAGAACTGGACATATTAGAAATCTGAGAATTGAGATCATATTGTTCGAAATTTTCTACTGAGCTAAAATATTTTTGGAGCGCTCTTGGTTATACAACAAGTGAAAAAAATAGATTTGTTGAAAAGATTTTTTTTCAATTTTTTCCTTTGTTTAGTATTCAATTCTGAATAAGTACATTTCTGTTAAAACCATAGTTTTCAAAATATCGAGAAAAAACCGGAATAAAAGTAAAATACTCAAATACTCGTAGTCAGTATAATGTTCATTTTTCTTATTCTCAATATCCTCAACGTAAACAGTCCTCATAACATCAGAGTAGAAGAATGTGGAAAGGCCATGCATCTTGTGAAGTTCAGAATAATCATCACAGGGTGTTTCAAATTTTGTGTCGAAAACTATGATCGAAAATTGGCCATAACTTATATTTTTCAAATTAGAACCATATTCTTCATGATTGCGTTGGATTCTGCAAAGAAAAATTATGATTTTACTCCAAAAAAAAAATTAAAAAAACTTAGAGAACTATCATTTTTTTCGCACGATTAAACGCAATCATAAAAAATAGAGTATGTATATACAATTCCTCTGATACAGCATCTCATACAAAAAACAAATTTAAATTCATAAAAAAAAAATTAGTTTAGGTTTTCAGTCTCAATCAAATTTTTTTTTACTGTAGATGTGGATGATTTTTTCCGAATCTAACTTACAACCAAAACAGAAATTCGCAATAAATTCGTACAACCAAGAAGGGTGTACGAATTTATTGGGGGCCCATCCCAACTATTTATTTCCATCTGGCAAAACGTCTACGTCCTATGAATTTACAGTGTTGTCAGCAGTTTCGTAAAAAATTTCACTTCATTCGTGAATATACGAGGGCATTCGACAACTTCCGCCCTCCCCTAGGTAAAGGCTGTACGTAACAGAAATCTCGCATGTGGAAGACAAGGGCGGTAAATACGAGGAATGTCTGAGATATCTTCGGACGTACTGAAAATCGACGATTTCTTAGGGGAGGTGAGGGGTGAGAAGAAGGCAGACTTTGACGGACGCTAAGAAAGCTGGGCACTATAAACCCCTCTTAAGCATCTAAGGGACTGATGAACACCGCGGCCATTACATACATCGACATAAGCAGTAGACAAAAGGACATGACTGGGATGTGCCATGACCCCAGCACCAACGAAAGTCGAATCATTTTCAGAGCGATTTGAGTTATTTTGCGGTCGAAATGATTCTTGACCATTTGACATAGAGGATATTGCGGAAGGTGATGAATTTGAAGCATTAGCAGAGCGAAGTTTAGTGTTGTCATGATGGAGAAGCGTATGATGAAATTTTGACTTACATACTTTACATGTATGGGAGGATCTGCAGGATCGTAAATCATGAGAGGAACTCAAACAATTGAAACATAGTTTGTTGTCTTTGCAAAAGTGATAGCGATCAGAAACAGACTTATTAGCAAACGCAGAACAGGTATAGAGCGAATGATTTGCTTGGCAAACAATACAAGTAGCGGCGGGCGATTTGTTGACAAAAAATGCAGTAGTACGAGATGAAGCGGGACGTATAAATGAAGCAGATTTTCGCATTGTATTTTGCTTTTCATTATTGATTGTTTGCGAAGTTGAAGATCCCAGCGTTTCTAAAACAAGACAATGTCTATGAATAAAATCAATTACTTCACTGAATGTTGGAACTTCGGTGGATTGATGTTCTATTTCAAAGCGTGTAAGCGTATTCTTGTCAAGACGTTTTATAATCATCATGACTAAAATAAAATCCCAATGGTCAGTGGGAAATTTGAGGTTTTTCAAAGCAGCGACGTTTTCGGTGAAAGTATCAATTAATTTTCTAAAAGATTCTGCAGAAGGAATGGTGATCTTAGGAGCGTTTTCTATTTCGGTCCACAGACTCTGAGATTGTAAGCGGCGATTTGAAAAACGTTCGACAATACTTCTATAAGCGATGACGTAATTCGGTGACGTTAAAGGTAAAGTTTTAACTAAAGAAAGTGCGGAGCCTTGAACAGAACTAATCAAATAGGTAAATTTTTCTATTGGAGTTAAGGACGGATTGTTGTGCACTAGTGCATCAAACTGATCGCGAAACGATGTGAAATCCTTGTAATCACCACTGAATTTCATTAATGATATTTTAGGCAACCGAACATTTCCCTGATTAGCGGGTGGACCTAACATTGTACTATTATGACTGGGTCCTGGTGGCGAACTTAAGTAATCGTCAAATAATTCGGTAAAGCACGTCTTCACATCGTAGTACTCAGCAAGAAAATTCTCTCGAATCAAAATTTCCGGTTCCAAATCGGACTCAGGATCAGTCAAAAGCGTGGAAATTACTTTGCCGTGAATTTCAAAAAATTCATCATGAATCGTCTGTATATCATGATAGCGTACCTTGAATGAGACGTGTTGAGTTTTATCGGTTTTAGCCTTCTGGGATAGAACATGAAGCGCCTTCATATCGGCGATCGAATTGTTTCGAAGGTGTTTTGACTTCTTCAATTTATCCATCGCGCTTTGTTATTTTGAAGATATACAGTGAAATCAGCTGATCAGGAAATGAAGGGTCAATGATTTCTTTCAACAAAATGCGCTGACTTTTAGGTCAACGGACATGCGTTGATGCGCGAGATGAATTTTTCAGGATTAAGGTCGATGCGTTTCAAAATTCTGGAGAACTTATGAAAATGGCGGTCCAGATGTTCGATTCAAATTACTGGATTTATATTTAAAAATCGATAAATCGGATTATATATCTCTTAGAAATATAATAATTGCATCAAATAATTCGAAAATCTGACGAGCTTCTATTGAAAGCGGGTAACTCTTTGACTACTCGATTGATTGGCGATCTTTACGCACATGCGATCAATTTGAAACTGCAATGACAATTTTGAATTCTATGATGAAAACTTGGTTTATATCCGGCTACAGAAGGATCAAAATGTTGGCGAAAACGATAGCTCTCAATGTTATAGAGAAAAGTTTGGACTGTATTTTGGAAATTATGCGATGGTATCAGAAACCTTACCTGGATGGTGTAGCTCCAAATGTTCAAGAGATAGCGGTTGATTGGGCTCTTCCTCAAGCCAGCAATGCAGCACAGTTGAATGCCTTTTAATGCACAGCAGCACAGCACTTTCATCAATCACAGCGAAATAAAAGTTATAGCAAATAGAGAAAAGCTAACAAAAGCGACAAGCGGTAAAGCGGTAGTAACAATATATCTGAAGCAATTGTCTTTAACGACTGACTGAATTGTCTTTTGATGAGGGGGGGGGGATAACGAACTAGATTCCTGATACCAGATGAAAATTACGCGAATTTAGAAATCTAAGTTTGTTTCTCCAACAAAAAGAGTAAATAGAAATCAGCATTGGCAACGTCTCTGAGAATCATTTGACATTTAACGTGTACCAACTTGCGTCAGTTTTGAGTAAAAAAACTGGATAAACCTAAGTCATGGCCAACCGGGATACATTATAAAAGTGAATGGAGTATATCTGCATATAATCTCAAAGAAAATACAATAAATTGGTACACAGATGGTTCTAAAACCAGTAAAACCGCTACAGGAGCTGGCGCTGGGATATACGGGACGAGTACCAAGTCCAAGTGTGCTCTAGCGTTAGGCTCCTGTACAAGCGTCCTTCAAACTGAAATACTGTGCGATATAGCTATACTATACTAAACTAGACAAACATATATAGTTGTGTAGATGACACCGAGTAGGTCATTTTTGCCTTATGACATATACCCCGTTTTCGACGCATAAGCAATAATTCGATGACTGTGGTGAGTTATGCGTGACATTTGAAATAACGGTTCCTGGTCACATCTTAGAATTTTTTTGGCTCAATTCAAATGTGGTGTAGAATTCTGCAAAAAAAATTAAAAATGGAGGAAAACCTGCAAAGTTGGAATTTTTTTCTCGGTTGCCAATTTGGAAAGCACTTTTTCAACGTACTAGATTTTCTGAGATTTTCCGTGAAAAAATTTTTTCGAAATTCGAGCTCAACTTTTTTTTTACATGTCTTCAGTGAAGAAAAAATTCGGCTAAAATTGTTAGAATTTTTCATGGTTGAACTATCATTCTGTATACTGAGGTAAAGACAGAATGAAATAATATCCATTGGTTTTTTGTAGCCTTCCAAAGATTACGCTAGGAGAACTTTCATAATTATTATTTGAAAACCAAAATATGAATTTATAAACCAAAAAATTTTTTTTCAAAAAACTTTGGTGGGAATCGAACTCTCCACTTTTGAATAACTAGCGTCGCCTTGGAAACGGAAATTTGTAAGATTAAAATAAGCCCAATTCATACTCGTAGAGAGTTCGAATCCGACCAAGGTTTTTTGAGAAAATTTTTTTGGTCGTAAACAATAGAAAATTGAGATCGATTTTCAAAGTGTGAATCATTTAAAATGTCGGCGTTTTGTTGTGTTGTGGGGGTTCTAAAAGGGCAGAAAGGGATCAAATTCGTTTTTTTAGAATCCCCAAAGCCTTACAAAATCGAGGAGAAATGCTGGACGCCTTATCGAAAGAACGTCGAGAATGTTGCGTTAGGGCTTTAAGACGGGGCAATTTGAGCGATACGTTCGTTGAAAATGCACGAATTTGTGCAGTTCATTTTGTATCAGGTAGTTAAATATTATCAATACATAAGAAATACGAAAATTATGGTCCAAAATCTTTGAATTTATAGTTAAATATGGTGTAAAAGTAAATGTTTTTTGTTCAACTTTTTAGGAGAACCAGTCAAACTGGAAGATAAAAATATTCCCGATCGGGTCCCTTCTGTAAATATGGGATACACTAGCATAAAAACACAGGATGAGCAAAGTTTAAAAAGACATGTAAGATTGGTTAAACGTCAAACGAAACATCTTAAGAAGGTCATTACTACTGTTTTTTAAAAAAGTTGTAATCCCCAATCATTTCTTCATTTTCTTTAGGATGAAGCTTGGAATACTGCATTCATTGAATATAGAACCCACAGCAGGTCCATCTACAGAAACCGAAGGAACTTCTGAACTGTGCAATTAACACGAAAGTCACAGGACTGCTAACATTCAAACGGATTTGACTATGGACCAATTAAACAAGATCTTTGGAGATCTCAATTTTGCTATTCAGAAAATATAATATGTTTTGGAAGAAAAAATTGAATGCATCAGATTTAACAGAGTAGTCATTCAAGAACGATTCTTAAACATTGTACTCCACTGGTTTCCCAAAAGCTGAGCTGATGTTTCAAGTATTTAACAGTGTAGCTCCCTACTTATCAAATAAAAGTGTTCTGTCTCCGTTTAATCAATTTATTTTGACATCAATGTGACATTGTAGAAAAAGTTAATAAAATACGCACTCGATCTAAACAACTCAAAACTGCAGATCACAATGAAAAGCTTATGGCAGACGCAAAATGCAAAGAGAATTCAATGTGTGTTTTCTTGAAGTTTCTTTTTTTCAACGTCATTCACTATTGAAAATACCCCAGGATCATTAGACCAGTCTTCTGCAAAATGCGATTGTTACTGTTCATTCTCTCTCCAAAATCAAGTGCCATTTGTTGGTATTCCTATGCAAGTGCCGAAATACGTTTGGAATGAGAGTACATATATTATACTCCATTCACTTTTATAAAGTATCGCGGTTAGTCATGATTTATGTTTATCAAGTTCTTTCACTTAAAACGGACGCAGGTTGGTACTCGTGAAAATCAAGCGACATTGCCAAGTCTACTTTCTATTAACTCTTTTTTAACTTTCTAAATGGAGTTAGTTCTTCCAAGGTTTAACTGTGGTGCAGGTTTTGTAGAACTACTACATTTTCATACTGGAGTATTTCAAGTTGTGCAAAAATGTATTTAAATGTCTTCTGAATTCACATTATATCTTCTCAAATTCATTAATTTCCCAAAGTAAAGGAACATTTTGATAAATACGTAATTATTACGATTTTTTGGCAGAAACGGCAACGTTGCTCGTTCAACTGACAGAAGAATGACTATAACCCAACATTTTCAAAACTGACACGGTGAAATGTGTCAGAATTTCATGGCAAACCACGATACTTTATAAAATGAATGGAGTATATATTATTATTTTATTACTACCATCTGTTTTCCTTCGCTAAGCGCTTGAACCCTATCCGCCGAAACCCCAGTGGCCCAGGTAACTGTACACTGCAGCACACTGCAATATTTTGTTTTATCTACTCCCATAGAATTATATATCCATTATTCAACTGAATTTGATCTGTAATAGTCTCTATAAACCAATAGTGTGAGGTAATAATAACTCACGCCTATAACTCACTCTAATACAAATAGGAAAAATGTAGCTTACGAAATGAATAAAAAAGTCGGGTCAATGGGGAACTCTATTTCAGACATCAATGTAACGTTCTCGCTATCCATTTCTACATTTTCTTAGGTCTGAATTTCCAAAAATTGCATTTGGAAAACGATAATTTTTGACGTTTTCTACGGAATTCGATATCGATTCGATTTTCGACCCCAGAAATCGCTTTTGACAACTGTTGTCAATTTTGAAAATGCAGATTAATTCGAATTTTACTGAAGTTGTCGAAGATAAAGTATAGTGTTCAATTCGCGGTAATGGTCATAACACACTTGATGAAATTCATCTGCGTGTGTTATGACTCACATACATTACCGCTCATCAGGGCCGATCCTAGCAGGTGTGCAGCGCGTGCCCCGCACGCGGGCGGCCAAATCCAAGGGGCGGCCGCAGTTCGCCACATTTATATGTCACTTTGTAAAAAAAATGATTTTCAACAAATCTAAAAGGAATAATTGTTTTCAATTATTGATTAATACTGTAATCTTGTCAAATCAAATATTCTTTGTTCCCCTTCACCGAAAAAAAGAAACAAGGGAATGCTTGCTCCAGAAGAACGTAATGCAAAGATCGAAAAAAACTACCATCTGAGAGCAATTATCGTTATCGATGGGGTCTCGGAATAGGAATGTTAAGGATTGGTAAAAATTACCAGATGTTGGAATAGAATCGCGTCGTTGTGAAAACAAAAACGGCTGGGGTGCAATTATTATGGTGTGTAATAATGTTTTTTGCAGTTACAGCCATAGCTTCATGTTTATTTATCGTTGCCACCGTTCTGGGTTTCGGTCTCTTCCGTGTAAAAATTAAGTATAATCTTAGCCCCCCGGTTTGGAGATTTGGGGGGTTATTTATAAAAACTGATGAAAAAAATTCATATCTCGGTGAAATGACATTGTTCCACGATCATATTGGAATGTTTATTCCCTGAATGTCGAAAGAATGAAATACAATAAACCCCATCGTTGGTTAGTCCTTAGGTTTGGAGATTTGGAGGGTTGTTCATGAAAAATGACGAAAAAAATTTATATCTCGACGAAATGAGAGTGTTCCACATTCAGATTCGAATATGTGTTTCTTGAATGCCGAAAGAATGAAATACAGAAGACCCCCTAGTTTGTTAGCCCCCCCCCCGGTTCAAAGATTTGAGTGGTTGTTTATGGTAAATGATAAAAAATTCATATCTCGGTGTTGCGTCTCACTTCCCAACATCTGGACGAATTAAATGCCATATCCTCTATCCACCAGCTGTCGCCTTCAAAAATTTTGTTAAGATATAGAAAATGATTTCAACGATATGAGATCGAATAACCCTTGAACTGCAGTATTGTTCCATATGCCTTTGGTCACTCGTTCTTCGTTTAAAAATACCCCTTTTCAACTGATTTATGGTCAGCTTTTCGAAAGATTTCTCAACCCAAAAATTCAGGACAAGTTTGAGAAATTCATCTGGTTTTTTGAGACAATAACCAGGTGCGGTGAAGTGAACCTTCATTCAGTTTTTCCGTATAAGCTCATAAAATTAAATATATGGTGACATTTTTATTGCAGTTCAAGTTGCATGGCAGGATCGAATACCAAATCGTCAAAGGTTTCTCTCATTGGTCTGTAGATTCAAGAAATGCGTTGTTTTTCCCACTATAGTCAGAAATGGCAAATGAGAGCACTTTGTTGGCTAGCGAGGCGTTTTTCGATTCTGACACTCAATCAATTGTTGATCTTTTCCACTTTTATTCAGAGATTCAGAAATAATAATAATAATAATAATAATACCCGCACGGGTGTGGTCTGGTTTCTGCCATGCCACATGGGGGGTGACGTCCCCACGGCCCGAGTTACCTGGGCCACCAAGGGTTAATGGTGGCAAACCCATGAAAATGGTGAATTTTATGAGCCTCGGAAATGAGTCGCTGCCTGGGGAGCGCCAGGGCATGTCCGGAGCCGACGCTGGGCATGACAGCATGCGATCCGTCGGTGGCAGGGTGCTGAGGAAGCGGGCTCCTGTCATACAACAAAATACAGCTCCGCCAGAACATCAGGAAGTGGAATCCCAAAACATGGCAGAAGATCATGCCACTCCACCTGCTGGCTCGACCACCGTGAGGAGGACTGCTCGCAGGAGAGCTCGCAACGCACGTATCAAGTGGAGCCGCGAAATGAATGTTGAAGTGATGCGAGCCTTTTACTACGTGAATAATTGCGATGATAAACCACTTCCTGGATGGAGATACTCCCTCTATACTGAATTCACGAAGAGACATCCAGAACTTCAGCTAACGGAAGGGAACATTGCGGATCGTAAAAATGTTATTATACGAAAAGACTACTTGGCAAGACAGGAACTAGATGAGATCAAGAGAGAAATGGGCTACACAATCAATCAAGAACAGATTGTCGGAAGTCAGAACGAAGAACCCGCCGAGCCGTATGAGAGACTAACAGATACGGCGAGGGACCTGTCTGTCACACGAACTGCTCACCAAGACTCCCCACAATATCGCCAACTGTATGACACCTTCTATAGTAACCTGGCGCAATACGAATCTACTGATCCGCTCAACCGCCCCATCCTTCCGAAATTGAACTTCAACTCTACGGCCAAAAATAACATCGAGAGGCTCAACGAAATATTGGCGGAACACCTGAGCACTCAATGGACGTTGGAACAAGTCCACTTATCTCTGTACTGTGCTGCCATCACAGTAATCGGACAAAATGGGCAAAAGATCTACACCCCAGAACCAGTGAACAGAAAGTAAAAAATCAAACTCCTGCCTGGAAAAGAAGATTAATGCAGGACGTCGATAAACTCCGAGGAAAAGTTGATGTCTTGGATGAGTTCCTGAAGGATAATAAATCGCGTAAAGTACTGAACAAAGTGCGAAAAATAGCCACATCCGCAGGGCTGGACCTGGAATCTCCTCGACATAAAGAGTTCATAGTTGATCTGAAAGATCGCTTGAGACAGCAAGCTAAAGCGAAAGGAGCTCGCCTGCGAAGATACAATGAGTTAACAAAGCGAAAACAACAGAACGCTGAATATATGAGAGACAGAAAGAAGTTCTTCAGAAGTCTTGAAAAGCCCTCCGAAATCTCCACCAATCCGCAAGCTGACATCAACAATGACGAATTTCGACAATATTGGAGTTCTCTATGGTCGGAGAGTGGTCAACTTCAGAGGAATGCTAGCTGGCTTACGGACATTGAACACCAGGCTTCAGAAATCGTTGAGATGAAGACTGATCTTTTCACAGTCGAAGAAATTTCCAACATTCTAAAAAATACTAGTAACTGGAAGGCGCCAGGACCCGACCGACTTCACAACTTCTGGGTCAAACAATTTCCAGCATGTTTCCCAAGTCTGGCTAGATGTTTTTCGGAGGCACTAGGAGATCCCTTCAAGATACCTACTTTCCTCACTCAAGGCAATTCCTATATGCTCCACAAAAGAGGAGATCGCAGCAAGCCAGAAAACTACCGACCCATAACGTGTTTGTCAGTGGTGTACAAGCTGTTCACGTCGCTTGTGAATAATGCGATTTATCGTCACTGTGAAGCCAACAACATTCTGGAAGAAGAACAGAAAGGCTGCTCTCGGGGATCGGCAGGATGCAAACATCAACTCACCATAGACGCTGTAGTGTTAAAGCAAGCTCAAGCGAGAAGGAGGAATTTAAGTCTATGTTATATTGACTATCAGAAGGCCTTCGATACGGTGCCCCACGATTGGCTTCTGAAAGTACTGGAGATTTATAAGATCTGCCCGAAAATAAGAGCCGTGCTCCAACATCTATTGAGCACATGGAAAACGAATATTCTTATAAACAACATCCATGCTGGAACCGTAAAAATATCGAGGGGGATATTTCAGGGAGATGCCCTGTCACCGATGTGGTTTTGTATAGCACTGAATCCTCTATCTACTCTTTTGAAAAACACCAACATAGGGTACAGACCAGCAATGAGGAATCCGCGAAAACTTACCCATTTACTGTATATGGATGATCTGAAACTATTCGGCGAGAACCAAAAACAACTTCACTCGCTGATAGATATAGTGCGCTCCTTCAGCAAAGACATTGACATGTCTTTCGGTGTCGATAAATGCGCCATAGTCAACATCAGGAAGGGTAAAATGGAGAATACTCAGGAACAATTTGAGGACATCCACAGTATGTTGCCAGAAGAGACCTACAAGTATCTGGGCATTCCTCAAAATCAACGGATTGACCACACCCGTTTGAAAGCTGAGTTCATTGCGAAATATAAGAGCAGGGTAACCAAAGTGCTCAACACCAAGCTGTCTGCTAGAAACCAGATCGATGCCTTGAACTCATGGGCTACTCCTGCTCTGACCTACACTTTCGGAGTCTTGAAGTGGTCAGACGCTGATCTGAATGAGTTGGACCGACTAACCCGCCGCCTAATGACAAAGTTCCGATGTATACACACCAGCGCATCGGTGAAAAGGCTCTATCTACCCAGGAGAGATGGCGGACGAGGTCTGTTGAACATCTATAAACTCTGCAGAACCCAGGAGAAAAACTTGAGGCAGCGACTGCTCGAGTCTGAAGATAGCCTGATGAAATTGGTGACAACAGAGGATAAGGGATACACACCTCTGAACCTACAATACAGAGAACTGACATTCGATATCACCACGAGAAGCGAAGATATAAGTATATGGCGGGAGCAAGCTCTGCACGGCAGATTTCCCAAACACCTTGAGGGGGAAAATGTCGATAAATTAGCTTCTTTGTCGTGGTTGAATGCAGGACAATTGTATCCTGAAACTGAGGGATTCCTGACGGCTATCCAAGACCGAGTTATAAGAACTCTCAACTATGAGAAGCACTGTTTGAAGCTGAACGTGGAGGACAAATGCAGAAAGTGCGGCGCGGTTGGCGAGTCTATTGAACATATAATCGCAGGTTGTCGGGTTCTTGCCGACAACGCATATCTGGGCCGACACAACCAAGTGGCAAAAATTGTTCACCAGCAGTTGGCTCTTAGACATGGTTTTCTGGATACTTGTCCGCCATATTATAAGTATCAACCTGCAGCAGTGTTGGAAACGGACGCAGCGGTTCTCTATTGGGACAGACCCATAACAACAGATAGATCAGTGGACTACAATAGACCGGACCTTGTATTCATTGAGAAGGATCAGAAGTATGGGGTGATAATTGATGTGGCAGTACCATTGACTCATAACATCGGAAAAACGGAGTCGGAAAAAATAACGAAGCACGAGAACTTGGCAATGGAACTGAAGAATATGTGGCAATTGTCGAAAGTCACTATTATACCATTGGTGATTTCGGCTGAGGGAGTCATGTCTAAATCATTTAAGAAAAATCTTCAAAAGATCGAAATATCCCAGAGGATCGCGGGATATGCACAACAGGCTGTGACTTTGCAGACCTGTCACATCGTGCGGAAATTCCTGAACTAGTGGGAGGAACTGAAATGTTTTTTCACTGGTTCATAGAAGTAATACCAGCTCGAGCTGAGACCGGGAGACCGATGATGAAGAATAATAATAAACTTTATTTGCAGACAATATACAATGAAAATTTATAAATCACAAAGAAATACGGCCTTCCATAATCTTATCTGCAAAAAGGAGACTTACGGCAGTAAAACTATTTATATGTAAGCCCCCAAAAAGCCCATTAAGAATACAAAAAAAAATGACTCCAGCACCGAGCATATCATGTAAGTTGGACACATTGAGAAAAAAAAAATATTATATGCATTATAATAGATATAAGTATACATTCCGAGAATTGAAGGAAAGAATTCAGTCTCACGCCTGAACCAACACAGCACAGGCACATATGCCTAAAGTGAACCTTTCAACAAAATTTGAGTGTGCGATTTTCTGAATCTATAGAAATTGAAGGATTTCAGGGAAAGAGGTAGACTATTATAAAGAGAGAAAATATTATATGTGAACGATCTAGTAAAAGTGGTTGTAGAATGGGCGGGCGCAGAGATGAGACCACGGTGCCTGAGACTCAAGGTATGAACGTCCGAGCGCAATTTAATTTTGTTGAACAAATATGGTGGAGATTTGTGAAGAATAATCGAGTGGAAAAGAATCATCGAGTGGAGCCTCCTACGTTTCTCCATATTTAGCCAGTTACAGTCTTTGAGCTTGTGAATGACTGGTTCGAACTTCCGTATTCCATATATAAACCTCAGACATGATCTCTGTACTTTTTGAATTTTCCTAGCGTATTCTTTTGTTAAGCATGGACCATAAACCGCGTCGCAAAAGTTGAATTGGCTAAGAACCAGAGACTCCGTCAGCAAAATCTTCAATTTTGTTGTAAGATAATGCCTGTGAGGGTATAATCTTTTCAGGTTTGCATAAGCCCTTTGAATGCACACATTTATATGTTCCTTGAATCTTAATTCCGAGTCCATCAAAAGTCCCAAGTTTCTCGCACAGCTGACGCAAGACAGCTTAACACCATCCAGCACAACATTCAGCCGCGATTGAACCTGTTCCTTATGTCTACCAAATACGATCACCTTGGTTTTTGAAAAGTTCAAGTTGAGGTGATGTCTACGAGAAAAGCAAGCGAGAGTCCTCAGATCCTCATTTACTCTCTCACATGCGCTATCCACCTCAGATGACAAAAAAGTATGAAGTATCTGGGTGTCATCTGCATACCGAAAGTCAATACAGTACTTTAAGCCATTTGCGAGGAAGAAGGTATAAATGCAAAAAAGCAGAGGACCAAGTACGGACCCTTGCGGTACACCGCTATGAATTGGCTCCGCCGTCGAAGAACCCATATCCGTTTCGACGTATTGAGTACGACCAATCAAATAACTGCGAATGAGCTCAATCGCCGAAGATGCAAGACCAATATGCCCAAGAATTGCCAATAAGAGATCGTGATCAATTTGATCGAACGCCCTCGAATAATCCAACAGAACAAGAATGCACGTTTTACCCGAATCAATTGCTCGTAGGATCTCATCAACAACGTCCAGAAGTGTGGTAGCACAGCTGTAGCCCCTCCGAAATCCCGATTGCCTCTGAGGCAGAATGTTGTATCTCGCCAAATGTACCCTTAACTGAGAAGCAATTATTTTTTCAAAAATCTTTGAACCAGTTGGCAAAATAGCTACAGGGCGGAAGTCGTTTAGCTCGTGTATTTTAGTTTTTTTAGGCAAAGGCATCACCCGGGCGATCTTCCAAGAGTCGGGAAAGACCGATTTCAGTAAACAAGAATTGAAAACATTGAGTAGGAACTGTACAACCCGAGGACAGCATAATTTTAACATTTCCATACTCACTCGATCCGATCCGGCAGCATTTGACTTCATTGACGAAATTACAGAGATTACCTCCTCCTCACCTACAAGAGTGAAAGTTAATTTTTCCTGTATATGTTTCAAGGGCATCGTAGAATAAAAGTTTATTAAATCTCTATCAGGAGTCCCCAGTCTCTGAAATTGTAGGAAAAAGTTGTTGATAGAACCAGGGTCATTCAAAGGTTCAGGCAAGCCTACTGAATTTGTCTTTTTGGTGTATACTCCCATTTCATTCAATTGTTTCCAAACATGCCTACTACCTGACTTCATCGAGGTGGAGCTGTCGAGGTAAGATCTTTTTTCTGCATTCATTGCATCAGTAGTAGCATTTCTCACCTGCTTGTAGAACTGCCAGTCCCGAGGGGAATTAGTCCTCCTGAACTTTTTATAAGCTTTGTCCTTCTGCCTTTTTATCAATCTGATCGCCTCAGTGAACCATGGCTTGCATTTGTTATTCAAGGTTATTAACCTTTCTGGTGCAATGTGATCGAAGAGATCACATAGAAGTTTTGTGAATGTCTCTACCTTCAGATGTACGTCATCAATATACAGTATATTGGCAAATGGAGTAAGCAAAAATAATTCATCAAGAACATCACGATCCACCCTATGAAAAGATCTAGATTTCAATGTACGGCTCTCTGAAACTCTTCGTTCAAAGTTCAACCTAACATAAACCAAGATATGGTCGGACAACTGTTCTACAGTATCCACTCCATGAATGAGAACCTCAAATGAAGTCAAAATAACATCAATCAGAGTAGCAGATCTGTCCGTAATTCTTGTGGGAGAATCAACAACCTGCCCCAAATTAAGTTGGTTGAACAGCTCAGACAATTTCTGGACCCTGTAGTCATCAACTCTCAACAAGTCTACATTTATATCACCACCGCAAACGATATCACTATTTGAAGGATGATATCTCAAAACAAAGTCCTCAAAAGAATTCAAAAACTCCGAGAAACTACCGGATGGTGGTCTATACATTACACAGATAATTATTGACTTACCATTAATCCTAACCTTCATCCACATATGTTCTATACAACTAGTAATACCTTCCTGTAAAATTTCATAATCCAAACTATCGCGAATATAAACCACAGAAATATAATAAATACTAGAACGCCAATCAGTTCACAATTCCTGGCACCTCATAGGGAAAATTGACCTACTACAGAGTTTGCGCAATATGTGAATGTGTCATCAGGGTAGGACTTAAAATGTTTGACTTCGTGAATGTGGTATGAATAAGTTGTCGATATCAACATTCGCAATAATAATAAAATAGCTGTAGTATCTTACTTAAACTAAACTTACTTTCATAAAAAGGGGTTTCTCCTTTATTTGCGCAAAAAAGAACCATGCACTTCATTTTGTCTATAATTTGTCACAGCACTCGACTATTAAAATTAACTAGTAAAACTCAAGTACAAAACTAAACTAAAGGAGTATCAGTACAACACAATGTTCAAGAAAACAACGAGGAAACACCGAAAACGGAGCAGAAAAGGCAAGCGAATTTATACGAATGAATAAACAGGAAAGCACACAACAAAGGGAATCAACAAATCCTAAAATACGACACTGCTCTTTTTCTGATGTGAAGATGTGTTTGTTTTCGTCGCGTAGCGGTGTTGCCGAATTCACTGGTTTCACAATAAGATTTATTTCGAACTTCATCTGAAACCATAATGCTTGGCAACGACGTGGCAAGAAAAGACGAGCTGCGCATGTACAAGTAGTAGGTGTTTATTCGCTATGTGGGGTCATTTTACTGAATCTCGGACGTACCTAATAGCATTCTAGTATTTATTATATTTCTGTGATATAAACACCAATGCCTCCCCCTCTAGATCCTCTGTCATTTCTAATGAAATTGTAGCCAGGTATATCAACTAGCCGTGCAGGCACACCGTCGCCCAGCCATGTCTCGCATAAGCCGATTATATCGAAATCATTATCATAGAGAAAACTCCGAAAACCAACAAAATGTGCAAGTAAGGAATGTATATTATAAAACGCTATGCTCAAATTCCTCATAATTTATGAACTTTACAAATTAGTTTGAAATTGGGATCACAGGGATAAGGACAAAACCAGTGAAACAACTTCTTCAATAGCCGACGTTTCGCATATATATTTATGCTTCCTCAAGGCTAAAAACATACAAATATAAAAACATTTTCAACGAAGTCAAGGATACACAGAAAGACGACAACTTACCACATCGAATAGCTGTTAGGTTAAATAAATATTAGGCGCATTGGTACATACAGGTGTTATTAAACCTGTTTAATATACACAAAAGATTTAGAAATCCCAGATGATTAACACTTCGGGTTAACATATAGATTTGAGGTGAGAATTTCTACGCCGCTGCATCGTTTCGGTCTGATTTTTGGCGAATGCACTGATGGCTTCGATCTTGACGTTATAACATATGATTGATCCATATAATAACTGTTTCTCTGCGCGGTGTAATATTTGTTGTTGAAGTGAAGGAACTTTTTGTAGACTCTGTTTTTAGTTGCCTGTGGACCTTTTAATCCTTTAATTTTAGCTATTTTAGTATTCGAACTATAGTTTTAAACCGCAAAGTCTCCATGCAGACTTCACCTGTATGTACCAATGCGCCTAATATTTATTTAACCTAACAGCTATTCGATGTGGTAAGTTGTCGTCTTTCTGTGTATCCTTGACTTCGTTGAAAATGTTTTTATATTTGTATGTTTTTAGCCTTGAGGAAGCATAAATATATATGCGAAACGTCGGCTATTGAAGAAGTTGTTTCGCTGGTTTTGTCCTTATCCCTGTGATCCCACTTTCAAATTCATTCAGAGGACGTGATATCACTCAATATTTACAAATTAGAATTAAAAGAAATGCATCCAACTAACTGACATTTCAATAAATAAAGCAATCCAATAAAGAATTGTGACAAAAAAAGAATAAACAACAAAAAACAAATTTCTATATTCCCTCTATGCGGCAAGGGACGTTGAGCTACTCCACTCATAATATTCAAGTTTTTATAATACCTTCCAGTTCTTCAGTGGATCTGACGACGTGTTTCTGACCTCTCCATTTAATGAAAATTCTACCATCAAGAGACCAAGCTTCTTTTCTTCCGACCTTCTCTTTAGCAGTTTTGAGTAATTCGTAGTTGAGCCTAGTGAGATCGTCGACTATTAGTAGTTTGGAACCTTTTATATTCATCTTATTACGGAAAACTTCATTCTTGGAGGATACCGATGTGAACTTTATAACAATAGGCCTAGGACGATCTTGACTGATATTCTTCCGTCCGATTCTGTGGCAATTCGTAATTACTGATTTGACTACCTTTAATTTTGAAACCAAAATTTCCTTCACCGAATCTGCCAAGGTTTCTTCAGTTGTCTCCTCCAACCCCAAAAGTCTCAATTGTTTACGTTTATTATACTGTTCCATCCCATTCAATTTTAAATTCAATTCGTTTATCTTAACTTGATAATCTTTGGATTTCCCCTCGAGTTCATTGACACGTTCTTCAAGGCGGTCCAGATGTTGTTGGACTGTCGATGTTACCTTGTCGGCGACTTTTATCACCAGGGATGATAAGAATTCCTTATCTGATAGGCAATCCATAATGCATTGTTTTATATCTTCTCGTTGTTGTTTTGTAATTGGCATCTTCTTTATTATTTTGGTGAATGAGCTATTACAGAGTTGTAAAAGACTGTACAAGACACAGGTTTTCTATGAATTAGGCAAATATGTATTTCGAAACTTATTTTCACTGAATACAACTATCAAACTTGGGAGTGTGTTCTATAGAACACACTGAAGTACTAGTCTTCTTCTTCTTCTTCCTTTAGCTAGGACAATGTCCTGTTTCCTCCAACTTTTTATTCGATGTCCTGTGACGACGAAGTCCAGGAATCAGCCCATCTTTTTGGTGGACTTCCTAAGGGTCTAGTCGTGTTCGGCTTTTCCTTCTATGCGGCCTTGGCGAATCTGTCGTTTTCCATCCTGTCTACATGCTCTTTCCATTCTCTTCTTCTTCCTCGTGACCATCTCACGACATCTGGCATCTTATCGCATCGCTCCTGGATCTCACTGCTCCGCTGCCTGTCCCACAGTGTGACGCCTGCGATCGCTCGCAGAGTCCTCATTTCGGTCGTTCGTAGGGCTCTTTTCGTCCGGCTGGTGTCCGCTCTCGTTTCCGCTGCGTAGGTGAGGATGGGCCTCACTGCTGTTCTGTAGATCCTTGCCTTGCTGGTTATCGACATATATTTGTTTTTCCAAATGGTACTGTGCAGACAGCCAGACACTCTTGCTGCTTTATTAATTTGTGTTCTAACCTCGTCATATGTGTTTCGGCTGCTTGAAGCTGTTATCCCCAGGTATTCAAAGCTCATCACTTGTTCGATTGGTTGATCGTTTAGTGCTAGCTTGCATCGTATCGGTTCCTTGCTTATGGTCATAGACTTGGTTTTCGGTATAGCGATGCTCATGTTATATTTCTCAGATGCCTGGTTCAGCTCAAAGAGCATTCGTTGCAGGTCGTCCTCATTTTCTGCTATGAGAACCGCATCGTCTGCATAACACAATATTTTAAATTCAGCTTGTCCCATCCTGTAACCTCGACCTACCCTCTTCACCCGGTCTATGATGCGGTCCATTACCAGGTTGAAGAGCATCGGACTCAGGCTATCTCCTTGCCTGATACCTATCGATATCGGCATTTCCTCTGTGGTTGAGGTGCCTGACTGTATTCTCGTGCTGTTGTTGGTATTGAGCTGTTTTATTACCTGGATAATATTGTTGTTGACTCCTCGTTCTTGGAGGATTGTTAGCACATCCTTTAGTTGCACTCTATCAAAGGCTTGAGTCAGGTCAGCAAAGCAAAGGAACGCAGGTTTGTTAAATTCTATGGACTTCTCGATAATTTGTCGCAGAATGAATATAGCGTCGATTGTTGATCTATTCTGCCTAAAGCCTTGTTGTTCTTCGTTGATGCTGATTGTACTTGATAGATGTTGGGTTATTATTTTGGTGAGCAGCTTCATGGTGGTGTTGAGCAGGCTTATGCCTCGATAGTTTCTTGGGTTTTTCTTTTCTCTCTTCTTGTAGACAGGTATTGTAATGCAGAGTAATGCTAGATTTCCATTCTTGGGGTAGGGGAAGTACGTACAAAATGACATAGGGTTTTATTTCAGAGGCATAACTTGTTAGTAGTGAATCGCAGTAATGTCATATTCGACACCTCTGATCTTTGGTCCTTTCTTTATAAAATCTAATCAACCTTCATGAAATAAAAGTACCAAGAAATAAAATATTCTTAGATAAATTGGGATAAACGAAATTCATTTTGCTCGCATGCTATGGACAAAATGACATACCGGCAATAGGCAACTGTATTTTTCTACTTATAGTTACGAAACTACTGACAAAGTTCACAAATGAAACGCTTGGTTCTTCTAGGAACATCAGCACAAGATGCGTGAGCCCAATGCAAGCACCGTAACCAGTCTTCTTCAGGGCTTATCCTGGAGAAGATATAAATCGGGAAAAAAGGTCTCATAACAATAGATAGATGGACACTGGACAGTCGCCTTCATGATCTCGAAAGTTGCTAGGAACATTTTCTTCTTCATTGTCTTCTTTAAATGATGCACTAGGGACCTGTCTCCTTGTTTTGGAGGAGGTATTGGCTCTTTTTTGATTTGATTGCAATCTTATTAGGTGTAGAAGTTGAAACTAAGAACGTTTGTCGAGTCCTCGGCTCACGTTTGCCTTGTTCACGTATAAATTGTCCTTTAGGGATTGGAGAAACCTCCTCATAGGATCAGTAAGAGTAGGTTAAGATACATTGCCTTTATTAGCCGCAGATGAATATTTTGTTATGAATATGTTAAGACAAGTCCTAATTCTTTGTTTGCTGATGGAGCTTGAGATGGATTGTCTTGGTTTTGTCCGGTAGATACGGTTAATTCAGCTGAAATAACTATGTCATTGTGACAAATAATTTGGCGGATGCGAATTTGTTTAATTTATTCATGCCCCTCAATTATCGATTGTAGATTGCCTATAATACTTATATTTTTTTGTGGATTTTGTTAGAACATGTGCTGGAAAGTCATAATTCTTCATTCTTCATGTTGAGACGTATGCTTTTGGCACATCGGAAGTTAAAAATTGAAATTCTCGATTTCAATCAGCGATTATTAGCTGGATTCTTCTTTCGAAGTGATTTGATTTTACCATTTCATTGGAGATATTTTGGTTTTATTGGAAGTGGTAAAACTTCCGTTTTAAACGGGATTTGTACGCATTAGTCCATCAACACACATTAAAGGCCGCCTAACATCTAAGGTAACTGAAAGAATGAAATTTCAAGTTCATGTACTTATACCTATATGTATTGCAATTTCCACATTTAGGCTTTTCTCTTTGGATTCCCTTTTGGATTCAAGATCAGGGAACTCTATCATCAAGGATCCGACTGAAAACAGTCGAAGGTTCTATCGCCACCCACCCCGGATTGATCCTTCCAGATCATTCTTGGAGAACATTCTGGAGGACATCTACAATTTGGCTGAGTACCAAAAGAAAAATCACATAATTTTCACCTTCTCTATAATTAACATCACCTTCTTTATAATAACATTTGTGAATGAATGCCGGCACTCATATAATCAGAGAGTTTGTATACACATTTTCATATATTCAGAGGTTTATTTGATGAACAACTAGTCATATATCTTATTAAACCCATAATATTTAGTATTTTCCCATTTTTATTTCGATTGCCCGATTTTAAATTATTTGGTGGTTTCTGATACATATTTTCAAGGGTTATAGTAACTTTCACAATAAGTTCAAGATGGCGTCCGATGAAGACGAACCGGAAGACTGCTCTGGCATAAACGGTGTAAAATCAAAATTGAATGAGATAAAATGTGCATATTGCAACAAAAATGTAGTGCAATACGTTAAGTGTGTCAAGTGTGGTGAAATTTTCCATCGTTCCTGCCTGCAACAAGCAGCAAATCAGAAATCGGCTGTGTGCAAGCACGAACACGACACAAAGATGAAGGTTATTCAACAAAACAAGGTTGACAACGATAATGATCAACACATCAAAATCCTCAACATCGAAAATAGTTATTTAAAAAGCCTACTTAAAGAATCCCAAGACAAAAATAGATTATTGCAAGAAAATATTCAACTTCTGCATGAAAAAATAAAATGGATGGAATTCAATCAAGCAAAAAACAACGAACAAAGTATGTCAGAGAAAGAAAAACTTCGGCATAACAGTGATGGACAACGTCAACAAAGGATGAGAAATAATCAACATAACCAACAAGCAAGTAAAATCGCAATCATGCCTAATCAAACGGATCAAGACAACTCGGTGATACATTATGAAATACCATCCACAGAAAACGTACCATCCCAACAGAAAGAAGAAGATAATGCAACTAACCTTACAGTTAACCCAACTTCTCAATCCCAGTCCCAAATGTCATGGAAAACAGCGATTTTGAAAACACGCAAACAACATCAAGAGAAAACTACAAATGATTTGGAATGCAAGGTCATAAATAAAAACACCAACCAGCAAAAATTCGGCAGGCACTATCCTCCAAGAAAACAAAGGAGTTCTGATATAGGAACAGGCGACTGTGACGAAAACTCCACTTTTAAATCAATCAAAAATCAGCATGAAGAAAAGAAACTCTGGCTCTTCATCTCCCGAGTAAAGAGAACGGTCAAAGAAACAGAAATAGAAGAATACATACAAAACAGGTGCCAAATAGATAAACAACAAGTATCAGCTAGAGAATTGAAAACAAAAACAGAAGAATACAAAAGTTTCATTATAGGAGTTCCGACAGGTCAGAAAGAAAGAATCTATTCCAAGGATTTCTGGCCTTACGGGGTGGCATTTTCCCGCTTCAATTTCTCAAGAGGTCATCATTTTTTAGAGACACAACAATCAATAACAAAGTAGAAGTACCTTGTTGTCAAAAGCTGAGCATTTTAAACCTAAATGTACAATGTCTTAGAAACAAGATAAATGAATTCCAGTTACTATTGCATGACAAAAAACCTGATATAATTATACTAACCGAAACATGGATGAGAAAGGAAGAACTAGAAGGCATTAACCTAGTGGGGTACAAAATTACAGCAGACTTTTCTAGACTCAACAGAAAACATGGAGGCGTAGCAATAATAACTGACAAAACTATAGAATCGAAGGTACTAACAGTCACCACCAGCCTAGCTGAAGACATCAACTTTGAATGTTGTGCAATTGAAATAATTAAACTAAATACAGTAATAGTAGGTGTCTACAAGCCGCCTTCGGCAAACAATGAAATATTCTTTGAAAAAATGGATAACCTTCTGAATTTTATTACTAGAAGATATCCACAAAAACATTTTTATGTCTGTGGTGACTTCAACATCAATATAAGCCAATCCACCAAGTTAAGTCAAGAACTTTTAAATAGTATGAGTACCTTTGGACTGCTGCCCAGCTTCAGGGAACCTTCAAGAATAACAGATTACTGCTCAACATAATATATTTTCTAATACCAAAAATTACCATACTGAGACCTACGAGCCGCACATCTCAGATCACAAAGCACAAGTACTCACAGCACTAACAGAACATCCAACGAGGAGAAGCGACAAAACTGAATTCAAAGAAGTTAGACAAATCAATGAATCAACTCTGAAGGAATTGAACACCAGGTTAGAAGTTGTCAACTGGAATAGGGAGTTAACTGATGAGACACCAGATAAAGCTTTTGACCAGTTTATGAATATACTGAACAGAGAATTCGAAAATTCATGTCCCATCAAGAAGATCAAGATAAAAGTTAATGAAAGGAAGGTTACATGGTACACAACAGAGTTGAGGGAGCTCAAAAATAAGCTTGACGCTGTTGAAGTCATCACAAGAACAACAAATACAAATGCAAACATGTACAGAAAGCTCAAGAAAGAATATAAGGAGAAAATAAAGATGGCTAAAAAGCAAGCAAATCATCGGTACATACAGCAAGCAGATAATACTCAAAAGGCACTATGGACAGTAATCAAAGGAATCAGAACAAATAGAAAACAACACTGCTCAGACTCAAAAACACCATTTTCCGCAGAAGATTTCAATAAATATAGTTCAAAAATCGGCATTAACATTCAAAAACAAATAAATAACTACTCTTTGACACCTCAAGAATTAAACTCAAATATTGAGAGAAATACACATACCTTTTTTCTCTCTGAAATAACCGAAAAAGAGGTGTTGGAAGCAACCAAACGAATGAAAGCAAAACGAACCACAGACATCTATGGACATAGTACTGTGATTTTTAAGAAAATAATTGAAACCATCGTGGAACCATTGACAAATCTCATCAATAAATGTTTTTCTGTAGGAACATTTCCAACAGCGATGAAAATTGCAAAAATTACTCCAATATACAAAAAAGGGAGCAAAGATGACATGCAAAACTTCAGACCTATTTCTATCTTGCCAGCACTGTCTAAAGTATTAGAGTCCATACTTAAATACAGGCTCACAAAATTTTTTGACAAATATAAGCTTCTTAGCCACAAACAACACGGCTATAGAAAGCAGAGATCCACAACAACTGCTATCGTCAATCTTGTAGAGCAACTATACCACCACTTAGATGGAAAAGAAATTAGTCAAATTGCATGCTGTGATTTATCAAAAGCATTCGACTGTGTAGACCATCAACTATTACTAAGCAAGCTAGACCGCTATGGCATAAGAGGTAATATGCACAAACTATTAAAATCATACCTAGATGACAGAAAACAAATCACTAGATGGAATGGGCAGACATCGGGAATGGAGACGATTTGTTGTGGCGTGCCACAGGGCTCAGTGCTGGGTCCACTGTTGTTTCTTGTCTACATAAACGATCTTCCACAGAACATTACATGCACTGATATTTGCTTGTTTGCTGATGACACAAGTATTTTGAACCACGGTCCGAATATCAATGATGTTGAAAAAAGAACAAAAAGCTCACTAGTACAAGCAAAATCTTGGTTCGGCAGCAACAAGTTACAGATGAACGACGAAAAAACCCAAAAAATCACTTTCACAGCCCAAACTTCAGCCGAGAAAGAAGTCATAAAATTTCTGGGAATATTCTTTCAACAGAATTTCAAATGGAACTACCATATAGAGACACTAGCAAAACAACTATCAAAAGTGACATATGGCATCAAGAGACTCATGGAGGAAGCTACAGTGGAGGCCGCTATGACGATGTACTACAGCGACTTCCATAGCAGAATCAGCTATGGTGTTATATTGTGGGGTAGCTGCGCAAACATTGACACCATACTGAAGATGCAGAAGAAAAGTGTGAGAATAATATGTAAAAAGCCAACAAGAACAAGCTGCAGAGAGTTATTCCAGAAATTAGGAATACTGACAGTTACATCACTATATATTTTGTCATGTGTTTTATATGTCCATGATAACAAAGAAAAATTTCTTGCAAATGGCAATAACCATGAGTATTCAACCCGGAAAAGAGATGACATACAAGTACCATATCACCGACTCGAGGCCAGCCGGCATGGTGTAAACTACGACTGTGTGAGGCTTTACAACAAGTTGCCGCTGGAAGTCAAAATAATGGACAGAAAATCGTTCAAGAAGAAAGTTATCGGACTGTTGCTGGACAGGACCGTATATAAAATTAATGAATTTCTTTGACGACTTGTACATTTTTTTGTAATGTTTTTGGGAATAAATTTATTGTATTGTATTGTATTTCCAAACCACCTGGCGCCCTTTTTTTTTTGAGTTTAAGACCCACTCTCATCTCCACTGCAGTATAGCCGCGAGCTGCACCCTTGAAAATAAAATTTCTGTTATCTTTAATTTTGGGAAATTGATTTAAAATCAATTCAGCACGTAACATCATTTTGTCCGTTCACTGTATATGTCATTTTGTCCATATAGCGTTATAAAACTAGAAATGTATCGAATTAATACAAAAAGTATATTCAACATACAAAAAGCTCCGTGAATACAATGACAAATAAGTAAAGTTTGAATTGAGTGCAATTTGAATGAAAAAAATGGTGAAAGTTGGCCATTTCTTCTTAAAATTTGGCGCAATGAAAAAAAACTCGTGACCTATTGATTTCTGTTATCACTCATAACGACCGAATGAACCAGAGTAGCTCTTGCTAATTTTCAGAGGTTAATTGAAGCCACTCGGGTCGTGTAATGTGGTAGGCAGTTCCGCATTTCATACCTCCGAACTCAAGTTATGATGCCTATGTCATTTTGTCCATATATGTCATTTTGTACGTATTTCCCCTACTTCTCCTGTGGACATAATCGTACTGTAAAGTTGTGATAGCTCCATTATCAACTCATCGCCACCATATTTGAGCATTTCGTTTGTTATTTTGTCTGGGCCTGGTGATTTTCTGTTCTTCAATTTGTTGGTTGTTGTTTCGATCTCTGTTTGGTCTATAATGTATTTGTCGATGTTGTCGGGCACTGTCGATAGATCTGATTGTTCTTCATTATTGTACAGACTTCTGAGGTGGTTTGTCCATTCTTCAGCGCTGATCCCCAGCTGTTATTGGATTTGCTGTTATTTTCTCCTTTAACCGTGATTTGTATAAGTCCTTGGTGCTCTCGTTGTCAAAGCATGGGCGTATTTACGGGGGGGGGGGGGGTAATTACCCCCCCCCAGAAGAAAATTTGCACTGTTACTGAATTGAAAAAAAATACATAATGCTCTGATGAGTCCTTGTAGCAGCCATTCGTTGAATCTCGCTATATCGAAAACATCGAACGTACAAGGCGTAAGAAATGCCGTGGGAATCATTAAAGAAGTTTGTGCATTTTTTAAAGCTTCGTCGAAGCGAAATTTTATACTTAGGGCGAGGTTAGATGGACATAAGCAGCTAAAAAGTCTTTGTGAGACTAGATGGGTTGAATGTCACGAATCTGTGCTTCAATTTCAGAGTTCGATTGATAAGTACTATTGTAGAACTTCTTGACAATATTTTTCATTGGAAAGATCGGAACTCGTCCTCAAAAGCAGAATGCAATTTGTTGCTCCGTTTTCATAGTATCGTTATGCTTTCTGTCTGATATTTTAGCGTTAACCGTCAATTTGAGCAAGATATTGCAAACCAAGTCAGTTGATAAACACTATGCCAATAAACTTACAATAAATGTGATTACAGTTTTAAAGGAAAGACGTCAAAACTCCGAACTTCATTTCAGTAACGTGTTCGCTTTGGTATCCAATATTCATGAAACAATTAAATATAGAAATTACAAAACCAAGAGTAACCCCGAGACAATCGCATCCCTCAAATATACTTACAGAAAATGATGAATCTTTTTTCCGAATTAATTTATGAATTCCTATGTTGGATTATGTATTACAAGATCTGCAATATCGATTCAACGAAGAATCTCTGAACACCTATGAGTTTAATAAATTTGTAAAAAGCACCCTCTTCGTGATTGGACAGAAGAGCGGCTTTCCACCAATCAAGGGTGTTATTACTTAAAGAAAAATAAAAGATGTTAATTAAAATTTTGAAGTTCTTTCTTCCAACGAAAGAAAGTGTGGGATCGGCCCAACGCACTTGGGTCGGGTCTTGGTGTTTAAAATTATTTTCTAGGGAGAGGGATGGTAAATGAAACTTTTTAGATTTAATTTAAGACGTATATTAAATTCAAATCAAGCCCAAACAAATATACACTGGTTAGTTATGTGTTACTTAAATCAAATTGATTTAAATTATCAAATGTTCAGATATTTCTTAATTCGAAAGGAAATAATCCCATCAAGTAAAACTGTTAAATTAGCTTCAAATTACAAAGGCAGATCTATTCATTTAAATTAAATCAACATCAGTGTGAATTCCAAATCATATAAAAATGAATTCAAATCATCAACAAAAATGAAAAGGGTTTGTCAAAATGACCCCAGAAATAATAATCATGAACAATCTCGAAAGAATTTACAGTATAAGGTAAATTTTCTATACCCAAATAATATGACGGAAAATAATCCTTCTTAAACTTTAATTTTACAAGGGAAAACTCAACAATAGTTTCCACGTGATCTTTCAAATGAACCTGAGTTTTCTCAACAGAAAACTCCACTTAGACCTTCGACTACTTAAGGGTGATTACAAAAATAATAATACGCTTTAACGAGGATACAAAAAAAAAATTATGAAACTATGACTTGTAGAAGATTTCAGGACTCTGGACTATAAATATATTTTGGGCGGGCATCCGGCTTTTCTACCACTCCTCAAAATAGCTAAGCATAAACAATTTATCTGACCTTTTTCCTGTACCAATGATCCCAAGAATGATGAACCTAGGAGGATGTTCTACGACGATGCTTCTTTCCTGAAACAGACAGATTAGGTGCGAAACACGACACCCACACGTTTTCGCCAAATTGACTTCCACTCCCGAATATACCGACGATGCGCGATCTAAATAATTCCAAATAATTTAGAGACTTTACTAACTTCGACTTAACACTTCTTATATATGTCCCAGCTTGAGACTGACTTATCAAAACTTTTAAAAGAAACCAAAAAAACCTACGAGTTATCCTAACGCCGTCTTCCGAATAACTACGAAACTAAATTAATTCTTAAACCTTCCTTAAAACCGTATCAAACACATATTAAATGAGTCAACTCAGAATCTTCCCGTTTAAGACTTCTGCAGTTACTCCTCGACTTCAAAATCAACCTTAATTGTTTTCGTTGCCACTTTGAAACCGTACTTCTTAACACTCAAGTACCTAACCTGAAACCATACTACCCTAGTACCCGAACCATAGTCGCGAGCACTGGCAACCTATCCCGTTTAAGGTTCAACCAGTAACTGCCGTTTTCGTCTCCCGAATAACTGAACTCACTTTCGTCCGAAACTTCCCCGGCTACCTTATTCTTTTGTTCCTTTTAGAAACCAATTAAATTAAAGGTTTTTCTTTCGTCAGTACTTCAAAACCAATCAAACCAAAACTTCTTCCATCTTTGTTTTTATGAACCAATCAAATTAAAGATTTTTTTCTGCTTCCCACCTTCTTCTTGAGATATTGCAGTTTCCCATGCAATGGTTTGGGAAATGCTACGTGACAATTCTCAACAATGCCTGCGTTGAATTTTATTCCTGTCATCGTGTGCAGTAATTGCAACCAAATTCGTGGGACAATTATAATTTATCATTTAGTTCTCTAAATAAACTTAACTGAAAATCAACAATTTCGGTCGTTAACGTCTCGCCAAACATCCTGTGTGGGTTTGATAAACGATCCAATAATTTTTCTAACACAAGGCTATTAAATTTCAGAAGTTGAAGTGGAAAATACCGGTTAAATATTACAGGAAAGAAAATGTTCAAGTCCTAATTTTACAAAGGATATTCATTTTATTACTTCCAAGTTATCTCTCCTATTACAAATATCCTCCCCTTTGAAAAAGTTTTGGCATCGGTTGCCATAACTTTTCCCTTACCCTCATTCCTCAATAGTCCAATAGTCCCTTGTCTTCCGTTAAAAACATTCTAACAGTTATACAACTCGAATATACCAAACTTAAAACTCTTAACTCTCATGCAGCATGCCTTAAATCTACATATCATTCTTACTCAACTAATTAGTCCAAGTCCAAGACAAACAATATCAAAAAAATACAGGGCTCAATGCAGCAAAACATAATGCTCATAAATCAAGTCCTTCAAAAAAGAAAAATTAAGCAAATCCTGCCTTTCACCTTTCACTTCTCCCAAGGAGTTTATTTTTTTGAAATTTCAAATTTCACTCGCGGTCACAACAAAATTTCCTTAGTCTGGCTCTGACCATCTCCATATGTTTCATTCCTCTGAGATCGGAACTGACCTTCGCCTCGAGAACGACCTTCCAAAAGTACACAACGGCCTATATAGTCTACCGTAATCAGCGATTCGCACTTCGAGTTCGATGTCAATGTTTACGATAATACGAGAAATGTCGATAACACTGTACAGGGTATCCCATTTTGGGCACTTTTACGGGATATCTCCGTTATTTTGAACGTTAGCGGGATGCGGTTTTCGCGACAGTGTGTTACTTTTTTGTGAAACTAAAGATGGCGCAATCAGTTTTTGCATAGCCCTCTTAGGTTTTGCTATACAGGCTGGAAATGAAAAGTATCACTTTTTAATCACCCCCCCATATCTCAGTTGTGCTTGAACTTAGAGAAATGGTTGAAACGCATTCCTATAGATTTTTTCCGTAGAATCCAGTGGCGTAGTCAGTTTTTCAATTACACTTTCCGTTTTTGAGTTATTGAGCAAACATATGTTTTTTTAAATTGGGCACCCTGTATATTATTTTTTATTCTTGTTAAGCACAATCTCAGCTTTTCAATAACATATTATTTCATGCCTTTATTTTCAAATTATTTAAATTTTCAAAAAATTGCAAATTGAATTAAGTTAAATGTTGAATCATGTGATGTAGATATTATGTTAACATTATTTTTGATTTCTAACGAAATCTCGACATTTATTTTTTGAATTCAATAAACAGTCCTAGCCTACTACTTAGTTATTGACACTTGAATTACAAAATCTTGAATTCTGAGCTTGGTTTTGAAAATAAATGCATAAAATAATATGTTTTTGAAAAGCTGAGATTGTGCTTTACAAGAATAAAAGATAATATACAAGGTGTCCAATTTAAAAAAACATATGTTTGCTCAATAACTCAAAAACGGAAAGTTTAATTGAAAAACTGACTACGCCACTGCATTCAACGGAAAAAAATCTATAGGAATGCGTTTCAACCATTTCTCCAAGTTTGAGCACAACTGAGATACGGGGGGTGATTAAAAAGTGATACTTTTTATTTCCAGCCTGTATAGCAAAAACTAAGAGGGCTATGCAAAAACTGATTGCGCCATCTTAAGTTTCACAAAAAAGTAACACACTGTCGCGAAAACCGCATCCCGCTAACGTTAAAAATAACGGAGATATCCCGTAAAAGTGCCCAAAATGGGATACCCTGTACATATCCAGTTCGCGACCTAGAGCACTTTCACTCATTTCTTCTGACCAGTGCCGTTCGAATTCAAATATAATCCAGTCATTGCCGTTATTGTAGTTACGTCCGCCTCTGCATCCTTATTTCTTATCACGTTCTCTTGTCTGGTCCTGTGTCGATTCATAATCCACATAATTAAAGTATTCCATAGGCTGGCCAACAGGGTTATTCCACATCTAATATAGGTGTAGTCCATTCAATATAACTCCTATTCCATACTTTATGATTCGGAATATCGCATGGAAATCCCATGAGTTCGTCCATGAACAGGTGATGTAGGTAAACCATCCTCATAATTGTCTGGCGATGTTGTGGGCCAATTCTTTAATTTCGTCGGTGTCTCCAAAGTCTCCATTTCTGCTACACGTCGATGACGTTTTCCATTCATTGATTGGTGTTCTCCACGACTTTTAAACGGTAAATAAAGCTTATCGTACCCTCGGCCATGATTAAGCTACGTCTATGCATCCCGCAATGCGTAATCACTCAAGTTATCTCGACACTGTCGGTTGTTTAATTGTTACTTCGTATTTTCGCAGATATTGTTTGTCTTGGACTTGGACTAATTAGTTGAGTAAGAATGATATGTAGATTTAAGGCATGCTGCATGAGAGTTAAGAGTTTTAAGTTTGGTATATTCGAGTTGTACAACTGTTAGAATGTTTTTAACGGAAGACAAGGGACTATTGGACTATTGAGGAATGAGGGTAAGGGAAAAGTTATGGCAACCGATGCCAAAACTTTTTCAAAGGGGAGGATATTTGTAATAGGAGAGATAACTTGGAAGTAATAAAATGAATATCCTTTTTAAAATTAGGACTTGAACATTTTCTTTCCTGTAATATTTAACCGGTATTTTCCACTTCAACTTCTGAAATTTAATAGCCTTGTGTTAGAAAAATTATTGGATCGTTTATCAAACCCACACAGGATGTTTGGCGAGACGTTAACGACCGAAATTGTTAACGTCTCGCCAAACATCCTGTGTGGGTTTGATAAACGATCCAATAATTTTTCTAACACAAGGCTATTAAATTTCAGAAGTTGAAGTGGAAAATACCGGTTAAATATTACAGGAAAGAAAATGTTCAAGTCCTAATTTTAAAAAGGATATTCATTTTATTACTTCCAAGTTATCTCTCCTATTACAAATTTTTCTCTTCAATTTTCAATAAGAAATCGGACACAGAAATAGATCTTTCACTTGGAATAGTCGCGGAGTATTTGAACAACCTAGAGAATTGCAAAAATAAGGATTTGATGCTTTTGAAATTGAAAGCAGAATTTACTATGTGGCAAATCATGGGCCATGGCAAAGAACACAACAGATGGTATCGCGTTATATTCGTCCTGCGATGAAAGTATCTTTCCACTGGTGAAAAAATGTCTTCAAGTTTTGGTCACTCTACCCGTTAGTCGTTAGTGTAGCCTCTGCTGAAAGGAGTTTTTCCTCACTGCGGCGCCTTAAAACCTGGCTTCGGTCAACAAAGGGCCAGGATAGGTTAGTTGGGATTAGGGTGGCCAACCGTCCTTTATTTCAAAGGACAGTCCTTTATTCTGAAACCATGTCCTTTGTCTTTTTGGAAGGTGTCAAAGGACTTTGCAGTATTTTTTGCTAAGCCTTTGCCCGTCCACAATTCTCGAGCTGTTGATGTCCTTTATTTCAATAGCTCAGAGTTGGCAACCCCAGTTGGGATGTCATTGTTATACATTCCAATAAAGATGGACAATATTATTAATAGATTTGCTAGTAATAAAAAGAGGCGAATTGATTTCGTTCTGTGATTTTTAATCATATCTGATGCTAGAAGAAGCGGTTATGTTTAAATTTTTAATGTATAATATTCACTAACCTTTCTGATATTTTTCCTTCAAATTTTGAATAGCCTATTTCTTTGGTTTTCATATTTTTTTTCTTGAGTTTTACCTATATTTATTTTATGCCTTGACCCTCCCCCCCCTCGCTTTTCACTCAACATCAGTCAGGTTACTCGCTGAAACTTACCACTACCCCCCCCAAACTTGCTCTCTGGATACGCCCCTGTGTCAAAGGATTCTATGTTGAATTTTTCACGGATAACTGGGGGTTTTCTACGAAGTAGTTGCACTCCTAGTCTCATCTTACATAGCACTAGTCTGTGTCCACCTCCCACGTCCGGAGAGGCAAGAGATCGTACGTCCAGGATCTGCGTTGGGTGGATGTTTCTATTGGTTATGATGTAGTCTATAGTGGACTGCTGATCTCTTGAGTTGGACCACGTTATCTTGTGTTGAGCCTTGTGGAAGTAAAATGTGTTATTTACTCGTAGTTCAAACTGACTGCAAGTTCCTATAAGGAGTTCACCATTTTCATTGGATGCTTCTTCGTTGAATCTTTGCGTAATCCCATCGATGACCTTATTGCCGATCCTAGCGTTGAAGTACTAGTCGTTTTATTTTATATTCATGCTTAGTGTGCCCAACCATCATTTAAATTTAATTCAATTTATTGACTGAGTGGGGCACTCCATTCACTTTTATAAAGTAGGTTGGGCATGGAATTCTGACACATTTCACCGTGTATATTTTGAAAATGTTAGGTTATAGTCATTTTTCTGTCAGTTGAACAAGTAACGTTGCCATTTCTACATATATATGTCGTAGTAATTAGGTATTTAACAAAATGTTCATTTACTTCGGGAAAATAATGAAGAAAATTATCAGGGTTACTTTTAGAATGCGCAGATTTCAATTCTAAATAGGGTAATCCAGTTGTTTATACAAGTGAGATTTGGAGACCGATTCGCGCATGCGCGAGCAGTGTCAAAACCGAATTTTGTTGTCAGATTGTTACGTTTCTTTAAATTGTAGGGATCGCCCTAGCCGCTCCTCGTTCCCGCATAGATGTCGCGCGGTTCTACCTTCGTCTACAGTGACTCTAACAAGACAGTGGCGACAATGGAGTGACTCGTTTTTGATTGGTTCACGTGACAAAATCCGCCATTAAATTGCTAAATTTCTTTGTTTACATCGTGGATACCATAGATTAAAGAATCTATAGTGGAAGGTGGATATTTGTGTTCTGTGGTGGATACATAACCTAGCATTCTCGAGCACGCTGCCAAAGATTATAATCTTTGCACGCTGCATTATCATATTTCTCGTCCCTCGTGCGTTCGATGAGTTTAGTTATTTTGAAACTTTTGATTTCATGTGACTGAGTGTAATTCCGATACTGGAAACAGACATTATTCTTTTCAAAACTGTTGTAGTTTTGTGAAATCATTTCATTATTTTGTGGAGACCGATTTCTTTTCATTGGTGAGTTACATGTTGATATCATGATACTTTTCTTCATATTCAAATATGAACATCAAATATACATTGTTGAATACTGGAATTGAGGTATCAGAAAATTTATTTCAAATAAGCCTTTGTTAACAGATCATGCCAGGCTGTGCAGCAATTAATTGCAGCAATTCTGCGAAGAAAGGCTTTTTAATGAAACATTTCCCCAAAGATCCATTGAGGAGGCAACAGTGGTTGATAAAAATGAAGAGGGATAATTGGAAGCCTACGGATTATTCTTGTTTGTGTGAGGTAAGATCTTAATTTTATTCTCTGGCTGTTCTTAAGTTACAAAACATACATTTTAGGTTCATTTTGCTCCAGAAATGTGGGAGAAAACTAGAGTAGATGGAAAACGGGCTTTAAAATCCAATGCTGTACCTACTCTCTTTTTATTTACACAACCTGCAAAATGTAGAAAATCATCAAAAATAAGAAAACCGATATCTCCAGAAGAACCAGATATTTTACATTCAGGTGAGTACTGAAACTTACGAAGGTAAATCATGTCGTAAAAAGTTACATGTATAATCATGATATTAAGAGATTTCATTTTATCCCCAGATGATATGTCATCAGAAATCCCTGATACGATCAATGTCGATGAAAAACGTCTATCCACTTCCCTAACCTCCATGGCCAATGTGGATGTAAATATCCAATCAACTGACTTGGACAACAGTGGCGACAATTTCATGAGTAATGTTGATGAGAATCCATCTACTTCTCCGGTGGATTTGAACAAAAGTTCTTCGCCTCAGACTACTAGCGATGATACTCCAATACCAATCATAACATTGGATTCCTCCGAAAAATTAAAGAAATTAGAGAAAATGTACTTACGAGAAAAGCTCAGGGCTAGGAAGTACAAAAAGCTTTTCAGGAATTGCACAAAAAAATATAATTTATTGAAAAATAAATTAGATGGTGCTTCAAATGAAGAAACAACATTTTTCAACCCAGACCAACAGTATGCTTTGAAAAAAAAAAGAAGTGGCAAATCCACTAAACTAATGAAGTGGAGTAAACATACAGTTGTTAAGTCACTAAAACTTAAATTTAGCTGTGGTAATAATGGATATCTAGAACTGCTCAAACAAGGATATCCATTACCATCTTTGAGAACTCTGCAGAGAAGACTCCAAAATTTGAAATTTGATTCTGGCATTCTCCATGAAGTCTTTGAATTTCTAGATTTAAAGGTTCAGTCATTCAGTGAGAAAGATAGGCACTGTGTTTTAGTGTTGGACGAGATGTCCATAACACCAGGCAGAACTTATGATGTGTCACTAAGTAAATATTTTGGAGATATTACTCTTCCTGAACATGATGGAATGGCAACACATGTTTTAGTGTTTATGCTAGGTGGAGTTGCAACACACTGGAAGCAAGTAGTGGGATACTATTTCACGGGAGATTCTGTGAATGGTGCAGTTTTTGACAGAATCATAAAAGACATTTTCGAAAAGTGCGAAGAAATTAATTTAAAAATTGTGAGCATCACATCGGATATGGGCCCTTCTAATCAAGCACTGTGGAGATCATGGGGAGTGGGGGCAGGTAAACATTCTCCAGTCAAATGCAGCATTACTCACCCAATTGACCAAAACAAGAATGTGTTTATTTTCGCTGATGTACCTCACCTTTTTAAAAATATCAAATCCATGTTGATGATCAACAAAGTAATTGAGCTGCCAGATTTCTTTGTTGAGAAATATAATTTGCCAACAAAAACTGTGCTATCCAGTCATATACATGAACTGGTAAAACACGAAGAAAATAATCTTTTCAAATTAGCCCCGAAACTAACAGAAGAAGATCTCCTCCCTACTCATTTTGCAAAAATGAAGGTTAGCACATCTACCAATGTAATAAGTCACTCAGTTAGTAGTGCACTCAAATTTTTGGCAGAGGAATTGGGTAAACCAGAATATATAACAACAGCATTCTTTTTGGATCAAGTGGAGAAATGGTTTTATCTGATGACCTCCAGGCATCCATCTGCGGCACTCAGTAAATTTGATATCAACAAATATCAAGAAACTGTTTCATATCTCAAAGAAATGATGCAGCTTTTCTCCTCGATAAAAGTTGGAGTAAAACAGATTTGGAAACCCTGCCAGTCAGGAGTACTTATCTCAACAGAGTCAATGCTGAATATACAATCGGTATTTTTAAATGAAAAAGGGTTCGAATTCCTCTTAACTAGTAGATTTTCACAAGATTGTCTTGAAAATCTCTTCTGTGTGTTGAGGAGTAAACAAATAGTTCCCAATGCAGTACAGGTGAAAAACAATTTAAAAATAATTTGTGTATCGCAATATTTAAAAAGTGCATCCTCTAGTAGTTATAGCGATGATGACAGAGAATTTTTGAGTGACTTTATAGATGTATTGGATGTGAAAGAACCACATCAATATGAGGATGTGAAATTGCCAGTCAAATCAGATAAGAAGATTTTTAATCTGTCTGTTAGTGAACTGAATTCCTTGTATAATATTTGTGGATATATACTAAAAAGTATAAAAAACACATCAAAGACATGTGCCACATGTTTGAATACTGTAGGTTCACAAACACCGATATATAAAAGGTTTACAAAGTTCAGCCTACTTAAGCGCTTTAAAGAATCTTCCTTATTTTTTGTATCAGAAGTGGCATTCTGTTTCTTTGTTGATATGGAAAACATATTTAGGGAGTATTTCGATGATATGTCCAAACCGAGGGGGTAATCACGAGTGGATATACTTGTACAAATTTGTGGATATACCGTGGATATGCATGGATGTACTATGGATATACCTGGATATACCGTGGATATACATGGATATACCGTGGATATCCATGGATATACCGTGGATATACATGGATATACAGTGGATATACCGTGGATATACATGGATGAACCTCGATTCATATTCGAATGCGCATGCTCACTCCCCCGTGATTTTATAGGTTATGTTCAAGGTTATTTTTCATTATTTCTCTTAGTGTAGCGGATGTCATTTGAAATAATTCGGTAGTTATAGTGCCTTCGATTGTTGATAAACTGGATCATAAGAGTTCAGTTTCATCTTTATTATTCCAGAAGTAAATAATAATTCCATTATACAGGGTGTTTCACCATAAACTGGACAACCATATATAGCCGTGTAGAATGTAGATGACACCGAGGAAGTTATTTTTGCCTTATGACATATACCCTGTTTTCGACGCATAAGCGAGATACAGCGTGTTTAATGACAACTTTGAGCAATATTCTGAAAACTGTGGTGTGTTATGCGTGACATTTGAAATAACGGTAACTGGTCACATCTTAGTATTTTTTAGGGCTCAATTCAATTGTGTTGTAGAATTTGGAAAAATAAAATTCAACATTGCGGAAAACCTGCGAAGTTGGAATTTTTTTTCTCGGTTGCCAATTTGAACCTACTAGATTTTCTAAGATTTTCAGTGAAAACATTTTTTCAAAATTCGAACTCAACTTTTCTTTCACATAATTTATTTTTTTATCATAATTTTTATTCAAAAAACTGGAAGCCGTACGAAGGCTAAAATTGTGCTAATGGGCTGCCAGAATGACCCGGACGGAAATATGAATTGATAAACCAAAAAATCTTTTTTCAAGATGGTAGGATTCGAACTCTCTACGAGTATGAATTGGGTTTATTTTAATCTTATCAATTTCTGTTACCAAAGCGACGCCAGTTAATCGAAAGTGGAGTTCGATTCCTACCAAAGTTTTTTGAAAAATTTTTTTTTGGTTTATAAATTCATATTTCCGTCCGCGTCACTCTGGCAGCTGATAAACCTAAATTTGACCTTCGTACGTCCTCTAGTTTTTCGAATAAAAATTATGAAAGTTCTCCGAGCGTAATCTTTCGAAGGCTACAAAAAGAAAACCAATGGATATTATTTCATTCTGTTTTCACCACAGTATTCAGAATAAAAGATAGTTCAACCATGAAAAATTTCAACAATTTCGGGCGAATTTTTTTATTCACTGAAGACATGTAAAAAAAGTTGAGTTCGAATTTTGAAAAAAATTTTTCACGGAAAATTTTAGAAAATCTAGTAAGTCGAAATAGTGCTTTTCAAATTGGCAACCGAGACAAAAAATTACAACTTTGCAGGTTGTCCGCCATTTTGAATTTTTTTTTTCAAAATTCTTCACCACTATTGAGTCTTGTAAAATACTGAGAAGTGACCAGAAACCGTTGTTTCAAATGTCACGCATAACTCACCACAGTTATCAGAATATTGCTCAAAGTTGACATTAAACCCGGTGTCGTCTACACGGCTATATATGTTTGTCCAGTTTATGGTGAAACTCCCTGTATATTCAATTCAGATTTGCAATGGAAACAGTATTCGGAAACCTGATGGTGAATTTGCCAAAATACCTGAAAAATATTTTCAAATATGCGGGTTACGACAACTTGAGAATATTTGCTAAGCTATCAAATGATGACATAAATGTACTAGAGCAATTTGTCCTATACTATACTAAAATGGTAACTGGACCGGCCCGAGGAAATCTGTCGAATTCATATCAAGTGATTGGATACTGACATTCTGGGATCAAATTCGTTATTAAAAGAGCTATATTTTATAGCAGTCGTGGAGAAAAGTGTTTATGACTATAGGGTAGTTCGAAATGCATGGAAATACTGATGTGGATATACATGGATATGCCGTGGAAATACATGGATATACCTGGATATACTTGGATGTACGAGGATATACTTGGATGTACGAGGATATACCTGGAAATACGTGGATATACCTGGATATATTTATATATTTGGATATATTGTACAAAATTTTGCTCCGTGATTACCCCCTCGGTCCAAACAGAACGTGAATCTGAAAGAATTTTATTTCAAAGAGATGGCGAATTTGAAATTTGATATTCCAAATTGCCACAATTTAAAAGATAAAATGATTAAAAGATTTATTTCCTTTCGATTGAAAATAAATTCGAAGAGGAAAAAATCACTATCGAAAAAACATAGCAGCAAGTCAGTAGCTGGTAATTTACTTTGAAGTGGGCTGAATTTTAATCAAGTATGTAACTACTCAAACAACATTTATATTGTCTAATTTTGTATATATAACAATATACATATATGTATTCTATATGTAAATCTTCCAATATAAGTTTGAAATGTGGGTGTACTCTCTTTATTTTACAATGAATCGATATCATATCAACATATATCATTGATGGGTATATTATGATAATGTATGAAATAGTTAGTTAACGGGTTTTCGACCATGGGCAAGATATTCAAAACAAAGTCGAGTTGTTATTGGCTCTATATATTTCGTTACAAATTGTAACTTCTTCAGGTGCACAATTTGTAACGAATTATGTAGAGTTAACAATTTGACTTTGTTTTGAATATCTTGCCCCTGGTCGAAAGCCTGTGAAGTAATAACAACTTCTAATATTACAACCTTGAAACATCTAATTCATAATGTATGTACCTACATATCTATAATGATGGACTTGGTGAATCATTAAATTGATGAAATAAATTTGTCATATTGAAAACTGTGCTTTAATATTGCTATGATATTCTCCAGTTTTCACACTTCTGATTTTTCCTTCAAATGAAACCTTCGTTGATGGGGGAATGCTGCAAATCTGTTGTTTATATAGAAAGTTTAAATAAATGAATTTTAGGGGATGTTATATTTATTATACCTCTGAATGAAAAATGATTATTTCATTTTTTCTATTATCGTTTCAAACTTTCGAAACTATTACTTTCCACGTGCATCCACGTTTCGAAAGTTGTCTTTTTCCAAATTCCCAAGCATATACGTGTAGAAAAAGAATAGAATGTCATTTTTCCGCACTCAAATAATGAATATAATCAAAATATATTCCAAATAAAATGGAAAATCAAAACAAAACAAAAATCAGCTGATTCTGATTTAGCAATTTAATGGCGGATGGGCGGGGCTTAGAGGCCCAATTGTCGCCACTGTCTTGTTAGAGTCACTGTACCTTCGTCTACAGTGACTCTAACAAGACAGTGGCGACAATTGGGCCTCTAAGCTCCGCCCACCCGCCATTAAATTGCTAAATCAGAATCAGCTGATTTTTGTTTTGTTTTGACTTTCTATTATATTTGGAATATATTTTGATTATATTCATTATTTGAGTGCGGAAAAATTACATTCTATTCTTTTTCTACACGTATATGCATGGGAATTTGGAAAGAGACGACTTTCGAAACGTGAATGCACGTGGAAAATAATAGTTTCGAAAGTTTGAAACGATAATAGAAAAAATGAAACAATCATTTTTTATTCAGAGGTATAAGAAATATAACATCCCCTAAAATTCATTTATTGAAACTTTCTCTATAAACAACAGATTTGCAGCACTGCCCCATCAACGAAGGTTTCATTTGAAGGAAAAATCAGAAGTGTGAAAGCTGGAGAATATCCTAGCAATATTTAAGCGCAGTTTTCAATATGACAAATTTATTTCATTATTTTAATGATTCACCAAGTCCATCATTATAGATATGTACATATACATTATGAATTAGATGTTTCAAGGTTGTAATATTTGAAGTAGTTACTTCACAGGCTTTCGACCCGGGGCAAGATATTCAAAACAAAGTCAAATTGTTATTAGCTCTATATAATTCGTTACAAATTGTACTCCTGAAGAAGTTACAATTTGTAACGAAATATATAGAGCCAATAACAACTTGACTTTGTTTTGAATATCTTGCCCCTGGTCAAAAACCCGTGAACTAACTACTTCATACATTATCATAATATACCTATCAATGATATATGATGATATGATTCATTGTAAAATAAAGAGAGTACACCCAAATTTCAAACTTATATTGTAAGATTTACATATAGAATACATATATATTGTTATATAATTAGACAATATAAATGTTGTTTCAGTAGTTACATACTTGATTGAAATTCAGCCCACTTCAAAGTAAATTACCAGCTACTGACTTGCTGCTATGTTTTTTCGATTGTGATTTTTTCCTCTTTGAATTTATTTTCAATCGAAAGGAAATAAATCTTTTAATCATTTTATCTTTTAAATTGTGGCCATTTGGAATATCAAATTTCAAATTTGCCATCTCTTTGAAATAAAATTCTTTCAGATTCACGTGCTGTTTGGACATATCATCGAAATACTTCCTAAATATGTTTTTCATATCAACAAAGAAACAGAATGCCACTTCTGATACAAAAAATAAGGAAGATTTTTCGAAGCGCTTAAGTAGGCTGAACTTTTTAAACCTTTTATACAGGGTGGGGCAGAAGAACCTATCCGATTTCAAATCCCTTTTTCTCAGAAGAGAGAGCAGGTAGAGTTTTGGGGTAAAAACCGTTAGAAAGCTGGTTTTATGCCATTTGTCAGTAGTCAACATGCCTTGGTCTGGTGAACATCGTGCTTTTGTTATTGAGCGGTTTATCGAATGCGGCGGTTCGATAATTGCTACACAACGTGCTTTTCGAATTCATTTCGGACTCGGGCGTCATGATCCTGTTCCACATCACGCTACGATTAAAGTGTGGGTGTCAAATTTTAGACAGACGAGTTCAGCATTGAAAAAGAAGTCGCCTGGACGTCCCAGGACAGCAACAGGACCTGAAAACGTGGCCAATGTGAGAGCCGCGATTGAACGTTCCCCGCGTCGTTCGGCGCGAAAACATTCGCTCGCTTTGGGGATTTCCAACCGCAGTATTCGGCGAATTTTGCACCGGGACCTCAAAATGCATCCCTACAAAATGGTTGTTGCACAGAAATTAAGTGAAAGGGATTTTGAAACCCGTACGAACCTGTGTCGCGATCTCCGAGAACTGCCAAACGACGATGTTGTGCTCTTCACGGACGAAGCCCGTTTTCACCTTTGTGGCGCCGTAAACAGGCAGAATTTGGGGTTACCTCAAATCGAAGGTTTACCAGCATCGACCAAGGACCCTTCTTGCTTTACGAAGGGAAATTGCTCGGGCAATTGAAGAAATTCCTGTGGAAATGACGGTGAAAGTCATGGAAAGCTACCGCGAGCGCCTAAATAAGTGTATCCGCTCCCAAGGACGACATTTGAGTGATGTGCTTTTCAAAACTTAAATTTAAAAATGGCATAAAATTTGCGATATGTTAATAAAAAAAAATTTTTGACAAGCTGAGTGGTTTTAATTTTATAACGTTTTGAAATCGGATAGGTTTTTCTGCCCCACCCTGTATATAGGTGTTTGTGAACCTACAGTATTCAAACATGTGGCACATGTCTTTGATGTATTTTTTATACTTTTTAGTATATATCCACAAATATTATACAAGGAATTCAGTTCACTTACAGACAGATTAAATATCTTCTTATCTTATTTGACTGGCAATTTCACATCCTCATATTGATGTGGTTCTTTCACATCCAATACATCTATAAAGTCACTCAAGAATTCCCTGTCATCGTCGTTATAACTACTAGAGGATGCAGTTTTTAAATATTGCGATAAACAAATTATTTTTAAATTGTTTTTCACCGGCACTGCATTGGGAACTATTTGTTTACTCCTCAACACACAGAAGAGATTTTCAAGACAATCTTGTGAAAATCTACTAGTTAAGAGGAATTCGATTCGAACCCTTTTTCATTTAGAAATACCGATTGTATATTCAGCATTGACTCTGTTGAGATAAGTACTCCTGACTGGCAGGGTTTCCAAATCTGTTTAGTGTAGAAAAGCTGCATGATTTCTTTAAGATATGAAACAGTTTCTTGATATTTGTTGATATCACATTTACTGAGTGCCGAAGATGGATGCCTGGAGGTCATCAGATAAAACCATTTCTCCACTTGATCCAAAAAGAATGCTGTTGTTATATACTCTGGCTTACCCGATTCCTCTGCCAAAAATTTGAGTGCACTACTAACTGAGTGACTTATTACATTGGTAGATGTGCTAACCTTCATTTTTGCAAAATGAGTAGGGAGGAGATCTTCTGTTAGTTTTGGGGCCAATTTGAAAAGATTATTTTCTTCGTGTTTTACCAGTTCATGTATAGCCGTATAGGACTGGATAACACAGTATTTGTTGGCAAATTATTATTTCTCTTATAGGTTATGTATCCAAAATGTAAACAAAGAAATTTAGCAATTTAATGGCGGATTTCGTCACGTGAACCAATCAAAAACGAGTCACTCCATTGTCGCCACTGTCTTGTTAGAGTCACTGTACCTTCGTCTACAGTGGCTATATTACCACAGTGACGACAACTCGTGTCTCATTTTCTATTGGTCGGCCGCCATGTTTTGTCGAAATGACAGTGCGCAGATTTTCTAACCCATCTATGATTGTTATTGTTTATTTTCTTTCGAGAGTTATGGCCATTAAGCCAATGACTGATCAATCAAGATGAATTCACTATTGGCAAATAATAATCTTCACTTGTGTATGTTGCTCTTCAGTTTTTTCTGAATAATAATTTAAGTTAGAAGTTAAAGATAACCAGTATTTTCGATCTGTATCTTCGGGAAAATAGATAGCACGATTCAGTTCATTTGCAACGTCATATCTTAGATCGAATTCATGGAACATAATGTTACTTCCTAATGAAATTGAGACCTATAATATAAAATATTGCCGTAAGTTACCGATGTAAAATTCAAAAATACCGCCAAAACATCTCGACAAAACATGGCGGACTTTTGACAGTTTTATAGCCAGTTGTCGTCACTGTGGTTATACAGTCACTGTACCTTCGTCCCAATAGAACGGCGGCATCGATTTTAAGTACCGTGTCCTTCGCTTGATCGATGCGGCGGGTGGAATCAATTCCCCCGCGCCCCCCACGTCTACACCAGGCTCCTATCAAGCTGTATTGATAAGTTCAAAGATAGGAGCTGGGCCGAAACGTGGAATGCCCTGATCAAGAGGTTAGTGGTACCTAAGATGCCTAGAATACTGGTGTAAGCACTCGTCGAATTTCGAATGCAATGACGTTTGACCAAATCGTAAATATGGGCAATGTTTCGTGGTGGCGCCGCAATGTCATACAACGTCAATAAGGTCTTTTTTCCATTGATCGATTTGAGGTACGTTTGAGTTGACGATCGGCGGAGCGAGTTGAATAGTGAACACAGTAGAAAGAGGAGATCCCGAACACTTTTGTCAAATCAAACACGGTGGAGTCAAAGATTGCTTACCTAACCTAACGGAAGAATTGTATTGTGACAGAAATTCGAATTTATTTTTGAGAAATAAAACTTTAAAGTAGACGTGGAGTGCGCTCGGAGCATTTCGACCGTCATCTCGAACGCCCCTTGATTAATCAACAGCTGATCTGCCAAAGTCAATTATGACATGACCACAGAATGACATTTTTATATTGTGAAAGTCTTATAACGTCGGCTTAATTCGCAAATTGCACATGCGCGCTATTCATATTAATCGAAAGGCATCATAATCATTAATCTCATTTTCACCCAAATGTGGAGTTACTCCTTTTGCGAATTAAGCCGACGATAATTTTCCTCCATACTAATATGAATTATAATGTCAAAAATACAGGGTGTCCCACTAGTGCCGCAGCGGACGATATACGCGTAACGGACTGCGTTTTGCGAAATTTTTTGATGCAGACTTGATATACTACAGAAAGAGCACAACCTAAAAATATTTTCGAATATATAGGGTGGCCCACAAAAGAGGAATAGCGGGTGACTTTGTTTTTTCAAATGGGACACCCTATATTCAATAGTGTTTTTCCATTCTCTGAAACATTCTGCATGCTTTTCACACATTTTTATTTGACAGTTTTCGAAATATTGGCCATTTTGACAAAAAAATGATACTTGTAAAGGCTATGTTATTCAATTATATTTCACGAACGCTTGCACATACCAATAACACTTTTATATGGATTGAAAGACAAGACTTCAAAGTATCCTACCCAGCTATAATAAGGCATCTTCAGCATACAGAGTGTCCACAAAAAGACTATCAACATGACGAATTTCAAATCTATTTTTCTTCATTTTTTCAAATGCAATGCATATAATTTTTTTTCATCATTGTAATCACCATTCATTTTACTTCATTTTTTGTCAAATACATAATATGCATATCTCTAACGGAATAGGATTTTTTAGAGTTTTTCCTCCAAATTCACATTTACTTTTGAATTCAAAAAGCAGATTTGGCTTTTCTGTGGTTATTGGGAACTGTCAAATTATTCTATTCAAAATTACCATCATTGCAGCTTCAATTCAAATCATCATAGATTTTACGGATTGGATGAATACTCACACAATGATGTAAAAATTCGTAAAATACCAATGATTTTGATTAGTTTGAATGTACAAGTTATGAATGCTTCAATAAGAAAACGAGTTTCAAAACTTCAGGTTACAAAAAAGTGCCCGCTCTTATCCTTATACAACTTTCTTCGAAAAAATTATATTCATAAGTTTCACAGGCACGCACGCAGATCTTCAAGCTCCCAAGCTCAAAGCTTGGTTGAAATTTTTGGAAGATTCGACGTTTTAAGTAGAAACATAAAAAATTCTCAAAAATGCATTTCGAAAAATGGGTACAGAAAGCAAGTTTCTTTCTTCAGTAACTGATTTCATCAAATTTTTGAGTAGATACATCAAAACTTTCTAGTTCCTCATTTCGCTATATCTAATATGAATTGAAGCTTCAAAGATGCTTATTCTGGGTGGAATATTTTGACAGTTCTTAATAACCACAGAAAAGCCAAATCTGCTATTTGAATTCGAAGGTATATGCTTCTAGGTATATGTGAATTTTAGGGAAACATTTAGAAAAAGCGCTTAAAAATCCTATTCCGTTAGAGATATGCATATTATGTATTTGACAAAAAATGAAGTGAAATGAATGGTGATTACAATGATGAAAAAAAATTATATGCATTGCATTTGAAAAAATGAAGAAAAATCGATTTGAAATTCGCCTCTACAAGTATCATTTTTTTGTCAAAATGGCCAATATTTCGAAAACTGTCGAATAAAAATATGTGAAAAGTATACGGAAGTATGCAGGATGTTTCAGAGAATGGAAAAACACTATTGAATATAGGGTGTCCCATTTGAAAAAACAAAGTCACCCGCTATTCCTCTTTTGTGGGCCACCCGATATATTCGAAAATATTTTTAGGTTGTGCTCTTCTTGTAGTATATCAAGTCTGCATCAAAAAATTTTGCCAATCCCAGACCGTTACGCGTATATCGTCCACTGCGGCACTAGTGGGACACCCTGTATATTCCCAAATTATTGCTTGACAAAATTATCGGCTATTGACACAGCACGTTCGCCAGAATAAATTCAAATATTTGAAATATCTAATAACAATCTGTCATAAATTGTGAATAGCGCCACCTGAAGTGGAAAAAACGAAATTTTGCCGATATTCTCAATTTGGTCGAAACAAAATCATCTAATCAGTGCAAACACCATGTGTTCAGTCATCGAAGTGGTACCTCACAAACATCCACGCCGAAAGCCCACAAAATTGAATTATAACGTCATTGTCTCTTTAAACAATGCAGAGGCGGCCTTAGGGGGTGGCGAACGGGGCAATCGCCCGGGGCCTCGCTCTTGGAGGGCCCTCGCGCAAGAACCCAAGCAAATTTTCTTCACAGTGAAAATTTTCATTCGAATTATTCAAGAAGTATGATTTCGCGATAAGTTCGGGCCAACTATCGACTGGCGTTGTGCTGCAAACAGTCGTACTACATGCTATGAAGTGGTGTCCAAAAATGTATTCTTGAAATTAATCCACTTGCTTATTTTTTACCTTGTGGGAGTCATAATTGGAATCTCATCTTAGGAGATGCAGCATCATCTTGTGCCCAAGCAAAATCTTTTTTTGAGTTGCTACAAAAGTTGTACACTCTCCTTGTCATCCCTTGTAACAGCGACAGAAATAACTGAGAAAAATGATATTGGAAGAAAGTCTAAAGAAGTTAGAAGACGTTGTAAAAAAATGCATTTTGATTATGGAGGGGAAGATGAAGCTGATGAATTGAATGCGGAAGAGATTTTCAGAATTAATTATTTTTATGTCATTGTCGACAATTTGCGCACAAGCTGCCATCCTAGGTTTCTGCACTTAAACAGCATGAGAGCATTATTTGGTTTCATATAATAAAAAAAATTAAAGGAAATCAAAAATTAAAATAGTGAACTTCTGAAGCAATGCAGAGACTTGCAAATGTACATGACAGTAGGAGAATTATGTGATATTGATGGAGATGAATTATACGAAGAACTGAATATATTCATCAGTGTGTATGACAGAAACGACGATATAAGACCTGTTTACACGAACAGTTTTTCTGGCAGTTTTGGAGCGTTCGCTCCATTTCTTAACTCCAATCTTGTGCGTGTGAATGCTAGACCATCGTGAGTCCAAAAGCGTTTGATGCGACGTGCCAGATGTGCTGGTTTGTGATTTCAACGCACAGAAATATAATAAACAGTATTTATTATGAGAGAAATGGACTAGCAAAGATCTAATTCAAGAAGTAAATCGCCGGAACGTGCCGCTACCGAAGAAGGAAAATGACAGACCGGTTTCTGGCTTCTTTGCCGTCATCAGTGTCACATATCCCCTCATACGGTAGCGACCAAATGAAACGGCAGAACTTATATTACTCTGTGGATATTAACTCAGAAAATTTCCATTTTAGGGCAAGGGTGTGATGCATACACTCACATTATTTTTTAACGTAGATTCAATATCTGCCATAAAAAATGGGGTTCTAATTTGAAAAAATTGATTTTTCACGATTTTGTCATCCCTAACTTTGAAAGCGATTTTTTCACCCCCTGTATCATGAATCGCGATTTCGATTTTTAAAGTGGATACATCAATCTTACATCTTGAAAAATCCCAAAAATGAAAATTTTCCATCCAAAAACCTCGAAGTTATTCTTGTTTCAGCAGAGCTCTATTTTCGATTTTTTTTTCGAATTTTCCCGCTCAGAGAGAATTTTCCAACCAAAACTGAAAAATGTTACATCAAAATAACTTGAAATTTTCTAAGGAATCTATTTCTGCAATAAAAAAATGGTGTTCTAATTTGAAAAATGGAAGTTGACGTCATTTCCGGAAAAACCGGTGGTGCTCATGCCTTGAAAATATTTTCAATTTCATCATCATCGTGAAATACTTATAAGTGCTGAATTTCATGTAAATACGTTCAGTAGTTTCCCGTATAAATATGGGTGAGGTTCCTCGTGAAAGACCCTGTATAAATTAACCTATTTAAGTCTGAATTTTGAAATTTTTTATCATTTCTTAGACAATTCAATTTTTAGCCATTTGTTTTTCACCTCAGTGGCTTAAATGAAATGCGAAGGAGAAATATTTCAAATTCAAATGCACGAATGCACCTTATTGTTTTTTATCTAATCCTTTCTCACGTGATAAAGATATTAAGAAATTCTAATTTCATCAATTAGAATTGTTTTGGGAGAGTTTTTGGATTGAAAACTATGTTGAATGAAATTTTATGATTTCTAATAATTTATCCAGAGTTGCTTAGTTCGAAGTGGCCATCTACCCATCTTCCTCGGTGGTACTTCCTATGGAAGAATTTTGATTCGTCGATAATAATAATAATATATTTATTGATCTCAACGATTTTCGACGTGCCATCTTCGTTAAGCGCTCCAATAGCTATTTCATTTTGGATGAAATAGGTTTCACAGTTCTCGACAGAAGTTATACCAGTCAGAAACGGTGTGAGATGTAGGACCTAACTCTGTTTCTCTAGCAATGTATTCTTGGGGACATTCGTTGGCCCATCCATACATCACAATAAGAATTTGACTCAAAGTAGTCAAAGTCAAATGGTTTTACTCGAAAAACGACCCCTTCCCCAAACTCCTGCATTTTTTGCAAAGCTTACAAATCCATTGAAAACCATCAACCACCAATCTTGAATTACGGCAGAAAGTCATCGGGACACAGCAACCTTCACAATTGCAAGAATTCTTTAGGAGTTTTCTTCTAGCACACCATATTATTCCAGCCATATGTGAATATAATTTATATCATTATAATATTATCTTGTCGAATATCATTATCAGCAAGAATGAGTGCAGGATCCACAATTTGGGTTGAACTAAAAGGACTAGAATCACCCTTTTTGAAAATTCACAACAACACAAAAAGTCTGATCTGTTCAGCAAGTGTGATAACGAAATGAGTCGTCAACGGTTTCTGCCGTTAGTTTGAACATTGTTTAAAGAGAAAGTTCTCTTCAAACAATGGTTTAAATTACCGCCAAGAATCGGAGGCGGGAAATTAACGTCCCGTCAATTAAATGCGCTTCTATGACCTATTCTTCAAATACCGGATTAATCGCCCGATCTGGCAACGTTGCGGCGAATTTGAAGGACCTGCGACCACTTCGTCGAAGTCACCTGTATAAACAACTGGATTTCCCTAAGGCCTAAATAACACTTCCTGATACTTTGCCTCTGCTTTTTCGAAACTACCTTCGGCATTCTTAGTTTCCAGGCTTGAAAATTAATAATTTATAATGAAAAATAAACGTCGGCAACGTCTCCGACTAGTTGTGATCATATGATCACAATGGAATTTTCTTCGTCAGTGTTGCTTCAGGATATTTTTTGATATTTCAAATAATAAAAACTCACTTGTTCACTCATGAAATGCATAAGATAATAAAATTCCTCATATTTACTGCAATCCAGCGACCTGTCAAATTTTTTTTTGAGGTTAGTTGGTGGAAAAAACCACATAATTCTATATTTGATCCTTGAAATTGAAAGTGAAACATCTAGAAGGCTCTGCTTAGGGTCAGTGAGACTATTGAGCATGTGCGATAACGGAGAGTGGGAAATTCATATACTTAAACTTCTATAGGGAAAAGTAGAATTCGATAGGTGGCGCTCTGAAATGTCAATGTCATCTTAGCAACGAGTAAAACAAATCAGATGTCGTATGAGCCGTTTGATATTGAAGTGGTTTTATTTTGCTGTTTTAGTTATTTTCAGTGTGTGTTTTGTAAAACTTTTGGTATTTCTTTGATTGTGCTTTAGTGCTTTGTGTTGTTAATCTAAATTTTGACTCCCAATATTTTTATTTTTGTAGTAATAGGTATGGTTGATGTTTGTGAAAAGTACAACAAGCGTTCAATTAACTGTTTAGTTTTAGGTCTGATTTCGTGTTTTTATTTCATTTTTGATATAGTCATATCTACAAAAGTTGCAGGGAGGGTACGTTTGTATTGAGTATATCATTTGAAATTTTTAATACCGACTTATTTTCTCTTCGTTTTCTGGAACATACTTCGTGGCTTGACTGTGGTAGTTTTAAGGAAGGTACTGCATTTAAAAGAAGATACTTTTTTTTACTAAGACCTGAAGAATATATTACTCATTTATATATTTTTCACCTTCAGAAATATAACCTATACCATCCAGTATCCACTATTAACTTATAACTATGTATTACACACTTGGTACTAACCTTGACTAGTCTTCCCTTTTAAAATGTAAAGAACTCACGGACATACTATCTATAACTGGTTTCCCCATTTTTAGTTTCATTGCCCAAGCCTTTTGAGATATATTTTCCAGAACTCCAAACGTATTTTCAATATTTACCATTCTTTCCATGGGAGGAAATTTATGGAAATATAAATCGGGATTTTTCCCTTCACGGCTAGTGCAACCAAATACAGAACAGTTTCGATTATGCAGCGACATAATTCAAAGTATAAAACTTCAAAAAAGGTACAAAAAAAATCAAACTTGATCTGCAATGAAGAAAAAAAACAGAATAAAAACAATGCAATACGAATTATTTTACTCGTTGCTTCAATTTCAATTTTTTTCCGCCAGAGGTCTCATTGAATTCTACTGAGTCCAATACCGCTAGCATTGTGCAAAAAATTGCGTAAAAATGAAGCCAAGACCTGGACATATAATGGCTCATACGCATGCGTCATATTGCCCCTACCCTGCTTGGAATCCTATAGACCAATCCAACAAAACAGCTGATCGCCTTTTTTCAAGATGGCTGCTGGAACAAACAAATAACAAACATTTCTGTTATAGTGTTTCTCTATTATAACTATCATTTTACATGGCATAATTGAAGACATTGAAGTTGAAAATTGAGAAACCAACAGAAACTATCCTGAAACACGTACCTCGTAACTGAATATCCTCGGTTTGATATTTGTTTATTTCAGCAACCATTTTGAAAAAGCTGATCGTGACAGATCGTTGGATTGGTCTATTCCAAGCTACTTCCCCTTATTCGCGCATGCGCAGTAGTCTCCATACTCGTCTCCATATGCTTAGGTCGACTGCTTCAAGGAGAACCACAAGGATCAATTATTTGGGGAAATTAGGGTCATCGTGGCGATTAGTGGATGCCGTATTGCCGTTTCTTTATTTGTCTCTGTTTGTATTGAGCCACATATGGTATCCATGGATACATAATTACATGTCCCTTCTCTTCTCGCTAGGCATGCGTATCACAGAACAATGCGTATAGCGATGACTGACCCTGGATTTAAGGGGAACGATTGCCACACTTTTGTATACTTATTAGCCACTACGCTCAAATTCTATATTTATATTCTATGGAAAAAACACATGGTTTGGATTGCCTAATTAGGAAGCTTTTCTCTCGAACTGCTTCGCCGGACCAATAAAGGCCTGTTCCACCCTTGTGTCCAATCTAGTGTATTATTTATCTATTTCACCTCATTATTTCCCATCCTATATTTCACTAATCTGAGTTATTACGAATCTGTGTTACTACGACCATTGTTTAAACAATGCTACGACATAGCATAGAGTCCTACCAAACATAGACGATCACAAGCTAAGCCAAAAATATAAGTATAAAATCCCCTTTAACGTAAATTCCCCTTTAGATGCACAGGGAAGTATATATATTTGCTCTTCCCATTTTTTTCATAATTTTTCTCCACCGTCAAAAGGGAGGAATGTTACAGTGTGATGAACATTATTCGAATTTTATTGTGTTGTTAAAGAATGAGCACCAACTGAATTAAAGTGGATTAAAATTCAAGAAATCAACATAGTGTTGACTTGTGTGAGTGTTTACAACAGGATTAACAGGGGACTGCACTGTATTCACAATTAGTCACAAAGCAGGGTTTATGTTTATTCTAATTTACAATTGGAATATGCGAACTACACAGCAGTTATATATGAAAAACAGCAATATGGCTTTGGCTTGTACACTTATCTGCCCTTTGTCTAAAACAGAACTGGACTACCGCCTCAACCATAGACTCGACGTTAAGTTACCTCTGTGCACGAGGTACGCATTTGTCCGATTTCGAGGTTGTCATAATAACGAGCTCTGTTGCCACACTGGGCCAGCAGAACTTACGTTAACACCCCCTCCCAATCTTAGAATCGGACAATTGACTACTTAACCAATTAAAACTTTTACTATATGTTTAGTTCTGACTGACTTGTACTTAAAACTAGACTTGAATACATTTATAAAAATAGGAAATACATTAATATTACATAGACTATACATTGTGAGAAATACTAATAGCTAACTGGATAGTCAGTAGAACTGGGACAGAGGTTTCTCGAAGCGAACCACACTTAGTTACTAAAATCTTCAAGAGTATTTGCTTCCAGGGACCGAAGACCCTTCTCGCACTTTACTCAACAAGCATGATCATATCGTACAGATATAATCAACAAGATAGTTAATGCTGTTTACTTACTTGAAACAGACATTACATGAGTATTCCTGCATCCAGGGACCGAAGACCCTTCTTGCATGAAAACTCAACAAACATGATCATATCGTAATGATATAATCAACAAGATAGTTAATGTTGTTTTGTCACTCAAAACAGACATTACATGAGTATTCCTGCATCCAGGGACCGAAGACCCTTCTTGCATGAAAACTCAACAAACATGATCATATCGTAATGATATAATCAACAAGATAGTTAATGCTGTTTACTTACTTGAAACAGACATTACATGAGTATTCCTGCATCCAGGGACCGAAGACCCTTCTTGCATGAAAACTCAACAAACATGATCATATCGTAATGATATAATCAACAAGATAGTTAATGTTGTTTTGTCACTCAAAACAGACATTACATGAGTATTCCTGCATCCAGGGACCGAAGACCCTTCTTGCATGAAAACTCAACAAGTATCATCATTGATCAGTACATTATTCATGTGTAGTTGATGATTCAACTCAATAAACTAGTATTTATGGAAAGGTGTGACCTACCTGTATACCATAACGAGTGCATCTCTCATCGCCAGGAACCGAAGATCCTTCTAATTTGAGATACTTGCATTTGTCAAAATTAAATCTCCAGGGACCGAAGACCCTTCTCGATTCAACATTGACAAACACCAACAGACAAACAATTTTGCATGCATAACTTAACTAGGGGTCAGATAGTTACAAGTAACTAAATGGTCACGTAAACTACGAAACTTTGTTGCCAACAAAGGTTTCGTGAGTATATCTGCTATCTGATCATTTGTATTAATTTTAAGAACACTGATTTTTTTCTCTCGTACATGTTGACGAATGAGAAGATATCTTCGTTCTACATATTTTAGTCGACTTTTACTAGTGCTTGTCAGACAGTTTTGTCTAGCAGCTTCATTATCTTCATAAACTGGTACAGGAAAAACAACTATATTTACTGTTTCTGCCAACAACTGGGCCAAGAATAAAGCTTCATTTACTGCATGAGTTAATGCAATGAATTCTGCTTCAGCTGAACTTTGTGCTTCGTACATCCTCTTCTCTTCATGTGAGAATTCTTGCTTATCGCCCCCTAATTTATGTTTCAGGAAATCGTGTCTGCCTAAGGCTATTAGATCCCTTTCCATTCTCTGTTTCCATGATCTGTAGTTTGAATGGCCTTTCAGTTTATCGTCCATTTCAATCGTTGGTATTGAGAACGTAGGCAGTTGTTTAACTTTGCCATTTGTTTCGCTAGATGAGCCCTCATTTCTTGGCGAGGTGATATTTGACGAACAATAAGCATAGAACTTATAGTACATGGAATGCCATTAGCCTTGCTGCTCAGCTTAAAAAAGTGGATAAACATCTCAAGTTGGAGGAATACCGAAATTTATATGTTCCCATGGATACGACTTGTCATACAGAATAGAAACACAGAAATACTATGAATTTAATCGTCAAAATCCGATTCGGCAAACATTTCTGTGTTTCTGATCGGTGTGACAAGTCGTATCCATGGAAACATGGAAATTTAGAGATTCCTCCAACTTGAGATGTTTACCCACTTTTTGATCTGGTAATAGCATTCCATGTAATATAAGTTCTATGACAATAAGGCGTTAACTCTCCTCTTATTTTTGTCTACCAGTACTTTGAAAAATTGTGGACTGGTAAAGTGGTTCAGTAGCTGGTCTTCCAGGTTTACACTTTGGGATGGCCCAGCTTGTGCATCGTACATAATTTCTTCTTCATCCATGTTGATATTTTCCATTTTTTGTTGCGTTAGCGTTTGTGTACTTACTAAACTAAGTAACAATGTCAAGATGGCGGACTAACAAAGGACGCTTCACTTTTCTTGCTCTGCTACCATGTGAGTGTTTACAACAGGATTAACAGGGGACTGCACTGTATTCACAATTAGTCACAAAGCAGGGTTTATGTTTATTCTAATTTACAATTGGAATATGCGAACTACACAGCAGTTATATATGAAAAACAGCAATATGGCTTTGGCTTGTACACTTATCTGCCCTTTGTCTAAAACAGAACTGGACTACCGCCTCAACCATAGACTCGACGTTAAGTTACCTCTGTGCACGAGGTACGCATTTGAGGAGGGCATAAATGCAGGACGTACCTCGCTTCGGGCATGCTCGTTACTATGGTTCGTACGTGTTCGGAACGCCTACCCAAAGAATCTTTGCGCCTACCGAACCGAGCCGTTTTAGCGGGAAATTTCAAATTCCTGAACACCAGAGTGAACCAGATATATTATTGAGATATTTTAAGGACAGAGACAACTAGTATTCTCTATTTCATTGTTTATTTTCTTATTATTATTATTACATGTATAATCAATTTGTGGTTAAGGGTTGAGCTTGGAGTAATATATTGTGGTAAATTTACATTTCATATTGCGAATTGCGTGTTTCGATAGTATTCGCTTGTGAATTTATCTCTAGCGACTCTAGCAATGCCTCTTATTACCTGTTTGGTGCCTCATTGTGGGAAACCTTTCTCCACCCAATCTAGTTAAAACAAAAAATTATTCATTCTTCGGATGATATATGTCTGAAATCTGCTTATTGTGTGCAAATGGAGTATTGTTTGAAATGAGTTCCAAAAAATGCAGTAGTTGTCGAGAAAATTTCATGAGAAGTGTATTCAGACTGATACAAATGACACATATTTGTCGACTATGTACCTTATTTTGAAAATGCTATCCATTACTTGGTCAGAGACGACGCTAATTAGTTTGCATGATATACCGACCTATCGTTCTGCACTCCGTATAGTACTTTTAAATTTTTGCCCCAATTGCATTGTTGATCACGAACCTTTTCGAGAGTTCTACCACGGCTCGGAGGAGACGAAACGACAAACCCACAGCCAAATGTGAGCCGTCGCTATGAAAGCCGCCGCCACAAATCAAAAGCTACGGGTACAAAGTGACTTAAGGTGGATACAAACTGTTGTCACGTCACGGGAGCTCACGTGAGGTCAGGTTCAACGTATTGCGCTAGAGACACACCATTTGACATTCGCGCTGTCATGAGCTATTCGGCAATATTCAGTGACGAAGCGAAATATCAGACGTGATATCACGTGCGGTCAGAAAATGTAAATTTGCAGATTTATACATTTCGCGTGCTGTCATGTGACAGCAGATACTAACCTAGCGACCGCGTAAATCACAACAATGCGTTTCTAAGCGCATAAACTTCCATGCATTATCATTTTGCGAAATGACGTGATGCGTGAGCTCCCGTGACGTGACGATAATGTGTTTCCACCTTTACTCCTTCCGCAAACCGTGAAATGTATGACACTCACATCGAAAGGTGTAATTACCGTATCGACTGATGTATGATAGTAGAAATATTCTTTGAATGCAAAATTTTCAAAACGGTGTACAGGATGTCAAGTGTCGATATATCTATGTGGTGCAGAGATACAAATATTTGCGAAGATGAAATCATAAAACTAGATAACTAGATACTTATCTCATCTGATTAATATTTTTCCTTCGAATATTTGTGGCAGTTTATATTGATTCTTATTTGAATGTATATAGTGTTTTCCATTTTTATACATTTCCGTTATCTATTTTCATTATTAATCATAATAGTTTTTTGATGTAACATCGGTATACAATATAAACTGTCCGTGATTGTCATTCGTTTATCGAACGGCCGTATCACGCTGACGAGGTCAATGAAGACCGAAACAGTTTGTATTCTTCATTCACTCTTTGTGGCAATGTTCTCAGTTATGATTTGTCGAGCCCAATTTTCAATATAAAATTATTTTTCATGTACTCTTAAACAAAAATTCAGAATCTTAAATTCGTATCAAATTTCCTTTCTCGAATACGTCTAATGAAACGCTTAAAAAGTCACCCTGTATAGCGTATATACTGTCTTGTATGCTACCGTAAAATATCTCAATGCATAATATCTGGTTCACTCTGGTCTGGTGTTCAGGAATTTGAAATTTCCCGCTAAGTCGGCTAAGTTCGGTAGGCGTTCCGAACACGTACGAACTATGGTAACGAACATGCCCGAAGCGAGGTACGTCCTGCATTTATGCCCTCCTCGCATTTGTCCGATTTCGAGGTTGTCATAATAACGAGCTCTGTTGCCACACTGGGCCAGCAGAACTTACGTTAACAACTTGGAACATAAAAATATTTTGAAAAACGTCATAACTTCGATACAGAGTGGAATGTGTCAAATTTCCAATGCCAGAGCTGTGATTTTATAATTGTGTTTCCCATGAAAATAATTAATGTATTAGATGTTCTGTGGTTCTATTTAAATCTGTGTACTGTAGTTCTGTTTCGAGAAAATACCAATATAACCTCAAGCTTTCTGTCATAAAAATGGAAATAAATAATCATCGGTTTCCATGAAAATAAAAGTTGTGATTGATATTGAATTGATTTCACGACTTCTTTGCTTTGAAAGTAGTAAAACCTCATAGAAATCATGGATCCTTTACTTTTAAAGCAGCAATTGAAGAACAACAGTAAGGATTTTCTCGATTTTTATAATGATCTGAATTCTTGGGGAAAGGAAATGGAAGTGAAGGAACAATATCGCAAACCACAAAAGCAGGTGAGGAATTTTCAATTCACAACCTTCTACATGTACCTACAATTCTTTGTTGTGAATTTCAGAAGTCAGAGAAAGTTGAACCCAAATTGCAAGAAATTAAAAAACAGAGAGTTGAACAGAGTAATAGGGCAAAAAAAGAAATGCTATATGACATGAAAGATGTGAAGAAAAAATGCATGACCTACTCTGATTGGGATAAATTTGATGCCGAAAAAGAATGTGAAAAACTTGATGATTCAGACTCAAGTTCAGAGTCCTTGATTGAAGACTTAAGAGATCAAGCACTTATTGAGAAAGAAGAGGTCAGTAACTTTTGATTGAATAGGGATCCTTCTGAGAATAATCTTCTGTATATGAAATATCACCCCTTATTTTAGGGAAATAAATTTGTGAAAGATGGTAAATGGTCGGAAGCAATTAGAAGTTACTCCAATGCTATCAAATATTATGGGTATGATCCAATATTCTATGCCAACAGAGCTTTATGTTTTCTGAAGACAAATCAGTAAGTTTTGTTTATTAATTCATTCAGGAAAACAATAGAATACCTATATATTATTTTTCAGAATGGAAAAAGCCGAACAGGATTGCACTGTTTCTTTGAAACTTGATAACACTTATGTAAAGGCTTACCAGCGAAGAGCTCTTGCCCGAGAATCATTGAATAAATTAGAAGATGCTAGAATGGATCTTCTAAGAGTATTAGAGTTTGAGCCAAAAAATTCACAGTCCAAAAAAAAGTTGGAAGAATTAACACAAACAATTAAAGCCTCAGGTGTAGGTATAAAATAAAAGTATACCACAATAAGTTCTAATTAATTTCTTTCAGCCACAAAGACCAGTATCAAAGTTTAGTCAATCGAGAAAGGAATTCAAAAGACCATCATCAGGAAGTGTTAGAGAAATCGATTCAGAGCAGCCAAAATGCATTTGGCCCAGTGGTGAAGTCGATAATATAGTTAAGGCTATTCAGAAACCTCCCCATATGAGATCTACAAAGCATCTCATAAGAATACCAGTACAGGAAATAAATAGTGTGATATCAGAATCACCTGCATATCCCACTAAATCCAACACAATAAACATTGACGACATAAAAATCATAGAACACAAAGACCCTCAAAGCACGACAATTAAACAGACTTATACTGAAAAGATAGAAAAGCAAGAAAACTGTAAAGAAGTTCCAACACTTACAACACCTAAAACTTCAGTACAGTTTCACTCAATCTGGAAACAACTCAAATTGCATAGTGATAGAAGAGGTGAATATCTAAGAATGGTGAACCCGAAAAATATACCAGATCTTTTTAAAGATTCCTTGGAAAGTGACGTATTTAGTGAAATATTAAATGTTCTTTCGGAACAGTTTGCTGAGAAAATAGATGAAACTTATGAATACTTGCTGAATTTGTCAAAAATCAAGAGGTTTAGTGCTCTTTCTATGTTTCTCACTCTTCATGATAAAAATAGTAAGTATAGCCCGTATATTTATATTTGTGATATTGGAACTAGAAGTCATAAAATGGAGCTCTTTACATACTCTGTCTAACTCTAAACAAAAAAGTAATCGATTCTTTTTTGATGAAATGGCTTCTTTGCCCTGTAGGGTGTTGAAAAAGAGGGTCACTCAAAAACTGACCTGGTGGATAAAGAAGTCGGATCGATCAGGAATTCTATTTCAGACATCAAAGTAACGTTCTCGCCATTCATTTCTGAATTTCCTTGGGTCTGAATCAGTGGCGGCTCGTAAACTTTTATCTTGGGTCGGCAGATATACAGGGTGTCCCACTAGCGCCGCAGCGGACGATATACGCGTAACGGACTGGGTTTGTCGAAATTTTTTGATGCAGACTTGATATACTCTAAGAGCACAACCATAGAAATCATAATATATATACTTACTCTAGAATGCTAAATCAATTGAACAAAAGTGTTGTAAAAATTTCAGTGTGGTCCATAATGCGCATGTGTGCCATTAGGTTATTTCTGAACAGGGTCGGCTTCAATGAAATTTTATGCTGTTATTGTTGCAGTTGAATTTATTCATTTCATAATAGTATTCGACACTAGTTGTTTTGAACATATTGATAATTTTCAACAGTTATTCGAATGGTAAATTTGGAATCATCAGCGACTGGAAAATAAGCTGAAAATCTTTCATTATTCCAAAACCTCTTCAGGCGTTGAAGAAACCCGGTTTTTGTATAAAAAATAATTCAAGGATCAAGGAAGACAAATTCTGGTTAACAAACAACGAATATCTTTTGGTAAAGTACAGAAGGAAAATCAAATGAGCAGAATATACTAATATATCCCTTAAGGACAGTTCTATTCTTCGTGTTCCTCTATGCTCTATGAAAATCTTCGGCAACTAGTAGCCAAGCCAACAAGATATCGAAATCAACAAAACCCGTCCCTTCTTGACCTAATTATTGTTAATAATGTCGCAACTTGAGTATTTGCCCCCGTTCGGTAAATCTGACCATCTGTCCTTCCAATAAAAAATTCATCTTTCCCTGACTTCATCCAGTAAAAAACTCTTCAAAACGATTAAAGATATCAATTTCGATCTCCTAGAGAGTGCACTCGCTGTTCACTGGCCTAGTATTATTTCTCCTTGTGAAGATGTCAATGAGATGTGGACCAAATTCCTACATATCACTATGTCGCTCATCGACGGTTGCTCCGTGGTGAGGACGATTGGATCTGTACCAGCCAAGCCGTGGATTGATCGAAATATCCTCAGTATGATTCGTCACAAGAAAGCCTTATGGCAGAGGTTCATGCGTAGCAGATTACAGGAAGATTACCGGGCCCATAGATTATGTTCTAATCATTTGGCTATTGTGATTGGGGATGCGAAGTCTTCGTTTGAATCTAGGCTGGTGTCCTCGGGGGATCGTAGGCGATTGTTCAAGTACTTGAAGTCCTCCGTAAAAACAAAAGTAACTGTTTCCCTGGTTATGAACAAGCACAACAGGATATGCGCATCTCCTGAGGACTCAGCAGAGGTGTTGGCGGATGTTTTCTCGTCCGTTTTTTCTCTGGAGCATCTGCCTCAGATGACGACATTGAATTCTTGTGCCACCATTTGTGATGTTGAGTTTTCTGAAGCCACTGTCCTTGAATATCTCAAACAGTTGAAAACCTCCTCGTCTCCGGGTACTGATGGTATTTCGGTTAAAGTTCTCAAACAATGTGCTTCTTCGTTCGCTTAACCCTTGACCATTCTGTTTAATAGATCGTTCTCCTCTGGCTCTCTTCCTATTCGTCGGAAGGAAGCGTTAATAACTCCAGTCTTCAAATCAGGTGACAAACTAGATGCTATGAACTACCGCCCTATCAGTCTAGTTCCAGTCGTTGTTAAAATATGTGAGAGTATTATATTGGAGAAATTGGTCCGGTTTTCTTTGGATAATGATATTGTACCCAGTTGTCAACACGGGTTTTTCTGGTCGTTCCGTCATAACTAACCTTCTGACCTGTGTTGATGCTTGGACCAGGTTGGTTGATTCGCGCTCATCTGTGGATGTAGTCTATCTTGATTTCTCACGTGCGTTCGATCGGGTTCCACATGGATGCCTCCTCCATAAGTTGTTGAATTTGGGCATACGTGGTGACCTGCTTTCGTGGATTCGGTCGTTTCTTTCTGATCGGAGCTTTCGTGTACGAGTTGGGGATGCCCTGTCATCCCCTAGGGTTGTGCAGAGTGGTGTCCCGCAGGGATCCGTGTTGGGTCCCATATTATTCCTACTCTATACGTCAGACTTACCTAACATTGTTCGGTCCGGGTGTTCACTTTTCGCTGATCACGCTAAAATCTTTGGTGAGCCTACTTCCGACCATTGCGCTATCCAGGATGATCTAGAATCTAGATACTGTGCATGGATGGTCGTAGGAATGGTGTTTGCCTCTTAACCTCCAGAAGTGTGTGGTTGTTCACGTGGGCAGGGCCAATCCCAGAATCACTTACTATTTGAATGGTCGAGTTATTCCAGCCAAGCGCTCTCATTGTGATCTGGGAGTGATTATTTCTGAGGACTTGTCCTGGTCTGATCACATTCTAAATGTCGCCAACAAAGCTTAGCGACTACTCCACCTTTTGCGTAGGTCGTTCTACCGTTGTGACCCTGCCACCTGCCGTCTACTTCATGTCACCTATGTACGACCTATTTTGGAGTATGCGGGGCCAGTTTGGGCACCGACGCTCTTTCGTGATGCGGAGCTTCTTGAGAGAGTGCAGCGTAGTGCGACAAGGATTCCCTATGCTATACAGAGACCTAGCTATGAACAGAGACTTGAGCTCATGGGTCTCCCAAGGTTCTCTGAGAGGCGTCTTCGTGGCGATATCATAGTCGCATATAGAGCACTTCATGGCCTCTTCAATTCCAACCTAGGATCGCTCTTTACGCTCAATACGGATGTTCGACTGCGTGGCCATGCATTCAAGTTGCGGAAGGAAAATTTCAGATCTACTCAGAGGCAGCATTTTCTTAGCAATAGAGTGTTCGATGTTTGGAATCGCTTACCTTCTACTGTGGTTGGTGCTTGTTCAGTGAATGCTTTTAAGAACATGTATGATGAGTGGTCTAAGCAATGATTTATTTTCTATTCATATCATTATATACCTAATTTTGTTTTCGAACTAGATCATTATAATCACCATTCATTTCACTTCATTTTTGTCAAATACATGATTTATGCATATCTCTAACAGAATAGGATTTTTTAGAGTTCGCGTAAAATAATTAATTTCCTGAAGAAACGATCCAACCACTCACCCCGTTAAGAACCAAACAAACGAACACTGAAGGCTCCTGTAGCCGCATCCCGCAATACAAACGAAAATAAAAAAAACGTGTATACGAGTCGAGGCATTTCCAGTACGGCATAATCCCATTTGCCGACCCTGCGATGTATTGAGCCTGCTATAAGAGTTCAGCGGCTACTGTTCAGCATTTTTTTCTCGGCTGAAAATTTCTGGAAATTGTGGAAATGGACGGAAATTCATATAAGTACTATCATATTCAAAATCCTCGTCTATAAAAGTAAGCAATACGACAAAAATTCGTTTTAAGCAAAATTTGTGAGGAAACAACGAAAACATCGCATTTTCGATATTGAAAAAGCATTAACTAAGAGGCGAATATAATATTTATCATTACTGAATAAAATTCCAACAGAAAACAGTCGAGTTAGAATTGTTTCGCCTCATTCGTATTCGCATTTCATCGAAACGTCGAATCAGGTGCGGCATGCCGTACTTGCTTCAACGTCGGTTCCCAGAAAGCGTTCGAAGCTTGGCGCTCTCGTCTTCCCGTACACATTTCAATTCTCGGACTGATTTGAGTAGACGAAACGGCGCGGCGTTGAGATTGGAAGAGCGTATTTCCAAGAAGTTGAAATATATCAGTGATATACAAACATGATTTATAGAATTTTATTTACACAGGCCGTGGAAATACATTTAATTTGGTAATTCAACAGAAGAAAGAGTAATTTATATTTTGGCTGGACATAAAATATATAGGGTCGGCACTGCCGTCCCTGACGAGCCACCACTGGTCTGAATATATCCAAAAAGTTTTGACGTTTTCTAACGCGATTCGATTTACGTCCACACAGATTGCTTTTGACAACTGTTCTCAATTTTGAAAATGCAGATTAATTCGAATTTTACTGAAGAAGTCGAAGATAAATTATAGTATTCAATGGGCAATTCCAGTCATTTTCAGAAAAAATATAATAATAATAATAATAATAATAATAGTCTTTATTTCGCCAATTACCTACATCACAGAAAAATAACAGTCAGTAAAGCAAATAAATACGAATCCGTCCACCCTCCAAAAAATTACAAAATATAATTCATACAAAATAAAATAAAATACATGGCTCTAAACCCTGCAGTAATCCATAAATTCCTCCAGGCTGTAAGGTTCACACCCCAAGATAAACCTATAGACACCCCTCTTGAAACTGCCAAGATCATTAAAGTTTCGTAGACGTCCCGGTAGCGCATTAAAAATTCTCATAGCCGAGTAATGAGGACCCCTCTCCCAGCGGACAGTGCGGTGACAAGGGAGTATGAATGGATGAGTTCTTCGTGTGTTATTGAAATTTCTGAACGATTCAAAGTACGTGGCATGTTTGTGCAAGAACAGTTGGTAGATGTACAATCCATATATAGTTAACATACCATTATCTCTGAAAAAACCCCTGCATGAGTACCTATAAGGCAGCCTTAATATCGTTCTCAAAGCCCACTTCTGAGCCACAAATATATCAGAGGTATGTGAGGAGCCACCCCAAAAAATCACCCCATACGATAATAGACTTTGGAAGTTCGCAAAATATACAGACTTAAGGACATTTATCTCGACTTGGTCTTTGATAGCCGCTAATGTAAAAATAACCAGATGCAGTTTTTTTCTCAGACAGGCAGTGTGTTTCCACCATTTCAGGCCGGCATCAAGATGCAGACCCAGAAATTTCGCAGTATCAGATATTTTCAGGACCCTAGCATCATAAGTAAAACAGTCTGGTATATTTGTTTTCCTTTTTTCACCACCAAACACCATACATTCAGTTTTCTCCATATTGAGTACCAGTTGATTCTCATTACACCAATCACCAACCTCACTCAGCACACCCCGGGCCCCATCAATACAATCAGAAAAGGTCCGCGATGAGATGAGAAAGTTAGTGTCATCCGCATATACAATAGGTCTGCAGGAAGTGCCAAACCTACGGTTACATAATGTGTTCACATAAATTAGGAAAAGAAGAGGACCCATGATACTTCCCTGCGGTACCCCCTTCAGCAGAGTTTGTTGTTCCGAAAAATATATGTTATCGTTCATTTTTAGGCATACCATCTGCTTTCGATTATCAAGATAGCTAGCAATTAAACGTAGTTGATTGTCCCTTATGCCGCTGTTCTCAAGATTCTTCAAGAGTATTTCATGCACGACTAAGTCAAATGCCCTCGACAAGTCAAGAAATAGAGCCAAAGGTATCTCCCCCTTCTCGAGGTTTTCAATAATCATATTTGTAAGCTCAAAAATGGCAGTCTCTGTGCCTTTCCCCGCAATGAATCCATGCTGCTCCTTAGCAAGTACCTTATATTTTCTAAAAAAGTGGAGCATCCTGTTCGTCAGAATTTTTTCGAAGATTTTGGAAAAACTTGTTAGTAGGCTTATGGGCCTATAGTTACAGAGCTCAGAAGCATCCCCCCTTTTAAAGATGGGAATAACAAGTGCTATTTTCAGATCATTAGGGAAGATACCTTTGACAAATGACTGATTTATGATAAAAGACAAAGGGGTGGCAATCAAATGTATGCACTTCTTTATAACTTTCATAGGTACACCATCGTGCCCACAGGAACTTGAGTTTTTGAAAGACTTAACAGCACTAGTGACCTCTTCTGCTGAGATATCAAAGACGAAAAATGAATTTTTTATGGCAGGTACAGAGTTATCTGGGGATGTGTCATGACTCACCTGATTTGTAATACCCGAAAGAATATTAACAAAATAGTTGTTAAACTGATTGGACAGTAATGAAGGGTCATCCGCGTCAATATCATTTAACCCCTTTACCGACTTGCCCGTGATGTTGTTAATAACCGTCCATACTGCTTTGGATTTATTATCGGAGTTGACTATAAAATGCCCGAGCTGAGACTTCCTGGCCGCAGAAATTGCCCCATCATAGCGCTTTTTGATCGATATGTATTGGTCCCTATAAGAGGAATCCACCTGAAACAATGTGAGTAAAATATCGAGCTTGTTCTTCAGGAGTTTTATTTCTGGTGTCATTTTAAAACTATTTTTCCCTTTACGTTTATTTACATGTATAATCGGGCAGCAGCTTTTGAATATATCGCCAAATGTACCGGAGAAATAATCCCAAATATCGTTAACATCAGCATCAGCGTCAAACACCCCATCCCAGGAAACCATTGACAACCGAGTCATGAACTCATTCATAGTTGATTCGTTTATAAGTCGCATTGGAACCTTCCCAACACTCTGCACATGAGATAAATTCTCCGAAATAAATTCTACAGCTGAGTGATCTGAGATATGGTACTCAAGGATCGAGGAGGTGCCCGGAATGTTTGTAAAAAAGTTATCTAAGCATGTTTGAGATACAGGACGTGTGACCAAGAAGTTTGCAGTACTCACATTGAACATTTCCAAGAGTGAAAACAATTCTCTACACTCTCGACCATCAGCAAGAATGTTTATGTTAAAGTCGCCGGCTATTATAAACTTACTCTTTTCACCCACACATCCATCAAATATAGTTCTAAGAGTTTCAAGAAAGGTGTCTACATTACAATGAGGTGGAGTATTAGGGACATAAATACAAACAATTAAAACTTTTACTTTATTCATTTTCATTTGGACAGCAGAGCATTCAACAACCTTGGGTATACTAAGGGCTTTGATATCTCCTCTTTCTGAGAAAGACCATTTGTTGGAAATGTAGATTGCACAGCCTCCATGAGATCCGCGTTGGCGACAATAAGATGATGCCAGCTTGTAATCATCTACTTGATAATTCTTGATTTCATCTTCGCATTTCCAGTGCTCTGTTATTGTAAGTACGTCAGGCTTATGTTCTGATGTTAACATCTGCAGCTTACCAATTGCATTCCCCAGTGATTGGACATTCTGAGTAATCACACTAACATGTATTCCCTCAGACACACAGGTGTCTTTATTTTTATTTGAAGACGACACAAGCGTTTTTTTATTGCAGGGAAATGGATTAGGAATTACCTTCCGTTCAAGTTCCTGGCCGGCCGGAAAAAATTTTTGAAGTTGAACTTCCTTAATGTAACTCCCTTTGGCCAGAAATCAACGTTAAATACAGCATCGTAGAGATCGTCAGTTGGAACACCAATACTGAAGGCCGAATTTTGACCTTTAGTTTCCAGCTTTTTTATTTCAATACCTTCACCATCATTCACCCTTTTCAAATATTCTCTGATAGTTTCTTCTGTCACATCCTTACCAGCAATCTTCCCTATGTAGAACCATTTTCTGTTTGTTGCTGCACGGAAAAACGTGTTGTTTGTATTGTCTTTTAAGCCAGTGCATGTCATGTTCACTTTATTCTTAGACCTTGATGATCTCTTTTTCGTTTTCGTTTCCCAGTTTGTATCATTATTCATGTTTTCATTAATTTCTCGGGCTATTCCATTGTTTTCATTTTCCGATGACAGTTCAGAATTTGGGGTTATACTTGTCTTGACACTCTTGACGTTAGTTGAGGACGTTGAGGTCGACTGCGCACCCATAGAGGTCTGTGCCACAACTTCACTCCATTTCCGATTTGTATCCCTTTCTTTTTCATTAACTCTCTGTGATGTTGTCGTATTTTTAGTTCTATTCGAACGATACTCTGTATTGTTTTGATTAACAAGTGGGGTTAGCGGCATTTGAATAGCCGGAATAGCGTTATCTTTGTCTATTATGTTTACATTGGTTTTTTTTGTATTTTCATATTTTTTTTCCAATGATCGACATTTCTCTAATAGAAGTTCGTTATTTTGAATAATGAAATTGTTTTTGCTTTGAGATTCCGCTAATAACTCTCTCAAAAATTTTACCTGCATTTTCAGCAGCTGGATTTCAACTTGAGGATCCATTTCCTTTTCCTCCTCAATATCCTTAGCTTCGTGAGCACACTTTCCCGATTTCTTCGTAGAGGCTTGAATCATGCACGACGGATGAAAAACTTCCTCGCACTTCATGCATGTCACTGAATCAACAACTCGTCTATTGCAATGTTTGCAAAGATTCTCGATTTTCTCCGATTTATTAGAATTTTTGTCGGAGCGATCGCCTTTGATTTCTTCATCGTCAGCCATCTTGGGACGGTTATATTTGGACATATTGGATTCTCACGTAATTCATGATTGTTTTTTAAATTTTCTCTTCATCAATATATAGCCTTAACCCTTTCAAGCTTAGTGGTATACTAGACATACCACAACTTTAAGTTAAAAAAATATTGAAAACTCAAAAATAATCTGCCGAATTCAAACGATCAGAAGAAGTAGGAAATCGTGTGACGTCAGTGGCTAGAGAGATTTTTGATTGGTTGTACTCGTCCTGACGTGCTGCTGATATAAAAATGACAGCATTGCCTAATCACAAAAAAAATTACCCTGAAAAAGCCCTTGCTCTCACTTTCCTAATAATATCATAATATAATGTTGATTTTGGATGTTTTCCTTCATTTTTTTTCTTCATCATGACATTTTCATTTGTACTCCATAAAGCTTCATAATATCATTCAATTTACGACCTCCTAATTGAAGATGAAGATGGTTCAAGTAAGCAGATAGGTGAGAAATTCAATTAAAAATAATTATTCCTAGAAGCATTAATAATTATTTTCATTTTGAGAAGTGCAAATTAGTGGTAGGAATAATAATTTATTTGGCAACTGTGTATAGGGACGATCTGGTTGTCAGTCGTTGATTTAACCTAGGAGTATAGAGTATAGAATACTCCTCAGTGAACTCTATACTACCTGGAAAGGATCCGACCGTATAGTTTTGAACGTAAAGTAGGTCAAGGTCAGCTGAAACAGAGAGAGCGGTGATTCCATTACTTCCATTAACCGACATGAGTTAGAGAGAGTTGGTACCCCTAACATAATTTTGCCTTACTTTTCGCTCAAGGCGTATCCATTCCAGATAGTATAGAGTTCACTGATACTCCTAGACTTCTGTAAGAGACGCCTTCCTATAGTACGCTGAAGACGTCGAAATGCCGAATTATAACAAATAAGAAGGTTATGTTTTTATTTATAATTTGTAGGTGTGGTTGCTAAATCATGATTTGTATTTTCAGAGAATGAGTATTATATCAACTTCAATGAAAATTAGGTTGTTGTATGTCGATGTTTCAAAAACATTATAGTGATCACATCAAATAATAAAACGATTACTGAATATATTTATGAATAAATTCAGAGATTTTACAAAGACTTGAAAACAGCGGCGTGTCTCTCAGTTACTCTGGGCTTTGTCTCCCCATCACAAACTTCAACCAATCATATTACAAATTGAGCCACTGACATCACAGCAGAGGGACGTTTGAATTCACACGTGTTCATATCACATTTTCAATATCGAATAATTAATCATTTCTTCAAAATTCAGAGTGAATAAATGGTTACAAATGTGTTATAAACTGCCCTTCATTACGTCATGTGAAGAAAAGTGCATATGTGCACATGTAAACAGGATTTTCATTGCACAGAAAAGAATTTTACGCATGATCTTCAACATCAGCCCACTTACTTCCTGTAGACCACTTTTCTTGCAACATAGAATATTGACCGTACCTTGTATTTATATATTCAGAAGTCTCCTTTTCATAAGAAACAATATTGGAAGCTTTTGTGAATTGTCAAGTTTCCACTCTTATGGAACGAGAAATATAAAAACTTTGTGTCTACCGTTGCACAGAACTGCAAGATTTGAGAGCAGCCCGTCATACAAGGGAATAAAGTTGTTCAACCATTTGCCCAATTCAATAAAGTCTATGAGTATAAATGAATTTAAAAAAACTGTGAAAATGATACTTTTGAATAAAACGTATTATAGTATAGACGAGTACCTAGTAGATAAGGAATTTGTCTGATATTCTCATTTTGAATTTTCTTGGAATTTCTTTTTGATTTGTGACGTGTCTTATACATTCCTTGTAATGTCTACTAGACCAATAAAGCTTATTATTATTATTATTATTATTTTGAGGAACTGGAAATGCCCATTCGCGGTAATGGTCATGAATTACACCACTAGCCTAACGGCTCGTGCTGCTTAATTCATGTGTATGTGTTATGACTTATATTACCGCTCGTTGAATAATATATTATCAGACATTAGTAATACTGTATAACTCACCGTACTGGTTTCCATTTGAAATATACCATTCTCTTGGTCAAAGGCAGAAATAATCTTTGGCTCATGGTATTATTTTGGAGATCAGGAAATTTCCCGCTCAATCGGTTCGATATACTCTATCCCTTAGGCCTAGGGCTTAGACTAGAGTAATAAAAGATGTTCTTTATTACTCTGAGCGCTTTTCGATATTGTACGGACCATTCACTATACTCCATTCACTTTTATAATGTGTTATAATGGTTGGCCATGATTTAGGTTTATGAAGTTGTTTTTACTTAAAACTGACGCAGGTTGGAACTCGTTAAATGTCAAATGATTCTCGATTCTGGCTACGTGTTTGCCATGCACGGACTCTGTAAATATGAATGCACCCTAATATCCACCTATTAATTGGTCTTATTGGAATCGGCGAAGGGACATGGCTTCCGCTTTCCGCATTTGAGAAATGAGGGGGCCATTACCGAATATTTGAAGACATTACAAATTGCATGGAAATTGATACCTTTCCTCGGGAAAATCAGCGAAATGTTCGGAATCCCTAGTCAAATTTTGACGTTTGAAAACGTCCCGTATAGCAAAATTATCTTCGATTAGGGAGGTTATGTATCACAGTTAGAAAACATCCTGTATATTTTAAACATTTCCTCCTGGAAAAACCTCTTATTTCACTGAAAATTCATTACAAATTAAGAAATTGCATTAATGAATAAAGAGGATGATAAGGACTACGTCTTCAATTGAAAGTCTTTTTTGAAGGTGGATAGATGTCGTTCACTTTATTCATTCCGATAAGGTGCAGCGCAACCGATATCCATATCTTGATGAAAAGATTCTCCATCCAGCGTCAACTTTGGGATATTCCTGCCTAATGAGACCTAATAGGACGAAACTGCTGCAGTCGTTGCGATTCCAAGTTGACGTTGGACCATTCGGTCTGTTAGGGTGAATGATGTGGGACACCTAGTTCGTATTCACATTTCGTTTGTCAATATTTATAATGCTACATGATTTGTGTCTTAATTCTTTCAATTGCATTAATGCAGTGGCGGCGCGTGGATTTTTATTTTGGGAGTGCACATGTGGGAGTTCGGGGGAGGAAAAAAATTTGAAAACTTACCATCAAAACTCGCATTTTAGAGCAGTTATCTTGGGATAATATTCAGCAAAAATTCGTACAAGGGGTACGGTCTGTTAAAGTATAACGGAAAACTATAACCATTCAGAAAATATTTGTAATGTCACTTGTTTCATCATCTTCATATTTAAATACTGTGGATTCATCCAAATGATCCCTGAGTGCTAAATCTAATTCAGGCGAAAAATTGATATGACCTTCAAATATAATAGGATTTATCGAATCATTTCCTTCATAATGGCCACGTAATGCTAATTCGAAAGTACCACAAAATTTAATACAGGTTATGATTTTCGATAAAATGTATCTGTTCTTTTTCACTTGCTCATAATGTTCCTCAATATTCAGTCGGTGAGCACTGTTAAATTGTTGTCGAATATCTTGTTTACCTAATAAATTAAAACCTAATTTGCATGGCAGAAAGGTGTCTTGTTTTTTCATTTTTTATTTTAAATGGATTAAATCCTTGACACAGGATCTGGTCCATTCTGTTCGATCATCACCAGCAAATAACAAACAAGGAAAACAATAAAGACTGTTAATAATTTCACAACCACATAACGATTCGGCTTTTTCATAAGTGTTCAAGGACTCTAAGGTTCTTTTATAATCGCGTGTTTTACATTTTGTTACATGCGTGATCTATAAATTCAGATTTGGACGACCGGAACTTTTGATTTTTTATTTTTCTTCTGATGTCAGCAAAGAAAAACGAATTGTTTTTAAATATTGTACGCTAATGCAAATAAGATTCTCCAAATTTTCGGCAATAATTCCGCGAATACAACAAACACGGTAGACAGCATCTCACTCATAGATAAAGAATTATCTGACCTACACACGACGTACATCAATCAGTACATCGTAGTTCTTAATCTATGACGTAGCCTACGCGTACACATGTGTACCTGTGTCTGCTAAATATTGTGGACTGTTACGGGACGTTTGGGGCGCGAGGGGTAGCTGCTCGTCCAATCAAGGACCACTTCGGATGTGCAGTGTACGTGCCCTCTAGCACGGTCTGGCGTTTACGCGTATGATAATACATTGGTGTGGCGTTCGAAGTTCGCCCGCCGCCTGAAGTCTGAAATACAGAGCCGTGAACCGGAACATCGGAAATAAAAAATTAAATTGAATGCCCAAATATAAAACGTTAGGTTTACGTCAAACATAAAAGTAAATTCCTTTAGATGAAGATATTAGTTAGGGGAACACGTGCATATGTGCACTTTTTGAGCAGCCGCCACTGTATTAATGTTAACTTCATTAATGAATTTATTTATGTTTTTCAGGTCTATGGAAAATATTTAATCATATGAAGGAATTTGAAGGACGGTCCAAGGAAGAAATTGATATTCTTATAACAAAATATGAACTTTAATTGCTTTTTCACATTATGTATGATTAATATTGTGAATGGAAATGTTAAATAATTAATGTTAATAAAATAGTTAAACCAAATTCAGTAGTTTACATTCTTTATACGGGTCTCTATAAATGATTGTAACATCATAGTAGACATTATATTTTCCATTTGCCACTGTTCATGCATCTGAGCCTCTGCACTGCATCACTGTAGGATACGGGAGGATAGCATTGGGGCCATGACCAACCCCCCTCGAAATTGACAATAATCCCTTTGTTAGTAGTCCTATCACGTTGGTGAACAATTACTATCTATTCATGGCCACCCCTGAAAAACTGTCTGGATCCGCCAGTGCACTGCATACGGATGTGAAAATAATTTATAAAGACCCCCGTTTCTATTAAGCCAATACAAACAACAATATCACAATAATCTATGTTGTGAATGTTTGATGAGCTCTTTTTCACCGATTATCAAAACCTGAAACTGAATGAATGAGCAAATTCAGGTATTTTACCAACTGCATGTTGAAATTCCAACTGACTGATTGCACCATTGCTTTCCAAATCAAACTCCTCTAATAACTAAAAAAATAATATGTTACAAGAGTTTATAATTGATTATCTATTACTTACTACTTTTATTATATGTTTTTTATTCTCAAATGCTATTTCATTTCCTGTTTTTTCACTCTGGGTCAATTTATCTATAACAATCATAAGATCCTTCTCATCTAGAGCGCCATCCTCATCATAATCTACAGAAAATGAAAGAATAAATCGTCGGACATATTTGGTCAGTATTTACGTTTTATGTATTCACTTATTGATGACAACTTTTTTATTGTAATATTTATAATGAATATTTTCGGGACACAATATGAGGTTGCATAATGCATATATGATACTTTGATTTGAATCCTTAATTACAAAAAGAAAGACACTGAAATTTTTTGATAAACATATGCCGCACGCTCTTTTTATAGCTTAATTCTTTCTAAACAAACTATCAATGTTTGACAAACTTCTCGACGAAAATCAGAGTTAAGATGCATTCTGGTTTCTAGTGGGAGAAATATTGCTTTTCAATTGAAGTCATAATCGAACAAAACTTATTGTTACGTTATATCGTTATTCACTCAAGAAATATCAACTTTGAGGTGTTCAAATCCATACCAAAAAATCATGACTTTGATGGATTTGAGGCTTGCCTCAATTCGAATTCTCGTTCAAACGTCGGACTGGAAAAACGGAAGTAAAATTTCGATTATTCTCTGGCAAAGTGAAGACTACACATTATTGTTTATTGAAGATACAGAGTGTATAACAGCCAAATGGAATAAATTCGATAACGAATAAATGAGGGGGTGTTAGAAAAAACGCTCGAACACGTCGATTTGTATTTTTAAATGCGCATATTTTTCAAGAAAATAATAGATATTACATTTGTGTATAGGGTGTTCCATGCGTCCGTGGCCAATACCAACTTTTTTATTTCAAATGCAACCCCCTGTTTATTATTTATTTTTCGGATTCTTCAGAAAATTCTAGACATAATTTATGTACAATGACCTATAACTATTTTCAACTTTTTCGGAAATATCAAGGGTTTTCAGATTTTTTACAAAAATTAACATTTTGAATGAAAATTATTTTATTTCACAAATTCGATACATTACACTCAATACTTATTTCCCATTTACCTCTTGATATCGAGAAAGTAAGCAAAAACCATTACTGAGAAGAAATTAAAAAAAAACAAAAACAGATTTGTTTATTCTCATAGCCTTAAGTAACACGTTATCTGTTTGCATGACAAAATAAGTGATCAGTGCTATTGTCTTTTGAATTTCGATATCTGTACGTAATAATACAGGGTGCGGCACGGAGGATGGATGGTTTTAAAAAAATAATAAAAGCGTTAATTTTTACTCAAAAACACATTTATTGACGGAATCAGATTCTCAAGGAAATAGCATTTGAGACAGTCAAGTGTGGAAAATCACATCAGGCATGTGGTGGCCGAAATCGGTGATGCAGTGCTGGAGGCGCTCAATGGCTTGTCGAACGCGTTCAACATTTTCAGGCGTTCGAACTGTTCGCACAGGTCCTCTTGGTCTTCTGTTGATCAGTTGATCACCACGTCTGCGAAGTGATTCAACCCAACGAAGGATGGTGTTTCGAGAGGGAATAGCTCGAGCTATTAATTGACTATAACTTCCGTATTACAGGATCTACACTCTCGAAATGAACACATCCTTAGGGCATTTTTTCACTGCTTTTCAGCGGTGCTATTGGATTTTTTGTATCTGCTCAAATTTCGGAGCTATAACAATTTTTTTTTTCAAATAGAAACCATAATAGGAAATGATATTTCCCAGCAAACATCTGATCTCTGGCCGCCAGCCGGGCCAATGATGGACATGCCGGCTTACTACTGGCCACTATGACATGTTATTGGCAAAGTAACATTTTTATGCTGGCCATTTGATATCTTTCAGGCAATATCTGGCCGGCACTGGCCCAGAACCCGTGTATATGAATGAATTTGTCCACTGCTATTTTTATGCTGGCTAAATACTTTCAAAACTGAGCAAGGCCGTACCCAGGAAAACATTTAGGGGGGGGGGTGTGATTGAAGACCCCGGAAAAAATTTTTGGGAAGGAGCAGGATGTCTTGGGGGTACCGAAAACTGTATGGCAAGTATGGCACAAGGAACCGGACAGTTCATTTCGTTGGTAAGGTGGGTAAAAGGGACCCCCCTCTAGGTACGGCCTTGAAACTGAGTTGTTGAAAAAAATCTATATAATGATCGATGATATAATATATTTCATTAAAGTTTCTTGTTTCTAAAAGTGAATTTATAACTATTAAATAATATATCTCTCCCCATTAGAGGAAGCCTGGAAGAAGAGTTTTAGGTTATCTTTTATTTGTGTTCTGTGATGCTAGACGCCGGTCTTTGCCGGAGGTAACACTGGTAACACAGACTGACAGACCTTTGCCGGTAACTTGTGAGCGTGGCAAATGGCAATAATTGTGTTATTTGTGTTTGCAGTGTCGTTAAAATAGGTGTAAAATATGATTTCATCTTCTGAGGATATGAGGTAAGTCGTTGACATTCAATAAATATCTCCCAATAAAGAAATATTTTTTTAAGAGTTTGAGGTTAGCCGTACTTGTCACAGAGTGACTGTGAAAGTAGTTTCATCATGTTTAAAAGATATAGTAGTATACACACTCATAAAAAAATATTGAGAATTTTTTTTCTTATTGAGAGATGTAATATTTACAGCCAAAGTCAATATTTCTTAAATTTTTATAGCTAAGATGGATATTGTCATGAAGAAGATTGATTTCATAGCACATGATGTAACATTCCTCCTAGGACGGAGATGCGGGTTCGAATCCCGCCGCGCCCATGGATGTTGTGTATGTCTGGTGGTGGGTTATGATATGAAAGAATTTGAGAAACGATTGTTGATTGTGTAGATGGTCTAAGTTACCAGGCACATTGTAAAAAGAGTAAAAAAAAAAAAAAATTCCTCCTAGGAATTGGGAAAAGTAGAATTCGATAGGTGGCGCTCTGAAATGTCAATGTCATCTTAGCAACGAGTAAAACAAATCAGATGTCGTATGAGCTCTTTGATATTGAAGTGGTTTTATTTTGCTGTTTTAGTTATTTTCAGTGTGTGTTTTGTAAAACTTTTGGTATTTCTTTGATTGTGCTTTAGTGCTTTGTGTTGTTAATCTAAATTTTGACTCCCAATATTTTTATTTTTGGAGTAATAGGTATGGTTGATGTTTGTGAAAAGTACCACAAGCGTTCAATTAACTGTTCAGTTTTAGGTCTGATTTCGTGTTTTTATTTCATTTTTGATTTAGTCATATCTACAAAAGTTGCAGGGAAGGTACGTTTGTATTGAGTATCATTTGAAATTTTTAATACCGACTTATTTTCTCTTCGTTTTCTGGAACATACTTCGTGGCTTGACTGTGGTAGTTTTAAGGAAGGTACTGCATTTAAAAGAAGATACTTTTTTTTACTAAGACCTGAAGAATATGTTACTCATTTATATATTGTTCACCTTCAGAAATATAACCTATACCATCCACTATTAACTTATAACTATGTATTACACACTTGGTACTAACCTTGACTAGTCTTCCCTTTTAAAATGTAAGGAACACACGGACATATTATCTATAACTGGTTTCCCCATTTTTAGTTTCATTGCCTAAGCCTTTTGAGATATATTTTCCAGAACTCCAAACGCATTTTCAATATTAACCATTCTTCCCATGGGAGGAAATTTATGGAAATATAAATCGGGATTTTTCCCTTCACGGCTAGTGCAACCAAATACAGAACAGTTTCGATTATGCAGCGACATAATTCAAAGTATAAAACTTTAAAAAAGGTACAAAAAAATCAAACTTGATCTGCAATGAAGACAAAAAACAGAATAAAAACAATGCAATACGAATTATTTTACTCGTTGCTTCAATTACAATTTTTTTCCGCCAGAGGTCTCATTGAATTCTACTCCACCCAATAGTAAAAAGAACTGCAATTAGTGAAGTAGTAGATATGCCAGAAAATTTAGTTTTGCCTCTAGAGGAGGAGCAAAAGTTGAATGAATTCGTAGAGAAATTGGGCAGTGATGAGGATTTCTTTTTGAATGGGGTACGTTTTTATCTATAAGTTGTCTACACATGTAGTTTTCATCCCTTGTATGAAGAAAAGTTGTCTTCATGAAAAGGAATTTTACCTGGAAAAAAGACACACACACACATAAACCTTTACTCCAGTTGTATAGTTTGAAATGAATTTTACTTGTTTCAGGTAACTTCTTCGATGTATCTTGGAGGCGAAGATGTTGCAGACGGAACTAGAAGGATTATGACAAAACTCTTATCGCATAATTTATCCTTTCAGTTTAATTGGACAGGAAGGGGAAAAAAGAGTTCATGAAGTTGAAGAATATCCTCAGGTTAATCTTAGGTGAGTTTCGATTAAAAAACCTAAATAGTTTGTGTAAATATTAAGTAACATTCCTATTTTATAAAATAAACTTTTTCATCGTATTTCTGGAGATGACTTAGAGACCCTTTCCTTCATTATCTACTACTCCACTTTGAGTATGGACTTCTTTCTTCAATTATTCCTATTTTAGTTTTTCTCCGAAAAAATCCCATAACAAGAAATGCTACAGAACAGGAGGTATCAACTGTCATTATAGTGTGGCTAAGAACAGCTTCAGATAGACAAGGTGGAAGGAATAGAAGGAGAAAACAAATAGTTGTTTGGACAAAAAAAAATTCTCCGAATGAATGAAGTTGGAACAGATATTTGAAATATTTTGTTTTTTTAAGAATTGTTCTTTAATTTGAACGTTATTTTTTATACTAGAATTTTTATTGTGTTATTTGAATTATACAAAGTTTACTACGATTGTTGTTTTAGTTTTGAATTAGGTTGCAAACGAAATGATATCAGTTTGGTGTTAGAGTAATTGATCTCTAGAAAAAGTTTCAACTTCTACACTAAAGGTTGCAATGCCATCTTTTATATATCCCGCTAACACTATAAATATTGTGTCTGTGTTCTACATTCAATGTTTTTCACGTTTTTAGTCAGGTAATGTTAACCCTAATATGTATATGGTTACCAGAATAAAGGTAGAATTCCTGTATCTATTGATGGGCCACTACAAAGAAACGATAGTGGCTTTCATCAGGGCCAATGTATGTATGCCGTTACTATAGTAGTGGCATACATACATTGGCCCTGATGCTGGCCGGTGTCTCCTCTATTTCTACTGGCCCTTCACTGGCTATAGGAGTTTTGCCGTTCTGGCTTCTTCTGGCAACCATATATTGGGCCAGCATAATACCGACCAAAATTGTTTGGAATAGATCTATTCCGATGAATGTGGAAATGGCGACGAAACTCACGCTGCACGACCGTGACTGACTCATTATTTCGGACGAAACTATCATAGGCGAAAACACGATGCTCCACCGTCCAAGGCTCCATGACGACAACTGGTAAATAAAAAAATAAATGCTAGGAACACACGAGTCTATCGGCACCTTCCCCACTTCTCTCGTCCTCAGTGGGGGAAAGTTATGCCCATCTGAAAAACGTCTGCCCTCCGTGCCGCACGTTGTATAAGAAAAATGGTTCATTTAACTATTAAACAGAAATGCACAAAATAACCATTTTTCAAATGATTGGTTATGGAGATTACACACGGACACAAATGGAAGTTTTTCGCTTATTTCACGAAAATTCTCCAAATTTGCCTGAAAATGTTAATGTTTGGGCAGGAGTTGTTGGAAATCATATCGTAGGTCCCTTTTTCATTGACGGCACTTGAATGAGAGAAAAATATTTAGAACTACTCCAGAATAATGTCGTACCAACTTTGATAAACTTATATCCTGATCCAGCAAATCCACAAGTTCATGCCAATATATTATGGTTACTGCAAGATGGAGCACCGCCCCATTACCAAATCAAGGTCCGTCCGGCAGTACTTGAACCAAATTTTTCCAAATCGGTGGATAGGGAGGCGCGGATCGATAGAATGGCCAGCACGATCTCCTGATCTGACACCATTAGACATCTTTTTGTGGGGATATGTCAAAAGTATTGTATACGAAACGAAACCCTTAAACTTAGACGACCTAAAAAAACGAATCACGCTTGCGATTAGATCAGTAACGTCTGAAATCGGTGGATAGGGAGGCGCGGATCGATAGAATGGTCAGCACGATCTCCTGATCTGACACCATTAGACATCTTTTTGTGGGGATATGTCAAAAGTATTGTATACGAAACGAAACCCTTAAACTTAGACGACCTAAAAAACCGAATCACGCTTGCGATTAGATCAGTCACGCCTAAAATGTTGAGAAACGTTAGAAGACAATTCTACACCATGCTAATCTTAGCATGTTGCCAAAAGACGTTCGCGGCGAGCATTTTGAACATTTCCTACATTGACATTAATGATTTTTTTTGTTTTTTTTTTCTAATAATTGAGAAATAATCAGTGTTACTTATATAGGTTTCAAGTGTAATGTACCGAATTTGTGAAATAAAATAATTTTTATTCAAAACGTTGATTTTTGCAATGAATCTGAAAACACTTAATACTTCCGAAATAGTTGAAGATAGGTATAGGACATTGATATACTTCTCCATTAGCGTGTAGATCAAGTATATGTAAATTAAAGACACACTGGTGTTTCTATCTTATTTATTCAGCTATCGATTTCGGCAAAATTATGACATCATCAGGCCGTTCTGAAAAGACGACATATAAAGAGACGATAAACATACAAATTAAAACAGAACAAAAAACAAAATATCACCGTCATAAAATACGAGAATAAGCTACAGAATATAAATGCAGCATAAATATAAAGGAATTTCTCTCATAAAACTAGCAACAGAACAAAATTTCTTTTCATTTTGGGATTAACTCTACATCATGGCTGACGAACTACCAATGAGTTCTTCGCTAAGCGGTGCTCTCGCAGAAGCCTACATGGACTACGTGGAAAAACAAATTATGCATCATCCTTTGACTCAATGTGTGACCTTTTGGAGAAGGTATGTGGACGATGTTTTTTGTATTTGGTCCGGCAGTGAAAATGACCTTGATTCCTTCTTAGAGCATCTGAACAGTCAATTCAATATAAAGTTCACTTTAGAAAAAGGGAAAAAGCCACAGAAAATATCATCAATTTTCTAAACTTAACAATTCAGCTGAATCTGAACGAAACATACAACTTCTCGTTTGATATTTATAGAAAGCCCATAAATACTGAAGTTATTATCCCTTACCTATAACTCACATCATCCTCCACACATCAAGAAAGCAGCAATTAAATTCCTTATCCATAGATTAAATACTATACCTTTATCAGAAAGAAATTACAAAAAAGAACTTAATAACATATATGTACACCATTGGCTTAAATAACCAATATCCCAAAACTTATATAGATGACTTGATTAAACAAAAAAAGGAGAAAGAACTCATTGTCAAAAAGATCTACCCACATCATAGCATGGCTCTCGAATATATTTCCATTCCCTTTTGTCGAAACCTCAATTATAATCTCAACTCAATCCTACAAAAATATAATTATTATGTCACTAATAAAAGAGGTAACACTTTAGAAAATATCCTAGTTGATAATGAACCAAAGGTGAAAAAGGAGCAAAAAAGTGGAGTCTATAAAATTTTGGGTGTGAAGATTGTCGTAAGTAATATCATAAGTGCGTCCAATTTTTCCGAAAAAAATGGAAAAAACACGTTGCTAAGTAATATTTTAACAAGAAGCATAAGTGCTTTGGTGGCAACAAAAATTCGAGTCGAAGACGAGGATTTTTGCACCTGCACGAATGCTTTTTGTTAAAAAAATATTACTTCGCATTGTGTTTTTTCGATTTTTTTCACAGGAAAAATTAGATGCACGAATGGTATTTGACAAGACTATTTCAAGAGTAACAGATTATTCTGGATGCATTATGCATGTATTATTAATATTCGCTGACAACAACTGTCAAGTTTTGCCGCGGGTAAACCCGAAAAAACTGCTGACAGCTGCTGCCATACAGTTTTTCCATCTAGAAACCATTTGTGATTCAAAATTGCGCGTTTCTGATTGGTGGAAATTAAGACGAGGGAAATAGTCAGGCTTATTACATTGGTATGACTACACGCGCTGCTAATATAAGATTCTCCGAACATATGAAGAACAGACCCCATTCAGCAATGGGAAACCATCTTTCTGATAATAAACATAAGACGTCAATTCATAGTCTCAATATTCTCCACCACGAAAGAAATTTTTATAGATTAACCCTTCTGGAACAATTAGAAATTTTAAAGATAAAAGATGACAATAACCTATTGAACGATGTAAAAGAATTTCCATTTCACAATATTTTTAAGTCGATCCTTTAGAAGCAGCCAAAAATATGAAATTTACGATCTATGTGATTTTTTGTTTCTATGCGGTTTGAACGCCACGCATGGGTACCTACATATACCTACATATTATGTCTCCCAGATAATGAATTGTTTACCTCATTTATGACGTGTAATATTACAAATATCGATAAAATATTCAAAACACCTTTATATTTATGCTGCATTTATATTCTGTAGCTTATTCTTGTATTTTATGACGGTAAGATTTTATTGTTTTTTGTTCTGTTTTGATTTGTATGTTTATCGTCTCTTTATATATATATGAGTGTCTTTTCAGAACGGCCTGATGATGATGGCATAATTTTGCCGAAATCGATTGCTGAATAAATAAGATAGAAAAACCAGTGTGTCTTCAATTTACATAATATAGGTATAGGACATTGTGCATAAATTATTGTGTCTAGAATTCTCTGAAGAATCCAAAAAATAAATAATATACAGGGGGTTGCATTTGAAATAAGAAAGTTGGTATTGGCCACGGTCACATGGAATACCCTATATAATATTATTTTCTTGAAAAATATGCGCATTTAAAATTACCAATCGATGTGTCCGAACGTTTTTTCCAACACAACCTCATTTATTCGTTATCGAATTTATTCCATTTGGCTGTTACACTCTGTATAATTGAATAATCCTTGTCGTGTGATCTGTGATATTTCTTGAAAAGGGTCTATTCATTTTCTTAGTGGATTCAATTAGGTACAACCCGATTTTCTTATTTGGAGCCATGAATAATATTTCGAAAACGAGGTCGAAAACAAGCCAAGAGTGATTATAAAAACTTAAGACTTTCTATCTGAATCCGTTGGAGCTTTAATAGCAAGCAGTAGTTTTTCTTCGTACTGAATACCTATAGAAACAAATTTGACGATGTTTATGGCTATATAACCAGCTTTTTTCTAGAATTTAATAATTATTAAAATTGTTGATATTGATGGACTATTCTCGTTCCTTCCAGAATTTCATGAACAAAAATGGATCTCGGTGTAAGGAACTGAATGAAAACTCATTGGATTCTAGAGCGACGTTTTGGCGTTATATTTCGCCTTCCTCAGGCTACAATGAAATAAGAAAAAATTAAAATATGTGTGTGACTTTATGGTGAAAACAATGGGAAAATTAATAAAAACTTTTGTAAAAATCACAATCGAATCTTCAACAAAACAAGTGGTGAAGGAATTCCCTGTTCGGAAACGTCGCTCTAGAATCCAATGAGTTTTCATTCAGTTCCTTACACCGAGATCCATTTTTGTTCATGGAATTATTGGTATGAAGATTTTTATTAACTGACGACGAAGAGTTCACTTACATACACTAGTTAGTTATGTAATGCTCTCTTCGGGAATTAATTTAGTTAATAATATGCAGGGTGTCCTATAAGTGCAACGATTAAATAATATCTAATTAAAAACAATAGTTACGGAAAATTTTCCCTCAAAAGAAGTGGCTCTTGCACTGTTGTATCAGCTTGAAATAATTTCAATCGTAAGAAGCGGTACGAGGATTATGTCGTTTTGTTCTTAAGACAACCCCTTGATATTTTTTCATTGTTTGCTGCCAGCATAAAATTACAATTCAATGGAATTCAATTTTATTAACTTGGCAGCGTTGCCGAGTTATTACATAATATTTATGAAAAAGCGAAAATTTTTGACTTCTTCATGGAAGTGTAAACTTCAATATTCAAAAATTTCTGAATAATTTTCGATTAAGGGGAAGACAAAGAATGTTTCAAAGGTGATTAAACACTGCAAGCATTTCCTTGTAGTGAATGTTCTTGACAAGGTCTAAAATTTGAGAAATTTCAACAGAGATCATTTCTTTCATTTGGCTCACCCTGTATTCTATTCGCTCATTCAATGAGCTTCATAAACCCTCGATAATTCGTATTTAATCATACAAAAGAAAATTTGTTGTTTCTGAGTCTTCTCTTCGGAATGAGCTCAAGTATGGTTTGGGCAATATTTATAGTGATAAAGAATGATTTCACCCGAATTTTTGAGGGATGACGGATGAGAGAAATAAGGAGGAGAACCATTTGAACAAATTAGGTTTTGCCCCGTTGAAATTCCCCAATTTCAGACCTAGAAAAATATACTTTCATCAACAGGGTATGTGGAAAAACCAATTGTTGATGGGTCGAGGGAGTTCTATTGAGTGGGCGAAGAGGAAACAGATAGAGCCATTTGAAGAAATTTAGTTTTGCCTCGTCCTCGTCTTAAATTTCCGCTATTTCATACATTTTCGTGATATCTTGACAAATGACAACAATGAAAACGCCGTCGAATTTCATGAATTAGTAGACGCAATTAATTTCTAAATTGACATTAAACGGTGAAATAATATCAAGGGGTTGCCATTAAAAAAACCGACTCAATTCTCGTACCTCTTCAAAGGAACAACATATGTACCATTTTAGGCTGGTGCTTTTCACTTTTGCTTGGAAAATACACTTTTTGATGCCAAAGCTCTGATCTCATGTTCTTTAGATTTTTATTAAAATTCTTGTAGGTGTTCAATAGTTATGCTGATTGAAAGTTTTCGATAAATTACATAAAAAAAACATCCTGTATTTCTTAATCGAATATAGATAGGGCATATACAGGGTGAGTCTTTGACTTGTACATATATTTTAACCGTACGTAGATTCGTGAGGCCAAAAGAAACCTTTTTTTCATTTTCCATTTTCTCGAATTCGGCTATGTTAAAAAGATAAAGCCATATTTGAAAAAAAAAGGGCTTATTATGTTCCTGATACAATTCTCTGGAATTGATTCAAAGTTCATATTTCTCGATTGAAATTGAGTTTTTACATTTAGGGAATACTCAAGTACAAACCTTATTGGAATAAAAATGTTGCATACACGATAATTCTGTTTCCATCAGAAATCTACTTTGCCGCGAAATTAGACACTATAATAACTTGTTCATATTTTCCTCGAAATTCCCAAACAATCTCACGAAGAGGGACTTTTCATTCAGATCATCAGAATTTATTATTAAACAACCTAACCTAATCTATTTTAGTATTTTGTATGCATTCTGTGAATTTTGCACAGAAATTTAAAGAAGATGTTGTCAGCTGATATTTTCATTGAGGTTAAGGATTTTTTACGAAACATAGTATAAATATCTATGAATTCTGCTCTTTCCACCAGAAATCGACTTTGCCGCGAAATTACACGACGCATGCGTATAGCGGAAACCGGTGGATTGGTTATCTCAATTACCCTTGGAGGCGCTGCCAAGTGCCTGTAAACTGTAAACATTGTGTGAAGTAAATACATTTAGTGAATTATTGTAATAATGTGATTATTTATGAAGTGAATTAATGTTATATTAACCGTGTAGTGTCGAGTTTATAAAATTCCAAGAGGATATTGTTTAGATAGAAACATCGCCACAGATTAAGTTACAGAAGAATTTCACAGAGGAGTCTCGTACTTTTTTTTAATATCTTTTTTAAGATGGTCAAGTCGAAAATTCTCAAAGTTCATAAAAGAATTCATAACTCGAAAACCGTGAAAAATCGCATCACATACATGGGGATGATTCGAATAGCCCATGACACGAGAGACCTGTTTTTTCTTTTTGACGTCAATCTCTTGGCCACCCTGTATATGTACAATCATGCGTGAAAAAGCCTGCATATAGCTTCATACTCCAACTTTAGAATTTAGATTTCAAATTCAGACCTTCCATTCGGCCGGTTCTTCTTCGAGAGAAAAGTTGTTATTCAATTTGATTGAGAGAAACAGAAATATTTTTTGGACCTTATTTTTCCATTCATTACGATAAACTAAAAAAGATCTTTGAAAAGTGACGTTTTTCACTTTTCGATTTTCTTAGGTATAACTAGATATATGGGATGAAAAGTATCTTTCTAATCTACTCGATAAAATAGTTTCAGTGAAATATGAATTCGTTTTTCATAAACTCACCAAATATTCTGAATGCCCAAACTGCCTTAACTTTATCTGGGCATTTATAAGACATTACTGAGTAGAGATCTAACATATCTTCAAAGGAAAACTGCTCATCTTTCAATGATGAGAATACTCTGAAAATCCTATCCTTAAATGGATTACACTGTGGAAAAATTGATGAAATTCAAAAATAACGTTTCATCGATGAGTATTTCCGATTTATACCTTGAGTTGTGGAAAACATTCTTGTATATCTTTGATTGGATACCTCTTTTCAAAATTTTCGTTTTGATCTAGTCCTAGAGAACTGAAGGCTTTATATAATCTGAAAAGGAATAATTTTAGATTTGAGAGAAACAGCATTTTTTTATAATAAGATGCAAAATGTTTTGTTATCCACTGATAAAATATAGAATATAAGAAATTTCGAAAAGTTTATTCTCATTGGAACAATTCAATGCTCACTAGTCACTAAATAAAATAAATTATTTTGATTGTGTGTGGAGATCAACAATCCTTCGTATCTGGTTCAGAGAACTCCAAAATCGGAAGTAATTTTGAGTAATTATGGGTATTTATTGTAAAATTAGCAACTCGAGTTTTTGAAAAGGCTCAACATTATTCAAAAGAAACTTTTAAAAGGTGGGCAAAGTTCCACTTTAACCGATACTCAGGAAATACAAACTTAATTTTCACGAAATTATCCAGTGCTATTATTTCAACAAACAGTTATTATCTTCTGAGGCCATTTTTATAATTCTAATATTAACTCATTGACAGTCAATCTTGACTGTTTGACATCTGTGTAGAGAGGCATTCAACAGACACGAGTTATATCAAGAATCCATCTTTTCATTCAACGATATTTTTGGATAAATATAACTCTTTTGACATTCAGTTTCCATAACCATTGAGAGCACATATTATATTCGCATAAGAATTAATAATACTCCAATACTCACGTTAAAATTTCCCCCCTTGTGAGGAATGTTAAGGACGTATATTCATCGAGTAACTCCTCTGTAAAAACAGCAACACTTTGAGACGTCCCCATTTAATCAGAATTATAGGTTCGAACAAAAACAAGAGGAAATCCAACGACCACGACACAATTATCCGTTTTCCAGATAAGATAATTTTATTGTTACAACCTATTTGATTAAATCTACCTGTTGAGATGCAGGACGATCTTTATCTTATCAGGAGTACAATTTTTGAAATTTCATTTGTGGATAATTCATTGTTTATTCCTTAAAAAAATATTTTCCCTGATGATTGAACCCATAATATTTCTTGTATGAACTTGAAGGAAAAGATAAAGCTCACTCTCGTTTATCGCATTGTGACAACCACATGCATCCCACAATCGAGATTATCTGTTCATTTTCAGTAGCTCTACAAATTATATTCAACTATCATTTCATCCACGTTTCAATGATCACCTAACAGTGGCGGTTTTATTTATCTATTGAGGGGGGGGCGAATTGAAAAAATAAAAAAGCAATAGTTCGTGCGGATTTTTTTCAAGGGGGCGACAATGATAATGCTCAAACAAAAATGCTGAATAAGGTGAATAAAAATATACAGGGTGTTTCACCATAAACTGGACAAACATATATAGCCGTGTAGACGACACCGAGGAAGTCATTTTTGCCTCATGACATATAACCCGTTTTCGACGCATAAGCGAGATACAGGGTGTTTAATGTCAGTTTTGAGCAATATTCTGATAACTGTGTTGAGTTATGCGTGACATTTGGTAACCGTTAGTTACTGGTCACATCTTAGTATTTTTTTGGGCTCAATTCAATTGGGGTGTAGAATTCTGAAAAAAAAATTCCAGAATGGCGGAAAGCCTGCAAAGTTTAAATTTTTTTTTCTCGTTTGCCAATTTGGAAAGCACTATTTCCACTTACTAGATTTTCTAAGATTCTTCGTGAAAAAATTTTTTCAAAATTCGAACTCAACTTTTTTTTACATGTCTTCAGTGAAAAAACAATTTCGGCCGAAATTGTTGAAATTTTTCATGGTTGAACTATTTTTCATTCTGAATACTGAGTGAAAACAGAATGAAATAATATCCATTGGTTTTTTTTTTGTAGCCTTCCAAAGATTACGCTCGGAGAACTTTCATAATTTTTATTCAACATGACAAATTTCAAGAATTTCGGCCGAAATTTTTTTTCACTGAAGACATGTAAAAAAAAAGTTGAGTTCGAATTTTGGAAAAATTTTTTCACGGAAAATCTCAGAAGATCTAGTACGTTGAAATAGTGCTTTCCAAATTGGCAACCGAGAAAAAAAAATTCCAACTTTGCAGGCTTTCCGCCGTTCTGAAATTTTTTTCTTCAGAATTCTACACCACAATTGAATTGAGCCCTAAAAAATACTAAGATGTGACCAGAAACCGTTATTTCAAATGTCACGCATAACTCACCACAGTTATCAGAATATTGCTCAAAGTTGACATTAAACACCCTGTATCTCGCTTATGCGTCGAAAACGGGGTATATGTCATAAGGCAAAAATCACCCCTTCGTGTCATCTACACGGCTATATATGTTTGTCCAGTTCATGGTGAAACACCCTGTATATTGAAATAAAAAGTCCATATGTTTCAAAATTAAATCAATATTTCTTCTGCGAATTGAGGCAAATCTTTCTATAATATTATCTGGAGACACCGGTATGCCTCGATGGACATGCAACAGAGCCAAACCAGTTAATCTGTTTTGTCCCATATTTGTGAGCGAAGCCATGTTTTAAGCCTACGCAGAGCGGAAAAACTGCGTTCAGCCGATGCAACGCTGACGGGTAATGTCGCAACAATCGTTCAAATTTGTCTCATATTTGGGAAAAGTAAATGATTATACATTCTTCCAGTGCCTGCAATGCCCTTCTCGGAAAATTCTAATTCTGAAACTGTAAAACATGTCATGCCAGTCAGACCTATTTCATTCGATTATTATGTGAACCTTATAAAAATTAATTAAGCAGGAAGTCTAGGGGGGGGATGCGATCGCCCCTGTCGCCCCCCCCCCCTGAAAACCGCCCCTGTCCCCTAAAACTATATTTTGTATTAATAGGTAATTGCAATAATCCTACAATGTAAGGCGACTTGAAACTCACTATCTAATCCATGGTTTTCTTGAATATGAAACAAATTATACGTATACAAATAGATTGTAACATTTGTAACTAATGCAGCGTTTACGCGATGCCAGTTGGAAGTCTAGCTGCGTGAAGCCAGTGGACTGGCGTCGTGTGAACACCACTGGCGTATGGTGACATTCCATTTTAGTGGAGGAAATGACGGTCTAGTGTACTGCAGGCTTGATGAGAAAGCTGACTGGCGCCATTCAGCTGAACTGTCTACTTGCTCCGTGCAAACGCGACATGGAGAGCAATCAGAAATTTTGGCAATTGACTTTGTTAGTGCCGGGAATTGTGAGGGTCGCTTTCTGTAGCAAGTATTTGTTGTTTTTAAGAATTCAATAATCCTTTTCCTACTTCTGAAACAATATTCAACATAGATATTCCTGGCATGGGCGACCGCAGAAACCTGCAGGAATTTTTCTCACGGGGGGCCAAATGAAGATTCTCGAGCAATATTGAGGGGGTTTTGCTGTAAAACAATGAGGCCATCAAAATCTCAGGGGGCCATGCCCCCCCCTGCGGGCGCTCATGATTCCTGGTTAGGTTAGGTGAACGTATTTTTCAAATAAGCTTCAGAATTTAATTTTTATTCACTCGAAAGAAAACTTGAAAAACGATATTCATTTCCCAAACAATACTTACAGGATGAATTAATATGAAATTATTGTGAATGTGTGCTTTCATTGAAACTAAATAGAGTTTTTTAATGTTCTATTCCAAAAAAGTGCCAACAACATATTGTAATTGTGACGAGTACGGCCCTGTGCTTCAGCGCTCCCGTGATAGGGAATGTACGCGATCGCGGTGGAAGTTTCCTCCCCCCGCCCTTCGGTCGTCGCTCACGCCGTGGTCCGTGCTTTCTGGAGTGTTCCGGAATCGCCCAATATATACGAGCCATAGCCATCTTCATCTTTACAGAGCCCGGGCCTTGCGAAGAGCGGCAACGCTGGACTGGGGTATAGAAAGCAAACGTCTATTGGTAAACAGTGCACGTGTTTTTGTATCATCCGCTTAGTTTAGTGGTCATGTATGTGAAAAAATAAGTGAATTATAGCGACTGTTCGAGTGCCGTGTACAGTGAGTGTTTGTGATATTGGTTTTAGTGAATTTTCCTTGGAATAACAGAATAATTGGTATCTAATATTATCTAACCTATAAATTCAACTTGGACAGGTCATCTGCTTCGAAAAATGGTCAAAACGTGTTGTATTCATGTATTCCATCGTGTAGAAGTAATTATCCGTCTACAAGAAATTGAGGATATTTTAGTTGTTCTAGTTTTCCGAAAGATGAACAGCGTAAGCTTTTATGGATGAGGTCCATGCCATATCGCGAAATTTCATTCCAACGAATAGTTTGGTTTGCGAGAAATATTTTGATTCCGATATAATTAAGTTCGATTAACATTAGGAAATGAAATGATACCACAGAAATATAATAAATACTAGAATGCTATTAGGTACGTCCGAGATTCAGTAAAATGACCCCACATAGCGAATAAACACCTACTACTTGTACATGCGCAGCTCGTCTTTTCTTGCCACGTCGTTGCCAAGCATTATGGTTTCAGATGAAGTTCGGAATAAATCTTATTGTGAAACCAGTGAATTCGGCAACACCGCTACGCGACGAAAACAAACACATCTTCACATCAGAAAAAGAGCAGTGTCGTATTTTAGGATTTGTTGATTCCCTTTGTTGTGTGCTTTCTTGTTTATTCATTCGTATAAATTCGCTTGCCTTTTCTGCTCCGTTTTCGGTGTTTTCTCGTTGTTTTCTTGAACATTGTGTAGTACTGATACTCCTTTAGTTTAGTTTTGTACTTGAGTTTTACTAGTTAATTTGGATAGTCGAGTGCTGTGACAAATTATAGACAAAATGAAGTGCATGGTTCTTTTTTGCGCAAATAAAGGAGAAACCCATTTTATGAAAGTAAGTTTAGTTTAAGTAAGATACTACAGCTATTTTATTATTATTGCAAATGTTGATATCGACAACTTATTCATACCACATTCACGAAGTCAAAAATTTTAAGTCCTACCCTGATGACACGTTCACATATTGCGCAAACTCTGTAGTAGGTCAATTTTCCCTATGAGGTGCCAGGAATTATGAACTGATTGGCATTCTAGTATTTATTATATTTCTGTGAATGATACGGTCGAAATATCGTATCTCTCCACGCTAAGCATCGTAACTCGTAAGCAGTATACCTCCCTCTCCCTGCCTTGTTTTTTTTCGGCGTTGCCGCTTAAGGCACCCGGCCATGTCTAGAGAAGGCCGTGTACGAGCGCACGGCAGAGGGGATTCATTCAGTTAGAGACAAGCGACGAGTGAAAATAAATACCAGTGCAGATAAATAAGTGGAAATAAATTGTACAGACTTTTGTTAGAATTAGATCATTAGTTGTTAATTATTAGTGTTATAAGTATTGTGAATAAATAGTTTATCGAACCTGGACGTTTTAATAACGAAGAAAACGTTACAATATGAATAGGTATTAAAAATGATACAGTGAGAAAACTCAAACAATATTCAATTATATATGGCTAATGGCCCTAGCAGTCGATGCCGAACGATTTTAAAAAAATATTTTATTATGAATTCCTTCGGTTAAAAACTCATCCGTCTTTTTTTCTAGCGAATTGGTCAATTTTTCATCAATTTTCAAACTATGATGAATATCAATCCATTCCATCTAGTTTCACTAGAAGAATTGCGCAGGTAATTTTTAATTCTCCTCAAGCTGGAAAAACTTCTTTCTGGAGTAGCAGTATAGATACTGGAATCGTAGCTAAAATTTGTGGTAGGGTGTGGATGTTCGGATACATATTTTGATTGCACTCATCTAAGAAGCATTTTAATACCTAGGCCTGAATACAGTGAACACACACACAACGAGGTTTCAAATTCGAATGCTCATTTCGCTAGAAGGGAAATAGAAATGAAATGATTTAGTATTTTTCTTATTCTGGAAAAAAAATTGTGGAGAATGGACAATTATTATTTACTAGCTGGCCCGGCGAACTTTGTTTCGCCTAAATGATACCTATACCATAGCCATCTTTATCTTAAGAAGGCCGTGCCTATACTTACTGTGGATCAGTGACGGCTCGTGCCCTTCAGGAGTGGGTCGGCCAGACCCAATATGTACATGTAGGTATATACAGGATGTATTTTAAGGCGAGGCTTTTCTTTTGACAGGTGATAGAACTCATCAAAATAAGTAATTTTACCGGAAATTTCTTATATGAAATGTTCAGTTCAAAAAATTTATAAAAAAGCGGCATATGGCAGAATGATCTGTTCTACGCACTAGAATTTTTTGCAAATTTGTTGATATCTACGGAGGAGCAGGCGAGGAAGCAGGTTCGGACTGAGGAATTTTCAGATTCATCTAGATTCTAGAAACTAGAAAATATTCTAGTTTCATTTTCTCGAGAGTCGAGACAGAGGCATAATTCATTTAAAAAAATTTTGGTGAAATGACTCATTTTGATGAGTTCTGCCATCTGTCAAAAGAAAAGCCTTACCTTGAAATTCACCGCTTTTTTGGTCGGAAAATAGCAGGCAGTACCAACAGAATAGTTTATTTCGCGTTTCGCTACCGGTTAACCAAATTACTTTTTCCTAGATCGATTTGGAAAATGCACGATTATGACGATTGACGAGTTGTACGCTGAACCAGATTAGACATACATTAGACACCTTTTCCAATGTAATTCAGAAAACGTTAAATGTAATTCAGAAAAGCAAATTTGAATTTCAGAAAATGGAAATTGTAATTCAGAATAGTATATCTATCAACTTACTATTCTGAATTACAATTTCCATTTTCTGAAATTCAAATTTGCTTTTCTGAATTACAATTGGAAAAGGTGTAGTAAGTCTTTCACAAATTTCTTGTCATCTTATGAAAATGTGAAAAACTTATTATCAATTAAAAAACTTACCAAGTCGCCGTTACTCAATACTACCTCCCTTAAATTTGCCATGAGAATTCACGAAACGAACTATAACCTAAAAAACACGAGGGCGGCTTTATTATTTTCCTATTCAATTCAATCCTTTCAATCCTACTATCAGACTTCGACGCGATTCTACAACCCCCCCCTTCGGTACGGCCTGCCGACCTGGCGGACCTAGCGGGCCGAGTGAAGTAGCGCTATGTCCCTGCATTTTTGATTTTAAATCTGTAATATATATAATATATATAATATTCATTTAAATTACATGCTGTAAAGTACCATATTGATCTATATTGAATGGACAATGTATTTAAGGTACTTAATTGGATAAGGATTAATGCTGTATTGCTTACAATAACTCCCTAAATAAGCCATTTTTTCCCGTGAAATGTAAAGGATAAAAAATGGTTATTGTGGGTTTTCCTTAAGAGATAGACATATACCATCGCGAACTTTTTTGTTGATCTTTTTTAGTAGTACAATACCAAGTACATTATTTTGATTTATCTCGTGGGTTTCCGTCAGCGTTTGCAATGTAAGCGCAATAAAATGTGTTTATTTACGACATCACATTAGAAACCAGTAAATTCATCAGTGTTTCTCTACAAGATTATGCATGTATCATACATATAAACCTTCCTCTTGAATCACTTTATCTATTTAAAAAAACCGTTTCGAAATCCGTTGCGTAGTTTTGAAGATTTAAACATACATAGGGACAGTCAGCGAAAGCGTTCCTATGTAATGAAGCTGGACCGGCTGGCCGTACCTGTATGTATCAAGCAGCGACCTTATATTGAGGTCTGTCCCCTTCTCCTTAGTAGCAACTGCGTACGGCGTAGGTGATGTATAGTGTCATTGGTATTGCGATATTCTGAAGCTCTCTTGCGGCAGGCTCGGCGGGCCGAGCCTGTGGCCTGTATGTTTCATTTGTGGGAAGCGCTCCGTCGACTGGCGGTTATAGTATACAGAAATATGTGATGAGAAATAACTTTTTCTGTTCTAAGTGGAAATATAGGATTTTGGGGTCAATAATCGAGATTTGAATTTCGAAATTAATAATTCAGAATAAGGTTCGAAAAATAAAATTTGTAGATAGATTTATTTTCTATTCCCAAGATCATTCTTGGGTCGGCCGGGCCGACCCTGCCTACCCTGACGAGCCGTCACTGCTGTGGATTTCACAAATCGTAATCAACAGTGATCGGAAATCAACGGCTTGGTTAGATTTCTGAACTGTCAAATCGAGTTGATTCTAGATCAAGCTCCGATCACCGGTGATATGCTTTGTGAAACCCCCGTTTGAGTTGTATAAACTTACCATTGCTATTTTTTCAAGCAATAAATAAATAAGGCATAATAAAAGTTCTGTCAAATGTCATCTGTCAAATATCATCTGTCAAATATCATCTGTCAAATATCATCTGTCAAATGTCATCTGTCAAATGTCATCTGTCAAATGTCATCTGTCAAATGTCATCTGTCAAATATCATCTGTCAAATGTCATCTGTCAAATGTCATCTGTCAACTGTCAACCGTCATCTGTCAACTGTCATCTTTCAACTGTCATCTTTTTCACGAATATGAGCTGTCACACAAAACAGAAATACAAAAATAATATGTCAATTACTAATTATGGGCAATTTTGGATTCAGTCATTTCCGCAAATATATTTATTACCCAAACATAAATCAGAAAGAATTCAGAAATATAGAGAAAAGATGAAAATGGACAACTCACGATTGATGCTGATCGTCACATTCACTTTACATTTCGGTGAAAATTCACTGTTCCACCAACTTGAGATCTTTACCCGCTTTGGATCTGATAATAGCCTTCCATGTTATTATAAGTTCTATGCAAGTTACACAATAATTGTATACATCGCCATTCGTACTCTAGTCTATACCATTTCTGAATTTCCTACCATTCAAGAAAATGGAATGCACCGTTGCCAGACTACTTCATGGCTTATGTCTTCACAACGTTCTATTTTATTATTGCATTTCTATTGAATACCGTGGAACTTCGTTCTACTACTATTACTGGGTTCGTTATTTCGTTCCTGGAGTGGAGCGAGAGAATACGGATACAAACGGATATACAATCACGTGACTTCGGAGCGCAGAACAGATAGGAAAATGTCAACCATGTGTCAACAGACTGAATTATCGAACGCCAACGTAGCAAGCGGATAGAAAAGAGCTGACGGATATGTATACACCGAACGCGCCTTATTAATCCCTATGGAATATTCTTATACCGTTGGTAAGACCTACTGCACTTTTAACTATTCACTTGACATGCGATTCTGTGGAAGAAAAACTAACCTCCCTTGTCCAAATGTCAAAACCTTTATAAGTACTCTATGATTGCTCGATTGGTGGTAACACATAATTCTATGGGTTGCAAGAAAAAGTAAGGCTTTTTTTTCTTTTCTGTAGGATTTTTTTGGAAATATTTTGTTATATAAACCTTGCCCTAACAATAATAAACACAACAAAAAAAGAATTGTCCAATTTGGTGAGATCGTTTGAACAATATGGCATTTCGAAGTTTTGAACCAACCATAGATCGCCTTTTATTAATATAGAAATGTCAGGAAACATGAAGAATCCTACATCAAAGAAACCGCCGATTGAAGCTATTATTTGGTGACGTTAATGGTAATGGGGTAATACATATCTCCTAATCCCCTAAAGAGAATGCCGACACGCTTCATGCAAAGGCCTTCGGCACGATTTCCACCAGAAAAAATATAAATGAGGAATTATTGGTTCCACGGATTCATTTGTGTGCGATGTTGAGAAACTTTTATCATCCATATTGCTGATATAAATTGATAATTTTAACTAGAGTTTCGGTCTTCACCTTTTTCCAAGATGGCTGCTGGATCAAACAAATAACAAACATTTCTGCTATAGTGCACTATTATAACTATCATTTTACATGGCATAATTGAAGACATTGAAGTTAAAAATTGAGAAACCAACAGAAACTACCCTGAAACACGTACCTCGTAACTGAAGTAACCTCGGTTTGTTATTTGTTTGTTCCAGCAGCCATTTTTGAACAGCTGAAACAGCTGATCGTGACAGATCGTTGGACTGGTCTATTTACATTAAAATTTGTCGCATCTGAAACTTAGAGCTGGTCGATTGTACCTCATACTGGTCCACTAGAATCGTTTGCAATATGTCCATGTTGCCAAACTGAGCAGATTGTAGGTTTCTGTGATGACGTATTATTATACACATAAACTATTTATCTCATTTACAATGCTAAATTGATATTAGAACATCTCGTAATTTCTAATTGAGACAATCTTTTCGGATATATCATTAATGAGTAAATCAAAGAATATAGTTGATTATACTATTTTATGCTAGGGATATTGTACCGAAGAAATTCAGGTTAGATTTATGACAACACCGCCCTTATCTCTACTTCAGTTCGAACAGAGCTGGAGAGATACTTTGGTCAACACGTGGTTCTCGATAAACCAACGTTGCCGGAATAATCCATTGAATTACAGGAGAAACCGTAGCCTACGTAATCTAACGTAGATTGTACGTAGGCTACGGAGAAACTTTGGTGGAGTTTGGTGGTTGTTTATGATTCAGTGGCGTAGAAACTTTAAATAAGGAAGCTTTCAGCTTGTATCTGTTCAGGTACCTACAAATTCATATCACAGTTAGGATTGTTTGCTGTTTTGTAACAATGAAGACAGTCTCTTCTACATTTATTGTCAGTTTGTCGTTACACATAAACACTCGTTGTAAAGAATAAGGTCTTGATTGGCCAAAAATTCAAGTTTGTTGGGATTACTATCAGACAATATTAGTATATAGTCCACCCTGCTACGATTATATGGGGGGAAAGGTTTGTGTCCTTTACTCAGGATTAATGATAAATCCAATATTGAACAGAAATATATTATAACGACTGAACTCAAAATTACATTACAATTAATTAATGACATTCAACTTCTTTCACTTACTCATAGACTACTATTTTATATGAATAATACATTCATAACAGTCCTCCTCGATTAGAAATATTTTCTTTCAATCAGCAAAGAAATAAAATATGATAATCGTTAAACTAAGATTACTATAACATTCAAGAAATACATATCTTATCTCTTATAAAGGTAAAAATATCATTTCCCAAAGATTTGGTGAGTATATCTGCCAAATTTTTATCTGTTGAAACATATCCAACATCTATCTCTTTTTTAGAGACTAAGTCTTTCAAATAATGATTTTTAATGTCTATGTGTTTTGCCCTTTTTGAATTTTCATAGCTTTTAAACATCAATATTGAACTCTTATTGTCACAATAAAGAATTGTATCATTGTTGCATTCAAGATCATTTAAAATTCCCTTCAAATTAATTAAATCTTGTGCGCAAGCAGCAGCTGCCACATATTCAGCTTCTGCTGTGGATAGTGCAACACAACTTTGTTTTTTAGAAAACCATGATATAGGATTTTCCCCGTATATTATCATGCACCCACTCACACTCTTGCGGTCTTGTTTATCTGTTCCCCAATCTGCATCTGTATATCCTTCCAATTTCAGATTCTCATTTTTATTTTTATGGTAGGTTAGTCCCATTTCTTTGGTACCTTGTAGATATCACAGTATTCTTTTTCCTGCATTCCAAGTTTCAATTGTTGGTTTGTCCAAAAATCTACTCAGATATGAAACTGCGAAAGTTATGTCTGGTCTTGTTGTAATTGACAAGTACATCAGTCCTCCTATCAACTGACGATATGGAATACTACTAATTATTTCACTTCCTTCTTTATATTGGAATCCCTTTTCCATGGGAGTTCTCTTTGGATTACATTGCTGCATGTTAAAAGTGATCAATAATTTGTCTATATATTTTGTTTGATTGATCCGAATCGTACTTTCTGTACGTTCTATATTCATTCCCAAATAGTTCTTAACTTCTCCTAAGTCTTTCGCTTGAAAGTATTCTTTCAATAGATTGACTGTCTCTTCAACATGGGGTTCTTTTCCTATCACTAAGATATCATCAACATATAGTACAATCCATACATTCTTACTAAGGTATAAGCAACAGTCATGTCTTGAACTTTCGAATTTATTTCTTGCTGCGAAGTCATTAAAGGTATCGTTCCAAACTCTAGGTGACTCTTTTAGACCATATAATGCTCTATTCAATCTCAATGTATGTGATTTTGTTTTAACGCCAGATGGTGAATAAATATATACTTCAGTTTCCAATTTACCATTCAAAAAGGCTGTTGGAATATCTAGTTGCCTTATATTCAATTCTTTTTCTAGTTCTATTGCCAATAGTAATCGTATTGTGGATAATCTTGCAACTGGTGAATAAACTGATTGAAAAGGATTCTCCTCCTTCATCTGAAATCCCTTTGCTACGAGTCTTGCCTTTTTAGTTCCATCTTCCTTCTTTCTGAAAACCCATCTTGTTTGTATTGCTGTTTTTCCTTCTGGTAATTTCGCTTCAGTCCATGTATTCAATTTTCTATGTGAATTTAATTCTTTTTCTATAGCTTGCTTCCATTCAGTGTCTTTAATTGCTTCTTCATATTTTAAAGAATCACTGTTACTTGATGTTATCAGACAATAAGCTGAATAAATTTCATATTCATTCAGGTATTTTGGAGGTTTAATTTCTCTTCCTCTATTTGTCTTTGATAAACAATCATCTGACCTGATACTTTCCAAATCATCTTGTCTGCTTTCATCTAATTCATTTTCTTCTACTTCGATATCATTCATTTCTTCATTTGATACCTCTTGGATTTGTATTGTTTGTCTGTTATCTTCATCTTTAATTGTTCTAAATATTTCATCATAATTGGTTTGCCTCTCATTAAATCTCACATCTCTTGAACATACAATTTCATTTTTATTATAATTCCATAATCTATATCCTGAACCAGTGTATCCTACCATTATACACGGTTGTGCACGTTTTTCTAATTTACTCTGCCTTGGCAAAACTACTGCCCAAGCTTGACTTCCAAACACTCTTAACTTTGATAGATCGTTTTTCCTATACCATCTCTGAGCTGGAGCTTCTCCACCATTAGCTTCTGTTGGCGACCTGTTCAATTCATAGGCTGAGCAAAGCACTGCTTCTCCCCATAGTTCTCTTGGCAAATTTGTTTCAGCAAATTTTGTTCGCACTTTATCAAGAAGGCTTCTATTCATTCTTTCAGCTACCCCATTTTCTTGTGGCGAATATGGTGACGTATATTCAAGTTCAATTCCTTTGTTCCTGCAGAAATTTTTAAAATAATTTGACACAAACTCCCCACCATTATCTACTCTAATTCTTTTTGTTTTTAATCCATGCTGAGTTTTAATTGTTTTGATAAAATCAATAATATTTTGACCCGCTTCACTTTTCTGTTTTAGTAGTTTAACCATCAAAAAATGAGAAAAATCATCAATCAACACTTGAAAATATTTATAACCTTCAGCAGTTGGAGTTACTATAGGACCTGCTATATCAGAATGAATCAATTCACCAATTTTTGAAGTTCTCTTTTCACATCTGTGAAAAGGTTTTCTTGTACATTTCCCTTCAATACAAGTATTACAGATATCTTTACTAGAAGGTAATCCCAGTTGTTTCAAACTGTATCAGTTTACATGCCCTAATCGTCTATGCCATAGATTTTCATCAGTACTTCCATTTACTATATGACTGAAATCATTTACATCTGTATTACTAACATTAACATTATTCTTAAAATTTACATTTAGATAAAATAAATCATTATCAGAATTACAATAAAAGGTTACATCATTTTTAGACAAAATTGCTTGTTTTTTGCCAAATTTGTCATTTTCGAAAATTACTTTGAAATTATTTTTCAGCAATTTCGAAACAGAAATTAAATTGTGTGACATACCTTTAACTATCAATGCTTGTATTTTTATTTCTTTTCCTTGACAAATACCTCTGATTATACCTTGTTTCCTAGCATGTAAAATTTCATTGTCTTTTGCTGTACCAATTTTCACTTCTGTCTTCAATTCTTCAATTTCCGACATATGTTCCTCTAGTTCCTCCATTACCATGTGCTGTGTACATCCGGAGTCCAAAATAAACTTCTTATTTTCTTTGCTTGTTCCTGTTGAACTGCTTAGTGCTATAAATGCTATCTCATTTGCCATGTGTGCTTGAGTGCTTGATTGGTTTTGAGTTGAGCCTTGACTTCTATGACTTTGTTGGCCTCTGTTATATCCTCTTCGTCCTCTGAAAAGTTTCCTCGATTTGTGTTCTGACCCTGACGACAATCTGCAATTTTATGCCCCTTTTTTCCACATCTATAACATACATATGGACCTGCTGTGAATGAGTGAATGACATTTCAGAATGGCCACCATTCGATCCAGTTTTCGATTTAATTTTTAGCTCTTCATCAAGAAGTCTTGACTTTACGAAGTCCATCGATACTGTAGTTGAACACATTGTTTCAATTGCCGTTATGACTGGTTCAAATTCTTCATTCAATGAAAGTAATAGGTGACATACTTTATCTTCTTCCTCTACTTTGGATCCTGCACTTTCTAGGTCTCTTATTAATGAGTCGAAAACTAAGAAATGATCTTCCAATTTTTCATTCCTTTTAAGTTTTAAGGTCAGTAATTTCTTTTTGAGTGTTAGTTTTGTAAAAACACTTTTCCTTTCGAAAACGTCCTGTAGAGACTTTATCATTTCTTTACAGGTTTTTGCATCCTTCACTAAATCCAGATGTTTATCTGTAAGGCATTGCACAATCACGCTTTTTGCTTTCGAATCTTTTATTCTGAATTCATTCTTCGACTTCTCTTCTGTGTAGTCTTCTACTGCCTTTTCCAGGGTCTCCGAAATCTGCCTTTCTTCCAATATCATTTTCACTCGGAATATCCAATTATTGAAATTGCTCGCTGATGATAGCTGCGGTAGGTGTATTACTGTAGATGCCATAATTTGTTCTCTGGGCCCATAACCTGCTACGATTATATGGGGGGAAAGGTTTGTGTCCTTTACTCAGGATTAATGATAAATCCAATATTGAACAGAAATATATTATAACAACTGAACTCAAAATTACATTACAATTAATTAATGACATTCAACTTCTGTCACCTCATAGACTACTATTTTATATGAATAATACATTCATAACACACCCAAGAATGATTGACATCTCGGGGGGCTTTGGAAAATCGAAATTATGTTGGTAATGCCCATTCAGAATTATATTTTAGGTTGCAGAATTCAGGTTGGTGTTGGAAATAACACTGACATTTTGTTCTGTCATTAATGTTTCGAACAAATTTGGCAAAAAATTGAGCAAATGAAATGAATATCTTTGAAATGAGGCTCTTGAAGAGTAAATAACAGATAAAAAATGGAAAGCTTGACATAGCACGTAGAAAAGAAATGAGAGAAGATTAGTCAAAATATAAGGAATGTTATGATATATTGCTGACAAAACCTTTCATTATGAACATGACGAGTTCTGTCCAGATGAGGAAAAAAATAACATGTTGTGTTTGTTGAAACAGAATAATAGGAATATTTATATTCATCATATTCCATATTTTACACCTTCATTGTGCACAAATATTGAAAGTTACAATGTCATGACAAAATTCTTCATATTATATTAAATAGATCCATTTGTTAAGTTTTGTTTCTGTCTTGATATCATCTATTACAAATTTCCCAATCCATTCACATTGCAGTAACACGCTTCAAATTATCAACTAGATTTTTTCGGTTTATCGAATATTCATATTGAACATTGAAAGGACCGTGCTATTTAATCACCCACGATATTTTTCGTTATCAAACCAGAATTTCCAGGCTGTATGCTCCTATAATTGATCGTAAGATGAAAATGTATCAATACAAGATGAAAATAATATACTGCTGGTATACAGATTCACACGCTGGTAATCGTATGTGGAAATTGGGAACATTTTCATGTTCAAAGTTCCTTACTTTAAAAAAAATATCTTTTAATTTTTAGGTTATTTCTACATCTATGATGAAAGCACAGAAAATTTTTAGTTACTTTTTTGTAACTTGAAATAAAGCTGCGACTGGACTTTCAAAGCCTGATTGATGACACCGATCTCATCTTGCAGATCAATGGATGATCAATTATTCAATGAAGCTCACATATGAACTATGAATTCAATTTAAAGACTCTTTGGCGTGTGAAAGAACATTTCCCATTCTTTTATTCAGGATCTGATTACATTTGAGAACAACTATTATTTTTGTGACTTGCGGAGTCCTGCATAATATTGCTAGACTGATTCTATTCATGACTCTCAACCTGAATAAAGCGAAAGTGAATAATAAATGCTATCTTTGAATTTAATATATTTAGATTTGGAGCGGGAAACAGATTTTATTCTTCTATATAATCTGTTCCTTGTCGCCATTTCTTCACACGTGCCATATGCCATGTATTGTTTGATTCGAGAAAACAGTATGTAATTCTCTCTTTCAAAAGAATATATATGTATGTGGGATTCGTATTTTTTCAATAATTGAATTTTATGAAATTATAACTACGACATTGAGGTATCGACGCCACTGACGGCACTAACTTCAAACGACGACGTACCAGTAGGTGTTCTGTGACGCGAGCTTTTTGATTGATCCGCGTGACATAGATGCATAAAACATATCTATGCATCTATCGCGTGACTCACGTGACAAATGGAGAAGGAAACCGAAGGAGGTGACGATCGACGCGGGGACAAAAAACTGTCGAGGGACGCTGTCAAGAAAAGACGAAATTGGTAGACGAAAATCGTGTGTTGAACCATAGCCGATCTTAATACAGATCTCTACAGAAGGATGTGGTTAAACGTTCAGTGGCTCCTTATTAATTCATTTGGTGTAGTTTTGTTAATAAACCTTTTTATTTTTTATTAAAATATCCGGAGCCTGTGATTTCCCTAGACAACCAGATTAAATCCTACATGTATGTTTCATGAACTCAATCAAACAAGATCAAGAATGATTTGTTCCTATCCTAAATATAACTACATCTTTGTACGACTCAGGGCCGATTTTATAAAAGAATTTCAATCCTCGGTTGAGCCCAAATCGGCCAAATCCGCCGACGAATGTCGATTTCCGTATTATAAACATCCAACCTCGGTTTCAACCCTGGATTGACTCAACCGGTGAAATATAGCTCCTTTTGAGATCTGAACCACAGAACATATACATATATCTGAACCGAGGATTGAAACGTTTGATGCATATATTATCTAATAATTCCTATATGGGGAAAGAGCCAATCAAAACTGAAGCTGGGCTTTGATAACAATCCAGATCTGCGCTTGTGCGGTAATATTGAGAATAAAAATATATTTTTAATTCTATCTCTCTCTGACACATCGTATTATGTCGTGAAACGTATGTCATTCTTAACTTCATGTGAATAGTTTCGATCGTAACCTCACAATTCAATGTGAAATGTTTCAATAGCTTTATTCCGTTTTCTTATTGTCATTGTTAACTCCTATTCCATATTCTAAAATTGAACTGAAGGTATTCAAGTGACTTATTTTCATTCTGGATATCTCTTTTCTTGTTGTCTTTCAGAATAAACATAACCTCCAAATTTCTCGCAATTTTTGAATTTCCAGTTGACGCAAGCGTACAACTCAAGCCTTACCAAAGATCTGGCTTCACTTTGTGACTTTGAAAAGCAGGGGTATAATCCATATTGGTATTAGTAAATATATGGTTTGATGTTTCTAGGGCTACGTTCATAAACTTACTCAGAGTAAGGATAGTTTACTCCGAAGCGTTCATAAATTTACTCTACCAGTGTGCTTTGATAAACGTTCAGAAATCACGTTAGACGATTGCAGCCAGTCAATTACTGCGAATCGATTTTACAGCGGCCTCCCAAAGGCCGCCAAAGTGAGGACTGGAAGGTGGTATGAATCGCCAATCAGTTCCGGAGGACGAAGCGGCATCGCAAAGACTCTGCTGATGTTGTGGAGCAGACAATAAGCGGCCAAGATCACGAAGATAGTTATGAGCAAAGATTATAGAGTGCAAAGATAGGAAACGCCCTCATATCTCTCGTACTAAAAACCGACTACGTTTTATGCATATATATATCGGGACTTTTTACTCACGAGATGGCGCTTTCATTACAGATTACAGTGACTGTAGTTTTTTTCATTACAGATTACTGTTACTGGAAAGAGCGCGAAATTTGAATACCACCATAAGTAATAATTTTGATTTCCACCTATCGAGCCCAGACAATAATATACAGGGTGACACAACAAAAGCAGGGCTTCTGTTTTCTGCTCAGGATTATATTTTTGATCTACATATTAATTCAATTCATACTAATTAAACACACCAAATAGATTTGCTTACATATTTTTATTTCAAAATATACACACAATTTTAAATTGGAATACATGTCAAAAATATCTTTACATCTGCAGCGTCACTTGATAAAATCTTGAAGGAAGATTGACGACAGGGTTGAGTTTCCCGGATGGAGAGAAATGCTCACTGCACATAGTATAAGTTCTGCTGAGATCTAAATCCTCTCGCCCAGAAAACTCTATCCATTTCAGAGCACTGAAAATTAATGCAATGAATAACAGAGTTACCCCTTTCGAGTTTCAATACTTACATTTCCATTTTCTTCGGTAATTTAAAGAAGGATAATTTCGGATTATTCCTTTTATTATTAGTACACTGCTTTGCCATGCAGCATGCTCCGGATGGCATCTTGTCTTCAAATATTTAACAACCGAAACACAGGAACGAATACTAATAAGCACGAATCAAACTAAATTATAACGAAAACACAAATACTAAACGAAAACTCAAACACTACACGATATATAACTCAAATACAATACGAAAACTCAATTAAACTTAAACTTAACGAATACAACTATTAATTATTCTTTGTAGATCTAATCTAAACGAACTCAACTGGAGAATAATCTAAATTTGATTTGAATTTGTCTGTTTGAATTGTACCATATGTGGTAACCATGGTAACATAATGTCACTTAGCCACCTATTATCTATCTCAGGACTTTCTTCTCACCAGACGGCGCTCACGTCAATGTTGTCGCTTCGTTTCCAATCTTCCTTCTCTATAATCTTTGGTTATGAGCACCAACGAAATTGGTCCCGTTATCGGAAAAGATGACGGAAGGGTGACCTCGGCGCGCAACGAACCGCCGATAAGCAGCGATAAACGCTGGAGTGGACAGCTCAGATGCCAATTCTAGGTGAACTGCCTTGGTAGTGAAACAGATGAAGACAACCAGATATGCCTTTGTGCTGACAGCCCCTTGTAATCGCGCACTCGTGACATAAAAGGGTCCGGCGTAGTCTACACCAGTGGTAAGAAAGGCCATGGCAGAGGATAGTCGCTCGGGAGGCAGATTGCCCATTGGCTGTACCATGGGACGAGGTTTGCAGGAGAAGCATCGATTGCACCGGCGTAGTCGATTGCGTACAACATTGCGTCCATCCAGAATCCAGTACCGGCGACGAATGTATGAATGAGTGGCCAAGGCGCCAGCGTGCAGGAGACGATAATGGGCATCATCGATGATCAGATGAGTGAGATGGCTTTTCTTTGGAAGAAGAACAGGATGTTTGTGTCTATATGGCAACAAGGCTGCCGACAGGCGGCCTCCAACACGAATAATTCCTTGCTGGTCACAGAAAAGGTGAAGCTTCATGATGAGCCGGAGACGAGAAGATGGCTTCCGAAGCTCAGTCAGCTCCTCGGCAAAATAAACGGATTGAACGAGACGTATTAAGCAGGCCTCCGCCTCCTGGAGCTCAACAGAGGAAAGAAAACCTGACCGAGGGGGTGATAGATCACGAGTATTCATTATGAATCTTCGACAAAAGGCGGTGACCCGCTTGAGTCGAAGATATGAGGAAAAGCGGTCAATGAAGGTGGGTTCATCGGAGATAGCCGCGAACATCAAAGCGGAGATTGGCTTTGCTTCCTCGTCCACTCGATCAGTTTGAGAGGAATCAACAGAGGAAACAGGCCATAAGGATGAGTCGAAAGACAACCAGTGAGGACCCCGCCACCACAATGGGTGATGATGAATGTCTGTAGGCATCAGTCCTCGAGAGGCACAATCAGCTGGGTTGTCCTCAGACACTACATGTCTCCAGCGATCAGAGGGAATGAGCTCCTGTATTTCAGCAACCCGATTGCCAACAAATGTCTTCCACCTGTGACTCTCACCACGGATCCACGACAAGGCCACAGAGGAATCGCAGAAGGCCATGCACTCAGCGCCGAGATGTTCCAACACGCGAGTGGACAGATGATGCATAAGCTTGGCGAGAAGATGGGCACCGCATAGCTCCAGACGAGGCAGAGTTTATAGCCTTGCAAGGAGCAATTTTTGATTTAGCTGCTAGAAGGGATACCTGATAATGACCAGACGATGCCAAAGTGCGGAGATAAACGACCGCAGCGTAGCCTGATTCAGAGGCATCACAGAAGCCGATCAGCCGATGCGCAGAAGAAGAAACGCCAGGGATGAATCGTGGTATGTAGAGCTCTGCCAAAGTGGGGAGCTGGGACTGAAACTGCAGCCATAGGGGCTGAACCTCATTCGAAAGAGGTTGGTCCCACTCCAGATGGAGTAGGCAGAGCTGACGGAAGAAGATTTTAGCGTAGAAGGTAACAGGAGTTAACCATCCCAGGGGGTCGAAGATTCTAGCCATCTGACTCAACACGGTTCGCTTGGTGATGACCGTTGAAGTCGAACGAACAGAATAGAAGAAGTGATCAGAAGAAGGATTCCACCCAAGTCCCAAAATCTTGAGACCTGGCTCACGATCGAGAAGAAGAGGATCGGTAGAGGAAGATTCTCTACGATGATCAGCTGGAATACCGTCTAGGAGAGGAGGATGATTGGTAGCCCATTTGCGCAACTCAAAACCGCCCGCCCTGAGGAGGTCCTTCACCTGCTGCCGCAACTCAAGAGCTTCAGCTTCGGATGAACAGCCCGTCAAGATGTCATCAACATAAATTTCATCCAGCAAGACTTGCCTGGCAGCAGGAAACTTGGGTCCGTCATCCGAAGCCAGCTGCCGAAGGGTCCGAAGTGCCAAGAAGGGAGCAGAAGAAACGCCATACGTGACGGTGTTCAGGCGATAATATTGGAGCGGTTCGTGTTTGCTGAAACGCCAGACTATACGTTGATAGTCCCTTTGCTCAGGGAGTATCAGGATCTGTCGATACATCTGTCTAATATCGGCGGTGAAGACGAAGCGATATAGACGAAAGCGAAGCAGGAGGGTGGAAATGTCCGCTTGCAGCTTCGGACCAGTAAGCAGAAGATCGTTAAGGGATTTGCCATTAGCGGATGCACAAGAGGCATTGAAGACCACACGAATTTTGTCAGGAGGATCATCTGGACGATGTACGGGATGATGGGGGATATAATATGGCTCATATCGCGGACAATCAGAAGACTCAGGGGCCAATTCCATATGGCCACTCTCGAGATAATCTCGCATGAACTCATGAGTCATGATACCCGACACGAAGAGTAGGGTTGTTGTCCAGACGCTGTTCCAGTCGAATGTACTGTCTAGTCGCCACGTTGACGGGGGTGCCCAGCCGAGACGATGCCAAGGGCAAACCAACAGTGTACCTTCCATTGGAGTCGCGGGTGACATCAGCGCAGTATGTCATCTGACACTCTCTCTCGGCAGGGGTCAGCGGAAGCACGTCAGGTACCTTATCAAGTTCCCAGAAGCGCCGAACGATGTTGACAAGTTCGTGATCCGAGTGCTGTGCGGAGGGTGAAGGAATAGTTTGAAGATCAGGGACGGCAGAAGAACTTATCATAACAGAAGGTGAGATTTGAAGAGATGTGTCAGAAGTTTCAGTCTTGTCACGAAGGGAAGGGCAGGCAGACTCTGAGCGAGGGGAATCAGGATGAGACGACGGTGAAGAAGATACAGCAGATGATGACCCTGCAGAAGACGAGGGAGAAGCGTGCTGCCGTGAAACCCGATGACAACTGGGGACATGTCGAGCGCGACCATTGGCAGTGTCAGGTGAGAAGGAAACATGTTTAGTCTTCTTGCGATGGCGAGCGTAGGGCCCATAAAGCACCCAGCCTAAGGTGGTAGACAACGCCCCCGGAAGTTCAGACGATGGACACAGCGTGCCAGGAAGAATAAGATGAGGGAGCACATCCGATCCCATCAACATCCCTATGATACGAGGCAGATAGAAGAGTGGGTCAGCTAGGTTGAATTGCTGAAACTCGGACCATCGGCCATTAAACGCTTGGACAGGGAGAGGATCTATGGGGCTGTCAACGACGTAGGCCTTGATGATAAGATGAGGGGGATCCCCTTGGTGACAGAGACTAACGTATGCGAAACTGATCTGCGTTACTGAGGGTGCGAAGTTGAACAACTTCAGGGTGAATGCGCAGACGAAGCTTGGTGGCCCAAGCGCGGGTGATTAATGTGTGTTGGCAGCCTGAATCGAGAAGAGCTTGGCCGAATACAACATTCCGCTGGTTATCTAAGCGGATCCAGGCGGTAGGCATAAGGAGGCCAGGATCTTTGGTCTGGCGCAAGGAAGATCGCGGAGATGAAAACAGATGACTATTTGGCAGGGTTAGATGACGGCAAGATGACCATACTCGAAGTCATTCGGTACCACTTCCGGATGAGTGGCAAGAATTACGGGAAGATGTAGCGGGGGAAGCCCGATGAGAAGCTGAGCCTGCCGATGAAGGTATATTACGCAGTCTACCCCTTACTGCGGTGCCCCGAAAGGTGGAGGCACGGGCTGGCGGCTCCGATATAACAGAAGATTGAGAAGGAGGCTGATTCGATGGTTTCTCCTCCGGTTGGGTACCAGAAGAGGGCGTAGAGCCCGCAGATGCTAGATGAAGGATCGTATGGTGACGTCCCCCGCATGTGTGGCAGCACTGATCCGAACCACAATCAACAGTGGCGTGGAACGATGACATGCAATTTCTGCATAATCGCCTCTCAGTTACGAAAGATATTCGTTGATGAATGGTCATGGCTTTGAATTCACGACACTGTCGAATGGAGTGGTTTGCCGAGCAGAACACACATACAGACGACGAGCTAGAGGCTTGAGGAGGACGTACCCCTGTATAGGCATGACGACGAAGGAGCAGACGCTAACCCCGCTGGCGATTGGGTTCTGGACGGCCTCTTTGGCGCAGACGCACGGAATGAGGTGATGGAAGTGCTTTCCAACACTCGCAATTGTCGATTGGTAAATTCGAGCAATTGTGCGAGATTAGGAAACTCATCAGAGGATAACTGCCCTTCGAACAGCTGGCGAGATGGTATGTCCAGGTTGCGCAAGGCAAGGGAGAACAGAAGATAATCTGCCAGATCTGGGATGGACAATGCCTTGAGGGCGTTGATGGCATTTTGATGCGTGGTGGCGAATTGTTGTAATTGGGGCAAGGAAGAAACAGATGCAGGCCGCGAATCCAATATCTGGTTTACATACAAGTCAGCCAGCCGACGGGGATTTTGGTACCGAGCGTAAAGGGCCTGATAAGCTAAAGGGTAGTTCAGGGAATTTAGTTCGAAGCCGGAGATGACAGAAGCCGCTTCACCTGATATAGCAGAAGTTAAAAAGTGAAATTTCTGAACAGGCGCCAGGGAACTGTTCAGATGCACAAGAGCATCGAAAAGTGCGATGAAGCTGGGCCATTCTTCGATTTTGCCATGAAAACATGGCAACTCGACCCGAGGAATTGGAAGGTCCACAGGGGATGACCCGGTCTTTACGACCGACGCAGATGCAGTCAGCTGACTATGAGCAGCGCGGATCTGCAGACAGATCTCAAAGAATGCCGCGAATTTCGATGGCGACCTGTCCCGATCCGGCTCCTCCAGCTGAGAGTTCAGTTTAACTATCAACTCATCAGCTTCTTTGAAGGCCTTCTCGATTTTAAATAACTCAGCCAGGCACATATTGGCCACATCCGATTCAGTAGTCAGCCCTTTTATCAACTTAAATAAGGTTGAAGCTGCTGCGAAAGCATTTTCTCGCTTGATGATGAATTCACTGATCGTAGCTTTCAATTTATCCGTCGACGGCATTTTTACTTCGCGAGCAACCCCGGTAAGTAAAATGAATTCCGAAGATGTTACCGGAATGAACAGACGATGAATGCGAATATGATAAACAGATGATTAGCGATAGCAAAAAACAAATAAGAATTCCACTGTTAAATTTCCCGAATGAAATGACTACAATGAGAATTGAAAGATGAATTGAATTAGAATTTAAGATCTAAAGGTCCCTGTTTTTCGACATCAATAAACGATTGCAGCCAGTCAATTACTGCGAATCGACTTCAGAAGAAATGCTTTATATAATTGAGCAACCGATTAAATGAAGGCACTTACCTCAGAGGTAGAAGTTAACGTTAATCGTAGGTGGTCAATTACTAAGTTAGCAGCATAAAGGGGGTATAAGGGATGGAAACAGGGAAATACCTTTCCTTTAGATGGACGTAGTAGCGACCAATTCACTAGTGACTTCAGGTGTTAGAGACACTTCACTTCCAAGATGCTCAATTTCAGGCGAACTTATTCATCAGAGGATGGCGACACGATCAGACGACTTTATTCTTTCTCAACGAAAGTATTCCACACGAATTTTATTCGCTTTAGAAGGCCCTATTAAATTAGCTTGCTTTTAACCAACTTTTTTATGCACGATCTGTAAACAATGAATGAATAATGACATGTTGAATATATCGCGCATAATCGCGAGAAAATGCTTCCGCAGATTGTCACCAGAGTGAGATGGTGCTCGAGTCGAAGAACGCCGAAGCAAATCACGTAGGCAACACAACGTTCACGAACTAACACACGTGATCATACTCTTCTCTACTCACTGGAGTGAGTTTATGAACGTAGCCTAGATGGCCGACAACTAACCTCACTTTATGTTGAAAACAAAACAAAACATTTTGTTTTGGCACATTGAATTTGCTTGGAATGAAAATATTATATGATATTACTAGCTGGCCCGGCGAACTTTGTTTCGCCTAAATGATACCTATACCATAGCCATCTTTATCTTAAGAAGGCCGTGCCTATACTTACTGTGGATTTCACAAATCGTAATCACCAGTGATCGGAGATCAACGGCTTGGTTAGATTTTTGAAGTGTCAAATCGAGTTGATTCTAGATCAAGCTCCGATCACCGGTGATAGGTATGCTTTGTGAAACCCCCGTTAAAATTGGACAAACTTACCATTGCTATTTTTTCAAGCAGGAGAAAATTAGGCATAATAAAATTTAAATGTCATCTGTCAACTGTCATCTGTCAATAGTCATCTGTCTATTGATAAATGTCATCTGTCAAATGTCAACTGTCAAACGTCATCTATCAACTGTCATCTTTTCCGTGGATATGAGCTGTCACACAAAACAGAAATACAAAAATAATATGTCAATTACTAATTATGGACAATTTTGAATTCAGTTATTTCCGCAAATATATTTATCACCCAAACATAAATCAAAAACATTTCGGAAATATAGGGAAAAGATGAAAATGGACAACTCACGATTGATGCTGATCTGATCGTCACAATCCGATTTACTTGACATTCCGGTAAAAATTCACTGTTCCACCAACTTGAGATCTTTACCCGCTTCTGATATCAGATATCTGATAACAGCCTTCCATGTTATTATAAGTTCTAAGCAAATTACACAATAATTGTATACATCGCCATCTAGTGGCGATAATATCAAATACAGTGTCTAGTCACTGTACGCTACAGTGTCTAGATAAGAGCCATTAACCGTAGCGACACCTAGTGGCCTTATTCAAAAGGAGAAAAACCATTTTCTACATAAGCAAACCGTAGCGACACCTAGCGGCCTTATTCAAAAGGAAGAAAAGCATTTCCTACTATATACTTTCTTATAGTGTCCTCCAAGAATCATAGAAAATCAAAAAGTGTTTGTGGGACTAGGACCAAATAACAAGAATGAATATGAATATGATTTAGAAGTCATTCTTGTTATTTGGTCCTAGTCCCACAAACACTTTTTGATTTTCTAGCATTTCCTACATTAGCAAATTTTTCATCGAATTTTTCAGAGTTTTAATGTATTTTATAATAACCAGGCCGTAGACGAATCCATAAATGAAGTTTCATAACAAACAGTCCATCCGATCTCGAGTTATAAATGGTATAACCAACAGCTCTTTTTTATATATACAGGGTCTTTCACGAGGAACCTCACCCATATTTATACGGGAAACTACTGAACGTATTTTCATGAAATTCAGCACTTATAAGTATTTCACGATGCTGACGAAATCACACCCTCGCCCTAAAATGGATATTTTCTGAGTTAATATCCACTTTAGGGCAAGGGTGTGATGCATACACTCACATTATTTTTTAACGTAGATTCAATATCTGCCATAAAAAAATGGGGTTCTAATTTGAAAAAATTGATTTTTCACGATTTTGTCATCCCTAACTTTGAAAGCGATTTTTTCACCCCCTGTATCATGAATCGCGATTTCGATTTTTAAAGTGGATACATCAATCTTACATCTTGAAAAATCCCAAAAATGAAAATTTTCCATCCAAAAACCTCGAAGTTATTCTTGTTTCAGCGGAGCTCTATTTTCGATTTTTTTTTCGAATTTTCCCGCTCAGAGAGAATTTTCCAACCAAAACTGAAAAATGTTACATCAAAATAACTTGAAATTTTCTAAGGAATCTATTTCTGCAATAAAAAAATGGTGTTCTAATTTGAAAAACGGAAGTTGACGTCATTTCCGGAAAAACCGGAGGTGCTCATGCCTTGAAAACATTTTAGATTTCATCAGCATCGTGAAATACTTATGAGTGCTGAATTTCATGAAAATACGTTCAGTAGTTTCCCGTATAAATATGGGTGAGGTTCCTCGTGAAAGACCCTGTATAGATATTGATACTATTGATAGAATGCCTGATATTGATCACAGTCTTCTGTAGGTTTGCTGTGTATTAATAATTCATCTTTGGTGTTTGGAAAAATGTTCCTAAATTGAAACTGAACTTTTGTGCCTTATCTTCGAGGGATAGAACTGCCAGGTTCCTGTGTGAATATAATATCGAAAATTACTCTAGTTATGATAATAATGAAATAACTGCAAGGCAGTCAAAAGATAGTAAAGATAGTGAATGAGAAAGATACCAATCGAATGATTTCACATTTCCTTTCGACCTCTTCAAAGATGGCACGAAGAAGAGATTTTGGTCAAATAAAAAACTCTTTATCAGGTGGATGAAATTACTCTGAATAAGCTGAATCTTTTCAGAGTTGTTAACATTTTCGAAGATTTTTGTGGTTTACATAAATCAACATCAGAAAAAAGTCAGAAACTTGTGTAATGTCTTTCACGAGGAACCTCACCCATAGTTATACGGGAAACTACTGAACGTATTTTCATGAAATTCAGCACTTATAAGTATTTCACGATGCTGATGAAATCTAAAATATTTTCAAGGCATGAGCACCTTCGGTTTTTCCGGAAATGACGTCAACTTCCGTTTTTCAAATTAGAACACCATTTTTTTATTGCAGAAATAGATTCCTTAGAAAATTTCAAGTTATTTTGATGTAACATTTTTCAGTTTTGGTTGGAAAATTCTCTCTGAGCGGGAAAATTCGAAAAAAAAAATCGAAAATAGAGCTCCGCTGAAACAAGAATAACTTCGAGGTTTTTGGATGGAAAATTTTCATTTTTGGGATTTTTCAAGATGTAAGATTGATGTATCCACTTTGAAAATCGAAATCGCGTATCATGATACAGGGGGTGAAAAAATCGCTTTCAAAGTTAGGGATGACAAAATCGTGAAAAATCAATTTTTTCAAATTAGAACCCCATTTTTTATGGCAGATATTGAATCTACGTTAAAAAATAATGTGAGTGTATGCATCACACCCTTGCCCTAAAATGGATATTTTCTGAGTTAATATCCAATTTAAAAAAACTGCAAGAGCAAGGTATTCAAACAGATCATTGATCTTAGAGGACCCATGATCAACAGAAATCATCAATACATGTTAAAAATACACAATTAAAATAAGAAAACCGGCATGTCTGCCGTGCATGTGTATTTTTAACATGTATTGATGATTTCTGTTGATCATGGGTCCTCTAAGATCAATGATCTGTTTGAATACCTTGCTCTTGCAGTTTTTTTAAATGTCAACTGAGTTGCTCGGTGAGTAAGACACCTTGTTGCATTGGGTTCATCCTTTTTTGATTACAAAACAGCTTATTGTGTGTATATTTTAGTGTCCTGATGAAGAGCCCAACAATAGGCTCGAAATATAGACAATCGAACGACAAATAGTTATAGTATCTTAACATATAAAATACGGCAATACTTCCAATTCACTATATATATATATATATATATATATATATATATTTTTTTTTTTTTTAATTTCACACAGTTGTGGGGTTCACCAGGTTACCCGGACTCGTGAGCCAAGGGCAACCTTGCTAGTCACTCAATAAGGATAGATAACTTGACGGATTATGCCGACCGTTCCCAGTATTACGGCCTTCTGCATCCATGCTATGGTGTTTGGAGGCAGGTTAAGTTCTTCTATGTGTGCGGAACTTCTTCGGTGGACCAGCCCATTGGCGCTTATTATCAAGGGAAGTATTGTGACTGACTTCAACTTCCACATGTCTCTGATCTGACGGGCGAGGACGTTATACTTTGTGATCTTCTCCCCATATGCCTTCGCCAAGTTGTTGTCCATGGGCACCGAAAAGTCGATGATATGTGCGATTTTCTTGGTCTTATTCCACACCACCATGTCAAGTCTATTGTGTTCCGCTCCCCTGTCAGTAACCACGGTCAGGTCCCAGTAGATCTTAGTGTGGTCATTTTCTAGTATCGCCTGTGGGCTATACAAGTGGTGAGGGGTGAAGTGTGGTAGTAGTTCTTCTCGGAGGCATATAAGTTGGTGCACCACCTTTCCCATCTCGTTATGCCGGGCCAGGTATTTTGTACCAGCTATCTGTGAACATCCTGAAGAGAGATGCTGAATTGTTTCTTCCGCAATGTTGCAGAGCCGGCATTTCGTTGTTTCCACCTGCAATTTCATAATGTGCTTCGCATACACTCTAGTTGGCACCACCTGGTCTTGAATCGCCATTAATGTTCCTTCGGTTTGTGGGTATAAATAGCCTTGCATGAGGTAAGTATGCGATTTTGTTCTGTCCACTTCTTCCTGTTGCAGGCTGGCATAGAATCTGCCATGAAGTGATTTAGACTGCCAGCTCTGTTTGAGGTTCTCTAACCTGTTTTCCATTTCAGGTTCTTCCGGTGGCGAAGATCCTACTCTATTTGCTGTTTGCTGGTAAGTAGTCACCCATTGGTGTACCGGGTTATTTTTCTTGCGAAAATAGTCCATAATGTTCTTTTCTTCTCTCTGACAGGTATCTTCCAGACTGCTCAATCCACGTCCGCCCGTTCTTCGGGGTAAGTATACTCTTTCCACGGCTGAATTAGGGTGGAGAACGCCATGTTTGGTAAGTGTTGTTCTAATCTTTTGGTCAATTCTTTGTAAATCTGTTTTGGACCATGACAGCACGCCAGCGGTATAAGTGAATGCTGGTACGGCCCACATGTTGATTGCCGTTATGATGTTCTTTCCTGACAGCTGTGTCCCAAGTACTTTCCGCGTTCTTCTGAGGAGTTCACTTTCGGCGTCTCGTTTATTTTCTTGCTGACGTATTTCATAAGTTTGTTGGATGCCCAAGTACTTGTAGCTGTCCTCAACTCCTAAACTCCTTATTTCCCGACCATCTCTCAGTTGGATGTTTTGTTGTCTAACCATCTTTCCTCTTTTGATCTCCACAACCGCACATTTCTCCAACCCCAACGACATTCCGATATCCCCGCTGAACTTCCTTACCAACTCCAGTTCTCCCTCCAACTGTTTTCGTCCTCTGGCGAAAAGCTTTAAGTCATCCACGTAGAACAAATGTGAGAGGATAGTGTTACTTTCAATGGCGTAACCGTATGCTGATCTGTTGAGCATACTACTGATGGGGTTCATGGCGATATATATATATATATATATACAGGGTGTCCCACTAGTGCCGCAGCGGACGATTTACGCGTAACGGACTGCGTTTTGCAAAAATTTTTGATGCAGACTTGATATACTACAAGAAGAGCATAACCTAAAAATATTTTCGAATATATAGGGTGGCCCACAAAAGAGGAATAGCGGGTGACTTTGTTTATTCAAATGGGACACCCTATATTCAATAGTGTTTTTCAATTCTCTAAAACTTCCTGCATGCTTCCGTGTACTTTTCACATATTTTTATTCGACAGTTTTCGAAATATTGGCCATTTTGTCAAAAAAATGATACTTGTAGAGACTATGTTATCCAATTATATTTCACGAACCCTTGCACATACCAATAACAGTTTTATATGGATTGAAAGACAAGACTTCAAAGTATCCTACCCAGCTATAATAAAGCATCTTCAGCATACAGAGTGTCCACAAAAAGACTATCAACATGACGAATTTCAAATCGATTTTTCTTCATTTTTTCAAATGCAATGAACATAATTTTTTTTCATCATTGTAATCACCATTCATTTTACTTCATTTTTTGTCAAATACATGATATGCATATCTCTAACGGAATAGGATTTTTCAGAGTTTTTCCTCCACATTCCCATTTACTTTCGAATTCAAAAAGCAGATTTGGCTTTTCTGTGGTTATTGGGAACTGTCAAATTATTCTATTCAAAATTAACATCATTGCAGCTTCAATTCAAATCATCATAGTTTTTACGGATTGGATGAATACTCACACAATGATGTAAAAATTCAAAAAATACCAATGAGTTTGAATGCACAAGTTATGAATGCTTCAAAAAAACGAATTTCAAAACTTCAGGATACAAAAAAGTGCCGGCCTTATCCTTATACAATTTTCTTCGAAAAAATTATATTCATAAGTTTCACAGGCACGCACGCAGATCTTCAAGCTCGCAAGCTCAAAGCTTGTTTGAAATTTTTGGAAGATTCGACGTTCTAAGTAGAAACATAGAAAATTATCAAAAATGTATTTTGAAAAATGGGTACAGAAAGCAAGTTTCTGTCTTCAGTAACTGATTTCATCACATTCTTGAGTAGATACATCAAAACCTTCTAGTTCCTCATTTCGCTATAATATGAATTGAAGCTTCAATGGTGCTAATTTGACAGTTCTCAATAACCACAGAAAAGCCAAATCTGCTATTTGAATTTGAAGGTATATGTGAATTTTAGGGAAAAATTTCGAAAAAGCGCTTAAAAATTCTATTTCGTTAGAGATATGCATATCATGCATTCGACAAAAAATGAAGTGAAATGAATGGTGATTACAATGATGAAAAAAAATTATATTCATTGCATTTGAAAAAATGAAGAAAAATCGATTTGAAATTCGTCATGTTGATAGTCTTTTTGTGGACACTCTGTATGCTGAAGATGCTTTATTATAGCTGGGTAGGATACTTTGAAGACTTGTCTTTCAATCCATATAAAACTGTTATTGGTATGTGCAAGGGTTCGTGAAATATAATTGGATGACATAGACCCCACAAGTATCATTTTTTTGTCAAAATGGCCAATATTTCGAAAACTGTCGAATAAAAATATGTGAAAAGTATACGAAAGCATGAAGGAAGTTTCAGAGAATTGAAAAACACTATTGAATATAGGGTGTCCCATTTGAAAAAACAAAGTCACCTGCTATTCCTCTTTTGTGGGCCACCCGATATATTCGAAAATATTTTTAGGTTGTGCTTTTCTTGTAGTATATCGAGTCTGCGTCAAAAAATTTTGCCAATGTCAGACCGTTACGCGTATATCGTCCGCTGCGGCACTAGTGGGACACCCTGTATATATATATATATATATATATATATATATATATATATATGGTAATTATGCAGAACTAAAAGAACCGTTTTTGAGACGTGAAAAAATCAGTACTCACTAATTTTGGGTCCCAGAATACGAAAATGAAAACGAGAAGTCTGCAATTCTCTTAGTTTTTCCAAAAAAAATTCCCAAAGTTTCCGTTTGGAAGGTGAGGTTATATATAGTTCTAGCCAGTTTTATTGTGATTTCTCAATGAATACTCATTGGAAATGGTTTATTTAACAATCTCTGAGAGTTTCCAGCAAAATAAAGCTTTCATTTCGTCGAAATCGACGATTTTGTTCGTTGTTTACATTCGTTTGTGAGCGCCATATTTCGACCTTGAAACTGTCAATCGACGCGAATTCTGCAACGTTGCCAATGTTTCAAGCTCGTAGTTAAGTTTACGTTGAGTTCGAGATAATGACGTATGTTCTCATTTCGCGCCCCTTTTTTGTTGAAACACTTGGCAAGAGTTAAGCTTACTTCCCTCCAATTCTTGTTGGCTGAATTTTGATATTTCCAATTTGAAATGGCGGGGCCCCGCTCATTGTTTTGTGTGTAAAATACACCAAGGCTCGGACCCCCTAAAAGCACATTATTGAAACGGCCTCGTTTTTTTTCTTTTGCCAAATTTTGCTTCGTCAATTTCAACAATTTGCCCGGCGCGCGCCGGGCAAATTGTTGAAATTGACGAAGCAAAATTTGGCAAAAGAAAATATGATTGAGGCCGTTTCAGTAATGAGCGTTTAGGGGGGCCGGGCCTTGGTGTATTACCGGGCCGGCCCCGGTATTATTTGTATGTATTACACCAAACATGAAATTTTGCTTCGTCAATTTCAACAATTTGCCCGGCGCGCGCCGGCAAATTGTTGAAATTGACGAAGCAAAATTTGGCAAAAGGAAAAAAAAAACGACGCCGTTTCAATAATGAGCGTTCAGGGGGTCCGAGCCTTGGTGTATTACACACTCAGACCTTTGTAAAAGATTACACACAAAACAATGAGCGGGGCCCCGCCATTTCAAATTGGAAATAAAAAAAAATAGCCCAACAAGAATTGGAGGGAAGTAAGCTTAACTCTTTCTTGCCAAGTGTTTCAACAAAAAAGGGGCGCGAAATGAAAACATACGTCATTATCTCGAACTCTACGTAAATTTAACTACGAGCTCGAAACATTGGCAACGTTGCAGAATTCGCGTCGATTGACAGTTTCAAGGTCGAAATATGGCGCTCACAAACGAATGTAAACAACGAACAAAATCGTCGATTTCGACGAAATGAAAGCTTTATTTTGCTGGAAACTCTCAGAGATTGTTAAATAAACCATTTCCAATGAGTATTCATTGAGAAATCACAATAAAACTGGCTAGAACTATATATAACCTCACCTTCCAAACGGAAACTTTGGGAATTTTTTTTGGAAAAACTAAGAGGATTGCAGACTTCTCGTTTTCATTTTCGTATTCTGGGACCCAAAATTAGTGAGTACTAATTTTTTCAATGCGCTCAACCAGTTCTTTTAGTTCTGCATAATTACCATATATATATATATATATATAAATTTCTAAAGTAATGGTCGCCTTTATTTGAAATAGTTAGGAAATATATATATATATATATATTTTTTTCTATACTAAAATGACATATGTCAATGCAAAGCTATGATATATATTATCGCTCGCCATCCGTTGCGGGCTTGATTCGAATTTTACTGAAGAAGTAAAGTATACAGGGTGAGTCTTTGACTTGTACATATATTTTAACTGTAGATTCCCCTCATCAAACGAAACACTTTTTTCCCATACCATTTTTCAAAATTCGGTTTCGTTTGTAAGATACAGGGTGTCGAAAATCATATCTCCGGAACCGTTATTTCAAATGAACTGAATTTTGGTTCATTGGTTACTCTATTCATGGTGCATATTCCTCAATCAAAACTTATTCAATATCTCTCCTTGTTTAAAAGTTACAGGGTGGTCGACTCAAAAATTCATGCAAAAACACTATCAAATCACTTGAAAAGGATAAACGGTTCATATTTTCGAAAGAATCAACCATTTTAGAGAATAAAAGTATTCCTATATTTTTTCAATAAAACGCGTCGTTTTCGAGTTATTCCTAAATGTATACGAAGAAATTTGAGGAAAAAATCATGAATTTCATAAAAAATCTGAATGCTTCCCTGGATTAAATATCATCGAATATTGTTTCTTCTCTGGTCTCTTAACAGATTAACAATGTTGTCAATTTTTATCAACTGAATTCCGAGAAGCATGAAATTATACAGTTTATAAGGAGTTTCTATTGAAAATTTATTGATACCCGTCCTTCAGGAAAATCTATCTTCTTAACAATATCCTCTTGGAATTTTTAATCGACCCTACACTGTTTTCACATCACATTCATCACCTGTTTGCTTTATTCTCTGCAAACTGCAAGTAAATAAATAAATAATAAAACGAATCCATGTAGAAAGGTTATCGCGTCTTGTCTTGTCTTGCGTGGCGGCTACATCGCACTCGGAGCCGGCAGCGCACTTAAATTTAGATCGTAGCGCTGTATCGGCGAGAATCAGAACTACTCGTTTGACATTTCCAAAGAGCAATGCGTAGAAGCCTTTAGCGAAAAGTAAACAAAACTAGTGCCTCTGTGATAGTTCTTCCGTTAACGATAGGGGACGTTCTGCTTTCTTGAGTTCGCCATTGTTGAAGAGAAAATCGACAATCTGGCATCGTCTTCTCTAGAATTCTATGGTATATCACAGAGGAATGGATTAGGTTAGGTCATTGACCTCGAATCATATGACTTTGATTAATGGAGTTAGGATAGGTTAGTGAGAAACTAATTTTTATAAGATAGTTTCAGGGTATCGAGGCAAATATGAACAAATTATTAGTGTTTACAAACTAATCTTCAGGAAAATCGAAGAAGGAACTTATTTTGGTGTGAGAAATATGGCAATTCAATTGCAGAAATTATGGAACAAAACTTAGCGTTTTTGCTTGGAAATATCGTGTTTGTAACATTCTTATTCAAATAAGGTTAGTGCTTGAGTATTTTCTAAATGTATCACCCAGAATATCTGATAATCACATCAATTTCAATTGAAAAATATGAACTTTGAGGTGTTTGTAGAGAATAATATCAGGCACGCATTTAGCACAATTTTTTTTTTTCAAATGGCTATATCTCTTTAACAGAGCCGAATTCGGAAAAATGGAAAATGAAAAAAAGGCTTCTTTAGGCCTCAAGAATCTACAGTTAAAATATATGTACAAGTCAAAGACTCACCCTGTATAGTATCCAATTCGCGGTAATGGTCATAAGACACTTGATGAATCACACCATTCGCCTAACGGCTCGTGCGCCCGTGGTGCAAGGTTCAATTTCAAAAATGAAGAGACTCACGGTTGAAACTTACATTTTGGCAAAGAGTCATTGTTCCACCATTGTTTGAACAATGGTTCCACCATCTAGAGATGTTTATCCGCTTTTTGATCTAGTAATAGCATTCCGAAATAAGTTCTATGGGTACCTCATAACGTAAAAGTTATGTGAAATGTACTAACAAATTTCCCGATAATTCGATCGAGTGCCATGAAACATGAAGGTGGCCACTACGGTTTTCTACATAACTTGCCTCCTTTGGATTTGACCAATAAACTATGTAAAATTTTTAACGTGAATAAGCTAGCAAATAACGATAGAAAAGCATAGGAGAAATCGAAAATATTTAAGTAGAAAATTCCGAAGATTTTTTCTTGTTGTCTGATTTAGGCTCCGACGTTATCTTCACAAGTTCTACAATCGTATTGTTCCGGTTTTGTTTGTTATTCAACATTGTTTCAAGAAAATTGTACATGATAAGTGGTGTACTGCAACTTATAACGCAGGACCAATTTTCACAAAATACTATTTTTCATTCAGTATTTTTCAGATGTTGGAAGAGAAAAACCAAAAAATTTCCAAGATTATTTTCGATTAAGGGTCGTTTATACTGGCCCGTAACTTGAACTTTTCCCTTACCCTAAGAGTTGAAACATAGAAATTTCATGCTATGGTTTATACTTTATAACTTTAACTTATTCCCTTACAGAGAACAAATTTTAAGGGCATAAGTTACGGGCCAGTATAAACGACCCTTTAGACTCAATGTGATTCTAGGTATCCAAAATAATTATTGGATCGGCAAATTAAAATCAGGGGAATATTCTACAACGGACCAACCGAAACATTTAACAATCGATCGAGTGCGTCTGGCAAATACCACACTTGCATAGCAGCTATTGTCTGCTGAATTTTTTCCAAACTGTATATTTTTAGCTGAAATCAAATAATGGAAGTATATTCAATCATTTTTTATATTTATTTGAAAGACCACTACAACATACAAAATATTTTTTTTCTATAAGTACATTCTTGATAGATAATAAATGAAAAATATAACAATAGAACTATTAACACTATATACATGCTGAATCCACAAAAATGTATCACATAAATCAGCCTACTCCTGAATTGGAGCGGTTCAGCAAACAATTGGAATGATTTTATTCAAGGAGCATTTTACCATATACATAATATGACGACAACCTTTGTCTTTGTAAGTTGATTAAAAGAGATCATTGAATTTCTAACTAAACTTTTAAGATGTTGGGTACTATTTTAGATTGAAACAATATCATGTCCGATATATTTTTGAACACCTTTGACTAGAAGTAACTTTTTTGAAACCCCTTGATCATATTTCAATGTGGAATGTTCTGATTTAATCTAAATGATCATTATTCTATTACTATAGTATTTACCTATTTCGAATAGCTGCCTGGAATATAAATGAAGAATCTACTCATTTCCTTTAATAATCTTGTGCACAAAGAAATTCAATTCAATTTAATGTAAAATGCTCATTTCATTCAATAATCATTATCTCAATAAAGATTTCCAGATCCAAATATTTATATATTTTTAATACATTATAACTTAAAGATACATGTTATGGAATGCTTCTTATTTGATTTATGATATGAAGGGCTTTTTCATTCCGAGCCTTTTTACAGGAGGTACAATGCATTGAAATAAACCATGCAACCAATAATCACCAATACAAAAATTTCGAGATGAAGAAGTTGAACATATCAACGAAATTCTAACGGCGGCTTCCAACTATCAGGTAATTTCTGTTGGAAGCCGCCTTAAATACGAACGGTTCAGCAGTAATATCTCGCAGAGGCCCCAAAATGCCTGATTTTGACTGCCTTAATAGCGTGAGCAATGCTTTTCACGGGTCGGGAGCAGGTCTGTAATTTTGATTTCCAGAAATAGAATTCCATTTCAATGGCTAATAACTTCGCCATCATTTTTTATGTCTGTTATTTTCAGTGAATTGTTTTATTTTAATGAGTTCTACCTCATGTTAAAAATAGAGACCTTTTAAAACACCCTTTTTATACTATAATTGCATTAATCCATGGAAAAATTAAAACTACCAACCTTATTCAAACCATATAGCTCTTTGAGCTGGTTTCTGAAGAACTTTTCGAATTCTTCTTGGATGATGACTTAGAACTTTTTTCTGATGAACTGCTCGAAGTTTTGTTTGAAGAACTATTACTGGACTCAGCTTTGGCAACCGTTAAGAATACATCTTCCACAGTGGTTTCAGTGACGATGTAATCTTCGATTAAACTACATTTATTTTTTAGGATTTCCATGTCTTCAAACAATTTGCTCATAGTTTTCTTCGATGACTGCATAGGTTTAACATGATAATGCAGTAAACCCTGAAAAAAAGTACACTGAAAATTCTGTTCATATTTTGTAGATGTCAAACTCAATACCAGGATGAAAACGAGTAATAGGCCAAATCCAAAAATAAAAAAGCTGACCTTAAGGACGCCGTTCAGAGCGAGTAGGAAAACTCAGCCGATAGAGGCGCCACCGTGCATTTTATGGAATATCTCCATAGAACTTACATTATCTCTATAAGTTCTATGTTTATCTCTCTAATTATGAATGAAATGTACAATGGCGCTCTCTATCCGAAAATCGCTGAACTATGAAATAAGTGAATATGTGGGTAAAGCAGGAACTTTTTCCGCCATATATTTGAATTTGGCCAATCTCTGCCAATTCCGTATTTCAATTTGTTTTTCTGAATGATATTATCTGTAGATTCACTTTTAATCGGAAGTTGAACGGAAGCATAAGTTGGCTTTTTGAAAGAAAAAAAATGAACTGTTTATGTAATAATAATAATAATAATAACAGCATTTTATTGACCAAAGGCCAATTGGCCATCGACAAAGTTTGTCCTGCAGCCAGGAAATATTAACAATTTTTACTTCATTACATCCCATTATTGTATAAAGGGTGAGTCTTTGACTTGTACATATATTTTAACTGAAGATTCTTGAGGTCAAAAGAAACCTTTTTTTCATTTTCCATTTTTCCGAATTCGGCTCTGTTAAAAAGATATAACCATTTGAAAAAAAAAATTGGGCTCAATACGTTCCTGAAATGATCTTCTGGAATTGTTGCAAAGTTCATGTTTCTCGATAGAAATTGAGTTTATACATTTAGGGAATACTCAAGTACTAACCTTACTGGAATAAAAATGTTGCAAACACGATAATTTCAACAAAAACAGTTAGTTTCATCGAATTATATCTGCAACTGAAAACCCACATTTCTCACACCAAAATAAGTTCCTTCTTCGATTTTCTGCAGATTAGTTTGTGAACACTATTAACTTGTTCATATTTTCCACGAAATTCCCAAACAATATAATGAAAAAAGACTTTTAATTCAGATCATCAGAATTCATTATTAAACAACCTAACCTAATCTATTTTGTATCCATTCTGTGAATGTTCGCACAGAAATTTCAAGGAAATGTTGTCAGATTTCTGATATTTTTATTGAGGATTTATTACGAACCATAGAATAAATCACGATACACTTGTGTACCGTGGTATAAATATCTATGAATTTGCCGTTTCCATCATAAATCGAGTTTGCCGCCAATTTAACCACGCATGCGTCGAGCGAAAACCGAAAGATTGGTTAGGTATCTGCAGGTCAACAGGTCAACTATAAACAATAACAAACCAGAGTCTCTGAACAAACTGTAAACATTATGTGAAGTTCTGAATACATTAGCAAGGCACACACGAAAGGGAAATCCGTGAGATCTGATCCGCAGTCCAGATTTGTTACAGTTCTGGACTGCAGATGGAATCGCTCCTGCCGATCTGGTCTGTCGGGATCATTGAGATATATAATCCGCGACAGACCAGATAGGCGGTAGCGATCCCATCCGCAGTCCAGAACTGTAACAAATCTGGACTGCGGATCAGATCTCACGGATTTCCCTTTCGTGTGTTCCTTGCTATTCAGTGAATTATTGTTCTAATGTGATTATTATGTGGAGTGGTTGTCTCTGGTGGAGTGAATTAATAGAATCTTAACCGTGTCGAGTTTATAAAATTCCAGGAGGATACCTATTGTTTAGATGAAATCATCGACTCAGATTATAAGGTATCACTTCAGTTTTCATTAATTCAGTGGCGGCGCGTGGATTTTTATTTTGGGAGTGCACATCTGGGAGTTCGGGGGAGGAACAAAATTTGAAAACTAACCTTCAAAACTTGCATTTCAGAGCACTTTGTGACGTTCTTTCGCCTTATCTCGGGATAATATTCAGAAAAGGGTTTAGCGCAAAAATCTGAAATTGTAAGTACAAGGAGTACGGTCTGTTAAAGTATAACGGAAAACTATAACCATTTGGAAAATGTTTGAAGTGTCACTTGTTTCATCATCTTTATATTCAAATACCGTGGATTCATTCAAATGATCCCTGAGTGCTAAATCTTATTCGGCCGAAAAATTGATATGACCTAAATATACAGGATTTATCGAATCATTTCCTTCATAATGGCCACTTAATGCTAATTCGAAAGCACCACAAAATGTAATACAATTTATGATTTTCGATAAAATGTATCTGTTCTTTTTTTTACTTGCTCATAAGGTTTCTCGATATTCAGTCGGTAAGCACTGTTTAATTGTTGTCGAATATCTTGTTTACCTAATAAATTAAAACCTAATTTTCATGGCAGAGAGGTGTCTTGGAACTTTGTGATATTTTTTTATTTTTTTCTTTTAATGGATTAAATCCCTGACACCGGATCTGGTCCATTCTGTTTTATCATCACCAGCAATTAAAAAACAAGGAAAACAATAAAGTCTGTTACTTATTTCACAACCACATAACGATTCGGCTTTTTCATAAGTGTCTATCTTAAAGGTTCTTTTATAATCGCGTGTTTTACATTTTGTTACCTACATGCGTGATCGATAAATTCATATTTGGACGACCGGCACTTTTGATTTTTTATTTTTCTTCTGATGTCAGCAAAGAAAAACGAATTGTTTTCAAATATTGTCATAATTGCGCGAATACAACAAACACGGTAGATAGCATCTCAGTATCTCACCCATAAATAAAGAATTATCTCACCTACACACGACGTACATCGGTACATCGTAGCACCGTAGATCGTAGATCCATGACGTAGCCTACGCGTACACATTCTGCATGTGTACCTGTGCCTGCTTAATCTTGTGGACTGTAGCGGGACGTTTTGGGCGCGCGGGGTCGCTGGTGCTCCAATCAAGGCTCACTTCGGATGTGCAGTGTACCGACTACCGACTGCCGTCTAGCGTCTACGACTCTACGCGTATATTTGCATTGGCGTTCGAAGTTCGCTTGCCGTCTGGAGTCAGAAATACAGAACCGGAACATTGGAAATGAAAAATTAAATTGAATACATACCCAAATATAAAACGTTACGTTTACGTCGAACACAAAAGTAAATTCCTTTAGATGAAGATATTAATTGGGGGTACACGTGCACATGTGCACCTATTGAGCAGCCGCCACTGCATTAATTTCAATTTTATCTCCCACATTTGTGGGATTTTATTATTGAAATATCTCGACAAAGTTGATAAATATTGTGACAACATTGTAAACTCGTTTAAAGACCAGAGAAGGAATAATATTCGATGATATTTAATTCAGAGACGCATTCAGATTATTCTTGAAATTAATGATTTTTTCGTCAAATTTCTCCGGGTAAAATTGGAAATAACTCGGAAACGACGCGTTTTATTGAAAAAAAATAAGAATACTTTTAGTTTCTTAAATGATTGATTCTTTCGAAAATATGAACCGTTTATCTTTTCAAAGTGATTTTATGGTGTTTTAGCGTGTATTGATGAGTCGACTACCCTGTAACTTTTATACTAGGAGAGATATTAAATAGGTTTTGATTGAGGAATATGCACCAGGAATGGAGTAAAAATTCAACCAAAATTCAGTTCATTCGAAATAACGGTTCCGAAGATATAAACAGAAAAGTGTTTTTTTCATGGATTTTCGACACCCTGTATCTTCGAAACCAAACCGAATTTTGAAAAATAGTATAGGAAAAAAGTGTTTCGTTTGATGAGAGGAATCTACAGTTAAAATATATGTACAAGTCAAAGACTCACCCTGTATATAAAGTTAGGTTTGGTATTTTATACAGTTGGTTGTTGAAAAAAAAAAAAAAAAAGAAACATACAGGTACTTATAAATTTGTTGTGTCTTCTGGAAATTAGTTTGAAGTTAGCTGTAGTTGTTCTAAATGTTCTCTGATGGTGTAAATTGGGTATTTAGCTTTAGATCTTGTATACATATTTCTTTGTTGTAGATAGTCATTGAGAATTTCCCAGTTGTGAGGTCTTTTGGCGAAATTCTCTGATAGTCTTGTAATTCTATCACAGATTGGTTTTATGTTAAGCATTTTGTACAGAAGTGTGTTTGGTGGATTAAACAGTGGATTTTTGATATTTTTCTCAGGGCGCATGTTTCCCCAGTTTGCAGTTGCTTTTTTGTTGGCTGTCGGCAATTTAAATATACAGTGTGTCCATATTCCAGGAGTGGTCTGCATATTGTCTTGTAAATTTTGGCGGCTGTGCGGGTGCTAATTCCCTTGTTTTTGTATGTTAAGCAACGGAAAACTTGGGCTCTGGTTGCTATTTTTTTTTGCAGTTTGTTGTTTGAAGTTTGAAATTTAGTTTCTGATCGATTTGAAGGCCCAAGTATTTTATGATAGGTTTTGGTCGAATCTGGTGTTGTCCAATGTTGATAAATGGCGAGGAGTTAGTAATCCTGTGGTTAAATATCATCAACTCGCATTTTTTAGGGTTCAATTCCAATTTCCATTTGTTTAGCCATTCTAGAGTAGTATCAGTGAGTATCTGAAGAATTTCAATTGTGTGAGTTAGCGTTTTTTTTTGCGCGACTAAGGTGGTATCATCGGCAAACTGGAGCATGTATGTACTTTCAATGTCTATGTTCATCCTGGCTGCTATGTCGTAGCAGTAGATGTTGTAGAGAATTGGTGAAAGTGGTGAACCTTGAGGGAGACCTTTCTCAGCAGTGAATGGTTGTGATTGTATATTTGTGATTTTGACTTTTAAAATTCTCTCAGAAAGGAACTCTTTGATAATATTTATGAGATATGAGGGAATTTTTAGTTGAGTTAGCTTGTAAAGCAATCCTCTATGCCATACGGTGTCAAATGCCTTTTTGATATCTAAAAATAAAGCTGCAGATTTATGGTTGTTCAATTTTGCAGTTTGAATATTTGATGTCAAAATCGTCATTGGATGCAATGTTGAGCATTGTGCTCTGAAACCGAACTGATGTTTTGGTATGTTGTCTGTTATTAATTCGAGCAATTTTCCCTTTATGATTTTCTCGAACAATTTCCCCATAGTAGGCAGCAATGTTATTGGTCTGTAATTGTTTATTTCTTTGGTGTTGGTATTTGGTTTAGGAATTACTATTATATCGCCTATCTTCCATTCTGGTGGAAAATACCGTGTTTTTAAGCAAAATTCAAATATTTTTATGATGAACAGGTGAATTTTCAGGTCTAAGTTCTTTACCACCAGCCAAGAGATAGAGTCTGGACCTGGAGCTGTGTTTTTCTGTTTGTGAAGAATATTGAAAAATTCCTCTTGGTTGACTTCAACCTCATTTTGTCCTCTCTTTTCATCATTGTTGTTAAATGACTGTCTATACCAGTTGTTAACCATGGTGTCAGTAGTTTTATCAAATTGGTCAATTACAGTTTTTTTGTATTGTTTTGAGAAATGTGCACTGAACAACTGCACTTGCTCATCTGCTGTGTTGTATTCTCTTCCATTGTGTTCAATAATATTTTTTGAGTTTGAATTTTTGTACTTTGAGAGCTTGTTGATTTTCTGGTAAAACATTTTTCCCCTTGTATTGTTTATTTCATCACAAGTTTCTAACCATTTTCTTTGTATATGTTGTTGTATAGCTTTGTGAATTAGCTTGTTATAGTTGTTTATGGATGTTTTTGTCTGTGGCATTGGATTAGTTCTGTATTCTCTGTACATTCTTCTTTTGGTTTTGATCATTTTTATTATGGACGGTGGAAGTTCGTGGGTGAAGTATTCGATAGCTTTTTTGGGTGTGTTATCCAGTGTACTTTCTTTTAGGGTTTTCATAAATTCGGAAATCACATCTCTAGTTATTGGATGTTGTTCGACTTCTTCAACAAATTTGTCATTTTATTGTTTATTTCACCAACATTTGTTTTGAAAAAATTGTAATGGAGGTTTTCTTCTGATTCTTGGCTTATGTTGATTTGCAGCTTCAAAGTGATCGCTAAGTGATCAGAACCCAAATCCGGTATCACATCTATGTTTTTGAAGGAATTTCTTAGTGAGCTTGAGAAAATGACCAGGTCAGGAGTACTATCAGAATTGTTTGGCATCAGAAAAGTTGAAGGTGTCTTTGCCATTGTGAAGTTGGAGTTTTTCAGAAATTCATTGAGTTTTCTGCGTTTTGCTGTCGTGTTGATGTTGAAATCTCCAATAATTATTGAGTATTTGTGGTTAGAGGCCATCCTGAAAATAGTCTCCTCCATTCGAGATGTCGGGTGAATATATATGAGAAATATGTGTAGTTCGTCGCCAGCTATTGGTAATTCGATGTGTAGGGCCTCGTTCAGTGGGTCCATAATACTCGGACTGTTGCATTTCTTCATATGAAGAGATGGATGGAACATAGCTAAACTACCTCCTCTTGCGTTATGGTGGATCATATTACCGTCATGTCTTCTAATGTCCCAATTCCTGTAACTTATTTGGTCTTCTGGTTTTGTTTTTGTTTCTACAAAAAGTGCTCCTAGGATATTATATCTTTCAATTGTGTTTTTTATTAGGTAATTTTTCGTTTTGTAACTATTGATATTGCAGTAGATTAAATTTAATTCACAATCGAATTTGTTTGCTCATGTTTTTATGGAGAGTTTCTGTGGGGGAGATAGGTTCGTCCATGTCCAAATCAAACATCAATATATACACCCAATTATTGCCGACAAATGTAACTGATGTTTCTATATTGTATTCAGTGATGAATTTTTTTTTCAATTTTTGTATGAGTTCTTCTCTGTTAGTATTTTTGGGGTTGTTTAATTTGCTTATAAATGTGTTAATGATTGTATCGTGAATAGTTATTGGTGCGTGTATTCTTGATTTCTTCATGACTTCTGATTTGATGTGGTTGCTTTTCTTGTTGAGTGTTTTGACTGGTAGATTGGGTATTCCTTCTATGGGTCGAGTGGGACGATTTGGACACTTGAAAGACCATGCCTGATGCTCTGTTGAACCACAGCTGTTACATTTCGGTGGTAAACTTGTTTTGCACTTGATGGTTGAGTGTTCTTCGTTGCATTTCAAACACTTGACTAGTTCTGTACAGTCATTAGTGCAATGTGTATATTTCATACATCTATTGCATGGTAGTGGAGTAGGTTCGGGGGGATTACTGGTATACACTGGTTAGTGTCTGCTTTTATAGAATAGTCCTTCAGATAGGAGTCTTTCGTAAGAGCTGATGTCCCCAGTTATTAGCCTTATCATAGTGGTTGGTAAATTTGTTTTTTTGGATGTGATTCTTTTGCAGTATCTAAATTCAAGTTTGTTGTATTTCAAGAATTGATGGATTTCTCCATCTGCAATTTCTCTTTCCATATTGGCTATGACACATGAGTAATTTGGAGTTGGTAGTGTTTTGTTTTTATTTCGTTCAGTATATGGTGAGGCGTCACAGAATCTTCGGAGAAATCAACCCAGAAATGGGAATGAATCCGAAAAACCTCATAAACAGGCTATTGAACCTGATAAAGGACACGAACCTATTCTCGTGAGGAACCACTGACGAAAGAGTGATACAATAGACCCAAGCTGGTCGTAGTGTCACAGGGAGGCTAAGTGCTAACCCGGTCTCTTGTCCGTCAGTCAATAAATCAATCAATCAATCAATATGGTGTGGCGATTGAAAACCCAGTGATTTTATTGTTGTTCTTCATTTTTTTAGGGTTTCTTCTATAATATTTTTATGTAATATATTGGGGATATTATTGTATTTCATGGTGGAGTTGCACATGCTCATTATTGTTGTGAACATGTGTTAGCGATCTTTCTCATTTTGTGGAATGTACTTTAATTTCAATATATGTTTAGATTTGGTAATTAAACGTTTATAACAAAAAAGTATTTTTCTAAACTATTCCAAAGACATTACAACTTGGCGACGAGGATAACAAAATATACGATTAGTTAGTGCATGCTTACAACCATTGCATAATTTATTAAAGAAAAATGTGCAATTCAAATGGTGTCGGTAATGTGATATTGCTTTCAGAAAAGTTAAGAAGATTTTAGCGTCATTTCCAGTTTTAGTCCATCATGATCCCAACTTGTATATAGTATCAACCGTAGACAGTTCATTCTATGGTATTGGAGCTGTTATTTCACATCGCTACGGTCCGAATGATGAGCGTCTTATAGCTTATTCTTCTCAAACATTAACCAAAAGTCAACAGAATTACTCACAAGTAGAAAAAGAGGCTTTGACCATCATGGCAGGCGTCAAGAAATTTTTTCAGTATTTATATGGCAGAAAGTTCTTGATCAAAACGGATGCCAAATGCCTATTGACTTTATTTGGAAGTAAAAAAAATTTACCTATATTAGCTGCTCATCGACTACAACGTTGGGCCTTATTTCTTTCCAGTTACAATTATGAAATTGAAAACATCAAATCGGTCGATAATCAGGCAGATTTCTTGTCAAGATTACCTTTGAATGGTCATATTCACGAATCAAATTCAGAAAATCCATATGTGAATTTCATTACTCCAACAAGGACATACCAATAAGTTGGAAAGAAATCTAAGAAGAGTCGAGGAGAGATAGGGAAATTAGGGAGATCTGTGCATATGTAAGACGGGGTTGGCCAAAATCAATTACTCCACACCTTATTTTCAATATAAAAATGAATTGAGTGGTAGATAAAGGATGTTTATTGTTGGGTCATAAGGTTGTCATTCCCTTGTCTCTCAGAAAGAAATTCCTGGACATTCTTCACGGGACACATTTGGGAATGGTTAAAAGTAAGAGTTTAGCTCGTTCTTATGTATGGTGGCCTAATATAAACTATGAAATTGAAAATCTGATCAAAAATTGTGTAAACTGTTTAGCTGTAAGAAATTCTCCCTCAAAAGTTCAATTACAGACTTGGGAATATCCGAAGAAACCATGGTATCGTGTTCATGTGGACTATGCTGGTCCAATTTTTCAAAAATATTATATTTTGATAGTGGTAGATGCTTATAGTAAATGGCCAGAAGCAATCATAACTTCGAATAATTCTTCTTACACGACCATCAATGCCTTATGTAAAATTTTTGCCAGATTTGGCTTACCGAATATATTAGTATCAGATAACGCAAAAAACTTTAAGTCAGATGAATTCCAATCATTTTTGAGTAAAAACTCCATTCAATTTAAAGAAATAGCTCCTTTTTATCCTGAATCTAATGGTCAAGCCGAGAATTCAGTAAAAACAATTAAAAATAGTATTTTGAAGGTATTAAAAAGCGATGATTATCAGAAATTGAAGTTGGTTTTGAGCAATTTTTTGTTTTCTTATCGAATTGCCCCACACTTTACAGGGTGGGCAAAATTGGTGCTACATGAACTGAAACTTTTTAACCCGAGGAGTTAGAAAAAATGAATGGCACCTTATAGTCCTCTTTTTTCGAGAAACTGATAATGCCATCAACTGCATTCCTCTATCTTCATTCGTTTCCGAGTTATAGGCCGAAATTGAAATTTGGGAGATTTCAACTTTGGTCATTATCTCCGTTTCTGCTTATGCTAGGATGTTGAAAAAAACATTATACAGGCACTTTTCTGATAGCAATCCAGTGGCGTACTCTGATTTTTTCTAAGAGGTTTATTTGTTGAGTTATAACATAAAGTTGTGTTTTTTCTTATGGAAACAGTAGTTTGAAATGACTTGAAAAGAATCGCCATTTTTTTCCGTTTCAGAAATGTATCATATGTCATACATCGCCCTCAGATTCGTTAAGATATTATGAAAAATATGGTTTGTATAGTCCATTCCCTTTTATGAAGTATCCCTGTTTGTCATGAAATTTTGACACATTTCACCGTGTATGTTTTGAAAATGTTGGGTTCTACACCATTTCCAAGTGTATTTCAGAAAGCGACAATTGTATTTCAGAATAGTCAATTGAATTTCAGAAAGCGTCAATTGTATTTCAGATTAGTCAATTCAATTTCAGATTAGTCAATTCAATTTCAGATTAGTCAATTCAATTTCAGAAAGCGTCAATTGTATTTCAGATCAGTCAATTGTATTTCAGAAAACATCAAATGTATTTCAGATTAGTCAATTGAATTTTAGAAAGCGTCAATTGTATTTCAGATTATATCATATGTATTTCAGAAAGTAGGAATATCATTTCTCCACGACTGCCACAGAATATTAGAAGTCTACTAACATCGAATTTGACCATAGAATGTCAGTATTCCATCACTTGATATATTGTAATATTCATTCACCATTCACCTAAATCGATATCAAGCAAATAATCAGTAATGACCGCGGTTGTTCAGTTTGGTTCTTGGTTTTTGCCTTTTAGGGAATAACCACGAATAACCAACTCAAGCTTGAGTACAATCCTAGTACATTTTGACTGAATTTCATTTCCACATACTGTTATGGAATATTCATTCCGTAACACTTTTGAAAATATACTCGTGATTCCTCAGACTCGCCTACAGAATAATTCACTCGTATCGGATTTTCATTCTGCCCTTGTTACAGAATATACTATTGAAGCGAATATTTGAAAAATGCTCGAATATGAGTTTTCAAGAATTACAGTTTCTTTTTTGTGCCACATTAAACCGATTTTCCAAATATCACAATCATCCCGCTTTCAGTCTCGGGACACGAATGACCATTTCCCAAATACAATTGACGATTTCTGAAATTAAATTGACTGATCTGAATTACAAGTGATGTTTTCTCAAATGCAATTGATGATTTCTGAAATACATATGATATAATCTGAAATACAATTAACGCTTTCTGAAATACAATTGACTAATCTGAAATACATTTGATGTTTTCTGAAATGCAATTGACTAATCTGAAATATATTTGATGTTTTCTGAAATACAATTGACTAATCTGAAATACAAGTGATGTTTTCTGAAATACAATTGACGCCTTCTGAAATTCACTTGGAAATGGTGTAGTTATTCTCCTGTCAGTTGAACGAGCAAAGTTGCCGTTTCTGCTAAAAAATCGTAGTAATTACGTATTTATCAAAATGTTCCTTTACCTTGGGAAATTAATGAATTTGAAAAAATATTATGTGAATTCAGAAGACATTTAAATACATTTTTGCACAACTTGAAATACTCCAGTTTGAAAATGTAGTCGTCCTACGAAACCTGCGCCACAGTTAAACCTTAGGGCCGGTATTATAAAAGGCGAATCTAGGATTCAACCGTGCGCCAACTACCAGATAGTGAGGAATTTGGTTGTTGGCGCAACGGTTGAATCCTCGGTTGGCCTTTATAATACCCTTCGACGAACTAACTCCATTTATAAACTTAAAAAAGGGTAAATAGAAAGTAGACTTGGCAATGTCGCTTGATTTTCACGAGTACCAACCTGCGTCCGTTTTAAGTGAAAGAACTTGATAAACCTAAATCATGGCTAACCGCGATACTTTATAAAAGTGAATGGACTAATGGAGTATATGTGGAATTCAAATTATTAAGTAGGCTGAACCATAGTATTATATAATTTTGGAATATCTCCATAATGCCGCCGACGATGACTTCAAATTTTAATAACTGACAGTTGTTTCAAACAGAGATCACACCATCAAGTATTCAACCGTGAAATAATAATTACACCATGCGTAGAGATAATAATTCTATGATTCAGCCTACTTAAATAATATCTTAACGAATCTGAGGGCGATGTATAACATATGATACATTTCTGAAACGGGAAAAAAATGGCGATTCTTTCTAAGTCATTTCAAACTACTGTTTCCATAAGAAAAAACACAACTTTATGTTATAACTCAGTAAATAAACCTTTTAGAAAAAATCAGAGTACGCCACTAGATTGCTATCAGAAAAGTGCCTGTATAATGTTTTTATTTCAACATCTTAGCATAAACAGAAACGGAGATAATGACCAAAGTTGAAATCGCCCAAATTCAATTCTGGCCGGAAACGAAAGAAGATAGAGGAATGCAGGTGATGGCATTATCAGTTTCTTGAAAAAAGAGGACTATAAGGTGCCATTTCTTTCTCCTCGGCTTAAAAAGTTTTAGTTCATGTAGCACCAATTTTGCCCACCCTGTATAACAGGGCTGGCTCCTGCAAAATTGATGTTAAATAGAATTCCCAGATCTGTACTTGATTTCATTCACAGAGATGATAAATTTGATGTAGATACAAAAGATGATTTTGTTGAGTTTGTAATGAGTAAAGTTAAAGCTGAGCAAAATAAACAAATTGAGTATTATAGAGGGAGAAAAATGAGAGAGTATAAATCCGATGAGACAGTAGCTGTAAGAGACTACAGAATTCAAAATAAACCACGTTGGATCAAGGGTATAATCAAGAAAAGAATTGGTTCGAAATCATATCTTGTTTTTATTCTTTCGCTTGAAAAATCTTGGCGCAGACACAAAAACCAAATTATAGACTTCAATTTCTCTGTTAATAGGAATAATGACGACGTTGACATAGACGCTAAGGAGATTGATAAAAATTCAGTAAACGGCAACTTAGTTAGCCAACAATCTCCATCAAAGGGTTCTTCTTCTAAAAAAGAGTCACATATAGAGACAATTAGACGTAGTGAAAGAAATGTAAACAAAAAAGTTCATTATAATCTTTAGTATTTTGAAATGATGTATAGGAATTGTTGTCATTTTCTAGTGCAATGTAAGTTGATATGTAAAAGGGGGAAGAGTGTAATATATTGGGGATATTATTGTATCATGGTGGAGTTGCACATGCTCATTATTGTAGTGAACATGTGTTAGCGATCTTTCTCATTTTGTGGAATGTACTTTAATTTCAATATATGTCCAGATTTGGCTAGGAGCATAGAATAAATGGAGGGAAGGCTTCATACGCTCGACAGATCATTTTGAACTTCCAATTTCGGCGGAGGTTAGAGTTTCGTGTGACGCCCGATAGATAACGCTGTGATCGCTAATAGGGCTATATCTCACATATGTCTTGTTCTCTGGCGCTACAGTTGCAAAGAATATTATGTTGTTGTCATTTTTATTGATACATTTTTATGGCCAACAACAAAGTGATTAAATAATAAAACTTTTTGTTGTTGACTGAAAGGACTAAAGGAGGTCGAAAAAAATTGTATTGAATTCGAATATTGTTTGAAGTAAGTTACTATAATAAAAAAATTAAATCGGCTTCGATAAAAAAAATTCTGCGGCTTTAACTATCTAATTTACCTGATGGTTTTGTTCATTTCAACGTGTGTTGCTAAGTATAATATTTTTAATTGATATAGTGTGATTTATTATACTATGTACTATATAATTATTGAATGGAAAAACGAGGTAAACAGTTTGAATTTTTATTGACAAGTATCAAAACATATTGAACAATTTTAATATTACCTATTTTAGCCAAAAAGGCCTCGGTGGGATAATGACGCATTCAAAGTTTCTGAAGAAGAGAATAATCACGCCTTCAGATTGACTTAAAATGACGTCCGGTTGTTCCATATGAAGAAATCGAAACAAATTCTTACTACATTAAAATTCGACAATTCCATCTCCGTTTTTTTCAGCTTCTAGAAGAAGACCTGTACGTTACTTAAATAAAAGAATTTTCTTAAGTCTCACCCTTCAAAATAACACCAAATATTAATCATAACAGTATTGTTGACATATCACCGCATTCTAATCAACTATTTATGCGCAATTATATGGAAAGTCTATGATCGGAAATAAATTTGTCAAAACTAATTTTATTTCGAATATGTATCGTTATAGCCATGCTGGAGCCACTAACGACGTTGGCGCCATCTCGTGACCTTGCGGCGAACTGACAAGTGCGGACGTTTTTGGCAGTTCATTTTTGTAGCGGAGCCTTCCCTCCATTCATTCTATGCTCCTAGGATTTGGTAATAAAACGTTTATAACGAAAAAGTATTTCTCTAAACTATTCCAAAGACATTACAGTTGAAATAAAAGTGAAACTATTTTCAAATGCAACTTGAAATAAAAACACACTACATTGAACTCCCACCTTAAGCACTGTCGTTAAGTTCAGGAGATTTCGAGCGCTCATTTATACATCTTTTATATACAGGGTTGGGATAAAGTTTGGCACCAAATTAATATCTTTGAAACGAAACGGGCGATATTTTTGAAATTTGGCAGCTGAGTGTAATGGACCACAATGCATCTGATGAGCATATTTTCATTAATGAGATAATTCCGGTTTAACCGGAAATGACAGAAATTTTTTTTATTTAAATGGGACACCCTGTATATTTCTGCAGATTCTGAAAGAGCACCTCCTCACTATGATAGACGGGTTCGGAATTTTCTAGATGCTACTTTTCCAAATCGATGGATTGGACGTAGAGGACGCATAGAGTGGCCTGCTCGTTCTCCAGATCTCAGCCCATTAGACTTTTTTCTTTGGGGTTATCTAAAATCACGTGTTTATGTTAATCGACCAGCATGCTTGCAGGAATTGAGACAACGGATTCTTGATGAATGTGCATTCAAACATGGGGAAGTTTTGAGAAAAGTTACTCAAGAATTTATTAATAGACTGGCATATTGTCAGGAGGTGAATGGCAAGCACTTCGAACATTTACGGTTGATTTCACAAAGCGAAATCACCGTTGATCCGAGATCAACAGCTTGATTCTCTGATTTTTGAAGTGTCAAATCGCGCTGATTCCAGATCAAACTCCAATCACTGGTGATTCGGCTTTGTGAAACCCACCGATAAAATGATTTTATTTCCAAACGATCGATAACAACGTCATTTCTCGACTGACAGGATCACAGAGAAGTTCTATTTCTCCGCCTAGGCGGAGAAATAGTTGCTATGGCTTACTTTTCCCGCCGGCGGCAGGAAAAGTGTTGTTATGCAAGGGAATAATTTCGCAAGACAACCGTAACTATACAAATGTTACATTTTTCACTCAATTATAACGATCGTAAATGTCAATATTATTCAGATTCCCAGGAATTTCAAGATGTTTGAAAATAAAATAACATATTTCATTCGAAGGAGAAGTGACTTTTCATGGCTCGCTTTCAATTACCCGCCTCACTACGTTCGGCGGGCAAACTAAAGCTCGCCATGAAAAGTGACACTTCTCCTCCTTATGAAATAATATACTATTTTTTCATTATTTTCAATAAATTTTTTCTACTAGTAAAAGCCCTGTATTTCTTCTCTTTATAGATTTTCATAAAAAATACGCCATGAAAAGCAGAAAGAGTTATCTACTACGAAGTATTTCGTTTTATTTCTCACTATTGATACAAATAACAACGATTTTTTTGAATGGATTTTTTCTCAAATGTACAAAAAGACTGAATTTCTTCTTTTTGAAGAGAATTTTTACATGGAACCCGATATGGACAGATCCGAAACAAGGAGCACTTTCAGAATCTGCAGAAATATACAGGGTGTCCCATTTAAATAAAAATTTTTTTTGTCATTTCCGGTTAAACCGGAAGTATCTCATTAATGAAAATATGCTCATCAGATGCATTGTGGTCCATTACACTCAGCTGCCAAATTTCAAAAATATCGCCCGTTTCGTTTTAAATATATTAATTTGGTGCGAAACTTTATCCCAACCTGTAGATTCGTATTCAAGAATCCATATTCACCCGTTACATTTTGAAATTTCTTATCTGAATCTTGTGTGAAGTTTAATGCCGAAACTTTCTTATTCTCCACAGATGAATGTTCAGGCCTAAATGTTATTTGAACAATATAACTTCTGAAAGAAATCACGATGATTTACCGTGTTCATTTGGTCGACTTGTAGGTAGGGCAGTTGGAGGACCGGAAACATTTCGAGATAAATCTTCAACTAATATTATAAAGAGGAAAGATTTGTATTTTTGTGTGTTTGATACGACTTGGCTCAAAAACTACTGGACCGATTTCAGAAATTCTTTCACCCTTAGAAAGCTACATTATCCCTTAGTGACATACTGACATAGGCTATACTCTTCACCCGAAAAAAATTGAGGATACCTACGTGGATACAATGTATGACGGAAATGTACCTCTTAAATAGTTCTACAAAAAAGTCCGCGATAGCATATATCTATCTCTTAAGATTATCTATTACCTGTTTATGGTAATCAGATGTTTTCCAAAATTATGCACTATTTGGGAGTGCGTTTTTCGAATAGGGTATTGAGCCTCATCCAACTTAATACGTTATTTATCCCCAGTATTGCCCTTTACATCATAAAATTACAACGAGTACATTAAAAGCTATGGCAGGTTGAAGTGATGAAGATGAAGCCGCACAACCGGACCTAAATGCGTCTCCGTGCCAGGTAGGAGAGCACCGAAGTGTGAGGGGGGACATGCACATCTATGAAAGAGTAGCCGCGTGGATCAACTTTTAGACACGCGAAAATTTTATAAACAGAATAAATGTTGTAGATTCACTCTAAGTTCATCGCAAAATGTTAATAAGACAAATTACTACCCGGGCGAAGCTGGGACAGGCTGTTGTGTTATTATACACTAGAACTGTTGTTCAACGTGAAGAATGAAATCGCGGAAAACCGTTCCTGAATCTTTAAGAATATCATATTCTATTAGAATTAACTTACGGGGTGTTCATCTTGAAGTTCTCCATCATATTCATTTTCTAAGACATGCTTAACATAATCCAAGGAATCGACAGAATCTCCGGAACTTTCTTTATCTTCCCATTTTTTGTTGTTGACTTTTGTATTATCGATTAATTCTTCTGAATAAGTCTGCATAACGAAGGAATCTGGAAAATCTTCTACAGACGACAATCTATGTCCTCTCTTCTCAGCTTGTATAATCAGCTGATCCACATTGCTTTTACTAACGTTCAAATTTTTCTGTTTTAATTTTAGTTTGACAGTGAATCCAGTATGATATTTCTCCTTCAGTTGTGGAATAGTATCATTACATTCGAGCTGGCCATCTTTCATGATTCCTAACCTAAAATTGTTATTAACTTTTATTTCACCTAGGAATGAGGTAGTTGACTGGATTATGAATAGGTTGAAATTTATTTGGGATATCAGTCTATTTAGTAAGTGTACTCTTTTTTCCTTACGTCTCGAGCTTTCAAGATTTATTTATCTCTTCTTCAGGAGAGGCTACAAAAAACAATGAAAATGGTGATAACAATAATACTAATTCATTTTCGATTCGCGGCCATTTATTAACTATATCCAAAACTTATAGATATATATCTTGATTTTTTCTTATCTTCAATGAATAAAAACTGTTATAATTTATCAGACAATTAGTATTTTTTTTATGTTGTGGTTTTCATGAAAAGGCATATCCTGTAATGTTCAGAGAACATCGTGAGAACCAAGGGCAAGCAGGTAGGTGTTCTTCTTGAATTTCTGAGGGTTATATGCCTCGGGGAACACCTCCCTAGGCAATGTGTTCCAAAGCCTTGCGAATTATGAGGTTTCGTCATCTTTTTATCGAATTTCAATAAGATTGTAATGGATTTTGGCGATAATTTAGCGCTGTATAAAATGTATCCATGTACATTTATTACAGCCGCTCACATATTTATTAATTTGTGTTCTGAGACAAATTATTTCCATCTTATGACAGAGAGAATATTTGGAAAATTTGTTTCAAACTTCATTTTCAGTATTGTCAAAGTACCGAGTATGTTTCAAACTCTGACTTTTGGTATTGTAAAAGCACCTACAGAATACAAATAAGAATTCATATGATCCCAGAATATCGTTAAGTACATTCTGGAAAAAGATTGACTCTAGGTATAAGATGAATTGAGAATCATAATCATTGCCGAACATCATTTCAATTTTTTTTGCGTAGAATATAACGCAATCATAAAAATAGGGCTCCAGTTTAAAAAAGAATAGTAATGGACGAATTTTGTTCACAAATTTTGACGCAATTTCAGAATCATACTGGGATGAAAGTCCTCCAATGCACATTCCCACATTCTTCGAGAATGTGATATACATAATAGTGATAAAGTACAATATGCCCCTTGTTCTCCAGTTTCTTCTCAATATTTTAATAATTATTAGGCTTAGCGCAACAGTTCGAACAAAAAGTCATGGAGAATTGAAATCATATTGAAGAAGAAAAAATGAGAACAAATTTTTTAGGGATATTAATTTTCATTTTCGGTATAACCGAAAGAGATGGAGCTCCAAAAATATTTAAGCGAAAATGAGAATTTCGAACAATTTTATAATCCACATTTTCATATTTCAAATAGGTCAAGTACTTCAGAAATGTTTAATAGGCACTCGAACTTGGAACACCCGATTCCTAGTCGGGTATATTATTTTCAACATCAATCTGACATCACACAACCTAAACAGTCCACTTCTTATCTGCATTGGCTTATTCCTCAACTAAATCAATAAGTTGAATTGATAACTCGTTATTTTGGAGTAGCATAATATATAGGGTCTTTCACGAGGAACCTCACCCATATTTATACGGGAAACTACTGAACGTATTTTCATGAAATTCAGCACTTATAAGTATTTCACGATGCTGATGAAATCTAAAATATTTTCAAGGCATGAGCACCTCCGGTTTTTCCGGAAATGACGTCAACTTCCGTTTTTCAAATTAGAACACCATTTTTTTATTGCAGAAATAGATTCCTTAGAAAATTTCAAGTTATTTTGATGTAACATTTTTCAGTTTTGGTTGGAAAATTCTCTCTGAGCGGGAAAATTCGAAAAAAATCTAAAATAGAGCTCCGCTGAAACAAGAATAACTTCGAGGTTTTTGGATGGAAAATTTTCATTTTTGGGATTTTTCAAGATGTAAGATTGATGTATCCACTTTAAAAATCGAAATCGCGATTCATGATACAGGGGGTGAAAAAATCGCTTTCAAAGTTAGGGATGACAAAATCGTGAAAAATCAATTTTTTCAAATTAGAACCCCATTTTTATGGCAGATATTGAATCTCCGTTAAAAAATAATGTGAGTGTATGCATCACACCCTTGCCCTAAAGTGGATATTAACTCAGAAAATATCCATTTTAGGGCAAGGGTGTGATGCATACACTCACATTATTTTTTAACGTAGATTCAATATCTGCAATAAAAAAATGGGGTTCTAATTTGAAAAAATTGATTTTTCACGATTTTGTCATCCCTAACTTTGAAAGCGATTTTTTCACCTCCTGTATCATGAATCGCGATTTCGATTGCTAAAGTGGATACATCAATCTTACAACTTGAAAAATCCCAAAAAGAAAATTTTCCAACCAAAACTGAAAAATGTTACATCAAAATAACTTGAAATTTTCTAAGGAATCTATTTCTGCAATAAAAAAATGATGTTAATTTGAAAAACGGAAGTTGACGTCATTTCCGGAAAAACCGGAGGTGCTCATGCCTTGAAAATATTTTAGATTTCATCAGCATCGTGAAATACTTATAAGTGCTGAATTTCATGAAAATACGTTCAGTAGTTTCCCGTATAAATATGGGTGAGGTTCCTCGTGAAAGACCCTGTATACTCGCATTTTCATTGAATATTTACATATATTAAGTGTCATGTGAAACAGTATGTGTGAGGTTTCGTACCATTAATTTTCAAACAGTTTTTTCATATTGCCTTCATGATGGCGGAAATGGCGTGACGTCATCGCACCAATTTTTCAAATTCCACATATTATGTAGAAAATGAAGACATATTCTTTCACTGATTTGAAAATCATTTGAACCAAAAAAACTGAAGGACAATTTTATTGGCTGTCGAGTTTTAGGTTGGGATGTTAGAGTTGTATCTTTCGAACATACTTTGTGCATAATGCTTCACATTCCTGCATACTGTGCGAAGTTAACAAAAATGTAAGCTTCTTCTGTGTCTGCATGTCTTTGATAATACTCCAAAATATCCTCCTACTGACAGGATCAACCCCATTGGTTGGTTCGTCCAGAAATATATTTGGAGGATATCCCATGAGAGCTAATGCCAAACACAACTTTCTCTTATTGCCCCCACTGTAAACACCGCATGGTTTATCAGCCAGGCCATCAAGTTCTGAAAACATTCATGTTATACAAAAAAAAGTCACTTAATGCAGATAACTTACGCATCATTCTCAAAAAGTGATTAGCTACGAAGTCCAGATCTTTGTAGTGATAGCCTCTGAAGTATGCAAAAATCTTGAGTAGCTGCCTTGCCGTCAGCGCAAAGTTTAAGCAGTTATTTTGGGGGCAATATCCAATTTGTTGTAGGTACTGAAAATTTTATTGAGTAGGTAATCAATTATTCATTATCAGAGAGTGTGTTAAATCAACGTTTAGTGTCATCTTTTGTTCAATATACAGGTGTTAATAGTATCATGCTACCGCGGCAGTTATTTCCCAACCTGGAAATGGGCGGCCAACACTCATAATAAAAATAAGCTGATTGAATAGATTGATGTTGGGGGATCATCTCCCATAGAGCTGAAGTCGTTATTTTTATAGAAAAATCATCAACAAAGCCACAGCAAATTCAAAAAACTTCTGACACTTAATTATTAACATATAAAATTAGATTCTGATTGTTAATTATTGAGATATAATAAAATATTTATTTTTTTGCAAGAGTTCAAGATGTGGGCCTGATTGTATAGATAGCTAAAAGGAAAATGCAGACGAATGTGCACCGGATACAGACTTACGGTGAATTTCCATGCATCCGTCATCCGATGATACGATCGTCCGAAAGTGTTGTGATTGGCGGAAATATTCAAAATTGAAAGAGCACCAAACATTCGTCCGAAAGTTTCAACTCTCTTCCGTTATCGGAAAAATATTTAACTTTTGTCCGTTATCGTATCAGATTTGACATAACTTTTTGAATGTTTGGCGTTCTCTTCTTTTTGGAGAAGAATATAAATATAGGTATCAATGAAGAATTTGTTGTTGATCTCGATTCTTTTATTAAAAAGAAAGAAAAGGAAACGAAGTTCGCCAATATTATGGGTGAAAGATATTTTTAGGGGCAGAAAGGCCCAAGGAATATTCAACAATTTGGTTGAAGAAATGCGATTGTCTGATAGTGGGCAGTATTTCAATTATTTAAGAATGAGTAATATCACATTCAACAAATTATTGAGTATTTTTGGACCATCTCTCACAAAAATGTACCATATACGAGAACCCATCTCACCGGGTGAAAGACTATAGCTTTGACTTTAAGGTTTGTAATTTGTTAATTCTATAATTATACAGTGCACGTCAAAATTATGGAACAAATTCATTTTCTCAGAAAATAAATATTTGGCAACAAAAATCCTTCAAAAATGCATAAAAATTCAACTCCCTTCCGTTATCGGAAAAAGTTGAAAAATATTTAACTTTTGTCCGTTATCGTGTCAGTTTGACATAACTTTTTGAATGTTTGGTATCAATGAAGAATTTGTTGTTGTTCTCGATTGTTTTATTGAAAAGAAAGAAGAGAAAACGCAGTTCGCCGATATTATGGGTGAAAGATATTTTAAAGAGCAGAAAGGCCCAAGGAATGTATAACAACTTGGTGCAAGAAATGCGATTGTCCGATAGTGGGCAGTACTTTAATTATTTGAGAATGAGCAATATCACATTCAACAAATTATTGAGTATTGTTGGACCATCTCTCACAAAAATGTACCATAGATATCAAGACAGAAACAAAACGAATGGATCTATTTAATATATGAAGAATTAATTTTTTCATGACATTGTAACTTTCAATATTTGTGAACAAATGAAGGTGTAAAATATGAAAAATATAAATATTCCTATTATTCTGTTTCAACAACCACAACATGTTATTTTTTCCTCATCTGGGCAGAACTCGTCATGTTCATAATGAAAGGTTTTGTCAGCAATAGATCATAACATTCCTTATATTTTGACTAATCTTCTCTCATTTCTTTTTCTATGTGCTCTGTGCAGGCTTTCCATTTTTTAGCTGTTCACTCTTCAAGAGCCTCATTTCAAAGATACTTATTCCACTTGCTCAATTTTTTGCCAAAGTTGTTCGAAACATTAATGACAGAACAAAATGTCAGTGTTATTTCCAACACCAACCTGAATTCTGCAACTCAAAATATCACTGAATGGGCATTACCAACATAATTTCGATTTTCCAAAGCCCCCCGAAATGTCGATCATTCTTGGATGGACTATATACGATATCCGAATCGGATGACGGATGCATGGAAATTGACAGTTTCATCCGTCCGACAAAATGTATACGATATCCGAATCGGACATCGGATGACGGATGCATGGAAATCCACCGTTAGGAGTCTATGTACATTTCGATACATTTGGGTTCTGGCCTTCAGGGCTATTTGAATGAACGAAAAAATTAATTCGAGTAGTCCTCTCATCCATCTATTGAATCAGCTAATCATAAGTCTTGGCCGCCATCATAAAGTGTTCAAAAAAAAATAAAAATATCTGTCGAAACGAAATCAGTGTACCTATATGTGACCATGGAGCGGGCCCTCTAGAGCAATGGAAATTGAACCAAAAAATCTATTCAATCAGATTGTTGTAGAATGATCTATCTTTTTCTTATTTTTTCTGAATAAACATTATTTAGTGTTAGAATACGGTTTATGTGATTTGAGTCGAAGAATTTCTGCTTTAACAGCATGCGCTGGACAAACAGTTCGTTATGATGATTTTTTGATTCAGAAAGCAGTAAATACATGGAAAATAAGTTAAAAACAAAAAAACCTTTTTTAAAAAAAAGCTTTCAAAAGAAGAAAATAAAATTTTCCTTTAAAATTTTAACTATCTACTTATAACCTCATTATACAAAATTTATATGATCATGAAAGCTTGTCGCGAGGTTTGCGTAAGTAGGTACAGTTCAACTTCAGTAGTTCGGACACTCGCTAGTTCGGACACTCGCTAGCCCGGGTACTCCAGTAATTCGGGCACTGCTTTGATTCGGGCAGTTAATATTTTCACCTCTGAAATCCGGGCGCGAGAACATTCATATGCAAAACAATATAATTTTCTGGTCTGAACTTGTACAAAACAGTTGTAGGACGGGTTGAAAACGTCACGGGGCGCTGGCCGCATCATCAGGAGTGAGGTGAAGAATCTTCTCCTTGAAAACTTGTTACTTTTGAAAAGGATCAAAAACAAATGCATCAAATATGATCCAAAAGTAAAATTTATTCATATTTTTCAAAAAAAGAGAACATAAGGCAGATGGTGCATGTTCTTATACAGGGTGTCCCACGGTCGAGTGCCTATTAAGGTGAATACAGACTATTCTGACGTGACGTGATTCCACGTCACATCAGGACCGTGCAGTGCTCTCATTGGCCTAATATGAACGTGAACGCACAGAACGATGTGTTGCATTTTTATGCATTTTTATATCACTCACTATTTTGACGTGGGCCCACATGTAACCACGTCACGTCAGAATAGTCTGTATTCACCTTTAGACGTTTCTGGAGAACTGGACATATTTGAAATCCGAAAATTGGGATTATGATATTGTTGGAAATTCTCTACAGACCTAAAATATTTTTGAAGCCTGAGCACTTCCGGTTATACCAGGAGTGAAAATAAATTTGTTCAAAAAATTTTTTTTACAATTTTTTCGTCCCTGATATGATTGAGTATTCAATGCTGAATACATTTCTGTTGGAAATATTGTATTCATTCGAATAGTTTTCAAAATATCGAAAAAAAACCTGAAAAAATGTCAAATATTCATAGTCAGTGTTATGTTCATTATTCTTATTCTGAACATCCCGAGTGTAAACCGTTCTCACAACGTCGAAGTAGAAGAATGAAGAAAGGTCATACATCTTTTGAATTTCATAAATATCATCACAGGGTGTTTCAAATTTTGTGTCGAAAACTGTGATGGAAAATTGGCCATAACTTCTGTTTTTCAAATTAGAACCCTATTTTTTTATGGTTGTGTTGGATTCTGCGAATAAAAATAATGATAGCACTCTCAGATGTTCTTGCTCCTAAATTCAGTAATTCCCGAGATATTTGAGCTTTTCTGGATTCATGTTGTACGTAGAGTCAAATTCATCTCATCTTTCGCATGAGAATATTCTGTGATCATAGAAGATAAATTATTCCATTAATAATTCACAAGTGACAGTTCTTATTTTAGGCCTTAACCTCACTTCTCGATTTTAATTCAATGGTTACTATGGTTTCATAAAGAATAGTAATCGAATCTGTTGGCATGAGAATATTCTGTGACCATAGAAGATAAATGATCCCATTCATAATTCACAGGTGACAGGTCTAATTATTAGTTGTAACTATGGTTTCATAAGAATATTCATCGAATATCTTCAGATTCGATGAATTTTACTCTACGTACAACATGAATCCAAAAAAGCTCAATAACTCGGGAATTACTGAATTTAGGAGCGAGAGTTTCTGAGAGAGCTATCATTATTTTTCTTCGCAGAATTCAACGCAATAAAAAAAATAGGGTTCTAATTTGAAAAACGGAAGTTATAGCCAATTTTCTATCACAGTTTTCGATATTAAATTTGAAACACTCTGTGATAATATTTATGAAATTCAAAAGATGCATGACCTCTCCACATTCTTCTACTTTGACGTTGTGAAAACGGTTTACACTCCGGATGTTCAGAATAAGAATAACGAACACAACAATGACTATGAATATTTGACATTTTCTCAGGTTTTTTTTCGATATTTTGAAAACTATTCGAATGAATACAATGGTTTCAACAGAAATGTATTCAGCATTGAATACTCAATCATATAATAGACGAAAAAAAAAAAAAAAAAAATTTTGAACAAATTTATTTTCACTCCTGGTGTAACCGGAAGTAGTCAGGGTCCAAAAATATTTTAGGTCTATAGAGAATATCGAACAATATCATAATCCCAATTTTCAGATTTCAAATATGTCAAGTTCTCCAGAAACGTCTAATAGGCACTCGACCGTGGGACACCCTGTATATATTTATTATTCACATTCATAGTGCAAAGTAGGCAGTACATACATATTTATATGTAGTCGTATACATATAACTTATTTTCATTATTAGAAATTTGTAAACTTTGGTTTTATTTTAAGGAAAAATTTTATTTTCTTCTTTTTAGAGCATTCAAATGAAAGCTTTTTTCAAAAAAGGTTTTTTGCTTTTAATTTAATTTTAATAACTTTTTAGTTATCGCTGGCATGGTTTCTGAGTTATTCACGCCAAGCCCTTCCATATGATACCCATATTACAGACGTGTATAAAAAATAACTATTCAGCCATCTTGGATGTTCCGCCATATTGGATTTAGAATGACGTCACCATCATTTTTCGAGTTACTCTTAGCAGGCCCTTTCATTTGATATCTATTTAATCTGACACTTTCGTATTCCTTATTTTCAATAATATCGATAAATTGTCTTGGGAGTGGAATAAGTTTAAAATGAGAGACGTTAAGTCATTCCTTTAAGCGACGTTTCGCAACTTTATTGTTGCTTCTTCAAAGCTCTACAAAGAAACACAGATAAACACCTACAATAACAATGAAGAATGCAACATCATAATACCTCGGAAGTGGAAAACGTCCGTCAATCCTTCATTCAAACTTGGTGAAAATTGAAATTTCATTTGTTAAATAATCGCACAGGTCAACGTATTGCTATATGTCATATGATGATAAAATAAACAATTATTTGCGTGCTACGCTGGCGTACAGATGTATGAAAACAAGTTTTTAATAATTGTCGGATAAACTGTAATGACAGGCCGCCCCCACCCCCACAAGCAAACATACACTCAGAAACAAATGATACAACTAAAATCAAAATAGAATCACAAACATTTAAATTCTGTGTCGGGAGAATAAATTTAGGATGTTATGGTATATAGCACTCAAACCCAAACAATCAGTTCTAAGATTAATGTTTTCGGTCAGTTGAATTTGCACCATCTCCCCCATATTTCGCCTGAACCAATTGGACTCCCTATCCAAAACTGTTACATCTTCAAACCTAAAATCATGTCCGGTACTAAAGTGATGTAAAGCCAAAGCTGTTTTGTTTGCTTTGGCCTGATTGTGATTTTTACAATCATTTTTGTGCTGTCCTATTCTCAACTTTAAATACTGTTTCGTCTGACCTATGTATGATTTTCCACACGAACAAGGTATCCTGTAAATTACATTTGACAACATGTTTAACGGTGTAGGATCTTTCAACCGTGTAAACAGGCAATTGGTGGTATTTACATTATAGTATGCTAATTGGATGTTGTTATTGAGGGCACCATTAATTGATTGTGAAAGGCCCTGTATGAATGGAAATCTGAAGTATCGGCTATCTGATGCAGTCTCTTGAACACTCGTACGGCCATAGTTCGTGAAAAATGAGTGTATACACTGGTTGACAAATTTTTTGGGGTAGTTGTTGTTGCTCAAGATGGTCCTTATTCGTCTTAGGTTGGCATCGTGATAGGAAACATGACTCAAGTTTACCATTCTGTACAGTAGTCCCTTTATTGTGCTCATCTTATGGTTGATTGGGTTGTTCGAATGGTAATTCAGTATTCTACCTCAACCTGAATTAGTTGGCTTGACATACCAGTTTGTCGTCAGTTCTCCACTCTCAGTTCTCTGAACTTCCACATCCAAAAACGCTATTTTCATGTTCTCTTCTCCTTCGATGGTAAACTGTATCTTAGGGTGGAAGGAATTGAAAACCTCAAGTATTTTATCGTGGCATCCCTCGGGTATTGCGGTTATTGAGTCGTCAACATATAGCCAGAAAAACGGGATCGTAAATGTTACAGTAGCCATTACGGAAGAAACCAATTCGTCCATTATAATTTCTGCCAAAATTGGGCTCAAAGGATTCCCCATAGCACTGCCATCCAACTGTAGGTAAATGGTCCCCCTGAACTGAAAGTAGCTTGAATCGAGACAAAAGTCAATCATTTCCATAAAGAGTTTTTGCGGAATGTTAGTGTACGCCGAAATAAATTTCCATCTCTTCTTCAGTATAATTCGAACCAGCTGTTTGGGAATATTCGAATTTGCGAATATTCCCAAACAGCTGGTTCGAATTATACTGAAGAAGAGATGGAAATTTATTTCGGCGTACACTAACATTCCGCAAAAACTCTTTATGGAAATGATTGACTTTTGTCTCGATTCAAGCTACTTTCAGTTCAGGGGGACCATTTACCTACAGTTGGATGGCAGTGCTATGGGGAATCCTTTGAGCCCAATTTTGGCAGAAATTATAATGGACGAATTGGTTTCTTCCGTAATGGCTACTGTAACATTTACGATCCCGTTTTTCTGGCTATATGTTGACGACTCAATAACCGCAATACCCGAGGGATGCCACGATAAAATACTTGAGGTTTTCAATTCCTTCCACCCTAAGATACAGTTTACCATCGAAGGAGAAGAGAACATGAAAATAGCGTTTTTGGATGTGGAAGTTCAGAGAACTGAGAGTGGAGAACTGACGACAAACTGGTATGTCAAGCCAACTAATTCAGGTAGAATACTGAATTACCATTCGAACAACCCAATCAACCATAAGATGAGCACAATAAAGGGACTACTGTACAGAATGGTAAACTTGAGTCATGTTTCCTATCACGATGCCAACCTAAGACGAATAAGGACCATCTTGAGCAACAACAACTACCCCAAAAAATTTGTCAACCAGTGTATACACTCATTTTTCACGAACTATGGCCGTACGAGTGTTCAAGAGACTGCATCAGATAGCCGATACTTCAGATTTCCATTCATACAGGGCCTTTCACAATCAATTAATGGTGCCCTCAATAACAACATCCAATTAGCATACTGTGACAAGTACGGCCCTGTGCGCTACGGCTCGATCGAGAAGTTTCTGGAAACGCGTGGCGTCATAGCGGCCGCGAATGTTTCGCGAAGTTTCTAGACGGGTCCGGACTTAGCGAGAAACAATCGGCGTTATGCATATAAGGGCCCATCGACGATGAGAGATCATTCAGTTAGAGACGAGCGACCAGTGAAAATAAATAGTGCCGAATAAATCAGTAGAAATAAATTGTACAGACTTTTGTTAGAATAAGTTCATTAGTTATTAATTATTAGTGTTATAAGTAGTGTAAATAAATAGTTTAATTGAACCCGGACGTTTTAATAACGAAGAAAACGTTACAATACTATAATGTAAATACCACCAATTGCCTGTTTACACGGTTGAAAGATCCTACACCGTTGAACATGTTGTCAAATGTAATTTACAGGATACCTTGTTCGTGTGGAAAATCATACATAGGTCAGACGAAACAGTATTTAAAGTTGAGAATAGGACAGCACAAAAATGATTGTAAAAATCACAATCAGGCCAAAGCAAACAAAACAGCTTTGGCTTTACATCACTTTAGTACCGGACATGATTTTAGGTTTGAAGATGTAACAGTTTTGGATAGGGAGTCCAATTGGTTCAGGCGAAATATGGGGGAGATGGTGCAAATTCAACTGACCGAAAACATTAATCTTAGAACTGATTGTTTGGGTTTGAGTGCTATATACCATAACATCCTAAATTTATTCTCCCGACACAGAATTTAAATGTTTGTGATTCTATTTTGATTTTAGTTGTATCATTTGTTTCTGAGTGTATGTTTGCTTGTGGGGGTGGGGGCGTCCTGTCATTACAGTTTATCCGACAATTATTAAAAACTTGTTTTCATACATCTGTACGCCAGCGTAGCACGCAAATAATTGTTTATTTTATCATCATATGACATATAGCAATACGTTGACCTGTGCGATTATTTAACAAATGAAATTTCAATTTTCACCAAGTTTGAATGAAGGATTGACGGACGTTTTCCACTTCCGAGGTATTATGATGTTGCATTCTTCATTGTTATTGTAGGTGTTTATCTGTGTTTCTTTGTAGAGCTTTGAAGAAGCAACAATAAAGTTGCGAAACGTCGCTTAAAGGAATGACTTAACGTCTCTCATTTTAAACTTATTCCACTCCCAAGACAATTTATCGATATTTTTGATATCTATATTGCAGAAGTGGATTTAGAATTAAACGTGTATACAAAATTTCAGCTCAATCGGTTGAAGATATCATACATACATTGCAAGTTAAATGAAAGAAAGCTTTAAAAAAAATTTATGCTCACAGTTCTCGACTCATCTTCTACATTTCCCTCATCCTTGAAAACAGCGGATTTTCCATCAGATTTCATTATTTCTTTCGTAAGCATCCGGAAGGTAGTAGTTTTACCTGCTCCATTGACACCCAATAATCCATAACATTTTCCGCGATCCACTTCGAACCTTACACCTTTAACAACTTTTTCGCCGCCGATGTATTTTGTTAAATTATGGGTGTAGAGCACATCTTTTTTGCCGAGTGATTCTTCGCTCGAAGTTCTGGGGTATATCAGCTTATTTATTTCTTCAGAAACTATCTTGTAGTAGTCCGAATTCAGCAAAACGTTAATGGTGAAGTAGAGAATGAAAGGAAATATCATTTTCCATAAATCTTTCCAAACGCCGAGTTCTCCATTATGAAAATAGTTCTTGTGGATGATACATTCTGGAGAAGTGTCCCCTGAAAATTGAATAAGAATATGAAGCATGCAAAAATGATGTTGAATAACAGTTATCAAGTATGAACATGGACAATTTTGGTCGTAAAAGACAACAAATTCTTATTTGAATATAGTAAATTCAGGGATGTAAAATTATACCGCTTAGTGGGATGAGGAATTTAAATGGCAAAAGAAGTCAGGTGGCAGTAGTGGCAAATTAATTGGAAGGTATTTAATTGTTTCATGAAAGTTTTAGAATGTGAACTCTTATGATAAACACATTGACAAACTATGACGTAGTTTGTGGAAGGTGATTGTCCCAAAAAAATTACCTTCAAGCTATCGTTTTCAAAAAATTTTTGCTTTAATTTCGATCGATAAATAACAACTTTGAGGTGTTTACATTCATTCCAAAAAACTATGTTGGACACGTACTCGCTCAGTTTATTTTTGAACGAAGCCGAATTTGGAAAATATAAAATGAAAGAGTTTTGTTTTACCCCGATAATATACAAATGAAAAATGTGTACCTGTCGAAGATTCACCCTGTATAGATGAATACGACCACCAAGTCGTTATCATGGCGAAATTGAAATACCGATGGAAGTTGAAGTACCAGTGACCATCGAGAATGATATGCCAAGAAGATAGAAGCAGAAATTGAGCAACGTGAAGAAACCCTTCCAAAAATACGCATGAAATCTCATGAAAAAATATAGACAATTAATGAGATTTCATAAAGATCAACGAGAAGAAGCTGTATCTTATACGTACGTTATCCATGACATATAAACTTTTTGCAAGTCTTTATGAGGATTTAAGTAAATATAATTCATAACCATTTAGCATACCCGAATACAAGTTTTTATCAGGTAGTATTGGTATTAGTTTTAGGAGGTCACGGGATTCAATAAGGTATTACAATTTCAATCAGAAAGATATTTTATGCTAACAAGCTTAAAAAATTCTGAGAAATGTGTGGAATGTATCAGGAATTCCTCATCTAATGTTATGCTGATCTTTAAATTTTAAAGCGGCTCAAATTAACTGAGAATTCACAAGTTTCAATAAGGAAGCTCGACTTGCTTGTATCAGGAATTACTTATCTAATTTTATGCGTATCTCATGAGTGTTTATGCGGCTCATATACTGAGAATTCACTAGATTCAATGAAAAAGCTCGAATGTATATTATAAGAATCTGTATTAGGCAGTGTTGATTTTAGGAGGCTATGAGATTAAATTTCAATTACATTAATATTTCATGCTCATTCACAAGCTTGCTTCCTATGAGAAATGTGTGGAAATTCACTATTGATTCACCCGACTCAAGCCAAGAACCAATATTTCATCTTATCTACTTATTACTGTATCAAGTAGATTGTAAATCCATACTCATATTATAAAGAGGAAAGATTTGTTTTATTGTGTGTTTGATACGACTCGGCTCAAAAACTACTGGACCGATTTCATAAATTCTTTCACCCTTAGAAAGCTACATTATACCTGAGTGACATAGGCTTTACTATAGTTCTACAAAAAAGTCCGCGGAAGCATACAGGGTTATCATAATAATCCGTGCATAAGATGTTTCTCGGCTTCTATAAGGACAAGATTTCTGAAATTTGGCACACGGTCGTTTTTCAAAGGGGGAAATCATGCTAAAATATTTTCATCGAAATCGCACTTCCGGTTATACCTGAAGTGAACATCAGCTTTGGTATTTCAAATGGAACTACCTATTTTTCTTACCAGAAATTAATTCCTTTTTGAATTTTACACATTTTTTATCTAAAACATTTTTACGTAGTTGTCATGGTTACGAAGATATAAGGAGTTCTATGAGAAATTGGCCAGATGCAGAGGTCCGCGAAACGTATCATAGCATGCATGCTATCCATAATAAAGAAACAAATGAAGGATCTTACGAAAATTCAATAATTTTGCTTAGTATTGCTGGGCTATCGAATCATGTTGTTCCATTGAAACTGTCACAATAAATTCATATTTCTGAGAAATTTCAAACTGCAATAACTTCATCTTTTCAAATGGCATGCCCATATTTTTTGTACAGAAATCGACAAAATTTAATTACAAACATTTTTTCCAAGGGTTCCCTATGTCCATCTTCAATCGTTTTCTGTACAAAAAATATGGGCATGCCATTTGAAAAAAAAATGAAGTTATTGCAGTTTGAAATTTCTCAGAAATATGAATTTATTGTGACAGTTCCAATGGAACAACATGATTCGATAGCCAAGCAATACTAAGCAAAATTATTGAATTTTCGTAAGATCCTTCATTTGTTTCTTTATTATGGATAGCATGCATACTATGATACGTTTCGCGGACCTCGCATGACAACTACGTAAAAATGTTTTAGATAAAAAATGTGTAAAATTCAAAAAGTAATTAATTTCTGGTAAGAAAAATAGGTAGTTCCATTTGAAATACCAAAGCTGATGGTCACTTCCGGTATAACCGGAAGTGCGATTTCGATGAAAATATTTTAGCATGATTTTCCCCTTTGAAAAACGGCCGTGTGCCGAATTTCAGAAATCTTGTCCTTATAGAAGCCGAGAAAAGTCTAATGCACGGATTATTATGATAACCCTGTATATCTATCTCTTAAGATTGACTTGCTATAACCTGTTCATGGTAATCAGATGTTTTCCGAAATTATGCACTAATTGGAAGTGCGTTTTTTGTTCTTCAGTTGTGAAATCATGTGCTATGCTTCTATATCATCAGTTGGAAAAAGAAAGAGTGATGCATGATTGGTTTTCTTATTTTCTTTATATCGGTCAATTTTTTCCAATTTTTTTGGCCAATTCTGGTCCGACATTGGTGTAATGAACATTCAAATTATCTGATATGTCTGATGGGTCATTTGACACATTTCCATCATTCAATTTTATACAATTTATGTCTGTTGGAATGGTACTTGCGATTATTTCATTGACAGTTTCCCACAATAACTTCGAGTTCTCTTTGTTTGTCTGAATTTTATTTTTGTAAAAGTCTACTCTTGTTTTTTGAATGAGTTTGTCTAGAACTTTTTCATATTCTGTGTACTCTAATTGGAGTGTTTTATTATTCGGGTCTTTCTTTAATCTGTGATACATTTTTACGTTTTTTCTCGCTTCCTTTAATTTTTATGTATCTAGTAGACATTTCCACTGCATTCTGTACAAAACCAATGAACTCCTCGGTCGCCACTTGAGGATCTAGTGCTTCGAAGACTTGTTCCCAATTCACTTTTTCCATATTTTTCATTAATGTTTTGTCATCTAAAATTTTATGGTATTCTGTTACTGAGTTCGTTTTTTCGTTCCCGGAGTGGAGCGAGAGAATACGGATACAAACGGATATACAATCACGTGACTTCGGAGCGCAGAACAGAGAGGAAAGTGTCAACAGACTGAATTATCGAACGCCAACGGAGCAAGCGAATAGAAAGGAGCTGACGGATATGTATATACCGAACGCGCCTTGTATTATTGATCTGTATCCGTATTATACATAGATATGTGTGCAAACCACATTCGAAAACTATAGATCCTTATGAGTCCTCACAGAAATACACAGGAATCTTTTATAGAAACTGTATTGAGTTATATTTTATATTTAAAAACACATTAGAAACAGGTAGGTGAACCGTACAGTCATTGGACAGTGACAGTTATTGGACAGCGCTCAAATATTTCTAAAAAATAAGGAAGAGAAATCATTTTTCAGATTAGAATATTCACAGATTTCATCATTAGTTATGCAAGGTCACGAATTGATGACGAAAATTCTCCAGGTGTCGCTAATATCAGTCGAATTATGAGCCGACGCGCATGACAGTTCACTAAGTCGAGATTATTAAAAAATTGGTAAGCGAACGTTTGAGTTAGTGATAATATAGTTAATGGTAATATTGCTTAATTTTGATTGCCTCCATTGTGCATGTGAGTATCCTGTTCTTAATCTACATTATTTATTTTTGTCCAGCATAAAATCCTCTATTATTCTTAAGGTTAATTACATGTCCAATGACTGCTCGGTAAAAAGGAAGATATTTAGTTACTGGACAGGGTGTCCAATAACTGTTATTTGGAATAGATAGTGAATATAGTGTTTCAGTTGTAATTAGCTGAAGAGTACAATACAAGCTATCAGTGTATATATTTTCCATGAGATATGAGTCATTCATACAGTTATTGTCCACGCGTCCAATGACTACCCAAGGAATGTCGCATGACTGTATTAAACCAAATCTCTGTTAAATTCTTATGCAACTGAGTGCACTAGTGGCGATTGTTTAGGACCCGTAAAGTCCCGAGTTCAATCCCGGGGTTAGGAAAGGAATTTTCTAGTCAGACGGTAGTGAGCCACCATTTTACTCTTGGGTCGAAAATTAACAGTGCTGTGCCTAATTTGACGTAAGGACACAGTAACAAAGCCTACACAGAACACAACTCATAACTCCTAACCCGAACAAGCTACAAGCTTCTGATTGTTCTCCTTAGGAGAACTAGGAGATATCAGTATAATTAGTATCAGTAGCAAAAATGACTGAATTCATGGACGTAATTAATTCTATTTCAGAAATGTGACAATGTCTAAAAGACAATATGATGTTGCTGCTATGAGAGCGGCAATATCTGAAATTCAGAAAAATAGGAGCCAATTACGTGCTACAGCAAAAAAATATGGAGTACCATTACCAAAATCAACCTTATCTTTCAAATTGAAAAATCTCGGACACAAAGACACATTCGGTCCCTGTCCTATTTTCAGTGACGAGGAAGAAAATTTGCTGGCGAGATGGGTCGTAGATAAGATGCCTAGAATACTGGTGTAAGCACTCGTCAAATTTTGAATGGAATGACGTTAGACCAAATTGAGAATATCGGCAAGATTTCGTTTTTTCCACTTCAGGTGGCGCTCTTCACTAATTATGTCATACAACGTCATTACGGTCCTTTTTCCCTTGATCGATTTGATTGATTAATCAACAGCTGATCTGCCAAAGTCAGTTATGACTTGACCATAGAATGACATTTTTATGTGTTGAAAGTCTTATACTTTACCTCCATACTGATATGAATTAAAATATCAAGAATATATTCCCAAATTATTGCTTGACAAAATTATCGGCTATTGACACAACATGTTCACCAGAATAAATTCGAATATTTGGAATAACTAATAAAAATCAGTCATAATTAGTGAAAAGCGCCACCTGAAGTGGAAAAAACGAAATCTTGCCGATATTCTCAATTTGATCGAAACAAAATCTAGTCAGTGCAATCACCATGTGTTCAGTCATCGAAGTCGTAGAGTTAGCACGAAAAGGTTTTCCTAGAAAAAAAGAAGATCTACAGTCTAGTGTACAAGTATTTTTGAATAATAATCCACGGTCTAATCCCTTCAACAACAACAAACCCGGTGATGGTTGGGTTAAATCTTTGAAACGGCATCCTGAGATTGTGCAAAGAACCAGTGAAGCTGTAACATTTGCCAGTTCATGTGTGAGCGAAAAAGACATACGAAACTGGTACCACGAAATCTCCCAGTATTTGATAGAAACAGATCTTCAAGCTGTTATTCAAGATCCTTCAAGAGTGTTCAAGGGAGATGAGACAGGTTTTCAATTATGTCCTAGCACCGGAAAGGTATTAGCCTGTAAAAGAAAAAAAATGTGTATACCGTAGAACATGGCAGCTCCAAGGAAAATACAGGGTGGGGCAGAAAAACCTATCCGATTTCAAAACGTTATAAAATTAAAACCACTCAGCTTGTAAAAATTTTTTTATTAACATATCGCAAATTTTATGCCATTTTTAAATTTAAGTTTTGAAAAGCACATCACTCAAATGTCGTCCTTGGGAGCGGATGGGCTTCGTCCGTGAAGAGCACAACATCGTCGTTTGGCAGTTCTCGGAGATCGCGACACAGGTTCGTACGGGTTTCAAAATCCCTTTCACTTAATTTCTGTGCAACAACCATTTTGTAGGGATGCATTTTGAGGTCCCGGTGCAAAATTCGCCGAATACTGCGGTTGGAAATCCCCAAAGCGAGCGAATGTTTTCGCGCCGAACGACGCGGGGAACGTTCAATCGCGGCTCTCACATTGGCCACGTTTTCAGGTCCTGTTGCTGTCCTGGGACGTCCAGGCGACTTCTTTTTCAATGCTGAACTCGTCTGTCTAAAATTTGACACCCACACTTTAATCGTAGCGTGATGTGGAACAGGATCATGACGCCCGAGTCCGAAATGAATTCGAAAAGCACGTTGTGTAGCAATTATCGAACCGCCGCATTCGATAAACCGCTCAATAACAAAAGCACGATGTTCACCAGACCAAGGCATGTTGACTACTGACAAATGGCATAAAACCAGCTTTCTAACGGTTTTTACCCCACTACTCTACCTGCTCTCTCTTCTGAGAAAAAGGGATTTGAAATCGGATAGGTTCTTCTGCCCCACCCTGTATAACTGTTATGTTCACGTTCTCGGCCAGTGGAAAATCATGCCCACCTATGATAATTTATGGATATAAAAGAATACCTGAGAAAATTGCAAATTGCAAAAAGTGTAAATGGTTGGATGACCTCAGAAGTTTTTTTTGAATACATTGCCAACATTTTCCATCCATATTTGATACAAGAGAATATTGCGTTGCCAGTTTTTTTTAGACGGTCATAAGACACATCTCACTTATGAAGTGAGCAAGTTATGCTCGGAATTGAAAATTGAACTGGTCGCATTATACCCAAATGCGACACGAATATCGCAACCTGCCGATGTAGCTGTTTTTCGTCCAATTAAACTTGCTTGGAAGGAAGCAGTTAGAGCTTGGTGTAACGATAATGTTAATGAAGTGGTGACTGAATTGAATTTTGCCTCTATATTAGAAAATGTGGTGAACACATCTATAAATCCAAAAACCTTTGTCAATGGTTTCAGAGTATGTGGACTTTGTCCTTCCAATGTAGAAAATATTGACTTCACCAAATGTCTTGGAAAAAGTATACATAATGTTTCTGAAATCGATCAAGACGTCCCAGCCCGTTCCACTATTACATATGAAAATTTTAAGAACATCGTAGGTGAAGACAAACTCGGAGAATTTCAAAGAGTAAAATCTGAAGACCTAAATGAAGAAAATCGGGGGGATTTTTATTTTCTCCACAAGATTTGGAAATATTTTCAAAATTAAAATGAATCTGATGTTCAAAATCGATGTCGAGTTTTAATAGCTCCAAATCAAAGTCGAGTTTCAATAGCTCAAAATCAACAACATGAAAATACCCAAGAGTTGAACAGAAAAATGATCAATCAGCCCCTGTCCCAAACAAGTCCGTCCTTTCAAATTGTTGATAATACAGCATTTTGGAAAATATTTGGTGTGGCCAACAACTCCAGAACGGAAAGGAAAACGCGAAACGGAGCGCTTTCCATTTGCGATAACTTCGGAAAAGTATAAGAAAATGTTTAAAGAAAAAAAGAAGAAGAAAAGGCTGAGAGAAAGAGAATAAGGGAGGAAAACAAGAAAGGTGGAAAACAAAAAACAAACAAAAAGGGTAAGGATCTACAAGAAGCATCAACTTCTGATTGTATTCAAAATGTTTATGAAGATGACTCGAATGATAGTATGTAATTAGAATTCATGTTAGTTCACATTCATAGGTGTATTTCATTAATAAAATAAATAATATACATATTGTCCAATGACTGTAAAACACCCGTCCCATAACTGTATGATATGTCCAATAACTATATTTTTCGCCCACTTTTACATTGGAATGTGATGAAAATTAGATACCCTCTCTTTTATTCATGATTACAAAATCAACCTTCAAATTACACATTCTGATATTTTAAATTATATATCATAGATTTTCTCCGGAGGCAGTTTTCATAACTTCAATAAAAAAAATTTCTAGTGTCCAATGACTATGCCGTTCACCCCGCGATAGACCAGATCGGCCGAGCGATCCGATCCGCAGTCCAGATCTGTAACAGATCTGGACTGCGGATCTTACAGATTTCCCTTTCGTGTGTGCCTAGCTACCTAGGTATTATGTGTGAAATCCATATTTGAAAACTATAGCTCCATATAAGTCCTGAAAGAAATAAACAGCTTTCAACACAGGAATCGTTTATAGAAACGGTGAAGATTCACATCACATGAGGGAATGCCATTAGAAACTAAAGCAATGTATATACAATGTGTCCCTGAAGTATGGAACAAATTCATTTTTAGCTAAACAGATGATTTTAAGAAATAATTCTGGAACACGTCGATTTTTTATGTTAATTTGACGTATTTTAAAATAATAATCTAATATACAGGGTGAATTACGTTCGAGTTATGACGTCACCGTCAGTTTTTTTGAATGGAATTTGAAAAAAATCGAACGTATAGTTATAGTGAAAAGGGGTTACAGTTCACTGCGACCTTAAGGTCTATTGTGCCCCCTATCAGAGCTGTTATCATCGCGCCTCCTACAGCTCGCCCTCCAGTTCCAGAGATTTGATGAAATCCATTATCTGGCATGGCTTCAAGGAGGATAACTCCCCACATCTACAAGTTTCTTGTCCAAAGCATTCTTTCCTTTGGCTTGCAATGGCATAGCATTCCTCGAACGTAAGTCACCCTGTATATTAGATTATTATTTTAAAATACGCTAAATTAACATAAAAAATCGACGTGTTTAAGGATTATTTCTTGAAATCATCTGTTTAGCTAAAAATGAATTTGTTCCATACTTTGCGGACACAGTGTATGTAATCTCCATTAAATACTGATGAATATCGTATATGGTTTCATACGGATTTGCGATTTCACTATCTACTTTGGATCTCATGAGTTCTCGTACATAAATTCTCAGTTTCTATGAGACATTTTTGGCAAGGAAGATTATTCCTTTCAAGACATACGAAGAAATGGGGAATCGGGTTTACCTTATATCGGAAAAAACCTGATGAAAAATGGGATAAATTGGAGAATCCAGGAATCCAGCCTAGTATAATGTTGCTGCAAGTTATCAGAATGCAACACTGTTTCACAATGTCATAATATCAGTGAAGAGCAGAATTTTCGCTATTCAAATCGTTTTCTGAAAAAAATATTAGAAGGAGAAACTAGAGTATGTCATGATTGCACTCTCTTGTAGATTAAGAATGTTTTCTATATGGTAGAGAATGACAAGATTCAAATGATTTAACAAGAAGATACTGACCAGAGAACTCATAGCTCAAATAGAAAACTTCCCAGAAAAATCGAATCCGAAATAGTTCGAACAAAGTGGAATACATGTTTCAATCCATCTTCCACAGTAGAATATCACTATTGCCATCATCGGGTAACAATAATCCAGAAATATCTTCACAATGAGCATACTTAAGATGTCTAAAACCAAGGTCAATTTTTGAATGCATTGGCATTCGAACAACTCGAAAATATTAGATTTGTTTCGTGGCGGCGCCGCAATGTCATACTTGCCATTGGGATGTTTTTTCATTGATCGTAGTATCGAAACTCCACGAATACGTTTCGAATCGTTTTACTTGTGACGTTATCGTTTCAACGCCAGAATGAATGTATTTGAATCGTAGGACGAATACGTTTCAAATACATCGACGCCAGAAAACGCCTCTGATTGATGCATCAACGGCTGATTTGCAAGGGTCAATTATGACATAACCACAGAATGGCATTTAATGTAATGAAAGTCTTATACATTTCTTCAGAACATAGATGCATAGAAACCCTAGTGTAATGACTAACTAAATATCGTGACCAAAAATGGTAGATCAAAACGGCACTCTATACTCTGTTCAAATCTAAGAAGGAGCAATAATAACATGTTTCGCGCATCGGTAGGAGGGCCTAATTGAATCATTTCTATTCAGTCCATCTACAGTCCGAGTACGTCTCTTAGGGCGGTCGAAGGGAGCGTCGTTATGATGAGTTAACCAATAGCAGCTTTATTGTGCGCAAACCAGACGATTTTGTTTGTCTACAAAGCTCCTTCTTATATTTGAACGGGTAGATCGGGCCCTACTCACAGAATGATCCGCAATATTTCACGGTCGTGTCGCTATTGCGACAATGGAGAATAGCGCGAACCCTTTCGGGAGAAATGAAAAGTAGGATCCCATATCAGGTCATCATAAATTGTGAATAGCGCTACCTGAAGTGGAGAGAACGAAACTTCTCCCATATTCTCAAATTTGGCGAATCGAAATCTAATCAGTGCTTACACCATTATTTTAGACGTCGAATAGTGGCGGCAGATTCTGCTATCGACTGACGCCTTCCAAAAAGAAACCTTAATGTTTCAAAAAACAACATTATCCATTGCAGGAATGGATGGCCAAAACTTATCCTTACAAAGTTCGGTATCTTAATCATTTCTTTTTCAAAGACTTTTTCAATTGAAATTCATTTCTTCCAGGTAAAAAGTTGACGATCCACCAGTGAATGACTTCAAGGAGATTAAATACACACCAGATGCCATAGTCGAATAAATGTAGATTGACACAAAGATTGGAATTAGTTGAACTTACATAGGCGATCAACAATGAATCGAACATATATCAATCAATGGAAACGTTACCAGTTCTCTACAAGGATCGAAGAAAAAGCAAAAAAGAAAAACATGATAATCTCCAGATTATGAAAATCAGTTTGGCGACCGTTTTGTTAGATCGTTTTTCCTTGTTGAATTCTATGTAGGGCTTAATGTACGATTCTTTAGATAAGTTGTGAAAATGGACATCATAGGTAACTACCATCAATAACCAACTTCATTCGAGCGCTTTTGGTAATTGTTGGTTATTATTATGTGACATCATGAATTAGACCTTCAACGTCATCGTTTGGATCGCAGATAACAGAATGTAACCGTACTTGAGAGCTGGGTTAAGATTGTGGTTATAAACAAGTGAGGTTAAATGAGTGCCCTTGGCTCAGTGGTAGAGCGTTGGATTAGGCACGGCAAGTCCGAGTTCAATCCCGAGCTAGGCAAGAAATTTTCTAGTCTCGGTAGGGGCCACCATTTCACTGTTGGGTCAAAAATTAACAGTGCTGTGCCTAAGGTGGCGTAAGGACACAGTAACAAAGCTTACACAGAATACAACTGCTTACTCCGAACTCGGCACAAGTTACAAGCTTCAGAGCTTGTAGTTTCAGAGGGGTCTCCTCAGGAGACCTAGGAGTAATCAGGATAAACAATATATCATATCAAATAGGTGTGATTTTCGCGATTCAGATAACTATATTCAAGCGCAAGTTGGTTATTCCAGTTATAACCAAGGGCAAGACCCGAGATAACCGCGGTTATTACTGGTTATTCGATTGAAATCGATTGAGTATTGAATTCCTGGAATCGTAATGCAAATAAGTAGTCGATTCTGTATTTTATGATTTTTTGAAACGCTTTCTCATTCAATCAAAATTGACAAATTTGAAAGAGGTAGAGGAAGTGTTTTTTATAATTCTTGAAGAGATGGAAAACTATGGAACCACGAATAAGAATTACTGTCAAGTAGAACATTACAAGCAGGAAAACGTTGTCCAACCCTCAACTGGTCAGTGGAAAACGCAATGAACATTTGCATTTGCATATCCAGTATTTATTTGTTAACAAAACTCACCGAAACAGCAGGGATTATCATGAAACCGGCACAGGGCTCTTCTTTTCTGTGATGACATCGCATACCAGTTGAAATTTTGTACAGCTTTCCTCCCAAAATTGACGGAAATGTATGATACTCCATAGTGAGGAAAAATCATCACGAAAATGATGTGCAACACATAACCAATATTCATATAATAATCATCCTTAGATTGTTCAAGGGCGTTGACTATTATTGTTAAGATTCCTCCAGAAAGGAGAGATATTATTAGAAAAACCGCGTAACCACTTGATGCTGTTTTGAACCTGGCGAAGAGATATGAAAATGGTATTGATGCTAATCCATAGAACAACATGATGACGGCTAAGGGACCTGTAAGTAGAAATGACAATTAAGAGCACGTATATCATATAGCACAGAGAGGAAATGCAGGGTCTTCCAATAGCGACATCAGATTTTGACAGTTGATAGCAGTAATATTGTTGAAGCTACAACATAGTGTCCAAAAACTCGAGTAAATATTGAAATTGTGCTTCGTACATTTTACGGTTGCATGCGTGATGGATAAATTTGAGTTCACTGGTTCATTGGACAATAAACCAACACCCGTACGCCGAAGAAACGCAAGATATATCGAAAAAATTACCGCTGTCCGTGTGCAGGATAGTACGACCTTAGACACGTACGTATGATCGCTGAATGGAAGCTTTCTTAAACTGACCCTAATTTTCATTACAAAATCATCTTCAGTAATAGGGTCAGTTCATCGAGGAATGGATACGTCAGAAAATAAAATTTTCAACGACGATACCATTTCACATGAGATCCAAGAACTTCCAGTGCATCCCGAAAAACTGACTGTTCGGTGTCGATTTTGGGATGGCGGCGTCATCGGTCTATTTGAGAACGGCGTTAGATGTGCTGAACATTTCTTTTGGTCTGAATTGGACCATATGGACACCAACGATGTAGTTTCAACAGGACGGCGTCACGGGCCAAACAGTTCATGGAGATTCATTTTGATCTCGGTTTTTTCTTGTAGGGTTTTCTTGAGTCGCAGGTCTATGCGAATAAGCCACAAACCAAAGCGGCATTGAAGGAAATATAACCGGTCAAATTCAGCCTGATTTATACGTCAGTCATGGAACATTAGACATTTTGGATGCTATACTCCATTCACTTTTATAAAGTATCGCAGTTAGCCATGATTTAGGTTTATCAAGTTCTTTAACTTAAAACGGACGCAGGTTGGTACTCGCGACATTGCCAAGTCTACTTTGTATTTACTCTTTTTCAACTTTGTAAATGGAGTTAGTTCTTCTAAGGTTTAACTGTGGCGCAGGTTTCGTAGAACTACTACATTTTCATACTGGAGTATTTCATGTTGTGCAAAAATGTATTTAAATGTCTTCTGAATTCACATAATATTTTTCCAAATTCATTAATTTCCCAAAGTAAAGGAACATTTTGATAAATACGTAAATACATACTACGATTTTTTAGCAGAAACGGCAACGTTGCTCGTTCAACTGACAGAAGAATTACTATAACCCAACATTTTCAAAACATACACGGTGAAATGTGTTAGAATTTCATGGCAAACCGCGATACTCTATAAAAGTGAATGGAGTATAATATCTCAAACATCTAATACATCATGCAAAATCACTTACTCCATTTATTGCTGTTGCTGTTCCTGTACCAAAGGTATTCGGTTACATCATTAATATTGAAGGATAACACGAGATTGGGTCGGTATAGCAGTCCAGAAATTAATATAAAGTGATACGCAGATCACGTCATAATAGGTCCCACATCCTCTGTGAATCACTCATAATTCTAGATCAATAGAGTAGAATATAACTTATTATTTGAAAAACTGAATTTTCAAAGAAGTCCTCAGACACGTACTCTATAAATGTCAAACCTGCCATAGACCCTGTATATTCTTACAATTCTTCTTACTCAAAGTGGTTGTTCTGAAGATGAGCACGAAAAATATGTATGTGGTAAAAAAATTAAATTTTTTTTCTACTTTGATCAGATAAATGCGGAGAAAGGCAGATGATATGGCGAACTCTTTTGAAAGAGAAGGATTTCACTTACCCATGGCATCTATGAAGTCTTTCCAATTAAAAATGATAACTGTTGCCCAAGTAATAATGACAACGAAAACAGTAGAGAGAATGTAGAGCCCAAAGTCAAATAAGAAATTACTGAACCAATACTTGAGGGAAGAAGCTCCACACATTATCTGCAGTTGGATGAATCCTGTTGACAACTCCATGTGAGGAAAAACTATGAAACAAGCCATCAAGAATGCTAAACCTGAAATCAAATAAATCATTTCATCAGGAACTTTTTATGGTTATAAGCAACTATTCTACAAGTTAAATTGAATAAAAATATGTCAATGACTAATGCCATAGACCTCGCAGTATTATTGCAAGGGACTGTCATGGTTTTCAGATCACGAAGTGGTAATATCCATAACTCAATTTGTGTTAAAATGTGTGGGCGGGATGTTTACGTTTCACATCAAAACAAAATCCAAGCCAAATTGTTTTGTCAGAAGTCAGCGTCTCATGATTTACAGTTCCCCGCACTCGCATCGAAAGCCGAAGGAACGCTCGTTAATTGTCGGGAGAAAATACAAATTAATTCAATATTCCTAACTTGTGACGAGCAGTTTAGTTTCAGTTATTCTTCACTTACCCAGAGGAAATAGTAAAAGCCACAACAGTCCGACTTGCACTTCTGACTTCTCAGACTGCTCGATCTTCTTGACTTTGTTCAGAGGCTCATTAGAAGTTGTTATTGAATATTCTTTTCCAAGTTCAGCTTTAGCTATAGCATTCATCACGAGATTCAAGCTAATGGAAGGCCCATGAATTGCAAAGCGGGAATACATCGCATTCACCCGAATAATATCCTTAGAAACGTTAAATTCAGCCGCAACAACCATATGGCTCTTATAGAAGGGAAGGTCCTGAATTCCCCGCTTTATAATACCTGTAAATACAAACATATGTCTCTACATGTTCTATACCTTTTCATCTTCAAATTGGGATCTATCAAAATCAAATTGGGAATTAACATATTCAAACTGGAAATAATCAAAATCAGATTGGGAATAAACACATTCAAATTGGGAATAATCAATTTCAAATTGAAACGGCATTCGTGGCTATGTAAATCAAGATCAGGCTTGATCAGATGATCTTTATATTGATGAAACATGAAGAAAAAACTATTAATATTCAAACATTCAAAAAGTGTAAGAAGTACTTCAAAAATTTCATGTTTGTGCTCAAACTCATATTCAAAAAATTTAAAACATCAGGTATGAACCTCTGGATATGAGCCACATATCTTGTACAGGGTATCCCATTTTGGGCACTTTTACGGGATATCTCCGTTATTTTTAACGTTAGCGGGATGCGGTTTTCGCGACATTGTGCTACTTTTTTGTGAAACTAAAGATGGCGCAATCAGTTTTTGCATAGCCCTCTTAGTTTTTGCTATACAGGCTGGAAATGAAAAGTATCACTTTTTAATCACCCCCCATATCTCAGTTGTGCTTGAACTTGGAGAAATGGTTGAAACGCATTCCTATAGATTTTTTTCCGTGGAATCCAGTGGCGTAGTCAGTTTTTCAATTACACTTTCTGTTTTTGAGTTATTGAGCAAACATATGTTTTTTTAAATGGGACACCCTGTATATTATTTTTTATTCTTATTAAGCACAATCTCAGCTTTTCAAAAACATATTATTTTATGCATTTATTTTCAAAACCAAGCTCAGAATTCAAGATTTTGCAATTCAATTGTCAATAACTAAGTAGTAGGCTATGACTGTTTATTAAAAACAAAAAATAATTGTCAAGATTTCGTTAGAAATCGAAAATAATGTTAACATAATAACTACATCACATGATCTAATATTTAACTTAATTTAATTTGCAATTTTTTGAAAATTTGAATAATTTGAAAATAAATGCATAAAATAATATGTTTTTGAAAAGCTGAGATTGTGCTCAATAAGAATAAAAAATAATATACAGGGTGTCCTATTTAAAAAAACATATGTTTGCTCAATAACTCAAAAACAGAAAGTGTAATTGAAAAACTGACTACGCCACTGGATTCCACGGAAAAAAATCTATAGGAATGCGTTTCAACCATTTCTCCAAGTTCAAGCACAACTGAGATATGGGGGGTGATTAAAAAGTGATACTTTTCATTTCCAGCCTGTATAGCAAAAACTAAGAGGGCTATGCAAAAACTGATTGCGCCATCTTTAGTTTCACAAAAAAGTAGCACACTGTCGCGAAAACCGCATCCCGCTAACGTTAAAAATAACGGAGATATCCCGTAAAAGTGCCCAAAATGGGATACCCTGTACAGGTACTAACTGTTATGGTTGATATATTTCTTCTTATCAAATTTTCCATTCTTTGAAGACGAAATTCTGTCTGCATACCGCAATTACCTGCTTTTTCATTGAATCTGCAGCTTTCTCCTTCATATACGGCATGATTATGAAAAAGAAATTGTAAACTTATTGTTCGTTACATACTTTTGACAAATTTGAGAGTTAATTACATATCGAGTAATTCAAAGATCTGATTCACATGGATGCCATTCCAGTATGAAATTGATTATTCCCAATTTGAATATGTTAGTTCCCAATTTCATTTTTATAGTTCTCAATTTGAAGTTGAAAAGGTATAGAATTGCAGACTTATGATAACTACCATCGGATGTGCTGTTCACGTCGACTGTATAGCTTTTTTCAGATTTGACTACATTATGGTAGAAATTTTTGAGTTTGTCCACGAGAGAAATAAAATTGGGATTTGCGTCTTGATCTGCATTGACGGAATAAAACACTTCCGTTGTTCCGTAGAGTCCAAGGTTCATGTTTGTGTTAACTTTATTTTCTATGGAAGATGCTGAAGACGGTTGGCCAAGGTAAATCGTTAATATAGTGAGCAGGAGAGTGAGAATAACCTGAAAAATTTATATATTTGTCATAAGATTAAATTAATTCATTACCATCAAAATGATAGAAAAAAATACTCACAGGTATGATGTAAGAAAGTGGCTTTTCTTGTAAAAAGTAAAGTCTTTTGAGTAATAGTGGTAGAAATGTACTTGGTTCAAATGTTGGCAACTTCAAATCTACAAAACGATTATGATTATTCAAGGAATGGTCAAAAAATTTCTATCTTTTACCATCTTTTGTGTATTCGTCAGCACCTAGTGGATCCAATTCTTTTCTTGAGCTGAAATTGATTGCATGTGTATACATTAAAAATTGGAATTCAAATTACAAATTCTTACCTGAGGAAGACATCCTCCAGCGTTGTTATATTTATAGATATGTTATTTATCTTCAATTCACTCTTTCTCATCTCCAAAATGCTCAGAAGATTCGAAAAATTACATTTCTCTTCGATTGGTAAAATATAAACAACATTATTGCCGTGCTGTTCTTTGAGTTTAGCTTTAGGGATCACATCGAAAATGGCACTGCTTATCTCTTCCAAATATTCTGTACCAATCAGCATCAATGACAAATGGTATCCAGTTTCTGCAAAAAGCACAGAATTCATACCTAATTAATTGGCTCATTTAGGCGACGTACTGAATTTATCCTTCAGTTCCATTGGTGTTCCAAAACACTGTTTCTCTCCATTGGCCATAATTGCTATGTAGTCTGCTAATGCATCAGCTTCATCCATGTAATGAGTTGAAATCAATATCGTCTTCGAACCTCTCCATTTTAATAAAAGATTCCAAACTTCTCTCTGGGATTCGGGATCCATACCAGCTGTTGGCTCATCCAGAACCAGCACCTACAGTTAGAAAGCGAACATAATATACCAACCTGCCATATACTTCGCGATTAATTTAAACAATATTTTCCTTAGCTAGTCAACCTATACAAAATACCAAGTACGCGCGCGTGATTATTTTTTTTATTAATAATAATAGAAAGTGTCGAAAATTCACGAAAAAACACATTTCTTTCCGTATATTCGGAGCCGTTATTTCGAATGAACTAAATTTTGGTTAAGTGTTTACCCTATTCATGGGGCATATTCCTCGATCAACACTTATTTAATATTTCCCTGGTATAGAAGTTACAGCGTAGCCGACTCATAAATCCAGGCAAAAAAACTATAAAACTACTTGAAATAGATAAACAGTACATATTTTCGAAAAAAAATCAGAAAATAAAAGTATTCTTAAGCTTTCTAATGAAACGCGCCGTTTTCGTCTAATTTTATCCGATAAAACTTAAGAATAATCTGGACACTTCCTTGGATTTCAAATATAACCGAATAGTAGAAAAATTATTGACTCTCTTATCGCACTACAAGTCAAAAATGTTGTCAGAATATTCATCGACTTTGTCGAATTTTTTTTTGGAAATAACAGACCGAGTTCTATATACCTACACTAAAACGGTAACTCTGTGGACCGGCCCGATAGAATGAAAAATTCAGCTATTTTGCACAAACCAACAGCCGATATTTCCTCGAAACATCCACGAAAAAAAAGCGTTTTATCAAGTTCGTTCCGAAATTATTGAACATCGGGTGGTGTAACCATATATATATATATATAGGTATTTAGTCGACTGATCTGGTCTATATCCGAATGTAACCATATATCTAACATACAGCCCGTCCAAGCTTCGCCCAGGTAGAAATTTGTTGATCCACGCGGCTACTCTTTTATAGATATGCATGTCCCCCTCTCACACTTCGGTGCCCTCTCCTACCCGCTTACCTAGCACAGAGACGCATTTAGGTCCGGTCGTGCGGTTTCATCTTCATCACTTCAACCTGCCATATCTATTGATGTACTCGTTGTAATTGTATGATGTAAGGGGGATAAATAACGTATTAAGTTGGATGAGGATCAATACCCTATTCAAAAAACGCACTCCCAAATAGTGCATGATTTTGGAAAACATCGGATTACCATAAACAGGTAATAGCAAGTCAATCTTGAGAGGATGTGTTGCATTTTTATATCACGCACATTTTGACCCACATGTAACCACGTCACGTCAGAATAGTCTGTATCCACCTTTACGGTTTTTGCAGCGCACGTGAAAATAGTTGATTATGGCTGATTTTTTTGTAAGTATTGAAGTTATAGTAGGATCGAAAGTATAGCCTATGTTACTCAGGGATAATGTTGCTTTATAAGGATGAAAGATTTTCTGAAATCGGTTCAGTAGTTTTTGAGCCAAGTCCTATCAAACACACAAAAATACAAATCTTTCCTCTTTATAATATTAGTATAGATAACATCAATATGGATTATATCCCTGCTTTTCACACTCACAAAGTGGAGCCAAATCTTTGGTAAGGATGGAGTTGTACGCTTGCGTCAACTGGAAATTCAAAAATTTCGAGAAATGTATAGGTTATGTTTATTTTTAAATAAGAGAAAATTATTAATCGGTAAACAGACAATTTTCGAATTCCGGAAAAATTTTCACTTCGAGCGGGAGTCGAACCTCGCGTCTTTGAATCCTTTGACCGATGATAGCGAATGAGTTTCCCCCCACTTATTAACTTTCTCACCCGCGCAGACATCTCAGTCTGCGTGGCATCATTAACATCGAATTTCGGAAAGATGAGTAACTTCGGTAGTGTAGTTGGTTATCACGTTGGACCGGAAATTCAAAGACGCGAGGTTCGACTCCCGCTCGAAGTGAAAATTTTTCCGGAATTCGAAAATTGTCTGTTTACCGATTAATAATTTTCTCTTATATACATTTCACAGACGCTAACTTCCAAATTAAATTTATTTTTAAAGACAACAAGAAAACAGATATCGAGGATGAAAATACAGGGTGTCCCACGGTCGAGTGCCTATTAGACGTTTCTGGAGAACTGGACATATTTGAAATCCGAAAATTGGTATTATGATATTGTTGGAAATTCTCTACAGGCCTAAAATATTTTTGGAGCATGAGCACTTCCGGTTATACCAGGAGTGCAAATAAATTTGTTCAAAAAATATTTTTTTCAATATTTTCGTTGCTGATATGATTGAGTTTTCAATGCTGAATACATTTCTCTTGAAACCATTGTATTCATTCGAATAGTTTTCGAAATATCCAAAAAAAAAAACTGGAAAAATGTCAAATATTCATAGTCAGTGTTATGTTCATTATTCTTATTCTGAACATCCCAATTGTAAACTGTTCTCACAACGTCAAAGTAGAAGAATGTGGAAAGGTCATGCATCTTTTGAATTTACTGAATATCATCAAAGGGTGTTTCAAATTTTGTGTCGAAAACTGTGATCGAAAATTGGCCATAACTTCTGTTTTTCAAATTAGAACCCTATTTTATTACGATTGCGTTGGATTCTGCGAAGAAAAATAGTGATAGCACTCTCAGATGTTTTTGCTCCTAAATTCAGTAATTCCCGAGATATTTGAGCTTTTCTGGATTCATGTTGTACGTAGAGACAAATTTATCTTATCTTCCGCATGAGAATATTCTGTGACCATAGAAGATGAATTATCCCATTAATAATTCTCAAGTGACAGGTCCTCTTTTAGGCCTTAACATTTCTTCTCGATTCAACTTCAATGGTTACTATGGTTTCATAAGAATGGCCATCGAATCTGTTGGCATGAGAATATTCTGTGACCATAGACGATAAATGATCCCATTAATCATTCACAGGTGACAAGTCTAATTATTAGTTGTTACTATGGTTTCATAAGAATATTCATCGAATCTCCTCAGATTCGATAAATTTGACTCTACGTACAACATGAATCCAGAAAAGCTCAAATAACTCGGAGCAAGAGCATCTGAAAGTGCTATCATTATTTTTCTTCGCAGAATCGAACGCAATCATAAAAAAATAGGGTTCTAATTTGAAAAACAGAAGTTATGGCCAATTTTCGATCACAGTTTTCGACACAAACTTTGAAACACCCTGTGATGATATTTATGAAATTCAAAAGAAGCATGATGTTTCCACATTCTTCTACTTTGACGTTGTGAGAACGGTTTACACTTGGGATGTTCAGAATAAGAATTATGAACATAACACTGACTATGAATATTTGACATTTTTTCAGGTTTTTTTTCGATATTTTGAAAACTATTCGAATGAATACAATGGTTTCAACATAAATGTATTCAGCATTGAATATTCAATCATATCAGCAACGAAAATATTGAAAAAAACATTTTTTGAACAAATTTATTTGCACTCCTGGTATAACCGGAAGTGCTCAGGCTCCAAAAATATTTTTGGCCTGTAGAGAATTTCCAACAATATCATAATCCCAATTTTCGGATTTCAAATATGTCCCGTTCTCCAGAAACGTCTAATAGGCACTCGACCGTGGGACACCCTGTATGTCACTCAAATATTTTAAGTTCAATTCTGGAATATGAATAGGAGTTAAAAATGATATTTGGGACTTGAAGAAAACGAAATAAAGCGATTGAAACATTTCACAGGAAATTGAGAGGTTATGATCGAAAGAATTCACATGAACTTATAAATGACATACGTTTCACGACATAATACGATGTGTCAGAGAGACAGAATTAGTGAATTATTTTTATTCTCAATATTGCGGCACACGCGCAGATCTGGATCCTTACCAAAGCCCAGCTTCAGTTTTCATTGGCTCATTCCCCATAGAGGAATTACTACATATATGACAGAATCAGTTCCTATTCTTATTTCGCGGGAAAAAATGACTTCCACGAAGTCTCAGAGAATCGAGACTTTGTCAGAGAAAATGGCCGCCAAGTAACTAAGATGTCTAGACATCTTACAAGTAACTTCGAGCAACCGTATTTTCTCATAAATTATTAATGATGGTTCCTGTTTGCAGTTACCCCATTCCACTCATTCCACTTTACCTTAATATATATTTCCGTCGACTATAGAATGGAAGCTCATTTTAACGCACTCGTAAACATCGATTAATGACCTATTTTAATGCATGATTCTCATGGCAACCGAACAGAAAATATTCAGTCAGGGCACTATCGAGCTTGGTTGGAAATCAACTTCTGTCAAAGAAGGGTATATTGAAAACTCCATTCAAAATAAAAATAGAGACCGCAGGAGAAATTTCAGGTGATAAAAGTGGCAAAGAAAATACCACTTCAACCTCCACTTTCTTCACACGTTCTTTATCGGATATCATAGGTAACGATATGAATGTAAACTATTCAGAATGTCACAACATGTTCAATATTCCCTCTACGAATTTTTCGAATCGTTCCATAGGGAGCATAAATATTAATATATCGAAATGAACATAGAAATTTACATAATGTCAAATTTGTCTATTAATGCAAATTAAAAATTCATTTCTATCGAGAATTCATATTCAATTCGTGATGAGGTCGACGGAAAAATCTTATCAACTCGTTTATTAATTCAGCGATTAATGTTCTCAAACATTAATATATGTAATATATAATAAATATTTCGACCTTTAATCGCTGTCATTAATAAACTAGTTGATTAAATACCTATTATTCAAGATTGAACGGATTTTATGACGCCATTGACGTATTTGATGTATTATTTGACGATTCGAAGTTGAGAGAGTTCAGGTGAAATGAGTTTCTAAGAATGATTTCAAACATTGTAATATGTTTAAAGTCTTATGTTTGTGTTGTAATTTCAGTGAATCTAGTCTGGGGATGCTCTGGCAATACAGAGCGAAACTAGTCACACAATAAATAACTCTAGAAAGTAACAATCTAATTTTAATTAATACACCACTTCCTATCTGGACAATTCCACCAAATATTTGATTAAATAACTATTTTCATTCAAGCGATATATTACGCATCCCTTGAGATATGCTCGGACAAGCGATATGGGGAGCTATATCGCACTCCCTGCTTCCGTCTCGTCGCCCGCAATTGCCCACCATTTCGACTTTGGCGTGGTTTCCATGGTAACAATATGTCAATCATAATCTTATCCAAAGAAGTCTGTGATTTTATCATAGAATTATAAATATAAGTATAAAATAAGATGTCTAGAATACTGGTGTAAGCACTCGTCAAATTTTGAATGGAATGACGTTCGATCAAATTGAGAATATCGGCAAGATTTCGTTTTTTCCACTTCAGGTGGCGCTCTTCACTAATTATGTCATACAACGTCATTACGGTCCTTTTTCCCCTTGATCGATTTGATTGATTAATCAACAGCTGATCGGCCAAAGTCAATTATGACATGACCACAGAATGACATTTTTATATGGTAAAAGTCTTATACTTTTCCTCCATACTAATATGAATTAAAATGTCAAGAATATATTCCCTAATTATTTCTTGACAAAATTATCGGCTATTGACACAACATGTTCACCAGAATAAATTCGAATATTTGGAATAACTAATAAAAATCAGTCATAATTATTGAAAAGCGCCACCTGAAGAGGAAAAAACGAAATCTTGCCGATATTCTCAATTTGGTCGAAACAAAATCTAATCAGTGCAATCACCATGTGTTCAGTCATCGAAGTACAGGGTGGGGCAGAAAAACCTATCCGATTTCAAAACGTTATAAAATTAAAACCACTCAGCTTGTCAAAAAATTTTTTTTATTAACATATCGCAAATTTTATGCCATTTTTAAATTTAAGTTTTGAAAAGCACATCACTCAAAACCCCAAAGCGAGCGAATGTTTTCGCGCCGAACGACGCGGGGAACGTTCAATCGCGGCTCTCACATTGGCCACGTTTTCAGATCCTGTTGCTGTCCTGGGACGTCCAGGCGACTTCTTTTTCAATGCTGAACTCGTCTGTCTAAAATTTGACATCCACACTTTAATCGTAGCGTGATGTGGAACAGGATCATGACGCCCGAGTCCGAAATGAATTCGAAAAGCACGTTGTGTAGCAAGCAATTATCGAACCGCCGCATTCGATAAACCGCTCAATAACAAAAGCACGATGTTCACCAGACCAAGGCATGTTGACTACTGACAAATGGCATAAAACCAGCTTTCTAACGGTTTTTACCCCACTACTCTACCTGCTCTCTCTTCTGAGAAAAAGGGATTTGAAATCGGATAGGTTCTTCTGCCCCACCCTGTATAAAAATAGAATTATAGGGATTTTATCCACAGACGTCTCTAGGTCTATGATCTTATGTGTCATTTAGACAATTGATCAAGCTACCGAATATAAAAATGTCATGTTCCTGTTTGACATATATTATATCATCGCTCACCGTCCGTTGCCGACCTAATATAATATTTCGATGACTAAACACATGGTGAATGCACTGATTAGATTTTGTTTCGACCAAATCAGGCTTCAAAATATTTTAGGTCTATAAAGAATTTCTAACAATATCATAATCCCAATTTTAAGATTTCAAATATGTCCAGTTCTCCAGAAACGTCTAATAGGCACTCGACCTTGGGACACCCTGTATATGAAACAGAGTTGTTGGTTACACCATTTATAACTCGAGATCGGATGGACTGTTTGTTATGAAACTTCATTTATGGATTCGTCTGGGGGCCGGTTATTATAAAATACTAGTATGGGCCAGCAGAACTACCTTTTAAGTAGTTATCCTCATCGGTAGAACTCGGGTGATTTTATAGGCGAAATGTCAAAGTTTGATCCAGTTTCCTGAAGAAATGGGGGAATTATGGAAAATATGAATACCAAGCTATTTTGCATTGACTTTTCCTCTCTCGATCCGTATATTTACATCACGGTTAGGATATCTGTGAAAAAAGTTTTATCGAGTTTAAAATGTCCCTTTTTGTCGGATTTTTTCGCGATTTTCATGATTTTTTTTAAAATACTTCTACTTCGCCTAGAGAATCGAAATTTCACCCACGTAAGAATCGATTATTCCTCTTTCCGACCGTATAAAAATTTTCTCACCGTATCGCAGCTTCGCTGCGATTTTAAGATTCTTCTGGACCCACTTTTGGACAGATTCTCTCGGGCCGGTCCACCCAGTTACCATTTTAGTATAGTATAGAACATTAAAACTCTGAAAAATTCGCTTATGTAGGAAATGCATTTCCTCCTTTTGAATAAGGCCACTAGGTGTCGTTACGGTTAATGGCTCTTATCTAGACACTGTAGCGTAGTCGTGAAGGTACTATATTTGATATTATCGCCACCAGATGGCGCTGTATACAATTATTGTGTAATTTGCATAGAACTTTTAATAATATGGAAGGCTATTATCAGGTCAAAAAGCGGGTAAAGATTATTGACAGATGACATTTGACAGAACTTTTATTATGCCTAATTTATCTCCTGCTTGAAAAATAGCAATGGTAAGTTTATACAACTTTAACGGTGGGTTTCACAAAGCATATCACCGGTGATCGGAGTTTGATCTAGAATCAACTCGATTTGACAGTTCAGAAATCTAACCCTGATTACGATTTGTGAAATCCACCGTAAGTATAGGTGTCATTTAGGCGAAACAAAGTTCGCCGGGCCAGCTAGTTTATAAATATTAACAGAGAAACTAAATTGGGACACCAAGGGTATAAACATCGATGGAGTATATTTAAACCATCTCAGATTTGCAGACGACATAATCATAATAGCAAAAAACATTCAAGACTCTAACGAAATGCTACAACAACTGAATGAAGTGTCTGCAACTGTAGGGCTTAAAATGAACTATAACAAATCGAAAATAATTAGCCAGGATCAGACAAACTTAACAATACACAACCAAGAGATAGAAAACGTCGAACATTATGTATACTTGGGTCACGACACCAGAATAGGAAAATCAAACCAGTCCGCGGAAATAAAAAGAAGAACACAACTAACATGGGCCGCTTTCGGTAGACTTGCATATATCCTAAAAAATAACCTATAAACCTCAAAAGGGAAGTATACAATACCTGCATACTACCGGTGTGTACCTACGGATTGGAGACCATGTCCCTCACTAAGAAGTCTTTTAAAAAATTGCAAACAACCCTGAGGGCGATGGAGCGAAACATGCTCGGAATATCAATACCTAAGGGACAAAATAAGAAACACAGATATAAGACGTAGAACGAAGGTCAGAGATATCGTGGAGGAGCTTGCGGGGATGAAATGGAGATGGGCTGGCCACGTGGCCAGATACGCCGACAATAGATGGACACGTAGAATTCTAGAATGGAGACCAAGACAGACAAAACGGAGCATGGGTAGACCTCAGAAGAGATGGGAAGACGACATAAGGGCAATAGCAGGCAGACAGTAGATGCGATTGGCGAGAGATAGAGAAGGATGGAAACAATTGGGAGAGACCTACATTCCGGAGTGGATGGAAAACGGTTGAAGAAGAGAAAGAGAGAACAGAAAGATTCAGGAGCGAATAGCAGTTTTCTTTTTCATTACGAATAAGAATTTATTATACAGGGTGTTTGGAGGGTGAGTAGCCATAGGTGAATGGTGGATAGGTGATGCTCTTGGCTACTTGTTGCACCTAATAAAATAACATTTTGCCCAAAGTTCAAGGTGTTATAATTTTTTTGCCATTTTCATAGAAATTTCCCATTTTTCTCATTAAAATCTTCAGATTCAATTATAATTTCATACAAACGTCTTCAAAAAACCTGACAGCGTCGTATCAAACATCAAAATGAAAAAAAAAAAAATAATGTTGTGTCTACTCTACACAGTGAAGTGAAAAAAATTTCACATAGTGGGGTTTTTAAATGATTTTGAAAACTTCTCTAGTTAATACTGTTTGCAATGGTATGTGATAATCAGATAACTCAACAAAAAACCGTTTTGTCTTCAAGGATGCCTTAAAAGGGTGACGACAAAACTATTCCATTGAGCAGGTAAAATCTTTTCTCTCATTCTAACACAGCTAAAAATAGCGTGCTCTCTCTATCATCGGTTGACAATAGTCCTCGAGCATTAAATTTAAAAAAAATCAAGATTTTAATGAGAAAAATGGGAAATTTCTAGAAAAATGGCAAAAAAATTATAACACCTTGAACTTTGGGCAAAATGTTATTTTCTCTATTTCTGTATCGTAATGAGTTCATTACAGTACTAAAAACAGTGCTGTAATGAACTCATTACAGCATTGTCTTCAGTTATATTTATCGTTTTTCGGTTGTCAGCACTGGCTTCCGATCCAAACGATTTTCAACACAAGTCAATTTGGAAATGTCAATTTCGTAAGAGTCACCAACTGCCAAGATACAATACGAAAGTCACTAGGATGTATAATCTGAATTTTTCATTGAATTTCAACGAAATTTGACTGAAATAGAGAAAATATCGTCTAATACTCGTTGCAGAATGCAATTCTCATGCGTTCGAAAACTCGCTCGTTTTCGAATTTCGCATTCGTATCGGAATAGGAGCCCATTCTGCAACTAGTTTTAGAATATACTATTATAAGGTGCAACATGCAACAAGTAGCCAAGAGCATCACCTATCCACCATTTACCTATGGCTACTCACCCTCCAAACACCCTGTATATCATATAGAATCGAATTCAAAATTTTTATCTAGAAGTATCGTATCAATTTGTCGAAACTTGGACGGTGATAATACAAAAATCTTCTCTTTGCCAATTGAATCGAACAATTCGATTCTTTCGCCCCCCCCCCCCTCCGGAGTCCTAGAAATTTTTTTCTTCAACACTTATAGTTCTGGACCAGCTAATATTGAGCATCGAATTTGAGCCACCCTATGCATCTCTTCTCACCCGTCAATAACATAACTTATACTCCATTCACTTTTATAAAGTATCGCGGTTTGCCATGAAATTTTGATACATTTCACCGCGTATATTTTGAAAAAGTTAGGTTATGATCATTGCACTGTCAAATACGCCCACAACGTTGTCGTTTCTGCTAAAAAATCGTAGTAATTACGTATTTATCAAAATGTTACTTTGGGAAATTAATGAATTTGAGAAAATATTATGTTAATTCAGAAGACATTTAAATACATTTGTACACAACCCGAAATACTCCAGCATGAAAATGTAGTAGTTCTACGAAACCTGCGCCACAGTTAAATCTTCGAAGAACTAACTCCATTTACAAAGTTGAAAAGGAGTAAATAGAAAGTAGACTTGGCAATGTCGCTTGATTTTCACGAGTGCCAACCTGCGTCTGTTTTAAGTGAAAAAACTTGATAAACCTAAATCATGGCCAACGGCGATACTTTATAAAAGTGAATGGAGTATATGTCAACTTACAATTTCTTTTCCGATAAAAATAACCTCACTTTCAATATGTCCTAAAAAGTGCTTAGGGCTTAGTGCTCGAAATGTCGAATTACTTGACATTGCTTAGTATTCGCGAGCCTTCTGTGAAAATAAGTGCTTTGTGCTCGAGAATGGGGAGCCTTTTTATTCAAGTGCTTAGTGCTCGAAGCACTATTCTTCAGTGCTCGTCACAGCGTGTTTTTTAAGGTGAGGCTTTTCTTTTGACAGGTGATAGAACTCATCAAAATGAGTCATTTCACCGAAAATTTCTTATATGAAATGTTCAATTAAAAAAATTTATAAAAAAATTTGGGCAACAATACCTTAATAGTTTAATACTACCTACTCTGGCCCGCATATCTCTACATCTCTGCACCAGGTTTATGAACATCCGCGAAGGTGGGTGATTTATTATCGGAAATCTTGTTCTGTAAACTTATCGATGAACTGGCATTTTGTTTTGATTCACCATAAATTAAAAGCATACCAATAAGTTCATTATTCGAATAAACGTGCGGCACTTTCAAAACATACAATCTACACCGTACCCTCGCCGTAACACGACTGATCACAATCGATATTCTGAAGCATGTATGATAATAAGACAAAAAACAAGAGATATTTACGGAGGAGCAGGCGAGGGAGCAGGTTCGGACTGAGGAATTTTCAGATTCACCTAGAAACTAGAAAATATTCTAGTTTCATTTTCTCGAAACAGGGCATAATTCATATAAAATTTTTTTGGTAAAATGACTCATTTTGAAGAGTTCCACCATCTCTCAAAAGAAAAGCCTCTCCTTTAAACCCTGTATTATATTATCGCTCGCCGTCCGTTGCGGCCTCAAGAGAAAGCTTAGGTTTTCAATAAAGAGCATCACGAAATCTTAAAAGACCTTTTAAGACTCCTATAAGACCCGATACTTAATCCTTTTATACCGATAAAGCTACTTTTCACTATGGCTCACAAAAAAAAATTCTGGAGTGAAACAGGGGACAGATTTATAATCGAAATTGGCATGTCACAGGGTGTGAACATTTAATAACTGTAAAAATCTTTTCCAAGTTTCAGTTGAAACATCTCGTCAAATGCAACTATGAGAAAACAACATTCTGTATCTCGAGAACGAAACGTATGTGGTCTCATGTTTGTGTGACTTTTTTTTCTCAGAATTGTGCTCTGTGTTTGTACCTTCAATCTAGAAACATCCTGTATATTGTCGTCACAGAATAAGATTGGTGTTTCATGAACGATTAGTAAACGCGAAGAAATTTGTTATTGACTGAACTGCATGTACAGGGTGGGCAAAATTGGTGCTACATGAACTAAAACATATGATACATTTTTGAAACGGGAAAAATATGGCGATTCTTTATGTTATAACTCAGCAAATAAACCTCTTAGAGAAAATCAGAGTACGCCACTGGATTGCTATCAGAAAAGTGCCTGTATAATGTTTTTAATTCAACATCCTAGCATAAACAGAAATGGAGATAATGACCAAAGTTGAAATCGACCAAATTTCAATTTTGGCCTATAATTCGGAAACGAAAGAAGATGGAGGAATGCAGTTGATGGCATTATCAGTTTCTCGAGAAAAGAGGACTATATAAGATGCCATTCATTTTTCTCTATCTCCTCGGGTTGAAAAGTTTTAGTTCATGTAGCACCAATTTTGCCCATCTTGTACATGGCAACCTGTATCAGTCGGATGATTCAAAAAAAGTTAACTATACTACAATTGAAGTTCGAATCTTCTGTGTTACTCTGATCTAGAATCGATTGAAATGTTTATGGATATCGACAGAAAATACTTCTGAGATTGAGATTTTTGTTCTTCCATAAATAAAATTCTCTGTAATGCCATAAAGGTTGCTTGAATAGATATAAATTTACCGCGTTCGTTATTACCATTCCGGAGTGGAGCGAGAGAAAACGGACACAGAACATCTTGTAAATATGGATCTCTTTCTTTCTTTCAGCCAGAGAGAGAGAGAGAGATCCGAAAATTAGATCTTCTGTGTCCATTTTCTCTCTGATTGGAAATACCGAACGCGGTAATTGAAGTTCGGTGGGTTCACACAGAACATACTCTACCTCGAAAAAAGGCACTAGAGTGAAAGATTAAGAGGTTGTAAATCCGCAGATATCGGATGATATTACTGATTCAATCAAACCGTGATCAAATATCCGAAACCAGGTCTTGGTCCGCGGTTGGAGTGAAAAATTAGAAGTATCTTCTCCGCTAATGGTATTTTCGACGCAACAAAAAACTGTCTACCTATTGATGGGTTTTGAAATTCACTGTGGGATTTTCTATGACTTGAGAGCTTAGTACACTCGTGTCTTGGGATTCTTACGGATTCGCTGTCCGTTCCTAATTTGGGAGGTTTGGCTGATTATTCTTACTGAATACTGACTGAATCGGGTTCCGGATTCTTTCAGGTTCTGGTAGAACTATCGAAGTCGGAATAACAAATTATTTCGTTTTCTTGTTTGAGGACGGTGTTAATTCATATGTACACCAAACCATTACACAATGAATAAAGCTCGAACAATTACTGATTCTCATTTAGACAAAAAATATCCCGTTTGAAAACTTTTGGCAATTTCACCAACTCACCTGACTACTGCCAATAACGGCCATGGCCAAACATAACTTCCTCTTCATTCCTCCAGATAAACATGATATCATCAAATCTTTCTTCTTTTCAAGTCTTAACATTTGAAGAAGATCATTAGCTTCTCTTCTAACTTCTTTCATTGGGGTTTCCTTCAACTGAAAGGAACCACGAAGTAAATATACTTGTTAAATGAAAGTAATTCAAACATACTCCTCCAATCAATATTAAGTGTTCATACACAGTCAAGTCGTTAAATAGCAGGTTATGCTGAGGACATAGGCCCATGAATTTTCTCACTCTTTTTCCCTCTGTTTTTATATCGCAGTTGTACACCTTTATCAGTCCTTTAGTATAACTGAGCATACCTATAATAAGCTTTCATAAGAAAGTGTTTTTCAAAAAGACAGGAATACAAAATGAGAAAAAAGTAATGCACAAAATTCATATCTTCGTTATTCACCTACTCGAACATGTCAATATTCATTTTAAATTACACAACTCATCATGTATAATTGGGGAAGTTGAGTTTTTTTTAAACCCAAACTCTTTGTTCCAGAAATGGCTAGACTTTTTGCTGCTGGGGATGATTTGTACATTGATGAGTTATATTTATCCCCTCTTCGAGGGATAAAACCGACTGAAGTCGAATTTTTAACTTTTTTCACGTATTGTGAGGTCGATCACAAACATTTTCAGTTTTCTTATCAGTATCATTCTTAGAAATTCAATTGCAAGTCCCATATTTGAACATTTAATACACTGAATAAATACCGCATCAATTACATGTTAATTAATTTTTGTACTTGTGATTTTTTTCCAGATAATGCATCAATTACTACCTAGCCTACGAAAAAGGTATGTTTTCGATAACACATAGAAAACATCAACTACTCCTACAGTTCAAATCATTGACCTGAAAATACATAAAAAAGGAAAAATCCAAAGTCTAAAAATTTCAGTCCTATAATGAATACAGCATTGACGTGAAGTTCAGAACTCTTGAGCTCTCATTCGTTCATCAACCTTGTAAACTTACCAAGTAGTTAGATTCACATTTAAGGATCCAACAGATAAGAATTTTGACAGCTGTCAATTGAATCGTCCATGATCACGCATCTGATATCATAGGTATAATGGAATATTTTTCAATGAGTAGCTAGAATTTCATAAGGTAAATCATCATGAATGAATCATTCTTCATCTAACTGCAAAATTCATCTTGATTGAATCTGTAGTTTCGAAATTTTCAGGAAAACAAAATTTCTGACCGCTATATTTACGGAATCTCTAGTCGAATTTTGCCCATAAACGAACTTATCTGCGGCATTCCAGATCCTGAAAATTTTATGATCAAACCCCATCAATGTCTTATCATCCCCAGCAAAAAAAAGGTCTATCCATTTCTAGCACAAAGATGGTTGCCATTCAAAATAAAGCATTGATGTGATGTCAGGAGCTTTTGAGCGCTCTTTCATTCGCCTTTTATAACGTAGAACCTTGTAAGTAGATTCGTTTTTGCCAGTGCGAGAATGCAATTGTTCAGGTCCAAAGTAATCCTGTTATGGATTTTTTTTCTTTTAGTTACACGGAAGACATGTAAGACTAAAGAAATTTTCTGAAATATTGTGTAATTTATTGATTTTATTATCTTTTTTGAACTTCCTTATCAATTATGTTTAACGTGTTTTCTTCGCGCCGACTTTGTGCTTTTGCGTAGATCTCGTTTTGTACCTGATCCAGCTACAAATGCCTCATTCGAGATCCGAACCTAACCTGAAAACTTCCAGGTTCTGTTCGCAGATGGACAGAACTTAATTTGACCACGGATTCTCGATCAGTGATTCAAACCGGATCGATTGAGACTATTCTCGGCTAGAAAACAAGAATCCAACAGAAATTTTTGCTGTCAGCTGTCGAATAAATCTTCCATGATAACGGATCTACCCTCCACCTCGCGTAGAGGAAGCATTTTCTTCGAATAAAAAATGTTTTGAAAAGTCCATCGACGAATGAAAAATTATTGAATGTCGATGAAAAAAGTTGAGCACCTCTGGTACATTAACTACAGGGATTATGGAATGGAATTATGGAATGAGTAAACTAGTAAAGGCGAGTTTATACAGCAAATAAGACAAGAATAAAATTCATTGGTTCATACAGATGACTAGAATAAAATAAGAATTCATCAATTACATCGCAGAAATTTTGATAGACGTTGGTGACGATATTCTGACGATTTCGGACATAAGTATTAATTGTCAGTTTCCAAATAAAATGAGATAAAATAACCCAAAGACATTATGGTTGTCTTCCTTTTGTGCTCATTCCTTATTTTATCATATTTCCTTATAAATGCGTCCATAGAAATGAGCATGTTCAGGCGAGTTTCCACAGAAAATAATATAAAAATAAGATAAGAATAAGAAAGATGAACATGCTCATTACGATGGAAGCGTTTATACAGGCAATTTGATAAAATAAGGAATAAGAATTCTTATTTTATTCTAGTAATCTGTTTAAACCAGAGAAATAGTCCTCCATGTAGGACGATTATGGCGACAAAAAATCGCAGAAGAGTGAGGAACGTTGCATGAACAGGGCACCTATTTTGATAAAACAAATTTAGCATGGCACGTTATGTTAAAAATTATACCTGTTCATGGCGATTTGGCAAAACAGACAAAGTTCCTATTGAAAGACCCTTAAAAAGAAATATTTTTGTTAATACCTGTAATCATAGACATGGTGGTTGTTTTACCAGCTCCATTATGACCAAGAAGAACAGTTATTTGATTCTTCTTAATATTCATGGACAAATCATTCACAGCTACTGTGGTACCAAATGTTTTTCGTAAGTGTTTGATTTCAATGCCAATATCACTTTGAGACATTGAGCCATCCAAAGGCTCAGTTCCATCCCCATTGGTCACTTTATTATTATTCAACAACTGAAATTTATTATTCAATTACTTTTGAAACACAAAGATTGATTTTTTCAGCAATGCTTGCAATACAATGCATTATAATACATGAAGCAAAAATCATACTAATGAATTCTTCCGCAAATATTGGAATAGTTATAATTCAAACAAACAAAAGTTGTCAAGTATCCATATACTCACTAAAGGTTCTTTGACAAAAATGTCTGTCTGATTATGTTTTCTGGATATATATTTCCTTTTGTTCTGAAAAGGGAATGATACTATTGTATTGTATTCCCATTTCAATAACACAATTATCATAATGAACCTGAATGGATGGTGACTATTTCCCTCGTCTTAAGCCATATTTTCGCGTGACAATATTTTAAAATTATTTCGTCCGTTTTGAAATATTCGTGTTTAAGCGTCGAACTGGTGACGTCACGCACCAAATGGTTCGAAATAATTTGCAGCGGTTTGAAAGCAGGTAGTGGAATAGTTTGAACTGAAGTTTGGAATCAGCTGATTGAAAATGAAATGTTTTTGAAATAGTTTTAAACCGTGATCGACGCGAAAAAATGGCTTTAATTTCCACCAATCAGAAACGCGCAATTTTGAATCACAAATGGTTTCTAGATGGAAAAATTGTTTGGCAGCAGCTGTCAGCAGTTTTTTCGGGTTTACCCGCGGCAAAACTTGACAGTTGTTGTCAACGAAAATTAATAATACATACATAGATGCATCCAGAATAATCTGTTACTCAAGAAATAGTCTTGTCAAATACCATGCGTGCATCTAATTTTTCCTGTGAAAAAAATCGAAAAAACACAGTGCGGAGTAATATTTTTTTAACAAAAAGCATTCGTGCAGGTGCAAAAATCCTCGTCTTCGACTCGGATTTTTGTTGCCACCTGCACTCATGCTTCTTGTTAAAATATTACTTAGCAACGTGTTTTTTCGATTTTTTTCGGAAAAATTGGATGCACTTATGATATTACTTATGAAAATAAATTCTAATGAATTGTTGGTTTTCCAAAGCTAATCATTCCGAAAAACCAAAATAATGGAGATGATTTGTAATCTATTTATTTACCAATCTACTGATATACAGGGTGTCTCAGAAGTCGCGCACCCAATTGAGGAGATCGAAAGAGAAGAATATTCTAAGCCCAAAAATCCATGTTTGAAATTTTTTGATAACGTAGTTAATTAGGAATTAATTAATGAAAGTGACCAATCAGGAGCGCGCTACAGAATAGTAGGCAGTAGGGGACGCGAGAGTGAAACGCCACTCGTCCAGGGCTGCTGCCGACTTGTCATGCCTGTAATATATAAATATCCTCATTCACATTCATACGCGCATTGTTACAGACACACACTAGCCTACACTAGTGCACGGACTCACACATTCACACAGCATCAGGTACGTCAGCCGTCCACGGTCAGTCAGTCCCCAGTCTCGGATTACTGCGTGAAAAGCTGGCTACGCACTCTCGCGTCCCCAACAGCCTACTTATTCTTCTGAAGCGCGCTCCTGATTGGTCACTTTCATTAATTAATTACTAATTAACTACTTTATCGCAAATTTTAAACATGGATTTTTGGGCTTAGAATAATTTTCACTTTCGTCCTCTCAATGGAGTGCGCGACTTCTGGGACACCTGTATATATTCTTATGAATATATGATACAAATAGTCAATGTCGTACTGGATAATACTTCATGTTTACTGAAAAATTAATGCAAAAACTCACGTTTCTGAAAAATTCTAGAGGAAAATTCCAAGGTCTTGGAATTCCATATGGACCAGGATATACATTACTTATATATAATGTTACCAGCATGAAGACGATAATATCAACAATGAACATAAGCAAAACAGTACCCATTGTTAATTCATCAGATGTCTCACTACCAGGCTCGAATAAGTTGGACCAATTTATACCTGTTTCTGAAAAGATACAGATATGTGAAATTATCGATGAATTACTCTTAGAAATCAACTCACTTCTAGCTTCATAAATAGTCATAGTGTTGTAACCATAGCTGAGGCATTTGTTTGGAAAAAGAGCCATTAATAATTTTATACCTTTCAGTGCATATATGTTTGTTACTAAATTTTCTCGGATGGTGTAGATTAATATTGGAAAAACAATACCCACGACAACTCCAATGAATGCTTAAAATAATAGAATAAATTGATAATAAAATATATTTCCAATTGGTTAATCATCATATTTAAATCAAATTTATAATTTTTTATCGAATTCATTCAACTTTTACTTACGTTTTTCAAATAGAGATGAAATGGCAAAACAAAATGTGATTGTGGCTATCAGATATAGGAATAGGAATATGAAGAAAACTGCCGAGTTACAATATTCAATTGCAGGAGTGTCTACACCCCACAATGGTACTTTCATAAGGAGAACAATCAATATTACCGAGACAAAATTGGGTAAAAAAGCATGTAAGAACCAACCAAACCAGAGCATCCAAGGTTTCAGGCCCACCATTTTGAGTAATTCCTAAAATAATGAATGATAGAATAGAATAGCTTTATTATATGACAATATTGCTCCAAATTACATAAGACAATATGATAATCAGGTAACAAAAGGTCGAAATGTCAAACAATATTAATTCAATGTACAGTGCACCCCAATTGGCTGTCCCCTAAGGGTATTTCTGCAACCGTTGGAGATATGAGATTTCAAGTTAAAAATTTATGGTCTAGTTTTTCTAGACTAATTCACTAATGCTTTCAGTTCTTTGGTATAAATATATAAAAAACCTTGGAAGTTACAGGGTGTTTTTGAAATTATGGCGTTTTCGGGCATACAGTGTATCTCGATAACCTCTTATGATAATTTCAAGATGAAAACTGTTTTTGACAGATATTTTGACGTAGAATTCATTGACATACACAAACAATTTTTCTGGGTTATCGTTGCTGACTAACTCAAACTTACAGTTTTTTATAAGTATGAAAGTATGAAATTCGAATTTCAATTATGAAAATTATTCTCAGATTCCAAGTGTTATTCAGGGTGAGTCTTTGACTTGAACATATACATATTTAAAATGAAGATTCTTGAGGTCAAAAGAAACCTTTTTTTCATTTTCCATTCTTCCGAATTCGGCTCTGTTAAAAAGATATAGCCATTTGAAAAAAAATGAGCTCATAACGTTCCCGAAATGATACTGTGGAATTGATTCAAAGTTCATATTTCTCGTTTGGAATTGAGTTTATACATTTAGGGAATACTCAAGTACTAACCTTATTCGAATAAGAATGTTAGAAGCACGATATTTCTTAACAAAAACAGTAAGTTCCATTCGATTATATCTGCAACTAAAAAGCCATATTTATTCCCCCAAAATAAGTTCCTCCTTCGATTTACATTAACATTAGTTTGTGGGCACTAATAACTTGTTTATATTCTCCTCTTTCTCTCAAAATCTCAAAAAGAATCGTTTTTACTCTAATCGAACATAACTCCATTAAATTAGGTCAAATGATTAGAGGTCAATGACCTTACCTAACCCATCGAACCATATTCTATGAACTCTATCATAGAACTTTTGAGAACACGATGCCAGTTTGGGTTGATTTTCTCCACAAGGAAGCAATAGGTCCTTTATCATTGACGGATGAACTAACGCAAAGGCACTAGTTTTGTTTACTTTTGGCTGATGGCGTCTTGTCGTGCCTCTTTGGAAATGTTCTGATTCTCGCCGATAGAGCGCTACGATTTTAATGCGCAAGACCAACCGTTGTTCCGTGAACCGAACAGTGGAACAGAGTTGGTCTGTGGTTGTTGAAGTAAGCATGCGTAAAGCGGCTTGATGGACATTTGTAGATTAGTTTATTTACAGTGAAGAATGCGAAAAGTTGATGTGAAAAGATTATCAGTGGAAGTGAATTAATGTGATAACAACCGTGAAGTGGTTTTATAAAATTCCAAGAGGTAATTGTTTAGATAGGAACATCGACACAGATTATCAGGTACCTATCATAGAATTTTTCATTAATTTCAATTTAATACGTGATTTGTATGGAATGTTCATCATTTATATCCGAATTTTGTATTCCATTGACATCTTAGTATTGACAAAGTTGATAAACATTCTGACAACATTTTTACCATTTATAGAGTTTATTAATTTGAGCCATTCTGTGATATTGAAAAGCCAGGGTTGCATCTATACCTTTCCAACTTTAAATTGAGACTTATCACATTCAAAATGAGAATATGCAACTTCAGAATGGTAAAAGAAATCGAATTGGGAATAAACAAATTCAAAATGAGAATAAGCAACTTCAAAATGGTTAACACAATCGAATTGGGAATAAACACATTCATATTGACACTAAACAATTTCATATTGAGAAAAGTCATTTTCCGTTTTATTTCATAGTTCGAGAGAATTGTTCTGAAGTGACTAAGAATTCAAATGAGGACAAAATTTATTTTACAATGCAGAGGTGTTGATACAATTAAACTATATAATGCTATTTTATGAACAAGTTGATGAATTTGAGAATCGATACGATAAATAAGAATATTTCTTCAACAATGAAAATCACACAACCATATCAACTAAGTTTAAAATATTAGGAAAATATCGCTGTATATATGCTACATATCGCGCACAGTTGTTGATATTTATTATATTTATAGAGAGAACTGTTCTTTATTGCCCTAAACAAGAGCCATCGACCTTGGTCCTTCAGCTCAGTGTATTAAATGTACATCGATATTCACAAAAAAAATACTACAGTAAAAATTTACAATTAAATCGATAATTAATTTGCATCCATTTGCATTAGCTTTCTAAGAAGAGTTGTTATAGGAAATTTTCTTGTTGGATTGTTGACGGTATCTCGTGGTAGAGTTTGACGATGTCGGGCATCTCTTTCAGTCTGCTGTAGAATCTCGAGTGTAGATTTTGAAGTCTATCTGCAATAGGTTGTATCTTGGTTTTTTCATACAATAGGTCGTTGGGTGGATTGTGCAATCTATTATGGGGATGTCTTATTCTCGATATGGTTCTCAGTGCTATTCTTTCTGCAGTTTCTATATATATTTTGCATAGCTGGATTTCGGCAATTTATTAAAATAGGATGGGTATATTTATATTATCACGCAATATAATTTCCAATTCACGCAAACGGAACTGGTTTTGAGGAATATTTGTCCTTTCTTCACCAGCCAAAATCTGTGGCATCCTTGTAGATATTGCCCTTTTAACTCCAGATTTAAAACTTGACCACGCAAATTCTATAGGGTTCCGCATTGGACTGTAAGGACTGAGTCTGAGTAGATTATTGTCCTGAAATTCTGTTATAACACAAAACACTCAAAATGATCTCATAAATAGGTACATTTATTATTTGACAATTATTTTGAAGGATCAAATTTAAGTGGAAATGTCATTTCCCAATATGAGATTTTTTAGTCCCTTTTTGAATATGTTTATTCCCAATTCGATTTCGTTTACCAATTTGTAGTTGCATATTCTCATTTTGAATTTGTTTAATTCAAATTTGATTGTGATTAGTCTCAATTTGAAGTTGAAAAGGTATAGATTTTTCTTATGATTTTTTATTTTTTCGTCAAATTTTATCGGGTAAAATTGGGAATAACTCGAAAACGACGCGTTTTATTGAAAAAACTCAGGAATACTTTAATTTTCTAAACCGATTGGTTCTTTCGAAAATATGAACCGTTTATCTTTTTCAAGTGGTTTTATAGCATTTTGCGTGGATTCATAAGTTGGCTACGCTTTTATACCGGGAGGAATATTGTATAAGTCTTGATTTGGAAATATGCATCATAAAGGGAGTGTATACCTCACCAAAATTCAGTTCATTTGAAATAACGGTTCCGAAAATATAAACAGAAAAGTGTTTTTTCATGGATTTCCGACACGAAACCTAATTTTGAAAAATGGTATAGGAAGAAAGTGTTTCGTTTGATGAGAATCTACAGTTGAAATATATGTACGAGTCAGAGACTCACCTTGTATATTCAATATATGCAATTCAAAGGTGAAATGAAATATGGGGTGTCCCATTAAAAAAATATAAGTTTAGTTTATAACTCAAAAACGATAGCCCAGAAAATTGTTTGTGTACGCCAATGAATTCTACGTAAAAATATCTGTCAAAGACAGTTTCATGAAAATATCATGAAAGGGTATCGAGATAAACAGTATGCCCGAAAACGCCATTATTTCAAAATCACCCTGTAACTTCCAAAGTTTTTTATATACCAAAGAACTGAAAGCATCTTTGAATTAGTCATGAAAAACTAGACCATAAATTTCATACTTAAAATTTTATATCTCCAACGGTTTCAGCAATACCCTTAGGGGACAGCGAATATGGGATGCACTATTTCCTTCGAATCTTGAGCCTCCTTCAATAATTCCAGTATTCCTCAATATTGTAGGGTTCACATTCTAATAAAAATGATTGAATTTCGGTCTTGAATTTCCTAAGACTAGATATCATCTTCATGGAGTGAGGCAGTGAGTTGAAAATTTTCAGGCACATACAGGGTGTTTCACCATAAACAGGACAAACAAAATATGCAGGGTGACTTTTTTAAGTGTCTCATGCGAGGAAGGAGTTGTGATACATAGAGTTGGTACATGAACTCCATTTGTAAAATATTTTCAAGCGGAATCTACTCTCGGTTCTACCGGATACGAATGTAAACTTCATGTACTATAAAACTTATCACAATTCCTTCCTTGAATACGTCTAATGAAACACTTAATTAGATCACCGTGTATAGCCGTGTAGATGACACCGGGGAAGTAATTTTTGAATTATGACAAACACCCCGATTTCGACGCATAAGCGATATACAGGGTTCTTAATGTCAACTTTGAGCAATATTTTGATAACTTAAGCGTGATATTTGAAATAACAGTTTCTAGTCACATCTTAGAATTTTTTAGCGCTCAATTCAATTGTGGTGTAGATTTCTGAAAAAAATTTAAAATGGCGGAAAACCTGTGAAATATGATTTTTTATGATTTTTTTCTCGGTTGCCAATTTGGAAAGCATTATTTCAACGTACCAGATGTTCTAAGATTTTCCATAAGGAAAATTTTCCACAATTCGAACTCAACTTTTTCTTACATGTCTCCAGTGAAAAAAAATTTCGGCCAAAATTGTTGGAATCTTTTATGGTTAAACTATTCTTCAATCTGAATACTGAGGTGAAAAGAGAATAAAATAATATCCATTGGTTTTCTTTTGGTAGCCTTCCGAAGATAACGCTCGGAGTACTTTCATAATTTTTATTTTAAAAATTGGAAGCCGTACGAAGGCCAAAATTGGGCTAATATGCTGCCAGAATGACCCGGATAGAAATATGAATTTACAGGGCCCCCGCAAGGGCTTCTGGCGCCTGTGTGCAAAAAAGAATTTTGGCGCCCCTTAAAGCATTTTGGATTTTTTTATTTATTAGGTGGGTAGGTAGCTATAGGTGCTTAAAATTAATCGAAAAACTGAACTTTAGAAGTCAAAAATTAGATATTTCTTTGTAGACTGAAATATAAAACAAACGAAACACAAAAAAACAGAATAAAATCATAACGAAATAAATAACTCGAAATAAATTCTTGGTCACATCACAACCACTTTGAAGTATTTCCTTGACTAGTAGGGTACAGACACTCTGTTGATAAATACTATAAAAATAACCAAAAACTAAAAATCACATCTTTAAGGAACACAAAACAGAATATTGGCTAATGTATACATACAGAGTGTAACAGCCAAATGGATTAAATTCGATAACGAATAAATGAGGGGGTGTTAGGAAAAACGCTCGGACACGTCGATTTGTAATTTTAAATGCGCATATTTTTCAAGAAAATAAAATTATATAGGGTGTTCCATGCGACCGTGGCCAATACCAACTTATTTCAAATGCAACCCCCTGTATATTATTTATTTTTTGGATTCTTCAGAAAATTCTAGACATAATTCATGTACAATGTCCTTAACCTATGTTCAACTTTTTCGGAAATATTAAGTGTTTTAAGATTTTTTACAAAAATTAATATTTCACAAATTCGATACATTACACCCAATACTTATTTCCCATTAACCTCTTGATATGAAGAAAGTGAGCAAAAACCATTACTGAGAAGAAATGTTGAGTAACGTTAGAAGAAAACTCTACACCAGATTAGCGTGTTGCTAAGACGTTAGCGGCGAGCATTTTGAACATTTCCTACATTGACATTTATTTTTTGTTGGTTTTTTTTAATAATTAAGAAATAATCAGTGTTACTTATTAGGTTTCAAGTGTATATCGAATTCATGAAATAAAATAATTTTTATTTAAAACGTTGATTTTTGCAATAAATCTGAAAACACTCAACACGAAACAGAAAAGTGTTTTTTCATGGATTTCCGACACGAAACCTAATTTTGAAAAATGGTATAGGAAGAAAGTGTTTCGTTTGATGAGAATCTACAGTTGAAATATATGTACGAGTCAGAGACTCACCTTGTATATTCAATATATGCAATTCAAAGGTGAAATGAAATATGGGGTGTCCCATTAAAAAAATATAAGTTTAGTTTATAACTCAAAAACGATAGCCCAGAAAATTGTTTGTGTACGCCAATGAATTCTACGTAAAAATATCTGTCAAAGACAGTTTCATGAAAATATCATGAAAGGGTATCGAGATAAACAGTATGCCCGAAAACGCCATTATTTCAAAATCACCCTGTAACTTCCAAAGTTTTTTATATACCAAAGAACTGAAAGCATCTTTGAATTAGTCATGAAAAACTAGACCATAAATTTCATACTTAAAATTTTATATCTCCAACGGTTTCAGCAATACCCTTAGGGGACAGCGAATATGGGATGCACTATTTCCTTCGAATCTTGAGCCTCCTTCAATAATTCCAGTATTCCTCAATATTGTAGGGTTCACATTCTAATAAAAATGATTGAATTTCGGTCTTGAATTTCCTAAGACTAGATATCATCTTCATGGAGTGAGGCAGTGAGTTGAAAATTTTCAGGCACATACAGGGTGTTTCACCATAAACAGGACAAACAAAATATGCAGGGTGACTTTTTTAAGTGTCTCATGCGAGGAAGGAGTTGTGATACATAGAGTTGGTACATGAACTCCATTTGTAAAATATTTTCAAGCGGAATCTACTCTCGGTTCTACCGGATACGAATGTAAACTTCATGTACTATAAAACTTATCACAATTCCTTCCTTGAATACGTCTAATGAAACACTTAATTAGATCACCGTGTATAGCCGTGTAGATGACACCGGGGAAGTAATTTTTGAATTATGACAAACACCCCGATTTCGACGCATAAGCGATATACAGGGTTCTTAATGTCAACTTTGAGCAATATTTTGATAACTTAAGCGTGATATTTGAAATAACAGTTTCTAGTCACATCTTAGAATTTTTTAGCGCTCAATTCAATTGTGGTGTAGATTTCTGAAAAAAATTTAAAATGGCGGAAAACCTGTGAAATATGATTTTTTATGATTTTTTTCTCGGTTGCCAATTTGGAAAGCATTATTTCAACGTACCAGATGTTCTAAGATTTTCCATAAGGAAAATTTTCCACAATTCGAACTCAACTTTTTCTTACATGTCTCCAGTGAAAAAAAATTTCGGCCAAAATTGTTGGAATCTTTTATGGTTAAACTATTCTTCAATCTGAATACTGAGGTGAAAAGAGAATAAAATAATATCCATTGGTTTTCTTTTGGTAGCCTTCCGAAGATAACGCTCGGAGTACTTTCATAATTTTTATTTTAAAAATTGGAAGCCGTACGAAGGCCAAAATTGGGCTAATATGCTGCCAGAATGACCCGGATAGAAATATGAATTTACAGGGCCCCCGCAAGGGCTTCTGGCGCCTGTGTGCAAAAAAGAATTTTGGCGCCCCTTAAAGCATTTTGGATTTTTTTATTTATTAGGTGGGTAGGTAGCTATAGGTGCTTAAAATTAATCGAAAAACTGAACTTTAGAAGTCAAAAATTAGATATTTCTTTGTAGACTGAAATATAAAACAAACGAAACACAAAAAAACAGAATAAAATCATAACGAAATAAATAACTCGAAATAAATTCTTGGTCACATCACAACCACTTTGAAGTATTTCCTTGACTAGTAGGGTACAGACACTCTGTTGATAAATACTATAAAAATAACCAAAAACTAAAAATCACATCTTTAAGGAACACAAAACAGAATATTGGCTAATGTATACATACAGAGTGTAACAGCCAAATGGATTAAATTCGATAACGAATAAATGAGGGGGTGTTAGGAAAAACGCTCGGACACGTCGATTTGTAATTTTAAATGCGCATATTTTTCAAGAAAATAAAATTATATAGGGTGTTCCATGCGACCGTGGCCAATACCAACTTATTTCAAATGCAACCCCCTGTATATTATTTATTTTTTGGATTCTTCAGAAAATTCTAGACATAATTCATGTACAATGTCCTTAACCTATGTTCAACTTTTTCGGAAATATTAAGTGTTTTAAGATTTTTTACAAAAATTAATATTTCACAAATTCGATACATTACACCCAATACTTATTTCCCATTAACCTCTTGATATGAAGAAAGTGAGCAAAAACCATTACTGAGAAGAAATGTTGAGTAACGTTAGAAGAAAACTCTACACCAGATTAGCGTGTTGCTAAGACGTTAGCGGCGAGCATTTTGAACATTTCCTACATTGACATTTATTTTTTGTTGGTTTTTTTTAATAATTAAGAAATAATCAGTGTTACTTATTAGGTTTCAAGTGTATATCGAATTCATGAAATAAAATAATTTTTATTTAAAACGTTGATTTTTGCAATAAATCTGAAAACACTCAACACGAAATAGTTAAAGATAGGTATAGGACATTGTGCATGAATTGTGTCTGAAATTTTCTGAAGAATCCAAGAAATAAATAATATACAGGTTGAAGAAATTGTTTTTTATAACGCCGGTTTTCCCTCGACGTAGTGGTATCAATTTGTGAGTTTGAGGTGAATAAAATGCCAAATTACTATCCAATTTACTATATTACATCAACTACAAGACTCGTAGAATCGTCTAATCTCAATCAAATTTACATGACATGTTTTATCTGTTCCGTACTGCCGTAGTGCCGTAGATCTAGGGAGTCTTCTTTGTCTCGCTTGCCCTACGTACTATTGGGTCAGGGTTCGGCGGGGTTGCCGGGCTGAGCAACAATTCTTCATACTCCCCGCCTTGGAACGATGGCATCGTTTCAATTGTCTGGTGGCACGGGCAAAGGGCAGATTTTGGTGATCGCCCTTTTCAGAACTCCATTAGTAGTTTGGAGGGTGACTACTCGTACTACTTGATCTTCACCTGGGTGTAGTTGTTGAATTCTACCCAATAACCATTTACAGGGAGGTAGATTATCGTTAACAATCAGGACCAACTGTCCAACCTTGACATCTTCAGAACGACTTCTCCATTTGCCTCTTTTTTGGAGCTCAGAGAGATAAAACCTTTGCCATTGCTTCCAAAAGGAACGAGACATCTGCTGGATCAATTGGAACCTGGATAATTGATTGATGCGTGTTCCTTCTACAAATTCAACATCGGGAATGGTAGTCAATCGTCTGCCAATTAGCAAGTGAGATGGGGTAAGAGGTTCAAGGTCATTTGGGTTGCTTGATAGGGGATAAAGAGGGCGTGAGTTTAGCATTGCCTCAATTTGCACCAAAAAAGTATTAAATTCTTCGTATATTAGCACAGTTTCTCCAATTGTGCGAGTTAAATGAAATTTTACGCCTTTAATATTGGACTCCCACAATCCCCCAAAGTGGGGTGAATTGGGTGGAATGAAATGCCACACAATATTATCTGCAGCGCAACTCTTCTGTATATCATCGTGAGAAAATTTTAAAAATTCATACCATTGTCGGAGTTCTCTACTTGCTCCGACAAAATTAGTAGCATTGTCAGAATAAATATGCGCAGGCTTACTTCTACGGGAGGTGAATCGTCTCAAAGTTGCGATAAACGCTTCAGCAGTCAAATCCCCGACCAATTCAAGATGCACGGCTTTGCTTGCAAAGCATATGAATAGACAAATATAAGCTTTATACGTTTTTGAGCCTCGGCCCTTCCTATCTTTGAGGATAAAGGGTCCAGCATAATCGATGCCGGTTACAAGAAAAGGAGTAGAAACGGTAACTCGTTGCTCTGGTAAATTGGCCATAATGGTACTGATCGGTTTGGGCTTGCATCTAAAGCATCTAATGCAGTTTCGGACCACATCCTTAGCGAGATTCATGCCAGACGTCACCCAAAACCTTGCTCTCACTGTAGCCAGTAGCAATTGGGGTGCAGCGTGCAATAATCGAACATGCTCCTCTTCAAAAATTAATTTACTCAGCCTGTGCTTTCCACTCAGCAAATATTGATGCTTCTCGTCAAAAGCCAAAGATGAATGTTTTAATCGACCACCGACTCTCAAGTGACCAGAGGAGTCCAAAAATGGGCTCAATGGAATCAACTTTCCAACCTTTGGAGGTTTATTTGATTGCAATCTAGCAATATCCTCTGGAAACGACTCAAATTGTGCTAACTTAACAAGATTAAGCAAGCTGGAATCCAACTCTGAAATCGACAGTGGACCGCTCAGTCTGTGTTCTTTTGATTGTTTTGAGTTATATACGAACCTCAAACAATAAGCGTGAATTCGCTTCAATTTCTTTAGACTTGAGTATCTTTCAAATATTGTAGTATCACATTTCACATCATTTTCTGTGGCAATCGGCATATGATTACCCTCCTCTATCGACCAGAAACGAGATAAATCGTCATGAAGCGTTTTGTTTGTAACTAACAAACACTGTGTAGCTCTAGTGGAGCCAGAAACTTGACCAGAAACCACATACCCGAACACGGTGTTTTGCAAAACCGGTAATGATCTTCCTAGCTTCACATTATCCTGGAGAATCAGATTCCAAAATAACTCTGCGCCTATCAATAAATCGACAGGACCCCTTTTGTGAAAGGTATTATCAGCTAGCGGCAAGTTCTTGGGAATTTTCCATGAGGAAATATCGATCTTGTACATGGGTAAATTGTCGGTAATTTTTGGTAATACGAAACATTGCAGAGATACCGAATAATCATTATGAATAGAACTCAATGATACATCACATTTATATTTCAAATGTGAACTCGCGTTATTTACACCTCTGACAGATATGTCAGTCTCGATTGTTTTTAATCCTAACTGCTTGCACAGTCTCTCGGATATGAAAGAAGATTGACTTCCACTATCTAATACAATCCTAGCTCTATGAGGTTTACCCTCATTGTCAAAAATATCAATGATTGCTGTCGATAGTAGGACACAGCTATCCATATCCGTACTAGAAAAGGATAAAACATTACCATTTCCAGTCTCCGCTGAATTTTGTGCAGAAGATGTTGACTCATTTGTATGGGACGGCCTCGTGTGTAGCAGCGAACTATGTTTGTCCTTACATTTCCTGCAGGGACCATTTTTGCAGGTCGTAAATACATGTCCTCTGCATAAGCAATTGCTGCATAAATGCAATTCTTTTACCTTGTTCCATCTATCTGGCACACTCAATTTAAGGAACTCAGCACAATTGTAAATTGTGTGAGACTCCTTGCAATAATTGCATTTGAGTTTTGAGTTTTCATTCTTCGAGAAAAAGGAAACTTGTTTATTTTTTCTATCATTATTCGATCTCACATCCCTCTGATCACCTTCCAAGGATGTCAGCAAATCAGCCCTATTAATCAAGAAAGATTTCAATTCTTTCAACGTTGGGAACCCCGGCAGAGACACCTTATGTTTTTCCCATTCTCGTAAACTGATCTTGTCCAATTTTGTGGAGACAACGTAAATAATAACCGCATCCCAATGCTCAGTAGGGAGCTTTAAATTAGACAGAGCTCTCAGATTCTTATTGATAGTGTCCAATAAATCTCGTAAGCCATTGGCTGACTCTCTGGATAAACTATCCATTGTGAACAGAGCCTTCATGTGCGAATCCACCAGTAGCCTCGAGTTATCATATCTACCGCAGAGCAAATCCCACGCGATCTTATAATTCTGGGCAGAAAAATCCAAGCTTTGAATGATTTTTTGAGCTTCACTACCTAATGACGCACGAAGATAGTGGTATTTTTGGATTTCTCCAATAGCTTCATTTTTATGAATCAACGACTCAAACGTATCCCTAAATTCCATCCAATTATTCATATTTCCATTAAATTTCGGCAATACAATAGCTGGTAATTTAACACCTCTTAAATTATTTATTTTCACGGAATCACCCGAATTGCGGGATTTGACCGACTGTATATCAGCGTCAGTATCAGAAGAATATTTCCGAATAATAACATTCGCATCATTCAAATATTTCCAGTAAGAATCAGTAAATTCTGACCGCTCTTTATAATAATCATTCAAATCATTTTCGTCACATAAAATTTCAATATCTTGCTGATGTTCTTCGAATTCTTCTAATATAGAAGTCGCCTTCTCGACACGTAATCGCAACTGTGAGACAATATCTTTGTCAACCTCTATTCCCGTATTATGGTCGTCTTGAATTGGAGTGAGAAATTTAATAAAATCAGTCAACTTTCTCTTAACTGAACCTCGCTTGCGAATTAAAACCCTCAAATCAGCATCCATTGTAAGTTACACACACGTAAACACCGTGAATTTACAATCGTTAATATTTCGTAAAGAAATCTCAATATTGTTTTATAACAATTTTGATCTTGTAAATGATTCAAACTCTCTCTTATAATAGAAAAATATCCTGCTTAGCAGTATCCGACTTCAAACAGTCAATCGTATAGCAAATTAACTAACTCAAATTACTTCACTCGTTATAGTAATTTACTAAATCAAATTTCCTTTCAAATCAAATCAATGCAAATTGAAACAATCTAAAACTCAGATAAAGGAAGGAAAAATTGGAAAGGACTCACTTTGTTTCAATCTTTGTAGTTCGTATGACGTGGTACCCAGCGTCTCTCAACGTAAACGGCAGAAAATGGCTTCCGTTGTGGAATCTCTCCTTCACACACAATGATCACAAATATCGGGCTCGAAGGACCATGAAGAAATTGTTTTTTATAACGCCGGTTTTCCCTCGACGTAGTGGTATCAATTTGTGAGTTTGAGGTGAATAAAATGCCAAATTACTATCCAATTTACTATATTACATCAACTACAAGACTCGTAGAATCGTCTAATCTCAATCAAATTTACATGACATGTTTTATCTGTTCCGTACTGCCGTAGTGCCGTAGATCTAGGGAGTCTTCTTTGTCTCGCTTGCCCTACGTACTATTGGGTCAGGGTTCGGCGGGGTTGCCGGGCTGAGCAACAATTCTTCACAGGTGGTTGCATTTGATATAAGAAAGTTGGTATTGGCCACGGTCACATGGAACAACCTATATAATATTATATTCTTGAAAAATATGCGCATTTGAAATTACAAATCGACGTGTCCGAGCGTTTTTCCCAACACGCCCTCATTTATTCGTTATCGAATTTATTCCATTTGGCTGTTACACTCTATTCATATAAAAGTAGGTATCACTTTCTACTTATACTTAGGTATTTTGAAAAATATGCAGGTACTTCTTTAAAAAATACCCAGTTAACTTCCTCATGAAATCAAAAATGAAAGCTAGGTACAGTAGAAAAATAAAAATAGCTATTATAATAGCAATATTTTCCTAGACTTGTTGCAAATTCATCAATTACATCGCTTAAATTGATACCATCAAGAATTTCTTGTGCAATTGCTAATATTGCTAGTCCAGACAATATTTCTTGAAGCATTGTCGATCTTAAATAATTTTTAATGATTTTTAATTTTGAGAAAGATCGTTCGCCAGAAGCTACAGATACAGGCAATGTCAGAAGAATTCTTAGTGAAATGCTCAGGTTTAAAAGGGTCGAGATCAAATTGTTTTCAAATATATATTGTAAAATACTTTTCATTACACGGCACTGAAAACCCTATCAAAACATGTAGATTTAGAACATCGAAAATGACTCTTTTCCGTGCGGCCGCACCGCAAAAAGTTTTACGGTGCGCTGAGGCATAGATGCATCCTATGATTCCTATGCTGAGACACAGAGCAATGATTGCGTGACTGTAGATGTCAGTGTTTTGAATAATTATTGTTTCACAATATCGAAATGCTTTCTGCTGAGAATTTTTCCCGTGTTATTGTTTTCAGAAAGGCTTTTTCCGTGCTTGCACGAATTCCCGTGTTCGGCTCCGCCTCACACGGGAACACATCGCGCGCGCACGGAAAAAGCTTACTTTCTGGACTAGTAATGAAATATACTATAACGGGTCAGTATCATATGTATAGTAATGAGAATAACTACATTGGTTGGATAAATTCGTAGAAACGAGATTGACGGCGTGGATGCGGCGTTCGACGTCCAGTCCGAAAAAAGCGTACCTGTGCGTTGAAGAACGTTTACAGAGACGCATCAAATACAAGCATTTTTATTTTAGCATTAATTTTTGTTTTTTTTTTTCGCGAAAATTTTATTGCGATTTTTGACCCAGGATTTTGGCGCCCCTAAAAGGATGGCGCCCGTGTGCATTGCACACTTTGCACACATGGTAGCGGGGGCCCTGTGAATTTATAAAACAATAGTATATCATTTCATAAGGAAGTGTCACTTTTCATGGCGAGCTTGAGTTTACCCGACGAACTTAGTGAGGCGGGTAATAGGGATTTTGACACATGTTACAAATTCATGTAAATTGAGGTTTTCCACATTGAAGGTAGTTTTTGAAATACTAAAACAATATTTAAGTGATCTAATTCCTCTCATTAAATTGAATAAAATCGATTTAAAATGTGTAATCTATTAACGTTTATCACGTGACTGGAAACGGAATGAGAATACGCGACGTCACTATTTGGTAAACAAGCTAACCTATAACCTTACTGTCATCACGAGTATGAACTTACGAAGCACAGAAGAGAGTAAAACGTATCACCAGCGAACTATTTCACGATTATTTGTTATTACGCAAACGATTTGTTTGCAAGAAATCACACAAGATCAGTTCGCTCTGACAGACGGCGAAGTCTGTTAACCGTATAGTGACGTCATCATAATCACTTCGTTTCAGCGGGAATTTTGAAAATTATTTTTATTTACGCATTTTTTATTGGTATTTGCTATATTTTTTCCATGAAAATTTTTTCCTGTTTGTATAGGGCTTATCTACAAATTGAAATCATTTCCAAAAAATAGTCAACATCCCTATTGAAAGCGAGCCATGAAAAGTCACTTCCCCTTCGAATGAAATGTTATTTTATTTTCAAATACTATGAAATTCATGGAAATCTGAATATCCACTTCTGGATTGACATTTACGATCGTTATAATCCAGTGAAAAAAGAAACATTTGCCTAGTTACGGTTGTCTTGCAAAATTCATGTTTAGCATAAAAACACTTTTCCTCCGTCGCACAGTGGGGCAGAAACCATCTAAATGTGATATTAATTCTGAAAATCATACTACCCATGAAATCTCCGTTTTTAATTTCCAATTGACTTTAAACATCAGTCCACTGAATTCACGCACCGAAAAAGTTCTGACGTATTTTATTCTTTTCTAATTTTGAATTGAAATTCGTTTTCAATTTATGTGTTGGAATTTTTTTCAATTGACGCGAAATAACATATTATTGTTGTTGACCATAATTCCTGCTGTGATCTGATAATTCAAATGCACGCTATGGAGGATTAATCTGAACCTATGTACTTCATTTTTGTACATATATTTTCAGTAGTAATATCACAAGAGAGTGAGAATAAATTGAAAATAATTCGACAGATTTTAGAAAACTTGTTGCCAGGCAATAGACACGAGAGCCCGAAGGGCTCGAGTGGCTATTGCCAAATGGTAACAAGTTTGAGAAAATGCCTGGAGAATTATTATCTAATTTATCGAACTCTCGTGTGGTATTCGATGGATTATTTTTTGACGTTATTCTCTGACGTTACAATCAAAATCATTTTTAAGATTTTATATTTTCATTCAACAAATTTATATTAATCGACTCAATATACACAGAATGAGTTATTCAAATTAGGATGCATTGAAGTTTTGAACATGAAAAATACAATTTCTTCTTCAAGCCAGACGGTGTGTTTTCGTCGTTGAGTTTTATCATGTCCAAGATTTCTCCTTTGCTCAAACTTGCAGAACCTTATTTCCTCTTTTAGAGCTCTTTCTGTAATAACTTACGCTTGGTGTTTTTAGCATATCTGGTGGATTTGAATTCGATATCATTGAATGGGTCGAATTTTCTTGGCCGTAGTACAACTCTTGCATTAATTTTGTGGTTTTATTCCACATTGTCTTCTCCATTCTGTTTCTTCATATTGAACCCATATTCCTTCAAAATAACGGCTTGTTTTGTTGTTGATGTCTTATCTTCCAATTTGTAGCCCCTCTCGTCACAAAATAATTGGATTTGTTTCCAAATCGACGCGCTGCTTATGTGTTGGTATTCGAACATGCACTTTCAATGATCATTTTATTTATATCATCGACTGATGAACTAAAACGTTTGGGATTCATTGTACGGATTTCTTGAAAATTTACGACAGACGCGTCAAATCAAGAAAATCCGTTGTCATGTGATTATTCTCGCTGGAAATGCTGGAATAATAGTCGCGTTCGGCATTGCGATCGGATTTGTCTGACATAATTTTATCGTTCGATAATAGCCGCGTTCGGCATTGACATCACTAATCAGAGAGATTTTTTGGCACGTGACTGCAGATATGTTTGACAAATTTGGAATAATCGAACGATCTATATATACTCCATTCACATTTATAAAGTATCCCGGTTGGCCAGGTTTTAGGTTTATCAAGTTTTTTCCCCTAGAACAGACGCAGGTTGGCACTCGTGAAAATTAAACAACGTTGCCAATGTTAATTCGCTAATTTATCGCCTCAATATTCTTGAAGTGATCTTGAAGTCTTCAAATTATTTAATTAGTGTGCTGATAAGAGAAATGTCAAGTTTGATTAATAAACAATAAAAGTCTGATTCACTTGAAAGATATTTCGCTTTCTGAAATAAAAAACTATAAAAACTGTTCGGTAAGGGTTGATCACATTTACTTTAACAAATATAAATATATTCATCACGCCAGGAAACTAAAAATGCCGAAGGTAGTGACGAAAAAGCAGAGACAAACTATGAGGAAGAATTGAAATCGGCTCATTCAAAAAGTATCAATTTGGAATCAACACTTTATCATACCAGCTATCCAACATTTTTAACGTATGTGTGTAAAAACCAAGGTATTATATTTTATGAGAATAGATATTTATTTTTTAGCTGCACATAAACACAAACAGGAGGATTTTAAGTGAAAGAGACGACAAAGAATTTCCTTCTATTGGTGCACCAAAAAAGACATTGACTGAAGACTTCATTTTGAAAAAAGATCTGCAACGACAAATTTGGAATTATAATTCGAAACATGAACATTTTTCGATTGATAATCTACTCACTTTTGCAAAATAACATTTGGAATATAACGGAGGACGGACATCACTTAAATCATGAAATCAATGGGTTACAAATACAAAAGGGTAAATGAACGCAAAATTTTATGTGAACAAAAACATGTTGTTGAAGGAATATGTTTATATTTGATGATTACTTTATATTATGATAATCTGTGACTTCACTTGTGTGTCACCGTTTTTATCACGGATGTTCATGTCATTGAGCAATTGTTAGTTGTCGAAAATAAATTTCACATTCTTCAAGAAACTCGTGTTAAATCATTTAATCCATCAGGTTATGGGCTCCATGCTATCACCTCCGTATAGTGTACGCGAGTTTTTTCCGTGTTCGAGAATCTAACCAAACCCGTCCTCCATGTCCGTTCAAAATTTGCCGGTGGAACGGTTGAAAGGCCGAGAAAATTTTGGTACATGGAAGTTTGGTATGCAGGCGCTTTTAGAAGGTCTCGAGTTGTGGGATTGTGTACTGGGAACCGAAAAGGACACCAAGAAGGACCTTAAGTGTAAATCGAAAATAATCCTGTCAATCGAACCACTCAACTACGTCCATGTACAGACCGCAAAGTCAGCAAAGGAAGCATGGAACAACCTCAGAGCAGCATTTGAGGATTCCGGATTGACCCGTCGTGTAGGCCTTCTTCGAGTTTTAATTTCAACAACCCTTGAAAAAAGTGGTTCAGTCGAAAATTATGTGAACACCATCGTCACAACTGCACATAAATTGAACGGAATTGGTCTCAACGTAAGTGATGAATGGATTGGAACTATTCTCCTTGCTGGTTTACCGATCAAATATGAACCTATGATTATGGGAATAGAGAGCTCTGGCATAAAAGTTACCGCAGACTCAATCAAAACAAAGCTACTGCAGGACATTTCGATCGCCGAATCTTCAAATTCGATCGAAAACTTAGCGATGTATGGAACAGGTTCCGGTAACAGTTCATCTCGACGTTTCAAGAACAAGAATTTTGAAAAAGTGCGTTGTTATGAGTGTAACGGCTACGGTCATATTTCGAAAAACTGTCCCAAGAAAAAGAACCGTAACCAAGGAAACTCCGACAAGAAGTCGAATCAAAGTGTGAACAAAAACCAACAACTGCTTTTCGCCGCGTATTCCGCACAAAATACGGAAGAATGGTTTATTGATTCGGGAGCATCTGAACATTTGACTAATTGTGAAGTGATGAACAATATTCAGAAATCGTCGCCGATCACTATTTCTACTGCTAACGACGGAAAGATGAATACGAAAAGAAACGGAATCATCCATCAAACAAGTTGTCCGTACACCCCCCAGCAAAACGGACGCGCAGAACGTTTAGGGCGAACCATAATGGACCGTGCTCGTTGCCTACTTATTCAGGCTGAGCTCCCAAACAGTTTTTGGGCAGAAGCTGTGTATGCAGCAGTTTATATTATGAATCGTTCTCCGGTGAAATCACAGGAAAAGACACCTGAAGAAGTATGGAGTGGAATCAAGCCTACTGTTGCGCATTTACGAATTTTTGGATGTAAGGCGTTTGTCCATATTCCTGCTGAAAAGCGCAAAAAGCTTGACCGTCGAGCCTATCCATGTATCTTTATGGGGTATAGCCTTGAATCTAAGGCATACAGACTTTATGACCCATGTAAGAAAACTATTTTAGTTTCAAGAGATGTCACATTTGCAGAGGATGAAAAGGGATGCTCATTGTTGAAAGAACGTCGTGAACCGCAAGAAGGATCCTTTTATCACTGCGATGAACTGGCAGAAATTGAAGACCCAGTTCATGATGATCCTGTGCCGCCACCTGTTGATATCCCGTCTGATCCAGACAATTGTGATTCCATCGTGAATGACTCACTAAGCAGAGAGCTAGTGGATGACGTAAATTTTGTGCCGTCAACCCACTTAGGGAATCCAGCTTCAGATGATTCTTCTCGACCGCAACGGAATCGAAATCCCCCAACATATCTGAAGGACTTTGAAACCTATAGCTGTATCAGTGGAGAACCTGGTGACCCAACCACTGTTCATGAAGCAATGGAACGTGCAGACTGGAATCAGTGGAAGAAAGCCATGGACCAGGAGTATCAGAGCCAAATGGACAATCACACTTGGATTCTGACCGACTTACCCCCTGGAAAGAAGGCATTGAACTGCAAATGGGTTTTTCGAACTAAAAGAAATGCTTCAGGGGAAATAGTGAAACAGAAGGCACGCCTTGTTGTCAAAGGTTGCGGTCAAAGAAAAGGTGTGAATTATGATGAAACCTTCTCACCTGTCGTCCGCTACAGTTCTATTAGGTATCTTTTATCCCTAGCAGCTGAGCTTGATCTTGAAATAGATCAAATGGATGCAGTTAGTGCATTCCTGCAAGGAGATTTGAAAGAAGAGGTGTATATGCTTCAACCTGAAGGATACAATTCTGGCAATAAAGTTTGCAAATTGATTAAAAGCCTTTATGGTTTGAAACAGGCCAGTAGAATCTGGAATCAAAAATTGGATGAAAGTCTGAAGAGCTTTGGATTGAAGCAATCTAGTTTTGACTCTTGTGTTTACCACAAAATAACTAAAAGCAGTCGATTGATTGTGGCCATATGGGTGGATGACATTCTGATATTTTCTGATAAAAACAGAGATAAATGCCATCTGAAGAGTCAGCTGTCCATGAAATTCAAAATGGTCGATTTAGGTGAAGCAAAAAATGTACTTGGCTTCCAAATCACCAGGAACAGGGAGGATAAAAAATTGTGGATTTCTCAGGAATCATATCTGAACCAAATTTTGGAAAAATTCAATATGACAACCTGCTGCCCAGCTGCGACTCCGTCGACTCCAGGAGAAAGATTGAAGAAATCGCCACCAGGAAATGAAGAAACAGCAACAAATTGGCCTTATCAAGAAGCTGTAGGAAGCCTGCTGTTTGCTTCTCAAGTTTCTCGTCCGGATATTGCTTATGCTGTCAGCAGTGTGAGCCGATTCAATTCGAACCCAGCCGCTGAACATTGGACGGCGGTCAAGAGAATTCTCCGTTATATAAAAAAGGAACCACATCTGCCAAATTGGAATATGATGGGAAAAAACCTTCTCCAATTCTGGGTTACTGTGATGCTGACTGGGCAAATGACCTGGAAGACAGAAGGTCCACTACTGGATATATCTTCATGAAATGTGGACCAATATCTTGGGCAACAAAGAAACAACCAACTGTTGCTTTGTCGACCACAGAAGCAGAATACATGTCTGCATCAGCAGCCACTCAAGAGGCATTATGGCTCAGGGGACTCGCTGGAGAAATGCAGCCATCAGATACCAATGGTCCGACGACGATCTATATGGACAACCAAGGAGCTTTACATCTAGCATTGAATGGTGCTTATCAAGCCCGAACTAAGCACATCGATATTCGCCACCACTTTTTGCGTGAGAAAGTCGAACTGAAAAAATTGATTTTTAAGTATGTTCCAACCAAAGACATGGTTGCCGACTCTCTGACAAAGGCTTTGGACCGCGAAAAATTTCATCGCTGCATAAGTCTACAGGGACTAAAGAAAATCATCAAATAGGGAGGATGAAGGAATATGTTTATATTTGATGATTACTTTATATTATGATAATCTGTGACTTCACTTGTGTGTCACCGTTTTTATCACGGATGTTCATGTCATTGAGCAATTGTTAGTTGTCGAAAATAAATTTCACATTCTTCAAGAAACTCGTGTTAAATCATTTAATCCATCAGTTGTTGCAGACAAAATTACTTTCCTGCGCAAATTTTGATTTGTGTTTCTACATGAAACTTGGATTTACCAAAACGATACTTCAGTTCGTCGCTGGACACATGAATCGGATATGATGAGTAATCCATCCAAAATTGAATCAGAAGGAAAACGTTTCACAGTTCTACACGCAGGAAGTAATTTCGGGTTTTTAGAAGGTTCTGATTTCATTTTAGATTAAAAAACAATGACCGTGACTATCACAAGACAATGACCAGTGAAATTTTTCAGAATTTGGTTATTAATCAACTGATTCCATCTTTAGCTAAGATCCTGTGAAATGTGTGGTGGTAATGGACAATGCACCATATCATTCGGTTCAATTGGATAAACCACCCACCTTTTCCAGCAAAAAAAGCGAGATGCAGGATTGGTTGATTAAAAACAAGATTGATTTTAATCAAAATTTTACCAAGAAACAACTTTGGAATTTGATATTACCTCATCGAACTGACAGACAGAGACGATATGTGTTGATGACCTTTCGAAGGAGCATGAGGTTCTTAGATAACCCCCATACCATTGTCAGTACAATCCTATTGAAATGGCATGGACTTTTGTAAGAACTTCTATAACAAAAACATAAATTCGCATCCCTATACAACGGATATAGTGTTGAATTTATGAAGTCTGGCTCTTTCAAAATGTACATCAGATATGTGGCAAAATTTTTATTTACATTGTGAAAGAGTCAAAAACTTATCACAGAGGACTGGACGAAACACATGGGTAATCTTCCAATGGCAGATATTCCTCCATTCGTTATTTCATTGGGAGAATCTGATTCAGATTCAGAATTTTCTGAGGGTTACTCTGACTCAAACAATGATCTAATGGATATGGAATAATATGTAGAGGAAATTCTGAGAACTCGTCTCTTCCACTTAAAATGGGGAGTTCAAAATGGATGGAGGTTCAAAAACTCCAAAAGGAACATTACTAGTGTAAGTTCAACAGAACCCTTTATCCGGCAGTGTGAAAGACCTAACGTTTGGATATTCTAGTAGTGCAATAATGTCGAATACCCTCCTTATTCAACTAGTACTGTATCGAAGATTTTCTACGATCAAGGAGGTTCAACTGAATCAAACAAAATGACAAAAAGCCTATACTATGGAAAAGGAAGTTGCTGCAAACCACCTAGATAGAAAAATAACCAATCAGGAATCTGGGAAAGAATTGCTTGGAGGGCCAGATCTGGTCAGCTTCGTTGTCAAGGACCAAATGTAGGTTATATTATTTATTATTTCCTGATGATTTTCTATCTCCTTTTCTGTTGCAGATATGATTTCAAGATATTTTGTCAGTCTCAATCCAAAAGAAAGATAAAATGTTGTTCCTGAAGAAGATTCCATCCATTATAAATATGTCAGCCTATTCTTTGAAAAAATTCCAAAACCTCTATACTTACTCAGAGAGGTTTTTATCTTTGTGCTCTTGTATCATAGTTAAAAATGTATGGTGTCCTGTTCAAATCTATTTTGATAATAATACTAATTGCTTTGGACATGCATTATTGTTTGACACATCAAATGACCTAATGCTTTTTCTCAAAGAAACATATACATGTAACAATGTTAGAAAATAATGTTTTGTGATTGAAAATTATGGACGTTTTATATATTCAAATCCAATTTCTTTATTCAGTTACCGTTTTCTCAAGTTTTTGTATCCAATCATTATATTATGCCAGTTTGAAAAAGAATCTTTATTAATGATTGTATTCATAGCCTCCATGAGTAGACTTTTTTGAATTCAATATTAGGTACTGCTTACATCAGAAGTTTTCACCTGAACTCTTCCATGTGTGCAATTCTCTTGAAAAATTACTAATTGAATATTGTTAAAAAATTATGTCTTAAGCTGTAATGCCATTGAAATTATGTATGGAAATTACATTATGAATTATACTGTATATATCTTATTTCATCCCATTGTACTTTGATTTTTTTTTCGAATAAACTATCACAAAGTAACGGACTATTCTGGCCATTATTTTTCAGTGAAATTTCAACACTCGATTCTTGTCTTCCGTACGAGAAAATAGCATAACTGAATCTTCCAACCATGTTAATATATGTGAAATATTTCCAGTATTAACAGAGAAAAAAGTTTCTTCAACATTCGCCAGGTCTCTGGAATTATTGAATTCACATAATATTTTCTCAAATTCATTATTTTCCCAAAGTAAATAAACATTTCGATAAATACGTAATTACTACGACTCTTATGAAGAAAGGGCAACATTGCTCAATCATCTGACAGAAAAATGACTATAACCTAACATTTTCAAAAAATACACGGTGAAATCTGTCAGAATGTCATGGCCAACCGGTATACTTTATAAATGTGAATGGAGTATAGATAAAAAATTGACAAGTATTTGTTTACAACTACAAACGTCATTTTGAAAGATTTCCCGGGACGGTCTTGTTATATGAGGTTTTTATTGTATTATGGCTGGAAGTGGAATTAAAAGGGATCTTAAACTTGCCATTTTAACAGTGGCAAATGGCAATTTTTTGTTTGATGAGGATGAAGCTGATGTAAATATTGAAGAGAAAGTCAATAATTTTGCTGAACTGATCGTGCCTCGGTACGCTGGCAGGGCTTGGGCATTCTATCAGAGACAGTTCTACACTGCCAATATATGGTGTTTCAAACACATCTAGAATTAAATAAATGTTTTATGAAGCTATTGGCATAAGGTTGGTTAAGTGGATGAAAAGTTGAGTACTTGAATGCCCAAAAATAACAATCTCTTCTTAGCAATCTTTAAAAATGCTTCAGAAAAACAAAAAGTGACAAAGTTGAACTCATGAAAATTTCAGATTGTGAGTGAGAGATGATAAATCTACTAACTAAAAATAAATTGAAAAAAAGGGCTACTCTGTTGTTGGCTGATAGCCAAAAGTATATATTTTTTTTTTAATTTATTGAATTGGGAATAAAATGCTAGTGGCAATTGGCGAGGTCGACGATTTTTTAGTTTCTGTCTACCCTCAAAAGCTGCTCTTCATCCCGCAGTACATACACGGGGAGACGGAGTTTTTTCAGAGGTTTTTATTTGTTCTCGTGTATTATACGCAGAATTGTATGGTACACCGTTCACATTCCCTCTGCTAACACATAGATTCAAAGCAGGAAAAAGATTTTTTTAAAACCATCTGTTCCTTGTCGCCATTTCTTCACACATGCCTCTTATGCCATATATTGTGCGAATTGTATTACTCTCTTTCAAAAGTATATATTTATATTTGAAAAGACATCTCGATATCAATAGTTAGAAATTAGAATACCCAGCAAACAAATAAAAACCTGAACCAAAACTGTCATCTGCTGACATTAACCGATTAATCTGTTCGATCCGTCTTTCGAGGCCGAGCAAAAAGATTTCATCCGGATACTTCAGACGTCAATTGCCGAACGAAACAGATTTACCTCCCCTACATCCAGACGTAATTATCGAACGATAAAATAGAAGAGTTCCTTCATGCTGGCCAACTGTTTAAAAATAGCTAAAAATCACTTCCCTTTTTTTCGCAATGATTCAACCCTTACCTGAAAGCTTTAATCCTAATGAGTGTATCCTGAAAATATTAGATGTCACGAAGGTCTTCATCAGAAGCTATAAATTTTTGTTTTCTTATGTTTTCATTAGTGGAAATGCTATGAATCAAAGAGTAGTGTCTACTCTTTGTTTATGTCTTCCGGCCAAAATTCCAACCTAGAAAACGAATTGTTGTTTATTATTATTTTACTTGCTTTTAAGATGTGTTTTACTCAGACTCCTTTGCCTAAGGTGTTTTATATCCAGGTATTCTTGAGGGATATTTGAAAGTCTTTATTGTTGCCTGAGCAGATTAATTAGTATTGAAATAAAAATTGTTTGGAAGGTATTTATATCAGTATTATTCCGTATAAAATATTATTCCCAAATTTAACATATTCTAGGTCACAAGGTGTTGAGTTTTAACTGTTGAGAAAGTTTAATTCCATAATTATGAACAAGAGTATTATGAAGTTGATCATCGCAATTCGAGGTACTGAGCTGTGACTTCATCTTTCTATAAGATGGAAATTATAAAAGGTGAAGTATCTGAGTGAAAGGATTTATGTTTTAATCCTCATGATATATTTGAATTTTAGGCCAGTGGATTGATTATATAACAATGTAAGCAAACTACTAGTGCTGGAAAGAACTGATTGCAATTGCTCTTCAAGGAAAAGCAAAAACAGGGTTGTTCGTTTTCATAAATTTCTTTAGAAAGATGCCTCAACACTACATATCACTAAAGCCTTTGGCATATTGAATAAATTGGAGTGGAGAAAAGCATGGATAGATAAACTATTGATGGGGAACCCTGCTGCAAAGAATATATGCGTGTGTTCCCTTCATGTATACGATTATGTCAAGTTAATTTCAGATTTATATCCAGATCGAAAATCCATAAATAGAGTGCTTAAGAGACAATAATTTTAGTATTAATAAAACTAAACATGTTTGTGAAGTTTATTGTAGCCATTTTTTTAGAGTTTCTCAAACAACTGCAAACCATATTTTTAGTGAATATATTGTGTATTTAGCTGATATTTTGAGAGATGGTATTCACTGGCCAAGTTCTGATGTTGAATTGATGAATTTACCACATTACATTTCAAGAATATACTACGATTTAAAAGTGATACTTGATTGTAATGATTTTCCTTATACAAAGATCTGAATTTCTGCGGATTTGGAACTTGTTCACATCCAGATCATAGTTAATTGCAGGTGTTATTATTCTGCAGTATGTTTCCATCATTGATGTAGAATGATATTCTAGGTCAATGGTTTCCATGCAAATAAAGAACATTCAAAACAATAATTTATTTCCCTAATTTCTTTTGAATTCCTCGTAGAATTTCGATCCAATTACAAGGGGGGAAAAGCCAATTTATACACCTATATTTAATAAACTCGATAATACACTGCTAATAGTACAATTAATTCACTGAAAGTCTTCATATCATTTCCACGAATTCAAAGAAAACACCTATAATAATCAGTTTCACATCTTGCGACAGGTTTGTAAACAAGTGCTACTTCTTCGGAAATGGATGAAATTTTATTTCTACAATATCTGGAATCATTTTTACACATTTTATAGAAACATCTCATTTTTGAAAATTTAAACAATATTCGAGGCAAAGCTAACGCAAAATGTTCAGCGAAATTCTCCTAAGTGTCGTAAAATTCAAATTCTCCATAGAAACTTTATGGTGGGGACATCTTATTCATAGATTCATATCAAAGAAGCATTGATGAAAACATAAGAAAACAAAAATTTATAGCTTTTGATGGAGACCTTCGTGACATCTAATATTTTCAGGATACACTCATTAGGATTAAAGCTTTCAGGTAAAAGTTGAATCATTGCGAAAAAAAGGGAAGTGATTTTTAGCTATTTTTAAACAGTTGGCCAGCACGAAGGAACTCTTCTATTATGTCAGACGAATCCGATCGCAATGCCGAACGCGACCAATGGCGTCTGGATGTAGGGGAGGTAAATCTGTTTCGTTCGGCAATTGACGTCTGAAGTATCCGGATGAAATCTTTTTGCTCGGCCTCGAAAGACGGATCGAACAGATTAATCGGTTAATGTCAGCAGATGACAGTTTTGGTTCAGGTTTTTATTTGTTTGCTGGGATATGCTAATTTCTAACTATTGATATCGAGATGTCTTTTCAAATATAAATATATTCTTTTGAAAGAGAGTAATACAAATCAAACAATATATGGCATAAGGCATGTGTGAAGAAATGGCGACAAGGAACAGATGGTTTTAAAAAAATGTTTTTCCCGCTCTGAATCTATGTGTTAGCAGAGGGAATGTAAACGGGGTACCATACAATTCTGCGTATGATACACGAGAACAGATAAAAACCTCTGAAAAAACTCCGTCTCCCCGTGTATGTACTGCGGGATGAAGAGCAGCTTTAGATTAGACAGAAACAAAAAAATCGTCGACCCCGCTAATTGCCACTAGCATTTCATTCCCAATTCAATAAATTAAAAAAAAAGGAAAATATGCTTTTGGCTATCAGCCAACAACAGAGTAGTCCTTTTTTTCAATTTATTTTCAGTTAGTAGGTTTATCATCTCTCACTCACAATCTGAAATTTTCATAAGTTTAACTTTGTCACTTTGATTTTCTGAAGCATTTTTAAGGATTGCTAAGAAGAGATTTATATTTTTGGGCATTGAAGTAGGTACTCAACTTTTCATCCACTTAACCAACCTTATGCCAATAGCTTCATAAAATATTTATTTAATTCTAGATGTGTTTGAAACACCACATATTGGCAGTGTAGAACTGTCTCTGATAGAATGCCCAAGCCCTGCTAGCGTACCGAGGCACGATCAGTTCAGCAAAATTATTGACTCTTTAATATTTACATCAGCTTCATCCTCATCAAACAAAAAATTGCCATTTGCCACTGTTAGAATGGCAAGTTTTAGATCCCTTTTAATTCCACTTCCAGCCATAATACAATAAATACCTCATGTAACAAGACCGTCGCGGGAAATCTTTCAAAATGACGTTTGTAGTTATAAACAAATACTTGTCAATTTTTTATCTAGATCGTTCGATTATTCCAAATTTGTCAGACATATCTGCAGTCACGTGCCAAAAAATCTCTCTGATCTGCGATGTCAATGCCGAACGCGGCTATAGTAGGTAGAATATTCCCACTATAATAATGTTTTGATTGGCTAGAACGTATATGAATTACCGAAATTGAAGATTTCTATTGGTTTCGAGAAACGTGAAAAAATAATCAATATAATATTTTGTTTAAAGTCTGAACATTTGCGTTGAAAGTTGTCCTGTTCGGATTTTTTTTTGTTGCAATTGAAAGATGAAATAATGATGCGAAAGTAACTTTCAAAGAGCTTCCAAATACCTTTTTTTTTCAATAACAATTTCCTTGGGTTCCTAGTAGAAGATCAGCTCCCTAACAGCTGCCCCTTTTTGCCCCTTCTTGAATTATTAGCTATGAAATTGAAACCTGTACTCGAAAGGGATGATAGTAATTTTTCTAAATTGTGCCAGGTTCTCAAAAAAAAAACTCTGAAAATGTCTAGGATGGACTTGGTTTTTCTCATTTTCAAGAAGTCAAGACCAAACAAGACATATTTTATCGTCTTCTGATTTCATCTGACCCGATTATAACAAGTCATAGATCACTTCCAAAAAGAAGAAGGGAAACAATTCCAGCGGAAGTTTTGGATCTGCTACTGCCCGAGCTGCTGCCTTCTCCAGAAAAAATAGCAAGCTCCATGGGCGCCCGCAGAAATTTTTCTCAGGGGGGGCCAACATTTTCTCATGGCCATGGATCCCTTTGCCCCCCTGCGGGCGCCCATAGCAAGCTCTCTTGATAGTGAATTATCCCCAAATTAAGAAGATAAAGGAAATTGGGAAATATAAGAGTTATTGGCCAAAAAACTGTGTGGAGTATTTTCAACTGACTGTTTTTTTCATTAATGTTAATAAAACCCTATGAAAACCAAATTGTCCCTTCTATTTCCATAAAAGTTGCATAAATTTGGTTCCATAATAGTCAATCCATCGTTTCATCATCAATTCAATGCATTCTGGCACTTTGATTCGAATAATATATTTGATATCACATTTAGATGGTTTCTGCCCCACTGTGCGTCGGAGGGAAAAGTAAGCCATAGCAACTATTTCTCCGCCTAGGCGGAGAAATAGAACTTCTCTGTGATCCTGTCAGTCGAGAAATGACGTTGTTAGCGAACGTTTGGAAATTAATAGTATATTAGTCACTTCTTCGAATGAAATATGTTATTTTATTTTCAAACATCTTGAAATTCCTGGAAATCTGAATAATATTGACATTTACGATCGTTATAATTGAGTGAAAAATGTAACATTTGTATAGTGACGGTTGTCTTGCAAAATTAGTCCCTTCCATAACAACACTTTTCCTGCCGCCGCCCGGAGGGAAAAGTAAGCCATAGCAACTATTTCTCCGCCTAGGCGGAGAAATAGAACTTCTCTGTGATCCTGTCAGTCTAGAAATGACGTTGTTATCGAACGTTTGGAAATAATTTTTTTTTTAACTTTCGATCAACTAGCGTTGCTTCGGTATCGGAAATTTATAAGATTAGAATACAGGGTCTTTCACAAGGAACCTCACCCATATTTATACGGGAAACTACTGAACGTATTTTCATGAAATTCAGCAAGAACAAGAATAACTTCGAGGTTTTTGGATGGAAAATTTTCATTTTTGGGATTTTTCAAGATGTAAGATTGATGTATCCACTTTAAAAATCGAAATCGCGATTCATGATACAGGGGGTGAAAAAATCGCTTTCAAAGTTAGGGATGACAAAATCGTGAAAAATCATTTTTTTCAAATTAGAACCCAATTTTTTTATGGCAGATATTGAATCTACGTTAAAAAATAATGTGAGTGTATGCATCACACCCTTGCCCTAAAGTGGATATTAACTCAGAAAATATCCATTTTAGCGCGATTTCGATTTTTAAAGTGGATACATCAATCTTACATCTTGAAAAATCCCAAAAATGAAAATTTTCCATCCAAAAACCTCGAAGTTATTCTTGTTTCAGCGGAGCTCTATTTTCGATTTTTTTTTCGAATTTTCCCGCTCAGAGAGAATTTTCCAACCAAAACTGAAAAATGTTACATCAAAATAACTTGAAATTTTCTAAGGAATCTATTTCTGCAATAAAAAAATGGTGTTCTAATTTGAAAAACGGAAGTTGACGTCATTTCCGGAAAAACCGGAGGTGCTCATGCCTTGAAAATATTTTAGATTTCATCAGCATCGTGAAATACTTATAAGTGCTGAATTTCATAAAAATACGTTCAGTAGTTTCCCGTATAAATATGGGTGAGGTTCCTCGTGAAAGACCCTGTATAGGTGCATAGAATACCTGGTGTCGGCACTGATAAGATTTTGATTAAAACTTTCTTGTCGATCGAAAATCTGAGAATTTGTCCTGCTTTTCATTTCTCCCTAAATATTGCGGATTATTCCGGAAGTAGAACGAGAACTCAAATCTAGAGTGCCGTTCTTCTACAAATTTCTATGCATCTATACAGGGTTATCATAATAATCCGTGCATTAGACGTTTCTCGGGTTCTATGAGGAAAAGATTTCTGAAATTTGGCACACAGCCGTTTTTCAAAGGTGGAAATCATCTGTACTAATATTATAAAGAGGAAAGATTTGTATTTTTGTGTGTTTGATACGAATAGGCTCAAAAACTACTGGACCGATTTCAAGAAATTCTTTCACCCTTAGAAAGCTACATTATCCCTGAGTGACATAGGCTATACTTTTCACCCGAAAAAATTAAGGAAACCTACTATAACTATTTTCACGGGCGCTGCAAAAACCGTAAGACTTACGTGGATACAATGTATGACGGAAATGAACCTCTTAAATAGTTCTACAAAAGAGATATATCTATCTCTCAAGATTGACTTGCTATCACCTCTTTATGGTAATCAGATGTTTTCCAGAATTATGCACTATTTGGGAGTGTGTTTTATGAATTGGGTATTGATCCTCATCCAACCTTATACGTTATTTATCCCTAGTATTTAATTTAGAACGAAATTGCCCTTCAGATCATACAATAACAACGAGTACATCAAAAGAAATGGCAGGTTGAAGTGTTGAAGATGAAACCGCCGCGTGAAACAAATTTCTACCCGGGCGAAGCTGGGACTTGTGCTGAAATATTTTCGTTAGTAATATCATAAGGGCAACCAATTTTTCCAAAAAAAAACGAAAAAACACGTTGCTAAGTAATATATCAACAAGAAGCATGACTGCTAGTGGCAACAAAAATCCGAGTCGAAGACGAGGATTTTTGCGCCCGCACGAATGATTTTGTTAAAAAAATATTACTTTGCATTGTGTTTTCTCGATTTTTTTCATATATAATACCACTAGAGATGAAATTTTGCCGGCAAAATTTCTCGATTGTAAAATGAAAGTTTGTTGCTTTCACTCTTTCAACAATTTCGCGAATGACATTTGTCATGAGCGAAATTGCCGAGAAGCAACAAACTTGAATATTACAACAGAGAAATTTTACCTGCTTAAATTTAATTTCTAAAAAATATTTTTTTTAACGTGTCTTTCAGTGCCGAAACTTCATAGTTAAGAATCTTTGTACAGGGTGGCCAGATTTCGATGATTTAGTACTACAACTCCTAAACTATAAGAGATAGAGAAAAAGTAATATACATGTCATGTTCTCTTTTTTCGAGAAACAGAAATTGCTGAAAACCCCAAGTTGCTACGACGTCTAGTTTCCGAGCTACAGGGCGATTTTGGTATTTGGCCAATTATTATAATTGACTATAACTTCCGTATTACAGGATCTACGCTCTCGAAATTAACACATCTTTAGGGCACTTTTCTTACTGCTTTCCAGCGGTGCTATTGGATTTTTTGTATCTGCTCAAATTTCGGAGCTATAGCAAAAAATTTTTTTTTTCAAATGGAAACCATAATGGGAAATGATATTTTCGAATAGATGTTTTTTCAACGATTTCAAAAATATATATCATGTTATACTTATAAGTTTACTATATATCGAAAATTTCGAAAAAACACTTTTCGTTCAACAAAATCGAAGCAGGCTTTGATTTACTTCCTTCAAAACTGGGGCGGTCATAGAATTTCATGTCTTATTTATTTTCACTTGTCAAATTTTATTCAGTTTCATCATTGTTGTATCGTCTGGCGCTTCTGAAATTCTTATAGGGTCATAGAATTCGATATCTCACATTTATTGTAAGCTGCCAAATTGATTCAGGAAATATTAGCTTTATTATTACTCAGACCAATAGAGGGGCTTCGCGAAACTTGTTGATTCTAGTATGATTTCTCTGCTAAATTGAAAAATGAAAAGCATTTGAATACTTATGTAACCCGTTGATAGCAATAATTAATGTTTCCATGAGGGGCAAAAAAAGCTCCTTCAAGAAAAAATATAGATTTATTTGAAAAAAAGTATATTCACAACAAATGTTCAAATCGTTGTCCATTGGAGCGAGTCATTGGAGGAAATATATAAATTGCATGATGTGATATAAATAAAAACTTTAGAAGCGCCAGACGATACAATGATGAAACTGAATTGAATTTGACAGGTGAAAATAAATAAGACATGAAATTCTATGACCGTCCCAGTTTTTAAGGATGTGAATCCAAGCCTGCTTGGATTTTGTTGAACGAAAAGTGTTTTTTCGAAATTTTCGATATATAGTGAACTCGGAAGTATAACATGATATATATTTTTGTAATCGTTGAAGAAAGATCTATTCGGAAATATCACTTCCCATTATGGTTTCCATTTGAAAAAAAAAAATTTTTTGCTATAGCTCCGAAATTTGAGCAGATACAAAAAATCCAATAGCACCGCTGGAAAGCAGTAAGAAAAGTGCCCTAAAGATGTGTTAATTTCGAGAGCGTAGATCCTGTAATACGGAAGTTATAGTCAATTATAATAATTGGCCAAATACCAAAATCGCCCTGTAGCTCGGAAACTAGACGTCGTAGCAACTTGGGGTTTTCAGCAATTTCTGTTTCTCGAAAAAAGAGAACATGACATGTATATTACTTTTTCTCTATCTCTTATAGTTTAGGAGTTGTAGTACTAATTCATCGAAATCTGGCCACCCTGTATGTAATTTTGTTTTTCGAAAACGGTTCATTTTATCGACAATAAACAAGAGTACCTTTTTTAAGCATAATGTTCAAGCTATCAAAATTTGTTTTTTTTTACTCCTCATCATACAGGGTGTTGAAAATGTAAGCATTAAAATGTACAACCTAGTCCACCCCTGGTAAACTAAAAGCTAATTTAAATTTAAGGACAGTATTTTAAGAGGTCCTTACTACTGTTCATTATATCAATTTTTAAAATTATATTAAGTAGTTTGAGAATTCCTGTTAAATGGATTTCCAGTGACGTCATTTAGGAGGCCGTGTCTCCGTAGGGAGGGCCGCTAGGAGAAAAAATTATGGGAACTTGTCATCTCATTTTTTTGTTTCATCTGAATCCGAGAGATTTCCCACATTTACCCGGACACCCTGTATATATACAGCGGGACAAAACGTTACTCAACAATAATTCTTGTATAGAGAATTATTAAGGAAAATCCTCGCATCAGTCGATTTCTAATTTCGAAAGCAATTTATTATTTTAATTTATTAATTTGTGCCTATCTTTACGTTTATACAACTTTAAAAGTTTCATTTTTGCTTTCTTACGTTTTGAAAATTTATACGTTTATATTTTCACATCTCTACTTTCTTACATTTTTGCATTTGTGCGTTTTCTGGTTCGTATTTTGTATTGTCACATCTTTAACATTTAACATTTTTACATTTACATGCTTGGATTTACTTATTTTACATGTCTTTAATTGATATAATTGTATGCTTTGTGGTTACATCATTCATTCAGCATGTGTTCATTCATTCGTTGTTTCGATTTATTGGCAAGATATTAGTGTGTAAATTAGGAATGCCCACAACAAGTTTTCTTCGTGGGATATCTCCGATTTATTTTCATTTTTTCTCATCATTCATGTCCATGCCTGTAGCCTTAATGAAAATAAATATTATTATTATATTATTATTATTATCTTGTGCTCTTTTTAATTTTAATTCTTAATTTTTTGTTGAAACAATATTCTCTCGTCAATCTAGCATATCTACTAAAGATGACAAAATGTATCGTATCATTTTAGTTGCTAACTGATCTCTCCAAGGCGAATAATATCATATTTCCTGAGAGTTTTCTATTCAATAGGAATATAAGAATAGAAATCTTGATATTTCTGGGACATGGGGATCGCAAGCAAACCTATGAAAAAGTGTGCGAAATTTTTAATGAGTGTAATCAAGACAGGAATCCTTATAAGTAAAACTACTGTTTGTCAGGTGGTTGAATATAGCATTATGATTATGGAATTGAAGTGAGGAGGTATCCTGATGGCACATTTCCTGAGAAATGGATTGGTAGGAGACGATCAGTTGACTGGCCATCCCTGATCACTAGATTTGAACCCTCTTGACCCATTTGAAGAGTACTGTTACCAAAATCGGCCAGCTTACCGAATGCTACCTGCTTCTCTTCAAGAACAGGGCAACATCAATAAATTTAAAAGGGAACTAAGCCAGTGGTTGCATCAGAAATGTGTTTATTCTTTTAAATTTGTTGTCTAAATTTGTATGTCTATTATATATAATTTTTTGTTCGTTTCGTCATCTCATTCTATTTTGTTTTTGTCTACATATAAATATTGGGAAGTGTTGTTATCCTTCAACCCATTTTTTTATGACGTTGCTTTGTCTTTCGTAAGATTTCGTTGGCAATAAAGGATATTATTATTATAGATAATTTGGAAGACCTGCGACTCAAAATAATTCAGAGAAACGTCCGAAGAATACCTGTTGCTGTTGAGGCTTTTCGAAGAACGGCTCGCACATTGTCCTGGAGTCAACGGTGCTCAATTCAAACATTTAATACCTCAAAATTATTTTCCATCCTTGAATAGGAAACTCATCGATTTTAAAAAGCGAGTAACCATACCCAATTCATTATTTTCTAATGTTTAAATAAAAAAACAGCACAATCAATTTTCCTTTCATTCGCACCATTAGCTGGTAGGTAATCAAATTACCTTTCATTTGATGATACACAATCCATATATTCCCATTTGAAAAAATAAAGTAGGAGGATGCCGGGCGTATGGGTTGAGAAATATCAAATTCAAAAATGCTCTTGAAATTAAAAATGGACGGGTGCGAGGATTTTCCTTAATAATTCTTCGTACAAGAATTATTGACGAGTTACGTTCCTTTTATGGCACTCTCTTATATTCATATATAATAATAATATCGATAAATTGTCTTGGGAGTGGAATAAGTTTAAAATGATGATCATCATATGACATATAGCAATACGTTGACCTGTGCGATTATTTAACAAATGAAATTTCAATTTTCACCAAGTTTGAATGAAGGATTGACGGACGTTTTCCACTTCCGAGAGCTTTGAAGAAGCAACAATAAAGTTGCGAAACGTCGCTTAAAGGAATGACTTAACGTCTCTCATTTTAAACTTATTCCACTCCCAAGACAATTTATCGATATTATTGAAAATAAGGAATACGAAAGTGTTAGATTAATATATAATAATTTCAGAGTAGGTTTTAATTCTCTGTCTGAGTGCATAATTTCATCTCAATTGAATCTTGATATTATCAGGCAAACAGAATTTCTAATAGCCATATTTATGGTACCTCTTGTTGAATTATTCCCATAAACAAGTTCAACTGTTCCATTCAAGATCGTAACCGTGTAACCGGGTAATCGTGTTCACGGCCGGCTGGGCGGACAGAATTGAATTCTACCATGGATTCTTGATCAGTGAGTCAAACCTAGTCCATAGAGTTCTCGTTTGAGTAGAACGAATGCTCAGAAAAATTCTGGTAAGCAAATATAAAGTTAGTTTCAAGTTTCTCAAATTTTACTTACCCGAGTTCCAGTAGATTTTTCTTCAATGATCCCCATCAATAATGCAGGATATAAAAATATGAAGCTAAATATTGTTATATAGGATAAAAAAGGCATAAAATATCCTGCATCACTCATGTAAGGAGGATATGGAAACTCTTGCATTGTTAAGTACACAGGTACCTCACTATTCTTCATCATTTCTATATAAGCTAAGTCTATTGTAGTTTGTATTGTCATAAATCCACTTGAGAAATAGCTATGTAGATCTAAAACGAGAAACAATGTCATAGCTCATCAAATAATTTTTATTCATTTCATACCATAGTTTGAATACTGGAGTTCGGAGAAATATAAGTCATTAGTTTCTGCTGTATTATATTGATGTTCATTAAATCGAATATCATAATCCAGATGTTTTGTATCATTGGAATTGAAAATAATTGCAATTAAAGTTTGATTAACTTTAGTAAACTCCTTCAATAAATCTTCTCTGGATGGAAAGCTATGAATTTCTACAAAGTATAAAGGTTACAAATGTAAAATATTGAATAATTTCAGGATATTACCATTTGAATGCACCTGCAATTTAACTTTCAACCTTTGTATTAGTTCATCATTAAAATCATTCGAAGGAGCATAAAAAAATAGTGTACTAGATATATCTATGACTGTGTAGTATATTTCACCCTTCTCACTCATATGAATGGGAACTGAATATGTTGGATCTAATATTTCTTGCTTAGCTATACCACCTATTTTTGATCGACTGTATGATACTAAAATGAATAGAATAATTGGTAAAAGTATCTCGAAGAGAGTCAACACCCAATGTCTTTTTCGTATAAGACAGTTTTTCCATAATACTAGTCGAAGCTGTTTCACAATAGCCATCTGTAAATCAAACATTTGAATCAAGATATTCTAATTGAATAATCAATATGTAAGAATAATTATGCGAAATTAAAAACTGATTAGGAACTATAAAGGAAAACTTTGTAATATTGACAGCCATACTCTACCTTTGATTTCCTTCATATATCACCACAGTAGGTACATATTTATAGAAATGAGGACATTGCAGTGGCTACGTTTTGCTGACAGTATATTAAACGACTATCAAATATTCACAATTTCTACATTCAAGTCGTAATAATTGTTATTACTAATTATAGCCCGATTGAAGGAAATTACGCACCTTTGAGTTTCTATTGTTTGTTATGACATTTCATCATTTAATTTAATGAGTCAAAATATGACACTTTTGACAGACTGCTTCTGACATTCTACTCCTACGTTGCGAATGTCAAATATGTAAAGTTTACCGTTTTAGTTTCACATATATTTCGTTAGACTTATTATTGCTGTTATGTTCAATAATGAATTATGCTGTTTTATTCTCTTTTCATATTGCATTTCGATTTTTGAATTGCTGTATAAACACAATTGTTTTTGAATTTACCATATGGCCCATTAGCTCAGTTGGTTAGAGCGTCGTGCTAATAACGCGAAGGTCGCGGGTTCGATCCCCTCATGGGCCAATTATTTTACTGATTATTTTTTGACGTTTCTCGAAACCAAAAGAAATCTTCAATTTCCATAATTCATATACGTTCTAGCATAGATGCATAAAAATGTTCTATGCATCTATGTTCTAGCCAATCAAAACATTATTATAGTGGAAATAATCTACCTATATACAGGGTCTTTCACGAGGAACCTCACCCATATTTATACGGGAAACTACTGAACGTATTTTCATGAAATTCAGCACTTATAAGTATTTCACGATGCTGATGAAATCTAAAATATTTTCAAGGCATGAGCACCTCCGGTTTTTCCGGAAACGACGTCAACTTCCGTTTTTCAAATTAGAACACCATTTTTTTATTGCAGAAATAGATTCCTTAGAAAATTTCAAGTTATTTTGATGTAACATTTTTCAGTTTTGGTTGGAAAATTCTCTCTGAGCGGGAAAATTCGAAAAAAAAATCGAAAATAGAGCTCCGCTGAAACAAGAATAACTTCGAGGTTTTTGGATGGAAAATTTTCATTTTTGGGATTTTTCAAGATGTAAGATTGATGTATCCACTTTAAAAATCGAAATCGCGATTCATGATACAGGGGGTGAAAAAATCGCTTTCAAAGTTAGGGATGACAAAATCGTGAAAAATAAATTTTTTCAAATTAAAACCCCATTTTTTTATGGCAGATATTGAATCTACGTTAAAAAATAATGTGAGTGTATGCATCACACCCTTGCCCTAAAGTGGATATTAACTCAGAAAATATCCATTTTAGGGCAAGGGTGTGATGAATTACAAAATCTTGAATTCTGAGCTTCGTTTTGAAAATAAATGCATAAAATAATAAGTTTTTGAAAAGCTGAGATTGTTCTCAATAAGAATAAAGAATAATATACAGGGTGTCCTATTTGAAAAAACATATGTTTGCTCAATAACTCAAAAACGGAAAGTTTAATTGAAAAACTGACTACGCCACTGGATTCCACGGCAAAAAATCTATAGGAATGCGTTTCAACCATTTCTCCAAGTTCGAGCACAACTATGAGATAGATAAGGAGGGTAATTAAAAAATGATACTTTTCATTTCCAGCCTGTATAGCAAAAACTAAGAGGGCGATGCAAAAACTGATTGCGTCATCTTTAGTTTCACAAAAAAGTAGCACACTTTCGCGAAAACCGCATCCCGCTAACGTTAAAAATAACGGAGATATCCCGTAAAAGTGCCCAAAATGGGATACCCTGTACGTATACTCCATTCACAATTATAAAATCACAACTCTGGCCTTGGAAATTTGACACATTCCACTCTGTATCGAAGTTATGACGTTTTTCAAAATATTTTTTATGTTCCAAGTTCCAAGTCAACACTATGTTGCCCTTTTTACATTCTAATGCTGGATTTCCATGCATCCGTCATCCCATGATACGACCGTCCGATCGTCGTTGTGATTGGCAGAAATATCCAAAATTGAAAATTTCTGCCAATCACAACGACGATCGGACGGTCGTATCATGGGATGACGGATGCATGGAAATCCAGCATTAGCGTATTTCTCAGAATGTGAATGAATTGGAAAATGTGGAATAAATGAAAATTTCGTAGGTTATTGCCTCGGTTATTGCTTTGGTTTTTCTAGTGAGTTAATGTCATGTTGAAGTTAAAGATGTTCTGTGATTTGTAAAAATAAAATAATAACGTCAGTCATCCAGTAATTTTATTTATCTCAAAAAGAGGTAAAACCAAAAGATTTAAAAGTAAAATCTTTCAATCAAAGGCTGATTGCTGAAGAAGCCAGATGTAAAAATAATGAAGATGAAGGGGCTGTTTCATTCAAGACCTACGAAAAAAAGAAAGGTGGATTTAAATCACAAAATTCAAGAATGAGAACCTCCGACAAAATAAAATGTTATAAATGTAATAATTTTGGACACTTAGCCATAGAAATCATAATATACTCTAGAATGCTAATTCCTTCGAGTTCCGCTGCGAAAAACGTTCCGCATAGGCAACTGATGCACAATGTGCGCATGCTCACCATTAGGTTATTTCACGTAGAACGATGCCAAGTCCCTAAATATTTTGTCGGTCCTATTTTGAGTTCAGTATAATTAAACAATAAAAATATTCCATTGAGTAACAAACTTATTTTATAGCTCATGCGCGACTTCCTACGACTATTAGACACATTAATATCATAAGTGAATTGCAATATTTGTGGAATTGCTGAGAAAATTATAGCAGTAATGTAGCAGGTTTTACTGAAATTATATAGACCGTACAACACCGCTTTTTCTTCCTCACGGCAAATGACTTTGAAATGACCTCAGTGAAAGTTTAGGCAGGGTCGGTTTCAGTCACAGTTTACTGGTGCTTTAGTTCCTGTATGACAGTATAAACACTACAAACTGTTATTTTCGTGTTTGATATTCTTCGTGTGCATTTTGCTTTTGTTGTGTGTTGTGTTCGATTTGGATTTTTTCGTATCAGATAAACAATGAACTGTATAGTGTTGTGGTGTGATAACAAAGGGAAGATTCCCGGAATTAATTATTTTGGGTACGTATTTAATAAGTTTTTGTATTTTTGTTGTATAAACTCTACGTTACTCAAGGAGCCTATCATTTTCAGCTTGACATAAAAGAGGCATGATGCTTGGATGTCGGCTTTGGGAAGGAATCCCATCGTAGAACATTTGGGTGAGAAGTATGTAATATGTTGCAAACTTTTTTCTTCAGAAGATATATGTAGAGAAGGCAAAAGAATCCAGTTGAGACCGAATGCAGTTCCAAAACTGTATTTACGAAAATGTGATCATATCATTCAACAAGGAAGGTAGGAAACTCACTATTGCTGAAAATATTCTGCCACTTGATCATTAGCTGAAAATAATTCATATTTGTAACTACAATCCCAATGATCCTTGAAGGGATCTGCAGAAGTGGAATAAATATGAATCAGACAATACCTATACATCCATTTTTTACTGTATAAGGTTTTGGATGATGCCCTAATTTGAAATATTCTGAGAAATATGTAATTTTTTCTCATACACTGTAATTTTTTTAAGGCCAGAATGTGTTCTAATTTTTTATTGTATAGTTCTAGGGTCCTACAAAAAATTCCTCAAAACAGAAATATCCCAATTAATGATTCCTCACAGGAAATTGCTGGAAGTATGGATGAAATGGAAGTATGTTTTTTTGATGGTAAGGAAAATACTCCTGGAGTTACTATTTCTTGCAATGCAGAAAGGTAAGACAATATTAATAATAGAGTCTAGGTTGTTTGAATTGAATTATTTCAGTTATTCCAGAAAGTATTTTTTGTGGAATAGCAATGTGTTTTTTGGAATATGTTGGGAATAAGACCTTCCACAACTTGAGAAATGAGTGTAGAAGGGCAAATAACTACTCTGCTCTCATAAGTTAGTGTCTACCATATTATTTTTCCTTTGTGGAAAAAAATCAGGAATTTGCTTTATACTGAACTTATTTATCTATTGATAAATATTTCTAGTTTTGTATGTAGATATTTCAGGTAGGTACTAACATCAATTCCCAGTTTCAAAACTTATATATTTTCCAGAACAATATTGAATTTTCAAACCAAAATCATTTCTATGAATTCAGTTACTAACTTCACAAATTGTAATATTATGTCAACTTCTAAAGTAAAGTTCGAAGTTGTATGACTTTCACCAAATTATCAATATATCCAATTTGCTAACAGTCTTCAGTATCAAATGACAATCTAAAACGAGTAATACTTTGAGATAAAAACAATCATTTTATTTCAGGTCACCCATTAGTTTCACCACTTCCTCTACAGATTCTCCTAGAAGTTTGAGAAGAACTCGAGAAGATACCTCAACTGATAGTGAGGGTAATAAGAGAGAAACAAAAATGATTATACGAGAGATCAAAATCCGACACAACTATTGGTTAGTAGTATAATTAAATTAAATTTTGAACTCCAAATGTTCCCATAAAAATCTATATAAAACCTATTGAAAACCATATCTATTATCACACAGTATCAAAAAAAACATTCCTACCTGAAAATTTACATTTATGTATTAATTTAATATTATAGATGTGGAAAACTGTAGGTTTTTTTTTATGATTAGCTGGAGAACCTTATCACAACAAGAAATTTGATCCAAATCATTAGAGCTATATTTAGAGATATATTTAATTATTAATTTTTCAGTGCATCACCTTCGAAACTTCTTCGTCAGCTAAAGGCTGCCAATGTTAGGAAAACTTTGGCCCAAAAAAAATTGAAATAGATTAAATAGAAGGCTAGACGTTTGAAAAGAAGAGTTTCAAGTTTAAAACAAGTTTTATGGAATGTGAAGAAAAAAAATTTGCTTTCTGAGAATGGTATTCATCTCATGGAAAAATCGATCGCAGGAGTACAGTTATTCATATTGAAAAGGTCCATGGAAGTTAGGAAGAAAAAAATCTCAAGGGAAACAATATAAACATACGTTTGGGAATGACATCAAAAATTTGCTATGACATTACAATTCCTATCATCAAAGGCTTATTTATATGTAAGAAATACTTTTGATGGTGCTCTTCCATATCTTTTGATATGATGTGAAGGGCAATTTCGTTCTAAATTAAATACTGGGGATAAATAACGTATTAGGTTAGATGAGTATCGATACCCAATTCATAAAAACGCACTCCCAAATAGTGCATAATTTTGGAAAACATCTGATTACCATAAACAGGTTATAATAGCAGGTCAATCTTTAGAGATAGATATATGCTATCGCTGACTTTTTTGTAGAACTACTTAAAATCATACATTGTATCCACGTAGGTCTTACGGTTTTTGCAGTGCACATGAAAATACATAGCTGATTATGGCTTATTTTTTGTAATTATTGAAGTTATAGTAGGTATCCTTAATTTTTCGGGTGAAAAGTATAGCCTATGTCACTCAGGGATAATGTAGCTTTCTAAAGGGTGAAAGAATTTCTGAAATTGGCCCAGTAGTTTTTGAGCCTATTCGTATCAAACACAAAAACACAAAAATACAAATATTTATAATATTAGTATAGATTTTCTTATGAGTCCACTGTTTAGATTAGAATGAACTATGTATGTATAAAATTGGATAATATATTTTTGTTTCCAATGCTGTAGTGTCCTTGTCTTGACCTGTTCATTTCCCACTTAAGTATGTAAACTATGTGCACCTTTTCATTCATCATAATATGAACTGTTAAACATTTATGATTTACGCTTTGCTTTTCATTCGATTGACACATATCTATCCACTCGCACCATGAGATTGGTTCTTTATATAGAAAAAGAACGCAATTCATTATGAAAAATCATGAAATCTTGTGAGTAAACCATCTTTTACTGGATAATTCGAACTCAAAAATAAAATATATTGAAGTAAAACTTTGCAGTTTCATTCAGATATCTGATTGATTTTGGAATATACTCGGAACTCAAAAAGACAAATGACTTGAAGAATGAATGTAGGTATCAGAATTCACTCATGAAACGATGCAGAGTAATGCATTGGCAGATCTCCAATACATTTTCATGTTTCCACTATCTTCAGGAACACGAAGAATAGAACTGTCCTTTGGGGATATATTAGTATATTCTGCTCATTTGATTTTTCTTCTGTACTTTACCAAAAGATATTCGTTGTTTGTTAACCAGAATTTGTCTTCCTTGATCCTTGAATTATTTTTTTTACAAAAACCGGGTTTCTTCAACGCCTGAAGAGGTTTTGGAATAATGAAGGATTTTCAGCTTATTTTCCAGTCGCTGATGATTCCAAATTTACCATTCGAATAACTGTTGAAAATTATCAATATGTTCAAATAGTGTCGAATACTATTATGAATTGAATAAATTCAACTGCAACAATAACAGCATAAAATTTCATTGAAGCCGACCCTGTTCAGAAATAACCTAATGGCACACATGCGCATTATGGACCACACTGCAATTTTTACAACACTTTTGTTCATTTGATTAGCATTCTAGAGTAAGTATATATATTATGATTTCTATGCACTTAGCTAAATCGTGTACCAAAAAAAACTGAGAATCAGCGAAAATACTGTTCCATCTGCAAGTAAAATAATCATGTTCAGGAAGATTGTTTCTTTCGAAAAAAGAAAGATGACAGAAGAGTCGCATTTTTGTCAGAAGAAGAATTACAAATAAAACCAGCATTGAAAAGTTTCGTCGTAGACTCAGGTTCTTCAAGTCACATGTGTAGATAACAATATGAAAATATTTAGAGATATGGAAGAAACTACATCTAGGATATTGGTTGCCAAAAAAGGTGAAGATATGAAACGTTTTGGTATTGGCTCCATTGAAGCAAATGAATGTGTTTTGACTGATGTTCTTTACAAGAACTAAGTTAAACCTTCTTTCGATCAATGCAATCACTGTAAAGGAAGGAAAATTTATATTTGAGAAGGATAAAGTAATCATAATGAAAGACGACAGAAAAATTCTTGAAGGACAGAAGAAAGACAATGGACTTTACATAGTGAACTTGGACGACAATTCGAAAAGTTTTTTTGCTGAGACAGAAGGAAATGCTGAACGTGAAGAAATGAAAAGATTAGGAGAAGGCCAAATTACTACCAGAGGAAGAGAAGTAAGAGCACCAAAAAGATATGATGATTACGTTTTATTGACTTATGAAGAAGTAATAAATAGTGAAAAAAAGGTCAAATGGATAGAAGCAATCCAAGAAGAAAAGGAATCACTGGACAAAAATGAACAGAAGAAATCACAAGTACAAGAAAGATTAAGAGAGAGGGAAAAGGAAAAACATAAAAACCCCGAAGAGAAATCGAAAGATGTGAAATCTAAGGAATCCAAGAAAAAAGGACATCATAAATCTGAAGACAAGCATCGCAAACATAAAGAGAAATATCATAGTTCCAAGGAACCAAACTCTGAAGAATCTAAAAAGAAAGAGGAGCATGTGAAAGCTGAAGATAGCCACCAAGAAAAGAAGATAAAAGGTGAGAATCATAAAGTGAAAAATGAAAGTCTTGAATTAAAAGAAGACAATCAGAAAATGAAAATCGAAGGACACAAAATGAAAGAAGATCAAAAAGTTGAAAGTCATAAAATGAAGGAAGAAAATCATAAAATTAAAGATGGGGGTCAGAAAATTAGAGATGAAAGTCACGAAATTGAAAATGAGGATCATAATTTCAAAGATGAAGATAGTAAATTGAAAGCAGAAGAATATAAAACGAAGGATGAGGATCATGAATCGAAAAACGAAGTACAAATGAAAAATGTAGATTATCAATTGAAAATTGAAGATCACCAAATGAAACATGAGGATCCTAAGCCTAAGGAAAAAGAACATAAAGTAAAAGACAAAGAGAAGAAATAAAAAAAAACCGCCACAAAGATAAAGAAAATAAATGAAAAGATAAAAGTTCAGAACTTTAAAGATCAATTCATGAAAAAGTCTTGAACTTTTTTTGAGCTAACCTTGAAATTTGGAGAAGGTGTTGAATAAATGAAAATTTCGTAGGTTATTGCCTCGGTTATTGCTTTGGTTTTTCTAGTGAGTTAATGTCATGTTGAAGTTAAAGATGTTCTGTGATTTGTAAAAATAAAATAATAACGTCAGTCATCCAGTAATTTTATTTGTCTCAAAAAGAGGTTAAACCAAAAGAAAGTAAAATCCATCAGAAAAGATGTGATGGACGAAAATAATTAACGTTTATATGAATTGATAGAAAGGATTCCTTTTCTAGTTATTTGCATGAAAAGTACAAGAGATCACTGTTGAAATATATCATTTTTCGCCATGGAAAAAAATTGCATTGCTCTCACATAATTTTCATATACGTGCTTGTGAAGATTTAATGTTTATTGTCCTCTTGAACTGAAAGTTCAAGACTTGAGGACATTTCATTTATTTGATCTTATGAACAAGGAGTAAAATTTTCTGATTGTATAGTAATATCTATGCTCCTAGGTAATATATTGGATTAAAAAATATTCATACATTACTACCACAGTAGGTTTGTACAAATAAAATGGAATAGGTCAAACATATGCTTCACATTTATCATTCACATGTTCTAAAATAAGACACAAACTCCTGGAATATGGCAAAAACCGATGTATTCTGGTTCAATATAGCCTATTGCCTATTTCTACTTTCTGCAAAGGAATGAAAGCTCCAGTGACACATTTCAATTCATCGGAATCTGAATTCAGCTACTGTGGAATGCAATATAGTCATTTTTCTTCTTTTTTTAGCTTTTTCGACGTGTTTTTTTTCTGAAACGTGAAAACGATCAACAATAATCATTTAGAGACCGATGATGGCCATCCTAAGAACCCGTTTACTTACGAAAATCGTGCAATTTCATTCTTGCAAGTTCTTTCCTCATAATTCCTTAAAAATCCTACCTGAACCATATTTTCCGGTCGCTTTCGTTAGAAGATCGTACAGGGTGGGGCAGAAGAACCTATCCGATTTCAAATCCCTTTTTCTCAGAAGTCAATATTTTCTACATTGGAAGGACAAAGTCCACATACTCTGAAACCATTGACAAAGGTTTTTGGATTTATAGATGTGTTCACCACATTTTCTAATATAGAGGCAAAATTCAATTCAGTCACCACTTCATTAACATTATCGTTACACCAAGCTCTAACTGCTTCCTTCCAAGCAAGTTTAATTGGACGAAAAACAGCTACATCGGCAGGTTGCGATATTCGTGTCGCATTTGGGTATAATGCGACCAGTTCAATTTTCAATTCCGAGCATAACTTGCTCACTTCATAAGTGAGATGTGTCTTATGACCGTCTAAAAAAAACTGGCAACGCAATATTCTCTTGTATCAAATATGGATGGAAAATGTTGGCAATGTATTCAAAAAAAACTTCTGAGGTCATCCAACCATTTACACTTTTTGCAATTTGCAATTTTCTCAGGTATTCTTTTATATCCATAAATTATCATAGGTGGGCATGATTTTCCACTGGCCGAGAACGTGAACATAACAGTTATACAGGGTGGGGCAGAAGAACCTATCCGATTTCAAATCCCTTTTTCTCAGAAGAGAGAGCAGGTAGAGTAGTGGGGTAAAAACCGTTAGAAAGCTGGTTTTATGCCATTTGTCAGTAGTCAACATGCCTTGGTCTGGTGAACATCGTGCTTTTGTTATTGAGCGGTTTATCGAATGCGGCGGTTCGATAATTGCTACACAACGTGCTTTTCGAATTCATTTCGGACTCGGGCGTCATGATCCTGTTCCACATCACGCTACGATTAAAGTGTGGGTGTCAAATTTTAGACAGACGAGTTCAGCATTGAAAAAGAAGTCGCCTGGACGTCCCAGGACAGCAACAGGACCTGAAAACGTGGCCAATGTGAGAGCCGCGATTGAACGTTCCCCGCGTCGTTCGGCGCGAAAACATTCGCTCGCTTTGGGGATTTCCAACCGCAGTATTCGGCGAATTTTGCACCGGGACCTCAAAATGCATCCCTACAAAATGGTTGTTGCACAGAAATTAAGTGAAAGGGATTTTGAAACCCGTACGAACCTGTGTCGCGATCTCCGAGAACTGCCAAACGACGATGTTGTGCTCTTCACGGACGAAGCCTAAATAAGTGTATCCGCTCCCAAGGACGACATTTGAGTGATGTGCTTTTCAAAACTTAAATTTAAAAATGGCATAAAATTTGCGATATGTTAATAAAAAAAATTTTTTGACAAGCTGAGTGGTTTTAATTTTATAACGTTTTGAAATCGGATAGGTTTTTCTGCCCCACCCTGTATAAGGAAGCCTTTTTTGTCCATTTACACATTCCAAATAAATTTTGAGCACCAAAAACGATACGCGAAACTACCCAAACGGTCAATTTCTAGTTTAGCTCCCCCTCTCCGATTTTTAAAATATTTTGTCTCGTGATTGTAGATGTTGAAAAGATACTACAGTTTTAATTTCAGCATTGGCAAATGAGTAGTTTCAGAGAAAAAAAATAAAAAAGATTGTGAATATTTCCACCTGCGTTTAGACTTTATATTTATTTGAATCGCATCGGCAGTGTAAAATGCCGTAAGGTGATTTTTTCTCGAACAGACGGTGTTGCCAAATCTCAATAATTTCTCAAATACTAAGATAGACATAGAACTTTCACACATGGCAGGTGGATTTTCAAGAGATGAGCCTTTAGATATGTTCCCCGATGACGTCGGCGCTGTTTTCGCGCCTTATCGTTTTTCAGCAGTTGGGTTAGGTAAGTTCAAGTTAGGCTTTAGACATTTATCCCCTTGTCTCCCAATGACGTCCGCACTGTTTTGTTCTATTCAAACGAGGGTATGGGCTCCAACAAGGGGGGGTTCAGGGGGGGCGTAGCCCCCCTGAGATTTTTATGGCCTTATCGTTTTTCAGCAATTAGGTTAGGTTATGTCAGTTCGTTATGGCTTAATTTAATATATTCTGCAATAATAACATAATTCAACTGATATTATGATGTAAACCTCGAGAAATCAACGTTACATTCGGGAAATGACGTTCGAATAAATTCAACATACCTATCGTTGATGGGTTTCGTTTTGGTAGAAAACTTCGGTTACAAATTTTGAGCAATAAAGATGCAATGATTCAACGTGGCAACAAGCATCGTACAAACAGAATTTTCACGTTTCAAATCACGTAGGTAATCGTTACTACGGAGATCAAAAAAAATAATTCGACAGTTGGAAATTAAAACTTCATTCGAGATAAATAGTAATTTGTGAGAATTTCTTCAAGTGTGGAAGAAGGGGAAGATTTGAATATGTGTGTTTCAAGTTGCGGTTACAATACAGAAAAGAGGATACCGAGAATGTGATCGCATTGTCTTGTCATTGTCTTTCAAGGATTTCAAGGTAAATTTTTGGAGCAATCACATCTAGATTTAATGAAAATATGCTTCATGGTCAACATATTTTTATCAACGGATACTGTCAGAGAATTTCGAAAAAATAAATTATTCTTGAAATTTTCAGAAACCATAGACTCGAGAAAATTTGAAATATTCATTGATTCAGCGCTAATGAAATTGTATATTTTTCTAATGATTTTGAATTCTTTTCAAGGTCATGTCCTTGAAAAAATAGGTCAATGACCTAGACATTTTTGGCAAATTTTGATCTTTTTAGACTATGCAAGACTAATTCTTTTCGTAAATTGTCGTTTTTTCAAGGAAATCTCTAAGAATCTTACCCACCCAGCACCCCTATTCACTCCAGATCCCGTTGAAAAAACAGCAAAATAACTTGTTTGCCAGCATTGAAACTAGTAGTAAATCATACCAAATCACTCGTTTTTCACGAAAAAAAATTAAAACATCGAAAAATCGAGGGGGACCTAAACTATAAAATTACCAACCAAACTTCTGGGGAACCGGAATTTCGTTTGAAATCTTTCAAAAAGGCCAGATACCTAAAAAACTTCTTTATCAAGTTTAAAAAGGTCGATTAGTACCTACTTTCGCTTTATTTATGCTTATAAATCGATTTTTGGTCCAATTCAAATTTGCCGTTCGTACTCACGCCAAAACTCGTGAAAGGAAAAAATGACACTTGCACGAAACTTCTTCTGGACGACGAAGAACGGAAAAATAGGCGATTTCCGATCGATATTTCGCCCCAAAATCGCCGATCGATTCGAACTAACAAAATTTGGAAAATCTTCGATACTTTTACTTTGATGTAAACAGAAAAACTGGCATCGTCGTTTTGTCATTAACCATATTTTATGTACGCGCACAGATTTTTCATCAGGAGCACCAATTCCTGAAAACGAAACCATGGCCAGAGTTGTGATTTTATAATTGTGAATGGAGCATATTTACACAGAATAGTTATACTCCATTCACAATTATAAAATCACAACTCTGGCCATGGTTTCGTTTTCAGGAATTGGTGCACTTGATGAAAAATCTGTGCGCGTACATAGAATATCGTTTATGACGAAACGTCGATGCCAGTTTTTCTGTTTACATCAAAGTAAAAGTATCAAAGATTTACCACATTCTGTTAGTTCGAATCGATTGGCGATTTTGGGGCGAAATATCGATGGGAAATCGCCTATTTTTCCGTTCTTCGTCGTCCAGAAGAAGTTTTCCGTCGATATGAGAAATTTCGTGCAAGTGTCACATTTTCCTTTCACGAGTTTTGGCGAACGGCAAATTTGAATTGGACCAAAAATCGATTTATATGCATAAATAAAGCGAAAGTAAGTACTAATCGACCTTTTTACACTTGATAACGAAGTTTTTTTAGGTATCTGGCCGTTTTGAAAGATTTCAAACGAAATTCCGGTCCCCGGAAGTTTGGTTAGTTTCGGTATCGTTTTTGGTTCTCAAAATTTATTTGGAATGTGTAAATGGACAAAAAAGGCTTCCTTATACGATCTTCTAACGAAAGCGATTGGAAAATATGGTTCAGGTAGGATTTTCGAGGAATTATGAGGAAAGAACTTGCAGAATGAAATTGCACGATTTTCGTAAGTACCTAAACGGGTTTTGGATGGCCATCATCGGTCTGTAAATGATTATTGTTGATCGACGATCGTTTTCTCGTTTCAGAAAAAAACACGTCGAAAAAGCTAAAAAAAAGAAGAAATATGACTATATTGCATTCCACAGTTGGTGAATTTAGATTCCGATGAATTGAAATGTGTCACTGGAGCTTTCATTCCTTTGCCTAAAGTAGAAATAGGCTATATTGAACCAGAATACATCGGTTTTTCCATATTCCAGGAGTTTGTGTCTTATTTTAGAATAGGTGAATGATAAATGTGTTAATGTGTAGCATATGTTCGACCTATTCCAATTTATTTGTACAAGTAATGTGGTAGTAATGTATGAATATTTTTTAATCTAATAAATTACTATACGATCAGAATATTTTACTCCTTGTTCATAAGATCAAATAAATAAAATGTCGTCAAGTCTTGAACTTTCAGTTCAAGAGGATAATAAACATTAAATCTTCACAAGCATGCATATGAAAATTATGTGAAAGCAATGCAATTTGTCCATGGCGAAAAATAATATATTTCAACAGTGATCTCTTGTACTTTTCATGCAAATAACTAGAAAAGGAATCCTTTATATAAATTCATATAAACGTTAATTATTTTCGTCCATCACATCTTTTCCAATTCATTCACATTCTGAGAAATACGCTAAGAATGTAGAAAGGGCAACATAGTGTTGGCTTGGAACATAAAAATATTTTGAAAAACGTCATAACTTCGATACAGAGTGGAATGTGTCAAATTTCCAAGGCCAGAGTTGTGATTTTATAATTGTGTATTCTGTGATATTCACTTTACCGGCAACGGATTTTTCAATGCATGCCTTGTCAACAAGACGCGAGCCACAGATTCAGGGATTCAGCTATTTTCCAAGACAAGTGGCTCCGGTGGCTCAATTACTATCGGGTGTAGTAGAAAACTATAGTGTCCGGATCATGGGCTGTCCAATTCAAAGGAACTCTCCCCTACATTGTTTTTATTGAATGACAATCACATAACAACGGATTTTCTTGATTTGACGCGTCTGTCGTGAATTTTCAAGAAATTCGTAAAATGAATCCCAAACGTTTTAGTGAATCATCAGTCGATATGGTATAAATAATGTGATCATTGAAAGTGCATGTTAGAATACCAACATAAGCAGCGCGCGTCGATTTGGAAACAATTCCAATTATTTTGCGACGAGAGGGGCTACAAATTGGAAGAGAAGACATCAACAACAAAACAAGCGTTATTTTGAAGGACTATGGGTTCAATATGAAGAAACAGAATGGAGAAGACAATGTGGAATAAAACCGCAAAATTAATGCAAGAGTTGTAGGGGAAGTACGTACAAAATGACATAGGATTTTATTTCAGAGGCATAACTTGTTAGTAGTGAATCACAGTAATGTCATATTCTACACCTATGATCTTTGGTCCTTTCTTTATAAAATCTGATCAACCTTTATGAAATAAAAGTACTCAGAAACAAAATATTCTTAGATAAATTGGGATAAACGAAATTCATTTTGTTCGCATGCTATGGACAAAATGACATACCGGCAATAGGCAACTGTATTTTTCTACTTATAGTTACAAAACTACTGACAAAATTCACAAATGAAACGCTTGGTTCTTCTAGGAACATCAGCACAAGATGCGTGAGTCCAATGCAAGCAATGCATGCACCGTAACCAGTCTTCTTCAGGGCTAATCCTGGAGAAGATCTAAATCGGGAAAAAAGGTCTCACAACAATAGATAGATGAACATGGACACTGGACAGTCGTCTTTATGATCTGGAAAGTTGCTAGGGACATTTTCTTCTTCATTGTCTTCATTGTCTTCTTTGAATAATGCCCTAGGGACTTGTTTCCTTGTTTTTGGAGGAGGTAGAGGCTCTTTTTTGATTTGATTGCAATCTTATTAGGTGTAGAAGTTGAACTAAGTACGTTTGTCGCGTCCTCGTCTCACGTTTGCCTTGTTCACTTATAAATTGTCCTTTAGGGATTGGAGAAACATCCTCATAGGATCAGCAAGAGTAAGTTAAGATGCATTGCCTTTATAAGCCGCAGATGAAGATTTTGTTATGAATATGTTAAGACAAGTCCTGATTCTTTGTTTGCTGATGGAGCCTGAGATGGATTGTCTTGGTTTTGTCCGGTAGATACGGTTAATTCAGCTGAAATACCTATGTCATTTTGTCCGTTCACTGTATATGTCATTTTGTCCATATAGCGTTATAAAACTAGAAATGTATCGAATTAATACAAAAAGTATATTCAACATACAAAAAGCTCCGTGAATATAATGACAAATAAGTAAAGTTTGAATTGAATGCAATTTGAATGAAAAAAATGATGAAAACTGGCCATTTCTTCTCAAAATTTGGCGCAATGAAAAAAACTCGTGACCTATTGATTTCTGTTATCACTCATAACGACCGAATGAACCAGAGTAGCTCTTGCTAATTTTCAGAGGTTAATTGAAGCCACTCGGGTCGTGTAATGTGTTAGGCAGTTCCGCATTTTATAACTCTGAACTCAAGTTATGATGCCTATGTCATTTTGTCCATACATGTCATTTTGTACGTATTTCCCCTACCTACTACGACCAAATAAATAGAAGATTCGACCCATTCAATGATGTCGAATTCAAATCCACCAGATAATAATAATATTTTTATTTTCATTAAGGTTACAGGCATGGACATGAATGATGAAAGAAAATGACATTCAAGAAGTATCAATTTGGAATCAACACTTTATCATACCAGCTATCCAACATTTTTAACGTATGTGAGTGAAAACCAAGGTATTATATTTTATGAGAATAGATATTTATTTTTTAGCTGCACATAAACACAATCAGGAGGATTTTAAGTGAAAGAGACGACAAAGAATTTCCTTCTTTTGGTGCACCAAAAAAGACATTGACTGAAGACTTCATTTTGAAAAAAGATCTGCAACGACAAATTTGGAATTATTATTCGAAACATGAACATTTTCCGATTGATAATCTACTCACTTTTGCAAAATAACATTTGGAATATAACGGAGGACGGACATCACTTAAATCATGAAATCAATGGGTTACAAATACAAAAGGGTAAATGAACGCAAAATTTTATGTGAACAAAAACATGTTGTTGTAGACAAAATTACTTTCCTGCGCAAATTTCTACAGTATAAATCTTCAGATGAAAATATCAGATTTGTGTTTCTACATGAAACTTGGATTTACCAAAACGGTACTTCAGTTCGTCGCTGGACACATGAATCTGATATGATGAGTAATCCTTCCAAAATTGAATCAGAAGGAAAACGTTTCACAGTTATACACGCAGGAAGTTATTTTGGGTTTTTAGAAGGTTGTGATTTCATTTTAGATTAAAAAAACAATGACCGTGACTATCACAAGACAATGACCAGTGAAAATTTTCAGAATTTGGTTATTAATCAACTGATTCCATCTTTAGCTAAGATTCCTGTGAAATGTGTGGTGGTAATGGACAATGCACCATATCATTCGGTTCAATTGGATAAACCAGCCACCTTTTCCAGCAAAAAAAGCGAGATGCAGGATTGGTTGATTAAAAACAAGATTGATTTTGATCAAAATTTTACCAAGAAACAACTTTGGAATTTGATATTACCTCATCGAACTGACAGACAGACACGATATGTAGTTGATGACCTTTTGAAGGAGCATGAGGTTCTTAGATAACCCCCATACCATTGTCAGTACAATCCTATTGAAATGGCATGGACGTTTTGTAAAAACTTCTATAACAAAAACATAAATTCGCATCCCTATACAAAGGATAGAGTGTTGAATTTATGGAGTCGGGCTCTTTCAAAATGTACATCAGATAATGTGGCAAAATTTTTATTACATTGTGAAAGACTCATCACAGAGGACTGGACGAAACACATGGGTAATCTTCCAATAGCAGATATTCCTCCATTCATTATTTCATTGGGAGAATCTGATTCAGATTCAGAATTTTCTGAGGGTTACTCTGACTCAAACAATGATCTAATGGATATGGAATAATATGTAGAGGAGATTCTGAGAACTCGTCTCTTTCACTTAAAATGGGGAAATTCAAAATGGATGGAGGTTCAAAAACTCCAAAAGGAACATTACTGGTGTAAGTTCAACAGAACCCTTTATCCGGCAGTGTAAAAGACCTAACGTTTGGATATTCTAGTATTGCAAAAATGTCGAATACCCTCCTTATTCAACTAGTACTGTATCGAAGATTTTCTACGATCAAGGAGGTTCAACTGAATCAAACAAAATGACAAAAAGCCTATACTATGGAAAAGGAAGTTGCTGCAAACCACCTAGATAGAAAAATAACCAAACAGGAATCTGGGAAAGAATTTCTCAATATTAGTAGGCCTGCTTGGAGGGCCAGATCTGGTCGGAAGACCTTCGTTGTCAAGGACCAAATGTAGGTTATATTATTTATTATTTCCTGATGATTTTCTATCTCCTTTTCTGTTGCAGATATGATTTCAAGATATTTTGTCAGTCTCAATCCAAAAGAAAGATAAAATGTTGTTCCTGAAGAAGATTCCATCCACTATAAATATGTCAGCCTATTCTTTGAAAAAATTCCAAAACCTCTATACAGGCACGTAGCCAGGATTTTCTTTCGGGGGGGGGGGGGGGGGGGCACAATTTCGGGGGGGGGGGGGGGGGTGCACAATAAGTAAACATTGCAAATTTTGTCAAATATACAGGCATTTTTTGATATATACAGGCATTTTTCGATATTTCGCTACGTGCCTGCCTCTATACTTAGATACTCAGAGAGGTTTTTATCTTTGTGCACTTGTATCATAGTTAAAAATGTATGGTGTCCTGTTCGAATCTGTTTTGCTATTACTGTAATTGCTTTGAACATGCTATAATGTTTGATACATCAAATAACCTAATGCTTTTTCTCAAAGAAACATATACATGTAACAATGTTAGAAAATAATGTTTTGTGATTGAAAATTATGGACGTTTTATATATTCAAATCCAATTTCTTTATTGCGTTACCGTTTTCTCAAGTTTTTGTATCCAATCATTATATGCCAGTTTGTAAAAGAATCTTTATTAATGATTGTATTCATAGCCTCCATGAGTAGACTTTTTTTAATTTAATATTTGGTACTGCTTACATCAGAAGTTTTCAACTGAACTCTTCCATGTGTGCAATTCTCTTGAAAAATTACTAATTGAATATTGTTAAAAAATTATGTCTTAAGCTGTAATGCCATTGAAATTATGTAAGAAAATTATATTATGAATTATACTGTATATATCTTATTTCATCCCATTGTACTTTGATTTTTTTTCGAATAAACTATCACAAAGTAACGGACTATTCTGGCCATTATTTTTCAGTGAAATTTCAACACTGGATTCTTGTCTTCCGTACGAGTAAATAGCATGACTGAATCTTCCAATCATGTTAATATATGTGAAATATTTCCAGTATTAACAGAGAAAAAAGTTTCTTCAACATTCGCCAGTTCTCTGGAATTATTGAATTCACATAATATTTTCTCAAATTCATTATTTCCCCAAAGTAAATAAACATTTCGATAAATACGTAATTACTACGACTCTTATGAAGAAAGGGCAACATTGCTCAATCATCTGACAGAAAAATGACTATAACCTAACATTTTCAAAACATACACAGTGAAATGTGTCAAAATTCCATGGCCAACCGGTATACTTTATAAAAGTGAATGGAGTATACATATGCGTAAGTGTAATGATGGCTCACATCGATGAGTACAGAAGGAAGTATTCCATAAAGGGATTGACAGTTGAGCAACAAAGTTCGTTGTTAGATTAGATATTAATTTTTCACATCATTATCCATAAAAAAGGACGAAATTCTCAAGTGAAATATGCAATGACGAGCCAAAATTGAGAAAATACTGTGACAAGTACGGCCCTGTGCGCTACGGCTCGATCGAGAAGTTTCTGGAAACGCGTGGACGACATAGCGCCATGAATTATTCGCGAAGTTTCTAGACGGGCCCGGACTTAGCGGGAAACAATCGGCGTTAGGCATATAAGGAGCACATCGACGGATGATTCATTCATTCAGTTAGAGACGAGCGACCAGTGAAAATAAATAGTGCCGAATAAATCAGTAGAAATAAATTGTACAGACTTTTGTTAGAATAAGTTCATTAGTTATTAATTATTAGTGTTATAAGTAGTGTAAATAAATAGTTTAATTGAACCCGGACGTTTTAATAACAAAGAAAACGTTACATTGGTGTCAGGTGTGGGGTAGATCTGAATGCCGACAACCAGATCGCAAAAAGAAAAAATGGACCAGGCGAGTATGGAATTTTTCAAGCAAGCCTTTGAACAAATGAGCTTGAAAATAGAAGAGAATTCTCGTGAAATGAGCCTGAAAATGGATAAAATGGAAAATAAGGCGGAAGAGAATTCCCGAGAAATGAGCTCAAAAATGGATAAAATGGAAAATAAGGTGGAGGAAAACAATGAACAATTGGTGAGTCAAATTGCAAGTACATTGGATGAGAAAATGGAATTCATCAAGGAAGTAATAATAGATGAAGTGAATGAAAAATTCGATAAGGTTGACGAAAAATTTGAGAAAATCAATGGAAAATTTGATAAAGTTGATGAAAAATTCGACGAAGTAGTTGATAAGGTTGACGGAAAAATTGAAGAAGTAGTTGATGAGGTTAATGGAAAATTTGAAGAATTATCAGGAATAATTGAACAGCATGCCAAGTTCATAGAATACCTGAAAAGAACGCCTAATAGAAAAGAAACCCAAGCTTCACCATCCTATAGCTTCGTGAAATCGGAAAACAACACAGAAAGTGGTAAAATGAAGATCAAGCCACCAACATTTGATGGAAAAGTTCCTTGGTCGACATATCAAAAACAATTTGAAGCTGCTGCGTTGGCAAACAGTTGGAGCGACAACGAAAAAGCCACAGCATTAATAATAGCTCTACGAGGAGATGCACTCAACTCAACATTCTGCAGACAATACCGGAAAGTCAACAGGCCTGTTACGAAGTTTTAACATCCAAACTTCAGATGAGATACGGCGATGTTCACCTACAGCAAGTTTATCATGCTCAAATAAGGAACCGGGTGCAGAAATCAGGAGAAAGCCTCCAGGAGTTCGAGGCCGATGTCGCCAGATTAGTGAGGCTGGCTTATCCATCAGCTCCAGAGAGCTTCCTCGAACTGCTATCAATCCAGACGTTTGTCGACGGGATCAAGAACAGCGAAACTCAACAAGCCTTGAGACTTGCACGCCCTAAGACCATTGATGATGCCTTGGCTCAAGCTCTAGAATTTGAGGGAGTGAAACAGGCGTCGCATAGAGGACAATTTCGTGTGGGACGAGTCCAAGAAATAGACCGACCTGTGGAGGAAATCATCCGAGAAGAGGTTAGCAAATTATTGAATGCTAAGGAAAAGGATGCTGTGTGCTGGTATTGCAACAAGAGTGGGCATTTTAAGCGAAATGGCCCAAGGATTGGGAAAAGAGACACAGCAGATAAACTAAAAAGGGTTGGTGATAAGGGGCATAAATCGACCCAGGTTAAAAATGCCTCTGACGTGATAATCCGTAGAATCACGTCCGAAGATTTGACAAGAAGTCCTTGCCCCGATAATGGCAGCCACTGCTCTCGTGTGGAGGATAAGGCCAATTTGAGGCAGACCACTGTGATCGAAGATGACTGGCTACCATCAGAAATTCGACGAGCACAGGAGGAGGATCCAGATCTGAGAGTAATCCTAAGTTGGAAGGAGAGTGGCAGACGACCTTCTTGGGAAGAAGTATCCAGACTGAGCCAAAATGTCAAGTCGTATTGGGCCCAATGGGAAACGTTGAAGATTGATGAAGGTCTTCTGAAACGTTGTTGGGAAAATGAAGATGGATCTCAGCAGAGGCTTCAGTTAATTGTGCCCAAGAGTAGGGTAACGGACATTTTGACCAGACTACATAATGGAACTTCGGGTGGCCATTTTGGGATTACTAAGACTCTGGAGAAGGTCAGGCAGCGATTTCATTGGATCAATTGTAAGAAGGACGTTAAGGATTGGTGTAGAAAATGTAAAGTTTGTGCTGCGGCCAACGGACCCTACGGTAAAGGAAAGGCACCAATGAAGCAATATAACGTCGGATCCCCCATGGAACGTGTAGCTATCGACATCGCAGGCCCTTTTCCAGAAACAGGCAATGGAAATAAGTACATTTTGGTAGCGATGGACTACTTTACTAAATGGGTGGAAGCGTACGGTATTCCTAACCAAGAGGCAAGCACAGTAGCTGACAAATTAGTGAAAGAGTTCTTCTGCAGATTTTGAATCCCCCTTGAGCTGCATTGTGATCAAGGCCGAAACTTCGAATCGAAGTTATTCCAGGAAGTTTGCAAAACATTGGGGATACGTAAGACAAGAACTACACCTCTGCATCCTCAGTCAGACGGCATGGTAGAACGAATGAACCGGACTATGGGAAAACACTTGGCCAAAGTTGTCTCTGACCATCAAAGGGACTGGGATGAATACTTGCATTTATTCACGATGGCCTATAGATCTTCGGTTCAAGAATCTACCAAGGAGACTCCATCCAATATAATGTTTGGCCGAGAAATAAGATTACCTTGCGACCTCGAGTTTGGGTGTAAGTCTGGAGAAGATGTAGCTGGGGAGGACTACGTTAGTAATCTCAGAAGCAAGCTAGACTACATCCATGATAAGGTGCGTAATCAAATGCAGCAAGCAAGTGACCGGATGAAAATGCGCTATGACATCAAGGCCATTGAAGGTGGGTTTACCGCAGGAGATCTGGTATGGTTGTACAACCCACAAAGAAGAAAAGGTTTTTCACCGAAGCTGCAGAGACATTGGGAAGGACCGTACGAAGTTGTGAAGAGAATAAATGATGTAGTTTACCGAATACGGAAGCTCCCCAGAGGAAAACCGAAAGTCGTCCATTTCAACCGATTGGCTCCGTATGCGTCCACGCAGGATGAAGAAGAAGTACGTCTCGTCGAGGTTCCGGCAAGGGAAAGCTGCAAATTCCAGGAATTTATGAACACCTATGGGGGAACACGCATTGCAAGGTTTGGCGTCACACAGGAAGTTCATCAGGACCTGTTCACAGTCCCCGAGGAATACTCGCTTGCTCATTGTGTAGCAGCCGATTTACGTATGACTAAGGGAATAGCAAGAGTATTCAAAAACAAATTTGGTCGGCACGAGGAACTAATGGGACAGCAGCCTAGAATCGGGAAATGTTTGAGATTGAAGTCTGGAGGTCGGTTCATTTACTATTTGGTTACCAAGCAGCACTGTTTCCAGAAGCCCACCTACCAGAACTTATGGACCTCGCTGCATGGCTTGAAAGAAGACCTTCAGCGTTCCGGCGTTAGGAAACTAGCTGTTCCCAAGCTTGGTTGTGGACTGGATCTACTGAATTGGAGGGTAGTGCGAAGCATGCTTGAAGTAATTTTCCAGACGGCAGGTATACAGATCCTAGTATGCAGTTTCTACCCGAATCGTATCGAACTCCCCGGCAAAACTATAGAATGCTATTTCCATCAAAGGGGCTACTGTAGAGAAGGAGCCGACTGCAGATTTCGCCACGGCCCTCTGAAGAATCCATGCGATCTGTTCTGGGACAGAACAGGCTTAAGGAGGGGACAGTGTGACAAGTACGGCCCTGTGCGCTACGGCTCGATCGAGAAGTTTCTGGAAACGCGTGGACGACATAGCGCCATGAATTATTCGCGAAGTTTCTAGACGGGCCCGGACTTAGCGAGAAACAATCGGCGTTAGGCATATAAGGAGCACATCGACGGATGATTCATTCATTCAGTTAGAGACGAGCGACCAGTGAAAATAAATAGTGCCGAATAAATCAGTAGAAATAAATTGTACAGACTTTTGTTAGAATAAGTTCATTAGTTATTAATTATTAGTGTTATAAGTAGTGTAAATAAATAGTTTAATTGAACCCGGACGTTTTAATAACAAAGAAAACGTTACAATACTTTGTATCCTGTATTTCATTCCCAAATAGCTATATTGCTCACAACATGAAAACAATGTATACCTTTGGTTTGAGAATATTGTTCTAATTTGCAATGCTACAACATATTATTGAATAATTCCATTAATCAGTTCAAATTTTATGAGACGTGAACCACGAAATGAAATTAAAAGGATTCCTCAAAAAATGAAACGAGTGTTCTATGAAAATATTTATTTTATATCCTTAAACTGAACGTATTTGGGAAATTAATTGATTAAATTGTAACAAGAAATTATATTGATTGTAGATATTTCATTGATTATACAGATATTAAACAATATTTGACTTTTGAATTTAGAAAGGATGAAAAACCTTATTGAGAAGAGAACACCCTACAATGCTAACGGCATATCAACTACAACCTCTCCTCTGGGCATCAGCAAGTAGAGGCATTAGTTTTTTGTCTATGTTGAATGAGATGTAAAACACAAAAATAATTTATTCATTACATAAAATTGTCATTTTGCCTGGACAGACATTTCAAATACAACAAGTAAGTAGATTTACCAAATTCTATTTCTCTCTAGGATAACAAACTGGATATACTATCCGTGGAATAGTTTTATATTTTATGTGAGCGTTCAAATAAATTCATGGTATGGAGTGGTATCGCATTCTACTGAATCGACTTTTTTTGTGAACTGACAAGCAAATCATGAATATAAAGCAAAATCTATACTTTTCTGTTCCAAATTCTTTCATACCTGATGGCCATCAGCCTTTTTATAAACAATGTTACTAGACAAATATTTCACAAGACCTCTGTGATAAATGATACCTGATCCTTATAGAATAGATTGATTCTTATTTTCAGAATAATTCGCGTCATTCTTCATTCTCTCTGTAAAATTCATATAATATAATTATATGCTTGAAAGTAATTTTTGGCGCATAACTTACATTTTACCTGAGTTGAATAATAAATTCATTGAAAATTAAAAATTTCATCAAAATTCTCAAATTCAATTATTTTTATCAACATAATTACTAAACAAATTTGATCATTACAGTTGCAATTTGAATTAATTCAGAGGTCAAAAGTGGGTCAAAACATCACGAAAACGCAAACCACCAAACAAAGAGGATTGTAGTTACGGATTCTGCAATGAATAGACACGAGCGGTGCCGAATCTACGCTCGGTTATTGTCGGGGTCTGAAAATTCTGACCGATACTGTATCCTACTCTGACTCCGTTGCATCGAGGAATGGAAGAGAAATCCGGCGAGTAGATTCGGCTATGTCCGTCCTATCCTTTCGTATCGGTCGCGCTAATTGTGTCGTCATTCCGTGGTCCAAGAGGGCTGGTGGATTAATTCAATCGTCTCCGGACTGCTTCACCATAAATTGTATCATTTCCGCGGGATTCGGTAGGTCTTCTTCGTCCCCTCATCACTTGATCTGAGTTTAGGTATTCCCGGCTCCTGCCTCCGCCATCTTGCAAATCATCGAGACCAGGCACCTGAGATCGAAGTTCCGGTGGGTCCTCGAATGAAATCAACTCCTGCTCTCGACTCCAGTGGGCCGCCGAACGTTTCTTGTACGGCTCTCCTGGCATCGGCTAGGAGTTTGGCATCCTTCAACATCTCGAATGCTTGGGCCAAAATGTCCCTCAGCTCATCCAGCCTGTCGTGTTCTCCCAACGACGTCGGTTTGATTTGACTCAGACGGTGCTGTACGTGCAACAAACGGCTTCTGATACCGGTCTCCACGTTTGCTGCGTTATCTTCGTCAAACTCCCGCACGTCCTTCAACAGACATCCCAGAATACGGTGGGCATTATTCAATTCCTCCCCAGTATCACTGGTCAATTTACAGAAAGGAATCTGCTGGGCTACCGCCTTTCGCAGCTGCATACGGTTCTCGTTGACGGTTCTGGCCGTCAAACGCGCCAAACAAAGCTAAGAAAGTAATTTATGATTCAAAAGAAATCAGGTTCCTGCTCGGGCGACAATTTGTGACGGGCTTTCTTTACCTATTGGCTATTGTCGGCGGAAATATAATCGCTCGGGCGTCAGCCACAATGGGTTTCCCCTGCCTGGGTAGCTTTTAGACAGTTGGAGAAGGGTTCGGCTCAATCTAAGGTGTTAGCGATTGATAAGTATGTTCTTTATTAGATTATTATTTCTAGCTGTTGCTGGGATAATGAAACAAGCAAAACCTTAAACAACTATAATGTGAAACTAAAATGTAATACAATGTATACTCAACTAAATAAGGTATGGAACACCCAAAATCGAAGTACTAAACTGTTTCCAAAGATCAATTACCAAACAATTAAAATGCAAGTATGATATCATTCTCCTTAAACAATGATGATAGTTACAAAAGCTTTACTGATATAATGAAAAGAGATGAAAACGGTTGCGGGTTAACGGGGTGAGCAGGTGAGACAGACAGAAAATAAGCGGTGTTAGAAAATGACAATCTAATTGCAACAAATGAACAATGAGAGCTTCCAAAGCAGCCGTGAAGGAGCAAAGCAGTGAGCATGTAAAATCGAAAAATTGTATAGAAAAAATGAAATGGGCTTCGGGGGGGGGGGGTGCACAATAAGTAAACATTGCAAATTTTGTCAAATATACAGGCATTTTTTGATATATACAGGCATTTTTCGATATTTCGCTACGTGCCTGCCTCTATACTTAGATACTCAGAGAGGTTTTTATCTTTGTGCACTTGTATCATAGTTAAAAATGTATGGTGTCCTGTTCGAATCTGTTTTGCTATTACTGTAATTGCTTTGAACATGCTATAATGTTTGATACATCAAATAACCTAATGCTTTTTCTCAAAGAAACATATACATGTAACAATGTTAGAAAATAATGTTTTGTGATTGAAAATTATGGACGTTTTATATATTCAAATCCAATTTCTTTATTGCGTTACCGTTTTCTCAAGTTTTTGTATCCAATCATTATATGCCAGTTTGTAAAAGAATCTTTATTAATGATTGTATTCATAGCCTCCATGAGTAGACTTTTTTTAATTTAATATTTGGTACTGCTTACATCAGAAGTTTTCAACTGAACTCTTCCATGTGTGCAATTCTCTTGAAAAATTACTAATTGAATATTGTTAAAAAATTATGTCTTAAGCTGTAATGCCATTGAAATTATGTAAGAAAATTATATTATGAATTATACTGTATATATCTTATTTCATCCCATTGTACTTTGATTTTTTTTCGAATAAACTATCACAAAGTAACGGACTATTCTGGCCATTATTTTTCAGTGAAATTTCAACACTGGATTCTTGTCTTCCGTACGAGTAAATAGCATGACTGAATCTTCCAATCATGTTAATATATGTGAAATATTTCCAGTATTAACAGAGAAAAAAGTTTCTTCAACATTCGCCAGTTCTCTGGAATTATTGAATTCACATAATATTTTCTCAAATTCATTATTTCCCCAAAGTAAATAAACATTTCGATAAATACGTAATTACTACGACTCTTATGAAGAAAGGGCAACATTGCTCAATCATCTGACAGAAAAATGACTATAACCTAACATTTTCAAAACATACACAGTGAAATGTGTCAAAATTCCATGGCCAACCGGTATACTTTATAAAAGTGAATGGAGTATACATATGCGTAAGTGTAATGATGGCTCACATCGATGAGTACAGAAGGAAGTATTCCATAAAGGGATTGACAGTTGAGCAACAAAGTTCGTTGTTAGATTAGATATTAATTTTTCACATCATTATCCATAAAAAAGGACGAAATTCTCAAGTGAAATATGCAATGACGAGCCAAAATTGAGAAAATACTGTGACAAGTACGGCCCTGTGCGCTACGGCTCGATCGAGAAGTTTCTGGAAACGCGTGGACGACATAGCGCCATGAATTATTCGCGAAGTTTCTAGACGGGCCCGGACTTAGCGGGAAACAATCGGCGTTAGGCATATAAGGAGCACATCGACGGATGATTCATTCATTCAGTTAGAGACGAGCGACCAGTGAAAATAAATAGTGCCGAATAAATCAGTAGAAATAAATTGTACAGACTTTTGTTAGAATAAGTTCATTAGTTATTAATTATTAGTGTTATAAGTAGTGTAAATAAATAGTTTAATTGAACCCGGACGTTTTAATAACAAAGAAAACGTTACATTGGTGTCAGGTGTGGGGTAGATCTGAATGCCGACAACCAGATCGCAAAAAGAAAAAATGGACCAGGCGAGTATGGAATTTTTCAAGCAAGCCTTTGAACAAATGAGCTTGAAAATAGAAGAGAATTCTCGTGAAATGAGCCTGAAAATGGATAAAATGGAAAATAAGGCGGAAGAGAATTCCCGAGAAATGAGCTCAAAAATGGATAAAATGGAAAATAAGGTGGAGGAAAACAATGAACAATTGGTGAGTCAAATTGCAAGTACATTGGATGAGAAAATGGAATTCATCAAGGAAGTAATAATAGATGAAGTGAATGAAAAATTCGATAAGGTTGACGAAAAATTTGAGAAAATCAATGGAAAATTTGATAAAGTTGATGAAAAATTCGACGAAGTAGTTGATAAGGTTGACGGAAAAATTGAAGAAGTAGTTGATGAGGTTAATGGAAAATTTGAAGAATTATCAGGAATAATTGAACAGCATGCCAAGTTCATAGAATACCTGAAAAGAACGCCTAATAGAAAAGAAACCCAAGCTTCACCATCCTATAGCTTCGTGAAATCGGAAAACAACACAGAAAGTGGTAAAATGAAGATCAAGCCACCAACATTTGATGGAAAAGTTCCTTGGTCGACATATCAAAAACAATTTGAAGCTGCTGCGTTGGCAAACAGTTGGAGCGACAACGAAAAAGCCACAGCATTAATAATAGCTCTACGAGGAGATGCACTCAACTCAACATTCTGCAGACAATACCGGAAAGTCAACAGGCCTGTTACGAAGTTTTAACATCCAAACTTCAGATGAGATACGGCGATGTTCACCTACAGCAAGTTTATCATGCTCAAATAAGGAACCGGGTGCAGAAATCAGGAGAAAGCCTCCAGGAGTTCGAGGCCGATGTCGCCAGATTAGTGAGGCTGGCTTATCCATCAGCTCCAGAGAGCTTCCTCGAACTGCTATCAATCCAGACGTTTGTCGACGGGATCAAGAACAGCGAAACTCAACAAGCCTTGAGACTTGCACGCCCTAAGACCATTGATGATGCCTTGGCTCAAGCTCTAGAATTTGAGGGAGTGAAACAGGCGTCGCATAGAGGACAATTTCGTGTGGGACGAGTCCAAGAAATAGACCGACCTGTGGAGGAAATCATCCGAGAAGAGGTTAGCAAATTATTGAATGCTAAGGAAAAGGATGCTGTGTGCTGGTATTGCAACAAGAGTGGGCATTTTAAGCGAAATGGCCCAAGGATTGGGAAAAGAGACACAGCAGATAAACTAAAAAGGGTTGGTGATAAGGGGCATAAATCGACCCAGGTTAAAAATGCCTCTGACGTGATAATCCGTAGAATCACGTCCGAAGATTTGACAAGAAGTCCTTGCCCCGATAATGGCAGCCACTGCTCTCGTGTGGAGGATAAGGCCAATTTGAGGCAGACCACTGTGATCGAAGATGACTGGCTACCATCAGAAATTCGACGAGCACAGGAGGAGGATCCAGATCTGAGAGTAATCCTAAGTTGGAAGGAGAGTGGCAGACGACCTTCTTGGGAAGAAGTATCCAGACTGAGCCAAAATGTCAAGTCGTATTGGGCCCAATGGGAAACGTTGAAGATTGATGAAGGTCTTCTGAAACGTTGTTGGGAAAATGAAGATGGATCTCAGCAGAGGCTTCAGTTAATTGTGCCCAAGAGTAGGGTAACGGACATTTTGACCAGACTACATAATGGAACTTCGGGTGGCCATTTTGGGATTACTAAGACTCTGGAGAAGGTCAGGCAGCGATTTCATTGGATCAATTGTAAGAAGGACGTTAAGGATTGGTGTAGAAAATGTAAAGTTTGTGCTGCGGCCAACGGACCCTACGGTAAAGGAAAGGCACCAATGAAGCAATATAACGTCGGATCCCCCATGGAACGTGTAGCTATCGACATCGCAGGCCCTTTTCCAGAAACAGGCAATGGAAATAAGTACATTTTGGTAGCGATGGACTACTTTACTAAATGGGTGGAAGCGTACGGTATTCCTAACCAAGAGGCAAGCACAGTAGCTGACAAATTAGTGAAAGAGTTCTTCTGCAGATTTTGAATCCCCCTTGAGCTGCATTGTGATCAAGGCCGAAACTTCGAATCGAAGTTATTCCAGGAAGTTTGCAAAACATTGGGGATACGTAAGACAAGAACTACACCTCTGCATCCTCAGTCAGACGGCATGGTAGAACGAATGAACCGGACTATGGGAAAACACTTGGCCAAAGTTGTCTCTGACCATCAAAGGGACTGGGATGAATACTTGCATTTATTCACGATGGCCTATAGATCTTCGGTTCAAGAATCTACCAAGGAGACTCCATCCAATATAATGTTTGGCCGAGAAATAAGATTACCTTGCGACCTCGAGTTTGGGTGTAAGTCTGGAGAAGATGTAGCTGGGGAGGACTACGTTAGTAATCTCAGAAGCAAGCTAGACTACATCCATGATAAGGTGCGTAATCAAATGCAGCAAGCAAGTGACCGGATGAAAATGCGCTATGACATCAAGGCCATTGAAGGTGGGTTTACCGCAGGAGATCTGGTATGGTTGTACAACCCACAAAGAAGAAAAGGTTTTTCACCGAAGCTGCAGAGACATTGGGAAGGACCGTACGAAGTTGTGAAGAGAATAAATGATGTAGTTTACCGAATACGGAAGCTCCCCAGAGGAAAACCGAAAGTCGTCCATTTCAACCGATTGGCTCCGTATGCGTCCACGCAGGATGAAGAAGAAGTACGTCTCGTCGAGGTTCCGGCAAGGGAAAGCTGCAAATTCCAGGAATTTATGAACACCTATGGGGGAACACGCATTGCAAGGTTTGGCGTCACACAGGAAGTTCATCAGGACCTGTTCACAGTCCCCGAGGAATACTCGCTTGCTCATTGTGTAGCAGCCGATTTACGTATGACTAAGGGAATAGCAAGAGTATTCAAAAACAAATTTGGTCGGCACGAGGAACTAATGGGACAGCAGCCTAGAATCGGGAAATGTTTGAGATTGAAGTCTGGAGGTCGGTTCATTTACTATTTGGTTACCAAGCAGCACTGTTTCCAGAAGCCCACCTACCAGAACTTATGGACCTCGCTGCATGGCTTGAAAGAAGACCTTCAGCGTTCCGGCGTTAGGAAACTAGCTGTTCCCAAGCTTGGTTGTGGACTGGATCTACTGAATTGGAGGGTAGTGCGAAGCATGCTTGAAGTAATTTTCCAGACGGCAGGTATACAGATCCTAGTATGCAGTTTCTACCCGAATCGTATCGAACTCCCCGGCAAAACTATAGAATGCTATTTCCATCAAAGGGGCTACTGTAGAGAAGGAGCCGACTGCAGATTTCGCCACGGCCCTCTGAAGAATCCATGCGATCTGTTCTGGGACAGAACAGGCTTAAGGAGGGGACAGTGTGACAAGTACGGCCCTGTGCGCTACGGCTCGATCGAGAAGTTTCTGGAAACGCGTGGACGACATAGCGCCATGAATTATTCGCGAAGTTTCTAGACGGGCCCGGACTTAGCGAGAAACAATCGGCGTTAGGCATATAAGGAGCACATCGACGGATGATTCATTCATTCAGTTAGAGACGAGCGACCAGTGAAAATAAATAGTGCCGAATAAATCAGTAGAAATAAATTGTACAGACTTTTGTTAGAATAAGTTCATTAGTTATTAATTATTAGTGTTATAAGTAGTGTAAATAAATAGTTTAATTGAACCCGGACGTTTTAATAACAAAGAAAACGTTACAATACTTTGTATCCTGTATTTCATTCCCAAATAGCTATATTGCTCACAACATGAAAACAATGTATACCTTTGGTTTGAGAATATTGTTCTAATTTGCAATGCTACAACATATTATTGAATAATTCCATTAATCAGTTCAAATTTTATGAGACGTGAACCACGAAATGAAATTAAAAGGATTCCTCAAAAAATGAAACGAGTGTTCTATGAAAATATTTATTTTATATCCTTAAACTGAACGTATTTGGGAAATTAATTGATTAAATTGTAACAAGAAATTATATTGATTGTAGATATTTCATTGATTATACAGATATTAAACAATATTTGACTTTTGAATTTAGAAAGGATGAAAAACCTTATTGAGAAGAGAACACCCTACAATGCTAACGGCATATCAACTACAACCTCTCCTCTGGGCATCAGCAAGTAGAGGCATTAGTTTTTTGTCTATGTTGAATGAGATGTAAAACACAAAAATAATTTATTCATTACATAAAATTGTCATTTTGCCTGGACAGACATTTCAAATACAACAAGTAAGTAGATTTACCAAATTCTATTTCTCTCTAGGATAACAAACTGGATATACTATCCGTGGAATAGTTTTATATTTTATGTGAGCGTTCAAATAAATTCATGGTATGGAGTGGTATCGCATTCTACTGAATCGACTTTTTTTGTGAACTGACAAGCAAATCATGAATATAAAGCAAAATCTATACTTTTCTGTTCCAAATTCTTTCATACCTGATGGCCATCAGCCTTTTTATAAACAATGTTACTAGACAAATATTTCACAAGACCTCTGTGATAAATGATACCTGATCCTTATAGAATAGATTGATTCTTATTTTCAGAATAATTCGCGTCATTCTTCATTCTCTCTGTAAAATTCATATAATATAATTATATGCTTGAAAGTAATTTTTGGCGCATAACTTACATTTTACCTGAGTTGAATAATAAATTCATTGAAAATTAAAAATTTCATCAAAATTCTCAAATTCAATTATTTTTATCAACATAATTACTAAACAAATTTGATCATTACAGTTGCAATTTGAATTAATTCAGAGGTCAAAAGTGGGTCAAAACATCACGAAAACGCAAACCACCAAACAAAGAGGATTGTAGTTACGGATTCTGCAATGAATAGACACGAGCGGTGCCGAATCTACGCTCGGTTATTGTCGGGGTCTGAAAATTCTGACCGATACTGTATCCTACTCTGACTCCGTTGCATCGAGGAATGGAAGAGAAATCCGGCGAGTAGATTCGGCTATGTCCGTCCTATCCTTTCGTATCGGTCGCGCTAATTGTGTCGTCATTCCGTGGTCCAAGAGGGCTGGTGGATTAATTCAATCGTCTCCGGACTGCTTCACCATAAATTGTATCATTTCCGCGGGATTCGGTAGGTCTTCTTCGTCCCCTCATCACTTGATCTGAGTTTAGGTATTCCCGGCTCCTGCCTCCGCCATCTTGCAAATCATCGAGACCAGGCACCTGAGATCGAAGTTCCGGTGGGTCCTCGAATGAAATCAACTCCTGCTCTCGACTCCAGTGGGCCGCCGAACGTTTCTTGTACGGCTCTCCTGGCATCGGCTAGGAGTTTGGCATCCTTCAACATCTCGAATGCTTGGGCCAAAATGTCCCTCAGCTCATCCAGCCTGTCGTGTTCTCCCAACGACGTCGGTTTGATTTGACTCAGACGGTGCTGTACGTGCAACAAACGGCTTCTGATACCGGTCTCCACGTTTGCTGCGTTATCTTCGTCAAACTCCCGCACGTCCTTCAACAGACATCCCAGAATACGGTGGGCATTATTCAATTCCTCCCCAGTATCACTGGTCAATTTACAGAAAGGAATCTGCTGGGCTACCGCCTTTCGCAGCTGCATACGGTTCTCGTTGACGGTTCTGGCCGTCAAACGCGCCAAACAAAGCTAAGAAAGTAATTTATGATTCAAAAGAAATCAGGTTCCTGCTCGGGCGACAATTTGTGACGGGCTTTCTTTACCTATTGGCTATTGTCGGCGGAAATATAATCGCTCGGGCGTCAGCCACAATGGGTTTCCCCTGCCTGGGTAGCTTTTAGACAGTTGGAGAAGGGTTCGGCTCAATCTAAGGTGTTAGCGATTGATAAGTATGTTCTTTATTAGATTATTATTTCTAGCTGTTGCTGGGATAATGAAACAAGCAAAACCTTAAACAACTATAATGTGAAACTAAAATGTAATACAATGTATACTCAACTAAATAAGGTATGGAACACCCAAAATCGAAGTACTAAACTGTTTCCAAAGATCAATTACCAAACAATTAAAATGCAAGTATGATATCATTCTCCTTAAACAATGATGATAGTTACAAAAGCTTTACTGATATAATGAAAAGAGATGAAAACGGTTGCGGGTTAACGGGGTGAGCAGGTGAGACAGACAGAAAATAAGCGGTGTTAGAAAATGACAATCTAATTGCAACAAATGAACAATGAGAGCTTCCAAAGCAGCCGTGAAGGAGCAAAGCAGTGAGCATGTAAAATCGAAAAATTGTATAGAAAAAATGAAATGGGCTACGGTTTCCGAACCACAACTGTATGTCTGGATACTCGTGGAAAAAAAACTACACTACAATGTTTCCTACTCGAACGATTAATTGGCGGTCGAATAGATAACTGAGGATTCGATCGGTCGAGGCGAGTTACGAAGCTTATAGGTTGTGTGTTGCTCCAAAATACCCCCAGCAAATAGTCAGCCACAACAACGGGGTTGCACCGCGCTCCGTGCGGCTCAACTAATGTGCGGAAGAAACAATGGACGAAGAGAGATAACGACACCCGGCTGCCAAAAATCGGCATTTGATTTTAAATTGAAACCGAACGACATGAAATGAGATTTACGGGTTGCCTATCGGAAAATTTTAAAGTGATCTTACCGAGATTCTTAAAATGAAGGGCGCTTCATTACACGTCTTTACAAAGTCCGGACGGACGGCATTGAATTTGGCCACGGATTCGTGATAAGTGAGTCGATTTATTTATTTAATCATACGGCAGAGCCATTTTACAATGATGGAAAACATATCTTTCGAATAAATAATTACACTGAAAAATGAGAAATAAAAAACAAAATATATTGTTATAATTATAAAGCGCAACAAGCACTCATCCACTAAAGTATAATGCTATCAAGTAAGCAAACATTACCATATCTTATCAATATTGGGTAACCAATAAATCAGATTTCAAGATGCCAGTGACCTAGTTAGAGCTTGGGATTTGAAGTGTTTCGCGTGAAAATCGAGATATGATATATTGATTTGATATGATATATTGTTTATCCTGATTACCTACTCCTTAGTCTCATGAGAAGACCCCTCTGATTCTCTGAAACTACAAGCTTCGAAGCTTGTAACTTGTACGAGTTCGGAGAAGCAGTTGTGTACTGTGTAGGCTTTTTTACTGCGTCCTTACGCCATCTTAGGATAGGCACAGCACTGTTAATTTTTGACCCAACAGTGAAATGGTGGCCCCTACTGAGACTGAAAATATATCAGCCTGATGTTTGTTCGACAGTCGCAGAGCTCTTAATAGGGGACTGTAAAAACTATAATTAGTTGGAGCTAAAATTATGTGGAAAACCTCTCGAGAGCTGGGCTACAATTGAGGTTTATTTTGCTCATCAAATATTTACAATCAATGAGGTTATTCACCAGTTTGAAAATAAGCATTATACAAAAATTACATCTCACGGAAATGATGCGTGAGTCTGAATCGGATTCCGACTCACGCATCATTTCCGTGCGCATCATTATGCCCAATGTTTACAACAACCCCTTCCAACTCCCTACTTCGAAATGCTACCGTGTTAGTTCGCTCTTCTGCTGGTGAAATAGTGGTGGGGCGCTAGTATCGCAGTTTCACGTTTGACGTTTGCGCGTTTGTCGACCGGTATAACCTTACTTATGTAAGGTGTTTGTCATTTTCTCTTCCGCTGTGGTGAAATACGTATGGTCCGTTAGAGTATTTCGGTTTTATACCATCTATTTCTAGTCCCTTTTCACTGGTAAGTATCTCTAATGAAACCACTTTTCAATTTATTTATCTGTTAGTTTGCATTTGAAGTAACCGTCCCAAGCTATTTACAGCTTAGTGAATGAGCTTTATTATTTTTTGGTAATACGTATTATTTTTTTGTATTCTTCCTCTTCGCAGGTGATTGACAACCATGCTCTCTGTTAAAACAAGGCGTAAGTGTGCCAAATGTGGACACAGTAGCAAAGATTCCAATCGTTCCTTTCATCGGTTCCCAAAACCTGATGGACGAAATATAGACAGGTACTTATTTAAGTTTTACATTGAAAACATTCTTTCTAAGCTTTGAATCCTTCTTATTCCCATCGAATAGCACAAGTCACTCAGAATCTATAAAATTTTATAACAGGATGCGATTTGCACATACATAATTGCTTGTTTTTTTCCAGGGCCCAAAAATGGGCTGTTTGGGCTTACCCTCATGAAAACTGGGATGATGAGGCAGCCTTAGTAGCCTTGTACAAAAAAAGTCGAGTGATCTGTAGTGCTCATTTTAGAACTGATTCGTTTAATGATGTTAAGATATATTTGTATATTCATATTTGGCGCGCAGACAAAGTGACAACAGTGCGCCAGTGCGGGAATTACTAGTCAAGTTAAGGACTGTATTATACTTGGTTAAGAACTGAAGTCAAGAACAGGGTTCTCATTTATTGCCTTGTTTGATGTACAGCGTACAGCTAATGTTTCATATTTGAATACAATAAATACCTAATAAAGTGTCTTGCTATTATATAAATCCACACCTTCACATGGTAGCAGAGCGTGGTTTTAATATTGTGAATTCAAGGAGCTATTCAAGTGAAAATTAAAAGCACTCGATTTACGTAGGAACATTCGAGTAAAGCTAACAATGGCGTCCAAAGAAATAGCTATTCCTGTATTTGACGGCGAGGATTACAGCATGTGGAAGAAACGAATCACAATGTTTTTGAAGATGAAGAAATGCGACATCGTTATTCAAAGAGAGAAAAACGAAACTGATAAAACAGATTGGGATGACAATGACCTGAAGGCAATTAATTATATTTACAGTGCAATTTCCAACAAACAGTTAGAATTCGTTTGCGAGAAATCGACGGCGTATGAAATTATAAAGAAATTCGATACCCTATACCTCAAGGAGTCAACGGCGTTACAGATTATTTATAGGAATAAATTGGAAAAACTAAGACTTGCAGATCACACAAATTCAGCAACCTTTTTCAGTGAATTTGAAAAAACAGTAAACGAACTGAAGAATGCTGGTGCCAGTGTAACAGAGAAGGAGAAGTTAAATTATATGCTAAATTCCTTACCAGAATCCTACAGCTACGTTGGAGATTTAGTCGACACACTGAAAGATGAGGATCAGACGGTGGAATATATCAAAAGTAAAATACAAATGGTTGAAATGAAGAACTCTAAGCAGGAAAATATTGGGAAGAGAACTAATGCATTCATGGCAGAAAAGAATAAGCAAGAATTCAAATGTTATGGATGTGGAGAGAATGGCCATTTCCAACGAGATTGCAAATATGGGAGAGGTCAAACTAGAAAACAACCATGGAGAGGCAAAAGAGGAGCTGGAAGAGGTAACCAGTACAGAGGACGAGGGAACAATTTCAGAGGACAATATGGAAATTGTGCCTATGTAAAGCAAGGAGGTAATGAAGAAGGAAACAAGCAAGGAGCAAGTTCATGGTTAACGAAGGTAGATCATCATGTTGTTTATAATAGTAAACTTAGTAATAATTCAAGCGAAATAGAGTGGCTTTTAGATAGTGGTTGTACCGACCATATTATTAATGATGAAAGATATTTTGACAGTTGCATTACCCTTACAGAGGCAGTTAATGTTTATTTAGGAGATAGTACAATTCTAAAGGCAACTAAAATTGGAAAAGTTTTAAGCTATTTTGAAGTTTTTGGAAAGAAAAATTTAGTAGAGATGAAAAATGTATTTTTTGTTAAGGATATGAAATCTAATTTGATAAGTTTAAGTAAGATAAGCGATAATCATACAATCATTTCTAAAGGTAATAAGACTGAAATTATCAATAATAATGGAAATATTATTGCAATAGCTTTTAGGACAAATGGCTTATATGTGATGAACAGCAAATTGAAAGGTATGAAATCGTTAGTAAATATTGCCAATAGAAAGTATGAAAACATGAGTCATAAGGAAAAATGGCATCGAATGTTAGGACATGTGAATTTTAATTACTTGAATATTTTATTTAAAGAACAGTTATTGAGTGGAATTCCAGAAAATTTAGAGTCAGATTTTATGAAATGTAGAACATGCATAGAAAATAAAATGCATAATATTCCTTTTGAGAACAAAAGAGAAAAGGCGAAGGATCTATTAGAAATCATACATACAGACGTTTGTGGCCCTTTCAAAACAACAGGCTACAAGGGTGAAAAATATTTTATATCATTCATTGATGATTTTAGTAAAATGGCTAGAGTTTATGTGATTCAAAATAAGACCGAAGTATTTGACTGTGTATTCCAGTATATAAATGAAACGGAAAATTTAACCGGGAAAAAAGTAAAATTTTTGAGATGTGACAATGGAAAAGAATACTTAAATCATAAAATTTATAATTTTGCTAAAGAGAAAGGTTTTATAATAAATAATTGTCCAGCTTACGTGCATGAATTAAATGGAACAGCTGAACGTTTTAATAGAACAATAATGGATATGTCGAGATGTTTATTAGCAGAGGCACAGGTTCACAAAATGTATTGGCCTGAAATAGTCTGTACTGCAACATATTTAAAAAATCGTACATTAGCAAATACTAAAGAAAGGAAAACACCTTACGAAATATTTTTCGGAAAGAAACCAGACGTTTCAAATTTACGTTTGTATGGCAGTAAAGTTTTTGTTAGAATACCAGAGCAGAAAAGAGAGTCTAAATGGGATAAAAAAGCGGATATTGGAATCTTGTTAGGTTACAGTGAAGTCGGTTATAGAGTTTTGTTGAATAGTAGAGTCATAGTTGCTAGACACGTTGAAATCGTAGAAGAAAATACAAGGTGTATTGGACTAGATGATTATAATCCAGAATTAGAGAGTGAAAATTCTGAAGGTAACACAATAGGTGATGAATTAGAAAATGAGGTAGAAAGAGAAAATGTTCCAACCGAAAATTCCGAACCAGATAATAGTAATCAATTTTCACAAAGATCGCAAAGAAATAAATGTTTACCAAAACGCTTTGAAGATTATTATGTTTATAGTGACAATATAGTTGTTAACTTTTGTAGAGCTGATACTCCATATTCATTCGAGGAGGCGGTAGAATCAGATGAACGCGAGTTTTGGATAGAAGCGATGAATAAGGAAATCAATTGTTTGAGAAAAAATGAAACTTGGGAATTGGTAGAAGGTGTAGATCAAAAAAGAGTTTTAGATGTAAAATGGGTTTACTCAAGAAAATCTGAAGACATTTATAAAGCTAGACTAGTTGTTAAAGGATATCAACAAACTGACAAAATCGATGATATTTACTCACCTGTGGCAAAAATGCAAACTTTAAAGATTCTTTTAGCTTATTGTTGTCAAAAAGAATTATTAGTAGAACAAATGGATGTGGAAACTGCATTTTTAAATGGAAAAATAAATTCAGAGATATACGTACACCAACCAGAAGGTTATAAGGATGAGTCAAATAGAGTTTGTAGATTAAAGAAAGCCCTATACGGTTTGAAGGAAAGCCCAAGGTTATGGTACGAATGTTTCGATAAATACTTGATAAGTTTAGGTTTTGAAAAAAGTCATGTAGACTACTGTCTATACACATTTCAGAAAAACAATAACATTTTATATTTGTTAATATTTGTAGATGACTTGTTAATATGCAGTAAGGACGAAACAGAGATAGGAAAAATCAAGAATTTGTTGTCGAAAAAGTTCAATATGAAAGATCTAGGAAAAATAAAAGAATATTTGGGTATAACAATTGAATATGATACATGTAAACAAGAAATGAAATTGAATCAGACGAAATATATTAAGTTTTTGGTAAAAAAGTACGAATTGGAGGAGAGTAGATTGTATAATACTCCAATGGAAACGAATTTAAAGATTGATGAGGCAAAGAATGTCGAAGTGAATCTCAATTATCGAAATTTAATAGGAGCTCTATTATATATAAGTTCTGCAACCAGACCTGATATAAGTTTCAGCGTAAACTATTTGAGTAGGTATCAAAATTGCTATGATAGAACACACTTCAAGTATGCACTAAGAGTTTTGAAATACTTGTACGCGACTAATGATTTAAAATTAACATATAGAAAGAATGATAGTAATGAAATTATTGATTGTTATGTTGATGCAGATTGGGCAGGTAATCATATAGATAGGAAATCTACAACAGGTTACGCAATTCGATTATTTGGTAATATTATTTACTGGAAATCTAAGAAACAGAAATCTGTTACTAAAGCTTCAACATATGCAGAATATGTAGCATTGTCAGAGGCTGTTAGCGAATTGATATTTGTTAAAGAATTATTGAAAACATTCAATATAAAACTTGAAAAACCAATAAAAATCTATGAGGACAATTCTGGTGCAGTAAGCATTGCTAAATGTGGAAATTTTACAAAAAATTCTAAACACATAGAAGTCCATTGCCATTATGTTCATGATTATATTAAGGATGAAGTTATTGATGTTGTAAAAATTGATTCAAATAAAAATATTGCAGATTTGTTCACAAAAGCATTATGTAAAGAAAAGTTTCAGTATTTTAGAAATTTGTTAAATTTAGAATAAGAATGTAACTAGAATAAGGTTTGTTTAATATGAATATAAGGAGGCGTGTTAATGCGCCCCATACACTGTCAGTTTTACTTAAGGTAATCGTAAGGCTGCTGATCGCAGTTGTCCACACATTTATCAGTTAATCTGAAGATTTTGGACTGCAGATCGCGCGGACTGAAGACGAGTGGCCGCCGTAGCGACCTGTAGCAGGCGACAAACGGACGGCAGATCGGCAACCGGCACCGGCTTGTCGGATGATGATCTGAGAGCTCGCCACCATACACTGTCAGTTGGCCTGAAGGCACTAGATCGTATTCACTCCAAATCTACTGTTTTCCTCAGTTTTACGTCAGGCCATTACAAACCCTGCAGTGTTGGTACGCGAGTGGACTGACGAGCAAATATGGATTGCAAACCACCGTTTATTTCCGGGTTTATCGAACTTTATAGAGCCCACCCTGCTTTGTGGAAAATAAAATAATATATTATTAATAAAAATGGATGATAACGATAATAATGAATAAATATATTATGTTGTTCATGAATTGGGTTTTACCTTCAGATAACAATCTTTCAGTACAAGGTAAATGTATTTGCAGGTTTCTGGTATGATTTTCCCAAGCGCTTGAGGTGAAATCCGAGTCTGAAACTTCAAATCTTCGAAGCTTTGGCCAGTTGCTAGAAATCTCAAAGTTGCAGTCAATCTTTCCTCAGCACTGATTGCCTGACGTAAATTGGTGCTCAGTTTACTGATTTCTGGTGAAACCAACTCTAGGAGTTTTTGAAAATGATTTTCGCTCATTCTCAAATAATTGATTAAATCCTCGTGATGAGATTGTCTCAGTTCACGAAGCAATGTCATGTGAGAACTAGTTTCTCTATCCTGAAGCCACCTTTTCACCCAAAACCTTCTTCGGGGTGGATCTCCAAGAATCGAAAGCAGATATATCGCGCAACGTTTTCGACGAAGCATGATGGAAAACTGTCTGAAAACTGCGGTTTGTCTGCAGTCCTGATTTGCGATCGACAATTCTCCTTCAGGCACTTGACGGATAATGTATGCTATCATCAGGCAAGCATCTGCAGTTCTGTACGTCCGCTTGCAGGTAGTGGACTGATAGTGTATGGTACACTGCGATATTGGCCTCATAAGTTTCTTATTGAGGCAACGGCACTAAGGCAATCGCATAGTGTATGGGGCCCATAAGATATATTTGTATATTCATATTTGGCGCGCAGACAAAGTGACAACAGTGCGCCAGTGCGGGAATTACTAGTCAAGTTAAGGACTGTATTATACTTGGTTAAGAACTGAAGTCAAGAACAGGGTTCTCATTTATTGCCTTGTTTGATGTACAGCGTACAGCTAATGTTTCATATTTGAATACAATAAATACCTAATAAAGTGTCTTGCTATTATATAAATCCACACCTTCACAAATGAACATGCTGGTCGCCACCTACACTTGAATGCATTTCCTGAGGATATAGATGATTGTCTAGGTAACGAAGACTTAACCTCACAGACATTAGAGATCACACCTGACTATGCTTCAGAATCTATAGAACCTGTTCCACAGACATTAGAGATCACACCTGACTATGCTTCAGAATCTATAGAACCTCTTCCACAGACATTAGAGATCACACCTGACTATGCTTCGGAATCTATAGAACCTGTTCCACAGACATCGACAAGTGAAAAAACTGCACAGTTTTCTACACAATTCTCTGAACCTCTTTGTACTCCTTCTTTTAAACGGAAATTGACGCCTAGATCTATTCTACGTGAAATGAAGGCAACAAGAGTTTCCCACCTCACTCCACGTGAACACTTCCATGTTCATTTATATATAAATGTCCAATTGATTGTATAATTGTCTAGTTTTCTTGATTATCGAGAAATGATACAACCTTGACCATACACCATCTTATGTAACATCTGAATTTAAAATTTCTCCAGTGTACCATCTGGACGACAAGTGTATTATTGTAAATGAAAATGTTATTTCCTTTTTTAATTGAGTGGTCCTATGCATTGTAATGTCTCAAATGATTGAAAAATATAATTATTATTTACACTTTTTTGAAGTCAATAAAATAGTAATTACTATTGATTGTTTTATTCTCATTTTTATTGTTTGATTAATCAGTAGTGATATAGTTTTTATGCTTTTATTGTAAATGAGAACATTAAGTTAGTTTTGTTTTTTCATTACTTTCAATCTAAAAACAAAATTAATTAATTTTTTTCATTTACAATAAACGCGTAAAATCGTAGGTGATTTTACGACTAAGTTCAAAGAAGGAATAAAATTCAAATTTCCCGCCACCTACCGCAGCGCATTAGTTCCTATTTCTGCCGGTGAAATAGTATAGGAGCGCTGCGGTAGAACTGTGTCAACGACATTTAGCAGAGGAGTTGGAATTCTTCTCGTTAGTATTTCTATGGTTTACAATACTGCCGGTTGGCGGTAAAATGTCAATTCAAAGGTCCCTCTAAATTTCTACTGCGCGCAGAAATGGTGCGCGAATTCTCGAGAGAGTAAAGATTTCAGTTCATTTCATCTGATTAATCGATGTTCTATTGATATGTTTCCTTATGGAATGAAACTTTTTTGATTTGATTCAATATTTAATATTATGAGCTGATTGGGTAGCTCCATTCACTCACAATTTACTCACAGTTCTGATTGTCTTGAATTCACACTTTCCTTTTTATTTCTTCTCATCTCTGCATCATCTTGATGTTGGTTCTCTCACCCAGAAACAGATATTTCAGGGTAAGCTGTTGCAGTGACTAGGTACTGCACGTTGTTAATGCATGTTCTCTATTGAACCAAAAAGAGTCAACACCAAAACTTAACATTCATTTTCATATTGCGTGTGATGATAGTAGATATACATTAGGCACGTCTTATTTTGTCTATGACTCATATTGTAGGACAACAATGTTTTGAATATGAATTGAACTCATTTTCCATGTGCTTCTCGCTTCTGGTTCAAAATTCCACCAAAAGCAATTATCATCTACATCATCATCTTCCATAACAACCTTCGATTGAATTACGAAACCGAATATTTTCCGAGGTGACATAATTCCCACTTTTCATGTGAAAAGCGTAGTCGATCGCCACTGCCTTGTATATTAAAAACATGAGAGGTTGTTATTTTAGTCACATCTGTTTTCGTTGTTGTAGATAGGAATTCTTTGATAAAAGAAAACAATTAGATATTTTCCGAGGAATTGATTGACGCTATTTGAAAGTATTTGAGTGATTTGCATATTCTTAAAAATCGGGGCACATAATAAGAACCAACTTATTCAGATGAATAGCTATCGGTTTCTCGAGAACTAAGAGATACATATTGATAAATCTGCAGTGCTTGTGTCCATATTTTTTAACAGGAAAATTGTCATAGAGATGGATGCCTAGAAACCCTGGTGTAACGACTCCTAACTAAAAGTCGTGACCAAAAATTGCAGATCAAAACGGCACTCTAGATTGTAGATCTGGTCCTAGTTCCAGAATTATCCGCAATATTTCGCCGTCGTGGCGCTATTGCGGCAATGAAAAATAGCGCGACTCCTTTTGGGAGAAATGAAAAGTAGAACCCCATCAAAGATTTTCCATCGACAAGAAAGTCTTAAACAAAATCTAATCAGTGGCAACGTCAGGTATTCTATGCATCTATTCATAGAGAAGAGGACATCAGAATAAATGACAAATAATTATGATTTCGTGAACATTTTGCTCATATTTCAAGGCAAAAAGTAATTTCATCAATTCACAAGATATAGGCAAACAACACAAAAATACCTCATTTAATATGAATTGAAATTCAATTTTTAACATTACCTAAACTATTACAGCACGAAAAAACAATTTGACAGCATCGAGGAATATGATAGAACATGAAGTACCCACTGTTTTTTATTCATTATGTGCAAATCTTTATAACCATTCTCATTAATACTGATAATGATCATCTTTATTCTCATGATATTCATTTCTAAATTCACAGAAAATCATCGCATATTTCATGAATCAATCCAAACAGCAGAAAACAAAAGAGTGATTTGACATAATGTAGATTTCTATGTTCATTTCGATATATTAATATTTATGCTCCCTATGGAACAATTCGAGGAATTCCTAAAGGGAATATTGGACATGTTGTGACATTCTGAATATTACATTTAGTTTGCATCTCGGTTTGCATTTATATCATTACCTATAGGTACAGTGTAACAGCCAAATGGAATAAATTCGATAACGAATAAATGAGGGGGTGTTAGGAAAAACGCTCGGACACGTCGATTTGAAATTTCAAATGCGCATATTTTTCAAAAAAATAAAATTATATAGGGTGTTCCATGCGACCGTGGCCAATGCCAACTTTCTTATTTCAAATGCAACCCCCTGTATATTATTTATTTCTTGGATTCTTCAGAAATTTCTTGACATAATTCATTTACAATGGAATGTCCTATACCTATCTTCAACTTTTTCGGAAATATTGAGTGTTGAGTAACGTTAGAAGACAATCCTACACCAGATTAGCATGTTGCCAAGACGTTCGCGGCGAGCATTTTGAACATTTCCTACATTGACATTAATGTTTTTTTTTGTTTTTTTTAATAATAGAGAAATAATAAGTATTACTTATTAGGTTTTGAGTGTAATGCAACGAAATTTTTAAATAAAATAATTTTTATTTAAAACGTTGATTTTTGCAATAAATCTGAAAACACTTAATACTTCCGAAATACATAGTAAGAGATAGGTATAGGACATTGTGCATGAATTGTGTCTGGAATTCTCTGAAGAATCCAAAAAATAAATAATATACAGGGGGTTGCATTTGACAGAAGAAAGTTGGTAATGGCCACGGTCACATGGAACACCCTAAATAATATTATTTTTTTGAAAAATATGCGCATTTGAAATTACAAATCGACGTGTCCGAGCGTTTTTCCCAACACGCCCCCATTTATTCGTTATCGAACTTATTCCATTTGGCTGTTACACTCTGTATATACAGGGTATTTCACCATAAACTGGACAAACGTATATAGCCGTGTAGATGACACCGAGGAAGTCATTTTTGCCTTATGACATATAGGGTGAACCGTACAGTCATTGGACAGTGACAGTTATTGGACAGCGCTCAAAGATTTCTGAAAAATAAGGAAGACAAATAATTTTTCATGGCAGAATATTAACAGATTTCATCATTAGTTATGCTAGATCAAGAATTGATGACGAAAAATTCTCCAGAAGTTGCTAATATCAGTTGAATTGTGAGGTGACCCGCATAACAGTACACAGATACGAGTTTCTTAAAAAATTGTTAAGCGAACGTTAGAGACGGTGATAATAAATTTATGGTAATAATGCATAATTTTGATTGTCTCAATTGAGCATGTAAGTATCATGATTTCAATCTACATTATTTATTTTTGTTGATCATGAATTCCCCTATTTTCTTATGGTTAAATACATGTCCAATGACTGCACGGTAAAAAGGAAGATATTCAGTTATTGGACAGGGTGTCCAATAACTGTGATTTGGAATACATAGTAATATAGTGTTTCAGTTGTAGTTAGCTGAATAGTAGAATACAAGCTATCAGTGTATATATTTTTCAAGAGAAATGAGTCATGTATACAGTCATTGTCCACATGTCCAATAACTACGCAAGGAATGTCCCATGACTGTATTAAACCAAATATTTGGTTTGGCCAAACACAAAACGTTAAGGAAAACGCGCCTTTCATTTGCGATAACTTGAAACAGTATAAGAAAATGTTTGAAGAAAAAAAGATAAAGATAGAAGAAGAAAAGGCTGAAAGAAAGACAATGAGGAAGGAAAACAAGAAAGGTGGAAAACAAAAAACGAACAAAAAGCGTAAGAATATACAAGAAGCATCAACTTCAAATTGTACTCCAAATGTTTCTGAAAATGACTCGGATAAATTCAAACGGCAGCTCGCTCTTTATTTGCAGATTCAAATTGATGTGGCATTTGCCAAAAGCACGTTCATGTAAAAAGGGCTTGGTGTGCGACGAATATTCGAAAATATTTCTTGAGAAATGTGTACCAAAAAGGCAACAGATAAATATACCAGATGACATGGATAATGACTTTTATGTATTTGTGTCACCTGTGCTTTCAGGAATACACTATAGTTCGGAAGACTAGAAAGTTGAAAATCCCCGCATGAAGATTCTGAAGATGTCAATATATTATTGGCAGAATACTATTACAACACTGATGAGAATTTTAGTTAGTTTTCATTTATAGTTTTATTACATAAATAAAATAAATAAAATTCATATTGTCCAATGACTGTAAAACACCCGTCCCATAACTGTATAATATGTCCAATAACTATATTTTTCGCCCATTTTTTCATTGGAATGTGATGAAAATTAAACACCTTCTTCTTTGTTCATAATTACAAAAGTGACCTTTAAATCACATATTCTGCTATCATTTTAAACCATTATATCATAGATTTTCTCCAAATTTGGACAGTTTACATAACTTCACTTATAAAATTCTCTTAAGTGTCCAATAACTATGTCGTTCACCCTACCCCGTTTTCGAAGCATAAGCGTGATAAAGGATGTTTAATGTCTACTTTGAGCAATATTCGAATGCCTGTATGTAATGAGTTATGCCTGACATTTGAAATAACTGTTACTGGTCACATCTCAGAATTTTTTAGGGCTCAATTCAATTGTGGTGTAGAATTATGCAAAAAAAATTTTGAAATGGCGGAAAGCCTGCAAAAGTTTGAATTTTTTTTCTCGGTTGCCAATTCGGAACGTACTCGATTTTCTAAGATTTTCCGTGAAAAAATTTTTTCAGAATTCGAACTCAACTTTTTTTTTACACGTCTCCAGTGAAATAAGAATTTTGGCCGAAAGTGTTGAAATTTTTCCCGCCGACCTCATCACGAATTGAATATAAAATCTGGATTGAAATAAATTTTTATTTTGCGTAACAGACAAATTTGACATAATGTAAATTTCTATGTTCATTTCGATATATCAATAATTATGCTCTCCCTATGGAGCAATGCGAAAAATTCATAGAGGGAATATTGGACATGTTGTGTCGACATTCAGAATAGTTCACATTTAGTTTACATCATAGAACGTACATGGAATGCCATTAGCCTTGCTGCTCGGCTTGAAAAAATGGATAAACATCTCCAGTTGGAGGAATCATGAATAAAGTATCTACTTTGTCTATGGGAGGAATACTGAAATTTCCATGTTGCCATGGTTACGACTTGTCAAACAGAAGAGAAACACAGAAATACTATAGACCAATCCAACGATCTGTCACGATCAGCTTTTTCAAAATGGCTGCTGGAACAAACAAATAACAAACCGAGGATATTCAGTTACGAGGTACGTGTTTCAGGGTAGTTTCTGTTGGTTTCTCAATTTTCAACTTCAATGTCTTCAATTATGCCATGTAAAATGATAATTATAATAGAGAAACACTATAACAGAAATGTTTGTTATTTGTTTGTTCCAGCAGCCATCTTGAAAAAAGGTGATCAGCTGTTTTGTTGGATTGGTCTATGAATTTAATTAAGATGTCATCGAAAATTTAATCGTCAAGATCCGATTCACTTGGCATTTCGACAAACATTTCTGTGTTTCTGTTCTGTATGACGGTTCGTAACCATGTCAACATGGAAATTTCAGTATTCCTCCAACTTAGGATGTTTAGCCACTTTTTGAACTGGTGATAGCATTCCATGTACCTACTTTAAGTTCTATGGTTTACATTCATATCTTTACCTATGATATCCGATAAGGAACGTGTGGAGAAAGTGGTATTATTTACTCTGCAACTTTTATCACCTGAAATTAATTCTACAGTCTCTATTTTATTTTGAATGAAGTTTTCAATATACCCTAGCTTCTGTGACAGAAGTTGATTTCCAACCAAGTTCGATAGTGCTTTGACTGAATATTTTATGTTCGGTGGCCATGAAAATAATGCATAATAAGGAATCATGCATTAAAATAGGTCATTAATGGATGATTTCGAGTGCGTTGAAATGAACTTTTATTCTATGGTCGACGGAAAAATGAAGACGGAAATGAGAAATAAGTGTATCTTTATCTTCTACAGCGATAAAGAAGGAGATTACAAGCGGAATGAATTAATTTCAAGATAATTCTTGGTTCGAGGGGGACAACAAAAGAAGATGGCGCCGCGAATTATCAACACTGCAGATATGGCTTGCAGAAAATGTTCAAAAGAGGTGAAATTGTATGTTGTTTGTGGAAAATGTGGGTCCAAATATCACCCCAGTTGTGTGCTGAAGTTTTGTGGGACATTTGTCAATCCAGAGGGTGTAATAATATGCTGTGAAAGACGAGTAGAATGTGAATGTAAGATGAGGGATGAAGAAATAAATCACCTAAAAATGAGAATATCATATGTCTAAGTCTAAATGAATCCCTTTTCGAAAAATCCCAGGCTGTGGATCAAAACTGCTCTGAAGTGGCGGAAATAAATGACATTGATGGTAGTAAAGATGACCTGAACATAATTAAAGGAAGAGAACGAAAGTTAGTCAATTTCAAGAGATATTAATTGAACAAAAGGACTTACTGATATCGGAATTAAATAATAAAGTTCAATTACTCAAAAATCATATCGTTCTACTGGAGAAATTTCAGAATTTGGAATCACGATCAAATGAAAACTCAATAAAACCGGAACATAGACCCAATGAAAACATACCCAAGATAAACAACAAAACATCGCGGAAATCCAATACATTTTTTTGAGAAGTACATAATAATAAAAACATAGATACAGATGATTCAATTAGGTATCACATCGCCGACAATCTGTGAAACCGCCGGAGACAGCTCGAGCGTTGGCTGTCAACCAGTAAAACGCAAATCCATAACTAACACGGAGCCATCTATGAGGTTGCTTCCTGATCAGGATATTCGGAGAAAATCTTCCAAATTACCGATCAACGAACGAGCCAAGCATCGGAACAAACTTCAAACTGTAGTGAAAGGAACCAGAAGAACAGATAGAGGAGATCAAGATATCAGTAGCAGTGAGTCTAGAACATGGCTTCATGTTGGGAGAGTTGAGCTTAATACAACTGAAGAATCTATCTCAAAACACCTGACTAGAATCTTTCCAAATCGTGTTTTTGCAGTTGAAGCTTAACCAACAAAATCTGACGCGAAAAGTATGTCCTTCAAAGTTGGCGGAGATGTTGGCTTGCAAGAGGAGCTTATAAAAGTTGTAATTGGCCGGAAGGAGTATCTAACAATAAGACGTTTCACATTTTTTCGGAGGAGAAACAATCATAAAGAAACACGAAGTCAGGAAAAATAGTGGAGAAATTACAGTTACAAATTTGAACCTACAGTCGTTAGGAAATAAGATAGATGCAGTGGGACATTTCTTGACATAGCCTGCTTCACGGAGCATTGGCTCACATATGATATATTTTCGAGAATCAATTTGGGAAACTACATTGTGGCCAGCTCATTTTGCCAACAATCTTCACGTCATGGTGGCACAGCTGTTATCCTCAAGAATACCATGACTTATAGGGAATTAGTAGAGCTTAAGAACAAGTCAATTGAGAAAGTGATAGAACTATCTGGTGTCATGAATCATGATGACGAAATTGAAGATGATAGTTATCTCTATTTACAGGCCACCATCTGGAAATATACCAGAATTTATTACTATTCTGACAGAAGTGCTTGGATCGCTGCATGCAGGAAGCATACCCCGCCAGTCGAATGATTGTCTCTGGTGATTTCAATATTGAATTGGGAAGAAAATCGAAAGAACAGCACCAACTTCTTGAGACTTTCAAGATGTTTGGTCTGGAAATGATGTTCTCTGAACCCTCACGTTTTACTTGTCAGTCCAGTTCGTGTATAGATAATGTCTTTTCCAACATCAGCGTCGAACCTGGTGAGAAGCTTACATTCGAGCCCCATCTTTTGGACCATATGGCCCAAATTCTGAGCTTTTCAATTCAAAATACGGAACCTGAAATAGTACAATTTAAATCAGCAAGAGAATTCAATAAAGAAAATACTCAACGCTTCATCGAGTCTGTTGAAAGTGAGAACTGGTCGCAGATATATTCCGATGATGCTACGACCCAGTTTTCGAGTTTCCATGGTCGCCTGTTCAATATCTTTGAAGAATGTTTTCCTGGAAAGAAGGTTAAAATGATACAGAGGAAGAAATATTATGAAAACAAAAAAATGATATCAATAAGAAAAAACTCGAAGCTGCCGACACCATTGCTAAGGTTAAAAAGGACCACGATAGTAAACAATTATACAATGCCATAAAAGAATCTCTACGACTGGAAATAAAAAAAACGGTAAAGGAAAAGAATGCTGATAAATTATTAAATACAAACAATAAATATCAAGCAATATGGAACCTGATACGTCAGGAAACAAATAATAGGGGTGGACCTAAAAAAAGAGAAAGCAAATTCACGGCTGAAGGGCTGAATGAATACCTGACTGAACAGAGGAAGATATCCTGGATGCGTCAAAAAAGCTAAAAAATAAAAACTCTCGAGATATTTATGGGATATCAGTTTCATTACACAAGCACACTGCTCCCTTGCTGCTAACACCACTCTGTAAAATATTGAACGACTGTATAGCACAAGAAGTTTTTCCTGAAGAGCTGAAAATAGCTAAGGTATGTCCAGTATCCAAGAAGGACGACGCAGATGATGTTTCCAACTACAGACCCATATCTGTACTACCTGCCATATCAAAAATATTTGAACACATTCTGAAGAACCGCCTAACTAAATTCCTAGAAAAGCATTCAATGATACATGAATCTCAACGTGATTTTAGGCATGGTCGATCAACTGTAACAGCAATGATTGAGGTTCTTGAAGAGATTATAAACGCCTACAACAACGGAGAGAAAGCTGAACTCGTGTGTATGGATCTGAGCAAGGCTTCTGATACTGTCAATCATGAAATCCTGTTGAAAAAGCTCAACCATTATGGAGTAAGAGGAAAAGCCAATAACTTGTTCGGATCCTATCTCCCACAAAGGAGACAGGCGGTCGTGTGAAACAACGAAACATCTCAACTCAAAGATTTGAAGATCGGTGTCCCGCAGGGTTCCATACTGTGGCCGATATTGTTTTTGATATATGTATAAACGATCTTTTCCCGAATATCCGCTCAGACAAAACTTGCTGTTACGCCGATGACAATGGATTTCTCAATAAATCGGGAGCTCGCGCTGAACTACAGGGAAAGTCGATGGTGGCTGAAGGGGATGCATGCTCGTGGCTCTCAGCAAATGAATTAGTCTTCAACACCGATTAGACAAAAAAACTGATTTTCACGACCAAAGAATTCAATGAAAATTGTGTTGTTTACCTGGGATTGCAATTTCAGTCGTCCTTAAGATGGAGTAACCATATCGACGTACTTTGTAAAAAACTATCGACTGCCATATTCATGATACGTCGCATGAAGGAAATAGCAGAGCAGATTACGGCGAAACATACTTATTACACTGCGTTCTATAGTTCAGCAGTATATGAAATCATAATTTGGGGACAGTGTAAAGATGCAGAAAGGGTACTCTTGAAACAAAAGCAAGCCTTGAGAACATTATTCAACATGAGAAGCGCAGAAAACTGCAGGGACGTTTTCAAACGAGAAGGCATACTTACCATCACATCTGTCTTCATACTCACCTGTGTAAATTATGTTCACGCGAACCGGGGAAAGTACCTAAGACACACAGAGATTCATTCTTATAATACCTACTAGAGAAAAGAATGTGTGCTTTACCCCGCCTTCGTATAAAAAAGGAAGAGCATCGCCCTAATAACATCTGCCTGAAGTTGTACAATAAGCTGCCGGATGACATCAAGAATCTAGGTGAAAGACAATTCAATAAAAAAGTGAACAATCTTCTGCTGATGAACACAATATATCATATGAACGAGTTCCTCACCTAATGCACTTGTATTTTTGTATATACAGGGTCTTTTACGAGGAACCTCACCCATATTTATACGGGAAAATACTGAACGTATTTTCATGAAATTCAGCACTTATAAGTATTTCACGATGCTGATGAAATCTAAAATATTTTCAAGGCATGAGCACCTCCGGTTTTTCCGAAAATGACGTCAACTTCCGTTTTTCAAATTAGAACACCATTTTTTTATTGCAGAAATAGATTCCTTAGAAAATTTCACGTTATTTTGATATAACATTTTTCAGTTTTGGTTGGAAAATTCTCTCTGAGCGGGAAAATTCGAAAAAAAAATCGAAAATAGAGCTCCGCTGAAACAAGAATAACTTCGAGGTTTTTTGATGGAAAATTTTCATTTTTGGGATTTTTCAAGATGTAAGATTGATGTATTAACTTTAAAAATCGAAATCGCGATTCATGATACAGGGGGTGAATAAATCGCTTTCAAAGTTAGGGATGACGAAATCGTGAAAAATCTATTTTTTCAAATTAGAACCCCCATTTTTTTATGGCAGATATTGAATCGACGTTAAAAAATAATGTGAGTGTATGCATCACACCCTTGCCCTAAAGTGGATATTTTCTGAGGCAGATTGGACAAATTAATGTTTCACTTCTCTGTATGAATATAATAAAATAATTCAATAGAATGATCATAAAAAATGAATATTCTTCTAATGATAGATATTCGAAACACTTGCAAAATAAAACTTTCAAAGAAGCATCAACTTATAAATTTGTTTATATTGTCAGCTTACTATGAAATATGCATAAGTCCAAATTTAGTAACTTTACAGAAAACATAAAAAACTGCATACGAGGTTGAACTTGAAACAAATTATAGTTTTTTTTATTATAGATTTTGGGAAGTGAGATAATATTGAAACCTCAATTTTCAACTATTGAGGTACAGCTAGCAGATGCCAGCAAATGGCAAAATTGAATATTGGACTTATGCATTTTTCATTGTAAGCCGACGAATGCTGTTCTTACCTATAGTCCATCCAAGAATGATTGACATCTCGGGGGGCTTTGGAAAATCGAAATTATGTTGATAATAGCCCATTCAGTAATATTTGGAGTTGTAGAATTCAGGTTGGTGTTGGAAACAACACTGACATTTTGTTCTGTCATTAATGTTTCGAACGAATTTGGCAAAAAATTGAGCAAGTGAAATAAATATCTTTGAAATGCGGCTCTTGAAGAGTGAACAGCTAAAAAATGGAAAGCCTGCACAGAGCACGTAGAAAAAGAAATGAGAGAAGATTAGTCAAAATATATAGGATGTTATGATATTGCTGACAAAACCTTTCATTATGAACATGACGAGGTCTGCCCAGATGAGGCAATAATAACAGTTGTGGTTGTTGAAACAGAATATTATAATAGGAATATTTACATTTTTATATTTCGTATTTTACACCTTAATTGTTCACAAGTATTGAAAGTTACAATGTCATGACAAAATTCTTCATATATTAAATAGATCCATTCCATTGGTTAAGTTTTGTTTCTGTCTTGATATCTATTACAAATTTCCCAATCCATTCACTTTGCAGTAACAGGTTTCAAATTATCAACGTGATTTTTTTGGTTTAGCGAATATTCATATTGAACATTGAAAAGGACCGTGCTATTTAATCACCCACGATATTTTTCGTTATCAAACCAGAATTTCCAGGCTGTATGCTCCTATAAATGATCGTAAGATCGAAAATGTATCAATACAAGATGAAAATAATATACTGCTGGTATACAGATTCACACGCTGGTAATCGTATGTAAAAATTGGGAACATTTTCATGTTCAAAGTTCCTTACTTTAAAAAATTATCGTTGAATTTTTAGGATATTTCTATATCTATGATGAAAGCACAGAAAATTTTTAGTTACTTTTTTGTAAGTAAAAATAAAGCTGCGACTGGACTTTCAAGGCCTGCTCTGATGTCAATCATTCTTGGATGGACTATATATATCTTCATTTTCATTACCCTGCAAAATGATCACATCGAAAGGTCTCCTATGTCCTTTGGATCCTACAAAAATAAATGGATTTTCAATATACATACTTGAATATATGAAGAGTAATAATAATTACCAGAAATGAATTCGAATATGCTTCAATATCATGCTCTCATCACTGATCTATTATTGCCATCATCCCAAAATTTGTATGTTGTTCATCAGTTCCTACAAAAACTTATATTGTTATAGATGTTCGACATTATTGGTAACATGAAAAAATTGCATTTCCAACAAATAGTATCCTCAAATAACAGACATATTACCTCAAGAATAATATAACAGTAATTTTGTATTAAGATTCACTTCATTTTTTCATCATATGTATCAACGACATACGATTCTGAATTAGAGTGAGAGGGAAATATGTTTTCTTTCAACATTTGCCTCCGTATGTCTTAGTATATCCGTGTTGCCAGGTTTTGAACTGGCGCTTCACCCCCCTGATTGTAAGGCTTAAAACCGTATGACATTTTGTAGTTTCCGATATCGTTTTCTGTATAGTTTTCAATGTTGACAAAAACTGTATAGTGTCATACGAGCATGTAGTTTTCGATATCGAATAGTGTACAGAAATACCATTCCGTATCATATTTCTGTACAGTTTATACGCTAGTTTCTGCGCAATAGATCAAATATCGTATCGGTGTCACATTAGGCCGTATTTATAAAAAGAAGCCGTACCTTTTACTTTCAAAAAATGGAGCAATTCCTTCAAGGTATATGCATAAAAAGAATTGAAGGAAAAGGTTTTGCTTCGAAGAGTTTGCTTCGAAGTAAAAGGTTATACGTTCGCCGTATTTATAAAAAGAAGCATTTGCTCAAAAACTAAAGGATTTGCTTCCAAAAATAGGAATCTAGGTTCACAACAACTTTTCTCACTTCTTCTGATGGATTGCACCTACAACACTGAAAATCAGATCATGCAGGCCAAAGATAAGTGGTTGACCAGGTTCAATTTTCCAACAGCTATTGCCTATTGGGCGTTGTTGACTGCACGCACATTCGTATTGAAAAGCCAGCCCAATTTGAAGACGGATTCATAAATCGGTTTACCGTTTACTCCAATTATCCAAAGCATTTCCTTGCAAGGAAAAGGTGGAGATTATGAATACGAATTATTATTATTATTATTATTATTATATATTAGACAAGAGTTGAGAAAAGATTCTATAAACTCAAAGAAAATAAAAATAAATAAAAAATGCACATAGCTAGCCAAAAAAAAAAAGTATAAATTACAATTGAAAAATAAAAAAACAATTACAAAATCAATAAACGAAAAAAGAATTTCATCTTAAGTATGGCGACGATCAACTCTGCATCCACCTGTCGAATCGATTTTTGAACGAATTGACAGAGGATGCCTCCACGATGGCAGACGGTAGGCGGTTCCACGAAGAAAACACTCTGTTGGACAGGAAGTGTTCTCTCTGAGTTGTCCTGAAATTCTCCCTTCGCAGTTTGTATATCTGTGGCCACGCAGACGTTCGTCATCATTCAGAGTGAACATTACACCCAGGTCTGCATTAAAAAGACCGTTCAGAGCTCTGTAGGTGATAATGAGGTCACCTCGGGCCCGTCTGTCTGAGAACGAGGGGAGATCCATAATAGAGAGACGTTCGGGATAGCTGGGTCGCAGTACACCATAGGGTATTCTAGTCGCACGCCGCTGGACACTCTCGAGCAGCTCCACATCGCGAACCAGAGACGGAGACCAAACTGCCCCGGCATATTCCAGGATTGGGCGCACGTAAGTGGTATATAGAATTCTACAGGAGGTCGGATCGCAACGGGAAAATGATCTGCCCAGCAGATAAAGAATTCTCTTCGCCTTGTTAACGGTGTGCAGGATGTGATTGGACCAAGAAAGATCATCGGAAACCACGACTCCAAGGTCACAATGAGAGGTTTCTGCAGAAATCGTATGGCCGCCGAGATAGTGATCGACACCAGGATTGTTCCTTCCCATGTGAATGACCGAACACTTCGAAAGATTTAGAGGCAAACACCAGTTCACAGACCAGTCGTAGAGGGCATCGAGGTCCCTCTGAATGACACCAGGGTCCCCAAGCGGATCACCGTAGATTTTAGCATCATCGGCAAAAAGGGAACAATTAGATCGAATGGTTCTAGGCAGATCCGAAGTGTAAAGAAGGAAAAGAAGTGGGCCTAGGACCGAACCCTGGGGGACCCCACTAACTACTGATCTCAAAGTCGATAGAGAGTCTCCTACTCGAACGCGAAAAGTGCGATCAGAGAGGAATGACCCGATCCACTGAAGGAGGGAACCCCGAATACCCAAACTCTCGAGCTTGAGAAGTAGACGCCTGTGTGGAACGCGATCGAACGCACGAGGAAAATCGAGGTAAACTACGTCAACAGGAACACCCCCGTCTAGCATCCTCGACCATTCATTCACACACAACAAAAGGTTCGTCAACACAGAACGTCCAGGCAAGAAACCATGTTGCTCCTCTGGAATTAACCTATTATCAAGCGCGAATTGAATGATTTTATCCAGAATTATCCTCTCACATAATTTTGCGACAATGGGTACCAAACTGATAGGACGGTAGTTTTTGGCATCCAATTTGTCACCCGATTTGAATATAGGGGTTATGATCGCCATTTTCCAACAGGTGGGTAGGGAGTGAGAAGAAAAAGATTTGTTGAACAAAATGGATAATGGTTCGGCCAGGGAAGATGCACAGTACTTAAGGACCCTCGAGGAAACTCCATCTGCACCCGGAGAAGAAGAGACGTCTAACTGTTGGAGATGCTTCAGAAGGATGGCAGGAGTGAATTCAACGTCACTCAAAATAGCACCTGGGTTCCCAGCCAACAGCCTCGGCAACAGGGGGGGCTCCAAAGAAAAGGAGGATTCAAAAACGTCGGCTAGCTCCTCTGCAGACGTTAACGGCGAAGAGGTGACATCGCCATGTTTGTCTCTGACTAGTGGAATGGAGACCTTCGTTTTTAGGGATGACCTCAGATATTTGAAGCAAAACTTCCACATTTTGCTTCTACCTTTTACTTGTGAGTAAATGCTTCATTTTTATTAGTCCGTATTTATAAAAATGAAGCATTTAGGTACTCACAAGTAAAAGGTAGAAGTTAAAGGTTTTAAAGGAAGTGCGGTTTACACGGGTAGAGTAAATGGTAGAGTTCACTATAGTCCATTCAAGAATGATTGACATCAGAGCAGGCCTTGAAAGTCCAGTCGCAGCTTTATTTCTAGTTACAAAAAAGTAACTAAAAATTTTCTGTGCTTTCATCATAGATATAGAAATAACCCAAAAATTAAACGATATTTTTTTAAAGTGAGGAACTTCGAACATTAAAATGTTCCCAATTTTCACATACGATTACCAGCGTGTGAATCTACATACCAGCAGTATATTATTTTCATCTTGTATTGATACATTTTCGATCTTACGATCAATTATAGCAGCATACAGCTTGGAAATTCTGGTTTGATAACGAAACATATCGTGGGTGATTAAATAGCACGGTCCTTTTCAATGTTCAATATGAATATTCGCTAAACCGAAAAAATCTAGTTGATAATTTGAAGCGTTTCACTGCAATGTGAATGGATTGGGAAATTTGTAATAGATATCGAGACAGAAACAAAACTTAACAAATGGATCTATTATATGAAGAATTTTGTCATGACATTGTAACTTTCAATCTTTGTGAAAAATGAAGGTGTAAAATATGAAATATAAAAAATATAAATATTCCTATTATTCTATTTCAACAACCACAACATGTTATTTTTAGTAGGGAGTCGTTACACCAGGTATTTCTATAATACATCTATCATAAGCGTCATCAAGTAAAGTGACGCTTCTGTGTAGTTACGTATTCTGTGGTGTTGCTAAGTCTCGGTTTACGCCTCGACTTTGCAATCTTCACAATCGTCCAGGAATGTTAGGCTTTTCCTACCCGGTAAACAATGTACTATTCTTTGGTAAAACAAGGTATGTCACTGAGACAGATAGCAAGAACGGTTGGGGCAGGCCCGGATCTAGGGGGTATAAAGCAGGGCGCGTGCCCTGGGCGCCAGCTTAAGGGGGCGCCAAAATCAACCAGAGTTCGAAATTTTTTTACTATCGATTTTCTCGGAAAAAATTAATTTCCTAGTGCTAAATCGTAACACCCTGTATATTTATACATATTTGAATTCTTCGTTCAATTCTGCACTGATTCGTATGTATGATATGTGCGTAACCACTTCAAGCGATTGGTGAACTATAGCCTGATTGTTCAATTTGTTGACAGAAATAGTGTCACAAATTAGTGTTTATATCTCCAAAATCTCTCATTATAAGAATTTCTTTTTGCAACTGTGGAACAAAAGAAAGTACGCTTAAACTGCTTCTTGTATAAGTTATGAGGAAATATTATGCAGAGTGCCTGAAAAAGGCTTCAAAGGGAACCACAATGAAACTATGAGATCTCATTTTTTTCAAATGGTAACCATATAATTTTGAAATTCCGATCGATTGATCGTCAAAAACTATTAAGAGTGTGCCAAACATTTCATGTCTTCAAAATCAGTAGTTTTGCCGTTATCGAATAAATTCGAATTTCACGACTATTGAAGCCTATTGAGAGAATTTTCAAGTAGGCTATGTCAATAGTTAGAAGATGTCAGTTTATTTATAATGCATTGTTGAGAACTACTACAGTAGATGGGGTTCGTAGAAAAATTAATAAATATAGTTATGAAGAAAGGGGGCCAACATTTTGAAAATTTATAGTAATAGCTATTATTTAATTTCTGTCAACGTTTTTTGTTGTTAAGAAAATTGTTGTTATACTACTGATTTTGAAGACATGAAATGTTCTGCACACTTTTTTGAAGAGCAATTTGAAAAAAAATACATCTCATAGTTTTATTGATGCTAACTTAAAGCCCTGTTTCAGGCACCCTGTATAATATTTTCTCATGATTTATACAAGAAGCAGTATCAGCGAAATTCAGCGTACTGTCTTTTGTTCTACTTTACAAACAGAAATTCTCACAATGAGTCATTATGGAGATATAATAGGTATAATCACTAATTTGTCACTCTTTCTGTCAACAAATTTGACAATATGGCTATAACTCAACGATCACTTGAAGTGGTTGCGCATATCATACATCAATCAGTGCAGAATTGGACGAAGAATTCAAATATGCATAAATATACAGGGTATTATATATTAAATAACGGAGTTAACATTCGTTTCCGGTAGAACCAGAATTAGATTCCGCTTGAAAATATTTTACAATTCAAGTTCATTTACTCTTAATTAAAAATACAGAATTTTGAATTGGTATCGAAATTCCTTCCTCGAATACGTCTAATGAAACATTTAAAAAAATCTCCCTTTACAGGGTGTTTCACCATAAACATATAGAGCAGTGTAGATGACATTGAGGAAGTCATTTTTGCCTTATGACATATACCCTGTCTTCGACGCATGCATAAGCGAGATACAGGGTGTTTAATGTCAACTTTCAGCAATATTCTGATAACTGTGGTGAGTTATGCGTAACATTTGAAATAACGGTTACTGGTCCCATCTTAGTATTTTTTAGGGCTCAATTCATTTATGGTGTAGAATTCTGAAAAAAAAATTTCAAAATGGCGAAAAGCCTGAAAAGTTTGATTTTTTTTTCTCGGTTGCCAATTTGGAAAGCACTATTTCAACGTTCTAGATTTTCTAAGATTTTCTGTGAAAATTTTTTTTCAAAATTCGAACTAAACTTTTTTTACATGTCTTCAGTGAAAAAAAATTCGCTCAAAATTTTTGGAATTTTTCATGGTTGAACTATCTTTAATTCTGAATACTCTGGTGAAAACAGAATGAAAAAATATCAATTGGTTTTTTTTTTGTAGCCTTCGAAAGATTACGCTCGGAGAACTTTCATAATTTTTATTCGAAGACATGTAAAAAAAGTTGAGTTCGAATTAAAACAAAAAATTTTCACTGAAAATCTTAGAAAATCGAGCACGTTCACGTTGATATAGTGCTTTCCAAATTGGCAACCGAGAAAAAAAAATTCAAACTTTTCAGGCTTTCCGCGATTAAGAATTTTTTTTTCAGAATTCAACACCACAATTGAATTGAGGCCTTAAAAATACTAAGATGTGACCAGTAAACGTTACTTCAAATGTCACGCATTAGTGGAGTGCCTGGAGCATTCAAAACCGTAAAACCTCGGATTAGAGTTATAGTGAATTAAATAATATGATCGATGTGGGATATTGTTTTTTAAACTATAAATTGCAATGTTTACCCATTTTCTTCTTGTGCAATCCATTTTTTCATTGTTTAAACAAATTATTATAAAAAATTTATGTTTGACCATATATTTTCACTTTAAACAGTAATTTTTTTGTATTTTTATGTTGAATCTCACCTGAGTAGACATATCGGAACATTTTTCACAGATACCCGTGAATAAAAATACCAGTAGGCATCTCGAACGTGGAGGGGAGAGCGGAGCGACAGCTGCTATGTACAATGGAATTTCTCAGCCAGTTTAATTATAAATGAAAATCAATCAAATCAAAATCAAATCAAAACATTTTATTTCCATAAGACAATTACAGTTAATTGTAACGGAATAGTCAAAAATTTCTAAAACTAACCTAAGACTAAAATCAAAAATGTATACAAACACAAATACCTAAATCATAATTTTCAAATACTCATCGACCCCAACGTACTCTATTGTGTACATTAAAAGAAATAATGTAATTGATTAGGTACGACCATGAAAAAAAAATTATTAGTACAGAATCCGTTTATTTAAATATACATATAACATTGTTGTCAACATCAAATATTTTCTTCTACTTCATCTATCTGTATAATGGGTGAATTATTGGAACAACTATTTTCGCTGCACTGTAGACATGCTCCACTGCAGTATAAACCACTTTTTCTGCATCCACACGCAGCTCCACATCTCTTTTTGCAATTACAAAATAACATTTGCTATAAATTATCTGGAGCAGGTAATTGATTCATTGTTATTGGGACGTACATGTTATTGGAATACTTCCATTCCCAATTTTCAATAGCTACGTCATTTCCTAGCCATATCTGAATTTGTAGGTACACTCTTTTAAGGTGCTCAAACGCTGCATCAGTTGTTGGAGGCAGTGATGACAAAAGAACACTTGTATTTTTGGCTGTTGCTTTAATGAAAGAATTGAACCTTAATGTATTTAAATCTTGAGTGTTAGACGGAGCGCCATATAAACTCAAAATACATGCCACACCTGCTTGCAAAATATTATTGGGGTCTTCATTGATATTTTTAAATACTTTTACTGAGTCGTGTAAAACAATCCGTTTCTCAAAATTTTTGGCAAACTTAATTTTTCCTTTATTGAAAAATGCAGAGGAAGTGTCACAACCCGTAGAGGCATGTAAAAAAAGAATAATTATGTTCTTTACAGTTTGGTAATGATTTTTCTAAACTTTTCGATGAAAATATCTTCTGTTGAACTTTGCCTCGGGATGGTTTTAGAAGATATATTTCACGATCTTTATCTACCAAATAACGTTTATATCACTAAGGGCCGGTATTATAAAGACCAACCGAGGATTCAACCGTTGCGCTAACAACCAAATTCCTCACTATCTGGTAGTTGGCGCACGGTTGAATCCTCGATTCGGCTTTTATAATACCGGCCCTAAGACATCGATATCTTCTGAAACTATAACAACATCTTTTGATTCCAAATTCATTGCCGTCTCAACAATTAATTTGTCGGCATCGCTTTCCGCTTGACATGTAAATATATTGTTGTCAGCTAATTTAACTCCAAACATTTCTATCAAGCGAATTTCATTTTTACTATTTGTCAAAAATTTATCTTGAGCAATTTTTAAAGGTATATGTTCGTCGAATTCAATATCTGCACATTTATTTTTTAATGCACGACGATTCCGTTCGGCTGATTTAATACTTTCTTTATACCCATCAAATACCACATATGTGCAGGTACGTAGCCAGGATTTTCTTTCGGGGGGGGGGGGGGGGGGGTTTCCACAATGAGTAAACATTGCCAATTTTGTCAAATATACAGGCATTTTTTGACTTTTTTTGACTTTTCGGGCGCCCCCCCTCCGGCTACGTGCCTGCATATGTGTTACTATTATAATTATTTTTCAAATAGCTTACATAATGGTCACATATCATTGCAAACGTTTGATTTAATTGCCATTCACAACGATATCGATATCATTCAGGGGGATGAAAAATAGATGTTGGCCGATTCCCAGTCCTACTCGATATGCACACAAAATTTTACGAAAATCGGTCCAGCCGTTTCGAAGGAGTTCGGTAACAAAGACGCAGACAGGAGAATTTTATATATTAGAGATGAAAGCAGCTGTCGCTCCGCTCTCCCCTCCACGTTCGAGATCCCTACTGGTATTTTTTTCACAGGTATCTTTGAAAAATGTTCCTATATGTCTACTCAGGTGAGATTCAACATATGAATACAAGAAAATTACTGTTTAAAGTGAAAATATATGGTCAAACATAAATTTTTTATAATAATTTGTTCAAACAATGAAAAAATGGATTGCACACAAAAAAAATGGGTAAACATTGCAATTTATAGTTTAAAAAACAATATCCCACATCGATCGTATCAATTCATCCACTATAACTCTAGTCCGAGCTCGAATGCTCCAGGCACTCCACTACATAACTCACTACAGTTATCAGAATAAGAATATTGCTGAAACTTGACATTAAACACCCTGTACATCGCTTATGCGTCGAAAACGGGGTATATGTCATGAGGCAAAAATGACTTCCTGGGTGTCGTCTACACGGCTATATATGTTTGTCCAGTTCATGGTGAAACATATAGTATGTATATACATTTTCAAAGAAAAAATCGTAGATTCGGGCCTGGGTTGGGGTAACACAAGGGGTTGTTTCAAAATACTATTCAACGTTTCAGGAATTGGGAACCCTGGAGAATATACAGAGGCGAAGTCATGTAAGAGAAGCTACAGAAGAACAGGATAGCTTCGTAGCTCAAATAAGAAGGAGAAATCTCAGAACATCTCATCAAGAACTTCGAAGGCAACTCCTTCAAGTTACATGCGACAAACCCAAATAGGTCAAAGGTATGTTCATTCAGTATTGAAATCTGTAGTCAGGCACTGGCGAGGTGGTTTTGGCAATTTTTTATTCATGCAAGATAATGCACCTCCACACACCAGCAGAGTTTCGAAAATTTCTTCAGACACAAAAGTTGTTTGAGTTATAAAGTCGCTTTCTGACTCACCGGATCTTAATTCTCTAGACTCTAGAGCACTTATCGGGTTAGATCAAAAGAAAGATAAGAGGTCATCAAAACAAGCTTGTTAGCACAGAATAACTTATAAGTACAAGCGGTTTTAGAGTAGGTAATGGGCTTATGTTCCCCTAGAAGAAATTAACAACTTGATAGATAGCAGGCCTCATCGAATTCTCGCTTGTATCAATGCTAGAGGTGGCCATTCTGATTATTAAAATCAGTGATTATGGCATTAAAATTATTTAAATAGCAATATTTCTAATAGAAATTGTCATTTTCAGAAAAAGAAACCGCTGATTTCAGTTGAACCTCATATGATTTTATGATTTTTATATCTTTTTCCAAATTTCAATGGAAGTTAATAATATTACGTGAATTAAATTGATGTGAACTCGCCAGTAAATGATGCTGCAGCTAGTTCGAAGAAAGAATAGGTATAGGGTAGTGGATAATAAGATTCAGGAGGTGAATTTTTCCCTCGCAGTAGATTGAAGGACACAGCGAAATCGCGAAACGGCGATCTATGGTTAAATCTTCTTCACTCTCGTTCCAATCGTGAAAATCATTTAATTTTCATCAGATGACAAAGAAAAAGTTCGAAATTTTTATTCTGGGAAGTTGTGCAATATGAAGTTCAAAATCAATGATAATGATACGTGCAGGCGAACAAAAAACTCTTATTTCATTTCATAGTCACCACGACCTCGTTACCACAATGAAGATGCGGGAGCCGAGCGTTTAGTCCACGGCTTTCAGTACTTTTATAGAAACCCACACTTTTTGAAATTTGATTTGTTATTGAGAAGGAGATATGTCAAAATTTTCATTTTATTTTGTAAAAAACTTGGTTTTTAAAATTTCGCTGAATAACTTTTTTCAAAAAGAATATCTATTATTTCTCAAAATAACTGGGTGATTCCATATAAGGTTGTTCGTGTGTATATCTGTTGCCAATCAATATTCTCGGTATTAGAATCAGGATCAGATCATTCATCTGTTCGGATTCTGTCTGCTGTACCTAATTGAGAGGAATAAATAATCCCCATATAATTGAGTGAAACAATTCTCATTCCAACGTTGAAAATTAATTAGAAAAATCAACATGTTCAAGTCAATGTTTCAAAAAATTGTTTTTTTCCCCAGAATTGTTGTTCCCTTGGAGTTTTCAACAAAAGTCAAATTATTATCCCATGCACTATTTTTCTAGTGGAATGGTAATATTGAATACCACTCGTGGTAAAATTAGGGCAGTTAGAATTTGATCTATAGTAGTGTTAGATATGACTATATTCCAATCCAACAAACGTGTCTTCCTCACACGAGTTTTCTTTTGTATTGCATAATTTTTTGATGTGTTTTTCCAAGGCCAACATTTCAGTACAGAATTTTGCCGGTCAATGTTCGATATGCTCTCTTTGCTCCTTCAAAATTACAGGAAGAATAATACAGAATCGGAATCAATATAAATAAATAGAAATTCGAGATATCGTGAACAAATTGACAGTAATGACCGTTTCTTTTCATTGTTAACCTAAGGTGCCATCTCATCTGTTTTTGTCGTACTTCACTCCTCAATAGAGGGGAAAAATGATATGATATAACTATTTCTCGCAATGGATCCTGAACCATTAGACAGTTGGAATTCAATTGACATAATTAAATAACATCAGTCTGCATAGAAGAACATTACCACCTACCACGAGGAGAGATCTCAAAAGCATTCCTCACATTGTCACAATAATTGGAAATTTCTCTTCATCGTTCTATCGATATACACCCATGAGGATTATTTTGTCTATCGAGGATTAATTAATTGAATAGAAGACGGAAAATTCTCCCCATTCTCTGAAGTCTGAACGACAGGAATATGTGTCTTTCAAGAGCGCTTTTATCAATTTGTTCGATAATTTCCTGGTTTCATCATATCGTTATACCGATAATATATAATATATCCCAATAATTCTTTTAATTTCTCATTCAAGGCCGGTGTCGATGGCTTAAAACTTCCTTAGTATTTCATTTGAAAATTTGCTGCTGGAATCTACGTTCATCGCGGAACTTCATTCATTAAAGGTGGATTTATACAGCAACTAAAATAAAATAAGAACTAAATTAAAATAAAATAAGAAATAAGAGCAGACAACATAGGTTTATAGAGATCACTAGAATAAAATAAGAAATAAGAATGAACCAATCAAATCGCAGATTTTTTGACAATGACTTTTGTGTAAGTTTAGAAAATCGCCTATTCCGCCTTTTATTCAAGGCTTGTCATCAATAACAACATCGCTCCCATCATGATTTCCTGGTCATCCATATTAAATATATCATCAATAATGATGTAAAAAAATATTCATTCAATTTTAGGTTAGAAAACTAGAACTTGTCAAAAGTATCAATACGGAAAAGATTGGGGAGTGGATTTGGGTCATGCGTACTATCATTTTCCAAATAAAATAAGCGAAAAAGATAAAAGTTGACCATCTCTTATTCTAATTCTTATTCCTTATTTTAGCTTATTTCCTGTATAAACGCTGTCATTGAAATGCATGAAGTGAACATTCTTATTTTATTTTATTTTAGTTCTTATTTTATTTTAGTTTCTGTATAAATCCACCTTAATTTTCTTTTCATCTTTTCATACCATAAAGTTCATACTGCGATTGGACTTCGTCGGTAGCAAATACACTGGCTTTATACAAGACAATGGCGACAATAGGGTCATAGAACACGTTTTTGCACAAACATGGCGGATATTTGTTTACATTTGAGTGTCGTGCTGTTTGACATTTGACTCGATTTTGAGCTTTATTCACTATGACATGACAACAAATCAATGAAAGTCCGCCATTAGTGGTCGAAAACAGTCCGACCAATCAAAACGTGAACGTCTATTGTCGCCACTGTCCTGTATAAAGCCACTGTAGTAGCAAAGAAGATCCAGACTTCAGTGGTTTGCCCACTTACTTCGACTCTGTGATCTATAGTTCAACAATCCAGGGCTACGTTCATAAACTTACTCCAGTGAGTAGATAAGTGTATGATCACGTGATTTCTGAACGTTTATCAAAGCATACTCTATTGGGAAAAGTAGAATTCGATAGGTGGCGCTCTGAAATGTCAATGTCATCTTAGCAACGAGTAAAACAAATCAGATGTCGTATGAGCCCTTTGATATTGAAGTGGTTTTATTTAGCTGTTTAAGTTATTTTCAGGGGGTGTTTTGTGAAACTTTTGGTTTTTCTTTGATTGTGCTTTAGTGCTTTGTGTTGTTAATCTAAATTTTGACTCCCAATATTTTTATTTTTGGAGTAATAGGTATGGTTGATGTTTGTGAAAAGTACAACAAGCGTTCAATTAACTGTTTAGTTTTAGGTCTGATTTCGTGTTTTTATTTCATTTTTGATATAGTCATATCTACAAAAGTTGCAGGGAAGGTACGTTTGTATTGAGTATCATTTGAAATTTTTAATACCGACTTATTTTCTTTTCGTTTCCTGGAACATACTTCGTGGCTTGACTGTGGTAGTTTTAAGGAAGGTACTGCATTTAAAAGAAGATACTTTTTTTTACTAAGACCTGAAGAATATGTTACTCATTTATATATTGTTCACCTTCAGAAATATAACCTACACCATCCACTATTAACTTATAATTATGTATTACACACTTGGTACTAACTTTGACTAGTCTTCCCTTTTAAAATGTAAGGAAGACACGGACATACTATCTATAACTGGTTTCCCCATTTTTAGTTTCATTGTCTAAGCCTTTTGAGATATATTTTCCAGAACTCCAAACGCATTTTCAATATTTACCATTCTTCCCATGGGAGGAAATTTATGGAAATATAAATCGGGATTTTTCCCTTCACGGCTAGTGCAACCAAATACAGAACAGTTTCGATTATGCAGCGACATAATTCAAAGTATAAAACTTTAAAGAAGGTACAAAAAAAATCAACCTTGATCTGCAATGAAGACAAAAAACAGAATAAAAACAATGCAATACGAATTGTTTTACTCGTTGCTTCAATTACAATTTTTTTCCGCCAGAGGTCTCATTGAATTCTACTCCGCCCAATACTGGTAGAGTATATTTATGAACGCTTCGGAGTAAACTATCCTTACTCTGAGTAAGTTTATGAACGTAGCCCTGGAAGCTAACTCGACACGACAAGAATTTCTAGTATAGACCTGCCTTGCGTTCATAAACTTACTCCAGTGAGTAGAGAAGACTCGAGAAGAGTATGATCACGTGATTTCTGAACGTAAAAGCACTGGTTGAGTAAATTTATGAACGCTTCGGAGTAAACTATCCTTACTCTGAGTAAGTTTATGAACGTAGCCCTGGAAGCTTACTCGACACGACAAGAATTTCTAGTATAGACCTGCCTTGCGTTCATAAACTTACTCCAGTGAGTAGAGAAGACTCGAGAAGAGTATGATCACGTGATTTCTGAACGTAAAAGCACTGGTTGAGTAAATTTATGAACGCTTCGGAGTAAACTATCCTTACTCTGAGTAAGTTTATGAACGTAGCCCAGTCCAACAATCCGTCACGATCAGCTGTTAAAATGGCGGCTGGGCTGGGAGCAAACAATAAACAAAACTATTAGTACGAGAGATGACGGCCCGGCTAAAACCGTGTAAAATCGATAGATTAGATGACCCTAGAGCCGACTGGTAAGTAGTAGGGGGGAACGGGGGAATTCCACGCATGCAATTGGGTAATTATGCGCATATATTGAACGGCTGAGAAACTCAAAAAAATATTTTATTATTTAGGTAATAACCAACTACAATGTAAATTAAACAAATTTCCATGAATAGCTGGTACAAAAAATATTATTGAAGAATTACCCCGCTGCAGCTGCGCGTTATTCCCTCGATGTGAGTCGCCCATCCAAACTAATCACTGACAGTAGATGACGAAATATAATTAGTTGTTCTTTTGCAGTAAATGATCTACACATAAGAAGGAAAATGCAATAGAATAGATGCATTTGAAATCAATAATAGAAGTACTTACAACGATTCCAATTTCTCTCGAAAATTAGATCAGAGCGTCGTGAAACAAACAATCGGCTCCCTGATCTATAAACTAAAAACACGAATACCTTTAAATTACGGGAGGATGTTGGCAAGGCAAATACGAGATGGCACGCTGTATTTAAATTTTGAAATAACTACACTGAGTTGCAGAATTTCAATGCGCAGAATTCCCCCGTGCGCGGAATTCCCCCGTCCTCCCCTAATACTCAGAAGTGTAGCATCTTCGCGGGGGGCCATTTCTGCTGTGTAAAAAAAATGGTCGACTGTCGTATAACGGCTCGTCTGATATTGAAAATGTACATAGATTTTGTTATTTTTTTTTTTAATGTTGTGATTCTCACGAAAAGGAATATCCTGTAATGTTCAGAGAACATCGTGAGAACCAAAGGCAAGCAGGTAGGAATTGGTGTTCTTCTTGAATTTCTGGAGGTTATATGCCTCGGGGAACACCTCCCTAGGCAATGTGTTCCAAATCCTCGCTGTTCGTTGGATGAACGAGTCTTTGAAGAGAGATGTTCTGCAGGTCTCCAAAGTTACCACGAAGGGGTGTGAAGACTTAACTTGACGGGTTAGTCTGGAAGAGACTGCCAGAGGGGGAACGATTGCCGATAATTCAGAAGAGCATCGCCCATGGAAATATCTATAAAATAGAGACAGATCGCCCACTTTTCTACGGTGTTCCAGAGAAGTGAGTGAGCTTGTAAGCGATGCATCACCGACGAGACGAATTGCCCTTTTTTGTACGGAATACAAGAGTTTTAGGGTGTGTTTAGGTGCAGCACTCCAAACATGGGAACAGTATTCCAGGACAGGCCGAATCTGTGCCTTACACCGCGTTTACATTAGTCAAGTGAGTTGATCAAGTCAGTTGAATTCAAGTGACTTGAAAGCGAATTGAATGTGTAAACCCCCCAATTCGTTTCACTCGATCGGTTGAATTGAACGGCCTCTCAGTTGAAGCACGGTCAACTTTGTGGATTCAAGTGGATCAAAAACGATGAAATTGTGGACTTGGGTACTCTGTAAAGATATTCTAAACTTTTAAATGAATCGCCTGATGCGATATACCGCAAAACTATTTCCAGCTTTATCCGGGGCGAAAGATCTTCACGCATAGCCGTACGCATTTTACTGATTTTGGGTGTAACTTTTTCCAATAAATATTCGAATTGCTGGTCTTTGAGCCGTAAAAAGTTTTTTTAATCCCTCGATTCTTCCAATTTAAGTTCACGTAGAAGGTTATTTGAGGCACCTTTCGGCTTTCATTCCTCTTCGAGTAATCCACTCTCTATATAATCCATATTCTCTTCTTCCTTTGCTTTTTTCTCTTCATCTTTTCTGCTAATTCCTTGGTTAAATTCAAAACTGTTAGCAATATAGCTTTCTTTTCCACTCGTTTCGCCATTTTAAATCAACTGGCATGTATTCAATTCGAATTTGTAATGTAAACAGGGAATTGAATGCAAGTCACTTGAATTCAACTGACTTGATCAACTCACTTGACTAATGTAAACGCGCCATTATAGATCATAAGCAGCTGACCTGAGGTGAAATAGCTCCTGGCACGAAACAGAAAACCAAGTTTTTGGGATGCACTTTTAGCAATGGATCTCACGTGATTCTCCCAGGAAAGGTTACTGCCGACAGTAATGCCAAGCATCGAAATGGATGACTTCAATGGTATGGTCATTCCCGACAATTTTATGCTGGGCACAGTAAGATCGGCTTTTCTAGAGAAAAGACATGCTTGTGTTTTGTTTGCGTTGAATTCTACCAAGTTATTAGATCCCCATTCAAGAATTGTTGCCAAGTCCATATTCATGTTGTTAACATTTCTTCCTCGTTTGTTTTTGATTTGGCGGCCTGGTATTGGAGCCCTAGAAGAGAAGGCGGCATGGAGGGTACTATCATCCGCGAAGCTGTACACTGGACACGAAGTTGCTTCCAGCAAATCGTTGATGTGAAGCAGAAACAGCGTTGGAGCCAGAACTGATCCCTGCGGTACACCAGCATTTATGGGTAGAGAGTCAGACGAAACTCCATCGACCACTACATGGAGAGATCTGTTAGAGAGAAAACTAGCTAGCAGAGAACATAGCTTTGGGGGCACGCCATAACATGGAAGCTTGGCGAGGAGTCCCTGATGCCAGACTCGATCGAATGCCTTGGAGATATCCAGTGCTACGGCTATGGTTTCACCATATTTCTCGATAGATAGTTGCCATATATGTGAGACGTAAGCGAGCAAGTAACCAGTGGATCTCTGATGACGGAAACCATATTGTCTATCGTTGATAATTCCTGAGTGTTCCAGATGTTTCATGAGCTCGAAGTTGATGGCTTTTTCCATTACCTTTGAAATAATAGATAACAGAGCGATAGGTCTGTAGTTGCTAGGTAGGGTCTTTTTGCCTTTTTTAGGTACTGGTTGTACTTTTGCGGTTTTCCAGTTGGATGGAAAAACACCCAATTTGTAAGAGTGGTTAAACAATTTGCAGAGGACAGGTGTTAGTTCGGGGGCACATTTTTTGAGAACAATCGGTGGGATTCCGTCGGATCCACTGGCTTTGTTGGTGTTGAGACCAAACAGAATCTTTCTGATAGTACGTGGGCGAAAGGTTATCTCGGGCATATGGCTGTCAATAGATGTAATATTCGGGGGTTGTTTTCCCGATGAATCTAGAGTGGAATTTTCAGCGAACAAATGCGCGAAGATGTTGGCTTTTTCCAGGGCAGTCGTTGCTAGTGTTCCATCTTCCTTGGTTAGAGAAGTTTTTTTGAATTTGCTCCTGCTTTTTTGCTAATTTTTCGACAAAATAACCACTTTAAATCTATGGGAGATGATCCCCTAATAAAAGGGGCCTGTAGCGTTCCTCGAACACCTGAAGAACAGAAGAATCATCACTTGGAAGATCAGACCTGATCGAAAGATCCTCCCGATCCAAGAGAGAGTTAGGACTTCGTGAAAAGGGGTTTTTTAGCAGGTGAAGTATTTTTTTACTTCTTCTTTGTCGGTTTTTCTTCTTTGTTCTTGTTACAGATATATTTTCAAGATACTTCCATCCAGATCGATGAAAAAGCTTGTGTTCATCAAGTACAAGAAGCTCTGTAACATGGATATCTTTCGAACAAATTCAGCATCAATACACATATACGGGGAGACAGAGTTTTTTCAGAGGTTTTTATCTGTTCTCGTGTGCCATACGCAAAATTGTATGGTACCCCGTTCACATTCCCTCTGCTAACACTAAGATTTGGATCGGGAAACAGATTGTTTTTTTTTTATACAATCTGTTCCTTGTCGCCATTTCTTCACACGTGCCTTATGCCATATATTGTCTGATTTAAGAAAAAAGTATGTATTACTCTCTTTCAAAAGAATATATATATATATATATATAATCAAATCACAAAGTTATCGGGTATGTGGTCAATTCTATCTCAAATCAAACAGCCAAAATGATTTGCGATTTTCTTTAATTCTCAATATTTCGTTGAACGTTGTCAACTTCCTCAGGAGAAACTGTAAAACATTAAATGCTGAACATGTGAAACAATACAATCGAAAACGGCATTACTTACAAGATGTACAAATCATTAGTTCTTTAAAATGCAGTTGAAATCATTATCAATAAATTTTTCGGAAATCAATACAGGCACACCATCAGACATCAACATTACGCCAAATTCAGGTGGAATAATTGAATAATTCTGCGCTGCACATACGTCGACCTCCCAGAAAACAAAAACAATGCAGCGCCTTCTACGGGTTAACAATTGAACTACTATAGAGTGTCTAAAATATTGCTGTAAACTACACTTAATTGGTCTGTATCTGATCTAAAGTTTACTGTATTTTGTTGTTTTTTAATCAGATTTATAATCAGAAAATAAACATAATAAAAGAATTAAAAAATAGGGTATGTTATATCTCTGATGGAGCTTTCCTGAGGAAGAATTTACGGAGTTTGTTTCAGATTTTTCTTAATAACGGGTACCCAAAACACATCCTGAACAGATTAATACACAATAGAGAATCAACATCGATACCACCCGAAAAACAAACAAACAGTTTTAAGTTCAGGAAGATTCCGTTCGTGAAAGATTTAACGCCCAATCTCACAAGAATCTTAGGTGAATTTGAGGATATTAAACTTGCCAAGTACAGTCTTACGAAGATAGGAGACCTTTTTTCAAGAACAAAAAATAAAACACCAATAGAACTGTGCACAGACTCGGTATACAGAATTTCATGTCAACATTGTAGTGGTTGTTACGTGGGCCAGACGCAACAATGGCTAAAACAAAGAATCACGCAACATAAAAGTGATTGTCGAATCGGAAAGAACTCTTGTGCGTTAGTTAGACATTGTCAGGAGACGGGACACAGTTTTGACTTTGAGTTTGAAAGGGTGAAAATATTAGAGAAAAATTCAAACTATAGAAATAGATTATTCCTTGAAATGGTTCAAATTAAAAAACAACAAAATACAGTAAACTTTAGATCAGATACAGACCAATTAAGTGTAGTTTACAGCAATATTTTAGACACTCTATAGTAGTTCAATTGTTAACCCGTAGAAGGCGCTGCATTGTTTTTGTTTTCTGGGAGGTCGACGTATGTGCAGCGCAGAATTATTCAATTATTCCACCTGAATTTGGCGTAATGTTGATGTCTGATGGTGTGCCTGTATTGATTTCCGAAAAATTTATTGATAATGATTTCAACTGCATTTTAAAGAACTAATGATTTGTACATCTTGTAAGTAATGCCGTTTTCGATTGTATTGTTTCACATGTTCAGCATTTAATGTTTTACAGTTTCTCCTGAGGAAGTTGACAACGTTCAACGAAATATTGAGAATTAAAGAAAATCGCAAATCATTTTGGCTGTTTGATTTGAGATAGAATTGACCACATACCCGATAACTTTGTGATTTGATTAAATAATTCATGGTCGAGAATTTCTACAGTTTATATATATATATATATAGAGGGGGAAACGAGCTGGAAGTGAAGTTTCTTCCTACAGCTTTGGCGAAGGACCAAAATGAACGGGATCCGTTAGGGCATTCAACAAGTCTAGATCTTATTTTGACATTGTGAGCATCTTTTGAAGATTTGATTGTCTCATTGCATATGCCTCTAGCCTCCAAATATTCTGCTCTAGTCTCAGGGCCTGGATTTTTTTGCCATCGATGGAATGCTGCCTGTTTGGAAGCGACAGCTTTAGATCAGTTCTTGTTAAACCAGGTCTTATAGGATAATATTCTTCTTGCTGTGTTCGGTATGTAAGTTTGCATCCTCAACATAATTATTTCAGAAATTGTCTGGGCACATTCTGTTGGATCTACTGAGGAGAAACAAGCTCTCTTCCATGGGAACGCTGAGAAAAACATACGAAGCCCTTCCCAGTCGGCTGATTTGTAATGCCACATGAGACGGGGTGGTATTGTGCGGCTTGATGGTACATGAAAAAAGCAAGTTGTGGAGATTAGGGTGTGGTCGGAGTTTCCAAGTGGGGCGCAAACTTCTATTCTATATATCAGGGATCAGGATTGGTGGTGAGAAAGAGATCCAGTATATTGACAGAGTGGTTGTTGACATCTGGGATGCGAGTTGGTAGCTCGACCAGTTGTTCTAGGCCATGAGTGATGGCGAAGGCCTCAGCTTGACGACCTGGATCATCTGTTTTGTAGGAGAATTTGAGCCAGGCTGCGTTGTGAACATTGAAGTCTCCCATGATTATGACTTCAGCTGCTGGGTGGTTCTCCTGGATAAAATCCAGTTTGAGTGATAAAAACTCAAAAAGGCTCATATATGACGGTTCATTTGGCGACAGGTAAAGGCAGCAGAGGAACTTGGTCAGTTTGGTATTGGCTAGCTTTGCAGTTTGCCGATGACCAGGCAGTTATTTCCAATGATAAGGACGATATGGAATACATGATGCGGAAGCTGATTGAGGAATACGAATCCTGGGGGTTGAAAGTCAACGTTCAGAAAACCAAGTATCTTTGTGTAGGAGGGGAGCTTAGTGATCTTGCATTGAATGATGGCAGAACAATAACACATTGTCAAGATTATAACTATCTAGGGGTGATTTTTGACTCTACTGGAACGGACAACAGGGAAATTGAAAGGAGGATAACAACAGCAAAAAAAGCAATATCATGTCTCAATGGCATCCTATGGAATAAAAACATCACAAAAAGTAGAAAATTTAGAATATATGAGACTCTAGTGAAAACCAGTCTATTGTATGGATGCGAAAATTGGAGACTAACAGAAAAATATAAGAAGAGATTGGAGGCTGTTGAAATGGATGCAATGAGGAGATCACTTAGGATTTCAAGAAGGGACAGAGTACGGAATGACACCATAAAGGAGATGATCGGTATTGAGGGAACCATTATGGATGACATCGAAAAAAGACAACTTACGTGGTATGGACACATACAACGTATGTCAGAAACGAGACTCCCCAAGCAAGCAATGAACTGGCAACCGGCGGAACGTCGAAAGAGAGGAAGGCCCAAGACCAGTTGGAAACAGGGCGTGTTGAAAGCCATGAGTTCTAGAAACCTGCAAGAAATGGACTGGGAAGACAGGAGAGGATGGAGGCAAGGCGTCGGACAACGTCGTAAGACGTTTTGAACCGGCATATATATAATTATAAATTTTGAGTTGAAGACCTTGTTTTTAAAAACAATTTATTTACTGAATACAACTTATGGTGAAAGACTAGTTACACTCAAGAGTAAAACAAATCTACTACTTAATAGAGTACATCTAATTCTTAAGAAAGCAAATCTAATTCTTGAGAGAGCAATTCTAATTCTTGAGAGAGCAATTCTAATTCTTAATGAATAACATGGGTGAAGCCGTTTATAAAGGAACGGCTTATCTTCAAAGAGACTCAGCATCGCAGGTGTCCGATGCTGACTTAGCAAGCTGCAACATGGTCATATGTGGAGCTTATGGAGAAGATAAGGAGGTTCATCCTATCAATATGGGGTGCGGCTACGTAATTCCTCCCCCCTTTGGATAAAGGTATCACCTAAATGAGGTGTAGCTTTAAGCTGCAAAATTCTTAAAATTGTACAAAATATTATAAAAATTATCAAAACAATTAAAACAATCATGAATGTGGATAATGGTGAATTCCATTTCCATTCTTCAAGTTCTTCTAGTAGAATATTGGGAGTTTCTTCATCTGGGAAGTCTTCTTCTTCTTCTTCTTTGGATTTGGATCGGTTGTCCAACGTTGAAAATGGTAGTTTGGGTAGAATGACATATTTTTCTTCATTCCTTATTTGAATGGGGTAAATTTCTTTCTGGTAGTTGCTAATTATACATTTTGACTGGATTATCGCCATTGGCGGAGTGAAATGATATTTCGTTTGTTGAGGGCACTTTTCTTGTATTTCCAAGTTATTGATGGACAAAATGCTTCCATCTTCCAATGTCTTCAAATTGGGCGTAGAGGAGAATTCTTTTCTAGGGCAATTTTCTAAATGAGTTTTCAGTATATTCTTCATACATTCTGGAGGGTTGTCTAGAGAATCTTGATCACATAAATAGTCTTCTTCAACTGGATGGCACTGTTTCGTGGACCATTTCAATTCTTCATCTCGAGTGAGCATGAAAGGATTGGTGAAAGAAAGGGTAAGATTTCTCTGGGGCAAATAGTAAAACTTGTAAAGATTATAGCTTTCTTCATAGACCGTAGGGATGGATATGAGAAAAAGTAATGTTTTATCTTTGAATAGGACTTTAGTATGACACAATTGAAAATAATCCTTCAAATGGTGCATTGGAATAATAGTATCATTTTTAACTATTTCCGCGAATTTTGTATAGGGTAAAATAGATTCATGCAAAATGTGAAGTCTTGCAAAGCTAACTGCTGTTTGGATTTCATCAAGAACGTTTTTTATATCTTTGAGTTCAAAAGTCATGAGATGCATTTGTTCAACATGTTGTAATGCCGGTACGATTTGAAGTAATTTGAAATTATTCATTAATTGCTTAAATTTATCAATATACTTATTTTTCAAATCATTAACAATAGTGGCAATCTGTTTCTGATTTCTCATGAGTGATTCCTCATTCTTGTTTATACTATCAAAATAGCTTTTGTAGAGTGCTTCATCATCAGAATCTAGTGTTCCAAATAATATTTTCGATATTTTGCCTCCAACATTGATCAAACCTCGTTTTTGTCTAATTTTTTCATTTAAAAGCTCTTCTAGCGTTTTAACATTTATAGAGTTTGAATGTTCTAAATATTTGTAATGTGCCGTTTGAGAAAACCCTAGTTGTTGATTTTTAAAATTATCAATCTCCTTCTGATATTTGCCAATTAGATTCTCAATTTGGTTCAAGTCAATATGATATATCAATTGAATATGCCTTTTAGTAATATAGGCTTTGCCTAATAGAATTGGAAGTACATTGTTTTCCAATGGTATAATTTTTAAAGGGATTATTTCAGCAACTACTTCGAGTATAATGAGAAGAGATGTGATGATTCGCATCTTTAAATCTGAAACAAAATATTCGACTATTTTTTTCGTTGTTTCAAAATTTTCTTATGATAAATGTGTTTATTTTTCAAATCTTTAACACGATGAGTGTCAATTTCTCGCGCATCTACCTTTTTGTAGACCGGATCAAGTTTACGTACAATTGGAGTTTTCAAATATGTGGGATTTTTATTTAAAGGATGGTCCTGTTTAGCAGACCTTTTCTGATTCAATTTTTCTAAACGCTCAACATTTTTCTGTTGTTTCTTTTCTAATTCATTTGAAATTTCACCTAAATTTTTCACGTAATTTCCGACATAATCTTGAATTTGTTCATTATGCGTTTTTTCAATAGGTAAAGAGTAATTTAAATCGGCTTTGATTATTTGCATTGGAGTCATATCAAGACTAGAATGAAATGAATTATTATAACTTAAAAGAGCTTGTGCTAATCGATTTTGGAAAGTAGAATTTTTACTATCAATGGTTCTTAATTGCTCAATCAACGTAGAATGAAATTTTTCCGCGATTGCATTTGAATTCGGATTATAATTAGTAATATAGTGAATTTCTATTTTATGTATGTGATATATTCGCTATTTAATATAGTTTCAGGAACACTATCTGGGAAGGTATTTGAGAGATACTCGTTATTCCGCAGATCATCTAAGACTGTCCTTTATTTTAAAAAAGTCACCAGTACAAACGCGCAGGTATGCGCATTCCAAATTAACAATCAATCCATATAATTCAAATAATACAGTACACATTTCCCCCTTTAAATAAAAATAAACTAAACTTAATTCTAAAATGTCATACATTCATTCACTAACATCATTCCTTGTAATTTATATTTTTGTTGCAATTTCGTTCACTACGTCTTAATTCTACTTCCTTAATTTCACTGTTAGTAGCAGCTTGTTTGTTAGTTACAATTTCATCTTCGCAATTTTCCCGAATATGAACATTTTCAACATTGCTCGAATTCAGTCCAACAGTTTTGTCTCCAAACTTATTATTAGCTACATCTACAGGAAAATCAACAATCTGATTAATATGTCTTCTCCACGTTTTTTCAATAGAAGGAATATATACAAAATAAGTTCTTGACCCTATTTTCTTTTGAATAATGCCTTTCAACCAAGAAGACTTATTAGGATTTCGATAGTCCTTTACTGCTACCATCTCATTTTTATTGAATTCCCTTCTTTCCACACCTCTGTAATATTTTTTTTGCTTTTCTTGTTGCTTTAATACGTTTTCTTGTACCTTATTCACTAACTTATCACTATACAACATTTTATTTTCCATATTTACAAAATCCAAAATAGTCCTAGGTTTTTTACTTAATACTAATTCGGCAGGAGAAAGACCTGTTGTACAGTGTGGTGTTATTCTATATGATAACAGATAATTATTTAAATATAAACTCAACGAGCTAAGAGTTATATGTTTTGATACTTTCAATATTGCATTTTTAATAGTTTTAACAGTATTCTCTGCCTGGCCGTTAGTGGCAGGGTGAAATGGAGCAATTTCATTAAAATTTATCTGATTCTTACTTAAAAATAATTGAAATTCACTTGATTTAAAACATGTGGCATTATCTGAAACAATATTTTTCGGCAATCCAAATCTGGCAAAAATGTCTCTCAAAATATCAATTGTACAAGAAGATGTTATTTTAGAAGTTATAACAGCCTCTGGCCATTTACTATAAGCATCCACCAAAATGAAAATATATTTTCCCATTATAGGGCCTAAGTAATCTACATGTACTCTCTCCCAGGGAGAATCAGGATATTTCCATACTTTTAATGGGACCTTTGGAGTACAACGGGTATTCACACAATATTCGCAAGATTTAATTATTAATTCTATGTCATCGTTTATATTTGGCCACCATACATATGAACGTGCCAAACTTTTAGTTTTGACCATCCCCAAATGCGTCGAGTGCAACATGTTCAAAAACTTAACTCTCAGTGACTCGGGAACGACTATTTTGTGCCCTAGCATCAGACAGCCATCCATAATTGAAAAGTGGTTTTTCCAAACTGAGTATGGTTTTAACTCTGGCTCAAGCAATTTAGGCCAACCATGTAATACATAGTATTTAACTTTCAACATTATTGATTCTTTATCTGATTCATTTTTTATTTCAGACCAGTTTAGTATCAAATCATTACTAGAGGCAATAAAATTCAAAAATGGGTTTTCTGCATCTCTATGGTCAACTAATTCTTTAAGTGGTAATCTGGAAAATAAATCTGAGTGATTTTTGGCAGATTTGATATACTGAATATCATAATCAAAACTGGACAGAAATAAGGCCCAGCGTTGCAGTCTATGAGCTGCTAACATAGGCAAGCCTTGTTTACTTCCAAATAAGGTTAATAAACATTTTGCGTCTGTTTTAATCGTAAATTTCCTACCATAAAGATAATAAAAAAATTTTTTTACGCCTACAATCATTGCTAAAGCCTCTTTTTCGACTTGGGAATAGTTTTGTTGACTGCGAGTTAACGTGAGTGAGGCATATGCTATGGGTCTCTCATCATTTGGGCCATATTGATGAGAAATCACTGCGCCCACACCATAAAAAGAGCTATCTACTGACAAAACAATTGGTAATTTAGGATCATAATGCACCAACACCGGTGCAGAACCCAAAATTTCTTTAACTTTCTGGAATGAATTGTCACAATCTTTATTCCAATTAAATATTGCATTCTTTTTCAAGAGCTCATACAAAGGGTGTAATACAATAGACGCATTAGATATAAATTTATTATAAAAATTGGCAAATCCTAAAAAAGACTTCAGCTGAGTTACGTTCTGAGGCACTGGAGCCTCTAGAATCGCTTTAACTTTTTCTTTACAAGTATGGGAATGATAAAACTAATTGCTGTTTAATATGTTCTATATTGTTAATATTCTTTTGTAGTATTCCAATATGTTTAATTGTCAGATTGAATATACTGAAGAAATCACGACCCAGTAGGGGTGGACCTCCCCCTTTTATTATGAAAAGATTAATTGGTTCCAATACTCCGTTGTAAACCATATTTACATTTACAAACCCAACTGGCAAAATTGTTGAGCCATCATAACTTATCAGTATTTTATTTGTTTTGTTTATTTCAATATGATTTAAATTTTGTTGCCAAAAATAATACGAAATTACAGAAAGAGATGCTCCTGTATCCAATTCGAAATTGAAATTTCTTTTCCCAATTTTCACCTGTAATACAATCGGAGTATTGCTGGTTTGTTTACTTTTTGAATTAGCTCGAATTTGATACATGGTGTCTAACACTTCGGCCAAGTCTGACATTGACTCATCACCATCATCATCTAAATAATTTGCTGATTTATTATTACACATTTTTGCTAAATGTCCTACCCTATCACATATTCTACATTTAAAAGATTTATAAGAGCACTTATCTTTTGAATGGTTCATTTTCCCGCAGACCGTACAGAACGATCGCCCATTGGCTCCATTTTGACGCATGTCCCTTCTTCCTTGCGCTGGTCGTGGCGCGCCGGTGTTTGGAGCGTGGTTGCCATATGAACGTTGTACATCCTTGCCACTGCTGCCGGTACCGAATTTTCTCGAATTCTGTTTACCCATATGCTGATAAAAAACTTCTTGTTTCACTGGAACAGTTTTTATCACGGGCTTATCAATTTGGCTGCTGGCTAATTCAATAACTTTGTCGAATTCGATGATGACCTTCTCTTCGAAGATTTTTTCCATTATCTTCGGATTATCTAAACCCATTATGAATTTGTCTCGTAGCACTATGTTTAATTCTGCTCCAAATTCGCATTTAACAGCTAACGATCTCACTCGGGCTGCCCATTGTGGAACTGATTCTTCACTACTTTTCACAGCGGAATAAAATTTATATCTTTGCGCGAAGGCACTGATGGTCGATCTAAAATGTTTATTGCAAATCTCCACTAACTCTTCATACGTTTTATCTTCAGGCAACGTAGGTAGACAGAGATTGTAAATTAATCGGTACGCTTTTTCATCACAAGCATTTAACAATAACGCCCTTTTTACTTCCGCGGTTGAAATTTCATTTGCGATAAAATATTGTTCTAATCGAGCTTGGAAGATAGACCAGTCCGTTTCGTCGAGATTGAATTCTCTTAGTTTACCGATCATGGCTGCCATAGTTTTTTTTTTAGCGTTTTTGTTTTCACTTAAGTTTTCACTTTATGATGACTTCACTAATAGGTATTTCGCTTGGTTAGCTAGGTTAGCGTAGTTTCGAGTTTTTATCCTCGTCGCCAAGTTGTGATATATTCGCTATTTAATATAGTTTCAGGAACACTATCTGGGAAGGTATTTGAGAGATACTCGTTATTCCGCAGATCATCTAAGACTGTCCTTTATTTTAAAAAAGTCACCAGTACAAACGCGCAGGTATGCGCATTCCAAATTAACAATCAATCCATATAATTCAAATAATACAGTACAATGTATTTTACAAAAATCTTGAATAACATGATTTTTAAATTCTAATCCGTTATCACAAGTAATTTTAGAAGGAATGCCATAATGACTAAAATAGACCAATAGTTTATCTAAAATTTCAGTACCCGTTTTCTGAAGAAGGGGATAACATTGTCCGAATCTGGAAAACGAATCGACAATAGTTAAGCAATATGTTTGATTGAATCTTATCGTATCACAATAAACATGACTGAATGGTTTAGAACCAAGAGGGTTAGGTTTAAAATTGAGTTGAATAGGAGTTCTCTCATATTTACTCTTTTGACATATTTCACATGAATTAATAAAATTTAGTACGTCTTTATTCATATTCGGCCAGTAAAATTTCCGTTTCAAACTTATTAAATTTTCTTTCAGACCACGATGTATCGTTTTCGTTTCATGGTACTGTTGAATTCTGAGAATTTGTTCTTCTTTGTCTTCGACATCTTCTAAAAAGGTTTTTGATATTTTTAAATCAAAGGATTTATAATCGAATTTTTCTTGTAATGTTTTAATCAATGGTTTCTCTAACTCTTGAGATACCAAATAAAAAGTATATGACTTTTTAGGCTGGATATATTCTTTAACGAATGTGAACAAATCATTTTCTATTGAATTAATCAAAACTCGAAATCTGAGTTTTTCTCCAAAAGGTTTTGTTTTCGTTACATTGAAATTCGAAGCTGTTTTAAATATAACTTGAAGAGAAGCTGAATTCAAACTTCTTTCTGTATAGGGAATCTCCAAAATGGGATTTTCAATACTACTGTGAATTGTAATATCACTATGAATTATAACATTTTTTAATTCATTTAAATTTTCGTTATCAAGAACAGGTAATTCATTATTTGGGTCAACAAGTAAATTAACACATTCATCTAATTCATCATCGGAAATGTGATTTACTAACGATATTCTATCATCTTCAATAGCGTTAAAATCAAAATTATGATTATTATGTGTATCGGATAAAAAGTAAATAAGAATCTTCATATTCGATTCTGCGAATATGTATTTAATCATACTTAAAATTATTGACCATTTTAATTGGTCTAACCCACAAGCAATTCTAGGGAGAGCTAAATATTCATCTCCATTAAATTCACATATTTTTCTCAAATTCAATAATGTTTTAAATACCGTTTCGTATTCCGGTTTATCATAAAATGATTCTTTTGTAATTAAATAATAAACATTTCTTTTATCGGTTTTAAGGAATGCTACCTCACCGATAGATTTATTTTGTGATATAAGTTCATCAACTTTACCATATTTATTTTTAAATTCTAAAGCAATACCTTGACTCATCTTCAAGTCTTTAGAAACACAATGTGCGAATGAATAATTCTTAGGTGCTTGGAATAAGTCACCTTGTTTTTCTATTAATTTTAAAGAATTAGGAATATGATCATTTTCATAAAGTTTCATAAAATTTTCATAGTTCAAGTCTTCCGTTGAATCTAGATTTATTCTGCTGAGTGCATCAGCATTATTCATTGAACCTTTACGATATTTAATTTCGTAATTGAATTCCTCGAGTTTGATTCTCCATCTCATAAGTCGAGAATTTGGTTCCTTTAATGAAAATAGCCAAATAAGGGGTTTATGATCCGTATAGATAATAAATTTTCTTCCATACAGGTAAGGCCTGAAATGTTTACAAGACCAAACGATTGCCAAAAGTTCTTTTTCGATCGTACTGTATCTAGTTTCTGCTTCATTCAGCGTTCTACTAGCGAAAGCAATGGGAAGATCGTTCGGACAATCACCTTGCGATAATACAGAACCTACCGCAAATCCTGATGCGTCTGTAGTAAGAATAAAAGGTTCATTGAAATTCGGATATCTTAATACAGGGTGATTTATCAAATTTCTTTTACAAATTTCGAAAGCTTCGATGTATTTAGGATCATGAATATTAATTTTCGCGTCTTTTTTCAAACACATAGTTAATGGTTTAGTAATTTTGGCAAAGTTCGGAATAAATTTCCGGTAATATCCAACTAGACCAAGAAAGGATTTAATTTCTTTCTGAGTTTTAGGAATTGGAAAACTTTTAACTGCTCGAAGTTTATTAGGATTCGGCTTAATTCCTTCTCGAGTAATAATATGACCTAAAAATTCGATCTCAGTTTTGAAAAAGTGACATTTGTCCAACTGAATTTTCAAATTATCGTTTTTAAATGTTTCTAGAATATTATGAATATCGGCTAAGTGTTGCTCGACTGTTTCTGAAAAAATTACAACATCGTCCATGTAAACATAACAAATTTTTCCAATATAATCTTTCAAAACTTCATTCATCAATCTTTGGAAAGTCGCTGGTGCGTTTTTTAAACCAAAGGGCATACGTAAAAACTCATAATGTCCATTATCTACCGTAAAAGCGGTTTTTTCAATAGAACTTTCATCTAATTCAATTTGGTGAAAGCCGGACGCAAGGTCAAGAGTAGTGAAATATTTTTTATTTCCTAATTTATCAAGAATAGCATCAATTTGGGGAAGTGGATACTTATCATCAATTGTTTTATCATTTAATTTTCTATAATCAATCGCGATTCGCCATTTTTTCTTTTCGGATAAATCTTGTTTCTTTGGAACAACAACAACTGGAAATGACCAAGGAGAAATACTAGGTCTAATAATTTTCTTTTCAAGCATATCTTGAACTTGTCTTTGAACTTCTTCCTGATGTATTTCTGGATATCGATATATCTTACAATGAACAGGATTTTCATCATTTGTACGAATTTTATGTTTAATTTTATTAGAAAAATTTAATGGTTGACCAGGTAATTGTAAAGCATCTTCGTTTGTGATCAAAATTTTCATTAATTGATTGCTTATTTTGGGTTCTAAATGTCCTAATTCGACAGGTATAACCGTATTCTTCTGGCATACTTGTTGAAAATTGAAAGGGATTCTACAATATTCATTGAAGATTACTTGGTTTTTAAAATCCAAGGATAAACAATATTTATTTAGGAAATCTGCTCCTATTAATCCGTCATAATTTTTATGAAATTTGTAAAGAATAAATGGATGAAAATCGTCAATATTAAATTCGGAAAATAAAGGTATCAATACTTTCTCATTGGAAGTTTCTTGTTTCATACACGCAGTTAATGTCGTGGATTCATTAAAAATATTCTTTTGAAAATTATTATAAGCAAATTTGGGATCTATCAGACATACTGAACATCCACTATCTATTAAAAGTTTACATTTAGGATTTTGAAATTGAATAAAAGGCAATTGATTAGTATTATCAAGGGTAGAATTTAAGTCAATTTTTCGTTTGAGGCGTTTCCTCGAAAATTTCTCTTAGGGTCGTAACTCGTACTTGCTTGAGCTTTAGAAGTTGAAGGTTGCTCTAAATGAGTCAATTCTTCAAAAGTATAATGGGGACTTTGATTATTGTCGAAAAATTTTCTTTGCGGATTTGGGTTAAATTGAGTAGAATAATTATTACGTTTTTGAGGATAATTTCTTGTTTGTATAGACATTTTCTCTGGAGGATTATGATTTCTATAATTTGGATTGGGTTTAAAAACATTAGTATTTTGATTATTAGAGGGTCTCTCAAAAACTTCACGATACGTAGGATAATGCGGTTTCACATTCCTTTGTTGAAATTGAATTGGTTGCGAAGGAAAATTTTGATTCGACTGAAATCTCTGATTGTAATTAATATTTCGTTGCACCGGTTGATGATTAAAATGATTATTCCTATATGTGGGTTGAATCAACGAATTGTTCTTTAAGAAAGGTTGCGAATTTTTATTTCGACGGCTTCTATCTAGTAATTCATACTGTGCCATATTGCTAACATAATCTTTCACGGCGTTAACAGTTTCATCGAATGAAAGACCGTTGTTTGTGATTAAGTACGTTCGCAATTCTACAGGGGCATTTGAAATTAAAACTGTTTTACAAATTTTAAGAATATTTGTTTTATAAAGTTGTTTTTCAGGATCAGGCATTAGATCAGCATCGATCCTATAATTGATTCTAATTTTCATAGAAATAATTTTTTCGATGAAGGACAATAAATCTTCATTCATTTGGTCTTTTTGTTAAAAATTGTAGGTTATGTATCAGAACATCTAAATTAATTTGATCGCCAAATTTATTATAAAGGAAATTCTTTAATATTTCCCAATTATCGGGTATATCAGAAGTCGAAACTTCAGCTAGGGCTCTGTCAACTAATTTCGATTTGACAACAGCGTAGCAATAATTTTTAATAATTTGTTGTTCATTAGCGAACATCAAAAGATAATTTTCCGCACTCTTGATGAATGAATGTAACTCATTCTCAATGCCGGAAAAGCGGGGTAAAAGCATCCCAAACTTTTCTGCAATAGATAAATCGATCCTTTCGTTTGCCATTATTGTTTCTGATTGAATGGGCCTTTTGCCTCTTTTATTACGAAAGTGTTTAATCGAAGTAATTTTAATAAATGAGTATACAATATAAGTAAATACTCTTAAATTCGGTTTTTTAATTAAGGGAAACCTAGGAAAAACTTTATGTCGGTTTTTAGAAAAGAAAAACCTAGAGAAAACTTTAAAATCGGTTTTATGAAGAAACCTAGGAAAAACTTATACAAATTTACACTATTTTTTTAACCAGAATAAGGGAAACTGGGAAGAACTAGGAAATGCTCACCCAAAGTGTATTCTCTGAAGTCGTCACGGGGCGCTACTCAGGTGATCGGGCTTCTCGTCTTCTTCTCGTAGTTCGATTGCGCTCAACAGTTGAAACTGAAAGTGGCTGGACTCTCTGGATGGACCTCTTCTTTTCTTCAGGGGCACACACGCAGAATTCTAGCACTTGCACAATCCCAGACCTCGTCGCCAATTATAAATTTTGAGTTGAAGACCTTGTTTTTAAAAACAATTTATTTACTGAATACAACTTATGGTGAAAGACTAGTTACACTCAAGAGTAAAACAAATCTACTACTTAATAGAGTACATCTAATTCTTAAGAAAGCAAATCTAATTCTTGAGAGAGCAATTCTAATTCTTGAGAGAGCAATTCTAATTCTTAATGAATAACATGGGTGAAGCCGTTTATAAAGGAACGGCTTATCTTCAAAGAGACTCAGCATCGCAGGTGTCCGATGCTGACTTAGCAAGCTGCAACATGGTCATATGTGGAGCTTATGGAGAAGATAAGGAGGTTCATCCTATCAATATGGGGTGCGGCTACGTAATTATATATATATAAATTATTTTGGTAATGATCGTTTGGAATATACGGTATTTTCTTTGAGGTAAGGGATGTCGATCAATGATTACGTGAGATATTATTTACTATTTATTCATAAGCCAAGCTTTCGAAACTGTTTAGTTTCTTCTTCAGGGCGACTGTAAAAAACATACAATATAACAACAAACACCATGTCAGAAAACAAAACTTACTGAATGTTAGTTTGATCTCGAAGTCCGACAATTTTCTCGATTTTTGCAATTCTAAAACTTTCAAAAGACACAAAACACAGTCATAAAGAACAACCAACTAATGAAATTCAACAATAAAAGTGTCACATGTCGTCTGTCATCCGTCAACCGGACCATCGAAAAATGGTCGATTGTTGGAGTATTCCAGAATGTAGGAGTATATTGGGCTCAGCCCTTGTGTATCTGTTTTTTTATTGATTTTACTTTTCTGATTATTTATATGTATCATTTCTAGAATACATCTTTTTTTATAGTTTGCATTGAAATCTAAAATTTTAACATCCTCAAAATTAATATTATAGGAAAATTTGTTGGCATGAACAGACAAGGCACATCTATTATTATTAGTTCTGATATCACTTTTGTGTAGATTCACTCGGTTTCTTAGCCACTGGGAGGTCTGGCCCACATATGTCTCATGACAAACACCACACTCCAACTCATATACTACATTGGAATTCTTCTCTTTAGGTACCGGATCTTTTAACCTTGAATATAGGTTCGATATTTTCTTCCTACACTGGGGTACAATTTTCATGTTTTTTGATCTTTAAAACACTTTTTAATCATATTAGTTAGGCAGGGGATATTTGCTATGCTTCTGTATTTAAAATTCAGTCTTTCCTCTAGTACATCCTGTTGTGTTGCATTTTCAATTGCTGGTATAACTGATGCAGAATAAAGCAGTTTTCTTAACATCCCCTTTGGATAAGAATTTTCAACTAATAAGTCAAAAAGTCTATTTATACTCCTCTCTCTGTACACTGGATCACATATTTTTTCTATTCGGTTCTTCTGTTCCTTTATAAAGTTCACTTTCATGTTCACTGGGTGGTCTGATAAGAAATTTATGAATTTTCCTGATGATATTTCTTTCCTGTACCAGTCCAATTTTATCGTATTATCGATTCGAACCACCCTGGTGTCTAAAAATGGGACAGAGTTTTCATGGTCTTCTGTCTCAACTGTAAATTTCAATTTTGGGTCAAAGCTGTTGAAAACATTTAAAATCTCCTCTATTCCTGTTGATGGTAAGGAAACTATAAGATCATCCACAAATTTTTTTAGGAAGGCAAGCTTGGCTTATGAATAAATAGTAAATAATATCTCACGTAATCATTGATCGACATCCCTTACCTCAAAGAAAATATCGTATATATATATATATATAGCTTGAACCACATCACATCGAAGTCTTTCGGTTCCAAACTCTCTACACGCTGGCATGAAAGATTAGCCTTGGCATATGGCAGACTCCACCTTTGAACCTGAATCGAGAATGGAGTTCGTAACCCGGACAGAGCATATGGACATTGTTGGTGGACGAGTTCACTTGTGTTTCTGTCAGCGCCAGAATATCTGGTTGTTCCGTCTGTAGGTGATGGTGGACGTCATTGATGTTCTTGTTGAGCCCGCGGATGTTACAAAAGTTACTCTTCAGAGATGAGTCCCCTCGAGTAGCTCTCGCCCGGAAATCCGAATGGAGAGGTATTTTGCTTCCGGAATATTTTACTCTAGGTGACTTCATCATCTTTATGCATAAAATGTGGTGGAGAGGTGGGAAGAGGGGAAAAGGGGAGACCGGAAAGTATCGACCGAACACTGAAACATGGAGTGATCCATTTCACAGCACACAAAGTCGATATGGTGGTATTTCACCGGGCGATGAGACCATCTACCACCTATGGTTATCCTTTTAGTCGCCTTTTACGACAGGCAGGATTTACCCTGGGGTTATTCTAGAGCCGCCCCCATAGGCCATTATTTTATCACTAAAATTTGTGTGTTCAGACATTTTGTGCGTAGCGTTTGACCTGAGTGTATTTTCAAAAATCTGACCTAAGTGACTCAAGCGGCTCGGTTCATTTTTGTTTTAAATCATTCGTATGGATGCTCAAAATAGGAAAATACGGTTTTCAGAAATTTTGAGTGTCGCCTATGTCGAAAAATTGTGCCGGAGTCGCCCGGCAAAAACTCCGGCTCTCTTACTTGGCTACACTAGTAAGAGAAAGACATGCGATCTTATCGCAGAGAAAAGAGATGAACCAAGTGTCAAGTGTGTGGTCAACTTGTCAAAATCATGGAAGATGTAAACAGATATTAATGTGACCACAGGCTTGCTTTGCCCACAAGCTCTGACCACAAGGAGTTGATGCGTTGAATATAATTCATGTTAGACTAATTTCTGAATTAAAGTCATAGATTTTTTCATATATTTCATTTGGAATACATATATCTATTTGGTGTTATTGACTATAATCAAAAGAATTTCTGTGAAGTTTTTCGGAAATTTCTCAAATTATTTTAGGGACTTGGATCAGAAATATATTAGAAATGATTTGAGTTGAACGTTGAGAGTAAAATCTTCGTGAAATAGAACTTTTAAATAGATAAGTCTTTTATTTTTTCAATCATTTTCAAAATGGGTGGTCAATTTAAAATCGATAGAATGTACATGGAAATACTTTTTAATTTTGTTCGTTTTTCTCTTCAGATTAGAATTCCGGGTATACTTTGGAGAAGACTCAGTTTTGACAGAAGCAGCTGCTCTTCAATATTGACTATTTTCTGTTCAGGGAGGCAGGGTTTTTTTGCTGAGGTTCCTCCCTGAGCTCTTGTATCTTATGCAGAATTGTATAGTTACCCTTTGGACCACCCCAGCTAACACTTTTTGTTCGTTTTCATATTATATTATAATTGCTCTCAATGAAAAAAGTGAAAAAAAAATAAAATTTCTTTATTTCGGATTCTACAATGCAATCTCCATCCCAATTCTAGGGCGTAAAATGGAACAAAATCATATCAATTTCTTCAATTGGGAAAAGAATTATGATTGGACGGCCAAAACCGAGATCACCGTACTTAGCATTCAGATGAAATTCTATCGTTATCGGTTCTCACCTTCTCTCTAACTCGCTTACGATTTATAACGTGTTGAGCTGAAAATATTCGGTTATGATTTCAACAGTGTAGAAAAACAGTAGGTCGGTCTTGCTCACGTTCAATTGGAGATGGTTGTCACTACACCAAGAGGCAATGGATGCGAACGTGTCGATACATTTTGAATGACTGTGACTATGTAAGCTTAAGAGACAATGGCATTGTTATCATCTGTGTAGTGTCCTGCCCTATATCTCAGTTTCTTATAACAAGGGGCACTCAATATAACACTAGGCCGAGTTTCACCAAACATTTTAAACCGGTTTAAAGGGGATAACTGAGATTAACGATTGATTTTGACGTGAAAACCACAGAAAATTATCGTTTAACGCCTTGAACGAGATTAAAATCGTTGGTGAAACCCGGCCTAAGAAGGTCAGAAGAAAACACAATGTACTTTTATCTCCGCTTACCGTCAAAGGTACAATCTGACTATTAGATACATCTCTATGATATCGAATCCACTGATTCATCATATTCGTTCCTTCGAAGGAAACCGATATTTTATTATACAACATTATAACAACTACAACTCATATGGTTCATCCTGCAAAGACGATAATCCTGAAAAGGGAACTGATTAGAAGTGGCAAGTCGCTAACGTAAATCAAAAAGAGCCGAGATACCAAAATGGTGCCCTGCGGAATACCCATAAAATTTAAAATATCATCAGTGAAGAACACATCAACATCTTTCACTTCAACTCTCTGGTCTCTGCATTTGGTCACTTTCACTCAAATAGTTCTGGATGAGTTCGAGCAGATCATCACGAATGCCACGAGCTTCCAATTTCGATAGCAGCCTTTCATAGTCAATGCTGTCAAAGGCCTTTGAGAGATAGATAGATATTTTTATTTTCAGAATTATTATCAAACGATAATAAGGTGAAAACAAGTCAAATACATATTACACTCAAATAAAAATCATTAGGATCCAACTACAATGAATATGAAGTACAGAAGGTCTTGAATTCAGATAATGAATATGGTTCACAAATTATCATAGGAAGTATACACTTTTTAAACGCTGGGAGATCAGTTATTCGCTTAATTGTGACAGGCAAATAATTATACAATTTAATTGCCATGTACAGGGTGAGTCTTTGACTTGTACATTCCTTGTACTTGGAATTCAAATCATTGAGTATTAAGTAGGCTGAATCCAGGCACGTAGCCAGGATTTTCTTTCGGGGGGGGCCCACAATTTCGGGGGGGGCCCACAATAAGTAAACATTGCAAATTTTGTCAAATATACAGGCATTTTTTGATATATACAGGCATTTTTTGATATTTCGGGGGGGGCACGGGCCCCCGAGCCCCCCCCCTCGCTACGTGCCTGGCTGAATCATAGAATTATGTGTCTCTACGCATGGTGTAATTATTATTTCACCATTTCACGGTTGAATACTTAATGGTGCGATCTTACTCAACTAGAAATGCTGACACTTTTTGCATTCTATCCCATTCAACTACTAAGTTTAAATCGTCTTGTGTTTATCGGGCAATTATTGTTTATAATTATTTACCACCGCCATCAAGATGATGAATAGAGCAGAATTTAAGAAATTGATTAAATGTAAATTACTGAATAATTGTTATTATAATGTTAGTGAATCTTTGGCTGATGACAGCTTTCTGGATTAGTATTTTGAATTTTGCATTATATTTATTTTTGTATTTATATTGACCTGTCCTATACATATTTATTATGTCATAATGGATTAATAAAGCTTATTATTATTATTATTTGTTTCGAGAACCCTTTCATGTCTGTGAAACCACCATCTTAATCTGTTTATTGTTTTATTTGCGATCTGATAAACTGCTCCACAAGAGTTAGGGATATCGTATTCAATCGTTTTCAAAAGTATGTAATCCTCGAGAAAATCGCTGTGAAATCATTATTTTAAAACTCAATAACAACTTGAATCGATCCAATAAAAGTCAGTATGAGATATTTCGTCCATTTGGTCGCCTTTTTTTTTGAAGTTTGGTTCTTTGCATATGCTTCATGAATGTTCTTATTTTGAAATGAAGTCAGTTTATCAACGGCTTCGATTTGAAAGGGGTTTTCTGAAAATGCCAAAACGTAAATTAACAAACGCTCAGGCTAATAGGCCTATCGGAATGCTACAGGGTGGCTTAACTCAGGTTGTTGTAGCGGAAAGGCTCCAAGTCAGCCAAAGTGTGATATCTCGACTTTGGAATAGGTTCAGGGAGACGAGTTCCGTGTTGGAAAGGCCAAGGCTTGGTGGGCGACGAAAAACAACACATGCTCAGGATCGTTTCCTCACCGTTTCGGCGGAAAAGAAACCCTACATCTACGTCTAGAATGCTACGGAATAGTTTTCAAAATGCAGATGGGTCCAAGTTTCCATCGAAACCATCAGGCGACGTTTGAGAGAGGTAAATCTAGGTTCTAGACGTCCATTAAGAGGAGTTCCATTAACACGTGACCATAAGCTTCAAAGACTGGAATGGGCAAGGCAAAATATCAATTGGAATGATCAATGGCGTAGTGTATTTTCACTGATGAATCCAGATATGGACGGTTTTCAGATTCTTGAAGAATAAGGGTATGAACAATCCCACGCATACCCCGTAATCGCCGCTATGTCCAAGATGTCCATCCATTCCGAGGGGGTAGTGTTTACTGCGTTCGTTATTACCAATCCGGGAGTGGAACGAGAGAAAACGGACACAGAACATCTAATAAATGTTAAATACGGATCTCTCTCTCTTTCCCGCTTTCAGCCAGAGAGAGAGATAGAGATACGAATTATCAGATGTTCTGTGTCTGTTTTCTCTCGCTCCACTCCCGGATTGGTAATACCGAATGCGCCTATAATGGTATGGGCCGGAGTATGTTTCAACGGGCGCACAGATCTACACTATAGGGAGCATGTCATTGACAATGTTGTGCCAAATTTTCACGCTGCTATTGGTGAAACTTCTCAATTTCTAGACGATAACGCTAGACCGCACCGTGCAGCCATAGATGAGAATGCGCAAGAAATGTTCAACAACCTCGTGTGTAGTATGCAAAGAAGATGTCAAGCTGTTATTGATGCCCGTGGAGGCCATACGTTGTATTGATAGTCTTCAAATGCTTGAATTCTCTGGGAATAAAATTTCGTTATTTTGCTCGATTTTTCTTAACCACGCTGCAGACCTACAGGCTAAAATTAATTTGCAACTTGAAATCATATCGAGAAAAATCTCATTTTAACTATATTTTTTTGCAGTTTAAGTCAATATCCCTAACTCATTTGGAGCAGTTTACATTGATTCGAAGTCGCAGCTGTTCTCAACTCGTAGATAAATTTTTCGAAGAAAACAGTTTTCAGTCTTAAGGAACAGTTTATTACTTTATTTACTATCTATTCAACAGCTACGTTTCGAGAAAATTCTTCTCTTCTTCAGGCTGAAATTCGAACAATGGTATGAACAATGATATGAATCTATACATTAGGACAATTAAGTAACTTGAACTAAAAAAACCAGAGCAACAAAACGATGAAAATCACAATTCACAAACTAAAACAGTGAAATCACAGAGAAAACAAATTTGACAAAAAACCATACAAATGAGAAATTCACCAACTCACCTTATGAATAACAAACTAAAAATCATCTGAAAAATTCAAACTCGTTATAGAATTCAAAAACAGCTGATTCATCTCGGGGTCTCAAATTATCGCGACGTACAGGTAGGTATGGGTTCATTAATACGAATGTAATAAAACAGAAACATTCATACGCGGTAAGAATGTGTGCAGTCGAGGAAAAAACTATTCACCTCATTTCTTTTATAATATTCGAATAAGCAATGTTGAGAGAACCAATATCCGATCTTAAGTTCACAGAATTGGGGTGTTTTTTTATGAACAACATCTCCTTGAAACTACGCTTGAACCAATTGGTCTCTTTAGTCAGAATTTTTGCATTTTCAAAATCAAAAAGATGTCCCTCGTTCTTAGCATGCTGTGAAAGAGCGGTTGCCTCAGATTGCTTCTTACAATCCAACTGCAGGTGTTGCTTTAATCTGGATCCGAAGTATTGGCACGTCTGTCCAACGTATATAGAACAGCAATTCGAACAACTCACCCCATCATAGACCAAATCTGACTGTCTCATTGGGGGATCACTATCCTTCAAACGGGAAAACAAGCTCCTAACAGTTTTTTTATAATAAGATACCACGATAGTGGATGTTCCTTTCATCAACCTAATCAACATCTGGCTCAATTCTTTGAATGGAACGACGCATCAGACAAACTAAGTATTTTCTGTTTTATGCCCTTGACAATGGCAATCTTGTGAGATGTTGAATGTTGAGAACTAAAATGTAATGTACGGTGGGATGCCATGGGTTTCGAATATAGGTCAGTTTTTATCGCAACACCGTCTCTTATCAATAAAAGGTCTAAGAATGGAATTTTACCATCTACTTCTAACTCATGGGTAAATTGAAGATCCACATGGAAGCTGTTGCAAATTCTCAATACCTCATCCAAACTACCTCTAGGCACTGACATAATCATGTCGTCAACATAAACAAAGACGAATGGTATATAAAAGTTCAAGGCAGACAGAACAAATCCGATCAAGCTATTCATAACCAATTCAGCTAAAATTGGTGAGGCTGGGTTGCCCATAGCTATTAGCTGCACCTATCACTTGTGCGTAGAATTTTTTATTGTATTGGAAATAGCTGTTGTCGAAAATGAATTTAACTATATCCAACAACACTTCAAGTGGAATCTTAACAAAGTTCTCATAAACAGCCCAATTATTCTGAATTAAACGTTCTACTAAATCTTGAGGATTTAACATCCACACTTACAAGAACATAATCATCCGGTATATTATTTATTGTGTTAATCTTAGTGATGAGATCAAATGAATTCTTGATGGAAAAGGGAAACAAGTGTTTCACTTTACTCAGCACTGTAACCAAGAACTTAGAGATATTATAAGTTGGTGAATTGCAACAAGAAACCACCGGTCTGAGTGGATTTCCTGTCTTATGTATTTTTACTAAGCCATAAATTTTAGGTGGGACAGAGTTGTATTTCCTCAGCTGTTTCTCCTCCATCTGAGAAACCAACTACAAATTTTCCAACCGCTTGACCAACTTGTTCGCCTTAACCTGAACGCCAATAGTTGGATCAGCCTTCAATTGTTTATAAGTTCCACTTTCCGATTTATAAAAGATCTAATAACTTACGATCATACTCATTCTTTTTAATTACTACTGTCTTATTTCCCTTATCCGAATTTAACACGCAAATGTCAGGGTTGGCATCTAGAAATACTTTTGTTTTTCTAAACAAAAACAGAAGGCATTTATGGAATGGATCCAGAGAAACACCGTTTTTCAACCTTATATAAAAACCATAAGCCAAACCAAAAAGCGATGTCCGCAAGCCATTCTTCACATCGACATTTAAATGATCCTGCCCCAGAATGAAGCCTTCAATATCCGACATCAAATCTAACCACGGAAAATCACACTTATTATAAGGAAGCGAAAATTTAGGGCCCAACGACAATATTTTTTCAACAAAATCTGGGAGATGTATATCAGTTAGGTTAGTTAGCCAACCTGATTGTGTAGTTATTCTTGGTGTCACCGAGAGTTTGGTGAGCTGGTGAAACTTTCTCACATTACAATTTCTAACACGCTCAAATATCGACTTAAAATATTTTTCCTGATACTTACAAAAATCATTAACTATGTCTAAAGGAACTGTACTATTAACACAATTCTTGTGATGTGAAATGTTATCTTTCAACCTTTTAATCTTCCAATTGACAATTTTTATCTCAAGATTAAGAATATCATGTCTAAGCTTACTTACTATTCTAGACACTTTGCTGGTATAGGGATGTTTTTCTTGAAATAAGGAGTATACACACTTTACTTCGTTTACTATATGTTTGGGATATATACCACTTTTTCGGCACCTCAGTAAAAAAATTCTGTTGTTGATGGCTCGTGCCAGCTTTTTGTTATCCTTGGTCCATTCCTTGAAGTGATTTTTGGAACGATACATCCTACGTATATTGATAAATTTTTCATTTCATCGTTACATTTTTATTGCAAGAATTGCAAGGTGAAATTTTATTTTCGTCCACATATCTGAATTGGCCATCGAATGTCCTTCGTTGCAATATATCACAAGCAATATTTTTTCAATAAAAAAAATTATTGAGGGTCAAGGGTATAAACTCCCAACTTCAAAACTGCATGCATTTCTCAAACCTCGAAAATAGAAATCGGCTGGTGGGAGCATATTTCTCAATATTCATTATTTCAAGAATAAGAACCTGGCACTAATCACAAATTGTTAATGTTGTAATAAGAAAATGCTTAAGAAATTCTTTTTTAAGTCACACCGCTCAGTGTGCAATCGAATGTCCATTCATTCGATATATCACAATCCATACTTACTTACTTAATTACTTACATATATTCCAATTTGAAAAACAGTAGTGTGAAGCGTAAAGGGTGAATCGTAAATTCAAAAAAGCATAGGGAGACGTGCTGTCGAAATTACAAATCCATAGAATCGTGGATTTCCCTTAATAATAATTAGTAAAAGAATAATGGCCTAAGTGCAGTACTTTCCGATCACAAATTGTAAATTCTTTCCTTATTTTTTTCAAATAGAAGCAGCACAAGCCTTTTTACCTTCAGCCACATCGCTGAATAGATAAACAAATTACCTTTCACTTGATGTATTACAATCCAATAATATATTCCCATTTGAAAAAATTAAGTAGTGGGATGCGGGGCGCGCAGGAGGTGAGATAAATCAAATTCAAAAATCATAGGATAAAATGATTTTGAAATTAAAAACCGATTGGTGCGAAGATTTTTCTTAATGATTCCTCGTACAAGAATTATTGACGAGTTAGAGGGAAGTCGCCTAATATGGGGAGGTTTTCTAATTTGGGGAGATCCAAAATCTCAGACAATGAGGGTGTACGACTAATTACACGCACTCTATTTTGTAGAGTATGTCTTGTTGCCTACACTATAGAAATGAACAACTGTTTTATTAAAAACATGAAAGCGTGAGCCCACTTTATCTGAACGTGAATATTTATAAAGTTTATTCGTTTTATTGATTTTAATTAATAACTAGGGCAAGGTGAGTAACTAAGCATTTGTTTTTTTATTGAATGAAGCTTTGCAGATACAACATTGATGCTTTACGTTCATTTTAAATAATAAAAACTCAGTATTTATTTTTTGGGGTTATGAACCTTAGAGGACTGGGTCTCCTATTACGGGGAGTTGAGGGAGTCCTAATTTGGGGCTCCCCATATTAGGAACTTTTCTACTCTAGAAGTATTTTCAACACTCAGTAATTGTTGTGGACAAAGGCAGCTAGATAGTCCTTAAATACCAGCAACTACCAAGCAACAGAAATTTGTATTTCCTAGCGAAATAAGCCCTGCGTATTTGGCAGTCACAAAAAAAGAAATCAAAACAAAATCCAATGCCCAAAAAAATAAAACTGTAGTTCCTGTAAAACCAAGTAAGCCCAAGAAGGGGAAAAAGGTTGACTCTTCAGGAGAATCATCTGATGAAGAAGGCGAAGCCCAATATATGGATGACTCTGCAGACGACCCAATGTCTGATGACGATGTAGATGCGGAGTGCATTTACTAAGTTGGTCTTTATTCAGATGGCCACGAAGGTGAAGACTGGGTTTGCTGCACTGTGTGCTACAAGTGAGCCCACACACAAAGTTGTTTTTTAATAAATGCATCTTAGTAGATTTTGAAGTTATTTTCTAAAAAACAACATCCAAATTTTTTTGAATACACTTTACATCCAATTGAATCTATAACTTTATTCTGCAAAGGTGTGTGTATATATATGAAAATTCGACCTCCCCAATTAAGGTGCCCACAGGTTCCTAATTTGAGGAGATGCTTTTTTTACATAATAGAATAACTACCCCAATTCAAATAAATTTGAATATTTTTGTACATACATATATCATCTGTCCTGGCGTAAAATATTATCAGTACGAGTTTTCTTCAATTTTGAACATATCATGCAGTTTTTTTACTATTTTCAAAAAAACCTCCTCATATTAGGCGACTCTTCTCCACGTTATTTTTTGGCACACTGTATACATACTTCAAAATAAATATGTTGTGAATTCTATAATGTATTGCAGGCGAGGACAAACCGAAATCTATTTTAATTTTCACTATACAGGGTGAGTCTTTGACTTGTACATTTATTTAAACAGTAGATTCCTCTTATGAAACGAAACACTTTTTCCTATACCATTTTTCAAAATTCGGTTTGGTTTGGAAGATACAGGGTGTCGAAAATCCATGAAAAAAAACCTTTCTGTTTTTATCTTCGGGACCGTTATTTCGAATTAACTGAATTTCAGTTGAGTGTACTCTATTCATGGTGCATATTCCTCAATAAAAACCTATTCAATATATCTCCTAGTATAAAAGTAACAGGGTAGTCGACTCATCAATACACGCTAAAACACCATAAAACAACTTCAAAAAGATAAACGGTTCATATTTTCGAAAGAATCAATCATTTGAGAAACTAGAAGTATTCTTATTTTTTTTCAATAAAACGCGTCTTTTTCAAGTTATTTGCAATTTTACCCGGAGAAATTTGACGAAAAAATCATTAATTTCAAGAATAATCTGAATGCGTCTCTGAATTAAATATCATCGAATATTATTCCTTCTCTGGTCTTAAAAACGAGTTTATAATGTTGTCACAATATTCATCAACTTTGTTGAGACTTAAATTCAAATGATGGAAAACGTTGATGTAGAGATATTTAATAATAAAATCTCACAAATGTGGGAGATAAAATTGAACACCAAGGAGCATTTAATACCTACGCACAGTTTCTATTAAAAATTTATTGTTACCGGTCCATATTGAAGTTAAATGTTGATCAGATACAAATGCGGATATGAATGATGAATATCGATAAAAACTACGTATAAAATTGAAATCAATGAAAAATAAAATGATACCTTATAATCTGTGGCGATGTTCCTATCTAAAGACTATCATCTTGGAATTTTATAAACTCGACACGGTTAAAATTATATTAATTCACTTCACATAATAATCACATTAGAACAATAATTCACTGAATGTATTCAGAACTTCACATAATGTTTAGAGTTTGTTATTGTTTATAGTTGGCCTCCAAGGGTAATTGAGATAACCCATCCAGAGACAACCACACAATCCGTCCGTATTCGCTATACGCATGCGTGAAGAAATTCGCGGCAAACTCGATTTATGATGGAAACGGCAGAAGCCATAGATGAGAGAAAGAGAATTCATAGATATGTTTTGTAAAAAATCCTTAACCTCAATGAAAATATCAGCAAGCTGACAACATCTTCTTGAAATTTCTGACCAAATATTCACAGAATCGATACGAAATAGATTAGGTAAGGTTGTTAAATAAATAAATTCTGATGATCTGAATGAAAAGTCTTTCTTCATGAGATTGTTTGGGAATTTCGAGGAGAATATGAACAAGTTATTAGTGTTTACAAACTAATCTGCAGAAAAATCGAAGAAGGAACTTATTTTGGTGTGAGAAATGTGGCTTTTTAGTTGCCGATATTATCCGATGAAAATAACTGTTTTTGTTGAAATGATCGTGTTTGCAACATTTTTATTCCAATAAGGTTAGTACTTGAGTATTTCCTAAATGTATAAACTCAGTTTCAATCGAGAAATTTTAACTTTGAATCAATTCCACAGTATCATTTCAGGAACGTATTGAGCCCAATTTTTTTCTATAAATGGCTATATCTTTTCAACAGAGCCGAATTCGGAAAAATGGAAAATGAAAAAAAGGTTTCTTTCGGCCTCACGAATCTACAGTTAGAATATATGTACAAGTCAAAGACTCACCCTGTATGTTTCGAACTTTTCATATTGTCAAAATTACAGGATAACGTCCCTGGGACATGCTGGTTCATTTTCATATTGTCCCCGCCTGCAATACATTATAGAATTCACGACATATTAATATTGAAGCTTATACCTACTATTAATTGCTCAAGTGGGTAGCGGAAAAATCATTGCGTATAGTGCACCTAAACATTACTCACACAAAATTTCATTGATTTAGTTTAGGTGGTTTTTTCTTTTCAGTTCAATGTTTATACAGTCGGATTTTCGTTTTTCCAATAATAATTGGTTTATTTGTTGTTTCTATGCATGAATAATTTCATTCCTTACAATGAGGGATTGAATTTGCAAGAATCATATTTCTTGATCTTTACATCGTTTGTGTGCTCATTTCAGCCAAAATACCAAATTTCAGGATTTTAGGAAGTACCAATCCATAAATTATTTTCTAGGCATCACTACATCCCCCATAAAATGGGGTATAACGAGAGAGTAACTTAATCTATCGTTGTAGATCATTCGTACCAAATTTCAATTTTAGGAATTTTCGGAATATCTTTTAATGAGAATTTATTATACAGGTTCGGAAACCAAACTGAAAACATAGGGAATTCAGCGTTACACAAGTATATGAATATTGTCTAGTGGGCCAGTGAAATAATCAAAACCCTAGGTGCGATGCGACAACAAATTGGGAACTAACATATTCAAATTGGGAATAATCAAAATCAGATTTGGAATAATCAATTTCATATTGGAATGACATCCGTTTCTATGTATATCAGATCTTTGAATTCGGTACTCGATATGTTATTTACTCTCAATTTTTTCGAAAATAAGTCACGAACGATAAGTTTACAATTTCTTTTTCATAATCTTGACTTATATTAAGAAGAAAGCTGCAGATTCAATGAAAAAGCAGGTATGCAATGGAAACATAACACATGACAGACAGAATTTCGTCTTCAAAGAATGGAAAATTTGATTAGAAGAAATACATATATCAACCATTACAGTTAGTACCTGTAGAAGATATGTGGCATATCCAGAAGTTCATATCTGATACCTACTGATGTTTCTAATTTTTTGGATATGAGAGTTTGACCACAAATATAAAATTTTTTTAGTACTTGTTACACTTTTTGAATATTTGATAAGTTTAAATACTATATTAATAGTTTTTTCTTTATGTTTCATCACAATAAAGATCTTCTGATCATGCCTGATCTTGATTTACATAGCCACGAATGTCGTTTCGATTTGAAATTGATTATTCCTAATTTGAATGTGTTTATTCCCAATCTGATTCTGATTATTCCCAATTCGAATATGTTAATTCACAATTTGATTTCGATAGATCCCAATTTGAAGTTGAAAAGGTATAGATTTGAGTTCTCGTTTTTCTTCCGGAATAATCCGCAATATTTTATCGGTCGTAGCGCTACTGCGGCACTGGAAAATAGCGCGACCCCTTTCGGGAGAAATGAAAAGTATTTCAAGAACTCAGATTTTCGATCGACAAGAAAGTCTTAAACAAAATCTAATCAGTGCCAACACCAGGTATTCTATGCATCTATGTTGCTTCGAACGAGAGAGACATCGAACCGTCAGGTTCGAAAAAAAATACTCTTCTTCTTCTTCCTCTTTTCCTAAGACTTAGTCTTGTTTCTTCCACTATTCAGCCTCTTGAGAAACAGATGTCCAGCTGTCGTGCCATCTCTTGGGGGGGCGGCCGAGAGGTCTTCGTGAGTTTGGTCTTTCATCCTTTGCCCACTTCGCCCATCGATCATCCGTCATTCTGTCGACGTGGTCTCTCCAATAGCGTCGTCGCGATCTCGTGAATCGCACTACGTCTTGAATGTTCAGCTCTTCTCTTATATCGTCACTCCTTATTTGGTCCCTTAAGCTAACTCCTTTAATGGTCCTCAATGTTTTCATCTCAGCTACCCTCATCATGTTCTTTGTTTTAGCTGTGTCCGCTCGAGTTTCCACTGCATATGTAAGTAGTGGTCTTACTACTGTTTTGTATATGCGGACTTTACTATCGGTAGATATATATTTGTTCTTCCATATGAGGTCTCTCAGATATCCGGAGATTCTTGAGGCTTTATTTACTTGTGTTCGTACTTCTTGTTGTAAGGTTTTGGAGCTTGTGATCTCGACTCCTAAGTATGTGCATTGCATGCATTGGTGAATGATTCTGTCATTTACGGCTAATTTACATCTTGTAGGCTCCTTTGCTATGACCATTGATTCTGTTTTTTCCAAGGATATCTGCATATTGAGATTTTCGGCTGTTGTTTGGAACCGGTATAGCAGTCGTTGTAAGTCGTCCTCATTATCGGCCATCAGGATCACGTCATCAGCATAGCATAGTATTTTCATTGATCGTAGTCCCATTCTGTATCCTCCAGATACCTCTTTTACACTCTTAATTATCCGATCCATGATTAAGTTAAACAAGAATGGGCTCAGACAATCACCTTGGCGGACTCCTGTTAGTATTGGACCTTGTTCAGTAAACCCTTGTGATGTTTCGATTTGTGTTCGGTTATTTCCATTGAGCTCTTTTATCACGTTAATGTAATTTACGGGTGTCCTGTGTTCTCGAAGTATATCAGCGATGTCGGCTATACGAACTCGATCAAATGCCTTCTTGAGATCTACAAAACAGAGAAACAGAGGTTTTTGATATTCGATGGACTTTTCGATCATTTGCCTGAGGATGAAAATTGCGTCTATTGTCGATCTATTTTGTCTGAAGCCTTGTTGTTCGTCTCTAACTTTTATTCTGATCGACAATTTTTTTGTAATGATTTTGGTCATCAGTTTACTTACGCTGTTCAATAGGCAGATCATCCTATAATTTTCCGGATCGTTTTTGTTTCCCTCTTTGTATATTGGTATTGTTATGCTGTTTTTCCAGTCATTAGGTACTTTTTGGATCGAGATAATTTTTTGGAATAGTATTGTGATCGCTCTTTCTAATTCAAGTATTCCGTACTTCAGCATTTCATTGACGATTCGATCTGGGCCAGGAGCTTTTCTGTTCTTCAATGTTGACAGTGCCTCATGTACATCCTCTAGCGTTATGTTGTACTCGTCTGGAATACGACGATTTTATTCCATTGCATGGAAGGATTTCACAATAGACCTCTTAGTCCAAGATCCCAGAGCAATCAGACATAACTTATTTTCACACGGATGAAACCTAAGGTTTTCAGTAGCGTCTCGTGTGCCTTGAATACCTACGCCACAGTATAAGGTAGCTCTACCTTATACTGTGCCTACGCGCTTTTTGGAACTTGCCGAGTGACACCTGGGCAGGTACCAGGTGAGAAAGGCAACTAAAAAATAAGAATTATTCAACTTAAATTCACATGGCTGATTTTTATATATGTCATGTAGAATATTATTTTGAATATCATAAGTGTCAGACACTTTTGATGGACCAGAGCTTTTGTCAGACGCTTTCGAGCTACCCAAAAAATAAATGAACTTTACTTATTTTTACATGTCTGATTTTTTAATATGTTATTGAAGTATTTATTTAAGAGTTTTATTCAATCAGTCAGACAAATTACAGTGACCAAACATCCCCTAAGTCAAAAATTATTCGGCCAGAAGTATGAGGGCGAGAGCACTATACGCATGCGCCTCAAAAAATTTAATGTACTATAATACTAACTGTTTTCAATCTGAGATTTTTGCATCTTTATTTCAACAAAATTAACTTTAACAAGGAAATAATTAATAAATATTAAAGTGAATAAGTTTATAGCATACAGAGTGTAACAGCCAAATGGAATAAATTCGATGACGAATAAATGAGGGGGTGTTAGGAGAAACGCTTGGACACGTCGATTTGTAATTTTAAATGCACATATTTTTCGAGAAAATAAAATTATATAGGGTGTTCCATGCGACCGTGGTCAATACCAACTCTCTTATTTCAAACGGAACCCCCTGTATATTATTTTTTGTTGGCTCTTCAGAAAATTCTAGACATAATTCATGTACACTGTCCTATACCTATCTTCAACCTTCTCGGAAATATTAAGTGTTTTCAGATTTTTTACAGAAATTAACATTTCAAATGAAAATTATTTTATTTCACAAATTCGATACATTACACTGAATACTTATTTCCCATTTACCTCTTGATATGAAGAAAGTAAGCAAAAACCATTACTGAGCTGAAATTAAAAAGAAAACAAAAACAGATTTGTTTATTCTCATAGCCATAGTAACACGTTGTCTGTTTGCATGACAATAAGTGATAAACTTATATCCTGTTCCAGCAAATCCACAAGTTCCTGCCAATATAATATGGTGTCAGCATTACCCATTACCCAATCAATGTCCGGCAGTACTTGATCCAAATTTTTCCAAATCGGTGGATAGGGAGGCGCGGATCGATAGAATGGCCAGCACGATCTCCTGATCTGACACTATTAGACTTCTTTTTGTGGGAATATGTCAAAAGTATTGTATACGAAACGAAACCCTTGAACTTAGACGACCTAAAAAACCGAATCACGCTTGCGATTATTAGATCAGTCACGCGTGAAATATTGAGTAACGTTAGAAGACAATTTTACACCAGATTAGCATGTTGCCAAGACGTTCGCGGCGAGCATTTTGAACATTGACATTAATGTTTTTTTTATAATTGAGAAATAATCAGAATTACTTATTAAGTTTTGAGTGTAATGTACCGAATTTGTGAAATAAAATAATTTTTATTTAAGACGTTGATTTTTGCAATAAATCTGAAAACACTTAATACTTCCGAAATATTTAAAGATAGATACCTATAGGACATTGTGTATGAATTGTGTCTAGAATTCTCTGAAGAATCCAAAAATAAATTATATATAGGGGGTTGCATTTGAAATAAGAAACTTGGTATTGGCCACGGTCACATGGAAGACCCTATATTATATCATTTTCTTGAAAAATATGCGCATTTAAAATCACAAATCGACGTGTCCGAGCGTTTTTCCCAACACGCCCTCATTTATACGTTATCAAATTTATTCCATTTGGCTGTTACACTCTGTATTTTTGGGGTTATCATTTTTTATTCATCATAATTATCGAGACAACGCAAAACAGCATAAACACAGTAGATTGAAACAGATGGTGAGTTTAAGAAGGGGAACCGAGTTATTATGGACGTCTCACTCACTCTGAAGCCCTCATACTTCTGGCCGAATAATTTTTGTCTTGGGGGATGTTTGGTCACTTTAATTTGTCTGACTGATTGAATATGACTTTTAAATAAATACTTCAATAATATATTAAAAAATCAGACATGTAAAAATAAGTAAAGTTCATTTATGTTTTGGGTAGCTTAAAAGCGTCTGACAAAAGCTCTGGTCCATCAAAAGTGTCTGACACTTATGATATTACTTTAAAATAATATTCTACATGACATAATATATAAAAATCGGCCATGTGAATTTAAGTTAAATAATTCTTATTTTAAGTTACCTTTCTCACCTGGTACGTGCCCAGGTGTCACTCGGCAAGTTCCACAAAGCGCGTAGGTATTCAAGGCACACGAGTCGCTACTGAAAACTTCAGGTTTCATTCGTGTGAAAATAAGTTACGTCTGATTGCTCTAGGATCTTACTCTACCTCCAGAATACGTAGAACAAATATGAAAGATGTGAACTAAACCAGAATGAAAGAGAAGCAGGTATATTTCATGCGCAACTTGTGGGCAAACCTTAGTGCGAGATAGAAAAGAAAGAGATAGAGAGAGGGAAGCAATGAAATGAGATTCTACTGTTTTTATCGTACCGTGACCCTCACTTCGGGCTGGTTTTATAAAAGGCGAACCGAGGATTCAACCGTGCGCCAACTACCAGATAGTGAGGAATTTGGTTGTTGACGCAACGGTTGAATCCTCGGTTGGCCTTTATAATACCGTCCCTTAGTAACACAACATTGTTGAGATATAATAAAATTTTGATTTTCGATAAACAATACAACAAATAACATCCACATCCAAATCGTCGACTGCGTAAAATAATAATATCAATTGTCAAATGTCAACGATTTAAGGAGGGAAATTTTGACGACCAATAATATTCATTCTTAGCCCACAAGTGACGCGCGCAACTTTCACCTGCACAGGTAATTCTGGAAAGGTCTATTGCAACAACAAATGACACGAATTTTCGAAATAGCAGATCTCGAAGGTGTCGGCCTATCTTAATTCATTCGATATGTTTCCAAGTTAGATTTCCGATCTTGAATACATCAATCTTTTCCTTGTTAATGTGATAACCCTATAGCCTACTTACAAAAGTTCAGCTTTCAAATTCCGGAAATTGAGCTTTAAAGTTTCAATTTTCTGAAGCTATGAGTTTTCGTTATCCTACCTTCATTCTGTTTTACTTGGCTTCAATTGAAGTGAATTTCGATGGAAATAAATTAGAACCTCTGTAAGTATCAAACAATGTTTATTGACGGTTATTCAATATCTACCCATAGAAGTTGAATTGTTTTTTCAAGTCAATAGATACAAAAAAAATATCACAAAAATCATTTGACTATTTTTCAATCTTTTCCATACTTGAAAACATTCGAATCTCCGCCAAAATATTTTAGTGATTTTCGTACCCAGACAACAAATAACACAAGATCCCAAATATAGCATGAAAAAATGTAGGATTGTTAGTGACTTCAACAGGTCTGAAAAATTCCTACCTTTTTTCAGGGCAAATACCATATTCAAAAGCAGGAGAAAAAATAGTCATTATGTCATTCACAGACCGTTCACGCCATAAAATTTCAATATAGAATTTGAGGGTAGTGGGCGTAGTGGCTAATAAGTAGATATACGAAAGAGTACCTAGTCTTAAATCCAGGGTCAGTTGTCGCTATACGCATGCGTAGTGCGAAGAGAAGAGACATGTCATTATGTAGCCATTGTTACCTTATGGAATTTTCTTCGTGTTGCCGATAACCCAATCACAATTTTCCTATCGCTCATGCGCAATAGTTCTCACTGGCCCTTGGCAGAGCTCAGTAGATGTTTCACTTTCAATTTCAAGGATCAAATTATAGGTTAAGAATTATGTGGTTCACGCAACGATATCGCGTGTCATAAATCACTTCACGCAGTTTTGGAAATAATGAAGTCATCTCACTCTTCTCCAGCAATATCACATTATTTCCTCATAATGTAAGTTCCATGCTAAACTACTCGTTCAGTCTTTCGTTTATATGTAATTAGTTCGTAATTGCTATACTCGGGAACGTCCGCGCCAAACTTCCCTGATTTTGCCCTCATATTGCGTGGAACCCTCTTCAAGCCCTGTTTATGTCCTTATTTAGAGTCAAACCTTATTCACATCCTGTTCACTCCCATATTTCTGGTGGAATACCCTTCACGACCTTTTGCGGCATTATTTCGCAGGAAACCCTCTTCTCGCCCTTCAAGTTCTCCTCACAATTATATCCTTGTGTTTGCTAAAACCATCTTTGTTCAACTTTGACTCTATTAACGTTTTCATCTCCTAGTTTTTCAATCGCTGTTTGCTCAATCTCCGTCTCACGGCGAGACCTGAAGAGATTACTGTTCAATTTCCTTTCCCCAGATGCTGTTTCCCTCTCCGATCCCCTCCAATCGCCAAAGGTATCGAAAGTAGATGAGAAAGTAGAACTTATCCCAAACAAAAATCAACCACCCTTTTGTAGAGCTCACTAAAAGAATTTTTCATGAGTAGAAACTAGATGCATAGAAATACCTGGTGTAACGACTCCTTAGTGAAAATCGTGACCAAAATTTGTAGATTAAAACGGCACTCTAGATTGGAGTTCTCGTTTTACTTCCGGAATAATCCGCAATGTTTTATCGGTCGTGGCGCTACTGCGGCAAATAATATCTAATCAGTGCCAACACCAGGTATTCTATGCATCTATAGTAAAAAATTCACTCACTATTTCATAGAAAAATTTGAAAATACGAGTATAAGGCCTGATGTCTCCACATACAATTCGAACTTGAAAATAACAAGTGATAGAGGTCTCTTTGAACAGGTTATGAACCACGTTAACTGAAGCACCTTAGATAGATTGTTTAGTGGTGAAACATGAATTAATTCTGTCTGAAAACCTCATTAACGAAGTCAGTCCGTATCGAGAGGATTCAAAATATACCAATTTATATCACCTTTATTAAAGAAATGTTATTGTCTCAGACAGTATTCCAGTAATACCCTATTACGTAAGATATTATCTAAAGTGGGTCGGTCAACTGAACCAGGTTTTTTAATAAAAAAATAACGAGCTGCTCTCAGCCAAATATCACATGGAAGAAAGTTTACTGAAATCAGGTTAATAACCTTTTCTGGAATTTCCGGCAATATTGACAGGAAATTACATGAAAATGAGTAAATTACAGTTTAAGAACATTATATGGTACCGATTTGTTCTGGATTGAAACAATAACTGACAGTGGAATCTTTCCTTCGAAATATTCCGCTAGTAGGTAGGTTCGTACTCTTATGCTAAAGAGATGCATCTGACTTGGTATTTGGTACTCAGAATCGATAGTTTTATTGCATTTCCATATGTAAAAACCCCGCACTTTTCTTATGTAAAGTGGTGACCGGTCAAATTTTCGGAAAGTTTGGTATGTTGTTGTACCCGACTCAGTAACCAGTCGATGGGCCCAATCCAATCCTATGGCTAGTTTGCATAATACAGGGGGGGTTTTGAAGTTGAAAATTGCCCAGATTTTATTTTTTATTTACCTATTAAGAGTTAGATTGGATTCTTGTTGCATGCAGACGTTTACTACATGTTCTAGACTTCTAGTTATGAAATTAGTGGATACGTACCTACTAGTATGGGCCAGCAGATCTACCTTCTAAGTAGTTATCCTCATTGTAAAACTCATGTGATTTTATTGGCGAAATGTCAAAGTTTGATCGATTTTCCTGAAGGAATTGGAAAACTTTGAGAAATATGAATACCGAGCTATTTTGCATTGACTTTTTCTCTTTCGATATATATAATTACATCACGGCCAGAATATCTGTAGAAAAAGTTTTATCGAGTTCATAATGGCCTTTTTTTGTTGGATTTTCTCGCAATTTTCGAGAATTTTTTGAAAATACTTCTACAGCGCCTGAAGAATCGGAATTACACCCACGTATGAATCGATTATTCCCCTTTTCGACCGTATAAAAATTTCCTCACCGAATCGCAGCTTCACTGCGATTTTAAAATTCTTCTGGACCTTCTTTTCGACAGACTCCCTCGGGCCGGTCCACCAAGTCACCATTTCAGTAAAGTATAGAAAGATCAAAAATATTTATATATACAAGGTGATTCACGACTGTATGACGATGACGCTAGTTTTTTGCCAAAACTCACTTTTTCCACTGTGACGTCAGGGAGGCATATTTTTGAAACGTTCTCTTCGATATAGTATTTTGACGGGAAAATATTGCACAGTACACATTTTTGATACAGGGTGTTTCACAAGGAGAACCACTAGACATAATTATTTTTTTAGGGATTATTTCGAAACTCTGTATTTATGGATTGATTTTTGGGAAAAAAAATACCACAAACATATACAGGGTGTTTCACCATAAACTGGACAAACATATATAGCCGTGTAGACGACATCAGGGAAGTCGTTTTTGCCTTATGACATATACCCCGTTTTCGACGCATAAGCGAGATACAGGGTGTTCAATGTCAACTTCGAGCAATATTCTGATAACTGTTGTGAGTTACGCGTGATATTTGAAATAACGGTTTCTAGTCAAATCTTAGTATTTTTAGGGGGTCAATTGAATTGTGGTGTGGAATTTTGCGAAAAAAAATTCAATATGGCGGAAAACCTGCAAAGTTGGAATTTTTTTTTCTCGGTTGTTAATTTGGAAAGCATAATCTCAACGTACTCGATTTTCTAAGATTTTCCGTAAAAAAATTTTTTCAAAATTCGAACACAACTTTTTTTTACATGTCTTCAGTGAAAAAAAAAATCGGCCAAAATTTTTGGAATTTTTCATGGTTGAACTATCTTCAATTCTGAATACTTGGGTGAAAACAGAATGAAAAAATATCAATTTGTTTTCTTTTTGTAGCCTTCCGAAGATTACACTCGGTGTACTTTCTTAATTTTTATTTGAGAAACTGGAGGGCGTACGGAGGTCAAAATCGTGCTGATGGGCTGCCAGAATGATCTGGATAAAAATATTAAATTATAAACCAAAAAAAATTTTTTTCACAAAATTTTGGTAGGAATCGAACTCGACGAGTATGAATTGGATTAATTCTAATCCTATAAATCTCCGTTACCAAAGCAACACTAGTTGATCGAGAGTGTGAAGTTCGAACCTTACCAAAGTTTTTCGAAAAAAAAAAAATTTTTTTTTACAATTTTTTTTTATTTCATATTTCTATCTGGGTCATTCTGGCAGCCCAGCTGCACAATTTTTACCCACGTACGGCCTCCAGTTTCTCAAATTAAAATTAAGAAAGTACACCTAGTGTCATCTTCGGAAGGCTACAAAAAGAAAACCAAATGATATTTTTTCATTCTTTTTCCACCCAAGTATTCAGAATTGAAGATAGTTCAACCATGGAAAATTCCAAAAATTTTGGGCGAAATTTTTTTTTCACTGAAGACATGTAAAAAAATAGTTGAGTTCGAAATTTGAAAAAATTTTTTCACGGAAAATCTTAGAAAATCGAGTACGTTGAGATTATGCTTTCCAAATTGGCAACCGAGAAAAAAAAATTCCGACTTTGCATGTTTTCCGCCATTTTGAATTTTTTTTTGCGAAATTCTACACCACAATTCAATTGAGCTCTCAAAAATACTAAGATGTGATCATAAACCGTTATTTCAAATATCACTTACCACAGTTCACAGAATATTGCTCAAAGTTGACATTAAGCACCCTGTATCTCGATTATGCGTCGAAAACGGGGTATATGTCATAAGGCAAAAATGACTTTCTCGGTGTCAACTACACGGCTATATATGTTTGTCCAGTTTATGGTGAAACACCCTGTATGTGTCGCTTATCTCCAAAATATTCAAGGTGGTTTATTCATAGGAAGGTATTCTATTTCGGGAAAAGTACAAAAACATGATCAACCTGTATTCAAAAATTTCTCACTATATAGGGTTAGAACTATCTAGAGGGGCACTACAGGATATCAAAATTCGTTGGAGATACAGGGTGGCTTGAATCTCGATTTTCAGTTTTTTCAAGATATCTCGGGAACCTTTAGAGATATTTTGGATCTGTTAAGACCAACCCAGTCATCCTTAAATAACGCAACTTTTTTTCTCATTTAAGCCACCCTGTATCTTTAACGGTTTGCGATATCCCTGTAGTGCCCCTCTAAATAGTTCTAACCTTGTATATTGATTTCCATAACATCTTCATACATCCCCATACTATGACCAGTTTCCGAGATATAGGGCGTTAAAGTTGAGAATTACTGATTTTATCAGTTTTTTTTCAAATCGAAAGGCCGGAATGATTTTATGTTGCACCTATGAGTTATTATGTCACAGGGTGGCCAAGTGCTAACCCGGTCTCTTGTCAGACAGTAAATAAATCAATCAATCAAATCAATGAGTTATTAGAGAATACAAGGAACGTCACAACATTGCAAACATTTTTACTACATTTTGATTCCGTAGTATTACAGTTACCCAGTTCAGTTTTGATGATTTTGGAAATTGGTTTCACCATTTATAATTGGAAGGAGCGTCTGATTTTTCTAAGGTATAATTACCTTAATTATTACCTCGAATTCTACCGAAAATAACCTTCCCAACTCCCATCAGGAATCGAAGAATGGAAGTTTCATTTTTCTAGAAATATGAGCTCTCACGCAGAACAATAAATGGCAATTCATCGTGTCATATTTTAGATTTTTTATTGTGGGGTTTACTGTTTCTGTAATGAAGTCGAGGATTGGATAATACTCTATGGTTTATTGTATTTACGAATTTAATAATTATGAATTTTTTCATTCTATTCCAAATTAGTTATTAGATTCCTCAAAAATAATCCGAATAAATGGTTGAAGTTGTTTGATCAGACATCAGACAATCAATTAGATAGATATTCGCAGCATACGGAACACTTTTCTTCAATGAAGTTGAGTGGCATGAAACGGGCCTGTCGCTCATAAAGAATCATAATCCCTGATTCAATAATGCCTATAATAGAACCACCGTCTTCTTAATTCGAGGTGGAACTCGCCACGAAAAGTTTTACATTGAAAGGAATCGCACAGGTGTTCGCGAAGGAATTTGCAATTTTTTTCTTACATAATGAAAACGATGTCGAAACGATTGATTGATTAATTACTATCTCTCTGTGTGTCTGCCCATAAAGTTAATTACTGATCGGCTGATTCAACTAATCCAGTTTTGAACTCGGATAAAAGAATGCGATCTTGGTTGAATCTTGAGCTGAGCGAAAACTGTTTTCTTTTCATCATCTTCGAATAAAACTTCTGTACAACTGGAACGCACCATATTTGCGTATATTGGACATAATTTATCCTTTGATTTTTTTCTCAGAAATCTTGAAACTTCTATTGAATTGGGTTATCAATTTCAGTTACTTTGTGGCAAAAAGATTTGGGCAACGACATTAGTTGGACAACATTCAATTCATAATAAGAAATATAAGTATGTACTTTTCTGAAAAGATAGAATTGAATTGATTCATTAATTAATATTGGATGTTAGTAACTGAGTGCGAAAAACTTCAGGGAGTGCTTCTATACAGGGTGTCCGGGAAAATGTGGGAAATCTATCGGATTCAGATAAAACATAAAAAAATAAGATGACTTTTTTTTTCCTCCCTACGGAGATACAGCCTTCTAAATGACGTCACTGGAAATCCATTTTACTGGAATGAATTTCAAACTACTTAATATAATTTCAAGAAAATTTGATATAATGAACAGTAGTGAGGACCTCTTGAAATACTGCCCTTAAATTCAAATTATCTCTTTCAGTTTACCAGGGGCGAACTAGGTTGTACATTTTAATGCTTACATTTTCAACACCCTGTATGATGAGGAGTAAATAAAAACAAATTTGGATAGCAATCGGCTTGGTTGGATTCACTTATCACGAATTCGTTAGCAAATTTAATTCAGCCAATTTTCCTCATAATTTCAATACAACAGACGTGGTCTAGATGAAATTTTGCAATTGGACGGAAGATGACCAGAACCAAATAGATGAAGCGAATTATATAGAAAAAATTCCCAATATTTCTGTAATAACATATTCAGGGTCATGGACGATTATTTTGACAGCTGATGTCAAAAATTCTCTTCGTTTGATTCTTGAATGCGAATCTATCTATAAGATGGACTAACATTCGAAACGAATCTACTGACAAGATTGATGAAGGAGCACTCAAAAGCTCCTGACTACACCTCAGTGCTTTAGTGACCCATTTTTCATATAGGTGTTTTCAAGTTCAATAAAGCAGTGGTTTCCAGCCACAAAATCAAATTTTCAATAAAATCGTTTCTCCCGTTCTCCGTAAAGGTGCAGGGTATCACCGACCGTGGTCCATACTGTATATAGAACCTGTATATCGAAAAATGAGTATTATCGGTAACTAAATACATATACATACAGTGTTTTTTCAGTGTTTCTTTAGACGTAGGTATTCGAGGAGAGAATTTTGATAAAAATTTAAGATTCTATATTTTTGTTTTAGGGTAGGTACATGAACTTCGTAAAATATTTTCAAGCGGAATCTACTTCCGGTTGTGTGTGAACTTTGTTATTTCAAATGTTACATCCTGTATACGTATTTATACATATTTGAATTTTTCGTTCATTTCTGCACTGATTTGATGTACCTATGATATGCGCAACCACTTCAAGCGATTGTTGAGTTATAGCCTAATTGTCCCATTTGTTGAGAGAAAGAGTGTCACAAATTAGTGTTTATATCTCCAAAATCCCTCATTGTAAGTTTTTTTTCTGCAACAGTGGAATTAAAGAAAGTACGCTGATGCTGCTTCTTGTCAAGGGCGGATATAGCTTCTTTTCATGGGGGGGTAATAACGATTGAAAATCATGTTCACAATAGCTAGGCACACACGAGAGGGAAATCTGTAAGATCTGATCCGCAGATCTGTAACAGATCTGGAAAATTGAAATTTTTTATGTGCACCACATTACGTAATTTTTTTTAAGGACATTGATACTCATGGGGGGGGGTAAATTACCCCCTGTACTTCGAAGTGAGCCTCAATAAAACTATGAAATCTCATTTTTTTCAAATGGTAACCATATAGTTTTGTAATTCTGATCGATTGTTCGTCAAAAACTAGTTAGAGCGTACTAAACATTTCATGTCTTCAAAATCAGTACTTTTGCCGTTATCTGATAAAATTCGAATTTCACGACTAGAGCCAGGTTTTGCTCAGTCAAATTCATTGATAGGCTCGTCTTTTTTTAAGTAGGCTGTGTTTAGGGAATTGTCATCCTTACTTATTTATATTGGTCAAGCTCTATGCAAAAGATGCAATAATAATTAGGTAGGTACACTAGGGTAATAATTTATCAAGTATCTTCCTCTGTGAACTGTGATGTTCTTTTCTCTCATTGTTGTACTTTCAAAAGTATTATATCATGATTCTAATCAATCGCCCTATTATTGCTCAGATAAACTGAGTTATTTTCTGTCTGGAGGAGTTGATCGCTCCAAACTTCAGGATTACCACGAATTTTTTATAAGAAATTTGTAATTTCGGATCGGAGTGCTAGTGTTTTTCATGATGGCCCCTGTAGACAGAATATATCAGGTCATGTTGTATGAAATGCCTCCTTAATGGGCTCCATCCTGCATCAACATCATAGAAGCACAAGTTCCCATCAGTATACTAAGTATAACCAAGAGCATTAAGATCGTCACTTAATAATAAGCTAATTTTGAATCGTCTTAAAATATTCGTGTTGACAACGGAAATATCAGTTCTTTCGTTTGTTGTTAATTTACACCTGTGGAGCGATTAAAGACTTAGAAATATTGAATACAATAAATAATGACTTCCTCATTCGCTTGCTATTCAACAAACAGTGCCTCATTCGTTCTGAAGAATGCTGTGTAGTCTTGAGAATTGGACTTTATTGATTCTGTGTAGAATAAACATACCTCGACTTCTGTTGAAATGAAGACACCTGACTGCTAGTGCTCCGACATATGTATTTATTCAGAATCTTCAATTTTGGAGATGGCCATTGCAGATTTTTTGTAATAGGTAAGTAGAGATATCGAAATAAAAAAATTTCTCCAATTCGCCAAATTACCAACTAGGAATCCACTCATGAAAGTCAAACTAAGGTTGTTTTCATCCATACTCAATGACTGTATTGGCAGTTCCATATATTCTATTCCATTGATTTCATATTATTGACCTGAGTAATGTAGTGATTCTTGTATTCATTTAAATTCTACTCAGTGGAAATACATCAGCCATTCATGATTCTCTGTTTTCTTCATTTACATTCAATGAATAAGTATCTAGGTGTTTTTCGGTATAATGGAAAATGAGGCACTACTATTTTGTATGTGTTCAAATGATCTAGAAAAGAGTCCGCGACAGCATCTAGGCGCTCTCTACCTTCGTTGATATGTGTGGTCACCAGTTTTCAGTTCCCTTTCTCTTGCCACCCCAAGAGCCCACCTGGCTGCCTCGCATAATATAAGAAAAGTCCTAATAGCCGAGACAGGTCCTGAATGATTGAATCTACGTATTGATATCGAAGATCATTTCAATCGAATTTTCAGGTTCACAATTGCATTTTCACTTCGAAAAAAAAAGGTCAGATTCGATGAGTCTGGAAAGGATGTGGAATGACGATGAGTGGGGTGAAAACGCAGATCCCTGAGTTTCTGTTTAATTTTCCCGGTATAGCAAAATCCGGATTCAATCTTACCAAAAGCACATGACCGTGAGGTGCAACCTACTGTTTTCTATTTAAAGCAAGGATATATAGAAGTTAAACTGATCAAACGAAAACATTGAGCACATAACACAAAATTATTCGGCACACTGAAATTTCCAACTATTTCTGCATAGTTTACAAAATGATTCATGCATGCGGGATTCACGCAAGTTGGTATTTGTTAATCACTCAAGATGAAAGCTATAATTCTCAGGAATTTTGGAGACATCTACAGGATTATTATCGATGAAATGTATATTCTTGGTCAGTTTATATACAGTCTTCCAACAGTGGCGAGGTGCCATATCTCTTTTTGGGAAACAGGTAGAAATCTATTTTCCTATCATATTACCTTATTGCTCGATCTCGACGAAATGAAGATATTTTCGGTCACACAAGGTTTTATGTGCTCACTTTGCTTTTTTGAAAGACAACCCGTATTTTCATCACTTTTTAGCTTCTACGTGGAAAATAAAATATGTATGTGAATCTGCCCTTCGAACATATTAACGGTTTTCGAGATGGCCTAACTTGCCATTTTTTCCAATATTCCTAGAATATTTGCCATATACTATTCGTATTTATTTTTAGTAGAATATTGAAAATATGTCACTCTCTCAAACGGTAAATCTAAATTCGACCTGTTTTCCATTGTGAAATACATAGGTACATATTTCTGATGTGCTCGAAAGATATGATTATAACACATTTCTCTCAATGAGCCACCCTCTAAACTCTTCACATGATACATAGTATGTGTCCAAGTGATTTCAAAAACTGATAAGGTGAATCAGAAGGAATTGTACATTTGCCATTAGAATTTATTCCGAACGGTTTACTGAAAGAAAGCATATACTCCATTCACTTTTATAAAGTATCGCGGTTTGCCATGAAATTCTGACACATTTCACCGTGTAGTTATTACGTATTTATCAAAATGTTCCTTTACTTTGGGAAATTAATGAATTTGAGAAAGTATTATGTGAATTCAGAAGACATTTAAATACATTTTTGCACAACTTGAAATACTCCAGTATGAAAATGTAGTAGTTCTATGAAACCTGCGCCACAGTTAAACCTTAGACGAACTAATTCCGTTTATAAAGTTGAAAAAGAGTAAATAGAAAGTAGACTTGGCACTGTCGCTTGATTTTCACGAGTACCAACCTGCGTCCGTTTTAAGTGAAAGAAGTTGATGAACCTAAATCATGGCTAACCGCGATACTTTATGAGAGTGAATGGAGTAGGTATAGGTAATAGGTATACCGGGTCCTGCAATAGTGCAATAGTGCGTTGAGCTTCTATAACTGCTGAACTAGACGTTTAAGGAATTTAGTTGAGAAGCGTTCCCTTGGTACTTGCAATTCTGCATCTCAGGAAATTATTTTATGATATACAGGGTATTCCCAAATAAAATTGTTCAACAAATTAATGATTTTTTAAATGGAACACCCTTTATATTTTTGCATATTTTCAATGCTCTTCAATACCTCTACCATCATCAAAATATCAGGGATATTTTTCGACGAAACAGTGGTCCGGTAAAAGCCCTTTACCGATTTCCAGAAGCGATAGAAACATGAATTCGATCAGGATTTATTTTAACTTAAGAATTTGCCTAGTCATCGTTCCTAAATGATCAACCTCTCTTATACAGGGTGTCCGTTATCAATGTCCAAATATGAGGAATATCAAATGGTTTTTTCTCGTTTTTTTTAAGTAATTTTTAAGTATTTTTTTCATGATGATGTACACAGTTTGAAACCTTACATTTTTTCAGAAGTAACCAAAGGGCTAATTTCACTCCTGCGTCTAGCAGGTACGAAAAATGAAATCAGAACGGGAAATTTTATTCAATTATTGGATATAAAAACAAACGAGCGTTGAAAAAGACAAAGAAAAATTGTGTCAATGATCCAGGAGATGTTCAAAGTGTCGTCCGCCTTCCTTGGAATACAAGGCTATCCGATCGTTGAATGTCCCACTAACCCTCGTCAGCATGGCTGGAGAAATGCTTCGGAAAGTAGTCTCAATCCTTTCTCGCATATTGGAAGCTGTTGTTGGAACTTCATCATACACGATTCCCTTTATCTATCCCCACAAAAAAATATTTTGATGAGATCCGGTGATCTAGCAGGCCATCTTGTCCAATCCATCTATTTGGAAACTGTTGGTCCAATAAATCCCTCACACGGTGAGAATAATGAGCGGATGCTCCATCATGCTGAAACCAACCATATTTCATTCCGTATTTCCTAGATAACACTGCTAACATTCCGGGAAGAATGTTCTGAATGAAAGTAAAATATGCAGCTCCATCTAAATTTCCTTCGAAAAGATGAGGGCCTATCACAGGATTGCCGATTACTGCTCCCCAGACATTCAATGACCACCTGTGTTGATTGTCTATTTCCCTTATAATTCTTGAATTTTCTACAGAGTAATAATGAAAATTGTGCCTATTGACGGCTACGGAATTGTGGAAGGTTGCTTCATCACTGAATAAAACAAAATCAAAAAATGTAGGGTTCTGTTCAATTTGAAAACTTGCCCAGTTACAGAAATCTAGACGGTTTTCAAAATCGCTACAGGTAAGCGCCTGATGCATCTGAATGTGGTAGGCATGATACTTATTTTTTTAGGATTCTTCAAACTGAAGACTCACTTATACTACAGGGTACACCAAGCTCCCTTTGGCTTGTGTGTGGATTTTCAGTTACATGCAGGAAAGCCTCGAGCTCCTTGTCCTCGTTAGTGGGCGATTTTATCCTCTCTTCTCTTTTATACTTGACATCTCCTTTCTCTACAAATCTGTAAAAGCCTCCGAAAACTCGATTCATGTGGATGTCTTCTTTAGGGATATTCAACAGCATAGGATCTACTGGCTAATAAACACTTTCTGTGGCACTGCCCCAACATAAAAATCATATCAAATCAACCATTCCATCTTTACCAAAATTCATCTCAATTCATTGTATTCGGAAATAACTTTGAGCTCTGAATAACAATATTTTGATCAATAATAAAAATCGATGTACGATGTACTTCATAACAGTTTCTATGGCACTTCTGCGACATGAAAATTATATGAACCATTTCATGAATAATAATTTTTTTGGATGCCGATAAAACTCTTTAATCGTTAGAATACACATGTTACCAATAATACCTATGTATGTGTTACTCATTCGGACAAACATTATCATTTTCATATTGAACTTCAAGGATTATGATTTTGAAAGGGTTTTAAAGTTTTTCGAAAATTGGTCATTCAGTTTGGTTTCATTGTGTGACTCATTTGGAATATTAGTTATTATGTTCATTATTCCTGAAATTTTTGGTAGAAATGTCATTTTTCGTGTCTGCTGGACACAGGAGTGAAAATAATTGTAAGGTTACTTCTGAAAAATGTAAGGTTTCAAACTTTGTACATTATCGTGGAAAAAAATGCAGGATGTTACATTTGAAAAAATCGAGAAAAAACAATTTGAAATTTTTCATATTTCGACATTGATAACGGACATCCTTTATAAAAAAGGTTGATCATTTAGGAACGATGACTAAGTAAATTCTTGAGTCAAAAAAAATTCTTATCAAATTCATGTTTATATCGCTTCTGGAAAACGGTAGAGGGCTTTCACCGAACTACTGTTTCGTAGAAATTTTGTAGTTTTTTCTGAATAAGATCCGTACCGTTGGAAAAATATCCCTAATATTTTGCGTCATGATAGAGGTATTGAAGAGCATTCAAAATATGCGAAAATATATGGGGTGTTCCATCTAAAAAATCACTCATTTGTTCAATAATTTTATTTGGGAACACCCTCTGTATATATTAGTAAATAATTTCCTTAGATGCAGAATTGAAATTACAAAGGAAATGCTTGTCAACTAAAGCCGTTTTTTCGCGTCAATCACGGTTCAAAACTATTTTGAAAACATTTCGAAGTGAACGTCAGCAGTTCATTGATCGCTAAAATGCCACTATTTCAAAACGGTGACGTCACGAAAGAAATGTCAATTCATTTTTTAAATCCATAAGTTAGAAACACGATACACGCACATAATTTTAATAATATTTATAATTCTTGTGTGTTTATAGTTATGATTTTTTTCCTGAGGATAAATCCTGTATATTTAAAATGAATTCCAGATTCCAATCAGTTTATGATTTAACGAGTTGCTACTTGAAGAATATACAATACATTGGTTGAACAAGAAGAACCAGTAATATCAATTCAAACAATTTGAACATACATACATACATTTTTAGAACTAAATAATATTTCAGAATTCTCAAATAAAGGTGTGCTCCTCTCGAAATGATTTATTCCTTCATAGGTTATTACAATGCATTTCCGCAAGATAACTTGCCATGTTCCAGCATTCTAAAAACGAAGCTGTCATATTTAAATAATATTCAAAATAAAAACGGTGAAGACAAAATAAATCCAACAAACATAACCAATATTCTTCAATCAGCTGATTCCAAACTTCAAACTTCAGTTCGAACTATTCCACTACCTGCTTTCAAACCGCTGCAAATTATTTCGAACCATTTGGTGCGTGACGTCACCAGTTCTACGCGAAAACACGAATATTTCAAAACGGACGAAATAATTTTAAAATATTGTCACGCGAAAATATGGCTTAAATTTCTAAAACGTCTAGTTTGGCAGCTATGAAAGCCCAACGCACTATTGCAGGACCCTGTATAGATGAGAGTCCAGACAAGATTTGTTGAATCTGAAATTGATGTATACTCTATTCACTTTTATAAAGTATCCCGGTTGGCCATGAAATTCTGAATAACAGAGTTGAGGCATAAGCCTATGAACTCAAAGATAGGTAATAAATTTGAGAATGCTACAAGTAGAGAAATTAGAAAGGGAAAATAAACAAACAGCACAAAAAAGAAACATCGTGAACTCTAACACAGAAGTAATGCAGGTAAAAAGTAATGTTCAGGTGCGAAATCCACTGGCAAACCAGGCGTCAAGCCTGTTTTTGAAAGTATTCACCGAGGGTACGTTCACTACGTCACAGGGGAGACCGTTCCAGACACCGAACACTCTGTTAGAAATGAAATGTTCGCGGCACTTCGCACGAAAATTCTCACGCTTGAGTTTCAAGGTGTGACCGCGCAAATTGTTCGTGTTAAGTTCATACAAATGCGAGATGACCACACCAAACATCCCATGGAGCGCACGAAAGGTAATAATCAGGTCCCCGCGCAGCCGCCTATCCTCCAGTGAAGACAATCCCATCAGCCTCAACCTCTCCTGGTAGGGTGGTCTGAAGACACCATAAGGCAAACGTGTCACTCTGCGTTGAAACCTCTCCAGGAGCGTCAGGTCACCCCTGAGCCATGGGTGCCAAACCGGACCAGCAAACTCCAAGATTGGCCTTAAAAAAGTTTTGTAGATTTGTCCTACGATTGCTGCATCAAATTTCTGGAAGGATCTCTGTATGATGAAAAGTGACCTTCTCGCCCTGTTCAGAGTCTTCGATATGTGGCTTGACCAGGAGAGATCACTGGTGATGGTCACACCCAGTTCAACGTGCGCAGTACAACCCTCCACTCTACGTCCATCAATATAATAACTGTGTCGGGGATTGTTTGCACCCAGATAGAGAACGCGACACTTTGACTGGTTGAGCGATATAAGCCAACGAGGAGACCAAAGGGATACTCTATTAAGATCTTCCTGCAGTCGTCCTCTGCATGTCCCAGATTCCCCGAAAAACTTAACATCGTCCGCATAGGAGACACTTGGTGAGCAGATAGAAGATGTCAGATCACTCACGTATGCTATAAATAGCAGAGGACCGAGTACCGATCCCTGAGGTACGCCACTGAGCACCCTCCTGGGTTCGGAATTCGCTGGTCCGACACTCACTGAGAAAGTTCTGTTGGTCAAAAATCCCCCGATCCAGCTGAGAAGCATACAACGAATACCAAAATTCTCCAATTTGAAAAGAAGATGAGATACTGGAACCTTATCAAAGGCCCTGGAAAAATCCAAATAAACAACATCAATAGGAATTTTCCTATCTAATGCTGACGTCCATTTATCAAGACTAATAGATTCGTGATTATGGATCGACCAGGGACAAAACCATGTTGTGAATCTGGAATTAATTTGTGACTCAGGAGGAAAGACGTCAGCTGCTCGGAGACAATTCTTTCCAGAGTTTTGCATACAATTGAAGTGAGGCTAATTGGCGGTACAGGGAGTTGGACAACTGCCGATGCTGGTCAAATATTGCCTCGCTTTTGCTACGGATATATCGTTGCCAAAGGCACTTTTTATACCTTATGGTTCGCAAAAGTTGATCAGAGATCCATGGTTTAAGCTTATCAGTAGAAGACTCTTTGAATCTTGTGTTGCTGTCCACTATAGCATTAATATAGACAGAAAAGTTCGTCCACCTCTCATCAACACTGCCTCCGCCCAAAACAGAAGCCCACTCAGCCGCGTCAAGAGTTCTATTGACCTCCTCATAATCAACCACCCTGTGATTCTTTCTCACGATATTGGTCCTCTGCAATGGGATTTCGAATTGAATCTGTGTACTCAGAACCAAGTGATCAGATTTTCCAAGTGGAGGGCCATATTTGACCTTCCCTGTAACGTGTGGGCTTTTCCACCAGCTGTTGCAGGTTAGAATTGAACAACATATCTATGTACAGGAAGGATGGAGAACTTGCAGAAGGGAGTCGAGGAATTGGCCACTCTCTTATATCGCCCAAGTTGAAATCACCCACACTGAAGACGTTTTTTTTCACGTTCTGAAATAATTTTAATATGCTCACAAACAGTGGCATCGTGCTCGGATGGTCTCGGTCGGTATATACAGCCAGTAAACAGAGTGAAACTCTCTAAAACCAATTTCAGGAATAAATTATCTACACCAGGAGTTGGCCACGAATAGTGTGTTATAGAGAAAACATCTGTAATGCAATCATGAACGTATATGCATGATCCTGCATGTCCCGGCGTTGTCATGCTATCGCACCGAAACATTGAAAATCCCGGTATAAAGAAGGCTTGATTGGGCTTATCGGGGGACAACCAAGTTTCAGTGATGAAGATAAAGAGGGGTTTTCAATTCTCCACAAGAAGAAAAAGATCATCAAATTTTGCAGACAGAGAAGCTAAGTTGGTATAAAGAATTGTCCAATCCATGAGTTCGCTAACTAGTTTTTTGACCCATCAGACATCTCATTCCTGGTGACTACCGTGTATATTTTGAAAATGTTAGGTTATAGTCATTTTCCTGTCGGCTACATATGCTGTGAAGATCCCTTAATTAGGGGGAGCAGTCACCTTTACGGGAAATAAATGCTCGAGCGCCAGCCACAATAGGTTTAACAAGGTTGTGGCGCCTTGAACTCTCCACTTCTACCAAGGTAGCTTTTATACAGTGGAGAAGGGTTCGGTTTAATCTAGGAAGTTAGCGATTAAAAGTTCTGTTTCTATCGTAAATGTGCCAAAATTAAAGGTTCACTTAAAACACCAAAATGGATTTTACAAAGTTTACTGAACTCAAACAGAAATGACAATGAGGAAAAATATATTGATACTAAGAATCGAAAACTAAAACTAATTTCATTTGAGAGTAAACATGAAATTAAAAGAAGTGACTTAAATATCGGTATTATACAATAATTAATAAATTCAAGAATAAACGGTGATCGGGTGAGCAAGACGGTCGGGCGAGGTGAGCGAATGCGAGAATTGGACGGTAAATAGGGGAGTACGGGAGTAACAAAGCAAAACTTCGAGATTCGGCAGGCCACGGAAAATATCATACAATCTTACTTTCTCAATGGGGTGTTCCACACTCAAATATGGAGGAAAAATTATCGGACAATACTTAGACTGTGGCGGATATGACCGGTGAAACAAGGGCAGCGATGGCAGCAACGACGTCCGGTCAAGGGACTCCAGATAATGGAACCTCTCGACCTGACGAAGCGATTCTAGTAAATCCGCAAACGTCCAGCGGGTTAACAAGGGGTGAAGCGCGGCCGTGACCCCGTTGTGATCTCGCCGATGTCAACCCACAAGGGCGTCGCTGTGAAATATGAATCTTCGAGCACCGCTAAGTGGAGGGAAATCGGATACGGTGGAGAACCAACCACGCCCAGCCAAGTAGCCCCAGGAAAATGGAACTCCTCGACCTGGCGAAGTCTCTAGTATTTTCGTCAACCTTGAGCGAATTGAGAAAGGGTGAAGCGCGGCCGTAACCCCGTTGTGATCTCGCCGATCTCAATCCTCAAAAGGTCGCTTACAAATACAGAGATTAAGGCCCCACAAGGGAATCAAACTACAAGATGAAATCTTGAATGTAAAATGGGATCGAAAGTAAGCTGGGTACGGTAGTGAACCAACAACGGACAAGTGGCTCCAGAAAATGGAACCCCTAGGCTTGACGAAGTCTCTTGGATATCTGTCAACCTTCAGCGAATTGAGCAAGGGTGCAGCGCGGCCGTGACCCCGTTGTGATCTCGCCGAACTCAATCCTCCAAAAAGGTTGCTGATAAATCCAGAGATTAAGGCCCCACCAGGGAATCAAAATAAAAGATGAAATCTTGAAAATAAAATGGGGTCGAAAAGAAGTCGGGTACGGTATTGAACCAACCACCCCCAGGCAAGTGGTCCAAAAAAATGGAACCCCTCGGCTTGACGAAGTCCCTTGGATTTCCGTCAACCTTCAGCGAATTGAGTAAGGGTGAAGCGCGGCCGTAACCCCGTTGTGATCTCGCCAAACTCAATCCTCAGAAGGTTGCTGATAAATCCAGAGATTAAGGAATCACGAAGAAATATAATACGGTATGAATTTGAGAAAATGATGTGGAAAAACTAGGGGCAGGTTACGGTGGTGGACCAACAACGCCCAGACAAGTAATCCCAGCGAAAGGGTATCACTTGACTTGAAGAAGTCTCTCGTATATCCGTCAACCTTCAGCGAATTGAGCAAGGGTGGAGCGCGGCCGTGACCCCGTTGTGACCTCGCCGAACTCAATTCTCAAAAAGGTTGCTGATAATTACAGAGATTAAGGATAAATCAGGGAAGAAATAAAAAAATGGTTTAAAAGTAGTGGAACACACAATGATTCAATTGTCAGGATGATACTTAACGGATAATGCCATGTAAGAAATATAAACGGGGCCTTACCGGTTTACTGAAGTATGCACTGCACAAACTAAATAGGAGTCCTGTCTCGAATTTCACTAGCACTGATTTTATTTTTCACGGAAAATCAAATCGGAGAAATCAATGCTGAATTTATTAACTGTTCAAATCAAACTGGAAAATTATACTACTATTCAAAATGAGGAGAAGTGTAAGAATAATTCTAACAATGTTAAAACGAGCGTAGAACAGCAAAAGAGCGCAAAAGAGAGTAAAAGAGGCCTTCCGCAGGCAGGCGCGGATCCAGGGGGGGGGGAACTGGGGGAACGTTCCCCCCCCAAATGGCCCCTGACCATCTATTGATTAACCATTGCCTGAAATACCAGTACCTTTTGGCATTTGAATATCTGAAAGTTCCCCCCCCCAAAATTCGGGACTGGATCCGCGCCTGTCCGCAGGTCGTGTCGCCCTTATAAAACCTTCGGAAATGGTGGGGTCACGACGCGCTAAAAACTCGAAAATTTTGAAAGAGGGGAACAATCTCGTCCCCTGATTGGTTTAGATTGACGTCAAATTGTTCCAGAAATAAATCGAAAGAATTCATACTTAAAATTCGACAATTCCATCTCCGTTTTTTCAAATCCCCGGCCGTTGAAAAACGCGAAATCAACCAAGATACGAGCCCCTTATCGCAACGCTCAGCATGTGCCCGAGCGTTTTTATACTTGCGGCGATGTTTATATTGTTACATTTATCGAATTAAATTTTCCTTTCTTTGGAATCACGGATATTTCATTGGGAAAATGATAAATGAGAACAGGACTTTTATGAATGAAAATTAATTACGGACTCCATTACAACTTGCAGTTCTGTTCACAAGATTGAACTTATTGAATTAAACCTTCCCTCCATTGAAATCGTGAATAATCATGGAAGGAATAATATATGAAAATAGGCCTTAAATGAATAAAAATGACGAAGTTCATTACAATGCAACGTTGTCGCTTCTACACAGAGATCGTAGTATTTATACGTATTCATCAAAATGTTTATTAACTTTGGGAAAATAATGAATCTGAGAATATATTATGAATGTTGCAGAAACTTTTTTCCGTATTAATACTGAAAATATTTCACGTATATAATGTTTGGATGAAATAGTTATGCTATTTTCTTGTACGGAAATCAAGAATCGAGTGTTCACATTTCACTGAAAAATAATGGACAGAATAGTCCGTTACTTTGTAATAGTTCGAAAACAGTTATTTATGATATGAGTGTTAAAAGTGACGTTTTATTTTGTGAGTGAAATAGTTTGTGAAATGAGCGGAGCGAATTAAACAACTTCACGAACAAAATAAAATCACTTTTTACACAAATACCATACGATGTTTTTTGTACAACTGTCCTATTTTGATAATGAAATGGGCGAATTTGCAATCACAATAAACTTCAAAATGCATTTTAATATTCAAATAATCAAAAAGTTGTTGTGAACGGCAAACGTTGCCAACGTTATGATTACTAACAAATGAGAAAAGACGCTGTCATTTGAATTTCGTCCCTGTCCAATTTTCGTCTTGGGTTTTCAACTGCTTAATATGTTTGTCGAGAGTACAATTATTAAAGAAAGTGACGATTTGGTTGTTCCGATATTGAAGAGTCTGCAAGAAGAGCAAATCTGGAACTCCTACCTAAAAAAAAATCTGTTCAGCAGTACGATATTGCATATTACAATTTCCTGGCCTGGTGTAAATTGGAAAATGTAGAAGGGAACTTCAGTGAACCTGTTTTCCTGGCATACTTAGAAGAAAAATCAAAAATATGGAGTTCATCAACTTTGTGGAGCAAATTTTCAATAGCGCCCTTGTGGAAAATGGTGTGGATGTTAGTTGATATTTCAAGGTAATAGCATATTTAAAACGGAAAAGTGAAGGATATCGTCCCAAGAAATCGAAAACTCTCACTCGTGAACAAGTTGAAAAGTTCAAAAATGAGGCACCAGATGAGAAATACTTGATGGTTAAGGTTGCAACTATTTTCGGATTATTTGGAGCCTGTCGGCGTGAAGGATTGTGTAATTTATCAGTGGAAGACATCGAAATAACACATAAATCATTGGTTATACAACTTCCAAACACAAAAACGAAAGTCAGTTGTTCTTTCAGTATTATTGGGAAGTATGTTGACTATTTTCATAAGTACTTTGCTTTGCACTGCGCCCTTCTGTCATCAAACATCGTCGTTTTTCCTGAAATACATGAATAATAAATGCACTGCCAATCCAGTTGGTATCAATACATTTGGGAAAATTCCATCTATTGTTGCCGAATTCCTCAAACTGCCAGAACCAAAGCAATATACAGGACACTGTTTTCGAAGATCCCCCGCTTCATTGCTAGCTCAATCAGGGGCAAATATTACGGATATAATAAAAAATTGTGGATGGAAGTCTACGACGGTAGCCGAGGGCTATGTTGATTATTCCATTGCATATAGAAATGTCATTGCTGAAAAAATTCTCACAACCTCAACAGATTTTTGATCATCATCATCCAATATTGTAGGGGAAGTACGTACAAAATGACATAGGGTTTTATTTCAGAGGCATATCTTGTTAGTAGTGAATCACAGTAATGTCCTATGATCTTTGGTCCTTTCTTTATAAAATCTAATCAATCTTTATGGAATAAAAGTACCAAAAGATGAAATATTCTTAGATGAATTGGGATAAACGAAAATTCATTTTATCCGCATGCTATGGACAAAATGACATACCGGCAAAAGGCAACTGTAGTTTTCTACTTATAGTTACAAAACTACTGACAAAGTTCACCAATGAAACGTTTGGTTCTTCTAGGAACATCAGCACAAGATGCGTGAGCCCAATGCAAGAAATGCATGCATCGTAACCAGTTTTCTTCAGGGCTAATCCTGGAAAGATTCAAATCGGGAAAAGAGGTCTCATAACAATAGATAGATGGACACTTGACAGTCGTCTTCATGATCTTGAAAGTTGCTGGAACATTTTCTTCTTTAAACAATCCCCTAGGGACTTGTCTCCTTGTTTTTGGAGGAGGTATGGGCTCTTTTTTGATTTGATTTCAATCTAATTAGGTGTAGAAGTTGACATCATTATCGAGTCCTCGGCTCACGTTTGCCTTGTTCACTTATGAATCGTCCTAGGGATTGGAGGAACCCCCTCATAGGATCAGCAAGAGTAGGTTAAGATGCATTGCCTTTATTAGCCGCAGATGAAGATTTTGTTATGAATATGTTAAGACAAGTCCTGATTCTTTGTTTGCTGATGGAGCCTCAGATGGATTGTCTTGGTGTTGTCTGGTAGATACGGTTAATTAGCTGAAATACCTATGTCATATATGCGGAGCTCATAAAGGGTGGTACTGAGAGACTATTCCATTTGCTCACTACGGTGTTCAGGCGATACATCAACGGGGAGGATGTTCCTGAGGCTTGGAGGGAAGCTTATTTGTCTTCAATACATAAGAAAGGAAGAAAAGACATATGTTCGAATTACAGAGGAATATCAGTTACAAGTACGTTAAGCAGACTGTACGGGAGAATTTTGAGAAATCTGATTGAAAAAGAGTTTGGTGAGGAGGAGGAACAATGTGGATTTAGAGCCGGAAGATCTTGCACGGACAACGTGTTCTGTATGAAACAGATTATTGAAAAAAGGAGTTCAGTAAATCTAGCAACGCACATTTTATTCGTTGATCTAACTAAAGCTTACGACTCAATACCTTGGTGTAAGCTTTGGGAAACACTACAGAACACAAATATAAACCAGACTTTAATTAGGGCATTGAAGAATTTATACTATCGCTCATCATCGAGAATCAAAGTAGGAAACAGATTGTCTACTCCATTTCATGTGAATAAGGGATTAAGGCAGGGATGCACCATATCACCCACTCTATTTAAAATCTATATAAAACATGCTTTAATGCAATGGAAACGGAAATGTTTTGGGATGGGCATACCCTTGGACGATACGAACATTTATACCCTACAGTTTGCAGATGACCAGGTAATAATCGCAGGAGATAAGGAAGATCTACAATACATGACACGTAAACTGAGAGAAACGTACGAACACTGGGGACTAGAAATGAACATGGAAAAAACTAAATACCTTTGTATTGGAGATGAGATGAGTGAACTGGATATTGAGGGTGCAGAAAGCATACAACCTTGCGAAGAGTACAAGTATTTGGGAGTGAAATTCGACACAAGCGGGACAGATGATAGGGAGATAAGATCAAGAGTAACAGAGGCAAGAAGAGTGATTGGCTGTTTAAATGGAATATTATGGAGCAAAAACATTACTAAAGCACGAAAGTTCAACATCTATAATTCAATGATCAAAAGCCAACTAACATATGGATCTGAGACATGGAGATTAACGGAAAGAAATAAAAAGAGGATAGAGGCTGCAGAGATGGATGCGTTGCGGAGATCAGCTAGAGTATCGAGAATTGAAAGAATAAGAAACGAGGAGATACGGAATCAGATGGGAGTAGAGGGCACAATCATGGATGATATAGAGAGAAAACAACTCATCTGGTATGGACATGTCCAACGAATGGGTCAAACACGACTGCCGAAACAAACCATGGAATGGATACCAAATATAAGAAGACGGAGAGGAAGACCACGAAAGAACTGGATTGAAGGAATACGAAAGGCAATGAGCGATCGAAACTTACATGCGGGACAATGGGAAGATCGCAAACAATGGAGTCTAGGCATCGGACAACGTCGTCGCACGTTTTAAACCGATATATATGTATATATATACCTATGTCATTTTGTCCGATCACTGTATATGTCATTTTGTCCATATAGCGTTATGAAAATATAGAAATGTATCGAATTAATACAAAAAGTATATTCAACATACAAAAAGCTCCGTGAATACAATGACAAATAAGTGAAGTTTGAATTGAATGCAATATAAATGAAAAATATGGTGAAAATTGGCCATTTCTTCTGAAAATTTGGCGCAATGAAAAAAACTCGTGACCTATTGATCTCTGTTATCACTCAAAACGACCGAATGAACCATTTTCAGAGGTTAATAGAAGCCACTCGGGTCATGTGATGTGGTAGGCAGTTCCGCATTTACTGCCTCCAAACTCAAGGTATGATGCCTATGTCATTTTGTCCATATATGTCATTTTGTACGTATTTCCCCTACTTCCGGTTTCTACAAGTACTAATGGTGCTGAGGATTCTAATGATGTGTTGCGAAGCTCCCTTACGTTACAGGGCATTGATGTCAGTAATTGTTCTAGTTTTACGATTAGTATAAATGTTCATAAGTAATGATTGTTGAATATTGATAATAAAAATTTGCAATTGCTGAATTTTTTTCATCTGATTTCATCATGAGAAAATGGTGTGCTAGAAATATTTTTAACACGCTTCCACGTAAACAATCAATTTTAACATTTAAATACCTTTTCACACAACTTGAAATACTCCAGTATGAAAATGTTGTACTACGAAACCTGTGTTACAGTTAAACCTTTAAAGAACTCCATTTACAAAGTTAAAAAAAGAAAATAGCATTGGCAACATCCCTCAGAATTATTTGACTTTCACGAGTGCCAACCTGTGTCAGTTTTTTTAATTGAAAGAACTTGATAATCCTAAATCATAGCCAACACGCCAAGAATTCTTGCCATGAACTTGGCCGAAATTTAGCTTCGAAATTTGGACCCTGCACAAATCCAATGGGAAATGGATCCCAGTCGAATTGGCTGAAATTTGGATATGTTGTAGATTATACATTTCTGATCAATAGTCTCCATGGGCCCGAGGCTTAAAAATTGACAGTTTTTTCGGTATCGAAGGTCGGAAGTTGCGACTAGTGCACGCAATACAAAATAAATTCCCATCTATTACTTTGGACGACGGCATGCATACGTGTGATGTGCTAGTTGTTAAGTTGAATACAGACTATTCTGACGTGACGTGATTTCACCACAGACCAACAAGACTTGGCACTCACACGATTTAGTTCCCAGCTATTGGTTGCGTGCTTTGCAACCTTGAGTGTTTTGTGTCCTTGTCTAAGCCGCCCGTTTCCTACATTTGATAGCATTAAAAACGATTAAAATTGGGAGGCCGCCAATCAGAGCGCAGATAAAACCGAATAAGGCCGATCAGTTCACGTGTTCCTTGCGAAGATTGGCGAAGATGTAATGTCAATTATGTTTACATATTTCGCTAAAATTCTCGAATGGGGAATTTTGTTGTTGGGAATTCATGCAATAATTATCTTCTATTCTTAATTTTCGTGCTGTCCTCGGTCTTTATTTACAGCTTTTCAGGGATTGTCAAGGAATACATTCGGTTTGGAAAGTTTTAATTGCAGAACCTACCATCTTTTGTATGCAAGATTAGTTCGTTTTTCTCAACATTGAAAATTCAAATTAGTGTTGTTTGGATATTGATTATTCCGAAGAGATAAGTTTAACATTAATTATATTATAACTTGTCAAATATTAGAACATATTCAACTTGAGGATATACTGTTTGGAAATTGAAATTGGTTATTCTAAAGACGAGTCTTGAATACTGAGAATATTCCAGGAATTCAGCACCAAATTTAGAGATCTAGGGATCATTGTTGTCACATTTCATCAAATCAAGTTAAGAACAACATTAGATATTTATTCAAAATTACTAGAAAAACAGAATACGAATCGTTTCCCAATGACAGTTAGAGGTTATGTTATTTCAATTTGAATTTCGCGCTTCGTCTGATTTGCTCCCACCACGAATTTCACCACCCCACAATTTCTCAAGGACAGTTTCGCAGATTTGGCGGGAGGGGTTAAGTGAAATGTCTTGTTGGTCTGTGATTTCACGTCACGTCAGGACCGTGCAGTGCTCACATTGGCCTAATATTGACGTGAACGCACAGAACGATGTGTTGCATTTTTATTACTTCATATTAGGCCAATGTGAGCACTGCACGGTCCTGGCGTGACGTGGAATCACGTCACGTCAGAATAGTCTGTATTCACCTTTACACTTGTACCTTATGATTTTGTCCTACAATTGAGATAAAAACTCGTATGGAGGTATCTTATACTTATATTATGCAAATAGATAAATTGCCCTAGTGATCATAGCCAAGCTCTTATAGAAGCTTCAAAGTATAATAGATGGGAATTCATTTTTGATTGCGTGCACTAGTCGCAACTTTCGACTTTCGATACCGGAAAAACTGTCCATTTTCAGGTCTCGGAACCATGGAGACTATTGATCAGAAAGATATAAACTAGAACATATCCAAATTTCAGCCAATTCGACTGGGATCCATTTCCCATTTGATTTGTACGGGGTCCTTTACCCTTCACACTCAAACATATATTCGCACTTTTGTTCGCTACAACCGCGCAGTCTTCGATGACTTTTGCCCTGTTTAGCCAGATACAAAATGGAATAATTCTGATAATAATAAAAAAATTCTTTTTCCACTTCATTGCTACATGAACCAATATTTTTGGAAGCCGATTAATTTACTGAATTGACATTCAGTCGTTACTGCGCAAGTACCGCAAAGGCCGCGAAGGGCCATTTATGTGGATCTTACGTATTTCGCATGCCCAGAAACCTTTGTCACGGCACGGATTACCGATTTGGATGGGGATAATTGGTTCATTATTCATATTCATAATAGTTTTCTCTGAATTGTTTCGGTATACAATTTTGCTTTCGATGAGAAAAGTTATTTTCCAGTTAGAAAAATTTCATACAAACATTCTATGAAGAAAAATATTGGACACCTCATAATGCACATAATTGAAACAAGATATCTTTTGTGCATTCTTACTAGTATAGTACCAAATGGCGTTCGCTTCAAACATGTGGTCCATTGAAATTATAGGAAACAGTGACGGTTCGTCAGAGCTAGGCTATGGAGGCTTAGCCTACCCAAACACCATATTGCTCTAGTTTTTTTTACATAACTTTTATGTGAGAAAATGAAAGTGATATTTTCGATTTGACTGAACTTGCCACGGACTTCGTAGTCAGATGTGAATGGAAGCTATGATCCTTTCAGGTCCAGCCACAACATGCCACTTCGCGTCCATCCATATCCTAAAAAATATCCTTTATATAAACTACGCCCTACAACCACCCACGCTGAAAAATTTCAAACGAAACATCCGTGGAGGCAACGAGCGATGGGAGGACTTCATTCGTTGATGTTTGGGTTGCATAAATTCTGTATTGGACCTGTTTATTATTTCCGTATGTTTCTTGCTGTCAACTGATTGCTGTCTTCAACTTGTACATATATTCTAACTGTAGATTCTTGAGGCCAAAAAAAACTTTTTTTTTCATTTTGAATTTTTTCGAATTCGGCTCTGTTTGAAAGATATAGCCATTTGGAAAAAAAATATGTGCCTCCGATGATTCTCTGCAAAGACCTCATAAGTTCATATTTCTCCATTGGGATTGAGTTGATACATTTAGAAAATACTCAAGTACTAACCTTGTTTGAATGAGAATGTTACTGTGAACAAAAACACTAAGTTTTGTCTGTCTATTTCTGCAATTGAAAAGCCATATTTTTCTCACCAAAATAAGTTCCTTTTTCGATTTTCCTGAAGATTAGTTCGTACCCACTAATGACTTGTTCATATTTTCTTCGATATTCAGAAAATATCTTATAATAAATTGTCATTTCTCCTTATTCATCACCATTTTAGTACAGTATAGAAAGATTAATCAACCTTACTCATAGGATACTGGGCTAATGACCTAACCTCACCCATCTTCTATGATACTTCACAGAGCTTTTGAGAAGACAATGCCAGATTGTCTCTCCAAACAAATGTATAACGGTGCGCTTCCTCTCAATGCTAGGTCAGGCGAGCGAGACAAACCCTAAGTAAGATCTATAAATCAACCCATCTCAAAGCTTATACAAAGTCTCTGACTTGTACAGGGTGGCCAGATTTCGATGATTTAGTACTACAACTCCTAAACTATAAGAGATAGAGAAAAAGTAATATTCATGTCATGTTCTCTTTTCTCGAGAAACAGAAATTGCTGAAAACCTTAAGTTGCTACGACGTCTAGTTTCCGAGCTACAGGGCGATTTTGGTATTTGGCCAATTATTATAATTGACTATAACTTCCGTCTTACAGGATCTACGCTCTCGAAATTGACACATCTTTAGGGCACTTTTTTGACTGCTTTTCAGCGGTGCTATTGGATTTTTTGTATCTGCTCAAATTTCGGAGCTATAACAAAAAATTTTTTTTTTCAAATGGAAACCATAATGGGAAATGATATTTCCGAATAGATCCTTCTTCAACGATTTCAAAAATATATATCATGTTATACTTATAAGTTTACTATATATCGAAAATTTCGAAAAAACACTTCTCGTTCAACAAAATCGAAGCAGGCTTTGATTTACTTCCTTCAAAACTGGGGCGGTCATAGAATTTCATGTCTTATTTATTTCCACTTGTCAAATTTTATTCAGTTTCATCATTGTTGTATCGTCTGGCGCTTCTGAAATTCTTATAGGGTCATAGAATTCGATATCTCACATTTATTGTAAGCTGCCAAATTGATTCAGGAAATACTAGCTTTATTATAACTCAGACCAATAGAGGGGCTTCGCGAAACTTGTTGATTCTAGTATGATTTCTCTGCTAAATTGAAAAATAAAAAGCATTTGAATACTTATGTAACCCGTTGATAGCAATAATTAATGTTTCCATGAGGGGCAAAAAAAAAACTCCTTCAAGAAAAAATATAGATTTATTTGAAAAAAAAGTATATTCACAACGAATGTTCAAATCGTTGTCCATTGGAGCGAGTCATTAGAGGAAATATATAAATTGCATGATGTGATATAAATAAGAACTTTAGAAGCGCCAGACGATACAATGATGAAACTGAATTGAATTTGACAGGTGAAAATAAATAAGACATGAAATTCTATGACCGTCCCAGTTTTGAAGGAAGTGAATCAAAGCCTGCTTGGATTTTGTTGAACGAAAAGTGTTTTTTCGAAATTTTCGATATATAGTGAACTCGGAAGTATAACATGATATATATTTTTGAAATCGTTGGAGAAAGATCTATTCGGAAATATCACTTCTCATTATGGTTTCCATTTGAAAAAAAAATTTTTTGTTATAGCTCCGAAATTTGAGCAGATACAAAAAATCCAATAGCACCGCTGGAAAGCAGTAAGAATAGTGCCCTAAACATGTGTTAATTTCGAGAGCGTAGATTCTGTAAAACGGAAGTTATAGTCAATTATAATAATTGGCCAAATACCAAAATCACCCTGTAGCTCGGAAACTAGACGTCGTAGCAACTTGGGGTTTTCAGCAATTTCTGTTTCTCGAAAAAAGAGAACATGACATGTATATTACTTTTTCTCTATCTCTTATAGTTTAGGAGTTGTAGTAACTAATTCATCGAAATCTGGCCACCCTGTACATATATTTCAACTGGAGATTCCCCCATCAAACGAAACACTTATTTCCTAAACCATTTTTCAAAATTTGGTTTCTTTTCACACATTCGTGGGATTTTATTATTACATATCTTCACGTCAAACTTTTTTCCATCATTTAGATATTCTCGACAAAGTTGATAAACATTCTGACAACATTGTTAACTAGTTTAGAGACCAGAGATGAATAAAATTTTTAGTTCTGACTGCGAAGACTGTCACTTTTCACTTTCTAGTTTTTCAGAAAAAATATTGAAAAGGTCGGATATCAAATATGACAAGAGAGAACAAAATACCATATTCGCGAAATATATTATGATTTCGCAGGATATTTCCTAGAACCTCTGAGAAGTATTCTTTTCAAATAAACGATATCAGTATTGGGGCCTTAAAGAGATTTCTTATGTGCTTCATATTTCTTATAAATGACAAGTAATGCGGAAACATTGTGAAGAATCAGAATCTGACCTGTTATTTCCTGGAAAAGATCAAAGAGAACAGATCGAATGTTAATCGCACACTTAACCCCCCAATATCGAAAAGCAATTAGCTTGAAAAATTATATGCCAGAAGACAAACAAATCATCAGCAATGGGTCAAACTCGTCATTCGCTCATAAAGACCCTCCAAATGACGCTGATAGCGATATTGGCTTACTATAATTAACGTACATATAAATCTAGTGATACTTTTGTGCCATCAGGATTAAACTAGAATAGGATTCGAAATTCAGGTTTCTCGATTAGAGGTCAGACAAATATCCTGCCTTTCAAAACTTAGGGGTATTGAATTAGTTCGTGTTTTTTCTCAAGCTTTTCATGAAGAAGATAATGATGTTTCAAAGACATTATGTTTCTACAATAACTACAATACAATAATTGAATAAAATTATTTGTGAAAATTTCAAAAATTCATCCCTAAAGTTACTCACATCACGAAGTTGGACCACCAAGTGATTAGTAACTAATTGAAATTTTCTTTACATGATTTCCACCAAAATAATATCATGCCCAAACTGCCGAAGGGAAACTCATCAGTTACAATTGGTAGGATCTGAAAAATATGTCATAATGAGAATACGCCATTTTCTTCAGTCATAGAATACTGACGATATACTTCGTGAAAACATACATAGGACAAAAGAAAATCCCCAACATATAACAACCTATACTCCATTCACAATTATAGAATCACAACTCTGGCCTTGGAAATTTGACACATTCCACTCTGTATCGAAGTTATAACGTTTTTAAAAATATTTTTCTCCACGACTGCCACAGAATACAGCTCTTCCAACATCGAATTTGACCATAGAATGTCAGTATTCCATCACTTGATATGTAATATTCATTCTACAACATTTTCATCGATTTCAAGTAAATAACCAGTTATGACCGCGGTTTTTGTTCAGTTTGGTCCTTGGTTTTCGCCCTTTATAGATTACCTCCAATAACCAACTCGAGCTTGAGTATAATCCTTGTTTTTCAAGCATTTCGACTGAATTTCATTCTCGCACAGTGTGTGAGAATATTCATTCCGTAACACTTTTGAAAACATAGAGAATAAATCTGTGTCAGCCGCTCTGATTGTCATATTTATTGCGGTTTTCGAAACGTCATTATTCATCTTAATATTCTTTTTTCTTTTATTTCAACATTCGTGGAGAAAGTATAGTGTGTTACTCGGTTAGAATGAAAATCCGATACTCGTGATTCCTCAGGCTCGCCTCCGGCTCGCCCTCCGAATGATTCACTCGTATCGGATTTTCATTCTGCCCTTGTTACAGAATATACTATTATGTTCCAAGTCAACACTATGTTGCCCTTTCCACATTCTTAGCGTATTTCTCAGAATGTGAATGGATTGGAAAAGATGTGATGGACGAAAATAATTAACGTTTATATGAATTGATAGAAAGGATTCTTTTTCTCGTTATTTGCATGAAAAAGTACAAGAGATCACTGTTGAAATATATTATTTTTCGCCATGAAGAAAATTGCATTGCTATCACATAATTTTCATATGCATGCTTGTGAAGATTTAATGTTTATTATCCTCTTGAACTGAAAGTTCAAGACTTGACGACAATTGTTGATTCTAATCAAGAATTCATTAAAAAAAAAATCAACCCAAAGATATGAGATGAATTGATGGGTAATTACAAGAATCAAGAAAAATGGAACATTATATCCCTCTATTGGAATCCAAATAGTTGAAGGGAGTTCTGATGCAAGGGGAAGTTTTTCTTGCAACTGAGTTTTGGTTATAAATTAATAAGCAAGAATGTCAACTCCTGAAACTTTATAGATATAGGTACATTTCATTTATTTGATCTTTTATGAAGGAGGAGTAACATATTCTGACTGTATAGTAATTTATTAGTTAAAAAAATATTCATACATTGCTACCACAGAAGGTTTGTACAAATAAAATGGAATAGGTCAAACATATGCTTCACATTCATCTTTCATCTGTTCTAAAATAAGACACAAACTCCTGGAATATGGAAAAAACCGATGTATTCTGGTTCAATATAGCCTATTTCTACTTTCGGCAAAGGATTGATAGGAATGAAAGCTCCAGTGACACATTTCAATTCATCGGAATCTGAATTCACCTACCGTTGAATGCAATATAGTCATATTTCTTCTTTTTTTAGCTTTTTCGACGTGTTTTTTTCTGAAACGTGAAAACGATCAACAATAATCATTTAGAGACCGATGATGGCCATCCAGAACCCGTTTAGGTACTAACGAAATTCGTGCAATTTCATTCTGCAAGTTCTTTCCTCATAATTCCTCGAAAATCCTACCTGAACCATATTTTCCGGTCGCTTTCGTTAGAAGATCGTATAAGGAAGCCTTTTTTTGTCCATTTACAGATTCCAAACAAATTTTGAGCACCAGAAACGATACCGAAACTATTCAAACTTCTGGGGGACCGGAATTCCGTTTGAAATCTTTCTAAACGGCCAGAAACCTGAAAAAACTTCGTTATCAAGTGTAAAAAGGTCGATTAGTACTTACTTTCGCTTTATTTATGCTTATAAATCAATTTTTGGTCCAATTCAAATTTGCCGTTCGTACTCGTACGCCAAAAGTCATGAAAGAAAAAAATGACACTTGCACAAAATTTCTCATATCGACGTTGCCAGTTGCTTTGTTTATATCAAAGTAAAAGTATCAAAGATATTCCACATTTTGTTAGTTCGAATCGATCGGCGATTTTGGGGCGAAATATCGATAGGAAATCGCCTATTTTTCCGTTCTTGGTCGTCCAGAAGAAGTTTCCCGTCGATTTCGTGCAAGTGTCATTTTTTCCTTTCACGACTTTTGGCGTGAGTACGAACGGCAAATTTGAATTGGACCAAAAATCGATTAATAAGCATAAATGAAGCGAAAGTAAGTACTAATCGACCTTTTTACACCTGATAACGATTTTTTTTAGGTATCTTGCCGTTTAGAAAGATTTCAAACGAAATTCCGGTCCCCCAGAAGTTTGTTTAGTTTCGGTATCGTTTTTGGTGCTCATAATTCATTTGGGATGTGTAAATGGAAAAAAAGGCTTCCTTATACGATCTTCTAACGAAAGCGACCGGAAAATATGGTTCAGGTAGGATTTTAGGGGAATTATGAGGAAAGAACTTGCAGAATGAAATTGCACGATTTTCGTAAGTAAACGGGTTCTGGATGGCCACCATCGGTCTCTAAATGATTATTGTGGTTCGTTTTCACGTTTCAGAAAAAAAACACGTCGAAAAAGCTGAGAAAAAGAAGGAATATGACTATATTGCATTCAAAGGTAGGTGAATTCAGATTCCGATGAATTGAAATGTGTCACTGGAGCTATCATTCTTATCAATCCTTTGCCGAAAGTAGAAATAGGCTATATTGAACCAGAATACATCGGTTTTTTCCATATTCTAGGAGTTTGTGTCTTATTTTAGAACAGGTGAATGATAAAAGTGAAGCATATGTTTGACCCATTCCATTTTATTTGTACAAACCTACGGTGGTAGTAATGTATGAATATTTTTTTAACTAACAAATCACTATAAAGTCAGAATATTCCACTCCTTGTTCATAAGATCGAATAAATGGAATGTATATCTATAAAGCTTTCAGGCTTATTAATTCATAACCAAAGCTCAGTTACTATTGCATTGAAATTATAAGTTTCTCTGTAAACAAATTCGTTAATTTAGTTATCATGTTTATTTTCTTCGTGATGAATGAATAAAACTGTTATTTATTTGAGATAAAGAACTATTAGAAATAGAAATGTTATGCACCCTCACAATCATATCACATATTCGGATTCCAGTAGAGGGATATAATGTTCCATTATTCTTGATTCTTGTAATTACCCATCAATCCATCTAATATCTTTGGGTTGATTTTTTTTTGATGAATTCTTGATCAGAATCAACAATTGATGTCGTAAAGTCTTGAACTTTCAGTTCAAGAAGATAATAAACATTGAATCTTCACAAGCATGCATATGAAAATTATGTGAAAGCAATGCAATTTTCTTCCATGGCGAATAATAATATATTTCAACAGTGATCTCTTGTACTTTTCATGCAAATAACTAGAAAAGAAATCTTTTCTATCAATTCATATAATCGTTAATTATTTTCGTCCATCACATCTTTTTCAATTCATTCACATTGACTGATTGAATGAAAACTCACTATTAAGATTGAAGTTCCAAATAGAAATATGAACTTGTCCTCAGTCTGGACAACATTTGCAAAAAAAAAATATACGAAATTTTTGTAGCGATACACAATTAGGAAATAAGGGGATAAAAATTTCCACTACATGTCGAATACAGGTCATCCAAACAAAGAATGTCCAGTCAACATGATAGCAATCTTAAAAGTTTAAAAGATCTATTTATATACAGGACACAGTCAAGTCACAAATCAAGAGAAACAAAACAAGACTTACAGAACACGAATCTATGTAAACATAGTACTCACGAAAAGTCAACAGGTTAAAAATGTCAATCATTCAAAAATTTAAAAAAGTCAAAAAGATAAAAAATTTCAAGAGGTCAATAAGTTAAAATTTGAATTTAAATATGTTGAAAAATAATAAATAAACTTTTGTGTTTAAAAGGTAAAATTGAAACAATCGACAACAAACAAACTTAAAAGAACCGGATAATGACGGTGATGGTGTTGTTGTGAAGTGGAAGCAAGTTGGCAACGTGATAGTCTTAGGCGCTGGTCTCCCTGAAACGCGTCCGTCGTCGGTCGCGTTTCTGCCCCGTACAACTTCCTAGTGATACATTTGAAAAACCATAGATACGACCGTATCCACGAAAATTGTACGGGGCAGACCCGCGACCGACGACCGACGCGTTTCAGGGAGACCAGCGCCTAAGGGAACCGATCTAGGTGGAGTCTATCCAATATTCAATCGTTTATCCAGCAACTTGAATGAATCCTTGAAATTATTCACCATGGCTGAATTAAGAGTACTATAGTTCGGGATATTAAGGGATATTAATTAATTATTAAGATATTAAGTGTGCCTATGTTGGCACCCTTAACGAATTATCTACATATTTCATGGGAAGAAAATTTTTTTGGGTAATCTATTTCGTAGATTTACCTATGTTCATAATATGTAGTATGCTTTCTTGAGTATATTTTCAGTATAAATTTTGAAATGAATGAATGATAGCACTTCAAAATTTGGCCCATTTTGCTATCATAGGCGCACATATGTCCTATGATGGCATATGGCTGAAAATGAAAAGAAATTAATTATTGAATTGGTTTATTGAAAAAAAAATTACACTCTCATCGCATAAAAATAAAATCGACAGGTCAACAGATGAGTATACCTGCACGTATGAGTGTAACAAAACATAAAACTAAATTTAAATTCTTCGACATTGATATTATTAGATATCTATATATTATTTTTTTTCACAGCATTTAGCGCTGCCTCCATATCTTCCTCTTTCCAAAGTTGCCTCTTGCTTCTTGTTTTCATACAATTGATTTAGAAAAAAAGAATATTCAATGTGATGAACCACTTTTGTTCTATGATGGCACCCTTTGCTATCATAGGAACACTTTGACTATGCCATCATAGGCTTAAATGTCATATATCTTTCAATCAACCGAAGAAGGCAATTACAATACGACATTACTCCAAACTTCACACTTACAGCATTGTTATAAGGCATTCTAAGGAAAGTAAAATTTTTTTAACACAAATTTGTGAAACATCTGAATAACACGAAAAAAAGGGGATAATCATCATACATCAACACTAACCAACATAGTTGAACTGTTATAAAAGACACAAAATGCCACGTATTAAGTTGTAACTACGAATACCTCTCATCTCATTAATGCTATCTGGCGAACAACCTCAGTGAACATAAGTTTATTCATGTAATATTAACAGACTTCTTCATGGTATGCCATCATAGCCAAGGTGCCATCATAGGCATACTTCCCCTACTACTCTAGAGCTGGTCAAATGTTCCCTAATCCTGGAGTCGATATTTCTTCCAGTTCTACTAAAGTAGATGGTGTTACAACGTGCGCATTCCAACCTGTAAACGCCAGATTTGTTCAAAGGACTAATTACGTCCTTGTTATAAACAAGATGTTGGTACAAGTTATTAGTTGACTTGAATTGAAAGACACTTTAACATTGCACATTCTACCAAGTAAACCACCAGCTTTTTTCGATATGCCACCATGAAAAGGGATACTGGTGTACTGTTTTTTATCGTGCTCGTTGTTCAACCTTCTCCGGGAAATTATTATTATCATTATCATAATTCTGTCTGAGCAATGTTTTCAACTCTTCCTATCTTAGCAGTGAATAATACAGGGTGAGTCTTCGACTTGCACATATATTTTAACTGTAGATTCCTCTCATCAAACGAAACACTTTTTTTCTACAACCGGGCCTAACTAACTACTTTCCCGCATTGTTTTCGATTCGGAAAGTGTCACTTTCCCGCACTAGTGCGGGAAAGTTACTTTTCCGCACTAGTGCGGGAAAGTAAATATGGGTTGAATTTGGATATAATAATACCTTTAACATGAAATCTCTTAATCTACTTACTCATATATTTAGTTAAATATTTCGAATTATGCAGTTTCATCCATCATCAAACTAATTATTAATGCAGATTTCCGTTTGAAAATTATTGCATTTTCAAAGAGAACTTGACATCCTTCAAAAATTTTGACTGGCATACATGGATCTATGTATTTATTTCTATGTCACGGTCTATGATTTTCCGCATAGAATCCCAAACTCTTTAATTATATGTGTCAAAACGAATATTCGAGTTGTGTAGAAGTTTTTTTTCATTTTATAATACGGTTGTAGAAAAAATATTGTTCCTATCTTGAGCGGAAAGTACTTTCCCGCACTCGATTGCTTGCCCGAACTCCGCTCCGCGTCGTTCGGGCAACGGCAATCTAGTGCGGGAAAGTACAACTTTCCGCCCTTGATAGGAAAATAACTATTTCCTATACCTACCATTTTTCAAAATTAGGTTTGGTTTCGAAAATACAGGGTGTCGAAAATCCATGAAAAAAACACTTTTCTGTTTATATCTTCGGAAGCGTTATTTCGAATGAACTGAATTTTGGTTGAGTTTTTACTCTATTCATAAGGCATATTCCTCAATCAAAACCTACTCAATATCTCTACTAGTATAAAAGTTACAGGGTAGTCAACTCATCAATACACGCTAAAACACCATAAAACCACTTCAAAAAGATAAACGGTTCATATTTTTGAAAGAATAAATCATTCAAGAAACTAAAAGTATTCCATATTTTTTTCAATAAAACGCGTCGTTTTCGAGATATTTCCAATTTTACCCGGAGAAATTTGACGAAAAAATCATGTCATCATGGTAATTTAGCGGCGGCCTTACCCATTGCGAGGCTCCGGGTGGCAGGTCTTTGCGAGGCCCTTTGTCTTTCGTGAAAAGTATGTGATTCGAAATTATGTCGAGTCCAAGGGCGTAGCCAGGAATTAATTTCGGGGGGGGTTTTGAAATTTTGGCTATTGACTTTGTAAGTGCCGGGAATTGCCAGAGTCGCTTTCTGTAGCAAGTATTGAACACTGAAAACATTTCGAGGGGGGGGTTTGAACCCCCAAACCCCCCCCCTGGCTACGCCCTTGGTCGAGTCATTTGGTATTTTGTCATGTTTGACGAAAACTGCCCGAGTTTTACAAATATGTAAATAAATTTTGTGTTTTAAAATATTTTACTTAGAAAGATTCACAAATTCGGAGAAGATTAAATTTTAATTTGATGTTAAATTTCAAAATTGATGTTTGCGGCTTTTTCTCAAACTAAAATCTTCAATTAGAGCACAATAATCCAACGAATGAGCTACGCCATTTTCTCTTGAAAGAAAAGGAAAAGCAAGTGCTGAAAGCCGATCTTGTGCCATCGAATTTCTCAAATGAGTTTTGATCATTTTAAGCCTCGGAAAACTCCTTTCAGCAGGAGCAACTGTAACAGGTGTGGTGGCAATAATTCTCAGGAAAATTTCGATAGTGGGGTAAACTTCAGTTATTTTTTTTCTCTTATATATTTCAGCACCGAGATAATATCATCGTTTCTGTCAAACACACTGATGAACATATTCAGTTCTTCGTATATTTCATCTCCAATCTCCATCAATATCACATGATTCTCCTTCTGTCATGGACATTTGCAAGTCGCTGCATTGCTTCAGAAGTTCACTATTATTGATTTCCTTAAAAATTTTTTATTATATGAAACCAAATATGCTCTCATGTGCCAGAAACCTAGGATGGCAGCTTGTGCGCAAATTGTCGACAATGACACAAAAATAATTAATTTTGCAAATCTCTTCCGCATTCATTTCATCAGCTCCATCTTCCCCTTCATAATCAAAATGCATTTTTTTACAACGTCTTCTTACTTCTTTAAACTTTCTTCCAATATCATTTTCCTCAGTTATTTCTGTCGCTGTTACAAAAGATGACAAAAGAGAGTGTACAACTTTTGTAGCAACTCAAAATAAAATTTTGCTTGGGCACAAGATGATGCTGCATCTCCTAAGATGTGATTCCAGCTATGACTCCCATAAGGTAAAAAATAAGCAAGTGGATTAATTTCAAGAATACATATTTTTGGACACCACTTCATAACATGTAGTACGACTGTTCGCAGCACAACGCCAGTCGATAGTTGACACGAACTTATCGCGAACGGCGAAATCATACTTATTGAACAATTCGAATGAAAATTTTCACTGTGAAGAAAATTTGCTTGAGTTCTTGCGCGAGGCCACTCCAAGAGCGAGGCCCCGGGCGATTGCCCCGTTCGCCACCCCCTAAGGCCGCCTCTGGGTGGAGGTGATATTCTCTACTTGATTTTTCGGGGGTACTCTACCATGCTGCCATTTGGATCATTTTTGTTATATTTTTTGCGGCTGTTTCTATATCTTCGTTAAACTTTTGTTGGAACAGGTCCCAGTCAGTGAAATTTGTTGTGAGCGAAGGTTTATTTTCATTCATTTTGGGTATTGTACCTAGGGTAACTAAGACTGGCGTGATGCCAGATGAAAGTTCGGGTGTAGATTGTACGTGAAAATATGTATTATTAATACTGTGACAAGTACGGCCCTGTGCGCTACGGCTCGATCGAGAAGTTTCTGGAAACGCGTGGCGTCATAGCGGCCGAGAATGTTTCGCGAAGTTTCTAGACGGGTCCGGACTTAGCGAGAAACAATCGGCGTTATGCATATAAGGGGCCCATCGACGTTGAGAGATTCATTCAGTTAGACACGAGCGACCAGTGAAAATAAATACATAGTGCCAAATAAATCAGTAGAGATAAATTGTACAGACTTTTGTTAGAATAAGTTCATTAGTTATTAATTATTAGTGTTATAAGTGGTGTAAATAAATAGTTTAATTATCCCGGACGTTTTACTAACGAAGAAAACGTTACATTGGTGTCAGTGTGGAGTGGATTTGAAGGCCGATAACCAGATCGCAAAAAGAGAAAATGGACCAGGCGAGTATGGAATTCTTCAAGCAAGCCTTCGAAAAAATGAGCTCAAAAATGGATAAAATGGAAGAAAATTCTCGAGAAATCAGTTTGAAATTGGAAGAGAACTCTCGAGAAATGAGCTTGAAAATGGAAGAGAACTCTCGGGAAATGAGCTTAAAAATGGATAAAATGGAAAATAAGGCGGAAGAAAATTCTCGAGAAATGGGCTTGAAATTAGAAGAAAAAATGGATCAAATGGAAAATACGGTGGAGAAAAAAATGAACGATTGTAACGAATTGGTGAGTCAAATTGCTAGTACATTGGACGAGAGAATGGAAGCTATCAAGGAAGTAATAATAGATGAAGTTAATGAAAAATTGGATAAGGTTGACGAAAAAATTGAAGAAGTAGTTGATGAGGTTAACGGAAAATTTGAAGAAATATCAGGAATAATAGAACAGCATGCCAAGTTGATAGAGTCTCTGAAAAGAACATCAAATAAGAAAGAAACTCAAGCTTCACCATCCTATAGCTTCGTGAAATCGGAAAACAACACAGAAAGTGGTAAAATGAAGATCAAGCCACCTACATTTGATGGAAAAGTTCCTCGGTCGACATATCAAAAACAATTTGAAGCTGCTGCGTTGGCAAACAGTTGGAGCGACAACGAAAAAGCCACAGCATTAATAATAGCTCTACGAGGAGATGCACTCAACATTCTGCAGACGATACCGGAGAGTCAACAGGACTGTTATGAAGTTTTAACATCCAAACTTCAAATGAGATATGGCGATGCTCACCTACAGCAAGTTTACCATGCTCAAATAAAGAACCGGGTACAGAAAACAGGAGAAAATCTCCAGGAATTCGAGGCCGATGTTGCCAGATTAGTGAGGTTGGCTTATCCATCAGCTCCAGACAGCTTCCTTGAACAGCTATCAATTCAGACGTTCGTCGACGGGATCAAGGACAGCGAAGTTCAACAAGCCTTGAGACTTGCCCGGCCTAAAACCATCGATGATGCTTTAGCTCATGCTTTAGAATTCGAGGCAGCGAAACAGGCGTCGCATAGAGGACAATTTCGTGTAAGTCAAGTCCAAGAAATAGACCGACCGGTTGAGGAAATCATCCGAGAAGAAGTTAGCAGGTTATTGAATGCCAAGAAAAAGGATGTTGTGTGCTGGTATTGCAACAAAAGTGGGCATTTCAAGCGAAATTGCCCAAGGATTGAAAAAGAGCCACAGCAGGGAAACTAAAAAGGGTCGGTGATAAGGGGCATAAATCGACCCAGGCTAAAAATGCCCCCGAAGTGATAATTCGAGGAATCATGTCCACAGATTTAACAAGCATATTTGTTCCTGGAAAGATAAACGATCGAAGTGTGAAAATACTGGTGGACACAGGATCGACTAGAACCATTGTGCGTCCGGAAATAGCCGAAGGATTGAAAAGTCGTCCAGCTATGATCAAACTACGAACTGCGTCTGGACAAGAAATACCGACTTATGGATCAGTCATCTCCAGCATTGAATTGGGTAGCAAGGTAGTCAAGCATGAAGTTCTTGTAGCCGAAATTACAGAAGAAGTTATCCTGGGATTGGACCTTGTGAAGAAACTTGGATGCCAACTGGATATGAAGAAGGATGTTCTTCGGCTGGGTATTGAAGAGATTCCGTTCAATGATGTGGATGACAGGACATATAAGATCCGACTGACCGAGGACATCACGTTGCCAGGACGGACTGAAGGCATAGTGACTGGTGAATGTGAGAATATCACAAGAAATGGCTGCGTTAGAATGATCGAACCCTCAGACGATGGGATACTAGCCAAAGGACTATTACTTGGGAAGACATTGGTAAGGTTGAGAGACAGCATTCCCATCCGATTACTGAATGTTAACATGTTTCCAGTCACCCTGAAGAAGAACACCTTGCTTGGACATGGGGTACCAGTGTACCATATTTCTGGTGGGATGGGTACTGCAGAAGTTCCGCAGACACAGAAGAATACCGAAGAGCTGGTCGCCCTTCTCACTTCAAAATGTCAAGACCTTAACCAGTGTCAATTGGCCGAAGTCAGAAAATTGATTCAGTCCTTCTCTGACGTCTTTGCCACTAGCGAAAGAACAGGAAAGACCGATGTTGTGCAGCATAAAATCAATACAGGTGATGCACAACCCGTCAGACAACACCCCAGACGTCTTCCGCTGGCAAAGAGGGAAGAAGCCGAACGGATCATTGAAGACATGGCGAGAGAAGGTGTCATTGAACCATCCAATAGTCCCTGGACATCACCTGTAGTGCTGGTAAAGAAGAAGGATGGGTCCACCAGGTTCTGTGTAGACTATAGACAGCTCAACCAAGTAACGAAAAAGGATAGCTATCCCTTACCAAGAATTGATGACACACTGGATACACTCTCGGGATCTCGTTGGTTCTCTACCTTGGATTTGAAGAGTGGGTATTGGCAAGTTGGTTTGGATCCAAAAGACAAAGAGAAAACTGCCTTTAGTATTGGAACGGGCCTGTGGCAATTTAAGGTTATGCCTTTTGGATTATGCAACGCTCCGGCCACATTTGAGCGTTTAATGGAAACTATATTAAGAGGACTCTCCTGGAAGACTTGCCTGGTGTATTTAGATGACGTGATAGTTGTGGGAAAAACATTCCAAGATCACCTGCACAACCTATCCGAGGTCTTCCAGAGACTACGTGGGGCCAATTTGAAGCTAAGTCCCAAGAAATGCCATCTATTTCGAGCAGAGGTGAAATATTTAGGACACGTAGTTTCTCGGAGGGGTGTGAAAGTTGACCCAGACAAGATCAAGGCGGTACAGGATTGGCCCATACCGAGAGACAAGACTGAGTTACGAAGTTTCCTAGGCTTGTGCACTTACTACAGAAGATTTGTGCCTGGATTCGCCAACGTTGCCAAACCACTGACAAAATTAACGGAAGATGGGCAGGAGTACATTTGGTCCGATGATTGCGCTGAAGCCTTTGATCGATTGAAAAAGGCTCTGGTCACAGCTCCAGTCTTGAGTTACGCAAGAACTGAAGGAAAATTTGTGCTCGATACCGATGCTAGTAATATGGCCATTGGAGGCGTTCTATCGCAAGTTCAGGATGGACAAGAACGAGTCATCGGTTATTTCAGCAAGGTACTGTCGAAGCCAGAAAGAAATTACTGCGTGACCAGAAGAGAACTCTTAGCAGTAATCAAGGCCGTAGAACATTTCTACAAATACTTATATGGTAGAAAATTCCTGCTAAGAACGGACCATGCTGCTTTGAAATGGCTCCTGAGTTTTAAGAACCCAGAAGGACAAGTGGCCAGATGGATCGAGAGGCTGCAAGAATATGACTTCGACACTGAGCACAGAGCTGGGGCTACACATCGAAACGCGGATGCGTTGTCAAGAAGACCTTGCCCCCAAAATTGTAGCCACTGCTCTCGCGTGGAAGATAAAGCCAATTTGATGCGGACCACAGTGATCGAAGATGACTGGCTACCCCCAGAAATTCGACGAGCACAGGAGGAAGATCCAGATCTGAGAGTAATCCTAAGTTGGAAGGAGAGTGGCAGACGACCTATATGGGAAGAAGTATCCAGATTGAGCCAAAATGTCAAGTCGTATTGGGCCCAATGGGAAACGTTGAAGATTGATGAAGGTCTTCTGAAACGTTGTTGGGAAAATGAAGATGGATCTCAGCAGAGGCTTCAGTTAATTGTGCCCAAAAGTAGGGTAACGGACATTTTGACCAGGCTTCATAATGGAACTTCGGGTGGCCATTTTGGGATTACTAAGACTCTGGAGAAGGTTAGGCAGCGATTTTATTGGATCAACTGTAAGAACGACGTTAAAGATTGGTGTAGAAAATGTAAAGTTTGTGCTGCGGCCAACGGACCCTACGGTAAAGGAAAGGCACCAATGAAGCAATATAACGTCGGATCACCCATGGAACGAGTTGCTATCGACATCGCAGGTCCTTTTCCAGAAACAGCCAGTGGAAACAAGTACATTCTGGTAGCGATGGACTACTTTACCAAATGGGTGGAAGCGTACGGTATTCCTAATCAAGAGGCAAGCACGGTAGCTGACAAATTGGTCAAAGAATTCTTCTGCAGATTTGGAATACCCCTAGAGCTGCATTGTGATCAAGGCCGAAACTTCGAGTCGAAGCTATTCCAGGAAGTTTGCAAAACATTGGGGATACGTAAGACTAGAACTACACCTCTGCATCCTCAGTCAGACGGCATGGTGGAACGAATGAACCGGACTATGGGAAAACACTTGGCCAAAGTTGTCTCTGACCATCAAAGGGACTGGGATGAATACTTGCATTTATTCACGATGGCCTATAGATCTTCGGTTCAAGAATCTACCAAGGAAACTCCATCCAATATAATGTTTGGCCGAGAAATAAGATTACCTTGCGACCTCGAGTTTGGGTGTAAGCCTGGAGAAGATGTAGCTGGGGAGGACTACGTTAGTAATCTCAGAAGCAAGCTAGACTACATCCATGATAAGGTGCGTAATCAAATGCAGCAAGCAAGTGACCGGATGAAAATGCGCTATGACATCAAGGCCATTGAAGGTGGGTTTACCGCAGGAGATCTGGTATGGTTGTATAACCCACAAAGAAGAAAAGGTTTTTCACCGAAGCTGCAGAGACATTGGGAAGGGCCGTACGAAGTTGTGAAGAGAATAAATGATGTAGTTTACCGAATACGGAAGCTCCCCAGAGGAAAACCGAAAGTCGTCCATTTCAACCGATTGGCTCCGTATGCGTCTTCGCAGAACGAAGAAGAAGTTCGTCTCGTCGAGGTTCCAGCACAGGAAAGCTGCGAATTCCAGGAATTCATGAACACCTATGGGGGAACACGCATTGCAAGGTTTGGCGTCACACAGGAAGTTCATCAGGACCTGTTCATAGTCCCCGAGGAATACTCGCTTGCTCATTGTGTAGCAGCCGATTTACGTATGAGTAAGGGAATAGCAAGAGTATTCAAAAACAAATTTGGTCGGCAAGAGGAACTAATGGGACAGCAGCCCAGAGTCGGGAAATGTTTAAGATTGAAGTCCGAGGGTCGGTTCATTTACTATTTGGTTACCAAGCAGAACTCTTTCCAGAAGCCCACCTACCAGAACCTATGGACCTCGCTGCATGGCTTGAAAGAAGACCTTCAGCGTTCCGGCGTTAGGAAACTAGCAGTTCCCAAGCTTGGTTGTGGACTGGATCTACTGAATTGGAGGGTAGTACGAAGCATGATTGAAGTAATTTTCCAGACGGCAGGTATACAGATCCTAGTATGCAGTTTCTACCCAAATCGTGTCGAGCTCCCCGGCAAAACTATAGAATGCTATTTCCATCAAAGGGGCTACTGTAGAGAAGGAGCCGACTGCAGATTTCGCCACGGCCCTCTGAAGAATCCATGCGATCTGTTCTGGGACAGAACAGGCTTAAGGAGGGGACAGTGTGACAAGTACGGCCCTGTGCGCTACGGCTCGATCGAGAAGTTTCTGGAAACGCGTGGCGTCATAGCGGCCGAGAATGTTTCGCGAAGTTTCTAGACGGGTCCGGACTTAGCGAGAAACAATCGGCGTTATGCATATAAGGGGCCCATCGACGTTGAGAGATTCATTCAGTTAGACACGAGCGACCAGTGAAAATAAATACATAGTGCCAAATAAATCAGTAGAGATAAATTGTACAGACTTTTGTTAGAATAAGTTCATTAGTTATTAATTATTAGTGTTATAAGTGGTGTAAATAAATAGTTTAATTATCCCGGACGTTTTACTAACGAAGAAAACGTTACAATACCATTAGTGATGAAGAAATCCAAAACATCTGGATCTTGTTCACGTCGGTTGGCCAGTATGTTGGTGAGTCCGGCGAGATCACATCGAAGTTTTTGTTTGATTTAACTTCAAGTAGATTGCGACCCTTGGGAGTTATTAATCTTGAACCCCAGTGTGTGTGTTTAGCGTTGCAATCACCTTCAGTTATAAAGCGATGTTGGAAGTGTTGAAAGAAAGCGGCATATTGATTTTGAGAAATGTTATGTCGAGGTGGTGAGCATATGGCTGATATATCGAAGTTCCATGTTTCTGTGTATACCCTGATATTTGTAGCTTGTATTTCATTGGTTACATAATTATATAATGAATAATGTTTTATGGTCATTCGAATGAGTATTGCTGAACCACCGTGGGCAGTACCATCGGGATGTTGAGCAGAATAAGTGAGGTATGGTATTTGAAACACTGTCTTGTCGGTGAAATGAGTTTCCAAAATTAGCATTACATCTATTTTCTAGAGATTCATGAATGTTGTTAATCCATGTTTTTTGTTTGGAAGCCCATTTGCGTTCCAAGTCGAAGGACGAATGAATTTGGCCATTTTTATTTAAGTTTGTTTACAACTGTTGTCAGCAGATTGAGTATAATCTGGTTTCAGTTCATGGGTTGTGTCATCATGGCTTTAAAGTCTAATAAGAAGGCGGACATTAATGATTCGAAGGAATTAAGGTTTGTGTCATGGGAGATATTATATTCTGTCTGTTTTTTTTTGGTTTCTTGACAGTGCTTGTGAGTAAGATTTATCTGTTGTTCTGATTGTGCTTTGAATTCGTGGAGTATTGTTATCGGTATTCTGTTCAGAGTTGATTTTTTGTCTGTTGTAGATTTGTAGCCTTTATAATTCGCAGGATGACTACTATCGCATAACGCGCATGTCGCTGCACTTGTTTTTGGATTAGTACAGCTATTGAAATCATGTTGGTTACCGCATTTGACACACATGAATGGTCTAGAGCAGTAGGTTAGTGACCATATTGTTACGAACAGTCATAGTTAGAATTATTAGGTGTTTTGTGGTTAGAACTGACACTAGGATTAATTTAGTTTTTCAAGACAGTTTTGGATTTGATGTATGAAATATACGGATTTTTATGCGTGGAATATTATTTTCTTAGAAATCGAACCCAAGTTTCTTAACAGTTGGCGTCAGAAGTGGGATTTTAGTGATTAATTGGGCAATTTATGGTAAATACGAGGAGTACGGATCACGAAATGGCACACAAGGAGGATATGATGAAACAGATTCTGCAGCTGTTGGCTGAGCAAGAGAGAAACCGAGAAAAAGAAAAACAAGAGGAAGAGACGCGTCGACAGAAGGAGGAGGAACGACGAGAAAAAGAAAAACAACAAGAAGAGGAACGGCGGGTGGAAGAAAAGCAAGAGGAGAAGGAACAAAGAGAGCAACAAAATATGTTTCTCGTACAGATGTTCCAGCAAACCGAAGGCAATATTGCATCCTTGAAGGAAGAAGTCAACACAGTTTGGAAAAATGTGGAAGTGATGGACTGCAAAATAATAGAAACAAAGAAGGAAGTGTTGGTGGCCCGGGAAAAAGCGAAGAAAGGAATGTGGCAGGTGCGAGAAGAACTAGAAAAGAAAATCGCTTCACTGAAGATTCAAGATCAGCGTGACACGGTTGTCAAATCGCACAATTTTGTGAAACCATCGACTTTTGATGGTCAGTCGGCATGGTCCGTAAGCAGTTTGAAGCGGCGGCAGCAGCCAATGGATGGAACGACGAAGAAAAGGCTACTGCACTCATAGTGGCTTTGAGGGGACCTGCTTTGGCAATGTTACAGGCTATCCCAGAAGAGCAAAATCGCAGGTATGGTGATCTCATTGCCGCCTTAGAATTAAGATATGGCAATCAGCATCGGGAACAACTGTATCGGGCACAGCTGAGAACACGAGTGCAAAAACCTGGTGAGAGCATGCAAGAGTTTGAAGCTGATATTCAGAGACTCATCCAGCTTGCGTACCCAAAAGTCCCAGAGGATTTCAAAGAACAGCTGTCAGTGCAAATATTCATTGATGGGTTGAGGGATGCAGAAATTCAGAGGACCCTAAGACTGCGTACTTTAGGAGAGGCAGCGAAGCTCTTGTTCGGTCGTTAGGAGTGGAAGCGGCTTTCAATGCCTCCACAAGGCCAAAGGTGAGAGGGGTATCAATCGAAGAGCCACCCCAGGAAGATGATCAGAATGAGAGTATATCACAGATGTTCAAGATGATTTTAGAAAAAATGGAATCCAGGAATAGCGCTGTCACCAGTCAACCGAGAGGAAATTGTTTCAGATGTGGTAGGAGCGGACATTTCAAGAGGGACTGCAGGGTGAGGGTACCGCCACGATCTTCATCACCTTCCAGGATGTCTCCACTTGCATATTCACCTGCGAGGGCAGGGACATCTAGAGAGTCCTCGAACAGGTACCAGGAAAACTAAAATTAGCCAGCATATCGAGGCGCATGCTGGCTAGTGATAACGAAGCCCCGAAGATCATTCATGTCAACAGAATAAGAAGAACAACCGATAGTCTAACCATTAGAGGAAAGGTGAACCGAAGAGATGTCATCTTCACTGTAGACACTGGTGCTACAGTTTCTTGGTTCGCAATGGCATTGCGGATTTCTAAAACTGTCAGGATACCTGGTTTATCTGAGAAGATCGTTGAGGCCAGACTGGAAGAAGACCCTGGGTGCTCCGTTGGAATAGTACATCCATGTGAAGAATCTCCTACCAAATTATTAATTGCACGAGCTTTAATTAGGACAAATCAAAATATTCCTGTAAGGATTGCCAATGTATTTCCTGATGGAACAACAGTTCGGGAAGGAGACATCATAGGAGTATGCGAGCCAGTCGAATGGGTAGCAGATTGCAAATCGAGCGGATATCCGGAGGGAACAGGCACAACTGATGACGTAGTGGCAACAATTGGAAAATCCTTGACTCACTTAACACCGAAAGAATACGAAGCTGCCATGAGATTCATTGCCAAGGAAAGTGACGTATTTGAGTCTGCAGGGTCGCCAACAGGACGAACTAACCTGGTCCAACACAGAATAGATACAGATCAAGCCCATCCAATTCGGCAACCACCAAGAAGATTGCCATTTACCAAGCAACAGGAAGTGGAGTAACTTGTCCAGAAAATGACCAAAGATGGCGTAATCGAAGAATCATCGAGTCCTTGGTCCACACCTGTAGTATTGGTTTCTGAAAAGGATGGCTAAACAAGATTCTGCGTGGATTATAGAAAATTGAATGACGTCACGAAGAAGGACACTTACCGATTACCCAGGATCGACGACACCCTAACCACGCTGGCAGGTTCACAATGGTTTTCAACACTTGACTTGAAGAGTGGATATTGGCAGGTGAGCCTACACGGAGGTGACAAGGAAAAGACTGCCTTTACCACTGGTAGCGGACTATATCAGTTCACCGTTATGCCTTTTGGGCTCTGTAATACGCTGGCGACCTTCGAAAGGTTGATGGAGCGGATATTGCGCGGGCTCACTTGGAAAACCTGCCTGGTATATCTGGATGATGTCATGGTTATGGGAAGGAACTTTGAGGAACATCTGGCCAACCTACGTGAAGTTTTCGGGCGTTTAAGAAGTGCCAACCTCAAGTTGAATATCAAGAAGTGCTCTCTATTCCAGAAGCAAGTGGAATTCTTGGGGCATACAGTCTCTGTAGAAGGAATCCAAACAAACGAATTGAAGATACAGGCTATCCGAGACTGGCCAAGACTGAAGGATAAACATGAATTGAGAAGTTTCCTGAGCTTGTGTACCTATAACCGCCGTTTTGTGGAAGGATACGCAGACATTGCAGCTCCTCTTCCTAAATTGACAGGAGATCGGGTCAACTTCCATTGGTCTATTGAATGTGAAGAAGCTTTCCGCAAGTTGAGGGCAGCGCTTTGTTCAAGTCCAATCCTGGCATACCCACGGCATGAGGGACTTTTTATAATGGACACAGATGCGAGCAATACTGGGCTTGGAGCTGTATTATCACAGGTGCAGGATGGCCAGGAAAAAGTCATCGAATACTACAGCAGAGTGATGTCTAAGCCAGAGAGAAACTACTGTGTTACCAGGAAAGAATTGTTAGCAATAGTCAAGGCGGTAGATCACTTCCACAAGTACCTATATGGAAGGGGATTCCTCATCAGGACTGATCATGCGGCCCTGAGGTGGCTACTGGAGATGAAAAACCCGAAGGACAGATTGCTAGATGGATAGAAAAACTGAACCAGTACCATTTCAAAATCAAACATCGTCCAGGACGGCTGCATAACAATGCGGATGCCCTATCTATAGAAGACCGTGTTCAGGAACTCAATTCAATTCAATTCAATTCATTTTATTCATGCTATACAATGTCATGACAAAGAGTATCCAATATCTCAAATTGCTTACACACGTCATATAGATAAAATATATCATAAAGTAGAAATAAAACATATAATTAACACAGTGGAGCCAACGAGAGGATCACAGTACACAAAAGTCCAACTCCAAGAACTCCTCCACACTATAGAAAGCATTTCTGCATAGGATATCCTTTACATATTTTTTGAATTTATTTTGAGGGAGTTCCTGTATATGCAGAGGTATTTTGTTCAAAAGCCGCTTACCAACATACAGCGAGCTAGACTGTGACATAGCTAGACGGCAAAAGTCATTTCTAAACAATGATCGGTTTCTTGTGAAATAGGAATGATAAGAACCGTTAACCTGAAAGGAATTTTTACCTTTGTATGCGAACATGAGAACTTCCAGAATATACAAACCAAAACCTTCAACTCAACGAACTTCTGTCTGCAATCATCACGATAACCCACGCCCGCGACAATTCTCAGAGCTCTTCTCTGCAGTGCAAAAATTCTATGTCTAGAGGCGCAATTGCCCCACGCCACTATTCCATATCGCAACAAGGACTCAACGATCCCAAAATAGGCCACTCTTAGAACACCCGCCGACAGACGGTTAGACATACTCAAGAGAAAACAACTCCTACAAAGCTTGGTGGCCAGCTGGTCGGTGTGGGCACCCCAACGAAGGGCAGAATCAAGTACAACACCCAGGAACCTCGCATCACCCCTCAAATCCTCCATCTCAACATGCCGCAAAGCAAAAATCCGCTTGATTGTCTTACCTTCGTTAAGGACAAGCCGATTTGAGGTAAACCACTCACGAGCCCTCACCTGCGCAGCATCGCCCCCCTCCACCAACGATCGAAGGCAACCGGACGACAAGGACACAGTCGTGTCATCGGCAAATAGCATTGTTTTATATATACCGAGGTAGTTAGGAATGAATATTAAAAAGCATTGCCAACGTGTTGAACGCCATGAAGGAGTCGCCGATATAAGACGTACGGCACTGATACCTGAGGACGACTGGACTACTGACCATATGAGACTGTGAGACAGGACCAGAAAACCGATCCAAACATCAAGGACTTTCTACGGTGGAAAGAGAATGGAACAGGCAGACCCTCCTGGAGTGACATTTCAGATAGAGATCCCATCTTCAAGGCAATGTGGGCTCAGTGGAATTTCCTGGTATTAGAAAATGGATTACTCAAACGGGTTTGGGAATCAGCAGATGGGAGGTCGTCAATTTCCCAATTGGTTTTGCCCCGGAAGAGGATAGGTGAAGTCTTGAAGGAAATTCATGAAGGGAAATCAGGAGGACACCTTGGAGTCAACAAAACCTTGGACAAAATCAGACAGAGATTTTACTGGGTCCAATGCCGAGACGATGTGAAAACTTGGTGCAGGAGATGTCAAGAGTGTGGTGCCACTAGAGGTCCCAAGACAAGATCCAGGGGCCAAATGAAGAAATACAACGTAGGTGCACCATTCGAACGGATTGCCATTGATGTAGCTGGACCTTTTCCTGTGACGAATGACGGCAACAAATACATCCTCGTCGCCATGGACTACTTCAGTAAATGGGTGGCAGCCTATGCCAAACCAGACCAGGAAGCATCCACAGTAGCCAGGTTATTGGTGGATAATATGTTCTCGAGGTTCGGAGTACCGATGGAGTTACATTCCGACCAAGGAAGGAATTTAGAGTCCAAGTTATTCAAGAAAGTTTGTGAACTGATGGGCATCAACAAGACCAGAACGACGGCTCTTCACCCTCAGTCGGATGCATGGTTGAAAGGTTCAACCGAACCATGGAAGAACATCTTTCCAAGGTGGTGGAAAAACATCAGAAAGACTGGGACCGACACCTTCCATTGTTTCTTATGGCTTACAGAGCGGCAGTCCACGACTCCACCAAGCTTACCCCGGCTAGCATTATCTTCGGAAGGGAACTTCGATTGCCCTGTGACTTGTTGTTCGGATCACCAAGCACCGAAGAGGTTGACGTGCGGGACTATGCGGATAAACTGAAGGACAGCTTGTTGAAAATCCACGAAACCGCTCGGAAGAGACTTATACTGGCAAGCGATAGGATGAAAGCTCGGTACGATTTGAAAGCAAATTCAGGAAGATTCAAAGAAGACGACCAGGTCTGGCTGTACAACCCACGTAGGAAGAGAGGTGTATCTCCAAAGCTGACACCGTTTTGGGAAGGACCGTAAAAGGTGAAGAAGAGAATCAACGACGTGGTTTATAGAATCCAACGCAGCCCGGGGACTAAGATGAAGGTTGTCCATTTGGACAGATTGAAGCCCTATCATGATGGACCAATGGTTTTTGATCGGGACGATCAAAATTAGAGGGGAGGCAATGTTACGGACAGTCCTAGTTAGAATTATTAGGTGTTAGAACTGACACTAGGATTAATTGAGTTTTTCAAGACAGTTTTGGATTTGATGTATGAAATATACGGATTTTTCTGCGTGGAAGTTTCGTGACAATATTCTTGGCATCTAGTGCATTGAAATATTTCCAATTTTTTTGTAGGGGGCTATATTGTTATTTTTCTGTTGGAAATGAATTCGATCTTGTAGATCTCTTCATTATTATCTTGTGGTTCTAGGTCTACATAAATTCTATTCCGCTTTTCATATCCTCAGTTGAAGTGCTGGAGTGTAGATGTCTAATAACCACTCTATACGCTCTATCTTGTTTGAACTGATGAGTGTGATGATATATATCTTCTTCCTTCAAAAATCTTACCAGGCTCCTGTAGTGTTTTAGTGCGGTATTGCTCATCAGCTATTGCTGTCGATAATTGTTTCGTCCTGTCCGCGTAGTTTGTTACACCATGTATAAATACCGGAGGTGGTTTTGGAATACTTTGGGTCGTTTGTTCTGTGTTGTTTCCATCAAATACTTCAGGAAGAAATGAGAATCTGTTTTGAGTGGTTATTGTTGGATTTGTATTTATTTCAGGTGAAAGTGATAGTTTTCTCTTTTTAGTGACTGTCTGCCACGTTTCTTGTGATGACGGATTCATGTTGTCCCGAGGACAACTGTAATTTATTAACGACAAACTCAGTGAATAATTTTCAAATTTAATGAAAATTAAATATGTATGTGTTTATTTATCTACGTACGTTTGAATCAGATGCTGGCTTAGAGAGATAAGGTGGCTCGTTAATAACAATTAACACACGTGTACTCTCCAGCGCGGCTGTCGCACGACTTTCCAATATTCTGAAACAAAAAAAAACAAGGGGAGAGAAATCCAGAAGGGAAAATCGATTGATATATTCATAATCAAATTGATTTGAAGGTACCGACCCATCTCAAAAACGAATCAGATATTGAATGAATAGCCTTAAAAACATCTGAAAATTTATATACTGAACAGTTATTGACCAAATGGTCAATAGTTTGTTCTTGTACTCAGTAAAATTTCAACTCGGTTCTTGATTTCCGTTAAAGAAAATAGCCAAATTGAATCTTCCAATCATGTTTATAGACGTGAAATATTTCCAGTATCAACAGGAAAAACAGTTTCTTCAACATTCGCCAGATCTTTGGAATTATTGAATTCACATAATACTTTCTCAAATTCATTATTTTCCCAAAGTAAATAAACATTTCGATAAATACTTAATCACTAAGATCTCTATGTACAAACGAAAACGTTGCATATGTATCCGCGGGAAAATTACTATAACCTAACATTTTCCAAATATAATAATAATAATAACGTTCAAATAAATTGGAAGATTGATAAATGTGAGCAATTCATAATTTCAGAAAAGAAGAAAAGGTCCTTCATCCCACAATCTTGTATGTTGTTATAACGTTTATTTAAGGAAATCATTGCCCTACAAATGCACAATTGTAAACAAAATCAATACAACATGAATGCAGGCAATGAAGACTGAAACGTCCTAACAAAAATTAGCGTATCACGATAAATATTCCCTAACACTATGGGGTCCTCGCCTTATTAAGAGTTCATAGAAATGAAATCTGTAAGCTATAATGAAAAAAACATTTTTCAAGACAAGCTTTTATGATAGCAACACTCATCCGCCATTTCGAAGCCGCCATTTTGAATTCCTCAATTTTGAAGAATCGTAATTTCCGACCCAGAAAACCCAAAGATACCAATTTTGAATAGAATCGGATCATAATCACAGAACTCGTCCGCCATATTGTAGCCGCCATCTTGAATTTTCCAATTTTGACCAAAGAATCATCATTGTCGAACCCAAAACCCCCAGATACTAATTTTGAATGGAATCGGGTCATAATCACAAAACTCATCCGCCATTTTGAAGCCGCCATTTTGTTTTTTTCTATAACATATATTTCATGATGCATTGTCACCAGAATTATGTACACCTGCCAAATTTCAAATCAATCGGACCATTAGAAGTGTGTCATATTCAACTTGCAAGATTTGATTACAGACAGACAGACAGACACCGGGACAGGTGAAACTAAATAAAAGCTTGTAAAAAACAGCAAACAATAATACTTCACTTGAGTAAGCGATATTATTTGCTGAGGTAAATCATTAAAAAAAGTTATACACATGTATGTGCAATTGTTCCTTCTAAAGGAAAGTGTATGTTTTGAATAAATGAGGAGCACATAGCGTGTGTTGTATTTATTGAGCTCATTATATTTCTTGAAGTAATGAATATGTATATGTAAGTATAGACCAGCCAAAGTCATTATGCCATTTTTTCTGAAAATACTTCGACATGACTGGCGATACTTCATGTTAAAAGTGCATCTCAAAGCCATTTTTTGTATCTTAAATATCGACAATACATAACTGCAATTTCCCCAGAATGTAATGCCATAACTCAAAACTATAATCAGCGTATTTTATGAAATGGGCGCTCTGAAATTGATTGAGGATATTTGGTAGATCATTCACATATATTATGAAGAGAAGAGGCCCAGAATACTACCCTGAGGAACACCCTGAGAAATTTCAGCATTAGAAGATACATATTCCATACCAATGACTGTATTCCATTTCCAATCGAAGTTGAGTTATATTGTTCTGAAGAGATCAAAACAAGATCGAAACCAAGGTCAACATCCCACTTTGATGGGGTGGAACTTTCTTGGTCTCCCTGGAAGTTTTAGTCAAGTTCGACTCAGATGCAGGGTTGGCATTGATAATTATATCAATGTACACGGTGTATCTGTTTAATCGTTTTACTAGAAATGCTTACACTTTGATGTCTACCCTCAAGGTAGCTCTTCAGGAGCTCCAATTGCTTATACGGTGAAATGTGTCAGAATTGCATAGCCAACCGGGATACTTTATAAGGGTGAATGAAGTATACCTATTAACTGTGAAGAAGAACCGTAGGAAATGCTACCGAATTTTTGAAGAAAATTTCCCATATTTCTGCAAGATCATATACAGGATCATGGGGGATTGCTTTGACAGCTGCTGTCAATTGTTTTCGTTGGATTCTTGAATGCGAATTTACCTATATGGTGGATCAAATTACAATATGGATTAACGAGCGCTCAAAACCTCCGACGATTGTCGATAATTCAGAAGAGCATCGACCATGAAAGTATCTATAAGAATGAATAGAGGCAGATCTTAAATCAATTCTTCTACGCCTCTACGGTGTTCCAGGGAAGTGAGCGAGTTTGTATGTAGGTAAAGGCATCACCGACGAGACCAATTGCTCCCTTCTAGATAGAATCCTACAATTTCAGGACATGTTTAGATGCCGCACTCCAAATATGGGAACAGTAGGTACTGTAAGAGGTCGAATCTGCGCCTTAAAGTTCATAAGCAGTTTACTGGAAGTGAAATAGCTCTTGACACGAGACAAAAACGCAAGTTTCTGGGAATGCACTTTTAGCAACTGATCCCACGAGACATTGTTGCCAACAGTGACACCAAGTATTGAAATGAATGACTTAAAAGTTATGGTTACTCCTGACAAGCTTATATTGGGTATAGTGAGATTAGCTATTCTAGATAAAAGACCTGCTTGTGTTTGGTTAGCATTGAATTATTGAATCCTCATTCAAGAATTGTTGCTAAGTCTATAATTAGGGTATCAACAATTTTTCCTCTTTCGTTCATGATTTGGCGAGCTGGTATCGGAGCCCTGGAAGAGAAGGTGGTATGGAGGGTAGGTACTATCATCTACTATCACTCAACATAAAGTTGCCTCCAGCAAATCGTCGCCGTGTAAAAAAACCAGTGTTGGTGCCAGAATCCATGCCTGTGGAACACAATCATTAATGGGTAGATTTTCTGATAAAACTTCATTAACCACCACATGAAGAGACTAGTTTGTGAGAAATCTAGACTTCTACGAACATAGCTGAGGAAGCACGCCATGGAATGGAAGCTTGACTAGAAATCCCTGGTACCAAACTCGATCGAATGCCTTGGAGACATCCAGTGCCACAGCTTAGGTTTCACCATATTCTTCAATAGACAGCTGCCATATTTGTGGGACGTAGGCTAGCAAGTCACCAGTTGACCTTCGATGACAGAAACTATATTGCCTATCGTTGATAATTCCTGAGTGTTCCAGATATTTCTTGATTTCGAAATTGATAGCTTTTTTTTAACAGATAGCAGTGCGATAGGTCTGTTCTTGCTAGGTAGGGTCTTTTTGCCATTTTCAGGTAATGATTGAAGCCTAGCAATTTTTCAGTTGAACGGGAATTCCCCGAGGTTGTGAGAGTAGTTGAACAACTTGCATAGAACAGATGGTAGTTCGAATGCACATTCCTTGAGAACAACAGGTGGGATTCCGTCAGATCTCCAGGCTTTGTTGCTATTGAGACCCAACAAAATATTTTTGATAATACGTTGACGATACGTTGGCATGTGACCGCCAATAGATGTTATGTTCAGGGGTTGCTTTCCTAATGAATCCAGTGTGGAATTTCCATCAAATAAACTCCCAAATAGATCGACAGCAGTCGTGGCTAGTGTTCTATCTTCCTTGGTTAGAAGAGGAAACTAGCTGAAAGTGGAGTTTCGAACCACAGCTATGGCAAAAGACCGAAATGAACGTTACAAAAAGTCTCGAACTAATCGAGGCATTGTAAGCATATCTTTTGCAGATTTAATTGTTCCATTGCATATGTCTCAAGCCTTGACATACACTGCTCTAGTCTCCTAGCCTGGATTACTTGTTTGCAAGCGACAGCTCTAGAGCAGTCCTATTTAAATCAGAGCCTATCAGTTGATGTTCTCCTTGGGGTGCTCCGTATGTAAGTCTGCATTTATGTAATATTAGAGAGACTCAGACCCGAAGGCACGCTGAAAAGGATGCCGCGAGCCGACAAGGAAGAGTCCCTCTCACCATAGAGATGAAAGCTGTAGGGTTCCCTAGGTGTGTTAACTTCAGTACAGATGGATTGCCACACGTGAATAGTATACCTATGTTCCGCCGTTTCATCCCCGTTCCTGCACCAACAGCACAGGGAACACTCACTTAGTCCCTTAATCTCTTTGTAGACAGATGGCCAGTTGAAGCACCAGTCACCAGAGATAAGTGCTTCCTTTCGAGAATCAAAAGTATTTTGACCTCCAGCTTTGAAGAAGGCCTCTTGATAAGGTGTCTCGACTGCCTGAGATCCGTTCTCGTGTTCCACTCAGAGGAGAATTTCTCATCAATCCATCTCTTGAAGAGGTCTTTGATATATGTATGACAGATGGATGTATGACCAAGGGCGCAGCACAGGAAGAAGAAGAAAAGTCAATCTGGAAAACTGCATCACCTCTATACTTGAGTAAGGATGCCCTGAAGCAATGAGGTGATTGGGAAGAGGAAGGAAGAGAAGGGTAGGGGAAAATAGGAATAGACACGGAAATATCGACCGAAAACTAAAAAATGGAGTGAGCCATTTCACACAAAGTCGATATGGTGGTATTTTACTGGGCGATCATACCTTCTACCAACTAATGTTATCCTTTCAGTCACCTTTTACGTCTTGGAGGATTTACCATGGGGCACAATTGGACAATGCACACCACAATGAACCAAATGTGTCGATTGAACTTATTCCGATAATATGAACGCCGTTTCTCTAACTAATGTCGTAGGTGACATAATTCGACTGGGTAGCAACTTATGGAATTGCCCGTGAAAACTTCCACATTTATTCAATTCAGCCAAAAAGCCGATATAGAACCAGTCCAGAAGGAAATGTATATTTTTAGAATGAATTCTGAGAACAAAATCATATCCATCTATTAGTTAACCGATTTTTATCGGGTTGGTTTCTTCGAATAACATCCGGAAATTATTCATGAATTTCCATAATTGGCACTAAATGACGCGAGTGGCGCCACCGATGACCAGACAATATCGGTATTATACCTACAATTACACCGCTTCGAGAACTATTTTCGGTAGAAAGACCGCTGAATTCCACTGATTGGGAAGTAGTTGAGCGTTCAAGGTGCAAGGACATGGGATTTTTGACGTTCCAGTCGAAGCATCATTGCAAGGTTGTGTAGAATCAAAGCTCCCTTGAATCTGGGAAATACCTGAAAAGAGTTGCGTTTCTAATTAGAATTTTTCACACGAAATGGTATTTCCCCTTTTTACTTTCATTTCAGCTAATATCTGCCTGTGTCACTTTTGGAATTTTTGGACATAGGTAAGTATGGGAAGAAAGTCTGTCTGTCCTTGAGCGATGCCATTACTATTATTGCAAGTCATCGTCATTGCACCAATGGGATCATATTGTAATATGAAGAAGGTTTCACTTTGGATCTGCAGAATATGCGTCTCAGAAAGTCATATCTTTGTAATATACAGAAACCCTGTTTTTGCCGAAAATTGATCCTAGTTTTGACGGCAAAGCATGTTATGCTTACCAGACGGCACCAGAAGGAGGGCAAAGTTTTTCGAGTGTATGTTTGTATACGTATGTCAATTCCATGCATTTGCATAAATCTCCATATTCTAGGGATATCTGATATTACCCAATTATCTTTCTGGAGTATACAGATATACAGGGTCTTTCACGAGGAACCTCACCCATATTTATACGGGAAACTACTGAACGTATTTTCATGAAATTCAGCACTTATAAGTATTTTACGATGCTGATGAAATCTAAAATATTTTCAAGGCATGAGCACCTCCGGTTTTTCCGGAAATGACGTCAATTTCCGTTTTTCAAATTAGAACACCATTTTTTTATTGCAGAAATAGATTCCTTAGAAAATTTCAAGTTATTTTGATGTAACATTTTTCAGTTTTGGTTGGAAAATTCTCTCTGAGCGGGAAAATTCGAAAAAAAAATCGGAAATAGAGCTCCGCTGAAACAAGAATAACTTCGAGGTTTTTGGATGGAAAATTTTCATTTTTGGGATTTTTCAAGATGTAAGATTGATGTATCCACTTTGAAAATCGAAATCGCGATTCATGATACAGGGGGTGAAAAAATCGCCTTCAAAGTTAGGGATGACAAAATCGTGAAAAATCAACTTTTTCAAATTAGAACCCCATTTTTTTATGGCAGATATTGAATCTACGTTAAAAAATAATGTGAGTGTATGCATCACGCACCCTTGCCCTAAAATGGATATTTTCTGAGTTAATATCCACTTTAGGCCAAGGGTGTGATGCATACACTCACATTATTTTTTAACGTAGATTCAATATCTGCCATAAAAAAATTGGGTTCTAATTTGAAAAAAATTGATTTTTCACGATTTTGTCATCCCTAACTTTGAAAGCGATTTTTTCACCCCCTGTATCATGAATCGCGATTTCGATTTTCAAAGTGGATACATCAATCTTAGATCTTGAAAAATCCCAAAAATGAAAATTTTCCATCCAAAAACCTCGAAGTTATTCTTGTTTCAGCGGAGCTCTATTTTCGTTTTTTTTTTTAGAATTTTCCCGCTCAGAGAGAATTTTCCAACCAAAACTGAAAAATGTTACATCAAAATAACTTGAAATTTTCTAAGGAATCTATTTCTGCAATAAAAAAATGGTGTTCTAATTTGAAAAACGGAAGTTGACGTCATTTCCGGAAAAACCGGAGGTGCTCATGCCTTGAAAATATTTTAGATTTCATCAGCATCGTGAAATACTTATAAGTGCTGAATTTCATGAAAATACGTTCAGTAGTTTCCCGTATAAATATGGGTGAGGTTCCTCGTGAAAGACCCTGTATAGAGGGTGATTTTTTAAGTGTTTCTTTAGACGTATTTGAGGAAGGAATTTTGATACAAATTCAAGATTCTGTATGTTTGTTTTAGAGAACATGAACTTAAATTGTAAAATATTTTCAAGCGGAATCTATTTCCGGTTCTACCGGAAACGAATGTAAACTTCGTTATGTCGAATGTAACACCCTGCATATTCTAAATATCTGAATTATTCGTTCAATTGTGCACTGATTTGATGTATGATATGCGCAACCACTTCAAGCGATTGTTGAGTTATACCCATCAGATTGTCAAATTTGTTGACAGAAAGAGTGTCACAAATTAGAGTTTATATCTACAAAATCCTTCATTGTAAGAATTTCTTTTTCAGTGGAACAAAAGAAGGTACGCTGGAACTGCTTCTTGTATAAATTATGAGGAATTATTATGCGGGGTGCAGAAACAGGGCTTCAAAGTGACCATCGATAAAACTATGAAATCTCATTTTTTCTCAAATGGTAACCATATAATTTTGTAATTCCGATCAGTTTCTCGTCAGAAACCAGTTAGTGTGTGCCAAACATACCTATCATGTCTTTAAAATCAGTAGTTTTGCAGTTTTTGAATAAAATTCGAATTTCACGACTGAAGCCAGGTTTATTTGCCTATAGACAAATAATATAATCATAGGTTTATTAAGAAAATTTTCACGGAGGCTATGTCAATAGTTAGCATATTATGTCAGTAAATTCATAATGCATTGTTGAGAACTACTAAAGTACATGGAGGTCGTAGAAGAATTAATGAATGTATGGAAGAGGGGGGGCAACATTTTGAAAATTTATTGTATTTTATAGCTATCATTAAATTTCTGTTAGAGTTTTTTGTTGTTAAGAAAATTGTTATGATAGTTTCAAACTGAGATTTTCTTATTTAGTCATCATTCATCATCTGCTTGGTTCATTTGTCACATTTGCCGCAAATGAATATCTGACTCGATATATCATTCTATACCTTTTCAACTTCAAATTGGGAACTATCAAAATCGAATTGAGAACTAACATATTCAAATTGGGAATAATCAAAATCAGATTGGGAATAATCAATTTCATATTGGAATGACATCTATGTGAATCAGATCTTCGAATTACTCGATATGTAATCAATTCTCTTTGTCCAAAGTAAGTAAGGAACGATAAGTTTACAATTTCTTTTCCATAATCATGCCAAGTACAAATAAAGCTGCAGATTCGATCAAAAAGCAGGTAATTGCGGTATGCAATGAAAACATAACACAGACAGAATTTCGTCTTCAAAGAATGGAAAATTTGATAAGAAGGAATATATCAACCATTACAGTTAGTACCTGTACAAGATATGTGGTTCATCGTTCATATGTGATGTTTTGAATTTTTTGGAAATGAGAGTTCAAGCACAAATATGAAATTTTCTAAGTACTTCTCACACTTTTTGAATGTTTGTAAGTTCAAATATATATTAATAGTTTTTTCTTCATGTTTCATCAATATAAAGATCCTCTGATCATGCCTGATCTTGATTTACATAGCCACGAATGACGTTTCAATTTGAAATTGATTATTCCCAATTTGAATGTGTTTATTCCCAATCTGATTTTGATAATTCCTAATTTGAATATGTTAATTCCCAATTTGATTTTGATAGATCCCAATTTGAAGTTGAAAAGGTATAGTGTACCTAAATATTATTGAATGTTTGCATAGTACTTGATCCAGTAGCGTATATAGAAAATATTTTCGGGGGGGGGGGGGGCGAGATGCTTACACCATCAAATGCTTCTCGAGCCTGTCTAATTTATTATAGTAGTTCAGTTTTCTGCATCCATTTCGGGGGGGGGGGGGGGGGGGGCCCCCGCCCCCCCCCCTATATACGCCACTGACTTGATCCATAAAAATCAGTAAGAAAGATGATTCTTAACATAGCCTACTTAAAAAAAAACGAGAATATAAATGAATTTGAATGAGTCAAACCTGTCTAGTCGTGAAATTCGAATTTTACTCGATAACGGCAAAACTACTGATTTCAAAGATATGAAATGTTTGGCACACCCCAACTAATTTTTGACGAGCAATCGATCGGAATTACAAAATTATATGGTAACCATTTGAAAAAAAATGAGATGTCATAGTTTTATTGAGGTTCACTTTGTAGCCCTGTAATAATATTTCCTCATAATTTATACAAGAAGGAGTATCAGCGGACTTCCTCTTGTTCCACTGTTACAAAAAGAAATTCTTACAAGGAGGGATTTTGGAGATAAACACACTAGTTTGTGTTTGTGACACTCTTTCTGGCAACAAATTTGACAATCAGGCTATCCTTCAACAATCGCTTGAAGTGGTTACGCATATCATACATCAAATCAGTGCAGAATTGAACGAAGAATTCAAATTTTTATAAATATAGAGAGTGTTATATTTGAAATAACGAAGTTTACATTCGTTTTCGGTAGATAGGAAGTAGATTCCGCTTGAAAATATTTTAAAATTGGAATTCATGCACTCTAAAACTAAAAAAAGAATTCCTTCCTCGAAAACGTCTAATGAAAAACTTAAAAAAATCAACCTGTATTTTATTTTCGAAGATGTCACTAATATTCATTTTCCTTGAAATTATTATGATAGTGTCTTGAGGCATCCAATCTAAATCGAAATTGTTTCTGTCTGGAGTATTGGTTTCATGGTTGTGGTAGATTTTATATAATGAATTCAAAGAATCTGAACGAGCGTTTCCATCTGAAGTCCACACCATCTTGTCGTAGGAGTTTGTCTATGGTCGTAGGGACACGTATCCGATAAATGCTCCGGATTTGAAACATCCAAAACTGATGTGCATCAGTTTGCAGTTATGCAGAAATTCAAAAGAATGAAAGTATCCGAGAATTGACCTCGAATCCAGTTCCATCATTGCTTATGCTTATTATATCTGAAACTCCTTCTGCTGCCTTTTTTTGTGACCCATTTTGAAAGAAATATTGAAATGACTCCTTGGAAAGATATGTAGGTACCGAACAATGTTTCAAATGAAAGTTTCCAGGGGAAATTGAATGCCGACACTCAATCTGATCTTGGAGTTTGATTTCGAGGTCGAGAGGAATTTTTGAGAGAGATATGCATTTTTCGTTGCAGAATATCTTCGTGAGAAACTGAACACATTCTGCTCTTTCTTCTTCTTGCATAATGTGAATCGTTGTGGAAATATGAAGTATGAAACCAAGTAAATATCTTTCAAACGAAAAGAACGATTTTCATAAAAATTTTCAGGTAAGTGCAATGGAACAAAATAACATAACATAACAACAATTCTTTATTTCAGATAAATCAAGATACATGTAATTTACACTTAGTTCAATTTCAAATGAAATGACGTCACAAATTTAAGCTACTCAGTAGCTTCAAAATATTCCCGTAGACTATAGGGTTCTGATGTAATCAGTAGTTTTTTAACTTTATTTCTGAATGATTTAAAGTTTGTTATACATTTTACATCATTAGGTAACTTATTAAAGGCTTTGATACTCATATAGGCAGTACTTTTCTCAGTTAATGTGTGTTGGAAACATCAAATTTAAGTTTCTTGTATTATAATTATTTACATTACAAAATGCATCTGATGTACATTTTTTGTCAATAATATACTTCCGATTTAACCAGAAATGCCATCAACTTCTTTAAATTAAATGAGACACCTCATATATACACTGCGCAAAAAAATTAACGCACATTCTGAAAATCTCAATTTTAATGAAAGTTAACTCTACATTGACTTTATAACTTATTCTTTATGTTCTCTCGGGAAGGTTTTGAACGAAACAAGACACATTAAATGGAAGAAAAATTCAGGATTTCACCGAATCTTATGTGAAAGAAGAGAAATGAACAATTTTCAAAATACTGAAATGCTGATAAGTGATTTAATAGTTGGTATTTCCACCCCTTGCGTTAATTACAGCTCGGCAACGACGGTTCATACTCAAAATGAGTGATCTTAAAATGTTCTGATCTAATCCTTCCCAGATTTCTCCGAGTTGGATTCCTAAGTCATTAAGAGTAGCTGGATGATTTTCTGAACTTCTCAGCCTTCTATTGAGGTTGTCCCAAACCTGCCCAATCGGATTGAGATCTGGACTTCTTGCTGGCCATTCCATTCGAGAGACTTCAACGCCTTCAAGGTACTCCTGAACGATGCGCGCACGATGAGGTCTGGCATTATCGTCCATAAAAATGAAATTTTCACCAATGTATGGGGCAAATGGCACTACATGCTCTTCAAGAATGTTCCTTATATACTTATCAGCATTCTTAGCTCCATTATCAACGACCACTTGGTATGTGCGAGCAGTCAAAGATATTCCACCCCATACCATAATCGATCCTCCCCCGAAACCAGTAGTATTCAGGAAATTGCACTGAGCATATCTTTCATGATGGACATTTGTATACAAGGGAACGTCCATCACAATGGTAGAGGCAGAATCTAGACTCATCTGTAAAGAGAACTCTTTCCCAATCGGCCTCTTCCCAATGGAAATGCTCTCTCGCAAAATCCAAACGCGCCCTTCGATGGGCTGGGGTAAGAGCTGGGCCTCTTGCCGCGACACGAGGCCTTTAATCATATTCTCTGAGGCGATTTCTTATTGTCTGAGTGCTAATTTGCACCTCATGAGTTTGCTCAAGCTGATTTTGAAGGAAGCGAGCGGTTGCAAACCGTTGTCTCAACGAAGAAACTCTCAAGTAACGTTCTTGAATGGCAGTTGTTACCCGTGGTCTACCCTGTCCTGGTCTTCGGACATTCATACTGTCTCCCTGAATCGGTGCAACATTCCGGACACACTTGTATGAAAAACTCCAAACCTTTCTGCAATTCTTGTGTATGTCCACCCTTCTTCTCGCAAAACTACCGCTTGGGCACATTCCTCTTGGGTCAAATTGCGTGTTTCGCGTTGCATAGCGATCGAGTGTAGAAAATCAAACGAAAGAAAAACTATTGATCACTAGAATTGATCGAGAACAACTGATTTTAGAATGGAGCCAATACATTCAAAATCTGATAATATCATCTTTTTTTATTCCGGCTGGGAGAAAACATCTGTATTGAAGAAAAACGTTGAATGTGGATAACATATCGTCGGCCAAAACCATGAATGTGCAAAATTGACCGTTTTGACCTAAGTGCATCCTTAGTCTTGGAATGACCTATATTATTTATCAAGACAACATAAATTAGTCAATACGACTTCTAACGGGTGATCCATTTCGAGGTTCCCTACTTTTTTAAAGAAAAAAACACAGAAAATTAAAATTTAACGGGAAATGTTTATTATCATTCGAAGGATCATTCTTTGGCATTTATTTTTTGAAGATTATCTCTTTCAAATGTTGGCCGCGGCTACGTCTCAGATGGTCCATCCGTTGAGTCCAATTTTCGATGACTCGTTCGAGCATTTCGACTGGTAACTGGCGAATGACACACACACGTGATGTTTTGCTCCAAGGCCTGAATCGAAGCGGGTTTATCCGTATAGACTTTAGACTTTACGTATCCCCACAAAAAAAGTCTAACGGTGTGATATCACACGATCTTGGTGGCCAATCGACCGGCCCATTACGTGAAATTATCTGTTGTCGCTGAGATCACGAGCTTCAATTTCAGGCATCAAATGGTCGGTTATCATGGCGCGTTCTTTACAGAACGTGAATTTTCGTGATAAAGTTGAACGATTTGTAAACGTTGTTCAGGCGTAAGTCTTTCCATGACGAAATGCCAAACAATACTGAACAAAAATAATATGACAGCTTGACACGACTCACGCGTGATCTGTCAAAAAAAGGCTATTGAAAAAAGTACCTCTAGTTGGATCACCCGTTACTTCTTGCAGAGAATATTTAAAGTCACACAAAAACCCTATTTTTCCCACTAGTTACAAACTGATTTTTCACGATTTTGTCATCCCTAACTTTGAAAGCGAATTTTTCACCCCCTGTATCATGAATCGCGATTTCGATTTTTAAAGTACATCAATCTTACATCTTGAAAAATCCCAAAAATGAAAATTTTCCATTCAAAAACCTCGAAGTTATTCTTGTTTCGGCGGAGCTCTATTTTCGATTTTTTTTTCGAATTTTCCCGCTCAGAGAGAATTTTCCAACCAAAACTGAAAAATGTTACATCAAAATAACTTGAAATTTTCTAAGGAATCTATTTCTGCAATGAAAAAATGTTGTTCTAATTTGAAAAACGGAAGTTGACGTCATTTCCGGAAAAACCGGAGGTGCTCATGCCTTGAAAATATTTTAGATTTCATCAGCATCGTGAAATACTTATATGTGCTGAATTTCATGAAAATACGTTCAGTAGTTTCCCGTATAAATATGGGTGAGGTTCCTCGTGAAAGACCTTGTATAGCCGTGTTGATGACACAGAGGAAGTCATTTTTGCCTATGACATATAACCCGTTTTCGACGCATAAGCAAGATACAGGATGTTTAATGTCAACCTTTATCAATATTCTGATGACTGAGGTGAGTTATGCGTGACATTTGGAATAACGGTAACTGGTCACATCTCAGTAGTTTTTAGGGCTCAATTCAATTGTGGTGAAGAATTCTGAAAAGAAATTTCGAGATGTCGGAAAGCCTGCAAAGTTGGATTTTTTTTTCTCGGTTGCCAATTTGGAAAGCACTATTTCAACGTACTAGATTTTCTTAGATTTTCGGTGAAAGTATTTTTTCGAAATTCGAACTCAACTTTTTTTTTACATTTCGGCCGAAATTGTTGAAATTTTTCATGGTTGAAATATTTTTCATTCTGAATACTGAGGTGAAAACAGAATGGAATAATGTCCATTGGTTTTCTTTTTGTAGCCTTCTGAAAATTACGCTCGAAGGCTGAAATTGTGCTAAAGGGCAGCCAGAATGACCCGGACAGAAATATGAATTCATAAACCAAGAAATTTTTTTTCAAAAAACTATGGTAGGATTCGAACTCTCTTCGAGTATGAATTGGGTTTATTTTATAAATTCTTATTTCCGTCCGGACCATTCTTGCAGCTCATCAGCCTAAATTTGGCCTTCGTACGGCCTCCAGTTTTTAAATGAAAATTATGAAAGTTCTCCGAGTGTAATCTAGTTAGTACTCGCCACATTAGCACTTGGATACAATATCAGTGGTGCCAGCCTCTCCGAAGATATGGATAAAGAAAAAGAAATTATAGCAGAGCATAGAAATGGATAATGGACTGGATGACACGACTCCTGATGAAGAAAGTAGTTTTCCAGTTGAAGCAAACGAGACTGACATTAATGCGCAAGACGAGCTGGAGGAATTCAAAACAAATATAGGAAAAATTTAAAAAGTTCGGTTTGATTATACATGTATTAAGTTGTGTCTTTTTTCGACTTAAAATCAAAAATGTTTAATAAATTATTTACACGTAGATACATATGCGATCGGACACAGGGCAGTGGGCACTTCGCGCATATCTGCATATCTGCTAGGAAACGGAGTGTTCCATTGTGCATTCCGTTTTCTCTACGGCGAGAGCCACCTGTCGCGCTGATTGTATAGGGAACAGAAAAATGCTGACGAGGGGGTCAAATTATGTTGAAAAATTCAGTACTTTTTTACCATGCGTATTCCCCATTTTGAAAATTTACTTGGCATTGAAATGACCCTGAAATCAAACTCTAAAGTAAGATTTAAGGCCTCTAGAACAACGACGTATACTCCATTCACTTTTATAAAGTATCGCGGTTTGCCATGAAATTGTGACACATTTCACCGCGTATATTTTGAAAATGTTAGGTTATAATCATTGCACTGTCAGATACGCCCACAACGTTGTCGTTTCTGCTAAAAAATCGTAGTGATTACTTTTTCATCAAAATGTTCATTTACTTTGGGAAATTAATGAAGCCGTTGTTCTGTGTCCCCAGAGTCCACAGTCTCCGAGTCTCATCACAGGCCAGTCTGTGATACAATGAACGACGTTTAAACGCGATAATCTTTCTAATACATGGATTCGATTTATTTATTCATTTATTTACTCGCAGAGAATAAAGCAAACAGGTGATGATTGTGATGTGAAGACAGTGTAGAGTCGATTAAAAATTCCAAGAGGATATTTTTAAGAAGATAGATATTTTCCTGAAGAACGTATCAATAAATTTTCAATAGAAACTGTGCTTATAAACTGTGTAATTTCATGCTTCTCGGAATTCAATTATTACATCGAACGTTTTTCCATCAAAGAGATTTGTCTTGACGAAGTTGATGAACATTGACAACATTGTTAATTTGTTAAGAGACCAGAGAAGAAACAATATTCGATGATATTTAATCCAGGGATGCATTCAGATTTTTTATTAAATTCATGATTTTTTCCTCAAATTTCGTCGTATACATTTAGGAATAACTCGAAAACGACGCGTTTTATTGAAAAGATATAAGAATACTTTTATTCTCTAAAATGGTTGATTCTTTCGGAATTATGAACCGTTTATCCTTTTCAAGTGATTTGATAGTGTTTTTGCATGAATTTATGAGTCGACCACCCTGTAACTTTTAAACTAGGAGAGATATTGAATAAGTTTCAATTGAGGAATATGCACCATGGAGAGAGTAAAGAATCAACCAAAATTCAGTTCATTTGAAATAACAGCCCCAAAGATATGAACAAGGAAAGTGTTTTTTTCGTGGATTTTCGACACCCTGTATCTTCCAAACGAAACCGAATTTTGAAAAATGGTATGGGAAAAAGTGTTTCGTTTGATGAGAGGAATCTACAGTTGAAATATATGTACAAGTCAAAGACTCACCCTGTATATGTCAAGTTTTGACGCGGGTAAACCCGAAAATAGATGCATAGAAATATCTGGTGTAACGACTTCTTACTAAAAATCATGATAAAAATTTGTAGATAAAAACGGCACTCCAGATTTGAGTTTTACTTCCGGAATAATCCGCAATATCGGTCGTGGCGCTACTGCGGCAATGGAAAATAGCGCGACCCCTTTCGGGAGAAATAAAAAGTAGTTCAAAAACTCAGATTTTCGATCGACAAGAAAGTCTTAAACAAAATCTTATCAGTGCCAACACCAGGTATTCCATGCATCTATACCCGAAAAACTGCTGACAGCTGCTGCCATACAGTTTTTCCATCTAGAAACCATATGTGATTCAAAATTGCGCGTTTCTGATTGGTGAAAATTAAGACTAGGGAAATTGTCGAGAATATCCCATTTTCATTGGATTCTACATGAACAAGTACTGAAGATGAATGCATAATTGAATGAATTGAAAATTGCCAGGTTATAGATTCCGATAACTATTCATTATGCCAACAACGTCTGACTTACTTTTGTGCAGTAAATAATTTTTGCACCTGCACGGTATTGTCAAATAATTCGCCCAAATACATGTTAGTCGTACAGCCTGTGTTTGAATATTCATCAATTCAGCAAATCGTGGAATGAGGGTAAGACTAGAATTGATGAATGTAGTTGATTTTAATTGTTCCATAATTAAAATAATTATAGAAACTACGATATCAGCCTTTGTGAAAGGCTTCAGTAAAATCTTATGATGAATTCCACTAAGAAAATACGTTTTCATCTTAGTATACGATGATTTATACAGGGTTAGTCACGAAAAACTGCACATATTCCTACCATCCTACCATGTTTAAAGAGGCTACTCAGATGAATTTAAAATGATCATTTAAAAGTGCCGCATCACTAAAATTTCGCAAAAATTTCCCCACGTGTATGTTTTTGTTCAATTTTGGATAAGTAATATTCAAACCTTACTTATAAAGAAGGAAAACTGCCATAAAGATTTGCCCCCACACAATTGTGGGAATTTTAATTAAATAATGATTGTCCCTAATTGTATCCGCATTGTATTGAATAGAAATTTTCTCATTGAATTCAATATAGGGAGCAACGGTAAGTGTCACCTCAATACATCATTCAGCATTTTCATAATTTTGTGCCGTTTTCAGGACTGGCTTATGAAAATTTACCAATTAAAATTATTGATCTCAGTATTGGAGCACTTTGTTTGGCGGTTTATTATACCTACTAATAAGTTCTGAGCTTGAAAATTCTCAAACTTCCAATTTAAGACAATCTCAATACATAAAATTATACAAACATTTTTCTCGTCCTTCCGAAAACTTTTAGAACAACATTAGTGTCGTTGAAATCGTTGTAAGAACTATAGCATGCTACCTGAAATGTTCAGTTTCATGGAATCTCTCCTACCTTTTTGTAATCATAATAGTAATAAATCAATGGAGGAGGTTAGAATCATTATTGTTTCATAAAAAGAGGAGATAGAAAAATATAATTCTTCATCACAATAATTGAAAACAAGAAGATGATAATATACAGGGTGTGGCTTGATATATGGATAATATGGTAACTGCGGATCGAGAACGTTGTGGCAGTTCAAAAAAATATGTTTTATGTTTAGCTAAAGTTCCTTGGTTTTCGAGATATTCGACATTATTCGGAATTTGAAAAAATTACATCCTTTGATACTCCTTTTGGTGGCAAGAATTCATGTTGGCAGCCAGCATCTTAATGAAAATTTAATTTTTATGGTTATTATGGTAACAAAAAAGTGGGAGTGATTCAATGACGCTACCATAGGATAATTCAGGTAGGTTGTTATGTTCTTTAAAGTTCCCAAAACTCTAAGCAGTCTAAGCGAAAGCCCGAAGACTATAGTTTTGTGAATAAATTTGTCATTTGAGATCGTATAAAACAATTCAGAGAAACTTTGGGATTTCCAAATAAACGGCCAACCGGGTTGTTCAAATTTCAGTCTGTCCTTGAAACAGCAGGATATTATGAAAATGCTGTTTTATGTCTTATGATGAGACTTGAAAGAGCTCCTGATATCGAATTCAATGAGAAAATTGTAATTTGATACTAAGCGGAGATAAATATTGAAATTCATTATTTAATTAAAAATCATACGATAATGTGGGGAAAAATCTTTTTGGCAGTTTTCCTCCTTGATAATTGAAGTTACGCATCAAACAATGAGAAGATACACACAATTTTTGCGTGAAAGACAAAAATTACACAAATTTTCAGAGACAGACCTGGATTTTCAGATTTATGAATAGTATATTCTGTAACAAGGGCCGAATGAAAATCCGATACGGGTGAATCATTCCGAGGGCGACTCGGAGGCGAGCCTGAGGAATCACGAGTATCGGATTTTCATTCTAACCGAGTAACAGACTATACTTTCTCCACGACTGTTTCGAAGCTAGATTTTTGATCTTTTAATATTAAGATGAATTATGACGTTTCGAAAACCGCTATAAATATGACAATCAGAGCGGCTGACACATAGATTTATTCTCTATGTTTTCAAAAGTGTTACGGAATGAATAATCAATGAAATAAATATTGGGTGTTTTGGATATTTAATGATCAATTGTTAGTTTATAACAATGCCGACGTTTCGAAGCAGTTTGCTTCTTCCTCAGGGCTAAAATTCAACATACAACATTATTAAAATTATGCTTAAAATTACAATAAAATTAAATCAATTACCTAGTTATTTAAAACAATATCGTACGTTATTATATGAATCCTGAATATAAAACTCAAAGAAATCAAAATCATTTCACAACAATAAAAGTTTGCAGCTGATAAGAATGTTACACCAAATGTGACGCTAGACATAATCATGGTTTATACATGGACACAACAAAACGCGTCGACTATCAAACCAATGTGTCGTCGGAGTATGAATGATGGGTTCCTCGATGATATTCTTGGTCAACACTGGTCGCCTCACCGTAGACAGGTCAAAACCCATAATATAAATAGAGGATTGACGAATCGTGATACTAATAAACGGATACAAACATAAACTCGTTCGGGTCCAAACATCCACCGAGAAACAACCAGAGTCATCCAAACGGAAAAGTACTCCAATCTACCGACATATCCAAAGGCCAATCCCACTACAAGACAAGAACACAACAATTAAGGACACTCACAATGAAAACATTCGATGGACTCAAGTCCACTTCACCATAATCGAGGCTTTTCTAAACTGTGTGTCACTCAGAAATTTCTGATTAGGTTGTTGTAAACTATACTAAGGTGTTGTACATCTTCTCTGTGATTTACCGTGTTGTTTCGTTTTATTTGGATCATTTCACTAACATTACGTCTATAACCAGATTGTTCTTTATCTAAAATTTGAACTTCTTCAAAATTGAATTTGTGACCTGTAGTCATTTGATGCAATGTTAGAGCTGTTTTGTTGAAGTTCGTTATATCCTTACAATGAATAATATTCTCACACACTGTGCGAGAATGCAATTCAGTCGGAATGCTTAAAAAACAAGGATTATACTCAAGCTCGAGTTGGTTATTGGTGGTAATCTATAAAGGGCGAAAACCAAGGACCAAACTGAACAACAACCGCGGTCATAAATGGTTATTTACTTGAAATCGATAAAAGTGTTGTAGAATGAATATTAAATATCAAGTGATGGAATAGGTACTGACATTCTATGGACAAATTCGATATTGGAAGAGATGTTTTCTGTGGCAGTCATGGAGAAAAGTTTTTCAAATGGCATCAAAAACTCTACCAGAATCCGTCGTTAAAATTCTGTTCCTAATCACCACCCCTGAAAAAACTACTCTCAGATATTTTTCGAATGGCACCCTTATATTTTTCTCACTCTGAACGATTTCCCAGTAAAAGAAGGGGTGAATTTCTAGTTTAAGTCCCCCTCGATTTTCTGATGTTTTGATTTTTTTCGTGAAAAAAAAGTGATTTGGTATGATTTACTACTAGTTTCAATGCCGGCAAACAAGTTATTCTGCTGTTTTTTCAACGGGATTTGGAGTGAATAGGGGTGCTGGGTGGGTGAGATTTTTGAAAGTTTTCTTGAAAAAACGACAATTTACGAAAAAAATAAGTCTTGAATAGTCTACAAAGATCAAAATTTATCAAAAATGTCAAGGTCATTGACCTATTCTTTCAAGGACATGACCTAGAAAGGAATTCAAAATCAATTGAAAAATGTACAATTTCATTGGCACTGAATCAATGAATATTTCAAATTTTTTCGAGGCTATAGTTTCTGACAGTATCCGTTGACAAAAATATGTCGACCAGGAAGCATATTTTCATTAAATCTAGATGCGATTGCTCCAAAAACGAACCTTCAAAGACTTGAAAGACAATGACAAGACAATGATCACATTTTAGGTATCCTCTTTTCTGTATTGTAACTGCAACTTGGAACACACACATGCAAATCTTCCTCTTCTTCCACACTCGAAGAAATTCTCACAAATTACTATTTTATAATCTAAGAAAAGATGAATGAATATCTCGAATGAATTTTGAATTTTCAACTGTTGAATTATTTTTTTGATATCCCTAGCAACGAATGCAACGATTCCTACGCTCGTGATTTGGACGGGGAAAATTTTGTTTGAATTGAATTCAGCGTACGATGCTTGTTGCCACGTTCAATCAATGCATTTTTATTGCATGGAATGGAGCAAGATATGAAAAATAGATTGGACACATTTCATTCAGGCGTCGTTTTACGAATGTAACGTTGCTTTCTCGAGGTTTACATCATAATATCAGTTGAAATATGTTATTTTTGCAGTATATATTAAATCAAGCCATAAGACTCTGAACTGACATAACCTAACCTAACTGCTGCAAAACGATAAGGCCACCAAAATCTCAGGGGGGCGAACCCCTCCCCTGTAGGCGCCCATTCCGCTCGTTTGAATGAAACGAAAAAATGTGCCGACTTCATCAGGGAACAAGGGGATAAATGTCTAAAGCCTAACCTGAACTGACCTAACCTAACCTGAAATAACTGCTGAAAAACGATAAGGCCATCAAAATCTCAGTGGGGGCTATGAACCCCCCTTGTGGGCGCCCATGCCCTCGTTCGAATAGAACGAAAACAGTGCCGACGTCATAGGGGGAAAAGGGGATAAATGTCTAAAGCCTATCCTGAACTAACCTTAGCTGAACTAACCTGACCTAACTGCTAAAAAACGATAAGGCCATCAAAATCTCAGTGGGGGCTATGAACCCCCCCTTGTGGGCGCCCATGCCCTCGTTCGAATAGAACGAAACCAGTGCCGACGTCATCGGGGGAAAAGGGGATAAATGTCTAAAGCCTATCCTTACCTGAACTAACCTGACCTAACTGCTGAAAAACGATAAGGCCATCGAAATCTCAGGGGGGGGGGCATTCCGCCCCCCCCCCCTTGCGGGCGCCCATGCCCTCGTTTGAGTAGAACCAAAACAGTGCCGACGTCATCGGAGGACATATCTGAAGGCTCATCTCTTGAAAATTCACCTGCCATGTGTAAAAGTTCTATATCTATCATAGTATTTAAGAAATTATTGAGATATACACATTTTCTCAGGTCTGAATATCCAAAAATTGCATTTGGAAGACGTGAATTTTTGATGTTTTCTACAGGATTCGATATCGATTCGATTGTCGACCACAGAAATCGCTTTTGACAACTATTGTCAAGTTTGAAAATGCAGATTAATTCGAATTTTACTGAAGAAGTCGAATATAAAGTATAGTGTTCAATTCGCGGTAATGGTCATAACACACTTGATGAATTACAAAATATAGTCCATCCAAGAATGATTGACATCAGAGCAGGCCTTGAAAGTCCAGTCGCAGCTTTATTTCTAGTTACAAAAAAGTAACTAAAAATTTTCTGTGCTTCCATCACAGATATAGAAATAACCTAAAAATTGAACGATATTTTTTTGAAGTAAGGAACTTTGAACACGAAAATGTTCCCAATTTTCACAATTCACATACGATTACCAGCGTGTGAATCTGTATACCAGTAGTATATTATTTTCATCTTGTATGTATTGATACATTTTCGATCTTACGATCAATTATAGGAGCATACAGCCTGGAAATTCTGGTTTGATAACGAAAAATATCGTGGGTGATTAAATAGCACGGTACTTTTCAATGTTCAATATGAATATTCGCTAAACCGAAAAAATCTAGTTGATAATTTGAAGCGTGTGTTACTGCAATGTGAATGGATTGGGAAATTTGTAATAGATATCAAGACAGAAACAAAACTTAACCAATGGATCTATTTAATATATGAAGAATTTTGTCATGACATTGTAACATCCAATATTTGTTAACAATTAAGGTGTAAAATATGGAATATGAAAAATATAAATATTCCTATTATTCTGTTTCAACAACCACAACATGTTTATTTCCTCATCTGGGCAGAACTCGTCATCATGTTCATAATGAAAGGTTTTGTCAGCATTTCATAACATTGCTTATATTTTGACTAATCTCCTCTCATTTCTTTTTCTACGTGCTCTGTGCAGGCTTTCCATTTTTTAGCTGTTCACTCTTCAAAAGCCTCATTTCAAAGATATTTATTTCACTTGCTCAATTTTTTGCCAAATTCCGAAACATTGATGACAGAACAAAATGTCAGTGATATTTCCAACACCAACCTGAATTCTGCAACTCAAAATATTACTGAATGGCATTACCAACATAATTCCGATTTTCCAAAGCCCCCCGAGATGTCAATCATTCTTGGATGGACTATACATCTGCGTGTGTTATGACTTACATTACCGCTCATAGAACAATAATTTACTCACGTGTCGTATCCAAAATTTTATCCCATTTTGATGAAAATTATGAATACTTTTTAGAGGAAATATTAGGTATAATCATTGAGTTTAAATATATTTAAACTCAATGGTATAATTCAAATTCATAACGAGATTTCCCTTCGATCGATGGTTGCTAGGGCACTATGTTATTAATTGTTTACAAGTGTCAATGAAAAGTATAGAATTGTCAAAGAATTTTTGTTTCGAAAAAATGTTGAGCGGTGACGAGGAGGTTGTAGTTCCTGAGTGCATTATACATGAAGCAAATGAGCAGCAGAAGCCGTAATTCCATTGAAATCAAAAATATTGAAGAAAAGCAATACACGGCATTTTGTGCCAGGAGAAATAATAAGAAAGCCAAAGGTGTCAACGAAAAAATAATTTTGTCGTATATTTCCGAACAATCCAAGAAAGTTGAGTCGTCGTCTTCATGGTCCTACTATTCGCAACTTAAGAAAATGTTGGCTCTGTAAGAAAAAATAGACATCGGCAGATTTCACCAAGTCACCGCCTTTTTGAAGCAACATTCCAGGGGATACATAGCAAAGAAGTAGAAGGTATTCACAAGAGAGAATACTTTTTAGATGCCGCTCCTGATGTAGGGCAATATATTGATAAAGGTAGTTTTTATTATGGGTGTTGCTGGAGGGTGTAGAATCGGCGAGCTGGTGACTATGACCGTAGATGACGTGGAAGATCGGGGCTGCGTATTGGTTATTCAGATTTCAAATAAGAAAACTTATAAAAAGAGAGTGTTCACTGTGGTCAATGGTACTAATGAGGTTGCTGCACTTGATATATTCCGCAAGTATAGATACTTGAGGCCAAGCAAAGTTGATCTCAAGCGACTATTTATAAATTATAAAAATGAAAAATGTACCGTCCAGCCTGTAGGTGTGAATACATTTTCGAAAATGCCCGCTACTATTGCAAAGTATTTGGGCCTTTCTGATGCTGAACAATATACAGGGCACAGTTTCAGGCGTTCTTCTGCAACCCTACTCGCAAATTCTGGGGCAGATTTGACAGTTTTGAAAATACATGGTGATGGCGCTCAAGTTCTGTTACCGAAGGATATATTGAAGATTCACTACAATACAAAATGAATATTTCTGAACAAATACTTTGTGGGGTCACAAAAACCGGAGCTCCTGATGCAGAAATGGATATTCCAGTTCCAGCAGGGCCTGAGTCTCTGAGAAGTCCTCAAACACATGTGCTATAACGACTTAGCGTGTTTCCTTTGGAGGAGGTGCAGGTTTCCAGTTCCATTTTCGAAATCTTAATAATTGTAATTTTTACTTTAATGATAGAAATGACTGTTCAGGTAGAATTTTTGATAAATTTCAATAAACTTACTTTAAAATGTGTTAATTCGTCTTATTTTCAAGGAAAGTCTTCAGTTGTCTTCAAATTTCTACTTTTAATCAACCGTTCAAAATTATTCCAATTGACACAACTAATTAATTACATGTCAAAATCTGACTGATCTTTTTTTTACCTCCTATGATAAAACCTATCAAAATACATATATGTACAGAGTGAACAACAACATTTTCTCCCCTCCGTGAAGAAGTTTCAGCTTCTCTCACTCTAACCATTTTCCATCTCGATTCTGCATAACTTTGCTTGAATACTCCGTTACTAGTTTTGACACTCACTACTCGAACTCGTCCATCAGGGCCTGGATACAGTGTCTCTACTCTTCCTAACTTCCACTGTCTTCTTGGCGAATTCTCCTCAACAATGATTACGATGTCATTGACATTCAACTGCTTGCCATCATTATTCCATTTTGTTCTTTTAGTCAAGCTAGGCAGGTATTCTTTGGTCCACCTTTTCCAGAAACAATCGATCATTTTCTGTGATTTGGCCCACTCTCTCCTGAAGTCCTTCATATTCGAAAAATCAGTGATAAAATTAGATGATCCCAGTAAAAAATGATTTGGAGTCAGGGCCTCTAAATCATTTGGGTCTGTAGAAACTTTCGTTAGGGGTCTCGTATTTATGATATTTTCACACTCGGTAAATATTGTCTGCATGAGTTCATCCTTGAGAACTTGTCCATTCAAAATGGTATAGAATGCTTTTTTCACGGACTGCACCATACGTTCCCAGGCACCTCCCATATGTGGCGACGCTGGTGCCAAAAACTTCCAGTCGATACCTTCCTGTGTGAAGGTGTCAGTGATTCTTGCCTGGTCGATGTCATTGAGTGCTCTCTTAAGCTCTTCTGCAGCTCCCCGAAAATTTGTTCCATTGTCGGAATATATCTCTTTCGGCTGTCCTCTTCTAGCTATCATTCGCCGAATAGCTAAAATAGCTGAGTCTGTGGTGAGTGAATGCGCTACCTCAAGGTGGACAGCTCTTATAGTGAGGCAAGTGAAAATCACTCCCCATCTCTTCTCTCTTCGTCGTCCTATGGAAACAAATAACGGTCCAAAATAGTCCATTCCTGTATACGTGAATGGCCTGATATTCGGTGTCAAACGTGCTACAGGAAGTTGTCCCATTATTGGAATAATTGGTTTTGATTTGGTGATTCTGCATTTCTGACATCTCTTGAACGCCGACTTCACCGCACTTCTTCCATCAATTATCCAGAAGCGTTGTCTCACATCGTTCAAAACGGCTTCCACCCCTTGGTGTGCAAATTTTTCATGATAATTTTGGAGGAGTAGTTGCGTGAATTGATGTTTTGTGGGAAGTATTATGGGTTGATTCACAGAAATTGATAATTCAGGAGCTAAATTTGTCCGTCCACTTAGAAGCAATATTCCTCTGTCGTCAAGAATTGGTGAGAGGCTCTTCAGACGGCTTTTATTTGGTAATGATCTTCCTTTGACTATACATCTTATTTCTTCCCCAAAACTATCTTGCTGACACCGTTTGATCCAAACAATTTCAGATTTCTGAATCTCAGACACTTCCAACTGTCCAGGAAAAACTCTGGTACTCTTTCTCAATCTATCCAAAAGAATATCTACGAATCTCAAAATCCAGGCAGTAACACGTATCAAACGAGTCCATTTAGAAAATCGGTTGATGTCAGGAAGATATGATTGTTCTTCTGATGTGGTAACTGCTATTATTTCAATTTTTCCAGATGGAGGATCTTCCAAATTCACAATATTCCTCTCAGGCCATGAGGTTTTGTCCAATTCATACAAGAAGTGAGGACCTTTGAACCAACTTGCATAAGTCGTCATATTACCGTCGTCTTTGTTGTAGGTTCTGGTGGCAATATCGGCCGAATTCAGCTTTGAAGGAACCCAATTCCAGTCGTTATAGTGTTTGTCAATTCTTGAATCTCTCCGATGCGGTGACCTTCGAACTGTCCCAATTTGCTTCCATCACCTTTGATCCAAAAAAGTACGGTAGTGGAGTCTGACCATAAAAATACTTCGTCAATTTTTATTTCCAAAGTGTCTTTGATTGTTTTAGAGAGTCTGCTTCCCATTACGGCGGCCTGCAATTCCAAACGTGGAATAGAAATGGGTTTTGTAGGAGCTACTCTTTCGAGCCATAACAAGTGTTAAATCTATTTTGTCTTTAGTCAAAAGTCAAAACTCGTAGATAAGACGCTACTGCGTATGCTTTTTTGCTAGCATCGCAAAAAACATGTAGTTCTATCTTATTTGCTTCAGGAATATTTAGAGAATAACATCTTGGGATGGAAATATTTTCTACTTGTTTCAAATCGCTTTGCCAAAGCTTCCAAGTGTGATATAGTTCCTCGTCTATACTATCGTCCCAACCAATTCCAGATCGCCATATGTCTTGTATCAGAATACGTCCTTTAATTGTGAAATTCACAATGAGTCCTAAAGGGTCGAAAATAGACATTACCGTCTTCAAAATTTGTCGTTTGGTAGGTCTACTGTCTTGAAACTTATCATCGAACTGTGAAATTTTGAAACAAAATATGTCTAATTTTGAATCCCAAGAAAGGCCAAGTACTCTTTGCATTGTCAAATTCGAATCCACACAGAAATCCTTGGATACTGAATCGTCTGATGACAATTTTTCTATGACTTCCCTAGATGCATATCCAGTTGACAAGCTCAAACCCACCTGATCTTTGAACTCGTGACACTTCTGAGATAGTTTTCAAAGCTTCCTCTACAGAATCAGTAGAGTCAAGATAGTCGTCTACATAGTGCTTTTTTGTAATAGCTTCAACAATATTTTCCTGACTGGATACTTCCTCAGCATTCACATTCTTCACGAATTGGGCACAGGTTGGAGAGCAAGTGGCACCAAAAGTCATAACTTGCATTTCATAAATATCCCATTGTCGATTAGTATCTCCATCTCGCCATAAGAACCTCTGGGAGCTTCGGTCTTCCTTTCTTATCATAACTTGATGGAACATTTCTCTGACATCACTGCAGAATCCAATTTTTCTTTGTCGAAATTTCAGCAATACCTCCACCAATGATTGTAGCAAGTCTGGGCCAGATAATAAATTATCATTCAAACTGGTTCCGTTCGATTTTGAGGCAGCATCAAAGACTAAACGGAGTTTACTTGGCTTATTCGGGTTGATTACCCCGAAATGTGGCAAATACCAGCATCGAGGACCTTCTTCATTGGATTCTGCAAGAGTCAACTTCCTTGCATATCCTTTCTCAACGTAGCTTGCTATTTTCTCAGAGTATCGCTTCCCAAAGTTCCTGTCCTTCTTTATTTGTTTCTCAACGCATCTCAGTCTCTGAATGGCCATTGTTTCACTCTCTGGATCTGGAAGATGGATGTTGTCTTCTTTCCACAGCAATCCTATCTCGAATCTGTTTCTTACACGTTTGATCGTGTTTCTCATTATCTCCATTGCCCTTTGTTCTGCTTTATTTATGTTTGTTTTCATGGGTACTACTCCAAAGGCGTCTGTGGTGAAAGATTGTTTCACCATTTCATGGAGTGAAACATCGGAAATTTCAGAAGTGCAGATGTGGAAGGAATATGCCTGTCTTTCTTGTCTGTTACAGTTTCCTCCGTGAAGAATCCACCCAAGATTTGTTTTTGTTGCAATGGGAAGATTTTCTGTGCTCTGAACTACTTTTCTGGCTACAGTGAGGCGTACATTGTCTTGACCTAGCAAAATCATTGGGCGTTCTCTTATTTCTTGGAAGGGTATTCCTGACAAATAGGAGTGTCTTTCCCAATCGGATTTTCGAACCTCTTGAACTGGCAGAGCTAAATTTTGAACTGTTCTGACATTTTTCATACTGAAGATCTTAGCTCCATCGAATACTCCCGATATGTCAAAATTCAAGCAGCTCGAATCTTTATGGCGCGAGGATAAGTTATTAGTCCATTGGATGCAAAGCGGTTGAGCAGTACCATTCAGTCCCAATCTGTTGGCTATTGACTTGTCCACGAGGGTAACAGACGAAGCTTCATCACATAAAGCTACAGTCTCCAAAACAGTGTTGTTACCATACAACTTTACTTTCACCATCCCTAACAAAACATTGCTTTCTCCATGTCCAACTGCAAGCACGTTCTCATTATTTTCTAATTCTGTCTGGGTTGAATGGGTACCAGCATCTTCGATTGGTTTTTCGGTATCTTTATGAAGCAGCTGATGATGAGAACGCTTACAACCATTGATGTTGCACTGTCGTCTTGTTCTGCATTTCATGGTCTGGTGATTGTGTCGTAGACATGAAAAACACAATTTCTTTTTGGTAATAACTGCCCATCTTGTATCAACATCGTCAGAGGACATTTTCGAACAATCCTGTATTTTATGTCCTTTTCCTGTACAATATTTACATTTTTCGTCATGACTTTGTATATCTGTCGAAATCAAAGTAGTTTCTTTACGTTTCGAAGAGAACTGAAGATGATTTGGTTTGGTTTCTATCTTGAAACTCTTGGAGCTATTGACAAAACACGCTGCAGTAGCTTTTTCCTTAATCCAAATGGAAAATTCGTTCAGATTTGTTTTTCCGCCATTCTGCATAATTTCTTCTCCCCATTGGAGTTTCAACGAATCAGGTAGTTTCTGAACCAATTCTCGAAGTACTTGCGGATTTTGGAGATGTTCAAAATGTTCCAATGATTTGATGGTAGCCACGAGACAGCAAACATGATTGGCAGGGCCGTATCTAGGGTGTGGCCAAGTGGCCCCCGCCACAGGCGCAAGGTCCGCAGGGGCGCCAAAAAATATCAAATGAAAAAAAAAATTTGAGCGCCAAAAAAATTCAAAGAATAAAAAATAGAAGCGCCAACAAAATATTCGAGATAACATGTCACGGTTTTCATGTATACGCCAAAAATATTTTTTTGCGTAAGGAGCGATGTCGCGACTCCGCCAGGTAGGATGTGGAAATAATAGGTAAATATCCATATTATTGTGTATTATTTCGAATTTGTGACGAAAATATCTGAATAATATTATGAAAAAAATATATTAATATTATTCAAAACTAAAAAAAAAATTGAAACATGATGAAAAAAATCTACGCCAATTTGGGGGCGCTGAAGAAAATCTTGCCACAGGCGCAGTAGTACCTAGATACGGCCCTGATGATTGGAGAGGTGAATCAAGGTGTCCATGTTGTTTTCCCTTATTAGTGGAAGATTTCTCACCTTCGTGATGAGCCCCTCGATGATTTGGTCAGGTCTACCAAATCTCATTTCGAGTGTCCTCAAAACTAGGTCAATGTTATCTGGGGTGGTCATCATTCCTGATACTGCAAGCTTGGCTTCACCTCTTAAACACTTTTGCAGTTTTATCATCATTTCCTCTGAAGAATATTCGCATAATTTTGAGATCCGCATGAATTGTGAAATGAATGTTGGCCATTCTTCGGAATTGCCGTCAAAAACACTGAAATCTTTGTCCACAACTTGCCTTGCTGCAAAACTACTTTGCTTTGGAGCACTAGCGACTGACTTTATGGCTTCACTGATGGTATTGCATAATTGTTTGATTTCAGAGATTTCTTCATTTCCTTCTTCTGGCTGAATTTCATGTTTCTTGGCCGAATGCAAATCATTTATCCATTTTCTTGTCTTCTCCACAGAATGGTTATCATCATTTGGTATTTGGCATTCAATATTGGGTACTGATGACTGAGATCGGTTTTCTTGAAGTTCTTCAATTTCAGTCTCTCGAACTTCATTTTCTAGTTCCAAGATTTTTAGTCGATTCTCTAACTTTTTCATTTCGATCGCCTGTTTTATCTTCTCGACTTCAACGGCATGTCTTTTTTTACGAAGGGATATACTACTGACTTTCGAAAGATTGGATTTCATGGAAAGAACAGATGAAGTTTCTGGTAAATCATTACCGACGTCTTTAGGTCCTGGGTGTTGACTCTGTTTGTCTTTCTGTCTTGAGTTCACCTTGTCCAACAAAAGTTCATCTCGTTCATCCATTATCTTTGTCTGATATTCTTCTTTATTTGGATTTTGTGTAATTTCTGTCTTGTTTGACCTGACACTGACTGCATGTCGTCTCGATAATCCAAAAGCAGGTGGCCACTCATAACTGGGATTAAGTTTGCTATGGGTACCTGCAGTCGTTCTTCTTGTATTTTGCATGTCTTGAAATTCCTCTGGAATGACTTCTTCACCAAAGGACTTGTTATCCGGCTCGAAGGACCAATGTTAATTCGTCTTATTTTCAAGGAAAGTCTTCAGTTGTCTTCAAATTTCTACTTTTAATCAACCGTTCAAAATTATTCCAATTGACACAACTAATTAATTACATGTCAGAATCTGACTGATCTTTTTTTTACCTCCTATGATAAAACCTATCAAAATACATATATGTACAGAGTGAACAACAACAAAATGAGTTTTAGGTGCATTGTGTGTGGAAAGAATAATTTCCAGAAAGTGAGTGGTGAACATTTTATTCCACTAGTGAATTAAAAAAAATTTAATTCACTCAGTGGATAAACGTCAACTTACGCTTGTTGCCATGGGTTGAATATTGTCGTCTTTAAACGTCAAAATGGGATAAAATAATAAAACATTGTTTTAACATATTTCTTCTTTTACTGGGAAATCATTAAGAGTGAGAAAAATATGAGGTTGCCATTCAAAAAAATATCCGGGGATTGTTTTTTCAGGGGTGGTATTCAGAACATAATTTCAACGACGGATTCTGGTAGAGTTTTTGATGCCATTCGAAAAACTTTTTGATTGAACTTTCTACGTTGTCTGAGAGCCGATATATTGGCTGTTTGGAACATCTTGGACACCATGTATACTTATGAAGAGAAGAAGGCACCTTCAAATGATAATTTGATATTCACCTGAGTAGCCTCTATGAGCGGTTGGAGTTTGTACAGTTCCTCTAGACTGACGCTGTATACATATTTAGAAGAAAGTTGTGCAATCTGCATATCTATCCCAATAATGATGTTTATAAAGCGTCTTCTAATAGAGTCTTCCGAAAATGAACCAAGCAGTTCATCCACATACCTTCAGTTGTCAGGAATGATTTAAAAATTAAAATAACCTTTTTTCAACGCCGCACAATATTTTAAAATTGTTCGATATTTTTCTAAATATCCGTGTCCCGTAATCTTAATCGTTTTTAGAATTAATTTTTTTGAAATTGACTATTTATATGTCTTGAAAATGCCCCACACTGAAGAAGCGAAACGTCGACATTTTCTATAATAAAAAACTGAGGTCTTACACTGAATGTTAAAACAAACTGTACAGACTACAGATAACCTGGCACAATATACAAAGTTGATAACTTATCCAGACAAGGATCAAATCGTAACGAAATCATCAAACTTTCAACGTGGAAATCAGTAAGCGAAACAATTATGTTCAAACGAATAACTAGGAGTTGTTTCAACACGATCCTCAGTCGAAAGAAATATCTTCACATTGAAGCATGGATAGTAAAATGTGCAGTGTTTTTTTAAATTTTCAGGAACCCCATTAGGTACACATTCAGAGGAGAAACAACTTCGCATTCACAAGGGTTGCAGTTGAAGATGCATTGTACCATTTCAAAATTTTTTTTTCACCATGAATGATCAAACAAGTATTTATCGCATTTTTGCCAAAAAAAATGCCAACAGCTATTCATAAGACTTTCTGCAATCTATTGATATTTTAACGAATAAATTGGAAAAAAAATCCGTCTGAATACCGATTAATGTATTCTATAGCTTATTCTTGTATTTTATGACGGCAAGATTTTATTGTTTCTTGTTTTGTTTTGATTTGTATGTTTATCGTCTCTTTATATATATGAGTGTCTTTTCAGAACGGGCTGATGATGGCATAATTTTGCCGAAATCGATTGCTGAATAGATAAGATAGAAAAACCAGTGTGTCTTTAATTTACATATACCGATTAATGATTTTCTCTTACATTTTAACGAAGAATATTTTACGAAGAAGAAACTAATGGATTTTATTTATTTGTAAGTGTGTTACACAAAAACGCAACGTGGTATGCTAGAAATCTTCAGTTTGAAAAAAAAGATATTAGTATCGGTGATAGATTTTGTTTTTCAGAAGATCTAATAGCTCTTCTGTACATTGTTACGGGATTATTTATTCATTCTGGGACGCCCTGTATATGGCATACATATGAATAATGGCAATGATAGTCCTTTTCAACGATTGAAAAATTTCTATGACACCCACAAAATTCAGATCAATTGTTAAATGATAAAAGGGTAAACGCGGGTGGATGCGAGTTATCCGCCGGAATATGCGCGAAGAAAATTAGGAAGTAAGAGAATATGTTTTCAACAACTCCCGCAAGGGGAATAAGAGTGCGGCTTCCTTTATTTTGTCGAAGGTATCATTATACGAGACGAATGCGAGAGAAAGACTGAGAGGAGTAATCCTCGACAAAGAAAAGTGGTAGGCACGAGTGCAACTTTCACACGAGTCGAGTACCACATCGATTGAGGTTGAAAGAGATTAGGGTTTCTCTAAGTCATCTCCAGTGGGTGAAGAAGAAGGCACACATCAAGAAGTTATGCCTTTGTCGTAAAAGACATAGTGAGTAACCTTGGCAATGAATAAATACGGAAGAAGGTTCTGGCAGAGATCGACGCTGACCTTAGTGTAAGGGTCAAGGCAATGCGTGCATGTATAGATGTGACATTTCGATCACAACCCCAGGAGACTTAGAGAACCTTCAGGGGTGTCAAAAGTTTGTTTTGAGTGTAGATATACATCCAGAAGTCTGTGCGTCATGGAAGGACTCGTATACGATTCGAAAATTTCTGAGGTGTAGCTTTCTATTGATCTCCATGGAAAAGTACCGCCAGTATGGAAGTAGAGGACTCCCGAAAGGGCTTTAATGTCTGGAGTAAGAATTCCCAAAATAATTCCAAGAATGATTTTTTTTTTGAAAGAATCTCTTAGCTTTAAACAGTCATAGCTGAGGGAGAGAAGAGTATATCTTCATTCCGAGCTTGCAGTCTTGACATGGTCGAGAGATGTGACAGGGGCCCTGGAAACAGGCATCTTGTAAAAAATTGCAATTTTGAGACACAAGCTTGCAGATAGTGTAGAGAAGGGGGAGCATGTCGTCAAAGCTCAAAGCATGTAGAAAGTTCCCGGGCTAAGCGAAGCTGTGGAAGTGCACTATACGATAGGTACTAGCTGCCCCTTCTTCAAGAAGGTGCGAAGAAGTCAAGGCTCAGCTGAAAGTCCTGTAGTTGAATGGGCGGAGATGCTACGTTGTGATGAGTGAATAAGACAAGTGCATGGTGCATGAAAGGCTGAGAATATGTATGATGCAGGGTGCCTTTGGGGCGTTCAGGTCGAGCAGGGGTGGGACGGTCAGCATGATGACCTGAGCTGAATGATGAATGGGTTATGTGTCTGGTTCAGAAATGTTTCAAAGGATACGTTGGGTCAGTCTATGTCAGGTATGTGAGGATATCGATCCATTCTTGATGTATAATAATAATCATAATAATATAATAATAATTTATTTTCATCTCATTCATTACATCAATTCTTACATATTCAATTCAACAAGGAAAAAACAGAAAAGAGCAAAGATGAAATCCGTCAACAATTTGAGTATTGAAATTTAAAAAACAAATCACATCAATTAATCAATAACATAAAATACAAAAATATTCAATCCAATATAATAAAGGTATATTCACACCCACACACATATAAATATATATAAACACATACATTATAAAAAAACAACCATAAAAATGATCATTCAAAGATCTAAAAATTCAGAGAACGAGTATGGTTCCATGCCGACCAAATACTTCCGCATCTCTCCCCTGAACGACTTCAGTGATTCTATCCGTTTTAGGCCCGGTTTCACCAAACATTTTAATCTGGTTTAACGAGATAACTGAGATTACCGATTGATTTTTGACTGGAAAACCACAGAAAATTATCGTTTACCGACTTAATCGAGATTAAAATCGTTGGTGAAACCCGGCCTAAGAGACAGTGGCAATTTATTGAAAACGGTCAAAGAAGCATAAAAACAACCCTTCTCGACTTGTGATAATCGGTGAATGGGAAAATTATAATTTGTGGTTCTATTACTAAGATTCCTATGGATGTCGTATAGGTGTTCATTTTTGAACATAAAAGTGAGCAACTCGTATACATAGGGCCCAGTTAGAGTAAGGATGTTATTACTTCTAAAGTAACCTCTGCAACTAGTGCGATATGTCAAACCAAGCATCGTTCGAACCGCTCGTTTTTGAAGTTTGAAAATGGTCTTAATATTACTACTCTGACCCCAGAAGATGATGCCGTACCGCAACACCGACTCAAACCCCGAAAAATAGACGGCTTTCAGGGTCGAGAAATCCACATAATGTCTCAACACCCGCAGGGAATAACATGCCGAATTTAATTTACTAGTGACTGTTTCCAAGTGTGCTACCCAAGCTAGATTTTCATTCATAGTTAGACCCAAAAACTTTGTACATTCAGCCGTATAGAGCTCGGCATCGCTAAACCGCACCACCTCCGGAGTGGGTATTTTCGATCGTGAAGTCTTGAAAAAAATTATGTTCGTTTTTTCTTTATTCAAAATGAGACCATTTCTCGAAAACCAGTCCGAAATCCCAGACACACACCTTCCAAACAACTCCATTGCATCTTTCAAATCGTGTGCCCTCGTGTGCCTCATTATAGAGTGAATGATTAGAATAGTAGGTGGTAGTTCAAGGCCTGGATGGATATACTAAGGACTTCAAAGGGCTGATGAAATTGAGAAGTTTATAAGAAAAAAGGGTGTCTCAGTTATGAAGTTATGAGGCGCAGAAGGAGAATCTGATATAAGGTGCGTTCGACTTGACGATCGACGGAGCGAATAAAATAAAGAAGCTCTAGCCACGTTTTTCAAATCGAACGCGGTGGAGTTTGATGACATGTCAGAGATCTACCTTATACTGTGACCTAACACTAAACATATAAATTGTTTCAATTTTGTAACAGGGATTAGAACTTGTTTTTGAGAAATATAATGAATGAAATAATATGAACAATTTGGAAATTCGGCTTGTAGCCGAGCTATTTCTCTTTGATTACGACGATGAACATGAAAACAAAGGAAGAGTACGAAGACTCGAAAAAAAAAACAAAATTTCGCTGAAGAGACTGTACCAAAATACAATTCTCAACAATTCAAGCAGCATTTTCAGTATCATCTTGCGCTGTGGCATTGTGCTCCAAAAAATGCTTTTGGACCCATTCCAGGGCTCCTTCGATGCCAGTAATTCCTTCCCCGTAAATGTGTCTGCCATCGCGATAAACAAAGTAGTCGGCTGCCATATTCCTCGAAAAATGGTTAGACAGGTGACAGCAGGAAAAAACTCGCAGTGCACCACCTTCAAACTTGGGACACATCGAGCGCGCTCGATCCACTCTTTCTGTTTCAAAACGAATGCGATCGAGCACGCTCCGAGCGTCAAATAAAACTCAAAAGTAGACGCGGAGTGCGCTCGGAGCATTTTGACTGTCAACTCAAACGCACCTATAGATTTAACTGTCATGAATGATAAGCAAGATAGCAGAATCACGCTCACTTGCAGGGGCGGATCTAGGAATTTTCTGAGGGGGGGCGATTCCAAAATATCACAGTAAAATTTTCGGTTACATGGAATAATATGAAAACTAAAAATGGCGAAAACCTCGTGTCTCGCGGAACCTGAGGAGGGGGGGGGCGAAACCGCCTTCCCCCCCCCCCTAAATCCGCCACTGCTCAAAAATTCCTCTGAAGCCGCTTGTATAAGTTGCTCTGCGTTACCAGGATTATTTTGACGAGCTCTAATTTTTCTTTTGATCCTATCCCACAAGTGCTCGATAGGATTAAGGTCCGGTGAATAAGAAGGCCACTCTAAAACAGTCACACCTTCTGTTTCGAAAAAAATTTTTGCAACTCTGCTGGTATGTGGAGGTGCATTATCCTGCATAAATAGGAAATAATCTCCAAAAGCACCTCGCCAGAGCCTCACTACAGGTTGTAGCATTAGATCAACATACCTAGGCCCTGTCAGAGATTGTCTAATGGGAATTAAAGGAGTTTTCTCACCAAACATTCATCATCATCATCATCAATCAGCCCTTTGCATCCACTGCTGGATATAGGCCTCCCTCATTTTTGCCCACTGTCCTCTATTTTGAGCGCTCTGCATCCAGTTTGTGGTTATCCTCCTGATATCGTCGGTCCACCGCGTTGGAGGTCTTCCTCTGTTTCTTTTGTCCGCTCTTGGTCTCCACTCGAGCAACCTCTTCGTCCATCGTCCATCTTTCATGCGGGCCACATGCCCAGCCCAGTTCCATTTGAGCTTAGCCACTTGGTAGATGACATCCGTGACTCCTGTTCTCGCCCTTAGGTCCTCATTTCTAATGTGGTCGCGAAGTGACACACCGAGCATTGATCTTTCCATCTTGCGTTGTGCAATTCTGAGTTTCTTAGCAGATGTGATCGTCAGAGTTAAAGTTTCGGCGCCGTAGGTCATAACAGGTAAAACGCATTGGTCAAAAACCTTTCGCTTTAGACAGACTGGGAGGTCACTCTTGAACACAGCCCCAAGTCTGCCGTAAGCAGCCCAAGAAAGCGATATTCTTCTTTTCATCTCACATGTTTGGTTGTCTCTGGATATTCGCATTTCATGGCCCAGATATACGTATCTATCTACCAACTCCACCTCACTGTCACCAATCATGATACTCTCACTAGGAACCAGATTCGTCATAAATTTCGTCTTTGATACATTTACTTTCAGACCGACCTGACCGCATACTTCCTGGAGATCTTCCAGCATTTTTCTGATATCTTGTAGGTTTTCGGATAACAAGGCTATATCATCAGCGAAGCGTAGATTTGTTAGGTTCAGACCATCTATATTTATACCCTTTCCGCTCCATTCAAGCATTCTGAAGGCGCTTTCCAGTAGAGTGATAAATAATTTGGGTGACATTGTATCACCCTGTCGTACTCCTCTACCGATTCTTATGGGGTTGGTGTTTTCGTGCAGCCTTACCATCATGGTAGCATTATTCCGCCCCAAAACATTACAGTACCTCCTTTGTATTTAGGGATCGGTCTTGCAGCTTGGAGCCTAGCTTGCCTCCCTCTACCTCTTAAAATGCGAACACGCCGGTCGTCTGATCGTAGGCCAATTCTGGTCTCATCCGAAGATAAGACATTTTTCCAATCTTCAATAGTCCAATTTTCATGCGCTAAACACCAATTAAAACGGTCAACTTTATTTTGCCTTGATAGTTCTGGAACTCTTAACGCTCTTCTCTTGAATAATTCCCGAGCGCGAAGTCTTTTTCTGATAGTTTCGACAGAAACACTAACACATGTAGCTTGCAAAAATTGCCTTTGAAGCTCTGAATGAGATACTGCGGGATTTCTTCTTGCTGTTTGGGCTAAAAAGCGATCCTGCCTTTCTGTAGTTACTTTTCCACGACGTCTTCTCGGCCTATTCTTTAGGGTTCCTAACTCCAGAAACCTTGCATAGGTTTTTGAAACAACCCCTTGTGAAACTCCCACCGTTCTTGCAATCTGTCTTTGTGACATACCTTGTTCTGCCATAGTAATAATTCTTCCTCTCTGGACTTCCGATAACCCCACATAAGGCATTTTTTTTCAAACTTCGCAAAAAAACAAAATATAAATTCACTGAGACGTTCGAACGAAATGGTAAAATCGACACTGCAAAGCCAAATCTTATCAAGTGCTTATGAACCTAACTGTTTTTGTGAGTAAACACATGCACTTTTCATTTGCTTCTAAGGAAAAAGATATCAAAATAATATTTCATCTTAATACTGGGTGATTCCATATAAGTTTGGTTGTGTGTATGTTTGTCCAGTTTATGTTGAATTATTTCGGATAATTCGTTTGATGGTAACGCTATCTGGACAATACTTGAGTACAGAGTACGTCATTCTCCATCCCAACTAAATGCAAGGTTTCATCATCATCGGATCAAAGTAGTTTTGAAATTATTGTAAAAAAAAATTTTGGCAAGGTCATATTCACGGAACCCCTGGTCGAATTTTGTCCATTTTCCAACTCATTCGCGACATTCGAGATCCGATTCCATCACGGAAATTTCAAATTTCTGAGTTTTACCGTACGAGTTATCGTGTTTACGGACGGACAAAATTGAATTTGCCTGAGGATTCGTGGAAGTGAGTCCAACCTAGTCGTTTGAGACCATTCTCGGCTTCAAATTTGAAAAATATAGATATCGTAACGAAATGGTATAGCCCTCGTTTAAATAAAACGAGCGCTCAGCAGTGTTACCTTCTTATTGAATTCACGAAGTATCGAAGTATATCTTGCGCTAGTACAACATAGTGAAACTGTTAGCACGCTGAATAGTGCAAAAAGTAAATCGATGAAGGCATTCACGGCCGGATCCAACTCCTAATCTCTCTAGAGTTTCAGTTATAACTCAATAACGATAACCCAGAAAAATTCTTTGTGTACGCCAATAGGTAAATCCCACGTAAATATTTCTATCAAAGACAGTTTTAATCTTGAAAATATCATAAGTGGTTATCGAGATATCCAGTATGCCTGAAAACGTCAAAATTTCAAAATCAACCTGTAACTTCCAAAGTATTTCATTTACCAAAGAACTGAAAGCATCTTTGAATTTGTCATGAAAAAGTAGATCATAAATTTCTAACTTGAAATTTCATTTCCCAACGGTTGTAGAAATACCCTCAGGGGACTGCCAATTGGGATGCACTCACTGTACAGTAGGTACAAATATTTTTATTTTGATATAGTTGACTGTTGACAATGACAGAAGGTATCACGGTGACGTCATTTGACAGTTTAAGCAGGTGGGAAAAGAATTACATTGCAGCATAGGGATTGGACAATCCTTGTGTTGTTTAATTTCCTTGCCCTTGGTCCTAAAATAGTCTTCTAAAATTCTAAGGCATTCTGAGAAGAATGCCCCTCACTGAGCAATCGCGAATCAGGAATCTAAATCCGACAGATCTTGTATTTCACACAGGATTTTCCGAGAAATACAGCATCTTATTCAATTTCTCGCAGATTTATGTATGACGCAAGGTGAAACGGAAGTTCCATTGCAGATTCGAGTATCAAGTTAAACTGCGTATACGTGGGACGTGAGAAGAAACAACCCGAGTTGTTATTCTTCTATCTTGGAATTGTTTTGATGAGTGGGCATACTAGTGGATTCCATTCATTCCTCATCCGTTATTTTATCAACAGTCAATGGTGTCGTGGAATTCGGAAGCGTAGTAAGAAACAGAAAAAATTGCTGAAGAGACTGAATTCTATTTCTACTGTGAATCAGTAGGTACTGACCTATCCGAATTGTTGAGAAGTTGTAATTGCCGTATTTATTGATAAGCCTTGAGTGGAGCCATTCATCACTTCATTTGGGATTAGGAGTGAATCGATACGAACCAGACAAAACATTTAAGACGGATGAAGTGAATGTATTGAAAAATTTAGTTTTGTATTTTTGAGCGCTCGCTCTACCTACACGAGTGACGAGGGCTACATCATTTCTTGACGAAGTCTAGTTATTGAAATTTGTGCCCAGAATAGTAGCAAACGAAAAGGTTCGTCCTATATTCTCGATAAAGTTAGTACATAAAATAATGTAATAAGGATAACAATTACCTTTGAGTGAAGTTGTTATAACTTTTTTCTTATCGAACCAATTTTCTGAAGCTTTTTTTACGTAGAATTCAATAAGGACTGAACGAGAATAAATTCGCTATCATAAAAACGCCTATATCTTTTGAACCAATTGAGAAATAATGTGGAACATTTACTCCATAGATATTCCAATTCTCTGTCGCAAAATGTCAAGCGAAGTGAGAACACGAGAATTTATAGTGAAACTTTTTCAAAATAATCAAAAATGGAGCTTCGAAAGAATCGCAAAAGAGACTCGCATTCGTCCGGAAACCGTATCAAGAGTTGTTAAGCTTCAACGAAGATCCTTCAATTAACCGCGAGGAAGGAACCGGGAGGAAAAAGGGGTTTCATAGCCCAAAAAAGTGAAGAAAGCCGTCAGTCTTTTTCAGAAGAATCCTAACCTTCCAGGACGCAGAGTGGCCCGAATAGTGGGTTGTTCGCAGTCAACCGTTCAGAAAATCAAGTCGGCTCAGAACATACGAAGTGCAGAAAGTGCCAGACAGGAACGCTGTGAAGAATCAAGAAGCGAATTCAAGAGCAAAGAAATTAAAAAAAGATTTCTTGAAATATTTTTTCTGTTGCGTGATGGACGACGAAACATATGTCTTGGCTGATTTCTCGCAACTTCCTGGTCAGGAATTTTATACTGCAGATTCTCGTGGAAATGTTGACGAACAATTTTGCGTGAAGAAACAAGCAAAGTGTCCTAAAAAATTCCTTGTTTGGCAAGCAATTTGCACTTGTGGGAAAAGGAGCAAATTTTTCGTTGGCCAAGGCTCTGTTGACTCGAAGATATACATCGAGGAATGCTTGAAGAAGCGACTTTTACAATTTTTACGTGAGCACGATGTGTCAACAATCTTTTGGCAAGATTTAGTTTCATGGCACTACAGCAAGGCCACCAAGGAATGGTACGAAGCTAATGAGGTGGTTTTTGTCCCCAAAGAGGCCAATCCACCAAATTGCCCAGAACTCAGGCCAATCGAAAGATATTGGGCCCTGGTAAGGAGAGAATTGAAGAAGACTAAGAAATCAACGAAAACATTAGCGGAATTCAAGCAAAAGTGGAAGACAGCATCCCAGAAAGTGAGAACACTATAAAAAGCATGATGGGAAGAATTCCAGAAAAAATCCATGAATTTTGTGAGAAATAGTTTTAATTTTTTTATTGTAAACACAGTTCTCATTAGACTCAGAAGATGATTCGAAAATGATTTTGTTTTTCGAAATTGGTCCAGTGGTTCAAAAGATATACGGTAAGCGTTTTTGTGATAGCGAATTTATTCTCGTTCAGTCCTTGGTGTCGGTAGTTTTTCCAAAAACCTCACATATAATTAGGTAATATATTTTTCTGGCGGGCAAATGTCGAATGAGTTATGAAATATTCGAAATGCAATGGTATCATTTTCTGGAAACTCATACCTTCTTTCTTATTTCGATCGGGATATCCTTATTATTTCAGACGGGCTTGAAATTCCAATTTGAAAAATATGCCAAACTCGGTATCATACTGAAATCATTTTCGAATATTAGAGTTTCCTCGTATCTTATGGGTACCCCAAGCCTAGTGGTTAAGGCGTTTGTTCAGGACCCGGAAAATCCAAGTTCAATCCCGAGTCCTACGGTAGATGACCACCATTCACTGTTGGGTCGAAAATTAACAGTTCAGTGCCTGAGGTGTGGCTTGAATACACAGTAATAAGGCATTCACAGAAAACAACTGATTCTCCTAAATCGCACAAGATACAAGCTTTTGAGGGTTTTCGACGGAAGACCTAGGAGATATCAGTAGAATCATAATTTCAAGCAGAATATTAAGTTTTGTTTATTTTCGGAATGGTAACCTCAAGCCCTACTAGAATATACAAAAATCTGTCAGAATTCCATTTGAAAAAAAAAGTGGATATTTATTTCCCTCTAGAACTATAACTCATAGGCAGGGTCGAATTCGTACAAACGGTGTGAAAGGGAAATCATGAGGATCATTTGAATAACAATAATACATCAATCACGCATTCGTGCCTAGTCCGCTTGGGAAATAGTGCTTTATAGTTTGGCTACTCACCGCAAGGTGCAAGGAGAAGAAATTTCGATTCTCTGAAACACAACTGCGCCACTATGAACGATAAAAGGCACTACAACTAAAAGTGGCTTCAATTCTTGAAATGACGTTGTTATTCTAGGTATATTTAAACTCAATGCAGAAACGTAGAATTTTCTGGAGTAAAAAATTACAGATACTTTTCAAAAATGCACAATTACAAAAATACCCTCTTACACTAAAACGATGAGACACCGACATCAGTTTTTGTTTATCTGCTTTGTGAATAGGACTTAACACTCGAATGTGTTCAATTTGGCTCACATTGTACTCTTGGTTCGCAATTTTTATGACCCTACATAAAAATACTCAATATATCCGATAGTTGCTAAATATGCCATTTCTTCGAGGTTCAACTGGCTTGAAGTAGGGGAAAGGTGCACGAGTTGATCCCATTGGGTAAGATGATCCCTTTCGATTACATGCTTATGAAAAACGCCATCAGGTTGCATTATAAGCCATTACGTAGCCCTCAACACCCTCCCGCCTCATTCTTATTGTTACTTCGGTGTAAGCGAACAGTCGACATTCACAGTGAAAAATATAAATTGTGACCTCTTAATCTAAGATAAGGTTGCCTTTAAGATTATGCTACTGTTATTCTGAATGGTTCACAACAAGGATTTTTATGTTTGTGGCTTCCTAATATGTTTGTTTTTGATTATTTTTCCATTTGAAGACCATGACATTCGTATAGGTTATAACAGCGACTATTGAACGAAAAATTTGAACCTGGGCCAAGATGATCCCCTAACTTATGCACAAGATGATCCCTGGGGATCATCTTACACCTTCATCTTTTACATACTATTTAAACCACCTAAGGGCCGATGTTTATCTTCAGATGAATCCGTATGAAAATTGAACTCATGGATGGTGCACCACCATGTTCTATTTGGGCGTGTAATTCATCAGGAATCAGGATGGATGAAACTGGAAGTATTTACCCAGTATTTCCTGCATCATACAAAACCTTCGGAGGAGGATCCAGTGTGGCTGATCTTAAATGGTCACCTAAACCATACAAAAAATTTAGAAATCATCCTGAAAGCCCGGGAAGATCACGTGACCACACTGCAACTGCACCCACAAGCCCCCACCTTTGGACGTCAGTGTGATGTTTCCTCTGAGTGTTTTTCATGATCAATCACTGGAAAAATGGATGAACAACAACCCCGGTAGAGTAGTGACTGTATATCAAAATACGAAAATTTTCGGCGAAGCTTATTGGGAGAAGATGATCCCTGGGATCATCTTACCAATACCACAGGGATCATCTTACCAATACCACAGGGATCATCTTGAACACCGTGGTGTATAGGATGATCCTTTTGTACGGTTTTGGAAGATCGAGAATATTTGACAAAATCTTTTGCGACTGAATATATCGTGTAGGCCAATACAAAGATGGATACTTCTAGGAGGAGTCTTCGTTTTCATTTTTACGCTACTCGAAAAAACTAAGGTATTACGTCAATTCTTGCTTAAGGGGATCATCTTGGGCACCCTTACCCTACATCTACCTTATTAGTAGAAGAATTCCCCAATATCTGTGATACAATAGGAAAGAGTGCTTTGGACAAGAAACTTGTAGAAGTGGGGAGTTATCCTCCTTGAAGCCGTCCCAGATTCTGGATTTCATCAAATCTCTGGAACTGGAGGGCGAGCTGTAGGAGGCGCGATGATAACAGCTCTGTCAGGGGGCACAATAGACCTTAAGGTCGCAGTGAACTGTAACCCCTTCTTTACTATTACTATTACTATTACAATATGAAAATAAAAAAACACATACATTATTTTGTGTGATACATTTTTTCAAGGTTACCCACTTTATGGCTTTATACATGGAAAACTTCATCATCATTCAAATTACCAACACGACTTCTCAGTACGTGCTGCACCCTTGCCCTAAAGTGGATATTAACTCAGAAAATATCCATTTTAGGGCAAGGGTGTGATGCATACACTCACATTATTTTTTAACGTAGATTCAATATCTGCCATAAAAAAATGGGGTTCTAATTTGAAAAAATTGATTTTTCACGATTTTGTCATCCCTAACTTTGAAAGCGATTTTTTCACCCCCTGTATGATGAATCGCGATTTTGATTTTTGAAGTGGATACATCAATCTTACATCTTGAAAAATCCCAAAAATGAAAATTTTCCATCCAAAAACCTCGAAGTTATTCTTGTTTCAGCGGAGCTCTATTTTAGATTTTCTTCTCGAATTTTCCCGCTCAGAGAGAATTTTCCAACCAAAACTGAAAAATGTTACATTAAAATAACTTGAAATTTTCTAAGGAATCTATTTCTGCAATAAAAAAATGGTGTTCTAATTTGAAAAACGGAAGTTGACGTCATTTCCGGAAAAACCGGAGGTGCTCATGCCTTGAAAATATTTTAGATTTCATCAGCATCGTGAAATACTTATAAGTGCTGAATTTCATGAAAATACGTTCAGTAGTTTCCCGTATAAATATGGGTGAGGTTCCTCGTGAAAGACCCTGTATTCTCGATAACATCGGTAGTACACGAAATAATGTAGTAAGGATAACAAAGAAAATGATCTCAAAACCAGCATATTCAGGATACTGAATACACTGACAGATTAGCGAGGGGGCCATGGCCCCCCTCGACAATAAACCCTTGATGGCTTTATGCATGGAAAATATCATCATTCGAATTACCAACACGACTTCTCCGTACGTACTGCATCCTGTCAACCCAATTTTTCATCACTTCTTCACATAAATTTGGCTGTATCTCATCAATGTTCAATGTTGATTTAAAATTTAAAATAAACTTGTGACTCAACATATTATCCCTAAAGAAAGATATCACAAGGCGTTACATCGAATGACCTGGTAGGATATTTCCAGGGTCATTAATTGAGATAATTTCATCACCAAATTTTGGTTTGAATGAATCGACTGTCAAGGAAGCAAGTGGAACCGTCTTGATGAAACCACATATTCTCCAGATTGTTCTCAACAACAGAGAAAAAAAAAATCATTCAACATTGGTCTGTATCGATCTCTATCGATTGTTACTATTCGACCATTTTCTTCAAAGAAATATGAACCAATCATAGCATGAATTGCCCACCGCACAGTGACGTTATCTCAAAGTTTCGCGTGGATTTTCATCTGCACCTCAAATTCTGCAATTCTTTTTGTTTTCATAACCATTCAACGAAAAATGAGCTTCATCACGCGGAATAAAATTTTTCGATAAAAATGAGCATCATGTTGCGTTAAGAGCAAAGTCAAAAAAGAAAAGACGTTTATTGTGGTCCCATTATTCAACACTTGCTACTATCTACCTAATCAATATTCTTTTGATGTGCGTGCATTTCTTTGTCGTACGATTACCACCAGTACCAGCTCCTATATCGTGTGAAGAAAATTCACTTTGAAATTTGTCTACAATATGACAATTGTGACTCGGTTTCGGTTAACTGAATAATGTAGACCAAGAATTTTTCTCAAATTTCTCTCAGTATTCACAAATGAGCTCCGATTCGGATAAAACAATTCAGCAATCTTTTCATGATTAAAAAGCTCAACGTACTAGATACAAATGACCTAAGAAATGTCAAGAATCCAAAGAAATTATTTTACAGCTTTCAAAGAAATTGACAGCAGCTGTAGACTGTAGAATAAATCGTACATAATCCCCAATCGTCACTACAGAACTATTGGGATTCTTTTTCATAATTCGCTGCAATTTTATCTGGTTCTGGTTACTCGATCTGGACAAAATTTTGCACGTAGCTTGTTTACGCCATTCTCCATCTGAATGTATTTTCAAGAAATCAACTGAAGACATATTTGACTGCTATCAAGAAAATTTGACAGTAGCAGTCGAAGTAATTATCTCGAATTCCTTAGGTTTCTTTGGTCTTGTGGTCTAGAAAAAATACGATAGAGCTATTTGAAATATTTGAAGTTCTGCCTCGTCGAAATTCCTCAGATTTTTGACCTTGCCAACAGGCCCGATCCTAGCAGGTGTGCAGCGCGTGCACCGCACGCGGGCGGCCAAATACAAGGGGCGGCCGCAGACCGCCATCGCAATGTGTTAGTTTGTAAAAATATGATTTTTAACAAATCTCAAAGAGATAATTGTTTTTAATTATTGATTATTACTCTAATCATCCAAAATCTGAAAAAGACGAAAAAAAAAGTTCGATTAAAGTTGAATTTTTCAATCAAATATTCCTTGTTCCCCAACGAAAAAATAAACAAAGGAACGCTTGCTTCAGAAGAACTTGATGCAAAGATCGAAAAGAACTACCCCCTGAGAGCAATTATGGTTATCGATAGGGTCTGGAAAAGGGAATGGTCGCATTCACCGGACGTAACCGTAGGGCAACTGTTCCGAACCACTAGCGCAATCGTCCGGTGGCACATGCACATGCGCTACTTACTCAACACGTTCTGGAGCAGAGCAGGCGTATATTTCGGAGCGCTTTTGATTTGCGCTAGGTATCGGTAGCGGAACGTTACTTTGCGCTTCGTCCGGTGAATGCGACCAATGTTTAGGATTGGTAAAAATTACCAATTGTTGGAATATCTGCAGTTACTGCCATAGCTTCATGTTCATTTCTCGTTGCCACCGTTCTGGGTTCCGGTCTCTTGCGTGTGAAAATAAATAATAAGCCTCCGGTTACAGACTAACAAAAAAATTTGAGTCTGGGAAATGTTTTCTATTGTAAAAATATAATACTTTCGAATACAGTGAATCAGTATAAATTCTTGGAAAAAATGGGATGGTTGTTATAATTTTCATGTTAAGGCAGTGCCACAGGACCTGTTTTTTTAGGAAGTCGAACTTATGCTGCCCAATATCCCGATAGGAAACATTCATCCCGTTTTTTCCAAAAATTCATACTGAATCACTGCTGTATCCGAAAGTATCTTTTAGCTCTAGTAGCAATAACTTGAATATTTTTTTTTGGGAAATCCGATAAAAACTGATATAGTTTGTTGAATACGTGATCAATATGAATTGCTTGCACAGAAAAAAAAATATCATTTTTATGATGATGCTCAGGAAGTATACGATTCTGGGACGGTTTTGAAGTTTGTCAATAATTATTCATTCAGTTTCATTCCATTGTTTGACTTCTTTTGAATGTCCGTTAGTTTTCATTATGTTATTATTTGAATAAAATTTTCAGTTGCGACATCATTTTTCGGGTCTGCAGGATGCGGGAGTTAAAATAATCCTTAGGTTACTTCTGAGAAAATGTAAGGAATTCAATTGTCTACATTATTGTGGAAAAAATACAGGGTGTTCCATTTAAAAAATCGAGAAATAATAATTTGAAGTTCTTCATATTTGGACCTCAATAACGGACACTCTGTATATGACAGGTTGATCGTTTAGGAACCGTGTCAAAAGGCAAATCCTTCAATTAAAAAACTTTTAGTTCAAATTCATGTTACTATCGCTTCTGAAAATCGTCAGAAGACTTTTACTGAACTGCTTTTCCCTCACCTTTTTGCAGTTTTCTTCGAATAAGATCTGTACCGTTGGAAAAATGTCCCTAATATTTTGCGTCATGAAAGAGTTTATGAACGTCATTGAAAATTAGTGAGAATATAAAGGGGGATCCATTAAAGAAATCATGCATTTGTTGAATAACATTTATCGGGGACACCCTGTATATCAGAAAATAATTTCCTGAGATACAGAAATGAAGGTGCAAGAGGTCTATACTTTTCAACGAAATCTCCGAGATGTCTGGTTCGGCAGCTATGGAAGATTTTCGCACTATTGCAGGACCCTGTATATCACACAGGTCGGCCAGTTGAAAACCTTTACATATGTACCTACCTCTGGTGTATGTAGAGTGAATATGAAATAAAACAGTAGTATATGAAAATGCGTGTATGTAAATCGCATTTTTATTGTGTGAGATAACATAAAAATCTCTAAAGAAGATGTCGGAGAGCAGTGGGATCATCAAAATATTTACGGAAAAAGTAACGAAGTCATCCCCCTTCATTCTAATATGTACAGTTTTTTTCCTAACAATAAGATTGAAGATTTCATTTATAGGTTTATGTCAAAAAAAGATATATTTTTTTGTTTTTGGGGCGGCACATAAGGATTCTGCACGCAGGCGGCCAACACCCTAGGATCGGCCCTGCTTGCCAAGAACCACTTCTGCCAAGAAATCGATTTCCAGCATATCATCAGATTTGTAACACCTTTTTTTTGGCCATAAATCGAAAATTGTTCAGAAAATTGAGAAAACCAATGTTTAATTTACTCATGTAATGAAGTCGAACAATTTCACTGTTTCATATATTTTTGTAATATCTCGACAACAATGCCGAATAAAAAAAGTTGGATGCCAATGAATAGGAATTTTAATTGGACACCAAACGATGCATAGTTAGATATTAGAACAAGCCGACTTTACTTTCGAGCCGCTTCAAACGAACAACCTGTATGATCAAAACTATTTCAGGTGCTTCAGTGCAAGGGAACAGCTTTTGCGTGGAACATTTTTATTAGTAGGTAATGAGATTTTTTAGTTCGGACACTCTGTAATAGGTTTTTTAACCTGGATTTGAACAGCACCCTCACACCAGTTTTCTAAACCACAAGATCCTGTTTTATATTGAAATGTTATTCATCTAATTACATGCATTATTGTGTTCATCGATAAAACAGGAATATATGATGAATACGAAAAGTCCTGCTGATTAATGAGAAAAGTGGTGGGATAAACGTTCGGATAAACGCGATAATCATATGAAATTAGTTTATACTTACGCAAATCAGTTCCTCGGAGTGAAGAAAATTACTTCAACAATGGGCGGAAACCATATTAATATCAAGAGTCTAAATCTTGCAATTAGAGTTCCAACTGTTACGAGAAGAATGAAACACATTTTTATCTACCATTTATGGTCAATACTTCATCACGAAATCCAAAATTTGATATAAATGAATAAGTTCCGTATGCCGTATTAAGACAACAATAATAACAATCAAACCTTCAAGAGAGATTTTTTTCATCACAGAAAGGTATCTCTGTTGCCATCAATAGATTCTTACGTCCGACCAAGAAAGAAACAGAATATTCTAGTCTGGTGATTGCTTCTCAAGGAACGCTTCCCAGTGTTCTCATTTAATTTTATAATGCAGACATGTGTGTGATAATGATTAATTGGTAAGTTATAAGGAACTGAATTCTGTTCAGGAAATGATGTTCCAGCTGACCTGAAATTTTAGGAAATGGATTCCGAAACTTTCTATGCAAGGATTTTCGATGATATCTGTAGCTCGAATATTTTATGTTTTCTGCTACTTCCGGTTATATTACTGAAATTCCTGCCCCTAGCCCAGTGTTTAAGGCGTTTGTCTCGTACCCGGCAAGTACGAGTACAATCCCGTGACTACCCTAGTAATTTAGTGAACAAAACTATGCATGTGTACAAGAATAAATTTATTGGAAACACTACAAGAACTAGCGAACAGACTCAACCACAAGGAATTGTCTATTTTGAATTTCCATACATTAAAGGGTCATCTGAAAATTGAAATTGAAACGTTGATTAAGCAACACTCAAACAAGATCAAGCTGCTTTCTATCCTCTTGCAAAACTAGAGACCATTTACAAAAAATTAAAAAACCCGGAGCCAAAATTAATGACATCGAATTTAGTGTATCAAATTCCGGGTGAAGATTGCAATTCATCTTACAATGGTAGGACTTAACAAAACCTGAATATCGTATTGGAGATAAGAATGAAAAAACTGCTCTAGCCGTTCACCACCTCCAGGAAGGGCATAATTTCGATCTCAATGAGGTGAAAATTTTAGATAAAGAAAGCAATTACCATGAAGGATGTATTAGAGAGATGATAGATACACATTATCGAGAATGATACTGTGAATGTCAGAACAGACATTCAAAAACTAAGTACCTATAATTTATAATAATCTACTGCGAGAAATCGAATAATAAATCCCCATCCCCCAATTCGTTTAGGAGGTCAACGAAATCGCATAAGAAAACAGGACAATATGAAACCAGTATCACATTGACCGAGTTAGAAGAACCATGGCACACGCTTCGTGAAAAGAATTAGGAAAAAATATAAAAAGAAATTGAAGTAACGAGCAGTTCCAATGGAATACAACTTTTATCACATCGTAAGACACTTAACTGAATTGGTAAGACCAAAAGCTTTTGGTTCATAGCTATGAACAACTTACGAAACTGATAGATATTCGAAAGGGAAAAAATATAATAAAGAAAAAATTATTGAATAACATACCTATAATAAAAATAATTCCAAGTTCCACCTGAATGTGAGTCATTTTAATTTTTAAATGTTCCTGTCATTTTATCATGTCTAAAGTTGAATTTATTTTGTCTAAAAGTTCTTCAGAGAAATAAATCATGTGTTGTTGTATTGTTTCTTCGTATGTTACTCATCTAAAATTTAAATAAATTTTCACAGTCCTGAAGAAGATCCCAAATAGGATCGAAACGTCGACAATTTGAAGAGATTTTGTTATTTACACTAACAGAAGTCCTGAAGCGATTCTAGTATGCAGGGTGTCCTAGAAGTCACGCACTCCATTGAGGGGATCGAAAGTGAAAAATATTCTAGGCCCAAAAATCCAACTACGTTATCAAAAAATTTCAAACATGGATATTGAATATTTTTCACTTTCGAACCCCTCATGCGATGGGGTTCGCGACTTCTGGGACATCCTGTAAAATCATAATCATAAAATAATTTCAAGGAAAATTATCAAGCTGTCAGACAAACATCTTCGAAAATGGAACTCATTATCAATTAAGTTTTCAGAACAAGATTGGATATTGGAAGATAGAGATACGATGTTGCAGATTCTTTATTAGATTTTTTTGAAACAAACTTGAGAGCATCATTTCCAATTAACCCGACTGTTTGCCCAGCGCTCGCCGATAAGGCGGGTAATTCTCCAACTCGAATCACATGAACGGTAATTTCACACCGAATAATATTCCCTCAGGAAAAAACATAGCCTTTGTCACTCCCACAAACCATAAGTATCTAATGATCCCCATATGATAAAATCTAACAAAAATAAAAATAGACATATCTACCTACACTCGAACGATATTACCCTCCTACTGGTGCAGTCAGGTAAAAAAGGTTACCAAGGCTAAAACTAAAAGCTCAACTCATTCTCTGTTTAAAAGTTCATCTCATGTAGAACCAGGCCCTCAACCCTTCAGCTGTTACTCAACGAAACATATTGTTTATATTTCAATGGACTCATGCAAAATACAATTTTTTGAACGTCTGTTGAATGTCTGTCCCTAGATTCATGCATTCGAGAGTTATCGTGCTCACGATTGGACAGACGAAATTGAATTTGACCACGTATTCGTGATCAGTTAGTCGAATATAGTCGATTGAGACCATTTTCGGCTATAAATTCGAAATATCAGCATCGTGACGAAATTATGGAGCTCTCGTTTGAGTGGAACACTGGAACGAGTACCCAAAAACGGATCGAGACAGTGGCATCAGTTTCGGAAAATCCGATTCAAATTTTTAAAATTCTTTTACACTTGTGTAGCTCGTATTCATTTTAGAATCACCTCATGCACAATCAGCGTTACCCCTTTCATAAAAGGGATTCCGAATATTCTAATGACGTTTCTAAAAATTACTTGTTGCAAAACATAGCATCTTTTCCATTGCCCCTCCGATAAATGAGCGTAACTGCAATAATGACTTCGTGATCCATTTATTGCGGAAATGTTTTCACTCCGAGTATTCAGAATACTCGAGAAGAAAACGAATTTCACTGAATAATAAAATTCCGCTCCTCGTCTTCTTCGCGCGGAGCGAAGACAAAAGATTGCAACAAGTGTTCAACGTACTACCAGTTTGCACATAGAGTTAGCAGTTCAGACTCTTCGACGACGCGACATTCCAAGAAACGCAACAGATAGATGGTGTGACGCATAATAATTTCTGTTGAGTGAATTGGAATTCATCAAGATATCTTACAACGCAATTCCATTGAACACGCCTTCGTTTTGAGCCAATCAGAAGGTTTCAGCATATATATTCCGAAGAAACTCGTCGGTCACTTACTCAATGTACGGTTGACAACGTTCATGATCACTCAGTCTAAACTCAAAAGTAAATGAAGTATCGGTTTTTCAATGAACCAATAATTCAAACGAACAACCTGTCTGATTGAAATTGTTCTAGGATGATGAATCCTTGCAAGTGCAACAACTTTCGAGTGGAAAAAAATTTCTATGGTACTTAATGGGATATTCTATTTTATCGCACTCATACCTCTGCTATAATGTACAGGGTGGGCAAAATTGGTGCTACATGAACTAAAACTTTTTAACCCGAGGAGATAGAGAAAAATGAATGGCACCTTATAGTTCTCTTTTTTCGAGAAACTGATAATGCCATCAACTGCATTCCTCTATATTCTTTTGTTTCCGAGTTATAGGCCAAAATTGAAATTTGGGCGATTTCAACTTTGGTCATTATCTCCGTTTCTGTCGATGCTAGGATGTTGAAATAAAAACATTATACAGGCACTTTTGTAATAGCAATCCAGTGGCGTACTCTGATTTTTTCTAAGAGGTTTATTTGCTGAGTTATAACATGAAGTTGTGTTTTTTCTTATGGAAACAGTAAATTGAAATGACTTAGAAAGAATCGCCATTTTTTTCCGTTTCAAAAATGTATCATATCTCATACATCGGCCTCAGATTCGTTAAGATATTATGAAAAATATGGTTTGTATATGGAATTCAAATTATTGAGTATTAAGTAGGCTGAATCATAGAATTATGTGTCTCTACGAATGGTGTAATTATTATTTTATGGTTGGATACTTGATGGTGTGATCTCTGATCTCTGTTTGAAACAACTGTCAGTTATTAAAATTTGACATATTCGGATTCATGGTCAAAGCCCCTATAATTTCTTCGGTCTGCTCATCCTGGTTCTTTTTTGAATATTTCTTCGAACGTGGCTTCTTAAGAGAGCCAAACACAGCCAAAGTATCTGCCAAATGTTTAAAATATCTAATATTTGGTTAATGAAGTTCGGGGAAGCTTTGAAAATATGAATCACTTGCTGCCCCACTATTCTCATTCGCTAAAATGAAACATTTTAACATATCATATTTTCGTAATTTTGGAATATCTCCATGAGGTATGCCGCCAACGATGACTTCAAATTTTAATAACTGACAGTTGTTTCAAACAGAGATCAGAGATCACAACATCAAGTATTCAATCGTGAAATATTAACTACACCATGCGTAGAGATACATAATTCTATGATTCAGCCTACTTTATACTCAATAATTTGAATTCCATATTATACAAACCATATTTTTCATAATATCTCAACGAATCCGGGGGTGATGTATGACATATGATACATTTCTGAAACGGGAAAAAAATGACGATTCTTTCTAAGTCATTTCAAACTACTGTTTCCATAAGAAAAAACACAACTTCATGTTATAACTCAGCAAATAAACCACTTAGAAAAAATCAGAGTACGCCATTGGATTGCTATCAGAAAAGAGCCTGTATAATGTTTTATGTTTGGCTCTCTTAAGGAGCCACGTTCGAAGAAATATTCAAAAAAGAACCAGGATGAGCAGACCGAAGAAATTATAGGGGCTTTGACCATAAATCCGAATATGTCAAACTTTAATAACTGACAGTTGTTTCAAACAGAGATCAGAGATCACAACATCAAGTATTCAATCGTGAAATAATAATCACACCATGCGTAGAGACACATAATTCTATGATTCAGCCTACTTAATACTCAATAATTTGAATTCCATATACAAACCATATTTTTCATAATATCTTAACGAATCTGAGGGCGATGTATGACATATGATACATTTTTGAAACGGAAAAAAAATGGCGATTCTTTCTAAGTCATTTCAAACTACTGTTTCCATAAGAAAAAACACAACTTCATGGTATAACTCAACAAATAAACCTCTTAGAAAAAATCAGAGTACGCCACTGGATTGCTATTAGAAAAGTGCCTGTATAATGTTTTTATTTCAACATCCTAGCATCAACAGAAACGGAGATAATGACCAAAGTTGAAATCGCCCAAATTTCAATTTTGGCCTATAACTCGGAAACAAAAGAAGATAGAGGAATGCAGTTGATGGCATTATCAGTTTCTCGAAAAAAGAGGACTAAAAGGTGCCATTCATTTTTCTCTATATCCTCTGGTTAAAAAGTTTTAGTTCATGTAGCACCAATTTTGCCCACCCTGTACACGTATACTTCTTCCTATACGTAGCCCATGGTCGGCCGAACGTAGGCCCAGAGGCCCATTGTTCATAGCACATAAATGTGATACTAGAGGGACACAGACCCGAAGGCACGCCGTCAAGAATGCTGCTAGCCGACAGGCAGGAGTTCCTCTCACTATACAGATGAAATGTGTAGGGTTCTCTAGGTGTGGTAACCTCAATTCTGATAGATTACCACAGGTGAACAGTTGCACACATACGTCTGTATTCCTGCACCAATGGCACAGGGAACAACCAGTAAGACCCATCTCTGTAAATGTCACCAGACACAATCGCTTCCTCTCGAGATTCAAGAGATTGAGATTTGACCTTCTACTTAGAAGAAGGCTCCTTGACATGGGCGCCACCCGAAACTCGCAGTAATTTTTCTCAGGGGGGGCCGAATAAAGATAAGAAAGTAATATTGCTGGTTGGTGCTTTGCTGAAAAACATTGAGGTCATCAAAATCTCATGGGGGGGCATTTCAAAGAATATTTTAACCGTGATGTCCAAACATCTTCGAAAATGGAAGATACAGGGTGCGGCAACTAGTTCTTCCATATTTGAAGGAGCTGTTGAGGAATACGAAGAAAGATATTGGAAAAATTCTTCTTTATTTCGAAAGCCTACATAATCAAGTTTTTTTTTCATTCATGTTTTCAAAATAATATCATCCAAATGACGGCCTCGGCGAGCGATGCACATGTGGGGTCTTTCGCGGAAGTTTTTCATTACTCTCTTCAGCTTAGCGGTTTCAATTTGGATGATTTCCTCCTTGATTGCCTCTTTCAAGTCAAGAATCAAGGCATCAAGAATGAGGTCTTCAAACATCGCCCTAGGACCACTGATGACTTGAAAGAGGCAATCAAGGAAGAAATCATGCAGTTAACAATGGCAAATAACATCAGCTACATGATCACCACGACCACGACTACAGGACCATACATATCCTTTTCAATAAATTTTTTATAACCGAATCGCAAAGTGGCTGCCCTATGTCCTCGAAAGCCTCATGAATTCCATCTTTGAGGTCTTGAATCAACGCTGGGCTCTTGGCGCAGACCTTCTCTTCCACATGGCCCCAAGCCCCCAAAGGAAGAAGTCGCAAGGTGTTAAATCACAAGATCTCGGTGGCCAAATATCGAGAGATAACCCAAATTTTGCCAGTTGCCACCTATTTCTTTATTGCGGTTCGACAAGATGCTTCACGGCGAACCAAAAATGTTCGATTTTCACGAACCGCCTCTGCCAAATTTTCACCATCTTTATAGTGAATTTCGATAACTTCAATGCTTTTTTGAAGCATGTATCGTTTCATTTTATCATTGGCGCACCTATAGTTTCTACTTGTCAGATGTCATTAAATTATATGAAACAAATAAGACACAAATCATTTGCCAATATAAATAATGACAAATGAAATGTGAATACGAACTAGGTCTTCCACACTGTTCACCCTACCAGACCGAATATTATATTTGTTTCATTCATATAGGTAGCTGCCTTAATAGCTTAACTTTCATTATTTTGTGTATTAAATTATATCTTCAAAAGTTAAATCTACCGAAATAGCGGGCTATTCAAAATAACACCTCTTATTGGAAAACCCTTCATGAGTAAACGAGATGAATCATTTCTTATTATCTTATGATGTTGTAATAAAAATCAAAATGAAAAGTCTTTGAGGTCAGGAGATTTCGAGCGCTCGTTCAACCACCTTCCCGGATCAGTTGTTACAGAAATTTTGGGAACCAGAAAATAAAATTGTCGTTAGTTGCCCATATGCGGCATACGAGGGCCGAACCTATTTTGAAAGTTTCAGGATTCCTCCGAGAATTATCGTTTTCATGGCCGGACGGACGGAAAGAATTTAATTCGACAGCTTATTCGTCAATATAGAGTCGAACCTCATCGCCTCACACCGATCTCAGATTTTCCAATTGTCGAATTTTCAGCAGCATGAAGGAATAGATACGTTTTTTGTGAATGAAATTCTCCATTAATATTTTCGGTAACCATGAAAGTTAAGTAGTAGGAAAGGAAAACACACCTATTTTTTCTTCATATTCTTTGACAATCCATTTCGGCACTAGGTCATCATCAGGTCAGCTCAAACAATAAAAAGGACATTAACATATAATTAAAGCGATACGTTTTTTTAAATACTCGATTTTCGCCCGACTCCGCCAGAAGTGTATACAGGGTGATTTTTTAAGTGATTCATTAGAAGTGAAATTCGAATTTTATTCGATAACGGCAAAACCACTGATTTTATAGGCATGAAATGTTTGGCACACTCTAACTAGTTTTTGACGAGCAATCGATCGGAATTACTAAATTATATGGTTACCGTTTGAAAAAAATGAGATGTCATAGTTTTATTGAGGCTCACTTTGAAGCTCTGTATAATATTTCCTCATAATTTATACAAAAAGGAGTATCAGCGTACCTTCTCTTGTTCCAAAGTTGCGAAAAAAATTTGACAATCAGGATATAACTCGACAATCGCTTGAAGTGGTAATCCACAATATTTCACGGCTATGGCGGTATTCTGGCAAAGGAAAATAGCGCGACCCCTTTCGGCAGAAATGAAAAGTAGGACCCCATCACAGCTTTTGGATCGACAAGAAAGTCTCAAACAAAACTAATCTTGGACTGGAGCATAGCATAGGTACCTGGTGTTGGCACTGATAAGATTTTGTCCTAGCCTTTCTTGTCAATTGAAAATCTGAGATGGGGTCCTACTTTTCATTTCTCCCGAAAGGGGTAGCGAAATTTTCCATTGCTGCAATAGCGCCACGACCGTGAAATATTGCGGATTATTCCGGAGTTAGGTCCCGATCTACAATCTAGAGTGCCGTTTTGATCTACAATTTTTGTCGTTACAACAGGGTTTTTATGCCATAGATTACTACCAGCCAACCTACTTGATACATTTGTTCTGTCTTAGATTGTTACAAAAAATGAATAAAGAAAAACATATCATTACGGATACTTCTTAGACGGATAATAGTAAAATAAATAGAGAAATAACAAAACCTGGAAGGAATAAGGAATATAAAGTATATCTACTAATTTTGAATGATTGATTGAGTTTTATGTTTCTGTATGAAATAATAAACAGATTTCCAAAGTGGAGCTCCATTGACGTTGCAATTATTATTGTACAGACTTCTCACTAATTTCAGCAATTAGATTTAATTGAGTTATTAAAAAACAAAGAAATTCCACTGGAAATTCCATCAGGTGAGTACTAGATAATGCGAATAGTAATGTTTTTTGAAGAATGACGTCATTGTGATCCCGTTCACACAATCAGTCCTCTGTTCCTTGAACATACATGACTTCGCTAATCGCTACGCCCATTTCGTATTAATAAACTGATCGTGACATATGGAGTCTTATCGTCTGAAATCTCTGTTTCTGGGTAAGAAGACAGGAAAGTCCAGAATGATTTACATTCTAATAAAATGATTTATATTCTCATCGTTAAAGAGGTTGTGATCTCGATAATGTGTCCATCAAATGTCGGTTTCTTTAATTTGACTAATGAGGAAAACTTCCTTTTAAAAATGATGACAGTATGCATGGAAATGTGTGGTGAATTGTCACCAATTTCTCAAAACTTGATTCATTGAAAAAGGGTTAGGCTTCGAGTTTTTTCATATACAGTGTATCTGTGGCTGTGCATGACTTTGCGATAATTGAAGGGCATCGAATAAACCTCATTTTATCGACAAAAATACCCATATTGGGGGGTTTAGCCCCCTATTTTCAGAATAGCCGCCATTTTATTGAAGTAGAACAATATGAAAACATTCAACTCAAAAATGTCATAAAAAATTCTTAAAAACTTTAGTCAAAAAATTCACTAAATCTTTAGTGAATCCTCAATAGTACAAAATCTAGAACATTGAAGTACATTTTTTTTAATAATTGAACTAACATGCAAGGATGTAAGCTACAAAACGACACCCACATTATTTTTCTGTTCATAATTTGCGAGTTATTGCTGTTTGAACGTATTGCCCTTATGAAAATTGATAAAATAAAATAAAAACTTATCACTGTACTTTTGATCATATTTAATGATTAACCTAACAAATTTATCTTAGGTAAAATTATAAGGGCAGTAAATTTTTCCGAAAAAAATCGAGAAAACACGTTGCTGAGTAATATTTCAACAAGAAGCATGAGTTCTGGTGACAACAAAAATCCGATTCAAAGACGAGGGTTTTTGCACCTGTACGAATGCTTTTTGTTAAAAAATATTACTTTGCATTGTGATTTTTCGATTTTTTCACAGGAAAAATTAGATGCCCGAATGGTATTTGACAAGACTATTTCATGAGTAACAGATTATTCTGCATGCATCATGTATAGGGAGTAATTTGAATCTGAAAAACAGGTATATTTCATTAATAGTCCAGAAAGTAAGCTTTTTGCGTGCCCGCCCGATGAGTTCCCGAGAACTCGTGCAAGCACAGAAAAAGCCTTTCTGGGCGTGTAATGAAAGATATTTTTCATTACACCTTTCTGAAAACAATAACACGGGAAAAATTTTCAGCATAAAGCATTTCGATATTGTGAAACAATAATTATTCAAAACACTGACATCTACTGCCACGCAATCGTTGTTTCGTGTACTTAGAAATTCAGTAAATTTTTTGACTAAATTTTTTTCAAGATTTTTTTTAGACATTTTTGCGTTGAATGTTCTACTATAATAAAAGGTGGTAGTATTATCTTTCAAAAAACAGGTAACGTAAGCATCAGTGATAATTTGTAACGATTTGTTGTGCATCAGAGCAGTGTGGAGTCTGCTCAATGAACTATGTACCTATATGGCGGCGTTGATAGATAAATGAAGAGCACCCCATTGTGATTTTCGTATATTATTTCATGAGTTTTCAAGGGATACTTGAGGGGAGTAAAAGGAAAATTAAATTAAATTACATCCAATTCCCGATAACTGTAGTTTTCATTAAATAATACAATGGACGACGATAACATTTAATAAAATTGTAATTATATTTCTGTGAATCTGTAATTGAATGATCACGTGCTGGAGAACTGAAATATTTTATTAGGCTTTTTTTTCTTGTTAAAAGCTTTTATTTAACTTGCAATATATGTAGATATGTATGTATGTTTGTTCGGGTGGAATCTTGCTACTCAATTTTGAAGCAGATATCTTCAACCGATTGAGCTGAAATTTTGTATACACGTTCAATTTGGATGACAATACACGATAAGTTATGTGACGTCATTCTATATCCAATATGGCGGACCATCCAAGATGGCGGAATAGTTTTTTCAATGCATTCCTATAATATGGGTATCAAATGAAAGAGCTTGTTGAGAGTAACTCGAAAAATAATGTGACGTCATTCTATATCCAATATGGCGGACCATCCAAGATGGCGGATTATTTTTTTCTTTGCATTCCTATAATATGGGTATCAAATGAAAGAGCTTGTTGAGGGTAACTCGAAAAATAATGTGACGTCATTCTAAATCCAATATAGCGGGACATCCAAGATGGCGGAATATTTATTTTTATGCACTTCTACAATATGGGTAACAAATGAAAGGGCTTGTTGAGAGCGACACGAAAAATAATGTTCATGTCATTCTAAATCCAATATGGCGGAACATCCGAGATGGCGACATAGTTATTTTTCATGCACTTCTGCAATATGGGTATCAAATGAAAGGGCTTGTCGAGAATAACTCAGAAATCTAGCCAGCGATAACTAAAAAGTGGAAAATAAATTAAAAGCAAAAAAACCTTTTTTAAAGAAAGCTTTTATTTAAATGCTCCAAAAAGAAGAAAATAAAATTCATCATACACAATTCATATGATCATTATATGCGTTTTTCTAATTATCCGCATCTGTTTGTGTAAGTGTATATGATCTATTATCAATGTACCCTCGAGTTCATAGGCTTGTCCTCAACTCGAATCAATTATGTAATAAATAGATTAATGAATAAATTAAAACTTGTCGCGCGATTTACTTACGCAAACCTAACGACAAGCTTTTATGATCATATAAATTGTGCATGATGAACTTTATTTTCTTCTTTTTAGAGCATTTAAATAAAAGCTTTCTTTAAAAAAGGTTTTTTGCTTTTAATTTATTCATAAAAGTTTTCAGTGTCGTAGGGAAGCAGTTCCGTTCAAGGAGGAATTTAACACTATTGAATATTTACTTCATATGAGATTTTGTGGAATAGGATATACAGAGTGTAACAGCCAAATGGGTGTTCCATGCGACCGTGGCCCATACCAACTTTCTTATTTCAAATGCAACCCCCTGTATATTATTTATTTTTTGGATTCTTCAGAAAATTTCTGACATAATTCACGTACAATGTCCTATATCTATCTTCAACTTTTTCGGAAATATTAAGTGTTTATCCAAATCGGTGGATAGGGAGGCGCGGATCGATAGAATGGCCAGCACGATCTCCTGATCTTATACCATTTGACTTCTTTTTGTGGGGATATGTCGAAAGTATTGTATACGAAACGAAACCATCAAACTTAGACGACCTAAAAAACCGAATCACGCTTGCGATTAGATCAGTCACGCCTGAAATGTTGAGTAACGTTAGAAGACAATTCTACACCAGATTAGCATGTTGCCAAGACGTTCGCGGCGAGCATTTTCAACATTTCCGACATTGACATTAATGTTTTTTTTGTTTTTTTTTAATAATTGAGATATTATCAGTACTTCTTATTAGGTTTTGAGTGTAATGTACCGAATTTGTGAAATAAAATAATTCTCATTCAAAACGTTGATCTTTGCAATAAATCTGAAAACACTTGATACTTCCGAAATAGTTGAAGATAGGTATAGAACATTATGCATGAATTGTGTCTAGAATTCTCTGAAGAATCCAACAAATGAATAATATACAGGGTTGCATTTGAAATAAGAAAGTTGGTATTGGCCACGGTCACATGGAACACCCTATATAATATTATTTTCTTAAAAAATATGCGCATTTGAAATTACAAATCGATGTGTCCGAGCGTTTTTCCCAACACGCCCTCATTTATTCGTTATCGCATTTATTCCATTTGGCTGTTACACTCTGTATGTACCTACCTATGTAAATATCGAAATTAATATTCGATAATCAATGATCAAAACTATCTTGAAAATTTTCTGGATTGTCTTCCCAAAAAATCGTTGTAGAAATCGCCCCTGCGTTATAAGTTGTAGGTACACTATTTTCTGTCAGGAGTAGTTTTTTTGAAAAAATGTTGAATATCAAAAGAAAGTGAAACAATACGAATGTAGAACTTGTAAAGGTTATGTCTAGTCTCGGTCAGACTAAGACATCGAGGGAAAATCTTCAGATTTTTTTAGTCAAAGTAAGGTACGTTTTTTTATAATCAAAGAAACGTGGATTCAATTCATTTTAAAAATTTCCAAGTTTTAACTCTTTTTCTCAACAAATTCAGCTTAAGGGTCTACATCCCTGAACAAAAAGGGAGTCAGAAACGATTCATTTTTTCTGATTGATGAAGTGATGTATGAGTGTATACAGATAAAAATAATAAATAAAAATTTTATAAATATCAAATGAATGAAAAGGATATTCCTCATCATTTTTGGTTATTTTTCAACATTTCCACCATCAAAACTAACAAATATTTTTGTGTTTTTTCATTTCGGTATCGAAGTCTTTCATTTAGTTAATCAAATATCTATCTCCTTTTTCTTTGAGGATTTACCCTTTTTTTGTGAATATATATATATATTCTTTTGAATTAGAGAGCTAAAATAATACAATATATAGTGAATGATATGACAACAATGTGTTGCCGCGAAATATGTTTCCTTGAATTTTTCTATTCGAAATGATCCATTTTTATCAAAGCCATTTTATTAAGGTTTGTTTTAGCCGTCAATTAGTGAAAATTATTTGTTTCTTAGAATTGTGGATTCTCACGTGGAATTGAATTTCTTTTTAATGACACGCCCCGCAGTTATCTCCTCCCAGATGCCTGATGAAGGAAAAAGAGAGTATTATACCAAATAATACAGGCAGTGTGATATCTAGTTCAGGGTAGGATTACTTGTTATATTCCCTGTGCCCCAACATTTGTTCTATTAAGCTGAATAATCCAATAAATAAAAATTAATGCACTGAACTGCCATCTGGCGGTATACGTTTCTTACATTGAAGGCGAAAGACTCTTAACATCTTTACTTATTGAGCCTTTGGCAAAATAACTTTCTCCATTCAACAAAATGCAGGTTGACTACTTAATATTTCTCTCTTCATATCATCAGGCTCTGTCATCAGAATCCTCGTATTATTCCAATCGATCATGGGACCACAATTTATAGAACATGAAGGATCTGCTATTTGAGACCTTTGTTTCTATTCATTGAGTAGTTCTTATGTACTTACAGAATTTCTAACATCAAACGACTGCAATGTTTCTCATGTACAGTTTTCACTGTTTCTTTGTCGTTTTTTCTTCTTTCTTCGTTCTTGCTACAGATAAAATTTCAAGATACTTGCAACCAGATGGATGAAAAAGCTTGTTTTCAAGCACTAGAAGCTCTGTAACATGGGTATCAGCTTATTCAAAAAAAAAGTTGAGTAACAACACACAAACACGGGGAGACAGATTTTTTCAGAGGTTTTTATCTGTTCTCGTGTATCATACGCACTACGCAGAATTGTGCTAACACTTAGATTTTGCCATTTTTTCACACGTGACATATGCCATGTTCAGAGTGAGTCTTTGACTTGTACATATATTTTAACTGTAGATTCCTCCCCTAAAACGAAACATTTCCTATACCATTTTCCAAAATTCGATTTCGTTTGGAAGATACAGGGTGTCGAAAATCCACGAAAAAACGCTTTCCTGTTCATATCTTCAGAACCGTAATTTCAAATGAACTGAATTTTGGTTGATTGGTTACTCTATTCATGGTGCATATTCCTCGAAAAAAAACTTATTCTCTCCTGGTATAAAAGTTACAGCGTAGCCGACTCATAAGTACACGCAAAAATACCATAAAACCAATTATTGGAAAAGATAAACGGTTCATATTTTCGAAACAATCAGTCATTTTAGGAAATAAAAGTATTTTTATGTAATTCCCAATTTTACCCGATAAAATTTGACGAAAAAATCAATGATCATAAGAATAATCTGAATGCTTCCCTGCAATTTTAATATCACAGAATGGCTGAAATTCATAAACTCTTTGATTATCTATACAAATTAACAATGTTGTCAGAATGTTTATTAACTGTCAATGTCAATGGAATTCAAAATTCGGAAATTAATGATGAATATCCCATACAGACCATGTATTAAATTGAAATTTATGAAAAATGAATACTCAACACTACATGATCTTTGGCGATGTTTCTATCTAAACATAAACATTATCGTCTTGAAATTTGATAAACTCGACACTACACGATTATTAGGTATCACAATAATTCACTTTCACTGAAATTTTTTTCATATCACCGTTTGCATCCTTCTCTGTGAATAAACGAACCTTTGACTATAGTTTAAGAAATCGACAAATCTCAGTCCATCACGCCACTATACGCATGCTTCGTTCAACAACCACAGACCAACTGTTCTATCTGTGGAACAACGGTTTGTCTTGCCCAACGTTATAGGCGACTGAAATTAAGATCGTAGCGCTCTATCGATGAGAATCAGAACATTTCCAAAGAGGCACGATGAGACGCAATCAGCCAAAAGTAAACAAAACTAGTGCCTTTGCGTTAGTTCATACGGTAAACATAGGGGACGTACAGCTTCCTCGTGAGAAAATCAACACAATCTGGCATCGTCTTCTCAAACGTTCTATGATAGCTCTGTCATAGAATATGGTTAGATGGGTTAGGTAAGGTCATTGACCTCCAATCCTATGATCTAGGTTAATGAAGTCATGTTCGATAGGTGTAAAAACAATTCTTCATAAGATTGTTCGGGGATTTCGAGGAGAATATGAACAAGTTATAAGTGTTTACAAACTGATCTGCAGGAAAATCGAAGAAGTAACTCATTTCGGTGGGAGAAATATGGCTTTTTAGTTGCAGATATAATCGGATGAAACTAACAGTTGTTGAGAAATATCATGTTTGTAACATTTTTATTCCAATAAGGTCAGTACTTGAGTATTCCTTAAATGTATAAACTCAATTTCAATCGAGAAATATGAACTTTGAATCAATTCCAGAGTATCGTTCCAGGGACGTAATTAGCCAATTTTTTTTTCAAATGGCTATATTTTTTTAACAGAGCCGAATTCGCAAAAATGGAAAATGAAAAGAAGGTTTCTTTTGATCTCGAGAATCTTAGTTGAAATATATGTACAAGTCAAAGACTCACCCTGTACATTAATTCACAAAAGTATGTATTGTTCTCTCTGTAAAGAATATACCCGGGGGTTTCGAAAAAAGGTGATCCCGTCTCTAGGATAGATATAAAACTGAAAAATAATTGGGGTTTGTTCAGTTAAAAATTTTCGTAACGCCATCCGTATTCAAGATAAAGGTTGTTGAAGAAATAGTAGGTATATGTATTCTAAAACTAGTTGCAGAATGTGCTTCTATTCCAATACGAATGCGAAATTCGAAAACGAGCGAGTTTTAGTACTGTAATGGACTCATTACGATACTGAAATAGAGAAAAAAAATTACACATTCTTTACGATTTTGCCGAAACTACTGACAACATTCTGATTAAATTTTATACGAATATGTTTTGGAAGCTGATACATCCAATGAATTTGTTTTTATGTCTGAGTCTGACTCTCATAGAAGGCGCTATTTACACGGTTCGTACCAAGTAGTATTGAACATAACTTTTTTTAAATATGATCTATGAAGCGATACCCAAACAATTTTCGAGGTCTTTATTTCCAATGATCATTATCCTTCAAAACACATTAAAATACATGTTCAACTCATTTATTTTCATCCAAATTCGAATAGAAATCTTATACCAAATGTGTTTTTTTTTATTCCTAAATGGATGGACATTCTGGTCACACAAGATGAACCGAAATGACATAACTATTCGTTCTTCAACCCGAATGTCAGGATCGAATTCCAAAACAAAATTCTATTTTTTAAGTTTGTTAAATGGTCGATAGTAACAGCCAATAGAGAACCATACAGGACAATATAACTTTACTTCCTGATATTATTTAGAATAATCTGAAGGATATGTAGTTTCAACAAGACGGTGCCCTTCGCCACATCACCACTTTGGCACTTTAACAATCGATTTATTGAAAACAAAATTTGGTGTTGGAATAATCTTAAGAAATTGTCTAATTGATTATCCTCCCAGGTCATTAGTTTCAATACCTTGTGATTTCTTTCTTGATATGTTGAAACACAAGTCTTTGCTTATAATCCAACAACTGAGTAACATAAAATCAACATCGATGAAATACAGCTGAATGCTAAATTTATGTGAAGGAATAATGAAAATTGGGTTGACAGATTGTAGTACGAACGGAGAAGTCGTGACGGTCATTTGAATGATGATATTGTCCATATACAGGGTCCTGCAATATTGCGTTAGGCTTTCATAGCTGCCAAACCAGACGTTTCAGAAATTTAGTTGAAAAGCATTTCCTTTGTAATTCAATTCTGCATATCAGGAAATTATTTTCTAATATACAGGGTGTTCCCAAATAAAATTATTGAACAAATGAGTGATTTTTTAAATGTAACACCCCTTATATTTTTGCATATTTTCAATGCTCTTCAATACCTATATCATGACGCAAAATGTAAGGGATATTTTTCCAACGGTACAGATCTTATTCAGAAAAAACTGCAAAATTTCTACGAAACAGTAGTTCGGTAAAAGCCCTCTACCGATTTCCAGAAGCGATAGAAACATGAATTTGATCAGAATTTCTTTTAACTTAAGAATTTGCCTAGTCATCGTTCCTAAATGCTCAACCTTTTTTATACAGGGTGTCCGTTATCAATGTCCAAATATGAAGAATTTCAAATTGTTTTTTCTCGATTTTTTCAAATGTAACACCCTGTATTTTTTTCCATGATGATGTGTTCAGTTTAAAACATCACATTTTTTCAGAAGTAGGTAACCTTATTTCCACTCCTGTGTTCAGCAGACACGAAAAATTACATTTCTACCAAAAATTTCAGGAATAATGAACATAATAACTGACGGATATTTTAAATGAGTCACACAATGAAACCAAACTGAATGACCAATTCTTGAAAAACTTTTAAACCCTTCCAAAATCATAATCCCTTAAAGTTCAACATGAAAATGATGATGTTTGTCCGAATAAGTACAAGGTGCGGCACGGAGGGCGGACGTTTTTCAGATGGGCATAACTTTCCCCCACTGAGGACGAGAGAAGTGGGGAAGGTGCCGTTAGACTCGTGTGTTCCTAGCATTTATTTACCAGTTGTCGTCATGGAGCCTTGGACGGTGGAGCATCGTGTTTTCGCCTATGATAGTTTCGTCCGAAATAATGAGTCAGTCACGGTCGTGCAGCGTGAGTTTCGTCGCCATTTCCACATTCATCGGAATAGAGCTATTCCCTCTCGAAACACCATCCTTCGTTGGGTTGAATCACTTCGCAGACGTGGTGAACTGATCAACAGAAGACCAAGAGGACCTGTGCGAACAGTTCGAACGCCTGAAAATGTTGAACGCGTTCGACAAGCCATTCTTCGCAGTCCGTCGCGATCTGCTCGGAAACATGCTGCTGCACTTCGCCTCAGTGATCGTTCGGTGAGGCTAGAGTATACGAGACCAAGCCCCGAACTCTGGACGAATTGAAAAGGGCTATTCGCGTGGAAGTTGCCCAAGTTGAGAGAGCGATGTTGGAGAGAGTCTACGCGAACTTCCAAGAGCGCCTCCAGCACTGCATCACCGATTTCGGCCACCACATGCCTGATGTGATTTTCCACACTTGACTGTCTCAAATGCTATTTCCTTGAGAATCTGATTCCGTCAATAAATGTGTTTTTGAGTAAAAATTAACGTTTTTATTATTTTTTTAAAACCATCCATCCTCCGTGCCGCACCCTGTATAACACATACATAGGTATTATTAATAACATGTGTATTCTAACGATTTCGGAGTTTTATCGGCATCCAAAAAAATTATTATTCATGAAATGGTTCATATGATTTTCATGTCGCAGCAGTGTCACAGAAACTGTTATGAAGTAGGGGAGCGAGGGGCTTGTTGTAACAGGGGCAAGTAGTAACAGTCTCTTTTCACTAGGATCTTAAACTTTATTAGCGTATTTCTTTGACCCGATTCAACCTATAAACCGTGCCGCATAATTATGCCATAGCTACTATCCCGCCAGCCTGCGCAGTGAGTAGAAGTGTGCTCGTGCTTCATTTTTGCCAGGTAATATAAAATTGTACTGTCGTAAAATTTTGTTTTGCGTAAATATTATCGACTAATTTCAAACTCTCTGTTTCTTATTTACATTCAAATTCATCTATCTCTGATAATGTGTAACAGTTTTCAAGATTGCTAAATTGTTTGAATAATTATCTTGATAAATGTTAAAAATCATACCATGGGGTTAGTTGTAACAAAATCCCGGGGCTTGTTGTAACATCTCACACATCACACATGCCCCAAGTTATGATGTAGATACCTAAATATTTTTTTTTCCAGAATGAGGGTGTATAAAAAAGTCAGAGCGGGTAATACAAAGCCAAGAAGTGATTTAAAAGTGCCATGATGATTAAAAGTAGTGTTTAACTGAATAAAACTGGTAATTACTTAATTTTTAGGTGCTGATTACTTAATAAGTGTATTTAAGTTGATTTTCGATAATGAACAAATAATATCTACTTCAGAAAGATGTTAATTTTGTTAAAAATAAACAAAGAATAAATGATCAGAGGTATTATTGTTGTCTTTTTTTGTCGTTACAACTTGCCCCAAGCACGAGGCAAGTTGTAACACCGCACTTCTTCTAGAAAATAATTGATTGTGAAATAATGACCAATAGTAATGGTATTATTTTCACTTGATTTGGTAGAGGAAGAGTTACAGCATCCATCCATATTCATTCGGTAGCAATTTATTCAATGGATCTCAAGATTTATTACTTTTCATGAAAACTGTTACAACAAGCCCCTCGCTCCCCTACATCGATTATTATTATTGATCAAAATATTGTAATTCAGAGCCCCAAGTTATTACCGAATACAATAAATTGAGATGAATCTTGGTAAAGATGAAATGGTTGATATGATTTTCATGTTGGGGCAGTGCCATAAAACCTGTTTATTAGCCAGTAGATCCTATGCTGTCGAATATCCCGAAAGAAGACATCCGCATGAATCGGGTTTTCGGAGGCTTTTACAGATCTGTAGAGACAGGAGATGTCAAGGATAAAAAAAAGAGGGGATAAAATAGGCCACTAACGAGGACAAGGAGCTCGAGGCTTTCCTGCATGTAACTGAAAATCCACACACAAGCCAAAGGGAGCTTGGTGTACCCTGTAGTATAAGTGAGTGTTCAGTTTGAAGAATCCTAAAAAAATAAGTATCATGCCTACCACATTCAGATGCATCAGGCGCTTACCTGTAGCGATTTTGAAAACCGTCTAGATTTCTGTAACTGGGCAAGTTTTCAAATTGAACAGAACCCTACATTTTCAGGACGGGTTCCGTCAATATGGCAGTTCCATATTTTGTTTTCATGATAATTTCAGAATTGCAGATACGGTCCAGATGAAATGTCGTATTTATTTGTAATATGGCGTATTCCAACCGAGTCCAGATCGCCCAACCAGTACCATATAAAATTAAGGAAATGATGCACAAAAAATGTCCAATATTTCTGTAATATCATATTCTGCATCTTGGACGATTATTGACAGCTGCATTCTCGAATGCGAGTTGACATACAAGGTGTCAGTAGCGTTTTTCAATTCTCTAGAACTTAAAAGCAATTTTCTAAAAATATAGGTTTTTTCGTCCAAATCTGAGGCAGTTGTAGGACCCCACTCGGAATGCTGTGATTTATTTCTATGGAAGTTGAAAATGTCATGGATAATGAAACAATTAAATGATCTTGTTTGACCATTCTATGGTCTCCTAACAGTTCCGACCCAACCCCATGGAAATTTTTTTATGGGGATATTTGAAATCTAAAGTGTGTATGGCCCGTCCGCAAAAAAATTGTAGACATTGAATTCAGAATAGAGGAAGATTTTGACAACCTTAATAATAATCCAGAAATGATAAGAAAAACCTTCAAAAACCTAATAAGAAGATATCGACTGTGTTAGAAGCCTGTTCAACACTTAATTTAACTCCTTAGTTAATAAATAAATGAAATAAATATCAAGTATTATTGATATCGATTACGAAAATTTCAATTGATGTTTTTGGATATCGGGTGTGGTAATCATAAATAAGTCAGATCGATCTCTTTATTGCATCGATCCTAGCTTTCGGTCATCATTGTGACCATCTTCAGGTAGCTGAAATATCACTTATTAAACACAAATAAATATCAGTTGTTTATTATTCACGGTTCCTTTGATATAAAGATATATTATAAGAAAACTGCCGAAAATAACCTCCATAAAGTATATACCGATTGAGAAAATAAAATACAGGGTGTAGCATTTAAAAAGAAACAGTTCTCATAAACATTCAAGGTTTACGATGCTTTTATGCATTTTCTAGTACTGAATTCTGAAATCTGAATGCAGAAATGCCCATAAAAAATACTACAAATTTGCCCATTCAAACGTTTTTGTACGACCAATATTAACTGAGATTGCTATTGTGTAAAATATAAATAATCACCCTGTACAGGGTAACCCAAAATGCTTGATTTTGGCTGTTTCTGGTACTAGTGGTACTAGACTAGATAGGTGAAAATGTTGAAAGGAGTCCTGGGCTCGATTTTCGTGAAAACTCCATAACTGGAAGCTGTTTCGCGATATCTTCATTTCTTCATGTTTTGAAGATATAACGAAACTTTGATATTTTGGCGATTTCGACATTGTGCCATAACTTCTCCATTTTCTAAAATATCTAAAAACGGCAAAAACTTTCTACGGGCACTTTTTCATTAGCAAAACGAAACCGTATTCAGTTTTTTCATCTCTTGTATAAATGGTGGAAAAAAACAACTTTCTTATTTTGAATACGAATGGTCTGTTTTTTTTTATTATTCGTTATGCAAAAAAATCAGTTTAGTTCTGCTGATTTTGAAAATTGGCTTCAATATTTATTAATGAATGGTTCCGGGTTCGTCTCCTCTTTCTATAGTCCAAGGAAAAATACTATTCGGTTGAGATTATGAATACCATTTGAAAGTGAAGTGGAATGAATAGTGATTACAATGATGAAAAAAATTGTATGCACCGCAATCGAAAAAATGAAGATAAATCGATTCGAAATTCGTCATGTTGATTATCTCTCTGTGGACAATTCATATACTGGTAATGCTTCATTATAGCTGGCCATGATACTTTGAAGTCTTGTCTTTCAATCCATATAAAGCTGTGATTGGTATGTAAAAGGGTTCGTGAAATATAATAATATAACATTTCCTCTTCAAGTATAATTTTTTTCGTCGAAATGACAAATATTTCGAAAACTTCTGAATAAAAATATATAAAAAGTATACAATAGCTTGCAGAAAGTTACAGAGAAATGAAAAACACTACTGAATATAAGGTGTCTCATTTGAAAAATTGAAGTCACCCCCTATTCCTCATTAGTAGGACATCCCGATATATTCTAAAATATTTTAAGGTTGTGCTATTCTTGGAGTTATTCCATTGGCATCGAAAAATTTTGCCAATTTTTCACGGTAACGCAGCGGCATTAGTGGGATACCCTGTATAAGATGGATCAACTAACAAGATGGATGAACGAGATATTAGAGAGTTATCGAAACGCAAATACAGGCCAAACTTAATTAAAGGATCGTGTAATAAAAGATCCCTTAACGTTGGTCGGACATTTGAACTATCGAAACGAAACGACTCATTTCTGGTCTACTTTATTTTGACATTGAATCTGAGACGTTTTTTTTCACTGTCACTATTTTTCTCACAAAATAGAATCAAAATTCACACAAACAAGTTATATACCTACGCTATGAACTACTAATCAGCTACTAGTTTTTTACTTTTGAGATTCGAATTTTATATTTGAACTCAGAGCACAGAAAACAAACCGAAGAACACAGAGCTAATATAAAATAACACGGAATAGAGAGAACTGTTTTTTTCACTGTCACCATTAAATTTTTTCACAAAATAGAATCACAATTCACAAAAGTAATATACGTTATCAAATTCTCCACTACTAATCAGCCACCAACTTTCTACTTTTGAAATTCGAATTTCATATTTCAACTCAGAGCACAGAAAAAAATACCCGAAAAACATAGATGCATAGAAATACCTGGTGTAACGACTCCTTACTAAAAATCGTGACCAAAATTTGTAGATCAAAACGGCACTCTAGATTTGAGTTCTCGTTTTACTTCCGGAATAATCCGCAATATTTTATCGGTCGTGGCGCTACTGCGGCAATGGAAAATAGCGCGACCCCTTTCGGGAGAAATGGAAAGTAGTTCAAGAAGTCAGATTTTCGATCGACAAGAAAGTCTTGAACAAAATCTAATCAGTGCCAACAACAGGTATTCTATGCATCTATCCGAAAAACACACAACTGACATAAAATAACACGGAATAGAGAGAACTGTCAAAATAAGGGATCTTTTATTCAAATGGCTGTCCTTTATTTAAGTTAAGTAAGGGAGGCCTGTATTTTATTAAAGGCTATTCTATGCATCTATCCGAAAAACACACAACTGACATAAAATAACACGGAATAGAGAGAACTGTCAAAATAAGGGATCTTTTATTTAAATGGCTGTCCTTTATTTAAGTTAAGTAAGGGAGGCCTGTATTTTATTAAAGGCTGCCTTAAACTCTTTCGTGAATGCGCATGGCATATTTTTCAATTCCAACCGCCCCTAGGCAGGGTTAACGACAAACAACAAATTTGCAGAGGACTAGACCAAGAAGTTTCATCGATCGTCAATCTGTAACCTATGTGTAATTCGATGTATCTTCAGAATATTCATATTCATTGATTAAATCTATGTAAATTCGGGATTTCCTAAAGGATTCCCGAAAAATCGGGAGGTTTCAAGCTCAGTTTGAAAAGCGGGAGGGAGTATGAGAAATCGGGAGGTAAAAACAGACGTAAAACAGACATAAATCAACACAGAAGAATGTGGGGACTGTCAAAATAAGAGATCTTTTATCTAAATATGACTGTCCTTTAAAATCTTTTGTGAATGTGTATGAGTAAATGTCAAAATAAGGGAAACTTTATTTCAGTTAGGCCTCTATTTGCGTTTCGATAACTCTCTATTAAAAGCTCCAGACTTTACGTCAGTGCTATATTTCTTTCGAGCGGGCTTTTCAAATGGTGAATTCCTGCTAAAAAATTGAGAGTATGAATAACAGAATATTTCTTTCGGAAAATGTTGCTAAGAAATGTCATAACCATGAGACATGTCTTAGCAACATTTTCCGAAAGAAATATTCTGTTATTCATACTCTCAATTTTTTAGCAGGAATTCACCATTTGAAAAGCCCGCTCGAAAGAAATATAGCACTGACGTAAAGTCTGGAGCTTTTAATAGAGAGTTATCGAAACGCAAATAGAGGCCTAACTGAAATAAAGTTTCCCTTATTTTGACATTTACTCATACACATTCACAAAAGATTTTAAAGGACAGTCATATTTAGATAAAAGATCTCTTATTTTGACAGTCCCCACATTCTTCTGTGTTGATTTATGTCTGTTTTACGTCTGTTTTTACCTCCCGATTTCTCATACTCCCTCCCGCTTTTCAAACTGAGCTTGAAACCTCCCGATTTTTCGGGAATCCTTTAGGAAATCCCGAATTTACATAGATTTAATCAATGAATATGAATATTCTGAAGATACATCGAATTACACATAGGTTACAGATTGACGATCGATGAAACTTCTTGGTCTAGTCCTCTGCAAATTTGTTGTTTGTCGTTAACCCTGCCTAGGGGCGGTTGGAATTGAAAAATATGCCATGCGCATTCACGAAAGAGTTTAAGGCAGCCTTTAATAAAATACAGGCCTCCCTTACTTAACTTAAATAAAGGACAGCCATTTAAATAAAAGATCCCTTATTTTGACAGTTCTCTCTATTCCGTGTTATTTTATGTCAGTTGTGTGTTTTTCGGATAGATGCATAGAATAGCCTTTAATAAAATACAGGCCTCCCTTACTTAACTTAAATAAAGGACAGCCATTTGAATAAAAGATCCCTTATTTTGACAGTTCTCTCTATTCCGTGTTATTTTATGTCAGTTGTGTGTTTTTCGGATAGATGCATAGAATACCTGTTGTTGGCACTGATTAGATTTTGTTCAAGACTTTCTTGTCGATCGAAAATCTGAGTTCTTGAACTACTTTCCATTTCTCCCGAAAGGGGTCGCGCTATTTTCCATTGCCGCAGTAGCGCCACGACCGATAAAATATTGCGGATTATTCCGGAAGTAAAACGAGAACTCAAATCTAGAGTGCCGTTTTGATCTACAAATTTTGGTCACGATTTTTAGTAAGGAGTCGTTACACCAGGTATTTCTATGCATCTATGTTTTTCGGGTATTTTTTTCTGTGCTCTGAGTTGAAATATGAAATTCGAATTTCAAAAGTAGAAAGTTGGTGGCTGATTAGTAGTGGAGAATTTGATAACGTATATTACTTTTGTGAATTGTGATTCTATTTTGTGAAAAAATTTAATGGTGACAGTGAAAAAAACAGTTCTCTCTATTCCGTGTTATTTTATATTAGCTCTGTGTTCTTCGGTTTGTTTTCTGTGCTCTGAGTTCAAATATAAAATTCGAATCTCAAAAGTAAAAAACTAGTAGCTGATTAGTAGTTCATAGCGTAGGTATATAACTTGTTTGTGTGAATTTTGATTCTATTTTGTGAGAAAAATAGTGACAGTGAAAAAAAACGTCTCAGATTCAATGTCAAAATAAAGTAGACCAGAAATGAGTCGTTTCGTTTCGATAGTTCAAATGTCCGACCAACGTTAAGGGATCTTTTATTACACGATCCTTTAATTAAGTTTGGCCTGTATTTGCGTTTCGATAACTCTCTAATATCTCGTTCATCCATCTTGTTAGTTGATCCATCTTATACAGGGTATCCCACTAATGCCGCTGCGTTACCGTGAAAAATTGGCAAAATTTTTCGATGCCAATGGAATAACTCCAAGAATAGCACAACCTTAAAATATTTTAGAATATATCGGGATGTCCTACTAATGAGGAATAGGGGGTGACTTCAATTTTTCAAATGAGACACCTTATATTCAGTAGTGTTTTTCATTTCTCTGTAACTTTCTGCAAGCTATTGTATACTTTTTATATATTTTTATTCAGAAGTTTTCGAAATATTTGTCATTTCGACGAAAAAAATTATACTTGAAGAGGAAATGTTATATTATTATATTTCACGAACCCTTTTACATACCAATCACAGCTTTATATGGATTGAAAGACAAGACTTCAAAGTATCATGGCCAGCTATAATGAAGCATTACCAGTATATGAATTGTCCACAGAGAGATAATCAACATGACGAATTTCGAATCGATTTATCTTCATTTTTTCGATTGCGGTGCATACAATTTTTTTCATCATTGTAATCACTATTCATTCCACTTCACTTTCAAATGGTATTCATAATCTCAACCGAATAGTATTTTTCCTTGGACTATAGAAAGAGGAGACGAACCCGGAACCATTCATTAATAAATATTGAAGCCAATTTTCAAAATCAGCAGAACTAAACTGATTTTTTTGCATAACGAATAATAAAAAAAAACAGACCATTCGTATTCAAAATAAGAAAGTTGTTTTTTTCCACCATTTATACAAGAGATGAAAAAACTGAATACGGTTTCGTTTTGCTAATGAAAAAGTGCCCGTAGAAAGTTTTTGCCGTTTTTAGATATTTTAGAAAATGGAGAAGTTATGGCACAATGTCGAAATCGCCAAAATATCAAAGTTTCGTTATATCTTCAAAACATGAAGAAATGAAGATATCGCGAAACAGCTTCCAGTTATGGAGTTTTCACGAAAATCGAGCCCAGGACTCCTTTCAACATTTTCACCTATCTAGTCTAGTACCACTAGTACCAGAAACAGCCAAAATCAAGCATTTTGGGTTACCCTGTACAGGGTGATTATTTATATTTTACACAATAGCAATCTCAGTTAATATTGGTCGTACAAAAACGTTTGAATGGGCAAATTTGTAGTATTTTTTATGGGCATTTCTGCATTCAGATTTCAGAATTCAGTACTAGAAAATGCATAAAAGCATCGTAAACCTTGAATGTTTATGAGAACTGTTTCTTTTTAAATGCTACACCCTGTATTTTATTTTCTCAATCGGTATATACTTTATTCATTGATTAAATCTATGTAAATTCGGGATTTCCTAAAGGATTCCCGAAAAATCGGGAGGTTTCAAGCTCAGTTTGAAAAGCGGGAGGGAGTATGAGAAATCGGGAGGTAAAAACAGACGTAAAACAGACATAAATCAACACAGAAGAATGTGGGGACTGTCAAAATAAGAGATCTTTTATCTAAATATGACTGTCCTTTAAAATCTTTTGTGAATGTGTATGAGTAAATGTCAAAATAAGGGAAACTTTATTTCAGTTAGGCCTCTATTTGCGTTTCGATAACTCTCTATTAAAAGCTCCAGACTTTACGTCAGTGCTATATTTCTTTCGAGCGGGCTTTTCAAATGGTGAATTCCTGCTAAAAAATTGAGAGTATGAATAACAGAATATTTCTTTCGGAAAATGTTGCTAAGAAATGTCATAACCATGAGACATGTTTTGGCTATTTTCAATCGTTCCAGTGCCTCCATAAATTCTGGAATATCGCTGTACCGGGTTTTCCACTATAAATTGACCCCCCTCTAACACTGTTACAAAAACCGATACATAAAAATATCTTATACTAAAATTGTAGGAAATAAATTTTTTGAAAATGATTACGTCAATTGGAATATATACAGGGTGAACAACATATTGAATGCAACTACATTTTTTCAAATGGAGAACCCTTTATATTCTTCCTTATTTCAATTGGTTATTTTCTCCTGATACCGAATATACAGGGTGGGGCATAATGGACGGGCGTTTTTAGATCGGCTAGTACACGTGAACGGGTGGGGGAAGAGGGCCCCGGTTGACATCGTTCGATTCAGGCAAGCTTACCATTTGTTAATCACAATAATGGTTAACTCATTTTTATTTGTGCGGTTCTGTTAACAAGCAGAACTGCCGATATTGGGCAGCAGAAAACCCCCGTGAACTGCATCAACGCCCATTTCACAGTGAAAAAGTCACCGTTTGGTGTGCAGTGAGTCGTCTTGGAGTAATCGGCCCTCATTTCTTCGAGGATGCACAAGGAGCAACCGCAACTGTAAACTCCGAGCATTTTCCCTGGACACGTAATCTCCCGACTCGGTGATGTACCATCGCCCCCTCGTTCCCCTGATCTCTCAGCTGCTGATTATTTTGTTGAAAGTTGAAAGAAGCAATTACAGCACAAATTGGGGCAATTGACATCGACTTTGTGCGAGGGTGATGCGTAACTTTGAGGAACGAAAACGATCGTCATCTCCTAACATTAGGTACATATTTTCAAAACATAACTTCACATTCCAATTGTTAAATGGTAATATGTATACTTCACCTTTTTTTAAATAAATTTCATTTCAATTCAAAAACAGCGGAGTTATTGTTATTCTAAAAACACCCCTCCATTATTTCCCAATATGTATATGCGCATGTGTCGGTCTTTTTTATTTTCAGAGTTTCAATGATTTGAAATGAAACTACGGAATAAAAAAATTCATATGTATGTGAAATCATTCCGAAATTCTTTATATTCGAACAATTTACCTAAAAGCAATATTTTTTCAATATATACCTAACAATATTCAATAAAAAATAAAAAAAATAATAAACTATGGTAGTTAGGTAGTATGGAATAAATAATGTCAACTAGAAAATTGGTGTTTAAAATTTGAAACTCTGTGGTACTCAGAATAAGAGAGAAAAAACAAACATATGTTATATATTCGAAATTAGGAAAAAAAGAGCTTGCCAAATATAAAAAAATATACAGGGTGTTCCATTCGAAAAAATGAAGTTGCATTCAATATGTTGTTCACCCTGTACCTACCTATATATTCCAATTGACGTAATCATTTTCAAAAAATTTATTTGATTTCGTACAATTTTTATATGAAATATTTCTATGTACCTGTTTTTGTAACCGAGTTAGAGTGGGGGTCAATTTATAGTTGAAAACCCGACACTTTGATTCATCCAAACTATTCACACCCAGGGCACATTTTTTAAGAACAGCTTTCTTGCTGCCATTCCATTATTATAATAGCATTGTAAAAAAACAATGCCTACATTGTTGGTTATAAATTATTGTGTTGAAAATGTTCACCCCTATTATTGCACAGATAACCGTTCCCCAAGAAATAACAAAATGGATGAGTAGTTCATTCTGGAATTCCCAATACATAATATTTAAAAGTGCATTTTTTACTGGGACACAATTATAGAACAAACTGACTGAATCTGTATAAATTCTTGAGAGGAAATCCCGAAGGCGTCATCTGAAACTGAAGAACTGCCGACCATCAAACCGTACCATTAATATTGCCGATAGGTCAAGGATTGTAATTCATGAATATCAATTTTTTATGTCGAAACGCATCGCCGAAACAGTACCCACCTATTCCTCCGCCAATTCTCTACCTCGGGAAAACATACTTCGTTTCCTATAGTTCTTCCTAATTTCCGTGGATCACTGTTTGACCATATCCAATGGATCAAAATTATATAATCCTGATAGCAATTAATTAAGTGTTCGATGTGGTGGGGAGGGCGGCGTAACTGTATGTTATATACAGCCACGCCGCTGAGTTTTGAAAGCATTTCAGCCTCAATGGTAAGACAGTTTGTAATACGCGTCCGTAGTTCTCATCTCTGCGCTATCTGAGTAATTTGTAGCACTAGTACCGAAACAGTTTTCTCGTTCGTGTCTCCAGTGACCTGTTGCGGTTTTTTGATCGAGTGACTATTTGGCTTATTTCCTCCTCTGCGAGACTTCAATACCAACAGACCACCTACAAGTGAGTATTACTCTTCAAAAACTTTACCTCGATCAACATTCTAGCTCAGTGTACTCAAGAACAGAATCAAACGGAAAAAATATCACCAGGATTAATCTACAGTAACTAATGAAAATGTCATACATTGGGGAAGAAACAATGTATGTGGCGTCAAAAGAAATTGGTGAAACAACACCAGAATGCGAAATAGAATTGCCTCAATTTGATATCAGCACAACTTATATGCCATATAAATTGTATGTCTCAATGTTTCTGCTTACAACTAAAGCACTTTTGAAATTGAAACACATTTTTTTCTGAATTTTTGGAAGAATTGACAGCGGAATCAATCACGAAATAATGAAAAGAAAACTTTCACAGGAATGATAATAATTTTTAAAGGGGGATGATTTCATCTTTCGGGAGGTTTTCTGTCATTCTCATTTCAAAAACTTGTTTTTCTTGCTATCTTTTCGCTCTTATGCACATCTTTTGACCGAATGTTCATCTAGAGCAAAACTGATAAACCATTGGATCTTTTGTTTTGAAAGGTTCAATGAGATAGTGGAAATTCAGCAACATATTTTTTTTGTGAAAAATATCCAATTAATTTTCTCGGCATTGATTAGAAGTACCTATCAATCATGCGGAGATAGAATATGAAAGAGTAAACTTCAGTGGAAAGACAATATAATTCGTTTCAAGTTCAAAAATTATACGAAATTGCCAGTTTTCACAATAATTCAGTAGGTACCTTTGATGCTTTTTTCTGACGCAATATGCCAAGCCTCATGATCATTCACGCAAACGGAGAAAAGTAATATTTTCTACTTATTAAAGGGTTTTAATCTTATTGACGGGCTTCTCTAAGTTTACACCCTCTTTTAATTTTCACTTGATGGCTTGGTGGGTGTATTTGGAAGGCTCCAAAGTTTAATTCGTTATTTCCATAAAAACAGCCTTCATATCGAAGGTTGTAGTGCAATTTAAATTGTATTCTTGAATCAATGTTACAATAAGCGTTCGAATGTATTTACAGTCTGTAGGTATGATAATGGATATAGTGACATGATAATATTCGTTATAAACTGTTCCAGTACACTGCCTATGGAATCGTTCTTAATTTCATTGTTGTCACAATACAGTGTTTTGAAATTTTTATGGAGGGGTAGTCTTCATTCCTCTCGTTATTACGGGTGATTTGTTTAAATAATGTTCTTTAATCTTTGTACATATAAGTTATCCTTATTTCATTTTTTGAACTGATTTATCCTCTATTTATTTTCTTATGCAACTTGTAATGCAATTTATCACATTCATCAAATCATTTTGAAACCAATACTTTCAACCGAAAAAATCATAAAATGCCTATACGAGATGAAAAAGTAATGTTCACTAGAAGAGTAGAAGATAATACTATACCCCAGTATCTGTTCCATTGTTAATTTGAAGCAAAAAAAAAAAAATCAATTGTTATCATTGTCATCACTTGAAATTTATTGAAAAAAAAACGGAAAGAATATATCATTGAAAACAGAAATATCAGGATATTATTAATACTTCCTTGAACACACTTAAACAACCAAAAATTTTCGTGTTCTCATCATGGTCCTGAATATAGATTATCGACGCAATGTCCATATTTGCATATCTACTGAAAGTATCTGTATACATTTAATATTGAACAATATCCTTATTCTCATGAGGAACTCTCCTGTTCGATTAGAAATAAATTTCTATTATTATTGTTATGCTGTAAAAATTGTTGCAACCCACCGTTCACATAAAAGACAATAGACTTGTGAACCCCGAAGTAACATCGACGTTACAGAAAAATTGCCACTTTCTCTTTACGTAGAAGTGCTATCCACAAAACATGGAAATATCGTAAACGCTGTATCAACTGCAGAAATAAATGTTTTGATGGCAAGATTCCAGATCCGGTTGAATTAGAATTGTGAAGTGAGAGTTCTCACAGTCCACGTACACTCAATGTTACCGGTTACAAGCTATGTTTCTATCGGAAAGGTGGAAAAGTTTATTTTGATTGAAAAAATGTGTTTAGTCTATGTTGTTCGGAGTGCGCTCAAGAAATTCGCGATTTTTTGGCGGAAATTGAACCATAATTTTTCCACTGTATACAGGGTCATTCACATTGAAGGTCTGGAATATGTCTGGGCAATCAGCGGTGTTATCAATAATTAAAAACAGTGATTTATGGGAAGCTGATTATTTGAGTATCCATTTAATCGTCATATGTTTGGTTCCTCTGATGCCTTTTCCGTAGAAAGTTTCGTCCTATTATATGTAAAGTCGCAATATACAAAGGGAATCCAAAAAATGAAACACGCAACTACTAATCACGAAATTGATTTTTCTTACGGATCTGTCAATTTTTGTTTGACGGGGATTTCCAAACAGTCGATGTGTAAGATTTTCTTTAAATTTCATTTTTCCGACATCTGTCATTGGCGATATCTCCCTCACGTTTGACTTTTGACCCAACATTTATATAAAAAACTACTCTTTGTTTTGAACAAAGAATCGCCTCCTTAAATTTGTCGGACTTGTTTCAAAGCACCCTGTATAAAGAATTTGATATAATGTATATTATGTAATATACCGAAGGCCACTTTCACTTAAAAACCTAAAAATTGAAATATTTTTCGAAAATGATTATATGCCTCCTTTATCAGCTAATTCGTAACCATTAATATACACATGCAAAAACTCACGTCCTGCTGACGTCATAGAAATATACCTGATGATGCATCTCGGCAAGTGTAGTCTAAAGAACGCTGATAAATAACGTGCAGAGTTCATTGATTTCGTTTATTAAGGTCCTGCAAGTTTTTTAGGGTCGATGCGAGATTGGGTACCAATTACCACGCCAATTTTGAGTTACCTGCCTCTTGAAGGATTTTGGTTTATTGATTTTTCAAGGAAAAATTTATTTATAGGGACTTCAATTGGTAATGGGGTGGTAGTTGTCGCAAAGTGGTTTTTTCACCAGATGGGCCGTGATCGTTTGAAGACCAGAGTCTCCATGAAAAGACACAGGGAGATGCTCAATTCAAAAATTAATGTATTCGTTTTGCATGCACGAAAAATTAGCAAATACCTACTATTTCAAAGGTGGATTATCCATCTTTTGAATTTCTACTTGAACGAGTACTATACTCGGTACGTGTTTTGCGAATTATGTGTCGAGAATGAGCTTGAAGGAAAAAAACAGAAACTTCAGATCTTCGGATCTCGAATGCCTCGGTTGATTTCGTTTTATCCAGATCAGGATCATTGACGATTTTTCTGAGTGCTGTCAATTTTTTCCATTGATTTCTGAAACATGAAAATATGTACCTATCTGAAGGTGAATGAACAAGCATTCGAGAGCTCCTGACATCACATCAGTGGTTTATTTGAAACTCTGAATTACACTACCTCAACTAGCTCAGGTAATTTCGAAATACTTTCATTACATTCAAGATCTAACCTCTTGTGAATCAAGCGGTTTCAGACATCTCCAATTAATCAAGGATAACCAAAACAAAGACATTGCGGAAACTCTGGAAGACTTGCCTCGTTAAATGAAGATCACAAGTGATCAGATCATTGGATTGAGGGTGCCAAAGCCAAAGATTCGACTCCAAGAGTTGAAGATATATATAATCGCCATAAATATCTTCAGCTGTATCTCTAGTAACATAATTTCGTTATCGGAAGATGTTGCATCAGCCGGTGGAAAAGAGAACACCTGCCCCACCTTACTTTTTCATTCACTCACAATTAGCCTTCAATCATTTTAATTTCAGTCATTATCATCTCCGTTTACTCACTATTGATATGATGCAAGTAACGTTTAATCGTATAAGATGATACAACATTGATATTACTATAATGTTCCATTATGATAGAAAAACAATGGTAATAGTAATCTTAAAATAGAATCTGTCACATTTGCATTGGCGGTATCTTTTCTTCCCAGATAACATCCGGGATTTTGTTTGGCATGAAATGTAATAGTGATACTTTTATACCATATGAAATTTGGTGTAGGTATGTATAATAAGAAGTGATGTGTTCACCTCAGGAATATTTTCATTTCACGCATGGTAAACATAGTTGAAAAGAAAAAAAATTTTCACGGTATAATTCATATACAGGGTGTCACATGAATTCCGGAAATTTGTATTTCAACGTAAAATTACGAATAAAAAGATCCGAAATTGGAGTTCAGCTGGCAACATGGATAGTTTCGAGGTTTTTCATTGAAAAATTGTTTTTTTTCGCCATGCGTGAGAAATAATAATGCTGTTCTTATCGCAATAGTCAGAATTACAAATCATAATACAGGTGGTCACAAAATCGTTGGTAATCTCAAAACTTGATTTTTCCAAATAGAAACCTCATTTTGTTAAAGCTATAATGAAATTCGAGCTGAAAAATAATGCAGGCGCGGGAATAGCACCATTGCCCTTAAATGCATATTTTTTGAAATATTCAAAAGAAACAATTTTCTCGATCACATTTTGAATTTTAGTCATCTCAAAAATACGATCATTGAGTTGTAAATTAATTACATTGATACTATTCAATCAATTTATAATTTTTATTTCGTTTCGACAAATTTTCTACATAACTAATTACGTTACTTTTTGAAATCCTCTTGAAATATCTCAAATAACGTTCATTCGTGTTCACTCAATTCTGCTTCAGAATGGATTCATGAGGAATTAAATGAATTATTTATTTTGGATTGAAAACCGTAGGTGGGGAAATAGGGGTTCAGTTCTATGGCCACCTCGATCTCCAGATCTCACCCCACTAGATGGCTATTTATGGGGTTTAATTGAGTTTACGCGAACGTGATGGAGAAAAGAGAACAGTTATCACGAATCAAAATATGCGATGGAATTCATAATTAAGATCCTGTTGAAATACGAAAGGCAACAAAGTAGGTCCAAAAACGAATTTTGTATTTCCAACAGACAATATTAAACATTTATTCTAAATTGGACTCATGGGAACAGACCATTTTCAGTATTGTTCGTATTTTTAGAATAATGAAATTCGAAATGTGATATATTAAGCTTTCGAGGCAGTAACTTTGACAACGACTATGTGACCTCTAGTATCATGAATTGTAATTTTGATTATTGTGACAAAAACATTATTCCTATATTTCTCACGGAAGCCTAAGGAAGACGATTTTCTCTTTCATTATTTCACGTCGCAAAACAAGTGAGAATTTTATAAGGAATCAATTTTCATTAAAATGAGGGCTACCAATTTGAAAACCTACAACTTCTGGTGAAACCGGAAGCCACACGAATTTCAATAAAATTCACTCTCTAGTGAAAGCTCAATTCCAAAAAATAATTTGGCGAACGGAATTCGTGTGCTACCCTGTATTTGTCACTGGAGGCTTTGATTGGCATTGAGATTAATAAAAGGAGATCTATTGAAAATATTCAAATGAAAATCAATCTAAGAGATAAGACATTCTCATGTTTTTGTTACGTCCGGATTTGTTGAAGAGTAAGTGGGAAGAGCTATGATCATCTGCCTGATCATTCCGAGAAGAGAACCTCTATACCTACTCGCATTCAAAAAATGATAATTTTCTGTAATTTTCCAATTTCCTCCCCAAATTTTTTCTCAAAATCATTACTCGTTCTTTAAGAGATGCTTAGGTTATCGACTCAGGAGTTTCAGCATTGTCTTTATTAAAGCAATTTGCCAATAAAAAATTGCGACAAACTCAATTCCTTCGGAAGAACAAAGCTCCACGCTTCAACTACTACAGATGTTCAGGTTTTCAACAAACCGAAACAATGTGACAATTCCCATTTCCAAGGATTCGTTGAAAGAGGAAAGTATAACGTGAACGTTATGTGCACAATATAAATTCTATTGTTTCTGCATCGTTTTCCAAAGCTGTTAATATACCTTTTACGTGATAAGGCACAAAAGCTACAATATTTCAATTGGACCTGTCGCTATTGTCAATTCATATATTCATATAGATTTTCCATGACAGCAGCGCTTCGAACATTATTTCTAACGATGTAAATTTTTATGCTCGACTGAGCATAAAAACTTTGATAATGCTTGAAATTACGTTATTTTGTCAATGTTGATTTATATTTGCGGATGTTTAACAACTAATAGACTCAAATTCTTCATAATTTTGGATCGTAGCTTACGCCGAAAATTTTTCTCCGAATATGCGTATTTCGAGTGAAACCTTCAGCATGTTCTGAGCTCATCTTCGGAAAGACATAGAGATATAGAGGATTCGGAAAAAAATGAATAATATGAGATTGAAACCTTTAAGAGAGGACAACTTTAGAAGCGATAAATTTATTGGGAATTTGATGAGCTTTATAATAAATACGAATGGAATAGGGAAAATTGCTATGAATCATATCATTGGTGATATGATTGCCTCCACTTTCATCGATTTCAGAATCTATCTAGTTGGTTGAATGAAGATCGTCCTCGACAACTATCCTGAAGCAATGAAGCATTCTGCCAAAGTGTCATGCCGGGTATTCGATTTCGCTTTCTTGAAACTATATTTCGATCGTTGATTATACATAAAACAGAAATTATTCTGATAAAGAGAATCAAGCAGTGAATCAGATGTTGGCCAGGTTTCAGACGTATAATTTTTCAGATGACAGGTTGTTACTGCAGATCCGCTTGGCACGCTTTGGCGACTTCCGTCCTCTAATATAGTGTGGCAAAAATAAATTGCCAAAGGCAAATCATTGGTGGTGGTTCAAAAAGGTCTGTCTAATTTATCGGTCTATTTGATTCCACCCAGATGTTGGATATTCCAACGCCAAGATCGTTCAAATCGAACTGCAGGAAGTTATTTATGGGTCTAGTCTAGTGTCTAGTCCCGATAATAGATGCGTTGATGAATGAAATGAAGGACCCGTTGACTTTCGCGGGAAGTAGGCGATGAATGGAATGGACAGTTTCTGATCTTCGATGTGAATTACGATACGATTCAGCTATATTCAGGGAATACTCGCAAATCACACAGGGTATTAGTTCGGTAAATGCCCCAAGATATACATTTTTTACGACCAGTCACAACACAATGCAGCTGACGCATATATCATCAACTTAGGATCTACCCGAATGGAAGAATTTCCAATAGGGCAGTAGGCCCAGTAGGGATGAAATGATCAGGTCACATGGAGCAGTGTGTTGGACTAAATTCAATTCTCGGAACGAATGGTATACACAGCGGCGTAACTAGGCAGGGGCTAGCCGGAGCCGTGTTCGGCGCGAATGAAAAACGTCAAATTCTTGATGTAGAACCTATTTACAGACTTCAGGCTTTGTACTTTTTGTCATAGGAGTTCCGTGACTTTTTTGAAATTAAGTTTTCTACTGCCGTTTTTGCTTTTTCGGAATTTGTTTTGTGAATTTCAGAATTGGAATGTTTGTATGATGTTTCCGTAGGTGCATAGATTTATGTTGGCATCCAAATGTTAACATATAGGTACATAGAATACCTGATGTTGGCACTGATTAGATTTTATCTAGGACTTTCTTGTATATGTTTCCATATACAGGGTTGGGATAAGTTTGGATTATGGAACCAAGTAAATATCTTTCAAACGGAAAGAACGATATTTATGAAAATTTGCTGGTGAGTGCAATGGAACAAAATGCATCTGATGTGCATTTTTTGTTAATAATATACTTTCGGTTTAACCGGAAATGCCATCAACTTCTTTCATTTGAATGGGACACCCTATATATTTTTACAGACTCTGGAAGACTTTGTTATTTTGAATTCATACATACTGAGTTTAGTGTAAAAAAATTTGTAAAAATGAGGTATTGGTCAAATGAGAGCACATTCCCAGCATCCACAAAAGTTAAATTTTAGGATGGGAATTGTCGACAATAGACTTATAGGACCATTTTTTATCGACGGAAACTTGAATGGTGACAAGTATTTGGATCTACTGATATAACGAATAATTCCTGCACTTCAACAGAATTGCCAATTACCACAAAATGTTCGGTTTCAACAAGATGGAGCACCTCCCCACTATGATTTTTTCACACTAAACTCAAAATGTATGAATTCAAAATAACAAGCTCTTTCAAAATCTGTAAAAATATATAGGGTGTCTCATTTAAATCATAGAAGTTGATGACATTTCCGGTTAAACCGGACGTATATTATTAACAAAAAAATGTACATCATTTTGTTCCATTGCACTTAACTGCGAATTTTCATGAATATCGTTCTTTTCGTTTGAAAGATATTTACTTGGTTCCATATTTTATCACAACCCTGTATATGTTTGCATCTAGGTACGTATCCATAGGCACGACAGCGATACTCATCGAAAATTAATATAGTGAACGACTTATGTTGAAATCAGTGTCATTTCGAAATTCATTGATCTATTATCGAAAAATTGGTATGACACAAAAGTTTGTATGCACCACGGGCATGAAAAGATGTTGATGCTATTTCATGCCCTTGGTATTTAGATAACTATACATATTTTATTTTAATCATCAATAATACCTACCTCATAATTTTATAAGTTTTATTGCGAATGAAGTCAATGCGTATAGAAAAGATGCTTGAAATTATAATCATAGTGAAAATGAACATGAATAATACCAGAAAGAATGCGCGAAGTGTCTTGTGTGGTTTTCACTGTTATCAGTGACCCCTTCCCTTTATTGATGTTGCAATTGAATGATTTTATGATCCAACGTTTTTTTAAACAGGAATAGGGATGCCGTGAAAACATCCTCCCAGTTTCAGAACCAAAATAATTTTCCCCGAAATCAGCTTAAAATAATCACAGCATGCATCGAATTTATACTCAAACCATAATGAGACTTCCATTCATTGCAAACTTTCACGGTTGAATGAAATTGTAATCAATTTGCTACTTTTAAGTGGCTGAAGTTTCTGTTGAACTTTGATTCAATTTCATTCAGTTAACCACAGTCTCACTGGCACTTCAAGTTTGAACTGACCCTATAGGTACAAGTGGTCCATCAATGTGGATGCGACAGGAAGTCTTCAAACTGCGATTTCCGAATTGGCATATTCACATTTATTTAAATGTACCTACAATTCACCCCAAAAATACATACAACAAATCTAATTATCTAAAGGATGGTCATTGTAGCACTTTTATATCATCTCAATCGACCTCGAATCTTAGAACGAAATACCAATGGATACATGTGTTGTGTGAATCTTAGCTTCAACCATATAAGATAAAACTCATCAGTCAATTGCTCAATGCTCATAAAGCGTTCCCCATTGAATATCTATCATTTGCATTATCGAAAAAAAATGGCCATTCATCAATTCCAGATACCCATAAACAATCATCGTTTTTGAGAATGTGAAGTAATACGAGAGGAGAAGAGAAGATTTCTTTACATTTCGATGTCGAATATAACGGTTATGAAGACATTTTGAAGTAAATCACTTCAGAACTTCTTTTTCATAATTATTCATTTCGAATCATTCTGCTCACCATCGATAGGATTTTTAAATTGAGAAATTTGAACACCGGTTGCATATCGAGTGCAGCAATTCTCCTTAATATTGCGAAATTTGAAAGTTCGCAGGTTTTAGAGAAGCAAGTCTACCGACTTTGTTATCCTGGTGTTATCAAACATCAAGAACTTTCTCGATGATTTTGAACAACTTTAATTTTCATTCATTTGTTGATTCTAAGGCCTCTCGATATTATCCAATGGATGTTTCTAACAAGTAGAAGGTCTGGATTTTAAAACAAACCAAAAAAGGCCCTGCAGTTTCTACTTTATTGCGGTGTCCCCATCATGGCACTATAAAGAACGAACAATTTTATCAACATAGACACACTAAAAAGCTCATTCCAGGTCAGAAGTCGGAAATATCAATTTTTGGCATTATCATAAAAATTTAAAAAAAAAATCAGTGCGTATAATTTTGTTTCGATTGATTTGTATATTATTGCCGTACGCCAATTATTCTTGAATTTTTCACTGATTTTTTGGGATATAACCTTTTTTTAACTTATCGTTTAATTTCGAACAGAAATAGTTTCATTAATACATGAGTTGTCCAGTGGGGGTAGGTGAAGTGAAAAAAGAAGTCCATATAGTGAAGAAGAGCAACGAAAATCAAGTTTCAGATAATAAAGACCGATCGCACTCGATTCAAAATCAGTTTTCTTAAACTTTGATTCAGTCAAATTTCTGAATAAGTAGAAACTTATTCACATCAGTCCAAACATCTTCGAAAATGGAACATATTGTGAACAAGTTTCCAGAAGGAAAATTGAATTTTTGGAATTTTTAGGAGATAAAGATATGCTCTCACAATCCTTTTCAGATCCATTGGAAATATAAGAATTTATTAAAGTACATCAATTTCAATTATCCCGATTTGTTGCTCAGCGCACGTCGATAAAGCGGAAAATTTTTCGACTAGAATCACGAAACAATATTTCACACCGAATGAAGTTTCTTGAAAAAAAAAGCCTATAACAATCCAACCATTTATAAAAATCTAATGACACCTTATGTTTAAATAGGTACATCAAGCCGTTCGGGCTGTAGGGCGCGAAAAAGAAAAAGAATATTTAGCTGCAAAAATGTTCCTATATATACTCCATTCACAATTATAAAATCACAGCTCTGGCATTGGAAATTTGACACATTCCACTCCGTATCGAAGTTATGACGTTTTTCAAAATATTTTTATGTTCCAAGTCAACACTATGTTGCCCTTTCTACATTCTTAGCGTATTTCTCAGAATGTGAATGAATTGGAAAAGATGTGATGGACGAAAATAATTACGTTTATATGAATTGATAGAAAGGATTCCTTTTCTAGTTATTTGCATGAAAAGTACAAGAGATCACTGTTGAAATATATTATTTTTCGCCATGGAAAAAAATTGCAGTGCTTTCACATAATTTTCATATGCATGCTTGTGAAGATTTAATGTTTATTATCCTCTTGAACTGAAAGTTCAAGACTTGACGACATTTTATTTATTTGATCTTATGAACAAGGAGTAAAATATTCTGATTGTATAGTAATTTATTGGATTAAAAAATATTCATACATTACTACCACAGTAGGTTTGTACAAATAAAATGAAATAAGCCAAACATATGCTTCACATTTATCATTCACCTGTTCTAAAATAAGACACAAACTCCTGGAATATGGAAAAAACCGATGTATTCTGGTTCAATATAGCCTTTTTCTACTTTAGGCAAAGGAATGAAAGCTCCAGTGACACATTTCAATTCTACCTGAACCATATTTTCCGGTCGCTTCCGTTAGAAGATCGTATAAGGAAGCCTTTCTTGTCCATTTACACATTCCAAATAAATTTTGAGCACCAAAATCGATACCGAAACTAACCAAACTTCTGGGGGACCGGAATTTCGTTTGAAATCTTTCAAAACGGCCAGATACCTAAAAAAAACTTCGTTATCAAGTGTAAAAAGGTCGATTAGTACTTACTTTCGCTTTATTTATGCTTATAAATAGATTTTTGGTCCAATTCAAATTTGCCGTTCGTACTCACGCCAAAACTCGTGAAAGGAAAAAATGACACTTGCACGAAACTTCTTCTGGACGCCGAAGAACGGAAAAATAGGCGATTTCCCATCGATATTTCTCCCCAAAATCGCCGATCGATACGAACTAACGAAATGGGGAAAATCTTTGATACTTTTACTTTGATGTAAACAGAAAAACTGGCATCGTCGTTTTGTCATAAACCATATTCTATGTACGCGCACAGATTTTTCATCAGGTGCACCAATTCCTGAAAACGAAACCATGGCCAGAGTTGTGATTTTATAATTGTGAATGGAGTATATACTCCATTCACTTTTATAAAGTATCGCGGTTCGCCATGGAATTCTGACACATTTCACCGTGTATGTTTTGAAAATGTTGGGTTATAGTCATTCTTCTGTCAGTTGAACGAGCAACGTTGCCGTTTCTGCTAAAAAATCTTAGTAATAACGTATTTATCAAAATGTTCCTTCACTTTGGGAAATTAATGAATTTGAGAAAATATTATGTGAATTCAGAAGACATTTAAATACATTTTTGCACAACTTGAAATACTCCAGTATGAAAATGTACTAGTTCTACGAAACCTGCGCCAGAGTTAAACCTAAAGCGGCCTACAGACGAACAACTAAGTTGACAACTATGTTGTCAACACGCCGTGTTGACAACCAAGTTGATCGTCTGTGGGCCGGTTGTTGGTTGATACCGAAGACCAACCGGCCGAGGGCCGACAGACGATCAACTTGGTTGTCAACACGGCGTGTTGACAGCATAGTTGTCAACACAGGTTGTTCGTCTGTAGGCCGCTTTAGACGAACTTACTCCATTTATAAAGTTAAAAAAGAGTATATAGAAATTAGACTTGGCAATGTCGCTTGATTTTCACGAGTATCAACCTGCGTCTGTTTTGAATGAAAGAACTTGATGAACCTAAATCATGGCTAACCGCGATACTTTATAAAAGTGAATGGAGTATACATCACATGATAATAGTTTATTCTGAGACTAATTGCAGTCTTATTCCAATACGAATGCGAAATTCGAAAACGAGCGTGAAATACTGTTGAAATTCAATGAAAATTCCAGATTATACATCTTAGTGACTTTTGTGTTGTATCTTGGCAGTTGGTGACTGTTATGAAATTGACATTTCCAAATTGACGTGTGTTGAAAATTGATAGGATCGGAAGTCACTGTTGACAACCACGAAACGAAAAATATAACTGAAAACAATGCTGTAATGAATTCATTACAGCATTGTTTTCAGTTATATTTTTTTAGTAGTTTTTAGTAGGTACTGTAATGAACTCATTACGATACTGAAATAGAGTAAAACATTAATGAAACAAACAGAATAAGGAGGGTTAATGTCCCTGTCATATATTTTTATTATTGCCATTGCATTCCATTCAGTCTTGCAACTATTGTTCACATAATACCTAGAATAATATATTATTTCAGTAGTGTTATGTGGAATGTCAAAAATGTAGTACCGAAAAGAGTGAGAATACCCTTTCAGTGGTCCCGCATCTGAAACTAGTGAAACTACCAACTTGAAGCAAGCGAACTTTGCGTTGGTAAAATCTGTCACGTTGCAAACGCGTAGCCAGGATTGTAAGTACTAACAGCGCCAAGCAGTCTGATACAAGTGGCCTTGATGTGGAACACTTGTTCGCCGGCATCACATGCTCCATTGAATGCGACCCGATCAAATTCAAGCAGATCTGTCGTGGCATTCTCCTAACCTATAATGATAATAATTCATAATTATGATTATTTACAACATGCGTCACAACAATTAGCACTCTGCTAGTCTAATCGAAAGATGGAGATACTGACTAATTCGCGAATGGAAGAAAATTGTTGGCATCAATCTTTCCGAGGATCTAGCTTTAAATGATACATACATTTCTCAGGCCAAGGGCAGATTGGGAGGTCATTTGGTGTCAGACCATTGGATTATTTATGTATCTATAATATGAGGGCGTTGCCAAAAACGATTCTCGCCTATATGTATTGAGGAATCTGATGGATATACATTAAGAAATCAACATTCTTCCGCTCATATTGAAATTAATCATTTCAAATCATATTGGTGTGGATTTGATGACCTGTTGAATTAATCCACTGCTCAATTCTATGACATCCATCAAAACAAAAGTGAATCAAGGATCTACACTAGAGTTATGCATCATTTTCATTGACTAGCATCCGCAATAGGTAAATAAATAGTGGGTTTATGCAGATTGCGGGTCCAGTTCTGTTAAACTGTTTCATCAAAATTACTGCTCACTTGTGAATGCTGGGGGAAACTTACGAATTTGTGGACGATATCATTCAGTTGATCGTCTCAATATTCGTTGTATTATGGACAAATTTCAGAGTGAATTTTCTTTACACGATACAAAAGTAACTACACGATAAAGAAATGCACGCATACAGGGGAATATTGATTTGGAAGCAGCAAGTTTAAGAGTTAATCCGATTTTATCGGTCTCAAGTTGTTCTCAACAATTAAATATTTCTCGAAGACAACATGGAGATTTTTGGGAAAAGATTTGCGTTTACATCCCCCAAAACTCAACTGTTTTGTGAGGTAAAGTAATTCTATAACGTTATTGTAATTCCAAAATGATAACTTTGAAAATTAACGTATGTCCCATAAGATAAGTTCAGGCACAAATTTCAGGGAGCAATACGATAGTGGTGATAAGAAGAAGGCAATAGGTTGCTATGGAAATAGAAGTTTGTATGTAACCTTGATTTTACTTTAACACTTCAGTTGTTGAAGTAGCTGAGTCGATATGGCTTGCAAAATACAAATTCGGAAAAGAACTATTTATCGGACGATCGATGAATGCGAGCAAGATATTTCTTGTATGAACCTTTCATAAAGTGGAAGATCCAGAATTTTTAACCAAGCGAGAACCGAAAGACTGGTTTGAGGGGCGAACAACAAGGTTGATTCTTCCCTAAGAAAACTAGCACGTCAATAAAGGACATCTAAGAACACTATGTATATCGCTAGATAATTTTATTGAAGCAGGACAACTTGGAGACAATATTGTTTTCTGGCCAGACCTTGCGTCCCGTCGCTATGCGAGAATGCAAGACAAACTCAAGATTGGCTGGCCGACCAAAACGTACCATTTGTTTCCCGAAACGACAATCCTCCAACCCTCCCAAACCTCGACCCATAGAAGGTTTTTGGGCTCTCCTATTGCGAAAAGATTACGATGGAGAATGTGAAGCCCAAAATGGGTTGCACTCTGTGGAAGATAATGGCCCTCTTCATTTGATTTAAATTGATAGTTTTATTGCTCCTGAACGTTTATTGATGTGTATCACAATACAATAAGCAAATGTATATTTTTTGTCACTTTTTTGCCTAAACTTATGGTACATACGGGGTGAGTCTATGACTTGTAGATATATTTTAACTGAAGATTCTTGAGGTCGAAAGAAACCTTTTTTTCATTTTCCATTTTTCCGAATTCGGCTCTGTTAGAAAAATATAGCCATTCGAAAGAAAAATTGGGCTGACTACGCCTCTGAAATGATCTTCTCGATAGAAATTAAGTTTATACATTAAGGTAATACTCGAGTAGTAACCTTATTAAAAATAAAAATGTTGCAAACACGATAATTTCAACAAAAACAGTTAGTTTCATCGGATTATATCTGCAACTAAAAAGCCACATTTCCCACACCAAAATTAGGTCCTTCTTCGATTTTTCTGCAGATTAGTTTGTAAACACTAATAACTAATAACTTGTTCATTGAGGTTAAGGATTTGTTACGAAACATAGTATAAATCACGATACACTTGTGTACCGTGGTATAAATATCTATGAATTCTACAGTTTCCATCATAAATCGAGTTTGCCGCCAAATTTTACCACGCATGCGTAGAACGAAAACTGAAAGATTGGTTATGTGGAGGCCAACTAAAAACTATAACAAACCAGAGTCTCTGAACAAACTGTAAACATTATGTGAAGTTCTGAATACATTCAGTGAATTATTGTTCTAATGTGATCATTATGTGGAGTGAATTAATATAATCTTAACCGTGTCGAGCTTATAAAATTCCAAGAGGATATTGTTTAGATAGAAACATCGACATCTTTTTGAAGTGGTTTTATGGTGTTTTACCGTGTATTGATGAGTCGACTACCCTGTAACTTTTATACTAGTAGAGATATTGAATAGGTTTTGATTGAGAAATATGCACCATGAATAGAGTAAAAACTCAACCAAAATTCAGTTCATTCGAAATAACGGTTCCCAAGATATAAACAGAAAAGTGTTTTTTGTATAGATTTTCGACACCCTGTATCTTCGGAACCAAACCGAATTTTGAAAGATGGTATAGGAAAAAAGTGTTTCGTTTGATGAGAGGAATCTACAGTTAAAATATATGGACAAGTCAAAGACTCACCCTGTATACGTTATAAAGAACATCACTTGTCGTTTTTCTTTGCTTGAGTGAAACTGCACAGTAAAAGAACAATGAAATAAGAGTGTAATTATAAGCCAGTTTGCTCTATAATTGTAAAATGATGTACATTCGAAATTGACTTAATGGAAAGGACGACTATACTCAATACCTGATATGTTTATTAACAATTCATGGATAAAATCTCTGACTTTCTAAAGGGATTCATTCTATACTAGGAAAAATGCGGTTATGTTCCGAAAATCTGAAGTGAAACAGGAGAACGATGTCTCCCGACTTGCTACAGAAGGTTTCTTTCCTCTTTATTTTGTAAATTTGCATTCGGGTTACCCAAAATCGAATAAAACACATATCTATCAATTTTGGCAGTCTCCAACCTAGATGGTCTTCGTTTCGTCAATTCAGTTGTTAATGGAGTGGCATTTACGAGAACCGCTTTTTACGACTGTTATAATGTCGGTCGTGAAATAGTTATTTATAGGTTTGGGTTCCGCCGAAAATCCACAGTCATCGGACACCTGTTCGCAATTCGGACCAGCTCTACATTCACATTCGGGCCCACGAAGTAACCTTATAATTTGCGGATGATACAATGTCTACTTGAGATACATTAATAAGTTTCGAAATATCGATCCGACAAATCTATCGACGATTTAATGATGCGTTTTATGTCTTCTTTTTCTCTTTTTAATGTTCGTAAATTATAGTCGAATTGGTTCGAAGATGCAGAAGAAGGTTAAGACTAGCCTTGATTATTAATTTGCGCAAAGCAGAATTTTCTTTTATACGTGCCTCAATTCAGTGATTTGATGAATCATAACCTTGATTTGAGAGCATATTCATAAGAAAAAGAATTCATAATGAAATGAACCCAAGAATATTAATTTTAGAATGCTACAGTGTCAAAAAGTCCGGTAACCGTCCATGAAACACAAAAAATGTATAATTTATCTAGATTTGTATCGCCTCCATAGTACCGAAATAAGCCTCTAAAGAAATAAATCTGTTTCATCAATGAACTTATACATAAATAATTTCATTCACAACACAACAGCCTCCATAATGAAGGGATACTGGGTGTATCCATACTGGGGGTATGGATATCAGATTTCGCCTTTCCGTCAGAAATGAGCTAATTAGCCTACATACCAAATTTTAGCTTTCGATACATTTTGAAAATATCTGTCCAATTGAAATAATTATATAAACAGACTCACATCCCCATCTTAAAGTTTGAAAGATGACAGTTACAGTTTCTCGATTTTTTCCATTTGTGACCAATTCTAGCCTACATACAAGTTTTGATGAAGAATGAGTGTTAAACGAAATTGATGAATTTTAGGTGTTGATGAAATCTAAAGTTTTGGAGCTAGACATAAAAAAACGTATTCTTGATGGTTGTACCGATCTCACCTCATTCTAAGATTTCGAGCTCCAAAGCATCATTCCGTCCGAAGTTATGAGATTTCAAAAGTTGGACGAAAAGTTTGGAGAAAAGTGGCACGATAACCAAAAATGATTACTGTAGTTGGACCGAATCAATTCAGATGAAGAACTTTGAATCATGTGTTCCACCTGAAACATCACATTGATTTTCGGTCTCATGAGTAGGAATTTCGCATATTATCCTTAAATCGGCTTCTCTTGCGTGATACTGAATACTTTCTCGGAAGATCTAGAGGAGGGGACGTTGGAACTGGGAAGAAGACCCCACGCAGCGTAGCTGGTATCGGCAAAGTCGATCTAATCAAAAAAAAAAAATATATCTGCAGACTCTCATTTCCCCGCCATCGTTGATGCAGTTGAATCGGTATAGTAGGCTATTATAGTCGACTTAATTTGATACGAAACCAGTTGGCCATGGAAATCTGGTTTGATTTCAACCATTTCCAACAAATCATAATGTCATTTGTAAGATCAAATTATTCACGATAAACGCTGGTTAGCGAACTCGTTCCTACGGTGGTGGCATATACGTCAATATAGCATGCTTTCGTGAATTACTGACCTTTGATTGTAGTGCCATATTGAAATTACCATTTCCTTTTTCCTGGATGCCGCCACAATATTTGTTGTCCAGACCTTGAATCCTTTCGTTTTTTATTATCTGGTTGGCGCCAGACAAATTTTCATTTTCGTGATGCAATTAATTAGTGTGATATGAATATTCAATTCGGATTTACGATTTCGACGTCCTTATGTAGGGTGGACCTAATGAGAAACGAGACAACAACAATGACAAGAAATAACGAATCAGAAAAATGAACAACACTAACCAACTGTAATGAGGAGAGTTTACCAAAAAAAAACAGAGATTTATTCACAAGAAGTTTCAAAATTATGGACCAGTTTCGTTGACACATGTGCGGCGCCTTTTCTGACTGATTTGATGAGTTCTTTGGAAGTAAGAAGTAGAGAAGCAGTACCGCCAATTTCAATTATATCTTTCAATCTGAACCTGCTCATGCCCTTTCGCTCATTTTTCGATCAAATCTATGGGAGATAATCCTTCAACATAAAGGACTTGCAGCTTTATTCGAACATCCAGAGATCAGAATAATGATCATTTGGAAGATCGGACCTAATCGAATGATCCTTCCGATCCAAGAGAGAGTAAGAACTTTCAGTAAGGGTTTTTTCATAAGACGAAGTATTTTTTGCTGATTCTTTTTCGTTTTTTTTGTTTTTTCAAGATGAAAATGCCATGCCTGAAAACTCCGTTACCACACAGGCAGATTCATCATTTCTGAATTTAAATATATCTTTTGAAGTTCCAATTTGAACACATTATTTCAAATCAAATTTTCTCGAAAATTGAAAAAAATTAATGTGGGGATCTTGAACATGATATTTTGCCAATGAAGAGATAACAAATTAATGTATTTATCACATATCTTCAGATAATTTTATGTTGTGACAGATAATTTCTGCATATTTATGGAAATGGAAACAAAAAATTGAATTTCATTCGAGGAAACACTCTGAATACCGATAATTGCTTGATAATAATGGAAATCCTCTCATTCAAATATGTTGAAATGAGCCTAATTAAAAACATATTAAAAGTAAGAGATATGCAACAAAAATCTTCCGGGAAAGATATGAGATAGATAATACACTGAATATCGAGCAAGGACAAACCTGTGGAAACATTGACAGGACAAGAGTATGAGCAATGTCAATGGCAGTATGGTTCACATTGAACTTGTTCCCACCTTCCATCTCATTTCTCTCATTGGCAGATGAGAGAGAGCTAAATATTAACTGGAGGTTACATTCAACCAAAAGTTCCTATTTCTCAGGTTAATCATGAAGGCTATGTCAAGATCTCGATGAATTGATCACAAATCACCATGTTCAAATAATGAGATGGTTTGCGAAGATTTCAAATTCAAACATAAAAAATAAATTCATACAATAACCACTTCTGACACCTGAATTCACAATGAATATTTACCAATAAGAATTAGTAATGATCAAGAATGCCTTTACAGGGTGTGAGTCTTTGACTCACATTTTTTCAACAGTAGACTAGTGAGGTCAAAAAAGTTCTCTCCTTCAAAATACTAATTAACTTCGTTTTTCCTCAAGATTGGAACATAATTTTTTTTACTTATGTTTTTCACAATGTTTTCATCGACTTGAATCTATCACTCAATTGAAAATTGAGAAAAGACAGAACGCAAATTGAGTACCGTTAGGTTGAAATAATTACTTCCTAAAATAATATCTTGTTTAATTAGGGAAAGATTTTGCGGCATGCAGACAAATTTTGTGAAATTCCGGAAAAAGTCACACACCGAGCAGGAATCGAACCTGCGTCTTCCACTTGCCGGGCGGATGCTCTACCGCTGAGCTACCAAGAGCATCCGCCCGGCAAGTGGAAGACGCAGGTTCGATTCCTGCTCGGTGTGTGACTTTTTCCGGAATTTCACAAAATTTGTCTGCATGCCGCAAAATCTTTCCCTAATTATTCAAACAGACAATAAAATCCATTTATATCTTGTTTAATGTTTTAATCTCAGTATTAAATTATATTGAATACAAAACATATGAACAGATCTTGAATTGAACTCTCCAAAGATATTCAATTTCTAGAAATAACAATTCTGCAGATAAGGAGAAAAATTGTATTTTTCAAATGAAGCCGAATTTTGAAAAAATAAATAGGACAAAAGTCTATCGTTCGATGAGAGGAATCTGCAGTTGAAAATGATGTACAAGTCGAATACTCCCTATGTATAAGTAATGTTTATTCAGCCTCTCAAACTAGAACAATTGTTGTTTCCAGTTAAAAGCCTTCTTCAAGGCAAGAACAGTAACTGACCTATCGCAATGAGAGCCGTAAGAATTGACGTTCAAATTTTGAATGGCGTAAATCAAGGCAAGTGCATTAATTTATAAATAGTACTTTGATGAAGCTTCGACCGCCGTCTCAATGGTAAGGAGATAGGACGATCGGTTCTTACGATTCTTATGTTATTATCAATAGATTTGAGAATTCGCTCGGAATCAGTCACTCAGAGAAAGCATTCAGAATGAATTCGTCGTTGGATGTCATAATATAATTTACCTCGACATAATATTATAAGTTAACAAGTAAAAAATGTGTATTAGGAAATTTCTTCTCGTGATTTCTTCCTGAGGTTGTTTCGACGTGTCCTCACGAATGTTCAGTGGATTGAGATCGGAGAAACGGGCAGGACTGAGGACAGTCTTATTCTCTCGCACGTTATATCCCTATCAATTTCGGGAAACTCTGTCAGAATATCCTGCAACCTGCATAAATAGTCAAAACTGCCCTAGAGCTCTATCCAAAAGTATTATTATTGGATGAATAACATAATGTACCTTTCTCTGGTAAGTTGGAGGGTATAAGGAATTTCGCTGATAACCTCATTGTTCTTCTTTATATTTTGGAATGGGTCGGATATCTTGAAGCCTATACTCTCCTACGGCCCTGAAAAGACAAATGTAAGACCGATCCTGAGCCATTTTTTCGCGTCAATCACGGTTTAAAACTATTTCAGAAACATTTCATTTTCAATCAGCTGATTCCAAAAATCAAACTTCAGTTCGAACTATTCCACTACCTGCTTTCAAACCGCTGCAAATTATTTCGAACCATTTGGTGCGTGACGTCACCAGTTCGACGCTTAAACACGAATATTTCAAAACGGACGAAATAATTTTAAAATATTGTCACGCGAAAATATGGCTTTAGTTTCATTCAAATCTAAATTATTTTGCCTCACTTTCATCCTCCAGGTTTAGTGCTCCCAATCAATTTGTTAAATGTGGATAGCTGTGGATCTCATAATATGGCCTATAACATAGGTATGTGATGTATTTTCTATTTATAATTCGAACAAAAATTAGATTTGAGTTTATTATTCAATGCTGTTCGGATACAATTTTAGAATTGATTAAAATTAACATAAACATCTCCGTCACATTCTTATCTCAAAGAATGCACATGCTTGAAAAAACATTTCACATACAGGTATATCACAGTCTTCCCCCTCTAAATAAATATTCGAATTCAATGATTTTGCAAATACTAAAATATATGCACAATTAATTTTATTTTGTGAATTATATTATATAAATTTCGCTCATTTTGCTTCCTATAAAAATAATTTCCAGCAATTATTCTTTTAACTGGTTCTATTACTCTTGGAAATCTGAGATTTTTTTAATTCATAATCACTATCAAGATTTAATTTCATAGCACCATCAAAATTCTTCTCCCATAGAATAATATATCCATTATTCAACTAATTTCGATCTGTAATATGTTTATAAACCAATAGCGTGAGTTATAATAACTCACGGCTATAACTCATTCTGATACGAAGAGGAAAAATGAAATTGCTTACGAAATTAATAAAAAAAAAGTAGGATCAATCGGGAACTCTATTTCAGACATCAAGGTAACGTCCTCGCCATTCATTTTTGCATTCCTTTTGGTATCCGAAAATTGCATTTGGAAAACGTGAATTTTTAACGTTGAGATTAATTCGAATTTTACTGAAGAAATCGAAGATAAAGTATGAATTCAATTCGCGGTAATGGTCATCATAACACACTTGATGAATTGCACCACGAGCCGTCCGGCGAGAGAATTCATCTGCATGTGTTATGAGTCACTTATGACCTACATTACCGCTCGTTGGGTAATATACAACTATTACTATCAAAATTTTCGGCATAATCAAATACAAGAAGATTCTGAAACAGCATCAGAAATATCAGACTCTTGATGAATTGTATTTTCAACTTTTCGGATTATGTATGTGTATTCAATTAATTCAGTTTATATGTCTTTTCCACATTATATTTTCAATGATGGAATTTTAATCAAGTATACAACTTCACCTTTTTACCTGTTTCTCTTTTCCTTCTTTTCATGTTTTTCTATTTTATTCTTTTTAATCCTTCACAGTAACTATTAACATTTCTTGTTTATATTTTCCACCATAATATTCTTTCGTTACACATTATCATGAATTTTTTCCTAGAACTGGTTTCATCAAATCTCCAAATGATTTCTTCAGAGCAGATTTCACAGTACCTACCATTACGATGTAGGTATCTCAAATCACCAGCTTCGTCTATATAAAACACGTAGAAATTCTCCAACAGATTCTGTGTTTCGATAGAATATCGCAAGTATAATTTTACTTTTTGGCCGTGGGAGGTTATATCATCAATAACCCTTCTCTCGATTTGCTCAGTACGCCTTTATATAGATTTTATACTATAAGATACATTTTTTCAGCCAAGAATCCATGTTTCTACTTTCTCCACTCTCTACAATCCGAAATCGAAAAGATAAGGAAAAAGATCCCGTTATTCTAGTACAGTGGCATCGATAGTGATGTTCCTATACCTACTTTTGAAAAGAGCAATAATAGTATATTCTGTAACAAGGGCAGAATGAAAATCCGATACGAGTGATTACTCCGAGGGCGAGCCGGAGGCGAGCCTGAGGAATCACGAGTATCGGATTTTCATTCTAACCGAGTAACAGACTATACTTTCTCCACGACTGTTTCGAAACTAGATAATTAATCTTTTAATACTAAGATGAATTATGACGTTTCGAAAACCGCAATAAATATCACAATCAGAGCGGCTGGCACATAGATTTATTCTCTATGTTTTCAAAAGTGTTACGGAATGAATATTCTCACACACTGTGCGAGAATGAAATTCAGTCGAAATGCTTAAAAAACAAGGATTATACTCAAGCTCGCGTTGGTTATTGGTGGTAATCTATAAAGGGCGAAAACCAAGGACCAAACTGAACAACAACTGCGGTCATAACTGGTTATTATTGTCTTGAAATCGATAAAAGTGTTGTAGAATGAATATTACATATTAAGTGATGGAATACTGACATTATATGGTCAAATTCGATGTTGGAAGAGCTGTATTCTGCGACAGTCGTGGAGAAAATTCATTTCCACATTTCCATTTCCACATAACGATAATGCTAATTGTTGAGAAGATAATATAATTTGGCTAAGAAAACAACCAAATCAAGCTAGGTATATACAAATTATGGCCAGGGTTAAAATGACTGACTAAAAAATGTCACTGGCTCCCGGGCTATAAGCTATAGGTATGTTTCGTTATAAGGCACGACGGACCAGGAGCGGAGTTGCAGGGGTCACAGGGTTAATGCGAGAACTAGCCGAAACTCTGGGAGAGCGTGATGTGATTCTGTTTCAATATTTTATGGGAACAAAACATCTGCTCAGGTTATCGGCGCATCGAAAAGCATGGATTCATGAAATTCGAATATTTTTTCCAGTTAATACTAAAATAATTTAAACATTCCGAACACGACCCCAAAATATCCTACAAGGTATTGAAATATCATACTTGTTCTAATAATAAGAATAATGAATAAATCTACTACTTCGATTTCGACTAACATACAGGTGGCTCACATAAAACAGCTGAATATTTCCGTGAATATGAGATTTTCCACCAAGCTGGTTGCCAACTCCCTCGAAAATCTTGAATGGAAAACGGGGTCGAATAGCAGATCACTTGAAGATTTTGCAATTCAATACTGGTCAGATCTTCAGAAGGTAAACTTTCATCTGAACTCCTTGAGGTTAAAAGGGGTTTTTTAAATTTTTTCCAAATTCGGCTTCTCTAAAAAGATATAATCATTTGAGAAAACTGGACGAGTACGTGCCTGACCTAATTTTTTTGGTTTGGATGTAATCAACTCCAAGTTGTTATTTCTTGATTGAAACTCACTAAATACATTTGGGAAATGCTCTTATATTTTTATTGCAGAAAACATTTCTAGGAAACTACACTCGTAACAATAACACTAAGTTTTGTTTTTATTTTGGCTACATGTAAATATAGATGCCGTCAAACGGTAGTTGACCAAAGTACCATAAAGTACCAAAATTACGACACTGTCAGACCGTTTGAGCAATCGAATCTTTATCGTATATGTTTGAAAATTGTTGATTCGAAAAGTTGTACGATTGGTGGCAATTGCTACAGATAACCTCTGGGAAGTACGATAAGGAAATATTTAATTCAATCCAATTTGTAGTCGGAATATAACAAAAACATTCTGAGCATACTATCAATTATGAAATAGTGGTCTGAAAATAACTCCTAGTGGGAATCGTAATCGTAGTGGTTTGACAAAAAAGTGGTGAATCCTACGATATTGGCGTCATAACCAAATACGTTAGTGAATATTCTGGAATTTGTACCAAGTAAGCTTGAATCATTTATTCTGAATAATATAACAATATTTTATTCATATTTTCGAACAGGAACATTGATAATGTGATAAAGAAAAAAATAAGACCATTATTGAAAATTGTTTGCAAATCTTACCAACTATCGACGTGAATAAGAAAGTCATCTTGAAATTTTTTTATCGATTTTGATCTATTCACAAATACTCATGTGCACCAGATTTTATCTCCCCTGGTTATGAATTAGGAAGCATTCACCAATGACCAAAGAAATTTGTTTTTTTATTTTACTACATGTTGGTTATTCTTGCCTCACCTCACCAAAAATCGAATGCATGCAAAAGATATTTTCATGAAACTCATTTCCCGTGAGTTATCTGATGATGGAAAGAAAATACATATGAGTCATTTACGTAACAAGTCCGGAGAATAGGGTTTTTTTGAACGAATAGACAAAATTCTAGGACGAGCCGGAAGCGAGTGATATCTACCTATTTTAATGTTCATAATGTTTCCTAATTTCCATTTTTCCTCGCCTGCAATAAATTATAGTATTCACGTAGGTATATATTATTAACTGCTCAGGTAGGTAGCGAAAAAAATAATATTTCGTAGTGCATCCTTCACGTTCAACAAAATTTGGACATTTTGTTATGGAAGGAACCAAAATTCTTCCTGTTGTTCATTATTCTACTGATATCTCCTAATGGTCTATCAGGAAATATGTCAATGAAGAACCCATAATTATAATATCCAAACCTCCATTTTATTCACCTTAAATACCGGTGGCCCGAACAGATCTCTTCGTGTACAGAAAACCCATTGAACACGTCTCAAAATTCAAATACCTTGGCTGTTGGATAACTGAAGACCTAAATCCAGGCACAGGAATAATCTGTCGAATAGAACAAGCTAGGAACACATTTCTCAACATGAGAAAACTATTGGCAAACCCAAACCTCAATTTAAAATTGAGATGCCGCTTAGTTAAAGGCTATGTTTATTCCGTGTAACTATATGAAGTCCAAACATGGACTCTCAAAGTCAACACGCTCAACAAACTGGAAGCGTTTGAGATGTGGTTTTTCAGAAGAATGTTGAAGATACCCTGGACCGCTCATGTCACCAACGTTGAGGTATTGAGAAGGATGAATGGAGACAGAGAACTTCTGACCACCATGGTAAAGCGGAGAAAACAGCATATCTTGACCACATACTTCGCAACACAAAGTACCAATTCCTGAAATTGATTATGGAGGGGAAACGGGGTATAGGTAGGAAAAATATTCCTGGCTCAAGAACATCAGGGACTGGACGAATCTGGACGCCCATGCACTGTTCAGAGCCGCACAGAACCGAGACAATTTCGCTGTGATTCTTGCCAACATTCATTGCGATGGATATGGCACTTTAAGAAGAAGAATGCGTTACTTACCTCAGAGAAGTATTACATATTTCCTGAATATCTGGAAAATGGTCAATTTTTTCGCATAGGATGGTTCGGAATACTATTCATTTGTCAAACGATCAGAGTCGAATTGAAATTCGGCAGGGATTCCAAAAAATGTGATGATTCATTGAGCATGCCATTTGAAACAACGCAGTTGATAGCTACTTCCGGTATACTAAAACCGGAAGAGTGCTAGAATATGGAAAATATTTCAGATTTACTTCAAATTCGCTCAACGTGATTAGTTCTCCGCATAATTTTGAGCGAGGTTGAGAAAGAACAATCAATAATAATTCATTGACTCTTTTGTAAAGCCTAGAATAATCACCAGCAACTCCTCGTTATAACGCGCCTATAGTAGAAAATAGCTTTGATTAACGTTAGTGGAAATGATTTTGCGCATTTGTGCAATTTATCCACTCCACTTCTGTTTTTGGACCATACTTTCGTATAGAAAAATAAGATACCTAATCGAAACACTCCTTTCATCAAGCGCTAAAAATAGCTCGGACCAGTTTTTAATGATCAACAGTGGGCAATTTTCTCGACTGTAAAAATAATGCGTGTAACAGGTGTGCCTCCAGAGAGAACGAAGGAGAATGAGGTAAAGGTAGAAATTGAGCACGGTGTAAAGGATATATGTTTCAGAGATTATGCCAGCGATAAAGTTCTAACGGCAGAGGAAATGGAAATTGCATATGACTATTCGGTATATTATTTATCGAAAATCGGCTCATATATCGCCTCATCCTGTGTAGTAATTGATTCCGACAGAAAATACATTCGTTATGCTTTGATAGCGGCTTGAATTTGTTGCACAATCTTCATTTCCTTATTTGTAGCAGATTATAATGGTAATAAACTGTATTATTATAAATCAAGACCTTGTGACCGGCCTAACTGTAAAAGTCAGAACTAAATATACATCCCTAATTTAATGCAACAGGTTTGGTCACAGATTCCCGAGACGAAATTAGGAGACTACTCTTGATTTTTGCCAGGAGTTAAAACCCCGTGAATTTGCTCACGATAGTCTTTTCAATTTATTTCAGAATCCAATAATACAAAAATTGCAGGAGTTTTCTGATATGCGAATTCACGTAGTGCTATCTATTTTGGTGACGGTCCCCTCAAGACAGTTTTCACTTGGAAGCAAAAAGCAATGTCTTTGGGAACACTCAACATTTAGGTACCGCGAGTTGAATTCCTTGAAAATTGTCAAACCGTTAGAAAATCCATTCAATTGAAATATGCTCTAGCAATTTTTTATGCAACACAGGAATTTTGAGAGAAATCTGAAAATGTAATTTTTCCCCAAAAAATTTCAAACGTAGCTTGTTTGAAATCAAAAATATATGCATCTGGAGGAAGATATGTGGCTTTTCAAGAGACATAATGAATGAATATGTAGTTGAAAAAAGTACAAGTCAAAGACTAACCCTGAATAACAAATATCAATTGATTTGTTCCACTGCAAATGGATCTTTTCATATTAAATAATTGAGACTCTTATGTACACAGAACTACTGAGAGCCATAATCGAAGAAACATAGTCAATTTAGTCAGAGATAAATTGATGAAATTGATGCTACGAACACCTACTGTGAAAATTTTTATAATCCTCATTCTCTATAGAATAAAAAAATTGAGTAATTGTTGTTGCTCGCTACACCTGTTTCGTATTTTCCAAAACGTTTCCTGCGATGATTCAATCCACTCTAATTCACGTCATTCGTATATCAACGATGCAATCAAATCGATAAATAGCACCAATTAAAGACAGTCAAAACGTCAAAGCAAGTGATTTTTTATAATTATTATTCAAGACAACTATTTATAGAATAATGTTCTTACAGAGCGAGGCTATTATCATTCACAATAACCACCACCCATTCCTTTTTCCATTGTCAATCTAGATTGAGTAGGTGCATATTAATGTTCATCGTTTTCATGGTTTGATCTGGAATAGTTCTTTTTGTAGTTTACGTGACGAATGTTTCAGAACCATACCGGAGTCTCAAAATATAAAATATTAGCGGTGCAGTTGCTTAAATATATAATAGTAATTCCATTCAAGAAAAATGAATTGCTATTAATTGTTAGTTGAGATGGTAGAAAGTGAACAATAAATCTCGATAATTACGACATACTTATATTATACCTGATTTGATTGGCAGCCGCTTTTTGGTGTAACCATAAAAAATCAAGGAAATAAACTCCGATTGATACTTCCTATTTCATCAAGCTTGGCTTGACCTTTACAAGTCCAGGCAGGTTTTCTCATGAATTATGCAGTACCTTCATAGATCACGTCAATCAAAATGAGAATGAAAGTAACCCAGTTTAAGTGAACTTGAATTAATAATTGAGCATTTTATGACAGCGGATTTCAAAATGCAGAATTGATCCATTTTATAACTCTTGCGAATTTAATTTTTGTCTCGAGTCGGAACGCCCTTGCACATCGAGGTTTGTGAGGGCCGTATCTTCCCATATTTTCCTCACAACTGGAAATACCGATCGAGTTAAAAGTATCTTCGGTATTTACAATTTTGTAGGAAAGGACCCCGCACTTTTCTTGGCGTTCCGTCAAATGTTCTAATTTTTTGGTATAATATAGTACTCGACCTACTGATCAAAAGTGTCCATGGCCCCAACTCAATCCTATGACTAGTTTTTTAGATACAGGACGTTGAAGTTGAGAATTACCCACTTGTACTACGCGCGTATCTCGAAACAGAATCGAATGGAGTTCAATTTTTCTCAAAAAACATTCCATTCCATTCCCAGGGAGCAACTATATAGAGAAATATGACCAAAAATCGTTACGAATACAGGGTTATCCATAATTGAATGCTTGCCCGATTTTGAAAGTATAAAATATGTCAGTTCGAGAGCGAGAGCGTTCGCAAAATGAACTATTTCACTAGATATGTCGTTTTTACATCTAAAAAATCTGAAATACCCAGAATTCATACTGGGTGATCAATTATTATAGAAACTATTCACAATGAAGGTTAAGTGGACACCCTGTATTTTTGGGTTGATTTAAGGTGTTTGTTTGATTTTTTCAGAACATATCATCATGGACTCCAAAGAATACAGAGTGATTCAGTCATGAAATAAACTGCGAACCTCACGAAAATACCCAAAAACCACCTTGTTTTTCATCACCCACTATTTCAAGATTAACTCCGTTGAGGTGGAAGTTTTCTTTCACCACTGTACTTGATATAAACGGCTGAGAGTTTCCATCCTCTTCCTATGACCAGATTTTTTGCTGGAATAAGAATAGAATAACATGAAGAAATAATTTTTATATTACATAAAAAAAAATCTGGTCATAGGAAGTGGATAAAAACTCTCAGTCGTATTGATGTTTTTATATCAAGTACAGGGGTGAAAGAATCTTGAAATAGAGGGTGATGAAAAAAAAGGTGGTTTTTGGGTATTTTCGTGAGGTTCACAGTTTATTTCATGACTGAATCACCCTGTATTCTCTGAAGTCGATGATGATATGTTCTGAAACAATTTAACAAACACCTTGAATGAACCCAAAAATACAGGGTGTCCTTTTAACCTTCATTGAGAATAGTTTCTATTATAATGGATCACCCAGTATGAATTCTGGGTATTTCAGGTTTTTTCGATGCAACAACAACATATCTATTGTAATAGTTCATTTTGCGAACGTTTTCGCTCTGGAACTGACATATTTTATACTTACCAAATCAGGCATGCATTCAATTATGGATAACCCTGTATTCGTAACGATTTTGGGTCATATTCCTCTATATGGTTGCTCCCTGGGAATGGAATCAAATGTTTCTTGGGAAAAATTGAAGTTCATTTTATTTTGTTTCGAGATAAGCGCGTAGTGAAAGTGGGTAATTCTCATAAGTAATATCATAAGTGCATCCAATTTTTCCGAAAAAAATCGAAAAAACACGTTGCTAAGTAATATTTTAACAAGAAGCATGAGTGCAGGTGGCAACAAAAATCCGAGTCGAAGACGAGGATTTTTGCACCTGCACGAATGCTTTTTGTTAAAAAATATTACTTTGCACTGTGTTTTTTCGATTTTTTTCACAGGAAAAATTAGATGCACGAATGGTATTTGACAAGACTATTTCCTGAGTAGCAGATTATTCTGGATTCATCTATGTATGTATTATTAATTTTCGTTGACAACAACTGTCAAGTTTTGCCGCGGGTAAACCCGAAAAAACTGTTGACAGCTGCTGCCATACAGTTTTTCCATCTAGAAACCATTTGTGATTCAAAATTGCGCGTTTCTGATTGGTGGAAATTAAGACGAGGGAAATAGTCAACTTCAACGCTCTCAAAAACTAGTCATAAGATTGAGTTGGCGCCATGGATACAATAGGTCGAGTACTATATTATATCAAAAAATTAGAACATTTGACGGAACGCCATTTGCCATAAGAAAAGTGCGGGTCCATTTCATTTCAAATTAATTTCTCTACGCAGGGTTGAGCGTAGTTTTTTCAAGTGACATTACTTTTTGAGCTTAAAATGGCCAGACCTTTGGCTGATGAGAATAATTTGATGGTGTTTTCATCAACCCTTTGATTATTATAGGTTGATCTCTTCGAATTCGAATTTCCACATTTTGTAAGGTCGATTACAAACATTTTTCTGAATAGTATCATTCTTTGAAATTCAAATAAGGAAATACATATCAACTTATATGATTTGCCCACCAGTTTTATGCCATCTAATCGATATTTTCTGTGATTTTTATTCCAAATACTTCTTCAATTAATTGCTGATATCCCCTTCGGTTATGTGTAAAATTGAACTTCAACGTTCTGCCGTTCCTATTGTTGAATTCCGTTTGCAGAAAAATTGTATTCGTAGTGAAAGCTTTTTTTTGTGGTTCGCCTGAACTTGTCGTTGTCGAAAATGCTAATAAAACAATATACTATTTCCATCACTTGAACTTAAAGATCATCAGAACGATTATCGATTATTTTAATTAATGATAATTAATATACAATTTGTTACAGAGGTTCTCAAAGAAGACCTGTGCGTAACTTCAATAAAACAATTTTCTTAAATCTCGAACTGCAGAATATTAATAATAACACATCATCGGCAATATCGTTGACATATCCATGGGCGCCCGCAGGGAGGGCCAGGGGGGGCCATGATCCTTCCTGAGATTTCGATGGCCTTATCGTTTTTCAGCACAACACCCTCAATATTTCAATAATTTTCAATTCACCCCACCCCCCTGAGAAAAATGTTTGTTTCCCACTTGCGAAAAATTTCTGCGGGCGCCCACAGACATATCAGTACTTAATTCCAATCAAGTAAACTCCTACACTAATCCACCTACCAATCATCATATCATAGATGTAATGACCGAGGCATTTCATTCAGTTTCAGAAACTTGAAACCAAATTGCGTCAGCATTTATAGATCGAAGATCCAAATTGGTGTATGCGCGGGGTACTGACACGATATTATGTAGGTACATTTGGTTTTGGTAGGTATGTACAGGGTGGGCAAAATTGGTGCTGCATGAACTTTTTAACCCGAGAAGATAGAGAAAAATGAATGGCACCTTATAGTCCTCTTTTTTCGAGAAACTGATAATGCCATCAACTGCATTCCTGTATCTTCTTTCGTTTCCGGGTTATAGGCGAAAATTGAAATTTGGGCGATTTCAACTTTGGTCATTATCTCCGTTTCTGTTTATGCTAGGATGTTGAAATAAAAACATTATACAGGCACTTTTCTGATATCAATCCAGTGGCGTACTGTGATTTCTTCTAAGAGGTTTATTTGCTGAGTTATAATATAAAGTTGTGTTTTTTTAATGGAAACAGTAGTTTGAAATGACTCAGAAAGAATTTTTTCCCGTTTCAGAAATGTATTATATGTCATACATCGCCCTCAGATTCGTTAAGATATTATGAAAAATATGGTTTGTATATGGAATTCAAATTATTGAGTATTAATAGGCTGAATCATAGAACTATGTGTCTCTACGCATGGTGTAATTATTATTTCACAGTTGAATCACTTGCTGTCCTACTATTCTCATTCGCTAAAATGAAACATTTCAACATATCATATTTTTCGTAATTTTGGAATATCTCCATAATGCCGCCAACGATGACTTCAAATTTTAAAAACTGACAGTTGTTTCAAACAGGGATCACACCATCAAGTATTCATCTGTGAAATAATAATTACACCATACGTAGAGACACATAATTCTATGATTCAGCCTACTCAATACTCAATAATTTGAATTAAATATACAAACCATATTTTTCATAATATCCTAACGAATCTGAGAGCGATGTATAACATTTGATACTTCTGAAACGGGGAAAAAATGGCGATTCTTTTTAAGTAATTTCGAACTACTTTTTCCATAAGAAAAAACACAACTTCATGTTATAACTCTGCAAATGAACCTCTTAGAGAAAATCAGAGTACGCCACTGGATTGCTATCAGTGCCTGTATAATGTTTTTATTTCAACATCCTAGCATAAACAGAAACCGAGATAATGACCAAAGTTGAAATCGCCCAAATTTCAATTTTCGCCTATAACTCGGAAACGAAAGAAGAGGATTATAGGGTGCCATTCATTTGTCTCTATCTTCTCAGGTCAAAAAGTTTTAGTTCATGTAGCACCAATTTTGCCCACCCTGTACGTGAGTTTTCCCAACTGAACCGTTCAATAAAGAATATTCAACTGATTTTGAACATTATTTTAGCTCTCGTGCATTTTGAGAACTGTAAACAGTTGGGACTTCTATCCCTTCAAAGTTTCCTGAAGCAAATTTTCAAAAAAGGTTTCATGAATCCCTTTCATTCAGGTGCCTTGCCTTCTAGCTCGAAATTCTTCTTTAACCTTCAATTTCTGGAAGTATAAACTGCTTCTTCGAAAGTCTTCGAGGATATTAATTCAATTTCATAACCATTGGATGAAAATAAACGAAAACCCGAATGAAAATCTTTCAGGACAAACCTAAATAATTCTGGAAATTATCATTCAATTTCTCGAGAATCTCCTTTAATTTTCCTGAAACTAAAATTCGAGATTTCGACTTCTGTCATGAAACGCAACCAACTGTTCATGGAAAACCTGAAACAACCCTTCGAGTGGAATATCGGAAATTATTTTTTTTTCTTTATTGCAGATGAATTGCCTCTCATCAAAGGTTTCAACCACTTTGTTGTGGGTGTGCATGGCCATAGTTTTCTTCCTCAGCGGTTCTTTGGGAAGTCCGACCGACAGATCTTCGGGTCTGCTGTCTCACCACCTACAAAAGAGATCCTTCTTCGACATTCAATGCAAAGGAGTTTATGACAAGAGTATATTTGCTAGGTTAGATCGCATATGCGAAGACTGCTACAATCTCTTCAGAGAACCGCAAGTACATACTCTATGCAGGTGAGACATATCTAGTTGTACGAAAATCTTCTTGTACCTAGTTGAAAAAACTGATTATACAAACTGACTAATGAGAACGTACTTTATCTTAAATGGAGAAACGGAAAATTTTAATTGATATATATATCCCTATAATTAATTGCGAAAATTATAAGGCAAATTGGTCTTTCATGTAAGCGAAAGCTCTTATGCGGGCCACTCACGAGGCATCTGTTTCGTGCATCTTGGAAGCCGACCCGGAAGCCCGACTCTTCAGGCGTCCACTCGGGCTCCCAAGTACCTACCTCGAACGCCGAAGGGTATAGTCTCGATCGGCCATACACAGGGACACTTTACGAGCATTCATGTGATGCTGGCTGCCCGAATGTCCCGTTTAAAGTCCTCGTGAGTGGCTTACATAAGGCCTTGAAAAGTTAATTAATTTTTTGGTACTGAAAAGTTAGAGAAATGGGATTTTGAGGGCATGTTTTACCAATGAAGAGGCTGCTATAGTGCAAACAGAACTACCTACTAGATTTTCCGATTCCATTCACAGAAGATCTGCTCATGCGCAATGTTGTGACTTATTCTTTAGGAAACCATTTCCTTTATGAAGTCAACACAGGAGTTGAAGAAGATGGATAGTTCTCTCCAACATATATTTTTGAATCAAGAAATTCTGTTTGTTCAAGGGGTTGATGTAAAAATTGAAAAGAGGTTGCATGTTTCAACCCCATTGAAAGATCACAAAAAAATCTGAAAAAAATCTTATAGGTAGCCATTTAATTGGTGGAATATGCCCGAAAAATGCCATTTCTTCAACTCTTCGACACTTTATAGAAAAAATATATAATTTTCTTTATCATTCTAGAAAGAGTGTAATTTTCCACGGGAAGGCCTAGGCGCTTTTATTCACATGAAAGACCCCCTTCACTTTTCGACTTTTCGAGGGAATCAGCCACTAAATACTTTTGGTAAACACTTTTATACATAATTGTACCTATTTATACGCACCGAATATTACTTAGAAAATCATTCCTCTCTACCGGGTCCTGCAATCTTCCATAGCTGCCGAACCAGACATATCAGAGATTTCGTTGGAAAGTAGACCTCTTGTACCTTCATTTCTGTATCTCAGGAAATTATTTTCTGATATACAGGGTGTCCCCGATAAATGTTATTCAACAAATGGATGATTTTTTTAATGGATCACCCCATATATTTTCATATAATTTCAATGACCTTCGTTACCTCTTTCATGACGCAAAATATAAGACACATTTTTCTAACGGTTCAGATCTTATTCGAAGAAGACTGCAAAAAGATGAGGGATAAGCAGTTCAGTAAAAGTCTTCAGACGATTTCCAAAAGCCATAGTAACATGAATTTGATCTGAAAGTTTTTTAATTGAAGGATTTGCCTTGACACGGTTCCTAAAAGATCAACCTATATATACCTTTATTAATTTCATATAATGTCCGTTATTAAGGTCAAATTATTATTTTTCGATTTTTTCGAAACACCCTGTATTTTTTTCCACAATAATTTAGGCAATTGAATACCTTACATTTTCTCAGAAGTAACCTTAGGATTATTTTAACTCCCGCATCCATCAGACACGAAAAATGATATCGCAACTGAAAATTTTATTCAAATAATCACACAATCAAATTAACGAACATTCAAAACAGGTCAAACAATGAAATAAAACTGAATGAATAATTACTTACAAACTTCAAAACCTTCCCAGAATAGTAATTTACGTAACAAGTCCGGAAAATAGGGTTTTTTTGGACGAATAGACAAGATTCTAGGACGAGCCGGAGGCGAGTCCTGGAAGTCTGTGAGTCCAAAAAAACTATTTTCGGGTGTGTTGCGTACAATATTTTTTCGGCAAACGTGTAGAATAACAAATCAATGAGGCGACACATTTCTTTATTATACATTTTGATTCTTATTTGAATTAATCAGAACAAAACTGTCATCCGTTATTTCGTTGCTATTGTGATGATCATAACAATGACAACAACGACGTGATTTTTCGGCTTAGTCCGGAAAGTACGTACTTTCTGGACTAGGCCGGGAAATGCTACTTTCTCAAAGAAAAAGCGTCCGGGAAGTGGGTACATCCCGGACGGTTGCCGAAAAACATATTTCCTGAGCATCATCATAAAAATGATATGTCTTTTCCGTACAAGTGAATCAGTATGAATTTTTGGAAAGAATAGTATGAATGTTTCCTATCTCGATATTGGGCAGCATAAGTTTGACTTCCTAAAAAAACAGGTTCTGTGGCACTGCCCTAACATGAAAATCATATCAACCATCCCATTTTTTCCAAAAATTCATACTGGTTCACTGTATTCGAAAGTATTTTTGAGCTCTTGTAGCAATAACTCGATTAATATTTTTTTTTGGAAAGCCGATAAAAACTGATAAAATTGGTTGAATACGAAAAAAAATTATATAAATGGAACTTTACTGGCAAGCACAATCGTGTATATCGCATCTGATGCCATATTTTTTGTTAATACTGTACTTCTTTATATGATTTCCAGTGTTCGGTCACCGCTATTACTCCTGCACCAAGAAATTTAGTCTAAATGGATTGCAGAATTTGAATATTTTTGTAATAATCTCCAGGATCATAGACTATGTCTTTGGTTGGTTAGATTTTTTTTTTTGGTTTGTTATGGTTAACATTTGAAGAATTCAACTACCTTCCACTCCTTGTGGAAGGTACAGTAGAATCTCGTCAAATTAAGGTACATGGAAAGTTTGTAATTCAAAATCAAAATTGACTTTTTTTTCTCACTCTGTTAATGCAGAAAGTAGCTCAGCCGTGACCTGCGGTGCAAGACAAAGAACTGATTAATAGGTAGGTTTCTTAGGAAGAAAAAAATTCAGTTAGGGCTATTTTTTCCAACCTGGGCCTTTGATTAATGGTACGTCTGTGAATCAGAGGTTGTAAGGGTTGGTAGAACTCTCAAAAATTATTTGGCAAATACCTATCCAGCAATCGATCTGAAAAAGATTAACTGGAATGTGAATGTAATTCATTTCTCAATGATATTCTTGAGTTCTTATTTCATTGTGTTCATTTTCAATAAAATTGTGCTAATCATTTCGCCGCGGCTTCATTCTCATTCTGAAGTTGCTCAACTGCAGTTTTATGACGACTTGATTTCAAACTGGATTGTACTGGTATTAATTTTAATCTATTCGCTTGTTGTACGGAAAGTCTTGTCTGAAATGTATTAAGTCAGCGTGCGTTTATTTATTTCATTGAAATTTTCCCTTATTTCACTTCACGTTTTAAAAACTTGATTTTCCTAGAAAGTAGAAACAATAGCGATACGTACAAAAACTCTCATCGCATTTGATTACATCTTTATTTTTCAATTTCGTGAAGGTTAGGTACTATGACGTAGATAAGATTCCTCGAGTACTCACAACTTGAGCTCGACATGCAAAGGTAAACACTTTGTACTATAATTACATAAGGTGATCCGAGGTATTATTACTGGCTTGGGTACTCTGCATGATAGGTAGAGCAAGATTTTTCTCAAACACAGGCAATTTGATCATAAATTTTCCATTTCCATAATCGCCTCAAATAACAAATAATGAAAGCCTGTAACGCGCTAAGAACTAATGGCATAATACGACATTTAGCTTAAATCGTATTAGAATTCTCTAGAGCCTAGATTATAGGTTCATAATGGTGTAACAGACCAATGATCGTTTCAGTTTATTGGGCACGTTCCATCGTCAGAGTCAAATCCGACGTAGTCAGGGTTTGAAATATTTCTGCGTGCATGATCCTATGGACAGGAGTGTTATCATTTCGCCCAAATAGCTGTAATTTGCGAATTTGAAGCCGGAAATGATCTTAAACGATAAGGAAAAAACTGTATGACAACTCTGAATTCAGTTGATTACCAATCAAATGTGAATTTGAACTTTCTGATTCTCCGTGCAGGTGCAAAAATCCTCGTCTTCGACTCGGATTTTTATTGCCACCAGCACTCATGCTCTTTGTAAAATATTACTTAGCCACGTGTTTTTTCGCTTTTTCTCGGAAAAATTCGATGCCCTTATGATAATACTCTCGACCATTTCACTCATTTCGAAAACTGACCAATCACAGTACAAAGACAGCTCGTATTATCAGTAGTAATATCACAAGAGATTGAATTTTCGTGGCTATTCGACACCTGTAATTTTGAATCAAGTAAAACACGTTATTTTAAGAGATCACCAACGGAGATATTTCAGTGGAAATTTTTCGTTCGTGGGTTACCCAACAGCGACGTTTACAATAACGTCTAATAAACTATATATAATATTCATACACTAATTTATTCACCTTTTTCCAATTAAGTACCTACTTTCAATTTTGCGAAGTTTAGATGCAAATATTCGTGGACAATTCGGAACAAATTTTCTTTCTTCAAGTTGGAGCCACAATCCTCTATTAATGCGAACAAATAGATCATGGTACCGATGATTGATCATCACATCAGACAATTTCACACATATTTTGCATATAGTATGAGTCTCAAATCGATTCAATTTTCAACAAAACGCGAGTTTTTTTTTATGATGTTTTAAAGTGTCAAAATATATTATTGATGCTTGCTGACGCTGGTTATGAATTCCATACCATTAAGCGCGCATAACGCACGTTAAGAAAAACGCCAAGAAACAATTTTCTACCACTTGTAGTTACTCCAAACCTATGTAGAATTGAAGAATATACTATTTTCTATCTTGAAATAGTATTCCCATGAAACTACAAGGAGAAGAAATAATCAATTTCAAGGCCTAAATAATTGCTGACAAAGCTATGACGCGCTATGAATCTGTTCCTACAGCTTCCCGAAAAACCTCTGAAATTATAATTTTCTTCCACTTGTAGTAAGCTCAAGTTACTATAAAATAATAGTATTATTAGTAATATTATTCAATGAGCGGTAATGTAAGTCATAACACGCGCAGATGAATTCATCAAGTGTGTTATCACCATTACCGCGAATTGAATACTATACTTTATCTTCGACTTCTTCAGTAAAATTCGAATTAATCTACAAGTTAAAAATTGACAACAGTTGTCAAAAGCGATCTTTGTGGTCGCGAATCGAATCGAGTAGAAAACGTCAAAAATTCGCGTTTTCCAATTGCAATTTCTAAATATTCAGACCAAAGGAAATGTAGAAATCAGATCTGTGACGAGCACTGGAGAATAGTGCTTCGAGAACTAAGCACTATGAGCACTTAAATAAAAAGGCTCCCCACCCCAGTCTCGAGCACTTAGCCCTTATTTTCACAAAAGGCTCACGAATACTAAGCACTTTGTGAAAGTAATTCGACATTTCGAGCACGAAGCCCTAACCTAAGCGCTATTTTAGGAATTGTTGAAAGTGAGGTTATTTTAATCGGAAAAGAAATTGTAAGCTTGTATATGTGAGAATATTGACAGGCGAAAAGAGATGCACACGGAGATGTCCTAAATTCGATGCTCACTATGAGCTGGTCCTTATCTACTATAAAGTGTTGGAAGAAAATGTTTAAGGACTTCCCCTCCGATTCGATTGACTACGAGAAGATTCTTGTTTTATCACTTCGAAGTTTTGACCAATTGATATTCGTTACGATACTTTCAGATAATAATTTTGAGTTTGATTCGATGTAGGTAGGTACCTAATATAATTGATTCTGATGGGTGATGAAAGAAAATACTGCTATTCGCTCCTAGATCTCTTCGTCCGATAATATTCATAAGAACATCGATTTTTTTCGAGTTTACTTTTTTTTTCTGGAAACTTTTATGGGTTTTCACTCCCGGTCCCTGAAACAAAATGTTATTGGAAATTTGAGGAAAAATGGAAATGCTCCTATGTCAATTCTTGCACTAATTTGTCAGGAGCAAAAAAGCTGTAAAAGATTGTTGGGTTGTCTTGATGTTGTCTATATAAGACTCTTTGATCAGTTGAAAACGTAAAAAAATCAGAATCGTCGTTTTTGCTTTTTCTATTGAACGCACAAATTACCATGGTAACCGTACGGTTGTTTTCAGATTTTATGAATGCGAAAATAAATTCGTACAAGATTGGCACAGGGCTTAGTGCTTAGTAATCCGCAGGAGTGCTTGAGAGCACTTTTGGGATTACTAAGCACTAAGCCTTTCGATGAAGGACCACAATTACTAAGCACTAAGCACTGCTTTTGAAAAAAGCTCGGAAGCACAGTGCCCGGGAGCACAAAAGGGCTCCGATTACTTTCACGAGCACAAAGCAAAGCACAATGCTTTGGCACAGCTCTGGTAGAAATGAATGGCGAGAACGTTATCTTGATATCTGAAATAGTGTCCCCGAACGTTCCGACTTTTTTTTATTCATTTGGTAAGCTGTTTTTCCTATTTGTATTAGAGTGAGGGGCGTGAGTTATTATAACTATCGGGGTTGGTTCATAGATAGATAGATACTATTACATCTGAAAATCAGTAGAATAATGGACACATTATTCTATGAGAGAAGATATAAGAATATTATATTTTTTGTCTCTAAATGGCACTTAGTTAATAAAATCAGTAGTAATGCGCATTGTTGAAATAAATTTTAAAAATTCATTTTTTTTAAGATTTTTAAGATTTTTCACGACAATTCGGTGTGGAATTTTTTACCGAATACCACGCGAAGTGGTATTACCAGTGAGAATTATGTGAATTAATTTGTATCCTTAGAAGATAAGAATATGGTGTCGAAGACTTTTTTCAGATTGTTTTTGCATTGTACTTCATTTTCAATTTTTCAATTATACCAATTTTTTGCCCAGTGCACTCCGATAAAGCGGAAAATTCTTTTTGAGTCGTACGGGCTGTATAGAGTGAAAAAAAGACTCATATACATACCTACATACGTACATACACTCGGAAAATATTACCCTCAATCTGAATCATATATGAATTCGGTCCATACCTCATCCCAATCCTGTATATGTATGTATATAACATCAATTCGATGTTCTAGGGATTCTCAAGCATCTGAACTAGAGGCCAAGCCTAATTTATCATGGAATTATGAAGTTTGGCATCCTACACGGTGACTATTTCAAGTAAATGACACTCAAAATTCTATTAACGTTTTTTTCCTTATGAACATTCTCAAAGTACTTTTCTAGGAATTTCAATGCGTCGGAAAGAGTCACACGGTTTGCTAATTAGAGTTGGCTCCATAAAAATAAAATCGCGGCCCATATGTCGTGGAACAGCTGTCAGTGACCTCCGAAAATTTGGAGAATTTCAGTATTTCTGGCCTTCTGGGTCTGCACCCAGAAGGCCAGAAATACTGAATGATACACATCTACCCTTGGAAAACTATTTGAGTATTTGGTCCAAGGATAACAAACTGTGTGATGATTTCGATGGTGGTTGTTTAGTTTTCCATTGTGTGGATAACTTCGATACAAATCGAAAAGCAATACAGAAATCTTTTTCAGTAAACAGTTTAAGATTTCGGAATATCGCTCGGACCTGTTAATTTTGTTCATGAGAGGGACATTTCTCATATCATAATGATGTGCGTATGTTGTTGAGAAGATCTTTTCCTACTGAATATGTCAGTGAACATTTTTCCATGATCAGATTTTTCGTTCGCGAAATATTCTGCTTTGAAAATGAAACACCTCTCAATTTATCTGAAGCATGAAATGAACAAGGCTGGGGCGTGAAATACGACAAAAAAAACCAGATGAGCGTCCTAAATAGTTTCATTTAACAAATGCTCAAATTGAGCCTCGCCTACTTCCATAAAATCATATAAATTTTGCTCCAATTTCCGTTTATTATTTCCCAGATTTTGGGAAGTTGCTCTCCTATATGCATCGATAATAAAGCAATGCATAATTTGAGCATTCGATAGATAGACCTATTGTTCCCCTGCTGCATTGCCTCTTTGAAATTGGTATTCATTTTATGCTCCATGTAAATTGGCTGATATTTCATTTTCAAAGGCGAATTTTACGTAAACAAATGATCAAATCTCAACAAAAAATAGTAAGAGGGAAAAGACCATTTCAACAACATATCGCACGACCTATCTTCCCTATTCGAATTCAAAGGGTTGGGGTTGCCACGTCGAGGGAAGGGATGATATGATGATGGTTTTTATGATGAAAAGTGTCCCCCTTATGAACCAAATCACCAGGTCCAAGCGGTTTCCCAAAATCTTGATTCTTCTAGGTACTAGGAAAGACCTCTGTTTCCTTTTCAATTTGCAGACATCCTGTATTCCTATATTAGTTTCTGATGCTCTGAAGCTGATTGCTGAGGATACCATAGTATTCATATACACTATGGTGCAAATGAAAGGAATAAATTCGTTATTTCGTTAACCGGCGACTTTAAGGAAAAATCCTGAAACCCGTCGATTTTTATTTCAAAAGGGGCTATTCGTAAGGATATCTTTTTATTTTTGACGTCATATCTATGCGAGCGTGATGACGTCATCGCTAAAATTTGTAAATAGAAATGTGGGTGTTGTAATGTATTTTTTGAAAGGTCTTTCAAATACCTATTCAACCATATCGATATGTACAGTAATTGATTTTTGTATTTGTTTGAAAAATTAATGACATTTTATCATTACAATAAATCTTCCATATGTATTATTCATTGAATACAACGAAACCTAAATTAAGTGCCCAAAGTGTTCACCTTCAGCTAAAATTCAATGAGAAATTTATTTTTGTGTGTCAATAAATACATCATACCAATTCTTAATTCATTTCATTGAGAAATCTGTTGAAATTTCATCAATAATATAGATACCTATACGCAAACCAATTACTGTACATATTGATATGGCTGAATAGGTATTCAAAAGACCTTTCAAATAATGTACTACAATACCCACATTTACATTTTAAAATTTTAGCGATGACGTCATCACGCTCGCATAGATGACGTCAAAAATAAAAAGGTATCCTCACGAATAGCCTGTTTAAAAATAAAAATCGGCGGGTTTCAGGATTTTTGCCCAAAGTATATATAGATATATAATACTATGGTTGTACTAGAAATTCCATAATGATTCATTTCCGAACTGACACCCTAGTTTTACTAAGTTTCAAAATTCAACTTGAATTTCTAGAGTGAGTTTCACTTTTAGTGTCGTCATTTTATTTTATTTCCCTTGTTATCCGAAAGCTCTGATATGAACTATTTCGAGGTTCGCAGTTTCCATAGCCTACTAAAATACAATAAAGGAAATCCACAAAAACGACCCAAAAAAAATAGGCATTTTTTTTAACGGATAAAGAAAATATCGCCAAAGACACATCTGAAACCCATAACCATAGGCCCCAATTTTGTTACTTCATACCGTGTGTTCACGAGGGGGGTTCAAAAAAATTCAAACATTAATTGAGTGCCCGGTGTGAAATCTAGTCCGCTATGAAGGTTTGAAAATGAGTGAATAAAATCAAAAGATAGTAGGTATACCAGACCATTTCACGCATAAACGAAATATTAATTTTAATGTTAGTCGGGAGGTATCGCACCTAATTAATCAAAGTGTTACTACCGCATACGTTACCCAGAGTCATGTTCACGCATTTTTACGCCGATTGTATTGACGCTTTAATAGGGCGATAACTCTGAATGCCGCCGTCGACTCAAGCAGGTGGTGTCTCCTCGGCTTATTATACAGTAGCCGCAGCGTCTGATAATGGCAGAAAACAATCTACCATTTTATACGGAATGTTCTTACATAAGGTAAGAGCGACATAACGTCGATTATTCCGTCGTAATAACAATAGCGAGCGACTACCGTTATCGTTTTTCCGTGTTGTTACGTTTGCGTTAAAACACTTTTGCACTGCTCCGAATAATATTGGGATCAATGTGTATTTTAGATCTACAGAGTAGGGCTCGTGAGTTCTGAAAGAGGGAGGAACTCTTGCTTATTATCTTTGAGCATCGTCCCAACAGATGGTTTTACTCATTGATGTGGTTAAATTCGATTCTGTCCGGTCGTAAACACGATGACTTTCGAAAGGAAGAGCATGGCAACGCAATTTAGCTAGGGGTTCCGTAAATATGACCGAAATTTGATTTACAAATAACGCATTCGATCGAGATTAATGACGTAATCAAGCTATATGCTGGATATATGCCATCGAATGGCGTAAACAGAACCATATAAAATTCTAGCGAATTATCGAAGAAAAAACCTGATATTTTTGTTATGATCCGGGATCATTAACTATTTCTTTATGCGACAAAATGCGCCTTTATGAAAGAATGTAGGTACGAATGTCGCCTGAATGCTCCAGAATGTTAGGCGGAAGTTTGAGAAAAATTATATAGAAGTTGGCGAGGATATTCAGGATACTCATCTTGTTTTTCTGCACAAATTTTCCCACCTATTGTCTCTTGGAAATTGGTGATCATCTTATGCTTCCTTTCAAAACTGCTATATCAGTATGATGTATTTTTGGGATGGGTTATTTCAAGCTCTTTTGAAAAATGCAAAAATATATGGGATGTCAAATTTGAAATAAAATATATTTCATCAAATATCTAACAATACGTTTGGTTTCAGATTCAGAGGAAAATACTGACACCATTGAATTTCACACAAAAAAGAGGTTTTGTAATGTTGAGAAACAAAATCAATCTGAAAAAATGGCTGAAACATACACATATTTCTGTAATTTATATTTGGAACTATAATATGAAAACTTCAATGGGTGAGGATAGTTGCTGACCTATTCAATCGGAATGATCTTGATCAACAGTCCTGAAATTTTAATTTCTAATCGTTCAATTCAACTTGTCCCTAAAATTTTTTGATGAAATTCTCAGAATGAATTCAAAATTATTGATAGCCCTCTCTGCAAAACCAAGAAATCTTTAATTTACTTTCGTGGGTTGTAGAACCAGTATGTATAAAAACTTATTGAAACTTGAAACAAACATGGTGTTTCAGTTCGAGTGTCGCCTCATAGGCGTTCCTGATAAACTGGTGCTATTTGCTATCTGAAGATTTTAATTACTTAATAATAATACATAACTTTTTCCAAATTCTCTGTGAAGCTAAAATATTTTCGAGTTTTTATTCGAACTGTTGCGGTAGTGTTTATAGTTTTCGCAATATTAGGAAAAAACTGGAAAAAAGAGAAGATATGCGTTTTAACTATTATGTATATCTTTCGAATCTTCAAACGTGATCTGTCTTCACATACTCGAATGAGAAGAATGTGAGAATGCCGTGCATTTTTTGAATTTGGTGGATTTCATCACAGGTTGTTCCTAATATGGTGCACGAAATCCTTAACGAACTTCGACCAACATTTCTGTTTCACAAAATATTTTTTCATGCTTGCGTTGGATTTCACAAAGAAAAAAATGGCACGACATACCCACATTCGGCTACTTCAAGAATAAAGATTACGCTGAGGATATTGAGAATTCAAATGATACACGCGATATAATTATTTCACCTTTTAATCAGTTTTTTCTCGATATTATGAAAACTGTCAGGACTAAGGCAACAGTTCGAGAAGTCATTGAAAATTTATAACGTAATCACCCTAAAAAAAAATAAACATATAATTTTTTCACTTCCGGTTATACTACCGGAAGTGCTAGAGATTCAAACAATTTTTCAGCTGAACAAAGCATTTCAAAAACAACCTGCTTCCGGAACTTCCAATAGGCACTCGAACTTGGAACAACCTGTATATGCAGTTTTGTAGTCAAATTGACTCATATTTCAAAGGAACTTATTTTGATTTTCAAGAGAAATTTTGGGGAGAAAATTAGGAAATTGAAGACAAAACAATCAAATACAAACTTTCAATATGAAGATACTTTTGAGATCCTGGGCCTTAGATTCAGAAAAAAATATGAACGTAGGTTACAGAGAAAACCATTGCGAAAATCATCGAAATCATCGTTTTCGGCAAATATGATAGTTCGGAACCCTCAAAAAAAGTTCAAGTGTAGCTATGTGGATGTTGAAGTGACCCCAACATCATTTTGTTGTGTGTATGTTATTGAGGAAACGGAACTGAACTTATCGACGGACACGGGATCCTGATCGTGAGAAAATCGAAAACGAGCGTTGGTCGGTCTCTCTGCCTCATCATGTCCTGTGAGTCAGAGCTCGGGAATGTCTCATCTTCACTGGTGGAGTTTCATTTTCGATCGAACGGCAGTGGATTCGAGAATATTCAATACACCCGATTATGCAACCAAAAGAGAGTCGGGAATAGTTTCACGTGCGGTGTTTCTGAAAATTTTGGGAAAAGTCCGAGAATCATTTTCTAAGCGCTCGCGTGAATTTTTGAAACCAATTGAGTTTTGAAGCTCTCAGACGGTTTTGTCCGACAATCTTCAATTGATATCAAATCAGCAAAATCGAATTAAATTTCAAATCTTCCAAAAATTTATTCATTTCAGCATACGAACGATTATTCACGTAAACATAAAGTTTCGTTCCATAAGGAAAATATAATAGAATAAACGAATAATCAGATACACCGCGTTCATTAATATAATATATCAACAACCGCCATGGATCCGACTCGAACTTGCCACAAATTATCATCCAGGGAACTAGCGAAAGTTCCAACCTCATCGAAGCGGGTAGAAGTCGACCTAGGTTTCGATCTTTTTAGTGATCTCATCAGGACAACATAACCCTACTACGATGAAAATTGAAGTGGAACGGAGGTCCTCTTAACAAAACTAGATGAAGTCTTTAAGGTACAGTGTACGTCAAGGCGACATCTAGTCAAGAATTAGACCAACAATTCCCTCTCGCAGTCCTGGACGACGACAGATGGCATACCTCTCATTTGCCCCTTCAGCGAGCAGGAATGTGAAATCCACATAATTAAAAACCTGCGAGCTGGGAGCGCGAGAATCGTTCGTGTTTCGCGGCGTTTCACCAAAGCCCGTATCAACATAAACATAAAGTTTCGTTCCATAAGGAAAATATAATAGAATAAACGAATAATCAGATACACCGCGTTCATTGATATAATATATCAACAACCGCCATGGATCCGACTCGAACTTGCCACAAATTATCATCCAGTTTTGTTAAGAGGACCTCCGTTCCACTTCAATTTTCATCGTAGTAGGGTTATGTTGTCCTGATGAGATCACTAAAAAGATCGAAACCTAGGTCGACTTCTACCCGCTTCGATGAGGTTGGAACTTTCGCTAGTTCCCTGGATGATAATTTGTGGCAAGTTCGAGTCGGATCCATGGCGGTTGTTGATATATTATATCAATGAACGCGGTGTATCTGATTATTCGTTTATTCTATTATATTTTCCTTATGGAACGAAACTTTATGTTTATGTTGATACGGGCTTTGGTGAAACGCCGCGAAACACGAACGATTCTCGCGCTCCCAGCTCGCAGGTTTTTAATTATGTGGATTTCACATTCCTGCTCGCTGAAGGGGCAAATGAGAGGTATGCCATCTGTCGTCGTCCAGGACTGCGAGAGGGAATTGTTGGTCTAATTCTTGACTAGATGTCGCCTTGACGTACACTGTACCTTAAAGACTTCATCTAGTTTTGTTAAGAGGACCTCCGTTCCACTTCAATTTTCATCGTAGTAGGGTTATGTTGTCCTGATGAGATCACTAAAAAGATCGAAACCTAGGTCGACTTCTACCCGCTTCGATAAGGTTGGAACTTTCGCTAGTTCCCTGGATGATAATTTGTGGCAAGTTCGAGTCGGATCCATGGCGGTTGTTGATATATTATATCAATGAACGCGGTGTATCTGATTATTCGTTTATTCGATTATTCACGTATTTCAGAATAATTCGAGAATCACAAGCAAATCTAAATCGTCCAAAAATTAATTTCTTAGGGCGTAGGATACCTATATTTTTGCATGCATTGTAGATTCTCAAAATCAATTATGAAGCTCTCGATAATAAGTTAAGTAGGTATCTCGTACCATCGTTTATCGTCCAAACTGTGGGTTCCCGGGTTCCCCTGAGAAATTTTCCTTGCTTAATTCAAGAATATCATGGTTGAAATTCACATTCTTATTTCTCATCAATATTTTTTTATTAAATTAGAAAATCAACACAAAATCCGATTTTTGATTGCGTGTTCTACTTCCACTCAAACGAGTGCAACATCATTTCGCCACGATGTCTGTCTTTTGAGCCAGGCATGATATCAATTGACGAGATCATGAATCCATGGGTTCGAATAGGCTGGTAAATGGACAAAATTCGACCAGGAATTCCGTAAACATGGTCCTTCCAAATTCCGTTTTCCTGATCATTTCAAAACTACAGGTTCGACCGAGAGGAATTTCCATTCAGATGGAGATCATATCATTTCAAATGAAAAAAAAAACACGTAAATTATTGTGTGGGACACAATTTTTGTGATTGAAAAAATTTATCGCCAAATTTTGTTTTCAATGAATCGATTATTGAGGTGGCTGTGTGGGAGGTGACACCGTGTTGTTGAAACCACATTATCCTCTATATTATTCTCAACCCTGGAAAAATAAATTTATATAACCTTTTTCTGTATCGTTCTCCATTGACTGTTGTTCTTCGACCATTTGCTTAAAAAAAAGATCCAATCACTCCGCCAGCATGAATTGTGAGTGAGTTCATCTTGATGTAATACACATTTTCATGTGTATTTTTATCTGGAATTCTCTTTGTTCCCATTCAACCAAAATGAGCTTCATCCATGAATAAAAAAAAATTTCCAATATCATCATCCGGGATCATGGACGATTTATTCGACACCCTTCAAATAGTTTTTTCTGTAAGATTCTGTAGGAAGCACTCTGATGCTTGCTTCTGACTTCACGTCAGTCGTTAAGCTGGCCCATTTTTGAATTGCTCTTATGAATATATACACTACAGACGATTTTTCACGGGCTACAAGAAGATTTGTTCGGAATGAAAATACAGTATAAACTCCTTATGATTAATTTTCCCATTTATTTTATAATAATTTTGATTTCAGGAAAAACTGTTTCACGACAGATTACTTCAAGGGTTGCCTTGACACACTTCAACTGTCAGATGAATTGCAACAAATTCAGACATGGATAAAACAATTACACGGGGCAGATCCAGGGGTTTAGGTACACCAATACACCATTACTCAACTAACAAAAACTAACCTCCTCATATACATAGGTATAAAACATCATTAACACCATTAAATAAAGAAAGATCAGATCGGAATGAATTCACAGATGCATCCCAGAGCTTCATTAGATTTAGGTCAAAATCATTCAACAATCAACAATGATCGGTTAAACTCATTTGAATATTAAAACTTCACCTTGCACCGAAATCAACAACTAATTTCATGTTATCACTAATATCAGATATAATTCAAGTGAAATTTTAATGACATAAATACATAACATTTTTTTCAAGCGTTTCAACACTAATGCATTGGTAAAACAGCGGGTCCACTAGTTTCAATATTAAAACTTCACCTCGCACCGAAATCAGCAACAAATTTCATATTATAACTAATATCGAATATTCGAATATGATTCCTGTAAATATATCCGTTTTTTCTTTTTAGGAAACGCTGCTTTTCTACTCGAATCTTCAAAGGGTGTGTCGACTCATTGCTGCTTTCAGAAGAGCTGCCCAAATTTTCAAAAATGATTGAATATTTGGGGAAATAAAATGGTTCGATGCTCCAAGGTCCTATATAATTCTAGTCCATATTTAATTGTCTTTAGGCAATTGATGTATTATAAGTAAACATTTTGACAGAATCTTTAATCAAGCTCCTTATTTGGGTTCTCCAAGACTGTACTGAGAACCTCGCACAGAATCCTCAAGTCTCCTGAAATGACTTGAAAACCAATGAACCAAAATGATGGAAGGATTTTGTGGAATTTCACACTTGGAAAAGTTTGGTGGAAATCAAAACATCACAAATTTCAGAGTATTATTGATGAAAAATTTTCATCGTTGAAACGAACATTTATATTTATTTTCATTACTTATCTGATGATGGATTACTCCATCGGCTGGCAAAAGTATTTCATCATTGATCACTTTTTTCTATTTAATTCATGAATCATTTTAATTAAGCTGATTTATATGTATAAATTTTATTTATTGATACTGTTAGATAATTTATCAGTAAGAAAAATTCATTTGAAAGATTATATTCCCAATTTATCGTTTGTATTATGTACGTTTTTTCAAAATTTCTACTAAAATTGGAGAGTGATGTTTCTTGCACTTCTGGACCCATAAATATTACAAAACTTGTCACCTGAAAAATATGGAATATAGTTTTTTAGAAGCAAATTGTCTCTTCTTCACATTCCGATGTCAGTATTGCAGAAGTTGTCGATAAAATTTAAAACAGGTGCCAATATCTTTGAAGGATTCAATATTCTTATTAATTGAATGAATGTCTATATGTGCAATTCTTTAAATTTATTAATTTGTTGAAGAAAATGTAGCTGACGTTGTATTTTAAAAGTATTTTTTTATTGTTATGGCAGCTTCGAAAATAGTAGGATATAAATATAATTATTTTGAAATCTCAATTTGTATTACTTTATTTTCTACCCCTTAGCTCCTGAAACTGCCCAGTAGGATATAATACAGTCGCAGTTATTTTGAAAATTCGGTTTCTTCAAATCCAAAATATTTTCAGCATTGCGAAGTGAGGATGAGAGACAGTGACTAAAAAAACCACGGTCTTTCTATTTAATATTGAATGATATCACGTCCTCAGAATGAATTTGAAAGTGGGATCACAGGGATAAGGACAAAACCAGTGAAACAACTTCTTCAATAGCCGACGTTTCGCATATATATTTATGCTTCCTCAAGGCTAAAAACATACAAATATAAAAACATTTTCAACGAAGTCAAGGATACATAGAAAGACGACAACTTACCACATCGAATAGCTGTTAGGTTACATAAATATTAGGCGCATAGCAGGTACATAGGTACAGGTGAAGTCTGCATGGAGACTTCACGGTTTAAAAGCTATAGTTCGAATACTAAAATAACTAAAAATTAAAAGGATTAAAAGGTCCACAGGTAACCAAAAACAGAGTCTACAAAAAGTTTTTTCACTATATCTCTAAGTCCACAATATTCGAACCTGTTTAATACTCGTATACAGAAAAGATTTAGAAATCCCAGATGATTAACACTTCGGGTTAACATATAGATTTGAGGTGAGAATTTCTACGCCGCTGCATCGTTTCGGTCTGATTTTTGGCGAATGCACTAATGGTTTCGATCGTGACGTTTATGACATATGATTGTTTCCCTGCGCGGTGTAATATTTGTTGTTGAAGCATTGAGTTTAAATATATTTAAATATATAAATATATTTAAATATATTTAAACTCAATGGTTGAAGTGAAAAAACTTGAGTTTAAATATATTTAAATATATAAATATATTTAAAATATATTTAAACTCAATGGTTGAAGTGAAAAAACTTTTTGTAGACTCTGTTTTTGGTTACCTGTGGACCTTTTAATCCTTTTAATTTTTAGTTATTTTAGTATTCGAACTATAGCTTTTAAACCGTAAAGTCTCCATGCAGACTTCACCTGTATGTACCTGCTATGCGCCTAATATTTATGTAACCTAACACTCCTAACAGCTATTCGATGTGGTAAGTTGTCGTCTTTCTATGTATCCTTGACTTGTTGACCGTTGAAAATGTTTTTATATTTGTATGTTTTTAGCCTTGAGGAAGCATAAATATATACCCACACAGCACATGTACAGGGTGGCCAGATTTCGATGATTTAGTACTACAACTCTTCAACTATAAGAGATAGAGAAAAAGTAATATACATGTCATGTTCTCTTTTTTCGAGAAACCGAAATTGCTGAAAACCCGAAGTTGCTACGGCGTCTAGTTTCCGAGCTACAGGGCGATTCTGGAATTTGGCCAATTATTATAATTGACTATAACTTCCGTATTACAGAATCTACGCTCTCGAAATTAACACATCTTTAGGGCACTTTTTTACTGCTTTCCAGCGGTGCTATTGGATTTTTTGTATCTGCTCAAATTTCGGAGCTATAACAAAAATTTTTTTTTCTCAAATGGAAACCATAATGGAAAGTGATATTTCCGAATAGATCTTTCTTCAACGATTTCAAAAATATATATCATGTTATACTTCCGAGTTCACTATATATCGAAAATTTCGAAAAAACACTTTTCGTTCAACAAAATCCAAGCAGGCTTTGATTCACTTCCTTCAAAACTGGGGCGGTCATAGAATTTCATGTCTTATTTATTTTCACTTGTCAAATTCAATTCAGTTTCATCATTGTTGTATCGTCTGGCGCTTCTAAAATTCTTATAAGGTCATTCATAGAATTCGATATCTCACATTTATTGTAAGCGGCCAAATTGATTCAGGAAATATTAGCTTTATTATTAGGTACTCAGACCAATAGAGGGGCTTCGGGAAACTTGTTGATTCTAGTATCTATGATTTCTCTGCTAAATTGAAAAATGAAAAGCATTTGAATACTTATGTAACCCGTTGATAGCAATAATTAATGTTTCCATGAGGGGCAAAAAAAAGCTCCTTCAAGAAAAAATATAGATTTATTTGAAAAAAAAGTATATTCACAACAAATGTTCAAATCGTTGTCCATTGGAGCGAGTCATTGGAGGAAATATATAAATTGCATGATGTGATATAAATAAGAACTTTAGAAGCGCCAGACGATACAATGATGAAACTGAAATGAATTTGACAGGTGAAAATAAATAAGACATGAAATTCTATGACCGTCCCAGTTTTGAAGGAAGTGAATAAAAGCCTGCTTGGATTTTGTTGAACGAAAAGTGTCTTTTCGAAATTTTCGATATATAGTGAACTCGGAAGTATAACATGATATATATTTTTGAAATCGTTGAAGAAAGATCTATTCGGAAATATCACTTCCCATTATGGTTTCCATTTGAGAAAAAAAAATTTTTGTTATAGCTCCGAAATTTGAGCAGATACAAAAAATCCAATAGCACCGCTGGAAAGCAGTAAAAAAAGTGCCCTAAAGATGTGTTAATTTCGAGAGCGTAGATTCTGTAATACGGAAGTTATAGTCAATTATAATAATTGGCCAAACTCCAGAATCGCCCTGTAGCTCGGAAACTAGACGCCGTAGCAACTTCGGGTTTTCAGCAATTTCGGTTTCTCGAAAAAAGAGAACATGACATGTATATTACTTTTTCTCTATCTCTCATAGTTTAGGAGTTGTAGTACTAATTCATCGAAATCTGGCAACCCTGTACGTACAATGGACGAACAATGGATGTTTATTATGGATGTTCGAAACATCCATTGGATGTCCAGAATTGGTACATAGTACATCCAAAGGACGTTCATGGGACGTCCAGGACACCACTTTGGACGTACAATTCAAGTCCAGATAACGTCCAATGGATGTACATTGTGCCTATCTTGGACATCCATTGTACGTACATTGGATGCACATGTACCTACATTGAATGAACAATGGACATTTATTATGGATGTTCGAGACATCCATAGGATGTCCAGAATTGGTACATAGTACATCCAAAGGACGTTCATGGGACGTCCAGGACACCACTTTGGACGTACAATTCAAGTCCAGATAACGTCCAATGGATGTACATTGTGCCTATCTTGGACATCCATTGCATGTCATATGTACGTACATTGTATGAACAATGTTTATTATTACTGTTCATAATATAAAGAAATATTCAAAGCAATTTAAATCCAGTTAATTATTTAGTAACACTGAAATTAATCAGATACTAGATAATATCTAGTGTTAAAGGTATATCTAGTAGTTAGTAGAGGTAGATATACCTATAACCTATAACATCATCACTCATCAGTCATCAGTAGGCTTGTGTAGTACATGTACTATGTACTATTAGGAACCGGTTCCCATCACTGTACTAAAAGAAACGTTTCCCAATCTCCATTCTTAATAGTACTATTCGGTCTTTTAGTACATCTACGAGAGAAAGCATAGCATTTTAGTCCTTATATACGACGGCATAAGGTTCATATTTGCTTAGCGCTAGTGAACTATTGGGAATTATTCGGTCTTTTAGTACGTTGAAAGGAAGGGAATTTGGTCCATATCCCCATGAAACATACGGGTCACATTGCCTCAACGTTTCTCTTATTCGTTCATTTGTGTCTCTAGTACATCTGGGATCGCTCATGAAAGAACGAACTATTGGGATTTATTCGGTCTTTTAGTACATTCAATGGAAAGGGAATTTGGTCCTTATTCCATTGTACTTACGACTCATATTGCCTTAACGTTTCCCTTATTCGTTCATTTGTGTCTCTAGTACATCTGGGAACGCTTAGCGCACGTGAAAGAACGAACTATTGGGATTTATTCGGTCTTTTAGTACATTCAACGGGATGGGAATTTGGTCCTTATTCCATTGTACTTACGACTCATATTGCCTTAACGTTTCCCTTATTCGTTCATTTGTCTAGTACCCTAGTACATTTGGGATCGCTTAGCGCTCAAGAAAGAACGAACTATTGGGATTGGGATACATACACTTATTCGGTCTTTTAGTACATTCAACGGAAAGGGAATTTGGTCCATATTCCAATAGACTTACGACTCATATTTCCTTAACGATTCCTTTATTCGTTCATTTGTGTCTTTAGTACATAGTACATTTGAGATCGTTCAGCGCTCAAGAAAGAACGAACTATTGGGATTGGTATACCTACATTCATTTATTAATTTAATTTATTCGGTCTTTTAGTACGTTGAAAGGAAGGGAATTTGTTACGGCTTTCGCGGCCATTTGGGAATTGGTCCATATTGAACCATTTTCTCAATAGTACTATTAGTACTAATAGTACTATTAAGGTGTACTAGTTCACTTCTCGAATTGTACTAGTACAGAGCGATCCCACAAGTGACCGAGCAAGCACAAGCCTACATCAGCACACGCCTTGGGATCTGACTCGTTCTAATCAGCTTGCCACAAGCCACAATGCCACACATCATCATCCAGGAACCTAGCGAAAGTTCCAACAACATCATTTCATGATCTTGTACGGATCAACGGATCTGTGCAGCGGAACGAAGGTCCTCTTAAAACAAAACGGAAGATCGTTCTGGGGGAAGACTACCGCATGGCGACATCTAGTTATGAATTAGACAAACAATTCGCTCTCGAAGTTACGCGGTCGAAGATAGATGGCATATCTCTCATTTTCTCCTTCCAGTACTACATGGTAATATAGTCACTGTATCTCCTCAGCAAGCAAGAATGTGAGTTTTCACATAAGAAACATGAAGGCGGGAGCGTGAGAATCGTACATAGTTATCGGTATGTCCGAAAATAATAATTATCCAACGAAAGTTTATTCTAGAAGGAATTATTCCAAAAGGAAAAATTAATCAGTAAAACTGAGATTAATCAGATATCAGTTGTTGATATTTATATCAAAGCACGCGGTATCTGATTTATCTCAGTTTTACTGATTTATTTTCTTTTTGGAATAATTTCTTCTGGAATTAACTTTCGTTTCGGTCTGAAACATGGCCGATATGGCGCTCATCTGCGAATCGTCTATAATGTATCTGAATTGGACGTACAATGAATGTTCACTGTTGAATTTACAATGGACGTCCAGAAATGTACATTAACTGGACGAACAAAATATGCACCATTAATAATGTATCTGAATTGGACGTACAATGAATGTTCACTGTTGGATGTACAATGGACGTCCAGAAATGTACATTAACTGGACGAACAAAATGCACCATTGAACAAATTTTATTTGAAGATTGTGTTTGGAAATACTATTGATTTTCATTTGGAACAGGGAAAATAGATGAGATTCAAACAGAAAATTCATATATATTTTTGGACATTATATGTATGTACAATGGACGTACGTTCGTAACAACCAATGGACGTCAACAATTGTAAGTACAATGGACATCCATTCAACGTCCATGGACGTTTGGACTTGATATGGTCGTAAAATGGACGTCCAATGGATGTCGTGTGCTGTATGGGTATGCGAAACGTCGGCTATTGAAGAAGTTGTTTCACTGGTTTTGTCCTTATCCCTGTGATCCCACTTTCAAATTTCTATTTAATACTACCAAATGCATTAATGACAATCCGATCTCTCATGAAGAAAAAAATAAACAGTTAAAATTCTTGATAAGAAAAATACCATCACCATCACGAACACGTATCATTGTAATGTAATTCTGTGAGATGCACTTCACCGTAACCGCTTACAACTGTGAATACCAATCGGAAATGGAACCAAAAAATGATTATAGTAATATCATTGAGTTTAAATATATATATAATGTATATTTAAACTCAATGGTAATATTACGAGTACTATCAATAATTTTAGGATAGTGACTCTAATAATGGAAGAGTTGTCTCAATGGATTTATATTTCATTGCGAATTAAATACCTACTGGTTTATCTGATATGAATGAATCAATTACAATGAAAACGAAAAGATGGCACAAGAACCCAAATGTCAAGCTAGGGCCTATTGAAAAGCTAGTGGTGTGGATCCTGCTTTGAGATGATCGACCATACATAAACCGTAGTGAAGATGAAGGAATATCATAAATGAATCTCTGTGTATATGTCAATATGTCACTACTATACATCGGAACCGCCGCGCCGGTAAAATTAATTGCCGTGTATACGTACCATACAGAAATCACCGTATTCGTGATGAACCCAATAAAAATCTATCAATCAATGGTTGTGATCAGCTTATTTTCGATATTTGTATTAGCCATTATTATACATTCATAGGGAATATTGAATATAAAATGTTTATCGCCATAATTCCAATTTGACAATTTGTGAGTCAATATCGAAACCATAAGCCCGCTCCCCACTTATGGCGCGAATCGCGCCAAGAATTCTTGCCGTGAACCTGGCCAAGAATTCGCGGCTAAATAAGTCATTCACACACCACACCCACAAAAATTTTCGCACTTTGGATCTCGGCATCCCCGCTGTCTACGAAGACTTTTCGCCTGTTTAACCAGCTATAAAAAGGGTTCATTCTGATAATAATCAAGAAATTCTTATTTCACTTATCTCCTCCAAATCTAATATAACTCCACTTCATAGCTACAAGAAAACTATTCATTTTAAAAGCGAATAAAGTCAGTGAACAAGCATTACATCATTACTGCCCTGGTACCGCGAACGCCTGTGAGTGTGGATGGAATATTTGTGCTAGGGCGCGAAGCCTTTGTCGCGGAACAAGAGACCGCAACGAAACGGAGAAGGCCGCGACGCGCGAACGTGACACAAGAAAGTTATCCACGTTCGCGGTATTGGCCGAGGTTCTTGCCATGAGTGTGGAGCGGGCTATAGGGGATTCGTGCTAAGCTATACGCCCTCTTGCGGATAGTGAGAGAACCGAGCTAAAAGCCATTGAGCGGCCATTGTCTTTCTTGTCGTTTATGAGAAAACGTTGAGCTTCAGTTGTGATAGTTAATTTTTGTGTTTTTATATATACTGTTGGAGATTTTCGAAATGAACCAGTATTGTTGTGTCCCCCAGTGTTCATCTTGGATAAAACGAAATCCTGATTTAAGTTTCCATCTTTTTCCGAAAGCAGGAAAATCGAAGGTTACTGTGGAAACTAAGCTTGGATCCAAGGAACTAGTTGATAGAAGGTTGTTGTGGATAAGAAAATTGAAAATCGGAAAAGATGTGTCCAATACGATGAAAGTCTGCTCATTACATTTTCTCGAAAGTGATTTTTTACAGAAAGGTAAGTGTACTATGATTTAAATCCTTTATATTCCATTATTTTTTTTTAGTTAGAGTAAAACGTCGAACATTGAAATCCTTCGCTGTGCCGTCCCAGAATCTGCCACAAGGGTCATGTGGTACATCCCCCGGACCATCATCCAGAGCTCTTCGAAAGAAACGAGAAGAGTGTCCAACAAAAGCTAGTGCCATTTGTGAACCAATGGAAGTAAATATTGAGAACCAGCAAGAGGAAATTTTGAATATAGATTTGGAGGACCAAGAAGCAGCAGAAGCCTTACTAAATTTATTTAATTCTGTCAGTTCCCAACCTCTGCAAAAATCTAATGAAGAACCTTGTGCAGGGCCAAGTTCAAGGGACATAGGAGTGCAAGTGAACACGCCAAAAGTGCTGACATTGTGTGAACTCATTCTGGATAGTGACGAAAAACTAAAAAATTTTACAGGGGTAAATAATTTTAAAATATTTGACACTATAGTAGAGATTTTTAAAAAATATTGTAAGGACAAAAGAAGTCATCGGTTGAATGTAAAAGAGAGATTAATGTTAGTGTTTACAAAGTTCAAGACAAACTTAACTTATGTAACTTTGGGTACGTTATTTGGAATTTCAGCAGATTTAGCAAAAACATACATAGGTATATGAAATAGTTCCCCTGTTATCGAAAGTTCTGAGACCATTAATTTATTTTCCACCTAAAAGAGAAATACTTAACAACATGCCTATTTGTTTTGAAAACTTCCAAGATGTGAGAATTGTATTAGATTGTACAGAAATTCATGTTCAAACCCCAAAATGTTTATGTTGCAGAATAAGATTTTATTCCCAATATAAATCGCATATGACTGTTAAATTTATGACTGCGGTGTCTCCAGGGGGTTTAATTACTTATATCAGCAAAGCATATGGAGGAAGAACATCTGACAAAGTAATTTTTGAAGAAAGCAACATCATTGCATTGTTAGATCCTAATAGAGATGCAGTCATGGTTGACAAGGGATTTAGGATTGAAGATATTTGCAACATTCACAAAATAAAATTGATAAGACCTCCATTTTTAAAAGAAAAAAGCCAGCTTTCTACTGAAGAAGCTATGTTGAATGCCAAAATTGCAAGAGCAAGAGTTCACATTGAACATTCTAATGGGCGATTAAAAATTTTTAATATACTGAAAGGAACAATACCCTGGAACATTCTTCCTTTAGTAGATGACATTCTTGTTATTATTTGCGCAATAACCAATCTATCGTCTCCTATTTTGGCAGATGAAAGGTTTCTCTCAAAATAGATGATTTTCTTATATTTAACATGTTTTGAATACTTTTTGGTTCAATGATGATACAAACAAGAGACAACAAAGTGTCTCTAATATGAGGGGATTGCAGGGAATGAAATGGCAGACCAGCTAGCTTTCATAGGTCCGGAACCGTTTTGTGGAATAACAAAGGATTACATAAGAGGGGAACTTCACTTACTCACTGGACATTGTCGCCTAAAGAAGCATTTGTTGAGAATGGGTTTATCGGACACTGATGGGTGTAGATTCTGTGGGGAGGAGGAAGAAACTCCTATTTACCTGGTTACGGAATGCTATGCCATTGCAAGCCAAGGAAAAGAGTGCTTTGGACAAGAAACTTGTAGAAGTGGGGAGTTATCCTCATTGAAGCCGTCCCAGATAATGGATTTCATCAAATCTCTGGAACTGGAGGGCGAGATGTAGGAGGCGCGATGATAACAGCTCTGATAGGGGGCACAATAGACCTTAAGGTCGCAGTGAACTGTAACCCCTTTTCACTATAACTATAAGAGGGGAATTCAAGAACTGGCTAGTTAAGTTTTTCTCAGGTTTATTGTTCACAACAAAAATGCAACATTTTTTGGAAATAGTTGTTTTTTACAGTGGTTAACATATTTAAAGTGAAATCAAAATCAAACTCGATTTCCATAATTAAAACACTGTCATCGTAAGATGCATATATAACAAAATATGTTTTACTCAAATTCAAAACAGCCATGCCCATTTGTATTTGTGCATAATACTTATGTTTTTTTTTCAATTTATATTCTCCATTTTCTTGAAAAATATATTTTATGTTGGGAATTGTGTCCAAAACAGTTTTTGTTTTCCCTAAAAAAAACAATATACCTATTTGTATTTCTTAAATAAAAGATCTTACCTTCAAAAACGCATTTTATTTCTAAAAGATATAGAGGATTATCTCCATCAAAAATAACTCCATCTGGAGAATAGCCTAGCCATTCATTTGCTGCTGAAATGACGAATCCACACTCCACAACTTTCATTTGAGATATTGTTACAAAAATTTCTCTGGCAGTACTTTCATATTCTATACCATGTTTTACATATTTATTTGTAAATGGAACTGGACAAAAGTACCTCAATGCCTTAGTTTTCCAATCTGATTTCGAGTAAGTATAAATTTCATAACAGCGACTGCCAGTAAGTTGCAAGAGTTCCTAACATCATCATCATCTACAGAAACACAGACTTCTTTTATTTTATGTTGAAAACATGGTATTTCTTTCACAGGTACTGGTTTATATTTGTCTTTTGTCACAAATTTTTGAGTTGACCAGATACATTTTTTATCTGTTTTGGATACATACTCCAGTGACTCAACATCCTCCCTAAAACAAAAAAAGGAAAGCAGAAACAAGAAAAAGTGAATTAATAAATTATTCATATATTGTTCAAAATCACTCTTGCACGATTGCGCTTTTTTTTTGGACCTATATACACCTTATACATTTGATAAGTAAGGCAGATACATGTTTACATCTGCCACTATTTCCAGCTTTGCAGGAACATAACATGGAATCAATTTTGATGCCACTGGAAATTGATATTTTTCCTGATATTTCATGAGGATTAGAATCTAAGGAACTAGATTGCAAACACAGACCATACAAATAAATGCTATCACTATTGACTTCTGTTTTTCCTGCCAAAATTAAATGTCCTGCATTAACCACATTTTCACCTTCTACCACGCATTTAGAAGTTGTGGAGCCATCCAAAAATCTCATGTATTCCAAAATGCTTAGCTTCATTTCTAAAAATAAAAAGTATTTTTTAAAAGGAGTAATGGTTTCCACTTTATATTTAGTCGCTTACCTGACACTACTAAACTACCTACAAGAAAATAAAAATTGAAATGTCCTTCAAATTATCTAATTCTAATAAAAAACACAAAAGAGACCGATTTGATAACACAACACAAACGTAAATGCTCTGGTGAATGGTACTTAGCTAGCTTTCAGCTGTCACCGTCATGGCGCTGCGATCTTAACCCGAGTACAGTGACTTTATACAAGACAGTGGCGACACGCTCATGTCTCAATTTCTATTGGTAGTTGGATGTTACGTTGTGAATTCCGCCATTAAGAGGCTAATTGTGTTTGTTTTCTTTTGGAAGCACAGAACAGAACAGAATAATTAGTGTTCTGTGCACAGAACTATAACTTTTTAGGTTAGTATCATAGAGAAAATGAGAATTGTATATGGTTAGTATCAAAGATGTACTCTATAATCTTTGAATTTTAACCTCCAATAATCTGACATTAGCCTCTTAATGGCGGATTTCAGCTCCTTGTCGCCACTGTCTTGTATAAAGTCACTGTAAACTAGTGTAAACCCGAGTTGTCTATACAGTCGGGATGATTCAATGGAATCCATGGCCACCCCTCTGTGTCCGCCAGTGGCTGTCCCACTGAGTAATGAATTACCAATTATGGGTAATTTAAGCTTCAGTTATTTCCGCAAATATATTTATTACACAAACAGCAAAATCAAAAAACATTTCAATAATGAAGCTACAAGAGGAAAGTAGACATCCATGGAACTCACATTATAATGGGATGATATAAGCCTTGCTACTCAGCTTGAAATTATGGGTAAACATCTCAGTTGGTGGAACTGTGGGATTTTCATGTTTCCATGGATAAACAGAAACATAGAAATACTATATAATTTACTAATTATGGGCAATTTTGGATATATTATAATATATTTATTCCCAAACAGCAATTCAAAAACATTTAAAAAACGAAGAGAACAGATGAAAATTGACATCTCACGATTGAAACTGATCATCTGAATCCGATCCACTTGGCATTTCAGCATGTGTTTCTGTTCTGTGTGACAGCTCATATCCATGGAGACCTAAAAACTCAGTGTTGCACCAACTTGAGATGTTCATACCATATATCTACTAATACCAATATGGATATTATACCCATAGAAATCATAATATATACCTATATGTACTAACTCTAGAATGATAATTCCTTCGAGTTTCGCAACGAAAAACGTGGCGCATAGGCAACTGATTCTCAATGTGCGCATGCTCACCATTAGGACATTTCACGTAGAACGATGCCAAGTCCCTAAATATTTTGTCGGTCCTATTTTAAGTTCAATATAATCAAACAATAAAAATGTTCCATTGAGTACCAAACTTATTTTATAGCTCATGCGCGACTTCCTACGACTATTAGACACATTAATATCATAAGTGAATTGCAATATTTGTGGAATTGGTGAGAAAATTAGAGCAATGATGTAGCAAGTTTTACTGAAAAGATATAGACCGTGCAACACCGCATTTTCTTCCTCATGGCAAATGACTTTGAAATTACCTTAGTGAAAGTCTACGCAGGGACGGTTCAGTCACAATTTACTGGTGCTTTAGTTGCTGTATAAACACTATCAACTGTTTATTTCGTGTTTAATATTCTTCGTGTGCATTTTGCTTTTGTTGTGTGATGTGTTCGATTTGGATTTTTTCGTATCCAATAAACAATGAACTGTATAGTGTTGTGGTGTAATAACAAAGGGAAGATTCCCGGAATTAATTATTTTGGGTACGTACTTAATAATTTCTCCGTTGCAATTCCACCACTTGTTGAATTATTTGAATTTTCATAAGAAAGAAATATCATTGTGACAACATATCGTTTGTTTAGATAGATAGATAGATTAATTAGTCCTTTAGATGTACAAAAAAACTATACAGATAGGATAAAACAGAATTTACAGAAGAGTAGATTTGAAAAAAAAATGAAATTACAGGTATACCTGGCTATAGAGCCGCAAGAGATGGACAATACATATACAGGGTCTTTCACGAGGAACCTCACCCATATTTATACGGGAAACTACTGAACGTATTTTCATGAAATTCAGCACTTATAAGTATTTCACGATGCTTATGAAATCTAAAATATTTTCAAGGCATGAGCACCTCCGGTTTTTCCGGAAATGACGTCAACTTCCGTTTTTCAAATTAGAACACCATTTTTTTATTGCGGAAATAGATTCCTTAGAAAATTTCAAGTTATTTTGATGTAACATTTTTCAGTTTTGGTTGGAAAATTCTCTCTGAGCGGGAAAATTCGAAAAAAAAATCGAAAATAGAGCTCCGCTGAAACAAGAATAACTTCGAGGTTTTTGGATGGAAAATTTTCATTTTTGGGATTTTTCAAGATGTAAGATTGATGTATCCACTTTAAAAATCGAAATCACGATTCATGATACAGGGGGTGAAAAAATCGCTTTCGAAGTTAGGGATGACAAAATCGTGAAAAATAAATTTTTTCAAATTAGAATCCCATTTTTTATGGCAGATATTGAATCTACGTTAAAAAATAATGTGAGTGTATGCATCACACCCTTGCCCTAAAGTGGATATTAACTCACAAAATATCCATTTTTGCAGGCAAGTTACCAGTGGCGGCTCGTGACAGTTTGAGGTGGTGAGGCACATATCTAAAATTTTTGGAATTTCAGGGGGGCAAAACTTCGTAGTTTCAATTTCAAATGGTAAATGAAATTAAGATAGGTCTTTTCTTTAACAAAATTTCCTCATCCCACCCCTTCCTGAGATATAACTCTTAAATGTGGTAACTTTATTCAGTGAAACAAGAAACTTGAAATTCTGTATTTTCGTATCTACACTCGCAACTAACCATGGGTATTTTTTCAATACTTTTTTTCGAGATGAAGTTTCATGAAATAAAATTATGAATTTTTTTATTAACACAATTTCCGATTCCAATTTTTTTTTCCTAAAACCAATATCTCAAGAGAAAAAAAAATAAAAACTCAATTTTAGTCACCACCTTCTGAGGGTTATATCTCGGAAAGGGGTGGGCTGAGGAAATTTTGTTATAGGTTATAGGAAAGACCCATCCCAATTTCACACGAGCAATCACCTCCTGAATTTTCTCGCATGAATTCAGAAACACCCTGTATAGTCTAACTAAGGTATACAATATGAATGAGTTATTCTAATGAACCATCTTCTTCGTCAGTTGCGTAATAATCTGAAATTTAAAAAAAAAATTAATTATGGCTCGTGATATTATCATTATGGCTGCATTATCAAATTTGTTTTTAAGTATCTTTCCTTTGAAGAAATCAGTCCCTTGCTATAGTAACATTAGTAACGCCCCAACAGATAGAAAGTCTGTATTAAAAATATTCTAGGTAGTTAAGCTTATTTCTCGATCTCTTTTTCGAAATATATGAATACTTCAAAATTGAAAATCGGGTTGTATTTGAATCTGATTAGAAAATTGAAATGCTTATTTCAGTAGATATCGAGTACCTATCCAAAAATTATTAACAAATATGATAATAATTCAAACGTCCGAATTCAGAGCAGTTTTCCCTGTGCCAGACAACAATCGAAATTTCACTACCGTTTCTCCGAGCCGACTTCTGAACGAATATCCGGCCAAGAAAACGCATTGAGGCTAGCCTTACATAGGTCTATAAACGCGCCTACCACAGCGGACAGACGCAGCAGTCGATTGTCGAGGATTACGTTACGTGCTAGACAAGGAAGCGCGTGAGGCTAGCCTCTAACCGTTTACTTCTTGAAGAGGGAGTGAGATGGATACACAGGAATCGAGAGATATGGGAACGCGGGGCTTTTTAGCGAGTTCGACAAGTGCATATCTCGTCTTAGAGGCCTACCACACGCTCAAGCTTCACGACAGTTTGGCTTGCGCAAACCGGCTTGAACACTGAACACTGAGGGAAACTGTATATAATTCTCCCAACCACACGCTCAGTGTTCAGTGTTCAAGCCGGTTTGCGCAAGCCAAACTGTGGTGAAGCTTGAGCGTGTGGTAGGCCCATTATAAGCTAAATACATGGGACGGGATGTAATATGGGAACGGATATTTATTGACGAAATGATTCTTGTTAAATGAAGCACGAATGCTTTTGACGAAGAATGGATAAACATGCGAAATTAATTGTTACAGAAATGATAATGATGCTGGAATGATACAATAGAATATTCCATCAATACGTGTATTTTTTCAAATATATTGGTGAGGCACTGCCTCACCTGCCTCATAGGATAGGACAAGCCGCCACTGCAAGTTACGAGTTTTCGTTCACGGTCAAAAGACACGGTGTCGCCAGTAGACCAAATAAAGCATCCGAAAGTTATCGCGTGATTTATTAACATAGTGTAACGAGAATGTGACTGATGCGCTGGCTGATGCGGCGCGCAGAGAGGTTGAGAAGCGATGGAAGGAGGGAGAACGGAGTGATCAGGAGGCGAGGAAATCAGTCGGTATCAGGAGAGAAGTTGGGTGACACGTCCTAAGGAAACGTTGAGATTCAAGTATTTTTTTTTGTTCGGGTTAATTATTGTGGTCATAAATAAATTACGTTAATATCGTCAGGGAGTTTCATTATTTTCATTACAATAGAATATAGATGTATTGGTTGGGCCAGCACACGAGAATCGGCGACCAGTGAGCCGCGGTGGGCGGTCCGTCAAATTCGCCGCAACGTTGTCAGATTAGGCAATTATTTCGGTATTTGCAGAATAGATCATTGTTTTATTTCCTTCATTAGCACTTCGGGTGTTTATATTGTTGTTTAAAGCCCATAATTCCCTCATGGAGGTTTTCATGTGAAATTTGATACAATGGATCTCTAGGACTCAAAAAATGATATTTTTTCATAAAAATGATGATCAAACAATCAGGAAGGTTTCTATAGAGCGGCTACTTTAGTTGCCACTGGAATGATTCATATAGACATTATTCCAAGTCAAATAAAACTAGAACATCATACATATTTTTTCAATTTTATTCAACACTATAGTATTCATCATTTGCCATATTAGTTTTTTTTTATTTTACATTGTGAAAAACCTTGAAACACTCATCAGGGTGGATGGGAACCTCGCACTTTTTGCATATAAAAGTCGTACGCCTACCACATATTTTGCAACGACGGTACTTGGATTCACCTTTCTCGATGAAATGATCTATTCGATCTTTTCTAATTTCTTCGAGAGCTGGTGTGAACTCTAGAGATGATCGAACTCCTGGTAACATTGAAGGACTGCCGTAGGACTTCAGAATAAAAATTGCACACTGACGTCTGAAATCCAACAAAGGAATATCGTGACCAAGGCGCCGATACAATAACCAGCCTTGTGTGCTGCATACATCCACAGTCCACGAGAAATAAGGCCACCACCATTTTTTTGACCTGATTCTGTTTCGATAACAAGCCAAAAACTGATCAGAAATATCTACCCCACCCATGTTACTATTATAGCGAGCAATAGGACCTGGTACTTTGACTTTTCGGTTCTGGAGTATCGATTAGATTTGGACATGGGGTATACATTATCACAATTAGTGAGCACAGTAACAACATTGTTGTCGTTCCAACGGACTGCCAAGATATCTCCAGAAGAACTAGTTGCTGTTTCACCTCTTGGTTTTTTCTTCCACGTTTTTTTATCAGGTAGCTTCATTGCAGCACTACATCGATTCTCACGCAGAGTACCAGTTCCACCAAGTCCTCTGGAATTAAGTTCTTCCAACAAACCGACGGATGTGAATAGATTGTCAAAGTACAATCGAAAACCCTTTGACAATTTCATGTGGTCAACAACTCCAATTACTACATCACCTCCTTGACCAAGACCAGTTTCTGGAAGACGAGTTGAATTACCACAATAGGGTTCAACATGATGAATGTACCCAGAAGGATCTGCGGCAACCCATAACTTGAAGCCAAATCTGATCGGTTTGCCGCGAATATACTGTTTGCACCCATGCCTTCCGTAATAAGGAATCATGCTCTCGTCGACACTTATAGTGGGTCCAGGACATATTTGTTTGAAGCAACTGTTGAGGTGATCAAAAAGAGGCCGGACCTTATACATTCTATCAGTTTCATCATTATTTTCATTGTCAGCTAAGTGAATGAAACTCATGAGCTCATCGAATCGATTTCGGCGGATTGCATCAGAAACTAATTTTTAATGGACATCTGGATCTTGTTTCCAGTAAAGTCTTCTGTATGGAAGAGGGTGGTAACCTGACAGCAGCATAACTCCGACGAAGGTAATGATTTCTTCAGAAGTGGCATTGAGGTTGTGAACTAGTTTTTAGTTTTTGCATAGCATAACGATTTGTTTCTGTTACAATCTGACTCAACAAATCTTCAGAAAAATAAGCCCTAAAAGCGTCAATAGGACTTTTGACAGTTTCTTTCAGGAAATCCTCTGCCAAGGGTCGATACTCGGAATCTAATTCAGGAATAGTTGAAGATAACTCATTTATCATCGGATTCCAAGTACTTTCTGTGGGCCGCTTTCGCTTGGTGCTTCGAACTCTCTTCTGCGAAGAAGCCCTGTGTTTAGGTTCTTGTGTATGGTCCTCATCTTCGATGGTAGGAATTACGTTATCATCATTGGATTCTGAATGCCTCATATCCACCTGAGAGCGCAATATACGGGCAGGAAGGTGATCAATATTTCCAACTACCTCTTCATCCGATAAATCAGAGTCCTTATCTGTATCTGCACCAGGAGGTTCATCAGGAGGGCATACGGCTATAGAGGTAGGTGATATGTCCTCATCGTTCTCGATAAGGTCAAGTAATTCGTGAAGAAGTAACCCAGTGCCGGAACTTCCACGAGTATATCTGTCGAAATCATTGAGTGAGTAATGCAAATAATGCCTAAATTCATGTCATATACGTATTCCCATTGGCAACTTAAGTTGCCATCAAAGTTTACACGAATACCAGAGGAGAATCACCGCATGAATATATTGCTGTATTCATAATGAATAAAATTGTGAAAAAAAATATGAAAATAAAATCATTCATCAATTAGAATACTTACAATCTTTCATCGACTGCCATTATGGTGAACGAAATGGGTCATGGAGGGTTTGTGGACTGTATTTTCTTGAATAACTCAAACGACTAACTTGATAACTTGTTTAATTAAAACTCAACTACTCGTTACTTGTACGACATGTTACAACAACTTGATTTTTATGAATGCCTTATTGGCTCTTATGATAACACTGAGATCTATATTATCGATCGAATAAACTAGGATTAAAAATATGCTATTTACAGTTTTCTTAGATTAACTTAGTTCCCGCGAAACAATTGTTCATTAAGCAGCACAGATGGCGTCACATTCCACGTAGTATCGCTGGCGCGAACATGCCGCCCCCTTTGGAAAGCCTAAGCTTTCAAACCTTAACTGGAAGAGGACAAATTCTTTGAAAGTTCCTTTTCACTACTCCAGCACTTGTTCGGATCGATGCGCTGCGAGCTACTCCATCTTGACCCTTGTGCAGTTCGACAATTCGTCCAAGTCGCCATTCAGTGGGTGGAGACTGGTCGTCCTTGATGACCACTAGCTGATTCTGGAACAACTGGCCTTGCTCGGTCTTCCACTTCTGTCTTGCCTGAAGTTCCACGAGGTAATCTCGCTCCCATCGTCTCCAAAAGTCTTGACAGATCTTCTGCATGTGCTTGAACCTTGTTAGACGGTTCAACTTGACGTCCTTGACATCTTCTTCTGGCGCAGCTATTAGCGTTCTCCCAATGAGAAAGTGAGCCGGAGTAAGGGAACTGAGGTCATTGGGGTCGGGTGTGAGTTGGCAAAGAGGTCGGGAATTCAAAATAGCCTCGATCTGACACAATACCGTACTGAACTCTTCAAATGTTAAATGCGCGTTGGCCAAGACATGTCTCAGGTGAGACTTCACACATCTTACATTGGACTCCCAAAGACCACCCATATGAGGAGAATAAGGGGGGATAAATTGCCAGTCAATGCCCTCACCGCAAGAAGAAGACTTTATTTTGTCTTTATTCTTTATCAAAAACTTGCCTAACTCGCGACATGCTCCAACAAAATTTTTACCATTGTCGGATACTATTTTACTGGGTTTTCCACGTCTAGATACGAATCGCCTTAAGGCTTGTAAAAAGGATTCAGTGGAAAGACTGGAGACTAACTCGAGGTGCACAGCCTTTGTAGCAAAACAGATAAATAGACTGATATAACATTTTTCCAATTTTCCGCCACGACCTTTACTTAAGCCTTGACGTACGATAAAGGGACCGGCGTAGTCGATACCTACGCAGCTAAAGGGAGGGGATGGGACAATTCTTTCTCGCGGTAGGTTGCCCATCAAAGGCTGAACTGTTTCTCCTCGAAACCTGACGCATCGTACGCATTTTCTAACTATCGACCGTGCCGTGTTTCTCCCGCCGATAGGCCAGTACTCATCTCTTACAAAAGCTAATAAACTCTGAGGACCCACGTGCAGGTGACGAATGTGTTCATAAAAAAACAACAATTGGGTAAAGTGGTGAGCGGAATCCAAAAGAATGGGGTGCTTCTTGCTAAAACTCAAATCCGAGTATTCTAGTCGACCACCGACGCGTATAATGCCAGCAGAATCGAGAAACGGCGTCAAACTCAACAATTTGCTTTTGGTATTGACCTTTCCATTGAGGGATAAACTTGACACCTCGTTTGGAAATGACTGGAATTGCGACATCTTCACCAATCTTACTCGAGCGCGATCTAGTTCTTGCTTTAACAAAGCTCCCGAAACGCGATCGGCTTTTAAACTTTTGCAATTTTCGAAGAATCGCAGCATGTACGCGACGGTTCTCAATAAGCGAGTGAATCCCGAAAATCTTGCAAAGGGAAAGAAGTCTTCCGGACTCTCTTTCATAACGACGCATGTTTGCTGTCTAAGCTCTGGCAAATTTAATATTGTATTCTTGTGAATCGGCCAATCTTGTTTTTCCTGACACAACCAGGACGGTCCGCTCCACCAAAGATGAGATTCCGACAACTCACTAGGATAAAGCCCTCTTGTCACCACATCTGCGGGATTATTTCGCGTGGGTACGTAGCGCCACTCGCAATCAGTGGTTAGACCCTGAATCTCCGAGACTCTGTTAGCGACGAAAACTTTCAATGAGTTAGGACTAGTGCCTATCCAAGCCAGAGTGATCTGTGCATCGCTCCATAAATAATATTTGTCAAACTTGAGCGTCATTGATTTCCTAACCTTTTCTATCAATCGCGAAAGAACTAATGCGCCGCATAACTCCAAACAAGGTACGCTTATCGTCTTGATAGGTGCAACCTTACTTTTGGCTGTCAACAAATGAACGTGTACGTTGCCGTCGATGTCGACACTTCTGACGTACACGCATGCACCAAACGCACGCTCGCTTGCATCGCAATATCCATGCAACTCTATTTGCTGGGGATTATCGCAAACTATTCTTCGCGCTATTGAAAGGTTCTTTAATTTGGGCAAATCACATACAAATCTGAACCATCTATCTGTCAAGTGCTTGGGCAACGCATCGTCCCACCCTAGCTTCTCAAGCCATAAACTTTGCATAAGCATCTTGGTTATTATTATAGACGGGCTAACTAATCCCAACGGATCGAATATCTTTGCATTCACTGATAGGATCAGTCTTTTTGTGCATTTTTTTGTGACATCGACATTTTCCAACGTATACAACAACTTGTCGTATTGACACGACCAGGTCAATCCTAAGGTTTTCGCGTTCTCTCCAGGACCGAACTCGATGATCCCACAAGGAGAATCTTTGTTTTCGATATTCGTCAGAATATCTGGTTCGTTATAATACCATTTCCTGAGCTCGAAGCATCCACTTCGCAACACTGTCGAAACCTCGGCACAAATATACTGCGCATGCTCTATAGTGTCAGCCCCCGTGAGCAAATCGTCGACATAAAAATCTCGGCGGATGACTTCCGCGATGTCTGGCGTGATTTCTTGACATTCTCTGGCTAACTCGAACAGGCAGCGAATTGCCAAGTAACTTGCGCATGCGTGACCGTATGTTACCGTATTAAGTGTGTATGCTTTTAAAGGCTGGTCAGGATTATCGCGCCACAGTATTTTCTGGAGATGTCGCTGACTCGGCTCGATGAGTACTTGGCGATACATCTTCGCGCAATCCGCAGATACCACGTACTTGTGCTGTCTAAATCTTAGAATTATCGACAACAGATCCTCTTGCAGAATTGGACCGACATACTGTATGCTGTTGAGAGAGACTCCGTTCGTAGTGGGAAACGACGCATTGAACACGACTCTCAACCTTGTGGTTTTACTATTTTCCCTCAAAACACCGTGATGCGGCATGAAATATTCACAGACATCTTTGTCTGTCTGATCATCGGCCAAACTCATGTGATTCAAACTTATATATTCTGACAGGAACTCGGTATAAAGTTTTCTTAACGACTCGTTTTTGCTTTCGTTCGGTGCTGCAAAATAACTTCTGCGCTTGCGCACGCGATCCACCTAAACAACTGGGATGCTGTTTAAGAGGGAGGGTGACTATAAACCGCCCACACGAATCTCTACGAGTGGTTTGCTCGAAGATTCTTTCACACTCGATCTCTTCCCGAGACCAAGGCTTGCTGACAGGGCACTCTTCGGTTTCCCAAAACTTGGACAGCATTTTGCATAATTCCTGATTCGTTACCAAATGACAGGAAGTATCGCGAACGTCGTCGTCGTTGCTGACTCGACCCGACACTATCCAACCTAGGACGGTGTCTTGCAACACTGGTTTGTTCTTACCGAACGAAACTTTATTGGGCTTTATAATTTCCCAGAACAATTCAGCTCCGATTAGTATATCAATGGCAGCGGGCTTGTTGAATTCGGGATCTGCTAGTTTCAGGTCTGTAGGAATATTTAAAGCACTGATGTCGAACCCCCACGATGGAGTCATACTAGTGATATTACCTAAAACGAAACATGTGATGCTTGCCTTGTAACTGCCGTGACTCGAAGTCAAATTAACCACACATTTCTCTTTTATTTTTGACACGTTACTCGAGATACCTAAGACGTTCAAGCTCGACTGCGACCCAGAGTCTAAGAGCGCTCGCACTGAAATGGGTTTACCGGACTTGTCGAAAACTGTGACTTTTGCTGTAGACAATAAGACGTTATAATTTCCGGAAAACTCTACGCCACTGGCCAAAGATGCTAAATTATTCGAACTTGAATTAGTCTCGTGGTTTTCCGCTATGGTTGAATTTTCGAGATGTAAAAGAGTGTTGTGCCAGGCCTTGCACTTCCTGCACGGACCAGCTTTGCATTTCTTACTCGCGTGATTGTTCAATAAGCAAATATTGCAATGCTTGGCTTTCTTAATAAATTCCACTCGCTTTTCGACTGACAATTCCAAAAACGATTCGCATTTGTAGATGGAGTGCGAGTCCTTACAATAAAAACATGAAATTGAGGCAGAATTATTCGCAACCAGAGATTTTGAGCTTTGTCTTGAATCTCTCTTATTAAACTTCTCATCTTGACTTGACTTGCTTGAATTTGAACCGGTTTTATGTTCTAAAGTCTCTAGTAAATCCGCACGGTTTCGTAAAAAGGACTTAAGGTTTTCTAATGTTGACTTACTGAAAGATACCGAATGCTTTTCCCACTCACTCAGTGTTTTGGCATCTAACTTGCTAGCGATTAGAAATATTAACAGAGGATCCCAATTTTTGGTGTCCTCCTCTAATTGTTCTAGTGAGCGCAAATGCTTGGACAGGTCATCCACTAGTTTGCGCAACTTGAAGGAACTCTCTTTTGCAATTGATTCCAAACTGAAGATTTGTTTAATATGATTGTGTACCAACAACTTTGTATTGTTATATCGACCTCTCAGAACTTGCCAAGCGACTGTGTAGCCTGAGCTTGTAAACTCGACCGCTTTTATTACAAGGGCTGCGCTTCCCTCGAGTGAAGCTCTAAGGTAATGGTATTTTTGGATCATACTCAAAGATTCATTGTTGTGAACTAGGGATTCAAAAGTTTCTCTAAATTCTAGCCAATCTTCATAATTGCCTCGAAATTTGGGGAGGGTGATAACTGGCAACTTAACCCCATTTAAACTAAAATTACTATTTGACATGCCTGCCACTGATGCTGTGGAACTTCTTGAACTGTCAAGTTCCATGGCTACTTTACTTGCAAGGAAATTTTTGGCAATGGATTGATAACTGAAAAATATATCTTCGAAAGTGGCTCTAAAATCATATTCGCTTTCTAAAGATTCTTCGGAGGCTGCCAGTTCTATCTGGATTTGAACCTCCTCGAACTCATCCAAAATAATTTTAACACGCCCGAGTCTTTCCTCTAACTGGATGAGGTCAGTTTCACTGAGTTTGTCTAGGCCCTGTTTGCTCTCTACATGCTTGACAAAATTGTTTAGAGAGCTCTTAAGCGACCTTCTCTTTCTATGCAATGAATCTTCCATTTTATCGTGCAATATTTCACAAAAAACGAATTTATACGCGACAAACAGACTATTTTTATTCTCGACAGGTGAAAAGAATTAACTGGGATGCAAAGAACTGGAGAAATCAGGCAAAAAATAGGAACGGACTCACCAACTCTTTATTGGCGCCAAGAACGTAACCTGACTTTCGGCTTTTCTCGACTCGTTTTCCACCTTTCTTGACTCTGTTGGAACTCTTCCTTATATCCGTTGGCTCGAATGGACCATGGAGGGTTTGTGGACTGTATTTTCTTGAATAACTCAAACGACTAACTTGATAACTTGTTTAATTAAAACTCAACTACTCGTTACTTGTACGACATGTTACAACAACTTGATTTTTATGAATGCCTTATTGGCTCTTATGATAACACTGAGATCTATATTATCGATCGAATAAACTAGGATTAAAAATATGCTATTTACAGTTTTCTTAGATTAACTTAGTTTCCGCGAAACAATTGTTCATTAACCGCAGCACAGATGGCGTCACATTCCACGTAGTATCGCTGGCGCGAACAGGTCAATATCTCCAAACAAAAACCTTATATACACACTCTCTGTAAGACAATCGGGGCTATTCACTAAGCAAAGTTATCATGGATAGCAACTGTAAATCGTCGTTATCCCATGCTTATTACATGGGATAACGACGATTTACAGTTGCTATCCATAACAACTTTGCTTAGTGAATAGCCCCGAATATCTGATTGACTGCTGTGCTATATAAGACAGGAGATGTCACACTAGCAGAACTGACCAATTGAAAAGGTACAACTATGCGCATACTTTTAGGATGGAATGGAATAAGGGGTGGCCACTTAAGTTGCCACAGGGCTGTAATGGGTTTCAAGTGAGATCTGGGCCGCGGTGAGCGGTCCGTCAAATTCGCCACAACGTAGCCACATTGGGCAATTATTTCGGTAATTGACGAATAGGTCATTGTTTTATTTCCTTCATTAGCACTTCGACAGTTTATATTGTTGTTTAATCAAGTGAGATCTGGGCCGCGGTGGGCGGTCCGTCAAATTCGCCGCAACGTTGCCACATTGGGCAATTATTTCGGTATTTGAAGAATAGGTAATTGTTTTATTTCCCTCATTAGCACTTCGAGTGTTTATATTGTTGTTCAATCAAGTGAGATCTGGTCCGCGGTGAGCGGTTCGTCAAATTCGCCACAACGTAGACAGATTGGGCAATTATTTCGGTATTTGAAGAAAAGGTCATTGTTTTATTTCCTTCATTAGCACTTCGAGAGTTCATATTGTTGTTTAATCAAGTGAGATCTGGGCCGCGGTGAGAGGTCCGTCAAAGTCACCGCAACGTTGCCAGATTGGGCAATTATTTCGGTATTTGAAGAATAGGTAATTGTTTTATTTCCTTCATTAGCACTTCGAGTGTTTATATTGTTGTTTAATCAAGTGAAATCTGGGCCGCGGCGAGCGGTCCGTCAAATTCGCCGCAACGCTGCCAGATTAGGCAATTATTTCGGTATTTGCAGAATAGATCATTGTTTTATTTCCTTCATTAGCACTCCTAGTGTTTATATTGTTGTTTAAACTCTTTGGTTTAATTAAGTGAGATCTGGGCCGCGGTGAGCGGTCCTTCAAATTCGCCACAACGTAGCCAGATTGGGCAATTATTTCGGTATTTGAAGAATAGGTCATTGTTTTATTTCTTTCATTAGCACTTCGAGAGTTTGTATTGTTGTTTAATCAAGTGGGATCTGGGCCGCGGTGAGCGGTCCGTCAAATTCGCCGCAACGTTGCCAGATTGGGCAATTATTTCGGTATTTGAAGAAAAGGTGATTGTTTTATTTCCCTCATTAGCACTTCGAGTGTTTATATTGTTGTTTAATCAAGTGAGATCTGGTCCGCGGTGAGCGGTTCGTCAAATTCTCCACAACGAAGACAGATTGGGCAATTATTTCAGTATTTGAAGAATAGGTCATTGTTTTATTTCCCTCATTAGCACTTCGGGAGTTTATATTGTTGTTTTATCAAGTGAGATCTGGGCCGCGGTGAGCGGTCTGTCAAATTCGCCACAACGTTGCCAGATTGGGCAATTATTTCGGTATTTGAAGAATAGGTCATTGCTTTATTTCCCTCATTAGCACTTCGAGTGTTTATATTGTTGTTTAATCAAGTGAGATCTGGGCCGCGGTGAGCGGTTCGTCAAATTCGCCACAACGGGGCAATTATTTCGGTATTTGAAGAATAGGTCATTAGTTGATCTAAGTACATATAAGATTCATGAATTTCAGGAAAACAGAATCCTTCTATCTCAAGCCAATTTCGAGAAAACTCAGATTTGGTAAAATAAAAATTCTCTTCGAAAATATTGGACGAGGTGGACTCAGCTTATTCTGATGATGTTAACTCCGAGTACATGTAAGATTCATGAATTTCAGTAAAAACAGAATCCTTCTATCTCGAGCCAATTTCGAGAAAACTCAGATTTGGTAAAATAAAAATTTTCTTCGAAAATAATATTGGACGAGGTGGACTCGGCTTATTCTGATGATGTTAACTCCGAGTACATGCAAGATTCATGAATTTCAGTAAAAAGAATCCTTCTATCTCAAGCCAATTTCGAGAAAACTCAGATTTGGTAAAATAAAAATTCTCTTCGAAAATATTGGACGAGGTGGACTCAGCTTATTCTGATGATGTTAACTCCGAGTACATGTAAGATTCATGAATTTCAGTAGAAACAGAATCCTACCTCGAGCCAATTTCGAGAAAACTCAGATTTGGTAAAATAAAAATTCGCTTCGAAAATATTGGAGAGGATGTGATCAGCTTCATCCGATGATAGTTGATCCGAGTACATATAAGTTCTTGAATTTTAGTAGAAACAGAATCCTTTCTATCTAAATTGAATTTCATGAAAACCCAGATTTGGTAAAATCAAAAGTCACTTCGAAAATATTGGACGGAGTGGACTCAGCTTTATCTGATGATATTTACTCCGAGTAGGTAGATACATATAAGATTAATGAATTTTAGTAACTACAGAATCCTTCTAAAATAAAAATTCGCTTCGAAAATATTGGACAGGATGGACTCAGCTTCATCTGATGAGAGTTGATCCAGGTATATATAAGATGTATAAGATTCATGAATTTCAGTGAAAACAGAATCCTTCTATCTCAAGCGAATTTCATGAAAACTCAGATTTGGTAAAATAAAAATTCCCTTCGAAAATATTGGACGGGCTGGACTCAGCTTCTTCTGATGATGTTTACTCCGAGTACAGATAAGATTCATGAATTTCAGTGAAAACAGATTCCTTCTATCTCAAGCCAATTTCGAAAAAACTCAGATTTGGTGAAATAAAAATTCTCTTCGAAAATATTCGACGAGGTGGATTCAGCTTCTTCTGATGATGTTTACTCAGAGTACATGTAAGATTCATGAATTACAGTAAAAACAGACTCCTTCTATCTCAAGCCAATTTCGAGAAAACTCAGATTTGGTAAAATAAAAATTCGCTTCGAAAATATTGGACTGGATGTTATGAGCTTCATCCGATGATAGTTGATCCGAGTACATATAGGATTCATGAATTTTAGTAAAAACTGAATCCTTCTATCTAAATCCAATTTCATGAAAACCCAGATTTGCTAAAATCAAAATTCACTACGAAAATATTGGACAGAAATGACAGGATGGACCCAGCTTCATCCAATTATTTATATGTCATGTATTGTTTGATTTAAGAAAACATATTATATGTATATTATTATATCTTAAGAATACTTACTTTAAAAAGAACATTTTTGTTTTAAAATACGGTGACAAGTTTCCTCTCACATGTTTATGTTAGGAATTTGGAATGTTGATTGTTTCTTGCAATTATTATTGCTTATTATTATTATTGAAAATACTGTTTTATTTTAAGTTCAAATGCAAATAAATGTTGGAAATATTCACATGTGTCATTTCCAATGTCTCTGATGGTTGCAAGGATTGCGAAATCTGTAAATTTTTTGCCAATGAAACAATATTTTGATATTCCCTGTTTCGATATAGAAAATCTTGTTTATGTGCAGGATCATTTGTGACCTCGTACCTTGTTTTCAGTGCCTGTACCTTGTTTTTTATGCTCATTATTTGATCATTGATCAGTATTTTTTATTTTTTCCTTGACCTGATATTTTCCTAAGGGGAAAGTGGTCATGTACAAGGCTTGTATAGCAGTTTAGTAAACAGCTTGTTTTGTCTTTACCACTGTGCAAGAGATAGAATGAATCCCAGTTCACTTCACCCAAAGACTTTTGCAAACTTTGTAGGCCGACTTCAGTGATATGTCTGATTTTGAGAGGTTTTTTCTTGGCAGTACCTGTACTCTTAAATTTCATAAACTGGCCATAATGATCGGATAGACAAGGATAGGATATTATCATTATCATAATTTATGGCAACATGGCGCGGTTTGAAGATTTTGTTAGTGAACTGAATAAATTCAAAAAGGATTGTTTGATAGAAATTATATTGAACAAATCCATACCAACTTCGATTAATGTAAGTGATGAGCTAAGAAAACACGTTAGTGATGATCCGCAGCGTTTAATTGAAGGTGAAAACAACTCGAATGAAGTTAACCTCAATTCAGTGGAGAATATAATGGTTTTGAAAAATGAACTAAAGTGTACTCAAATCGAACTGGACTACATACTCAAAAAGACTTATTTGTGAGTTAGAAAGGTCAGTGAAGAACCAACAACCTTACGAGATCTGATAGAAACGAAACATTCGTAAGCAAGTCCAATGTTGCCGGGTTGACTAAGAATTCGTCAAATGTGAGTATAACCCCTAGGCCCATACAGAGAGCTAGCTATAAGGAAGCAGTTGTTGGGATCAATTTTGAACCAACACAAGCAGCCGTTCAAAATGAGCGTAGTAAAGTGAACCTTAACCGAGAAATGAATGAATCAGTGTCTAAGACCCAAAACTCCTTCAATGGAAAAGTCTTAGACAAGAAGCAGATTAGGGGCAACAATGAAAATGTAAAGGAATTCAGTGGAGCACCAAAGAGGGTTTGGATCCATTTGGGAAGGGTGGCCCGTAACGTTGACAGTGAGGGTATTCTGAGTTTTCTAAAGAACACCTATAGCAGAGACGATTTCACAGTTGAATCACTTCCTCTTCGTGATGAGGCTACAAGTGCCTCTTTCAAGATAGGTGCAGATTTCTCTCTCTTGGAGAGTCTCTATGATGGTAATAGATGGCCGACAGGTGTAACACTTCGAAGATATACGTTTTTTCGAGACCAAAGAAATAGAACAGCTAACTGAAATACCGAAAACCAGAAATGGTGGATGCGCAAAACAAGAAGAGGCAGGTGAGGTAATTTTACCTATTTTAAATCAAAATATACAATGCATAGGGAATAAAATAAATCATCTCAACACAATTCTGTCATTGGAGAAATATGATGTTGTTTGTCTCACGGAACACTGGCTAACTGGTGAATCTTCGAAGTACCTGCAGATAGATCAATACACTGTTAGTTCGGTGTTCACGAGATCTGAGCGAGCACACGGTGGTGCATTAATACTTACCAGGGACGATATTTTTGTGGAGGAGGTCCGCAGGATCGGGGTCTTGTCAGTGGAAATGAATATAGAAGTCGCAGCAGTAAATTTGCCTGAAAAGAATACTTGTAATGTGTGCTTATTGACCACCATCTGGAGATTTCAATATATTTATAGATACACTTGAAAGTATGTTGCAGATTTCGTCAAGCTTTCAAGAATATAATATCATTCTGGCCGGGGATTTCAACATCAATTTTTGTGTGGATGGTGGCCAAAGAAATCAGTTGCTCGGTTTGCTTGAGACGTTTGGCTTGAGGTTGACATCAATGGAACCCTCCAGGATAACAGCCCAGACTTCTTCTTGTATAGATAACATCTTCACATGCATTGGCGAGGAACGATCGAGAACATCTTCAATTGAACATCATTTGTCAGACCATAGAGGACAGGTATTTGAATACAGGGGCAAAATGAAAATCGAAAATAATCAGACCTACTGTAAACGAAGGCTAATGAATAAAAAACGCATCGAATCTCTCAAAAAGAAGATTCTTGAATGTGACTGGTCTCAGCAATTGAGCAATAGAGGGGCGCAAGAGGCTGCATCAATAATGCACTCAATATTTTTCACTATGTATGAAGAGTGTTGTCCAGAAAAGACAAACAACTTGTTAAAAAGACACGCAAGAAAACTTCAACCTCCCCAGCTCTGAAAATAATGAAGAACAAATTGGATGCATTGGCGACCATGATAACAGTGAATTAAAACGAAAATTTATATCGTGAATACGAAAAACAGAAACAGGAATATTATGGGCCTACCACACGCTCAAGCTTCACCACAGTTTGGCTTGCGCAAACTGGCTTGAACACTGAACACTGAGCGTGTGGTTAGGAGAATTATATACAGTTTCCCTCAGTGTTCAGTGTTCAAGCCGGTTTGCGCAAGCCAAACTGTCGTGAAGCTTCAGCGTGTGGTAGGCCTATTATGAGCATCTTGATTCAGAGTTGAGGATAGAAAAAAAAGGAAAATTTGAGAAACGCATCAAATAAACAAAAAGCCATCTGGAAAACGATAAATGAAAACATCAAAAGTGAAAAAAACACCAATACTAATCCTAAACTGAATGCAGAGAAGTTTGGTCGGTATTTCTCTGAAATTGGCAAAAGCGTGGCAGATTCCATTCCAGCAGCTCTCTTGGATCATGAATACTTTTTGAAGAAGCAGAAAATCTCCAATGAGTCTTCTCTGTTTTTTATGCCTGTTACAGAGAATGAAATAATAAACGTTATAAGCTCTCTAAAAAACAAACCAACCGAGGACATTTATGGTTTGAGTACGTCGCTATTGAAAATAATTGGCAAGGAGATAGCAGCACCACTTGAGATTGTCATAAATAGGTGTATCTCCGAAGGTTTGTTCTCGCACGAGATGAAAGTGGCAAAAATATTACCCTTGCATAAGGGTGGCAACAACGAATGTTGAGGTTTCCGGTCAATAGCAATCTTGCCAGCCTTGTCGAAAGTCTTTGAACATTGCATAAAGACTAGAATTGTAGACTTTTTTGAAAAAAAAATTTGCTCTCGATGAGGCAGCATGGTTTCAAGAAAAAGAGATCTGTAAAGACAGCAATAAGTGAAGTACTTGAGGTCATAAGTAGGGCTGTTGACAATCAGGATGCCTGTCAGATAACGTGCTGTGACCTGACGAAGGCCTTTGATATCGTGGATCACCACATACTTAAGACCAAGCTTGAGTATTACGGAATTAAAGGGAGAGTGCTGGACTTGTTGGATTCCTACCTTTCACAGGGATGTCAGAGAGTATTGTGGAATGGGGAATGGTCCGAAGATTCTGTTGTCCATCTGGGAGTGCCTCAGGGCTCAATTTTGGGTCCGTTGCTCTTTGTCATCTTCATCAACGACCTTGGCCTTCTGGATGTGTTTCTCTATGCTGACGACAGTACGGTTCTCTCGGTGGGTCGATCGGAATCACTGATGGAGGAAAATTTACGTGAATCGATGAATAATATCAGTAGTTAACCAACTTGGGAACAGGGCAAACAGATTACTCCTGAATGAGGAAAAAACACAAGAACTTAATTTTTCCAATGGATCAGATGAACCGAAACACGTCAGGTTTCTTGGTGTGCACCTGGACAATAAGTTAAATTGGAGATGCCATCTTGAAATTATGAGCAAAAAAAGTAAATGGTGCCATATATGCCATCAGACAAATAAAGAGTCGTATAACTCATACTGCGGCAAGACTTACCTACTTCTCTTTTTTCCATAGTGTCATCAACTTCTCTGTTCTGGGGTGGCTTGGTAGATGCTAACAAGATATTCTTGCAGCAAAAGAGAGCCATTCGAGCTCTTACTGAAATAAAAAGAGATGTGAGCTGCAGAAATTACTTCAAATCAGAGAGAATACTCACCGTTCCTTGTCTTTTCATCCTGAGTTGTCTGAAATTTGTTCGTGAAAATAAGAAAAAATTTATGCGTAACTCGACTTTTCATGGTTACCACACGAGAGGAGAGAATGTATGTGGACACTTGGGGTCCTGAACTTTACAATAAATTACCAGATAACATGAAGAAAATGAATGACCGAAAATTTAATATTGTTGTAAAGAAATTTTTAGTTGAAAACTGTTTTTACTCCATAGACGAGTTTTTAAAGTGTTCTTTTGTTCTGACCAAAAAGTCAATGTTGAAATCGCCTAAAATAATAATGTTTATTAAAGAATAGATCACAATTTGTGACACACGCAGATCTAAACCTATATTAGTTGCGTTCGGCCTGTCAACTCCGGTACGCACATTTACAATGCCTCCTATGTGACAACGATGATTGCTCGTCGCTACCAGTTAGGAATTGTAGTGTAGCAATGTGCACTCCAATCCCTCATCGGCCAAGGCGATCACTTGCGTGCCAGCTGGATAGGTACATTTCGGACAGTGCAAAAAGAGTCATTTTCAAAAGGGGGTTAGGGCCGATTGCACCGTAGACAAAACTGGAGATTAAATCCAAAACCTTGATTAGTGTCTATTGATTATCATAGACACTAATCGAGGTTTAAGATTTAATCTACAGTTTTCTCGACGGTGCAATCGGCCCTTAACCAAACACAAATTAACTTACTGATTTTAATTTGTAACAAAACTAAAACTTCTACTTATATATTAATGAGCAAACATAAATTAATTATTGATAGCCATCAAGGTAGACTAATGAAACTCTTTTGCTTCACTAGGTGAAAGTCTTTGTCAAAATATTTTATAAATTTTTCTCTTGTATCCTTACTAATTTTCAAAAAGCTATACGCTTCTGCAACGACAACTCTGTGGGTATGTACGTAATTGATCTGAAAAGAAACATTAATATGTACCGATATCAGATATTTTATCGACCTTACGAATTAGGTCTTACAAAAAAAACACACGGTAACGCGAAGTCAAGTAGTAACGGAGATATCCCAAAAATACATCTAAAATGGTACACCCTGTAATTACCTCGATTATTGCATTCAGGCCACTTTTCAAATGTCGGTCTTTGTATTCTTTCTTTATTTTGATAATAATTTTTGCAGTGCATGACTTATTTTTGTCTCTGTTAGTTTCTATACTCCTTTGTTTATTCTTTTGATGGTGTTGGCAAACCCAGTCTTTTCGAAAATCCAATTTTGCAATTTTTGAATATGTAGATATATTTAACAATCCAGTTCGTAGAAGTAGCCGCTGAAAAGTTTTCGATCCATTTTTTGCAGTTTTCTTCGAAAGCATGTTCAATTTGGGTTCTCAATATGACTTTAATATTATCGCTTTCAATGAGGGTAACATGCGCATTAAAACTTCTTGCAGCGTTTACAACAAACACTTCACCAAAATCGTCTGACATTGCAGCTACAATGTGGTAGATCTTACTCCTAACGTGATGAAATTAGACTGTTTATTCGCTAACCCCGCGCACAGCGATACACAGCGATACGTTTTGCCCTCGCGCGGGCATTTCAAAACCATTTTCGTCCTGCCCGATGGCGATGAGGGATTGTAGTGCACACTGCACATTGCTGCACTACAATTCCTAACTGGTAGCGACGAGTAATCGTTGTCACATAGGAGGCATTGTAAATGTGCCTCCGGTACGGGGCGAGTGTGCATATTTATCAATTCGATTCCACAGACCACAATATCTCTTTCGATGCCGAAGTTGTTTAATAGTAGTGACCTTACCTGTATGCCAACATTTCTTACATACATGGCTGCCCCACCAATCACCATGCATGTTTTTTGGTCTGCTATATTGTGAAACAAGGGTATAGTTGGGGATTCTAGACAACAGCTGTAGGCATTGCTCATCCAACCAATGTTCAGTCAAACAAACAATATCATAATTGTGTTCATTCAAATAAACCGAAACGCTCAGTCTGTCTATTTTGTTCGCTAGTGCCCGAATGTTCAAGTGATAAATGCTCAATTCCCGATTTTTTTACCCAATCCTTTCTTCCCTGATTGTGATTCCAGTGTTTCCTGAGATTGTTCCTTCAACTGTTTAGAGGATCCACTTTTTCTTTCTGCTGTAGTGGCATCCTCCTTTTTGATAAAAAACGTTAGACGGCTCCATGGCCAGATCTCCCTACGCCATGCTTCTCGGAAGTGCTCCTGTTTAATCGTGACCTTCATTGAAGCATATAATGTTGGTTGTTTAGAGGTGTGGCTTTCACAGGTGACTTCCGGAAAGTGCCTCTGTAGCATTCTTCTGAGATCCTCCGGTTCTGTTGAGGGGCTCAATCGTATAGCCCGCTCCACACTCATGGCGCGAATCTTGCCAAGAATTCTTGCCGTGAACCTGGCCAAGAATTCGCGGCCAAATAAGTCATCCACACTCACACAAATATTCGCACTTTGGTTCACGGCATCCTCGCTGTCTGCGAAGACTTTCCGCCCTTTAAAGAAAGTTCATTCTGATAATAATCAAGAAATTCTCATTTCACTTATCTCCTCTAAATCTAATTGAGGAAAGAAATAACGGCAAAGCGGCTTTGGCGTTATTTCTTTCCTCAATTATATTTACAGACGTTAAACCATTCTCATCTAAATCTAATCTTATTCCACTTCATTGCTACAAGAAAACCATTCATTTCAAAAGCGGATAAAGTCCGTGAACATGCATTAAATCATTACTGCGCTGGTACCGCGAACGCCTGTGAGTGTGGATGGAACATTTGTGCTTAGGCGCGAAGCCTTTGTCGCGGGACAGGAGACCGCAACGAAACGGAGAACGCCGCGAAGCGCGAACGTGACACAAGAAAGTCATCCACACTCGCGTTCGCGGTATTGGCCGACGTTCTTGCCATGAGTGTGGAGCGGGCTTTTTACGTGTAAAGATATGAAGCTGGGCACACCTTGGACTCCAGTACCACTTTTGTTTTTACCCACCACAAAGCGTCTACGCCTTCTCGTTTTTGCGGACTCCCAGCCGTCCTCGTTCTGCGGCTGCGAGTTGTTTTCCGCGAGTTGTTGAATGTTTTCCAATAAATTACGCGATTGCACTTCATGAATTGCAGCCCCAAATTTTTACCTCTGGACATTGTATTTTAATTATTTGAATACCACTTTTTGGAGGTTTGAAATGTATTCCAAGTCATTTATGCCCAAATTTAATAGTGTGCACTCGCGATTTAGACACTCCACTTCTTTCTTTAGGAGTTTAGAATTATTACAGTTCTCGACACTATCACGATTTTGGCAACACACGATGTCTCCTGGGTTAACATATTTATCAGCCGCTGAAATTGATGGTGTAATTTCCAGGGCTTTGGCCTCCTCAGACTCTGCCAACTTGGATTTCAGAGCCTCGATTTCCAGGTCTTTAGACATGATAGCATCTTTGACAGCTTTGTTCAATTATTCGTCGCGGCCATTTTTTGCACAGGCTGGACTGTGCTTAAGGACTTAAGGAACAGAATTGGTGATACAACACCTTGCACGTATAACACTTAACACATACTTCATCTACATAATTTTTGCAGTATTTGCATTTTCTCTGTGTAGCTTCCAACGGATCATCTTCACTCGGCGCCATATTGACAACAATGTTTATCAAATACATCGCTCTCATTGATATGAATATCAACTGCCGCCATGGTCGTTACGGCGAGATGAAATAGTTTATGAAAAGCATTAAAAAAATAGTGATTGTGTTCAAAATTGTTATAGTAACAAGTGTTTGCTGTATTTTCAACGCAGAATCTTGATTATTGTTTGAAACTGGTGCTGGGATTGGATTTCCAAGACTCCTGGCGCCCCTAGGACCCAGCATCAAGGTCATTCCAAGTTATTTAATTTTTAATACATTGAGTCTGGGTACATGCCTCAGTTGCTGAGCCCAAGTTTGGCTGTCCCCATGTCAGGGGCCTTGCTGGCTGGGGCCATACTGTTTTGAGAAAGAAAGAAAGAGTTCGAGTCGGATCCATGGCAGTTGTTAGTATTTATATCAATGAGCGCGATGTACCTATCTGATAAACAAACGATGTATTTGTATTTTTGTTGAGTTTGTGTTGCTGTATTGTACTGTCCCCGAATTTCTAGACACCAATAATTCAAATAGAAATATCAAGAATTACTAAATGGGACCCTGTACGTAGGAGAAATAAAATACGACGCTGCCACGTTGTATTTCACAGGGGGTGGTCCGGCTATATTGCGGAGTAATCCAGCTGTCATCGATCGATGGTATCGATTGAATTGAAATTCTATGGAAAAGGTCTTCGGAGGTTAAGGGTTATTCTTGTTGAAGAGAATTCTTGGAGAAGAGAAGGGTGGTTATTCGTTAAACAACGTTCCCAGCAAACACAACATACAGCAACTGTACAGATACTGCGTTACAAGTGCCACCTGAATGCAGCACATGAATTGTTGTATTAAAACTGCACAGTTTCTGTATTGCTAATACTGCATTTCAAAGAATGCAGTATTTGAAGTACAGTTGATGTACAGTTTCTGCGCAACAAAAATTACGTGTCTCATGCGCAACCAGTGAAGTTCAGTAAACGTGCAGTAACTGTGATGTAATAACTGCAAAGGGTCCAAATGCTTTGTTGCTAGGCACGGCATCGTACGGACTCCGACCTATCCCAAGATGCCCCCATCGTGAGATAGGTCGGAGTTCTTACTATTCGGTACGGTGTCTTTACGTTAGACGCCATATTTTATTGTTTAGCAAGTTAGTGTAGTGGTTGGGAGATGGCGTAAAGATTGGTGAAAGATAGAATATTGGTTTTAGCGCCTTATAAAATTTTTAATTATTGCTCAGTTACATTTCAATTGAACGTTTTATTGTCCGGTTTTGAAAGTGTGCAGTGTATTCACCGTATTGAAGCAAATATATCGAATTTGTGTGAAAGGACACAAAACGTACCAGTAGGAGGAAATGGAAATACGACTGAATCGAGGTACGATTTGGAAACGTTAGCAACACTAAACCAACTTGAAGAGTTTCGGCGGAATCTTGAAGATATTCAATTCTTCTCAAAAATTGTAAGTGAATGCTTTCATAACAAACTTCTTTCCAATTGATTTTCACGGTTTCTCAGTATAAATCTGTCATTTTTTATTGGGGATGTGTCGGGAACACAAATCAATTAAAAGAAATTACGTTATCAGAGTATCAGGCAACCATCAATATAAACTATGCGTTGTTATAGATTCCAAATATCCAAATATGTATACCAATTTTTTTTATTTCGTTTAGTGTGTGACTACTTTCAGTTCCATTATTCATTTTTTTTAGATTGATAGTTTTGGAATTAAAGGAGGAAACATCCTTTCTAAACTTCTATCAAAAGAATTGGGTCATAAGCTCAACTGGACGGGGCGCCAGCAGAAAGTGGCATTTTCGAAATTTTCCAAAAGCAATTTTAGGTATTATATTGCCACAAGGTAAAATTCTTTTTTCTTACCTCATATTCCTCCTATTTTAGTAGCCATACGAAGGAACAAGGGCTGCGAAAATGTCACGCAGACTGGAGTTGAAACAACAATAAAAACATGTTTGAGAAACCTGTATGAGAGAGGAAGGAGGAGCAGCCAAACCCAAAATGTATAAACCTCCGAAGAAAATTTGTTTTTTCATTATATTTATATTTATATATACACATTTCATTTCATATTTTGTATCCTGTTTCAGTTATATATTTTTTTGTTTAATATAGAATTTCTTTTTAAGCTTACTTTTCATTTGATTTTACACCAAAACCGAAAATAATAGGATCAAGATTATTAAATTTTCAGCTTTTTTCAAAACTTTTACATATTGAATTCCGTAATCAAATTAAAAGTTGCTGTACAGTACAAACTGCGTTTAGTATGCAACCATTGTATAGCGTTGCTGCATTTCAAATGCAGCAAGGCTGAACAGTTTCTGTACAGTTACTACGAAACCTCGCTTCATATGAATTGCAGCAACGCTGCACAATGGCTGTATATGAATGCAGTTTGTACTGTACAGTAACTGTACAATTCAGCGGGACATATACGGTCCGTTTCGATACAGTTACTGCATTACCATCGCTGCAGTGAAGTGCAGCAACGCTGTACAAATTTTGTACAGTTCCTGCGTTTCAGTGTTTGCTGGGTTCCTTGTGGTTCTACTAAGGGTAAGTGTATCTAATGATGGCTCACATCGATGAGTACAGAAGGTAGTATTCCATAAAGGGATTGACAGTTGAGCAACAAAGTTTGTTGTTAGATTAGAAATTAATATTTCACATCATTATCCATAAAAAAGGACGAAATTCTCAAGTGGAAAATGTAATGACGAGCCAAAATTGAAAAAATACTTTGTATCCTGAAACATTTCATTCCCAAATAGTTATGTATATTGCTCACAACCTTGCTCAAACCTTTGGTTTGAGAATATTGTTCTTATTTGCAATGCTACAACATATTGAATAATTCCATTAATCAGTTCAAATTTCATGAGACGAAATGAAATTAAAAGGATTCCTCCAAAATTAAAACGAGTGTTCTATGAAAATATTTATTTTATATTCTTAAACTGAACTAATTTGGGAAATTAATTAATCAAATTTTAACAAAAAATTATATTTATTGTAGATATTTCATTGATTATAGATATTAAACAATATTTGACTTTTGAATTTAGAAAGGATGTAAAACCTTATTGAGAACACCCTACATAATGCTAACGGCATATCAACTACAACCTCTCCTCGGGGCATTAGTTTTTTGTCTATGTTGAATGGTATGTAAAACACAAAAATAATTTATTTATTACATAAAATTGTCATTTTGCCTGGACAAACATTTCAAATACAACGAGTAAGTAGATTTACCAAATTCTATTTCTCTCTAGGATAACAAGTTGGATATACTATCCGTTCAAATAAATTCATGGTATGGAGTGGTATCGCATTCTACTGAATCGACGTTTTTTGTGAACTGACAAGCAAATCATGAATCTTCTTTTTCAAGTGCCTATCCGATTCGGATGTTGGCAATCATATTGGCAATGATGACTTTGTTGGTAGCAGCTCTAAATAACTCTACTGAGCTTTTTCCATACCAGGTTCTCAGATTCCGCAACCACGATATTCTCCTTCTCCCTGGTCCTCTCTTTCCCCTGTATTATATTCTGCAGTAGGGAGTATCGCTCTTTGTTCCTCATAACAGGTATTCGAGCTTTCTTCCCTTTACTGTGAAAATGACCTCGAGTTCTTTTCTCATTCTCTTTAGCACTTCTTTGTTTGTTACGTGAGCTATCCAAGGTATTCTGAGCATTCTTCTATAAAACCACATCCCGAATGCCTCCAGTTTTTTCGAGGTGGCTTCTGTTAGTGTCCAAGATTCCACGCCGTATAGCAACACGGATAAGACATAACATCTTAGGTGTCTGACCTTCGTTTCCTGGGATAAGTTGTGGCTCCTGAAGATAGCACCCATCTTGTTGAAAATGGTCCTAGCCTTCCCTATGCGACCCTTTATTTCCTGTGCGCTGCCCCATTGCTCATTTATTACAGTACCCAGGTAGTTATACTGCTTCACTCGTTCTATTCGAGTTCCATTCACGAACAAGTGAGCTCCCTTTATATCACCTTTGCTTATAATCATCTGTTTGGTCTTCTGCACGTTGATATCAAGACCATATTGATGACTGTGGTGTGTGATTCGGTCCATTATTTTTTGTAATGCCTCCAAACTGTCAGCCATCACAATGGTATCGTCGGCGTATCGAATACTGCTCAGCCTGGCTCCATTCAAAAGAATTCCCTCATTCAGTCCGTCAAGTGCTTCGCTGAAGATTTCTTCCGAGTACAAGTTGAAGATCAACGGAGACAAGACACAACCCTGTCTGACCCCACGTAATATCCTTACTCGTTCCGACCGGTCCCCGTCCAGTCTCACGCATGCTGTCTGATTCCAGTAGAGGTTTGAAATTATCCGAATATCTTTATCGTCCAAACCGGCGCCCTTAAGGATATTGATCATTTTATGATGTTGAACTCGATCGAAGGCTTTTTCATAATCGATCAGACAAGCGTACACGTCACAGTTAACGTCTCTACATCGTTGGACCAGGACCTGAACCGAAAAAAGGGCCTCCCTTGTACCAACTGCCTTCATGAATCCGAACTGGTTGTGCGATATCTGCTCTTCGTATTTGCTATAGATTCTGCCATGAATGATCCTAAGAAACAACTTCAGCACATGACTCATAAGGCTGATGGTCCGATATTCCTCACATCTTTTTGCCCCCGGTTTTTTGGGCAGCGCTATAAATTCCGACTTCAGCCATTCGTCGGGAATGTTTCCGGAGTTGTAGATCCTGTTGAAAATGTCAGTAATCCAAGCCTTTTTTTCACCATCTTATAGTTTGAGAATCATGAATACGAAGCAAAATCTATACTTTTCTGTTCCAAATTCTTTCATACCTGATGGCCATCAGTCTTTTTATAAACAATGTTACTAGACAAATATTCCACAAGGCCTCTGTTATAAATGACCTAATCCTTATAGGATCTTTAAGAAGCGGAGAGTTAGAGCAATGCCTTGTGGTCCCAAACTTGATGGGGCTGAAATTCCGATCTACACCTCCACGTGGTAAAGGGCGGTAACGCTAGAATATTATAGCGGCTAACGTAGACGGAGTGCGAATGTGCGCCGGAATAAGCAATCAACCGATATCCACGGATGTCGGAAGGGCACTCTATTGCCCTTGGGTTGAGAAATCGCCCCCGAAGGCGGAAGAGCCAACGGCATTGGAATCAGGAAAGCAACGGGAAACTACCTGATTGTACATCCCTAGTACAAAACATGATGGAGAATGATAGTATGAATGAATGAACACAATACTGATCATGGTTCTCGGATGCCAAGATCCGGCAGGGGAAGAGATGGGGCTTCTCAGGTCGTCATCCAGCGAAAACCCCTTGGAAATTTGATAAAGACTAAAAAACCAGTTCAAATGAACGAATAAATTTCTTAAAATAGGTACCTGGAATGTAAGGACAATGTTTCAGGCTGGAAAGTTGCAGAATGCAATCCGGGAGATGGATAGGCTGAAAGTTGATATCTTGGGAATAAGCGAAATGAGATTGCCAGGAAACGGACAATGTATTGTGGAGAACCATAAAGTTTACTACTCCGGAGATGAAAGAGATCGACGAATTGCTGGTGTGGGGATCATTTTTTCACCCAGGTTATCTGAATTTGACACAAGTTTCACGCCGATCTCCGAGAGGGTATTGTTCATTGAACTGAGGAGTGCACCGGTCAAATTGAACATAATCCAGGTGTATGCACCGACCGCGGACAAACCGGACGAAGCGGTCGCCATATTGTACCTACTCGACTCTGTCCAGGATACTCAAGCAAGTCCAAAAAGAAGACCTGACCATCATATTGGCGACTTCAACGCCAAAGTTGGGAGAGGAGATCACTCAGAATTAATTGGCCAGTTTGGACTGGGCACGAGGAATGAGCGGGGTGAGATGCTTAGCGATTTTGTTGTGGAGGAACAGTTTGCTGTACTGAACACACTTTCCGAGCAGCCACCGAGGAGACTATATACCTGGATATCACCTCAGGATGATGACGGCCATATAGTAAGAAATCAAATAGACTATATTATATTGGTGAACAAACGCTATCGAAATAGCTGTACGACCGCGAAAACCTATCCAGGAGCGGACGTGTCATCGGATCATACTCTTCTTTGTGCGGAGTTCAGGCTGAGATTTAAGAAAATAAAAAAGAAGTCGCCTGTGAGAAGATGGGATATGCGGAAACTCAGACAGGGGTAAACACGTCAGAAGGTAACCGAGAGGTTGAATCAACAATTTCAGGAGATCAGAAATTCTGCACCAAACGTGGAATCGGGTCTGTTGGCGATGTCTGGTGGTTTCGAAGATGTTGCCGATGAATTCCTGAAAGCAGAAAAGGAAAAGAGGCAAGACTGGATGACAGATGAAATTTTAATATTGATGGACGAGAGAAGGGCACTCAAGAACAACAAGAAGGAGTATAAAGAAAAACAAAAGGAAATTAAACGGCATATTAGAAACGCGAAAGAAGGATGGATAGTTAACAAGTGCAGATAGATCGAAGAACTTGAGAAAAAATACGATGCGTTTAATATGCACAAAAGGGTAAGAGAGATGACAAGCTTGAAGACAACTAACACAAGTGGAAAGATACAGGATAAAGACGGCAACTTTGTTCTAGGCCGTGAGGAGAAGATTCGGGTGTGGAAAGATTATATAACCGAACTATTTGACGATCCAAGCAGATCGAAGGACCCACCTACTTACGATGTGAAGAATTTTCTCCCCATAACTGTGGAAGAAGTCAGACGAACCATAGCAGGCCTCAAAGACGGAAAATCCCCAGGACCTGATAACAGCAGAAGCGCGAGTTCCTTAAACTGCTCAATGAAGAAGATCTGAAATAGCTTATGAAGGTTTTCAATGAAATATACTCTACTGGAGTTATACCTAGTATTTGGCTTAAAGCTACATTCATGACCATTCCAAAAAAATCCACTGCAAAAAGTTGTGAAGATTTCCGTACCATCAGTCTCATGAGTCATTCACTCAAACTATTTCTGAAGATAATCCACCAGAGAATATATAAGACGTGCGAACAGCAGATGGGACCAACTCAATTCGGGTTTCAAAATGCGTTGGGAACACGAGAGGCACTTTTTGGCTTGCAGGTTCTGTTCCAACGGGCCCGTGATGTAAATCACGATGTTTACGCGTACTTCATCGATTACTTGAAGGCGTTTGATAAAACTATGCACAATAAAATGATGAACGTGCTGGAGACGGCTGGTCTAGAGGAGCAGGACTTGCGAATTATTGCCAACCTTTATTGGAACCTCTTCGATCAGAATTGAGAACGAGGAATCCGACGCAGTCTCAATAAGAAGAGGGGTCCGACAAGGATGCATGTTGTCACCGCTCTTATTCAACATATACTCCGAGTACATCTTCCGCGAGGCTCTTGAAGACAACAACGACGGCTTGGTTGTCAATGGCGAATGTATTAACAACTTGAGATACGCAGATGACACCGTTCTTATATCGAGTAATTTGGATGGGCTTCAGAATTTAATCGACAAAGTAGTACAGGTTGGCGAAAGATATGGACTATACTTAAATGTGAAAAAAACAAAATTCATGATCATATCCAAAAATAAACATCTGACTGGTAGATTAACTGTTCATAATAAACCATCCAAAGGGTACATAGCTTCGCTTACTTGGGAACAAACATTAACGACGAATGGGATCACTCGATCGAAATAAAATGCCGAATCGAAAAGGCCCGTGCTGCATTCCTTAAGATGGGAAAACTATTCAGGGGCGGTGATTTGGCGCTTCCTACTAAGGTGAGACTGCTTAGGTGCTACGTGTTCTCGTTGCTTCTATATGGTGTAGAATCGTGGACCTTGTCTGAGGCTTCATGCAGGAAGTTGGAAGCATTCGAGATGTGGGCGTATCGTCGAATCTTGAAGATATCGTGGGTGGATCACATCACTAACGAGGAAGTCTTGCGGAGAATGAACAAACAAAAAGAAATATTGTACCAAGTGAAGAAGCGCAAACTTGAATATTTAGGCCACATTATGAGAAATCCTGAGAGATATCGTATTTTGCAACTCATTCTCCAGGGTAAAATACAAGGTAGAAGAAGTGTTGGCCGGAGAAGAATCTCATGGCTGAAGAACCTGAGAGTATGGTTCAATTCATCGACAGTGGGGTTGTTTCGAGCAGCCGTCGATAAGGTCCGTATAGCCATCATGTTAGCCAGCATTCGAAGCGGATAGGCACCAGAATAAGAAGAATCCTTATAGATTGAATCTTATTTTCAGAATAATTCATTCTTCGTTCTCTCTGTAAAATTCATATAATATTATAATTATATGGTTGAGAGTAATTTTTGGCGCATAACTTACATTTTATCTGACTTGAATAATAAATTCATTGAAAATTAGGAATTTCATCAAAATTCTCAATTCTAAATTTAATTATTCTTATCAACATAATTACTAAACAAATTTGATCATTACAGTTGCAATTTGAATTAATTCAGAGGTCAAAACATCACGAAAACGCAAACCAACAAACAAAAGGCCCGTTTACACGAACAGTTTTTCTGGCAGTTTTGGAGCGTTCGCTTCCATTTCTTAACTCCAATCTTGTGCGTGTGAATGCTAGACCATCGTGAGTCCAGAAGCGTCGATTTGATGCGACGTGCCAGATGTGCTGGTTTGTGATTTCAACGTCGTATTCACACGCACACTCCGATCTACCGAGATATGTAGCAGCAGATGCTTATCGTTCTCTCGAATTTTCGTAGTTGGAAAATGTGTATTTATGTTTATAAACTTGAATTCTGGTCATTTCCACCTCTACCTATATACACAATGTGGAATAGGGATAATTTAGAATTATTTATAAACATATGTATACAGGCTTTTCCTCTGGATAATTTTCCCGGAGTTCCCTTAATAGAGGCATGTGACCAAAACGCTCTCTATTCAACCTCCACTGCTTAACCCCAATTTTCCGAGGAGTTTTCTTCTCATCTTCATTGATGACATACAGCCCTAAACAAGCAATAGCCTTCCTTTTTCTCGAATTCATGTTCACTACACTGTCCACTTACGGGTATTCGATTCAACTGACTGGTATTTATAAGAGAGCACGGAACGTGGAGTTTCCACCTCAACGGAAATTCCACGCTCTGCTCCAAAACTGTTGTATTTTTCATTCACACGGAGAGTTTTGGAGCGTACAGTAAAATCTGCCGCATCGATGCGCGATCCAAAAGTGTTGCTCTATTTGACGACCACGCATCAATCCTCACGCTCCTGGAACGCCGTTCCGGAGTGCCGCATCAGAGCGACGCTACAGGAGCGTTGGTTCGGAGTGTACGTGTAAACGGGGCTAAAGAGGATTGTAGATACGGATTCTGCAATGAATAGACACGAGCGGTGCCGAATCTACGCTCGGTTATTGTCGGGGTCTGAAAATTCTGACCGATACTGTATCCTGTGATGCATATAAGGGGTCCATCGACGATGAGAGCATTCATTCAGTTAGAGACAAGCGACCAGTGAAAATAAATAGTGCCAAATAAATCAGTAGAAATAAATTGTACAGACTTTTGTTAGAATAAGTTCATGAGTTATTAATTATTAGTGTTATAAGTAGTGTAAATAAATAGTTTAATTATCCCGGACGTTTTAATAACGAAGAAAACGTTACAATATGATGCTTTTTCTCTCGATTATAAACATTTTGTTGTTCCGCAACGAAAGTACCAATCTCAATTCTAATTAGCACCTAGATTTCACAGAATTTACATGTTTATGCGCAATTTCATGTTTATTTCGTTAATCTGAACAATGTCGCCAATCAAAAAACAGACGTTACAATTTGCGTTGAATCATCTTTACATTTACATGCAAACCAGAAAATGCGATTTTGTTTTTTTGAATAGCACAGCCAGTCCCGACTCATTTTCTCACCGTTTATTAGTTATAGTGAAAAGGGGTTACAGTCCACTGCGACCTCAAGGTCTATCACTCTATTGTGCCCCATAGAGCTGTTCTCATCGTGCTTCCTAAACCGCTTCTCGCCGTTTACTAATGTTTTAATAAAATATGAAGAGCTAAATTTTCGACCACTTTCATCGACTGGAAAATTGAAATAAGTTATTTGTTTGGGACCATGTTCTATGAGAGTATCAATAATTTTGTTGATTAAAAGAGTTGGCCAAGTACCTAGACGTCTACATCTAGATCTAGTGCCGTTTGAGAAAAATCCTCTCCTTCCTTAATCTCATATCTTCAACTCCAGACTCTGGGTCACTCAGATAGATCAAATATGTTGGGGTGATGGCGACAACAATCTTGCAGTTTCTTCAAATTCAGCATCCAATGGTTCCATGTTTACAGGAATATCAGTACTATTGGCGGATGTCGATGGTTGAGCTTGCGAATAGTCAAACTGAGATTTGGCCATTGTTTCGTTAGGTTCAGTATTAGCCGATCTGAAATATATTGTCAACGCTCCAGCTTGCTAAGGGAGTTCCTCTGTTCTCTCTCCTATTGTAGCTGAGCACCTGACTTCCTTTTAGTCTTTCTAGAAGACATCTTTAAAAATTACAGAAAACTCGGGTAGCTCAATACGGAAAAAATTTGCTTGTTGGAGAGTTTCAAAAGAATTTTAAGAGCTTAGAATACGATTACGAAATCAAACCATTTACAATAAAAAAAATTCAAATCAAACTCAAATCAAAATAAAAGAACACAGCAACCAGCAACAATATACTTAATTTGTTAATATAATAGTTTAATGGCTCAATATCAGTGAGGAAGATTTCACACAAGTCCATCTCTTCATTGAACCGACTGAATATTAACGTCACATTCATACTGCGGCGCCCGCAAACATCCCAAATTTTGAGAACAGTAAAATAATATTGGATTTTAAGTTGATCTAAAAATTTCAATGACACTTACCTTGGGCTATAGACACTTTTTTACAATAGAAAGCACTTTCCACACTCAAATTTGTTTGTTAGTATGTAACAGGAGGATTATAATTAATTTTCACTCGGAAAGAGACCGGAACCCAGAACAGTGGCAACGAGAAATAAACATGAAGCTATGGCAGTCATAGACTATCTGGCAGTAACTGCAGAAAGCATCATTACAAACCATCATAATTGCACACCAGCTGTTTTTGTTTTTACGCGATCCTTTTCCAACATCTGGTAAGTTTTACCAATCCTGAACATTCCTTTTTCGAGACCCCATCGATAACGATAATTGCTCTCAGATGGCAGTTTTTTTCGATCTTGGTGAAGGGAAACAAGGAATATTTGATTTGACAAGATTGAAAAATTCTGTTTCATTAAATTTTTTTTGTCTTCCCATTCAAAATTTGGATAATTGAAGTAATCAATATCAGGAACAGGAAAAAACAAACAAACTTTGATTTTATTACTATATTCTTCGACTACCGTTTTCGGCCTTAGGCCATTAGGTATCAAGTCAGCTGAAATTAAACAAATATAAATATCTATTACTATATTATATTTTGTTCAATTTCAGCTGCCTTGATAATGGCCTAAGGCCGAAACCGGTAGTCGAAGAATATAGTAATAAAATCAAAGTGTGTTTGTTTTTTCCTGTTCCTGATATTACGTCGACACACTCATGGAGAAGTTGATTTACAAAATTAATAATCAATAATTAAAAACAATACCCTTTTTCTAAGATTTGTTAAAAATCATAATTTTTACAAACTGAATGTGGCGCACGCGTTGCACACCTGCTAGGATCGGCCCTAGGTACACCCTACCCTGTATTTTATTTTCCCAATCGTTAGAGCACCCTTTTCTGATTTCATAAATACATATATACTTTATGCAAATTATTTTCGGCTGTTTTCCAATAATATAGGTCTCTTCGTTTAAATCTAAGGCAGTTGTAGAACGCCACACGACAACGATGCGATTTCTTTATATCAAAGGAACCGTGAATGATAAAACAACTGATACTTATTTCATTTATGTATTAAGTAAAAGTTAGATTAGGTGTTCAAAATGACCCCCAATTGTCACAGTCTATATCTCTTTATAACGTTTTTGAGAGTTTTCCGTACCATTTCTGGATTAATATTGAAGTTAAATATTTTCAATATTTTGCGGACATGCCATATACACTTTAGATTTCAAATATCCCCATAAAAAAAGTGTCCAAAGTCGGGACTGTTGGGAGGCCATAGAATCAGAATGGTCCCGTTCCTGTCAATCCATATACCTACAGGGTCTTTCACGAGGAACCTCACCCATATTTATACGGGAAACTACTGAACGTATTTTCATGAAATTCGGCACTTATAAGTATTTCACGATGCTGATGAAATCTAAAATATTTTCAAGGCATGAGCACCTCCGGTTTTTCCGGAAATGACGTCAACTTCCGTTTTTCAAATCAAAACACCATTTTTTATTGCAGAAATAGATTCCTTAGAAAATTTCAAGTTATTTTGATGTATCATTTTTCAGTTTTGGTTGGAAAATTCTATCTGAGCGGGAAAATTCGAAAAAAAATCGAAAATAGAGCTCCGCTGAAACAAGAATAACTTCGAGGTTTTTGGATGGAATATTTTCTGAGTTAATATCCACTTTAGGGCAAGGGTGTGATGCATACACTCACATTATTTTTTAACGTAGATTCAATATCTGCCATAAAAAAATGGGGTTCTAATTTGAAAAAATTGATTTTTCACGATTTGAAAATTTTCCATCCAAAAACCTCGAAGTTATTCTTGTTTCAGCGGAGCTCTATTTTCGATTTTTTTTCGAATTTTCCCGCTCAGATAGAATTTTCCAACCAAAACTGAAAAATGTTACATCAAAATAACTTGAAATTTTCTAAGGAGTCTATTTCTGCAATAAAAAAATGGTGTTCTAATTTGAAAAACGGAAGTTGACGTCATTTCCGGAAAACCGGAGGTGCTCATGCCTTGAAAATATTTTAGATTTCATCAGCATCGTGAAATACTTATAAGTGCTGAATTTCATGAAAATACGTTCAGTAGTTTCCCGTATAAATATGGGTGAGGTTCCTCATGAAAGACCCTGTATTGTATATGTCACTGAGGTATTTTCCAACAGGTAGAACACTATGGGCCGGTATTATAGGTAATGGGCAACCGACCGACGCACGGTTCAACCGTATAAATTCCACAAAATCCACAAAAAATACGGAATCTGGTAGTTGACGGTTCAACAGTCGGTTCTTCTTTATAATACCGGCCCTTATAGCTGGTGCTCCATCTTGTTGCCAAATTATAGTTCTCAAAATATTCGGAGGAAGCATATCAATTTCTTCCTCAATTTGATTTTAAAGGAGCTCCAGATATCGAATTCCTGTTAGAGACCAATGGTAAAAGAATTTTCCTAAGGGCCGGTTTTATAAAAGGCGAACCGAGGATTCAACCGTGCGCCAACTACCAGATAGTGAGGAATTTGGTTGTTGACGCAACGGTTGAATCCTCGGTTGGCCTTTATAATACCGGCCCTAAGACACGATTTTTCACTATACCGCACCATACACGAATAGACTGTCGTCCAGATCTCTGACTCTGTTAAGTTTTCCCTGGATTTTCCGATGCCCAGTAATATGTTAAAGCTGGATTCATCGGTCCAAAGAATATGATTAAAAAAATCTGGGTTTTCTTCTAATAGGGGCAACATAAATCTACAAAATTCTCATCGCCTTTGTTGGTCCAAATTATTTGATTTTTGATCTTTGGTATATTTAAAATCGTGAATATGATATTTTTTTTCAATATTTTGCATCTTGCTGTATGAATATTGCAAGTCTCGACAGCAATCACATATGGACTCACTTGGGTTTTCTAGAAAAATGTGATTATTTTTTTCTTTATTACTTAAAAACTTATTATTGAATATTCATGTAACAATTAACATTAATTAGGTCCTTATGGACGAGTCCGAAAGTTTATGTACGAGTTGCATACAAAGCTTTATTTTTGACTGCAAACTGCAATGCGGAAATTTTATTTTCTGAATTGGCAATTATTATATTTATCGCTTCATTACTAAAAACATAAAAGTATGCTTTTGCTTTTACCTTAGTATAACCACAGAATACCTAACTACAAAAATACTTGATATGTGATTGCTTCTGGTATACATCTCTTTATGTCTGTACTCTGACTTGTCCCATACTTTGTAGTCTAAAAGGATCAATAAAGGGTTATTATTATTATTACACAGAAGCGTCACTAAGCGTCGGCACTTTGAACTTCAAGGGGCAAATTTTCGTGACCTTCATTCTCTGTTAGGTAGTACATATGTCAATTTTGAGCGGAAAATTCGATTTTAATTAAATTCATGAAGTTTTTTGAAGGGCGTAGTAATTCAGATGATGAAAATTATATTAACTCGACTATAAAAAATGAATATAAATATTATTTCTATTTAGGATAATGTCGAGCTGAATTGGATAATCGAGATTTTTCCTTTTCACTGTAGACTCCAGTAGTATAGTTTTTTCAGAATATAGACTAAGATACCAGAAACAAAACGGAGGGTATTAAGGAAAACTAAAGGAGGAAGTGATGATAAAATACATTTGAAACAATAAAATAACACAACCATAATACATTATTTTTATATTTTTTTCTGTAATGCTTTCAGGTTTTCAAGTGAGTTTTCGCAACTCCACCCCAACCGAGCATGGAAAAGGGTTGTCCGGGGAACAAAAAAAATCAAACAAAAAAAAAACATGAAATCTCGGTGGGATTCCCAATCATAAATGATTGAGAATGGATATTTTTCTGTTCTCTTTTTTTCCCTTCTGAGTTTTCAAATTTCTGTTGGCAAATTTTAAGAAATAAAATATTCTCAGCCTAAGAAAAAGAGTAACTAAATACTTTTTAGGAAACTCTACATGGACGATTTAGTTCTACAGACATAACTTTTCCAAAAAGAACATGGGATACTCTATTTCCCAAACACACTTCTCTGAAGCTGGAAGTGACCAATTTTTCAAGAATATAAATGAATTCAATGAATATTTCATTTGGCATTTTGAGACCTCCATAAATACTTTTTTTGTTATCAAATGCTTTAAAATGGGTTAAAATTTTTGCAGAATCCATATCTTTACAATCCTTGAAAATTTTCTGGCAAACAGAACCAGTGGTATAACCATCAGTGACCTTAGCCACCTCACTGAACAAAGTTGTTAGTTAATTTCGTGACAAACGTCACAATAATCCAAAAAATAGATAGTTCGGGAGAGGAAAGCGTAGATAATTCAGCCGCAAGCCCCAAAGAATCTCTCTTACCCACTAAAAGTGATTTTAAAAATTTGTATGCGGCCTATAACAAGTGGTGTGAAACGAAGAAAATTACAAAAAAGTGGTGTCCAATAAAGTAGTCAATTATGGACGCTAAACGAATTCATAAATCAAGTGTTCATGAGGCAGTCGAACATAAAATGCATGTAGCCTGAAAATAAAGAAGAATATTTATTTCTTGATTTTCATTCCCTCGAACAGTCCTGGGTTTTCGTTTCATTGACCCACTATTTCTTGAACGTTCATATAAGTTCACAAATGTTTTCTCGCCAGGAAATCTTGGGTAAAAGTCGCCTATACTACCGACGCGCCAAGGGTTGGTTTTTTATGAAAACTGACACAATATCAAGTTTTTCTTGCTCAGAATATATCATTTTAGCTGTATCAACTCAATTATGAATTTAAAGAAATGTAAAAAAAAATCAATTGTTTTATTATCCATGGCAACTTCAACTTCGATATAAAGAAATTCTCGTGTGGCGTTCTACAGCTGCCTTAGATTTAGACGAGAAAACCTATATTTCTAGAAAATCAAAAGAGCTCTACCGATTTCTGAAATTTCTAGGATCGTTCGGCAGCTATGAAAGAAGAACGCACTATTGTAAGACTATAGAGGTAGGGCAAAATCTGAGATCAAAAACTTGACTACTAAAATAAACACTTGCATGCGAGATTTGAATTGGGAAATGGCGCAGCATCTTTCAAATTTCACCGCACGCCACTGTTGACCCTGAAGATATTCGGAGGGATGTATGTAAAGTTAAAGAGAATTATCTAAAGCATACAATATAATACATCAATAAAATAGAATATTAATACTTGCTTAGTTATTACTTTGTGATAATATATAAAACATTCAATAATATCAATAATAATTGTGAATTCGATCGTCTCATAATCCATACAAATCTCTCTTGAATCTCAACCACTCAGATTGCCTCTGATAATAGCTTTTTGGTTCTGATAATGCCTTTGCTGCTGCGATAAATTTATCTTCATTCCTCCTTAAATACATCAAGGCATCTCTCCTCAACTGTTCCAGCTTTTGCTCATCTATTTCAACCATACTAACCATTTCCGTCAAATATGGGTTGAATCTGTAGTAAACATAATCTGGGAGTAGATCGTTCAATATTGTATGGATACCTGAAATACGAAACAGAATAGAAAATGGAGTTATATACGAATTATAAAAGAGTGAGCTAGGCGGAGTCTTTGATATCAAACATTGAAGCCTCATCTAGTTCATCTATCATTAGATAAATGTTGAACGCAATACGGACAAATTAATGTAACAATCAACAGACTTGCATAAGCACTACAACGGTGATGACGGAGACAGCTAAAACTGTGTAGGAATGGTAAAAAATATACATGAGTTGAAAAAAATTGCTTATATCTCTGAAGTTCGACCAATCTGTATATGAATACTAGCTGGCCCGGCGAACTCTGTTTCGTCTAAATGATACCTTTACTTACGATGGATTTCACAAATCGTAATCACCAGTGATCGGAGATCAACGGCTTGGTTAGATTTCTGAACTGTCAAATCGAGTTGATTCTAGATCAAGCTCCGATGTATTGCTATTTTTTCAAGCAGGAGATGAATTAGGCATAATAAAAGTTCTGTCAAATGTGATCTGTCAATGGTCATCTGTCTACTGTCAAATGTCATCTGTCAAACGTCATCTTTCAACTTTCATCTTTTCCATGGATATGAGCTGTCACACAAAACAGAAATATGTCAATTACTAATTATGGGCAATTTTGAATTCAGTTATTTCCGAAAATATATTTATTACCCAAACATATATCAAAAACATTTCAGAAATATGGAGAAAAGATGAAAATGGACAACTCATGATTGATGCTGATCGTCACAATCCGATTTACTTGAAATTCCGGTAAAAATTTACTGTTCCACCAACTTGAGATGTTTACCTGCTTTTTGATCTGATGATAGCCTTCCTGGTTATTATAACTTATATGCAAATTACACAATAATTGTATACATCGCCATCTAGTGGCGATAATATCAACTATAGTACCTTCACGACTAGGCTTCGGTGTCTGGATAAGAGCCATTAACCGTAGCGACATCTAGTGGCCTCATTCAAAAGGAGGAAAAGCATTTCCTACATAAGCAAAGTTTTCATCGAATTTTTCAGAGTTTAAATGTATTTTATAATAACCAGGCCGTAGACGAATCCATAAATGAAGTTTCATAACAAACAGGCCATCCGATCTCGAGTTATAAATGGTGTAACCAACAACTCTCTTTTATACAAGGTGTCCCACTAGTGCCGCAGCAGAAGATATACGCGTAACGGTCTGAGTTTGACAAAAATTTTTTGATGCAGACTTGATATACTACGAGAAGAGCACAACCTAAAAATATTTTCAAATATATCGGGTGGCCCACAAAAAAGGAATAGTAAGTGACTTTGTTTTTTCAAATGGGACACCCAATATTCAATAGTGTTTTTCAATTCTCTGAAACTTCCTGCATGCTTTCGTATACTTTCCACATATTTTTATTCGACAGCTTTCGAAATAATTGCCATTTTGACAAAAAAATTATACTAGTAGAGGCTATGTTATCCAATTATATTCCACGAACCCTTGCACATACCAATAACAGCTTCATGTGGATTGAGAGACAAGACTTCAAAGTATCCTATCCAGCTATAATAAAGCATCTCCAGCATATAGAGTGTCCACAAAAAGACTATCAACATGACGAATTTCAAATCGATTTTTCTTCATTTTTTCAAATGCAATGCATATAATTTTTTTCATCATTGTAATCACATTCATTCACATTCACATTCATTCCACATCATTTTTCGTCGACTGCATGATGTGCATATTTTTAACAGAATAGGATTTTTAAGAGCTTTTTCGAAATGTTTCCCTAAAATTCACATATATATTACATATATAATTCGAATAGAAGATTTGGCTTTTCTGTGGTTAATGAAAACTGTCAAATTATTCCACTCAGAATAAGTATCATTGAAGCTTCAATTCGAATTATAGCGAAATGAGGAACTAGAAAGTTTTGATGTATCTACTCAAAAATGTGATGAAATCAGTTACTGAAGACAGAAACTTGCTTTCTGTACCCATTTTTCAAAATACATTTTTGATAATTTTCTGTTTCTACATACGTTTCGACGTATGTCGAAAAATTTCAAATAAGCTTTGAGCTTGGGAGCTTGAAGATCTGCGTCGTGCTTGTGAAACTTATGAATATAATTTTTTCGAAGAAAGTTGTATAAGGATAAGAGCGGACACTTTTTTGTATCCTAAAGTTTCGAAACTCATTTTTTTGTAGCATTCATAACTTGTACATTCAAACTCATTGGTATTTTTTGAATTTTTACATCATTGTGTGAGTATTCATCCATTACGTAAAAACTATGATGATATGAATTGAAGCTGCAATGATGTTAATTCTGAACATAGATGCATAGAATAAAATACCTGGTGTAACGACTCCTTACTAAAAATCGTGACCAAAATTTGTAGATCAAAAAGTCATTCTAGATTTGAGTTCTCGTTTCACTTCCGGAATAATCCGCAATATTTTATCGGTCGTGGCGGCACTGCGGCAATGGAAAATAGCGCGACCCCTTTCGGGACAAATAAAAAGTAGTTCAAGAACTCGATCGATAAGAAAATCTTAAACAAAATCTAATCAGTGCCAACTACAGGACAGTGGCGACAATAGACGTTCACGTTTTGATTGGTCGGAGTGTTTTCGACCACTAATGGCGGAGTTTCTTTGTTTTGTTGTCATGTCATAGTGACAAAAAGCTCAAGATCGAGTCGAATGTCAAACAGCACGACAATCAAATGTAAACAAATATACGCCATGTTTATGCAAAAACGTGTTCTATGACCCTATTGTCGCCACTGTCTTGTATGTAAAGCCACTGTAGTGCCAACACCAGGTTTTCTATGCATCCATTTCTGAATAGAATGATTTGACAGTTCTCAATAACCACAGAAAAGCTATATCTGCTTTTTGAATTCGGAAGTAAATGTGAATTTAGAGGAAAAACTCTAAAAAATCCTATTCTGTTAGAGATATGCATATCATGTATATGACAAAAAATGAAGTGAAATGAATGGTGATTACAATGATGAAAAAAAATTATATGCATTGCATTTGAAAAAATGAAGAAAAATCGATTTGAAATTCGTCATGTTGATAGTCTTTTTGTGGACACTCTATATGCTGGAGATGCTTTATTATAGCTGCGTAGAATACTTTGAAGTCTTGTCTTTCAATCCATATAAAACTGTTATTGGTATGTGCAAGGGTTCGTGAAATATAATTGGATAACATAGCCTCTACAATTATGATTTTTTTGTCAAAATGGCCAATATTTCGAAAACTGTCGAATAAAAATATGTGAAAAGTATACGAAAGCATGCAAATTTCAGAGAATTGAAAAACACTATTGAATATAGGGTGTCCCATTTTAAAAAACAAAGTCACCCTCTATTCCTCTTCTGTGGGCCAATATATTCGAAAATATTTTTAGGTTGTGCTCTTCTTGGAGTATATCAAGTCTGCATAGAAAAATTGTATATATAGATTGTCGAAAATGCGAACGACCAACGAGTCAAATAAATAATGAAGATTACCTTCTCAACAGATCAAACCATTTAATTTCAATACAAGTCACTTGGTAGGTAGGTATATGTTTTCCGTTGAGATAATAGTTACCTTATATACAAGGTAAGGTGCCCCAAGTTCGAGTGTCTATTAGACGTTTTTGTAGAACTGGACATATTTGAAGTCTGAAAATTGGGATTATGACATTGTTCGAAATTCTCTACAGACCTCAAATATTTTTGGAGCCTGAGCACTTCCGGTTATACAAGAAGTGGAAATAAATGCTCTAAATAACATTTTTTTTATTTTTTCGTTTCTGATATGATGTAGTTATTCAATTCTGAATACATTTCTGTTCAAATTATTGTATTCATTCAAATATTTTTCCAAATATCGGGAAAAAAACCTGAAAAAAAGTCAAATATTCATAGTCAGAGTATTACGTTCATTCTTCTTGTTCTCAACATCCTGAGCGTAAACCGTTCTCAAACTTCAAAGTGGAAGAATGTGGAAAGGTCATGCATCTTTTGAATTTAGGTAATAAATATCATCACAGGGTGTTTCAAATTATGTGATCTGTGATCTAAAATTGGTCATAACTTCTGTTTTTCAAATTAGAACCCTATTTTTTATACGTTGTGTTCTGCGAAGAAAAATAATAATAGCACTCTCAGATGCTCTTGTTCCTAAATTCAGTAATTTCCGAGTTATTCGAGATTTTTTGTCCAGTTCTCCAGAAACGTCTAATAGGCACTCGAACTTGGGACACCCTGTTTTCGATTACCAGGGATAGGACCCCAAATATTTTCACCTGCCGTATCGGCAGTCATTACGCCACTAACTAAAATTAAAACCATAAAACTTATAGTAACATGGAATGCTATCACCAAAAAGTGAGTAAACATCTCAAGTTGGCGGAACAGCGAGATTTTCATGTTACCATGGATATGAGCTGTCAGACAGAGCAGCACAGAAATTTATTGTCGAAATGCCTAGTGAATTGTATTTTGACGATTAGTTTCAATCGTGAGTTGTCAATTTTCATCTTTTCTCTTCATTTTTGAAATGTTTTTGAATTGCTGTTTGTGTAATAAATATATTTGCACAAATTAATGAAGCGCAAATTGCGCTTAGTTGGTACCTAATTGACACATAATTTCTGTGTGTCGGTTCTGTGTGACAGCGCATCCATGGAAACATGAAAATCTCGCCGTTCCACCAACTGGTATATTTACCCATTATTTCAAGCTGAGCCTTAAGGCTGATATCATTCCATCATAATGTAAGTTCTATGATTAAAACCGAATTCGAGATTAAGCCGAGATAATTTAGAAGTAATCTTGAAGAAGATCTCAGAGATTTCGTTGGAGAGTAGACCTCTTGTAACTTCATTTCTGCATCTCAGGATATGTATATCGGGTACACCCTCTGTAGGATGTCCCCGATAAATGTTATTCAACAAATGGATGATTTTATCAATGGATCACCCCATATTTTTTACCTATTTTCATTACCTCTTTCATAACGCAAAATATTAGAGACATTTTTTCCAACGGTACAGATCTTATTCGAAGAAAACTGCAAAGAGGTGACGATTTCCAGAAGCGATAGTAACATGAATTTAATCCGAAAGTTTTTTAATTGTAGGATTTGCCTTGTCACCGTTCCTAAATGATCAACCTCATATACCTCATGTCCGTTATCAAGGTCCAAATAGGTCAAATTATTATTTCTCGTTTTTTTTCGAATGTAACACCCTCTATTTTTTCCACAATAATGTAGACAATTGAATACCTTACATTCTCTTAGAAGTCTTAGAAGTAACCTTAGGATTATTTTCACTCCCTCGTCCAGCAGACACGAAAAATGATATCGCAACTGATAATTTTATTCAAATAATAAACATAATAAAAACTACCGGTCGTTAAAAATAGACAAAATGAAACTTTGCAGGTATTATTCAGCACAGAATTACTCATCATGGGTATCTTCGATAGACAGGCTGTTCGAAATCGATAACTGAATTCGTAGCGTTTGAACGGATGTTTTTTGATTTTCTCTTATTGTAGATTCTCGAGATAGCTTTCAATGTTTGCCGATAACTGCTCCCCAGACTTCGCTTATTATTCTCGGATTTTCAGAAGAGTAATAATGATAATTGTGCCTATTGACGAATCCGGAATTGTAAAAAGTCGATTCATCGCTGAATAAAACATATTCAGTTACAGAAATTTAGACGGTTTTCAAAATCGTTGTCGGTCCGAGCCTGGTGCATCTGAATATGCTAGGCGTGATACTGATATTTTTTGAGGATTATTTTGGGCGGTTTTTCAGTCACATTTAGTAAAACTTCAAGCTCCTTTTCTTCATTATCTACCGATTTTATCCTTCCTTCAGGAACTTGACATCTCCGGTCTCTACAAATCTGTTTAAAAGCCTCCGAAAACTCGATTCGTTTGGATGTCTTCTTTCGGGATATTCGGCAGCATAAGTTATTACTTGCTTTTAAACAGTTTCTGTGAACACTGCCCCAACATGAAAATCATATCAACCAGTAGCAATGACTTGATTATTTTTTTTTTTTGTAAAGGCAATAAAAACTTATATAATTGGTTGAATACGTGATCAATATGTATTGCTTGAACAAAAAAATATATAATTTTTATGTTTTTTATTTATTTATTTATCAACGGTACATGACCTCTTTAGTAACAAGAAGAAAATCAAACGAGCACAAACCATCGTAGCATAACACAATGAATAGTAAATATTGAGAACATGTATGTATATGATAAAATAAAATTAACAGAAAAGAGCTCAAGAGCATTAACACAAATAAACTCGAAATATCACAGTTCTATCAGGTACCTCAAATCTCTCCTCAATCTCGAGATAGAGTCATGAAAAATGTCAACTCCCAAGGAGTCCACGACGTTGGCGTTTCGCATTATTCTCGAAACCGGAGAATGAAAGCAATAATTGGTTCTTGATTGGGCGGGTCGAAATAGATCAAACCTTCAGATGGGTCTACAGGGAACATATAAATTGAAATGTTGATGCTCAGAAAGTATGATTGTGGGAAGGTTTTAAAGTTTTTCAATAATTATTCTTTTAGTTTTATTTCATTGTTTGACCTCTTTTGAATGTTTTTATGTTATTACATATTTGAATGAAATTTTCAGTTGCGATATAATTTTTCGTGTCTGCTGGATACGGGAGTGAAAATAATCCTAAGGTTACTTCGGAGAAAATGTAGGGTATTTAATTGTCCACAATAGCAAGGCACACACGAAAAGGAAATCTGTATGATTTGATCTGCCGTCGATCAGGTCGCTCTAATTATCTGATCGTTAATGCGCGATTACAGTCCCGATCGTTGAACGATACGGACTTTGAAAGTTCTCTCCCTTCGCTGATCTTTCCTTTCGTGATATCGTTTAGTTAGTGGGTGACCACGTGTTTTTGGGTATTTATAAGAGTTTTTAAAGTGTATACAATAAAGAAGAAAATGGAGTGGACCAAAGAAATCCTAACTGAGGTGATCGAAATGTATAGAAAAAGGCCATGCTTATGGAAAATAAAGGATAAAACGTATTTAAATAAAAATCTCAAGACACAAGGCATACACGAAATATTAAACTACAGGTTGGGGCGTGGTAACTCCTTATTTTAAACTCTCGCGACTGAGCGGCTATTAATAGTAGAGAGTTGGTTTATGGCTTGTTTAAAAGCACGTTATCTGAGGTTTTAATTATAACTAATTCAGTGTCAACAATACAGTGGACAAAGTAAGAGCGCGCGTTCGCCGTGGAGACCTTCTTTTCTTTTAACCGTTTGATCATCGCAACAAATTATTCAAATATTGCACCTGCAGGTCGTGTGCCTCATCGGAAATCGATTCGTTTGCGGGTGGACCCATTCACCCACATTGTGCAGAAGAAGAAACATAATAGACCTTCCAGAACCGTCAGCAACGAAAGAGCAGTCACAGCCAATATTGAACGTTATATCAGTATGATTGTGGAGTTTTTCTGCTCGAACTTGAAGAAATTAATGCAGGGGAAGTGTTGTTTCAACAGGATGGCGTCACGGCTCACACGACAAGAAGGTCAATGAATATCTTGCGTGAACACTTCCCCGAACGGCTCATCTCTCTCAGAGGCGATCTTCAGCACTTTCACCAGATTTAGCTCCATGTGATTTATTCCTGAGGGGCTACCTTGAATCGTTGGTATACACGGATCGTCTAAAGACGTGTTGCTATTGCTGACATAAGCACAGACATGCTGGAAAAAGTGGAAAACAATTTTCAAATTCCGACTATCTCAGTGCATTGATGAGAACGGTGGCCCCCTTCAAGATGTCGTTTTCAAAACTAAATGAAATAAAACTTTAATTTTACCCCTATACACAGAAAAAATAATTAATTCAGTATTGCCAATGAAAGATATGACAAATTGCAGAATTTGAGAAACGCATTCAGAAAAGAAACAAAAATGGCCAAATCTCTTTTCTTCGGTATTTTGAAAACGATATTACACAAAACCTCTCGCCAGGATTTTATACACGTATAAAATAGCACTATTTGACACATCTGGTCTGTCACATATCAGATCCGTTGATATTATAAAAGACGAGATATGTACGTTAATGAATATTATCCGCGACAGACCAGATCGGCGGGAGCGATATTATGGTGCAAAAACATACAGAGTATTAGATTTGGAAAAATCGAGGAATAATAATTTGAAGTTCTTCATATTTGGACCTTAATAACGGACACCCTGTATATGACAGGTTGATCATTGAGGAACGATGACAAGGCAAATCCTTCAATTAAAAAACTTTCAGATCATATTCATGTTACTATCGCTTCTGCGAATCGTCAGAAGACTTTTACTGTACTGCTTTTCCCCCACCTTTTTGCAGTTTTCTTCGAATAAGATCTGTACCGTTGGAAAAATGTCTCTGATATTTTGCGTCATGAAAGAGGTAATGGAGTTCATTGAAAATATGTGAAAATATATGGGGTGATATCCTGTATATCAGAAAATAATATCCTGAGATGCAGAAATGAAGGTACAAGAGGTCTCCTTCCAACGAAATCTCTGAGACGTCTGGTTCGGCAGCCATGGAAGATTTTCGCACTATTGCAGGACTCTGTATACAAACATCGCCTTTGAACGATATGATGCAAAAATTTTTGGCAGTTTACTGCCAACTTTAGTGGCGGCACATAATAGCTACTGAGGGAACTATAATCTGTTACCTATTGATTTACAGAAATCTGTAGGATATTTATTTTCCTCTAGTTCAATGAATCATAGCCAAAATTAATTTTCGTTTTATTGCATCCAAAAAATTAGGTGTGATGAAATACTGAACATCTCACATTTCTTACGCCGGCCGGTCCTGATCGTCATCGCATTCAGCTTGGAAAATAGTGCTTCATAGTTCAGCTACTCACCGCCAGATGCGAGGGAATAAAATTTTCGATTTCACTTGCCCCTCAATGAACGGGTGAAGGAGCTACAATAAATTCAGCTTCAAATCGTTCAAGGGCGATGTTCCTCAATGTATATTTAAACTTAATGATGATACTGATTCTAGAATTTATGCATTGAAAAAAAGATGTACGCTATCTATTTTTGTTGAGGGTTAGGGAGCTCTGGTCTAGATCTTTATGCTTCTAGATGTCGCTGATAGTGATATACAGGGTGTCCCAGAAGTCGCGCACCCCATTGAGGGAATCGAAAGTGAAAAATATTTGAGGCCGAAAAATCCATGTTTGAAATTTTTTGATAACGTAGTTAATCAGTAATTAATTAAATGAAAGTGACCAATCAGAAGCGCCCTATAGAAGTATAAGTGGAAGTGGGGACGCGAGAGAGACGCCAGTCTCGGTTTACTGTGTGAAAAGCCGGCAGCAGCTCTAGCGTCTCACTCTCGCGTCCCCACTGCCTACTTATTCTTCTGTAGGGCGCTCCTGATTGATCACTTTCATTGATGAATTACTAATTAACAACGTAAACAAAAAATTTCAAACATAATAATAAAGATGGCGACCAAGGCGGTTGTACCGTGTGGTTCGTGCGAAAAAAGTGTTCCTAAAACGGAATACAGGATTCCATGTCGTTCCTGTAAGCGCTATTTTCACGCAAAATGTGCAAACCTTGGAGATGCCGATATCAAAATCTTATTAACTGGGAAAAGTCAATGGTTTTGCGAACCCTGCAAATCCTCAGATAAAAATGAGGTTATAGTACCTGATCAACAAGCAACAACATCCACCCAAGATAACGGTAAGGAAATTTACCTACTTTAAATTATTGACTGTCTCGAGCAGAAATATGCAGTACTGGAAAGCAAAGTCGCCGTTTTGGAGGAGAATCGCGATCTGTGGAAAAACAGGGCCCTATTATTGGAAAGACAGGCGAATTCGGTGGGAAATCAGCAGTTTTCTAATCATAAGCCGCCACCGGTAAAAAACACAAATAATATAATACAGCCAAAAACGACAACGTCAACACTGTCAGCCCCCACCACATCAACGGTGTCAACGTCTGCAGGCGCGATCACTTCGCAGTTCGCAGACGGCGCAGTGACGTCTGAGGCCAGTGCAGGAGATATGGTAGCAGTAAGGACACTAGACCAGGCTGCGGAAAAGACGCTGGCAACGCAGCGAGAGGATATTCGAAAACAGGAAACGGACGACGAATTTGTTGTTCCGCGCCAACATCGTTTAAAATTTAAAAATAAGATAAACCGAAGTAAAAAGGGTATTATTGTTGGGACTGGAGTCGATGAAGAGGCCATAGAGACTTTCAATCTCGCAAAAAATAATAAAAAAGCTTGGATATTTTTGTCAAAAATCCATGAGAATGTAACTGAGGATGCCATTAAAAACTTTACGGCCAAGAAGACAAAATCTGATCCTGAATCAGTGGAAGTAAAGTTATGTATTTCGAAAGATCAAAAATAAAAAAAAAAGCGATTTATGGTAGGGGTAAAATTTGATCTGAAAGATCAGATTTACGATGCGAATTTTTGGCCATCTGGTATTCAGTTTGAGCGTTTCAATTTCGCAAAAGGAAGAAATTTTTTAGGAGAGAGAAATTAGTAGGCCCCCCAGGTCAAAATGGGCTCAATCATGAGGTAAAGCATAAAACTACAAATAAGCTAAGTTTGTTACACTTAAATGTTCAGAGCCTCAATAATAAGGTTCTGGAGGTGGAAATTGCTTTATCTGAAATGCCTCCAAATATCTTTTGTGTGTCTGAGCATTGGCTTAGAAATGAGGATATTGAGCGGGTGAATTTAAATAATTATAAGCTAAGCAGTTTTTCGTCTAGAAGCAATTTTCGCGGTGGCGGAACTGCTATTTTTTGTCATAATAAAATGGTTAGTAAACCAATTAAATGTAAAAGTCAATCTGTGGAAAAAGTTATTGAATTTTGTACATCTGAAGTCTTTTTGAAACGTTATGTTGTTCGTGTTATATGTTTATATCGTTCACCAAATGCAGACTTTGACATATTCCTTTCTAAACTGCAGGATTTGCTATACGAGGTGTACAAGCCCGATATTTCCATGGTAGTATGTGGTGATTTTAACATTGATTTTTCTGTGAATAATGATAACAAATCTTTTATGTTATTGCAGATGTTGAGATCCTTTAATCTTTTGCCGCATGTAGAAAGCATGACTAGGGTTACACTGACCTCTGCCACTAGGATTGATAACGTCTTTTCAAACTATGACTTAAGTGATGTCTATTGTGACGAGTTTTTTGTACACTTCTCCGACCACCTTGGTCAGGTGCTGACTGTGAGGATGCCAGAGGAATGTCCGCCTAAGTCAGTTTTTACGAGAAAACGATTTTATACAGATAAAAATATTGTTGATTTCATTGGTTTTCTGGGATCTGAAAATTGGGTCGACATTGCAGATTCTGATGATGTCGATGTGATGTATGATGCTTTTATTAACACTTTTTCATTTTGGTTTGACCGGGCTTTTCCATTGGTGGACTCTGTCGTAAAGGCACGGAATCGATCATGGGTTAACAGGGAAATAAAGGAATACTCTCAATATGTTAAGGACCTGTATGTTCTTGCTAGGCAGACAAAAAGTAACACGTTATACTTACATTATAAAGCCGAGCACAAACAGTTCAAAAAATATATTTCAAATTACAACAAATCTGTAAATGATAACTTAATACACAATTCTAAAAATAAATCAAAAACAGCTTGGAGTATATTTAACAAACTCTCAAACAGGGTAAAGAATAGTACAGATATTTCTTTGAATGTTGACAATCATTTGGTGGCGGATGCCGGAGAGGTATCGGAACTTTTCATTAGGCACTTCATGAATCTTCCAAAGAGCAACAGGACCCCTACACAAGAAACTAATCTTCAATGTCACAGTATTTTCTTACAACCTGTCACTTATCATGAAGTCTTTAAAATAATTATGGATTTGCCTAATAAGTATTCATCTGGATTGGATGATATTCCGATCATAATTTTAAAGTACGTTGCAGAATATATAAGTTGTCCGCTTGCTTGCATTATAAATAAGACTTTCACTTGTGGTATTTTTCCTGAAAAATTAAAAATTGGCAAAATAATTCCTATTTTTAAAAAAGGCGACCGTAGCATGATCGGCAATTATAGACCGGTATCTTTGTTATCCAGCCTCTCGAAAGTTTTTGAGAGAGCACTTTATAATCGAATATTTCAGTTCACAAAATCGAAAAATTTATTAGTACCTCATCAGTATGGCTTTATTCCAAATAAGTCAACTGAGTTGGCAATTTATAACACTATAAACCACATTATCGATACTCTTGACAGGGGGGAGAGGGTCGCTGGTCTGTACTTCGACTTGTCTAGAGCCTTCGATACCATCAACCATGACCTTTTAATCAGAAAAATTGAGGCTCTGGGCCTTCGGGGAACCTGTTCGCGGCTACTTTCCTCATATTTGGTTGATAGAAGACAGGTAGTATGCGTCCGTCAGGACGGAAAACCCTATTATTCCAAGGCAGAGACATTAGTTCAGGGAGTGCCTCAAGGTTCTATTTTAGGCCCCCTTCTGTTTATTTTATATGTGAATGATTTATCGGCTGTGTTCTCAAGGGGTTTGGTTTCTCAATATGCTGACGATACCTCACTTATCCTCACTGATGATGAAATTGGTGGCCTATCCTTGGTTGCTTCTCGGTCGGTCGATTTGATGCAGGCATGGTCTGGCGGGAATGATCTCGCATTGAACGGTGCAAAGACAGGTCTCGTTTATTTCAGCAAGACTAAGCCTCTGGAGTCTATTTATGTTACGCATTGCGGCAGATCGATTCCGTTAGCAAATAGCTTTAAATTTCTTGGGGTTCAGATAGACCCTCTGTTATCTTGGCATCATCATGTGGATTCTTTGGTGGGCAGGCTGAGTAGTGCTTGTGCTCTGTTTCGACGGCTCCGCGATTCGGTGTCCATAGACTCTCTAAGATCGTACTATCTGGCATGTGTACAGTCTGTAATTTGTAACGGCATAATTTTCTGGGGTTCGTCATCTTCGGCCACTGCAGTCTTTATTGCGCAGAAGAGATTAATTCGGGCAATGTTGGCTCTGCATCCTCGGACTAGCTGTCGTCCATGCTTTCAAAAACTGGAGCTTTTAACGGCTCCGTCTCTGTTCTTCCTGGCTTTGGTGATGTTCGTGAGAAGGAATTCTTCCTTATTTTTGGCGAACAGGGACAATTATTCGGAGAATATGTCTGTCATCACTAGGGGCCGTGCAGCCCTGTCTATCCCGTATCATACCACTACTTTCTATGAGAGGGGTCCCAAGTATAGGGCAATAAAGGCATTTCGTATGCTACCATTGCATATAGCTCATATTACAGACAACAAGCAGTTTAGGAGGGAAGTGGTAAAGTTTCTGCATGAAAAAATGTTCTACTCTTTCAATTTTGCAGAAATGTCGAGTTCAGGGTAGTTGTGTTGTTTATTTTAGCGCCTATAGGTACATTGTCATTTTTAATTGTGTTATAGTCCTATACTTTAATTTACTTCAGGCAAATAATTTGCTATTTTGTGGTGACGTTGCTTTTTGTGATTTGTGTATCATTTTTGTTGGCAATAAACGATTATTTATTTATTTATTTATTTATTTATGGATTTTTGGGCTTAGAATATTTTTTACTTTCGATCCCCTCAATGGGGTGCGCGACTTCTGGGATACCCTGTATACAGTATGGTGCAAATGATAAGGAATTAATTCGTTATTTCGTGAACCGGCGACTTTAAGGAAAAATCCTGAAACCCGTCGATTTTTATTTTAAAACGGGCTATTAGTAGTAAGGAAACATTTTTATTTTTGACGTCATCTATGCGAGCGTGATGACGTCATCGCTAAAATTTTTGAATGGAAATGTGGGTGTTGTAATACATTCATTGAAAGGCCTTTTACATACCTATTCAGCCTTATAGTATATGTATAGTAATTGATTTTTGTATTTGAAAAGTTAATAAAATTTTATTATTTCAATGAATATTTAATATGTATTATTCATTAAATAGAACGAAACCTGAATTAAGTGCTCAAATTGTTATATAGATGTGTAGATGACACTGTTGCCCTATGACATATACCCCGTTTTAAACGCATAATCGAGATACAGGGTGTTTAATGTCAACTTTGAGCAATATTCTGATAACTGTGGTGGGTTATGCGTGACATTTGAAATAACGGTTACTGGTCACATCTTAGTATTTTTCAGGGCTCAGTTCAATTAAGGTGTAGAATTCTGAAAAACGAATTTCAAAATGGCGGAAAGCCTGCAAAGTTGGAATTTTTTTCCTCGGTTGCCAATTTGAAGAGCACTATTTCAAAGTACTCGATTTTCTCAGATTTTCCGTGAAAAAATTTCTTCGAAATTCGAACTCAACTTTTTTTTACATGTCTTCAGTGAAAAAAAAATTTCGGCCGAAATTGTTGAAATTTTTCATCTTTCATTCTGAATACTGAGGTGAAAACAGAATGATATAAATCCATTGGTATCTTTGAGTAGCCTTCCGAAAATTACGCTCGGAGAACTTTCATAATTTTTATTCAAAAAACTGGGAGCCGTACGAAGGCCAAAATTGTGCTGATGGGCTCCAGAATGACCCGGACATAAATATGAATTTATAAACAAAAAAAATTTTTTCAAAAAACTCTGGTAGGATTCGAACTCTCTACGAGTATGGAGATTCAGTTTATTTTAATATTATAAATTTCCGTTACCAAAGCGACGCTAGTAAATCGAAAGTGGAGAGTTCGATTTCAAAAAAAAATTTTTTGGGTTTATAAATTCATATTTCTGTCCGGGACATTCTGTCAGCCCATCAGCACAATTTTGTCCTTAGTACGGCTTCCAATTTTTTGAATAAAAATTATGAAAGATCTCCGAGCGTAATCTTTGGAAGGCTACAAAAAGAAAAACAATGGATATTATTTCATTCTGTTTTCACCTCAGTATTCAGAATGAAAAATAGTTCAACCATGAAAAATTTCAACAATTTCGGCCGAATTTTTTTCTCACTGAAGACATGTAAAAAAAAAGTTGAGTTCAAATTCTGTAAAAATTTTTTCACGGGAAATCTTAGAAAATATGGTACGTTGAAAAAGTTCTTTCCAAATTGGCAATCGAGAAAATAAATTCCAACTTTGCAGGTTTTTCGCCATTTTGAAATATGATTTTTTTCAGAATTCTACACCACATTTGAATTGGGCCCAAAAAAATACTAAGATGTGACCAGAAATCGTTATTTCAAATGTCACGCATAACTCACCACAGTCATCAGAATATTGCTTAAAGTTGACATTGAACACCCTGTATCTCGCTTATGCGTCGAAAACGGGGTATATGTCATAAGGCAAAAATGACTTCCCCGCTGTCGTCTACACGGCTATATATGTTTGTCCAGTTTATGGTGAAACACCCTGATGATGACTTCAAAAATAAAAAGGTATCCTTACGAATAGCTTGCTTAAAAATAAAAATCGACTGGTTTCGGGATTTTTCCTTAAAGTCTCCGGCTTACGAAATAACGAATGCATTCCTTTCATTTGCACCATACTGTATATCTCAAAATTAAATTCTGGAAGTGACCAATTAGGTTAGGAATAATGTTCCATAATGTCGTAGGTGAGTTATGTTGTTTTGATGAAGGTCACAACAAAACCGAAACCAGCAACTACTCCTGTTTGCAAACACTGAACTTTTGTTAGTTTCCCTGAACAATGGTATAGCTAGTTCTTTTCCGACATGTCATTCGTTTTTATTCACATCATGTAATGCGATGCACCTGATTAAATTTTGCTTACACTGTATACATCTTCGATTATAGCAATAATCTCTCTTTGTGCATTTGTATAGTTTAATATAATTCAATTCTGAAGATGACTTCCAACCATTAAAAAATTTCATTTCCACCGCTAAAGAACACAAAAAAATTCTTATCAAACGGTCTCTGGTGGGCAGAAAATTCACTGACTGTTGAAGACGCCTTTAGAAATTCAATATTATAAATTTTTTCGCTCGGCCCAATTTTTTCGATCAACGTCCTATTGTGTGACATATCGAGTAAGGTATGATAGGAACTGTTATCAGTAGTTGTACAGAGAATTCATTATGAACCCTTGTCAGAAAAAGCTTAGTTTCCAAGATACACACTCCGGTTCTGAAAGGCCGATCAACGTAAAAATTTACTCTTCAGCTGTCAAATATATTGATAAGTATGATTTGAGTTGCTTGAAGTGAGGTCAGTATATAGAACTAATAGTGAATGAAATGTATACATGTTTCAGAATGAATGTATAAGGCAAAACCAGCATATATTGGCAGGGGCGGATTAGCCATTAGGCAGAGTAGGCGACTGCCTAGGGGCCCCTCATCAGCTAGGGGCCCCGCGTGCCCTGCGTGCCCCGTGCACGAAAAAAATTGAATTGAAAAGGGGCCCCATAAATTGCACTGCCTAGGGGCCTCCCACATGGTTAATCCGCCACTGTATATTGGGCCCTCAGAATGAAAAAGACAAAAATTTTTCCCCTTTTGAAAATGAATTTGTTTTTATTCAACTTCGCGTTTCTGTACACCACGGCTACAAATAAGATATATTATTGGGACTTTTGGTGGTATAATATTCTTCATGAAATATACCAATAAATATGAGGTTGAACGTTTGAGTAGATATTGGCATTCTACGATAAAAAAAGTTGAACTCAAATTTATTCATAAAATGTGAAAAATATTTTATAGTGTAAAAAATTTGATTATAGTCCGTGTTTCATACCCACCACATTTCATGATGGAAATTTAAGCTATTCTTACGATTTACTGCATACCTATTCTATTCCATTAAGAATATTATACCAGGAAAAACTTAAGGATGTAATAATAATAAATTCACCTGTTCGAACATTTTTATACAAAATAGAAAATACCTACAAGATAGATCTGAATACAACATGGATCTACTTACACCATTCATATACAGACATCGTGACGAAATGATATAGCCCTCATTCCTGTAGGACGAGCTTTCACGAAACTAAACACTCTGCAGAGTGAAAACTTAGCGTTTTTGGACATGAGTTTATATCATCCATTGAAATATTTCGCTTCAATTTAGAAAAATCCTGCATATACCTTCACAATTCAGAGAAACGACTCTTGAATTTCATAAACCATTAACCATTGAAATAAGCCCAAACAACTACAATCGGGGTAGGCTATCCACAACTTTCCACCCCGAAGTTTGAGCTTTGGGATGGAATAACGAAAAAATGCTCGGACAGGTAAAATTTTGTTGAAAGAGGGACAAATAAGGGTGTTCAAATGGGTTTGATATCACTACCCCTCTAGCTGCAACCCCTAACAGCTCTCAGCTCAATAGGGAAAAGGGGTAGAGCAGCACCTTGTTGGAAAGGCAATTCAATTTCCTGCATGGGTGTTTTTTTTTCTCGTTTTATTATTGTACAGAGTGACTCAGTATTCCATCAATAACTTTCACACGCCGAATTTGGATCTTTGAGGAGGAAAAAACGCTCGGACGGGTCAAAAAATGAATTCGATATCACTACCCCCAGTGGCGGTTCTAGCGGGTAGGCCGGGTAGGCCCGGGCCTACCCAAAAATTTCATATTTATTCTAGTGGACCTCCTCAGCTTTGCACGGGGTGGTGTAACTGACGTAATTCCTGAACTGGGCCTACCCAAAAAAAAAAAACTGGGCCTACCCAAAACGAAAATCCTGGAGCCGCCCCTGACTACCCCTCTAGCCGCTACCCTAACAGCAATTATTTCAGTTTAAACGAAAGCGCACGATTTACTTTGTAAATATTATTGTTTTTCCCTATTTCAGTTTTGTCTCGGTTTCAGCATTTTAAACATGTGTTTGGCATACGCGTAGTGATCGAGAAATTGCGAAAAAAAGGCGGCGATGACAGATTTCGTTGATATTGAGATGGAGAAGCTGTTTGAAAATGAGAATTTATTTAGTTATTATTTAGCGAAAGCTTGAATGTATTAAAAGGAGTTTTCTCAATACCCGCAACCTGACTGTTCCCGATAATATTTTTAGACGTCTACATACAGTCGATATAACTATCACTCTAAGTTATTTCAGGCTTTAATTATATCAGCTTGTGACTTTCAAAATGGGTTATACAGGGTGGCCTACCCCAGACGAGGTCCTCATTTTGAGGCAGTAAATGAAGACATTTTGAAATTTTTTTTTCGTTAAATGTAAAGGACAATCAGATGCACAATTTAAAATTGTTTTCACATATACAGGGTGTTCGATAACAAAGATATAGACCAAAGTTACACTTTTTTAAATGGAATACCCTATATATGAATTCAAAAATTGAATGGCAAGCTCAAATAATGATGAGTTTATACAGACCATTTTATGCCTTAGAAGAACTATTGTAGAGAAAATGGCGAAAAATCGAAAAAAAGGAGTATTTTTAATTTGCAATTAATGAATAAACCCTTCAAGCCAACGAGGCAGACAATGTTTTTTCGTGTAGACATATTGGCTGCCCTTATGCAGAAGAAAAAAAATTAACTCTGGAATATACTGAGTGATCATAATTAATGTTCAAAGATTATCTACAAATAATGGTCAGAAACTTCCTTATTTTAAATGGCACACCCATTTTCTGTACCTTGTTGAACGTAAAAATTAATATCGAAACTATCTTCATTGGGTTTCCCTATATCTGAACCTAATAGTTTTCGAGTAATTTTCGATTTTTAATGCAACTAGTTAACCTACTATTATGATTAGCGATATCCATAGAAATACTTGGGAATATTTGTGGGGAAATGCTTACAATATTATTTGAAATCTGAAAAACTACAGAGTTTGCGCAATATGTGAACGTGTCATCAGGGTAGGACTTAAAATTTTTGACTTCGTGAATGTGGTATGAATAAGTTGTCGATATCAACATTTGCAATAATAATAAAATAGCTGTAGTATCTTACTTAAACTAAACTTACTTTCATAAAATGGGTTTCTCCTTTATTTGCGCAAAAAAGGACCATGCACTTCATTTTGTCTATAATTTGTCACAGCACTCGACTATCAAAATTAACTAGTAAAACTCAAGTACTAAAGGAGTATCAGTACTACACAATGTTCAAGAAAACAACGAGGAAACACCGAAAACGGAGCAGAAAAGGCAAGCGAATTTATACGAATGAATAAACAGGAAAGCACACAACAAAGGGAATCAACAAATCCTAAAATACGACACTGCTCTTTTTCTGATGTGAATATGTGCTTGTTTTCGTTGCGTAGCGGTGTTTCCGAATTCACTGGTTTCACAATAAGATTTATTTCGAACTTCATCTGAAACCATAATGCTTAGCAACGACGTGGCAAGAAAAGACGAGCTGCGCATGTACAAGTAGTAGGTGTTTATTCGCTATGTGGGGTCATTTTACTGAATCTCGGACGTACCTAATAGCATTCTAGTATTTATTATATTTCTGTGGTCGCGACAGACCGAAGAACGGGCCCAGTGGAACCGCATTCGTGCAAGCAACTGAACAGTAGCAACACGTCGTACTGCATAGAAATCACAGAACATACAGTTATACCGGTTGACAAACGTCAAACGTGGAACTGCGATACTAGCGCCCCACTACCATTTCACCAGCAGAAATGCGAACTAACACGGGTGCATTTCGAAGTAGGAAGTTGGAATGGGTTGTCGTACTGCGATCCGTCAAGCGTTATTACATAAAATTCTTAATACCTAGCTGTAAATAGTTCAACGAAATGAATTCGATATGAGTACAAGTTGTGCCTCATTCATCAAGACAAGAAATCTTCAACAAGTACAAGAAAAATGGAAGAAATATCTGTGATTTCTCGTACCACTATTAGAAGAATACTTAAAAATTAAAAGATCCATTCATACAAGATGAGTTTGCTTCACGAAATGAACGAAGATGACTTTGATCGCTGATTACAATTTTGCGAAACAATGGGTGATATGATAAGTAATAATCCGGACTTCCTTTTTAATGTCTGCTTCTCTGATAAATGCTCTTTTTATTTGAATGGATATGTAAATCGTCGATATTGGTCTGACATCAACCCAAGGCTATTTAGAGAGATTCACACTCAATATCCTGAAATGCTGAATGTCTGGGTCGGTATGTATGGCGACAATATTGTGGGCCCTTTTTTCATAGACGGCAATCTCAATGGTGATAAATACTTAGATCTCTTAGAAAACAATGTCGATCCTATGTTGACAGATATTTTGGAGAACCATCACCGTTATTTAGAAGCCGAACTGAGATTTCAGCAAAATGGAGCGCCTCCCCATTATGCGGCGCCCGTGAGGCACAATTCAGATGAACGATTTCCAGGGCGTTGGATTGGAAGGAGGGGTGCCATAGAATGGCCTGCTCGTTCACCTGATCTGTCGCTCCTGAATTATTTTGTATGGGGAGATTTGAAAAGTAAAATTTAGGGCCCCCGCAGACTGCAGACTTTTTATCGGCCGATAGTTTGGTCGGCTTCTTAATCAGTATGGAGAGGAATCGCTGTAGTGTGCGCACATGCATTCCTCTCCATACTGATTATGAAGCCGACCAAACTATCGGCCGATTAAAAAGTCTGCAGTCTGCGGGGGCCCTTATGCGACGAAGCCTGTAAACTTGCATTGATTACGCCAGCGCATAGTGAACGAATGTCGTTCGATAACACCCGAAATGCTAAGGAATGTGAGGAATCGCTTCGTGGAAGGTGGGGGAAGGTGGAGCCCATTACGAGCATTTACTGAATTGAAGTATTTATCATTATAGCCCCGAGCCCGGGAGCCAGTGACATTTTTTAGTCAGTCATTTTAACCCTGGCCATAATTTGTATATAGCTTGATTTGGTTGTTTTCTTAGCCAAAGTGACCGTCAGCTGGCTCAACAGTGGTGGGTTCGCCAACGGGAGCAACGAAAACATGTAAAAAAAATATTGAGTTTCAGTCATTTTAACCCTGCTGAAATTTACAGAGATGGTAGTTTGTATAATTATTCGAATAAAAAAAATCGTCCGCTGGCTGTACGTTGGTGGAAAACCCGTCCGCTGGACATGGAAACTTGTAAAAAAAATTTTGAGTTTCAGTCATTTTAACCCTGCTGAAATTTACAGTGATGGTAGTTTGTATAATTATTCGAATAAAAAAAATCGTCCGCTGGTTGTACGTTGGTGGAAACCCCGTCCGCTGGACATGAAAACGTCCGCTGGACATGGGAACTTTTGAAAAAAATTTGAGTTTCAGTCATTTTAACCCTGCTGAAATTTACAGTGATGGTAGTTTGTATAATTATTCGAATAAAAAAAATCGTCCGTTGGTTGTACGTTGGTGGAAACCCCGTCCGCTGGACATGAAAACGTCCGCTGGACATGGGAACTTTTGAAAAAAATTTGAGTTTCAGTCATTTTAACCCTGCTGAAATTCACAGAGATGATAGTTTGTATAATTATTCCAATAAAAAAAATCGTCCGCTGGCAGTACGTTGGTGGAAAACCCGTCCGCTGGACATGAAAACTTGTAAAAAAAATTTTGAGTTTCAGTCATTTTAACCCTGCTGAAATTTACAGAGATGGTAGTTTATATAATTATTCGAATAAAAAAAATCGTCCGCTGGCTGTACGTTGGTGGAAAACCCGTCCGCTGGACATGAAAACTTGTAAAAAAAATTTTGAGTTTCAGTCATTTTGACCCTGCTGAAATTTACAGAGATGGTAGTTTATATAATTATTCGAATAAAAAAAGTCGTCCGCTGGTTGTACGTTGGTGGAAAACCCGTCCGCTGGACATGAAAACTTGTAAAAAAAAATTTTAGTTTCAGTCATTTTAACCCTGCTAAAATTTACAGAGATGGTAGTTTATATAATTATTCGAACAAAAAAAAGGTCCGCTGGCTGTACGTTGGTGGAAAACAAGTTTTCATGTCCAGCGGACGGGTTTTCCACCAACGTACAGCCAGCGGACGATTTTTTTTATTCGAATAATTATATAAACTACCATTTCTGTAAATTTCAGCAGGGTTAAAATGACTGAAACTCAATATTTTTTCTACGTGTTTTCGTTGCTCCCGTTGGCAAACCCACCACTGGTGCGCCAGCTGACGGTCATTATGCTATAAGACAAATACAAATTAAGCTATATACAAATTATGGCCAGGGTTAAAATTGGTCTCCAAAAACTATCACTGGCTCCCGGGCTATTACGTCAATTCATTTTTTAATTGTCCGTAATTCAATAAAGAGAACAGTTTTTTCATTCAATTAGGCGTTCATAGCCCTGCATCAAACTCGTCCAAGGGTTTTTTCGTTTTTTTCATCCCGAAGGTCAAACATTGGGGTAGAAGTTTATGGATTGAAATACTATTTCTTCCTGTTTCATAGTTAAGCAATCGAAGAAAGAAAATGATACGCTGATGCAGGTAATTGAATTACCTTGTCAACAAAGCTACTCGACCTATTATCTCTATTCAAAAATAATCGCTCTGAGTGGTAGCGCATGCAGGAAATTGAATTGCCTTTCCAACAAGGTGCTGCTCGACCCCTTTTTCCTATTCAAAAATGAGAGCAGTTAGGGGTTGCAGCTAGAGGAGTAGTGATATCAAACTCATTTGAACACCCTTATTTGTCCCTCTTTCGAAAAAATTTGACCTGTCCGAGCGTTTTTTCGTTATTTCATCCCAAAGCTCAGAATTCGGGGTGGAAAGTTATGGATGGCTCACCCTGTATACCCCATTTACTTCTATAAAGTATCCCGGTTTGCCATGACATTCTGACACATTTAACCGTGTATAATTTGAAAATGTTAGGTTGTAGTCAGATAACTGCGCAACGTTGCCCTCTCTACATACTTAGAGGTCGTAGTAATTACGTATTTATCAAAATGTTTATCTATAAACCAATAGCATGAGTTATAATAACACACGCCTATAACTCACTCTAATAAATATATCATATGAGAAGCACTCACTCAAATACAACAATACACACAATACAAATACAAAATGGAAAAAATGAAATTGCTTACGAAATGAATAAAAAAAGTAGGATAGATCGGGAACTCTATTTCAGACTTCAAGGTAACTTTCTCGCCATTCGTTTCTAGATTTCCTCTGGTCTGAATATCCAAAAATTGCATTTGGAAAACGTAAATTTTTGACGTTTTCTACGCGATTCGATTCTCGACGACCACAGAAATCGAAACCTGTGTCACATTGGCAACGTCTCTGAAATTATTTTGACTTTCACTAGTGCTAACCTGGGTCAGTTTTAAGTGAAAAAACTCGATAAACCTAAATCTTCGCCAACCGGGATACTTTATAAAAGTGAATTGAGTATACACAATATTTCATCTTTAATATGAAGAGAAAACTCAACAAAATCATCAAACTAAAACTGTGGAAAGAATGAGTAAGGACAGATAACTATTTCCTATTTCACATTACTCATACCTTCTGTATCAGTTGCACTATCCACAATTTTCAGAAATTTATTTTTCCAAGTTGTATTCACAGATTTATCCGAGGATACATTCTTATTCCTGTTGTAGTATGGTACTATCCTGCCAGTGCCGAATGAAACGACACATCGAATGGGAGTATTCGGCCACAGCAATCTCGCTTCATGAATTGCAATTGCGGTGGGATTGTTAGCTAAAATTCCACCATCCTGAAATGAAAATTAAAACTAAAAACTTGAAGCACGAACGTGAAGTCAAGAACTTTTGAGCGCCCACCATTTAGGTAGATTAGCGTTTTTCAGGTCTTCTTCCTCTCTTATTTCATAACCTTTTTTTCCAGTTCAACAAGCTGAATGAAAAAAAAACTTTAACTAGGGCTGGTTCATTTCGTCATGATTACTGTATTTTTGGAATTTCGTGCCGGAAACAGAGGATGATAAATCTCTTGTCAAATTTGTTCTTACAGCTTCGTCTGGCCTGCCGCTCGTAAATACGATAACTCTCGAGCGGAAAGAAAAAGGAGAAACTAGAACCATTCAGGGTAGGTTCGGGGGGTCAATTCTCGGGATCACTCGTTCGCGAACGTATACGTTCGTCGAACGAATAAAATCGAACGTATGGTTTGAATCTGTCAGTTCTCGTTGTCAAACGAACGTTTGAACGATGATTTTGAAATGAATAGTTCATAGAGTCGTTCCCCGAGAATTGCCATTTCCAAAAATCTACGCTCATGTCGTCAAGAACGTATACGTTCATCGAACGAGTGATCCCGAGAGTTGACCCCACGATCTCCAATACCGCGATTGAGCTTCGTTAATTGGCAAAAATCGACTAAATATTTCCTTTCGAAATTCTGTTTTCCAGATCCATAATTCTAAAACTGCGGATTCCAGCGAAATTAAATTATTTATTCACATGGTGAATACAGTATTCAAGCTACATGCAAAATTTTGTCACATGACCAGAACTTTTTGAAATTCTAGCGAATTATCTAAAAAAATTATTCTGAATAGATGTAACAGATCCGACATCATGTCGAATTGTGTAAATGCGAATCTATCCACTTACAACGTTGATGAACGAGCGCTCAAAAGCTCCCAACTTCACATCAGTTCTTTTAGAGACCAATCATTTCAATTCTTCAATTGGTACTATAATAAAATAGTCATGCAAATTCCGGGGAATTGCTGAAAAATATATATGTTCGGATATTAGTTTCATCTAGGAAATCCTGGATATAAGGCATCTGACTTTAAGAATGCAGCGCCAAGGTGGGCAATCGTGGAACTAGAGTTATTGACATTAGAGTGTTGTGTTGTGTTAGTTCTGTGTGTATATTTTCATAAGTAATATCATAAGTGCATCCAATTTTTCCGAAAAAAATCGAAAAAACACGTTGCTAAGTAATATTTTAACAAGAAGCATGAGTGCAGGTGGCAACAAAAATCCGAGTCGAAGACGAGGATTTTTGCACCTGCACGAATGCTTTTTGTTAACTCTTTGAGCGGCAAAGATATCATCAGAAATAAAACCCAAGTGGAGCAAAAAAAAATTTATTCCCAATTTTCAAAAAATTTGTCAAAAGCTCAACAAAAATACATAAACGGCCCATTAACAATAAATTTTATGAAATTCTTCCCGTATTTTTGCCGTAACAGGGTGGTACAAAAAACGTACCACCGTATTTTCGCTTTTTCTGTAAGTGACGTAACGTATAAGTACATACTTCAATTATTATTTCAACAATATTACCTGCCAGAAGGTTTAGACACAAAGTTATTTTCAAAATAACCGCTTCAGAACCAAATTTAAATTATTCATACCACATCAGGAAACAGAAACACTTGTCAAAACTAGAAAACTAGCATTTCATATGGCATCGGTAAAGAAAATGGCGATAAATCAGTCGCCCGAGTGTTAATACTATTAGCTATTACCTCACAGATTTCTCCGCAAGTCAGGCCAATCTTCTGTATCGATGTAGATTTCTGTTCGGCGTATTTGAAATAGGTGGTACACTAATTGTACCACCGCCGCGGAAGAGGGTCGAAATTGGTGGTACATATAGTGTACCACCTGAACCCAAAGAGTTAAAAAAATATTACTTTGCACTGTGTTTTTTCGATTTTTTTCTCAGGAAAAATTAGATGCACGAATGGTATTTGACAAGAATATTTCATGAGTAACAGATTATTCTGGATGCATCTATGTATGTATAATTAATTTTCGTTGACAACAACTGTCAAGTTTTGCCGCGGGTAAACCCGAAAAAACTGCTGACAGCTGCTGCCAAACAGTTTTTCCATCTAGAAACCATTTGTGATTCAAAATTGCGCGTTTCTGATTGGTGGAAATTCAGACGAGGGAAAAAGTCGTATAAAAATTTGATTAAACAATATTACCCTTCAATTTTATAGTTCCAGTGGGCAGTGAAGAATTACAAATACTAATATATTGAATATTTTCAGGAATACTACAGAAAGTCACATATCCACTTTTTATTTATTTATTAAGAAGTTAATTCAATTCACATAAGATGTTTCTAAAAATAAATTTATATGAGTATGTCACCTAAAACTAAACATATTGATACCTAGTTATCCAATTATATTATGGTTTGACCTATGAATCATCAAAAATAATGAAAATTTCATTGAAAATATTTCACTTATTGAATTAATTCATTTCGATAATATATTCAGCACATTATACCACTATTCTGAAAAAATGAAAATGATAGAGAGGTATCATCATTATGCCCTGAATAAAATAAAATATTTGTAAGGAATTTTGCCAATGTTATGAAAAATGAAGATACATTAGTTTTGAAGGATCTGAAACAAAAATTCACAGATTTCGCAATCCTTGCAACCATCAGAGACATTGGAAATGATAACACCACATGTAAATATTACCAACATTTATTTGCATTTGAACTTAAAATAAAAAAGTATTTTCAATAATAATAATAAGCAATAGATAATAATTGCAAGAAACAATCAACATTCCTAATTCCTAACTTAAACATGTGAGAGAAAACTTGTCACCGTATTTTATAACAAAAATGTTCTTTCTAAAGTAAGTATTCTTAAGATATAATAATGAAAAATAAAGATATAAATGATCGGATGAAGCTGGGTCCACCCTGTTCAATATTTTCGAAGTGAATTTTGATTTTAGCAAATCTTGGTTTTCATGAAATTGGCTTTAGATAGAAGAATTCTATTTTCACTAAAATTCATGAATCTTATAATGTACTCGGATCAACTATCATCGGATGAAGCTCATTACATCCTGTCCAATATTTTCGGTGCGAATTTTTATTTCACCAAATCTGAGTTTTCTCGAAATTGGGTTGAGATAGAAGGATTCTGTTTTCACTTAAATTCATGAATCTTATAGGTACTAGTACTGAACATTATCAGAAGAATCTGAGTCCACCTCGTCCAATATTTTCAAAGAGAATTTCGATTTTACCAAATCTGGGTTTTCATGAAATTCAATTCAGATAGGAAGGATTCTGTTTCTACTAAAATTCACGAATCTTATATGTACTCGGATCAACTATCATCGGATGAAGCTGATTACATCCTGTCCAATATTTTCGAAGCAAATTTTTATTTTACCAAATCTGAGTTTTCTCGAAATTGGCTCGAGATAGAAGGATTCTGTTCTTACTGAAATTCATGCATCTTACATGTACTCTGGGTAAACATCATCAGAAGAAGCTGAGTCCACCTCGTCGAATATTTTCGAAGGGAATTTTTATTTTACCAAATCTGAGTTTTTTCGAAATGGGCTTGAGATAGAAGGATTCTGTTTTTACTAAAATTAATTAATCTTATCTGTACTCGGAGTAAACATCATCAGAAGAAGCTGAGTCCACCCCGTCCAATATTTTCGAAGGGAATATTTATTATACCAAATCTGAGTTTTCATGAAATTCGCTTGAGATAGAAGGATTCTGTTTTTACTAAAATTCATGAATCTTATAGGTACTTAGAGTGAACATTATCAGAAGAATCTGAGTCCACCTCGTCCAATATTTTCGAAGAGAATTTTGATTTTACCAAATCTGGGTTTTCATGAAATTCAATTTAGATAGGAAGGATTCTGTTTCTACTAAAATTCACGAATCTTATATGTTCTCGGATCAACTATCATCGGAAGAAGCTTATTACATCCTGTCCAATATTTTCGAAGCGAATTTTTATTTTACCAAATCTGAGTTTTCTCGAAATTGGCTCGAGATACAAGGATTCTGTTCTTACTGAAATTCATGCATCTTACATGTACTCTGGGTAAACATCATCAGAAGAAGCTGAGTCCACCTCGTCGAATATTTTCGAAGGGAATTTTTATTTTACCAAATCTGAGTTTTCTCGAAATGGGCTTGAGATAGAAGGATTCTGTTTTTACTAAAATTCATAAATCTTATATGTACTTGAATCAACTCTCATCGGATGAAGCTGATTCCATCCTGTCCAATATTTTCCAAGCGAATTTTCATTTTACCAAATCTGGGTTTTCATGAAATTGGTTTGAGATAGAAAGATTCTGTTTTTACTAAAATTCATGAATCTTATATGTACTAGGAGTAAACATCAGAAGAAGAAGCTGAGTCCACTCCGTTTTCGAAGAGAATTTTTATTTCACCAAATCTGAGTTTTCTCGAAATTGGCTTGAGATAGAAGGATCATGTTTTCACTAAGATTCATGAATCTTATATGTACAGGGTGGGCAAAATTGGTGCTACATGAACTAAAACTTTTTAACCCGAGGAGATAGAGAAAAATGAATGGCACCTTATAGTCTTCTTTTTTCGAGAAACTGATAATGCCATCAACTGCATTCCTCTATCTTCTTTTGTTTCCGAGTTAAAGGCCAAAATTGAAATTTGGGCGATTTCAACTTTGGTCATTATCTCCGTTTCTGTTTATGCTAGGATGTTGAAATAAAAACATTATATAGGCACTTTTCTGATAGCAATCCAGTGGCGTACTCTGATTTTTTCTAAGAGGTTTATTTGCTGAGTTATAACATAAAGTTGTGTTTTTTCTTATGGAAACAGTAGTTTCAAATGACTTAGAAGGAATCGACGTTTTTTTCCGTTTCAGAAATGTATCATATAATATACATCGCCCTCAGATTCGTTAAGATATTATGAAAAATATGGTTTGTATATGGATTTCGAATTATTGAGTAGGCTGAATCATAGAATTTTGTGTCTCTACGCATGGTGTAATTTTTATTTCACAATTGAATCACTTGCTGCCTCACTAGTCTTATTCGCTGAAATGAAACATTTCGACATATCATTTTTTTCGTAATTTTGGAATATCTCCATAATGCCGCCAATGATGACTTCAAATTTTAATAACTGACAGTTGTTTCGAACAGATATCGCACCATCAAGTATTCAAACGTGAATTAATAATAACACCATGCGTAGAGACACATAATTCTATGATTCAGCCTACTCAATAATTCGAATTCCATATACAAACCATATTTTTCATAATATCTTAACGAATCTGAGGGCGATGTATATTATATGATACATTTCTGAAACGGAAAAAAAATGGCGATTCTTACTAAGTCATTTGAAACTACTGTTTCCATAAGAAAAAACACAACTTTATGTTATAACTCAGCAAATAAACCTCTTAGAAAAAATCAGAGTACGCCACTGGATTGCTATCAGAAAAGTGCCTGTATAATGTTTTTATTTCAACATCCTAGCATCAACAGAAACGGAGATAATGACCAAAGTTGAAATCGCCCAAATTTCAATTTTGGTCTATAACTCGGAAACAAAAGAAGATAGAGGAATGCAATTGATGGCATTATCGGTTTCTCGAAAAAAGAGGACTATAAGGTGCCATTCATTTTTCTCTATCTCCTTGGGTTAAAAAGTTTCAGTTCATGTAGCACCAATTTTGCCCACCCTGTACTCGGAGTAAACATCATCAGATGAAGCTGTGTCCACTCCGTCCAATATTTTCGAAGTGAATTTTGATTTTAGCAAATCTGGGTATTCATGAAATTGGCTTTAGATAGAAGAATTCTGTTTCTACTAAAATTCATGAATCTTATATGTACTTGGATCAACTATCGACCTATTCTTCAAATACCGAAATAATTGCCCAATCTGGCAACGTTGCGGCGAATTTGACGGACCACTCATCGCGGCCCAGATCTCACTTGATGAAACAACAATATGAACACTCGAAGTGCTAATGAAGGAAATAAAACAATGATCTATCCTTCAAATACCGGAATAATTGCCCAATCTGGCAACGCTGCGGCGAATTTGACGGACCTCCCACCGCGGCTCACTGGTCTGCAACTCTCGTGCCTATTTGTTATTTAATGTTTAATGATACATTAAATGACAAATAGGCACGAGAGTTGCAGAATGCCGATGTAAGGCAAAACTTGACCTGCGCGCTGGCCGGTTTCTCATCGCATCGCCAACATCTGATTTTGACAGTTTGACACTGACCTGTCGTCGGTCAGAAATACAATGTTGGGAACGAAAATGGAAATAGAAATAATAAACATTTCAGATTCTGGAATACTACGCGAAATCAATCAATCCCTTCCCCACTGAAGTATTATTTCAACACGTTTTACCGAAACCTTGAGTGAATTAGGTCTTGGATTAATTGAATTAAGTAATCTGTTGAAATTGTAACCTGTTTCAATTTCAGCTGTACCTACACGTTATAAATCGAACAAATTTCTCTTAATGTGAGAACCGATTACTGAAAATCATTTCTCAGCATGCATTTCACTATGGTACAGTTTCAAGCATTATTCGCTCCTTTGAAATAGAATTTTTACCTAATTGAATTTCGATCCAATTGCCATATTATTTTAAATGTTTATTTCTCAATTCAAGAAACTAAGAATTTCATCTGCATAGTAAGTAAGGTGTAGTGGCTACACAATAATAATCTATTTCAATTCCTTTCGCAATTGAAGAAATCAATATGATATTGTTCCATTTTAAGCCCTAGGATCAGGATGGAATAGGTATGCATTGTAGAATTCAAAATAAAAGAAAAAATTTTTTTCACCAACATACATTACTCATTGTTTCGATTGAGATCAATGAATATATAATACGAAAACAAAAAGAAAGTGTTCGCTGAGGTTGGTGCAATGCTTATCTCGAAAGAGAAACCGAGCCTTCTCCAAGATACCCTGAGTTTAAATCTGATAAGAGACATGCAAGAGCAGAAAAATGAACAAAATAATCTCTTCACCATGCTGGCTAAGTAGTTTCCTGGAAGATGATTCAGTAAAACTCTGAAAATATTCTACAACTTCAGTCGAAGAAATTTTACCATAGAACACTTCAAAAAATATTCTATTGTTTGCTCGGATATGTATGATTTGCTATTCTCCCTTTTTTGCAAATTTCACCTTGGATTTCTTCGCAAGCCATGTGTTTAATTTCTCCCCACAATTTAATTCAATTCCTCATCAGAAGGGTATAAATATATAATATACCAAATATTCAAGAGAAAAACTCGAAACAGTTTGAACTGCTTTACATTTTCATCGTAAAAATTAAATGACGTTGAACTTTCTGGTTTGGATGCTAATTCTTCTATGAAGAATTTCACATCATCCTGGTATGCCAATCGACTAGATGAGGGTTCATACATATATACCAATCTTCATCTGAAACAGAATTCCTTCTTTCTTACGAACATTCTCCAAATTTTCGTCAATCATGAGGGCATGATGTGCTTCCACAGTAACCCTATGATAGATTGATAGAATAGAATTACATTTAAGAGGGGCCTATACCGTTCTGACGTTCAGTTCAAAACGCGATTCGGGATTACTCACGATAGAGACTACCGATTTATATGGGGTTTTCACTGTTATTCAATTTGAAGAGTTCTTCAAGTTGGAAAGTTCATAATTTTTTTTTTCGTCGAGTGAAAAAAAAAATAAAATTTTTTTTTCCCTTCTTAGTGACTTTATATGCATAATTCTAACTTTCCAACCTAGACCATTTTTTTTTATGAATTCCCACGAAAAATTTAACACAAAAAGTTTTCTCCAATCGCTCAAAAACCGATTTCAGTAAAATTAAAATCAAACGATCGCAAAGTGCTGCCACCTAATCGACGAACTTGGCTATTTCCATTTTCTACTGATCGTTCCATCTATCTGGCAATACTGCACATTTTACTCGTAGGTTGCACTTTGGGGTTTTCGGTAAATCCCAGTGGCAAATATTTATTGTTTTATTGTAAGGCGTCTGTTATCAGTGAAAAGTAAAAGTGTAAAAACATGTTCTTTATTACTTCTGTTGGACAGGCAAGCCGAAAGCAAATTCGTTCGGTCCCTACGTTTTTAGATCTTGTGACGAGAGACGAGGGTCGTGAATTTTCACTTGATTTTTTTTTCTTGTGATTGGAGGTGTTCTGTTATTTGTTTCAATTACTTCGAAGATGAGTAGGAAATTTAGTGATAAACGCAAAAATCTTTGCGCACATTTGTTATGTGATGTTTATTCTACATAAAATTTTAACATTGGAAATGTTTATGTTCGTATATTACAGGCAAGTTTCGAGTTTTCGTTCAAGGTCAAAAGACAAAGGTGTCGCTAGTAGACCAAAAAAGCATTCGAAAGTTATCGCGTGATATAGGTGACATAGGGTGTATTGGGCCAGCATACGAGAAGCGAGCATACACGAATGCCTAACCAATCAGATTCACTCGATGAATTTTAGTAAAAACTGAATCCTTCTATCTAAAGCCAATTTCATGAAAACCCAGATTTGCTAAAATCAAAACTCACTTCGAAAATATTGGACAGGAATGACAGGATGGACCCAGCTTCATCCAATTATTTATATCTTTATTTTTTATTATTATATCTTGAGAATACTTACTTTAGAAAGAACATTATTACCTTCAATCCTACTATTGAAAGCAATATTCTACTATCTACTGCTTTATGCAGGGTTCCCGTTCCTAGCTACAGTGGAGATGGGTGTGGTTCTCACTAAAATTAATAGATTTATGGGCGCCAGGTAAATTTGTCCCGGAATCAAAAACCCTTACTGTGGAAATCCTCAAATTTACCAAAAGGACAATCACATAAAACATACAACTTTGTCCAGCAGACGTATAATATTTCAAACATACAAGAATCCCAATAGTTGAAATATTCGGGGCTTATTAATATAGTATGGTGGTAAAAAAAGCTTACAATAATGACTGATTTAAAAGTGGAAATTGAACGGGGTAACTTTATTGTGATAAAAAGGACGAGTCGCATGAGCTCAGGCGCAGCACGTTATGTAGTACTATATACCAACTGATACTGGAGGACTAAATATTCAATTTCAACCGAACAATATATCTTATAATCTAGAAACCCTATTTACTTATTACTATCGTTATCAAAAATATCAAATTATATGACTGTGTCATATACAATACTAAAATCAAGGTCTTTCTCTTACGTCCCTCCTGTTAAGGGGAATCTGGTGTACGTTGGCTGTCTCGTACAACACCCTCTTCACTCTTTCGGCCTCCTGATCTCCAACAACTCCGTCCAGGTAACCTATATACGTTGGCTGTCTCGTATATGCTGGCTGTCTTGTAATCGTTCACCTTCTGTCTCCAATTCAACAACTTCCTCCAACGAAGCTGGTATACGTTGGCTGTCTCGTATACTGCTTTTCAATCCAATCAATACTTGTCCAATGATCAAATTGGATACACTTATATGAAAGCCTATCCTAAAAACCCTGTAGAAGGAAACCCTAGTTTACTAGTATCCTTCGACATGAAATAACCAAACACACAGAAAACACTCACAAGAAAGGAATCGAATCTAAGCCTCTACATACCCTGATCTTTTGGGGTTTACTCCACGTTATCGTCTTGTGTGAAAATCACCCAGGAATCTACGAATGATACCAATCCTGATGAAGAACTCCAATTCACACCTCGAGGTAATGTGTATAAATCCTCTTTCGAGTGTGATATTGACAAACTACTCAACAATCTATATTCAATATCACTTCTAAACGATTTTCCAATTTTAATCCTATTAAGATGACTTCATAAATCATATATTAATTGAGAAAATTCGTAAACACATTCAACTACTCGATTTCGATAACCTATATTTCCTTTTTCCGGTTTTTGCCGAAAACTTGACAGACACAAGAGACATAGAATTGCGATAATCACTTAACCCCACAGAACACAATACGAAATGCAAACGACTCATACCAGCCACGGAGCCGGCTGTGATCAAACCTCCATATATGCTTCGTAACGGACGTAAACAAACAAATAACACGTAACAGACCCCCCTTACCTTAAAGAAATTCACCCGAGAATTTCTTAGCAGGCTGGCAATAAAAAATTAGCCTACTATCACGTCGGACCGCTCGTAAGCTTTCAGGTCCTTGACGTGCCAAACACCCTTCACGACGCCACTGTCATCTTTAAGCTCATAAGTCCAAGGCGATACCCTGCGACTTATTCTGAAAGGTCCCAAATAACGAGCAGTCAATTTTCCAGCGATATTCTTCGCGGCATCTGATAACGCGAAATTTCTCCGCCATACCAATTCATTTGGTAAGAACTCCACTTGGCGCCGTCTCAAGTTATAGCCATGAGCCACCCTATCATTAGCCTTCTCCAACCTCTTCTTAATTTCATTCCAAACTCGTTGGAACGCAACATTACGCGTCGTAAAGTCCATTGGTTCGGAATTGCCATCCAAATCATCACCATAATCTTCCCCAGAACACTTGAAAACTCTGCCAAAATTCGCGAAAAACGGAGTTACTTTCATGGTTTCGTGCTTAGCCGTCCTTACCGCACAAGATATCTCGGCGAGATGCTTGTCCCAGTCCTTATGATTATCGGACACATACATCCTCATCATTGTCTTCAATGAACGATTTATCCTCTCGGTCGGGTTAGACCTTGGATGATACAGAGCGCAGAACTTGGTCCTGACCTTATATTTTTCTAAAAGCTGCTTGAAACTTTTACCTGCGAATTGAACGCCATTATCCGCAATGACTACTCTAGGAACACCGAACACAAGAAAAACAGAGGTTTCCAAAATCCCTACTACCTTATCTGCCGTGGCTTTCTTCAATGGAAAAACTAAAGGAAACTTAGTCAGGTAATCGGTTATCACCAACAAAAACACATTGCCATCCTTTGACCTAGGATATGGTCCCATCAAGTCAATGGAAATTACTTCCCACGGTAATGCTGGTTTCGGATGAGAAACCATCTTATCTGCAGGCTTCTGATTAGGAACCTTATGTGCCCCACACGTCTTACACCCCTTTACGAATTTGGTGACATCCTGCCTCATCTTAGGCCAGTAATATCTCTCTGCCAACCTATGGTACGTTTTATATACCCCCATATGACCAGCTAAAGGCGGATCATGTGACAACGCGATAATCTCTCGCCGTTGGTTTTTCGGCACCACCATCTTCCATACCTCCGATTCCAAATTTAATTCGGGATAACAACCTTTTATATTTTTATACAAAATCTTTCCATTTTCAGAAATCCTCCACTGCGGGTATTTCAAAGGTTTTTCCGCTACCAGACGACACATACGACCATACCACCTATCTGAGACCCTACTTCCTCCATCCACATCTACCAGATCCAAGATTGGTACTGCTCTCGAAAGCATATCGGGAACTACATGTTCCTTCCCTTTCCGATGGATTATCTTAAAATCATATTGCTGTAATTTGACGCTCCACCGAGCTAGCCTCCCTACGGGATCCCTAAGATTTTGGAGCCACACCAACGAATGGTGATCAGTGATCACCGTAAACGGTATACCTTCGACGTACGGTCTGAGTTTTTCAATCGCCCATACCACCGCAAGACACTCCCTCTCTGTGGTCGAATAGTTTCTTTCTGCCTTGGTCAGAGATCTACTTATGTAAGCGACCACCTTTTCTCCCCCATCGGGATGAGGTTGAGACAACACCGCAGCTATGCCATACCCAGAGGCATCAGCCTGAATTTGAAACGGATGTCCATAATTCGGACAACTTAACACAGGAGCAGAAACCAAACATTGTTTGATTTTCTGGAAGGCCTCATCACATTTAGTATTCCATTGAAACTTCGCATTTTTCTGGAGCAAAGATGTAAGGGGGCAAATTAATTCGCTGAAGTTGGCGACAAAACGCCTATACCAGGAAAGAGTTCCCACAACCCTACGCACTTCTCTTACATTCGTAGGTGTTGGCAAAGTCAACATAGCATTAACCTTGTCCGGATCTACATGTAACCCATATCGATCAACCACATATCCCAAATATTTGAGTTGGGGTTTACAAAATTTACATTTATCTCTACTCAATGTGAGACCTGCCTCCTTGAGGCGACGAAATATCTCCTTTATAATTTCTAAGTGACGTTCAAAAGTTTCTGAAATAATGACTATATCGTCAAGGTACACGAAAACATATGGCTCAAGATCTGCTCCTATAACCCTATCCATAATTCTTTGAAATTTGGCCCCACTAGTGACCAATCCGAATGGCAATCGCGTGAACTCAAATAGGCCCCGATTCGGAACCGTAAAAGCAGTGTATTGCCTGGCCGATTTGGCAAGAGGTATTTGCCAATACGCACTTTTGACGTCCAAGGTTGAACAAAACTTGGCATTCCTCAACTTATCCAGCGTATCAGACACCATGGGTAAAGGATAACTATCCTTTCTGGTGACAACGTTGACCTTCCTAAAGTCGACACAAAATCGATATCCCACTTTCTTTTTCACCAGAACAATGGGTGATGCCCAAGGACTCTCCGACTTCTCTACTACTCCCAATTTTATCATTTCATCCAGTTCTTTATCTAGGTATTGTTGCATAACCGGATTAACCCTATAATACCGTTGTTTGATCGGTTCACAGCTTGGATCCACCTCGATGTTTACATGGCCGAATTTATAACATCCCAAACCTTCTCCCAGAGACCTAAAATTCTCTTCAATGGTCGATTCTAATATCAATTTCTGATTATCCTCCAGAACCTCATGGCCCTGCAGAACATCCACAGAATCAACTTCTGCAACATTCCCGCTAAACTGAAATTCATTAAACGATGGAATTAACCCTACTAACTTCCAATAATCCCAACCCAGAATCAGAGTTTGAGGTAACTCCGGTATCACCAACATTTTAACTAATACGACCCTGTCCTTGAATTTCACCGGTAGATCACAACTTCCTATGACGGAACAAAGATTTCCATTGGCAACTCTACAAAATTTGGTATCCGGTGTCTGAAGAGATACCTCCATGCCACGAAGAATTTCCCAACCAGGTTTTCCCAATATTGACCTAGATGCTCCCGAGTCCAACAAGCCCAAGAAGACCTTTCCTAAAATTTCGACTTTAAGATGAGGACGGTTATCGCCCTGAGATTGGCCAATCAAATAATCTAACACTGGTAAAAAGTGCGGTGAAAGACCCCCTTCCATCCGATCACAAAACGAAACATTGCCGCTATACTTATCGCCACTGTTGCGACTGGTCAGTGACGACTCTCCCCGTTTCCCGAAGGCTTATTTCTATTGCAAGAAGGGCATGTTTTAACAGTGAAACCCTGTTTTGAACACCGATAACATTTCAAAACCCTAGGTTTCAAGCATCCTATTGCTTTATGTCCTGCGATACCGCAATTGTAGCATTTGATATTTCGGAGCCCATCCGTTCTATCAGTCTGTATAGGCGCTGCTTGCACCATCAAATCCCCATTGGTTTCAGAACTACCCGAGGGTAACGCTTCAACATAGGCCAGATCCGGTTCTAAACAACCTCTTCTAGAAGGCACAGAATACGATTCCACCAACCTCTTTTGATCTTCGATCTGGCGACAAATCGATTTTAACTCCGGCAAAGTATTGACAATACCTAAATTCACCCTATCCAAATAGTACGGATGCAAATTTTTCTTAATAGTTTTCAATTTTTCCTGTTCTGAAATACTTTGAGATAAACGATCGAACATTGAGGACATTACCGCCACGAATACTACTATATTCTCATTCGGACCTTGCTTCCTGTTTCTGATTTCTTCCCACAACTTATCGTTATAATCCGAAGGTTGCCAATCTTGCCTCAACCTCCTCACGAGCTCACCCCAGGTAGTTGTACTCTTCCTCACCTCTCTAAACCAATGCAACGCTACTCCGCTGAAGAGATCTATCCCACTACTTATTAACTGAGCGTCCGAGATATTCCTAGCCACCTTTAATTCCTCCACCCTTTCAAGAAATGCACTAACCGACAAACCTCTTTTATCACCAGAAAACTTCAAGTTCCATTTCTCAACAGGAATTGACTTCATGGTCGTGGGCAAAATAGAAGAATGCTTCTTGGGGGGAGAACTCCTCATGAAATCTGAAAAATTAACTTTTCCCTCCGAACCATCACTATCATCCGAGTTTTGATCCTCATCACCAGACTCTAATCCCTCAGCTGTAGACTCCTTTACCTTAACGAGCTCCTTCAAACAAACCGACTTCAGACTAGCCGCCCTCTTACAGAAATCATCTTTATCCTTAACGTCGTCGTCACCTACCGGAGTACTCCTTTCTATCCTACCTATCAAGTGCTGTAATTCAGTGGTGAACTTAACCGAAACATTCAATGTATGGAAATCAATGGTTCCCACCTCAGACTCCAACCGATTCAAAAGGGTATCAATCGCTGCCTTGTCATCCTGAAATGAAAATGGGTATTCTGGATATATGAAACTGATCTTCTTCTTCTCCTGCTTGAGCAACAAAGCCAAGTTAGTACGCATCTGCACCACCGTACCTGCTGACATACCCCTCACTGCCAATTCATACGTGAGTTGACCTTTATCTAGCCTATTAACTATCATCTTAAAATCCTCCATCGCACTCATATTAACCAACTATTCAAAATAAACCTTCGAAAGGAAGCAAACCGGAATATAAACAACTCAATCCAACCAAGCTATATACTTCAAAACAAATTTCACGAAAAGCTAAAGTTCCCCTTTATTTCACCAAATCACTCCTCAAAACTCGGGCCCCACGTTGGGCGCCAATTTATTACCTTCAATCCTACTATTGAAAGCAATATTCTACTATCTACTGCTTTATGCAGGGTTCCCGTTCCTAGCTACAGTGGAGATGGGTGTGGTTCTCACTAAAATTAATAGATTTATGGGCGCCAGGTAAATTTGTCCCGGAATCAAAAACCCTTACTGTGGAAATCCTCAAATTTACCAAAAGGACAATCACATAAAACATACAACTTTGTCCAGCAGACGTATAATATTTCAAACATACAAGAATCCCAATAGTTGAAATATTCGGGGCTTATTAATATAGTATGGTGGTAAAAAAAGCTTACAATAATGACTGATTTAAAAGTGGAAATTGAACGGGGTAACTTTATTGTGATAAAAAGGACGAGTCGCATGAGCTCAGGCGCAGCACGTTATGTAGTACTATATACCAACTGATACTGGAGGACTAAATATTCAATTTCAACCGAACAATATATCTTATAATCTAGAAACCCTATTTACTTATTACTATCGTTATCAAAAATATCAAATTATATGACTGTGTCATATACAATACTAAAATCAAGGTCTTTCTCTTACGTCCCTCCTGTTAAGGGGAATCTGGTGTACGTTGGCTGTCTCGTACAACACCCTCTTCACTCTTTCGGCCTCCTGATCTCCAACAACTCCGTCCAGGTAACCTATATACGTTGGCTGTCTCGTATATGCTGGCTGTCTTGTAATCGTTCACCTTCTGTCTCCAATTCAACAACTTCCTCCAACGAAGCTGGTATACGTTGGCTGTCTCGTATACTGCTTTTCAATCCAATCAATACTTGTCCAATGATCAAATTGGATACACTTATATGAAAGCCTATCCTAAAAACCCTGTAGAAGGAAACCCTAGTTTACTAGTATCCTTCGACATGAAATAACCAAACACACAGAAAACACTCACAAGAAAGGAATCGAATCTAAGCCTCTACATACCCTGATCTTTTGGGGTTTACTCCACGGTGATAAACGCAAAAATCTTTGCGCACATTTGTTATGTGATGTTTATTCTACATAAAATTTTAACATTGGAAATGTTTATGTTCGTATATTACAGGCAAGTTTCGAGTTTTCGTTCAAGGTCAAAAGACAAAGGTGTCGCTAGTAGACCAAAAAAGCATTCGAAAGTTATCGCGTGATATAGGTGACATAGGGTGTATTGGGCCAGCATACGAGAAGCGAGCATACACGAATGCCTAACCAATCAGATTCACTCGATGAATTTTAGTAAAAACTGAATCCTTCTATCTAAAGCCAATTTCATGAAAACCCAGATTTGCTAAAATCAAAACTCACTTCGAAAATATTGGACAGGAATGACAGGATGGACCCAGCTTCATCCAATTATTTATATCTTTATTTTTTATTATTATATCTTGAGAATACTTACTTTAGAAAGAACATTTTTGTTTTAAAATACGGTGACAAGTTTCCTCTCACATGTTTATGTTAGGAATTGGGAATGTTGATTGTTTCTTGCAATTATTATTGCTCATTATTATTATTATTGAAAATACTATTTTATTTTAAGTTCAAATGCGAATAAATGTTGGTAATATTCACATGTGGTGTTATCATTTCCAATGTCTCTGATGGTTGCAAGGATTGCGAAATCTGTAAAGGACCCCGCACTTTTTGTATGTAAAGTGGCGACCGGTCAAATTTTCTGAAAGTTTGTTATGTTGTTGTTTCCGACTCAGTGACCAAAAAAGTCAATGGGTCCAATCCAATCCTATGGCTAGTTTTCTTAATACGGGGTGTTAAAGTTGAAAATTGCTGGAATTTTCGGATTTATTTTCTAATTATTAAGAGTTAGATTGGATTTCTGTTGCATACACACGTTTACTACATGTTCTAGTAATGAAATTAGTGTATACGTATAATCAAAAATATTCATATGTACAGGGTGATTCACGAATATATGACTGTAGTTTTTTGCCAAAATTCACTTTTTCTATTGTGACGTCAGGAAGGCATATTTTTGAAATGTTCTTTTCGATTTAGTATTATGACGACAAAATATTGCACAGTGCATATTTTCTATACAGGGTATTTCACAGAGAGAACCACTAGACCTAATCATTTTTTTTAGGATTAATTCGAAACCCTGTCTTTTTGAATTGATTTTTGGGAAAAGTAATACCACAAACATATGCGTGTCTCTAATCTCCGAAATATTCATGTTGGTTTATTCATAGGAAGGTATTCTATTTTGAGAAAAGTCCAAAAAACATGAACACCCTGTATTCGAAAATTTCCTCGGTCAAATGCAACTATTTTTTCACTATATATTGATTCCCACAAGATCTCCAGAGGTATGAATTCTAAATCCGATACTATGACCAGTTTTCGAGATACAGGGCGTTGAAGTGGAGAATAACTTATTTCATCAGTTTTTTTTTTTCAAATTGAAAAGCCGGATTGATTTTATGTGGCGCCCATGTATGAGTACAGATCAGATGCGCAAAGAAAGGTTCAGTTAAAATATTTACTGTTACAGGGTGATTCAAGAATAAATGACAATAGCTTTTGCAAACACTCGATAATTCTACAGCTTCGTCACAGAGAAATTATTCCATGAAGTCAACACCTAGTCGTTCACAATTTTCAGTCTGAAATACTTCATTATGATTTCTTTTCATATGGGTTGAGCCATAAATAATATGCTTCGAAATAATTGAAAAGAGAACTTTTCTGGTGGGAATTGTTAAATAAATAAATATTCAAGATGATTTAGAAATAATCACATACCAAAAATATACATTTCTTGCATGCGTAGATCATCCTAAATTTTTTTTTGCCGAAAAAAATATATTTATGAAATAATAACCGAGGTTATGACTATAATAATATTGAAACTTTTCAATATAGGTACATACCTACTTATAACTCGCTCTACACGAATATTGTGGACTGTGGAGTACCTACCTATAAAAATAGGTTCGTATTCTACCTACACAAGAAGATGGTTTATTGTCTTTTTTTTGGGTGATAGCGCAGTTAGTGCTCATAAAGAAACCCAAAATTCACTAAAAAGTTTTCATTTCAATCAATTCAAAGCATAAGTATTTTTGGTATGGTTGGCTGTATGGCTCACCCTGTATGTAAAGTAATCATAATGAAGTATTTCCGATTGAAAATTGTGAACTAGGTACCTATTACCTTCATGGAATAATTTCTCTGTGACGAAACTGTAGAATAACTATCGAGTGTTTGCAAAAGCTATTGTCACTTATTCTTGAATCACCCTGTAACAGTAAACATTTTAACTGAACCTTTCTTCGCGCATCTGATCTGTACTCATACATGGGCGCAACATAAAATCAATCCGGCTTTTCAATTTGAAAAAAAAACAACTGATGAAATAAGTTATTCTCTTTTTCAACGCCCTGTATCTCGAAAACTGGTCATAGTATAGGATTTAGAATTCATACCTCTGGAGATCTTGTGGGAATCAATATATAGTGAAAAAATAGTTGCATTTGACCGAGGAAATTTTCGAATACAGGGTGTTCATATTTTTTGGACTTTTCTCAAAATAGAATACCTTCCTATGCATAAACCAACATGAATATTTCGGAGATGAGAGACACACATATGTTTGTGGTATTACTTTCCCCAAAAATCAATTCAAAAAGACAGGGTTTCGAATTAATCCTAAAAAAATGATTAGGTCTAGTGGTTCTCTCTGTGAAACACCCTGTATAAAAAATATGCATTGTGCAATATTTTGTCGTCATAATACTAAATCGAAAAGAACATTTCAAAAATATGCCTTCCTGACGTCACGGTAGAAAAAGTGAATTTTGGCAAAAAAATACCGTCATATATTCGTGAATCACCCTGTAAATATGAATATTTTTGATTATAAGTATACACTAATTTCATTACTAGAACATGTAGTAAACGTGTGTATGCAACAGAAACCCAATCTAACTCTTAATAATTAGAAAATGAATCCGAAAATTCGAGCAATTTTCAACTTTAACACCCCGTATATAGAAAACTAGCCATAGGATTGGGTTGGACCCATTGATACTTTTGGTCACTGAGTCGGGTACAACAATATACCAAACTTTCAGAAAATTTGACCGGTCGCCACTTTTCATACAAAAAGTGCGGGGTCCTTTTTTTACATGACAAGCTATGATGGGATCAGAAAATTCTCGAGATCTTCTAGAATTTCATACAATCCTTCCTCCTTCTTGAATTACCTTATCGTTTCAATTTTATAAAATGATATTTTCTGATCCATGATCTGAGTTCATGAAAAAACTCATTCAATTTCAAAAACTTTCCGAAATTCTTGATATCTATTATAGTCACTAACATCAAAAAAAGCTATTTCAAATGAATTACATATATCAAAAAAATATATGACTATAATCCAGTTCGAGTGCCTATTAGACCTTCCTGGAGAACTGGACATATTAGAAATCTGAGAATTGAGATCATATTGTTCGAAATTTTCTACTGAGCTAAAATATTTTTGGAGCATGAGCGCTCTTGGTTATACAACAAGTGAAAAAAATAGATTTGTTGAAAAGATTTTTTTTCAATTTTTTCCTTTGTTTAGTATTCAATTCTGAATAAGTACATTTCTGTTAAAACCATAGTTTTCAAAATATCGAGAAAAAACCGGAATAAAAGTAAAATACTCAAATACTCGTAGTCAGTATAGTGTTCATTTTTCTTATTCTCAATATCCTCAACGTAAACAGTCCTCATAACATCAGAGTAGAAGAATGTGGAAAGGCCATGCATCTTGTGAAGTTCAGAATAATCATCACAGGGTGTTTCAAATTTTGTGTCGAAAACTATGATCGAAAATTGGCCATAACTTATATTTTTCAAATTAGAACCATATTCTTTATGATTGCGTTGGATTCTGCAAAGAAAAATTATGATTTTACTCCAATAAAAAAAAATGAAAAAAACTTAGAGAACTATCATTTTTTTCGCACGATTAAACGCAATCATAAAAAATAGAGTATGTATATACAATTCCTCTGATACAGCATCTCATACAAAAAACAAATTTAAATTCATAAAAAAAAATTAGTTTAGGTTTCGAGTCTCAATCAAATTTTTTTTTACTGTAGATGTGGATGATTTTTTCCGAATCTAACTTACAACCAAAACAGAAATTCGCAATAAATTAGTACAACCAAGAAGAGTGTACGAATTTATTGGGGGCCCATCCCAACTATTTATTTCCATCTGGCAAAACGTCTACGTCCTATGAATTTACAGTGTTGTCAGCAGTTTCGTAAATAATTTCACTTCATTCGTGAATATACGAGGGCATTCGATAACTTCCGCCCTCCCCTAGGTAAAGGCTGTACGTAACAGAAATCTCGCATGTGGAAGACAAGGGCGGTAAATACGAGGAATGTCTGAGATATCTTCGGACGTACTGAAAATCGACGATTTCTTAGGGGAGGTGAGGGGTGAGAAGAAGGCTGACTTTGACGGACGCTAAGAAAGCTGGGCACTATAAACCCCTCTTAATATTTGTTTGCATTTGGTCTTTCACTGTGAAGAATTTGTTTCCCCATTTTCACATACACTATTTGATCCAATTAATCCAATAGCTTTTCTACCCTAAAACAAAGCAATATTCAACGAGGATCTCAAGTTATAACTAGAAAACCATAAATACATACCTTATATCCTTTTTTCCTTCTATTTTATCGTATTTCAAATATTCATTTCAACTTTCTATTATAGCCATATAGGTATTTATTCCAGTTCCTTCCCTGCCATAGAACAAAATGGCCTCTCTTTTACTCAATAAATTTGAGAATAATACATAGATTAAAGATCTATAATATAATAAACACAAAGTTCTCAATCGCCGAAGAATCGAATAACATGACAGCTCGAACATTGTTTATAAACAATGTGCTTCGGAATGTCACGACTCACGAGTGTTGCGGTATTCAAATGCCGTGTCGGAGATTCACGAACCGATCCGAACCTTCCCGATACAATTTGTCATTTAATGTATCCTCCCAATACACCTATGTTAATTAAATCACGCGATAACTTTCGAATGCTCTTTTGGTCTACTGGCGACACTTTTGTCTTTTGACCTTGAACGAAAACTCGTAATTTGCCTGTAATATACGAACATAAACATTTCCAATGTTAAAAATTCAGTATGATTTTTTGTCTATAATGAATAACTTTTTTGAGAAATCAATTTATGAACTAGTCCGTTTGCTACATTACTATTGGAAAATACTGTATTTCATTAAATAATCTAATTCCTTGAAAATCTATGATCTGCAAATATTGAACGGGACAAATTGGTTATAGCACAAGCAATTGTAAATATATCTTTAACTTTCTTCACAAGAGACCACTGCAATTTACCTCCTAAAATTTTGAATATCTTAATACGCTGATTAACTCTTTCAATATGTACTCGAGCAGCTGCTATTTTAGCATTCAACAATGCTTTTCATAAATGTACCTTTGGCACAATTCTTGTGAAATGCCAAATAAAATGGATAATGTGACATACAGGGTGTTTGGTAGCTGGGTGCAAACCTTTAAGGGGGTGATACACTAGCCCATGTAGAACATATTCATTCAAACATTTTTTTTTCTAGCGCGTTTTTTATTTTTAAGGGAACTTTTACGATTTTTAGTACAAAAACCCAAAATTGGTCAATTAAATGCTAATAACTTCTAATCTTAACAGAAATGTCCGGTTTTTTTCATTTATTTTAGTAGTCTTATGTGTCCCCAATCGTACTAAAGTAGTTTGAAGCACCATTGTATCCAAAAAAGTTATGTACAGAGCATTTAAACTTTACAAAAAAAGAAAGAAAATAAAAAATCTGACCTTTGATGCCAATTAAAAAAATAAATAAAATACATACAGGTGTTCAGACACTTTTAAAAACATGCGTAGTTATTGCTCTTTCGTTTGAGGTATCATTTATCTAGCTAAGTCCTAAACTTTTTTAATAAGGGTACCTGAACCAGTTAAAGGTCGTAAATAGGCCTATTAGGAATATTCACTTGCACTTCAAAATCCCTGAAAGTTTTAGGACCATTATAATCCGGCTGACCCTGAAGTAGCTGTAATAGACCTTGTGCAGCTTCCATTTCATCTTGAGAAGTAGTTTGTATTTGTAAAGCAGGTTCGATTTCTTCACAAGAGCATTCTTCATCAACAAGTTTTTCTTTGTTGATATTTCTTTGTCTCAATCTTTCAGATCTACTACCAGAATATTCAGGTTGTTCCTTTTTGATAGTAGATCCAACAGGAAGATTTCTGGAAGGCATAGCAGTCTTTTTCAAAAACTTTCTTTGTGAATGATTATCCCCATAAATATAACCTAAAATTTCATGTGTAATCCGTGTTATCATCTTCGATAAAATGCAGGGTACATATATACTTTCATATTTTTTGTCACTGGTTTACCGATCTTGAGTTTCAGTTGCCAAGCATTTTGTCGATCCATCAGCACTTTAATCTCCAATTCCCTTCCACCCAAACACGATATTTATCACCAGTTTGAGGGAAAGCATGGAAATTGATGTTTGAACTTTTTTTTTTCCCCAGGAAGAACACTGACGAACTGAACAATAGCGATTCGAACGACTCATAACAATTAAACTTATTTACACAAACACGAAGCACGTTGCAACCACTATGTCAAGATTTTTAGATACTCTTGATTGTCACCAGGTGGCGTAGCGCTTATGTTCAGATGCCTATAGTCCAAGGGCGGATATAGCTTTTTTCATGGGAGGGAAATATGAAATATTTTATGTGCACCACATTGCGTAACTCTTTCTAAGGACTTTGATGCTCATTGGGGGGTAATTACATCGTCTACACCCCCCCCCCCCGTAAAGCCGCCCATGATATAGTCCCAGGTCCAGCAGTCTTTATTTCAAGACTTTATATACTCCAATCACTTTCATAAAGTATCGCGGTTGGCCAAGTTTGAGGTTTATCAAGTTTTTTAATATGAAAAAATCGCAGGCTGGCACTTGTGAATGACATTACGTCAATGAATAAATCACGTAGACGTTGCCGACGTTCATTTTTCAATATTGAGGCAAAGTATCGGGAAGTGCTATTAAGAATTGTAGAATTGATATCTGCGCATTCTAAGAGTAACCCTGATAATTTGCTTAAATTCATTATTTTCTCAAAGTAAATGAACATTGAACATTTTGTTAAATACCTAATTACTACGACGTATATGTAGAAATGGCAACGTTGCTTGTTCAACTGACAGAAGAATGACTTTTTAAAATATACACGGTGAAATGTGTCAGAATTCCATAGCCAACCGGTATACTTTATAAAAGTGAATGGAGTTTACTCGTGAACTCAGTCACGTTGCCAAACTGCAACAAAAGGAGGATAGACGTATTTGAGGGGATATATGTATCGTTTCGACTCATGCTAGGTCATAGATTCACCGAATCATATTTATCGAAACGTCCATTCTGGTTTTCGAGTAGAGTAAATGAAGATATTAGACCATGTTTATGCCTGTGCATCACTGCACAAATCCAATTTAAAAATAAGGCATATGCAGCTGAAAATAGGATGTGCCGATCCAAACAGGGCCTGCACTCTGTCCAACACAACTCCCACTCACTTCACCACGCATGCGTATGCTCCTTGAAATGGTATCAATTTCGTTATTTTTGACCTTGGAATTCTTCACGTTAATTAATTGCTTTAATTTTTTCTAAATTATCAAAAGAGTCCCTGACCCGTATCTTCATTCGCTTTCGTTCAACTAGGGATCGAGTCGGGATGTTTCGTATAAACTATTAGTCAAAAGTTGTGGATATTTATGTCGAATCCTACTCGATTCTTTCCAGTTCATCGTGGTCGTAGCCCTAGCCCGAATTTTCACCAATATCAAGTACATTAAGTCGAAAATATATCTGAACAATTGTCTCAAATACTGGAAGAAGGAGAAGGAGAAAACTAATATTCAGAGAAAAAAAGGATCATAACATATCAAAAAATACAAAATCTGCAAGAAGATCTGAAGGAGGACTGGGAATGAGGTAGAAAATGTTGATGTTAAATTCAACATACACTGTGGCCGTAAAGTATGGAACAAATTCATTTTTAGATAAACAGGTCATTTTAAGAAATAATCCTGACGTCGATTTTTGATGGTTATTTACCGTATTTTGAAATAATAATCTAATATACAGGGTGAATTACGTTCGCGTAATGACGTCACCGTCATTTTTTTTAAATGGAACACCCCCATTTTATCTCAATTTTCGTATTACTCTAGCTGAGCTGATTCCAAAAATGTATCACATGTTGATTCCAATTGGTACAGGGTGGACAAAAATACAATAGTTTTGCGTGTGCACATAAAGTAACGCGTAATTAACAATATTATCGAAAATACAATTGTCTAGCGGCAATTGATTTAAATGTAACACCCCGTAGTTTGCTACATGTTAAGAGTAATAAAAATGAGCTGTTTCCAAACATGTTACTTTATGAGCACACACAAAACGATTGTATTTTGTCCACCCTGTACCAATTGGAATCAACATGTGATACATTTTTGGAATCAGCTCAGCTAGAGTAATCCGAAAATTGAGACAAAATGGGGGTGTTCCATGTAAAAAAAATATGGTGACGTCATTACTCGAACGTAATTCACCCTGTATATTAAATTTTAATTATTATTATTATTATTTTAAAATACGGTAAACTAACCTAAAAAATCGACGTGTTTCAGGATTATTTCTTAAAATGACCTGTTCAACTAAAGATGAATTTGTTCCATACTTTACGGACACAGTGTATAGGCGAACATCTCTCAATGGTATGCCATAATAATAACATAACAAGAATGTGCAAACCATCACAGGAACTGGTGGATATGAAAGAAACTAGACTATGAACAAAATCGAAGTGATAATATCCATAGAAAATACAATAATACAAGAAACTATTTCTTGCATCTGATAATAAACCAAGAATACTGAAACAGAGAGATCCATTTGAAAAATAACTTACGAGTACAGTGAGTAGTGACAATTTTAATAGTCTCTTTGTTCACGTGGAACTAACATATTAAAAAAATCGGCTACGTTGAAATATTGAAAAACAAAACGATGGACATTCATGACATCAGTGCTCATTTGGTTAAGTTACTAGTCGACCGAACTTATTAATACATGCCTTGAACAAGGAACCTTTCCGGATGGATGAAAACTGCTAAAATCTTCCCAATATTCAATAAACGAAATACAGAAGGACCGAATAATTTAATGGCTACTGCAGTTCTACCAATATTCTCGAAATAACTTGAAATGACTCTCGAATCATTTCTGGAAAAAAATAACTGCATAACTGAACATCAATATGGCTTCAGGAAAAAAACAAATCCATTATTTACGGGATAAAGTCAGTACACATCTTCATTTCAAATGGATTGCCAATTTCAATGACTTATAGAAAGCCTTTGTCAAGAAAACTTGAATATTATGCAGTTCGAGGTGATGAACCTATTCCAATCCTGCTTAACTGGTAGAAAGCAAATTGGGCGGAGTAGAATTCAATGAGACCTCTGGCGGAAAAAATTGTAATTGAAGCAACGAGTAAGATAATTCGTATTGCATTGTATTTATTCTATTTTTTTGTCTTCATTGCAGATCAAGTTTGATTTTTTGTGTACCTTTTTTGAAGTTTTATACTTTGAATTATGTCGCTGCATAATCGAAATTGTTCTGTATATATTTGGTTGCACTAGCCGTAAAGGGAGAAATCCCGAAACGAATATCCCAAGTCTACGCAGTACGCACCGGCAAATAGTTCCGAATTAATTTCGGAATTTTCGAATCGATCGGCAATTTTGGGGCGAAATGTCGGAAACAAATCGCCTATTTTTCCATTCTTTGTCGTCCAGAAGAAGTTTTCCGCCGATATATAGTTAATTGAACGTTTGTTGTACTTTTCACAAACACCTACCATACTCCAAAAATAAAAATATTAGGAGTCAAAATTTAGTTTAACAACACAAAGCACTGAAGCACAATCAAAGAAAAACCAAAAGTTTTACAAAACACACACTGAAAATTACTAAAACAGCAAAATAAAACCACTTAAATATCAAAGGGCTTATACGGCATCTGATTTGTTTTACTCGTTGCTAAGATGACATTGACATTTCAGAGCGCCACCTATCGAATTCTACTTTTCCCAATAGTTGTTCAAAATCACCAAGCCAGCTCTATGATCCATGTCAAGCAGGCTGTACCACAATCAGTGACGGCTTGTCCTATGAGGCAAGTGAGGCAGTGCCTCACCAATAAATTTAAAAAAATACACGTATTAATCGAATATTATTCTATTATATCAATCCATCATCACTATCATTCCTGTCACAATTAATTTCGCATGTTTATGTTTAATCTAAACGCATTTCTCCATTTCAGTATCGTAATGAGTTCATTACAGTAGTAAAAACAGTGCTGTAATGAACTCATTACAGCACTGTTTTTAGTTATATTTTTCGTTTCGTGGCCGCAAAAAAACGAGGATTTTTGAATTTTTGACTAGAACTCTCAAATTTTGAGATAATGAGCTAGAAAATGAGCTTGAAATTGAGCTTAATATCCGGCCCGAAGGACCAAAACGTGTTGGATAGAGTTTTTAGTTCATCTAAGTAGTTGGCTCTCATTCCACCGAGACATCCTATGATTAGTACGACCATTCTAATTTTATGACCTGGGTATAAAATTCCAAGCTCGAACATAAGTTCTTTGTATTTTTGCCTCTTCTGTTCTTCTTTCATCACAACATTATTTTCAGCAGGGGAGGAGAATTCCACGACAAATAACTCCTTCAGCTCCTTGAACAGAAGAAGTATGTCTGGCTTAACAGCATTAATCTGTCGTGTTGTTGAGACAGGATAGTTCCAGCATATGCTAGCTCTTTCGTTCTGGACCACCGCTTCAATCTCCAGAGGCACGTATGGTAGCACCGGTTCCTTGTCTATCTCAAACGCGGCTCTCAGATGGAAGTATAGAATTCGGAGAGCCGCGTTGTGTCTCTCTACATACACTGATGGAGCATGGACTCTGCCGGCGGAAAGGATGTGCATAATCGTTTCCTGTTGCCTATGGCAAGCCCTGCAAGTTTTTGGGGTGTCCATTTTCATGATGTTCTGTTCATACCATCTCGTATTTAGTACTCCATCTTGACACGCCATCACAAATCCCTCCGTCTCTGACTTAAGGCTAGCGGACTTCAGAAAGGCGAAAGACAATTCCTCAGACAGGTCCTGGTCTTTTCTTCTTCTAGTGAAGATTGGCGATAACCATGGCAAATTCATCTTTCCTTAGAGCTTTATGAATCAACGTTTGAACGTTCATCCCAGTCCAGTCTCTGATATTCTTCATCCAAGAATGTTGTCTCCTTCCTGGTCCCCGTTTTCCCTCTATTTTGCCCCTTATAATCAACTGGAGCAATTGGTATTGCTTCACAACACGTGTCCGAAGTAGGCCGTTTTTCGCTTTTTAAGAGAAGTTAATAGTTCTCTGTCTGTGCCAATCCTGTCTAACACCCTATCATTTGATACTTTGTCTGTCCAGAAAATTTTGAGCATTCTGCGGAAGACCCACATTTCAAATGCCTCAATTCGTCTCAGAGTTCCCAGTTTAAGTGTCCAGGCTTCCATTCCATATAAAATAATACAGGGTCTTTCACGAGGAACCTCACCCATATTTATACGGGAAACTACTGAACGTATTTTCATGAAATTCAGCACTTATAAGTATTTCACGATGCTGATGAAATCTAAAATATTTTCAAGGCATGAGCACCTCCGGTTTTTCCGGAAATGACGTCAACTTCCGTTTTTCAAATTAGAACACCATTTTTTTATTGCAGAAATAGATTCCTTAGAAAATTTCAAGTTATTTTGATGTAAGATTATTCAGTTTTGGTTGGGAAATTCTCTCTGAGCGGGAAAATTCGAAAAAAAAATCGAAAATAGAGCTCCGCTGAAACAAGAATATTCGAGGTTTTTGGATGGAAAATTTTCATTTTTGGGATTTTTCAAGATGTAAGATTGATATATCCACTTTAAAAATCGAAATCGCGATTCATGATACAGGGGGTGAAAAAATCGCTTTCAAAGTTAGGGATGACAAAATCGTGAAAAATCAATTTTTTCAAATTAGAACCCCATTTTTTTATGGCAGATATTGAATCTACGTTAAAAAATAATGTGAGTGTATGCATCACACCCTTGCCCTAAAGTGGATATTAACTCAGAAAATATCCATTTAAAGTTGTATGTAATTTGTAGAGCTTGAGCAATAAGGTACCATTGATTAAAAATAAATTCCTATCTGTTTTCCAAATAGAGATACAAAAGACCGTGCCACTGTTGCGAGCAGGGCCGGATTAACCCCAGGGCAAAAAGGGCAATTGCCCAGGGCGAATTCAGAATTGGGGGCGAATTCATCGAGTTACTAATTACATACGGAAATCGCTGAAATCGAGAAGGCGAAAAAATATATTGTGCCCCGGGCGCCAAGTGGTCTTAATCCGGCCCTGGTTGCGAGACCCTGTATAAACTAACCTACTCGCTTGCAAAACCGCGGATCCCAGATAGTAAATCATACAATCAGTCTGGAATCAATTTATGAAATTCAAAATCACTGCGAAATTTATCATAAAATGTTGAACAAAATACAAAAATAATGCCTACCTGATGTAAAAAATCGCCCAATTTGAATTCTTCAAAATACGTTGGTGCAGCTGCTGACGCTCTAGCTGCTTCCCAAACCATATGATTACTACTTCCCAAATACTGAGACTGCACTTTCCATGGCAATGAATAATTTCTAAACAAGTACGCTGATAAATGGGCCTGATTTACTACAGCCGATACTGCACAAAGCTGAAGAAATCCATGATTTAAATACTACCTAATTTATGAAGAATATAAATCCGCTGTTACTTACCACTTACCTTAGGACACAGAGGATCACGAGCTGTTTCAATGAGCCTGAAATCTCCAAGATATGTTTTGAGATTTTTTTCCCACAGAGGGGTGCTGTAGTAGGATTGAGTCCAAACCAGGTTTCCTGTCCCCCAGAGAGGAGATTGTTTGAATACTTCATTGCTAATCTTCAGGTAAACTTCAGCGATTTCGTCCATCGACTTATGGTATATTCCTGCACAAAATGAAAAAATTCTTCATACTTCATTACAAACTTTAGGAATTGTATTCAAATCGATTATTTGGTCCATTGTTCAGATATAAAACTATCTTAGGATGAATGTTATACAGGGTGTTTCACCATAAACTGGACAAACATATATAGCCGTGTAGACTACACCGAGAAAGTCATTTTTGCCTTATGACATATACCTCGTTTTCGACGCATAAGCGAGATACAGGGTGTTCAATGTCAACTTCGAGCAATATTCTGATAACTGTTGTGAGTTACGCGTGATATTTGAAATAACGGTTTCTGGTCACATCTGAGTATTTTTGAGGGCTCAATTGAATTGTGGTGTAGAATTTTGAGAAAAAAAATTCAATATGGCAGAAAACCTGCAAAGTTGGAATTTTTTTTTCTTGGTGGCTAATTTGGAAAGCAAAATCTCAACGTACTCGATTTTCTAAGATTTTCCGTGAAAAAAAATTTTCAAAATTCGAACTCAACTTTTTTTTTACATGTCTTCAGTGAAAACAAAATTTCGGCCAAAATTTTTGGAATTTTTTATGGTTGAACTTTCTTTCATTCTGAATACTTGGGTGGAAACAGAATGAAAAAATATCAGTTGGTTTTCTTTTTGTAGCCTTCCGAAGATTACGCTCGGTGTATTTTCTTAATTTTTATTTGAGAAACTGGAGGCCGTACGGAGGTTAAAATTGTGCTGATGGGCTGCTAGAATGATCCGGATAAAAATATGAAATTACAAAGCAAAAAAATTTTTTTCTAAAAATTTTGGTAGGAATCTAACTCTACGAGTATGAATTGGATTAATTCTAATCCTATAAATCTCCGTTACCAAGGCAACTCTAGTTAATCGAGAGTGTAGAGTTCGAACCTTACCGAAGTTTTTTGGAAAAAATAAAAAAAAAATAATTTTTTTTCCTCAATTTTTTTTAATTTTTTCGAAAAAAATTTTTTCTGCTTATAAATTCATATTTATATCTCGGTCATTCTGGCAGCCCAGCAGCATAATTTTGACCTTCGTACCGCCTCCAGTTTCTCAAATAAAAATCAAGAAAGTACACCTAGCGTAATCTTCGGAAGGCTACAAAAAGAAAACCAAATGATATTTTTTCATTCTGTTCCCACCCAAGTATTCAGAATTAAAGATAGTTCAACCATAAAAAATTCCAAAAATTTTGGCCGAAATTTTTTTTTCACATGTAAAAAAAAAGTTGAGTTCGAAATTTGAAAAAATTTTTTCACGGAAAATCTTAGAAAATTGAGTACGTTGAGATTATGCTTTCCAAATTGGCAACCGAGAAAAAAAATTTCCGACTTTGCAGGTTTTCCGCCATTTTGAATTTTTTTTTGCAAAATTCTACACCACAATTCAATTGAGCCCTCAAAAATACTGAGATGTGACCAGGAACCGTTATTTCAAATATCACGCATAACTTACCACAGTTCACAGAATATTGCTCAAAGTTGACATTAAACAACGAGGTATATGTCATAAGGCAAAAATGACTTTCTCGGTATCATCTACACGGCCATATATGTTTGTCCAGTTTATGGTGAAACACCCTGTATATTTTGTTAGAAGTGATTATTGATTTGTAATCTCACTGTATATTGTTTTGATGTATGTTGCCATGTAAACGAGAAATAAACGAGATCATTGATAGTTCCGACGAAAAAAGGGCTTTCAACTAAAATTTCGATATAATTCTCAATAGATAAGAGAAATATAGATTAGAAAAAAACATTGGTCCTTCGAGTGTTTAAATTGAATCAGAGAAGAGAAAATGTCCTCTGAAGGGGGTATTTCCAGAGTTCTCAGATCCGGGAAGAAACTGACGGCAGAAGAAAATCTAAAGTCAAGAGACAACTTGGACATGAAATCAAATAAATCCAAGAAAGAAAATAGCAAGAAATCTTCAACAAAGAACTCGGGGCACATGAAAAATTGGAAAAGATAGAAGAAGAAAAAGAAAGAATCAAGATACAACGACTAGAAAGAATGCAACGAAAAATAATGGAAAAATAATTGGAGTTGAAAAATGCTATGGCATCAGACGAATCTGAATCCAATGAAAAAAAATCTAACATTAATTTCGATGAAGTTGATAGTCAATTTAAAAATGGACGAGTAGAAAAATGGATTGATAATTTATATTATTTTGAAAAACATCAGCAACTGACTTCAAGGAAAAACCCAATAGATGCGAAGAACGACAAAAAACATATAAGCCCGAAGAAAAACAATTTTTGGAAAAAATCATAACCAGGCAGTCTCTCAACAAAGATCTCCCATATTTCACCGGAAATCTCCTCGAATGGCAAAATTTCATCACTCACTTCCAAGAAACCACAGATTTATGCCAGTTTTCAGATATCGAAAATATGAGTAGGCTTCAAAAATGCCTGAAACGAAAAGCAAAGGAAACAGTGCATACCTTATTGAATTTTCCTAATAAATTGAAAGATGCCATGCAGTTGAAGAGAGGAGATTTGGAAGAAAAGAAGATATTATTGAACACATATTCACTCAGTTGAAACAGACCAAACCAGTGCGAGAAGATAATTTGGAAAATCTAGTCGAACTTTCAAATACTTTGCAGAATATGTGTTTAGAAAGCCTGAATTGTAAAGAATATCTGATAAATCCTCAAATTATGAGGGAACTCAGTGAAAAGATGCCGTTGAATCTAAGGATGAATTGGGGTATTCATGTGAACTCACAACAGAAAAGGGTTGTTTCCATCAAAGACTTTACTCTATGGTTGGAGGAATTTACCGAAACTATTGGGTACATGCAATTGTCCGATAAAAAAGACAGAAAACAAAAAAGGTCAATTTCTAGTTTAGGTTTCCCTCTCCGATTTTTAAAATATTTTGTCTCGTGATTGTATACGAAATTAAAACTGTAGGATGTCTTCAACATATGTTGAAGACATCCTACAGTTTTAATTTCGCCATTGGCAAACAAGTAGTTTTGGAGAAAAAAATAGAAAGATTGTGAATATTTCCAGTTTCCACCTGCTTTTAGACTTTATATTTATTTTTTCTCGAACAGACGGTGTTGCCAAATCTCAATAATTTCTTAAATACAAATCCAAATGAATTTATTAATGAAAAATAATAATCTTTACTTGAGTATGTAGTTCTTGAGTTTTTTCTTAATAATAATTCAAGTTAGAAGTTAGAGATAACCAATATTTTCCATATGTATCTTCGGAAAAATATATAGCACGATTCATTTCATGTGCGACGAAATACATTGTGGATCGAAGGTCGTACCTATTCAAAATTATGAGACATTTTGTTGTCTAGAGATTGAGAATCAAGACTTCTTTCGAGAGTTATGGCCTTAGTCTTTATTCATTGGTTTAATGCCAATGACTGATCAATCAAGATGAATTTACTATCGGCAAATAATAATCTTTACTTGTGTATGCAGCTATTCAGTTTTTTCTGAATAATAATTTAAGTTAGAAGTTGAAGATAACCAGGATTTTCGATCTTTATCTTCGGGAAAATAGATAGCACGATTCAGTTCATTTGCAACGTCATATCTTAGATCGAATTCATGGAACATAATGTTACTTCCTAATGAAATTGAGACCTATAATATGAAATATTGCCATAAGTTACCGATCTAAAATTCAAAAATACCGCCAAAACGTCTCGACAAAACATGGCGGACTTTTGACAGTTTTATAGCCAGTTGTCGTCACTGTGGTTATATCAAAGTGTCTTTGGTTAAATATAGTTCATCCAAGAATGATTGACATCTCGGGGGGCTTTGGAAAATCGAAATTATGTTGGTAATGCCCATTCAGTAATATTTTGAGTTGCAGAATTCAGGTTGGTGTTGGAAATAACACTGACATTTTGTTCTGTCATTAATGTTTCCAACAAATTTGGCAAAAAATTGAGCAAGTGAAATAAATATCTTTGAAATGAGGCTCTTGAAGAGTGAGCAGCTAAAAAATGGAAAGTCTGCACAGAGCACGTTGAAAAAGAAATGAGAGAAGATCAGTCAAAATATAAGGAAAGTTATGATATATTGCTGACAAAACCTTTCATTATGAACATGACGAACTCTGCCCAGATGAGGAAAAAATAACATGTTGTGGTTGTTGAAACAGAATAATAGGAATATTCACATTTTTGTATTTCATATTTTACACCTTCATTGTCCAGCAATATTAAAAGTTACAATGTCATGACAAAATTCTTCATATATTAAATAGATACATTGGTTAAGTTTTGTTTCTGTCTTGATATCTATTACAAATTTCCCAATCCATTCACATTGCAGTAACACGCTTCAAATTATCAACTAGATTTTTTCGGTTTAGCGAATATTCATATTGAACATTGAAACCGTGCTATTTAATCACCCACGATATTTTTCGTTTTCAAACCAGAATTTCCAGGCTGTATGCTCCTACAATTGATCGTAAGATCGAAAATGTATCAATACAAGATGAAAATAGTATACTGCTGGTAATCATATGTGAAAATTGGGAACATTTTCATGTTCAAAGTTCCTTACTTTAAAAAAATATCGTTCAATTTTTACGTTATTTCTATTTATAGAGCCTTATTATTCTATATATAGAACATAGTATTTCTATGCATCTATTTCTATATCTATGATGAAAGCACAGAAAATTTTCAGTTACTGCGACTATAGATGCCTAGAAATACCTGGTGTTGGCACTGATTAGATTTTGTTTAAGACTTTCTTGTCGATTGATCATCTGATATTTTATGCGGCTTTTCATTTCTCCCGAAAGAGGTCGCGCTATTATTCCATAACCACAAACTTTATGACATTCGAAATTAATATATGTTTTGAAGTTTTGATCAGAGACAACTGTCATTGTGTCATTTCTGTAAAAACATAACATAACCCATGTTATACAAAAAGTAGCGCCACGACCGCAAAATATTGCGTATTATTGCGGAACTTGACCAAAATCTGAAATCTAGGATGCCGTTTTGATCTACAAATTTTGGTCACGATTTTTAGTAGGGAGTCGTTACACCAGGTGTTCTATGCATCTTTCTGCGACTGGACTTTCAAGGCCTGCTCTGATGTCAATCATTTGTCAGTCATTTCATGTTTTATTTTTATTCCTTCATATTCACGATTCTTCTCATGGGTTTTTACGAATTAATTTCATGTCAATCAGTCACTGTAATAATAATGGGTTTTGGGCATTAGACGCCCCCTGGTTTGTTAGGAATGAACAAATCCGAAAAGACATAAAATGGGAGTCCATTACTACATTCATCAAACGAAAAGCTGCAAAAGCCTATGCAAGAGCTAGTGAACATCCAAATGACGACCTTAGAAGGTTAGTTGACTATGACCCCGCTGAAGATGAAAAACAGCGAGAATTTACCGCAAAAGACCTAGAGACCAATTGCGAAAATGAAGATATAAAACTCCACACTTAGGGCGAGATATCCAATTGAAGGATGAACACAAACACTCAGCATAAAAGAATGCGAATGAGAAAATAACAGATAAGATGATGGAAGATTTATAGGCTTATGCCCGTAACCAACCGCAGGAGAGGTGTTTAGTCGGTAAGAATCCGACACTACCCAGAAAGACTGGGTGTATGATGTAAGATTCGCCTCTTCTGGAACAAAAAAGAATTCAAAACACACTCTCAGCAAAGGCCTTGAAGAAGAAACACACTTACACCGAAGCAGACGCAGAAGAAGCAGACCCTCACTGAAGCACCCAAAGAAGAAGGAACCTTCATCGCCATCTTGCCTTTAGATTTATACATGTACATAGAATAAACACATATTCAAAAACCGATCGTTTTATTATCAAATAACACAACACTATGGTTTCATGAGAATAATCATCGAATCTGTTTAGATTCGATGAATTTGACTCTACATACAACAAGAATCCAGAAAAGCTCAAATAACTCAATAATTACTGAATTTAGGAGCAAGAGCATCCTAGAGTGCTGTAATAATTTTTTTTCACAGAATCCAACGCAATCATAAAAAAATTGGGTTCTAATTTGAAAAACAGAAGCTATAGCCAATTTTTGATCACAGTTTTCGACACAAAATTTGGAACACCCTGTAATGATATTTATGAAATTCAAAAGATGCAGGGCCCCCGCTACCATGTGTGCAAAGTGTGCAATGCACACGGGCGCCATCCTTTTAGGGGCGCCAAAATCCTGGGTCAAAAATCGCAAAAATATTTGCAAAAAAAAAAATAAACAAAAATTAATGCTAAAATAAAAATTCATTATGGGTCGTATCATCATTACCTGATGATACTGACCCATTAAGTATTTCACAATATATAATATTTGATAACAATTTAATCTCGACCCTTCCAAACCTAAGCATTTCACTAAGAATTCTTCTGACATTGCCTGTATCTGTATAGCTTCTGGCCAGCGATCTTTCTCAAAGGTTAAAATCATTAAAAATTATTAAAGATCGACATTGCTTCCAGAAAGATTGTCTGGACTAGCAATATTAGCAATTGAACAAGAAATTCTTGATGGTATCAATTTTAGCGATGTAATTGATGAATTTGCAACAGCAGGAAAATATCGCTACTATAATAGCTATTTTTTATTTTTCTACTGTACCTAGCTTTCATTTTCGATTTTATGAGGAAGTAAACTAAGTATTTCTGAAGTACCTGCATATTTTTCAAAATACCTAAGCATAAGTAGAAAGTGATACTTTTATATGAATATATACAGGGTGTTCCACCATAAACTGGACAGACATATATAGCCGTGTAGACGACAGCGAGGAAGTCATTTTTGCCTTATGACAAATACCCCGTTTTCGACGCATAAGCGAGGTACAGGGTGTTAAATGTCAACTTTGAGCAATATTCTGATAACTGTGGTGAGTTATGCGTGACATTTGAAATAACGGTTACTAGTCACATCCCAGGATTTTTTAGGGCCCAATTCAATTGTGGTGAAGGATTCTGAAAAAAAATTCAAAATGGCGGAAAGCCTGCAAAGTTGGAATTTTTTTTCTAGGTTGCCAATTTGGAAAGCACTACTTCAACGTAGGGGAAGCCGGGGCAAATTGCAACACCGGTAAGTTGCAACACACCTGATATCTGAACCAGAAGTAATGTTAATAGAGTCCTAGAAGTAAGCGTTATTTCCATTCCGACTGAGGGCGCATCTCTATATGTAAATAACGATTACTTCTAGGAATCTATTAACATTACTTCTGGTTCAGATATCAGGTGTGTTGCAACTTACCGGTGTTGCAATTTGCCCCGGCTTCCCCTACTAGATTTTCTAAGATTTTCCGTGAAAAAATTTCTTCAAAATTTGAACTCAACTTTTTGTTTACATGTCTTCAGTGAAAAAAAGGTTGAACTATCTTTTATTCTGAAAACCGAGGTGAAAACAGAATGAAATAATATCCATTGGTTTTCTCTTTGTAGCCTTCCAAAGATTACGCTGGGAGAACTTTCATAGTTTTAATTCAAAAAACTGGAGGCCGTACGAAGGCCAAAATTGAGCTAATGGGCTGCCAGAATGGCCCGGACAGAAATATGAATTTATAAACCCAAAAAATATTTTTCAAAAAACTCTGGTCGGAATCGAACTCTCCACTTTCGATTAACATGCGTCGCTTCGGTAAAGGAAATTTATAAAATGAATAAACCCAATTCATACTCGTAGAGAGTTCGAATCCTACCAAAGTTTTTTGATGAAAATTTTTTTGGTTTTTAAATTATTATTCTGCCCGGGTCATTCTGGCAGCCTATTAGCACAATTTTGAACTTCGTACGGCCCCCAGTTTTTTAAATAAAAATTATGAAAGTTCTCCCAGCGTAATCTTTGGAAGGCTTCAAAAAGAAAACCAGAGGATATAATTTCATTCTGTTCTCACACCAGTATTCAGAATAATAGATAGTTCAACCATGAAAAATTCCAACAATTTCCGCCGAATTTTTTTTCACTGAAGACATGTAAAAAAAACGTTGAGTTTGAATTTTGAAAAAAAATTTTCACGAAAAATCCAAGAAGATCTAGTACGTTGAAATAATGCTCTCCAAATTGGCAACCGAGAAAAAAAATTCCAACTTTGTAGGTTTTCCGCCATTTTGAATTTTTTTCAGAATTCTACACCACATTTGAATTGACCCCAAAAAAATTCTAAGATGTGACCAGAAACCGTTGTTTGAAATATCACGCATAACTCACCACAGTCATCAGAATATTGCTCGAAGTTGACATTAAACACCCTGTATCTCGCTTGTGCGTCGAAAACGGGGTATATGTCATGAGGCAAAAATGATTTCCTCGGTTTCATCTACACGGCAATATATTTTTGTCCAGTTTATGGTGGAACACCCTGTATATATGTATAGATTAGCCAATATTTCAGTTTTTTGTTCCTAAAAAAGATGTAATTTTTAGTTTTGGGTTATTTTATAGTATTCATCAACCGAGTGTCTGTACCCTACTAGTCAAGGAAATACTTCAAAGTGGTTGTGAACAAGAATTTATTTTGAGTTATTTATTTCGTTATGATTTTATTCTATTTGTTTGTTCTGTTGTGTTTTGTTTGTTTTATATTTTAGTCTACAAAGAAATATCTAGTTTTTGACTCCTAAAGTTCAGTTTTTCGATTTATTTCAAGCACCTAGCTACCTACCCACCTAATAAATAAAAAAATCCAAAATGACTTAAGGGGCGCCAAAATTCTTTTTTGCACACAGGCGCCAGTAGCCCTTACGGGGGCCCTGAAAAGATGCATGACCTTTATGCATTCTTCTACTTTGACGTTGTAAGAACGGTTTACACTCGGGATGTTCAGAATAAGAAGAATGAACATGATCCTGAGTACGAATATTTGACTTTTTTCAGGTTTTTTTTCGATATTTTGAAAACTATTCGAATGAATACGATGGTTTTAAAAGAAACATATTCAGCATCGAATACTCAATCGTATCAGAAACGTAAAAACGTCCTGGTATAACCGCAAGTGCTCAGGCTCCAAAAATATTTTAGGTCTGTAGAGAATTTCGAACAATATCATAATCCCAATTTTTAGATTTCAAATATGTCCAGTTCTCCAGAAATGTCTAATAGGCACTCGAACTTGGGACACCCTGTATATACATATACAGTAGAGACTCGATAATCCGGATCAATTAATGCTAGGGCTAATCCGGATCATTGAGGAATCCGGAATATCGCGTCTTGCAATTTAGTGGAGATGCATTTTAAAAAACGGTTAAAATAAATTGAGGCTTCAATCTCGAAATCACAAAACAAATATATTATTTGAAATTAGATATTTCACGTTGTTTTTCAACTGTAAGAGTAAGAGAATGCTCAACTATAGCTTTCTCCTGTATTTCTTTCAGGAGCAGAATATCAGTAATTCCAATATTACACCCTTCTGTCCATTGCAATCACAATGTAAAATATGTGTTTTATTGCCTTTTCCGTTAAAAAATCAAGTTGAGACAAGTTAGAACTAATAATCACGTATGCAACGATCGAAAATTCGGATTATTGAGTCTTGAGATCCGGATTATAAGGTACATAATACAATCTTGACGTCAATCCGGACTAGTAAGATATCCGGACTATCGTTCTCCGGATTATCGAGTCTCTACTGTATATATTTTGTTTTTACTCACCCATTGAAAAGGTTAGAATTGCTCCAGTGCTTGTACCACAAATTAAATCAAATAACTCATATATCCTTTTTCCTGTTAACTCCTCAAGTTTCTTCAACATTTCTAATACTAACAATCCTCTTATGCCACCACCATCAATGCTGAGAATTCGTATTCCTCCTCCAGGCACAGGATCATTATAGCCTAAAATAGCCAAAGCCTCACGAATAGCCCCAAGATCTTTGTCCTTGAACTTCTCCCGAGCATTTAACAATATTCGGACAGCTCCCTCCTTGAGAAGATATTTTCATCAATTTAATTTCAAATGGGTTACATTAAAACTAATACCTTAACTGAAATAATACGTGCTCCAGGAACTTTGTGAATGTATGTTATTAAAGCGGACACTCTAGCTTGAAATGAAGAGTCTGTTTTAGATTCCTCAATGGATGCAAGAAGATGCTTGATTTGAGATATAATAAGAGGCTGAAATTAACATTTATATTCAAGACAATATCAGTACTTGGTTAAAGCAGAGTTATAGTTTCAATAAATCATGTTGTCATCCTATAACTAAGTGACGTTATACAAATCAAATTTAAATTATTTGAATAAAGCAATGCAAAATAATTCTTACATTCATAAACCCTTTCACTGCTGAGTTAGGAAACGTAAATATACGATAACACCACTTTGAGTTACAAAAAAGTGTCTTACTTATATAGACGTTTTTAGGAATTTAAGAAGCTGCAATGAAATCCTCATACTTATAAATACGAAGTTAGCAGTGAAATTATGAATATGGACAACGTACATGTACGGTCATTGCATATCAACGCTGCAAAGTCAAAACATATAAGTACGGAGATAGCAGTTAAAGGGATAAAGATCAAAATTTATGTGTAGCACTCAATACCTACTCTCAAAATGCGCTGTGCTAATGATAGGTATATCATATTCATTAAAGTTACCTTTGCAATTTCAGTTCTCCATTGTGAAGTGGTTAACTCTGTTGGGCTTGTATTAGGATTATCCTCTTCGAATTTTGAAGTTGATTCTATATTTTTCTTGGTTTCATTAGATAATTGAGGCTTCACTGCAGAAGAAAGTTTGAAATTCTGTATAATTCCATTTGTATTTCTCAGCATGGAAACTTTTTCAATGTACTGCGACAAATCCTTTCTCAAAATACTCAGCAGTAACTCTTTATTACTAATTTTATACAGAGAATTTTTCAATACATTCAAGATTTTTTCATGATTGAAGGACATCTTGAAGTCTTGAACATAATTTCATTTATTATTGTACTTAATGTGTTTTGTGTTTATTATGAAAAACAATTGTTGATTTCAATACGTGATATCATTTTTATGAAAAGTAGAGAATAATGGAAAATAGCCATGCTTTCAAAGTGACGAAAACTCCATTCAAGAATATGAATTGAAATATAAAACAAATGAATAACAATAACAAATGTTCATTTTGAATTTTGAAAGATATCAGCTGTTCACCACAGAAGCCAAATTTTCCTTTGAGAAGCATTGCGCATGGCCCAATGTCTATGTCAGGTTACATTTGTATGAGATTGATTATGTTTTTAAAGCCATGATGAATTCTTATGCTTTCTGTTCAGAAGATAAAATCAATTTGTGATAAGATTGTCGGAAACCCGCGGAAAATTGAATACATATTTAAAAATTTTTCGGTGAAATGATACACTCGCTTTCGAATAATTCATTTTCCGAAATATTTTTTAAGGTGCGCCCTGTGAAAACCCCGCTTCCGCTTGAGGGAGGGTAGTTTGTTCTTGTAATTTTCCGAAATATTCGCTAAACGGAGATTTTCAGTCAAAATATTTCATTGAAAAACGGTATTGTATTTGAACGAAAAAATATACTTTTCATTACACCGCACTGAAAACCCTATCAAAACATGTAGATTTAGAACATCGAAAATGACTCTTTTCCGTGCGGCCGCACCGCAAAAAGTTTTACGGTGCGCTGAGGCATAGATGCATCCTATGATTCACAGAGCAACGATTGCGTGACAGTAGATGTCAGTGTTTTGAATTTCACAATATCGAAATGCTTTCTGCTGAAAATTTTTCCCGTGTTATTGTTTTCAGAGAGATGTAATGAAAAATATCGTTCATTACACGTCCAGAAAGGCTTTTTCCGTGCTTGCACGGCTCCGCCTCACACGGGAACACTTCGCGCGCGCACGGAAAAAGCTTACTTTCTGAACTAGTAATGAAATATACTATTTCATTACACCGCACTGAAAACCCTATCATAACATGAAGATTCATAACATCGAAAATGACTCTTTTCCGTGTGGCCGCACCGCAAAAAGTTTTACGGTGCGCTGAGGCATAGATGCATCCTGATTCCTATGCTGAGACACAGAGCAACGATTAAGGGTATGGTCCGTATATCAACCAATGTACCAAACAAACAAACCAACGTTTTCAGAGCGGTTACGTCAATTTCTGACAGCGGTACATGTCAATTCATCAACCAAAGCTGTATTTACGGGACGCCCGGTGATGAACCATTTGCTTTTATTGTGGACTTAGAATATTTTTCGTCAATGGAATGGGTTCATTCCAACTTGAGAAACTGATATTGTGCAAAACATTGGATTATGGAATCGTATCGCATTGTTTTGGCTATTTGATTTATTCAAAATATATATTGTTTGAAGCTTAAGCTTTAAGTCTCGATTATCTGGTGGATCTCTTCCTAGAAATAATATGCAGGAAAAAAGATTTTCTGTATGAAGAAGGTAATTATCATAGGTTCATTCAAAATTTCACACTTTGAATTTTCCTATCCTGCTCCATGGGCTTGACGTTGGACTGCTACCTGGCCTCACTGAAACCAGTTGAGCCACAATTCGTAACTGTATTTTTCGAATAATTTATTATCCATATGTGAAACATTCAATGTTCGTTTAGCAGCAGCAACATTGTGAGGAAAGTTAAAGATGTAATGGTGTTTTTAAGCCTCTAGTATCGGTGATTGGCCCACTGACAGATACCTTAGATTGTTGATTCTTTGTTTCACAGAAACACTCTTTCCTAATTTATTGACAATATGCATGTAAGAAAACCAAAGGACTGTTTTGTATCGTATATTCACATAATAATTTTTAGATCATTTACGATCATAAAATGAAATTTATTCATTCACCCAGGCAGAGTTGGTTCAAATCATGAAGCGTAGTTAGATCTGGACCTTCATGAACCCTATGTTGGAAAATTCTCGATAATACTCTGTTAGTTGGGGACTCAGACCAAGGAAGTCTAAGGTTGGGGATAAGACTTACTTCTCTTTACCAGAATTATTAACTATAAAAACAATGATCATTGAATAACGTCCAAAAAAAAACTAATTTTTATGGTCAAAAACAAGAACCATAATAGAATTCTGGAGAAGGACTATGCAAGAAAGGGGGTGAGATATATCAACCATTATTTATATTGCAGTTGATATAGCAACTTGTGTGGAATTGGTGGTTGCAGTTGAATGGTTTGAAGAAAATAAACTCTTGTTAATTAAAGACAACCCAAACATTGACTTTCTCTCCTCAACACTCAGACAGACTCAGTTGACGATATTTTAAGAGTATTATTTCAACAAGATCAGAAATGGAGTGAACATTTAGAAGAATTATTCAAGAAGCTGTTCTGAGGTATTTTCACTATATGTAGAATGATGCACATTGGAAATTAGGAAAAAAGCCATGGCTGCTTACAGAGCCAACTTCTGTAGTTGGGCCTCATATATTATTTATTTTTTCACACCTAGATGCTGAACATCTATATTTATCACATGCAAGAGTTTTCTCCAAAAAAAAAAGGATTCATTCATTAGGACAGATACATAAAACTCCTGTAATTTTTATGAACAAATTCATGACATTCTCTTAAGTAAGAATCTCGAAGGTCTATATAATATAAATAGATTCCGTATACTAAGTGTCTTTGTTGAATAGAGAAGTCTTGTAGTATATAAACTGATGACATTTTTTATTACTTTTGAAAAGTATGTATATGCGATTCCTAATTTATATAGTGTGTTATATAAAGACCTCTCCATATGAGTACATATACTGTATCTGAGTATTGATTTGGCTAGGGATTAATAAACTAAGATAAGCCAGTCTCTTTTTAGGATGTTCTTAATACAGTAAAATAAGTATATGTACAGATAACTGAATATTTGACAGAGATTTGATATGAAAATTCCATTTGAGATGTTTAAAGAAAATGAGGCGTAGATATTTATGATTGTCTACTTTGTTCATTTCCAATATACATAAATAAATGAAAACTTGGGGTGTGTGGCCATTGTCTAGAAGAATGCCATATACTTTTTCTTTATATCAAGGGACAGTTTTGTTTGTGATGCCATATTTAAATTTTTTCCATGGTTCTACTCATGTAATTTTTCGCCGCAGGCCAACTGTTACCTTTCGTGATCAGAGATGTATCATCAGCATATGATGAAATTGAATGAATTTCTTTGTCTGAATTTAGGTATAAAATTAATACAATTGGATCATGAAGTTTTCCTTGTGGTATTCCCATCTTTGCAATTGTTTGGCGAACAGTCCACAGCTTTTGTCGGTACTGAGAGATGTGTTCAGATTATTTGATATATTTCTACTTCAATACTGAATTTAGATATAAAATAAAAAGAATTGTTCTAAGTACATATTTCAATACAGATATATAAAATAAATAGAATTGTACCAAGTATTTCAATACAGAAGTGGATGGATTTATATGAGTACTTATTTGTTACGCTATTTAAATTTTTTTATATTCCAATAAATTTACTCGTGGAAAGCTGGATGATTTCATCATTGTTTGAACAATGATTCTATTTACCTACACATTCTCTTTTGTTCCTCAAATTTGGAATGAAATGTGCTTTGAATCGACTCGTATTTCCTTGATAATGAATGAAAAATACAACTTCAAATACAGTTCTTTATTTCAAAAAGTAAAGATTTTAATTATTCTCTCGAATAAATTTTATATAATAATGCACAAAAAACTATACACCTCAGAGGTTTTGCACAGGTGTTAATAAAAACGTATCTGAAATATCATATCAGAAAACTTGATAATGAATTCTCAAATAACCCGAAATATATTAATAGAAAACGTTAACGATAGGGGGCGTACTGCATCTTTGGTTTCGCCTATTGGACAAAATCAAAGATATTCTACAATTGTAGAATATCTTTGGACAAAATACACAAACGAGGAGTCTTTGATTCAAAGTCCATCGCGAGAACCCAAAAATTTCATCTCTTTTAACTTTCGCTTGATCTGTGAGCAAATAAACCCAAGGCACCGACGAAAATCTTCGGTCAATAATGTACCGCTGTCATCAGGAAACATCCGCCGTAAATTCGAATAATAACAAACCGAAGAAACCCGAAAGCCTACGAAGCAGCCCACGATCACCTCCGGTTGATTCGGTTCATGAAAACATCGGGCGATTTGAATGAACCATGTCCCGTAAATATCCGATTTCCATGTACCAACCGAACATATTTCATTTACGGAACGGCATGACAGCCACCAACCATAGATTCTCATGAACCAACCGAACTTGGTTGATATACGGACCATACCCTAAGTGACAGTACCTAGATGTCAGTGTTTTGAATAATAATAATTATTGTTTCACAATATCGAAATGCTTTCTGCTGAGAATTTTTTCGGTGTTATTGTTTTCAGAGAGGTGTAATGAAAAATATCGTTCATTACATGTCCAGAAAGGCTTTTTCCGTGCTAGCACGAGTTCCCGTGTTCGGCTCCGCCTCACACGGGAACACATCGCGCGCGCACGGAAAAAGCTTACTTTCTGGACTACTAGTAATGAAATAGTATATTTCATTACACCGCACTGAAAACCCTATCAAAACATGTAGATTTAGAACATCCGTGCGGCCGCACCTCAAAAAGTTTTACGGTGCGCTGAGGCATATACTCCATTCACTTTTATAAAGTATCGCGGTTTGCCATGATTTAGGTTAATCAAGTTCTTTCACTTAAAACGGACGCAGGTTGGTGCTTGTGAAAATCAAGCGAAATTGCCAAGTCTACTTTCTATTTACTCTTTTTCAACTTTATAAATGGAGTTAGCTCGTCTAAGGTTTAACTGTGGCAAAGATTTCGTAGAACTACTGCATTTTCATACTGGAGTATTTCAAGTTGTGCAAAAAAATATTTAAATGTCTTCTGAATTCACATAATATTTTCTCATTAATTTACCAAAGTAAAGGAACATTTTGATAAATACGTAATTACTACGATTTTTTTTTTAGCAGAAACGGCAACGTTGCTCGTTCAACTGACAGAAGAATGACTATAACCCAACATTTTCAAAACATACACGGTGAAATGTGTCAGAATTTCATGGCAAACCGCGATACTTTATAAAAGTGAATGGAGTATAGATGCATCCTATGATTCCTATGCTGAGACACAGAGCAACGATTGCGTGAGAATAGATGTCAGTGTTTTGAATAATTATTGTTTCACAATATCGAAATGCTTTCTGTTGAAATTTTTCCCGTGTTATTGTTTTCAGATAGGTGTAATGAAAAATATCGTTCATTACACGTCCAGAAAGGCTTTTTCCGTGCTTGCACGAGTTCCCGTGTGAGGCAGAGCCGAACACATCGCGCGCGCACGGAAAAAGCTTACTTTCTGGACTAGTAATGAAATATACTATTTCGTGCCACCATATACAAAATACAGATCGGCTCCTTGGTAAGCAAAGATTAAACAGAACTCTTCAGTCTTGGTGGTTTGAAGAGAACTATTAACTTAACCCTTTCTTTCCCAATGGTTACATTTGGCGTCATTCACATTTTCGCATGGAAATGAATTTTGGTCACCAGTATAGATTATTTATGTTCAGATATTCCCTTGGCAACACTCTTTCCTTCGCAAAAGAACACAAAATTGCGGAAAAAAGCTTCCATTACTGAAAAATTGAAATGGAAGCTCTTTGCGTGACCAAAGATAAAAAATGCTTCAAGCTTTTCCATGTCTAGTCATAATTTGCAAGTGTTATATTCCTTAATTATTATGTTTATTTTCTGATAGAATGTTTATTATTGTTTGTTAGAAAGTTTTTTCATTTGAGTTTCATAGAAAAGATTATCGTGATTATGTTTTCTTCCCACTGATTCCATGCGGCAAAAAAAATCTTTTTTTCAAATCGCATCCGAAAATAAATAATTAGTTATATTTCGAATTTTCATTCTCGGATCAAGATGAATTGCGTAGGTGATAATTTTTTTGAGCCAACCAGAAAATGTTCAAGAAACTTCGGAAAGAAAGGGTTAATCTTTGTTGGTAAGGGTATTTCATTCTTTTAATTTTCGGTTAACTCTACCATTGTTTAAACAATGACTCTACTGACAAGAGGGCTCCTTGAATTTGGCCGTTGGAAATTTTGCTTTCCCAATTATTTCGAAACTACGTATTCGGTCTGGATACAATTTCGCATTTAGATGAAGAATGACGTATGCAAATCACGCGCAAAATTTTTCCAGCGGAGTCAAATAACACTTTAGCGAATTATTGAAAAAAATTCCAATACTTCTGTAATAACGGATCCGCGTTTCATGGACGATTTGATTGAGAGCTGCTGCCAAATTTTTACTATGTATTCACAAGGGGGATGAACGAGCGTTCAAAAGCTCCATTCAATTCAATCTACAATTTGGACTTCCAATTCTTCTGTCCCATACAATTGCGTTGATAAGGGGGGAACATCTCACGACCGTTGCAAATCGGGCTTAGTCGCAAAAGTTAAGATCAATGAAAAACAATCTTAGTATTATATGAATATGTATTAATAAAAAATTGTGTTTGGCCTTACTACTGAGCTAATTGCCCTGCCTATACTCTGAATCTGGCTACAGGCCTGATTCATCATTAAATCTTTATGGGAAATTCTGATGAGAAAATCAACAGGATATAAATAGGTTAATTAAATCATTATACCAATGAAAAATTTAATAAACAAACAAGACTATTAAAAATGTAGAAATATACAAAGTCCAATATGTAAAATTAAAAATATGTTGAATACAGTGAATACCACAGGGACCAATATAATTTTCATACACAGCCATATTATATATAATCAGATTTGAATTAGTACTTGGAAGAAATGATACCATTGATTTCCAATTGAAGATTTAAATAATCTTGGAATTTTTGTAAAGCTCCTTTTTGGATGTTCAAAGAGTCAGCGGCTTCTTGGAATTTTTCCTCATTCCTTCTCAAATACATTAGTGCGTCTCTTTTAAGTTGGTTCATTTTTTCTGGAGAAATTTCTGATATTCCTGACATCTCTGTAAGGTATGGGTTAAATCTGTAGTAAGTCCTTGGTGGCAGTAAATCTGATAGCATTAAGTGTACACCTGAAAATTTTATTCATGAATGTACAATGAAGAATCAAAAGAAAACCTTAATCGCAAAACACAAAAATTCCGGCTGTTAACAAAACCATAAAATTCAGTCAATCGTAGATGCACAACCTGGTATTGGAACTAATTAGATTTCGTTCAGGTCTTTCTTGTCGAACGAAAATCTGAGATCTTGACCTAATTTTAATTTCTCTTAAAAGATGTAGCACCAATTTTTCCTCAACCGCAATCTTTTATGACATTCAAAATATAACTCATTGGTTTGATTAAATATTGGTTGATTGGGAAAGTTGCACTATTACCACAGAATACCTAACTACACAGAAGCGTCTTTCCGCCTTCCCGCCAAAACGCTTGTGCCATGCTAGGTAGTACCATAGCCGATCTTAATAGAAAGCCTGGAACATGAATTTTGGCAACCATGTCGGGGGTCCGACCTTGAAACGCTTTGCTTCCCTTGTTGAATTTCAGTTCATCGTAGTGCTTCCGTTTTAGTCCACGTGCAATAATATTAATGTGTAATATCGTGATAAACTCGCGAAAAGTGGGTATTTCGATTTGTGATATTGTGCTGTGATAGTGTCTGAATTATTGTTTTGTTTTGGATTACTTTGCAATCTGGTGAGTTGAGTAGATAAAGTAACATCGAGACCATAATATTGAAGAATTCATTTTCAATCATGGTTAGGAAATGTTGTGTGCCTTCATGTAATGGTAATTATTCTTTGGCAATCGATGGCTGTGTGAGTTGTTTTAGGTTCCCCGAAAATGAAGAACGGAAGCTTTTATGGCTGAAATCCAACTGTTCACGCCAAAGTGAACGCTTAGAATAAAATATTTTGAATTTTCAAAATTCGAATATTTAAATTAATTTATCTACAAAGGAATTCCCATGTGGATCCTCCTTTATGTATAAGAACAATTCGTCAGCTGTGGAGTGCCGCATATGTCGTATATTTGTTTCTTTTCATATTTAATTTCAGTTCATTGATTGACTTCATGAAATATTCTGCTTCCGTATTGATAATTCTCTGCTTCCTCTTCGTGAATTCGGAAAAGTTTAGTTTTTCTGTGATTCGCAAGTTTTAGTGATTTCGATTCAATCGAGTTACATTCTTTCAAAACTTATATTTGTGCGAATTATTTCGAACAAAAAAACTGTTACCAGTGGCGTGGTTATTTAATACTACAAGGATAAGTGTACACAATTTGACATTTTTAGCAACGGATTTTCACGTCAGCTTCATTCCATATTCGTTTGACGAGCTCGTGCAATCTTTATATAGGAATAGGAGTCATCGACAGGATCCTGTTTGCTGATATATAGGTAACTATATTTCATTTGTTATTTTTGAGTGCATTTATCCTTTCATTTGTGTTGGGTTCAATTGATTTCATATATATTATACAGTCCACAAGCTCTATCCTTTTTTCAGTCAGAAAATTATATTTCAGAAAGTTAAACCTAAAATAATTGAACCACACTTTCAGTTGGTTAACTGAAACTCGCCCCAACACGTTTTGGTCCTTCGGGCCGGATCTTAAGCTCAATTTCAAGCTCATTTTCTTAAAATTTGAGAGTTCTAATCAAAAATTCAAAAATCCTCGTATTTTAGCGGCCATTTTATGTTCAAATATACGACGATCATCACAATCTGGCAATATCGTCTCCACAGCTGACAGTTCGCATACATCTGTTTCCATCGAAATATTCAATTTCATCGCTTTTTTGTCTACTTTTTACTGTTTGTATCTGTTTCTTATTCGATTTCTTCATAATAATGCCACCTAATACAGATACAGGCATTAAAGCATTAGATAAGTTGGTCGAAAAAAGGGCCAACATATTTTCTACAATTACCGGAATTTGGCACAGAATAAAAGACTACGATGTTACAAGGTTGTATGAAATTCAAGCATACCGAGAGAAGATTTCTGGGTATGAGGCTAAATTTGAAAGTATACAGGAGGAGATATTAGAGTTCAATTGCGAATTATCGACCGAAGATCGTATAGATACGGCGAAGTCGGAGTTGGCGTTTGCTGAAATAACAGCTCGAATAACGGGACTGTTTCTGTCTTTAAAACGACAAGAATCATTGTCAACACCTACATCAAATCCGAGTACTTCGAATTCCAATTTTGAATCCTTTTTGCTTCCAAAAATAAATATTCGCCCCTTTTCTGGCGAAAGCGCTGAATGGCCTGAATTCTTTCAGTTGTTCAATTCACTGGTTCACGAAAATAATAGTTTAGCATCCATTCAAAAATTCCAACTTTTAAAATCATACTTGAGAAATGATGCTCTCTCGGTCGTATCAGGGCTACAATTGTCAAATGACAACTACGATTTGGCATATCAGGCTTTAAAATCTCGTTTTCAGAATCCTCGCATGTTAGCAACAATGTACCTGAACGAAATTCTGAATTTCAAAGCTGCGAGTAATAATTCTGTTTCGCATCTTAAAGAATTTTTGAACTGTCACCAAAATTCTGTCAATGCAATAAAAGCGCTGAATATAAAAGACCTATCAGATTTCCTTTTATTTTCCATAACATTGCGTCATATTGATCCTTATACAAGAAAAGCATTTGAAGGTCAATTAAATTCATCCGAGATTCCCGAATACAGTGCCTTGATTCAGTTCGTAACCCAGCAGTTAAAGGCTCAAGAATTTTGCGAACAAAGTTCTCCCAAATCTGCAACCAAATCAACACCATTCAACTCATCACATTCAAATTCAAATAAAACAAAAAATGTTTTACTCACAAATTCTGCACCCACCTCTCAAAGTTACAACGATTCACGTAGATTCCCGAATTCCAGAACGTTTCGTTGTCCGAAATGCTCTGATTCGCATCCATTGTTCGCCTGTGCCTCCTACATAAATTTGTCAAGACAAGACAAATTCGAATTTTTAAAGAATTCCAAGCGCTGTTTTAACTGCCTTGGTCTACACAATTTCAAAGATTGCGCTTCCAAAAATACTTGTAGATTGTGTAAGTCAAATCGACATCACACCAGCCTCCATCTCGATAACGAACCTTCTTCCTCCAACGTTTCTACCAATCGATCAAATGTACCATCTCGTACTGCAGATAAAACAAATCATGTTGAAAATCAGCCTTCAGCATCCCATTCCACTCCTTCGAATGATGTGATCAATTCTTATCACATCAATAGGAAATCGGTCTCCGTAAACCAGGTACTTCTTGGCACTGTTCAGGCAAGAATAGAATCCGCTGACGGTTCGATGATATCTGTAAGAGCAGTTTTAGACCCTGGATCCCAGATTTCAGCCATTAGTCAACCCTTAGTCAAAAGATTAGGTTTGAAAATTGATCCTGTCAATGTATCAATTTCTGGAATTGGTCAATCAAATGCTCGACCGTTAGGTTTAGTAGAATGTAGGTTGTATCCTAGATTGAGATCCGAGTTTTTACAGGTGGATGCCGTTGTATTTCCGGAAATCACGAATAATATTCCTTCTGTTCCCTTGTCACAAGAAGTGTTGAAGCATTTCCAACATTTAAATTTGGCTGATGAAACTTTTCATCTTTCTCAACCAATAGATATGCTGTTAGGCGCTGATATGTATTCGCTAATTTTCGATCGCGACGGTCGGATTTCATATTCTGGATATCCTACAGCCGTTAATACATTTTTCGGTTGGACTATCATAGGTCCTATTAAGAAATCCTTTTCTTCATGCAAATCGGTTCTTTTCATCCAATCTGCTCCAAATGATCAGTTACAGTCATTGGAAGATGCTCCAGATACCTATGTTAGAGATCCTATAGATGATTATGTAGAGAAACATTCCCTATCCCCTCATTCTTGTGATGGAAATGGCCGATATATAGTTTCATTACCTTTAAAGTTGGAGGATACGCCTCCGGATCTTTCTCATAGTTCCAATTCGCCATCACCTTTCATCGGTTATGATCTGAATTCAGATCCTTCAATTGAATTCAAAACTAATGTCAATGTTGTAATCGCAAACGAGCCTCCAGTAAATTCATTTTCAGTGTTGATAGAAAATTTTTCAAATTTAAATACAGTAGAAAGAGTATTCGCCTATATCAAAAGGTTTATTTTCAATTGCCTCCCTAGAGATAATTCAACGACAAGATTGTCTGACCCAATTTCTCAAGATGAGTTGGAGGAAGCTCTTCAATCCATTGTGTTAATAACACAACATCATTATTTTAATCAAGTGCGCCAGAATTTATTCAAAGAAAAATCATTTTCAACATCAAATCCTTATAGCGATTCTGCATTACTGATTAGGTTGGGAGGTAGACAACAATTCTCTTCGTTACCGCGGTATGCTAAGCATCCAATTTCGCCTCCGAAAAACTGTGCGTTGTCGGGTTTAAAATGTGTCCATTTTAATTCAATCTCGCTTCATTCCAGTCCTAACACGACTTTGACTTTAATTCGGCAGAATATTTGGATTTTGTCTGTACGAAATCTGTTTCGGGAATGCATTGGAAGATGCATCGCATGCACGAGATTTCGAGGTAGATCCTATCAACCCTTCAGGGCTCCTCTACCTTCCCATATCAATATATCCCATATCAATAGTCAATATTTCACGTCCGTTTAGTAAGGTGGGTGTGAGCTTTGCTGGCCACTTTACCTATCGGTCAGGTCGTTCGCGAAAATCAACGAGAATAAAGGCATTTCTTGTTTTCCTCATTTCTTTCACTAAGTCAGTTCACCAAGAACTAGTCCTTTTCCTCACCGTGGAGGTTTTCTTATCGACTTTGGAACGATTTATCGTTGGACGAGGCCTACCTCAAGAAATTTGGTCCGATAAAGGAAGCAATTTCATCGGGTCTTCGCGCTATTTTGATATGGATTATGAGTTCTTGAAATCAAATAATGTCAAGATATACGATAATTTGTCGAAGAGATCCATCGAATGGAAGTTCATTCCTCCATATGCGCCCCATTTCGGAGGTTCAGCAAAGTGTCTGCTTCTCGAATCTCTCAATATTTAATTCTGTTTTCTGTACGATCTTTTCAAATTTTCTCGGTTTCAATTCGTTAAGTTGAACTCTGCTGTTTCCAAAGTTCTGTAAAATTCACGCAATTTTACGGCGGCCTGTTTTGTTCACGCCAAAGTGAACGCTTAGAATAAAATATTTTGAATTTTCAAAATTCGAATATTTAAATTAATTTATCTACAAAGGAATTCCCATGTGGATCCTCCTTTATGTATAAGAACAATTCGTCAGCTGTGGAGTGCCGCATATGTCGTATATTTGTTTCTTTTCATATTTAATTTCAGTTCATTGATTGACTTCATGAAATATTCTGCTTCCGTATTGATAATTCTCTGCTTCCTCTTCGTGAATTCGGAAAAGTTTAGTTTTCCTGTGATTCGCAAGTTTTAGTGATTTCGATTCAATCGAGTTACATTCTTTCAAAACTTTAATTTGTGCGAATTATTTCGAACAAAAAAACTGTTACCAGTGGCGTGGTTATTTAATACTACAAGGATAAGTGTACACAATTTGACATTTTTAGCAACGGATTTTCACGTCAGCTTCATTCCATATTCGTTTGACGAGCTCGTGCAATCTTTATATAGGAATAGGAGTCATCGACAGGATCCTGTTTGCTGATATATAGGTAACTATATTTCATTTGTTATTTTTGAGTGCATTTATCCTTTCATTTGTGTTGGGTTCAATTGATTTCATATATATTATACAGTCCACAAGCTCTATCCTTTTTTCAGTCAGAAAATTATATTTCAGAAAGTTAAACCTAAAAAAATTGAACCACACTTTCAGTTGGTTAACTGAAACTCGCCCCAACACCAACCCGCGCAAAAATTTAATTCCCACCGCGAATAATGTAGTTTGCCAAAAACATTTTGAAGAAAGCGATATAATTAAATTGGATAAACTTTTACAACCGGATGGAACAATTAAAGTTTTGCTTTTAAAAAACACCAAACTAACAGAAACCGCTGTTCCGAAAATTTTTCCAAATTTACTAAAATATCTTTCAACGTCAACTTCCAATAAGAGGAACGATCCTCAAGCAAGAAGAGATGCAATTTTCAATAGGAATAACGATGAAATTGAACACTTTTTGTGTTCCGACATTAAAAAGGATTTCGACGACTTGATGTGTATTTTGATAATCTTCAGAGAAATGGTTTATCAATAGCCACCGATTCTGTTTATTTCATTTTCGTACATATGTGTTCAAGTGCATTCTTAACGATCAACAAACTTTTTCAAAATTTTCACAAAACGTTAATCAAAAATCTATTTTATGTGAACTGAATAAAAATTTTATTTGAGTTTATTTAAAGAAATGGATGAATGAACTTGGGCTACCAACTATCCATTCTATAATTTCTATCTCAGTTCTATCATTCTCGCTCACTAATATTAAATCATTTTAACAATTTCATTCAAAACATTTTTATGGCAAGAGATGGCCCTACACCTTCTCGTGGTTCTTGCTGAACGATAAATCGAATAACAAACATAAAAACAAGCTTCCATTCAAACACTATTGCATGATAATGAGATAATTGGAACTTTTCAAAACATTATTTATTCGATTTATTGACTAAGTAGGGCATTATGTGGTCTTTTCATAGGTATCCCATCAAAGGAAATTCGTTTAATGATTTTAAAAACGTATGAAACAGTGTTATACATTTGAAAATCATATATCCTGCGCTACGTATTCGAATACTAGGAGGCCTCCGGTTGCGGAATCTGAGCGCAGTTGTCAGATTGTGTTCCGGGCTTTCTCTACAGAAGGCTGTGGTAGTACATATGAAAAATGTTACATCAAAATAACTTGAAATTTTCTAAGGAATCTATTTCTGCAATAAAAAAATGGTGTTCTAATTTGAAAAACGCAAGTTGACGTCATTTCCGGAAAAACCGGAGGTGCTCATGCCTTGAAAATATTTTAGATTTCATCAGCATCGTGAAATACTTTTAAGTGCTGAATTTCATGAAAATACGTTCAGTAGTTTCCCGTATAAATATGGGTGAGGTTCCTCGTGAAAGACCCTGTATATTCCCAAATTATTGCTTGACAAAATTATCGGCTATTGACACAGTACGTTCACCAGAATAAATTCAAATATTTGAAATATCTAATAACAATCTATCATAAATTGACAAATTGTGAATAGCGCCACCAGGCCCCGGCTAAGGGTAGTAGGCGCCCTTAGCAAATGGTGTACTGGCGCCCTTTGCTCATCTAATTTTTGTTTGTAAGCATAGTATCTCTAAATTCCAGCGCCCCCGAAAATTTAGCGCCCTGAGCAAATGCCCATTTTGTCCCTACTGTGAGCTGGGGCCTGAGCGCCACCTGAAGTGGAAAAAACGAAATTTTGCCGATATTCTCAATTTGGTCGAAACAAAATCTAATCAGTGCAAATACCATGTGTTCAGTCATCGAAGTGCCGACGCTAAGTGACGCTTCTGTGTATACTCCATTCACTTTTATAAAGTATCGCGGTTTGCCATGAAATTTTGACACATTTCACCGCGTATATTTTGAAAATGTTAGGTTATGGTAATTGCACTGTCAGATACGCCCACAACGTTGTCGTTTCTGCTAAAAAATCGTAGTAATTACGTATTTATCAAGAAGTTCATTTACTTTGGGAAATTAATGAATTTAAAAAAATATAATGATAATTCAGAAGACATTTAAATACATTTTTTCACAAACGGAAATACTCCAGCATGAAAATGTAGTAGTTCTACGAAACCTGCGCCACAGTTGAATCTTCGAAGAACATTTACAAAGTGGAAAGAGTAAATAGAAAGTAGACTTGGCAATGTCGCTTGATTTTCACGAGCGCCAACCTGTGTCTGCTTTAAGTGAAAAAACTTAATAAACCTAAATCATGGCCAACCGCGATACTTAATAAAAGTGAATGGAGTATAGTTAAGTATTCTGTGCTATAACGCTCACAACATTCTGAAATATTATGAAAAGCAAAATTAGGATTGGCTATTTTCGTATTTTTGAGCACTCGTCCTACTTCAACCTCCTACTACATCATTCGGTCACAATGTTTTTATTTTTCGAATTTTGGGCCGGGAATGTCTCAATCGAAAGGTACGACTCATTGATCACGAATTCGTGGCCAGATCCAGTTAGAGCCATATTTTCACGTGACAATATTCCGTCCGTTTTCGAATATTCGTGTTGAACTGGTGACGTCACGCACCAAATAGTTCGAAATAATTTGAAGTGGTTTGAAAGCAGGTAGTGGGATAGTTCGAACTGAAGTTTGAAGTTTGGAATCAGTATTGACCATAATAGGTAAAAGAAAACACTATACCAGATAAATTACTTAGGTGAAGCTGAAAACATTGAGAAAACATAAAGAAAGCACGAAAAACAAAATAAAGCACAAAACACAATCAAAAAATGAAAAAACAATGTAACTTGACTTAAGTGACATGACGGCAAGGGCGTAGCCAGGGGGGTTTTGTTTTCAGTGTTCAATACTTGCTACAGAAAGCGCCCCTCACAATTCCTGGCACTTACAAAGTCAATTGCCAAAATTTCAAATGAACAAAAACAAGTTAAAGAATAAAATTGGTTGAAAATGGTCAATAAAAATAGTAAAAGTACAGTAACATGAAATCTTTTTTTGCAATGGAGATCCGTAAATCCGCTTAGCTTAAACAGGCAGTCCATTTAGTTGTATTTTATGGGTGAAATTAAGTAGCAGGAATTCTATAGAATTTCACAATGCCAAGAGGTCTTTTACTTCCCCAATTAACCACACAACAGAATAATAGCATACTTTTATAAGACAACAATGAAGCAATTGCGTGAAAAAATACAGAGTAAACAATCGGTTTGTTTACTGTTTGTCGTGACAGATCGTTGGTCCATTGCATAGACATAATACTAATGTCCATTGACATTGTTGACGTGAACCAGGAGATCCAACACAACTTTCAGCCAATCAGAGATGATCTCCACAAATATCGATATTTTGCTCTTATTACCTGGTTTGCAAAGCCGAGTCGAAGTTTACGGATATTTATGAATAATGTGAAGCTGATCATTACAAGTTTGTTCTGAATTTTCCCTTCCCCATTGGTAGAAAAGAAGCGAAATTTTTGGGTTGGCAACTTGGACCGAAGTCCCCCATTGTCTTTGATTTCAATTATTGTTTACAATTTTTGAAGTTTTGAACGTGCTATTTATTTTAAATTTTGATAGAGCAAAAACAATTTTTGGTAAAAATGGATGCTAAAAACGTGTAAGTACATTTTATGTACACCTAAATTTCTTAAAGAATATAATGAAACCTAAATGTTAATGAATAGACCTTTCCAGAATACGTAGAACAAAGATGAAAGATGTGAACTAAACCAGAATGAGAGAGAAACAGGTATATTTCATGCGCAACTTGTGGGCAGCTTTAAGGGTGTACAGTACTTTCATTCGCCCTATGCTTCTCAGTGCTAATTTTAGAACACTCTAACTCAAAATTGGCTCGATGGATACATTTCATTTTCATAGAGTAGACTCGAATGGGAATTATCAATGGATCTGTGTTGGATTTTTGGAAAAATATTTTCAGAATCTCCTGAAATTTGAATTTGAAATCGAGAAATTTTATAAATGATCATATCTCCCAACACCGAAGTTTTCGGGAAAAAATCAATACACAGAAACATTCCAATTTCAAAGAAGTTTTCTTAAATATAAATTAAATTTTTTTTTTCTAAATGATATTGAGTGTAGAGTGTGCTAAAGTTTCGAAGTTCTTAAAATTCACGCCTCCCATCTAGCACCGCCTCTAAATATCGGAATAACCAATGAAAACGTACATCTTCAATTTAATTTTGATTTATGGCTTTCAAAAGGGCAATATTTCACTCAAAGAAGTTTTTATGATAGGGTAATGATGCCAACGATTGTCGGTACATTTGATCTGCACTTGATTTCAATACCACAGGAAATTTGACAGTTTTTATGACCCTAAAAATTTCACTGGGTTCTTAGCTGAATATGCTCGTACCTGAACGATAGATAAGGATTGAAATTTGTCGTCAGGTGACAAGGCGGGTTACAAACCCATTACCTAGCGATGACGATTTCGTCATCTATCAACAATAGTAGGGAAGTTTACAACCTTTAATATTCAGTTTCCAAATTTCACTTGTTTATGCATAATCCTTCCAAAGGTAAGAGGGGGGGTGTGTAGGGACTTTTGAGAAGCACTATATATTCCAATTGTGTGAAGAAAGAACTCATAGCTTAGTATATTTCCACCTGAATTACCTCGTGTTCTAACGGAAGGTTATATATAAGGGTACTTATTAATAATATTCACATAATTTCATTTCGTGCAACTATGGCTAAGTATCGCTCAAGAGTTCACAAAAGATCGGCTAGGTCGAAATTCATGAAAAATTTACAAATTGCAAGGTATGTATATCACATAAATTCACCTATACTTTTAATTCTCTCATAACTAAACTTGAAAGATCTTTGGCAAATCTGAAGAATCTACGAAAAGTGTTATCCATTAATTGATTTCCATTTCAGACAGAACGCTTTAGCTAAACAAGAAGGTTATAGTGAATTGCTCGAGTCTACAGAAGGTGGTAGAAATGAGTAAGTAATCCATTAGATAAAGTCATCATAGTGAACAAAATTCAGATAGTATACTTTTTAGGGATGCAATAGAAAATCTGCCAGAATTGGAAGTAGAAATTGACTCTTCTCATATCTCTATAAGGCATTTACTGAATGGACGCCGTATAGTGAATTTAGGTCACATTCTTTATGAATACGAGCAGATCATAAGACATAGTGATAAATATACTATGGGCAAAATGGCTTTCGTGAAGGAAACGAAATTTGGGATGAATTCGCGACTCCATTTCTTCTGCAATAACTGTGGAAAATCTACTATTTTGAATACCGATCCAGACTATAAGCAAAATGATTTGTCTAGTGCTATGGTATGGGGCAATTTATCAATAGGTATTGGAAAAAATCAATGTGAGGAGTTATTCGCCATGATGGACGTTCCATTCATGACACAGAAGACATACAACCGTAAAGTGTTTCAAATAAAGAAGGTGAGGATATTAGCTAATGTTCGAACAGTGAATTTCATCAATTTACTTATCTCTGTGCAAAACGTTCATTACTAAGTATCAGTTGAATATATAATACGTTGATTTCGGATTTCCAGGTCCGCATAGAATATTCATCACATCAATAGTTTTTTTAGCACGAAATATCACGGTGTTTGCTCTATTAACATTTTGAAAAGCTTAAAGTTTCACCACTAAGATCATACTTTACGCTCAAAGTGAGATCATGAAACAATATTATGTTTGTCATTTTTCAAGTAAGATGCATGGAAATATCGAAATTATGTTCACAGCTTCCCTAATACTCAAATTCTATTTAAGAGAATCACTTTCGATAAAATAAATGTTTATGTAAACACTTAATACAGTATCGACAATATTTTAGATCTGGGAAGAAAAATTATTCGAAAATATGCAAAAGGCTGGCGAAGAGGAAAAAAGGATTGCTATTGAAAAAGGGAACGTGTGTGCAGATGGAACTCCCTACATAACTGTCATAGTAGATGGAGGATGGAGCAAGCGTAGTTATGGACATGGATACAACGCACCTTCGGGAGTATCTATAAACATTGAAACTGATAACTGTTATAACGCGAATAATTCTTATGATCTTCGCTCTCGGGTATCAAAAATAAAAAATAAAACAATGGGATGCTAATTTTTCAGGGAATTATTATTGGTGCACAGACGAAAAAACCACTATTTCTAGGAGTAAGGAATAAAACGTGTTCTGCGTGTGCATACTACAAAATGCGAAATAGGGGAAATACGTACAAAACGACATATATGGATAAAATGACATAGGCATCATAATTTGAGTTTGGAGGTGTCAAATGCGGAACTGCCTACCAAATCACACGACCCGAGTTGGTTCAATTAACCTCTGAAATCTCTCAAGAGCTACTCTAGTTAATTCGATCGTTATGAGTGATAACAGAAAATAATAGGTCACGAGTTTTTTTTTATTGCGCCAAATTATTGGAAGAAATGGCCAGTTTTCACCATTTCTTTTCATTTATATTGCATTCATTTTGAACTTTACTTATTTGTCATTGTGTTCACGAAGCTTTTTTTATGTTAAATATACTTTTTATATCAATTCGATATATTTCTAGTTTTATAACGCTTTATGGACAAAATGACATATACAGTGAACGGACAAAATGACATAGGTATTTCAGCTGAATTAACCGTATCTACCTGGAAACACCAAGACCATTCACCCCAGGCTCCATCGCCAAACAAAGAGCCAGGACTCGTCTTAACATATTCATAACAAAATATTCATCTGCGGCTAATGAAGGCAATGCATCTTAATAAATTAAGATGCATTTAGATGCAATGCATCTTATATATATTTTCTTTTGAAAGAGAGAATTACATACTGTTTTCTTAAATCAAACAATACATGGCATATGGCACGTGTGAAGGAATGGCGACAAGGAACAGATTATATAAAAGAATAAAATCTGTTTCCCGCTCCAAATCTAAGTGTTAGCAGAGGAAATGTAAACGGGGTACCATACAATTCTGAGTATGATATACGAGAACAGATAAACCTCTGAAAAAGCTCCTCATTGATGATCCTATGAGGAGGTTTCTCCAATCCCTAATGGATGATTCATAATGGACAAGGCAAACGTGAGCCGAAGACACGATAAACGTATACTTAGTTTCAACTTCTACACCTAATATGATTGCAATCAAATCAAAAAATGAGCCCATGAGCCCATACCTCCTCCAAAGAAAAGAAGACACGTCCCTAGGGCATTATTTCAAGAAGACAATGAAGAAGAAAATGTTCCTAGCAACTTTCGAGATGATGAAGACAATTGTCCAACTGTCTATTGTTATGACCTTTTTTCCGATTCAGATCGGGAAAAAACCAGTCTTCTCCAGGATTAGCACTGGAAAAGACTGGTTACGATGCATGCATTGGTTGCATTGGGCTCACGCATCTTGTGCTGATGTTCCTAGAAGAACCAAGCGTTTCATTGGTGAACTTTGTCAGTAGTTTTGTAACTGCAACAGTTGCCTATTGCCGGTATGTCATTTTGTCCATATCATTCGGACAAATTGAATTTCGTTTATCCCAATTTATATGAGAATATTTCATTTTTTGATACTTTTATTTCATAAAGGTTGATTCGATTTTGTGAAGAAAGGACCGAAGATCATAGTTGTAGAATATGACATTACTGTGATTCACTACTAACAAGTAAAGCGTCTAAAATAAAACCCTATGTCATTTTGTACGTACTTCCCCTACACCTTCCCGGCCACATCATTGTGCACTCAATTACAGCGGTCCTTCAACTGGAATGGAACAGGAAATAATTGTAGAAGGTTTTTGTAAGTGTCGAACAGCACGGACTTCTATACAAATACTTAATAGGTAAATCAGCAGACAACAATATTCATTTTTAATATTAACTGGACAATTCTAAAATGTTATAGGTGATGGAGATTCGAGCGTGTATGCAAGGGTAGTAGAAAAGGTACCTTATGGTCGGCAAGTGATAAAAATTGAATGTGCCAATCATATGACCCGATGTTTGAGCGACAAATTGCACAGACTTGCTAAAAACACTTCTTTCGGTATTTCTAATAGAAAAATACTTACGAGGAAGAATAAAAATATAAATAATATCGAAAGACTCGTGAAATCTGTGAGGATCATCGTAAAAAACAATGAAGATGATTCAGCCATATTGCGACAAGATTTGGGAAATGCTCCTTACCATGTTTTTGGGAATCACAGCAATTGCAGGTGAGTACTTATCGATTTTTTCTCAACCTCCAGTACCAGAGAACATAAGTTTGATAAATAGTAATTTTGTTCTCACAGAGATTCATATTGTAAGAGAAAGGATTCAGGAGAGGAAGATCTCACCAAGATTATGAATCAGTCCTTTTTTCAAGAAGTTCTGAAAATAGTGGAACCGATGAAAAATAAGGCTGATCGATTAGTGTACAATGAAACCACAAACCAAGCCGAAAGGTATGAGAGTTCAATTTAAATATTTCCAATATATTTTCCATTCATTCTACTTTTATCTACATATTGTTATTCGCAATAGCCGAAATCGGCCAATGTCCGAAATTTTTGCTCACAACGCGTTATGGGTATCTTATTTACCCACAATGCGAACATGTGGTTTTTTTCGAGCATTGAGTGAAATGCAATTCCCAGAACGCGACGTGGGTAAAATGAATTGTCCACAACGCAGAATGAAAGCGCGCTAAAATAGGATTCGCATTGTGGATTATCAAATTTACCCACAACGCGTTCTGGGTATTCCGCTTTACTCAGTGCTCGAAAAAAATTATCTATTCGCATCGTGGGTAAATTTGGATACCCATAACGCGTTGTGAGCATAACTTTCGGACAGTGGCCGATTTCGGCTATTGCGAATAACATATTCATACCTGAATTTTACATAGATATATATTGAAATTTGTTGATTTTTTAGGTATATGGCACTCGTCGCTAAATGCACGGGAGGAAAAAGAGTTAATTATAGTAAATCCATTTCATATACCACTCGTGCTTATGGAGCTGCTATTTCTCACTCTGTTGGACCTGCGTGGCATCTCCATACTTGGAAAGGCCGTCTTGGGGAGAATACGCGTAAAATTTTGGCGAAAAGGAAGCGGATTCATGATAAGAGAAATGAGGGTACAAAAAGCCAACCAAAAAAGAGAAGAGATTTTTCAAATGGTCCTGACATGAATTACGGACCAAATGCTGCCCAGCCTGACATTCCTCAGGGGGAAATGTCAGTAAAGAAAACCCTCTTTCTGAACAAACTGAAAGATAGAATTTCAGATCGTTCAAAATTGGAAGAAATTGAGGAGAAAACTCGTGGGCAGCATGATAATTCCTTATGGAGGGAATTGAGGCAGGACTATCTGACAGCCTCGAACTTTGGTACAGTGGTCAAAAGAAGAGCAACAACCCCTTGTCATAATTTAGTAAAAGCTTTACTGTATAAAAATCCGGTGAATACTCCCGGTATTTTGTATGGAAGGGTGAATGAAAAAGTCGCTATAGAGATATACGAAAGACTGAAAAATGTCAAAGTCAAACGATGTGGATTGTTTATTGATGTGGATTTTCCATTTTTAGGTGCTTCTCCCGATGGATTGATTGGAGATGATGGTTTGATAGAGGTAAAGAGTTTCCAGTCAATCAAGGGAAAACTGAAAGATTATTCGAAACCACATTGTTATACTATCAATGGAGAAGAAGTAAGGTGAGAAATCAGATTTCAAACGCCGTTTCATATTTTATTAATCTTTTTTTTTCAGGTTGAAACGAAACCATAATTATTTTTTTCAGATCCAAGGTCAACTGAATATATGCAGAAGACGATACTGCGATCTGGTTTACTATTCTGATGATGATTTTCATGTCCAAAGAATCGAAGTAGATATAAACTTCTGGCACAGTATCATGATTCCGAAATTGGAAAAGTTTTATATTAATTGTATTCTTCCAGAAATTATCGATCCAAGAATTCCAAGAGGATTAAAAACTCGGGAACAGGAATAAACTGTTATAAATATGGTGTGCCTTACATTGTAAACGCAAGCGTGACGTTGAATTTGCAAAAGTAATGACTCTAATTCATTTCGCAAATTCCGCATTGTTTGAATGCGTAATCGCAGGTTTTTATCGAAACTTTATATCAATAAAATTCTTATTATATCAATAAAATTTTTCAATAAAACCATATTGTCTTTCATTTGATAATATTTTTTCGAACTAACTTCTGTTATGATGAATTAGTTCATTGATAATCCCTCCTGGATCTTATATTGGTCCTCTGTTCCTTCTGTCTTCTAAATTATTTTCAGGTGAGTGACACCATTGACACATTAGAGGAATACTCAATGGAGACATTTTGGGTTTTACCAGGAGAGGAGAGAATTTCCAATACGTCATTTATTCAGATTTTTCATCCCTAAACATAAATGATCCTACTCTTCAGTGAAATAATAGAAAAACGAAATATTTTTGAGCGCTCGATGGGCTCATTATAACTAGTGTCAAATCAATTGAAACAGCCATTTTATTTCGAATATTCGTATTCTTTCTAATATTCTATATTATTACATTGTGTATCAAACAAGACTATGAAATGAAATTGAAAACCATTTGATAATACGTAGGTATCTCTGAACCTCTGATATAAACAAGGTCTTAGAATATTCATTTAATAATTGTTATCATGGAATTTGGTGAAATACTTTCATGATGTTATTGATAGGTAGTAAGGTATGAAAATAAATAAATTTCACTATTTCTAAATATATTCCAATGACGCAGTTTCGGTAATTCTATCGATCTGAGGAAACGATGCCCACACAATTCTTCTTTCTATACCAGAATTGACGAACGTTTCGATCCTTTCGGTTCCCTTTTACATCAGGTAAATAGAGCGGTGGGCTTTATTATGGTGTCATAAATTGCAATAATACCAGATGTTCATTCTGTTCTGTCGAAAATTTTGTTCGAAATAACTCGGCAAGAATAGGCGGGGCTATTGAAATATTGGGAGTTTTGAATTTTTATTGCTGGGTATTTTCATGTAGTGCCATCTAGCGGAATTCGAGCTTTCTGGCAAAGGGTGTAACAGCCTTAAAAGATACGCAAACCTTAGTGCGAGAGAGAAAAGAAAGAGAGAGGGAAGCAATGAAATGAGATCCTACTGGTTTTATCGTACCGTGACCCTCACTTAGTAACACAACATTGTTCTATACTATACTAAAATGGTAACTAGGTGGACCGGCCCGAGGGAATCTGTCCAAAGATGGGTCCAGAAGAATCTTGAAATCGCAGCGATACAGAAAAGAAATTTTTACACGGTCGGAAAGAGGAATATGATCGATTCATACGTGGGTGAAATTTCAATTATTTAGGCGATGTAGAAATATTTTCAAAAAATTCTCGAAAATCGCTAAAAAATCCGACAAAAAGGGCAATTTTAAACTCGATAAAACTGTTTTCACAGATATCCTATCCGTGAGGTAAATATACGGATCGAAAGAAGAAAAATCAATGCAAAATAGCTTGATATTTATATTTTCTATTATTCCCCCATTTCTTCAGGAAAATTGATCAAACGACATTTCGTCTATAAAATAACCCGAGTTCTACCGATGAGGATAACTACTTGAGAGGTAGATCTCCTGGCCCATACTAGTTGAGGCATACTAAAATTTTGATTTTCGATAAACAATCAAACAACTAACATCCACATCCAAAACATTGACTGCATGCGTAAAATAATAATATCAATTGTCAAATGTCAACGATTTAAGGAGGGAAATTTTGACGACCAATAATATTCATTCTTCGCCCATAAGTGATGCGCGCAACTTTCACCTGCACAGGTAATTCTGGAAAGGTCTATTGGCGGGCCTATTTGAAATCAGTAATGACAGTGATGACATATTATTATTATTGCGGCCAAGCCAAAAACGCTCAAAAAGCTGCCACCGATAGCTTATGAATATGGTCAATTCTATATTTATCGAATAAGCTGATTGAAGAATATTGGTTATGTGTGTTGGATTTATTTTGTTTTCACCGTTTTTATTTTAAATATTATTCAAATATGACAGCTTTGTTTTAATAATGCATTGAACCTGTGAAGTAATAGATCATTTCAAGTGGTGCAGACCTTCATTTGACAATTCTGAAATATTATTTAGTTTTAAAAATGTATGTTCAAATACTTGAAATTGATATTACGGTTTCTTCCTCTTGATTCAACCAATATGATTATTGCAATCATACATAAACTGATTGGAATCCATTTTGAAAATACAGGATTCATCCTAAGGAGCAAAATTATACTAATAAACACACATAAAATTATAAATATTATAATTATGTGCGTGCATTGTTTGAACAATGGTGCAGGTATCGTGTTTCTAACTTATAAATCTATAAATTGAATTGACATTTCTATGATGACGTCACCGTTTTAAAATTGTGGCGAAGCACGAACTGGTGACGTTCACTTCGAAATGTTTTCGAAATAGTTTTGAACCGTGATTCACGCGAAAAAATTTCCGTTTGGCCGTAAACACGATAAAACTGAATCAGTGCACAGAGTATTATATTCTATCATTTATGAGCGTTTGCAAGTTACAAAATCAGTAATGAGTGGCAAAAAAATAAAACTATTCAAGTCTCATTGATGATTTGACAAATGAAAAGTTTATGTTCTAAAGCTGGCCATTCATATTTCATTCGCAAGCATTCTTGCAAGCCAAGTGGCATGGTATCGCGCCATCTGAACGAAGTCAATGTTGCAACTGGTGATGACATGTATGGAGTTATGAGAGAGCGATGGATTTCCAATTCGTAGAAATGTGACTCACCTTCTGTATCAGTAGCACTGTCAATTACTGCTAAAAATTTGGATTTCCATGAAGAAGCACTTACTTCCTCTGTTTCTGTATCTGATTCAATAGGATTCAGCTCAGTCCTGCCTGTACCAAAAGAAACCACACATTGCAATGGAGTGTGCGGCCACAGTAACTTAGCTTCATGTATTGCAACAGCTGTGGGGTTATTCACTAAAATACCTCCATCCTAAAAAACAAACCTTCGATAATGAACTCATATTTGTCTTTTCAAAAATGAGAAAATATTAATTATACTTCGATAGAATGATGATAATGAAATAGTTGGACCATATTTTCTTTTTAAAATCAACAACTAAATATATCACAAATTCGAATACATTCTCCCCTTAATTAATCAATCATAACAAACTTCCTCATGTCTAACACCAGAACAGAATTGCCAGTTTCTTCTATTTTCAATGTTTCCAAACACAATTCACAGGAATTATATGTTATTATTATATTATATTCTGGTTATAAATTATTCACTAAGTTACTACTACTTCAATGTGGATAAATAGAGGATACACTTGTTCTTCTGTCATTTCATTCTGTTGACAATAGAATAAAATGACAGAGAGACAAGTGTTTGCTAGTTTATCCTCTGGTTATTGTTATTATATTCTTTAAGTTATCAGACAGCTCTCATAAAAGAATATAGTAAACATGAATAATCACTGAAATCTCTTCTCAATGTTGAAAAAAATTTCAACAAGGAGTTTTCTATTTAATGATTATATTGAACGAATGAAAAACAATAGTGAAATTAATTCCATTCAAAATGATACTTTCTGGGCAGCATACCTGATGCAACGTGTTCCCCAATTTGAATTCTTCAAAATAAGTGGGTGCAGCAGCAGATGCTCTAACAGCTTCCCAAACTTTATGATTCGAACTACCAAAATACTGACTCTGCACCTTACAAGGAAGATTGTAATTTCTAAATACATATGCTGCTAGCCTAGACTTGTTCATGATAGCTGATACAGCTAGTAACTGCAAATCGAAATTGTAAGTAGTGGAATGATGAAATTAAAGTCTTAATTATTACTTTAGGGGTTTTAGGCTTCCTCTGGGAACTGATTAAAGTTGCTGTTCCAACCTTTTCCTTCAGAAGCTTTTCCCAAAGGGCTGTATCATAATAGGAATGACTCCAAACTAAGTTACTTGTGCCTTTTATGGGATGTTGGGTGAAAACTTGTGTTCCTATACTCTCATATATCTGTTCTATCTCATCTAAGGATTTTTTTTGAACAACTACAACCAATGTAAAATTATAAAAACTCATTCAAATAAAACTGTAATAATGTATTTCATCATCAAAGGAAAATTGAATGGTTCAAAGTAATATATCTAATAATTCCATTATGGCAACTGATATTTTTTCAATTGCTTAATTCCGTTTTCTTCAAGTCCCGAATATCATTGTTAACACCTAATCGTATTTCAGAACTGAACTGAAAATATTTCAATAGCATAATTTCATCCTAGATATCTATTTTCTTGTCGTCCCTCGGAATATACATAACCTATATTTCTCCCGCGATTTTTGAATTTTCAGTTGTCGCATGCGTACAACTCAATCCTTACCAAAGATATGGCGTATGATCCTCATTGGTTTTATCAAGGCCGATTCTCATGGTCAGGAAATTTACTGACAACAGCTGACAGGCACAAAGGAGTTTCCTTCGTACGCGTCGGTGGTCGTGAGGAAAATTCCTGACCATGAGAAGCTGCCATCAAGGTTTGTTCGGACTAGGCCAGTAGATTAGTCGAATAGCGAGTGATTTAGTAACTTGCCATGTGCGAAGGCCAACAATCGAGTCGAATGCATAAGTCAGTGGGCGACTCGAGTCGATCCATTCTATTCTATTTTCTCGGGCGAGTAGCTTCCTCCACCACGCGCTACTTGCCACTGGACCGCCAGTAGACAGTAGTCCGAACATTTCATGTTAGTCGAGTCCGAGTGCATTAGTACTGACAATACCGTACTGTCACAGGCGAAAGGAAAAGATACCGTCCTTCGTTTTTCAAATATGTTTCGTTGGAGCAAAGATATCACATATAGATTTGTTCAAAAATATTTGGATCTACTCTCTAGTCGACTGAACTACTGTCCTAGTCCGAACAAGCCTTTAGATACATGTAGTGAGCCCGGCGTATTAGCCATATTGGTTTTATTTGATATATGTTCAAAGTATGTTATTACTTCTGACTAGGAAGATTGGAATATAAAATTCTATTATTTCGACAGGGTGATTAGATACCTATCTAACAATTTCAGGATTATATCTGATGAAAATGAGTTAACGAAAACATTGTTTGCATTGAATCATAGATGCATAGAATACCTGGTGTTGGCACTCATTACATTTTGTAATTTTTTCTTGTCGATCGAAAATCTGAGATGGGGCCCCGAGCGGCAATATAGAGTGCCGTTTCGATCTACAATTTTTGATCACGATTTTTAGTAAGGAGTCGTTACCAGAGGTTCTATACATCTATATTGAATCTCCAGTTTTGAAATTATCAGGGAAATTGCGACCGGCCATATTTGCGGTGCCCTTGGTCGAGTTTTGTGAAAAGTTTTGTTGAAAAACCTACCCCTAAGTATATTCGTTTATGTTTTATCGTTTTTCCGGATAGACTGAATTGAATTTGACCATGGATCCATGATCTGTGTGTCAAATTTAGTCAATTTAGACCATTCAAATAAAAAATAACATTCTGACGAAATAATATAGCTATCTCTTAATTATAATGAGCGCTCAAAAACATATTACCTATTTTTTACTGTTCAGAAAAATTATAATATCTTTTCTTGATTTCATGCATTATATTTGTCCATTCAACTGAACCTTGAAGAATTACCTAATAAACTAGCTATGATAGCACCAGTACTAACACCACAAACCATATCAAACATGTCTAAAATTGGTCTTCCTGATAATTCTTCTAATTTTTTCAACATTTGAATAACCAGCAAGCCTCTAGTGCCACCTCCATCAATTGATAATATCCTCAAACCTGTTCCCTCAACAGTATCACTATATCCTAAAAGACTTAGAGCTTCACTGAGAGCCCCTATCACTTCAGGAGTATTTTTCTCCTTGCAACGAATTTTCAGTAGAGCTCTTATACCACCTTCCTGAATAACAAAATTAACTTTATTAAAAACGCTTCCTCGATTTACTCAAATAACAGGATTACACAAAACATTTGAATTTCAGAATAGTACATACTTTCACAGCGATATGTCTTGCATCATTGTATTGTTTCAGATGGTCACAGAATTCATCAATTTTTGATAATCTACAATCATCATTCTGTGCTGCTTTTATTGCAGATAGTAAATATTCAGTTCTTGATGCAACAGCTTCCTGAAATAATAATTAAGATAAAAAAATTGTAAACAACATTTCATCACTAAAGGAAGGGGTCTGATAAATATTATCATACTACGCAGAATATTTTCAGCGAGAAGCAAAAGATTATACTTTGAAGGATTTGTATAATGCTTAGTTTTCAGTAGAACAGAGATTAACCAAACAAATAGTTTGAAAAAAACTAGGTCCAAATAATGAACCTCTATTCTTTTATCTACCAATTCATCAGTAAATGTTATATTTAATATAATATGAATCTCTTTTATTGCAATTAAATTGAAATGAATTAGTCACTTAACTCAGATGTAATAATACAATAGGATTTAATAAGTTGACCATCAATTTGTCATATACTAACTGAATAATGAAGCCAACATTACCCCACTTCATTAAAATCAGTTAAAAAATAGATGCATAGAATACAATGTGTTGGCACTGATACGATTTTGTATAAGACTTTCTTATCAATCGAAAATTTATGATGGGGTCATACCTTTCATGTCTCCTGAAAGGGGTCACGCTATTTTCCAATGCCGCAATATTATTTAATATAATATAGTTCTGGAACTAGGACCCGTTCTACAATCTAGTGTATTGATCTAAAATTTTTGGTCACGATTTTTAGTTAGGAGTCGTTACATCTATGTTATCTATGTTAAAGCAAAGCAAGTCAATCACCTTGGAAATGATCGGCCTTGTCAACCATTTAGGTACACTATCTTTCATTTTGGAAACTTCTGTGCTACCATTCATTTTAATTTTCAATGTTTCCAGGAAATCCGGTAATGATAGAGATGGTGATCCTCTACTTCCAGTTTTTTGTGTTTTATTATTTTCGATGATTGTTGGCTGGGTGAAAAATCGTACCAGATCACTACCGTAGATTTTTGGTTGAATTTTCTGTAAAAATTGAGCAAATTCCTTATTGAGTGCTTTATCTAGCAATTCACCCTCTGGAATTTTGGCTATATATTTTTTTAGCTGACTGATGAGTTTTGACTGTGTTAATAGTAAATTTTTGGCATTTGCTTGATGCATCTTCTGTGGATCTAAACTTCCAGAAGTCAAGGACCTGTAATAGCAAAAGGAATAAATTTTAAATATCACCAAGAAAATGAATGCAAATATGTTTGTAACAATTAATTGTTCAAAATTTACCAAAGCTCAATTAATTTCTGTTGTTTTTTCTATCAAATTGTAGTCTTAGATATTTTCAAATAGGTTAGATATAATTAACAAAGAGGAAAATTTAACAAACATATGAATCTGATATCAGAATGATGGATAAGGAGACATTCTGGAATTTTCCAGATAGGGAAGGTTATTTATAGTAAAAAATACTCACTCTCATGAAGGACATGTTTAAATATCTATATTACAATGTGGGTAAAATGCTATATCATTCTTTGTAATATTCGGAAATGTATGTACCTACTGTTAACTGTATCAACATTATCATAGATAAAAAAGTGATAACTTAATAAATTTGTGATGAAGAGAAATAAAAATAAACAAGAATTTGTTTTTGTTTTCACCTAAACTTCAACCTCTACAGTCTACACAAACTTAGACTAGAATGTCAATTGTCAGAACTACTACGAGTCAGAATTACTACTAGTCAGAATGAGAACTACTACTTCTAATTCATCACAGACCAACAATTCATTTTTATGGTTAGAACATGATAACTATCGCAAGTTGTAATTTGTTAAGATGCCTAGAATACTGGTGTGAGCACTCGTCGAATTTTGAATGGAATGACGTTCGAACAAAGACCAAATCGAGAATATCAGCAATGTTTCGTGGCGGCGCCACAATGTCATACAACGTCATCACGGTCTTTTTCCCTTGATCGATTTGATTGATTGATCAACAGCTGATCTGCCAAAGTCATGTCATCATCATCACAGAATGGGCGTATTCAGCAGAAAAACCTGCTACCATCGGTTTGAGCTACCGATAGGTATCAGTAGCGCAAATCTGCTGAATGCAGTGCGCCGGCGCCCCTTCTTTGACAGCTGTCAGATATTTGTCAAATAAACATTTGAACTTGGGAAAAATCTTGAAGCTGAATCTTAAAATTTGGTACGTTCTTTCGTAAGAATCATGTTAATTTAATATGGATAATAAACCTACCATTATAGTCTAAGATCCTACAGAATTGTGTACACTATAATCTATTATAGGAGGTTTTGATTAATCACTAATGGTAATAGAACAAGACTTGGCGAAATAAAATTAACAGAATATATTACACACGTATAATCTTAATGAGTTTTCTGTTTCTGAATGTATATAACAATAAAAGATTCTTGAGGTAGCGTTACAGCGTGAAAATGTTCTTACGATCTCGAAAGATACGTTCAAAACAATCAACAAAAGTATTAATCCAACCCAGGTATTTCAGGAAATAAGTTCATTTTGTACTTTTGAATGTATTCTGTATAAGAATCAGCTATAGTTTATTGTTGTCTATCAAATTCAAAAGTCGTAGTAACTGCCTGCTTTCTTTTCAAACTTTGATCGTTTTGAATTCAAATCACAACTGACAGCATGTGTCAAAACACCATGTGTTTAGTCATCGAATAATTTGTTGTAATTTGAACTAATTTAATTTAAAAAAAACCAGGGACCTGGGTGGTGAATCAACCGCCTGTGAATTAGGAACAAGATTGAATCTAATGGTACATACCTATAAATATAAAATATGGGGTAGAACACATGAGCAAAAATTATGAAAACTAACTGCAATGTAGCGAAATATAAATTCCAGAACCATCTGAACATTTTCCAGCAATTTGCGAGTGATTATTGAAAAATTCTTAACTGAAGTATTTTTCACTCACCTCCGAGTATTATTTACTGAAACTATGTAATGTTTGATATTTTTACTGAAAGACATCCTGCTCGTTGCTCGTTCCTTTATCGCAACAAATAGTTAATTGATTGTAATGATTTTTCCTCCTTTGATACGGTTGAACAACTATTGTTATCACTAATATTAACCACAATTTTTAAGAATATATAATAATAATTCCAGAACTTTCTTTATAAGATTCTTGATTCAAATTGACGTGTCGTCCATTGGATCGGAGCTTTTGTATAAAATGTATGCTTTATGATAAACAACAACATGTTTTCATCTGATTTTTCGAATACCCAGATTCAAAGGCGTAAAATAGGTACACGCGCAAGTTAAACTGTAGTTAGATTCAACAGTATAGGCAGTGATAGCGAACTGACATTAATTTTCATACTATTATTCAGAACCAAACACCATTTGCGCAAAATTCCTGTTTGTTGTTCCTAAAAATTCGCCAAAATATTTACATCACACAGCTTTGGCCCACAATTTCGACCAATCAGAGGTGTTTTATAATCGGATGATGCATCAAGGCGCACGAGGCGTCAAGGCCTTCATCCCACTGGCGCAGAAAGTGAATTTGATGTCAAATCATCGTCGGCGGATCCGATCATATCTATTTATAAATTATATGTCACTTGAAACGCAAACTGTAACTTACATCAAAATAAATTATCTAAGAGTAGGTACTGGGGTTTTCACCATAATTTGACCCCCCTTCAACTACGTTACTAAAAGAGGTACAAAAAATGTTTTTCACAAAAGTTTCACGAAATCGATCAATGTTTTTCAAAATGATTTCACAAAATGTAATATACAGGTTGTCTCAAGATGTTTCAAACAGCCAATATTTCGGCTCTCAGACAAGGTAGAAAGTTCCAACAAAAAGTTTTTCAAATGGCATCAAAAATTCTACCAGAATAAGTCGTTAAAATTCTGTTTCTAATTACCACCCCTGAAAAAACTACCCCCAGATATTTTTTTTCAAATGGCACCCTTATTTTTCTCACTCTGAACGATTCCCCAGTAAAAGAAGAAATATGTTAAAACAATTTTTTATCATTTTACGTGAATTGAACCCTTGAAAAAATAATTCTAATTTCCGGCACATTCACCATTTTTGCTCAGTCCATTCTCTATGTCTACAGTGCAACCTCTGTAATCCGGACAATTGTTGGCAGATTAGTTGTCCGGATTATAGAAATAGAGGATAATTCCTATGGACTCTGTGATAATAGCTATTTATGTGACAAGTACATAAATTAGGTCTTTATTGACGAGTCCAAAAGTTTATGGCAGAGCGAGCAAAGCGAGCGAGGCCAATAATTTGGCAAGTCCATAAGCCTAATTATGTACGAGTTGCATACAAAGCTTTATGTTTGACTGCAATGCAGAAAATTCATTTTCTGAAATGGCAATTAATATATTCGCCGCTTTATTACAAAGAAACATTAAGTGTGCTTCTGCTTTTCTTACCTTAGTAACCATCAGGGACCTTAGCAACCTCACTGAATAAAGTCATAATAAACGAGAGAAAGCGTAAAAAATTTAGCCGCAAGTGCCAAAGGAACTCTCCGACCCACCAAAAGTGCTAATGAAAATTTGTATGTGGCCTATAACAAGTGGTGTGAAACGAAGAAAATTGCAAAATCGAGAGAAGACTGTGACAGTCGAGTCCAATAAAGTGGTGTCCAATAAAGTAGTAAATTATGGACGCTAAACGAATTCATGAATCAAGTGTTTATGAAGCAGTCGAACATAAATGAAATATATGATTCCAATTAACATACAACGATATATTAATTTGAAACACAAGAGATTCAATGGAACCAAAAATTCAAAAAAGTAACAAAACATAAATTGGTTACAAATTTTTATGAAGATATCCCAAAAGAATTAATTTACATATGAATTTAATTACGTATTTCCAAATTTGAAAAAAACTGAAATTTCTGTTTGAACTTTTGATGCAGCTTGATTTTTTTACTGCAATATTCTTCATTTGGAGCAGCTTTTTTATGTGGTCGTCTGAAAATTTTCTAATGCCAATTTACGTCGCGTCGGTGATGTTAGCTCCCGGCCGGCCGGCTCCAAGCGCTGCTATTCCACTACGCCCTACGGTATCAAGCTACTGCGGGCGTTATTATTCGACGTTGAAAACGGGCGGCCAACAACTGTAATTCCATTGCTCTAAAGAACCCATTTCATGCTATACATATAATAGGTACCCCGATTTCGTTCCGACAGAAGTTTTTATTTTTTTTCAAGAATTTCATAGGGCGGCCAAGACTTCTGATTAGCTGATTGAAAGAATTGATAGATGGTTTTTTCGGATGATTTTTTGGTTCAATTTCGATGGCCATAAAGGGCCAGCTCCAAAGATCGAATTGTGTGTATAGGTACTCTGAGGTCGTTTCGACAGAAGTTTTTATTTTTTTTTCGAAAGTTTAAGATCACGGCCAAGACTTGTGATTAGCTGATTGAAAAGATGGAAAGAAGGACTATTAGGATGATTTTTTTCGTTCCGTTCCGAGGATCAATCTGTGTGTATAGGTAGTATAGTTTTTATTTTTTTTCAAGAGTTTGAGATGGCGGCCAATATATGTGAATAGCCGATTGAATGGAGTGATAGGAGGACTATTTCCATGATTTTTTTCGTTCAATTTGGATGGACCTAAAGGCCCAGCTCCAAAGAATGAACTATGTGTAAAGGTACTCTGAAGCCGTTTCGACAGAAGTTTTAATTTTTTTTCATGAGTTCAGGACGGCGGCCAAGACTTGTGATTGGCTGATTCAATAGATGTATAGGACTATCTCCATGATTTTTTTCGTTCAATTTGGATGGACCTAAAGGGCCAGCTCATAAGGTCAAACTATGTGTATAGGTACTATGAAGCCGTTTCGACAGAAGGTTTTATTTTTTTTTTCAAAAGTTGAAGATGGCGGCCAAGTATTGTGATTAGTTGATTGGATAAAAGGAAAAAGGGACTATTCACATGTTTTTTTTCGTTTAATTTCGATGGCCCTAAAGGGCCAGCTCCAAAGATCAAACTATGTGTAAAGGTACTCTGAAGCCGTTTCGACAGAAGTTTTAAATTTTTTTCAAGAGTTCATGACGGCGGCCAAGACTTGTGATAAGCTGATTGAATAGATGGGATAGAAGGACTATTCGGATGATTTTTTTCGTTCAGTTTCGATGGCCCTAAGGGGCCAGCTCAGGCACGTAGCCAGGATTTTCTTTCGAGGGGGGCCCACAATAAGTAAACATTGCAAATTTTGTCAAATATACAGGCATTTTTTGATATATACAGGCATTTTTTGATATTTCGGGGGGGGGGGGGGTGCACGGGCCCCCCCCTCGTTACGTGCCTGGGCCAGCTCCATGAATCAAACAGTGGGCATAGGTAGTCTGAGGTCGTTTCGACAGAAGTTTTTATTTTTTTCAAGAGTTTGAGATGGCGGCCAAGATATGTGAATAGCTGATTGAATGATTTCTTTCGTTCAATTTGGATGGCCCTAAAGGGCCAGCTCCAAGGATCAAGCTGTGGGTATAGGTAGTGAATAAGATACAGGAGCTCTCTTGGAGAGAAGAAATGGACTGCGTATCAATTCTTTTACCACGAGAATTAAAGAATAAAAAAAAATTAATATTTGAATAGAGATAAATACCACAACGTAAACACTGCAGGAAATGGTACTTACGGTTGTTCAGATTGAAAGTTACGTATCTGCTTCTGTCTGCTTTTGTAGGTGTTGTTGGCTGGGTAAAGTCTTTATCACACGAATTCACTATGTACGGGTGGCGCAATAAAGGCCGACGTAGAAACTATTTGTTGAGGGCTTCGGCTAAGCTGTATAAAGATGTTGCGACTGATGGCAAAGATCTTTTCGGACTGAGCAGGTATATATTGCTTCAACTCCTTGTGGGATTTTTGTAACAGCCATAGAATCGCACATAGCACAGAAAATCTCGGTCTTATTCTTAACCAAATAAGCCCATCCTATGTATAAACTTTGTGGTGAAAGAAAACAAATGTGTGAATTTTGAACATTCTCCGCCGGGAAAATGCATCTATGATTTTCAAGAAGTAAAGATTGAGAAAAGTGAAATATTGAGAGAATGGAGAAATGGTCGTAAAATGAGAAAAAATTAACAACAAAAAAATAAGGAAAAGTAAAAGTTAAAAGTTGAAGAAAATTTAGCTTTTAATTAAGTTTTCCGATCTGTCTGGCTTATTTCGAAACGGATGAGGAGGAAGAAGATATAAATCAACGCAGGGTGGCCCAAGGATTGATTTGGAAGTTGATGGTTCCAAATTACTAATCGAACGCCAATTTATGTCTGATGAACGATCTGGGTTCTTCACTTGTTGGCGTATTGACGGGTGACTCTGCCTCGAATTTATATTTCGACTGTCCCGAGACCTCCAAAGAGTGGAGTTTGAAACTGGTGCAGATGTTTCATTCGATGATTCCATAAGAAAGGAGGCTCTTGACAAGACTGAATGGACCTGCTCAGTAGGCAACTGAGGCGACGATGGCGAACTGGGTTTTCTTTGAACGGCCGACTTGAGTTCTCGAAAGGGACGTTTTGTCCACATGCAATAATGTGTGATGTTCAGCGGATCCACATTTCTTGCATTTATAGGCAGACTGACAGGAGCGAAGTTCGTGAGATTTACTTAGACAATTAAAACATAGGTGTGATGTTTTACAGAAATCGTAGCGTTCACTTTGAGATTTCGCAGTGAACGCATTGCATCGGTAAATTGTATGTTTACCTTTGCAGTGGAGACAAGTGCGCGAAGATGAGGTGTTCGTAAAAAGCGTGGTGGATTGATGGTATGGTTTTCTGTCTTGCTGGAACCTTTGTTGCGTGTTGGACGTATTGTTGTGGGAATTCATATCCCCATGAGAGGAACGGATAAACTTCAAAGTTTCTAATGCTGTGCAGTCTCAAGAAATGATAGAAGTTCTCTATAGTCAGGAATTTCGATCGATTTTTGTAACAGCCATAGAATCGCACATAGCACAGAGAATCTCGGTCTTATTCTTAACCAAATAAGCCCATCCTATGTATAAACTTTGTGGTGAAAGAAAACAAATGTGTGAATTTTGAACAGGTAGTCTGGGGTCGTTTCGACAATCTTCATCTCTTGATGGGATGTTCACGTTCATGGCGAATGTTTTTTCTAATCGGTTCAAACAGACCGACGAATATCATCCAAATACGACGTCCTCTGGTCCTCTAAGTACGATTTCGGCAATGTGTGCTGCAGGGGCGTCGCCAGCTCAAAAATCCGTCAAAAACTTATGAAATAATAGCATAATATACGAAAATTTGTTCATTTTTTCTATTCTGATTGTTTTTTGCCATCCCCCTCCTAGCTCAAAGACTGGCGCGACGCCCTTGGTGTCCTGTTATTTGTCCGCATTTTTATTGCTTGCGAAATGCGAATGGGAACTAATAGTTAAGGGTGTCTAGAGATACATTCAGTAAGCACCAAGGAAAATATCGATTTGAGTCTTCAGTGAATATTATTTCTCCGTGAGAGATAGATGATTGAAAATTTATTGAATGCTTCCTCAAGTAAAATATGGGACTCCAGAAAAATTTATTGCTATCCCTGGAAGTTCAAAATGTCAAGAATTCTTATATCAATAATAAAAGGAAATTAAGTGATGACTGAATATCACTAGTTCTGTTCTCCTGAAAGAAAACTGTCAAGATAGAAAATATGTTCTGTTCTCATGTTGTATATATCATTATTTTCTTTCATTACTTTAAATTGATGCGATGCAATTGTAACGCCCTGTATATGGATTCCCGATATTTGCCTTTATTTCAACTCGTCTTGCTGACAGACGTAACGACTGATATAGCTCAAGCCAGCAAGCGAGGAAGAAAGTGATGGCCGAGGGGATAAGAGTTACGGCCCAGACGGCGCCAGCCCTTAAAACTGAAGCCACAAGGTCACAAAAACCACATACATGCCAAAACTTTACGAAAGACACAAGTCATTTTTACCTCACAACTAGTGAAAAGTGCCTTTTCCCGCTGCTCTACTGGTTATGGTATAGTATATTTCATTACCAGTCCAGAAAGTAAGCCTTTCTGGACGTGTAATGAACGATATTTTTCATTACACCTCGCTGAAAACAATAACACGGGAAAAATTTTCAGCAGAAAGCATTTCAATATTGTGAAACAATAATTATTCAAAACACTGACATCTACTGTCATGCAATCGTTGCTCTGTGTCTCAGCATAGGAATGGATGCATCTATGCCTCAGCGCACCGTAAAACCACAGAATACTTAACTACACAGAAGCGTCACTTGGCGTCCGCACTTTGATCTTCAAGGGGCAAATTTTCGTGACCTTCAATTTCTATTATGTCACTTTTGAGAGGTCCAGCCACATATTTCTATACTATATTTATAATTCTATGGTACAGCGGGAATTTTAAATTTCACGTTGACATATGTGTACTACCTAGCATGGCACAAGCGTCATCAAATAAATTTTTGGCGGGAAGGCGGGAAGACGCTTCTGTGTTAGGTATTCTGTGGTAAAACTTTTTGCGGTGCGGCCGCACGGAAAAGAGTCATTTTCGATGTTCCAGACCTACATGTTATGATCTACAGGGTGGGGCAGAAAAACCTATCCGATTTCAAAACGTTATAAAATTAAAACCACTCAGCTTGTCAAAAATTTTTTTTTATTAACATATCGCAAATTTTATGCCATTTTTAAATTTAAGTTTTGAAAAGCACATCACTCAAATGTCGTCCTTGGGAGCGGATACACTTATTTAGGCGCTCGCGGTAGCTTTCCATGACTTTCACCGTCATTTCCACAGGAATTTCTTCAATTGCCCGAGCAATTTCCCTTCGTAAAGCAAGAAGGGTCCTTGGTCGATGCTGGTAAACCTTCGATTTGAGGTAACCCCAAATTCTGCCTGTTTACGGCGCCACAAAGGTGAAAATGGGCTTCGTCCGTGAAGAGCACAACATCGTCGTTTGGCAGTTCTCGGAGATCGCGACACAGGTTCGTACGGGTTTCAAAATCCCTTTCACTTAATTTCTGTGCAACAACCATTTTGTAGGGATGCATTTTGAGGTCCCGGTGCAAAATTCGCCGAATACTGCGGTTGGAAATCCCCAAAGCGAGCGAATGTTTTCGCGCCGAACGACGCGGGGAACGTTCAATCGCGGCTCTCACATTGGCCACGTTTTCAGGTCCTGTTGCTGTCCTGGGACGTCCAGGCGACTTCTTTTTCAATGCTGAACTCGTCTGTCTAAAATTTGACACCCACACTTTAATCGTAGCGTGATGTGGAACAGGATCATGACGCCCGAGTCCGAAATGAATTCGAAAAGCACGTTGTGTAGCAATTATCGAACCGCCGCATTCGATAAACCGCTCAATAACAAAAGCACGATGTTCACCAGACCAAGGCATGTTGACTACTGACAAATGGCATAAAACCAGCTTTCTAACGGTTTTTACCCCACTACTCTACCTGCTCTCTCTTCTGAGAAAAAGGGATTTGAAATCGGATAGGTTCTTCTGCCCCACCCTGTATATCATTCATGTAGTCTTGTTAGCGTATACTAAGTCTTGTGATTCCTTGTTCAAACTATCTCAATGGTCACATTAAAAATATTACTATTACGAATTAGCGAATCCGATGAATATACATCAGTTCTCACTTAATTGAAATTAATCCAAAATAAATACGAAACATTGTTGAAGATATTGTTCAAGACTTCTCTTCAGAATTATCGAAATTTAACAAAAAATTCGTATAAATTGTCCTTTTATCTATTTATGCAATTAGCTTATCACAATCAGTTCTGGCCGCCTTCTTGAGCTCTTTGAAAAAAAATAAAAATTTCTGTCGAAACGACCTCAGACTATCTTTATCCACAGTTCGATCCTTGGAGCTGGCCCTCTAGAACTATTGAACGAAAAAAATCATGGGAATATTCCATCTATCCATCCATCCAATCAGCCATTCACATATCTTGGCCGCCATCTGAAACTCTAGATAAAAAATAAAAACTTCTGTCGAATCGACCTCAGACTACCCATTTGAGTTTGATCCTTGGAGCTGGCCCTTTAGGTCCTTCCAAATTGAACGAAAGAATTCATGGAAATAGTCCAAGATCCCAGAGCAATCAGACATAAGTTATTTTCACACGGATGAAACCTGAAGTTTTCACTAGCGTCTCGTGTGCCTTGAATACCTAAGCGCTTTGTGGAACTTGTCGAGTGACACCTGGGCAGGTACCAGGTGAGAAAGGTAACTAAAAATAAGAATTATTTAACTTAAATTCACATGGCTGATTTTTATGCAGGGTGAATCCTGTTGAACTGTACAAACTTCACACAGAGATAGAGAACACTTTGCTGGTTTCAAAAATACCCCACATGAAAGGTCTCAAACGATTCGTTTGAATTATACAGGGGGATTTCCAGTTTTGGGTCATATTTTCAAAATGCTCTATTGGACGAACGAATAATCACAAATCCACCATATTTGGTACATAGGAGGACTGTACCGATCCCCATACAGCTGACTTATCAGATTATCAGTTTCCAGGACCGGACTCTATTTTTCTGATATTATCGGAATTTATAAAGAAAATCACCCTGTAGATGAAAAAGTCGATAAACCTGTCATGGCAGTTCAAACTACACTGAATACTCGTCAATAAAGAATTATGAAATCACGTGGCACACCTACCGATTTAGAGAAAAAAAATATTGAATATGCGTACTCGGAGATAATTTTTTTTTGGACGGCATAATTCACAAAGAAAATCATACCCAAATGTACCAAAAGTTGAATATTAATGATTAAGATCCTCTAGGGCCTAGGCATTCAAGTATTCCAATATTCAGGGACGGACTCCCATTTCAGATTGGGTTTTTCAATAGATGATAGGTCGAAAGATTCGCCCTGAATATGGAACACTCCTCAAAACTGTTACGGGAGACCGAACAACATAAAATAACCTACAAGAAATTGTCATAAAATCGCGAGGCACACAAATAGATTTAGAAAAAAAATTGAATAATAGTACTCAGAGATAATTTTTTTGGGCGGCTGAAGTTTCGTAGAAGAACTATACCGAAATGCATGAAAAGTCGAATATTATCAGGTTATTTCCACTCCCCATGAAAGTATTCCATAATCCAGGGATTAGTTTTTCATTTGATTCGTTTTCCAACTCTTCACAAATTTTCATTTCCAATGGGAGCTGCCGTATTTCTGCTCACCGCTATGACGGTCGTGTTATAGGTCGAGGGAGTCCTATACCATGGCCTGCAAGATCTCCTGACCTTTCGCCCCTAGACTATTTCTTATTGGGCTACATGAGAGAATTAGTTTACAACGTTGAGATTAATTTCAGGGAACATCTCGAAGAAAGGATTGAAGCAGCGTGTGTCAAGATTAGGAGTGATCCCGCAATGATAAGGAGATCAAACAATCATATTTTTATCAGAACCCGAAATTGTATTCAGATGGAAGGACATTTCGAGCATCTTTTGTGAATCTTTCATATTCCTTTTTTTTTACTTTTTGAAATAGTGTTATTAAACAGTTTTATTTCTATCAATAGAAAATTAATTTAATAGATTTCGATGCATTGACAAAAATTACCTGAATATTGGAATACTTGAATATCGAGAGGATTTAAACTGATAATATTCTCCTGTCTTCAACTTTTGATACATTTGGGTATGGTTTTCCATGTGAATTAGGCCGTCCAAAAATTTATCTCCGAGTACGCATATTCAATATTTTTTTTCTCTCAATCTGTAGGTGTGCCACGTGATTTTATTACTCTTTATTGGAGAGTATTCAGTGTAGTTTGAACTGCCCTGACAGGTTTATTGACTTTTTCATCTACAGGGTGATTTTCTTTATAAATTCCGATAATATCAGAAAAATAGAGTCTGGTCCTGGAAACTGATAATCTGATAAGTCAGCTGTATGGGGATTCATACAGTCCTCCTACGTGCCAAATTTGATGGATTTGTGATTACTCGTTCGTCCAATACAGCATTTTGAAAATATGACCCAAAACGTGAAATCGCCCTGTATAATCCAAACGAGTGACTAAAGACCCAATATGTGGGGTATTTTTGGAACCGGCTAAGTGTCCTCTACCTCTGTGGGAAGCATGTACAGTTCAACAGGATTCACCCTGTATATGTCATGTAGAATATTATTTTAAAGTAATATCATAAGTGTCAGACACTTTTGATGGACCAAAGCTTTTGTCAGACGCTTTTAAGCTACCCAAGAAATAAATGAGCTTTATTTATTTTTACATGTCTGATCTTTTAATATGTTATTGAAGTATTTATTTAAAAGTTATATTCAATCAGTCAGACAAATTAGAGTGACCATTGACCAAACATCCCCTAATTTTAATGTACTTAGAATACGAGAGAAATGGACTAGCAAAGATCTAATTCAAGAAGTAAATCGCCGGAACGTGCTGCTACCGCAGAAGGAAAATGACAGACCGGTTTCTGGCTTCTTTGCCGTTATCAGTGTCACATATCCCCCTCATACGGTAGCAACCAAATAAAACGGCAGAGCTTATATTACTCTCTAGTAGGAACTACTGAGTACAATGTAATACTACAGTGTCCCACCTAGCGGGCAAATGTCTACGTTTCATCCCAGACGTTCCTTCGAAAATTAGATCTGTACGTACATTCATTTTACCCTACGGTGTTTGGCAAGTACTTACTTTAAAGTCACATGCAAGTCCACCGTGGATAGTAGAATACGCCCGTTCATACGGTTCGGATCCCGCAAGTGTAATAATCAAAATGAGAAATTCACGTCCGTTAGGACCATCCACTAGGGACATACAATAAATGAGAGAAATGGACTAGCATGAACCGTATGAACTATCCACGGTGGACTTGCATGAGACTTCAAAGTAAGTACTTGCGAAACACCGTAGGGTAAAATGAATGTAGGTACGTACAGATCTAATTTTCGAAGGAACGTCTGGGATGAAACGTAGACATTTGCCCGCTAGGTGGGACACTGTAGTATTACATTGTACTCAGTAGTTCCTACTAGAGAGTAATATATGCTCTGCCGTTTCATTTGGTTGCTACCGTATGAGGGGATATGTGACACTGATGACGGAAAAGAAGCCAGAAACCGGTCTGTCATTTTCCTTCTGCGGTAGCAGCACGTTCCGGCGATTTACTTCTTGAATTAGATCTTTGCTAGTCCATTTCTCTCATTTAGGGCCCCCGCAGACTGCAGACTTTTTATCGGCCGATAGTTTGGTCGACTTCTTAATCAGTATGGAGAGGAATCGCTGTAGTGTGCGCATATGCATTCCTCTCCATACTGATTAAGAAGCCGACCAAACTATCGGCCGAGAAAAAGTCTGCAGTCTGCGCGGGCCCTTATTGTATGTCCCTAGTGGATGGTCCTAACGGACGTGAATTTCTCATTTTGGTACTTAGAATACTTAGGTACTGTTTTCAATCTGAGATTTTTGCATCTTTATTTCAACAAAATTAACTTTATTAAGGAAATAATTAATAAATATCAAAGTAAATAAGTTTATAGTACAGAGTGTAACAGCCAAATGGAATAAATTCGATAACGAATAAATGAGGGGGTGTTAGGAAAAACGCTCGGACAAGTCAATTTTGAATTTGCAATTTTAAATGCGCATAATTTTTCAAGAAAATAAAATTATATAGGGTGTTCCATGCGACCGTGGCCAATACCAACCAGCTTATTTTAAATGCAACCCCCTGTATATTATTTATTTTTTGGATTCTTCAGAAAATTCTAGACATAATTCATGTACAATGTCCTATACCTATCTTCAACTTTTTCGGAAATATTAAGTGTATTCAGATTTCTTACAAAAATTAACATTTCAAATGAAAATTATTTTATTTCACAAATTCGATACATTAAACTCAATACTTATTTCCCATTAACCTCTTGATATGAAGAAAGTAAGCAAAAACCATCACTGAGAAAAAATTAAGAAAAAACAGAAACAGATTTGTTTATTCTCATAGCCTTAAGGTGAATACAAACTATTCTGACGTGACGTGATTACATGTGGGCCCACGTCAAAATGTGCGTGATATAAAAATGCATAAATTGCAACACATCGTTCTGTGCGTTCACGTTCATATTAGGCCAATGTGAGCACTGCACGGTCCTGACGTGACGTGGAATCACGTCACGTCAGAATAGTCTGTATTCACCTTAAGTAACACGTTCTCTGTTTGCATGACAATAAGTGATGAACTTATATCCTGATCCAGCAAATCCACAAGTTCCTGCCAATATAATATGGTTTCAGCAAGATGGAGCACGGCCCCATTACCAAATCAATGTCCGGCAGTACTTGAACCAGATTTTTTCAAATCGGTGAATAGGGAGGCGCGGATCGATAGAATGGCCAGCACGATTTCCTGATCTGACATCATTAGACTTCTTCTTGTGGGGATATGTCAAAAGTATTGTATACGAAACGAAACCCTTAAACTTAGACGACCTAAAAAACCGAATCACGCTTGCGATTAGATATGTTGAGTAACGTTATAGAAGACAATTCAGCACCAGATTATCATGTTGCCAAGACGTTCGCGGCAAGCATTTTGAACATTTCCTACATTGACATTAATGTTTTTTTTTTGTTTTTTTTTCAATAATTAAGAAATCATCAGAATTACTCATTAGGTTCTGAGTGTAATGTACCGAATTTTTGAAATAAATAAATAAATAAATAATAAATAATGTACTTTATTTCAAATGAAGTGAACACATGAAAAGATTCAATATCGAACACTTAAAGTGAAACAGGGTCAACGACATTGGGTGCATCATATTCTGTGCGCCAGAAAGTCTTCCACGCTGTATGGTTCCATATCAAGTAGGAGTTTGAAGATGAATTTTTTGTATTGTTGTAGGGTCCATTCTCCTGTCAGTTTGTGAACTATCTTGTTATAGTATCGAATGCATCTGTACTCAGGTCCTTTTTCAGTGAGGCTAAGTCTGTGTTGAGGATATTTTAACGTAATTGTTCTTGTATTGTAATTACTTGTTGTTTTCTCGTTGAAGTAGTGCTTGTTTTTGAAAGTGAAGATCAGGCATTCTTGAATATGTACCGCAGGTGCAGTCAATAGGCCATTTCTTCTGAAAACTCCCCTGCACGATTCTATCCTCCTCATCTTCCAGATCATTCGAATAGCTCTCTTCTGCATCTTTAGAATTCTATTCAGGTTGTATGAGCTACCGTAGAACATGATGCCATACCTAAATTTCGACTCAAAGACTGCCTGGTATATTGCTCTGAGTGAAGTGGTGTCTAGATATCTATTGAGGACGCCCATGGTGTAGCAAATGGAGCTCAGTTGACCACAAAGGTTGGTAATGTGTCCGCTCCAATCGAGATTTTCCTCTATAGTAAGGCCCAGGAAGTAACATGATTTGGTTAGGTCTAAGGTGGTGTCAGACAGTTGAATGTTTGCTGGTGTTTGGAAACCGGAGTGAGTAGTTTTGAATAGGATAGCGTTTGTTTTTTCAGAGTTCATACATAAACATAAGCTGGCCCTTTAGGGCCATCGAAATTCAACGAAAAAAATCATGCGAATAGTCTTTTTATCCTTTTATTCAATCAGCTAATCACAATTCTTGGCCGCCATTTTCAACTTAAAAAAAAATTTACAGATTTCGCAATCCTTGCAACCATCAGAGACATTGGACATGATAACACCACATGTGAATATTACCAACATTTATTTGCATTTGAACTCAAAATAAAATAGTATTCTCAATAATAATAATGAGCAATAATAATTGCAAGAAATAAACAACATTCCCAATTCCTAACATAAACATGTGAGAGGAAACTTGTCACCGTATTTTAAAACAAAAATGTTCTTTCTAAAGTATTCTTAAGATATAATAATAAAAAATATAGATATAAATAATTGGATGGAGCTGGGTCCATCCTGTCATTCCTGTCCAATATTTTCGAAGTGAGTTTTGATTTTAGCAAATCTGGGTTTTCATGAAATTGGCTTTAGATAGAAGGATTCAGTTTTTACTAAAATTCATGAATCTTACATGTACTCGGATTAAACATCATCAGAATAAGCTGAGTCCACCTCGTCCAATATTTTCGAAGAGAATTTTTATTTTACCAAATCTGAGTATTCTCGAAATTGGCTTGAGATAGAAGTATTATGTTTTTACTAAAATTCATGAATCTTATATGTAGGGGAGGACGGGAGAATTCCACGCACCTTAGGGAAAATGCTCACGAAAACCTTCCTATGTACACACAAACTTTCATAATTTAACTGCTGAATGATGAACCCATTTGGAACTTTTTCATCACAAGGAAAAGGTTCAACTACCTATACCAATTGAGAAAAAAAAATAATTCTGAAAACTGTCTTTTCGCGGTCTTCCCCCACGTACTGAGTAATTCCGCGCATGCGATGGTATGATTATGCGCATATATTGAACAGCTGAAAAACTCGAAAAAATATTTCATTATTTAGGTAATAACCAAGTACAATGTAAATTAAACAAATTTCCATGAATAGGTACAAAAAATATTATTGAAGAATTACCCCGCTACAGCTGCGCGTTATTCTCCCAGTGTGAGTCACCTAACCTAACTAATCACTGACAGTAGATGACGAAATTCAATTATGTAATTGTTCTTTTGCATTAAATAATCTACACATATGTAGGGAAATAGTCATGCAATAGATTCATTAGAAATTAATAATAGAAGTTCTTTCCACGATTCCAATTTCTCTCGAAAATTAGATCAGAGCGTCGTGAAACGAACAATCGGCTCCCTGGTCTAAAATAAAAACACGAATATCTTTAAATTACGGGAGGATGTTGGCAAGGCAAATACGAGATGGTGCGCTGTATCCACAGAAATATAATAAAATATTTATTTATTTATATGTTTATTATATTTCTGTGGCTGTATCTAAATTTTGAAATAACTGAACTGAGTTGCAGAATATCAATGCGCAGAATTCCCCCGTGCCCGGAATTCCCCCGTCCTCTCCTACTCGGAGGAAATCAAATGAAGCTGAGTCCACTCCGTCCAATATTTTCGAAGTGAATTTTGATGCAAATCTGGGTATTCATGAAATTGGCTTCAGATAGAAGGATTCTGTTTCTACTAAAATTCATGAATCTTATATTATGTACTCGGATCAACTATTGACCTTTTCTTCAAATACCGAAATATTTGCCCAATCGGGCAACGTTGCGGCGAATTTGACGGACCACTCACCGCGGCCCAGATCTCACTTGATGAAACAACAATTTAAACACTCGAAGTGCTAATGAAGGAAATAAAACAATGATCTATCCTTCAAATACAGGAATAATTGCCCAATCTGGCAACGTTGCGGCGAATTTGACGTACCTCCCACCGCGGCCCACTGGTCGCCGTCACCGATTCTCGAGCATACATTAATTCTCACGAATTCCTAACCAATCAGATTCGCTCGATTCCGAGTGCTTCCGAATGCACCCGAGAGGACGATCGTGAGAAGAAGCCGTTGCCCGTTATTCAGATCGCGCGTTTTGTCCTTTGTCGTTCTTCATAAACGAATCTGATAGTGAAATAGTTGAAAACAATTCAATTGGAGTTCACGGGAACGAGGACAAATCAAATTCTAGTTTACAAAATTTTATTCATTGGTCAACGTTTCGTCCAAATTTTTGGACTTCATCAGGACTACAAGAGAAAATACAAATGAAGTAAGACAAAATGAGCATTCATGACGACTTACCCTTAAATAAATATTGTTAAAATATGGTCGTATAAAGGTATAAATAAAATAAAACACTGAGACAAATCGGAGCAACAAGTAGGAAGATTCATCAGTCAACACTACTCCCACACACAAACTGAATCAAATACACAATTGAAGAAATCGTTCAGACAGACCAGGCAAACAAAAAATCTTTATTTAATTTCTATCTTGACACGCGTTCCTTGTATGCATTCAATAAGGAACAGTACATAATATTTAGACCCTGTGTGTCGGATGGATGATTCACCGTGTCATTCATATGTAGGGGAGAGTTCCTTTGAATTGGACGGCCCATGAACCGGACACTATAGTTTTCTACTACATCCGATAGTAATTGAGCATATTTTATGTGAATCCCATTTTCGCAACATTGAGCCACATCTCTTGGAAAATGGCTGAATCTGTGGGTCGCGTCTTGTTGACGAGGCATGCATTGAAAAATCCGTTGCCGGTAAAGTAAATATGTACGTACATTTGCGAAGTGAATAGCTACCGTAATTTGGGGTCAATAGAAACAGTTTTCGGCATTTCAGACTTTATACCTGAGTTGGTATTTACTTTAACGACAAGGGAAAAAATGGAAAATGTGTGTCATGTCTATTAGAAGGGAAGGCATATAACGCAATTTCAAAAAATGTCACGAATTTTTTGCAAGAAATTGAAATGATGCTATTTTCTATTCACCCTCCAAGCGGGGTGAATAGAAACAATACTTTTTTCAGCTCATTATTTGCCAGTAAACCAACTGGCAGGCGAAAAGAAACAATATTTTTACTGTGTAGTAATTAAAAATTTAAAAAAATAAAATGAAATATACCAAAAAATATTTTTTATTTCGAAAATAACAATATGAACTCGTATTATAAAGATAGCATCGTAAATTTTTTATTCTATAGTTCTGCTGCCTCCGTTCTTGTAGCAGCATCTTTGGCAGGATTTGTAATTGACTTGAGTTGAAATACTTGTGAGAAAATAGGAAGGCACATATATATATACCTACTCAATTGAGATCATTTTTATTTATTGGAAATTTAAGAATCTCCCTCTTAGAACTGCTTGGAACCTCGCAGTTGTCTGTTGGATGAATCTGTCCAACAACTGCATGCAATTACGTTAATGTGACATAATATTAAGGTATGTCTGGGCATAGATGCATAGAAATACCTGGTGAAACGACTCCTAAGTAAAAATCGTGAACAAAATTTGTAGATCAAAACAATTGAAATTTTGTGCTACTTCCGGAATAATCCGCATTATTCATTGGTCGTGGCGCGATGATCAGTATGATCTAGGTTATGTTATGTTTTTAGAGAAATGACACAATGACAGTTGTCACACATTCGGCTAAAAGGGCTATTTTAAAATCGATAAAACTTTTTTTACAGTATCCTGGTCAAGATGTAAATAAACGGATCGAAAGAGGAAAGATCAATTCGAAATAGATTGGTATTCATATTTTCCATAATTCTCCCATTTCTTCAGAAAAATTTATCAAACTTATACATTTCGCCTATAAAATCACCCGATTTGCAGAGATCTACCGATAAGGATAACTACTTAATAAAAAGATCTAGGAGCTCTACTAGTTCTATACTTCTATACTAAACTAAAATGGTAACTGGGTGGACCGGCCCGTGAGAATCTGTCCAAAAGTGGGTCCAGAAGAATCTTAAAATCGCAGCGCAGCTGCGATACCGTCAGGAAATTTTTATACGGTCGAAAAGAGGAATAATCGATTTATACGTGGGTGAAATTTTGATTCTCTAGGCGAAATAGAAGTATTTTAAAAAAATTCGCGAAAATCGCAAAAAAATCCGACAAAATAGTTATTTTTGTATCTAGTGCGCGAAATGCTACTTTGGTGATCGAGAACTGATTTTTTTTAACGAGGCGCAGCCGAGTTAAAAAAAATAGTCGAGATCACCAAAGTATTTCGCGCATGAGATGCAAACAAAATTTTTTCTGCAAACGTGCACTGGCTGCACCATTGATGTTGACATTGTAAATAATAAATAAAATTAGGTAGTGTTGAATTTTCTCACAATTTGAAAGCCTTAATTATTGTTATACATTAATAAATGAATGATTTCTTGGATTTTTGCTTGATTGAGGAACATAAAGGTTAAATTAAAAAAAATCCCATATTATAGTTTAGGTACATGCAGTGTGCGAAGTAAGTATTTCGCGCACTACTTCGCGCACGGTGTCATGGTAACGAAGGAAAATGAAAAAAAGGGTCACTTCGCAAATTGTTGTCAATGCGCGAAACTTGTCATTTTTTGACGTTTGTAGAAAAAGGGTCATTTTAAACTCGATAAAACTTTTTCCCCAGATATCCTGACCGTGATGTGAATATAGGGATCGAAAGAGGAAAAGTCAATGCAAAATAGCTTGGTATTCATTTTTTCCAAAATTTCCCCATTTCTTCAGGAAACTTGATCAAACTTTGACATTTCGCCTATAAAATCACCCGAGTTCTACCGGTTATGCAGCAGCTGTCAAAGCAAAGAAAACCTCCAGGGTAGGAATTATGCCTAAGGACTACCCCAAGGCTACCCTGGAGGCCGAGCAACTTTCCTCCCTAGAGGATATTCTAGTGGAGGAGATGTGCCAGAGCCAGGAAAGGGGGATCCACTTTGCTGGCGTTCATTTCAGAAATGGAATGATGCTGGTAGACTGTGGATCTCAGGGATCTGCGGAATGGATCAAGCGATCAGTTCCGCAACTGAAATCTTGGAAGGGGCCTGAGTTGGTGGTGCTAGAGGGAGACGACATCCCCAAGCCCACCAACATCAAGGTCTTCTTTCCAAGAAGCCAGGAGATGCAGTCTGAGAGAATCCTCAGACTCGTGGAAGTTCAGAACTCCAACTTCAACACTGGGGCATGGAGAGTTCTGAACTCCAAGAAAGAGGGCAAGGGAACGGTCCTCACGATTGGGATCGATCCCCAATCAGAGGAAGCTCTGAAGGCAGTGGAATGCAGCCTAAACTTCCGGTTTGGGCGCATCCCAGTCTCAGGGCTGAAGAGTAAAATTGTCCCTGCGGTGGGTTCAGTGGACGTGGAGATGCCCTCCACATCCCGGGAACCCAAAACGCAGGGAGAAAAGGAAGACGCAAGTCTGGGCCAACCCGGTGGCTCTACCGGGACGCCAATGGAAGCGGAGATTTTCTCTGCTTTCCGGGGAACCGAGCTGAGCTGCCCGGTGGCCGAAGGTACCGACTCAGATTCCGGAAGGGAAATACCCCACAAGGAATCTGAGGAGGGACAGGAGAAGATGAAGGTTGGGGCGTAAAGGGACTGGGTAACCACCATCCCACCCCCCAAATATCAATAATCATCTTCTCAAGAGTAATACAAGCGAACCTGCATCACGCGAAGGGATCTTCAGCGGTGATTGCAAGGTTATTTGCGAGACTGCAATTGAACATTGCTCTGATCCAGGAACCCTGGATCAACAAAGAAGGCCAAATCCTGGGCTTGGGATGCAAAGACTCAAGACTGGTTTATGACCAAAGGCAAACGTCTCCACGTGCCTGTGTGCTCATAAGAAGCAATATCAAGTATACTTGTGTTTCAGAATATATGTCTCGGGACCTGATTCCGATTATGGTACACCTCAATGTTGGGGGCACTGACCGAGACATTGTCATAGCATCCGCATACTTCGCTGGAGATGGGCCAATAACACCGCCAGAGGAAGTACAGCGGTTAGTACGTTACTGCAACAGCAGAAAGTTGCCAATCATAATTGGATGTGATGCCAACGCACACAATACTATTTGGGGCAGCACGAACAATAACACCAGAGGTGAGTGCTTGCTTGAATATCTCTTCGCTAATAATCTCGAGACATTGAATGTAGGGACTACACCAACTTTTGTCACGAGAGCAACAGAAGAGGTCCTGGACGTGACAATTGTCAACGTCGCTGCCAGGAAGAATGTCACTTCCTGGAGAGTGATGGATGAACCTTCACTCTCTGATCATAGAATTATCGAGTTTAAGGTGGAGGGAGATACTACCTCGCCACCCGTGATTCGAAATCCTAGAAAGACAGATTGGTTTCTTTATAGGAGCCATCTGAAGAATAATTTGGATCAAATCGAATAGGGCGGGAAAAACACTGTTATGACGATTTGAAACAACATGCTGAGCAGGTAAGCGAGGCAATGATGGAGGCTTATCACTCCAGCTGCCCACTGACCAAGGCTCGATCAAGTAAAGAAGCTCCTTGGTGGAATGACAACCTGTCAAACCTCCGAAAAGAAGTCCGTCGGCTCTTTAATAAAGCCAAACGAGACAGTAACTGGCAAGGGTACACTGAGAAACTTACTCAGTACAACAAGGAGATCAGGAAGGCCAAAAGACTTAATTTTCAAGCCTTTTGTGAAAGCATCACTTCCACTCCCACAGCAGCCAGACTTCAGAAAGTCATGGCAAAAGGGGGAACTAACCCCACTATGTCGCTTAAAAGGCCAGACGGTTCGTACACTGAAGGAGAGAAGGAACGATCCATTCTTCTTCTCGAAACGCACTTCCCGGGTAGTGAACCAATAAGTAATACTGAAATAGCAATGAAGCACACCAAGAACTCCCGCAAGGAGGACTGGGACATTGCTAAGAGTATATTCACAAGACAACGACTTGAATGGGCAATAAGCACCTTCCAGCCGTATAAATCCCCAGGAGTAGATGGGGTATTTCCGATACTCCTGCAGAAAGGAGTAGAGGAGATCCTCCCTCATCTACTGAAGATCACAAGAAGCAGCTTAGCATTGGGTCAAATACCTGAAAAGTGGAGAAGGGCAAAAGTAACCTTCATTCCCAAAGCAGGGAAAAAGGACGGGACTGACCCTCGATCCTTCAGACCCATTTGCCTAACATCGTTTCTTCTTAAAACGATGGAGAAAGTCGTAGATAACTACATAAGAGCAGAGCATCTGGAAAAAACACCACTTCACAATTCTCAGCATGCTTACAGGGCGGGACGGTCAACAGAGACCGCTCTGTATCAGCTGACTGAAGTCATCCAGAGAACTCTGAATAACATCCAGGAAGGCACACATGGCGATTTCTTTGTTAAATCGCCATGTGTGCCTTCCTGGATGTATCCGGGGCTTTTGACAACACAACACACGTGTCTGTCAGAGATGCACTTGAGAGGCGAGGAGTGAATAATACCATCTTAAAATGGATGTATGAGGTGTTAACGACGAGGATAGCTGAGACGTCGATGGGTGAGGAATCCGTCTTCGTCAAAGCTACTCGTGGAACACCTCAGGGTGGGGTGTTATCCCCCCTCCTATGGAGCCTAGTAGTGGATGAACTTCTACACAGGCTAACGAAGCTTGGCTTCGAATGTGTAGGCTATGCTGACGACATAGTACTAATAATTAGAGGCAAATTCGAAGGCACTCTTTGCGACCTATTGCAGAAGGGCCTTAGAATTATTGAGCAGTGGTGCTTGACAGTGGGGCTGAACATCAACCCAACCAAGACCACAATAATTCCGTTTACTCGGAAGAGGAAACTTCCAGCCATGAAAACGTTAGCTTTAAACGGAAATATCTTGGAGTGGGGGTCTGAAGTCAAATACCTAGGAATAACCCTAGATAGCAAACTTCTGTGGAATAAGCATGTCGATAATGCTACTGGCAGAGCTAAAAGAGCTCTGATGGCGTGCAGGCGTCTATGCGGCAGGAAATGCTACTGGCAGAGCTACAAGAGCTCTGATGGCGTGCAGGCGTCTATGCGGCAGGAATTGGGGCTGTAACCCAAAAATACTGCGATGGATGTACGTCATGATTGTAAGACCTATAGTCACATATGGGGCAGTAGCCTGGTTTGCTAAGGCAAATCAGGCAAGTACGAGGAAAATGCTCGACAAAGTACAAAGGCTTGCCTGTGTGTGCATCACGGGAGCTATGAGAACGTGCCCAACCAGGGCACTTGAGATCATCACAGACCTCACACCTCTACATCTAGAGAAGGAGCAGGCAATGAGAGAGTCAGGTTTCAGAGAGCTTGGTCCTCTCTGAATGACTACACCTCATCTGCAAACCTTCCTAGTGATGTAATGATCAAGAAAGTAAGCACTGAGAAAAACTTCAGTACATTGCTAAGCAAAAGAGAGGATTGGGAAAGGGAATACACCAACTACAATCTCAAAGAAAATACAATAAAATGGTATACAGATGGTTCCAAAACCGCTACAGGAGCTGGCGCTGGGATTTACGGGTCAAGTACCAAGTGTGCACTATCGTTAGGCTCCTGTACAAGCGTCCTTCAAACGGAAATACTTGCAATCGGAAGATGTCTAGATATAAATCTAGAAAGAAACTATCAGAAGTGCGATATAGCTATTCATACAGATAGTCAAGCTGCTATTAAAGCACTGAGCTCCTACATCATTGACTCAAAGCTGATTTGGGAGTGCCGAAACAAACTCAATGAGGTAGGCAAGAAGAATAAGGTCTTTTTAATCTGGGTTCCCGGTCATTCGGGAATCGTAGGAAACGAAGAGGCCAATACACTGGCCAGAAAGAGCGCACAAACGCCACTTACTGGCCCAGAACCCTTCTGTGGTATAGGAAAATGCACCTATAAGAAGGAATTTATGCTAAAGGAGAGAACCGAAAGAGAAAAACTCTGGCGGAATCTCCCAGGGATGGATCATTCCAAAAAGTTCCTCCGGAATTTTGAAACTGCTAGATCCAAAAAATATCTGGATCTCAGTAAAAACCAACTTCACTTACTCACTGGCTTTCTCACAGGACATTGTCGCCTAAAGAAGCATCTGTTGAGAATGGGTTTATCGGACACTGATGAGTGTAGATTCTGTGGGGAGGAGGATGAAACTCCTATTCACCTGGTTACGGAATGTTCGATCTTGTGAGATTTTTCACTTAATCTACTAGTTAGTTGGTGATGTTGAGGTGAATAATGATTTTTTGTCGATGATAATGAGGTGAATAAAAGATGGATTGATTAATACTTTATACTTGATGAATCAGAATACATGTGTATTGCGTACGTGACGAAGGTTATAGCTCGAATGCCGGCACGCTCGCATATCGTGTGTACGATGGGTACGCTTCCCTGCTAGCGCGCAGGTCGACCTGCGTACGAGTGTGCGTGCAACATAAAGTCAATTCAAATTTGAATTTGAAGGAAACAAAACATATCGCCCCCCTTGAAAGGGTCGGCTTTCAAAACAATACTGACTTATTCTACTATTAGTTTATTGGTAAAGCACAAATCTTGGATATGGGTTTTTTTCGAGACTCCATTCACTGTCTTCACGTTCACGACGCGCACTATCCCGTCCTTACCGGGAAACACATCGATGACACGGCCCATTTTCCAACATAAAGGGGCTGTGTTATCATCCTTGAGCAGCACCAGAGTGCCTACTTTCAGATTCGGAGTGGGTTGTCGCCATTTCATCCTTTCTTGGAGGTGATTCAGGTACTCATGCGACCATCTCTGCCAGAAATGTTGTATTTGTCTCTGAATATTCTTGAATTGTGACAAGCGGTTGCTTGCTACATGGCCGACGTCACCTTGGGGCAAGGTGGTCAATGGTTCTCCAATAAGAAAGTGACCAGGTGTCAGGGGTGAAAGGTCGTTAGGATCACTGGACATTGGGGATAAAGTTCGGGAGTTGAGAACTGCTTCAATCTGAGTGATTATTGTGTATAGACCCTCAAAAGTCAAATGAGAATTACCTACGATCCTTTTGAGATGATATTTTGTTGACTTTACGCATGCTTCCCACAAACCTCCGAAATTGAGAGCATGTGGTGGAGAGAAGTGCCAATTTATTTGATGCAGGTTGAGAAATTCATTGAACTGACTATTGTTCTCGAGGTTAGACAGAACGGTCTTCAACACACGTTCAGTACCTACAAAATTTGTACCGTTGTCGCTATAAAGGTCGGTGCAAACACCTCTTCTTGACACAAATCTAGTTAAACATTTAAGAAGATTTTTCTATTTCTAGTTTTGCCATCTTTAATGTAAAGAGGACCTGCAAAATCTACGCCTGTTGATGCAAATGGGCGTTGTGGTTTCAGACGTGAATAGGGAATATCTCCCATTTGATAATAATAATAATAATAATAATAATAAAGTTTATTTTCAGAATCATCATCCACAGATAACAAAATGAAAACAAGTCACAAAAACAGTATTAAGGATATTCAATAAAGTAACTAATGAATATGTAATTTACAACACACTTCAAACTCATCAAACGAATATGGTTCACAATTCAGTATCAAAGAGAATAGGGCTTTACGAAATGAGTTATAGTCTGATAAATTTCTAATGATCTTTGGAAGAAGATTGTACAGTTTGATACACATATATAAGGTGCTCCGTTCAGTATTTGAGTATTTATGAATGGGATAAAAATATTCATGAAATCTCCTAGTTGAGTTATTATTTTTATAGAGTTCGAAATAGCTACTATGTTTGCGAAAAAATAATAGGATTCTATAGATATATAGCCCTGGCAATGTCAAAATGTTATTCCGTTTGAAAATGCTCCTACAAGATGATCGAAAACTCATACTGAAAATTGTTCTGATCGCCTGTTTTTGAGCAACAAAGATGTGTTGAGCCTGTGAGCTAGAGCCCCAAAAAACAATACCGTAAGATAGAAGTGACTGGAAACTAGCAAAATAAATGGTCTTCAATATATTAATATCTACTCTAGTCTTGATAGCTTTCAGTGTGTATATCACTGAGTTCAGTTTCGGTACCAGTGTATCACAATGTTGATTCCAATGTAGATGTCTGTCAATCGTTATTCCCAAAAGTCTTGTACTTGCGCTGGTTGGTATATTAATGTTATTCAGGTTGATGCATTCAGGGTATGTCACACTAGACCTATTACTCGAGAAGAAAACCACATTTGTTTTCTCAGAATTCAGTGTCAACGAATTACGGGAACACCAGTCATTGACACTTGAAAATGCCGTCCTCAATCCAAATGACACAGATTCTAGTTGGTGGGATGATACTATAACATTCGAGTCATCAGCATATAAGTAAGAATCTATTTCTAAATCTAAATTATTAGGTTCTTGTACAATGGCAAGTTCCTCTGCTAATACATCTGGCAGATCGTCATTGTAGACTATAAAGAGAATGGGTCCCAAAATAGTGCCTTGTGGTACTCCATCCGTTATTGATATTTCGGATGATAGAATTTTCTTCTCATTCGAATTCAATATTACCATCTGTTTCCTATTCTCCAAGTAACTCTTAAGGAGCTTAAGTGGTATACCCCTGATTCCCCTCTCTTCAAGTTTCTGCAGCAGTACCTTGTGGTCAACACAATCGAACGCTTTAGAGAGGTCCACAAATAATCCTGCTGGCATGCTATCATCTTCAATTAAAGAGAATATCCTCTGCGTGAACTCAAACACTGCTGTTTCAGTGCTTTTTCCTCTTGTGAACCCATGCTGGCTACTAGATAGGATCTTAAATTTTTGGAAGAATTTCAACATTCTGTTCGCAATAATTTTCTCAAAAATTTTAGCAAAGGTTGTTGTTAAGCTAATCGGTCTGTAATTGGAGAAATCATTTGGGTTACCTTTTTTGTAACAGGGCTTCACCAGCGTTATCTTTAATGCATCAGGAAATTGTCCAGTTTTAAAAGCTGAGTTGATAATGATACAAAGTGGTGTTACTATATTTGAAATATGTTGCTTTATTACGTTGATAGGAATTTCGTCGAATCCTGAAGAAAATTTATTAGGCATTCTGTTTAACGTTTGCAAAACCTCATTCTCGTCGACCTCAAACAAGCAAAAAGATTTGGATGTATTTTTCTTTTTTGGATACTGATGTGGTTTGAAACCTGAACACATGCTAGATGCAACTCTGGAGAAGTGATCATTGAAGTCATCTGCTAATTGAGTCATACAATTGTTAGCTTGAGGGAGTTTAGAGAGAGGCTTTTTATTTCGTTTTGTGACATCCCTTACAATGTTCCACACTGCTTTAGTTTTATTACTAGCTTTATCTATAATTGTATTATAAAAATTTCGTTTTTGAGAGCTCAGCAAGATATCATAAGACCTTTTAACCTTATTATAATTATTCAATAATTCAGGTTTACTTCTGGAAAGTAAAAACAATAAGTCTAATTCATTTTTCAGTTGTTGGACTTCCCTGCTCAGTTTTAACTTCCTCTTTACATTTGACTTAATAGTTATGAGTGGAAAAGCTCTGTCGAAACTAGATTTGAAGTTTCCAAAAAATAAATCCCACATTTTGTTGACTTCATTCTCAGGAAATTGGTATAGATCAGACCAATCAATATCCCCCAATAGTTCCCTAAAAATTAGATGGTTTTCTTCCCTATATTGTCTGACAAGTTTTTTAATAGACTTTGAATTCTTCGAATGTATTTTGCTCCCAAAAACAAACTTCTGACCTGAGTGATCCGATAGATGTTCCTCAATGACTGTAGTTTTCCCATCGACGTTTGTGATAATGTTATCTATACACTTTGCAGTGGAGGTTGTTCTTCTAGTTGGTTCAACTGTTGTCACTTTCAAATTAAATGTGTCTAGAATTCCTAGAAAAATTCTTGATTCATTAGATGGGATCAAAATATCTATATTAAAATCTCCTGCAATTATCAGGTTAACATTCTCAATGAGACATTGATCAAGTAATGCTGACAACTTTTCAAAGAATACACTGAAGTTAGGTGAAGTACTTGGTCTGTAAATACATACAATTAAGTATTTAACTCCATCAATAACCAACTGAGTTGCACAACATTCAACACAATTGAGTACACTTAACAACTTAAAATCAAGTCTTTCAGAGTATTTGATACCTTTTTCTATGAAGATTGCGCATCCACCATGTTGACCTTTATTCCTACAGCATGATGATGCCAATGTGAATCCATCAGGGACATAGTTGACAAGTTCCTCTTCGGTTTTCCAGTGTTCGGTTACGCAGGCTATATTAACTTGATGAGTCATCAGTACCCGTTCTAGCTTCAAAAACGATGTTCCAATTGCCTGAATGTTCTGATGGAATAGACATATACTTCTATCTATCGATCCTTCTGTTCTAGGGGTTTCCGAAAAAAATTTCGGAAGCTGAATTCCCTTAATGTGACTCCAACAGGCCAAAAATTGGGATCGTTCAATAAATCAAAAAGTCCATCATCAGGAATACCCACGCTAAAAGCAGAATTCTCACCTTTTGTTGGTAGTTTTTTTACTTCCATCCTTTCACTCCCTTGTAAATCCGAAAGGTAGTCTTTAATATCAGTCTCAGAAACGTCTGGACCAGCAATTCTCCCCACATATATCCACTTCTTTCGTATAGCTCCCTTGACTTTTGTATTCACTTTCGATGTTCCGGTGCATGTTATCATTTTCATTTTCCTTGTATTACTAGAATTGGTAGAACTTTGTTTATTTTCTTCTGATTGGTTTACTCGTTGTTTCCCTTTATTTCTCTTGTTTACGATTGTGGACCATAATTTTTCTTTGTTATTATCATCGTTTATATTTGTATCCTCTGTATTTACGTGCGTTACTGCTTTCATTGACGTTGCAGAACCAGAAACTGACGGAGTTATGACAGTTGGTGACTTTTCTGTTGCAGAATTCTGAATGTCAACATATAGTGTTGGTTGGTTCAATGAAACTTGTTTACAGTTTTTTTGTACGGTATTTTTGTTTTCTAGATATCTTATCTTATCATTTAGTAGTTTATTATTCTTCATTAATATGATATTTTTGCTTTTGACTTCTTCCAATAACTCATTGAGAAGTTTTACTTGCATCTTTAAATATTCGTTGTCCATGTTTCCATCCATGGTAGGCGTTGTTATGGATCTTGATGTATCCTCAATTTCCGAAATCAGTACGTGGGTACAAATCGACGATGGTGATTTTTTCGATTTGCTCCAGCAGGATTTATGCAAGGATGAACCACATTTTGCACAATTCAACGGGTCCACCACTTTTTTATTGCAGTAGTTACATATAAGATCTTGTTTAACTTCATGGTTTTTTAACTTATTCGCAGAGGGCTCACATTCGTCGTCCTCACTCGACGACATCTTAACACATTGTTGACCTTCTATCGGTTTTGATCTGAAGCAAGTTACACATCTGCGTAAGACTCCTCGAACAGCACTACGTCCGTTGATTGGCCAAAATTTAGATCTGACGGCTGCAAGAGTGGCTTGAGCACCTGCATGAAGATGCCTCAAATGCTCATGTTTTATTATCAATTTGGTGTAATTGCAGTGATGAGGTAAAAGAATTGGATGCTTTTGGTTGTAAGAGAGGTCAGAATGTTTGAGTCTTCCTCCCACTCTGATCAAACCATTTTTATCCATGAAGGGATTCAAAGACATAATTTTACTATTTTGAGGTATCTGTTTAGATTTTTGCAGTGATATAAACTCTGAGGGAAATGCCTTTCTTTGAACTAACTTACAAATCGTCTGAATGGAATTGTCAATTTCAGCTTTAGTCAGTTTACCTGCAAAACGATTTTCAGGAATTGAGATTCTTGAATTATTGGCAAACCTTTGGCAGAAGGCTATAACTCTGTGGAGTTTTGTGAGGGATGAAAAACGATCGACGATACTGATATCTTGAGTTTCCGTCATGATAAGAGTAATATCAGTTTTCTTGATTTCAGGAATTTCTGATTGGGGCAAATTATTATTTTTGGGCCAATATGAGTTTTCTTGGGACAACCAAACAGGACCGTTCCACCATAATTTGCATTCCATTAATTCCTTCGGATTTATGCCCCGTGATATAATATCCGCAGGGTTTGACTCTGAAGGGACGTGACCCCACTGATTTTTACTCGAAGATTGTTGAATTTCAGTCACTCGATTTGCCACAAACGTTTTTAGTTGATGTGGTTCGGTATTTTTTATCCACGCTGATGCAATGGTAGAATCACTCCAATAGTAAGTTTCATCAATTCTATCAGGTATGGCTTGTAAAACCTTTTGGGAAAGTTGAATGCTCAAAAGAGCCGCGCAGAGTTCGAGTCTGGGTAATGATATTATTTTCAGAGGTGCGACGCGAGATTTTGCACAAACTAAATAAACGTGAATTTGATTGAATTTATCAATAGATCTCAAATAACAACATGTTCCGTAGGCTTTTTCCGAAGTATCTCCTAAACAGTGTAGTTCAATGGAAATAGGATCTGAACAGATTATGTGTCTTGCAACATTTATTGAGTGTAAACAAAGTATTTGACTAGAAAACTCGATCCATGCTGAATGTATATTTACTGGAAGACTTTCGTCCCAATGTAGCCCTAATTGCCAGAGCTTCTGAATGATAATCTTGGCCTTAATTGTACAAGGACCTAAAAGACCTAAAGGGTCAAAAATTTGAGCTACCGCTGATAGTATCCCAACTAGCAAAACTAATTCCATAAAGGCTGTGAGAAATGCTATACAGCATATCTTATAGAACCGTGAAAATCTTATTATGTGGCTATAAACCACTATACAATGTCTTTACAACCAAAAAGGGCCCCAGTTTATACAACAGATCAGTTCTTTTAGGACAATTCTTTAGTAACCTATACAACCGTTATAAGATAATCACTATAAAACTGTCCTATAAGAATGTCTTCGAAATTACTTATACAATGCATTTACAAAACCATTTGGGAACTGCTATGAAACTTTTGAATAGCAGTATTCAACGAACATTTATAGAACTACTAAGAAAGTATTTTATAATGCAGAAAGAATCGCTAATAAAATAATTTTGTTCTCTACTGTTGAAATTCGGAATAGAATTGTCATAAGAATATTTTATTAGGTCAACGTTTGCGTTGTGTCATGACAGAGACAATATCATAATGCCACAGGCATTATATGGCGGTGGGTAATGGAGGTATTGTATCTGTTGTTAATCATATTGAACATATTAAGGATCTTTATCGCCACTCCAGGGGCTAAATTTATTTGCGCAGCTAACTTTTCTGATAATATATGCATATATTGTTGATAAAAAATTAAAGCGCCTCAGTTTAGTATACATTTATTGGTAATATTAAAAGATAAAAATTAACAAATCATGTTTCATTTGTTTAATTGTCAACTAAGACCGAAACATATATATTGTGGCTGTTGTTAAAGCAGGGAAAAATCTCTACATTTCTCTGAAAAATCAATTTTTATTTCACCTTTTTACGTTTATGTGTGATTTTTTCACAATGGCGGCGGTTTCTGAATAGCCGACCGTTTAATAAAATGGCGTATATTATACAACACACTTAAGAGACCTTATACAATGATTCTTTTTCCTTCTGAGCTCTATACGATATTAAAGTTTTATTATGTTGTTTATCACAGCGCCATATCATTGCTTTTGATAGTCCCAAGAGTCATTGCTATGTTTTGATTCTTGAGCACCTTCAAATGTTGCCAGATTTTATACAACAAACCACGACTATGTATGATGAATGATTCAACACATTGATGCGTGCAAAAATATATTTTTTCAGTTATTATTAAAAAAATGTTGTCCTAGTAAGAGATGACTTTTTCAATTGAATTGCAAAATATTTTGAACTCTAAGATGCATCATAATAAAATAAATAGTCCACTTCCTATTTAGTGCACCTTATATTATGAATGTTGCCTGTTGGTAAAATATAACTACTAACTGCCAAAGCCAGCAACACTGTACGTGAGATATCCGCGTTTTCCTATAGCGTGTTGGCAAAATACATAATAGAACAGAATTATCGCTTACTGGCTTGTGGTACGACAGTAAAGAATCAGTCAGTTATATTGAGCTTCGAATAACTTCTGTATACAGATTATTTGGAAAGGCATCTCACAATTTTCTTAAAGTCTTGATACTTTTTTAATGTCATAAGCACACCATTTTGTGGAGTATCTAAAATTCATATTTCTCCACCCTGATGTTAGACATCTTTTCATTACACCTAGATCAATGAAATGTAAGGAATACCTTACAGGAAAATCTTCTCCCATATATCTATTTGCAATTCCTCTAGTGCAGTTTCAGTTTCATGATGTTTTCCATTTTTTTTCTATTTCGGAAACCCTCATCTGTTCGCAAATCGCAGCCGGTCCATGTTTATATTTAAAGAAATAGATTTTATACGAGGATATTTTTCCACGCGCACTCTGTGTCTGAAGTATTCCATGGTACATCTTTTTAACTGATCTTTTAGAATGACCACTCTTTATTATTCGTTTCCACTCACAATCAGATATTGCCGAATTAATTTGTAAACGAAACCTGCTAGAAAACCCGCGTAATTTTTCTAGTATGTATGTGATGTTCATATATGTTTGTAGGTAGAGATATATGGAGATTTTAAAGTTATTTTATAGCGCATGACTTGAGATAAATTCATTCCTGGGAACTACATTTTTATTCTATAAGCTCTTCGAGAGAATTCTCTAGTAGTTATCAGACGATTATGAAATCTATTAAGATTTATTGTGTAATGTTCTACTTCTGCGTAAAGCAACAATCTTATTACTTTTCTTATGGAACTCTAATACAACTATCTATACGATTCTTTTACAACGAACTTTCAACGCCGCTATTATAAGTAACACAATAGCTATGCAACCGTATTATAATCTGTATAAGACTGCTTTGAAATTATTTTATAAGAATTTTATGGAACTCTAATACAACTATCTATACAGATCCTTTTACAACCAGCTTTTAACGCCGCTATTATAAGTAACAAAATAGCTATGCAACCGTATTATAATCTGTATAAGACTGCTTTAAAATTATTTTATAAGAATTTTATAGGACGTTATGCAACTGTTATAAAATTTGTTCACTCAGACTATTTCTTTATCGTATGATATGAGTTGTGAGAACGTCTATACAACCGCATTATAGAAATACTCATATCTTATGATGAAATTGTCGTATTGGACGCATTAAAAAATAATTTTATTGTTTCAATTTGCGCAATATAATGATTATGAAATAATTTCGTTCTTTTAGGGGACTACTTTGCTAGTTGGGATCGTACGTTTCGTTACATTAGATGATTGATTATAGGATGCAGTGTACTTGAAGATATCATCTGCCGAGTTCCATATCAAACCCAGCGTTTTAGTCGTTTTATCGTCGGTAATGAAGGTTTGCGTTAATTCAAATTTAGCTTGGGTGATATGTTCTAAAATTTCGCTATTATTTGAAACAAATTTTCTTAGATTGAAACCAGCAGAACTTAAGATACACACGAGTTCTGACAAAACTAACCTCAACTCTGTAACTTAATTTAATAATAATAATAATAATAATAAAACTTGCTTTCCCTCCTCAATGGAATTGAAGCCGGTTAGCAAGTCATCCACATAAAAACTGGACTTGATAACTTGACTGGCTTTAGGAAATTTCGATTCATTTTCTTTAGCAACTTGAAATAAAGCTCTAATAGAAAGAAATGAAGCACTGGCAGTTCCGTACGTGACCGTGTTTAACTGATAATGATTAAGTTCTTGAGATGGGTCAGAACGCCATAATATTCGTTGTAAATCACGCTGATCAGATCGTATTCTTACCATCCGATACATCTTTTCTATATCAGCAGTGACGACGTACTTGTAACTTCGAAATCTGATAACTATCGTGAATAAATCGTCTTGGATGGTAGGACCGACTTTTAGAACATCATTTAATGAGATGCCGCTGGTAGTTTTTGCTGAACCGTCAAAGACAACACGAAGTTTTGTCGTAGTGCTAGACATTTTTATTACTCCATGATGTGGTAAATAGAAGATTTTATTTTGAATTGAATCATTTGAAGTATTTATTTTGGTCATGTGTCCGAGCTTCTCGTATTCATTCATGAATGAGACATATTCTTCTTTCAATTGAGGATTTTTCGAAAGTTTTTTCTCAACGGCATAGAATCTTTTTAGAGTGAGGTCGAAAGATTCACCAAGCTGGTTTATGCTTTCCTTTAAAGGCAAACTGACAATAAATCTGCCTGCTTCATCGCGAATTGTAGTATCTACAAAATGTCTCTCGCATTCTGCTTCCTCTGAGGAATATTGAATTTTCGCTGGCTGTTCTTCAATTTTCCAAAAGCGCTCTAGCAAATTATGAATATTTTCATTTTGTAATGTTATATTGCAAATTGATTCTGAATTGGTTGTATGTGATATCGGTAGAGGTCCGGAAAATATCCAACCAAGTTTTGTTTTCTGTAAAACTGTTTGATTACCCGGCAGATTTATGCGTCCAATAGAAATAAGATCCCAAAAGATAGAAGCTCCAATAAGTAAATCAATTGGACCGGTCTCATTGAACCTTTCATCCGCCAAAGTAATATTGGACGGAATTCTGAGATCGCCCATGTTGAATGAAATAGCAGGTAAATCCTTTGTTATTTTATCGGTTATTAAAAAAGGTACATCATTCAGCATATAAGAGTTTGTTTTCGACTTTAAAGTAGCCCATGTTTTATGAAGTACGGATGTTATGCTTGAACCGAAACCTTCAACTGAATGCGTAATGTTTGATGTAGGGAGTTTTAAGATTTTGAATAATTTTTCAGTGATGAAATTTGATTGAGAGCAGTTATCGAGAATAGCTCGACATTCATGAGTGTTACCGTATTTGTCAAAAATAAGTACGATTGCTGTAGGAAGCATAACATATGAATCATTATGTGTATATTCCGCAGAGTAAGCAGTGAGAGTTGCCTGTGAAATATTAGAAACAGATTGTGAATTACTAGTTTCATTTTTTTGAGAAGGCGCTGAGTTGCTTTCTGTAGAAGATTTTTCTTTCTCTAAATGTAACAACGTATTGTCGTATTGTGTCGTAGAGAACATTTTTTGCAAGAGTGCTGATTTCTAAAGTCTCTTGATGAGTGTCCCTTACGTAGGCAATTGTTGCATGCGTTGAGTTTTCTGACCTCACTTATACGCTGTGGTATACCGAGCTTCAAAAAACTTGCACAAGTGAATATGAAGTGATCCTTTTTACAAAAAATGCATACCGGATCTGTGGTAGTGACATGCGCAACAGTTGACTCAAAGGAATTTCGTTTTGTTGGATGTCTTGGTGTTGAATTAAAAACTTTTTTGTTTGAGTGTAAACCCTCTAGCAATTGACATCTTTGATTCAGAAATGAAGTGAATTCTTTAAATGTGGGCAAATCAGATTGAATGTTCAATGCGTGTTCTTCCCATTCTCGCTTAGTAGTTGTATCTAATTTGGAAGAAACTAAATAAATAATTATGGTGTCCCATTTGTCTACTGATAATCCCAAAGACTCAAGACTTCTGAGATGCTGATTGACCGTATCAATTATGTTTCTAAGTAAAATATGAGACTCTTTTTGGATATTCTGAATATCAGTTATGGCATTTAAATGAGTTTGAATGATAACTCTTTTGTTTTCATAACGTTCGCAGAGGAGATCCCACGCTTTATCGTAATTTGCTTCAGATACTTCCAAAGCTGTCAGAACATTTGCAGCTTCGCCTTTAATACAAGATTTCAAATACCAAAACTTTTGAATTTTATTGATAGATTGGCAGTTATGGATCATTGCTTTGTATGTTTCCGAGAACTGAAGCCACTTTTCATATGCTCCATGGAATTCGGGCAGATTCAATTTTGGCAACTTTGAATTTGTAGTTTGAATTATCGAACTATTGCAATTATTTCGAAAATTGTGAGTGTTAGAAGAAGAGCTTACATCAATGTGTGAAAACTGTTTTATCAACCTCTTTGCTTGGCCAATAGTTTTGAAATAAAAATCTTCAAGTTCCGTTCTTTCTGAAAGATGATCTTCATTCGTCGTATTCTTATCAATGACCTCTAATTCAGTTTGAACATCATCTAATTGATCCCAAAGTGGTTCTATCCTTTCCAGACGTGTATTCAATTCTTCTAAATTACTATCATCTGTAATAGTTGTTAGGAATTTTGAAAATCGCGTAATTTGTCCTTTGATGCTACCTCGTTTGAAACGTAATGTTTTGATTTGTTCATCAGACATTTTGACAAATGAGAGTCTATAATATGCAATAATAAACAGTTCAGAATGAAGCAAGGAATTCGGAAGAGAAAAGGAAAAGGCCCACCTGAGATTTCCTCGGAAAACACTTGAAGTCTTTTGAGATTGCTTCTTCGGTTTGAATTACACTGTTGCTGATGGCTGCAGGTTCACAAAACTGGATCAGCTGATTTGGAACACTAGTTTGCACTGGAAGTGGTTTCTTGATTGATTTCGCTTGGTTAACATCCGGCTCGAAGGACCATGTTCGATCTTGTGAGATTTTTCACTTAATCTACTAGTTAGTTGGTGATGTTGAGGTGAATAATGATTTTTTGTCGATGATAATGAGGTGAATAAAAGATGGATTGATTAATACTTTATACTTGATGAATCAGAATACATGTGTATTGTGTACGTGACGAAGGTTATAGCTCGAATGCCGGCACGCTCGCAATTGCCTCGCATATCGTGTGTACGATGGGTACGCTTCCCTGCTAGCGCGCAGGTCGACCTGCGTACGAGTGTGCGTGCAACATAAAGTCAATTCAAATTTGAATTTGAAGGAAACAAAACACGGAATGCTATGCCATTGCAAGCCAAAGGAAAGAGTGCTTTGGACAAGAAACTTGTAGAAGTGGGGAGCTACCCTCCTTGAAGCCATCCCAGATAATGGATTTCATCAAATCTTTGGAACTGGAGGGCGAGCTGTAGGAGGCGCGATGATAACAGCTCTGATAGGGGGCACAATAGACCTTAAGGTCGCAGTGAACTGTAACCCCTTTTCACTATAACTATAACCGGTGAGGATAACTACTTAAACTTAAAACGTAGATCTGTTGGCCCATACTAGTTCCATACTATACTAAAATGGTAACTCTCTGGTCCGGCCCGGGGAATCTGTCGAAAAAGTGGGTCCGGAAGAATCTTAAAATCGCAGCGAAGCTGCGATACAGGAAAGAAATTTTCCCACGGATATTTTGGATATTTTCTGAGTTAATATTCACTTTAGGGCAAGGGTGTGATGCATACACTCACATTATTTTTTAACGTAGATTCAATATCTGCCATAAAAATGGGGTTCTAATTTGAAAAAATTGATTTTTCACGATTTTGTCATCCCTAACTTTGAAAGCGATTTTTTCACCCCCTGTATCATGAATTTCGATTTCTAAACTGGATACATCAATCTTACATCTTGAAAAATCCCAAAAATGAAAATTTTCCATCCAAAAACCTCGAAGTTATTATTGTTTCAGCGGAGCTCTATTTTCGATTTTTTTTTCGAATTTTCCCGCTCAGAGAGAATTTTCCAACCAAAACTGAAAAATGTTCTAAAGGATCTATTTCTGCAATAAAAAAATGGTGTTCTAATTTGAAAAACGGAAGTTGACGTCATTTCCGGAAAAATCGAAGGTGCTCATGCCTTGAAAATATTTTAGATTTCATCAGCATCGTGAAATACTTATAAGTGCTGAATTTCATGAAAATACGTTCAGTAGTTTCCCGTATAAAGATGGGTGAGGTTCCTCGTGAAAGACCCTGTATAGATTCGACACTCCCCTTCTAATAGGATAAATAGAGTTCGGCGCTATTTCGTTGCGGTTGCGATCAGAACTTTTGCAGAGATATAGAAAACTGCATTATCGATGAATGGCGCGAAGATTTGAATTTGCTTTTGGGTTCTTGGAGGTAAAAAAATATCTTGAAGTTCGTAGAAATTCATTTTCAATGTAATCAACAATCTCCAACAATTTGGTCAAAATTTTGTTGAAGTTGTCTAAATTACATTGAGAATGAATTTCTAAAAGTAAGGGTGGAATTTTGAATAGTAAAGAAAATTTCTGCTAGTAATATAATTATTTATTTATTCATAAGGACACAAATCGAATACAAAATTATGCTTTTCAACTATACAGGGTGTCTCAGAAGTACCGCACTTCCTTCAGGGGATCGAAAGTGAAAAATATTCTAAGCCTGAATATCCATGTTTGAAATTTTTTGATAACGTAGTTAAGTAGTTATTAATTAATGAAAGTGACCAATCAGGAGCGCCCGACAGAAGAATAAGTAGGCAGTGGGGACGCGAGAGCGAGACGCTAGTCTCTGTTTACTGCGTGAAAAGCCGGCCGCAGCTCTAGCGTCTCTCTCTCGCGTCCCCTCTGCCTACTTATTCTTCTGTTGGGCGCTCCTCATTGGTCACTTTCATTAATTAATAACTAATTAACTACGTTATCAAAAAATTTCAAACATGGATATTTGGGCTTAGAATTTTTTTCACTTTCGATCCCCTGAAGGAAGTGCGGTACTTCTGGGACACCCTGTATATGTATATAAATATTGGAAATGAATATCTGAAACATATAATTTACTGCCATATGGTGATTTAAAAAAATAATAATAATTTACTGTATTAAGAACATTCTGAGAACAAACTGTCTCATCTTAGTTTATAAATCCCTAGCGGAATCAATACTTGGACATTATTATGTCGAGGCCACACCGAGCGCTATGCTATGGACGCTACGTATGTTTTGTTCGGACATAGCGTACCAGTGTCGGTGTGGCCGGGTACATTTAAAATACCGATGGCTATATTTGAGATGCATCGCGAACATAGCGAACATAGCGTACGTAGCGCTCGGTGTGGCCTCGACATTAGACTTTTGTAATGAGGACTTTATAACAAGACACTATATAAATTAGTAGTTGAACATTAATACACTTTAAATATAATATAAGATGTTGACAGATTATATCCTACAAGACTTCTATACTCATCAAAGCCAAGTAGTGTACAAAATGTGTATATTTATATTGGAAATCTGCTCCTATGTTCATTAAAATATAGGAATCATCAGTTATATATTATATATGTATGTCATGAACAAACTACAAGAAGTCAAACAAACAGGAAATTGAACTACCTGTCAATTTGAAAAACATAGCCCTAAGAAATTTTACTATACGTAGCACCAAAAATCTACAAGATTCCAGATTCCATCAAGTCCATTTCTAAAACTGCGTTTTTTTTTTCATAAAAATTATACTACTTTCATATATCTGTTTCAATGATTATGTTTATTATTCAGGTAACTTTCTAAGTAGCCTCTGTAAAGCTCTGCTAGAAGGGAGGACAAATATCTTGCCAAGTAATCGTTAGCCCTTAGGATTTGACTTATGAAGAGTTAATGCTAGTATTTTCTGTTCTATAGTGAATCTTCTTGCAAGCAGTTTGACTGATCTGACATTTCAAAATTGTAAGTAGTAGTACCACAGAATACTTAACTACACAGAAGCGTCACTTAGCGTCGGCACTTTGATCTTCAAGGGGCAAATTTTCGTGACCTTCATTCTCTGTTAGGTAGTACATATGTCACTTTTGAGTGGTCCAGCCACATAATTCTATGGGTCCAGCTGGAAGTTTTAATTTCACGTTGACATATGTACTACCTAGCATGGCACAAGCGTCATCAAATAAAGTTTTGGCGGGAAGGCAGAAAGACGCTTCTGTGTAGTTAGGTATTCTGTGGTAGTACCTACTTCGTGTATGTCAATGTAATTTTTTTCTGCACAAGCCAACGGTTCTTGGAAAACTTTGTTCTTACTTTGCCACTACTTGCTCATGACCATATTGCCTTTTCTCAGCATACTATGAGGACCTGAAAGAAACAATTATGATTAGGAGATAGTAATTTTAAACCATATTCTGGGATAACAGCTCCCAACTGATTAATATTAGATAAAAGTCTGAAAAACAATGTATAAGGATCTGTTACCTACCTATACGATTAATTTTCTTTGGCTTATTTTCCGTCTGAAAATATTTATCCAACGTAAGCTGTTATGATCATCGCCATCTTTGACTACAATCAAAACAAAACAAGGAAAGAAACGACAGATACGGCGCCGTCTATTGCCGCTTGCAGCGCTCATAGCGGTTGCACCCAAAAATAAAACTTGTTGAATGTTGGGGGAAAGGAAGTGTCTGGACCTTAGAATATAAATTATTTTATATTCTATGGTCTGGACCCTGATAACCGCGTGGATCTGACTGAAGACGCGTCAGGTTACCATGGTAACCGGCTATATCGCTAGGGCGTTCGAGATTCAGCCCAGCATCGCAGACCAGCATATTCCGATTACGTTCCTCTTTGGCTTCACGCTCTTTATTGTGAAATGAAGGGGTCGCCACGGCTAGGTAAAAATTTTTGAATTTAATTATATCCTGTTTGAGGAGGAAATCACGAATAGGAAATATATAAATTGATTGTTTTTTTATTTTCGTAATTTTTCTAGGAAGGGCGGCGCGCCGCAGCCCTCCCTCACCAGCCGCCACTGGATTTAATCAATGAAGATGAAGAAAACGTAGAAATATTTAGAATATTTCTTGATAAATCTTGTTTAGAATGGTACAATTCTATGATTTTGAAATTAACTTTACAATCTGAGTGGTCAGAATGGAAACAAAAACATTTTGTCAAACTTTTGAGAAAAAGGCTGGTAGATACGCATTGGCTGTTAAATATCAAACAGGTTCCTTATTAGATTATGCTTCAAGAAAAGAAAGATTAATGCTTGAAGTGAGTAGAACTATTGATTGAAATACTCTCATTCAAATAATTGCTGCTGGTTTACCAAAATTAATTACAAATAGGAATAATAAAGAAGATATTTTGGAAACAAAAGATCTATTCAATGAGATTGGTAAGCTAGAGTATCTTGTCGACAGCAATAAGTTGAATAAGCAAGAAAATAGATAGGAAACAAAAATGTAGTATCTGTGATAAATTTAGGAAAGGCGAGCGCTATCATCCTGAATCGTTATGTTGTTATAATCAACGATATCGATGACACACTGAGTGGTCATTTGAAGCCAATTCGAAGAAGAGATTGTTCAGATCTTCAGGGTGAAAATCTCTTTGGATCCACCATTGTGGAAAGGTTTAAGGGATTACTTATGAATATGGAAAAATATTGCTGAAAGACCGAGATTTTGATCTTTTTTCATTCTGATACATGGCCGAATCAGTATGAATATGTCAAAATCAAAACTTATACATGAATGTATTCAATAACATTTCAGATTGAGGTCATATATATTCATCTCATCAAAATTTCTGTACAAGTTCGAAATTAAAATAAACTATTGAAAATTCATTATTCACAATAACAAAATAGTCTAAATAATTTCAAATTATCTCGATATAATTAAGAAAGCATTAAGAAATATAAAAAAATCCCATAGACTAGTCTATGCTAAAAAAGGTCCATGACTATCAACATTATGAAGACACCACAGATAAAGAAATATCTCATAATTTATTCATTATGAACTTTTTCATATAAACATGACAGAATTTCAAATACTAAAAACTTTCATTTTCTCTTAGTGCTACTTTTAAATCAAAATGAAGAAAGCAATTTTTGAAGCAAAGTAGACTATATTTTGATGAGATTATTTTCTTTGGATAGCATCACTTAAAAATTTCTTCTCTTACTGAGACAAACTACTACTTAATAAAAAATTCACACTTCAGAATTAAAATGGGCATGATTATTTTCATAAAGATAATAATGGTGATGAATTTCGAAAACTGATGCTATAAACGCATGAAATTTATAAAGCCAATGTTTATTGATGAAATTGTCCAAGATTAAAATCTAATCTATCTTCCTCCATTATTCAATTTATCTCTACAAAAGGTCCAATCTAATCCAACTCTGGAAATCCATTGTTCTTCCCTTTTCGATGACACCTTAGTGTATTCACTTTCATCATAGATCAGTGTACCTTTACTATACTGAACTATTTCAAATATTCAATTAAAGGACCCTGCACTTTCCTTATGGCAAATGGCGTTTCATCAAATGTTCTAATTTTTTGGTAGAATGTAGTACCCGACCTACTGATCAAAAGTGTCCATGGCCCCAACTCAATCCTAAGACTAATTTTTGAGTTGCAGGGCGTTGAAGTTTCACCTACTTTTACTATTCGCGTATCTCGAAACAGAATCGAATGAACTTCAATATTTCTCAAGAAACATTTCAATCCATCCCCAGGGTGGAACCATATAGATTATAGAGGAATATGACCGGAAATCGTTACGAATCTGGTTATCCATAATTCGATTTTGAATTATAAAATATGTCAGTTCCAGAGCGATAACGTTCGCAAAATGAACTATTTCACTAGATATGTTGTTACATCGAAAAAAAAACCTGAAATACCCAGAATTCATACTGGGTGATTCCCCAGTTTTTCACAATGAAGGTTGAGTCGACACCCCGTATTTTTGGGTTGATTTAAGGTGTTTGTTTGATTTTTTCAGAGCATATTATCATGGACTTCAAAGAATACAGGGTGATTCAGTCATGAAATAAACTGTGAACCTCACGAAAATACAATAAAAACCACCTTTTTTTCATCACCCTCTATTTCAAGATTAACTCCGTTGAGGTGGGAGTTTTCTTTCACCGCTGTACTTGATATTAAAACATCAATACGGCTGAGAGTTTTTATCCACTTCCTATGGCCAGATTTTTTTTATGTAATATGAAAATTATTAATTTGCAATTCTGATTGAAATCAAATGAAAAACCACTCTTGAAATCGAATCGCAAACCACTGATAAAAAACACTACAAGAATCGTAAATTGAGGTTCGATTGTGGCCTAAATAGTATTGAATAGCATAGGGATTTTGGAAAAGGTATATCGAAGATAATTTCTTTTTCATTTGATTTCAATAAGAATTGCAAATTAATAATTTTCATACTACATAAAAAAAATCTGGTCAAGTGGATAAAAACTCTCAGCCGTATTGATGTTTTAATATCAAGTACAGCGGTGAAAGAAAACTCCCACCTCAACAGAGAATCTTGAAATAGAGGGTGATGAAAAAAAGATGGTTTTTGGGTATTTTCGTGAGGTTCACAGTTTATTTCATGACTGAACCACCCTGTATTCTTTGAAGTCCATGATGATATGTTCTGAAAAAATCGAACAAACACCTTAAATCAACCCAAAAATACAGGGTGTCCACTTAACCTTCATTGTAGATAGTATCTATAATAATGGATCACCCAGTCTGAATTCTGAGTATTTCAGGTTTTTTCGATGTAACAACAACATATCTAGTGAGATAGTTCATTTTGGGAACGTTATCGCTCTGGAACTGACATATTTTATACTTTCAAAATCGGGCATGCATTCAGTTATGGATAACCCTGTATTCGTAACGATTTTCGGCCATATGTTTGCTCCCTGAGGATGGAATGAAATGTTTCTTGATAAAAATTGAAGTTCCTTCAATTCTGTTTCGAGATACGCGCTTAGTAAAAGTGGGTAATTCTCAACTTCAACGTCCTGTATCTCAGAAACTAGTCATATGATTGAGTTGGGGCCATGGACACTTTTGATCAGTAGGTCAGCAGTACTACATTATACCAGAAAATTACAACATTTGAACGCCATACGCCATAAAGAAAGTGCGGGATCCTTTCTGTGTGCTCAGTAACATTTGAAAATTCCATAGCTTTGGTGGTTATTCCATCGCTGTTATATTCCACAAATAAATTTCATGAAACAACCTTTTAAATAAATGTCCAACCGTTGAAAAATCCAGAGCCGTTGAATTTTTAAGCTGAAAACTTTATATGGAACACCAGTTCTAAGGAATAGCATTTAACCTCTGGTCATAGCTAGAAACTTTAGACTGTAAGAGTCACATTATCTTTTATTAGACTTCTGATTTTGTTCTAGTGAACTAATAATTTGAGTGGTTTCCATGGCATGCTCAGATTAGGAAAATCATATTTGAATAATAATCGGAGATAGTTAGATCTACTCGAACTTCAACCAAATTTCATGAGAAAAAAAAATAATTCACATAAAATGAAATAATTCCAGACAATTATTATTGAGAATAACAGATTACCCAAGCAGTTAAGTTTAGCTCCATATCACAGCCTCCATTACAAGCCCTTCTCACATATTTGGGACTCATTACATATACTTGTAATAATGATTTATATTCTATACATGTTATGTTAAGCATGAAGTCGTGGTTGATGTAAAATTACAACAATTCACACACTCAACACAAATAGAGACAAAAATTTCAAAAGCAACAATAGAACTGGTTAATTTTCAAGACTATGGTGGGCGATATTCCGCAATGCTGCCGATTTATCCAATGTCAACATGCTATCTCTGAGTATTCATTCTTTTCATCATTAGCATACATTGAAAAACAGAGAAATTCAACTATATGGCAACACTGCAGTCATAGTCATGCTACATTCAACATGAACAGATTTCAATAATTTCTGTATTGAATTTGCAAATAAGTTAAAGCATTGAATTCATAGTTGTATGTCACTTTTAAAGATTATTATTGAATTCAGACTCTAGTGGGTGAATTTTCCAAGCTTCGTTCGCAAGCCTGACATACTTTAGCGTCTCTCATGTTGACCAGTGTGCAATGTTCACATTCAGGACCCCCTACTTCAATATCTTCATCTTCATAACACCGAGACTTACTGCACATTTTACAGATATTCCTTGTGCTTTTATTCAGAAACGTGCAAGCTTTACACTGCCAATCAGATATCTCAGCTTTCAACTTCTCATCCTTTTTCGAAGATTTCAAAGTTTGTTTTGTTAGTGTTGACTTATCTGGATTGTCAACTTTCGTCTTCGCTGCAGATATTTTCGAGATTCTTCCTGACTGTTTTTTTTCATTTGGAGATAGGTTATCATATGAACTGGCCGGTGACACATCCACGTGTGCCTTAGAATCAGACGTTTTTCTCTGTTTGTTTGCTTTATCAGAGCTTTGTTTCGATTTATTTGATAGTGTCAAATTATTCATCGAGATTTCAAAGTTGGATAATTTAGATTTTTTCGAATCTTTTTCTTTCTTTTTTTTATCAGACATCTTATAATCTACTTTCGTTCTTCCGTCAAGACCTAAACTTAAAACATCACCTCTTTCTCCCAAGTCTTTGTTGTAACCTTGAGTCTCCAAAGTTTTATAGACATAATCCCAATCTTCAAACTGGGAGTCAGTCTTATCAGAATCTCTGTTATCTCTGCCCATCAAATCTACCCCATTGTAATTGGTGTACATGTCCCCCATATTATGTGATTTTTGCATAGTTCTGGAATGACAAGGTCTATCGACGATGTCATAATTGCTTTGGGGCTCGACCTCTATCAACTGCGCAATTGGAACAGGATTATATAAATGATGATTTGTAGGTCCATTCGAGTAGTAATAACCGCTCGAGCTAAATTGTGGTTTTATCATTTGTGAAGGATAAGACATCGTTGAATGTTGAGGACACGCCATTTGAGCGTAAGACATGCATGCGTTTTGGCAGCAACCATTGACACCATACAGATAGTGGGGTGAAACCATAGAAGGAGGTTCATGATTGGACAAAGAATGATTCGAATAACAAGGGTGAACATTATACATATTCATGTTTCCTGGTGGTCCACTGCGAACGTGGTCTTGAAAATGTTTTTGTTGGTACCCATATTTTAAGGCTTTTATAGAATGTTCCAGGCTGCAGAGATGTTTTTGTCGAAATTCAAGGATTTCCATCCATGAAATATTTATATTTGAACCTGTCATTTCTTCCCAAATAGCTTTCATTATCTGTAAAAAATAAATTTTTTGGGTATCAAATGAGGGTATGTATAATGAAGTTTCATCATTCTGTAAAAATTATAATAGGTATTTGAGCTGTTTAATTTCATCTTAATATCTTTTTTTATCCCTAATGGAATCAACTAATTCTAACCTAAGATTCATTATCCCATAATTTGATAATCGTTCGTTTCTTCCGATGTCACGCTATGTAATGCTGATATGAAATTGGAAAATTTACCACTTGCTGAATAACAAATTTGAAGAAAATGCGCTGAATCATGATGTGTTTACGAACGGTAGTCCAAATAAGTATTAAAAATAATTGATTACGAAATATCGTCCTTTGGTAAGAACCGGATTAACCATATGGGAGCCTCTATGAAATGCACGTCCAGAGGCCCTTTTAAACATATCATAAAATTCAAAATATCTCAGTCAGGATTCAGGAATTTTTGAACACCTTGTAGGTAGATTCATATTCATATTTTTAAGAAACAAATTGAGAAAATTGATTGACAGTCGTAAAATATTGACAGCACTTGACAATCTATGATCCTGGATCTGTTGTTATAGAATAATGAACAATTTTGCATTTATATGAATATATCATTCTTGATTTAAAAACGAAGTTTCATCAATATCGCTCTGTTGTTTCGAAATTATCAGGAAAACAAAATTTCGAATGACCATATTTACGGAACCCTTTGTCGTATTTTGCCCATTCAGAAACGCAACATCTCATTTTAAATCTAACTCTAAAAATGATCAATCACCGGGTTTTCCTGTCCGATAGTTATCATGTTTAGGGTTGGAAGCTAAGACTATATAGAGACCCCTTTTTTTACATTAGAATGTGTCGCATCTGAAACTTAGAGCAGGTCGATTGTACCTTATACTAGTCCACTAGAATCGTTTGCAATATGTCCATGTTGCCAAACTGAGCAGATTGTAGGTTTCTCTGATGACGTATTATCATACACATAAACTATTTATCTCATTTACAATGCTGAATTGATATAATATCTCGTAATTTTCAATTGAGACAATCTTTTCGGATATATATTTGATGAGTAAATCGAAGAATATAATTGATTATACTATTTTATGCTAGGGATATTGTACCGAAGAAATTCAGGTTAGATTTATGACAACACCGCCCTTAAATCTACTTCAGTTCGAACAGAAATGGAAAGATACTTTGGCCAACACGTGGTTCTCGATAAACCAACGTTGCCGGAATAATCCGTTGAATTACAGGAGAAACATTGGTGGTTGTTTATGATTCAGTGGCGTAGAATCTTAAGGAAGCTTTCAGCTTGTATCTGTTCAGGTACCTACAAATTCATAACACAGTCAGGATTGTTTGCTGTTTTGTAACAATGTAGACAGTCTCTGCTACATTCATTGTCAGTTTGTCGTTACATAAACACTCGTTGTGAAGAATAAGGTCTTGATTGGCCAAAAATTCAAGTTTGTTGGGATTACTATCAGACAATACTAGTATATAATTATATTCTAACAGTTATATTCGGTAAATGAACTTAGAATTGGTGTATTTTTTTTTAAATAATGAGTATCACAATATTCCCAATAATTCAATAGCAAAATCACAACAGGATTTAAAATATTGGAGTGATTCGATCTTCACTTGATGGAAATTCATTTTGATAGGAAGTAAATGATAAGTTAGTCTATTTTCAATTTTAATAATTCAAAAATCAATTGTTTCGCCATATAGTAGCTTTTTCAGATTTCAAATTTCTCTTTCTGAAATTTACCGCATTTTTTCATGATCAGAGTAGACGCGAACTTCTGCTTTTTCCTTCGAAAAGTTTCCAAAGGTTCGTGTACGCTGATACAAGTTCGAACTTGTCGCAAAATGTAGGTACTTACAAGCTTTCCGCCTCTTTCTCTCAGCAACTTTGAATTGTCGAGTGTTGGACTCCGATTGGTTTATTTATTACAACAATTGTTTCGCTGTCATTTGATTCCTATAAAAAGGAATTTCCATCAAGTGAAGACCGAGTTAATCCAGTATTAAATATTTTTGTAGAGTTGAAATTGGTCATTTTCAAAGCTTTAGAGTGCTGAGCACTGAAAAAATTCATTATTCTTCTCATTTGTGAAATATTTTCAATAAAATTACATATATTGAAGGGAAGATTTATTCTGCAAAACAATAAATGTCGCGGCAGAAGTGATTTAAAATCGCACGCCCATGTTCATCCAAAGTTAAGGATTTATGCGGTGTTGCCACAAAACGTGGCCGAACAAAGAGATCCGATCTTTTATCCTTGTTCCACTCATTGTGATGACTTTCAATGTGGGAGCCAAAACAAATCATGATTCTACAAGGGAATGCGATGTCTATCGGGTATAGTCAAAGGTTGGAAGTACATAAATTATATGGATTCGTCATCAGTGAGTCGAACCGTCAAAGTAATAAAGAAGAATCTTTTATTGCTCTGCGATCGAACAGAGTCGTTTGAAACCATTTCTCGCCAAAATTCAAAGAACTAAATTATGAACCCCTCATTTAAGTAGAACGAGCGCTCAAAAATTGAAAATAATAATGAAATTTAATATGTTTGTGACCAGTTCTTCAATATAATTCAGCCCGGCCTCTAAACACTCGTTCTATGAACTTATACATATTAGCATTGAGTTTAAATATTTAAACTCAATGATATTAGGAAGATTCAAATTTGCCAGTTCGAGAAAGCAATGGTGCTAGTTCGAAGTTATCCTGTTATGGACTTTTTTCTCATTGTTACACGGATGAATTGTAAGGATACATCAATATACAGAGTGTAAAAGCCAAATGGAATGGATTCGATAACGAATAAATGAGGGGAAAAACGTCGATTTGTAATTTTGAATGCGCATATTTTTCAAGAAAATAAAATTATATAGGTTGTTCCATGCGACCGTGGCCAATACCAAATTTCTTATTTCAAATGCAACCCCGGCCCTGTATATTATTCATTTTTTTGATTCTTCAGAAAATTCTAGACATAATTCATGTACAACTCATGTACAACATAATTCATCTTCAACTCTTTCGGAAATATCAAGTGCTTTCAGATTTTTTACAAAAATTAACATTTTGAATGAAAATCATTTTATTTCACAAATTCGATACATTACACTCAATACTTATTTCCCATTTACCTCTTGATATGAAGAAAGTAAGCAAAAACCATTACTGAGAAGAAATTAAAAAAAACAAAAACAGATTTGTTTATTCTCATAGCCTGAGTAACACGTTGTCTGTTTGCATGACAATAAGTGATCAGTGTAAGTGCTTTTGTCTTTTGAATTTCGATAACTGTACGTAATAATATTAGAAAAATGGTTCATTTAACAGAAATGCACAAAATAACCATTCTTCAAATGATTGGTTATGGAAATTACACACGGACACAAATGGAAGTTTCTCGCTTATTTCACGAAAAATTTCCAAATTTGCCGCCTATATCGCAAGAAACAATTAGCATAATAGAAAAGCAGTTTCGAGAGCTTGGTCATGTGAGACAAATAAAAAAAAATTGCTGCCAAAGCAGTAAGAGATGATACGAGATTGGATGCTTGAGTTTCAAGAAAGCCCACATAATTCTGTTCGAAAAGTAGCCCCGCTCTTCACCGTCAGCCACACGTCAATATTTCGAATATCAAAGGAAAGTGAGATGCATCTCTATATGTAGAATGATGACAACTCAGGAGCTCATAGAAGACGATTTCGATAGGAGAACGCATTTTTGTGAGCAAATGATGGCATTGATGGAAATGTTAGATAACAATGTGATCCAATCAGAAAATGTTTTGTTTTCTGATCAGAGTACACTACACGGTAATGTAAATCGTCAAAATTGCCGCTATTGGTCTCATGAGATTCCTCACTGGATGAGAGAAGAACATACGCAATATCCTGAAAATGTTAATGTTTGGGCAGGAATTGTTGGAAATCATATCGTAGGTCCCTTTTTCATTGACGGCAACTTGAATGGAGAAAAATATTTAGAACTACTCCAAAATAATGCCGTACCAACTTTGATAAACTTATATCCTGATCCAGCAAATCCACAAGTTCCTGCCAATATAATATGGTTTCAGCAAGGTGGAGCACCGCCCCATTACCAAATCAATGTCCGGCAGTACTTGAACCAAATTTTTCCAAATCGGTGGATAGGAAGGCGCGGATCGATAGAATGGCCAGCACGATCTCCTGATCTGACAACATAAGACTTCTTTTTGTGTATACATATGTCGAAAGTATTGTATACGAAATGAAACCCTTGAACTTAGACGACCTAAAAAACCGAATCACGCTTGCGATTAGATCAGTCACGCCTGAAATGTTGAGTAACGTTAAAAGACAATTCTACACCAGATTAGCATGTTGCCAAGACGTTCGCGGCGAGCATTTTGAACATTTCCTACATTGATATTAATGTTTTTTTTGTGTTTTTTTTTAATAATCAGAAAATAAACAGTATCACTCATTAGGTTTCAAGTGTAATGTACCGAATTTGTGAAATAGAATAATTTTTATTTGAAACGTTGATTTTTGCAATAAATCTGAAAACACTTAATACTTCCGAAATAGTTAAAGATAGGTATAGGACAAGGTGCATGAATTGTGTCTAGAATTCTCTGAAGAATCCAAAACATAAATAATATACAGGGGGTTGCATTTGAAATAAGAAAGTTGATATTGGCCACGGTCGCATGGAATACCCTATATAATATTATTTTCTTGAAAAATATGCGCATTTAAAATCACAAATCGACGTGTCCGAGCGTTTTTCCCAACACGCCCTCATTTATTTGTTATCGAATTTATTCCATTTGGCTGTTACACTCTGAAATTTTGCGTTTATTCTTTTCATGTCACGTAAGTAGTTATTTCGCATTCACTAAGAAAATCTTCTTTTTCGAATAATTTATTCATTTGATTATTTTTTTGCACTTCTTTTGGAAATTATTTTGTCAATAATTGGCTAACACTTCATATACACAGGGTGTTTCACTATAAACTGGACAAACATACATGTCTGGGTGCCGGTGGGACAAATTGCAAATTATTAATAATGTTTTCTTTCTTTCTGTATAGCTTAATTTACAGAGTATACCACATTTTTCCTCTGTGAAAATTATTGTATTGGCTGCTTCTTTCAGCAAACCTCTCGTGAGTCGACCATATTTTCATTTTTTTTTAAATCTTACCTACTCTTTTTTTGTAAAATGCATTCATAAAAACAATCTGGGATAAAATGAGAAAACATGATTGTCCGACAAAAATCGTGTGGCTTTGAGCGTGTCTACCAACATGATGTCTAAAATTTTTTTCAAATTATCAATACCCTCCTGATTTTTTCAGAATCGGTTGATATAACCATATGGAATATTCAAATGCAATTGTCCGATAGAAAATGTGGCGTTTTCCTTGTCCGCCTAATGAAAACGATTTTTTTGAGTTTTTAAACTCTTTAATATTTGTCGGACAAGAATGAATTTATATTTCAGATAGATTCGTTTCATAGAAAAAACAAATGTCCACCATATAAAATGCGGCAAATCCTCAGTCGGACAAAAAAACTACTTCGAAAATATGGTTTTGTTTCAGTATCTTCCTTCGATTATTATTTAAATGAAACTATTGGTTTCAATTGAAAGTGTATAATTCAAATTGTTTATTGGCATCTTTATTCAAATCTTATAAAAAACCAAAGGTTGGAATTCGAGAGCAGAATTCAATCTCTATCGGAGACACTGTCATTCTCATCAGAGTCCGTATCCGATAAATTTGCTAATTCGTCAGTAAGGCCAACCTCCTTGTGATCATCTGAATCTGAAAAATTATTGATTATAAATTCTAGAGAGCTATGGGAAACTTTTCACACTATACCTATGTTTTCAGTTGTTATTTCTTCAAATGATGGACACCTCTAAAAAAAAACACGTTCAAAATGCACGTGAGAACCTTCAATATACAAATGTATTTATAAAACTTACCTGTCACCCTACAAATACTTCTTCCACACATTAAATTCTTTGTAACAAGACGAATGGTATCCAGTAAAAGTGTCACACCAATCGCTAGGTGGAATGACATTTTTATATTTATGATGTTTTCTTGATGCCAATAATATTTTACACTGTCTAAGAATGTCCTCCCTTTTCGGTTTGAAGCCAGGGTTATGTTTTCAAATATTTGCACAAAAAACACTCCATCACGACTGAAAATATTATATCGAAAACAACGGAAAAACTACTAAATAGAATAAAACACGAATTATTTCAAGAAGAGAAAATTCGGCAACACACTATAATTCGTCTACGCAGTTTGCAGTTTCAGACTACAGAGGACTGTGGTGCAAAACCGAAACAGAACTTATAAATAAATAGGTACTATTTTCACAACCCTTCTTATTCCGCAAACGGAATTCCATGAAACTGCCACTTTCCTTTCGAAGAATTGATGACTTCGACCTGGGGTGGAGATTCCATATTCAAAGGGTGCATTTTTTATTTCGATAGTCCACTTTCTCATATTTCTAATTACAGCTTCAGCCCTTAGGACCTCATCAACTGAATAACTTTCATCGAAATTCAAATGTCAAATATAATGATTGAAAATGTTAGACGCAAGTCTCCCTGAAACGCGACCGACGACGGACGCTCATAGAACTTATAGTACATGGAATGCCATTAGCCTTGCTGCTCAGCTTAAAAAAGTGGATAAACATCTCAAGTTGGAGGAATACCGAAATTTATATGTTCCCATGGATACGACTTGTCATACAGAATAGAAACACAGAAATACTATGAATTTAATCGTCAAAATCCGATTCACTTGGCATTTCGGCAAACATTTCTGTGTTTCTGATCGGTGTGACAAGTCGTATCCATGGAAACATGGAAATTTAGAGATTCCTCCAACTTGAGATGTTTACCCACTTTTTGATTTGGTAATAGCATTCCATGTAATATAAGTTCTATGCGGACGCTGGTCTGCCGCGTACAACTTTCATGGATACGGTCGTATCCATGGTTTTCCAAATGTATCACTAGGAAGTTTAACACGGCAGACCCGCGTCCGTCGTCGGTCGCGGTTCGGGGAGACCAGCGCCTTAGGCGCTGGTCAGCCAAGGGATGCGCGGCTAGATAGAAGACTAGTCTCCACTGGTTTCAACCTTGGAGCATCAGGGGGGGAACTCCATTGTATTAAACCCCTTACCTCTGCATGCGGGGCTCTGCTGAGGTGAACTGTCCAGACCCTTGCTTCTCGTGGGACCAAACATGGATCAGGAAAAAAAAAATCAAACACCACCGGAAAAGGGGTGGAGAAACCCTCCGCCTCTTCTTCCGGGCACCCTTCACAGGGGAAGGTCAATAGACCAAAGGGAATTCGACTGCCATTCCAGTTGCCCCAACTGGGTGGCAGAGATGACCCGCTAAGGAGGAGTCTCAGTGGAGCGGTAGTGCGGAGGTATCTGCGACTCCTCCACCAGGGTGTTAAACCTAAGGAGGCTAGGGTGCAGGCCCTTCGGCGCTCGGATCTGGAGACCACACCTTCGGGGAGCAAAAGAGGTTCGGAGCTTATGACGCCTCCGCAGCGGCCTCCACCTAAAAAGCAGAAGACGGCTGCAGCAAAAACTGGGCAAGCCACCGGTTATGCAGCAGCTGTCAAAGCTAAGAAAACCTCTAGGGTGGGAATTTTACCCAAGAAATACCCTACGGCTACCCTGGACGCCGAGAAACTTTCCTACCTAGAGGACATTCCAGTGGAGATGGGCCAGAGCCAGGTAAGGAGGATCCACTAGGCTGGCGTTGATTTCAGATATGGAATGATGCTGGTGGACTGTGGATCTCAGGGATCCGCGGAATGGGTCAAAAGATCAGTTCCGCAATTGAAATTTTGGAAAGGACCCGAGTTGGTGGTGCTAGAGGGAGACGACATCCCCAAGCCCACCAACATCAAGGTCCTCTTTCCAAGAAGCCAGGAGATGCAGTCTGAGAGAATCCTCAGACTCGTGGAAGTTCAGAACTCCAACTTCAACACTGGGGCATGGAGAATTCTGAACTCCAAGAAAGAGGGCAAGGAAACGGTCCTCACGATTGGGATCGATCTCCAATCCGAAGAAGCCCCGAAGGCAGAGGGATGCAACCTAAACTTCCGGTTTGGGCGCATCCCAGTCTCCCAGGGCTGGAGGGCAAAATTGTCCCTGCGGGGAGTTCAATGGACGTGGAGATGCCCTCCACATCCCGATAACCCAAGACGCAGGGAGAAGAGGCAGACGCAAATCTGGGCCAACCTGGTGGCTCTACCGGGGCGCCAATGGAAGAGGAGATTTTCTCTGCTACTCGGAGAACTGAGCTGAGCTGCCTGGTGGCCAAAGGTACCGACTCACATTCCGGAAGGGAAATACCGCACAAGGAATCTGAGAAGGAACAGGAGAAGATGAAGGTTGGGGCGTGAAGGGACTGGGTGACCACCATCCCCCCCCCCCCAAAATAACAACACTTCATCTTCCCAAGAGTAGTACAAGCGAACCTGCAACACGCGAAGGGCTCTTCAGCGGTGATTGCAAGGTCATTTGTGAGTTTCAATTTATTTCACAAATTCGGTACATTACACTTAAAACCTAATAAGTAATACTGATTATTTCTTAATTATTAAAAAACAAACTATAATAAAAAAATCATTTTTTAAGACAAGCTTTCATGGTAGCAACACTCATCCGCCATTTGAAGCCGCCATCTTGAATTCCTCAATTTTGAAAAATCGTAATTTCCGACCCAGAAAACCCCCAGATACCAATTTTTTAATAGAATCGGATCATAATCACAAAACTCGTCCGCCATATTGTAGCCGCCATCTTGAATTTTGTAATTTTGACATCAGAATCATCATTGACGAACCCAAAAACCCCCAGATACTAATTTTGAATGGAATCGGATGATAATTACAAAACTCATCCGCCATTTTGTTTTTTTTTCTATAAAAAATATTTCATGATGCATTATCACCAGAATTATGTACACCTGCCAAATTTCAAATCAATCAGACGATTAGAAGCGTGTCATATTTAACTTGCAAGATTTGATTACAGACAGACAGACAGACACCGGGACAGGTGAAACTAAATAAAAGCTTGTAAAAAAACATTAATGTCAATGTAGGAACATGGGCGCCTGTAGAAATTTTTCTCAGGGGGGCCAAAATAAAAATTATCAAAATATTGAGGGTGTTGTGCTGAAAAAAGATAAGGCCATCAAAATCTCAGGGCGGTGGCCCACTACCAAAGATAAAAAGGGATGAGACAATTGAATCATATGGAAGGAAAATTTAGGATAGAGTATTCATATTGAAGAGTAGTACATATTTAGTATCTATCATATATTCGTGGAGTATAAATAAATATTAGTGATTTGTATTATGCTACATTTTATTGAATAAAACAATGAAAAATGGAACGGAAATTGGTTCATATTATCCAGTAGTGTTTTTGAATTCTAGAGCATCTATGAGCTTCAGTACATATATGTTGTGGGCTTTGTCAGTCTGAATCTTCTATAAAAGGCCAAATCATTCATTTCCTCGAAATAGTTTGGAAATCCGAAAATCTAATTCCATCATTGGTAAACTTCTTCACCTTCTAATACCCAAAGGGCAAAAAGTAATATTGATATTTTTGACAATATCAAAAAAGTGACGTTATGATGTCTACATAGGCCTGGCTTAAAATATAAAGCCTCCGAATGTGGCGGCTTAGAGTTAAGCCAGCCTAAAAGCGTTCATGGATACGGAGCATACGAATTCATAACGTTAAACGAGCTTAAGCTTTAAGCTTGGCTTAATAGTATACGGCCAATACGGCCGCACTGATCACTTATTGTCATGCAAACCGACAACGTGTTACTAAGGCTGAGAATAAACAAATCTGTTTTTGTTTTTTTTTAATTTCTTCTCAGTAATGGTTTTTGCTTACTTTCTTCATATCAAGAGATAAATGAGTTTAATGTATCGAATTTGTGAAATAAAAGAATTTTCATTTAGAATGTTAATGTTTGTAAAAAATGTGAAAACATTTAAGGGTCTACATTCCTGAAAAAAAAGGGAGTCAGAAACGATTTATTTTTTCCGATTGATGAAGGGATGTATGAGTGTATAAAGATAAAAATAATAAAAAAAAATTTATAAGTATTAAATGCATGAAAAGGATATTCCTCATCATTTTTGGTTATTTTTCAACATTTCCACCATCAAAACTAACAAATATTTTTGTGTTTTTTCATTTCAGTATTGAAGTCTTTCATTTAGTTAATGCAATGTCTATCTCCTCTTTCTTTTAGAATTTACCGTTTTTTTGTAAATGATATTAAAAGAATGTGTTGTTTTCGCGAAATTTATTTCCTTGAATTTTACTATTCGAAATGATAAATATTCATTTTCCTCAAAGACAAGTCATTAAGGATTGTTTTAGCCGTCGATTAGTGAAAATGAATTGTTTCTGACAATTGTGGATTCTAACGTGGAATTGAATTTCTTTTAAATGACACGCCCCCCAGGTATCCCCTCCCAAATGACTGATGAAGGAAAAAGAGAGTATTATACCAAATTATACAGGCAGTATGATATCTAGTTCAGGGTAGTATTTCTAGTTATATTCCCTGTGCCCCAACATTTGTTCTATTAAGCTGAATAATCCAATAAATAAAAATTAATGCAATGCACTGCCATCTGGCGGTATACGTTTCTTACATTGAAGGCGAAAAAGTTGAAGATAGGTATAGGACATTGTGCATGAATTATGTCCAGAATTTTCTGAAGAATCCAAAAAATAAATAATATACAGGGGGTTGCATTTGAAATAAAAAAGTTGGTATTGGCCACGGTCGCATGGAACACCCTATATAATTTTATTTTCTTGAAAAATATGCGCATTTAAAATTACAAATCGACGTGTCCGAGCGTTTTTCCTAACACCCTCTCATTTATTCGTTATCGAATTTATTCCATTCGGCTGTTACACTCTGTATATCTTTCTTGACTAATACATTTATGAAGAATAATTTTATTTGCAATGTTATAATTTTTTAGTCACCATTATGTCTCTGTTAAGGAAGTGTGTTGCAATGTTGATAACATTGTGTAACTTTCGACATAATTCTACGTATGGGTTGGTAACCATGCATTTTGATAATCAAGAGATATATGAAAATAAAAATAAATGATAGACATTTTTTACGAACTGATCAAAAAGTAAAGTAAAGTGTCAAATTCTTTCATACAAAAGTGTTAAAAAAAGGCTGAGTACACACCGATAAATAACAAAAGTCATAGCATCCGCATACATCGCTGGAGATCGGCCAATAACACCGCCCGAGGAAGTACAGCGGCTAGTACATAACTGCAACAGCAAGAAGTTGCCAATCATAATTGGATGTGATGTCAACGCATACAATACTATTTGGGGAAGCACGAACAATAACACCAGAGGTTAGTGCTTGCTTGAATATCTCTTGGCAAACAATCTCGAGATATTGAATGTAGGGACTACACCAACTTTTGTCACGAGAGCGACAGAAGAGGTCCTGTAACTTCCTGGAGTGTTATGGAAGAACCTTCACTCTCTGATCATAGAATTATCGAATTTAAGGTGGAGGGAGATACTACCTCGCCATCCTTGATGCGAAATCCTAGACAGACAAATTGGTTTCTTTATAGGAGTCATCTGAAGAATAATTTTGACCAAATCGGAATAGGGCGGGAAAAACACCGTTATTACGATTTAGAGCAACATGTAGAGCAGGTAAGCGAGGCAATGATGGAGGCTTTTCACTCCAGCTGCCCACTGAGTAAGGCTCGATCAAGTAAAGAAGCTCCTTGGTGGAATGACAACCTGTCAAAACTCCGAAAGGAAGTCCGTCGTCTCTTTAATAAAGCCAAACGAGACAGTAACTGGTAAGGGTACACTGAGAAACTTACTCAGTACAACAAGAAAATCAGGAAGGCCAAAAGACTTAATTATCAAGCCTTTTGTGAAAATATCACTTCCACTACCACAGCAGCCAGACTTCAGAAGGTCATGGCAAAAGGGGAAACTAACCCCACTATGACGCTTAAAAGGCCAGACGATTCTTACACTGTAGGAGAGAAGGAACGATCCATTCTTCTTCTTGAAACACACTTCTCAGGTAGTGAGTTAGCAATGAAGCACACCAAGAACTCCCGCAAGGAGGACTGGGACATTGCTAAGAGTATATTCACAAGGCAATGACTTGAATGGGCAATAAGCACCTTTCAGCCGAATAAATCCCCGGGAGTGGGGTGTTTCCGATACTCCTGCAGAAAGGAGTGCTAGGGATCCTCCCTCATCTACTGAATATCATAAGAAGCAGCTCAACATTGGGTCAAATACCTGAAAAATGGAGAAGAGCAAAAGTAACCTTCATTCCCAAAGCAGGGAAAAATGGCAGGACTGACTCCCGATCCTTCAGACCCATCGTCTCTTCTTAAAACGATGGAGAAGGTCGTAGATAATTACATAAGAACGGAGCATCTGGAGAAAACACCACTTCACAATTGTCAGCATGCTTACAAGGCCGGACGTTCAACGGAGACCGCTCTGTATCAGCTGAATGAAGTCATCCAGAGAATTCTGAATAACAAAGAAATCGCCATGTGTGCCTTACTGGATGTATCTGGGGCCTTTGACAACACAACACACGCGTCTGTCAGAGATGCACTTGAGAAGGGAGGAGTGAATAATACCATCTTAAAATGGAAGTACATATAAGGTGTTAACGACGAGAATAGCTGAGACATCGATGGGCGAGGAATCCGTCTTCGTCAAAGCTACTCGTATGGAGCCTGGGAGGGGATGAACTTCTACACAGGCTAATGGAGCTTGGCTTCGAATGTGTAGGCTGTGCTGACGACATAGTACTCATAATTAGAGGCAAATTCGAAGGCACTCTCTGCGACCTACTGCAAAAGGGCCTTGGAATTATTGAACAGTGGTGCATGTCAGTGGGGCTGAACATCAACCCAACCAAGACCACATTTTCCGTTCACTCGAAAGAGGAAATTTCCAGTCATGAAAATATTAACATTAAACGGAAATATCTTGGAGTGGGGGGTCTGAAATCAAATACCTATACTCCATTCACTTTTATAAAGTATCGCGGTTTGCCATGAAATTTTGACACATTTCACCGCGTATATTTTGAAAATGTTAGGTTATGGTCATTGCACTGTCAGATACGCCCACAACGTTGTCGTTTCTGCTAAAAAATCGTAGTAATTACGTATTCATCAAAATGTTCATTTACTTGGGGAAGTTAATGAATTTGAGAAAATATTATGTTAATTCAGAAGACATTTAAATACATTTTTGCACAACCTGAAATACTCCAGCATGAAAATGTAGTAGTTCTACGAAACCTGCGCCACAGTTAAATCTTCGAAGAACTAACTCCATTTACAAAGTTGAAAAAGAGTAAATAGAAAGTAGACCTGGCAATGTCGCTTAATTTTCACAAGTGCCAACCTGCGTCTGTTCCAGGGGAAAAAACTTGATAAACCTAAATCATGGCCAACCGCGATACTTTATAAAAGTGAATGGAGTATAGGAATAACCCTAGATAGCAAACTTCTGTGAAATAAGCATGAAAGCATGTTGATAATGCTACTGGCAGAGCTACAATAGCTCTGATGGCGTGCAGGCGTCTATGCGGCAGGAATTGGGACTGTTACCCAAAAATACTGCAATGGATGTACGTCATGATTGTAAGACCTATAGTCACATATGGGGCAGTAGCCTGGTTTGCTAAGGCAAGTCAGGTAAGTACGAGGAAAATGCTCGACAAAGTACAAAGGCTTGTCTGTGTATGCATCATGGGAGCTATGAGAATGGGCCCAACTAGGGCGCTTGAGATCATCACAGACCTCACACCTCTAAATCTAGTGATTGATAGGGTAGCCCATGAAGCCATCCTCAGAGTATCTAAAGAAGGAGCAGGCAATGAGAGAGTCAGGTTCCAGAGAGATTGGTCCTCTCTGAATGACTACACCTCATCTGCAAACCTTCCTAGTGATGTAATGATCAAAAAAGTAAGCACTGAGAAAAACTTCAGTACAATGCTAAGCAAAAGAGAGGATTGGGAAAGAGAATACACCAACTATAATCTCAAAAAAATACAATAAAATGGTGTACAGATGGTTCTAAAACCGCAACAGGAGCTGGCGCTGGGATTTACGGGACAAGTACCAAGTGTGCACTATTGTTAGGCTCCTGTACAAGCGTCCTTCAAACGGAAATACTTGTAATCGGAAGATTTCTAGATATAAACCTAGAAAGAAACTATCAGAAGTGCGATATAGCTATTCATACTGATAGTCAAGCACTGAGCTCCTACGTCATTGAGGTACCCATGAAAGACGTGATGAAAAGGATAACAAATCTCAAGTCTGGTAGGTATTGCAAGATGAAGGATTCAGTAAACAGCTGGAAACCAAAAAAACATCCTCCTTCCATTTGATCTGATGACATAAGACACATTTATGAATGATGGATACAATACATTCAGCTCCCCATACAGCACACGACATCCATTGGACGTCCATTTTACGACCATATAAAGTCCAAACGTCCATGGACGTTGAATGGATGTCCATTGTACTTACAATTGATGACGTCCATTGGTTGTTACGAACGTACGTCCATTGTACATACATATAATGTCCAAAAATATATATGAATTTTCTGTTTGAATGTCATCTATTTTCTCTGTTCTAAATGAAAATCAATAGTATTTCCAATCACAATCTTCAAATAAAATTTGATGAATGGTCGTTTTGTTCGTCCAGTTAATGTACATTTCTGAACGTCCATTGTACATCCAACAGTGAACATTCATTGTACGTCCAATTCAGATACATTATTAATGGTGCACATTTTGTTCGTCCAGTTAATGTACACTTCTGGACGTCCATTGTACATCCAACAGTGAACATTCATTGTACGTTCAATTCAGATACATTATTAATGGTGCATATTTTGTTGGTCCAGTTAATGTACATTTCTGGACGTCCATTGTACATCCAACAGTGAACATTCATTGTACGTCCAATTCAGATACATTATTGATGGTGCATTTTGTTGGTCCAGTTAATGTACATTTCTGGACGTCCATTGTACATCCAACAGTGAACATTCATTGTACGTCTAATTCAGATACATTATTGATGGTGCATGGATAATTATCATTTTCGGACATGCCGATAACTATGAACGATTCTTACGCTCCCGGCTTGCATGTTTCTTATGTGAAAACTCACATTCTTGCTTGCTGATGAGAAATACAGAGACTATATTACCACTGTAAGGAGAAAATGAAAGATATGCCATCTATCTTCGTCCGCGTAACTTCGAGAGCGAATTGTTTGTCTAATTCTTAACTAGATGTCGCCATGTGGTAGTCTTTCCCCAGAACGATCTTCCCTTTTGTTTTAAGAGGACCTTCGTTCCGCTCTTATGATATGATTAATTGCAAAGATCCGTACAAGATCATGAATTGGAACCTTGGCTAGGTTCCTCGGTTCCTGGATGATGATATGTGGCAAGCTGATAAGATCGAGTCAGATCTCATGGCGTGTGATGGATGATGATGTTATAGGTATATTTATTTAGTAGGTAACACCGTATCTGATTAATTTCAGTGTTGCTGAATAATTTTCCTGGATTTAAATTACGTTGAATATTTCTTTATACATTTCATTAATAATAATGAATTCTGAATTCCTTATCTTGTGGTGGATGATATTGACAGTTTTTGAAAGTGAAGCATAGACCGATATTTGCAGCTTACGCACAATAAACATCCATTGGACGTTATCTGGACTTGAATTGTACGTCCAAAGTGGTGTCCTGGACGTCCCATGAACGTCAATTGGATGTACTATGTACCAATTCTGGACATCCAATGGGTGTCTCGAACATCCATAATAAACGTCCATTGTTCATCCAATGTACGTACATGTGCATCCAATGTACGTACAATGGATGTCCAAGATAGGCACAATGTACATCCATTGGACGTTATCTGGGCTTGAATTGTACGTCCAAAGTGGTGTCCTGGACGTCCCATGAATGTCCATTGGATGTACTATGTACCAATTCTGGACATCCAATGGATATCTCGAACATCCATAATAAACATCCATTGTTCGTCCATTGTACGTACATGTGCTGTGTGGGTCATGATAGAGATGGATCGTAGCTATTGCAGGAGTTCAGCTGTTACTCCAAAATTCTTATAAATCATTACAAATTCATTATATGATACAATTTTCTCTCCTTCCTGGTATTCTAATAATAAAATTGTTAATCTTACCTGGCATTCAACATAAGCTATTAGACAATCCTTTGAAACTGCAATCACCCTATCAGGACCTATAGGTCCATCCAGAATCAATGTAGATAAAGCTAATGACTTGTAACCCATTGCTTCTAAAAGTAATTCTCCATTTGCTAAGTTTGCCTCCACATGATGCTTATAAAATCCTGAATATTTCTAAAAAAATAATGTTATCTAGGTGAATTCAATATAAAAATGGGTATTTACTCTTATTTGTTTATATTCTTTCCTCCATGGTTGAGAAAATAAGTTTCCTGCATAAAGTTGTATTGCATTAAAACCTGTAGCTGCTTTATATCCACTGAAATCTGATAAACTTTGTGCAGATCTGAATAAAACATCATATGTAACCGGTAGAGAGAATTTTTGTTTATGAGATGCCATGCATAAATATTCCCTGATCAAATCTGTTGACAGAAATATCAATTAGAGAGTAAAATCGCTGGAGTGCGGAGAATATCAACCTTCCAGTTTATTCCGAATATCAATTTTCTCAGGACTTTCTTCGATGTCCAAAAATGTGAGATGAAATTGATCGATTTTGCTCCACAATTCAGACAGTCTGTCTTGTTGATAGAAATTGTCCATTATTACCATATTATAACAAGAATACTCGGTTATAAAATCACTCCCGAACCTGAAATTCGAAATATCTTAAGATCTGTCTGTTCTATTCATATTTCTTGAGACCAAAGAAAGCCTAGAACTCAACCCTATCCTGAAAACTCAATTAGTTTCTTTCACATCTTTTTAGAGTTTCCTATCTTGATAATGAATGAATTAAATAAAAGAAATCTTATTTGTACCTATTAAAAAGCGATTGACGTTTCGTTTTTAGGTTACCTTCCTATTTGAAGGCAATATTGACCTTTATCAAATACTAATCTTTGCCTATATCGAAGACTGCTCTTTGCCGTATCTGCGTATCTCTTTCAAATATTCGTTTGGATTTTTTAGTCCAAAGAGTAAATTTACATTTCCGTCAATACTCAATATTTTCTATTTCAAAAAGGTTTCAATAAAAGATGACAGCTGCGTTCAAAAATAGATTGTCATGCCATAGATGCATAGAATACCTGGTGTTGGCACTGATTAGTTTTGTTTAAGACTTTCCTGTCGATGGAAAATCTGAGTATTTGTTCTGTTTTTCATTTCTCTCGAAAGGGGTCGCGCTATTTTGCATTGATAGAGTCACTGTTACTGTACATTGTGGCAGTAGCTCCACAACCATTCCACAACCGCAGAACAGAAGTAGCACCAGTGCTAAAATCTAAGGTGCCGTTTCGACAAAGACTGTTTCGATCTACAAATTTTGGTCACGATATATATAGATGCATAGTATTATATGCATCTATGTCACGATTTTTAGTAATATCAGAGAAGATGTCGTTACACCAGGTATTCTATGTCATGCCATATTGCCAAAGCCAAATATAAACTGGACACTGGACAGTAAAATCATTGTTCAAAGATGTTAAATTTTTTTAACAATGGTAAAATCAAAGAGGTCTTATATAGATAAAAATAGTGACAAACTGTAGCAATGTTTGATGTTTGGCCATAGGAATAAAATGCAATATGTTAAACAATAAACGTTCCATACAACCAAAGGGGTGGCAGGAGTAAAATTCCCAGGACCCTGATGCCGCCCAAGGATTATATACTACAGTATATAATTTATATACTACAGTATACAGTTTATAGTCCTTGGATGCCGCCTACCCTTGTTGTCCGGTTATTTCGCTAAGTATAATTTCCCCATTTGAAAAAGAGGTTTTAAATCAAAACTTTTGATTTAATTCCTTAATAAAAAGAGTACAACTCGTCTAAATAAACTGTAAAATTTTCCCGATTTTCTGTTGAATTGGTTAGGGGAGTAGGCTCTGGGCTGATGAGATTTCATCCCATGAGGGGCCCTGCCACTACTCACTAGAACACAGTGTTCTAGTAAGGGATTGGCCCTGCCCAGCTCTGGGCAACTATCCATACAGGAAGATCTATGGAAAAAATTGAGTTCAAAAATTTCTGTGTATACGAATATCATATTTCCAATCTAGAAACAATCATGTCAAATTTTATGTGGAAATAATAAATATATTTTTTGGAATAATCTAAATTTGCAGTTAATAATAGAAAAAATGGGGGACATCAATTTATCAGAAATGAAAGCAACTTATTATCCACCAAAAATTCAGCCTGGCTTCATGGGGGCTCATGCACCCATAAAACAGGGATATGGTTCAATATACGGTTCAGGAAATATAAGCTATTTTCAAAACTACAGAAATGAAAACATTTCTAGAATGCAGGTATCCTCCTACGAAATCAATTAAAAATCCTGTAATCAAACCTAAAGATTTTTAGATGCCTTCAGACGAATGGGGAATAATGTCAACTCCATACACTCCAAGACCAGATATTGCTGTTTTGGGATCAACAAGAGCTAATAGATATTTGAAACTGCCAGCAACGAAAATTTCTATGAGTGATCCTCAGAGGCAAAAAGAGGTTGATGAGTTTTATATAGTGAGTACCTATATATCACTTTGTTAGTTCATCATCATAAATTGTTTGGACATAATTCATTTTCATGCTGACTATTAGTGACTATCGCTTTTGCTAAGGGTGCAATGGTAATAAAAACCCGCATTGGCTGGATGCTGGTTAGATGCACAGAAATATAATAAACACTAAAACCATATATCTACTAATACCAATATGGATTATACCCCTGCTTTTCACAGTCACAAAGTGAAGCCAACTCTTTGGAGTCTTTGGTAAGGCTTGAGTTGCACGCTTGCGTCAACTGGAAATTCAAAAATTGCGAGAAATTTAGAGGTTATGTTTATTCTGAAAGACAACAAGAAAATAGATTTCCAGAATGAAAATAAGTCACTTAACTACTTTCAGTTCAATTTTAGAATATGAATAAGAGTTAACAATGATAATAAGGACTTGAAGAAAACGGATTGAAACATTTGACATTGAATTGTGAGGTTACGATCGAAACTATTCACATGAAGTTAAGAATGACATACGTTTCACGACATAATGCGATGTGTCAGAGAGAGATAAAATTAGAAAAATATTTTTATTCTCAATTGACCATATTCATCAGCTATCGGTTGCAGCTTTTTGAGCATCTTTGGGTTGGTACCAATGTGTCATCAATGTCAATATTCAATAATCGATTTCAAGCGGATAACCACTAATAACCGCGGTTATCTCTGGTCCTGCCCTTGGTTATAGCCCTTCAGAAAGAACCGCGAATAACCAACTTGCGCTTGAACAGGAGTGGTTATGTTCTCGTTGATGTTTGTAAACAAAACGAACACATAACCAAATTTTATATTTATCGTCTTTCTGAATGTGGTTTCAAGAACTCAAAATAGAATAAAGAATTGTGGGTAAGTGTTTAGAACTGTGTATGATAATATACTATCTCATATTTGTTTCAGATTTAGCTACTAGTTAATCATGTCACGTGAAGAAGATTTGTTAATTACATCTGTAGCAGACTGTAGCCCTAGCTAGTGAAATTATATTTGAAACTGATATTATTAATTTATTCATGTATAATTCACAGATAATATAATAATAATCTTTATTTATTTAGCATAGCTAGTACAAAAAATATAGAAATTTCTTTCATCACATAATTAAGTTGAATCATCAATGAAATGTATTATCCACTTTCAAATACAAGAACAGCAACTTATTATATGACATAATCAATGATGCATTTTTTATTGAAGTTGGTAAAGCATTGTACAAACGAATACCTTCAAAAAATAGAGTCTTCTGCATAGCAGTAGACTTGACTTGTCTAATGCTAAAATTCCTTTTGGATCGAATATCATAATCGTAAAATTTCTCCCTTCTCTCTAAGAAATCCACTGAATATTTCGGCAAGAGACCATGTTCAATATTGTATATTAGTGTTAAAAATTGGCTCTCTTGATGATTTTTTCAACTGATAACCAATTCAGTGTATCAAGCATATTATTTATTGGGATATATTTATTACACCTCAAAATTATCCTCATTGCCTCATTCTGCTGTAATTGGAGTCTGTATATATCTCCTTGAGTGCACGAGATGCACCTCCAAACATTATTAATCTATATTCCATTTAACGTAATGATTTAGAAGATTTAGAAAATAATTAAAATAAAAGAACAAATAACCGTCCGAATCAAATGTATTTATATTTAACCCCACTTCTTTAAAACCGCTATCATAACCCAGCTCTCAAGTACGGTTATCTGCGGTCCAAACGATGACGTTGAAGGGCTAATTCATGACGTCACATGATTTGAACCAACAAGGGCCAAAACCGCTTGAATGAAGTTGGTTATCTTTGGTAATTACCACTTAGGACCAGGTTATCCGCTTGAAATCGACTAATGTCAAACCTCATTAATGTCAATTGTCTTTGATTGTTTACAATTTTTGAAGTTTTGAACGTGCTATTTATTTTGAATATTGATAGAGCGAAAACAATTTTTGGTAAAAATGGATGCTAAAAAGGTGTAAGTACATCTTGTGTGTAGCCGTCAACGTGGCTTAGCCAGCCACGACGAACAAAGGGCAGCATAGAACTTATATTACATGGAATGCTATTACCAGATCAAAAAGTGGGTAAACATCTCAAGTTGGAGGAATCTCTAAATTTCCATGTTTCCATGGATACGACCTGTCACACCGAACAGAAACACAGAAATGTTTGCCGAAATGCCAAGTGAATCGGATCTTGACGATTAAATTCATAGTATTTCTGTGTTTCTATTCTGTATGACAAGTTGTAACCATGGCAACATGGAAATTTCAGTATTCCTCCAACTGGAGATGTTTATCCACTTTTTTAAACTGAGCAGCAAGGCTAATGGCATTCCATCATAGAACTTATAGTACATGGAATGCTATTTCCAGATCAAAAAGTGGGTAAACATCTCAAGTTGGAGGAATCTCTAAATTTTCATGTTCCCATGGATACGACCTGTCACACCGAACAGAAACACAGAAATGCTTGCCGAAATGCCAAGTGAATCGGATCTTGACGATTGAATTCATAGTATTTCTGTGTTTCTGATCGGTGTGACAGGTCGTAACCATGGCAATATGGAAATTTCAGTATTCCTCCAATTGGAGATGTTTATCCATTTTTTCGAGCTGAGCACATAGAACTTAGAGTACATGGAATGCCATTAGCCTTGCTGCTCAGCTTGAAAAAATGGATAAACATCTCCAGTTGGAGGAATACCGAAATTTCCATGTTCCCATGGATACGACTTGTCATACAGAACAGAAACACAGAAATACAATGAATTTAATCGTCAAGATCCGATTCACTTGGCATTTCGGCAAACATTTCTGTGTTTCTGATCGGTGTGACAAGTCGTATCCATGGAAACATGGAAATTTCGGTATTCCTCCAACTTGAGATGTTTACCCACTTTTTGATCTGGTAATAGCATTCCATGTACTATAAGTTCTATGGCTGAGCAGCAAGGCTAATGGCATTCCATGTACTATAAGTTCTATGCATTCCATGTACTATAAGTTCTATGAAGGGCAGCCATGAACGTTTGGTTGCGCGGCAACGGGAATTATTATCGGAGACATATTGGTTTTGGGTGTTCTTAGAAAGATATAATTAAAAATACGTTTTCTACTAAACTGGTGTTTTGCATTGTAGTTTACCGTGTCGATTACAGTTCAGGTGTGGGGTAGACTCAGTGTAATAAGTTCGTTTTTGATTGTACGACCATGCCAAGAACGAAGAGAAGCTCGAATAGTGAGTCAGACAGTAGCTCTGATAGGTCACGGAATGGAAGATTTAAAGAGGGCACGGGAGGTTCGTCGAATAGAAAAAAAACAGAAACGTTCTCTCCATAGAAGGACAACAGGGGCCCCATTGAACGAGGTAAGGTCACAACAACGTAGACGTTGCGACCGAAGCCCGAAGTCAGTATCAGTCTTTGGGAGACCATCTGCCCAAACGACTGCACAAAATACGGGTAGACGTCAGGATGTTTCGCTTACGCCTGACCAAACCTCAATAAGTTGTGTGGAGTCAAGGATCGATAAATTAGAAGGTATGTTGGAGCTGCTTGTGAGACAAGGAACCCAGTCAGAAGGTAGGCGTTTGTCAATAAAAAGTGATTGTATTCCCGAATTCAACCCCGAGAACGAGAACTTGTCGGCTCTGAAGTGGTTGCAGAAGATTGATCAACTGAGGGATGTGAATACCTGGAATGATGTAACGACCATATACCATATGCAATCTAGACTGGCAGGGATGGCAAGAACTTGGTACCATAGCTTGTCAAGCTATCCCAGTAAATGGTCGGAGTGGAAAGTTTTAATCGTGAAAATTTTCCCTGATCACGTGGATTTCGCAACGGTGTTACGTAAAATGTTAAATAGAACAAAACAGGTTGACGAAACTATGACAAATTATTATTTCAGCAAGATGGAATTGTTACGAACCTGCCAAATATCAGGCAGGCACGCTGTGTCGTGCTTGATTGATGGAATCACCGATGTTACGACCCAAAATGGCGCACGGGCGGGTCGTTACGTAACACTCGAGGCCCTTTATGAAGAATATCTTTCTATGCTTCGTGATGAAAAGATAGCCGATGCCAAGCCTTCTCGAGTTGAAGGTGTGATTAGACGATCACCTGAGTTGGACTCAAGGCATACTTTTGTCCCCAGGAGATATTCCCCTTCAAGAAAATCTTTGGAAGTAAAAGACATCCAATGCTTCAACTGTAAGATGCGTGGCCATTACCAATCGAGTTGTCCAAAGAAACGTTTAGAATGCAAGAAATGTCATTTATTGGGACACGAAGAATCAAAATGCAATGTAGGCCTGCCAACAAATTCTCGTAAGCCTCGAGATTAGACAAGCGAGGTGGCATCTACGACAGAGGAAAAACGTTGGGATGAATCTGTAAGCCAAGTGAAGTGGGGAATTAATTCGACGGTTAATTCCACCATGGGTAAAACGCCCCACGAAGTTATCGTCGGATACCGCCCACGTGGTATGAACGATGGTTTCCTTTCATCAGAGGTATCCGAGGATAACCAGCAAAATCTAATGTCCCTGTGAGACGATGTGTCACGAAAACTCGAAACTGAACAGAAGTATCAGAAAGAATGTTACGATAAAAGGCATGCTACGATAAAAACAGTTACGGTTGGCCAACATGTTGTTGTTCAAGCAAATAATAGAACTTCCAATGACGGGAATACTAGAAAGCTTGAACCTCGTTACGAAGAACCCTTTGTTGTTACGAAAGTACTCGATAACGATCGGTACGTAGTGGACGAATTGGCAGAGTTGAAGCGTTCGAGGATGGCTTATACGAGAATATGTCCTTCAGAACGAATGAAACTCTTTGTTACGGCTGTTTCCTCCAACGAGAGCAGCGCCAAGGAAGATGAATGAAGAAATCATTCATCTATGATGATTTTCTTACTAATGTTATTTTTATTGTTTCAGAATCAAGGATCTAAACGTTGCTTCACGAGGACGTGAAGTTTGTCAGGTTAGCCGACTGTAGCCGTCAACGTGGCTTAGCCAGCCACGACGAACAAAGGGCAGCCATGAACGTTTGGTTGCGCGGCAACGGGAATTATTATCGGAGACATATTGGTTTTGGGTGTTCTTAGAAAGATATAATTAAAAATACGTTTTCTACTAAACTGGTGTTTTGCATTGTAGTTTACCGTGTCGATTACATGTGTACACCTAAATTTTATAAATAATATGATGAAACCTAAATGTTAATGAATTGGCGGGCTTATTTCAAATCAGTAATGACAGTGATGACATATTATTATAATTGCTGCCAACGCAAGAACGCTCAAAAAGCTGCAACCGATAGCTGATGAATATGGTCAATATTGCCGCACAAGCGCAGATCGGGATTGTTACCAAAGCCCAGCTTCAGTTTTGATTGGCTCTTTCCCCATATAGGAATTATTAGATATATGACTAGAACGCTATAAGCACAGAACATCTAATAATATTAGGTATAGTCCATCCAAGAATGATTGACATCAGAGCAGGCCTTGAAAGTCCAGTCGCAGCTTTATTTCTAGTTACAAAAAAGTTACTAAAAATTTTCTGTGCTTTCATCATAGCAATAAAAGATATAGAAATAACCTAAAAATTGAACGATATTATTTCAAAGTAAGCATAGAATTATAAATATAGAATTTGAGCGTAGTGGCTAATAAGTATACAAAAGTGTGGCAATCCTTCCCCTTAAATCCAGGGTCAGTTGTCGCTATACGCATGCGTTGGGAGAAGAGAAAGGGACATGCCATTATGTATCCATGGATACCATATGTAGCTCAATACAAACAGATTGTTGTCAATTGCTGTTCGCCATGATGCCCCTATTCTCCTACTCTCCGCTATCGCACATGCGCAATAGTCTCACTGACCCTAGGCAGAGCCTTCTAGATGTTTCACTTTTAATTTCAAGGATCAAATTATAGGTATAGAATTATGTGAAAGTAAGGCACTTTGAACATGAAAATGTTCCCGATTTTTAAAAAAGATTACCAGCGTGTGAATCTGTATACCAGCAGTATATTATTTTCATCTTGTATTGATACATTTTCGATCTTACGATCAATTATAGGAGCATAGATTCTGGTTCGATAACGAAAAATATCGTGGGTGATTAAATAGCACGGTCCTTTTCAATGTTCAATATGAATATTCGCTAAACCGAAAAATCTAGTTGATAATTTGAAACCTGTTACTGCAAAGTGAATGGATGGGGCAATTTGTAATAGATATCAAGACAGAAACAAAACTTAACCAATGGATCAATTTAATATATGAAGAATTTTGTCATGACATTGTAACTTTCAATATTTGTGAGGTAATCCCGTTGTTTAATCAAGTGAGATTTTGAGGCCGATTTGCGCATGCGCGAACAGTGTCATAAGCGGATTTTGTTGCCAGATTGTGCAAATCCGTTTCTTTATACTCTTCTAGAGTGAATTGTAATGTGGCAGAAAAGGAATAAGAATTATCAACTTCGTTCAGGAATAGGGAGAGTAATTTTAATTGGCGACTCATTGGAAGGTAGCGCAACCTGGAAATATCTTTTTGATGAAATTTGTCTTAATGAACGAACTACATTTGAAAAAAAATATGAGTAGGTATTAATAAATATTGGCCCAGTTGTCGAAATGTTAGCTTTTTTTTTGTGTAAATGAATCTATTTGAGTCTTAATTTTGGAATTAGTAGTTTTAAATTCTTTTCACTTCTTAGACAATCTATTTTTTGCCATTGGTTCTTTGAAATACACCTCGGCGTGAAATAAAATGCAAAGGAAAAATATATCCACATTATTGTTTCTCATCATAGCCCCCCGAGATGTCAATCATTCTTGGATGGACTATACGTCCGAGATTCAGTAAAATGACCCCATATAGCGAATAAACACCTACTACTTGTACATGCGCAGCTCGTCTTTTCTTGCCACGTCGTTGCCAAGTTTTATGGTTTCAGACAGTGAACTCTATACTAACTGGAAAGGACCCGAATCGGGCGAGAAGTGAGGCCAAACCACTGCATAGGCAACCCGCAACTGTTAGGTATACCTATCTCTTTCTAACTCATGTCCGTTAATGGAACCACCGCGCATTTTATTTTTTTAAATTCATTTGTGAACAAATGTGATTATTTTTTCTCAATTGTTTTTCAGGAAAAAAGTAATAATGCAAACAGTACAACGTTCATGTAAAATTTTTACTGTTCTTCCACGATGTTGATAAATAAAATGAATTGAAAATTAGAAACGAAATTTATCTCTTTCTAACTCATGTCGGTTAATGGATCCTGGAACCACCGCGCATTTTATTTTTATAAATTTATTTTTGAACAAATGTGATTATTTTTTCAGTTCTTCTCAATTGTTTTTCAAGAAAAAAGTAATAATGCAAACAGTACAACGTTCATGTAAAATTTTTACTGTTCTTCCACGATGTTGATAAATAAAATGAATTGAAAATTAGAAACGAAATTTATCTCTTTCTAACTCATGTTGGTTAATGGAACCACCGTGCATTTTATTTTTTCAAATTTATTCTTGAACAAATTTGATTATTTTTTTCCCAATTGTTATTCAGGAAAAAAGTAATAATGCAAACAGTACAACGTTGATGTAAAATTTTTACTGTTCTTCCACGATGTTGATAAATAAAATGAAAATGAAAATTAGAAACGAAATTTTTATTTTATTTCACAATTTATTGCTAATACTATGAATCTAACAATTATTAAATAAAACAAGTAAAACAAGAAGAAAATGATCCCCACAAAGTTTGCTACTTCTGAATGGAGTCCAATTCTTCGAGCGAACTGCCCTTATCCATAGCTTCAGGATATCTGGTCGTTTGAACTTTGAATGGAAAACTGTACCAAATGAATTCACTCTTGCTAGCCAAGTCGCTAATTATTCATTGAATAGCAAAATCTAATATAATCAATTCCCCCGTGAAAAGATATTTTCCGATAATCGTACTCGTTTTTGCATCCAAACGCTACACAAGACACCACCATTGTTTTTTTTAGTTCAAATTTCAAATATAGTTCAAATCAAAACTATTGCCGAAGCAATCAACAAATTACACCAACGCAATATGCTGCTTTTTAAACCACACACGAGGAAGGAAACGAAACTAATAGCACAGTAGAACACAAAAAATGTATATCTTCACTAATATTGTACGTTTTTAACAAAAAGAATCCCCAAGCTAATTAATTTTCCCTTAAAAGATAATTTATGCATACAACCGTAATTCATTTGCCTGAGTAAGACAAAGACAGGTTGCCCTAAATAAGGCTATCTCTGTTTCAGCTGCCCCTGCCTCACTTTACGTTCCAAAGTGTATGGTCGGATCCGTTCCAGGTGATATAGAGTTCACTGGTTTCAGATGAAGTTCGGAATAAATCTTATTGTGAAACCCAGTGAATTCGGCAACACCGCTACGCGACGAAAACAAACACACGTCACATCAGAAAAAGTATCAGTGTCGTATTTTAGGATTTGTTGATTCCCTTTGCTGTGTGCTTTCCTGTTTATTCATTCGTATGAATTCGCTTGCCTTTTTTGCTCCGTTTTCGGTGTTTCCCCGTTGTTTTCTTGAACATTATGTCGTACTGATACTCCTTTGGTTCAGTTTTGTATCTGAGTTTTACTAGTTAATTTTGATTGTCAAGTGCTGTGACAAATTATGGACAAAATGAAGTGAAGAAATGGTTCTTTTTTGCGAAAATAAAGGAGAAACCCATTTTATGTAAATATGAAAAATACTACAGCTATTTTATTATTATTGCGAATGTTGATATTGACAACTTATTCATACCACATTCTCGAAGTCAAAAATTTTAAGACCTGTCCTGATGACACGTTCGAATATTGCGCAAACTCTGTAGTAGGTCAATTTGCGCTGTGGGGTGCCAGGAATGCAGATCTGATTAGCGTTCTAGTATTTATTATATTTCTGTGGTTAGATGGAAAGATATATACGTGTGGATCATATATCTACTGATATCCCTGCTTTTCACACTCTCAAAGTGAAGTCAAATCTTTGGTAAGGCTCGAGTTGTACGCTTGCGTCAACTGGAAATTAGGCAATCCAACGACCTGTCAAATATTTTTTTGAGGTTAGCTGGTGGTCAAACAATGGGAATCCAGCATTTGATCATGTAGTCATTAAAACCGTTTATTTGCTTGAAAAATTGTTTTATGTAGAATTTTTTTTGGTATTTCTAGTCAATCTTACTCTAAGGAATATCAGACCAGTGAAAATTATTTAAATTAAGTGCATTTTCAATAAAAAAAAATGGCATAAATGTGTGCCAAAGTTGGATGTGCAAGTCGTTCAAATTGAGAGGATTTTCTTGAATATTTTGGAACACTCAGTGTGTGTAACTTGGTGTATTATACACATATTAAGTGACTTACCAGGAAACAAAGGGAAATTTGGTCAGCAGTCATCAATACTTGACAATATCAATGATAAGAAACTAAGTGAATATTTCTTCGTAGACACTGAAATAAGCAGTATTTAGTTCATGTAAAATGTAAAACTGATGAATATTTGAATTTATATCATTTAAAAGGATGAAGAATTTACAGGTACAGTGCTCTGATGAATATTTTCTTCTCCAATACTTTCTCTTCAATCTGTTCGGGCTCCCAATACTAAAAGTTGTGATCATCATAGAGTATCTACAATGATTGAGTGGAATTTTCTTCGTCAGTGTTGCTTCAGGATATTTTTTGATATTTCAAATAATAAAAACTCACTTGTTCACTCATGAAATGCCTAAGATAATAAAATTCCTCATATTTACTCCAAGGCAGCGACCTGTCAAATATTTTTTTGAGGTTAGTTGGTGGAAAAAACACGTGGTTTGGATTGCCTAATTCAAAAATTGCGAGAAATTTAGAGGTTATGTTTATTCTGAAAGACAGCCAGAAAGAAAATAGATAGGTATCCAGAATGAAAATATGTCACTTAATTACTTTCAGTTCAATTTCAGAATATAAATAGGAGTTAACAATGATATATTGAGGACTTAAAGAAAACGGAATAAAGCGATTGAAACATTTCACATCAAATTGTGAGGTTACGATCGAAACTATTCACATGAAGTTAAGAATGACATACGTTTCACTACATAATACGATGTGTCAGAGAGAGATAGAATGAAAAAAATATTTTTATTCTCAATATTGCCGCACAAGCGCAGATCTCGATTGTTACCAAAGCCCAGATTCAATTTTGATTGGCTAGGAGCTAGGAGCATAGAAAAACTGGAGGGAAGGCAGAAGGCTTCATACGCTCGACAGATCATTTTGGACTTTCAATAGGTGCGTTTGAGTTGACGATCGGCGGAGCGAGTAGAATAGTGAACACAGTAGAAAGAGGAGATCCCGAGCACTTTTGTCAAATCGAACACGGTGGAGTCAAAGATTGCTTACCTAACCTAACGGAAGAATTGTATTGTGACAGAAATTCGAATTTATTTTTGAGAAATAAAACTTTAAAGTAGACGTGGAGTGCGCTCGGAGCATTTCGACCGTCAACTCGAACGCCCCTAATGACGGCGGAGGTTAGAGTTTCGTGTAACGCCCGATAGATAACGCTGTGATCGTTTAAAGGGCTACATGTCACATATCTTGTTCTGTGGCGCTACGGTTGCAAAGAATATTGTTGACATATCACCGCATTCTAATTACAGTGGCTTCATACAAGACAGTGGCGTTCACGTTTTGATTGGTCGGACTGTTTTCAACCAATAATGGAGGACTATTGTTGTCATGTATCTGAACATAAAGCTCAAGATCGAGTCAAATGTCAAATAGCTCGACACTCAAATGTAAACAAATATCCGCCATGTTTGTGCAAAAACGTGTTCTATGACCCTATTGTCGCCACTGTCTTGTATAAAGCCACCTCAGAATATAAAATAATTTTAAAAATTTTTTATTCTATGAAAGCCACTGTAATTCTAATCAACTATGATTTATACGCAATTATATGGGAAGTTATGATCGAAAATAAATTTGTCAAAACAATATCCTTATCGAGAAGAGCGAACATTCATTATTATTATACGGGAAGACTGAGGTTTTATCTGTTCTCGTGTATCATACGCAGAATTGTATGGTACCCCGTTTACATTCCCTCTGCCAACACTTAGATTCGCAGCGGGAAACAGATTCTTCTTCCTATATTCAATCTATTCCTTGTAGCCATTTCTTTACACGTGCTATATGCATTAAATTGTCGGATTTACGAAAAAAAGTATTTAGTGCTTTCTTTCAAAAGAATATATATTATGATATAGTAACAAATCGTACCTAATGAGTAATAACAACTAATAATCATTAAACGTAATTTTATAGGATAGCCATGCTGGAGCCACGACAGACGTTGGCGCCATCTCGTGACCTTGCGGCGAACTGACAAGTTCGGACGTTTTTGCCAGTTCATTTTCCTAGCGGAGCCTTCTCTCCAGTTATTCTCTGCTCCTAGGTTAAAGTAGGGCTCTATAAAGGGGAGTATACCAGAAACAGCCATTTTGGGTCCAACCATAGACTCGAAAATTACAGCTCCGTTCGAATGAAATGAAATCTGTAATCGAAAGAAATCAAATCTGTAATCGAATGAGCATATTTTCGGAATGAGAGATCTTGTGGTGACTTTTTTCGGCATGCTCACATGAAAAACATTGGAAATAGGTTAGGTTCGTGGTGTTAGAATAATGCCGCGGCATCTAATAGTCAAATTTATAATAATTTATTGTTTATGTTGGTGTATCACCCCGATAGATGGAGATGAAAATGCTGCGAGTCCTGTAATTTTCGAGTCTATGGTTGGACCCAATCAACCATAGAGCCAGGTCTATCTAGCATACCTATCTCTAGCACTGTTGCCAATTACCGGGATTTTTCCCGAATTTTGGGAAATTTTACGCTTCTCGGGAATTCAACCGGGAAATTTCATTTTGGATGTACTATACATCATTAAACTAATTATTTGGGTTTGGCTTATCTCGAAATATTATGACATTATTGAACGAATGATTTTAGTATATGCTTAGCATTTTATGTTCATCTTCCAAAGTTCTGTGGTTCCATTTCCCGCGTCTGCGCTGTTGCTGTATGCGAAATCGGTTGAAAGCTTTAACGCATGACCGTTACTCTTGAATTTATTTTGAAATTTTTGAATATTTTCACCTAAACATGGATAAGTGGTTAATAAAATCAAACTCCCTCACGAATGAGCCATGAGTTATTTTTTAAGTTTATATGTGATAAATATAAGTATTTAATGAATTTTATTCAAGGCGTCATGTTCCACTAATGAAAACCATGAGGAATCATCGGCTTTGGAAGATGTCCCCGGTAATGCGGTAGATGAAAATTTAGAAAATCGGGAAGACGAAGATCATCCTCCTTAAAAAAAAACCAGAATTTCGGAAAAGAGGCATGTTCCTCAAAAGTTTTGTTTGGGTTGGTTAGAAATATCTGAATTTTCTGAATGGTTGGTTAAATCCAAGAACAATAAAAATGGGAATGAAATGGCTCACTGCAGAGTATGTGGCTGTGATATTAATTGCCATAAAAATGATATCAAGAAACATGGGATGTCTATAAAACATAAAAAAAATTCTAAAAGTATCTCTGGCGTGAAGAAAATCACTGAAATAATCGAATGCCCATTAGAAGATTCAGTTAGGAGGGCGGAATTGAAAATTTGTGGAGTTTTGGCCACAAATAACCTGCCATTTTCATTAATGGACACTTTGGGCCCTCTTTTCAGTAATATATTTCCTGATTCCCAAATAGCAAAAAAAATAGCATTAAAACGCACGAAGGCTACCCAGTTGGTGAAAAAAAATCTGGGAATTATATTCAAAGAGGAATTAATTAATGAGCTTAAGAAAGAGAGTGTATTTTTTTCATGTGTCTTAGATGAAACAACAGATGTGAGTGGTACTAAGCAATGTGCAATTGCTGTTATATATTGGAGCAGTGTGACTCATACTGTAACCACCAAATTCTTCGATATGCTTGAGACTCCTTCAAGTTCTGCTTTCGATTTATTCAATAATTTGAAAAACAGTTTTGAAAAACACAACATACCTTTGAGAAATGTGGTGGGGTTCTCCTCAGATACCACCAATGCTATGGTTGGGGAACATAATTCGGTTTTTTCTCACCTCAAAAAAACCATTCCCAATATAGCATGCATAAAGTGTTCTTGCCATATGATACACTTGGCAGCCTCAAAAGCTTGTCTGAAACTTCCACGATCTGTTGAAGACCTCTTGAGAAACACTGGATCACATTTCCACAGAAGCTTCTTGAGACAAAAAAAGTTTCAGGAGTTTCAAGAGTTCTTCAAGACAGATATACACAAGATGCTTTCAACAAGCAATACAAGATGGCTGTCACTGAAAGCATGTGTCGATAGGGTTCTGGAGCAATATGAACCATTGCGGGCATACTATCGGGAATTGGTTCATGAAGACCCATCCAAAACGACAGAAGAAATGTTTGCGACTATGCAAAATAAATTTTCCTTAATTTATCTAGAATTCATGTCATACTCTTTGGGACTCTTGACAGATTTCAATCTCCTCTTCCAGTCTGAGGGTCCATTACTATACAGATTGAAATCTGAAGTGGAGAAACTTTTGAAACATCTATGCAGCAATTATATGGAGCCTATCTATGTCAAGAGTCACGAAGATATTCTCTCATTGGATCATAGAAATCAAACCTTTTTTTTAAATCTACAAAAGATATACAAAGGCATAGCAGCTTCTCAAAGTATTGCTTCCTTGAGAACTGAAGGAGTATCACCTATGGAAATTCAACACTTCCTCGAGACATGCCGATTATTTTATATTGAAGTGGTAACAAAAATAAAAAAAAGATTTAATTTCTCGGATTCATTATTTAGAATCATTATGGTAGTGGATCCAAGAGTCGCTCAAGGTTTTCAATTTAATTCCCTTGCACCAATTGTGAATCGGTTTCCAGTGTTAAAACAATGTATCGATTTGCAAGAATTAGATAATGAATGGAAAAACCATTCATTACTGAACCACTGAGAATTCAACTTATCGATTTCACTTCCTGCTGATGAATACTGGAGAAGAGTATTTCAACTCAAAAATTCGGCTGATACTCCTATGTTCCCTAATTTGAAAAAAGTAATGACTCTTCTTCTGGTGCTGCCTTTTTCAAATGCATGTGTTGAAAGAATTTTCAGTGCTTTGAAAACCATCAAGACAGACCATAGGAATAAATTAAATTCGGAAACAATTTCAGCAATTATTGCTACAAAAGATGGTATCAAGGAGAAGGGTGGTTGCCTCAAATTCAGCCCAACGAAAGAAATGAAAAAATCGAAGATATGGCAACAAACATGATCTGCCATATCTTAGGCCTTATCACCAAATATGAATTCTTTTATTTGTTTTTAGAGAACACTAATGGTAGTTCGTTTGAACTTTGATTAAAAATTTAAACGTTGATTAATTTGACATTTGTCAAGGGAAATCACAAATTACCTAATCAACTTTTAAATTTTTAATCAAAGTTCAAACGAACGGTGCAACTGGTCAAAGTATTTTATATTATCAAAGGTTTTATTGTTTGTTGATTATAATATTAATTTGTATAAATCTATTCATGTTTCCCTGAGATTTTTTGATCATAAATAATTTTTCCAATCATCCCATACAGCACAAACTCGCAGCGTTTCATAGCTATTAGCTATGTCAATAGGTTACTCAAGATACCATTGAGTGTTGAAAGTTATAGTAAAGAGATCAATATTCTGAAGCAAATAGCAGAAATGAATGGTTATAACCCTAAAATAATAGATAAATTGATCAGTAAAAAACAAAACTCTTTAAATGAAAATTCTGTATACTTGAACAGTAGAACTGATAATACCGCTTTACAAAGCGCGTTCGGCATTAGCATCCGAGAGCGGACGGATTTTTTAGTCACGTGATCACAGATTGTACAGATTTGTCAGATTTTTCTGTAATAAACGAACGGTACGGAGCTTTCAGATCGTTTTTTCTGTTTGTCAGATATTAAATTAGTGATTAAAGGTCCATTCGGCCGTAGAGGTAGTCTGGATTCTATTTCAATTCTTTCGTTATAGCTCTCAACACTTCTACCCCCTTGGTTGAAATGATTCAATATTTTGAATCATTATTTTTTTATCAAACGACATTTTTTATTTATTACTACACAACAAATAACATAAGACACGAAATTTTAACAGATCGTTCAAGAATATTCGAAGCAGGAAACTCATAAATGCAGTTAAAATCCATTGACAAATGCAGAAAAGTAATTTCTGTTTCTGTTCTGTTGAAAAAATCCGTTTGCTCCGTCGAAATACAGCGAGCAAAAAGATCTACATCCGATTGATCAGATTTTTTTGCCGAACGGTCCAGATGTGTACTCCCCTCAATCTGGATGTAATAAACGAACGGTTCAGATCAATCCGACCAGTCGGATGTCATTGCCGAACGCGCTTACAGAGTGAAAGACCATACAGATCGTTAACTTTCATTAATAAATTCTCTTACAAATTGGCGAACATCCTCAAACCTTTCGTAAAGATATCATTCAAGGCCATTGATAGTCTGGAGAGAAAATTAATTAATAATAAAGATATAATTGCACCTATGGATCGCAGTGGAGTCTATAAACTTTCTTGTAATTCTTGTGACGCGTTTTACATAGGGAGAACTTTCAGGAACTTTAAAACTCGGATAAGGGAACATTTGAGTTGTCTGAATCCTAATTCGACCATAGAAGAATTCGATTGGCTTTTCACATTTTGCTAAGCACCTTATCGACAACGGTCACACATTCGACATGCATACAAATTTCACTGTATTACACTTGGCAAATAAGGGCCCCCTGTTAGATAATTTGGAGAGCATGGAAATCCTGAAAGGTCAAAAAAACGACAATAATAATATTTTAAATAAACAGGTTGGTTGTGACTTCGCGCCTGTCTATATTTCGTTACTATGAACGACATCTTATGTGGGAGAGTATTTTTCTTTAACTTGGATCACAGTTTACTGTCCCCGTTCTGCATATTTGATCAACACCTGTTTGTTCCTTGGTCTAGATGTCGCGTTATTCGTCTTTTAAAAATTGTAATTTGTTGTGAAGTTGTTTTTTGATTGGAATTGATATTTGACTCCATCTTGTTCATTTGTTTCGTGATGAAGACCTTTCTTTATTACATTATATATTTATTTGTGTTTTCTTAAAGTAGTAGTTTGTATGAAAGTTTAATCAATTTTATAGTTTGTGACCTCTACACCTGTAAAAAGCACCCTCTTGGTGATTGGACAGAAGAGCGGCTTTCCACCAATCAAGGGTGTTATTACTTTAAGAAAATTAAAAGATGTTAATTAAAATTTTGAAGTTCTTTCTTCCGACGGAAGAAAGTGTGGGATCGGCCCAACGCACTTGGGTCGGGTCTTGGTGTTTAAAATTATTTTCTAGGGAGAGGGATGGTAAATGAAACCTTTTAGATTAAATTTAAGACGTATATTAAATTCAAATCGAACCCAAACAAATTTACACTGGTTAGTTATATGTTTCTCAAATCAAATGATTTAAAGTATCAAAATATTCGGATGCTGTTTAAATTGAAGGCAATTTATTTCTATCAAATAATACTGTTACATTAACTTTAAATTACAAAGGCAGATCTATTCATTGAAATTAAATCAACATCAGTGTGAATTCCAAATCATATAAAAATGAATTCAAATCATCAACAAAAATGAAAATGGTTTGTCAAAATGACCCCAGAAATAATAATCATGAACAATCTCGAAAGAGTTTACAGTATAAGGTAAATTTTCTATACCCAAATGATATGACGGAAAATAGTCCTTCTTAAACTTTAATTTTACAAGGGGAAACTCAACAATAGTTTCCTCGTGATCTTTCAAATGAACCTGAGTTTTCTCAACAGAAAACTCCACTTAAACCTTCGACTACTTAAGGGTGATTACAAAAATAATAATACGCTTTAAGAGGATACAAAAAATTATGAAACTATGACTTATAGAAGATTTCAGGACTCTGGACTATAAATATATTTTGGGCGGGCATGCCGCTTTTCTACCACTCCTCAAAAATAGCTAAGCATAAACAATTTATCTGACCTTTTTCCTGTACCAATGATCACAAGAATGATGAACCTAGGAGGATGTTCTACGACGATGCTTCTTTCCTGAAACAGACAGATTAGGAGCGAAACACGACACCCACACGTTTTCGTCAAATTGACTTTCACTCCCGAATATACCGACGATACGCGATCTAAATAATTCCAAATAAATTAAGAGACTTTACTAACTTCAACTTAACACTTCTTATATATGTCCCAGTTTGAGACTGACTTTATCAAATCTTTTTAAAGAAACCAAAAACCTACGAGTTATCCTAACGCCGTCTTCCGAATAACTAACTTCTAAATTAATTCTTAAATCTTCCTTATAACCGTATCAAACACATATCAAACGAGTCAACTCAGAATCTCCCCGTTTGAGACTTCTGCAGTTACTCCGCAACTTCCAAATCAACCTTAATTGTTTTCGTTTCCACTTTGAAACCGTACTTCTTAACACTCAAGTACCTAAACTGAAACCGTACTACCCTAGTACCCGAACCATATTCGCGAGCACTGGGAACCTTTCCGTTTGAGGCTCCACCAGTAACTGCCGTTTTCGTCTCCCGAATAACTGAACTCACTTTCGTCCGAAACTTCCCCGGCTACCTTATTCTTTGTTCCTTTTAGAAACCAATTAAATTAAAGGTTTTTCTTTCGTCAGTACTTCAAAACCAATCAAACCAAAACTTCTTCCATCTTTGTTTTTATGAACCAATCAAATTAAAGATTTTTTTCTGCCTCCCACCTTGGGAAATGCTACGTGACAATTCTCAACAATGCCTGCGTTGAATTTTATCTCTGTCATCGTGTGCAGTAATTGCAACCAAATTCGTGGGACAATTATAATTTATCATTTAGTTCTCTAAATAAACTTAAACTGAAATCAACAATTTCGGTCGTTAACGTCTCGACAGAGATCCTGTGTGGGCTTGATAAACGATCCAATAATTTTTCTAACACAAGGCTATTAAATTTCAGAAGTTTAAATCGATCAATTAAATTATTGCGCTTTCTCTCGGGAGATTTCCCGAATAAAATGAAGGGTGTTGAAAATACCGGTGAATTATTACGGAAAAGAAAATGTTCGAGTCCTAATTTTAATAGGGATATTCATTTTATTACTTCCAAGTTATCTCTCCTATTACAAATATCCTCCCCTTTGAAAAAGTTTTGGCATCGGTTGCCATAACTTTTCCCTTACCCTTATTCCTCAATAGTCCAATAGTCCCTTGTCTTCCGTTAAAAACATTCTAACAGTTATTCAACTCGAATATACCAAACTTAAAACTCTTAACTCTCATGCAGCATGCCTTAAATCTACATATCATTCTTACTCAACTAATTAGTCCAAGTCCAAGACAAACAATATCAAAAAAATACAAGGCTCAATGCAGCAAAACATAATGCTCATAAATCAAGTCCTTCAAAAAAGAAAAATTAAACAAATCCTGCCTTTCACCTTTCACTTTTCCCAAGGAGTTTATTTTTTCGAAATTTCAAATTTCACTCGCGGTCACAACAAAATTTCCTTAGTCCGGCTCTGACCATCTCCATATGTTTCATTCCTCTGAGATCGGAACTGACCTTCGCCTCGAGAACGACCTTCCAAAAATACACAACGGCCTATATAGTCTACCGTAATCAGTGATTCGCACTTCGAGTTCGATGTCAATGTTTACGTTAGCGTAGCGCACAGTCCATCTGATATCGCGAGAAATGTCCCTTACATTGCACATATTTCCGTTTTCACTTTCAGTGTAGTACGTCTTTGTTGTCGTAGCCTACGTCCGCCTCTGCGTCCTTACTTCTTCCCAGGTTCCCTTGTCTGGTCCTGTATCGGTTCCTAATCCACGTAGTTGAAGCACAGGCCAATAAATGTCAAAGTATTCCACAGGCTGGCCAACGGAATCATTCCATATCCAAATACCTTATAATATAGGTGCAGTCATTTGATATAACTCCTATCCCGTACTTTATGATTCGGAATATCGTATAGAAACCCATGAGTCCACTCATGAACAAGTGATGTAAGTGAACCATCCCCATAATTGTCTGGCTGTGTTGTGGGCCATTTTTTTTCATTTCTTCTGAGTTGAACATGTGAATCGTTGAGAAGCCTTGATCAGTGGTCTCCAATCCTGCTACTCGTCTGACGATAATATTTTCCACGGCTTTCAATCGGTAAATGAAGTTAATTATACCCTCGGCCACGATTAAGCTACGTCTATGCATCCCGCAATGCGTAATCACTCAAGTTATCTCGACACATTGTTTAATTGTTACTTCGTCGGCTTCGCGTATAGACGCCGCGATTATCTCAATGTTTATCTTCGCACACGCGTACGCGATTAGCGTTTCAGCACTGTTTACTTTTACGAATAAGGTCATTCCTCTGGCTTAGGTCAGTACCTTTTCCATACTGGTAATTGATTTGGATCCTCTTGAAACCTGTTTTACATAAAATTTACAAATACAACAACATCAAAAAAAAATTAAAACTTCCACAATTTTTTCTAATTAGTATTACGGAATCCGTTTCACATCTCAAGACATAACTTAACATAAATATGAATCCCTTTTTCTTCCCCATTCGTCCTCCTATGATAAGTTACATGATTCATTCCTAATCATCCGAGGAAGAATACCACGAATTTTTCACACATATATGCCTTTTGTTGTGGAACACAAAACGCAACATTTTATCAAGATTATTTCAAAAATAATTTCCGCAACCCGTACTTTATACTTCAGCTCATTCCTCAAATCTATTGAATATCATCTGTTAGAAGAGAAAGATTTCGAAAAAATATATAAAAAACTTAAAGACTTAATTCAACTGTTGCGAAATTCGAAAATTAAAAATTATTTGGGGGGGGATGTTCGTAACCCAGAACAGGGACCCTTTTCAGACGGTGGCTCTCCGGGCCAGTGAGCCCCTGGAATCTACGAAATGGGCAGGAGTTGATTCATGTCTCCTAGAAGGCCGTCGATGACTTGCCTTCTCGCTACCCGAATTCCTGTCCAATTTATCCATGGAATCTAACGAAATGGGCAGAGTCGATTCGCTTCTCCTGGAAGGCTGTTGAAGAGTTGCCTTCTCGCTACCCGAATTCCTGACTAGTTTATCCTTGGAATCTAACGAAATGGGCAGGAGTCGATTCACTTCTCCTGGAAGGCAGTTGAAGAGTTGCCTTCTCGCTACCCGTATTCCTGACTAGTTTATCCTTGGAATCTAACGAAATGGGCAGGAGTCGATTCACTTCTCCTGGAAGGCAGTTGAAGAGTTGCCTTCTCGCTACCCGTATTCCTGACTAGTTTATCCTTGGAATCTAACGAAATGGGCAGGAGTCGATTCACTTCTCCTGGAAGGCAGTTGAAGAGTTGCCTTCTCGCTACCCGTATTCCTTCTCATAACTCACTGTTTTTGCGTGTTTCTGCCTCTTCCGCACCGTATTTTCTTTGTTTTTCGTGGGATAATTTTCGACAAAAACTTGAGCGATACCCAACTCCATGGGTTCGCAGACTATGTCCACTCCCTTTATTTCCTTCCTCAATTTGGCCTCTACCACCATTTCCGAACGTGCGGGGATAGTAACCCCCGATATCAGCAGAACTTCGGTTTCCCAGATACCATCTTCCTCTATGGTTGACTCCCTTCTAACATGTTCCTTAGTTCCTAATCCATCGGCGCAGTCTCCGCCCTTCTTCCTGTTCCCATCGGTACCCAGTGTCGAAAGTGAATTTCGATCCCAACGAAGCTCCCCTTCGTTATCCTCCTTATTCGTCCCGGTGACGTCACCATTCCATTCCCTTATGGTGTCACCCTTCGACAGTCCATTGCTGTCGGCTCCCTCTGCACCCTCCGTTTGGGTGCTAACACTGGTATTCCTCCTTCCAGTCCTAATGAAATCCCTAACTTCATAGGGACCTTCGGTCTGAGTACCGAACTCCCTAAATGCTTTGTCAAACTTGACCTTTTCTACTTTTTCCTTAATGTCCTCCCGGACTTTTCCTTGCACGTAAAAACGTTCCTTTTTCCCACTGTCCTCATGACAGTCTTCCCTGGGGAAGTGGCCTCTTAGAGCCTGCCTTCCTCGTTGTACCATCCCGGTAATCTCCTCCACTTCCTCACCTTCCATACAGGTTTGTTCCTCTATATCCTCCTTCCTCAACAATTCAAATTTCCTTCCCCACATCCAGACTGATGGGTTTTCTTCATAGCTGATGTGGGCCTGATTGGCCTTAAGGAAATCCCTTCCCAGGATGACTTGGACGTTCCCTAACGTCGAATCATCACATATAACTGCCGTCCAATTCGCTCCCAATCGCTCTCCTTCTGGTCCTATAAATAAATTTGCCGTACCCCAAGTACTTAAGTTATGTCCTGATACGCTAGTCAATTCTAATCCTATGTCGTCGCCGTTCACCTGATTCTCCGGAATCAGTCCCCTTTTTACGAGAGTCACCGCTGCCCCTGTATCCACCAAACAAAAACTCGACCTTCCATTGATATTCAATCGTAAAATATGTGCTGCGTCATATGATCCTACGGAGTTTACTTCCGGGATCATCATGACCGAACGTTGTCTGGAATTCCCCTCTCGTACTTTGTTTGTTGGTGACTCTCGCTTACTCTGTCTTTCTAGCAGTCTCCGGCCTTCGCCCCGACAGCTGGACTCTGGCCCATTTTTTCGGTTCTGCCTAATACTTCCACACCCCTTCGCGGTGTGACCTTCTTTGTCGCACAGTTGACACACTTTTTCGGTGTAAACTGTCGATACCCTCATATTTGCCAACCTCCCTTGCAACATCCTACTAGTAGTCTCCTGTAGCCTAACAAATTCCTCTGCCCTTTCCAAATCCAGGTTCTCCTCTTTCAACAACAAAATTCCAATTTCCCTCATTACGTCCTTTCTCAGTCCTATCTTGAACTGATTCAATATTAATTCCCGGTTCTTCTTCCTTATTCCAGGTTCCTCATCCCTTAACGCTCCGGCCAGATCTTCGCTTAATAAATTTGCTCCCACCGTGCGTAATCTAGTGCAGAACATCCTCGTCCTGTCGCTGGTAGCATCGACTCAAATTCCATTGATTTTCTCCCGGCAACCTAACTGTCGTAAATTTCTTAACGAGCCTCTGCTTTAATTCCTTATAACTTAAGGTGTCGAGGGTGATATCAGATTTGAAAAAACTATAAGCATCCCCCTCAAGCTTAAGTTTGAGAAGGATAAGCATATCCTTCTCGTCCCATCCGTATAATTTTGATCGCAACTCTAATTTTTCAAAGTATCTCATTGCGTCTTTCCCGGAAAAACTCTCCAAGGTAGTCGAGAGCATACCTAGTGAATACATAGGTGTTATTTGACCCGCAGGGTCATTTGTGTTAGATGCACCAGCTGGTTGAGCCATTTTTCAAAAAAATTTAACCAAAATCCAATTAACTTAACCAAAATATGATTTTTTTAATGTTTCAATAAATTATTTACTTTCCAAATCAATGAATAATTCCAAATTTTCAACTTTAAATTTCAACAGGACTGAAATACGCTCAAAATTACGACTTTAAATTTCTCAAATAAAAAAAAAATAGCAAAATGATACCCTAACAATTCCGATTCATACAGTCTTACTCGAAACACCCAAAATAAAACAAATCACCTAAAAACGAGTTCAAAAACAGACCAACACACCCAAAAAAAATTCAAAAGAAAACTCTGAAAAAAAAATTGATGCAACCCCAAAGAAAAACGAGAAAAATTACCAAGTGTCGGATTCCTGAAAAAGAAAAATACACAAAACCTCCTGAAATAAAGAATAATTCTATTTAACTTTTCTGGAACTCAAAAGGTCACGATCAGCGGCTCTTTCACTAAAATTTTAACCAAATTTAAACTTTTCCCGATTCTTGAACCTTCAAAATAACCCCACTTGAAAAAAATTAAAAATTTTCCTTCTATCAAAACGTTTCCCAAAATTTCAAAGTCGACTTAGAGCGAAGAAAGCCAAGTTCAATTATTCTCCAAGTCAGAAATCGCGAATAATCGGAACAGTGGAAAAAATAACCAAAAAAAAATTTCACGCAATACGCCCTGAAAGAAAATCAATCAAAAAATTTCAATCAATATTTTCACTGAAAGCAATCAATTAAAGCAAAATTCAAAAGAAAAATTCATAGCCCTCCTGAAACAGAAAACTTTATCATACACATTCAACAATCAGAAAATTCAACGTCCTGAAAAAGAAAAGCAATGTCCTGAAAGAAAAACAATGTCCTGGAAGAAAAATAAATGTCCTGGAAGAGAAAAACTTACGCCTTCTTTCCTTATAAAACCGCAATGAATCTAATACTTCTTTAAAGTCTTAAAACCACGATATCAACTTGGTTCTATCAAAAATCCTTCACATAAAATGATAGAACATCACAGAAATATGAACTGTTCTATAATAATTCCAAAAAAAAAGAAAACTTGAATTTATTCAAAGAAAAACCAACTGTATTTACTCAATTCTTCAATATCTCAAAAACAGAAATCTTTAAATTAGTGATTTTACTTTACTTTAATTCAAACCTGAACTCTGTTCCTACCAATCGCAATTTTTTAAAACATAAACTCGAATTCATAGGCATAAGTATACATTCAAAAGAAAATAATCCAATTCAAATTAAAATCAATAGGTGCCTGAAAACCCTCATCCGAAAACCTTCCAACAAGTCAATACACACTACGTAGATCACCCATAAAACAACAGGATAAAATTTCCTTATACCTCAAAATTTCTCTAAATTTCTCAAAAATCTCTCTAAAAACCTCCCTTGGAAAATTTAACACATGTAAATCTAGTAATCTTTATATTCACACTGATGCAACATACACAAAACCAAAAAGACCTTTTTATCTACCGGAAAATTCAACAAATTTTAAATTACACAAAAAAAAACTCTCCCCCGGAAAATTTAAACAATCCCACCGCTGTCACCATATGTAAAAAGCACCCTCTTGGTGATTGGACAGAAGAGCGGCTTTCCACCAATCAAGGGTGTTATTACTTAAAGAAAATTAAAAGATGTTAATTAAAATTTTGAAGTTCTTTCTTCCGACGGAAGAAAGTGTGGGATCGGCCCAACGCACTTGGGTCGGGTCTTGGTGTTTAAAATTATTTTCTAGGGAGAGGGATGGTAAATGAAACCTTTTAGATTAAATTTAAGACGTATATTAAATTCAAATCGAACCCAAACAAATTTACACTGGTTAGTTATATGTTTCTCAAATCAAATGATTTAAAGTATCAAAATATTCGGATGCTGTTTAAATTGAAGGCAATTTATTTCTATCAAATAATACTGTTACATTAACTTTAAATTACAAAGGCAGATCTATTCATTGAAATTAAATCAACATCAGTGTGAATTCCAAATCATATAAAAATGAATTCAAATCATCAACAAAAATGAAAATGGTTTGTCAAAATGACCCCAGAAATAATAATCATGAACAATCTCGAAAGAGTTTACAGTATAAGGTAAATTTTCTATACCCAAATGATATGACGGAAAATAGTCCTTCTTAAACTTTAATTTTACAAGGGGAAACTCAACAATAGTTTCCTCGTGATCTTTCAAATGAACCTGAGTTTTCTCAACAGAAAACTCCACTTAAACCTTCGACTACTTAAGGGTGATTACAAAAATAATAATACGCTTTAAGAGGATACAAAAAATTATGAAACTATGACTTATAGAAGATTTCAGGACTCTGGACTATAAATATATTTTGGGCGGGCATGCCGCTTTTCTACCACTCCTCAAAAATAGCTAAGCATAAACAATTTATCTGACCTTTTTCCTGTAGCAATGATCACAAGAATGATGAACCTAGGAGGATGTTCTACGACGATGCTTCTTTCCTGAAACAGACAGATTAGGTGCGAAACACGACACCCACACGTTTTCGCCAAATTGACTTTCACTCCCGAATATACCGACGATACGCGATCTAAATAATTCCAAATAAATTAAGAGACTTTACTAACTTCAACTTAACACTTCTTATATATGTCCCAGTTTGAGACTGACTTTATCAAATCTTTTTAAAGAAACCAAAAACCTACGAGTTATCCTAACGCCGTCTTCCGAATAACTAACTTCTAAATTAATTCTTAAATCTTCCTTATAACCGTATCAAACACATATCAAACGAGTCAACTCAGAATCTCCCCGTTTGAGACTTCTGCAGTTACTCCGCAACTTCCAAATCAACCTTAATTGTTTTCGTTTCCACTTTGAAACCGTACTTCTTAACACTCAAGTACCTAAACTGAAACCGTACTACCCTAGTACCCGAACCATATTCGCGAGCACTGGGAACCTTTCCGTTTGAGGCTCCACCAGTAACTGCCGTTTTCGTCTCCCGAATAACTGAACTCACTTTCGTCCGAAACTTCCCCGGCTACCTTATTCTTTGTTCCTTTTAGAAACCAATTAAATTGAAGGTTTTTCTTTCGTCAGTACTTCAAAACCAATCAAACCAAAACTTCTTCCATCTTTGTTTTTATGAACCAATCAAATTAAAGATTTTTTTCTGCCTCCCACCTTGGGAAATGCTACGTGACAATTCTCAACAATGCCTGCGTTGAATTTTATCTCTGTCATCGTGTGCAGTAATTGCGACCAAATTCGTGGGACAATTATAATTTATCATTTAGTTCTCTAAATAAACTTAAACTGAAAATCAACAATTTCGGTCGTTAACGTCTCGACAGAGATCCTGTGTGGGCTTGATAAACGATCCAATAATTTTTCTAACACAAGGCTATTAAATTTCAGAAGTTTAAATCGATCAATTAAATTATTGCGCTTTCTCTCGGGAGATTTCCCGAATAAAATGAAGGGTGTTGAAAATACCGGTGAATTATTACGGAAAAGAAAATGTTCGAGTCCTAATTTTAATAGGGATATTCATTTTATTACTTCCAAGTTATCTCTCCTATTACACACCTAATCTGAAATAATTTTTGTAGCTTTAGAAGACTTGAGAATGGGACTTATCTAAAGTCTCGAAACTAGTCGTCAAAAAAATAAAGATTGTGGGATTTAAGGAACCTTTTTCTCTTCCTTCATGAATATAAAAATGTCATTCTGTGGTCATGTCATAATTGACTTTGGCAGATCAGCTGTTGATTAATCAATCAAATCGATCAAGGAAAAAAATACCGTAATGACGTTGTATGACATTGCGGCGCCGCCACGAAACATTGCTGATATTCTCGATTTGGTCGAACGTCATTCCATTAAAAATTTGACGAGTGCTTACACCATTATTCAAGGCATCTTACGTTCGGCAAGAAAATCTGATCAATCGGGTGTAGATCTTTTTGCTCGATGTATTTCGACTAAAAAATCCGTCCGCTCTCGGATGCTATTGCCGAACGCGCTTAGGCGCAAGTCTCCCTGAACCGCGACCGACGACGGACGCGAGTCTGCCGCGTACAACTTCCTAATCTATGTTCCTAATGATACATTCGGAAAACCATGGATACGGTCGTTCGTATCCATGGTACGTACAACTTCCTAATGATACCATGGATACGGTCGTTCGTATCCATGGTATCATTAGGAAGTTGTACGCGGCAGACCACTACCTTACTAGAACACAGTGTTCTAGTGCCTATACTGTGGTATCGCTGTGCGCGGGGTGCCTATACTGTGGTATCGCTGTGCGCGAGGTTAGCGAATAAACAGTCTAATTTCATCACGTTAGGAGTACGAGTAAGATCTACCACATTGTAGCTGCAATGCAGTGGCGAGCCCAGACATTCGTCTTGGGGGGGATATGAAACGAATAATAATAATATTTTTTTAATTGCAATACAAGAATAAATTTTTATCTTCTCCCATAGAATGATGTGTCTATTATTCTACTGATTTCGAGCTGTAATAGCACAGAATACCTAACTACACAGAAGCGTCAGTAAGCGTCGGCACTTTGATCTTCAAGGGGCAAATTTTCGTGACCTTCATTCTCTGTTAGGTAGTCACTTTTGAGCGGCAAATTTGATTAGAATGGTGAATGGTTCACATAACAAAGGATTTTTAATTTTTGATTTATCAACAATCTGAATCATACCAAAAAAAAAACAAACTTCAGCGGTCCATCGGGAAGTTTAAATTTAATTTTGACATATGTACTACCTAGCATGGCACAAGCGTCATTACATAGAGTGACGCTTCTGTGTAGTTAGATTCTGTGGTAATAGTATCTATAAATTGAATGATATCACGTCCTCAGAATGAATTTGAAAGTGGGATCACAGGGATAAGGACAAAACCAGTGAAACAACTTCTTCAATAGCCGACGTTTCGCATATATATTTATGCTTCCTCAAGGCTAAAAACATACAAATATAAAAACATTTTCAATGAAGTCAAGGATACACAGAAAGACGATAACCTACCACATCGAATAGCTGTTAGGTTAGATAAATATTAGGCGCATAGCAGGTACATATAAGTGAAGTCTGCATGGAGACCTTAGGGTTTAAAAAACTATAGTTCGAATATTAAAATAACTAAAAATTAAAAGGATTAAAAGGTCCACAGGTAACTAAAAACAGAGTCTACAAAAGTTTTTTCACTCCAACAACAAATATTACACCGCTCAGAGAAACAGTTATTATATGGATCAATCACATGTCATAAACGTCACGATCGAAACCATCAGTGCATTCGCCAAAAATCAGACCGAAACAATGCAGCGGCGTAGAAATTCTCACTTCAAATCTATATTCAAATCATCTGGGATTTCTAAATCTTTTCTGTATATTAAACAGGTTCGAATATTGTGGACTTAAAGATATAGTGTCCGTCCTGAAATTAACAGTTTCGTTTAAATTTATATAGATCATCTCACTTATGTTTCTCATCAAGTAGTTCTTCTCCACATCCAAAATCTCAAAATCAACAAAATCAAAACTGTGGCCATTCTCGAAGTGGTGGTCCGCTAAAGCTGTTTTTTCCCTCTTGTTCATGTTAATATTACGACAATCATATTCGTGTTGTTTCAATCGGGTGCTAATATATTGCAGTGGCGGCTCGTGATAGTTTAAGGTGGTGAGGCACATCATAAAATTTTTTTTTTGTAATTTCAGGGGGCAAAACTTCATAGTTGCAAATGGTTCGCCCAATTTAGGGTGTTTCTAGATTCATGCGAAAAAATTCAGGTGATTGCTCGTATGAAATTTAGATGGGTCTTTTCTTCAAAAAAATTTCCTCATCCCGCCCCCTTCTGAGATATAACACTTTAATGTGGTGACTTAATACATTTTTTTTCTGAAATTTCAGTAAAGCTAGAAACTTGAAATTCTGTATTTTCATGCACCCTCAAAGGACTAACCGACTAACCACTCCTGGGGTTGAAATTAGCAAACTCACTTTATTTCATATCAAAACCCTTTTTCGAGATGAAGTTACATGAAATAAAATTATAACTTGAAATCCTTATTTTATTCCAAACAATTTCCTATTCCTAATTTTTTTCCCAAAACCAATATCTCAAGAGAAAAAAATGAAAACTCAATTTTAGTCACCACCTTTTAAGGGTGATATCTCGGAAAGGGGTGGGCTGAGGAAATTGGGTTACATGAATGACCGATCTTAATTTCACACGAGCAATCGCCTCCTGAATTTTTTCGCATGCATTTAGAAACACCCTGTGACCTGTGACCCTGTATAGCCTAAGGTCTAAGGTATATTACAATATGAATGAGTTATTCTATTGAATTCTCTTCTTCGTCAGTTGCGTAAAATTCTGAAATTTTTTTATGAATTATTGCTGGTGATATTATCATTATGCATAAAATATGAAAATCAAGCTATTAAGGCATTATCATTATGGCTGCATTACCGAATCTGTTTCTATCTTTCCTTTGAAAAAATCAGTCCCTTTTGCTAGTAACGCCCCAACAGATAGAAAGTCTGTATTCAAAATATTCTAGGTAGTTGAGCTTATTTCTCGATCTCTTTTTCGAAATATTCTCATTGCTTTAAATTTGAAAATCGGGTTGTATTTGAATCTGATTAGGAAATGAAAATGCTTCTTTCAGAAGATATCGCAATTCACATGACACGGAGTATCCAAAAATGATTATCAAATTCGATAATAATTCTTCAAGCTTCCGAATTCAGAGCAGTTTTCCCTGTGCCTGTCTCTCCGAGCCGACTTCTGAAGTTCTGAACGAATATCCGGCGGTTGTCTCTGATCCGGCCGAGAAATCGAATTGAGGCAAGTCTCCATCTAGCCTCACATCGGTCTATAAACGCGCCTACCAAAGCGGACAGACGCTGCAGTCGATTCTCCAAGATTACGTGCTAGACAAGGAAGCGCGTGAGGCTAGCCTCTAACCATTTACTTCTTGAAGAGGGAGTGAGATGGGTACACAGGAATGGATGGATATGAAAACGCGGAGCCTTTTAGCGCGTTCGGCAAGTGCATATCTCGTCGTATAAGCTTAAAATACATGGGACGGGGTCACGGATGTTAGAGTATCCGTGGGACGGGGTGAAATAAGTGAACGGATATTTATTGCCGAACGCGCAATCATTATTGTTAACTAGCTGGCCCGGCGAACTTTGTTTCGCCTAAATAATACCTATTACCTATACCATAGCCATCTTTATCTTAAGAAGGCCGTGCCTATACTAATGCCGGCCATACACGTTACGGTCTACCGGAGAGGTATACCTGCGCAGGTATACCTGTGCAGGTATACCGGACGTCGGTCGTGTCTCGAGCTTCTTTTTTGTCTCGATCATGGTACGCTTTGTTTTTGACTTGCGATAGGCATGAATGCGTTTTATATATTTCAATAAAATCTTCAAGGAAATTTTTAGTAGAATCTGTTGGTGCCATTTTTGCGTATTGATTTTTGATACAGGTGACAATACGATATATCATTCACTACTCGACGTGGAGACAACTGACGGCGACAACGTTTATGACAGCAAATGACGTGACCTGCGCAGGCGACCGGTGTACAGGGTGGGCAAAATTGTTGCTATATGAACTCAAACTTTTTAACCCGAGGAGATAGAGAAAAATGAATGGCACCTTATAGTCCTCTTTTTTCAAGAAACTGATAATGCCATCAACTGTATTCCTCTATCTTCTTTCGTTTCCGAGTTATAGGCCAAAATTGAAATTTTGGCGATTTCAACTTTGGTCATTATCTCCGTTTGTGTTTATGCTAGGATGTTGGAATAAAAACATTATACAGGCACTTTTCTGATAGCAATCCAGTGGCGTAAGTTGTGTTTTTTCTTATGGAAACAGTAGTTTGAACTGACTTAGAAAGAATCGCCTTTTTCTTCCCGTTTCAGAAATGTATCATATGTTTTAGTTCATGTAGCACCAATTTTGCCCACCCTGTACATGCACACATGCACAGGCACATCGTACGGTGTCACTCAAAAATATTGATTTTCGATCTTGCACCGGTCGCCTGTACAGGTTTAGAAAACTGCACAGGTCTAATCCCACACACGCTCCGGTTGACCTGCACAGGCATGCCTGCGCAGGTATACCTCTCCGGTAGACCGTAACCGGTCACCTGTGCAGGTTGAAAAAACTGCACAGGTCTAATCCCACACACGCTCCGGTTGACCTGCACAGGCATGCCTGCGCAGGTATACCTCTCCGGTATACCGTAACGTGTATGGCCGGCATAACAGTAGATTTCACAACGCAATCACCAGTGATCGAAGATCAACGGCATGGTTAGATTTCTGAACTGTCAAATCGAGTATTCTAGATCAAGCTCCGATAACCGGTGATATGCTTTGTGAAACCCCCGTTAAAGTTGTATAAACTTACCATTGCTATTTTTTCAAGCAGGAGATAAATTAGGCATAATGAAAGTTCTGTCAAATGTCATCTGTCAACTGTCATCTGTCAAACGTCATCTGTCAAATGTCATCTGTCAAACGTCATCTGTCAAACGTCATCTGTCAAACGTCATCTGTCAAATGTCATCTGTCCAACGTCATCTGTCAAACGTCATCTGTAAAATGTCATCTGTCAAACGTCATCTGTCAAACGTCATCTGTCAAATGTCATCTGTCATCTGTCAAATGTCATCTGTCAAATGTCATCTGTCATCTCTCAAACGTCATCTGTCAAACGTCATCTGTCAAATGTCATCTGTCAAATGTCATCTGTCAAACGTCATCTGTCAAATGTCATCTGTCAAACGTCATCTTTTCCATGGATATGAGCTGTCACACAAAACAGAAATACAAAAATAATATGTCAATTACTAATTATGGGCAATTTTGAATTCAGTTATTACCGCAAATATATTTATTACCCAAACATAAATCAAAAACATTTCAAAAATTTAGAGAAAAGATGAAAATGGACAATTCACGATTGATGCTGATCGTCACAATCCGATTCACTTTACATTCCGGTAAAAATTCACTGTTCCACCAACTTGATCTGATAATAGCCTTCCATGTTATTATAAGTTCTATGCAAATTACACAATAATTGTATACATCGCCATTCATACTCTAGTCTAGTCTACCATTTCTGAATTTCCTACCCTTCAAGAAAATGAAATCCACCGTTGCCAGACAACTTCATGGCTTATAACTTCACAACGTTCTATTTCATTATTGCATTTCTATTGATTACCGTGAAACTTCGTTCTACTACTATTAATCCCCATGGAATATTCTTATACCGTTGGTAAGACCTACTGCACTTTTAACTATTCACTTGAATGCGATTCTGTGGAAGAAAAACTAACCTCCTTTGTCCAAATGTCAATATGGCATTTCGAAGTTTTGAACCAACCATAGATCGCCTTTTATTAATATAGACTAAAAAAGAAAAGGGCTATTTTTAGGGTTTTTCCAGCAATAATTCTAATTTTTCTCGCCGTAAAAACCATCCTTGAACTTCAACGAACATTTTAAAAAAAGATTTGGCCAAATTGGTCGAGGCGTTGTTGAGTTATGCGCTTACCAACACATTTTGCGATTCATTTTTATATTATAGATTGGAGCATAAATGCTTTTAGATTTTAGATGAAGAATGGTTGAACACGCGAAATTAATTGTGACAGGAATGATAGTGATGATGGAATGATAAAATAGAATATTCGATTAATACGTATATTTTTTTGAATTTACTGGTGAGGCACTGCCTCACCTGCCTCATAGGACAAGCCGCCACTGATATATTGTTTAGTTTGGCCTACATAACACTTTTCACAATCTTTACAATTGATCTTATAAACTATACAGGAACATTTTAATTTGTTAGTCTTATCCTTTAGTTTGGTGAATACGGAATTAACAGTCTTCAAGTTATAGCAGGCAAGTTTCACTGATAGTTTTGACTTAAACAATCTGATCATTTTCTCTGATAGGTCGGGTATATATGGGAAACTGAAAAATTTTTCAGCTGTCCTGTTAGCTCGATTCTCAGGGGTGACACATCTACTAAAAATACCTCTGATGAGTCCTCTAGGATAGTTGTAATCGACTAACATATTGTGACAAGTACGGCCCTGTGCGCTACGGTCCGATCGAGAAGTTTCTGGAAACGCGTGGACGAGAATGATTCGCGAAGTTTCTAGACGGGCCCGGACTTAGCGAGAAACAATCGGCGTTATACATATAAGGAGCACATCGACGGATGATTCATTCATTCAGTTAGAGACGAGCGCCGAGTGAAAATAAATTTGTAGTGCATATAAATCAGTAGAAATAAATTGTACAGACTTTTGTTAGAATAAGTTCATTAGTTGTTAATCATTAGTGTTATAAGTAGTGTAAATAAATAGTTTAATTATCCCGGACGTTTTAATAACGAAGAAAACGTTACATTGGTGTCAGGTGTGGGGTCAATTGAACTGCTGTGCTTATTGAATTGTGGACTTCATTGTGGGGTGGATTTGAATGCCGATAACCAGATCGCAAAAAGAAAAAATGGACCAGGCGAGTATGGAATTTTTCAAGCAAGCCTTTGAACAAATGAGCTTGAAAATGGAAGAAAATTCTCGGGAAATGAGCTTGAAATTAGAAGAAAAAATGGATCAAATGGAAAACAAGGTGGAGAAAAAATCAACGATTGTAACGAATTGGTGAGTCAAATTGCAAGTACATTGGATGAGAGAATGGAGGCTGTCAAGGAAGTTATAATTGAAGAAGTTAACGAAAAAATTGAAGGAGTCGTTGATGAAATTAACGGAAAATTTGAAGAAATATCAGAAATAGTTGAACAGCATGCCAAGTTGATAGAGTCCCTGAGAAGAATGTTGAATAAGAAAGAAACCCAAGCTTCACCATCCTATAGCTTCGTTAAATCGGAAAACAACACAGCCACCTACGTTTGATGGAAAAGTTCCTTGGTCGACATATCAAAAACAATTTGAAGCTGCTGCGTTGGCAAACAGTTGGAGCGACAACGAAAAAGCCACAGCATTAATAATAGCTCTACGAGGAGATGCACTTAACATTCTGCAGACAATACCGGAGAGTCAACAGGCCTGTTACGAAGTTTTAACATCCAAACTTCAGATGAGATATGGCGATGCTCACCTACAGCAAGTTTACCATGCCCAAATAAAGAACCGCGTGCAGAAAGCAGGAGAAAATCTCCAGGAATTCGAAGCCGATGTTGCCAGATTAGTGAGGATGGCATATCCATCAGCTCCAGAGAGCTTCATTGAACAACTATCAATCCAGACGTTCGTCGACGGTATCAAGGACAGCGAAGTTCAACAAGCCTTGAGACTTGCCCGGCCTAAAACCATCGATGATGCTTTAGCTTATGCTTCAGAATTCGAGGCAGCGAAACTGGCGTCGCATAGAGGACCATTTCGTGTGCGACAAGTCCAAGAAATAGACCGACCTGTGGAGGAAATCATCCGAGAAGAGGTTAGCAGATTATTGAATGCTAGGAAAAAGGATGTTGTGTGCTGGTATTGCAACAAAAGTGGGCATTTCAAGCGAAATTGCCCAAGGATTGAAAAAGAGCCACAGCATCAGGGAAACTAAAAAGGGTCGGTGATAAGGGGCATAAATCGACCCAGGCTAAAAATGCGCCCGAAGTGCTAATCCGAGGAATCATGTCCACAGATTTAACAAGCATATTTGTTCCCGGAAAGATAAATGATCGCAGTGTAAAAATACTGGTGGACACAGGATCAACTAGAACCATTGTGCGTCCGGAAATAGCCGAAGGATTGAAGAGTCGTCCAGCTATGATCAAACTCCGAACTGCATCTGGACAAGAAATACCGACTTACGGATCAGTTATCTCCACCATTGAATTAGGAAGCACGATAGTCAAGCATGAAGTTCTCGTAGCCGAAATCACAGAAGAAGTTATCCTGGAATTGGACCTTGTAAAGAAACTTGGATGCCAACTGGATTTGAAGAAGGATGTTCTTCGGCTAGGAATTGAAGAGATTCCCTTCAATGATGCAGATGACAAGATATATCACTTATATCAGATCCGACTGACCGAGGATATCACATTGCCAGGGCGGACTGAAGGCATAGTGACTGGTGAATGTGATAATGTTACAAGAAATGGCTGCATTAGAATGATCGAGCCCTCAGATGATGGGATACTAGCTAACGGATTATTACCATGGAAGACATTGGTAAGGTTAAGAGACAGCATACCCATCCGATTACTAAATGTAAACATGTTTCCAGTCACCCTGAAGAAGAACACCTTGATTGGACATGGGGTACCAGTGTACCATATTTCTGGTGGGATGGGTACTGCAGAAGTTCCGCAGACAAAGAAGAATACCGAAGAGCTGGTAGCCCTCCTCACTTCAAAATGTCAGGACCTTAACCAGTGTCAATTGGCCGAAGTCAGAAAATTGATTCAGTCCTTCTCTGACGTCTTTGCCACTGGCGAAAGAACAGGAAAGACCGATGTTGTGCAGCATAAAATCAATACAGGTGATGCACAACCCGTCAGACAACACCCCAGACGTCTTCCGCTGGCAAAGAGAGAAGAAGCCGAACGGATCATTGAAGACATGGCGAGACAAGGTGTCATTGAACTATCCAATAGTCCCTGGACATCGCCTGTAGTGCTGGTAAAGAAGAGGGATGGGTCCACCAGGTTCTGTGTAGACTATAGGCAGCTCAACCAAGTTACGAAAAAGGATAGCTATCCCTTACCAAGAATTGATGATACACTGGATACACTCTCGGGATCTCGTTGGTTCTCTACCTTGGATTTGAAGAGTGGGTATTGGCAAGTTGGTTTGGATCCAAAAGACAAAGAGAAAACTGCCTTCAGTATTGGAACAGGCCTGTGGCAATTTAAGGTTATGCCTTTTGGATTATGCAACGCTCCGGCCACATTTGAGCGTTTAATGGAAACTATATTAAGAGGACTCTCCTGGAAGACTTGCCTGGTGTATTTAGATGACGTGATAGTTGTGGGGAAAACATTCCAAGATCACCTGCACAACCTATCCGAGGTCTTCCAGAGACTACGTGGGGCCAATTTGAAGCTGAGTCCCAAGAAATGCCATCTATTTCGAGCAGAGGTGAAATATTTAGGACACGTAGTTTCTCGGAGGGGTGTGAAAGTTGACCCAGACAAGATCAAGGCGGTACAGGATTGGCCCATACCGAGAGACAAGACTGAGTTACGAAGTTTCCTAGGCTTATGCACTTACTACAGAAGATTTGTGCCTGGATTCGCTAACGTTGCCAAACCACTGACAAAATTAACGGAAGATGGGCAGGAGTACATTTGGTCCGATGATTGCGCTGAAGCCTTTGATCGATTGAAAAAGGCTCTGGTCACAGCTCCAGTCTTGAGTTACGCAAGAACTGAAGGAAAATTTGTGCTCGATACCGATGCTAGTAATATGGCCATTGGAGGCGTTCTATCGCAAGTTCAGGATGGACAAGAACGAGTCATCGGTTATTTCAGCAAGGTACTGTCGAAGCCAGAAAGAAATTACTGCGTGACCAGAAGAGAACTCTCAGCAGTAATCAAGGCCGTAGAACATTTCTACAAATACTTATATGGTAGAAAATTCCTGCTAAGAACGGACCATGCTGCTTTGAAATGGCTCCTGAATTTTAAGAACCCAGAAGGACAAGTGGCCAGATGGATCGAGAGGCTGCAAGAATATGATTTCGACACTGAGCACAGAGCTGGGGCTACACATCGAAACGCGGATGCGTTGTCAAGAAGACCTTGCCCCCGAAATTGTAGCCACTGCTCTCGTGTGGAAGATAAGGCCAATTTGATGCGGACCACAGTGATCGAAGATGACTGGCTACCCCCAGAAATTCGACGAGCACAAGAAGAATATCCAGATCTGAGAGTAATCCTGAGTTGGAAGGAGAGTGGCAGACGACCTATATGGGAAGAAGTATCCAGATTGAGCCAAAATGTCAAGTCGTATTGGGCCCAATGGGAAACGTTAAAGATTGATGAAGGTCTTCTGAAACGTTGTTGGGAAAATGAAGATGGATCTCAGCAGAGGCTTCAGTTAATTGTGCCCAAAGGTAGGGTAGCGGACATTTTGACCAGACTTCATAATGGAACTTCGGGTGGCCATTTTGGGATTACTAAGACTCTGGAGAAGGTTAGGCAGCGATTTTATTGGATCAACTGTAAGAACGACGTTAAAGATTGGTGTAGAAAATGTAAAGTTTGTGCTGCGGCCAACGGACCCTACGGTAAAGGAAAGGCACCAATGAAGCAATATAACGTCGGATCACCCATGGAACGGGTAGCTATCGACATCGCAGGCCCTTTTCCAGAAACAGCCAGTGGAAACAAGTACATTTTGGTCGCGATGGACTAAGGTACATTCGGGTAATATGGCCCGGGCAAGTTTAAGGCCCACTCGACTTATTTTTCTGTGAGATGACATCTGTGAACTATAAGATGAAGTACTGTATATGTTGTCCTAAATCTGTAAATATGGTACAACGCACTTTGCAGTTTCGCGCCTATTTCGTTACCTATTTAATATTTTGTGTTTGCACCGAATTTCTTAATAGAAGTAGTGAATATTCAACATCGAATATTTCAGCTCCAGATAAGGCTACAGGTAAGCCAATAGAATCTATTCATTCTATAGTTATTAGGCATTCTAGACATGGTACAATTTCTGTTGAATTTCGAATTTGCGATGAGAAAATAACCTCAATCTGTAAATGTGCACGGGCGGAAATTTGGCCCAGGAAATTTTATGCGGGGCCAGTGCGAAGAAAGGCAATTAATTATAAAGCCCAGGTTTTGAGGAGAGACATTTTTTGAAGAAAACAAGCTCACATCAATTGCTGCAAAAGCAAAGGTCGAGAAAATCAAGGAAAGCTAGATGTGTTCCATTTGTAATGAAGATTTTGAAAGTGACATGCGTATGTGTGCGATTTGTGGCACATGGGTGCATGAAATATGCGTGGGACTAACCGCAGAAGATACTGAAGAATTACAGTGCCCAGATTGCTCATCTTAATGGAAGTATTATGCGTGGGTCATATTTTTGCTTCTTTTTTATATTCCGGGCCATATTTCAGGCAAAGTCGGAAATATGGTCCAATTTTGATGTTTTTGGTTTTGTTCCTAAATTGATATGAAGTTTTGTTATTTTCAAAGTTTAAGAGTTCCTATATGTTCATTGATAAATGTTTTTTTTATAATTAAAAATAGAAATGTTTAAATTGTTTTTTTTTTGTAGTTTTATACTCCGCTAAAGTGAAAGTGGGCCATATTACCCGAATGTACCTTACTTTACCAAATGGGTGGAAGCGTACGGTATTCCTAATCAAGAGGCAAGCACGGTAGCCGACAAATTGGTCAAAGAATTTTTCTGCAGATTTGGAATAACCCTAGAGCTGCATTGTGATCAAGGCCGAAACTTCGAGTCAAAATTATTCCAAGAAGTTTGCAAAACATTGGGGATACATAAGACCAGAACTACACCCCTGCATCCTCAGTCAGACGGCATGGTGGAACGAATGAACCGGACTATGGGAAAACATTTGGCCAAAGTAGTCTCTGACCACCAAAGGGACTGGGATGAATATTTGCATCTATTCACGATGGCCTATAGATCTTCGGTTCAAGAATCCACTAAGGAGACTCCTTCCAATATAATGTTTGGCCGAGAAATAAGACTACCTTGCGACCTCGAGTTTGGGTGTAAGCCTGGAGAAGATGTAGCTGGGGAAGACTACGTTAGTAATCTAAGAAGCAAGCAAGACTACATCCATGACAAGGTGCGTAATCAAATGCAGCAAGCGAGTGACCGGATGAAAATGCGCTATGACATCAAGGCCATTGAAGGTGGGTTTACCGCAGGAGATCTGGTATGGTTGTATAACCCACAAAGAAGAAAAGGTTTTTCACCGAAGCTGCAGAGACATTGGGAAGGACCGTACGAAGTTGTGAAGAGAATAAATGATGTAGTTTACCGAATACGGAAGCTCCCCAGAGGAAAACCGAAAGTCGTCCATTTCAACCGATTGGCTCCGTATGCGTCCACGCAGGATAAAGAAGAAGTACGTCTCGTCGAGGTTCCGGCAAGGGAAAGCTGCGAATTCCATGAATTTATGAACACCTATGGGGGAACACGCATTGCAAGGTTTGGCGTCACACAGGAAGTTCATCAGGACCTGTTCACAGTCCCCGAGGAATACTCGCTTGCTCATTGTGTAGCAGCCGATTTACGTATGAGTAAGGGAATAGCAAGAGTATTCAAAAACAAATTTGGTCGGCAAGAGGAACTAATGGGACAGCAGCCCAGAATCGGGAAATGTTTGAGATTGAAGTCTGGAGGTCGGTTTATTTACTATTTGGTTACCAAGCAGCACTCTTTCCAGAAGCCCACCTACCAGAACTTATGGACCTCGCTGCATGGCTTGAAAGAAGATCTTCAGCGTTCCGGCGTTAGGAAACTAGTGGTTCCCAAGCTTGGTTGTGGACTGGATCTACTGAATTGGAGGGTAGTACGAAGCATGCTTGAAGTAATTTTCCAGATGGCAGGTATCCTAGTATGCAGTTTCTACCCAAATCGTGTCGAGCTCCCCGGCAAAACTATAGAATGCTATTTCCATCAAAGGGGCTACTGTAGAGAAGGAGCCGACTGCAGATTTCGCCACGGTCCTCTGAAGAACCCGTGCGATCTGTTCTGGGACAGAACAGGCTTAAGGAGGGGACAGTGTGACAAGTACGGCCCTGTGCGCTACGGTCCGATCGAGAAGTTTCTGGAAACGCGTGGACGAGAATGATTCGCGAAGTTTCTAGACGGGCCCGGACTTAGCGAGAAACAATCGGCGTTATACATATAAGGAGCACATCGACGGATGATTCATTCATTCAGTTAGAGACGAGCGCCGAGTGAAAATAAATTTGTAGTGCATATAAATCAGTAGAAATAAATTGTACAGACTTTTGTTAGAATAAGTTCATTAGTTGTTAATCATTAGTGTTATAAGTAGTGTAAATAAATAGTTTAATTATCCCGGACGTTTTAATAACGAAGAAAACGTTACAATATTTTCTATTTTTCTTTTATTAGCGTCGTGGAAGTCACTGTGGCTTAATTGGTTAGCTCTAAAGATTAAGTTTTTCACAGTTGCGATCTTCTGTGAAAACTGTTGGTTGGACAAAAAATTTAAAATTCGATTAGAGCTACTAGGTTTTCTATACCAGCAGGTCTTCAGTGTTCCGTCATCTTGGTGGTGAACCATGACATCCAAAAATGGAATTTGTCTGTCCGTCTCCACCTCTATCGTGAATTTTAACCTGTCATGGTAACTGTTAAAGACTGTGAGGAGTTCGTCAATACCGTATTTAGGGACAGCCATCAACGTATCATCCACGTAAAGTTTGATTATGGGTATGTGGAAAGAAAGTTTCTTCAGAGACTTTTCAATCAAGTCATTCATGACCAAGTCCGCGAAGCCGCCCGAAGCAGGATTTCCTATGGCAGTACCCTCATTTTGGGAGTAAATTTCGTCATTGAACGAGAAGTAAAGTAGCTGCTCTGGAATATAAATTCAATGACTTTAATGAACATTTCTTTGGTCATGTCAGTGTAGGCTGATATATAACCCCATCTTGACTTTGTAAGCTGTTCAACTAAATCTTTTGGTACGTTCGTAAATAAGGAAACCGCATCCAAAGAAACAAGGATGTAATCCTCAGGTAGGATCGAACTCGAAAGAACTTTTTACATTATAGTCTGAAGTTGTTGACACCTGTGTTAAAATGTTCTGGATGAACTTTGATAAGTTGTATGTGGGTGAATTTATACAGCTAACTACCGGTCTCAAAGTTGGTGTTAGTTTATGGGTCTTTCTTAACCCATATAATTTAGGAGGAACAGCATTGTGAGATTTCAGCCTCTTGGCTGACTCATCGTCAATAATATTACATAGAGCCATTTCTTTGACTATATCATTGCCTTTCCGTTGGAATCTATCGGTTGGGACTCTGCCAAGTTTACTGTAGGTGGATGTGTCCTTCAACATCAGGTCCATATACTCTTCTTTATACATGATTACCGTTGAACCTCCCTTATCTGACCTTGAAATAATCATTTCTGGGTTGTTTCTCAAAAATAATTTGATTTGGTGGTAGTCTTTTTTAATCGGGTTGTACTGTTTTCTAGAAGGTCTATTGCAATAATTTGTAATTAGATTAATTTCCTGGCTCCTAATGCTGTTCTTTGTTTGCTCATCACATGGTTGCGATTGTATGCAATATTCTAAGTTTTTGATGACCGATGGGATGGGTATATCTGTTACATCAAATGGGATTCCAAACTTTGGACCAACCGACAAAATTCTCTCGACTGCAGGAGGTAGGTCTACGTTGGTGTAGTTGTATACACACCTATCGTTAACATTAATTTTTACTGTTTTATGTTCCTCAATTAAACCAATCAGTTTAGCCTGGTTTCGCGACCTAGCTCTCCTGAACAACTTATCATATCCGATGCAGCATCTCCGCCTAAATTCCTGAAAAACGCCCTGTGGTAGCGATGTTGTGACCGACCGTATAAGTGAAGCCCTAGATTCTTCAATACACTCCAGTTTTCAGATGGTTGTCTTTATTTCGATATTCAATACAGATCCTTTGAAACTCCTCAATAAGTACTCCGCATTTCGCCTGTATGGGCAACTTCTTTCCAGTAACAGTTCGTTCAGACATTTTATATTACAAGTGATATGTCTGGGAAACACATTATTTCTTCGGCATTCCAGTAGGAATATCTTCCTGTTGTTCAACATTGCCATCTTCCTGTCAAACCGAATCCAAGACTTAAGCCTCCCAACAACTTCCCGTCCCGCGTCCGTATGTTTCGCCAATGATGGTAAAGTAATTTCCCCCATAGGTTGACATATTGAATGATATCACGTCCTCAGAATGAATTTGAAAGTGGGATCACAGGGATAAGGACAAAACCAGTGAAACAACTTCTTCAATAGCCGACGTTTCGCATATATATTTATGCTTCCTCAAGGCTAAAAACATACAAACATACATACCCCTGAGAATCGAGCTAACAGGACAGCTGAAAAATTTTTCAGTTTCCCATATTTACCCGACCTATCAGAGAAAATGATCAGATTGTTTAAGTCAAAACTATCAGTGAAACTTGCCTGCTATAACTTGAAGACTGTTAATTCCGTATTCACCAAACTAAAGGATAAGACTAACAAATTAAAATGTTCCTGTATAGTTTATAAGATCAATTGTAAAGATTGTGAAAAGTGTTATGTAGGCCAAACTAAACAATATATTAGCACCCGATTGAAACAACACGAATATGATTGTCGTAATATTAACATGAACAAGAGGGAAAAAACAGCTTTAGCGGACCACCACTTCGAGAATGGCCACAGTTTTGATTTTGTTGATTTTGAGATTTTGGATGTGGAGAAGAACTACTTGATGAGGAACATAAGTGAGATGATCTATATAAATTTAAACGAAACTGTTAATTTCAGGACGGACACTATATCTTTAAGTCCACAATATTCGAACCTGTTTAATATACAGAAAAGATTAAGAAATCCCAGATGATTAACACTTCGGGTTAACATATAGATTTGAAGTGAGAATTTCTACGCCGCTGCATTGTTTCGGTCTGATTTTTGGCGAATGCACTGATGGTTTCGATCGTGACGTTTATGACATGTGATTGATCCATATAATAACTGTTTCTCTGAGCGGTGTAATATTTGTTGTTGGAGTGACTATTCCACTCATTCCATTTTTAGTGAGGAATTTTCCTTAGCAACACTTGTTTCTCATCGATAAAACATGGTAACGGGCAGTGGCGGCGCGTGGATTTTTATTTTGGGAGTGCACATGTGGGAGTTCGGGGGAGGAACAAAATTTGAAAACTAACCTTCAAAACTTGCATTTCAGAGCACTTTGTGACGTTCTTTCGCCTTATCTCGGGATAATATTCAGAAAAGGGTTTAGCGCAAAAATCTGAAATTGTAAGTACAAGGAGTAGGTATGGTCTGTTAAAGTATAACGGAAAACTATAACCATTTGAAAAATGTTTGAAATGTCACTTGTCTCATCATCTTTATATTTAAATACCGTGGATTCATTCAAATGATCCCTGAGTGCTAAATCTAATTCGGCCGAAAAATTGATATGATCTAAATATACAGGATTTATCGAATCATTTCCTTCATAATGGCCACGTAATGCTAATTTTTTTTAAATACTTCTACTTCGCCTAGAGAATCAAAATTTCACCCACGTATAAATCTATTATTCCTCTTTTCGACCGTATAAAAATTTTTCCACGGTATCGCAGCTTCGCTGCGATTTTAATATTCTTCTGGACCCACTTTTGGACAGATTCTCACGGGCCGGTCCATCCAGTTACCATTTTAGTATAGTATAGAACTATAGTTTTTTAAACCGTAAGGTCTCCATGCAGACTTCACCTGTATGTACCTGCTATGCGCCTAATATTTATCTAACCTAACAGCTATTCGATGTGGTAAGTTGTCGTCTTTCTGTGTATCCTTGACTTCATTGAAAATGTTTTTATATTTGTATGTTTTTAGCCTTGAGGAAGCATAAATATACAGGGTGAGTCTTTGACTTGTACATATATTTTAACTGTAGATTCCCCTCATCAAACGAAAAACTTTTTTCCCATACCATTTTTCAAAATTCGGTTTCGTTTGGAAGATACAGGGTGTCGAAAATCCACGAAAAAAACACTTTCCTGTTCATATCTCCGGAACCGTTATTTCAAATGAACTGAATTTTGGTCCATTGGTTACTCTATTCATGGTGCATATTCCTCAATCGAAACTTATTCAATATCTCTCCTAGTTTAAAAGTTACAGGGTGGTCGACTCATAAATTCATGCAAAAACACTATCAAATCACTTGAAAAGGATAAACGGTTCATATTTTCGAAAGAATCAACCATTTTAGGGAATAAAAGTATTCCTATATTTTTTCAATAAAACGCGTCGTTTTCGAGTTATTCCTAAATGTATACGAGGAAATTTGAGGAAAAAATCATGAATTTCATAAAAAATCTGAATGCTTCTCTGGATTAAATATCATCGAATATTGTTTCTTCTCTGGTCTCTTAACAAATTAACAATGTTGTCAATGTTTATAAACTGAATTCCGAGAAGCATGAAATTACAAAGTTTATAATTATAAGAAGTTTCTATTGAAAATTTATTGATACCCGTCCTTCAGGAAAATCTATCTTCTTAACAATATCCTCTTGGAATTTTTAATCGACCCTACACTGTTTTCACATCACATTCATCACCTGTTTGCTTTATTCTCTGCAAACTTCAAGTAAATAAATAAATAATAAAACGAATCCATGTAGAAAGGTTATCGCGGCGTCGTTCATTGTAATCACAGACTGTACTCTGGAGACACAGAAGAACGTCTTGTCTTGTCTTGCGTGGCGGCTACATCGCACTCGCAGCCGGCAGCGCACTTAAATTTAGATCGTAGCGCTGTATCGGCGAGAATCAGAACTACTCGTTTGGCATTTCCAAAGAGCAATGCGTAGAAGCCTCTGTGATAGTTCTTCCGTTAACGATAGGGGACGTTCTGCTTTCTTGAGTTCGCCTATACCATTGTTGAAGAGTAAATCGTCAATCTGGCATCGTCTTCTCTAGAATTCTATGACATATCACAGAGGAATGGATTAGGTTAGGTCATTGACCTCGAATCATATGACTTTGATTAATGGAGTTAGGATAGGTTAGTGAGAAACTAATTTTTATAAGATAGTTTCAGGGTATCGAGGCAAATATGAACAAATTATTAGTGTTTACAAACTAATCTTCAGGAAAATCGAAGAAGGAACTTATTTTGGTGTGAGAAATATGGCATTTCAATTGCAGAAATTATGGAACAAAACTTAGCGTTTTTGCTAGGAAATATCGTGTTTGTAACATTCTTATTCAAATAAGGTTAGTGCTTGAGTATTTTCTAAATGTATCACCCAGAATATCTGATAATCACATCAATTTCAATTGAAAAATATGAACTTTGAGGTGTTTGCAGAGAATTGTTTCAGGAGCGTATTCAGCCCAACTTTTTTTTTCAAATGGCTATATCTCTTTAACAGAGCCGAATTCGGAAAAATGGAAAATGAAAAAAAGGCTTCTTTAGGCCTCAAGAATCTACAGTTAAAATATATGTACAAGTCAAAGACTCACCCTGTATATGCGAAACGTCGGCTATTGAAGAAGTTGTTTCACTGGTTTTGTCCTTATCCCTGTGATCCCACTTTCAAAGTATCTATAAACCAACCCCGATAGTTATGATAACTCACTCCTATAACTCACTTTAATACAAATACGAAAAACAGTTTACCAAATGAATAAAAAAAGTCGGATCGATCGGGAACACTATTTCAGATATCAAGGTAACGTTCTCGCCATTCGTTTTTACATTTCCTTCCGTCTGAATATCCAAAAATTGCAATTGGAAACCGTGAATTTCGGATGTTTTTTACGTGATTCGATTCTCGACCACAGAGATCGCTTTTGACAACTGTTATCAATTTTAAAGAAGTCGAAGATAAAGTATAGTATACGATTCGCGGTAATGGTCATAACACACTTGATGAATTACACCACTCGCCTGACGGCTTGTGCTGCAAAATTCATCTGGGTGTGTTATGACTTACATTACCGCTCATTGAATAATATACTATTATCAGAAATTCTGGTTTGCTATCATAAAACAAAGTGAAGTCGCCTTGGTCTTCTTGCTGTATCATCATTCATCAATGATTTCATTCTCGGAAATTGGCAATTCCCTGTGTGTAGACATCATGGCTAGCGGATTCCAGCAGCCGAACTTGTCGATTTTGTTTTGCATTCATCAAATTTCCTTTGTTTGATGAAGTCCGCCAAAGAAGTTTGTTTACTTATGATGATTTTTTCCTGGACCTCTATTAAAAAAATACAACACACCTTTGTAACAATTAAACGAATTATGATGAATGGAAGGCAATAATGTCAACTGAGGACAAATTCCTACAGGTCGTCTAAAAGAATGAAATAGAAAAATGTCTACTCATCTACTTCATACCAGTATACAAAATATTACCCTACTGATCCAAGTGCGAATTTAACGCAGTATTAAGGGATCTGGAGCCGAAAACGTCATGTCTCGATAAGATTTATTCACACTTAAATCGCTTGTTTTGATGTGCCGCCAATCGCTGCGATAGTTACGGCACTCGGAAGGCTTCATATGTCTTTCATTTTTTATTAATAATTTGGTATACAGTCACCGAAGCGAATATATTATATTGTCAGGAACTTTACAATTCTCTTGGATTTCACCGAGGATTCGCTTTTATAAGCCCGCTCCACACTCATGGCGCGAATCTTGCCAAGAATTCTTGGCGTGAACCTGGCCAAGAATTCGCGGCCAAATAAGACATCCACACTCACACAAATATTCGCACTTTGGTTCACGGCATCCTGGCTGTCTGCGAATGCCTTCGGCCCTATAAAAAAGGTTTATTCTGATAATAATCAAGAAATTCTCATTTCACTTATCTCCTCTAAATCTAATCTAATTCCATTTCATTGCTACAAGAAAACCATTCATTTTAAAAGCGAATAAAGTCAGTGAAAAGCATTAAATCATTACTGCGCTGGTACCGCGAACGCCTGTGAGTGTGGATGGAACATTTGTGCTTAGGCGCGAAGCCTTTGTCGCGGGACAGGAGACCGCAACGAAACCGAGAACGCCGCGAAGCGCGAACGTGACACAAGAAAGTTATCCACACTCGCGTTCGCGGTATTGGCCGACGTTCTTGCCATGAGTGTGGAGCGGGCAAGGGTTCGTGAAATATAATTGGATAACATAGCCTCTACAAGTATAATTTTTTTGTCAAAATGGCCAATATTTCGAAAACTGTCGAATAAAAATATGTGAAAAGTATACGAAAGCACGCAGGAAGTTTCAGAGAATTGAAAAACACTATTGAATAGGGTGTCCCATTTGAAAAAACAAAGTCACCCGCTATTCCTCTTTTGTGGACCACCCGATATATTCGAAAATATTTTTAGGTTGTGCTCTTTTTGGAGTATTGATCATTTTGAGGTGACGTCACGACAGATCCGCCATTTTGCTTGTGGGGCAAACAAACCGTTCCTCTCATTGTAAACAATGGAAAAGATCGATTTTCAAAGTGTGAATTATTTAAAATGCCGGCGTTTTGTTTTATTGTGGGGTGTTCTAAAAGGGCAGAAAGGGATCAAATTTGTGTTTTTAGAATCCCAAAGCCTTAAGCTGCGTCTAGATGTGCGAGCCGAACCTATCGCGAACCGCTCGCGAACCAATAGCGACAATTATTTGGACGGCATGTCGAACCTCCATAGAGCCGCTCGCAAACCGTTCACGCCGAACCATCGATAGTCGGATTATTTAGCAGCGTCTAGATGTGCGAGCCGAACCTATCGCGAACCGCTCGCGAACCAATAGCGACAATTATTTGGACGGCATGTCGAACCTCTATAGAGCCGCTCGCAAACCGTTCGCGCCGATCCATCGATAGTCGGATCCTTTCACGAACACAACGCGAGCCCAGTGTAAATTCGTAAGCCGTCGTTGGTATTGGTTCGCGAGCGGATCGCAAGTGTGTACGTGAAATTAACGAACATGACACGAACACTTCGCGAGCGGTTCGCGATATGTTCGGCTCGCACATCTGTACGCAGCTTTAAGCTGCGTCTAGATGTGCGTGCACTGGCGTATTTAGGGGGGGGCAGGGGGGGCCAGGCCCCCCCTGATGTACCTCTGGCCCCCCCTGAAAGATTCGAATTCAAAAACTACGTATAGGTATCACAAATATACCAGGGGCCGCGGCCCCCCCTGAAAACTGAGGCTAGATACGTTGATGTGTGCGTGCCGAACCTATCGCGAACCGCTCGCGAACCAATAGCGACAATTATTTGGACGGCATGTCGAACCTCCATAGAGCCGCTCGCAAACCGTTCACGCCGAACCATCGATAGTTGGATTCTTTGTCTGCGTCTAGATGTGCGAGCCGAACCTATCGCGAACCGCTCGCGAACCAATAGCGACAATTATTTGGACGGCATGTCGAACCTCTATAGAGCCGCTCGCAAACCGTTCGCGCCGATCCATCGATAGTCGGATCCTTTCACGAACCCAACGCGAGCCCAGTGTAAGTTCGTTAATCCGTCGGTATTGGTTCGCGATCGGATCGCAAGTGTGTACGTGAAATTAACGAACATGACACGAACACTTCGCGAACGGTTCGCGATAGGTTCGGCTCGCACATGTATACGCAGCTTTACAAAACCGAGGAGAAATGCTGGACGCCTTATCAAAAGAACGTCGAGAATGTTGGGTAAGGGGTTTAAGACGGGGCAATTTGAGCGATACATTCCTCAAAAATGCACGAATTTGTGCAGGTCATTTTATGTCAGGTAGGTAAATATTATCAATACATAAGAAATACCAAAATTATGATCCAAAATGTTTGAATTTATAGTTAAATATGGTGTTAAAGTAAACGTTTTTTGTTCAACTTTTTAGGAGAACCAGCCAAACTGTAAGATAGAGATAGCCCTGATTTAGTCCCTTCTGTAGATATGGGATAGGTACATTAGCATCAAAACACAGGATGGCCAAAGTTTAAAAAGGCATGTCAGATTGGTTAACACGTTGAGTGCCATGTGAGACCACATAGGTATCACACTTTTTTGGGAGAGGCGAGCCGCGTGAGACCACTCTGGTCTCACGACCAACGACGCATATCTAAATCGCGCATTTCTCCATCAGTGGTCTCACGTTCATGGGTGCCCGAAGAAATCCCCAAAAATTTTTCTCAGGGGGGCCAAATAAAGATTAGAGAGCAATATTGAGGGTGTTGTGCTGTAAAACAATGAGACCAACAAAATCTCAGGGTTATTCATTTGCTGAATCATCACCAACAATCGGACTCAAAAGTACATAAAAAAATTTGAAAATTGATGTTCCATATATTAATTTCATTCAATTGAACACCAGAGAAGATGAATATGCAAAAAAAAAATCGTGGCCACTGGGTCAGTTTTTTCAGAAGTTATGATGGCACTCAACGTGTTAAACGTCAAACGAAACATCTTAAAATGGTCAGTACTACTTTAAAAGAGTTGTAATCCCCAATCAATTCTCTATGTTCTTCAGGATGAAGCTAGGAATACTGCATTGAATATAGAATCCACAGCAGGTCCATCTACAGAAACCGAAGGAACTCCTGAACTGTGCAATGAACACGAAAGTCACAGGACTGCTAACGTTCAAACGGATTTGACTATGGACCACTTAAACAATCGCTTTGGAGATCTCAATTTTGATAATCAGAAAATATATGCTTTCGAAGAAAAATTGAATGCATCAGATTTAAAGAGGAGTCATTTAAGAATGATTCTAAAACATTGTACTTCACCGGTTTCCCAAAAGCTGAGCTGATGTTTCAAGTATTTAACAGTGTAGCTCCCTACCTATTAAATAAAAGTGTTCTGTCTCCGTTTAATCAATTCATTTTGACATTAATGTAACATATTGTAGAAACAGTTAATAAAATACGCAATACACACACTTAAAACTCGATAATACTTGTAAGCCTGTAGGGACTTGTAGGTCTTCATCTGTTGTTCAGTATAGAAACTGTGAGTTAGAATTAGGTAATCCACCATGTCCATAATGCTCACAGATGACAAAAAACTCAAATTGCTGGTCAGTTCACTTGCACCAACAGAATAGGGATCAACATTGTCTATAATTTCAATTTTAGAGTCGTTACGCGATTTTACGTCTCCTTTAGAAGATAGGTAGTATTCACTCCAAGCCATATTGTAGAAAAAGTTAATAAATTATGCAATAAACACACTGAAAACTCGAACTAAACAACTCAAAACAGCAGATCACAATGAAATTCTTATGGCAGACACGATCTTGTATGCCCCACACACAAAATGGCCGCTCTGTCAAAGTCACGTGACTCAAAATGATCAATATCAAGTCTGCATAAAAAAATTTTTGCAAAACTCAAAACGTTACGCGTATATCGTCCGCTGCGGCACTAGTGGGACACCCTGTATATGTAGGTGAAAATTTCAGTTTTGTTACAAATCGAAATCAGTAAGTTAATTTTTGTTTGGTTAACCCCCTGTTGAAAATGACTCCTTTTGCACTGTCCGAAAATGTACCTATCCAGCTGGCACGCAAGTGATCGCCTTGGCCGATGAGGGATTGGAGTGCACATTGCTGCACTACAATTCCTAACTGGTAGCGACGAGCAATCGTTGTCACATAGGAGGCATTGTAAATGTGCTTCCCGATTTGGGGCTGCTGTCTCATTAGCTCCTCTCGCCGACCAAATTTGTTTTTGAATACACTTGCTATTCCCCTACTCATACGTAGATGGGCTGCTACACAATGAGCAAGCGAGTATTCCTCGGTGACTGGGAACAGGTCCTGATGAACTTCCTGTGTGACGCCAAAACGTGCAATGCGTGTTCCCTCTTAGGTATTAATGAATTCCTGACATTTGCAGCTTTCCTTTGCTGGAACCTCGATTAGACGTACTTCTTCTTCATCCTGCGTGGACGCATATGGAGCCAATCGGTTGAAATGGACGACTTTCGGTTTTTCTCTGGGCAGCTTCCGTATTCGCTAAACTTCATCATTTATTCTCTTCACAACTGCGTACGGTCCCACTGTCTCTGCAGCTTCGGCAAAAAACCTTTTCTCCTTTTTGGGTTATACAGCCATACCAGATCTCCTGCGGTGAACCCTCCTTCAATGGCCTTGATGTCATAGCGCATTTTCACCAGGTCACTTGTTTGCTCCATTTTTTGATTACGCACCTTGTCATGGATGTAGTCTAGCTTGCTTCTTAGATTACTAACGTAGTCATCCCCAGCTACATCTTCTCCAGGCTTACACCCAAATTCGAGGTCGTTATAACAACTGTTGGCTGCACTTACGAAAGTGAGTGTGGATAATGAGAGGGTGTTTTTGGCACTTGATGAGAGAGCAAAGAGTGCTGTTCCTGAAGTTGGGAGAAACATACTCGAGAGACGTAACATGGACGATAAGTTGTTCCTTTCTGAAAAGTTGATTATCCAGATGGAGAAGAGAACCGAAGAGCAAGAAATGCTCATCCAATTGTTGAAAACTCAAAACAAGTGTAAATGTGAGGTTAAGGTTGAAGAAAACAATGAAGATAGGCGTACTGAAAGCGCAAAATCAACTTGGTCAACTGTCATCAGTAAGAACAAAGGAAATGAGAATAATACCGTGAGTGGTAGCTCGAATGCTAACCATGTTAGATCATTTCAACGACTGTCAAGTGAAACTGAGAGTGTAAACAAAGCGAGCGAAAGTTAACAAATAGATAAACAAATGGATAATAGAAAGAAAACAGAAATTATTAAGGGCAGTGCAGTGGGTAATAATGATGGTTTCAAGGCTTGAGCTAAGATGGGTTGGATTTATGTGGGCAGAGCGGATATAGCGCACAGAAAGCAAGACAATGTTTAAAAAAAAATGAATGAAGAACCTGCCAAAAAAAAAAAGATTGAATTGCTAGAAACACCTCGGTTTGCTTTCAGCGGAGATGGGGTGAGTTCAGAAGGATGGAATAGGGCGCCAACGTATTTATTTTTCTAGCAATTCAAATAAAAAAAAGGAATTGGCAAGCAAAGAAAAATTACTAAATTACACGGACTTATAGGGAAGAGTACAACTACTTCAGCCAAACACGTAAACTCCGAAGCAGATGAAACGAAACGAAAGTAAAAAAAAAGGTACGTATGTATGTATACTATGAAATCAAATACTGAAAAATTGTATGAGGAAGAAAAAAAAGATAAATAAATGGTGTAATAAAATACTCTATTATGTATTCCCCACAATTCAATTTCATACGATGAGAAAATATCAATAATATTTCAACAATAGTGTCAGTGCAACAATATTTCACCCCCTATGCTTGATCAAGCGTAGATTTCACAATACCACTCGAAATGTGGTACACACTATATATATTTATTCAATAGCTTAGCTAAATTTGGGTTTCGATTATCAAATGAAATATGGATGAAACAACTTATTTCAGAAAATAGTAAACAATCTAGTTTTAAATCTCAGCTAACTCGTTATCTCCGAAGTTGTACCGAAAAATTACAACATTAATGATGGGCCTGCCTATAGGTGGATAGAGTCAAAACGCAATTGGAGATTCCCGACCTTTGAAATGAATGCTAAACTGTGGTACTATTATGAGACGCCTATAGACGGCCAGTTTCAATTAATAACTCAATTATAACAATTAATATTTAAATTTCAAAACATCAATTGAACCAACGATATAACAAAACGTCTACTCCTGCAAATGGCCTCCAGTTCCAGTGGGGAGTGACGTCAGATTATTTAAAGTACAAAAAAAATCCTCTGTACATACCAGGTCGGTACTAATAATATAATCCTTGAAATTACCAATCCGAGAATCCCAATCAATCCAACAATATTGGAAATCCTCCTCAATGTATTTTTCCTTCCTTCAGATGGAAAAAAGGATTAGTTGAGTTCCATTCCCGATCTTTGTTTCACAAAATGGAACAACCAAAATCCGTAGACATCCGTTCCCCCAGGAGCGGAAAGAAAGTCAGAAAATAGATATTTCTGCATGAAATAAAAAGGCCCTAGAATTCACAAGGAAAATATTAGGGTCCAGATAAGGTAGATGGGAAATAAAGTGAAACTTACTCTAGTTGTAGGACGGCCTTTTGAAGTGAATGATCTCTGTACGAGAAGTACGGTTTTAATCCCCAAAATGGGTAATATTGCTATTCCAATCAACAAATGAGCAATATTGGGAATGCAGACGGTTATCTTCATTCCAAAACTTTGATTTTCTCCAAAAAATCCAACAAATAACCCCTTTCAACGCACAGTCTCTCAGAAGCATCCAAAACCCGAATTTTCAAACATAAAAAGAACAATAATTAATCGAGAGTAATCCCAAGCATCTGGTACATATCAGATAAGAACACGAACACAAGAAAACAAAAATAAGTCATCCAGGCAACCCATACAACACAAATAGAGTATTTAGTGTTGCAAACACATAAGGGCAACTTTCACACGTTACAAATTCTCCCCCTTCTTCAGGAAATTTTCCCAAAATTTCACAACAAAAATTACACGAAATTAAACGAAACAGAAACCTGTGAACGATCACCTTCCATAGATCAGACGTCTTCATCCGGTGGCTCCGCCTTAAGGTCTTTCACATGCCAGACCCCTTTGTCCCTACCAACGTTGTCCTGCAAACGGTACGTCCAAGGTGACAACCTTTTGGCAACTATAAATGGTCCTATCCATTTAGGAGCCAATTTTTTTGTAAAGTTCTTACTGGCGTCAGAAAGTACGAAATTTCTCCTATAAACGGGTTGGTGAACTACAAATTCCTCATTCCTTCTCCTCAAATTGTAATAGTGAGCATTCTTCTCAGCAGCAGCCTTTAGCCTTCCCTTGAGCTCACTGAAAATCTTCCGAAACCCTTCAGACCTGGTTTCCTCAGATGAATTGGATGGCGGGTCCTCATGCAGAGTAATATTATAATCATCGCCGCTCAGCATCATTCTTCTACCAAAGTTCACGAAATAAGGCGTGTATTTCGTGGTTTCATTCCGGGAAGTCCTCATAGCGCAAGTGAGCTCTGCCAAATTCTCGTCCCATCTCTGATGGTTATCAGAAGCATATGCTGAAAGGAGAAACTTTAGGGTTCTGTTGTATCTTTCAGTGGGATTTGCTTGAGGATGAAAGTTTGCATTGAATTTAGAACTGATCTTATACTTCTGCAATAACCTCAGATACTCATTCTTGTATTGAGGACCGTTATCGGAAATGATCACTCGTGGCACACCAAAGATCAAGAATACACCCTCCTCCAATGCCTTACACACTGCTGCTGATGTAGCTTTTCTCAAAGGAAAAGTTAAGCAGAACTTGCTAAAATAATCAGTGACGACCAATATGAAAGAATTTCCTCTTTTTGACCTAGGAAGAGGGCCTATCAGATCCGAGCTAACAACCTCCCAAGGTAGTGTTGCCTCAGGGTGATGGGATGCCATTAAACCGGCAGGTTTTCTCGAATCTATCTTATGTCTCTGGCAGACCTGACAGTTTCTGACATATCGAGCCACGTCTGAGCGAGACTTCGGCCAGAAATATCTTTCACACAAGCGTGAGTGAGTCTTGAACACTCCCATATGCCCTGATGTGCAAGAATCATGCATATCCTGGATGACCCCTACACGCAGTTGCTTAGGCACAACCAACTTCCACGAGTCTTCGACCAAATCATTCACAGATGATCCCAGATATTTATAGAGGAATCCATCTTGGACTCTCCAAGTAGAGAACTTTCCGGGAAGTTTCTTAACGTTATCCAGCATTCTTAAATACCACGGGTCAACTATGTTGGTAAAATCGCTTGTGGTTACTAAATCCAATTTAGGCACAGAACGTGACAAAAGATCAGGCACGTGATGTTCAGAGCCTTTACGATGGGTCACACTGAATTCAAATTGTTGCAGTCGTACAATCCACCGCGCCAGACGACCTGACACAGCTTTGAGGTTTTGGAGCCATACCAAACAATAATGATCGGTAATTACTTCGACTTTTATTCCCTCAATATACGGACGAAGCTTTTCCAGGGCCCACAAAACAGCCAAGCATTCCCTTTCCGTGGTTGAGAAATTCTGTTCTTGTCTCGTGAGAGACCGGCTAATGTAGCATATCACCTTCTCTCCTCCAGTTGGATCTGGTTGGCTCAAAACAGCACCCAATCCATGACCGGATGCGTCTGTTTGCACTTGAAAAGGCAGATCATAGTTAGGACAGCTCATAATTGGGGCTGACACAAGCTTTTCTTTCAGCCAATTAAAAGACTTCTCACATTCTTCGGTCCACATAAATTTACTACTCTTCTTCAATAAGTTTGTTAATGGCGAGATCAGGTCGGAGAAGTTTGGTATAAATCTGCGATACCATGAAAAGGTCCCAACAATACTACGAACATCCTTCACATTACGAGGTATCGCAATCTCCACCATTGCCTTAACTTTCTCTGGATCGACTTGAAGACCGTTACCATTTACCACATATCCTAAGTAGCGTATTTCACTTCTACAGAACTGACACTTATCCCTAGAAACGGTGAGTCCTGCTTCATGTAGTCTACGGAATACTTCTTCCAATATTTCAAGATGTTTCTCAAAGTCATCTGTAACTATAATTACATCATCAAGATAAACAAAAACGAACGGTTCGAGATCGCTCCCAAGTATAACGTCCATTAGTCTTTGCCAAGTAGCTGGACTGTTGCTCAACCCAAATGGCATCCTCCGAAACTGGAAAAGTCCCCTACCTGGAACTGTGAAGGCTGTGTATTGACGGGATTCTTTCTTAACAGGAACTTGCCAGAATGCACTCTTTATGTCTAAAGAACTTATGTACCTGGCATTCCGTAATTTATCCAAAGTATTGGATACATAAGGTAAAGGGTAACTATCCTTTTTTGTGGCGGCGTTCACCTTACGGTAGTCTACACAAAATCTGTATGTCCCGTCCTTTTTTTTAACCATAATGATTGGAGAAGACCACGGACTAGCACTCTTTTCTACAATTCCCTGCTGCAACATATCATTCAGTTGTTCGTCAATATGTTTTTGCAGTACAGGAGATACTGGGTAGTATCTCTGCTTGATAGGGGGGCTATCCACTAAAATTTCATGTTCGACTACGTTAGTGCAACCAATTACGTTGTCTCCCATCATATCGAAATTTCTATCTACTACCTCGTCCAATTTTCTTCCTTGATCCCCATCTAAGTCGGCATCCACTGTAGCTACACCAATTGTTTCAGCAGAGAAAAACCATTCATTACTCCTTAAATTAGGGACTATACCAAGGGCCTTCCAAAAATCAGCTCCGAGCAATATCATCCGTGGCAACTCCAACATGATCAATACCTCCATCAACACTACCCTGTCCTTTACCTTCATCGGCACCCTGCAACTGCCAATGCTTGAGCAAGCATGTCCATTCGCCACAGTACATGTTACCCTATTGTGCGACTCTATAGTTACTCCTAATTTTTTTAGAACAGACCAGCATTCGCCGTTGATGATTGTTCGAGATGCACCAGAATCAAGAAGACCCAGAAATTCTCTTCCATAAATTGACAACCGTAGATATGGCCTCTCATCTCCTACCACGTTATCTAATATATAATTTAACACAGGACGGAGTTCGTCAGTAGGACCCTTATGTATGGCAGTCGTCGAAAACGGTCCTGTAATCAACGACTGGATCCGTTTCCCGACTGATTACACTTAGGGCAGGTTCTGGTAGTATACCCTACTTGATTACATTTGTAGCAACGCAGAGTTCTAGGTGCAGCACACCCTATCGCTCTATGTCCTGGTTTGTTGCAGTTATAACATATAACGGATTTTTCGAATTTTGACTCAGGTGGGGATTGACGTCCTACGAGTTGCATCTCCTCAACACCTTCTTCGATACTTGCATATGCCAAGTCTGGCTCAAGGCAAGACTGAGATCTTCTCGGTGGTGGAGCGTATGATTCGACATACTCACGTCGTTCTTCCAATTGACGACACAATCTCTTCAATTCCAAGTAAGAATCGATACTGACCAGAGCCAGCTGAGTCTGAAAGAAGGGGAGAATATTGCGCAGAACCAATTTAATTTGTTCTTGTTCGGATGGTGATGATCGCAAACGGTCAAACAATGATCTCATGGTCGCCAAGTAAATACCAATAGGTTCGTCCTTACCTTGAGTACGCTTTTTGATCTCTTCTAGGAGCTTCTCATCATAGTTGAAGGGTTCAAACTCAGCTCTCAAGTTTTCAACAAAAGAATTCCAGCCTACAATCGAGTCCTTGGCAGCTCTGAACCATATCAGTGCTTTGCCGTCCAATAAATCCACCGCTGATTTCAAAACTTCGGGCTTTGTCACCCCTCTAGCTTCACACAACTCTTCAACTCGTTGCAGGAAAGCATGGACAGACATCCCCTGCTTCTCACCTGAAAAACGCAATCCCCATTTGTACACTGGAATTGTCTTCATCTGTCCAGAAGTTGTCTCCACAGCACGGGTTACCCGTACCTGAGGAGTCGAACTTAGCAAATTCTGCTCATCAACTGATCCCGAACAATTATCACCCTCGTCAGTCCCAGAGCTCTCCTCGTTGAGTGGTTTATTTGACACACCTGATGCCGCATTCGCCTTCTCCTCCAGAATATCCAGCAACTTTAGAACTTTTGCGAAAATTTCTCTCTTATACGCTTCTTCTTCCGCTGATATTACAACAATATGATCCAATCTAATCAATGCGTATCTCAAACGTGTATCATTCACTACATAGCGACGACTCCCCGGTGACGCAGACTGCCAATCAGCAATACTGTCTTCTACCTTCGCGATGACTTCGTCAATTGCTACTTTATCCTCTTCGAAAGTGAATGGATACTTGGGATAGGATATTGACGATCCTTCCTTTTCGAGCTTTAATGCCCTCGATAAATTCTTCCTCATATTGTCAACTGTCCCGGTGGGTAAACCCCTTATAGTCAACAGATAAGTTAACTGCAATTGATTCAATCTGTTGACAACTAATTTTCCTGACATCTTTAATGCTAAATCGTATGAGAGATCTACAGAAACTATACTCTCCCACAATTAGTTTGATGAAACACGAAATGGCCCCACGTTGGGCGCCAAAATTTATAGCGCACAGAAAGCAAGACAATGTTTAAAAAAAAATGAATGAAGAACCTGCCAAAAAAAAAAAGATTGAATTGCTAGAAACACCTCGGTTTGCTTTCAGCGGAGATGGGGTGAGTTCAGAAGGATGGAATAGGGCGCCAACGTATTTATTTTTCTAGCAATTCAAATAAAAAAAAGGAATTGGCAAGCAAAGAAAAATTACTAAATTACACGGACTTATAGGGAAGAGTACAACTACTTCAGCCAAACACGTAAACTCCGAAGCAGATGAAACGAAACGAAAGTAAAAAAAAAAGGTACGTATGTATGTATACTATGAAATCAAATACTGAAAAATTGTATGAGGAAGAAAAAAAAGATAAATAAATGGTGTAATAAAATACTCTATTATGTATTCCCCACAATTCAATTTCATACGATGAGAAAATATCAATAATATTTCAACAATAGTGTCAGTGCAACAATATTTCACCCCCTATGCTTGATCAAGCGTAGATTTCACAATACCACTCGAAATGTGGTACACACTATATATATTTATTCAATAGCTTAGCTAAATTTGGGTTTCGATTATCAAATGAAATATGGATGAAACAACTTATTTCAGAAAATAGTAAACAATCTAGTTTTAAATCTCAGCTAACTCGTTATCTCCGAAGTTGTACCGAAAAATTACAACATTAATGATGGGCCTGCCTATAGGTGGATAGAGTCAAAACGCAATTGGAGATTCCCGACCTTTGAAATGAATGCTAAACTGTGGTACTATTATGAGACGCCTATAGACGGCCAGTTTCAATTAATAACTCAATTATAACAATTAATATTTAAATTTCAAAACATCAATTGAACCAACGATATAACAAAACGTCTACTCCTGCAAATGGCCTCCAGTTCCAGTGGGGAGTGACGTCAGATTATTTAAAGTACAAAAAAAATCCTCTGTACATACCAGGTCGGTACTAATAATATAATCCTTGAAATTACCAATCCGAGAATCCCAATCAATCCAACAATATTGGAAATCCTCCTCAATGTATTTTTCCTTCCTTCAGATGGAAAAAAGGATTAGTTGAGTTCCATTCCCGATCTTTGTTTCACAAAATGGAACAACCAAAATCCGTAGACATCCGTTCCCCCAGGAGCGGAAAGAAAGTCAGAAAATAGATATTTCTGCATGAAATAAAAAGGCCCTAGAATTCACAAGGAAAATATTAGGGTCCAGATAAGGTAGATGGGAAATAAAGTGAAACTTACTCTAGTTGTAGGACGGCCTTTTGAAGTGAATGATCTCTGGGCCTTTATTCTTGAAAACCAGGGAGTAGAACGATCGAGAGAACGGCGACGTGGCCCTACTGATTAGTAGGGCTACGTCACCGTTCTCTCGATCGTTCTACTCCCTGGTTTTCAAGAATAGAGGCCCTGTACGAGAAGTACGGTTTTAATCCCCAAAATGGGTAATATTGCTATTCCAATCAACAAATGAGCAATATTGGGAATGCAGACGGTTATCTTTATTCCAAAACTTTGATTTTCTCCAAAAAATCCAACAAATAACCCCTTTCAACGCACAGTCTCTCAGAAGCATCCAAAACCCGAATTTTCAAACATAAAAAGAACAATAATTAATCGAGAGTAATCCCAAGCATCTGGTACATATCAGATAAGAACACGAACACAAGAAAACAAAAATAAGTCATCCAGGCAACCCATACAAAAGGGGGGAAAAATGAAAGTCTTGTTCCTCACTCAGTTTGCTTCTATCTATTTAATTGTCACTGCAACTACATGTTTCGGCGCTTAACGCCATCATCAGGTTGCAAGTATTGATCACTGTAAGAGGTATAGTTCATATTATACATTTTAGTTCTTAAATTTTTGTTCATCTTACATTGTCAGAAGCTTATGGCATACATGAAAGTTTTGCTGAATTTCAGCAAAGCAACCTCCCACTATTCAAGAAAAAACAATAGAGATCTATCAAATTAAATTTTAAACGAGAAAGAAAAGAATGCAATTAGCGAGACGTCAATTCTGGATAGTTTTAGGTTAGCCACAGAACACGCCGACACAAAAATTCGAAAAACACAGACAATAAAATAATTGTTCAGTAACGCCCTTTATATGAGAGCGCCTAAATGTTTACCCCTAAAGTTAGTTTCAAATAATTCCGCCCACTGCGCATTGCATTCATTCGTATAAGCCGTCCCGAACGGTGGCTGTGATCAAAATGTGGCGGATGTTCTTCTTTAATCTTTACGCATTTTCTGTGGTTCGGATAGAAGTGGAAGGGGGATGAATTGGACGCGGGAGAACGATAGATGCTAAAACTCATTCCTTTTGCTGTTTAGTCGTCGTACCGAGTACTTGCATGAGTTGCACATTGGCCTAGTCGCCACTTGTTGTAGAGGTCCTATAGTCGGCCATTTTTCTAACGTCGCCAATCAACCCTAGTCGGTTGTAGTTATCGTTCGTAGTTAAACATCGAAACCACCCTCGTCGGTAATTATAGAAAGTGCGTGTACCTACTGATTCGTAGTTTTCGATCAACTGTGTAATTGAACTTGTGTGAAAAGTGTATAAACTGTGTATTGAGACTTTCTTCAATAAAAACTTCTAAAAAATAAACTGGTCCTTCGAAATAAAAATATTAAACCCAACACCTGATTGCAGTCCTTATTTGTGTAGGGATGTTTTACATCGACTAGCTACATAAAATGGTCCTTCGAGACGGATACAAATTACATAAAGTGTGATATAGATTGGAGATATCCTTGAAGAAGTCATCAACAGCATCTACAAATCCACGTGGTCTGAAGCGGACATATTGGACAAGCACTCCGAACACGTGCTCAAAGCTTGGAAGAGTCCATTTGTAAGGGGAGCCCGCTGTCGACGCTTCACATCGAAGAAGAGGTCTTGGAGAACATCGCAGGATTTGTACACACTGATAAGTCAACTCCAAAGAATTTATTTTTTCTATTTTTTATTTTCTTAGTTCTTTTTGTAGTCAACATGTCTGAAGACGAAGTTAAAAATTTGGTCAAACATAGAACTATAGTTAAGGGTAAATTAACTAGAATGGCCAATTGGTTCGGTCAAGATGAACCCAAAGATTTCGAACAAGTTAAAATTCGTAAGGTTCAATTAGTACAAATCTTCAAAGATTATGATGATTTTCAAACTCAGTTGGAGTTATTTGATTTTGAATTGTATGGAGAAGACAGAGATATTGTTGAAACTAAATATTATAATGTAATTTCTGTTGCTACGAAAATTATGAATCAGTTCGAAGACGCACAAAAACCTAATAAATCCACAATATCACATTCTAGCATTAAGTTACCGGAAATTTCAATTCCTAATTTCTCGGGCGATATCAAACAATGGCCCAGCTTCTTTGAATTATTCAATGCTCTCATAACAGATAATGAAAAATTATCTGATATTCAAAAATTGATGTACTTAAAATCAGCTTTATCCAAAGAACCGTTACACTTAGTTGAAAATTTGGAAGTTGTCGGTTTAAATTTTCCTATTGCAATCAATACTTTAAAAGATAGATATGATAACCCATATCTTATTGTCAATGCATATATTCGCAAACTATTGAATGTTCCATCCTTGACGAAAAGCAACGAGCACGCGTTAAGAGATTTCATTACGCAAATCAAGACAAATATTGCAGCCTTGAAAACTTATAATTTATCGATATTAACCGATTTAATTCTCATTCAAATTTTCACCCAGAAATTGGATTTTGCTCTCAAAAAAGATTTTGAAGAAGAAAGGAATACATCAGGATTTCCAACGCTCCAAGAATTCATTGATTTTTTGGAAAAGAAGTATAAAGTACTCGAAAATTTGAGTTCAACCGAACAAACAGGGCATTCAAAATTCAAAACTTCCCCAAAATATACTCATACTAGTTCTCATTATGCTAACACTTCGAACAAAAGTAAATTCTGCAAATGTTTTATGTGTAACACTGATGAGCATAAGATATATTCGTGCAGAAAATTCTTGAATTTGACTCCAAACGATCGCCACACTGTAGTGAAGGAAAGAAATGCTTGTTTGAATTGCCTTGCTTTAGGTCACAATGTACAGTCGTGTTCAAGTCAACGTACATGTTCCAATTGCCATAGAATGCATCATAGTCTGCTCCATTTCAATAGGAGTTCAACTCGCAATTATTCTAATACAGTTCCTAGTTCACGATCCGATAATGATTTGTCCAGATCAAATAATCATTCACAAGTTCTGAATCAATCGCAAACACCTCCTAATTTGTCCTCTAGTGCTCAACCATTCATTCCAAATCGTAATGAAAATATTAGTTCAGTTCAAAACGTGTCTACTCTTTCAGCTTCATCTTCTAATAATGAAGTTCTTCTAGCTACTGCTTGTGTCAAATTGTATGATTCGTATAACAAGCAAGTCATAGTTCGTTGTTTGACGGATTCTGCAAGTCAAACATCTTTTATAAGCGAAGATCTTGTAAACAGACTGAATCTCAAACCTTACAATCAAACGATACAAATTTCTGGCATTTCACAAAGTTGTTCTATGTCAAATAGAATGATTGATCTAACAATTCACTCGTTAGTATATCCTGATAGAAAGTTTAAGGTTTCCTGTGCTATCCTCAAAAATATAACTTGCAAACAACCACAATCACCTATAAACTTGTGTTCTCTTCCAATTCCTACTGATATCATATTAGCAGATTTCAAGTTCAATATTCCTTCCAACATTGATATTCTCTTAGGTGCAGATATTTATTTTGAAATAATTACCGATGGTATCATTAAATTGGGTCCTGGACGACCTGTTCTCCAAAACTCTCACTTAGGATATCTAATTGCAGGAAAAATTCCACAGTCAGCTCACATGTCTCGCGTAACTCATTTAGCAATTGCACAATCTTCTCATAATTCGCTTGAATATTCAAAGTCAGTTGCAAATCAAGAAGATACGTTAAATAATATTCTAACCAAGTTCTGGGAGATTGAAGAGATTCCAAATCAATCTGAACCCATTCTTTCTTCAGCAGAAGAACAAGCTGAAGAAATATTCAAAAACACAACCATTCGGTTACCATCTGGTAGATTTCAAGTTGACCTACCGTTCAAGACTCCCAACGAACCATGGAAATTGGGTGATTCGTATTCGCAAGCGAAGAAAAGATTCTTGAATCTCGAAAGACGACTTCAAAATTCTCAGGAACTAAAACTTCAGTATTCGGATTTTATAAAAAATTATATATCCCTAGGACATGCAAAATATGTACCTTTAGCATTAAAAAATGAATTATCCCAAAACAAGTATTTTTTCCCTCATCATTGTATAATGCGTGAGCAAAGCCTTACAACCCAACTTCGAGTAGTTTTTGATGGTTCAATGAAATCTTCATCTGGTTTTTCGATCAATGACATTATGCTCAAAGGTTATACAGTACAACCTGACTTGTTCGACATTTTGATTCGTTTCCGTGCGTTCAAATATGTCCTAATTGCTGACATTCAAAAAATGTTCAGACAAATCCAGATAAATTCGAATCACACATTTTTGCAAAACATTTTGTGGCGTGATAATCCTCAAGACGAACTGAAGTGCATAGAATTACAAACAGTTAGTTATGGCACAAATTCTGCTCCTTTCCTAAGTACAAGATGTCTCAAAGAATTGGCAATTCATAATAAAGTCGCATTTCCTCTGGCAAGTGAAGCACTTCTGCAGGCTTGCTACGTGGATGATATCCTTTATGGTTGTCATGATATCGATAGTCTGTTTGAAGCACATAATCAGCTCACACAATGCCTACAATCAGCCTGTATATCTCTCCATAAATGGGGATCCAACTCTCAAGAATTCTTAAAGAATATTTCGTTTAATTCTCAACAGGACAATTATGTTCTAAATTCTGAAAATTCGTCCAATAAAATTCTAGGTTTGATATGGAACTCTCATTCTGATAAATTCGTTATTTCATTACCTACTTTTTCGATCAAAGAGTCTTATAGTAAAAGAGAGGTTCTTTCAATAATCGCATCCATTTATGACCCTATAGGATTAATCAATCCCATTATCGTAAGTGTAAAAATCCTTATGCAGAAAATTTGGATTGCAAAAACTGGTTGGGACGAAAAAATAGACTCCGAAATTCTTTCTGAATGGACAACATTCTTGAAAAATCTTTCATTGCTTTCTAAATTAGAAATTCCTAGAACTATTCTACAGTTTCATTCTGATGTCACTCAATATGAAATTCATGGATTCTGCGATGCCAGTTCTCAGGCGTATGCAGCTTGTGTTTATTTACGTACACTCTACGCAGATAATTCGGTCACTTCACATCTGATTACGGCTAAGAGTCGTGTTGCACCCTTGAAAATTTTGACTATACCCAAACTCGAACTAATGGGCGCACTACTTCTATCAAACCTTGTGTCAAAAATATCAACTTTATTGCCAGCTCACTTACGAAATATTAATTCCATAAATCTATGGTCTGACTCGGAAATAGCGTTAGCGTGGATTCGATCTCACCCATCACGTTGGTCTGTATTTGTTTCAAATAGAATAGTTCAAATTCAGGACAATTCCAAAGATGCTACTTGGCGACATATTCGATCGAAGCTAAATCCAGCGGATATACTTTCTAGAGGTTCATTGCCATCACAATTACTTGGCTCAGATTTATGGTGGAATGGTCCCGATTTTCTTCTTCAATCAAATCTAGATCTGACACAATTTGAATTCAAAAAAATCATTGCAAATCTCCCTGAACAAAGAAAAACTGTCCATCTTATTCGAAATGAAACAGATATTTATCATGTATTCACGAAATTTTCTGATTTGTTTCGCCTTAAAAGGGTGATAGCATATTGTTTGCGATTCATTAAAAACTCAAAAAAGGGTTCTGAAAAATTAATTGGTTCGCTTTCTGTTTCTGAATTGGATTCGGCAGAAAATAAAATTGTTCAAATTTGTCAACAAAAATATTTTTTCGGTGAAGTTGAAAACATTCAAAAAGGAAAAATTCTAAAAAACAAAGCCGTTCAAAAACTCAATCCCTTTCTTGATTCATCTGGACTCCTGAGAGTTGGTGGTAGACTCTCGAATGCTAATATACCATACAATCAAAAGTTTCCTATGTTACTTCCATCCAGAAATCATATTTCAACACTAATTCTAAAATCAGAGCATTTGAGGCTCTTGCATGCTGGTCCTCAGAACACACTTTCAAACGTTCGACTGAAATATTGGCCGCTAGATGGGCTTAGAGAGATAAAACGGATTATGAACAATTGTTACACATGCTATAGGTTCAAACCACAATTCTGCACGCAACTAATGGGTAATCTTCCAAAGGAAAGACTTCATGTGTCACGTCCATTCACTAATACCTCTGTCGACTTTGGAGGCCCTTATTCAATTAAATCTTCTCTCTTAAGAAGAGCTCCAATCTTAAAATGCTATATCGCAGTTTTTGTGTGTATGACAACTCGAGCAGTTCACATCGAACTAGTTTCAAGTTTGAGTACAGAGTCATTCCTACTCACTTTAAAAAGATTCATTGCCCGTCGAGGAATTCCTTCTACAATATTCAGTGACAATGCCACTAATTTTTTAGGTGCTAGAAACCAGTTGAAAGAATTGAACGAATTCTTTCTAAGACCTGGAACTTCGGAAAGCATACAAAACTACGCAATCCAAAATAATATTCAGTGGAAATTTATACCACCCCGTTCACCACATCACGGTGGGCTATGGGAAGCAGCTATCAAAAGCGCAAAATACCATATAATCAGAATCATGGGAAATTATGTATTCACTTATGAGGAATTCAGTACTGTACTATCTCAAATCGAGGCAGTATTGAACTCACGTCCAATATGCGAAATGTCAAACAGCCCTTCAGATTTCACCTGTTTAACACCTGGACATTTTCTGATAGGATCTAGTTTAACAACATATCCTGAGAAAGATGTTGCATCCACTCCTATCAATCGTTTATCCCTTTGGAAAAAATGTAGTCAGATTCAACAACAATTCTGGGAACATTGGAAAACTGATTACCTAAATAGGCTACAAAATAGACCCAAATGGTTCATTCCTTACAATAACGTTCAAGTTAATGATCTTGTCTTATTGAAAGACGAACAAACACCCCCACTCAAATGGCCTTTAGCCCGTGTAATTGAAGTGATACCTGGGAAAGATTCGCGTGTTCGCATTGTTCGTGTTAAAACTCAAGGAGGAACATTCACTAGAACTATCACTAAGATATGCCCACTTCCATTCTGCAATGAAAACATCGGTAATCAAGACTGATTATCAATATGATGTCAACTTTGCTTCTTTCTTTCTCTATTATTACATTTTTCTTGTTATTTCATTTATCATATTTTTTTTGCATTTTTCACTCACTTTTATTCTTAACCTGGAAGGTTCAGCCCGGGGAGTATGTTCAGTAACGCCCTTTATATGAGAGCGCCTAAATGTTTACCCCTAAAGTTAGTTTCAAATAATTCCGCCCACTGCGCATTGCATTCATTCGTATAAGCCGTCCCGAACGGTGGCTGTGATCAAAATGTGGCGGATGTTCTTCTTTAATCTTTACGCATTTTCTGTGGTTCGGATAGAAGTGGAAGGGGGATGAATTGGACGCGGGAGAACGATAGATGCTAAAACTCATTCCTTTTGCTGTTTAGTCGTCGTACCGAGTACTTGCATGAGTTGCACATTGGCCTAGTCGCCACTTGTTGTAGAGGTCCTATAGTCGGCCATTTTTCTAACGTCGCCAATCAACCCTAGTCGGTTGTAGTTATCGTTCGTAGTTAAACATCGAAACCACCCTCGTCGGTAATTATAGAAAGTGCGTGTACCTACTGATTCGTAGTTTTCGATCAACTGTGTAATTGAACTTGTGTGAAAAGTGTATAAACTGTGTATTGAGACTTTCTTCAATAAAAACTTCTAAAAAATAAACTGGTCCTTCGAAATAAAAATATTAAACCCAACACCTGATTGCAGTCCTTATTTGTGTAGGGATGTTTTACATCGACTAGCTACAATAATAATCCCTCATCAAGTACTTTCAGAAACTGTTATTAAAGATTCGGAATAGGAAAGGTGTGGTGTTCGTGGAGACAATGTTCACAAGCTCCTCTCTTCCACTACGTATGTGCTTGAAGATCTCCAACTCCTCCCAGGTTTCTTGTCTAACACCGTAGTCAATATGGTGGAGGAGCTCCACATCGATATCTGGATCAAATGTATGCTCACATTCTCTTAGGTGCTTTCCAAAGGTTGACCTGTTGTTGGAGGTTATTCTCTGACTGGCGAGATGCTCCTTGATTCTTATCCTCAGACTTCTTCCACTACGACCTATATAAACCACATTGCAGCTCGGTTCTCCGCATTTTAGTTTGTAGACACCTGATCTGTCTAATAACGGAATAGGGTCCTTGTTTTTGACCAACAGTTGTTGAAGAGTGTTTACTGTTCGAAAAGAAATTCTAACATTCCTCTGCTGCTTCAAGATATTAGATATTTGGTAAGAGATCTTCCCAAAAAATGGTAAACTAATATAACTGTAAATATCTTGTTCTCTGTTATTCAAGTCATTGTTGTCGTTGGGTGTAAGGAGCCTATATTTTTTCTTTTTGATCAGTCTGTCTATCATGTTGGTGCTGAAGCCATTTTCTTTGGCAATGTATTTGATTGTGGACACCTCTCTAGTGAAAACTACGTTGTCCATTGGTACCTTAAACAATCTGTTAATATATGACCTATAGGCTGCCAACTTGTGAGTGTGGTGGTGACAAGAAACCGAGTGTATGCTATGGTCCGTCTGGCTGGGCTTTCTGTAGATGTCGAAATGTAGTCTGTTCTCCGTCTTTGAGATCCTAAGGTCGAGGAAGTTTATACCGTCGTTTTCTTCTATTTCCAAAGTGAACTTCATGTTTAAATGTTTAATGTTCAACCAATTGTGGAACTCCGATAGCTCATCCTGGCTTCCAGACCATCCAACCAATATATCGTCCACATAGCGATACCAGAAAAGAATCTTTTCCCTGTATGGATTATCGACGCAAAAAACAAAGGACCTCTCGAAATATGCCATAAATATTTCCGCCATACAAGGTGATAGACCGTTACCCATAGATAGTCCCTGTGGTTGAGAGTATACTGAGCCATCAAAACAAAAGAAATTCTGTTCCAGGCACAATCTGCTGAGCTAGGGGGACTATCTATGGGTAACGGTCTATCACCTTGTATGGCGGAAATATTTATGGCATATTTCGAGAGGTCCTTTGTTTTTTGCGTCGATAATCCATACAGGGAAAAGATTCTTTTCTGGTATCGCTATGTGGACGATATATTGGTTGGATGGTCTGGAAGCCAGGATGAGCTATCGGAGTTCCACAATTGGTTGAACATTAAACATTTAAACATGAAGTTCACTTTGGAAATAGAAGAAAACGACGGTATAAACTTCCTCGACCTTAGGATCTCAAAGACGGAGAACAGACTACATTTCGACATCTACAGAAAGCCCAGCCAGACGGACCATAGCATACACTCGGTTTCTTGTCACCACCACACTCACAAGTTGGCAGCCTATAGGTCATATATTAACAGATTGTTTAAGGTACCAATGGACAACGTAGTTTTCACCAGAGAGGTGTCCACAATCAAATACATTGCCAAAGAAAATGGCTTCAGCACCAACATGATAGACAGACTGATCAAAAAGAAAAAATATAGGCTCCTTACACCCAACGACAACAATGACTTGAATAACAGAGAACAAGATATTTACAGTTATATTAGTTTACCATTTTTTGGGAAGATCTCTTACCAAATATCTAATATCTTGAAGCAGCAGAGGAATGTTAGAATTTCTTTTCGAACAGTAAACACTCTTCAACAACTGTTGGTCAAAAACAAGGACCCTATTCCGTTATTAGACAGATCAGGTGTCTACAAACTAAAATGCGGAGAACCGAGCTGCAATGTGGTTTATATAGGTCGTAGTGGAAGAAGTCTGAGGATAAGAATCAAGGAGCATCTCGCCAGCCAGAGAATAACCTCCAACAACAGGTCAACCTTTGGAAAGCACCTAAGAGAATGTGAGCATACATTTGATCCAGATATCGATGTGGAGCTCCTCCACCATATTGACTACGGTGTTAGACAAGAAACCTGGGAGGAGTTGGAGATCTTCAAGCACATACGTAGTGGAAGAGAGGAGCTTGTGAACATTGTCTCCACGAACACCACACCTTTCCTATTCCGAATCTTTAATAACAGTTTCTGAAAGTACTTGATGAGGGATTATTATTTTATTGTCTGTGTTTTTCGAATTTTTGTGTCGGCGTGTTCTGTGGCTAACCTAAAACTATCCAGAATTGACGTCTCGCTAATTGCATTCTTTTCTTTCTCGTTTAAAATTTAATTTGATAGATCTCTATTGTTTTTTCTTGAATAGTGGGAGGTTGCTTTGCTGAAATTCAGCAAAACTTTCATGTATGCCATAAGCTTCTGACAATGTAAGATGAACAAAAATTTAAGAACTAAAATGTATAATATGAACTATACCTCTTACAGTGATCAATACTTGCAACCTGATGATGGCGTTAAGCGCCGAAACATGTAGTTGCAGTGACAATTAAATAGATAGAAGCAAACTGAGTGAGGAACAAGACTTTCATTTTTCCCCCCTTTTGATTATCCCACCTCACAATGGATTTCCGTTCCATAACCCATACAACACAAATAGAGTATTTAGTGTTGCAAACACATAAGGGCAACTTTCACACGTTACACGGATAGCACCTCGACCTGTGGTGTGCTGAAAGAATATTTAGTCAGGATTTTTCCGGATGCAAGAAATGACTTCAAAATAGAAGAACTCGCGAAACATGAGACCAACACTAACCAAAATAGATCTTTTAAGGTAGGTTTTCCTTACATTATACAGGGTGTTTCACCATGAACTGGACAAACATATATAGCCGTGTAGACGACACCGAGGAAGTCCTTTTTGACTTATGACTATACCCCGTTTTCGACGAATAAGCGAGATACAGGGTGTGTTTAATGTAAACTTTAAGCAATATTCTGTTAACTGTGGTGAGTTATGCGTGACATTTGAAATAACGGTTTCTGATCAGGTCTCAGTATTTTTTAGGACTGATTCAATTGTGGTGTAGAATTTTGAAAAAAAAATTAGAAATGGCGGAAAACCTGCGAAGTTGGAATTTTTTTCCCGGTTGCCAATTTGGAAAGCACTATTTCAACGTTCTAGATTTTCTAAGATTTTCCGTGAGACAATTTCTTCAAAATTCGAACTCAAATTTTTTTTTACATGTCTTCAGTGAAAAAAAAAATTTCATCCGAAATTGTTGAAATTTTTCATGGTTGAACAATCATTCATTCTGAATACTGTAGTGAAAACAGAATGAAATAATATCCATTGGTTTTTTTTTGTAGCCCTCGAAAGATTACGCTCGGAGAACTTTCATAATTTTTATTCAAAAAACTAGAGGCCGTACGAAGGTCAAATTGAGGCTAATTAGCTGCCAGAATGACCCGGACGGAAATATGAATTTATAAACCAAAAAATTTTTTTTCAAAAAACTTTGGTGGGAATCGAACTCTCTACTTTCGATTAACTGGCGTCGCTTTGGTAACGGAAATTCATGAGATTGAAATAAACCCAATTCATACTCGTGGAGAGTTCGAATCCTGCCAAAGTTTTTTGAAAAAAATTTTTTGGTTTATTAATTCATATTTCCGTCCGGGTCATTCTGGCAGCCCATTAGCACAATTTTGGCCTTCGTACGGCTCCCAGTTTTTTGAATAAAAATTATGAAAGTTCTCCGAGCGTAATCTTTGGAAGGCTACAAAAAAAACCAATAGCTATCATATATCTCATTGATCCGCGACAGACCAGATCGGCAGGAGCGATCCGATCCGCAGTCCAGATTTCCCTTTCGCGTGTGCCTTGCTAATGGATATTTTTTATTCATTCTGTTTTCACCACAGTATTCAGAATGAAAGATAGTGCAACCATGAAAGATTTCATAAATTTCGGCCGAAATTTTTTTTTTCACTGAAGACATAATATGAAAAAAAGTTGAGTTCGAATTTTGAAGAAATTTTTTCACGGAAAATCTTAGAAAATCTAGTACGTTGAAATAGTGCTTTCCAAATTGGCAACCGGAAAAAAAATTCCAACTTCGCAGGTTTTCTACACCACAATTGAATTGAGTCCTAAAAAATACTGAGACGTGATCAGAAACCGTTATTTCAAATGTCACGCAGAACACACCACAGTTATCAGAATATTGCTCAAAGTTGACATTAAACACCCTGTATCTCGCTTATGCGTCGAAAACGGAGTATACGTCATAGGGCAAAAATGACGTGTCATCTACACAGCTATATATGTTCGTCCAGTTTATGGTGAAACACCCTGTATATGATGAAATAATTAAAGCGGATGTTTGGCCTGAGAATATAATAGTTAGAAAGTTCAGGTTTTTTCGTTTCAACAAAACAGGTTAATCTGGATTATAACCCTTTTCCAATAGCAAATATAAATATACTATCGTTAACTAGTAAATGAGACCAACTAAATGTGAACTTGGAAAATGAAAAAATAGATTTATGGTGCATGACGGAGCACTGGCTCAAGACCACGCAAGTTGAGACGTTAAAGCTAGGACAATTTGATATAGCTGGATTTTTATGTAGAGAGCATTATACAGGGTGTTCCTAAATTGAACGTACAAATGAAAAGGGGAGATTCCTTAAGTCAGTTTAAGAAAAAAAGGTCCCATAAACATGGGGTCGCAAACGTTTCGTTTTCGAGATACAGGGTGTACTAGGTTTATTAGGGAGTATTTGAAAGAAAGAAAGTTATGAAAAGGGGTGGATTGGACATCAGTCATGGCCCGCCAGATCCCCAGACTTGAATAGTTCAGACATTTTTTCATACTAACTAAATCTTTATGACAATTTCGATTCTTCAGAGGATTTCGAGAGAATCGTTCAATTTTTTTTCTCGAAATCGGTAGCAGATACGACAAAACTACAACAGACCAAAAAGTTTAGTATAACAGGAAAGCTTCTTTTACATTTTTTCAAATTAACAGTTGCTCACCAAAAAAAAGTTCTGGAGGAAAACAGGAGACAGTGTTCCAGAAAAAATATCACCCTGTAGATCTGCTATCGAAATTGCCATGTCACGTGGTGAGGACTCTCAAATATTATATATATGCCAAATTTCAGTTGAATATCTTATGAAGTGTAGATACTATTAGGAAAAAACTTGAAAAGAATTCAAACTTCAACACTTTGTATCTCGAAAACGAAACGTTTGCGATGCTATGTTTATGGGACTTTTTTTTCTTTAACTTACTTAAGGAATCTCACCTTTTCGTTTGTACGTTCAATTTAGGAACACCCTGTATAGGTGGAGGCGTATTAATAGCGATCATTAGAAATGACTGAACATTTTCTCTGTAGAAAAGGAGGCTGAATTCACAGGTGTTTATGTGAAGGTCGTTAACTCTGTAGTCATAGCAACATATAGATCACCAACAACTAAGGTTAGTGAATACTTTGTGAAGCTTAATGAGATTCTACATTATGTTACAGAAAAATTTAATAACAGGCATATGATACTAACCGACGACTTCAATGTGAATATTCTGAATGATACAAAGGAGAAGAGAGAATTGATTGGTACGATGCTGAGTGCTGACCTATGGTCTTTAACCCTGTTTTGATGAGCCATCTAGGATAGGAATAAACGAAACTAGTAGGTACTTGTATAGACAATATATTTTGTAAACAGGAATATTACATTCCAAACAAGAACAGCAGAATGGCACATCTCTGATCACAGAACACAAATTCTCTGGGTCCCTGTCAAAAAAGAACATCCTGCAAAGGAATACAAATTGGTTAAAAGAACACAGATGAATGATAACAATACTCACCAGGTGAAGACAGAACTGAATGATATATGCTGGGCTGACTTTTTGGATCGAAAAGGTGCTGAGGAGGCATTCACGGCTTTTTATGATGAACTATTGGATGTTGTTAATAGATGGATGCTTGTTGATGAAATAATTAAAAGTACGTAATGTGAAGATGAAAAATCAAGTTGACGCTACTTATACCAAACTTTTGGTTAAAAAAGATGAGGAGTAGTCTGGTGATGTTAGGAGACAGGGGTTAAACTTAACAGCTGATGATATGAATGAGTTTTTTGCCTCGGTGGGAAAAAATATGACCGATAGCGTTGAACAAAGTGAAAGAAAGCCAGAGCAACTCCAACAGAATTTCTCAATTGATGGAAACTCATCATCTTTCTGTTTCTTTGAAGTTACTGAAGAGGAGGTGAGCAGAGCGTTCAAGGGAATGAGAGCAAAGAACTCTCTGGACGTTTATTATTTATCCTCAGACCTGATAAAGAAGCTGGCTGACCCATAAATCGAGCCGCTTACATGTTTGATGAACAAATTTTTGGAGGAGGGGGTGTATCCAAAAGAACTCAAGGTGTCGAAGATAATACCTGTTTATCGGAAAAAAGGAGAGATGAATGACTGTTCAAATTACAGACCGATACATATTACGCCAGTCTTATCGAAGATATTTGGAACAGTCATGAAAAATAGAATGATGAAAAACCTGGAAAAGAAAAAATTGCTCAATGAGAATCAACACGGTTATAGGAAAAATAGGAGCACAACAACAGCCTTAATTGATTTGCTTAAAGGTGCAGTTGAGGCCCTAGATGAAGATGAGAAACTGATGATGCTCAACTTTGACCTAAGTAAATCGTTTGATAGTGTCTGTGTAGAAACACTAATGAAGAAGTTGAGTTACTACGGTTTCAGAGGAGTCACTTGGAAGCTGTTCAAATCATTCTTGGTGGGGAGATAACAGAGATTATTTTGGCAGGACAAGGAATCGGCAGAGCTCTGCTGCGAACATGGAGTGCCACAGGGTTCCGTACTAGGCCTCATTCTTGTCATTGTCTACATCAATGAGCTGATCATACCCGAATGTCTGCACGGGAGCCTTTACTGTGATGATAAGTCTCTGTTGATAAGTGCGAGATCATTGGAGGAACTTGAGAGGATGAAGAGAGATGCCCTGAAGAGTGTACAGGTGTGGTTTTCGGCGAACAAACTTAAACTTAACAGTGAAAAGACTCAATCATTGACTTTCTTCCGAAATAATGGAGAAAGAGTCAACTTCTTGGGAATAGAGATTGATACGCGACTGGACTGGAAGGAGCACATAGGAAAGGTCTACAAGAGAGTTTGTGGGTCAATATACTTACTCAGAAGACTCAGATACGTCTCTTTTCCTGAGGTCATGCGGACAGCTTACTTCGCTTTGGTTCATAGCAAGGAGGGGTTCAGGGGGGGCGTAGCCCCCTCTGAGATTTTTATGGCCTTATCGTTTTTCAGCAGTTAGGTTAGGTTATGTCAGTTGATTATGGCTTGATTTAATATATACTGCAATAATAACATAATTCAACTGATATTATGATGTAAACGTAAACCTCAAGAAGGCAACGTTACATTCGGGAAATGACGTTTGAATAAAATGTGTCCAATCTTTTTTCTATATCTTGTTCCATTCCTACATTCCTATAATAATAACATATTTAAATTCAACATATCGTTGATGGGTTTCGTTTTGGTAGAAAACTTCGGTTACAAATTTTGAGCAATAAAGATGCAATGATTCAACGTGGCAACAAGCATCGTACGCTGAATTCAATTCAAACAAAATTTTCACGTAAGTAGGTAATCGTTACTACGGAGATCAAAAAAAAATAATTCGACAGTTGAAAATTAAAAATTCATTCGAGATATTCATTCATCTCAGATTATAAAATAGTAATTTGTGAGAATTTCTTCAAGTGTGGAAGAAGGGGAAGATTTGAATGTGTGTGTTCCAAGTTGCGGTTACAATACAGAAAAGAGGAAACCGAAAATGTGATCATTGTCTTGTCATTGTTTTTCAAGCCTTTCAAAGGTAGGGTTTTTGGAGCAATCGCATCTAGATTTAATGAAAATATGCTTCCTGGTCGTCATATTTTTATCTACGGATACTGTCGGAGATTTTCGAAAAAATAAATTATTCTTGAAATTTTCAGAAACTATAGACTCGAGAAAATCTATATTAATGAATAAAAGGGGATCTATGGTTGGTTCAAAACTTCAAAATGCCATATTGTTCAAACGATCGCACCAAATTGGACAATTCTTTTTTTGTTGTGTTTATTATTGTTAGGGCAAGGTTTATATAACAAAATATTCCCAAAAAAATCCTACAGAAAAGAAAAAAAGCCTTCCTTTTTCTTACCACCAATCGAGCAATCATAGAGTACTTATATAGGTTTTGACATTTGGACAAAGGAGGTTAGTTTTTCTTCCACAGAATCTCATGTCAAGTGAATAGTTTAAAGTGCAGTAGGACTCACCAACGGTATAAGAATATTCCATGGGGATTAATAGTAGTAGAACAAAGTTCCACGGTATTCAATAGAAATGCAATAATAAAATAGAACGTTGTGAAGTTATAAGCCATGAAGTAGTCTGGCAACGGTGCATTTCATTTTCTTGAAGGGTGGGAAATTCAGAAATGGTATAGACTAGAGTATGCATGGAGATGTATACAATTACTGGGTTCGTTTTTTCGTTCCCGGAGTGGAGCGAGAGAATACGGATACAAACGGATATACAATCACGTGACTTCGGAGCGCAGAACAGAGAGGAAAGTGTCAACTTGGTGTCAACAGACTGAATTATCGAACGCCAACGGAGCAAGCGAATAGAAAGGAGTTGACGGATATGTATATACCGAACGCGCCTATTTATTGTGTAATTTGCATAGAACTTATAATAACATGGAAGGCTATTATCAGATCAAAAGCGGGTAAAGATCTCAAGTTGGTGGAACAGTGAATTGTTACCGGAATGTAAAGTAAATCGGATTGTGACGATCAGCATCAATCGTGAGTTGTCCATTTTCATCTTTTCTCTATATTTCTGAAATGTTTTTGATTTATGTTTGGCTAATAAATACAAGGTGCGGCACGGAGGGCGGACGTTTTTCAGATGGGCATAACTTTCCCCCACTGAGGACGAGAGAAGTGGGGAAGATGCCGTTAGACTCGTGTGTTCCTAGCATTTATTTACCCAAAAGTTACGGTTTGGTGCGCTGTATCGCAAACTCGCATCATTGGCCCTTACTTCTTCGAAGACGTTAATGGTCGTGCTGTTACCGTGAACTCAGAGCGGTACGTCGAAATGATCAACAACTTCTTTATCCCCGAATTACGACGGCAACGTGTTCCAATCCGACGTGTGTGGTTCCAACAGGATGGGGCGACCGCCCACACAGCCAGAGCATCAATGGACGTTATTCGCCCTCTCTTCCCTGGTCGCCTTATTTCCAGGTTTGGCGATGTTCATTGGCCTCCCCGGTCCCCAGATTTATCCATATGCGATTTTTTCTTATGGGGACACCTCAAGGCTAGAGTATACGAGACCAAGCCCCGAACTCTGGACGAATTGAAAAGGGCTATTCGCGTGGAAGTTGCCCAAGTTGAGAGAGCGATGTTGGAGAGAGTCTACGCGAACTTCCAAGAGCGCCTCCAGCACTGCATCACCGATTTCGGCCACCACATGCCTGATGTGATTTTCCACACTTGACTGTCTCAAATGCTATTTCCTTGAGAATCTGATTCCGTCAATAAATGTGTTTTTGAGTAAAAATTAACGCTTTTATTATTTTTTTAAAACCATCCATCCTCCGTGCCGCACCCTGTATATTTGCGGAAATAACTGAAATCAAAATTGCCCATAATTAGTAATTGACATATTATTTTTGTATTTCTGTTTTGTGTGACAGCTGAAATCCATGGAAAAGATGACAGTTGACAGATGACAGTTGACAGATGACATTTGACAGATGGCATTTGACAGATGACAGTTGACAGATGACGTTTGACAGTTGACAAATGACATTTGACAGATGACATTTGACAGAACTTTTATTATGCCTAATTTATCTCCTGCTGAAAAAAATAGCAATGGTAAGTTCATACAAATTTAACGGGGGTTTCACAAAGCATATCACCGGTGACCGGAGCTTGATCTAGAATCAACTCAATTTGACAGTTCAGAAATCTAACCAAGCCATGGGTATCATTTAGGCGAAACAAAGTTCGCCGGGCCAGCTAGTTTGAAATATTCATTGATTCAGCGCTAATGGAATTGTACATTTTTCAAATGATTTTGAATTCTTTTCGAGGTCATGTGCTTGATAGTGCACTGACTGAATATTTTATGTTCGGTTGCCATGACAATCATGCATTAATAAGAAATTATGCATTAAAATAGGATGATTTCGAGTGCGTTAAAATCAGCTTTTTTTCTATGGTCGACGGAAATATCATTTTCATTACACCGCACAGAAAACCCTATCATAACATGTAGATTTAGAACATCGAAAATGACTCTTTTCCGTGCGGCCGCACCGCAAAAAGTTTTACGGTGCGCTGAGGCATAGATGCATCCTATGAATCCTATGCTGAGACACAGAGCAACGGTTGCGTGACAGTAGATGTCAGTGTTTTGAATAATTATTGTTTCACAATATCGAAATGCTTTCTGCTGAAAATTTTTCCCGTGTTATTGTTTTCAGAGAGGTGTAATGAAAAATATCGTTCATTACACGTCCAGAAAGGCTTACTGGCTTACTTCCTGGACTAGTAATGAAATATAGGTACTATTTCATGTCTCTATGTTACTGCTTCGCGGTAATTTCTAATGAAACCAATTAATAACCATGGTGTCCTAAATTCTGCATTTCTGATGGTCTAATCATGTCCATTTTTTCAGGCATGTCAATTTCATAGGGATCAATATATGGATCACTCTCATAAACTACATCCCCTAGATTACTTCAAGAAGGCCGAATATATGTATCAATGTCCACCAGACCCAACAAGGTATGAGTAAGAGATTAACAATTTTTTACCATCAATAAGAGCCCAGCAAAAAAAGAAATTAAAAATGAAAACTTCAAACTCCATTAAATGAAATACTTAGTATATTATTTCATTCGGAGGAGAAGTGACTTTTCATGGCTCGCTCCCTACGTTCGGTGGGTAAACTCAAGCTTCCGAAGCTTGCCATGAAAAGTGACACTTCTCCTCATGAAATAATATACTATTATTTCATACTGAATGATATATCTAATTCTGTTGGTTTTCTGAAAAAACGAACTTTGTTTAAAAATTAAGTAGGCATCATTGCCGTGGATATATCAACTGACACTGACAAGTTTGTAAATATTTGTCAAAGGACCCTGCACAAATCAAATGGGAAATGGATCCCAGTCGAATTGGCTGAAATTTGGATATGTTGTAGTTTATACTTTTCTGATCATTAGTATCCATGGGCCCGAGACATAAAAATAGACAGTTTTTTCGGTATCGAAGGTCGAAAGTTGCAACTAGTGCACGCAATCAAAAATGAATTCCCATCTATTAGGTAGGTACTTTAAGCATGAATACGTGGCATGAAATTAAAATATGTATTCAAATGTGAATAACTGCAGGGTTTCAATTTTCTTGTTGTGTTCTGTTTCCGGCATCTAGCACTGTCAAGGTGGATTTATACAGCAACTAAAATAAAATAAGAACTAAAATAAAATAAAATAAGAATGTTCACTTGATGCATTTCAATGACAGCGTTTATACAGGAAATAAGCTAAAATAAGGAATAAGAATAAGAATAAGAGATGGTCAACTTTTATCTTTTTCGCTTATTTTATTTGGAAAATGATAGTGCGCATGACCCAAATCCACTCCCCAATCTTTTCCGTATTGACACTTTTGACAAGTTCTAGTTTTCTAACCTAAAACTTAATGAATAATTTTTTAAATCATTGTTGATAATTATATTCAATATGGATGACCAGGAAATCATGATGGGAGCGATGTTGTTATTGATGACAAGTACTGCGATTATCGCCTTGAATAAAAGGCGGAAGTCATTGTCAAAAAATCTGCGATTTGATTGGTTCATTCTTATTTCTTATTTTATTCCAGTGATCTCTATAAACCTATGTTATCTGCTCTTATTTCTTATTTTATTTTATTTTAGTTGCTGTATAAATCCACCTTTGTCTGATAACGTGCGTAATATAGATGGGAATTCATTTCTGATTGCGCACTAGTCGCAACGTTCGACCTTCGATACCGAAAAAACTGTCCATTTTTAGGTCTCGGACCCATGGAGACAATTGATCAGAAAAGTATAAACTACAACATATCCAAATTTCAGCCATTTCGACTCGGATCCATTTTCCATTTGATTTGTGCAGGGTCCTTTATTAATTCGTGAATATAAATGTCGGAACATAGATGCATAGAATACCTGGTGTTGGCACTGATTAGATTTCGTCAAAGACTTTCTTGTCGATCGAAAATCTGAGTATTGATTCAGCTTGTCATTTCTCTCGAAAGGGGTAGCGCTATTTTGGATTGCGGCAGTAGCGCCACAACCGCGAAATATTGCGTATTATTCCGGAAGTAGCACCAGCACTGAAATCAAGGGTGCCGTTTTGATCTTCAAATTTTGGTCACGATTTTAAGTAAGGACTAAGGAGTCGTTACACCAGGTATTTATCTATGTCTGAACCAAAGTAAAAAAAATAATGTGACAAATTCCTGCAGTGGGTGAATGTCAACCTTATTGAGATCAAAAATATTGGTGGAACCATAATGTTGGCTTACTTTCATGACATGGTTCTCTGCATTGGGTCTAGTGAGGAACTGTATGTCTCTGCGTCCGTCGGGTCCAGATAGATTTTCTCTAACGGTATCGCGAAAAGCGTTGCACCGTTCAGCCAGTTGAGAAAAATACATTCGGGATTTTTTTGGGATTTGCCGAATCCAGAAACTTTCACGGGACATTGTCTGCGATAGGACTTCTGCGACTGTCTTGATCAATGCAGGAGCAAATGTGACAAATGCGGTATTTGGCCACAGCATGGAATTCAAAAATGAAAATGCAAGAGATTTGGCTGGCATCTCAGATGAAAGGAGGGAAACATCAAAAATTAGAGGAAGTTAGGGATTTATAAGAGCATAGTATAAATCCCAAGGGAGTTATAACAATGTTTATAGTTACGGTACCTAAAGGTTAATTCGTTTATAATGTATCAGTATGAAATAAAATATAAATATGACATACTTCATATACAGTATGACTCAAACTAGTCACTATGGCCCATATGCGAAAATCAGCCAGAAGGTTTACTTGTCCACATGAACAAGGTTTTGTCTTTATAGCGAATCATTAGGATGGAACATGCCAAGTCGATAAGGGTTCATAATTGAGTTTAGTCCTGCAGAGCCAAAGGTTGCATGGAAACGTTCCTTATTAGGATGCAACCATGGCCTATGGATTACTTTTGGAAAATGTGATCTATAGTCGTTCTGGTTGACTGATGGAAGGTGACTAGTGGCTATAGTTCAATTCATACTGTTTGTGTCGTCGATTACAGAGCTATTATCTCGAAGGAGGTTAGAAGAATAACTGAGATGGCAATGACTATTCTCGCTGCAGAAATGATTTGGGACCGGAGGGTGAAGTGGTCAATATTCTAGAAGCCACGTTCCCATGGCAACATTTTGTTGGCATTTCATATTGGATCCTTTAATGCTACGATCACCCTCTTCTAGATATCAGTTTTCAATATGGAATTCCTACAAACAGGTGCCATGGGGAACATGACTTCGCTTCCATATTTCTTCTACCTGGACCGAGCTTTATTTCGCGATGTCATCTGCAGCCCATTGCTCTTTCACTCTCCTTGAGTGCGCTAGTGCAAGTATGTAAACAACAAACAACACTAGAAGGTCCATAAAAAAAGTCAAACGCTGAAAATGTCAGTTTTGTATATTCAGATTAGTGTTGCCTTATCACCAAACTTGTGTAGCAATAATCCTAGTGCTTTTGAATGTGTGCCAAGTGCCAAGCATAGACATATTATCCTATTGATAAGTCTATGGTGCCAAGCTTCATTCAGATTTCCGAGGGTATCTGATTATGACGCTGACTAGTTGGTCCGTGGTTTTGAAAATATACCGACTTCCATACATAACTAATATTTTCTTTATTCTGGTAGGCATTTTTCATTTTTCTTTTTTTTCAGCATATACTTGAAGAGCCCAGAGAATTATGTGAAATATAAACAGCCGTATGTATTTCCTCTAACACTGGAACGTACTTTACGAACTCCAAGTTTACCACATCGTGCTCTGACTGGAACTTACAACATCAGTAGCGATAATAGTTATAAAAGATAAACTTATTTCAAATACCCAATACCAATCAATTGCTCAGATATGTATAAGAAGAAATATACAATTTTATAATATATCTTCTAGGTTTTCGTCTCTAAATTATCCTGTATTATGTATTTGTGAAGTTTTCCACGTACCATAGGTAATAGTGGAATCTGTCCTGAATGACGAATACGTAAATAGAGTAAAGGAAAACGAAGAAGGTTTTGGAGTTTGGTTGTTATTGTGAATGGCACTTGAGAGGCGTGAAGAGAGTTCCACGCGAAATAAGGGCGCAAATGGGAAATGAGGGGTTTCAAAATAAGAACGCAAATGAGTGTGAACAGGGCGCGAACGGGCGTGAAGTACAGAGGCGTCGATATTTTTTTCTAATTAATAGAAGAAACATGCTACAATATGATGAATGGGACGAGACATCAGGTATGTTGCACTAAAAAATTGTTCTTGTACTCCCCCCTCATCGACGTCTTTGGTGAAGTGGGGTTTCCGAATTCATATTTTCCTTCATACACAGTGTAGTCTAGAATGAATGGATGATACTGAACCACGGTATAGAAGAGCTGTTGAGTACTCTGAAGGGTGATTTTTTTAAGTGTTTTATTAGACGTATTCGAGGAAGGAATTTGGATACGAATTCAAGATTCTGTATTTTTGGTTAATAGTACATAAACTTTGAATTGTAGAATATTTTCAAGCCTAATCTACTTCCGGTTTTACCGGAAACGAATGTGTACTTCGTTCGTTATTTAAAATGCAATACCCTGTATATTTATACATATTTGAATTCTTCGATAAATTCTGCACTTATTTGATGCGCAACCACTTCAAGCGATTATTGAGTTATAGACTCATTGTCAAATTTGTTGACAGAAGGAGTGTCACAAATTAGTGTTAATATCTCCAAAACCCCCCTTGTAAGAATTTTTTTTGCCACAGTGGAACAAGTACGCCACAGTTCGCTGATACTGATTCTTCTATGAATTATGAGAAAATATTATACCAGGGTGGCTGAAACAGGACCTCAAAGTGAGCCTCAAGAAAACTATGAAATCTCACTTTTTTCAAATGGGAACCGTATAATTTTGTGATTCCGATCGAATGCTCGTCAAAAATTAGTTAGAGTGTATTTCAAACATTTCATGTATTTAATCAGTAGTTTTGTAGTTTTGTCGTTATTGAATAAAATTCGAATTTCACGACTGAAGCCAGGTTTCTTTGTCTAAACATCAGGTTTATTGAGATAATTTTCAAGTAGGCTATGTCGATAGTAAGAATATGTCAGTTTTAAACTAAGATTTTTTTATTCAGTCCTCATTCATTATTTACTTTGTTTATTTGTCACATTCGCCGCAAATATTAAGGAAAAGACTTTTGATATATATCATTCTAGTCAGGGACGGGCCGAAGCCAAATTTTTGGGGGGGGATAGCTTCGAAAATTTTCCAACTGTGCATTAAAGGATTAGAAAACCAATGGTTGAAGGGGGTGGTATTTTGGATTGCGCGTAATTGTTTTTCCCCGAGAGCATTGAAAATATATAAAAAATTTTGTTGTGCAATTTTTTAATTCTGCATTACCAGATTAACACACTCCACACTCTACAGTCTACAGGATTACACACCATCTGTAATCATTATTTTGTATGTTTCGATTTTTAAGTTCAATTCCGAAGAAAATAAATGATTTATTCAAGTTTACTGAAAAAATTCCACATACCACAAACTTCACTTTGAATCTTTTTCGGTTCATTTTTGCGTTCTTAAGGGGCCGTTATACTTCGGCCGACAGGATGTCTTGAGGGCACTCCAATTTCTTCTCTTTGATAAAATTATTTTTTCGCATGAAAAAATCGGCTACGGCACCGATTCTCCATTCAAAAAGTGCCTTTCATTTTCCCAAGTTTACGCCCTCAATTTTCAACCCAAAAGCTTGACCTCTTCTTCAAATTGAAGATAAAGAGTGTTTTGAGGGCACTCCAATTTCTTCTCCTGGAGAAAATCATTTTTTCGCATGAAAAAGTCGGGTTGAATTTGAGAGTCTATGAAAATTGCCTTCATAATAGTTTTTCGGCGGTTGTTAATATATTTTTTTCTGAAAATTCATTGGGCTGCCATCGACAAATCAATTTTAAAAATTGGATAGGCGCTTAATTGAAGCAAAAAATTATGAATATACTGAAAAGACTTCCAGAAAGTGTGAAATCGCAGAGAAATGTCTGAAATCCCAGGAGAATTGAAAAAAAATCAAGCTTTTTTTTTTTGAACTTGGAAAAATGAGAGGCACTTTTTGAATGGAGAATCGGTGCCGTCGGCCAAAGTACAACGGCCCCTTAAGGCGCAAGTCTCCCTGAAACGCGACCGACGACGGACGCGTTTCTGCCCCGTACAATTTTCGTGGATACGGTCGTATCCATGGTTTTCCAAATGTATCACTAGGAAGTTTTAGGCAAGGCGCGCACCGAGGTGGTGTGGCGGTGGCGTGGTAGCGAGGTGGCGAGCTGAATGGTGCAGGATAGGTGGCGAAATGGTGAGGACGTGGTTTAATGCGCACTGAAGTGGCAAATGGCAAATGGCACCACTTCATCAGTTGTTGAAATTTTATCGTCTGATGAAGATGTGCTTTCATATGTGCAACTTCTTAATATGAATGCTGAAGTTCGAAAAAAAAATAGAACAGTTAAATATTGGGTCCATCCCCTGTGGCGACACAACAAAAGATATGGAATATTCAATGTCTTCAAAAGAGATCTCAACTTGGGCAGTATATTCAAAATATTTTATAGAATGAAGAAAGAGACATTCATTGAGTTGGTTAAAAAAGTGCGATCTATGCTCCAGAAGAAGGATACAAACTACAGAAAATGTGTGTATCCGAAGGAAAGACTACTCATAAAATCATATTCCTCTACGAGGACTACGAATTTTATATTAAATTCCTTGTCGTCTCGCATCTTAGAATAGAAACCAACTCTATTTTTAAAAATAATATACAGATTTATAATATATTATTTATAATTTCGTGAAATAATAGTATAATTAGAAGCCGAATCGATGTGGTGACGTCCCGCTTGCCACATGCTTGCCACTCCAGAATTAAACATGCAGGAGACTAGTGGCACCCGTGTGGCACCACGCCGTGTTGCATCCACCACACCACCGCCACACCACTTCAGTGCGCGTAGCTAGATATGTTTACATGTGCTTTAGCGATGCAGCTCGCCACCTAGGGAAGTTCCGATACAAGTAAATACAAGTAAGTACTCGATACTTTCGTTTCGATACCAAGTACTTTTAGCATCGAATCAATTTTGCGATACTTACTTGGTATCTAAACGAAAGTACTTGGTATCGAATCGAATTGCCAAAGAGTAGACACTCTTTGGAATGGCGCTCAAATTTTGACATTGGTTTCCATTTTAACCGCAGGATACGCAGCGCAGGCGCAGAGACGTCAATTTTGAATACGCATAATTTAAATCTATCCTAACGATCTTTTCCTATTAGTTCTATAAATAAAATATATATAATGTACTTCAATATTCATAATTTGGATTTCAAAAAAAATATTCAATTCACTCCTGAACTGAATACAGCACAGCTGGTGTAGAGAGATTTGAATACAGTTCGAAAAATTTTCATCTAACATGTTAGCAATACCGGAATACCGCCAATACCTCTGCTAACTATTTCCTATTAGTTCTATAAATAAAATATATATAATGTACTTCAATATTCATAATTTGGATTTCAAAAAAATTATTCAATTCACTCCTGAACTAAATACAGCACAGCTGGTTTAGAGAGATTTGAATACAGTTTGAAAAATTTTCATCTAACATGTTAGCAATACCTCTGCTCACTTTCAATCAATAAATCAGTTAAAATAGCAGTACATAGATAAGCTCAAACCATTTTCCTTTATGAATTTCTATGAAATCTTAAAATGTATCGATATGAGTAAGAGTAGGTATCGATACTTTGGTTCCGATATATGAGTAGGTATCGAAACATGATTTGAGTACTACTTATATGAGTAGGTATCGATACCTTGAGGGTATCGGAACATCCCTACGCCACCTCGCTACCACACCACCGCCACACATCAGCCACGCCACTTCGGTGCGCGCCTAGACTTACGAGGCAGACCTGCGTCCGTCGTCGGTCGCGGTTCGGGGAGACCAGCGCCTGACAGATTCACGTGTTGAACGGAGATTCGATAGAATAATTAAGAATGACAAAAAATACTGCCCACTGCCCGACCGAGAGAAATAGCGCAAATTGGTACCAGATGGTTTTTTATGACACAGTCGATGCGGCCAAACTGAGAAATTCACAACTACATGCTGAGGTATAACGTGAAAGATGAAAAATTGTTCATCTTTTCAAACACTTGGTAGCAATATCGGAATAAATACCATTTATTGCTGGTTGTACACATTGCACATTGTGTCAAATCTGCCAAAAAATAGGTACCCTAAATGTACCTACTCTAACAATAATTTGTATAATTGTCGCTATTCTCTGAATGCTTTTGTCCGGCTAAACGTGGGCTTAGTTCTACCGGTTTAATAAGCATTAATTTCAAACTTTATTTAAAAAAAGTCAAATTCATTCACATTTTAAAAAAACTTGTAGAATTATCTATTTCAACTCAATTGGAATCTTAGAATTTGAATTTGAGTATACATGTGTATTCTTCTTTTTTGTTTTTCTAATGGTTAACATTATCTTGCAATCATTGACATGTCCTATACATTGTAAAAATGTCTGACAGGATGAATAAAGATTATTATTATTATTATTATTATTATTGAGGCTCACTTTGAAGCCCTGTTTCAGACACCCTGTAATATTATTATAAGGTTACGGAGACAATTTTGTCCAAAATTGTCCCAGATGTGAAGATTGTCAGGGCGTTTCGTTTGGGAAAGAAGATGGGAAACAGGCCACCACCTTTGAAGCTGATGTTCGGAAGTTCTGATGAGGTTCTGAATATTTTGAGGAACAAACATAAGGGTACGTACATGCCGGACGGGCGACGTATCGATTTTGAACTAGATCGCGACCGCGACCTCTACCGCGCTCATCCTTGCATCTCCGGCATGTACGTACCCTTAGATTGATCAACCTCCCGTGACATTATCGGCCGATTTGACACTCCGGCAGCATGAGTATCTGGGTGATCTTCGGCGGGAGTTGGAACAACGAAAAGCTAATGGGGAATTAAATATTACTATAAGATACTTAGGTGGTTTACCGAGAATAGTTAAGGTTAGAAAAAACTGATTGAGAGGGATAATTACAGTTTTAATCACTTGAGTGTCTATTACCAAAATGTTCGTAGTATTAGGGGTAAATTTAAACTTTGCGAGTTAGTTAGAAATGTAAATGTTGCAGATTATGATGTACATAATCTTGTTGACCGAGACATGGCTTGATCCTTCCATTGTTGATGCTGAGTTACATTACAATTCTGAAATTATGACATATTTAGAAAAGATACCTAGGTCCATTCTTTCTACATAGTTCCAAACAGGCGGGGGGTGGAGTATTGATTGCGGCGAAAAAAAAGTTCTCATGTACTTTGGTTTCAACTTCGCGTAATATTGTTTAGGACATTTTTGTTTTGCTTAGGTGTGATACTGATTTATTGTTGGGAACTGTTTATATTCTGAAAGATGTCGTCGAGTAAGAAAGGTGGTTCGAGCGAGTCTCTGCAAACTATTATTCCCGAATGTGGTTATTGCAAACGTAATATCGTGAAAAATAGTACGAAATGTAAAATTTGTGCAAAAATTTTCCATCCTGGATGTGGCAACAGATTGAAAAAGTGCTGTGAGGAGGAAATACCAACTAATATTTATTTGAATCCTGATGATTTATCTCCCATGATAGATGATAAAAGTGTTGACGGTGAATCATCTCATCAAGAGCTTCTACTGAAAATAATTCACGAGTTGGAATCGAAAAATTCACTCCTTCTCGAAAATAACTCATTGTTGAAATTCAAAATCTTCGCGCTTGAGTCTGATATCAACAATAAAAACATTGTTATTAATAACCTCAACAAAAAGTTGAATGTCAGATCAGGTGTAAACAAAAACAATGAAATAAGAAATTGTCCATCATCTGGTAGCTCGACGGAATCCCGCAACGATGTAAGTGCGAGTACGGCAACTGACCCTCTCTATAGCACGGTGGCAGCAACACTTCCATCTGCCGTTACTGAAGCGGGTACGTCTTCTGTTGCTCCCTCGCAACCACTTGCGCGGGAATCCAAACCAATTCGAAACAAGAAAAATGTTTCATCGAATATTTCTCAATCGATTTCTCAAACAAATGAAGATCAAAAACAAGAGGAATGGATTGTGTCACGGAAGAGAAAACCGCGTAAACGAAATAAAACATTGGTCGTTGGAAGTTTGGCAGGTGCTACGCCCATTGAAGGAATAGAAAAATACAAAGCGTTGCATGTTTCTAATCTGAAACCCGACATTTCAGCTGAGAGTTTGCAACAGTTTTTAAGTCAAAACTTTTCAAATGTGAAATGCGAAAAACTCACATCGAAATTTCCGGAATCCTATTTCTCTTTCAAGGTGCTTGTCCCTGATTCGGAGTTCGAGAAGGCTCTTGATGGAACAAACTGGCCAAATAAGGCTAGTGTCTAGTGTCCATCGGTTTTTTCAGCCAAGAAAAGCGAATCGCACCACAGATTGAATGGTAAGACTGTAGATTATCATTCCACCGTTAGTCAATTGAAGATTGTTCAGATAAATATACAATGTATCACAAACAAACTGAACAGTCTTCAAGTATTTCTGGCCGAGGAACAACCGGATATAATTAGTATTGTTGAACATTGGTGTGTGGAAGAGAACATTCATTTGATGATTTTGCCGGGCTATTCACAAGTTGCGTATTTTTGCCGCGTCCTATACAAACACGGTGGCGTCGCATTGTACGCGAAAAATGATTTGGTAACATCAAATCTGGAAGTGTCCAACCTGTCTCTGGAAATGGATTGTGAAGTGTGCGGGGTGAAGTTGCTCCTGAACAGTTCCAAAATAGTGATAATCAGTGTCTATAGGTCACCTTTGGGTAATCTCGGCATGTTTTTTGATAGACTCACTTATGTTGCGCAAAAGTACATAAATGGAAATGATTCATTGTTTGTATGTGGGGATTTTAATATCGATATCGATAAAATAGATAATAGGTCTAAAAATGTCTTCAAAGATTTTCTTGACTGTTTTGAATTGAAGATCACTTCTTTTCAGCCAACTCGAATTTTTACAAATATATCTGGAAATACTTCTAACTCAATATTAGATTATATCCTAACTAATGTAGATCTAAAACTATGTAAAACCTGTGTATTCGAAGCAAATTTGGCTGATCATAGAGTTTTATCACTTGATTATTGTTGCATTTTGCCTGTAAAAATCAAAAATAAGGAGGTGAGATATATAAGACATATCTCTCAAAATAATTTGGACGACATGAACGTACTCATCCGTGAAACAAGTTTTTATAGCTTGTATAATTGTTCAAATGTGGATGTTGGTTTTGAGAATATTGTGAGTGCGGTCAAGGGTATTTTTGAGGAATGCTGCCCGCTAAGGCGCGTCGTTGGTACAATACCTGATACCATAAAGGGATGGTTAACGCCGGAAATAAGACAAAAAAGTCTAAATCTTAAGAATCTTCATTGGCTTCATTCCGAATTGGGTACTAAACGTTCATTGCAGATTTACAAAACCGCTAAATTAGAGTACACTCAATTACTTCTCAATGCTAAAAAAACCTTCTATGCAAATCTTATAGATAATTCTCATCAGAAAAATAAGACTGTATGGAGACTAGTTAACGTAGAAACAGGAAGAATAAATAAAAACCATAATAAAATTTCTTTATTTCTAGATGGTAGCCTATGCGAGGATTCCAACATAGTCGCGGAATCGTTCTGTAAATATTTTTCCACTATAGCTTCAACTCAGCTCGTAAAACATTTCGGGGGGTCACTATCTCAATCTTGCACAACTTCCAAGATGTTAAATAATAACTTCTATTTCTATCCCGTTTCAGAAGATGAGGTTAAGATTGCTATTAAACTGCTGAATAACAAGAAAAGTACAGGAACAGATTTTATATCAACCAGGGTTTTGAAAACAATTAGTGACTCCATTGCTGGACACTTCGCTCATTTAATTAACTTGTCTGTGTCCAGTGGTAAATTCCCCACCATTTTGAAGAAAGGAATAGTTGTTCCTGTTCACAAGAAAGGGGATCCACATAACATAGCTAATTATAGACCCATAACAATATTAAGCAATTTTTCGAAAGTGTTTGAGAGAATAGTTCTTGACAGAATGCTCACATTTTTGAATAAATTTAGTATTTTCACTGTCTCTCAACATGGCTTTAGACCAGGTCATTCAACAGTAACAGCAGCTTTCTCATTTGTGGAAGCTGTCTACAAAAGTTTAGACGAGGGTCTGTACGTTGTGGGATTATTTTTTGATCTCTCTAGAGCTTTCGACTCTCTGACTTTTTCTTTTATGTTAGATAAATTTTATAATTTGGGATTCCGGGGTATATTTTTAGAATGGTTGAATAGTTTCATATCTGAACGCAATATGTCTGTCAGGGTTAATGGCAGAAGTTCAGATGAATGTAGGTTAGAGCTGGGGGTTCCTCAGGGCTCGGTGCTTGGGCCACTACTATTTTTATTATTCATTAATGATTTACCAGACCATATAATGGCAGCTTTGATTACACTTTTTGCAGATGATACAACGGTTCTGGTCACGGCGCGGAGCCTTGAGGAGCTTACGGTGTTATCCAATACGATCGTCAAAATGTTCACTGATTGGTGCACTAAAAACAGGTTGATGGTTAATATTGAGAAGACTATCTGTATTCATTTTGGTTTGAAACCTGTTGGTAGAAATTCCATTACAGTATCCCATGGAAACACACAAATAACATCAAAAGAATTTACTAAATTCTTAGGGATTTACATAGATGACAGTTTGCGTTGGAGTCAACACATTGAGGTTGTGTGTAAGAAGATTAATAGTTCCTATTTTGCACTGTACAGGGTGGGCAAAATTGGTGCTACATGAACTAAAACTTTTTAACCCGAGGAGATAGAGAAAAATGAATGGCACCTTATAGTCCTCTTTTTTCGAGAAACTGATAATGCCATCAACTGCATTCCTCTATCTTCTTTTGTTTCCGAGTTATAGGCCAAAATTGAAATTTGGGCGATTTCAACTTTGGTCATTATCTCCGTTTCTGTTTTTGCTAGGATGTTGAAATAAAAACATTCTACAGGCACTTTTCTGATAGTTATCCAGTGGCGTACTCTGATTTTTTCTAAGAGGTTCATTTGCTGAGTTATAACATAAAGTTGTGTTTTTTCTTATGAAAACAGTAGTTTGAAATGACTTAGAAAGAATTGCCATTTTTTTCCCGTTTCAGAAATGTATCATATTGTAACGTTTTCTTCGTTATTAAAACGTCCGGGATAATTAAACTATTTATTTACACTACTTATAACACTAATGATTAACAACTAATGAACTTATTCTAACAAAAGTCTGTACAATTTATTTCCACTGATTTATTTCCACTATTTATTTTCACTCGGCGCTCGTCTCTGACTGACTGAATCTCTCATCGTCGATGGGCCCCTTATATGCATAACGCCGATTGTTTCTCGCTAAGTCCGGACCCGTCTAGAAACTTCGCGAAACATTCGGGGCCGCTATGACGCCACGCGTTTCCAGAAACTTCTCGATCGAGCCGTAGCGCACAGGGCCGTACTTGTCACACTGTCCCCTCCTTAAGCCTGTTCTGTCCCAGAACAGATCGCATGGATTCTTCAGAGGGCCGTGGCGAAATCTGCAGTCGGCTCCTTCTCTACAGTAGCCCCTTTGATGGAAATAGCATTCTATAGTTTTGCCGGGGAGCTCAACACGATTTGGGTAGAAACTGCATACTAGGATCTGTATATCTGCCGTCTGGAAAATTACTTCAATCATGCTTCGTACTACCCTCCAATTCAGTAGATCCAGTCCACAACCAAGCTTGGGAACTGCTAGTTTCCTAACGCCGGAACGCTGAAGGTCTTCTTTCAAGCCATGCAGCGAGGTCCATAGGTTCTGGTAGGTGGGCTTCTGGAAAGAGTTCTGCTTGGTAACCAAATAGTAAATGAACCGACCCTCGGACTTCAATCTTAAACATTTCCCGACTCTGGGCTGCTGTCCCATTAGTTCCTCTTGCTGACCAAATTTGTTTTTGAATACTCTTGCTATTCCCCTACTCATACGTAGATCAGCTGCTACACAATGAGCAAGCGAGTATTCCTCGGGGACTGTAAACAGGTCCTGATGAACTTCCTGTGTGACGCCAAACCGTGCGATGCGTGTTCTCCCATAGGTGTTCATAAATTCCTGGAATTCGCAGCTTTCCCTTGCCAGAACCTCGACGAGACGTACTTCTTCTTCATCCTGCGTGGACGCATACGGAGCCAATCGGTTGAAATGGACGACTTTCGGTTTTCCTCTGGGGAGCTTCCGTATTCGGTAAACTACATCATTTATTCTCTTCACAACTTCGTACGGTCCTTTCCAATTTCTCTGCAGCTTTGGTGAGAAACCTTTTCTTCTTTGTGGGTTATACAACCATACCAGATCTCCTGCGGTAAACCCACCTTCAATGGCCTTGACGTCATAGCGCATTTTCATCCGGTCACTTGCTTGCTGCATTTGATTACGCACCTTATCATGGATGTAGTCTAGCTTGCTTCTGAGATTACTAACGTAGTCCTCCCCAGCTACATCTTCTCCAGGCTTACACCCAAACTCGAGGTCGCAAGGTAACCTTATTTCTCGGCCAAACATTATATTGGATGGAGTCTCCTTGGTAGATTCTTGAACCGAAGATCTATAGGCCATCGTGAATAAATGCAAGTATTCATCCCAGTCCCTTTGATGGTCAGAGACAACTTTGGCCAAGTGTTTTCCCATAGTCCGGTTCATTCGTTCTACCATGCCGTCTGACTGAGGATGCAGAGGTGTAGTTCTGGTCTTACGTATCCCTAATGTCTTGCAAACTTCCTGGAATAACTTCGACTCGAAGTTTCGGCCTTGATCACAATGCAGCTCAAGGGGGATTCCAAATCTGCAGAAGAACTCTTTCACCAATTTGTCAGCTACTGTGCTTGCCTCTTGGTTAGGAATACCGTACGCTTCCACCCATTTGGTGAAGTAGTCCATCGCTACCAAAATGTACTTATTTCCATTGCCTGTTTCTGGAAAAGGGCCTGCGATGTCGATAGCTACTCGTTCCATGGGGGATCCGACGTTATACTGCTTCATTGGTGCCTTTCCTTTACCGTAGGGTCCGTTGGCCGCAGCACAAACTTTACATTTTCTACACCAATCCTTAACGTCCTTCTTACAATTGATCCAATGAAATCGCTGCCTGACCTTCTCCAGAGTCTTAGTAATCCCAAAATGGCCACCCGAAGTTCCATTATGTAGTCTGGTCAAAATGTCCGTTACCCTACTCTTGGGCACAATAAACTGAAGCTTCTGCTGAGATCCATCTTCATTTTCCCAACAACGTTTCAGAAGACCTTCATCAATCTTCAACGTTTCCCATTGGGCCCAATACGACTTGACATTTTGGCTCAGTCTGGATACTTCTTCCCAAGAAGGTCGTCTGCCACTCTTCTTCCAACTTAGGATTACTCTCAGATCTGGATCCTCCTCCTGTGCTCGTCGAATTTCTGATGGTAGCCAGTCATCTTCGATCACAGTGGTCCGCCTCAAATTGGCCTTATCTTCCACACGAGAGCAGTGGCTGCCATTATCGGGGCAAGGACTTCTTGTCAAATCTTCGGACGTGATTCTACGGATTATCACGTCAGAGGCATTTTTAACCTGGGTCGATTTATGCCCCTTATCACCAACCCTTTTTAGTTTATCTGCTGTGTCTCTTTTCCCAATCCTTGGGCCATTTCGCTTAAAATGCCCACTCTTGTTGCAATACCAGCACACAGCATCCTTTTCCTTAGCATTCAATAATTTGCTAACCTCTTCTCGGATGATTTCCTCCACAGGTCGGTCTATTTCTTGGAGTCGTCCCACACGAAATTGTCCTCTATGCGACGCCTGTTTCGCTGCCTCGAATTCTAGAGCTTGAGCTAAGGCATCATCAATGGTCTTAGGGCGTGCAAGTCTCAAGGCTTGTTGAGTTTCGCTGTCCTTGATCCCGTCGACAAACGTCTGGATCGATAGCAGTTCGAGGAAGCTCTCTGGAGCTGATGGATAAGCCAGCCTCACTAATCTGGCGACATCGGCCTCGAACTCCTGGAGGCTTTCTCCTGATTTCTGCATCCGGTTCCTTATTTGGGCATGGTAAACTTGCTGTAGGTGAGCATCGCCATATCTCATCTGAAGTTTGGATGTTAGAACTTCATAACAGGCCTGTTGACTCTCCGGAATTGTCTGCAGAATGTTAAGTGCATCTCCTCGAAGAGCTATTATTAATGCTGTGGCTTTTTCGTTGTCGCTCCAACTGTTTGCCAACGCAGCAGCTTCAAATTGTTTTTGATATGTCGACCAAGGAACTTTTCCATCAAATGTAGGTGGCTTGATCTTCATTTTACCACTTTCTGTGTTGTTTTCCGATTTCACGAAGCTATAGGATGGTGAAGCTTGAATTTCTTTCTTATTCGAAGTTCTTTTCAGGGACTCTATCAGCTTGGTATGCTGTTCAATTATTCCTGATATTTCCTCAAATTTTTCATTCACTTCCTCAAATTTTTCGTCAACCTTATCAACGACTTCGTCAAATTTTTCATCCACTTTATCAAATTTTCCATTGACTTCTTCAAATTTTTCTTCAACCTTATCGAATTTCTCGTTAACTTCATCTATTATTACTTCCTTGATAGATTCCATTTTCTCATCCAATGTACTTGCAATTTGACTCACCAATTGTTCATTGTTTTCCTCCACCTTATTTTCCATTTGATCTATTTTTTCTTCTAATTTCAAGCTCATTTCCCGAGAATTCTCTTCCATTTTTGAACTAATCTCTCGAGAATTTTCTTCCATTTTCGAGCTCATTTCTCGAGAGTTCTCTTCCATTTTCAAGCTCATTTTTTCAAAGGCTTGCTTGAAAAATTCCATACTCGCCTGGTCCATTTTCTCCTTTTGCGATCTTGTTATCGGCATTCAAAAATACCCCACACCTGACACCAATGTAACGTTTTCTTCGTTATTAAAACGTCCGGGATAATTAAACTATTTATTTACACTACTTATAACACTAATGATTAACAACTAATGAACTTATTCTAACAAAAGTCTGTACAATTTATTTCCACTGATTTATTTCCACTATTTATTTTCACTCGGCGCTCGTCTCTGACTGACTGAATCTCTCATCGTCGATGGGCCCCTTATATGCATAACGCCGATTGTTTCTCGCTAAGTCCGGACCCGTCTAGAAACTTCGCGAAACATTCGGGGCCGCTATGACGCCACGCGTTTCCAGAAACTTCTCGATCGAGCCGTAGCGCACAGGGCCGTACTTGTCACAATATGTTGTACATCGCCCTCAGATTCGTTAAGATATTATGAAAAATATGGTTTGTATATGGAATTCGAATTATTAAGTAGGCTAAATCATAGAATTATGTATCTCTACGCATGGTGTAATTATTATTTCACAATTGAATCACTTGCAGCCCCACTATTCTCATTCGCTAAAATGAAACATTTCAACATATCATATTTTTCGTAATTTTGGAATATCTCCATAATGCCGCCAACGATGACTTCAAATTTCAATAACTGACAGTTGTTTCAATGCGTATGAGACACATAATTCTATGATTCAGCCTACTCAATAATTCGAATTCCATATACAAACCATATTTTTCATAATATCTTAACGAATCTGAGGGCGATGTATAACATATGATACATTTCTGGAACGGGAAAAAAATGGCGATTCTTCCTGAGTTATTTCAAACTACTGTTTCCATAAGAAAAAACACAACTTTATGTTTTAACTCAGCAAATGAACCTTTTATAGAAAATCAGAGTGCGCCACTGGATTGCTATCAGAAAAGTGCCTGTATAATGTTTTTATTTCAACATCCTAGCATGAACAGAAACGAAGATAATGACCAAAGTTGAAATCGCCCAAATTTCAATTTTGGCCTATAACTCGGAAACGAAAGAAGATAGAGGAATGCAGTTGATGGCATTATCAGTTTCTCGAAAAAAGAGGACTATAAGGTGCCATTCATTTTTCTCTATCTCCTCGGGTTAAAAAGTTTTAGTTCATGTAGCACCAATTTTGCCCACCCTGTACAGAATAAAGAACTTATTTCCTTTGAGATCTGTATTGGATGTATATTACTGTCTATGCTATCCTCATATATCGTTCAATATTTTGATTTGGGGTAGTTCATCTGAGCTAAGCAGGGTAATGATATGTCAGAAAAGAATTGTTAGGATGATTTTCGATATACATCCGAGATCATCATGTAGACCTTATTTTGTGGAGTACAATATTATGACTGCCGCTTGTTTGTATATATTTAGAAATTTGTTATATGTTAGGAGCAATTTGAAACAATTCACCAAAGTAACTAGTTCTCACTATGCTACTAGGAATACAGATTTGTTGGCTGTGCCAATTCATAGAACTTCAAAATATGAACATTCACCTTCTTATCAGGGCATACGGCTGTATAATCACTTACCAGCTTATTTGAAATCATTGAATTCAAATAGGTTCAGGAAATCGATCAAGCAAATATTATTGCAAAGAGGCTATTATTCAGTCTATGAATATCTCAGTGACGATATATTGGCTTCATGCTCTGCTAGTGGAGAGTGATGCACAGTATTCTTGGAATGATGTATTTGTTTTATTTATTTTTAAGTGACCTGTCCTATACTTTGTTGTCTTAAGGGATCAATAAATTTATTATTATTATTATTATTATTATTACCTCCTAACTCCTGTGCTTCTGCTAGAGTTCTGTACTTTGAGAGCCATTGTGATAATTTGGAGCATGTAGTTAACAAGACCGGATACTGTTTTTGTGGCGGGCGATAAGGGCTCCAACACACACAGCGGTTCTCGCCGAGTCGGCGGCCGAGACAATCGCTGAGTCGGCGGAATTGGCATGTGCTTTCGTTCTATGAAACCACACACCGCCGCTCAAGCCGACTCGTCCCACAGAAGCCGACTCAGCCGTCGACTCGGCGAAAACCGCTGCGGTTTCCGCCGAGTAGGCAGCCGAGACAATTGCCGAGTCGGCGGAATGGGGGACTTCGGTCCAAGTTGCCAACCAAAAAATTTCGCTTTTTTTCTACCAATGGGGAAGCGAAATTTCAGAGCAAATTTGTAATGATCAGCTTCACATTATTCATAAATATCCGTAAACTTCGACTCGTCTTTGCAAACCACGTAATTAGAGAAAAATATCGATATTTGTAAAGATCATCTCTGATTGGCTGAAAGTTGTGTTGGATCTCCTGGTTCACGTCAACAGACCAATCCAACGATCTCTCACGATCACGATTGTTTACTCTGTGTTTTTTCACGCAATTGCTTCATTTTTGTCTTATAAAAGTATGCTATCATTCTGTTGTGTGGTTAATTGGGGAAGTAAAAGACCTCTTGGCATTATGAAATTCTATAGAACTCCTGCTACTTCAATTTCATCCATAAAATACAACTAAATGGACTGCCTGTTGAGGAGAATAATGAATGAAAAATACTATTGTATGTTGAAGCAAGGGCGGTCCTAGGCTGATTTCCTGGGGGGGTAATAATTGAATGAACAATTGAAAATACTATAAAACTTTTTTTTGTTAGTTTTTTCATAAATAAAATTTAAAAAATGGAATTGGTTGTAGTGCTCTGGGGGGGGTAATTACCCCCTTTACCCCCCCCGTAGGACCGCCCTTGTGTTGAAAACATTTTATTATGGTTAGAGGTACAATAAATCAGTTTACATTCTGTAATTTTGAATTGCATTTTCACAAATTGCATAAAAAATTCACGTTCACGTTCTTTATACGTAGAAGTTTTCGGCGATATCTTTGTGCTACAGCTACATCTTCAGTTTTCAATTTTACACAATGTTTATTCACTCAAATTTGGTATCACCACAACACTCAACTTTAGAGAAAATTATAGTAATAATAGAGTAACAGAAATACTGATCAGGAGTGTTTGTTATTTGTTTGTCCTAGCAGCCATTTTAACAGCTAATCGTGACAGATCGTTGGACATTGTTGACGTGAACCAGGAGATCCAACATAACTTTCAGCCAATCAGAGATGATCTTCACAGATATCGCTATTTTTCTCTGATTAGGTACGTGGTTTGCAAAGCATAGTCGAAGTTTACGGATATTTATGAATAATGTGAAGCTGATCATTACAAATTTGTTCTGAATTTGCCCTTCCCCATTGTTAGAAAAAAAGCGAAATTTTTGGGTTGGCAACTTGGACCGAAGTTGTTGTTTGGTACTATGGAACCACACACCGCCGTCCTAGCCGACTCGTCCCTCCCAAGCCGACTCGACACATCGTTCTACCGTTGCGCCGCGGCGGTTTTTTGCCGACTATCGGCTTATCTTTACACTTACACTTGTTCTTATCTGTGAAGACACACACAGCTGTTTTGAGGTAGGTTTTCGATCCTTAGATCACCTGATCCCAGTTGTGAAGAGTAATTTTCTTTAAAATAGGCGAGGAAAAATTTGATGTGCAGAAACTAATTGTTGAAATTCCAAACAGGAATATAGTGACAGAATAAAAAGGAATCAAAATTGAAAAGAGATAACTAATATATTTGCTGATGAGAATGCAACATTGCAGAGAAGAAACAGCTCGGTAAGTATCTCATATTTTATTAAACAATTAACCCATTTTATACAGGGTGTCCCACTAGTGCCGCAGCGGACGATATACGCGTAACGGTTGAGTTTGGCAAAATTTTTTGATGCAGACTTGATATACTACAAGAAGAGCACAACCTAAAAATATTTTCGAATATATCGGGTGGCCCACAAAAGAGGAATAGCGGGTGACTTTGTTTTTTCAAATGGGACACCCTATATTCAATAGTGTTTTTCAATTCTCTGAAACTTCCTGCATGCTTTCGTATACTTTTCACATATTTTTATTCGACAGTTTACGAAATATTGGCCATTTTGACAAAAAAATCATAATTGTAGAGGCTATGTTATCCAATTATATTTCACGAACCCTTGCACATACCAATAACAGTTTCATATGGATTGAAAGACAAGACTTCAAAGTATCCTACCCAGCTATAATGAAGCATCTCCAGCATATAGGGTGTCCACAAAAAGACTATCAACATGACGAATTTCAAATCGATTTTTCTTCATTTTTTCAAATGCAATGTATATAATTTTTTTTCATCATTGTAATCACCATTCATTTTACTTCATTTTTTGTCAAATACATGAAGGCGGACTCCCACTACTCGTATATTTGGCAAGTACGCAATTATTTGCGTACTTGGCAAGTAGATGAAGTTTCGAATTTGAATGACAAGATTGACAAGTATTGGCCGAGTGAACCACTCCCACTAAATGCCAAATATAGGCAAGTGGCAAATATTTGCCAAATACACGAGTATTGGGAGTCCGGCTTGATATGCATATCTCTAACGGAATAGGATTTTTAAGCGATTTTTCGAAATGTTTCCCTAAAATGCAGATATACCTTCGAATTCAAATAGCAGATTTGGCTTTTCTGTGGTTATTGAGAACTGTCAAATTATTCCACTCAGAATTATCATCATTGAAGCTTCAATTCATATTATAGCGAAATGAAAAACTAGAAAGTTTTGATGTATCTACTCAAAAATGTGATGAAATCAGTTACTTAAGACAGAAACTTGCTTTCATTTTTCAAATCAACATTTTTGTTTTTGATGATTTTCTATGTTTCTACTGGGAACGTCGAATCAAAGACTATTAGTTAGTCTTTGGTCGAATCTTCCAAAAATTTCAAACAAGCTTTGAGCTTGCGAGCTTGAAGATCTGCTTGCGTGCCTGGGAAACTATGAATATCATTTTTTCGAAGAAAGTTGTATGAGGATAAGAGCGGGCACTTTTTTGTATCCTGAAGTTTTGAAACTCGTTTTTTTGGAGCATTCATAACTTGTACATTCAAACTCATTGGTATTTTTTGAATTTTTACATCATTGTATGAGTAGTCATCCAATCCGTAAAAACTATGATGATTTGAATTGAAGCTGCAATGATGTTAATTTTGAATAGAACAATTTGACAGTTCCCAATAACCACAGAAAAGCCAAATCTGCTTTTTGAATTCGAAAGTGAATGTGAATTGTTGTTGTTCGGAAAAATTACAATTTCATCTTCTCCTAATCAGTTCCATCCCTCATCCTTGCAAAATTCAGCACGTTTTAATTATTGTTTCAGCAAGATCAATATCAACATCTATCGCTCTATGAAATATGCGCCACTTGTTTGCCAGTAGTCCAAATTTACATTCAATGTATATTCTGGCTTTAGACAATTTCAAATTGAAAAGTACCTATTTCATCATCAGAAAGTTGCTTGCCTCCAAAAGGTCGAAGAATATTCTCCAACAATGGAAATGCTTCGTCGCCTACTATTACGTAAGGAAATGTTTCAGATGAGCTTGAAATACAGCGTGGTGGAGGAATTCCTAAAGAGTTTTCACACTCCTGAATCGCTAGATTTTCCGTAAGATTCAACAATATAGCAATAATTCGAATCGCACATGGCAAACAAAACAGTAGAAAAATTATTTTTGTAGTTGTAATACATGGAATCACTGTTTGGTGGTTGCTTGAGCCTTATGTGCTTGCCATCAATGGCACCGATGCAATTAGGAAAATTTGCATTTTTTTCAAATCCTTGTGATATCTCTTGCCTCCTCTCAGCACATAGTTTCGGTATTGTTTTTTCAACTAAATTGAAACAAATAGCTTCACAGACGTCTCTGGTGATAGTGCCGACAGTAGATCGTCCCACTCGGAAATTGTAGTGTAGCTCACTAAAGGAACATCCGGTTGCAAGATACCTAGCACATCAATATTAAAAAGTAATGAACTCTTCCATTCATTTACAGGGGAGGTACTACATAAGAAATGGAAGAATATACGGACAGATACTGCAGGGATCTTTTAAGTCTCGGAGAAGAAAGTCTGGAGATGGCGCGAAGAAGAAAGCACCTTATGTGTATGCGAAGCAATTGAGTATCACACAAAGAAACCAGTGATACTTTGAAAGAGGTGAACATTGAACCAATGTGCAGTGGAGAAAATGTTCAATTTGAAGAGCCCTCTTCTTCGCTAACTGCAACACCCAGCGCTAAGAAACGCTTGATAGGAAAAAGGAGAACAAATCTGATCGAAGAAAAACTTTTATCTTCGTTGGAAGCATACGAAAAAAAATTAGATCCGATTCCCATGACGATGTTGACGATAACAGGCAGTTTTTGCTATCGTTGGTACCTATCTGTTCCAAAAATTGCGAACAGTCAGTGCAGAATATAAATTATGCAAGTTTTGAGAAAGTACGAATCTTTGACTTTACAACAAACTGAGCAACAGCCGGGATACATTCCACAATGTATTCAGCAATACCCTGATTACAATACACTTCTATTTCAACAGCAGCAAGGTTTCACTTCATTTACTCCACAAACATTTACAAATCGGAGTCAGCAACAACCTGCTCATGTTCCCGATGTATGTCAAAAAAACGACAAGCGATCTCTGGCAGAACATCACCAAGAATCTGAATAATTTCTCTGAAGATGATGATACTCAATTCAGCATTATTTGATTACCTACCTTGAGAAAATGATTTCTCCTCATATTCCCTTATTTTTATACGTTGTAGCACCTTAAACAATGGTTGTAGAGTAGTAGTTGTTGAAATAAATGATAATCAACCGAAATAGAAAACTTGACTTTGCCCTTCCCTATCGAAGTATTGTTTCGCAGGAAACTTCGTTTATTTACATCACATCATTAAACTATGTCTACAACATTTTGAAGCAATCAAAATAAAGGTCAAAATAGGTAAGTACCTTATCAAAATGAGAGAAATAATAAAGAAAAAGGGAATAATGATGGATAAAATTTTACTTTATTAAAAAGGTAGCAGAAGATTTACTTACCTGAGAGTCATGACTAATTTTTCCTCTGGGGGAATGCATGCTCTCATACGAGTATTCGTTTTAGTTACACTTGTTTTAATGCTGTTAAGCAATTCATCGAAAGAAGCTATTGACATTCATGTAATCAAAAAATTTCTCTTCGTCCTTCCGCAATTCAAAGAACAAATTAAAAAATTGTCCTTTTGAGTGTCTCTCCTCTATTATTGGATGTATCCACATTCTCCTCTTTTTTTTCTTGCATTTTTGTCCATAACGAATAGACGAAGATGGAATTTTCCATTTTCATTAATGTAGCTCTGTGTGTACTGACAACAGTCTTCCCAGTTCGTGAAAAACTGTGGCCGCCTCAGGGCCGTAGCTAGAGATGAATATAAGGTAGGGCAAGGGAGGTTGCGGGTAGGGCAGAAGTAAAAAATTTTACTCAATGTGATCTGATGGATCAATGTTCATCGTACCTACTTTTGAGAGGTATAGGTAGTTGATATCAAAATAATTATTTCTTCAGGTTTATTTTATTTATTTCTACATAGTATTGTGTTTAATATTATGATGGGAAAAATCTTCCTCAAAACAGCTGAATCCTGCGATTTGCCATATTATTAAATGTGCGAAGGACTTCATTCGGATCAACTGACTTTCTTTTCAAAGGCCAGAAATACCATGCCTGCCATTCTTTCGTGACTCATTGACAGCCTCTGAGGCCTATTGATTGCAGTCAAGGTTGAAAAATTAGATTCACAAACAGCAGTGCCTGCAGTGCTACATCCAATGGCCGCCACAGACCATTCATATGTTCATATGTATCTTCTAAAGCCTCTCGCTGTCTGTAAATAACTTGCAGTATGTCTTCTTTTTATCCTCGCGACGACTCAAATAAGCTTTAACCACTGTAGCCTCTCAATTTGGAATTACTTTGCGAGTAATACAATGCGCATAAAAAATTAACGCACATTCTGAAAATCTCAATTTTAATGAAAGTTAACTCTAGGTACATTGACTTTATAACTTATTTTTTATGTTCTCTAGGGAAGGTTTTGAACGAAACAAGACACATTAAATGGAAGAAAAATTCAGGATTTAGCCGAATCTTATGTAAAAGAAGTGAAATGAAAAGAACAATTTTCAAAATACTGAAATGCTGATAAGTGATTTAATACTTGGTATTTCCACTCCTTGCGTTAATTACAGCTCGGCAACGACGGTTCATACTCAAAATGAGTGATCTCAAAACGTTCTGATCTAATCCTTCCCAGATTTCTCCGAGTTGTCATTAAGAGTAGCTGGATGATTTTTTGAACTTCTCAGCCTTCTATTGAGGTTGTCCCAAACCTGCTCAATCGGATTGAGATCTGGACTTCTTGCTGGCCATTCCATTCGAGACTTCAACCTCTTCAAGGTACTCCTGAACGATGCGCGCACGGTGGGGTCTGGCATTATCGTCCATAAAAATAAAATTTTCACCAATGTATGGGGCAAATGGCATTACATGCTCTTCAAGAATGTTCCTTATATACTTATCATTATTCATAGCTTCATTATCGACGACCACTAGGTCTGTGCGAGCAGTCAAAGATATTCCACCCCATACCGTAATCGATCCTCCCCCGAACCAGTAGTATTCAGGAAATTGCACTGAGCATATCTTTCATGTGGAAGTCTGTATACAAGGGAACGTAGATCACAATGGTAGAGGCAGAATCTAGACTCATCTGTGAAGAGAACTCTTTCCCAATCGGCCTCTTCTCAATGGATATGCTCTCTCGCAAAATCCAAACGCGCCCTTCGATGGGCTGGGGTAAGAGCTGGGCCTCTTGCCACGACACGAGGCCTTAAATCATATTCTCTGAGGCGATTTCTTATTGTCTGAGTGCTAATTTGCACCTCATGAATTTGCTCAAGCTGATTTTGAAGGAGTGTCTCAACGAAGAAACTCTCAAGTAACGTTCTTGAATGGCAGTTGTTACCCGTGGTCTACCCTGTCCTGGCCCTCGGACATTCGTACCTGTCTCCCTGAATCGCTGCAACATTCTGGACACACTTGTATGGGAAACTCCAAACTTTTCTGCAATTCTTGTGTATGTCCACCCTTCTTCTCGCAAAACTACCGCTTGGGCACATTCCTCTTGGGTCGAATTGCGTGTTTCGCGTTGCATAGCAATCGAGTGTAGAAAATCAAACGATTGATCACTAGAATTGATCGAGAACAACTGCTTTTAGAATGGAGCCAATACATTCAAAATCTGATAATCGGGGCTATTCACTAAGCAAAGTTGTTATGGATAGCAACTGTAAATCGTCGTTATCCCATGCTTATCCCATGTAATAAGCATGGGATAACTTCGCAGGCGAGCACCTTTCGCTTTAACTTGCTGTCTCAAGCGATCTTTCAGATCAACTATGAACTCTCTATGTCGAGGAGATTCCAGGCCCAGCCCTGCGGATGTGGCTATTTTTCGCACTTTGTTCAGTACTTTACGCGATTTATTATCCTTCATGAACTCATCCAAGACATCAACTTTTCCTCGGAGTTTATCGACGTCCTGCATTAATCTTCTTTTCCAGGCAGGAGTTTGATTTTTAACTTTCTGTTCACTGGTTCTGGGGGTGTAGATCTTTTGCCCATTTTGTCCGATTACTGTGATGGCAGCACAGTTACAGAGATAAGTGGACTTGTTCCAACGTCCATTGAGTGCTCAGGTGTTCCGCCAATATTTCGTTGAGCCTCTCGATGTTATTTTTGGCCGTAGAGTTGAAGTTCAATTTCGGAAGGATGGGGCGGTTGAGCGGATCAGTAGATTCGTATTGCGCCAGGTTACTATAGAAGGTGTCATACAGTTGGCGATATTGTGGGGGGTCTTGGTGAGCAGTTCGTGTGACAGACAGGTCCCTCGCAGTATCTGCTAGTCTCTCCAACGGCTCGGCGGGTTCTTCGTTCTGACTTCCGACAATCTGTTCTTGATTGATTGTGTAGCCCATTTCTCTCTTGATCTCATCTAGTTCCTGTCTTGTCAAGTAGCCTTTTCGTATAATAACATTTTTACGATCCGCAATGTTCCCTTCCGTTAGCTGAAGTTCTGGATGTCTCTTGGTGAATTCAGTATAGAGGGAGTATCTCCATCCAGGAAGTGGTATATCATCGCAATTATTCACGTAGTAAAAGGCTCGCATCACTTCAGCATTCATTTCGCGGCTCCACTTGATACGTGCGTTGCGAGCTCCCCTGCGAGCATTCCTCACGGTGGTCGAGCCAGCAGGTGGAGTGGCATGATCTTCTGCCATGTTTTGGGATTCCACTTCCTGATGTTCTGGTGGAGCTGTATTTTGTTGTATGACAGGAGCCCGCTTCCTCAGCACCCTGCCACCGACGGATCGCATGCTGTCATGCCCAGCGTCGGCTCCGGATATGCCTGGCGCTCCCCAGGCAGCGACTCATTTCCGAGGCTCATTAAATTCACCATTTTCATGGGTTTGCCACCATTAACCCTTGGTGGCCCAGGTAACTCGGGCCGTGGGGACGTCACCCCCCATGTGGCATGGCAGAAACCAGACCACACCCGTGCGTTATTATTATAATTTAATTATTATTATATTACTGAAAAAATGACACACGTTACATGCGAAGTTAGCACCCGCATTTTCGAAAATGAAGAAATTTTTTTTTTTGCATTCGTTAGTAACTCGTTAGTAACTATTTGTAAACTCAAAATTTTCGTTTGTACCTCGAGGGAACTCATAGAAAAACGCCGCATTCCGCTGGGTGCTAACTTCACGGGGATCCACTTCTCAATTTTTTGCAAAAAAAGATACGTTCGGAAAGTCCTTCGTTAGTAACTATTTGTAACCTAAAAATTTTCGTTTGTAACCTAACCCTCACTGAAAAAATGACACCCGTAGAATGCGAAGGTAGCACCCACATTTTCGAAAATTTACAAATTTTCTATTTCATTCGTTAGTAACTCGTTAGTAACTATTTGTAACATAAAAATTTCCGTTTGTAACCTAACCCTCACTGAAAAAATGACACACGTTACATGCGAAGTTAGCACCCGCATTTTCGAAAATGAAGAAAATTTTTTTTTGCATTCGTTAGTAACTATTTGTAACCTCAAAATTTTCGTTTGTACCTCAAGGGAACTGAAAGAAAAACGCCGCATTCCGCTGGGTGCTATCTTCACGGGCATCCACTTCTCAATTTTTTACAAAAAAAGATGCGATCCTTCGTTAGTAACTATGTATTTGTAACATGAAAATTTTCTTTTGTTACCTAACCCTTAATGAAAAAATGACACCCCTTGAATGCGAAGTTAGCACCCACAGTTTCGAAAATTTACAAATTTTCTCCTTCATTCGTTAGAAACTCGTTAGAAACTATTTGTAACATAAAAATTTCTGTTTGTAACCTAACCCCCAGAATGCGAAATTACAACCAACATTTTCGAAAATCTACAATTTTCTCTTTGATTCGTTAGTATCTCGTTAGTAACTATTTGTAACAAAACTTAATTAAATTAAGAAATTTTCCTTTCATTCGTTAGTAACTCGTTAGTTACTATGCAGCATACGAATTTCCGTTTGTTCTATTCTTTAATGAAAAAGCGACACTTCTAACATGCGAAGTCAGCACCCTCATTTTCGAAAATGAAGAAAATGTTTTTTTCATTACACCGCTCAGAAAACCCTATTAGAACCCTTTTCCGTGCGGCCGCACCGTAAAAAGTTTTCTCTACAACCGGGACTAACTTAGGTACTATTTTCCCGCATTGTTTTCGATTCGGAAAGTGTCACTTTCCTGCACTAGTGCGGAAAAGTTACTTTCCCGCACTAGTGCGGGAAAGTGAATATGTGTTGAATTTGGGTATAATAATACCTTTAACATGAAATCTCTTAATCTACTTACTTACATATTCTGTTTAATATTTCAAATCATACAGTTTCATCCATGTCAAACTAATTATTAATGCAGATTTTCGTTTCAAAATTATTGCATTTTCAAAGAGAACTTGACATCCTTCAAAAATTATGACTGGCATACATGGATCTGTGTATTTATTTCTATGTCATGGTCTATGACTCTATGATTTTCCGCATAGAATCCCAAACTCCTTAATTAATGTGTCAAAACGAATATTCGAGTTGTGTAGAAGTTTTTTTTCATTTTATAATACGGTTGTAGAAAAAATATTGTTACAATCTTGCGCGGAAAGTACTTTCCGCCCTTTATAGGAAAATAACCATTGCGGTGCGCTGAGACATAGATGCATCCTATGCTGAGACACGAAGCAACGATTGCGTGACAGTAGATGTCGGTGTTTTGAATAATTTATTATTGTTTCACAATATTGAAATGCTTTCTGCTGAAAATTTTTTCCGTGTTATTGTTTTCAGAGAGGTGTAATGAAATAGTTATTTAATCAACTAGTTTATTAATGACAGCGATTAATGGTCGAAATATTTTAACGCGTGAGCGGAGCGAGCGCGTTAATGTTTGAGACCATTAATCGCTAGATTAATAAACGAGTTGATTACAAGATTTTTCCGTCGACCCCATCACGAAATGAATATGAATTCAGGCTTCAAATAAATTTTTATTTTGCATAATAGACAAATTTGATATAATGTAGATTTCTATGTTCATTTCGATATATTAATATTTATGCTCTATATGGAACAATTCGAAAAATTCATAGAGGGAATATTGGACATGTTGTGACATTCTGAATAGTTCACATTCAGTTCACATTTATATCATTCATTACCTATGATATCCGATAAGGAACGTGGAGAAAGTGGAGGTTGAAGTATTATTATTGCTTTGCAATTTTTATCACCTGAAATTTCTTCTGCAGTCTCTATTTTATTTTGAATAGAGTTTTCAATATACCCTTCGGTGACAGAAGTTTATTTCCGACCAAGCTCGATAGTGCTCTGACTGAACATTTTATGTTCGGTTGCTATGACAATCATGCATTAATAAGAAATCATGCATTAAAATAGGTCATTAATGGATGATTTCGAGTGCCTTAAAATGAGCTTTTACTCTATGGTCGACGGAAAAATATCTTTCATTACACGTCCAGAAAGGCTTTTTCCGTGCGCGCGCACGGAGAAAGCTTACTTTCTGGACTAGTAATGAAATATACTATTGCATTCGTTAGCAACTCATTATTTAGGTACTGTTGTAACATTTAAATTTTCATTTGTCACCTAATCTTCAGTGAGAAAAAGAGACCTATGTTATCTGAACATTTTTACCTAAATATACTATAGTTTTTTGCTCTCGATAGCATTCATTTATGAACTATTTTTGACACTCAATTTAAATTTTAAACCCAATCGACAATGGAAAAACAATTCGGAAAGGACCCCGCACTTTTTGTATGAAAAGTGGCGACCGGTCAAATTTTCTGAAAATTTGTTATGTTGTTGTACCCGACTCAGTGACCAAAAAAGTCAATGGGTCCAACCCAATCCTATGGCTAGTTTTTTAAATACGGGGTGTTAAAGTTGAAAATTGCTCGAATTTTCGGATTTATTTTTTAATTATTAAGTGTTAGATTGGATTTCTGTTGCATACACACGTTTACTACATGTTCTAGTAATGAAATTAGTGGATACGTATAATCAAAAATATTTATATTTACAGGGTGATTCACGAATATATGACGGTAGTTTTTTGCAGAAATTCACTTTTTCTACTGTGACGTCAGGAAGGCATATTTCTGAAATGTTCTTATCGATTTAGTATTATGACGACAAAATATTGCACAGTGCATATTTTCTATACAGGGTGTTTCACAGAGAGAACCACTAGACCTAATCATTTTTTTTCAGGATTAATTCGAAACCCTGTATTTATGGAATGATTTTTGGGAAAAGTAATACCACAAACATATGTGTGTCTCTAATCTCCGAAATATTCATAGTGGTTTATTCATAGGAAGGTATTCTATTTTGAGAAAAGTCCAAAAAACATGAACACCCTGTATTCGAAAATTTCCTCGGTCAAATGCAACTATTTTTTCACTACATATTGATTCCCACAAGATCTCCAGAAGTATGAATTCTAAATCCGATACTATGACCAGTTTTCGAGATACAGGGCATTGAAGTGGAGAATAACTTATTTCATCAGTTTTTTTTTCAAATTAAAAAGCTGGATTGATTTTTATGTTGCGCCCATGAATTCAGTATGAATACAGATCAGATGCGCGAAAAAAGGTTCAGTTAAAATATTTACTGTTACAGGGTGATTCAAGAATAAATGACGATAGCTTTTGCAAACACTCGATAATTCTACAGTTTCTTCACAGAGAAATTATTCCATGAAGTTAATACCTAGTCGCCCACAATTTTCAGTCTGAAATACTTCATTATGATTACTTTTCATACAGGGTGAGCCATACAGCCAACCATAACAAAAATACTTATGCTTTGAATTGAAAACTTTTCAGTGAATTTTGGGTATCTTTATGAGCGCGCTCACTAACTGCGCTATCACCCAAAAAAAAGACAATAAACCATCTTCTTGTGTGGGTAGAATACGAACCTTTTTTTATAGGTAGGTACTCCACAGTCCACAATATTCGTGTATAGCGAATTATAAGTAGGTATGTCTATTGAAAAGTTTCAATATTATTATAGTCATAACCTCGGTTCTTATTTTATAAATATATTTTTTTCACCAAAAAAATATTTAGGATGATCTACGCATGCATGAAATGTATAATTCTGGTATAAGATTATTTCTAAATCACCTTGTATATTTATTTATTTAAAAATTCTTACGGTTATGCTTACTTGCTATAATGTTAGACAGTTATTCAAAATTCACCAGAAAAGTTCTCTTTTCAATTATTTCGAAACATATTATTTATAGTTCAACCTATACCTATGAAAAGTAATCATAATGAAGTATTTCAGACTGAAAATTGTGGACGACTAGGTATTAACTTCATGGAATAATTTCTCTGTGAAGAAACTGTAGAATTATCGAGTGTTTGCAAAAGCTATCGTCATTTATTCTTGAATCACCCTGTAACAGTAAATATTTTAACTGAACCTTTCTTTGCGCATCTGATCTGTATTCATACTGAATTCATGGGCGCAACATGAAAATCAATCCAGCTTTTTAATTTGAAAAAAAACTGATGAAATAAGTTATTCTCCACTTCAACGCCCTGTATCTCGAAAACTGGTCATAGTATCGGATTTAGAATTCATACCTCTGGAGATCTTGTGGGAATCAATATGTAGTGAAAAAATAGTTGCATTTGACCGAGGAAATTTTCGAATACAGGGTGTTCATGTTTTTTGGACTTTTCTCAAAATAGAATACCTTCCTATGAATAAACCACCATGAATATTTTGGAGATTAGAGACACACATATGTTTGTGGTATTACTTTTCCCAAAAATCAATTCAAAAAGGCAGGGTTTCGAATTAATCCTAAGAAAAAATGATTAGGTCTAGTGGTTCTCTCTGTGGAACACCCTGTATAGAAAATATGCACTGTGCAATATTTTGTCGTCATAATACTAAATCGATAAGAACATTTCAGAAATATGCCTTCCTGACGTCACAGTAGAAAAAGTTAATTTCTGCAAAAAACTACCGTCATATATTCGTGAATCACCCTGTAAATATAAATATTTTTGATTATACGTATCCACTAATTTCATAACTAGGACATGTAGTAAACGTTTGTATGCAACAGAAATCCAATCTAACACTTAATAATTAAAAAATAAATCCGAAAATTCGAGCAATTTTCAACTTTAACACCCCGTATTTAGAAAACTAGCCATAGGATTGGGTTGGACCCATTGACTTTTTTGGTCACTGAGTCGAGTACAACAACAAAACAAACTTTCATAAAATTTGACCGGTCGCCACTTTTCATACAAAAAGTGCGGGGTCCCTTCAGATGATGATACTTCATCTGAAATTTTTTGTGATGCCTAAACTTTTTTGATATTTGTGTTGGATATGAAAGAGAATGAATGGGTGTAATTCTGTCATTGAAGGTTAGGTTACAAACGAGAATTTTTATGTTACAAATAGTTACTAACGAAGGACTTTCCGATCGTATTTTTTTTTCGCGGAAAATTGAGAAGTGGATGCCCGTGAAGATAGCACCCAGCGGAATGCGGCGTTTTTCTATGAGTTCCCTTGAGGTACAAACGAAAATTTTGAGGTTACAAATAGTTACTAACGAATGCAAAAAAAAAATTTCCCAATTTTCGAAAATGTGGGTGCTAACTTCACGGACACAATGTTTCCATGTTTATCAACATTCAAATTTTTTTGTAATGCTTGACTGAAAGATTCGTGACTTGAATTTTGAAACTTACCTTATCAGAAAGGAGTTTATTATTCTCACGGAGGATTCTGTTGTTTTCCTGGCACTCTTCCAGCAATCTTTTCAGATACTCATTTTCCAAATTCAATATTTTATTTTGAACTATCAATTCATCATAAGATAATGAAAATTCTTCTGATTTCTTCTCTATCGGTACCTACATGTTTACAAACTGCGTCCTTGCGGTCTCCAGCCAGCCCAATGCATGATGGATGAAAGCTTTCAAAACACTTTCCACACTGGAAAAAGTTTACAACTTTAAGGGCACAACTATAACTTGAAGTAGTTGCGCATCAAATCAGTGCAGAATTATTCGGAGAATGCAAATATGTATAAATATACAGGGTGTTTATTTTGAAATAACGAAGTTTACATTCGTTTCCGGTAAAACCGTAAGTAGATTCCGCTTGAAAATATTTCTCAATTCAAGTTTATGTATACCTGCTCCAAAACAAAAATACAGAATCTTGAATTCGTATCAACATTCCTTCCTCAAATACCTACTTCTATGAAACACTTAAAAAAATCACCCTGCATATCCCCTGTAGAAATACCTTTTTTTTCAATGATAATTGCACTAATGAATCATATCCATGAGTTACTTCATGGCAAATATTCTTCATTCAACAGATATGCACAAAACTGTATGAATAATAAATTGCATGTTAAAATATCCTTATTCAAATCTCAACATAAAATGAAAATTTCAATATTGGAAACTTTGATCGGTCATGGTGGAATAGAAATGTATGAAAGCCAATTAAAAAAAATAAGCTTCTCATGAGGATTTCAAAATGGTACCGTGGCATCTTCATAAGTTATGTAAATGCGAAATGCGAAAACTATTAGTAAACAAAATATAGAGTTGTTCCAAGTTCAAGGGCAGATATAGCTGTTTTTCATGGGAGGGGTAATAATGATCATGGGGGGGGGGGGGTAATAACGACCGAAAACCATCAAATCAAGTACACAATGTATGAGATATTCAATGTGCACCCCCAGTACCCCCCGTAAATCCACCCTTGTCCAAGTTCGAGTGCCTATTAGACGTTTCTGAAGAACTAGTCCTTGTATTCTCTTTTCTGAATGCATATTCTCAACTCTATCTAACGACTTTGTGACTTCAGATACGGATTCATTTAATGTATAGGATGGTTAGTTGAAGTTGAAGATCCTTGTATTTCATAGATGTGCAACAAATAAATAACTATCTATGGGAGTAGCCCATTCTCGATTCTCATATCAAATTTCAATATATTTCAATTATTATCTTAAAAAATTAGTGAATTGAAGTTAGGAAAAGAATATTTGCTTCATAATATAAATCAACTTTCTGTTAATTCACAAGCTCCATTGATGCCTTCAGCAAAGGTCATTCAAACGAGTTTAATGTATTCTAGAAGTCAAAGGTGGGTGTACTTGTTTTGATTGAAGGTATTTTATGACACATATCATATGAACGAAATAAACAAATTGACCGGACAATGTCCTCTGTTAAAGGATTCAATTCAGCTGGCGAATCACAAGGTAACCAATACAAAGATCAAGACACTGAGATGAATCAGAAATAGAAGGTCATATGGCCCATTTGAAAAACAGAATGAATTCCCCAAATTGATTTAATTATTTCCATCTACATTTAGTTAATCATATTTTTGACATTATTAATAGTTGATAATGTTTTCAATCGGAAAAACGATATCTTACTTTGTGTAGGTGTTTTGCAATAATTCAAACATGAATGGAAGGATGTTACTCTGATCAATTTTATATGCATCGTCTTGTTCATGGAAAATGGAAAACAGACCTTCGATTCATTTGTTTTATTCAAGAACGCCAGGAAATGAGGATTTGATTTTGGAAGTTTGGGAGGGATTGCACACTTCTCATTACCATCTAGCTAGATTCTAGATAAATATTGCGAATCACTTTGTTTTTGCAAATTTTCATCCTATGTTCGTGGTTGATGTTATGAAGATGTGCAGACAAGCTATCGTGTTGGGATGTCTCTTTTTGATTTCTTCTGCTTTTCCGGATCCGTCAGGAATATCTGAAGAAGGTAATTTTTCTCTTGTTTTCATCTTTCAAATTTCGATATACAGGGTGAGTCTTTGACTTGTACATATATTTTAACTATTCCTCTCATCAAACGAAACACTTTTCTCATACAATTCTTCAAAATTCGGTATCGTTTGAAAATCGTCGAAAATCCATGAAGAAATCACTTTTCTGTTTATATCTAGGGAAACTTATTTCCAATGAACTGAATTCTGGTTGATTGGTTACTCTATTCATGGTGCATATTCCTCAATCGAAACTTATTCAAGAGTTCTCCCATAAATACACGCCAAAATACCATAAAACTACTTGAAAAAATGAATGGTTCATATTTTCGAAAGAATCAATCATTTTAAAAAATGAAAGTATTCTTATGTTTTGTTTTTTTAATGAAACGCGTCGTTTAGTGAGTTAGTCCTAATTGTGAACGATAAAATTTGAGGAAAAAATCATTAATTTCAAGAATAATCTGGATTGAATATCATAGAATATTATTCCTTCTCTGGTCTCTAAACAAAGTAACAATGTTGTCAGAATATTTATCGAGACTTAAATTCAAATGATGGAAAAGCGTTTGTTGTGAAGATATGTAATGATAAAATCTCACAGATGTGAGAGATGAAATTGAACACCAATAAGGAGCATGAAATTATACATTTGACGCACAGTTTCTATTTAAAATTTCCTAAAAATTTTTTTTGGTTTTTGATTTCATATTTCTATACAGGTCAGTCTGGTAGTTCATTAGCCCAATTTTGGCTTTCCTACGGCTCCCAGTGTACTAAATAAAAATTATGAAAGAACTCCGAGCGTAATCTTTAGAAGGCTACAAAAAAACCAATAGATATTTTTTTATTCTATTTTCACCTCAGTATTCAAAGTTCAACCATGAGAAATTCCAACAATTTTGGCCGATTTTTTTTTTCACTGAAGACGTGAAAAAAACAATCAGAATAGAAAAAATGAACTGATTTTCGTATATTATGCTATTATTTCATAAGTTTTCAAGAGATTTTTGAGCTCTAGGAGGGGGCAGCTGCCCCCTCTGCACCCCTGGCGACGCCCTTGATCAGAATATTTTGCTCAAAGTTGACATCAAACACCCTGTAACTCGCTTATGCGTCGAGAACGGGGTATATGTCATAAGGCAAAAATGACTTCCTACTTCCTCGATGCCATCTTCACGGCTATATATGTTTTGCCATGACTTTCTGAAGTCTGGCTGCTGTGGGAGTGGAAGTGATATTTTCACAAAAGGCTTTGAAATTAAGTCTTTTGGCCTTTCTGATCTCCTTGTTGTACTAAGTGAGTTTCTCAGTGTACCCTTGCCAGTTACTGTCTCGTTTGGCTTTATTAAAGAGCCGACGGACTTACTTTCGGAGGTTTGACAGGTTGTCATTCCACCAAGGAGCTTCTCTACTTCATCGAGCCTTGGTCAGTGGGCAGCTGGAGTGAAAAGCCTCCATCATTGCCTCGCTCACCTGCTCAACATGTTGCTCCAAATCGATTTGGTCTAAATTATCCTTCAGATGGCTCCTATAAAGAAACCAATCTGTCTTTCTAGGATTTCGAATCACGGGTGGCGAGGTAGTATCTCCCTCCACCTTAAACTCGATAATTCTATGATCAGAGAGTAAAGGTTCATCCATCACTCTCCAGGAAGTAACATTCTTCCTGGCAGCGACGTTGACAATTGTCACGTCCAGGACCTCTTCTCTCGCTCTCGTGAGAAAAGTTGGTGTAGTCCCTACATTCAATGTCTCGAGATTGTTAGCCAAGAGATATTCAAGCAAGCACTCATCTCTGGTGTTATTGTTCGTGCTGCCCCAAATAGTATTGTGTGCGTTGGCATCACATCCAATTATGACTGGCAACTTTCTGCTGTTGCAGTAACGTACTAACCGCTGTACTTCCTCTGGCGGTGTTATTGGCCCATCTCCAGCGAAGTATGCGGATGCTATGACAATGTCTCGGTCAGTGCCCCCAACATTGAGGTGTACCATAATCGGAATTAGGTCCCGAGACATATATTCTGAAACACAAGTATACTTGATATTGCTTCTTATGAGCACACAGGCACGTGGAGACGTTTGCCTTTGGTCATAAACCAGTCTTGAGTCTTTGCATCCCAAGCCCAGGATTTGGCCTTCTTTGTTGATCCAGGGTTCCTGGATCAGAGCAATATTCAATTGCAGTCTCGCACATAACCTTGCAATCACCGCTGAAGCGTGATGCAGGTTCGCTTGTATTACTCTTGAGAAGATGAATTATTGATATTTATATTTTGGCAGAGGGATGGTGGTTACCTAGTCCCTTTACGCCCCAACCTTCATCTTCTCCTGTTCCTCCTCAGATTCCTTGTGGGGTATTTCCCTTCCGGAACCTTTGGCCACCGGGCAGCTCAGCTCGGTTCCCCGAGAAGCAGAGAAAATCTCCGCTTCCATTGTCGCCACCGGGTAGAGCCACCGGGTTGGCCCAGACTTGCGTCTTCCCTTTCTCCCTGCGTCTTGGGTTCTCGGGATGTGGAGGGCATCTCTTAGCTTTGACAGCTGCTGCATAACCGGTGGCTTGCCCAGTTTTTGCTGCAGCCGTCTTCTGCTTTTTAGGTGGGGGCCGCTGCGGAGGCGTGATAAGCTCCGAACCTCTTTTGCTCCCCGAAGGAGTGGTCTCCGGAGCCGGGCGCCGGAGGGCATGCTCCCTAGCCTCCTCAGGTTTAACACCTCCGCACTCCCGCCCCACTGAGACCCCTCCTTAACGGGTCATCCCTGCCACCCGGTTATCCCAGTTGGGGCAACTGGAATGGCAGTCGAGCTCTTTTTGGTCTATTGACCTTCCCCTGTGAAGGGTGCCCGGAAGAAGAGGCGGAGGGTTTCTCCACCCCTTTTCCGGTGGTGTTTTTTGTTTTTTCCCATTCCATATTTGGTCTAAACAGTCCTCATCTGCAGAGCCCCGCATGCAGAGGTAAGGGGTTTAATACAATGGAGTTCCGCCTGGTGCTCCAAGGTTGAAACCAGTGGAGACTAGTCCTCTATCTAGCCACGCATCCCTTGGCCTGGTTACCCGCCGTGGATTTAGAATTTTTAATGAGTTTGTTTCCTCTCGGTCTAGGCAGTCAAGCCAATTCCACCCCCCCACTCCATTGGCCCGCTAGACATGACCACAGACAGCCAAGGAATATTGGTGTTACAGGATGGTCCTGAGGTGAGCTCGGGATCCCACCTGGCATCGTAATCCTGGTGCAATCCCTTGGCCACGATACTACAGCCGGGACAGGAGAAGTTGGTCCGCGGCAAGGTATTAAAAGGCTACCAGTTGAGTTTTTAGGCACAACGAGCCGATTCTATTTCCCTACAGGCCTCGTCCTCATATACAGTTATCGTTGGAGGCCACCTCCTATCCGCCACCTGGAGACGCGCCGGGTCGGTACTTTACTCCGCCCATTGTATACGATCATTTCACTGTTCGTACATGGAACCCGGAATACAACTAGGATACTGTGGCTGTTTTCTCCGGAAATAGAGTTTATAGTGTTTGACATTGAAGAACCAGATGAATTGTCCCCAACAGAACCCACAAATAACAATACACAAATTCAGCTCTAAAATTAAGATCATCTACAGCCACATCAACAGCTACATTCAGAAAAAACACCTTATCAACAATTCTATCGAGGAAAATTACACCAAATGCGCAATGTTTGTGGAGGCAAAAATAAAAGAAGAACAGGTGATTTCATACAGAGATTGGATCATCATCAAGAGAATAGAATACAAAACGAACAACACAAGAAGAGGAAGTATTGTACAGTGCCACCCAAGCTTGAAAATCGGAAATGACAACCCTCTATCCATCAACAACAACTTGAATGAATGCCTGCATTCCACGATTCCCTTTCAAGGAGAGAAGTTGCATATCTTTCAGGTGTATATACATCCTCACTCAGAGATTGAGGAAACAATTTTTACGAAAGCTGCACTATATAATCGTTCCATCATCATTGCCGACTTCAATTTCAACAAAGCGAAACATAAACAGGTCTCTAAATTCCTACAAAATGGCGCCTTCAAGAAGTATTTGACTGCCCCGACTTTCATCTTGGATAACAACCCAGATGGTACACCAGAGTCACCAGACCTCATCCTGTATTCATCTAACCTAGAAAACAACCTACTGAATGTGGAGTTGATTCCTGACCTTGGATCAGAGCACCTATCAATGATGATAAGTTTTGATTTGAAACAAATACCTAAGGTAATTTCTGGAGAGAAAATATACAACTTCCACAGGTGTAACATCAAAAAGGTTAATAAAGAGGTTATGAGCTTCATTTCGGAAAATGACACAAAACAAATTGATGAAGACTATACACTTCAACAACACCTTGTCGAGTAGCATAAAAAATAATACACCTTTAGTCAAGCATCATATGGTATTTTATGAACTTCCACCATGCATAAAAAATCTCATAAAACTGAAGAGGAAAATGTACAGAGAATACCGAATCAAACCTCATCCAGATAACAAAAAAAACATCAACGTTTCAATAAGAACATTCAGGTTATGGTCAAACCATACAGACAACACACTCGGTTAAAGGCCTGCAACGAAATTAACATGTCTAAAGGAAAAACATTTTACCAACAGGTTAACAAACTCTCGAAATACAAATAATTTCATAACATACCTACTCTCAAAGACAACAACAACGAAGAATTTAAGACAGACGAAGAGAAATTGGAGAAGTTTGCAGATCATTTCAGAGGCGCATTTGAATATGACAACAACCAAAAAAGGAAAGTTAAAGACTGGTATGGAAACCTATTCCGAAATAATGATCTCCCACCTGACAGCGATAGTAGGGAAATTGAGCAAGAAGAATACTTTGAGTTTGAAGCACTCTTTAAAACTAAAAACAGTGCCCTGGGCTCTGACTCTATTCCTTGGAGTATTGTCAAGAAACTGGATAAGAATATACACACGAAAATAATGCACATATTTACAAACACTGCATGACATCAGGAATATTCCCAAGAATATGGAAAACAGGCACCATAATAACAATTCCCAAACATGGTACAGAGTAGTGCTGGGAATCATGAATGAATGATTTGAATATTCGAATATTCATTGAATATTTATTCGAATAACTTGGTTTTGCATTATTCGAATATTCATGAATATTCAGTGAATAGTTGAATATTCAGTGAATAATTAAATATTCAGTGAATAATTGAGTATTCAGTGAATAGTCGAATACTGAGTGGATAGCTGAATATTCAGTGAATAGTCGAATATTCAGTGAATAGCTGAATAGTCAGTGAATAGTCGAATATTCAGTGAATAGCTGAATATTCAGTGAATAGTCGAATATTGAGTGAATAGTCAAATGTCAAATATTTACTGAATATTCAACTAATCACTGAATACTCCACAAATTAATTTTTGTGAATTTATTTATTCAGGATTGAGCTGAGTAAGCCATCATTCGTAATGTTACCTACAAATAAAAGTTTGAATGATCATTCAACTGTCTATTCAGAAATCATTAAAACAAGTTTTTGTGATTTACTACGAACAAATTCTTTGATATTCACATCTGAACTATGAAAAGTCAACAAATGTTAGATACAGTAGTATATATGTTCAGATACATAGAGTGATAAAAAAATAATGAATTTCAGGTTGAAAAATTTGAAATAATACTGGAAAAGATACATTTTTGGTGAATTTTGCAGCTATTAGGTTCAGTTCACGTATATCACTTAATTGAAAGCATTTAATATTTGGATATTTGATTGACTCGATCTTTACTTGATGGATGTTAGGTTTAGGTACACAGATTGATTATGTGTAGGAATTTGAAAATTGTTTTTACTATCTGCATTCTTGGGTCCATTGAAATTTTCGAATTGGTAGTCGGAAATAATATCCAAATAATCGTGTAATTCTCAAATATTTAACGGCATCATGATTCAATATAATTTCAAGTATATTTATATGTTTCATTTTTGCCATTTGTGGAAATATGTGTTGACCGGTTTTAGGAAATACAAATTACGAATTAGAATTGAATCCATAAGTTATTCACAGTAACCTTCATAATGCCAACATTTCTGAAAATTTTATTGAACTTTATGTTATACGGTTTAAACTCAAATTATTCATTCTATCAATTTATTGAATAGGAGTAGGTACATCTTCATACGTTTTACTTCATTTGATAGTAGAGAGACTGCTATTGATCCGAAATAGGTAGGTATACCTAATTTCCAATATATTCTTTTGAATGAACAATAAAATGCAAATTCATCCCCATTGTTGAATACCTTCCGATAGTTTGGAAATCCCAGGCGGCAAAAGTCCAATATAAATAGATTTTATTAGGTTCCTTTCTGGCTCATGAAATTTCTGTCAACGTTAAAATTTTTGTACATAAGTTTGTCTACAATCTACAGGCTCTGATTGGGATCAGGTGAAATGTAAAATTTACCTGATGAACGAAGCTACCTTTACTTCAGTAAAGGTAAACAATATCATCTAATACTACCTGGTCAAACTACTGCAATCCCAAAAACAACATCCTTGGCCATCGAATAAATTCGTCGGTAGCATTATTTGAATAATCAGTAATTTGTGTAAGTAATATAATTTCTTAATATTGAATCGTTTTCCAATCACAGAGAAAAATAGTGAATTATACACGGGAAATATAATAGATTTTAGCCCTCGATTCTATCTCCCTCGAGCTAAAACTTTTTTCCTTATAAGTATAATAAATAACTATTTATATCATTTAGCTTTTTTGTGTGTTATATTCAAATACATAATCACTGAATATTTTTTGAATAATCACTGAATAACTATTCATGACTACTAATGAATAGTTAAATATTCATGAATACTCAGGAATAGTTGAATATTCATGAATACTCATGAATAGTTGAATATTCATGAATACTCAATGAATAGTTGAATATTCATGAATACTCATGAATAATTGAATATTCATGACTACTCATGAATAATCAATCGTGAATAATTGTTTGAATGAATTATTCGAATAAATTGAAGAATGAATATTCGAATACAAAAAGGCAAAAAAGTCCCAGCCCTAGTACAGAGCACCAAAAAGTAAAAAATTATAGACCCGTCACACTGCTGCTTGTATTGGGAAAACTGTTCCCAAAAAAAAAAAAAAAATCATCCAAAGAAGACTTGAGGAAAAGCTCACCTGTACCATTCCAACATGCCAATTTGGATTTCAACACAAAAAAGCAACGATCCATCCTCTCGCCATATTCACATCCAACACTCAAAATGCCCAACGAACCCGTAAGAAAACAGCCGCTGTCAGTTTAGATATCCACAAAGCATTCGACAGTGTGTGGCTCAAAGGTCTGCTCTATAAACTACACAAACTGAACACTCCAACTTACTTGATAAGGTTGGTGGAAGGCTTTTTGGAAGATAGGAATCTACTCGTGAAATTACTGAAATTCAATGAGACAGTATCTACCTCATTTTCACCAGAACAGGGTACACCACAAATCTCTCCACTTTCCCCTCTGTTATATAATATTTTCTGATGCGACATAATAGGAAACAATAACAAGGAACAGTACCTCCTACTATATGCCGATGACACCATTCTCATATCTCATGGAAAAACCGAAGCTAAGTGCACAAAGGCTTTACAACTATATATGGAAAGATTGATCACTTGATTACGTCCCAATCCGGAAAAATCGAAGTTGATAATATTTAACCACAAGATAAGACCAAGTTCACCTAAGATCCAGGTGGAAAATATATATGTAACACCATCCCCATCAATAAAATACCTTGGCATACAAATTGACAACAAAGCTAATATGAAACTCCATTCAAACCTCACCAAAAAAAAAAACAATTGCAAGAGCAAAACGTTTCAATTGCCTCACATATAAAAACGAAGGAATCAGTTTGGAAAATGCGTCAAAGATATATAAAACAATATGTAGGCCAATTCTTGAATACGGACATACACTTTATGCAAACACAACAAAGTCGGTGTTAAGAAACATAGAGGTAGGGGAGATAACATCGCTGATAATAATAACATGTCTGAGACACCCCCTTAATAGATTACACAATCCATCCAATGAACCGATATCAGAAAGATTGAAAATTCTGAATAGAAGATTTCTGAAACGTGTAAAGGAGCAGAAGGACATATATGGGATGTTCCATAGAGATGAAGTGACTGAGACAACCAGAAAGTTTTCGACCCACACTGTGATAGACGGACTCATGATGACAAACTAAAAACATTTTATGAATAATTTTTACAGAAAATAATTTTGTTTTCATCTACTGTAAATGAATGTACAGGGCTGAGGGACTCCGGTCGATGGCCTTTGACTATGGTCAATAAAGTACCTACAGTTATTATTATTATTATTTCATGTGTGTCAGAAATGCACCATTGTCAACAAACTTTGTCGCCAAAACGGCAGATTGCCAACCATGTTGCTCGTTTGTGACACTCGCTAGCAATGACGATTTATCAATTCATCGAGTTCATTGATATAATTAATATAAACCAAAGCTACATGTTTCATGTTTGATTCGAACTTGCCATAAACCACCGTTCATAGAGACCAACGAAAGTCCAATTTTCGTCGAAGACAGTAGATGCTGACCTAGGATTCAATAATGGGCCATGAAGTAATACTAGAGAGACACTGACAATGGAAGGTGTTAGGTTTCCTAGATGTGATGACCTCCATTCGGATAAATTACTTCATTTGAACAGCATGTGTTCCACAGCTTCATCATTGTTCCTACACGGGCGGCACAAGGAACAACCATTAAGACCCATTCCTCGTCCACTCATCCGGAAGTGTTATGAAGTTTTGGATTCGATGCTAAGGAAGTCACAATTATGGATTGTCATGGACTTTGCTTCGATGGTAGAACTCACTATTAGAATTATATTGAACAAATTGCCAAAACCAACGCGATGAAAAAAAGACCGTTTCAATCCTTTGACCTAAATTCAATCGAGTAGGTACGCTTGGTACCAAATACAAAGAACCTACAGACCATAGCCGGAAACGCTTCAACAGCTCAGAGGTCGTTTGCCACAACTTCGTCAAATTGAGCAGGGTAATATCCAGAACTTGATGGAAAGCTTATAGAGGAGGTGCTAAGCAGTTATTGGTGCTTCTAGTGGTCATACTTCGTGATGGGGGTGAATTTGAGTATGCATTTTTGAAAGTTTCAGGATTTCAGTTTTCGTATGATTCTATTCTTTCTCAAATAGGTACATGTGCATGTATACAGTATAATTTCATTGAAATCTTCTAGTCTAACCTGAAAAACTCATCGTACCTATACATATTATTATAAGAAATTAGGAATTTAATTCATCATATTCAACAATTTCGGCGATCAGTTCATTTAGGAATATGATATTGTGACGAATAGTGTTATAACGACTGTATAGTGAGAATATTCACATTTACATTCATTTCAAGTTTCTGTGTAATTTAGGAAGCACCAGAGTAGCACGGTCGCCTAAATTCCACAAATTGGGCCTTTTAGGACTCCTCGGTGGGAGCGGTTCATATAACTCAGGATATGGAAGCGGTGGTTACCACCATGGACCTTCATATAACTCAGGATATGGAGGAGTTTTTGGAGGCAGTGCTGCGCAAGCACAGGCGCAGTCAGGATCTGGAAATCACGGAGGAGGAGCTCAAGCCCAAGCTCAAAGTCAAACGTTATCTTTTGGTTTGGGTCCGTTTGGCTTTGGAGGATCCCTCTCACAGAGCCAAAGTCAATCGCAGTCAAGAAGAGGATACGATTTTTATTATGATTAGTAAGGGCATGCTTTCTTATCGGATAATTTGTGATATTTTCTTTTGATCGTTTTTCTGAGCAAATAACCTTCATCCTGAACAATTCAAACATACCGGGTGGTCCATTAGTGTGAGGAAGTATCTTGACTATACCCGATATAGTCTAAGGGAAGTACAGTATCTCGCCTATAAATGAGGAGTATAATGAAATGTTTCAAATAAAAGTTGAATGGTTTACTTTGTTGCTTATTTTGAACACATTTTGGATTATACAGAGTGTTCCTTCCAAGCGGGGCAATACAAAGCATCATTTTTTCAAAAGGATCGCCGTTGAATTGAGCAAAATGTTTCACGTGAGCAATTTCGCGTCGTTGTCAAGTTATTGCTGAAAATAAGAAAGTCTTCGGAAAAACAGACCACCACAAATGATACCATAAAAAATGTATGGATGAAATTTGAGCAGAATTATCTGGAAGATGCAACACCAAGAGTGAGACGAAATGTCTGATGGACTGAAAATTACATTTCTCAAACCTAGGACATTTTATACAGAGATATTAACTTGACATTAACTTCGAATATAAAAAAAAACATGATTTTTTAAATGTTATGTAACTATTTTGAAGAACTACGATTTCTGTTATTATCACTTAGGTGAAATTGACTGGGTGTTTTACTTGAAAAAGTTTTTGATATTCGAAGTCGAAGTTTGTCAAGTTAATGTCTCTGTATAAAATGTCCTGTTTGAGAAAAGTAATTTTTAGTCCATACGGACATTCCATCTCACTCTTGGTCTTGTATGTCCCAAACAATTCTGCTTGAATTTTATGCATACATTTTTTATGATGAAGATTTCCTTATTTTCAGCAACAACTTGACAACGCCGCAGAATTTTCGAAAAAAGGAAATACCTCCTTATGTGAATCATTTTGCTGAATTCAACAACAAAAAAATTTACGGGGGGTCCATTTATGAAAATGATGATTTGTATTGCCCCGCTTGGAAGGAACACTCTGTGAAAATCCAAAATAAGTTTAAAATGAAAATAGAAAATCGATCCAATTGTAGAAGAGCAAACTTATGGTTTATTAAGGAATTTCTGCGTTTACAAAATAGACTCAAATATGTCAGTAGCATTTCGTATTTTCGCATTGAATGAAAACGAATCAGAATGCTAATAAACTGAGGGAAAGTTATGTTCTTCACCTTTGCGAGAATAAATTCCATGGCATACTGATCGGACTTCAACTCAATTTTCCTCAACATCTTTTTTATTGTAAAAAAAAAATTTCAAGAGTCGTGGATAAGATTTGAAATTCCAAATACAAACCCATCTTTTTTAATGCAGATTCGGATTCAGCGGGAAATTTTACATTCGAATTGGTTGAAACCAGAATTTTTTCGTCTATTTTTGGGCCATATGCAGCGTTTTTCGTTCAAAAATCCGGAGGCAATTCATATTCTGATACTGAGGTCCTCAGTAATTTTTCTCGGTGAATCGATTGAGCCTATCAGATTTTCGGTGTGAAAGGGCCTTGTACGGGATAAGAGGCCCAACTTTGGAATTTTAAATGCAAACCAATCTTTTTTTATTGCAGATTCGGATTCATCGGGAAATTTCACATCCGTGCATCCTAATTTTTGCCTCCGAATTTTTGAACAAAAAACGCTGCATAAGGCCCAAAAATGGAGGAGAAAATTTTGGTTTCAACCAATTCGAATATTAAATTTTCCGAATCTGCAATAAAAAAGATGGGTTCGCATTTGGAATTTCAAAGTTGGGCCTCATATCTCGTATAAGGCCCTTTTGGGTCCAAAATCTGATGGGCCTGTTCGATTACACCGGCGAAATTTCTAAAGACCTCAGTATCTTAATTCCGATTTTCCACCTGTGCGCAAAATGAATTCACCTTTTCTAGACTTTTGAACCACCCGGTATAGATTATAATAAGATATTTCATCGAAATAATAAGATATTTTTATAATCGTGATTAAATGTACTATATCAACTGATGGAAATAATTTTGCATGAAAAAGAATTATATTCGATTCATTTCAGCTGAGAAAAATATCTCTAATTCAAGACTGAGGAATTCACCTTGATAAAAGAAGAGAATTATATTATCCCAGGAAGAAATTAACCAAACCTACAGAATCATATATGTATGTATTTTCAATGCAAAATGATATAGGTACTTAATATATGTTCTACTTTTTGTAATTATTTGTTCCGAAATAAATGAAGTGATTTTTTTATTTACTTTTCGATCCGGAATAATACTTTCTATAATGACTAATATGGGTGCATCTCTGACACTCAATATTCTCGATTTTTTGTTTTCTCCTTGTATTCAAATACTGGAAATAATTTATATTTTCCCCTAGAAATCGGATACAGACTTTACTGACAAAGTGAATTAATTTTTTTGTTTGTTTTGTTTTACCGGGTAGATAATTCAAAATAAACCCATATAAAGAAAGAGTAAAGAATATGGCACAGTTTTCAACTGTTTTTGCTAAATCTTTACTTTCGAAGAATAGGAATCAATGAAGAAGAATGGTCATGTTCTTCGAGTGAATTAACATTTTTAACTCACGTGTCGTATACAAAATTTTATCCCATTTTGATGAAAATCCAAATCATGAATATTTTTTATAGTTAATATACAGGATGTTCTATGACGAACTTCGACATTTTTTTTCCTATGAACAGATGGGTCAGTTTCGTTTTCGTTCAGGAGTTCAGGAGCATTTGAGAAAAATTATTGTTTTGATCAAGTAGGCCGACAGGTTGATATGTTAATGGACGTTATTTTAATTATTCATTTGACACTTCGTGTATAATAACAATCAACAATGCATTCTTTGAATTCGTTGAGGCTTTCGCGGCCATCTTTTGATGTCATCTGATTTTATATAGATAGACTGCGTCGTCGTCAAAACCGGATAGCTCAAGTGACAGAGAATTAATTCCAGGAGATGCCAGAAGCTCGAACTGGCGAAAAGTCGAAATTAAACAAACCACGACGGCCGAAATGCTCGCAAAAAGATCAGATGACAATGCATTCTTTATTAGAATATTCTAATGGAAACTCCAGAAGAGCAGCTCGAGAGTACCGAGGAAAATATCCTAATCTATAGCTATACTATAATACAGGTTGTCCCGAATAAGAGTGACTGATTTTAAACATAAATGCCCAGCTTATTAATTGCTCCAAAGAGATGGGGTTTTCACTAGTTTCACTAGTTTATCAAAGAAATTTTTTTAGACTTGGCTGGCATTTCATCTCATCAACACAAGGTGTTTTACTGATGTTGGTCTAATTCAAAGGGGAAAATATGTATTATTTTAAATGGAACACCCTATAATTTTTGATCTCATTTGGGAGAGCAATCGTTATCCTTTCCAAAAATGTATAGTTTTCTATCTTTTGTTTCATTAAGAACAAAGATATTCGACGTTTCATGCCACATTTTTGATTAGTTGTTTTATATGAACGTCTTTTTATGCCAAAATGCTTCATATGCCTACCCTCTTCGTTTCTTGCTTCTCTGCACCAATTTCACCGCTTGAACTCCACCAAAGCGGAGAATACCGGCACCATGACCCTCTTCATTTATGCAAAACTGTAAGCGACATTTTAAATTTTCAAATGAATTTTCAACATAAGCTGATTTTAGGCATCAAAATACGTTCATATAAAACTACTAATGTACTACTGCATGAAACCTCGAATATCTTTGTTATTAATGAAACAAAAGATAGAAAACTATACATTTTCGAATAAAATCAAAAATTATAGGTGAAACAAATAAGACACAAATCATTTGCCAATATAAATAAATAATGACAAATGAAATGTGAATACGAACTAGGTCCTCCACACCGTTCACCCTACCAGACCGAATAGTCCAACGTCAACTGAGAATCGCACCGACTGCAGTTTCGTCCTATTAGGACTCATCAGGGTGGAATATCCCAAAGTCGACGCTGGATGGAAAATCTTTTCGTCAAGATAATATTTTCCATCCAGCGTCGACTTTGGGATATTCCACCCTGATGAGTCCTAATAGGACGAAACTGCAGTCGGTGCGATTCTCAGTTGACGTTGGACTATTCGGTCTGGTAGGGTGAACGGTGTGGAGGACCTAGTTCGTATTCACATTTCATTTGTCATTATTTATTTATATTGGCAAATGATTTGTGTCTTATTTGTTTCATTCATCTAGGTAGCTGCCTTAATAGCTTGATTTTCATATTTTAAAAATTATAGGGTTTTTCATTTAAATAAATACATATTTTCCTCTTCGCATTTGACCAACATTAGTAAAACACCCTGTGTTGATCAGATGAAATGCCAGCCAAGCCTAAAAAAAAACTTTTTGATGAACTAGTGAAACTACTGAACTAGTGAAAACCCTGTCTCTTTGGAACAATTATTAAGCTGGGCATTTATGTTTGAAATCGTCATTCTGTAAAAAGCACCCTCTTCGTGATTGGACGGAAGAGCGGCTTTCCACCAATCAAGGGTGTTATTACTTAAAGAAAAATAAAAGATGTTAATTAGAATTTTGAAGTTCTTTCTTCCGACGGAAGAAAGTGTGGGATCGGCCCAACGCACTTGGGTCGGGTCTTGGTGTTTAAAAGTTATTTTCTAGGGAGAGGGATGGTAAATAAAACCTTTTAGATTAAATTTAAGACGTATATTAAACCAAATCAACTACACAAATTCTCACCAAATTAGATATGTGTTACTGTTCGGAGTATACTGTAGTGTTGATGATTGTGTTTTTGGACTTGATGATATCCACATAGGGAACGACTGTATATGTCTTGTCGCTTCCATCATGTCCATATGTTCCCAAGTGAGGAGATGTGATTATCGCGAACGAGATAGAACGAAAACTACGTACACAGGTAGAACGAACGAAAATAACGAGAGAAAAACATCAAGGTGGCCACCAAGTTCCTGAGAGCTGAGTTTGAAGGTTAGTGCATCTCAAGTTTTTACCCAAATTACCCTTGCAAGATTTATACAGTCGATTTATTCTTAACATAAAAAATTGGTAGCAGAGCGTGGTTAACTGGACTTTAAAATAGTCAATTCATTTCTGTTGATTTACAAGTTACAGTTGAATACAGGTCAAATTTAATTTCATTTTTTTTTTGTTTTCCTTAGAACGAATTATTTCACCGAAACCGAAAATTTCCATCATACAGTCAACATTCTTATCTTGTGAACATCTGGGTTGACGCTGTATTGATGTAATAGGAGGGATAACTTGGAAGTAATAAAATGAATATCCTTCTTTTAAAATTAGGAATTGAACATTTTCTTTTCCGTAATAATTCACCGGTATTTTCAACACCCTTTATTTTATTCGGGAAATCTCCCGAGAGAAAGCGTAATAATTTAATCGATCGATTCAAACTTCGGAAATTCGATACCTCTGCGCCGAGAAATTATTGAATCGTTTATCTATATCTATACAGGATGTCAGGCGAGACCTTAACGATTGAAATTGTTGATTTTCGGTTCAAATTTCGTCTGCAACAGTGAAGATAAGGAAATTATGGTTCCACGAACTCAGCGCTGAGAATATGCTGCGTTTGCTGAGAACCCTGATATTTTTGCGACACAGCATTTTCCCAAACCGATGCAGGGGAACTAAGAGGGGTAGGGAAGCAGGAAAGTCTTCAATTTGATTGGTTCATAAAAACAAAGATGGAAGAAATATTGATTTGATTGGTTTTGAAGCATCGACGGAAGAAAAACCTTTAATTTGACTGGTTTTTGGAGGAGACGAAGAGGGGAAAATCTTCGACTCGCTCCGGGGACGAAAAAGGCAGTTACTGGTGAAACCTCAAAACGGAAGGGTTCCCAGTGCTCGCGAATATGGATCGGGTACTAGGGTAGTACGGTTTCAAGTTAGGTACTTGAGTGTTAAGAAGTACAGTTTCAAAGTGGAAACGAAAACAATTAAGGTTGATTTTGAAGTCGAGGAGTAACTGCAGAAGTCTTAAACGGGAAGATTCTGAGTTGACTCGTTTATTATGTGTTTGATACGGTTTTAAGGAAGGTTTAAGAATTAATTTAGTTTCGCAGTTATTCGGAAGACGGCGTTAGGGTAACTCAAAAGGTTCTTGGTTTTATTTTTGAAGTCTTGGAAAATCAGTCTTGAACAGGGACATAAAAAGTGTTAAGTTAAAGTTAGTAAAGTCTCTAAATTATTTGGAATTATTTAGATCGCGTATCGTCGGTATATTCGGGAGTGAAGGTCAATTTTGGCGAAAACGAGTGGGTGTCGTGCTTCGTATCTAATCTGTCTGTTTCAGGAAAGAAGCATCGTCGCAGAATCATCCTCCTAGTTCATCATTTTTGGGATTATTGGTACAGGAAAAAGGTCAGATAAATTGTTTATGCTTAGCTTATTTTGAGAATTAGTAGACAGCCGCATGCCCGCCCAAAATATATATTTATAGTCCAGAGTCCCGAAATCTTCTAAAAGTCATAGTTTCACATTTTCGTATTTTTCTTCTTAAAGCGTATTATAATTTTTGTAATCACCCTTAAGTAGTCGAAGGTCTAAGTGGAGTTTTCTGTCGAGAAAACTCAGGTTTATCTGAAAGATCACGAGGAAACTATTGTTGAGTTTCCCCTTGTAAAATTAAAGTTTAAGAAGGTTTGTTTTCCGTCATATCATTTGGGTATAGAAAATTTACCTTATACTGTAAATTCTTTTGAGATTGTTCATGATTATTATTTCTGGGGGTCATTTTGACAAACCCTTTTCATTTTCGTTGATGATTTGAATTCAATTTTATATGATTTGGAATTCACACTGATGTTGATTTAATTTCAATGAATAGATCTGCCTTTGTAATTTAAAGTTAATGTAACAGTTTTACTTGATGGGATTATTTCCTTTCAAATTAAGAAATATCCGAACATTTGATAATTTGAATTATTTGATTTGAGTAACACATATCTAATTTGGTGAGAATTTGTTTAGTTTGATTTGGTTTAATATACGTCTTAAATTTAATCTGAAAGGTTTCATTTACCATCCCTCTCCCTAGAAAATAATTTTTAAACACAAAGACCCGACCCAAGTGTGTTGGGCCGATCCCACACTTTCTTCCGTCGGAAGAAAGAACTTCAAAATTCTAATTAACATCTTTTATTTTTCTTTAAGTAATAACACCCTTGATTGGTGGAAAGCCGCTCTTCCGTCCAATCACCAAGAGGGTGCTTTTTACATATGGTGACAGCGGTGGGATTGTGTTAAATTTTCCGGGGGAGAGTTTTTCTTTTGTGTAATTTGAAATTTGTTGAATTTTACGGTGAATGAAAAGTTTTTTTTTTGTTTTGTGTGTGTTGCATCATTGTGAATTTAAAGATTACCGGTGGGATTGTTTAAATTTTCCGGGGGAGAGTTTTTTTTTGTGTAATTTAAAATTTGTTGAATTTTCCGGTAAATAAAAAGTCTTTTTGGTTTTGTGTATGTTGCATCAGTGTGAATATAAAGATTACTAGAGTTACATGTGTTAAATTTTCCAAGGGAGGTTTTTGGAGAGATTTTTTGAGAAATTGAGAGAAATTTTGAGGTATAAGGAAATTTTATCCTGTTGTTTTATGGGTGATTGACCTAGTGTGTATTGACTTGTTGGAAGATTTCCGGATGAAGGTTTTCAGGCACCTATTGATTTTAATTTGAATTGGATTATTTTCTTTTGAATGTATACTTATGCCTATGAATTCGAGTTTATGTTTTAAAAATTGCGATTGGTAGGAACAGAGTTCAGGTTTGAGTTGAAGTAAAGTAAAATTATTGATCGAAAGGTTTTTTGTTTTTGAGATATTGAAGAATTGAGTAAATACAGTTGGTTTTTCTTTGAATAAATTCAAGTTGTTTTTTTTTGGAATTATTATAGAACAGTTCATATTTCTGTGATGTTCTATCATTTTATGTGAAGGATTTTTGATAGAGCCAAGTTGATATCGAGGTTTTAAGACTTTGAAGAAGTATTAGATTCTTTGCGGTTTTATAAGGAAAGAAGGCATAAGTTTTTCTCTTCCAGGACGTTTCTTTTTCTTCCAGGACATTGTTTTTCTTTCAGGACATTGTTTTTCTTTTTCAGGACGCTGAATTTTCTGACTGTTGAATGTATATGATCAAGTTTTCTGTTTCAGGAGGGTTATGAATTATTTTTTTTTGAATTTTTTTTGCTTTAATTGATTGCTTTCAGTGAAATATTGATTGAACTTTTCTTTCAGGGCGTATTGCATGAAAACTTTTCTTTTGGTTACTCTATCCATTTATTTGATTTTGTTTGAAGGTGTTGGTTTTTCTATTGATATAGCGGATCAAATTTTGTTTCAGGAGGTTTATTTTTGTTTTTTTTTGAAAATTATTGTGCTTTTATCGATTGATTGAAATTTTTGATTGGTTTTCTTTCAGAGCGTATTGCGTGAAATTTTTTTTGGTTATTCTATCCATTGTTCCGATTATTCGCGATTTCGTTTGACGATCGAAAAAGTTTGCTTTTATAAAATAATATCATTCGGTTTTGTTTTGAGTCTGACTTGGAGAATAATTGAACTTGGCTTTCTTTGCTCCAAGTCGACTTTGAAATTTTGGGAAACATTTTGATGGACGGAAAATTTTTAATTTTTTTTAAGTTGGGTTTATTTTGAAGGTTCAAGAATCGGGAAAAGTTTAAATTTGGTTAAAATTTTAGTGAAAGAGCTGCTGATCGTGACCTTTTGAATCTTAGAAAAGTTAAATAGAATCATTCTTTATTTCAGGAGGTTTTGTGTACTTTTGTTTTTTTTAGGAACTCGACACTTGGTAATTTTTCTCGTTTTTTTTTTGGGGTTGCATCAATTTTTTTTTCAGAGTTTTCTTTTGAATTTTTATTTTTGGTGTGTTGGTCTGTTTTTGAACTCGTTTTCAGGTGATTTGTTTTATTTTGGGTGTTTCGAGTAAGACTGTATGAATCGGAATTGTTAGGGTATCATTTTGCTATTTTTTTTTATTTGAGAAATTTAAAGTCGTAATCTTGAGCGTATTTCAGTCCTGTTGAAATTTAAAGTTGAAAATTTGGAATTATTCATTGATTTGGAAAGTAAATAATTTATTGAATACATTAAAAAAATCATATTTTGGTTAAGTTAATTGGGTTTTGGTTAAATTTTTGAAAAATGGCTCAACTAGTTGGTGCATCCAACATGAATGATCCCGTGGGTCGAATAACACCTAGGTACTCGCTAGGTATGCTATCGACTACTTTAGAGAGTTTTTATGGGAAGGACGCGACCAGGTATTTTGAACAATTAGAGTTGCTGGCAAAATTATACGGATGGGATGAGAGGGATATGCTTATCCTTCTCAAACTTAAGCTTGAGGGGGATGCCTATAATTTTTTCAAATCCGATGCCACCTTGGACATCTTAAGCTATAGGGATTTGAAGCAGAGGCTCGTTAAGAAATTTACGACAGTTAGGTTGCCGGGAGAAAATCAATGGAATTTGAGTAGATGCTATCAGCGACAGGACGAGGATGTGTCCTCGTTCTGCACTAGATTACGCACGGTGGGAGCAAATTTATTAAGCGAAGATCTGGCCGGAGCGTCAAGGGATGAGGAACCTGGAATAAGGAAGAAGAACCGGGAATTAATATTGAATCAGTTCAAGATAGGACTGAGAAAGGACGTAATGAGGGAAATTGGAATTTTGTTATTGAAGGAAGAAAACTTGGATCTGGAAAAGGCAGAAGAACTAGTCAGGCTGCAGGAGACCACTAGTAGGATGTTGCAAGGGAGGTTGACAAATATGAGGGTACCGATGGTTGAAACCGAAAAAGTGTGTCAATTCTGCGACAAGGAAGGTCACACCGCGAAGGAGTGCAGGAGTATAAGGCAGAACCGAGGGAGTGGAGAAAGGAGTAATGCAAGGACATGTCACTCTTGTGGTCGGATAGGCCATTTCGCGAGGGATTGCCGGAACAATAGGCAAAACGGATCAATGACACAAGGCGCGTGTCATAATTGTGACATGCAGGGACATTGGGCAAGGGAGTGCCCTAACAAAAGTACGGATAGAGGAGGACAGGAGCCAAAAACATATTTTGGCATCCAATTAGTGAAGAAGGAGGATATAGAGGAACAAACCTGTATGGAAGGTGAGGAAGTAGAGGAGATTACCGGAATGGTACAGTGGGGAAGGCAGGCTCTAGGAGGCCACTTCCCCAGGGAAGACTGTCAGGAGGACAGTGGGAAAAAGGAACGTTTTTACGTGCAAGGGAAAGTCCGGGAGGACATTAAGGAAAAAGTAGTAAAGGTCAAGTTTGACAAAGTATTTAGGGAGTTCGGTACCCAGACCGAAGGTCCCTTTGAAGTTAGGGATTTTATTAGGACTGGAAGGAGGAATACCAGTGTTAGCACCCAAACGGGGGGTGCCGAGGGAGCCGACAGCAATGGGCTGTCGAAGGGTGACACCATAAGGAAATGGAATGGTGACGTCACCAGGAAGAAGGAGAATAACGAAGGGGAGCTTCGTTCGGATCGAAATTTACTTTCGACTCCGGGCACTGATGGAAACAGGAAGAAGGGCGGAGACTGCGCCGATGGATTAGGAACTAAGGAATACGCTAGGAGGGAGTCAACCATAGAGGAAGATGGTATCTGGGAAACCGAAGTTTTGCTGACGTCGGGGGTTACTATCCCCGCACGTTCGGAAATGGTGGTAGAGGCCAAATTGAGGAAGGAAATAAAGGGGACGGACATAGTCTGCGAATCCATAGAGTTGGGTATCGCCCAAGTATATGTCGCAAACTGTCTCACGAAAAATAGGGAACGGTTCTGGATTAAGATAATAAATGTATCCAATAGGGAAGTTAAATTGCAGAAGAGACAGAAACTCGCGAAGGCGGTAACTTGTGAGGTGGAGAAAGAAAATCAGGATACACTTAGGATCGAGAAAATATCGTTCGAAAACAAAGACTGGGGTACTACCGGATTTTGTTTCGATCATTTGGATGATATCACGCGAGATACCCTGAAAAAACTCATTCAGGAATACAACGACTTATTTATAGAGGATGATACGCCACTGACCAGCACAACAATGGTAAAGCATGGTATTACGTTAGAACCAGGGACACAGCCGATTTGTAAGGCACCATATCGGATTCCATATCATCAAAGGGAAGTGTTACAAAAAGAAATCGACCGACTCATGAGCGCGGGCGTCATTCGTCCGTCGTTTAGCCCTTGGTCAGCGCCGGTTGTCCTTGTAACAAAGAGGCGACCTAACGGCGAGGAGAAAGTAAGGATGTGCATCGACTACCGAGGCCTGAATAATGTGACAAAAACGGAATATTACCCCCTCCCCAATATATCAGATTTGATTCAGGGTTACAGTACCGGAAAAGAAGTTTTATTTTCGGTGATTGATGTGGCCGAAGCCTATCATCAGATTGACATGGAAGAAAAGGACATACCTTTAACAGGGTTTAGTACCTTTCAGGGGCATTATGAATACCTGAAAATGCCTTTCGGCCTCAAGAATGCACCCTCAACGTTTCAACGATTCATGAATCTCACGTTAGCAGGACTAACTGGAGATTTATGTATGGTATATTTAGATGACATTATTATTTTTAATTCAGAAGGAAAGAAAGACCACATCGAGAAATTACGACAAGTGTTTGAACGATTACGGAAAGTTAATGTAAAGTTGAAGCCCAAAAAGTGTAGCTTCCTACATACAAAAGTTAAATATTTAGGACATATGATTACTCAACAGGGAGTTTTTCCGGACCCTGAAAAAATAGAAAGTATTCAAAATTTTCCCATCCCTAAAAATATTAAGGGTGTGCGTTCATTTTTGGGAATAGTGAATTGGTATCGAAGATTTATTCCGAATGCAGCTGCACTGACAGCACCGTTAACTAACTTAACGAAGAAAGATGTTAAATTCGAGATAACGTCAGAGGTACTTGGCGCAATAACACAGCTGAAAGAGACCCTGACCTCGGATATGGTACTTATATATCCGGACTTCAAGCAACCTTTTGTGGTCGCTACGGACGCATCGGGACTTGGGATAGGAGCCGTATTGAGTCAGGTTAGGGACGGATATGAACGCCCGATAGCTTACGCGAGTCGAAACTTTAAGAAAGCGGAATTGAACTATTCGACTACGGAGAAAGAACTTTTAGGAGTTGTCTTTGGAGTACAAACGTTTAGGTGCTATTTATATGGGAAGAAGTTTACGGTTGTTTCCGATCATAGACCGCTTAAATGGCTGCTTAACTTAAAAGACCCTGGGTCCGGATTAGCCAGATGGGCTATGACCCTGGCCGATTATGATTTTACGGTCATCCACCGGAAAGGGAAACTTCATGGGAATGCGGATGCCCTGAGTCGAATGTACAATAGGGACGAGCATTTCATTGACGTAGAGTTTGACGAATTTCAAGATTATCGAAAAAATCATCAGATACCTGAGATGATGGCACTTAACGTAGAAAAGGGAAACATATTTTCGGCGTCTGAACCATGGGCGCTAGCCCATTGTGTATCGCAGGATTTGGCTATGGGAGCAGGAATCGCGTTGCAATTTAAACAAATTTATGGATCGGTGGAGAAGTTGCAACAACAAAATAAAATTATAGGGGAGGTAGCTGAATTGTGTCTACCTGAAAGGAATATATACTATCTGATTACCAAGGCGAATTATTATGACAAACCATCTTACCGAAGTATGTGGAATGCTTTGAGAAGCTTGAGGGTATCCTGTGAGAAGAATAAGGACACCAAATTAGCCATGCCTAAAATAGGGTGCGGGCTAGATAAGTTGGAATGGGATAGAGTTTTGGAGATGATAAAGTTCATTTTCCATAATTCTAATATTAATATCACTATTTATGAGTTAACATCGGTCCCGGTAGCAACGGTGAAGTATGGGAGGGAGGAACCCGACCTTTTAGAACCTGAATGGGATAGGATCGCCTTAAGGGATGCCCAAGAAAATGACCCCTACTGTCGGTCAATTCTGGAAGTGTTGAAGGATGGAACGGAAATTCAGGGAAATTCGTATTATGTTTCGAAGGATGGATTGTTATATTTTTGCGACGAAGAAACGGATAAATTAGTAATACCTCGAAGTTATATCGGGAAAGTGTTATACGATTTTCACGATTCCCCAATGGCGGGACATTCCGGACAACAAAAGACGTTGATCAGCTTGAGGCGTCGGTTCTTTTGGCCTAATATGCGATCCGACGTGATCAATTATTGCAACAGTTGTGATGCCTGTAATAAAAGGAAAACTTCACCTCATTTGAAGAAAGCTCCGCTTCAAAGATTTACTACAACAACGGAGCCTTGGGAACTAACATCTATGGATGTTGTAGGACCCCTTACAACCACTATGAGAGGAAATCGGTACCTCCTAACGTTTCAGGATTACTTCACAAAATATGTGGAAGCTATCCCAATCCGCGACCAAAAAGCCGAAACGATATCTCGGGTGTTTGTCGAATATATCGTTGCAAGACATGGTGCACCCAAGATGCTGCTCACGGACCGAGGGGCAAACTTTACATCGGCCCTTTTCAAGGAAGTTTGCTCGAGTTTGGGTATCAAGAAGATCCAAACTGCAAGCTATGCACCAACATCAAATGGACAAATTGAAAGGATGCATCGTGTGTTAAAGGACATGTTGTCGCACTATATTAGTAGAAACCAGCAGGATTGGGATGACTGGATCCCTCTAGTTCTTATGGCTTATCGGGGCAATGTACATGTTTCCACGGGTTACAGCCCCTATTTTCTACTGCATGGAAGGGAGCAAAGGTTGCCTATGGATGGCTTCATCGAGTCAGGAAGAATACGGTATGACTACGACGATAATTATGCCGCGGAATTAGTCGAGCGGTTACGAAAGGTATACACGAAGGTATACGAAAACACGGAAAGGGCAAAAACAGATAGGGTGAAACGGTATAATAGAAAAACGGCTGAAAGTAATTTTATTGTAGGAGAGTTAGTATATTTGAAGGAAATGAGTGTCAAACAGGGGTTATCTAAGAAGTTGTCAAAATCCTGGATAGGGCCGTATAAAATATTGGAGGTGGTTGGTCCTGTCACATATAAGATAAGGAAAAGTAAAGGGAAGGACGAACAAATTGTTCATGCTAATAGGTTGAAAAGATATGTCACAAGGAATGTGGTAGGCGACAGACAAAAGAGGCCAGGGGGGAATACCAGACGTGAAAAAGAGATAGTGTCTGAATCGGAAGAGACTTCGGAGGAAATAAATACATTCCAACCTTTGATATTCCCGGTACCAGGGCGGGAATTAGAAGTAGACACTGAGGAAGAAGAAACCAGCGATAATGAAAGCGAGGAAGAAAGTAGTGAGGAGGAGGAAGAAAGACCGGTAGTGGAAACCATACCGCTACGACGATCTATAAGGGCGAGACGCCCTCCAGATCGGTACGGATTTTCTTAAAGAATATGGGAGCAACGGGTAGCGAGAAGGCAACTCTTCAACAGCCTTCCAGGAGAAGTGAATCGACTCCTGCCCATTTCGTTAGATTCTAAGGACTCACTAGTCAGGAATTCGGGTAGCGAGAAGGCAACTCTTCAACAGCCTTCCAGGAGAAGCGAATCGACTCCTGCCCATTTCGTTAGATTCCATGGATAAATTGGACCGGAATTCGGGTAGCGAGAAGGCAAGTCATCGACGGCCTTCTAGGAGACATGAATCAACTCCTGCCCATTTCGTAGATTCCAGGGGCTCACTGGCCCGGAGAGCCACCGTCTGAAAAGGGTCCCTGTTCTGGGTTACGAACATCCCCCCCTAAATCATTTTTAATTTTCGAATTTCGCAACAGTTGAATTAAGTCTTTAAGTTTTTTTTTATATATTTTTTCGAAATCTGTCTCTTCTAAAAGATTTTAGTGATATTCAATAGATTTGAGGAATGAGCTGAAGTGTAAAGTACGGGTTGCGGAAATTATTTTTGAAATAATCTTGATAAAATGTTGCGTTTTGTGTTCCAAACAAAAGGCAAAAATGTATGAAAAATTCGTGGTATTCTTCCTCGGATGATTAGGAACGAACCATGTAACTTATCATAGGAGGACGAATAAGGGAAAATAAGGAATTTATGTTTTATGTTGAGTCATGTCTTAAGGGTGAACGGATCTTCATAAGAATTAGAAAATTGTGGGAATTTAATTTTTTTTTTTGTCGTTGTATTTGTAAATTTTATGTAAAAAAGGTTTTCAAGAGGATCCAATCCAATTAGCAGTATGGGAAAGGTACTGACCTAAGCCAGAGGAATGACCTTATTCGCAAACTTAAACAGTGCTGAGACGCTAATCGCGAACGCGTGTGCGAAGATAAACATTGAGATAATCGCGGCGTCTATACGCGAAGCCGACGAAGTAACAATTAAACAACTAGTGTCGAGATAACTTGAGTGATTACGCCACAGAAATATAATAAATACTAGAATGCTATTAGGTACGTCCGAGATTCAATAAAATGACACCACATAGCGAATAAACACCTACTACTTGTACATGCGCAGCTCGTCTTTCCTTGCCACGTCGTTGCCAAGCATTATGGTTTCAGATGAAGTTCGGAATAAATCTTATTGTAAAACCCAGTGAATTCGGCAACACCGATACGCGACGAAGACAAACACATCTTCACATCAGAAAAAGAGCAGTGTCGTATTTTAGGATTTGTTGATTCCCTTTGTTGTGTGCTTTCCTGTTTATTCATTCGTATAAATTCGCTTGCCTTTTCTGCTCCGTTTTCGGTGTTTCCTCGTTGTTTTCTTGACCATTGTGTAGTACTGATACTCCTTCAGTTTAGTTTTGTACTTGAGTTTTACTAGTTAATTTTGATAGTCGAGTGCTGTGACAAATTATAGACAAAATGAAGTGCATGGTTCTTTTTTGCGCAAATAAAGGAGAAACCCATTTTATGAAAGTAAGTTTAGGTTAAGTAAGATACTACAGCTATTTTATTATTATTGCAAATGTTGATATCGACAACTTATTCATACCACATTCACGAAGTCAAAAATTTTAAGTCCTACCCTGATGACACGTTCACATATTGCGCAAACTCTGTAGTAGGTCAATTTTCCCTATGAGGTGCCAGGAATTGTGAACCTATTGGCGTTCTAGTATTTATTATATTTCTGTGGATTACGCATTGCGGGATGCATAGACGTAGCTTAATTGTGGCCGAGGGTATAATTAACTTCATTTACCGTTTAAAAGTCGTGGAGAACACCAATCAATGAATGGAAAACGTCCTCGACGTGTAGCAGAAATGGAGACTTTGGAGATACCGACGAAATGAAAGAATTGGCCCACAACATCACCAGACAATTATGGGGATGGTTCACCTACATCACCTGTTCATGGACGAACTCATGGGATTTCCATGCGATATTCCGAATCATAAAGTACCGGATAGGAGTTATATCAAACGACTGCACCTATATTATAAGGTATTTGGATATGAAATGATTCCGTTGGCCAGCCTGTGGAATACTTTGACATTTATTGGCCTGTGCTTCAACTACGTGGATTAGGAACCGATACAGGACCAGACAAGGGAACCTGGGAAGAAGTAAGGACGCAGAGGCGGACGTAGGCTACGACAACAAAGACGTATTACACTGAAAGTGAAAACGGAAATATGTGCAATGTAAGGGACATTTCTCGCGATATCAGATGGACTGTGCGCTACACTGACGTAAATATTGATGTCGAACTCAAAGTGCGAATCGCTGATTACGGTAGACTATATAGGCCGTTGTGTATTTTTGGAAGGTCGTTCTCGAGGCGAAGGTCAGTTCCGATTTCAGAGGAATGAAACATATGGAGATGGTCAGAGCCGGATTAAGGAGATTTTGTTGTGACCGCGAGTGAGATTTGAAAATTCGGAAACATAGACTCCATTTAGGAGAAGTGAAAGGTGAAAGGCAGGATTTGCCTAATTTTTCTTCTTTGAAGGACTTGATTTATAAGCATTATGTTATGCTGCATCGAACTTTGTATTTTTTTTCTTTTTTTGATATTGTTTATCTTGAACTTGGACTAATAGTTGAGTAAGAATGATATTTAATTTTAAGGCATGCTGCATGAGATTTAAGAGTTCTGAGTTTGGTAATATTCGAGTTGTATAACTGTTAGAATGTTTTTAATGGAAGACAAGGGACTATTGGACTATTGAGGAATGAGGGTAAGGGAAAAGTTATGGCAACCGATGCCAAAACTTTTTCAAAGGGGAGGATATTTGTAATAGGAGGGATAACTTGGAAGTAATAAAATGAATATCCTCTTTTTAAAATTAGGAATTGAACATTTTCTTTTCCGTAATAATTCACCGGTATTTTCAACACCCTTTATTTTATTCGGGAAATCTCCCGAGAGAAAGCGTAATAATTTAATCGATCGATTCAAACTTCGGAAATTCGATACCTCTGCGCCGAGAAATTATTGAATCGTTTATCTATATCTATACAGGATGTCAGGCGAGACGTTAACGATTGAAATTGTTGATTTTCGGTTCAAATTTCGTCTGCAACAGTGAAGATAAGGAAATTATGGTTCCACGAACTCAGCGCTGAGAATATGCTGCGTTTGCTGAGAACCCTGATATTTTTGCGACACAGCATTTTCCCAAACCGATGCATGGGAACTAAGAGGGGTAGGGAAGCAGGAAAGTCTTCAATTTGATTGGTTCATAAAAACAAAGATGGAAGAAATATTGATTTGATTGGTTTTGAAGCATCGACGGAAGAAAAACCTTTAATTTGACTGGTTTTTGGAGGAGACGAAGAGGGGAAAATCTTCGACTCGCTCCGGGGACGAAAAAGGCAGTTACTGGTGAAACCTCAAAACGGAAGGGTTCCCAGTGCTCGCGAATATGGATCGGGTACTAGGGTAGTACGGTTTCAAGTTAGGTACTTGAGTGTTAAGAAGTACAGTTTCAAAGTGGAAACGAAAACAATTAAGGTTGATTTTGAAGTCGAGGAGTAACTGCAGAAGTCTTAAACGGGAAGATTCTGAGTTGACTCGTTTATTATGTGTTTGATACGGTTTTAAGGAAGGTTTAAGAATTAATTTAGTTTCGCAGTTATTCGGAAGACGGCGTTAGGGTAACTCATAAGGTTCTTGGTTTTATTTTTGAAGTCTTGGAAAATCAGTCTTGAACAGGGACATAAAAAGTGTTAAGTTAAAGTTAGTAAAGTCTCTAAATTATTTGGAATTATTTAGATCGCGTATCGTCGGTATATTCGGGAGTGAAGGTCAATTTTGGCGAAAACGAGTGGGTGTCGTGCTTCGTATCTAATCTGTCTGTTTCAGGAAAGAAGCATCGTCGCAGAATCATCCTCCTAGTTCATCATTTTTGGGATTATTGGTACAGGAAAAAGGTCAGATAAATTGTTTATGCTTAGCTTATTTTGAGAATTTAGACAGCCGCATGCCCGCCCAAAATATATATTTATAGTCCAGAGTCCCGAAATCTTCTAAAAGTCATAGTTTCACATTTTCGTATTTTTCTTCTTAAAGCGTATTATAATTTTTGTAATCACCCTTAAGTAGTCGGAGGTCTAAGTGGAGTTTTCTGTCGAGAAAACTCAGGTTTATCTGAAAGATCACGAGGAAACTATTGTTGAGTTTCCCCTTGTAAAATTAAAGTTTAAGAAGGTTTGTTTTCCGTCATATCATTTGGGTATAGAAAATTTACCTTATACTGTAAATTCTTTTGAGATTGTTCATGATTATTATTTCTGGGGGTCATTTTGACAAACCCTTTTCATTTTCGTTGATGATTTGAATTCAATTTTATATGATTTGGAATTCACACTGATGTTGATTTAATTTCAATGAATAGATCTGCCTTTGTAATTTAAAGTTAATGTAACAGTTTTACTTGATGGGATTATTTCCTTTCAAATTAAGAAATATCCGAACATTTGATAATTTGAATTATTTGATTTGAGTAACACATATCTAATTTGGTGAGAATTTGTTTAGTTTGATTTGGTTTAATATACGTCTTAAATTTAATCTAAAAGGTTTCATTTACCATCCCTCTCCCTAGAAAATAATTTTTAAACACAAAGACCCGACCCAAGTGCGTTGGGCCGATCCCACACTTTCTTCCGTCGGAAGAAAGAACTTCAAAATTCTAATTAACATCTTTTATTTTTCTTTAAGTAATAACACCCTTGATTGGTGGAAAGCCGCTCTTCCGTCCAATCACCAAGAGGGTGCTTTTTACATTGATATCAATCTTCTGTTCGATTTTCTTTCTTCGTGAATTATTATAAACATTGAAAATGGAACCGAGTGAACAAGAGAGAGCTCTTTTCCTTAAGCTAACAGGAACTAAAGAAAGGTTGTGGAGAAAATTACAGGACTGTTATAATTTGACGAAAAATCTTCCTCAGAAATTGTCACAGTTTAAAGCAAGAGTTGAGCAAATTCACGCTGTTAAAGTTAAATTCGATGAAATTTTAGACGATTTAGGTTTATTGAATGGTAAATATGAGGAATTTTCTGTTGATATCGTCGAGTTAACGTCTAGTTTTGATGCTCTTTATTATGAGATTTTAGCATATTCCGGTGAATATCAGGCACCAGTTGTTCATATTCCATCGCCTGAATTAAGTCAGAAAAGGGAATTGTCACTTCGAGATATTCAATTGCCGAAATTTGACGGACGTCCGGAAAGTTTTTCAGCCTTTCGTTCCATGTTTGATGCTTTGGTACACAACGTTAATTATTCGAATATAGAAAAGTTCACAATTCTAATGAATCATCTTGAGGGTCCTGCCTTGAAGTTTGCACAGACAATACGATTTTCTCCTGAAAATTATTTAGTTGCGTATAATCAATTAGTTCAACGATATACTAACAAACGTATTATTGCTAATTATTATTTGAAAACGATTTTCAATTTAACACCCTTGAAAAGCGATTTCTGAACTTTGCGAAACTTTACAAACGAACGTTAACGCCTTGAAGGATATGAGATTAAATGATTTAAGTGATTTTGTTTTCCTTCAATTTTCATTACGATTATTAGATAACAGATTGAAAGAGGAATTCGAAGAGAAACATTTGGGTAATGATTTTCCTGCGTTCAAGGACTTAATTGAGTTTTTGCGTAATAAGTGCTCAGTCTCTCAATTAGTCGGAACAGGTCTCGATTTCAAACCTACTAAAACAAATGCGCTATCTAACGTACCTGTTTTGAAATATTCAGAAAAACGTGTCGCTATGACAACACAAGAGTTAGCCAATGAAAATAACGCCAATTCGTCAACGAACACGAGATCTAAAACTTTCAATGGGCGCTGTGCTTGCTGTAATGATGATTCTCATTTCAAGTTAACCAAATGTGAAAAATTCAACTCATGGACTCCTGGGAGGAGGCATGATTTTATCAAAGAAAAGGGGCTTTGTTACGCTTGCTTTTATCCCCATAATATTTCCAACTGCCGAGTTAAAATAGTTTGCAAACACTGTTCGAGTAAAAGACATAACACTTTATTACACGAGAACGATTACCCATCTACCAGTCAATCCGATTTTGTAGCCAACGATTATAAAGCTTTTTCTTCTTCTTGTGCTTCTGAGAATAAGGCAGCAGCACTGCTTGCAACTGCGAAAACGTTGATAAGAGACAGAAGCGGCCGATTGCACCCTTGTAGATTGGTTCTTGATTCGGGATCACAAATTAATTTTATAACTGCAGCAATGACCAACCGCTTAGAATTACCGCGAAAAAGATGTATCTGTGAAATTTCTGGTATAGGACAAAATAAATCAACGAGCATTCAAGGCGAGGTTCAATGTGAAATAATTTCATTGTATAACCAAAACTTCGAGTACAACTTCAACGCAGTGGTATTACAAAAATTACTAGTAATTTACCGGTTGTTTCTTTACCAAATGATATTAGAGAACGTTTTCAAGATGTGCACCTGGCTGATTCAGATTTCAATATCACCTCACCCATCGATGTTTTATTGGGCGTGCAAGCTTTACTTGATGTTTCGCCAACCGAGCCTTCCATTCTGAAGGGAAAACCGTCAGCTTATTTAACTGAGTTGGGATGGGTTGTACTAGGCAATATGGAATCCACAATTCCTAATATTACTAGTTTAATGAGTAACTCTAATATATATCAGGAACCATCCTTGAACGAAATTTTACGTGCATTCTGGGAAGTTGAAGAAGTAAACATACCTTCCTTACCGTCACTAGACGATCGCAATTGCGAGGAGAATTACTTAACTAGTGTGAAACGTAACGAAAAAGGACAATATGTTGTACGTCTTCCATTTAATACCGAAAATCCCGAACTTACCGATAATAGGGAACGAGTTCTCCATCGTTTTTTCAAATTGGAAGCTCGGTTTAAACGCGATAAAGGATACTTTGAACTCTACTCAAATGCTATGAAAGATTACATTGATCAAGGTCATTTAATACCAGCAAAAGTCAATTCTTCTTACATACTTACGCATCACGGAGTGTTGAAGCATGATCCAAAGGGATCCAACCTTCGGGTAGTATTCAACCCTGCCGAGAAAGATAAAGAAGGAAGGTCATTGAATCAATATTTATACGCTGGGCCGAAACTGCATCAGGATATATCGTGTATTATAACTAGGTTTCGTTTGTCTCCTATCGGTTTAACGTGTGATATTCGGCAAATGTTTCGATGCATAATGTTACACAAGGAAGATAGAAAATATTTCCATATATTTTGGCGTTTTTCCGCGGATGATCCTTTAATTGAATACGAGCACACTAGAGTTATATTCGGAGCAACTAGTTCACCATATCTTGCGATACGGACACTTTTGAAATTGATCGAAGACGAGGGTCATAAATACCCTTTGGCTACTAGAGCACTTACCCAGCAAACCTTCGTTGACGACATTCTGACTGGAACTGAAACTCCACAGCAAGCCAAAGAATTGAAGGAACAGTTGATAAACTTGCTCAGATCGGGAGGATTCGAATTGGGGAAATGGGCTTGTTCGGACAACGAAGTTCTTCTTGATGAAGAATTGGTAGAATTACCTTTGGGCGAGATACCGTCAACTGTTAAAGTTTTGGGGTTAATTTGGAACGTTAAAAACGACATATTCCAATACAAAATTCAACGAATAATTGAGGAACCACCGACAAAACGGGGAATACTATCTCGCGTTGCACGCACCTACGACATTAATGGGTATCTAAGTCCTTTTACCTTTTTATTGAAAACTCTTATCCAACAATTATGGTTGTTGAGGATCGATTGGGATGACGAGTTACCGTCGAACATACTGGAAAAATGGTTGAATATAAAACGGGAACTATACATTTTAGAAGATATCAAAATTCCAAGAAATATTCACCGAAGCGGAGCTTTAGTTTCTACCTTAATTGGATTTTCTGATGCAAGCGAATTAGGAATGGCGGCTGTTGTATACTTGCGTCAGAGATTTCCAAGTTATATTTCCATTCACTTAGTTGCCGCGAAGTCCAAAGTAAGGCCTTTGAAGACATGGACGATTCCAAGACTTGAGCTAGGTGCTGCCTGCCTTCTTTCCAAGCTTGTGAAAATCACTCTAGAATCGATGACAGGTTATGTTCAACTAACGGAACCGATATGCTTCGTAGATTCAACTACTACCTTGGGGTGGATAAGAACCCCAACTTATCGATTAAAGACATTCGTAGCCAACCGGGTGGCTCAAATTCATGAAAATTTGAGCGATTGTCAATGGCGCTATGTCCCTGGGAATGAAAATCCCAGTGACCCCGCTAGTCGTGGACTTTATCCTAGAGAACTACTCACTTGTGAGATGTGGTGGAAAGGGGCCACATTTTTTAAGGACTGATGAAGGTTTATGGCGTTTCAGTAAAGATATTCCTTCTTCATTGCCGGAAATGAAGGAAATGAGTAAATTGACAGCATTACAGGTATCGATCGATCCTACACCGTTTGAAAGTGTGATAGAAAAAATATCTAGTCTACCTAAATTGCAACGGATAATTGCATATATCTTTAGGTTTTGTACAAACCTCAAATATAAAATTCTTGAGAAACCGAAAGACTGTTGGTTGAGGGGTTTTCTTAGTTCTAATGAATATCAGAACGCCCTAATTTTTCTTATTAAAGTTACTCAAAATAAGTATTTTTCTAAAGAAATTTATGAATTGAGGAATGGTTCTCTTCGTTCAAAAAAAATTAAGGCACTTTCACCTTTCATTTGTAATAAGGGTTTCTTGAGTGGTGGGGGGTAGGCTCCGTCATTCTCAGCTTTCTAATTCAGCGAAATATCCCTATTTGATACCAACCGACAGTCATTTGGCATCACTGATTTGTGATTATTTTCATCAGTTTTCCGGGCATGGAGGTCCTCGGCTGACGCAATCTTTGATAAATCGTACTTATTGGATACCGAATTCACGTAGACTTATTAGAAAACGAATATTTCACTGCATGACTTGTTATAGATACAAGGCTAATCCAATACAACCACCTATGGGAGATTTACCATCGTATCGCTTAGAACCGGGTAGATGTTTCAATCACACTGGAGTAGATTTTTGCGGACCTTTTGCGGTAAAGGTTTCAAAATTGCGGAACGAAAGATATCAGAAGTGTTATGTTTCCTTGTTTATTTGTATGGTCTCTCGAGCAATTCACTTAGAATATGTTTCAGATCTGACGACTGAATCATGTATTGCTGCCTTAGACAGGTTTATTGCGAGAAGGGGTCTCCCCTCGAATATTTATTCGGATCAGGGTACAAACTTTCGTGGCGCAGCCAGTGGCGGCTCGTCGGGTGAGGCAAGTGAGGCGGCGCCTCACCTATCATTGTCCTCACAATCTCAGAAATAAAAAAACAGGGAGCGAACACCAAAATATTAAAATATCCGTCATATCTAAGCAACATCAGCAATAATTTTCTTCGCCGCCACTGCTCAATAATCCCATGAGGACGTAGAGGCGACGATTTCCTCGTCTCTAGAGGCGACGATTTCATCGTCTCTATCCAGTCCGAATTCGAAGCAGCCAACCGAATCCGAAAGACGGCGGAGGAACGCGAAGGAGCGCGAAGTTGTCGCTATTATTCGGTTTTTGAGGCGACGCAACTATCGCCTATCGGACCTTTCCGTGATTCTACAATGATTCTACAGGATTCGAGGATAGGTTCACATAGATGTCGCCACTCCCCATCTGCTGATTTGTTTATGTAATCCACCTGCAACTTGCATTACTTGCAACATCGTCTGCTCATGCTCAGTTGAGTTACAGCATTTCATATCGGTAGATATTTTGATTATTTCTTTGAATTATCTCGTATTACTTTCGTTGTGGTTCAATTAAGAGTGTAATTGAGCGATAATCCTACAGTTGAGTAGTTTGAATATTGAATTATGCATAACCCAAATAAATATTGCCCTTGAGAGGTTACAAGGAAAGCGTAATGAAAATTCTGTGAAGAAGATTTTCGAAAAATCAAAGGCACTCACAGGAATACCTTTTGACCGAGAAAAATATAATTTGAACGAAGTTGAACTATTTGAAAAATATAAACGTTTATTTTATGAAATTTTAGATTGTATCATTCACCAAATAAAAATTAGATTCGAGAATCTGAGTGAGATTTGATTTTTAGGATTACTTGATAGGACCAAATATCAATTATTTTCATCAGATTTTTCTTCCACGTTGATGAATTCATTAACAGGGAATTATCGGAATACGATATTCCAAGATATAGACTCTCGGCTCTCGCAATGATGTCAATAGAGAAGGCATTGTTAGTCTTCATCAGCTAAAATAGTGGTCAATTTTTTGAAGACATTAAAGATAAATTCAATTTAATTTTTCCGAAATTATCATTTTTCACCTTTTATTTTTTTCAAATTGAATCTACTACTGAGTACACCTCTGAGGATTTCTCAATAAAAAATTTACTGTAATTGTGCTGAATAACATTGATGGCCATCATAATACTATTCTCTCTCAGTAGTTAGATATGAAAATTATGTTGTAGTCAACCACTATGTATAAAATTTTTTTTATATAATCGCCTCACCAGCTCACGAGGTCACGAGCCGCCACTGGGCGCAGCTCGGGAAATTTCGGAAATAGAAAGATTATTCTCCCCCAATACTAACGAGTTAGCCCACTATTTAGCGGTTCGTGGAATTAGTTGGCATCATAATCCTCCTTACGCTCCACACATGGGGGGTTTGTGGGAAGCGGGAGTTAAGTCGTTCAAATTTCATTTCAAGCGTATAGTCGGAAATGCTAGATTAGCGTTAGAGCCATTTCTGACTACTATAACCAGAATTGAAGCTATACTGAACTCGCGGCCCTTCACTAACGAATGTACAAGCCCGGATGAGGATTTGAATCCTCTCACTCCTGGTCATTTTTTAATTGGAGGTCCATTACTTGCTAGAGTCGAAGTAGATTTGACTAAGATTCCTACTAATCGGCTCAGACAATATCAATTGGCTCAGCAATTGGTTCAATCGTTTTGGAATAGATGGGCAAAAGAATATGTTCAGAGTTTGCAGAAGCGACCGAAGTGGACTGATTCGTGTCCAGAAATCAAAGTGGGGGATTTAGTATTTTGGTTTTCGCCGCAAGCTCCTCCAACACATTGGCCTTTGGGAAGAGTGCTCAGGCTTGTTCACGGTGCCGATGGAATAGCTCGGGTGGTCGAATTGAAAACGTCGAAGGGCACCGTTACACGCTCTATAAATAAGGTAGCGCGTATACCTTCACCTCAGTAGGTATATCCAGTTTGTTCACAAGAGGGGAATGCATTACAAATTCGATTTTTTTTGTCATTAGCTGATTTGATCATTCAATTTTTTTTTTCTTAACTGGGAACGTACATGGGTCTCTTTCGGAATTTCTTTCTTTTTTTTATTAGTTTCAGTTATTTTTTTTTCCTTTAAATGCAAATCAAAGCATTTGGGTGGGGGGAATGTTCGGAGTATACTGTAGTGTTGATGATTGTGTTTTTGGACTTGATGATATCCACATAGGGAACGACTGTATATGTCTTGTCGCTTCCATCATGTCCATATGTTCCCAAGTGAGGAGATGTGATTATCGCGAACGAGATAGAACGAAAACTACGTAAACAGGTAGAACGAACGAAAATAACGAGAGAAAAACATCAAGGTGGCCACCAAGTTCCTGAGAGCTGAGTTTGAAGGTTAGTGCATCTCAAGTTTTTACTCAAATTACCCTTGCAAGATTTATACAGTCGATTTATTCTTAACAGTTACTTAAATCAAATGATTTAAATTATTAAATGTTCGGATATTTCTTAATTCGAAGGGAAATAATCCCACCAAGTAAAACTGTTATATTAGCTTTAAATTACAAAGGCAGATCTATTCATTGAAATTAAATCAACATCAGTGTGAATTCCAAATTATAAAATATTATTATATTCAAGTTATCGACAGAAATGAAAAGGGCTTATCAAAATAACCCCAACAATAATAACCATGGATAATCTCCAAAAGAATTTACAACACAAGGTAAATTTACTATACCCAAACGGGAAAACGGAAAATAATCCCTCTTAAACTTCACATAGAAAAGGGAAAACTCAACAATAGTTTCCTCATGATCTTTCAAATGAACATGAGTTTTCTCAGCAGGAAAACTCCACTTAGACCTTCAACTACTAAAGGGTGATTACAAAAATTATAATACGTTTTAAGAAAAAAAATACGAAAATGTGAAACTATGACTTGTAGAAGATTTCAGGACTCTGGACTACAAATATATTTTGGGCGGGCATGCGGCTGTCTACTAATTCTCAAAATAAGCTAAGCATAAACAATTTATCTGACCTTTTTCCTGGACCAATAATCCCAAGAATGATGAACCTAGGAGGATGATTCTACTACGATGCTTCTTTCCTGAAACAGACAGATTAGATACGAAACACGACACCCACACGTTTTCGCCAAATTGACTTTCACTCCCGAATATACCGACGATACGCGATCTAAATAATTCCAAATAATTTAGAGACTTTACTAACTTCGACTTAACACTTCTTATATATGTCCCAGCTTGAGACTGACTTATCAAAACTTTTAAAAGAAACCAAAAAAAACCTATGAGTTACCCTAACGCCGTCTTCCGAATAACTGATCTTACTTTCGTCCGAAACTTCCCCGACTGCCGTATTCTTTGTTCCTTTTAGCAACCAATTAAATTTTTAGAATGTGCGCAAGATGGCGGGCGAAGATGATGTGCTTGAAGGTGATCCTGCTAAAAGTAGCAGAGAAAGTGAATTTAAATGCGTTCAATGAAAAAAAAGTAGTGGAACCAGTGGAGTGTTATAAATGCTCAGAAATCTTCCACCCTAAATGCATGGAACAGGCCGCAGGGCAAAAGTCCGCAAACTGCAAACATGAAGAAGGAAACATCAGAAAACTCGCAAGAGAAATTGGCGAACTTCGAAAAGAAAAGGATATTTTGAGCATTGAGTTAACTTACCTCAGAGAATTACTTAAGGAATCTCGAGAAAAAAACGAAATACTCATAGAAAATAACGCCCTTCTGAAAAAAAATCATAGTGAAGATGTTAAAAATGTAAACAAAGAAAAAAGCGGAGATCACAGACCAGGTGATAACAAAGGTGATAACAAGAGTCAAGATACAAAGAATGAGAAAAGTAATGCAATGTCATATGCCAAAAAGACTGCAGAGAGAATTATGGAACTACCGACTCCCAGAACTAATGCAATTGATACGTCAAAAAGTCAAATAGGAAATGTCAACATAGAACGTCAAATCAGCCTAAACAAACAAACGTCAGCACAGAATGGGGAATGGACAACGGTTGTACGCAATAAAAATAAACCAAAGCCTAAAAGTGACGTAATATGCACAGGCTCGAAAAAAACCACGAATTCCATAATAAAAGGAGCAGCCAAGAGAAAATGGATCTATGTTGGCAAGATCCGAGGTACGGAAATCACTGAAAATCAAATAAAAGATTACCTTGGAGAAATAGATCAAAATGAGGGAATAGAAGTGAAAAAGCTGAATACACAGGGAAGCAATTCAGCTTTCAGTGTTGGGGTACAGACGGATGAGTTGTTCAAGACAATCTGCAGTCCTGAAATCTGGCCTGAGGGGGTCATAGTGAGGGAATTTTCCTTTAGGAACTTATTTCGAAAACCCAGTACAAAAGAGAGAGGAGCTGTTGCCTCCCAATTCAATTAAATACACGGGTCGTATATCTGTTCTTCACCAAAATGTTCAGTCTATAACAAACGTAATCGATAAATTAGAAGACATGACACAAACTTTGGATAACTTGAAAGCAATATGTGTAACTGAACATTGGAAGAGCTTTGAACAACTTCAGAACCATAACATCAAAGGTTTTCAGATATCTAGTGCCTTTTGCCGCAGCGAATACAAACATGGAGGAAGTGCCATTTACTTAAAAAAAGGTATTCAACATCAAGAAAGAAAAGATATTGTTAAACTCTCAATTGAGAAAATATTGGAAATTGCCTCAATTGACATGAAGATTGGTACTAAAATAATCACTATAATATCACTGTATACTACCCCAGGGGAAACAAAAAAATTCCTCAAAAAATTTGAAGAGCTTCTTCTGAAGATATGTTGCGAAAACAAAACAGTAATTATTGCTGGAGATTTTAATATCAACCTGCTGGATAAATCTAACAAAAATACAACCCAATTCCTTGATTTATTGGACTCATATGGAATAAAAGCTAGCATCAACGAGCCAACAAGATCAACCTTATACAGTAAATCTTGCATAGACAATATTCTCATCAACCAACAGAACTTCACATCAGAAATAATAAGAACCAATATTTCAGATCATGATACAGCACAGATGATAACAATACAGGAGCAGATGCATCAAGGCCAGGAATACCAATATAAAAGAATTATAACATCAAACCACATGCAAAACTTAGCCGAAAGTCTGAATCTACTCGATTGGAATATTTTATACAACATCCCAGATGATTTGGTAGATGAACAATGGAATACCTTCACCAATATATTCAAAAGCAAGTTAGACCAGGCATGTCCAATGAGAAAGATAAAAGTTACTACGAAAAAACCTCCCAAACCAAGGAGTGAAGAAATAATGAACTGTAAGACTAGACTAGACTTATTACATGTTTGTAAGTCTTTTAATCATGTCTTCATGCAGTCATACAAGGAGGTTAAAAGGGAATATGATGAATTGTTAAGAAAAGAGAAGAGCAATAAGTTTAAACAACATATTTTAAGTTCTGACAACAAAATGAAAACACTTTGGAGAACAGTTGCAACAATTAAGAATAATAAAAATTCAAATAAAGAGATTCCTGGAAATCCTACAGAAATGGCACACAAATTTAATCTGCACTTTGCAACAGCAGCTGAAGAGAAAATGAGTCACCAAAAAAATATACCATTTCAACATGACATCAGAAGAAATGATAACAACTTTAATTTCCACCCCATAACAAAGGAAGAAACATTGAAATTAATAGGAAGGCTCAAGAACAAAAACAGTTCAGGAATAGATGACATCCCAATAAAAACAGTAAAATTTTGTATGGAAGATATAGCGACTCCCATCACCTATCTCATTAATAATTCTATGAAATATGGTGTTTTTCCAGAACTTTTGAAGCAAGCCCTCATAAAGCCAATATACAAAAAAGGTGAAGAGGATGAACCTGAAAGCTATAGACCAATCAGTATTCTCCCTACTTTCTCAAAGATATTAGAGTTGGCCATCTCTGAACAACTGGTGACTTTCCTCATTCAGGAGAAAATCCTGACATCATCACAACACGGATACGTGAAGGGGAAATCAACAACTACAGCTGCATTTGAGTTCATTCAAGACGCATTAAAGGGCTTGGAAGACTCCAAAGTAGTAATTGCTCTATTACTGGACCTGTCTAAGGCCTTTGATACCTTAGACCACAATTACATATTGGAAAAATTGGACTTCTATGGAATAAGAAGTATGGAAAAAGAATGGTTTAGATCCTACCTTTTCAATCGTAAACAAAAGGTCGCTATCAATATAAATGGCACAAGAACTATATCTGAAGAGGCATGCATACGGCTTGGAGTTCCACAAGGGAGTATCCTCGGTCCTACACTCTTTATCATCTTCATCAATGACTTCGCAAACAAAATTGAACATCATATGATCAACTATGCAGATGATTTCAACTTAACGCTGAGTGCATCTAGCTTCCCCGAAATTTCAAATCTGGTTGAGAGTACCTTAGAACAAACGATGCAATGGTTCCAATCCAACAGATTATGTATGAATGTAGAAAAAACATGTGCCATTCTTCTGAAGACTGCCCATTCCGGTTTTCTAACACCATCCCATCTCCAACTCAATGACAACAAGGTTGCACTGCAAAACTCTGGACGCTTTCTAGGTCTCACAATAGATGAAAATTTGAACTGGTCCGAACATATATCATCACTATGCACCAAGCTAGCTTCCATCTGCTACTCACTGGGTGTCTTGAGAAAATACTTAGACCTATCATCCATTAAAGTAATATATCAGGCAACATTTGAATCGAAACTAAGGTATGGAATAGTATTTTATGGCAGTGGAAACACTATGGATCGTGTTCTGAGGATGCAGAAGAGAGCTATCAGAACAATTGTGGGAATGAACAGCAGGGAATCATGTAGAGGGATATTCCGAAAAAATGGCCTGCTAACTGCAATCGCAGTTCACATTCAAGAGTCCCTTATATTTGTCTTTAAAAATAAAAACTACTTTCAGTCTAAAACAACAACAACATATAACACAAGGACAACTAAGTTAAAATATCCACAACATAGACTTACTTTAACCGAAAAGGGACCAGAATATAGCTGTATAAGATATTATAACAAAATTATAGATTGCATACATAATACAACAACCCTCAAGGGCTTTAAGAAGGATGTTTTCAAACTGTTGATACAGATCGAACCATACACTATGGAGGAGTTTTTGATGTATGATCTGAGGAGCTGGAACGGGACCTCTAACCGGTAGATGGGTTGAAATCTTGATTTTTGACACTATTTCATTTCGAGAAGTTATGTATTCACATTTCTACTTTACTTGAAATAAAGCTTATTATTATTATTATTATTTTCATGGATCGTGGACTTATTCACTATCTCGGCACCTGGCCGGATAAATTTACCTTTCCCAGATATAATAATCAAAGGGAATAGGCTCGATCACGATACACTTGACAAAAATTTACGAACAATTCTACAGGTATTGAGAATAACAGCTTTTTGCATTTCAATGTAGCTGTTTACATTTAATTCTAATTTGTTCAAACTATTGTGTAAGCTCTTAGGTATCAATCCAGTCGACGAGATGATTACTGGAACGATATCAACCTTCTCTAGGTGCCACATTTCCTTGATTTCGAAAGCCAGGTCTGTGTACTTGCATATCTTCTCCTGGTACTTATTCAACATGTTATTATTGTTGGGCACAGCTACATCCACCAAAATTGCCTTTCTAACCCTCTTGTCGTAAACTACTATATCCGGCCTGTTATTCGTCACCGTTCTGTCAGTGATAATAGGCCTATCGTAGTATAGTCTAAAAGAGTCATTTTCCAACACAGGTAGCGGCTGATACTTATAATACGGCTTGTAGGAGTTGAGAAGTCCGAACTTGAGCGCCAATTTCTGGTGTATGATGTTGCACACTTGGTTATGTCGGTGGAGGTAATCAGTGTTGGCCAGTTGTTCGCAGCCAGAAGTTACATGCTGAATTGTTTCAGATTTTTGATGGCACTTCCTACACATATCTGTTGGCAGTGTACGGTCCTTCATGATGTATTTCTTGTAGTTGTTGGTGGAGATGACTTGATCTTGTATAGCCATCATAAAACCTTCCGTCTCAGGAAAGAGTTCACCCTTCGACAACCATTTGTTGGATGATGTTTTGTCAATATGTGGCTGATTTAACTCATGGTGATGCCGTCCATGGAGTTCTTTCCTTGACCATTGTTCTAGCTTGTCAGTTTCAGAAAGGGATGGCAGATCCAGCAATTCATCTGCAGTAGCCAGAGTTAAAGGTGTGAACTTCTTATCAACCAAAGTAACAACTCTGTGTAGATTGGAATTATTCGCCTTCTCAAAGAAGAATTCCCTGAGGTTTTTGATCTGGCGAGTGTGAAGGTTGACAATATCCGCAAGTCCTCGTCCTCCTTCTTTCCGTGGTAAAGTGGTTCTTAATACTGATGACCTTGGGTGATGACCTCTCTGTTTCGTCAGCATCGTTCTAGTTTGCCTTTGAATGTCCTCCAGATCTGTCTTGGTCCACTTGATAACTCCAAATGAATAAACCAGCACTGGGATTGCGTAGCTGTTGATGGCTTTGATGAGATTTCCAGAATTCAATAGTGACTTCATCACCGTTCTAAGTCGGCCAGTATACTCCTCCCGGATTTTTGCCTTCGACTGCTTTTGCTCCAAACATCTAGCCTGTTGGTATCCCAGATATTTATAAGTTTCCCCATCCCTCATGGCTTGAAGTATATCTCCATTCGGTAGTTGTGATTCACCGTCCACGACTTTTCCTCTATGGATGTTCAGGGTTCTACATTTTTCAATGCCGAATTCCATTCGAACATCACTTGAAAAAGAACTGACGGTTTTCAGGAGCTCATCCAATTGCTTCTTGTTTGCAGCATATAGTTTGATGTCGTCCATGTAGAGTAGGTGGGAAATAGTATGTTCTTCCCGCGCTGTCTTGATCTTAAATCCACATTTCGTACCGTGGAGCATAGATGATAAAGGGTTCATTGCCAAACAGAACCATAATGGGCTCAAGGAGTCTCCTTGAAAGATCCCACGACGTATGGGGATTTCTTCGAGCTTAATCGTCTTGTTGTTCATAGTGACTTGTATTGATGTTCGCCACTGAGACATTGTTGTCCTCAAAAATTCCACCAAAACAGGATTGATTCCATAAATGTGCAGCACCTCGATGAGCCACGAATGAGCGGTGCTGTCAAATGCCTTCTGATAGTCGAGGAAGGCTGAGTGCAAGTTCCGTCCTTTCTCATGGGCCTGTTTCATGATCACTGAGTCGATGATGAGTTGTTCCTTGCACCCTTGGTGTTTTCTTCTGCATCCTTTCTGTTCTTCAGCCATAATGTTGTTTTGATCCAAATGTTGATATATTCGGTTGGATAAACATGAGGTGAGTATTTTATATAGTGTTGGAAGACAAGTGATAGGTCTGTACTGCGACGGGTCTTGTGTCCTATCGCTTTTTGGAAGCATATAGGTTACTCCTTCGGTTAAGAATGTAGGAGCTTCTTGAGGATGTTGAAGTATATGCGTAAACTGTCTCGCTATGGCTTCATGCAGATGGCCAAATTTCTTGTACCAGAAGTTATGGATATTGTCGACTCCTGGAGCCTTCCAATTGCTTGCTTCCTTCAGTGCTGTCACCACTTCATCCACTGATATCTCTTCGAAGTTCATTTGTGGGATGTTTGTTCGATTTTTCTCCCTCCTGATCCAATCAGCATTCTCATTATGTTCCTTAGGCATCGACCACAGAGAAGCCCAATAATTTTTCAATGACTGGGCTTCTGGCATAGCTCTGGTAACTTTGTTTGAGCTTTTGGTGATGTGTTTGAAGAAGTTTGCCTCGTTGTTGTGGAACAATTGGTTATGTTGTTTCCGTTGAGTGCATTTCACATATCTGGATAGTCTTTTCGCCTTCGCTTGAAGTTTCTGTTTCAGGGTGTCCACATATATGATGATGTGATGTTGGCTTTCCGATTTGTTCATGGTGTTACCAATCTTCTTCAGAATTTTTCTAACAAACGATTTCAGGCGTCGTGACGGGGATTCGTTCCGCAGGAACTCGGTAAGACGGCCTATTTCCGTTCTGATTTTGTCGATGTCTTTCTCCAATCGGATTTGCCATGGTGGTTTCTTTATAGTTCTTTCCCGTGTGTGAAATTCGGGGGTGTGGACTTGTTGTTTGTGTAGTCGAAGGGTTGCTACTGCCCCACAATACACGAGAGTGTGTATTCCTTCCAGGCTGTTGAAGTCCTCAAGATGGTCATCGAAAGCTGCATTTACACTGGCCAGAATAATATTGGTGCTCTTGTTAGTTTTTAATTTAGGCAGCTTCGGGCGTTTTGTTGGATTGGCTCCCTGGAACTCAACCATTATTATTATTATTATTATTATTAATTAAAGGTTTTTCTTTTGTCAGTACTTCAAAACCAATCAAACCGATACCTCTTCCGTCTCTCGTTTTCATGAGCCAATCAGATCGGAGACCTTCCTACCACCGTGTCGCGGATGGGTAATGCCTCTATGGAAATAAAGTGGTTCTCACGCAATGTTTTCGAAAAATGCTGCATCGTAAAAATATTATGGTTCCCAGCAGACGTAGCATATACCAGCGCTGAGTTAGTGGAACCCTAATTTCCTTATCTTCACTGTTACAAATGAAATTTGAACCGAAAATTAACAATTTCAATCGTTAACGTCTCGCCCGACGTCCTGTGTGGGCCTTGATTGCCGTCTCAATAATTTCTCGGCACAAGGGTATCAAGTTCCCGAAATTTAAATTGATCAATTAAATTATTAGGCTTCCTCTCGGGAAATTCCCGAGTAAAATAAAGGGTGTTAAAAAAATATCGCTGAATTATTACGGAAAAGAAGAAACGTTCAAGTCCTAATTTTAAAAAGGGATATTCATTTTATTACTTCCAAGTTATCCCTCCTATTACAATTCTTATTTGGGACACCCTGTAAATATAATATTATAAAGAGGAAATATTTGTATTTTTGCGTGTTTGATAAGATTTGGCTCAAAAACTACTGGACCGATTTCAGAAATTCTTTCACCCTTAGAAACATATTACATTATCCCTGAGTGACGTAGGTTATACTTTTCACCCGAAAAAATTGAGGATAACTACTATAACTTCAATAATTACAAACAATCAGCCAAAATCAACTATTTTCACGTGCGCCGCAAAAACCGTGAAACTTATGTGGATACAATGAATGACGGAAATGTACCTCTTAAATAGTTCTACAAAAAAGTCCGCGATAGCATATACATATATCTTTCTCTCAAGATTGAATTGCTATTACCTGTTTATGGTAATCAGATGTTTTCCAAAATTATGCACTATTTGGGAGTGCGTTTTTTGAATAGGGTATTGATCCTCGTCGACCTCATCCAACTTAATACGTTATTTATCCCCAGTATTCAATTTACAACTAAGTTGCCCCTTACATAATGCAACTGCAACGAGTACATCAAAAGATATGGCAGATTGAAGTGATGAAGATGAAACCGCACGACCGGACCAAAATGCGTCTCCGTGCTAGGTAGGCGGGTAGGAAGAGGGCACCGAAGTGTGACAGGGGGACATGCATATCTATAAAAGAGTAGCCACTTTCAGACACGTGACGATTTTATAAACAGAATAAATGTTGTAGATTTACTCTAAGTTCATCGCAAATTTCCACCCGGGCGAAGCTGGAGGGGCTTCTTGTAGACAATAAATGTAAAAAACAAGAAACTATTTGAAACGTCAGAGAATCACAACAACACAAGAAAAATAAACCCATATAAATACCCAAAGGTACAGTTGACCCTAACACAAAACAACGAATATATAAGTATGAGGATTGTCAAGTCTTTACCAAGACGTTTTTCATCACATCAATGAAGCAAAGAGGTTCAAGAGGGAGCTAATGGAGTTTTTGATAGATGCTGAACCATACAACTTAGCAGAATTTTTTGAGAAATGTGAATCTTAAAATTCAACTCAATTCAACTCAATTACCTACTTAGAATTTAATTTCACTGAATATTTCCCTCCTGTCAAAAATCCTATGTAAATGGAGTGCAATTACCTCATAATTACAGCGATAATTGCATTGTAGAAAGCGAAAGAGCCCAGCGATAATTGCACAGTTCATATCTATGGTACATTTCCAACGCGATTCCATTGTACGTCAGTTTGAAAAGTAATGTCAAAGACATTATCAAAAATGTCTCGTTTTGGTCGTGCTTTTTTACAAGCTTTCGAAGGCGAAGTTTCGGAAAACGAACCGTATAACACAAAATACATGTGGCGTCAGTTTATGGAGCTTCTGTGATGAAAAAAATTATATTTTGGATGGAGAAACACAAATTGATGTTTTGGCAAAAATATTAACGGACTGGGCAGTGGGCATTCAATATGCGTAAGCAAAATGGCGATGAGTATAAAGAAAATACTGTTAAAGCGATTTGGAACGTAAACGCTAAATTATAATAAAGTAATAAAAAACATTTAAACAAACGTATTTCTGCCTCTTTTCTTTCATCAGTTACGGAATATTTATTGATATGAGCTAAGAATTTATAAATCAATAACGTCAGTTTGACAAGTTAACAGACCATTCGGGAAATATTCCCCCGAATCACACTCGTGCATCAAAATGACCGGATAATTTCGCATTCCAGCGTGTTGTCGTAGAAAAACTGCATTCGGTCATTTTCATTTTTGGAAAAAGAGCCCTCCACCTTCGGTGTCGGGCTCTTTCTCAAAAAATGAAAAAGAACTCATGCAGTTTTTTGACAACACGCTGTCATGCAAAATTATCGGTAATTTTGATGCACTTGTGCAATTACTTACGATAATGATATAAATCCCTTAAGAGTTCGACGTTCAGTTCAAAACGCGATTAGGGATTTCTCACGATAAAGACCACCGATTTACATGGGGTTTTCACTATTATTCAATTTGAAGAGTTCTTCAAGTGGGAAAGTTATTAACTTTTTTTTTTCGTCGAGTGAAAAAAAATTGATGTTTCTTTTCGACGAAAAAAAAAATATCAATTTTCCCACTTGATGAACTCCTCAAATTGAATAATAGTGAAAACCCCATATAAATCGGTGGTCTCTATCGTGAGAAATCCCGAATCGCGTTTTATACTGGACGTCGAACGGTATAGACCCCTCTTAAATTTTTATACAGGGTCTTTCACGAGGAACCTCACCCATATTTATACGGGAAACTACTGAACGTATTTTCATGAAATTCAGCACTTATAAGTATTTCACGATGCTGATGAAATCTAAAATATTTTCAAGGCATGAGCATCTCCGGTTTTTCCGGAAATGACGTCAACTTCCGTTTTTCAAATTAGAACACCATTTTTTTATTGCAGAAATAGATTCCTTAGAAAATTTCAAGTTATTTTGATGTAACATTTTTCAGTTTTGGTTGGAAAATTCGAAAAAAAAATCGAAAATAGAGCTCCGCTGAAACAAGAATAACTTCGAGGTTTTTGGATGGAAAATTTTCATTTTTGGGATTTTTCAAGATGTAAGATTTTGTCATCCCTAACTTTGAAAGCGATTTTTTCACCCCCTGTATCATGAATCGCGATTTCGATTTTTAAAGTGGATACATCAATCTTACATCTTGAAAAATCCCAAAAATGAAAATTTTCCATCCAAAAACCTCGAAGTTATTCTTGTTTCAGCGAAGCTCTATTTTCGATTTTATTTCGAATTTTCCCGCTCAGAGAGAATTTTCCAACCAAAACTGCAAAATGTTACATCAAAATAACTTGAAATTTTCTAAGGAATCTATTTCTGCAATAAAAAAATGGTGTTCTAATTTGAAAAACGGAAGTTGACGTCATTTCCGGAAAAACCGGAGGTGCTCATGCCTTGAAAATATTTTAGATTTTATCAGCATTGTGAAATACTTATAAGTGCTGAATTTCATGATAATACGTTCAGTAGTTTCCCGGATAAATATGGGTGAGGTTCCTCGTGAAAGACCCTGTATATGGGGACATATGAAGCAGATTGTTTATCATGTTGAAATCCAATCTGATCAACAATTACTTGATAGAATTCAAGATGAAGCAAACCAAATCTGAAACGACGAGTAACGGCATCTTTAGTTCGTCGATGTGAAGATTGCATTCAAGCCTATTTTTGTACTTTCAAAATTTACATTTATTATTATGATTTGAACATAAAAATATAATTTTTCGAATGCTTGTATCTTTTAAACGAAAACGAATCCGACCTATGTTCATAAGAAAAAAGTGTCCAAAAGAAGCACATCCCCTATCCGACAAAGTTTATCATAGAGCTTGTAGAACACCCTATGTAATTCAAATTCATAGCGAGATGTCCATAGAACTTATAGAAGCTCGGAATGCTATTTCCAGATCAAAAAATGGTTAAACATCAGAGTTGGTGGAATAGCGAGAACAGAAACACAAATAGGTCATATTATTATACAGGGTGAGTCTTTGACTTGTACATATATTTTAACCGTAGATTCCTCTCATCAAACGAAACACTTTTTTCCCATACCATTTTTCAAAATTCGGTTTCGTTTGGAAGATACAGGGTGTCGAAAATCCACGAAAAAAACACTTTCCTGTTCATATCTTCGGAACCGTTATTTCAAATGAACTTAATTTTGGTTGATTCTTTACTCTATTCATGGTGCATATTCCTCAATCGAAACTTATGCAATATCTCTCCTAGTTTAAAAGTTACAGGGTGGTCGACTCATAAATTCATGCAAAAACACTATCAAATCACTTGAAAAGGATAAACGGTTCATATTTTCGAAAGAATTAACCATTTTAGAGAATAAAAGTATTCCATTATTTTTTCAATAAAACGCGTCGTTTTCGAGTTATTCCTAAATGTATACGAAGAAATTTGAGGAAAAAATCATGAATTTCATAAAAAATCTGAATGCTTCCCTGGATTAATTATCATCGAATATTGTTTCTTCTCTGGTCTCTTAACAAATTAACAATGTTGACGATGTTTATCAACATAGAAGCATGAAATTACAGTTTATAACAAGTTTCTATTGAAAATTTATTGATACCCGTCCTTCAGGAAAATCTATCTTCTTAACAATAACCCCCTAGAATTTTTAATCGACCCTACACTGTCTTCACATCACATTTATCACCTGTTTGCTTTATTCTCTGCAAGTAAATAAATAAATAAATCGAATCCATGTAGAAAGGTTATCGCGTTTAAGCGTCGTTCACAGTTGTAACACAGACTGGACTCTGGAGACACAGAATAACGTCTTGTCTTGTCTTGCGTGGCGGCTACATAGCACTCGCAGCCGGCAGCGCACTGAAATTTAGATCGTAGCGCTGTATCGGCGAGAATCAGAACTACGCGTTTGGCATTTCCAAAGAGCAATGCGTAGAAGCCTTTAGCGAAAAGTAAACAAAACTAGTGCCTCTGTGATAGTTCTTCCGTTAACGATAGGGGACGTTCTGCTTTCTTGAGTTCGCCTATACCATTGTTGAAGAGAAAATCGGCAATCTGGCATCGTCTTCTCTAGAATTCTGTGATATATCACAGAGGGATGGATTAGGTTAGGTCATTGACCTCGAATCAGATGACTTTGATTAGAGGAGTTAGGATAGGTTAGTGAGAAACTAATTTTTATAAGATAGTTTCAGGGTATCGAGGCAAATATGAACAAATTATAATTGTTTACGAACTAATCTTCAGGAAAATCGAACAAGAAACATATTTTGGTGTGAGAAATATGGCATTTCAATTGCAGAAATGATGGGACAAAACTTAGCGTTTTTGTTAGGAAATATCGTGTTTGTAACATTCTTATTCAAATAAGGTTAGTGCTTGAGTATTTTCCAAATGTATCACCCAGAATATCTAATAATCACATCAATTTCAATTGAAAAATATGAACTATGAGGTGTTTGTAAAGAATAATATCAGGCACGCATTTAGCACAATTTTTTTTCAAATGGCTATATCTCTTTAACCGAGCCGAATTCGGAAAAATGGAAAATGAAAAAAAGGTTTCTTTAGGCCTCAAGAATCTACAGTTAAAATATATGTACAAGTCAAAGACTCACCCTATATACAGGGTGGCCACCTTTTCAATGGCATAGTATTGGTAACTTTTAAACTATAAGAGTTAGAAGGTCGGTCAAAAGGAGAAAAAGTTGCATCCATAGAAGCATTGTCAAGAGGTTTAAACAAATCGAGATTATCAGGGCCGGTTATTGAGATATCATAAGAAAAGTAAATTCTATTATTTTGATTTTGATTTTTTTCCCACTTTATTTCAAATATTATCAAAAAATGTTACAGGAATTTTTTATTCTACTGTAAATTATCCTCAAAATGACATAATCAGATTTCGTATCCAACGTTTCGTACTTCCTGGGCCACCCTCAACCTTATTTTTTTCAATACGGACCTGCATATTTTATGACACTTTTCGAAATAACTTTTAACGCTGAATTCAACGATATATCATACAATATCATTCAAAGTTGATTTTACAAAATGGTGGACATTTCGAACACTTACGTCATTAATGTTCATCATTTACCTTCGAATAATCATTTAATTTGTCTTTCATTGAATGATATTTTCGTTTAATTATTATGAATTAGGTTTTTCACCTTTTGAAATTAATGAATAATTATTACTTGTTTCTTGCTGTGATTCTGTTATGTAATAATTAATTACAAATTTCAAGAGGTTAAAAACCTAATTCATAATAATTAAACGAAACTATTATTTAATGAAAGACAAATGAAATGATTATTCGAAGGTAAATGATGAACATTAATGACGTAAGTGTTCGAAATTTCCACCATTTTGTAAAATCAACTTTGTATGGTATATCGTTGAATTCAGCGTTAAAAGTTATTTCGAAAAGTGTCATAAAATATGCAGGTTCGTATTGAAAAAAATAGGGGTGAGGATGGCCCAGGAAGAACGAAACGTTGGATACGAAATCTGATTATGTCATTTTGAGGATAATTTACAGTAGAATAAAAAATTCCTGTAACATTTTTTGATCATATTTTAAATAAAGTGGGAATAAAATGGGAAAAATAAAAATCAAAATAACAGAATTTACTTTTCTTATGATATCTCAATAACCGGCCCTGATAATCTCGATTTGTTTGAACTGCTTGACAATGCTTCTATGGATGCAACTTTTTCTCCATTTGACCGACCTTCTAACTCTTATGGTTTAAAAGTTACCAATACAATGCCATTGAAAAAGTGGCCACCCTGTATATGCCAATATTATGATTTTGGCGTATATTTCCGAAAAAAGTTGAGTCGTCGTCTTTATGGAATATTCGCAACATGAGAAAATGTTGGCTCTGAAAGAAAAAAAATAGACATCGGCATATTTTATCGCCCTTTTGAAGCCATATTCTAGATCTAGAATACGGTGCAAAGAAGTCGAAGGTATCCACAAGAAAAGAGTTTTGAGATGCCGCTCCTGATGAGCAATATTTATTGATGAAGGTAGTTTTTATTCTGGGTGTTGCTGGAGGGTGTAGAATTGGCGAGCTGATGACTATGACCGGGTGGTCCATTCTTGAGTCCATCAGTCCATGCATTGGTTAGGTTGAACTCCTCTTGCACTGCTGTACTGGCTGTTTTAGTCGGTGGATTTCTGGAGCGGAGACGATTGTGGTTGGCGTCTTCAATATCTAGATGTATTGGCAGATTTCTATCTTCCATGATCTTTTTGTACACTTGTGTGAGGGCATTTATCCGTCGTAGCCTTGGGGGTTGGATAAGGCTTAATAGGGGAGCCAATGTGTGGGGGTCGACTTAATGACGCCTCCATAAAAAAAGGGAGATTCAAATGATGCCCGCAATTATCGTCCTATCAGCTTGCTGACTGCATTTTCAAAAATTTTCGAAAAAAATTTTAACCGGTTATTGAACTTGTTTCATATATTCGGAATATAAAATCAACATGGTTACTTGCGCGGTAAAAGCACCACCACGGCTCTCTATGAGTTAACATCGGGTATTATTGAGGCGCTTGAACAAGGTGAGGTGCCCATCGATCTTTTTCTAGATCTATCTAAGGCTTTCAATTACGTAGACGGATCACGAAAGAGTAAAGACTTTTGAACAAATTGGAATTTCATGGTATTCGACATTCGTGACAACCAACTCAAACTGCTGCGTAGTTACCTAACTAACAGAAAGCAAAGAGTTTCTGTTAGCTCAGGCGACTAAGTTTACACGTCCAAAGAAGAAGTGTTTCTACAATACCACAGCTGAATTGTCGCAGACCACTAAATTCTTAGGAGTTTATGTTGACAGTCTGTTGAGTTGATGTGAACATGTTCTAGATGTTATTCTCGACTCCTATACTCCATCCACTTTTATAAAGTATCGCGGTTGGCCATGATTTAGGTTTATCAAGTTTTTTCACTTAAAGAAGACGCAGGTTGGCACTCGTGAAAATCAAGCGATATTGCCAAGTCTACTTTCTTTTTACTCTTTTTCAACTTTGTAAATGGAGTTAGTTCTTCGAAGATTTAACTGTGGCGCAGGTTTCGTAGAACTACTACATTTTCATGCTGGAGTATTTCAGGTTGTGCAAAAATGTATTTGAATGTCTTCTGAATTAACATAATATTTTCTCAAATTCATTAATTTCCTAAAATGAATGAACTTTTTGATAAATATGTAATTATGTATTCCGATTTTTTAGCAGAAACGACAACGTTGTGGGCGTATCTGATAGTGCAATGACCATAACCTAACATTTTCAAAATATAAGCGGTGAAATGTGTCAGAATTTCATGGCAAACCGCGATACTTCATAAAAGTGAATGGAGTATACAGGGTCTTTCACGAGGAACCTCACCCATATTTATACGGGAAACTACTGAACGTATTTTCATGAAATTCAGCACTTATGAGTATTTCACGATGCTGATGAAATCTAAAATATTTTCAAGGCATGAGCACCTCCGGTTTTTCCGGAAATGACGTCAACTTCCGTTTTTCAAATTAGAACACCATTTTTTTATTGCAGAAATAGATTCCTTAGAAAATTTCAAGTTATTTTGATGTAACATTTTTCAGTTTTGGTTGGAAAATTCTCTCTGAGCGGGAAAATTCGAAAAAAAAATCGAAAATAGAGCTCCGCTGAAACAAGAATAACTTCGAGGTTTTTGAATGGAAAATTTTCATTTTTGGGATTTTTCAAGATGTAAGATTGATGTACATATTCACTTTAGAAATCGAAATCGCGATTCATGATACAGGGGGTGAAAAAATTGCTTTCAAAGTTAGGGATGACAAAATCGTTAAAAATCAATTTTTTCAAATTAGAACCCCATTTTTTTATGGCAGATATTGAATCTACGTTAAAAAATAATGTGAGTGTATGCATCACACCCTTGCCCTAAAATGGATATTTTCTGAGTTGATATCCACTTAAGGGCAAGGGTGTGATGCATACACTCACATTATTTTTTAACGTAGATTCAATATCTGCCATAAAAAAATGGGGTTCTAATTTGAAAAAATTGATTTTTAATGATTTTGTCATCCCTAACTTTGAAAGCGATTTTTTCACCCCCTGTATCATGAATCGCGATTTCGATTTCCAAAGTGAATACATCAATCTTACATCTTGAAAAATCCCAAAAATGAAATTTTCCATTCAAAAACCTCGAAGTTATTCTTGTTTCAGCGGAGCTCTATTTTCGATTTTTTTTTTCGAATTTTCCCGCTCAGAGAGAATTTTCCAACCAAAACTGAAAAATGTTACATCAAAATAACTTGAGATTTTCTAAGGAATCTATTTCTGCAATAAAAAAATGGTGTTCTAATTTGAAAAACGGAAGTTGACGTCATTTCCGGAAAAACCGGAGGTGCTCATGCCTTGAAAATATTTTAGATTTCATCAGCATCGTGAAATACTTATGAGTGCTGAATTTCATGAAAATACGTTCAGTAGTTTCCCGTATAAATATGGGTGAGGTTCCTCGTGAAAGACCCTGTATATAAGATTTCGCACGTTGTTATTTGAATGTGAGCTACCAATCAGAGTGCCGTATTCCATGAAAATTGAAAGCTCCGTTGCGAACACTGCAATCTGATTGGATGCTCACCATTCACAACGTCAAATCATCCGTAGGTGTGGATTCTGCCGAGGCTGAAGTTATGGTCTGAAACAGGAAATATTCAAGAAAACAGAAATGAATTTTTGATCATTTATAATAATAAAATATATCATAGATATAACAACATTAGGTACTGAAAAATAATGCTCATTTTTATAAAAAATATATTGAATATTACTACTTTACTTCTCTGTGGGTTGATGATGAGAAACTAAAATTCTTAACACTTTTTTGACATAAAATTACGCATGAGGAACACTAGAATTCGATTCGGCCATTAAAACATAATACTGTAGATAAATAACATAGAAATCCTGTTTCTCAACATTTACAATATGTATAATTTCGTGGGCACAACTTCTGTAGATATTTGTAACATGCTAAACGATATTGTTAAAATTAAAAAGGGAAGACCTAATTATAGTCATTCACAGATGAAATCCTTGAGTATTCTCTATGTGAAAGCATTGCACTGATTGAATCAACCACTGTCAAATATCCTGAACACCCTGCTCTTTGGAAACTTCCGAGTTATTTTTGATAGATTATCTTCCATTCACTTCATATAATCGAAGCTTGGTCATGAAATTCCCAAAATTACAAAGTGAAACAATTAAAATCGACAACACAAAAGTACATAGCTAATTTTTCTATTCTAATGAATATCTTCGAATTAGGTCTCCATCTACCTAATTTCATTGACACCAGAATAATTGATGTTTATTCTATATCATCAGGGCACAGCTGCCTTTCACCCTCATTTAAAAAAATCATCATAGCTTTATACAATAAATAAACGCCCAATAGTTTTTTCTGTTTTTGCGGCCAAGTAGACGAGATCCCGTAAAAGTCACCCCCTTTAATATTGGTCAAATTGTCAATTTTTAAGGCACTTATAATGGCAGCTTCCCGAGTATAAGCTTCGACTGGAAGAACGTTCTGAAAAATGTGCAAGCAAATGACACCACTATTGCTGTTCCATATGTCCAAGATAAGGTTCAATTTTTTTTTTGGTGATGTTCTTTTGCCGTTTTTCCATAATCCCACAGCCTCATACAAATGAGAATAAGGCCTAGATCTCTTTCCTTTACCAACATAAAATATAGAAGATAAAAACACTTCCCACAAATCCTTAGTATCCATAAACTCTGCTCGGCATGGCAAGTTGTTTGTTATTCTTGGATCCAAAAGTAGATATGTGAAACTGGTCTTGCTGTATCCTTCCCTCCATTTTCTTGCGTAATTTACGGTATTGAATTCCTTTACAACAGTCTCTTCCAATGTTTTATATATTGAAAGGTCTTTCAACCAATTCGGGTCTCTCAAAGTACGTTCAAGTTCCACAGAGAAAACTGAAAGTGGTTACAATGAATAAAAAATAAATATAACCCATGTACGAAAACTGACAAGTTCTCAAATTATGTGTATAACATGTGTATAATTTATTACGGAAAAAACTCGGAAAAATTGAAATGACATGAAACATAACAAATAGACCTTGAAATGAAGTATGTCAAAATGATTCTTCAAATGCTTACTTTTTCTAGTTGGTTCTACTTTTGATTGACTAGTTGGATGTTTCCTGAGCTGTTTTAATTTTCTTAAATACACCCTCTTAGTTGTGAAAGTGATTGGTCCAGGATTGTAGCCATGCGTCGTCAACTCTTTTCTCAAAGTGTCAGTATCGTAATCAGCAGTGGCGGGTAAGGAAGAAAGCTTCGAACAAATTGATGAGGACACTATACTTCCAGCGTAATCACTGTAATATATGTAACAAGATTCTTATTTTGATCTAGATAAGTCTCTTCGAATATTATGGAAGCATACCAACTATAGGATATCGTTCATTACTGTTACTAGCTGTTACTAATCTTTTTTGCTAAATTATAAGGAGTGAGTCACAGTCTTATTTAATTCAAACTCCGAAGCAATTGCAACAGCAACTCTGGAGGCCCACCATGTAATAGAGAAGAGTAACGATGAGATATGGAAATATGGTCATTTATCGATTCTTTCCCATCAATCTCAATTCTTGAATAAAATCTATGAACTATACCTATAGTGCAATTAAATCTGGATCTGGCAAATTTATTATGGAAAATTATTAAAACAGAAAACAATTAAAACAAACACTTTTCTCTGACTATAGGGATTATCCAATATTCAATTCTCGTTCCATAAAACAAACATTTTGATAACCGATATCCGACACTGACCATTACGCCCGATAATTCGATGTCTTCGTCTTTCGATGCTAATTGAGATAACTCTTGTCTCTTCAAATTCCGGACATATAAAAACTACCGTTTATTCTTCTCTGATGAAGAGAGAAAAATTTTCAAGTTTGAATGAAGTGGACCAAAAGCAAATCCAATAAAAGTTCAGTGATATGAAATATGTATCACCCCAGCGGAAGTTTTAGGGAGTTTGAACTCAATCCTTTTAGTTTTTTAGCGAGACTCACTTTGTCATGAAACTCTCCCTAGAGGTTATGCCCAATGATTTTGGTTGTCGTAATTTGATCTCTTATACATATACCTATCAGCAATATCGATAATTCAGGAATTCTATACACTGCCTAAGCAATGTTTAGAGTACCTGGGCCTTCTAGGCAATGCATGAAATATTATTGTCTATTTCATACTTTACCTAGGTGATGTATACAATTCCTATTTTTAATATTTTTTTTTATAACGGGTTCTTCTATTAGAAAAATAGGAATTGAATCATTTCATATATTAAAAAAAAAATTATGTCTACTATTAATTTGTCTAATACGAGTCAACCTTCATCGTGAAAAACAATAAACTATTCATGACCGCAAGCAGCAAGTAACGCAAGCGGAAAATATCTGAATGTTCAAAAATGAACCTACCTTGTGGCTGTTTTCAGTAATCTTTTCTCGAAAAGGACAACACCTTCCTCCTCGTCTATGTATTTGTATACTTCGGAAACACTGACAAAACTGACCTCTGTACTAAAAATGCCTTCGGACTTGGTGCTGCTTCTCCTGCTTTTCACATCGTCGACTGCAAGATGCGAAAGATCGCTGGTGATTTCGAAAATATTTTTATCGAGCACGCTGTATGTAGTGTTCGCCAATGGCGTGTCATTGCCTGCCGAACAAGTGTGGTAGTGTGAGGTGTTGGCCGTAGAAGCCTCAATAGTGTGCGTTGTGTCGATAGCACCGTTCTGGAAACAATTTTTGCTTAGTTTATATTTGGAACTCATTAAGAAAGCTCGGCAGATGTTGAGGATGCTGATGTTTTCCAAATTTGTATACATATTTTCGATATCATCTTGATAAAGGTATATTTTTTTCATCCATTACATAAACAATTATAGAAATTTCTTCTCTGGTTCATCGTGTAGCAAGAAACAAAGGTTCTACTTAATTGGAAAATGATTGAGGCTGGTCGAACACTACAGCAAATGGCCAATTTATTCGATGTTAGCCAAATTGTAGTTCTATAACTGTTCGCCAAGACCTAGAAGTGGTATATCAGGAATTTCAACACCAATAAAATATCATTGTTCAACTCTTTCATTGTCACACAACATTTGCAGAATGGCAAGTCAACGTCTCAAAGATGCCACAGGTACTTCATTTACCTAAGCGCAATCAGAAGACGTCTCCATGAAGTCAATATAATAAAAGGAACGCTTGTTAAGGGCCGGTTTTATAAAGGCCAACCGAGGATTCAACCATTGCGTCAACAACCAAATTCCTCACTATCTGGTAGTTGTCGCACGGTTCAACTGTCGGTTCGCCTTTTATAAAACCGGCCCTGAGAAGAGTACCACTTATTAACGAACGCAAGCATCAAACATCATGAATCTAAGCCATCATTTCGCGTAGAACTGGTGACGTCACGCACCAAATGGTTCGAAATAATTCGCAGCGGTTTGAAAGCAGGTAGTGGAATAGTTCGAAACGAAGTTTGAAGTTTGGAATCAGCTGATTGAAGAATATTGGTTATGTTTGTTGGATTTATTTTGTCTTCACCGTTTTTATTTTGAATATTATTTGAATATGACAGCTCTGTTTTTAGAATTCAAATAATTCAAATAAGGAATACTTGAACGTTGAAGATGACAAGTTATCTTGTCGAAATGCATTGTAACCTGTGATGGAATAAATCATTTGGAGTGGAGCAGACCTTTATTTGGGAATTATTAAATATTATTTAGTTTTAAAACTGTATGTATTATTATAATTATGTGCGTGTATCGTGTTTCTAACTTATGAATTCAAAAATTAAATTGACATTTCTATCGTGACGTCACCGTTTTAAAATTGTGGCATTTTAGCGATGAATGAACTGATGACGTTCACTTCGAAATGTTTTCGAAATAGTTTTGAACCGTGATTGACGCGAAAAAACGGCTCAAGTGTTTATGAAGCAGTCGAACATAATAGCTATTTATGTAACAAGTACATAAATTAGGTCTTTATGGACGAGTCCAAAAGTTTATGGTAGAGCGAGCAAAGCGAGCGAGGCCAATAATTTGGGCAGGTCCATAAGCCTAATTATGTACGAGTGGCATACAAAGCTTTATGTTTGACTGGAATGCAGAAATTTTATTTTCTGAAATGGCAATTAATATATTCGTCGTTTTATTACAAAGAAACAACAAGTGTGCTTCTGCTTTTCTTACCTTAGTAAACATCAGCGAACTTAGCAACCTCACTGAACAAAGTTGTTTACTTCGTTAATTCTACGACAAACGTCATAATAATCCAAAAAATGGATAGTCCGGGAGAGGAAAGCGTACAAAATTCAGCCGCAAGTGCCAAAGAATCTCTCCTACCCACTAAAAGTGCTTATAAAAATTTGTATGCGACCTATAACAAGTGGTGTGAAACGAAGAAAATTGCAAAATCGAGAGAAGACTCTGACAGTTGAGTCCAATAAGGTAGTCAATTATGGACGCTGAACGAATTCCTGAATCAAGTGTTTATGAAGTAGTCGAACATAAATACACTTTTAGTGGATAGGAGAGATTCTTTGGCACTTGCGGCTGAATTTTGTACGCTTTCCTCTCCCGGACTATCCATTTTTTGGATTATTATGACGTTTGTCACAGAATTAACGAATAAACAACTTTGTTCAGTGAGGTTGCTAAAGTCGCTGATGGTTACTGAGGTAAGCAAAGCAAAAGCACACTTAATGTTTCTTTGTGATTATGCGACGAATATATCAATTGCAGAAAATAAAATTTCTGCGTTGAAGTCAAACATAAAGCATTGTATGCAACTCGTACATAATTAGCCTTATGGACTTGCCCAAACCTTTGGACTCGTCCATAAAGACCTAATTCATGTACTTGTTACATAAATAGCTCTTATTTAGTCGAGTTCTAGCAAAAAGGTAACATTAAGGAAAAATTGATCCCTATATATTTCCTAACTAGAGATAAAATATGGAACACCTCGCCACTGTTACAGAAACAGAACCCGTTATACGAAATTAACTGGGAATATTGGATTATCAAAATTTTTTTGTCGATTTTGAAGCTCCATGTAAATTAAAAGAAATATTCAATGTGCTCACCTGTGTGTTTTCCAATGTGGGGATCTCCGCGATGCAATTTTCTTTCGGAGAAAATGATTCTTTGTTATCATCAATGAGGAAATCGTCGTTCTTTGAATTCGGCAGGGTCACTATACCACTTTCCGCTGAAAAATCTTTTATCGTAGTAAACATTGCAGGGTTCGTCCCGTTATTGCATATACTTTGAGTTTTTGGCGCGACAGGTGCGTTATTCACGTCAAGTTTTTTTTTCTTCTCGGAGAAAGTCGCATTTTTACCCTTCACCTCACTTTTTTTGTCGCGCACTTTAACGTACCTCTTACGGAACTTGATAGAGTCATTCACAATGTTGTATTCTACGGATCTTCTACCCCATTCGGATTCGTCGTTGGAGCTTTCTCGAAAATCGCTGTTGTTCGAGGTGGGTTCCGGACTGGTGGCCCCTTCGTCCGACTTTTCCGGAGGAGTGGTCGATTGAAGGTGATTCTGACACCATTTCATCACGTATTCGGTGGTGTCTGTTTCGGGTAACTGATAGATGGGAGCGAGATTCTTCTGGGTTAGGGATTCAGTCTTATATTCTTGCACTAGCTCGTACTCTCCAGTGTGGCCTCCATTTTCGATTACTATTTTCTCTGCAAAATACGGCGAAATCAATATCATAGCACTGCATATATGTTCCTGATGCGTATTTAGACACACATAGGTTAAACAGATTGTTCCGAAATTAAGATGAAGGAGTGACGAACGATGCTGAAATCATATGAAGAGATGTTCTCGTTTCACGAGTTCTGTGAAAAAAATTCGGTTGTTTCGTGGCATGAAAAAGCGGCGTGATAACCCCTCATGGACGTCCCCAGGAAGCTCCACAAGAGTCCCTTAAAAACTCATGAAATGATAATAATATACGAAAATCATAATGTGGTGATCTTCATTCATCTTTCAACGCCGCCGTATACATTAAGGGGACCTGGTCCGAGCTCGCGAGCTCCCTTCAAAAATTGGGCTTTTTATTTCCATGATATCTCAGTTCGTATGCGGCGTAGACCAACAATTTTTTTTAAATTAAAGCTTAATCATTTCTCTAGAATGTGTTTTACTCGCTATTCTGTTTTTCTCCGTATATTAGGAAAAAACTGGTGAGCTGTAATTTCATGAACATCTGGACAAACGATTTTATTTCCATGATATCTTTGTCAATTCTCGGAATGAATGTATGAAATTTTCAATTTACATGCTAAATAATATTTTCCAGAATATGTATTGATCAATTTTTTTTATTGCCCCACTCAATATCTAAATGAATTATAAATAGGAACTTCATTGGCCATGCTTTCAACCAGGTTTTCTTCCTAATATACGCAAAAAACGGAAAAGCGAATAATACATATTCTGCAAAATATTACTCCGCATGTATACTGAAAATTTCATACATTTATCCCGAAAAAATAATCATATTAATCACAATAATAATCATCTTAACAAGACCTGTTCACTAGAAGATATGGTGGCTGCAGTGAGAGCGGCCTCTTCACTTTTATGTCCACCGAAAAGTACAGCTACGAGGAATGATAAGCATAGGTTAAGACTCAGTCGGCTTGACATCAAAATAAAATCAATGAGGCAGCAGGCATCTTGTGATCTTGTATCATGGATGTTCTGAAAGGCAAAATTAAATCAAGCAAGAAAATGAAGGACATTATTGAGGAGCTTCGTTCCATACATCGTACAGTAGACTTGCCCACAGTCCATCTACTGAAGCAGAAAGCTGTAGATAAAATAAGATCACTTGCTGCAGCGCGAAAGGAACTGATAAAAAGGCAAAAATGGATAGAAGATAACAACACCTTCACCGCAGAACCATCGAAATTATTTCAGTCCCCACAACAAAAGGCACAGAACCCACCATCACCTCAAGAGGTCGAAGAATTTTGGAAAAGCCTGTATGAGCAACAAGCAGAAATCAGGGATACTCCAGCACTTCTCAGATTCCAGCAAATGTGTGATCAAAACCAACAGCAGAACGATGAACCTTCTGAAATATCAACCGAAGATATTAGACAAGCCCCTAAGAACAAGCGTGATTTCACAGCACCTGGACTGGACGGTATTCAAAACTACTGGTGGAAGAAATTTCCAGCTACACATCAACACCTGGCAAGTTTATTCAGCGGGATGCTGACTCGCCGTGAGCCCATTCCGTCATGGTTGGTGGAGGGTAGAACAGTGCTGATACCAATCCTAAAGAAATTGACCTGATGAATAAATTGATTCAACAGTTGGAAATGAGAGTTCAAGAACAGACTCATGTAATACGACACTTAATTTCGGTTTCCACGGAAAATGTGAAAGATGAGGTTAGTGAGGAAATTAGTCACAAAAAACCCAAACATAAATCCACCATAGATAAGGTCAACAATTATGCGCGAACGCAGTGCAGGAATTCCAGTGATACCAAGGCAACTGTAGAGAAACAACCCCAACATCATAAAATGACTAGTTCAGGGACACCAACAGCTGGCGTGAAAGCGGATTTTCCAGATCAAAATGTTCTTGAAATCCCTAACCTCGTAAATACAAACAACAATACAGGTGCGCAAACACAGGATACGTGATAATGGAAATGTTGATAAACAAAGCTGGAAAACTGTAAATTATCCAAAGAATAAAAATAATAAGAAATGGTCTATAACTGGACAAAATAAATCAGACTCTGTGAAATCAGTAAACACAAAAATAAAGGATTTATTCGTCACACGAATTGATCCAACAACAACACTGATGATTTCACCAAAATGGTTAATTTCAACATTCCCGATGCAGTGTGTGAAAAGCTCGACACAAAGTATCCTGATAAATATGCATCTTTCAGGGTCTCTGTAAATGAGAAACGTTTCGATATGGCCAGTCGGGCGGAAATGTGGCCGGAAGGGGCGTTAGTTACCAATTTTTTTCGAGCAAAACTGCCGAAGAAAGGAACAACTTAAGAAGGAATTCTCCATCGACTCAAGGAATTGAAACACTATCTCTGTTGCATATCAATATACAGGGTTTGAGTGATAAATCTGGAGCATTACAAGCATTCCTTGAGGACATGGGTAGTCCAGATATTGTATGCATAACACCGCGTTTACATTAGTCAAGTGAGTTGATCAAGTCAGTTGAATTCAAGTGACTTGAAAGCGAATTGAATGTGTAAACCCCCCAATTCGTTTCACTCGATCGGCTGAATTGAACGGCCTCTCAGTTGAAGCACGGTCAACTTTGTGGATTCAAGTGGATCAAAAACGATGAAATTGTGGACTTGGGTACTCTGTAAAGATATTCTAAACTTTTAAATGAATCGCCTGATGCGATATACCGCAAAACTATTTCCAGCTTTATCCGGGGCGAAAGATCTTCACGCATAGCCGTACGCATTTTACTGATTTTGGGTGTAACTTTTTCCAATAAATATTCGAATTGCTGGTCTTTGAGCCGTAAAAAGTTTTTTTAATCCCTCGATTCTTCCAATTTAAGTTCACGTAGAAGGTTATTTGAGGCACCTTTCGGCTTTCATTCCTCTTCGAGTAATCCACTCTCTATATAATCCATATTCTCTTCTTCCTTTGCTTTTTTCTCTTCATCTTTTCTGCTAATTCCTTGGTTAAATTCAAAACTGTTAGCAATATAGCTTTCTTTTCCACTCGTTTCGCCATTTTAAATCAACTGGCATGTATTCAATTCGAATTTGTAATGTAAACAGGGAATTGAATGCAAGTCACTTGAATTCAACTGACTTGATCAACTCACTTGACTAATGTAAACGCGCCATAAGTGAACATTTCCTGGGGGCTGGACTATGTGACGTATTCAATATTGATGACTGGTACACTGCCGCAACATACGGTAGAACTGAAATGAATCGCGGGGGTGTTGCTATACTCTCTAAAACTAGAAATTTCAACAAAATTGTTCATATAAATTGTTTGTCAATTGAATTACATTGAGAGGTTAGTGCTATATTTTTGACTCACTTGAAAATTTCTGTTGTGGTGTTTTACCGTTCACCAAGCGGTAATTTTGAATGGTTCATTGAGAATCTTCATAGAATCTTGGGCGGAGTCAGCCTATCTGACAGTTTCATTTTATGTGGAGATTTTAACGTACATTTTAATTCATAGAATAGGGAGGCAGAGATCCTAAATGACCTACTGAGTTCTTATGGTTTTAGTCAGAAGGTATTTGAACCTACTAGAGGCCTAAATTGTTTAGATAACATTTTTCTGAATTTTGAGCCTTTTCAGGAAAGGGTGTCAGTGAATGAATGTGGATTCTCAGATCTTAGAGCACAGCTCATCGGTGTGAGTTTACCGGGTGAGTTTTCGTCTGGCGGCGGCTGTTTCCGACGTTTCAGGCCCTTGACACAGAAGGGTTTTTGCAATTTCTTCAATGTTTTAAATGATATAAATTGGTCATTTGTTGGGGATGAGAATTGTAGCATAAATCATGTGTTTTGTAGGTTCGTTGAGATCTTTGTGGATGTATACTGTTCTGCTTTTCCGGAGAAGTTTCTCTCTACAAACAGATTTGCAGGTAAGTTGGATTCTGACTGGTTCACTAGGGAACTCGAGGCAATGAGAGATGACTTGAATTTGGTCTGTGAGTTATATAAAAACTATGGCACTGAAAATCGGAGACCTAGGAAGTAAATTGAGATCAAATTATAAATTAGAGATCAGGAGAGCTAAAATAAGAAAAAATGATGAAAATATATCAAATTCTACTAATAAAGTCAAAACTATGTGGAATATGATTAACAGGAAGAGAAATTTGGACGATTCGATCAAGCCTGTAATATTTGACGCGGATCATCTCAGCGATTATTCTGCCAAAATACCTCATGAAACTTCAGATACTTTGATGAAGGCGGAGTATGATCTAGAAGCATAGAATTCTATGCTCCTAGGTATGATGGTGGGTTGCTTTTCAAGTTGGCAGTACGTGATGATCTGCTTTTTTCAATCAGAGAGGTAACATTCAATGAAGTAAGAGATATTGTGGTTTCATTAAAGAACAGTAAGTCGAAGGATTTTTATGATTTATCGGTTGTTTTGTTGAAGAGAAATATCAATACGCTGATTGTTCCGTTAACTAAGCTCATGAATAGATGCATTAATGGGAATGTTTTTCCTGATTGTTTAAAGGTGGCCAAGACGATTCCAATATTCAAGGGGGGAACCCCGATAATGTCGAGAATTATAGGCCTATTTCGCTTATTCCCATATTTTCGAAGGTTCTGGAGGAAATTCTGAGCAAACAGGTTGCAGATTTTTTTGAGAAAAATAATTTGTTCACGTCTTTGCAGTTTGGTTTCCGTAAGAATAGGAATACCATGGATGCTGTGATAAATTTTGTTGATTTTGTGGTACGGTGCCTTGACTGCGTGTCCCATGAGATTCTCTTGCAAAAATTGACATATTATGGTTTTAATAAGGACAGTGTAGAGCTCATTCGATCTTTTCTTTCTAATAGATGCCAGGTGGTCTGAGTGACAAATTGTAGAATCAGCAAAGGTTCCGGTTACAGTGGGTGTACCTCAGGGTTCCATCCTAGGTCCTTTGCAGTTTCTCATATTCATTAACGACTTCCCTTATTACATGAAGAAGTATTCAAGCCTGTTGTTTGCAGATGATTGTACGATATCAACGGCTTGCGAAAACCTGTCGGATATTGAGAATCTTTTTGGGGCCATGGAGTCGGAGGCCTGTGAATGGTTCGCGGGAAATGCCCTTTGCGTTAATGGCGGTAAGACCGATAGGTTGGTGTTCTCGAACCGGGGGACTGAGCGTGGGGATGTCAGGTTTCTGGGGATTTATGTGGATGCGGGGCTCACGTGGAGGACTCACGTTGATGTCCTGTGTAGGAAATTAGCTAAAGGGTCGTTTATACTGGCCCGTAACTTAAACTTTTCCCTTACCCTAAGAGTTGAAACATAGAAATTTCATGCTATGGTTTATACTCCAACTTTAACTTATTCCCTTAGAGAGAACAAATTTTAAGGGCATAAGTTACGGGCCAGTATAAACGACCCTTAAGAACGCTTTTGTTATAAGGAATCTGTCGGCCGCCGTTTCGTTGTCCCTTTTGAGAACGGCCTATTTTGATCTTTTTGAGTCACTTGCGAGGTATGGTATTGTTGTTTGGGGATCATGCAGTAGTTCTCAGCGGGTATTCGGAATTCAACGGGAGATCATACGAGTTATGGATAATTTGGGATACAGGGATTGCTGTAAATTATCGTTTAGGAAATTCAGGATATTAACACTGCCTTGTCTATTCTTGTATGAGATTTTGTCCTATGCTCATAAAAACAATGAGAGCTGGATACAGACTAAAGATGGTCATGCTTACAATACTCGGATAAAGCATGATATTCATTTACCTTATGCCAGGCTCAGTAGGTCGCAGGAGGCTCCATTCTATTTGGCAGCCGAACTGTATAATAAAACACCTAAGGATATTAGGGAGTCTGCCCATGAAGAGCGTGAGTTAAAGTGTTTTCTTGTTGAAAATGTGTTTTATAGTGTGGATGAGTTTTTACAATCCAAGATGATGAATGTTTAAAGTACCTTTAATTTTTGTATGTACGATTGTAAACTTTTTTGGTGTAAACTCAACTTTTATTTTACATGTCTTCAGTGAAAAAAAAAATTCGTCCAAAATTTTTGGAATTTCTCATGATTGAACTGTCTTTAATTCTGAATATTTGGGTGAAAACAGAATGAAAAAATATCAATTGGTTTTCTTTTTGTAGCCTCCCAAAGATAACGCTCGGAGAACTTTCATAATTTTTATTCAAAAAACTGGAAGCCGTACGAAGGCCAAAATTGTGCTAATAGGCTGCCAGAATGACCCGGACAGAAACATGAATTCATAAACCAAAAAAATTTTTTTCAAAAAACTCTGGTGGGAATCGAACTCTCCACTTTCGATTTACTAGCGTCGCTTTGGTAACGGAAATTGATAAGATTAAAATAAACCCAATTCATACTCGTAGAGAGTTCGAATCCTACCAAAGTTTTTTGAAAAAAATTTTTTTGGTTTATGAATTCATGTTTCTGTCCGGGTCATTCTGGCAGCCTATTAGCACAATTTTGGCCTTCGTACGGATTCCCACCAGTTTTCTGAAAAAACTTTTTCTGGTTTATGAATTCATATTTCCGTCCGGGTCACTCTGGCAGCTAATTAGCCTAAATTTGACCTTCATACGGCCTCTACGTTTTTGAATAAAAATTAGGAAAATTCTCCGAGCGTAATCTTTGGAAGGCTACAAAAAGAAAACCAATTGATATTTTTTTATTCTGTTTTCACCCAAATATTCAGAATTAAAGATAGTTCAACCATGAGAAATTCCAAAAATTTTGGACGAAATTTTTTTTTCACTTAAGACATGTAAAAAAAAAGTTGAGTTCGAATTTTGAAAAAATTTTTTCACGGAAAATCTAAGAAAATCGAGTACGTTGAAATAAATAGTGCCTTTCAAATTGGCAACCGAGAAAAAAAATTCAAACTTTTCAGGCTTTCCGCCATTTTGAATTTTTTTTTTTTTCAGAATTCTACACCACCATTGAATAGACCTTTCCAGAATACGTAAAACAAAGATGAAAGATGTGAACTAAACCAGAATGAGAGAGAAACAGGTATATTTCATGCGCAACTTGTGGGCAGCTTTAAAGATGCGCAAACCTTAGTGCGAGAGAGAAAAGAAAGAGAGAGAAGGAAACAATGAAATGAGATCCTACTGTTTTTATCGTACCGTGACCCTCACTTAGTAACACATCATTGTTGAGGCATACTAAAATTTTGATTTTCGATAAACAATACAACAAATAACATCCACATCCAAAACGTCGACTGCGTAAAATAATAATATCAATTGCAAATGTCAACGATTTGAGGAGGGAAATATTGACGACCAATAATATTCATTCTTAGCCCACAAGTGACGCGCACAACTTTCACCTGCACAGGTAATTCTGGAAAGGTCTATTGAGCCCTGAAAATACTAAGATGTGACCAGTAAACGTTACATCAAATGTCACGCATAACTCACCACAGTTATCAGAATATTGCTCAAAGTTGACATTAAACACCCTGTATCTCGCTTATGCGTCGAAAACGGAGTATATGTCATGAGGCAAAAATGACTTCCTCGGTGTCGTCTACACTGCTATACAGGGTCTTTCACGAGGAACCTCACCCATATTTATACGGGAAACTACTGAACGTAGAGAGAGAGAACCAAACTTTATTAATCAATACAATCAAACGGCTATCGACCTAGGTCTTCCTGCCAGTAAAAAACATTTTCATTTACAAGAATATCTGTTATATTTTCAAGGTGTTATAGAGAGAGATTTTAAGTATTCAAAGATTGGGAGTTCTGGCAGTTTCGCTTTCGCTGGTGTTGTCCTTTGGTAGTTGTGAATCAGTGGATCCATAATATTTATGTTATTCTGGTTGGTGATGAATTTTTTGCTAAGATTCTCAAGTCTTCCCAGTATTGGTTCCACTTCTGTATACTCATATAGTAGCTGATTAGACGGGTTGTGGAGTGGATTGTTTGGGTGTCTCAGTTTGGTGATTTTTCTAAGGCAAGTTCTTTCGGCAACTTCTATGTTTTTCGTTGTTGTCTTTGGGGAGTTCAAGAATACTGTGTGTCCATACTCCAACAAGAGCCTGCATATCATCTTGTATATTTTGCTCGCTGTTTCGGTGCTGATACCTAGATTTTTATATGTAAGCGATCTAAAATGTCCGGCTCGGGTAATAGCTGTTCTCTTTTGTGTTATTGTGTGGGTTCTAAAGTTGAGCTTATGATCTACTTTGATGCCAAGATATTTACACATATTTGTGGGTGTAATTGTGCAATATCCAAACAGAATCCCTTTGGAGTTGGGTTTAATTTTGTGATGAAAAATCAAAAGTCTCGATTTCGTAGGGTTTGCTTGAACTCTCCAGCGTCTCATCCATGCCACAGTGACGTCTGTTAGTTTTTGTAGTTTTTCCATACAGCTGTTAATCGTGATACCATGTGTAATGAGGGTTGTGTCGTCAGCAAATTGCAGCATGTATGCTTGTTTGTTAATCTGGTGTTCTGATTCTTGATTGTGATTGTATATATCATGGCAGTACAAGTTATATAACAATGGAGAGAGTGGTGAACCTTGTGGAAGACCTTGTTGTGGCACAAATGGAGCTGAAGTTTCTTTTTTCACTTTAACCTGTAGAGTTCTTCCCGATATAAATTTGGAAATGATTTTCAGGAGGTAAATTGGGCATTGAAGTTTACGTAATTTGAATAAAAGACCATTGTGCCAGACACTGTCGAATGCTTTTTGGATGTCAATAAATAGGGCTGCCGACTTTTTTCCATTTTTCTTATTGCATTGAATATTTGATGTTAAAATTGTTAGAGGGTGAGTTGTGGAGGTTTGGCTTTTGAAACCAAATTGGTATGAAGGAATAGATTCTCCTACTGCTGAACGTATCCTCTCTGTCAGAATTTTTTCAAAATTTTTTCCCAACACTGGAAGTAATGTTATCGGTCTGTTGTTTTCTATTTTAGAATGGTCTGTATTTGCTTTTGGTATGGTGATAAGAATTCCTTTTTTCCATTCATTGGGGAAATGAGAGTTGGTGATGCAGAAATTATATATTTTAATTATATGGTTATGTATAAGGGGATCCAGTTTCCTCAATATTCTTCTGGGTATATTGTCGTGTCCAGGTGTTGTGTTTATTCCGTGATATAGGGCTTTGTAGTATTCTTCTTCCGTGATTGATTCCATATTTGTTTCTGCCTGTATTTGGGAAAAACTGTTCTGATACCAGTGTTCTATCTTATTATAGTGTTCATTGTCAAAGTCTGTGTTGGTAGTTTTCTTGTAGATTTCTTGATATTGCTTTGCAAATGCATCAGTAATTTCTTCATCATTTATTAGTGTTTTCCCATTGACCTGTATTGGATCTGTGAGATTATGTGTTGTGTATTTGGATAATTTTTTGATCGTTCTCCAGTAGGTTCGTCCCTTCTGAATTCTGATCCTCTATTTCTTTGCATGCTTCTAAATATTTGTGGGGCCTTTATGTTGAAATGAGTTTTTGGATGTCCTTATTAAGGTTGTTGTATTTTACTTTCAAATTGGAGTCATTATTAATTTGGAATTCACGATATAGTTGTTTTTTCATTCTCACCAACTTGAGAATATATGGAGGTAGTGTTTGACTGTAATATTTTTTCTTTGAAGTGGGAGTTTGTTTTATTACTGCATTTGAAAGGGCGTTTTGGAAGAATGTTATATATTCTGTATCGATTTCATTTTCTGGGTCTATCATTTCCAATATCTGTTTATTCACTTCTTCAATGTTGCATTTTTCAAATATGTACCTTGTTTCTTGCGGGTATCTTATTGGGTTTCTGTTGGTATCTATTGTGAATTCAATTGTAAGGTGGTCAGATCCTAGGTCAGGGTTAAGGTTTATGCTCTGGATGTTGTGCCTTATATTTCTTGTACATAATATGATATCAGGTGTAGAATCTGGGTTGTTTTCCATTATGAATGACGGTGGGGTATCAATCCTGGTGAAGTCAGAGTTCCTAAGGAAATTGCGAAGTTGGGTTTTTCTTCGGGTGTTCATGTTGAAATCTCCCAAAATTATGCTATATTTGTACTGAGATGCTTTTACAAAAAAATTTTCTTCAATTAGTCTGCTAGAGTGATGCATGTATACCAGGAATTTATGAAGCTTATCATTTTTGAAAGGTATGGTGAAGTGCAGGACGTCATTCCATGGGTTGTTAAAATGGGGAGGGTTGCATTTTCCGATTTGAACTATTTTTTCAGCCAGCACCATTGTTCCTCCGCGGACGTTCTGATTTAGTATAGTTCCATGCTTGCATATTGTTCTCCAGTCCTTGTAGCCGAAAATGTTTTTCTCATCTGTTTTGGTTTCTACAAACATCGCACAATTTATTTTGTTTTCTTCTATGTAGTGACGTATAAGTTCTTTTTTGTTATTCACACTGTTTATATTACAATAGATTATCTTGAACATCAATAGTTCTGTGAAGTTGTGTTCCTTCTGATGGTTCAGTGTCGATTGTTCTGGGTTCTTTTTCCATATCGAACATTAGCACATAGAGCCTGTTTCCCACAAAAGTTGGTATAGTGTTTATTCGATAGGTTTCCATGAATCGTTTTTGCAGTTTTTGTATGAGCAATTGTCTATCCGTATTCTTTGGCTTGTTGATTTTATTAATGTATGTTTCAATGATGTAGTCGTGTATTGTTATGCTTTGGTGAATTCTAGGGTAAGCAGGGGTAATGGCGCTCACCGGGTAATAGCGCGCACTTCTATAAGTTTTTGAAAATGGTGCAAAACAATATGCAATAAACTTATAACGGGGAAGTGGAAGGGCCTCTAACACGTAGCAACGCGCAAGAGTAGTCAGCTGGTGAAAAGCGACGGGAAAATGCGTTTACTTGTATGAGGCTGTGCTGAACTAATTTTCGTCGCGATCTTTTTTTCGGTAAGTTCAGAATTTTGATATTCATTAAATTTTCAATATAGTTTTCCTAGGTTCTAAATCATTCTATTTCATGATGAATTAATCAATTTTCAAGAATTGCTTTTCAATGTTTGTTTAATTTAATTTTAAATTCAAAACGACCGTTCGGGGTTATCCCGCTCACATGAGCGCCATTACGCCTTAGTGACTTCTTCTTTTATTTTTATGGATATTCCCAGAAATCGCCAAAGAACAACCGCCAAAGCGGCTTGGAATGAAGAAATCCTCAAATCCGCTAAAAATTGCGGTTGAAAATTGGATGTCCAAAAGACAATCCGCAAAACAATATGACATGCCATTATTTCCATTCACTACTTTAAGGGATCGACTAAAAAGCCAAAATATATGCAATTTTATGATTATAGCTATATATCATATGATCATAATGGATCTCACTTGTTTTATTGCAAAGAAACAGGTATGGGCGTCATTTCACCTTTGCCTGAGCGGTATTACCCAATGACAGGGGCAATGACGCTCAAAGCTATTTTTTTTTTGAACCTTTACTACTGCTCATAATTCTAGGATTTACACGATTCCTTTTAAAAGTTTGATCATTTAATAGTTAAAGCTGAAGTTAATGTTCTGAATTTCAGAATAAAACCATTAATTTAAAAAATATATTGCGTTTCCCTTAAGTGAACGCCATTCCCCCTGTTTACCCTACTTGTTTCAGTTTTGTCTTTGTCAATTTCAACTGTTTTTTTGTTTATTGATCGAATCTTCACATTAGGTATTCCTTCTATAGGTTTGAGTGGTCTTTTTGGACACTTTGTTGACCAAGGCACATGTTCTGTAGAGTTACATGCTGTACATTTTTGTGGAAGGTTTGTATCACACTGTGTATCTCTATGGTTGCCTCCACATTTGCTGCACTTAATAGGTTCTTTGCAGTCTTCGGTTTTATGTGTGAATTGTGAACATTTTGTGCAAGGTATCGGAATAGGGTCTGGTGGATGACTTGGATTTGCGGTGTAGTGTCTACATTTGTAATAAATTCCTTCGTTTATTAGCCTTTCATAAGATGCGATATCTCCTGTTATAATTCTAACGAAAGGTGATGCGCTGTTTGTTTTGTTGGAGATAATCCGTTTGCAGTATCGGTGGTTAATTTGGTTTTTGTTCAGAACCATAGCGATTTCTTGTTCTTCTATTTCTATCTCCACGAACGAGATGACAGCGGAGTAAGATTCAGTTGATCTTTTAGTTGGGTCGAATGTTTTATTTTCTGTTGTCTCAGAGAAATTCAATATCATTTTTTCTTTTTTAAGATATTCAAGAGCTTTAGTTAAGTTGTTTTTAGTGTTGTCTGATTTAACTATGAATCCTTGTCTTGTTTGCAATATTATATCTGTATTAGTTGGAAATATTTCAATCCAAGCATTCGCAATTTGTACTCTTGTTGTGTTGGGTAGTGTATTAATGAGAAACAGATTCTTGAATGTTTTGTGTGTTGTATTTTGTTTTCCAGATGCGTGTTTATCTGTTGTTTCTTTATCAGTGTTTATGTTTTGAGGTTGTGTGTTTTGTTGATTAGTTTTTTGCGTATTTGGTTTTTTGAATGTGTAAGGATTAAGTGTCGTTGGTTGCGTATTTTTTATTTCTGGGGATGCATTTTCGTCTCTCTTTTTAGAAGGTAGTTTGGGTTGTATCTCTTTCTTCTTCCGTTTTCTTCTTGTGACTGTTTGGTATTGAGAATTTGTTTCCTCTTCCATTGCCGAAGTATCTTGTGTTTCTTCATCGCCTGTTTGCGACATCTCCGAAGCATAAAATGCCTCGAAGTCGTCGGCGTTGAATGTTAGGTGATCAGAAATATTGTTTTCCGCAATTTTCAACTCACTTTTCACTCGTAATTTAATTCGATCTGCTACTGAACTATTTTCATGAAATTCAGCACTTATAAGTATTTCAAGATGCTGATGAAATCTAAAATATTTTCAAGGCATGAGCACCTCCGGTTTCTCCGGAAATGACGTCAACTTCTGTTTTTCAAATTAGAACACCATTTTTTTTATTGCAGAAATAGATTCCTTAGAAAATTTCAAGTTATTTTGATGTAACATTTTTTAGTTTTGGTTGGAAAATTCTCTCTGAGCGGGAAAATTCGAAAAAAAAATCGAAAATAGAGCTCCGCTGAAACAAGAATAACTTCGAGGTTTTTGGATGGAAAATTTTCATTTTTGGGATTTTTCAAGATGTAAGATTGATGTATCCACTTTAAAAATCGAAATCGCGATTCATGATACAGGGGGTGAAAAAATCGCTTTCAAAGTTAGGGATGACAAAATCGTGAAAAATCAAATTTTTCAAATTAGAACCCCATTTTTTTATGGCAGATATTGAATCTACGTTAAAAAATAATGTGAGTGTATGCATCACACCCTTGCCCTAAAGTGGATATTAACTCAGAAAATATCCATTTTAGGGCAAGGGTGTGATGCATACACTCACATTATTTTTTAACGTAGATTCAATATCTGCCATAAAAAAATGGGGTTCTAATTTGAAAAAATTGATTTTTCACGATTTTGTCATCCCTAACTTTGAAAGCGATTTTTCCACCCCCTGTATCATGAATCGCGATTTCGATTTTTAAAGTGGATACATCAATCTTACATCTTGAAAAATCCCAAAAATGAAAATTTTCCATCCAAAAACCTCGAAGTTATTCTTGTTTCAGCGGAGCTCTATTTTCGATTTTTTTTTTCGAATTTTCCCGCTCAGAGAGAATTTTCCAACCAAAACTGAAAAATGTTACATCAAAATAACTTGAAATTTTCTAAGGAATCTATTTCTGCAATAAAAAAATGGTGTTCTAATTTGAAAAACGGAAGTTGACGTCATTTCCGGAAAAACCGGAGGTGCTCATGCCTTGAAAATATTTTAGATTTCATCAGCATCGTGAAATACTTATTAGTGCTGAATTTCATGAAAATACGTTCAGTAGTTTCCCGTATAAATATGGGTGAGGTTCCTCGTGAAAGACCCTGTATATGTTTGTCCAGTTTATGGTGAAACACCCTGTATAATACCACAAGAGATGAAATTTTGCCGGCAAAATTTCTCGATTGTAACATGAAAGTTTGTTGCTGAGGCAATTTCTCGAATGACATTTGTATCAAAATCACGAGCCGTTAGGCGAGTGATTTTGGAAAAATGTCATGAGTGAAATTGCCGAAAAGCAACAAACTCGAATATTACAAGAGAGAAATTTTACCTGCTTGAATTTCCTCTCGAGTGGTATTCGACATGACTATTTCACGAGAAAATATGGTAAGATGTTCACAATTGACACGTACTGCGCTATTTGACGAATAAGTAATTATCATATTATAGATCAACTAAACGTTGTTTGTTTTCTCTATGGTATTCCTTCCCGAAGCTATCTATGAATTTGAGAAACGTCAAAAATTTTATCACTTGGAAACCAACTTGTTGGTTTTGCCGATCTGAATGTTTTATCGACGACTATTTCCCTCGTCTTAATTTCCACCAATCAGAAACGCGCATTTTTGAATCACAAATGGTTTCTAGATGGAAAAACTGTTTGGCAGTAGCTGTCAGCAGTTTTTTCGGGTTTACCCGCGGCAAAACTTGACAGTTGTTGTCAACGAAAATTAATAATACATACAAATATGCATCCAGAATAATCTGTTACTCTTGAAATAGTCTTGTCAAATACCATTCGGGCATCTAATCTTTCCTGTGAAAAAAATCGAAAAAACACAATGCAAAGTAATATTTTTTTAACAAAAAGCATTCGTGCTGGTGCAAAAATCCTCGTCTTCGACTAGGATTTTTGTTGCCACCTGCACTCATGCTTCTTGTTAAAAAATTGGATGCACTTATGATATTACTTACGAGAAACGAGTTTTGCTGAGGAAACTTCCTCACTAAAAATGGAATGAGTGAAATAGTCACCAGAATTATATACACCTGCCAAATTTCAAATCAATCGGACGATTGTCGTAGGTAGATTCGCATACAAGAATCAAAGGAAAAAATATTACAGTCGTCAAATGATTTTTAAAGCTGCTCTTGAAGAAATCGTCCATGGTTCTCATTGAGCGATCTTTTGGTTAACATATTATTTGTGAGGAATGACCTTACTTACTTCTAGGATATTCATTTGCGTATCATACTTCTATTACGCAACTTTTTTGCTGATTTGGATTTGACATTGGACCATCAAATTATTATTGGTAGAAATCATGCTCCGTAAAATTGATACAAAAGCAGATTACAAATTAATTTGTAATTGATGTCATCAAGAAGTCGAATTTGTTGTTTCCGATAATTGAATTTTTTAGACTAAATATTGAGATTGATATGCATTTTCGTGACTTGGAGAGATAGATGATAAAATTGGTGCATAATAATTAGGACGGAAAATCTTGATGTACGATTTAAGAACCGATCAAAACATTTCTTTGGGGAACAATAGGTACTTGATAGTGCTAGAGCTGATAACATTATATCGTATCACCTTTTTCAAGACCATCTTATTCAATGGATTCTCCGAATGGTGTAGTCACAGTATAAGGTACCTTATACTGTGGTGTAGTTAAAAGTGTAGTAAACTATTTCGTCACGCATCACTGTTACCAGATCTACCGTTTTAGCGGTAGAAAGATCAATTTGGAAATATCATTTCCCATTATGGTTTCCATTTGACAAAATTTTTTCTTGTTATAACTCCGAAATTTGAGCAGATACACCGCTGAGAAGCAGTAAAAAAATGCCCTAAAGATGTGTTCATTTCGAGGGCGTAGATCCTATAATACGGAAGTTTTAGTTAATTTTAATAATGGACCAAATACCAAAATCGCCCTGTAGCTCGGAAACTAGACGCCGTAGCAACTTATGGTTTTCAGCAATTTTTGTTCCTCGAAAAAAGAGAACATGACATGCATTCAACTTCTTCTCTACCTTCTATAGTTTAGGAGTTGTAGTACTAAACCATCGAAATCTGGCCACCCAGTACAGTTGAACTTCTAATCAAACATTTTTAGTGTGTTTTTGGCCCAAAACTGAGTAAGGGTATGAATATATCTTGTCCATTGCCCGCTCTTCAAGACTCGAATCACGCCAGGAGTTCTTGCTTTTGTTACCGCATAAGAGACCAACACGGAACCGGGAAAGCCGCATCCTCACTCACATCCGCGGCATTGGCCGGGGTTCTGCCATGAGTGTATGTATAGCATATGGGCATATCTACCGTTTTTTTCTGGTCATGTCTACCGCTTTCCTCATTTTCAACCTGACAACACTTCGCGTGATAGTGATAATAATCCAGTCGCAACAACGTGCTATCACTATCATTCAGTTAGTTCACCCGAGGCGTGAGAGCTGCTGCCATGATAGCAACTCTTATGGTCGATTCACAATGGACGTATCACGTAACTTTAGACAAAGGAATCCTTTGTCTAAAGTTACGTGTTACGTCCATTGTGAATTGACCATTAGGCCGAACTCAACAATCATTGCGAAAACCAGTCATAACAGACCAAATTTGACTGAATGTATCTAGTTATTCAGTTTCAAGCTCGTTAATGGCAAAAATTTGATGAATTACGAGCTCTCAAAAGCTCCTGACTCACGGCAGTGAATAATGAGACAGATTATCGAAACATAGATGCATAGAACACATGGTGTAACGACTCCCTACTAAAAATCGTGACCAAAATTTGTAGATCAAAACGGCATCCTAGATTTCAGATTTTGGTCAAGTTCCGCAATAATTCACAGTCCTAGCGCTACTGCGGCAATGGAATAATAGCGCGACCTCTTTCGGGAGAAATGAAAAGTCGCACAAAATATCAGATGATCGATCGACAAGAAAGTCTCAAACAAAATCTAATCAGTGCCAACACCAGGTATTCTATGCATCTATATAGATGCAAAGAATTGAATCAATAATATGAGAAATATATCTGAATTCCAATTAGCAGTTCCTGAAAATATAATTTTTTGACAAATTTCCTGGGAACATTCAATACGCAACGATAGACTTGATAAAATAGATCAAATTAAAAATCCACGCTGGCATCACGCCAACAGTTTCACTTTCGTGATTCGTCCGATATTCGATAATCTTCCGTTTTAATTAACGCGTCTGTCGAATTTGTTATTTCAAATCACTATCGCTCGACTGGTTGCGATATACATATTTTCCAGCTCTAATTATTTTTTAGCGCAGTATTCAGGGAGCAGGAAGGTTCAAAAATCAGGAATCCTGACGCCAATGACGCAGACGTTTTGTATTTCCATGAGCTCAATTTGTAATAGGCTGAAGATGTTTATCTTACTATGCGGAATGAGACGATTTAGTCTCTTTTCGGGAATTATGTTATCAGTGCTTATGCATGTTTGATCGGGTAGATCAAATATTGATGAGAAGATTTTCTTGGAATCATATGAGAAATTCACGCTGCATGTGCCTGAATTCAGGACAGGTTTTCCCAGCCCCCGAGCAATTAGAGGTCCGGACCCCTAGATATACCTACATAATGAAATTTTTGTGGCTCAAAAATTGGCAATGAGGGTAATTTTTGGGCTTGGATATCGTGAAACATGCAGGGATCTCTTTAGAAAAAATAGTATAATGACTGTGTTTGGATTATGTGTATACAGGCTGCTAATATTCCCAGAACATTTTAAACAGGATTACACTTCAAACAATACAAGAAGAGTTCAGCCTTTTATGTACCCAATACACACTTACAAATGTACTGAAAGAAGTTCTTATTTTATGGCAATGAAAATTTATAATTCAATTCCGGACCAAATGAGGAAATCTAAAGACTTCAACAGCTATAAAGGAAATAGATCCAACTTCCTAATAAAATGCGAACCTTACAGCTTGGATGAAGTCATTGAAGCGTGTAAAAACTTGAAACGTTAATGTTATTTTTTTCTCCAACCATCAAAAAATTTTGACATTTTTGTAATCTTTTCAGGTGCAAAAGCCATCAATTCCCTTGCTGTACAAAAATTTGCTCGTTGCTTAGCAACACTTTTAATCCTAGGATTAAAAACGCTACATTTAATCCTAGGACTAAAAGTCTATAGATGGGCACACACGAAAGGGAAATCTGTAAGATCTGATCCGCAGTCCAGATCTGTAACAGATCTGGACTGCGGATCGGATTGCTCCCGCCGATCTGTTCTGTCGCGGATCAATGAGATATATAATCCGCGACGGACCAGATCGGCGGGAGCGATCCGATCCGCAGTCCAGATCTGTTATAGATTTGGACTGCGGATCAGATCTTAAAGATTTCCCTTTCGTGTGTGCCTTGCTATTGCATTTGAGCTCTCTAGGTAATTGAAATTTGAAGTCCATTGACGTCTACTGGACAATCAATATTTACCAACAATACCAGATATTTGAACAGGTTGGAGAAAAAATAGTATATATCATACGGACTAAGAGTGCCAATTTTACTCGCAAATGCAAATATTGCTCGTAAAAAAATATGCACTTTTAATCCTTATAATATAATATACTATTTTCCTTGTGTGACATGTCTCACATTTGATGCATAGATTTTTCTGTATCGATTGGTGGGTTAGATAAATTCATTATTATAATTTATGTGAAAAATACGAGTGGAATAGGATGGAAATCATATTCGAAGTGAAAATTTTCGACGACTATCGTGAAAATATTTTTGCTGTTTATTGTACGGTAATTGTTCAACTTGAATATGAAAACACATGGACAATATGGACACTTAAAGCACTAACGTGAGGTCAGGAGCTTTTTGTGATCGATTTGTATCGGTCATGTTTGCGGAACCCCTGGTCGAATCTCGCCCATTAACGAACTTAACCGGGGCATTCGAGATCCTGAACTGTCCGGAAAATTTCAAGTTTAAAAGTTCTTACGTTCGATACGTGTCAACGGTCGTACGAACAGAATTGAATTTTTCACGGTTTCATCATCGAACCTGTTCGTTTGAGGCCATCCCGAATCAAAATTCAATAAATACGGACATCGAGTTTCGAAAAATATACCTACATATGAATTTCCATACAAAATTGGAACTCTTTCAATAATTTCTATTTGAAATAGTATAAAAGAGGTATTCAACAGAAAATTACATAACAGTAAAATATAAAGATGAAAAATTGAATTAATTGTTCTTAATATTTAAATCAGTGTTGGTGTTCAGTTCAAATGAAATAAATTCTCGAAAAAAATATCCAAAAAGATGGAAAACCGGCACAGTTCGAGAATTTTATTCTCGGTTGCCGAATTGGATTCCCTTACAAAAATTCTACACATTATTTGAATTTTGAATTGAGCACCAAAAATTACTGTGACCAGACAATCAACAGCTCACACATAACCCACCACACTCTACAGAGTCGCTTATTCATCATAAGGCAAAAATATTTAATCTACACCTGTTTTTGGTGAAACAGCCTGTAGAGTCAGCATACGTTATAATCATTGAGTTGTATTTCGTCCTATGGTGACTCATTAAATTTGATAATCGGTGTGTAACGAATTCATTTCGTCCACAAACTGCATATTTTCCACCTCTCATATCGAATAATTACAATAATCCAAAATCAATGAACCTCGAATTATCGCTTATCTGCTGGGAAAATCAAAGAACCAACTGACAGATGAGATGCAGAAGCATAAAAGCTGGGACGCTGGCAAATTGCGCTGAGACGTTGGCAAATTGCAATTACTTACATGACATTCTTATCTAATATTTCTACTATTTCGTGATAAGCAGGAAAGTTTTAAGGCCCATCTATTTGTTTCTCAGCTCGCCTTTATTTTTGAATCGATGAGAAAAACACAATTTGGTCTTTGATTTCACATAGCACATACAAGAGGTCGCACGACATAAAATCACAAAATGTTGTTGAATAATGCACAGAAACTTGACATACCAAAACAAATTACACTTTTCGCGATTTTAATTGTTCTAAATTGTGTAGAAATTCCAAGTTGGTTGCAAATATAATCTCCATTTTGATTAACACTAGGTAACTTAGATAGACTGGGTCCTTAAATGAACAAATTGAAGTGCTTAGAGTATTAGAACTAAGAGTGGTGGAACGAGAGCAGCTTATAAAAAATTTACTGATATTGCATCATCCTTTGAGCTTTCAGTGCATTCAGAGTTCTAAGGAAGAGGAAACTATTCCTTTAAACCTATTCGTCAAGTCAATTCGTACAACATCCTGGTTCGCTAAAAATATCAGTAATAATTAAATTGAATAGCTGAGATAATATTTGTGCAAATATTTTGTTTCTTCATAAAAAAACAAATTTGGGACAAACAGTATAATTACGAAGATACATAATATATTCCACATTCTTCCAGTTCGGTGGAAGAACTTTCAATAGATGGAAGATATCGAAGTTGCCAGCTTAGTGAAAGGACATGATCGTTCCGCAGTCGAAGTGTGCACATGTAAACTAGCCTACGATAAGCCGTTTCAAGAGAAACTGTCCGATTTCGTATTCGAAGCTTCGAACTTCATAATAAGGGATTATGCTCTACGTTCTGAAAGAATTGTTCTAGATTGTCCATCTTATAGGTAGATTCGCATTCAAATATTTTGACAGCTGCCAAAAAGAATTGACAGCGTCTGTCAAAGCAATCATCCATGATCCTGGATATGATATTACACTATTACAGAAATATTTAGAACTTTTCGTTCATAATAAGCTTTTCAACATATGATTCGGGTTGAGCGACCTGGGAAAAATATTGCAGGTAGCTTGAATACTCATTCTCCATCCAAAGCCAAAATTCATCAATCTTGGATCTGTTATTTCAAAACTATCATGAAAACAAAATTTCGAGTGTCCATATTTACGGCCGCATTTTGCAGCGGGCAGAATTGAGTTTGACCACGTATTCGTGACCAGTGTGTCTGAGAGTATTCTAAATCGAACAAAATCAGAAAAATGCAGACTCAAAAGGAAGATAGTCACCCGTCGATTCATTGATAATAAAGTGCTTGTCAAAAGTTGAGGCTATTGATGTTTCCCGAAGATGCATTTTCTCCGTACAATATCATAGCACAGTACTCATCGGGCATTTAATTATGGCTATCATTCACACGGATGAAGTTCACTAGTGACTAGACGAGAGGAAATCGAGTTTGGTAAATCATCCAAGACAATAACGCCATTTTATATTCGTGAACTATTTAACTTTGTCCACGACTTTTGAATAAATGTTTCAAAAATAATCACAATTTTCATCATGCCAAGACAAGTTTTATCCGATGACGATACCAATAAAGCCCTTGGGATGCTCTTATATTAAGCCGGACTCCCATTACTCGTGTATTTGGCAAATATTTGCCACTTGCCTATATTTGGCATGTAGTGGGAGTGGTTCACTCGGCCAATACTTGTCAATCTTGTCATTCAAATTCGAAACTTCATCTACTTGCCAAGTACGCAAATAATTGTGTACTTGCCAAATATACGAGTAGTGGGAGTCCGCCTTTAGCCAATTGAGAGCATGCCTAGATGAGGTACATAAGATCAATATGGACTCAAACGAAATTTTCCCTGCAGGTGACTTCAATGTAGATGGGATGAAGGATACCAAAGGTAGTCGAGATCTGCAGGAGTTTGCATCCTACCTTCGACGAACCTTTAAGAGTGACTGCCACATCGAGGACACTAATTGACAATGTCTACTCAAACAGACACTCAAATTACAGTTCATTAACCTTAGAGTTGCATATCTCGGACCACAGGTGCCAGGTGCTGAGTTGCCCCAGGAACAATGTGAAACTCACGAAGGATGAAAGAAGACTAATCAGGCAGACTGGAGAAGTAAACATCAGGGACTTCAACAAAGCTCTAAGGAAAGAACCATGGTACGATATATCTTCCAAACAATCAGCAAACGAATGTTTTGACCAATTTTGGAGGAGATTTTTGGAATTATTTGAACTCACGTGTCCGGAAAAGATTATTACCATCAGAAATACACAACGGAAATTCAAGCTAAGTAAGGAAATTCAGGAGATGAAAACCAAACTGAATGCGCTATCGGTCATACTGAGCAAATAGGAAAGATGATGCTAGTACAAGAGCATACAACATATATCGCAAAATGTACAGAGAAAAAATCACGGAAATTAAGAGGATGGAAAACTCAAGGAAAATTGAGAGATGCAGATAAGAACTGAGCAGTGTGGGAGGTAATAAAATCAGGCACAACACAAAAGAATACCAACTGCGCACCAATGATAGACCCCGAGATGATAAGTGAATATCTAACCAAAGTTGGAACTGAAAATGGAAGTGATGGCACGTTGAATAATGCAAGTTCTTTAGACTTACATAAGCAAGCAATGGGGGATATAGAAAATTCTGTTTTCCTGGCAGAGACCACACCAGAGGACATATTGAGGGTTCCAAAAAAATCCAAGAAATGCAAAGACATCTATGGAATGTCCCCATCCATGCTCAAGAACATCTTACCGAGCATCGCAGGAACATTAACAATGCTCATAACAAAATGCTTCAACGAGGGCTATTTTCCAAACTTGAAAAGAGCTAAAATAATTCCGATATTCAAGGGAGGTGAAAACAAACCTGAAAATTATAGACCCATCTCAGTTCTCCCCAAGCCTTTCAAAAGTCTTTGAAATGGTCTTGAAGGATAGAATATCATATTTCCTTGACAAATTCAATATAATTTGCAGAGAGCAGCATGGTTTTCAGCATGCAAGGTCAACTAATTCAGCTGTGATCTCTATTCTGGTACAGGCAGCAGAATCTTTCGATTAAAAAAAGAGCAAGCTGATATCATGTGACCTGAGCAAAGTATTCGATACAGTTAAGCACGAAGTGTTAGTGCAGAAATTGGAACGCTATGGGTATGGCATCAGGGGAGTTCAATTGCTGTTGCTGAGAAGTTACTTGAGTGATAGATATCAGAGGGTAGCTGTGGGGGATGGATATTCGGAGTGGAGAGTAGTTCAATATGGAGTGCCTCGGGGGTCCATACTTGGACCTATTTTGTTTCCGCTTTATGTGAATGATCTACCACCAAATGTGCAATCAGATGCCACGGTGCTCTTTGTGGATGATGCCACTTTCTTCATTACTGACGATGATGAGGCCGAGCTCCAGAGCAGAGAGACTGATATATTCAAACAGGCTGAAAAATGGTTCCATGCTAACAACTTGAAGATGAATAAGGGAAAAACACAATATCTCACATTAAACAGCAAAAAAAAATGATACAAGCTTGAAATTCCCCGGCATCTACCTGCAGCCCAATCTGAGCTTCAGAGCACATGTAGATTTTATCATAAAAAAACTATCAATGGGAACCTATACCATAACAAGAATAAAACAAATCGCAGGGAAGGAAGCAGCTAGAGGAGCCTACTTCGCATTCTTCCATAGTGTAATGAGTCTACTGTTCTGGGGTGGTACAGGTGAAAGAAAAAAATATTCATCAAACAGAAGAGAGCAATTCGTGTTATCTGTGACCTGAAGTACACAGAAAGCTGTAGAAACCACTTCAAACAGGAGGGAATCCTTACCCTCACATCATTTTACAAACTGATATGCATATTATATGTCCATAACATCCAGGACACAATTGAGAAAAACCAAGCGAATCACGAGTACAAGACAAGAAGTGCCAACACCATATCACAGGATATCTGCAGCACAACTCAATGTGAATTATGTTGCCATAAATATTTACAATGAATTTCCTGAAAGCTTCAAGAATATGAATTTCAAAAGAATGAAAGAAAGATATGAAAAAATGTTGTGTGAAAAGGAGAACTACGAAATTAATGAATTCTGGAGCGACCATCTTGCATAGTTTCTTTTATGTAGTTTGTCCTTGCATGTAATATGAAATTAACTGTTCTATTCACTTTTATTATTGACTATAGGTACTAGACACCCCATGTAAAATGTTGATGGTTTTCACATTATGTAATTTTGAATGTGAATAAAGGCATTTGATTTGATTTTAAAGTGTGATATCACGTTCACTCTCACGGTACTCTGCCACCGGAACTGTCCGTCAAAGACCCAGAAGTGGTAGAACACTTGCTACCATGGAGGGAGAATGTATTCTTCCCCCATGCTTGCTATCACCGTCTATTTACTCTTTCGGCGAGGGCGGTCTCTCAGCACTTGCTGCATGGTCTTCGAGATGTCACAGGACTTCCATTTCCCGTAGCATAGTCAAAAGACATCAATGAAATCAATCTAACATTAAGACGCTCATGGAGAAGAGTCCTACTTACTCGTTAACACAAGCGTCAAAGATTAGAGGAGGCAATGGAACGGGTGCACTGGCGCGGGCGTGACGAATTGTGGTGCATACTCTTAACTCAGTAGTAGTCCCACCCTCGGGGATATGTGCGTGAATTCTGGCAGGTCATGAGACCGAGCTTCATTCCAAAGGCGTTCTGTGAATTATCACCTGCGGAACATGGGAAAAGTTCCCGATGATACCTGGCGCTTCTCTCAAGAAATCTTCGAGACAGTCGAACACCTACTATGCTATTGTGAATCTGTCCTACCGCCCCTCCTTTATATAGGCTCAAATTTCGTTTTTCTGAATAATTATGCACTGCCACATAGATCCCACAAAGTGATTACTGCTAAAGACAACCCCCTGTATTCCACATCTTGCATTACCTCCCCGTTCCCCTGACCTGAATCCAAGGGATCACGTTTGGAACCAATCACAAAAATGTTTTACCTTGAGTAGGAATCTTGCGCCCCTTGCACGCCGTCAAAAAATATCTTCTCAATTATCATATGTAGGTACGGACTCTCGCATCTCTTCTTTCGTTTATTTGGTGAATAGAATAAAATGGAATAGGATAGGATAGAATCACCCAATGACAAGATAGTGATTTTTGGATAACCTATTTGAAGTATTCCATTGATCTACATGACAAATTCAATCCGACTTGTATGAGTTTTATGATGGAATAATTGATGAATTATTCTTATTATTGATTATTCATTGGAGAGATTGAACATGAAATAAGCAAAAATATATATATCTCTTCGTCATACCGTACTTACAAATGCATTTGGCGTGAATGTTTTTTTCTTTTGTGGGATCGATTTTTGAGGATTCTCCATTTCATCAGATTGACATGAAGGTCGAACTGATAGAAACAATTCGTTAGCAAGATGATGCAAGTACGTTTTGTATTTACTACATTTTAACCTCGTCACTAGTCGATTGATTCCGGTCATATTTCAAACAATATTTATGCTTGCAATTAATGTGTTTCTTCCGGAAATTTATGCCTTATGATTAACGCCTGATAGGTTTATCTTATTTCTCATGAGTATATTTTCCTGAACTGATCCACCTAATTCTTGATATACAGGGTGCGGCACGGAGGATGGATGGTTTTAAAAAAATAATAAAAGCGTTAATTTTTACTCAAAAACACATTTATTGACGGAATCAGATTCTCAAAGAAATAGCATTTGAGACAGTCAAGTGTGGAAAATCACATCAGGCATGTGGTGGCCGAAATCGGTGATGCAGTGCTGGAGGCGCTCTTGGAAGTTCGCGTAGACTCTCTCCAACATCGCTCTCTCAACTTGGGCAACTTCCACGCGAATAGCCCTTTTCAATTCGTCCAGAGGCTAGAGTATACGAGACCAAGCCCCGAACTCTGGACGAATTGAAAAGGGCTATTCGCGTGGAAGTTGCCCAAGTTGAGAGAGCGATGTTGGAGAGAGTCTACGCGAACTTCCAAGAGCGCCTCCAGCACTGCATCACCGATTTCGGCCACCACATGCCTGATGTGATTTTCCACACTTGACTGTCTCAAATGCTATTTCCTTGAGAATCTGATTCCGTCAATAAATGTGTTTTTGAGTAAAAATTAACGTTTTTATTATTTTTTTAAAACCATCCATCCTCCGTGCCGCACCCTGTACTTATTTCGATTGATTATCATAGGAGCTTTAGTCGTCCCTATGATGAAATATTTAGGTACTATTTTGTTATTAATCGTACGTTTTTGAACATTTTTACTTACACGAGGGCCATATCATTTCAACAAGATGTCTGAACTTATCGAATTTTGTATGAGGAATGATCCGTAAATTCTCTTTGTTCGCCAACGGAAAACCATATGTTACATCTGAAAGTGTTGTTGCCAATCGAAAAGAATAAGATATTTATTAATATTACTACTATTACTAATTACAATTAAAACAAGAGTTGAGGAAATTCCTATGAACTCAAATACAATTAGGATATAGTATTCACATGTTAAATTCGAAAGAACTCGCATCTAAAGCGGCGTCCACACTATCCCGCGATTGGCTGTTGGCAATGCCGGGTTGGCAAAGCAAACGCGGCAAAGCCGATTTTGGCTTGCCATCTACACCTGAGTTGGCATTCAGTCGCAGAATGTCACATCATCCACACCACAACTGAATCACTGCGTGCGAGCCAACGATTGGCTCGTCCCCACTACCGGCTCTCGCTGGCTTCCTTTGATGGAGACCGACACTAGAGCGATTTTCGTTGGCAAACCATTGGCAGGGTAGTATGGGAAGGAAATCCAGCAGGAAAGAGACCGCTGGGGCAGCCGAGACTCAGATGGAGGGACAACATCTTAAAAGACCTACAGACTATGCAGGTATATGACTGGAAGGATGCCATGATAGACCGGGGCCGATGGAGGCAAATCGTTAACGCAGCCAAGACCCACCAAGGGTTGTAGTGCTACTCAGAAGAAGAAGAAAAAGAAGAAACCATTGGCTCAGTGGCACATGCCAACGGCCACGTCTACATTGTATTGGCTTTGCCAAATTGGCAGTGCCAACAGCCAACCGTGGCACAGTGTGGACGCCGCTTAGGAGATCCAGGGCGTTTTTGAAGCCATTGACATTTCCAGCCTCGACCAAAGCGCTCTGCAAACGGTTTCATCTCTCGAAAATTTTGTTGGTGAGAAAACTTTGTCGTTGAGAGGTTCTAAACTCTCCTTCGATAATTTGATGTGATGCCCTATCAGACTGTTGGTGTTTATTCTGTAGAAGTCTCTAATCCGTTAACCAAAGTGGCCATTGAGTGATCTGAAAGAGAATATCAACTCTCCTCTCTCACGGCGTGCCTGGAAATTCGGTAACCGGAAGAGACTGAATTCTTCCGTATGGTATGCGGGTATTCCAACGCTGAACGGACTCGAGAAGCTCTTCATCGTGGCGTGTGGAAGGCCACTAAACAGGGCCACCGTACTGCAGCATTGGTCTTACGTAACTTGTATAAATAAGCTTACATGTTATATGGCAGCCACAAAATGATTTTTGAATGGCATATGTTTAGAGGTAATTGTATAATGATAGCTATATGAAAGATTATCTGTGATTGTTTCAGTCCCAACTGAACGGAAATTCATCCCGAAATTATGAATGAAAACAATATTAAATTTTCGTCATTCGTTATCATTTCACGACAATTCATTTGCCATACCTCAACTTCCTCAGTATTATTGGATATTTCAAATGAACTGAACGTCAAAAGTTGAGGATATTGAAATATGCACCTACTTAATTTGTTTTCTCTTCAGAAAAAAACAATTTCCTTTTGAAATAATACAGGTGTCCCAGAATGAATGGATAATCCTGGAAGAGCTATTGGGCGCTCTGGACAAAACACAAAACAAAATCCGACCCCAGAAGAAATATCCTTCTTTTTGCGTTTCTGTGCAACACGCTCACAAATAAATCCAACTCATCAGTTTCTTCATGGTTAAATATTCTTCATTAGAATACCATTAGATATGCAGCAAACTGTTTGAATAATAAGAGAAAATCATTAATCGGTAGTCAGACGGATTTTGAATTCCGGAAAAAGTTTTCACTTCGAGCGGGAGTCGAACCATCTTTGGATTTCCGGCCCAACGTGATTCCAATTACACCATCAAAGCTTAACATTTTTCCGAAATTCGATGTTAATAAGTGGGGGAAACTCATTTGCTATCATCGGTCAAAGCATCCCCTCTTTACCCTCCAAGGCCGTAGCTAGAAAAAAATTTCGGGGGGGGGGGGGGTCCGACGGACCGTAGCTAGAAAAAAATTTCGGGGGGAGGGGGGGTGTCCGTTGAACTGAGCTCTAAAAAAAATTTCGGGGGGGGTCCGGACCCCATCGGACCCCCCCTGGCTACGGCCTTGTTACCCTCTTCCCATACGTCATCGACATTCTGTCGACCGAAAATCATGTAAATATTGGTATGAAGATAACTCCCGCTCGAAGGGAAAACTTTTTCTGGAATCCAAAATCCGTACGAATATCGATTAATGATTTTCTCTCATACATAATTCACACACGTTAGTCTCCAATTCTGTTAGAATAATTGTTGTAATTTTTTTGGAAAAATATACCCAACTCGAAATTTCATCCAAAAATAGATATCTTTTGACCTCTTGACGTGGTAAATGGATTTCGCTTAATTCCCTCCATAACTGTATCTTCCATTATGGTGCTTGAGCCATTAACACCGATGCCAGGAATTCGCGGTAATCCAGGTGACGCATGTTTATTGTCCTATAAAGGGGTGCAGCTTCACTGGCACTGCCATAAAAAAACTACCTCTGCACTTATCATGAATGAAACGCATATTGTCGTGCTACTCGACTAAATTTTCAATGTCCAGACACGTTTAGTTACTAAATCACTCGCTACTCGAAAATACTCGCCTGATGCGAATAAAATAAAAATTGCCGTGATGACTTAAACCCTCCGATAGTAGAAAGAACCCTAAGAAGAAGAATGCGAACCAGCTTTAAGAGTTACAAACAGTGGTCTACTTGCATTGAAGTACGTGGTCAACCACTTTTGGGTCTTTGGCGAACAGTGCCAGCGCCCAAGTACATTGAGAGTAATCGTGATATCACACTTTGGCTTACATTGAAGAAATAGGCCACTTGCACTTCGACCAGCCTGGCATCGTCATTGGTTAAGACTTGTCTTGGCATAACGAAAATTCGATTATGATTGCATAGAATCGTTTGATCTTATCCAAAACGAAATACAAACTGAAGAGAAAATCATTAAGTTGTGTATTTCTGACACACATGGACATAATATAATTGAGCTTGATAGGCACAAGGTTCACGAGGAACCATAAGGTTTCTGTAATTGTTTAAAGTTAATGTTAATGAATAAAATATCAAGATGATACGAAAAATACGCATCTTCGAAAAACATCAATATCCTCAACTTCCAACAAGCAGTTCATCAGACCAATAATGAAGATACAAAAAAATACAAATAGGTGTTGAACTTACCTAAGGTTAGATTGAAGGCCGGCTCTAGATCGGATCTGAAGACGAGACGCTGACCTTCCATAAATGATAGCAGCAAGTCTTTGCACTCATCATTATCAAATTCTTCAGCGTAGTCGATTGGTTTCTTGTTGTTAACATCACGAATGTCAGGGTCGCCACCACAACACAGCAATAGATGAAGATTCTCTGTTCTGCCGTATGCAGCGGAGATGTGCAAACCAGTGAGACCATCGTCAGATCTTCAAAAAATATTATATTATAAGAGCATTACTAATGATAAATTTCTTAACAATTTCAATCATTAGGGAGACAGCCTATGGGGTCAACATTCAGAATTGTGAAAGATATTATCGAAAATAACAAAGAAATAACCACATCGTCATAAATCATCGTGATAAGGGTGCTGATTAAAAAAATACACAATAGTCACGATGTTCGTTCAAAACTCTCGAAAAAATGGATCTTAGAATTTTTTTGCTCGTCGGAGAAAGCCAGACAAAAAGAATTTGAGTTACTTTACAAAACTATCGGTCATTTTTGGAGTGGCTGAGCAGCACATGAGTATTCAAATATTTGTACAAAGAGAAAAACAATATTCTATTCTGCAGTACTGATGAAGATCACCCTCATACTATTTCCCATTTCAGCCTTCGAAAAATAATTCAAAATTCAAAATTTTCAGATGACAATTCGACAAATTTCTATAAAAATTTCTCACCTTATATTTGGGTCAGCTCCCTTCTGTAAGAGCAACGTTGTATACTTTTTCGAAAATTCCTCGGATTCCTTTCCAACCACTAGATGAAATGATGAGATTCCACGTCCAGGTAAAATTAGATTGAAGTCGGCACCTTTCACAAGAAAGGTATCGATGGCGCTGAAATGCAAAATTTTAACAATTTTCATTGAATCCATGTGACGAGAACTATAAATTATAATGATAAACTAAATTAGATTGAGATAAAGATTATTGGTTTGGACAAAGCAAAATTGGTCAACTTGAATCTCAAAAACTCGATATAGGGAGGTCCTGATGGTACATACAGGTGTACCATGATTAAGTAGAATATCCACTAACTCACAATAGTACGAACCAAATTTCCAATAAATACTTTGCACTGATGCATCAGCCCACAAGAGCTCTCTCCACCCACAATAATAAATTTTTTTCGGCAACCGTCCGGGAAGTACCCACTTCCCGTCGTTGTTGTCATTGTTATGATCATCACAATAGCAACAAAATAACGGACGACAGTTCTGTTTTGATTAATTCAAATAAGAATCAAAATGTATAATAAAGAAATGTCTAATTGATTTGTAATTCTACACGGTTGCCGAAAAAATATTGTACAGGGTGGGCAAAATTGGTGCTACATGAACTAGAACCTTTTAACCCGAGGAGATAGATAAAAATGAATGCCACCTTATAGTCCTATTTTTTCGAGAAACTGATAATGCCATCAACTGCATTCCTCTGTCTTCTTTTGTTTCCGAGTTATAGGCCGAAATTGAAATTTGGGCGATTTCAACTTTGGTCATTATCTCCGTTTCTGTTTATGCTAGGATGTTGAAATAAAAACATTATACAGGCACTTTTCTGATAGCAATCCAGTGACGTACTCTGATTTTTTCTAAGAGGTTCATTTGCTGAGTTATAACATAAAGTTGTGTTTTTTCTTATGGAAACAGTAGTTCGAAATGACTTAGAAAGAATCGCCATTTTTTTCCCGTTTCAGAAATGTATCATATGTTAAACATCGCCCTCAGATTCGTTAAGACACTATGAAAAATATGGTTTGTACCTATATGGAATTCAAATTATTGAGTATCAAGTAGGCTGAATCATAGAATTATGTGTCTCTACGCATGGTGTAATTATTATTTCACGATTGAATACTTGACGGTGCGATCTCTGTTTGAAACAACTGTCAGTAATTAAAATTTGAAGTCATCGTTGGCGGCATTATGGAGATATTCCAAAATTACGAAAAATATGATATGTTGAAATGTTTCATTTTAGCGAATGAAAATAGTGGGGCAGCAAGTTATTCAACTGTGAAATAATAATAACACCATGCGTAGAGACACATAATTCTATGATTCAACCTACTTTATACCATTGAGTTTAAATATATATTTAAACTCAATGTTTATACTCAATAATTTGAATTCCATCGAGAATTCCATATACAAACCATATTTTTCATAATATCTTAACGAATCTGAGGGCGAAGTATGACACATAATACATTTCTGAAACGGGAAAAAAATGGCGATTCTTTCTAAGTCATTTCAAACTACTGTTTCCATAAGAAAAAACACAACTTTATGTTATAACTCAGCAAATGAACCTTTTGGAAAAAATCAGAGTACGCCACTGGATTGCTATCAGAAAAGTGCCTGTATAATGTTTTTATTTCAACATCGTAGCATAAACAGAACGGGAGATAATGACCAAAGTTGAAATCGTTGAATTTCAATTTTGGCCTATAACTCGGAAACAAAAGAAGATAGAGGAATGCAGTTGATGGCATTATCAGTTTATCGAAAAAAGAGGACTGTAAGGTGCCATTCATTTTTCTCTATCTCCTCGGGTTAAAAAGTTTTAGTTCATGTAGCACCAATTTTGCCCACCCTGTACGCAACACGCCTCCGGCTCGTCCTAGAATTTTGTCTATTCGTCCAAAAAAAACCTATTTTCTTGTTACGTAAATTACTATTACACATACCTACAATCTACACTTTATAATTTTCGAGTGAAATCACTCCTTATCCCTAAAAGTGTTTTCCAAACTCAAATTGTCGAAAACACAGCTTTTTCTTGAATAAGCTTCATATGCTCTGGAAAATGCTTCTAGCGATCAAGATGTATTTTACGCGAAAACTATCAATGTTGTGTTGAAACGAATTTTTGAGGGTCGAGTGAGCTCTATAGAATAAGCGAATAAAATAAAAAAATGTGAGCCAACTGAAATAAGTACTAATTCACGTAACAAGTCCGGAAAATAGGGTTTTTTTTGGACGAATAGACAATTCTAGGACGAGCCGGAGGCGAGTCCTGGAAGTCTGTGAGTCCAAAAAAACTATTTTCGGGCATGTTGCCTACAATATTTTTTCCGCAACCGTGTAGAATTACAAATCAATTAGACATTTCTTTATTATACATTTTGATTCTTATTTGAATTAAACAGAACAGAACTGTCATACGTTATTTCGTTGCTATTGTGACAACAACGACGTGATTTTTTCCGGCCTGGTCTGGAAAGTACGTACTTTCTGGACTAGGCCGGGAAATGCTAATTTCTCAAGAAAAAGCGGCGGGGAAGTGGGTACATCCCGGACGGTTGCCGAAAAAAATATTTTGACTCTTTGAAATCCCTCAATTTATAAACCTTGTCAAAGAAGATCCTCTACCATAAAATCCCTTTCCATCACATACCGGCGGTTCAAATTATTTGACATTTTCCGGTTATTCCTCCATCAATGAAAAGAACGCCACTAGTAACATCAAGGAGACTTCATGAATAGGTACTCAATGATAATATGAAACGATCAAAAATCCATCATTTTTAATTGACAATTTTTCGCGTCCATTGTTTTTCTGTTTGCGTGAATATTTTGATAAAATTACGACATAGTGGTGTCGATAATTGTTAATTTTATTCTTCATAATTAGGGAAAACAATTACATGAATTAAATGTACACGTTTCAGATAGTGTATTGGCCAGTATCGCTCGTGATCCACTTCTGGTAGATTGTAAGAAATACGCATTAGAAAGTGCCCTAATTTTCGAAACAACTCCAACACTGAGAGTGAAGATAACTAAAACTGAATCTAAAAGGAAACTTTTGACGCAGCGGAATTCAAGCAAAGAAGAATTTCAATTAATTGGAACAACTGCATTTTGACACAACACGTATTTCGAAATTTTCGTATTGCTTAGTTTTTCAACATCATTCCAGCAAAAGGAAAACATTTGAATTTTTCCAATGATGAATATTGTGATATTGATTCCATGGCATCTAAAACACGCCCCTTTAGGAATTGTCATATAGTCTACTGTATGAATACGTTCAGTTTTGATTAGGGGTGGACGAGTACTCGATACCTTTATTTTCAAACAGAAAATTAATTATCTACGTAATATGCATCCATAATTCCATCAGGGGCACAATTTGATAGACAAACAAGGCTGGCCGATAGTAGTCACCGATTTGCCGTGCATCTTTCTACAGCTAGGACATCAGTGTATCAAACGGCTTTTCTTTACCGAACTGCAAGGCTATGGAAAACCCTACCACAAGATGTATTTCCTTTTGGTTACAACTCACAGCAGTTCAAGACACGCACAAACTGATTTCTACTTAATTCATCTCGGGACGCTTGAAAAGGTGTTATAAGCTCAGTCTTTTCCCGAGAGATGCGTATAAAAAAAAATATATATGCATATTATCCAGCACTACCAAGACTTTTATACAGAGTGATTTTTCAAAGTGTTTCATTAGACGTATTCGAGGAAGGAATTTTGATACAAATTCAAGATTCAATTTTTAATATTTTCGTTTTAGAGTAAATTGTAAAATAATTTTAAGCAGAATCTACTTCCGGATGTAGCGGAAACGAATGTGAACTTCAAATGTTTCAAATGTAACACCCTGTATATTCATACATATTTGAATTCTTCATTCAATTCTGCACTGATTTGATATGTAGGTTTGATATGCGATTGTTGAAGCCTGATTGTCAAATTTGTTGACAGAAAGAGTGTCACAAATTGGTGTTTATATCTCCGAAATTGTTCATTGTAAGAATTTCTTTCGCAACAGTGGAACAAAAGAAAGTACGCTGATACTGCTTCTTGTACAAATTATGAGAAAATATTATACAGGGTGCTTGAAACGGGGCTTCAAAGTGAGCCTCAATAAAACTATGAGATCTCATTTTTTAAAATATATAATTTCGTAATTCCGATCGATTGCTCGTCAAAAACTTATTAGAGTGAGCCAAACATTTTAATCACATCAGTGGTTTTGCCGTTATCGAATAATATCCGAATTTCACGACTTAAGCCAGGTTTTGCTCAGTCAAATTCATTGGTATGCTCGTCTTTTTTTGAGTAGGTTATGTTAGGAATTCTCATTCTTAATTATTTTTATTGATCAAGCACTATGCAGAACAAGCAATAATGATTAGGTAGGTACACTAGAATGATATATCAAGTATGTTCCTTATTCGCGGCGAATGTGAAAAATGAACAATGCAGATAATGAACGATGATTAAATAAAAAAATATTAGTTTGAAACTATCACAACAACTTAGCTATTACAATAAATTTTTAAAATGGTGGCCCTCTTTATCTTAATAAACCTGATGTTTAGACAAAGAAACCTGGCGTTATTAGTGAAATTCGAATTTTATTCAATAATGGTAAAACTACTGATTTTAAAGACATGAAATGTTTGCAACATTCTAACTAGTTTTTGACGAGTAATCAATCGGAATTACTCAATTATATGGTTACCATTTGAACAAAATGAGATCTCATAGTTTTATTGAGGCTCACTTTGAAGCCCTGTTTCAGGCAACCTTTCTTTTGTTCACTGTAGCAAAAAGAAATTCTTATAATGAAGGATTTGGAAGATATAAACTCCAAATTGTGACTCTTTGTCAACAAATTTGACAATCAGGCCATAACTCAACAATCGCTTGATGTGATTGCGCATATCATACATCAAATTAGTGCAGAATTGAACGAAGAATTCAAATTTGTATAAATATACAGTGTGTTACATTTGAAATAACGAAGTAGATTCCGCTTGAAAATATTTTACAATTCAAGATGGGCGTTTAATGTAGTGTGTTGTCATTTCAAGTTGCATTTGAAAATGGTTTCACTTTGAGAACTGAAATTTTGTGGGTAAACTCAGAAAGAATTGGAGTTCTTAATGAGATAATTGAGATTAATTGCATTTCAACAGTTCGTTTTTTTTCTTTGAAAAATAGAAGAAAATGAGCCAACACATGCTTCTGTTTTATTTCAAACGAAAGACTCATGAAAATAGTTCAACTTCCGATTAAAAGTGAATCTACAGATAGTTTCATTCAGAAAAACAACTCGAAATACGGAATTGGCAGAGAATGGCCAAATTAAAATTTTAGCGGGAAAAAGTTTCTGCTTTACCCACATTTTCACTAATTTCATAGTTCAGCGATTTTCGGATAGAGAGCGCCATTGTACATTTCATTCATAATTAGAGAGATATTCATAGAACTCATAGAGATAATGTGAGTTTTATGGAGATATTCCATAAAATGCACGGTGGCGCCTCTTTCGGTTGACTTTTCCTACGCGCTTCAAACGGCAACCTTAAGTTAATGCTCTAAAACAAGAATACTGAATCTTGAATTTGTATCAACATTTCTTTCTTGACTACGTCTAATGAAACACTTAAAAAATCACCCTGTATATGTACATATATCAATGATTTGTCCAAATAAATATCATTAATATGTATCTCATCTCATCTAATTAGGCAAAATTTCCTGATCAAACTTTGGTATGCCAAAATTAGTACTCAAAATGTGTCTTTAAAGTCTAGACCTAAAGTCCACCTTGCTCCTGACGTTGCCATATGGTGAATGCGCCAGTAAGATACAAACATTCCCAATGGTTCCATGTTGTGGAATATTGTCCTGAAAAACTCATGGCTCAAAGTTATGACATAGAGTACTTGAGGTCATCACAGATCTTACTCCTCTAGACCTAGTGACCAATAGGGTAGTCCATGAGCCTATCCTCAGAATATCTAGAGGGTCTTCTTAGTCTGGGTTCCTAGTCATTCATGATTCAAACGAAACAAAGAGGTCAACATACAGTGGCCAGAAAATGAGAAAAAACGACACTTACTAGCTCAGAACCTTTCTGTGGTATAGGCAAATGCACTTTCAAGAGAGTTTTTTCAGAAGAGAGAAACATAAAGAGAAGCAATTTGGAGGAATTTTCCAGGAAAGGGTCATTCCAAAAAGTTCCTTTGAGATGTCGGAACTGCAAGAATCAAGAATTATTTGGATCTCGGAATAAGATATGTCTCTTCACTGGCGTCCTCACAGGACATTCCCGCCGCTTCCTGACTTGTCGGTGCAGCAGCGGTGCGGGATCTGGAACCTCTGTACAGAAACGTTACCGCGTTGCCTATTAGTTACACATTATGCGGTATAAAATCCTGCAGTACCGTTTGTGTTTCTATTTCTAGAACTAAAGCCGGCCATAGACATCGTTATTTTTCATCCGTTTATAACGCCGCGATACGAACCGTCCCGGCAAAAGCGCCAAAAACCGATGTGTATGGCGAAAAACCGTCGGTACGAATCGTCGGTACAAATATCTGCCGATGCTTGATTTTTGTCACGACGGTTCATCGGTTGTCGTGCCATACCGACTGTGTGTGGGGATTTCGTCGAGAATCGGCGGTTATTTTCCATTAGCGTAGTACAAGTCGCGTCCTTTCCACAAGTGCGTCTACTTCTGCTGTTTCTTAATCACTTCTTCTATCACTATTTTTGACCGGGATGGATCAGAAGACGGCGAATAAACAATTAATTGTGGATTTCATCCAGTTGGACAGGTTGCATCCTTGTCTATGGCGAATTAAATCAGCAGAATACAGGAATAGAAACAAGAATAGGGAAGGTTATGTAATATTATTGAAAAAATATCATGAATTGGAAGGAAGGCGCTGATATTAAAACAGTGAAGAATAAATTTGATTCTTTTTTATTCAGCACCGAAACCGCGGCCGCCACTGCTAAGAGATGTTTCCTCTTCATGACGTGCTTAATCGTGAACGACAGTAAAATAACGGGTAGAATTTACCGAAGTGTGTGGGCAAAACAGTTCTGCGATATGACTCGGCGGTTCGAATCGCGGCGAGGAAAACGGATGAAAAATAACGATGTCTATGGCCGGCTTAAAACCACGTGTATATCTCTTTCCGTCATTTTGGTAACTCCAAGTGCATGCAGTAAATACCGAGCGGCGACTGGACATGCATCCCGATATGCAGTAAAACGAAACGATCCCTTCGCGCTACCGACCATACCGAGCTAATCAGCAAACGCTCATTGAAATATGTATAAGGGTACGTACATGCCGGAGATGCAAGGATGAGCGCGGTGGAGGTCGCGGTCGCGATCTAGTTATAAATCGATGCCTGGCCGTACGGCGATGTATCGATTTATAACTAGATCGCGACCGCGACCTCCATCGCGCTCATCCTTGCATCTCCAGCATGTACGTACCCTAAGGGGTCGGTAAGGTTTCGGTACCGCGTATACCGAGCATACCGATACCGTACCGTTGCTGCACCGACAAGTCAGGAAGCGGCCTAAGGAAGCATATGATGAGAATGGGCTTGTCAGAATCTGACGATCTGTACTCGTCAGATTCTGACGAGTGATGAAGAAGAGGAATTCGTGTTGACCTGGTAACGGAGTGCCTCGCCATCGCAGGCCTGCGCAAGGAAAGTCTTTGACAAGAGAATTATAGGAGGAACGAGAATTCATACTCCTTGTAACCCTGTCAGATACTGGAGAGTGGAGTCCATTGGGGCTCTAGAGCTGGAGGGCAGAGATAGCGCAGTTGCGAAAACAGACTTTGTCGAAGTGGAATGTAACCCCTTTACCAAATTATAAACTTTAACTACGACTTGATAATCATGAGTCAATAAAACGCTTGTGTTCAAGCAAAATATATACAGAATTTCAATGATAAAGACAGTAAGAAGAATCTTTCGTCTGAGAAACTAATGCCGATAATAAATAGGTACATAATTATCAATTTGATATTTTCAGATACACCTTTCACAATTTTGAATTCATTTGAAAATTTGGGAACAAAGTAATAATGAGTTTCGGAAAAATTGAAACGAAATAAAACCAACAAAATTTGACAGCTGTCAAATTAATGAATCGGAATTATGTTATTACTCAAATTTTCCAAACTTAGATTTCTCCTGAAGTTTAATCTATTGTCATCAACGAATGTCTGAATAATTGTTCCTTAATAAACTTAAAATAAAACACATAAACCATCGTTAAATCATCGCCTCTAAATATAAACAGTATGGAGATCTCAAGGTTTATAAATCAAATACCAGTCGGTAACAATTAGTCAACCGGGGTTAAACATTCAAGAGAATCCCCAACAAACATGACTCAAACGGAAATTTCCCTAGAAACTAGGGAAATCGACTATAGCGGAATTATATAATGATGGAATGATTCGATGCAACAAGACTTTGATATCTCCTATCGAGCAAAACTCAGAGCATTTCTGGAATATGATTGTTTACTATTATCAGAAAGTTTATCACAAACATAGGTTCAAGTTACTTCATTTTATTTCATTTAAGGGAATTGCTCCTATTTTTAGAAAATTGTGACCATGAACTCAGGAAATGGACTACATGATGAATTAGAGATAATTTCATCTTTGGCAACGTGAAAGTCCTTATCATCAGAGTTCCATGGGATTTTCCGTTTTGGCAACTCCCTATGAGGATGATCAAGATAAAAGATTCGTTAATTTTGATCGAAATGAATCACACCGAATTACTCGATTTCAACAAAACTATACCTTTTCAACTTCAAATTGGGATCTATCAGAATCAAATTGGGAATAATCAAAATCAGATTGGGAATAAACACATTCAATAACAGGTAAATAAAATTCAATTTCCACAAACAATATTTAATTTTGAACGACGATCGTTTCGCCTCACTGAGGCTTCGTCAGGTTCTACATTTGAACTAATTAGGTGGTATAATAACAGGACATTATATAGGATATATACTTCAGCTTTCAGAACCTCTAACAACTTCAGATAAATACATTAAAAATAACAAAGATAAATCAAACAAAGATGATAAATCGGGTGTCTACAAGCTTACTTGTGATGATTGCCCATTGGTCTACATTGGTCAAACTGGCAGATCATTTAAAAAACGGATCCATGAACACCAGAAGAGCTATACATCAAATGGTCCACATTCAACATACGCCGACCATTTAAGAGAATTTGGTCATAATTTCAACCACAATTACGAAATTATCCATATCGAGAGTGAAGGATCAAGATTAACACTATTAGAATCACTCGAAATTAACAGATATAATTCTCAAAAAATTTTGTTAAATGACCAAACGGACGTTAATAGATCACCGTTGTTGAATATCTTCACGTAGATTGGAAAAACCAGCGGCAAAACTGAATAACTTTTATTGCCCCTGTCGGTACATCTTCTCGTAACTTGGGAATACCATCTAAACACCCCAATGTATACCTGTATATCCTATATAATGTCCTGTTATTATACCACCTCTAATTAGTTCAAATGTAGAACCTGACGAAGCCTCAGTGAGGCGAAACGATCGTCGTTCAAAATTAAATATTGTTTGTGGAAATTGAATTTTATTTACCTGTTATTGAACATGAATTTCCATCAAGTAAAGACCGAATCCATCAAAGAAACACATTCAAATTGGGAATAATCAATTTCAAATTGAAACGTCATTCGTGGCTATGTAAATCAAGATCAGGCATGATCAGAAGATCTTTATACTGATGAAACATGAAAAAAAACACTATTAATTTATATTTGAACTTATCAAACATTCAAAAAGTGTAAGAACTACTTAAAAATGTCATATTTGTGCTTGAACTCTCATTTCCAAAAAATTCAAAACATCAGATATGAACGATGAACATATCTTGTACAGGTACCAACTGTAATGGTTGATATATTTCTTTATATCAAATTTTCCGTTCTTTGAAGACTAAATTTTGTCTGTGTTATGTTTCCATTGCATACCGCCATTACCTGCTTTTTCATTGAATCTGCAGCTTTCTTCTTTGTATAAGGCATGATTATGAGAAAGAAATTGTAAACTTATCGTTCGTTACTTACTTTGGACAAATTTGAGAGTTAATTACATATCGAGTAATTCAAAGATCCGATTCACATTAGATGTCATTCCAATATGAAATTGATTATTCCCAATCTGATTTTGATTATTCCCAATTTGAATATGTTAGTTCCCTATTTGATTTTGATAGTTCCCTATTTGATTTTGATAGTTCCCTATTTGATTTTGATAGTTCCCAATTTGAAGTTGAAAATTTCTAACAATTCAAACCAATGTCCACGAAATGAAATTATGTAATGAAATTATTTCAAGAGGAAACACATTATGAAAAATGGAATTGAAAAATTACTCTCAGCTACGCATCGGACGAATTCGACAAAAATGATATGTTGCGAATCCTATTTTGTTTCAAGAATTCCCAGCATCAATGGTTATGGAATTTATCTGCACTATCAATGGAATAAAATACATTATACCAAAGGTACCACCGATTTCAACATACCATAGATGTAGTTCTTCCCCAGCTGTTAAAAATTTCAACTAGTTTGTTTGTACTTAAAATTATTCGAGTTCTCATTACTTGATATCCTGTGTAAATTGGTAACTCATATCATCATTGTCAATTGTCTGTATTGAAAACATTCTGGCAACGTCAACCGTGGGATGAATCAAGAATTCTAGGCTTGTGCCCAGCGTCGATATCCTGGTGAAGTTGATGTGACCCGTTCAATTCGAATCGATTAATAAGACCTAATACAGCGGGTTAATGTCCCCAAATGGTCTCAACGAAATGTTTGAATTCAATTGGAGCATTCAAGGGACGTTTTCGAAACCCGAGAAATTACTATACGTTGATTCCCAATGAGTACTTCTGGTTTTAACCCAAACTACAGATTTCTTTATGTTGAAGTTCTTTTTGATTATGAAATTTGGAATAATGGAAATTATTATTGCTTGAATTTTCTGGTTTTTCTGATTTGTGTTTTTTGTTGTTTAGTGTTCCTGGAATATGGGGGTAAGTTCATAATTTTTGTGGATTTTTCAACCGGAATGTGAGAAAAGATGATGTCATAATTTTTGTATGGTCAGTCATTTAGACTTTAGAGAACTATTTTCGAATAACTATTCCACTCATTTCATTTTTAGTGAGGAAGCTTCCTTAGCAACACTCGTTTCTCATCGATAAAACATTCAGATTGGAAAAACCAACAAGTTGATTTTCAAGGGATGAAATTTTTGACGTTTCTCAAATTCATAGATAGCTTCGAAAATGAATACCATAGAGAAAACAAACAAAGTTTAGTTGATCTATGTTGAATACTTATTTGTCAACTATCGCAATACAAGCCCAATGTGAACATATTACTGTTAGACACATTTTCTCGTGAAATAGTCATGTCGAATACCACTCGGGATGAAATTCAGGCAGGTAAAATTTCTCTCTTGTAATATTCAAGTTTGTTGCTTCTCGGCAATTTCGGTCATGACATTTTTCCAAAATCACTCGCCTAACGGCTCGTGATTTTGATACAAATGTCGTTCAAAAAATTGCCTCAACAACAAACTTTCATGTTACAATCGAAAAAATTTGCCGGCAAAATTTCATCTCTTGTGGTATTATATATGATAATTCAGAACTTTTTGAGACCAGAAGCTTGATCATTTATTTATAATACTTTATATTATTAAATCACGTTATTATGATTTCATTTCATTTGCTTCTTAATTCTGTGATTTTTTTATTCAAGCCAAAGAAACTAGTTGAGGCAATTTCGAAGGATATTGAACGTTTATGTATTCCATTTTTTGTAAGTTTATATAACATAGATATGTTTGTTTCTTTGTAGGTACATTTAATGGTTCTGGATAATATACGGTATCAGTATGTTCCCTTATTTGTACTTAATGTTGATAGATTTCTGTATACACCTGCTTTCTTTCTCCTAGGTGCCCCTCTGCACTTCAATTTTCTCTCCTTCTGGATAAAACCAAAGCACGTATGTCTGGAGGATAGTAGACTCACTGAAGGAGGCAGCCAAGCAAACCAACATACTAACCCTGAGAAACCTTCCAGAGGTTTAAATTCTCCTAGATGAGTTTGAGTTTTGTAATTTATTATGCTTAAATTCTGATCAAGCATCATAAATTCTGATCTTAGATTGATTTTCTGATTCAGTGATATGATGTCATTAATTTTGATTAATTTTGTTAGGTTTAACCATTTCAGAATATATGTACATAAATCTAGAATCTAATACTGAAAATATTTAGCTGTGAAATAAATATATGAGGAAAAACACAGAACACTGGTGCCCAGGCACGTAGCCAGGATTTTCTTTCGGGGGGGGCCCAAAATTTCGGGGGGGGGGCCACAATAAGTAAACATTGCAAATTTTGTCAAATATACAGGCATTTTTGATATATACAGGCATTTTTTGATATTTCGGGGGGGGGCACGGGCCCCCGAGCCCCCCCCCTCGCTACGTGCCTGCTGGTGCCCACTGCCGATACATACAGGGTCTTTCACGAGGAACCTCACCCATATTTATACGGGAAACTACTGAACGTATTTTCATGAAATTCAGCACTTATAAGTATTTCACGATGCTGATGAAATCTAAAATATTTTCAAGGCATGAGCACCTCCGGTTTTTCCGGAAATGACGTCAACTTCCGTTTTTCAAATTAGAACACCATTTTTTTATTGCAGAAATAGATTCCTTAGAAAATTTCAAGTTATTTTGATGTAACATTTTTCAGTTTTGGTTGGAAAATTCTCTCTGAGCGGGAAAATTCGAAAAAAAAATCGAAAATAGAGCTCCGCTGAAACAAGAATAACTTCGAGGTTTTTGGATGGAAAATTTTAATTTTTGGGATTTTTCAAGATGTAAGATTGATGTATCCACTTTGAAAATCGAAATCGCGATTCATGATACAGGGGGTGAAAAAATCGCTTTCAAAGTTAGGGATGACAAAATCGTGAAAAATCAATTTTTTCAAATTAGAACCCCATTTTTTATGGCAGATATTGAATCTACGTTAAAAAATAATGTGAGTGTATGCATCACACCCTTGCCCTAAAATGGATATTTTCTGAGTTAATATCCACTTTAGGGCAAGGGTGTGATGCATACACTCACATTATTTTTTAACGTAGATTCAATATCTGCCATAAAAAAATGGGGTTCTAATTTGAAAAAATTGATTTTTCACGATTTTGTCATCCCTAACTTTGAAAGCGATTTTTTCACCCCCTGTATCATGAATCGCGATTTCGATTTTTAAAGTGGATACATCAATCTTACATCTTGAAAAATCCCAAAAATGAAAATTTTCCATCCAAAAACCTCGAAGTTATTCTTGTTTCAGCGGAGCTCTATTTTCGATTTTTTTTTCGAATTTTCCCGCTCAGAGAGAATTTTCCAACCAAAACTGAAAAATGTTACATCAAAATAACTTGAAATTTTCTAAGGAATCTATTTCTGCAATAAAAAAATGGTGTTCTAATTTGAAAAACGGAAGTTGACGTCATTTGCGGAAAAACCGGAGGTGCTCAAGCCTTGAAAATATTTTAGATTTCATCAGCATCGTGAAATACTTATAAGTGCTGAATTTCATGAAAATACGTTCAGTAGTTTCCCGTATAAATATGGGTGAGGTTCCTCGTGAAAGACCCTGTATAGGATGTGAGTTGAAATACGCTGATATGTGCATGCTTTTCTCAGAAGGAACAATGCTCCATCAAAAAACTTTAAGTAATTCTTGTGAGGAAGCTTTATTACTTCATCTAAGCTGCCAAATTTCGATGGCAGCCAATTTGAAAAGAAAAGGCGCAAGTCCAGGACGAAAAATCTGGAAATCGTTATGAGGTAAACAATGTTATCGCGAAGATATTACCAGACATTAATAGAGTCAAAGTTTCACTTCTTCTCAATTAGAGATGTAGAGATAAAGATGCCGACATCACTTTTGTGGGACAAAGATTGAATAAAACCAATCTAATCATGCCTTGAACCGGATAAAACAGGATATCAGTGTTCGTAATTGAAATACATCAATTCATAATAATTACAACTGCGAAGTTTATATTACTCTGTCGTTTTGATATCGTGGATCGATAAGTTTGAGGAGAATCACTCGCTCTGGTTCTGGCTTACAAACATGATTAATTGATTGATGTGAAGTTTATTGTAGTACACTTTGACACCGGGCAGTGTCAAAGATCTACTTTCGAACTGTTCGAACTTGTTTTATTGTCTAGAAAAGCAATAAAACGGATTTAGCACCTGATAATAAATTAATTTATGGATTTTTTGTGTTTAAAATGGTACAACATAATATTGTTTCAATTTATCATCTATTTACAGTATGGTCCATCACCATCAAGCCTTTATGATCACAAATTGATTATGGAGGTATGGTATGATGATTTCAGCTATACATTTTCAACGAGGAAATTTGATGTCGGACCACTATTGGCATCTCGAGAACGGTAAATGATACGAAGTTGGTTGTAGTAGATAAAAGTTGCCTAATTAAGGCACCAATTTCTAAATATAATGGAAAAACAGAAAAAACCTTTTTGAGCGCTCGTTCCACTCGGACGAGGGCTAATGCTGGATTTCCATGCATCCGTCATCCGATGATACGATTGTCCGATCGTCGTTGTGATTGGCAGAAATTTTCAATTTTGAATATTTCTGCCAATCACACTCGACGGATGCATGGAAATTCAGCGGCGCATGTCTCCCCGAACCGCGACCGACGACGGACGCGGGTCTGCCGCGTACAATTTCCATAGAACTTATAGCACATGGATTGCTATTACCAGATCGAAAAGTAGGTAAACATCTCAAGTTGGAGGAATCTCTAAATTTCCATGTTCCCATGGATACGACCTGTCACACCGAACAGAAACACAGAAATGTTTGCCGAAATGCCGAGTGAATCGCATCTTGACGATTAAATTCATAGTATTTCTGTGTTCCTATTCTGTATGACAAGTCGTAACCATGGCAACATGAAAATTTCAGTATTCCTCCAACTGGAGATGTTTATCCACTTTTTTAAGCTGAGCAGCAAGGTTAATGGCATTCAATGTACTATAAGTTCTATGACAACTTCCTAATGATACATTTGGAAAACCATGAATACGGTCGTATCCATGCTTTTCCAAATGTATCAGGCGCAAGTCTCCCTGAACCGCGACCGACGACGGACGCGGGTCTCCCACGTACAACTTCCTGATGATACATCTGGAAAACCATGGATACGACCGTATTCATGAAAGTTGTACGTGGGAGACCCGCGTCCGTCGTCGGTCGCGGTTCAGGGAGACTTGCGCCTGATGCCGACAACTTCCGAATGATAAATTTGGAAAGCCATGGATACGGTCTCTCTCAAACGTCGCGTCCGACGTTCAGCTGAACGTCGGACTAGGAAATTATTGAGAAAAAACCTCCATGTTATCCTATCCGATTGCCCTCACAACTGCGGTCAATTTTTTTGACAGCTCCAGATATCCATTTTTGGCAGCTGCTGTAGAGGAATGTTTTACAGCTGTTTAAAACTTTTTTCGGAAGAACACAACATCGAAGAATAAGAAGACATAGCATAGGAAACTCATGCGGAAGCTAAACCATTCAGAGAAAATCCAAAGGAATTTGAATGAGTCATCAAGATAATAGAAATAAGGGAACTTGATAGCAATATTTGCGAAAAAACGGAAAAATATTATTATTAATAGAAATTGTTTTTTGTGGGAATAGGAGAATTAGAATATGTCAGATTATTTAGAACATATTAATATTATTATTATTATTTATTAGATAAGAGTGTAGAAAATTCTATAAACTCACACAATAAAATAACAAAAATTCAAGTGAACATAGGTTCAAAATACAAAAAAAAATCAAAACAAGTTCGAAAACAAAATTAGGTATACCTACTCCATTCACTTTTATAAAGTATCGCGGTTTGCCATGAAATTTTGACACATTTCACCGTGTATGTTTTGAAAATGTTGGGTTATGGTCATTGCACTGTCAGATACGACCACAACGTTGTCGTTTCTGCTAAAAAATCGTAGTAATTACGTATTTATCAAAAAGTTCATTTACTTGGGGAAATTAATAAATATTATGTTAATTCAGAAGACATTTAAATACATTTTTGCACAACCTGAAATACTCCAGCATGAAAATGTAGTAGTTCTACGAAACCTGCGCCACAGTTAAATCTTCGAAGAACTAACTCCATTTACAAAGTTGAAAAAGAGTAAATAGAAAGTAGACTTGGCAATGTCGCTTAATTTTCACAAGTCCCAACCTGCGTCTGTTCTAGGGGAAAAAACTTGATAAACCTAAATCATGGCCAACCGCAATACTCTATGAAAGTGAATGGAGTATATATACAATGATATGAACAGAAGATAAAAAGAGAATAAATAACTGCATAAACCACTCATCATACATGTTCTTAAAAGCATTCACCGAACAAGCACCAACCACAGTGGGAGGTAAGCGATTCCAAACATCGAACACTCTATTGCTAAGAAAATGCTGCCTCTGAGTAGATCTGAAATTTTCCTTCCGCAACTTGAATGCATGGCCACGCAATCGAGAATCAGTATTGAGCTTAAAGTGATCCCAGGTTGGAATTGAAGAGGCCATGAAGTGCTCTATATACGATGACTATAAGATCGCCACGAAGACACCTCTCAGAGAACCTAGGGAGATCCATAAGCTCAAGTCTCTGTTCATAGCTAGGTCTCTGCACACCATAGGCATAGGGAATCCTTGTCGCACTACGCTGCACTCTCTCCAGAAGCTCCGCATCACGAACCAGCGTCGGTGCCCAAACTGGCTCCGCATACTCCAAAATAGGTCGTACATAGGTGATATAAGTTAAACGGCAGGTGGCAGGGTCACAACGGTAGAACGACCTACGCAAAAGGTGGAGTAATCGCTCAGCTTTGTTGGCGACATGCAGAATGTGATCAGACCAGGACAAGTCCTCAGAAATAATCACTCCCAGATCACAATGGGAGCTTTTGTTTGGAATAACTCGACCATTCAAATAGTAAGGGACTCTGGGATTGGCCCTGCCCACGTGAACAACCACACACTTCAGGAGGTTAAGAGGCAAACACCATTCCTGCGACCATCCATACACAGCATCTAGATCATCCTGGCTAGCGCAATGATTAGAAGTAGGCTCACCAAAAATTTTAGCGTCATCAGCGAAAAGCGAACACCCGGACCGAACAATATTAGGTAAGTCTGACGTATAGAGTAGGAATAATATGGGAACCGACACGGATCTCTGCGGAACACCACTCTGCACCACCCTATAGGATGATAGGGCATCCCCAACTCGTACATGGAAGCTACGATCAGAACGAAACGACCGAATCCACGAAAGCAGGTCACCACGTATTCCCAAATTCCACAACTTATATACATTTTTATTCATTCAACTGTAATTAGTAATTACCTACATGTAAGGCTTTTCAACTACCGACTGAATTTACAATCTGAAAATATAAGATATAAGGAGAAACAATAAAAAATTTAATTAAAAGATGATAAAAGTGAAGGTATAAAGTAGCATATCACATTCAATTAACCAATTGAGCCTCAATTCCCCCATGCCAATGTTGAAAAAATAATGCACTATACTCTCTGATAATAGGTGCGTCAAGTTGGTGACACACCCCCCGAATTTTGGTAATTTTGTTTTGGGAATTTTGTGCCCATTTTGTGCCAATTTGTGCCGTATGTTATGAATTTTGTGCCCGTTCCGTTCTCGAGATATTTCAAGTTTTCCAAGTGTGTCACCAACTTGACGCTGTGACACACTTGTGGAAATTTGAAATTTTTTTCTTTCGATAAATTGTGCCCATTTTGTGCCAATTTGTGCCGTATGTTTTGAATTTTGTGCCCGTTCCGTTCTCGAGATATTTCAAGTTTTCCAAGTGTGTCACCAACTTGACGCTGTGACACACTTGTGGAAATTTGAAAATTTTCTTCTTTAGATAAATTGTGCCCATTTTGTGCCAATTTGTGCCGTATGTTGCGAATTTTGTGCCCGTTCAGTTCTCGAGATATTTTGAGTTTTGTTTGTGAGGAGCGTCAAGTTGGTGACACACCCCCCGGAATTTGGTATCAAATTGTTTTGGGAATTTTGTGCCCATTTTGTGCTAATTTGTGCCGTATATTATGGATTTTGTGCCCGTTCCGTTTTAGAGATATTTCGAGTTTTTCATGTGAGTCACCAACTTCACGTTGTGACTCACATAAGGAAAGCTGGAAATTCTTCTTTGGATAAATTGTGCCAATTTTGCGCCAATTCGTGCCGCATAGTATAGATTTTGCATGCTTGCAGTTTTTGGATGATGAATAGATAGATGTAGCAGAATTCAAAGAAGAGCGTTAATTCCATTTCATAATATTATGTGATCATTTTGAAGTATGGGTTGTTGAACTGGCAGACATTCGGTGAAAACAACCAAATTTCAATGATTCGACGACCTTTTCACTTAGAATAATCAATTCGATAAAATAATTGAGTTGATGAATTAATATATAGGTACAGGTTTATCGAATACGTTGACACATCCTCAGTTTCAATTATACAGGGTGTTTGGTAATTCGACGTGAACCTTGAAAAGGAATATACTAGACGTCATTTGCAGTCAATTGCGTCGAGTGAAGCATGGTCCGAAAATCTATGGTTACGAAGATATCGCGATTATTCGACTTTTTTGAAATTTTCTGCTTCGTTTTGTGAAAACTACTCGACTCTAAATATCCAATGAATATTTTTTTCAAAGCTGAAGAGATGGTCCTCGTTGCTGCGAAAAAGTATATTCACTAAAAATTCAGATAACCCGAGATTAGAGGGTCATAAATGGCTGCACCTGTTTTCCTCATAAAATCTTGATGAAACAGGTGAGAATTACTTGAAAAAAGTATTATGGACTTGGTGTACAAATCTCAAGAAAAACTTCCCTGTCTCATCAGCTTTCCAAAAAGGTACATATGTCAATAACTCCTTCATGCAATCTAAGTCCTTTATTTCACTCGGCGTGATTCGTAAGCCGTAAGCGGAGCGGGCCATGGTTCGATCACTCGGAAAGTTGACATGATATGAAAGATCACATATTAAATTATCAAACTGTTAGTTGCTTGCAGTTACAACAATAAGAAAAGTTAATTTTTCCTGAATAGCCGTTGAAATCTTCAACAATCGATTGAAAGTACTCCAATGGCTTGTTGTGGAAACGCAGAATATGCTGACATTTTGTGTGTGTCACCAACTTGACGCACCTTCTGATAATACCACATTGCAAATGCCCTCATGTGAGTGAGAGGTGACGGACTTTTGCTGTCATTGCAAAGATGGTCATCTGATAACACCCTAAGAATAATCTTTGGCACTCTGAATATTATAGAGTATCACAGCTTGGGTTCTTCTCCAGACATCAAGAGAGCAGAGGTGAAATTCTGACAACATTTACCTTAACATAAATATACTGCAAGAACCGTATCTGCACTTTCTCGATCTCGTTGCTGTGGGTGCAGCAAGTCGGTGACCAGATATTTGCAGCATATTCTAGATGGGGTCTCAAAAGGGTTGTATAAACTTGTGCCAACATCAGAGTCTTTACTGTTCCGTATAACAAATCCGAGTACTCTACAGGGTCTTTCACGAGGAACCTCACCCATATTTATACGCGAAACTACTGAACGTATTTTCATGAAATTCAGCACTTATAAGTATTTCACGATGCTGATGAAATCTAAAATATTTTCAAGGCATGAGCACCTCCGGTTTTTCCGGAAATGACGTCAACTTCCGTTTTTCAAATTAGAACATCATTTTTTTATTGCAGAAATAGATTCCTTAGAAAATTTCAAGTTATTTTCATGTAACATTTTTCATTAATGTGCCCGAATTACATAAAAACCCTCACCGAATTCGGGATCCAATTCTCGAGAGAATTTAAATAGATTTCTGATTTTGAATACTTTTATTACTGGTAGATTTTAATATTTGAAAAATCTGTAAGGCAACAATGAACATCTATGGAAATCTTTCAAATGTATTTTCTTTCTCAAAGTCGAGAATTTCGAAATGTGGCAGCGATTTTAGAAAGTATACAAATGTAATTATCTGATTCTTTGGTGTTATCTAGAATAATTCTTTCTCATCAAATAGCAGTCGTGAAGTTTCTAATGTCTTCTTCCATTTAAAAAGATCTTGCATGAATTCCAACCAATTCAATAGTTCGAGTTCGAAGTCAATTATTAATATTCAACTGATAGAGAGCAGACAACCCTTTCTACGATAGAGATGAATTTCGATAAACATAACCAAAATGTATTTCACGTTGACAACTGTTGAATCGATTTTATACACGTAAACCATGCTGACGTATGACGTGAAGAGAAAATCAAACGGGATAGCGTGCTCTCCTCCTATTGGTCGAAATACGGCACCGTTGGTGTCTTTTAATGTCTCCTCGCCAAACATATCGGTTTTTGGCGCTTTTGCCGGGACGGTTCGTATCGCGGCGTTATAAACGGATGAAAAATAACGATGTCTATGGCCGGCTTTACAGTTGTTTTTGATGTTCTTGGCTCGGGTAGTTAGTTCTACTTGTTCCAATTCTATTAGGTCCTTATCAGGTACTTGTTGAGACGAATACTTGGAATGGTAATGCAAATACCTTTTTCTACAACCGGGCCTAACTAACTACTTTCCCGCATTGTTTTCGATTCGGAAAGTGTCACTTTCCCGCACTAGTGCGGAAAAGTAAATATGTGTTGAATTTGGATATAATAATACCTTTAACATGAAATTTCTTAATCTACATACTTACTTATATATTTAGTTAAATATTTCAAATTATGCAGTTTCATCCATGTCAAACTAGTTATTAATGCAGATTTCCGTTTGAAAATTATTGCATTTTCAAAGAGAACTTGACATCCTTCAAAAATTATGACTGGCATACATGGATCTGTATGTATTTATTTCTATGTCACGGTCTATGATTTACCCATAGAACTTAGAGTACATGGAATGCCATTAGCCTTGCTGCTCAGCTTGAAAAAATGGATAAACATCTCCAGTTGGAGGAATACCGAAATTTCCATGTTCCCATGGATACGACTTGTCATACAGAACAGAAACACAGAAATACAATGAATTTAATCGTCAAGATCCGATTCACTTGGCATTTCGGCAAACATTTCTGTGTTTCTGTTCTGTATGACAAGTCGTATCCATGGGAACATGGAAATTTCGGTATTCCTCCAACTTGAGATGTTTACCCACTTTTTGATCTGGTAATAGCATTCCATGTACTATAAGTTCTATGGATTTACCGCATAGAATCAAAAAACTCCTTAATTAATGTGTCAAAACGAATATTCGAGTTATGAAGAAGTTTTTTTTCATCTTATAATACGGTTGTAGAAAAAATATTGTTCCTATCTTGGGCGGAAAGTTGTACTTTCCCGCACTCGAGTGCGGGAAAGTACTTTCCGCTTGATAGGAAAATAACTATTCTCTATTTCAGTATCGTAATGAGTTCAGTACAGTACTATTGTTTTCAGTTATATTTTTCGTTTCGTGGTTGTCAACAATGACTTCCAATCCTATCAATTTCAACACACGTCAATTTGGAAATATCAATTTCGTAACATTGTAATGAAGTTCGTAATTTTCATTCATTCAGGTCCTATTTTCATATATCATTTTTCCAATAATTATTCACGATTTCAATGGAAAAAAGGTTTAATTCAATAAATTCAATATTGCAAACAGAACCGCAAGTTGTAATGAAGTCCTTGATCAATTTTCATTCATAAAAGTCATGTTCTCATTTTCCCAATAAAATATCCGTGATTTCAACGAAAGGAAAATTTAATTCAATAAATTCAACGTTGTAAACAGTGCCGCAGGTATAAAAACGCCCGGGCACATGCTGAGCGTTGCGATAAGGGGCTCGTATCTTTGTTGATTTCACGTTTTTCAACGGCCGGGGATTTTAAAAAACGGAGATGGAAATGTCGAATAGTATGAGAATTCTTTCGATTCATTTCTGGAACAAGCTGACGTCAATTTGAACCAATCAGGAGACGAGATTGTTCCCTTCTTTCAAGATTTTCGAATTTTCAGCGCGTCATCACCCCACCATTTCCGAAGGTTTTATAAGGGCGAAACAACCTGCGGAAGGCTCTCTTTTGCTCTTTTACGCTCGTTTAAAAGTTATTGGAATTATTTTACGCTTCTCCTCGTTTTGAATACTCATATAATTTGCCAGTTTAATTTGACCAGTTTAAAAATTCAGCAATGATTTCTTCGATTTAATTTCTTGTGGAAAATGAAGTCAGTGCGAGTAAAATTCGAGACAGGGGCCGTTTTCTCGGCGAGTGATCTTTCGATGCGTATACGTTTTGTTACCGTACGTTTTGGTATTCTTGACGGATGAACATTTCGACGTATACGTTTTGAAAGCGAGTGTTTACAGCGAGCGCTTAATATCATTCGTTTTCAGTAAAGTATTCGTTTCGTTGACGTTGTTAGTGGGGAAAATATTTACATTTGTGGATATTTTCATGTGATTGTCAAAAAGATAGAACTAATGGAGGACGAACCATTTTTTTGATTTCTTATCTGATTTATAATTTTATTTTCTTGGTGATACCTTAGTCTCTGTAATTATCAGCAACCTTTTTGAGAATTGAGATCGGCGAGATCACAACGGGGTTACGACCGCGCTTCACCCCTTCTCAATTCGATGAAGGTGGACGGATATACGACAGACTTCGTCAAGTCGAGTAAATCCCTTTCGCTGGGGTTACTCGCCTGAGCGTTGTTGGTCCACCGCCGTGACCTGCCTGTATTTTATCCACATTATTTCAAGATTATATCTTGTATTATTATTCCTTTGTGTTTCCTTAATCTCTGTATTTATCAGCAACCTTTTTGGGAATTGAAATCGGCGAGATCACAACGGGGTTACGACCGCGCTTCACACTCTCTCAGTTCACTGAAGGTTGACGGATATACGAGAGACTTCGTCAAGTCGAGGGGTTCCATTTTTCTGGAACTACTTGTCGAGGCGTTGTTGGTTCACAACCGTACCCGATTAATATTTTACATCCTTTTCCTTTCAAGATTACATCTTGTTGATGGGATTATTCATGCCCATTTTTAATAATATTGAATTTGAGGATTCGTGGCTGTATTGGACTATTAAACCCAACTGGGTTTAATTCCTTTCCTCTAGAATAGTCCAATACAGTGTTTCCTTAATCTCTGTATTTATTTTAAGGTTGACGGATATACGAGAGACTTCGTCAAGTCAGTTTAAAAATTTAGCAATGATTTCTTTGATTTAAATTCCCGTGGAAAATGAAATCAGTGCGAGTAAAATTCAAGACAGGACTCCCAGGGGCTGTTTTCTCGGCGAGTGATCTTTCGATGCGTATACGTTCTTCTGTGTTATCGCACAATTTTATTTTATTTTTTTACGGGGAGACAGGGTTTTTTCGGCTGAGGTTTTTCCCTGAGCTCTAGTATCATACGCAGAATGTTATGGTACCCCGTTTTTTTTTTAACCTCAGCTAGGACCTTTTTGTTTCACTTTATATTGTATTATTTTAGCTCTCTAATTCAAAAGAATATATATATATATCGTACGTTTTGGTATTCTTGACGGATGAACATTTCAACGTATACGTTTTGAAAGCGAGTGTTTACAGCGAGCGCTTAATATCATTCTTGTTCAGTAAAGTATTCGTTTCTTGACGTTAGTGGAGAAAATATTTACATTTGTGGATATTTTCATGTGATTATCGAAAAGATAGACCGAATGGAGGACGAACCATTTTTTTGATTTCTTATCTGATTCATAATTTCATTTCCTTGGTGATACCTTAGTCTCTGTAACTAGTATGGGCCAGCTGATCTACCTTTTAAGCAGTTATCCTTATCGGTAGGCCTCCGATCGCGGAATCTGAGCGCGAGTTATCAGATTGTGTTCCGGGCTTCCTCAATAGAAGGCTGTGGCCAAACTCTGACAGCTTACAGCTACAATGTCAAATAGTTCTCTGTGATCTCTGCAGATCGGGCGATTTTATAGGAGAAATGTCAAACTTTGATTAATTTTCCTGAAGAAATGGGGAAAATATGAATACCAAGCTACAGGGTGGGGCAGAAGAACCTATCCGATTTCAAATCCCTTTTTCTCAGAAGAGAGAGCAGGTAGAGTAGTGGGGTAAAAACCGTTAGAAAGCTGGTTTTATGCCATTTGTCAGTAGTCAACATGCCTTGGTCTGGTGAACATCGTGCTTTTGTTATTGAGCGGTTTATCGAATGCGGCGGTTCGATAATTGCTACACAACGTGCTTTTCGAATTCATTTCGGACTCGGGCGTCATGATCCTGTTCCACATCACGCTACGATTAAAGTGTGGGTGTCAAATAAATCGAAGGTTTACCAGCATCGACCAAGGACCCTTCTTGCTTTACGAAGGGAAATTGCTCGGGCAATTGAAGAAATTCCTGTGGAAATGACGGTGAAAGTCATGGAAAGCTACCGCGAGCGCCTAAATAAGTGTATCCGCTCCCAAGGACGACATTTGTGTGATGTGCTTTTCAAAACTTAAATTTAAAAATGGCATAAAATTTGCGATATGTTAATAAAAAAAATTTTTTGACAAGCTGAGTGGTTTTAATTTTATAAGGTTTTGAAATCGGATAGGTTTTTCTGCCCCACCCTGTATTTTGCGTTGACTCTTCCTCTTTCGGTCCGTATATTTACATCACGGCCAGGATATCTGCGAAAAAAGTTTTATCGAGTTTAAAATTGCCCTTTTCTCCGAATTTTTTCGCGATTTTCGTGAATTTTTTTAAAATATTTCTACATCGCCTAGAGAATCGGAATTTCGCCCACGTACGAATCGATCATTCCTCTTTCCGACCGTGTAAAAATTCCTTTCCTGTATCGCAGCTCCGCTGCGATTCTTCTGGACCCACTTTTTCGACAGATTCCCCGGGCCGGACCACAGAGTTACCGTTTTAGTATAATATAGAACAAGCTCAATGTGACCATATTCAGACACATTTTCTCGTGAAATAGTCGAATACCACTCGAGATGAAATTTAAGCAGGTAAAATTTCTCTCTTGTAATATTCAAGTTTTTTGCTTTCGGAAATTTCGCTCATGACATTTTTCCAAAATCACTCGCCTGACGGCTCGTGATTTTGATACAGATAGCATTCGCGTAATTGCCGAAAGCAACAAACTTTCATTTTACAATCGAGAAATTTTGCCGGCACAATTTCATCTCTAGCGGTATTATATATGGAAAAAAACTTGATAAACCTAAATCTTGGCCAACCGGGATACTTTATTAAAGTAAATGAAGTATATTATCGAAAATATAGGGTGATGCTATACTTTTATGTATACCTATATTTATGACATCATTATATAGATCATTCTTGGAAATGTGACCATCTTACCTTCCTAGTTATTGAATGTATTTCAACTGTGAAATAAAGAAAAGAAATAAATAATGAAACCTGCTTCTCTCAGTCAACATCTTTTTTTTCAGAACTAAAGTTCAACAATAATTCTTTAAATTTCTTGTAGATTCTTCAAGTTTATGAGAAAACCTACGGCTCTTCTCCATAAAAGCATAATGTACAATCGTACTTCCAAGAAATAATTCTTGAAGCAATCGTAAACAATTCTGCATGAAAACTCCTCCCCCAATCCTTGGACGTAATCTTCGATAATCATAACAATATGTAATTATATGGCGAATATGATAATTTAATTTTGGATTGTTGTTCAGTTGACAAGGATCACACAAATACCAAAAAATTCTCAGGATTTGGCGTGACTGTTGACACGATGAAGAGTTAAACTTCGGACTGTTTTCGACAGGGAGTCATGTTTTCGGAGGTTCTTTGGCGTCATGATATCTTTCAAGAGATATTATAATGAATAACATTGTACAACTTGAAGATAGCAAGAGTACACAGGGTTGTTATCAATTATTCTTCGTGTTTCTCTTCAAAAGCAAGAACGCAAGCTTACTTTCATTATAAGCTTTCAATAAGAAATCCCCTTTATAATTTAGAAAGAAACATAATACCAATTTGGATTGTGTCCCTCATGAGTGAACCTGCCCCAATTTTCTCTTACTCATTGTTCCAGTGTTTCTTTGCGAAAAAATTTGACGTCAACACAACGTTCTGTAGTTGAAAAAAATTTGTGCCAACTGGGGTGATTTGAAAGGATGAATTTTTGCACGTTTTGTCGCGAGATGAATTAAAGGCAAACCTCTATGATGCTCAGTACTGATTCACCAAGGACTGAAGAATAAACGTCTTGAGGTTTCGAACTGATAGTCAAAAGTAATGGATATCCTCATTATTAATTTTTCAATTACTTAAACTTTCAAGTTAGAGGGATTATTATATTCTGCTTCATCCATCGTGAAGCAAGTTTTCAGCAAGTATCACCATTAAATAAGTTTCGCAAAAATGTATCAATTCAATTAATGTATGATACCACTGACCAAATATCGCTTACAACTAAAGAAATAATGATCAAATATACACCATTCACTTTTAAAGAGTATCCCTGTTGGCCATGATTTACTGTATTCACTGTATACGTGAAATATTTTCAGTACTAACAGAGAAAAAAGTTTCTTCAACATTCTCCAGGTCTTTGGAATTATCGAATTCACATAATATTTTCTCAAATTCCTTATTTTCCCAAAGTAAATAAACAATTTGGTGAATAGGTAATTACTACCACCTCTATATAGAACGGCCAACGTTGAGTAATTATCTGACAGGAAAATGACTATAACCAAACAATTTCAAAATATACACGGTGAAATGTGTCAGAAATTCATGGCCAACCGGGATACATTATGCACTATGCCGGTAATAACCAGCCTATTAATAAACAATCGCCAGCAATTCTGTGCCCTCGGAGTCAGACAGCGGGCTCCTTTTGATGCCATTACTCTTATTCTGCGCATGAAAGTTAAACAGGCAGGGACGCCCTTTTTATAAATTGTTCGCAATAATTCATAACGAAGCAAAATCTCTCGAAATATGGAGAGGATTATTCTATGAATAACCTTCTACAAATAAAAAGAAATTGAAGTTCATTATACCGTATTGTTATCAATTTCTAATACTTATCAAAGCAATAAAAATTGATTTCGCTCATTCGAAATATATTAAATGAAATAAAAATATCAGCCGCAATCAATTTTATATCTGTATATTCGGTAAAAATACCTTTCCCATTTCCACAACAAGCAATTTGCCTCGCAATTTGCTCAAGTGTAATGAGTAGGTTTATTTATGTCAAGTAAGCTATCAGTGAAACACGAAAATTGATATTTCGAATTGAAATTGACCTTATCCGTCTTTATTGGGGACCTTCATAAATTTATTAACTTTGGTTAATCTGATCAATTAGAGGTGATGTGTGGTGAGAATTCATTATCAATAAAACTGGTATTTCTCCGAGTATTTCTTGACAAATAGAATAAGCGAATATGTTTCATTTTCCATAATAAGTCACAAATATAGGGTTATAAAATTATCGAGAATAATAAAATCAAGAATCCTCTCAAATACGTACCACACAGGCATACTTTACCCCGGATCTGGGAAATAACAATCCATGTGAAGTTGGCCACATCCACACATACACTCAAAGACAAAAATGGATAATGGAAAAAAAATCATAACTCACTGAAATGAGATGGTATTGCAATCAAATTTGGATGTGAGCTTGATAGGTTGATGAAAATTGAATCCATTTTCATTTGGGGACTTTGAAGCCTCAGGAAGGGATTTGTGAGGGTTGTTGGGGGTGGTTTCTGACAAAAATCATCAGGGCTATTCACTAAGTGAAGTGGTTGTCACAAAGCTATTCTGATAACAACTTTTTATAACCACTGGTGACCACTTTCAGTATTCTCTAATAAACGGTTGGCAACTGTTGTTATCATAACAACCTTCCGTGAAGATAGATATGGCACCACCGCAGAATAGTTCGAATGTACTGTTTATAGATCTAAAATTACACGTCTTTGGTGGCGAATCCAAAGATCAAAGCGCCCTCTTTCGGCAAAAATTCCAAACTACGGAACCAGCTTAACATTTTGGGAATATTCAAGTGATACTTAATTAAAAGGATATACCATACAGATCTTCATGTTTGTCATGTCGCATCTGACCTCATTCACATTCTGATCATAGTTTAGGCAGATGTAAATCTTTTCGTGTTGCTATTTTGTAGTATATTACCATGAAAATAAAGAACAATAATTTATTTACATAATTTCCATCGAATACCTCTTGAATTGTCGATCCGATTAGAAGGGAATAAAGCCAATTTGTATAACAAAATTTTATAAAATCGACACTGCACTGTCAATAATACATTAATTCACTGAAATTATCCACAAAATCATCACGAGAACTAAGAAAATCACTTAAAATAATCTGTTTTCATTTTATTTGTTTTACCTTTAAAATATTTTTGCTCCATATTTTCTCTGATAAAGGACATTTGTCATATAGCAGCATCATGAGTTGACCCTGAGTAACGAGTATTTATTGAAGTTACATATACTAGCATACCCCTTTCGGTTGTAATAAACAGCCCCAGGGTGAATTTCATTATTCTCTGGAGGATTAATGATTGCAATATGAGATATGAGTACTATCTATGCATCCTACAACAGCACTACACACCTTTGTATTAATTCATGAATTATTAAAAAGTCCATCTGCACGGGAAATGCCATTTTTATAGATTTAAAATATTTAATTGATCACATAAATACAGAAAAACATTCCAAAATAGTGCCCAACGCACGTGGTTTTCGTTAACAACACCTCTAAAGCTGTTGCCAGTGAACCACTTCTCATAGCCACTGGTTGTTCTACATAACAACTTTCATAGCAACTTACACAAATAGTGAATACCAATTTCACGCTTAGCAACTGGCTGTGAACATAACGACGATTTACAGTTGCCATCCATAACAACTTTGCTTAGTGGGCGGAGTAGAATTCAATGAGACCTCTGGCGGAAAAAAATTGTAATTGAAGCAACGAGTAAAACAATTCGTATTGCATTGTTTTTATTCTGTTTTTTGTCTTCATTGCAGATCAAGTTTGATTTTTTTTGTACCTTTTTTAAAGTTTTATACTTTGAATTATGTCGCTGCATAATCGAAACTGTTCTGTATTTGGTTGCACTAGCCGTGAAGGGAAAAATCCCGATTCATATTTCCATAAATTTCCTCCCATGGGAAGAATGGTAAATATTGAAAATGCGTTTGGAGTTCTGGAAAATATATCTCAAAAGGCTAAGGCAATTAAACTAAAAATGGGGAAACCAGTTATAGATAGTATGTCCGTGTGTTCCTTACATTTTAAAAGGGAAGACTAGTCAAGGTTAGTACCAAGTGTGTAATACATAGTTATAAGTTAATAGTGGATGGTGATGGTGTAGGTTATATTTCTTAAGGTGAACAATATATAAATGAGTAACATATTCTTCAGGTCTTAGTAAAAAAAAGTATCACAGTCAAGCCACGAAGTATGTTCCAGAAAACGAAGAGAAAATAAGTCGGTATTAAAAATTTCAAATGATACTCAATACAAACGTACCTTCCCTGCAACTTTTGTAGATATGACTATATCAAAAATGAAATAAAAACACGAAATCAGACCTAAAACTAAACAGTTAATTGAACGCTTGTTGTACTTTTCACAAACAGCAACCATACCTATTACTCCAAAAATAAAAATATTGGGAGTCAAAATTTAGATTAACAACACAAAGCACTAAAGCACAATCAAAGAAAAACCAAAAGTTTCACAAAACACCCCCTGAAAATAACTTAAACAGCAAAATAAAACCACTTCAATATCAAAGGGCTCATACGACATCTGATTTGTTTTACTCGTTGCTAAGATGACATTGACATTTCAGAGCGCCACCTATCGAATTCTACTTTTCCCAATAGCCCCGCATAACTCGACGAAATGGGAGTGTTCCACAATGAGTTTCGAATATGTGTTTCTTCAATGCCGAAAGAATGAAATGCAATACCCCTCATAGTTTGTTAGCTCCAGGTTTGGAGATTTGGGGGTTGTTTATGAAAAATGTTCGACAAAATTCATATATCGAAAAAATGGGAGTGTTCCACGATCAGATCATATGTATTTCTTGAATCCGAAAGATTGAAATACACCAAACCCCATAGTTTGTTAGTCCCCCAGGTTTGGAGATTTGGGGGGTTGTTTATGCAAAATTATGAAAAAAATTCATATCTCGGAAAAATGAGTGTTCCACATCCACGATCAGATTCGAATATGAGTTTTTTGAAAGCCAAAAGATTGAAATACAAAAGACTCCATAGTTTGTTAGCCCCAGGTTTGGAGATTTGGGGGATTTTTTATGAAACATGATAAAAAAAATTCATATCTCAAGAGAATGAGAGTGTTCCACGATCAGATTCGAATATGTGTTTCTTGAAGGCTGAAAGAAGGGTTGAAATTTTTATTTCTTATATGTGTGTATTGCCCGTATTGGCAGTATTACAGAGTATGACTGTACATAACTGGTAGATAATTCAAGCATTTAGTTTATACTAATGCCACAAGAAACCAAGGAAAGAAAGTGTCATACTATTCTTTCCATTCAAAGCCTGTGGTAAAACTTGAGTTCCATCAATGGAATCACCTGTTAAAACTTCAAAACGTATAGCCAAAGAGTAGCATCTGCACAAATTGGATTCACAGTTTACACTCTTCACAGAAAGTGGAATAGTTTTTAGGATATGGCATACATTTTTTAGGTGCAAATATTCATGCAATGCAATTAATTGCGAATAATATGAAGTTCATATTATGAACACAGTTATTTCTAAGAGTCTTTGGTTTGTATGTCTCAATTAAAACTAACCTAATGTTCTCGTCTTCTAGTGCATCATATAATAAAGTTGCTAAAAACACTTCCTTGGCGGTCTTCCCTCGGTAAATACTCATTTTCACATAGCCGATTTTATTTTCATGAGACACTCATTAAACTCGAAAAAAATTCCTCACGGTGTGAGAGCCCGCTGAACTGACCACTAAAAGTTTCACTCGGTACTGTGCTTTGGGTTACAATGATTAAATTTTCGCATATTTTAATTTATAAGCGAAGAGATAAGAAACATAAAATTGAAAATATAAACATTGATTTGCAGGTTATGTTATTATGATGAACATCAACATCAAAGATAAGGAACTACTTTCAAAGACTCTACTATTTTCCAAAGATTATATAATCTTTGCTATTTTCATTTGACATAACGATTTTCTACTACAAGTTCTGACATGGATGCATCTATGTTCTGACTTTTCAGGAATTAAAAAAAAAATAATGCATAATTTCTCATTTTGACGTTTGTTCCTTAAATGGGTCTGTATTTCCATAAATCCAGAAGAATTAGTTTTTTGTCTTTGAATAAATCATGGAGGTAGGAGAAATTCTCCTTTTACGTCCCTGATCCGAAAGATTTCTTCGATTTCTTGTGCTTGTGTATTCTATGTTCTAAGTTGTGTCCTGTGGATTAAACCATAGAATCAAACGACGAACTGATCATAGACTACCTGAATTGGAACGGATGTTGATGTTGGTATGGAGGGTAGAGATAAGGAGAACAATCTCTTATGGCGCATCTGATCGAAAAGTGTCCAGCGGAGTGGAACAAATAGAGTAGTTCAAGAAATCACCACCTGGCGCTAGTATAGCAAGAGTGTAGAAACCACGTTGAAACCTAGAAGCATAGAATTCTATGCTCCTAGTTGAAACTCAGGTAGAAATCACGGACGAACTGAACGAATTGAAGATGACATGATATTTGTGTCTTTGTCAATTTTCAACCTTTTGCGACACCAGCGCCTCCTTATTTGTGTCAGTTTTTGGACACTTTCTAATACACGGAGTTACTTCTCCTTCCCTCTACCCTCCATAGATGTTGGTTGATGTGTTGATCCTGATCAGCTGTTTTCCTTCAGTCCAACCTGAAACCTGTTTTAGTTTAGAATTTAGATAAACTATTTGATTAACTGTCGATAAACAAAACACTGCCCCTTCACAGGTTTCAGAGCAATATTTTTATATAAATTATATATTATTTGTTCCAGTAAAATGAGTACATCCTACAATATTCAACGCGATTGTACAGAATATTGCAGATCTGTAGTACATGGAAATCAAATAAATAACGCTTTAACAACTTTGGATATTTCTGGTCTTCATTTTTGTTCTTATTTAAATTATCTATGCACCAATTGTGATTTAGTGAAAGATTCTGTTGGGAGGACAGCTCTGCATGCATCTGCTACATATGGATATATAGAGGTAGTAAGATGGTTATTGAATAATAAAAATGCTAATATTAATGCAAGAGATGATGAATCTGGGTATACACCTCTACACCGAGCCCTTTACCATGGAAGGATACATGTAGCAGTTGAATTAATAAAAGCAGGTGAATATTCTTGGGCAGAGCCTTAGACAAAGGTCTGAGGGCAGAGCTAACAAAGTGTTGTCTTAATGAGGACGAAATAAATATTCGTTTTGAGACATTCATGGATTCTATTGCTGGATTCAATGAATTCTTAGACGAAGAATATTCTTGGTCCAAGAATAAACCATAGAATTACTATAAACAATAAGAATAGAGTAAACTTTAATATATTATGAAATCCATTCTTTGAACATATTCTTCTAGGTGCTAATCTTACAATTCGTGATAAGGATGGATTGACCCCCTACGATCATGTTATCAAAGATGGGCTGAAACCTTACCTAAAAACTGGTATTTTGTATACTTGGGGTCTCAATAAAAATAATTCCTTGGGATCATTTAGTGCCAGAAATGCTCCTGAATGTTTAGACTTATTCCATAGGAAATATCCCAGGGAAAAAGTACAGCAAATATGCATAGATCAGTTTCACAGCATTATTATCAGTTCAAGTGGAAGTGCTTATTCTTGTGGTCATGGGTTAGGAGGTAGATTGGGTTTAGGCTCTGAAAAAACTGTTGTTGAACCTAAAAAAATTAATTTTCGAGGTTCTGATAGAGTTGAGATAGTTGAAGCTAGTATATCCAAAAATCACTCTTTATTTTTGACATCTGAAAGAGAAGTAAGTATACTCTAAACAGTCTAAACCAAGGTGCACTATTAGGAAATCAGATTCATGAAATGGATTGCACATTGGGTTCAATAAAACTAGAGATAGTAAACTGAATCAAATATTATTCCTAACTAAAATACAACCATATAAGTTATGTGTTCTGGCTTGTTCATAGAATGTCTTTGATTCATATGAAAACAAAATTAACTGGTAGTGGCCATAATGTTGCTTTTTTACTGAAGCACTCAATTTGTGATACTATTGAGCAGTCCAGTTCGCTATATCTATCAATGAAATCAATTGTTGAAACTGTAGTAAATTTCTTGTTCTTCTATAGCAAGAGCTATTTCAACCCTTAATTTTTTTCCAGGTGCATGCATGTGGAATCAACACTCATAGAGTATTAGGTCTGAAACCTCCACCAAGTGCATGCTACCTTCCTGAAAGATTGAAATTTTTTCATGCTCAACCAGTTTATGGTATAAGTACCGCTCAGTATCATTCTGCTGCTTGGACTTCCAAAAAATTATATACCTGGGGCCTAAATGGAGGCCAGCTGGGGCATGAAGCAGTTCATGGAAATCATATTATTTCTCCTAAAGAGGTGCGATCTATTGTTGTTGGAGAATCTTTTATTAAAAAAGTTGTCTCTAGTGATGGTGCAACTGCTGTCTTGACAGGAAAAGGTGATGTTTATGTGATAAGTGACTTTATGTGTAGAAGAATTGTGTCAAGGTAAATAGTATAATTATTCTATGTTGAATGGAGGAATATTTGTTGAAGTAATTGTTTTAGGTTATTACATGTTATAGACTTGACCATGATTGGTGGAAAATTGAATACAGACTTAGATGAAGATTTGAAAATGGAATCATCCAAAGAGTTGAGAGTCATTCTCCTTACCAACACTGGGCATTTGCTCTTGTGGCAAGAGTCAGATCCTAGAATTTGTAGATGTAGTTTTTCCATTCCTAGGACGTTAACAGTGAATCAGGTATCGATGAATTGTAACGACATCTTATTTGTGACAAATTATGGAGAGTGTTATACGGGTGTTATTCAGAAAAAAAGACACAAAATATACTGGGATAAAAAAGATTCTCCAAATCTCCCTGTGGCCCCTGTTACAATAACCAAAATACCAAGAATATATAGGGCTATTTCAATTGCAAGTGATTCGAAAGGTGAAGATTTTTGTGTGATACAGGTGAGTTAAATGAAAATCTAGCAATTTCACCTTTAAAAAAGGTGCAATTTATCGGCCAATAAAGTGCTTCACTATAAAAAGTTTTGGGAGTCTCAATCATAGAGTCCCAAGCATCACATATATACAGGGTGACCCAAGGTGTTCCAATTTTTGTTTTTAATGATATCAAAAACTGTACAAGAATCTGTCGTTAAAATTCCGTTTCTAATTGGCACCCCTGAAAAAACTACCCCCAGATATTTTTTTAATGGCACCCTTATATTTTTTTCACTCTAAATGATTCCCCAGTAAAATAAGAAATATGTTGAAACAATTTTTATCATTTTACATAAATTCAACCCTTAAAAAAATATTTATAATTTCCGGCACATCCACCATTTTTCTCAGTAAATTCTCCATGTCTATGTTCTATACTCAATAATTATTCCATACTCAAAGGTTGCCACCGAAAACAATGCCAGTTTTTAAAATAAAATAAGTTGTCAATAGACATAGAGAATGGCTTGAGCAAAAGTGGTGAATGTGCCGGAAATTATAATTATTCTTCTTAAGGGTTGAATTTACGTAAAATGATCAAAAAAAATTTCAACACATTTTTTCTTCTACTAGGAAATCGTTTAGATTGAGGAAAATATAAGGGTGCCATTTGAAAAAAAAATCTGGGGGTAGTTTTTTAATGGGTGGTAATTAGAAATTAAATTTCAACGACGGATTCTGGTAGAGCTTTTGATGCCATTTTGAAAACATTTTGTTTGAACTTTCTACCTTGTCCGAGAGCCAAGATATTGGCTGTTTGGAACGTCTTGGGACACCCTGTATATATTCTTATGAAAAAGAGCAGTGGGTACATATTTGTTTTGGACATCATGGCATGTGTAATGAAAAGGCGACAAGGAATAGATCATTCAACAAACAGATTGATTTATTCCCTGCTCGTAATCTCACTATTAGCAGAGGGAATGATGCAAGAGCAAAGATAAAAACCTCAGCAAAAACTCTGTCTCCCTGTATAAGTGTTGGGATATTGGATTTGTTTACAGAATAAGCTGATATTCATATTGAAGGGGCGTTCGGTCTGGTAGGGTGAGCGGTGTGGAAGACCTTGTTCGTATTCGTATTCACATTTCATTTGTCATTATTTATTTATATTGGCAAATGATTTGTGTCTTATTTGTTTCATTCATCTAGGTAGCTGCCTCAATAGCTTAATTTTCATATTTTATGTTTTCTTCTTAGACTAGAATTAATTTTCCCTTTTTCCAAATGGGTTGACGAAAGCAATTTTCAATAATCTGAAACAAAAAAAATCATAGAAAACTGGGATGAGCATTTCCTAAATGCAAACACGATACTTTCAAAAAAGTGTGGGAAGTGAAGTTTTTAAATATTTAACACTCAAAGGTATCTCTCAGTTTTTGAGTGCTAGTCCTAGTTTATACAGGGCGAGTCAAGCGTAACGCCTCGAATTCTCGTGGCCAAATGGTACATTTATTCAGTAAACGGTCTGAGGAAGTAAATGTGAGTCGATTTTGACTACATTTTAAAAATAATGACATTCATACAAGGTGGTTGAAGAGAGCGTGACACAGGGGCGTATCCAGAGAGCGAGTCTGGGGGGGGTAGTGGTAAGTTTTAGTGACCTGACTGATCTTGAGTGAAGAAAAGCGGGGGGGGGGGCGTTTTGATTGATCGAATCTCATTCATAACATTTTTATTCAAAAAAATATGAAAACCTAAGAAATAGGCTATTCAAAATTTGAAGGAAAAATATCAGAAAGGTTAGTGAATATTAATATTATACATTAAAAATTTAAACATAACCTCTTCTTCTAGCATCAGATATGATTCAAAAATCACAGAACGAAATCAATTCGCCTCTTTTTATTACTAGGAAATTTATCATATACCACTAGAGATGAAATTTTGCCGGCAAAATTTCTCGATTGTAAAATGAAAGTTTGTTGCTTTCGGCAATTTCGCGAATGAAATTTGTATTAAAATCACGAGCCGTTAGGCGAGTGATTTTGGAAAAATGTCATGAGCGAAATTGCCGAGAAGCAACGAACTTGAATATTACAAGAGAGAAATTTCACCTGCTTAAATTTCATTTCGAGTGGTATTCGACATGACTATTTCAAGAGAAAATGTGTCTGAAGATGGTCACATTGGGCTTGTATTGCGCTATTGGACAAATAAGTATTCATCATAGATCAACTAAACGTTGTTTGTTTTCTCTATGGTATTCATTCCCGAAGCTATCTATGAATTTGAGAAACATCAAAAATTTTGTCGCTGGAAAACCAACTTGTTGGTTTTGCCGATGTGAATCTTTTATCGATGAGAAACGAGTGTTGCTAAGGAAACTTCCTCACTAAAAATGGAATGAGTGGAATAGTCAATAATATTGTCCACCTTTATTGTAATGTATCTTTATATAAATAACAATGACAGCCCAACTAACCTATCCTGGCCCATTGTTGACCGAAGCCAGGTTTTAAGTGAGGAATAACTTCTTTCAGCAGAGGCTACACTAACGGTTAGAGTGACCAAAACTTGGAGATATTTTTTCACCAGTGAAATAATACTTTCATCGCAGGACGAATATAACGCCATACCATCTGTTGTGTTCTCTGCCATGATTTGCCACATAGCAAATTCTGCTTTCAATTTCAAAAGCATCAAATCCTTATTTTTCAATTCTCTAGGTTGTTCAAATACTCCGCGACTATTCCAAGTGTCCGATTTCTTATTGAAAACTGAAGAGAAAAATATATTAAACTCATAGGCGTTCAGAGATTCTTCGTTGAATCGATATTGCAAATCTTGTAATACATAATCCAACATAGGAATATATAAATGAATTCGGAAAAAAGATTCATCATTTTCTGTAAGTATATTTGAGCGATGCGATTGTCTCGGGGTTACTCTTGGTATTGTAATTTCTATATATTTAATTTTTTATGAATATTGGATACCAAAGCGAATACGTTACTGAAATGAAGTTCGAAGTTTTGACTTGTGCATGCCATTCGCTGATCTATGTATGATCTATCTAGGAAATCGTTCTGATAAATTTGATTGTATATTTCTTTCTTTCAAATGTTACGTGGAACATCAAATAACCTGAAAAAAACCTTTTTCATTAGTTTTTGTTCAATGTTTGATATATTTTATATTTTCAATTTAATTCGAAGATGTAGCAAATGTTCTTATAGGAGGGGTATTGCAAATTTTCTTCTGGGGGGGGGGGTAATTACCCCCAGTACCCCCCCCGTAAATACGCCCATGGCGTGACATATCAAAGTTATGTTTTCTCAAATGGAACACCCTGTATTTTCTTGCATTTTTGAATTATTTGAGGAAAAATTATTGAACATTGCAAAAGTATCCATAAACCTAACTCTCTCCGTTTGCGAGATATTCAACTATTTCTCAAAAGGTAATATTGTCATATTATACAGAGTTTAACAGCCAAATGGAATAAATTCGATAACGAATAAATGAGGGCGTATTGGGAAAAACGCTCGGACACGTCGATTTGTAATTTTAAATGCGCATATTTTTCAAGAAAATAATATTATATAGGGTGTTCCATGTGACCGAAGTCAATACCAACTTTCTTATTTCAAATGCAACCCCCTGTATATTATTTATTTTTTGGATTCTTCAGAGAATTCTATATAGACACAATTCATGCACAATGTCCTATACCTATCTTTAACTATTTCGGAAGTATTAAGTGTTCTCAGATTCATTGCAAAAATCAACGTTTTAGATGAAAATTACAGTCGAACTTCGATAAATCGACATTTTGATAACTCGAATCGAATTGGTTGGCAATAGCGCCAACATTGAGAATTAGTGTAATTTTTATTCGATAAGTCGAACTTCTATAACTCGAATATCTTGATAGCTCGAACGAAATATTTGGCGGCACATTCGATAAGTCGAATTTTTTGGAGGAATCCATCGTTTACGTGTGATTTTAACGAATCGTTTCATAGCTTAAGCGAATGCCGTGAACTCATTTCAGTTCAAAAGTTGTAAATTGTGAGGTTTCTCGACAATATCACTAAAAATATGTCGTCAAAACGTAGGTACTTTGAAAACTTCATCTCTTGATGAAAAACATAGACTTTTAAATGAAGTGGAAAGTCGTGCACGAAAGAAAGATGTAGCTTCAGAGTATGGCGTCTCAGCCAACACTGTAATGATTATCAGTGCAGTTGGAAGTAGTGGTGCGTGTGGGAGTCCCAAAAGGCTTAAAAATCCAATGTACGCTGACGAAGCAGTTTCAGCTTGGGTAAATGTTATTTACCCACATGAACAAGACATGAAATATAGTACATTGTTTACCGGGTAGGAAAAGCCTAACATTCCTTAATGAGGCGCAAGCCGAGACTTAGCAACACAGAGTCCAGGAATGTGGCTTTTCCTACGAGGTAAACATACTTTTTTTCCGCAAATAGTTTGAAATTCGACATAATTCAATCGATTTTGCGAAAATCACGCATTATTTCATTCATAAATATATATATTCTTATGAAATGGAGCTGTTACAGATTTGTTTTTAATTATGGCATGTGTCTCGAAAAGGCAACAAGGAACAGATCATTCAAACAAACATATTGATCCATTCCCCGCTCCTAATCTCAGTATTCATTCATAAATAAATGAAGCTTTGAAATTCCGAATGAAATTGGTTGCAGTACAATGGAAACGTATAAATGTTGAATTGTCAAACTTGAGAAATATTAATTATATGATGAAAATGAGGATCACGTCCTTTAGTTGGACCAACAACATAAATGTGAGAAATGGACTAGCAGAGATCTAAACTCCGAAAGACACCACCAGGTGGCACCACCACAGCAAGACAATGACATACCGGTTTCTGGCTTCTTTGCCGTCATCAGTGCCATATAGCCTTATACTGCGGTAGTAACCTGCATTGTCTTGCTGTGGTAGTGCCACCTGGTGGTGTCTTTCGGGGTTTAGATCTCTGCTAGTCCATTTCTCACATTAATTATATGTTAGTGTTTTCGAAGAAAAAACATTGCAAAATGATAAGTGATGATGAATTTTCTATTTCTGGGACTCCTCCAGAGCTGGTTGAGGCAGCGAATACTGCTTCAGTATTATTGCCAAAGAAATCAAGAGAAAAGTTGGAATATGCATATGTTGAACACTGGCAATTGTAAGGAAATATCATTTCCCCACAGTAAGGAAATGAATATTCCCTAACAGTTGTTAAATCTTGTCTTTTTCTAAGAGAAATGTCAGAAATGTCAAAATTACCTTACGTTTTGCGGAAAATGTGTTTTTTTCAATAACTCGAATTCTTGATAACTCGATTTTTTTTTTTCTGGCAGATCATGATTCGGGTTATCGAAGTTCGACTGTATTTTATTTCACAATTTCGGTACATTACACTTAAAACCTAATGAGTAATACTGATTATTTCTTAATTATAAAAAAAACAAAAAAAACATTAAAATGTTATTTTTTTTTAAATATCTGAAAACACTTAATATTTCCCAAAAAGTTGAAGATAGGTATTAGGATATTGTACAGGGTGGGCAAAATTGGTGCTACATGAACTAAAACTTTTGAACCCGAGGAGATAGAGAAAGATGAATCCTAAAGGTAGCATTCGGATCTAGGCAGTCGCGACCCGGCAGCCGCTTCCCGGCAGCCACGACCAGGGTCGCCTTGCACCGCTCAAACGGAATTGCATGCAACGCTTTCCGATACAAGCGACCGTGCAGCGCGGCCGGGAGGCGTGGCCACAGCGCGACTTTGGCAGCGCCGCCGAGCCGCTCTGGAAGCAGTATGGTCGCGCTGCCCACTCATCTTGATTGTTCTTGTGTTTTGGTGTAGTATAGAATGGAAGCGTTTACCGATGAAAATGACGAGTTCCTAGTAGAACTAATAGCCCAAAATCCATCGCTTCAAGATTCTCGACTCAAAACATATAAAGATAATGATATTAGAGATAATATATGGGAGGATATTGGAAAAAAACTCAATAGAACGCTTTCGTTTGTTTAAATTGTCAGACATAGTTTAAATTAATTAATTGAAGTTGATTCATGAAAATTTTGCTATTCAGAACAGGACCGAAATGCACATTTGTTCGCACTGGTTTCTTGCTGACACTGTGGCAGTCGCCGCCGGGTCGCTGGTATCCGTAAGCTTGTGGCAGGGGGTCGCGACTGCCTAGATCCGAATGCTACCTTTATAGTCTTCTTTTTTCGAGAAACTGATAATGCCATCAACTGCATTCCTCTATATTCTTTAGTTTCCGAGTTATAGGCCAAAATTGAAATTTGGGCGATTTCAACTTTGGTCATTATCTCCGTTTCTGTTTATGCTAGGATGTTGAAATAGAAACATTATATAGGCACTTTTCTGATAGCAATTCAGTAGCATACTCCGATTTTTTCTAAGAGGTTTATTTGCTGAGTTATAACATAAAGTTGTGTTTTTTCTTTGGAAACAGTAGTTTGAAATGACTTAGAAAGAATCGCCATTTTTTCCCGTTTCAGAAATGTATCATTTGTCATACATCGCCCTCAGATTCGTTAAGATATTATGAAAAATATGGTTTGTATATGGAATTCAAATTATTGAGTATTAAGTAGGCTGAATCATAGAATTATGTGTCTCTACGCATGGTGTAATTATTATTTCACAGTTGAATCTCTTGATGCCCCACTATTCTCATTCGCTAAAATGAAACATTTCAACATATCATATTTTTCGTAATTTTTGAATATCTCCATAATAACTGCGATGGTACGGTCATGTAGAACGAATGACTGATGAGAGGATACCCAAGCAGGTAATGCACTGGATTCCCACAGACCGACGTAGAAGAGGCCGACCGAAGACATCCTGGAGGCAGGGAATTGAGAAAGCCATGTCTGAGAGAAGTTTACATCCAGGAGATTGGGAGAACAGGCAGAGGTGGCGCATGGAAACCGGAGGGCGACGAAGGACGCTATGAAACCGGAGATATATATATATATATATAAACTGTATTATATTTTTCTCGACCAATTGATTATTCAAACAAACCAGTTTTTATCGGGTATGTGGTCAACTTTTAAGTAAAACAGCCAAAAATTGCTTTGTGTTTAACTTTACTTCTCAATATTTCGTTGACAGTTGTCAACTTCATCAGGAGAAACTGTAAAATATTCAAAGTAATAACATGTGAACAAAACGAACAAATAAGGCATTACTTACAAGATGTACAAAACATTGACTAATTCAAAATGCAATCAGCATCAATAACAAATTTCTCGGAAGCCTAGGGATAATATCAGTCATTATCATTACGGTAGCAAGGTGAAAATAATTCTGCGCTGTACCTGATATTGTGTTGTCTTTTAAGAAAATATATTCAAGAAGCCCTCTATGGGTTAACGTTCGAACTAACACAAGTCGTTCAAAATGCTACTATAGATTACACTCATCTGGTCCGTGTCTGATTTAAAGTTAACTGTATTTGGTTGTTTTTTAATCTGTAACATTTCGAGAAATAATCTATTTCTATAATTCGAATTTGTCTCCAACACTCTAATATTCTCAAACTCAAACCTGAAACTATGCCCCGTCTCCTGGCAGTGTCTGACCAAAGCACAAGAGTTTTTTCCGATGCGGCAATCACTTTTGTGTTGGGTGATTCTTTGTTTTAACCATTGTTGCGTTTGGCCCACGTAACAACCATCACAATGTTGACATGAAATCTTGTAAACAGCATCTGTGCATAATTCTATTGGTGTTCTTTCCTTAGTCCTCGTGAAAAGGTCCCTTACTTTCGTCAAATTATATTTGGCAAGTTTAATATCTTTAAATTTACCCAAAACCCATGCAAGATTAGGTGTCAAATCTTTCACGAATGGGATCTTCTTGAATTTGTAATTGTTTGTTAGTTTGGTAGTTGTTATTGATCCCGTTTCCCTACTGTGTATCAATCTGTTAAGAGTGTGTTTAGGGTAACCGTTATTATGAAAAATTTCAAATAATTTACACAAGTTTTTCTTGATCAATGATTCATCTGAAATGTAACAAACTCTAGTTTTTAATTCTTTTATTATATTTAATTTTTGATTGTATGGGTGCTGTGAGTGGAAATTTATGAATCTGCCCGATGCAGTTGGTTTCTGGTACCAGTCCAGCATGATTCTATTGTTTTCACTTCTAATTACACGAGTGTCTAAGAAGGGTAGGCTGCTGTCTCTTTCTATCTCCATCGTGAATTTCAAATTTGTGTTGAATCCGTTAAATGTGTCCAAAATGAACGTTTTTTTGTCTGATGGAATTGCACATATCAGGTCATCAACAAACTTATAAAAGAAGGGTATATGAAATTGAATTGTTGGTAAAATCATGTCCAGTAAATGATCCAAGATAATGGTTGCGAGAATTGCACTCAATGGTGAGCCCATTATTGGCGTACCGAATATTTGTTCATAAAATTTACCGTCGAAGATGAAGTATGTGTTATTAAATATGAATTCAATGATCTTTAAAAAATTCTCCTTACTTAGGGTAGTGTGAGGTTCTATTAAATTCCAGTTTTCACGCAGAACTTCCACTATGAGATCCGATGGGATGTTCGTAAATAGAGACACTACGTCTAGTGAAACTAGAATATACCCTTCTGGCAGTGTTACCCCCTTCATTTTATCCACAAACTCGAAAGTATCTTTGATGTTGTATTCATTTCTTTCCTGGAATGAAACTTTCAAGATGTCCGCGATGAACTTTGAAATTTTATATGTGACTGAATTGATAGAACTCACAATTATAGGAATGTTCTCTTTGTGAATTTTTGGTAAGGTATAGAGTTTTGGATGGGTAGAATTATAAATTGTCAAGTGTTTTAATTGTTGATCTGTTAACTCCTTTGATCCGTGTAATTTCCTCAATAATTCATTTAATTTTTTCTGTGTAGTAGCTGTAGGGTCCTTCTTCAAGGCTCTATAGGTTTTTTCATCAGTAAGGAGATTTTGTGTCTTTTCAATAATTTTCAGGTACAGCGCAGAATTATTTTCACCTTGCTACCGTAATGATAATGACTGATATTATCCCTAGGCTTCCGAGAAATTTGTTATTGATGCTGATTGCATTTTGAATTAGTCAATGTTTTGTACATCTTGTAAGTAATGCCTTATTTGTTCGTTTTGTTCACATGTTATTACTTTGAATATTTTACAGTTTCTCCTGATGAAGTTGACAACTGTCAACGAAATATTGAGAAGTAAAGTTAAACACAAAGCAATTTTTGGCTGTTTTACTTAAAAGTTGACCACATACCCGATAAAAACTGGTTTGTTTATATATATATATATATATATATATATATATATATATATATATCTCCATAATGCCGCCAACGATGACTTCAAATTTTAATAACTGACAGTTGTTTCAAACAGAGATCGCACCATCAAGTATTCAACCGTGAAATAATAATTACACCATGCTTAGAGACACATAATTCTATGATTGAGCCTACTTAATACTCAATAATTTGAATTCCATATACAAACCATATTTTTCATAATATCTTAACGAATCTGAGGGCGATGTATGACATATGATACATTTCTGAAACGGATAAAAATGGCGATTCTTTCTAAGTCGTTTCAAACTACTGTTTCCATAAGAAAAAACACAACTTCATGTTATAACTCAGCAAATAAACCTCTTAGAAAAAATCAGAGTATGCCACTGGATTGCTATCAGAAAAGTGCCTGTATAATGTTTTTATTTCAACATCCTAGCATAAACAGAAACGGAGATAATGACCAAAGTTCAAATCGCCCAAATTTCAATTCTGGCCTTTATCTCGGAAACGAAAGAAGATAGAGGAATATAATGGATGGCTTTATCAGTTTCTCGAAAAAAGAGGACTATAAGGTGCCATTCATTTTTCTCTATCTCCTCGGGTAAAAAAGTTTTAGTTCATGTAGCACCAATTTTGCCCACCCTGTACATGAATTAGGTCTAGAATTTTCTGAAGAATCCAAAAAATGAATAATATACAGGGGGGTTGCATTTGAAATAAGAAAGTTGGTATTGGTCACGGTCGCATGGTACACCCTATATAATATTATTTTCTTGAAAAATATGCGCCTTAGAAATTACAAATCGACGTGTCCGAGCTTTTTTCCTAACACCCCGTCATTTATTCGTTATCGAATTTATTCCATTTAGCTGTTACACTCTGTATAATACCACATTTTGCCGGCAAAATTTCATCTCGAGTGGTATTCGACATGACTATTTCACGAGAAAATGTGGTCACATTGGGGTTGTATTGCGCTATTTGATAAATAAGTATTCATCATAGATCAACTAAACGTTGTTTGTTTTCTCTATGGTATTAATTCCCGAAGCTATCTATGAATTTGAAAAAGGTCAAAGGTCAAAAATTTTGTCATATATAATAGGTACCACATGAGATGAAATTTTACCTGCTTAAATTTCATCTCGAGTGGTATTCGACATGACTATTTCACGAGAAAATATGGTAATATGGTCACATTGGGCACGTATTGCGGTCTTTGACAAATAAGTATTCATCATATACTAGCTGAACGTTGTTCGTGCGACGGTTGAGGGGAGGGGGGCGTCGGAAAGTTGAAGAATGGGAGCACGCGTGGGTGTTTTCAGATTTTCTCTAGGACCCCGGGAAGTATTTTGAAAAAATTCGCGAAAAACAGTAAAATTCGCCCGAAAGATCGAATTCCCGGAAATAAGGCTTTTTTCCGGAGGCACCTGGACGTTCGGAGATTTTTTAAATAAAGTCCCATATCCCTGTTCACCTTAGTACGCAAAGCTTTTTTCGACACGATCCTCCGGGTGTCCGAAATAAATTCGGAAAGTTTCGACATTTAGCGAAAATGGTAAAAATTTCCGACTCGACCAGAAAATATCGATAAAACCAGAGAGTTTTTGTTATTTCGAGGTTGGAGTTCTTGACAACAGCTTTCAAAGTTTGACGCGACGCACAGATGTCCGTTTCGAGGTGGATTTTTTCGACGTTTCGAGTCGTCACAGGTGACAAATATAGGTTAGGGTTCTTGACACGGCATTCAAATTTTGACGCGACGCACAGATGAATTTTCTTGACGTGATGTGACTCCTATCGATGTCTATGGATAATCACAGAATATGACATGTAAATGGTACAGTGGCTTTATACAAGACAGTGGCTACAATAGGGTCATAGAACACGTTTTTGCACAAACATGGCGGATATTTGTTTACATTTGAGTGTCGTGCTGTTTGACATTTGACTCGATTTTGAGCTTTATCCACTATGACATGACAACAAATCAATGAAGTCCGCCATTAGTGGTCGAAAACAGTCCGACCAATCAAAACGTGAACGTCTATTGTCGCCACTGTCCTGTATAAAGCCACTGTAGTAAATGGCATTTTCATCCTCTCAGTCCTGTTGGTTTCTTTCTTACTGTTAAAATGCGAATCTACTTTCAAAGGGGAATCTACCATAACGGCGGATCTTCCTACAAGGTGGATCTGTGGGCCCAAACTAGTTTATTATAAAAAAATACACCATTCAATGGTTAGAGTGTAAGGAAAAATTAAAAATGTCATAATACATCTTCGACATGACCACCATCTGCTTCAATACGGGGTGTAATTTTTCAAAATATTTGGAGTAACTGTTTAGAAGGCATTTTTAATCCTCACTTTCATATGATCAGGAGTAGTTGGTGGTGTACTGTAAACAATATTCTTGATATATCCCCATAAAAAAATCTAATGGTGTAAGATCAGGTGATCTCGCTGGCCAGTTATAAGGACCACTCCCTATCCATTCATCTGTAAATTTTCTGTCCAGATACTTACTGACAACACGTTTGAAATGTGCCGGAGCACCATCAATTTCGAAAATTTCCTTCCATTCAGATGCCCGTCAAAGAAATGAGGACAAATTATGGTGTCTCCTATGATTCAACCGGTTCTGGCGATCGACGGTTCGAAACAAATGTCTGTTTTCGGTGTCATAATAATGATAGTTATGTCGATTCATCAGACCATTGTTATGGAAGGTTGATTCGTCTGTGAATAGATTATGGTCATAAAAGCTAATATCTTCGCCAAATCTTTCAAAATACCATAAACAGAAATCTAGCCTGCGTTCGAAGTCATTTCCATACAGATGTTGATGCAGCTGAATGTGGTGTGGATGATATTTGTGTCTTCTAATAATTCGGCTTATACTCGATTGACCTACACCTGTTGCATTAGCAATTGTATTTCTCTCTCTCTCTCTCTCTCTCTCTCTCTTTTGTCGGTTTTCGTTTCGAACGTCGCCACTCATCGTTTGTGCGTATAGGATAGTTGTCTCCATGCCTCTCTGTCTTCTGCGGTCCTCATTACTTCCTCTATTTGCATATTTGTTAGAATTTTCACTTGGTCAATGAAGCGGATTGGTGATCGTCCTCTGTTTCTTTTTCCATCGACTTTTCCTAGAATGACCAGCTTTTCCATTCCATCCTTCCTCACAATGTGACCGAAATATTAAAGAATTGACCATATTCATTAACTATCGGTTGCAGCTTTTTGAGCATCTTTGGGTTGGCATCAATGTGTCATCAATGTCAATGTTCAATGTCAAACCTCATTCATGTCAATTGTCTTTGATTGTTTACAATTTTGAAGTTTTGAACGTGCTATTTATTTTGAATTTTGATAGAGCGAAAACAATTTTTGGTAAAAATGGATGCTAAAAAGGTGTAAGTACATCTTAGTATTTTATAAAGAATATAATGGTGGGGTGAACAGTATCGGAGACCTAGTTCGTATTCACATTTCATTTTTCATTATTTATAATGGGAAATGATTTGTGTCTTATTTCTTTCTATTATATAGGTAGCTGCCTTCTCAGCTTGATGATTTTATTTAATCATTTTTATTCAACAATCTTTTTGGGTTTTAATAACCTACTAACTGCGAACTTCTCCGCGCATCTCAGGTTACAGTGACTGTATTACCACAGTGACGACAACTCGTGTCTCATTTTCTATTGGTCGGCCGCCATGTTTTGTCGAAATGACAGTGCGCAGATTTTCTAACCCATCTATGATTGTTATTGTTTATTTTCTTTCGAGAGTTATGGCCACTAAGCCAATGACTGATCAATCAAGATGAATTTACTATTGGCAAATAATAATCTTCACTTGTGTATGTAGCTCTTCAGTTTTTTCTGAACAATAATTTAAGTTCGAAGTTAAAGATAACCAGTATTTTCGATCTATATCTTCGGGAAAATAGATAGCACGATTCAGTTCATTTGCAACGTCATATCTTAGATCGAATTCATGGAACATAATGTTACTTCCTAATGAAATTGAGACCTATAATATGAAATATTGCCGTACGTTACCGATGTAAAATTCAAAAATACCGCCAAAACATCTCGACAAAACATGGCGGACTTTTGACAGTTTTATAGCCAGTTGTCGTCACTGTGGTTATACAGTCACTGTATCTCAGGTGAATTGATGGCGTTCTCTAACGTTGAAATTCACAATCTGGTGTTGCAATTTGGAAGAAAGTTTCCTTTATTGTTCATTCAATCACCGAGGGGGGGTCTTTTCTGAAGGTGGATAGATGTCGCTCATTAATAGTCATCCGACATAATGCACGGCCGATATCCATATCTTGACGAAAAGATTTTCCATCCATCGTCGACTTTGGGATATTCCACCCTGATGAGTCCTAAATAGGACGAAACTGCAGTCGGTGCGATTCTCAGTTGACGTTGGACCATTCGGTCTGGTGGGGTGAACAGTATCGGAGACCTAGTTCGTATTCACATTTCATTTTTCATTATTTATAATGGGAAATGATTTGTGTCTTATTTCTTTCTATTTCTGAAACCTAAATGTTAATGAATTGTCGGGCTTATTTCAAATCAGTAATGACAGTGATGACATATTATTATTATTGCTGCCAACCCAAGAACGCTCAAAAAGCTGCAACTGATAGCTTATGAATATGGTCCATGCGTCGCTGTATGATTGGGATAAGTCGGTCCTTGGGATTAATTTTTAGCTGTTGCAATATTGAAGTATTTGTTCTGCGGGCAGTCCAGGATATTCTGAGCATTCTTCTATAGCTGATCATTTCAAAGGCCTCAGTCCTTCGTCGGCAGGATGTATTGAGGGTCCATGACTCTGATGCGTACGTGGCAACCGGAAACACTAGCGACCTCATCAATCGAAATTTTCTGTCAACTCTTATATAATGGTCTTTCCATATTCTAACTAATTTGGTGATTGCTGCTTTTGCCATTCCAATTCGTCTTTTAATTTCCCCTTCACTACCCCCCTATCTGTGATGCAAGCCCCTAAGTAAATTACTCTTTCCTTCCTTTGTATTGTTGGTACCCTATGGAAAGTCACGAGCAGTGTCCCCACTTTATCGACGACCATTATCGATAATTTATTTCTATTAAAATTTAAGCCTGCTTCTAAGCTATACTGCTCAATGCCTCAATAAGTTGGAGCAACGTTGCCAACTCCTCCTCTGACTGTGCCAACAAAGTTGTGTCGTCGGCGTGACGCAGATTGCATATTCTTCTGCCTTCTATAGACACTCCTCTCGTCCAGTTTTGGGTTGCCTTCCTAATGATCCACTCCGTAAATATTGAAGAGTAAAGGGGATAGAATTCACCCCTGTCTAACTCCCTTAGCGGCGTGGAAATCATTATTATTATTACAAATTGATAAGAGTTTGGGCAGTGCCTATAAACTCACAAAAAAAATACAATCGAATAAAGATATATGTACATATGTACATAAAATCAAATTGCTTGAAGAGCTGAAATAAATCAGAGTTCAGTTTTCTCCATCATCACATCCCGTCACACACGGCGAAGCCAGCTGTCGTAGCCATTCTTGAAAGAGTTCACCGACACTGAACTGACCACGGCTGAAGGTAAAGCGTTCCATGCATCAAATACGCGATTTGCCAAAAAGTGTTGTGTCTGCACTGTTTTGAAGTTTTCCTTCTTTAACTTGAAGGAATGAACACGCATTAATCACAAATAAGTTCCGCAAACTAATACCAAACAGGTCATGAAGAGCGCGAAATGAGATGATAAGGTCACCACGAGTCCTCCGGTCCGCGAACGTTGATAAGTTTATTATTGAGAGTCTCTAGTTGTAGGAAGGGCGCGAAACCATAAGGCAGACGGGTGGCGCGTCGCTGGAGGCCTTCGAGCAGCAACAAGTCACGGCTCAGAACTGGGCTCCAAACGGGACCAGCGAACTCCAGTATGGGGCGGACAAGATTGGATTTACACTCACTCAGATCCGATTGCAAAGTGGCCTTGATGACAGATATATCGGTAGCAATCTCACTCAGTTTAGCCATAAGTAAAGTGAACTGATCATCGCTCATGGAAGCCGACGATGTTGGTAGAGACGATGAATTGGATTTACTACGAAGAGATCGACCCTCCCTCTTACAATAACTACATATCCAACTTGCATCGAGCAAGTTCAACTCCTCAGGTGATGAGTTGAGGCATTCCAAATGAAATGAATGTTTGCACTTGGAACAGTTAGAAAAGCGAGAAGATGTATGTAGTTTGTTTCGAACATATATGACACTTAGCCATATGTGAACTGTCCAGAGATGAACGCATAACAGATGTTTGTATCAGGAAACGAATAAGAAATAACAAACTTCACTCTCTTGGGCCGATAAGAGAGACTCAAACACAGATAGGGTAGGCCACGGAAAGGAAAAGGAATGAAAAAGATGAAGTAGAAAAAAAACGATCTGCAGTATAGCGCGAAGCAGGGATGTGAAAATCACGCGACTACCCAGAGTTAAATCCGCAAGTCGCCGGCGAAACTTCAATCCACAACAATGGTTCCCAGTCAGTACTGAACGTGAGAACTAAGAAAAGAACGAATCAAGGAGTCAATGCGGAGATGGTGGGGGACGAGCAGACGCGTGAGCGTGGCTGGCTATAGAATACAGGGTCTTTCACGAGGAACCTACTGAACGTATTTTCATGAAATTCAGCACTTATAAGTATTTCGCTATGCTGATGTATGCATGTGTATGTGTATGCATCACACCCTTGCCCTAAAATGGATATTTTCTGAGTTAATATCCACTTTAGGGCAAGGGTGTGATGCATACACTCACATTATTTTTTAACGTAGATTCAATATCTGCCATAAAAAAATGGGGTTCTAATTTGAAAAAATTGATTTTTCACGATTTTGTCATCCCTAACTTTGAAAGCGATTTTTTCACCCCCTGTATCATGAATCGCGATTTCGATTTTTAAAGTGGATACATCAATCTTACATCTTGAAAAATCCCAAAAATGAAAATTTTCCATCCAAAAACCTCGAAGTTATTCTTGTTTCAGCGGAGCTCTATTTTCGATTTTTTTTTCGAATTTTCCCGCTCAGAGAGAATTTTCCAACCAAAACTGAAAAATGTTACATCAAAATAACTTGAAATTTTCTAAGGAATCTATTTCTGCAATAAATAATGGTGTTCTAATTTGAAAAACGGAAGTTGACGTCATTTCCAGAAAAACCGGAGGTGCTCATGCCTTGAAAATATTTTAGATTTCATCAGCATCGTGAAATACTTATAAGTGCTGAATTTCATGAAAATACGTTCAGTAGTTTCCCTATAAATATGGGTGAGGTTCCTCGTGAAAGACCCTGTATAGATAATTAACGAAGGCAAATTAAATCACGAGTGAGAAAAAATGGCAATTTGTCGACACAAACCGCCACGGCCAGGATAGGTATATTTAGGAACAAGAAAATATATTCGTGAAATCTGGAAATCACTCAACCAAAAAATCGAAAATATTCGACCGATATTTCACCGTTATTAAACAGACAGAAAACTGGAAAACAATATGCGACACTTCAATTCACTATTCAGACATCAGAAAACTCCTTATCTATTTCACGTAGGCTGTATTATGAATATACAGGGTGGGCAAAATTGGTGCTACATGAACTAAAACATATGATGCATTTCTGAAACGGGAAAAAAATGGCGATTCTTTCTAAATCATTTCGAACTACTGTTTCCATAAGAAAAAACACAACTTTATGTTATAACTCAGCAAATAAACCTCTTAGAAAAAATCAGAGTACGCCACTGGATTGCGTATATGCCTGTATAATGTTTTTATTTCAACATCCTAGCATAAACAGAAACGGAGATAATGTTCAAATCGCCGAAATTTCAATTCTGGCCTATAACTCGGAAACGAAAAAAGATAGAGGAATGCAGTTGATGGCATTATCAGTTTCTCGAAAAAAGAGGACTATAAGGTGCCATTCATTTTTCTCTATCTCCTCGGGTTAAAAAGTTTTAGTTCATGTAGCACCAATTTTGCCCACCCTGTACAAGTTTTTGATAAGCAGCATAAGATGTTCTGGCACACCCATTTCCTGCAAGATTTTCCACAGCAGATTCCACCTGACGTTGTCAAAAGCCTCGGAGTAGCCAAGGAAGCAGAAAATTGCTGGTACGTTAAATTCGTAACATTTTTCCACTATACAGGGTGGACCACCCCAGACGCGTTTCTCATTTTGAGGCAGTAAATGAAGACATTTTAAAATTCTTTTCACATATACAGGGTGTTCGATAACAAAGATATAGACAATAGTAACACTTTTTTAAATGGAATACCCTATATATATATATATATATATGAATTCAAAAATTGAATGGCAAGCTCAAATAATGATGAGTTTATAGAAACCATTTTATGCCTCAGAAGAACCATTGTAGGGAAAATGGCGAAAAATCGAAAAAAAGGAGTATTTTTAATTTGCAATTAATGAATGAACCCTTCAAGCCAACGAGACAGACAATGTTTTTTCGTGTAGACATATTGGCTACCCTTATGCAGAAGAAAAAAATTTAACTCTGGAATATACTGAGTGATCATAATTAATGTTCAAACATTAACTACAAATAATGGTCAAAAACTTTCTTATTTCAAATAGCACACCCTGTATTTCTGTACCTTGTTGAACGTAAAGATTAATATCGAAACTATCTTCATTGGGTTTCCCTAAACCTAATAGTTTTCAAGTAATTTTCGATTTTTTATTCAACTAGTTAACCTACCTACTATTATAATTAGCGATATTCATAGAAATATTTGTGAGGAAATGCTTACAATATTATTTGAAATCTAAAAAACTCATATGAAGATCTCAATAATGGTGTTGCGGTCATGCAAGATTTATTATTCCTTTATAAATGATCATCTACTGTTTTTCTGAATATCAATTCTTTTTTCAATTATTATCAAATTAATTTCGCCTAGAAGGTATGAATTGTCATTATCATTCAATCTTTTCCAGTACATGCCCTTAAATTTTCCTTTATTCTTATCGTTTTGAAGTTAAGCCATACGTTCAAAGAATCATGTAACGATTCATTTAAAAAAATATTTGGTCACGCGATGAACCTTTGATTCTTCATATTTGTGATCTCCAATTTTTGGATTGAGTATTAGTAGACTCAAAGATTCAAAGATGTTCACAATATATCTTCAAATACTACCTTACTACTGAATGTCCTTATGCTGATGAAACTCGTTCCACTCGGTACTCAACTCACTCTATGGCCAGAGGTTCACTATCACAGTTCTCTTTTGAAAATCTCGAAAAGTCTTCAAAATATTGGAAATGTGAAGAATAAGGAAAATGTTGGACTGGAGCACAGGTTCATACTTCATCGCCTGAGCAAATATTTTTTTAAATGAATCGTTTGTTACATGATTCTTTGAACGTATGGCTCAACTTCAAATCAAAACGATCGGAATAAAGAAAAATTTAAGGGCGTGTACCGGAAAAGATTGAATGATAATGACACTTAATACCTTCTAGGCGGAATTAATTTGCAAATAATTGAAAAAAGAATTGATATTCAGAAAAACAGTAGATAATCATTTATAAAGGAATAATAAATCTTGCGTGACTGAAACACCATTATTGAGATCTTCATATGAGTTTTTCAGATTTCAAATAATATTGTAAGCATTTCCCCACAAATATTTCCAAGTATTTCTTTGAATATTCGCTCATCATAATAGTAGGTTAACTAGTTGAATTAAAAATCGAAAATTACTGAAAAACTATTAGGTTTAGATATAGGGAAACCCAATGAAGATAGTTTCAATATTAATTTTCACGTTCAACAAGGCACAGAAATACTGGGTGTGCCATTTGAAATAAGAAGGTTTTTGACCATTATTTGTAAGTTAATGTTTGAGCATTTATTATGATGACTCAGTATATTCCAGAGTTGAATTTTTTTCTTCTGCATAAGGGTGGCCAATATGTCTACACGAAAAAACATTGTCTGTTTCGTTGGCTTGAATGGTTTATTCATTAATTGCAAATTAAAAATACTACTTTTTTTCGATTGTTTGCCATTTTCTCTACAATGGTTCTTCTGGGGCATAAAATGGTCCTTATGAACCCATAATTATTTGAGCTTGCCATTCAATTTTTGAATTCATATATAGGGTATTCCATTTGAAAAAGTGTAACATTGGTTTATATCTTTGTTATCGAACACCCTGTATATGTGAAAACAATTTTAAATTGTGCATCTGATTGTCCTTCACATTTCACGAAAAAAAAAATTTCAAAATGTCTTCATTTACTGCCTCAAAATGAGAACCGCGTCTGGGGTGGGCCACCCTGTATAGTTGTCCAACATTGGTAAGCTGGTCTCGCGTTCCTCTTCCAGAGATGAATCCCGATTGTTCCGGAGGGATTTGTGGGAGAAGAAATGGTTTAAGGCGGTCATGTATAACTATAGCATTATTTTGCTAGTATGATTGATCAATGCTTTGGTTCGGTAATTAGAGCAGTTCTTTTTATCTCCTTTTTTATGGAGAGGAATATAAATGGACTCAGTCCAATCTTTCGGCCATTTACCTGAGCTCCATATTTTATTGCACACCTGATGGACAATATCAACGCCCCCTCTCCGCTTGCTTTCAGCATCACCGCGACCACGCCATCGACTCCGATAGATTTGCCATTTTTTAGTTTTTTGAGCGCGGCCTCTATCTCACTTCGAAGTATTGGGGGTTCTTTATGGTATTCGTCGTTTGGTTTGTAAGGAGGGTCATTATCCTCTTCTGCGGCTGTAAGTTTTCTGCAGTATTAAAGCCATCTTTCCAGAATATCGGAGTTCTCTTCAATGTCTTCGCACATGGACGAATTTGTTTTTATCTGAAATGAGTGCTCTATTTATCTTTTTTGTTAAACCATCATAGGTATTTTGTCCTTGTTCTCCACCAATACCCCGAGTTGTAAGTGCCTCTCCACGATCATCTTCCACTCAGATATCCATGGCTTCTTTGGAGTAGTCGCTGATCATAGCTTAATTGTTCAGTATCTCTTGAAACTTTGTCCAGAGCTCTTCGGCCTCTAAGATTTCTGTTTCTTCCCTGGATATGGAACAATGGCGGATATTTGTTTACATTTGAGTGTCGTTCTGTTTGACATTGACTCGATCTTGAGCTTTTTGTCACTATGACATGACAACAAAACAATGAAAGTCCGCCATTAGTGGTCGAAAACAGTCCGACCAATCAAAACGTGAACGTCTATTGTCGCCACTGTCCTTTTTAAAGCCACTGTAGAGACGACTTATCAAAAGAGACCAGATTGTTTATATTTCTAAGTGACGCCAACATTGTATAGCTGGGCTTCGTTCATAAACTTACTCAGAGTAAGGATAGTTTACTCCGAAGCGTTCATAAATTTACTCTACAAGTGCTTTTACGTTCAGAAATCACGTGATCATACTGTCTCGAGTCTTCTTTACTCACTGGAGTAAGTTTATGAACGTAGCCCTGGTCGACTGGAAAGTTGTTCCTAGAAGCATAGAATGAATGGAGGGAAGGCTCCGCTACAAAAATGAACTGCCAAAAACGTCCGCACTTGTCAGTTCGCCGCAAGGTTATGAGATGGCGCCAACGTCGTTCGTGGCTCCAGCATGGCTATAACGATACATATTCAAAATGAAATTCGTTTTGACAAATTTATTTCCGATCATAGAATTTCCATATAATTGCGCATAAATAATTGATTAGAATGCGGTGATATGTCAACTCTAGGGGCGTTCGAGTTGACGAAATGCTCCGAGCGCACTCCACGTCTACTTTAAAGTTTTATTTCTCAAAAATAAATTCGAATTTCTGTCACAATACAATTCTTCCGTTAGGTTAGGTAAGCAATCTTTGACTCCACCGTGTTCGATTTGACAAAAGTGCTCGGGATCTCCTCTTTCTACTGTGTTCACTATTCTACTCGCTCCGCCGATCGTCAACTCAAACGCAAAGTTATGATTAATATTTGGTGTTATTTTGAAGGGTGAGACTTAAAAAAATTCTTTTATTTAAGTAACGTACAGGTCTTCTTCTAGAAGCTGAAAAAAACGGAGATGGAATTGTCGAATTTTAATGTAGTAAGAATTTGTTTCGATTTCTTCATATGGAACAACCGGACGTCATTTCAAGTCAATCAGAAGGCGTGATTATTCTTTCTTCAGAAATTTTGAATGCGTCATGATCCCACCGAGGCCTTTTTGGCTAAAATAGGTAATAATAAAATTGTTCAATATGTTTTGATACTTGTCAAAAAAATTCAAACTGTTTACCTTGTTTTTTCATTCAATAATTATATAGTAGGTACATAGCATAATAAATCACACTATATCAATTAAAAATATTATACTTAGCACCAAACGTTGAAATGAACAAAACCAACAGGTAAATTAGATAGTTGAAGCCGCAGAAATGTTTTTTTTTATCGAAGCCGATTCAATTCGTATATTATAGTAACTTCAAACAATATTCGAATTCAATACAATTTGTTTCGACCTCCTTTAGTCCTTTCAGTCAACAACAAAAAGTTTTATTATTCAATCACTTTGGTGTTGGTCGTAAAAATGTATCAATAAAAATGACAACCACATAATATTCTTTGCAACTGTAGCGCCACAGAACAAGACATATTATGTGACATATAGCCCTATTTGCGATCACAGCGTTATCTATCGGGCGCCACACGAAACTCTAACCTCCGCCGAAATTGGAAGTTCAAAATGATCTGTCGAGCGTATGAAGCCTTCCCTCCATTTATTCTATGCTCCTAGGTTGTTCCGTCTTCTATTGAATGCCCTGTTGCCAAATTCATCTTTTCAGACGATGTTTCGTTTCAACACTATCCGCTATCAAGGTTCACTGCCCACGGATACTCAAACATCTGTGGTCACTGCCTCATTATGTTTAATTTTAGTGCGCATGCGGCAACACTGCTAATTTTTTATTAAAGCAGATTGTCGAGGTCTCTCACGTGACGTGCATCGTTCCAAAGCGTTTTCTGAGATATGTTCATTATATCATTTTGGTATTTGAGATGTTCAGGGCGAATTCAGTTGTGTTAAGTTGTTGTTTGTGTTGAATATGGTTCGTCAGTGTGAAATTTTCAATAAAAATGAGATTTCCCATCCGGATTCATCATTTCATAAGTAAGTTAAATATAATATTCCAGTGAAGTTTATAATAATGCTCTTATGTGGATATTCATTTCAGATTTTCATCTGATACCGAAAAAATAACAGAATTCCTCAAACCAGATGTTATGCCATTAACTTATCATTTTTCATCAAATAATTCAAAAATGAAAGAAGATACAGGGTGTTCCATTTAAAAAAACATAACTTTGATGTCACGCTCTTTTCAAACACCTTGTATGAAAGTCATTATTTTTAAAATGTAGTCCAAATCGAGTGAGCTTCATTGAATAATAATTGATCATCTATTGATCTGCGAGATGGGATCGGTGTCATCAATCATTTCTTCAGAGTATATTAAAAATTTTCTATGATGAGAATTACCAAATTTATAAGCTTAGCAATTGGAAATTTGAAGAAAAGTAATCCTTTTCACATCTGAAGCATTCAACATTTTCACAACCCATTAAAATAAACATGCACCTTTACTATGTGAAGGTGCTGTTCCATTGCGCGAGTTTGACTCGCGCAACTGACTCGCGATGTGGATACGGCACTCGCGCCAGTAAGGTTTCGCTGCGAGCCGATACCAGTCGGTTTTTGACCGCGCATCAAAGAGACTCGCGGCATTAAACTCGTGTCGTGGAAACGTGACGAGAATGAATCAGGACGAGTGTATTCGTCTGATCCAGATTTATAAGGGCTACCGATTTTTGTGGCAAGTGGCGGCTCACCCAATTTCGCGCAACTATTCGCCTCGTGGAAACGCGTCAGGCCGAAACAGCGACTCGCGCATCAGCTTCGCGAGTGAGTTGCGCGAGTCAAACTCGCGCAATGGAACAGCACCTTAATACACCGAAATTTGGTCAGTCAATACAACCTTTCCCTTGTTAGTTGCTATTTCTGTTGATTGCTTGGCATTTGCATAGAATGATAAAATAAGCACTAGACTACTTTTTTTTATGTTGATTTATGTATACCACAAAAATCTTCGAAAATGTTAACAACTCTGAAAAGATTCAGCTCATTCAGAGTAATTTCATCGACACGATAAAAGAGTTTTTTATTTGACCAAAATCTCTTCTTCGTGCCATCTTCGAAGTGGTCGAAAGGAAATGTGAAATCATTCGATTGGTATCTTCCTTATTCACTATCGTTACTATCTTTTGAATGCCTTGCAGTTATTTCGTTATTATCATTATCATTCTATCCCTCGAAGATAAGGCACAAAAATTCAGTTTCAATTTAGGAATATTTTTCCTAACACCGAAGATGAATTATTAATACATAGCAAACCTACAGAAGACTCTGATTAATATCAGGCATTCTATCAATATAATATCCTAGACGAAGTCTTTGATAATATCATATAATATTTTCATTCCAAGCAACTCCAATGTGCCACAACAAAAGGTTTTGTTTTGTTTTTAACATAAAGTGAGGTTAGTTGTCGGCCATCTAGAAACGTCAAACGTTTCAATCCTCGGTTCAAATCTCAAACGGAGCTATATTCACCGGTTGAGTCAATCCAGGGTTGAACCCGAGGTTGGATGTTTATAATACGGGAATCGACATTCGACGGCGGATTTGGGCTCAACCGAGGATTGAAATTCTTTTATAAAACCGGCCCTTAGCCTCCTCAGCCCAATTGACCACGAGCCGCCACTGGTGAACACATTTTGGCAACCTAGAATGAGAATCAAGAACTTGCACATTTTCCGCCATTTTGGAATTTTTTCAGAATTTTACAACATATTCAAATTAGCACCAAAAGATATTAAGATGTGACCAGAAACGGTCACAGAACTTAAACAAAACTCACCACAATCAATGAAATATTTCTCAATAAGGATCTTTAACACCCTGTAACTCGTTTATACTTAGTATTGTGGTTTGTTTTCTACATTTAAGTTGTGATTTTTAACTTTTTTCCTTCTGATTTGAATCATTATCTTTTATGGCGCCCGGAATATGCAAAAATGAAATTTGCGAAACATTGGCCATCACAAAAAGTGATTTCTCAATTTAACTTTCCCGCATGCCACAACATTCCTGGTAGGAAACTAATAATAGACTAATGTCCATCGTGTCTTATATTGCTAACAATTTATGTGAGAGCTCTCAAGCAATGCTTTCTTTACAGCAAAAGCCTTATGGTCAGAAGCTTATGTATGAATATGTTAATATAAAAAAGGAGATGCAATGTCACTTGTCCAACTTACTTGCTGAAACAACTGAACAAGATGATATTCATGATGTTACCATAAAAATTAACAACAAAATGTTCCCAGCTCATAAGTACATTTTAGCCAGTGAAAGTAATCTAATGGATCTATGTAATAACAATGATGAAATTATACTGAAGGACGTCAATGTTGAATTTTTCCAACAAATATTGCATTTTATCTACACAGGGACGTGTACTTTATTAGAAGCAGCAGAATGTCCTCCACAATTAGCTGGGTTTTGCCTTGATTCCTGTGAAGTGTCAAATCATAATTCCAAGTCAAACAAAAGATTTCCTGAAAATCCTATCAGAATGCTGCAAGAATTATCCAAAAGTTTTGGATGTATGAGATTACATCATGTGCTAAATGACTATTTCATGGTTAACACCTTCATATTCAGAAAAGGTAATATTGTGAGTAAACTCAAGTGTTATCGAAGGGAAGAATATCCTCAGTATCATGACATCACATTGAAATGCAGCGATGACAAAGAGTTAAAAGCACACAAATGCATTTTAATTGCGAGACTGGAATATTTCAATAATTTATTTGCTGCCAGATGGAGTAATGTAAGTTGAATAATAATACAAGCCATTTGAAGAATTGAAAAGTTACTGATTTAATTCATTCTCTCAATTTATGCCACGTTGAAGCAAAAAGATTATAGTTTAATGGAGAAGCTATTTTTGAATGAACTGAAAAAAGGCCTTGTTTTGAAATATTTATATATGTGTCATTGCTCATTGCTGAATGTGAAAATGTCTTGAATAGTTTCAAAGTGTATTCTGAAAATATGAAAGATAAATTTTCTGTGGCATTTACTTGATATAAATTCCACAGAAAACAAAAATTTCCTAATTTTTATGTACTTATCTATTTGATTGAAATTACTCATAAACAACATATTAGCTTATTAGGCGCGTTCGGTATTCCCTTTCTGAAGTGGAGCGGACACAGAACATCTAATAATTCGGACCTCTCTCTCTCTCTCTCTGGCTGAAAGAGAGGAGAGAGAGAGATCCGTATTTATTAGAAGTTCTGTGTCCGTTTTCTCTCGCTCCACTCCGGATTGGTAATAACGAACGCGGTAATAGAAAACTCTGTATACTTTTCAATAAAGACATCATATAAACATTGAAGTATATTTTATGTAGAAAGAGGACAAATACAAATAAACACTTTTGAATTCTTCAGCAATTTACACATTTCCACACTTCTTGATCACTGATTCATGGAAATCATTTTTGTATATTTCAGGGAAACAGGAGTAGCATAATTATACCATATCCAAGTAATTTGGTTGAGGCTTTACTAGAATTTTTATACACAGACTCCCAAGATTTTTTATCAGCTAAAGATGGCGACTTCCTCATGAAATTATTAGTTTTAGCAGACGAATACTTGGTAGAACAACTCAAAAGGCGTTGTGCATTCCTAATTGTGACAATGGATTACCTGGATCTCAAAAATGCAATTGAAATTCTACAAGTTGCCCAGAATATAAAGTGTACCATCTTGATAAATGGTGTTATGGGATATGTTGTGCACAATTTGCTCTATTTCTTAGAAACTAAAGCTTTGGAAGATCTTAGTGATGAAATTTTATCAGAAATATCCACCCATTATATTGGATACATGAAATTGGATCGTCGCTATCTGTCCTACAATTTTGAAACTGACTGTAGTAGGAAAATAGCTGATATACATAGCAAACATCCCATAAACTTGGAAATTTCTGAGAAGAGAAAAAACCCATTGATGAACAAAATTCCTCGACGTAAATTCAAGAGGAATAGCATAAATGAAAAAAATTATCAAAAGAGTTCTGATGATGAAAAGGATGAGGGTAAAGAAGATAACGAGAAAAGTTGTGCACCACCCATAGAAAGAGATAGTGTTCACAATAATCAAGAACGAATATTGGCAATTTGTTCAGCAACAAAAATGTTGGAGAATATAACTGATGAACCGAACTACACAAACTTGAAAAACCTTTCCTTATCCAATTCATTCGATGAGTTTCCTCTGCTGAATAGTCCACCTGGGGAGGGGAGTCACCACAGAGTGATAAGTTCACCTAGTTCTGGAAAATCTATTAAGAAACATAAAATGATCAGATTGTCCCAGAAAGAAAGAATGAGATTGTCTTCTGAAAGTAAAGATACTGCACAAATTGCTCCAGGTAAAGATTGATTCTTGAGGAGTTTGTTTTGCTTCAATTGTAATAAGATATTGGATTACTAATGGAAAAAAAGTCATAGAACATAATAAATTATTAAGTATACTTCATTCACTTTTATAAAGTATCGCGGTTGGCCATGATTTAGGTTTATCAAGTTTTTTCACAGACGCGGGTTGGCACTCGTGAAAATCAAGCGACATTGCCAAGTCTATTTTCTATTTACTCTTTTTCAACTTCGTAAATGGAGTTCTGTTATTTATTTGAAATAAAGAAATATTAGAAATAGAAATGTTATGCACCCTCACAATCATATCACATATTCGGATTCCAGTAGAGGGATATGATGTTCCATTATTCTTTATTCTTGTAATTACCCATCAATTCATCTTATATCTATGGGTTGATTTTTTTTATGAATTCTTGATTAGAATCAACAATTGATGTCGTCAAGTCTTGAACTTTCAGTTCAAGAGGATAATAAACATCAAATCTTCACAAGCATGCATATGAAAATTATGTGAAAGCAATGCAATTTTCTTCCATGGCGAAAAATTATATATTTCAACAGCGATCTCTTGTACTTTTCATGCAAATAACTAGAAAAGGAATCCTTTCTATCAATTCATATAAACGATAATTATTTTCGTCCATCGCATATTTTCCAATTCATTCACATTCTGAGAAATACGCTAAGAATGTAGAAAGGGCAACATAGTGTTGACTTGGAACATAAAAATATTTTGAAAAACGTCATAACTTCGATACAGAGTGGAATGTGTCAAATTTTCAAGGCCAGAGTTGTGATTTTATAATTGTGAATGGAGTATCCCAGTCAACCAGAGTAGTAACAGTAAGTCGCAGGGAATACCAAAAAATATCGCATTGAAGAACAACTTTGAGACATATCATGAATGTACTAAGTATTTCACATTGTGGACATTAACATCCACATATTGTTGAGTTTGTGAAGTTCCCAATTTCACTTATTTAGTTGTTGCATGTAACATTAATTCGGGATGTTTAAGTGAAGTGCACATTGCTACTACATTGCGACTTATCTCTGTTGATGTTCTTTAAATGTTTCAATTGTGATGTTATAAGAAAGCGTAATAATATAATGATGTACAATGAATAATACTCCTTTGAACTCTTATTTAGAGCACAGCGACTTCCTGAAGAAAACCTTAAGTAACTGTCGAAAATGTTTCAGCATCACGTCGAAGCCGCGGATATACGGAAATTTCGTATAATAATTCGATACGATATATTTTCGTTCTAAATTCTAGAAAATTGAAATATTAATCCCAAATATAATGGAAAAAATTATATCAACAAGTATCTATTGACGTATACGTGGTAACATTTTTATTATTTTCCTAAAAAACAGTCAGAAGCATTGATATAATATGTAAACTGTACGTGGTCTCGAGGTGTGAAGTAAGGTTAACTCTTTGGGCCAGTGCCCTCTGGCACCCGATCTCTACCCATGTTCCCGCATATAAAAAGAGAGGAGCAATCTGGAGCTTAGACTAAACAGAGAGGGATATATAGCTTGCCCACCAAAGTGTATCGTGATTATTATTAAGCTGTGTAATAAACACATGTGTTTATTAACCTGTGATTTGGGTGTGGCAGGTGACTCCCAATTCCACTGTTTCGCGCCATTCCGCATTTCCCCCGGAAAATCTAAATCGTTCGGCCAGGTTCAGCGTTCATCAGTTTCAGTCTTTCAGTGTGGTTTCAGATTCAGTTAGTTTTCAGAACATTTTAAGTGTAGTGTAGAAGCAAAGAGACATTTATATTCTAAAAGTAAGTATTAAACATTGTTTATTTTCATATTTTTTGTTCTCTCTTTGCCCATTTTGCGACTTTTTAAAGGTTGAATATTCCAACATATTACATAATTACTAATCATACAAATACAGAATGATTTTGATTCATACAAATTTCACTCTTTTCATTGGATGAAGAATTAGATTTATTATCGTGTGGGTAAAATGTCATAAATAAGGCATCCAGTTTATCCGAAAAAATCGATAGAACACATGGCTAAGTAATATTTTAACAAGAAGCATGGCTGATGGCAACAAAAATCCGAGTCTAAGACGAGGATTTTTGCACCTGCACGAATGCTTTTTGTTAAAAAATATATTACTCTGCATTGTGTTTTTCCGATTTTTTTCACAGGAAGAATTAGATGCCCGAATATAGTATTTGATAAAATACTATTTCATGAGTAACAGATTATTCTGGATGCATATCATAGGTATATTATAATTTGGAAACTGAAAAGCAGGTTATTTATCTAATCACAAAAATACTACAAAATCTGAATTATTTCATTTTCTGCGACAACTGTCAGGTTTTTCCGCGGCTGCCATACAGTTTTTCTATCTAGTGAAACCATTTAATTCTAATTCTAAATTGCGCGTTTCTGATTGGAAGAAATTAAGACGAGGGAAATAATCACATAATAACATATCAATTATTTTGGCAGAGTTAAAGTATCGTGAGAACTTATTGTTATTATGATTTCTAGAAACAACTGTTAGTATCAGAAAATTACGGAAATGGAAAGAAGGCACAAATTGTTGAAAGAAATTTCTGATAGACATAAAAGACGATTAAGGAATATTCAAAAACAAGAACTGTCTAAGCGTTTTAGATGTGAAGATTCATCAAATCATTTGAGCCTTGCAGGTTCTAAATCTCCATCTAAAAATCAAGAAAATTTTGATCATGTAATCCTTGAAACACCAAATGTAATTGAACCAAATGTAATTGAATCAAATATTGATAATAACAATGGATTTGAAACCCCTTATGAAACCCCAATAGTTGGGGCAAGATGTCAAGGATCTGCAGTGTTTACTCAGTCATCAAGTGATTCACAATTTGTTTGGAAAATTCCTGATCGGTCAAATGAGGCTCAACAGAAAGATAACGCAGACCTCTTGGAGAAATTAAGGGTTTGGTCTGTGACTTATAATATCACACATTGTGCTTTATCTAAACTCCTGCAAATTCTGAAAGAGACTTCACCAGAGTTGAATATAAGTGATGCCCGTACATTATTGCATACTCCAAGGAAAGTTCCAATTGAGAAAATTGATTCGGGATCATACTGTCATATCGGTATTGAAGTTGGCATAAAATTATCTTTGAAGAAATATTATCCCAATGATATACCGAGTAAAATTACTTATGACGTCAATATAGATGGGTTGCCTGTCAGTAAATCTTCTGGCAGTCAATTTTGGCCTATTTTAGGTTCAGTAAAAGACTCATTTTATACAGAACCATTTACAATTGGAATTTTTCATGGCAATACAAAACCTGAAGACCCAAACAAATTTTTGAAAAAATTTGTTAATGAAGCTAAAGAATTGATTGAAAGGGGTATAATATATAATGACAGGAAAATTGAAGTAGTATTGGGTTGTATAATTTGTGATGCTCCAGCAAAAGCATACATCACCATCACGAAGAACCATTCTGGTTATTTCGGTTGTAGTAAATGTATTCAGGAAGGTGATTATGTGGAAGACCATGTTACATTTCCAGAAACGAATAATGCATTAAGAACCGATGAATCATTCAGACTGCAGCTTCAAGAAGAACATCATAAAGGTGTATCTATTCTGACAGAACTGAAAATTGGCATGGTTTCGCAAATTCCTTTGGATTACATGCACTTGGTGTGTTTGGGTGTGATGAAGAAACTCCTCCAATTTTGGATAAGAGGGAAAGCTGATCTCAGAATGAGTAAACCAAATTTGGAAGCACTAGAACAAGAGTTTTTGTCTTTAAAATCCTGTATACCAATGGAATTTGCTCGTAGTCCTAGAACATTTCATGAATTGGAAAGATGGAAGGCAACAGAGTTTCGGCAATTTCTTTTGTACACTGGACCATGTATTCTGTCAGGAATTTTACCTCGAGACAAATATTTGCATTTCCTTACATTATGTAGTGCTATTAGAATTCTTTGCAGAAAAAGTCTGCCGGAAGTACACAATCAATACGCGAAGAAATTATTGCTACATTTTGTACAAAATTATTCTGCACTATATGGTGCAAAGAACATGTCATACAATGTTCATAATTTGATACATCTTGCAGATGATGTAAAATTACATGGCTCACTGGATGATTTCAGCGCATTCAAATATGAAAACTTTATGTATGCTATTAAAAAAAAACTGAAAACCACCTCTAGGCCATTGGAGCAAATATACAACAGACTGACTGAAGAAAGTTATATTGTGAATTTAACAGCAAAAAGCACTATAGCTCGAACTAAGCTGAACACAGTATTGTTCAAAGATTGCAGAATAACAGAAAAAGAACCGAATAATATGGTTAAATTGAGGTCCGGACAAATAATGAGTATAGACAGAATTTCACAAGGAAATAATGTTCATATTTTTGGTAAAATTTATGAGACAAAAAATATTTTCAATGTTCCCTTGGAATCCAAACTCATAGGAATAGAAGAAATGACTGAAAACTTCATTGGGAATAGGGAAATACAAATAGAGGAAATCCTGAGCAAATGTATGGTTCTAAAAACAAAAGATTCTCAGAGGATATGCATAGAACTGATTCATGGTCATCAGTAAAATGTTAAATCAATATCTAATAAAAATCCTAATTATTCATCAAAATTCATCTGACATATAAAACTCAATATAGGTACACAAGTCTTCTACTTTATAAAACGTTGATATACAAAATAATAGTTCCATTTCACCAATGTGGCCTCTACAACTTCTAACTCATCTGGGTATCATCAATGACACTACACACTACTCACAAGCGTATTATCGGTAAATATAATTTTTTATTTGATTTGCTTGAAACCAAATCTGTAGTAATTTGATAAACATGAAGAAATCTTAAGTCAGTTAATATGCCGTTTCATAATTTAAAAATCCTTTTTTTAATTTTTAAATAATATTTTATTAATTGATTTTTTGGGTATTCAACCAAGGGAAAAAAATAATACATATAACCGTGTATCTTATAATTTAATAATTAACTTATAATCTTGGTTTAGGTTTCAATGGAATGTATTGCTAACTGACAGATTTTTTCAGAATGTTTGCTGTAGTTCAATTCATCACCGAGTCAACTGATGACAATTTATCAGTGAGTGAAGTCCCTGCTTCCTGGCTTACAGATGACCAGAAACAGTGTTGGTGGCCTCCAAGAAATACTGGCATCTACATTGTTCGACAAAAAAAGCCAGATCCAGATACTTGGAAGCTTCACCCAGTGAATGTTGAATGCTTTTGTGGTATGGCTGCCCACCTTATTTCAATTATTTCATTTATTCAATTCACCTATTTGTTTTCAGAAACATATCAGGAAGCAAAAAAAAAAGTAAGGGCTATAAGTTCAAGTGATGACGAAAGGACTCTCAAGCCCAACAGAAAATACAATCCAGATCAATATGAATTGAACTTTATCGATGAAAGTAAGTCATATGATTGAAAATCTATGATTTTCAGTTAATTTTTTTATTTTATTCTAGCTAACAACAACAGCGAGATGTCATTTCCAATTGCTCCCATCTCAATGAGATTACTTAATACCTCCAATGTAGAAGATTTAAGTGAAGGTAAATTATATGAAAACTAATATTAAATTGTTGTTCATTGATTCTTTAAATCTTAATTTTTCTTTACCGAGTACTTAAGGTGTCTTTATTGTAGGTACTGGGTCATCCTCAACCACGAATACAGAGCCCATCATCCTTGACGTTTTCGACTATAACACCAATTATTCGCCTGCAGCTCCAGAATCTGAAGTATCTGTTGGGAGTCGAAATAAAGAAAATGCTGGTGAGTTTAAATATAAATGCTTAGTTATCAATAGTTTCCAATTTTGTTGAATATGTATACAAAGTTTTGAAGTTACTTAAATATTGAGGTAACATTAAGCAACTTTATGTGGTTCGTGTATGAAACAAATGCTGCAAAAATTTAAAACAAAAGTTATTTTGGTTTTCAGAAATAGGTCACAGCTGTTGTAAAAATTCCGACACAATCATTCAGTTGTTGACCGAACTTAACATAAAAGTTGCGGAACTGCAAGAATCGTTGGTTGGAAAAACATTTCAAGGCCAACTGCATGGTGATCAACTAGAGGTTATCTCTAGTAGATTACCATGCAAAACAATTGAAGAGTTGGAAGATTTAGAAACAATGATCTTCAAAAACCAAAAACTCAAAGAATCATTGGTGAGCATATTATATTAAATTTGAATCTTTTTGGGTGATTATTTTCCCATATGACTTTAAAATTTCTTTCTACGATACTGATTCCGAGCAATGAAAGTTTAAATGTTAAACAATGTTGTCCCTCTGACAGCTTCTAGGTATATACAATGTAAGGGTAGTCGCGACTGACCAGTTAGGAAATAGTATATTCAATTGGTTGTATGGTAAATAATCCAAAATAATTCATTCAACTTGTCAATTTATATACATTTTATAGAAACACAAATTCCAAGTTTCTAAAATTTTCAGATCTGTGTTATGACTTCCATAGGAGGAACAACAGGAAGAGATTTCACACAGAGACTGTTAAAAAAACTCCTTACAAATGAAGTTGCAGAATTGTGTAGTTGGACTGGGGCCAAACACAATTTTGAACTTCAAAAGTTGAATATTTTTGAATGTGCATACAGTGAGTATATAAAATAGTTATTTTCCTATCTACTTTCCGCTCAAGATAGGAACAATATTTTTTCTACAACCGTATTATGAAATTCAAAAAAAACTTCTACACAACTGTGGGAAAAATGCGGGATATAACTTGCAAATTGCTTCTCATACCTTTCTTTAGATTTTTCAGGCAAAAGATCCATAGTTGCTACAGAGACTTGTCTCTGGTTGCTTATTAACTGCTTCTAGAATATCTTCTGGTGTAGATCAATATCTTATTTTTATAAATTATATTCGAAAATAATTTAATGAGGATGAACAAACTTTGGCGAATATTCGTTGTGACCATAGAATATAGAAATACCAACGACGTTGTGACATTTTGATTAACCGGTTTCTGTGGAAAATCATAGACCATTACATAGAAATGAATGCACAGATCTTCTTCTACGCAGATGTTCTGAGGATGCGTGTATGACAAACATAATTTTTGAAGTATGTCAACTGTCAAGTTCTCTTTGAAAATGCAATAATTTTCAAACGGAAATTTGCATTTATGATTAGTTTGACATGGATGAAATTGCATAATTTGAAATATTTAATTAATGATATAAATTATAAGTAAATAAATTAAGAGATTTCATGTTAAAGGTATTATTATTCACAAACTCAACAAATACATATTTACAATAAGTAACACTTTCCGAATCGAAAACAATGCGGGAAAGTAGTTACCTACAGGGGGGTGGCACTCTCATACAAAGCACAAATCATAAATAATCTGAGTTACACCAGCGCCCTCTGAAGTGTATCCCGGATGAACAACCTGATAATTCAATGCCGATAAATAGAATTCTTTCATTATTGGAGAGCATGTTCCGTCATCCATGTCTGTTAACATTGTCAAAGTCAAAGAGTACTTTTGTATATAAACAATAAGAGCTGTCATTATAAACGCCGGATATATGATATAATTTCAATGCTATAAATATATTTTTCATATTATTATAATATATAATTCATTTGTCTGAAGGGGCATGGTAATCTCTTGGATCTGCGAAGAAGTGGAAATGAAGAAGATTGTGAGGTTATATTGTTCTTTGATTTTTCAAAAAATTGTATGTACCATTTCGAACAAAATGAAAACCACCTTTTTAATTTCCAATCCGTGCAAAGCACAGTTCGAAATATTAGTTTTTCATTCAAGTGTCCAAAGTTTTTTAAGAATGTCTCCAAGTATAAGAAACTGTTCTGTTCCTGGTTGCGTAGATAGGACTAGTAAGAGGTAAGTTACTGTTGTTTGCTTCATGATCATTTCTACAATTTATACTCAATATTTGTTACGTGTTTAGGTATACAATTCCGACTCATAAGGCCTGCAAGCAAACTTGGTTGGAGAGAATAAAAAATCCCAAATTGTCGAGCATGGAACTGGACTTGGTACGCAAATATGCTGTTTGCAAAAGTCATTTCAATCCATATTGCATTCTCGAAAGTGGTGATAAACTCAAAAAATTTTCTTTACCAACACTGAATTTGCCAGGTGAGTAATATTTACTTTATACCTTTTTTGAATTAGTTTGAGAAAACAGAATTGATTTTATTTGTATTTTATCTCTCTGAATGTTTGAAAATTGAGTTGCCTTCTTTTTCAGATTATGTTCGTGATGTAGACGGAAGAGATATATTTTTATGTAACTGAAACTCCAACAAATGTGAAGCCACCTGTTTATCCCACAGAGGAGTACAAAACGTGTGAAAGCAATGCAGACTTGGATTTGGCCAATTCTTATGTGGCAGGGTATTTGGCAAAAAAAAATTTGAAAGATACTAATAAATGTTCGAGCTGTTTAGAAATAATGGAAGCATATGATGAAGTGCCTTCCAATGCCTTAATTAAAGCCAGAGCATTCAAAAATTGCAAGATGTTCAATCCATCTCGAACATTTAATACGATCTTTCACAATTTTACCAAGTCTGTCATTGGGAATATTCCATTATTTTTCAATAGTTGGAATATTAAAAGAAAAATAATGGAACGAGTTAATACTGAAGAGGTGAAGATGTTGTTCTGCAATAAGCACAAAGATGTGCACCGGAAGTTCATCAATGTGGGTGTTAAATTTATATTATTGTTTTACATAGGTGAAATAAACAAAATATTATCTGGAAAAACCAGTGTCGAAATTCCATCTGACTCCATCGTTAAAATGGCATTGGTTAAATATGATAAAAGGAGATGGAACCGATAATAATTTTGTTTATTCAATCAATAATAATATATTTTTGATATTCATCATTGAAAACCGGAATTGTCAAAACAGATTTGAGTAAAATATTTTTGTGTGTTCTCTTGAGTGGAATAATATTATTATTGATATTAATTCATGTGGATATATAAACATGTATAAATAAATAATTATTAACTCCTATATAAGACTTTGACTTTTATCCTTGATGTTTTACATTTCAAGCTTTTTATTAGATTTGGCGATTTCTCTTTAATACAAATAATCATCGTATCTAATAAGAACTTGAAATTTGAAAAATATTTTCATACAAATTAATAGTGCATAAGACGATGCCCCTTGTTTTTCTATAAAAACCGCTAGATGGCGCCTCTGTCATTCTACGCCGATATCGGCTGTTAGTTCGAACGACCAAATATAGATGGCGCTGACGTAATGAACATAATTTGGATTAAGAGTTGCCTATCTATAGTTAGTCTATGGTTACCTAGGCCCGGTTGTAGAAGAAATATTTTTTAGTTCTGAATTTTTCATCCAATTGCATATTATATAACCCTAACACAGAACAATCTTTATTTTTCTCCCATAAAAATAGTAAACAGTTTGGAAAACACCCCAGTTTTTTTATGAGAAAAGAAAATTTGAGGTTTTCTACTTATTCTCTTTCTGAAGAATCATAAAATTCTTTTTGTACGATTTTTCTCTCTTTAGTTTAGTCAAAAAAATATATATATACCTATAAGTGAATGTGTTTCAGTGTCAGTAACCAGACATTATCAAATAAGTCGTAAAGAGTTCGAAATGCACATAAAAGACTGGCTAAGGCATGCCAAGCAGCGGAAGGAGCGAGAGGATATGAAAAAAAATCTTTGTGAGTGTGAATACTTAATATTATTATGTTACCTTAAATTCTTAAATATTTTTCTTGAAAAGGATAAATTGGATATTGATTTCAATTTGCACATATAAATTATGTTACTGTCCAAGATGGAACGTTCACATTTGTAGAAAAAATTTTGCAATGAAATTCGTTATGATTAAAGATTTTGTCCAATATTGAAGGATATACATTATTTTCTTATCGGGTGAATGATGTACCAGTGGAAATTGTCTCTCTGCTGTAACAGTAATTTTAAAGTGGAGGTTCTTGCATTCTTCTTGGAATTGAATTTTTAATTTATCACTGTCAATAATTATTACAGCCCCATTTTTTCTCTTTCAGCCAGAAGACCATAATGCCGCTCCCGAAGTGTTGATTTTTTTTTAATTTTTTTGTTTTTTTTATGTGTTCAATATATATTATGTATGTTAAATAAAAAAATATATCAGTATTTCACATAGTTGTTTATTAATTATCTCTCCTTTGTACTTTTGGATGTGAAAATATACTTTATATATATCAAATTGTTATACGCTATAAAATGTGAATTTTTTTGTTGATAATGATCAGGGTATAGGTATGTGGAAATAGAAAGATTCAGTGTGGTTTAATTAGTTATTATTAAGTTATTATATTTTTCAACTTTCAACTATTAATTTTTTCCCCATGCAGATGAGCTATACAGCTTTGGATACATTGCCTGTTATATAAAATATCTTAATTGTGACGCTTTTAAAATGTACATATAGGAAAATAAGTGGGTTTTTTACAGTGTACAGATTGAAATTATTCTCGAGAAACAGGACCACCCCTTCTTTTTTGAGATTGTCCAAATAAAGGTTCATTATAATATTATGAATATAATATACCTATGAAGAACCTTTGGAAAATCTGAAAAAATAGGGGAGGTCCAGTTTCTTGAGAATTTCAATCTGTACACCGTGTCTTAAAACCACTTATTTTCCTATATGTACATTTTATAAGGGTGACAATATAGCTGGTATTTTATATAATATGCAATGTATCCAAGCTGTCAAAAGATATTCTATTTACTTCGCATAAGTAAAGTCCATAGAAGTTGCAAAATCAACTTTATTTCGATTCGCTATGTGGATAAATAAAGAGTGCACATTGATTGCCACATTGCTACTTAACAATTTGAACCTAAATATAACTTTAATGGAAGTTGTGGTCTGGTAGTTTATTTCGCTTTATAATCTTTCCAAAAACTGCCAACATGAGAAGTCGCAATGTTGTTATAAATGGTACATTTTTTACATCTACTATGTGATGTCTTGGGTAATTATTCGCGATATGCGATGTTGCGGACATTAGGCACTCTCCAGTAAGTACTGGAGGATATTTTTTAGATCAACATTGTGAAGTCGCACATCCACAATGTGAATTCTTCACAACTTCCCTGCGACCGAAATTGGTTAGCTGGGATAGTTACATTGTTTACCGGGTAGGAAAAGCCTAACATTCCTGGACGATTGTGAAGATTGCAAAGTCGAGGCGTAAGCCGAAACTTAGCAACACAGAGTCCAGGAATGTGGCTTTTCCTACGAGGTAAGCATACTATTTGTCCGCAAATCGTTTGATATTCGACATATTTTAATCAAATTTGAAAAAAAAAACGCGAATTATTCCATTCATGAATAAATGGAGCTTTGAAATTCGGAATGGAATTGATTGCGTTACTGTGGACACGTATTAATGCTGAATTGTCAAACTTGACGAATATTAATTTGATTGCTGGTCTTTTCAAAGACCAGCAACATTATATTATGATATTATTAGGAAAGTGGAAGCAAGGGCTTTTTCAGGCTAATTCTTTTTTTCTGATTCGGCAATGCTGTCATTTTTATATCAGCAGCACGTCATGACGAGTACAACCAATCAAAAATCTCTCTAGCCACTGACGTCACACGATTTCCCGCTTCTTCTGATCGTTCGAAGTCGGTAGATTATTTTGAAAATATGTCAAAATATATTTTTCCTGAAAATGACTGGAAATGCCCATTAGCGACAAGCAGAACAATTTTTGAGACTACGGAAAAGGTAACACCCCGTATTTTCATGAATTTGTCTGCTTGCTGATAATTCTTTATCTTCATTACCACAGATGCATTTGAGATCTATGTTTTTTCAAATTGATCGATACCAAGTTATGATTTCATTTCAGGAACTCCGAAGAATCCATGGAAAAAGATTCCAGATGTTGAAGCAAGCATTGCTTCATCTCCATCAGATACTACTTTTTGTGGAATTCTATTAGATGAACGAAAGTTGAAAGAAAATTTGGTGAAATTAACAAATAAGTCACTAACCCTCACTCAGGTAAAGCTTAATTATTTTTAAGTTCATGGTTATGAACTGCTCATTTTTGTTTTTCTAGATAGAGGACAAGGCAATCATGGACTTGGAGAAATTTTATAATGTCAATGGAGTAGAGGATGAAGTGATCACAGTTCAAAGGGTAGATGTTGGTAATATTGCTTCTCCTGTTTGGATACCTGGCACTCGCGCTCAATGCAGTCACAGTTAGCAAGTACCATTTTATTAGTTATTTTTTTTTGTAATTCATGATCTCTGAAAGAATGTCAATATAGATGAGTTTTTAATTTTATTTAATAATTGCTGTACATATTTTATTACATGGAAGATAGGAAAAAAAAATTTTAATCATTGCTTCAGTTTTTTATTCTACTACCTACTGTTGAATTGAATATTTCAGACACATCATCTGCTTCTTTTATGAATGTTGTTCTAATTTGGTCATGTACTGGCCGTCTTCTCTCTGGTTAATACATTTGACGATGGTTATTTAGTGAAATATGTTCTATTCTGAGTTTTCATTCAAGTTTCAAACCGCGTAAGATGGGTTGTTTAGGGCCGGTATTATGAAGGCCAACCGAGGATTCAACCGTTGCGTCAACAACCAAATTCCTCACTATCTGGTAGTTGGCGCACGGTTGAATCCTCGGTTCGCCTTTTATAAAACCGGCCCTTATTGCGTCGTTATATAAATGTTAACATAACAATTGGCTTCAATGACCTTCGAAAGCAGATTTGATTGTCATTTTGATATGTCCGTAAATTTTCTCATTTCGATCAAAAATATATCGAAAAGTATCATGTGTTATACAGGATGTCCCAGAAGTCGCACACCCCATTGAGGGGATCGAAAGTGAAAAATATTCTTAGCCCAAAAATCCATGTTTGAAATTTTTTTATAACGTAGTTAATTAGTAATTAATTAATGAAAGTGAGCTGCTACCGGCTTTTCACGTTCACTGTTCTGTATCGCGCTCCTGATTGGTCACTTTCTTTAACTAATTACCTACGTTATCAAAAAACTAGTTCCTGTCAACTGGTGTTTCACCATAAACTGGACAAACATATATAGCCGTGTAATTGACATCGAGAAAGTCATTTTTGCCTTATAACATATACCCCGTTTTCGACGCATAATCGAGATACAGGGTGCTTAATGTCAACTTTGAGCAATATTCTGTGAACTGTGGTAAGTTATGCGTGATATTTGAAATAACGGTTCCTGGTCACATCTTAGTATTTTTGAAGGCTCAATTGAATTGTGGTGTAGAATTTTGCAAAAAAAAATTCAAAATGGCGGAAAACCTGCAAAGTCGAAAAATTTTTTTGGTTTATAATTTCATATTTTTATCCGGATCAATCTGGCAGCCCATCAGCACAATTTTGACCTCCGTACGGCCTCCAGTTTCTCAAATAAAAATTAAGAAAGTACACCGAGCGTAATCTTCGGAAGGCTACAAAAAGAAAACCAATTGATATTTTTTCATTCTGTTTCCACCAAAGTATTCAGAATTGAAGATAGTTCAACCATGAAAAAATCCAAAAAATTTTGGCCGAAATTTTTTTTCACTCAAGACATGTAAAAAAAAAGTTGAGTTCGAATTTTGAAATTTTTTTTTTACGGAAAATCTTAAAAAATTGAGTACGTTGAGATTATGCTTTCCAAATTAGCAACCGAGAAAAAAAATTTCAACTTTGCAGGTTTTCCGCCATATTGAATTTTTTTTCGCAAAATTCTACACCACAATTTCATTGAGTCCTCAAAAATACTTTGATGTGACTAGAAACCGTTATTTCAAATATCACGCGTAACTCACAACAGTCATCAGAATATTGCTCAAAGTATCTCGCTTATGCGTCGAAAACGGGGTATATGTCATAGGGCAAAAATGACTTTCTCGGTGTCATCTACACGGCTATACAGGGTCTTTCACGAGGAACCTCACCCATATTTATACGGGAAACTACTGAACGTATTTTCATGAAATTCAGCACTTATAAGTATTTCACGATGCTGATGAAATCTAAAATATTTTCAAGGCATAAGCACCTCCGGTTTTTCCGGAAATGACGTCAACTTCCGTTTTTCAAATTAGAACACCATTTTTTTATTGCAGAATAGATTCCTCAGAAAATTTCAAGTTATTTTGATGTAACATTTTTCAGTTTTGGTTGGAAAATTCTCTCTGAGCGGGAAAATTCGAAAAAAAATCGAAAATAGAGCTCCGCTGAAACAAGAATAACTCCGAGGTTTTTGGATGAAAAATTTTCATTTTTGGGATTTTTCAAGATGTAAGATTGATGTATCCACTTTAAAAATAAATGTGAGTGTATGCATCACACCCTTGCCCTAAAATGGATATTTTCTGAGTTAATATCCACTTTAGGGCAAGGGTGTGATGCATACACTCACATTATTTTTTAACGTAGATTCAATATCTGCCATAAAAAAATGGGGTTCTAATTTGAAAAAAATGATTTTTCACGATTTTGTCATCCCTAACTTTGAAAGCGATTTTTTCACCCCCTGTATCATGAATCGCGATTTCGATTTTTAAAGTGGATACATCAATCTGATATCTTGAAAAATCCCAAAAATGAAAATTTTCCATCCAAAAACCTCGAAGTTATTCTTGTTTCAGCGGAGCTCTATTTTCGATTTTTTTTTCGAATTTTCCCGCTCAGAGAGAATTTTCCAACCAAAACTGAAAAATTTTACATCAAAATACATAACTTGAAATTTTCTAAGGAATCTATTTCTGCAATAAAAAAATGGTGTTCTAATTCGAAAAACGGAAGTTGACGTCATTTCCGGAAAAACCGGAGGTGCCTATGCCTTGAAAATATTTTAGATTTCATCAGCATCGTGAAATACTTATAAGTGCTGAATTTCATGAAAATACGTTCAGTAGTTTCCCGTATAAATATGGGTGAGGTTCCTCGTGAAAGACCCTGTATATGTTTGTCCAGTTTATGGTGAAACACCCTGTATATTAATCAAGGAAGTTATCTATCTATTAATGTTATCAAAAAATTTCGAACATGGACTTTTGGGCTTAGGATATTTTTCTCTTTCGATCCCCTCAATTTGTTGCGCGACTTCTGAGACAACCTGTAGATGCATAGAATACCTGATGATGTTGGCACTGATTAGATTTTGTTTAAGACTTACGTACTAGATTTTCCAAGATTTTCCGTGAAAAAATTTTTTTTTATTCGAACTCAACTTTTTTCAACATGTCTTCAGTGATAAAAAAATTTCGGCCGAAATTGTTGAAATTTTATGGTTGAACAATCTTTCATCCTGAATACTGTGGTGAAAACAGAATGAAATAATATCCATTGGTTTTCTATTTGTAGCCTTCCAAAGATTACGCTCGGAGAACTTTCATAATTTTTATTCAAAAAACTAGAGGCCGTATGAAGGTCAAATTTAGGCTAATTAGCTGCCAGGGTGACCCGGACGGAAATATGAATTCATAAACCAAAAAAAGTTTTTTCAGAAAACTGGTGGGAATCGAACTCTCCACTTTCGATTAACTGGCGTCGCTTTGGTAACGGAAATTCATAAGATTAAAATTAACCCAATTCATACTCGTAGAGAGTTCGAATCCTACCACAGTTTTTTGAAAAAAAATTTTTTTTGGTTTATTAATTCATATTTCCGTCCGGATCATTCTGGCAGCCCCTTAGCACAATTTTGGCCTTCGTACGGCTTCCAGTTTTTTGAATAAAAATTATGAAAGTTCTCCGAGCGTGATCTTTGGAGAGCAATGGATATTTTTTCATTCTGTTTTCACCCAAGTATTCAGAATCGAAGATAGCTCAACCATTAAAAATTCCAAAAATTTTGGGCGAGATTTTTTTTCACTGAAGACATGTAAAAAGAAAGTTGAGTTCGAATTTTGAAAAAAAATTTTCACGGAAAATCTTAGAAAATCGAGTACGTTGAGAGCCCTAAAAAATACTGAGACGTGACCCACGGATACTCTAACACGGTCAGCGCACTTCATTCTCGCAAACATGTGATGACGTCAAATTAGCCTTCGATTTCTGAATGAGATGAATGGCTTTTATCGCTAATAATATTGAATGAACGATTTTTCTAGTATAATTTTGTTTATAAGATAAACCTTATTGTCCTAAAAAACGAATTAATATGAAAATATAATTGCTGCAGCTATATTTTTATTAAATTCTACCTTATTATGCCCCGTTCTCGCTTTATACAACACGGAAAAAAATATAAGATTTTTCGGTCGTAGAAAGGGTGCTCCGATTCCAATATTGTAATTTTAAATTCATTGATTCAAGAACAAAATATTGGTATAAGTAGTTTGCATTCATTAAGAAAATTAGGTCCTTGAATGAGCTAGGTAGGTACTCTTATCCGAGCAAATGAGTACCAGACCAGAAATATTTTTTTTTATGTTGATAACTGCTTCAACATAGAAACTTAAAAGAAGGTTTATTCGAATTGAAAACATGACAACTTGGTTATTAAGTTCTGATTCGGTAATTTTTTTCTTAAATAAAAACAAATCTGTAAAAATGTTTTATTTAAAATGAGCATGAAACATTACAATTTTTAACATTGGCCTTAAATATAGCATATGTATGAGATATTGTTTGATATATGTTTGAGCTGATGTCTGCTCGTCTTAAGTTTTACTGATTTAAATAGCTGCCTTAGCATCTTAATTTCTCTCTGCTGCTGACTTTTTCATTCTAGCTGCTGTTCTTATTTAATTTTCCAATCAATTTCTCCTACAGATGGAAGATTATCTGTAAATGAAAAGATTAAGAATGAGAAAATAAGAATAATAATAATCAATTCATTTAGAACTAAAAGAACCGTGTTGGAGACGTGAAAAAATTTGTACTCACCAAGTTTGGGTCCCAGATTACAAAAATGAAAACAAGAAGTCTGCAATCCTCTTAGTTTTTTTAAGAAAAAATCCCAAAGTTACGTTTGAAAGGTAAGGTTATACATAGTTCTTGCCAGTTTTCTTGTATTTTCTCAATCAAGACTCATTGGAAATGTTTTATTTCTGAGTCCTACTCTAATTAATGAACTGAAATAATATCAAAAAGTACTGTTTTTCACCCACAAAACCAAGAAAACTTCAAAAACCGTACACACTACAATGTAAACACCGTATCTGATGGCTAATTGTACCTCACAACATGGATGCCAAAAACCTATTCTACATAGTATAGAGTTCAGTGAAGGGCGCTGACCGGTGTTTGAGTATCCGTGGACGTGACCAGTAACCGTTCTTTCAAATGTCACGCATAACTCACCACAGTTATCAGAAGATTGCTCAAAGTTGACATTAAACACCCTGCTTATGCCTCGAAAACGGGGTATATGTCATAGGTCAAAAATGACTTCCTCGGTGTCATCTACACGGCTATATATGTTTGTCCAGTTTATGGTGAAACACCCTGTAGAAAGAAGAATTGTGTGGGCATCGATTCCTCAGATCGATAGAATTACCGAAACTGCGTCATTGGAATATATGTATTTAGAAATAGTGAAATTAATTTTTTTTATACCTATCGATAACATCATGGAAGTATTCGACCAAATTCCATGATAACAATTATTGAATGAAAATTCTAAGCTTTTTTATTATAGCCGCGTTCGGCATTGACATCGCAGATCAGAGAGATTTTTTGGCACGTGACTGCAGATATGTCTGACAAATTTGGAATAACCGAACGATCTAGATAAAAAATTGACAAGTATTTGTTTATAACTACAAACGTCATTTTGAAAGATTTCCCGGGACGGTCTTGTTATATGAGGTTTTTATTGTATCATGGCTGGAAGTGGAATTAAAAGGGATCTTAAACTTGCCATTCTAACAGTGGCAAATGGCAATTTTTTGTTTGATGAGGATGAAGCTGATGTAAATATGAAAGAGAAAGTCAATAATTTTGCTGAACTGATCGTGCCTCGGTACGCTGGCAGGGCTTGGGCATTCTATCAGAGACAGTCCTACACTGCCAATATATGGTGTTTCAAGCACATCTAGAATTAAATAAATGTTTTATGAAGCTATTGGCATAAGGTTGGTTAAGTGGATGAAAAGTTGAGTACTTGAATGCCCAAAAATAACAATCTCTTCTTAGCAATCTTTAAAAATGCTTCAGAAAAACAAAAAGTGACAAAGTTGAACTCATGAAAATTTCAGATTGTGAGTGAGAGATGATAAATCTACTAACTAAAAATAAATTGAAAAAAAGGGCTACTCTGTTGTTGGCTGATAGCCAAAAGCATATTTTTCTTTTTTCTAATTTATTAAATTGGGAATAAAATGCAAGTGGCAATTGGCGAGGTCGACGATTTTTTAGTTTCTGTCTACCCTCAAAAGCTGCTCTTCATCCCGCAGTACATACACGGGGAGACGGAGTTTTTTCAGAGGTTTTTATCTGTTCTCGTGTATCATACGCAGAATTTTATGGTACCCCGTTCACATTCCCTCTGCTAGCACATAGATTCAGAGCAGGAAAAATTTTTTTTAAAACCATCTGTTCCTTGTCGCCATTTCTTCACACATGCCTTATGCCATATATTGTTCGATTTGTATTACTCTCTTTCAAAAGTATATATTTATATTTGAAAAGACATCTCGATATCAATAGTTAGAAATTAGAATACCCAGCAAACAAAATAATAAAAACCTGAACCAAAACTGTCATCTGCTGACATTAACCGATTAATCTGTTCGATCCGTCTTTCGAGGCCGAGCAAAAAGATTTCATCCGGATACTTCAGACGTCAATTGCCGAACGATACAGATTTACCTCCCCTACATCCAGACGTAATTATCGAACGATAAAATTATGTCAGACGAATCCGATCGCAATGCCGAACGCGACTTATATCAGAGATTCAGAGATACCTACATATTATTATCAAATGGTTTTCAATTTCTTTTCATAGTCTGGTTTGATACACAATGTGATAATATAGTCTCAGAAAATATGCTCTCCATCAGATAGAAGACGAGTTTTGGATATCCGAAATAAAATGGCTGTTTCAATTGATTTGACACTAGTTAAAATGAGTACATCGAGCGCTCAAAAATATTTCGTTTTTCTATTATTACACTGAAGAGTAGGTTCATTTATGTTCAGGGCAGGCCCCAACTCACAGTAGGGATAAAATGGACATTTGCCCAGGGCGCTAAATTTTCGGGGGCGCTGGAATTTAGAAATAGTATGCTTACAAACAAAAATTAGATGAGCAAAGGGCACCAGTACACCATTTGCCCAGGGCGTCTACTACCCTTAGCCGGGGCCTGGTTTAAGGATGGAAAATCTGAAAATGAAGTATTGGAAATTCTCTCCTGGTAAAACCCAAGATGTCTCCATTGAGTATTCCTCTAATGTGTCAATGGTGTCACACACCTGAAAATAATTTAGAAGATAGGAACAGAGGACCAATATAAGATACAGGAGGGATTATTAATGAACTAATTCATTATAACAGAAGTAAGTTCGAAAAATATATTATCAAATGAAATACAAAATGGTTGTATTGGAAAATTGTATTAATATAATAAGAATTTCATTAATATAAAGTTTCGATAACAACCTGCCATTACGCATTCAAACGTGAACGCACAGAACGATGTGTTGCATTTTTATGCATTTGTATATCACGCACATTTTGACGTGGGCCCACATGTAACCACGTCACGTCAGAATAGTCTGTATTCACCTTTAGGCACACCATTATTCCTGTTCCCGAGTTTTCAAACCCCTTGGAATTCTCGGATCAATAATTTACGGGAGAATAAAATTAATATAAAGCTTTTCCAATTGCGGAATCATGATACTGTGCCAGAAGTTTATATTCTTTCGACATAAAAATCATCATCAGAATAGAAAACCAGATCGCAGTACCGTCTTCTGCATATATTCAGTTGACCTTGGATCTAAAAAAAATAATAATAGTTTCGTTTCAACCTGAAAAAAAAGAACAATAAAATATGAAAGGGCGTTTGAAATCTGATTTCTCACCTTACTTCTTCTCCATTGATAGTATAACAATCTGGTTTCGAATAGTCTTTCAATTTTCCCTTGATTGACTGGAAACTATTTATCTCTCTCTATCAAACTATCATCTCCGATCAATCCATCGGGAGAAGCACCTAAAAATGGAAAATCCACATCAATAAACAAACCACATCGTTTGACTTTGACATTTTTCAGTCTTTCGTATATCTCTATAGCGACTTTTTCATTCACCCTTCCATACAAAATACCGGGAGTATTCACCGGCTTTTTATACAGTAAAACTTTTACTAAATTATGGCAAGGGGTTGTTGCTCTTCTTTTGACCACTGTTCCAAAGTTCGAGGCTGTCAGATAGTCTCAATTCCCTCCATAAGGAATTATCATGCTGCCCACGAATTTTTACCTCAATTTCTTTCAATTTTGAACGATCTGAAATTCTATCTTTAAGTTTGTTCAGAAAGAAGGTTTTCTTTACTGACATTTCCCCCTGAGGAATGTCAGGCTGGGCAGCATTTGGTCCGTAATTCATGTCAGGATCATTTGAAAAATCTCTTCTCTTTTTTGGTTGGCTTTTTGTACTCCCATTCCTCCTATCATGAATCCGCTCCTTTTTCGTCAAAATTTTACGCGTTTTCTCCCCAAGACGGGTTGTATATGAAATGGATTTACTATAATCAACTCGTTCTCCTCCCGTGCATTTATCGACTAGTTTTATTGCATCCAAAAAATCAGGTGATGAAATACTCAACATCCAATATTTCTTATGGTCAATTCACAATGAACGTAAAACGTAACAACAAGGCCGTAGCCAGGGGGGGTCCGATGGGGTCCGGACCCCCCCCGAAATTTTTCTAGAGCTCAGTTCAACGGACACCCCCCCTCCTCCCGAAAGTTTTTTCTAGCTACGGCCTCGGACGGACCCCCCCCGAAATTTTTTTCTAGCTACGGCCTTGCGTAACAATGACGTAAAGAGCACGTATACGTAATCCGTCCATAAACGGCATAAACGTAATGAAATATGTAATAGAATCCTTTATTTTCTTCATATTTTGGGCTCTTGTGCGGTCCACGCCTTGAACGCCAGCTTACAGCGGGCCTGGGCCCGTATTCTTGACAAATGATCTTACGTTTTCTGTTGATTACGTCCACATTACGTTCATTGTGAATCAACCATTACGCCGGTCCTGATCGTCATCGCATTCGGCTTCATAGTTCAGCTACTTACCGCCAGATGCGGGAGAAAATTTTTTGCTTCTCTGAAACACACTTATCCATCTGATCTATGAACCGGTGAAGGAACTACAGTAAATTCAGCTTCAAATCGTTGAACCGGGATGTATCTCTATGTATATTTAAACTCAATGTTTTGACCCCCATTAAGAGAAAAAGAATCATAGATAAAGTATACCCTCACTGCTCGGTTCGAAAACAATTTATATCTTTTCCATTTTATAACACATTCAATCAAAAAATGATTTCAACTCTTGATAAGTACGACTACAGCGTTGTGAACAGACGACACAAAACTCTTGAAAATGTTTTAGTCAATAATAAATCGAAAACAGAAAAAGACCAATACAGCGGTATACAGGGTCTTTCACGAGGAACCTCACCCATATTTATACGGGAAACTACTGAACGTATTTTCATGAAATTCAGCACTTATAAGTATTTCACGATGCTGATGAAATCTAAAATATTTTCAAGGCATGAGCACCTCCGGTTTTTCCGGAAATGACGTCAACTTCCGTTTTTCAAATTAGAACACCATTTCAAGTTATTTTGATGTAACATTTTTCAGTTTTGGTTGGAAAATTCTCTCTGAGCGGGAAAATTCGAAAAAAAAAATCGAAAATAGAGCTCCGCTGAAACAAGAATAACTTCGAGGTTTTTGGATGGAAAATTTTCATTTTTGGGATTTTTCAAGATGTAAGATTGATGTATCCACTTTAAAAATCGAAATCGCGATTCATGATACAGGGGGTGAAAAAATCGCTTTCAAAGTTAGGGATGACAAAATCGTGAAAAATCAATTTTTTTAAGATTAGAACCACATTTTTTATGGCAGATATTGAATCTACGTTAAAAAATAATGTGAGTGTATGCATCACACCCTTGCCCTAAAATGGATATTTTCTGAGTTAGCAGGCGAGTCAGTTACCTCCTTGATCCAGTAAAACCCGTCACCTTGCGTGTATTGTTTTATATTTTATTTGTTTCTCATTTGTAAAAAGGTTAGATAAATTCTAAAAAAATCTCAATAATTTGTCGCAAATGTCGTAAGCTATGGAAGCGTTGCCATGAACAGGTCTGTTTATTTTTTTTTACATTTGTTTTGGCGAAAGCGAAAATGAATGTACCAGGCACGTAGCCAGTGGGGGGGGGGCCGGGCCCCCCTCGAATTGGCAATGTTTAATCATTTAACCCCCCCCCCCCCCGAAAAAAAATCCTGGCTACGTGCCTGGGATGTACCAGAAGAAATTATTGAGGCAGCCAGCAGTGTAGCTTCAAGTTTATTACCTGCAAAATCAGCTTCAAGGTACGAGCGAGAATATGACGACTTCAAAAAGTGGCAAAACAAAAATAGTGTGATTGGGGTAACTGAAGATGTTTTGTTGGTCTTCTTGAATCAACTATCAGCTAGATTCAGCCCTTATACTTTATGATGGATTTTACTTTTAGATCTTTTGGTTTTACCTCTTTTTGAGATAAATAAAATTACTGGATGACTGACGTTATTATTTTATTTTTGTACAAAATCACAGAACATCTACAACTCCAACATGACATAAAAACCAAAGCAGTAACCTACGAAATTTTCATTTATTCAACACCTTCTCCAAATTTCAAGGTTAGCACAAAAAAGTTCAAGACTTATTCATGAATTGATCTTTAAAGTTTTGAACTTTTATCTTTCCATTTTCTTTATCTTTGTGGCGTTTTTTCTTCTTCTCTTCGTCTTTCACTTTATGTTCTTTTTCCTTAGGCTTAGGATTCTCATGTTTCATTTGGTGATCTTCAATTTTTAATTGATAATCTACATTTTTCATTTGAACTTCGTTTTATGATCATCATCCTTCGTTTTATATTCATCTGCTTTCAATTTACTATCTTCATTTTTGAAACTATGATCCTCATTTTTATTTTCTTTATTTTTGCGATGCTTGTCTTCAGAATTATGATGTTCTTTTTTCTTGAATTCCTTAGATTCACGATTTACATCTTTCGATTTCTCTTCGGGGTTTTTATGTTTTTCCTTCTCCGTCTCTCTTAATCTTTCTTGTACTTGTGATTTCTTCTGTTCATTTTTGTCGAGTGACTCCTTTTCTTCTTGGATTGCTTCTATCCATCTGACCTTTTCTTCACTATTCATTGCTTCTTCATAAGTCAATAAAACGTAATCATCATATCTTTTTGGTGCTCCTACTTCTCTTCCTCTGGTAGTAATTTGGCCTTCTCCTAATCTTTTCATTTCTTCACGTTCAGCATTTCCTTCTGTCTCAGCAAAAAAACTTTTCGGATTGTCGTCCAAGTTCACTATGTAAAATCCATTTTCTTTCTTTTGTCCTTCAAGAATTTTTCTGTCGTCTTTCATTATGGTTACTTTTTCCTTCTCAAATATAACTTTTCCTCCCTTTTCAGTGATTGCATTGACCGAAAGGAGATTTTCACTTAGTTCTGGTATGTAAAGAACATCAGTCAAAACACATTCATTTGCTTCGATGGAGCCAATACCAAAACTCTTCATATCTTCACCTTTTTTGGCAACCAATATCCTAGATGTAGTTTCTTCCAAATCATTAAATATTTTAATATCGTTACACATGTGTTTTGAAGAACCTGAGTCTACGACAAAACTTTTCGATGCTGGTTTTGTTTTTAATTCTCCTTCTGACAAAAATGCAACTTTTCTGTCATCTTTCTTTTCTCGAAAGAAACAATCTTCCTCAACATGATTATTCTTCTTGCAGATTGAACAGTATTTTCGTCGATTTTCAGTTTTTTTGTTACACGATTTAGCAAAGTGTCCAAAATTATTACACTTATAACATTTAACGTTGTCTGAGGTCCTCATTCTTGAATTGTGTGATTTATATCCACCTTCCTTTTTTTCGTGGGTTTCGAATGCAATAGCCCCTTCATATTCATCATTTTTACTTCTGGCTTCTTCAGCAATCAGCCTTGACGTTAATTTTGTGAGCGTTTTATCTGAACTCGGAGAAGAGTCCCATGCGGTATTGAAATATTTAAAACGTTCTGGTAATGTTGATAAAATTTTTGACATTATCATTTCATCGTCTATGTTCTGTTTCAAATTTTTGAGACGATATGCCAAGTTTTCAATTTTACTTATGTGAAGCGAAATGTCAGTACCCTTTATATATGCAAAGTTGAAGAATTCTCTCAAAAGGGTGCATTTCTGATCTTCAGAGTCCTTTTCATAGATACTGCATAATTTTTGATACATCTCATGTGATGTTGTGCACGTTATTATGTGCATCAAAATTTTCTTATTAGGTATAACTGTTGTTATGATTACTCTTTGACCTTTGGCATCCTTTTTTATCCAGTCAGCCTTTTCTTTCTTGTCAGTAATGCTTTCTTCCAATAATTGTCCATTAACTATATCGCAAATGCCTTGTGACTTGAAGATAACTGTAGTTTGAAACATAGACAACAACTTATAGATGGGCCACTCTCCTACTAAACGTTTGAAGCTGATTTTAATTTCATCAACACCCACCAGACAGCGCTCGCATCGCTATTTTCGGTTTCTTTAATTCCTTATGATTTCCGTTTCCTCTATCTTTCTGTCATTTTGAATTGTCTAAAGTGTATAGCATCTTGTTTTTAGCTTTAGCGAATTTTCTTAATTAAAATCTATTTCAAAATACAAGGTGCGGCACGGAGGGCGGACGTTTTTCAGATGGGCATAACTTTCCCCCACTGAGGACGAGAGAAGTGGGGAAGGTGCCGTTAGACTCGTGTGTTCCTAGCATTTATTTTTTTTTTACCAGTTGTCGTCATGGAGCCTTGGACGGTGGAGCATCGTGTTTTCGCCTATGATAGTTTCGTCCGAAATAATGAGTCAGTCACGGTCGTGCAGCGTGAGTTTCGTCGCCATTTCCACATTCATCGGAATAGAGCTATTCCCTCTCGAAACACCATCCTTCGTTGGGTTGAATCACTTCGCAGACGTGGTGAACTGATCAACAGAAGACCAAGAGGACCTGTGCGAACAGTTCGAACGCCTGAAAATGTTGAACGCGTTCGACAAGCCATTGAACGCCTCCAGCACTGCATCACCGATTTCGGCCACCACATGCCTGATGTGATTTTCCACACTTGACTGTCTCAAATGCTATTTCCTTGAGAATCTGATTCCGTCAATAAATGTGTTTTTGAGTAAAAATTAACGCTTTTATTATTTTTTTAAACCCATCCATCCTCCGTGCCGCACCCTGTAGAAGGAAACATGAGGTTGAAACCTAAGTGTTGTGTACCAAATTGTGAGGATAGGACCTGTAAGCGTCATCGGTTTCCGAATCCAGAAAAATATCGTACACTCTTCAACCTTTGGGTTGAAAAAGTGGATAATCCTATCCTAAAAAATAAGACACCACAAGATATACGGAAAAGTTATCTCGTTTGTGATAGACATTTTCCAGAAAAATATAAAACAGAAGGTCGAAGAGGAATTTGGACTACTGCTTACCCGTCATTATTTCTTCCTGGTGAGTTAAATTCATTTCTTGATATGTATATGTATACATAAGTACAAAATGAATTTGCGGTAATTATGCAGTTTAACGCCCCCTAGTATTTTTCATTTTTAAAATATTTGATAAATATTGTTGGTAATTATAGAGAACATGAACGGCATCGAACAATTTTTATGAAAAATTTAGTACAATATCACATACAAGCATTGTAAGAGAAAATCATAAGCGGTATTCAGACGGATTTTTTCGAATTCCGGAAAAGGTTTTCACTTCAGGCGGGAGTTGAACCCGCGTCCTCGAATTTCCGGTCCGAGTAACTTCGGTGGTGTAGTTGGTTAGCATCTCGGACCGGAAATTCGAGGACGCGGGTTCAACTCCCGCCTGAAGTGAAAACCTTTTCCGGAATTATCAGAAGGTGCTCTTGATGATTTGAGAGAATTTCTGGTTCACAATTTGCACGAAGAAGAATGTTCCATTAAAATTCCTTCAGTTACATCCCTTCCTCCAAATATCCTTCTGATGAGACAGTCCAGAATTGCGGAAAATATTTTGACGTACATGAGTGGCTATTTTGTGAAACGCCTCACAAAAATTCTGAAATGTTCCGATTGCAAAGAACTTTTACAATCAAATAATGAACATACTCAGAACACTGATTTCATCGAGGCAAGATTATACAATGAAAATTCAAATCTTTTGAAACCAGGCAGTTTTTTTTACTTTTTAGTGAAGCGAAGCTTCTCCATTTTGCACGTTACTGCCATTTTGAGAATGTTGCAAATACTTTGCAAATAATCTTACAGCAGCAAATCGATTTCAAACCAATTCATTGTTAATTGCATCCTGAAACGGCAATTGCTATCTGTAAGTTATTTGTAAAGTGTAGCATTCTCTTCTGGTGCAAACGTGTGAATGCCATAGTGAGAGGAGCTGACACCAAGCATGTTACATGTTACATCTAATGTGGCAGATCCTGTAAAGGATATTGCCAGAAAAAAATATTTAAAATCATTAAAGAAATCAAAACAATTTTGACAATTTCTGTTTATATATTGCGATAAATATTCGTTTTTTTCCTGATATTTCATTAACTTACTGATCTGTTCAATAACTCAATTTGGATTGTTTCTTTTTTTCTCTCTGTATAAAGTATATTTTGTTTTTCTTAATGCTCTTATATGTGAATTCGATAAGATAATATCTTATTTCAGTAAGTGGTGAAGCATTCGAAATAAAAAATAAACGAAGCATTGGTAGGGTGAGGTCATTTTAAATTTTCGCGCCATTTAGTACTATATATCACCACTAGGTGCTAACATTTTCTAAAATAACTCCTTCAACACCCACCAGGGAGCGTATCAAATCCAAACATTAGGGGGAGAGTTTCCCATCTATGAGTTGTCTATGGTTTGAAATTTCCATAGTTGAAACGATTCACCATCACTCAATTTTTTAATCGACGCCAACTCTTCCATGGTTGTGTTGTTACCGGCCATTTCGTTCAACTCAAACTGCTTCTGGAGGATCTGGGCCCATAACCTGATGGATTTTACTTTTAAATCTTTTGGTTTTACCTCTTTCTGAGATAAATAAAATTACTGGATGACTGACGTTATTATTTTATTTTTTTACAAAATCACAGAACATCTACAACTTCAACATGACATTAACTCACTATAAAAACCAAAGCAGTAACCTACGAAATTTTCATGTATTCAACACTTTATGGGCAAAATGGTCTATGCTGAAAAGCTGCTTGGAAATGAAACAAAATGCCCCTGTTCGCAGGCTTGTTTTCCTTAAAAAATTTATTGAAAAATATGACGTTTAGTTGTCATTAGCAGACGAAAAAATGAGCGTTATCCGCCAAAAAAGGACAAGGTATTAAGTAAAGAAGAGGATGTTGTCGATGTGACGAAATTCTCTCCTTAAACATGAATGATGTAGAAGATATGGGAAAATACGTTATTGTGACATTGTGGCAAACAGAAAATTTAACAACAAGAAGATTCACCATAACCGATGATGGCTGCAGCTTCAAGTCCTGCATGTTATACAGAAAATATGTAAATCTTCGGCCTCCTGGAACAGGAAGCCTAAGATTTTTTTTGACATACCGACATGGAAAGTGCATATTTAGGTTTAAAAGACCCAGAGTTATACACCGGCCACTCTTTTCGCAGAACTGGAGCCTATGGTTGCGGATTCGGGTGGAGATATTTTAGCACTAAAGCGTGCAGGAGGGTGGAAGAGCACCGAAATTGCGATGAGTTATGTCGATGATTCGGTCAATAAAAAAATCGAAATGTCTAGCAAATTATTTGGTAGTAAGGAGAGTACAAATGTTCTGCAGTCCTCGAGTTCAGCAGTTTCTGAGCTGGTTCATCATCATCAGTATCAACTCTTTCATCATCAAAAATCTGTGTTACTGGAAATAACAATTGTACCATGATTTTCAACATATATGACGATAAAACAAAATTTTCTAATGTAAATAATACTACTAACTTGTAAAAATTTTGCAAGTTAACTGTCAGTTTTACAAGTTAGTGACTTGATAAAATAAGCTTTCTTGATTAATTTTGTGTTTTTGGAAACTGACGTTTACAAATGAGAAACAAATAAATAAATTTGTCAAAACAATATCCTTATCGAAAAAAGCGAACATTCAGGTAAGTATTATTATTATACGGGAAGACTGAGGTTTCATCTGTCCTCGTGTATCATACACAGAATTGTATGGAATTCCGTTCACATTCCCCGTGCTAACACTAACAGATTCGGAGCGGGGAAACAGATTTTTCTTCCTGGCCTTGTAGCCATTTCTTTACACGTGCTATATGCATTATATTGTCGGATTTACGAAAAAAAGTATGTAGTGCTTTCTTTCAAAAGAATATATGTTATGATATAGTAACAAATCGTACCTAATAAGTAATAACAACTAATAATCATTAGAGATAATTTTATGGAATAGCCATGCTGGAGACGCTGGAGCTACGAACGACGTTGGCGCCATCTCGTGACCTTGCGGCGAACTGACAAGTTCGGACGTTTTTGGCAGTTCATTTTTGTAGCGGAGCCTTCTCTCCAGTTAGTCTATGCTCATAGATTAAAAAACAGTGACATATTGTCCATTTGCCTCTATCTAGACTTCTTAGCTTCTATAAGCCTTCCACTCTTCCACATTCAATATGATGTTATAATTTTTTTAAAGGACTCTCTCTAACATGTAGGATGAAGATGTGAACAAAATAAATCTTCGGTAACTAAAGATAAAAATGATAAAATAAATTAGTACCATTGACAGAATATCTGGACAGGACAAACCAAGATTTCAACACTGAAAGCTTCTCTCCAACATATACAGGCATATATAGCACCTGAACTGTACCTTGTAGCAAAAAACTTATATGGCATGGTTTATAAGGTTGACGAAAATCTACAAACTAAAAATAATTTAACATATACAGGGTGCATCAAAAAAAGTTATGGAAAAATTGAAAGCTTTTCCAAATGGAACACCCTGTATTTCATGGCATAATTCGTTCGAGGACAACAAGAGCTTTACACTGGTACCTCATTTTTCAAATTTCATCACGGCTTTGCCACATTTCGTATTCCAGGATATTTTTAGCGTTTCAAGTGATTCATCAAAATTCATATAGCAACCGCTGTGTTCAATCTAGATGGACGAAATTTTCAGAGTAGTTAGCTTAAGGTATCAGCTTCATTATTCGGTAAACATCTGAAGTTTTTTTATACAGAATTTCTAATATAAATTTACCAATTTACTCAAATTATATATGACATAACTCGATTTTTTTAATTGAAAATCCGAATTTTTCTCTTTCATGAAATTTGTTTTTTGAATGTCTACATTTTTTACAAAGTATGTATGTCTCATATTTAAATGTGGAATATCTCAAAAAAAAAGCGAGTTAGGTATAGGGCATTCTTTGTAAGAAATGTAGACATTTGAAAAACAAATTTCATGAAAGAGAAAAATACAGGGTGCTCCATTTGAAAAAATCGAGTTATCGCATATTCAATTCGAGTAAATTGGTAAATTTATATTACACTCTGTATGAAAAAAACTTCAGACGTTTACTGATACCCTAAGCTACTGTAAAAATTTCGTTTATCTAGAAATCTAGATTGAAACCAGCTGTTGCTATAAGAATTTTGATGAATCTCTTGAAACACTAAAAATAAGTGTATGTAAAATGTGGCAACACCGTAATGAAATTTGAAAAATAAGGTATAACTGTTAAGCTCTTTTTGTCCTCGAAAGAATTATGCTATGAAATCCAGGGTGTTCCATTTGAAAAAACTATATATTTCTCCATAGATTTTTGTCAACCTTACAACCATATCATATAATATTTTTTCTACAGGGTATAGTTTAGGTGCTATTTTAGCTGCCTTGCTGACGCACCCTATAGAAAGGAAGGCATCATTTAGTTCTAGACTTTTGGATTTAACGGAAAGAGAAATATGCTTCTGTGGCCAACTTGTGGTCAAGTACCCTGTTGGAGACATCTTTGTTGTTGTTCTAAAGCAGTTCATCTATTTCTATATATTAGGACCAATGTTCTTATGTGCCACATCCTGGATCTATTCCAAATCAATGATTAGTACAAAACTATTCTATTTTAACTAATATGAAATATCACTAAAAAAATTACATATTATCAAAGTTGATATATATTTTTTGCAGATTTCAGTTAGGCCAACCTTCATAATTTGGTGTGAGTCTCATTATACTATTGAGATAATTACCAAAAGTATTCTCATTTACTTTAGGATATGGCTTAAGAGATTTTAGGTCTTTCACAAGAGTTTCTTTAAGTGTCCCACAAGTACAATAGTACAAATAACCTTGTTTGGATAATTGTTCAGCTAGTTCTATTTGATGGTTATCCATCAAATCTTCATTAATCACCACTATCAATGGTTTATCACATTGAAGAACTTCCAGACAAGAACCTGCGCCAGCATGACTGATCACTAAATCACTTATTTTTATTTGTTCCTCGAAATCGTGGAAAAACCGATCATACTGTATTTCAATTGATTCGTTCACAATTTTGGTGTAGTTTCCGCTTCCAGTTTGAAATTGGATAGATTTGTAACCTAATCGTTTAAGAGTATTCAGAATATTTTCACTTGTAACTGTGGATATTAATTCATCGAAATTTGTTGTTCCTACTGTTATAAATAAATGCTTGTTATTTTGATCCATAATTTATCACTCAAGCTAAGACGAGGAAATACTTAGTGCCACTGCATCTACTATTAATAGATGCTTCAACTTTCGTATGATAGTTTTTTAATATATTCCTAATATTTCAAGTTGACTAATGACTAATTGTAATCCAGTTGTTTAAACAAGTGAGATTTGGAGGCCGATTTGCGCATGCGCGAGCAGTGTCAAAACGGAATTTTGTTGCCAGATTGAGCTAATCCGTTTCTTCAGATTGAATGTCCATTGTTAGAGAAACAATGACTGAGTGTTCAGGAATTGATAGAATAATTTTTATTGACAATTTATTGGATGGTAACGCCACCTGAAAATATCTTCCGCATTTTTCTATGGAATTTGTATTAATTCAAGAACTCCATTTGAAACTGAATTATAAGTGTAAATAATGTATTGAAATTTTTTCACGTCTAAGGCAACCATTTTTTTGCCATTTGTTCTTTGAAATTCACCTCGGCGTGCAAATGAAAAATTCATTCAATTTCACCTCATTGTTTCTGAGCGTAGATGTTCAGAAATTCTGATTTAATCAATTAGAATTGTTTCGAAAGAGTTTTTTGATTGGACAATATATTGAAAGAAATTTTTTGATTTCGAATAATTTATTCAGAGTTGCTTGGTTGAAAGTGCTGAACTAAAGAACCTATTCGTCAAATATCGGAATAATCGCCCGATCTGACAAGGTTGCGGCGAATTTGACGTTTCCATCTCTCAACCATGGTGTAAAGCGCCAGTTCAAAACCTGGCAACACGGATATACTAAGACATACGGTGCCACTTAAAGCAAATGTTGAAAGAAAACATATTTCCCTCTCACTCTAATTCAGAATCGTATGTCGTTGATTTGTTGGGACCGACAAATGTCAAGATTGTCAGCCATTTGTAAATTGATTAAAGTGGCGATATCGAAGAAGTTTGAGATGAGACAAATTTAAGTTAATGATGAAAAAATGAAGTGAATCTTAATACAAAATTACTGTTATATTATTCTTAAGGTAATATGTCAGTTATTTGAGGATACTATTTGTTGGAAATGCAATTTTTTCATGTTACCAATAATAATGTGGAACATCTATAACAATATTAATTTTTGTAGGACCTGATGAACAACATACAAATTTTGGGATGATGGCAATAATAGATCAGTGATGAGACGATGAGAGCATGATATTAAAGCATATTCGAATTCATTTCTGGTAATTATTATTACTCTTCATATAATCAAGTATGTATATTGAAAATACATAATTGGAAAATTTTTGTAGGATCCAAAGGAAATAGGAAGACCTTTCGATGTGATCATTTTGCAGGGTAATGAAGATATAGGTGAGAACTGCATATCATCGGCTTACAATGAAAAATGCATAAGTCCAATATTCAATTTTGCCATTTGCTGGCATCCGCTAGCTGTACCTCAATAGTTGAAAATTGAGTTTTCATTATTAACTCACTCCCCAAAATCTATAATAAAAAAAAATTAAAATTTGTTTCAAGTTCAACCTCATATGCAGTTTTTTATGTCTTCTGTAAAGTTACTCAATTTGGACTTACCTATGCATACCTATTTCATAGTAAGCTGACGATAAACAAATTCGAAAGTTGATGCTTCTTTGAAAGTTTTATTCTGTAAGTGTTTCAAATATCATTAGAAGAATATTCATTTTTTATGATCAATTTATTGAATTATTTTATTAAATATTCATATAGAGAAGTGAAACATTAATTTGTCCATTCGGCATGAAATTGCTAAATGGAGTTGCCTAAATTGTAGAATAAATAATGTGTAATACACCTGTTCTTATTCGAAATAAAGATATTAATATTTTGCTTATTGAATTTTTTCATAATTTTTATATTAATAAGTGAAAATAATGAGAATTTGGTAATTTTTTCTTGAGGGGAAGGTTATAAAATTATTTTGGCGTCTATTGGAACAATATTGAAGAATAAGAAATCATTCAGCGATCCCCCCTGAAGGAATGGAATCGTCGACATCTGTCAAAGTGTCATAGAATATTAGTGGCCGCCATTTGCCACTTATTTATGTAGTCTATGACCGCTGCAGAAACGTCACTGCCGTTGCCAAAGATTAGTGGGCAGGTTGCATTTCTTCTATTATATGTTCTGTGGTGTAAAGACTCGATTCGTGCGTTCGATATTCAAGCGGGAAAAGGGAAACAATTTGAATCATTCATAATCATTATTTATTTATTATTCACAAACAAGTCTTTATTTTCCTCAACGAAACGATGAGGCAACACGTAAGGGCGTAGCCTACGTAATCCAACATAGACAGACTGTCTATGATCATAATGAAATCAATATTTACCTTTTTTTCACTTTATCTCGTTAGTTTAAACAGGATATGCCAAAAATAAAATCTAATATTATCCTATATTATTCAACGAGCGGTAATGTAAGTCATAACGCAGATGAATTTTGCAGCACGAGCTGTTAAGGGTCGTTTATACTGGCACGTAACTTAAACTTTTCCCTTACCCTAAGAGTTGAAACATAGAAATTTCATGCTATGGTTTATACTCGAACTTTAACTTATTCCTCTTTGCCCTTTGGTTTTATAAGCCTTCTTGTCCGAATACTAATAAACATCATAATATGATGTATCATGGCTTCATTGGCTTCTACCATAATATTATTATGGTAGAAGCCAATGAAGCCACGATACTGATACACTCATACAACTAATTGTGGGGTGCATAGTTGTACAAATTAACAGCTGCTTTTAATTTTCCACCTTATCATGTTTAAATTTGAAGAGCAGTTAACTTCAGAGACAACTGTTGTTTCTAGTTGCGTTAAAGTTTCCGGCCAGCATAAAACATATTTTAAGAATTGTAGTTTTGGCTTGAAAGATAAACAACAAAATATTTCACAAAAATTTATTGATTTCAATTAATCCTCGAATGAACCTAACATAAATTTGAAATACAAGAATAAAAAGCTTATAATAAAAATTTAGATTCGACGTTTCTGAGTGCTAATGTAAAGGACATTATTTCCTCTGATGAAAGCATCACCAAATTTATTTTTCAGTTGGCCATTAACATATTCTTCTGTTTGCTCTAGTGCTATATTCATGTAACCATCCAAACAAGCTAAAACACCTAAAAAGCCAAACCTCAATGTATAACATCTGAATTCGATTCAATCATAGCAAGAAAATCATATTGGAAATTGGAATACCTATATACCTCTGTAGTCAACACCACTATTTAATTTTACCACAACAGGTCTAGCATGGATTTGCTGAATGAAAGACGACAAAGCTTCTTTTCTATTCATGTTTATGAAATTGGTCAGTCAAGGCTTGTTAATTGTGTCCTGTATTGTAAACTTTGCTAATCAATTTTCCAAATCAAACTCTTCGATTTGCTTAAGAGATCACAGAACACAAACTTAGGTTATTTCATAGAATTATAAATAATCGGATAAGGATAAGGGCACGAATAATCTACTCTGAGTATCCGTGGGATAAGGGTGAACTTCGTGACTTATCCAAATTCTGTACTATTGGCGAATCTACAGATCAAAACGCCCTCTTTCGGCAAATATTCCAAACTAGAAAATGAGTATTGTTTTGACATATTGTATATTCCGCGTGCTTTTAAGCAGAAATATTTTATTTCATATCCAGGTATTTGTGGGGAATATTTCGAAGTTTTCATCCTTTTTAGGACAGATTAATTAGAATTGAAATAAAAATAGTTGAGAAGGTATGATAGCAGTTATTCAGTTAAAATACTACTCAAGAAATTATCGAATTTTGGATAACAAGATGTTTATATTCTTCTTATAGAATTTTATTGCAGTTTTAACCGGTAAGAAAGGTATAATTATCAACGAGAGTATTATGGAATTTAATTAGTCTTCTTATTTTAAGGAACTGAACTGAGACTAAATTTTTCTGTAAGGAAAACATTAAAATCAATAAAATTATATAAATTACGGTGAAGCATCTGAATGAAAGGATTTATAATTTAATGAGGACCGCTTGCACCGTATGACAAAACTGTAGATTAAATCCAAAACCTCGATTAGTGTCTATGATTCTCTTGCACCGTGTAGTAATCCTAGTTTAACAACCATAACGAACGCTTAAGCCTTAAAGATAATCCTCCGAATCGAATTGAGAATTGATGTTTGGGGTGGTAGGAGTTAAATAAATGCGGTTAGTAGCTTTGACTATACCCCTAAGGGCCCTAAGGTTAGTAGTTCGTCAATGGGGATACCGAAACATTGAAAGATAAAAATCCTGTTTCACATTGTAGTAACCTAGTTTACAAAATACCATGCGAGAATTGCCAAAAATGTTATGTAGGCCAGACAAAACAACTTCTGAGAAACAGAATCAGACAGCATAGGTATGATTGTAACGAGGACGAGAAATTCAGGTGTAGGGAGAAATAGTACAGCGCTGGCAATTCATCATTTTCAGGAAGGTCACCAGTTTGACTGAATGTTAAAATTTTGGACTTTGAGTAGAACTGGTGGAAGCGTAATGTGAGTGGGATGGTATATACAGGGTCTTTCACGAGGAACCTCACCCATATTTATACGGGAAACTACTGAACGTATTTTCATGAAATTCAGCACTTATAAGTATTTCACGATGCTGATGAAATCTAAAATATTTTCAAGGCATGAGCACCTCCGGTTTTTCCGCAAATGACATCAACTTCCGTTTTTCAAATGAGAACACCATTTTTTTATTGCAGAAATAGATTCCTTAGAAAATTTCAAGTTATGTATTTTGATGTAAAATTTTTCAGTTTTGGTTGGAAAATTCTCTCTGAGCGGGAAAATTCGAAAAAAAAATCGAAAATAGAGCTCCGCTGAAACAAGAATAACTTCGAGGTTTTTGGATGGAAAATTTTCATTTTTCGGATTTTTAAAGATGTAAGATTGATGTATCCACTTTAAAAATCGAAATCGCGATTCATGATACAGGGGGTAAAAAAATCGCTTTCAAAGTTAGGGATGACAAAATCGTGAAAAATCAATTTTTCAAATTAGAACCCCATTTTTTTATGGCAGATATTGAATCTACGTTGAAAAATAATGTGAGTGTATGCATCACACCCTTGCCCTAAAGTGAATATTTTCTGAGTTATTCACAAAAAACTGTTTTTCGTCTTGAATTTTCAGCTATTTCTTTTCCCTTCACGCCAAAAAGATGAAATTTTCAGAATATTCAGAATATTCTTCGTCAATGGATAATGGAATGGGTTCATTCCAACTTGAGAAACTGATATTGTGCAAAACATTGGATTATGGAATCGTATCGCATTGTTTTGGCTATTCGATTTATTCAAAATATATATTGTTTGAAGCTTAAGCTTTAAGTCTTGATTATCTGGTGGATCTCTTCCTAGAAATAATATGCAGGAAAAAAGATTTTCTGTATGAAGAAGGTAAATTATCATAGGTTCATTCAAAATTTCACACTTTGAATTTTCCTATCCTGCTCCATGGGCTGGACGTTACTGTTACCTGGCCTCACTGAAACCAGTTATGCCACAATTCTGTATTTTTCGAATAATTCATTATCTATATGTGAAACATTCAATGTTCGTATAGCAACAACATTATGAGGAGAGTTAAAGATGAAGTAATGTTTTTAAGCCTCTAGAATCGGTGAATGGCCCACTGACAGATACCTTAGATTGTTGATTCTTTGTTTCACAGAAACACTCTTTCCTAATTTATTGACAAAATGCATGTAAGAAAACCAAAGGACTGTTTTGTATCGTATATTCACATAATTATTTGTGAACAATTTTTTTTAGACCATTTACGATCATAAAATGAAATTTATTTATTCACCCAGGCAGAGTTGGTTCAAATCATGAAGCGTAGTTAGATCTGGACCTTCATGAACCCTATGTTGGAAAATTCTCGATGATACTCTGTTAGTTGGGGATAAGACTTACTTCTGTTTACCAGAATGATTAACTATAAAAACAATGATCATTGAATAACGTCCAAAAAAAAATTAATTTTTATGGTCAAAATCAAGAACCATAATAGAATTCTGGAGAAGGACTATGCAAGAAAGGGGTGAGATATATCAACCATTATTTATATTGCAGTTGATATAACAACTAGTGTGGAATTGGTGGTTGCAGTTGAATGGTTTGAAGAAAATAAACTCTTGTTAATTAAAGACAACCCAAACATTGACTTTCTCTCCTCAACACTCAGACATCAGACTCGGTTGACGATATTTTAAGAGTAATATTTCAACAAGATCAGAAATGGAGTGAACATTTACAAAAATTATTCAAGAAGCTGTTCTGAGGTATTTTCACTATATGTAGAATGATGCACATTGGAAATTAGGAAAAAAGCCATGGCTGTTTACAGAGCCAACTTCCGTAGCTGGGCCTCATATATTATTTATTTTTTCACACCTAGATGCTGAACATCTGTATTTATCACATGCAACCTCTAGTTTTCTCCAAAAAGAAAATGATTCATTCATTAGGACAGATACATAAAACTCCTGTAATTTTTATGAACAAATTCATGACATTCTCTTAAGTAAGAATCTCGAAGGTCTATATAATATAAATAGATTCCGTATACTAAGTGTCTTTGTTGAATAGAGAAGTCTTGTAGTATATAAACTGATGACATTTTTTATTACTTTTGAAAAGTATGTATATGCGATTCCTAATTTATATAGTGTGTTATATAAAGACCTCTCCATATGAGTACATATACTGTATCTGAGTATTGATTTGGCTAGGGATTAATAAACTAAGATAAGCCAGTCTCTTTTTAGGATGTTCTTAATACAGTAAAATAAGTATATGTACAGATAACTGAATATATTTGACAGAGATTTGATATGAAAATTCCATTTGAGATGTTTAAAGAGAATGAGGCGTAGATATTTATGATTGTCTACTTTGTTAATTTCCAATATACATAAATAAATGAAAACTTGGGGTGTGTGGCCATTGTCTAGAAGAATGCCATATACTTTTTCTTTATATCAAGGGACAGTTTTGTTTGTGATGCCATATTTAAATTTTTTCCATGGTTCTACTTGTGTAATTTTTCACCGCAGGCCAACTATTACCTTTCGTGATTAGAGATGTATCATCAGCATATGATGAAATTGAATGAATTTCTTTGTCTGAATTTAGGTATAAAATAAATACAATTTGACCAAGAAATTTTCCTTGTGGTATTCCCATCTTTGCAATTGTTTGGCGAACAGTCCACAGCTTTTGTCGGTACTGAGAGATGTGTTCAGATTATTTGATATATTTCTACTTCAATACTGAATTTAGATATAAAATAAATAGCAGGCCCGCCGTAAGCGGGCGTGCATGGCGTGCCCGGCACAAGGGCGGCACGTCCAGGGGGGCGGCAAATCCAGTGAAATTGAATTTTTTTTTGGAGGGGACAAACAACGTGGAAAGCAGGGGGGGAAGAGAAAAAAGGGGGGGCGGTTGTCCATCTCCAACTGCTTTAAAATTTTGCCAACTGTCATAGAAACATAGAAATTTTGCCATATGCGATCGAAACTTTGCCAACTGCTTTGAAATTTCTCCAACTCCGTTCAACATTGGGGGCGGCAAGGTCTCCCCATCCCCCTTAGAGAGACTTTTTCTCTGAAGGATCCTGAGGACAGGCGGCCAACATCGATAATTTCCGTATTCCGTATATCCACGGAATTCAGTGAATTCACTGCAGTGTTTCTTTCAGGTATATTTCCGGGAGGGGCACTGCCGCCCCCCGAAGTTCCGCAGGTCCCCCCCCCCCTGGCGAAGTACTGAGAGCGCCTAGATCCAGTTATGGCGTAAAACTGCATGATCGCAAAATTCACATAATCCGATAAATTGCCCTCCCGGAACTTCGAATTGCGCCCTCGGGAAAAATTTTCTGAACGAAACATCGATTCAGAAAGTTCCTACGGCATCTCTGATTTTGTTGAATATTCTACGAGAAAAATTTGCAGATGTTCTTTTTCCCAGTATTACAACCAGGTAGTAGTAGTAGTAGTTGAATATTTTCAGTGTCGCCGTATCGTTTATGCCAATTATTGCATGTTAAAAAAACCATCTGCCACCAAATTGCGCCCTTTCTACTAGCCGAGTTTAGGTAGGTACGTGATTTTAAAGAGAGAATTACGAAAATAAAGATAAAAACAGAATGAGGGTCTCTGTCGGAATATACATCCCCTAGGATCAGTTGCATTTTGCCGAAATTGAAACTCCCCGCTTTTCACTTAAGATCAGTTCAGGTCCCTCGCTAAAACTTGCCACTTCCCCCCCCCCAATTACTCTCAGGATACGCCCCTGATGTAGCGCCCTATTGGGGGCGGCATAACAGTATTTGCACGCGGGCGCTCAGACAGCTAGCGGCGGGCCTGATAAATAGAACTGTTCTAAGTACATATTTCAATACAGAAGTGGATGGATTTATATGAGTACTTATTTGTTACGCTATTTAAATTTTTTTATATTCCAATAAATTTACTTGTGGAAAGCTGGATGATTTCATCATTGTTTGAACAATGATTCAATTTACCTACACATTCTCTTTTGTTCCTCAAATTTGGAATGAAATGTGCTTTGAATCGACTCGTATTTCCTTGATAATGAATGAAAAATACAACTTCAAATACAGTTCTTTATTTCAAAAAGTAAAGATTTTAATTATTATCTCGAATAAATTTTATATAATAATGCACAAAAAACTATACACCTCAGAGGTTTTGCACAGGTGTTAGTAAAAACGTATCTGAAATATCATATCAGAAAACTTGATAATGAATTCTCAAATATGAAATAACCCGAAATATATTAATAGAAAACGTTAACGATAGGGGGCGTACTGCATCTTTGGTTTCGCCTATTGGACAAAATCAAAGATATTCTACAATTGTAGAATATCTTTGGACAAAATACACAAACGAGGACGTAGCCTACGTAATCTAACAGGCCAGAATGATGACTACGTCAGCGGCGTTGCATTGTTGTCACCGGAGTGTCTTCAAAATTTCTGGAAGCTGGCAACACGGCTAGGTTGCAGGTGGTCATTTTACTGTTTGCAGGTGCAGTTTGCGATTTTGCTCGAGTTCGAGAGTTAGAGGTTATGTTATAGTATTTCGGTAGCGGCCGTCGGGTAAAAGGGTTGCGTTTTTCAGTTTTTCGATTTGTTCGATTTCTTCGATAGTGCTTAAAGTGATAATAAGTGTTCTTATAACGTGAAAAGTGTTTGTGTAGTGTGTGTGTGTATTTGAAATTGCAGAGTCGATATCTGAGGTAATCGCAACAGGTTGTTTACACATTTATTTTGGAAATCTTCGATTTGGGCTCTACCATGCCTCGTACGTGTTCAGTTCCTGGTTGTAAAAGCAATTATAAATCCACCCACGAGAATGTTTCGGTATTTAGATTTCTTAAAGACCCTATAAGAAGACGAAAATGGATTAATGCAATACATAGGGAAAATAGTTTCAAAATTAAGGATGATACTGTAGGAAAATTTCAAACTGACAAACTAGAGGAACGTTTTGGCACTTACAGGCAATATAGCGGCTCAAATTATTACGTATCAGTGAGTCAGAACTCGAATCAGAAAAGAAGTTGAAAATTTTTAGTCTTCTGAAACTGAAATCGGCCAAATTCGGATCATTTTCGCTAAAAAAATTTTGTAATTTAGATTCTGAAGAAAGTACCTCCCTGAATGCATCTGTTAGTGATATTAGTCAGTTTGAAAATACATTAAATACATTCAATTATATTGCTATCGAAAGCAGCGAATTAACATCATTATTTTTCGTCGCTGGATACTGTACCCATAAAGCGCGTTCGGCATTAGCATCCGAGAGCGGACGGATTTTTTAGTCACGTGATCACAAATTGTACAGATTTGTCAGATTTTTCTGTAATAAACGAACGGTACGGAGCTTTCAGAGCGTTTTTTCTGTTTGCCAGGTATTAAATTAGTGCTCAAAGGTCTATTCGGCCGTAGAGAGGTAGTTTGGGTTCTATTTTAATTCTTTTGTTATAGCTCTCAACACTTCTACCCCTTGGTTGAGATGATTCAATATTTTGAATAATTATTTTTTTATCAAACGACATTTTTTATTTATTACTACACAACAAATAACATAAGACACGAAATTTCAACAGACTTTTCAAGAATATTCGAAGCAGGAAACTCATAAATGCAGATAAAATCCATTGACAAAGGCAGAAAAGTAATTTCTGTTTCTGTTGTGTGGAAAAAATCCGTTTGATCCGTCGAAATACATCGAGCAAAAAGATCTACATCCGATTATTCCGATTGATCAGATTTTCTTGCCGAACGGTCCAGATGTGTACTCCCCTCAATCTGGATGTAATAAACGAACGGTTCAGATCAATCCGACCAGTCAGATGTCATTGCCGAACGCGCTTATAGTCTTATTAAATTTTTAAATCACTGTCCACACTGTACTGAGTTGGTAAGCTCAAACGAAGACTTTCAAGTAGAATTACCAGATCAAGATGTCTTTGTAAGTGATTATCTACTGAACTTAATACGGGTTCATTAAAGAGTCCATCACAATTTTTATTTGAGTGTTCAATAGATTGCTACAAAATTTTTAATACAATTCTCACTGCCGAATATGAAATTACATATGGTAAAGTAGATAATCAGAGAGACATTTTGAAGACTTTATTCATGAAATATTTTGAGGGTACTTGGGATTTTTATCACGACAAATGTTCATTATATTATGCCAGCAACCTTCTAAAATTTTATTGGGTAAATTTTCTCAAATTTTGTGTAATATATTCCTCAATAATTATTCCAAAATGGTTAGTGAATGAATTCCAAGGACCTCTATTTCCGACAGAAAATTGCTGACATTTAGTCGATAATAATTAAAATATTTCATTTTATTTATTCGAAGTTGATTTTCTGTTTTTCAGGATTTATTTTCATTTCGAAAGATATTGATCAAGAGTTTATTTTTGTTGTATAGAATTAATTTTAAGTTTAAGATCAACAGTCAGAGTATATAATCGTTTCGGGGGCAAAAATCTTACTTGTTGAAATTTCTCATTTTATCGACGTTTTTTATTGAATTTGAATGCCTCAAGAAACCGAATACCTATTCTGATTGCAATCTTTTGGAACTCAATACTACAGCTACCTCCTCGTGGTGAGTTCTGGATTATTTGTGATAAAAGATTATGATACTAATCGCAAATAAACGAAATGCTGTATTCCTTTCAACCCTCCATATCGTTTTAAGTGTTATTGTGAATTCAAGTACTCCAAAATTACATCGCTAAATGCAAAATGCCTGCAATATCGATACTCGGTCCGTGCTTCGCTACACTCCGATGGTAACAACGGCAACGTCTAACCTTCCGGCCTGTTAGATTACGTAGGCTACGACGAGGAGTCTTTGATTCAAAGTCCATCACGGGAACCCAAAAATTTCATCTCTTTTAACTTTCGCTTGATCTGTGAGCAATAGAAACCCAAGGAACCGACGAAAATGTTCGGAAATGTACCGCTGTCAGCAGAAAACATCCGCCCAAAATCCGCCAAAATATAACAAACCGAAGAAACCCGAAAGCCTACGAAGCAGCCCACGATCACCCTTGGTTCATTCGGTTCATGAAAACCACAGAACATATAATAGAAGAAATGCAACCTGCCCACTAATCTTTGGCAACGGCAGTGACGTTTCTGCAGCGGTCATAGACTACATAAATAAGTGGCAAATGGCGGCCACTAATATTCTATGACAGTTTGATAGATGTCGACGATTCCATTCCTTCAGGGGGGGTCGCTGAATGATTTCTTATTCTTCAATATTGTTCCAATAGACGCCAAAATAATTTTATAACCTTCCCCTCAAGAAAAAATTACCAAATTCTTATTATTTTCACTTATTAATATAAAAATTATGAAAAAATTCAATAAGCAAAATATTAATATCTTTATTTCGAATAAGAACAGGTGTATTACAAATTATTTATTCTACAATTTAGGCAACTCCATTTAGCAATTTCATGCCGAATGGACAAATTAATGTTTCACTTCTCTATATGAATATTTAATAAAATGATCATAAAAAATGAATATTCTTCTAATGATATTTGAAACACTTACAGAATAAAACTTTCAAAGAAGCATCAATATTCGAATTTGTTTATCGTCAGCTTACTACGAAATAGGTATGCATAGGTAAGTCCAAATTGAGTAACTTTACAGAAGACATAAAAAACTGCATATGAGGTTGAACTTGAAACAAATTATAATTCATCAGGTCCTACAAAAATTAATATTGTTATAGATGTTCCACATTATTGGTAACATGAAAAAATTGCATTTCCAACAAATAGTATCCTCAAATAACTGACATATTACCTTAAGAATAATATAACAGTAATTTTGTATTAAGATTCACTTCATTTTTTCATCATTAACTTAACCCTACACTTCTCAATTTTTTTTTTCTGTGAGAAAAAATATAATTTCGATTGGTTGTATCTGATAGATATGCGAAAAAATGAGAAAAAAATTCTAGATTTCATTTTTAGTTTTATTTTCGAAAAACATTAATTGTATCAAATTTGATACATAATGCATATAGGTGTACATTTTCATGGATTGTGGAAATTGAGAAAACAATTATTATTTTTGTTAAGACACAAATGAACACCACATTTAGAACATTTTAAATGAGAAAATGAATTACACGATGGAAATTTGCATCTTTGTCTCACATCATCATAGGTATAGATTTGACTCCTCCGCAATTTTCTCTAGAAGACTATCAGAGAAGAAGTATTTGAACACTTCGTAAGGTGTTTCAAGCTCAGATATCGAACTCGAAAGTTTCGTATTCCCTCCAAAGGATAAGGCTTCATCATTCAAAATTAGATTTTTTTTCTGCCACGAAATTTTGGAGAATTTTTTTCGTAATTCATCCAAGTTTTGCTCTGGCAAAATATATGGTTCCTCTGCAGACATTGATTCTTGGCAGATCGGGGATTCTTCACATCGGAAAGTGTCCTCTGCTCCTTCTCGATCATTTTGAAAAATTATGGTTCCATCTTCGAACTCCAGTGGGAGTTGTTCTATATTGATTCTTTCAATGCTTTCAGGATCACTGTCGAACTCATCATTGTCAGAAACGAAATCAAGATCATCGTCACTGTCCGACAAGTGAGCAATAGCTTCCTCCAGTTCTTTCTGCGTGAGAGGTCTTTTTCTGTCCCATTTATTAGCCATATCTAAAGAAAAAAAATATATCTAGGTCGAGCAGAACATGTCGCAACAATTTCATCAATTCAATTCAAATATACGCTATGTATCAAATTTGATACGACTGAAATTATGTCGAATATAATAATGCCACATGGTATAAATGAATAAAATTATGTTACTCAGGGTATATCTTACCTTTATCAAAAAAGGAATATATTTTTTTTTATTCAACTGCACAAAAATGAATGAAAATAAACGAATCTAAATCACCTCACACTGGATATGATATCAACTAGCCACCATACGGAAATACACACAAGCTAAAGATCGTATTCGCGCGTAAATGTATTATGAACCGTATTGCATCTTAGAGTAAGGATGTATCAAATATGATACGGCGCGTCATGTGTGAGAAACTGCTAATTTGGATAACTTTAAATGTAATTTATTGGGTTGTATCAGATTTGATACAATAGGCAGTGTAGGGTTAAATTTGTCTCATCTCTAAAACTTCTTCGACATCGCCACTTTAATCAATTAAAAATGGCTGACAATAGTGACAATCTTGACATTTGTCGGTCCCAACGAATCAACGACATACGATTCTGAATTAGAGTGAGAGGAAAATATGTTTTCTTTCAACATTTGCTTTAAGTGGCACCGTATGTCTTAGTATATCCGTGTTGCCAGGTTTTGAACTGGCGCTTCACCCCACATCGAACATCGGGTCGTAGCCTACGTAATCTAGAACTAGAATAGAGAGTTGAAGTGCTGCCATGAGGAGGGCATAAATGAGGAGGGCATAAATGCAGGACGTACCTCGCTTCGGGCATGTTCGTTACCATAGTTCGTACGTGTTCGGAACGCCTACCCAAAGAATCTTTGCGCCTACCGAACCGAGCCGTTTTAGCGGGAAATTTCAAATTCCTGAACACCAGAGTGAACCAGATATAGACCAATCCAACGATCTGTCACGATCAGCTTTTTCAAAATGGCTGCTGGAAGAAACAAATAACAAACCGAGGATATCCAGTTACGAGGTACGTGTTTCAGGGTAGTTTCCGTTGGTTTCTCAATTTTCAACTTCAATGTCTTCAATTATGCCATGTAAAATGATAGTTATAATAGAGAAACACTATAACAGAAATGTTTGTTATTTGTTTCTTCCAGCAGCCATCTTGAAAAAAGGTGATCAGCTGTTTTGTTGGATTGGTCTATATTATTGAGATATTTTAAGGACAGAGACAACTAGTATTCTCTATTTCATTGTTTATTTTCTTATTATTATTATTACATGTATAATCAATTTGTGGTTAAGGGTTGAGCTTGGAGTAATATATTGTGGTAAATTTACATTTCATATTGCGAATTGCGTGTTTCGATAGTATTCGCTTGTGAATTTATCTCTAGCGACTCTAGCAATGCCTCTTATTACCTGTTTGGTGCCTCATTGTGGGAAACCTTTCTCCACCCAATCTAGTTTTAATAGACATCAAAAAAACATTCATGGATTGTCATCGGAGAAAAAACAGAATGATTCAGAAGATAAAAAATATTTGTGTTTGGAAGGATCATGCAACAATTCTTACAAGTTAAATAGTGATCTCCGCTACCATTTGAGTAATGATCACAATCAAGGGAAGTTTGTGGAGTTTACCCTAACGACCTTCCAAAGCTATGAAGGTGGGTAGATTATGGAAGGATAATCTTTTTTTCATCAATTTGAAAATTTCTCTTCACTTCTTAGATTTTAAAACATGGTTGGAAAACGAAAGCAAGATGTTGCAAGTCCAATATATTAGGAACACAGGGATAAAAAAAGATCATGGAGGCAAAGAAAGAATTTATTTTGATTGTATACGCTCAGGTAATGATGTTCCATACTTGAAATTTTATATTTTATATTTTTATGGATGCTAATCAGGTATGGCTCGGGTTATCACAACCGATCGAAAGAGATCACAGAAGAGCCAAGGTATTTCAAAAATAAACTGTGGATGTACGAGCCAGATTATAGTGTCTAGAAATGCAGGAACTGATGAATGTACAGTACAACTTCAGTAGTTCGGACACTCGCTAGCCCGGGCACTCCAGTAATTCGGGCACTGCTTTGATTCGGGCAGTTTGAAATTTTCACCTCTGAAATCCGGGCGCGAGAACATTCATATGCAAAACAATATAATTTTCTTGTCTGAACTTGTACAAAACAGTTGTAGGACGGGTTGAAAACGTCACGGGGCGCTGGCCGCATCATCAGGAGTGAAGAGAAGAATCTTCTCCTTGAAAACTCATTACTTTTGAAAAGAATCAGAAACAAAGCCACTTATATTATTTATACATCAAAAATGATTCAAAAGTAAAATTAATTCATATTTTTCAAAAAAATAGAAGATGAGGCAGATGGTGCATGTTCTTATATTGATTGATATTGATATATTGTTTATCCTGATTACTCCTAGGTCTCCTGTGGAGACCCCTCTGAAATTACAAGTTTCGAAGCTTGTAACTTGTGCCGAGTTCGGAGTAAGCAGTTGTGTTCTGTGTAGGCTTGGTCACTGTGTCCTTACGCCACCTTAGGCACAGCACTGTTAATTTTTGACCCAACAGTGAGAATGGTGGCCCCTACCGAGACTAGAAAATTTCTTTCCTAGCTCGGGATTGAACTTCCAACGCTCTACCACTGAGCCAGGGGCACTCATATATATATTTATTATTCACATTCATATTGCAAAGTAGGCAGTACATACATATATTATATGTAGTCGTATACATATAACTTATTTTCATTATTAGAAATTTGTAAACTTTGGTTTCATTTTATAAGAATCATTTTTTTTTAGTTTTGATTGATAAACTTCAATTTTGATCATTTTTTAGTTGTTTTATATAGTTATGTATCCCGAATCACAGGAAACCGCCGATACATGGAAAGTGCCAAGACTGCAAGTCAGCGTTCCTCTCCACGTGTCAGTGCAATAAGTGCAACGATCTTGTGACGCGATCGTGAAAAGTGAAACAGACACTTATCTTAGGATTAGTTCCATTCTAGCTTTATACAAATTCACTTGTATCAATTAGCTCTATTTTTGGTAACTCCGTATTCGAAAGCTGTAGAAGTATAACGTCATTTATTGTCTAAATCATTGTGACTTATAGTTCGAAGGAAATAAAATCTTTTTTAAAAACAGTCTTTTCGGAACGAATTTCATAATTGGCGCTGCGAACAGGATATCGCAACGGTTTTTCGGTTTTTCACGCAAAGATAGACTGAAAAATAGTGTCCACTAGTGAATACAAACTGTTAAGATTGTGTTCGAGGATCTCCGTTGAGTTTCAACTCTTAGTGCGATATCATCACCAACGAACAAACTTCCACCAGAAGGAAGAAACAAACCCACTTCCACCAGAAGGAAGACAACAAACCCACTTCCACCAGAAGGAAGAAACCAACCCACTTCCAACAGAAGGAAGACAACAAACCCACTTCCACCAGAAGGAAGAAACCAACCCTTTTCAACCAGAAGGAAGGATGCAAATCTTGGTGTAAGACCTATTTTCCAATCCAATTTTCTATTTAGTGTCTTTAATTTCAATGACAGACTCTCAACAATTTGAGATAATTGCTGAAGATAACGATACTTTAGAATCGCTTAATACCCAATCTATTCAAGATTTTTTATTTAGAAATAACCGATTTAGACCCTATCCTAGTAGAGTTTTATCCGAAATGAATCAAAACTCTTCTAACACACCGGCAAACTCTTCTAACACACCGGCAAATGATACCATGTCTCGTCAAGACCTCCAACTACTTTTAAATTCTATTCCAGAATTTTCACCTGGAAAAAATTTGTCTATTTTTATTAACGAAGTAGATAATTTAATAAATCATTTAAGAGGCAGATTGAATGACGATTTACAATTCTGTTTGAATTTCTCGATTCGTTCCAAAATCTTGAACGAAGCCCGAGATTTAATAGCGTTTCAGAATGCAACAGAATGGACGACTATAAGACGTACACTCCTTCAGAGGTACGGTGACCAAAGAAACGAAGATTTACTCGTTACCGCTGTAACACATTGCGTTCAGAAAAAAAATGAAAACTATCTCGATTACTACTGTAGATTGTCTAAAACTTTGAGCGACCTCCTCCAACATCTCTCTTTGAATATTGCAGATCAAAATTTATTAAAGTACAAACAATTCGAAGCTGAAAAACTAGCACTCAAAACTTTTCAAGTAGGTATATTAGAGCCTTATAGGAGCTACATTAGTAATTTCGAATTAGGAAACTTAGAGCAATGTATAAATAAATGTAAATTTTATGATAACAGGAAACAGGAATGGGAATATTCCGAATTTCTCAGGAAATCTCAGGAAAATAAGAAACATCCACCGCAATACCATCTCAAACATAATCCAAATTTTAATAATCAACCGAACTTCAGACAACAATTTCAAAATAATAATGATCAATTTCCAAATTTCAATAATAATAACAGGAATCAAAATCCCCAAAACATTGTTTTTCCACACAACCAACATGCTACAAACAACCAGAAATTTTTTACTAATAAACAAGTTTTTGGAACAAAACCAAGCTCCGGTTTTCATAAACCTCAGCAAGAACCAACACCAATGTCTATTTCAACTAGAAATACCAAACCGACGCCTATGTCTATTTCCACCAGAAATTCTAAATTTCCACAAAATAAACACCTCTTTAATGTTCAGTCAACATCTGAACACTTAGATGATCAAGAATTTGAATTTCAAGAACCCGAGTATACGGAAGAAAATGACTTAGTAGAAAATAATGATTCATACGAGAACAATTACGAAATAGATGAAAATTTTCAGAATTGGCCTCACGAAAACCCAGAAACGTAAATCTTAATTGCGTAAAAGTTCAATCAAAATTACCGTACATTTATTTACCTAAAATCAACCTGAGAATTTTAATTGATTCAGGCGCTACAAATTCAGTAATAAATAGAAAACCAGCGTTCGAAAAATTTTTCAAATTTCTGTACAAGGAAAATTTTAGTGTTACCGGTTTAGGAACCACGATCAAAGCGGATGATAATTTAAATATTCCAATTTTATACGAACTAGGTATCCTCGACAATATTCACTTACATGTTGTCGATTGGCACAAAAATTTCGATGCTTTATTAGGAACATCAGACTTACAAAAATTAAATGCAAAGATAGATTATCAGAATCACATTTTGGAAATTAAAAATTTGAAAATTCCATTCATTCTTGAATACTCGTCCAATAAATTGAAACCTAATAAAACGATAGTGAAAGATTTTTTAAAAATTCCAGTATCTTTGGAAAACGGTGACGTTTTGTTACCCGAAATTAATTTCAAACAATTCTCAATCCCTGCATGTATCGCTAACGCAAAAAACGGATTTTGTTTTGTACCTATTTCAGAACCGATAAACGATAAAATAGAGATAAACTTCTCAGAAAGAATACCCGTGAAATCAATATCTGAAACGGAAATAGCTGCCCCTCAGGTAGAAAATCACAAATTTAACCTTTCGAAAAACATCCGAACGACTCACATGAATTCTGAAGAAAAACATGAAATTTTAAAACTCTGTTCTAAATTCAAGGACATTTTTTATAACGAAAAATGTGATCTTACATTTAGCAATACAGTTAAACATCAAATTAGGACGAAAGATGAACAACCTGTTTATGTAAAATCTTTCAGACACCCCCATAGTATGAAAAATATAATTCAAGAACAAATTCAAAAACTCCTAGACGATAAAATCATACGCCCATCAATTTCTCCTTATAGTGCACCAGTTTGGATTGTAGATAAGAAAAAAGATGCTTCTGGTCAAAAGAAATATCGTATGGTAATTGATTACCGTCGATTAAATGAGAAAACGATAGAAGATAAATACCCTCTACCTCGAATCGAAGAAATTTTAGATAATTTAGGAAAAAGTTGCTATTTTTCAACCCTAGATATGGCAAAAGCATTTCATCAAATCGAAATGGATGAGAAATCCATAGAGAAAACTGCATTTACCGTGAATAATGGTCATTACGAATATCTTCGTATGCCTTATGGATTAAAAAATGGACCAAGTACCTTTCAACGCGTAATGGACAATGTACTTAAAGAATATTTACACAAATTTTGTTTTGTTTACATGGACGATATAGTGATATTTTCGAAATCCTTACAAGAACATACTTGCCATTTAAAATTAATTTTCCAAAAAATAAGAAAATTTAATTTGAAAATTGAACTTGACAAATGTGAATTCTTGAGTAAAAATGTTGAATTTCTAGGACATGTAATAACTCCTGAAGGTATATCACCAAATCCTTCAAAACTAAAAGCTGTTGAAAAATATCCTATACCACGTACAGCGAAAGAAATAAAATCATTTTTAGGCTTAATAGGTTATTATAGGAGATTTATTCAAAATTTTGCACATATTGTGTCTCCTCTTACTAAGTGTCTTAAAAAAGGAGCAAAAATAAAAATCGATGACCCTGATTATGTGAATGCTTTTCACCTATGCAAAGAATTATTGACGAATGCCCCAATATTAGTTTATCCAGATTTCAAAAAACCATTTACATTAACAACTGATGCTTCAAATGTTGCAATTGGAAGTGTGCTGTCACAATCCAATCGCCCAGTAGCTTATTACTCGAGAACTTTGAATTCTGCAGAGAAAAACTATTCCACTATAGAGAAAGAACTACTTTCAATCTTAGATTCGACAAAACATTTTCGACCATATCTCTACGGCCAAAATTTCACAATAGAAACCGATCATAATCCATTGGTTTGGCTTTATAAAATTAAAGAACCCAATTCCAGACTTATACGTTGGAAATTGAAACTTGATGAATTTGACTTCAACATTATACATAAAAAAGGAAAGGAAAATAAAGTAGCTGATGCCCTTTCACGAGTTGAAATTAATAATAGAGAAAACGAAGAATCTTTATTATCAGAACGTGATTTAGACTTCGAAATTTCATCTGTTTTACCTAACGTCAATGAACTTCCGATATTAAGTGACGAAGAACTCGAAAATATTCTGAACTCTCCAAACATTACCAATCAACAGAATGACGAAATTGATTCTAATGCAACAATTCATTCGACTCAAGAAGATAACGGAAAGGTTATTCCAATCACGGAATCTTCTGTCAATATTTATCCAAATAGAATTATTTTAAATATTGGCGAACAATACAAATTAAAATTCACCAAAATTTTCAAGAGAAACACATATAACATTACAATAAGACAAAATTTCATGAATAACGACTTTTCGAAATTTTTCGAAGAAATTTTCAGACCAAATGAAACATACGGAATATTTTTCAGAGACGACAAATTACGACTACCTTTTGTCAGATTTTGCAAAAAATCGTTCAATTACTCCGTTAAGCTTTTCATAAGCAATACACTCTTATTAGATGTACCTTGCGAAGAAAATCAAAGTGAAATTATTTCAGAATATCACGATAAAAACCACAATGGTATTTCAGAAACGTATAACCATTTATCGAAAAAGTACTATTGGCCAAAAATGAGGAATAAAATAACAGAAATTATCAACAAATGCGAATTATGTCTACAATCAAAATATGAGAGACACCCCTACAAATTAAAATTTTCAGGTCCTCTCTTAGCTAAACGACCTTTCGAAGTAATCCACATTGACACATTCTCTTTCCAAAATTCTAAATTCCTAACAATCATTGATTTATTCTCAAAATACGCACAATCGTATCTTGTTAAAGACGGCACTGCATTAACCATTCTTAATAAATTACGACATTACTTTGCACACCATAACATTCCACAAAAAATCGTTTGTGACGAAGGACGGGAATTTCAAAATAAAACATTTAAAGAATTTTGTAACTTGAATAAAATCAATTTACATTTTACAACAGTGAATAATCCAAGTTCAAACTCTCCAATCGAACGATTTCATTCCACAATTTTAGAAAAACTTAGAATTTTAAAATTGTCAAATCCAAATGAAAATCCTGCTAATCTCATGATTTCAGCAACATTGATTTACAATCAATCAATTCACTCAGCCACAGGTTATTCACCTTTTCATTTACTTTATGGACCTTATGATAAATTACCAGAATTTGACTTAACAATGACCGTTTACGAGCAATATAACGAAAAAAGAAAAAGAGAAATTTTACCATTTTTTGACCACATATACAAACGAAATAAAGATAAAGCCCAAAAAACATTGACAAGATTAAATGAGAATCGAGATGATCCTCCAATTTTAGAGCAAGAAGAAGTTTATGTCGAAAGAAATAGACCAAGAAAAACTGATCCACCTTTCGAAAAAATTACTGTTCAAAAACAAAATCAAAATAAAATCAGTGGTTTAACTGCAAAATCCAGAGAAACCACAGCCCACATAAGAAATGTCAAAAAACTAAGAAAAAACGTTTGTTCTTTTCAGGATACTACTAATCCTCCTAATTCAGACCCAAACGAAGCAGGCCCTTCAGGTCTTCGAAATTAAAAGTAATGGCTACTTCGAAGAACACTTAAGTAATGCCAAAATTCTTGACCACTATCATAATTTTCTCTTCTTCATGAATATAACCCATTTGAGAGATAATTTCGACCAGTTAAATTACAATTTCAACGCTATTCAGGAAAATCGAACAATCGACGAACTATCTCATAGAATTTATCATCAACTAAGAATAAATTTAGAACAAATTGAACAAATTTTACGTAAATTTGCAAACAGAAAAGTTAGAAGAGGTTTGGCTAATTTCATTGGAAAAGGTATCAAGTTTATCACAGGTAACTTAGATGACGACGATCTTAAAACTATCAATGAAAATATAGAAACTCTCCATAAAAGTAAATCTTCAGAAATAGAAAGAATAAATAAATTAACTTCCTTTGCCAACCATTTATCACAAAGATATTCAGAAGATTTAGCCTTGTTAAATGAAAATATTATTCATACCAAAACTTTATTCAGAAATCTTACTTCTACCGAAGAATTTCGAATCATTGTAGAATACCAAATACTTCAATCCGAAACCCTTTTGAATACTTTACTCATGCTTGAAAGAACTATTAGTTTTGCAATGAAAGAAATTCCAAATTTAGAAATCATTAAAGTCGAAGAACTTATGTCCATTGGAGCATATCTTGAGCAAATTTATAAGACACAGCAGTTATCACCAATTGATCATGTTAATCTTTTTAAAATAATAGAATTCACAAAAATTTCTGTCATTGGAACGGAAGAAACTATTTCTTTCCTTCTCAAAATCCCAATCCTCAAACAAGTAATTGCTAACTATTCCCGAGTTTATCCTTTACCAAATCACCAAAATATTGCTGTGATCCCGCCAAAGATGTTTTCCATCAAGATTCACAATGAAGAATACTGGACCAATGAGCCATGCAAGTCTACATTGGGATGTTCCACGGTGCTTTGTCTCCAACCCCCCATCAAAGAAGCCTGCATGCTGTCAACCCCAGAACGATGCCAAACAACGCTCGTCAACAACGAGTTCAACATCATCTACCCTTTGAAGAATCATCAACTACTGACCCTCTTCAAGAAGAACCATACAATACTAGAAGATTGCAATGGCATCCTTTTCAAGAAATCAATCCAGGGGACCAACCTATTGAGTTCACCCTGTAAAATCATCATCGATGAAACCATATTTGACAACACTATTCCAATTTTCGAAATATCCATCCAAAACGTTTCGAAAATAACTCTGAATTATACCCACAAAATCGACTTCCAATTCAGGCATCTGAAAGAACCTACTTCTATTCTCCAAGAAGCGGAAAGACTTTTGGACCAGCCTGTATATCTTCAACCCACAACTCAAATAATCCACCAAGCCACGAGTGTGTTATTGTTCTGCTTAGTAATGCTTGGAATCATCTTCTTACTGAGAAATAGAACAAGAATTGCTGAGTTACTTTACAACCCACGGAAAGTCATACACGTGGAAATCGAAAACACCAGAGAACCCTCAGATAACAGAGACGTTATCTCTTAAGGAAGGAGGAGTTATGTATCCCGAATCACAGGAAACCGCCGATACATGGAAAGTGCCAAGACTGCAAGTCAGCGTTCCTCTCCACGTGTCAGTGCAATAAGTGCAACGATCTTGTGACGCGATCGTGAAAAGTGAAACAGACACTTATCTTAGGATTAGTTCCATTCTAGCTTTATACAAATTCACTTGTATCAATTAGCTCTATTTTTGGTAACTCCGTATTCGAAAGCTGTAGAAGTATAACGTCATTTATTGTCTAAATCATTGTGACTTATAGTTCGAAGGAAATAAAATCTTTTTTAAAAACAGTCTTTTCGGAACGAATTTCATAATTATATGATAAATTCAAATCACTCCAGTAATCCGGGCACCTCGATGGTTCGGGCACGTCCCGGTCCGATATCTGCCCGAACTACTGAAGTTGTACTGTACTGTAAAATATTTCAAGCATCATTATGGTCATAAGAATGAGATACAGCATCTGAAGATGCTTGAGTCAGATCGCCAAAATATTGCATCAAAACTAATTTTAGGAGTACCTCCAGCAAAGTGAGTATATATATATAGCACAACTGATGAAGTGTGCGTAAGCTTAATTATCGAATCAATAACAAGAATATATAATTTACAAGTAAGGCCCAGTTGTTCAGTGAGGGCTCAAGACAAGTTTGAGGTTGAGAGTTGTGCCCAGATCAATTTTGAAAAATCCCTTATAATGCTGGGTTCAAACACAACCAGTATGTTATACATATTCACACCTACTCAGATAATTTTGTATACAATATTAAAATTTATATGATATGTTTTTTCAGAATACTGGACAATGTAAGAGACAATATAAATAGTCAATTGAAAAGAAGTAATCTACTGTCTCTTCAAGATGTGCACAATGTCAAGAACTCGTTTAAAATAAATATAATGGAAGGATGCTACCATGAAGTAGACTGTGAGAGTGTCAATATTTGGGTTGAGAACTGTCGAAGAAATGAAGAAAATCCAATTATTTTTTATAAAAAACAAAATTTACTTTGTCCGGATTCTGTATTGAATACCGAAGATTTTTGTCTTATTTTCATGAATAGCACTCAGAGAGACCTTGCAAGAAAATTTGGAAATAATATTATTTGCACAGATAGCACCCATGGGCTGAATGCCTATGATTTTGAGCTGACAACACTTTTAGTGATCGATGAATTCAAACAAGGCTTCCCGATCGCCTTCATGTTCACTAATCGGAAGGATACAGATATTTTCAAATTATTTTTTCAAAAAATAAAAGACACTGTTGGAGTTATTACAGCTCAAATATTCATGACAGATGTAACCCCTGTCTTCTATAATGCATGGCGTGTGGTGATGGGTGCTGTAAGAAGCCAGTTATTTTGTTCCTGGCACTTGGATCGTGCCTGGCGCAACAATTTGAATAAAATCGCCGATTTGGAGACAAGAAAATGGGTGTACAAATCTCTGAAATATGTACAAAGCATTTCGAATTTGGATGAATTCAATATTGCCCTGTTCAATTTCAAAGAAACAATTCTTAACAATGAATTGTCGAAAGAATTTGGTTTGTATTTCATAAACAATTATTGTTACAATTCCCATCAATGGGCTTATTGTTACCGGCAGCTTTCTGGCGTAAATACCAATATGCACCTTGAAGCGATGCACAAGGTCATAAAATATACATATCTGAATGCGAAAAAAATCAAACGACTTGATAAAACACTCCATGTATTATTGAAATTTCTGCGTGATAAATCTGTAGACAGATTAATCAAACTTGTTAAAGGTAAGAATACAAATCATACCACAATAATACATGCGAATCATAAATCAGCATTAAATACCAAGTATTCAGTTGAAAATATTGAGACTAATTGCTGGAAATTCACATCCACTAAAAACCCTTATCATGAATATGTGGTGAAAAAAAAATCTGATAATATCTGCTGTAGCATTCAGTGCCACTTTTGTAATATATGCTTTCATAATTACGAATGTAGTTGCAACAATTATTGCATACAAGCTGTGTTGTGCAAGCACATACATTATTTCTGCCAACATTTCAGTAATAATACTGAAAAATTAGTCATTCCCATTCCAACTGAAGAAGTCGAGCACTTAGCTGAAAATATTTCTGCTGCTAATTCTAATAATAAAGATGATTTAAACTCAATGAGAAGCCAAGTCATATCTTCTTTATTAGAAATATTGAACAAAGTTGAAAACAATGATTACAACGAATCTCAGTTTAAGTTTATGCAGCAACATTTGAATGCCATAAAATCTGCAAGTGCTTTGACTTCAATCAGAAATTTTGAACAAACATCAGAAGTATATGAACCTTCCAATAAAAAAGTTCAAAAACAGGACAATTTCTTTTCTACTAAGAAAAGGAGGAAAAGGAATATCAATTCAGTTGGGAAACCTACTCAAGAAGAAATTGATATCATAAAAGAGACCATTTCAGGATCTCTTGTGGCATCAACAAACAGCCATAATGATCATTCTTATTTGTAGAATATACTTGAAATTTTATACGATGGAAGTTAGCCACGGATTTCCAGCAGCGGTTTCTGACGTCGCGGACGAAAAGCGCGCAGCGTTGGCAGACCGACATGGGGTTTTAGGGAGAGTCTATTAAGTATAGTGTATTGCTTGTATTTCTGTAATATCGTATTATTTTTGAAGGAATAATGGAATTCGATCATTTAAGAAGCATAAACAAGACGACGGTTATAACTGCGGTGTGTTATACGTCATATATTATTTCGATAAATTAGTAAACGGTGAAAGTTTAGTTAACGCTGTTAATATCACGAAATATCGGGAATGTTTAAAACAAAAAATTATTCATTCTTCGGATGATATATGTCTGAAATCTGCTTATTGTGTGCAAATGGAGTATTGTTTGAAATGAGTTCCAAAAAATGCAGTAGTTGTCGAGAAAATTTCATGAGAAGTGTATTCAGACTGATACAAATGACACATATTTGTCGACTATGTACCTTATTTTGAAAATGCTATCCATTACTTGGTCAGAGACGACGCTAATTAGTTTGCATGATATACCGACCTATCGTTCTGCACTCCGTATAGTACTTTTAAATTTTTGCCCCAATTGCATTGTTGATCACGATTCACGAACCTTTTCGAGAGTTCTACCACGGCTCGGAGGAGACGAAACGACAAACCCACAGCCAAATGTGAGCCGTCGCTATGAAAGCCGCCGCCACAAATCAAAAGCTACGGGTACAAAGTGACTTACTCCTTCCGCAAACCGTGAAATGTATGACACTCACATCGAAAGGTGTAATTACCGTATCGACTGATGTATGATAGTAGAAATATTCTTTGAATGCAAAATTTTCAAAACGGTGTACAGGATGTCAAGTGTCGATATATCTATGTGGTGCAGAGATACAAATATTTGCGAAGATGAAATCATAAAACTAGATAACTAGATACTTATCTCATCTGATTAATATTTTTCCTTCGAATATTTGTGGCAGTTTATATTGATTCTTATTTGAATGTATATAGTGTTTTCCATTTTTATACATTTCCGTTATCTATTTTCATTATTAATCATAATAGTTTTTTGATGTAACATCGGTATACAATATAAACTGTCCGTGATTGTCATTCGTTTATCGAACGGCCGTATCACGCTGACGAGGTCAATGAAGACCGAAACAGTTTGTATTCTTCATTCACTCTTTGTGGCAATGTTCTCAGTTATGATTTGTCGAGCCCAATTTTCAATATAAAATTATTTTTCATGTACTCTTAACTCTTTGAAGCACATAAAATATCCATTGAAATACATCCTAGAAGCACAGCCATATTTTTTTGGCAAATTTTCTCTTTTTTTCCTTAATTTAGTTCAGGGGGTATATAATAAAACAAAGTTACTCTTGTCCGTTCCAGAATGAACTGACGCGAAATTTGCCTCTGTTCATAGAAACTATATGCCATAACGTCTGTGAATAAAGCGTGGTTCATGAAATAAACCACCATGCAAATCTTGAAAAGACCATTCAATAGGTGGTTCATTTTATTGACCACCATGCATGATGGGTCTAGAAATATGCGGTATTTACCGAGTACCACCATGCTCGAAAGAGTTAAACAAAAATTCAGAATCTTAAATTCGTATCAAATTTCCTTTCTCGAATACGTCTAATGAAACGCTTAAAAAGTCACCCTGTATAGCGTATATACTGTCTTGTATGCTACCGTAAAATATCTCAATGCATAATATCTGGTTCACTCTGGTCTGGTGTTCAGGAATTTGAAATTTCCCGCTAAGTCGGCTCGGTTCGGTAGGCGTTCCGAACACGTACGAACTATGGTAACGAACATGCCCGAAGCGAGGTACGTCCTGCATTTATGCCCTCCTGACGTTTGTGTCAAAGACGAGTCTTTGTTTATGTTGTGTTGGATGATTGCCAAATAAGAATAAACTTTTGGAAAGTTATCAATAATATCAATTGGGTATTTGATGATTGCATATAGTTATAGTGAAAAGGGGTTACAGTCAAGATAATTGCATACCTAGATGAATTAATTGTAATTAGTCGTTTGGATAGACTGAATGCGAATTGTTATATTCCATACAGAGTTATGGAATGGATCATTCAATATTTTTTAATTTGGGTAAGTAGGGTTTTGTATTCAGGCTTTTACTTGTATTGGTGATTATTATTTATTTTCAGCCAAACTTGAAATGGGTATATATTATTGATGTTCTCAATAGTGAAGAAATCACTTGATAGGGAGCAAGTTATCAAGAGTAAACTTCTGAATAATTCCAAGAGGATGTTATAGGAATGTTCATAAGATGTCATATTTGCTGAAATATCCTTTTATTATTGACCGTTTTCACGTGTTGTGAGTTTATACAGAGGAATAACGTAACATAAACATAATATGTTAACTTCGTAAAAACAATTTCAGTAGATAGATCCAGTTTTTAACGTTTGATTTGAGAATGTTCAACGACTTGACATGAATGTGAGCTCATCATTAAATTATACCTTATTCTCAATTTATGTTATATAAACTCATAACGATATCTAAATAGTCATGAAAGTTGGTGTGATTTTTATTTTGTGTGCACATTTTAAATAGAGATTGTTGAAGAAATATACATCCTAATTGTTTCCATACCTATCCATTAAGACTAGAACAAAATTTCAAAAAACAAAAATGTTTTGTTCCGTAAGTACTTGTGTAAGATATGAACAAGTTTATATTTGATTCTAATTGCTTGACAAATCAGAGAATAAATCCAGTTCATCTTGAAGGGCAAATACTAGATATTTCAATAGAATCGCCTTCAATATTGATGTTTAACATTTTCCAATCCTGAAAACATTTGGGCAATGAAATAAAATTTAAGATACTGTTGGTAACATGTGATCTAATCTGCATTTTCATAATTATAATACATCATTTGACTCGTACAATCCATTGGTTTGTTCGTTGAGTCTAGCTACACCAAGTGCAAAATTGTGTACTGGTGTTTATCGTGTAACAATGATTTCTTGTTTACAGTGCACTCATTTGATCTGTGATCACACTCAACGACAGCGTCAATTTCAAAAATGTAGAGTTCACAAAGAATTTCATCTTCATGCAGACACAATGAACGGACCTTATATTTTCCTTACGGCTTACACCAAGCCTTGAATTCTTCTTTTCGTTTGGAATATCAATTTTTTAGATGGTCATGAGATCCAAAGGGTATTTTTACCTCTTCAGGGAAAGGGCAATGTAGGTATATGAACATCATGTCTGAATTTTTTTCGTTATGTTTATGGTGAAGATTTCAACGGCAAATTTTTTGTTGACACGCTGGAATATTTCTTGTGGTAGACGTGACAAATGAGATTATCGCTGAAAATCAAAATTGCCAATAAAACTTGATATATTGAATCAAAACCCTTACTTTCACGAATGTAACTTGTTTGGATTCACAATACCTTAAGAAAATGTTAACCTAGGTTGAAGCAATTAAAATTGTTTTTCTTGGAATCACTTTTGCATTCATTCAACAAATAATTTTCTCCAGTCAGCAAAATTCTCAAACTAATCGAATCTGAATTCAGAATTTAATCTATAAACAAAGAAATTGGTTAAGTTGAAGGGGTACAACTGGTACAAGAGAGTCAACCTATCTTCTATCTCTGTCATCAGTTTGTCATAATACGCGCTTGCCCTGATTGGTCCAATTTTCGGCACGGTTCTCCACTTTTAATGTATCCTCCGGTGATGAACCATTTGTTTTTATTGTGGACTTAGAATATTTTTCGTCAATGGAATGGGTTCATTCCAACTTGAGAAACTGATATTGTGCAAAACATTGGATTATGGAATCGTATCGCATTGTTTTGGCTATTCGATTTATTCAAAATATATATTGTTTGAAGCTTAAGCTTTAAGTCTTGATTATCTGGTGGATCTCTTCCTAGAAATAATATGCAGGAAAAAAGATTTTCTGTATGAAGAAGGTAATTATCATAGGTTCATTCAAAATTTCACACTTTGAATTTTCCTATCCTGCTCCATGGGCTTGACGTTGGACTGCTACCTGGCCTCACTGAAACCAGTTGAGCCACAATTCGTAACTGTATTTTTCGAATAATTTATTATCCATATGTGAAACATTCAATGTTCGTATAGCAGCAGCAACATTGTGAGGAAAGTTAAAGATGTAATGGTGTTTTTAAGCCTCTAGTATCGGTGAATGGCCCACTGACAGATACCTTAGATTGTTGATTCTTTGTTTCACAGAAACACTCTTTCCTAATTTATTGACAATATGCATGTAAGAAAACCAAAGGACTGTTTGTATCATATATTCATATAATTATTTGTGAACAATTTTTTTAGACCATTTACGATCATAAAATGAAATTTATTCATTCACCCAGGCAGAGTTGGTTCAAATCATGAAGCGTAGTTAGATCTGGACCTTCATGAACCCTATGTTGGAAAATTCTCGATAATACTCTGTTAGTTGGGGATAAGACTTACTTCTCTTTACCAGAATTATTAACTATAAAAACAATGATCATTGAATAACGTCCAAAAAAAAACTAATTTTTATGGTCAAAAACAAGAACCATAATAGAATTCTGGAGAAGGACTATGCAAGAAAGGGGGTGAGATATATCAACCATTATTTATATTGCAGTTGATATAGCAACTTGTGTGGAATTGGTGGTTGCAGTTGAATGGTTTGAAGAAAATAAACTCTTGTTAATTAAAGACAACCCAAACATTGACTTTCTCTCCTCAACACTCAGACAGACTCAGTTGACGATATTTTAAGAGTATTATTTCAACCAGATCAGAAATGGAGTGAACATTTAGAAGAATTATTCAAGAAGCTGTTCTGAGGTATTTTCACTATATGTAGAATGATGCACATTGGAAATTAGGAAAAAAGCCATGGCTGCTTACAGAGCCAACTTCCGTAGTTGGGCCTCATATATTATTTATTTTTTCACACCTAGATGCTGAACATCTATATTTATCACATGCAAGAGTTTTCTCCAAAAAAAAATAGGATTCATTCATTAGGACAGATACATAAAACTCCTGTAATTTTTATGAACAAATTCATGACATTCTCTTAAGTAAGAATCTCGAAGGTCTATATAATATAAATAGATTCCGTATACTAAGTGTCTTTGTTGAATAGAGAAGTCTTGTAGTATATAAACTGATGACATTTTTTATTACTTTTGAAAAGTATGTATATGCGATTCCTAATTTATATAGTGTGTTATATAAAGACCTCTCCATATGAGTACATATACTGTATCTGAGTATTGATTTGGCTAGGGATTAATAAACTAAGATAAGCCAGTCTCTTTTTAGGATGTTCTTAATACAGTAAAATAAGTATATGTACAGATAACTGAATATTTGACAGAGATTTGATATGAAAATTCCATTTGAGATGTTTAAAGAAAATGAGGCGTAGATATTTATGATTGTCTACTTTGTTCATTTCCAATATACATAAATAAATGGAAACTTGGGGTGTGTGGCCATTTTCTAGAAGAATGCCATATACTTTTTCTTCATATCAAGGGACAGTTTTGTTTGTGATGCCATATTTAAATTTTTTCCATGGTTCTACTCATGTAATTTTTCACCGCAGGCCAACTGTTACCTTTCGTGATCAGAGATGTATCATCAGCATATGATGAAATTGAATGAATTTCTTTGTCTGAATTTAGGTATAAAATTAATACAATTGGACCATGAAGTTTTCCTTGTGGTATTCCCATCTTTGCAATTGTTTGGCGAACAGTCCACAGCTTTTGTCGGTACTGAGAGATGTGTTCAGATTATTTGATATATTTCTACTTCAATACTGAATTTAGATATAAAATAAAAAGAATTGTTCTAAGTACATATTTCAATACAGATATATAATATAAATAGAATTGTACCAAGTATTTCAATATAGAAGTGGATGGATTTATATGAGTACTTATTTGTTACGCTATTTAAATTTTTTTATATTCCAATAAATTTACTCGTCGAAAGCTGGATGATTTCATCATTGTTTGAACAATGATTCTATTTACCTACACATTCTCTTTTGTTCCTCAAATTTGGAATGAAATGTGCTTTGAATCGACTCGTATTTCCTTGATAATGAATGAAAAATACAACTTCAAATACAGTTCTTTATTTCAAAAAGTAAAGATTTTAATTATTCTCTCGAATAAATTTTATATAATAATGCACAAAAAACTATACACCTCAGAGGTTTTGCACAGGTGTTAATAAAAACGTATCTGAAATATCATATCAGAAAACTTGATAATGAATTCTCAAATAACCCGAAATATATTAATAGAAAACGTTAACGATAGGGGGCGTACTGCATCTTTGGTTTCGCCTATTGGACAAAATCAAAGATATTCTACAATTGTAGAATATCTTTGGACAAAATACACAAACGAGGAGTCTTTGATTCAAAGTCCATCGCGAGAACCCAAAAATTTCATCTCTTTTAACTTTCGCTTGATCTGTGAGCAATATAAACCCACATACCAACTTGGTCTGTGATAAACCCAAGGAACCGACGAAAATCTTCGGTCAATAATGTACCGCTGTCATCAGGAAACATCCGCCGTAAATTCGAATAATAACAAACCGAAGAAACCCGAAAGCCTACGAAGCAGCCCACGATCACCTCCGGTTGATTCGGTTCATGAAAACATCGGGCGATTTGAATGAACCATGTCCCGTAAATATCCGATTTCCATGTACCAACCGAACATATTTCATTTACGGAACGGCATGACAGCCACCAACCATAGATTCTCATGAACCAACCGAACTTGGTTGATATACGGACCATACCCTTGGTCTGACCAACCATAGCCTCTGTGACTGTGAGTAGTCTATGAGCAGTACTCTATGGATTACCTCGTAGAGCTATGGTTGTTTTTGATTATGGTTTTAATTAAATAATTAATAATTTGCAGGTATTTAGTTGAACATTATTGAGGTACAATGAAGTGCACTAAACATTCAGAGGATGCTATATCGAAAACATCAAGAGGTATTAAATCCGCTCTGATGAAGAAGAAATCGGACACTTTGAAGGTTTCCAAACTATCTGTTCAAAATAAAAAAAAATTCGCGAAAGCTAAAATCCTACAACAAAAGATAAGCCGTGGAGATGATGACTCAATGTGTTGCGATGCATTGAGGCAACTGAATCTTTCTGACATAATGAGTGCAATTAATGAACTCTTAGCTGAACCAGATCCTTCTACCATGCATATTGGTGCCTGTTCATCCCAAATGGCTCAGGATTTCGAAATATGTTGGACTTCCCCAAGAGCTATATTGAGGGCTATTAAATATGCAATTCTTAAAAGGAACTGGGATAGCATAACACATTTATTATTACTTCTACTTCAACATAAAGATCAATATGTTTTTATTGTTCGAAAGGTATGATTGGACAATTATGTGACACAAATTTTTCTAATTTCCTTTTTTTTCAGCTATGCCTTTTCATTGCTAAGTACAATCCCATGATACAAAAGTTAGGGTTAAGAGAGGAATTTGAAATATTGAATGAAAGAAGAACCTAACAGGACAATCCAACATAGAGATACTTTCCTTGTCAACTGGTATCTGAGAGAAAAAAATTGAGTTTGTGCACTGTGAAGACTCCAGATTAGTGATATTGAACAAAAGGAGTACATATTATGATGTGTTTAAAAGAGTTTTTATATATTCAGGAATGTGATCATTAAGAACATAATAGTTATTTGTGATGAATATGGATATTTTTTAGCACTTGTACTACTTGAACTAAGTCTTTATGATATCTGTATTTTTAGACAGGATTGGTTTGACTCGCAGGATAACAAATCCAGAGTAATATTCAATTCTGTCTGTGAACATGATAGCTCTCGTACGGAAATCCCTAGAAACTCGTTATTTTCAGAGTAGGTCCAGATCTCGAACGCCACAGTTAATTATGTTAGTGGATGGAATTCAACAAGGGATTTTGTAACTATGGGTGTTTGAATTTTTTCTGGATAAATGCTAAACCAAGATGCATCTATTGCAAAACTATGGATTTCATCAGAACGAAATTTTGGACTTAGATACAGAATGACATATCCAAGCAACATGCAAAATTTTGTCATATAATATAAGAAACCAGAACTACCTAAATGAAATTTAAGTGAATTATGGTTAAATGCTGCCTTCATGTTTGCTGTTTTTGACCAATTTTTTGTTTTCCTATTTGAGTTACTTTTATCTTTCAAAGTTAATAAAAGCTCATAACTTCATCAATAGTGTTCATTTAATGGTAGGTACCTAAGTGTAAAATTTACAAAGAATATTTGGTCTACAAACATTTTATTGGTAAGTTTTCAGTTACAAAATGGTTCTACTCCAAAACAAGAATGGCTTCTTTTCCCTTAATTTTCCTCTTTTTTCCAAAATACAAGGAAAATTCTCTTTTAATATAAACAAATAAGATATCAGTCACAAGGAATATCTGGGCCACTGCAAAAGCTAAAGTAACACCAAAATAGAAATTAGCATTAGCTGAATTGGAATAAATCCAAAGATGCCAAACTATCGGTCCTAGACAGAATGTGACAAGGTAAATTACAAGTATCAAAAACTGCTGCTGCGAATAATTAAATAAATGTTTGAAGCATGGTAACAAGCCAATTACAAATCCTACATCTCCAATACATGGATATGATTTGAAAATGGTCAAAATATACAGTAAAGCTGTAATCAGTAAGAAAACATCATTACGAAATTTAAGAGCTAAAGGAATGAGATACAAAATTGTTGCATTAATCTGGAAAGAATAGATGAAGAGATCTCGAAAATGATCAAACATTTCAGTGAAAAAGTACCAGAACAATCCTATATTTGGTTTAAGATCAGGTACAGTTAATGTGAAACCATACACATTTTGTAGAAATGTATTGGAATTTTCAAGCAAAAATGCTGCATAAACCAATACACTCAAGTTGATAATGAAAAACAAAATGCTCGAAATGGCTCTCAGTTTTCCACTGAATTGCTTATAGAATTGTAACCACATTGGTACTACAAGTACTAGAGTGTATAGTGAGATGGTTGAACATATTGCAAGGAAAAAACTGCTCAAATAGACTTTTCTGCTAAGAAGGAAATACAAAAATAAAGCAAGGAAGCAATTAAATATGGTAGTTGTAGCAAACCCTACACAATTCAAAACAGTATATGGATTAAATAAATATGTTGCAAGAACATATATTGGTGCTCTCCTCAAGTCCATATTTGTATAAAGATATTCTTCTGTTTCTTTGGCATAATACTTTTTATTAACTTCCCTTTCCATGTAAACCATAAACATATACTGTCTTGTAGCAAGGAATAGAATTATGGCAGTGATAATATCGAATATGATGAAAATTGTTCCTGTTGGCATGTTAGCATAACTCAACAAATGTTTGTAAAAGAAGAGAGAAGTTGGCGCTTCATGGAGAGCATCCCCATCATATGGGTCAATTCCAATTGACTGTAAATACAGGCCCTCTTTCACCCTCTTCCATGCGTTTAAAGGTGTTGATACTTCTATATGTTGAGTTATTATATTCTGATAATTTGAAAGGAATATTATCCAGTATCTGATAAATGCAGCAGTTATGCAGAGAAATGCCAGACGACCGTATATACATTTTATCCAAGGTGTACTACAGTTTTGAACCATTCGTTCTGTGGATTTTTCCATCGTTACTCATTGGTTAAATATATTGTTCGAATTATGTTGTATTCATAATCATTTTTCTTCTTAGCCCTATGGGATAGTTGCATGTATGAGTTGTATTCTATAATTCTATATCTATGATGAGTTGTGACCATAGACAACAATGACCAAAGTGTCTTGGTTATGACATAGAAAAGAAAACCACAGAACATATAATAGAAGAAATCGTAATGGCATTGTTTAAAGAGACATTAAACTAAGGGTACGTACTTAGATAAGGGAAGGGAGAGGATGCCGCGCATAGCTTAAACGCAAAGGACAAAAGTGAAGCTCATTTCAGAGTGGCCGCCATCATTTATGTGGCAAACAAACCGAGTGGAGTGCGAGAATATTTTGTCGATTTTTGTGATTTTAAGTTGTTTTTCAAATTAATTTTCATCTAAATACAATGGTTATATGTTGCGTTTATCAGTGCCAGAGCAGGAGCGAGAAAAAGGAACCAGGAATATCGTTTCACAGGCAATATAGAATGTGGTTATTTTTATGAACAAAAATTTCGCTTTATTTCTCATAGTTGGAATTAAATATCGTTGAAATCCTTTGAATATCCGAATATAGAATAATTAAATTGTACAATTATGTGTTTTTGAGTTTGCAAATCGCCCATTTTAATGTTCAAATTCATAAATTTCAATGCAGGTTTCCTTTCAAGGAACCATTTTACCAGTGGCGTAGTTAAAAGATATTCGTAAGTGATATTGATGTAGAATCTAGGTCAATGAGTGATATGCATTTTAATATTTTTGTTTATAATTTAATTTAGTGAATGTGAGTAAAATGTTTTTCTTTAATGCTAGGAACTACCAAATTTTGTACTCTATTCGATTTTAATTTATTGAATAAAGAATAAATATCTTAGATTCAAGTACAGGTATACTTATTCATCATGAAGTCAATGGGGATTGCAAGAAATTATTCGTCAATAATGATTTTTCAGTTTCCCAAAAGATTATGAAAGATGTAAGATTTGGGTTGTTATATATAACATGAAGCTAAAAGACTGGTCACCAACTAAAAATCATAGAATCTGTCCAAGCAATTCGAAGGGCAGTGGTTTTATAAAAGTGATAATCAACTGAGAGTTCGTTTGCTGAATGAGGCGTTTGCCACAATTTTTCCCCTGTTAATCATGTATATTTTTTAACGAAATGTATTTGTGAAAAATATTTAAATATTAGACTCCACTTCATTTCTAATTCTAAAACAAATAATAAATCTAATATAAGAAACAAATATAAAACTTATTTTATTCAGTGGTCAGTGAAGAAATTTCATATTATGTATCGAATAAATTGTTGAAAAACTGTATATTTATTTTATTATTTTGATGACTAGAATGAAACCTTCTCATTCTCAAGTATGTTTTGAATGTGATATAAATTTATCATGATATTAAAGTTTTCTTTCTATTCAAATTTTTTTTTAAACTTGCGTAATTCTTAATATATTTTATTTATTAGCTCTGTAAAATATTAGTAATTTCGATATTTGCATAAATATGAGGTACCTTATCACCTTATCTAAGATACGCCACTGGTGTATCCGATTATGTGCCAGATTGAATCACAAAGACGCATGGCGTTACTCGTCCTCTCCCTTCTCTAGTCTAAGGGTACGTACATGCCGGAGATGCAAGGATGAGCGCAGTGGAGGTCGCGGTCGCGATCTAGTTATAAATCGATGCCTGGCCGTACATTATGTACGGCGATGTATCGATTTATAACTAGATCGCGACCGCGACCTCCACCGCGCTCATCCTTGCATCTCCGGCATGTACGTACCCTAAGGCTCTATAAAGGGGAGTATACCAGAAACCGCCATTTTGGGGCCAACCATAGACTCGAAAATTACAGATCCCTTCGAATGAGATCTTCGAAAGAAATGAAATCTGTAATCGAATGAGCATATTTTCGGAATGAGAGATCTTGTGGTGACTTTTTTCGGCATGCTCACATGAAAAACATTGGAAATAGGTAAAGTTCGTGGTGTTAGAATAATGCCGCGGCATCTAATAGTCAAATTTATAGTAATTTATTGTTTATGTTGGTGTATCACCCCGATAGATGGCGATGAAAATGTTGCGATTCCTGTAATTTTCGAGTCTATGGTTGGACCCAATCAACCAAAGAGCCTGGTTGTTGCGTTTTGTGTGATTTACAGTATGCTTTGGATGATAGTTGTCAGAATAAAAATAAAAGAGAGAAAAGTCACATTCTTTTGAATAAGAGAAAGATTTGTGTTATTAGCAGTTTTCAGCACTAATTTAAGTTTGTACCATTCAAGAAAGTTATTTATTATCTTCTCAGTCCTGTCACGGTCGCCAAATGTAACTTTCTTGAATGGTACAAAATTAAATTAGTGCTGAAAACTGCTAATAATACAAATCTTTCTCTTATTCAAAAGAATGTGACTTTTCTCTCTTTTATTTTTATTCTGACAACTATCATCCAAAGCATACTGTAAATATCACACAAAACGCAACACTGGTCTATCTAGCATACCTATACTCCATTCACAATTATAAAATCACAACTCTGGCCATGGTTTCGTTTTCAGGAATTGGTGCACCTGATGAGAAATCTGTGCGCGTACAGAGAATATTGTTAATGACAAAACGTTGTTGCCAGTTGCTTTGTTTACATCAAAGTAAAAGTATCAAAGATATTCCACATTTTGTTAGTTCGAATCGATCGACGATTTTGGGGCGAAATATCGATAAGGAATCGCCTATTTTTCCGTTCTTCGTCGTCCAGAAGAAGTTTCCCGTCGATTTCGTGCAAGTGTCATTTTTTCCTCTCACGACTTTTGGCGTGAGTACGAACGGCAAATTTGAATTGGACCAAAAATCGATTAATAAGCATAAAAAAGCAAAAGTACTAATCGACCTTTTTACACTTGATAACAAAGTTTTTTTTAGGTATCTGGCCGTTTAGAAAGATTTCAAACGAAATTCCGGTCCCCCCAGAAGTTTGGTTAGTTTCGGTATCGTTTTTGGTGCTCAAAATTTATTTGGAATGTGTAAATGGACAAAAGAGGCTTCCTTATACGATCTTCTAACGAAAGCGACCGGAAAATATGGTTGAGGTAGGATTTTCGAGGAATTATGAGGAAAGAACTTGCAGAATGAAATTGCACGATTTTCGTAAGTAAACGGGTTCTGGATGACCATCATTGGTCTCTGAATGATTATTTTTGATCGTTTTCACGTTTCAGAAAAAAAAAACACGTCGAAAAAGCTAAAAAAAAGAAGAAATATGACTATATTGCATTCTACAGTGAGTGAATTCAGATTCCGATGAATTGAAATGTGTCACTGGAGCTTTCATTCCTTTGCCGAAAGTAAAAATAGGCTATATTGAACCAGAATACATCGGTTCTTTCCATATTCCAGGAGTTTGTGTCTTATTTTAGAACAGGTGAATGATAAATGTGAAGCATATGTTTGACCTATTCCATTTTATTTGTACAAACCTACTGTGGTAGTAATGTATGAATATTTTTAAACTAATAAATTACTATACAATCAGAATATTTTACTCCTTGTTCATAAGATCAAATAAATAAAATTTCGTCAAGTCTTGAACTTTCAGTTCAAAAGGATAATAAACATTAAATCTTCACAAGCATGCATATGAAAATTATGTGAAAGCAATGCAATTTTTTTCCATGGCGAAAAATAATATATTTCAACAGTGATCTCTTGTACTTTTCATGCAAATAACTAGAAAAGGAATTCTTTCTATCAATTCATATAAACGTTAATTATTTTCGTCCATCACATCTTTTCCAATTCATTCAAATTCTGAGATATACGCTTAGAATGTAGAAAGGGCAACATAGTGTTGACTTGGAACATAAAAATATTTTGAAAAACGTCATAACTTCGATACAGAGTGGAATGTGTCAAATTGCCAAGGCCAGAGTTGTGATTTTATAATTGTGAATGGAGTATACAGTACAGTGACTTTATACACGACAGTACAGTGGTGACACGCTCATGTCTCAATTTTTATTGGTAGTTGGATGTCACGTGGTGAATTCCGCCATTAAGAAGCTAATTGTGTTTGTTTTCTTTTGGAAGCACAGAACAGAACAGAAGAATTAGTGTTCTGTGCACAGAACTATAGAAATTATAACTTTTCAGGTTAGTATCATATATATTTATCTATATTAAACTTTTAATCCTGCATTGTTACAAGCAGGCACGTAGCCAGGATTTTCTTTCGGGGGGGGCCACAATTTCGGGGGGGGGGCCCACAATGAGTAAACATTGCAAATTTTGTCAAATATACAGGCATTTTTTGATATATACAGGCATTTTTTGATATTTCGGGGGGGGGCACGGGCCCCCGGGCCCCCCCTCGCTACGTGCCTGGTTACAAGGAACAAATGGGAGATTAAGGGCCGATTGCACCGTAGAGTCCGTAGACAAAACTGAAGATTAAATCTTAAACCTCGATTAGTGTCTATTGATTTTCATAGATACTAATCGAGGTTTAAGATTTAATCTACAGTTTTGTCTACGGTGCAATCGGCCCTAAGAGTTTAATGGACCATTAAATTTTAAAGAACTTTCCTGCAACTTTGAATTTCAACCTCCAATAATCTGACATTAGCCTCTTAATGGCGGATTTCCGCTCCTTGTCGTCACTGTCTTGTATAAAGTCACTGTAACCTACAGCCTACAGTGGCTTTATACAGGACAGTGGCGACAATAGACGTTCACGTTTTGATTGGTCGGACTGTTTTCGACCACTAATGGCGGACTTTCATTGATTTGTTGTCATGTCATAGTGTATAAAGCTCAAAAGTCAAATGTCAAACAGCACGACACTCAAATTTAAACAAATATCCGCCATGTTTGTGCAAAAACCTCTTCTGTGTCACCACTGTCCTGTATAAAGCCACTGTAAGCATACCTATCTTTATAGTGCTCTACTTAAACCTTAGAATAAAGGTATTTTATATTCTATGCACAATAGACCTTAAGGTCGCAGTGAACTGTAACCCCTTTTCACTATAACTATTCTATGCCTTAAACTACATTCAAGCGCAAGTTGGTTATTCGTGGTTTTTCCTGAAGGGCTATAACCAAGCTAGGGTAGGACCAGAGATAACCGCGGTTATTACTGGTCCACCGCTTGAAATCGATTAATGGTAATGGTTGGGCCACTTGCATCGTATTGGTTCTAAGCGTTAGTTAGTTAAGCGTCGATTAATTTATTTAATCCAGGATTAAATATTTGGCTTGCACCGAGGCTGAATGTAACTAGATTAAAGTTAATCCACGAATCTGGGGCCGTATTCTCGGCGAGTGATCTTTTTGACGTATACCTACGCTTCAAAACGAATGATTCAGGTGCAGTGGCGGCTCGTCAGGGACGGCAGGGTCGGCAATGCCGACCCTATATATTTTATGTCCAGCCAAAATTTAAATTACTCTTTCTTCTGTTGAATTACCAAATTTATTATAATTATTGTATTTCCAAGACCTGTGTAAATAAAATTCTATAAATCATATTTGTATACCACTGATATATTTCAACTTCTTGGAAATACGCTCTTCCAATCTCAACGCCGCGCCGTTTCCGTCTACTCAAATCAGTCCGAGACTCCGAGAATTGAAATATGTACGGGAAGACGAGAGCGCATCGAACGCTTTCTAGCGACCAAGTACGGCATGCCGGTCCTGACTCGACGTTTCAATGAAATGCGAATACGAATGAGGCGAAATAATTTTAACTCGACTGTTTTCTGTTGGAATTTTATTCAGATAATGATAAATATTATATTCGCCTCCTAGTTAATGCTTTTTCAAAATCGAAAATGCGATGTTTTCGTTGTTCGTTCCACCTCACAAATTGTAAGAGATAAATGTTGCTTAAAACGAATTTTTGTCGTATTTCGTACTTTTATAGACGAGGATATCGAATATGATAGTACTTATATGAATTTCCTCCCATTTCCACTATTTCCCGAAATTTTTAGCCGAGAAACAAAATGCTGAACAGTAGCCGCTAAACTCTTATAGCAGGCTCAACACATCTCAGGGTCGGCAAATGGGACCTAGAATGCCTCGACTCGTAGGACACGAGGAACGATCGGATCGGGGATTGTTTTCGTTTGTATTGCGGGATGCGGCTACAGGAGCCTTCAGTGTTCGTTTGTTTGGCTCTTAACGGGGTGAGTGGTTGGATCGTTTCTTCCAGGAAATTAATTATTTTACGCGAACTCAAAAAATTCCTATTCTGTTAGAGATGTGCATAAATCATGTATTTGACAAAAAATGGAGTAAAATGAATGGTGATTATAATGCAGAGAAAAAAATAATATGCAAGGCATTTGAAAAAATGAAGAAAAATCGATTTGAAATTCGTCATGTTGATAGTCTTTTTATGGACTCTATATGCTGGAGATGCTTTATTATAGCTGGGTAGGATACTTTGAAGTCTTGTCTTTCAATCCATATAAAACTGTTATTGGTATATGCAAGAGTTCGTGAAATATAATTGGATAACATAGCCTCTACAAGTATCATTTTTTGTCAAAATGGCCAATATTTCGAAAACTATCGAATAAAAATATGTGAAAAGTATACGAAAGCATGCAGGAAGTTTCAGAGAATTGAAAAACACTATTGAATATAGGGTGTCCCATTTGAAAAAACGAAGTCACCCGCTATTCCTCTTTTGTGGGCCACCCGATATATTCGAAAATATTTTTAGGATGTGCTCTTCTTGGAGTATATCAAGTCTGCATCAAAAAATTTTGACAAACTCAGTCCGTTACGCGTATATCGTCCATTGCGGCACTAGTGGGACACCCTGTATATCTGCCGACCCAAGATAAAAGTTTACGAGCCGCCACTGTTCAGGTGCGAATACTTTTCTGTATTCGTATTCTCGACAACCATTCGTTTCTTCAAACGTATACGTTTGAAAACGTGCGATCGCAAACTCCGGCAACCCTGCAAATCTCAACATTCTGTGATCGATTTGAATTTGAAAATACGTAAGATCTGTGATGAGTTTTCAAAGTACTGTCAAAGTGGAAAAAAGTGTGGTTTTAAAACATATTTCATTGAAAATGAACAGACAAAATACGAATAGCCAGGAAGAGGTTCTCATAAAAAAATTGATCTTAAATTGAATCATCGAATGAAATTTTCGAATAATTTCACATCTAGACTAGGGTCAGAAACCAAAATAGACAATGCAGAGAAACAGGCGGTGGACCCCCAATTGCTCGGGAATTATTCGAAATGGATAAAGAAATAATTGACATTGTGAAAGTTGTGTCTATTGAGAGGCACAAAATGTATGCTGAATCAGCATTCGATTTTGACTTTCAAAACCAAGAGGAAAATGATATTGAAGTGGAGATAGAAATTGATGAGCAGCCAGTTGTAGAATCCCGCAGGAGCCCTAATCATATCGCAACCAGAAACCCCATTCCAAAAAGGAAAAACTATTTCAGCAAGGCAAACATTAGATTCAGTGAAGGACTTTCAAAGTGGAATGGACACAAAAATGGAAATAAAAAAAATACTTTAAGGAAAAATCATTATTAATGGGACGAATTGATAGTGCAAAAGAGAAAATAGTAAATGCTAGGGAGAGGATTGCCTATGCAATAAAAAAATCGCTAATAGCTTGTCATGATTATTTGCATTCCACTCTTTAAGACCTTCACTGCATCTAATGTATGACTTACTGTGTCTTTTTTTGGTTTCATGTTCTCCAATGTTCTTTGGTGTCAATAAATATGTATTAAAAATTTTATGTTTTTCTGATGGGGCAAGAAAATATCAAGTGATCTATATGTATACTATTAATTCAAAATATAAGAGGACAAGTATCAATCAGCATTCAGATTGTACATTATAGTTGACCTCAATCTCCTATTGAGGTTATTGTTATGAGATATTGAAACAATTCCTCAGAGAGCCGATGAGCCGAAACAGCTCAATAAATTGTTAACACTCAGATCATTCAATGTATTTCCACGTTTTCTATATATTTGCCTATCTACTACTGTACCAATTCGTCCTCCATTAGGTCTATATTTTTGACAATCGCATGAAAATATCCACAAATGTAAATATTTTACCCACTAACGTCAACGAAACGAATGCTTTACGAATGATATGAAGCGCTCACTTTCAAAACGTTGAAATATAGATGCATAGAACATGCATCTATAGTCGCGTTCGGCATTGCGATCGGATTTGTCTGACATAATTTTATCGTTCGATAATGGCGTCTGGATGTAGGGGAGGTAAATCTGTTTCGTTCGGCAATTGACGTCTGAAGTATCCGGATGAAATCTTTTTGCTCGGCCTCGAAAGACGGATCGAACAGATTAATCGGTTAATGTCAGCAGATGACAGTTTTGGTTCAGGTTTTTATTTGTTTGCTGGGTATACTAATTTCTAACTATTGATATCGAGATGTCTTTTCAAATATAAATAAATTCTTTTGAAAGAGAGTAATACAAATCGAACAAAATATGGCATAAGGCATGTGTGAAGAAATGGCGACAAGGAACAGATGGTTTTAAAAAATTCTTTTTCCCGCTCCGAATCTATGTGTTAGCAGAGGGAATGTAAACGGGGTACCATACAATTCTGCGTATGATACACGAGAACAGATAAAAACCTCTGAAAAAGCTCTGTCTCCCCGTGTATGTACTGCGGGATGAAGAGCAGCTTTTGAGGGTAGACAGAAACAAAAAAATCGTCGAACTCGCTAATTGCCACTAGCATTTTATTCCCAATTCAATAAATTAAGAAAAAAAGGAAAATATGTTTTTGGCTATCAGCCAACAACAGAGTAGTCCTTTTTTCAATTTATTTTTAGTTTGTAGGTTTATCATCTCTCACTCACAAACTGAAATTTTCATAAGTTTAACTTTGTCACTTTTTGTTTTTCTGAAGCATTTTTAAAGATTGCTAAGAAGAGATTGTTATTTTTGGGCATTCAAGTACTCAACTTTTCATCCACTTAACCAACCTTATGCCAATAGCTTCATAAACTTTCATTAAATTCTAAATGTGTTTGAAACATCCTATATATTGGCAGTGTAGAACTGTCTCTGTTAGAATGCCCAATTGCCCAAGCCCTGCCAGCGTACTGAGGCACGATCAGTTCAGCAAAATTATCGACTTTCTCTTTAATATTTACATCAGCTTCATCCTCATCAAAAATTGCCATTTGCTACTGTTAGAATGGCAAGTTTAAGATTCCTTTTAATTCCACTTCCAGCCATAATACAATTATAAACACCTCAAACAACAATACAAATACAATCTTTCAAAATGACGTTTGTAGTCATAAAAAAAATCTAGATCGTTCGATAATTCCAAATTTGTCAGACATATCTGCAGTCACGTGCCAAAAAATCTCTCTGATCTGCGATGTCAATGCCGAACGCGCTTTATGTTGAAATGTTCATCCGTCAAGAATACCAAAACGTACGATATCACAGAAAAACGTATACGCATCGAAAGATCACTCGCCGAGAATACGGCCCCTGCTAGGAGCATAGAATAAATGGAGGGAAGGCTTCATACGCTCGACAGATCATTTTGAACTTCCAATTTCGGCGGAGGTTAGAGTTTCGTGTGGCGCCCGATAGATAACGCTGTGATCGCAAATAGGGCTATATGTCACATAATCGGGGCTATTCACTAAGCAAAGTTGTTATGGATAGCAACTGTAAATCGTCGTTATCCCATGCTTATTACATGGGATAACGACGATTTACAGTTGCTATCCATACCAACTTTGCTTAGTGAATAGCCCCGATTATGTCTTGTTCTGTGGCGCTACAGTTGCAAAGAATATTATGTGGTTGTCATTTTTATTGATACATTTTTACGACCAACACCAAAGTGATTGAATAATAAAACTTTTTGTTGTTGACTGAAAGGACTAAAGGAGGTCGAAACAAATTGTATTGAATTCGAATATTGTTTGAAGTTACTATAATATACGAATTGAATCGGCTTCGATAAAAAAAAACATTTCTGCGGCTTCAACTATCTAATTTTGTTCATTTCAACGTTTGTTGCTAAGTATAATATTTTTAATTGATATAGTGTGATTTATTATGCTATGTACCTACTATATAATTATTGAATGAAAAAACAAGGTAAACAGTTTGAATTTTTGTTGACAAGTATCAAAACATATTGAACAATTTTATTATTACCTATTTTAGCCAAAAAGGCCTCGGTGGGATCATGACGCATTCAAAATTTCTGAAGAAAGAATAATCACGCCTTCTGATTGACTTGAAATGACGTCCGGTTGTTCCATATGAAGAAATCGAAACAAATTCTTACTACATTAAAATTCGACAATTCCATCTCCGTTTTTTTCAGCTTCTAGAAGAAGACCTGTACGTTACTTAAATAAAAGAATTTTTTTAAGTCTCACCCTTCAAAATAACACCAAATATTAATCATAACAATATTGTTGACATATCACCGCATTCTAATCAATTATTTATGCGCAATTATATGGAAATTCTATGATCGGAAATAAATTTGTCAAAACGAATTTCATTTTGAATATGTATCGTTATAGCCATGCTGGAGCCACGAACGACGTTGGCGCCATCTCATAACCTTGCGGCGAACTGACAAGTGCGGACGTTTTTGACAGTTCATTTTTGTAGCGGAGCCTTCCCTCCATTCATTCTATGCTTCTAGGCCCCTGGTTATTTTTACGTAGATTGGTACTCGTGCCTATTTTCACGTTGTTTATTTTATCCCTTTCTATGCTTTGACAGTTTCTATGTTGAGACATGATATGTTGAGACATGAGTCCTCCCAATTCGGAGGATTATCTTTAAGCGAAGTATGTTTCCGTTAAGGCAGTTAAAAATACTAAGGCAGCGCCAGTTATCAATCTTCGAAATGTTCGGAGTTCCACGACGTATAATCTGCGACATGGGATAGCCAACGGACAGGTCGAAAAGGTATAACCCATAGAACTTATAGTACATGAAATGCCATTAGCCTTGCTGCTCAGCTTAAAAAAGTGGATAAACATCTCCAGTTGGAGGAATACTGAAGTTTCCATGTTGCCATGGTTACGACTTGTCATACAGAATAGAAACAAGATCCGATTCACTTGTCATTTCGACAAACATTTCTGTGTTTCTGATCGGTGTGACAGGTCGTATCCATATGGGAACATGGAAATTTAGAGATTCCTCCAACTGGAGATGTTTACCCACTTTTTGATCTGGTAATAGCATTCCATGTACTATAAGTTCTATGGTATAACCGGACTATACTTTCGGCCCTGGCAACCATGACTGACGATGAACAAGGATGGGACGAAATCATAAGCGAGGTCAAATTTGTAATTAATTCGTCAATCCAAAAGTCCACAGGAAAGACACCACATGATCTCATGTTCGGTTATGTTCCAAGAGGTATGAGTGACTCATTTCTCTCGAACGAAATTCATATTCCTGAATCTAACGAAAGGATACAAGAATATAGGAAGGAAGCAGTACGCTAAATCGAAATTTTGCAGGAAAAACAAAAAAATGGTACGATTCCAAAAGAAAGGAACGGCAAGGAACCTGTTAAGTATTCCGTTGGACCGCAAGTGCTCATTAGGCGAACTGTCAGCTTCAACGATGGAAAAAGTAAAAAACTTCTGCCGAAATACAGTTGACCATTTGTTGTGAAAGCTGTATTGGAACAAGACAGATATCTCATAGAAGATATGCCACGAGCTGATAGATCCAAAATTTTTTATACAGGAGTATGTGCAGTAGATAAAATGGAACCATTCATAACGAGGAGAGACAGTTTCGACCAGTCGAGCGATGAGGGACAATACTCACCAGAAGGAATACGAGGAATAGCGAAACAGCAACGTGCTGTTAACAAACAGCAAAGTGCTGTTTACCTCCAGCAACGTGCTGTTGGTCATGGGCAACCTGCTGATGACGAACAGCAAAGCGCTGTTGACCTCCAGCAACGTGCTGTTGGTCATGGGCAACGGGCCCTTCATCAGCAACGTGCCCTTCATCAGCAACGTGCTGATAACGAACAGCAAAGTGCTGTTGGTCATGATGGACAACGTGCCCTTCATCAGCAACGTGATGATAACGAACAGCAGAGTGCTGTTGACCACCAGCAACGTGCTGATGGTCGTGAGCAATGTGCTCTTGAACAGCAACGTGTTGTTAACGAACAGTAAAGTACTCTTGACCTCCAGCAACGTGCTATTGGTCATGGGAAACGTGCCCTTCATCAGCAACGTGCTGATAACGAACAGCAAAGTGCTGTTGACCACCAGCAACGTGCTGATGGTCGTGAGCAACGTTCTCTTGAGCAGCAACGTGCTGTTGATCTCCAGCCACGTGCTGATGGTCGTGAGCAACGTGCTCTTGAACAGCAACGTGTTGTTGACCTCCAGCAACGTGCTGATGGTCGTGAGCAACGTGCTCTTCAACAGCAACGTGCTGTTGACCTCCAGCAACGTGCTCTTGAACAGCAACGTGCTGTTGACCTCCAGCAACGTGCTCATGGCCGTGAGCAACGTGCTCTTGAACAGCAACGTGCTGTTGACCTCCAGCAACGTGCTGATGGTCGTGAGCAACGTGTTTTTGAACAGCAACGGGCCGTTGACCTCCAGCAACGTACGTTGGTCGTGAGCAACGTGCTCGAGATCAAGATTCACGTGAAACGATCACGCTTAGGCGAAGCTTACGAAAGCTTGTACCTAAGAAAAGATCAGTGGTAACAACCTGTAAATGTGAAACGTTCTCATTTTCAGTATCTGTTGCCATGGTGTGGATGATGTGAATAATGTGTTTTTCTGTTTCAGGAAAGCAACAACTGTCCTCGGGACGAGGAGTTGGTAGCTGTGGCCGACTGGAAGACGCATTAATTTAGTTGAATTTAGGAACGGTTGAAACGTACGTAAAGCTGACTCAGGGCTGAAGTGTCTCAAGTGGTCGACTAGACGCCTGGCCCTTGGTGGCAACGGGGAGAGAGGCAGTCTACTACGGGCATATCGAGAGAAAGTTGTGTAGATTAGGATATAAACATTAACAGTGGATTACGTAGTCGAATACCAAATAAAGTTTAGTTTTGATTCCCCTGAGAGTATTAGTAGTATTAATTAATACTTGTATTATACCTATGTCATTTCAGAAAAATAACGGAAATCATATTATTGATATTGGATAGTCGAAAATATATGTTTGATAAGACGTGTCGCTGAACGCTCTCCAGTTTTCAGTCTATTTAACAGTGAAATATCGCTCGATTATTTTCGATTTTATGGTTGAGTGATTTGCGGGTTTCACAGGTACGAATATCTTTTCTTGTTCCCAAATCAGCCTATCCTGACCGTAGTTGTTTGTGTCGGCAAATTGCCATTTTTTCTCACTCGTAATTTAATTTGCCTTTGTTTATTATCTTTATTCTATAGCCACGCTCACGCGTCTGCTCGTCCCCCACCACCTGCGCGCTGTGAATTGTTGTTATCAACGTCCACATTGACTTGTTCATTCGTTCTTCCGATTAGTATCAGTCACAGTACTACTGGGAAATATAGGTTGTAGTTGCGCCGGCAACTTGCGAATTAACTCTCTTTAGTCGCGTAATTTTCACATGCTTGCTTTGCGCTGTACTGCAGATCGTTTTTGTTTTTCTACTCCATCTTCTTCATTCCTTTTCCTTCCCGTGGCCTACCATATCTGTGTTTGAGCCTCTCTTATCGGCCCAAGAGAGTGAAGTTTGTTGTTTCCTATTCCTTTCCTGATACAAACAAAAATCTGCTATTTCGTTCATAACCGCTTTCGGCAACAGTTCACAAATGGCTAAGTGTCATATATGTTCAAAACAAACTACTTCTACTCGCTGTTCTAACTGTTCTAAGTGCAAGCATTCATTTCATTTAGACTGCCTCAACTTATCACCTGAGGAGCTGAACTTGCTCGATGCGGGTTGGATATGTAGTTATTGTAAGAAGGAGGGTCGATCGCTCCGTAGTAAATCCACTTCCTCGTCTCTACCAACGTCGTCAGCTTCCTTGAACGATGATCAGTTCACCTTACTTATGGCTAAACTGAATGAGATTTCTATCGATATATCTGTCATCAAGGCCACCCAACTAACTTTACAATCGGATCTGACTGAGTGTAAATCCATTCTTGAGAAACACTCGTCTGAAATACGCAGTCATGGCAACACATTAGCTAGTCATTCTGAGGCCATTGGTCGACACGATGAGGATATCACCTCGTGCACTTCCAAAATTGATCTCTTGACTGCAAGTCATAGCTCGCTCAAGGTTGCTGTTGACTCCACTAGTCAAAGATTGTTGAAGGTTGAGACTTCTCAGCTTACTGCCTCCAGCAGCGCTACACCTAATCCCGCCCTCCAACCATCGGAACTGCTTGACCGCCTGCGAAGATCTCATAATGTTTTAGTCCGCGGTTTACCTGAGACGAACCCTGCAGAGGATCTATCTTCCGTTTCCAGGATTCTCGATTATGTGGCTCCTGATGCTAACTCGCAGCGCGTCTCGGTTGCAAGATTTGGTTCCTCTACCGGTAACCGTCCAAGAATTTTGAGGGTATCATTCGCCAACCCAATGATTGTTACCAGAGTTCTTAAGAACAAAACTGTGATAAAAAATGTACCAGACTGGCGAAACCTTAACATTTCTGATGATAAGACCCCCCTTCAAATCAGAGAACTCACCAATTTGCGTGAGGAGCTTAAGCGAAGATTAAGTGCGGGTGAATCTGGGATCGATATCAAGTATGTATCTGGTATCCCCACTATTACCAAATTACCAGCTTCCAAGAGCTCAAAAAACTAGTTGGAACTTGCGAGTGGTCCATCATCTACACTAACACTCAGTCTCTGCCTTCTAAATATCTCGAGCTTCTCGCATATGTTAGGTTTCACCATCCGACCTTCGTCCTGGTTGCGGAATCTTGGCTACATCCTGCAATTCCGGACACTCTGGTGGCACTACCTGGCTACTCTATGTACAGACATGACAGCGTGACGACCTTAGGACATGGGGGGGTTTGCATTTATGTAGCTAGTGAGATTCTCAACTCCTTTTCACTTCGGACCTTAAGTCCTGATTTTCCTGGAGTGAATTGTTTATTCATCGATCTCCTAATTGGAAACTCCTGCTGCTTCACCATTGGTTGCATCTATCGACCGCGTCCGTGTCCTTCTGATGCTCGGGTGGCTGCTCTGCTTGGAGACCTTTCCACGAATAAACGCAATCTTTATATAGCTGGCGATTTCAACATGCCTGAGGTGGTTTGGCCATTGTCGATGAGAATTTACAACACGGCTTCTAGTGTTTTTGTTGACTGCATCCGCGATAATAATCTTGTTCAGTTGATCGAGTTCCCAACCCGTTTCCGTGGTTCGCAGTCTCCGTCGCTTCTTGATTTGGTATTGGTTAATGACCCCGACATTGTCTCAAACATCGAACAACATCCACCATTGGGTAAATCTGATCATGTTGTCTTATATTCCACGTTACAGTTGAAATTTCCTGCCGTTAATATTAAAACAGTTAAAACCCTGAAAATTACGGATTACCTTCGGCTCAATCGTTTGGTTGAGGGGGTTGACTGGGTTTCTTTGCTCCAGTCGACCGCTGATGTTGACTTGAAGTGGGACTGTTTCACCAAAACTTTGCAGGGTTTAGTCGACGCTTGCACTTCTGCAAAAGATATTCCCTTCATACCGGCGAAGCCTTGGATCGATGCCAATATCCTTAAGCTGATCCGTCATAAGAAGTCCATATGGCAGCGTTACAAACGTCGGAATGATCGGAGAGACTATGAGGCTCATCGAATTTTCTCAAACTATCTCTCTTCTGTTCTTGCGAATGCTAAGAGGGAATTCGAGCTGAGGCTAACGCGGTCTGGCGATCGCAAAAGTTTCTTCAAGTATGTCAGGTCGACCTTGAATTCTAAAGTTGATGTTCCACTGGTGTTCAACCAAAATCACCAACTGTGTTCAGGCACGGATGAGGCTGCCAGCATCTTAGCTGATACATTTTCATCGTCCTTTACGCAGGAGATTGGTTCACCCTCTCCTGTTGATTCCCCTCGAATCCCCCACGATTTATGTACCATAATTTTACCTCCTTCCATCGTTGAACATCATCTTTCCGCTCTCAACTCTCGCTCTTCGCCCGGTGCTGATGGACTTTCTGCAAAGTTACTCAAAGAATGTGCTCATTCTCTTTCGCTCCCCCTTTCCATAATTTTTTCTGCCTCATTCGAGACTTCCTCCCTCCCTTCCTGTTGGCGAAATGCACGTGTAACGCCTATTTTCAAGAAGGGGGACAAGAGGAGCGCTGCTAACTATCGTCCTATCAGTCTGACCCCGATTGCAGCGAAGATTTGTGAGAAGGTTTTACTGGATGGAATTCTTCATTTTGCATTGAGCCACGGTATAATCCCTCAATGTCAGCACGGTTTTCTCCCAGGGCGCTCGGTCATTACTAACCTCCTCGAATGCGTCAACTTCTGGTCAGTTTCCCTCGACAAGGGTGTACCAGTCGATGTTGTTTATCTGGATTTCTCTCGTGCTTTTGACCGTGTGCCCCATAAGCGCCTTCTGCGCAAATTGGAACATCTTGGCATTCGTGGTCGCCTTCTTTCATGGATCGAGGCATTTCTTTCGGATCGCACTTTTCAAGTTCGCGTTGGGCAGTCTCTGTCTTCACCCAAACCAGTTGTGAGTGGGGTTCCCCAGGGGTCTGTACTAGGCCCTATACTATTTCTAATCTACATCTCGGATTTGCCGTCTCATGTTCACTCCCACTGTTCACAATTTGCCGACGACACAAAAATTTTTGGTAACCCCACTAGCCCCAATACGATTCAGAGAGACCTCGACTCTATCTCGCAGTGGTGTCGAGACTGGCAGTTGCCTCTCAACATCGAAAAGTGCGTCGTTCTTCACATGGGTGCCCGCAATCCACGACAGCCGTACTACCTTGATGGGGGCCCCATCCCGGTTTCTGGTAGTCACTGCGATCTGGGGGTGATCATAACTGATAGCCTGACTTGGTCGGATCATATCCTCCACACTGTCAATAAAGCCAAGAGATCCTTATTTCTGATCCAAAAGGCGTTTGGCAGGTGTGACCCATCAACGTGCGCAGCTATCTACCGGATCATCCTGGAGTTCGCTGGTCCCGTTTGGAGTCCAGTTTTGAGCCGTGATTTGTCGCTGCTCGAGGGCCTTCAGCGTCGCGCTACTCGTCTACTTTATGGAGTTTCGCGCCCTTCCTACAACGAGAGACTTTCAATAATGAACTTAACAACGTTCGCGGACCGGAGGACTCGTGGTGACCTTATCATCTCCTTTCGCGCTCTTCATGACATGTTTGGTGTTAGTTTGCGGAACTTATTTGTTGTCAATTCGGACGAACGTTTGCGTGGTCATTCCTACAAGTTGAAGAAGGAAAATTTTAAATCAGTGCAGAGACAACACTTTTTGGTAAATCGTGTATTTGATGCGTGGAACACTTTACCTTCAGCCGTGGTGAGTTCAGTGTCGGTGAACTCCTTCAAGAATGGCTACGACAGCTGGATTCGCCGTGTGTGACGGGATGTGATGGTTGGGAACATTGAACTTTGGCTTATGTTAGCTCTACAAGCACTTTTCTTTTCATTTGCATGTATCTTTATTATATTGTATTTTTTTTTGTGAGTTTATAGGCACTGCCTAAACTCTTTTCAATTTGTAATAATAATAATAAAAACTTTTCCACCGAAGAACATGAAAATAAAAAAAAATAAAAGCGCTTTTTAGAGGGATTTCATCAGATCTCTGGAACTGGAGCTCGAGATGTAGGAGGAACGATGATAACAGCTCTGATAGGGGGCACAATAGACCTTAAGGTCGCAGTGGACTGTAACCCCTTTTCACTATAACTATAACTAGAGGGAAAAATCAGTTTCGTAAATATAGGACTTACCTTCAATAATACAATTCAAAGTCCTGATATCCAAAAACACTAAAAAAACAGAATAGTGAGCGTGGTTTCGAATTCTCTGGAATGGAATGGAAGTAGAAATGAAAACATTCTGAAATATTCCCTTCCTTCTAGGGAAAAATATTTTGATTGGAAAATTTGCAATATTTTTCGAAATACATATAGAAGATGCCGCCTGAAAAATCCCACTTCAAAGATGCCGCCGTTCGAAACCCACCAGATGATCGTTTTATAGACCAATCCAACGATCTGTCACGATCAGCTTTTTCAAAATGGTTGCTGAAATAAACAAATATCAAACCGAGGATATTCAGTTACGAGGTACGTGTTTCAGGGTAGTTTCTGTTGGTTTCTCAATTTTCAACTTCAATGTCTTCAATTATGCCATGTAAAATGATAGTTATAATAGAGAAACACTATTTCAGAAATGTTTGTTATTTGTTTGTTCCAGCAGCCATCTTGAAAAAAGGTGATCAGCTGTTTTGTTGGATTGGTCTATTGGCGGCACGAGTTATATTCCCGGGCACGATGAACTTCGTTGGAGAGCCATGGAACTTCATGGAAGTGTTAACTCAGCATCAGCTAGTTTCCGCAATCCGAGAAAGCACACCGAGCTTATAAATGATATTGTATACATCATTTTTATCAGTCTTGACATAGCATTGTAATCTGTACGAAATATATTTTTTCGGCAACCGTCCGGGATGTACCCACTTCCCGGACGCTTTTTCTTTGAGAAAGTATCATTTTCCGGCCGGAAAAATTCACGTCGTTGTTGTCATTGTTATGATCATCACAATAGCAACGAAATAACGGATGACAATTCTGTTCTGTTTAAGTCGAATAAGAATCAAAATGTATAATAAAGAAATGTGTCGTCTCCTTGATTCGTAATTCTACACGGTTGCCGAAAAAATATTGTACGCAACACGCCCGAAAATAGTTTTTTTTTGGACTCACAGACTTCCAGGACTCGCCTCCGGCTCGTCCTAGAATTTTGTCTATTCGTCCAAAAAAACACTATTTTCCGGACTTGTTACGTAAATTACTATTTGAAAACGCTTTCACTTCCTTGATAATTATAACTCAAGCTCCTGGCAGCCCATTAGCCTAATTATGGCCTTCGTAAGGCTCCTAGTTCTTCAAATAAAAATTATGAAAGTACTCCGAGCGTAAACTTTAGATTTAGAAGACTACAAAAAGAGAACCAATTGATATTTTTCTATTCTGTTTTCACACCAGTATTCAGAATGGAAGATAGTTCAACCATGAAAAATTCCAAGAATTTTGAACGGAATTTTTTTTTCACTGAAGACATGTAAAAAAAAATTGAGTTCGAATTTTGAAAAAATTTTTTCACAGAAAATCTTCGGTCAGCATATGCATTCGGTACTAGGTTCCACCGTGAAAAAGGTAAAACAAACACTCATCCTAGAATACCCTTAATGAGGTTATAATAAGCCGTGTTAAGGCCTTCTATATCTCTTCTCATATTGACACTGTCACTCCTTTAAATATGGACCATCTCACATCCAGTATTTTCACCTGTCGGGATTGTGACGTCACAAACCCGACAGCTCTGGTAGAACACACAAGAGAAAACAACCACAATTTTAATTTCGAAGAGGTGAAAATACTGCGGATGTTCAGCCTTTTTGTCTTAAAGACTGTTGAGTGAGATGGTCCATATTTTAAGGAGTGACAGTGTCAATATGTGAAGAGATATAGAAGGCCTTAACACGGCTTATTATAACCTCATTAAGGGTATTCCAAGATGAGTGTTTGTTTTCCCTTTTTCACGGTGAAACCTTGTACCGAATGCATATGCTGACCGTTTCGCATTTTGTATCATATTGTTTTCAATGAACCACCCACGTTGCTGATGCATCATTCTTTTATTATCTAGTTCTTATATATGTGTATAATGGTATTTTTATCTATACAACCTATGTATTCGTGCAGTCTCAAGTTTTTTTATGGTTTTTTTGACCAATTTTGATACAGAAAAGACTGAATTTTTCGGTAAGTCCATTGATTAATACTATATGTTGTGGTGGGTAGCAAACCTATTTTGTAGAGCCCTGAGGATGAACTTAATAAAGTTCGAAACGTTGGCAAGAGGAAAATAGTTTTTTCTTGAAGATAATTGATACACCACCCAACCAAATAATCATTATATATCCATTATTCAACTGAATTTGATCTGTAATAGTCTCTATAAACCAACGTTCTCGCCATCCATTTCTACATTTTCTTAGGTCTGAATATCCAAAAATTGCATTTGGGAAACGTGAATTTTTGAGTGGGATTGCAAATTTACCGCATTTGAATTTACCGGTCATTCGGTAAATTATTTGAAAAATTACCGGTTTACCGGTATTTACCGGTTTTTTTCGACATAAACGTATGTGCCACAAAATAACTAACGAAACTTTAATTCTTATCAAATAATAACAATAGAAAATTAAAACTCTAGGTAAAATTGAAAAAATAATAATATACCAAACTTAAAGACTAAAACATTCGAAATAGTAATTTTAATAAAAAAATATCTGTCATTTCTCACTTTTCCAATGACTCTTGCGATTTCTTTTGTTTAATGAAGAAGGCCCTGAGAAACCAAGTTATCAATAATATTATCACTTAGCCGCGACCTAATCTTAGTACAAATTGTTCCTGCCGCAGTAAAGGCTTTTTTCTACAACCGGGCCTAAGTATGTATGTCTAAAATTCATCATTCAACCGATCTCACTCTCACAGATCAAAAAGTCCCGAGAGAAAATTAGACCAATACAGAATCTGAATAAACTCGAGTCGAATATTAATGTTACAAAATCTTAATTTTTGGGTAAACTGCTAGGAATAATCGAAATTTTTTGATGTTTTCACTTATGAATATTCGAACTATGACTAAAATTCATCATTCAACCGAGCTCAGTCTCTCAGATCGAAAAGTCTCGAGTGAAAATCAGACCAATACAAAATCTAAATAATTTCGAGTCGAATTTCAATGCTACAAAATCTGAATTTTCGGGTATACTGCTGAGAATATTCGGAATTTTTTGAATATTTTTACTAATAATTATTCAAATCATGACTAAAATTCATCATTCAACCGAGCTCAGTTCCTCAGATCAAAAAGTCTCGAGTGAAAATTAGACCAGTGAGTACAAAATCTCAATCATCTCGAGTCGAATTTTAATGTTACAAAATCTCAATTTTTGGGTGAACTGCTGTGAATAATCGGATTTTTTTGATGTTTTCACATAAAATTATTCAAACTATGTCTAAAATTCATCATTCAACCAAGGTCAGTCTCACAGATCAAAAAGTCCCGAGTGAAAATGAGACCAATACAGAATCTGAATGAACTCGAGTCGAATATTAATGTTACAAAATCCGAATTTTTGGGTAAACTGCTAGGAATAATCGATTTTTTTTATGTTTCCAATTATCATTATTCAAACTATGAGTAAAATTCATCATTCAACCGAGCTCAGTCTCTCAGATCAAAAAATCCCGAGTGAAAATTGGACCAGTACAAAATCTCAATAACTTCGAGTCGAATTTTAATGTAACAAAATCTCAATTTTTGGGTGAACTACTTTGAATAATCGCATTTTTTTGATGTTTTCACTTATAATTATTCAAACTATGACTAAAATTCATCATTCAACCAAGCTCAGTCCCTCTGATCCAGGCGCGGATCCAGGGGGGGAACTGGGGGAACGTTCCCCCCCCAAATGGCCCCTGACCACCTTATGATTAACCATTGCTTAAAATACCAGTACCTTTTGGCATTTGAATATCTAAAAGTTCCCCCCCCAAAATTCGGGACTGGATCCGCGCCTGCTCTGATCGAAAAGTCCCGACTGAAAATTAGATCAATAAAGAATCTGAATGATGTCGAGAAAAATTTACTGTTACAAAATCTGAATTTTCGGGTAGACTCCTTAGAATACTCGAAATTTTTTGATGTTTTCACTTATAAATATTCGAACTATGACTAGGATTCATCATTCAACCGAGCTCAGTCTCTCAAATCGAAAAGTCTCGAGTGAAAATCAGACCAATACAAAATCTAAATAATTTCGAGTCGAATTTCAATGCTACAAAATCTGAATTTTTGGGTATACTGCTGGGAATAATCGGAATTTTTTGAATGTTTTTACTGATAATTATTCAAATTATGACTAAAATTCATCATTCAACCGAGCTCAGTTCCTCATATCAAAAAGTCTCGAGTGAAAATTAGACCAGTACAAAATCTCAATCATCTCGAGTCGAATTTTAATGTTACAAAATCTCAATTTTTGGGTAAACTGCTGTGAATAATCGGATTTTTTTTGATATTTTCGAATATAATTATTCAAACTATGTAACTACTTTCCCGCATTGTTTTCGATTCGGAAAGTGTCACTTTCCCGCACTAGTGCGGGAAAGTAAATATTTGTTGAATTTGTGAATAATAGTTCCTTTTACATGAAATCTCTTATATCTTTAGTTGAATATTGCAAATTATGCAGTTTCATCCATATCAAACTGATTATTGATGCAGATTTCCGTTTGAAAATTATTGCATTTTGAAGGAGAACTTGACATCCTTCAAAAATTTTGACTGGCACACCTGTGTATTTATTTCTGTCATGGTCTATAATTTTCCATAGAAACCCAAACTTTTAATCAATGTGTCGAAATGAATATTCGCCAAAGTTGTGTAAAAGTTTTTTTATTTTATAATATGGTTGTAGAAAAAATATTGTTCCTATCTTGAGCGGAAAGTATCTTTTCCGCACTCGATTGCTTGGCCGAACTCCGCGTCGTTCGGGCAATCTAGTGCGGGAAAGTACAACTTTGCGCCCTTGATAGGGAAATAACTATTTTGGACTCCACACTAGTAGGCCGAATTGTCATGAGTGCTACGAAATAAGCCATTTCTAAGTATTTCATTTCCCCTGAATTCCCTTCATCCGAAAATATTGCATTCCTTCTTCATACATTCACAGACTCTTACATTTCATCTTCTCCCAAAAAATTGTATATCCATTATCTATAAAGCAATAGCGAGAGTTTCAACTTTCAATAACTCACTCTAATACAAATATAAAAAATGAAATGGCTCACAAATTGAATAAAAAAGTTGGATCGATCGGGAACTCTATTTCAGACATCAAGGTAACGTCCTCGCCTTTCATTTCTACATTTCCTTTGCTGTGAATATCCGAAAATTACATTTGGAAAATTTGAATTTTTTACGTTTTCTACGAGATTCGATTCTCGACCATAGAGATTGCTTTTGAAAACTGTTTTCAATTTTGGAGGTACAGATTAATTCGAATTTTACTGAAGAAGTCGTAGATAAAGTATTGTATTCAATTCGCGGTAATGGCCATAACACACTTGATGAATTACTCCACTCGCCTGACAGCTCGTGCTGCAACATTCATCTGCGTGTGTTATGACTGCCCGGGCAACAATGGATTCACGCTGTTGTCAGCTTTGCATTTTTTACCGAAATTACCGGTAAAAGATGTCGATTAACCGTCGGTAATTTGAGGAACTTTCAAGGCGGTAAATCGGTAAACCGGTAAATCGGTAATGCAATCCCTATTTTGGCGTTTTCTACGGGATTCGATATCGATTCGATGTTTGACCACAGAAATCGCTTTTGACAACTGTTGTCAATTTGGAAAATGCAGATTAATTCGAATTTTACTGAAGAAGTCGAAGATAAAGTATATCTATACTGCGTTCGCGTTCGTTATTACCAATCCGGGAGAGGAGCGAGAGAAAACGGACACAGGAATATAATAAATACGGATCTCTCTCTCTCTTTCCCCTCTTTCAGCCAGAGAGAGAGAGAGAGATCCGAATTATTATATTTATGTGTCCGTTTTCTCTCGCTCCTCTCCCGGATTGGTAATACCGAATACGTATTTCGTGTTCAATTCGCGGTAATGGTCATAACACACTTGATGAATTACACCTCTCGCCTGACGGCTCGGGCTGCTAAATTCATCTGCGTGTGTTATGACTTACATTACCGCGCATAAAACAATATACTATTATAAACCAAAAAACCTAGAAAATTGAAAGCGTGAACTTGGAAAAATTAAACGCACTTTTTGAATGGAGAATTGGTGCCGTTCGGCCAGAGTATAACTACCCCTTGGTTCAAAATTCATAGAAGGATTTATTACATTTATTTGGGTACACAATAATCACAACATACAAATATAATATTCGAACGAAATTAATTTTGTTCCGCATACCAGATGGGAATATAATCTTTAGCATTATTAACAGCAAACATTGATGAAATATTACTTTGGAAACAATATGATTCATCGTTGCCCTTGCTTCCTTATGTGAAATCTTTCAATATCAAAAAACAAATTGTTCCAAAATTTCTTGAATTCTTGAAATTTGATGAAGATAATATAGAGTATCAATAGGGAGATCATTGTTTGAGATTATTTCTGTCGTCAAAAATTAGGCAAAATTAGGGAAATACAGGGTCACCGACGAAAGATTATTTTGAAATTAGGATTCACCGCAAGGTATCTAATAACTGAACATATACTGGTCGTTATCAGCTAGCTTGTATTTGGTCGAGTGATGACTCATAACATGTGCCAATTGGGTAGTAAAACAATTATTCTCGTAGCGTAATGTAATATACGGGAAAATGCTGATAATGGAATATTTTTCGCCGAAGGCTATGTGTTCCACGAAAATATCAAACGAATATGTTATAGAATATTCCAGCGAAACTATCATTTTGTTCATAAACTTAACACTTTCAACTTAACAATTGAATAATAAAATATCGAACAAACTATTTTGATCGATTTATTTTCTGGAAAAATGAAAGCACGGATGATACTTACGGAAATATCAGGCTGGAGTATTTTTATTGGTCCCGATTTTATATCGAGATGAGATGTACCAATTTTCGAAATTTTTTGAAGATTATGTTCGATTGCATTTGATAACAAAATATTTGATTTAATTTCGGACTAATATTCATTCGGGTAAAGAAATACGAGTATAATTAGAATAATATACATGTAATTCCTTGAAATCTGCTGGATATGAGTATGGGAAAGCTTTATAAGAAAATACTTAATTGCAATAATATACAGAGTGTTCCGTTTGCAATATCGAAGTTGTTGCCACTTTTACATATGAGATCATCGGTCCTTATATGTGCTGAAAATATTTCAGATCGATAGAGCCTTATTATAGAAGAAATAAAAATGATCCTGAGCATATGGTATCCGTGAAAGTCCGTGGGTGACCCTGTACAGTATGCATAATCATGAAAATTTAAATTAATATATATTAACATTTATTATGTCGAAGATAATGAAGATAAAAGAGCTTGATACAATGAAACTGACATGAGATCAAGCCTACTACAACCACATGGAACTATATAGACTTATAGAGAGTGTTACCAAATGATAGTAAAAGTTTCTTGTCGGTGATTTCTTGTCGAAAATTAAAGGGGCCTTTAATGTGAACAAAAGCTCTGAGGCTTTTCTTCGAAAAGTTTCAGGCTTTCAGAAATGAGAAAATTATTCATTTTCTGGAAAGTGCTGACAAGTAGATGAAATGACATTTTGTGGGCATGCTCTATCAATGAAAATTTTTCAAAGGGGCTTAACATGCAATCTTTATTTCATTTTTTCCAGAACTTCTTGAACAAATGAACTTTACTAAATCAAAAGTATATGCAGAAATTCATACAATTTTCTGTGTTGTGTCCGTGGAAGTAATAGTTTCCTAATGAAGAAGTAAAATATAACATCAATGATATTTTTGTTCTCATTTTTGAAACAAAGGTTCATGAGAGTGTTCCCATGAAAGACGACATTCAAGGATCAATTCCCAAAAACTTTCTCATTTATTTGGTAACACACTTATAGTCCCGGACAAAAAGTATACGAATGAAAAACTAACAGGAATAACGCACAAAAATACTCAGTCGGGTCAAAAGTTATTTTTATACATTTATAACGAAAAAAATTTTTTCCTTTTCACCTCATAGTGAATTCGGTCCATCCGGTTTGTTCTTGGAGCCACTTTCTGAAATTTCTCTCCTCAATTTCGTTGGACCATTACATGAAAGAATGTCAGGTAACCAAGTTTTTAAATAAAGGTGTTTCACCATAAACTGGACCAACATAGACAGGTGTTCCTAAATTGGAGCCATTGGAGGTACCAACGAAGAGAAGCATAATTTTTGGAAGAAAGTCTCATTAACATAGAACTGTTAAACGTTTCATTGTCGGGATACAGGGTGTTCAAGTTTGAGTTTCTTCTCAAAGTATCTGCACCTTACAAAATATTCAACTGAATTATAACCATTTAGGTTGTACAACAAATGATATGCCAATTTCGATTGCAAATTTACAATTAATATGTTTTCTGGAATATTGTGCCTCGTTTTACTCCTGGACTTTTATTTTTGGTGATCCACTGTGATATCTGCTACCGATTTCGAGAAAAATATCTTTTGATGAATATTTTGATCAGTACCTACCTATTATGTGTAAGCTCTTAAATAACGGTTTCTGGTTACATCTTAAAGCCGATTTCATAATGGAGTTAAATAGTCCTTCGAACACAATTCTTTTTTGTTGAAATTCGTTATGGGCACATTATTTTTCATCCTGAACACGAATGTGAAAACAGTATTGAAAAATATCGATCCGGTTTTCAATTGGAGTCTTCCGAATATCCCTCCCGAACTCTTATTTTCAAACAACTGATGGTTCTACGAACTCTGAAATTGGAATTTAGAGCTGTCGAAGTGTCCCGAAATAATCAATAAAAAATTCAATCTTATTTGAGAACTGAACAGAAACTATTGTTTCGAAACTTACGCATAACCCAATACACTCGAAAAGATATTCGTTAAAAACTTAGACTATATCAGGTTAAAAACGACCTCTATCACCCTGTATTTCGCCTATTCTTTGAAAATAGGGTATACAGGGTGAGTCTTTGATTTGTACATATATTCTAACTGTAGATTCCTCTCATCAAATGAAACACTTATTCCTGAACCATTTTTCAACATTCGGTTTCGTTTGAAAGATACAGAGTGTCTAAAATCCATTAAAAAAGCACTTTTCTGTTCATATCTTCGGAACCGTTATTTCAAATGAACTGAATTTCGGTCCATTGGTTACTCTATTTATGGTGCATATTCCTCAATCATTCTTAATCAAACTTATTCAATATTTCTCCTGGTATAAAAGTTACAGCGTAGCCGACTCACAAATTCACGCAAAAATACCATAGAACCACTTGAAAAGGATAAACGTTTCATGTTTTCGAAAAAATCAATCATTTTAGAGAATAAAAGTATTTTTATGATTTTTTAGTAAAACGCGTCGTTGTCGGGATATTCCTAATTGTATACCATAAAATTTGAGGAAAAAGTCATGAATTGGAGGAATAATCTGGATGCTTCCCTGGATTTTTTCTCTGTTATTTCTTCTCTGGTCTCTAGACAAGTTAACAATGTTTTCAGAATGTTTATCAACTTTGGTGAGACTAAAATCACTATGATGGAAAAACGTTCGATGTTGAGATAATGTAATAATAAAAAATGTGGGAGACAAAATTGAACACCAAGAATGATGAAATTATACATTCAATACGAACGGTTTCTATTGAAAATTGATTGTCCGGTCCATATTAAATAATTGTCAATGAAAAACAAGATACGTATATAAAAGATGAATGTCGATACAAACCACTTATCAAATTTGAATATATGAAAAATGAAATGATACTTATGCCACTTAATTAATCTGTGACGATGTTTCTATGCAGCAACCAACTGGTTGAAAACTTCTGCACAAAAAAATCCCAATATTTACACGCAAATTTTATAAACTCCGCACTACACGTTCAATATTACATTAATTCATTGAAAGTCTTCAGAAGGAAAACACCTACTTATACCTACGTTTCATAACAACAAAGCTCTAGAAACCTCCATAATTGTTTACAGTTGGCACTCGGCAGCGCCTCCAAGGGTAATTGGGACTACCAATGTCCTCTGGCGGTTTTCACTATACGCATGAGCCGTGAAACTCTGCGGCGTAGTCTTTTTTAAATAGAAATGGCAGAATTCATAGAAAACATCCTTTACCTCAATGAAAAAATCAACAAACTTGCAACATCTCCTCAAAATTTCTGTGATATGTTCACAGATGATCATTGTTTTAATACGACATACACAGTTCCATATAGCTTGATTATTCACTAATTGATGAAAACGCTTTTTTCATAAAATATTTTTGGTAGAGGAAAATATGAACAAGTAAATTATACTGTGTTTTCAAACTAATCTCGAGTAAAATCGAAGAAGGAACTTATTTTGATGGGAGAATTCTGGCTTCTTAGTTGCAGATATAATCGGATAAAAATGACTGTTTTCGTTAAGAAATATCGTGTTTGTAACATTTTTATTCCAATGAGGTAAGTACTTGAGTATTTCCTGAATGTATTAACCCAATTTCAATCGAGGAATATGAACTTTTAGGTGTTTGCAGAGAATCTTATCAGGCACGTATTTCGCCCAGTTTTTTTTCAAATGGCTATATCTTTTTAACGGAGCCGAATCGGAAAAATGTGTCATGGAAAAAAGTTTTTTTTGGCCACAAGAATCTACAGTCAAAATAAAAGTACAAGTCAAAGACTCACCCTGTATATCGTGAGGCAAACATATTTCTCCTCATCTAATATACATGGCATTTAGATTTTCCAGTTTATGGTGAAACAACCTGTGTGCAATAAAGAAAGATCGCATGAACGAAGCTGTTGAAAGGGGCGGAGGAGAAAGAAGTGCCTCAATCTTGAATTGAAAGAATGTACATAAGAGTGGAACGAGTTTTAATAATTGAATAATGTGCATATTTATTAATTTTTATGAATGTAATAGGTGCCGCCTGCAATACATTATAGCATTCACGTCATAGTTATATTGAAGTATACAGGATATCCTAGAATGAATGGAAAATCCTGAAACCCGATATAGAAGAGAGAGAAAAGCACTAGCAAAGATCTAATAGAAGAAGTAAATCGCCGGAACGTGCTGCTACCGCAGAAGGAAAATGACAGACCGGTTTCTGGCTTCTTTGCCGTCATCAGTGTCACATATCCCTTCATACGGTAGCAACCAAATGAAACGGCAGAGCTTATATTACTCTCTAGTAGGAACTACTGAGTACAATGTAATACTACAGTGTCCCACCTAGCGGGCAAATGTCTACATTTCATCCCAGACGTTCCTTCAAAAATTAGATCTCTACGTACATTCATTTTACCCTACGGTGTTTCGCAAGTACTTACTTTGAAGTCTCATGCAAGTCCACCGTGGATAGTAGAATTCCTACTAGAGAGTAATATAAGCTCTGCCGTTTCATTTGGTTGCTACCGTATGAGGGGGTATGTGACACTGATGACGGCAAAGAAGCCAGAAACCGGTCTGTCATTTTCCTTCTGCGGTAGCAGCACGTTCCGGCGATTTACTTCTTGAATTAGATCTTTGCTAGTCCTTTTCTCTCATTTATTGTATGTCCCTAGTGGATGGTCCTAACGGAAGTGAATTTCTCATTTTGACTGTATAGAAGATTTATTAGGCGCTCTGCACAAAGTGCAAAACAAAATCCACCCCTGGCAAAAATACCTTCTTTTTTGTAAATAATGATTTCTACTACACCACGCTACCTTTCTTTATAACACGCTCAAAAAGAATCAAATCCATCAGTTTCTTCAGGGATAATATTCTTCATTTAAATACGGATAGATTTGCAGAAGACCGTATGAATAACCGTTATCATTTTTTTTTTGGAAAAGGATATCCAACAGATTTCATCATAAAATGTGATGAAAATTTTATTCTGCGAAAGTTTGATCGTTCATGGTGGAGAAAAATGTATGAAAGCCAGAGTGTCCCACGCAAAAAAAAATTTGGATGATTGCTTCGATAAGTTGATAGCAATGGTTTAACAACCTTAGAACTCACAATATCCAAAATAATATAATATTTTCAAACGGGGTCAACGCTAGAAAGGTGCTAAGCGATTCTTTATCAATTCCCTGTAGAGAACTCGTATTGAACGTTCGTCTCCACAGATTTTCTATTCTGATATTAGTCGAAAAACGAAATTGCGATCCGAAGCATTATTTTACGTCTTCACGCCAGCTGTGTTATTTTCATAATATTGATCAAGGTGGAAGATTCCGCAGATATTCTATGTATATAAAGTAGAGTGATTAAAGACTCAAACTGAATCCATTAACTAAATCATTTAACTTCTTAGTTTTTAAATCGAAAAAATTACTATCACTAATCATTTCATGTCCACTCGGGTATAAATTGGATAGTTTCCTCATATAAATCAATGAAATCACACCATTAGTTGGTCTGTATTTTTCAACCAACTTCAATATCAAGCAACAAAGGAACTTCATGAACCAGTCGAGTTTGATATAGACATTACACACCAATTCCTCCACCCCACAGTTCTAATCTCGCAAAATTATAGCCATTAATTCTCATTAACTAACTAGGTGGACAGTCAGAATACATAAAAGTTCGGTTAACCTTAAAATATCTTGAAAATATGTCTGAGGAATGAGGTACAAGTGATCTTATATCATAAAAGGCGAAAGTAAATAACATTAACACTAAAAAAGTATACCTGTGAGAAAAGGATACCCAAAATAACCAGTGAACAATCCAATAAAACCCCAATTGCCAATACACAGAAACGAAATATGATGCTCACAGCGGATACAATGAATAATTTTTTCTTGACTTTCTTGTTATCATTACCTGCTACAGAATAAACAAATTGCTAAATGAAAATATATCTCATTCGAAGAAAAGTATCCGTGACAAAAAGCGAAAACGGTAATAATCGGCCTTCGACTGTTTGACAGGTTCTTACTAACATCAGTAACATCAAGTCAACAATTGATTTCATAAACAGTAATTACTCTTCTTTATAATGTTGAGAATGTAGACGGGCACGGATATACAGAATGTTTCAAAACAAGTAAGAAAGGTTTTAGTTGTTTCCTTCTCACAAATTAAAGGGGGTCTTTCATGTAAACAAAAGCTCTTATACTTTTTCTCGGAAAGTTACACGCTCTCAAAAAGACTACCTTTGAATATTTTTTTGTTGTGATCTCTTGGAGGTGTGTGGAAACTCCAACCCTTATTCCATTTTTTATCGAAAAAAATTGAAAAAACAAAATTTTGCAATCCAAAACTGTGTTTCGAAACGAGCTTTTCATCGAAAATCTTTTTTATTATCTCTTATGTCTCCGTAAAAAAACTGCTTTTCTATTTAAAAAATAAAATACAAAATCTTGCATAAACAGATCTGCTGTAAATGGAATAGAAAAAATCTAGTGAGTGGGTTTATGATTTGTTTGCAGAAATTCATAGGAAGCTTTTTATTGGTTGGTCATGCCCACAAAAGGTCTTTTCTTCAACTCTTCAGCACTATGAGGAAATAGTATATTTTTCTATGAGCGGTAATGTACCTAAGTCATAACACACGCAGATGAATTTTGTAGCCCGAGCCGTCAGGCGAGGGGTGTAATTCATCAAGTGTGTTATGACCATTACCGCGAATTGAACACTTTACTTCATCTTCGACTTCTTCAGAAAAATTCGAATAAGGCTCGATTTCCATGCCTCCGTCATCCGATGATACGATCGTCGTTGGGATTGGCAGAAATATTGGAAATTGAATATTTCTACCTATCACAACGACGATCGGACGATCGTATCATCGGATGACGGATGCATGGGAATCCAGCATTAATCTGCATATTCAAAATTGACAACAGTTGTCAAAAGCGATTTCTGTGGTCGAACATCGAATCGATATCGAATCCCGTAGAAAAGATGCAATTTTTGGATATTCAGACCTGAGAAAATGTAGAAATGGATGGCGAGAATTAACGTTATCTTGATGTTTGATATAGAGTTCCCCATTCCCGACTTTTTCATTAATTTCGTGAGTTACATTTTTCTTATTTATATTAGAGTGAGTAAGGGGCGTGAGTTATTATTACCTCACACTATTGGTTTATTTATAGAGACTATTACAGATCAAATTCAGTTGAATAATGGATATATTATTCTATGGGAGTAGATAAACAAATTGTTCTCATTTTTGAAATCGTTTATATATTCAAAGAAAGGCAATTATTTGTACGAAGGACCCCTTCAATTCACGAAAAAGACTCATTCCCAAAAAAATTTCACACTCATTTGAGATCACTCTGCATAGTCCAAACAATCACCTTCGAAAGAAGTATTCGTTGATATTTTTATTTTCATTTTTGGTAGACAAATTTCAAAAAATGTAACTTTTAATTCGGATGTTTTAAATAAGATATAAGAATTTAATAAGATTAGGCTGGTTAGTGAGTATTCGGTTAAAGTTTAGGTTGACTAGTCAGATGCAGTTTAACAAGTAAGTTTTCAATGTAAACTATTGACTTTGCCCTTGTATGAATTGTTCAGACTAATATATAAACTTGTTCAGGCTGTGGAAGGTAATAATTCTAGAAGAGGTCAAGAAAATGCTACTACTCCACATTCATCCATATTAGGTAAAGCTATCTCAAACAAATTCCACTTTGATATTTTTAAGGATACAAAAAATTTTAATAATTTCGCGGAATTATTGAAATCAAGTAAGAAAATATAGTGAAGTTTTCCGAATGATTTCTTACATGGGTTTTAATGATTTTAAGTCGAGAATTATCCACCAATCGGGAGTTGTAGCTATTTGGATCATTCAACACACGATGACTCGAATGTAACCCAATTCAGGTATCTATTTTTTGAAAATAAAGATCTTTTTGACAGAGCACATTTGTCAAACTGCTACCAGCGCTGAATGCAAATCTTCTCTGAATGTCAACAAACAAGTAAGGCAATTTTTTTATTATTACATTTCGCAACATAATGATTTGCTTCCTTCAGAATTCCACAGTGCCACCCAATTTAAGTACAACCTTATTCATAACTTCACGTGTCAGCATATGTCAGTTTCCTTCAATTCGTATATTTGGCCGTCATTTTCACTATCTCCGTAGTGTTCATCATCTGATGTTTTGACTTCGGTTCCCCGCAGTTCTAAGAAGAGCAGATCTTTTAAATTTTCTAACCCTAAAACGATATGTTGGCCGCTTCCAATGATACTGGAGGATGTGATGTTTGTTTTCGGTGTATATACAGATATCAAGTGACCTGAAAAATTTAAATGATTTTATGAGTATTCATAACCATTCCAGTTTAAAGGTGTTCCCAACATTGGCAACGAAGATGGGAACCGGGAGAAGATGTAAAGAGAGGTGAGCTGTGAATTTACTCACCCTTATTAAGGTCCCAAAGCCTAATAGACCTGTCCCTGCATTCTACATCAGATGACAAGCAGAGAAGACCTGTTGGATCTAACTTCAACATCGTAACAGGTGCTGTGTGACCTGATAACGACCATCGGCAGTTTCCTGAAAAAAATTGCTATGAATAATGGAACAATGGTACAAAAACCTGTGAAATCATTAACACATTGTATGTTGATGAGAAGACAGGTCTGGCCGAATTCTGCCATAAACATGCACCTTGTGACCTATGGTTTGTCTCACATCTCCTAAAGCTGACCTTATTGCTTCTGAATTCTTGGAAGTTCATAGGCAATTGAATTTCATTTGTCTTGGCGAAACTTGGAGTACAAATGTCAATAGTATGATAGTATACACTTTCCGTATTTTTATAGAGCCTCATAAGCTTCTGTAGATCCAATATAAAAGGAGGTGGAGTTGGCATTTGTTGTGGAAATACTATACATACTAAATGCTTGAATTCGAATGCTTTCTGCATTGAGAGGGAATATGAGAATTGTGCAATTATGTATAGGAATTCTCATAAAAGAGTAATTGTGTTGAATTGCTATCGTTCTTGCGTTAACACTAATAGTAGTTGTTTTGTGATGAATTGAGTGATCTTTTAGAATTCTTGTATGAGCCCAGAGTTATATCATACTGTGTAGCGATCTCAATATTAATCCTTCAAGAGATTTCAACGTTTTTTTTTATGTCAACTAATGCTTTCGAATAATTCAACATGAAAACTACAGTGCAGGAAAATACTCGTGCTAGTCCTCCCTCCTCGACTGATATAATAAGTAAACACTTTTCTGATCCTAAGGCACTTTTGATGGATATGATTTCCGAAGAACCTAGCGAAAAAACTCATGATTACCGAAGAAATTTCAATGAGACCAACGTTAATAACTTTGTGAATGATTTTTTTCGCAAATCGCTAGGAAATTTTGAAATTCCTAACAAAATTTGTCATAGAGAAAGTCAAGATTTCTCAACTGTTAGGAAATATTCATTTCCTTACAGTAAGGATAGATTTTATTGTATTGTATTGATTTTATGCTGCACAACATCGGTCTTTCCTGTTCTTTCGCCAATGGCAAAGACGTCAGTGAAGGACTGAATCATTTTTTTCACTTAGGCCAGTTGACTAGTTGAGGTCTTGCATTTTGAAGTGAAGAGGGACACCAGCTCTTCGGTATTCTTCTGTGTCTGCGGAACTTCTGCAGTTCCTATCCCACCAGAAATATGGTACACTGGCACCCCATGTCCAATCAATGATGTCCTCAGTCAGTCGAATCTGATATATCTTGTCATCCATATCATTGAACGGAATCTCTTCAATTCCCAGCCGAAGAACATCATTCTTCATATCCAGTTGGCATTCGAGTTATTTTACAAGGTCCAATCCCTGGATAACTTCTTCCGTGATTCCGGCTACGAGAAATTCATGCTTGACTATCGTGTTACCTAATTCAATGGTGGAGATGACTGATCCATAAGTTGGTATTTCTTTTCCAGCTCCAGGCGCCGTTCGAAGTTTGATTATAGTAGGACGACTCTTCAATCCTTCAGCTATTTCTGGACGCACAATGGTTCTATAGTGTGTCCACCAGTATTTTCACACTTCGATCGTTTATCTTTCCGGGAACAAATATTTTCGTTGAATTTGGGGACATGATTCCTCGGATTATAACTTCAGGGGCATTTTTAGCCTGGGTCGATTTATGCCCCTTTTCACCGACCCTTTTTAGTTTCTCTGCTGTGGTTCTTTTTCAATCCTTGGGCAATTTCGCTTAAAATGCCCACTTTTGTTGCAATAACAGCACCCAACATCCTTTTTCTCAGCCTTCAATAATATGCTAATCTCTTCTCGGATCATTTCCTCAACAGGTCGGTCTGCTTTTTGGACTTGTCTCACACGAAAATGTCCTCTATGCTACGCCTGTTTCGCTGCCCCGAATTCTAGATCTTGAGCTAAGGCATCATCAATGGTTTTAGGTCGTGCAAGTTTCAAGGTTTGTTGAATTTCGCTGTCCTTGATCCCGTCGACAAACGTCTGGATTCATAGCAGTTCAAGGAAGCTGTCTGGAGTTGATGGGTCATAACATGCTTGTTGACTCTCCGGTATTGTCTGCAGAATGTTGAGTGCCTCTTCTCATGGAGCTATTATTAATGGTGTAGCTTTTTCGTTGTCGCTCCAACTGTTTGCCAACGCAGTAGATTCAAATTGATTTTGATATGTCGACCAAGGAACTTTTCCATCAAATGTAGGTGGCTTGATCTTCATTTTACCACTTTCTGTGTTGTTCTCCGATTTCACGAAGCTATAGGATGGTGAAGCTATAGTTTCTTTTCTATTTGACATTCTTTTTTGGGACTCTATCAAGTTGGCATGCTGTTCAAATATTCCTGATATCTCCTCAAATTTTTCATTGACATCTTAAAATTTTTCGTCAACCTTATAAACTACTTCGTCAGATTTTTATCAACTTGTTGTTAATTTTTTTCCTCCACCTCAATTTCCATTTTATCCATTTTCATACTCATTGAGCTCATTTCCTGAAAATTGTCTTCCAGTTTCGAAATCATTTCTCGAGAATTTTCTTCAATTTTCAAGCTCAGTTTTTCAAAGGCTTCATTGAAAAATTCCATACTCGACTGGTCCATTTTCTCCTTTTGCGATCTTGTTATCGGCATTCAAGACTCCACTCTGACACCAATGTAATCTTGGTCATTAAAACATCTGAAATAATTGAACTATTTATTTACACTAATTTTAAAATACTAACAACTTTATTTCCACTGATTTATTTGCACTTGTATTTATTTCCACTCGTTAGTTCGCTCTCTGAATGAATGAATCCTCATTCTCTCCGCCAATGCGCTTATATATATATCACACCGATTCCTTTCTCGTGAAGCCTGGAAGCGCCCAGAAATTGAAAACTCTAGAAGTCTTGAACGTACGCTATGGCGATCGAAGGAACCTTCCACCGTGTCGCGAACATTCTTGATCACGGGAGCGCTGAATGCACAGGGCCGCACTCGTCACAATTGGGCGGAGTAGAATTCAATGAGACCTCTGGCGGAAAAAAATTGTAATTGAAGCAACGAGTAAAATAATTCGTTTTGCATTGTTTTTATTCTGTTTTTTGTCTTCATTGCAGATTAAGTTTGATTTTTTTTGTACCTTTTTTAAAGTTTTATACTTTGAATTATGTCGCTGCATAATCGAAACTGTTCTGTATTTGGTTGCACTAGCCGTGAAGGGAAAAATCCCGATTTATATTTCCATAAATTTCCTCCCATGGGAAGAATGGTAAATATTGAAAATGCGTTTGGAGTTCTGGAAAATATATCTCAAAAGGCTTGGGCAATGAAACTAAAAATGGGGAAACCAGTTATAGATAGTATGTCCGTGTGTTCCTTACATTTTAAAAGGGAAGACTAGTCAAGGTTAGTACTAAGTGTGTAATACATAGGTATAAGTTAATAGTGGATGGCATAGGTTATATTTCTGAAGGTGAACAATATATAAATGAGTAACATATTCTTCAGGTCTTAGTAAAAAAAAGTATCTTCTTTTAAATGCAGTACCTTCCTTAAAACTACCACAGTCAAGCCACGAAGTATGTTCCAGAAAACGAAGAGAAAATAAGTCGGTATTAAAAATTTCAAATGATACTCAATACAAACGTACCTTCCCTGCAACTTTTGTAGATATGACTATATCAAAAATGAAATAAAAACACGAAATCAGACCTAAAACTAAACAGTTAATTGAACGCTTGTTGTACTTTTCACAAACATCAACCATACCTATTACTCCAAAAATAAAAATATTGGGAGTCAAAATTTAGATTAACAACACAAAGCACTAAAGCACAATCAAAGAAATACCAAAAGTTTTACAAAACACACACTGAAAATAACTAAAACAGCAAAATAAAACCACTTCAATATCAAAGGGCTCATACAACATCTGATTTGTTTTACTCGTTGCTAAGATGACATTGACATTTCAGAGCGCCACCTATCGAATTCTACTTTTCCCAATACGTTCAAATGCCACATTGATTCGAATTTTCCATTACACAAGTTTTATGAGAAACCGAATAAGTCATGGGTTGATGATGATGTTAAATAGTCGAGTAATCTCCTAAGAGAACTTTCTAGAGTTCATCGATAATATGTTCTATTTTTGGAAAATATTATTATTATAACAAATACAGAGTTGAGTACCAATGCATCTAAGAAACTCTTGAAAAAAAAATCATTAAAAACCCTAATGAGAAAACCAATACAAAAGCCAATTTGAGAATAACAACTGATATTTGTCTAATGATAATAAAAAAAGTCCTGCAGATGCCCAGATGTTCCCGTATGGAATCTCTCTCGCGCCAGCTTCAAATCATGCTCTCTGAGATGGTTGGTTTTCAACTGGAAGAGATGAGACAGATCCGAGACGAAGAATCCCTTCAATGCTCGAAATGCTACAATCATTATCCCACGGAGCTTCCGATCAGCGACTGTGCCAAGGCACATCAAATTTAAGCGATCTCGGTAGGTAGGTCTATCAACTCCATATGGCAAACGTGTGACACGCCGCTGCAGAGAATCGAGCATCTGAGCATCTCGTTGAAGCCATGGATGCCAGACAGGACCAGCAAACTCTAGAATTGAGCGGATTTATATCTTGTGAAGAGCAGCAATGGTGTCTGCATGGCTACCCTTGAAACACTGCTGGATCATATAAAGCTGCTGTTAAGCTTTATTACATGTATGTAGGATGTGAGAATTCCAAGATAGTTCACTTTTCAAAACGTCGCCCAGATGGACCTGACTCATACAACCATCCAAGGCAACACCCTCAATGGAGTACTATCACTTCGGATTATTGTTGTCTAGATATAGAACACGACACTCGGATATATTTAGAGGAAGCAACCAGTCAGATCACCACCTCACCAGCAAGTCCAGATCACCCTGAAGGGACCGATGACAGTCCGACCTATTACAACTTAATGTCATCGGACACATACAGAATGAACAAGAGGGTACCAATAACCGATCCCTTTGGTACACCGCTCAGCACAGGCCTCAAAGGAGATGTGTTGTTCCAGACCCTAACAGAAAATGAACGATCCGACAGGAACGAATCGATAAATCCAAGAAGAGATCCTCGAATACCAGGATGCTCCAACTTATGAAGTAGTCTCCTTCTTGGCACTCGGTCAAATGCACTTGCAAAGTCCAAATACACCACATCCAACGGAACTCCACCATCTAACGACCTAGTCCAGTCATCCAGGCATATCAGAAGATTGGTGGTGATTGATCTTCCTGGAACAATCCATGCTGTTGTTGAGAAATAATGGATTCCTTCAATGCGAACTGAAGCACCTATTTTAACACCAATATCTCAAGAATCTTGACCACGACAGAGGTGAGACTTTTGGGTCTGTAGTTTCCAGCGTCCTGTTTATCACCTTTCTTGAATATGGGTGTAACTGTCGATGAGGCATGAGGTAAAGAACCCGTAGACGCCATACGATTCATAATCGTACACTAACGGTGGGTTTCACAAAGCGTAATCACCGATGATTCGAGCTCGATCTAGAATCAACTCGATTTGACAGTTCAAAAATCAGAGAATCAAGCCGCTGATCTTGGATTAGCGCTTTATGAAACTGGCGAAAATCCATCAGGACCAGGAGCAGAACTTCAATCCATGTTCCTCCCCCGTGGAGTCGGCAACCGTGATGCTCTCCAATGATTCCATGCTCCTTGGACAACTGATAACCGGCATTGGGCCATCTGGCTCCGCCGAAAAGGAGGAGAAGAATGAGTCAGCAAAAATCCCAGCAGACTCAGACTCATTACTTGCCATGGTATCATGTTCATTGACATCGACGACTATAGGGATCGAGACTTTGCTGTTGAACTTAGATCGCATATATTTGAAAAATATATAGGCTAGTTTTCAAGTAAAAGGACCTTTATAACATGGATATTTTTTTAACAAATTCAGTATCATTACCCATACAGTGAACTGTAACCCTTTTTTACTATAACTATACACGAGGAGACAGAGTTTTTTCAGAGGGTTTTATCTGTTCTCGTGTATCATACGCTGAATTGTATGGTACCCCGTTTACATTCCCTCTGCTTAACATAGATTTGGAGTGGGAACCAGATTTCTTTTGAACAATCTGTTCCTTGTCGCCATTTCTCCACACGTGCCTTATACCATATGGTGTTTGATTTAAGAAAGAAGTATGTATTATTCTCCTTCAAAAGAATATACAGGGTGAGTCTTTGACTTGTACATATATTTTAACTGTAGATTCCTCTCATCAAACGAAACACTTTTTTTTCATACCATTTTTCAAAATTCGGTTCCGTTTGAAAGATACAGGGTGTCGAAAATCCACGAAAAAAACTCTTTCCTGTTCATATCTTCGGAACCGTTATTTCAAATGAACTGAATTTGGTTGATTCTTTACTCTATTCATGGTGCATATTCCTCAATCAAAACTTATTCAATATCTCTCCTAGTTCAAAAGTCACAGGGTAGTCGACTCATAAATCCATGCAAAAACACTATCAAATCACTTGAAAAGGATAAACGGTTCATATTTTCGAAAGAATCAACCATTTTAGAGAATAAAAGTATTCCTATATTTTTTCAATAGAACGCGTCGTTTTCGAGTTATTCCTAAATACATATATACGAAGAAATTTGAGAAAAAACTCATGAATTTCATAAATAATCTGAATGCTTCCCTGGATTAAATATCATCGAATATTGTTTCTTCTCTGGTCTCTTAACAAATTAACAATGTTGTCAATTTTTATCAACATAGAAGCATGAAATTACACAGTTTATAAGAAGTTTCTATTGAAAATTTATTGATACCCGTCCTTCAGGAAAATCTTCTTAACAATATCCTCTTGGAATTTTTAATCGACCCTACACTGTCTTCACATCACATCATTGACCTCGAATCAGATGACTTTGATTAATGGAGTTAGGATAGGTTAGTGAGAAACTAATTTTTTTAAGATAGTCTCAGGGTATCGAGGCAAATATGAACAAATTATTAGTGTTTACGAACTAATCTTCAGGAAAATCGAAGAAGGAACTTATTTTGGTGTGAGAAATGATGGGACAAAACTTAGCGTTTTTGTTAGGAAATATCGTGTTTGTAACAATCTTATTCAAATAAGGTTAGTGCTTGATTATTTTTTAAAAGTATCACCCAGAATATCTAATAATCACATCAATTTCAATCGAACAATATGAACTTTGAGGTGTTTGTAGAGAATAATATCAGGCACGCATTTAGCAAATTTTTTTTTTCAAATGGCTATATCTCTTCAACAGAGCCGAATTCGGAAAAATGGAAAATGAAAAAGGGTTATTTTGGCCTGAAGAATCTACAGTTGAACTATATGTACAAGTCAAAGACTCACCCTGTATATCTTAAAATACTGCCCTTAAATTTAAATTAGCTCTTTTCTTTTACCAAGGGCGGACTAGGTTGTACATTTTAGTGCTTACATTTTCAACACCCTGTATGATAAGGAGTAGAAGAAAACAAATTTGGATAGCTCGAACATTAAGCTGAAAAAAGGTACTCTAGTTTATTGTCGATGAAATGAACCGATTTCGAGAAAACTGGCATTTTATCTGGGAATAATAATATTCCTAGAATTTATTGAATTCGTATTCCATGAATATGGAATACGAATTCCATAGTTAGAAAAGAAAGTTAGAAGAATTGTTGCTACAGGAAGATTTGGAGGTCAATATGAGAAAATTCAAAGAAACAACGGTGAAGACAATGTGAATCTTCTTATGTGAACTCTTGCAAGAAAAGTCCTACGACTATATTATTATATGTGTATGGTGATGGTGGTGAAAAGGTCCGGTTTACAGGAATTAAACCTCCAACTTAGCCAACGTTTCGGAAATTATATTTCCATCATCAGGGCACCATAACAAAAGTAATGGCATTGGTAAAACCACGAAAATACTCGTACAGTACAGAGAAACAAAATAACATTCCTTTTTTCTTTTTAAATTGATTAACGACAATAATAAATGAATAATAATGTGATTCACAATGAAAACGTAATGGCTCAATAAGAATAGAGATATCACGATGGGTAATTTAAAGTTGCACAACAATGAGATCGTTGTTGTGGAAATGAATGAAATTTTACATTTTGTGAGTGTTTTTAATGACATAATGACTGGGAAGAGCGATTTCACCTTGTGAGTATCGGTTTGTCGCACTTGATTTGTTCCAATTGTATATTTTGGCGATTTTGCTACGATTATGTTTTTCAATAATATGTGTTTTTTCCCGCTCTTGCCTTCATTTAATGTAAAACGCTGTGCAACTATAAATTGCTCATCGTGATATTCCTATTCTTATTGAGCCATTACGTTTTTATTGTAAATCACATTTATTATTGTCGTTAATCAATTCAAAAAAGAAAAAAGGAATGCTTTTAAAGAAGAAAGTCACCATCAGCAATTCCCATCAATGTTATTTTGTATCTCTGTACTGTACGAGTATTTTCGAGGTTTTACCAATGCCATTACTTTTGTTATAGTGCCCTGATGATGGAAATATAATTTCCGAAACGTTAGCTAAGTTGGAGGTTTAATTCCTGTAAACCAGACCTTTTCAACACCATCCCATGCACATATGATTATTGTAAGGTCACCAATTCTCAAGCTTATATGATTTTAATTGATATATTATTCAAACCAGCTTTTTCACCTAGGTAGAGGGTGGCCAGATTTCGATGGTTTAGTACTACAACTCCTAAACTATGAGATATAGAGAAAAAGTAATATACATGTCATGTCATCTTCTTTCGGGAAACATAGATCGCTGAAAGCCCAAAGTTGCTACGGCGCCTAGTTTCCGATCTACAGGCCGATTTTCGTATTTGGACCATTATTATAATTATTGACCTTCCGTATTTTTAGGATCTACGCTCTCGAAATGAACTTCGGGCACATCTTTACTGCTTTTCAGCGGTGCTATTGGATTTTTTGTATTTGCTCAAATTTTCGAGCAATAACAATTTTTTTTATTCGAATGGAAACCATAATGGTGGATGATATTTCTAAATTCTCTTTCTTCAAGGATTTCATAATATATATCATGATATACTTCCGAGTTCATATCGGAAATTTCGAAAAAACACTTTTCAGTCAACAAAGGCCAAGCAGGCTTTGATTCACATGACATGTGACTTTTTCTCTATCTCTCATTGTTTAGGAGTTGTATTACTAAACCATCGAAATCTGACCACCCTGTTCCTAAAATTTCCAACCTGAAAGCACTCATTGGAATGAACTAATAATTACTGGATGTATTTTTTTGATATTTTAATGGATAGTTGTCTAGCATATTTTACCTGTAATGAGATCCCAAATAAGTATGGTGGCGTCTTCTAATCCAGAAATCACACATCCTCCAGGGGAACTTATTTCTAAGGACACAGTATTGCAAGAGGGCTTCCATTTTTTGAATGGTGTCCCACTAAGTAAATCGTAAACAACTATGAAATTCGGGTTTGGTTCGTCGATTTCATGGCATACACAGCACACATAACTTCCTGAAAAGCATAAGTGATCGTTTGTTATTTCCTCATCATGGAGAACGAGAAATGAGTATACCACATACTTTCAATTTGCATAAAACATTCACTGATAAATGTAAAAAACTGAAAAATAAACTAGAAGAATCAAGAGACGAAAGGTTTGAAACCTTTATCTTCATTCATACAGAGCTGACAACTCTATATCAAAGCATATCCAACATTTCAAGAAACCGAAAGGGTCCGTAAGCCCAATTCGTGAAATTCCATATGAATCTTGTGCGGAAAGCGTTGCCTGAATATTCACATTATTTGCAGAATATTCGTTACCAGGATTTCAACCGTTTGACAGTAGCGAACCAGACAACTTAATGAAAAATCCACATTCCAATTCACCAACAGTGTCGAAACTCTTAAAATTTGCAACAACACGAAAGAAATTTCCAAAGAAACCTTGCAGCTACTGAATTTGAAGTCCCCAGGTATGGACAATCAAAATAATGGAGAAATTGCCGAAAAAGGTATTATTCATGTCAACAAAAATTCAGAACTTAACTGGATATTGTCCGAAACGCCTTGAAGCAGCTCAAATCATAAGGATTCCAAATCAAGGTGAATATATCAATGATGTTTTATCCTACCGTCCTATAACTATCTTATCTACCTCCTCGAAACTTCTTGAAAGGTAAGTACTAAGTAGACTAAACGAAGACCTACCTCTAAGAAGATGGACATCAGAACAAAAGTTCGATTTTCGGCAAAAACATTCGAAAATACAATAGAAGCATCCGAATAATACGGGTTATTGTAATTGTATCTGCCTCGACGTGATCGAGCATTTGAAAAAATCAGCCAAGCAGAATCTTCCTGATTCGTATTCTCATCTTATTGTTTTTCACTCAAGTGAAAGAAATTTTCATACCGTTTTGAACGGAGAGAAATCATAGTTTCACCAAATAAAGTAGAGAAGTGTCCGAGGTACACACTACTAGGTACATACAGTATGGTGCAAATGAAAGGAATAAATTCGTTATTTCGTAAACCGGGAAAAATTCTGGAACCCGTCGATTTTATTTTAAAACGGGCTATTCGTAATACCTTTTTATTATTGGCGTCATCTATGCGAGCGTGATGACGTCATCGCGAAAATTTTTAAATGGAAATGTGGGTGTTCTAATACATATTCGAAAGGTCTTTCAAATACCTATGCAGCCATATCAGTATGTACAGTATTAGATTTGCGTATTGTCACAAATATCATTGATAAAATTTCAACAGATTTCTTAATAAAATGTATCGAGTATTGGTATGATGTAGGGGAGAGTTCCCTTGAAACGGACAATTTAATTATTATTGGCGTAAAATATTATTTCAAATGAAAAAGTTTCAAATTGTACCGTCATAATATGAGCATAAGGTTTGTGGATTCACTTTTTCAGAAAAAGTTAGAAAAAGAAAAGCTCGTCACTCGAAAAAATAGGTCTAAGTTTATTTTATAAAATGTCCATTTCATGGGATGTTGCCCTTGTTGTTGAAGTGGACAATGGTACAAAAACATGAGAATACTGTCATAAAGTTCAAGGAGAATAGTTGAAATCATTTAGTAGTACCAAACAGAGAAAACATACAGTATTTTCCATGTTAAATATTGAATTACATAACATACTTTCACATCTCCCTTGAATCGGAAACATTGCAGCCCATGAACTGGACGTCAATTTCTAGTCATTTTTCTATGTCCGATTCATGGGATATGTGGTTTTTATAAAAAACCTAAAATATAATTTCTACAAATGGTTATATCAACTATTCAACATATCTGTCTGATGAGGGATAATCACTCGATGTTTATATGAAAAAATCGGCAACTTATCGTCACTAGAAACGTAGCTATTCACTTCGCAAATGTACGTAGATATTTACTTTACCGGCAACGGATTTTTCAATGCATGTCTCGTCAACAAGACGCGACCCACAGATTCAGCCATTTCCCAAGAGACGTGGCTCAATGTTGCGAAAATGGGATTTACATAAAATATGCTCAATTACTATCGGGTGTAGTAGAAAACTATAGTGTCCGGTTCATGGGCTGTCCAATTCAAAGGAACTCTCCCTTATTTATTGACACACAAAAATAAATTTCTCATTGAATTTTAGCTGAAGGTGAACACTTTGGGCACTTAATTTAGGTTTCGTTGTATTCAATGAATAATACATATTAAATATACAGGGTGGCCGACCCCAGACACGGTTATCATTTTGAGGCAGTAAATGAAGACATTTTGAAAATTTTTTTTTCGTGGAATGTAAAGGACAATCAGATGCACACTTTAAAATTGTTTTCACATATACAGGGTGTTCGATAACGAAGATATAGACCATAGTTACACTTTTTTAAATGGAATACCCTATACAGGGTGAGTCTTTGACTTGTACATATATTTTAACTGTAGATTCTTGAGGCCTAAAGAAGCCTTTTTTTCATTTTCCATTTTTCCGAATTCGGCTCTGTTAGAGAGATATAGCCATTTGAAAAAAAAAGTTGGGCTGAATACGCTCCTGAAACAATTCTCTGCAAACACCTCAAAGTTCATATTTTTCAATTGAAATTGATGTGATTATCAGATAGTCTGGGTGATACATTTAGAAAATACTCAAGCACTAACCTTATTTGAATAAGAATGTTACAAACACGATATTTCCTAGCAAAAACGCTAAGTTTTGTTCCATAATTTCTGCAATTGAAATGCCATATTTCTCACACCAAAATAAGTTCCTTCTTCGATTTTCCTGAAGATTAGTTTGTAAACACTAATAATTTGTTCATATTTGCCTCGATACCCTGAAACTATCTTATAAAAATTAGTTTCTCACTAACCTATCCTAACTCCATTAATCAAAGTCATATGATTCGAGGTCAATGACCTAACCTAATCCATTCCTCTGTGATATATCATCACAGACCAACCAAATTGGTCTGTGATATCATAGAATTCTAGAGAAGACGATGCCAGATTGACGACTTACTCTTCAACAATGGTATGGGCGAACTCAAGAAAGCAGAACGTCCCCTATCGTTAACGGAAGAACTATCACAGAGGCTTCTACGCATTGCTCTTTGGAAATGCCAAACGAGTAGTTCTGATTCTCGCCATACAGCGCTACGATCTAAATTTAAGTGCGCTGCCGGCTGCGAGTGCGATGTAGCCAAAGATATTCTACAAGAATATCTTTGGATGTAGCCGCCACGCAAGACAAGACAAGACGTTCTTCTGTGTCTCCAGAGTACAGTCTACAGTCTGTGATTACAATGAACGACGCTGCGATAACCTTTCTACATGGATTCGTTTTATTATTTATTTATTTACTTGAAGTTTGCAGAGAATAAAGCAAACAGGTGATTAATGTGATGTGAAAACAGTGTAGGGTCGATTAAAAATTCCAAGAGGATATTGTTAAGAAGATAGATTTTCCTGAAGGACGGGTATCAATAAATTTTCAATAGAAACTTCTTATAAACTTTGTAATTTCATGCTTCTCGGAATTCAGTTGATAAACATTGACAACATTGTTAATTTGTTAAGAGACCAGAGAAGAAACAATATTCGATGATATTTAATTCAGGGAAGCATTCAGATTTTTTATGAAATTCATGATTTTTTCCTCAAATTTCTTCGTATACATTTAGGAATAACTCGAAAACGACGCGTTTTATTGAAAAAATATAGGAATACTTTTATTCTCTAAAATGGTTGATTTTTTCGAAAATATGAACCGTTTATCCTTTTCAAGTGATTTGATAGTGTTTTTGCATGAATTTATGAGTCGACCACCCTGTAACTTTTAAACTAGGAGAGATATTGAATAAGTTCCGATTGAGGAATATGCACCATGAATAGAGTAACCAATGGACCAAAATTCAGTTCATTTGAAATAACGGTTCCGGAGATATGAACAGGAAAGTGTTTTTTTCGTGGATTTTCGACACCCTGTATCTTCCAAACGAAACCGAATTTTGAAAAATGGTATGGGAAAAAAGTTTTTCGTTTGACGAGGGGAATCTACAGTTAAAATATATGTACAAGTCAAAGACTCACCCTGTATATGAATTCAAAAATTGAATGACGAGCTCAAATAATGATGAGTTTATGGAGACCATTTTATGCCTTAGTTAGACGAACCATTGTAGAGAAAATGGCGAAAAATTGAAAAAAAAAAAGAATTTTTAATTTGCAATTAATGAATAAACCCTTCAAGCCAACGAGACAGACAATGTTTTTTCGTATAGACATATTGGCTACCCTTATGCAGAAGAAAAAAATTTAACTCTGGAATATACTGAGTGATCATAGTTAATGTTCAAACATTAACTACAAATAATGGTCAAAAACTTTCTTATTTCAAATGGCACACCCAGTGTTTCTGTACCTTGTTGAACGTAAAAATTAATATCGAAACTATCTTTATTGGGTTTCCCTATACCTAAACCTAATAGTTTTCAAGTAATTTTCGATTTTCAATTCAACTAGTTAACCTACTATTATGATTATCGATATTCATAGAAATACTCGGAAATATTTGTGGGGAAGTGCTCACAATATTATTTGAAATCTGAAAAACTCATATGAAGATCTCAATAACGGTGTTGCGGTCACGCATAGATTTATTATTCTTTTTAAATGATTATCCAGATTGTGTACTGTTTTTCTGAATATCAATTCTTTTTTCAATTATTTTCAAATTAATTTCGCCTAGAAGGTATTAAGTGTCATTATCTTTCAATATTTTCCGGTACATGCCCTTAAATTTTTCTTTATTCTTATCGTTTTGAAGTTAAGCCATACGTTCAAAGAATCATGTAACAAACGATTCATTTAAAAAAATATTTGCTCAGGCGATGAACCTTTGATTCTTCATACTTGTTATCTCCAATTGTTGGATTGAGTATTCGTAGACTCAAAGATTTTCACAAAATACCTTCGAATACTACCTTACTTTTGAATGTCCTTATGCTGGTGAAACTCGTTCCACTCGGTAGGTACTCAACTCACTCTCTGGCCAGAGGATCACTATCACAGATCTCTTTTGAAAATCTCGAAAAGTCTTCAAAATATTGAAAATGTGAAGAATAGAGAAAATGTTGTACTGGAGCACAGGTTCATCGCCTGAGCAAATATTTTTTTGAATGAATCGTTTGTTACATGATTCTTTGAACGTATGGCTCAACTTCAAATCAGTACGATCGGAATAAAGAAAAATTTAAGGGCATGTACCGGAAAAGATTGAATGATAATGACACTTAACACCTTCTAGGAGAAATTAATTTGAAAATAAATGAAAAAAGAATTGATATTCAGAAAAACAGTAGATAATCATTTCTAAAGGAATAATAAATCTTGCGTGACTGCAACATCATTATTGAGATCTTCATATGAGTTTCTCAGATTTCAAATAATATTGTAAGCATTTCCCCACAAATATTTCCAAGTATTCCCATGAATATCGTTAATCATAATAGCCGGTTGACTAGTTGAATAAAAAATCGAAAATTACTTGAAAACTATTAGGTTTAGGTATAGGGAAACCCGATGAAGATAGTTTCGATATTAATTTTTACGTTCAACAAGGTACAGAAATACTGGGTGTGCCGTTTGAAATAAGAGAGTTTTTGACCATTATTTGTAGTTAATGTTTGAACATCAATTATGGTCACTCTGTATATTCCAGAGTTGTCTGTCTCGTTGGCTTGAAGGGTTTATTCATTGATTGCAAACTAAAAATACTCCCTTTTTTCGATTTTTCGCCATTTTCTCCACAATGGTTCTTCAAAGGCATAAAATGGTTTCCATAGACTCATCATTATTTGAGCTTGCCATTCATTTTTTGAATTCATATAAAGGGTATTCCATTCAAAAAAGTGTAACTATGGTCCATATCTTTGTTATCGAACACCCTGTATATGCGAAAACAATTTCAAATTGTGCATCTGATTGTCCTCTATATTTCACGAAAAAAAAAAATTTCAAAATGTCTACATTTACTGCCTCAAAATGAGAACCGCGTCTGGGATGGGACACCCTGTATATCTCGATATATATTGTAATGATGAAATTTCATTATTTTTTTTAAACAAATACAAGATCATTTACTTAACATATTGATATGGCTGAACAAGTATTTAGAAGACCAATCAAATAATGTACAGGGTGCGGCACGGAGGATGGATGGTTTTAAAAAAATAATAAAAGCGTTAATTTTTACTCAAAAACACATTTATTGACGGAATCAGATTCTCAAGGAAATAGCATTTGAGACAGTCAAGTGTGGAAAATCACATCAGGCATGTGGTGGCCGAAATCGGTGATGCAGTGCTGGAGGCGCTCAATGGCTTGTCGAACGCGTTCAACATTTTCAGGCGTTCGAACTGTTCGCACAGGTCCTCTTGGTCTTCTGTTGATCAGTTCACCACGTCTGCGAAGTGATTCAACCCAACGAAGGATGGTGTTTCGAGAGGGAATAGCTCTATTCCGATGAATGTGGAAATGGCGACGAAACTCACGCTGCACGACTGTAGTGTATTCTATAATAGACTCGATTCAAATTCTTTTCTGATAATATGTTTCCATGCGCAATAGAATGAGTCGTATATTTCATGCGTAAATTAAAACCATCATCAGTATCAAATTATACCACATGACGAAGAGTTTGTTCAAACGATTATTATTGATTTATCGAATAAAGTTTAAGTTTATAAAAGACATCTTTTATATTCAAAATTTGGAATCAACTTCCATACATCACAAGTGGCGACGAGGATTTTCAAGTGAACACCGAGGCCCGAAACGAAAAATAGTTTCAACTACTCAGCCAGAACACCGAGAAACATGGCGACCGTAACGACGGACCACGTTGGACATTTACGTGAATTCGACCCCTCAAATTCAGAATGGTCAATATTCAAGAAAAGGTTACAATCTTATTTTGTGGCTAATGCGATTGAGGACGAAAAGCGTAAAAGCGCAATATTATTGAACATTTTAAGTGAAGATGCTTACAGACTACTTTTCAATCTTTGTATTCCGGATGAACCTGAAACAAAAACTTTCAAAGATTTATCAGAAAGGCTCACGGAGTATTACAAACCGAGTGACAGTGTTTTCGGTTCAAGGTTCAAATTTTACAATGCAAAAAAGTCCCAGAATGAATCACCTAAAGAATGGGCCGCACGATTAAAAAGTTTGGTGGCTCCATGTCAATTCGAAACGAACGAAATGAAGGTGTTATTACGGGATATTTTCATTGTCGCTTATAATAAAGGTCCAGTGCATGATAGGCTGATGGAGGAGAAGAAGAAAATAACTTTTGAGGAAGCAGTGGAAGTGGCTACCATAAAATCAGTGGTTCAACCAACGTTTTCGAGTTGTAATTCAGAAAATTTCATGAAGAGAGAAACGGAATTACATTTTTCTACCTCTAATCGAAAGAAGAATCCATTCGGAACGGGGCGTGCGCATGGTTTTTCAACAAGTGGCGCAGCAGGGACGCGAGCATTTTCATCTCAACAAGGCCGGAAAACGACATCGTCACAGCAGTTTTCTCACTCTGACAAGTTTCCAAAATGCACCGTATGTGGTAGACGAAATCACACGCCAGATAAGTGTTCTTTCAAAAATTGTATCTGTCACAATTGTAAACAAAAGGGACATTTAGCACCAATGTGTTATCAAAAGAAAAATTCTCACCGAGCATCTCAAAATTATTTAGAATCGGTTGAGCAAAATTCTTTATTTAATTTAGATTCAAATACTAGACCGATTTTTGTTGAAATTGTTATAGATGGAATTTCTTATACTTTCAATTTAGACACTGGTTCTAGTTTCACAGTGATTTCCGAGGGATATTATTTCGAAAATTTTTCGAAATATAAATTAGTGAAAACTGATAAAATTTTCAATTTGTATAATGGGAATCACATTATTCCATTAGGTAAGTTTAATTGTAATATTTCTTTTCGAAACAAACAACATGATTTGAACATATATGTGGTTGCAAATGCTACAGGTCCTCCACTATTGGGACGTGATTTTTTCAGTTTGTTCGAATTGAATATTTCTAATACTCATTTTATTGAATTTCCTCCAGATTTACATTATCTCGTTAATAAATTTAAATTCGTTTTTGAGCCTGGTTTGGGCAAATTTACCAAGGGTTCTATTTCAATAAATTTAAAAACAGATGACGTCACACCAAAATTTTTCCGTGCTCGCCCTCTTCCTTTTGCAATTAAAGAAAAGGTTGAGGTGGAGTTAAATAGATTGATTGATTTGAAAGTTTTGGAACCTGTTGATTATAGCCCATGGGGAACACCTATTGTTCCTGTATTAAAAAAAGACGGTTCCGTACGGATATGTGGTGATTTTAAGGTTACTTTAAATCCTTATATTGAGGTTGACCAATATCCGCTTCCTCGAATTGAAGAATTATTTGTTACTCTACGGGGTGGAGCAGAATACACCAAACTCGATTTGGCAAATGCGTACACACAAGTTTGCTTAGATGAAAAGTCGAAGGATTTTGTTACTATTTCAACCCATAAGGGATTGTTCCGTTACACCCGAGCTCCATTTGGAATAGCTTGTATTCCTGCCAAATTCCAGAAAATGATGGAATCCTTGCTAAGCGGAATGTCTGGTGTTGTCATTTTTCAAGATGACATTCTAATAACAGGTAAAGATCGTAAGGAACACATCGAGCGTTTGGAACAAGTGTTGAATAGGTTACAAGGAGCAGGATTAAAGATTTCTCTAAACAAATGTGAATTTTTTAAAACTAAAGTTTCTTACTTAGGTTTTGTGATTGATAAACATGGTTTGCACACCTGTGAAAATAAAATTTCTGCGATCAAAAATGCTCCTGTTCCACGAAATATTACGCAGTTAAAATCTTTTTTAGGTTTAATTAATTATTATGGGAGATTTGTGCCAAATTTAAGTAATATTCTGTACCCTTTGTACAACTTGTTGAAAAATGAAAGCGAATGGTATTGGTCGAGAGAAGCACAAAGAGCTTTCGAAAAAATTAAACTTTTATTAATGTCCGCAGACGTATTAGTTCATTTTAACTCAGACTTACCAGTACGTTTAATAACTGATGCCTCCAGTTACGGAATTGGCTGTGTGATTACTCATATTTTACCGAGTGGTTGCGAGAAACCAATTGCTTATGCATCTCGTACATTATCAAATACCGAACAGAAGTATTCACAAATTGAAAAGGAGGGTTTGGCAATTATTTTTGGCCTGTGTAAGTTCAATCAATATTTATATGGAAGAAAATTTACTTTGGTCACTGACCATAAACCATTGATTTCAATTTTTCACCCAAGTAAGGGCATACCCCAGTTCTCGGCAAATAGATTGCGCCGTTGGGCGGTTATTCTATCAAATTATAGTTATGACATTGAATTCGTACCCTCCAACAAAAATTATGCCGATAGTTTATCTCGTTTACCTGAGTTCAAACAGAATGCTGATTGGGAAGATGTAGATGTTGATTTTATAAATTATTTTTCAAATAACCCTGATTTTCCGTCAACCTTTTCAAAGGTTAAATTGGAAACTTCGAAAGATCAATGTCTTTTAAAAATTATGAAGTTTGTCTCTACAGGGTGGCCACATAAAATTTTAGATAATTGTCTTAAACCATTTCACAGAATTAGATTTGATATCAGTATTGAGCAAGGTTGTCTGATGTGGAATAACAGATTAATTATTCCTGAAGCTCTCAGAAAAGATATTTTGAAAGATCTTCACTCCTCTCACATGGGAGTTGTCAAAATGAAAAGTTTGGCGAGATCTTATTTTTGGTGGCCGGGACTAGACAAAAACATCGAAGAATTATGTAGCAACTGTGAAAATTGTTTGCTACATAAAAAGTGTCCTGACAAAGCTATACTGAATCATTGGCCTTTGACTCAAGAGGTTTGGTCTCGTATTCATTTAGATTTCATGGGTCCATTTCTGAACAGATATTTCTTGATTTTGATAGATTCTCATTCAAAATGGATAGAGGTGTACTTGATGACTTCTATTACCACAAAAAATACCATTGAGGTATTGCGATCCATTTTTGCTCGTTTCGGTTTACCCAGACATTTAGTCACAGATAATGCTACCACTTTTACTTCTAGGGATTTTCAGAATTTCTTGGAGGGAAACAATATTAAGCATTTGACCTCCCCTCCATATCAGCCATCATCTAACGGTGCCGCAGAAAATGCAGTCAAAATTGTTAAAAATTCTCTAAAAAGAGCTCTTGGTAAAAGTTCAAACTTGGATATTAATAAAGCAATCAACAATTTTCTTTTTGATCATAGAAACACTGTTCATTGTACTACAGGAATGAGTCCCGCAAATATTATGTTTGGTAGAAAATTGAGAACGAGGTTTGATATACTTTTGCCTGAAATGAAAAATTTAGATTCAAGTTTGAAAGATCATGTTTTTAATAAACAAACCAAACAGAAAAAATATCATGGAGGAAAACGTTTTATTGAATTTGACATTGACGATGAAGTCACAGTTAGAGATTATAGAGACATTCATAAACCTAGATGGATAAAAGGTACCATTTGTAAAAGAATAGGAAAGGCTTTATATTTTGTGAAAATACCCGATTTAGCCAACGTCATTTGGAAGCGTCACCTGAATCAGATAAAGCGAAGGTTACATTTGCCAGAATTTTATGGATGTAGTTTGTCAGATAATTCACCAAGCGAAAACTTGAATGATAAGGGATTAGGTGACTCTCCCAATATGATTTCCGATTTTTCATATGAAAGTGAACCTTCTTCAGTGATTCGTTCCAGTGTAACGAAAGATACAATGAGTGATACTCCCAGTGAAACGATAATAAGTGATAATCCCAGTGAAACAAATAACACGATTAGTGATAACCACCCCAGTGATAATAACACTATGTCTACCCGACCTAAACGATTGATTAAACCTGTAGATAGATTAAACTATAGATAATTTTAAGGAAATTGTACATATTAGATGTAGGTAATTTTTCTTATGAATAGGTATTTTCTCATTATTTTATAAGGAGGGAGGTATTGTAGTGTATTCTATAATAGACTCGATTCAAATTCTTTTCTGATAATATGTTTCCATGCGCAATAGAATGAGTCGTATATTTCATGCGTAAATTAAAACCATCATCAGTATCAAATTATACCACATGACGAAGAGTTTGTTCAAACGATTATTATTGATTTATCGAATAAAGTTTAAGTTTATAAAAGACATCTTTTATATTCAAAATTTGGAATCAACTTCCATACATCACAACGACCGTGACTGACTCATTATTTCGGACGAAACTATCATAGGCGAAAACACGATGCTCCACCGTCCAAGGCTCCATGACGACAACTGGTAAAAAAAAAATAAATGCTAGGAACACACGAGTCTAACGGCACCTTCCCCACTTCTCTCGTCCTCAGTGGGGGAAAGTTATGCCCATCTGAAAAACGTCCGCCCTCCGTGCCGTACCTTGTATTACAACACCTACATCTTCATTTAAAAATTTTAGCGATGACGTCATCACTCTCGCATAGATGAGGTCAAAAATAAAAATAGCCCGTTTTTAAATAAGAATCGACGGGTTTCAGGATTTTTCCTTATTCTCCGGTTTACGAAATAACGAATTTATTCCTTTCATTTGCACCATACTGTATATGTATTATCTAAGCCTCTGATGGAGGATACTACTATGCCACTATGGGGACTGCGGATGTCATCGTAATTCCTTTCTGTCACTCAGATCCACAGGCTTCGTCAATTTGTCATCTGAAGATCATCTGAGATGGCTGAGTTGTTCAGAAATTAAACACAGAGATGAACATTTGGTGTCATTTGTGAACGTGAATGACAGCAGAAATAATTTGTCAAGCGTTTTTCTCACCTTCATATGTTATTGCAGAAAGAGACGTTATGAAATCATGGTAAGGTATCCTGAAATCGTAAAGTAATTTTCTAGACTGTAGATTCCAAACTAATAAAGGAAAAGGTTTTTGTGTTTCATCTCCACATACGAGAATCCTGCAAAAAAATGACGGTTAGCATTTATGAATTTTGGAAGGATTTCTCCTCACCTTCCATCCCCTGAAACCAGCAGGGAATTTAGGAAACGATCTTCACCAGCCTTGAAAGTGGTTACACAATCCCCTGAAAATGCATAATGAAATAAACTTCGTTTCAAATTTATGGTCTCGGTCTTTGCAATTATTCTCTTCAAAATTAAAAATATCGTGCATTGGAAAAACGAGGTCAAGTAGGTTACCTATCGATCGGCAAAATAGAATTCAGAGTTCAGATTGTATCAGACCGGGTGTTTTTTTCGAGGTATAGAACTTTAAGTTGGAATTACTGTTCGAGATGGCGACCGATTTAACAGCTGTCAAGTGATTTATTCTTAGTTTGGTTTGGCAATTCATCATGAATAGACTCACGCCTGAACAACGCTTGCAAGTAGTGCAATTTCATTTCGAAAATAATGGTTCTGTGCGGAATACGTATCGCGCACTACGTCCATTTTATCGTCGACAAAATCGTCCATCAGAGCAGTTAATTCGATTAACCATGGAACGTTTTCGCACCACGTTTACTCTTATTGATAACTCGCATCCCCCAGAGACGCTTTATGGACTGGTGGAATCATTGGTCCGTACTTCTTCAAAAACGATTATGGCCAGAACGTTACAGTCAATGGTGATCGGTATAGAGCCATGATTAATAACTTTTTCATTCCTGAATTAAACAACCATGAGGTCCAGGAGCTGTGGTTCCAACAAGACGGCCCAACATGTCACACAGCTCGTGCCACAATCGATTTATTGAAACACACGTTTGGTGACCGCCTAATTTCACGTTTTGGACCTGTGAATTGGCCTCCAAATCTTGTGATTCAACACCGCTAGACTACTTTCTGTGGGGCTTTGTAAAGTCATTGCTCTATGCGGATAAGCCACGAATGCTTGACCATTTGGAAGACAACATTCGCCGTGTAATTGCCGATATACGGCGACAAATGTTGGAAAAAGTCATCGAAAATTGGACGACCAGATTGGACTACATCCGAGCCAGATGTGGCGGTCATATGCCAGAAATCACATTTAAAATATATTGCCACAAGATTATCTTTCGGATAAATAAAATTCATGTCAATCGAATAATCCATCGTTGTTTTATTGCAATTTAAAGTTCTATACCTCTAAAAAAAACACCCTTTACAAATAGAACATGAATTAATTTTACCTTGAAAAGACAATAGCTCTCGTGATCACGTTTTTTATTGCTCGATATTTTATGTTCAATAGTTATTCTATTAATTAATTTGTTCGATATTTTTTCTCGAACACTCCACTTATACGTAGACCAACCTGTATCCAAGTTCATCAAATTGACATACATCCTGTTTCGACTAAGGGCAACTAGGTGATTTTGGTCATGAAGTCCATAATAAGGCATTTTTTGATTCATTACACCCTTGAGTTTCTTTAAGAAACAGCCTTTATTGAGATCGTATATCATCAGTTCCCTTCTACATAGGACTATACATTTGTGTCTATCTATTGGAATTAAATTTGTTGGATGAGGAACACCTTTGATAGTTCTAATCCTCTTACATCTGGAATGGAACAAGGAAAACATGAAATGATTTGTATCCGCAACAATGAAATAATTTAGTTTTATCGAATTCATTGACCTTTCTGCTTCTGTTGAAGGGAGAAATTATCCATAATAGCTGTGATATGTAAGAATTGAAATTGTTTGACAAACCCCATCTGCTAGTTTTTAGTATCTATACGTAGAAGTAATATCGGTTAGGAGTGTGTTAGGACGTGCCAGGCACAATCTATACGAAATGGACGTGTTAGCTAATATACAGGGTGTACTTTAATGTGAGGCTTTTTTTTGACAGATGGTAGAAGTCATTTTACCAAGAACTTTCTCTTTTATGAATTATGCTCCTGTTTCCCAATAATCAGCACCTTGTCGTTGGTGTGAGGTCTTAAGTAGCTGTGATGATTCTGGGAGCGGTGTCGACGGAACACAGTTCTAGTAGGGTCTCCCAAGTCGATAAGGACCAAGAGGAACGGTGAATACTAAGACTGATCCCCAAGCTACGGTGTAAGATATCGTGCCTAAGTTGAATGGCACCGGGTCAGAGTGTTACGAACGATTTCCTGGAGAAACCATGTCGCATCCTCTTGTAATTAGACCTTCTCTCGGTATCGAAGCTCTACTGAGGGTGACGAGTACTTCTTCGTTACTCGTGGGAATATCATGGATGAACACAAAAACAAAAATAAAAACCCAAAGGAAACAAGTTTCCTGACACCATAGAACCTCTTCGAAAGGAGCTCATGGTAAAAACCTGATGGGAGCTCTTAGCGGGGAACCTTCAAATACTGAAGGGGCTCCACATGTGGGGAACCAATCGGGTGAAAAACGTTAACGGTGGAACCGTAGTGGGGCCGCCAAGAATTCGGCGAGAAAAGCTCGCGCAGCCTTGGCCGGTCTACAGACCGGAAAGTCTGCAGCCGGGACTTCTTCCCCCTCACGGGCAGGTGCTTTCAAAAGAAGCGCCCCCGACTCAAATTCTCCACCCTCATGTGAGAGACCCCAAAAAAGGTTTACAACTTTGAGGGAGGGCTCTCTTACACTGAGGTGGTGAGTAGTCCTACTCTCTCTCGTGACTCTCGTTCCCGAGGGGCCTCTCGCAAGGAGAGTTTGAAAAAGTTGAGCTGGCAGTGGTCGGCACGATGGACATAATCCAGTCGGGCCAGCCATACCCCAAATTCCACGATGTGAAGCTCAACCCCCAAGGGGCATTCACTGCCTCTTGCAAAGACAGCTTTAGTCGAGACTGGTTAACCACCAACTGAACATTTTCAAGGACCTTCGTCTCAAGACAATTGAGATGAAGGATCTTGAAAGACGGACGAGAGTCAGCTTGTTGGTGAGGAGTGCTCAAAGCTCCTCTCCGACCGGTCTGATTCTCAGACGCATAGAAATGTCCACTCCGGCTCTGAAAACTAGGGGCTGGAGGGTCTACCACCGGTGTGACAGGCCCGAGTCGGTGCAGGTCATTCTGGGAGTGGACAAAACAACGCTGGAGGTCTTGAAAACCCAGGAGTCAGCGGTCAGCGTGGGTACTAGGACAGGCACGTTCAAGCTCGTCCAGGGTCCACGGGACACAGTTGCACCGGCCCCAAAGGCAGCGCAGGAAGCTCCGGAGACAGGGCCTAGTGTTTCTGGAGAGGGCGAGAGTAACAGAGAACCCCTTCCGACTCAAATGTCGGAGAGCAGTATGGAGGCGGCTGAGTCCGGTGGGTCGGGGTACGATATGGCGAGCGGGGGGCCGCCGATGGGCTCGGCACACTGCTACACCGGAGGATCCGCATGGGTCATCCGGTGGAACGTGACAGTTGGCTGACTGAGGAACTCAGACGTCTTAATGGCAGCTGACGGCGAGCGATAATATAATATATATTATAGCTTTGCACTGACATATGTCATTTTATTATAGCAGAATATCGTAATATATCGCTTGGATAAAAATATATATTATAGCATCGTCCGCGGTGCTTGATTCATTTTCATCAGAAACGATATTGGTGTAATACTGGGTGGTCAACTAAGGAATTCCGATTCAAAAGAGAAATAAAACAAAAACTATCAAGTCAATTTTGATTTTTTTTCTGCAAATAATGCTCAGCTTTATGGAAATTCACGCGGTCCCGCTAAATCCATTTTGCCCTCGGGTTTCTGATGGTAATTGAATTCAGTGATTTAAAAGGATTTTCGAAAGATATCATACGAACACTGAGACTGACAAACCTAAACCCACACGAAAAACGTTTAATACTATTTTTACGAAACCAACCCAATTTGAAAACTGACCCGAGTTCCCGCGGTTAATCTGAATAGTGCAGAATAATTGCAGTTTGCCCTTCGCTAGGGAATATCTAAATTCGCGTGAGGCTTGCCTCAGACTTAACTTAATATTTGGCGTTTAGGCTTACGAGCTTCTCGGGGTCATATCGGGTCCCTGTTGCAGAATAATTGCAGTTTGCCCTTCGCTAGGGAATATCTAAATTCGCGTGAGGTTTTCCGCAGACTCAACTTAATATTTGGCGTTTAGGCTTGCGGGCTTCTCGGGGTCATATCAGGTCCCTGTTGCAGAATAATTGCAGTTTGCCCTTCGCTAGGGAATATCTAAATTCGCATGAGGCTTGCCTCAGACTCAACTTAATATTTGGCGTTTAGGTTTGCGGGCTTCTCGGGGTCATATCGGGTCCCTGTTGAAGAATCATTGCAGTTTGCCCTTCGCTAGGGAGTATCTAAATTCGCGTGAGGCTTGCCACATACTCAACTTAATATTTGGCGTTTAGGCTTGCGGGCTTCTCGGGGTCATATCGGGTCCCTGTGATGTAGAATAAGGCGCTAGACAAGGAAGTGCGAGGCCAGCCCATGGTCTGCCTCTGCCGTTCACTGGTAGGTGAGGAAGTGAGATGGATACACAGAAATCGTGAGATATGGAAACGTATACCCGGAGATGCATTTTATTGCTATATAATGAAGGGAAATTACGATATAAATGCGTAAGGATGCAGATAGTAATAAAAATTCGACATGATTAAATAAATAATTGATAAAAAATGGTATTCATACGTGTAATTTTCGACGTTTATTGGTGAGACACTGCCTCACCTGCCTCATAGGACAAGCCGCCACTGTTCGCCACACAGTAGCTCCTTCAGATTACACATTTTTGAATAAGTTATTTTTGAATTGAAGTTATTCAAAAATGTAAAATCTAAAGAAGCTACTGCATAGCAAAAGAATGGTTCCTTTAGATCAGTGTTTTTCAAACTTTTTCTGGTATGAGAAAATGTTTCGCGACCCCCCGACCCTTCGCTTTTTTATCATGTATGGTTGTGTATGTTACAGTTTTACAAGTATTCATTCCATACATCGATGAGAAGTTAGCCACATCCACCCATACACTTGAAGACAAAAAATGGCTAATGAAAAAAATCCATAACTCAGTGAAATGAGATTGTATTGCAATCAGATTTAGATGAGAGCTTGATGGGTGTATAAGAAATAGAATTTGGAGACTTTCAAGACTCAGGGAGGGAGTTATGGGGGTTGTTGGGGGTGGTTTCTGACAAAAATCATCATAACTCGAAGAAATGGAAGTGTTTCTCGATTGGTTTCGAATATGTGTTTCTTGAATGCCGAAAGAATAAAATGCAATACCCCTCATAGTTTGTTAGCCTCCAGGTTTGGAGATTTGGGGGGTTGTTTATGAAAAATGATGAAAAAATTATTACCTCAGAGAAATGGAAGTATTCCACGTTCAAATTCGAATATGCGTTTCTTGAATGCCGAAAGAATGAAATACAATAAATCCTATAGTTTGTTAGCTCCCAGGTTCGGAGATTTGGGGGTTTATTGATGAAAAATTATGAGAAACTTCATATCTCCACGAAATGAGAGTGTTCCACGATTAGATTCGAATATGCGTTTCTTGAATGACGAAAAAATGAAATACAATAAACAAACGCCATAGTTTGTTAGCCCCCAGGTTTTTACATTCGGGGGGTTGTTCATGAAAAATGAGGAAAAAAATTCATGTCTCGGTGAACTGAGATTGTTCCACGATTAGATTCGAATATGTGTTTCTTGAATGCCGAAAGAATGAAATACAAAGGACCTCATAGTTTAATAGCCCCCAGGTTTGGAGATTTGGAGGGTTGTTTATGAAAAATGGCGAAGAAAATTCATATCTCGAAAAAATGAGAGTGCTCCACGATCTGATTCGAATATGTTTGTGTTTCTTGAATGCCGAAGGAATGAAATCCAAAAAACCCTATAGTTTGTTAGCCCCCAGGTTTGGGGGGTTGTTTATACAAAATAATTAAAAAAATTCGACGACATGAGAGTGTTCCACGATCATATTCGAATATGTGTTTCTTGAATGCCGAAGGAATGAAATACAAAAAGCCCATCGTTTTTAAGTCACCCGGTTTGGATAATTGGGCGGTTGTTCATGAGAAATGATGAAAAAAAATCATATCTCTACGAAATGAGAGTGTTCTATCGATCAGATTCGAATATGTTTCTTGAATGCCGAAAGAATTGAATACTGAAGACCCCATAGTTTGTTAGCCCCTAGGTTTGGAGATTTGAGGGTTGTTGTTGAAGAATGATGAAAAAAATTCATATCTCGGAGAAATGAGAGTGTTCCATGAAAGAAGAATTGTATCATTTGATAATTCCGAAACAAGCACAACCTTCTATTACTTAAGCTCTCCCGACTTCTGGCGACCCCCCTACAGAAGCTTCGCGACCCCCCAGGGGGTCGCGACCCACAGTTTGAAAAACACTGCTTTAGATAATTTAAAGTGGAAATAGAATAACGGTCATTCAATTCCTATCAGAATAAAATTCTTTCAGTTCTCTCAGGGTGAAAAATAAAAAATTAAATAGGTACGTGAACATGCAGTAAAGTGCCCACATTTTCATAAAGTCAATACTTGGCAAATAATTTCTACTTATTAGCACAAAAAGCGTTTTTGATTTTATACTTTGCGAATAAATTTTTTTACTAGGTACCACAAATTATAGTTATTGAAAAGTGGGACGATCTTTTGACTAAGAGCGGGACTGCCTGCAGAAATCAGGACTAAGGTCACTTCTAGTCTTCCACTCAAAATTAAATAAGTATGTATTTCATTATATTTCCGATTTCAATGATTCATTAACATCTGTTTCGCTGTCATTTGATTCCCATTAAAATTAATTTCCATCAAGTGAAGACCGAGTCAATTCAGTATCAAATATTTTTGTAGAGTTGAAATTAGTTATTTTCAAAGCTTCAGAGTTCATTACTTTAAAACTTTGTACTGAAAAATTCATTATTATTCACATTTGGGAAATATTGAAAGGCAGATTTACCCTGAATAAAAATAAATGTCCCGGCAGAAGTGAAATGGAATCGCACGCTTATGTTTATCCAAAGCAAAGATTTTTGCGGTGTTGTCACATTTAAAAGGTTGAACAAAGAGATCTGATCTTTTATCTTTGTCCCACTCATTGTGAATACCTACTTTCAATGTGGGAGCCAAAACAAATTATCATTTTACAAGGGAATGCTCTGTCTCTCTGATATATTCTTAGGTAACGATTCTTTGAAATCTATTATCTGCGCTAAAGTTTTTCTTTTTTGAATTGCATGTTTCATTTGATGTATTTAACCGCTGATTTGAGTAAAATCTCAGATGGAATTTCCAACAAGATAAAAGTTTCCTCATCTACTCAGAAGAAAGAATAGGGATCGGTTGTGGGAAAAGAGGATTGTGAATTCTTCCTTCGATAACGTTGGCTGGGCTGGGAAGTCACAGAAGAATGAATTATGTATTCATGGCAAACGCTTCATAACTTCACTCTTGCGGAGACAAGATGTAAAAATTGAGATCGAACATATGATATACTATGATAATTGGAAGATTATATTACGAAGATTATCCTTGTGTGCTCTACCACTGTATAGGCGGTCGCTTAAGGGTTTGTTCGGACTAGGCCAGTAAATTGGTCGAGTAGCGAGTGATTTAGTAACTGAACTTGTCTGGAAAATGTGTAATGAACTTCGTCATTTTTATTCACTCAATGCCTATTTTCATATATTATTCCTTCCATAATTATTCACGATTTCAATGGAAGGAAGGTTTGATTCAATAAGTTCAATATTGTGAACAAAACCGCAAGTTATAATGAAGTCCATAATTAATTTTCATTCATAAAAGTCCTGTTCTCATTTATCATTTTCCCAATAAAATATCCGTGATTCCAACAGAAGGAAAATTTAATTCGACAAATTCAACAATATAAACATCGCCGCAAGTATAAAAACGCTCGGGCACATGCTGAGCGCTGCGATAAGGGGCTCGTATCTTGGTTGATTTCACGTTTTTCAACGGCCGGGGATTTGAAAAAAACGGAGATGGAATTGTCGAATTTTAACGTAGTGGGAATTCTTTCGATTTATTTCTGGAACAATCTGACGTCAATCTAAACCAATCAGGGGACGAGATTGTTCCCCTCTTTCAAAATTTTCGAGTTTTCAGCGCGTCATGCCCCCACCATTTCCGAAGGTTTTATAAGGGCGAAACGACCTGCGGAAGGCCTCTTTTGCTCTCTTTTGCGCTCTTTTGCTGTTTCACGCTCGTTTGAATTATTTTTCGCTTTTCCTCATTTTGAATAGTAGTATAATTTTCCAGTTTGATTTAAACAGTTAGTAAATTCAGCATTGATTTCTCCGATTTGATTTTCCGTGAAAAGTAAAATCAGTGCTAGTGAAATTTGAGACAGGACTCCTATTTAGTTTGTGCAGTGCATACTTCAGTAGATCGGTAAGGCCCCGTTCATATTTCTTACATGGCATTATCCGTTAAATATCATTCTAACAATTGAATCATTGTGTGTTCCAATACTTTTAAACCATTTTCTATATTATTTCTTCCCTGATTTACGATTTTATTTCCTTGGTGATACCTTAATCTCTGTAATTATCAGCAACCTTTTTGAGAATTGAGTTCGGCGAGGTCACAACGGGGTCAAGGCCGCGCTCCACCCTTGCTCAATTCGCTGAGGGTTGACGGATATACGAGAGACTTCGTCAAGTCGAGTGATACTCTTTCGCTGGGATCACTTGCCTGGGCGTTGTTGGTCTACCACCGAAACCTGCCTGTAGTTTTTCCGCATCATTTTCTCAATTTCATACTGTGCTATATTTCTTCGTGATTCCTTAATCTCTGGATTTATCAGCAACCTTTTTGAGGATTGAGTTCGGCGAGATCACAACGGGGTTACGGCCGCGCTTCACCCTTACTCAATTCGCTGAAGGTTGACAGAAATCCAAGAGACTTCGTCAAGCCGAGAGGTTCCATTTCCTGGGACCACTTGTCTGGGCGTGGTTGGTTCACTACCGTACCCGATTTCTTTTCGACCCCATCTTATTTTCAAGATTTCATCTTGTATTTTGATTCCCTGGTGGAGCCTTAATCTCTGGATTTATAGGCAACCTTTTTGGAGGATTGAGTTCGGCGAGATCACAACGGGGTCACGGCCGCGCTTCACCCTTACTCAATTCGCTGAAGGTTGACCGAGGATCCAAGAGACTTCGTCAAGCCTAGGGGTTCCATTTTCTGGAGCCACTTGTCTGGACGTTGTTGGTTCACCACCGTACCCAGTTTACTTTCGATCCCATTTTACTTTCGAAATTTCATCGTGTATTTTGATTCCCTGGTGGGGCCTTAATCTCTGGATTTATCAGCAACCTTTTTGGGGGATTGAGCTCGGCGAGATCACAACGGGGTCACGGCCGCGCTTCACCCTTGCTCAATTCGCTGAAGGTTGACAGAAATCCAAGAGACTTCGTCAAGCCTAGGGGTTCCATTTTCTGGAGCCACTTGTCTGGACGTTGTTGGTTCACTACCGTGCCCAGCTTATCTTAGTTCCCATTTTTCTCTCAAGATTTCATCTTGTATTTCGATCCCCTTGTGGGGCCTTAATCTCTGTATTTGCAAGCGACCTTTTGAGGATTGAGATCGGCGAGATCACAACGGGGTTACGGCCGCGCTTCACCCTTTCTCAATTCGCTCAAGGTTGACGAAAATACTAGAGACTTCGCCAGGTCGAGGAGTTCCATTTTCCTGGGGCTACTTGGCTGGGCGTGGTTGGTTCTCCACCGTATCCGATCCCCCTACACTTAGCGGTGCTCGAAGATTCATATTTCACAGCGACGTCCTGGTGGGTTGACATCGGCGAGATCACAACGGGGTCACGGCCGCGCTTCACCCCTTGTTAACCCGCTGGACGTTTGCGGATTTACTAGAATCGCTTCGTCAGGTCGAGAGGTTCCATTATCTGGAGTCCCTTGACCGGACGTCGTTGCTGCCACCGCTGCCCTTGTTTCCCCGGTCATATCCGCCACAGTCTAAGTATTGTCCGATAATTTTTCCTCCATATTTGAGTGTGGAACACCCCATTGAGAAAGTTAGATTGTATGATATTTTCCGTGGCCTGCCGAATCTTGAAGTTTTGCTTTGTTACTCCCGTACTCCCCTATTTACCGTCTAATTCTCGCATTCGCTCACCTCGCCCGACCGTCTTGCTCACCCGATCACCGTTTATTCTTGAATTTATTAATCATTGTGAAATACCGATATTTAAGTCATTTCTTTAATTTCATGTTTACTCTCAGATGAAATCAGTTTTAGTTTTTGATTCTTAGTGTTAATATATTTTTCCTCATTGTCATTTCTGCTTGAAGTCAGTAAACTTTGTAAAATCCAATTTGGTGTTTTAAGTGAACCTTTAATTTTGGCAACAATTACGATAGAAACAGAACTTTTAATCGCTAACTTCCTAGATTAAACCGAACCCTTCTCCACTGTATAAAAGCTACCTTGGTAGAAGTGGAGAGTTCAAGGCAATAGGTTTAACAAGGTTGTGGACCTTGTTAAACCTTTTGTGGCTGGCGCTCGAGCATTTATTTCCCATAAAGGTGACTGCGCACTTGAAGAACTCCCCCTAATTAAGGGATCTTCACAAATGGAAATTCAGTCGAGTAGTTAAGCAAGTAGGGGAAATACGTACAAAATGACATATATGGACAAAATGACATAGGCATCATAATTAGAGTTTGGAGGTATCAAATACGGAACTGCCTACCACATCACACGACCCGACTGGCTTCTATTGAACTCTGAAAATTTTCAAGTGCTACTCTAGTTCATTCGGTCGTTATGAGTGATAACAGAAATCAATAGGTCACGAGTTTTTTTTTCATTGCGCGAAATTTCTAGAAGAAATGGCCAGTTTTCACCATTTTTTTCATTTATATTGCTTTCATTTCAAACTTTACTTATTTGTCATTATATTCACGAAGCTTTTTTATGTTGAATATACTTCTTATATTAATTCGATATATTTCTAGTTTCATACCATTGTCATTTTGTCCATGCGAATAAGATGAAATTTCTTTTATCCCAATTAATCTAAGAATATTTCGTCCGTGGTCACTGGCTTACCGACTTAACAAGTGCGAACCTGTTAATTTAGTACAGTTCATTAGTTCTAATAGTAGCCGCCAATATGGCGTTTCAATATAAGCGAAGAAACCACTTTGAAATTCGTTTCTAAATAATATTCTAACATGCATGTTTGTGGAACATTAAGTCCACCCAATACGAAAACAAACAGAAGAGGAAAATCTGCATATTTATGGACATTGAAAAATCAACAATAAAGAAAGTATAGAACTACTTGTGTTTTGGTAATTGCAGAAATAGCTCTTCTTAATAGGATATCCTATTATGATGAATTTGAGACTGTATCTTCACTAACAGAAAATTCACAGAACTTTCGGACATTGTCAAACAATCGAAGTATTCTTTGGGATCTCCCAATGCTGATTCTTTCAGAAGACAATTGGTAGCTCCTAGTTCATCTCTTCTTTCTATTCATTCTGGTACCCATAGCTTCTTTTGAACAATTATGTACTCAAATTCTTTCATCCACCTCTTCTGAAATAGCCAATACGGCTATACGATTAGCTTTGTTTATTCGTTGTAGGCTGTTCATGTTGCAAAGCACTACTCACTTGTGCACTTTACTAAAAGCAAAGTGCGAACGATTTTTGGACAGTAGCGATTTGATTAGTAACTGAATCACTCGATAATCGACTGAAATAGTCGCCTAATGCGAACCAGCCTTCAGTTCGCGATATAACACAATGTAAAAACACCTTTTACGGCTCGCCTGAAAACAACATTCAGTCTCGCCACGAAAAGTCACACGTTAATTATTTTTACACTATTTTGGATGCAGGTGGAAATAACAGCAAAAAGATATAAAAGTTACTTACTTTTTAACATCCCACACGCATAACGTTTCAGCATTTGTGGATAAACTCACTACAAACTGATTTGTCTCAGGAAGAGCAATGATCTGATCGAAAACCACCTCCCTGAAGGTAGGTTCACAATTGTTACAAGCTTCTAAGTCATCCAAGCAAGAAGTGTTGTAAGGAATTAGCGTCGTAACTGGAGGATTCTTTGTTAAATTATGAAGTTTCACAAGACTCACATCTGCACCCTGCATTGATAGTTCTCCTTTCCTGATTTTTTCCTCTAAATATTGGTAAATGTGAGAATAAAACTGCCTTCCGTCATAGTTGAGAACACTGGCGTGATTTTCGATGAAGTCTCTGAATAGTTTCACGAATTTATTGGAGATTGACGATTGAAGATTTATGTCTTCCAGTACTTGGTAGCAACTAGATCCACAGATTTTGCTGTACAGCCAGTCTATATCATTGACGTATTCCGAGTTTTCTATTGTGGAATATATTTGATAATGGTGGAAAGGCAGCTCGTCCAGTTTTCTTCGATTATAACTGAAATGGGAAACAAAAATACAGGAAATAAGTAAACTGTCAGAGGACGCTCGTTATAAAGTAAACAGATAAAATTCATGGAAATCCAGACGTCTTGAGAAGATATTTTCTGACTTTTACCTAAGCAGTATTTAAAATCATCAATATTTCCATAGATAATGAGAAAATTGCTACTGCATCTTGAATGCGAATCCACCTACAAGAAGAAACTACATACAGGAGGGACGAACAGGCACTCCTGACCTCACGTCAGTGTTTTAGGTGATCCATATTGAGCGTTCGTCCTACTTAAACGAGGGCTTCATCAAATCGTCACGATGGCTGTATTTTCAGAATTTTGTACCGGGAAGCATATTCATATCCCACGTAGCGTATTGCAATCCCGGCAATCCGAATTCACCCGAAGCCGAGAGGAACTCAACTTGCGAGATCACAGCGGTGCCTGATGTGATCTCTAATGCCGGGTTTCCACCAAGCAGGCAGGTCAAACAAAACATATGAACAGAAATTTCGAACAGTCTTGTTTTGAAAATGTCCCAACAGACTTCATGTTTTCACCAGTCATGAACAGAAATCAATAAAAACTGTTCGTGTTTTGTTGAAGTTTGGAACTGGAGGGCGAGTTGTAGGAGGCATGATGATAACAGCTCTGTTAAGGTAGCATTCGGATCTAGGCAGTCGCGACCCGGCAGCCGCTTCCCGGAAGCCACGACCCATTGCCACTACTGGTCGGCGCTGCCACAAGCTTACGGATACCAGCGACCCGGCGGCGACTGCCACAGTGTCAGCAAGAAACCAGTGCGAACAATTGTGCATTTCGGTCCTGTTTGAATAGCAAAATTTTCATGAATCAACTTCAATTAATTAATTTTAACTATGTCTGACAATTTAAACAAACGAAAGCGTTCTATTGAGTTTTTTTTTCCAATATCCTCCCATATATTATCTCGAATAACATTATCTTTATATGTTTTGAGTCGAGAATCGTAAAGCGGTGGATTCTGGGAAATTAGTTCTACTAGGAACTCGTCATTTTCTTCGGTAAACAATCAAGGCAGCGCGACCATACTGCTCCCAGAGCGGTTCGGCGGCGCTGCCGAAGTCGCACTCTGGCCACGCCTCCCGGCAGCGCCGCCGAGCCGCTTGGATCGGAAAGCGTTGCATTGAATTGCATTGGAGCGGTGCAAGGCGACCACGGTCGTGACTGCCGGGAAGCGGCTGCCGGGTCGCGACTGCCCAGATCTGAATGCCACCTTTAGGGGGCACAATGGACCTCAAGGTCGCAGTGGACTGTAACCCCTTTTCACTATAACTATATTTGTCAAAGTTTCATTCAGTTTACATAGAGACACCAGACGTGTAGTTGTGAAAGTGTGGCGCGCTGAAAACTACCACTAGATCGCAACAACAAGAATAAAAATAAACTGGGCGTTTACACCAAGCTGACAAACAGTCCTAGGAACACGTGAAGTTACCGACATTCGATGGGACTCTGTTTCTGTTCGTAAAAACGCTATTCGCGGACTAACAAGTTCGGGAAACGATCCACAACTTATAGAACAGTTCGCAAACAGTTCGCGAACTGTCACAAACGGACCGTGTTCGTGTTTTGTTTTTGTTCTGTCCTCTTGGTGGAAACCCGGCATAACGTTTCTTGTGAATTGTAAAGAGTATCCTATCGCAGTGTTACCTACAAAATGTTCTTGAATAAAATAAGCGCAGATTTCTTGCAAATTGATGATTAAATAGTTAGAATGAAAATAGCCACAGAATGGAAATTGAAATTGAGTTGAGGAGTTTTGCGTAATTTTCTCATAGTAGCAATTCCAAAAATGATTTGATAACAAAACGGGAGGGAAAGACATCAAGACGTTCTTTGACTACGATTTAATAAAAATACAATTTTCACGTCAAAAAATAGGAGATTAAATAATGAATTGTGAGTGCAGTTTTGAAATGAATGAAATACTTTCAGTCGACATTTGTAATGAAGTTCGTAATTTTCATTCATTCATGTCCTATTTTCATTTATCGTTTTCCCAATAAAATATCCGTGATTTCAACGAACGGGAAATTTAACTCGATAAATTCAACGTTGTAGACAGAGCCGCAAGTGATAAGGGGCTCGGATATACGAGAGACATCGTCAAGTCGAGGGATTCTATTTTTCTGGAACTGCTTGTCGAGGCGTTGTTGGTTCAAAACCTTACCCGATTAACATTCCTAATCCTTTTCTTTTCAAGATTATATCTTGTATCCTTATTCCTTTGTGTCTCCTCGATCTCTGTAAATATCAGCGACCTATTTGAGAATTGAGTTCGGAGAGATCACAAGGGGGTTACGACCGCGCTTCACTCTTTCTCAGTTAACTGAAGGTTGACAGATATACGAGAGACTTCGTCAAGTCGAGGGGTTCCATTTTTCTGGAGCTACTCGTCTGGTCGTCGTTGGTTCACAAGCGTCCCCTGAATTTCAACTCATTCTCCTTTCAAGATTTCATCTTGTATTTTGTTTCCTAGTGTGTGGCCTTAATCTATGTATTTGTCAGCGGCCTTTTTGGGAATTGAGATGGGCGAGATCACAACGGGGTCACGACCGCTTCAAGATACAATACAAGAGACTTCGTCAAGTCGAGGGGTTCCATTTTCCTGGAGCTGCTTGCCTGGGCGTTGTTGGTTCACAACCGTTCCCGATTCCTATTTCACTCGGTTGTGCTCGACCATTCGTATTTCACAGCGACGTCTTTGTGGATTGACATCGGCGAGATCACAACGTGGTTACTACCGCATTTCACCCTTTGTCAACTAGCTAGACGTTTGCGGATTACTAGGATCACTCCGTCGGGGGTTTCATTCCCTGGAGTCACTTGTCCGCACTAGCTGCCCCGTTTCCTATTCTATCCGACAAAGTCTAAGCATTAACCGATATTTTTTTGTAACATTTGAGTGTGGAACACATCATTGTAAGTAGTTAGATTATATGATATTTTCCGTGGCCTGCCGAATCTTGAGGTTTCGCTTTGTTACCCCCGTACTTCCCTGTTTACCGTCCAATTTACGCATTCGCTTACCTCGCCTGACCGTCTTGCTCACCCGATCACCGTTAATTCTTGAATTCATTGATTACTGTAAAATACGATCCCACCAAAAACATTCTGTAAAAAACTGGCCAAGTCTCGATGGAGCTGCTTCTTTATCACTAAAAAGTAATGAAATCTAGACAAAGTCGTGCCAAGTCTAAGACTCCTTACTGCGATTTCTTTATCATTATAGTTAATGTTGTGTGACTTGGCCGTTGAAGGGTACACAAGGGTACAAATCCGGGTGCTCCATGACACCATTGCACCAATCTGCCGCCAGAACCGCTACCCATTGACGATGGAAAATTGCCACTTGGAAAACGTTGATTCAATAACCAGTCAATTGTAGGCTTGATAAAGCTGCGTATTCCAATAATACTTATGTGTAGGCGAGACTGAAACAAACAGTATAAAATTTTTTTCCAGTACAGACGGACTTCTAATCATTGACACAAGTCCGTCTATTTTATGTTAGATCGGTGGTTGATTTGACGCTCCAAAAAGAAGAGAGCAGAAGTCAGCATTGTCAATGCTGAATGCATGTGTCCACTACCAGTATGGGCTATTACCTCGCTTAACAAACATGGGTAGTTACAACAGATATAACATTACCTGTAAACAAAATTGACTTGTACCCACTAACGTATAAAGAATGTTCAACGGCCAAGTCACACAACATTAACTATAATGATAAAGAAATCGCACTAAGGAGTCTTAGACTTGGCACGACTTTGTCTAGATTTCATTACTTTTTAGTGATAAAGAAGCAGCTCCATCGAGACTTGGCCAGTTTTTTACAGAATGTTTTTGGTGGGATTTCACTTCTTTTTGTAAAAACGTGGGCATATTGATTTATATTATAAGATTTACTTATTTGAAATTTTTTTTATTACAAAACTTTATTTTTTTTTTCGGTTTTGAACTATGGTGGATAGAGCCTCCGATTATTTTTTATTATTTTTTTATTCAGGGTCCTGGAAAACCTATAGTTTGATACCAAACTCGTCCATATAGCCCATCTTTTACCCGATTTTTTTTCGGAATTAATTCTTTCTCTCCCCATCTCACCACCGCAGAGTCCGCAGACCCATCTGATGATAACAATTGAAAAAATGGGTAATAATCGGGTGATCAGTCTTATACACAGTGATAATTTTTACTGTCTCATTAATTGTTCCGGCCTAGCTTTCGGAAACCTATCGTTTCCTTGAACAATAAATGAGACAGTAAAAAACATCACTGTGTATAAGACTGATCACCCGATTATTATCCTTTATTCAATTTATATTCTACAGTAGGTATATATTCACATATTGAGTATGATAACAATGCGTTTCTAAGCGCATAAACTTCCATACATTATTGTGGTTGCACATTTCACGAAGATGACTTGATTTTGCGTGGTAGGTAGCACGTGAGCTCACGTGACGTGACAACAATGGTACTCCAGATCTTCGATCATCCTAGTTTTTATAGTTTTCCCTTTATGTGGCCATTAAACCCTAACTCTGTACCAAATTTCAGCTCTCTGAGTTTATGGGAAGTACTAGTTCTATTTTGATGATCATGAGTGTATAAGTGAGTGTCGAAAATGCGAAACTTTGCCTTCGCTTAACCTCGGAACTAAATGACCTACACACTTGAAATTTTGGATTTTAAGTACGTGATTATAGCTCACTGGATGACGAAAATTTTAGCGTTCTGGTCTTATCCAGAGGTTCTCAAATAGGAGCCTGAAAATGCGGCGAAATGGTTCCAGTAAAGTATGGTACGGCAGTGTTTGCTTCGCGCTCGACTTGGCGGGGGCACTGCCGTGCCCCCAGATGTTTAGGGCATCTCTTTTGATTTCATGCTTACTTTTTGAATGAAATCAGTTTTAATTTTTGATTCTTAGTATTGATAGATTTCTCCTCGTTGTTATTTCTGCTTGAAGTCAGTAAACTTTGTAAAATCCATTTTGGTGTTTTAAGTGAACCTTTAATTTTGGCAGCATTCACGATAGAAACATTACTTTCAATCGCTGGCTTCCTAGATTAAACCGAATAAAAGGTACCTTGGTTGAAGTGGAGAGTTCAACGCCACAACTTTATTTAAACCTATTGTGGCTGGCGCTCGAGCATTCATTTTCCGTAAAGGTGACTGCGCCCTTGACGTACTCCCCTAATTGAGGGATCTTCACAGTGGCGCCCGAGCAGGGACCGTTTCTTTCGTGATAGAATAATTGAGACCGCATTTTGTCCGAACATTTTTATATGTGAAGTGTTTCTGAACTGTTTTTTTGAAGGGATATCTAGTTTTGACATTTTTCGATCACAGCTTTTATAAGGTGCGTTTGAGTTGACGATCGGCGGAGCGAGTAGAATAATGAACACAGTAGAAAGGGGAGATCCCGAGCACTTTTGTCAAATCGAACACGGTGGAGTCAAAGCTTGCTAACCTAACCTAACGAAAGAATTGTATTGTGACAGAAATTCGGATTTATTTTTGAGAAATAAAACTTTAAAGTAGACGTAGAGTGCGCTCGGAGCATTTCGACCGTCAACTCAAGTGAATCTTGTGAACTTTTAATTATTGAAATTTTTTCGGACGATTTCGTGTAGAACATTTTTAGTGATGAACGTGAATCGGTTGTGAGCTTAGGAACTGGTTTGGAAATTGAAAGCCCGTGGGACACAGGCCTGAAGGATTGTCCATGAAAATAGGATCCTGCTCAACCAGAGAGTGCCATTCAGCCAAACCCTAAGGAGTGCAAATGAGGAGATGGACGTGGCGAATCAAATCTCGAAAATATTCGAGAATTCGATGAGGAGAACGCCAATAATGAGGAAGCCCGGAAAGGAAGCCGTCTGGAACATGTACGCAATAGGTTTGGACTCATTGAGCCAGAGACAGTGGAAGTGCGAGAGAGGTTGGAAAATTTACTGGAAGGTCTGACCAATGCCTGTGAAATGTAAGGAGATTCAGTTGATGACCGGAGTCCGACAGGTGACGCAGGCGCCGCTAGTAGAGGGCGTCCAGGCGCCCAGGATCACCGAAACAAAATAGGTTTTCCAGAACAACTTTGCTGGAACAGGAGGTCGAACTCATTTATTTCCACGATACAAGGGTCACTGTCCGAGGAGGACATCCGGAGTCCCCGAGTGCAGTTCGGAACGGAACTGAAAGAATGAACTGTTCAGGTCCACAACTGGATGGGACCTACCGGAGAACTTCCTGCAGCGAATGCGTGAAAGAGCCTGTGACGCAGTTCGGCGCCGACTAAATTTTACCAGCCCCCTCTTGAACTCATGGAAACGACAAGAGGGACCTGTTTTTTTTTTGACGGCAATCTCTTGGCCACCCTGTATACAGGGTGAGTCTTTGACTCGTACATATATTTCAATTCCTCTCATCAAACGAAACACTTTCTTTCTTTACCATTTTTCGAAATTTGGTTTCGTTTGGAAGATACAGGATGTCGAAAATCCATGAAAAAAAAACACTTTTCTGTTTAAATCTTCGGAACCGTTACTTCAAATGAACTGAGTTTTGGTGAAATATTCACTCCCTTTATGGAGCATATCTCCAGATCAAAACTTATTCAATATTCCTTCCAGTATAAAAGTTACAGCGTAGCCAACTTATGAATCCACGAAAAATACTATGAAACCACTTGAAAAAGATAAGCGGTTCATATTTTCGGAAGAACCAATCGGTTTAGAATTTAAAAGTATTCCTAAGTGTTTTTCAATAAAACTCGTCGTTTTCGAGTTATTCCCAATTTTACTCGTTAAAATTTGACGAAAAAATCAAAAATCATAAGAAAAATCTAGATGCAACCCTGGCTTTTCAATATCACAGAATGGCTCAAATTAATAAACTCTATACAAGGTAACAATGTTGTCAGAATTTTTATCAACTTTGTCGAGACTAAAATGGCATACAAAATTCGGATATTAATGATGAATATTCCATACAAATCACGTATTAAATTGAAATTAATGAAAAATACTTTGATAGGTACCTGATAATCTGTGGCGATGTTTCTACCTAAACAATATCCTCTTGGAATTTTATAAACTCACTTCATGGTTATTATCACATCAATTCACTTTCACTGATAATCTTTTCACATCAAAATTTTCGCATTCGTCACTGTGGATAAACAAATCGACAAATCTCCATCAAGCCGCTTCACGCATGCTTACTTCAACAACCACAGACCAACTCTGTTCCACTATTCGGTCTACGGAACAACGGTTGGTCTGGCGCATTAAGGTCGTAGCGCTCTATCGGCGAGAATCAGAACATTTCCAAAGAGGCACGACAAGACGCCATCAGCCAAAAGTGCCTTTGCGGTAGTTCATCATTGCTTCCTTGTTTAAGGAGAAAACCAACACAATCTGGCATCGTCTTCTCAAACTTTCTATGAAAGAGTTCATAGAATATGGTTCGATGGGTTAGGTTAGGTCATTGACCTCGAATCATTTGACCTAATTCAATGGAGTTATGTTCGATTAGTGTGAAAACAATTCTTTTTGAGATAGTTTTGGGAGAAAGAGGAGAATATAAACAAGTTATTAGTGCCCACAAACTAATCTTAATGTAAATCGAAGGAGGAACTTATTTTGATGGGATAAATATGGCTATGTAGTTGCAGATATAATCGAATGAAACTTACTGTTTTTGTTAAGAAATATCGTGTTTTAAACATTCTTATTGGATTAAGGTTAGTACTCGAGTATTTCCTCAATGTATAAACTCAATTTCAAACGAGAAATATGAACTGTGAATCAATTCCACAGTATCATTTCAGGAACGTAAATAGCTCAATTTTTTTTTCAAATGGCTTTATCTTTTTATCAGAGTCTAATTCGGAAAAATGGAAAATGAAAAAAAGGTTTCTTTTGACCTCAAGAATCTTCAGTTAAATATATGTACACGTCAAAGACTCACCCTGTATATTCTTTTGAAAGAGAAAACATACTTTTTTCTTAAATCAAACAATATATGGTATGAGACACGTGTGAAAAAATGGCGACAAGGAACAGATTTTTTTAAAGAAATCTGTTTCCTGCTCAAAATCTAAGTGTAGTCAGAGGGAATGTAAACAGGGTACCATTCAATTCTGCGGATGCTACACGAGAACAGATGAAAACCTCTGAAAAAACTCTGTCTACTCGTGTATGTGTAGTGATACTGAATTTGTTGAAAAAAAATGCTGATATCTATGTTACAGAGCTTCTTAAACTAGCCTCTTCATCGAATTAGATGCAAGTATCTTGAAATTATATCTGTAAATGGGGAAACGAGCAGCAACAAGCCTTCGATGCATCGGGAAGTTGACCAAATCACCAGTTCTAGCCTGCCCTGATTTCAACCAGCCATTTGTGTTACAGACCGACGCATCCGAAACCGGATTAAGTGCAGTGTTCACTCAAGTGTTGGATGGGCACGAGAGGATTATTGCATACGCTAGCCGATCGCTCAATGATACCGAAAGGAATTACTCTGTCAGCGAAAAAGAGTGTATGGCCATATTTTGGGCGATCGAGAAGATGCGACCGTATTTGAAAGGCTACCATTTTACTGTGATTACCGACCACATGAGCCTCCGTTGGCTACAATCCATCAAGTCACCAGCCGGCAGGATCGCCCGTTGGAGTGTTTTCCTACAACAATTCGATTTTGAGATAAAGTACCGGAAGGGTGCTTTGAATCGGGTAGCTGACGCCCTGTCACGAGACCCGTTGCCCGAGGAACCGCAGTCTTGTTTAGTAGTACACACTTCATCGTGCTCCTGGTACAAGAGGAAATTTCAGGGAGTTGACAAGGATCCGACCGTACATCCCGATTACCAAATTCGAGAGGGCAAATTATATTGTCATTTCTGGGATCCCGGTGATTTTACCGAGTCGGAAATGGGAAGTCCTTGAAAACTGTGTGTCCCTAAGGAGAACCGTCCGGCCATATTGGTGGAAAATAACGATGAACCAACCGCCGGTCACCTAGGTATTGCTAAAACGATATCCCGGGTGGCTCGAAAATATTATTGGCCAGGGGTGTTCAGAGAAGTTGCGCAGTACGTTCGGGGGTGTACGAGGTGTCAACGCTACAAGGTAAGCCAACAGAAACCTGCAGGCAAAATGCAGCCGTATACAATTACCGAGCCATGGAACATCGTCAGCACTGACCTTATCGGTCCGTTGCCCCGATCTAGGAAGGGAAACGTTTTCCTTGTGATGTTCCAGGAGAGGTTTTCTAAATGATAGAGTGTGAACCTCTCAGGACAGCCACGGGTAGAGGAGTCTTCCAAGACTTTTATGAGCAAGTAGTCCTGAAATTTGGTAGCCCATCTGTCGTGATCAGCGTCAACAGCTCCCAGTTTGACTGTCGGCTATTCAAAGGCAACCTCCAGGAGTTGGGAATCAAGCACAAGTTTGCACCCGTTTATTCGCCGCAGTGCAACCTGTTAGAAAGAGCTGACAGGACAATCAAAACAATGATAGCTCAATTCTGTGAGGCTGACCACCGTAACTGGGATGAGAGATCGGAGAATTGGCTTTGGCCCTCAACTCGGCAAAGCACGACTCTACAGGGTTTTTGCCAGCATTTCTCAACTGCGGCAGAGAAATTCATCCTGCGACAGCTGAGTTTCGAGGGAATTCCGATGATGAAGATCAAGAGGGAGCTACCGTGGAACGCCCGAGGATATAGCCCAGTAGGCAAACCGTCTACGCCGCCTCCAGGAGACCTACGAATTCGTCCGATTGCAGCTATCATGGGCCTTTTCCCAGCAGTGCCATTACTATAACTTACGCCGTAGAGAATGGTCCTGTAGGTTGGGAGACAAAATTTGGCGTAGGGAACGCCCGCTGTCGTCGGCGGCAGACAGCTTTGCGTCCAAGCTCGCCCCGAAGTATTCCGGTCCATATACTGTGACGAAAGTAATCTCTCCCGTAGTTTACGATCTGAAAGATCAGTTTGGTAAACGTATGCGTAACATTCACCTCAAGGACTTGAAACCGTGGCACGGAGAAGGGGAGGAAAGCCCGTCCGTTAATCTCTTTTGGTTACAGATCGTGGAGGTAGTCATAATCACGATCTTTGACTCCGGTAAAGTCATGGTAATCGACACGATTGAGCCGACGAGCTACCACAGCGAACTTTTTCACCGACCCAAGTATCTATCCTGTGGGGAAAAAGTAATTCCATCGACGAATAACTGACCCGGATCCATTCAAAGGCCCAGGAATCGATCGCAGATCAGCAGGAGTTCAAAGTGACCAGCTGCCGACACCAAGACGCCGACTCCAAGAAGCCGGACAACACCGGATTCCATGTACGAACAGTGAAATGTTCGTATATATGGGCGGAGTGAAGTACCGACCCGGCGCGTCTCCAGGTGGCGGATAGGAGGTGGCCTCCAACGATGACTGTATATGAGGAAGAGGCCTGCAGGGAAATAGAATCGGCTCGTTGTGCCTAAAAACTCAACTGGTAGCCTTTTAATACCTTGCCGCGGACCAACTTCTCCTGTCCCGGCTGTAGTATCGTGGCCTAGGGATTGCACCAGGATTACGATGCCAGGTGGGATCCCGAGCTCACCTCGGGACCATCCTGTAATACCAATATTCCTTGGCTGTCTGTGGTCATGTCTCGCGGGCCAATGGAATGGGGGGGGGGGTCTTGGCTTGACCGCCTAGACCGAGAGGAAACAACCTCATTAAAAATTCTAAATCCACGGTGGGAAACCAGGCCAAGGGATGCGTGGCTAGATAGAGGACTAGTCTCCACTGGTTTCAACCTTGGAGCACCAGGGGGAACTCCATTGTATTAAACCCCTTACCTCTGCATGCGGGGCTCTGCAGAGGTGGACTGTTCAGACCCTTGCTTCTCGTGGGACCAAACATGGATAGAGAAAAAAATAAAAACACCACCGGAAAAGGGGTGGAGAAATCCTCCGCCTCTTCTTCCGGGCACCCTTCACAGGGGAAGGTCAATAGACCGAAGAAAGCGCGACTGCCATTCCAGTTGCCCCAACTGGGACAACCGGGTGGCAGGGACGACCCGCTAAGGAGGGGTCTTAGTGGGGCGGGAGTTCGGAGGTACCTGCGACTCCTCCACCAGGGTATTAAACCTGAGGAGGCTAGGGAGCAGGCCCTTCGGCGCCCGGCTCCGGAGACCACTCCTTCGAGTAGCAAAAGAGGCCCGGAGCTTATAACACCTCCGCAGCGGCCTCCAGCAAAGAAGCTGAAGACGGCTGCAGCAAAAACTGGGCAAGCCACTGGTTATGCAGCAGCCGTCAAAGCAAAGAAAACCTCCAGGGTAGGAATTATGCCTAAGGACTACCCCAAGGCTACCCTGGAGGCCGAGCAACTTTCCTCCCTAGAGGATATTTTAGTGGAGGAGATGTGCCAGAGCCAGGAAAGGGGGATCCACTTTGCTGGCGTTCATTTCAAAAATGGAATGATGCTGGTAGACTGTGGATCTCAGGGATCTGCGGAATGGATCAAGCGATCAGTTCCGCAATTGAAATCTTGGAAGGGGCCTGAGCTGGTGGTGCTAGAGGGAGACGACATCCCCAAGCCCACCAACATCACGGTCTTCTTTCCAAGAAGCCAAGAGATGGAGTCTGAGAAAATCCTCAGACTCGTGGAAGTTCAGAACTCCAACCTCAATACTGGGGCATGGAGAGTTCTGAACTCCAAGAAAGAGGGCAAGGGAACAGTCCTCACGATTGGGATCGATCCCCAATCAGAGGAAGCTCTGAAGGCAGTGGAATGCAGCCTAAACTTCCGGTTTGGACGCATCCCAGTCTCAGGGCTGAAGAGTAGAATTGTCCCTGCGGTGGGTTCAGTGGACGTGGAGATGCCCTCCACATCCCGGGAACCCAAAACGCAGGGAGAAAAGGAAGACGCAAGTCTGGGTCAACCCGGTGGCTCTACCGGGACGCCAATGGAAGCGGAGATTCTCTCTGCTTTCCGGGGAACCGAGCTGAGCTGCCCGGTGGCCGAAGGTACCGACTCAGATTCCGGAAGGGAAATACCCCACAAGGAATCTGAGGAGGGACAGGAGAAGATGAAGGTTGGGGCGTAAAGGGACTGGGTACCCACCATCCCTCCCCCCAAATATCAATAATCATCTTCTCAAGAGTACTACAAGCAAACCTGCATCACGCGAAGGGATCTTCAGCGGTGATGGCAAGGTTATTTGCGAGACTGCAATTGAACATTGCTCTGATCCAGGAACCCTGAATCAACAAAGAAGGCCAAATCCTGGGCTTGGGATGCAAAGACTCAAGACTGGTTTATGACCAAAGGCAAACGTCTCCACGTGCCTGTGTGCTCATAAGAAGCAATATCAAGTATACTTGTGTTTCAGAATATATGTCTCGGGACCTAATTCCGATTATGGTACACCTCAATGTTGGGGGCACTGACCGAGACATTGTCATAGCATCCGCATACTTCGCTGGAGATGGGCCAACAACACCGCCAGAGGAAGTACAGCGGTTAGTACGTTACTGCAATGGCAGAAAGTTGCCAATCATAATTGGATGTGATGCCAACGCACACAATACTATTTGGGGCAGCACGAACAATAACACCAGAGGTGAGTGCTTGCTTGAATATCTCTTGGCTAACAATCTCGAGACATTGAATGTAGGGACTACACCAACTTTTGTCACGAGAGCAAGAGAAGAAGTCCTGGACGTGACAATTGTCAACATCGCTGCCAGGAAGCATGTTACTTCCTGGAGAGTGATGGATGAACCTTCACTCTCTGATCATAGAATTATCGAGTTTAAGGTGGAGGGAGATACTACCTTGCCACCCGTGATTCGAAATCCTAGAAAGACAGATTGGTTTCTTTATAGGAGCCATCTGAAGAATAATTTGGATCAAATCGTAATAGGGCGGGAAAAACACCGTTGTTACGATTTGGAGCAACATGTTGAGCAGGCAAGCGAGGCGATGATGGAGGCTTTCCACTCCAGCTGCCCATTGACCAAAGCTTGATCAAGTAAAGAAGCTCCTTGGTGGAATGACAACCTGTCAAACCTCCGAAAGGAAGTCCGTCGGCTCTTTAATAAAGCCAAACGGGACAGTAACTGGCAAGGGTACACTGAGAAACTTACTCAGTACAACAAAGAAATCAGGAAGGCCAAAAGACTTAATTTTCAAGCCTTTTGTGAAAGCATCACTTCCACTCCCACAGCAGCCAGACTTCAGGAAGTCATGGCAAAAGGGGGAACTAACCCCACTATGTCGCTTAAAAGGCCAGACGGTTCGTACACTGAAGGAGAGAAGGAACGATCCAGTCTTCTTCTCGAAACACACTTCCCGGGTAGTGAACCAATAAGTAATACTGTAATAGCAATGAAGCACACCAAGAACTCCCGCAAGGAAGACTGGGACATTGCTAAGAGTATATTCACAAGGCAACGACTCGAATGGGCTATAAGCACCTTTCAGCCGTATAAATCCCCAGGAGAAGATGGGGTGTTTCCGATACTCCTGCAAAAAGGAGTGGAGGAGATCCTACCTCATCTACTGAAGATCACAAGAAGCAGCTTAGCATTGGGTCAAATACCTGAAAAGTGGAGAAGGGCAAAAGTAACCTTCATTCCCAAAGCAGGGAAAAAGGACGGGACTGACCCTCGTTCCTTCAGACCCATTTGCCTGACATCGTTTCTTCTTAAAACGATGGAGAAAGTCGTAGATAACTACATAAGAACGGAGCATCTGGAAAAAACACCACTTCACAATTCTCAGCATGCTTACAGAGCGGGACGTTCAACGGAGACCGCTTTGTATCAGCTGACTGAAGTCATCCAGAGAACTCTGAATAACAAAGAAATCGCCATGTGTGCCTTCCTGGATGTATCTGGGGCCTTTGACAACACAACACACGTGTCTGTCAGAGATGCACTTGAAAGGCGAGGAGTGAATAATACCATCTTAAAATGGATGTATGAGGTGTTAACGACGAGAATAGCTGAGACATCGATGGGTGAGGAATCCGTCTTCGTCAAAGCTACTCGTGGAACACCTCAGGGTGGGGTGTTATCCCCCCTCCTATGGAGCCTGGTAGTGGATGAACTTCTACACAGGCTAACGGAGCTTGGCTTCGAATGTGTAGGCTATGCTGACGACATAGTATTAATAATTAGAGGCAAATTCGAAGGCACTCTCTGCGACCTATTGCAGAAGGGCCTTAGAATCATTGAGCAGTGGTGCTTGTCAGTGGGGCTTAACATCAACCCAACCAAGACCACATTGATTCCGTTCACTCGGAAGAGGAAACTTCCAGCCATGAAAACGTTAGTATTAAACGGAAATATCTTGGAGTGGGGGTCTGAAGTCAAACACCTAGGAATAACACTAGATAGCAAACTTCTGTGGAATAAGCATGTTGATAATGCTACTGGCAGAGCTACAAGAGCTCTGATGGCATGCAGGCGTCTATGCGGCAGGAACTGGGGCTGTAACCCAAAAATACTGCGATGGATGTACGACATGATTGTGAGACCTATAATCACATATGGGGCAGTAGCCTGGTTTGCTAAGGCAAGTCAGGCAAGTACGAGGAAAATGCTCGATAAAGTACAAAGGCTTGCCTGTGTGTGCATCACGGGAGCTATGAGAACGTGCCCAACCAGGGCGCTTGAGATCATCACAGACCACACACCTCTACATCTAGTGATTGATAGGGTAGCCCATGAGGCCATCCTCAGAGTATCTAAAGAAGGAGCAGGCAATGAGAAAGTCAGGTTTCAGAGAGCTTGGTCCTCTCTGAATGACTACACCTCATCTGCAAACCTTCCTAGTGATGTTATGATCAAGAAAGTAAGCACTGAGAAGAACTTCAGTACACTGCTAAGTAAAAGAGAGGATTGGGAAAGGGAATACACCAACTACAATCTCAAAGAAAATACAATGAAATGGTATACAGATGGTTCTAAAACCGCTACAGGAGCTGGCGCTGGGATATACGGGACAAGTACCAAGTGTGCACTATCGTTAGGCTCCTGTACAAGCGTCCTTCAAACGGAAATACTTGCAATCGCAAAATGTCTAGATATAAATCTAGAAAGAAACTATCAGAAGTGCGATATAGCTATTCATACAGATAGTCAAGCTGCTATCAAAGCACTGAGCTCCTACGTCATTGACTCAAAGCTGATTTGGGAGTGCCGAAACAAACTCAATGAGGTAGGCAAGAAGAATAAGGTCTCTTTAATCTGGGTTCCCGGTCATTCGGGAATCGTAGGAAACGAAGAGGCCAATACACTGGCCAGAAAGGGCGCACAGACACCACTCACTGGCCCAGAACCCTTCTGTGGTATAGGAAAATGCACCTATAAGAAGGAGTTTATGCTGAAGGAGAAAACCGAAAGAGAAAAACTCTGGCGGAATCTCCCAGGGATGGATCACTCCAAAAAGTTCCTCCGGAACTTTGAAACTGTTAGATCCAAAAAATATCTGGATCTCAGTAAAAACCAACTTCACCTACTCACTGGCTTTCTCACAGGACATTGTCGCCTAAAAAAGCATCTGTTGAGAATGGGTTTATCAGACACTGACGAGTGTAGATTCTGTGGGGAGGAGGAAGAAACTCCTATTCACCTGGTTACGGAATGCTATGCCATTGCAAGCCAAAGGAAAGAGTGCTTTGGACAAGAAACTTGTAGAAGTGGGGAGTTATCCTCCTTGAAGCCGTCCCAGATTCTGGATTTCATCAAATCTCTGGAACTGGAGGGCGAGCTGTAGGAGGCGCGATGATAACAGCTCTGTCAGGGGGCACAATAGACCTTAAGGTCGCAGTGAACTGTAACCCCTTTTTTACTATTACTATTACTAACACCGGATTCCTCTAAATGGCGTCCAGGCATTCTCTGAGACGTGTACAATCAGAGTGAGGGATGAGGAAGTACGGTGTAGGTGAGGTGAGATCTCACGAAAGAAAAATTCTTCGAATTTTTTTTGAGGAAGAAGGAAGGGGGGTGTAATAAGTTCGTAATTTTCATTCATTCGGGCTCTTTTTTCATTTATCATTTTCCCAATAGAATATCCGTGATATCAACGAACGGAAAATTTAATTCGATAAATTGAACGTTGTAAACAGAGCCGCAAGTATAAAAACGCCCGGGCACATGCTGAGCTTTGCGATAAGGGGCTCGTATTTTGGTTAATTTCACATTTTTCAATGGCCGTGGATTTGAAAAAACAAAGATGGAATTGTCGAATTTTAACAGAGTATGAATTCTCTTGATTTATTTCTGGAACAATCTGACGTCAATTTGAACCAATCAGGATACGAGATTGTTTCCTTCTTTCAAGATTTTTGAGTTTTCAGCGCATCATGACCCCACCATTTCCGAAGGTTTTATAAGGGCGAAACAACCTGCGAAAGGCCTCTTTTGCTCTTTTACGCTCGTTTAAACGTTGTTGTACCTAATTACGCTTCTCCTCGTTTCGAATACTAATATAATTTGCCAGTTTAATCTGACCAGTTTCAAAAATTCTGCAATGATTTCTTCGATTTAACTTCCCGTGGAAAATGAAATCAGTGCGAGTAAAATTCCAGCTAGGACTCCCAGTTATTTGCGCAGTGCATACTTCAGAAAACCGGTAAGGTCCAGTTTATATTTCTTACATGGCATGATCCGTTAAATATAATTCTAACAATTGAATCATTGTGTGTTCCACGACTTGTAAACCATTTTTTTTATCTGATTTATGATTTCATTTCCTTGGTGATACCTTAATCTCTGTAATTATCAGCAACTTTTTTGGGAATTGAGATCGGCGAGCTCACAACGGGGTTACGACCGCGCTTCACCCTTTCTCAAATCGCTGAAGGTTGACGGGAATACAAGAGACTTCCTCAAGTCGAGGGGTTCCATTCTCCTGGAGCTGATTGCCTGGGCGTTGTTGGTTCACAACCGTTCCCGATTTTTATTTCACTCAGCTGTGCTCGACGATTCGTATATCACAGCGACGTCTTTGTGGGTTGAAGAAAACGGAATAAAACAATTGAAACATTTGACATTAAATTGTGAGATTACGATCGAAACTATTCACATGAAGTTAAGAATGACATACGTTTCAAGACATAATACAAAGTGTTAGAGAGAGATAGAATTTAAAAAAATATTTTCATTTCCAATATTGCCACACAAGCGCTGATCTGGATTGTTACCAAAGCCCAGCTTCAGTATTGATTGGATCATTCCCCATATAGGAATTATTAGATATAAGGTTGAACCACAACACTGTGAAGCAATTGCGCCAACTGCCGAACCGGCGCAAGCTCTCCCCCAAGAATCACAACGCCCCGTGGATATAGGAGCGAGTGTGGAACTGAAAAGTTCTCAAACAGTCCGCCCAAGAATCAATGCGTCAGGACAGTCAAGTGGAGGGCCAAAATCGAGATCTTTGGAGCGGCAGGGATCCAGGTCCGGATCCCACATGAATGTAACGGCTGTCACAAGAGGGCGACCGTCACTTCAATCTTCTATCAGGAATTCCTTATCCAATTTCATGTCAATCTTATAAGTTTTAATGTGGCTCGAATAAACTGAGAATTCACAAGGTGTCAATGAGGAATGTCGAGTTTATCTGTATCAAGCAGCAAGGGCGGATTTACGGGGGGCCCTGCCAGAAATGACTCATAGGAACTGATAAAAAATGTATGTACGAGAACTTACGAGATCCTAATTGGATAGTGGAACCGCAAATCCGTATAAAACCATATACGATATTCATCAGTATTTAATGGAGACAACAGATACACATTGCTCTAGTTTTTAATGGCATTTCCTAACGTAATTCATATCCGTTTCCATAAGCGATTCCTACATTGAATTGTCCTTGTTCCTACGAGTTTTTATAAGACTCTATAGTTTTCAAATGTGTTCTCCACACATAAGACCTACCTGTGCCTAATGTGTCTCCACAGATAACTCATATCCGTTTCTACGAGTTTCTATAAGAATCTATAGTATCAAATGTGGTTTTTACACGTAAGACCTACCTGTTTCTAATGTGTTTTTACACATAACTCTTATCCGTTCCTACGAGTTTTTATAAGAATCTATAGTTTTCAAATATGGTTTTCACTCATAATACCTACCGGTTTCTAATGTGTTTTTGCACATGCTTCATATCCGTTTCTATGAGAATCTATAGTTTTGCAATGTGGTTTCATACGTAATACCTAACTGTACCCCGAGGTACTGGGGGTACATGAGTATCGAAGACCTGAGAAATAGACGGTGCACATAAAATATTTCATACATTGTGTACCTAATTTAATGGTTTTCAATCGTTATGTACCCCCCCCCATGATCGTTATAATCCCTTCCATGGAAAAGAGCTAAATCCTTCCTTGTCAACTCTCAGAGTGTTAGTTGAAGGCGGCCATAGGTTTTCCAATTTCAATGACATCGATATTTCCCTTAACTAGCCTCAGTTTTTATGTGTAGAAATTCACAGGTTCAACTTTATTCAGAATGTTATGTATGTGTATGTCTACAGAGTACAGAGTGGACAGTGATTTCAGGATTCGGCAGCCATCGCGCGCATCGGAAAGTTCAGGTTATCGCCGTGGAGCGTGGACGCCGTAAAACACGTGTGTTCAAATTGACGTATACAGAAGTTAATTTCTTATTTGTTGGGAAATTGCAATAATAACCAATTTCAGTTTTCTAGAATGAAAATGTGATGCATCAGTGCCTTTATGAAGGACTATTATGTGTTTTCGGTCTGAAGAGAACATTGTATTTTGTGTAAAGTGAGGTTATATTGTAGAAACCAGCTGGAATCTGATGTGAATTGTATCTTTCTAGAAGAAAAATGTGATGGATCAGTGCCTTTATGAAAGACTTTCATGTGTTTTCGGTCTAAAGAGAACTTTGTATTTTGTGCAAAGTGGGGTTATATTGTAGAAACAAGCTGGAATATGATGGGAATTATAAGAATAGGTATGGTTTTCCGTAATTTAGTGTTCTTTTCAAGTTACTTCTGTAAAATTCTTCCATATATTGTCCTCAATGAAATTATGAAATGTCAATGTCACTGGTCAGTCAAATACGTAATAATTCATTTATTTGATTATTTAAAAGCATCTCATGAACGGATCAGAAATAAACATTTTAAGCCGCTATGAATGCTTTCACTCCAACTGTATAAATCTACCAATAGTTCGAACATAGGTAGGTATATAAAACCATATAAAAACGTATTTAGTATAATCCTTTCCTGGGAATCAGTTAGTTAGAAACATATGGAAGATATTTCAACTAAACTTTTAAACTGTCAAATTCTCGTTAGCGAATGATTAACTGTGAATTCCAATGATTTCTGGCGAATATCGGTGATGGTACGATATAAATTTACATTTTCACTCTTACTTCAACGTCATACATTCTCTTCTATTATTCTCTTGGTTCAACACATGCAAACCATATTGTACTTATTTTCTGAATTGCCATCAGAAAAACAATTTGAGAACTATAGATCCTTATAACTTGTGACTGATATAAAATCTCATACATTCTCATTTATTTTCAAACCTCATTAACTCGTAAAACATACAGCAGAAATTAATTTTGTGTAGAAACAGATTTGGGTAATCCAGTTGTTCAGACGAGTGAGATTTGCGAAGTGGAAGGGGGTCCGTCCAAAACATTTCTAATTGATCAAATTAGAATTTCTTTATATTATCTTTATAACGTGACAATTCAGATACTATATAAACAATAAGGTGGAATTGAATAGTATATTATTTCATAAGGAGGAGAAGTGTCACTTTTCATGGCGAGCTTTAGTTTTTTAGTAATTGAAAGCGAGCCATGAAAAGTCACTTCTTCTTCGAATGAAATATATGTTATTTTATTTTCGAACATCTTGAAATTCCTGGAAATCTGAATATCCTCTTTTGGATTGATATTTACGATCGTTATAATTGAGTGAAAAATGTTACATTTGTATAGTTACGGTTGTCTTGCAAAATTAGTCCCTTGCATAACAACACTTTTCCTGCCGCCGGCAGGAAAAGTAAGCCATAGCAACTACACACAACCAAACTTATATGTAATCACCCTGTTATTTGGAAAAAATGAATTTTATTAAAAAAAAAGTCGCTGAAAAGTGAAGAGCAGTTTTTCCAAAACAAGTTTATTACAAAAATAATATTGAAAGATTATTTTTATAATAGAACAGAAAATTAAAAGTGTAAATTTCTCTAAAAATAATTTTTTCCGTCGACCATAGAATAAAAGCTCATTTTAACGCACTCAAAATCATTCATTAATGACCTATTTTAATGCATGATTTCTTATTAATGCATGATTGTCATGACATCCGAACATGAAATATTCAGTCCGAGCACTATCGAGCTTGGTTGGAAATCAACTTCTGCCACAGAAGGGAATGTTGACAACTCCATTCAAAATGAAATAGACTGCAGAAGAAATTTCAGGTGATACAAGTTGCAAAGTAGATAATACTTCAACCTCCACTTTCTCCACATGTTCCTTATGGGATATAATAGGTAATGATATAAATGCAAACTAAATGTAAACAATTCAGAATGTCACAACATGTCCAATATTCCCTCTATGAATTTTTCGAATTGTTCCATAGGGAGCATAAATATTGATATATCGAAATGAACATAGAGATTTACATTATGTCAAATTTGTCGATTATGCAAAATAAAAATTCATTTCTATCGAGAATTCCTATTCAATCCGTGATGAGGTCGACGGAAAAATTTTGTAATCTACTCGTTTATTAATTCAGTGATTAATGAATAATATTTCGACCATTAATCGCTGTCATTAATAAACTAGTTGATTAAATTACTATTATGTAACTGAGAATTGAACAACAAATAAAACGATTTTAACAAATCAATAATCAGTATTACCACCCCTGGCATTGATACAAGCTTGAATTCGACGAGGCATGCTTTCTATTAAGTTGTTAATTTCTTCTTCTGCAACATTTGCCCAATCCTCTAAAGCCGCTTGTATAAGTTGCTCTGCGTTACCAGGATTATTTTGAAGAGCTCTAATTTTTCTTTTGATCCTATCCCACAAGTGCTCGATAGGATTAAGGTCCGGTGAACAAGAAGGCCACTCTAAAACAGTCACACCTTCTGTTTCGAAAAAATTTTTTGCAACTCTGCTGGTATGTGGAGGTGCATTATCCTGCATAAATAGGAAATAATCTCCAAAAGCACCTCGCCAGAGCCTCACTACAGGTTATAGCACTAGATCAACATACCTAGGCCCTGTCAGAGATTGTCTAATAGGAATTAAAGGAGTTTCCTCACCAAAAATAATTCCGCCCCAAAACATTACAGTACCTCCTTTGTATTTAGGGATCGGTCTTGCAGCTTGGAGCCTAGCTTGCCTCCCTCTACCTTTTAAAATGCGAACACGCCGGTCGTCTGATCGTAGGCCATTTCTGGTCTCATCCGAAAATAAGACATTTTTCCAATCTTCAATAGTCCAATTTAAACGGTCAACTTTATTTTGCCTTGATAGTTCTGGAACTCAACGCTCTTCTCTTGAATAATTCCCGAGCGCGAAGTCTTTTTCTGATAGTTTCGACAGAAACACTAACACCTGTAGCTTGCAAAAATTGCCTTTGAAGCTCTGAATGAGATACTGCGGGATTTCTTCTTGCTGTTTGGGCTAAAAAGCGATCCTGCCTTTCTGTAGTTATTCTTCCACGACTTCTTCTCGGCCTATTCTTTAGGGTTCCTAACTCCAGAAACCTTGCATAGGTTTTTGAAACAACCCCTTGTGTAACCCCCACCGTTCTTGCAATCTGTCTTTGTGACATACCTTGTTCTGCCATAGTAATAATTCTTCCTCTCTGGACTTCTGATAACCCCACATAAGGCATTTTTTTTAAAACTTCGCAAAAAAACAAAATATAAATTCACTGCGACGTTCGAACGAAATGGTAAAATCGACACTGCAAAGCCAAATCTTATCAAGTGCTTATGAACCTAACTGTTTTTGTGAGTAAACACATGCACTTTTTATTTGCTTCTAACGAAAAAGATATCAAAATAATATTTCATCTTAATACTGGGTGATTCCATATAAGTTTGGTTGTGTGTATTTCTCCGCCTAGGCGGAGAAATAGAACTTCTCTGTGATCCTGTCATTCGAGAAATGACGTTGTTATCGAACGTTTGGAAAAAAAAATTTTTTCTTTGGAATTTATTTCACGCCGGGGTGAATCTCAAAGAACAAAGGCAAAAAAATGGGTTGTCTGAGGAGTGAAAAAATTTCAAAATTCCGACTAAAATAGATTAATTTACACAAAAGAATCCTGACATGTGTCGACAACTGGGCCAACATTTATTAACACTCATAATTTATTTTCAAATAGAGTTCGTGAATTAAGACAAATTTTATCGAAAGATGTAGAAGATATTTTCAGGATTTTTATTGGACCTTCCAATAAATCGCCAATAAAAATACTCCTTCAATTCCTGAACACACAGACACAGTATAAGTGGATAATTCCTATCCCCTTTCTTCAACATTCTAATTCAATCTGGAGAAACGGATAAGCACAATCTGGCAACAAAATCCGGTATTGACCACTGCTCGCGCATGCGCAACCCGGCCTCCAAATCTCACTTGTTTAAACAACTGGATTATCCAGATTTGAAACAGGTAGGTATTACGTATGAAAACCTCATTGAAAAACTATAGATTCTCATAGAAACGAATATGAAGCATGTGTAAAATCACATTAGAAACCGGTAGGTATAATGTGTGAAAAGCACATTTGGAAACTGTAGATTCTTATAAGAACTCGTAAAAACGTATAAGAGTTAATGTGTAAGAACCCATTAGAATCAGGTAGGTCTTATGTGTGAAAACCACATTGAAAAACTATAGATTCTCATAAAAACTCGTAGGAACGGATAAGAGTTAGGTATGTGTAAAAACACATTAGAAACAGGTAGGTCTTACGTGTGAAAACCACATTTGAAAACTATAGATTTTTATAGAAACTCGTAGAAACGGATATTAGTTATCTGTGGAAACGCATTAGAAACAGGTTGGTTTTATGTGTTAAAACACATTAGAAACAGGTAGGTATTAAGTGTGAAAACCACATTTAAAAACTATAGATTCTTATCAAAACTCGTAGGAACGGATAAGAGTTATGTGTGAAAACACACCAGAAACAGGTAGGTCTTCTGTGTGAAAAACACATTTGAAAACTATAGAGTCTTATGAAAACTCGTGGGAAAGGAACAAGGACAATTCAATGTAGAAATCGCTTATAAAAACGGATATTATTTACGTTAGGAAATGTCATTAGAAACTGAAGCAATGTGTATGTGGAGTCTCCATTAAATACTGATGAATATCGTATATGGTTCTATACGGTTTCACTATCCAATTAGGATCTCATAAGTTCTCGTACATACATTTTCTATCAGTTTCTATGAGAAATTTTTGGCAGGGATATGAAAGAAAACAACAATAAAATCACTCTCAGCTAACCAGGCTGAAGGAGTTTGAAAAGATTGGGCGCTGGGAAGTCTTTTATATCATTCAGAAGATGTGAATTGTCCTTGTTTTTCAAAATTTCGAGTTGTTCTAGGAGGGTCAATCTGAAGAAATTATCATTATCGTTTATTATAGTAAGGTAATCTTTTGATGTATTGTGACCCAGCTCGTTCAGATGTTTTCCTGAAGCAGATGGTGGCTTATTTTTTACATGTTCAGAAAATCTAATTTTTGCAGCTCTAGTTGTCATTCCTATATAAAATGCCGGGCAGTTAATTTTATAAATTCCGTTTTTTTGGCTCACAGTTTTTATGGGTTTATTATTAATAAGTATATTTTCGAGGGTGGTGTGGGAAATATTTATTGGACTCAGGTTATGTCTACCCAAGAGGAATTGTTGTCTCTGGTTAAGGTTGATGAAATAGGGGATTGCGATGTAGATCCTTTTTACGGGGGTGTGTGGATATATCTTTTAATGTTTTGTTTGTTAATTATGGATGAAAGTATATCGTCCGTATGAACGGGCGTATTCAACCATCCACTGTAGACTGCATGAGACTCCAAAGTAAGTACTTGCGAAATACCGTAGGGTGAAGTGAATGTACGTAGAGATCTAATTTTCGAAGGAACGTCTGGGATGAAACGTAGACATTTACCCGCTAGGTGGGACACTGTAGTATTACATTTTACTCAGGAGTTGCTGCTAGAGAGTAATATAAGCTCTGCCGTTCCATTTGGTTGCTACCGTAGGAGGGGATATGTGACACTAATGACGGCAAACAAGCCAGAAACCGGTCTGTCGTTTTCCTTCTGCGGTAGCAGCACGTTCCGGCGATTTACTTCTTGAATTAGATCTTCGCGAGTCCATTTCTCTCATTTGTAGATAGTTTTGAGTTCCTTGAAGTAATGTTCGTGTGAAAATCTACAAAAATTGCGGTCAGTAACCAATATTCCACACAATACGTTGACGATATACTTACATCCATAATTAACAAACAAAACATGAAAAAGATATATCCACATACCCCCGTAAAAAGGATTTACATCGCCATCCCCTATATCATCAACAAAAGTGTGTTTCTTTTTCCTGTTCCTGATACGACTGAAAGTTGTTTATTTCGAATGGAATGCCCTGTATATTATTAGAAATTCGGAAAGCTGAAGAAATTTGCTTTAATTCTATGTATATCATGCCTATACCTAACTAGTCGAATTTCGGACTCATGAGCATTCATTTGTCAAAATGTCCCTTCAGGATGGTATTCCCATTCGGTATTTGGTAGGCCGGCTATGATTACTATTTGATATTCCTTTTTTACATTATCCTAATGATAAAGGCATCAAGAAACTTGAAAGTCGAACTATTTATATGAATAATTATAAAAAAGGGAAACAATCATGACGAATATTTCAAAATTTGTTCGAATCGCTGGCCGTTAACTTCCAAGCACTTCAAAATGCGGGTGTTGACTGCTTTCGTCCTGGCACATCGGATTTCATTGGGATCCAAATCTTCAAAGGCTTGGGAAATCCTTTCCAATATTTCATCTCTCGAACGCACGGGTGTTTTGTAAACTTGATCTTTCACCTTTCCCCACAGATGAAAATCTAATGGACTAAGATCGGGTGATCATGCTGGCCAATTCCATGGTCCCAAACGCCTTATCCACCGATCGTCAAAAAGTCTCCCCAGTTCAGCACTCACTTCTCTTGTGCAATGTGCGGGAGCTCCGTCTTGTTGGTACCAACAGTTTCGATATTCTTCGAGTGGTAGATTATCGACGAAGCTCTCTACCTCTACAGTATTCTCTATATTTAGGTAGCTTCCGGATGTTAATGACTCCTCGTAAATAGCGTACCTCCATTTGTTGTCCATTAACATACAGAATACATTGAAACTGAATATTTCTTGAAATCCGGCTTCTTTTGGGACATGAGGATTTTCACTTGACCAATTTGTACTATTGAATTTTCCTTCTCTAGAAAATTTTGATTCATCAGTCCAAACAATTTCTAAAAGAAAGGGATCCTCTTGAATGTGTATCAATAACATCTCACGAAATTCAACTCTCTGTTGAGGGTCTTTGGGGCTTCATTGCTTGAACGTTAGTGAATTTATAATCATGCATTTTATGACTTCGCAAGATTCTTTGAACCGATGAAAATTTTATACCTAAATCTGCTACAGCACTTCTTATCGATCACTCGGGAAATGCGTGAAAATATGCTGAGACCATAATCTGGTTGTTTTCTGAACTTACGGGTTTAGGTAAGTTTCTTGGTGCTTTCAAAGTTGATCCAAATGCACTAAAATTGTTCTGAATTCGTATAAATTTCTTGAGGTTCATTGGCGGCCAATTAGGATACGTTTCATTGAATTTTCTACATGTCCTTCAATATGTTATATTCAGATATTTTCACACTACACAATTTTATTTTATTTTTTTTACGGGGAGACAGGGTTTTTTCGGCTGAGGTTTTTCCCTGAGCTCTAGTATCATACGCAGAATGTTATGGTACCCCGTTTTTTTTAACCTCAGCTAGGACCTTTTTGTTTCACTATGTATTGTATTATTTAAGCTCTCTAATTCAAAAGAATATATATATATATATATATATATATGTCCTGCTGATAGTTTCATCACAATGTCCGAAAATAATAAACAAACTCATGAGCACTTCGTTTGAATAGTTTTCTTCCATCGTCTTGAGGGTATTTGCAACTTCAGAAATGACCAAAATGTCGATATTCAAGTTTCTTGGTGACATAATTATTAGGAAAATGTCACAAGGTGCTGGCAAATAGTAGGTAATCATATCCTGCTTACCAAATACCGATTGGGAATACCATTCTGAAGGGACATTTTGACAAATAAATGCTCATAGGTCCAGAATTTGACTAGTTATATTATTATTACCATAGGCATGGTATACATAGAACGAAAGCAAATTTCTTCAGCTTTCCGAATTTACAATAATATACAGGGCATTCCATTCTAAATAAGAAACTTTCAGTCATTTCTTCGAACAACCGAAAAGACTATGTATATTTTTTATCAACCTGTATTGAAGTAACGTAGATCATGCTGATGTGTTGGGAGCATTCATGTATCACCTAGCTCCAAACCAAATTTCAATGCCATAGTGTTTCTCAACCTGAAGTTATCAGCATTTTTAGAGGTCATGATTTCCGGTGAAAAAAATTGACATTAATTTATATTTCGAAATCGGCAACAGATAGGTATAGGGAAATGTCAATAAAAGTTGTCGAGAAAATGTTGAAGATTCCAAAAATAATATAATATACCGGGTGTTCCATTTGAAAAAGCAAAGTTGCTACCACTTTCTAACAGAAGTGGCAACACCGCATTGACGAAAATATTCTAGTTGAGTAGAGCAGGTCCGATAATGCATTCTGTCAAATTTTCAAACCGATCCGATGTCTGGTTCTCCAGAAACGTCTAATGTGCCATCCACCGTGAATCACCCTGTATATATTTGAAAATGGTATGTTTTATTGCCTTTTTTCAAATATTATTAAATATATTCAAAAAAGATTTTACACTGGGGCGAAAAACATGATCAAAACCATTTCTTAAATGGTATGTTTTTTTACCTTTTTGATTATGCATTTATTGGGATTAAGAAGTAAGTATGTATGTATACATACAAACTCATTTCATAATCCCAGTAAAATCATATTAGGAAATAAGTATTATTTCATAATCCCAATAAATTCATATCGAGAAATAAGTAAGTATATACAGGGTGAGTCTTTGACTTGTACATATATTTTAACTAAAGATTCTTGAGGCCAAAAGAAACCTTTTTTTCATTTTCCATTTTTCCGAATTCGGCTCTGTTAAAAAGATATAGCCATTTGAAAAAAAAAATTGGGCTGACTACGCCTCTGAAATGGTCTTCTGGAATTGATGCAAAGTTCATATTTCTCGATAGAAATTGAGTTTATACATTTAGGAAATACTGAAGTACTAACCTTATTCGAATAAAAATGTTGCAAACACGATAATTTCAACAAAAACAGTTAGTTTCATCGGATTATATCTGCAACTGAAAAGACACATTCATCCCACCAAAATAAGTTCCTTCTTCGATTTTTCTGCAGATTAGTTTGTAAACACTAACACTTCTTCATATTCTCCTCGAAATTCCCAAACAATACCATGAAGAAAAACTTTTCATTCAGATTTATTATTAAACAATTATCAAACAACCTAACCTAATATAATTTGTATCGATTCTGTGAATGTTAGCACAGAAATTTCAAGAAAATGTTGTCAGCTTGTTGAAATTTTCATTGAGGTTAAGGATTTTTTACGAAACATAGTATAAATCACGATACACTTGTGTACCGTGGTATAAATATCTATGAATTCTGCCGTTTCCAATCGACTTCGCGCCAAGTTTTAGCACGCATGCGTAGAGCGAATGATTGGTTATGTTTATGTGGACGCCAGCTATAAACAATAACAAACCAGAGTCTCTGATGAACAAACTGCAAACATTATGTGAAGTTCTGAATACATTCAGTGAATTATTGTTCTAATGTGATTGTTTTGTGCAGTGAATTAATATAATCTTAACCGTGTCGAGTTTATAAAATTCCAAGAGGATATTGCTTAGATATAAACATCGACACAGATTATAAGGTAAAGGTATCATTTTATTTTTCATTAATTTCAATTTAATAAGTAGTTTGTATCGAGATTCATCATTCATATCCGAATTTAACTTCAATATGGACCGGTAACTATGAATTTTCAATAGAAACTGTGCGTGTTAAATCCTCCTTGGTCGCCTTGGTGTAAAATTTTATCTCTCAGTTGTGGAATTTTATTATTAAAATATCTCGACAAAGTTGATAAATATTGTGACAACATTGTAAACTCGTTGAAAGACCAGAGAAGGAATAATATTCGATGATATTTATTTCAGAGACGCATTCAGATTATTCTTGAAATTAATGATTTTTTCGTCAAATTTCTCCGGGTAAAATTGGAAATAACTCGAAAACGACGCGTTTTATTGAAAAAAAATAAGAATACTTTTAGTTTCTTAAATGATTGTTTCTTTCGAAAATATTAACCGTTTATCTTTTTAAAGTGGTTTTATGGTGTTTTAGCGTGTATTGATGGGTCGACCACCCTGTAACTTTTATACTAGTAGAGATATTGAATAGGTTTTGATTGAGGAATATGCACCATGAATAGAGTAAAAACTCAACCAAAATTTAGTTCATTCGAAATAACGGTTCCGAAGATATAAACAGAAAAGTGTTTTTTTCATGGATTTTCGACACCCTGTATCTTCGAAACCAAACCGAATTTCGAAAAATGGTATAGGAAAAAAGTGTTTCGTTTGATGAGAGGAATCTACAGTTAAAATATATGTACAAGTCAAAGACTCACCCTGTATACATACATACTCATTTCAAGATCTACATACCAGATGGATGAAGGAAAGCTCAAAAACTCTTGCGTCAGCTTACCTATTTCGTTAATAAGTTCGGATCGCGATAGGGAGATTTCCCGAGAAGGATATAGATCCGCGAAGCAATGAGGAAGACCTGATCGTTGAGTACCTACAGATATAATAAAATAAAATATAAACACCTAAATTTTAATGTGCAGTGGTTGCACAAAAAAACAGATTAAATTGCTTACTTAAACTCGAAAACTACAAAACAAATTATCCTGGTGAAGGCAGGAAGATTCACTGTATTCTATTTTACGAAAAATCCAATAAAATTTCGAGGCCATTGCCAAAATATTCATGCACAATGATTACTAATCACCCATGGTCATTCTATTCTGATCAGACAAGGGAATTCATAAGGGGACAGTATCTCATGCAAACAAAGAGTAATAAAAACGTAAATCAATATACTGAAGGGAAAATATGACTATCATTACGTAGTATCGAAACATGGTGTAACTCACCCTAACCGCTTACATCTTTGAATATCAAAAGTTAATAAAAGAAATGCCAAAAAATAAAAAAAAACAGTTATTATTATTATTATAATGAGATTCTCTCAATGATGAGCCCCAGGAACCCTGTAGACTCAAATTTATACAGTTTGAGTTTTCCCTGTATCTTCATATTGAACTCTCTATTGTTTGTAATGAAAAACGCACAAAATCTCAAAAAATGTTCCGAGTACCATAAACATGACACAATATTACTCTGGAATATCCAATTCACAGAACTTCAAAATTCCAAAAGTCACCATTGTATACAGGGTGGCCAAGAGATTGACGTCAAAAAGAAATAAATTAAAATAAAAAAAACCTTTTTAAAAAAAGCTTTTATTTAAAGGCTCTAAAAAGAAAAAAATAAAATTTTCCTTTTAAATTTTAACTATAAACTTATAACTTCATTAACTTCATCACAATTTATATGATCACAAAAGCTTGTCGCGCGATTAACTCGTGCAAATAAACTAGTACCTAATCAATTGAGTATATTAATCTGCTAAATTTGATTTTTTTTCAGTTTAGTTAAATACTTATAGGTACTAACGCAAACCTCGCCCTCGCGACAAGCTTTTATGATCATATAAATTGTGTATAATGAAGTTATAAGTTGATAGTTAAAATTTAAAAGGAAAATTTTATTTTTTTCTTTTTAGAGCCTTTAAATAAAAGCTTTTTTTAAAAAGGTTTTTTTATTTTAATTTATTTTTTACTTTTTAGTTATCGCTATTTCGCCATCTTGGATGTTCCGCCATATAGCATGCAGAATGACGTCAACATTATTTTTCGAGTTATTCTCAATAAGCTCTTTCATTCGATACCCATATTATAGAAACGCAGCACAAAAAACTATTCCGCCATCATGGATGTTCCGCCATATTGGATTTAGAACTACGTCACAGTATTTTTCGAATTACTCTCAACAAGCTTTTTCATTCGATACCCATATTATATAAATGCATCACAAAAAACTATTCCACCATCTTGGATGGTCCGCCATATTGGATATAGAACGACGTCACATTATTTTTCGAATTACTCTCAACAAGCTCTTTCATTTGATACCCATATTATAGAAATGCATCACAAAAAAACTATTCCGCCATCTTGGATGGTCCGCCATATTGGATATAGAATGACGCCACAAAGCTTATCGTGTATTGTCATCCAATGACAATACACGATATACATGAACCTGTATACAAAATTTCAGCTCAATCGGTTGAAGATATCTGCTTCAAAATTGAGTAGCAAGATTCCACCCGAACATACATACATATTGTTATGTAGCATAGGCTTAAGCATTCCTTAGAATAAGGTGAACATCCTCGAGTGTCGTCGAGGCATCGTCACGTAGTTTATGTCAGCAGTTTTCACTTTCCGTTGTTAAGGGAATAGTTTTACGATTCATTATTATCCAGACCTGCTTCAAATAAACTTGTCTCCAGAAATAAATTGTTTTTTTTAAAAAAGTGATTTTGAGAGGAAAAATCATAATTGGCGACGAGGATGGGATGTTGCTAGTGTGTTAAGGCAAGATCAGAAAAACGTTAAATTCTTAAGAAGAAAAAACCGATCCAGATCCAAGAGGCACACGTGGAATTCATTCCTTTAAGCAACATCCGAAGAAGAGAATCACAGGTACGACGTGAACCCAAAGGAAACACCGAGCACCAGATTCAGACGAGTACAGTGATCGACCAGCCAAGAAGAGTTGCTGAATCCCAGACCGAAGAGGCAGAGGACCAACCCCGACTGGAGCGACACGAGAACCCCCCTCAAGAATCACCCTGCGGAGTTTTGGAAGTAGCACCCCAAGCACCAGGTTAAAAAACAAAAGGTCAAAAAACAAGTAAGTTGGGCTGTCATAATAATCCCAGTTCTATCCTATCCCTGGACCAAAAGATAAGGTAACATTTTATTTATTTTCAACATTTTTTTTGATTTCATAAAATCAATTTCTCCTCCATCATTGAGTTGTCTCACTTTCTTGTATCATTAAATTTCAAGAGTAGACCATCAAAAATTAATCTATAATCATTGATTCGTTAATCGAACAATTTAACTCGCTTAAAGTAAATAGTAAGAAACAATCGAAAATGACTACTCCAAACGAAAATCGTGTTGTAATAGATCTCAACACTGTCAAACATTTTGGTGAATTATTACCTAGATTCAACGGAAACCCTAATGAATTACAAACGTTTCTTATAGAAGCACAAAATTTCGTGAGTCAATTCGGAAGCACAAATAATGAATTGATCAACAGATATTGTTTTGCAACGATAAAATCAAAATTGATTGAACAAGCCAAAACTATAGTGTATTCCGGACCATCTTGCAATACATGGACAGAATTGAAGCACACATTAAATAGTAAATTCGGTTTTAAGATTGGTACTCCAAAGTGAGTACCAATATATGAAACGAAAACCAAAAGAATCTTTAACAGATTTTATTGAAAGAGTAAAAGCCATAAAACTACAATATGACTATCAAATTCAATTACAAGGATTATCTGCTACAGAAATTAATGTTTACCGAAATTTATCAGATAAAATTGGAAATACTGTTTTATACAACAACGTAGATGAAAATTCCAGAAACCTTTTAGACCTGCAACCAAAACCTTTCGATGATACATGTAATCTATTAGAGAATAGAGAAATCAAAAGACAACAACTTTATTTACCAACGATTCCAAAAACCACCACTTTTCATCCAAATGCTTTATCAAGCGAACGGCAGAATAATAGTCAAATTTATAATCAACGTCCTTCGACTAGTAGAGAATGGCCGTCCCAACCAATATCATTAAAATTTAATAGAATACCGGAGCCTAAATTTGCAACTAATAGTCAAGTTTTCGGAAAACCGCGAGATGTGTTCAAACCAAACCCAAATCAACCATTAAATCTACCAAAACCGGAACCAATGTCAATCAGAACAAGAAATTATCCTATTAAAAGGCCAGCTAGCAGTCAAATTCGCCAAGAGCCCCCGAATAACCGGCATTTTTTCAGAAAAACCGGACCGGCTGATTTCATATCGGAAGAGCTTACTAATACGGAAAATTTCGAAATTGAAGAATTTGAAGTAGAGCCAGAAATTGATTGTAATGACGACATAGATAATGAAAACGAAGTGGAAAATATCGAACAAGGAGATCAAAATTTTCAAACATTAGCCTACAAGCATCACATGACCTAAATTTTACGAAAGAACATTTGGCAACTTTACCATTCATCAAATTAGAAAACCCAGCCTGTAAACTGTTGATTGATAGTGGTAGTTCTATGTGTATAATTGATCCAGCTGTAGCTTACAGTTTATTCCCTGAAAATATCTATGAAGAACACTCATATTTCAGAACAGCCGTGGGTAAAGACCATAGTAAATACAAAGTTGCTTTTCCTCTTAATTCATTTGGCCTAGATAACACATATCCGTTCGTTATTTATAAATTCCATACTCAATATGATGGTGTTATAGGTGCTAATCTATTGAAAGATTTAAAATTAAAATTCGATTGGAAGAACCATGAATTAGGAAATGATGTAAAAACTCAAAAATTTTATCTTCAACAAACTAGCCCAAATGAAACTCTTCCCATTAAATTAGACCATTTAGATAATAATATTCGAAATCAATTAACAAAAATATTACAAAGTCACAAGCAAGCTTTTCAATTACCAAACCAGCCACTAAATTTCACAAATAGTGTTAAACACCATATTAGGACTATCGATGAAAATCCAGTGTACGTAAGAAGGTATAAATACCCGGAGATACATAAACAAGAAGTTAAAAATCAAATTCAAGATTTGTTAACTAAAAATATTATTAGACCAAGCATCTCCCCGTGGTCGTTCCCTATCGTAATTGTTCCCAAGAAAACTGACCAATCAGGTAATCGAAAATGGCGAATGGCAATAGACTACAGAAAATTAAACGAAAAAACGATCGACGACAAATTTCCTATCCCAAACATTGAGGAATTATTAGACCAACTCAAAAATGCCAAATATTTCAGCGCCCTAGATTTAGCTAGTGGCTTTCATCAAATAGAATTAGACAAAGAATCTATCGAAAAAACTGCATTTGCTACAGATGAAGGGCATTACGAATTTCTGAGAATGCCCTTTGGCCTCAAAAATGCACCATCAACTTTTCAGCGTGCCATGAATAAAATCTTGAAACCAGTAATCAATAAAATATGTGTAGTATACATTGATGATATACTAATTTTCTCAGAAACTCCAAAAAAACATCTAGCCGACATTCAAACAGTTCTACAACTTTTAGAGAAAGAAAATCTCAAAATTCAACTAGATAAATCTTATTTCTTTCAGAGAAAAATTATATTTTTAGGATACAAAATTTCAGAAGAAGGCGTAGAGCCAAATCCCGAAAAAATTGAAATTATCAAAAATTTTCCCATGCCTAAATCAGTTAAAGAAATAAAATCCTACCTTGGTATGATAGGTTACTATCGGAAATTCATTCCAAATTTCTCTAAATTAACTAAACCTATGACAAAATATCTGAAAAAGGATAATAAACTTGATATTCATGATCAGGAATATATCGATGCATTTTATTCAAGTCGAAATCTCCTCATGAATTATCCAATTCTGCAACACCCAGCTTTTAGCAAACCTTTTGTGTTGACAGCTGACGCATCCCAATATGCTATAGGAGCTATCTTATCACAAGGAACTCCCCCAAATGATCTTCCTGTCGCGTATGCAAGTAGAACTCTTAATGAAGCGGAAATCAAATATTCGACAATAGAAAAAGAACTTTTAGCGGTAGTATGGGCAACAAAATATTTTAGATCCTATTTATTCGGTCGAAAATTTACTATCTACACCGATCATAGACCCTTGACATGGTTATTTTCCCTCAAAGATGCATCTTCACGATTGATGAGGTGGAGAATAAAATTAGAAGAGTTCAACTTCGAGATCAAATATCGAAAAGGAGTCAACAATAATGCGGATGCAATCTCTCGCATAAAAATTAACGAATTAAACATAAACGATCCCTCGGATGATGATTTAGACACAGAATCAATTATTCCTCAGATAACACATGAAGACCTAGAATTGTCCCAGAAAGAATTAGACGAAATTATTACGAAAGCATGTTCAGAAGATGTCCAAGATGAACAATCTTCCTCTCAAACTATTCATAGTAATGCAGAAGATCCCATATTAGAAATACCATATACCGAACGTTCCCTGAACTCATCAATGAATCAAATAATATTTCAGAAGACTAACGTTTTCAAAATCGAAAAATTAAAATTGCATAAGAACACTCGTATTAGACTCATTGTCTCAATACAGACATCAGACGATTTCACTAAATTCTTAAAGGAATATGTCAGCCCGAATAAACAGTATGGTATATATTTCAGATCGAAAGAATTAGAAAAAATATTTTTGACAATGACACAAAATATATTCAAAGCTAACGCTTTTTCTTTCAAAATTTCTAATTTACTTTTAGAAGACATAGAAACAGAAGAAGAACAACAAGAGAAAATCAAATTATTTCATGAAACCAAAACCAAACATAGAGGTTTTCAAGAAAATTTAGAGAGCATTAAGAGACGTTTTTATTGGCCCAAAATGGACAAAGATATCAGATCGTATATTAACTCTTGCGAAATTTGTCAAAGTCAAAAATACGAGCGACAACCGACCAAACTGATTTTTAAAAGTAATCCAGTTGGAGAAAAACCATTCTCTCATTTATACATGGATACCATCGTTATGAATAGAACCCCATGTTTGACTATAATAGATTCATTTTCACGACATGGTCAATGCTATATTTTAAATAGCAAGACTGCAACTGAAATTGCCAATCAACTTACTAGTTATTTTTCCAATCACGGTATCCCAGAAAAGATAACCTTAGATAACGGAACGGAATTCAAAAACCAAATTATACAAGATCTAGCAGAAACTCATAAAATATCACTTCATTTTATAACGAATTATAATCCTACCTCCAACGCCATAGTTGAACGATTTCATTCCACTCTGATTGAACAGATTAGAGTATTAGACGAAAAAAATATTTCATTGACAGAAAAAATGAATAGAGCGCTTTTAAGTTACAATAATTCAATACACTCTGCGACATGTTATACACCCCTACAAATCATTAAATCAGATTTGAACTATAACACACCAGTGGAAAAATCTACTCATGAATAAATTTCGGAATACATCCATCAATATCGCGAAAACATGAAAGAAATCGCAGATCATTTAAACTCTCGTAAAGAAAAACAAAAAACGAAACTAGACCAAACCAATTAGAACATGCAACAGGTGAAAGAGCTAGATGAGACGAAACCAGCTTATTTAGTCATACCGAAAAAGGAAAAATTAGATCCAAAATTCAAAAGAACTAATATAAAAATTCTAGATGATATTCGTATCAAGAATCCTGATTCTCAGAAAATATATCACAAGAACAAAATCAAGCAGAGAAAATAATAATTGTTTTTCTCTCTTTCAGAGCAAAAAAAAAATGAGACCCATTTCTCTTCTCCTCACTCTTCTATTCTTCCCGACTTATAAATCGTTAAAATTCCAAGAAATAAAACACAATGTTATTCCCTTTTTCGTAGACAAAACGCATATCAGTGAGTCAAAACACATATTGATGTACCATTATAATTTAAGTGATATTAGCAAAATATTAAATGATCATTATATCTTAGTAGATCAGTTAGATTCAGTCAGTTCCACTAGTATGGTTTCGAACTATGTGGAATCGATAAAAACCCAATTAAAACAAAATGAGATCCTACTCAAAAATTTGTATTCTTCTAGACATAAACGAGGTTTAGTAAATGTTGGTGGACATATAGCTAAAATATTATTCGGTACACTTGACAGTGATGATGAATCCTTATACTTGAATTATTTTCACTCTTTTGAAAATAAAATCCAGTCATTAAAAACAGAACAAAATCAAATTATAAGTGTTGTGAGATCTATGACAGCAAAATATTCCAATATTACCAGTCAAATCATAAGAAATTATAATCATTATCGATTGGTTCAGAACGATATTAATCGACTCATTCTTACACAATTCGAAGAATTAACTATAAATAGAATTCTGACCGAAATCAACACAGCCATCAGCTTTGCGAGACTTCATCTCCTACATGAAAGTATTTTGCCTTTAGATTTATTCCATGATTTTGTAAATTCAACAGATTTCATGAAACATCTATACTATTTAAAAGATTTTTACTCTGTCTGCTATACTTCGGTACAGTTAAGAAATAATCATGTAATCTTTATAATCGAAGTACCATTAACTTCTCCAAATTCTTTGGATACCTATCATCTTCAATATGTCCCATACCGAAATGTTACCCTCATCGAACAGCCCAAATAGTTATTGGCCAAGGGAGAACAAATCTTATGGTCTATCAACGAAGAATGCCCCAAGGTGGAAAATTGGTGGATATGCCCACAGAATTTACTACGACCAGTTCCCAGATGTATGAAAGACTTAATTTTCCAGAAGAAAGAAAATTGTGAAAGACATCGCGTTCAGTGCAGAGACGATTTAGTGAAGTTATCACCGAGAAAGTTTCTATCGACCGGTAATGTGCAAATCGACGAAGTTTGTAAAGACCATACAGAATATTATAAACTTAGTGGAGTTTATTTGATAGAAACCGCATGTAATATTACGAATAATTTTAAGTTCTTTTATAATGAAGAAATTTCCAACATTTTTCATAATGTGCCCCTCCTTAATATGAAAACAGAAACAATTGAAAATCTTACTATACCAGATTTATTATTTGACAATTCGACTTTCCAGGAAACTATTTTTAATTGGAAAATCCACCCTAACCATGTATCTTCTATTTATTTCATGTTCAACCTAATTATTATCATGATGATAGCATATTGTCTGTATAAGATTTTTATTGATAAATTCACAAATATTGTTAAAACTCATAAAAATAATTCAACCATTGATGCTGAAATTATTTCTTAAAAAAAAGGGGGACGTGTTATGTAGCATAGGCTTAAGCATTCCTTAGAATAAGGTGAACATCCTCGAGTGTCGTCGAGGCATCGTCACGTAGTTTATGTCAGCAGTTTTCACTTTCCGTTGTTAAGGGAATAGTTTTACGATTCATTATTATTCAGACCTGCTTCAAATAAACTTGTCTCCAGAAATAAATTGTTTTTTTCAAAAAAGTGATTTTGAGAGGAAAAATCATAATTATATACATACATACAATGCAAGTTAAATAAAAGCTTTTGAAAAACAGGTCCCTCGTATCATGGGCTATTCGAATCACCCCCATGTATGTTATGCGATTCGTCACGGTTTCCGAGTTATGAATTTTTTTAAGAACTTTGAGAATTCTCGACTTGATCATCTTAAAAAAGATATTAAAAAAAAAGTACAAGACTTCTCTGTGAAATTCTTCTGTAACTTGATCTTCATGAATTGTACTTTTATACATAAAATAACCAGATTCGTAACTCTGATAAAAAGAGGAAATGTTGGCAGGGACGGGCCGAAGCCAAATTTTTGGGGGGGATAGCTTCGCAAATTTTCCAACTGTGCATTAGAGGATTAGAAAACCAATGGTTGAAGGGGGGGTGATATTTTGGATTGCGAGTCAATGTACATAATGTCTACAGGATTACACAGCATCTGCTATAATTTTTTGTATGTTTCGATTTTTAAGTTCAATTCCGAAGAAAAATAAATGATTTATTCAAGTGTACTGAAAAAAGTCCACATACCACACACTTCACTTTGAATCTTTTTCGGTCCATTTTTGCTTGCTTACTTAAGGGGCCGTTATACTTCGGCCAACAGCTACGGCACCGATTCTCCATTCAAAAAGTGCCTTTCATTTGTCAAAGTTCACGCCCTCAATTTTTCACCTTAAAGCTTGATTTTTTTTAAATTGATGTTGAAGGATGTCTTGAGGGCACTCCAATTTCTTCTCTTTGATAAAATTATTTTTTGCATGAAAAAATCGGCTACGGCTACTCCATTCCAAAAGTGCCTTTAATTTTTCCAAGTTTACGCCCTAAATTTTTAACCTGAAAGCTTGATTTTTTCTTCAAATTGAAGTTGAAGGATGTCTTGAGGGTGATTTTTTCTTTCTGAAAAAATTTTTTTTTCGCATGAAAAAATCGGGTTCAATTTGAGAGTCTATGAAAACTGACTTCATAATCGTTTTTCGGCGGTTGTTCATCAATTTTTTTTTTCTGAAAATTCATTGGAGTGCCCTCGACGAATAAATTTTCTATATTTGAAAAAAATACATTTGAACAGGCGCTTAATCAATGCAAAAAATTATGGAACTACTGAAAAGACTTCCGGAAAGTGTGAAATCGCAGAGAACTGTCTGAAGTTCCAGGAGAATTAAAAAAAAATCAAGCTTTCAGGTGAAAAATTGAGGGCTTGGAAAAATGAAAGGAACTTTTTGAATGGAGAATCGGTGCCGTCGGCCAGAGTATAACGGCCCCATAACAGATTTACGTGTTGAACGGAGATTCGATAGAATAATGAATGAGAAAAAAAAAATACCGACCGAGAGAAATAGCGCTAATTGGTACCAGATGGTTTTTTATGACACACTGACACAGTCGATGCGGCCAAACTGAGAAATTCACAACTACCTGCTGAGAGATAACGTGAAAGATGAAAAATTGTTCACCTTTTCGAAAATTCAAACACTTGGTAGCAATATCGGAATAAATACCATTTATTGCTGGTTATACACATTGCACATTGGGCCAAATCTGCCAAATATAATCTAACAAGAATTTTTACAATTGTCGCTATTCTCTGCATGCTTTTGTCCGGCTAAACGTGGGCTTAGTTCTACCGGTTTGATAAGCATTAATTTCAAACTTTATTTAAAAAAAGTCAAATTCATTCACATTTCAAGAAAACTTTTGTTGAAATATGTAGGTATTCCATATTCCAACTCAATTGAAACTTTTCCAACTGCTTCGAAATTTTCCCAACTTCTTCGAAACTTTTCCAACTGCTTTGAAATTTTTCCAACTGCTTTGAAATTTTTCCAACTGCTTTTAAAATTTGCCAACTCTGTTCAACATTGGGGGGGGGGATAGTCTCCCCCATCCCCCCCTTAGGCCCGTCCCTGAATGTTGGTCTCAAGTGAGAAAGTTACGTGATTTGGATTATGATCTGAATTTTCGAATTCGAATCAAAAATGTAAAAAGGCTAATTCACGGTTCCTTAGTATGCTCAAAAACTGCGCTCAACAGTCAGCTTTTAGAATCATCGATAAAAAATGGTACTTAACACTCTACTTTTGCTAGAATTAGATTTTTCTGATCAAGTTATGATAGAAAATGCTGAAAATTAATGAAAATTAGCTTTAGATGTTAGTCAAGAAAAGTTCTAGATAAAAAAAAGGTATGGCAAAATACCAGGATAATGTAAATAGAAAGATATTTATTTATAAAATTTAAAGTAGGTTTTCAAAGTGGCCACCTCCACGAGCAGATGGATCGGACGCAGTCGACCAATCAAGGGGCCCCCACGCTCACCTGACCTTAATCCCATCGATTTTTTCGTTTGGTTGATTCAAGAGATGCCGAACGTGTCCTAAGAAAGGGCAGTTTTTATGCGATTAAAAGAAAATTTTCTATGGTGGTGTAGAATACGTATTCAGGCTAGAGGTGGCCACTTTGAAAAACTACTGCATATTTTATAAAGAAAATTTTTTTTATTCACATTATGATGTGTGATTTATTGCCATACCTTTTTCTTTTTTTATCTAGAACTTTTCTTGACTAACATCTAAAGCTAATTTTCATTAATTTTCAGCATTTTCTATAACTTGATCAGAAAAATCTTAAAATGGCAAAAAATAATTTTGTAGTAAATGTCTTGTTCTTTGATTTTTTCCCCTCGATTACTTTGAAGGCTAATTCTAGCAAAAGTAGAGTGTTAAGTACCATTTTTTATCAATGATTCTAAAAGCTTACTGTTGAGCGCAGTTTTTAAGTAGTATACTAAGAAACTGGTCTGGGAGAGAGGAACGAAAGAGGGGACTTATTGAGCTTGTTCGCAGAAGAATAAGAATAAGTGATAGCAAACACGTGGTTCAAACTTCCTCCTAGAAGGTTGTATACATGGAAGGCACCTGGAGATACAATTGAGTGCGTAATCAGAAATCAGATTGACTACATGCTTGTAAACCAGCGATTCCGAAATAGTTGTAAGTCAGTGAAAGCCTACCCGGGAGCCAACATACAATCAGACCATAATCCCCTGATAGGAGTTTTCGAAGTCTGAATGAAAAAAAATTAGAACGAAAAGCATTTGCAAGTATCTACGAAAACTAAAGGATCCACAAGTACAAGAACAAGCAAGAACGTCTATGAACGATGGAATAAAATCAAAACAACATCTAACACAAGAAGAACAGTTGAGTGAATTCAGTAAGACAGTTGAACTTATCAAGGAAAATGTATTAAGATCGGATATAAAAAAGAAGAAACCCTGGATGACCGACGAAATTCTAAGATTAATGGAGGAACGACGAAAGAAAAGGGATGATATCAATGCATACAATGGACTGAATAGAACAATCAGAAAGAAGATCAGAGAAGCGAAGGAAGAAGAGATTATGGCGCAATGTGGTGAAATAGAGACACTGCAGAGAAAACATGATGATTTCAACGTACACAGGAGAGTAAAGGAATTGACCGGAAAATGTAGAAGCAAACAAATAACTATGCTGGAAAACAAAGAAGGAAAAATCATAGTTGACACTGCAGAACTCAAAGACGTTTGGAGGTCATACATAGAGCAACTATTTCATGACACACTACCCGAACAACCAGAGACAGTCGATGATACAGGACCATGTATATTACTCGATGAAGTTAGAGCAGCGATAACATCTTTGAAAGAGGGAAAATCTCCTGGTCCTGATAACATCAATTCCGAGTTTTTGAGGCTTCTGGATGAAGAAGGCATTGGATGGATAACATCAATACTCAATCGGATATATATATAAGTGGTAAGATTCCTCGTGGGTGGCTCAAATCGGAATTCATCACGTTACCAAAAAAGATGGGAACAAAAAAATGTGAGGACTATAGAACTATAAGTCTAATGAGCCATCTTCTGAAATTGTTTCTCAAGGTCATCCATAAGAGAATATACCGAAAGTGCGAGGAGCAGATGTCTCCAACTCAGTTTGGATTCCGAAATGCAGTAGGAACAAGAGAAGCCCTATACAGCATACAAGTTTTATTTCAACGATGCCGAGATATGAACTGCTCTGTGTATGCATGTTTTGTCGACTATAAGAAGGCCTTTGATCGAGTTCGACACCATAACATGATACAGATACTGAAAGACATTGGCTTGGATGGAAGGGACATTCGAGTGATAGCTGATCTGTACTGGAATCAGTCTGCTTCAGTCAGAGTCGGTAATGAGAGGACAGAGGAGACGAGGATACTCAGGGGCGTGAGACAGGGATGCATTCTCTCTCCATTGTTATTCAATCTTTATTCAGAATTCATATTCAGGGAGGTTTTAGAGGATGCTGAACTCGGCATTCTGCTCAATGGAGAGAGAATCAATAATATCCGATACGCTGACGATACGATGAAAAAATTGTTTACAAGCTATCACATAACACTGAACACCAAAATAAGACTCCTGCGTTGTTATGTCTTTTCCGTCTTGTTCTACGGTGTAGAATCGTGGACTCTCACTCAAGCCACAACAAAGAAGCTTGAGGCGTTCGAGATGTGGTTTTATCGGAGGATATTGAAGATATCGTGGATAGATCACATAACTAACCTGGAAGTTCTCAGAAGGTTGGGTAAAAACATAGAAGTAGTGGAAACTGTGAAAATTCGGAAACTCCAATACCTTGGGCACATAATGAGAAATGAAGAAAGATTTCAGTTACTGCAGAGCATATTGCAGGGCAAAGTGATGGGAAAACGGGGTGTTGGAAGGAGACGAATTTCATGGTTGAAAAATCTCAGAACCTGGTATGATGTGAGCACTACCGAGCTATTCCGAGCAGCAGTCAACAAGATGAAGATAGCATGTATGATAGCCAACATCCGGAACGGATAGGCACTGGAAGAAGAAGAAGAAACCGAGAATAATCCAATTCACGTAACTTTTTCACTTGAGAACAACATTTCCATAATTTTTATCAAAGTTACGAATCTGGTTATTTTATGTGTAAAAGTACAATTCATGGAGATAAAGTTACAAAAGAATTCCACAGAGAAGTCTTGTACTTTTTTTTTAATTTCTTTTTTAAGATGGTCAAGTCGAAAGTTCTCAAAGTTCATAAAAAAATTTATAACTCGAAAACCGTGAAAAATCGCATAACATACATGGGGGTGATTCGAATAGCCCATGACACGAGGCACCTGTTTTTTTCTTTTAAACGTCAATCTCTTGGCCACCCTGTAATTAATTAATGAATTAATTAATTGATGAAGAACTTTGTTTTTTGTTTTTCCTAAATTAATTTTTTTCTATATAACTATACAGGGTCTTTCACGAGGAACCTCACCCATATTTATACGGGAAACTACTGAACGTATTTTCATGGAATTCAGCACTTATGAGTATTTCACGATGCTGATGAAATCTAAAATATTTTCAAGGCATGAGCACCTCCGGTTTTTCCGGAAATGACGTCAACTTCCGTTTTTCAAATTAGAACACCATTTTTTTATTGCAGAAATAGATTCCTTAGAAAATTTCAAGTTATTTTGATGTAACATTTTTCAGTTTTGGTTGGAAAATTCTCTCTGAGCGGGAAAATTCGAAAAAAAAATCGAAAATAGAGCTCCGCTGAAACAAGAATAACTTCGAGGTTTTTGGATGGAAAATTTTCATTTTTGGGATTTTCCAAGATGTAAGATTGATGTATCCACTTTGAAAATCGAAATCGCGATTCATGATACAGGGGGTGAAAAAATCGCTCTCAAAGTTAGGGATGACAAAATCGTGAAAAATCTATTTTTTCAAATTAGAACCCTATTTTTTTATGGCAAATATTGAATTTACGTTAAAAAAAAGTGAGTGTATGCATCACACCCTTGCCCTAAAGTGGATATTAACTCAGAAAATATCCATTTTAGGGCAAGGGTATGATGCATATACTCACATTATTTTTCAACGTAGATTCAATATCTGCCATAAAAAAATGGGGTTCTAATTTGAAAAAATTGATTTTTCACGATTTTGTCATCCCTAACTTTGAAAGCGATTTTTTCACCCCCTGTATCATCAATCGCGATTTCGATTTTTAAAGTGGATACATCAATCTTACATCTTGAAAAATCCCAAAAATGAACATTTTCCATCCAAAAACCTCGAAGTTATTCTTGTTTCAGCGGAGCTCTATTTTCGATTTTTTTTTCGAATTTTCCCGCTCAGAGAGAATTTTCCAACCAAAACTGAAAAATGTTACATCAAAATAACTTGAAATTTTCTAAGGAATCTATTTCTGCAATAAAAAAATGGTGTTCTAATTTGAAAAACGGAAGTTGACGTCATTTCCGGAAAAACCGGAGGTGCTCATGCCTTGAAAATATTTTAGATTTCATCAGCATCGTGAAATACTTATAAGTGCTGAATTTCATGAAAATACGTTCAGTAGTTTCCCGTATAAATATGGGTGAGGTTCCTCGTGAAAGACCCTGTATATCGTAATTATTCGACTTGTCCCATTCAAAATTTTTTTGTCCAAAAGGGTGTAATGAATTCTTTCTTGATATTAAGAAAGCGGAATATCAGTTGTCTTCATAGATGTTGTTAACTCCAGTGCAGAGATAGCTCTCGTTTCCTTGGCTTCGATGAGCATCAAAAGATGACACGAAAACCTAAATCTTCACATGAGGCCTTTTTGAAGGGCTGGTGCTATGAATGGTGGGCTCCATCCAAATGAAAAACATATTTTTTGTGGTTGTTCAAAATTCATATTTTTCATTTGTTGGATACCACAAAGTTCATACTGTGGATGGACTTAGTCGGTTAAGAATTCGCTAAGTCTACAAATTCCATCCCCGGACTCGCCCACAAAAGATGCTTATACCGATAGTGTCCTGTCAGCAGTCTCACCATACACCGAAGCTCTATCCGCCCTGAGGGTCAGTTCCATAATCGAAAATAAAGTCTCCTTTTCCTTGAGGAGTCCCTTTTACAAATGAAAAGTGTTCCATAAAGTATTCTTCATCATAAAGTCCGGATATTGGCCTTTATATGGAAGAGAAAGTATCCCTTTTCTACGCGCATGCTCTATTACTATAAAACATATAACCTCGTTCTGTTCTGTTATTTCAGTTCGATAAACAAGCAATAAATCACTAGATCTCACAATAGCCAGCCCTAAGAAATTCGACAGTTACGAACAAATGGGAGCTTTATCTAAAGGAGGGTTTGGTTATGTTTATGGAACCGTATGCACTTTCAAACTCTCTTTAAAGGCAATTTTCTTGAAAAGCGGCATTTACTGAAAGGAGCCTTTTCGTAAAGATTATGGAGCTGGGCCTTAGTCCTGGAGATCTTCTCCAGAGGAGGGTCGTGTTCTGTATGTGCCATTCCTGTAACGCTGCCCTATAGTGGTCCATTCTAAGGCCGAAGAAGGATTCAGGTCCAACGGGTTTAACCCTAGATGCACTTTTCGCGAGAACATCAGACTTCTCATTACCCCCAATGCCACAGTGTCTGGCACTAATAAGAGAGTCACTTTGTTGCCTCTGGCCAGTTGTTCTATGGTATTGCGGCATTTCCAGGTAAACACTGAGCACTGGCAGTTAGATTCCATAGCTGTTATTTGCCCACGAATAATTGCCATCCCTTCAAATTCATAAGTTTTATTTATGAATATACAGGGTGTTGCATTCGAAATAACGAAGTTTAGATTCGTTTCCGGTAAAACCGGAATACGTCTAAAGAAACACTTAAAAAAATCACCCTGTATATCTGGAGCATGCAATGATAAAAAATGTCTGGATGATGTCCAATTTCTATTCGACATTTGCTCCTCTGATGAATGTTTTTCCTGGATGGTATAGTATACCGTTACAACTGCCGATACTGGTCAGATGGAAGTTCTCATATTCTGCGTGAAACACACACTCAAACATCCCAAAAATTTGATGTCTGAGCGGGCACCTTTTTCTTGAAAGTCAATTCGGCAAGCGAATGCTACCTTTAGTTACTACAAGAATTAATTAACCCCCTACATATTGACATCTTTGAAAAAGACAATCATAATTCGGGGCCACGTTTTATCCAGCAAGATGGAGCTTCGCCTCATAATGCCGCTACTGTCAGGCAATTTTCATATACGAACTTCCCCAAGAAGTCCTGATACCCATTACCCAGATCTGGACTGGACCTTTTGTGTCGTCAGACGTGTTAAGTTTTATTAGTTTACAGACTTCATCGAATGTTATACCACTTTCTCGAAAAGAGCTATCCATTTGATACATTTTGTGGAATATAATACGTATGAAAAAAGTGCCGTTGGTCCGAAACAGTTGATGAGCACTGGGCAAAAAGTGGCGTTGCTCCAAGAGCAGTTGATGAGCACTGGTAAAATATATTTTCCGCCCCTCTTAAATTAGCCGAATTTTTGAAAAATGTAAAAATCTCAAAAACTGCATTGTTCAGCCCTTATCTCCGATAATTATATTTGTATATTACATACACCCCTTACCTTTTTGGCGATGCTGAACAAATTGCTTCTGCTGCCACCCCCTCCCAACCAAGCCAGGAAATCTTCTATTTGGTGACAACATTGCCTGTTCCCCATGCGATGAACAATGGTACCTGGAGCTTTTGAGCGCTAGTTTATCCATCTTGCAAGTAGATCCGAATTTTCCAGTTTAAGAAACCAATTGAATAAAATTTGTCAGCGCTCAAAGGAATCGTCATTGATCCGGGTTCTTTCGCTAGAGAAATCATGTTATTTCTCGATATTTGGCTAAGTTCATACATGGTGTTTCACCATAAACTGGACAAACATATAGAACCTTGTAGTTGACACCGAGAAAGTCATTCTTGCCTCAGTTTTCGAAGCACGAGTGAGATACAGGGTGTTTAATGTCTACTTTGAGCAATATTTTGTGAACTGTGATGAGTTATACGTGATATTTGAAATAACGGTTTCTGGTCACATCTTAGTATTTTTGTGGGCTCAAATGAATTGTGGTGTAGAATTTTGCAAAAAAAAAATTCAAAATGGCGTACTCGATTTTCTGAGATTTTCCGGGAAAATTTTTTTTCACAATTTGAAGTCCACTTTTTTTCTACATGTCTTCAGTGAAAAAAAAATTTCGCCCAATATTTTTGTAATTTTTCATGGTTGAACTATCTTCGATTCTGAATACTTAGGTGAAAACAGAATGAAAAAATATCAATAGGTTTTTCTGAAGCCTCCCGAAGACTATGCTCGGTGTACTTTCTTAATTTTTATTTGAGAAACTGGAGGCCGTACGACGGTCGAAGTTGTGCTGATGGGCTGCCAGAATGACTCGGATAAAAATATAAAATTATAAACCAAAAAAATTTTTTTCAAAAAACTTTGGTAGGAATCGAACTCTACGAGTATGAATTGGATTAATTCTAATCCTATAAATCTCCGTTACCTTAGCAACATACGTTAATCGAGAGTGTAGAGTTCGAATCTTACCGAAGTTTTTTGAAAAAAAAAATATTTTTTGTCATTTTTTTATTTTTTCGACAAAATTTTTTTTTGTTTATAAATTCATATGTATTTCTATCTGGGTCATTCTGGCAGCCCAGCACCACAATTTTGGCCTTCGTACGGTCTCCAGTTTTTCAAATAAAAATTATGAAAGTACTCCGAGCGTAATCGAAGGCTACAAAAAAAAAACCAATTGATATTTTTTCATTCTGTCTGCACCCAAGTATTCAGAATTGTAAATAGTTCAATGATGGAGAGTTCCATTTTTCTTCACTGAAGACATGTAAAAAAAAGTTGAGTTCAAATTTTGAAAAATTTTTGCACGGAAAATCTTAGAAAAACGATTACGTTGAGATTATTGTTTCCAAATTGGCAACCAAGAAAAAAAATTCAAACTCTGCAGGTTTTCCGCCATTTTGAATTTCTACACCACAATTCAATTGAGCCCTCAAAAATACTAAGATGTGACCAGAAACCGTTATTTCGAATTTCACGCATAACTCCTCACATTTCACAAAATATTGCTCAGAGTAGACATTGAACACCCTGTATCCTGTATCTCGCTTTTGCGTCAAAAACGGTGTATATGCCATAAGGCAAAATTGACTTTCTCTGTGTCATCTACACGGCTTTATATGTTTGTCAAATTTATGGTGCAACACCCTGTATATGGTTTTCGTTGCTCAATCAGCATGTAGTTTGTATACCTACTATTATCCATCTAAATGTCAAATTTCGTATAGATCGAAAGCGCCGTTTTGAAATTATAAGAAAAAAAATTGGAAGGGCAATATTTACGGAACCACTTGGCACCCATCATTTTTGGTAGTATGAGAGTACTGCTCTTTGCAGTAAATGCGAAAGGTATCCTTGTCACCTTGTGATTTATCGTCTTTTTCTTCTTCTGAGCTGGACTCTTTAGATTTTTGTTTTGTCAATTTCTTGTTTTTTTCTTTTTGTACCACAATCTTCCTCTTCACCTCTTGTATTAATTTATTTTGGGTACCAATTCCTGATTTCATTCACCTTTTGGAGCAGCCTTTTCCAAAGACTTTCCATTCATTCTTTTTTCAACCCTATCTTCAAGATTTGATTGAGGAACATCCATCTGGTCAAACCGGGTGGTATCCGGTTATGCCCCACGAGAATTTTCCGATTTTGCCCCAGAGCATATACAGAGATTCATACAACCAAACAACTTACATATCAAATTATGTATTGGCAATTATCGTAGAATATAGTTAGATCAATCTGTAGGTAGGAATAAATTTATGTAAAATAAGATTACATACCTATCTCGTCATTTACAGGGAAGTGAGCAGGGAAATGGGCAGGGTGAGTATGTAATCACTTCCCTTCTGCTTCCACTCGAGTTGCCACTCGCGCTGCCGGTCACTCCCTAAATTGGCGGTTTTTCGTGCGGCATTCAAAAGTGACAGGGAGTGATCACATTCTGCCCAGTTACTGTCGTGCGAGCGTTGCGTATACTCCATTCACTTTTATAAAGTATCGCGGTTGGCCAAGTTTTAGGTTTATCAAGTTTTTTTACCCGAAGGTTGGTACTTCTAAATTACATTACGTCAATGAATAAATTTCGGAGAGGTTGCCGATGTTTATTTATCATTATTAAATATTAATTATTAATTATCAAGCCTGGAGACCAAGAATGCCGAAGGTTGTTTCGAAAAAGCAGGGGCAAACTATCAGGAAGTGCTATTTGGAATTAAAATCTGTGCATTCTAAAAGTAACACTGATAATTTAGAATCGACTGTTCAGCACCAGGTATCCAACATTTTCGACGTATGTGAGTGAAAACCAAGGTTTTACATTTTATATGAATAGATATTTATTTTTTAGCTGCACATAAACACAATTAGGAGGATTTTAAGTGAAAGAGTCGACAAAGAATTTCCTTCTTTTGGGACATCCAAAAAGACACTGACGGAAGACTTTATTTTGAGAAAAGATCTGCAACGACAAATTTGGAATTATAATTTGAAAAATGAACACTTTTCGATTGATACTCTACTCACTTTTGGGTTTTCAGAGGGATGTGATTTCATTTCAGATTCGAAAAACAATGACCGTGACTATCACAAGACAATTACCAGTGAAATTTTTCAAAATTGGGTTATTAATCAACTGATTCCATCTTTAGCTAAGATTCCTGTGAAATGTGTGGTGGTAATGGACAATGCACCATATCATTCGGTTCAATTGGATAAACCACCCACATTTTCCAGCAAAAAAAGTGAGATGCAGGATTCGTTGATTAAAAACAAGATTGATTTTAATCAAAATTTTACCAAGAAGCAACTTTGGAATTTGATATTACCTCATCGAACTGACAGACAGAGACGATATGTAGTTGATGACCTTTTGAAGGAGCATGGACATGAGGTTCTTAGATTACCCCCATACCATTGTCAGTACATTCCTATTGAAATGGCATGGGCGTTTTGTAAGAACTTCTATGACAAAAACATAAATTCACATCCCTATACAAAGGATAGAGTGTTGAATTTATGGAGTCAGGCTCTTTCAAAATGTACATCAGATATGTGGCAAAATTTTCATCTATATTGTGAAAGACTTATCACAGAGGACTAGACGAAACACATGGGTAATCTTCCAGTAGCAGATATTCCTCCATTCATTATTTCATTGGGGGAATCTGATGCAGATTCAGAATTTTCTGAGGATGACTCTGACTCAAACAATGATCTAATCTAATGGATATGGAATAATATGTAGAGGAAATTCTTTCTCGTCTCTTCAACTTAAAATGGGGAAATTCAAAATGGATGGAGCTTGAACAACTCCCAAAGAAAGATCACTAGTGCAGAGCATCTGATTTCCCAAGCGATAGAGCTTCCTTTTTCAACAGAACCTTCTATGCAGTGTGAAAGACATTTAGGTTTTCTAGTATTGCAAAAATGTCGAATCCCATCCTTATTCAACTAGTACTGTATCGAAGATTTTCTACGATCAAGGAGGTTCAACTGAATCAAACAAAATGAAAAGAAGTCTATATATTATGGAAAAGGAAGTTGCTGCAAATCGCCTAGATAGAAAAATAACCAATTAGGAAACTTTGGGAAATAATTTCTCATTATAAGGGACATGAAGCGTTCTTCGTAAAACTGAGGATCTGAGAAATAATTGCTTGGAGGACCAGATATGATCGGAAGACCTTTGTTGTCAAGGACCAAATGTAGGTATTATTTATTATTTTCTGATGATTTTCTATCTCCTTTCTGTTGCAGATTTCAAGATATTTTGTCAGTCTTAATCCAAAAGAAAGATGAAATTTTGTTCCTGAAGAAGATTCTGTCCGTTATAAATATGTCAGCCGATTCTTTGAAAAAAAATACAAAATCTATACTTACTCAGAGGTTTTTATCTTTGTGCTCTTGTATCATAGTAAAAAATGTATCGTGTCCTGTTCGAATTTGTTTTGCTAATACTGTAATTGCTTTGAACATGCTATAATGTTTGATGCATCAAATAACCTAATGCTCTTTCTCAAAAAAACATATACATGTAACGATGTTAGAAAATAATGTTTTGTGATTGGAAATTATGGAAGTTTTATATATTCAAAACCAATTTCTTTATTGTGTTGCCGTTTTCTCAAGTTTTTGTATCCAATCATTATTAGTTTGAAGAAAAATCTTTTTTAATGATTGTATTCATAAGTAGACTTTTTTGAATTTAATATTACTGCTTACATCAGAAGTTTTCACCTGAACTCTTCCATGTGTTCAATCTCATTTATATTAGTGAAGTTATTCTAATTGGATAAGAGTATAAACAATTCTCTTGAAAAATTACTAATTGAATAGTTGTTGAAAAATTACTTATCATGCCATTGAAATTATGTAAGGAAATTACATTATGAATTATACTGTATATATCTTATTTCATTCCATTGTACTTTTGTTCCCTTTTCGAATAAACTATCACAAGGTAACGGACTATTCTGTCCATTATTTTTCAGTAAAGTTTCAACACTCGATTCTTGTCTTCCGTACGAGAAAATAGCATAACGGAATCTTCCAACCATGTTAATATACGTGAAATATTCCCAGTATTATCAGAGAAAAAAGTTTCCTCAACATTCGCCAGGTCTTTGGAATTATTGAATTCACATATTTTCTCGAATGCATTATTATTTTCCCAAAGTAAATAAACATTTCGATAAATACGTAATTACTACGACCCTTATGAAGAAAGGGCAACATTGCTCAATCATCTGACAGAAAAATGACTATAACCTAACATTTTCAAAATATACAGAGTGAAATGTCAGAAATGTGTCAAAATTCCATGGCCAACCGGTATACTTTATAAATGTGAATGGAGTATACGTTGTCGTATTAATTGATTAAAAGTCGTTAATTGTTGCGAAAAATGTCGACGGAGTGGAGCAACGAAAAAATAACATTTCTAGAACACCTTGAGAGTGAAAGAGTGATATGGGATTCTTCTGAGAAAAATCATAAACTCAAGCACAAAGTGCACGAGGGTTGGAAGAGAATCAGCCAGAATATGGGGGAAATTCCAATTGAGGAATTAAAGTCAAAAACATTTCACTCATGGCTACATTTAGACCTCTTCTGAAGAGGAAAATGAAGTCTGAATCAGGTGCAGATGACGTGTTTCAACCTATTTGGTTTGCGCTCGATATCATGGAAAGGTTTTTGGGGTCCACATATGCTGTTGAGGAAACAATGTATTGATATCATTCACCATCTTCTACGACGACCAACTTTTTCAAGACACTCACATATTTATATAAATAAAATTGTAATAAGAGACAGAGCGCTGAGGCTGCAATTTCGTCGTCCGCCATTGTCAAAACTTGATCGCGAGAGGAATGATTGAGCAGAGTGTAAATACTCACTGCCTTTCCAAACTGCCGCAGAAGTATTCCGAGAAATATTTCTGGTAGCGCGAGTAGCAGTGGAAGTGGCTGAGTGTAATTGAGGCAAAAGATTCACAAGGTTCTACACAACACTGATAAATAAACAGACACATCTGTCAGGACTTGTGGAAATACTGGCGTAGATGAGAGATATCAACGTATGCTACGTGAACAAAATTAAACCGACGCAAAGGGGGTAAATTGGGGGTACCCGATTATACCCCTATACCCGGTTTTGCCCCACTCTCCCCTACATGAACTTGAATTGTAAAATATTTTCAAGCGGAATCTACTTCCGGTTCTACCGTAAACGGATGTGTACTTCATTATTTCAAATGTAACACCCTTCTTCTTTTAATTCTGCATTGATTTGATATATTATTATTATTAATTTTCGTTGGAAATAAAGACCTTATTATTATTATTATTATTATATATGATATGCGCAACCAAATAAAGCGATTGTTGAGTTATTGCCCGATTCTCAAATGTTTTGACAGAAAGATTGTCACAAATAAGTGTTTATATCTTCAAAATACCTAATTGTAACAATTTTTTTTTGCAACAGTGAAACAAAAGAAAGCACGCTGATACTGCTTCTTGTATAGATTTTGGAGGAACTATGAAATCTCATTTTTTTCAAATGGGAACCATATGATTTTATGATTCCGAACGATTGCTCGTCAAAAACTAGTTAGAGTGTGCCAAATATTTCATGTCTTTAAAATGAGTAGTTTCGCCGTTATCGAATAAAATTCGAATTTCAAGACTAAAGCCAGGTTTCTTTGTCTAAACATCAGGTTTATCAAGATAATTTTCAAGTAGGCTATGTCAATAGTAACAATATGTCAGTTTCAGACTAAAATTTCTTTATTTAGTCATCATTCATTATCTGCTCTGTGTATTTTCCACATTCGCCGCAAATAAAGAACATACTTTTGATATAATATCATTCTGGTGTACCTTATTATTATTAAATATTACTTGTTTTGCATAGTGCTTGATCAATGAAAATAAGTAAGAATGACAATTCCTAACATAGCCTACTTTGAAATAGACGAGCATACCACTGAATTTGACTGATGGGACAAACCTGGCTTTATTTATGAAATTCTGTCAAATTGAGTGGTATGCTTGTCTATTTCTGAGGCTCTTCACTTCTGGCAAAATTTCTTCTTCCTCTAAAGTCTAAATCGTCGAGAGTAGCCGTGAACTGATGTTTATGAATTATTGAAATATTATCGTTTCATCATTTGATCTAAGAATATTTTCTGAGTACACAAAAGCAAACTGTTCATATACATTGTTAATCGATGTTAGTCTTTTTTCTACTTCTACATCAAATTTCTCGATACACTATAACATGGAACGCTTCAATTCTTGCTGTGGAGTCAAACCTGCATATTGAGCTTTTTCTCCTGACATCATCTGTTTGCGTCGAGTTCGATTTCCTGATCGTCAATATTAATTTCTTAAGAATTAATTATAATAATATATATTAATTAAGAATCTCAAATACAGGGCAACATCTTTGTCAGACGGGATGTTTCATGGTGAAAATTTGGAAAAAATTAAATCCTATCTCTTAAAGAATAACTATCCCACAACAATTATCAGAAGGATTTTAAATAATAACGTGAATCAGAATCAGACAACACTGAATAATGATCAGGAAAACGGCGCTACTAAATTTTTCGCAATACCCTACATTAAAGGTTTATCTGAGAGAGTCGGTTCGGTGCTTAAATCGACAGGCATTAAGATAACATACAAACCCCACAACACGCTGAAAAAGTTTTTTTCGAAATTGAAATCCACAACACCCAAATTGTTGCGTTCGAATGTTATATATAGGATACCATGCCAAAGCTGCGTCAGCTCGTATATCGGACAGACTGGTAGATACCTCGAAACAAGACTATCCGAACATCGGCGGGATAGTATCAATATTCATAATCCGGTCAAAAAAAAAGATAATAATACCGCCTTAGCCGAACATTCCCTAAAAGAATTGCATGCTTTCGACTTTAATAATGTATCTGTTCTTGGGCAACAGAATATTTTAAAAAAGAGATTAATTGATGAAATGATATCGATTGTCCAAGAACCCAATTCCATCAATAAGAGGACTGATATCGAACAATTAAACACCGCATACTACAGTTTAATTAAAAAAATTAAAACTAGATCATTTCCATCCCGATGACCGATATCAGTTTGTTCTTTATTTCGTTTTCCATGTATATATGTTTCATTTGACACCTGGACGGTTGGTTTCTTGCTTGCGGTATGTTGACTTAGTGTATAGTTTCTTTTTATTTATAAACGAAGAAACAAATGAATCGCCCGATCTGTGAGTTTTATGAATTTTCCATCAATTTACTTATTGACAAGGGACTCGACTGATATTGTAAGTTTTTTCAGAACTCGATTTGAATATTTATGTATTGTTTTTTATATGTGTGTATTTTTTAGTTCGTTGTCTCACACCCTCAGACATCAGTTTGACTGTTATTTTATTTATAAAAAAAAAGGTTTCAGAGTTGTTTTTCCTTAACTGAAACTGTGTTTTATATGTTTTTCTCTGTGTTTGCTTACTCATGTTAACTTATTGTTTTAACTTCGAATTTGAATTGTTTAACTTGTGAAAGATCTCTGTTTCCCAATTAAATAATCTTGTATCGCTCTTCCAGAGCCCTGAGGAAGGTTTTAAATAGACCGAAACGTTGGCATGATATCAAATTGATAGTCCTTTTTCTTGGCCTTATCCCATCAATATACCCCCTACTCTGAGATTAAACAGGAGGCCGTGAACTTATCCTTCATTAATTTCTTCTCTATTCTAAAAATATTTTCAGGGTGCTCAGCTTATGTGCACACTTTTCTAAATTATTTCCTTGGATTTGAAGGTATTTTGGGCTTGGTTCACTTCTTGTAAAATATGGTACCATAGATGCAAGAAGCAAAGAAAATTGAAGTTGCAAATGTTTTTCATCCGCAGCTCCCCTTGTATCCAGATTTTCGGAAGCAAAATATGTCCACAGCTTCCACCAACTTTTCGAAGTTTTCAAAGATTGGTTTTACTGCATCATGATGAGCACTCCACCTAGCATCACTAAGTCTTTTAACGGCCACTTCAACGGTTTCTTTAAGTACCTGCCATCTATGTGTTGAACAAGAAAACATATTGTAGACACACTTTTCAACGTTCCAAAAAGTGTGACACAAACAGGAACACTACCAGAAGCATGAACACCACTAGATTGCAATCTATGTGGTGTTCTTCTCATGAGATGAATGGTTTGCACAAGGTACAAAAGGCACTTGCCTTTTTTGCTGACATTGTTGCAGCATTTTTTTGACTTTCGAATAGTTTTTCATACAAAATAAAAATATGTAATCACGATTGAAGAAAATTATTTGTCTGACATAATGACTAATGTGGAAGCCTCTGCCGTCATGGGGCCTGATTAATTATATTATTCTTTAACTCATAACCGATTCTATTCAAAATTGGTTTCTGGGGGATTTCTGGGTCGGAAATTACGATTCTTCAAAGTTAAGGAATTCAAGATGGCGGCTTCGAAATGGCGGATGTGTGTCGTTATTATACAAGCTTGTCTTGAAAATGTCTTTTCTTTATTATAGCTTGTTTATATTGCTTCCGAAATATTCTTCAGCATTTGCACAAAAATACGCTCCTTCATTTTTCTTATACCAACATCTCCTGGTTCCATTTTAAGGGTGCTATCGAGAAGGTAATCAGCAATTATCATTTGGTGAATTTATAAGAATTCACGTTGTTTGTCATATTTCGAAGATGAAATAATTCTTTAAAATTGAGTCGACATCATCGATATACAGGGTGTATTTTAAAGTGAGGCTTTTCTTTTGACTGGTGATTCAACTCAACCACATAAGTCATTCAACCGAAAATTTCTTATATGAAATATGTTCAATTCAAAAAACTTATGAAAAAGCTGCATATGGCAAAATGACAAAAAACAAGAGATGTCGATATCTACGGAGGGGCAGGCGAGGGAGCAGGTTCGGACTGAAGAAATTTCAGATTCAGCTAGAAACTAGAGAATATTCTTGCTTCATTTTCTCGAAACAGGGGCATAATTCACAGAAAAATTTTTTGGTAAAATGACTTATTTTGATGAGTTCAACCATCTGTCAAAAGAGAAGACTCACCTTGCAATACACCCTGTATACTTCACGGATTAAGAAAACATCGGCAAAAATACCAAATTGTTTAAAAGGAGATATGGACACATGCTGGATCAAATAAATAAAAGCATTTCAAAATATTTATTCAACAAAAATAAACTCATCGGAAAACTGAAAGAAGCTATGAAAAACATGCAGTGCTCAACAAATTTTGATAGTCATACCATTTTCCTAAATATGTATCTTGAGATACCAGCCTTGCGATAACATTGCTGGGTTTCTCCTTCGTCCATTTTCCCTGCAAATATAAAAATGTTCAAAACAAAAAATTGAACAAGCTTCGAAGCTTGTAGTTTCAGGGAGGTCTCCTCAGGAGACCTAGGAGTAATCAGGATGATAAACAATAAACAAAACAAAACATCTGCGTCTGAAATTAAATTAGGAATGATCTCTTCGATGATGTTCAACTTATTTATTTTCTCAGGCGATTGTCTGTTTCCTGAACGTACTCACTTTGTAATAGTCATGGATGACCTGGTTCCCACATTTCAAATATTTTTCATATCTATCTGCTACAGTCCGACGTACCATATTATCCCTCCATTTTATACCTAAGACACCTCCGGTTAAAGTCCATTGTAGGAAAGGAGCTAAATGTTTATTGAGCCTAGACCATATCAAACAAGCTGGTGCCCAAGAAACTGAAACATGGAAATTAGTTATTGCGGTATATCTAATAAAACCAATATAGATCATACGCCTGTTATTCGGAGTCGCAGAGTGAAGCCGAATCTTGGATAAAGACTTTTACGCCTAAGTCAATGAGAATTTCAAAAATTGCGGGAAACATGTAGCTTATGTATATTCCGAGAGACAAAAAAAGTATTTAGATATCGAGGAAGGAAATATGCCTCTGAAATATTTTCTGATCAATACTAAAATATTATTATAGAGATCAACGACGATATGCAAGACTTGAAGAAAACGCATTAAAAAATATCACATGAAAATGTTAGGCTCGAAAATATTCACATGAAATAATAGAAGACATAATACAATGTATCAGAGTGGAATAGAATGAATAAGTTGCACACACATATACAGGGTGAGTCTTTGACTTGTACATATATTTTGACTCTAGATTCTTGAGGCAAAAAAAAACCTCTTTCACATTTTCCATTTTGTCGAATTCGGCTCTGTTAAGAAGATATAGCCATTTGAAAAAAAAATAGGCTCATTAAGTCCCTGCTACTATTATCTGCAAACACCTCAAAGTCCACATTTCTCGATTAAAATTGAGTTGATACATAAAGTACTAACCTTATTGGAATAAAAATGTTACAAACACGATATTTCTTAACAAAAACAGTTAGTTCTATCCGACATATCCGATTATATCCGACATATCCGATTATATATAAGCCATATTTCTCCACCAAAATAAGTTCCTTCTTTGATTTTCCTGCAGGTTAGTTTGTGAACACTAATAACTTGTTCATACCGTCGCCGTAAAGTCAAAACCTCGTAAGTCTGAAAATAGGATTTCGAATGAAACACGAATAAAATCCGTTTTTTTCGAAAATATCAGACTAATTTCATTTAAGTCAACTGTATGATGTATAATGCCTCTAAAGCATCAGCGATATGGACATAAGAGATTTTTCACGATGTGCAGAATGATCATTTTCAATAGATGAAAAAAATATCTGAGAACCTACCAAATTCGACATACGAGGTTTTGACTTTACGGCGACGATATTCTCCTCGAAATCCCCAAACAATTTTATGAAGGAAGGCTTTTCATTCAATCAAACAACCCAACCTAATCCATTTTGTGAATATTTGCACAGAAATTTAAAGAAGATAATGCCAGCTTGTTGATATTTTCATTGCGGTTAAGGAATTTTTACGTAAGATATCTATGAATTCTGCCATTTCCATAAAAAATCCACTTCGCCGCGAAATTTCACGACGCATGCGTACACCGAAAACTGGTGGAGGACGGACATTGGTAATCTCAATTACCCTTGCGTTCAATTTTATCTTCCAAATTTGTGGGGTTTTATTATTAAATATCTCCATATCAAACGTTTTCCATCATTTGAATTTAAGTCTCGACAAAGTTGATGAATGTTCTGACAACATTTTCCACTGGTTTGAAGACCAGAGAAGAAATAATATTCGATGATATTTAATCCAGGGAAGCATCCAGATTATTCTTGAACTTTTGAAATGCTCACAGGGGAGGAAACATACAGATCAATTACGAGGGATCCAACAACAAAATTCCAAGACCGTGTCAATCGTTTTGTGAAGATACTACTCGAAGGTGAATACATTAGTGCAGCACAAAGTAAGAAATTAAAGACGAATAATTCTGTTCCATCAAAGATATATGGACTCAGGAAGACCCGTTCACGCTGAGGCCAATTGTTAGTTGCATTAACGCTCCTTCATATGGGCTAGCAGTGTTCCTACACAACATCTTACTACCGTTGACAACAACCTTTACCTATAAAGTCAAGAATTCCTTTGATTTCGTCAAAAACATGAAACACGTACAACTACCTCAGAATTATAGATTAATCTCGTTAGATGTCATCTCATTATTTACGAATATACCTAAACAACTGGTTTGAAGTACATTCAACAAGAGATGGAAATTTATTTCGGTTTACACGAATATTCCTCGGGAACTGTTCATGGAGATGACTGATTTTTGCCTGGATTCAAGCTATTTTCAGTTTAAGGGGACTATATACCAACAGTTGGATGGCAGCGCTATGGGGAATCCTTTGAGCCCAGTCTTGGCAGAAATAATAATGGACGAACTAGTTTCTTTAGTGATGGCTGGCCTGACATTTGTGGTTCCGTTTTTATGGATATATGTTGACGACTCAATAACGGCGATACCTAAAGGATACCACGATAGTATACTTAGGGCTTTCAATTCCTTTCACCCTAAGATACAGTTCACTATAGAAAAAGAAGAGAACAAAAAATTTGCGTTCTTGGATGTGGAAGTGCAGAGAACTGAAGGTGGAGAACTAATGACTAACTGGTATATCAAACCAACCAATTCAGGTAGAATACTCAATTTTCACTCAAATAATCCAATACTTAAACCATCAGATGAGTACAATAAAGAGCCTATTATACAGGATGGTAAATTTGAGCCATTTTTCTCACCATGATAACAACTTGAAGCGAATAAGAACCATCTATCAGCCAACTATCTCAGAAAATTTGTGAACCAGTGCATACATTCGTTTTTCTTAGATCATCGTCCCGTATGTTTTCAAGAGACTATTCAAATGGCCGTTACTTTAGGTTTCCATTTGCACAAGGTCTTTCACAAGCAATCAATAGGGCTCTCAATCACAACACCAATTAGCATACTACAATATAAAAACGACAAATTTTCTATTTACACGGTTAAAAGACCCAACACCATTTAACAATTTATCTAACGTCATCTAGAAAATACCTTGTTCGTGTGGTAAATCATACATAGGACAGACGAAACAGTATTTGAAGTTAAGAATGGGACAACATGAAAACGATTGCAAAAAATCACAATCAGGCCAAAGCTGATAAAACAGCGTTAGCTTTATACCACTTCAATACTGGGCACGATTTTAAGTTTGAAGATACAACGGTTTTGGAAAGGAGTCCAGTTGGTTTGAACACAACATAGGAGAAATGATACAAATTCAATTGACCGATAATATCAATTTAAGAACTGATTGCTTGGGTTTAAGTGGTTTCTACCATAACATTCTTAATTTATATTCCCAACGCAGAGATTAGACATTTTTCGGTTTGATTCTTTTATATTATATTTTTTCACATTGTATTTTTGATCAACTGTGTTTTTTTCTGCGTGTTTCATTTATTTATTTCAGCGGTGTTATATTTTACTTGTGGGGGCGGGGGCGTCCCATATTTCGGTACGTTCGACAATGAGTGAACCAGTTTTGTTACATCTGTACGCCAGCGAAGCACGTAAATGAATTATTGATTAATCTTATCATTTGACAAAGAAATTAGCTGACTTGTGCTATTTTCTATTCAATGAAATTTCGAGGTTTGCAAGTTCTTGAATAGAAGACGTTCACCGCTTTCGAGGTATACCTATCATTGTGTGACTTTGTTGATTGTAGTTTATATTATCTATGTGTTTTGTTATAGAGCTTTGAAGAAGCAACAATAAAGTTGCGAAACGTCGCTTAAAGGAATGAATCCGCGTCTTTTCTTCCAAATTTTATTCCACTCCCACATACGTCCACATATTAATTTAAGAATAAGGAACACGAAATAGTCAAATTATTTGATTTTTTCGTCAAATTTTTCGGGTAAAATTGGAAATAACTCGAAAACGACGGGTTTTATTGAAAAAACATAGAAATACTTTCAGTTTCTCAAATGATTGATTTTTTCGAAAATATAAAACCTTCATCTTTTTCAAATGGATTTATGGTATTTTTGCGTGTATTCTCAATAGGTAATTGCGTCCTTTAATGTCCAATAACAGTAGGGATTGTCGGATGAAGACAAAATACTAAGTACTAATTATCAACCAACGCCAACGTTTCGTTTATTTTTACGAATAAACTTCATCAGGGCCTGTGAGGATACAACTCAAATTACAACTATGAATAAACCCAAAAAAAGGGGTTCACAACATGAAAAAACACAGAAGGGACAAGAACAAGGTCATCCAACAAGATGTTAATCTTACATTACAATTAGAGAAGCAAAATATGCAGTCATGAAAATAGGAAGTCATCTACTTGGATATAATCTCATGAGCTCAGAAGCAAATACAACTGGAATAATCGAGCTTGAAAAAGTAACACACACAACATAATAAAACAACAAGAAGTCACAATGAAATTCGTATCTTATACTAGGATTCAGCGACATCTATATCAGGACGCATAACACAATGAAATAATGCGTTTATTAATGAGTCGGCTACGCTACGCTACCTTTATACCAGGAAAGATATTGAATGAGTTTCGATTGAGGAATATGCACCATGAATAGAGTAACCAATCAACCAAAATTCAGTTCATTTGAAATAACGGTTCCGAAGATATAAACAGAAAAGTGTTTTTTCCATTAATTTTCGACACCCTGTATTTTTCAAACGAAACCTAATTTTGAATAATGGTATGAAAAAAAGTGTTTCGGTTGATGAGAAAAATTTATTTTATTCATTTATTTTTTGAAAGATAAGAGTCGAGGTAAAACCTAAGACTCAGCATACAAAAATGAAAATGAACACAAAATTTCTATGAGTACCCACAATAGTAGAATCTAGAAGATCTACAATTAAAATATATGTACAAGTCAAAGACTCACCCTGAATAATAGTTCCCAAAGTTATGGCCAATAGAAGGGATCTAATTCTGTGTCCAATAAAATAATGGATCGAACGAAAGAGATAGGTATCACTCAAACTTCACCGAACTGAATTCAGTCGAACACAAACTATATCGTCCAGAGTTTTCTCATATATCAGTATATCAAACAGTGATTACAATGAAAACTTGAACAATATATACCTTTACATCAAAACTGAAAGAGCATATCACCCTCCAAAAACTCCAAAAGTACGATCTCTGTTTCCTAACCTCGAATATCGATTTCGAATTACATTATCATGGAAGAACACTAAGTGTTCTTCTCGGGCTTCGAACAAATATGAACAATAAAAAAAGACAAACTAAATAATACTAACCACGTCTAGGCCATACCTGACCAAATAATAAATTTCAATTTGACTTTGAAGTTTATTACTCCACAATATGAATAAAGCTAGCTATTCTATGTTTTCTTTGACATCAACATGTGTTTTCGAGTCAGTCATTTCTCAATTAACTCCCATTGTTTCAGGTTTCATTTCTTCATTATCAGTACCAGTTTCTTTCTATTCTACATGAATCAGAACATCATCATCTTTTATTTCATGAACATTACTATTGTCCTTGGAACTAGAATTGTTTTTTTTTCTTCAGCGTTTCCCCAATTTCGTTCTAGTTTCGCATCAAGTTACTTATTATCTGCACTAGTTTTATCAATAAATATAGAACAATTATATCTTCTTTTTCTTCTTCTGTGAGGCGCCTTTGGTCTGCAGAACATAGGCCCATTGTTCATTCCGCATTTATGTGATACTAGAGAGACTCAGACCCGAAGGCACGCAGACAAGAATGCCGCGAGCCGACAAGGAGGAGTTCCTCTCACCATAGAGATGGAAGGTGTAGGGTTCCCTAGGTGTGTAAACCTCAGTACAGTACAGATAGATTGTCCATTGACCATTATCTAATCAACATCGTTCAGGTTTGACCAACGAAAATTGAAAATTTCAAGGGAAGTGCTTTATAGTGCGTTTTCTTCTAGTCTTACAATATAGTTCTTGATTTCTGTGTATCATATTAAATTTGTTCGGAAATAAATTGAAAATATACATGACATTTATTCAATATTTGTAACAAAAAATATTAAGTGTTATTAATGGACGCTTTCGTGTACAGAAAACAAACTTGTTATATGCAGCTGGACAGAAAAGTTCGTTGATACTCACTATATGTAGTATTGCTTTGGAACTCCTCATCAAAAGCTAAAAGATCTATCATTTCAGAATCTGTCACACATTGTTTAGAACATGTTATTAAGGCTAGGGCATGTTCTACTTGTGTTGCTCCAATGATAGTTTCTAGTTCCTCTAACATTAATTTCAATTGGTCATCTACATGTCCCTTTGGCACGATATCGTGTTCCTTATCTGCCCACCAAGAAGTCTGCCATGCTAAAACCTAAATGAATAGCATTTTCAATTTATGATAAATCTTGATGATGAGATTCAGACAGAATAAAAATTTTAATACATTACGGAAATACAGTGTGAAAACAAATTATAAATTTTCCACAAATCGTTTGAAATTCGACAGATTTCAATCAATTTTGAAATTATCGCTAATTATTACATTCATAAATGAATTGAGCTTTGAAATGCGGAATGGAATTGATTGCATTACTAATACTATGGAAACGTATATATGTTGAATGGTCAAAACTTGGGGAATATTAAAAAATTAATGTACGTAGAGATCTAGTTAGTGAAGGAACCTCTGGGATGAAGCGTATAGACATTTACCCACTAAGTGTGACACTGTTGTGTCAAGTGTTCTGCCGTTTCAGTTGTTTTGTTTGCTACCGCATGAAGGGCTATGTGGCACTGATGACGGCTAACAAGCCAGAAACTTGTCTGTCATTGTCATTCTCTGGTGGCGACACCAGTGATGTACTTCGGAAAATAGATCTCCGCTAGTCCATTTCCCTCATTATTATTACTATTATTATTATAAATATTTCCTAACAGTTGAGAAATCTTTTTTTTTTTTGTCAGGAATATCAAAATTTCCCAGAGGTTTGCGGAAAAAAATATTTTTGGCAATATTTTACAATATTCATTGATATGCTGAGAATGGTTTGAAATGTATATTCATATGAGCGTATAGCGCCGTTAATATAGTATATTCCATTACTAGTCCAGAAAGTAAGCTTTTTCCGTGCGCGCGCGATGAGTTCGGCTTCGCCTCACACGGGAACTCGTGCAAGCACGGAAAAAGCCTTTCTGGACGTGTAATGAGCGATATTTTTCATTACACCTCTCTGAAAACAATAACACGGGAAAATTTTTCAGCAGAAAGCATTTCGATATTGTGAAACAATACTTATTCAAAACACTGACATCTACTGTCACGCAATCGTTGCTCTGTGTCTCAGCATAGGATGCACCTAAACTACATTCACTTTTATAAAGTATACCGGTTAGCCCTGGAATTCTAACACATTTCACCGTGTATATTTTGAAAATGTTAGGTTATAGTCATTTTTCCGTCAGATTCACTCGCAACGTTGTAGTTTCTACATAGCGATCGTAGTAATTACGTATTTATCAAAATGTTTATTCATCTACTCCCATAGAATAATTTTTTCCATTATTCAACTGATTTTGAGCTGTAACAGTATCTATAAACCAATAGCATGAGTTATAATAACTCAAGCCTATAACTCACTCTGATAAATATTTCGTATGAGAAGCACTCACTCTAAAACAAATAGGAAAAATGAAATTGCTTACGAAATGAATAAAAAAAAGTAGGATAGATCGAGAACTCTATTTATGACATCAAAAACGTTCTCGCCATTCATTTCTACATTTTCTCTGGTCTGAATATCCAAAAGTTGCATTTGGAAAACGTGAATTTTTGACGTTTTCTACGCGATTCGATTCTCGACGACAACAGAGATCGAAACCTGTGTCACATTGGCAATGACTCTGAAATTATTTTATCTTACACGAGTGCCAACCTGCGTCCGTTTTGAGTGAAAAAACTTGTTCAACCTAAATCTTGACCAACCGGGATACTTTATAAAAGTGAATGGAGTATACGCCTCCGCGCACCGTAAAACTTTTTGCGGTGCGGCCGCAAGGAAAAGGGTTATTTTCGATGTTCTGAATCGACATGTTATGATAGGGTTTTCAGAGCGGTGTAATGAAAATGCTATTTTCAAATGGAACACCCTTGTAGCCAGTATATGTGAAAACTGTTGAATGCTTCTCGAGTAGGTGATTCCAACGCCCTATTGAACTCGAGAGAATATTTGCTATTTATTGGAATCTGAGCGAGCAGATCTAGCGAAAACTGTGTTATAGAATTCTTTGAAATTAAACATTTAAACTCACCTTGGAATACAGCGGCAGAGTACATTCCTGTACAGATTTCAGAACGCAATCTTGAATTTTCGAATTGACACTGTGATTGTATTGCATGACGCTGGACATGAGAATACCCTTCGCCTCTTGTTCTCCCAACAGAGGCATTTTGATGAATTTTCCATCTGGTAATTTTTTCTTCAAATCAGTGTACATCGGACTTCTCTCTGATACAGACAGAATGAGCTTGATGTTTTCGGGCAGAGTTTCGGGTAGCCAATCTATCGTTTTCGTGCTGTATGCCCTCACTTGATCCAGGCCATCTATGAGGACTATAAGCGGTCTCTGCAGACAACTGGCGCCGAGAAGAGAAGGTAATACTCGTTTGTATGACTCCAAATTCTGTTTTTTGAATAATTTTATCAATATATTGAGCAATTTCGAAACGAACTGAATATTTGAAAGGAATAAACATGCATAATATATGCTCCAGAAAATTTTTAAATTGTCGCGCACAAGTAGGTATACCTCCAGAGTGACCCATAGATGCATGCTTGCCACGTTACTTTTCTTCAAATCGGAATCAATTCAAAGTTATTCACTTGATTTTTGCGTCCTTGTTCGACGGCAAGAGCGTGATCATTTCGATCGAATGCCTGTAGCTGTGGAATTTTGAGCCGAAAATGTTCCCAAACAATGAGATAAAATACCGAATTTATTGTCAAATTCGATCATGACCTAGAGTTCTCGATGGAATTGTTGGAATGGTGGTAGGTACTGTTACGGTTCAAAATATCTTTTCAGAGATCAAAGTTAATTCCGATTTATTGAGGCCAAATTACAATGAAAGATTTAGATGAATTATTTGAAGTTTGTACATAGAAAATAGATTCTGTGAATAGTTTAGAGTGTAAGCACTCGTCAAATTTTGAATGACGTTCGACCAAATCGAGAATATCGGCCGCGTGAAGTTAGCGAAAAGTTGGTGGAACAAATTCTGAAACCAAGCTCAATATTTAGTACTGAATTTGTTCTAATTTGTTCTGTATCAATCATCCCCAGCACCCTTATGGTTTTCGAGTTATTCGCATGTCTTTGATTTGGTGCTGACTTCACGCTCAGCACCAACATGTTCGAATTTGGAAAAAAATTTTATGCCAATAATTAGTCCCGAATTTGTTCCAATTTGTTCTGAAGAAAATTCTCCGATATCATTTTTCGTTAACGAGTTATTCACATTCGTAACATTCGATGGTGACGTCACACCCAGCTCCAAAGCTTTTTGTTCTCCAAGAAATTCGAAGAAATTTTGATGCAAATATTTAGTACCCAATTTGTTCCAATCAGTAAAAGTTGTTTTGTTGAAATACCATTGTTGGTTTTCGAGTTATATGAACAATTGTTTTGAGCGAGGGACGCGAGCGTGAAGTTAGTGTTAGCGATAAAGTTTTAAATTATCACTTTTTTTTTTCAACATATATTAGTACTCAATTTGTTCCAATTTGTTCTAAAAAGAACGAATCAATTTCATTATTAGTTTTCCAGATATTAAGACTTTACGATTTGATGACGTCACAGTAGGTGAAGCTCTGAATCTCCATTCCCGACCATACCACTGTCGGCAGCCGCTCTTATCACGTTTGAATGCAGATTTGGATTCAGGACCAATTCGTTTCTTATTCTCGTTTATTAAATTGTTAGGAAATAATTATTTATATATCAACGACTTCTGAATTTGTAGTTTCCGTTATTTGGACTCGGTGAAATCCTTTTTATACGGAAGTAATTTTTCAAATTGAAGCAAATTATTCAGTTAGATAAATCGTCTGTTATAGAGCCATACAGGGCGAGTCTTCGACCTGAACATATAAAGGGTGTTTCAAATTGCGTGTTCTTTTTCAAGAATAAATAAAATACATATGGCGCATTGAATTCTTCGGGGTATTTTGGCATTCAAGAAGTATGATGTATGACATTTATAAAGAAGGCTTCGAACGAGTGTATCGAACTGACAGATATTCGTGACACGATATCTGTTTCTGTTGACAATATGAACCAAGTTCAACATTTTGCCATTTTTTAGAAGTGGAATTTCAATATTCTTTCCGTTACCGATGTATTGAATTTCTGGGGTGAGAATTCCGCAGTATCTCTTACTTTTCACTTTTTTGATTTGATCATTTCATGAACGGGCAATGGTCAATGGCGTGACCATTATAGATGTCCATTGCAATATTACATTTTTAATATCATGGATGTTGGAAAATTTTCCGTGCACAGTTGAGAAATCAAATTGTAACAAATGTAATAATTCTTTGAAAATAAAGCATATCTGTTTCATGGCGGTCTTAATGGATCGTTTGAAAGAAGAAGGATTTAGTTGCCTGCAAGAATGCATCTATATAGCTCCCCCATCACATTCGAAATGCAAAAAATGTGCGAATGAATGAATTATTGAAAAACAATATTCAGAATATTTATTGATCGAATGTGATGTGGGAGAAACAGCAATTCTGGAGGAAGTACCACTAGAATTGATAATTGAAAACAATAGATATTTTCTCAGAGGGTTGGCAAATTTTATAAGCCCCATGGAGAGCGCAGGGATAGGTCATTATACTTCCTACTGTAGGAGAAATGATGGACAGTGGGAAGAGTATAATGACTTGGAGAGACTTCAAGAATATATATATATATATATATATATATATATATTCTTTTGAAAGAGAGTAATACATACTTTTTTCTTAGATCAAACAATATATGGCATAAGGCACGTGTGAAGAAATGGCGACAAGGAACAGATTGTATAAAGTGATATAGTGGTTAATCCCCATATGATTCTATATACGGTGTGATTTTGATTATTGTTTTTTTCCAGATGAATGTATTTTTTTTTTAATTTTGAATAATAAACAAATTGTATTATTACTTTTTTTATGAACTTACTTTTGAAGGCTGTTCTGTAGAATGTAGTAGGAGAAAAAATAAAATTTTGTTGAAGGGTCCAAAAAAATTTATTTCACGTTCGCAACATAACATTAATTCAGAGAATTTCTTTACGAAATGAATGCTATGTTGAAATACTTACTCTGGTTCTTCGCAAAGTATTTACTCTATTAGACAGACTTTTTGTTAAATTATTCCAAAAATCTTGTGGTTTAGCTAATCAAATTGCCCGCAATTCATTAGCTGAATTTTCTAATTTTTGGTGAGGGCGAGAGATTTGGTTTAACCGCCTCGACATTTCGGCCAAACATATTCAATACAATTCATGTCTGGTGAATAAGGTGGCCAATCCATTCTTGTGATCCCATGATATTCTATGCGGTCATTTACAATTCTCGCTCGATGCGGACGAGCGTTATTAATTTTATCATTTATGAGAATTAATAAGTCATTGCGGCCATCAAAACATTTTCCTCCACAAACACAAACTGATCTTGTTCCAAAAGACGTGCTTTCAAGTATGCAACTCTCATTGTATCGTTGACTTCTTTCCCTCCTTACTCAAATTTACAGCATGCAATCTTCTTCTACTCAACTGTTTGTCCACTAATTATTCTTCCAGTTGCTTGTCTAAAGACACTGGTAATTCGGGAAGCCGTGAATGTCCGATTTATTCTTGCCGTGACAACTAAAAAGCGGTCTTCAGCTTCAGTTGCTGCTCGTTCTCGTCCTCCTTCATACGTATAGACAGCAGATCCTATTCTAAGAAAACGATTCCAAGCTCTACTAACTCCACTTTGTGAAGCATTCACATTTCTTGCGACAAACCAGGAACAGCGAATTTTTTTCTCAATAAATCAATTGTGTGAGTTGCAATATGAGGTGTAGCGCCATTCTGTTGAAACCAAATATCTTCTAGATCTATATTTCTTGATTCAGGCCACAAAAATTCGTCTAATGGACATTTCGGGGGCTTCTGCAACATTTTCACGAACCAAATATTTCTTTGTTAAGAACCGCTAGGAATGTATTTTTCACTTTTTTGATCTTCCATCGAACCGGTCTCTTGAAATTCTTCCATAATTCGACCAACAGTGCTTTCAGATGGACGATTATGTAAACCATAAAATTCACGTAATTTTTCGAAAACACTCTTCACAGAACGCTGATTTCCATAAAATAATTCAACAATTTCAACGCGTTGTTATATAGTGTACGGAGCCATTTTTATAAATGTCATAAATCACACTTCTTGAATGCCACAATACCCAGACGAATTCAATGCGCCATCTATATTTTATTTATTCTTGAAAAAACCACGCAATTTGAAACAACCTATATATGTTCAGGTCGAAGACTCGCCCTGTATAACAGACGATTTATCTAACTGAATGATTTGCTTCAATCTGAAAAATTGCCTCCGTATAAAGAGGATTTCACTGAGTCCAGATAACGGAAACTACAAATTAAGAAGTCGTTGATATAAATAATTATTTCCTATCCATTTGATAAGCGAGAATAAGAAACGAATTGGTCCTGAATCCAAACCTGCATTCAAACGTGATAAGAGCGGCTGCGTGCGGCGCATGATCAGAGAGACAACGGCTCTTTTCATGTTTGATTTATGACCAATTACAGATAGCTTTGTATGAGCCAAAACTGCCGACAGTGGTACGGTCGCGAATGGAGATTCAGAGCTTCACCTACTGTGACGTCATCAAATCGTAAAGTCTTAATATCTGGAAAATTAATAATGAAATTGATTCGTTCTTTTTAGAACAAATTGGAACAAATTGAGTACTAAAATATGTTGAAAAAAAAAAGTGATAATTTAAAACTTTATCGCTAACTTCACGCTCGCGTCCCTCGCTCAAAACAATTGTTCATATAACTCGAAAACCAACAATGGTATTTCAACAAAACAACTTTTACTGATTGGAACAAATTGGGTACTAAATATTTGCATCAAAATTTCTTCGAATTTCTTGGAGAACAAAAAGCTTTGGAGCTGGGTGTGACGTCACCATCGAATGTTACTAATGTGAATAACTCGTTAACGAAAAAGGATATCGGAGAATTTTCTTCAGAACAAATTGGAACAAATTCGGGACTAATTATTGGCATAAAATTTTTTTCCAAATTCGAACATGTTGGTGCTGAGCGTGAAGTCAGCACCAAATCAAAGACATGCGAATAACTCGAAAACCATAAGGGTGCTGGGGATGATTGATACAGAACAAATTAGAACAAATTCAGTACTAAATATTGAGCTTGGTTTCAGAATTTGTTCCACCAACTTTTCGCTAACTTCACGCGGCCGAGAATATCAGCTATGTTTCTCGGCGGCGCCACAATGTCATACAACGTTATTACGGTCTTTTTTCCCTTGATCGATTTGATTGATATAAATCAACAGCTGATCTGCCAAAGTCAATTATGACATGACCACAGAATTACTTTTCTGCAAGTATTGTAACCGCAACTTGGAACACACACATTCAAATCTTTCATTGTTAAACTCACATGACAAATAAATTACCTACTATTTTATAATCTAAGCAAAGATGAATGAATATCTCGAATGACTTTTTAATTTTCAACTGTTGAATTATTTTTTCGATATCCCTAACAACGATTACCTACGCTCGAGATTTGGACAGGGAAAAATTTTGTTTGAATTGAATTCAATGAAAATACAGCGTACGATGCTTGTCGCTACGTTCAATCAATGCATTTTTATTGCTAAAAAAAAATTATAACCGAAGGTTTTTATATTATATACATATTCGATATCTCATAGGAATGGAGCAAGATATGAAAAATAGATTAGATACGTTTCATTCAGGCGTCGTTTTACGAACTGTTAGGTTAGGTTAGATTATGTCAGTTGCATGGGCGACCGCCCATGCCCTCGTTTTAATAGAAGGAAAAAAGTGCCGACTTCATCGGGGAACAAGGATATAAATGTCTAGACTCTAGAGCCTCACCTGAACTAACCTAACCTAACCAGAATTAACCTGACCTAACTGCTGAAAAACGATCGGGCCATCAAAATCTCAGGGGGGGCCATGCCCCCCCGAATTCCCCCTTGTGGGCGCCTATGCCTTCGTTTGAATAGAACGAAATATGTGCCGACGTCATCGGGGGACAAGGGGATGAATGTCTAAGGGCACAGCTCTTGAAAATCCACCTGCTCTGTGAGGAAGTTCTATGTCTATCTTAGTATTTGAGAAATTACTGAGATTTGGAAACACCGTCTGTTCGAGAAAAAAATCACCTTACGGCATTTTACACTACCGACGCGATTAAAATAAATATAAAATCTAAACGCAGGTGGAAATATTCACAATCTTCTTTATTTTTTTTCTCAAAAACTACTTATTTGCCAATGCTGAAATTAGATCTGTAGGATGTCTTCAACATATACAATCACGAGACAAAATATTTCAAAAATCGGAGGTGGGGACCTAAACTAGGAATTGACCGAAGGGAGAATTAAATGAAATAATTGAAAATATAAGAGATAATTGGAACTGACGTGATCCTGAATGCCAAATATTATTATTGAAGCCATAAGAAGACAAGACAGAAGAAATATAAAGAGAATGTTAGTTTGGTGAAAACAGGGATAAATTGTACGGACAATTATCATAAATAAGTAGGAGTAGTTTTATCTTCTTATAGAATTAGAATAGGTTGTTTATTTTTAGCTGAATTAGAATATTTTAGGGAGTTGATATTTCTGGCTTGTGTGCCGTTATCAGTGTAACATATACGGTTGGAACGGATCCGACCGTATACTTTGGAACGTAAAGTGAGGCAGGGGCAGCTGAAACAGAGATAGCCTTATTTAGGGCAACCTGTCTTTGTCTTACTCAGGCAAATGAATTACGGTTGTATGCATAAATTATCTTTTAAGTGAAAATTAATTAGTTTGGGGATTCTTTTTGTTAAAAACGTACAATATTAGTGAAGATATACATTTTTTGTGTTCTACTGTGCTATTAGTTTCGTTTCCTTCCTCGTGTGTGGTTTAAAAAGCAGCATATTGCGTTGGTGCGTAGCCTACCCTACGTAATCTAACGTAGGCTACGGTTGGTGTAATTTGTTGATTGCTTCGGCAATAGTTTTGATTTGAACTATATTTGAAATTTGAACTATATTTGAAATTTGAACTATATTTGAAATTTGAACTAAAAAAACAATGGTGGTGTCTTGTGTAGCGTTTGGATGCAAAAACGAGTACGATTATCGGAAAATATCTTTTCACGGGTGAATTGATTATATTAGATTTTGCTATTTAATGAATAATTATCGACTTGGCTAGAAAGAGTGAATTCATTTGGTACAGTTTTCCATTCAAACGACCATATATCCTGAAGCTATGGATAAGGGCAGTTCGCTCGAAGAATTGGACTCAGTGGCGGCGCGTGGATTTTTATTTTGGGAGTGCACATGTGGGAGTTCGGGGGAGGAACAAAATTTGAAAACTAACCTTCGAAACTTACATTTCAGAGCACTTTGTGACGTTCTTTCGCCTTATCTCGGGATAATAAATAAATAAATAAATAAATAAATGATATTCAGAAAAGGGTTTAGCGCAAAAATCTGAAATTGTAAGTACAAGGAGTACGGTCTGTTAAAGTATAACGGAAAACTATAACCATTTGGAAAATGGTTGAAATGTCACTTGTTTCATCATCTTTATATTTAAATACCGTGGATTCATTCAAATGATTCCTGAGTGCTAAATCTAATTCTGCCGAAAAATTGATATGTTCTTAATATACAGGATTCATCGAATCATTTCCTTCATAATGGCCACGTAATGCTAATTCGAAAGCACCACAAAATTTAATACAATTTATGATTTTCGATAAAATGTATTTGTTCTTTTTTACTTGCTCATAATGTTACCCGATATTCAGTCGGTAAGCACTGTTTAATTGTTGTCGAATATCTTGTTTACCTAATAAATTAAAACCTAATTTTCATGCAAGAGAGGTGTCTTGGAACTTTGATATTTTTTATTTTTTTCTTTAAATGGATTAAATCCTTGACACCGGATCTGGTCCATTCTGTTTGATCATCACCAGCAAATAAAAAACAAGGAAAACAATAAAGACTGTTACTTATTTCACAACCACATAACGATTCGGCTTTTTCATAAGTGTCTATATTAAAGGTTTTTTTATAATAGCGTGTTTTACATTTTGTTACATGCGTGATCGATAAATTTATATTTGGACGACCGGCACTTTTGATTTTTTATTTTTCTTCTGATGTCAGCAAAGAAAAACGAATTGTTTTTAAATATTGTACGCTAATGCAAATCAGATTCTCCAAATTTTCGGTCATAATTGCGCGAATACAACAAACACGGTAGACAGCATCTCACCCATAAATAAAGAATTATCTCACACACACGACGTACATCGGTACATCGTAGCACCGTAGTTCTTTATCCATGCCTACGCGTACACATTCTGCATGTGTACCTGTGTCTGCTAAGTCTTGTGGACTGTAGCGAGACGTTTGGGGCGCGCGGGGTCGCTGGTGCTCCAATCAAGGCTCACTTCGGATGTGCAGTGTACCGAGTGCCGTCTAGCGTCTACCGTCTACGACTCTACGCGTATTATCTGCATTGGCGTTCGAAGTTCGCTTGCCGTCTGGAGTCAGAAATACAGAACCGGAACATCGGAAATGAAAAATTAAATTGAATACCCAAATATAAAACGTTACGTTTACGTCAAACACAAAAGTAAATTCCTTCAGATGAAGATATTGATTGGGGGTACACGTGCACATGTGCACCTATTGAGCAGCCGCCACTGATTGGACTCCATTCAGGAGTAGCAAACTTTGTGGGGATCATTTTCTTCTTGTTTTACTTGTTTTATTTAATTATTGTTAGATTCATAGTATTAGCAATGAATTGTGAAATAAAATAAAAATTTCGTTTCTTATTTTCTATTCATTTTATTTATCAACATCGTGGAAGAACAGTAAAAATTTTACATCAACGTTGTACTGTTTGCATTATTACTTTTTTCCTGAATAACAATTGGGAAAAAAATAATCAAATTTGTTCAAGAATAAATTTGAAAAAATAAAATGCGCGGTGGTTCCATTAACCAACATGAGTTAGAAAGAGATAAATTTCGTTTCTAATTTTCAATTCATTTTATTTATCAACATCGTGGAAGAACAGTAAAAATTTTACATGAACGTTGTACTGTTTGCATTATTACTTTTTTCTTGAAAAACAGTTGAGAAAAAATAATCACATTTGTTCAAAAATAAATTTATAAAAATAAAATGCGCGGTGGTTTCAGGATCCATTAACCGACATTAGTTAGAAAGAGATAAATTTCATTTCTAATTTTCAATTCATTTTATTTATCAACATCGTGGAAGAACAGTAAAATTTTTACATGAACTTTGTACTGTTTGCATTATTACTTTTTTCCTGAAAAACAATTGAGAAAAAATAATCACATTTGTTCACAAATGAATTTTAAAAAATAAAATGCGCGGTGGTTCCATTAACGGACATGAGTTAGAAAGAGATAGGTATACCTAACAGTTGCGGGTTGCCTATGCAGTGGTTTGGCCTCACTTCTCGTCCGATTCGGGTCCTTTCCAGTTAGTATAGAGTTCACTGCGACCGCAAAATTTTGCGGATTAGAACCATAGAAATCATAATACATAATACTTACTCTAGAATGCTAAATCAATTGGACAAAAGTGTTGTAAAAATTTCAGTGTGGTCCATAATGCGCATGTGTGCCATCAGGATGTTTCTGAACATGGTCGGCTTCAATGAAATTTTATGCTGCTATTGTTGCAGTTGAATTTATTCAATTCATAATTAGTATTCGACACTAATTGTTTTGAACATTGATAATTTTCAACAGCTATTTGAATGGTAAATTTGGAATCATCAGCGACTGGAAAATAAGCTAAAATGTTCTACGATGGGATTACTTTCCAAAGCCGACATCCAAGCATCATGCTTCTTTTTTGTCAAGCTGAAAATGATAGGCTCCTTGAGTAACGTAGAGTTTACAGCGAAAAAAAAATCAACAAAAATACAAATACATCGTTTGTTTATCAGATTCATTGATATATATACTAACAACCGCCATGGATCCGACTCGAACTCTTTCTTTCTTTCTTTCTCGAAACAGCATGGCCCCAACCAGCAAGGCCCCTGACATGGAGAAATTTGGGCTCAGCAACTAAGGCATGTACTCAATGTATTGAAAATTAAATAACTTGGAATAACCTTGATGCTGGGTCCCAGGTGCGTCAGGAGTCTTGGAAATCCAATCCCAGCACCAGTTTCAAACAATAAACAAGATTTTTCGTTGAAAATACAGCGAACACTTGTTAATATAACAATTTTCGAACACAATCACTATTTTTTTAATGCTTCTTATAAACTATTTCATGTGATTAAAACAGATTGGGAGTTCCAAACCAGGACGCGAGGAAAAGTAGTCATCTCGCCGTAAGGACTATTTTGGAACTCCGACTCGAACTCCATGGCGGTTGTTGATTTTCATATCAATGAACGCGATGTACCTGATAAACAAACGTGACGTGTTGTCACAATGGTTCCTTTTGGGGATATTTCTTTCTTATAAAAATACAAATAATTCAAAGTGGTGGGATTAAAACAGAGAAAGTCTTAAGTACGTACCCAAAATAATTAATTCCGGGAATCTTCCCTTTGTTATTACACCACAACACTATACAGTTCATTGTTAATCGGATACGAAAAAATCCAAATCGAACACAACACACAGCAAAAGCAAAATGCACACGAAGAATATCAAATACGAAAATAACAGTTTATAGTGTTATTTATACAGGAACTAAAGCACCAGTAAACTGTGACTGAAACCGTCCCTGCCTAGACTTTCACTAAGGTCATTTGAAAGTCATTTGCCATGAGGAAGAAAAAGCGGTGTTGCACGGTCTATATCTTTCCAGTGAAACCTGCTACATCACTGCTCTGATTTTCTCACCAATTCCACAAATATTACAATTCACTTATGATATTAATGTGTGTCTTATAGTCGTAGGAAGTCGCGCATGAGCTATAAAATAAGTTTGTTACTCAATGGAATATTTTTATTGTTTAATAATATTGAACTTAAAATAGGACCGGCAAAATATTTAGGGACTTGGCATCGTTCTACGTGAAATGTCCTAATGGTGAGCATGCGCACATTGTGAATCAGTTGCCTATGCGGCACGTTTTTCGCTGCGGAAGGAATTAGCATTCTAGAGTAAGTATATATAATATTATGATTTCTATGATTAGAACCAGGACCAGATCATCTAGAGTGCCCTAATTGATCTACAATTTTTGGACACAATTTTTAGTTAGGAGTCGTTACACCAGGGTTTCTATGCATCTATGTTCTGAGGAGGGGTATAAGACAAGTACGTTAAGTTGACAGCCCACCAAAACGGATCGACTTCGGACCTATGCCATAATTTTGTACCCATTTTGTACCAATTTGTACCGGCTTTAAAAAATTTTGTACCCCAACCGTTTCCGAGATATCGACCCCCTCTAGGTGGTGTGCCAACTTAACGTTAAGTTGGCACACCACTCTGCAAGAATTGATCGTATCGAATTCAAACAAAAACTGCAATTTTGTACCCATTTTGTACCCTCCTGAACCACTTTTATTTCTTCTCTAGGATCTACCGTTCCCGAGATATGGGATTTTGAAAAAAAAAATTTTTTCAAACATTTTGGGATTTTTACTCCATAATTTTGTACCCATTTTGTACCAATTTGTACCACCTTTAAAAAATTTTGTACCCCAACCGTTCCCGAGATATCGACCCCCTCTAGGTGGTGTGCCAACTTAACGTTAAGTTGGCACACCACTCTGCAAGAATTGATCGTATCGAATTCAAACAAAAACTGCAATTTTGTACCCATTTTGTACCCTCCTGAACCACTTTTATTTCTTCTCTAGGACCTACCGTTCCCGAGATATGGGATTTTGAAAAAAAAAATTTTTTCAAACATTTTGAGATTTTTACTCCATAATTTTGTACCCATTTTGTACCAATTTGTACCACCTTTAAAAAATTTTGTACCCCAACCGTTCCCGAGATATCGACCCCCTCTAGGTGGTGTGCCAACTTAACGTTAAGTTGGCACACCACTCTGCAAGAATTGATCGTATCGAATTCAAACAAAAACTGCAATTTTGTACCCATTTTGTACCCTCCTGAACCACTTTTATTTCTTCTCTAGGACCTACCGTTCCCGAGATATGGGATTTTGAAAAAAAAAATTTTTTCAAACATTTTGAGATTTTTACTCCATAATTTTGTACCCATTCTGTACCAATTTGTACCACCTTTAAAAAATTTTGTACCCCCACCGTTTCCGAGATATAGACCCCCTCTAGGTGGTCTGCCAACTTAACGTTAAGTTGGCACACCACTCTGCAAGAATTGATCGTATCGAATTAAAATAAAAACTGCAATTTTGTACCCATTTTGTACCCTCCTGAACCACTTTTATTTTTTCTCTAGGACCTACCGTTTCCGAGATATGAGATTTTGAAAAAAAAAATTTTTCGAACATTTTGAGATTTTTACTCCATCATTTTGTACCTATTTTGTACCAATTTGTACCACCTTTAAAAAAATTTGTACCCTCACCGTTTACAAGATATCGACCCCCTCTGTGTGTACTGCTAACGTTCAGCAAGCGCTCATATTGCGAGGGTTGATCGGATCGAATTAGAACAAAAGCTATCATCTTGTACTCGTTTTGTGTCAATTTCAATCACCTTGAATTCATTTTGAACCCCCCACGGTTTTCAAGAACTACTATTGTGTACCAATTTGTAACATCTTCATTGCATCTTCATACAGAAGAACGAATACAGTGCAACAAAAGTGTCGAGTATTAATATATCTATTTTCAAGACATTTTACAATATATTTTATCGTAAGTAAGTATACAAGAAGTTGTATTTGATTTTGATTTTATGATACTATTGTAATCACATCCTTCAGGTCATCAAAATTTTGCCACTGCTTATTCGGCGCAAAGAAAATGAAGGAGGAAGAGTTAGTTTTGACGATTTTGAGGTGCATGAACACATTTTCTTCAATTTATACACTTTGAGTAACTTTTTTGAAAGAAAACTAAATTCAAACCCAAAAAGTCTCAAAATAAAGAATAAAATATTTCGACTTCGTGGATGCATTGGTTTTCGAGGCATTCTGCTACAAGTGTAGGACACTTCGAAGCCTTTTGCTTACGCCTCAATAACCAGTGGCAAAATTTTGATGACCTGAAGGATGGAGTTAACACAGTATCAGGAAATTCAGATATTAAAATACAACTCATTGTATATACAATAACAACGACATCTTGAATATTAATATATTAATAAATCGAAACTTAAGGGTAGTGGTGTAGTTTTGGTGGAGATGTTGGTGAAAAGTAAGTTGGAGCTCTTTAAAAAAGTGAGAGAAAAATTCAAAAATAATTGTTGGACTGTCAAAGGTAATATCAAAGTATCTGTAAACAACACAATCGTTCCAATTGACAGTTATGAAAAATTCAATCAACTTAAGACTTAAGAATGGTTGAGGATACTTCTTCATATTCATTGATTATAATTGTTAGTTTTAATATTTCAATCATATTGGTTTCCCGTAAATTTATGGCATTTTACTTTATTTTGGAGAGATGCGGGGGTGTAACGTTGGTTGCCGAGATTTGTTGATTTTCTGTGAGTTTTCCATTTTTGCCGTATTTGTGAACTGTTTCAATTCTTCAGGACTGAATATTGTTCATTATCCCCGTCTTTTATTACCTGAACTGTTTACTGTAATTTGCGAGTTTTCTTTTTATTGCATATTTTTGATATTTTAAAATTATATTTTTCTTCGTTTTGATGGGGAGATGCCTCATTTCGGAAAGCTCATATTAGGTAATTTTGCATTAGCGATTCATTTTATGGATGGATAAACTGAAGTTGGCTCATTTGAATGTAAGAACGCTGGTTGGGAATTTTGTGGATTTTCAGGATATGGTCTTGTCGAACTCTTTAGATATAGTTGTGCTGAATGAAACAAGACTGGATGAGACTATTAAGAGTGATGCAATTTTTCTACAGGGGTATGAGTTCGTACGTTGTGATCGAAATAGGCGAGGTGGTGGTGTTGGGGTGTACACCCAGACAGCACCGGATATTCTCAGAATGTGCCTAGAATATTCATTTTGGCATATTGGAATATTCCATGAATATGCGTATGGGAATTCCACAGATATTCGTAGAATATTCTGAAAAGAATATTCCAGGAATATTCCGAATATTCATAGAATGTTCCAAGAATATTATTTATGGAATATTACTGGAATATTCGGAAACTTATATTCTAGGCATATTCTCAATATTCCTGGAATATTCAAGGCATATTTCATACTGAATATTCCTATAATATCACATAAGGATATTCATAGCATATACCTAGAATATTCGGAATATTATAGAGATATTCCGTGGATATCTTAAACTTAAACCATTTTCATATTCAGGGAATATTGGATATTCACATATACATATATGCATTCTTAGGCCCACTTAAACTTTGGTTTATTCAATGATTTTACTCAGTAAACCAAAGTTCAACACAGGAGTTCAAACTGAATCTAAACATTTGAGCCTAATTGAAATTTGACATACTTTTCAGAAATACTGATTATAATCTATCCAGTGAATAGGAAATGAAAAACATATTATGGTATAATCATATTTATTGAAGAAAACAAAAACAATGAGATGAAATATTTATTTAAATCAGCTTCAGTGGTGCTAAAGGACACGCAGAGACCCTGAAAAAAACATTTTTTAAGACATAACACAACACTGAGAGTTTGACAACATTCATAACCTCCAAAAAAACGTATATAAAGAAAGAAATGTACAATAGGGGATCGATGAACGAAGTCTTTTTCATAAATATATTATTTCGATATCAAAATGGTCGTGAATAAAATTAATCAATCAATTCATCACGGACATATAGAATCCTTTCATCAAATTCACTTACCTCATAGATAACACAAAAACAAATGATCCAGGCAATACTCAAACTCGATTCACTAAGAAATCTTTCAAAATATCACTTCAAATAACACTCACAAAAGTTTCGATCTGAAGCTTCCAAGGAAACGATTAGAAATAGAAATGATAGAATGGTGTGGTTAACCTAAAATGTGGTTAACCGACGCCGTGCAATTTGACAGATGGCGAATGGTGACATTCTATTGGCTGCATGGCTACGGATGGCGGGATTCTATGACGTCCATGGTCTAGTGTTTTGTGACATTTTACTGCGCACAAGTTTTGTATACAAAACTTCAACTCAAAAATAAAATGAGACCATGAATTTATATAACTCTCGTTATCGTACGTAAATCTGAAAATTCATGAGATAATTGAATTTATGGTAACAATTAAATACATACAGTCGCCATCTGCTTATTGCAGTCCAAAAACATTTTGAAATTTCATTTCCCATGTATATCTTCACATATTACTTTAATATGCCGTACAGGATATTCCAGGAATATTATGAGCGGAATATTCCAGAAATATTACGTGCGGAATATTCAAGGGATGTACCATAAAGAATATTCAATTTTGAATATCCTACGAATATTCTAGAAATATTCTATAAAGAATATTCTCATTGGTATATTCTCAGCATATTCTTCTAGGAATATCCCTAGAATATTCGTATGGGAATATTCTCGGAATATGATGTATGGGATATAGATATTCTATGATATTCTATGAATATTCTACGAATATCCGGAATATACCTATCCCATTTTGCACATTCAGGGAATATTCTATGAATATCCGGTGCTGTCTGGGCATTAGGTCGGGATTAAAGTACAGTATTCTCAAGATTGGAGGCTCTATTGAGCAGATATGGCTGAGAATTGATCATTTTCGCGGTGAATCGGTGGTGGGGGTTATTTATAGACCACCTGATGTAAAGTATAAAGTATTCTGGGACTTGTTCAGAGGGGAGTATGCAAATATCATGACCCACGCAAGCAATGTGATCTGTATGGGGGATTTTAACACTAATTTGTTGGCGGTAAATAGCGAGGCAAGATATGTGGCGAAGAATATTGAGAACTTGGGGCTACAACAAATAGTAAATTCACCAACGAGAATTACAGATAAATCGTCTACATTGATTGATTATGTGTTGACCTCCAATATCAATATAATTTCTGATGTGAAAGTTGTTCCTACTGATGTTAACACAGATCATGAACTTTTAATTTTAAATTTGAATATTGAAATAAATCGTAAAAACCCTATATTCAAAACTGCCAGGGACTTCCGTAATTTTGATTTTGAGCAATTCCAGTATGACTTGAAATCTATTCCTTGCAGAAATATTTTCGATATTGACAATGTTGATCGAAAGATTGATTTCATAAACGAAAATTTGACAATCTTATTGGATTTGCATGCACCCTTACGAACTATGAGAATCACAAAAAAATATGCACCCTGGCTCACAACAACCTTGAGGGAGATGATGAAATTGAGAGATGGAACACTTTGTCGTTATAGAAGATTCAAAGATGAAAATGACTGGATTTTGTATAAAAAACTTCGTAATGCGGTTTCCTTGGCTGTAAAACGAGAAAAAACGAGTTATTATAATACCATATTCAATGTTAAAGACAACAAGAGTTTTTGGTCAAGGATCAAGTCTATGAATATAATAAACAAAAAATCCGGCAGTTTTCCGGATGAGTTGAAAGACGTCAACAGGATCAATCAACATTTTGTCGATTCCGTACCAAAAATTGCAGTGAATGACGAGATGCTTGAATTTTATTCCAATAATATTAAAGATCCGAATATTCCACGGTTTTCATTTCACGAAGTTGACGAAAATGAAATATCTAAAATAATCCGGAATATCAAGACTAAGGCAGTGGACATGAGTTAGAAAGAGATAGGTATACCTAACAGTTGCGGGTTGCCTATGCAGTGGTTTGGCCTCACTTCTCGTCCGATTCGGGTCCTTTCCAGTTAGTATAGAGTTCACTGCGACCGCAAAATTTTGCGGATTAGAACCATAGAAATCATAATACATAATACTTACTCTAGAATGCTAAATCAATTGGACAAAAGTGTTGTAAAAATTTCAGTGTGGTCCATAATGCGCATGTGTGCCATCAGGATGTTTCTGAACATGGTCGGCTTCAATGAAATTTTATGCTGCTATTGTTGCAGTTGAATTTATTCAATTCATAATTAGTATTCGACACTAATTGTTTTGAACATTGATAATTTTCAACAGCTATTTGAATGGTAAATTTGGAATCATCAGCGACTGGAAAATAAGCTAAAATGTTCTACGATGGGATTACTTTCCAAAGCCGACATCCAAGCATCATGCTTCTTTTTTGTCAAGCTGAAAATGATAGGCTCCTTGAGTAACGTAGAGTTTACAGCGAAAAAAAAATCAACAAAAATACAAATACATCGTTTGTTTATCAGATTCATTGATATATATACTAACAACCGCCATGGATCCGACTCGAACTCTTTCTTTCTTTCTTTCTCGAAACAGCATGGCCCCAACCAGCAAGGCCCCTGACATGGAGAAATTTGGGCTCAGCAACTAAGGCATGTACTCAATGTATTGAAAATTAAATAACTTGGAATAACCTTGATGCTGGGTCCCAGGTGCGTCAGGAGTCTTGGAAATCCAATCCCAGCACCAGTTTCAAACAATAAACAAGATTTTTCGTTGAAAATACAGCGAACACTTGTTAATATAACAATTTTCGAACACAATCACTATTTTTTTAATGCTTCTTATAAACTATTTCATGTGATTAAAACAGATTGGGAGTTCCAAACCAGGACGCGAGGAAAAGTAGTCATCTCGCCGTAAGGACTATTTTGGAACTCCGACTCGAACTCCATGGCGGTTGTTGATTTTCATATCAATGAACGCGATGTACCTGATAAACAAACGTGACGTGTTGTCACAATGGTTCCTTTTGGGGATATTTCTTTCTTATAAAAATACAAATAATTCAAAGTGGTGGGATTAAAACAGAGAAAGTCTTAAGTACGTACCCAAAATAATTAATTCCGGGAATCTTCCCTTTGTTATTACACCACAACACTATACAGTTCATTGTTAATCGGATACGAAAAAATCCAAATCGAACACAACACACAGCAAAAGCAAAATGCACACGAAGAATATCAAATACGAAAATAACAGTTTATAGTGTTATTTATACAGGAACTAAAGCACCAGTAAACTGTGACTGAAACCGTCCCTGCCTAGACTTTCACTAAGGTCATTTGAAAGTCATTTGCCATGAGGAAGAAAAAGCGGTGTTGCACGGTCTATATCTTTCCAGTGAAACCTGCTACATCACTGCTCTGATTTTCTCACCAATTCCACAAATATTACAATTCACTTATGATATTAATGTGTGTCTTATAGTCGTAGGAAGTCGCGCATGAGCTATAAAATAAGTTTGTTACTCAATGGAATATTTTTATTGTTTAATAATATTGAACTTAAAATAGGACCGGCAAAATATTTAGGGACTTGGCATCGTTCTACGTGAAATGTCCTAATGGTGAGCATGCGCACATTGTGAATCAGTTGCCTATGCGGCACGTTTTTCGCTGCGGAAGGAATTAGCATTCTAGAGTAAGTATATATAATATTATGATTTCTATGATTAGAACCAGGACCAGATCATCTAGAGTGCCCTAATTGATCTACAATTTTTGGACACAATTTTTAGTTAGGAGTCGTTACACCAGGGTTTCTATGCATCTATGTTCTGAGGAGGGGTATAAGACAAGTACGTTAAGTTGACAGCCCACCAAAACGGATCGACTTCGGACCTATGCCATAATTTTGTACCCATTTTGTACCAATTTGTACCGGCTTTAAAAAATTTTGTACCCCAACCGTTTCCGAGATATCGACCCCCTCTAGGTGGTGTGCCAACTTAACGTTAAGTTGGCACACCACTCTGCAAGAATTGATCGTATCGAATTCAAACAAAAACTGCAATTTTGTACCCATTTTGTACCCTCCTGAACCACTTTTATTTCTTCTCTAGGATCTACCGTTCCCGAGATATGGGATTTTGAAAAAAAAAATTTTTTCAAACATTTTGGGATTTTTACTCCATAATTTTGTACCCATTTTGTACCAATTTGTACCACCTTTAAAAAATTTTGTACCCCAACCGTTCCCGAGATATCGACCCCCTCTAGGTGGTGTGCCAACTTAACGTTAAGTTGGCACACCACTCTGCAAGAATTGATCGTATCGAATTCAAACAAAAACTGCAATTTTGTACCCATTTTGTACCCTCCTGAACCACTTTTATTTCTTCTCTAGGACCTACCGTTCCCGAGATATGGGATTTTGAAAAAAAAAATTTTTTCAAACATTTTGAGATTTTTACTCCATAATTTTGTACCCATTTTGTACCAATTTGTACCACCTTTAAAAAATTTTGTACCCCAACCGTTCCCGAGATATCGACCCCCTCTAGGTGGTGTGCCAACTTAACGTTAAGTTGGCACACCACTCTGCAAGAATTGATCGTATCGAATTCAAACAAAAACTGCAATTTTGTACCCATTTTGTACCCTCCTGAACCACTTTTATTTCTTCTCTAGGACCTACCGTTCCCGAGATATGGGATTTTGAAAAAAAAAATTTTTTCAAACATTTTGAGATTTTTACTCCATAATTTTGTACCCATTCTGTACCAATTTGTACCACCTTTAAAAAATTTTGTACCCCCACCGTTTCCGAGATATAGACCCCCTCTAGGTGGTCTGCCAACTTAACGTTAAGTTGGCACACCACTCTGCAAGAATTGATCGTATCGAATTAAAATAAAAACTGCAATTTTGTACCCATTTTGTACCCTCCTGAACCACTTTTATTTTTTCTCTAGGACCTACCGTTTCCGAGATATGAGATTTTGAAAAAAAAAATTTTTCGAACATTTTGAGATTTTTACTCCATCATTTTGTACCTATTTTGTACCAATTTGTACCACCTTTAAAAAAATTTGTACCCTCACCGTTTACAAGATATCGACCCCCTCTGTGTGTACTGCTAACGTTCAGCAAGCGCTCATATTGCGAGGGTTGATCGGATCGAATTAGAACAAAAGCTATCATCTTGTACTCGTTTTGTGTCAATTTCAATCACCTTGAATTCATTTTGAACCCCCCACGGTTTTCAAGAACTACTATTGTGTACCAATTTGTAACATCTTCATTGCATCTTCATACAGAAGAACGAATACAGTGCAACAAAAGTGTCGAGTATTAATATATCTATTTTCAAGACATTTTACAATATATTTTATCGTAAGTAAGTATACAAGAAGTTGTATTTGATTTTGATTTTATGATACTATTGTAATCACATCCTTCAGGTCATCAAAATTTTGCCACTGCTTATTCGGCGCAAAGAAAATGAAGGAGGAAGAGTTAGTTTTGACGATTTTGAGGTGCATGAACACATTTTCTTCAATTTATACACTTTGAGTAACTTTTTTGAAAGAAAACTAAATTCAAACCCAAAAAGTCTCAAAATAAAGAATAAAATATTTCGACTTCGTGGATGCATTGGTTTTCGAGGCATTCTGCTACAAGTGTAGGACACTTCGAAGCCTTTTGCTTACGCCTCAATAACCAGTGGCAAAATTTTGATGACCTGAAGGATGGAGTTAACACAGTATCAGGAAATTCAGATATTAAAATACAACTCATTGTATATACAATAACAACGACATCTTGAATATTAATATATTAATAAATCGAAACTTAAGGGTAGTGGTGTAGTTTTGGTGGAGATGTTGGTGAAAAGTAAGTTGGAGCTCTTTAAAAAAGTGAGAGAAAAATTCAAAAATAATTGTTGGACTGTCAAAGGTAATATCAAAGTATCTGTAAACAACACAATCGTTCCAATTGACAGTTATGAAAAATTCAATCAACTTAAGACTTAAGAATGGTTGAGGATACTTCTTCATATTCATTGATTATAATTGTTAGTTTTAATATTTCAATCATATTGGTTTCCCGTAAATTTATGGCATTTTACTTTATTTTGGAGAGATGCGGGGGTGTAACGTTGGTTGCCGAGATTTGTTGATTTTCTGTGAGTTTTCCATTTTTGCCGTATTTGTGAACTGTTTCAATTCTTCAGGACTGAATATTGTTCATTATCCCCGTCTTTTATTACCTGAACTGTTTACTGTAATTTGCGAGTTTTCTTTTTATTGCATATTTTTGATATTTTAAAATTATATTTTTCTTCGTTTTGATGGGGAGATGCCTCATTTCGGAAAGCTCATATTAGGTAATTTTGCATTAGCGATTCATTTTATGGATGGATAAACTGAAGTTGGCTCATTTGAATGTAAGAACGCTGGTTGGGAATTTTGTGGATTTTCAGGATATGGTCTTGTCGAACTCTTTAGATATAGTTGTGCTGAATGAAACAAGACTGGATGAGACTATTAAGAGTGATGCAATTTTTCTACAGGGGTATGAGTTCGTACGTTGTGATCGAAATAGGCGAGGTGGTGGTGTTGGGGTGTACACCCAGACAGCACCGGATATTCTCAGAATGTGCCTAGAATATTCATTTTGGCATATTGGAATATTCCATGAATATGCGTATGGGAATTCCACAGATATTCGTAGAATATTCTGAAAAGAATATTCCAGGAATATTCCGAATATTCATAGAATGTTCCAAGAATATTATTTATGGAATATTACTGGAATATTCGGAAACTTATATTCTAGGCATATTCTCAATATTCCTGGAATATTCAAGGCATATTTCATACTGAATATTCCTATAATATCACATAAGGATATTCATAGCATATACCTAGAATATTCGGAATATTATAGAGATATTCCGTGGATATCTTAAACTTAAACCATTTTCATATTCAGGGAATATTGGATATTCACATATACATATATGCATTCTTAGGCCCACTTAAACTTTGGTTTATTCAATGATTTTACTCAGTAAACCAAAGTTCAACACAGGAGTTCAAACTGAATCTAAACATTTGAGCCTAATTGAAATTTGACATACTTTTCAGAAATACTGATTATAATCTATCCAGTGAATAGGAAATGAAAAACATATTATGGTATAATCATATTTATTGAAGAAAACAAAAACAATGAGATGAAATATTTATTTAAATCAGCTTCAGTGGTGCTAAAGGACACGCAGAGACCCTGAAAAAAACATTTTTTAAGACATAACACAACACTGAGAGTTTGACAACATTCATAACCTCCAAAAAAACGTATATAAAGAAAGAAATGTACAATAGGGGATCGATGAACGAAGTCTTTTTCATAAATATATTATTTCGATATCAAAATGGTCGTGAATAAAATTAATCAATCAATTCATCACGGACATATAGAATCCTTTCATCAAATTCACTTACCTCATAGATAACACAAAAACAAATGATCCAGGCAATACTCAAACTCGATTCACTAAGAAATCTTTCAAAATATCACTTCAAATAACACTCACAAAAGTTTCGATCTGAAGCTTCCAAGGAAACGATTAGAAATAGAAATGATAGAATGGTGTGGTTAACCTAAAATGTGGTTAACCGACGCCGTGCAATTTGACAGATGGCGAATGGTGACATTCTATTGGCTGCATGGCTACGGATGGCGGGATTCTATGACGTCCATGGTCTAGTGTTTTGTGACATTTTACTGCGCACAAGTTTTGTATACAAAACTTCAACTCAAAAATAAAATGAGACCATGAATTTATATAACTCTCGTTATCGTACGTAAATCTGAAAATTCATGAGATAATTGAATTTATGGTAACAATTAAATACATACAGTCGCCATCTGCTTATTGCAGTCCAAAAACATTTTGAAATTTCATTTCCCATGTATATCTTCACATATTACTTTAATATGCCGTACAGGATATTCCAGGAATATTATGAGCGGAATATTCCAGAAATATTACGTGCGGAATATTCAAGGGATGTACCATAAAGAATATTCAATTTTGAATATCCTACGAATATTCTAGAAATATTCTATAAAGAATATTCTCATTGGTATATTCTCAGCATATTCTTCTAGGAATATCCCTAGAATATTCGTATGGGAATATTCTCGGAATATGATGTATGGGATATAGATATTCTATGATATTCTATGAATATTCTACGAATATCCGGAATATACCTATCCCATTTTGCACATTCAGGGAATATTCTATGAATATCCGGTGCTGTCTGGGCATTAGGTCGGGATTAAAGTACAGTATTCTCAAGATTGGAGGCTCTATTGAGCAGATATGGCTGAGAATTGATCATTTTCGCGGTGAATCGGTGGTGGGGGTTATTTATAGACCACCTGATGTAAAGTATAAAGTATTCTGGGACTTGTTCAGAGGGGAGTATGCAAATATCATGACCCACGCAAGCAATGTGATCTGTATGGGGGATTTTAACACTAATTTGTTGGCGGTAAATAGCGAGGCAAGATATGTGGCGAAGAATATTGAGAACTTGGGGCTACAACAAATAGTAAATTCACCAACGAGAATTACAGATAAATCGTCTACATTGATTGATTATGTGTTGACCTCCAATATCAATATAATTTCTGATGTGAAAGTTGTTCCTACTGATGTTAACACAGATCATGAACTTTTAATTTTAAATTTGAATATTGAAATAAATCGTAAAAACCCTATATTCAAAACTGCCAGGGACTTCCGTAATTTTGATTTTGAGCAATTCCAGTATGACTTGAAATCTATTCCTTGCAGAAATATTTTCGATATTGACAATGTTGATCGAAAGATTGATTTCATAAACGAAAATTTGACAATCTTATTGGATTTGCATGCACCCTTACGAACTATGAGAATCACAAAAAAATATGCACCCTGGCTCACAACAACCTTGAGGGAGATGATGAAATTGAGAGATGGAACACTTTGTCGTTATAGAAGATTCAAAGATGAAAATGACTGGATTTTGTATAAAAAACTTCGTAATGCGGTTTCCTTGGCTGTAAAACGAGAAAAAACGAGTTATTATAATACCATATTCAATGTTAAAGACAACAAGAGTTTTTGGTCAAGGATCAAGTCTATGAATATAATAAACAAAAAATCCGGCAGTTTTCCGGATGAGTTGAAAGACGTCAACAGGATCAATCAACATTTTGTCGATTCCGTACCAAAAATTGCAGTGAATGACGAGATGCTTGAATTTTATTCCAATAATATTAAAGATCCGAATATTCCACGGTTTTCATTTCACGAAGTTGACGAAAATGAAATATCTAAAATAATCCGGAATATCAAGACTAAGGCAGTGGGTCATGATGGCATCAATATAAGTACAATTGAACTCTGTGTTCCATTCATTTTGCCGTATTTAACTCATGTTGTGAATTATTGTTTCAAATATTCAGTGTTTCCATCCTCTTGGAAGAAGTCCCTGGTTGTCCCGCTTCCGAAGACCTCAAACCCCGCTACGTTGGATGATTTGCGGCCGATTAGCATACTTCCAACGTTATCCAAAATCATTGAGAAGGTTATGCAGAGACAATTACAAAATTACGTAGAACAATACAAGATCATTCCCTCCACACAATATGGGTTCAGACCTGGCTACGGTTGCTGTACAGCCTTGCTCGATGTAACTGACGAAATATTCAAGTCTGTTGATCAAGGGGATCTGACTATTTTGACCTCCCTGGATTATACGAAGGCTTTTGATTCTATAAATCATCAGCTCTTGGTAGCCATACTGCGTTATATCGGTCTTTCGCGGCCGGCCGTAGTTTTGTTAGCTGATTATATTGGGGCGAGATCCCAGGCCGTCAGAGTTGATGGCACGTCATCTTCATTTGTGGATTTAAATTGCGGGGTACCACAGGGGTCTATATTGGGCCCACTCCTATTTGTGATTTATATTTCGTGTTTTGTATTAGCTTGCGTCTCGGCAACAATTTTTTTCTATGCAGATGATAGCCAACTCAAATTGTCTTTCAAGCCTTCTGAATCACCGCAGGCTGTGGCGGCCCTGAATTATGACCTCCATTGTATTTATGAGATATCAGAGAGGCATTGTCTTCGTTTGAATGCTAAAAAGTCTATATGCCAGCTTTTTGGCCCAAAAAATGATAGGAGCCGATTCTTGGAGATGTATGGTCAGAGTGTCTGTATTGATAGCAGCAAAATAAATTTTGTGAACAGTGCTAGAAATTTGGGCTTGACAGTGGATACCGATTTGCGTTTTACTGGACATATCTCGAACTCGCTGTGCAGGGCTTATTCGGGTTTACGACTTTTGTACCAATTAAAAAATTATTTGAGCAAACCCAGTAAGGTTCTGCTGTGTGAAGCTACTGTGCTTTCACATATGAACTTTTGTGACGCCGTATATGGCCCATGCTTGACTGCTTTTGATGCGGGCAGAGTACAGATGCTGCAGAACTCTTGTTTGCGGTTTATTCACGGAATACGTAAGTTTGAACCTGTAACTTACAGCCTCAAGGACACCGGATGGCTGAATATGGAGCACCGAGAACGTTTTCATTCTCTGGTTTTATTTTATAGAATTATAAGTGAAAAGTCACCACCGAACCTCTATAATAAGATTGTTTTTCGTTGTAGTGTTCACTCGGTCAATGTACGTAATAGGGGTGCGATATCGATCCCCAAGCACCGAACTAGTGTATACACTAGGTCTTATTCATATCAAGTACCTCATATTATGAACGGTCTGGAATTTGAGTACAGAAATATCACACTTGATAAGTTCAAATTGCATATTTTAGACAACTTTCGCAATGACCCGGTTTATGTCTAGACTGATGACCAGCCAGCTTCTTTAGCACAATATACATTAATTATGAATTCAGTTTTGATTTTCATGTAGAGAACTATGGCTTTCTGAGGTGGGATATCTCAATTATATATATATATGTACATGTTTTCATTGTGCGGCATGGAATGACTCATTTTTTTTTTTTTTTTATTATGCTCACAGAGTGAGTTTCAATTTTTGATTTGTAATCTTGAGGGTTAGATGGTGGAATAGGCGCATGATTTTGGGTTTATTTCACAGAGTTGTATACAAAATTATCTCACCTACGATTATGCGAGCTAAATCTCGCCCTCGATATTGTAAAAAAACTATAATTGTAGTATCATAATAAAGACCTTATTATTATTATTATTATTATTATTATTATTCTATGCCCTTTTGTTTCACTTTTCGTCCCCTTTTCCTACGTCTTTTCACTTCGGCTTCCTAACGAGAAGCCGAAGTATTTTTCTTATTATTTTTCTTCCATCGACTTTCTATAGAAAGATAGCCACAATATTCATTATGGAGCAAAAATACAAAATATGATTGGGATTGGAAAATACAAAATCCGTTTAACCGAGCAGACAAACCAACTTTCAGGATCCCACACACCGGCGCGAATTTTTTCACAGTGTTAGATTTCTACCAATGGGCGAGCAGCAACTTGACCGATGCTGCTCTGCTATTGTTTCACGCCGGTGTGTGGAATGCTTTAAGCTCCTATCCTACATACGGAAGTGCGACATTTCAGAAAATGTAAGTCCTAGACAAAAAAGAATGCTGCGTTTGTCGGCACGAGGTAATTTCAATCTGGTAACAAAACAAAATGGTTCCTGGTTTTTAAATTATTGATCATGAATAAGAACACCAGTGGCGACTCGTGGACGTAAGTAGCGTTTACACATTTCAATAAAAGCTATTGATTTTATTGAATGAGAAGATACCACATAATTCACTACTGTATACTGTGTAAGAAAATAAAATCTTTACTTCTTTGTTTGCAGCAAAAATACCGATAAACGCATCGTTGAAATATGGTAAAAGGTAAAATTTCAAATTGTAAAAATTTAAAGGTGGTACAAATTGGTACAAAATGGGTACAAAATTATGGAGTAAAAATCTGAAAATGTTTGAAAAAAAATTTTTTTTCAGAATCCCATATCTGGGAACGGTAGGTCCTAGAGAAAAAATAAAAGTGGTTCAGGAGGGTACAAAATGGGTACAAAATTGCAGTTTTTGTTTGAATTCGATACGATCAATTCTTGCAGAGTGGTGTGCCAACTTAACGTTAAGTTGGCAGACCACCTAGAGGGGGTCTATATCTCGGAAACGGTGGGGGTACAAAATTTTTTAAAGGTGGTACAAATTGGTACAAAATGGGTACAAAATTATGGAGTAAAAATCTCAAAATGTTTGAAAAAATTTTTTTTTTCAAAATCCCATATCTCGGGAACGGTAGGTCCTAGAGAAAAAATAAAAGTGGTTCAGGAGGGTACAAAATGGGTACAAAATTGCAGTTTTTGTTTGAATTCGATACGATCAATTCTTGCAGAGTGGTGTGCCAACTTAACGTTAAGTTGGCAGACCACCTAGAGGGGGTCTATATCTTGGAAACGGTGGGGGTACAAAATTTTTTAAAGGTGGTACAAATTGGTACAAAATGGGTACAAAATTATGGAGTAAAAATCTCAAAATGTTTGAAAAAATTTTTTTTTCAAAATCCCATATCTCGGGAACGGTAGGTCCTAGAGAAAAAATAAAAGTGGTTCAGGAGGGTACAAAATGGGTACAAAGTTGCAGTTTTTGTTTGAATTCGATACGATCAATTCTTGCAGAGTGGTGTGCCAACTTAACGTTAAGTTGGCACACCACCTAGAGGGGGTCGATATCTCGGGAACGGTAGGGGTACAAAATTTTTTAAAGGTGGTACAAATTGGTACAAAATGGGTACAAAATTATGGAGTAAAAATCTCAAAATGTTTGAAAAATTTTTTTTTTTCAAAATCCCATATCTCGGGAACGGTAGGTCCTAGAGAAGAAATAAAAGTGGTTCAGGAGGGTACAAAATGGGTACAAAATTGCAGTTTTTGTTTGAATTCGATACGATCAATTCTTGCAGAGTGGTGTGCCAACTTAACGTTAAGTTGGCACACCACCTAGAGGGGGTCGATATCTCGGGAACGGTTGGGGTACAAAATTTTTTAAAGGTGGTACAAATTGGTACAAAATGGGTACAAAATTATGGAGTAAAAATCTCAAAATGTTTGAAAAAATTTTTTTTGTTCAAAATCCCATATCTCGGGAACGGTAGGTCCTAGAGAAGAAATAAAAGTGGTTCAGGAGGGTACAAAATGGGTACAAAATTGCAGTTTTTGTTTGAATTCGATACGATCAATTCTTGCAGAGTGGTGTGCCAACTTAACGTTAAGTTGGCACACCACCTAGAGGGGGTCGATATCTCGGGAACGGTTGGGGTACAAAATTTTTTAAAGGTGGTACAAATTGGTACAAAATGGGTACAAAATTATGGAGTAAAAATCCCAAAATGTTTGAAAAAAATTTTTTTTTCAAAATCCCATATCTCGGGAACGGTAGATCCTAGAGAAGAAATAAAAGTGGTTCAGGAGGGTACAAAATGGGTACAAAATTGCAGTTTTTGTTTGAATTCGATACGATCAATTCTTGCAGAGTGGTGTGCCAACTTAACGTTAAGTTGGCACACCACCTAGAGGGGGTCGATATCTCGGAAACGGTTGGGGTACAAAATTTTTTAAAGCCGGTACAAATTGGTACAAAATGGGTACAAAATTATGGCATAGGTCCGAAGTCGATCCGTTTTGGTGGGCTGTCAACTTAACGTACCTGTATAAGACTATCATAACATAAAAAATGTCCAGCTGTGGTCATGTCGTTATTGACCTTGGCGGATCAGTTGTTGATACATCAATCAAATGGATCAACAGAGAAAACATCGAAATGCATAAGTATATCTAATTATTTCAATATGAGTATTAAGCAAATGAAAATTGAAGCCAAGCTTCGGTAAGAATATCAATCTGTACATGTGCAGTAATGTTAAGAATAAAAATAACTCAATAATTCTGTCTCTCAGTCTCTCTTTGACTCATTGTAATATGTCGTGATACGTATGTCATCCATAACATCCTGTGAATACTTTCGATCATAACCTAACAATTTCATGTGATATTTTTTCATCGCTCTAATCCGATTTTTCCAATCTCTGTATATCGTTGTTATTTCAGTTGGCGCATGCGTACAATAGACGTTTAAGGTCTATTTGGCCGCAGAGTTAGTCTGGGTACTATTTTAATTCTTTTGTTATAGCTCTCCTTGGTTGAGATGATTGATTTAGAATTAATATTTTTTTATCGAACGACATTTTTTCATTTATTGCTACACAACAAATAACATAAAACACGAAATTTAAACAGACTGTTCAAGAATATTCGAAGCGGGAAACTCATAATTGCAGATGGAATCCATTGACAAAGGCAAGAAAGTAATTTCTGTTTCTGTTCTGTGGAAAAAATCCGTTTGCTCTGTCGAAATACACCGAGCAAAAAGATCTATATTCGATTGATCACATGTAATAAACGAACGGTTCAGATCAATCCGAGCAGATGTCATTGCCGAACGCGCTTATTGTAAGACATTGCGGCGCCGCCACGAAATAATTCTAATATTTTCGATACGGTTGAATGTCAATGCATTCAAAAATTGACGAGTGCATACAACATATTTTTAGACATCTTAACTCTTTCGAGCATGGTGGTACTCGGTAAATACCACATATTTCTAGACCCATCATGCGTGGTGGTCGATAAAATAAACCACCTATTGAATGGTCTTTTCAAGATTTGCATGGTGGTTTATTTCATGAACCACGCTTTATTCACAGACGTTATGGCATTTATAGGAAAATTTCGCGTCAGTTCATTCTGGAACGGACAAGCAGTAACTTTGTTTTATTATATACCCCCTGAACTAAATTAAGGAAAAAAAAAAGAGAAAATTAGCCAAAAAAATATGGCTGTGCTTCTAGGGTGTATTTCAATGGATATTTAATGTGCTTCAAAGAGTTAAGCAAGGCTTATACAGGGTGTTTCATCATAAACTGGACAAACATTTTTGCCGCATAAGCGAGAAACAGGGTGTTCAATGTCAACTTTAAGCAATATTCTGATGACTGTGGTGATTCATGCGTGACATTTGAAATAACGGTTACTGGTCAAATCTTAGTATTTTTGAGAGCTCAATTTAATTGTGGTGTAGAATTCTGAAAAAAAAAATTTCAAAATGGCGGAAAGCCTGCAAAGTTGGAATTTTTTTTCTCGGTTGCCAATTTGAAAAGCACTTTTTCAATGTAGGTACTCGATTTTCTGAGATTTTCCGTGAAAATATTTTTTCAAAATTCGAACTCAACTGTTTTTTACATGTCTTCAGTGAAAAAAAAATTTCGACCGAAATTGTTGAAATTTTTCGTGGTTGAACTATCTTTCATTCTGAATACTTTGGTGAAAACAGAATGAGATAATATCCATTGGTTTTCTTTTTGTAGCCTTCCAAAAATTACGTTCGGAGAACTTTCATAATTTTGATTTAAAAAACTGGAAGCCGTACGAAGGCCAAAATTGTGCTAATGGGCTGCCAGAATGACCCGGACAGAAATATGAATTTATAAACCAAAAAAATTTTTTTCAAAAACTTTGGTAGAACTCGAACTCTCTACGAGTATGAATTGGGTTTATTTTAATCTTATAAATTTCCGTTACCAAAGCGACGCTATAGTAAATCGAAAGTGGAGAGTTCGAGTCCCACCGAAGTTTTTTTGAAAAAAATTTTTTTGGTTTAAAAATTCATATTTCCGTCCGAGTCACTGTGGCAGCTCATTATCCTCAATTTGGCCTTCCTAGGGCCTCCAGTTTTTTAAGTAAAAATTATGAAAGTTCTCCGAGCGTAATCTTTGGAAGGCTACAAAAAGAAAACCAATTGATATTTTCTAATTCTGTTTTCACCCAAGTATTCAGAATCAAAGAAAGTTCGACCATAAAAAATTCCAAAAATTTTGGCCTAATTTTTTTTTCACTGAAGACATGTAAAAAAAAAGTTGAGTTCGAATTTTGAAAAAATCTTTTCACGGAAAATCTTAGAAAATCGAGTACGTGGAAACAGTGCTTTTCAAATTGGCAACCGAGAAAAAATAATTCCAACTCTGCAATTTTGAAATTTTTTTTCAGAATTCTACACCACAATTGAATTGAGGCTTCAAAAATACTAAAATGTGACCAGTAACTGTTATTTCAAATGTCACGCATAACTCACCACAGTTATCAGAATATTGCTCAAAGTTGACATTAAACACCCCGTATCTCGCTTATGCGTCGAAAACGGGGTAGATGTCATAAGGCAGAACTGACTTCCCCGGTGTCGTCTACACGGCTATATACGTTTGTCCAGTTTATGGTGAAACACCCTGTATACCTACTACATAGAACTTATAGTACCTAACATGGAATGCTATCACCAGATCAAAAAGTGGGTAAACAAATTGGTGAAACAGCGGGCTTTTTATGTTACCATGGATATGAACACAGAGCAATCGTCAGTTGTCAATTTCCATCTTTACTCTTCATTTTTCTACTGTTTTTCAATTGCGTTTGTATCATAAATATATTTGCGGAAATTATTGAAGCCCCTATATAGTAATTCATATATAATTTCTGTGTTTTTGTTCTATGTAACAGTTCATATCTATAAAAACATGGAAATCTCGCTGCTCCTCCAACTGAGACGTTTACCCAGTATTTCAAGCTGGGCAGCACGGCTAATAGCATTCCATGTTACTATAAGTTCTATGGAATTTATTCATCTTCTTCATTCTGTGAATCCAAGATAAGCAAATAATGACTCGGTCTAACAAAGCTGAGTAACTGAAGCTCGAAAAATTATGTTATTCATATTGCTGCTGAATAAAAAATATTCTGATAGCAATTGATAGTATTCTCAGTTCGAGATGACCAAATTATTTTTTCAAAATTCGTTGAAACTCATCAGTTGAGTGGAATAAATACTCACATGGTTACAGTAACACTTATGCCCATACGTCAAAATTGAACACTGGTTGGTAATGGAACTCAATAACTGTTCTATTGTACTCGATTGTGCGCTGATTCCAATGAATCTTACAATAAGAAAAGCCTCTGGTATCCACTGAGAGCAACACTGAGCTACCCTGGCCAAAAGTGTAGTTTTACCACAGCCTTCTGGTCCGAATAGAACTAATGGGGAATCACTCGGATTGTTGATATATCTGAAAGAGGATGAGAAATAAAATCTGAAGGTACTTCTAGGTATTTAATCCCTCGATGACATCGAGTGATAACTTATTAACCATATTCTAGATATTTATTTGCATGGATGGCATCAAGACTATACAAAAATGCTCAGAAATATCTATTTCTCTAATCAGCCCAGAATGTCTATTTTTTTGACCCCAAAATAGGATAATTCAGTATTTTGTTCAGTTGGTGTGCAACGAATTTCGATACTACAAACTATGATTGTCGAGTACTGAATACTATACAATAATTTCATTAGGATGAGAAGTGTCACTTTTCATGGAGAGGTTGAGTTTCATGGAAATCTGAATATCTAGTTTTGGATTGACATTTACGATAGTTATAATTGAGTGAAAAATGGAACATAAGTCTAGTCACAGTTGTCTTGCAAAATTCTTCCTTTGCTTAAAGATACTTTTCCTGTCGCCCACCGGAGGAAAAAGCAAGCCATAGCAACTATTTCTCCTCCTAGGGGGAGAAATAGAACTTTGGAAATAAACGATTTTATCGACAATGCGATGGTCATAAAATTGTTATGAATTTATAAAAATTCCTTTATTGAGGATAATATTGATGGCCATTTCAGAAAAAATAGTATATAACTTTCTCCGTTGTTTATGGAGATAGATTTTAACAACATCCCCTCATTTACCCCATTGACTATGTATTTCATTTTCCATTCTGACTGGTGACTGCTTAGTTTACCGTTTTCATAAAATTCAAATCAAACTATTATTTTTTAGATTCATACTTCCTGTTAGTGAACAGGAAGTAATTACAACAGTAAATAAACTAAAAAGTAGTAGATCTTTGGGACATGATGGGATACCCATGTTCATTGTGAAACTTTCTATATCCTACATTGCAAAACCGTTAGCACTCATAATGTACAATGCATTTATAAAGGGTGTATTTCCTGAAACATTAAAAATCGCTATTGTTAAACCTCTATAGAAAAAAGGAGATAAGAAAGATTTGTCTAACTATGGACCAATGTGTTTGCTCAGCTCTTTCTCTAAAGTTTTTGAAAAATTGTTGGCGGACATTTTCAGATAATCAGCATGGTTATCTGAAAAATAAAAATACTGAAACAGCAATTTATGAACTGATTCGGGCTGTTTTGTCTGCTATCGAACGTCGAGATATTCCGATAGCTCCATTTATCGACCTTTCGAGGGCCTTTGACTCTGTTCCTCATAATTTACTTTTAGAAAAGCTGTACAAATATGGAATACGTGATAGTCAGTTGAGTCTCCTTCAGAGTTTTTTGGAGGGACGAGTTCAAAGAGTATGCCTGGAGGTTGGGGGGCGAAGCTGTGTGTCATCTGTTCGATGCGTTGGATCCGGAGTTCCCCAAGGCAGTATCCAGGGACCTTTATTATTCTTGCTCTATGTCAACGATTTACCGGATGCTGTTTCTGCTACTCCCCATATTTTTATGTACGCTGATGATACTAACGCTTTGGTCAGTCAGCCGCAGATTCGTGCTTCCGTGGAGTTGGCCAGCATTTTTCGAAAAATTGGGTTTTAATGACTGAAATAGTTTGTGCTATACATGTGCTGAGTTGTGCCGTTCAAATTTTTCTGAAAGTCCCTCTAATTTTTCAGAAAATCGAGATTCAAGAAAAAAGTTAGCCCAGCACTCTTGTTTCTTCTTTTCCCGAAAATGTGGAAAAATTCGTGCTACATTTGTGCTGTCTTGTGCCGTAAATATTTTCACAAAAATTACCCGGATTTTCCAGGAAATGGCGAAAATGATAAATGAAGTCAGCCAGCACTTTTGAATTTTTCCAATTCATACCTTTTAAAAAATTGTCTATACGTAGGCAAAGTTTTGCCGTTGAAAGTTTCACGAATATCCTGCTAATCTTCCCGGAAATGAATGAATTAAAAAAAAGTTAGGCCAGTACTCGTTTGTTTTCGACGAAAATTGTTTTATCTGATTGACCTACATGTGTGCCGACTTGTGCTGGTCATATTTCTAGGAAAAACTCTCAATTTTCCGTTTCTGTTCTCAAGATATTTCACTAAATGTGTGAACCGGCCAGCTTAGCTCTGTTCAGAAAATTGGTTTTCAGCAGCTGGAATAGATTGTGGTTTACATGTATGGAGTTGTGTATTGAGTTGTGCCGTTCGAACTTTCCCGAAAGTTCCTCTAGTTTTCAAGTTTTCCGTATATTTGAATTAAAAAAAGTTGTAACAGCAAACTTCAAATTGTCTCTTCAAATTGAAAAAATTAAATAAATCGATATATTTGGCAGGAAATCGGTTATTAATGGCAACAACGTACCAACAAACTACGTACTTGACCGTTGAAGATCGCAACAGTGTGAGCACAACCGTCCAGATTCGTGAGCTTCGATAACGCTGTTGCCGCTTTCAGAACAGAATATCGATTCTGAATATCCCATTCGTGAGCGTGAAATTTTTAAGGAGGTGAAAATCGAAAAATTTTACGAAACCCATGACCTAACAATTTCAAAACAAGGCATTATAAAAAAATCACCCACGTCACCCCCCTTAACTTTTTAGGCCATTCTGTAGAAATGAAATGTCTCAAGCTCTTTTAATCTTTCTAGCTTAATTGAAAAAATACGAACATTTAAGCGCAAATATGTTAAAGAGTAATAAAATTAGGGATATGATATATTATAAAAAATGTTCAGAATTTGAAGGAGAATTCAGAAATAGAATCGTTTATAGGGTGTCCCATTCAAAAAAATATGTTTTTGGATTTTCACACTTTCTGGGAAACCCTGTATAATAAAGAATATATTGTGCAAAAATTACATGTCAAATGCTATAACTTTCATATTTGACAAAGTTTTCTACAGAGCGGCCTAAAAAAGTTAAGGGGGATGACATTATAAAAAATCACCGTGTACATCAAGTTCGATCATCGAGCTTTTGAAAGTGATTTTCGCCTCCTTGAAATTTTCACACTTAATAATGGGATATTCAGAATCTATATTCTGTTCTGAAAGTGGAACTCCGGCAACAGCGTTATCGAAGCCCGCGAAATCTAGATGGTTGTGCTCCCACTATTGCGATCCTCAACGGTCATGTACGTAGTTTGTTGCTACGTGTTGCCATTAATAACCGATTTTCCGCAAAATATATCGATTTATTTAATTTTTTCGATTTGAAGAGACAATTTGAAGTTTTTTCCCAAAATTCGAACGACACAAGTCAGCACAAATGTAGCACAATTTTTTTTCTCATTAATTTGGGAAAAGAAAAATCATAATTGCTGTTACAACTTTTTTTTAATTCAAATTTACGGAAAACTTGAAAACTAGAGCAACTATCGGGGAAGTTCGAACGGCACAACTCAATACACAACTCCATACATGTAAACCACAATCTATTTCAGCTGCTGAAAACCAATTTTCTGAACAGAGCTAAGCTGGCCGGTTCACACATTTCGTGAAATATCTTGAGAACCGAACGGGATAATAGAAAAATTTTAACGGCACAAAGCAGCACAATTCAGCACAAATTTTTTTTTTCTAAAATCAAAAAGTGCTGGGCCAACTCCATGCACACTGTTGCCTTATATCCTATTTTTCAGGAAGTCCACTGAATTTTCATATTTTCTCCATTTAAACGGAAAATTGAGAGTTTTTCCTAGAAATATGACCAGCACAAGTCAGCACAAATGTAGACATCACAATCAGATAAAACAATTTTCAATTTCTTCATTTTCTGGGAAATTAGCAGGATATTCGTGAAAATTTCAACGGCAAAACTTTGCCTACGTATAGCACAATTTTTTAAACAGGTTCAAATTGGAAAAATTAGAAAGTGCTGTGCTGACTTCATTCATCATTTTTGCAAATTCCCGGAAAATCCGGGGAATTTTCGTGAAAATATTTAAGGCACAAGACAGCACAAAGAAAAAACAAAAGTGCTGGGCTAACTTTCAGAAAAATTCGAACGGCACAGCTCAGCACATGTATAGCACAAACTATTTTATCATTGTTATTAAAACCCAATTTTTCGAAAAGTGCTGGGCTAGCCCATTTTATTGATTTTCGAAATATCTTGAAAACCAAATGGAATAAAAAAAAATTCCAACGGCACAAAGCAGCACAAACCGAGCACAATTCAGCAGAAATTATTTTTTTTTTTGAAAATCAAAAAGTGCTGGGCCAACTTCACACACATCTTGAACACAGATAAAACGGAGTGTCTTATACAGGGTCTTTCACGAGGAACCTCACCCATATTTATACGGGAAACTACTGAACGTATTTTCATGAAATTCAGCACTTATAAGTATTTCACGATGCTGATGAAATCTAAAATATTTTCAAGGCATGAGCACCTCCGGTTTTTCCGGAAATGACGTCAACTTCCGTTTTTCAAATTAGAACACCATTTTTTTATTGCAGAAATAGAGTCCTTAGAAAATTTCAAGTTATTTTGATGTAACATCGCGATTCATTATACAGGGGGTGAAAAAATCGCTTTCAAAGTTAGGGATGACAAAATCGTGAAAAATCAATTTTTTCAAATTAGAACCCCATTTTTTATGGCAGATATTGAATCTACGTTAAAAAATAATGTGAGTGTATGCATCACACCCTTGCCCTAAAATGGATATTTTCTGAGTTAATATTCACTTTTTATAAGTATTATAATTTCTATGATAGATGCAGGTTTGATGACCTCATAGTTACTACGAAAAAATGTGGGCAGAATTCTAATTATTGAGTATTAAGTAGGCTGAATCATAGAATTATGTGTCTCTCTACGCATGGTGGGTGTAATTATCATTTCACGGTTGAATACTTGATGGTGTGATCTCTGTTTGAAACAACTGTCAGTTATTAGAGTTTGAAGTTATCGTTGGTGTTATGAAAATATTAGAAAAACATGATATGTTTAATATTTTATTTCAGCTCATGAGAATAACAGGAACAAATTCAAACCATACAAGTATCGTAAAGTTTGATAACTGACAGTTGTTTCAAACAGAGATCACACCATCAAGTATTCAACCGTGAAATAATCACAAATAATTCTATGATTCAGCCTACTTTTAATGCTCAATAATTTGAATTCCATATACAAACCATATTTTTCATAATATCTCAACGAATCTCAGGGCGATGTATGACATATGATACATTTCTGAAACGGGAAAAAAATGGCGATTCTTTCTAAGTCATTTCAAACTACTGTTTCCGTAAGAAAAAACACAACTTCATGTTATAACTCAACGAATAAACCTCTAAGAAGAAATCGGACTACGCCACTGGATTGCTATCAGAAAAGTGCCTGTAGAATGTTTTTATTTCAGCATCCTAGCATAAACAGAAACGGAGATAATGACCAAAGTTGAAATCGCCCAAATTTCAATTTTGGCCTATAACTCGGAAACGAAAGAAGATAGAGGAATGCAGTTGATGGCAATATCAGTTTCTCGAAAAAAGAGGACTACAAGGTGCCATTCATTTTTCTCTATCTCCTCGGGTTGAAATGTTTTAGTTCATGTAGCACCAATTTTGCCCACCCTGTACAGCGCAAAGACTCATCCTATATTTGAAGACGCAGGCGGAATCCTTCTCGATAAAAGTTTAATTCTAATTTATTCATTTCCACTTCATGATAATCTGTTGAAAAGTAGGTACCAACTAGAACAATGCTGTACCTATACTGTATTCAATTCATTTTCATAGGCTCCTAATCAAAACATTCGAATTTGATTGATCTCAATGATAGTAGTTCTCATACTCACTCTTTCATTTCATTGATAGTCTTCTCTCTATTGATACTACATTGAGCTGCTTTCTGGCAGAATCCAGTCTGTTGGTTTAGTTCTTCAAACATGGGAGCTTCTATTCCATAGCTCGGCCTCAGCACAGATTTTACCTGATGTTCTTCTATGATGCTGTTGATCATTTCCACCAAATGTTTTTTCAAATGTACAGTTACTTGTTCCATATAGTTCGCGTGCTCTGGGAGTCCAATATTTAAACCCCCTTCCACGTACTTGACAGAAATACGTACTATATGTTTTTCAGCCAGTTGATCCTGAAAATCATTTATTTGAAATGGTTATTCTCATTCAGTTACACAAAAAGAGGGCACATAGGCCGTTGATCATTCAGGGTGAAGACACAAGTACAGCGGTTTTCGGCGAGACTGCTGTCGAGTCGACATGCCGAATTGTTCAGTCAAGGTTTTGTAAGTCTAGAAAGGATGAATTCATAATTTCGATAAGAATCCTTTCCATTCTTCGGAATCGAAAATAGGGAAAGGAATTAGAATGTGAATTCATCCTATTATAGGAGAAAGAAAGAAAAAAGAGGCAAATCAACACACAATGTGTCATCGAAGAGGATCCAGTCTGTGACTTTGCTGATATGATTGCACACCTTATTGCATTGATTGTCGAAAATGACCTTTGTTTTCCACTTATCCCACCAACTATATTAAGAACGTTTTCCAATTTTGGAATTATGCTTTGATCTCTCGGGTGAGTCTCTCCGTTCTGTTCATTTGAGGTTCACTCCAGTTTGGTGCATTGTGGTCAGCTTTTATTTGTTTGATTTTTTAGTTTATGTTTGATGATTGGCTGTCAATTTGATCTATATGTATCTTGTGTATTATTGTAATGTTGTTGTTGTGTTTGAAATTGTTTTTTATCGGTTGTAGCCTGAGGAAGGTGAGAAATAAAACACCGAAACGTCGCCGTAGAGATCTAGGATTTTTATTGTTCCTTCAATCGATATCAACATTGTCAAATCAACACATTTGGCGAATAAATGCGATAAAATGATATTGCAGTCTTGTGAAAATCGCTATTGTTTTTACACGACTGCCTCATAATGAGGGTACCGTTCTATTTTTTTGTCACGCTCTGCATCTCGAACGGATAGCAATTTTTTGCAAAATAATTATAAATAAGTCCGACCACTCGGTCGAAAATACAAAAGACTGCAGATCCGAGCGTTTGGAGCGTTTTCATGAAATAATCTTCCTGAATATCACTCGACTATGACAAAAGCGACTATTATTTTCTTTAATTCATCTCGAACAACTTGTATTTCAAGACAATTCAATTCGACCATATGAACATTAATAATCAAAGAATAACTCCCTCGAGCTAAAGCTCTCGGGAGTTATTCAGATTATTAATGTTCATATGGTCTTATTGAACTGTCGAAATACAAGGCGCTCTCGATTGAATTAGGCCGAAAATAATAGTCGGCTATTTGTCATAGTCTTGTGATATTACCTCCGACTATCTGCTATAAGTCATTTCAGAGTTCCCCATTAAGTACGAACAATCCTGTACCGGGTGATCAGTTAATATTGGTCGGACAAAAACGTTTTAAGGAGCAAATTTGTAATATTTTGTATGGGCATTCAGAATTCAGTACTGAGAAAAGCATAAAAGCATCGTAAACCTGAAAATTTTATGAGAACTGTTATTTTTTAAATGACAAACGGCGTATTTTAATTTCCTTATCTGTAGAGCTCTTCCTTCTGACTTACCGGGTGGCCCACCCCTGAGGCGGTTCTCACTTTGAGGCAGTGAATGAAGACATTTTTAGAATTTTTTGTTGTGAAATGTTGAGGGCAATCAGATGCACAATTGAAAATTGTTTTCACATTTACAGGGTGTTCGATAACAAAGATATAGACCATAGTTACACTTTCTTCAATGTACCCTATATGAATTCAAAAATTGAATGGCAAGTATATAAGGACCATTTTATGCCTTAGGAGAACCATTTGAGAGAAAATGGCGAAAAATCGAAAAGAAGGAGTATTTTAAATTAACAATTATGAATAAACCCCACAAGCAAACGAGACGGACAATGTTTGGCTACTCTTATGCAGAAGAAAAAAATTTAACTCTGGAATATACTGAGTGATTATAATCAATATTCAAACATTAACTACGAATAATGGTCAAAAACTTTCTCATTTCAAATGGCACACCCAGTATTTCTGTACCTTGTTGAACGTAAAAATTAGATATCGAAACTATCTTCATTGCGTTTCTTAAACTAAACCTCATAGTTTTCCAGTAATTTTCGATTTTTAATTCAACTAGTAAACCGACTATTAGGAGCAATGATATTCATAGAAATACGTTCTATGATGAATGATCTGACAGTTTCATGAAAAAATCTCAACGACTCAATTCATGTTGACTTGTTATTGTTGCAATTCGTTGAATTTGCTTGTCCAGTTTGTTGAAGTTGTCTTATAAATTTAAAAACTATGAAGTACTCCGAAGGAGAAAGAAGAGACATGGTATTCGTTTTGGGAGAATGCTTAAAAAATAGCTTTCTAGCGTCAAGGATTTATGCTCAAAAATCCCGATAGGCGAGCATTTGAAAGACTCAAACACCCTTGTATTTCATGTAGATCTGTTATTGTTATAGTTTTTAAGAATGTAAGTTTACTATTCCAATATCGTTGATTTACCTGTTTCAAAATATCTCTTCGTTCTTCGCATTGAATAAGATAGTTATTTTTGTATCTAGTGCGCGAAATGCTAGTTGCCGAGTTGAAAAAAATAATCGAGATCACCAAAGTATTTCGCGCATGAGATGCAAATAAAACTTTTTCTACAAACGTCAAAAATATTGTTCTAAAATAAGTAACATGCTTAGCTTAATACGAAAAATAGTATTGAACTGGCTTGAACTGTTTTTCCAAATCAAGTAATTACTGTTACATTATTAAATAAATGATTTCTTGGATTTTTCCTTGATTGAGGAACATAAAGGTTGAAATATAAAAATCCCATATAGTTTACATGCAGTGTGCGAAGTAAGTATTTCGCACACTACCTACTACGCGCACGGTGTCATGGTAACGAAGGAAAATGAAAAAGTCACTTCGCAAATTGTTGTCAATGCACGAACCTTGTCATTTTTTGAGGTTTGTAGAAAAAGCATAGTTTTTGCATTAATGCACACAGAACTGAATATTCGCTTTCCGAAATATACCTACTTCCCCTACTTGGATTCTTCATACTTGTTATCTACAATTGTTGGATTGAGTATTAGTAGACTCAAAGATTCAAAGATATTCACAAAATACCTTCAAATACTACCTTACAACTGAATGTCCTTATGCGGGTGAAACTCGTTCCACTCGGTACTCAACTCGCTCTCTGGCCAGAGGTTCACGATCACTGATCTCTTTTGAAAATCTCGAAAAGTCTTGAAAATATTGAAAATGTGAAGCATAGGGAAAATGTTGGACTGGAGCACAGGTTCATTGCCTGAGCAAATATTTTTTTAAATGAATCGATTGTAGTAGCATGATTCTTTGAACGCATGGCTTAACTTCAAAACGATCGGAATGAAGAAAAATTTAAGGGCATGTACCGGAAAAGATTGAAAGATAATGACACTTAATACCTTCTAGGCGAAATTAATTCGAAAATAATTGAAAAAAGAATTGATATTCAGAAAAACAGTAGATTGTGATTTATAAAGGAATAATAAATCTTGCGTGACCGCAACACCATTATTAAGATCTTTAAATGAGTTTTGCAGATTTCAAATAATATTGTAAGCATTTCCCCACAAATATTTCCAAGTATTTCCTTTAATATTGCTAATCATAATAGTAGGTTAACTAGTTGAATTAAGAATCGAAAATGTAGGTATAGGGAAACCCAATGAAGATAGTTTCGATATTAATTTTTATGTTCAACAAGGTACAGAAATACTGGGTGTGCCATTTGAAATAAGAGAGTTTTCGACCATTATTTGTAGGTAATGTTTAAATATTAATTATGATCACTGAGTATAGAGTTAATTTTTTTTCTTCGGCATAAGGGTAGCCATTGAGCCAATATGTCTAGGTACACGAAAAAACATTGTCTGTCTCGTTGGCTCGAAGGGTTTATTCATTAATTGCAAATTGAAAATACTCTTTTTTTCCGATTTTTCGCCAATTTTCAATTGTGCATCTCTGATTGTCCTTCACATTTCACGAAAAAAATTTTTCAAAATGTCTTCATTCACTGCCTCAAAATGAGAACCGCGTCTGGGATGGGCCACCCGGTATACTTTACGGAGGTTACTTTTGGCAGTCTTTAACGACAATGATGTAAAATCTTCAATTTTGCTCGAATCGGACGACAATTTCGAAAATAGGGTTTTCTCCTAATGATGACCTGAAGATGGAGAAAACCCTATCTCCGAAACTGTCGTCCGATTCCAGCAAAATTAAAGATTTTATATCAGAAGTTATTTACTTATTGTAAGCCTTTATTCTTTTGGAAAATTTCGAAGAATAAAACGAGTGATATTTATTTCATTCATTTATTAACTAAAAGTTAAATCAAGTGTTCAGAATGACCCCCATTTACTTTTACACAATATCAAGTTTTTCTTGCGCAGAATATATCATTTTTGCTGTATCAACTCTCAAATTATGAATTTAAAGAAATGTCAAACTAGAAAATTTAATTGTTTTATTATCTTTGACAACTTCAACTTCGATATAAAGAAATCAAAGGAATTGCGATGCAAATTCTAAATTTCGTATTTTTGTTTTAGAGTACATGAACTCAATTTGTAAAATATTTTCAAGCGGAATCTACTTCCGGTTTTACCGGAAACGAATGTGAACCTCGTTATTTCAAATGCAACACCCTGTATATTAATTATACATTTTTGAATTCTTCATTTAATTCTGCAATGATTTGAAGCATGATATGTGCAACCACTTCAAGCGATTGTTGAGTTATAGCCTGATTCTCAAATTTTTCGACAGAAAGATTGTCACAAATTTGTGTTTATATCTCCAAAATCTCTCATTGTAAGATATTATTTTCGCGACATTGGAACAAAAGAAAGTACGCTGATACTGCTTCTTGCATAAATCATTAGGAAATATTATACAGGGTGTCGGAAACAGAGCTTCAAAGTTAGCCTCAACAAAACTATGAAATCTAATTTTTTTCAAATGGGAACCATATAATTTTGTAATTCCGATCGATTGCTCGTCAAAAATTAGCTAGAGTGTGCCAAACATTTCATGTCTTTGAAATCAGTAGTTTTGCCGTTATCGAATAAAATTCGAATTTCAGGAATAAATCCAGTTTTCTTTGTCTAATCATATGTTTATTTAGATATTTTCCAAGTAGGCTATGTCAATAGTTAGAATAATATGTTAGTTCATTTATAATGCACAGTTGAAAACTGTCATTCATACTCATTATCTGTTGTTTGAATTCGGGCTAAATGCAAAATCACAATTACAGTAACAGTGATGTTTTGAATATGTTCTCCATTTATGGTGAATGTAACAGAATAGTAGAAAAGGAAGTCTGCATTTCTAAAGAAAGAAATCCACATTTACCACTATTCACCAAATTAAAGTTCTTAGAAGAATCAATTAATGTTTGTAGGAAGGGAAGGGGGCCAACTTTTTGAAAATTTTTTGTAATAGCGATTATCAAATTTCTATCAAAGTTTTTTGTTGTTAGGAAAATTGTTGTGATAGTTTGAAACATTTTTTTTATATTTTCTTTATTTAGTCATCATTCAATATCTGATTTGTTTATTTGTCACATTCGCTGCAAATAAAGGACAGGCTTTCGATATATCATTCTATTCTATACCTTTTCAACTTCAAATTGGGATCTATCAAAATCAAATTGGGATCTGTCAAAATCAAATTGGGAATTAACATATTCTAATTGGGAATAAACACATTGAAATTGGGAATAATCAATTTCAAATTGAAACGGCATTCGTGGCTATGTATATCAAGATCAGGCATGATCAGAAGATCTTTATATTGATGAAACATGAAGAAAAAACTATTAACTGAGAACTTATCAAACATTCAAAAAGTGTAAGAAGTACTTAAAAATTTCATATTTGTGCTCAAACTCTCAAATCAAAAAAGGGTCAAAACATCAGGTATGAACCTATGGATATGAGCCACATATCTTGTACAGGTTCTAACTGTAATGGTTCATGGTTGATATATTTCTTCTTTTCAAATTTTCCGTTCTTTGAAGACGAAATTCTGTCTGTGTTATGTTTCCATTGCATACTGAAATTACCTGCTTTTCCATTGAATCTGCAGCTTTCTTCTTCGTATAAGGCATGATTATGAAAAGGAAATTGTAGACTTATCGTTCGTTACTTACTTTGGACAAATTTAATTACATATCGAGTAATTCAAAGATCTGATTCACATGGATGTCATTCCAATATGAAATTGATTATTCCCAATTTGAATATGTTAGTACCTGCACGGGGGTACTACTTTGTAGTATACGGGTGTGACAATCCCGCGGACCCCGGTCACTCTCAACCGATGTCGGACAAATATACGCTAAGCCTCGGAAAACAGTCGCTGCCTGGGGATCGTCAGGGCGCGTCTGGAGTTGGTGCTGGACGTGACAGCATGCGGGACACCAACGGCAGGATGCTGAGAAGGCAGGCGCCTGCCATACAAGAAGCTATGCCTTTAGACGAGGAGGACATCGACGAGGAGAGAGTTCAGGTTGTCGGTCGCATAGGGATTCAACGTTCGAAAGAGCAGCCCGAAGTTGGAACCGGCAGCCGAAACAGGACGGCACAAAGGGGACGCCACAAGTGGACTCCCAAGCAGCATAGCCTGCTGTCTGCGCTATACAGAAGATCAAGACCCGAAAGACGGGGATACATGAATAGGCTGCATGGTCTGTGGTGCGAAAATTATCCAGACCTTGACTTCATGACGCAGCAAAACCTTAGAGATCAGATCAGTCATCTCAAAAGAAGAGGAATCATATGGCGGTCTCAAGAGCAAGAAAGAACGGAACAACAAGCTGAGGAGCAGGTGACAGATGCTTCGAGCCAACATCAGCAACTTATGATTGACACAACTGAAGAACAAGCTGTAGCCCTGGTGAGAAATATCGCGGGCCGCACTGGGACTGGTACACGCTCCAACAGACCAATAACAGAACATGTGAGAGATGTTCCCGAAATAGAACACGGTGAAGAGCAGGTGACAGATGCTTCAAACCAACAACATCAAGCAATAGCCCTAGGGACAAGGCCAAGAACGGAACAAGTGAGAGATGTTCCAGAAATAGAACACGGTGAAGAGCAGGTGACAGATGCTTCAAACCAATAACACCAAGAAATAGCCCTGGGGACAAGGCCAAGGGCAGAACATGTGAGAGATGTTCCAGAAATAGAACACGGTAAAGAGCAGGTGACAGATGCTCCAAACCAACAACACCAAGGAATAGCCCTGGGGGCAAGGCCAAGAGCGGAACAAGTGAGAGATGTTCCAGAAATAGAACACGCTGAAGAGCAGGTGACAGATGCTCCAAACCAACAGCAACGAATGCCAAGAACGGTGACAGTTGTTCCGAAGTTAATAGTCAATACAAAGGAAGCATTTGAGGCTGCCGTTAGGAATCCACTGGTCAAGGCCAACCGAATAAAAACAAGACATATGGCTGAAGATCTAGCCGTATTGGATAAAATAATTCAAGATCATCTTGACGAGACCTGTTCACTAGAAGATGTGGTGGCTGCAGTGAATGCGGCCTCTTCACTTCTATGTCCACCGAAAAGTACAGCTTCGAAGAATGGTGAGCATAAGCTAAGACTTAGGCGGCTTGACATCAAAATGAAATCACTGAGGCAGCAGGCATCTTGGTACCAATGTATCATAGATGTTCTGAAAGGCAAAATTAAATCAAGCAAGAAAATGAAGGATATGATTGAGGAGCTTCGTTCCATACATCGTACAGTAGACTTGCCCACAGTCCATCTACTGAAGGAGAAATCTGTAGATAAAATAAGATCACTTGCGGCAGCGCGAAAGAAACTGATAAAAAGGCAAAAATAGATTCAAGATAACAACACCTTCACCGCAGAACCATCGAAATTATTTCAGTCCCAACAACAAAAGGCACAGAACCCACCATCACCTCAAGGGATTGAAGTATTTTGGAAAAGCCTGTATGAACAACAAGCAGAAACCAGGGATACTCCAGCACTTCTCAGATTCCAGCAGATGTGTGATCAAAACAAACAGCAGAACGATGAACCTTCTGAAATATCAACCGAAGATATAAGACAAGCCCTTAAGAACAAGCGTGATTTCACAGCACCTGGACCGGACGGTATTCAGAACTACTGGTGGAAGAGATTTCCAGCTACACATCAACACCTGGCAAGATTATTCAGCGGGATGCTGACTCGCCGTGAGCCCAGTCCGTCATGGTTGGTGGAGGGTAGAACAGTGCTGATACCAAAATCAGGTGATTTAGGGCAACCCAAGAACTATCGCCCAAACACTTGCCTCAATACACTGTATAAGATCCTCACAAGTGTAATTCAAGATCAAATACTGAGGGTTATTGGACCAGTGTGGAACAGTATCTACGAACAGAGGGGAGCAAAGAAAGGAGTGCAAGGACAACTTGCTCATAGACAAGAGCGTATGTCTAGACGCCAGACAATACAATCGTGACCTACACACATCATGGTTGGACTACGCGAAAGCATATGACACCACGCCGCACGAACTGATAGTACGGTTATTGAAAATGCTGAAAGTGTACCCTAACATCATCCACGCGATAGAAAACATCATAGCGCTGTGGAAAACGAAGTTTGCCATCCGAGCAGAGGGTCGAACCGTTTATACGGGATGGGTGAGAAGATATTCGACTGGAAGATCGACACCTCGAAGACGGAGAAACTTATAAGTTTCTTGGGATGAAACAGAGGAATGTACTGGAGACAACCCAGATAAAGGATGCCTCAACAGCCAGCTTCAAAAAGAAGCTAAGGGACATTTGGAAATCGCAGCTGTCGGGAAAGAACAAAGTATCTGCTACAAATATGCTAGCCATCCCGATTCTCACCTACTCGTTCGGGGTGGTGAACTGGACGGTGAACGAACTCCTCGATCTTGATAGGTCAACAAGAAAAACGATGAACGTGAATCGTAGCCTACATCCCAACAGTTCAATACAGAGGATATACCTTCCCCGAAGCCAGGGGGGTAGAGGATTGCAATGTCTGGAATATCAACACTATCAACAAACAATGAAAATGGCAATAAGGATTCTAAGAAGTGAAGATCCGCTTCTGAAATTTGTTGCTCAGCATGAAATTGCCATGGAGCCTTCCTATTCCGAGCTGCACGAAGGGCCGTGGAGAAGCTCAGCATAACCGGCGTATTGATCAATCCTGAGCTCGCTGGAACACCGATCACTCATGCGGAACAAAGAAGCCTTGCAAGACTGATCCGAAAGTCTCAGTCGGATAAATTACTCGAACATCATATGAGTAAGAAAGAACTTGCACTCCATATATTTCAGGAGTTTGAAAGACCAGGACCTGTCTGAGGAATTGTCTTTCACCTTTCTACGGTCTGCTGGCCTCAAGTCAGAGACGGAGGGATTTGTGATGGCGTGTCAAGATGGAGTACTAAATACGAGATGGTATAAAAAGAACATAATGAAAATGGACACCCCAACAACTCGCAGAGCTTGCCACAGGCAACAGGAAACGATTATGCACATCCTTTCCTCCTGCAGCGTCCATGCTCCATCAGGGTATGTAGAGAGACACAACGCGGCTCTCCGAATTCTATACTTCCATCTGAGAGCCGCGTATGAGATAGACAAAGGACCGGTGCTACCATATGTGCCTCTGGAGATTGAAGCGGTGGTCCAGAACGAAAGAGCTCGCATATGCTGGAATTATCCTGTCTCAACAACCCGGCAGATCAATGCTGTTAAGCCAGACATACTTCTACTGGACAAGGAGCTGAAGGAGTTATTTGTCCTGGAATTCTCCTCCCCTGCTGAAAATAATGTTTTGATGAAAGAAGAACAGAAGAGGCAAAAATACAAAGACCTTATGTTCGAGCTTGGAACTTTATACCCAGGTCATAAAATTAGGATGGTCGTACTAATCATAGGATGTCTCGGTGGAATGAGAGCTGGCTACGTAGATGAGCTGAAGATCATTCCGGTCTGCAGATCGATGGCCGAGGCATTGGCGCACAGAACGCAGAAAGCAGTGTTGCTCGAGTCACTGCATATCATCAGGTCTCATGAACTCTAGAAGCCACTTGCAGCTCATCTCTTTTGTTAAGGGACGCCACGAGGGCAGGATGAAGGACTTCTCCATGGAAAGTGTGAGGGGTTTTTAGTGAGTAGCCAACCAAGATCTTGGATTCTTACACTACCGAGAGTGCGAACCCTCTCGGCGCCCATAAAGGGTTTTCCCCTCACACGGCCGTTAAAAAAAATAAAATAATAATAATAATAATGAATTTATTTCTGGAGTTAAAAAGCTACAAGAATAAATGACACAGAAAAAGTCAGAAAAAAAGAAAAAAATACAAATTCCTCAAAAGAATATAAAGTTTTCCTAATTAGAAAGCATCTCATTTTCGTGCTGAAAACAGATAGAGACGGTGCATTCTGTAAATCAGTATCTAGAGCATTGAAAAGCCTACAACTCATATAAATAAAATTCTTTTGGTAAAAAGTGGTTCTATGTTGCACTGGTAATAGTGACGATTTGAAACGGGTTGAATACACGTGATCAACTCTGTTCTCAGAAAATGAGCGCTTGTTTTTATAAACATAAATACATGCTTCATATATGTATACACCAACCAGAGTTATAATCACCAAATCACGAAAGGCTTACCTACACGATTGTCTATATGTTAAATTGGCTAAGATTCTTATTGCCCACTTCTGCAGAATAAAGAGTCTTTTGGCCGTAGTACTATTTCCCCAACATAAAACAATTTCCCAATTTGAAGTTGAAAAGGTATAGTGTACCTAATTATTATCGCATGTTTTCCATAGTGCTGATCAATGAAAATACGCAAGAATGACATTTCCTAACATAGCCTACTTTGTAAAAAACGTGCATACCAATGAATTTGACTGAGCGAAACCTGGCTTTAGTCGTGAAATTCGAATTTCATTGGATAACGGCAAAACTACTGATTTTAAAGACATGGAATGATTGGAACACTCTAGCTAGTTTTTGACGAGAAATCGATCGGAATCACAAAATTACATGGTTCCCATTTGAAGAAAAAGAGATTTCATAGTTTTGTTGAGGCTAACTTTGTAGCCCTGTTTCAGACACCCTGTATGATATTTCGTTATTATTTATGCAAGATGCAGTATCAGCGTACTTTCTTTTGTTTCACTATCGCGAAAAAAATTTCTCACAATGATAGATTTTTGAGATATAAACACTAATTTGTGAACATCTTTCTGTCAAAAAAATTGAGAATCAGGCTATAACTCAAAAATAGCTTGATGTCGTTGCGCATATCATACATCAAATCATTGCATAATTAAACGAAGAATTCAAAAATGTATAAATAAACTGGGTGTTGCATTTGAAATAACGAAGTTCACATTCGTTTCCGGTAGAACCGGAGGTAGATTCCACTCGAAAATATTTTACAAATTGAGTTCATGTGCTCTAAAACAAAAATACAAAATTCTGAATTTGTATCGCAATTCCTTCCTCGAAAACGTCAAATGAAACATTAAAACGAAATCACCCTGTATTACATATTCTTGAACTCAGAAGAAAGAGATCTACCCATTTGGAAAATAAAATGCAGGGTTTACCATTTAAAAAAATTACAGTTCTCATGAGCTAATAGCGGCCTTTACACATACACGCTTTCCGTACGGAAAGGCCTGAAATAGGAAAGAGCGAAGTAAAGCGCGTATGTGTAAAGGGCAGGATTGCGCTTTCCCTATGGATTTGGGCGATGATATTACTCGCACGCTTTCCTCGAAGTCCCAGGAGTGTGGGAAAGCGTGTATGTGTAAAGGCCGCTATTGAGTGAAATATAAACAATCACCCTGTACATATAACTCACCCTTAAATCCTTCTGCAAGATATTCAGTCTTCTGTGCAATTCCGATTCTACTGGACTCATATTTTCTGGAGTTTTCTCAGCCGGTGTGTATACCCTGTTCATCCAAATACACCTCTTCGCCATTTCTTGGCTCATGAACACCGTGTTGTGTACTTCCTGGGGGTATAAAAAGTAAAAATTCATTGATTTTTTTTTTCAAGACAGAATATATGACACTACTGGATAATTCTGGGATTATTACGACTTTCCAAGTACCATCTTCTGATTCTTCGTCTTTTTCAAGATATTATGCAAAATGCCTTCGAAATTATCCCTCAATCGGTGGACAAAAGAATAGCTAATATGAGTTATGAGATTTCGTTTCAGCGATAACTACTTTTCGTGATCTCATAATAATCCATTCGAGTCACAAAATATTTTTTCAAAAAGTATCCATTACTTCTGAGCACAGACCTACAGAGATCTGCACTGCGCCAGTGCCGATAAAGGTTGAGAAAGGCGAATAAATGTTTATCCAGTTGTTGTCTTTTTCTGATCTTATTGGCCTACAGAAAGATCGATTATTCAATGAATGTTAATGGAATAGACAATCTGGGTTTGGTATGGAAATTTTAAGAAACTGTTACAGTTCCAAAAAAAAATACGAAATCCCGAACGGGATTTTCCAGTTTTGAATGAAGCTTCATGTATTGAATTATTCGGACAGGTCAGTTGTTGGACAAGAATTGGGTTTAACGTCTGTGGAGAAGAAAGAACAAACCTATTTAATTGTGATTGCGAAATGGTATAACTTACTCTATTTTCAGAATACAAAATAAATTCCTATTATGATGGGCCAAGGCCTAGTTTAATGTAAACAGAATACTCGACAGAATATAAAGAGAATTCACGGCCTGCAGACAATTTTTTAATTTCCGGAATCGAACTTATATTTGTTGTTTGCCGGACAACAAAGATACTGCTCGGGGTGTAACTTTTTCCGGAAATTAAAAAATTGTTTGCGTGAGGTAATTTTTTTTTCTATTTCATAATATAACAAACGTTGAAACCATATTCTTGCATTCAATGTGTGAACCGTGGTTTCAAATTTTTTATCACCAATGTCCATTGAAAAAAACGATCATTCCATAGAGGGTGTAAAGCATGTTTAGAATTAGAGTTCATGATGGTGTAAAAATATGATCACATGAGTGCCCAATGAGGAGTAAAACATGCCTGTTTTATAGAATTTCCGAAATGGTATATCATCCATCATTTAATACAAAATAAGGTAGGAGTCTCGTCTGGAAGATCTTGCTGTAACTCATAGCCTCGCGTCGATTTGAAGAAGTCTTTTCCATGGAATAAGAATCCTTGACTTTATCGAAAAGCATAATTCGGGACCAAAGAACAACGTGGAAGGAAATCAATCACAATAGCACTTTCAGAAATACTCAAGAATACAGCTGTTGTTACGTCCAAAAACTCACTCCATAAAAACTTAGCCCCAGTCTGAAACTTTTCAATTTTAACTCAACTCGCGGCCCAATGCCTGGTTTACGGTTCTTCCAATCACGGTTTGATGGAGTAAAGGGTCGTTTATACTGGCCCGTAACTTATGCCCTTAACTTATGCTCTTAAAAATTGTTCTCTTTAAGGGAATAAGTTAAAGTTCGAGTATAAACCATAGCATGAAATTTCTATGTTTCAACTCTTAGGGTAAGGGAAAAGTTTAAGTTACGGGCCAGTATAAACGACCCGTTAGTGTTTCAGCGTTATGATATAAGTTATCATCCACCCACATCTGCGGATTCACAACTTTCAGATCTTTCGCCCTAGTGTCTTTTCTCAATGAGATGATGTTCTTTTGAGTGCTCATTTCTGTATACCTATCGGACCTAGGAGAAAAAATTTATGATTCGTTCCTGTGGCCTAATAAGTACCTACGAGAGAGCTCTTGTACTTGTAACCTTTCTGAAGACGTTGAATCTTGCGCATTCTACAAACATTAGAAATATCCCAAACAATCGCATAAATGTTTTCTAATGATTCAAATATACTTAATATCCATGACGATGTTCAGTAAATGATTGTGAACTTACTTGCTCCACTACTGTTGTGAGATAAGTATCTCGTAATTCTTGAGAAAATACATTAATTAAAATAGCTAGAATTTTATCGATTTCCGAACTCCATTCTTCGAAAGCTTTCTCCCTGTCTTCTACAGATGTTTCCTTGAATCCGGGAATGTGACTACTTATTGGTTGAAGTCTGTAGCATGGAGGTTGGGAATCACTATCTAATTGGTACCTGAAATGAATATTCAATTTATAAGACTGAATGCTTACAGTTGGAATGGATTGCGTTGCAGATAATTTATAGATTCGCTATATTTCATATTGGCGGGAAGGAAGCTCCCTAGTAATTCCATAACTTTTTTCAGAAATGAGTTTCAAAAACAGTGCAGGTTGCGTATAGGATGGTCGGGCCAGGTAAGAGGTGCATGAATCAATATAGACCTTTCCAGAATTACCTGTGCAGGTGAAAATTTCGCGCGTCACTTGTGGGTTAAGAATGAATATTATTGGTCGTCAAAATTTTCCTCCTTGAATCGTTGACAATTGACAGATGATATTATTTTACGCATTCGACGTTTTGGATGTGGATCTTGTTTGTTTGATTGTGTATCGAAAATCAAAATTTTGGTATGCCTCAACAATGTTGTGTTACTGTGTGACAGTCACGGTACGATAAAACCAGTAAGATCTCATTTCATTGCTTCCCTCTCTCTCTTTCTTTTCTCTCTCGCACTAAGGTTTGCGCATCTTTTAAAGCTGCCCACAAGTTGCGCATGAAATATACTTGTTTCTCTCTCATTCTGGTTCAGTTCAAATCTTTCATCTTTGGTCTACGTATTCTGGAAAGGTCTATTGGGAGGCAGGAAAAAACTAATTAGAATTTAGCGACCCCGTAGGCCAGGGCGAAATATGGTCTGAAATTAGCAACTTTAGTGCCGAAGTTTTTCACCATCTGATAATAATTGAACTCTGGTGCAGATGATACAGGATAGGCACGGCTGTGACACAGCAACACCCGGCAGCATAATCATATCCCACGTACCGTATCGCAATCCGAATTCACCCGAAGCCGAAGTAAACTTAACTTACGAAACCGCACCCGCGCCTGCGATGTGGAACGTATTTTATGAATCGATGAGACCGCTGAGAGAATCTGTTCGCATTGTTACCAAGCGCAGATTTTTTACAAATTGATGACTTAAATCGTAAGAATGGAAATAGCCACAAAAGGAGATATTGAGGTTAGGGGTTTTGCGTAATTTTCAGACAGTAGCAATTCCCAAAAATTATTGAATCAAAAAAACGGTAGGGAATTACATCAGGACATTCTTCAACTACAATTAAAGAAAAATAAAATCTTCAAATGAAAGACGAGAGTGAATAATGAATTGGTAGGTGCAGTTTTTGAATGGATAAAATACTCTAAGTCGACATTGAGAATAATCATTTAAACTACTCCACATGAGTTAGGAATATTGATTTAAAACGCAAAAAAAAATTTATAGTTGAAATAAGATTTTTGTGATGAAAATTTATACTTATATAATTTCAAGTTGCCAATTAATTTTAGCCTGTAGGTCTGCAGCGTAAACAGGGTGTTTAAGAAAAATCGAGTAAAATAACGAAATTTTATTCCCAGAGAATTCAAGCATTTTGAGACTATCAATACAATGTATGGCTTCCACGGGCATAAATAACAGCTTGACATCTTCTCTGCATACTACACACGAGGTTGTTGAATATTTCTTGAAGAATTTGGTTCCATAAACGGGGCAGAAGCTCTCTCAGATCATTTGAGGATTCTGGGGTAGGTTGATGATTATCTAATCTTCTTTGGAGCATATGCCATGCATGTTCTATGTAATTCAAATCTGGTGAGTGCGGAGGTATTGTTAAATGTGGAATACCAAGCTCCTCGCGCGCATTCTCAACTATGGCTGCACGTTGCGGTCTAGCGTTATCGTCTAGAAATTGAAAAGTTTCACCACATAATACCTAACTACACAGAAGCGTCAGTAAACGTCGGCACTTTTATCTTCAAGGGGCAAATTTTCGTGACCTTCATTCTCTGTTAGGTAGTAGGTAGGTACATATGTCACTTTTGAGCGGCAAATTTGATTTGAATGGTCAATGGCACATAACGAAGGATTTTTAGTTTTTCATTCATCAACAATCAGAATCAAACAAAAAAAAACAACATACAACATATGTACTACCTAGCATGGTACAAACGTCATCAAATAAAGTGACGCTTCTGTGTCGTTAGGTATTCTGTCGTTTCACCAATAGCTTCGTGAAAATTTTGCACAACATTGTCAATGACATGCTTCCTATATGTCTAGATCTGTGCGCCCGTTGAAACATATCCCGGCCCATACCATAACACCCCCTCGGAATTGATGGACTTCTTGGACATTGGGGATTGAATACCCTTTTTCTTCGAGAATCTGAAAATCGTCCATATCTGGATTCATCAGTGAAAAGGACACTAGGCCATTGATCGTTACAATTCATATGTTTTTTTTTTTTTTTAATAATTCGGCATCGACTGCTTTGGTCATTAGCCGTTCACCAGCACCAGACATTTACAACATCCATGACCAACCGGGATTCGAACCTGGTACCTTCAGTACCCCAGCCGGCTATTCAGCCCACTGGACCAACGAGGTAGTCTACAATTGATATGTTATCTTGCCTATTCCAGTCTTTGACGCTTATGGTCACGTGTTAATGGAACTCCTCTTCATGGACGTCTAGAACCTAGATTCACCTCTCTCAAACGTCGTCTGATGGTTTCGATGGAAACTTGGACCCAATCTGCATTTTGAAGAGTATTCCGAAGCATTCTACACTTAGATGTAGGGTTTCTTCTCGCCGAAACGGTGATGAAACGATCCTGAGCAGGTGTTGTTTTTCGTCGCCCACCAAGCCTTGGTCTTTTCAACACGGAACCTGTCTCCCTGAACTTATTCCAAAGTCGAGATATCACACTTTGGCTGACTTGGAGCCTTTCCGCTATACAACAACCTGAGTAAGGCCACCCTGTAGCATTCCGATAGCCCTATTAGCCTCAGCGTTTGTTAATTGTGTTGGCATTTTCAGAAAACTCGTTTCAAATCGAAGCCTTTGATTAACTGAGCTCATTTCAAAATGAGGACATTAATGAAGCATATGCCAAGAACCAAAAAATGCGACCAGATTGACGAAATATCTCATACTGATTTTTATTGGATCGATTCAAGTTGTTATTGAGTTTTAAATGATTTTACAGCGATTACATATGTAATATGAAAAATGTAAATATTCCTATAATTCTGTTTCAACAATCACAACTGTTATTATAGTCCACTCAAGAATTATTGACATCAGAGAAGGCTTTGGAAGACCAGTCGCAGCTTGATTTCTAGTTACAAAAAAGTTATTAGGTACTAAAAATTTTTTGTGGTATACCCATAGCAATAAAAAGTATAAGTTATATAGTTATAGTTACAGAGTGAAAAGGGGTTACAGTTCACTGCGACCTCAAGGTCTATTGTGCCCCCTAACAGAGCTGTTATCATCGCGGCTCCTTCAGCTCGCCCTCCAGTTCCACAGATTTGATGAAATCCAGTATCTGGGACGGCTTCAAGGATTATAACTCCGCACTTCTACAAGTTTCTTGTCCAAAGCACTCCTTCTTTTGGCTTGCAATGGCATAGCATTCCGTAACCAGGTGAATAAGAGTTTCTTCCTCCTCCCCACAGAATCTACACTCATCAGTGTCCGATAAACCCATTCTCAACAGATGCTTCTCTAGGTGACAATGTCCTGTGAGAAAGCTAGTGAGTAGGTGAAGTTGGTTTTTACTGAGATCCAGATATTTTTTGGATCTAGCAGTTTCAAAGTTCCGGAGGAACTTTTTGGAGTGATCCATCCCTGGGAGATTCCGCCAGAGTTTTTCTCTTTCGGTTTTCTCCTTTAGCATGAAGTCTTTCTTATAGGTGCATTTTCCTTCACCTACCACAGAAGGGTTCTGGGCCAGTGCAGGGCCCCCGTAAGGGCTACTGGCGCCTGTGTGCAAAAAAAGAATTTTGGCGCCCCTTAAGGCATTTTGGATATTTTTATTCATCAGGTGGGTAGGTAGCTAGGTGCTTGAAATAAATCGAAAACTGACCTCTAGAAGTCAAAAACTAGATATTTCTTTGTAGACTAAAATATAGAACAAACAGGACACAACAGAACAAACAAACAGAATGAAATCAATATCAACGAAATAAAAATCTCAAAATAAGTTCTTTTTCACAACCACTTTGAAGTATTTCCTTGACTAGTAGGGTACAGACACTCTGTTGATAAATACTATAAAATAACCCAAAACTAAAAATCACATCTTTTTCAGGAACAAAAAAAACAGAAATATTGGATAATGTATACATACAGAGTTATACTCTGTATGTATGTAACAGCCAAATGGAATAAATTCGATAACGAATAAATGAGGGGAAAAACGCTCGGACGCCTTGATTTGTAATTTTAAATGCGCATATTTTTCAAGATAATAAAATTATATAGGGTGTTCCATGCGACCGTGGCCAATACCAACTTCCTTATTCCAAATGCAACTCCCTGTATATTATGTATTTCTTGGATTCTTCAGAAAATTCTAGACATAATTCATGTACAATGTCCTATACCTATCTTCAATTTTTTCGGAAATATTAAGTGTTTTCAGATTTCCTACAAAAATTAACATTTCGAATGAGAATTATTTTATTTCACAAATTCGATACATTACACTCAATACTTATTTCCCATTTACCTCTTGATATGAAGAAAGTAAGCAAAAACGCCTGAAATTTTGAGTAACGTTAGAACGTTAGAGCATTTTGAACATTTCCCACATAGACATTAATGTTTTTTTTTGTTTTTTTTTTAATAATTGAGAAATAATAAGTATGACTTATTAGGTTCTAAGTGTAATGTACCGAATTTGTGAAATAAAATAATTTTTATTCAAAGCGTTGATTTTTGCAATAAATCTGAAATCACTTAATACTTTCGAAATAAGATTAGTATAGGACATTGTTCATGAATTGTGTCTAGAATTCTCTGAAGAATCAAAAAAATGAATAATATACAGGTATACAGGGAGTTGCATTGAAATAAGAAAGTTGGTATTGGCCACGGTCACATGGAACACCCTATATAATATTATTTTCTTGAAAAATATGCGCATTCAAAATTAGAAATCGACGTGTCCGATCGTTTTTCCCAACACGCCTTCATTTATTCGTTATGAAATTTATTCCATTTGGCTGTTACACTGTGTATACATATTAATTCATATAAAAGTATTACTTTCTACTTATACTTAGGTATTTTCAAAAATATGCAGGTTCTTCTTTAAAAAATACCTAGTTTACTTCCTCATGAAATCAAAAATGAAAGTTAGGTACAGAAGAAATTGAAAAATAGCTATTATAGCAGCGATATTTTTCTAGACTTGTCTGTTCAAATTCATCAATTACATCGCTAAAATAGATACCATCAAGAATCTGCGATTTTTGACCTAGGATTTTGGCGCCCTTAAAAGGATGGCGCCCGTGTGCATTGCACACTTTGCACACATGGTAGCGGGGGCCCTGGGCCAGTGAGTGGCGTTTGTGCGCTCTTTCTGGCCAGTGTATATGCCTCTTCGTTTCTGTTAGATATTGATTTGGTTTTATAGATTAACACACATGTTGGCATATGTTGTACTGTCGCTATGTGGAATTTTAATAAAAAGATTAGTTCGAATTAGACTTCATTACCGTACGCAACAGCTGGCGACGAGCGATTTAAAAAGAATTTACGTGCTATTATATTAAATCACCAAATTGTGATATTTTGTGCAAAAATGTCGAATCCAACGACGAATCCAACGACAGTTAATCAAGTGATTGGCCATTTAAGAGAGTTCGACGTTCACAATAACGACTGGACCATCTTCAGGCCCCGTTTGACGAATTATTTCGAGGCGAATGATATTCCCGACGAGGCGAAAAGGAGAGCCATACTTTTAAATTTACTCTCAGAAGATTCCTACCGATTGCTGTATAATCTGTGCATTCCAAAAGCCCCAGAAGCAAAATCTTATGGTGAGCTGATCGAAATTTTCGACAAACATTTTGGTAGTCAACGAAGTATTTTTGTGAAAAGGAGTAAATTTTATAATTCAAATAAACAACCTCAAGAAACATTGAATGAATGGGTAGCACGTGTACGCAGCCTGGCACTTCATTGTGGATTTCAAGAGGAACTTCAAATTTGTCTGAGGGACCGTTTCATAATGGGATTACCAACTGGTTCTGTGAAAGACCGATTATTCGAAGAAGACAATAATCTGAGCTTGGGGGATGCTATCAAAATTGCCCTATCCAAAGAAGCATCAAGTAAGAAAAATGAATTTCCGCCTCCATTTTCTATCAAGAACGAAGATAAGCAACTTTACCAACTGCGCAGTGGCAGAAATACTGGTGGGACGAAGAGGTCAAAGATGACGTATCAAATGTCTTCAGCAACTTGTTCAGTTTGTGGACGGAAAAATCATCTGTCAAAAGAATGTCATTTTCGTGAGTGTAGTTGTCACATTTGCGATAAGCGTGGACATTTAGCTCCAGTATGTCAAAAATAATAATAACTCTAATAAAATTCGAAATAAAAGATTTCATAATAAATCAAAAGTAAATGATCCATCTTATAACAATTATTTAGAAGAATTCGATGCAAATTCATCTGTTTTCTACAATATTATTTCAGCTGATAATAATTATAAACCTGTTTATGTTAATCTTATAATTGATGAAAAATACATCGATTTTCAATTGGATACTGGTGCCGGAGCGTCTGCAATTTCTGATAAATTTTACAGTGAACAATTTTCACATATTAAATTGAATTCTACTAATAAGATCTTTGAAGTTTATTCTGGACAGGAATTGCATCCGCTTGGGTTCATTGAAGTATCTGTTATTTACAATAATATTAATGAATTGATGAAAATATTTGTTATAAAAAATGGTGGACCACCAATTGTGGGCAGAGATTTCTTATCTATTTTCAAATTGTCAATTGGTAATATTTTTTCTTTAGATTCTCATTCCATTGAAGAGCAATTGGTAAATGAATTTTCAGAATTATTTCGTCCAGGTTTAGGTACTTTCAATAAAAGTAAAGATAAATTAGTTTTGAAAAATTCTTTAGAAATAAAACCTAAATTTTTCAAGCCTAGGACAGTACCATATTCTTTGAAAGAAAAAATTGAAAAAGAAATTGACAGGTTACTTGAATTAGGAGTTTATCTCATGGGGAATTTTCAGAATGGGGTTCTCCAGTTGTCCCTGTAATTAAAAAGAATGGCAACATTAGATTATGTGGCGATTTTAAGGTAACTATAAACCCTTACCTAGAAATTGATAAACATCCCTTGCCTAGACCGCAAGAATTATTCGATATTTTAGGTAACGGAGTTAAATTTTCCAAAATCGATTTAAGTAATGCTTACCAACAAATTTTGGTAGATGATGACTCATCTAAATTGTTAGTGATTTCAACTCACAAAGGATTGTTTAAATTTAACAGACTCGCATTCGGAGTTAATTCAGCACCTTCAATTTTCCAAAAAATTATGGAGACTTTACTGTTAGGTATTCCGGGGGTAGCAGTATTTATAGACGATATTTGCGTCACAGGAAAAGATTTTACTGAGCATCTTTCAAGATTAAAGAAAGTTCTTCAAACTCTGCAAGATGCTGGGTTGAGAATTGCCCAAGAAAAATGTAGTTTTTTTCAGCCTAGCATTGAATACTTAGGTTACATAATTGACAAAAATGGTATTCACCCATGCTTGAATAAAATTTCAGCGATTAAAAATGCTCCTCGTCCAAAGAATGTGGGCGAACTTCAGTCATTTTTGGGTTTAGTCAATTACTATGGCAAATTTATAAAGGGCATGGCAACTTTAATTCAACCACTTTATGAACTTTTGAAGAAAAGAAGTACGTAGTATTGGTCGAAACAATGTGAGAATGCATTTATTGAAATAAAAAATGTACCTTTAAAGTTAATTGTTGACGCATCAAGCTATGGTCTCGGAGCAATACTTTGTCACATTATGGACGACAAAAAGGAACTTCCTATTGCCTTTGCGTCTAGGGTATTGAAAGATTCGGAAAGAAAATATGCTCAAATTGAAAAAGAAGGTTTGGCAGTAATTTTTGGTTCGTGCAAATTTAATCAATACTTGTACGGTAATAAATTCATTCTAGGAGACTGACCAAAAAGCTTTATCATATATTTTTAGTCCAACTAAGGGGATTCCTGAATTTTCGGCTAATAGAATTCGAAGGTGGGCAGTAATATTGGCAAATTACAATTATGAAATAAAATATATACAGTCATCTTCGAATAAAGCTGATTGTTTATCTAGGTTACCACTCGAAAATTCTGAATCGGAATGGTTAGATGTTGATCCAGATTATTTGAATTATTTTTCAGAATCAAATTGTGAAATTAAATTTGAGGACATAGATCAAGCTTCTCGTAATGATAAATTTTTGAAAAAAATAGTTTCCTTTGTTCAAAATAATAAATGGCCGAATTTTACACATAAAATTTCTATTTTTAAACCATATTTGAGAAAACGATTTGAATTCTCAGTTGAATCAAATAGCCTTTATGGAATAATCGAATAGTCATTCCAGAAAGTTTACGTTCCAACATTTCAAAAAGTTTGCATAACTCGCATCTCGGTATAGTTAAGATGAAAGCCATCGCTAGATCATATTTTTGGTGGCCAGGAATTGACTTAGAAGTTGAAAAATTTGCAAATTCATGCGTTAGTTGTAATTTCAATTGTCAAAATATGCCGAAAGCAACATTGACCCCTTGGCCATGGCCTGAAAAACCTTGGCAACGTGTTCATGTTGATTTCGCAGGACCTTTTCTGGGAAAAATGTTTTTTGTATTGGTCGACGCTCATTCAAAGTGGCTGGAAGTTATCATTATGAAATCTACGACTTCTGAAGCTACTATTCGAGTGTGTAGAGAAATTTTCGCGAGATTTGGATTGCCTGAAATGTTAGTTTCCGATCAAGGTACACAATTTGAATCTGATCTTTTCCAGAAATTTCTATCTGATTATTTTTTGACGTTTCTCGAAACCAATAGAAATCTTCAATTTCAGTAATTCTTATACGTTCTAGCCAATCAAAACATTATTATAGTGGAAATAATCTACCTACATTATTCCAGCGAGAATAATTCCATGTCATAGAACTTATAGTACATGGAATGCCATTAGCCTTGCTGCTCAGCTTAAAAAAGTGGAAAAACATCTCCAGTTGGAGGAATACTGAAATTTCCATGTTCCCATGGATACAACTTGTCATACAGAATAGAAACACAGAAATACTATGAATTTAATCGTCAAGATCCGATTCACTTGGCATTTCGGCAAACATTTCTGTGTTTCCGTTCGGTGTGACAGGTCGTATCCATGGGAACATGGAAATTTAGAGATTCCTCCAACTTGAGATGTTTACCCACTTTTTGATCTGGTAATAGCATTCCATGTACTATAAGTTCTATGTTCCATGTACATTGTTTTTATTGAATGACAATCACATGACAACGGATTTTCTTGATTTGACGTGTCTGCCGTAAATTTTCAAGAAATTCGTAAAATGAATCCTAAACGTTTTAGTGAATCATCAGTCGATAATATTTCAAATGATATGATCATCGAAAGTGCATGTTAGAATACCAACATAAGAAGCGCGTCGATTTGGAAATAATTTCAATTATTTTGCGACGAGAGAGGCTACAAATTGGAAGAGAAGACATCAACAACAAAACAAGCCGTTATTTTGAAGGACTATGGGTTCAATATGGAGAAACATAATGGAGAAGACAATGTGGAATAGAACCGCCAAATTAATGCAAGAGTTGTACTACGACCAAATAAATAGAAAATTCGACCCATTCAATATGATATCGAATTCAAATCCACCAGATATGCTAAAAAACATCAAGCGAAAGCGTAAGTTCTTACAGAAAAAGAGCTCCAAAAGAGGAAATAAAGTACTGCATGTTTGAGCAAAGGAGAAATCTTGGACATGATAAAACTCAACGACAAAAACACACCGTCTGGCTTGCAGAAGAAATTGTATTTTTCATGTTCAAAACTTCACTGCATACTAATTTGAATAACTCATTCTGTGTATATTAAGTCGATTAATATAAATTTGTTGAATAAAATTATAAAATCTTAAAAAATGATTTCGATTGTAACGTCAGAGAATAACGTCAAAAAATAATCCATCGAATACCACACGAGAGTTCGATAAATTTGATAATAATTCTCTAGGCATTTTCTCAAACTTGTTGCCATTTGGCAATAGCCACTCGAGCCCTTCGGGCTCTCGTGTCTATTGCCTGGCAACAAGTTTTCTAAAATCTGTCGAATTATTTCCAATTTATTCTCACTGCTCTTGTGATATTACTTATGATAATGGAATTAAATATTTGGATAGTCCAAGTTGGCATCCTCAGTCAAATGGACAAGCTGAATCATTTGTGAAAATAGCTAAAAATGCGTTGAAAAAAGCAATTTCGAATAATGAAACAGACATAGAATTAGCTCTAACGAAGTTTTTATTTGATTATAGAAATTCGGTTCACTCTACGACAGGTGTTTCTCCTACTGAATTGATTTTTCGTCACAAAGTAAGGAATAAATTCAGTTTATTATTGCCATCAAATGAGATGATAAAAAACAGGGTAGCTCATTTGCAAGACAAAGAGAAAAATTGTTTCAGGGGGAAGAGACAAGTACAGTTCCAAAATTTGGAAAAAGTTTTAGTTAGAGGTTACACAAACAATAAAGAATATTGGGAAAAAGGTGAAATTAGATCGGCAATAGGGAAAAGTATTTATCTGGTATGGATACCTAGTAAAAATTGTTTATGGAAAAGACACAAAAATCAATTAAAAAAATATAGTGTTAATTCTTTACCAATAATAGAAAATAAGATTAATGTCAATGAAGATAATTTACCTATTGCTCTAAGAAAACCTCAAAGAAATATCAAACCACCTGATAGATATGGTATGGTATAATGAATAGTTGTAAATATTAGATCCGATCAATTCTATTGATTATTATCGGGGCTATTCACTAAGCAAAGTTGTTATGGATAGCAACTGTAAATTGTCGTTATCCCTTGTAATAAGCATGGGATAACGACGATTTACAGTTGCTATCCATAACAACTTTGCTTAGTGAATAGCCCCGTATATATCATAATTGTATATTGGTTAAGGAAAAATTGTGAATGTTCGAATTGAATTGATTATGACATATTCTATGTACTTATGTTGATTTTGATTTTTTTGAATTTGTTCAGGAATTTGATATAAATAGTTTGAATATTTTATAAATGTAAAAATTAATTTTTAGGGGAGAAAACTGTTAGATATTGATTTGGTTTTATAGATTAACACACATGTTGGCATATGTTGTACTGTCGCTATGTGGAATTTTAATAAAAAGATTAGTTCGAATTAGACTTTATTACCGTACGCAACAGTTTCCTACGATCCCAGATTAAAAAGACCTCATTCTTTTTGCCTACCTCATTGAGTTGGTTTCGGCAGTCCCAAATCAGCTTTGATTCAATGACGTAGGAGCTCAGTGCTTCAATAGCAGCTTGACTATCTGTATGAATAGCTATATCGCACTTCTGATAGTTTCTTTCTAGATTTATATCTAGACATCTTTCGATTGCAAGTATTTCCTTCTGAAGGACGCTTGTACAGAAGCCTAACGATAGTGCACACTTGGTACTTGTCCCGTAAATCCCAGCGCCAGCTCCTGTAGCGGTTTTGGAACCATCTATATACCATTTTATTGTATTTTCTTTGAGATTATAGTTGGTGTATTCCCTTTCCCAATTCTCTCTTTTGCTTAGCATTGTACTGAAGTTTTTCTCAGTGCTTACTTTCTTGATCATTACATCACTAGGAAGGTTTGCAGATAAGGTGTAGGTAGGACCAAGCTCTCTGAAACCTGACTCTCTCATTGCCTGCTCCTTCTTTAGATACTTTGAGGATGGCCTCATGGGATACCCTATCTGTAATGTACAGAGTACAACCCTGTTCTTGTATCATGATATATGAATGACTAATAAAGATCTCGAGCATACGATTACATCAGAGAAGATAATCAGGAATACTGATTCATTCATCGATGAGAGGTCGAGCTACGAGCATAAAGCAATACTGTGTTTTATTTGAGATAAATACAAAACCTAAGTTGTAGTGAACAATAGTGAATACCACAAGTGGCGACGAGGATAGAAAAAACAACGCAGTAAGTAAGGAAAATGTACTTAAATGAAAAAAAAAACACCTTTTAAATCGCATAAAATATAAAGTACGAAGTGTACTGAGGTGGAAAAAGCACCTGGTTATAACTAAAACAGTACTATCGGTACTAATGTGAAGAAAGCACATGTTTATAAAGTACAAAATGTACTCAGGTGGAAAAAGCACCTGGTTATAAATTAAAAAGTACCATCGGTACTAATGTGGAAAAAGCACATGTCTATAAAGTACAAAATGTACTCAGGTGGAAAAAGCACCTCGTTATAATTTAAAAAGTACCATCGGTACTAATGTGGGAAAAGCACATGTTTATAAAGTACAAAATGCTCTAAGGTGGAAAAAGCACCTGGTTATGAAAAAAAAAAAACAAAAACAAGAAGTTAAACATGACTTTTTTTTCAAGGAAATGGCCAACATTCCCAGTTTGGATAATTTCGACTGCGATGGAGAAGTCAGCTCAGTAGGGTTGCGTTGGCAGAAATGGAAAAGGGCACTTGACATTTATCTAGATGCGGCCACCATAGAAGTTCCCTCCAAAAAAAAAGCCATTTTGTTACATCATGGAGGACTAGCACTTCAAGAAATATTTTATAACTTACCTGACGCGAACACAAATGCACCTCATATTGAAGGCGACGATGTCTATACGATAGCAATAAAAAAGTTGGATGAATACTTCGCTCCAAAGCAAAGCAAAGTGTACGAAAGGCATCTGTTCAGACTTCTTAAACAAGAAAGTGGAGAGAAATTCGAGAAATTTATGGTACGACTCCGACATCAAGCTGGAAACTGCCAGTTCAAAGATCTTGAAGAACAGCTGATTGACCAAATAGTGGAAAAATGTTCATCAGTTGACTTGAGGAAGAAAATATTGGCCGTCGGTGACGAAATTACCTTAAATGGTATAATTTCCGAAGCCAATGCCCTAGAAACCATAGAAAGGCAGCTCTCAGACTTCAATGAAAGGACTATTTCAGCACCCAGCTGCTCAGCCACAATTAACTCGATATCCAACAAACAGAAGAACAAAAGAGTATCAAGAAGCAATTGCTGCCGTTGTGGCTCTGAGGACGATTTGAGCAAGCACATCTGTCCGGCCAGAGAAACCATATGTGGAAAATGTAATTTTAAAGGACATTTTGCTAGATTCTGCAGATCAAAGAGGAAGTTCCATTCTGCGAAGAAATCAAATCTCTCATCGAACAAGAGATTCAAGCCAAGACACTCAACTAGAGAAGGAGTCGATAACGTATCGGAACCCGAAGAAGCAGAGCAAGGGCGTAGCCAGGAATTAGTTTCGGGGGGGGTTTTGAAATTTTGGCAATTGACTTTGTAAGTGCCGGGAATTGTGAGGGTCGCTTTCTGTAGCAAGTATTGAACACTGAAAACATTTCGGGGGGGGGTTTGAACCCCCAACCCCCCCCCCCCCCTGGCTACGCCCTTGAAGCAGAGTATGTTTTCCACATTGACAGCGATGATACAATTAACTGTGAAATGGGTGGAATTCCCATAGACATGTTGATCGATTCAGGAAGTAAGTCAAACATTATTGCTGATAAGACTTGGAAACAACTGAAGAAATGCGGTATTGTTGTAGAGAATCAAATAAAAAATCCTGATAAATTACTGTACGGCTATGGATCAAAAGATCCTCTGTATATTTTAGGCTCGTTTGAAGCTATCATCAAAATTGGTATCAACAAAGAAAAAGCAGTTTTCTATGTTATTAAAGACGGTAAACGAAATTTACTTGGCAAAAATACCGCAATTTCCTTGGGAGTTCTCAAAATTGGTCTGAACATAAATAATGTTCAAGTTCAACGATTTCCAAAATTCAAAAATGTGATTATAGATATTCCTATTGATAAAACAATAAGCCCTGTCAGTCAACCATATAGAAGGGTACCCATTCCGCTGGAAGCAAAAATAAATGAGAAATTAGAAGAACTTATTGCTTCAGATATTATCGAAGAAGTTCAAGGTCCATCGGAATGGGTATCACCAATGGTACCGGTCCTCAAAGAGAATGGTGAGGTGAGAATATGCATTGATATGAGGCGAGCCAACTCAGCTATACTTCGAGAAAACTACCCACTACCTACAATGGACACATTATTGCCACATTTCAGGAAATCTAAAATGTTCTCAAAGTTAGACATTAAAAATGCTTTCCATCAAGTTGAGATATCCCCAAGATCCCGTAGTATCACAACATTTATCACTAGCAAAGGTCTTTATAGATACAAAAGGCTTCTGTTTGGGATAAACGCTGCGCCTGAAATATTTCAGAGAATTCTAGAAAAAATGTTATTGCCATGCGAAGGCACGGTAAACTTCATCGACGATATTCTTGTTTTTGGAAGAAATGAACAAGAACATAATCAAAGACTCCAATTTACACTCGAAGTTCTTAAAGAAAACAACGTTCTACTCAACAAAGACAAATGTATTTTCAATACCAAGGAGATCAAATTTCTGGGCCACATGTTATCTCCAACAGGGGTACGGCCTTTAAAACAATATATTGATGTAGTTAAAACATTTAGAACACCAATAACAATCGAGGAAGTACACAGTTTTTTAGGATTGATCAATTTTATCGGTAAGTGGATACCAAACTTGGCGACGTTAACAGAACCTTTACGGAAGCTTCTCCGCCTCAAACTAGGAAAGCATACCAACTTGAGAAAATATTGGGGAAATGCTGAAACAAAAGCGTTCAACAAACTAAAAGATTCTTTGTCAAATATCAAGACATTAGGTTACTATGACCCCAATGATAAAACACAAGTGGTTGCTGATACAAGTCCAGTAGGTTTAGGAGCTGTACTGATTCAATTCGACAAAAATGGCTCCAGAATAATAGCTTATCAAAATAAGAGTCTTACAGATGCTGAAAAGCGCTATTGTCAGACCGAGAAAGAAGCTCTAGCATTGGTTTGGGCAGTTGAGCACTTTAAAATATACCTATATGGAAAAGAAGGTTTTGAGCTAGTCACTGACCATAAACCGCTGGAGGTAATTTTTGGACCAAAATCACGCCCATGCGCTCGTATTGAACGATGGGTATTACGTCTGCAATCATTCAACTATAATATAGTATATCGTCCTGGAAAAAGTAATATTGCAGACCCCCTATCTAGGTTATGTCAAACATATCCATGCGCTTCTTTTGAGAGATATGATCAGGTCAACTATATCGTTGAGTACTCCCGTCCAATGGCAGTCAGCCTTCGAGAGATTCGAGAAAACTCGGAATCTGACGAGGAAATAACAAAGATAAAAACTGGAATAGAGTCGGATATTTGGAATGAACCAATTAAATATTGTCAAGTGTTCCAAAATGAATTTTGCCTGTGTGATGGAATTCTATTGAGAGGAACACGAATAGTTATACCGCGAATTTTGAGACAGAGAGTTTTAGATGCAGCCCACGAGGGTCATCCAGGAATCATAGCTATGAAGGGGAGATTGAGAACTAAGGTCTGGTGGCCAAGAATAGATGAAAACGCAGAAATTGTTAAATCTTGCAAAGGCTGCACACTTGTATCGGCTCCTACAGCCCCACACCCAATGAAAAGAAGACAAATACCAAATGGACCCTGGATAGACGTGGCAGTAGATTTTATGGGGCCACTACCAAACGGAGACTACATTTTTGTTATGGTGGACTATTTTAGTCGATACAAGGAACTGAAAATAATGAAGAGTATCACTGCATCCAACACCATTAATGTTTTTAAAGAAATTTTTGCGAGACTTGGGTTCCCAGTATCAATTACGTCAGATAATGGCAAACAATTCATAAGTGACGAAATTAAAATATATTGTGGTGAAAATGGTATAAAACTATTCAACACCATACCCTATTGGCCACAGATGAATGGTGAAGTAGAGCGACAAAATAGGGATATATTGAAAAGACTGAAAATTAGCCAAGCCTTGAAAAAAAATTGGCAACAAGAGCTTTTAGACTACCAAATGATGTATAACAGCACTCCTCATACAACAACTGGCAGAACTCCAGGTGAATTATTTTTTAGGCGGCAATTTAGAGATAAGCTTCCAAGTTCCCAGGACTCTGAAAATGTACTAGACAGTGATGTCACAGACAAAGATCAGCGTGAAAAGGCAAAAGGAAAAGAATATGGAGACCGAAAGAGAAAGGCCACTGAAAATATGGATGTAGAAATAGGAGATAAAGTGTATACAAAGAATTTGATAAAGGCAAACAAAATCACTCCAGACTTCGATTCTACTCCTCATACTGTCATAAATAAGACGGGGGCTGACATTATTGTAAGAAATGATAATTCCGGTCAGCAGTACAGGCGAAATATTGTTCATCTGAAGAAAGTAGAAGGCCAGTGGAAGGTAGAATCAAAATAAATTCACACTATCGAAATTTTTCATACCTTAAATTGTCCGGTGGGAATAGTATATCGTGTTCTACTGTCAAGACATATCCTTGCCACATTTTATTCTCCTAAGTTTAAGTTGTTGTGTTATATAGATATTAGGTTCATATTCGGAAAAAATACTAGGGATGACATGACATTATCGCAATTGTAACTAGAGCTATCTCTATTTTCATACCATATGGAATGTACGATAGGTTAAGAAGTTGCTTTATTAGTATTAATATTATAATTACTATTGCTTTTAATTTATTGTTTTGAATTATTGTTAGATAAGCATACTGGGAAAAAGGAGAGATGTAATGTACAGAGTACAACCCTGTTCTTGTATCATGATATATGAATGACTAATAAAGATCTCGAGCATACGATTACATCAGAGAAGATAATCAGGAATACTGATTCATTCATCGATGAGACGTCGAGCTACGAGCATAAAGCAATACTGTGTTTTATTTGAGATAAATACAAAACCTAAGTTGTAGTGAACAATAGTGAATACCACACTATCAATCACTAGATGTAGAGGTGTGAGGTCTGTGATGATCTCAAGCGCCCTGGTTGGACACGTTCTCAAAGCTCCCGTGATGCACACACAGGCGAGCCTCTTTACTTTGTCGACCGTTTTCCTCGTACTTGACTGACTTGCCTTAGCAAAGCAGGCTGCTGCCCCATATGAGACTATAGGTCTTACAATCATGACGTACATCCATCGCAGTATTTTTGGGTTACAGCCCCAAAAAATGTATAAAGTATGAATAGAAACTAGGAATTAAATGGAATTTGAGCGCTTAACCGGTAAAACAAACAGAAAATTCTAGTTTCTAATTGATAATTTGAATCGTGTTACTGCAAAGTGAATTATGATTGATATCAAGATGGAAACAAAACTTAACGATTGGATCTATTTAATACATGAAGAATTTTGTCATGACATTGTAACTTTCAATATTCGTGAACAATGAATGTAAAAAAATATGTAATAGGTATTCAAAATGTAAATATTCCTATTATTCTGCTTCAACAAACACAACGGTTATTATTTCCTCATCTGGGCAGAACTCGTCATGTTCATAATTAAGGGTTTTATGTTAACAATATCATAACATCCCATATATTTTGACTAATCGTCTCTTATTTCATTTTCTACTTTCCAAAGATTTTTCACGCAATTATTCGCTGTTCGAATATGAATGACAGAACCAAAAGTCTGTGTTATTTCCAACACCAACCTGGGCTATTACCAACATAATTTCGATTTTCCAAAGCCGCCCGAAATGTCAATAATTCTTGGAGGGACAGAGGAGAGTGTCAGACCTCGTCATGTTTATAATGAAAGGTTTTATGTCAGCAATATCAACATCGAAAAGTCTTTGATAACCAAAGAGAAACTTTTTGATAACATTCCATATATTTTGAATTATCTTCTCTTATTTATCTGAATTGGTTCTCGAGATATAGGGTGTTTCTGAAAAATTGCTGTTTCAAATATTTCGCTACATCTCGTTTTCTGTTCGAGATATCACGAACATTCCCGTGATTTTTCTTTTGTAATTTCTATTGTCTATACGTTGCTTCCATCTGATCCGAAAAATTATTCGCCGTTCAAGTGCTAGAGACAAAAGTTTGTGTTTTTTAAATAGGACACCCTATATTTTTCATCATTGCTCCTTAGCCGCAGATTCACCGAGTATCATCCTGTAACCGGTTTTTCGAAAATCAGATCTGTTCCAAGGATATTGAGTTTTTCGTCTTCACTTGAATTGGGACAGCCTTTGAATATTTTTCTTTCATTGAAGAAGATCCGTTTATTCGAAAAAACAAACTAAACAAAAATAAAATATCTCCAAATAAAAGAAGAATATTTATATAAAGGCTGTCCCAATGCAAGTGAAGACGAAAAACTCAATATCCTTGAAACGGATCAGATTTTCGACGGACGAGTGATCCATGCATCTATGTTGAACTTGAAATGAACTTGACCACTCATTATTGGCCGATGATTCGAACCTAGTCGAGCGAGACTCGAAATTCGAAAAAAAACACGATTTCAACGGAAATTGTTGTTGACAGCTACTGTAGAAGGAATCGTCAATGATCGATATCTTATTACAGAAATATTGGGATTTTTTGTCGAAAATTCACTAGTATTTGATGGTTACGCCATTGTTGAACCTAGAACAAAGTAGTCCATTCCTCTTGAAAAAGACTGCTCAATAGCACAAGCAGAGCTATATGCTGTCTTGGTATGTTCGTTGGAGAGTATTCGCAGAGGCTACTCTGGGAATCACATAACACATATACATATGTTGCGACAGTCAGGGTACACTGAAAACCCTCAAACCTCAAGGTTATCTGGTGCCCGACACATGCGTCCATCTCTGGTAATACATAAGCAGATAACTTTGCCAAAAAAAAGGGCTCGCTCGACTTTTACTGGGCCGAAAACCCACGCTTCCTTTATGTCATACATATATAAAAAACCTCTTCAAGAGATGGATTGATGAGAAATTCTCCTCTGAGTGGAACACGAGAACGGATCTCAGGCAGTCGACACTCCTTATCAAGGGGTCTTCTTCAAAGCCTGAGGTCAAAAACTCTTGATTATCGAGAGGAAGCAATTATCTCTGGTGACTGGAGCCATCTGGCAATCTGTTTAACGAACATTTACAAAGAATGGGACTAACTGGGCGTTCCCCATGCCGTTGGTGCAGGAACGCGGATGAAACGCCGAAACATAATTTACTGTTCACGTGCGACAATCTCTACTGAGGTTATTAGGTTAACACACCTAGGGAACACTACACCTTCCATCTCTATGGTGTGAGGGAACCCTCCTTGTCGGTTCGCGGCATTCTTGTCAGCGTGCCTTCGGGTCTGAGTCTCTCTAATATTACCTAAATGGGGTATGTACAATGGACCATAAGGCTTACGTTCGGCCGACTAAAGGCGCCGCACAGGAAGAAGAAAAAGATCCATATCTGAGGAACCTTTTCTTGAATTTTCTCTATTGACGAACTTCGTTTGAGCATGTAGTCGAACTCAGTCGATTGAAACTATTTCCAACTCAAAGTTTCGAAAAATACAGACATTATTTTCAATGACCTCTGTTTGAATTTCTTGTTTGTTTGTGCGAATTGACATATGCGCGGGCGTTTCACTTGAATCCACTTTTTTCGCCATATGTGTTTTTCCACCGATGAACAATAAGACAGTAATAATCAATCAGCCTTAAACTATACGTCGTTGATTTTGAGTGCCTAATTTTATTATGTGGATCCAATTATTTCTCCATCAGTCGCATCTCATAAATTCATAGTAGTTACTTTTGCCCAAGTCGGCATCGATCATTTTGAACTTAACAAACAATAAAAAGATACAGGACGTGTTTTGTGAACAATGCAACGTGGAGTTCGTGTTAGTGCAAGCTACGATCAAGAAAGAAGATCAGCACATCCCGAATCCGTCGAAAGGGCCCTTTCCTCCAGAAACGGACGACCGACTGCTGCAGAAGAAGAGGAGTGCTCCAGATTTCTACGAACTAAATTTACGCCAGAAATCTATAAAAACGTCTATAACTAGAGCACTATAAACATAGGTATGCTGGATAAGCCCGCTCCACACTCATGGCAAGAACGTCGGCCAATACCGCGAACGCGAGTGTGGATGACTTTCTTGTGTCACGTTCGCGCTTCGCGGCGTTCTCCGTTTCGTTGCGGTCTCCTGTCCCGCGACAAAGGCTTCGCGCCTAAGCACAAATGTTCCATCCACACTCACAGGCGTTCGCGGTACCAGCGCAGTAATGATTTAATGCTTGTTCACTGACTTTATTCGCTTTTGAAATGAATGGTTTTCTTGTAGCAATGAAGTGAAATTAGATTAGATTTAGAGGAGATAAGTGAAATGAGAATTGCTTTATTATTATAATAATAATAATAATAATAATAATAATAATAACCTTTATTAATCCAGTAAGACAATTTACATTGTGTTGGACTAGTCAGTATTCATTGATTGATATTAACTTAATATTAAGAAATAGACTATAACAATCAATACGTAGGTACACTTACAACTGATACTGGTTCAGTGAAAAAATCCAAATTTCAATTAACAAAACAAAAAAAACTAGATTTTAACAGATATCTATTCACCTTTATTTTCTAAGAAACGTTCATACTAGTGTTGAAATAATCACCCACACTGTAAAATGCTTCTTTTAACAATAGACTTTTAACAGATTTTTTGAAAGAATCCAAATTGAGTGACCTTACTGCTTTTGGTAGGTGATTAAAAAATTTAATGCCCTGATATGACGGAGAAGATTCATATTTAGCCAATCTGTGCTTCGGTATGCATAAAATTTCCCCATTTCTGGTATCATAATGATGATAGTCAGAAAGTTTGTTGAACTTATGTTTATTTTCTCTCACATATAGTAGACACTTGTATACATAGATAGAAGGAACGGTCATAATTCGCTTACCTACAAATATTGGCTTACAAGAATCCATCGGTTTGAGGTTGTATATCAAACGCAGAACACGTTTTTGCGTCAAGAGGACTCTATTAAGATCAATGGAGTTACCCCACAGAACGATATTATAACTAATATTGCTATAAAATAAGCCATAGTAAATATTCATCACAGCATGAATAGGCAACGAATCTCTTATTCTACCGATAGCGTAACAGACTTGGTTAAGCTTACCGCACAAAAAATCAACATGTTTGCACCATCTCAACTCACTATCAACTTGCATGCCAAGAAATCTAATGCTATCCTTGGAAACCACAGTGACTCCACCACTCTCAAAACTAAGAGTTTCATTATTTGCAGCTCTTGTATTGAAAAAAATACATTCTGTTTTGTCAACATTCAAAATTAGAGCATTTCGGTGGCACCATTCAGAGAAACATGACATTATTCTGGAACATTTCACCGAAAGGTCCCCAGGTGTGTGCGCCGATATTGCTAACGAGGTATCATCCGCAAAGATAGTGACTCTACTCGCAACGATGTACTCAGGTAAATCATTGATGAAGAGTAGAAAAAGTAATGGCCCAAGCACAGACCCCTGAGGTACTCCCAAGCCCACATCATACTCATTAGACCAACTCTCCTGGACCTTGACCACCATCGTACGATTAGTGATGAAGGAACGTAACCATTCAAGTACAATTCCTCTGAAACCGATGTTATAGAGCTTACTCAGAATGAACTCGAAAACAAGGCAATCAAAAGCTCTCGACAGGTCGAAAAACAACCCGGCAACACAGAGACCATCATCCAAACATTCATAGATGTATTCTACAAGGGAGAGTGCGGCAGTCTGCGTCGATCTACCCGCCCGAAATCCATGCTGACAATCGGTTACCAAGTGGAATCTATTCAGGAAGTCGATCATACGATCATACATAACTCTCTCAAATACCTTCGAGAAAACACTCAGTATTGAAATTGGTCTGTAATTGCTAATGCATGTAGGATCACCCTTTTTGAACACCGGAATAACAGTTGCCACCCTCAGCAAAGAGGGAAACTGACCAGTTGAGACCGAGATGTTGATAATATGAGCGAAATGCTCAGATATCGGTTTCGCTATTGCCTTCAAAATCTTAGCTGAGACAAAGTCGACACCTGAACACTTCTTATTTTTCAATGTTCTAATTGAATTGAGAATTTCGTCTCCGTTTACTGGTAAAAAGAAAAACGTATTATATTTCACTATAGATAGAGAACAAGATTGTGATAGGTTATTACCATAATACTCATGAAGACTCCTTTCGCTAATTGTGGAGAAGTAGTCCCCAAAAGCAGAAGCCAATTTGAAAGGCTGAGAGACCTCAAGACCGTCTATGTACAACGTAATTTCTTTCGCTCGGTCAGACTTTCGGCCAGTAGCGTTATTTACAAGTTTCCAAACGGTTTTATTTATATTTGTAGATGTATATATTAATCTGTTATTATGTTCTAATTTTGTCCTCTTTAACAGGGACCTATAATATATTTTATTTACTTTATAGTTGTCATGAGCTTCATGAGTTTGTGAATTCCTATATATCCAATATAAATTTTTCAAATTAATACTAGCTGCTCTGACTTCAGGTGTTATCCAACTCTTGTTATTAACATTTACATTTAGTCGCTTCAATGGAAGGCATTCATTTATCGAAGAGCTTATAATTTGAATGAAGTAACCAAAACAATAATTCACATCATCATTCTGATACATTGAATCGAAATTTTTCCCAGAAATCACACCGAAAAGACTTTCAAGCCTATTGAGAGAGCAATCCCTGAAAGTCGCCTGTTTAGTATTCAGGGCAAAATCCGTTTTTTCCCCCATACAAAAAGTGAGTGAGAGTGCACTGTGGTCACCAATATGTGGCTCAAACACTCGGACATCGTAACAGTTCATATCAACATTCGTTAAAATATAATCTAGTTTGGAAATCGATGTATGTCCCAATCTATTAGTGAAAATTCTCGTTGGTTGGGTAGATGTAACATGTAGATTGAAGCATATCATGAGATCTTGCAGAAGGCTTTTATAAATACAGTCGGTCTTCAAAAAGTCGATATTCAGATCACCACACAAGAAAACAAAATTGGACATTCGAGAACATCGTTGGAGTATGCAAGCTAATTCATACAAAAAAATCTCAAAATTACCACTGGGTGATCTGTATACACTTATTATACATACAGATTTCTTATTCAATTCAAGTTTTACAGCACAAAGATCACAGTGAACTTGGCTACAAAGTGAAGAGTATTGTAAGTTTTTAAATTTCAAACCTGTTTTAACATAAACAAGAGAACCCCCGTGGCAGCCAGTTGGACGGCAGAAATGAGCTGCTAGAGTATAGCCAGATAAAGTGGCATATGAAACACTTTCACTACTACACCAGTGCTCAGCAACACTCAGTACATCCGGCGATTCCTGCCCAACAAGAACTTCCAAACTATTCAGTTTATTAGATATGCACTGCACATTCAGTTGAATCAGTTTCAATTTGCTAGAGTTGTTTGTAGCTATTATAGGAAAAATCGATTCATCAGGAATCAATTCGGAGGCTGATTTATTTTTCTTCGTTGAAAAAACTGCCTGACATTTGCCCTATCAGGCCAATTCTCACCATTCAGTGCTTTCTCATATTCGCTGGTTGGAATGAGTACCTTGAAGGACGAATAGCTATCCGGATACTTCGAATTCAGAATTTCACATTTAGCTCCTGAAAATCTAGTCAAAAGAAATTCTTGAAAATCCTCCGCCGTAGTTCCAGGTTTAAGGTTTGAAACGTGGAGGGCCTTGAGCCTGTCCACCCCCACAACATTAGTTGAGCCAGAGAAACACCCTACTGTCAGCGGTTTGCGCACCCTTCTCTTTTTATTCTTAGCATACTCCCAATTACCATCTGTTTTTGCAGGAAAATTGAGGTTGTTAGTTTCAATTCCGTCTTCGGGAGGAATCAAAGCGGCGGAAGCAGAAGGGCCAGCAGAAATCCTTCCCGTGGCCCCCGAATTTATATTTTCGGAATTAAGAGAAGTTGCATAAGTTTTTTGTCCTTTCAGCTTGGAGTCTTTTTTTTTGTTATTAATATTATTTTGCCGTTTTACCGGTTCAGATAAGGGATGAGGTGATTTGTTCTCCTGAAATGTGATCGACTCAGATCCAGATGCAGTCCTCGATAGATCGACAGTAGACAATACGTCGGAAGGTGGAAGAGGTGAAGGTACTCCATCTGCAGAACATACATCGGACGGTATCACCATGTTATCAGGGGAATTCCGCTCAGCTGTTTCACTCTTCTTATGGGTATTTATGTCTGTTTTTAATGACTGGATCTCCCCGATAAGCGATGATATTTGTTTACTTTGAGAATCAATGAGATTTTTCAATTGAAAAATTTCTGATTTTAAGGGGGTAACTACTCCACTCAACATTTCCTGAATGGCCATCATAAATGGTTCATCACATGCCGCTAAATCAACCGGAGGAGAAACCGTTAAAGTATCCGATTTATTTGGAATTTGGCAACTTCCACAAGTCCATTTTTCAATCGTTCCACTTGCACGCATTTCGTTGAATGAATCAATCGAAACATCCATGCAACTAACATGAAAACAATTTTCACAATTTCCACACTTGATTGGATCATCATATCGATCAATTTTATTCGAACAACGAGAGCAACTTATTCCGCGTACGCGTGACGACATTGCAGACGACAATATTATCAGAATGAACCTTTTTTATAGGGCGGAAAGTCTTCGCAGACAGCGAGGATGCCGTGAACCAAAGTGCGAATATTTGTGTGAGTGTGGATGACTTATTTGGCCGCGAATTCTTGGCCAGGTTCACGGCAAGAATTCTTGGCAAGATTCGCGCCATGAGTGTGTAGCGGGCTATAGACCTGGCTCTATGGTTATTGGGTCCAACCATAGACTCGAAAATTACAGGACTCGCAGCATTTTCATCGCCATCTATCGGGGTGATACACCAACATAAACAATAAATTTGACTATTAGATGCCGCGGCTTTATTCTAACACCACGAACCTAACCTATTTCCAATATTTTTCATGTGAGCATGCCTAAAAAAGTCATCACAAGATCTATCATTCCGAAAATATGCTCATTTGATTACAGATTTCATTTCTTTTGATCACAGATTTCATTTCTTTCGATTTAAGATTTCATTTCATTCGAAGGGATCTGTAATTTCCGAGTCTATGGTTGGACCCAGAATGGCGGTTCCGGTATACTCCCCTTTATAGAGCCTTACTATAACCTCGCCAACAACTCTATCGAAATCATTCAACCTCTATGACCAGAAAATCTTTCGGAAGAGTAGCAACTGAAAAAACTATGTGAGTGAGAATATGTCTTGTAGAAATTCAGAACTGGTGAAAATCTAAAATGAGCTGAAACAGCATCGAAAAAACTATATCGGGAAAGTAGAAACGGGCAAAAGACAGGTCTTTACCTCCGAACACCAGCGGTTTTTTTTCGGGCGCTCGTTCTAAATTTTACTTCAACGAAAGCTATATCATTTCCACACGATGTACTCACTTTACGAATTTTAAGCCTATAATGAATGGTCTCAATTGACTGAGTTCGACTTACTGACCTATTTCTTGAATTTCAGGAACTTTAAATTTTCAGGTATGGTTCGAATGCCGCAGCTAAGTTTTTTAATGGGCGAAATTCTATATAGAAGGTGTTCCAGTTCTAGCGATTCCGGATGTAATATTCGTCAATAATATTGTTTTTACTGCGGCAAATGTGAATAAGTTTTTTTCTGTAAGGCATCGAGATTAATGGTGGTATTCTGCTTTCATCTGTAAGCGAATCTGTAACTTTTTACGAGCTTACAGGAAGAGTGCGATTCTGGACTTTCTTACGGTGATCTGTAGCTTACAGAAACCGTAAATATTTACGAGTACTCAAAAGGTGGTCGGAAGCCTATCGGATGATATATTGTGAGGTTATGTCGAATGCATTGTTTATTTTCTAGTGAACAATTTTTTGAAATAAATATCAATAATGAATGATAATAATAATATGGCTTTGTTTATTGGGTTGTTATTAGAAGAGAACCATAACAGGTGAGTATTATTGCACAATAATATATATGATCTGAAAATCATTGTTATTTTTAATAGGAACTTTATGAGAATTGAAAGGAGAAGGTTGCGGGATCAAATGAATCCTTTCGAAATGCCGGATGCTCAGTTCATAAAAATGTTCAGATTGAAGAAGCAGTGCACCATAAACTTAATAAATGCTTTACAGCAATTTCTTCCCACAAGAAATGCAAATGCTATTGCATTACCCAAAAAAGTATTTCAGCCTTTTCAAGTAATTGTTTGAATGGAATTGATCTGAGGTTTATACATTTTAGGTGTTGATTACTCTCAACTTTTTGGCCACAGGGTCTTTCCAAAATTCTGTAGGCTCCAATACCTGGTTATCAGCAAGTCAACCTTCAGTAAGTAGAGCGGTAAATGACATTTGTTCTACAATTGTTGAGCATTTATTACCCACTTGGGTTCAGTTTCCTACTACCGAGGAGTCAATTAGACTGGTCAAACAGGGGTAAGAAAATATGTTCACACTCTATAGTAATTCACAAATATTTTATATTGGCAAACTAGCATTATACTAATGTTATTTGTCTCTTTGTAGATTCTTCTTAAAATATGGGTTCAGAGGTGTTTTAGGAGCAGTAGATGGGACTCATGTGGAAATCCTTGCACCTCCTGAAAATGACATTAATCATCCCCCATACGTTTATATTAACCGGAAAGGAAAACATTCCATCAATGTTATGCTGGTAACTTTCCTAACATTTTTTAATTATGCTACATCTTCCTTGTAATTAATATATTCATAACAGATTTTTCAGATTTCAGATGCTGATTGCAGAATATTAGCTGTTAATGCCCGTTTTCCTGGCTCCGTCCATGATTCTGCTGTTTGGCAAATGAGCTCAATAAGGAACCACTTACAGCTACAGCATGAGGCAGGTCATACAAATATGCATTTAATTGGTAGGTGCAATATCATATTATGTATGTAGTAGCGATACCTATTTTTGAATTTTTTTAAGGTGATAGTGGCTACCCTCTTGAGCCATGGCTCTTTACTCCGATTGCTATTCCAAGAAACAATCGGGAGGAAATTTTCAATAGAAATTTGAGTTCCCTACGGAACACTATTGAGAGAACCAACGGAATTTTAAAAGGAAGATTTAGATGCATTTCTAGATTAAGAACTCTAATGTATCATCCAACTCAAGCTGCAAAAATTATATACTCATGTTGTGTTTTACACAACATTTGTAAAGCAGGCAATGTGATGGATGAGGATATTGAAATGAGAGATGAGGAGAATGATGGTATGCATCAAAAAGTGAGGGGAGGATATGAATTTTAATAGTCCTTAGTTTCAGATCTTGTTGGTGGTGGCAATGTTGATGTTAGCGTACACCAGAGGGGGATCGAAGCCAGAAACCATTACATAAGGAATATGTAGAATATAATTAAAATCAATCTAAAACATCATTTGAACTTTATTTATCACATAAATGGACGATAACCTAAGAACATTTATTTATCACTTTTTAACTTCAGTCATAAGTTATAACAAAACTAATAATCTCTTCTAAAAATTCATCTAATAGATATCACAAAACTCATTTATCACTTCTAAACTTCAGTCATAAGTTATAACAAAAATAATAATCTCTTCTAAATATTCAACTAACAGATATCACAAAATTTATAAATATTAAAGGTAAAAAAAGGTTTGAATTTATTCTTCCATTTTAAAATCTGGATGTAAATACTGAAATTTTTTAATTTTGAATTCCAATTTTTTTTTCTGCAGATCACAATATTCTTTAGAGAAGTTCTGAATAGCTTCGACCAGATCTTTCTGGTTTTTCGTGTTTTCATCCGTCACAGTTACTAATTTTTCAGCTAACACGGATAGTGGTTTCTCTTTGGTTTTTTTTATTAATTTGTTTTTTTTTCCCTCTTCCACCTTCTCTTTTTCCTGCACCTCTACTGCTACTGTGTCCTCATGTGAAACTTCAATTAAAATTGGCTGCTCTTGAATATCAATTAGATTTATGCCCTCGTACCTGGTAACATCAGCACCTTCAACAGTTACCCGACCCCAAACATCCAAAGCTCTCTCCTCCATGTCTGACAATATGGTCTGGATCATTGGACCACCACCAGTTTTTGTCCGGTGGGCCTCTATTTTTCTTTTCTTCGCTTTGAGTGAATATTTCCAATCAGTAAATCTCTGAAATATAATCCAAATTGTTTTTCTCTTCACTTCATTTAAGAAAAAATTACCTTTTTCCATTCATCTACGGTCAAAACTGGACCATCACCTGCAGAATTCAGCTCTAGAGCCAGCTGATCCCATTTATCCTGTAGATAAGTAGGTCCCAAAGTAGGATTGATGGTATTGCTCCGGAGAACATAATCGTTCTCCATCGCCTGTAAATACATTTCAATCTGTTCGCGACTCGTATTTTTAGTGCGTTTTCTTTTAGAGCATGTTGGAATATTATCGCTGAAATGTTGAAATAGCAATAAGTATTACATAATGACTAATCACGAGTTAACTTACCATGGATTAGACATTTTTTATTTAGAACGAAACGAAAAAACGAACTAGGTACTCAACAATAATATTCAAATATTCGAATTGAAATTAATCATAGACTTAGAACATATGGGTTCTATGATCAAAACTTACGATTGCAGGTTATGTTTATCGATAAGTAGTTCAAATGTAACACTGTAACTGAGATAGTTACAGGAACAATTCCAGAATAGCAATATTTACGAATCTGTAAGTCGGCCACATACAGATCGATCGTAAGCTACAGAATCGTAGCTTACAGATGAAAAGCAGAATACCACCATAAGTTCTGCAAATAGATGCAGAATGACGTACTTCAGTTTCAAGCGAAGATTTGTCCAGATCGCGAGATCAGAACCATAAAAAATTCCAGCGAATCATTGGAAGAAATCCTGATTTTTCTTCTGTAAACACAAATCCGGGATCATAGATGATTTATTCGACAGCTGTTGGCAATATTTTGGATCGCTGTCAAAAATTCATGTCGTTGGGTTCTTGAATGTGGATCTAACTACAAGTTTCGTCGGCTGATGCGATGAAGCATGTTGTGCCGTTGGAAAATTTTAATTTACCGAATTGAATTATATTTAATCAAAACAATGAGAATATAATTCTAGACAGCAGAACCTTAAAAAAACACTTCGCCAAAAAAAATAGGTAACTATTCAGAAGCTTACCATTTGGATAAAATGTTTTGGGCTGATTGACTTGTTGCACTATCCATTGCCATCTTGAAATCTGTACTCTCTATAGTATTTGGCAACAATGGAGTTCCTAAAGAGTTATTTAGGAATAACACAGGAATTATATAAGCTACTTCCATTTGTCCTACAGAGAAATGACGTTAGAATATATTCGGCAATTCTTTTTTTTTTCTACTTACTAGTCAGCTCTCCAATACAGAGCTCTGGAAATTCGTGGTCTTGTTGTTTTTCCAGAAGGGTTTTCCAGTGTAAGTCTACAATATGGAGTTCGTATCCTCTTTCTCTACAAAGTCTTCTTAGCTCTGGATAAATTTGATTGTGAAGAATTCCTTTTTCGACGCAACAATCTGGGAAAGATACGAAATACAAGTTTTGATAAGTTTCATTAAAAAATACTTGTGGCCATATAGTAAACAAAAAATGCTACACAGTACCTACACATAAATGTAGGCAATGAATAATTGAGCTGGTATAAATTATTGTTTACTTCAGTGACGAAGAGAGTTTAGACGTCGAATGCAGATCTACTGTACAACTTGCTAGATTAGAAACAAAACTAGACATCGTCATGAGTATTTGTAGGTATACAGATCAACATATCCATTCGTCACCCGACTCGAAAGAATAAAGCAAGTAAGTATGCAAGTAACTTATACGAGCGTTAAAAAAACGTGGTCTAGTGTGGCAAGGACAAACCTGAGTGTATTTTCTGTGATTCATTTGTAGCGATTATCTTGTAGGTACCATATATTTTCCACATTTTATATTAAGTAAGATAGGTTTGGTAAAAAATGGAATTGTACTTCTAACCTAACTAACATTTTGACGGATATTCATGTTATGACTTGCTCTCTTCGCAGTTGGCGAGCCGTTTATTCATTTTTCGAATAATTTATAAAGGGTGTTCGGTTGAGGAACCGACAAAAATTTTTTGTGTATTGGTAGGATTAATTGTAACATTTCATTCAAATAAACTTTTGTCCTTAGTGTTATAGTTTGGGATAGAGTAAGTAACTACAGAAGAGATAAGAAAAAGTTGTCGAGCCTGTATAAGGAATGGAGATGCTCAATTTGAGCAAGATTTGTTATAATAATGATATTAATAGGTATAAAAAAGAGTTAAAAAAAAATAAAAAAAAGAATTTTCCATTTACTACCTCTTTTGAACAGTTGACGCATTCTGACTATTAAAGAAATAATTTTGTGCCCTAATGGATATATCATTAGAAAGACGATAAACCATAGAACTCTTCAAATAAAAACAAAGCCCTCTGCCGCTTTTGGTTTTTTTTCTAAAAAAAAAAAGTTTTGAGTTTTACTGTTTCAAATTATTCTTGGGAATTTGAAGTCTCAAAACTTAATTTTTCGGGACTCTATGACTGAAGGAATGATTTATCCTGTGAGGCAATACATTACAGAATAGAATACAAGAAGTTTGACGCACATACAGCTGCAAGAAAAAGTCGTAGACGTTTTTGTAGAAATTTTGGAAAAATCGATCTAAAACCGAAATAAAAATCTATCCCAAAAACTATTACACTTAGGACAAAAGTTTATTCGAATAAAATGTTACAATTGATACTACCAATACACAAAGAATTCTTGTCGGTTCCTTTGCCGAACACCCTGTATAAAATTGGAAAATTTCGGGAAGTCTAGCCGCAGTCACCTAACATTCTAACATTAATGGATACAACATTTTGTGCGCTCGAACAGAAGTCATTTCCATCATCGGATGTTTCTATCAAATGGTGAATATGGATGGTATCGAAATCTATGGGCACAAAAATATTATGAACAGAAAAGAAGATACTTCTCCATTCATTGTGCATGGCTTCCTACCATCTGCTCTACTAGAACTGAAAGTGTTCGAAGTGGAGAGGATGAACTACCACGCCGGGGGTGGAGTTAAGGTTATAAATGAAGCGCCATACCATCTGTTGTGTTCTCTTGCCACATAGTAAATTTTCTGCTTTCAATTTAAAATCCTTATTTTTGCAATTCTCTAGGTTGTTCAAATACTCCGCGACTATTCCAAGTGAAAGATCTATTTCTGTGTCCGATTTCTTATTGAAAATTGAAGAGAAAAATATATATTAAACTCATTGGCGTTCAGAGATTCTTCGTTGAATCGATATTGCAGATCTTGTAATACATAGGTAATCCAACATAGGAATATATGAATTAATTCGGAAAAAAATTCATCATTTTCTGTAAGTATATTTGAGCGATGCGATTGTCTCGGGGTTACTCTTGGTTTTGTAATTTCTATATTTGATTTTTTATGAATATTGGATACCAAAGCGAACACGTTACTGAAATGAAGTTCGGAGTTTTGACTTGTGCATGCCATTCGCTGATCTATGAATGATCCATCTAGGAAATCGTTCTGATAAATTTGATTGTCTATTTATTTCTTTCAAATGTTACGTGGAATATCAAATAACATGAAAAAACCTTTTTTATTAGTTTTTGTTCAATGTTTGATATATTTTATATTTTCAATTCAATTCGAAGATTTAGTGTAGCAAATGTTCTTCTAGGAGGGGTAGTGCAAATTTTCTTCTGGGGGGGGGGTAATTACCCCCAGTACACCCCCCCCCCCGTAAATACGCCCATGAGCATAAGATGAAAAGATAACCGCAGGTTATTCACCCAAGCTATGCAGAATAATAAGAAATTATTCGAGGGAAAGGAACTTTTGTGTGAAAATAGATGATGTTCCTTCCATACACTCAGATATTTAGAAGCAGGAGTTCCTCAAAGGTCCATACTAGGACCGCTACTCTATAATATAATACATACATGATATACCAAGAAATCCACGATGCCTGCTTGCTCTATACGCAGCAGATACGGGCAAAGCAATTAGGCACAGAAATACAAAAATAATTCACAAGAGATTTCAAGAGGCTGCAGATGAAATCAGTCAATGGTGTAACAGATGCAAAATCAAAATCAATGGAGAAATGAGTTAAGCAATACTGCTTCAAAAGAGAAGACTTGAGATAGAATCGAAGATATTCATTGACAACACAAAGTATGCAGTGGATAAAACGAATGGAGCAATGAAAAGACTACACCCGAATATAGACAGAAGAAGCCAAATGTTCACGCTAAAGTGAACGGTTAAAATAAAATATTTTAATTTTCAAAATTCGAATATTTAAATTAATTTATCTACAAAGGAATTCCCATGTGGATCCTCCTTTGTGTGTAAGAACAATTCGTCAGCTGTGGAGTGCCGCATATGTCGTATATTTGTTTCTTTTCATATTTAATTTCAGTTCATTGATTGACTTCATGAATACTTCTGCATCCGTTAATTCCAAATTTTCTGCTTCCAATAAGTTTTAGTTCTCTGTTTCCTTTCGTGAATTCGGAAAAGTTTAGTTTTCCTGTGATTCGCAAGTTTTAGTGATTTCGATTCAATCGAATTACATTCTTTTAAAACTTTCATTTGTGCGAATTATTTCGAACAAAAAAACTGTTACCAGTGGCGTGGTTATTTTATAATACCGCAAGGATAAGTGTGCCCAATTTGACATTTTTAGCAGCGGATTTTCACGTCAGCTTCATTCCATATTCGTTTGACGAGCTCGTGCAATCTTTATATGGGATAGGAGTCATCGACAGGATCCTGTTTGCTGATATATAGGTAACTATATTTCATCTGTTATTTTTGAGTGCATTTATCCTTTCATTTGTGTTGGGTTTCAATTGATTACATATATATTATACAGTCCACAGCTCTATCTCTTTCTCATTCAAAAATTATAATTCGAAAAATAAAACTTAATAATTGAACCACACTTTCAGTTGGTTAACTGAAACTCGCCCCAACACGTTTTGGTCCTTCGGGCCGGATGTTAAGCTCAATTTCAAGCTCATTTTCTTAAAATTTGAGACTTTCATTCAAAAATTCAAAAATCCTCATTTTTTAGCGGCCATTTTTATATTCAAATATACGACGGTCATCACAATCTGGCAATATCGTCGCCACAGCTGACAAGTCTCATACATCTGTTTCCATCGAGATATTCAGTTTCATCACTTTTTAATTTGCTTTTTTCTGTTTGTATCTGTTTCTTATTCAATTTCTTCGCAACAATGCCACCGAAAACAGATACAGGCATTAAAGCATTAGATAAGTTGGTCGAAAAAAGGGCCAACATATTTTCTACTATCACCGGAATTTGGCACAGAGTGAAAGATTACGATGGTACAAAATTGTTCGAATTACAAGCATACCGAGAGAAAATTTCTGGGTATGAGGCTAAATTTGAAGCTATACAGGAGGAAATAGTTGAGTTCAATTGCGAATTATCAACCGAAGATCGTATAGATACGACGAAGTCGGAGTTGGCGTTTGCCGAAGTAACATCTCGAATAACGGGACTGTTTTTGTCTTTAAAACGACAAGAATCATTGTCAACGCCTACGTCTAATCCAAGTACTTCGAATTCCAACTTAGAATCCTTTTTGCTTCCAAAAATAAATATTCGCCCCTTTTCTGGCGAAAGCGCTGAATGGCCTGAATTCTTTCAGTTGTTCAATTCACTGGTTCACGAAAATAATAGTTTAGCATCCATTCAAAAATTCCAACTTTTAAAATCATACTTGAGAAATGATGCTCTCTCAGTCGTTTCAGGGCTACAACTGTCAAATGACAACTATGATTTGGCATATCAGGCATTGAAATCACGCTTTCAGAATCCTCGTCTGTTAGCAACAATGTACTTGAACGAAATACTGAATTTCAAAGCATCCAGTAATAATTCTGTTTCGCATCTCAAAGAATTCTTGAACTGCCACCAAAACTCTGTCAATGCAATAAAAGCGCTGAAGATAAAGGATTTGTCAGATTTTCTTTTATTTTCTATAACTTTGCGTAATATTGACCCTTATACAAGAAAAGTATTTGAAGGTCAATTAAATTCATCCGAGATTCCCGAATACAGTGCCTTGATTCAGTTCGTAACACAGCAGTTAAAGGCTCAGGAATTTTGCGAACAAAGTTCGCCCAAATCTGCAACCAAATCATCACCATTTCATTCAAATAATTATGGTGAAAATAAAACAAAAAATGTTTTACTCACAAATTCTGCATCCACCTCTCAAAGCTATAATGATTCACGTAGATTCCCGAATTCCAGAAAGTTTCGTTGTCCGAAATGCAACGATTTGCATCCATTATTCGCATGTGCCTCCTATATAAATTTGTCGAGACAAGACAAATTCGAATTTTTGAAAAATTCCAAGCGCTGTTTCAACTGCCTTGGTCTACACAATTTCAAAGATTGCGCTTCCAAAAATTCGTGTAGAGTGTGTAATTCAAATCGGCATCACACTAGCCTCCATCCCGATAGCGAATCTTCTTCCAGTAACGGATCTGCCAATCAATCAAATGTACCATCTCTTACTGCAGATAAAACAAATCATGTTGAAAATCAGCCTTCAGCATCCCATTCCACTCCTTCAAATGATGTAATTAATTCCTATCACATCAATAGGAAATCGGTCTCCGTAAACCAAGTACTTCTTGGCACTGTTCAGGCAAGAGTGGAATCCGCTGACGGTTCGATGATATCTGTAAGAGCTGTTTTAGACCCTGGATCTCAGATTTCGGCCATAAGTCAACCCCTAGTCGAAAGATTAGGTTTGAATATTGATCCTGTCAGTGTGTCTATTTCTGGTATTGGTCAATCAAATGCAAGACCGTTAGGTTTAGTAAAATGCAGGTTGTATCCTAGAGTGGGATCAAAGTTCTTACCGGTGGATGCCATTGTATTGCCGGAAATAACAAATGATATTCCTTCTGCTCCCTTATCACAGGAGGTGTTCAAGCATTTCCAGCATTTAAATTTGGCTGATGAAACTTTTCATCTTTCTCAACCAATAGATATGCTGTTAGGCGCTGACATGTATTCAATAATTTTCGATCGCGACGGTCGGATTTCATCTTCTGGATATCCTACAGCCGTTAATACATTTTTCGGTTGGACTATCATAGGTCCTATAAAGGAATCCTTTTCTTCATGCAAATCGGTTCTTTTCATCCAATCTGCTCCACATGATCAGTTACAGTCATTGGAAGATGCTCCAGACACCTATGTTAGAGATCCTATAGATGATTATGAGGAAAAACATTCCCTATCCCCTCATTCTCGTGATGGAAATGGTGAATATACTGTTTCCTTACCTCTAAAATTGATGAATACGCCTCCGGATCTCTTTTATAATTCCAATTCGCCACCACCTTTTACCGATCATGATTTTGGTTCAGATCCGTTAATAGATTCAAAAACTGATATCAATGTTGCATTTGCAAACGAGCCTCCAGTAAATTCACTCTCAATGTTTACAGAAAAATCTTCAAATTTAAAAACAGTAAAAGAAGTTTTCGCCTTTCTCAAAAAGATTATTTTCAACTGCCACCGCGAATGTAATGCAACGACAAAATTGTCTGGCCCAATTTCTCGGGATGAGTTGGAGAAAGCTCTCCAATCCATAGTGTTGATCACACAACATTATTATTTCAATCAAGTGCGCCGGAATTCATTCCAAAAAAAATCATTTTCAACATCAAACCCTTATAGCGATTCTGCATTATTGATTAGGTTGGGAGGTAGACAGCCATTCTCTTCCTTACCGCGGTATGCTAAGCATCTAATTTCGCCTCCGAAAAACTGTGCGTTGTCGCGTTTAAAATGTATCCATTTCAATTCAATCTCGCTTCATTCCGGTCCTAACACGACTTTGTCTTTCATTCGGCAGAATCATTGGACTTTGTCTGTACGAAATCTGTTTCGGGAGTGCATTAGAAAATGCACGAGATTTCGAGGTAGATCCTATCAACCCTTCAGGGCTCCTCTACCTGCACCCAGAGTTAATATTTTACGTCCTTTTAGTAAGGTGGATGTGGATTTTTCAGGCCCCTGTACATATCGGTCAAATGGTTCGCGAAAACCAACGAGAATGAAAGCATATCTTGTTCTCCTCATTTCTTTCTTCACTAAGTCAGTTCATTTGGAACTAGTCTTTTTCCTCACCGTGGAGGTTTTCTTGTCGACTTTGGAGCGACTAATCGTTGGACGAGGCCTACCTCAAGAAATTTGGTCCGATAATGAAAGCAATTTCATCGGATTTTCGCGCTATTTTGATGAGGATTATGAGTTCTTGAAATCGAATAATATCGATATATCCGATAACTTGTCGAAGAGATCCATCAAATGGAAGTTTATTCCTCCATATGCGCCACATTTCGGAGGTTCAGCAAAGTGTCTGCTTCTCGAATCTCTCAATATTTAATTCTGTTTTCTGTACGATCTTTTCAAATTTTCTCGGTTTCAATTCGTTACGTTGAACTCTACCGTTTCCAAAGTTCTGTAAAATTCACGCAATTTTACGGCGGCCTGTTTTGTTCACGCTAAAGTGAACGGTTAAAATAAAATATTTTAATTTTCAAAATTCGAATATTTAAATTAATTTATCTACAAAGGAATTCCCATGTGGATCCTCCTTTGTGTGTAAGAACAATTCGTCAGCTGTGGAGTGCCGCATATGTCGTATATTTGTTTCTTTTCATATTTAATTTCAGTTCATTGATTGACTTCATGAATACTTCTGCATCCGTTAATTCCAAATTTTCTGCTTCCAATAAGTTTTAGTTCTCTGTTTCCTTTCGTGAATTCGGAAAAGTTTAGTTTTCCTGTGATTCGCAAGTTTTAGTGATTTCGATTCAATCGAATTACATTCTTTTAAAACTTTCATTTGTGCGAATTATTTCGAACAAAAAAACTGTTACCAGTGGCGTGGTTATTTTATAATACCGCAAGGATAAGTGTGCCCAATTTGACATTTTTAGCAGCGGATTTTCACGTCAGCTTCATTCCATATTCGTTTGACGAGCTCGTGCAATCTTTATATGGGATAGGAGTCATCGACAGGATCCTGTTTGCTGATATATAGGTAACTATATTTCATCTGTTATTTTTGAGTGCATTTATCCTTTCATTTGTGTTGGGTTTCAATTGATTACATATATATTATACAGTCCACAGCTCTATCTCTTTCTCATTCAAAAATTATAATTCGAAAAATAAAACTTAATAATTGAACCACACTTTCAGTTGGTTAACTGAAACTCGCCCCAACACCAAATGAACAGAAAAACGAAATTGAGTTGACTATGACAACGCTGAAGATGAACAAACAGCGAGAATTTACCACAAAAGAACTAGAGACCTAGAGACCAATTCCGAAAATAAAAAATATAATTCCACACTTAGAGAGAGATATCCAATTGATTGATGAACACTCAGCATGAAGAATGCGAAAGAGAAAATAACAGATAAGATGGGAAGGTTTATAGGCTTTTGCCCGGAGCCAACCGCAGGAAAGGTGTTCAGTAGATAAGAGTCCGACACTACCCAGAAAGAGTGAGTGTCTGATGTAAGATTCACCTCTTCTATACCAAAAAAAATAACTTCGTCGATTCGAAGCAACTATCGTTACAACCTCCGACTGAGATAACTACCGCAGTTGTAGGCAAATCGTTAGATGAAAATTCTATTAGACGCGGCTAGAAAACCGCAGAAATTAAATTTTTCCATTATTTCCATAAGTTCGAATTCAGTATTGGTCTGTATAGTAGGTATATTCTAAAACCAGTTGCAGAATGGGCTCCTATTCCAATACAATACGAATGCGAAATGAGTGTTGGAATTGCATTCTGCAACGAGTATTAGACAATATTTTCTCTATTTCAGTCAAGTTTTGTGAAAAATTGTCGAAATTTAAAGAAAAATTCAGATTATACATCCTAGTGACTTTTGTATTGTATCTTGTCAGTTGGTTCACTGACGAAAATTGACATTTCCAACTTGACGTGTGTTGAAAATTGATAGGATCGGCAGTCATTGTTGACAACCACGAAACGAAAAATATTACTAAAAACAGTGCTGTAATGAGTTCATTACAGCACTGTTTTTAGTACTGTAAGGAACTCATTACGATACTGAAATAGAGAATAGTTATTTTCCTATCAAGGGCGGAAAGTACTTTCTACAACCGTATTATAAAATGAAAAAAACTTCTACACAACTCGAATATTCGTTTTAACACATTAATTAAGGAGTTTGCGATTCTATGCGGAAAATCATAGACCGTGACATAGAAATAAATACACAGATCCATGTATGCCAGTCGGCAGTCATAATTTTGGAAGGATGTCAAGTTCTCTTTGAAAATCCAATAATTTTCAAACAGAAATCTGCATTAATAATTAGTTTGACATGGATGAAACTGCATAATTTGAAATATTTAACTAAATATATAAGTAAGTAGATTAAGAGATTTCATGTTAAAGGTATTATTATACCCAAATGCAACACATATTTACTTTCCCGCACTAGTGCGGAAAAGTGACACTTTCCGAATCGAAAACAATGCGGGAAAGTAGTTAGTTAGGCCCGGTTGTAGAAAAAATAATATATGACATTTCGTGGAGAAAATTATTGGAAATATCCAGTATTTCTGAAACCAATCCCAAAATGCCGCTGAAATTTTTAATATATTTATAAAATTGCTAGAATGAGGTACCCAAAGAGTCGTTATCGTTATGAATTTCTGTTTAACTGTAAACAAGCAGCCATTATTTTTTATTGTAATCTTCGCGAAAGAAGTCGTAGTTACGCGCCCTACTACCGAATTTTAACCTGTTAGGAAATGAAATTTTTGAAATATTGGGAAAAATATCGAAAATTAATTAGGTACTCCAAAACCATTTTGTCGACAATGATAGTTTTCTGAAGGAATCTGATTGGATTAAGGTAATCTTAAAATAAGAACTCCTAATAAATATTATGATTGGCGCGAGAAATTTCCTTTTATTGGATAGTTATACATAGAATAATTGTCCATTGCCCCATGTCAAATGTACTCACCTGGAGAATGATTTATTGTACGAATAATTTCCAGGAATAGTATACGAGTTTCTTTTACTTACATGAACATATATACTTAGAGTGATATCAAGATGAGGTTTTCATTGAGAGATTTGGAAGGCAAGGATGCAGAATGCATTGATATTCAATGAGGAGTAAAAAGAATGATTTTAATAAACTAGTCATGAAAAATTACATTTTTTCAGAAAAAAAATTGTGCCCTCGAGAAGCTCTGATTGTATGTTTGTTACTGACCTATCCTATACGTTTGTAGGCTTATGGGATCAATTAACTATTATTATTAAATTTTTCTTGTCGTTTTTTACTTTATGAACAATTACGCATTACATATTCAGTATATTATAGCGAATTCCAATGATTAATGTTTTTTCCTGCTCCTACATTACATTTTTGGATAGATAATGAAGAGACCGATTGAATGATTCAACAAGTGCTCACACTTCGATTTGGAAAATTGTGGCAAAAAACTGCCATTCGTAGGAGGTTGTAGACAGAGATGACTTTGAAGAACAAGCATTTTTAAAAAAGGTGGCTCATACACCGAGGTAGGAAGCGACGCAACGTTTTCGCCCATAACGAATCCAGGGAAACGAACAGAAGCTCACACGCCGAAAAACAAATCTGTGCCATATGTGTTGAGCTCCTAACTAATTATTTGGTTTCATGTTGCGTCGCGTGTTACCTCGGTGTGTAAGCCTACATTAAATTTGCCGTCTTTCGGGATTTTCTCTGAATATGTAAGTACACTAACAGAAATAATAACTTAATTCCTTTAGGCTTTTTTACACTGTATCAGTATGAGTCGCCTTTTCTACAGTACGCTTGACTGAATGAAGTAGATATGTGTGTACACAACTAAAGAACTACTGGCAAGAAATCAGCTTCAGCAAATTCAGAGCATAAACATGTATTCATCTATATTAATAAAAGAGGATCTATGGTTGATTCAAAACTTCAAAATGCCTTATTGTTCAAACGATCGCACCAAATTGGACAATTCTTTTTTTGTTGTGTGTATCATTGTTGGGGCAAGGTTTATATAACAAAATATTCCCAAAAAAATCCTACAGAAAAGAAAAAAAGGCATTCCTTTTTCTCGAGCAATCATAGAGTACTTATGTAGGTTTTGACATTTGGACAAAGGAGGTTAGTTTTTCTTTCACAGAATCGCATGTCAAGTGAATAGTTAAAAGTGCAGTAGGTCTTACCACAGAATACCTCACAACGGTATAAGAATATTCCGTGGGGATTGATAGTGGTACTGGTAGAACAAAGTTCCACGGTATTCAATAGAAATGCAATAATAAAATAGAACGAGAGAAATGGACTCGCTGTTTTTGATAGAATAGAACGTTGTGAAGTTATAAGCCATGAAGTAGTCTGGTAACGGTGCATTTTAAGGGTAGGAAATTCGGAAATGGTGTAGACTACAGTATGAATGGCGATGTATACAATTATTGTGTAATTTGCATAGAACTTATAATAACATGGAAGGCTATTATCAGTGAATTTTTACCGGAATGTAAAGTAAATCGGATTGTGACGTTCAGCATCAATAGTGAATTGTCCATTTTCATCTTTTCTCTATATTTCTGAAATGTTTTTGATTTATGTTTGGGTAGGTAATAAATATATTTGCGGAAATAACTGAATTCAAAATTGCCCATAATTAGTAATTGACATATTATTTTTGTATTTCTGTTTTCTGTGACAGCTCATAACCATGGAAAAGATGACGTTTGACAGATGACATTTGAAAGATGACGTTTGACAGTTGACAGATGATATTTGACAGAACTTTTATAATGCCTGATTTATCTCCTGCTTGAAAAAATAGCAATGGTAAGTTTATACAACTTCAACGGGGGTTTCACAAAGCATATCACTGGTGATCGGAGCTTGATCTAGAATCAACTCGATTTGACAGTTCAGAAATCTAACCAAGCCGTTGATCTTCGATCACTGGTGATTACGTTGTGAAATCTACAGTAAGTATAGGCACGGCCTTCTTAAGATAAAGATGGCTGTGGTATAGGTATTATTTAGGCGAAACAAAGTTCGCCGGGCCAGCTAGTAACAAATAATATTCACCTTGAGAATCAGCGGCACAGACGTATATAACAATTTTTCTCGTTCTTGTTGCTACCTTCGTCTGATTTATCCTTCCCATGATGAGATTTTGAAGGTTTTCTGTTAGGCTAGCTACCTCTTTCGGTATAGAACCATCGATTTTGTCGAAGCCTTTTGGGCTCATTGTTGCTGGTGGTGAACTGAGAGACATGGAATCTGTAGAAAACATTTATATTAGTAGATGAACGGGTGAACAATAAGATCTAATATTTCTGATGAAGATCATTCCTTCGTATTCTTTCAATATTTTGTTTCTTTTTGCAGAAAGTTTAGGAAATTCACAAGATAAACTGTTTATTCTTCAATCTCTATCGGAAATATGCCATCCAACTACACTAATATTCTGTTTATTATCAGAAAATCTAGGCAACCATCCAAACAGTTTGAGGAGTATGGTGGACGATAAACAAAGGTGGAAACCTATTAGCCAAGAGCAAAATAAATAATAAAAAATTTTTTCGAGACGAAATGTGAGGCCTCGAGCATATCTGCAAAGTTGTTATACCGGGTGTATTTTTGGAGTGATAAAACTTTAAATTGAATTAAACCACATTTTGATTAAGATTGAAGCCAAATTTCTTCACCAAGATAATTTTGTGACATTTATGTTTCAAATATAATTTCCAGCATATGTTGTCCACCACGTCTAGCTCTGAGGGACCGCATGAGACCAGACAAATTTGGACCACTTTTTCGAGTAATTCAGGCCCTATTTTAGCAATTATACGAGTTATGTTGGTTTCCAAAGCGTCTATTGTTTCTGGTTTATCAGCATAAACCAATGACATAAACCCATTGGAGTTATGTCGCATGATCTTGGAGGCCAATTAATAGGACCATTTCTCGAAATAATGTTCTAGGGCCCAATCAGCAATCAAACGACACTTATAATGGTCGAATGGTATCTGGAGCGGAACAAAAATATACAACTTTTTATAAAATATTTTTTTACTATTTTGACATTTGCTTTCCGAAAACAACACAATTATTATCAATATCAATGAAACCAGTTGGGTTACAAAAGAAATAAAAATTACTCGAATTACGTCAAATCATTATACCAACAATATTTGTTCACCAAGAACGAAGATCATTATAAATTATACAAAGATCAAAGAAAAAATATGGAAAATTTTTATCTGACTATCACAGAAACCTAAATGATAACAAAATCAACAACTCTGACAACAAAATAAAAACTGCGTGGAATATATTCAACTCTGAATCTAACAAGTGTGGTCATAAACAGGTCCTATTCAATTAAAAGTAGAAAATCAATTAGTTAGTGATCTCAAAACAATAGCCACTGTGTTTGCAAATAAATTTGACTTGCCTGATACAGATCATCATAATAGCTAAGGTGCGTAATAAAAGATACTATCAACAATTTTCTTTACACCTGTTGATGAGATGGAGGTATTCCGAACTATATTGAGTCTTCCAAATAAGTGGATATGGTGGATATTATTGTTGATTGTCTCGTTTCTCAGATATTTCCTTCTGACCTTGAAAAGGGAAAATAGTTCCTCTTTTTGAAAATGGAGATCTGCAATAACAGACCTATCTCGGTACTGTCTGCGTTTTCGAAGATCTATGAGAGCATTTTATATAACAGAATTATAAGCCACCTCGACAAGCATAACATACTAAGTGAAAGGCAGTATGGTTTTAGGCCAGGAAGTTCTACAGACTACAGAGCTATTTTCAACACTCTTTCATATACAGGGTGTTTCACCATAAACTGGACAAACATATATGGCCGTGTAGACGACACCGAGGAAGTCATTTTTGACCTATGACATATACCCCGTTTTCGACGCATAGGTAAGCGAGATACAGGGTATTTAATGTCAACTTTGAGCAATATTCTGATCACTGTGGTGACATTTTAAATAACGGTAACTGGTCACGTCTTAGTATTTTTTAGGGCTAAATTCAATTGTGGTGATGAATTTTGAAAGAAAAAATTCAAAATGGCGGAAAACCTGCGAAGTTGGAATTTTTTTCTCTCGGTTGCCAATTTGGAAAGCACTATTTCAACGTACTAGATTTTATAAGATTTTCCGTGAAAAAATGTGAAAATTTATTGAAACAACAAAGCTTCGTCTTAAAAATTTTCAAACTAAAAGTGGCTAACAAAAAAAAAAGATCTGGAGTAAACCAGGGTTCAGTGTTCAAAAAAACATATCACCCTTTAGATTTGCTATGGAAATTGGCATGTCAAATGGTGTGATCTCTAAATTGTAATATCTATGCCAATTATAAGCTAATTATCTTGTGAAGTGCAGATACTGTGAAGAAAAATTTGACAAATATTAAACTTAAACGTCCTGTATCTCGAAAACGAAACGTTTGCGGTCTCATGTTCATGGGACTTTTTTCGTCAGTCAGTTGGAGTGAAGTTTCAAGTATCTTATCTCGGAAACTGAATCGAAATGTTCGTTAATGAATACCTTATTTTTTCGATCCATTGACCTTAATATTCGAAGATGGTTGGAATCGGTCCAACATTCGATGTGTTCCGGATGAATCACTCGGGATAATGAGAATATTTGGAAATTCCTTTTATTGCATTGGACCACAACAATAAAAGCAGCATTACAGCCTATTTGGGCCGAAACAAGGTTTCTTCATTCAGCCTGTCGAAACTAACTATAGAAGGTCCCAATAATTAAATGCGGCCTGTCAATATAATTTCTTATGCCTTCAATTAACTGTTATATGAAGTGTCAGAAGTTTTTTGAATTTGCTCTTGCTTTTTTGCTGATTTTTCGCTAAAAACAACCACCCTAATCTATGGGAGATGATCCCTCAACATAAGGGGCCTGTAGCGTTCCTCGAACACCTGAAGAACAGAAGAATCATCACTTGGAAGATCGGACCTGATCGAAAGATCCTCCCGATCCATAAGAGAGTTAGAACGTTGTGAAAAGGTTTTTCAGCAGGTGAAGTATTTTTTTTACTTTTCTCTGTCGTTTTTCTTATTTTTTTCCTGTTACAGATATAATTTCAAGTTATTTGCATCCAGTTCAATGAAGAGGTTTTCAAGCACAAGGAGCTCTGTAACATGGATAGCAGCATATTTTTGAACAAATTCAGTATCACCACACATACACGAGGAGACACAGTTTTTTCAGAGGTTTTTATCTGTTCTCGTGTTTCATACTCAGAATTGTATGGTACCCCGTTTACATTCACTCTGCTAACACTTAGATTTGGAGCGGGAAAAGGATTTTATTCTTTTATATAATTTGTTCCTTGTCGCAATTTCTTCACTCGTGCCATATGCCATGTATTGTCTGATTGAAGAAAACAGTATGTAATTTTTTCTTTCAAAAGAATATATATGTTATTCGCAATAGCCGAAATCGGCCACTGTCCGAAATTTTTGCCCACAACGCGTTATGGGTATCCAAATTTACCCACGATGCGAATAGATGTTCTTTTTTCGAGCACTGAGTAAAGCAGAATAGCCAGAACGCGTTGTGGGTAAATTAGATAATCCACAATGCGAATCCAATTTTAGCGCGCTTTCATTCTGCATTGTGGACAATTCATTTTACCCACGTCGCGTTCTGGGCATTGCACTTTTCCCAGAAAGCGATGAACCAGAATTTATCGTCGAAGTCAGCCTGCTGTAGGTTGTGCACTCACAGGTACGAGTAGCGAGTATTACGAGTAGCATGAATTACTTACCACAGTGCCTGGATACCTTGTGATTTCTTGAAATTGATTTGACTGTGTTTTGGTTTTAGTGCGTGTTTTCGAAAATATTTCAATATGAAAGCTGAATTCGAACAAAAATTAAGTGAACAAGTCATTATTATTACCAGACGGAGGTCATTTAGAGATTATGTATGAAACCAAAGTGACACTATAAAGAAAACAGGATGGACTTGAATTATCATTCAAAAAATATCGTAGATTAAAACGGTTTGATCCATTTATTGGTGGAGAGAAAGATGAACTTGTTAACATAGGATGTTTAGCAAACCAATCTGGCCTAGATTTTTAATGTGCAGCAAATGAAATGTATGATGTAATACTGATAACTCATTGAAAAATTGGACACAAAAGAGAAAAAGCTATCTGTCCATTTCGCTTTACCCAAAATACGTTTCAAGTAAAACAATGATTACAAAAAACCTTATATTGAAATTAGAATGAGTTTAACGTCTGTGAATATAATTAAGAAGAGAAATAATTTTCAAAAAATATCCAATTGTCTGCATGCCGTTATTTCTCTTCTTACTTATATTGAAAGTTCATAAAGGTGAAACAAAACGATATATCAACAACTTATTAGAACTAAAAACAAATAGGTATTATTTATTTTCACAAGTACTTTTATGAAATCTTGAATTATATTTTATATTCAATTTCACACATGCACATCCTTTCAAACAATTGCATTTTATAAAGCCAGATTGGTTTCCTGAACGTTCCTTGTTAACAAGTTTTTTTTTTGGCCAACTGTTAATAAATCATATCTTTTCAATCTTCGATATTTTTTGGATGATAATTGAAGCCCATCCTGTTTTCTTTGTAGTGCCACTTTGATTTCATTTACTAACTCCAAATAACGTTCGTCCGATAATAACAATAACAACGACCTGTCTTTTTTTTTTTCTAGCATAACTTCACTTAGTTTTTGTTCAAATTAGGTTTTCATATTGATATAATTTCGAAAACAGGACCTTCAAACTTGAGAATTCACAAGGTGCGTAATCTATTCACGTTAGATACTCATGATAATGGCTTCCGTACTTGCCAGTACTCACCCTACAGCACACTGACTTCGACGACAAACTCTGGTTCATCGCTTTCTGGGTAAAGTCCGATACCCACAACCCGTTGTGGGTAAAATGATTTGTCCACAACGCAGAATGAAAGCGCGTTAAAATCGAATTCGCATTGTGGATTATCTAATTTACCCACAACGCGTTCTGGGTATTCTGCTTTACTCAGTGCTCGAAAAAAGAACATCTATTCGCATCGTGGGTAAATTTGGATACCCATAACGCGTTGTGGGCAAAAATTTCGGACAGTGGCCGATTTCGGCTATTGCGAATAACATATATATACATCAGGGTGTTCTACGGTCGAGTGCCTATTAGACGTTTCTGGAGAACTGATCATATTTGAAATCCGAAAATTGGGATTATGATATTTTTAGAAATTCTCTTCAGACCGAAAATATTTTTGGAGCTTGAGCACTTTCGGTTATACGAGGACTGAAAATAAATTTGTTCAAAAAATGTATTTTTCAATATTTTCGTTTCTGATATGATGAATACATTTCTGTTGAAACCATTGCATTCATTCGAATATTTTTCAAAATATCGAAAAAAAACCTGAAAAATGGTCAAATATTCATAGTCAGTGTTATGTTCATTATTCTTATTCTGAACATCCCGAGTGTGAACCGTTCTTACAACGTCAAAGTAGAAAGGTCATGCATCTTTCGAATTTCATAAATATCATCACATACTTCAAATTTTGTGTCGAAAACTGTGATCGAAAATTGGCCATAACTTCTGTTTTTCAAATTAGAACCATATTTTTTTATGATTGTGTTGGATTCTGCGAAGAAAAATAGTGATATCACTCTCAGATATTCTTTAGTAATTCCCGAGATATTTAAGCTTTTCTGGATTCATGTTGTACGTAGAGTCAAATTCATCTTATCTTTCGTATGAGAATATTCTGTGACCATAGAAGTTAAATTATCCCATTAATAATTCACAATTGACAGGTCTCATTTTAGGCCTTAACCTTACTTCTCGATTTTACTTCAATGGTTACTATGGTTTCATAAGAATAGTCATCGAATCTGTTGGCATGAGAATATTCTGTGACCATAGAAGATGAATGATCCCATTAATAATTCACAGGTAAAAGGTCTAATTATAAGTTGTTACTATGGTTTCATGACAATATTCATCGAATCTCTTCAGATTCGATGAACATAAATTCAGAAAAGCTCCAATAACTCGGAAATAACTGAATTTAGGAGCAATAGCCTCTGAGAGTGCTATCATTATTTTTCTTCGCAGAATCCAACGCAATCATAAAAAAATAGGGTTCTGATTTGAAAAACAGAAGTTATGGCCAATTTTCGATCACAGGTGTCGACAAAAAATTTGAAATACCCTGTGATGATATTTATGAAATTCAAAAGATGCATGACCTTTCCACATTCTTCTACTTTGACGTTGTGAGAACGGTTTACTCTCGGGATGTTCAGAATAAGAATAATGAACATAACACTGACTATGAATATTTGACATTTTTTCAGGTTTTTTCTCGATATTTTGAAAACTATTCGAATGAATGCAATGGTTTCAACAGAAATGTATTCAGCATTGAATACTTACTCAATCATATCAAAGACGAAAAAATTGGAAAAAAAATTTTTTTACAAATTTATTTTCACTCCTGGTATAACCGGAAGTGCTCAGACTCCAAAAATATTTTAGGTCTGTAGAGAATTTCCAACAATATCATGATCCTCATTTTCAGATTTCAAATATGTCCAGTTCTCCAGGAACGTCTAATAGGCACTCGACCGTGGGACACCCTGTATATCGGGTGTTTTTTTAAAGTGATAGAACTTTCAATTGAAATAAGACACTTGATTTATGAATTCGTTTAGTGTCCATAATTGGCTTCTTTATTGGACAACACTTTATTGGACTCAACTGTCAGTCTTCTCTCGATTTTGCAATTTTCTTCGTTTCACACCACTTGTTATAGGCCTCATACAAATTTTCATGAGCACTTTTAGTGGGTAAGAGAGATTCTTTGGCGCTTGCGGCTAAATTTTCTACGCTCTCCTCTCCCGAATTATCCATTTTTTCGATTATTATGACGTTTGTCACAGAATTAACGAAGTGAACAACTTCGTTCAGTGAGGTTGCTAAGGTCGCTGATGGTTACCAAGGTAAGAAAAGCAAAAGCATACTTTATGTTTTTCAGTAATGAAGCGACAAATATAATAATTGCCATTCTTTCAGAAAATGAAATTTCTGCATTGCGGTCAAACGTAAAGCTTTGTATGCAACTCGTACATAATAAGGCTTATGGACTTGCCCAAATTATTGGCCTCTAGCTCGCTTTGCTCGCTCTGCCATAAACTTTTGGACTCGTCAATAAAGACCTAATTTATGTACTTTTTACATAAATAGGTAGCTATTATGTTCGATTGTTTCATAATCACTTGATTAATGAATTCGTTTAGCGTCCATAATTGACTACTTTTTTGGACAACACTTTATTGGACTCAACTGTCACAGTCTTCTCTCGATTTTGCAATATTCTTCGTTTCACACCACCAGCTATAGGCCGCATACCAATTTTCATAAGCACTTTTAATGGGTAAGAGAGATTCTTTGGCGCTTGCGGCTAAATTTTTTACGCTTTCTTCCCCCGAACTATCCATTTTTTGGATCATTATGACGTTTGTCACAGAATTAACGAAGTAAACAACTTTGTTCAGTGAGGTTGCTAAGATCGCTGATAGTTACTAAGGTAAGAAGAGCAAAAGCACACTCAATGTTTTCTTGAAATGAAGCGACGAATATATTTATTGCCATTTCAGAACAAAAAGTTATGTCAAACATAAAGCTTTTTATGCAACTCGTACATAATTAGGCTTATGGACTTGCTCCTCGCTTGCTTTGCTCGCTCTGCCATGAACTTTTGGACTCGCCCATAAAGACCTAATTTATGTACTTGTTACATAAATAGCTATTAAATTAAGATTGCAGCCAATTTTTTTTATTTGAAAGATAATTCTATGACTACGAAAATTTAAATTGATGTTTTTGGATATCGAGTGTGGTAATCATAAATAAGTCAGCTAGGATCGATGCAATAAAGAGATTGATCTGACTAATTTATGATTACCACACCCGATATTCAAAAACATCAATAATTTTATGACATTTATGTTTTAAAAATAATTTCCGGCATATTAGTACGAGAGATGACGACCAAAACCATGTTTCATAGCGGCCCGGCTAAAACCGTGTAAAATCGATAGATTAGATGACCCTAGAGCCGACTGGTAAGTAGTAATACTCAGAAGTGTAGCATCTTCGCGGGGGGGCATTTCTGCTGTGTAAAAAAAAATGGTCGACGGTCATATAACGGCCCGTCTGATATTGAAAATGTACATAGATTTTGTTATTTTATCACTAAAATTTGTGTTTTCAGACATTTTGTGCGTAGCGTTTGACTTTTCAAAAATGTCAAAAATCTGACCTAAGTGACTCATAGCGGCTCGGTTCATTTTTGTTTTGAATCATTCGTATGGATGCCCAAAATACAAAAATACGGTTTTCAGACATTTTGAGTGTCGCCTATAACGAAAAAATGTGCTGGAGTCGCCCGGCAAAAACTCCGGCTACACTAGTAAGAGAAAGACATATGCGATCTTATCGCAAAGAAAAGAGATGAACCAAGTGTGAAGTCAACTTGTCAAAATCATATGTAAGATGTAAACCAATGTTTATGTGACCACAGGCTTGCTTTGCCCACAAGCTCTGACCACAAGGAGTTGATGCGTTGAATATAATTCATGTAAAACTAATTTCTGAATTAAAGTCATATATTTTTTTATATATTTCATTTGGAATATATCTATTTGGTGTTAGTGACTGTAATCAAAAGAATTTCTGTGAAGTATTTCGGAAATTTTTCAAATTATTTTACGGACTTGGATCAGGAATATATTAGAAATGATTTGAGTTGAACGTTGAACTAATTCATAATATCTAAATAAATATAATGCATATATTTTTGGTGAATAATTAATGTTTTATTGGCCACAAACTACAAAAGTACGTATTATCACTATTATCATTTCATTCTTCCGAATTTTCAATTAGTAAATTTGGTAGCTACCTCAATTTCATATTCAGTGCTAGTATTTCTATAGGATTGCGGCTATTCAGCATTGATGCTTGAGGAAAGAAACTTGAATTCAGAAACATTTTAGATAAATGTTTGATAAATATGTGTATGACAAACTTGAACGATACCCCTGAGGTAAATTTACTTCACGTTCATGCAACCGGGCTAAGTACTGCAAATTGAAAAGTTGTCTGATTAGTTAAATGCTACATTCAATTTGTCTGATATCATTTTTTTCCACATCTGGGGAACGTATTCAATCATTGACGACGAATTTCAGACAGGTCGCTATGAGTCACTTAGGTCAGATTTCTTGACATTTTCGAAATGCTATAAAAATGTAAGGCGACATGTTTTTTGTCTGAAAATTGATCTTTCCACATCAATTGACACGGCTTAACCTATAAAAATCATTTTCAGACGGGCCGCTGTAAGTTTTTTTTTTTTTTTCATTTTTTACTTTTTTTATTGGTCTCCTGGGTACGCGCTACAATCTTGGTGTCTGAAAACTGTGTTATTGGTATCTCAGGGCTATTATCTAACTACATTCCGGAAATCAGACGGGCCGCTATGAGTCACCCATGTTGTTTTTTTGACATTTTTGAAAATGCGCTCAGATCATACGCTACGCGCAAAATGTCTGAAAATCGCATTTCTGGGTACAGGAAAAGGTGGTGACTAAAATTGAGTTTTCATTTTTTTCTCTTGAGATATTGGTTTTGGGAAAAAAATTAGGAATATGAAATTGTTTTGAATAAAATAAGGATTTCAAGTTATAATTTTATTTCATGTAACTTCATCTCGAAAAAAAGGTTTTGATATGGAATAAAGTAAGGTTTGTTAATTTCAACCCCAGGAGTGGTTAGTCGGTTAGTCCTTTGCGGGTGCACGAAAATACAGAATTTCAAATTTCTTGCTTTACTGAAATTTCAGAAAAAAAATTAATTAAGTCGCCACATTAAAGTGTTATACAGGGTGGGGCAGAAAAACCTATCCGATTTCAAAACGTTATAAAATTAAAACCACTCAGCTTGTCAAAAATTTTTTTTTATTAACATATCGCAAAGTTTATGCCATTTTTAAATTTAAGTTTTGAAAAGCACATCACTCAAATGTCGTCCTTGGGAGCGGATACACTTATTTAGGCGCTCGCGGTAGCTTTCCATGACTTTCACCGTCATTTCCACAGGAATTTCTTCAATTGCCCGAGCAATTTCCCTTCGTAAAGCAAGAAGGGTCCTTGGTCGATGCTGGTAAACCTTCGATTTGGGGTAACCCCAAAGGAAGAAGTCACATGGAGTGAGATCCGGTGAGCGCGGCGGCCAGCCAACATCACCTCTCAGAGAAATGAGGCGACCGGGAAACAGTTCCCTGAGAATGTCCATTGATCGTCGCGAAAATTTGACACCCACACTTTAATCGTAGCGTGATGTGGAACAGGATCATGACGCCCGAGTCCGAAATGAATTCGAAAAGCACGTTGTGTAGCAATTATCGAACCGCCGCATTCGATAAACCGCTCAATAACAAAAGCACGATGTTCACCAGACCAAGGCATGTTGACTACTGACAAATGGCATAAAACCAGCTTTCTAACGGTTTTTACCCCACTACTCTACCTGCTCTCTCTTCTGAGAAAAAGGGATTTGAAATCGGATAGGTTCTTCTGCCCCACCCTGTATCTCAGAAGGGGACGGGATGAGGAAATTTTTTTGAAGAAAAGACCCATCTAAATTTCATACGAGCAATCACCTGAATTTTTTCGCATGAATCTAGAATTAAACACCCTAAATTGGGCGAACCATTTGCAACTATGAAGTTTTGCCCCCCTGAAATTCCAAAAAATTTTTTTTATGATGTGCTTCACCACCTTAAACTATCACGAGCCGCCACTGGTGAGTGTATGCATCACACCCTTGCCCTAAAATGGATATTTTCTGAGTTAATATCCACTTTAGGGCAAGGGTGTGATGCATACACTCACATTATTTTTTAACGTAGATTCAATATCTGCCATAAAAAAATGGGGTTCTAATTTGAAAAAATTGATTTTTCACAGTTTTGTCATCCCTAACTTTGAAAGCGATTTTTTCACCCCCTGTATAATGAATCGCGATTTCGATTTTCAAAGTGGATACATCAATCTTACATCTTGAAAAATCCCAAAAATGAAAATTTTCCATCCAAAAACCTCGAAGTTATTCTTGTTTCAGCGGAGCTCTATTTTCGATTTTTTTTTTCGAATTTTCCCGCTCATAGAGAATTTTCCAACCAAAACTGAAAAATGTTACATCAAAATAACTTGTAATTTTCTAAGGAATCTATTTCTGCAATAAAAAAATGGTGTTCTAATTTGAAAAACGGAGGTTGACGTCATTTCTGGAAAAACCGGAGGTGCTCATGCCTTGAAAATATTTTAGATTTCATCAGCATCGTGAAATACTTATAAGTGCTGAATTTCATGAAAATACGTTAAGTAGTTTCCCGTATAAATATGGGTGAGGTTCCTCGTGAAAGACCCTGTATAGTGGTGTAACAAATATAAAGCTGAAATATTCAGTCTTTCAACTGTTAAATCTTTCAATTGTTACTCAGTCGTGTTAATAACCCTATTTTAAGATTGGAATTGAAAGATTTCATATTTTGTGCTAATACATCTTTATGTAAATTGTTGATAATTATTATTTCGAGTAATGGTGTATATTGAACTGAAACCTGAATGATTTGGCAAAAATCTTTAAATTATTCATACACGAGTGAAATTTTTCACAAAGTCGACATACTTTTATGGTATAATTTTAAAAAAAATATATGCATCCTTAGAGTGCTCAAAGATTCAACTACCTGGAATGATAATACTGTTTTTCTATATAAACAGATTTGGAGATAGCGAAATGAGGAGATTTGTGACACCGAATTATTTCCACCTGTACATTCCTGAATGAAAACACCCTTGGACCGACCGTCAATACCTATCATAATAATTGTACTGAATGAAAACCCATATTCCTTGACAGCAATCTCAACTACAGATAAGTTTTAAAGAAAAATGTATGAAATCCGAATTTAAACCTGAATAATTTCGCAACTGTTCATTAATGAAACTTCCTACAGAGGTGAACATACATCATGATATCATATTTTGAAAAATTCAGGGTGGTCCCAAGGTCACTGACAAAGTTACATTCAGTTACTTATACAGCTTCATGGAACAGCCTGTATAACGAAACTCAACGTGGTGGGCGGTGTTTGGATATCTGTGATATCTTTTTATTCAGAACCCAAGGCATCATGACGAAATTCTGAAAATTAGAAGAATTATCATCAAAATTGAAAGATTCATATTTCCGTATAGCTGCAATTTTTGAACGCCCTATAGACAAAACCGGCTGTAAGACCTTCGTGAAAATCTGATACATTGTTCTTAAGGTTGATATAAATATAATATGTAGAAATGGGGAAAATTCACGGGATCCGCTTTTCCTAAGTAAGTGTGCTCCTTTGACAATCAACCGGTTGAAGTGGTTGCGCATATCATTCAACAAATCAGTGCAGAATCAAACGAAGAATTCAAATATGTATAAATACACAGTGTTACATTCGAAATAACGAAGTTCACATTCGTTTCTGTTAGAACCGGAAGTAGATTCTGCTAGAAAATATTTAATAATTTAGGTTCATGTACTCTAGAACGATTAGAATTTCGAATTCGTATCAAAATTCCTTCCTCGAATGTTTCTGATGAAACACTTAAAAAAAAATCACCCTGTATTGCAGTTGAAATAAAGGAAAATATTCTTCTCTTTTCTAGAACATGGATTGTATATTTCTTGGGAAACCTATACTAGGGGGGCTAAAATTCACTAAGTGATGGTTGTCTTAGATATTTTCCAGCAGCAGATTTATTAATGAAGTTTTTGATTTTATTGGGGTCCATTCATACTAAAGGTACATCGATAGCAAAAGCGGATTACTGTATTCACGTTCATGAAATATTATTTATACTACCAATGCAAGCGATACCTCCTAATAGACCGGTCAGTAGTGACATATTTTGTAAAATGTTTGACCAACGTATGCATCCTTCAAGTTATTTTTTTATCTGGGCTTTGAGATATTCTAGCCAATTATCAGAGATTGTTCGATTTTGACGGTATCACAATTCGAAGTCCTAGTGCGGTGCACTGAGAAAAATGGTCCTAGTAAACTTTTCTCTTGATCTAATTTCATTGATGCTCAGTAAAATTAATGCTCTACTGAATCAGCTTGATCACTTAGATCAAGAGAAAATCGTTTCTTGAAATGTGTCATTGAGGATTAGCATATAGATTTTTTATTTAATAAACTTTTACTAGAATTTCGTGAAATTTCATTAGGGAATAATGAAATTTGCTACTGGACTATTGGTTGGTAATGATTAGTAGATATATATTCACTTGCTGTTAATTAACAATCATCAGTCACCAGGGTATAAAATATTATTATAAGTATATTTTCATTTAAATATTTGAAAACTTCAAGGGTAGGGGTAGCGTTATGCACACGAACTCAACAGTGCATTATGCAACCAAACCGAAGTTACGACGCTCGCCTCGCCAGTCGCCATCGCAAGTTCTCGCAGAAAATTCGGTATCCGCATCGTATATTATTTCGAGTCGTGACTTTTTCAGTTTCTATTAGTTTGAGGTGGTGATTTGGTGAACTAAAATTAATAAAGTTGAAGTCGTTTTACTCGGTAAATAGCAACAATAAAGACAATGTTTTTCTACGAATACTTGTTGGAGGATTGGGGATTCTCAACATTCATTGCTTCCTTCAAAGGTAAGTGCCCCAAAAGTATGTTTTCAAATATGGTAATTAATCTGTTTTTTACCTCATTATATTGAGTTTTCTCGTTATAAGTATTCTCAAAAGCGTCATGCTTGAATTTAAAATGAAATGAATAATTATCTGGGGCAACCCAAAAGTATATTTCTCCATCAGAATTTCCTTCCACTATTATTCAACATGTCATCATGATTACTTCCTATTTTTCCAGAGGAAGGAATAGATGATGAGAGCTTTAATATCCTAAACGAAGAAACTATCAGAACTGTTAAGAGAAAAAGTGGACCAAGATTGATTTTCAAAACCAAATATAATAATTATTTGAGATCCGAAGCTACATGTATTTCGTCAGATATATTGGTGAGTTGTAATTTTGAAATTTTGTTGCTTGGTATTTTAGAAAAAATGGCATCAAAAATTGCAGCCGGATATGTTCTTCTTATACAAATACATATTGTATAAAACCATTACTACTCATTTCTGACTAAAATGCTCAAAGTCCAACGAAATCTCGTAATGTATTTGCAAATCATGATCACAATTTTCTTCTAGGATATTGAAACTATATCTACAGCATCCACTGAAACGGCGACATCTACTGAATCTAGTAATTTGAACAACTTCATCTCAATTGATGTGGATGAAGAACTTGCAGCTATCTTCAAGGTTCCTGAAGAACCGATTCCCATCAAAAAACCTGGAGAAGATCTTCCTTCAAGAGATCAATAACGCATCAGAAATTTGTTTTTTTTTTCTACATATATAATATATAATATAATATAAGACATGCATCAAGAATGAATCAGCATTATTTTGCTTACGAAGTAGAAAAAATGTATACCAAGAAATGTATTTTAGAAAAGAATTTTCCTAAAATTAATATTCTTTTGTCGTCTATAGGTACAAAACTATATGTATAGCAATGTTTTATTGTGTATGAACATTATTTTTGTTTCCATTTTTTTATATCTATCTATGAAATAAATTGTTTTTTATACCAAAAATATTTTTATTTTAAATGAATCCCCAAACATGAATCACAATAATCATATCATATCACATAAATAAAAGAATACTCACCGGTAAAAAAATTTTAAGTAATACTAAGTAAACAAATGATTAGGTCTCAATGAATGTTTTCGCCCATAACAGCAGAAAAATAATTCAACATAAGCATCCCGTCAGTTATCATAAATTATTTAGTTATTCATATTCAATCAAAGTCTATCAATCGTAAGTGGATATTTTTTTTATCAGTAGTGAACAGTTCATTAATAACTAATAAAAATGTTACCTATGAGGAATGGAAATTATGCTTCCTAGTTTAGAGCTATTCCTTAGTAACTCCGTTCAAGAAACAGATTTCATTTAGGCTTAGTGAAACAGTATACTTATCCCGTTTTTCAGTGAAAATTTCACCGAGGATATGCGAATATTCACTAACCAACACTGAATATTTTTCTCAGTGTGTGATCGCCACAGGCGCCATCACGGAAAGGGCGCTAAAATAACCCGAAACGTGGGACGGTCGGGCGCGCGAATTGCCTGCCAGCAAATTGCCCGTGTCAAATTTAATTTCTCCGGCCAGCACAGTGTGATGCAGATATCCCTGATCGCTTCAAAAATCCGGTTGAGTTCAATAGTTATTTCGTGTCTGTATTCTGCTTTCATCTGTAAGCCAATCTGTGACTTTTTACGAGCTTACAGGAAGAGTGCGATTCTGGACTTTCTTTCGGTGATCTGTAGCTTACAGAAACCGTAAATATTTACGAGTAGGGGAGAGTTCCTTTGAATTGGACGGCCCATGAACCGTACACTATAGTTTTCTACTACACCCAATAGTAATTGAGCATATTTTATGTGAATCCCATTTTCGCAACATCGAGCCACGTCTCTTGGAAAATGGCTGAATCTGTGGGTCGCGTCTTGTTGACGAGGCATGCATTGAAAAATCCGTTGCCGGTAAAGTAAATATGTACGTACATTTGCGAAGTGAATAGCTACGTTTCTAGTGACGATAAGTTGCCGATTTTTTCATATAAACATAAAGTGATTATCCCTCATCAGACTGATATGTTGAATCGTTGATATAACCATTTGTAGAAATTATATTTTCAGGTTTTTTATAAAAACCACATATCCCATGAATCGGGCATAGAAAAATGACTGGAAATTGACGTCCAGTTCATGGGCTGCAATGTTTCCGATTCAAGAGAGATGTGAAAGTATGTTATGTAATTCAATATTTAGCATGGAAAATACTGTGTGTTTTCTCTGTTTGGTTCTACTAAATGATTTCAACTATTCTCCTAGAACTTTATGACAGTATTCTCATATACCATTGTCCACTTCATGGGAATGACTTTCCAAAGCAAGGGCAACATCCCATGAAATGGACATTTTATAAAATAAACTTAGACCTATTTTTTCGAGTGACGAGCTTTTCTTATTTTAGCTTTTTCTGAAAAAGTGAATCCACAAACCTTATGCTCATATTCTGACGGTACAATTTGAAACTTTTTCATTTGAAATAATATTTCACGCAAATAATGATTAAATTGTCCGTTTCAAGGGAACTCTCCCCTACTCAAGAGGTGGTCGGCAGCCTATCGGATGATATATTGTGAGGTTATGTCGAATGCTTTGTTTATTTTCTGATGAACAACTTTTTGAAATAAGATTCATAATGAATGATAATAATAATATGGCTTTGTTTATTGGGTTGTTATTAGAAGATAACCATAACAGGTATTATTGCACAATAATATATATACAGGGTGTAGAAAAAACATGCGGCACAAATTTAGGGGGTTATTCCTTGGCCTATTTTAAGAATATTTGTACCTTAGACGATTTTTCTAAAATCGTTTCATTTCGAAGATACAGGGCTAGATTTGCAAAGAAAAATCTATTTTTTTTTCGAAAAGATACAGCAGATTTCATACGTAGTTGGTTACATTTCCATTATGACATAAATCATTTACTGTTTTTGATAGTTGTCAAAGGTCATTTTCAATTTTCTCTAGTATTTTTATCTGATAATTTTACGTTTGTTAGTAACGTTCTCTAATATGAATCGCTATACGAACGCCGAGATGACTGATATGCATTTTATGTATGGACTTGCTAATGGACGGTGAACATTTTCCCAATCGTTATGTCCCAGATAGAAAAACCTTCCAAACTATCCATCAACGCCTTAATGAAACAGGCTCATTTAAACGAAGTGGAGGACCAGGTAGGCCAAACACAGTAACAACAGTACAATTAGAAGAAAATGTATTGAACATGGTAGATGAAGATCCAGGTACTTCTACCAGAAAGTTGGCAGATACGTTCAATGTTAATAACAAGAAAATTTGGAACATTTTAAAGCGGCAGGGCTTGTATCCATACCACATTCAGCGCGTTCAGGAACTTATTCCTGCTGATTTTCCTCCACGTATTGCATTTTGTCAATGGCTTCTGCAAACTTTGATTCAAATCCCTCAACTACTGATGCTGATTCTGTTTACTGATGAAGCAAATTTCTCAAGAAATTCAATTAGGAACTTTCACAATAACCATGTATGGGCTGATGAAAATCCGCATGCGACACTTGAAGACCGTTTCCAACATCAATTTTCATTAAACGTTTGGGTTGGAATTGTGGGTAACTATCTTATTGGACCGGTATTTCTACCGGGAAGACTTACCGGCGAAATATATCGACACTTTTTGGAAGAAATACTACCTGGGTTTTTAGAGGATGTACCAATGGTAACAAGGATTGCGATGTGGTTTATGCACGATGGTGCACCAGCACATTTTAGTTTGGTTGCTCGTGATTTTTTGAACGCAACATATGAAGATCGCTGGATTGGCCGAGGTGGGCCTCACTTATGGCCTGCTCGATCGCCAGACTTAAATCCCTTGGATTTTTTTCTATGGGGCCATTTGAAGTCATTAGTGTACACAACTGCTGTAGAAAATGTAGAAGATTTGAGAAATCGGATAATAGAATTGTGCAACTCAATAAGAAACACCCCTGGTATTTTTGAAAGAGTTCGGCAGTCAATGAGGAGAAGATTGGATGCATGTATCATAGCTGGGGGTAGTCATTTTCAGCAGTATTTGTAATTAAAAATCTTGCAAGTAATAAATATTGTTTTTTTTAATCCACCCCTGTATCTTCGAAATGAAACGATTTTCGAAAAATCGTCTAAGGTACAAATATTCTTAAAATAGTCCAAGGAATAACCCCCTAAATTTGTGCCGCATGTTTTTTCTACACCCTGTATATGATCTGAAGATCATTATTATATTTAATAGGGACTTTATGAGAATTGAAAGGAGAAGGTTTCGTGATCAACTGAATTCTTTCGAAATGCCAGATGCTCAGTTTATAAAAATGTTTAGATTGAAGAAGCAGTGCACCATAAACTTCATAACTGCTTTACAGCAATTTTTACCCACAAGAAATGCAAATGCTATTGCATTACCCAAAAAAGTAATTCAGCCTTTTCAAGTAATTGTTTGAATAGAATTGATCTGAGGTTTATACATTTTAGATGTTGATTAGGTACTCTCAACTTTTTGGCCATAGGGTCTTTCCAGAATTCTGTAGGCTCCAATGCCATTACATAAGGAATATGTAAAATATAATTGAAACCAATCTGAAAACATCATTTGAACTTCATTTATCACTTAACCACAGTCATAAGTTATAACAAAAATAATAATCTCTTCTAAATATTCATTTATCCTGCAGATAAGTTGGTTCCAAGGTAGGGTTAATAATATTGCTTCGGAGAACATAATCGTTCTCCATCTGCTCACGACTTGTATTTTCGGTGCGTTTTCTTTTAGTGCCTATTGAAATATCAACGCTGAAATGTTGAAATAGCAATAAGTATTACATAATGATTAATCACGAATTAACTTACTATGGACTAGACATTTTTTTCTCGTCTATTTATGATTTACAACGAAAACACGTTAACTAGGTACTCATAACAATAACATTCAAATCAAAACTTACGATTGCAGGTTATGTTTATCGATAAGTAGTTCAAAAGTAACACTGTAACTGAGATAGTTATAGGAACAATTCCAGAATAGCAATATTAACGAATCTGTAAGTCGGCCACTTACAGATCGATCGTACGCTACAGAATCGTAGCTTACAGATGAAACGCAGAATACCACCAACTTGGTTCTATTGGGAAGGTCGAAATGGTCGAATGCTGTTAGATGTGATGGTGTCTCTGCGAAGATATCACAACTATCTATTGATATAACGTAAGAAAGTTATTTCTTGCTCTGAGGTATAAAACTAGTCGTATTCTGGGTTTCGGGTTGCGTAAATACCTCTGCGAGTCCCTTGTGCTGCCGTTGTTGCTGTTATTGTGAATAAGAAGAAGTCGATTTTAACCATGCCTGGCACGAAATTCTAAAGTACTGATATCGTGACGCAATTTTAACGAGAATATAGCCCTCCTTGGAAGTGGAATGAGCTCTCAAAAATGCATATTTCAAAAATTAAGTCCACACCGGAATTCTCGGATGAGTTGGTGGTCCCCATGATCCACACAACAATAAAATAGAGCCTACAAAAATGCATACGATTGACTATTTTTGCATTTTCAGTTGATAATTTCGGAGATTCCAACAAAATAGAAGAGAATTTTCATGCGAAATAATGGTTCAATTGTTGAGCCATTTCAATGTAGCAATCTATGATAATCGAAAAGAACAGCGGATAACAGCACAACTCGAAAGATGCACGAAATCTGACACTACCGACCGATCTATAATAACCATTGCCCATTGCGTGTCAATCACAATGACACCAACATGCAAATGCTTCAAAAATGGAAACTATTATACCCGAAATGCTCGACCCTGGCACACCTTTTAGCGCCTTCGCTAGACTTGGTTTTCTTCCGGTGTTAACAGGCGAAGTCTGCGTTGATGCTTGATGCAGCGCGTTCTGGCCAGCAGTGGCTGGTTGAAGAAGCACCCAGTTTTTGTTGCTCACATGGTTCATCGATGCCTTCTGGGGAGTGGTAGAGACGGTAGCTCGCACTTGGTAGCTTCCGGACCTGTGGAATCAGTTATTGGAGCTTATTAAAATCAATAATTAACCTTCGGAATCGGAAAAAGCTTGAGCCATCCCCTAAAAATCCTACTTCTCGATAACATCCAATTTATTCTATAGGGTCCACCATATAGAAATTTACACTTGTGTGACATGATGTTTTGGAACGAAATTCAAAAATCATAAGTTCAATCATAACTTATTTTGCAGTTGCCTCCTCCTCGTAAATCAACTTTAAGGTTTCAAATGGTATTAAAGGACATGTGTTTCATCATTTGGAAGCCCTTTCGAGGATGACTCTGAATTCGCTAAATCATAATTCGATTGCAAGAAAAAAGCATAAATGTTTTTTCTCCTGTTTCTTTACTGCATGCAAATATTAGTACGTAGAAGAAATAGTAGGTACTGAAAACACAGATATTGGATATTAACTCAGAAAATATCCATTTTAGGGCAAGGGTGTGATGCATACACTCACATTATTTTTTAACGTAGATTCAATATCTGCCATAAAAAAATGGTGTTCTAATAGTGTGGATTGTAGACTATTCCGATGATCATTTATAGGGGAAATACGTACAAAATGACATATATGGACAAAATGACATAGGCATCATAACTTAAGTTTGGAGGTATGAAATGCGGAACTGCCTACCACATTACACGACCCGAGTGGCTTCAATTAACCTCTGAAAATTAGCAAGAGCTACTCTGGTTCATTCGGTCGTTATGAGTGATAACAGAAATCAATAGGTCACGAGTTTTTTTTCATTGCGCCAAATTTTAAGAAGAAATGGCCAGTTTTCACCATTTTTTCATTCATATTGCATTCAATTCAAACTTTACTTATTTGTCATTGTATTCACGGAGCTTTTTGTATGTTGAATATACTCTTTGTATTCATTCTATACATTTCTAGTTTTATAACGGTATATGGACAAAATGACATATACAGTGAACGGACAAAATGACATAGGTATTTCAGCTGAATTAACCGTATCTACCGGACAAAACCAAGACAATCCATCTCAGGCTCCATCAGCAAACAAAGAATCAGGACTTGTCTTAACATATTCAAAACAAAATCTTCATCTGCGGCAAATAAAGGCAATGCATCTTGACCTACTCTTGCTGATCCTATGAGGAGGTTTCTCCAATCCCTAAAGGACAATTTATAGGTGAACAAGGCAAACGTGAGCCGAGGACTCGACAAACGTACTTAGTTTCAACTTCTACACCTAATAAGATTGCAATCAAATCAAAAAAGAACCCATACCTCCTCCAAAAACAAGGAGACAAGTCCCTAGGGCATTATTTAAAGAAGACAATGAAGGAGAAGAAAATGTTCCTAGCAACTTTCGAGATCATGAAGACGACTGTCCAGTGTCCATCTATCTATTGTTATGAGACCTTTTTTCCCGATTAAGATCTTCTCCAGGATTAGCCCTGAAGAAGACTGGTTACGGGGCATGCATTGCTTCCTTTGGGCTCACGCATCTTGTGCTGATGTTCCTAGAAGAACCAAGCGTTCCATTTGTGAACTTTGTCAGTAGTTTTGTAACTATAAGTAGAAAAATACAGGTGCCTATTGCCAGTATGTTATTTTGTCCATAGCATGCGAACAAAATGAATTTCGTTCATCCCAATTTATCTAAGAATATTTTATTTCTTGGTACTTTTATTTCAGAAAGGTTGATCAGATTTTATGAAGAAAGGACCAAAGATCAGAGGTGTCGAATATGACATTACTGCGATTCACTACTAACAAGTTATGCCTCTGAAATAAAACCCTATGCCATTTTGTACGTACTTCTCCTACAAGGTGCGGCACGGAGGGCGGACGTTTTTCAGATGGGCATAACTTCCCCCCACTGAGGACGAGAGAAGTGGGGAAGGTGCCGTTAGACTCGTGTGTTCCTAGCATTTATTTATTGATCAACAGAAGACCAAGAGGACCTGTGCGAACAGTTCGAACGCCTGAAAATGTTGAACGCGTTCGACAAGCCATTCTTCGCAGTCCGTCGCGATCTGCTCGGAAACATGCTGCTGCACTTCGCCTCAGTGATCGTTCGGTGAGGCGAATTTTGCATATGGATCTTCGCTTTCACCCCTACAAATTGGCCATTGTGCAACAGTTGAGAGAGCGATGTTGGAGAGAGTCTACGCGAACTTCCAAGAGCGCCTCCAGCACTGCATCACCGATTTCGGCCACCACATGCCTGATGTGATTTTCCACACTTGACTGTCTCAAATGCTATTTCCTTGAGAATCTGATTCCGTCAATAAATGTGTTTTTGAGTGAAAATTAACGCTTTTATTATTTTTTTAAAACCATCCATCCTCCGTGCCGCACCCTGTATGATATATTTTTTAAGAAACGAACATATAAACTCTGTGTATCTATCTCTGTTTGCGTGTGAGTGTTTTTTGTGTTTATAGTTTTGTATAGTTGTTTTTAAAAAAAAATTGTGTGTGTAACAAAAAAATTTTTTTATAGGCTTGAAAATGGCCAGGATCATTGGCCGAAACGTCGCCTCCTTAATTAAGTAAAAATTTAAGAGTTTCATATGGGATTTTATTAGTCACCTATGCCAAGAACCTAACCAGAGATTTATTTCATATCGCCATCGGCAACTCAGAATAAGTCCTAGTGGCCAGCTTTTTCTCTATGAGGGAATATATTCCCAACCTAAACCAATGTTGACGATATATTTGTTATTTTGCACCATGGTACAAGAGACTTATACAAATTCTTCAAATTCATAAATACCGAAGAACCAACCATAAATTTCACAGTGGAATAAGAAGAGGACAATCAACTTTGTTTCTAGATGTTTTGTTTAAAAAATTTATGAACGAATTCGAATCAAATGTCTTCAGAAAACAAAACAGGTATTCTCCATTGACTTTTATAAAGTATCGCGGTTGGCCAAGTTTTAGGTTTATCAAGTTTTTTTACCCGAAAAAATCGCAAGGTTGGCACTTATGAATAACATTACGTCAATGAACAAATCTCGTAGACGTTGCCGTCGTTTATTTTTCATTATTAATTATTAATTATCAAGCCTGGAAACTAAAAATGCCGAAGGTAGTTTCGAAAAAGCAGAGGCAAAGTTTTAGGAAGTGCTATTTAGAATTGAAATCTGTGCATTCTAAAAGATACCCTGATAATTTTCTTAAATTCATTATTTTCCCGAAGTAAATGAACATTTTGTTAAATACCTAATTACTACGACATACAGGGTGTTTCACCATAAACTGGACAAACATATATAGCCGTGTAGACGACATCGGGAAAGTCATTTTTGCCTTATGACATATACCCCGTTTTCGACGCATAATCGAGATACTGGGTGCTTAATGTCAACTTTGAGCAATATTCTGTGAACTGTGGTAAGTTATGCGTGATATTTGAAATAACGGTTCCTGATCACGTGTTAGTATTTTTGAGAGCTCAATTGAATTGTAGTGTAGAACTTCGCAAAAAAAAATTCAAAATGGCGGAAAACCTGCAAAGTCGGAATTTTTTTTTCTCGGTTGCCAATTTGGAAAAAAAAATCTCAACGTACTCGATTTTCTAAGATTTTCCGTGAAAAAATTTTTTCAAATTTCGAACTCAACTTTTTTTTTACATGTCCTCAGTGAAAAAAAAAATTCTTCCAAAATTTTTGGAATTTCTCATGGTTGAACTATCTTCAATTCTGAATACTTGGGTGAAAACAGAATGAAAAAATGTCAATTGGTTTTCTTTTTGTAGCCCTCCGAAGATTACGCTCGGTGTACTTTCTTAATTTTTATTTGAGAAACTGGAGGCCGTACGGAGGTCAAAATTGTGCTGATGGGCTACCAGAATGATCTGGATAAAAATATGAAATTATAAACCAAAAAAAATTTTTTTTTTTAAATTTTGGTAGGAATCGAACTCTACGAGTATGAATTGGATTAATTTTAATCCTATAAATCTCCGTTACCAAAGCAACACTAGTTAATCGAGAGTGTAGAGTTCGAACCTTACCAAAGTTTTTTGGAAAAAAAAAAAAAAATTTTTTTTTTCAATTTTTTTTAATGTTTTCGAAAAAAATTTTTTTTTGTTATAATTTCATATTTCTATCTGGGACATTCTGGCAGCCTAGCAGCACAATTCTTACCCACGTACGGCCTTCAGTTTTTCGAATAAAAATTAAGAAAGTACACCTAGCGTAATCTTCGGAAGGCTACAAAAAGAAAACCAATTGATATTTTTTCATTCTGTTTCCACCCAAGTATTCAGAATTAAAGATAGTTCAACCATGGAAAATTCCAAAAATTTTGGAAGAATTTTTTTTTTCACTGAAGACATGTACCTAAAAAAAAAGTTGAGTTCGAAATTTGAAAAAATTTTTTCACGGAAAATCTTAGGAAATCGAGTACGTTGAGATTATGCTTTCCAAATTGGCAACCGAGAAAAAAAAATTCCGACTTTGCAGGTTTTCCGCCATTTCGAATTTTTTTTTGCAAAATTCTACACCACAATTCAATTGAGCTCTCAAAAATACTAAGATGTGATCAGGAACCGTTATTTCAAATATCACGCATAACTTACCACAGTTCACAGAATATTGCGCAAAGTTGACATTAAGCACCCTGTATCTCGATTATGCGTCGAAAACGGGGTATATGTCATAAGGCAAAAATGACTTTCTCGGTGTCAACTTCACGGCTATATATGTTTGTCCAGTTTATGGTGAAACACCCTGTATATGTAGAAATGGCAACGTTGCTTGTTCAACTGACGGAAGAATGACTATAACCTAACATTTTCAAAATATACACGGTGAAATGTGTCAGAATTCCATGGCCAACGGGTAGCGAAGGAAGTGAAATACTTGGGAACATTTATCGACAGACATCTGAATTGGTCGGCGGAAATCGACAGCATTTGCTCTAAGCTCAACAAAATATATTTCACATTGAGCAAAATAAAAAAGTTGATGGGTCGAGAGAATGCTCTAACTTTTTATCACACCAACGTATGCTCTTTACTAAGATATAATGTAATAGTTTGGGGACGAGCAACTCAGTGGGCGCGAGTTTTTGTCATTCAAAAACGTATGATCCGTCTGATTTTTGATTTGTCATCTGGAACGTCATGTCGAGAGTACTTTATGTTGAATGGATTGCTGACATTTCCCTTAATTTATATTTATTCAGTATTGTCATACATGCATGGTAGAAGAATGGAATGGGTTAAATCTGGTGATAAACATAGGTATCAGACGCGTAATAATTTCAAAGTGGAAGTCGAATATGCGCATCACGAGTTCCATAGAAAATCTCCTCTGATATCCGGATCTCGACTTTTTAATTTGATACCGAAAGAGCTGGTCTCTTCGAACGATAAAGTATTTGCGAGAGAGATTAAAAAGATTTTGATTAATGGTGCTTATTACACAATTAAAGAGTTTGAAGACTCAATGCTCAGTTGATTAGTGGCTCTTGTTTGTCTGATTGTTGTGAATTGTGTGATATACAATTATTTATTTGATTATTATCGTGGAAGATGTGATATGTCTTGCATTTAGGTTTGTACTTTGTGAGTGATAATTGGAAGTTGACTTGTTCAGAATTGAATAAATTGTTTATTATTATTATTATTATATTATACTTTATGAAAGTGAATGGAGTATACAAATCAATATCTAAATTTAAAATAATTTCATCGATTCAGTGAGACGAGATGTTTCATTGAAACACTCTATGAAACCGCTAATCTAATAGGAGAAGTCGGGGCAAATTGCAACACGGGTAAGTTGCAACACACCTGATATCTGAACCAGAGGTAATGTTAATAGAGTCCTAGAAGTAAGCCTTATTTACATATCGAGATGCGCCCTCAGTTGGATGGAAATAACCATAGACTTATCAAGATAATCACACCCTTGCCCTAAAGTGGATATTAACTCAGAAAATATCCATTTTAGGGCAAGGGTGTGATGCATACACTCACATTATTTTTTAACGTAGATTCAATATCTGCCATAAAAAAATGGGGTTCTAATTTGAAAAAATTGATTTTTCACGATTTTGTCATCCCTAACTTTGAAAGCGATTTTTTCACCCCCTGTATCATGAATCGCGATTTCGATTTTTGAAGTGGATACATCAATCTTACATCTTGAAAAATCCCAAAAATGAAAATTTTCCATCCAAAAACCTCGAAGTTATTCTTGTTTCAGCGGAGCTCTATTTTAGATTTTTTTTTCGAATTTTCCCGCTCAGAGAGAATTTTCCAACCAAAACTGAAAAATGTTACATCAAAATAACTTGAAATTTTCTAAGGAATCTATTTCTGCAATAAAAAAATGTTGTTCGAATTTGAAAAACGGAAATTGACGTCATTTCCGGAAAAACCGGAGGTGCTCATGCCTTGAAAATATTTTAGATTTCATCAGCATCGTGAAATACTTATAAGTGCTGAATTTCATGAAAATACGTTCAGTAGTTTCCCGTATAAATATGGGTGAGGTTCCTCGGGAAAGACCCTGTATATATATTGGGATTTTTTTGGATCAATGCAAAATTCGTAGAATTTCATCTCGATCGTATTCGTAGTTCTGAAGCAGATTTTTGAAAGGTCATATTCACGGAACCTCTGGTCGAGTTGTGCCCATTGACGAACTCAACTGAGGCGTTTTATTTAGAAACCTATCTGAGAGGTTTCAAGTTTGACCGTTCGAGATTTATCGTGTTCACGGACGGACATAATCGAATTTGACCACGAATTCGTGATCCGTGGGTCCAATCAAGTTCTCGGCTTAAAAATTCAAAAATACAGACAAAGTGACGAACTGAGATAGCCCTCGTGTAGGTAGAACGAGCGCTCAGAAAGAGAATTGTCTGTCTGAATTGAGAACTATCGTTTTTTTTCGAATTGAAAGAATTGTTGGCAAGTTATTCAAACCGACTTACATTTGTTTCTCTCTACGGCTTGCATATTATTTGGTGAGAGGTTTTTGTTATACTACGAAAGAGAGCATTGGGTGAATTTTGAATGGAAGTAATTGCTGGAGCTGCATGCATGTCCATTATAAGAATTATTTCGCACATTGAGTACTCTCCTGACTTATGGGGATACTGTTTAATTCCGAAACAGTCAATTATATTCAGCTGATCAACATGTGCTAAACGGTGAGTTCGCTTTCCAATTACTTCGATGAAGAGGTACCTTAATCTTTTTTATCTAACCAATTCCTTTCAATTTTGGATATGATGGACGAATGTAGTTAGAGCGTTGCCATTTTTGTTATATTCTTAGGGCTAATTTTGAAAAAAGCTAATAGAAACTTACTCTTCTGATCTTTGAGACATGTTGTCCTTGTCCTTATGAGCTTGTCCACTGCTGCAAGAATTCCCCATTTTTGTTCGATCACCACCACCTCTTCTTCTACCCCAATCTCATCACTGGAACACCCAATATTTCCTACTGATCCTAGATTTATTCATAGTGAGAATTCCAGTAGGACCTGCATCATCATTTTCATCATGTTTTTCTGCAGTAAAAGTCACTAATTCAGTTCATTTTCACCCCCATTCACTGGCGTAGAATCCTTAATGAGCACCAAATTATTTTTTCCTTTCGAAAGACAGTAACCAATGGAAAAAGTATATGATGGCAATAGCTGTTTGATATCTGTCAGAGTTTCTTGGGCTTGACATACGTATTTCCCGTTAAATCGAGTCGGGAAATATAATCAATGCTGACCAAGGTATCAAGCAAGCGCGTGTTATAGTGACGTCAAACTCGGTTCTCAGCTATTTACAGTAAAAAGCGACGCTAGCGACGCAGGACGTCGCTGAATTCCGACGGCAGGATTCTATTCCTGGACGAGCGAGTTCCTTTCGCACTACCTATTCGCGAATCGGTTTTTTCTGAAAGATGGCGCCAATTTTTGAGATGAGAGCGATCGAGCTGCATGTGGTTTCTTTGGTATGGAAAACCAGAGATGAAAATATCAAATACGTAATTGTTTTGCCATTTTCAGTCATCGGCTTCATTTCCGTTATTGCGAAATAAATTGAAATAGATGAAGAGAGTTTTATTTGATGTAGAAATTTTGACGTAAAGTTTAGAGATGTAATCTGTTTTCTCGGGAGCCATAGTTTTTGAAATATTGATAAAATATATTCTGTTGGTTCTCATCCATAGTTTAATAAAATCAAAGACAAATTCTCAGGTAACTGGATATATTTGTAAGAATACTATCAAACAATTGCCGACGATTGATAAAATAGTTCTTTCGAATACATTTTTCATATCTTATTGTCATTACATGAATTCCAAAAGAGTGAAATAGGAAAAAATTAATTTTTAGTGAATGAAAGTATACTCCATTCACATTTATAAAGTATCCCGGTTGGCCAAGTTTTAGGTTTATCAAGTTTTTTCACTTGAAACAGACGCAGGTGGGCACTCGTGAAAATCAAATAATTCTGATAGACGTTGCCAATACTAATTCGCTAATTTATCCCCTCAATATTCCTGAAGTGAACTCTTGAAGTCTTTAAATTGATGTACCTACTATTGTTTCTATATAAGTGTGCTGATAAAAGAAATGTCGAGTTTGATTAATAAAAAATGAAATTCTGATTCACTTGAAAGATATTTAGAAATAAAAAACTTCAAAATTTGTTCGGTAAGGTTTAATCACATTTTAGGGAAACTAAAAATGCTGAAAGTAGTGACGAAAAAGCAGAGGCAAACTATAAGGAAGTGCTACATAGAATTGAAATCGGCTAATTCAAAAAGTATCAATTTGGAATCAACACTCTATCTCCAGCTATCCAATATTTTCAACGTATGTGGGTGAAAACCAAGGTATTATATTTTATAAGAATAAATATTTATTTTTTAGCTGCACATAAACACAATCAGGAGGATTTTAAGTGAAAGAAACGACAAAGAATTTCCTTCTATTGGTGCACCCAAAAAGACATTGCCTGAGACTTCATTTTGGAAAAAGATCTGCAATGAAAAATTTGGAATTATAATTCGAAAAATGAACACTTGTCGAATGATAATCTACTCACTTTTGCCAAAGAACATTTGGAATATAACGGAGGACGGACATCACTTTTCAAAATCATAAAATCCATGGGTTACAAATACAAAAGGGTAAATGAACGCAGAATTTTATGTGAACAAAAACATGTTTTTGCAGCCAAAATTACTTTTCTGCGCAAATTTTTACAGTTTAAATCTTCAGATAAAAATATCAGATTTGTGTTTCTAGATGAAACTTGGATTTACCAAAACGGAGTTCGTCGCTGGACACATGAATCTGATATGATGAGCAATCCATCCAAAATTAAGACAGAAGGAAAACGTTTCACAGTTCTACACGCAGGAAGTAATTTTGGGTTTTTAGAAGGTTGTGATTTCATTTTAGATTCAAAAAGCAATGACCGTGTCTATCACAAGACAATGACCAGTGAAATTTTTCAAAATTGGGTTATTAATCAACTGATTCCATCTTTAGCTAAGATTCCTGTGAAGTGTGTGGTTGTAATGGACAATGCACCATTCGGTTCAATTGGATAAATCACCCATCTTTTCCAGCGAAAAAAAGCGAGATGCAGGATTGGTTGATTTAAAACAAGATTGATTTTAATCAAAATTTTACCAAGAAACAACTTTGGAATTTGATTTTACCTCATCGAACTGACAGACAGAGACGATATGTAGTTGATGACCTTTTGAAGGAGCATGGACATGAGGTTCTCAGATTACCCCCATACCATTGTCAGTACAATCCTATTGAAATGGCATAGGCGTTTTGTAAAAACTTCTATAACAAAAACATAAATTCGCATCCCTATAAAAAGGATAGAGTGTTGAATTTATGGAGTCTGGCTCTTTCGAAATGTACATCAGATATGTGGAAAAATTTTAATTTACATTGTGAAAGACTTATCGCAGAGAACTGGACGAAACACATGGGTAATCTTTCAATAGCAGATATTCCTCCATTCATTATTTCATTGGGAGAATCTGATTCGAATTGAAAATTTTCTGTGGATGACTCTGACTCAAACAATGATCTAATGGATATGGAATAATATGTAGAGGAAATTCTGAGAACTCGTCTCTTCCACTTAAAATGGGGATATTCAAAATGGATGGAGGTTCAAAAACTCCAAAAGGAACATCAGTAGTGTAATTTCAACAGAACCCTCCATCCGGCAGTGTGAAAGACTGAAAGACCTAACGTTTGGATATTCTAGTATTGCAAAAATGTCGAAATCCCCACCTTATTCAACTAGTACTCTGTTTCGATGATTTTCTACGATCAAGGAGGTTCAACTGAATCAAACAAAATGACAAAAAGCCTATACCATGGAAAAGGAAGTTGCTGCAAAACACCTAGATAGAAAAATAACCAATCAGGAATCTGGGAAAGAATATAAGGGACAAGAAGCGATCTTCGTAAACCTGAGGATCAGAAAAATAATTGCTTGATCTGGTCGGAAGATCTTTGTTGTCAATGACCAAATATGTAGGTTATATTATTTATTATTTCCTGATGATTTTCTATCTCCTTTTCTGTTGCAGATATGATTTCAAGATACTTTGTCAGTCTTTATCCAAAAGAAAGATAAAATGTTGTTCCTGAACAAGATTCCATCCATTATAAATATGTCAGCCCATTCTTTGAATAAATTCCAAAACCTCTATACTTATTCAGAGAGATTTTTATCTTTGTGCTCTTGTATCATAGTTGAAAATGTATGGTGTCCTGTTCAAATCTGTTTTGCTAATACAAAATTGCTTTGGACATGCTATATTGTTTGATACATCGAATAACCTAATGCTCTTTCTCAAAAAATCATATACATGTAACGATGTTAGATAATAATGTTTTGTGATTGAGGATTATGTACGTTTTATATATTCAAAACCAATTTCTTTATTGTGTTACCATTTTCTCAAGTTTTTGTATCCAATCATTATATGCCAGTTTGAAAAATAATCTTTATTAATGATTGTATTCATAGACTCCATGGGTAGACTTTTTTTAATTTAATATTACTGCTTATAACAGAAGTTTTCCCCTGAACTCTTAAAGTGTGCAATTTCATTTATATTAGTGAAGTTATTCTAATTGGATAAGAGTATAAACAATTCTCTTGAAAAATTACTAATTGAATATTGTTAAAAAATTATGTCTCAAGCTGTCATGTTATTGAAATTATGTAGGGAAATTACATTATGAATTATACTGTATATATATCTTATTTCATCCCGCTGTACTTTGATTCTTTTTTCGAATAAACTATCACAAAGTAACGGAATATTCTGCCCATTATTTTTCAGTGAAATTTCAACACTCGATTCTTGTCTTCCGTACGAGAAAATAGCATAACATCTTCCAACCATGTTAATATACGTGAAAGTTTCTTCAACATTCGCCAGGTGTTTGAAATTATTGAATTCACATAATATTTCCTCAAATTCATTATTTTCCCAAAGAAAATAAACATTTCGATAAATACGTAATTACTTCGACCTTTATGAAGAAAGGATCTGACAGAAAAATGACTATAACCTAACATTTTCAAAATAAACACGGTGAAATGTGTCAGAAGGTCATGGCCAACCGATTGACTTCATAAATGTGAATGTATTATAGGTAAGTTTTCGGGAATGTGGACTTTTATTGCTGCCAACATTACAAAAAAGTTGCCTACGTTTCGAGGACTTTTGTTGTCCTCTTTTTCAAGGCTGTGAAGAATTTTGATAAGTTTAGATACACAAGGACATATCATCATCATACCAAAATTCTGTACTCTCTGACGCAGTCGGCAGTATGAATTCATAAAATAACAGAACATGTATATTACAAAAGTAAATTACTGGGAATCGCACGTGTAGGTCATCAAATTACACTGAACTCTATACTATGTACCTGGTTTAAAATAAACATTCATTTTTTTTCTCTTTTTTTTTTCTTTTTTTTTCTCAAAGAGACTTTCCAGTTTTCAACGAGAGGAAATTAGGAGTACACAAAGTATGTACCTGGAACGGATCCGACCGTATACTTTTGAACGTAAAGTGTGTCAGGGGCAGCTAAAACAGAGATAGACTTATTTAGGGTAACCTGTCTTTGTCTTACTCAGTCAAATGAATTACGGTTGTATGCATAAATTATCTTTTAGGTGAAAATTAATCAGTTTGGGGATTCTTTTTGTGCAATTTTAGTGAAGATATACATTTTCTGTGTTCTACTGTGCTATTAGTTTCGTTTTCTTCCTCGTGTGTGGTTTAAAAAGCAGCATATTGCGTTGGTGTAATTTGTTGATTGCTTTGGCAATATTTCTGATTTGAACTATATTTCAAATTTGAACATAAAAAAACAATGGAGGTGTCTTGGGTAGCGTTTGGATGCAAAAACGAGTACGATTATCGGAAAATATCTTTTCACGAGTGAATTGATAATATTAGATTTTGCTATTTCTATCTTTACTAATGAAAGAGGATCTATTATTCACTTCAAAACTTCGAAATGCTTTATTGTTCAATCGATCGCACCAAATTGGAAAATTCTTTTTTTGTTGTGTTTATCATTGTTAGGGCAAGGTTTATATAACAAAATATTATTTAATTTCTTAACCATACAACGGCGAGACCTAGAGCTCTGGCTTTACGTGCTGCTTCAGATCTGAAGGGAGGTTGAACAATTCTTGTTATCTCACGTACGAAATATACAGGTTGTTCATACATACTACAATTTGGACACAAAAAAAAGTTATATCGAGTAAATCTAAAATCTAAAAATTCAATCAGAAATAACGAGTAAATAACATATTATAGAATAATTTTATAATAATACTATTTTTAACAATTTTCATTTATGATGTATGAATGTATTTTGGGTTGCCTGACAAAAAGTAGACTAGATGGCGATGTATACAATTATTGTGTAATTTGCATAGAACTTATAATAACATGGAAGGCTATTATCAGATCAAAAGCGGGTAGAGATCTCAAGTTGGTGGATCAGTGAATTTTTACCGGAATGTAAAGTGAATCGGATTGTGACGATCAGCATCAATCGTGAGTTGTCCATTTCATCTTTTCTCTATATTTCTGAAATGTTTTTGATTTATGTTTGTGTAATAAATATACATGTTCTCAGTCTTATTCTATTTTAGCCTTGAAGAAGACCAGAAATAAAGGTCGAAACGTCGGCATCTCATAAAGGATTTTATTTCCCCAGTCCTCTCAGCCACAACCCTTACTGTATATTTAAGAATAGGACACGAACACTGAAGATGAATGGTAATAAATATATTTGCGGAAATAACTGAATTCAAAATATCCCCGTTCACATTCCCTCTGCTAACACTAAGATTTGGATCGGGAAACAGATTGTTTTTTCATACAATCTGTTCCTTGTCGCCATTTCTTCACACATGCCTTATGCCATATATTGTTTGATTTAAGAAAAAAGCATGTATTACTCTCTTTCAAAAGAATATATATATTAGTAATTGACATATTATTTTTGTATTTCTGTTTTGTGTGACAGCTCATATCCATGGAAAAGATGACAGTTGACAGATGACGTTTGACAGATGACATTTGACAGATGGCGTTTGACAGATGACATTTGACAGATGACATTTGACGAATGACATTTGACAGATGACATTCGACAGATGACATTTGACAGATGACATTTGACATATGACATTTGACAGGTGGCATTTGACAGGTGGCATTTGACAGGTGGCATTTGACAGGTGGCATTTGACAGGTGGCATTTGACAGATGACATTCGACAGATGACATTTGTCAGTTGACAGATGACATTTGACAGAACTTTTAATATGCCTAATTTATCTCCTGCTTGAAAAAATAGCAATAGTTTATACAACTTTAACAGGGGTTTCACAAAGCATATCACCAGTGATCGGAGCTTGATCTAGAATCAACTCGATTTGACAGTTCAGAAATCTAACCAATCCGTTGATCTCCGATTACTGGTGATTACGTTTTGTGAAATCCACAGTAAGTATAGGCACGGCCTTCTTAAGATAAAGTTGGCTATGGTATAGGTAGATATCATTTAGGCGAAACAGAGTTCGCCGGGCCAGCTAGTTATGAATAATTAGCGACTTGGCTATCAAGAGTGAATTCATTTGGTACAGTTTTCCATTCGAACGAACAGATTCAGATATCCTGAAGCTATGGACGAAGGCAGTTCACTGGAAGAATTGGACTCCATCCAGAAGTAGCAAACTTTGTGTTTAGGTTTATAGTATTTGCAATGTATTGTGAAATAGAATAAAAATTTCGTTTCTAATTTTCTATTCATTTTATTTATCAACATCGTGGAAGAACAGTAAAAATTTTACATGAACGTTGTACTGTTTGCTGAATAACAATTGAGAAAAAATAATCAAATTTGTTCGAGAATAAATTCCATTAACCGACATGAGTTAGAAAGAGATGAATTTCGTTTCTAATTTTCAATTCATTTTGTTTATCAACATCGTGGAATAACAGTAAACATTTTACATGAACGTTGTACTGTTTGCATTATTACTTTTTTCCTGAAAAACAATTGAGAAAGAATAACCACATTTGTTCAAAAATGAATTTGAAAAAATAAAATGCTCGGTGGTTCCATTAACCGACATGAGTTTGAAAGAGATAGGTATCCCTAACAGTTGGGGTTGCCTATGCAGTGGTTTTGCCTCACTTTTCGCCCGAGGTGGGTCCTTCCCAGGTAGTATAGAGTTCACTGTCAGATTATAAATCAAAAATTACAAAATTTGTTAGTGTATTGCGCAGTGGTCAAAACTGTTGAAGTGTGTGGTTGGGTGTATCATAGGTGCGATTAAACACTGTACACGAAAAGAAAACTTTATTCGAACAAAGGGAATCCAATATGGCTGACGTAACTCTTAAGCGGGCTGCGGACTACGAGCGATAATATAATATATTGTTATGGATGTGATTGTTTTGATTTGAATTTTTTTTAACTTTAATTAGATCCAAGAACAATTTTTTTGAAAAAAATTCAAATTTTTAATTTAGTTTGCCGGCGACTCTTATCTCAATTGAGAGTTCTCTGATTTGGAATAATTTGCTCTTGAATTTTAAATTAAATGATTTTAATCAATAAAAATCAAAAATGAACATATACAACAAAATCCTACTATCTATTCCTAATTATTAACTAAATTTTTGATACCCATTTAGAGCGTAAACTAGGCCTTAATTTTTCCGTCGTTCATATAATTCTGTGCCAACCTGCCCACTCCAATCTTGAGTCGATTTCAAGCGGATAACCTGGTCCTAAGTGGTAAATACCGTTGATAACCAACTTCATTCAAGAGCTTTTGGTCATTGTTGGTTATAATCATGTGACGTCATGAATTAGCCCTTCAACGTCATCGTTTGGACCGCAGATAACCGTACTTGGGAGCTGGGTTGAGATTGTGGTTATAAGAAGTGAGGTTAAATAGTCTTAATTTTCGCGCGGTTCAGATAACTACATTCAAGCGCAAGTTGGTTATTCGCAGTTCTTCCTGAAGGGCTATAACCAAGGGTAGGACCAGAGATAACCGCGGTTATCACTGGTCCACCGCTTGAAATCGATTTTGAATTATATGGTTCTGGTCCTAACCTCTTATTTGATTATGTTCGTCCAGTTCAAGCTTCAAGTTCCTTGTAATGTTTATTTACAACTCCAGAATTCAGTTTACCAATATAGATTTTCACCAATATCAAAATTTCTTCAGATTTGCATTTCGGTAAGTTTTATCTTCTCATTCCAATTATCCAATTGTTATTATTTATTTTGTTTGCAGGATACATTTCAGCTTCAATACAAAATTTGCATTGTGAACAGAAATCAACGATCTTTCTTTGCAAATTTTTGGAGATGATCTGCTACAGTCTCTACGATGGTTTATAATGGACTGACTGTCTGTTGTCTAGCGACTTCTCTTTATACCTATTCCAATTTTTATTTAAATCAAGCTTGCTTTGGCTGTCAAAAATTCTCCCAAAATGATGCTTTCGCAATTTCCTTCTTTGAGGTGAGTTTTCCTTCTTCAGAACCACTTTAGAAAATTCGGCCACATTTTTCCCTACATTTTGGCTTAGTGAATTCTAACATTTTACAATTTCCTGCTCAAATTTTACCATTTTACAAAATTTTCATTTTCATTCAGATGATTGAAATTCTAGATAGAATTCGTTAATTTCCAATTAAATTATCCAAAATATGCTTTCTTTATATAAAACAACTCTTCTTACAACAAAGTAGATGCAATTTTCATCTATCGATCCCCTTTATATTACACAATCTTTCAACGGAATGATCGATATCAGATATCTATTATAAATTACATTTTCTTTAAAGTTCTTTATACATTTTCCTATTCGAATTTGCTCTTTGTTTTCAATTTCAAAATATCATCCCATTTTTCCATGAAGATTAAGCAGAATCATTATTATTCCCCATTTTGAGCTTACGTTGAATGAATTTTTAAACTTCAAGATGTTAATTCAAATTGTTCTTTATTTTCAGATTTTCAAGAGTCTATTTAATGGATAATTATCGAGGTTTATGTAATAATAATAATAATTATAACAAGGAACAAGGAAAACGATGAACATGAATCGTAGCCTTCATCCCAACAGTTCAATACAGAGGATATACCTTCCCACAAGCCAGGGGGGTAGAGGATTGCAATGTTTGGAATATCAACACTATCAACAAACATTGGAAGTGGCAGTAAGGATTCTAAGAAGTGAAGATCCGCTCCTGAAATTTGTTGCTCAGGATGAAATTGCGAACCATGGATCCTTCCTTTTCCGAGCTGCACAAAGGGCCGTGGAAAAGCTCAGCATAACCGGCGTATCGATCAATCCTGAGCTCGTTGGAACACTGATCACTCAGGCGGAACAAAGAAGCCTAGCGAGACTGATCCGAAAGTCTCAGGCGGATAAATTACTCAAACATCATATGAGTAAGAACTTGCATTCCATATATTTCAGGAGTTTAAAAGACCAGGACCTGTCTGAGGAATTTTCTTTCGCCTTTCTGAAGTCCGCTAGCCTCAAGTCAGAGACGGAGGGATTTGTGATGGCGTGTCAGGATGGAGTACTAAATACGAGATGGTATAAAAAGAACATCATGAAAATGGATACCCCAACAACTTGCAGGGCTTGCCATAGGCAACAGGAAACGATTATGCACATCATTTCCGCCTGCAGAGTCCATGCTCCATCAGGATATGTAGAGAGACACAACGCGGCTCTCCGAATTCTATACTTCCATCTGAGAGCCGCGTATGAGATATACAAGGAACAGTAGATATGTTGTTGTTACATCGAAAAAGTCTGAAATACCCAGAATTTATACTGGGTGATCCATTATTATAGAAACTATTCTCAAGGAAGGTTTGATGGACACCCTGTATTTATAAGTTGATTCAAGGTGTTTGTTTAATTTTTTTAGAACCTACTTATATATGGTGATGTATTGAATACTTAATATATTTTGGAATGAATTTAGCTTTCCATAACAATATACAGGGTGGCCATTTGAAAACGAAACAGACGAGATTACAGACGAAATAAATTTTTTCGATAGAAATGCTCGGACAGGTCGATTTCTGTTTCGAGGGGGACAACTTAAGATATAGGTTACGGACGCATAGCGCTTCAACCCTTGCTACTACAACCCTCACCCCCAATTTTTGAATTGGGAAGATGGGGTGAGTGATACCTCATTTGAAAGGTATTTTTATACTGATTTCAGCACAGTAATTGTTTTTTCATTTTATGCATTAGTTCTCGAAATATTCTCAACTAAGTATTTGAAAATGAAGTAGTGTTTTCATGGCACTTGTAGTGTTTTTTGTGAAAAATCGACATTTTGAGCTTCAAAACAACCATGACTGTGGCTTCCTTCCTCCAATCCACTGACATAGAAATCTTTAGTCAAAATGTCGATTTTTCACAAAAAAACACTACAAGTGCCATGAAAACACCACTTTATTTTCAAATACTTAGTTAAGAATATTTTGAGAACTAACGCATAAAATGAAAAAACAATTACTGTGCTGAGATCAGTATAAAAATACCTTTCAAATGAGGTATCACTCACCCCATCTTCCCTATTCAAAAATTGGGGGTGAGGGTTGTAGTAGCAAGGGTTGAAGCGCTATGCGTCCGTAACCTACATCTTAAGTTGTCCCCCTCGAAACAGAAATCGACCTGTCCGAGCATTTCTATCGACTATTTCCCTCGTCTGAATTTCCACCAATCAGAAACGCGCAATTTTGAATCACAAATGGTTTCTAGATGGAAAAACTGTATGGCATCAGCTGTCAGCAGTTTTTTCGGGTTTACCCGCGGCAAAACTTGACAGTTGTTGTCAACGAAAATTAATAATACATACATAGATGCATCCAGAATAATCTGTTACTCATGAAATATTCTTGTCAAATACCATTCGTGCATCTAATTTTTCCTGAGAAAAAAATCGAAAAAACACAGTGTAAAGTAATATTACTTAGCAACGTGTTTTTTCGATTTTTTTCGGAAAAATTGGATGCACTTATGATATTACTTATGAAAAAATTTATTTCGTCTGTAATCTCGTCTGTTTCGTTTTCAATTGGCCACCCTGTATTATAGCTCTATAATGAGATATAATATCATATTATATTAAGCGTGCAGCAGATAAGGATATGAAAATTTTATATTCAGTACTATTTCAGTAGGCATAGCGATAGGTTGTGTTAGTTTGTGCCGTTTAAAAATGGAAAACTTTGTCGAAATAGTGCTTGATGGTTAATAATTGCCAATAAAAAGAAAACGCCTAGATTCTATATATACAATCATATTGAATTTCGTAAAGAAAGGGGTGAATTCAGACTCTTTGATGATCTAAGTGATGAAAATTTCATTAAACGTTCCATTTCATTAGGTTAAAAAAATTGCACCCTGTCTACTACCCTCACCGGCATGCCGGCGGGTAGGGAGGAAATAGAATACTCCCCGCGGACCAAAAAGTGACTAAGGGAACAAATCCCCGACAGAAAATACTGGTCCTTCAGGTTGGGGGTTGTGCTATAGGTTAGCTACCTATATACAAAGAAAAAAAGGAGTGCTACGAACCATTCACTATTGCCTCGGAACAGGACGGATACTCGGAACAGACCAAAGCTAGGAAATAAGGATATTCTACTGGGTACTTGGAACGCATAGAAATACCAACGACTATTTCCCTCGTCCTAATTTCCACCAATCAGAAACGCGCAATTTTGAATCACAAATGGTTTCTAGATGGAAAAATTGTTTGGCAGCAGCTGTCAGCAGTTTTTTCGGGTTTACCCGCGGCAAAACTTGACAGTTGTTGTCAACGAAAATTAATAATACATACATAGATGCATCCAGAATAATCTGTTACTCAAGAAATAGTCTTGTCAAATACCATTCGTGCATCTAATTTTTCCTGTGAAAAAAATCGAAAAAACACAGTGCGAAGTAATATTTTTTTAACAAAAAGCATTCGTGCAGGTGCAAAAATCCTCGTCTTCGACTCGGATTTTTGTTGCCACCTGCACTCATGCTTCTTGTTAAAATATTACTTAGCAACGTGTTTTTTCGATTTTTTTCGGAAAAATTGGATGCACTTATGATATTACTTATGAGAAAAACTCCAACTCCCCTGCTAAATGTCGTTGACACAGTTCTACCGCAGCGCTCCTGAATTATTTCACCGGCAGAAATCGGAACTAATGCACTGGTGGCGGGAAATTTAGATTTTATTCCTTCTTTGAACTTTGTCGTAAAATTACCTACGACTTTACGCATTTATTGTAAATGGAAACATTTGATTAATTTTGTTTTTAGATTGAAAGTAATGAGAAAACAAAACAAAATTAATGTTCTCATCTACAATAAAAGCATAAATACTATATCACTACTGATTAATCAAACAATAAAAATGGGAATAAAACAATCAATAGTAATAACTATTTTATTGACTTCAAAAAAGTGTAAATAATAATTATATTTTTCAATCCTTTGAGCCATTACAATGCATAGGATAACTCAATTAAAAAAGGAAATAACATTCAATTCACAACTTGTCGTCCAGATGGCACACTGGAGAAATTTCAAATTTAGATGTTACATAAGATGGTGTATGCTCAAGGTTGCATCATTCTATATTTCTATATTATACTAAAACGGTAACTGGGCCCTGACAATATTCAAGAAATTTAGTTTTCTTGAATATTGTCAGGGCTAATAATTTATCATCCAACATTCACCTTCTCCCTTTATGTTTCTTGTCGGAAACTCTTAGCTGTGCCTTGAAAAAAGTTGCAGCTGCTGGTGTCAATTGCTTCAGGGACTTATTTATTTCTGAACTGCTGCTTAACCCTTTCGTTCCTATAGTGGTTTCACTATGAAACCACCTCTGATAATGTTTATTCCATGCGTCCCTGTGGTTACATCTCAAACCAGCGGCAACAGTGGTACGCCAAAGGCGGCCTCTAATGGCGCGTTGCTATAGTTCAGCAGGAATTGTCTTACTTCGATGTGAATCGTTCATTACTATATGTCCAAAAACAAGTCAATTTTGTGGTGAATATAAGGTTACTGTAGTAATTGGTGGACTGCAATGGCTGGTAAGTGAAAATCATGGAAATATATTATCAGGTTGTCATGTCTAATGATTTCAAACATGGATTTACATTTATGAAGGCAAATAATCCAAGGGCGGTCATATATCTTGATTCTGGGGGGGGGGCCATTTCGTACAATTACATTATATCATTTAAGATGTCACAATATAGTATCTAGTATTCCAGAATTTATTCTAAGTGCATTGCCACTTTTGGGGGGGGGGCATGGCCCCCATGGCCTCCCCCTTATGACCACCCTTGAAATAATCATAGGTGGTTCCGCAGCGAAACTACTGGTTCTAAATTTCAGGAAAAAATTTCTGGACCTTCCAAGAATTAGACAATCTGAGTTCAGACGACATTCATGTGCTACTTGGAGATATTCCCTCTGCTTAGGTGACAAAAAAAACTGTTTTCTTGCCTTTCACAGGAAATAATTATATTACATGTTTCATTAGTTTGATCCCGGTGGTTACATGTAGAAACCACCATTTAAAAAAAATGAAAATAGATATTCAATGAAATTAGTGAAACATGTTAAATCTCATGTATATCGACCTGAAAATATGAATAAAGTTTATTTTGAATGAAATATTTTAATTTGGGCCTGAAAGGGTTAAATCATCCAGCACAGCTTTACCTGTGCACCTGTGGAGTTTTTATGTTTTTTACGCAACCTCTGGATTTCTCTTGCTTTTTTCTTCCAACACCTATAGTACGAGAGATGACGACCAAAACCATGTTTCATAGCGGCCCGGCTAAAACCGTGTAAAATCGATAGATAAGATGACCCTAGAGCCGACTGGTAAGTAGTAATACTCAGAAGTGTAGCATCTTCGCGGGGGGGCATTTCTGCTGTGTAAAAAAAAATGGTCGATGGTCGTATAACGGCCCGTCTGATATTGAAAATGCACATAGATTTTGTTATTTTATCACTAAAATTTGTGTTTTCAGACATTTTGTGCGTAGCGTTTGACCTGAGTGTCTCTTCAAAAATGTCAAAAATCTGACCTTAGTGACTCATAGCGGCCCGGTTTATTTTTGTTTTGAATCATTCGTATGGATGCCCAAAATACAAAAATACGGTTTTCAGACATTTTGAGTGTCGCCTATAATGAAAAAATGTGCTGGAGTCGCCCGGCAAAAACTCCGGCTACACTAGTAAGAGAAAGACATATGCGATCTTATCGCAAAGTAAAGAGATGAACCAAGTGTGAAGTCAACTTGTCAAAATCATATGGAAGATGTAAACCAATATTTATGTGACCACAGGCTTGCTTTGCCCACAAGCTCTGACCACAAGGAGTTGATGCGTTGAATATAATTCATGTAAAACTAATTTCTGAATTGAAGTCATATATTTTTTTATATATTTCATTTGGAATATATCTATTTGGTGTTAGTTAGTGACTATAATCAAAAGAATTTCTGTGAAGTATTTCGGAAATTTCTCAAATCATTTTACGGACTTGGATCAGGAATATATCAGAAATGATTTGGGTTGAACGTTGAACTAATTCATAATATCTAAATAAATATAATGCATATATTTTTGCTGAATAATTAATGTTTTATTGGCCATAAACTACAAAAGTACGTATTATCATTTCATTCTTACGAATTTTCAATTAGTAACGTTGAACTAATTCATAATATCTAAATAAATATAATGCATATATTTTTGCTGAATAGTTAATGTTTTATTGGCCATAAACTACAAAAGTACGTATTATCATTTCATTCTTACGAATTTTCAATTAGTAGGTAGCTACCTCAATTTCATGTTCAGTGCTAGTATTTCTATAGGATTGCGGCTATTCAGCATTGATTTCTTGTGCTTGAGGAAAGAAACTTGAATTCAGAAACACATTAGATAAATGTTTGATAAATATGTGTATGACAAAACTGAACGATACCCCCGAGGTAAATTTACTTCACGTTCATGCAACCGGGCTAAGTACTGCAAATTGAAAAGTGTCTGATTAGTTAAATGCTACATTCAATTTGTCTGATATCATTTTTTTCCACATCTGGGGAACGTATTCAATCATTGACGACGAATTTCAGACAGGTCGCTATGAGTCACTTAGGTCAGATTTCTTGACATTTTCGAAATGCTATAAAAATGTAAGGCGACATGTTTTTTGTCTGAAAATTGATCTTTCCACATCGATTGACACGGCTTAACCTATAAAAATCATTTTCAGACGGGCCGCTGTAAGTTTTTTTTTTTCATTTTTTACTCTTTTTTATTGGTCTCCTGGGTACGCGCTACAATCTTGGTGTCTGAAAACTGTGTTATTGGTATCTCAGGGCTATTATCTAACTACATTCCGGAAATCAGAAGGGCCGCTATGAGTCACCCATGTTGTTTTTTTGACATTTTTGAAAATGCGCTCAGATCATACGCTACGCGCAAAATGTCTGAAAATCGCATTTCTGGGTACAGGGTCATATAATCTATCGATTCCGTGCGGTCTTAGCCGAGCCGCTATAAGTCAAAAATCTTGGTCGCCATCTCTCGTACTACTATGAAGAAACTGTTCACGTGGAGTAAGGTGGGAAACTCTTGTTGCCTTCATTTCACGTAGAATAGATATAGGCGCCAATTTCCGTTTAATAGAAGGAGTAAAAAGTGGTTCAGAGAAATGTGTAGAAAACTGTGCAGTATTTCCACTTGTCGATGTCTGTGGAACAGGTTCTATTGATTCTGAAGCATAGTCAGGTGCATATATCTAATAATTCCTAAATGGGTAATAAGCCAATCAAAATTGAAGCTGGGCTTTGGTAATAAGTAATCGAGATCTGCGCTTGTGCGGCAATATAGAGAATAAAAATATTTTTTTAATTCTATCTCTCTCTGACACATCGTATTATGTCGTGAAACGTATGTCATTCTTAACTTCATGTGAATAGTTCCGATCGTAACCTCACAATTTAATGTGAAATGTTTCAATCGCTTTATTCCGTTTTCTTCAAGTCCTTAATATCATTGTTAACTCCTATTTATATTCTAAAATTGAAGTGAAAGTATTTAAGTGACATATTTTCATTCTGGATATCTATTTTCTGGCTGTCTTTCAGAATAAACATAACCTCTAAATTTCTCGCAATTTTTGAATTTCCAGTTGACGCAAGCGTACAACTCAAGCCTTACCAAAGATTTGGCTTCACTTTGAAAGTGTGAAAAGCAGGGGTATAATCCATATTGGTATTAGTAGATATATGGTCAGGTGTGATCCTAATGTCTATGAGGTTAAGTCTTCGTTACCTAGACAATCATCTATATCCTCAGGAAATGCATGCAAGTGTAGGTGGCGAACAGCATGTTCAGTAAAACAATCAGTTTTGAAATGAGCACTACAGATCATTCGACTGTTTTTGTGCAAGGCTTCTAAGGCTGCCTTATCATCCCAGTTTTCATTAGGGTAAGCCCAAACAGCCCATTTTCGGGCCCTGGAAAAAAACAAACAATTATGTATGTGCAAATCGCATCTTGTTGAAAAATTTCATAGATTCTGCGTGACTTGTGCTATTCGATGGGAATATGAAGGATTCGAAGCTTAGAAGGAATGTTCTCAATGTAAAACTTAAATAAGTACCTGTCTATATTTCGTCCATCAGGTTTTGGGAACCGATGAAAGGAACGGTTGGAATTTTTGCTTCTGTGTCCACATTTGGCACACTTACGCCTTGATTTAACAGAGAGCATGGTTGCAATCACCTGCGAGGAGGAAGAATACAAAAAAAAAATTGGTATTACCAGAGGTTGTCTCTAGTATTACCAAAAATAATACAGCTCATTCACTTTCACTAGTTAGGTAAGGTTATACCGGTTGACAAACGCGCAAACGTCAAAAGTGAAACTGCGATACTAGCCCTCCACTATTATTTCACCAGCAGAAGAGCGAACTAACACGGGTGCATTTCGAAGTCGGAAGTTGGAAGGGGTTGTTTGAACGTATTGAGCTGGTACAGACCTGGAGTCGCTACACAGGCCATAAAACAGCTGCAATAATACAGGGTCTTTCACGAGGAACCTCACCCATATTCATACGGGAAACTACTGAACGTATTTTCATGAAATTCAGCATCTATAAGTATTTCACGATGCTGATGAAATCTGAAATATTTTCAAGGCATGAGCACCTCCGGTTTTTCCGGAAATGACGTCAACTTCCGTTTTTCAAATTAGAACACCATTTTTTTATTGCAGACATAGATTCCTTAGAAAATTTCAAGTTATTTTGATGTAACATTTTTCAGTTTTGGTTGGAAAATTCTCTCTGAGCGGGAAAATTCGAAAAAAAAATCGAAAATAGAGCTCCGCTGAAACAAGAATAACTTCGAGGTTTTTGGATGGAAAATTTTCATTTTTGGGATATTTCAAGATGTAAGATTGATGTATCTGTTATTCGCAATAGCCGAAATCGGCCACTGTCCGAAATTTTTGCCCACAACGCGTTATGGGTATCCAAATTTACCCACGATGCGAATAGATGTTCTTTTTTCGAGCACTGAGTAAAGCAGAATACCCAGAACGCGTTGTGGGTAAATTGGATAATCCACAATGCGAATTCGATTTTAAATGCGCTTTCATTCTGCGTTGTGGACAATTCATTTTACCCACAACGGGTTGTGGGTATCGCACTTTACCCAGAAAGCGATGAACCAGAATTTGTCGTGGAAGTCAGTGTGCTGTAGGTTGAGTACTGGCAAGTACGAGAAGCCATTATCATGAGTATCTAACGTGAATAGATTACGCACCTTGTGAATTCACAAGTTTGATTGAAGGGCCTGTTTTCGAAATTATATCAATATGAAAACCTAATTTGAACAAAAACTACAAAGAAAACAGGATGGGCTTCAATTATCATCCAAAAAATATCGAAGATTGAAAAGATATGATTTATAAACAGTAGGCCAAAAAAAACTTGTTAACAAGGAACGTTCAGGAAACCAATCTGGCTTTATAAAATGCAATTGTTTGAAAGGATGTCAAACTAAGGCGTGTGAATGTGTGAAATTGAATATAAAATATAATTCAAGATTTCATAAAAGTACTTGTGAAAATAAATAATACCTATTTGTTTTTAGTTCTAATAAGTTGTTGATATATCGTTTTGTTTCACCTTTATGAACTTTCAATATAAGTAAGAAGAGAAATAACGGCATGCAGACAATTGGATATTTTTTGAAAATTATTTCTCTTCTTAATTATATTCACAGACGTTAAACTTATTCTAATTTCAATATAAGGTTTTTTGTAATCATTGTTTTACTTGAAACGTATTTTGGGTAAAGCGAAATGGACAGATAGCTTTTTTCTTTTGTGTCCAATTTTTCAATGAGTTATCAGTATTATATCATACATTTCATTTGCTGCACTTTGAAAATCTAGGCCAGATTGGTTTGCTAAACGTCCTATGTTAACAAGTTTATCCTTCTCTCCACCAATTAATGGATCAAACAGTTTTAATCTACGATATTTTTTGAATGATAATTCAAGTCCATCCTGTTTTCTTCATAGTGTCACTTTGGTTTCATACATAATCTCTAAATGAACTCCGTCTCGTAATAATAATGACCTGTTCACTTAATTTTTGTTCGAATTCAGCTTCCATATTGAAATATTTTCGAAAACACGCACTAAAACCAAAACACAGTCAAACCAATTTCAAGAAATCACAAGGTATCCAGGCACTGTGGTAAGTAATCTATTCATGCTACTCGTAATACTCGCTACTCGTAATACTCGCTACTCGTACCTGTTAGTACACAACCTACAACAGGCTGACTTCGACGACAAATCCTGGTTCATCGCTTTCTGGGAAAAGTGCAATGCCCAGAACGCGACGTGGGTAAAATGAATTGTCCACAACGCAGAATGAAAGCGCGCTAAAATTGTATTCGCATTGTGGATTATCTAATTTACCCACAACGCGTTCTGGGTATTCTGCTTTACTCAGTGCTCGAAAAAAGAACATCTATTCGCATCGTGGGTAAATTTGGATACCCATAACGCGTTGTGGGCAAAAATTTCGGACAGTGGCCGATTACGGCTATTGCGAATAACATATCCACTTTAAAAATCGAAATCGCGATTCATGATAGAGGTGGATGAAAAAATCGCTTTCAAAGTTAGGGATGACAAAATCGTGAAAAATCCATTTTTTCAAATTAGAACCCCATTTTTTTATGGCAGATATTGAATCTACGTTAAAAAATAATGTGAGTGTATATAATGTGGTGTATCACACCCTTGCCCTAAAGTGGATATTAACTCAGAAAATATCCAACAAATCTGTAAAAAAATTTTATTTAAAAAAAGCATAAAACACTACAATTTTCAACATCGACCATAAATATACCATATGTATGAGATATTGTTTGATAATGTTAGAGCTGTCTGCTCGTCTTAAGTTTTACTGATTGAAATAGCTGCCTTAGCATCTCAATTTCTTTCTGTTGCTGACTATTTTTCTCTAGCTCCTGTTCGTATTTAATTTTCCAATCAATTTCTCCTAAATATCGAAGATTATCTGAAAACCAAAAAATTGAGATTGAGAATATACGAATAATAATAATCAATTCAGTAAGAACTGAAAGAAACGTGTTGGAGACGTGGAAAAATGTGTACTCACCAAGTTTGGGTCCCAGATTACGAAAATGAAAACGGGAAGTTTGCAGTCCTCTTAGTTTTTCCAAGAAAAAATCCCAAAGTTACGTTTGGAAGGTAAGGTTATACATAGTTCTAGCCAGTTTTCTTGTATTTTCTCAATCAAGACTCACTGTAAATGTTTTATTTCTGAGTCCTACTCTAATTAATAAACTGAAATAATATCAAAAAGTACTGTTCTTAACCCACAAACCACCGGGTTCCATGTGCGAGCAGTGAAATGCTCGTATATATGGACGGAGTGAAGTACCGACCCGGCGCGTCTCCAGGTGGCGGATAGGAGGTGGCCTCCAACGATGACTGTATATGAGGACGAGGCCTGCAGGGAAATAGAATCGGCTCGTTGTGCCTAAAAACTCAACTGGTAGCCTTTTAATACCTTGCCGCGGACCAACTTCTCCTGTCCCGGCTGTAGTATCGTGGCCTAGGGATTGCACCAGGATTACGATGCCAGGTGGGATCCCGAGCTCACCTCGGGACCATCCTGTAATACCAATATTCCTTGGCTGTCTGTGGTCATGTCTCGCGGGCCAATGGAATGGGGGGGGGATCTTGGCTTGACCGCCTAGACCGAGAGGAAACAACCTCATTAAAAATTCTAAATCCACGGTGGGAAACCAGGCCAAGGGATGCGTGGCTAGATAGAGGACTAGTCTCCACTGGTTTCAACCTTGGAGCACCAGGGGGAACTCCATTGTATTAAACCCCTTACCTCTGCATGCGGGGCTCTGCAGAGGTGGACTGTTCAGACCCTTGCTTCTCGTGGGACCAAACATGGATAGGGAAAAAAATAAAAACACCACCGGAAAAGGGGTGGAGAAATCCTCCGCCTCTTCTTCCGGGCACCCTTCACAGGGGAAGGTCAATAGACCGAAAAAAGCGCGACTGCCATTCCAGTTGCCCCAACTGGGACAACCGGGTGGCAGGGACGACCCGCTAAGGAGGGGTCTTAGTGGGGCGGGAGTTCGGAGGTACCTGCGACTCCTCCACCAGGGTGTTAAACCTGAGGAGGCTAGGAAGCAGGCCCTTCGGCGCCCGGCTCCGGAGACCACTCCTTCGAGTAGCAAAAGAGGCCCGGAGCTTATGACACCTCCGCAGCGGCCTCCAGCAAAGAAGCTGAAGACGGCTGCAGCAAAAACTGGGCAAGCCACCGGTTATGCAGCAGCTGTCGAAGCAAAGAAAACCTCCAGGGTAGGAATTATGCCCAAGGACTACCCCAAGGCTACCCTGGAGGCCGAGCATTTTTCCTCCCTAGAGGATATTTTAGTGGAGGGGATGTGCCAGAGCCAGGAAAGGGGGATCCACTTTGCTGGCGTTCATTTCAAAAATGGAATGATGCTGGTAGACTGTGGATCTCAGGGATCTGCGGAATGGATCAAGCGATCAGTTCCGCAATTGAAATCTTGGAAGGGGCCTGAGTTGGTGGTGCTAGAGGGAGACGACATCCCCAAGCCCACCAACATCACGGTCTTCTTTCCAAGAAGCCAAGAGATGGAGTCTGAGAAAATCCTCAGACTCGTGGAAGTTCAGAATGCAGCCTAAACTTCTTGGGTGCATCCCAGTCTCAGGGCTGAAGAGTAGAATTGTCCCTGCGGTGGGTTCAGTGGACGTGGAGATGCCCTCCACATCCCGGGAACACAAAACGCAGGGAGAAAAGGAAGACGCAAGTCTGGGTCAACCCGGTGGCTCTACCGGGACGCCAATGGAAGCGGAGATTCTCTCTGCTTTCCGGGGAACCGAGCTGAGCTGCCCGGTGGCCGAAGGTACCGACTCAGATTCCGGAAGGGAAATACCCCACAAGGAATCTGAGGAGGGACAGGAGAAGATGAAGGTTGGGGCGTAAAGGGACTGGGTACCCACCATCCCTCCCCCCAAATATCAATAATCATCTTCTCAAGAGTATTACAAGCAAACCTGCATCACGCGAAGGGATCTTCAGCGGTGATTGCAAGGTTATTTGCGAGACTGCAATTGAACATTGCTCTGATCCAGGAACCCTGGATCAACAAAGAAGGCCAAATCCTGGGCTTGGGATGCAAAGACTCAAGACTGGTTTATGACCAAAGGCAAACGTCTCCACGTGCCTGTGTGCTCATTAGAAGCAATATCAAGTATACTTGTGTTTCAGAATATATGTCTCGGGACCTAATTCCGATTATGGTACACCTCAATGTTGGGGGCACTGACCGAGACATTGTCTGCAACAGCAGAAAGTTGCCAATCATAATTGGATGTGATGTCAACGCACACAATACTATCTGGGGCAGCACGAACAATAACACCAGAGGTGAGTGCTTGCTTGAATATCTCTTGGCTAACAATCTCGAGACATTGAATGTAGGGACTACACCAACTTTTGTCACGAGAGCAAGAGAAGAGGTCCTGGACGTGACAATTGTCAACGTCGCTGCCAGGAAGAATGTCACTTCCTGGAGAGTGATGGATGAACCTTCACTCTCTGATCATAGAATTATCGAGTTTAAGGTGGAGGGAGACACTACCTCGCCACCCGTGATTCGACATCCTAGAAAGACAGATTGGTTTCTTTATAGGAGCCATCTGAAGAATAATTTGGATCAAATCGTAATAGGGCGGGAAAAACACCGTTGTTACGATTTAGAGCAACATGTTGAGCAGGCAAGCGAGGCAATGATGGAGGCTTTCTACTCCAGCTGCCCATTGACCAAAGCTCGATCAAGTAAAGAAGCTCCTTGGTGGAATGACAACCTGTCAAACCTCCGAAAAGAAGTCCGTCGGCTCTTTAATAAAGCAAAACGAGACAGTAACTGGCAAGGGTACACTGAGAAACTTACTCAGTACAACAAGGAAATCAGGAAGGCCAAAAGACTTAATTTTCAAGCCTTTTGTGAAAGCTTCACTTCCACTCCCACAGCAGCCAGACTTCAGAAAGTCATGGCAAAAGGGGGAACTAACCCCACTATGTCGCTCAAAAGGCCAGACGGTTCGTACACTGAAGGAGAGAAGGAACGATCCATTCTTCTTCTCGAAACACACTTCCCGGGTAGTGAACCAATAAGTAATACTGTAATAGCAATGAAGCACACCAAGAACTCCCGCAAGGAGGACTGGGACATTGCTAAGAGTATATTCACAAGGCAACGACTCGAATGGGCAATAAGCACCTTTCAGCCGTATAAATCCCCAGGAGTAGAGGGGGTGTTTCCGATACTCCTGCAGAAAGAAGTGCAGGAGATCCTACCTCATCTACTGAAGATCACAAGAAGCAGCTTAGCATTGGGTCAAATACCTGAAAAGTGGAGAAGGGCAAAAGTAACCTTCATTCCCAAAGCAAGGAAAAAGGACGGGACTGACCCTCGTTCCTTCAGACCCATTTGCCTGACATCGTTTCTTCTTAAAGCGATGGAGAAAGTCGTAGATAACTACATAAGAACGGAGCATCTGGAAAAAACACCACTTCACAATTCTCAGCATGCTTACAGAGCGGGACGTTCAACGGAGACCGCCTTGTATCAGCTGACTGAAGTCATCCAGAGAACTCTGAATAACAAAAAATCGCCATGTGTGCCTTCCTGGATGTATCTGGGGCCTTTGACAACACAACACACGTGTCTGTCAGAGATGCACTTGAGAGGCGAGGAGTGAATAATACCATCTTAAAATGGATGTATGAGGTGTTAACGACGAGAATAGCTGAGACTTCGATGGGTGAGCAATCCGTCTTCGTCAAAGCTACTCGTGGAACACCTCAGGGTGGGGTGTTATCCCCCCTCCTATGGAGCCTGGTAGTGGATGAACTTCTACACAGGCTAACGGAGCTTGGCTTCGAATGTGTAGGCTATGCTGACGACATAGTATTAATAATTAGAGGCAAATTCGAAGGCACTCTCTACGACCTATTGCAGAAGGGCCTTAGAATCATTGAGCAGTGGTGCTTGTCAGTGGGGCTTAACATCAACCCAACCAAGACCACATTGATTCCGTTCACTCGGAAGAGGAAACTTCCAGCCATGAAAACGTTAGTATTAAACGGAAATATCTTGGAGTGGGGTTCTGAAGTCAAATACCTAGGAATAACACTAGATAGCAAACTCCTGTGGAATAAGCATGTTGATAATGCTACTGGCAGAGCTACAAGAGCTCTGATGGCATGCAGGCGTCTATGCGGCAGGAACTGGGGCTGTAACCCAAAAGTACTGCGATGGATGTACGTCATGATTGTAAGACCTATAGTCACATATGGGGCAGTAGCCTGGTTTGCTAAGGCAAGTCAGGCAAGTACGAGGAAAATGCTCGATAAAGTACAAAGGCCTGTGTGTGCATCACGGGAGCTATGAGAACGTGCCCAACCAGGGCGCTTGAGATCATCACAGACCTCACACCTCTACATCTAGTGATTGATAGGGTAGCCCATGAGGCCATCCTCAGAGTATCTAAAGAAGGAGCAGGCAATGAGAAAGTCAGGTTTCGGAGAGCTTGGTCCTCTCTGAATGACTACACCTCATCTGCAAACCTTCCTAGTGATGTAATGATCAAGAAAGTAAGCACTGAGAAGAACTTCAGTACACTGCTAAGTAAAAGAGAGGATTGGGAAAGGGAATACACCAACTACAATCTCAAAGAAAATACAATGAAATGGTATACAGATGGTTCTAAAACCGCTACAGGAGCTGGCGCTGGGATATACGGGACAAGTACCATGTGCACTATTGTTAGACTTCTGTACAAGCGTCCTTCAAACGGAAATACTTGCAATCGCAAGATGTCTAGATATAAATCTAGAAAGAAACTATCAGAAGTGCGATATTGCTATTCATACAGATAGTCAAGCTGCTATTAAAGCACTGAGCTCCTACGTCATTGACTCAAAGCTGATTTGGGAGTGCCGAAACAAACTCAATGAGGTAGGCAAGAAGAATAAGGTCTCTTTAATCTGGGTTCCCGGTCATTTGGGAATCGTAGGAAACGAAGAGGCCAATACACTGGCCAGAAAGGGCGCACGGGCACCACTCACTGGCCCAGAACCCTTCTGTGGTATAGGAAAATGCACCTATAAGAAGGAGTTTATGCTGAAGGAGAAAACCGGAAGAGAAAAACTCTGGCGGAATCTCCCAGGGATGGATCACTCCAAAAAGTTCCTCCGGAACTTTGAAACTGTTAGATCCAAGAAATATCTGGATCTCAGTAAAAACCAACTTCACCTACTCACTGGCTTTCTCACAGGACATTGTCGCCTAAAAAAGCATCTGTTGAGAATGGGTTTATCAGACACTGATGAGTGTAGATTCTGTGGGGAGGAGGAAGAAACTCCTATTCACCTGGTTACGGAATGCTATGCCATTGCAAGCCAAAGGAAAGAGTGCTTTGGACAAGAAACTTGTAGAAGTGGGGAGTTATCCTCCTTGAAGCCGTCCCAGATTCTGGATTACATCAAATCTCTGGAACTGGAGGGCGAGCTGCCCATACAGCACACGACATCCATTGGACGTCCATTTTACGACCATATCAAGTCCAAACGTCCATGGACGTTGAATGGATGTCCATTGTACTTACAATTGTTGACGTCCATTGGTTGTTACGAACGTACGTCCATTGTACATACATATAATGTCCAAAAATATATATGAATTTTCTGTTTGAATCTCATCTATTTTCCCTGTTCCAAATGAAAATCAATAGTATTTCCGAACACAATCTTCAAATAAAATTTGTTCAATGGTGCATTTTGTTCGTCCAGTTAATGTACATTTCTGGACGTCCATTGTACATCCAACAGTGAACATTCATTGTACGTCCAATTCAGATACATTATTAATGGTGCATATTTTGTTCGTCCAGTTAATGTACATTTCTGGACGTCCATTGTAAATCCAACAGTGAACATTCATTGTACGTCCAATTCAGATACATTATAGACGATTCGCAGATGAGCGCCATATCGGCCATGTTTCAGACCGAAACGAAAGTTAATTCCAGAAGAAATTATTCCAAAAAGAAAATAAATCAGTAAAACTGAGATAATTCAGATACCGCGTGCATTGATATAAATATCAACAACTGATATCTGATTAATCTCAGTTTTACTGATTAATTTTTCCTTTTGGAATAATTCCTTCTAGAATAAACTTTCGTTGGATAATTATTATTTTCGGACATACCGATAACTATGTACGATTCTCACGCTGCCGCCTTCATGTTTCTTATGTGAAAACTCACATTCTTGCTTGCTGAGGAGATAAGCCCGCTCCACACTCATGGCGCGAATCTTGCCAAGAATTCTTGCCGTGAACCTGGCCAAGAATTCGCGTCCAAATAAGTCATCCACACTCACACAAATATTCGCACTTTGGTTCACGGCATCCTCGCTGTCTGCGAAGATTTTCCGCCCTATAAAAAAGGTTCATTCTGATAATAATCAAGCAATTCTCATTTCACTTATCTCCTCTAAATCTAATCTAATTCCACTTCATTGCTACAAGAAAACCATTCATTTCAAAAGCGAATAAAGACAGTGAACAAGCATTAAATCATTACTGCGCTGGTACCGCGAACGCCTGTGAGTGTGGATGGAACATTTGTGCTTAGGCGCGAAGCCTTTGTCGCGGGACAGGAGACCGCAACGAAAAGCCCGCTACACACTCATGGCGCGAATCTTGCCAAGAATTCTTGCCGTGAACCAGGCCAAGAATTCGCGGCCAAATAAGTCATCCACACTCACACAAATATTCGCACTTTGGTTCACGGCATCCTCGCTGTCTGCGAAGACTTTCCGCCCTATAGAAAAGGTTCATTCTGATAATAATCAAGAAATTCTCATTTCACTAATCTCCTCTAAATCTAATCTAATTCCACTTCATTGCTACAAGAAAACCATTCATTTCAAAAGCGAATAAAGTCAGTGAACAAGCATTAAATCATTACTGCTCTGGTACCGCGAACGCCTGTGAGTGTGGATGGAACATTTGTGCTTAGGCGCGAAGCCTTTGTCGCGGGACGGGAGACCGCAACAAAACGGAGAACGCCGCGAAGCGCGAACGTGACACAAGAAAGTTATCCACACTCGCGTTCGCGGTATTGGCCGACGTTCTTGCCATGAGTGTGGAGCGGGCTAAACGGAGAACGCCGCGAAGCGCGAACGTGACACAAGAAGGTTGTCCACACTCGCGTTCGCGGTATTGGCCGACGTTCTTGCCATGAGTGTGGAGCGGGCTATACAGTGACTATATTACCATGTAGTCACTGGAAGGAGAAAATGAGAGATATGCCATCTATCTTCGACCGCGTAACTTCGAGAGCGAATTGTTTGTCTAATTCATAACTAGATGTCGCCATGCGGTAGTCTTCCCCCAGAACGATCTTCCGTTTTGTTTTAAGAGGACCTTCGTTCCGCTGCATAGATCCGTTGATCCGTACAAGATCATGAAATGATGTTGTTGGAACATTCGCTAGGTTCCTGGATGATGATGTGTGGCATTGTGGCTTGTGGCAAGCTGATTAGAACGAGTCAGATCCCAAGGCTGAAGGCGTGTGATGACTGATGATGTTATAGGTTATATAGGTAATAGGTATATCTACCAGCTACCTCTACTAACTACTAGATATACCTTTAACACTAGATATTATCTAGTAACGCCGTATCTGATTAATTTCAGTGTTACTAAATAATTAACTGGATTTAAATTGCTTTGAATATTTCTTTATATTATGAACAATAATAATAAACATTGTTCATACAATGTACGTACATATGACATGCAATGGATGTCCAAGATAGGCACAATGTACATCCATTGGACGTTATCTGAACTTGAATTGTACGTCCAAAGTGGTGTCCTGGACGTCCCATGAACGTCCTTTGGATGTACTATGTACCAATTCTGGACATCCTATGGATGTCTCGAACATCCATAATAAATGTCCATTGTTCATCCAATGTACGTACATGTGCATCCAATGTACGTACAATGGATGTCCAAGATAGGCACAATGTACATCCATTTGACGTTATCTGGACTTGAATTGTACGTCCAAAGTGGTGTCCTGGACGTCCCATGAACGTCCTTTGGATGTACTATGTACCAATTCTGGACATCCAATGGATGTTTCGAACATCCATAATAAACATCCATTGTTCGTCCATTGTACGTACATGTGCTGTGTGGGTGTAGGAGGCGCGATGATAACAGCTCTGTCAGGGGGCACAATAGACCTTAAGGTCGCAGTGAACTGTAACCCCTTTTTACTATAACTACTATATACAGGGTGAGTCTTTGACTTGTACATATATTTTAACTGTAGATTCTTTAGGCCAAAATACACCTTTTTTTCATTTTCCATTTTTCCGAATTCGGCTCTGTTAAAAAGATATAGCCATTTGAAAAAAAAATTGTGCTAAATGCGTCCCTGATATTATTCTCTACAAACACCTCAAAGTTCATATTTTTCCATTGAAATTGATGTGATTATTAGATATTCTGGGTGATACATTTAGAAAATACTCAAGCACTAACCTTATTTGAATAAGAATGTTACAAACACGATATTTCCTAACAAAAACGCTAAGTTTTGTCCATCATTTCTGCAATTGAAATACCATATTTCTCACACCAAAATAAGTTCCTTCTTCGATTTTCCTGAAGATTAGTTTGTAAACACTAATAATTTGTTCATATTTGCCTCGATACCTTGAAACTATCTTATAAAAATTAGTTTCTCACTAACCTATCCTAACTCCATTAATCAAAGTCATATGATTCGAGGTCAATGACCTAACCTAATCCATTCCTCTGTGATAGTGATCACAGAATTCTAGAGAAGACGATGCCAGATTGTGTTGATTTTCTCAGTAAAAAATGGTATAGGCGAACTCAAGAAAGCAGAACGTCCCCTATCGTTAACGGAAGAACTAGTTTTGTTCACTTTTCGCTAAAGGCTTCTACGCATTGCTCTTTGGAAATGCCAAACGAGTAGTTCTGATTCTCGCCGATCTAAATTTCAGTCGTGGTGCGCTGCCGGCTGCGATGTAGCCGCCACGCAAGACAAGCCGTTGTCAAAGACTCTTTGACGTTGTTCTGTGTCTCATCACACTATCACAGGCCAGCCAGTCTGTGATAAAATGAACGACGCTTAAACGCGATAACCTTTCTACATGGATTCAATTCATTTATTTATTTACTCGCAGAGAATAAAGCAAACAGGTGTGAGGTGATGCTTGTGATTTGTGATGTGAAAACCGTGTAGGGTCGATTAAAAATTCCAAGAGGATATTGTTAAGAAGATAGATATTTTCCTGAAGGTCTGGTATCAACAAATTTTCAATAGAAACTTGCTTATAAACTGTGTAATTTCATGCTTCTCGGAATTCAGTTGATAAACATTGACAACATTGTTAATTTGTTAAGAGACCAGAGAAGAAACAATATTCGATGATATTTGATCCAGGGAAGCATTCAGATTTTTTATGAAATTCATGATTTTTTCCTCAAATTTCTTCGTATACATTTAGGAATAACTCGAAAACGACGCGTTTTATTGAAAAAATATAGGAATACTTTTATTCTCTAAAATGGTTGATTCTTTCGAAAATATGAACCGTTTATCCTTTTCAAGTGATTTGATATTGTTTCTGCATGAATTTATTCGAACTAGGAGAGATATTGAATAAGTTTCGATTGAGGAATATGCACCATGAATAGAGTAAAGAATCAACCAAAATTCAGTTCATTTGAAATAACGGTTCCGAAGATATGAACACCAAAGTGTTTTTTTCGTGGATTTTCGACACCCTGTATCTCCCAAACCAAACCGAATTTTGAAAAATGGCATGGAAAAAAAGTGTTTCGTTTGATGAGAGGAATCTACAGTTAAAATATATGTACAAGTCAAAGACTCACCCTGTATAACTATAACCCACAAACCAAGAAAACTTCAAAAACCGTACACACTACAAATACTACAATGTAAACAACGTATATGTTAATTGTACGTCACAACATGGATGCCAAAAAGTGGTGGGGTGAAAGGGCGCTGACCGGTGTTAGAGTATCCGTGGGCATAGGTATAACAATTTGGAGTTTACACCATGTGACATGTCAAGTTCGATTGAAAATCTACAGGGTGGTATTTTTAACTGAAACACTGTCCCTTGATTTCCATCAGAACTTTTTTCTGGTGACTCAATGATAATTCTAAAAATTGTTAGATGAAGCTTTGTTTCTCTGTTGAACTTGATGGTTTTTTATAGTTTTGTCGAATCTGCTACCGATTACCGCAAACCAAAATTGAACGATTCTCGCGAAATCCCCAGAAAAAATCGTACACCGCATTGACACATAACACTCAACTATACAGAAGCGTCTTCCTGCCTTCTCGCCAAAACTTTATTAGATGACGCTTGTGTCATGCTAGATAGTATACTCCATTCACTTTTAATTATAAAGTATCGCGGTTAGCCATGATTTAGGTTTATCAAGTTCTTTCACTTAGAACTGACGCAGGTTGGTACTCGTGAAAATCAACCGACATTGTCAAGTCTACTTTCTATTTACTCTTTTTTAACTTTGTAAATGGAGTTAGTTCCTTTAATGTAAGGTTTAACTGTGACACAAGGCTTCGTAGTACTACTACATTTTCATAGTGGAGTATTTCAAGTTGTGCAAAAAGGTATTTCAATGTCTTCTGTAGGTATTTCCTGAGAATTTGGAAGGGTGGAGAATTCCATAGGTTCGTCTGTTCCGTTCGTTTTTCTTGGTTATTCGAGTACTTTCATTCTTTTTCCGAATTAACTTTCACAACACTCGTTTCTTAATTTCCGTATAATGAAATAGCATAACTTAATCTTCCAACCATTCTTACATACGTGAAATTATTTTTATTATTTTTCAATTTGTGTCTCGACTGCAGAGGTCATTGACATGGTAACAGCCTAATCAAGAACAATATCACAAAGAATTTTGAGTCTGGGTGTACAGTTGAGTTGCCTTATGATATTTCAACAGGTTTTCAAAGTTTGTGGTGTTGTGTAGGATTTCTTTTAGGTTCAGCTCAATTTTGTGGATTCTTCTTTGGTTTCCGTACTGCGGGCACTCTACCAGGAAGTGAGGAATCGTCTGTGGGGTGTCGCAGTGGGAGCACATTGGGGGGTCTTGTTTCTCATAAGGTAGCCGTGGCTGAGTCTATACAGTGTCCAATACGAAGTTCCGAAGTTGTCTAAGTACAGCTTGTTCCTTCCTTGTCATTGCTGGTAATTGGATGGGCTTCCATACGGAGTCTTGTATACTACGTAGTTTTCCTCTGGAGCTGCTCCATTGTGCCTGCCATTGTGCGTTGACTGATCTTCTGAAATGTGAGCTGAGGTCTTGTGGGAGTTGGATGTGCTTTATTGTGCAAAGGTTGGAGTTTGAAGCTTCTTTACAGGCTCGGTCGGCGGTTTCGTTGCCCTCAATTCCCACATGAGATGGAACCCAGATTAAAACAATTGTTGATCCAAGTTGTGAGATTGGGTTTGAATCTTGTCAGCAATGGGATGTTGGGAGTAGGGGTCCGATATTGAATGTATAGAGGCCAGTGAGTCAGTGCACATTGCGACCTTTTTAGAGGTGTGGTGAGGAGTTTTCAAAGCTTGTAGGATGCCAAAAAGTTCGCCTGTTTGAACACATGATATTGCCGAGATCTGCGGTTGTTTTAGGATATTGTTTCGATCAGTATTTGCGCATCCTACCGAGGTTTCAGATTTGGAGGCATCTGTGTATAGGACTTCATCGAACGAGTATTTCTCTAGTATCTCTCGGAAAGACTTTCGAAAAAGTACGTTTGGAACATCATATTTTTTGTGCTGGCTAAGTGATATGTCAACGATTGGTAGGAATTTTATTCAAGGGGCAGTCTGAGAGATACAGAAGGTAGTGGTCGCAGAGAAAGAGATGGATGTTGAGAAAGTTTCAATTAGTGCTGGAAGAGGCAGGCATCGTGTGCTGTTTGCTGCTAATCTCTCTGGGGAATTAATTAATGTGTAGAAAGGGTTACTTGGGTAAGCTGGTACTCTGGCTGCATATGTTAAGAGCAGTTTTTGGCGTCGAAGTTGGAGAGGAAGTTCATGGGACTCACAGTAGAGACTCAGTGCTGGGGTTGAGCGGAAGGCTCCGATGGAGATTCTAAAGGTAGTATTATGAACGACGTCCAGAGATCGGAGAGTGTTTTTCGAAGCTGAAGTGTACATTATGCAGCCCTAATCCAGTTTTGAACGAATTAGGGCTCTGTAGACTCCGAGAAGTACTCTTTTATCGGCACCCCATCGGTAGTGGGCCAACGTTTTGAGGATGTTTATCTTCTTCAAACAGCTACCTTTTAGTTTTTGTGTATGATGTTTCCAGGAGAGCGCTCAGTCGAAGGTCAGGCCCAGAATGGTTAGATTGTTCACTATATGTTCACCGAATTGAAATCCACTAGATTCTGACCAGAGTTTGAGAACATTCAAGGCGTATTGTAAGAGGGTACTGTTAGTACCTAGTAGTGTTTTTCCCATGGCAGTACAGATACAGGTCATCAGCAAATATGGAGAGTTTGACTAGTATAGATATGGAGTTGTCTACATCGTTTATGGCAATCAGGAAGAGGTGTTGTACTAAGTACAGAGCCCTGGTCGAGTCCGTTCTCAACGAAAAATTGTTTTGATGCTTTTCCGTTAGCAGTAACTGAAAATGACCTGAAGGAAATAAATTTGACTAGGAACTGTAACATATTCCCGAAGAGGCCGATTTTTCTAAGATTTCGTGAGATGGTGGAGGTCTTCGTTTCGTTGTGGAGAAAGCACTCTCGATATCTAATGCAACTGCAATGACATCTTGGTTTTGGTGCAGCGAGTTGGCGATGTGGGTTTGTAGGGAAAATAGGTTGTTCATGGTGCTTCGGTGAGTTCTGAAGCTCGACTGGTATTTGTTCAGAAGGTTGTGCTTTTCAAGATACCAGAGACGCCGACGATTAACCATCTTCTCCAACAGCTTACACATAGTGCATGTGAGCGAGATCGGTCTGAAGGAGCTCGGGCAAGAGTCAGTTGTACCTCCTTTCCTGACTGAAATAATGGTGGATCTTTTCCAGAGGGATGGGAATTTTTGAGTCGTCCCTATGTTGTTATACAGCTTCAGTATTATCTCTAGGGAATTGTTATGCAGGTGTTTTAGGAATATTACTGGTATATCATCAGGACCAGCTGCTGAATTTTTGAATGACTGAAGAGAGTAATTTAGTTCAGTCATGGTGAATGGCAGGTTTAACTCATTGTAATCGGCAGATGGTGATGGAAAATTTTCTTCAGAATTGAGGGGGTTGACAGGTGTTTGGTTTGTGGTAGTTCTGAGTAGAAGTATTGCCCAAGAACATCGACTATTTCTTGGCTGTCCGTGTTGATTGTGTTGTTGTATCAAATTGCTGGGATTTTGTATGCAGTGCTCTTCCCCTGTATCTGGTGAATTTCTTTCCATACTAAATTGCTCGGTGTGTTAGGTGATATGGAATTTACATACGTGGCCCAGGAACTTTTCTTGGAGTCTTTGAGTGTTCTTCTGCATATAGCTCTGAGTTTCTAAAATTTGACTAGATTGTCTTGGCTACGATCTCTTCGGAATTTATTCAACGCAGACTTACAATTCCCTACAGCTTCGGCGCATTGGTCATTCCACCATGGAATGGTCCTTCTTGAATGATTGAATGAGTATTTCTTCACATGCGTCTCTGCACCTGATGCTTTGATGCCCGTCAAGTGCTCGACAGCTTCCTCGAAGTTGTCGGAGAGGGCAAGTTCATTGAGTTGTTCATTTCTGGTCAGACCGAATCCAAATCATTCCCTGCTTTATTCTCAATTTTTTTTATGTTATGCGCTATTTTCGGAGTATTATTCGTGATCAGTATCGGAAAATGATTGCTGTCATAAAGACTATCGAGGGTTTCCAGTACGAGCATCACATAGGCTGATGTCGATGTTCGAGAAGGTGGAGGACACGTTGAAAAAGGTGGCACTGCCCGTATTCAGAAGATATAAACCGAGGTTGTTGATAACCTCTTCCACTGCGTGTCCTCTACCAACGGTATTGGTGGATCCCCACATTACACAATAAGCGTTAAAGTCTCCGACCAGTATAAAGGGTTCTGTTAGTTGACATATGAGGTCTTGGAGGTCTGTTCTCGTGATGTTGAAGTTTGGAGGAATGTACAGGGAGCATATCGTCATTTTCTCCAGGAGGAAGGCTGTTGCAGCAACTGCCTCCAAGTTGGTGCTTAGATGGAGTTGGTAGAAAAAAATATCGTCTGAGATGAAGACCTATGAGCCGCCACTAGCTCTGGTACACTCGGCTCTGATGTGATGGTAGGAAGTGTAATGTTTGGGGTTATACACTTTGTTCACTTTGATATTGGATTGGTCTCTTGCAGACATAATGTGTCTGCAGATGTCTCTGAAATTATTTGGTGATACCCTCTAGTCGAGGAAAGAAACCGTTACAATTCCATTGCAGGAGATTGAATGGTTATAGTGTAGTATTATTGTGATGGGGGAGCTGACTGTTAAGAGGAGTCGGAAGGCCATTCGTCGTCGCTAGTTTCGAATGGGGTAGATGGCGTGATACTTGGGATACTGTCTGTTTCAACTGAGCTATTTGCGATTTACTCCTTGATTTTCTTGGATATGCGTGTGAATCGGTTTTTCATTGATCTTTCGTAGAGGTGTGGGTATATAACTTGGCCAATAAGAACAATTGTTTAGAACAAACCTCGAAAAGTTAAAAAAAATACCATTTGAGTGATGGTTTCGATCATTCTTTCCGCTCCAGTAAGAAATCTATTGTAAATTTACCTATTTCTTCATCCTAATAAATAACTGAAAAGTATTCACTCTTGAATAATAGGAATGATCAATTTTATCCTTCTAAACGAGGTTTCACGAGAACAATCAGAAAAAGAAGGAAAATTGTTGTCCAGCCGACATCCGTTTCCATCAGAAGAAAGAATGTTCTAAATGGCCGAAGGAAACAGCAAGCAGAAAGACATACTGCTAGCTTCACGAAAAAGAAATGAAAAGCTCTACATAACTCAACCAAATGCTTCAAGGAAAATATAATTTTGGGGGATAACAAATTCGTTGAATAATTCTTTCAAACTCATAGTTGTTTATATCTATATGTAAAGTAATTTTTCTACTCCTCCTATAGAAAGTGACGAAATTCGTACATAGAACCACATATGTAACTGCATATTTTAAGCACTGTGCAACGTAAAACTGTGTGATTTAGCTAACCTTAAACAGAAAGCACGCTCGAAGGCCAATACGGTGAATCTGTAAAGTGGAACGCACGGCAAATAACCAATAAGATAGAGCCTTTAGTAGTTACCATGGAAACGAAAAGACGCCATTAGTTTCTGACGTTTCGTGAATGTATCGCGAATTGTTACCAGTTTTTGGATTTGCCAAGATTTTTTGAAGATAAATCCCTCATAACGAATAATGATTGTCGTGAACAATGTCCAGTGGCAGCGAAGATTAATTGTGCACACCTCCCGATATAGTGGAAAGAGCGAAAAATGCTTCATATAATTTATTACCCGCAAAATCCCGTGGAAGATACGATCAAGTTTATCATAAATTCATGGATTGGAAGCTGAAACACTAAATTTACGGAAAATGTTTAGTAAGCATATTTTGAAGAACTGTCCAAAACAATGAAGCCATCGTCCCTTTGGTCAATTTATTCGATGCTAAGGTCAACAATAAACATGAAACATGATAACGTTAATATTGAGTCTTATCCTAAACTGTTGGCTTTACTCAAAAAAAAAAAATCAGATGGTTTCAAGAGTAAGAAATCGAAAACGTTGACATCAGAAGAAATCAATGTCTTTCTTCAAAACGCTCCATCAGATAGCAGATAATTGCTGACGAAGGTACACGAATTATATATAAATAAACAGGCAAATATTGATACTTTTTCATTCCAGGTGGTTTTAATTATCGGTATTAGTAGGACTTGTAGAAAGCAGGAGATACGAAACTTGAAGCCTGAAGACGTGGAGGATACGGGAAAATATCTGATAATTCATATTGCAGATTCAAAAAAGAAAACGCAACATTCATTTGTCGTTTCCGAGTCCTTTTATCCGGTTTGTAAAAACTACCTTCCTTTTTGAATCCCAAGCAATACACAGGCCATTGCTTTAGGCGTTCTTCTGTCACAATTTTAGTAGATGCTGGTGGCGATATGCTAGCATTGAAGAGACACGGCGGTTGGCGGTCATCAGCAGTGGCCGAGAGTAATGTGGATAATTCTATGAAAAACATGACTGCAAACTCATCAAAAATTACATGTGCCATTTATAATAGAAGAGAAAATAATGATATTATTTTTGAAAATACAGAAAATCAGAATACCAACCTACCCTCTCTTGTTTTTAATAATTGCACAGTAAAAATTAATAATAATTATTACAATCAAAATGTGAACTAAACAACAGAAACTTATTATAGTTGTATGATTTTTTGTCTCGTTTTTCGTAGTTATTTAATTGATTGATTAAAAATATATTCACATGATGGAATTCTTAGTTTTGTGGGAATGAATGAGATCGTAGAAAAATTATAGTACGCAACTCGAGTTGTAAGGCAATTACGCACTCCTAGAAGTGCTCACTCACCGCTTCGCAGCTCGTGCGTAACTTTTTCTAGTCGTGCGTAATATGCTTCTTACAACTCTTGTTATGTAAAAAACTACCTATTGTTTTTCTATGTGATACATAATTTATTTTCGAGATTTGTATTTTTTGTTAAGCACAAACATCCTAAGTAGGTCCCATTCAAGACATGGTTTCGGCCATTTTTTCGCTTCAGTATAAAATCTATTCTAAATAGGTACTGTTATGGAAAGCTAAACAAGCTAAATTCATTTTAAAATATATTAAGTTTTAAATACATCACCATATAAGTAAATTCACACATTAATTATATTAGCGTATCCACCAAAAGTTTAAATTCATACAAGATCCAATAACAAACAAGTCAAAGTTATTCCAATATTTCGGTAGCTGATTCAGTTAACATAAACCTTGATAATTATCCATTAAATAGACTCTTAAAAATCTGAAAATAAAGACCAATATGAATTAACATCTTGAATTTTAAAAATTCATTCAACGTAAGCTCAAAATGAGTAATAATGATGATTTTTCTTAATCTTTATGGTAAAATGGAATGATATTTTGAAATTGAAAACAAAGAGCAAATTCAAATAGGAAAATGTATAAAGAACTTTGAAGAAAATGTGATTTATAATAGATATCTGATATTGATCATTCCGTTGAAAGATTGTGTAATATAAAGGTGATCGATAGATACAAATTGCATCTATTATGTTGTAAGAAGATTTGTTTTATATGAAAAAGCATATTTTGGATAATTTAATTAGAAATTAACAAATTCTAGATAAATGAAAATGAAAATTTTGTAAAATGGTAAAATTTGAGCAGGAAATTGTAAAATTTTATATGTTAGAATTCACTAAGCTAGGCTAAACAGATACCAAAATGTAGGGAAAAATGTGACCGAATTTTCTAAAGTGGTCCGGAAGAAGGAAAACTCACCTCAAAGAAGAAAATTGCGAAAGCATCATTTTTGAAGAAAATTTGACAGCCAAAGCAAGCTTGATTTTTCAAAAATATTGGAAAAGGTATAAATAGAAGTCGCTAAACAACAGACAGTCAGTCTATTATAACCCATCGTAGAGACTGTATCAGAGCATCTCCGAAAATTTACAGAAAGATCGTCGATTTCTGTTCACAATTGCAAAATTTGAATTGAAGCTGAAAGTAACCTGCAAACGAAATAAATAATAATTGGATAATTGGAATAAGAAGATAAAACTTACCAAATCTGAAGAAATTTAGAAATCGCATCAATATTGGTAAAAATCTATATTGGTACACTTAATTGTCTGGAGTTGTAAATAAATATTACAAGGAATTGGACGAAGATAATCAAATGAGAGGTTAGGACCAGAACCATATACTTCAAGATTGGAGTTGGCAAGTTGACACAGAAGGATATGAATGACGGAAGAATTAAGGCCTAGTCTACACTCTAAATGGGTATCAAAAATTCAGTTAATAATTAGGAATAGATATTAGGATTTTGTTGTATTTGTTCATTTTTAATTTTCATTGATTAAAATCATTTAATTCAAAATTCAAGAAGTTAATTTATTACAATTCAGAGAACTCTCAATTGAGATAAGAGTCGCCGGCAAACAAAATTCAAAATTAATTTTTTTTGTTATTGGGTCAAATTAAAATAACAAAATTCAAAATCAAAACAATCGATTCCATAACAGTACATATACTTAGATATTCCTTCATTTCAATAAATTCATAACCTAAGCATTTACTTTTGAATAATTCAATATGTAGCCGTTATTATTTATGAATATGAAAAAATAGTACATTGTTTACCGGGTAGGAAAAGCCTTACATTCCTGGACGATCGTGAATACTTAGCAACACAGAGTCCAGGAATGTGGCTTTTCCTACAAGGTAAACATACTATTTTTCCGCAAATCGTTTGAAATTCGACAGATTTTAATTCAATTAGGTAATTCAATTTTGAAAAAAATCGCGAATTATTCCATTCATAAATAAATGGAGCTTTCAAATTCGGAATGGAATTGGTTGCGTTGCTATGGGCACGTATTGAAGCTGAATTGTCAAACTTGACGAATATTAATTTCATTGCTGGTCTTCTCGAAGACATGACAGTTTAAAATGATAAGTGATGATAAATTTTCCATTTCTAGAACTCCTCCAGAGCTGGTTGAGGCAGTGAATACTGCTTCATTAGAATTATTGCCGAAGAAATCTGGAGAAAAGTACGAATATGCTTATATGTAGAACACTGACAACTGTAAGGAAATATTCATATTTCCTAATAGGGCCCCTACACGATCATTCGGAATGACAATCAGAGCGAAGATTAACATTCCGATTGAAGGTGTAAGGTCTATACCACAGAAATATTATAAATACTAGAACCAGAACGCCAATCAGTTCATAATTCCTGGCACCTCATAGGGAAAATTGACCTACTACAGAGTTTGCGCAATATGTGAACGTGTCATCAGGGAATGAATAAACAGGAAAGCACACAACAAAGAGAATCAACAAATCCTTAAGCTGCGTATAGATGTGCGAGCCGAACCTATCGCGAACCGCTCGCAAAGTGTTCGTGTCATGTTCGTTAATTTCACGTACACACTTGCGATCCGCTCGCGAACCAATACCAACGACGGCTTACGAATTCACACTGGGCTCGCGTTGTGTTCGTGAAAAGCTGCGTATATATGTGCGAGCCGAACCTATCGCGAACCGTTCGCGAAGTGTTCGTGTCATGTTCGTTAATTTCACGTACACATTTGCCATCCGCTCGCGAACCAATACCGACGGATTAACGAAGTAACACTGGGCTCGCGTTGTGTTCGTGAAAGGATCCGACTATCGATGGATCGGCGCGAACGGTTTGCGAGCGGCTCTATAGAGGTTCGACATGCCGTCCAAATAATTGTCGCTATTGGTTCGCGAGCGGTTCGCAATAAGTTCGGCTCGCACATCTGTACGCAGCTTAAAATACGACACTGCTCTTTTTCTGATGTGAAGATGTGTTTGTTTTCGTCGCGTAGCGGTGTTGCCGAATTCACTGGGTTTCACAATAAGATTTATTTCGAACTTCATCTGAAACCATAATGCTTGCTTGGCAACGACGTGGCAAGAAAAGACGAGCTGCGCATGTACAAGTAGTAGGTGTTTATTCGCTATGTGGGGCCATTTTACTGAATCTCGGACGTACCTAATAGCATTCTAGTATTTATTATATTTCTGTGGTCTATACTGATGGAATGACGAATGGACTGACGGATTTCCAAATATTTTGAAATCCGAGGTTCAATCACGTTGAGTGGACAGTCTGAATGGTGGTGTAGTGATTCTATCATTCTTTTCCTCACTCCTCAGTCTTATTAATGCAATCATGGAGGACGGATGCTCGCATTTTAACTTTAACGAGGATTTCGCTGAGTTGCCCCAAAGGGTTGACGATCGAAACTGCCCTCAAAGGTTCATAAGTGTTTATGAATCTTCCCCCGAACTGTGGAATGAATCCCATCCCAGTTACATGAATTAATATAAAAAAATGTTGCATTGGAAAAATTCCTCAACATATACAGGGTGGCCCACCCCAGACGCAGTTCTCATTTTGAGGCAGTGAATGAAGACATTTTGGAATTTTTTTTCTCGTGAAATGTTAAGGGCAATCAGATGCACAATTGAAAATTGTTTTCACATATACAGGGTGTTCGATAAGAATAGACCATAGTTACACTTTTTTAAATGGAATACCCTATAATATGGATTCAAAAATTGAATGGCAAGCTCAAATAATGATGAGTTTATAAAGACCATTTAATGCCTTAGATTTTAGAAGAACCATTGTAGAGAAAATGGCAAAAAATCGAAAAAAAGGAGTATTTTTAATTTGCAATTAATGAATGAACCCTTCAAGCCAACGAGACAGACAATGTTTTTTCGTGTAGACAGATTGGCTACCCTTATGCAGAAGAAAAAAATTCAACTCTGGAATATACTGAGTGATCAAAATTAATGTTCAAACATTAACTACAAATAATGGTCAAGAACTTTCTTATTTCAAATGGCACACCCAGTATTTCTGTACCTTGTTGAACGTAAAAATTAATATCGAAACTATCTTCATTGAGTTTTCCTATACCTAAACCTAATAGTTTTCAAATAATTTTCGATTTTTAATTCAACTGGTTAACCTACTATTATGATTAGTTATATTCATAGAAATACTTGGAAATATTTGTGGGGAAATGCTCACAATGGTATTTGAAATCTGAAAAACTCATATGAAGATCTCAATAATGGTGTTGCAGTCACGCAAGATTTATTATTCCTTTATAAATGATTATTCACTTTTTTTCTGAATATCAATATAGGTACATGTAGCTCATCCTATTCCATGTACATTATTAAGTATATCAGCGACATCATTGAGTACAACACTTCGCCATTGGTAATATGTGTGAATATAATTCGTTTTCCTTTTTTCATCAAGAGTGATATCATTCAACATTATGTACGCCGAGACACCGCAGCATATCATCCCACATCATGAGCATCGCTGCGTACAACACATTACCATTGGCACCGTTTCAATATCATTCAACTGTTGACATCATTGTACGAATATCTTTTTCCATTTGACATCATTGTGTATAACCATTTTTCATTGACATCATACGCACATTGTATACGGGGTGTTCCACCATAAACTGGACAAACATATATAGCCGTGTAGATGACACCGGGAAAGTGATTTTTGCCCTATGACATATACCCCGTTTTCGACGCATAAGCGATATACAGGGTGTTTAATGTCAACTGCAATATTCTGATAACTGTGGTGAGTTATGCGTGACATTTGAAATAACGGTTACTGGTCAAATCTTAGTATTTTTCAGGGCTGAATTCATTTGTGGTGAAGAATGCAAAAAAAATTCAAAATGGCGGAAAGCCTGCAAAGTTGGAATTTTTTTTCTCGGTTGCCAATTTAGAAAGCACTATTTCAACGTTCTAGATTTCCTGAGATTTTCTGTGGAAAAAATTTTTCAAAATTCGAACTCAACTTTTTTTTAATGTCCACAGTGAAAAAAAATTTTGGCCGAAATCGTTGAAATTTTGTATGGTTGAAAAATCCCTCATTCTAAATAGTGAGGTGAAAACAGAATGAAAAAATATCCATTGGTTTTCTTTTTGTAGCCTTCCAAAGATAACGTTCGGAGAACTTTCATAATTTTTATTCAAAAATCTGAAAGCCGTACGAAGGCCAAAATTGTGCTAATGGGCTGCCAGAATGACCCGGAAGGAAATATGAATTAATAAACCGAAAAATTTTTTTTTTCAAAAAACTGCTATAAGATTCGAACTCTCTACGAGTATTTGGGTTTATTTTAATCTTATAAATTTCCGTTACCAAAGCGACGCCAGTTAATCGAAAGTGGAGAGTTCGATTCTCACCAAAGTTTTTTGAAAAAAATTTTTTTGTTTTATTAATTACTCACTTCTTGAGGAAGCACAATATTCTGAACGATAGACAGTATGGATTCAGAGATGGAAGGTCGACTGAAGATGCGATACTTGAATGAACTTCATTGATTTACAAGTCACTTGACAGTTTCAAGCCGTCGCTTTGTATCTTTTTAGATATTTCTAAGGCATTCGATACGGTCTGCCACATTACACTGCTTGAGAAGTTGGAAAAAATTGGTACCTATGCGTGGAAAGGTCTACGATTTGTTGAAATCCTATCTCTCTAACCGTATTCAGGTGGTGGATATTGATGTTGTGGCGAGTGCCGCAAGAAAAATAACTTATGGTGTTCCTCAGGGTACAGTTTTGGGTCCGTTACTTTTCACAGTTTACTTGAATGATTTGTTAGCGATGCCGACTAAAGGAACTATTCTGAGTTTTGCGGACGACACAGCGGTATTATACAGTGCAGATACATGGACGGATCTGAAACACAAGGCGGAAGTGGATATTGTGGGTATAACCAGATGGCTGAAGAATAACAAGTTGTCTTTAAACGTGGAAAAAACAAAATATTTATCTTTCACCTCTTACGCAAATGGTCTACCAAATTATGGACCGCTAATGATCACCCCTGAAATTTTTATTCCGGAAGCCAGCTCTGTGAAATATTTGGGTTTGATAATTGACAGGCACATGAAATGGGACCTCCATGTGTCGTACCTTACCAGAAAACTACGAGGATTTTTGTCTAGATTCAGGCTTCTCAAAGACTACCTCGAAGTCGACCAGCTGAAGACAATCTATTTCAGCTTGGTACAGTCCCAGTTGACATATGGACTTTTGGGTTGGGGTGGTGTATGTGATTCTCATCTGAGATGTCTCATTGGTGTGCAGAAGAAGATTCTCAAAATGATTTTTGGTAAAGGCAGAACATACCCAACCGACAGATTATATGGAGAGAGTGGTATTTTCGACTGCAGACAATTATACCTACAAAGAATATTATTGAATATAAAAAAGAATAAAATAAAGTTGTTGCCATTGCATCACTCATACAGCACAAGAGCACGTGAACATGGCGAATTTCGGATACCAAGATGTACTAAGTTGATAGGTCAGAAACATTGTGGATATTTTAGTCCGAAAATATGGAATTTACTACCTGAGACTATAAGGAATATAAATGGATATAGCACGTTCAAAAAAAGGGTCAAAGAGTGGCTGAAGGATGAGAGAGAATTATTTAACAGAGTTATGAATGCATGCGTCTAGGATTGCTGTTGTGTTGGTTTTCCTTTTGTTTCTCCTGCTTTTACTGAAGGATCGATTGTGACATAAGGAGAAAATAATTTTAAAGCATGTATTTTACATACTTTGGCCTTTTCTTTTTTCTCTGTTGCTTCATTCTGGGGTTTATTATATATTTCGGTGTTGTGTTGAGTGTTTTTTATATTATGTTATGGCTATATCACGCATAAGTAACAACTTATCGTAGTTGTTGTTTCAGTGATGCCTCTGTTTATTCGTATTATTCATACATTTATTTCCTGAATTGTAATTATTTATTGCGAATAAACATTATTATTATTATTATTATATTTCCATCCGGGTCACTCTGTCAGCTAATTAGCCTGAATTTGACCTTCGTACAGTCTCTAGTTTTTTGAAAGGAAATTATGAAAGTTCTCCGAGCGTAATCTTTGGAAGGCTACAAATAGAAAACCAATGGATATTATTTCATTCTGTTTTCACTATAGTATTCAGAATGGAAGATTGTTCAACCATGAAAAATTTCAACAATTTCGCCCGAAATTTTTTTCTCACTGAAGACATTGTGAAAAAAAAAGATGAGTTCGAATTTTCGAAAAATTTTTTCACGGAAAATCTTAGAAAATCTATTTCGTTGAAATAGTGCTTTCCAAATTGGCAACAGAGAAAAAAAATTCCAACTTTGGAGGTTTTATTCTTTCCTGGTCATTGTGTGTTTTATATTTTCCCCAACAGAATCTCTAAAATATTTTTCAGAGACAGGTAATGAATCAGAAACATATTGACATCAGGCCCCCGGGCATAACCTTCTCTGACTGTAGCTCCTGGACGCGCGTAGGAGTACCTACCGTCTACGGGTTCCGAGTGTCCTCAAGACCTCAACACTTTAAACTTAAGGTGGCGCCCGAGGTTTCTGTCTTCGGAAGATAAGATGGCAACGGATAGAAACGGGAGGTCGTCACATGTTGTCTTTCAAAATGAACATAACCTATACATTTCTCGAAATTTTTTAATTTCCAGTTGACGCAAGCGTACAACTCAATCCTTACCAATGATTTGGCTTCACTTTCTGAGTATGAAAAGCAGGGGTATGATCCATATTGGTGTTATTAGATATATGCGGGGACTCCTTTGTTTGATTTCTGCCTTGACACCCTATCGTTAATCAATTCTATGGTTTACCGATTCTCGAGGAATTAAAAAACGCGGTTAATGTTCAGAGGTTCAAAAGATTGTAACCCAGCAAAAAATGTCTTAAGGTAGTCTAACGCTAAAAAAGGAGGCACCATATGTCATATGTGATTCCACATAAAACTCTTGTGTACATAATTTAGTGATTTCCGTATGAAACACCATTTCAGCAGGCTGAAACTCCGTAACTCATGTCAGTATAGACATGAGCCTCAACATAGCTCCAGAAAAAATAGTCAAATCGCACAATTGACCGCCCAAAAGTGAAAGAAACTGTTCTCCGAACTTGCCTCTCAATTAGGTCATTCTTTCGCGTGCTGTGTGGCATGTGTGTTGAAACCACATGTCACACAAGTCAATCTATTCCATTTTGGGCAGAAAAAAAGTTGGATATCATCTCACGGTAGGCGTCGAATCGATAATTGATGGTCCTCACTAATATTGGCCTAGAACTCCTAGAAGGTTGCGATATTATCTTGAGTTCGCACTGTACGTAAGCGTATTGGTGGTTTAATGTCCAACAATGTAAATTTGGTGCGAATAGCTCGAATAGCCGCTGCAGTAGGACGATCAAAGTGATCAAACTGACCATACAATGGAAGAACAAAGCACGCATTCTGATAATAAATTCAATGATTTGCAAGAGTTGTTCGTTTGCAAGACCGTTCATGGTTGAATTATAGACCAAACTGACGATGCTTGACAGTGACACAGTGAGCTGTCAAAATCAGTGTTGCTGAAAACTAATAGTTAAAAATTACCCGTTATCATTATTTCATTCAGTTGTCGTTTAAAATGAACTGGGATAGATAATTCATCTGAAGAATACTCTTATGTATATCCGGAATAGAATTTCATATTGGTCATCGCTGTATCGATGAGAATTTGATTAGGACATTACGGACTAATTACATATTATGAGATGCCTTTCCATGCATTTTGACGGAATTTCAGCAAAATTCATTAACTATTTCATTTGAACATTCATGCTTGGGCCCTCAACAATTTCGTTCTTAACTGCCTAGATAAGAATGATTCATTCGAATATACAGTGTCTTTCACGAGGAACCTCACCCATATTTATACGGGAAACTACTGAACGTATTTTCATGAAATTCAGAACTTATAAGTATTTCACGATGCTGATGAAATCTAAAATATTTTCAAGGCATGAGCACCTCCGGTTTTTCCGGAAATGACGTCAACTTCCGTTTTTCAAATTAGAACACCATTTTTTTATTGCAGAAATAGATTCCTTAGAAAATTTCAAGTTATTTTGATGTAACATTTTTCAGTTTTGGTTGGAAAATTCTCTCTGAGCGGGAAAATTCGAAAAAAAAATCGAAAATAGAGCTCCGCTGAAACAAGAATAACTTCGAGGTTTTTGGATGGAAAATTTTCATTTTTGGGATTTTTCAAGATGTAAGATTGATGTATCCACTTTAAAAATTGAAATCGCGATTCATGATACGGGGGTAAAAAAATCGCTCTCAAAGTTAGGGATGACAAAATCGTGAAAAATCAATTTTTTTCAAATTAGAACCCATTTTTTTGTGGCAGATATTGAATCTACGTTAAAAAATAATGTGAGTGTATGCATCACACCCTTGCCCTAAAATGGATATTTTCTGAGTTAATATCCACTTTAGGGCAAGGGTGTGATGCATACACTCACATTATTTTTTAACGTAGATTCAATATCTGCCATAAAAAAATGGGGTTCTGATTTGAAAAAATTGATTTTTCACGATTTTGTCATCCCTAACTTTGAAAGCGATTTTTTCACCCCCTGTATCATGAATCGCGATTTCGATTTTCAAAGTGGATACATCAATCTTACATCTTGAAAAATCCCAAAAATGAAAATGTTCCATCCAAAAACCTCGAAGTTATTCTTGTTTCAGCGGAGCTCTATATACGATTTTTTTTTCGAATTTTCCCGCTGAGAGAGAATTTTCCAACCAAAACTGAAAAATCGCTTTCAAAGTTAGGGATGACAAAATCGTGAAAAATCAATTTTTTCAAATCAGAACCCCATTTTTTTATGGCAGATATTGAATCTACGTTAAAAAATAATGTGAGTGTATGCATCACACCCTTGCCCTAAAGTGGATATTAACTCAGAAAATATCCATTTTAGGGCAAGGGTGTGATGCATACACTCACATTATTTTTTAACGTAGATTCAATATCTGCCACAAAAAAATGGGTTCTAATTTGAAAAAAATTGATTTTTCACGATTTTGTCATCCCTAACTTTGAGAGCGATTTTTTTACCCCCGTATCATGAATCGCGATTTCAATTTTTAAAGTGGATACATCAATCTTACATCTTGAAAAATCCCAAAAATGAAAATTTTCCATCCAAAAACCTCGAAGTTATTCTTGTTTCAGCGGAGCTCTATTTTCGATTTTTTTTTCGAATTTTCCCGCTCAGAGAGAATTTTCCAACCAAAACTGAAAAATGTTACATCAAAATAACTTGAAATTTTCTAAGGAATCTATTTCTGCAATAAAAAAATGGTGTTCTAATTTGAAAAACGGAAGTTGACGTCATTTCCGGAAAAACCGGAGGTGCTCATGCCTTGAAAATATTTTTGATTTCATCAGCATCGTGAAATACTTATAAGTTCTGAATTTCATGAAAATACGTTCAGTAGTTTCCCGTATAAATATGGGTGAGGTTCCTCGTGAAAGACCCTGTAGAGGTAATTCGAAAGTTCCACTTGCAAATATTCAAATATTGTATTTACATGATCTTCATTTTGAAAATTACTGTACGTTGCAATATCTCTGAGAACATTTTGGTTGCTGCAACTGTTTTTTTTTAAATATATCTAAATGAAAAAGTACATTAGTATCTGGAAAATTTCTCCTTTTTTCAAAATGAGACAAAATGCTGAATAATTGCTGATCATTGATTTTTTTCAACTGAAAGGTATGTCAATGTGACTTTTTTGCCCTCACAAATATACAATAGAGGTACCTACATGAAACCACAGAATACCTAACTATTCTGTGATGAAACATAGCCCAAAAAATAAGATAAAAGCTAATAATGAAAATGTTTTAAGACCATATACATATTATGCATCAACTAAGGAGAATATTGCAATATTGCAATGTTGGAATATTCGTATTATACAGAGTGGCCACTTTTTTGATGGGATTGTATTGGGTTGATTTCACAAAATGGTGGACATTTCGAACATTAACTTCATTAATGTGCATCATTTACTTTCGAATAATCATTTAGTTTGTCTCTCATTAGATGAAAGTTTCGTTTAATTATTATGAATTAGGTTCTTCACCTCTTGAAATTTGTGAATAATTATTACGTAACAGAATCAAAGCAAGAAACAAATAATAATTATTTACTTATTTCAGGAGGTGAAAAACCTAATTTATAATAATTAAACGAAACTGTCATTCAATGAAAGACAAATTAAATGATTATTCGAAATAAAATGATGAACACTAATGAAGTAAGTGTTCGAAATGTTCACCATTTTGTAAAATCAACTTTCAATGACATTGTATGATATATCGTTGAATTCTGCGTTCAAGGTTATTTCAAAAAGTGTCATAAAATATGCGTGGTATAAAGCCAGTAAAATACCGTTTTCAACTGTTTCTGTGAGAAGACAGCCTCTCAGCACTTGCAGAATAGTAAGTCAGTAGTAAGTTTTCTAGAGGCCACAGGTTCATCAATTTCCCTGAGTACAGTCATGAGAACAATCTTACATCGAGAAACTTGTGAAGACGATTTTATTTTATTTGGGGTAGTATTAGTATTAGTTCGAAAATCACCTCCAAGCTTACTTGACCTAAATCCAATCGAGCACGCTTGGGACCTACTGCAAAGAACCCTTGATGCCCACAGACCATAATAATAATAATATGGTTTATTTGCACAAGATAACTTCTTACAAGCCAAAATGGAGAAGTGAAATTATAAAGCAAATACGTCAACAAATATGCATCATACATAAAAACTAAACTAGTATAAACTTGAATACTACTATCAAAAAATTCGTGTACGGTTCCATATTCAGCAGTCACCGTTTTCTTGAAAACTGCTATGCTATTGATGTTTTGTAATCGATGAGGGAGGTGATTAAACAATTTCAGGGTTACATAAAAGAAATTTTTTTCAGTTGCCGTGAAAACATGCCCTGGCAAAACATATTTACTGCCTCTTGTTCGGTCAGAAACCTTATCGCAGCTCTGAAATAGATGTTTATTTATAGCGGGTAATACTTAAACAGTTCCGAGATTTTTTGCGAATTCAATATTTGAGACCTTGAATTGATGCTGGGCTTTTGGCGTAGGCCTTGTCTTTCACATGGCCCCAAAGGAAGAAGTCGCAAGGCATTAAATCACAAGATCTCGGTGGCCATTTATGATCACTTCTTCGAGAGATAAAACGGTCCGGAAACTTTTTCCGTAAAAGATCAATGGTTTCGTTGCCTGTGTGGCACGTAGTGCCGTCTTGTTGAGAGTAAACATTGTCCAGATCAATACGATCCAATTCCGGCCATAAAAACTCAATAATCATCTCTCGGTAGCGTAATCCATTCACCGTAACTGTTGCTCCAGTCTCATTCTCGAAAAAGTAAGGTCCAATGACCCTGATGCCGAACCATAAACCACGCCAAACAGTGTTTAGGATAGAGAGCCCCAGATGCGTCGTAAATTATGCTTGTTGACGAAGTCACCAAGGTGGAAATGGGCCTCATCACTCACTAATTTTTCGATGGAATTCCGGATCATTTTCATGCATTTCAAGGACCCAATCATCAAAGACACGACGTTGTTGATGATCGGCCGGCTTGAGTTCTTGTGTTTACTGAACTTTATAAGCCTTAAGACCCAAATCTTCATGCAAAATACGGTGTAATGACGTTTGTGGAATGCCTAATTCCAAAGAACGACAAAGAATGGACAAACCTGGGTTTCCTCTACACTTTCGGCTCCAGCAGCAATATTCTCGGCTGTTCTTGAATGACGTGCACGGGTTTTATTCTTCACACCAACAACTTGTCCCAACAGCTGAAATTTTTCCTCCAATTTCTGTATTGCGGTTCGACGAGGTGCTTCACGACGACCCAAAAATATTCGAGTTTAACGAACCGTCTCTGCCAAATTTTCACCATTTTTATGGCGAATTTTAATAATTTTAATGCGTTGTTGAAACGTGAATCAATGGGTGCGTTCATCGGACACAACAGTTGGCCAACTGTTGCGAAAAAGTTGGAGAACCTTTATGCTACCTGATCGCTACATCGGAGCGGACGCCATTTTTTCGAGCGGTCTATTTTTATGCTACATGAAGTGAAGTTTGTTGTTGGTGATAGGTTCATTTGAAAATGGAAAATAAACAAGAGTACGACATCAAATCATGTGGCTTTGACATATGAAGGAGCATGGAGCGAAAAGGTCGTTTATAAAACTTCGATGTTTCTCAACTGTTACCGATGGTTCGGAGCGGTAGCTGCTTAGTCGGATGAACGCACCCATTTTTATGAATGACGTAGTTTCTACTTGTCAAATGTAAAAAAATGACAGCTTTATAAGTCACATCAACCGATATAGCGGACTATTCAATATAACATCTCCTATTGGAAAACCCTTTGTATTGAGTTGTCTCTTTCAGAACACAACTGATTCTCCGAACTCTTCTTTCTAACCAGCTTCAAGCTTCTTGAGCTTGTAGCTTGTTTCTGAGGGGGTCTCCTCGGGAGTAATCAGTATGATCATCATATATTCAATTGATTCGATTCTCTGTAGAAATCTAACGAATCGGTTGAAAAATCCAACTTTTTCATATATCGTAAACAATTCGTGAATTTGTCCCATAAAAAGAGATTGATAATGTACTTTCCATTTCTTTGTACCTCCTAATGCAGCGTGTATTTTAAGGTGAGGCTCTTCTTAAGACAGGTGATAGAACTCATCAAAATAAGTCATCTTACCGAAAATTTCTTATATGAAATGATTTGTTAGATAAGAAGACAAATCACAAGAGATGTAGATATCTACGGAGGAGCAGGCGGGGGAGCAGGTTCGGACTGGGGAATTTTCATATTCACCTAGAAACTAGATAATATTTTAGTTTCATTTTCTCGAAACGGGGGCATAATTCATATAAAAAGTTTTTGGTAGAATGGCTTATTTCGATGAGTTCTACCATCTGTCAAGAGAAAAGCCTCACCTTAAAATACACCCTGTATTCTTTACGGATTAAAAAAACATCGGCAAAAATACCAATTTTTTTAAAAGGAGATATGGACACATGCTGGATAAAATGAATAAAAGCATTTCAAAATATTTATTCAACAGAAATAAACTCATCTGAAAACTGAAAGAAGCTTGCGATAACATTGCTGGGTTTCTCCTCGTTCATTTTCCCTGCAAATATAAAAATGTTCAAAACAAACAATTGAACATCTGCGTCTGGAATGAAATTAGGAATGATCTCTTTGACGATGTTCAACTTATTTATTTTCTCCGGCGATTGTCTGTTTTCTGAACGTACTCACTTTGTAACTTTCATGGATGACTTAGTTCCCACATTTCAAATATTTTTCATATCTATCTGCTACAGTTCGACGTACCATATTATCCCTCCATTTTATACCTTAGATACCACCGGTTAAAGTCCTCATTGTAGGAAAGGAGCTAAATGTTTATTGAGCCTATCAAACAAGCTGGTGCCCAAGAAACTGAAACACGAGAATTACTTATTGCGGTGTATCTAATAAAACCAATATGGATCATACGTCTGCTATTCAGAGTAGCAGAGTGAAGCCGAATATTTAAACCTAAAAATACACCCTGTATCATGAGCGGAAATGCACATCGATATGAAACCATATTTCGGAATACCTCATTTGAAATCATCTGACTGATTCTCATTTGAGTCTTATTACATATTACAAGAATTAACTTATCAGCATATTTCTACTCGACATTATCAAGTTATTCAGTATTTCCTTATTGCATTATTTGTAATGGAAGATTTCTACAGATGTCGGGGATTGAAACTATCTTTCTCTGATTCACTAATTAGTGTTTAATGCCCTATGCACTAATACCGGGAAGATCAATTAACTCTATGGCCTATATATATATAAGGTTTACACCTGTTATTTCATAGTCAAAGTAGTGTCCGATTTCTGTCTACGAGAAGCTGAGGTGACTTATAATTAAGAAATTCAGAAAATGAAGAATCAACTTCTTTATTGCATCGTGAGTATTTTCTTATTAACATCACATCATATTCAATTGTATAGTTTTTCTAACAGTTCCAGCATTCTTCGATATTATCCGAAACATTTAATGCTTCAACAAAAATTTTTATATTAATATCATCAAACGATTTCAGAATTCAATATAAAATTTTCGAAATTACATTGTTCGAAAAAAAAAATTAATAGCATATTCGGAAGTTATAATATTTCAAAAATCCTCAAACCATGTCCGAAGTGTGAAACTTTTTTTTTCTGCCTTCACTAATATTCTTCACTTTCATTTCAGATATTTATTCTCATTGTGGTTTTCGTCAAAACCCAAGAAACTGACGGAAACGTTTGGGACATGCTCATCAACGATAGCAATTCTAACAACATCGAAGAACCTGTCGTTTTCGAAAAAATCCCAACTCCATCATTTACTGCATATGGTCCACCAGCTCCAGTACCCATAGCATCAGCATCAAGCGTAGGAGTTTCTCTAGGAGCAGGAGGTTCAATTTCACCATCTGGCATCATAGGAGCTAAAATTGAAGTTCTTAAACTGTTAGAGAGTTTTGTCAAATTGAAGGGCGAGGTAGTTTCCAGATTGTACGCAGTTTTGGTGGACAATTGGGATTTGATCAAATATTTGACCAATGCTGCGATAAGCAGGATCGGAACCTTGCAGGCTTTCACAGTGAACGGGATCATAATTCTGAGGAAAATTCTTGAATTCGCTTATTATCTGTTCGGTAGTTGGAAAATAACTGTCCCTAATATAAATGTTGATTTCTCTACACTTTTGAAGGAATCTGATTTTTACAATATCTATAAGAGATGATTGGATTTCATAAAAATTCAGTTATCCAACTATCCAAGTGAATTGAATGTCCGTTCCTACTAAGCTTCTATATCAGTTTTGTGATATATTTTACCATCAATATTTATTTTATCACCATTACGTGTTACAGTAACATAAGCGAAACTACTGAGTGTTTTCATAGGAATTCTTCGAACTATTCGTGTTCAGAGATCTAGCTTCGTGCGTATGAGGATCAATTTTCTTCCAGACTTTTTAACTTCTTTATTTTTAAACTGGTTGAAAACTTTTCGTGACATATTTTACTTTTATGAGTTCTACCTCCTATTTGATAATGTCTTACCAGTATATGTTTCTACTAACTATGATAATGATCAATATTTTCTACAACAATTGTATTGTAATGTTCTCCTGATGAAATAAAAATACAAACACAGTGACAGAAGTTTTGTTTTATTCAAGAAAATTTTGTGGGAGGAGGGATTATTACTCCTTTGACATCGATATACTTCTTCGCAATGAATATATCACAAACGACGACAACAATGAACCCGAAATAACGATGGAGGAAGTTCAGGAAACAACAAAAAAACGGAATGAACTTATTAAGTATGGAGGAATAGAGAAGGCACTATCCACTATAGATGGAATGGGGAAAATTGTCGTTATCTCACGTGGTTCTCTTATAATCGACAGATGTGCTCTTGGATGGAAATTTCTTCCTCAACGATAATTTTATGTCGAATTGCCAAACTTGTATTTGGATAATTTTCAATCTGCGTCCAAAATGCAGATTCTCGTAGCCCAGACGAAAATCCTCTTCGAGGTTCTAGGGTTTCTGCAGACAGCAATGGTTATTGGAGCATGCGTAGAGAGAAGATCAGATATTAGTTTTGTACAAAATAGGTAAGATGTTAAATATGTTCTGATGAAGTCCAAAATAATGAAAAGTGAGTTAAATGTAGTAAAATTGAATTTGAGCAAAACCAAAATATATAAAAGTGCTTTCCGGAAAGTTACAAAAAATAATTGAATAATATAAATACAATTTAGAAAAAGTATATTCGATCCGAAAGAATCAATGAATTTAAGAATTAAGTGATATAGAAATTAAGAAAATAAGATATGTTTTCACAAATCAGTATGTAGCTCATAAAAAAACTTTCGAACACACTGACAGAGTGCCAGTAATAAGAAACTAAAAGAAAAAATAAATATCTCAAAATAATAATAGAGAAAATTGAAATTTCAGAGGTAATTTATATTTGATAAAGTATGATCAAATGACATACTTATCCAAAGAGCAACCAGAAAACTCACTTTCACCTTCCACCTGTAAACCTGTTAATCTCGATCAAAATCGAAAATTTGAGTTAGGGGAAATACGTACAAAATGACATATATGGACAAAATGACATAGGCATCATAACTTGAGTTCGGAGGTATGAAATGCGGATCTGCCTACCACATTACACGACCCGAGTGGCTTCAATTAACCTCTGAAAATTAGCAAGAGCTACTCTGGTTCATTCGGTCGTTATGAGTGATAACAGAAATCAATAGGTCACGAGTTTTTTTTCATTGCGCCAAATTTTAAGAAGAAATGGCCAGTTTTCACCATTTTTTTCATTCAAATTGCATTCAATTCAAACTTCACCTATTTGTCATTGTATTCACGGAGCTTTCTGTATGTTGAATTTACTCTTTGTATCAATTCGATACATTTCTAGTTTTTTAACGCTATATGGACAAAATGACATATACAGTGAACGGACAAAATGACATAGGTATTTCAGCTGAACTAACCGTATCTACCGGACAAAACCAAGACAATCCATCTCAGGCTCTATCAGCAAACAAAGAATCAGGACTTGTCTTAACATATTCATAACAAAATCTTCATCTGCGGCTAATAAAGACAATGCATCTTAACCTACTCTCGCTGATCCTATCAGGAGGTTTCTCCAATCCCTAAAGGACGTGATGCATAAGTGAACAAGGCAAACGTGAGCCGAGGACTCGACAAACGTACTTAGTTTCAACTTCTACACCTAATAAGATTGCAATCAAATCAAAAAAGAGCCCATACCTCCCCCAAAAACAAAGAGACAAGTCCCCAGGGCATTATTTAAAGAAGACAATGAAGAAGAAAATGTTCCTAGCAACTTTCGAGATCATGAAGACGACTGTCCAGAGTCCATCTATCTATTGTTATAAGACCTTTTTCCCGATTTAGATCTTCTCCAGGATAGCCCTGAATAAGACTGGTTACGGTGCATGCATTGCTTGCATTGTGCTCACGCATCTTGTGCTGATGTTCCTAGAAGAACCAAGCGTTTCATTTGTGAACTTTGTCAGTAGTTTTGTAACTATAAGTAGAAAAATACAGTTGCCTATTGCCGGTATGTCATTTTGTCCATAGCATGCGAACAAAATGAATTTCGTTTATCCCAATTTATCTAAGAATATTTTATTTCTTGGTACTTTTATTTCATAAAGGTTGATTAGATTTTATAAAGAAAGGACCAAAGATCAGAGGTGTCGAATATAACATTACTGTGATACACTACTAACAAGTTATGCCTCTGAAATAAAACCCTATGTCATTTTGTACGTACTTCCCCTACATCTAACAATCGCAAATCGGTAATAATTCCCCAGATCAAATCTGAATCAAAGACCTCGATGGGATCGGAAAAAGTCGTTGAATACGAAGATCCGAACTCGATCGATCCACATTGACATGCCCGGAATCGAAGTCAGTGGCGTATCATTAGTTGGGTGTTTGAAGAACACCCTGGTGGCTACTTGACCGTTACAATTTGTTGTAAGAATTACGAAAATCTTCTATATTTTGTGAATTTTTCGCTTCTGCAAGTACTCGTCTATATATCTTTTTATCGACATATTTTCGTACCCTCAGTGAATTTCATTTGTAGCCTCTTTGCTCGAAACGTCGGCCTAATAACTTAAAGTGAATATTATTCTCTTCGAGTTGAGTATTTCAGGCTGAAAGATAAAGTTTCTTGAACATTCTCGAGGATGTTCTGATGCCAGTCGTAACCCATCGTTTAATATCTACTTTCGTCCGAATGTCACTCTTTGAACAAGTTTTTTCACATTCGTGACGACGTTTCGCACGTCTCTCTGCTTCTTCAGGCCTACAATTTATTAAAAGAAACATACATGTATACAGTTCACTCTATACCTTTTCAACTTCAAATTGAGACTAATCACATTCAAATTGGGATTAAACAAATTCAAAATGAGAATATGCAACTTCGAAATGGTAAACACAATCGAATTGGGAACAAACACATTCATATTGACACTAAACAATTTCATATTGAGAAAAGTCATTTTCCGTTTTATTTCATAGTTCAAGAGAATTGTTCTGAAGTAACTAAGAATTCAAATGAGGAAAAAATTTATTTTTATTTTTTTTACAATGCAGAGGTGTGGATTAACTTAATATACAGGGTGTCCCACGGTCGAGTGCCTATTAGATGTTTCTGGAGAACTGGACATATTTGAAATCCGAAAATTGGGATTATGATATTGTTGGAAATTCTCTATAGACCTAAAATATTTTTGGAGCTTGAGCGCTTCCGGTTATACCGGAAGTGGAAATAAATTTGTTCAAAAAATATTTTTTTCAATATTTTCGTTTCTGATATGATTGAGTATTCAATGCTGAATACATTTCTGTTGAAATCATTGTGTTCATTCGAATAGTTTTCAAAATATCGAAAAAAAACCTGAAAAAATGTCAAATATTCATAGTCAGTGTTATGTCCATTATTCCTATTCTGAACATTCCGAGTTTAAACCGTTATCACAACGTCAAAGTAGAAGAATGTGAAAAGGTCATGCATCTTTTGAATTTCATAAATATCATCACAGGGTGTTTCAAATTTTGTGTCGAAAACTGTGATCGAAAATTGGCCATAACTTCTGTTTTTCAAATTAGAACCCTATTTTTTTATGATTGCGTTGGATTCTGCGGAGAAAAATATTGATAGCACCCTCAGATGTTCTTGATCCTAAATTCAGTAATTGACGAGATATTTGAGCTTTTCTGGATTTATGTTGTACGTAGAGTCAAATTCATCGAACCTGAAGAGATTCGATGAATATTCTTGTAAAACCATACTAACAATTATGTCACCTGTGAATTATTAATAGGATCATTAATTTTCTATGGTCACAGAATATTCTCATGCCAACAGATTCGATGACTATTCTTAGTAAAATCGAGAAGTAAGGTTAAGGCCTAAAATGAGAGCTGTCACTTGTGAATTATTAATGGGATAATTTATCTTCTTTGGCCACAGAATATTCTCATGCGAAAGATAAGATGAATTTGACTCTACGTATAACATGAATTCAGAAAAGCTTAAATATCTCGGGAATTACTGAATTTAGGAGCAAGAGCATCTGAGAATGCTATCATTATTTTTCTTCGCAAAATCCAACGCAATTATAAAAATATAGGGTTCTAATTTGAAAAACAGAAGTTATGGCCAATTTTCGATCACTGTTTTCGACACACAATTTGAAACACCCTGTGATGATATTTATGAAATTCAAAAGATGCATGACCTTTTCACATTCTTCTACTTTAACGTTGTGAGAACGGTTTACACTCGGGATTTTCAGAATAAGAATAATGATCATAACACTGACGATGAATATTTGACATTTTTTCAGGTTTTTTCTCGATATTTTGAAAACTGTTCGGATGAATACAATGGTTTCAACAGAAATGTATTCAGAATTGAATACTCAATCATATCAGAAACGAAAATATTGAAAAAAATATTTTTTGAACAAATTTATTTCCACTTCCGGTATAACCGGAAGCGCTCAAGCTCCAAAAATATTTTGGGTCTATAGAGAATTTCCAACAATATCATAATACCAATTTTCGGATTTCAAATATGTTCAGTTCTCCAGAAACGTCTAATAGGCACTCGACCGTGGGACACCCTGTATAATGCTATTTTATGAACAAGTTGATAAATGTGAGAATCGATACGATAAATAAAAATATTTCTTCAACAATGAAACATCAGGAAAATATCGCTGTATATGTGCTATACAGGGTGTTCCTAAATCGAACGTACAAACGAAAATAGGAGATTCCTTAAGTAAGTTTAAGATAAAAAGTCCCATAAACATGGGGTCGCAAACGTTTCGTTTTCGAGATACAGAGTGTTGAAGTTTGATTTTTGTTCAAGTTTTTTTTGGTGAGCTACTGTTAATTTGAAAAAATGTAAAAAGAAGCTTTGTTGTTATACTAAACTTTTCGGTCTCTTGTAGTTTTGTCGTATCTGCTACCGATTTCGAGAAAAAAAATTTGAACGATTCTCTCGAAATCCTCGAAAAAATCCAAATTATTTCAAGAGAATCGTTCAAATTTTTTTTTCCCGAAATGGGTGGCAGATACGACAAAACTACAAGAGACTGAAAAGTTTAGAATAACAACAAAGCTCCTGCCTACATTTTTTCAAATTAACAGTTGCTCACCAAAAAAAAGTTCTGGAGGAAAACAGGTGACAGTGTTCCAGAAAAAATATCACTCTGTAGATCTGCTATCGAAATTGCCATGTCACGTGGTGAGAACTATCAAATGTAATATCTCTGTATCTCGAAAACGAAACATTTGCGACCCATGTTCATGGGACATTTTTTCCTTAAACTTACTCAAGGAATCTCCCTTTTCGGTTTGTACGTTCAATTTAGGAACACCCTGTATATCGCGCACAGTTGTTGATATTTATTATATTTATATTATCACGCAATATAATTTCCAATTCACGCAAGCGGAACTGGTTTTGAGGAAGATCTGTCCTTTCTTCACCAGCCAAAATCTGTAGCATCCTTGCAGACATTGCCCTTTTAACTCCAGATTTAAAACTTGACCACGCAAATTCTATAGGGTTCAGCGTTGGACTATAAGAACTGAGTCTGAGTAGATTATTGTCCTGAAATTCTGGTTCCTCTTCTAATCCTGCATGACGAGGAGCATTATCTACTACCAACACCACATGCGACTGGTAAATATTATAGGCAGCACGTAAGCGGTTCCGCACAAATTCTTTTGCATCTTCTCTTCTAAATGCATCTCTTCATATTTCATAATGAATAAGTTATAACACAAAACACTCAAAATGATCTGATCAATAGGTACAATTATTATTTGACATTATTTTTGTATCAAATTTAAGTGGAAATGACTTTTCTCAATATGAAATTGTTTAGTGTCAATATGAATGTGTTTATTCCCAATTCGATTTCGTTTACCAATTTGAAGTTGCATATTCTCATTTTGAATTTGTTTAATTCCAATTTGATTGTGATTAGTCTCAATTTGAAGTTGAAAAGGTATAGTAATCAAATAACTTACCAAAAACATGTATCAAAAACGAATTAAAAAGTAAAAACTACAAACATTCGTCAGAAAGAATAGCATCAAGAAACACTATGAAACCTATAAAGCTATCGAAATAAACACAGTAGGTCAGCCACCAAAGGAACCCTATGATAGACAACGTTAAAAACATTCACAATCAATGTCAACCAAAGAATAAAAACACAGACGGAGATTACCGATCGTATACAAGGAATACAGGCAAACTAAACATTGTTCAAGGAGTACAAATAGCAGCCTGCATAACAGGAACACAAAACTAGAAGACATTGGAATAGTGTGAGCAAACGGCCTCTTTTTCTCTATTTTTTACATCTTTCAAGTCATAGATGTGTCGTTTCATTCTGTTTTTCAAATACTGCTTAGTTTGACCAACATACTCCATATCTCCATATCTATTTTTTCCTAGTCCTATTTCCTGCTATCTGCTTTTTATAACTATCATTATTATGACACCGGAAACAGACATTTGATTCGAACCGTCGGCGTCGCGTCGCGTCGGTCGAACCGGTGGAATCATAGGAGACACCATATGGAAATTTTTAAAATTCATGAAGACAGATTTTTGGGATCTTCTGGAAAATATTCCTTTGAATGTGAGACAGAAAATGTGGCTACAATTAGATGGTGCTGCGGCACATTACAAACTATCTGGATAGAAAATTTACAGATAAATGAATAGGGAGTGGACCTTATAACTAGTCAGCGAGATCACCTGATCTTACAACATAAGATTTTATTCATGGGGATATATCAACAAGAGTATTGTTTACAATACACCACCAACTACTCCTGATGATATGAAGTGAGGATTAAAAATGCCTTCCAAATAGTTACTCCAAATATTTTGAAAAATGTTAGAAGCTCATTTGTAAAAGGAATTACACGCTATACAGGGTCTTTCACGAGGAACCTCACCCATATTTATACGGGAAACTACTGAACGTATTTTCATGAAATTCAGCACTTATAAGTATTTCACGATGCTGATGAAATCTTAAATATTTTCAAGGCATGAACACCTCCGGTTTTTCCGGAAATAACGTCAACTTCCGTTTTTCAAATTAGAACACCATTTTTTTATTGCAGAAATAGATTCCTTAGAAAATTTCAAGTTATTTTGATGTAACATTTTTCAGTTTTGGTTGGAAAATTCTCTCTGAGCGGGAAAATTCGAAAAAAAAATCGAAAATAGAGATGTAAGATTGATGTATCCACTTTAAAAATCGAAATCGCGATTCATGATACAGGGGGTGAAAAAATCGCTTTCAAAGTTAGGGATGACAAAATCGTGAGAAATCATTTTTTTTCAAATTAGAACCCCATTTTTATGGCAGATATTGAATCTACGTTAAAAAATAATGTGAGTGTATGCATCACACCCTTGCCCTGAAGTGGATATAAACTCAGAAAAGCCCCCGAATTGCCGGGGTTGCACAGGCAAAATTTCAAGCAGGTCGAAAATTACTCAAGCCAAGCCGTGTAATGAGCTCATTACAGTGCTGTAATGAGTTCATTACAGCACTGTTTTTAGTACTGTAATGAACTCATTACGATACTGAGATGGAGAAATAGTATATGTACGTATTACACACCGAGGTGGGAAGAGAGTCATTCCTGTCGTGAGATTAGTTAGTTATGATCTCGAGACAGGAATGAAACTTCCTACCAAGGTTTGTATACTATTTTATTCACAACCATCTTATTTCAATCAAAATAAATAAATTTGTATTTAACGACAAATCACCGAGAACGCGGTAGATCTATATTGTTACCGTGACTACGGGGTATACAATTGTCACATAAATGTCATAATAATAATAATAATAATAATAACTACTTTATTTCCCAAATTATCACAGTTACATGATAAAGTTACGAAAATGGTCATATAAAAAAAAGTACCAATACCAAAAACTCAAAAATAAATGTACAGAGAAAGTTCAACAAATATCAAATTCATTAGAGGGCTTTCCCTTACAAAAATCAAAATATTCTTGCATATTGTAAGGTTCACAGTTAAGTATTATCTTATATATATGGTTCTTGAATTCTTTATGTAATGACAGTTGATGTAAGGCTCTAGGTAAAGCATTATATAATTTTAATGCAGCATACTCAGGATGTTTTTCAGTTAACGATAGAGAATGTTTGGGGTAAAAATATGGGTCTAATCGTCTAGAGTTGTTTGTATTCTTGTAGGATTTATAAAGCTGTTGATTTTTATGAAAGAATAAGAGTAATCTATATATATACAAACCGTAAATTGTCAATATATTATTTTTCTTGAATATGCCTCTACAGGACTCCCTATAAGCTAATCCAAACATATTTCTTAATATTCTCTTCTGCATAATGAAGATTGAAGTCAGGTTAGAGCTTCCCCAGCAAATGACACCATACGACATTATTGATTGTGCATTTGCGTAATATATTGTTTTAAGTATATTTTCACCCACTTGTTTTTTCACTACCTTCAAACAGTAGTTTACTGAGCAGAGTTTCTTCAGGACATAATCTATGTGTTCCTCCCATCTAAGTCTTGAATCCAACATTACACCCAAAAATTTACTGGAACTGTCAAGCTTAGATAACTGTAACAGTACCATACTGGAACGATTGAGAGCTAAAATCCCGGGAACCAGGAGAGAACATGACGCATTCGGTCTTTTTCACATTCAAAGCAAGTTTGTTGTGGGCAAACCACTGACTCACATGATTAAGAATCGCTTTCGTTGAGTCAATTGAAGACAATGAATCTCTACCTTTTACCAATATATTCGTATCGTCCGCATACATAACCACATGAGAACGGGTCAAATCAAATATTCCAGTGAAATCATTTATATAAATTACAAATAAAAGGGGTCCAAGTATACTGCCCTGAGGCACCCCCATCAGAAGTTGTCTATCCTTAGATACATATGAAGCACCACCAGCATTTAAAGTAGTTTTCTGCTTTCTACCATTCAAGTAACTTTTAATTAATTCTAACTGATTATTTCTAATTCCGTATTGTTCAATTTTCGTAAGCAAAATGGTGTGATCCACGCAATCAAATGCCCTGGAGAGGTCGATAAAAAGACCCACTGGCACCTCCCCCGATTCCAAAGACCATATGATAGCTTTTGTTAAATCATATAAGGCTGTCTCCGTACCTCGATTTCTGATGAAACCATGCTGACAATCATTAATTATCTTGAACTTTCTGAAAAAATTTAGGAATCGATTTGAGAGTATTTTCTCAAAAATCTTTGCAAAAGATGACAATGAGCTGATGGGTCTGTAATTTCCTAAATCATTATTATCGCCGTTTTTATACAAAGGAGTTATAACAGCTATCTTAAGAGAATCGGGGAAAATGCCATTCTTAAAGGCACAATTCATTATGTGACAAAGGTGTGGTGCAATAACATGTATTGAATGTTTTATTACACTGAGTTTAATGTCGTCATAGCCCCTCGCATTATTGTTTCTCAATGAGTTGACAGTAGCCGCCAATTCATATTCATCAACATCGAACATATATATAGAGTTATTGCAAGGAATTTTGGATGTGAAAGAGACTTTTGATTGTGGAAGAGTTCTACAGATGTTTGGTGCAATATCGGCAAAATAATTATTGAAATCTTCAACTAACTGCGTGGGATTCCCTGTCATATTTTTCGCGTGAGATGATTTTTTTTTATTGTTAGTGATAGTGTTAACAATATTCCATACCGTTTTTGATTTATTCCTGGAATTCCCAATCAATTCATCATGAAACCTTTTCTTCATTGACGATAGTTCACTGTCATATCGTTTTTTAACAACACTATATGCCGATCTGAGTTCTGGTCTGAACTTGTACAGAACAAAAAGTTTATCCAACAGATTTTTCAAATATTTTACCTCCTCTGTCATTTTTATATTATTTTTTTTGTTATAAACTTTTGATCTTGATTTTGGGGAAATTATAATCGAAGCACTGTTTATACAGACTGAAGAAAAGGTCCCACTTCTGATATATAAATAAATGTCAGATAAAGTCGAATACTAAATCCGCGAATAGATAAATAATAATAGAATAAATTGAAAATCATGTCCTCCGACGATGAATTTATGGATTGTACCCCACCAGAAGTTCTGCAGGCTGCTCACGCAGCAGTTCAGGGTTCAGTGCCAGAGAAAAGTATAGGTAAGCATAGGTATCTAAAAGCCTTTGAATTATATAGGAAATGGTGAGAAGAAAGAAAGCTTAAACATATCGCTTCCGAAAGTGTACTCTTGGCATATTTTGGGGAACATAGCAGACAGAAGAAGCCTTCTACTTTGTGGGCAATGTACAGTATGATACGACCGATGCTAGAAATTGAAGAAAAAACTGATATCTCGAAACATGAGAAACTGCTAGCCGTACTAAAACGACAAAATATTGGCTTTAGGCCCAAGAAATCGAACGTATTTTCGAGGAAGAATATAGAGGATTCTTCAAATAAAGCTCCAAAGAATGAAAAATTGCCCTCAAGTGGATATTAACTCAGAAAATATCCATTTAAGGACAAGGGTGTGATGCATACACTCACATTATTTTTTAACGTAGATTCAATCTTCTTCTTCTTAGGACACCGTCTCCCTACGGAGGTTGGCGATCCAAATGGCTATCGCTGTACGGGAAACCGCAGCTCTGAAAATTTCTGTCGAAGTCTGTCCGAGCCATCTACGTAGATCCTTCAACCACGAGTTCTGTCTTCGACCAACAGAACGTTTCCCCTCAATTTTTCCCTCGATTATAAGACGAAGAATCTCGTATCGCTCGCCCCTCATTATATGTCCCAAATATTGTAATTTTCTCTCCTTCACAGTCAAGAGAAGTTCCTTATTTTTTCCCATTCGTTGTAGAACGTCTATGTTGGTTCTGTGCTCTGTCCAAGAGATACGAAGCATACGTCTGTACGCGTACATTTCGAACGCGTCAATGCGTTTTTCCATGGTCGCATCCAGAGTCCAGCTTTCGCAGCCGTATAGAAGAACAGGAAAGACATAACATCGGAGCAATCTAGTCCTGAGTTGTATACTGAGATCACGATTCGCTAGAAGTGTCTTCATGTTGTTAAGTGTCCTACGCGCCTGCTCGATCCTCGCCCTGATCTCAATTTTTGGATCACTGTTCTCATTCACAAGAGCACCCAGATATCTTAAAGAAGACACCTGTTCGATTACCTCCCCGCGCAGCCTCAGAACGGCCTGTATTTTTGCCTTCGAAAATATCACCAACTTGGTCTTAGAAGTGTTTATCTTAAGACCATAGCGCTCGCTATATTCTATAATGAGGCCCATGAGAGACCGAAGCTCCGACAGGCTGGCAGCTACAACAACGGTGTCATCAGCATAGCGGAGATTATTTATCTTGAATCCATTGATCTTTATGCCGGCACTGGAGTTTGCAAGAGCCTCGGCGAACACCGACTCAGAGTACAGGTTGAACAGGAGGGGGGACAAGACACATCCCTGTCTCACACCTCTTCTTATTGCGAGCTCCTCCGATGTAGCCCCGTCAATTTTGACAGTAGCTGTTTGATGCCAGTAGAGTTTACTTATTATTATGATTCAATATCTGCCATAAAAAATGGGGTTCTAGTTTGAAAAAATTGATTTTTCACGATTTTGTCATCCCTAACTTTGAAAGCGATTTTTTCACCCCCTGTATCATCAATCGCGATTTCGATTTTTAAAGTGGATACATCAATCTTACATCTTGAAAAATCCCAAAAATGAAAATTTTCCATCCAAAAACCTCCAAGTTATTTTTGTTTCAGCGGAGCTCTATTTTCGATTTTTTTTTCGAATTTTCCCACTCAGAGAGAATTTTCCAACCAAAACTGAAAAATGTTACATCAAAATAACTTGAAATTTTCTAAGGAATCTATTTCTGCAATAAAAAAATGGTGTTCTAATTTGAAAAACGGAAGTTGACGTCATTTCCGGAAAAACCGGAGGTGTTCATGCCTTGAAAATATTTAAGATTTCATCAGCATCGTGAAATACTTATAAGTGCTGAATTTCATGAAAATACGTTCAGTAGTTTCCCGTATAAATATGGGTGAGGTTCCTCGTGAAAGACCCTGTATTTCTAGTTCCTTTTTCACTGGTGAGTATCTCTAATGAAACCACTTTTCAATTTATTTATCTGTTAGTTTTAGTTTGCATTTGAAGTAACCGTCCCAAGCTATTTACAGTGCATCAGCTTAGTGAATGAGCTGTATTATTTTTTGGTAATACCTACGTATTATTTTTTCGTAATACCATTGAGTATATTTAAACTCAATGGTAATACCAATTATTTTTTGTATTCTTCCTCTTCGCAGGTGATTGACAACCATGCTCTTTGTTAAAACAAGGCGTAAGTGTACCAAATGTGGACACAGTAGCAAAGATTCCAATCTTTCCTTTCATCGGTTCCCAAAACCTGATGGACGAAATATAGACAGGTACTCATTTAGTTTAACATTGAAAACATTCTTTCTAAGCTTTGAATCCTTCTTATTCCCATCGAATAGCACGAATCACGCAGAATCTATAAAATTTTATAACAGGATGCGATTTGCAGATACATAATTGCTTTTTTTTTCCAGAGCCCGAAAATGGGCTGTTTGGGCTCACCCTAATGAAAACTGGGATGATGAGGCAGCCTTAGTAGCCTTGTACAGAAAAAGTCGAGTGATCTGTCGTGCTCATTTTAAAACTGATTCTTTTACTGAACATGCTGGTCGCCACCTACACTTGAATGCATTTCCTGCTGAGGATATGAATGATTTCACAAATAGATAAGTTCCTGAAGCAAATGACACCAGCAGCTGCAACTTTTTTCAAGGCCCAACTAAGAGTTTTCGACAAGAAACCTAAAGGAAGAAGGTGGATGTTGGATGAAAAATTATTGGCCTCACAATATTCAAGAAATCCCCCTCAGGCTATAGATTCCCCCGTAAATTGTTTCTATTGCCAAGCCCCAGTACTCTGAACAACATTTTGAGTTCATTGTGTTTGCGACCTGGTATAGGTGAAGACGTTTTACGGACAATTGCAAAGTCAGTGGAATCTATGGCAAAAGGTGATGAAGTGTGTGCCATAATGAAATGTCGATTAAGAAGCACCTTGAGCAACCTTGAGCCTACACCATCTCATGTAACATCTAAATTTAAAATTTCTCCAGTGTACCTTCTGGAAGACAAGTGTATTATTGTAAATGAAAATGTTATTTCCTTTTTTCATTGAGCATTATTTACACTTTTTCGAAGTCAATAAAATAGTAATTACTATTGATTGTTTTATTCTCATTTTTATTGTTTGAGTTATCAGTAGTGATATAGTTTGTATGCTTTTATTGTGAATGAGAACATTGAGTTAGTTTTGTTTTTTTCATTACTTTCAATCTGAAAACAAAATTCATTAAATTTTTTCATTTTCAATTAAAGCGTAAAATCGTAGGTAATTTTACGACAAAGTTCAAGGAAGGAATAAAATTTAAATTTCCCACCCCTCAGGCATCTGCCGCAGCGCATAGGTCCGATTTCTGCCGGTGAAATGATTTAGGAGCGCTGCGGTACGTAGAACTGTGTCAACGACATTTAGCAGCGGAGTTGGTGTTCTTCTCGTTGGTATTTCTATGATCGAGAGTGCGACTACTGGTAAGTGTCTATACTGTGGCAGAAACGACCACTGGCTTAGCTTAAGAGGTGGGTGGTCTTCTATCGTGCGGCAAGGTCACAGGTCGTACAAGCAATCGAATCAATTGTTTACTGTTCATTATTATGGGGTGTTTACAAAAAGAAATGAAGTTAATATAGTTAAGAATCGAGAAAAATCGAAGTATGAAAAGTATCTGATTCAACTTACAGTCAGAATAGTATGAAAATCGTCAGTAGTCGATATAACACACAGTGGCGGCTTTTGAGGCGACTTTCTCCTTAACTGGATTAAATCAAATTTAATTTTTTTTCCTAGCCGTAGCGACCCCTGTATTTCACAATAAAGAGCGTAAAGTCAAATAGGAACGTAATCGGACTATGCTGATCTGCGGTGCTGGGCTGAATCTCGAACGCCCAAGCGATATCGCCGGTTACCATGGCAACCGGACGCGTCTCCAGTCAGATCCACGCGGTTCTCAGTGACCATTCGAGCCGTTGCGCTGTGGTTCGGGCGCAGACAGATAAGCCCTTCGAAGGAATAAATGGAGAGATTTTGTAGGCTCGTGTGGTAAAGTTGCGTTGAGGATTTAAGAGTCTTTCGCCTTCAATGTAAGAAACGCATACCGCCAGATGGCAGTGCATTGCATTAATTTTTATTTATTGGATTATTCAGCTTGATAGAACAAATGTTTGGGCACAGGGAATATAACTAGAAATACTACCCTGAACTAGATATCATACTACCTGTATAATTTGGTAGAATACTCTCTTTTTCCTTTATCAGTCATCTGGGAGGAGATATCTGCGGGGCGTGTCATTTAAAAGAAATTCAATTCCATGTTAAAATCCATAATTGTTATTAACAATTGATTTTCACTAATCGACGGCTAAAACAAACCTCAATGACTTGTCTTTGAGAAAAATGAAAATTTATCATTTTGAATAGAAAAATTCAGGGCCGCTTGCACCGTATGACAAAACTTCAGATTAAATGCAAAACCTCGATTAGTGTCTATGATTCTCTTGCACCGTGTCGTAATCCTAGTTTAACAACCCTAACTAACGCTTAAAGATAATCCTCCGAATTGGGAGGATTAAATGGAAGTTTAACGATAAACTTTGAATTCTAACCCTACATTCATGGATGACACAAGTCAGGCTTGTTTCAAAAATGATGTTTGATTATAAATCAAATTGAAAAGAATAATGACTGAAGTAGAAATTATAGATTTTGGTTTCCCTAGGCGTAGATATGAAAGATCAAATTGGTGTGAAATGAAAAGCACACACAAGAATGAATAACTGAACTTAATATTAACGGTTGAGGTATATTTTGAACTGAACAAATCCATACATGCCTAATAAAGTTGGAGGTACAGTTCTTCTGATATGTAGAATTATTCTTTAATTCACTGTGACACATGGTATCATTCAATCGGAACCAATATTATTATGAAAGTGAATAAATATTAACAATTTTCCAAGATGCATGTTTATTGAAAAAATCACATATTTTCTTAAGGATGTTTGCCTATTATTGAAAATCAGGTTTGTTCATGCTTTTGGATCATTTCTTTTTTATTTGCTTCTGTTATTTCCATACGAGAATCCATGAGTTTATCATATTTTACATCCAAATCTGAAGTGGTAAGTGCTTTGACAATTAGAGTTTCGAACCAGGTATATTTTCAGTTGTGAAGGACGTAGAATATTCCAAAGAAAGATGTCAACTTGTGCAATCAATGAATGTTGCATCGGTTTTTACCAAAGAAATTCGTTATTACAAACTCTTTCAATTTGCGAAACGCTCGATATCAAAAAATGTCTAAACAGAGAAACTGTCAAAGCATAGAAAGGGATAAAATAAACAACGTGTAAAATAGGCACAAGTACCAATTTACGTAAAAATAACCAGATTTGTGGATTAACTTTAATCTAGTTACATTCAGCCTCGGTGCAAGCCAAATATTTAATCCTGGATTAAATAAATTAATCGACGCTTAACTAACTAACGCTTAGAACCAATACGGTGCAAGTGGCCCTCAAGGAAATAAATTTCGCGAAAACAACACATTCTTGTAATATCATTCACGAAAAAACGGTAAATTCTAAAAGAAAAAGGAGATAGACATTGCATTAACTAAATGGAGGACTTCAATACTGAAATGAAGAAACACAAAAATATTTGTTAGTTTTGATGGTGGAAATGTTGAAAAATAACCAAAAATGATGAGGAATATCCTTTTCATGCATTTAATACTTATAAAAAAAATTTTTTATCTTCATACACTCATACATCCCTTCATCAATCGGAAAAAATAAATCGTTTCTGACTCCTTTTTTTTAGGAATGTAGACCCTTAAGGACTGACAATGAGGGATGTGTTCTCTAACGAAATTTTACTTAAGGGGACCTGGTACACGTCCGAGCTCGCGAGCTCCCTTCAAAAATTGGGCTTTTTATTTCCATGATATCTCAGTTCATACGCGGCGTAGACCAACAATTTTTTTTTTGAATTAGAGCTTAATCATTTCTCTAGAATGTGTATTATTTGCTTTTCTGTTTTTCTTCGTATATCAGAAAAAAACCTGGTGAGCTGTAATTTCATGAAATTCTGGAAAAACGATTTTATTTCCATGATATCTCCGTCAATTTTTGGGATAAATGTTTGAAATTTTCAGGATACATGCGGAATAATATTCTACAGAATGTGTATTATTCGCTTTTCCGTTTTTCTGCGTATAATAGGAAAAAAACCTGGTTGAAAATATGACCAATAAAGTTCCTACTTTATAATTCATTTAAAAATTGAGGGGGCAATAAACAAAAAAAAACTGATCAATACACATTCTGGAAAATATTATTTCGCATGTAAACTGAAAGTTCCATACATTTATCTCGAGAATTGACAGAGATATCATGGAAATAAAATCGTTTGTCCAGATTTTCATGAAATTACAGCTCACCAGGTTATTTTCCTGATATACGAAAAAAACCGAAAAGCGAGTAATACTCATCATTCTAGAGAGAAATGATTAAGCTTTGATAAAAAAAATTGTTGGTCTATGCCTTATACGAACTGCGATGTCATGGAAATAAAAAGCCCAATTTCTGAAGGGAGCTCGCGAGCTCGGACGTGTACCAGGTCCCCTTAACTAATTTCAGTTTGCGAGAGAAATCTGCGACACTATTATATTTCATATTAAGGATTGTTTTGCTCTTAAAAATCATATCTCTGATGATATTTTCTACAATGCAATTCATAGGGTTCTGGTTCATAAGCCCTGAATTTGGAATTGTCGATATTTCACTCGCGGCCAGAAATAACACAAGAAATCGGGAACTTGACCGGTTGTTTACGTACTTCAAATTTTATATATTTTGGTTTGGATTCAACGTTTTGTGAAAAATATGAAGTATATTTTTAATGCCAATGACAGTCGCAGAAACGGAAATATTCTTCTCTTCTTTAAAATTTATCAAGTCGTTTCTAAATACAATGTCGGAAGAAATACTGACGGCGCTCGCAATGTTGTCTATCGAACAAAATTTAGTTAAAGCCATTCCTGAATTCAACGAAAAGGTGATCGCAGATGAACTGCGACAAGATTCAGAGGATTGACTTTTATTTTCAGAAATAGAATTTTGTTAAGTCTATATACTCTTTTCAAGAGCGGATATAGCTCTTTTTCCATTAAATTCGGTACACAACATTTCATCACCTCAAATAAACTATGAAACGTATTTTTTTCAACACGAGGCCTTCGATTCTCATAGGGGGTACATCCCCCATTGCCCCCCACCCCGTAAATCCGCCCTTTACTTTTTTTATCTTCTTGAATCAACGCCACCCTGAACCAAATCAATCAGCCGCCACTGATAGCACACAATTTGAAAGATTTCAGAAAGAGCACAAAGAACTACGTCTGTTCGTGAAGCGTACCAATGATATCATTATTTTTTCATTCAGCATCAACCCCTGAAGCTCGTCGGTCTCATTTAGTAGCACAGTTTATGTACTTTTTCTTTCGATAGTTTATGGGTTTAGATTCAGGCCTCCACTCACAAAATAAAAATCACTCAAGTGCGCAAAAATAATCAATGAAAATATGCTTTAATGAAACGGAACAGGCTAGGTATTACTTTTCATCTTATTCGATCATTTGAGATTTTGGTGGAAATCACTTCGAAATCGGCGTTCAGAACCGCCATGTCGTTTTCTCTCTCATCAGCAATTCGTACTAAGGACAATCTGTTACCACTATGAAATATTGGACTTGGTCCTGAGTACTCGATTCCTTTTCCTTCAACTTCATCCGTAGATTTGGGGACCTTCACTTGCATTTCCTCCATTTCCGTAGATTTCCGCTTCTGACTGTGAAGTAAATGAAGTTATTATGGCTTTAAAACAGACCTTATAAGGAGAGATCAAATAGGCCAGGATTTAATCCAGGGTTTTGAATCCCCTATCCCTAGGATTAAAATCTTGGCAGGAACCAATCTAGCATATACCTAGCTATAAGGGAGAGGCACTATAGGACCTGTACATATTCCTACCACGTATAATGGCTAACTTGGGTGAATATCAAATGACCATTTGAAAGTGCCTTATCCACTTCATGAGTTTTTTACAGGATGATTTTCGGTTTTCACCGAAAATTTCAATCCGTCGTAACTTTTGTTTGGTTATCTTGAATTAATTGAGTTATAGCTGTTTATAATTTTGAAAATCTAGGTACGACTCTAAAAATTTTAATTGAATTTGTCTTCCGCAAAAATTCCACCTTTGTATCGATTTTTCAATGATTCGATGAGGATTACCGAAAAACACTATTGTAGGATTTTTAATTTAATAATGAATTCAAGGAATTATTTTCGTTCAGCATTGAATAACAGTTTTTTAATAAAGTTTCAACTGGCTCGCTAAAGGGTTATATTAAACGTCTGCCGTAAATATGGCAGTTCGAAATTTTTCCCGATAAATTCATAACTAAACGCATTCAATCCAGTTGAAATTTCGCACTTGGAAAATAATTTCCTATATTTCTGTAATACATATTCGATTTAATTGACAGTTGTTGTCGAATTGTTTTGATATTTTTTCAAAACAACCCCTAAAGGCCTCAACGGACGACGAGCGATAATCATCATCATCATCATAAGCAGCCTAGTCGCGTCCACTCCTGAACATAGGCCTCCCCTTCCAATTTCCATCTTTGACGGTCTTGTGCAATGTGTTGCCATCCTCTCCCTGCTTTCCTGAAAATATCATCCATCCACCTTCTCTGGGGTTTCCCCCTGCCACGCTTGTGTGTTCTCGGTCTCCACTGCATGACTATTTTGGTCCATCTGTTGTTCGGTTGCCTCGCCACGTGACCTGCCCATCTCCACTTTGCTTCTGCTATGCTCTGAATCACGTCGTGCACACCCGTGCGTCGACGTATGTCGTAGTCTTGTCTTGTTTCTCAGACTAATGCCACAGAATACCTAACTAGTTAGTTAGGTATTCTGTGCTAATGCCTAGCATTGCGCGTTCTATGGCCTTCTGAGTGACTCTCACTTTGTTTGCACTTTTTATGGTTAGCGCCATGGCTTCCAGACCGTACGTCAGTACAGGCTAGAAGCATAGAATGAATGGAGGGAAGGCTCCGCTACAAAAATGAACTGCCAAAAACGTCCGCACTTGTCAGTTCGCCGCAAGGTCATGAGATGGCGCCAACGTCGTTCGTGGCTCCAGCATGGCTATAACGATACATATTCAAAATGAAATTCGTTTTGACAAATTTATTTCCGATCATAGAATCTCCATGTAATAGGAGGGCTAACTTGAAAGTAATAAAATAAATATCCCTTTCTAAAATTAGGACTTGAACGTTTCTTCTTTTCCGTAATAATTCAGTGATATTTTCAACACCCTTTATTTTACTCGGGAAATCTCCCGAGAGAAAGCCCAATGATTTAATTGATCGATTTAAACTTCGGGAACTCAATACCCCGGTGATAAAAAATTATTGAGACGGTTATCAAGGCCTATACAGGATATCTGGCGAGACGTTAACGATTAAAATTGTTACTTTTTCGGTTCGAATTTCGTCTACAACAGTGAAGATAAGGAAATTAGGGTTCCGCTAACTAAGTGTTAGTTTATGCTACGTCTGCTGGGGGACCATAATATTTTTACGATGCGGCATTTTTCGAAAACATTGCGTGGGAAACCCTTTTATCTCTATAGAGACACTACCCATCCGCGACACGGTGGTAGGAAGGTCTCCGATCTAATTGGCTCGCAAAAATGAGAGATGGAAGAAATATCGGTTTGATTGGTATTGAAGTACTGACAAAAGAAAATCCTTTAATTTAATTGGTCGCTAAAAGGAGCAAAGGATACGGTAGCCGGGGAAGTTTCGGACGAAAGTAAGTTCAGTTATTCGGAGGACGGCGTTTGGATAACTCGAAAATTTTTGGTCTCTTTTAAAAGTTTTGATAAGTCAGTCTCAAGCTGGGACATATATAAGAAGTGTTAAGTTGAAGTATTAAAATCTCTAAATTTATTTGGAATTATTTTAGATCGCGTATCGTCGGTATACTCGGGAGTGAAGGTTAATTTTTGCGAGAAACGTGGGGGTGCCGTGTTTTCGTACCTAATCTGTCTGTTTCAGGAAAGAAGCAACGTCGTAGAACATCCTCCTAGGTTCATCATTTTTGGGATTATTGGTACAGGAAAAAGGTCAGATAAATTGTTTATGCTTAGCTTGTCCGCCCAAATTATATGTTTAGTCCAGAGTCCTGAAATCTTCTAAAAGTCATATGTTATTCGTATTTCTCTTTAAAGCGTATTATAACTTTTGTAATCACCCTTAAGTAGTTGAAGGTCTGAGTGGAGTTTTCTGTTGAGAAAACTCAGGTTTATTTGAAAGATCACGAGGAAACTATTGTTGAGTTTCCCCTTGTGAATGTGAAGTTTAAGAGGGATTATTTTTCCGTTTTCTTGTTTGGGTATAGAAAGTTTACTTTATATTATAAATTTTTGTGAGATTATCCATGGTTATTAATTTGGGGTTATTTTGACAAACCTTTTTTTTTCATGTTTGATGATGATTTGAGTATGATATTTTTTTATGATTTGGAATTCACACTGATGTTGATTTAATTTCAATGAATAGATCTGCCTTTGTAATTTAAAGCTAATTTAACAGTTATACTTGATGGGATTATTTACTTTCGAATTAAGAAATATCTGAACATTTGATAATTTGAATCATTTGATTTAAGTAACACATATCTAATTTGGTGAGAATTTGTTTAGTTTGATTTGGTTTAATATACGTCTTAAATTTAATCTAAAAGGTTTTCATTTACCATCCCTCTCCCTAGAAAATAATTTTAAACACCAAGACCTGACCCAAGTGCGTTGGGCCGATCCCACACTTTCTTCCGTCGGAAGAAAGAACTTCAAAATTTTAATTAACATCTTTTATTTTTCTTTAAGTAATAACACCCTTGATTGGTGGAAAGCCGCTCTTCTGTCCAATCACCAAGAGGGTGCTTTTTACATCCATATAATTGCGCATAAATAATTGATTAGAATGCGGTGATATGTCAACAATATTGTTATGATTAATATTTGGTGTTATTTTGAAGGGTGAGACTTAAAAAAAATCTTTTATTTAAGTAACGTACAGGTCTTCTTCTATAGAAGCTGAAAAAAACGGAGATGGAATTGTCGTATTTTAATGTAGTAAGAATTTGTTTCGATTTCTTCATATGGAACAACCGGACGTCATTTCAAGTCAATCAGAAGGCGTGATTATTCTTTCTTCAGAAATTTTGAATGCGTCATGATCCCACCGAGGCCTTTTTGGCTAAAATAGGTAATAATAAAATTGTTCAATATGTTTTGATACTTGTCAATAAAAATTCAAACTGTTTACCTTGTTTTTTCATTCAATAATTATATAGTAGGTACATAGCATAATAAATCACACTATATCAATTAAAAATATTAGATATACTTAGCAACAAACGTTGAAATGAACAAAACCAACAGGTAAATTAGATAGTTGAAGCCGCAGAAATGTTTTTTTTATCGAAGCCGATTCAATTCGTATATTATAGTAACTTCAAACAATATTCGAATTCAATACAATTTGTTTCGACCTCCTTTAGTCCTTTCAGCCAACAACAAAAAGTTTTATTATTCAATCACTTTGGTGTTGGTCGTAAAAATGTATCAATAAAAATGACAACCACATAATATTCTTTGCAACTGTAGCGCCACAGAACAAGACATATGTGATATATAGCCCTATTTGCGATCACAACGTTATCTATCGGGCGCCACACGAAACTCTAACCTCCGCCGAAATTGGAAGTTCAAAATGATCTGTCGAGCGTATGAAGCCTTCCCTCCATTCATTCTATGCTCCTAGGTACAGGGAGTATGCACATGTCATGCACTTTCCTTTTCATGTTTATAGGAATATCTGGGTTTTTCAGGATAAAGCGTAGCTTTCCAAATGCTGCCCAGGTTATGCTCACTCTTCTGGTGATTTCAGCCCTTTGGTTCTCTTTCCCAAGTTTGATCTGGTGCCCCAGATAGACGTACTCGTCTACCTTTTCTATTTCTTGGCCTTCGATGGTTAGTAGGTTTGGCCCGCTTAGACTCATAAATTTGGTTTTTGCGTTGTTCATCTCTAGTCCTACCTCCTGCGATGCCTGCTTCAGTTGCTGTATCATTACTTTTAGTTCATCGAGTGTTTTGCCGATTAGGACGATGTCATCGGCGAACCTTAGGTGGTTTAGATATTTGCCATCCACATTCACGCCTTTGTTTTCCCATGATAAAGACTTAAATATATCTTCCATGGCTATAGGGTGAAAAGCTTGGGAGAAATGGTGTCGCCCTGTCTTACGCCTCTTCTTATGCGTATTTTTTCCGTGATCATGTCGTTTTCGATCTTTACTTGGAATGTGGCGTTCTCGTAGATGTGTTTCAGCAGGTTTATGTATCTTGAGTCAATCCGTGCGTTTTCCATTGCTTTAAATATTGCACTTAGGTGTATGGAATCAAAGGCCTTACTGTAGTCGTGTAGACGTTGTATTCGGTGCATTTTTCAATAAGTGTGTGAATTGTTTGAAGGTGATCTGTGGTGCTATATCCCTTCCGGAAACCCGCCTGTTCCTCTGGCTGATATGAGTCCATTCTTGATGTTAGCCTGTTTGTTATGATTTTTGTAAGAAGTTTGTACGGATGTGGAAGCAAGCTAATGGGTCTATAGTTTTCTATTAAATTCTTATCACCTTTTTTGAAGAGAATAACGACCTGTGCGTTGTTCCACGATTGGGGGATTTGACTTGTCTCAACGCATCTGTTTAAGAGAGACTGTACTGCTTTTAGCGCATTTTCTCCCCCTAGTCTTAACATTTCTGTTGTAATTCCGTCCTCCCCAGGAGCTTTTCCAGATTTGAGCTGTGAGAGTGCAAGTGTTATCTCCGAGATGGTGATTTCTGGTATGTCTTCAGAACCTGCATTTTTTATGTTCATGTTTTGTTCGACATCTTGGTTGTGGTGTGGTGCTGAGTAAAGTTCTTTATAATACTCTTGGATGATTGTTATAATCTTAGTTCTTTCGTGTTGTATGTTTCCATCCTTATCTTTTATTTGGTGTATTCTTATTTTACCTTTTCGTTGTGACTGCTTAAGGATCTTTATGCTTTTGTTGTTTTCTATAACCTCTTTTATCTTTTCGGTGTTGTAACTTCTTTGAGATGTTTCGGTTTATTTCGGTGTATTCGGGTGAATCTCTATGCAGACTCCCTCTCTCCGCTATCATTTTACGAGTATCCGGCTTAAGCTTTGAATTTTGAGGAGTGGTTCGATAGTTTAGTTTTTTAATGACTGTATGTATGTCATTCTTGATCTTTTCTGCCAAGCAGTCGATTGTGACATTGCTGATTTCTGTCGAGAGTTTTTTGCCCAACTCCCTCTTGTATGTCTCCTCATTTTGTTTTAGTTGGATTAGAGTAGGGTACGGGTTATTTTTAATGAGTTTACTTCTTTCGGCTTTGAAATTTAGTTTGACCGTAGCCCTAACTAGTCGGTGATCGCTGTTCGTATCGAATTTAAGTACCGAGACGTCAGTTACTAAGTATTTCTTGTTAGTGAGTATATAGTCGATTTCGTTTTTGTATGCTAAGTTCGGGCTTCGCCACGTCCATCTTCTACTTACGGATTTCTTGAAGAAGGAGTTCATGCAGCATAGATTTTCGCTTTGTAAAAAATTGATCAATGTTTCTCCCCGCGAGTTGCGTTCAACCATACCGAATTTTCCGACTTGTGGAATTTGTAAATCATTTAGGTCGCCTATCTTTGCATTGAAATCGCCAGTGATAATAGTGTATTGCGTCTTTTCTAACATAATTGCTGTTCTTAGGTCTTCATAGAGTTGCTTGATCTCTTCTTCTGGTGCTGTGCTTGTTGGTGCGTATACGTGCACTACCTGAAGCTTGTATCTTGATGAAAGTTTCAAGGTGATGTAGATAACTCTTTCTGATATTGATCTCATTTTTGTAACCAAGTGTTTGACATTTTTATTTATCAGAAGTGCTACCCCTCCTATGTGCGAATTAGTCGATTTATTGTTCTGATACATAACATGACCTGATTTAAGTGTGGTGCATTCTTCGTTTGGTCGTCTGGTTTCGCAGAGACCCAGAATGTCCCATTTTATTTTCGAGAGTTCCTCTTCCAGTTCAAAAAGTTTATCTGGGTCCTTTTGTGTTCGGATGTTGTATGTTGCAATATAGAGTGTTTTGCAGTGTGACGATTTTTTGCCTACCCCAGAATCCTTGAGGCAGACCCCGGTAGGGGTGCGGGATTGGCCCGCCTGGGGTAATTTTCCGTTTGTTTTAGAACTCATCATGGTTTTTAGGGGGTGTATGGCCATTTTCTTCCACGCTGGCCGGACGGGTTGGAAGAGTTTTTTGTTCAGCCGCTCCTAGTATGGAGAACAGACGCTGTTTGCAGCCGCCCAATCTGGGTCAGACGCTGCGTGGAAATCTTTTTAGCTTCACCTTAATCTCTTTGAGACCTTACCGGCAAGGGTGTCCCTACCAGTAGCTACGCTACCACCGGCATCGCTCCCTGGATAAAAGGTTACTGAGCCCTCTCACCAACTACAAGGTATTGATTTCCCCAGAGAGGGCGAGCGATAATATAATATATTATATCTCATATATTGCACCAATATCGCTCCTGATGAAAATGAATCAAGCACCGCGGACGATGCTATAATAGTATAATATATAGGGGAGACCGGGGTTGGTTGGTACGTTTTCCACATCGATGCACCCCAATTTTTTTTATTCATTAACGGAGCAAAAATATTTCTTGTGTTTTGATTATTGATGATTTGTCGACCTAATTCTCAAGTTTCGCTATGATTGGACATAAATTAAGTTCAGAATCTATGTTTTTATCCAAGGCTGCAAGTGTACCAAGCAACCCCGTGTCCGGGGATGGTTGGTACTTGCCTAGGGGTTGGTTGGTAAGAAAAACAAAGGTAATTGATTAGCGGTTTTATTTATTCAATAAGCGCAAACAAAAGTTTATCAGACAAAAATATTAAAAAGTGATAATTAATATTTAATTAAACCCATCCGAATCGCAGTTATGACATATATAAAATAAACTTGCATCTGCACATTTTTCATGTGCCCACATTTGGCATTGGGTGCACTGGATCCATTTTTCGTTTGGCAAACTATTTGACCATGGTTCAACGCAAATTGAGCAAAAGGTTTCTTCGTCACTGCTTGAAACGTCTTTAACTGTACCAACCATCCCCAATGCAATTTTCTGGTTAAAAAATGCCGAAAATACTTATCAGAGTAACATTCAACAAAAGCAAAAGAGAGGACTGGGAAAGGGAATACACCAACTATAATCTCAAAGAAAATACAATGAAATGGTATACAGATGGTTCCAAAACCGATACAGGAGCTGGCGCTGGGATTTACGGGTCAAGTACCAAGTGTGCACTATCGTTAGGCTCCTGTACAAGCGTCCTTCAAACGGAAATACTTGCAATCGGAAGATGTCTAGATATAAATCTAGAAAGAAACTATCAGAAGTGCGATATAGCTATTCATACAGATAGTCAAGCTGCTATTAAAGCACTGAGCTCCTACGTCATTGACTCAAAGCTGATTTGGGAGTGCCGAAACAAACTCAATGAGGTAGGCAAGAAGAATAAGGTCTTTTTAATCTGGGTTCCCGGTCGGGGATCGCAGGAAACGAAGAGGCCAATACACTGGCCAGAAAGAGCGCACAAACGCCTCTCACTGGCCCAGAACCCTTCTGTGGTATAGGAAAATGCACCTATAAGAAGGAGTTTATGCTGAAGGAGAGAACCGAAAGAGAAAAACTCTGGCGGAATCTCCCAGGGATGGATCATTCCAAAAAGTTCCTCAGGAACTTTGAAACTGCTAGATCCAAAAAATATCTGGATCTCAGTAAAAACCAACTTCACATACTCACTGGCTTTCTCACAGGACATTGTCGCCTAAAGAAGCATCTGTTGAGAATGGGTTTATCGGACACTGATGAGTGTAGATTCTGTGGGGAGGAGGAAGAAACTCCTATTCACCTGGTTACGGAATGCTATGCCATTGCAAGCCAAAGGAAAGAGTGCTTTGGACAAGAAACTTGTAGAAGTGGGGAGTTATTCTCCTTGAAGCCATCCCAGATAATGGATTTTATCAAATCTCTGGAACTGGAGGGCGAGCTGTAGGAGGCGTGATGATGACAGCTCTGATAGGGGGCACAATAGACCTTAAGGTCGCAGTGAACTGTAACCCCTTTTCACAATGTTCAATATGTAAAAATGATGAAAATTACACCTACTTTCAGAATATATATATTCTGTGCTTACTATACTAACTGTAATAACTGATATCATAAATATTCCAAATTCATAAATTATTACTTACGAGTAGCAAAATCACGTGTAGTAAATTGAACCCGCAACGACCAACCGCACAACAACGATATTTATACCCAACTGAAAAGCGTTGGAGATCTTCACATGGGCATGGGAAACGCCGGGTTTTACCTACCAGATTCCGAAATATCACCAATGTACCAACCAACCCCTGTGCCCAACCAACCCCGGTCTCCCTACACTGCGCAAAAAAACGCACATTCTGAAAATCTCAATTTTAATGAAAGTTAACTCTACATTGACTTTATAACTTATTTTCTATGTTCTCTTGGGAAGGTTTTGAACGAAACAAGACACATTAAATGAAAGAAAAATTCAGGATTTCACCGAATCTTATGTGAAAGAAGAAAAATGAACAATTTGCAAAATACTGAAATGCTTATATGATTTAATACTTGGTATTTCCACCCCTTGCGTTAATTACAGCTCGGCAACGACGGTTCATACTCAAAATGAGTGATCTTAAAATGTTCTGATCTAATCCTTCCCAGATTTCTCCGAGTTGGATTCCTAAGTCATTAAGAGTAGCTGGATGATTTTCTGAACTTCTCAGCCTTCTATTGAGGTTGTCCCAAACCTGCTCAATCGGATTGGGATCTGGACTTCTTGCTGGCCATTCCATTCGAGAGACTTCAACCTCTTCAAGGTACTCCTGAACGCGGCGTGCACGATGCGGTCAGGCATTATCGTCCATAAAAATGAAATTTTCACCAATTTATGGGGCGAATGGCACTACATGCTCTTCAAGAATGTTCCTTATATACTTATCAGTATTCATCGCTCCATTATCAGCGACCACTAGGTCTGTGCGAGCAGTCAAATCGATACCATACTATAATCGATCCTCCCCCGAAACCAGTATAGTATTCAGGAAATTGCACAGAGCATATCTTTCATGTGGACGTCTGTATACAAGGGAACGTCGATCACAAAGGTAGAGGCTAGACTCATCTGTGAAGAGAACTCTTTCCCAATCGGCCTCTTCCCAATGGATATGCTCTCTCGCAAAATCCAAACGCGCCCTTCGATGGGCTGGGGTAAGAGCTGGGCCTCTTGCCGCGACACGAGGCCTTGAATCATTTTCTCTGAGGCGATTTCTTATTGTCTGAGTGCTATTTTGCACCTCATGAGTTTGCTCAAGCTGATTTTGAAGGAGGCGAGCGGTTGCAATCCGTTGTCTCAACGAAGAAACTCTCAAGTAACGTTCTTGAATGGCAGTTGTTACCCGTGGTCTACCCTGTCCTGGTCTTCGGACATTCATACCTGTCTCCCTGAATCGCTGCAACATTCTGGACACACTTGTATGGGAAACTCCAAACCTTTCTGCAATTCCTGTGTATATCCATCCTTCTTCTCGCAAAACTACCGCTTGGGCACATTCCTCTTGGGTCAAATTGCGTGTTTCGCGTTGCATAGCGATCGGGCGTAGAAAATCAAACGAAAGAAAAACTATTGATCACTAGAATTGATCGAAAACAACTGATTTTAGAATGGAGCCAATACATTCAAAATCTGATAATATCATCTTTTTTTATTCCTGCTGGGAGAAAACATCTGTATTAAATAAAAACGTTGAAAGTGGATAACATATGCATGCATAATTCTGATAAAAATAATTATCATTGAGAATACCTTCAGTTGTAGAATAAATTTGAGATTTCCATAATGTGCGTTAATTTTTTTGCGCAGTGTATTTTCATCCAAGCGATATATCACGATATTTTGCTATAATAACATGACATATGTCAATGCAAGGCTATAATATAATATATATTATAGCTTTGCATTGACATATGTCATTTTAGTATAGAAAAATATAAATATATTTTCATTCAAGCGATATATTCATAGAACTTATAGTACATGGAATGCCATTAGCCTTGCTGCTCAGCTTAAAAAAGTGGATAAACATCTCCAGTTGGAGGAATACTGAAGTTTCCATGTTGACATGGTTACGACTTGTCATACAGAATAGAAACACAGAAATACTATGAATTTAATCGTCAAGATCCGATTCACTTGGCATTTCGGCAAACATTTCTGTGTTTCTGTTCGGTGTGACAGGTCGTATCCATGGGAACATGGAAATTTAAAGATTCCTCCAACTTGAGATGTTTATCCACTTTTTGATCTGGTAATAGCATTCCATGTACTAAAAGTTCTATGGATATATTACGATAATTTTCCATACTAAAATGACATATGTCAATGCAAAGCTATAATATTTATTATATTATCGCTCGTCGTCCGTTGCGGGCTTTATTCTTGTTTTTAAGAATTCTCTCCCAAATTGTCGATACAACGCATCCGTTTTCTCAGACGTAGGTGCCCGAAGCGCTTTTGTCATCCATGTCCGTTTACCAATAAGTAATGAACCCAAACAAAACTTCTCCTGACTCTCCCTGAACCCTAACACTTATATTCTAGGGTGAACACAGTGCTTCAGCACCGAGTAGTTATTTCTGTTCATAGTAAGATCAACTTTACCCTAAACTCGCCAGGGCCAATTCGAAAGCTTCACTTTTCGCTTTGTAATCTTGCTCAGAGAATGTATTCGACTGATGTGGTTCATTGAAAGGAATTGCAGGAGCTCGTTTCTTCTTCTTGCAGAAACCGCAACAACTTATAGGATTCTTTTTGTGGGAATTAACGGATTTTTTTTCCTCGGGTTCCTCACTCTTAACCAGTACCTCTTCTTCTTTTTCCTGGAAAAAGAAATTACCTTTTATATGAAAACTAAGCGCCCATATTGATGAATTAAAAATTAGCCTCATTTTCCACTTCATTTCCTATGATAGAGTCATTGGTAACTCCATAGAATGAAGAAGTGATTTGAACTCAAGGTAAAAAAACTTGCAATAAATCAAATCAATATGTGTCGGTATTATGTTAACCATATTATTATCCATCAAATATTGTGTGAACTTGACGACTATATCTAAAAAGTGATAATTTTTTGGTCTGAAACAAATCTGAGGGGACAGAACAGTTCCAATTAAATTGCCTCAATTACACTCAGTCACTTCCACTGCTACTCGCGCTACCGGAAACATTTCCCGGAATACTTCTGCGGCAGTATGGAAAGGCTTTGAGTATTTACACTCTGCTCAATCATTTCTCTCGCGATCAAGTTTTGGCAATGGCGGACGACAAAATTGCAGCCTCAGAGCTCTGTCTCTTATTACACTTTCATTTAGGTATATAAATATGAGGGTGTCTTGATAACATATAAACTCCAGAAGGAAGTTGGTCGTCGTAGAAGATGGTGAATGATATCAATACATTGTTTCCTCAACAGCATATGTGGACCCCAAAAACCTTTTCATGATATCGAACGCAAACCAAATAGGTTGAAACACGTCATCTGCACCTGATCCAGACGTCTCAACCTCTCTAGAAGAGGTCAAAATGTAGCCATATGTGACTTTTTCCACTTTGATTCCTCAATTGTGATTTCCCCCATATTCTGGCTGATTCTCTTCCAACCATCGTGCACTTTGTGCTTAAGTTTATCAGAAGAATCTCATATCACTCTCAAGGTGTTCAAGAAATGATATTTTATTTTCGTTGATCCACTCCGTCGACATTTTTCGCAACAATTAACAAAGTACGCAACTTTCGCACGACCGTAACTACGCAGAATGTGATCACTCCCTGCCACTTGCGCTGCCGGCCCTTTGACTGCCGCATGAAAAACCGCCAATTTAGGGAATGACCGGCAGCGCGAGTGGCGGCAGAAGTAAAGTGATTACATTCTCACTCTGCCCATTTCCCTGCTCACTTTCCTGCTTCCTGTCGTGAAAGTGGGCTGAGTTTGGGGGCACGGCAGTGCCCCCGCCAAGTCGAGCGCGAAGCAAACACTGCCGTACCATACTTTACTGGAACCATTTCGCCGCATTTTCAGGCTCCTATTTGAGAACCTCTGGATTAGACCAGAACGCTGAAACTTTCGTCATCCAGTAAGCTACAATCACGTACTTAAAATCCAAAATTTCAAGTGTGTAGGTCATTCAGTTCCGAAGTTAAGCGAAGGCAAAGTTTCGCATTTTCGACACTCACTCACTCATGATCATCAAAATAGAACTAGTACTTCCCATGAACTCAGAGAGCTGAAATTTGGTACAGAGTTAGGGTTTAATGGCCACATAAAGGGAAAACTATAAAAACTAGGATAATCGAAGATCTGGAGTACCATTGTTGTCACGTCACTTGAGCTCACGTGCTATCACGCAAAATCACATCATTCTTCGCAAAATGTGCAACCACAATAATGCATGGAAGTTTATGCGCTCAGAAACGCATTGTTATCATACTCAATATGTGAATATATACCTACTGTAGAATATAAATTGAAAAAAGGATAATAATCGGGTGATCAGTCTTATGTGATGTTTTTTACTGTCTCATTCAAGGAAACGATATAGGTTTCCGAAAGCTAGGCCGGAACAATAAATGAGACAGTAAAAATTATCACTGTGTATAAGACTGATCACCCGATTATTATCCTTTTTTCAATTGTTATCATCAGATGGGTCTGTGGTGAGATGGGAAGGGAAAGAATTATATCCGGAAAAAATCGGGTAAAAGATGGGCTATATGGACAAGTTTGGTATCAAACTATAGGTTTTCGAGGACCCTGAATTCAATAAAGAATATTTGGAGGCTCTTTCTACTATAGTTCAGAACCGGAAAAGAAGAAAAAAAGAAAATAAATATTTTTAATAAAAAATCTACTCCTAAAAAGAAAAAAAATGTGTCAAATAAGAAAAACAAATGAAATAAATCAATATGCCCACGTTTCTACAAAAAGAAGTGAAATCCCACCAAAAACATTCTGTAAAAAACTAGCCAAGTCTCGATGGAGCTGCTTGTTTATCTCTAAAAGGTAATGAAATCTAGACAAAGTCGTGCCAAGTCTAAGGCTCCTTACAGAGATTTCTTTATTATTATAGTTAATGTTGTGTGACTTGGCCGTTGAAGGGTACACAAGAGTACAAAACCAGGTGCTCCATGACACCATTGCACCAATCTGTCGCCAGAAACGCTACCCATTGACGATGGAAAATTGCCACTTGGAAAACGTTGATTCAATAACCAGTCAATGGAAGGCTTGATAAATCTACGTATTTCAATAATACTTATGTGTAGGCGAGCCTGAAACAAACAGTATAAATTTTTTTTTCCAGTACAGCCGGACTTCTAATCATTGATAGAAGACAGACCGTCTGTACGTCTATTTTATTTTAGATCGGTTGTCGATTTGACGATCCAAAAAGATGAGACAGAAGTCAGCATTGTCAATGCTGAATGCATGTGTCGCACAATCCACAACAGCCTAAAATGAGACACTTGCGTCCAATTACCAATACCAGTATGGGCTATTATCTCGCTTAACAAACATAGGTTACAACAGATATAACAATAACATTACGTGTAAACAAAATTGACTTGTACTCACCAACGTATAAAGAATGTTCAACGGCCAAGTCACACAACATTAACTATAATAATAAAGAGATCTCTGTAAGGAGCCTTAGACTTGGCACGACTTTGTCTAGATTTCATTACCTTTTAGAGGATAAACAAGCAGCTCCATCCAGACTTGGCTAGTTTTTTACAGAATGTTTTTGGTGGGATTTAATTGACGGGAATAACTGTGAGTGAACTTTTTTCCTCATTATTGAGTCAAATCCCGAGTGTCGACTTTCGACATACTTTCCTCAGACAGGACCGCATTAAGTCACGATATGATAATTCTCGATTTTAAAATACCAAAATGAATGACCCAAACATAAATTTCTCTGGTCACAGGGGAAAGAGCATTGAATGCAGTGCTGGTCACAGTATTGCTTCGGAAAACCTATCTCAGTCTAAAATGTCCCAATCAATCACTTACACAGCGATAGTTTTCAATACCATAGAATAGGAGATGAACCAACTTTCGAATACACACCAGCAGTAGGACAACAAATAGGACCGAAAAACATTAGATATGCCTCAAAAATATCTAATAATAAATAGAGTACGTATATACTTATCGAGCGAAGAAGCTGTGAACAACTATATGTCTTCCTTCGGAACAAATTAAGGTCGCCAATCAGATTATTCCGGGAAGAAGACGAATAACTCCAGCACTAAGACTGAAACTCTCTGGGCGGGTTGTAACTCAGTAGGTTAACCTGTGGTTTCCGTTGACCATTGGTTAACGTTTGATTAGGTTGTTGTATGACAGAAATCTTGAATTGACTTCACCTAACTTGGCAGGTTAACCATTGGTGTCTTTTTTTTTTTGTTCTAGAAGAGGTGAATCTTACATCAGACACCCAGTCTTTCTGGGTAGTGTCGGATTCTTACCGACTAAACACCTCTCCTGCGGTTGGTTCCGGGCATAAGCCTATAAACCTTCCATCATCTTATCTGTTATTTTCTCTTTCGCATTCCCTTATGCTGAGTGTTTGTGTACATCCTTCAATTGGATATCTCTTACTAAGTGTGGAGTTCATATCTTCATTTTCGCAATTGGTCTCTAGGTCTTTTGCGGTAAATTCTAGCTGTTTTTTCATCTTCAGCGGGGTCATAGTCAACTAACCTTCTAAGGTCGTCATTTGGATGTTCACTAGCTCTTTCATAGGCTTTAGCAGCTTTTCGTTTGATGAATGTAGTAATGGAATCCCATTTTATGTCTTTTTGGATCTGTTCATTCCTAACAAACCAGGGGGCGTCTAATGCCCATCTCAGAAATTTGTTTTCTGTACTTTGTATCCTCTTTAAATGAGTTCTCGCTGCATATCCCCATGCTGTTGATCCATATGTTAGCTGCGGTCTGGCGACTGCTTTTATGATCCTCAATTTCGTCTTTTTGTCCATTTGGCTTCTTCTGCCTATAATCGGATATAGTCTTTTCATTGCTACATTCGTTTTATCCACTGCATACTTAATGTGTTGTTTCCACGTAAGTCCCTTGTCTAATATTACTCCTAGATATTTAGCTTCATTCTGCCATTCTATTTCATTATCGTCTATGGATATTTTCGATTCCATCTTCAGTTTTCTCTTTTGAAGGAGTATTGCTTGACTCTTTTCTCCATTGATTTTGATTTTCCATCTGTTACACCATTGACTGATATCGTCTGCAGCTTCTTGAAGTCTTTTGTGAATTATTTTTGTATTTCTGTGCCTAATTGCTATGCCCGTATCGTCCGCGTATAGAGCAAGCAGGCATCTTGGATTTCTTGGTATATCATGTATGTATATGTTATAGAGTAGCGGTCCTAGTATGGATCCTTGGGGAACTCCTGCTTCCAAATATCTGAGTGTGGAATGAACATCACCTATTTTCACACAAAAGTTCCTATCTCTCAAATAATTTCTCATTATTCTGCATAACTTGGGTGAATAACCTGCGGTTTTCATTTTATATGCTAGTCCTTCATGCCATACTCTATCAAAAGCTCTGGTTACATCTAGTAGTAGTAGTCCTGTGGCTTGTTTATTCTGAAATCCTTCTGTGATATACTCGGTTATTCTTAGGAGCTGTTGTTCAGTTGAATGTTGTTTTCGGAACCCAAATTGTTCACTCGGTATCGTCTGCAGGGCCTCTGTTTCTTCATTAAGTCGTCTGGCTAAGACTCTCTCCACAATTTTTCCTAGGGCTGGGAGCAGGCTTATCGGTCTATAGTTCTGTGGGAACTTTTTGTCTTTACCTGGTTTATTGAAAACAATCACTTCGGCAGATTTCCATCTTTTTGGAAAGTGCTCTGTTCTCATCACGCCATTTGCTATGCTAGTGAGAGCAGCCGTTCCTTTCTTTGACATTTTCTTCAGCATGCGATTTGTAATTCTATCTTTTCCAGGAGCCTTTCTTGTTTTCAAATTATTGATTATCTCTTTGATTTCTGCCGGAGATGTTGGGTGAGGGATTTTGTCATCCGGTGGTGATTCTTTCATTTCTTCTTCATT